>OW964556.2:5000000-10000000 GCA_943138885.2 Tholera decimalis
AGAGGTGTGTAGTGTCTTGTTGATCTTGTAAGATTTCCAACAATACCAAATAGTTGAATATCAGTGTCAAAGTGCCCATGCTGTCGCTTCTTTTTGAAAGATAGGGGAATGAAATTGTTAATTGATCATACCCTAAAAGTATGATTACAACATAACCGGACACATAATAATAATAATATCCTTATAGGGGATTATAGTACTAACATTATTTATTTTAACATATGAAACTGTTCAAAACGATCCATGAACTGTGTCAAAGTTAAGAACATCGTTAGGAAGCATGCTTTTTCCCCAAATATTAAGAATATGTGAAAAAAAAAGACTGTATATAAACTTTTTATTGATAGGTAATTTAAATAAAACAGAAGTAACAAAAATAATATCTAATAAATTCAATTATACAAAATACATATTTGAAACTATAATTTATGAAATTATTAACTAAACATATTGGTACAATAAACTAACATAAATAACAAAAGAACATAAAGAAAAATAATTAAATTTTACAAATTTTCTTTACAACTTTCGTTGTCGGACTCCAATTCCGAGTCAGAATCCAGATCGGATATACCTACAAACTCGAACTCAGTTTCCGGAAACTGTATTAGGTCGAGAGTTTCAGCAAAAAAGGTTGTCTTCCTTTTGGCATCTAACTTCGGCCTTTGTGCACTTAGAAAAGGATCCGAAGAAACAACAAGCATATTTAGAATATCTTGATTAGAATCTTGCCTGCTTCTTTTCCGCGAATGATGTTCCCGGAACCTCCTAAAATCTTTGTTTCGAGACTCTGAGGCTTCTTCCGAGAGAGTCCCAATCGGGACAATATCATTTTTTTCGATTATGTCAGCTCCGTGTATTAATAGTTTATGTACGGTTGATGACATGTAGTACCAGTCGTATAATTCCACGTACTTTTCTGCTGTTTTGCGAGCAAAATCTTTAAATTTGATGACATCGATCTTCTCACCAGATGTTATTGCTTGCAAAATAACAGCAAATCTTTTTATCAGGTTTTGATCCAACCCAGTAATAGCTGCAGTTTTATTGGGAAACTCGAAAAACTACCTTGCGGTATTCCCGTCATTGGTAGTTCCCGAGCCTTGTTTTACTATATCAATTAACAGATTGAGCTCCTCTTTAAATTTATTTTGAATGTTTTTTTTTCTGTTTTGTAACATATCTTTATGCTCATTACTTCTTGCTGCCCACTGTTTGAAGTCAAGTCTGTACGCAATGTGTAACAGACATTCCATGCAATTTATACGGGCATGTAGGGATGATAGGCCAAATTCATATATGTCAGAACACACAGTTTTTGATGTTACAGCATCTAAGTGGTTCATTTCTGTTGGTTTTGCTAAGCACAGGTAGCATGATGCATTTGATCTAGCTTCAGAAAGGTACGTGCAGACTTTTGCGTCGATCATTGTCATCATTAGTTTATGAGTCACCCTGTTACTATTAATGCACTCTGTGGGGTTAAGGGCCTCAATTTCCTCATCCATTTTTCTTTTGTTATCAATGACAACTGCATGGCTTTCTTTTACAAAAGTGAACTGAACCGGACGACAATAAAAAGTTGAGCATGGTTTCGGGTTTGTCCATATAGTATTATCTCCATCTGTCAGTTTCAGTGGCACCAAGGAGGTCATGAAAATGCTTGAATCATCATGCTCGCCGTCCATTTTCTGCTTGTATCGGCTTTGATTGGAAGCACCATCAAATCCCCACTTCGATATCAGCTTTAACTGCTTATTTTCCACATTATCAGAAAGACTTTGAAGAATCCGCTTCACCGTGATGTCAAGTAAAGCTTGAAGTGTAATTCTAGCTGATGAATCCGTAACTGATACTGATTGATTAGGAGGGTAGCATGCAAGCTTAGTTTGTTGCAGTTTATAGTAGGATGGGTAAATATCCTTAGCACCTTCCCGAATGGCAGTCTCTCGCAACGTAATATATTGCCACTTTGAAAGCTTAAGTGAAAGAAGCAATCCAAGTGCTTTCTCTGGTGTAAATATTACTGTTTTCTTAATGCTTTCCTTGATTTTAACGGCAGCTTCTGGATTTTTGATCATATAATTGATTACAGATGCGATATCTTCATAACCTTCTTCTTTTAAACGTGCTGCAGCTGCATATGCCAATTCACAGGAATCCTCGCCTATGTGCTCACTAGATCTTCTCTTTTTCTGTTTGCTTCCCAGATCTTTGAATGGTTTTCGGGACCTTTTTGTCATTGTTCCAACAGTCGATGATGTCGAAGGTTCTGGAGAGACTGAGCGTGATTTATTAAAGTTTGCACGCAACTCGGCCAATCAATATTTGCTTGCAACCACTCTCCGTACGTATTTCTAAACTTATCAAAGAATCGTTTAGATTTCTGCCACCTGTTTAAAGCAGCTCGCGTGAATCTCCGGCAAAATTCTTTGAGAGTTACTTGATTTTCGGCAGAAAGGCAATCGCCTATGCGGGACACAATTGCACTAAACAATCCTTCATGATTAAATGAAGGACACTCACTTTTTAGAAGAACAAACAAATCTAAGTTGGTGATTAAACTTTCCATTCTAAGATTTTGTAGTCGCAAAGCAAATAGTTTTAGTGTTAGCAGTTACACGGTTGTGAACAATCTAAATTATGGAACAAAATTATAGCCCTTTTATTGTATAAAGTCAATAATTAGTTAACTACCCTCATTAAAGTTATAAAAGATATGATAATAAAAATTTATAATCGTCAAAAACATTTCGTAGAACTCATAGTAGAACTAATCAACATTAGCAAATCACATTAGCTCACTAATTATAAAAAGGTGAATGCAGTTCTTAGTTGCTATTGTTGCGAGATATTTCAAATCATTTAATCACTTAATAGGCTCATTAGAATCAGAAGACTACAACCATCATTCTAATTACTTAATTACTTGTCATCCGACTCATTAGATGACTACACAATATGTTATTTTGTATTTTGAACGTATGCAAGGTTTTAAAATTCCTTTTGTGTCGATATTATTATGTGTCCGGTTATGTTGTAATCATACTTTTAGGGTATGATCAATTAACAATTTCATTCCCCTATCTTTCTAAAAGAAGCGACAGCATGGGCACTTTGACACTGATATTCAACTATTTGGTATTGTTGGAAATCTTACAAGATCAACAAGATACTACACACCTCTGTCTAGTCCTTCAGGTCTATAGGGGTGATGCTATTTTATGTTAAGAGTTGTTAAAGCTCTGAATTCTTCAACTTAAACACTAAAAGGAACGTTTAATATGTAAAAATAAATAAAAATATTTTGACGATTTAAAAAAAAAAAAGGCATCTACAACCATTATGTAACGTATGTCAAAAAATCATAAATAATTAGTACTAAAACCTCCTATAAGGATATTACGGTTATCGCTGCCGTTTCAGAGATATTTCGATTTTTCATACTAGCTCCATACAAAATTTTCGTAAAAAAATTATAATTCCTTCGTTTTTGTGCAGAATCAATTCTGGTGTCATTTTTGTACATTGTTATAACAAATAGAAGTGATATCCGGCACAAAAACTGGCACTTGCAAAATAAAATGCCTAAGTCTATGAAAGCCGTTTTTCAGCCCACCGTGCGCCGCCGCCCTGTGTTTAGACGACTGCCGTGCAAATATTAGTCGGCTTTGTCCTAACTAGAGCGCGGCAGAAACGTGTCCTAGAAATGCCGCGTGTTGCTGCCGCGCTCTTGCTGCTCAATGTTTGGACACACCTTAAGGATATTGTATGACGCACATACGTTTTGCGTTTAGTAAGGATAAATATTTTATAAAAAATGTCTAGGTTTGATTTCAATTAATAAATAAATTATCGATCCTCACGCAGACGCATATACTGATGCAATGTTAGCGGCCGACACGCACACGAGCGCATTTCCTTGAATTAAGGATTGTATTCATTTGTCATGTACCGTGTTTCAATTTTAAGTTAAATGAAAGATTTTTCCGTCAAAGTTTAACACCTATTTTTTTATGACTGAAATCGATTCAGAAGTATAGATGGGCAATCCACCCACCCAGGTTTAAACCCAGGTGGGTTTAAACCGGGTGTTTTGGGTGTTTTGGGATAAACACCCGATTTCCGCCCAAATTTCGGGTGTAAATTATTTTTATGCATAAATGACATTTAGTTTTTAATTATTATTCTTTTATTAAATTAAACATAATTAGGTGAAATAAAATAATGCAAGAAAAATCTTTTTTCTGGTACTAATCAAAAGCAAATGACCTATTTAACAATCTATATCTATCGGATTCTCCATTATCATTGTTACAGACGACAAAATGTAAAGGCTTCCTCTGACGTTGAAGGTGTAGGTTCGTTGTAGTCGTCCAATATTATCGGGTCTATAGAACTCTCTATTCTGGTATCATTTTCAGCTTTGTAACAAGCCAGTTCGGTCATTACTTTATGTAAACTTAGTTGCTGGCCTAAATCGTGTATGAACCTCATAGCTTGAAGTTCTTCATCTTGAGTAAGTTTAACACCCTGAGCTGAAGGATCCAGCATATACACTGCCAAATGAATTCGTCTAATGGACATTTTGCGCCTATCAGCGACTGATGTCAGAATTTGCCTACATCGTTAACATTGAAGTATGAGGCAATGCGAAACGTATTTTAGCCAGTATATCTTTAAACGTAATGTATATTTTGTGGATACCAAACTGATCTCCCTTCAAGTTAAATATGCTTTCAGTAAATATGATTATAATTCATTTTAATTCTAGCAATTTGTGTTTACATTTAAAAAATAATTAAAATTAAAAACTGAAACCAGTCACATAAATTACAACAATTAAAGTGAATAGTCATTCAAAACAAGCTATGATTTCTGCAAATTAACAATTGAAATAATTTTGTTATCATTTGGAGCTGCCAACTATCGCTAAATGGCAACACTGATTTCGGGGATTTATCTACTGTCTCCAATCTTGACACGCCTATTTCACCTTTCGCTTGATACTGGAATCGTGCCGAAAGGATGGAAGCTGGCTAACGTGCAGCCTGTGCCCAAAAAGGGCAGTCGTGCTAACCCGGCCAACTACAACAGGCCTATTTCAGTCACATCCATACTCTGTGTGTATGGAGCGTGTACTCAATAGAAAGCTCCTGGCATACCTAGAAGCCAACGATATCCTCAGTGACCGACAATACGGCTTCCAAAAAAACCGTTCTACTGGGGATCTTCTAGCGTATGCTATTCATATCTGGAGTGATGCCATCGAGAAGCACGAGGAAGCACTTGCTGTATCCCTTGACATCTCTAAGACATGGTCTGGCACGATAGCCTTATTGCTAAGCTACCTTCTTTCGGTTTACCTACCCAACTTTGCGTTTGGATTGAAGACTTTCTGAGAGATCGGTCCATTCGAGTGGTCATTGATGGCTGCTCATCTGGCCAATTGGCAATGAATGCCGGGGAGGGACCCCGGGGACCCAGGGGTTGGTTCTCTCAGCAACTTTATTCTTGCTGCACATTAATGATCTGCTTATGCCCGGTACCTTTGGGTATGCAGACGACAGCACAGTTGCTGAGAGATATGTGTCAAGCACACGAGCTGGTGGGTCACAGATCCAGTCTCTCCGTGAGGACATGGTTGGGCGCTAGAACTTGTCCTTGAAGGCTGTCTCCTTAATGCAGCTAAGACCCAGGCGTGTCTCTTCTCCGCAAAAAGGATTAATTCGAACCGGCTCCTACTTTCCGGGGTGTAACCGTGCCGATAACCGATCGTATCGAGCTTCTGGTGGTAACACTAACTACCCTCAATTTTGGCCCATTTATCGAGGCTAAGGCTCAACTAGCATCAAAAAAATTAGGAATCACACTAGCTTTAGATGCGAGTAACTTGGCTCGAAAGACCAAATTTCTCATCGCATGCTCCAAATATACTAAAACCTAGCAAGCTAATTCAGTTTTGACGTCCAACAAGGCAAAATCATTTCAGCTCAACCACGATGACTGTGTAGATACACGCGCGCTATTAGCTTTCCTCTTGAAGCCCTAATGCCAAAAAAACATGGGCGCAAACCCGAAACTTTTAAACCCAACAAAGAAAAGTCGAAAATCGCGTGAGAACCGCTTCAAATCCCGCAAATTTATATTGGTAAGAACTAAAATGGCCCTGTGCACGCACACAGCAGCAAATATGATGGATTGGCAGTGCTGCGCGTGGGCATGGTGTTCTGCGAGTATGCTAATTCTTTGCATGGTACATGGTACACGACTGAGGTTACGTTGGTACATGGTTGGAGCGTTCGATTGTTCGTCGTGGGACATGCGTAGTCGCGGTTGCGACACACTGGTAGTGGTGTCACTAGCCTGTGTGAAGTTTTGTGAGGACTTTGCTGTGCGTTTTCTAAGGCAAATTATTTAAAGAAGCATTTGAAGGAAAAAAATAGTTTCCCACATTTTAGGCAGAATTTATCGAATATTTTTACCAAAAGTTGTAATTGGCTATAATTAATCTAGTTGTTAACAAAATTATTGTCCGTCTAGCTGTAAGCTTACCGAATAATATAAATAAAACAACTGCTTGGTTTCAGATTAAAAGCAGGAAAATGTTTAAGCTACTTATAATTATAGCAGTCTTAATAACTGTTTTATACAGTCCATTATAAAAGAAAAAATAACAAATAGTTTGGTTTAACCAAACAAAACCACAACATCCATTTTGAAAAATCCGTCTATTACCTCAACGAATGATCTGCACTTACCAACAATGTAAAATACAATATTAAAACTGTAATGAATGAATATTACTTCGTAAAATATTTAAAGGACGATTGCGCAATGCAGAATTTGCATGTTGATTGTTATCATCGCAAAAACCATGCCAAGCCAATTAACGGTGTGTACGTCGAAAGGAAACATGAGCTCATCATGAGCGCCCGTGTTTACAAGCGGCATCCGCCGTCTATCGAGAATTCAACAATACCTGATCATCTTCCAAACAACAAACAAAGCATACCAAAACAATGAGAAACAAGTGTGTTGACACAACATTCGCGTCTGGAAATATGCAAGAACAATGCTTGTGACGACTAATGTGACGAAATTCGATCCCGGTGCATCCGAACGTTTTTAAACAATGGCGGAATCGGGTTCCCGCGCGAAATTGACAGCGCGCGAACAATCGACGAAATAACTGTCGTGTTTTGTAATCCCGAGCCCGAAATGCAACGATACGTGAGAGGATTTCTTTTTTCTTTCGCAAAACCTTTTTGATGGATGAGGTTTCTTCAATATCGAATAACAATATTTATTCTAAGAAACCGTACAAATATTCGGTTTGGTATGTCAAGTAATTTTGTTCCCAAGTTAATCTATCGAAAGGCTCGATTTTGAAATCACGCATTCCTAATTCCAAATACATCTACGGTGCATTGGCTAGAGGTTCCCAAACGAATTACCAATCTTTAAAATATCGAGACGTACGTAACCTTTAGCATAGATTTACTTCATATCAACGAAAATGTTGTATATTTTACGTTTAAAAATGCGAGATGTTTATGCGACGTAATATTTAAATATGACATTTTAAGCCGATGAACTCTGCCATATAAAGTCTTATGTCAACACATTAATAAATCCAACCCGGTCCGTTACCGCAGCAGTGCAAGTGTTAAAATTAAAGATATTATTTTATTTCGCGGGTAATAATGGGCACTATACTAAACAAGGCGATTTCTTAGTTAATACGTTTATAAGATATTTGTATTGGATCTCGAGTAAAACTTCATCTTTATAGTCGCACCCACTTCTAGCGTCCCATACAAACGGGCCACTACTGAGTAAGCCGTGCCACTTCTGTTTTTCCTACTGTTATTTTATTTAAAGACTAGCTTCTGCCCGCGACTTCGTCCGCGTAGAAGTCGAAAATATTCCACGGGATCCCGTCCCCGACTTGCTTGACAAAGATTATAATAGCTCGGCTAATATGCATGCTATAAAGATAATTTATAGCCTATAGCACTCAGGGACAATGCAGCTACATGTAAGCGAAAGAATTTTCAAAATCGGTTCGGTAGTTTCAGAGATTACCCCATACATACAAACTTACAATTTACAAACTTACAAATTTTACCTCTTTTTAATATTAGTATAGATTAGGCTAATACATATTACAATTAAATATCATTTTCACACATGTAAGAAGGAATTAATTTGGTTAACGCTAACATGAAATGAGATTTGGAGAGCGAATTGAATATACTATTGAAACTAGATATTATGTATAAGTTATTATGAAATAGTCACTAAACTCATTATTCATATTTCCAATGACATTAACTTAGGTTGGTCAACGCCTAAAAGTTAATGATGTACCTATTTTAAATAGACGCGACTCACCAGAATCACTGCTTTTAAAAAACAGCGCAAGCACTATCACTGTTAATCGGTAGCAAGACAGCTATGTATACGCGATCGTGGTATAGGACCGCGGTTAGGGTTACCAGGCCTAAAATGCAAAATCCTGTCTGACATGTCTAAAAATCCTGATTTTGAAAAAAAAAGTCCGGTCACGCACCTGTATTAAATAAAAATCATAGTATTTAAGTACGTTTTTATTTACTTATATTATTTAGACCCATATTTTTGGTTGCTAGCAACCGCATGCAAAAAGTTGTTTTTTCCAGCTATTTCGCAATAAAATTGTTCACACGTCACGTGTTTATAGTTATATTGCGTAAGCAATATGGCTCTCACTGACTCCACTGAAAGTCTGTTTCTCTCTTTGGTCCACTGAGAAGTCATGAGAGAAAAGACTCTCTCCACATTTGCGTTGTGTGGCAAAATACTAAAGAAATATTGACAAATCTTCAGAAATTCTGAAACTCTCGAGCTGTCGTTAATTGTATTAAAAAAGATACACCATTGCTTTTCAGCGAGCTCGTCATAAAAATCGCTCTGATTTGTGTTCAGAAAATTCTTAAGCAGGCAGAACTCTTCAAATAGTTTTGCGCCCGCGCCCGCACTTGCGGTGTGCTTGCGTTCCGGGCGGGACTTCCGGGCTCAGTGCGTGCGGCACCCGTCGCTTGAGCGGGCGGGAGGACATGCAAGTATGACAAAAATCCGGTCTGACGTAAAATCCGGGCGGAGTCCGGTCTAACACGTAAAAATCCGGTCTAGACCGGCTTTATCCGGTCAGATGGTAACCCTAACCGCGGTGGCAATTACAAGTTCATCATTACATGTTGTCATTCTAGAGAGTGAGCAACGCATCTTTAGTTAATATTCCAGTCATTGCCAAAGTAGGTAAAGCAACATTTTAGTTGTTCCAAAGTGGACCGTTTGTAGATAGCACGAGAATTGATGTCGCATAGCACTAGTCATATAACAATGTCAGCTTGTAATGTAAGATTATTATGTATTAAAATTGCTTATAGTTTATAAGTGGATACATTAATATAGCCCTGCATGGACCTAGTTTAAACTATGTTTAATTTAACGCACATAAATCGAACGCATTTTGACTGGTCGGGTTCTAAACTACCATTTGTTTTTTGCAGCAGACAAAAACGGTAATTTCAATGGGCTCAGAACCATTCAATATTAATTAGTGTCTGGTAATGTATCCATTTGACAGCAAACTATAACATAGGTAATTTAGTACAGTGTAACGAGCTATTTGGTGTACAGGCAACTTGCAACTTTACTAGACATACGGTCGAACGAACGACACGACGTCGGTTAAGCAGAAACTTACACCCTCACTTTCTGAATTAAGAATAAGAAAACTAGAAAACATGTCACGTTGATGAGTGTACTGAGTAATTAATTATTTAACATCACCTTCCTGATTATGCCATAAGCTAAAAAACAAAACAAAATAATGACTACAATTAGCAGTACTTATAGTAGTTTTATTATAAATGTATACTAAATAGTTTGTCCTACTGTACAATGTTGTAGATCAACATCAATCATTTCAAAGCCAACATTAAGTGGCTGAGCAGTGGCGCCCCGGGGTACAACGGGAATAGCGCAAACTAACTCCATTAAATTTCCTGGTTAGCAGTAAATTACTACTTAATTAAACATTCGTATACACCATTACTTAGACTGGGGCGCCTTGCGACCCTCTTCGGACCAGCTCCCCATTAATTAAGTACAATCTTTAGGTTTACTGTGTGATAAAATTTTCAGGATTTACCGTTTGCCGTTATCCGGTATATTATTGAGGCCTTTAGACTAGGTAAGCTAGTAACACAAGTAGCGTTAAGTTATGAGGCAAGGAATGAGGCATTTGGTTATAAACGATATATCAAGCGATTCACTTGTTAGAATGTTAGATTCGCTAGTCTATTCGGTGTTTAAACAAATCACGAAATCACCGAACAAAAATGGGGTTTAAAATTCCTAGCCGACATTACAGTATCAAATTGCGTACACGCACGGAAACGGCCGAATTCGTAAAATCTGGTCTCGATTTTGATAACCAAAACCACGTAACCTTTCTCCGGACTCGATTCCACACGGCTTCGTTTATCGATTACAATTTTGCGTACCGTTTGCATCACAGCCATTGCTCAACTATTAATCGTAAACCATTTACGGCATTGACTTATCGATTTACACTTGTATCTTCATTTGAGAGGGATACTCTATGAACCTAACCGTTTCATTGTAAGTACTAATTGAATTAATCGTACATTGCGGTATGGGAGCAATTCTAGTAGCATCAGTCCAGTGTGTAATCTATATATAATTATTTGGTTAAGCGATTCCGCTTCGCAGGTGAACATTTTGCGGTTAAATATACCCATGGTCACGGATAAACACGCAATTACGAAATTAGCATATGCGGTCGACTAGTATTTTATTGGACGCGTACTTAACGGTACGCTTTTGGTTTGGTGCCGCGTCGCATGCAGTGTTTCCAGATGGGAACACCACCGATAAACATTAAAAGAACACTATCTACGAATAGCGACCATTTAGTGTGCACTGCTGGACGAGCCGTCCGAAGTATCGACACGGCATCGGCAACTCGACAAAATAAAATGGTAAAAATAGTTGGCAATTAAAAGCACGCACGCCGCGCGATGCACTCATTTGTGTATGCAAATGCCGCCATATTGACTTTTTTACGGCAGCGTACGGAAAATGAAACAAACTGTGTTTTTAATGTTTTAATTAGAGATTCGCTTTAGCTTGGAGCCGTTATCTCTCGTCTAGATTGTGAATATGTTAATGTTAAAACGCATCGTGACTCGTGAAACATTACTGAGATAGTCTAACTACGGTATCGATCTATTATAATAAAAAAGTTGTTAATGAGTGGTTCAGCATAGCGCGTCTGGAGCGACATTTGCGTTGAATAGAGACGCTACGCCTGCGCTCGACTACGTTAAATTAGATCGACTACAAACGTTCTCGATTTACAGCACCTGACTAACGACGTGTAAAACACTCTTAATGGCTCCAGTATCATTTTCGTTCCATAAAAATGTTTACGCTGCCCGCCACAAACGCGTAACCAGAATTAATTTGACGGGTGCAGTCGTGAGAACGAGTTTCTCTATGAATTTGATATGTGACATCTCTCCGATTGTAGACAGAGTGGCTCGTAAAGTTTAATTTGAGGCATAAATTACCTTTGTAGAGATTTACCACGATGTAACGCAATACGGGCTTCAAAGAATACGCAGAGAAGCTGAATAAAGGACGGTCATTAGTGACTATGATTCTGTGGACTTGTTTGATGCCACATGCGAGCTCAGACAATGAAATGGAACGCATTACATTCGGCGTTGTTCTTTATAACACCTTTTTTCTCTGTTTCTACTAATATAATATGTCTGAGGATTTAAATTATCCAACTGTATGTACCTTGCTTTCTTGTATGATGGGTTCCATAAATAACAGTTGAGTCTGATCCCATTCAGAATATTCATCAGCTTGTTTTTTATCGTCATGATTATCAAACGAAACAATTGTTTACTATCCTTTATCTTTTGTTTGTCTAGTAAACGGTGGATTAAATTTTCCTACGCAGACTATAGTAGTGTTCTAAGTAACTAATGACGTAAGCCAAAAGCGAGCTCTATTGACTTATCTAAAGGATATCGAAGGTCAACGCATAATTAGTTTAGAATTAAAACTAGTCAGATATCGAAAGACATTGATAAGTTGATAATCTGATCGATGTGACATAATAATCAGTGAGCCTCATTTGCTGCCAACTTACGCCTAAGTATTTATTAAAACATTTGCATACTCAACAAGGCAAAACAAAACGGTGCAAAAATATTTATACATCCAAACAACTGTTGAATAACACGTTTTCGTTTGCAACCTACATAGATAAAACCTCATTGGAGACTGGCAACACATTCCAACGCTATCAAATTACGGAGTACCGGTCGGCTCCCACCGGCACACTGTACGCGTGAATTTTTAATTAGACGGTTAACAATGAAGACGTAAATATGATACACTATCGAGTTACGGCGCGAGCTCATTTCGCTTTGTCAAATAGGTGTTTAATGTTGACTTTAATTGTTCGCCTTATCCGGCGTCGAGTTCGCGACGCGACCCACATATTATTGTTATTTAGCGTTGGCAACTCATTGTATTGTTAACGGTTCATAGATAGCATTTCGAATTCAAATTGGCGGCGGGAGTGTGATATTTTCCGACCGATTGATGGAATTAAAAATTAATGGTATAAAAAATCAGTGGGTCAATCTATTATGGAAGTAATCGTGACTCTCTTAAAAGGTTTGATAATTTTTTCTATTTCTAATTCAGAGTTAATTGGCGCCAGGTTCGATTTCCAAATCGTTTGAGTCTCACACATTAGGCGTGCGCGTACACAAAAATGCCAGCCGGGGGCGGGGCGCGCGGCCGTTGCACCTGGCGATCGCGCCGGCGCATTCCTCACGCACTCCTTTTTATGCTACACTACAAGTTTAGCCCAACCATTCTAATCTGGACTGCTTTTCCCCTTTCCACCAAAGATTAACAGACTAGAAAGGGCCGCAGGTCCTCTCGTGCACGGCTCTCCTTACACTGGACCCCGTAGTAGGAACGGAACGCAACATCTCCTATTTCCTTTTTTTTTAATTTAACTATTCCATCTCCACGTCTTTGTTGCTCGGCAGTCCGGATCAAAAGTTTTTTGGAGACGACCCCGGGTTATATTGTACAGCCTCTACAAACACGAGAACAAATATTAACAGTGTGTTTGTTGTTTGTTGTATGGATTTATAAGCGCTTCAAGAGAACACTTGAGAGTGTGACGAAAAGAGTTAGCGGGCACACACGAATTGGTTGAACGTTTAATTGGAGCATACGTTATAAACTGGCCGGAGTAGTTTGTGAGAACAAGATTGTTTGTTATGGAGATGAAGAGCCATAAATTGGGACATAAAACATTTAATTTTAAGGATAAATATAATTATAAAGGTGAGATTTAAAGCTGTATTGAAAACTACCTCGTAAACGAAATTTATTCATCTCAGCGAAAACGTAACGGTTCATAAGCCGAGTTAAAGAATAACGCAGATCCTGCTATAATACATGTGGTACTAGTTTAGCTATTTTAATTGCAATACATTAAGGACACATGCTAGTTGTATAACCAGTTGAAAAATATGTTTTTTGTGTGACAATAAGTGTGTCAAAGTACTAAACGCGTTTGCGGCCTGCTCTTACGCATTAACCGCAAAAGTAAGCTGCGCCGGCGCCACCAGCCAACGAAAGCATTTCAAACCTGTTCGAGCAAAACGTTAATTTTGTAAAACAAACACACATATGCGCGACCTACAAACCTGACTTGACTGGCGTTACGTGAAAGCGGGAAAAGCTAAATTATTTTCACTTTAACTTGTATATTAAGTACGATATTTACGGCAGAGCTCAAAGGTTTCGACAGCTCACGGCGTTCAGTTACTTCCAGTAAAGTTAACCTCCGGACTTAATGGCTCAATGCTATATAGTATGTTTGTGGCTCTACTGGTTAGCATGGCTGTAGAATTAGAGGATTTAACCTAGGAGCTGGCCAACCGGCCTCTTGAATAGGTAATAACTTAATGGCTGTTCATGACGGTGGACATTAGTTTGAATTAAGAAGATCCTGAATGGAAAATAGCCAGTCGCTCCTTGTAAAAGACTAGAACTCAGCTGTATTCGAATAGACTGAAAGCGACCCCAACATAGCTCGGAAAGTTATTAGGTGATGATGACGTGTCACCAAAAATCATACGTCTTTTAGAAGAGATGGGTTCACGATCCAATATCACGGTTTCGCTATCAGCAGTCATCAATTCCTAGAATATACTCTTGTTTTCTTTATGACTGTCAGGCTGAATAGGGTTGCCATCCGTCCGGGTTTTCCCGGATTTGTCCTAGTTTGGAGAGCGTCCGGGGGGAGTTTCCCAATAAGCGTCCGGGTAAAACCCGGACACACATTGGTCTTACGGGTACCAAAAAGCACGATCTCTATTATTATTTTCCTATGGTATTTTATCTCATTGTTTATGTTACGTTGTTTAAATGAAAAGGAAGAGACTGTTATTAAAAAAGTTCTAAAGCTCTACAAGTTTATCACTTTATCAGTAACTAGTACTCACGCGGGGCTTCGCTCCCGTGGATTCTATCACGGTAAAAACATAACTCACCTTTTTTGCAGTCGCGTAAAAAGTAGCCTATAACCTTCCTCAAGCTTCAAGCTACTTCCATACCAAATTGCATCCAAATCCACCCAGTACTTTCGAAGATTAGCGCGTTCAAGCAAACAAACAAACAAACTTTTCCGTTTTATAATATTAGTATAGATTAAAAACCATAATTAAATATCGGTGTTTTTAGTTTCAAGTTCAATGTAATATTCTACGGTGTCCGGGGAAAAACTGTGATTTTACCCAAATGTCCGGGGTTAATAAGTCTTTGTCTGGGGCCGGCAAATTTGGTGATGGCAGCCCTAGGCTGAATAGATGCTAAATAAACATATGATAACAAGTGTTACTTCCGTATGTATATCGGTCTGAGTACATATTTGCTTATTAACCCAGTCCATTGAGAAATGCAGTTTGTTATAGTTTCAGTTCTACAGGTCACTGCTAATGCGTTAATGCTATCTTTCTGATAGTGGTCATTAATTACTTTGTTAACACTTGGCACCTCACTATCTCTGCTATCATTGAAGTTTTGTCTAATGAGCCACGTGTTATTGGTATTGCTAACTTAATTGCATCGTCTGAGGTTGCAGAAAAGATCATCAGCAGAACGAACTTACTCGTGACTCGATAACACTGTAAGTAGATATTTTTGGTACGATATAAAGGGACATCATTAGCAAGTAGCATTTATAGGATACATCAATTTCGCTAACAAAAAAAACGAAGCTGCGGACAGAAGCTAATATATTATTAGTTAAGTCAATGATAATAATAGACGTAATTAGTATTATACACACTGTCTATGGTCTCTGCCATCTTTCCGCTCGCAATTCTGCTGCAAGGAATTTCTTATAAAATAAGTAATACATCTTTATTTGTTCTTTTTACTTTTAAATGTTTTTAGAGGTAGGTAACTATTAAGGTGAACAAATGAGGTTAAAAATATTCGTAGCGAAAGAATTACATTTTAAGAAACAAAAGGTCTTTTAGGCAACAGTAAATAGAGAGAACTTTCATCAGAAATACTGAGAATTCAGAAGTCTTAAGCAGTCTCCGTTTAAAGAAGCGACATATTCCAAAATAGGACTTAAGTAATCACGCTAGTAAATATCTCTTACAACACGCTTAACGACATGTCCATACCTCAGTAATGATTAAGTAACCAGTACTTATACTAATGTTTTTCTTCGAATCCGCCTACTTCACATATTACATACTTCAGGCATGTCAGCAAGAAAGGCAACGTTCCTACAAGGCTTACATACATTCTTTGGACGCTAACAAACTATATATAACAGTAAACCAGAAAGTAAGTACACCTTTAGTTTCCACTCAAGCTGTTACAAACAGTTTTAATAATGACAGATAAGGTTATCATAGAATAAACATTATGTCACTGTTGATTTTGTGATTGGAGGCCTTCAAAGTCGAGGTCGATGATATAATGGTGCTAGACATAATTAAGGAAATAATTTAGCACAGATAATTTTTCTGTTAAATTTAGTCCTGTAACACTGAAAGATCACAGTTTGACTTAATTTAGAACACGCTCTTTACGATCTTCCCATAACCGGGTAAACCAATGTGTTTACCAGAGACACGTGTCGGTATGCAAATTACTTTTTTTAATCAAGCAATAATACATAAGAGCCTTAACCACTAGAATGTACCTTAAGGTATCTGCTGCGGTTTCATCTGTCTGCATAGTAAAAACGTAGAAAAACTGCGGTAAGAATGAAGAACGATAAACGACCTCCGTCTAATGCATTATGGTGGAAGGAAAGCTTTGGCACGAGACCGGAAAATTAACTACGAAGCTATAAACCATTATAACGACCATAATATATAGGTAGTTGTAAGAAAAGCAATAAATGATAACTTTAATAACAGTGATTAAAAAGATAAACATCATTCTAGCGTGACGAGTTTCTTTACAACCGTCAGCCAATCAATAAGGAAGACACTTTTGCTAAATAAGCAAAACTTTCTCCAACATGCGTTACACAAGAATAAATATAGAAAAAATTAGCATCTATTTAGCAAACCGTGTAAAGTCAGCATTCATTGTATCGATCGTTAACTTCCTATTCGCGGCGCGTCACCTTGCGCACGCGCATCCAATATGGCGCGCGTCAGTCCGCTTCGTTAGTGGAGCATTTGTCAAGATAATTGTCCGAACACCGCCATTTGAGGCTTTGACATTTCCTGATTATTATGAATAGTTTACCTTTTGTCATTTCCTATTGAAACCAGTGTTTACCCATAATGTCCGGATATAAGTGGCACATTGCGATGGAAATAAATTTCTGAGCCGCAATATTAGGTGGGGCATAGTTATGATTCAGCCTTGGCTTTGACATTGTGTCGTGTTCGACCAAATTTGGTCGTTTTGTGCGCCATAATGTTGACAGGCGCGGATTGTCCGGCGCGAATATAAGATGTCACAGCCACGTCCAAGATGTTTTGTCCGCAGCTCATTTCAATGACGTTAAGAAAACTTGAACCTTCAAGGTGAATAATACAATGTGGCACAAATGTATTGGATAATTAGATACTGTGTCGCGGATTTAAAATCAATTTCTTAATACGTCTCGTTCTTATTAAAAACTGGTTCTTCCGTGCAAACTGGAGTTACGCTCATTATTTGACCCAAAACCTCTTTTCGTCGTAACTTCAAAATTAATGCTGTTTTTAATTTCAATATTATTTTTCCATACATAGACGTACAAGAAGACGTGACTGGCCCTAAAGATGTTAATAGTAATGTGTTTTAAAAACACTTAGTACGGGCCTCAACGGGGTAACGTCGTCCTCTTGTTGTCTCAGGTGCTTCTACGTCGTAACGTACTAATTATTTGTTTTTAACCGAATTTAACAGCAATGTCTACGTTGGACTTATTATCTGATTAAAAAACCTGCTTCAGTTTGACAGGTGCTCTTCTATCTCTTTTCCACTATAAGACAAATGTTATTTCTATCTCGCTCACGGCTATGAATAACGACATTCTAAGCATTTTTGGTGAATGGCTGACTCCGATAATGGCATTGGAAGTTGAGCAGATAACTTTATTTGATAACAGTAATGGAACACTTAATAGGACTTGACTAACAAAAAAGGTAATGACTAAAAAACGTGAATAGCAAACATTGATCAGTGACAGATAAAAAAAAGTTGAAGGTTTCTGTCAATCTTATGCGTCATCGTTATTTTAATTCAGTGGCCGATAATTATCTAGTGATTAGATTTTTACACAATATTTTGATATCTCAATACCTTTTCTTCAAATTCAATTAAGTATTTCATATCTTATTGCACTTATTGATAACTTTGTAATGAATGTGACACGTCGTCTACTGCAATAGCTGTCAATTTAGAAAATAAAACGCTAGTTTTTGGTGTCTACCCTCATTGTTTACTGTTTATTAGTAATAGAATTATAACTTAGCTACGTGTACATATTCTAACACTATTGTCTAGGCTTGTTCATAATGTTACAACTAAAATACTTAAAGAAATGAATCATGCTCATGCATGCGTAAAAGTGACCTCGATCGTACAATCTTGTTATTGTTGCACAGTACACTGAAAAATTGTGAAAGTTATCCACGTTCCTGTCAAAAATTGCTATAGAGGTGAAATTACAATTGAAATTGATTATAGTTTTTATATGAAATCGTCTCAAATCGAAAGTGGGTATGCAGAATATAACTAATAAGACTTCAGAAATGCGAAATAATTCTATAGATTTTCGTGGAACCTGAACTCGTATTTCTGTCAAACGTTTGAGGGGACTGTACAGTCTAAAGTACTTTTTGAATTTTGCTACAATTTTTGATGTTTTGATGTTATTACAATAACAGTAGCATAATAGCCTTCGATTTCTCACTGACCGCACCACCAATCTTCTTTATGAGTAAGTGGGCCGCAGTATAGTATATATCCGCCATGCGAATCCTGTGCGGGTTCCTAGATGTCACACGTCTTCAAATATTCCCTTCGTTTTGAAGACTTATGTAGCATATAAGTAGTTAAGCACTTCTCTAAGAATCTTCATGAAGGTCGCTAGTAGTAAATAAATGGTGATTGTAAGTACCATATCATTACCAATTATCTTCAACCTGTAGCGACGGGAAACAATAGTCTCTAAAGTAAATTATTGGAATTAAAATAATGATGATTATGGTCTAATGACATCACTTTATTTGAGTACTTAATGCTAGTTTGATAGTGGAGATTTAATCTCTATGTACTCGTCTTATCATTCTCCCACGGAAAGTGTTAACTTAAAGAGATAAAATTTAACTACACGTAGGTATCTTATATTACATATTATGTCGTACAAGTGTAAATAGACAGGTGTAAATGAACATGGCAACAGTACGCTATTTTTTTGTCATCTATTTGACGTAAAAAGGATCACAATGGCATTACAAAAATTGGACTGAATAGAATTAAGAGGTCGGTAACCTGACGCCATCCGTTTAGCTACTAATCAATAACTACTTATCAATATTCCTTTTATTGTCATAAATCTATGATTCCTTTTTTTGATTGATAGTATTTTCGACTACAACCTCGTATTGTGTCTTCGAAGTAAGCACCCTGTGCCATTTTGTGGAAATAAACTAATATAAATTAGCTTATATAATGCGCTCGTCGATCGACTCGCATTAGGATATGTATTTGGAATAAAAACCAGCCAAATATAATTTTCACATTAACTATAAATGTGAAATCCCCGTGCCTCGGTAAGCACGTTACGCCGTGGGTCGGGATGTCATTTGAACATCTTTGACAGTAGTCACGGGAAGTCAGAAGCCAGAAAATCTGATACTGGTTTGGCCAAAGGGTATCGTGTTACCCGGCTACTGGGTTGTGGAGGTCAGATAGGCAGTTGCTGCATGCAAAACTTAGCCGCATCCGGTCAGACTGGAAGCTAACCCCAACATATTGGTGCAAACGATGATTATAAACGTGCGATAAAATACTATTATGATAAAATGAGTCAGTTTATACAAAAACGTATTTCTCGTTAGAACATTCCCGCAACCCCGGAGGTAGCGCTTCTAATCCCGGAATACCGAGATCTCGGTATTGCGAGATCCCGCGTCATTTTCCAATCCCGCAGTGATGCGGGATTACGGGCACTAACCGCGGGATTTGCGGATCCCGCGCCCAGTTGATTAATTAATTGTTTTTTTTTTTTTTTAATGATAAACGGTGTAATTTGATCGATCTCATACTAGTAGTAGTAATACTTAAATAAATGTGGAGTTAAGTAGTTGATTAATTCATTGTTTTTTTTTGTGATAAATAAACGGTGTGATTTGACTGATCTCATATTAATAGTAATACGCAAATAAATGTGGAGTTAGTTGATTAATTCATTGTTTTATTTGCCTTATACGAATATTTTCAATATGCGGGATCCCGCAAATACCGAGATCCCGCGTGATTGAAAATTCGTAGTCCCGCAAATACCGAAATTGAATTTAGGCTGCGGGATTGGAAGCCCTACCCGGGATCCATAATATCCACTAGAAAAATAATTTAAAAAAGTGCGAATATGATGTGAAATCTGATCACTGACCATCCTTTACTTATGAAACCTTTACATGCTTAGTATGGTATAGTCGTTATGCAGCTTGTCAGATCACCTGGCTGTCAGCCTTACCAAGAAGTACCGAATTACCCAGTTCAGTAACTGGGTAATTTGATACACCATATACGGAACGTAGGAACCCAGTGGTTCTGGAGGCCAAAAGGGAAGTCGTTCCGTGTGTAGTATTTTATAGTGTCAATATATTTAAGATCAGAAACTAAATTTCACGTGAGGATTTTCCAGTCTTGAGTAGGTAAGTACAATTCCACAATCAACCAGAGATTTTATGTTGAACATGTCGTGCATCCTGTTCTCGTTCAGACAACGCAACGGTACCTTAGGACGATACGAGACAAGACACTATTTACGTGTGTTTTTTTACACATTTATGCAAGAATGCAGGTACAACATCGATGTTATACGTGTAGATTAACAAAAAATAAGACGGATATGGGATACTGTATTTGGCGTATAACCTTGCAGAAGAATTAGAAGAGTTAGAATTGCATTGCGGGTGATTTACAGCCAAATATGTTTAAAAGAGAAACAATCTAACATCCCAGGTAAATGTGCGGGGACAGCACGCCGAACGGCGAAAATGTTTTAATTGGTACTTTAAAGTATGAGATAATTCTTAATCCCGTTTTTATAACGATTCTCATCAGAATCATCGGAATTTATACTTAATCCGAAAGATATTTTCGGATTATAAAATCCGATGATTATTGACACGATGGTATCCGTGGAAAATTAAGGCGTAACAAACTCGGTAATTTTCTGGTTCTCGATTCTGTTATTTTTGTGACATTCAAATTAGAATTCACAGGTTTCTCATAAAAATAACAGTCGAATTTATATTAGTAGGTATGAGGCCTACCGCTTTTTGGGTTGTTTTATTTTAGAAAGTGTTTAGAGATACCTATGCTATATCAATTATGTAGATTTAGATTTACATTAATTTCTCTCATAAGGTAGGTAGGTAATTAATCTGTAAAATCTCAACAAACAATTTTATCAAACTACCCACAAAAATCCTGTGCAAAGTACAAACGACATTTTGTTGGGTGTGTTCATATTTATGAATATGATGGTGTAGGTACCTACTACTCAATACCATTTTAATAACTCGATGAAATCCGTTAGATCAACACCTGAAGAGTGGTCGGCCTACGCACACACGGGCAGACGCTGTACACGTTACGTTAGTCAACGAACACACCTACACGCGAATATTTCATCTTGTTGATTAGAAATAAACGATGTTCAAAACTTGAATTTAAAAGGTTTGTAATAACACTCACCCGATTAGATTCCAAAGCCTCGGCACTATGCTCCTCCTTCTGACGGAAGCAATTAGTGCATTTGCTCTTGTTGAAGATGTTTGGTGCAAATTTCCTGCAATCCGATCGCCCAGACATGATTGCCAGAGGTCAGGGTCTGTTCAACGTTCACTATGTCACCGTACACAGCATGATGCTACTGTAAAACACCCACACTAGACGATTAATCGCCTTTTTTCGTACCGAACACGTAGTTTATCACGCGCGCACCCACCGGTGAGTGAGCTATCAGCGAAATCACTGCAAGTGAAGTGAGCGCTAACGTCATACAAAAACACATGCACTAAACACAATCTCCTTCGGCAACCGAACACCGAAGCAGTCGTACAATCGCGTAAACAATATTCGTATTCACGTCAAAATATAAAACAATAAACATCGATTTCACAACGAACACGCGGAGTTCGCGAGCGCGCAACACCACGACCGCCCGTCCATTTTACATCTGATAGAAAAGCAGCGAACACAGTTTGTTGTTTTACAACTTCTCTTTTCTTGTTTATGCGTCTGTAACTTTAAAGTTCTATGTAGTGCCTCTCGTCGTTAGTGTGAGTGAGTATGTTTATCACTTTCTATAACGCCAGGTTTGTATCTTGCTATCTCTATTACTCTTTTCATTAATTCTACCTGTTTCTTGTACTGCCATCTATTGGTTAATTTTCAAATGTAAGCTATATTCATTTGTCAGCAGACTCATGAGCAACACTGTGATTCAGGAATGAGTTCCAAGAAATCATTACAGATGGCATAAGTCTCAGTTTTTCAAATATAGAACATTAGCGTTTTCAACTGAGCTAGGAGTTTTAACCATGTACTATTTCACATATCGATACATAGAGTTATAACTAAAAACATAACCTTTCCTTTGCAGTCGGGTAAAAATATTCTATTCTATTCTATTTTTGGTTAATGGCAAGTGGAGCCGATGTCGACTATTCTGCCAATGTCTAAAGTAAATTGGAAAAACAAGTGTGTATGATTAATGATTAGAGACAGAATGGATTTAGAAAAGAAAAAAGTTAAAATCAGAACAGGAACGAAAAAAAACGGAATATATAACGGAATAGCTGACAAATGTCACTTTGACAATGACATCCAAGTGATTATTGACAGTGACATTACGAGTAATCATCCGATGTATGACGTGTGTGTGTGAGCAGTGCGCCCAATAAAACAGCGTGCGCCGCATTTGCGTTATCGTACGCTTTTCGGCTTTTCCTCTTTAAAACCTCCTTAAAAATTATCAGTTTCGTCCGTAACACATAGAAAACGGACGCCCTAACGTTTATTAACAGATTCTTTCATACTTCCATTCATAGTCAAGGTGAGAGTTGTATAGAAACAGCACGCCCGACTAGACTAGATCATACTTCACGGATCGTTGTAGACCTTGAATTTGTGTCTGCGAGGGAATTTGAAATGTCCCTGTATGTTTAGTCATCCGGTGTAATAAAATTGGTACGCGCTCATAACCATTATTAGTGTAAGAAGGTTAATTTATAACGTGATATTGTGTTTTAGTATGGAGGACTTGAGTTTCGTTCCCGATCTCCCGAGCGGGCCGCTGGATAAATACAGAAAAACCGCATCCTTCGATTGGAAACGTCTCAAACTGGCTTTGGAAGGTGATATAGAGCTCCTGAAGCTTAAGGTGAGTTACAAAAATTTGATATGTACATCATTTAATTTCTAAACATTGCACAACATTTTTAAATCAAACTCGCGCCAATTATTTACTAGATTTAAAAGAAGAATAAGTGGTAATTATAGAGACCATGCATGCTGATAATTGTTTTCTAAATTTAAATTACTACCAAAAAGAATAACCAGTAAGCTATAATTTATTTTATTTATTTATCTCTGTCACAGTTAATTAACTATTTGTTCCTTGGGTATCCTTAGTATTGATTAAAGTTCTAGTTTTACAGTGATAAGTATGAAAGTTCTAAATGAGATAATAAATTGGGCCTGTATGTACTTCCTGAGACTTATGAAAATATATGGGATAATTGTTGTATTCTAAGGTTGTATTCAAATGTACATGCTTAAAATAGATGGAATATGCAAATACAAAATTTTGTAACTTCTTTCAAGGCCAAGCAAGATATTTGGAACATGTATCACATAGTTAAATGGTCATGACAAAGCCATAGAATATTTTATTAACCACTCTCGATTGTGAAACATTGATCTTACAAGTGTTGCTTGTTTAAAATACCAACAAAAGTTGTCTTTTAAATTGTTAAAACTTGGCTTTATATCAGCATCTAGGCCGTATCGTAATTAGTATTTATAGACACAGTGTGTATCACTACATAGTATAAAACAAAGTCGCTTCCCGCTGTCTGTCCCTAAATATGCTTAGATCTTTAAAACTACGTGACAGATTTTGATGCGGTTTTTTTTAATAGATAGAATGCTTCAAGAGGAAAGTTTAGGTGTATAATTTATTAAGGTTTGCGGACGAAGTCGTGGGCAGTAAGCTAGTAAATACTAATTACTTAATAATTATTTCCTAAGAAATTTCTTCAGACTTGCGACAGGAGAGTTCCTGTCGCAGGTCTGCTGGAAGAAATTTATTAGGAAATAAGCAGCATCCTTGTACTCTTTTGTCTGTATTTAACTTTTTTCTTTTGTTAGTGTCATGTGTGTACATAACTAAGTCATTCTAAGAACCATTTCTTAAAAATATTCAAACTTCAGACTGTTATTTAGTTTTACTTATCTGACGGTTTTTTTTATTTGCCACATCAAAAACCAGCATCTTTATACAAATATTATAAAGGGGAATAAGTTTATTTGAACATGCTAATCTTCAAAAGTCCTTGGTGGATTTGGATGATATTGGTATGGAAGTAGGTAGCTTAAAGCTTAAGGAGGGTTATAGGCTAGTTTTTACCCGACTTCAAAAAAGGATTTCATCATGATAAAGTCCATAGCAGTGTACCTCCATGTCACTGGTAGTCTGATATAAATCCAAAGAAGTTGTGATAAATAATGTAAAAAAGACAGCATCACCTTATTTTAAGATTTAATTAAGTGTAAATGTCTGGAATGTGTCAGAAAATAATTATAAAAGTGATAGTAATTGTATTTTGTTATAGTAAAAAATATTTTTTATTTACATTTGTTATGAGAAAAGTTTGTTGTCCTGCTATGGATTATATTCAAAGTTTATTAAAACAAGTGCAGAATTAATGTTTCAACTATAATAAGTTAAAATGTAATTGAAGCTCATTAGTTTCAATTACTTAAGTCCATTCTTATATAAAATATTATTATTAAGTATATATTACAAACCTTATTTTAAATAATAATATATGGTCATTTGCATTTTATTATTTGTTTTAAAATTACATAATTTTCTTTTCATTCATTTTATAACTACTTAATTAATTAAACTTGCACATATAAATGACAGTAAAACAAATTATTTTGTATAAAAAATACCATAATACTCAATAGTCAATTACACAAATTTTCATTCCCACAGAATAAATTAAAGAACCATTCTGCTGTGTAGTGTTATCTAAGTTGAAGATGAAATTAAAGACTTAATTCTAAACCATATTTTAAATCCCTAAATAATATAGAACAAAGTTTCTTTCTATCTCCGTCTGTTTGTTTGTGTACTTCTTCTGATTTTGATAATATTGTCACTGATAGACGCAGAGATATAGCTGAAAGTCTCCTGGGTATAAATTGCACTCATTCACAGCCAGGTCGGGCATTATTTATAAATAATCATTTCATAGAAATTAGTTGTAAAATTACTAATGGTTTGTTTATTCATTTACTAATATCCATATGGAAAGTACCTTTACATCTTCTGCCCACTAGATTTTATATTGCTAGAAAAAATCCAGGTATCACCTGTTCTATTTAACATTTTAATTCATGTCTGTATTTAAAATAAAAATATTTGAGTTTCATGTCACAGGCAAGCATGATGCTATGGTATTTAATGCAAAAAAATATTCACCTGGAGAGTAAATAGTAATTCCAAATATGATTTTGAACATTGCCTTATCTTATCACTGTTACAAAATGTGTCAAGTGCAATGTTAGATTAACAGAAATACAATAAATTAATTTGTGATGCTTCATATTTTATATGTGTGCATTTCTCACTAGTGAACCATCTGACTTTGTTCAGGTTTTTTACATTATCTGTATGTATCTGAAATAGTGAATACTATTTACACCTATCAAAGAATCAACTTTTTACTTCTTTTTGTATTTCTATGTAGGTAATTGGTGTTTTATCGTTTTCATTAACTATAAATAAATAACTTTTGTTTTAAACTCCCTTTCTCTCTTTATGATTATAATTATAACTAGTATTTGCGTGTTGCGCGAGGTGCAAGAAGCACCTCGCGTGCTTGTGAAAAAAAAAAAGGGGGGGCGGTGATGGGGGGGGTTTAGTATTTGCGTGTTGCGCGAGGTGCAAGCACCGCGCGTGCTTGTGAAAAAAAAAATGGGTGGGGGTGATGGGGGGGGGTTGCACAATTATTTCGACTAAAGCATTGCCCCTCTAAATGAATCTGAAAAAAAAAATTTCCAAGTCTCTTAATTTCCGAGATCCGCCTAAAGGGGGTGAGAAGGGGGGCAAGGGGGGCGACTTTAAAAAATGGTTTTTATTTTACCGAGCCTACTCTATACGAATCCGTAAAAAACAAAAAATACGGGTCTCGTAGTTTCCGAGATACGATAGGGAGGGGAGAGAAGGGGGGTGAAAAGGGGGGTTTGGCACTTTTCCCGTAGGTTTGAGAGTTACTTGTTTACGAATCTGTCAAAATATACCCACCTCCCCATCCACCATCTGGGAGAACAATTATGTCAATGAGTCAGTCAGTCAGTGAGTGGTAATCTAGCTTTATATAGTATAATAGTTTAAACTACTGTTTTAAAACGCATTGCAGGGGTACCAGCCGCACTTGGTTGATACACCGTCTCGTCGAAATAAGCGCTTCTCTTCCACATTTATTTTGTCTAAGACTTCTGTGTTCTTTTCTCGCTTTCGTCAGCTTTAAAAGCTGTGAAACAAAAATTCATAGCTTCTTAAACCTCACCAAATGGTCATGAAATGAATTCGTGTCTAGCCTTATAAACACCAGATGCTCTCAAGATACAAATCTAAAACATTTGGTCCCGTTTTTAAGGTATGTGCTGGTTTTTGCTGTAAACTTTCCACAAAAACAACTGCGTTAATATCTGGGGCACAAAACCTGATTCGTCATTGATGCTTGCAGTATTATTGTCAAGTGACTTTGAGATAAAACACTAAAATTGCATCTGAACTAAAGATAATAAAACAAACAATAATAAAACACAACCAAACAATTTTTTAAATTTTATCAAGCCGTCTTTCTGTTTGTCCAGGCTAATCTCTGCAACGCCTGAACAGATTTTATATAAACCTTCACTGGAAGATTGAGGAGATTATAGCAACATATAAGCTACTTTTTTCTCTCGGAATTCCCGTGGAATTGGAATTTACGCGTGAAAACTCTCACGTGAACCAAATTCGAGGCCACTGCTAGATATGCAAATATCGCGCTAGGACAATTCAAAAAGCAAAGTTTTCGTTCTGCCCCGTTGGCGAAAACCGTAGTGTCTTGCAGCGTTGTAAAAAAAATGCATAATACATATTCATATAATCTGCCTTTAGTATAATAATAATAAATTGGCATATAACGTTGCCTCAAAGAGCTGTCAGCACCAGTGATTGCCTCCCGGGGTTACGAGAATGCTCTAACGATATACCGCGGCCCCAGAAATTAAGGGCAGCTAAAGGAACAGGGTGGGGTTTTAGTCAGTAGAAGTATGACACTCCCTTCCACTTAACCCAGAGCGGGAGAAGTTATTCGATGATTTTCCCATACGGAAAAAAGCCTTTAACGTTGCAAGTTGCAACTGATGGAACACAGGCCTCCTCCAGGTGCGTCGCAGCCTGCCGTTTGGGGGGGGGGGTCACTAATAAGAAAATTTATCTAGTAAATTAGTTTTCTTTATTGCACAGTACCTACAGAATTTTATTGCACACATTATAAAACAAATGGAAGTCTTCAAATCGGGTGATAATATTTGGGACGTCTTACTATGCAAATTTACAGAAGATTTTTCAATTTGACGTGTACGATTTTGAGGGGGTCATGTCCCCTGTGACGCCACCCCCCTCCACCCCTTCGGACCGCGCCTGGCCTCCTTCCTATGAGACGGAATAATAATAATAATAATAATATTCCACAACTTTTCACACAACGCCATCTAGTCCCAAACTAAGCAGAGCTTGTGGTATGGGTACTAGACAACTGATAAACATACATATATATTTCTAAATACATACATATTATAGATAAATTACACCCAGACAAAGAACAAATGACCGTGCTCATCACACAAACATTTGTTCTAGGTGGGAATCGAACCCACGACCTTGCGCATAGTAGTCAGGGCCACTGACCACTATACCAACGAATCAAGCACGCGTAATCAAGTACGAGTTTGTGGATGTTACATGTCTTGGAATATTTGGTCCAAGGATATGCCAATTTCCTTACGAGGTTTTCCTTCACTGTTCCTGATGAAAATTACCAAAAACCTAGTCTGACACATTACCTAGACTGGATATGCGACTAACGACCTAAATCTTCTCTCTATTTATGCCTGTTACCACTTAGTTAGTATCACTTGTTGCGTTAAACTTTACAAGCAGATTCAAGTTTTGTTTTCCTTTAAGCATTTCGCAATGAAGTTGCCTGTTAATATGACAACGCGCTCTTAGTCCCCCATTTGAAGAAAGGTTTTACTTTTGGGTTTTTACTGGAAAACAAGTATCATACTGAGTTCTGTTTTCCTTGAAGGACGTAAGCAGTCTCTGAATGATTATATCAAGTACTGTTTTATCCTCTTACTAAGAAACTAGCGATTTTTGAATAATAATGTCAATATGTAGCAGTAATATTTGACTTGATATCTCTAATCTCTATATACTTAACTTTATCGAGGATTGAGGAATTCTTTATAGTAATAATGATACTTGATGCTCTATCTTGACTTAGCTCTCGAGATTGTCGTCATGTGGGATGTGAACTCGACAATCATTATACCGATAGTCGTGTTAGCCAATGGCTTAATAGTCACGAACCTCGATGAGTACTTAGGAAGTTCTCGTTGGGCAGCTAGACCAAGGGCTTGATTCAAAAAGCGGCGGCTTTTGAATGTTTTCTGTATTTTTCTTTCTTTTTAAGAAATACTGAATAAGTTATATAGGAGTTACTCTGATGTTTATAAGATCGAAGTCAAGCCTAACATATTTGAGAAAACTTTTGGTAGATTGATAAATGATATTTATTTTGCAAATTGGTTAGTTATACACACATTTATATACATCTAATGTATTCGTATTGAAACTAGAGGAGGCCGGTGTTTCCTAACTGACTATCCTAAGGTTTCAACAACAACAAAATCTCAGGTCAGTCTTGAAGTCCTTACAATTTGTATTGTTTAAAATACTTATAAGAACCATTTAGGTGATCTTTTAAGGAAAAAAGACAACGAAGTTGAGTGGACTTGTATAAACAGCGCAAGCATTTGTCATATATCGTGTAGAACTTAGAGGTTAGGTAAGGAGCTCAACGATATGACGATTGATTAATCTATATGCAATTTTATTTTTATCTACCAATTTATAAGTACCTATTCAAGAACTAAATAAGGCGTCCTACTTGTGTATTCAGCTCATGACAATAATAAAACGGAAATATGCTTTCCTAATACTGAATGAACTATTCATATTGAGGAAGAGCTATACAATGAGGAGAACCGTTCGAATTAAGTGTTTAGTATACACGATTTTAAACGTTATCTAAGGAGAATACAGTTCCATATTGCTTGGTTTTTATAAGTAAACCGAATACAAAATTTCGGAATGTCGAGGGGAAGAGTGCTAAGATTGAAATTTAAGTAATTTTTTAATGGTCTATGTACTGTTGATCGGAAGTAAATAATATAACCTTAAATCTATCTCATTTATGCAGTAAGAAGTCGTAGTATACTACGTGTTTATAATAAAACGTGATTTAAGATTAAGTCGAAGCCGGCTTGACGGCGCCATAATGTCTGTATTCGCAGATCGTCGCGAACATTATGTTATGATAAATATTTCATTTCTTGGTAGAAATCTTACTTAATCGGACAAAGTTGATTGACTGACTTGTAGGTCAAATCCGCTCCCGAATCCATTCAAACTGCTGCAACTCCTGTATGCCAGATTCTTCAGATTAAAATTCTTGCCAAGTGATATCCTGTTCTGCCATGACTGCGGAAATGGTCTAACGAGATACCGCTGTCCCGGAAAGTAAAGGCAAAAGGGAGAGGATGGCGTCCTCCCTCCAGCCCAGCCGCAGTGGTACACGCCCACGGCGTCGAACGTCGGCCGACGATCTCCGGCCACCGTAGGCGCGGGCATGCGGACAGCGAGTAAAGGGCAACTCGCTGTCCGACCATGGACCATGCCCGGGTAACGGCGCGTTGTGTTCCACGCGCGCCTCAAAGAGCGTCAGCAATATGACGAGGCCCCCCCTGTAGAGGGCCGAAGCCTGCCGGGGTCGTGGGACTTATCCCATTACCGTGACCCCGGAACGTAAAGGGCTATTGAAGGAACACCGTGGATTTTAGTCAGTACAAGTCTGACAGTCCCTCCGGCCCTGCCCGGGGTGGGAGGACTTATTTGATAATTTTACCACGTTAAAAAAAAGCCACTGTGTTGTGGACGTGTGGAGGTCATATAGACAGTCGCTCCTTCCTTTTAAAACACTACTACTCAGCTGCACTCGCTTTAACTGGAAGCCAGCCCCAACATAGTTGCAACTTGCAAAGAGCTAAGCAGATGATGACGAGCCGTAAGACAACGGGACAAGCCGAAGTTACTGCTGGCTGTATGCTAACTGTGATCACCTTTATAACACTACTACTCAGCTGAACACGCTTTAACTGGAAGCCAGCCCCAACATAGTTGCAACTTGCAAAGAGCTAAACAGATGATGACGAGCTGTAAGACAACGGGACAAGTCGAAGTTACTGCTGGCTGTATGCTAACTGTGATCACCTTTATAACACTACTACTCAGCTGAACTCGCTTTAACTGTAAGTCAGCCCCAACATAGTTGCAATTTGCAAAGAGCTAAGCAGATGATGACGAGCCGTAAGAGAACGGGATAAGCCGAAGTTACTGCTGGCTGTATGCTAACTGTGATCACCTTTATAACACTACTACTCAGCTGAACTCGCTTTAACTGTAAGTCAGCCCCAACATAGTTGCAATTTGCAAAGAGCTAAGCAGATGATGACGAGCCGTAAGACAACGGGACAAGCCGAAGTTACTGCTGGCTGTATGCTAACTGTGATCACCTTTAAAACACTAGTACTCAGCTGAACTCGCTTTAACTGGAAGCTAGCCCCAATATAGTTGCAACTTGCAAAGAGCTAAGCAGATGATGACGAGCCGTAAGACAACGGGACAAGTCGAAGTTACTGCTGGCAGATGCTAACTGTGATCACCAATTCGTCTGCCACGGACTGATCATCCAAACGCCCACCTTACTTATCGTACACAATTTAATAGCTGACATAACACTCACAAAACTATGTCACGTCTACAATTTGTCTATATTTGTCTCTGATTCATAGTTATGCGTAAAATTACCGGCTCAACGGACACTCAAGGAGTGAGTGATACTATATGTGTATTCAATTGTTTATGGAGGTACTTATGATCACACGGTGACGAGTGTGTTGTAGATATTATTGTAGATATACGGTATTTATAGATCCTGGAGCGGTGTACTTTTCTGGGGCAGAATATGAACTTAAAGCCAGCCAGAGAAATAGCCAGCCATGTGTCAGTGGCGGCGGACCTAATTTAAATTCTAACATATCGTTTCTCGTGGAAGTCTGAATACGGTATCGGTGACAGAAACTCGGGAATTGGTTGAAAGGCTACGGACGTGTGAGAACAAGGCGGAAAATTTCGGGTGTAAGTTTTTTGTATATCGACGGTTAAAAGGAAATAGGGTATAAGCGACAAAAAAAGAAATGTTTAGGAGAGCCATACAAAGTTTAGAATTTTAGAAAAACTGATGTATTTTTTTATTATGGTTCTAAGTTGAGCTACGCGATATTTGATAAATGCGTGCACTGTTTGGACGGGCCTGCTCAAATCTGTTTGATTCTGTCCTCTAAAGGGCGCCACAGATATTAACCTACATGGCTCTCATATGATTTGGATCACTACAGATTGTCTGGACTTTAAAAGAGACGTTGACCTCTGAGTTTGTTTCAGTGTTTCTTCTCAGACTAGTCAGTTAGGAAACACTGGCCTCATCTAGTTTACATTTACGAAAAAAAGACGTGTGAAAGTGTTATTTATAACCTATTTGCAAAATAAACATCATTATTTGAAGAGTACTGTCGGATCAATAAATTGGATCTCAACCCATCTAAGTGTTCCGTAATCACTTACACAAGGAAACGTGCGGTCCTGGTCACCACTTATACTTTGGCGGGCCAAAACTTGCCAAGGTGCAATACTATCCGTGACTTGGGCGTTTTTCAAGATAGTAAGTTAGTTTTTGATACACACATTGACGCCATAGTCAAAAAAGCATCGAAACTTCTGGGATTTATAATGCGTCTTTCTAAATGCTTTACAGATGCTAAAACGCTCAAAATATTGTATTGCACTTTTGTAAGAAGTCAGCTCGAGTATGCGTCTCAGATATGGAATCCAAGGTATCATAAATACATCGACCGGATTGAAAATATACAGAAACGCTTCATCAAATATCTTTGTTTTCATCAAAAGGTTCCATATCACTCAGCAGGTGATCATCGACTCTGTAAGAAGTACCATCTGTTGCCACTGGTAGATCGGCGTAAAATTGCAGACTGTTTGTATTTATTGAAAATGTCACTTATACCCTATTTCCTTTTAACCGTCGATATATTTTATGTAAAAGCCCTTTTTTATTCGAAGTAAATGGACCAAAGAGGTCTACAAAGAAACCTATACTCACATAGATAATGCCAAATACATCTTACTCGTTTGATCTTTTTCCTTGCCTTGTTGACTCTATAAACAAAATCAGGATTCTTCCGAAATTAGCGGTTCTTCAGAACAATTTAGACTCTGACCAGATAAGTAAGGCCTGCCTCTCAAAAAGATTGTCTGTAAGATATCGCCTTGTGCGATAATCCGCGCCTATTGTACACTAATTTTACCTTTTGTATCCTTAGAAATATTGTAAGGTGTACAATAAAGTACATAATTAATAAATATTTACATAATTAAGGCCTGCCTCTGCTGACCCCATCTGGTCGAACAGAAGGAGTGAGGAGTTTGACTTCTTCTGCGAAGTTCAATAGAGGGGCCGGGCGCGTGGAACACTGCAATGCTTTGTTAAGTGTTTCGAATAGGTGAAATTAGAGATTTAGCTATTCGAGATCCCATGGCTTCGACGTTAGGTTTTTCGTGGTAGCATGCGTTCATTGTTAAGTGTTTCGTATTCGTGAACTTACGGGGACGTGTTCTTGGGTGTTTCACTTTCTAAATCACGTATGACACTCGTTTTTGCACTATTCAAACTTTTAATTCAAACACAGAATTGAAGCTCCTCAGTCTTGAAAACAGACTAAATTCGTGTTGTTTTTTAATAGTGCCAGGAGAAGGGTTTTGAAAGACTGTTTTGTAATTGGAATTCTAAGTATTCTGCAAAGTGGTAGCGGAATTATGAAGCGTATATATGTACATATTTATGTAGGTATCACGAAGTCTATTTTAATGCACCCGTGTGAGTATTTTCTTAACAGCGTAGTAATCTGAGGCATTCCAAGCCTTATCTTAATATCGATTCGATGTAAATCAAGTCAGATACAGCCAAAATCTTTTGATTCCGAGATAACACTGCCTATCATCGAATTACGCTTGCAAATTAGATGTGATAGTAGATTATTGTTATTTTGTGTCCTCGAAATTACTTCCTTTTTGGGAAAACACAGATTAAGCTGTTCTTTTCCTAGACTTGATTTTAAAGAGAAATTGAGCTATTGAAAAATGGCAATGAATCTAAGAAAAATTGCAGTGTCTGTCTGTGATTTCAAAATAACTGTTTTCGTGCTCATGGTTATATATTCCGCGCCTTAAAGATAAGCAATTGACTCTTTTTCGTGTTGTAGGTATCTTAACCCGTGTTCATCAGCGTAACACTTACAAACTTTAATTAATTTTCTAAGCCCCGCCATTGACGGGCTGAGCAGCGCCATATCGTCAGCGTAGCTTATATGATTAAATGCAACACCGTCTATATAGCATCCAGCATGCAAGCTCACCAATCAGATCATTAATACAAAACACGGAACAAGGTGGGAGATATTAACCCCCCTGTCTCATACCACATTTCGTAATATAGTATATAGTAGTTTGAAAATACATTAGCCCACTTTACAAAATATACTTGATGTGTGTACCAATACTTAAATATATGTATTAATTCAGAGGGAATATTTGCTGCAGATAGTTTTGACCACAACTTGTCATAAGAAACTATGTCAAAACCTTTTGACATGTCTAGAAAACAAGCAGCAACAGGAGTTTGATTGTCTGTATAATATTATATAGACAATAACAGCCTTCTTTAACATAAAATTGCAGTTTCAGTTGATAGACCCTCTATAGCCATGCTGAGCATCATGCAAGTTGACATTAGTTTTCAAGTAATTATTTAATAAGCAATCAAATACTTTAGCTACAATAATGGCTAAAGAGACGGGCCTATAATTTGTCTTATCAGATATATCACTAGTTTTATTTTTCACAATTGGCACTACCATAGTTTTCATCATATCCTTAGGTAAATTACCATGTGACCCACAAAAATTAAAGAGCGGTGCAAGGACCCTGCATATCATACCATATCAGCATGTTTTAAGTGCTCTACACTCAGCCCGTCGTGTCCTGGGGACTTGCATCGCTTCATGTATATTATTGTATGTTTTACCTCTAGCTGTATATCTGATTGCTAAACTTCGTACCAAAGGAAACTCATTACAAGAATCAACTGTTGACGGGCCTAACGGAGATTTAACAGAAAAGTAATCTTTGAACATATTCGAAATATCAGCCGTTTCAGTAAGACCTTCAACACTGACAGGAAAGCCAGGCTTAGGGTTCAATTTGTTAGTACTCTTTCGAAATTCTTTAAAATCACTATTACTATGAAGACAAGCTATATTGTCCATAATTATTTGTTCTTGGTTACTTTGGCACCATTTCAACTTCAATTTAAATGCTTTTTTATCTAAACTCATATTTTTGTAGAGTTGACCACCCTGTGGCTTACAAGCCTATAACCACATTTGAAAACTAAGTCTGGCTTGCCTGTGCGCTCCACTAACGTGTCTGTTTAATCCCCTGATGTATGATATGATAATGCTTAACAGAAACACATTTAACGTTCTGTCACTTGAGGAGGAATGCCAAAGCGATCTACGGTGTGACCCATTACTCCTTTTTTAAATTGACACCTACTCTCTCGTTTATCCGAGGTCCTTTGGATCATTTGAAAGGGCAGCTACACAGCTGAGTTTTTAGTTAACCCAACACATGGCTTGGCTTGTCTGCTCAAGTAAAATCCCTACTCTGATTTAGGTGAACTTAAAAATTGCTTTAGAAGCCAGTATGACAAGATATTGAAGTCATAATAGGATAATCTGGAGAAACATTCCATCCAACGTAGATAGTAGGTTACTCATCGATAAGACTGGGGAACCCCACATAAAATTAAATCTGAATAAAAATCTGAAGGACTATTTTATTAGATTTATTTGCTATTAGTAACATTAAATACATTTGTTTTTGTGATTATGAGGTAGGAATTAACCGTATTCAATTGATTATTTATCATTAGCTCCTGCCGGTGGCTTCTTTTCAGCAAAATTAATGTACCATAATATCTTACTTGGTAATAATATAGCGTCATATTGTTGACAGATTTTTTTAATCGGTCTAGTAGTTTTTGAGTTTATCTATTACAAAGTAACAAAAAATCTAAACTTTCCTCTTTATAATATTAGTCTAGACGTCCTATTTATTGGCATGAGTTGATATTACTATTGGCGAAACTTAAACAAACAGAGAGACGAGAGTATTTTGTTGAGAAGAAAAAGAGAAGAGGTTTTTATTCGATCTTTCAGCAGGTAACGCCCTAATTTTTCACATTGTTCTCTAAATAACCATAAAATACGCTATACAATGCACCGTTATCTTGTTTTATCTCCGCATTAGCGGGATATTATGTCTAATCTTCCGTGACCGCAAAACACGTGATTGCCATGACCCTGAAATCGTGAAACAGACATTTATTGGCCATGTTTATTTGTATTAGCGTTCGGTATTTCAAAGTCGATTTTTCTGTTCAAAGCACCGGGCCACTTGCATGAAAAGTATTCAATTTCTGGTGTGTTTATAGTTTGCATTGTTTTAGAGAGCATAAAAAACGAAAACAATGTATTGAATCTAAATAATATAAATACTAAGTATAGTAAAAGATGTAAACATTTTTCCATCATCACCACTGCCAGCTCTCAAAACGGTCTAGTAAAATTTTGCGAGGAAACCAGCACTCCTAGGACTGAAAAAACCGATACCAAGTGATATCCACCAACCAGCTTTTGGTCTGCGTGGTTGATTACGGCCGATTTTCTGTCATAGAGAGGACAACTATATCCCAGTAGTGGGAACGTTTATAGGACAACTATATCCCAGTAGTGGGAACGTTTATAGGCTGATTTTTTTTTTTCATACTGATGGGCCCGCTCTTGACCTCGATCTCGCCTGATGGTAAGCGATAGATGAGGTCTACGATGTGACGAGCGAGCACAGAAGATGCCTATTTACTCGTGCTTTAAAGGCTGAAAGGTCATAAGTGGCAGGGAACACAGAAGCCGGCAGAGAATTCCACAACTTGGCTGTGCGCACAATAAATGTGGAGAAGCGCTTGGTACGACAAGACGGTATATCAACCAAGTGTGGATGGTACCCAGCCGTGCGTCTGGTAGACCGGTAGTGATTGTGTTATGCTATGGTAAAACAATACTTTTCGTAATTTTTCATCATATATATTTGAAGTTTAAAATGTCAAAGCTCGCTAGAATTAGTGAAGGCATTAATAACTTAAACGTAGTTAAATCGATCGATCAGTTTCTGCATTAAAAATGCATGAATCTCTAATCAACATAGCAGACAATAGCCTTTACTAATGTCGATGATGTATCCACAGTTAAGCAATTTAGTAAAACACATTCGTATAATGACTTACAATTATGTGGGCAACGTGGGCAGTGCAATTTTAGCAACTTGGTGACTATCAAGTTTCCATATAAAACTTCTAACCGTGTAGGTTATGTTGTGCAAGAAAAACAAACGCAGTTTTATTAGTTAGTAGGAAAAATAACAAAAAGCAAAATCAGGTAATCATTAGAAATTGCTTTTATGTCGTTAAGCACGACCGCATGTTCTAATGATTGCATTATGCCCAGGAATTTTAGAATCGTTGGGCATTTATATAAAATGACTAATGACTAAATAGGCTACATCCACACGGGTTGATCTTCAAGGTTTCAATGCTTACCGAGGTCTGTCGTGGGATGGGTGAACATCTTAGTCGAAATTCCTCTGAGCCTCGGAAAACATGTTATGTCGTTGGTCCCAGCTGTCATTTATACAGACGCCAGCACATGAAGCTACCCGAAACTGTCAAATTTTCCCAATCAACCTTGAACCTAATTTCTTTAAAAATAAAGTCGAAAATCTATTAAAGAAATTTGACAGATTGTTGTAGCTTGATGAGCTGGCGTCTGTACATCTTTGACAGTCGTTACGGATATTCAGAAGCCAGAAAATTTTACACCCGTGTTTTGACAAGGGGTATCCAGTTACCCGGCTACTCGGTTGAGGAGGTCAGATAGGCAGCCGACTCCAACAAAGTTCGAAAAAGCAAAGCAAATGCTGCAATATAATATATTAAAGCATGTGCTTGTATTGTATATACATATATTTAGGTATTGCGCTTCAATTCTAATTTCTGTTTCCAGTATTTCATTAAATCGATTCCTGAATCACGCCGGTTACTATCTACGAAAATTTCTAATGATAGCGTTATGCCCAGAAATTTCCAAGTATTGGGCATTTTTTATAGAATGCCTAGTTTGTCAAAATTGTGCTGACGGTAATCCTATGACTTATCTCGTCGGCACGGCTGAGGGCATACCTATCCTGAGTAAGCACTCTCGGCATTTTTTAAGCACTGTTCAGTCGGCAAAAGCGATAATGGTAATCCCCTTTTAACCCAAATGGATGTCTAGTAAATATAATACTTTAAATACTTCTCGAAAGACTTCTACTTGAAGGACACTAGGGATGCTAGAAGTTTTTATGAAAATTTCGACTAGTACAGTATATAAATTATTTTAGTCAAACTAAAATTCATTAATTAATTGATTGATTTAACCAAAAACAATAATTGAAAATTAATCAATTTTGAATTACAATATAGAATTTCAATGATGGCATAGTTTTTTTTACTGTATATTTACGGCAATTAGTTTTGGCAAAAGCTCATTAATATTCACTTTTATGGCAGGTTTTCATTTAATTTAATTCAGTCAGTCTAAAAGAAATGAGTATTACAATACTCAATTCGCGCTCTCTACTAGCTACTTGTAGTAAAAGTTGAACAAAATTAATCTTACGCAAATACAAAACTCTACAGCATTTTCTACAAATCTGAAGTGAGTGCCACTTTCACAAGTGAAGTTTTGTATCTGATATTACATAAAGAAAACTTTTGATATGTTTTTTTACTTCTCGTTCACTTTGTATCAAAACTAAAATAAACGCGACCTTCCGCATCAGTCTGCATTGTACTAGTCTAGACCCTACTTGTTTTTAAATTATTCGAAGTGTTCAAATTGATGATACTCCTAATGTTTGTAAATTAAATAATATATGTATGAGTAGGTAAAATCATTATCAGTTTTAGTATCAATAACCATTTATTGTTTTAATAAAACATTACTGATACCTACGTATCTGACTGCCCTAGTAACGATGATAAGAATATTTCGCAAAAGAAAAATAATTCGTATAAGGAGTTCGGATCTAAAAAATATCAGCCCCACGGGTCGATCGAGTTAAGCAACGTTTACCGTCGTTAGTCGGTGGATGAAATGTGGAGGCACGGCCAAATCTCAATATTTTAATATTGATTTTCAACCTATCTTAAGATTGATTTTCAACCTATCTTAAAATTGATTTTCAACCTATCTTAAGATTGATTTTCAACCTATCTTAAAATTGATTTTCAACCTATCTTAAAATTGATTTTCAACCTATTTTAAGATTGGTTTTCAACCTATTTTAAGATTGATTGTCAACCTATCGAGGTTTCCCCGTGCCTCGAAAAGCAAGTTAAGCCGTTTTTTTTATATATAATAGTAATGTGGTTAGATTTCACATTACTAGCAATCTTATGAACCCCTCCAATTAACTAGACATGTTACTAGACATTTTGGTTGTCATATGTACATATTTGACAGTCTTTATGACTAGTCGGACCATATCGTTTTATCCAGTTTCTAAGTTTTGGAAGTCAGATAGGCATTTACCGACTCTGTTAGGATTGGGAATTTTCCCAATAAGCAGATGAGATGATAAAAATAATACATTTATAGCTACTACTATTAAAGCTGTTAACATAAAAGTATTAGGGCAGAACCACTTCAGGGTCGCATTTTTTCTCATCGATAATGTACCTATCTACGATGTTATCGATACTGTATATAATTGTATCAATTTTACTACCAAGATAGTTAAAAATATGTTTACAAAGCACGAAAAAAAATGAACAGGCGAATATTATAAGAATTTATTGGGCATCGGAAACATCACCATAACTTCAATGGGAAAAGTGCCCAGAACACTGGCTGCATTGCCACGTTGAATAGTAATGCTGATTCTTTGACCGAAGAAAAGGCCAGCCCTCTGGTTACTTAAAGGTTTGAGTAATCGTAATCTTAATGTCACGAAAGATTCGATGCGCACTCGAATCCTATGGTTCTAATGTTTCACTACATTATCGATTTTTTATCAGACAAGATTGTTACTTCAAACATCGATATCTGTTTCTGAAAGGCCGATGCTAAAATAAAGATTTCAAGATATAACAAGATTTATACAGTTAAAACATGGTGTACATGATACATTGCATGCAAGATAATATGTGAAACAGAAAAGTTCTAACATGTTCAGTCGCATATCGTGGCGTTTCTAATTATCTTATTAAAATGTAGGTATGTACATCACTAACAAAATGCAAATGTGTCTGTTAAATTTACAATATATTGTGTAATATCTTAATTAATATAAATACTGTGGTCGTGTACCTATTAACTTAATTTCCATCGATAATAGCTTATTTCTCAATAAACATCAAGTTATTCGTTTTCATTGTCATCCACTTTGTAACATAGCTCTACATAATTTATTCAATATTTACTACTTGATTTGGTATTTTCCTAAATATATTAATATTAATACATTTCTTCTGGGCTTGCTCTTTCCATCGTAGACCTCATCTGTGGCTTATCATCAGGCGAGACCGAGGTCAAGAGTGGGTTCGACCAGACTTAAAAAATATCGGAGAACTGTGGAAAATTATTTAGATTACTGAGATCGTTTCAAAATTAGCTCGAAACCTATTATAACTATTTGTAATAATAAATTCAGATAATTCGTTTCCCGTATTCATATATCTATCCATTTCTTGTATTATTTCCAAAGCATCTGCACGATCAATTATACTAGGGTGAAACTTATTTAAAAGGGCATCAGCCACCTCAATATCATTCATTAAACTTTTACTGGCTAAATTCAAATAATTTTGCCGCATTTAAAATCGCATTTGAATATACCGTTGACGATTTACGATGACGATAAAATACTGTTTTTATTATTTTGCATTTAAATTCCACAGTAACAGTTTTTATAATAAATATAAACTCAGAAAATACAATATGAACGATGATAAGAATTTAATGTTGTGGCTTGTGATAAAATATTTTCACCTGAGTTAAATTTACTTTAGTTGCAATAGACCAAGTCACAAAAACATCCAATGTTATGGGACTGGTCTATGTATTTATCAACATTTTAAACTGTAAGCTACTACTTACAGTTTGTGGTATAATCCACTCTTGTATACGGGTTGAGTTGGTATGAAGTAGATGACTGACTCGTGACAAGCGAGCGCCCGCAGCGAAGGCACACATTACGGTGGCCCTATTCGTCTTTGGTCCTCAACATTTGAACTCTGAGCCAAGTCCCAGAATCCTTAGCATACATAGTCACTACTGTTTACCTAAAAATAGAAAAAAAAAAAAATCTTTTTATTACATTTCAATATTCAGCCACGTTAACAATGTCTAATTAACTTTAGTGTGTTCGAATATTAACGTAAATGTAAAGATTTTACAAAAATTCTAATTATATATATTTTAAACCTGGCAGGTAGTTGGTTAGAGGAGGTTATATTTACTTACAGAGTTAGGTACAAGCCACTGCTGATGCCGTAGTGATGACAGAATAGTTTCATCGTCCAAGGGTCGTCGGCCTAGGGTATTGCAATCCCACAATTCACACAGCGATCCATAGATTCAACAATATCCAATCCAAGCCGGTGGCAAATTCTAAAAAAAAACTATGCCAAATGAAACGTGTAAGCGATCTTCTGTGTCCAATGTGGAAGCCATTGTCGTACAAGGTAGTCGGGTAAAATAGGACTAATTTTTTAGACCATTTCTCAACTTATTACATTTGGGCCCACTGTTTTCCATCTCTTTTGGTTGGAAGAAGCTGTTTAAAGACTTCAATGTCCCTAAAGCTGACAGCTGATGTCCATTTCTACATTCATACATCTACATTCATTCTTGAATATGTCTCAAATCAGTTTTCCATTGTTACAGTACAAAATATGGCACACGCTGGAGAAGGACCCACTCTTCGCTCACAACACCGTCTCGCCAACAGTGGAGGAACAGAAACGTATCACACAACTACAGTTGAAGAAAATCAACGACTACAAATTCCACACTAAAGAAATGGTCAACTCTAGTTATAGTCGAAGGGTGAGTACCGTCTTACTTACTACCTGCTTCTCCTCCACATTTATTGTGCGCACAGCCAAGATGTGGAATTCTTTGCGTTCTGCGTTCTTTACCACATATGATTCGTCAGGCTCTAAAGCAAGAGTGAACAGGCATAGTCTGGTCTCACTCGTTCCATCGAAGACCTCATCTATCGCTTACCATCGTCAGATGAGATCGAGGTAAAGAGCTGGCTCATAATAATATAATATACTAGCTTCCGCCCACAACTTCGTCCACGTGGAAAAAAAAATCCCCCGATTTTGAAACATTCTTCATTAGTGCTCCGCTCCTATTGGTCTTAGCGTGATGATATATAGCCTATAGCCTTCCTCGATAAATGGGCTATCTAATAATGAAAGAATTTTTGAAATCAGAACCGTAGTTCCTGAGATTAGCGCGTTCAAGCAAGCAAACAAACAAACAAACAAACTCTTCAGCTTTATAATATTATTTATAATATTAGTATAGATTATCTATATATGATCTATATAAGTATATAAAAATGAATCGCTAAATGTTGAGTGTTGCTAAGCGCAAAACTCGAGAACGGTTGAACCGATTCAGCTGATTTCTTTTTTGTTGTGATTGATGAAGTCTGAGGAAGGTTTTTATGGAGAAAAAATAAAAAATAAAAATGAATAAAAAAGTAAAAACATCAATTTTATTTTCCCATTCAAACCACTGTTCCCAGCTGTCAAACATTTGACGTCAATCAAAACAAAACAATGGCGCGTTAGGATTACCTTTGGTATGCCTTTAAGTTGATTAGAGGTTGCATGTAATTAATGAAAAATAATATAATGAGTTTCTTCAAATTTGTTTTATAGCCTTTTTAATCGTGTATAATATTGTGTTATTTTACTTGATAATAATCAGTAATCGTGAATAATATGAAGGAAAATAAGTGATAAAAACAGCGTTGGTGCAGTATTTTGGATGGAAAGAGGCTGCATGGACTTAAATTATCACCACATTAAATATTACTAAAGTCTTTCAATGTTATTTTATTTCTATTAGACTGCGACAGGCCAATCACTTTTGACAGATCGAAATCTGTCGAGCCAGCTATTAACATAAAAAAATTACTTTGTTTTAGAGAAATGAGGCAGAACAAGGTCTGCCGGGACAGCTAGTATAATAATAAATAATAATAATAAGTGATAGACCGATTAGTGCGCCGTGCCATGATAATCGATGTTACCATCCCACATGACGAGAATCTCGTGAAAGCTGAGAAAGAGAAACACATTAAGTATCTCGACTTAGCTCATGAGGTTGTTGACATGTGGAATGTGGACTCGGCTGTCGTTGTGCCGATTGTCATATCAGTCAATGGGCTGATAGCTAAAAGCTTCGACGACCATCTGTCGAAGCTGGCGATGCACAGCTGGATAAATGATACAGAAGACAGTTCTCCTCGATACAGCTCGTATTGTGAGGTTCGTTTCTCTGGAGACCTAACCACCGGTAGCTTGGACCCTGTTCCCGATACCAGTGGACTGCCATTTTTTATATTAAAAATAAAAAATTAAAAATTTAGTTTTTGAGAAGTAATTAAAATAAAGGAAATAATATTAAAACAATCTTTATTTATCTCCACAAATTACGTATCAACGTATAATAGATTACAGTCAGACAGAAAGTTTGGCAAAGTGTGTAATTTGTGGGAGATCTGGAGTCTAAACTAAGCCTAGTATAGCCTATATATACTTTACTAGCTTGTGCCAGCGGCTTCGCCCGCGTGGGAAGTTTTTCCCGTGTAAATCCCGATCCCGTGGGAATTTCGCAAAATCCTTTCATAGCGGATGTCTACGTCATAACATCTACCTGCATGCCAAATTTCAGCCCGATCCGTCCAGTGGTTTGGGCTGTGCGTTGATAGACTATGTCAGTCAGTCAGTCAGTCACCTTTGAGTTATATATATTTAGATTGGAAGACCTCGTGGCTAAATAATAACGGAATAGGTCGATCTTCAAGGCTAGGTTATCGCCTTGAATTAAATTCCTCCGTGCCTGGGAAAGCACACTTGTCATTCGTCACGGCTGTCATTTGTACATCTTTGATAGTGATTACGGTTGGTCAGAAGCTTTAAAAAATAACACCAGTCTTGACTTGGGTATCGTTTAACCAAGCTAACGGGTTGTGGGATTCAGATAGGCAGTCGCTACATCTACAGACGACAGCACATCAAGCTACCCGAAACTGTCAAATTTTCCCAATCAACCTTGAACCTAATTTCTTTAACAATAAAGTTGAAAATCTATTAAAAAAATTGACAGATTGTTGTAGCTTGATGTGCTGGCGTCTGTACAAATCTAGTACTCATCTGCTTCCGGTTAGACTGGAAGCCGACCCTGACAGTGACAAAAGAAAAAGTAGATGATGATATACAAGGTGTAACAGATTAAGCGCAATACCTCAGACACCCCAATTAGAATATTAAACTATAAATCTAAAACAGCATCCGTAACTAAATAAATTGAAACCAAACCTAGGCATTTTTCATAAAATAGTTATCCTTACTAAACTCCAAACGTATGTGCGTCATACAATATCCTTAAAGTGTGTCCAAACATTGAGCAGCAAGAGCGCGGCAGCAACACGCGGCATTTCTAGGACATGTTTCTGCCGCGCTCTAGTTAGGACAAAGCCGACTAATTTTTGCGCGGCAGTCGTCTAAACACAGGGCGGCGGGCCGCGCTCGATTGCCGCTCGATGTTTGGACACACCTTAACGCAGACGCATACACTCATGCAATGTTAGCGGCCGACATGCACACGAGCGAATTTCCTTGAATTAAGGATTGTATTAATTTATCATGATACTGTGTTTCCATTTTAAGTTAAATGAAAGATTTTTCCGTCAAAATTTAACACCTATTCTTTGTAACGGAAATCGATTCAAAAGCCGATTCTGAACCAACTACATATGTACTTTCAGGAATTGCGTTTATTCTGTTAACTGTTACACGTTGTATACTTAATTGTATACCGACTGGCAGCCTTATCTCAATCCGGGATCTCTATCAGGCAACCAAGAATGAATAGAAATTGCCAGTACTGAAATAAGGTTGCACATGGTGTTAAAATATACAAAAAGAGTTAACAATTAAGAAATAGACGTATCTAATTGTACTAATAAATCTCACTTTGGGAAAGACGTTTAGCTTCTCGAATGCCATATGAAAAAGATAAATACAGGGTTTATGCTTTGCAATATCGACACGTACTCGCGACAGACCCATAATAATATGACGGGACGAACTGGTGGAAGGAATGCAAAGAAGTAGACCAGAAATGTTGCTGATGGCAGTGAATTAGTCTTTGTTCAGCAGTGGAACAATTCGGGATGGTAGTAAGAAAATTTACTAATAACATAATGTAGATAAAGCTACTAGCCTGCCCGCGGCTACGCTCGCGTCTTTTTTTAATATTAAATGTTACTCGCTGTATGCGCAATTTAAAAATCAGTCCTATAGTTTCTTCGTTACAGACATTTCAATAAAAATCAATTCAATTAAAATAAAACAATGATTCCTCTTTATAATGTTGGCATAATTATGCTTCTGTATATATTTTATATTGGGTAAAAGAAGTTTAAAAATTTGTCCAGTAGTTTTTGAGTTCATTACAAAATAAAACAAAAATCAAATCTTTTTCCACTGTAATAGTGTACAGTATCGCGGAACGAATTAAATGTATTTTTTTTTTTGTTTTATTGCTGGTAGGCCAAAAATTAATTAGCTCCTGAAAAATAGGCGATCTCTTTTTGTCTCGTATCTAATTTGGACATTAAAAACCATAATTAAAATAAGTCTCGTTATATTAAATGTACAATTTCGTTGCTAAAATTGCTATTATATTTATATCTTTCTGCGACACTAATTAATTTAATTGAGGCGGAGGTAATAAAGTTAGATTTGCCATCAAAGTTCCTTTCTGAGGTAAATAAAATTTTATTTATTTATTATTTATTTAATTATCTTCTTGCCAACTTAACCAAAAGTTGTTAATAGTTTAAAATTGAATTTTTACACGACTGCAAAAAGACAAAAGAGGAAAAAGTAAATAAACCAAGCGTGTCAAACTGAAGGTCGTTTCCCACGCTTTAATAACGTTCAAATTCTAGCTGATATCGCGGCACCGTTACTTACGTGCAACTAAGGAAACAGGGTGGTTTTTAAGCAGTAGCAGACTCCTACTACTTAAAACCACCCTGATTCCTCACACTCACTTCCTCTCCATCTAGAGCAGTAAAAGAAACAAAATGGGGATTTAGGTAGTTTGAGCGTGTATAAACTACTTTGTCTGCCGAATGCTGCTGAAAGTGAATACTTTGTATGGGACCTTATTCAACAACCATTCTCGGTAACATACAGCTCCAAACCATTCTTGGCAGAATTTTGGAAGTCAATTTCGAATGTAGTTCGGATTCAGAAGGAAAATTTAATATTATGAACACATTATGGCACTGTCTGGCAGTTTGAGTACTTTATAGTTACACAGTCTACACAACTGTTCGTCCAAAAACGTTCGTCAAAGCAGCCCAGCTCCAGATTGTAAATAAAATATCATTAGTTTTTGTTTCTTTTTGCAGACACGTACAATAATGACGATTAATGAAGCAGTACAGTCTTTGAACCCCAGCGTGTCAGTGAAGATGGCGATCGGCATATATTTGTTTTCAAATGCCTTACTATCGCTTGGCACTGAGAGGCATCACAAGTTCTATGAAGCTACATTTGTGAACAGAGAGGTAAGTTTTTATACAATGTGTAATTTAAAGGGTATATACATACCAAGTGCATGGCTTCTTTGGATGATAACAAACGATATGGCAAGGGTTTTGTAATAAATAAATAAATAAATAAAATTACAAATACGAATACACTGATATCACAGACCGAATTTTTCAAATTAAGAAGAACGAAGAGAATTAACGTGTTATTGGCAAGTGACGGGGAAAGTTATTGACCCTCGTAGTGCTGTGACACGTTTGTTATGATTGGTATTCAAGAAATATAATATGAATCCGATAATTTGGTATCAATGCTTTGAGTCAGTTATTTTGAGCTGAAACTGTGCATAGAGACTCCATACCAGATGTTGTCTTCAGCCCTTTTGGATATATATGGGGTTTCCGTTACACGTTGTATAAGCATTGTGGGTAGAATTCACATTACTAGCAATTTTGTTAACCCCTCCAATTAATCTAAATATGCTTGTTTCTGGAATGGGGTCACGGCATTAGTGTAATGGGTGGGGTCCGAAACCGCGACCCCCTATCACAAGTCCGACATCATAGTTTTTATTTGTATTCCACGGTTCCTTCGAACCCCAGCCTGGAAGCTCTGCGTTAATCAAAAAGAGAAAAATAACGTACCCATAAATGGTAATTCACATGGTAACAGCAAATATGTATGGAAAAAGCAAAAACACTCGATAACATAAACCGCCCACTTAATACGGCTTTTAACAAGTCCTTATCACGCGCGAAAAAAAGAGCTCTGTTATGTCACTTCCGAGTTCCGAGGTCAATGTTTGTGGAACAAACTACCAGATAGCGTTAACGGCCATGGTCATTGGTCACTTACACTATGAAAGGATTTGAGCTAATAACAGACACTCAATACAGTAAAATAACACTATGTGAGGCCAGTTTTTTAATGTAGATAGAAGTAAAAATGATAGGCTGGATGGAGTCTTCAGTAGTAAAAAAAGACGGCCTATGCTAGTGTTTAGAAAGACTGAAGTAGACTTTTCGTTAACTAAAGAAGCTTGAAAAGTTAATGTTAAGAGCCAATCACAGCAATGACAAATATATATTGGGAGATAGTCGACTAATTCAAGAAGCTAGATTACCTAAAACTAATCCATGGATAACCAAGATGCTAACTGTACAAAGTTTAACTTTCAGTTTTTCAATTTAACAATTTCTTTATTTATATTTTTATTTCAGGCTAATAGGCCAACAACAATTTACAATGCGCTTGGGCATTGGCCTGCAGTTGTTTACCATTTTTTTTTTAATTATATTTAAAACTGAAAATACAGTAAAGCATATTCATACAATAAGCTGACCTTAATACAAGTAACGAGACCACGGTCAGTGTTTGAAAGTTTGTAAATACAGTAGCTATTGAGAAAAGACCATTCATGTTTACATATCGTCGCTGTAGAATGATAACCTCGTATGTCCAGAAATCCAAAATTCACTGGCGAAAAAAACGGTTAATTTTGTCAATGTTTAAATAGTAGATTATTAACCAAGGGGATAAAGCAGTGTCTTCTGTCGCGGGTGACGATTTAAATTTTTTAGGTTTACTCCCGAGCGTAGCGAGGGTGTTAGAAACTTAAATCACGAGCGACGCGAGGGATTTAAGACGAGTCCTGAGTGTAGCGAGGGATTTAAGTTCACCCAAGACTAAGACAGCTTTATCACCGAGGAAAATACTCTCCTTTTCGTACCATTTGCGAAAAAATTAACACAATAATAATATGAGATAAGCATTTATTAAAAATAATGACAATTAAAAGGAAAAGTTAACATTCGAAACATTGGTCCAATTATTGATAGAGAGAGTTACATTTTTGTTTGGTACATTTATTGTTGATGAGTTGATTTGAGTATTTCTCTGCTAAAGGCATCAAGCTCATACGGCCTCGTCGGTTTTCGTAATTTTATTTAATAATCATAACTGCATAATAAATGCGTATTCCTTTTTCAAAAAAATGTATAATGCTTCAATACAAACTCAATGGTGTAAACACAGATGTAGTTCAGTATAAATTTCGGTAAGTATTCCAAATTTAAATCACATTCTCCCCCTAGAGGATGAATGAAATTCAGTAAAATTTTCTTTCCTTGTTTTTAACAGATTAAAAATGACTATTGTTATGTTCGCTTTTTGTGGCATAGAATGTCACTTTTTTGAGCAAGTGGTACGAAAATATTTTTATGTGTTTTTGTTTCATGTTTTTAATGATAAAAAGGACGTATTTATGTCCTTAACCAATGCGTTACTTAATTGGATTATGTCAGAGAAATGATATAAGAGGTTTTCTGTTCTTATATCTACGTAGTTTTTGTTTAAACGCCCATTAGGGTGTCCCGTTCATGTATGGGGGGAAAAAAAAATGAGCTACGGCTATGCAAGTGGTATCAAAAGTTGCGTTTTGACACATTTATTACGATTATTATAAAATTTAATTAGATATCCGGCATCTTGAGGCCTCTACCAGTCCTTGAAGTTTTTCAAATTTGCAATTTTTAGGGGTTCCTAATATAAACTATAAATCATACAAAAATAACATTTAAATGGTTTTTATTAAATTTAAGGGTACAACAATGAGTTAAAGCAAGGTTTAAAATAGTTGAAAGACAAAATAATCAATGGCAACTTTAAAAACGGAACTGGTTTTTGTGACCAAAATTAGGCATTTCTGAGCGAGATTTTAATCTGTTCCTAATAAAACCATCCCGAGCTGTAGCGTCCGTGACGCTTTGAGAAGCCTCCGTCACTAGTTTTACACATCTTTCCACTGACTGTGTGTGGCAGGGAAAGTCAATAATGTTGAGGATGTGTTCTTTAGTCTTAATTCTAAGTTCATCGTTGGAGACGTGTCGCAAAATTGGTGGAGCTGATATTTCACACTCTTGCCAAAATATTATATCGGTGTAGTCTCGCGCACAGAAGTTAAGCTTTGGTGCTTTAAATACCCTGCGAGAGTTGCTCTTTTCTGCTTCTCTGGCCTTTAATATTTTGCGAGATGCAAGCTCTCGAATATGCTATCTATCGTCGAATAACATGGCAATAAGCAAGTTTTCTGGGTGCGCAAAAAAAGCGTTTCTTTCGATCACCGAATTTACAATAGATCTCTGACTATCAGGCAAAAATCGAGAGTATATAACCATTTGAAAAATATGCTTGGCTCCATCTTTAAATGATGAGTTTTGCTTGATTAGGAACCAAACAGGAGCGTAAACTTTGACCACGTAGTTCACAAGCAGCTGCAAATTATTTGACGGCGAAACAGTACTTACGTAAAGTCTGACTATGCGATTGGCAGTAGTGAGCCATCTCGAATGCGCCATTTTTCCAGGTTGGCGGTTCGCTAGCTCAAGGGAACAGGAACCAGCCATCACAGCATGACACATTTCGTACAGATACTTTTGATCCGTGCTTAGTTCCTTCACAATATTATCAGGTAATACTAGCAAATGGCCAGACACTGCACAAAAAGACGCTAGAGGTTTACTTTCACAAGCAGCTAGCTGTTTTCCAATAGGTCCTGAATATTCTTTTGGCCCAGATGTGCTACCATCCAGAGACATGAACAAATGACGAAGCGGTAATTCATTCGCGTGAAGCATACAAACACACCATTGCAACGGTCTCTTTAAATAGTTTTCCAGGTATTGAATGACACCTCCCTTCCAACCTGTATTCGTAGCGGTACCATCGCACCCCACACAGATCACCTCTTCCAAGTTCAACCCTTGATTTTCTTACAAAGATATGATAGAAGAGACGATCCCTTTGGCAGTGCCACGACTTGGCGTCATATGTCCCAAATAAATAGATCCCGGCTCTGTGAGAACTGAAATGTGTTCTTGCAAGACTTCTCTGCGGTGGTACCGATCGCCTATTTTCTCGTTTATGAGTGTTTTGTCCTTTCGTCCATCAAAGTACATACTGTTTATTACAATCGTATCAATGTCTTTGCTGGCCTTGGTCCGTGCTTTTGAAACAGCTCTATGAATTTTATTCTTATCAATAACAAGACTTAGATCTTCGGAAGATACCAATCCTACGTCAGCTAAGACCGCCGAAGCGACCGCAGCCGCAGATCGCGTTGATAGTCCATACCGATCACATACCTTAGCTACTGTTGGCAGCGCCAGAGTGTTCCGATTCAACGAAGTAGATGGAGTCTCATTTACAGGCACGTCACTATTCGCAGAAAGCTCTGTTACAGGCGACTGCGGTCGAGGCGGCAACTCGCGCACCGGAACAGGATTGGTTTTTAGTGATGCACTGGGAAAACATGCGTGCTCTGACTCTTTCCGATTAAAATTTTCTTGTCTCTGATGTTTCTTTAAAAGTCTTGCTGTTTCTTTTGTGTCTATACCGCTTATTGCCATTTTTCTATCACTTCCTTGATCCAGTAAAAAGTCTCTTTCAGAAATAGGAACTTTCTTAGGTTTTATGCAGGAACAAATGTCAAACGAAGTGCATTTACAAGCAGCAATATCGAAGAGCTTGTTCGACGATTCCAAAAAGCACTTCACTTTGCTTTCGTAACTATAATGTCTTTTATTTTTGGGATATCTTATCAATGACAGGTATTTGTCGAAATATGATTTCAGCAATTGGGTAACTCGTACGTTGGAAACGATAGGAATCGAAGCTTTGGTCCAAATCGTATCAAGTTTTCCAGAAACGATTGAAAAAACTTCTGTGTTAGAAGGATCTTTCCCATTCTTCTGTAGTTTTAGTTCATTTTTAGTAAAAAAAAAATGAATTTGATAACGTCACTTATCACTGGTAACTGGCGATCGTCAAGTTCTTTAAATGATCCCAAAATAGCACAAGTAGTCTCACTTCGTCTTGAACCCATTATTATATATAACAAAAACACGTATTTTATCACAAGGAAGTGCAGAGCGACACCTTACAGCAATAAAACCGCAATAGAAATGAGACGAACTGCCTCACAGTAGAAGTAGAGAATTTAAGAAAAACAAGTCAAAACATGAATTTTGTGAGTTTGTTCCAAACCAATTCCTAACAGAAAAAATCCTGTCGTTGCCTGCAAATCATAACTTAGGGTTTCACTATCAATGAAATAAAAAATAAAATGGGAATAATATACATAAAATAGGATAGACGACATTGACTGGAGGGTTATTTAAGTGATAAAAAAAAAATGCCGGTAGAACCCTCAAGATATTTTTTTGTTTTTTTTTTATTATTTTTACGGTAATCTACAACTAATAATGCAACTTTTGAGGGGGCTTGATTAGCGAAAAGCGAAAAAAAAATTTTTCGGGACACCCTAACGCCCATGTCTCTATAGATAAGAGGTTTTCATTTTACTCTATAAATGGCACCTGTAGTCATATACTGGGTTCACAGTTTCACCGTATTATAAAATACGTAGTTTTCATACGATTTTTACAAAAGAAAAGGAAAACATGGTAGGTACTTTGACATACGAGGTATTCATTCTACAGCGACGAAATTTAGTTCTACTGACAGTCGCCAAGTGATTGAAATTCTACCATAATGTAAATGATTTCAAATGCAAATGTCCAACGGTTTCAGTTTTGAGCAGTTTTATATTTTATTTCAACAAAGTATTTTTCTTGCAGAGACAAAAATCTACTTACCAAAGGACCTCACGTTAATCTTTTGGGAGATAAACGTGAGGTCCTTTGAAATCGTTTTAAGCGATAAGACCGCCCATAGCAACATCCTTTGTAGTCATAAAGTCATTTACAGTGAAAACTCGATTAATTGAATATCCGGATAATCAAATCGAGAACAGGTTCTATTACTTAATGCTATTTCATAGCTCAAAGGACGAGGTATTGATTGAAATATTGATCGTTTTGTAAATACCAACGATACTGAGCTTCTTTAAATATTCATTGTTTGACTTTTTCAACACTTTCCGATGGTTACTCCCAACAACTGTTTAATTTGCTGACATACTTGAATATTAAATCTAATAGTGAGGGGTTCCGCCACTAACACGTCCATGATCTGATACATAGATTCGACTTGTATAAGGTCAATTAGATCGCGACTAGTAGTCCGGATAATCGCGAATCCGTATAACTGAGGTCCGAATAATCGAGTCTCTACTGCAATTGTGTTATGATCTACAATAAAGAGTGTGTCTATCTATCCTTTAGAAAACTCACCTTTCCCAATGCCCTACAGACGCTGGCGAGTTTCGCTCTAACAGAGATCGCGCACGGGTCGGACGCTCGACTCATGCGCACCACGGCGACGTACGACCCACAGAGCAAGCAGTTCGTGATCCACACGCCAGACTTCGAGGCCGCTAAATGCTGGGTTGGTAATCTAGGTAAAACTTTGAGTGACATTTTACTTTGACGTGAGAATTTTTTGACGATTTTTGAATACACATTCTGTAGAACTCGTACCGTGAAAATTTGTTGGAACAGCACAAAATGATGTTTTCAATCCTTTGAAGGAAACTCACTTTTAGCTTTTTAAGGATAGGTAGGTAAGTATAGAACCTGAGGGCAAGAAATAATTGATATAAATGTGTGTAATTTCAGTGAAGTTAATAAACATTGATAGATCTTTATTAAGAACGTTAACACATTACGCTGTTTCATATGAACTTGCACAGCTTTGTTCTCTGAAATAAAAGAACCAATTTTAATAAGACTCGGTACACATCAACTTATCTAGGACTAAAAAGTTAAAATCTTTTCAGAGAGAAAGAGCGAGACAGAGACACACACTACAGCACACTAGATTCAATAACTATTTCTGTATATTTGTCTCCCTACTCTTGTTTAAATTACCGTAGAAAGGAGGATGTTATTAGTAAAACACGCACAGGTCTGTGTCAACGTAGCTCCAAAACGGTTACACCGATTTTAAAATAGCTTTTTAAAAGAAACGTTTGTTTATAACAAGTAATATTGCAAAATACCTATACAAGAGTGGTCTCGCTAGTCTCATCAACATTCAGTAACATATGCATTTATGTCGGTTTCTCGTACGACTACGTACGTCACGTTCATTGCTTATTTGTTTAATTTTCCTGTGGGTGTGTTGTTATTGTTACGCCCGCCATTGAAATTAAACTCAATCGAGACTATTACTTAGATGAGCTTTTGCACGCGACTTCGTTCGCATGGGAAGGTTTTCTCACGGTTATCCCGATCCCGTGGGCATTACGGGATAAGTAGCCTTTTTGTTATTCGAGGATGCCAACTATCTATTTACCAAACATTCCTCGCAAACTTTCGCTTTTATAATATTAGTAATGAAGAAGTAAGATATTGTATTTGGACTCCAAGTTGCTTGTTATAGTCGGCATAATTATAATAATAAGTTCTCGATACTGGCCATATCGCATTATACTGGGATCGGTCCATCATCATTGACAGGACTGTTTATTTTAACCAATAAGCCTGGTATAGCGGTGGTGGACCGAATCGAGAGGCGTGCCATGATTGTCGACATAACCATCCCGCATGACGAGAATCTCGTGAAAGCCGGGAAAGATAATGGCATGTGAACTCTGCAATCATTTTACCGATAGTCGTCTCAACCAATGGCTTAATAGCCAAGAGCCTCGACCAACACCTTAGGAGGCTCTCGTTAGGCGGCTGGAACGAAAGTTTGCTTCAGAAAGCGGTACTCCTGGACACGGAGCGGCGCTTATCGTTAGGAGTTTGGTTAGGAGGTTCCTCTCTCTGGAGCCCTGACCACCGGTAGCTTGGACTCTGTTCCCGATACTGGTGGGCTACTATTTTTTATATTTTTATTTATTTTTTGTTTTTTATGGAAATATTTAAAAATGTAATTTATATGTATATGATTAGGAATATATGAAAATAATAATAATAATTCAACCAATAGGCTGAATTATAAATTATTAATTAATTATTGTTATTTTAAATTACGAACGTAATAACGTTCGTACTCGACTACACGGCAAGTTAAAAGACGTTATGCTTTCCGGTGTTCATGCGGAAAGCATTACCGTACTCGTAAATCTAGCTTTTAATGCAAATATTGTGTTACCTACCTACTTATTTTCGTTTTGAATTAAGATTTTCTTTAAAAAAAAACCATTTTCCTTATCTGATTTGCAAGCTGTATTTCTCCATAATGGAAATAGAGTCACTATGTAGCCAATTGCTTTCTTGCTGATCGGAGACAAATGTGAGAAATGGCTATTTCTTATTTATTGTCATGTGACCGACTATGATGTAAATAGTGTTTCACGATTCATCGACTTGCGGTCAGGACTTGCGGCCCAACTATATACTAAAACCATATTAAAACTTATGTAGGAAACATACTAAATTTTCATTTCAATAGATTGCGTTTCATATTGTTAGATGTTACATTTAAAGAATTTGCGTACAGCAACAAATTGTTTTCAAGAGTGCATGAAAAATATATTTCGGGCTTTTCATTTCTTTTTGCCGCGAGTAGGCTGTTTAAACATAATATAAGCTAGTATTACAACACCACTTTAAAAAGACGTTATGCGGTCAATTATGACCATTAAGACTGATTAGTAAGAGGTTACTACACTTGCTCGGTTGCTACCCTCCCACGTATGCCTCAATAGATGAATATAATTGCGCAACAATGATCGCATTGATAACCAAAGTACCAGTAAGCTACATAAATTCAAGAATGCCAATTTTGCATATTCCCTAAGGCTACAAAAAACAACTAAAATGTTCTTTTGGCACAAATAGAAGATACTAGCAGTTAAAAGCACCAGCCAATCTCTTTACAAGAATTCGAATCAAACCATAAACAATTTATAAAAAAAGATATATTAACGACTCGTTCAATAAAATATTTTGTGGTCACTACATTAGCTGATTATATTGTCTTTGTCATCGCAATTATTGCAAGAATGTTTTATGTCGTAATTAAGTAGATATTATGAAACAACTGATTGTCATTTGTAGACTTCTTATAGGAAGATAGAAGTCACAAAAGTGGCCCAAAGTGGCGCCCAGGCTTACCAAGAAGTATCATGGTAGTGGTACCCAGTAACTGTGTAGTGACATCGAACCTCATGACACAGCTTGCGCAGTGTTTGAGCCGTTGGCTGTTACGCTGCGTGTCGCGGGTTCGATACAAATAGTTTGGAACCCACTAACAATACAGAAGAGATTTCTAGTGTGGGGCAATGTTAAAAGTAAAACTGTGGAGATCAGGTTACGTAATTTTTATTTATTTATTTATTTTCTCCCACAAGATACATAAAACGAAATTTCATCGCATTCGTCTGTATCTGGATAGACTGTAGGAAGCGACCGTAAAATATGTAGTTAAGACTAAAGTATTCATGTATTACAAATTAACTTTATTTACATGATTATAATAACATAAATATGCCATTGTTTTAAGGTTTTACTCGAGGAAATATAATTTAAGATACCTTTATATTTCCAAATAATTCGTGAAAGATTACTGCTTTTGATGTGAAATTGTTATTTCATTACCAATGCCTGATATTGAAATAACAATTTCATTACTAAGAAGACGCAGGATTTCCAAGAAGATGATTGAACAAATATTACGATCTGAATCATTGTTTAGTCATTTTCAAATGTATCGATAACGTTTATAATTTTCTTGTTATAAAGAAAGAAGGCTAGGAAAAGACGACATAAACATATTTTTAATAACATAATTAATTACAGGTATTCGGTAATCAGATTCAGATAATGACTCCATATCTTAGGAATATTCTGATACATCAGAATCGCCGCCTATTTCTATGTTAAATCTATCAGTAATGTCGTCAACTATATGGCCCAGATGACACATGAAACAATAGCTCGGTATTTATTGTGTACAAACAGGCGGGACCCAATCCAACATAATTATACAACGTGTAATTTAAAGGGTATATACATACCGAGTGCACAGCTTCTTTGGATGATAACAAACGATATAGCAAGGGTTTTGTAATCCTATGTCTACATGTGTGGAGCTTATTAGAAATTTCAATACATTGATATCAGAGAACGAATTTTTCAAATTAAGATGAACGAAGACAATTATCATTTTATTGGTAAGTGACGTGGAAAGTGCTGACCCTCATAGTGCTGTGACACGTTTGTTATTACTGGTATTCAAGAAACATATGAAACCGATAAATTGGGGTCAATTCTGTGAGTCACTTATTTTGAGCTGAAACTTTGCATAGAGACTCCATACCAGATGTTGTCTTCAGTCCTTTTGGATGGATATGGGGTTTCTGTTACACGTTGTATATATATTTGTAAAAATGGGATGGGTCCCTCCTGCGTGTACTTTTTTAAATTAAAATGTGCTTGCTTCTTTCCTTTCAGTTGAGCAGTCAGGATAATTTTATTATCTTTTTATTTTTAGTTTAAATATGTTAAAGATTTCACTGATTATTTAATTCTTGCTAGGAATTGTGGTTTTGAAGCGTTTTTAGAAGTTTATTCGGGTCAACTGCACAAATAGAGCCTTCTAGTGCCCTTACTCTGCTCAACACAATATAGAAAAAAAATGTAAATAAATTAGAATTTAAATACATCACAGCTAAGGTCGCCCCTTGCAGTTAACGTCGGTGTCGGGCCGGGTCAATGAGACATCGTTCCCTACAATTTCATAGAATTAAGCGTCCACTGGGACTGCACACCAATAGAAATTTTACGTAAAATATACCTATGTCTATGTCAGTCAGTCTTACAGTATGGTATCTCGGTCTGGGGAAGCGCCGGCAAAAGCACATTTATAGATATAGAAAGAGCTCAAAGGGCCATCATTAAAGTGATGTTAAAAAAACCGTACAGGTTTTCGACGGATCTTCTCTACACCGAATTCCCGGTTCTCCGAGTACGGCAATTATATATTTTGAGTGCTAGTTTACATGCTCACAAGGCAATAAAAAATAGACCTGACTACCTAAATCTTATCTCAAAACGTGTTTTTCATGCCCCTCTTCCCGCTGCAAAAAGTCTTCTAGCCCGACGGTGCCCTTCCTATTCCCATACACATGTCTACCATAAAGTAAACAAACGCTGTGACATCAAAAGCCTTAACTACAGTGCATGCAAGAAAATGACCAAAAAATTACTCATCTCACTATCATATGATGAAACAGAGGAAATTCTCAAATGATAAGTTCCTACTCAAATCGACAATTGTTTTTGATTCAATCTTAACTCTTTGTTTTGATAAAAACTCACTACGCAACACTTACAAACTACACACACACAACCCTCACATCACACTCGAATTAGAATATATTTTTATTTTGTTATTATATTATCTTATTTTTTATTGTGCTTTCGTTTATTTTAGTTTTAGTTTTAATTAAAAATGTACTCTTTTTTACCTAGTGTCAAATTGGATTTATGTTCTCATAATTTTGACCACTTTGTACTTACCTTACTTATCGCCTTAATTTAATATTTTATTGAAATGTACATTAACGATGACGCAACCCCGGCTCCCGAGATACAGGCGCTGCCTAGTTCGGGGACCACTGTGCAATTCTATTTTATGCTTATCTTGTTACATAATCCATGTAGGTAATATTAAGTAGCATTAAGAAATGTAACAGTGGTTGAATAAAAAATAAAATTTTTCTCCATTAAAAATAAATTTTTCTCCACTGATGTCGGTATCTGTGCTGGGCCGGCCGGCCAATAAAGAAACTCCCAATGTATTGTTACTGCCCAACCAGCCCAACACGATCGGTCGATTCACCGGCCACAAGTGGCTGTCGCGCGCTTCAGCTACCTCTGTAGCCGCTTCTAGCTTCTCGTGGCGGCGTTTGTGGCTGTGGCGTGAAGCCCGTGTGCATCGACCCGTGTCCATCCGTAACGACTGTCAAAGACGAACAATGACTCCCGGCTGTCATTTGTATTTTGTACGTCTTTGACAATCGACCTCGAAAAGCACTTCGCAACGGCTTGACTTGCTTTTTACGTTAGGACACTAATGTTTTTTCTTCTGACCAACCTTAATAAACAATACGTAAAATAACAATTTCAACGAATAAAGAAAGCAATTATCCCAAACCACACAATTTAAAAGATTATCAAGCATGCAAATAACCCTTACTTTGTGTCAATTAACAAACAAAATGTACTTTTCAAATTATATGATGCAACTTTAATTAAATTTTTAACTATCAAGGGCCTGGTTTTTCCTTCCATCGAGTCATCATTAACTTTGTTTACAAATTTTTGTATTTAATGTACTTATATGTTTATGCAACGCAGAAACCGTTATCAGGTTTGTGACCGTTGCGGCTGTATATTTCCATCCTTTTTTTTTACTTTTTTCCCGTAATTTATTTCGAAGCACTGGAAATAATGAAATAATGATGTTTATTTTGCAAATAGGTTATAAATAACACTTTCACACGTCTTTTTTTCGTAAATGTAAACTAGATGAAGCCAGTGTTTCCTAACTGACTAGTCTGAGAAGAAACACTGAAACAAACTCAGAGGTCAGCGTCTCTTTTAAAGTCCAGACAATCTGTAGTGATCAAATCATATGAGAGCCATGTAGGTTAATGTCTGTGGCGCCCTTTAGAGGACAGAATCAAACAGATTTGAGCAGGCCCGTCCAAGCAGTGCAAGCATTTGTCAAATATCGCGTAGCTCAACTTAGAACCTTAAGGAGCTCGAACGATTTGACGAACAATACCAAAGTAAGGACATTTGGGTGGGCCGTATAAAGCACTCAAACTGCCAGAAAGTGTGGTAATCCATTCATAATATTTGTTGTTATCCCACATTGCTCTCATATTCACAAAATAGCTTTTGCTTTTACACAAAAAAAATATTACTTGAAAAGAAAATAATATTGTCATCTTGTACAAACAAAATTAAAAATGTTAAAGTATAAAAATAAGAAAAGTATATTCTATTAATTCAAAAGTAAATAATATTGTCATGTCAAAATGTATATGAAATAATCATTATAATAAAAAAAACCGGTCAAGTGCGTGTCGGGCCACGCGCAGTGTAGGGTTCCGTAGTTTTTATAACAGCCAAGTGCGTGTCGTATTCGCAGACTGATCGTTTCGTACCATGCTCTAACTAAAAGTCAAACATAACTACCTAACTAATTTGACTTTCTCTACAAATCCTCCCCTGATCCGACAATTTTGCACGGAAAGTTTTAATTTTTTTTAGAGATTTGTATAAAACTTGTCATAACCGGTGTTTTGAATTTAAATACGGACACAGAGCTACACTACTCAATCGTCACAAGAAGCTAGCACGATACAACTGGCGCTTAGCGCCATCTATCGACATTTCTATAGAGTTGTTCGAAATTTTCGAGTCAAATACAATTGGTCGACTATTACTCGTAAACTTATAAAGCCCACTTATGTGTGATAGTTTTCCTTTAAATTTCGTTATATATAGGTACTATTGCCGTGACATTTGAATTTCTAACTATAACCGTTTAGTTGATAGAGGGGGGGGACACTTGACTCTAACGAAAATTGGTACTTTAAAGCTTGATAAGTCACGAACGGTTTACTTAATCAAAAAACGGTCTTACCAAACCCCTAATATTTTTGAAAGGCCTATCCAACGATACCCCACACTATGGGCAGAACGAAAAAAAAAATTATCATCTCACTTTACATGTAGGGGAGGTACCCTAAATAATTGTGTTTTTCAAAATTTTATTTTACCACTTTTTCGGCGTCATTAACGTGTATACTCATGCCAAAGTACAACTTTCTAGTACCAATAGTTTTTGAGCTAAACCACGGACAGACGGACAGACAGACGGACATGGCGAAACTATAAGGGTTCCTTGTTGACTACGGAACCCTAAAAAAAGAAATGAGTAATAAGAAAAATCAAACAAAACAGAATTTCAACAGATGTAATTGGAGCAGCTTAACCTCTAGAGCCCCAGCGGCACAAAAACGTGCCAGTAAACCAGTATTAGTTGAGCCCCGCTGGAGTCTTTAATTCATCATCCGCTAACCCTTTTACCAACTGTGTTAGGGCTTGCTTCCAGTCTAACTAAATACACCTGAGTACTAGTGCTTCACATGGATTGTCTGCCTATCTGACCTTCACCACTCAGTTACTGGGTAACACGATACACCGTGGCAAGACTAGTGTGGATTTCCGGGCTTCTGACTACCTGTCACGACTGTCAGAGATGAACAAATGACAACCGGATCCAACAGTTTAGTGTACTTTCCGAGTCACGGAGCAATCTCAATATACCTTTTACCTACGGGACTTCAAAAGCGATGTCATCACCCAATACGGGTACTTTTTGGCGCGCAACTGCGCAGTCATTTATGTTTTTCATTGTCTACATTTTTTGAAGCACAATACCTAGGTACTTGAAATTTCACACACTGATTTATTATTTCACTTACCTTTGAGAAATGTTATAGATTTTATAGGTTACTCACAAAATTTTACGTAATTGCCAAAATATTAAGCATTAGAATCAATTACTGTATTCGGCGAAACATCACTTGTTTTTTATCAGAATTTTATTTTATTTACATTCAATATGAGGTTAATAGTATTTTTAACACATTACTTAACAAAAACACTGAACATAACCATAAGTATTCAAAATAAACTAGTTTTTCCGATAACCAAAGGTGGCCAGAATAAAGACCTAGTTTTTTGTTTATGATTTATTTTTATTGCCATCTATGTAAATATATGGGAACTTTTTCAACAGAATCATAATTTTATCGACTCCACATAGTGATCTTTATCTTAAGGAAATACGGTCTAGTTTAGTCAATATAAAGGTTTAAAACAGACCCTTTCGCAAATCATCTATAGTTGCCTCCCGTATTCAGAAATGACATCGCTAAATCAACAATAGTTGACACCCGTAGGTAAAAGGTTAAGATCCGTCCTCAGAGCTACCTCTGCAAGCGTTGAAGGTCGACCCGTGCTGTTGTTATTATTTTATCTATTTACACATTTAATTCAGATTAGACACAACCACAAATAGGTTAGTAATACTTACATCTATATTAGTAGTTAAAATTATAATAGAGAACATTATTAATTACGAATCAAATAAAAATAAAACAATAAATTAATTAATCAAATTCCGAATAAAATGATGAAGTTATTTTAAATAAATATGAATATAATATTTATCAAATGTATTATTTAAATGTGAAGACATTGAAGCTCGTAAACAATAGAACATTAACTTTAAAAATAAAATCTACCTAGCTAAAGAAGTTTCGTAACACATAGTAACAGATTATAAACCTAGTACAATTGGAAGCGTTAAAGTGTAAGAAATTACTCGACGTCTCGAAAAAAATTTCTCATGATAAGGCAAAGATGTATGTGCATTGGTAGTCCAGTGACAGACGCGACTTACGAATTGTAGGTTGAAGGTTCGAACCCAGCCAGGCACGTCACATCGTGTAATGTACATCATCATCACCGCAATCAAAGCGATGAAAGAAAAACATTAACTAAGAATCCGAAGACTTGTGACATCCACCCGTGTGGTGGGTTTCGGCCCATTCCCACGCATAGCGAGAAAGCTTGTGTTCCAGTAATGGAAACGTTATAGGCGAGTTCGATTATGTACTAAAGGCAAAATATTTCTCCTCAGGTAGAACGTGTACCCATACCCTGTTATTCGCACAGCTGATCACGCCAGACGGCACCAACCATGGTCTACATGGTTTCCTGGTTCCTATCCGCAACCCTGAGACCTTGGAGACGTATCCTGGACTGATTGTGGGCGATATGGGGGAGAAGATCGGAGTCAATGGCATTGACAATGGGTAAGCGAAGAATACTCTAAGAAAGACTTAGCAAAACTAGTCTTAAACCAATCTCTGTGATGAATTCATCATGTCGGTTTCCTTACTATATTTACCTCCACCGTATTGAGACGAAAATTACACAAACCTAAACATTTAAAAAACAAAAACAATCAAACAAAAACATTTTAAAAATATGCCTGTCGTTCTGTTTGAGCGCCTGAACCGATTTTAATGGGACTTTCATGACATGGATTAGCAGATAGAGTCGGTTATAGGGCAACGGGCAAAGGCAAAGGTTTTATAGGTCATTTATAGATCAATATGACGCGGACCAAAAACTATAAAACCACTTGACCGCGCATACAGTGCCCCGACGTACAAAAACTATGAGTCTTTTTGCTCTTATATATTGGCTACGATACACGAACCATTTTAGTTGGACCAAGTATTAGGCCTGTATGCATGCTAAACAATTAAAAATTTTAAATTATTGTATCAATTTATAACGCATAAATAATGCTTTCATGCGCGTTGAAGTGGTGTGGAAAACTTTCCCAGACATCTAGATACCAAATGGATGACATAACTATTCATCAGTAATGAAATAATACGAAAATTATTTATCGTTTAATCAGATTATAAGCCACCGCAGAGGTCTATTTAAAGTGGTGGTTTGAGTAATCAAGGACAAAATTGAGTCGCACGTTGATGTCTTTTGGAAAGTCTCTTTCTTTCATGAAGAAATTCTAATTCTTTTATCCCTTTCTTTCCCTTTGTATTTTTATCGTTAAAATCTGTGCTGTTACCTTTAACAGCTGAATACGATATCGATAATTATAAAATTAAACTATTTTTTTTTTATATTCAATTCAGATAGTTGTCATAAATACCTATCTACATTAACCGACTTTAAAAAAAAAGAGAAAGTTCTAATATTTTTTCTTCTGTGTGACATGTATGTTTTCATTTTAGATTTCCGAAGATTCCAGATTAAAAAGAAAAGTGGATGGATAAAGTTACTAGGGAATATTGGTTTCTAGTCTTGTTTTTATTGATATAATGTCGAGAAAAGTCAAAATAATATAAGATACCTATATTTAATTTTTCTAGGCTTCAAATAGTATGACGGAGTCTAATACTAATTAACTTGGGCCTTTGCATTACAATATCGCCCTCGTAAGTTACTTTGGTTCCGGGGTTGCGATAATGTTCTAATGAGATACCGTGGCCCCGGAACTTCAGGGCTGCTGAAGGAACAGGGTGGATTTTTAGTCAGTAGAAGTCTGACACTCCCTTCCGTTTTGCCCAGAGCGGGAGAAGTCATTCGATGATTTTCTCACCGAGATAAAAAGGCTTCGTATAGTATGACGGACTCTAATACTAATTAACTTGGGCCTTTGCATTACAATATCGTCCTCGTAAGTTACTTTGGTTTCGGAGTTGCGGTAATATTCTAATGAGATACCGCAGCCCCGGAACTTAAGGGCAGCTGAAGTAACAGAGGGTGGGTTTTTAGTCAGTAGAAGTCTGACACTCCCTTCCGCTTTACCCAGAGCGGGAGAAGTCATTCGATGATTTTCCCACCCAGTAAAAAAAGACAGGTTACTTTGTTTCGATGTCGAGTCCACGGGTTAAGTGTATGTAGGAGGGAGGAGTCATTAGATAAATCATCTAATGACTCACCACCAAAAAATAATTATTACCGAGTGCCTGCTGAAGCTACAGTTGTTGACACAACTGATTTTAATGAAAATATATTTATGATGGAATTTTTAATCAATTTTATCGATATCGACTACTTTCCTCAATCAAGTAGACCAATCCCTAACCAGGCATATCTACGCAACTTGACCTTGAACTGACCAATTGTAGCTCTGCATTTCTCTGTCCCCCCCGACCCGGAGTAGTGAGTCGTGTTCTTCAAAGAAATCGGCCCATACGCTCTCTAGTGGTTATATACTCTCTGACGCGGACAAACCTTTTATGTATCAGACACAGACAGACAGACATAGGGAAAACATAAATACCTACAAAATAATGTTAATTTATTCTTGCTGTTCAAATAAGTTGTTAATTGGATTAATTTTAGATTTTATTTAATTATGTCGGAGTTACCGTTAAATTGATTATACAGGAGTACAGGGAAGAAACTGAAATTGACTCGGTAGGTCCGATTGCTATTAAGACCTCTTCCTAGTATTTTCGCTCGACATAAATAAAGGATATTGTTAATAACTATGTTTATACAGTCTGCATAAAACTACAGACGGAATCTGCACATAGTGTTCTGATTTTTGTTATGGTAACGTTTGTAGAGTCGGCATTATTTGTCGTTGAATAAGCCTTTTGCCAACTACATAACTATATTATTATTATTACATATGACGGCTCCCAGTCTAACGGAGACCTGCTGATTAAGACGGAAGGATTGCTTATTTGATCTCCATGACCCAGGAACTGGCTAACACGAGATCCGTTACCGATACCCAGTGGCAAGGCATGAAAGTAATAATAATAATTTAATAAAAATGTGGTGTCATGTGAAAGCTGAGGAAAATAAGCAAATCAAGATAGATAGATATATTCTTTATTGTACCATAACAGTAAAACAATAAGGACTTTACAACTAAAAAGGGTGATACAATGGGCAGTCTTATCGCTAAAAGCGATCTTTTACAGACAACCTTTGGATGGATTTGACACAGGAGAAAATAAATACGCGGGTAGTCCACGGTGTACTATTTTATTATATTTTTGTTAAGTATCTTAACGCGCTCACGCGATAGTCGACATGCGGGATGGGAACTTGGCAATCATTGTTCCGATCCACACCTTTGAGGCACACGATAAGTCATGATTCAAAAAGCGGTACTCCTGGACGCGGCGCGTATCGTTAGCTTGAGCTCTGTTCCCGATACCGGTGGGTTACATTTTTAAATATTTTTAAGTGTTATTTTCTTGTTTAAGATAATATAAAAAAAAAACCTAATTTATGATTTATTTTTGGGAGTGTGGGAAGTTTTTCCCATTTAAATCCTGATCCCGTGGGAATTTCGCAAAATCCCGTCTTAGCGAGCATCTACGAACTAAAAGGAACCCCCATGCATAATTTGAGAGCCCAACTACTTGTAGTTTCTGAGATTTTGTGATTAATCAGTGAGTGGTATTTCGCTTTTGTATAATAATAGATTTTATGAGACCATATAATATTGTGTAGAAATCACTTACATTATTTTTAATACTTATAACAACTCTACCACATCTGTTTATTTTTGGTCTTCGCTCAATAATAATTGGTGTCTCTTGCTAGACAATTGTCGATACGGAGCGCTTACGCGGCCCCTATGCGCATACGCATCCTGTTACTTCTATGAGACGTTAACCCCGCGGTCTATACTTGAGTAAATTAATCTACACACATCAAAAGTGTCTAGGGATCAAGCATTTTTATGCGGATTTCTTGAGATTGATTGAGATGTGGCTTTGTAATAAATTTATGATTTTATAAATCTGTAGGTGAAAGCGAAATGACCTTAAGTCCATTTTTTGACATTTTTATATTTTAAATGATATTTATTCAGAATACCCCAATTGATCAAATGGTAAAAGCCATAAATTCCTAGAGCCGCTAATTTCGGAGATGTAAAATTATAAATAACATTAAGTCCCTAGACGTGAAAAAGTAAATGATCGTATGGTTACTTAATATTGTTCACTATTTAAAAAATAAATATAGATAAATGTTAAACGATTGTATGTGGGACTTACTGTTCTTTACCATTACGCTCGCGGGTTAGATTTGCGCGGATGCATCGTACCTACGATTCCCGCCGCGCCCCCGGCCATGCTTTCCCTCCGTTTAGTTTGATTTGTGTTTCGTGCAATACTAGACGTACTCGAAGACGTACTCGCGGCTGCAATCCCTCTCTCTCAAAGTGCACCTCAGTAATATCCAGGGTCTGCAAATCTCGTTGCAGTCCACCACCTCCTCGAGACTGAAAAACCTGCACTTTTGTTTCTTTCGGAGACGCAGATCAGAAGTCCGTCAGACGTGTCGTATCTTTCATACCCAGGGTTCACCTTGGAGCACAATTTCAAACCACGTGCGGGTGTATGCATGTACGCCCGCGACGACATCTGCTATCGGCGCCTCCGTAACCTTGAGGACTCCAGGTTCTCGACGCTTTGGGCTCTGGTGGACACGGGCATGGACAAAATTATTTATGCCTGTGTCTACCGCTCGCACAGTGGAGATCAGGAGACAACCAGGCTCACTTAGTACATCAGTGAGGCGGCAGATGCGGCCCAGCAGCGGTACCCTTCAGCTCAGTTCGTGTTACTGGGGGACTTTAATGCCCATCACCAGGAGTGGCTCTTCCCGTACCAGTGCACGGGTAATGCTGGGCGAGAGATGCACAATCTTGCGCTTGCATTAAATCTCACTCAGCTGGTCCAGGGAGTGCTGGATGTTGAGTCGCACACAGCCAATTGCTTGGACCTTCTGCTGACTACAGATTCAGACCGCTACTCGGTAACGACATCTTCACCGTTAGGTAGTTCCGACCACTGTCTGGTGAAGTCTGTATCCGTCTACTACCCGCCCGATCCCAGCCTTAATGGCAAACGGCGGATATGGCGATACAAGTCAGCGGATTGGGATGGCATGCGATCTTTCTTTGCATGTTATCTTTGGCAGCCTACTTGCTTCCCTTCAAATGATTCATCTTTGTGCGCAGCCGCCGTGGCGGATGTTTTGCGACAGAGAATGAAGTACTACATTCCGTTCTACGACCTAACAATGTCCGGCAAAGCTCGATCGAAAGCTTGGTTTGGCGCCGAATGTGATCGCGCTGTAGCGCTTTAACACGCGGCGTACCTAACATGGGTCGATGCTCGAAACTGCAAAGCAAATGACGTGATTAAGAAGAAGAGAGCTTTCAACAGGGCTGCCAAGTCCTGTAAAAAGGTTTTGCGGAGGGCTCGGTTTGACCACGTTAGCCGAATCGGGAACAAACTTGCTTCATACCCTGCTGGCAGCAAAGCTTTTTGGTCCCTGGCAAAGTCGGTCGAATCGAACTTCTGTCACCCCTCACTACCACCACTGCTTAAACCTGACGGGTCTCTGGCCCACTCCGCTGAGGAAAAAGCAAACTTGTTTGCCGCTCTTTTTGCGGAGTCTTCACGTCTAGATAGTAGTGGCGCTCACCCTCCTGTTGCTCCTATTGGATGCGGGACGTGTATGTCGGACATTCGCATCCATCAGAAGGACGTCCATAGAGTGCTGCGTAATCTTGACGTGAACAAAGTTAGTGGCCCCGACGGGATACCAGCAATTGTTGTTAGAACTTGTGCGCCTGAACTGTCTCTAATTTTGACGCGCTTGTTTCGCCTTTCGCTTGAGACTGGAAAGGTGCCGAAAGCATGGAAGCTGGCTAACGTGCAGCCTGTGCCCAAAAAGGGCAGTCGTGCTGACCCGGCCAACTACAGACCTATTTCAGTCACGTCCATACTCTGTAAGAGTATGGAGCGTGTACTCAATAGTAAGCTCCTGGCATACCTAAAAGCCAACGACATCCTCAGTGACCGACAATACGGCTTTCGAAAAAACCGGTCTACTGGGGATCTTCTAGCGTATGCTATTCATATCTGGAGTGAGGCCATCGAGAAGCACGGGGAAGCAATTGCTGTCTCCCTTGACATCTCTAAGGCCTCTGACACGATAGCCTTATTGCTAAGCTACCTTCTTTCGGTTTACCCACCCAACTTTGCGTTTGGATTGAAGACTTCCTGAGAGATCGGTCCATTCGAGTGGTCATTGATGGCTGCTCATCTGGCCAATTGGCAATTAATGCCGGGGTCCCTCATGGGTCGGTTCTCTCAGCAACTTTATTCTTAATAAGAAATAGAAGGAGATCCCTAGAAGACTGCCATGCCTATATTGCAGCCTATTCGATTAGGCCACAAACTTATAAGCACTAAAAAATTTCAGGATTCACAGAAAGCTCTGCAATGGATTCCACCCATTTTTCATAATTTTTATAATAAATTAGCCCACGAGGGTACAGCATGTGACTTACCAGAATAACATTAAGTGTTTTGTTTAATTTCATTTATTTTATTAAAGATTTTAAAATACAAAGATTTTTTATTTTTATTAAATAAAACATATCATGAATAATGTTATTTCATTTTTAATGTCATTAAAACTTTTTAATATATATTTCTATGATGTTGTATCGTACCTAACTTATAAAATAATAAAATTTACTATACATTATTAATACAGGAGAGACGTAAGTACCGTCATACTATAAGATGTCTAGTAAAGCTTCAAAGTTAAAGAACCGTAAGTCCGATAATACAGCCTTAAGGAACTATATTTGTTAAAAAAATATCTCAATATAATAGCTTAAGTACCCATCATAATCATACTTTTTATTCGACAATGATACGATAATTACTTTTTATACTCTGTCGATTTTAATGTCAAATTTCGGGTATGGACATCTTTAATGAGCTCTACTGAATACTTTATAAAATGTGACTTAAGGCCCTTCACCTTTCACCTACAGAAATTTATATGGATCCTTTTTGGTGCATTTCATAATTTGAAACAGGAACTGTTAATCAAATTCGAGTAAAAGATGAAAATCAGCTGTCAATATTTTCCCTATAAAAACATACAACGCATTGAAGACATTATTAGTGCTACTGTTTCCCTACTACTGATTAAAACCAACGTTATTATGGAGCGGCGACGTCATTTAAGCAGGGAAGAAATGCTCAGAGCCGTGGAAATGATAGAAGCTGGTTCCCGGCAACGTACTGTGGCTTTAGCTCTGAATACAAGTCAGAGTGTTATCAGTCGACTTTGGACACGTTACCGAAGCACTGGTACCGTGGCTGAGCGCCATGGAGGACGGTATCGCTGCACCACACGGAGACAAGACCGATACATTCAAATCTTAACTCGAAGAGCTCCAACAATAACCGCCATGATGTTAGCCGTGAGGCTTCATCACTCTTCAGGAAACTTAATTAGCGACCAAACAGTCAGAAACCGCTTGCATGAAGTGAACCTTCATTCCCGAAGACCGCTACGGGTACCACCTATAGCAATGCACAATCGTAGGATTCGATATCAATGGGCTCTTGAACACAGAAATTGGGCAGAAGAACAATGGCGTTTCGTGTGCTTTTCTGATGAGTCTCGTTTTGGTATGAGACCGGATACAAGACGTATACGACACTGGAGAACCCCTGGACGCCAACAGCGATTAAAATCCTGCCAGGAAGTCCATCCTTATAGTGGTGGAACCATCATGGTATGGGCGGGTATTTGGATCGGCGGAAGAACTGAGTTGATTTGGATCAGAGGCAACCTCAACGCTCAAATTTATGCTGAGACGATTGTATCTGATGTCATCGTTCCTCTACAAGTGCAAATCGGTCCCTTATTTCAGTTAATGCATGATAATGCACGACCGCACACCGCAAGAGTTGTAAGACAGACTCTCGCCGCAGCTAACATCAATGTCCTGCTCTGGCCTGCTCAGTCGCCAGACTTGAACCCGATTGAGCATGCATGGGATATGCTACAGAGAAGAGCTCTGCCGAATATGGAGGGTATCCAGTCGCAAGAAGACCTTTTTTTGTTGTTGCAACGAACATGGGCGGCCATTCCACAGCGTGATTTGGATGAACTCATTTTGAGTATGCCAAACCGATGTTCTTGTGTTGTTAGTGTTCGCGGTAGAAACACGGATTATTAATTGTTTAAGTTACCCAATAAAATTTTAAAGAAAACTGTTATTTCAGTCTTTTTTTCGAACTTTAATGTTAGTGGTTCAAATGTCAAAAATCCCTTTATTAGGAAAATGGCAAATTTCTTTATTAATGCAAAGGTGACTTGGTTTATCGTTACTGTGACAAACGAAAACACTTTATTTGATGAATCCTTAAAGAAAATTTTAATTAATATCAATCAGGAGAAAAGTTATTGCAAAAATATATGTTGATCCCTAGACACTTTTGATGTGTGTATTAGTAATTGAGAGTTCATTAAAATTAAAAATACCTAAAGGATGTGGGTGCCTTATAGTTTGGAATGCTTTTTATTTGGCACTCTTAAGACTTAAAAGTATTTTGTAAATTTAGATTACATCATGTTGCAAATTCTAAAAAAAGGATAAACGTTTATAAATAGGATTAAATCCATAACATGTAATCTTGTTATCACGGACGGAGAAGATTGAGAAGGCCGTGATGTACTAAACGTAAGGCTTTTTTATTTTCTGGGTGGGAAAAACCTCGAATGACTCCTCCGCTGTGGGGGGAGCGGAAGGGAGTGTCAGACTTATACTGATTAAAAACCCTCCCTGTCCCTTCACTGACCTTACGTTTAGGGGCCACGGTATCTAGTTAGAGCATTCCCGCATCCCCGGAAACAGACATAAACCTAAACTCTTGTACTGATATAGATGATTTAGTCTGAGTCAAAGTTAGATATAGACTCGCTAAAGAAACAGGAGGTTCTGGATAAAATATCAATTTACGAGCGAATGCTATTGCCCAGTATCAGGGATTGATTACGTGACATTTTGACAGCGGTTGTCAATTCTACACATTTCTGACAATCGTTAATTGACGGAATAACACTTGTCTATAGCCTATGATTATTATTTTCTTTGACGTACCGCTTTACTTCCTACAATGACGCAGACAACATGATAAACGATCAAAGACATATTCAGACATCGAACATTATTCTTTCTTATCAAATTTTAAGAGTGTTACTCACTTGACGTAATAAATTATCGCAGTATAATTTCATGTACTTAAAGTTTCATCATAAATACATATCAATACCGAGTACGAGGCATGCCTTTTAAGTTTTGTCGTTTGAAGAAAAAACACAACTAGAACCTTGTAGTACTTTTTATTGTTTTTCAAACCAGTTATTATAACATTTATTCCACTCTAAAGTGGGGGTGTTCAAAATGGCTGACTTGAAAGCGTCGACTGCTTCTTCACCGGATTGCGAAGACTTTTCTTAATTTTAGGAAATGTAAAGAAATCGTTAGGACTTAGTTCAGAACTGTATGGAGGATGGTCAAGAATTTCTACTTTTTCCTGCTTCAAATACTCAATCGTTTGACGAGCCCTCTGTGAGCTAGCGTTGTCGTGGTGCAGGATGATGCGTCCCTTTGAGTTAGATTTTCGAAGTTCAGCGATGACTTGTAACAAACTGTGGTTACCACTCTGCGTTAACCGTTCTACGATCTTCAAGTGCAATAGTCGCAACATGGCCGGTTTTCCAACGAACGTGGCCACCATCTTCTTTGAAGTGCTTCGAGAACGAACAACTTTAGTCGGCTTTGACTCGTCTTGAAAGACCCAGATTGTAGATTGTTGTTTGGAATCAGGATCGTAGGCATGGATCCAGGATTCGTCACCACAGATGATGTCGTAGACGTGATCTGACTCTCCTCGGTTGAACCTTTGCAGAGTTTGCGGTTGAACCATCTGACGCGGGCCGCCTTGTGATCGTCGGAAAGCAGATGCGGTATCCAACGGCAAACTAGCTTTCTCCCACCAAGCGCTTCAAGCAAGATCTTCTGAATGGTTGTCCCTGAGATGCCTAATAGAGCCTCTATCTCTCGATACGTCACATGACGATCTTCAAGATTTAATTGTCTTACAGCAATGATGTTATCTTCAGTGAAGGCGGATTTTGGGCGGCCTTCGCGAGGTTTGTCACTAACACTAGTATGTCCACGCTGGAATTCTAAATACCAGCGTTCGACAGTCCGCAGACATGGGGCTTCATCACTGAACATAGATGTTAGCTCTTCAAAACACTGAAGCCGTGTCAGGCCTCTTCTAAAGTTGTAGAAAATTATTGCACGAACATTTTCCTTCGAAAGATTCATTTTCGTACCTAACCTGACAGATTCCAATCGACGCTGTGACTTAACAATAGCATTAATCCTAATACTTTCAACTGTTTTGAGATTCAAAATTTAAACACATTCGAATATTTCTATATTCGAATGTGTTTAAATTTTGAATTTTGAAAGTTCTTTCGTTTCCATATTTCCCGGCAATTTTGAATTTAGAACTGTTCTCAGTTCTAAATTCAAAATTGCCGGGAAATATGGAAACGAAAGAACTTAAAAGGCATGCCTCGTATACGGTATGTTAACTAACAGAGGGCGTTCCCGTTAACCCGCAATAGTATAGCATCCATACATGCTAAAAAAATATTACCATTCGAAAACAAAATGTTTTTTTTTAATATTAAAATTTTCACTAAAAATGTTAAATTGATACGTAAAAGAAATACTGTACACGCATACGCGTTCATACATAAATTGCGACATTGCCGTCCTTCAAATACGCGTGTACAGAGTATTTCTTTTACGTATCAATTTAACATTTTTAGTGAAAATTTCATATCTCCATACCGAATTTCATCCCAATCCATCCATTATTTTCTAAGATTAGCGCGTTCAAACAAACAAACTAACTCTAAGTCTTTAACTCAAGAGTGAATAGATTACTTCTAGCGTGCTTCATCTTCGACCGCGTCGTCGCTTACTGTCAGGTGATATGGGAGTCAAATGCGAGCCTATAATTCCTGCGGGTTCACGATAACCCACGCCAACGAAGCCACGGACACAACTATTTACCCCTTGTTAATTTTCATTACAAAAAATACATAAATGAATTTTGCTCAAATTCCAACCACTGGGTGACCAATAGATTACTAAAATACCTACCCTAGATACCTATCGAGTAGGCTGTTACTCGCTATGGAGCCAGTACCTACACTCAGTTTACATGCACACACGTAAACAGCCTTATCAGAATATGCAATCGAAACAAAAGTATGTCTAGAATAGGAAAATTAACTAACTTATCGACGACGATAGATAGTGACGTGATAACCGTATCGCTATATAGAAACCCCAGATCCGATTCAAAATCGTAAACCCAAATAAAATCCTTAGAATTAGATGATGAATCATATTCGCTGTGCTTAATTCGAAGATCAGTACGATGTGACCTGAGATACGGTTAGGGCAGATCTCTCGCGATATGACGCTTGAAATCAGTCTTCCTCTTTGTCGTTTCGCTTTTTACAGAGCGGTCGAGATTACGTTGCGGTTTCTAAATTGGTGGTAAGAGCGGACAGCTCTCCTTACGATCTCCCGCTGACTTTCCCTGTTGGTAGACTGCTGGCACAGTCACTTCCGTGGTTTTCTACTCGAAATTCCCTTGGTCAGTCCAGCGCATAGCTAACCTGCCTCATGATCTGGTTCCTTCCACGTTTTCCTGCTGTTTACACTTTACACACACACAAGTCGTAGTAGCAAGCGCTAATGCTGGACATGAGATCCTGGATTCAACTTCCAGGTCAAACAAAGTCTCGTCAAAAGTGTGGAAGTATTTATTGTAGGGATAATTCCCTATAATAAATACTTTCAGCAGCAGCATAATCTGCCTTTGATATAGACTAATATTTCAAATTGCAAACTCTATCAATAATTAACGGCTCAATGCTGAAACATGTGCTACTTTTTATTCCGGGGAAATGTGCGAAATTTGTACGCGATCAACGTCACAGGCACAACTAGTACTCTTATAAAAGAAAATTTTATTCAGGGCAAAAAGCTTAAGTCTTATTTATGTGAACGCTGTCAGATAGTAGCCCAATACTAGAGATGCGCTGAATGTAGCTTCAACCGAATACGAATGTTTGGCCGAATATTCGGTCCAAAATATACCGAACCGAATATTCGGCTGAATCATTCGGTTCGTCAAAAAAACTTGATTAAAACTTCAATTACCTACCTATGTTGATTCTTAAAGTTTTCTCAAATTTAGATTTTTTTTTGCATTTGTGAACTAGTATTTATTACTTGTACAGAAGATATATTTGTTCAATGTTGATTTCATAGAATTTTATTTGACTTACTTACCTACTTTGATATTAATTAAAAAAGAAACTTAATTAGATTAAAACTACAAATAGTTGTGACTCTAGAACTCCTAGTTTTTATGTTGCAAATTAATATTTGTTACTTAAGGTTTTTTTTGTTGTTGATTTCATACATTTTATTTAAAGTATAACGGACATTAATTAAAAAAAAAAGCTTAATTTGTTTATATACATATTTTAATACTTGTGTTGGTTCTAAAGATAATTATTATAGTGTAACAAAAAAATATTTTCTGATAAAAGTACACAACTCAAAGCAGTGTTCTTAAAATTGTTAATTTCAAGAAATTTAATTTAGATTAATTTATCCTTTGCAAATAACCCTTCCTTTGTAATCGGGTAAAAAAATACAGAAGTTTATTTTATTAAAATTTTATTTATATGCCGAATGTACCGAATACGAATATTCGGACGAATATTCGGCGCATCTCTAATTTATACGTAAGTACAGTCGGCCAAGAAAGTGGTGTACCACCCTAAGGTTGAATATCGCTTGCAGATTCATAGGTGATAAAGATTAGTTTCGCTTGCAGATCGATCTGACAACTTCTATTGCTGTCTTTATCTGATTATTGATAACGACTATTACTGTTTGTAACGTGACAGCTGTTCTTAGTTTGAACTTGATGGAACCAATGACGTCGTAAAATCAACGGCGGGGGGCTGTAGATTTTGATGACAAAATTGTATCTACAAATTCAGAATTGTAATCAACAAGTTACATAAAATTGTAAAGGCACAAGGCGAGTCCACAAACCTACAATTTCTGTAAACTTGTAATTACAATATCAATAAAAAACAAGCTAAAAATAGATTTATCCTTTTATTAAATTTCTACAATCAATTTTAAAATACTTATAACAAACAAAAACATAGCATATATAGCAATATTTAGAAGATATTGAAAATTTTTAAAAATTAGAAACGGGTGTAACCGCCGTTGGCCTCTATAACCTCTAAAAGTCGAGACCTCATTGAACCAACAAGCCGTGAGCAAATATCGGTTCCCCGCATTTCCTCCCAGATATAATTACAGTGACTAATAAGAGCTTGTTTGGTTCTTTCATTTTGATGCGACCATCGTTGGACCATAAGGCCCCAAAGATTTTCTATCGGGTTGAGGTCCGGCGATCTTGAGGGCCACTGAATTACCCTTACGTCAGTGTGTGAACGAAACCAGGCTCTTACGATCCTGGCATTATGAATTGAACAATTATCTTGAACAAAATCAAATTGTGGCACTTCGTTCTCCGGGTAAACATTACGGACTGTCGGTAGCATTGCATTCTGAAGCACGTCGATATAATTTACAGCCGTCGCTCGAGGAGGTAGAGAACACAATTCTCCTACACCATCCGTACTCATCCAGCCCCAAATATTTACGGAAATTCGACCTGATTCTCTATTTGGGATTACATGATCATCTTTATACCGTGTTTAATTATATCGCCAAAGGTGAAGACGTCCATGCTGACTGGATTTAAACGTTTTTTCATCACAAAACATTATTAGACCAATCAAACTCTAAGTGCTCTCTGGCGAAGTTCAGACGAGCAAGTCTGTGAGCATCCGTCAAATATATTTTCTTGGCGTAATGCCTGTGGTGCAACCCCATGTAATGTAGATGATTCCTTATTGTTTGGGCACTCACATCGAACATCTCCGCAAAATGTTTTGTGGGCTTAAAACCATTGATTTCATATTCCCGTCTCATGAATTCTCTATCGTTATTGGAGAGTGCAGGCCGGCGACCACTTCTTCTGTGATCCAACAAACTTCCCTCCTCTCCTTCACGACGAATCCAAAAGCGGACAGAACGCCTCGATATATTCAAATTCCGGGATATCGCACTGATACTGCTTCCCTCATTAAATTGGGCAATTATTTGTGCTCTTTCGGCAATGGTCAAGTTGGCAGGCATTGAGATGATTTTATATGCAGTTGATTGAAAAATAACACGGAAAATATATCGATTTTTTGCATATATTTGACAAAATGTCAATTGTCAGTTTTCTTTTTCAAATGGAATTCGGTTGTCTAAATAGTTTTTATTACTTTTGTTTGGAAACATTTCAATTGCTTTGTAGAAACTAATGTCCTTTTCATTTATACTAAAGGTTAAAATGTCATGTACTTATATGTGACATATGACGTATGAATACTAAATACATAGGTTTACGTCATGATAATGTTGTCTCTTTCAGTAATATCTTTTATAACGAACCTTGTTGTAATTTTCGATGACCGGGAAACTAAATCAAAACTGGTACACCACTTTCTTGGCCGACCGTACTATCAAGGCCGCTAGTAAATTCCTAAATACTTTACTCACGCGTATATTTTTATCGGCTCTTACGTATTTTTTACAATCGTTGTAACACTTATCTGTAATGATACCTTATGTAAACGTTACAAGGTCGCCAATGAGTCAGTGGTAATGGTATGATAATAGTAAAATTGGCTGAAATAGTTATAGCAGTGAATATTTTTTGTAATGATGTACAAAAAATATTCGCTGGTATTTATTCTCCAAATTGTTAAATTAGACGTAAATTTAAATTAGTCAGCCCGGTTTTTACTGAGAAGTACACACACACTGAATCAAACTGAGAGCTCAACATCTCTTTTCGTCCATACAATCGGTACTAGACAAAAATGACTGTGGTGCTCTTTTGAGGAAAGGAACCCATTTGAACGGACCTCTAATGTGAATATACTTGTTTTATGCTCATATTATGCTATGTCAAAGCCTGTATAACCTTTTCTATCTTCCAGTGAAAAAGTCTCATCGAAATATAAAAAGTTTGTGTTTGAATATCGTACAAATAACTAGAACAGAGAGTGGTTTTATAGTCTTTGAACTAGAAACACTTGAGAAAACAAATTTATTTAGAAATCACAAACATACACTTAATTATTTTTATATTTAAATATAGATGTGTAATTTCTCCTAAGCATTAATTAAGATCTTGAATAACGATAACGAAGTAAACTTACAACTCAACAGTTGAATTATTCAGGCTTCTGAAAATGATCGATCAAACACCAGACACATCGCATTTTCAGAGATTCTAGGTCAAACGACTGACTCACATTCTAAATACTGGTGTTTCATTAAATTATTGGACTTAGGATTAGCATACACGAAATCACTTAACTAGAATTGATTATTATTTACGTAATTACGTCGTCATATTCAAAAGATAATTACTAGGATAAGAACGAGAGACGGGGGGCTCGCGTGCCACGTTTGTTCCATGTGGACGCATGCAAAACTAACGCCGCCGGGGCACGAGTGCCTCTACGTCGTCTTGTGGAAACCTATAACACACACTTCATAGACATCGATATTTTCTCTCTTTCTAATAAAAAATTTAAAACACTTGCTATCAAAAACTAACAGTTAAATTTTATTAATCCCTTATCGTTTTCCATTCAATATGCTATTGATTAATTCGTGGACAATAGTGTGGGTTATGTTTTTACCTATATATCTTATGAACATTAACGTAATATCCTAACATGTAACTGTTTTTGTCCCTAATAAATAAATAAATAAGAACTAATCTGCCGCCATAAGGTAAAAGGACGCATCTACATGAAGTACGAAATGGAGAAAAAAAATAAAACGTGTTTTAAAAATTAAAAAATTCGCTGTGCGAAAGGAAATAAACCTTATTACAATTTTGTTATGCAATAGTGTGTATTATTGTTTGATCTTTCAGAAATTATATGAGAATTTGAATTAATTTAATTTTATGCATTAATTAAATAACTTTTTCCTTTTCTTTTTAGCAAAAAAAAAAATATAAGAAAGTAAGTTTTACTGCAATGAAAAGACGCTTCTGGCTAGAAACGTCCTTTCAACGTAGTATTTTTTTAAACGCCTTTCCTACTTAGTGATGATGTGTTACCAGGTTCTAGTTAACTAAATAAAAAAGACGCTAATAGCCATTTGCTGCTTTTCAACTTAGTAATACTAATACTCATTTAACCCTTAACTACTCGCACGAAGAAAATCACTTGACTGCTCGCACGGGGTCCGTGGTGACCCCAATTTCTATGGATGAAATTTAATGATTTCTTATTTTTAATGAAACATGCAAATAGCAATTATGAAAGTACTTTATTTAAACTGTAAGACATAAAAACCACAACCTGAAATAAAATTTTCTAAGACATCAAAATAACACAAAATATAAACTTCTACAATAGGGAACATTTTTGGCACAATATGAGATCATGTATTAAAATTTCATGAATTCTTAGGAACTAAGGGAATCGTCGTTATTGCAGGTTAGGCAGTAGACAATGAAGTGCTCATTACATAAAAACTTTTTGCATTTACTGCATTTTGTGGACACTTTTCGGTCACTCCTTCTCGGGCAATTATAGCACCACCCACGTTTAGTGGTAGGTGGAGCAGGTAGGGTGTTTCCAAACCATGTACTTCTAAAAGTCGCCCCCAACATCCTGTTCTTCATCAGGTACCTCCAGTAGTCACTGTGCAATACGCTCGTATCTTTCATCGATCTTTGACAACTGAGGAGTAAAAAAAAACCTATGTAAATAACATTTTTGTAGAAAAAAAAACATTAAAAAAATCTAAACTAGTAAAACGATAGCAAATATCATTCACTATCATATTTCATTCAAAATTATATCAATATCTAAATAAAAACAAATAAAAATAATAGAATATAAAAAGCTTACCTTTCTAAAAAAAGTTACGTAAATACTCGCACGGGGTCACGACTCAAGAGAGCAGCGGAGTGACCTACACCTGCAGCGGTCTAAACGGTACTAGAATATGTTCTTTAGTGCATATTAAGAGGCTAGCGGGCGCGCGGGGGGGTTCCGACCATTGCAAGTGCATTTTTTCGACGCGTGAAAGTGCTATGACCCCATGCGAGCAGTTAAGGGTTAACTTAAAAACTACCTGCCCCTTGTGGGATCCCTAACAAAACATCTTATGTTATAAACTGAAGTGCATTTAACACGATAATTATCTTGTGTTAAATAAAACACAAAGTATGCGAAACTGACTTATATTTTTTATAAAAAATAGCAATTACACACCTTTCCCAACATTAAGTTTTAAACTCTTAAAAAATTAATGATTAAGTATAAATAAAACTACCTAAATTTGTACTAATTATAGTAAACATTAATAATAATTATCACAGCTTTGTAAGAAATCTCTTAAAATGAATAAATTTTCGACATAAACTTGAGTGAGATCAAACTAACACTACGACTTATAATATTTCATGAATTTTTTTCATGAAATATTACGCTTAAAACTATCCAAAAACAAAAATAATCAATATTATCTAAGTATAAGTTTGAACGTTAACACAGTAATCAGAGCTTTGTATGTATATTTGTATTATAAAGAGGAAAGAAAAGCAAAAGGAAAAATTTGATTGTTTGCATTGAATTGGCTCCGAAACTACTTGACCAATTTCAAAAATTCTTTTTCCATTACAATTTAGTCATTATCCCTGATGAACATATGCGATAGAATATTTTCAAAAATGTTAGGGATCCGTATGACATTATATATTATAAAGAGGTACAATTTGTTTGTGTGAAGAGGAAGACATTTAAATCAAAACTAAGATGAAAATGGACATCACAAATCTAAGGATTTAATACAGATAAATTGAATCCAGGACCGGGCATCCCTGTGAGTGTAGCCGGGCAACATGAATCTGCTCCCGTAGCTAACTTGTTTGTAAAACATTTTAAAATTGATTCTACTTATAATCCAACATCGCAGATATTAGATACTGAGGATTTTGTGATGGAATTAAATGTGAGATTCTCAGCGAAAAGTGTCGCTACTGTAATAAAAAGCATGGTAAGGGGCAAATCTCCAGGGTATGACTACCTCTGCCAAGAGTGCTGGCGATGTTTTACTCACTCTCTTTAAGTCACTCTCATCTGCCCACCAACTTAATGAAAACGATAGTTGTACCCGTTATGAAAGATAAGACCGGGGAAGCATCAGATCAGTCTTGGCCAAGGTACTAGATAATTTTCTTGATAGATATATGGCGACTCGTATCGAATTGCATGATGCATAGTTTGGGTAAAAACCTGGTCTATCTACAGAAACTGCCATACTGTCGCTTAAGCAGACTGTCCAGTACTACACGTCTAGAAAAACGCCTGTTAACGCGTGTTTTCTAGATCTTTCCAAGGCGTTTGATTTGGTGTCGTATGACTTGCTGTGGCAGAAGCTTATGAAAGATACGTCCGTGGATAAGGAAGTCATATCAATACTTCGGTTCTGGTAAAACAATCAATGGTAATAAAAAAATGGTAAAAATTGTGTCAGATGGGCAGGATCGTTGTCGGATGAATACAGGCTGAATTGCGGAGTGAGCCAAGGTGATTTGTCATGAACCGATTGATCGTTGAGCTCTGTAGCACTTATCAGGGTTGTCACGTGGATGGAACCGGCGCTAAAAATATTAGTTATGCTGATGATATGGTGCTGCTGAGCCTTTCGATCAATGCGATGAGAAGTGTGCTTTCGATGTGTGAAAGGCACGCGGAGATCCATGGGCTTCGATACAACGCGAAAAAGAGTGAGTGAGCTACTAGTCTTGTAAGGCAGGCACAAGTTCTATCCGATTGTGCCTCAGTTAAAACTTTGCGGTATTGCATCAAAGCAAGTCACTGCTTTCATGTATCCGGGCCACTGGGTTTCTGAAGACCTAAAAGTCGGTCTGGACATTGAGCGTGAGCGTAGGGCGTTGTCTGTTCGTTAGGACTACGCTGTTTACAGTGTATTGCCATTCTTTCTACATATGCAGTCTGTGAGTTATCTACACTCAGGAGGCATACAACTTCCTGCGGGTACAGTATAATAATACATTCAAGGTGTTGATGGGGTTGCCGCGCTACTGCAGTGCTTCGGGCATGTTCGCCAACGCGGGAATAGACGATTTTTATGCTATCATGCGTCAACGATGCACTTCCATCATGCGCAGGGTACGTGTCAGCCCCAATAGCATTCTAAATTCGATAGCAGACAGATAAAACAGCCCTTTTTTGGGACATTGGGTACACCTACATGCCGATGTGGTGTAGTTGTTAAGTATTTTATTTTATGGTTCTGGTAGCTTCTAAGATTAGTTTGTATAATAACCCAAATGGATCTAACGTCTGAAATAAAAGATTATTTATTTATTAAAGCACGAAGGGCCGCGCGCGTTTCTCTGACTGCCTGGACGCAACTGAAGGGCGGTATTCTAACCGAGAGCCCCACTTCACCCCATATAACTAGCAATACTAAGTAGAAAGGGCACAATTGCCACTTGCGCCTGCTTATTTTTCGTAATACTAAGTTAAAAAGGCACATCTACGCAGAACAGTCTTTTCTTCTTATGACTATGCAGAAGTGTCTTTTAATTGTATGAAGAATTAAATATTTTGTAAAAAAATAAGACGTTTCTACTGAAATGCGTCTTTTCAACTTAGTGTACGTCAGAAATGTCTTTTCTATTTAGTAATATTTAATTAGTATGGTAGATACGTCTTATTTAACAGTGAGATTCATAGGGTTCTGCTTAATTTATGCGAAATATAAAATACTGGCAGATGCCATTTTTTTTTCTGATTAGGAATATATAGATAACTCAATTTCGAAAAAAATGTTAGATGCGTCTTTTTTCCTTATGGCGGCAGTAATACTATAACACCATCTTCACGTATCGAGATTCCTCGATGTACTGACGCCAGCACATCAAGCTACAACAATCTGTCAAATTTCTTTAATAGATTTTCAACTTTATTGTTAAAGAAATTAGGTTCAAGATTGATTGGGAAAATTTGACAGTTTCGGGTAGCTTCATGTGCTGGCGTCTGTACCCCGTAAATGACCCTAAGCCGTTAATCCCGGCCATTTGTACATCTTGACAGTCGTTACGTGTAGACAGAAGCAAGAAAATCTCACACCAGTGTTACCGAGTGGATCGTATTATCAGCTAATGGGTTATCGAGGTCAGTTAGGCCGTCTCGCCATGTCCAAAAATAGTAACTCAATCGTATCCGGTTAGATTGAAAGTCGCTCTCAACACAGAGATGATGTTTAAATTAATACCTTCATACTATATCTTGATTGATTCTGTGTGTTTCAGCCTTTACGAAGTGTTAAATGCCTGATTCATCGCACGTTATTTAAAAATTATCGCATCTGACTCAGTATTGTGTTATGAATCAAGGTGCGATAGTATTGTTGTCTTATCAGTTTGACGTATCTTTTACTTCTTGACTCACAACAGATACTCCATTCAAAGTTGTTCTTTCTCCAAAGATACATTTTGCATGGTTCTCAAAAGCTTTATGTGAGAGCAATGTGGAAAAACAACGAATAATATGAGTAGATTACCGCATTGTCTGGCAGTTTGAGTCCTTTATACGGCATCCCCAAAATGTCCCCAAATATTATTCGTCAAATCATTCGAGCTTTTAAAGTTCTAAGTTGAGCTACGCGATAACTGACAAATATTTGAACTATTTGGACGGGCCTGCTCAAATTTTTGTGATTCAGTCCTCTAAAGGGCGCCACTGACATAAACCTACATGGCTCTCATATGATTTAATCACCACAGATTGTATCGACTTCAAAAGAGACTTTGACCTCTGAGTTTGTTTCGGTGTTTCTTCCAGTTAGGAAACACTGGCCTCATCTAGTTTACATTTACGAGAAAAAAAAAAAACGTGTAAAGGTGTTATATATAACTTATTTGAGATCAGTTGTAAATAAGTAGCTCGAGGGCATTGATATACTATCCATATTCTTACTTAAGCCCTTTTCCCAAGTTTTTTTGGAGTTGGTTTCCAGCCTTACCTGCAGCTGAGTAGTAGTGCAGTACTACACGTAGTGACAGACTATCTGACTTGCATAACCCAGTAACTGGGTAACACGATACCTACCCCTTGGCAAGACTGATGTCAGATTTTCTGGCTTTTGGCTATTCGTAACGACTGTCAAAGATGTACAAATTACAGCCAAGTCATGGCTTATCGTGCTTTCTGAAGCATGGAGAAATATAGATGTTAATAAGGACACCCATTTACGGGCCGACCTCAGCAAGTGCCGCTTAACCAGAAAGATCGACCTGTGCGGCTGTTACTATTTAGCTACGAGCTCTTCTCACGCACACACAAACACACTCTTAAGTCACTTTAAAGCTGATTTACATCTGTAGCACGTCCTCACTACATAAGGTCCAGTTGAAAACCAGCGTCAGGCAATTTGCATTTGTCTGGCATTTTACTGAACTGGACCTATTTGGCACAGCCGTGTGGCACAGGCAACGCTGTTTTATTTTTTATTTAATTAAGTTGTTGTTTTAGTTTTATTGAATTACTTTTTTTTAGTTTTAGTTGTATTTTTTTTTGTATTTATTGCGTGCCTTTACATCTGGGTCAAATAAATTTTATTTTCTTTCTTTCTTTTTTCCTAATGTGGCGATTTATACGCTTTAAACACTTTGTATGAGTTTGGCCTGAAGTAGATAACTTGTGAGCATTCTCACCTAGACCATCAATCGTATGATTAATACGATATCAATATAACTTGTGTGTAAGTAGTTGATAGGAGTTGTCATAACTTGATTGGAATTAATAATAAAATCCTATCAACCGTGAGATAGGGGGGAAATCATGTGATTTCAATGTTCTGTCGCGTGTATAAACATTGACTTAGTTAATATTCATATCCGGGATCGCTGGAATTTTTTACCGCTATACCGGAGCCCCTTAAGTGCCCTTAACGTAAGGGCACTGTAGGAACGGGTGGATTTTTATTCAGTAGAAGTTTAATATTCCCTTCCGCTCCACTCAGGGCAGGAGAAGTCATTTGAGGATCTTCCCCCAAAACTTATTCAATTAAACTTCTTGTAAAGGAATGTTCTATTGATTTTACTTTCTAAATAAAAAACTTACATACAGATATATTTTTTATTTAACGCAAAATATAGGTCCAATTTTTAAGCTGTACATTGTTTGTCAGATAATTTAAGATTGAATTGATAATATAGTTTTGTCCAGAAGACACTATTTGAGCTAGTAAAATAGATTCTTACTCTCCATAGCCTGTTATGCTCATGTTTAAGTACGTGGCGACAAGATTTAAAAGATCCGACAGAAAAAAAAAACTAAAAACATGACAGCTCATTAAAATAACTAAGGATTGGCCCTGTAAAAAATTTAAAATGAACCGCGTTTTAGTTTTTAAGGGTATAGGAACGAGTTTCCGATATTTCCACACTGTTGCAAGCGAATGAATGAAATATCGGAAACCCGAAACAATTCATAAACATGGTAAATATCTCGTGTAAAGTTCTAATGATACTGTATTCATAAAATATAATAATTTAATTAACCTTATCAATATTTATCAATTGTTCTAGGTTCATAATGTTCAACCATTACCGGATACCGAGGGAGAACCTTCTCAACCGCACCGCTGACGTCACGGAAGAGGGCATCTACGAGTCCTCCTTCTCGGATCCCTCCAAAATATTGGGAGCAGCACTCGAGAACCTCTCAGCAGGTTTAATTACTTTTTGTAGATTACTCTTGAGTAGATTACCGCACTAACCACAGTAACTCGAATTTGTGTGTTTCTGTCCTCAAAAGCACGACAGACATACAACATAGGTTGTAAATGATTCGGCCTCTGTGAACATGTAGACTACTGTTTTAAACTATGTATATCCGTTAACTGGTTATAACCCAAACTAGATTAAGGCATGGTAATGCAGACGGGAGATACAATTTTATGTAGATTCGGCCATTATAAATAACCCCTCAGTTATTTCATTTTTTTTTAATAGTTGATAGGCTTGCGTTTGACCATAATCTCACCTGATGTTAAGCGATGATGTGGTCGAAGATGAAGCACGCTTGCCTAGAAGTAAGCTATTCACTCTTGACTTAAATACTCACAGGTTATAACTATCAGGAAACACAGACTCCGGCAGGGAATTCCACTCCTTAGCCGTACGCACAATGAAAGTATTCCCAAAACGTTTAGTGCGTATGGGTGGGATGTCCACCATGTAACGATGCCGCATCGCCGTTTGTCTTATAGTCCGATGATGGAACGGGTTTGGCGGGATAATACTGTGCAATTCCATCGCACACTCCCCGAAATGTAACCGATAGAAAACTGACAGGCTTGCAACACGTCGCCGATTAGATGTACATAATGTATGTGTATGATTTCTGTTACTCAATCACGCCAAAGTGGCCAAACAGAACTGCATGACATTTTTGAAAATTCAACGCGAACGAGTTCGTGGGTAAAAGCTAGTCTAGTTATAATTCCAAGTAAATGAAGTTTTAAAGTTGACGTGAGACTAAAAATATGGGTCATGTTCATGTGTCTATTTATTTTAATTTAGAGTTTAGCTCTGAATAATGTTATTTATATTTAATGATATAATTCCAGGTCGCATCGGCATAATGCAGGAGAGCTGCCACTCAATAGCCAGCGCCGTTACCATCGCGATCCGGTACGCGGCGACGCGTGCGCAGTTCGGCGAGAGAGACAACGAGATCTCGCTCATCGAGTACGAACTGCATGTAAGTGCGTTTAAAATAATATAAATGTACTAGTAGTTGCGGCTTCGCTCCCGTGGACTTCTTCACGATAAAAACATAAACTTCCTTTTTAATCTATAACCTTCCTCAAGCTTCAAGATACTTCTATACAAAAATTCTTCCAAATCTACCGAACTTTGGAAACTGGTACTTTCGAAGATTAGCGGGTTCAAACATACTTTATACTATACCTGCTCGGAAAGTGCTTTATTACTTTTTAAAAAGTTTGACAGAAAGGACGTCATTACTGTAGTACAAATGTGCGGGTCGCGAAAGTGTATGAGAATTCATTACTAAAGCGCTGTTTTTTTTTTTTAATTTAGACCAATTCAGTAGCTAACAGACAGATTATTATTATTATTATTATTCTCTCTTATTTTCCTCGTAGGTATAGTATAAAGCACTATGTTATCACTCGGAAGAAAATGCGATTCTCAACTCGTGTGTATTAAGTACTCAAACTACACCCTCGTTGGTAATCGGTCACTTTCTCCCCTCGATGTACAATGTACTATTTCCGCCTTATAATATTACTATACATTATCTGGAATACTCGTTAGTTAGTGTTAAACGAAATACACCCGCTCTTGTTAAAGCAGTATTTAAATATATTTTTGGTGCAAAAATGATGAAGATGAAAATGAACAAATAGGCTCCTATAAAACTATACTGCTGTAATATGGAAACATTGTAAAAATAAATTAAGTGTTAAAAAGAATATCCATGGAGTTTCTTTTTCACCGTAGATAACAACCAATTCGAACCGTGCCCTAGCTATTGCCATAATTAATATAATAAGCCATGTAGACCTAATTAAAATAAAATACAAGGACCAATTTAAAAATACAATTAAGAATAGAAAATAAATGAACTAGTAGATTTGGAAACTAAAACCTGAAGTCGAGCAAAAATATATACCTGCAAGTTGTTGAAACATGCTTATAATTATACTTACAATGTTACTTATTTTTCGATATTTCACATCCACAGCAATGGCGCTTATTCGGCTATGTAGCGGCCGCAGTGGTCTTCAGAATGTATATAGAAAACTTTAGCAGAACATACTTGAGTATCGTCGAGAAATCTAACGCGGGGATGAAAGTAGATAATTTGGTGAGTAATATCACATGTACACATGAAACTTGTACTAAATAATAATAATAGTAATAATAATCTTTAGCAAACCTATTTGTTGAAGTTCTAAGTAAACACTTACATAAATAATTTCGATAATTTCTAACGATAAGTACAATAACTAAAATAGTTATTGTATTAATCGTTAGAAACATCTATGTAACAGTCGGTAATCCCAATGAAATAAAACACTATTTTACGTTTAATAAGTATTTCGTCTAGTGTTCGTTAGCTCAACAGTTGAGCTAACGACCACTAGACGAATGAGGCAGGCGAGGCTTCCTTGTTATAACCTCGTAACGAAAACAGTTTTTTCCTCCAAACACTGTTTTTTTTTTATTTAACTCAAATTGTCCAATAACAATAAAAATCGTTACATCTGCCAAACTGTAAAACGGTTTTTTATAACTGCCCTAGTTTGTACCTGATTTAGGGCGTCCAATCCCGGAATACCGAGATCTCGGTATTGCGGGATCCCGCGTCATTTTCCAATCCCGCGTGATGCGGGATTTCGGGGGGGGTCCGCGGGATTTGCGGGACTGAAAAAAAAGCATGCATACAACCTCTCGCGAGCGCGATCGCTCGGTGACTGGCGGCCGGCAGTGTTGTAAACAACGCGAGGGCCGATGTCGCCCGTTTTTCACAGCTTATGTAGCCTAATATAGCCGAATTTCAGTCAGTGGTAGCCTAAGTATGTAGCCTAAAATATCAGTAAGGTTTTTTATTCAGTATTTGTTACTGTTTTTTGTGAAGAAAAAACGGTGTAATTTGATTGATCTCATACTAATAGTAATACGTAAATAAATGTGGAGTTAGTTGATTAATTCATTGTTTTGTTTTTGATAAATAAACAGTGTAATTTGATTGATCTCACACTACTAGTAATACTGGAATAAATGTGGAGTTAGTAGATTAATTCATTGTGTTTTTGTGATAAATAAACGGTGTAATTTGATTGATCTCATACTAATAGTAATACGTAAATAAACGTGTAGTTAGTTGATTAATTCATTGTTTTATTTGCTTTATATAATTGTGAATATTTTCAATATGCGGGATCCCGCAAATACCGAGATCCCGCGTGATTGAAATATCGTAGTCCCGCAAATACCGAGATTGAATTCAGGCTGCGGGATTGGACGCCCTAACCTGATTTAGGCCGTATGATATTATGCATAGTTTAATCCTCATACTAAATGCTGTTCACGTCTATTCATGCTTTGGGCATTGTAACATAACTATAATATAAAGTCTACTACATCAATATATAATAATTGAAGAACGCACAAATATAATTGAAGTGTCTGACTGTGATTTCAAAATAACTGTGTTTTCTCAAAGGCTTGGTTATTTACACGCTATAAAAACACAATCAAACTCTTTTTTTAAATTGTCGGTTTGTTGGGAACTATTACTGGGAGTAAGAGGCCATTATAGAACACATAGGCTACTTTGCATCCCAGAATTCCCAAGGGATCGGGATTTACGCGGAATAAACCGAGTGTAGTTTGAAATAATATTTACTACTAAAAATAGAGGCTACTAAAAATGGTGCCTATGAAAAAGCATATAAACTTTATATTATGTTTAAAAAGATGATAAATCTAGTACAAAGCCATAATGATGATTTTGCATTTCAGAGTGAGGCAGTGTCAGAGATCCACGCGATGGTATCGTGTAGTAAGCCGTTACTAACGTGGACCGTACTGTCAGCCGCACAGCAGTGTCGCGAAGCCTGTGGTGGACATGGGTACCTAAAAGTAAGTATACAAAGTATGTAAAAGAAGAAAAATGACAAAATAATAATAGATGTAAAAATAAGAGATACAGAGAGAACAAGACAGTATCTATAGATTTGTCTTTCAGGCCTGTTTGGTAGAATAAAAAGTCACTAGTGAGTGCTCTCACCGCTAGGGCTAATGGATTCTGAAAATTCTGAAAAAAAGAACAATGTAAAGGGTTAGTTAGCGTATCGTAGTCACCTTATTGTAACCTTTGTTTGAAAAACCTGGGTCCAAAAACTTGAGGCATTCCTCTAAAATGTCTGTTTAACATAAATGGCGCTGGACGACTAGCATATAAGTAACACCAGTTATTTTGAAACCAAAAAAAAAAGAAAAATATCTAAACACAAATCTCTTTTTTCCACAGTGCTCAAACCTTGGCGACATCCGCAGTAACCATGAAGCAACCGTCACCTACGAAGGCGACAACAACGTACTATCACAACAGACCGGCAACTGGTTACTTCGACAGTTCCACTCGGCTCGTACGGGAGGAACAGTAGACTCTCCTCTGAATACCGTGACCTTCCTCAAGGACTGGGAGAGATGGATCGCTATGAGGTTCCGGTGTAGCAGGACTGAAGAATTGAAAACAAGAGAGTGTAAGTAGCCATATGACAGTATTAGCTTATACTATCTGAGGTATAGGCCTCCGTAATCTATCTAATGCGTTTGGTAACGTTCGTTATGATGAATGGCTTTAAAAACTTTCAAAATGATATCGAAAAAAAAAAGGCGAAACAGAACCTTCACGTTTATTGAGGATTTAAATGTATGTACGCACTTATTACATTATAAATGATGTTTTATTCTTATATGCGCCTGGGGTATGTTTGGTGTCCCGCTAGGTTCAATCTTAGGTTCAACACTTTCTCAAGAATAAATTGTTTAATTTATCATTGAAATTATGTAATCGAGCATAATCTTCAAAGCCGTGATAAGAAGTTACAATAACTTAAACAAGTATTTTTCATCCACAGTCATAACAACAACATACAGATGGCTTATCTGCTATCTACTTAAACAAACGCACGAAAAGTATGAATCTGAGATTACTAAAGGCCTATCAAAGTTCGAAGCGCGCGCAAAGTCACAAGTATACAAATGGAGGGAGCTAACTAAGACGTATGCGGAATACTTGGCCATTATATACTTCTTGGAGTCTTTGGATAAGAAGGAGCAGAGTCTTCAGCCGGTGCTGACGAAGCTGTTCAGTCTGTACGGGTTGTGGTCGCTTGATCAGCACTTAGTGGAGTTGTATCAGGGAGGATACTCGCAGGTAAGTGATTCTCAGTAATTTTTTCTAATGACTTCTTTTTGATCAAGTAATGATGTATCCGTCTCTATTTTATTTTATTTTATTTTATTCTATTCGGGAAACTTACAGCTAACTTATACAATGTTAATAAGCAATATACAATTGACGGCCATTTACAAGTTTCCACTGATAAACACTAAAAACAAAAACAAGAAGTATTTGTTTTTTTTTTGTAGTATTTGTGTATATCTGTAGTTTTATTAGATAAAATAATATGTGTTTATAATACGTCCTGACCTGAGTTAAGCTTGCGATTCTTAGTAAAAAATATAAATAGTAAAATTAATTTGGATGCATCAAATTCTATGATAATATTTATTTCTCCAGATGTGTCAAATGATAATCTTCACTGATAGGTAGTCTTTTATATTTTCATAGCTTATAATTTTATACAGACTTGATTATTATTGAGGCATTATTCGTACACCAGGCCTTGAAAGCAGCAATTGAAATTCAGATGATTTGTACAAATTTTCTCAGGGTGAATCACTAGCGAGATTACTGCGGGAGGCGATACTAGAGCTATGTAGCGAGCTGAAGGGGGAAATCGTGAGCGTAGTAGATGCGCTCGCGCCTACAGACTTCGTGCTGAACTCCGTGCTCGGCAAGAGTGATGGCAATGTGAGTAATTATATTATTTATTATCCAAAACATCCTATATTTGACTACTGGCCTAGGTTTGATTGATCGCCTTAACTGTAATACGCCCGCTGTCAGTTGGATCAGGGACCTAAGGGTCCACTAATAAAAGCAACGACTCGACTATGATATGATTATGTACTTAGTAGGTACATATATCATAGTCGAGTCGTTGCTTTAAAAGCACTAAATAAATGAATCATAAGTCAAAAAGCCAAGTGCATATGATATTTATCTGTCAAATTATCATATTCATTGGTCATATTTCATGTTCTGCTTTGTTTACGATTCACATTCAGACACGTGTTATCTAAAGCATTACCTTTACAAAGCGACATCTATTGGCACAAAGTGAGAATGAAGTTTGCCTTCCAAATGACCTTATATTCGGACGATTGTCGCTTTGTATACACAAATTGGTTACATTTTGCTTATCAACACAGCCCGCGCCGCTGAGCCAGTAGCTTTAAATTCGTCCCTAAATAATAATTCTCTGATATAGCCTGTCCCTAGCTACCCTCCCCCAGCGACGCCCTAAGCCGTGATCCGTACCCCCACAGGGGGTGTCCTTAGCGTGTAGCCGCCTAGTTTGTAAGATTAATATAAGCCCTGGCTGGAGGCTTTAATTATTATAATTTAGGCTACTGCCACAAGCACGTCGGAGTTCATAGGTCCATTCAAAAACAAAAAACTTATCAACAATCATTATATTTCAGCTTTACCAGAATATCCAGAAAGCGTTCTTCAGTCACCCGGGAGTGTTTGAGCGCGCCGCCTGGTGGCGTGATGTAGTAACTATACCCAGGTCTAAGATTTAATAGTCCAATTCCAATCATGACCAAATGTAGTAGTAGTAGTTGTAGTTTAGGTATGTATGTCTAGTTTTGTGAAGGCGGATCCAGTACTTGAATTAGGCAGCCTTTGGGTTAATCTTTCCATTACCATGATGAAATGGTTGGATTGATAGGCTTATCGATAGATTGCTTTACACTGCTAAAAACTTATTTTATTTGACACTTTTAAGTGGTCTATATTGCAGTCGGATCTTTCATGAGATATAGGATAACAATCTTATAAATGATCATTCATTTTTAAATCAAATTAACGTCAGCATAAGATTGCTTCGAAAATCTCTGGTTGGCCAAAGTTAAATAAACTGATTCTCAATTTAATTTAATTACTGGATTCGCCTAAATTTTACTGAGATTATTTGGTACTAAATCTAAATAGTAATGCGTTGAAAATGTATAAAAGGTCGTATTAAAGGGATGCGCCTTATAACGATGCATTTAGTTTGCGTTTATCGTACAAATATTTTTGGTTACTATCGCGAAAATAAAGGTCATAAAGATATTTTAATTATTATGTGAAATAATATTTTTTAGTGTCGGAGCACTGAGGGAACTAGTAACTTAGTTATAAAATGCTTTACAGTGCACAATGTTTTTGCAAACTTTTATAGATTTGACATTTAATAAATTTGAAATGACTATTTGCTTTTTAATTCAATTTGTATGCAGGAATATCGTGCACTATAATAGCGAAATTTTATCATAGATGATATATTTCAAGCAATGTTACCTTGGTATAACTAGTATTATTTTATTAATGAATACTATAACACTGCCCAGTACTTTCAGATTTAGTCGTTTTCTGAACCTTTTTCGATACACTGGAAGATAAATCTGAGCACTTTGTTATTATTATATTATATGAAATTAAAAATCATAGTAATTCGGTCACTATTTACGGAATTAATTATACAATTTATTTTATGATGATATTTGTTTTTGATAGTCGAATTTCGTTTTAATTATTAGTTTTCATGGGTTATTTTAGTCACTATTTTTGTGTTATATTAAGTTATACGGCTTGGTACGATTGTCTCATATTTTAACGTGTTTGCAATGAAGAGAGATTATTATAAATATTATATTAAATAAAAAATCATTGTCATCAACCAACACTTGAGATGTAATGTTGTTTTATTTTACTGTCAAGGCTAGTAAATGTTACATCATCATAAAAATAATAATATTATTTGTTATCTAATTTTTATTGATATATCTTGTTTCCATGCCGTATTTATGTCAAACTTAGTTCTTGTAGGTATATTTTTTTACATAAATTATTGATAATGACGACGCTAAACTAACAGACTTGAATACATTGTCTTTGATAAGAGTTTCTTTGATATTTTTTTTATTAATTAAGGAGGTTTTACATAAGTGTAACAGCATTTCTCGCATTTGTTAGTGTTTACAGTACAAATTATGTTTATTATATTACTTTGGGCAGTAATTTATTTTGATTGTTAATCAACATTTCCCGATGGCAGAGTTAAAATATAAGCAAGGTGCTTTTTTGAAGGGACGGCCATGATTTATCAGCCAAGCCAGAAAAGGAAGGCAATGTTTTAAACATAGAGACTTAGGTGCGCTTGCGCATTCTCTGTTATTTATTCTATTTATATTTCTCAAAGAAAGTGAAAATAATATAACAGTATTCAACTTCCATTATTATTGTAACAATGTTGTAGTTTTAATGATTGATAGTTAAATATTAGACACGTAGTTTTGTCAAGGTCTAAACTACCTTCCACATTCATACCTCATGTTCATCATAGAATCATTATATTTATGTAAATAAAAATAGTCGTTTATTCAGGTTTACAATATAACAAAAAAACTGTCATTTTTAATGAAGATAGAATAAACTTTGGCTGGGCAGGCGACATTTAAAGGCAGGGTTTTACCGAGAAGTTTGTTGTATATCAAAATGGACAACATACAAAAAGCAGCACGTATACAATTACCTAGTTTGAAGTTGTAATAGGCTTGTATTTAAACGCCTATCATAAATGCATGTATTATACTACCAAAAATTTCGAAATACCTGCCAGCATGGATAAATGCTCACGCAAATTATGTTTCACGGAGTTGCGAGTCTCCTATTTCAGTATATAGAGTTATACAGTATAGAAGATATCTTAGTCGAGATGCCCCAAATAAAAATTTATATTTCAGTAAATTTTGTGACCAACTATTCATTTTGGTAAGCATTTAAATTCGGCGTGCTGCTTACTGTACTGTGTACGATCTTGAAGGCAATAAAATGGTTTTGATTAAAGTTACATTACTGTGGTCTTTTTTAAAATGGGAGTTAATCATATACAGTATGTTAACTAACAGAGGGCGTTCCCGTTAACCCGCAATAGTATAGCATCCATACATGCTAAAAAATTACGCATTCATAAATAAATTGCGACGTTGCCGTCCTTCAAGTACGCGTGTACAGTGTTTCTTTTACATATCAATTTAACATTTTTAGTGAATATTTTTATATAAAAAAAACATTTTGTTTTCGACTGGTAATATATTTTTTAGCATGTATGGATGCTATACTATTGCGGGTTAACGGGAACGCCCTTTGTGAATTAACATACTGTATATTGGAATATCGATAATAGCTGCAGTAGTCGGAAACTTTGTCGCGGCTATTAACGACCACCTTCAGGAGGAAAAAGACAAAGTTCAATAATTAATGTCGCCTGTCTATGTTAATATCTAACTATTATTAATAATTCTTAATAGGCCAGCTAGTTAAGCAGCCATTTTAACCTTAACGATACATGTGTAGTGTATACCTTACTTGTAGAAGTGCCTTCCTCTGTAATGTACCTACGTGATGTTACGTAGATCGTGTAAGCTATTGTTTATATGGGATCGTTGATGATATCAGATGTGAAATATATGTGGAGTAACGATTAACTTGGTATTTTATTTTATCTACCCAGTTGCTAGGCTAGGCTATAATAGCTTGCCTGAGAGAGTAGCAGTGAATTGATCTAGTCAATGCACAATATTATACAAAATACATAGGTACCTACAATTCATAGTCGAATTACCTACCTATAGGCTCAAAATTCATATCGTGGTCCTGGACCGTGGTGTGGCACTTCCTGCTTTTTCCACGGTGATCGATTTATTCGTGTCGCCAAATACCAGAATTAATCAGTTTGTTTTTAAAAAGATGTAGGGTACATTGGTGGCCTAGACAGAAAGCTTTGAAGAATTTTAGGTTTTTTTTCTCACAAAACCCACTTTAACAATAATGTGTAATGAATGTCCGTGATGTACTTATGTATACACCCAATGTGATGACGTGTTTATCCATACCTAGGGTTGCCAACTTTTATTAGAAGAAATAGAGTATATCTGATTTCGAAGGAGGTAAATAAAGAGTACGGATTTATAACAAAGAGAACCATTTACTAAAAAAGGCATTTTTGGTACTTTTGCTGCACTGCAGCACATAACAAATTTTCATTTATTTTACTTCCAACTTTCTGAATCTAAGTTTACATAGATCAGGAGCTCATTTTTAATAAATTTCGTTTTAAGTACAATATGCTTTACTGGCACTAGTATAGTAAACATTGTGTAAAAGAGTATTTTAGTGTCCTCTATTAGTGTTATAGATTATAGAGTACACCTACATGATATAGAGTACAAGATGATGTAATCGCTAAGTTATAGATATCTCGTTCTCGAATCTGGTCGCTATTCCTGGTATATAAACATTTAAAGAAAGTTGAATCTAGGAGCCTACGTTAAAGGAAAGGAATTGCTTCGAAGATAATTGGCATTTACAGGGACCACTTAGCGGAGATTTGTTTTCGCCTAGATTTAATCGCGAATTATCAGAATTAATCGTTTTGTAGTTAAAAAGCTAAAGTGGTACATTAGTGGCCAAAGCAGAAAGCATCTCGAGAACTATTGACCCTAGCGGAGATCTTTTTGCTTAGATTTATTCATGAATTAGTTCAAATTAGTCGCCAAATAACAGAATTTGTCGTTTTACTATGTATTGTATACAAATGTTAAGCCTGCAATACATGTTGGCCGAGCGTTGTCGAGTGAAGGCCAATACCAACATGTAGACGGTATATTTGCCTTGTCTTGCTATCGCTCGGTGTCACTTGCCTAGTTGGCCGAGTGGAGGCCAGCGCCAACGTGTATAGAGCTCATTTGGTGCAACTTGTCTTCGCTCGCCGTTGCTCGTGATCACTTGCCTCACTTCGGATCGGTGTCGGTTTTTGGTCGCAAATCAAAGGCGCTCGCGTGCGCTCGGCCAACGTGTGGGCAGCTCTACAGACCCTCTTCTACATTGGTCGTCTCCATTGGCGTTCGACGAACTTGTCGAACGTGTGGACTTTATTTCTTGCCTTGTATCTATTTGCCAACGCTCGCGTTGGCCTACGCTCGGCCAACATGTATTGCAGGCTTTACAAATGGCATACGGCATTGCCATACAATGTGGAAATGCCGCCAGTCTCTTGGGTACATTACCTACCGGCGAATTTTGAAGTTTGTACAAAAATACATTTTCTTTTATTACTGATAGGCCCACTCTTGACCTCGACCTCGCCTGATGGTAAGCGATAGATGAGGTCTAAAATGTGACGAGCGAGCCAAGAAGAAGCCTATTTACTCGTGCTTTAAAGGCTGAAAGGTCGTAAGTGGCAGGGAACACAGAAGCCGGCAGAGAATTCCACAGCTTGGCTGTGCGCACAATCAAGTGTGGGTGGTACCCGTCTGGTAGACCGGTAGTGAAAGGGAGATGGAGGAATCAGGTCATGGAGCTCCTGCGCACACTCCCCGAAGTACAACCTGTAGAAAACCGACAGGCAAGCAACGGTTCGCCGATGAGCCAGGCTATGAAGCTTGTCCACCAGCACCTCGTCGCCTATAAGCCTTTTAGCTCTGCACTCGATCGAGTCCAATGCAGCAAGTTGACTTTATTCAACAAATCAAGATATTGGAACATTATATTTTATTTCTGGAATTTGAGCAGGAATAGCAGGAACATCTTTTAGATTATTATTATGGTCTGGTAGACCATAATCCACTTCTTCTAGGTCCCAGGCATGTAAATAAAACACAACAAAATTGGGACATTCATTTTATTGAAAACACGTAGAGTGGAATTTAATTTTGATTACGAACATACAGATATCATTACTATCATATGTGTACAACATTTTAAGAGTGAGAATTCTGAAAGTGCGACACAATATTACCGAACTTACGTGCATTTTGTGAACACAGAACAGTTACACCAAATATAATTAAATTACTGCAATCTTTTGTTAATTTAACAGGATTATTGAAACAAAAATTGGGAATTAAAAAAAAAAAATTTTTTTTGACTGTACTAATTCTAGATTGACAGTCTTAAAAAATAGTCCGTTGTCAATAGTCAGGAGAAAATTAATTATCATTTACAATCAATGAATGCATTCATTGTAAAAATGTCTGACTGTAGTCCATAATAAGTCAAGTTCCCGCAGATTTTTTTTCTTCTCAGAGATATACAGAGTGGCAGGGACATCGACGCGCAACCGCTTACCATGGATCCAGTACATGATTCTGGACATTCGCCTATTCTTAATTTAATAAAATTAAGAAAAAGCCGATGCAAAAAAAGAACAGTAAATTCACTTGTTTCAATTAAAACAGCAATGTAAATAAAACTCGAAAGGGCTACCTGATCAGCCGTGTTGACATCGCAAATTAACTCTAGCAAAACAGCTAAATCGGGTAGCCCTTTCGAGTTTTATTTACATTGCTGTTTTAACAAGTGAATTTTATTTTTTTATTAAAATCTCATTGGGTTAGATAGAAACAATGATTTTAAACAGGTTTCATCTAAAAAAATTGCTCTAGAGACCTGAAAATTTTAGAAAAAGGCGACGAAAAATTTCAACGCAGGGAGGTACAGAATCATGTACTCCATGGGGGCAAGCGTTTGTGCGTCGCTGTCCCTGCCACCCTGTATTTTTACACGTCCGAAGCAGCGCCGGATTAACCCTGTCAGAGGCCCTAAGGCAATGGCATTCTCGGGGCCCCTTTTCTTACTTTGATTGACCAAATCGTGTGTGAACTGAGGAAACGCACATTAAGGGCTGTGGTTTTTAATATATTTGTTTACTTATTCCCAGATTTGTTCTAAAATTGTTTTAATTCTACTACTTAATTTAACGATTTGTATTTTGTGAGATAACAGTGAGGTCCCTAAGTTCACACGCACAACAAATTCTCGTTCGAAGAAACATGTTTTCTTCAGAAAACAGGGCCTGGGCCCCTAGTTGATGCGGGGCCCCTAGGCAGTTGCCTACTCCGCCTAATGGTTAATCCGGCCCTGGTCCGAAGTCGGAGATTCGTACTGATGTTATGTATCTGATATACAGTTAACAAACAACTGCAAATATAGGTGCAAAACGTATAATATTTATAAAACTGGAGCTTACACCAAACCGCATCGGACCCGTGTTTTGAATCACGGCCCTTTCCCTCTCAGAGAGAAATAGAGAGAGAGAGAACTTTGCCCCAGCAGTGGGAAAGTTATAGGCCAATTATGTTTTGTTATGTCAGCCTATGCATACACGTGCTTAATAATATATATTTTTGAACTTTGTAGTAGATTTAACAGAAAAAAATTTTTACATTTGCAAGTTGCTGTTTTTTATATCAGATACAGGACATTATCGTAAAATATGAGTACGACCTGCTGGAACAGCCTGTACACGCTCCCGTGCTATCAACATTATTAATAAGTAACCTAAAGACATCTTAAATTGTAAATAACTGCATTGTTACTCATTCAAATGACAATGAGTCTTACATCACAACTCATGTTAGTGTTAGTAAATATAGTAAACGTGTTTTTTAATGTTAGTTTTAAAGCCGTATTGGTGCAATCCAACTTTGCTTTGCAAAAGTATTGAACCAATAGTAAAAAAAATCTTGATTACTAAAATCTCACTGTCACAACTCACTCGATTCTTATAAATGCATCACTTCAAAATAATATGTTGATGTTTAAAACATATTTTTATTTTTCTTAAACTTATGAGTATGTTAGCGAACCCTCATCATGTTATTTTCATATAATTTTAATAAAAAATCATTTAAATATATTTACGTTTTAGCTCTACAACCGTCTTAAGTACCAACCTCATCCAGTCTTGTGTTTGGGCTAAGATTTATGTTAGTGAGAAATGAAGGCACTGTTAGGATGTTACAACTCTCGCCACAGTCTAAATGCTACCCTGCACACATCTAAGGATTTGATGCAAAATCAAACTCGTTGCAATATCGTCTCAGCGACGGTCGACGAGGTATATCAAAATATAAGGGAAAGAGACAACTATCAAAATAGATTAAAACAAATGGTCAAATAATCATAGTCAGTATAAATATATCATTGGATTTTATAATTATATCTATAGCCGTACTCGGTCGCTTTGTTTGGGTGACCGCTAAGCAATAAACATAACCCATCATTGTAACTATACAGGAGGAATCTTCCTCTTTCGATTTCGTGATTACTGAGTGAGTCTTCTTCGACGAAAGAGGTTTAAGCGGCTTTTCATCGCAGACAAAGGCCCACCGTTGGCATGTGAGAGCCTTAAAGAGGCTTTTAGACAAGAGAGGATGGAGAAAGAGCTGTGATGACCCAGTGACTACAGGCAAGTCTTACGAATTATAGGCCATGCGTTTGAATCAGGGCAGGCACATTACTTTGTGTAATTTTTATCATCATGACTGCTCTAAAACAGTGACGGATAACATCGAAAACTGACATGTCCTTGGTCCTGATAACCAACCAACCCGGGTTGGCTTCTGGGCTATTACCTCTCACAGATACTGTATACAAACAGTGGAGACGAGATAGGTTATGTTATTTATTTACACTAAAAAGTATATATTGCCTTTGATTCTGCTAATAATTTATTAGTGTGGTAACATCGTAACCGTCGCTTCCGATTGGCTATAAGCAAAAATTCGCCTCTGCATTTTCATAAACTGGTAGCAAAGTATGACGAGAGTTGTACGTTGACTGATGTTAAATTGAGCAATAATATAAACGCTAATAATTAAATATAATGTTTTGTTATTTCAAATAAGCGTGTAATGAGTTGATTTCAAAATTAGTTTATAATAATAGTATTAGTAAACCATAGTCTCGTTCCAAACATCTTCTTACTTTTCAAACGCCCACCCTGAGCTCTTATCATTCAATCTACATAATTATATAAAATTGTTTACAAAATCTTGTATACAAAATAGGCGAGAGCCTTTTCCATATACGAATGATACAGTCAACCATGCATCTGTGGTGACGTTTGCGCTGCGAAAATCGCCCTTACAGCTTAGAGGCGCTGTCAATATAATTTCATTCATAAGTGACAGAAATACTTGCACCAAAACTAGTAGAAAAATGCTCGTGAATAGATGGATTTTATACAGCAAGTATCATAATTAACGCACACCCTCAAACACCCCAGTTAGAAAATTATGTTATAATCATAACACCGGCCTCATCTAGCTAAACACAACACGCAAAAAAACATCACATGTAAAAGTGTTATTCATAAACAATTTACAAAATAAATATTTCATTTCATACATTACTTTTTTATTTTTACTTGTAATAAACAGTTTTTTTAAGACTTTAACGTCCTTGTAATAAATTTTCTTTCATTCGTTTTGAATGATGGAATTTGTATAAAATTGCACTTTAAAAAATTATTACTTTGATTTACGGTCCATTTCGGTTTGTTTAACTGTAAGGCGACAGTGTAATTGTAATTTACGTATATTTTATTATTTTTGAGATGATAAATTATTCATTTTAAAATTATAAAAATCGATTTACAAAGTAATTTCAGGATGTGCATTATATGTTACATGTTGGCTTTTAATTTTTCTGCTTCCTCCAATAGAACAACTTCATCAAGCTCATAAGTCCATAGAGATACTATAGTTAATTACTACAACATTTAAAATAAGTTAGTTTGTGAGCTAGTCGGTGGACTGGTATGGCTCAAGAGTGAATTAAAGTGTTATTTCTAACATTTAATTAAGTAAATCTAAGACCCGTATTGCAACGATGCTCAATCATAAATCCCGAGTAAAAATTTGCATACATATAAAACAGGTTGAATTGGATTTTAAGTTCTCATTAATATTGAAACTCTCAATATGAGACTATAAAAACCTAAACATATAAATAAAATCGAAATGTTCCCGTATATGATTTATATTTTACCAAATCACGAACTTTTTTATTTTTTTTGTCCGTCTGTCTTTATGTCAGTCCGAGCTAATCGCAGGAACGGCTGAATCGATTTTAATGTGACTCTCACTGGAAGATAGAGAAGGAAATATTTAGACTGCGGAACTCCCACGGGACCGGCAATTACGCGGGAAAACCCGTGTAGGTAATATTTACTCTCACGGGAACGAACGGGCACATGTAATGAATAAAAAACTTGTGTCCCTACATTGTTACAAATAATGCCTACATAATGTATTAAATCTGAAGGTTAAGTAGAGATTTACACATGAGTATCGTTTAAAAGTATGGGCCAAATAAAACAGTCGGCCCCGTAAACACTGTTAACTTACAATAATACTGTTAAAACACAATCTACTGTTTGGTATCCAATGTTATCTTACCAAGACAGCGCACCTACTATGGAAATTTGCCATGGAGTACTATTTTTATATTGAAATTATGTAGTATGTGTACATCAAGTTATAATACGAAGCCGACCGTCTTAACTCATTCGTAAGTCATTATAATCTAAGAACGTGCTTCGACAGTGCAACTGTTTTTATCGCAACGTTTACATTGAATTGTCGCAAATTTTAATATGTAATTACAATGTATGTGATTGTGTATTATTCTGATTTTTTGCAATCATCGACATGCGTCATCTTAATGACATTCAAACGCGAGAAATGCAATATGATTTATGATTAAGTAATTTTTAAACAAATGAAATTTTTATAGGACAATTTCTTAGATTGTTATACATTTCCAGATATCGCCTCGTATTGTGACAAACATCACAAAAATGGCTCCATTATGTTTCGTTTTGTGTTTTTTTTTCAAACTACGGGAGCCTCAGGAACTATATTATAAATATTGTGTATATTGTGTATTCTGGAAATTTATAACAATCTTTGGGATTATTCTATGTGTTTCATGAACATATACCGTAAATTATACCTTATATGAGACAGCAAATCATTAGGCTAATTGAGTATTTTAAAATCAGTTTCTTTCCACGGATAAAAATACCAGCACTGTCGCCAAAACTAAACTAAACATCAATACGAAAATCATTTTACCAATTTTTATTAACTTTTCAAGTTTACTAGAAAAACATCTAACATTTAGAAATTGACGTTCAATAATGAAAAGATTTTAATAGGTCACGATTTTCAAAGTTAACTAAATTAAAGCATTTTTCACAAACAAAAATAAGCCGTATTTTATAAAAACAAAACAAATTTTTTCTTCAATATTTAAAATTAGAATAAAATCCACAACCAAGAAATCTATACTTTTCTAAAGATCGTGTGTTTTCTTCGTCATTTAACTGTTGTCACTATCAGAGACAGTGGAACTTGTCATTCTAATAACTGGATTCTGGTTTGAATCACTGGAGTCACATTCCACCATCAAAATTTCATCAGGAGTATCATTCCTGTCCGAATTACTTTCAGTATACGTCTCTGTTGGGGACTTGTCTTCAATCACAGCTTTGAGGTACGATTCTCTATCCATTATATTAGTGTCTCTTGCTAAAGCGAGAACGTCTAAGGACATCATACTTTTAGACTTCTCTGTCTTACTTATGGGTGGGTTGGTGTGTTCGTAGACCACATCTTTGCTCACAGACTTCGTCCTAGTTAAGTTCGTTTCTGTTTTCCAGCTATCGCTAGGTGGGTGCGTGTATTTTCCTGAATTGGTACTCGTAGATGGCGCGCTCGAGTTTCTAGGAGAACTGGCTGTAAATTTAGATCTTTTTTGTTGATTGTTTTCCTTCATCATTAATAACTGGTCTAGTTTGTTAATAGTCTCGTTAAGTTCTAAGGCCCAGGCCTCGTCTGTTTCAATGTCTTTCTCTATAGGTTTGGAAGCTAGCTCTCTGACTCTCATTCTCAGTTCTTGTAGACTAGATTCTTCGTCTTTTTCATGTTCAGCCTTAGCTGTGTCCTCGTCATGGATGGCGTCTCTTTCGGCACCAACACCTGGTTCTCTGGGACCTACGGGTATAGTGTCTTTGTCTGGTGGGTATTCTCCTCTCATTCTGTGAATTTCTTCAGATATTTTTTCCAGAGCTTTCAGGGATTTGGAGTATCTGAACTTAGCGTCAGCAATCAGACGCTGTAGCTTTTCAATCTTCTCATTTTGTGTTTGTAATTGTTCGTCGCAAAGTTTCTTCTCTTCGAAGTAAACTCGTGATTTAGTGATATTACGCTTCAGATTCTCTTCGAGTTGTGTCACCTAGAGATAATAGAATTGTATTATTATCTGTTACATAATGAATTAGTTTAACATACTTAAGCGTCTCATTACAATGCGATGCGCACATCTTCAAATGCGTCATAAGAATTGTTTACTTTAATGTTTTAATAGTAAACAGAACGTATACACTGATCTACCTCACGTGTTCAATATGGGCGAACTTTATGGCTTTTTTATCTGTAAAAATATATTTTACCTTCTTCTCAGCTGCTATGTAGGCAGCGGCTCTCTTCTGATGCTCTCGTCCACTCTCTGCCTTCCGTTTCTCAGCATCCATAACCTGTAAATTAAAGCGACCAAAATATTAGAATAGGGACCTAGGTTTCATGAATTATTCACTGACTGTTGACAAATTCCCAGTTAGTCTTCCTGCCCCAAACACATATTACGGCAAATAGTAATGCTGTACCTGCACTACGGTAGAGTACGTTTATGGTTTTAAAAAAGACATGAATAAACACAAATCGACTCGCTATTCGGGTTCTTGGTATGAAAAAAAACTTGGTAGGACTGACTTGGATTGTTGCAACACAAATGAATTGTTGTTGGACCCGTTTGCTTGGTGCTTGGCACTGTTAAATAATTTTAAAATTATGATTTTTCTGTGTCACCTTAATGATGGCATGGTTGAGCACCTCCTGCCAGTTGCTGTCGAACTGCCACTCGTCCTGCTTGCTCACGAACCGCTGCTCCGCCAGCGTCACCGTCTCTTTAGCGGCTGCGTGGAGCTCTGGGGAAGAATAACACGGTAAAGTGAGAACTGCGATCGACACCGTAATAAAATCTTTAAGAATAGGAAACGAAGTGTAAATTATGGGAATATTAGAAGGAATGTGACCTAACTCGGAAATGCCTATATTTGGGGTTGAAAAAGAATCTCTTTTTAAAAATTGTAAAGTAAATGTACATATCCCTCCCATGAACGATGTATTGGACATCCCTTTATAACTCGTAGTTTTAAGACCTATAAGTATTCGGTCAGTTTATATCACAATCAGAAGTTGCAGTATTTTTGGGTCACTTTCATTCTAAGAGTGCGTTATTTGTTTTAAACTCTTCCACTGTTCTTTTCTAATTAATTTCTTTGCGGATTCCAAGACAGTTGAATCGTCTCTCCAGGATCCACCTATTTAAGTCAAGTGAGAAAAGGTTATTTCTAGGTAAGCATGCTTCTTCTTTGACCACATCATCGCTAATTACCATCAAGTGAGATGGAGATCGAACGCGAGATTTCGTTTTACATACATTATCTAAGTTTTTACCATTTTAATCGGAAAAAATATTTCGTCATACATAGAGAGAGAGACATGTGTATAAATGTCACTAGGTATTAAAAACCGGTCAAGTGCGTGTCGGGCCACGCGCAGTGTAGGGTTCCGTAGTTTTTATAACAGCCAAGTGTGTGTACGGTAGTTGAGATCTCAGAACAATGTAACAGACTCTGTTACATTGTTCTGAGATCTCAACTACCGTTTAATAAATAGCAATAGGATAATCGCTAATTGCAAAACTCTTGCGAGACTCTCGTTTGGGCAACACTAGTGTGTCGTATTCGCTGACTGATCGTTTCGTACCATGCTCTAACTAAAAGCCAAACATGACTACCTAACTAATTTGACTTCCTATACAAATCCTCACCTGATCCGACAATTTTGCACGGAAAGTTTTAATTTTTTTAGAGATTTTTATAAAACTTGTCATAGCAAAAACACCGGCTGTTTTGAATTTAAATACAGGACACAGAGCTACACTACTCTATAGTCACAAAAAAATAAGATTGAGGAAGTAGTTTGCTGGGGGAGCTTTGTGTTTGATATTATATAGCAAAATAATAAAAAAAAACATGTGTGCAATTCACACGTGGTAGAAGTGAAACCTTTCCACGACATAAGAAACACTGTATAATGCTTCCTATCTTATTTTCTCCCACGTTAAATCTTATGAATTTATGTGTCTGTCTCTTTTTACTGTCGCTTTTTCGTTTCATAAAATTTCAAATTACAAAGACGCTAAAGAGGTTTTCACTTCAAAAAAATTCCTTAAAAAATTTACGAAATTTCAAAGGTATACGTTTGACCTGGTTTGCCATATAAAATTTCCACGACATAAGAAACACTGTATAATGCTTCCTATCTCATTTTCTTCCACGTTAAATCTTATGAATTTATGTGTCTGTCTCTTCTTACTGGCGCTTTTTCGTTTCACAAAATTTCAAATCACAACGACGCTAAAGAAGTTTTCTTTTCAATAAACCCTATTTCTTGCTGCTATTCAAGGCTAATATTTAAATGAGTTTCCCGTTTTATTAAGGTAAATAAAATATAACTAAATTTTAATTACTTTTGTAATAGATTCTCAACTCACCCCTCAACTCCCCGCTCAATCCCCGCTCAACTCCCCGATCAACTTCCCGCTCAACTCCCCGCTTAACTCCCCGCTCAACTCCCCGCTAAAATTCCCGCTCAACTCTCCGCTCAACTTCCCGCTCAACTCACCGCTCAACTCCCCGCTCAACTCCCTCTCAGCTCCCCCCTCAACTCCCCCCCAACTCAAACCTCAACTCACCCCTCAACTCCCCCCTCAATACCCCCTCAACTCACTGCTCAAGTTCCACCTCAACTCCCCCTCACTCACCCCTCAACTCCAACTTCATCTTTCCCCTCAACTCCCTCTTAACTCCCCCCTCAGATTCCCGCTCAAATCCCCGCTAAACTCCCCGCTCAACTCCCCGCTCAACTCCCCGCTCGACTTCCCGCTCAACTCCCCACTTAACTACCCACTCAACACCCCACTATACTTCCCGCTCAAATAACCCGCTCAACTCCCCGCACAACTCCCCGCTCAACTCCCCGCTCAACTACCAGCTCAACACCCCGCTCAACTCCCCGCTCAACTCCCCGCTCGACTCGCCCCGCAACTCATCCCTCAACTCATTCCTCAACTGCCCCTTCAACACATCCCTCAACTACCCCCTCAACTCCCCCCTCAACTTCCCCTCATCTCATTCCTCAACACATCCCTCAACTCAACCCTCAACTCCCCCTCAACGGCCCCTCAACTCCCCACTAAACTCCCCTCTCAACTCAACGCTCAACTCCCCGTACAACTTCACGCTCAACTCCCCGCACAACTTCCCGCACAACTCCCCGCTCAACTCCCCCTCAACTCCCTCTCAACTCCCTCTCAACTACCCCTCAATTCACCGCTCAACTCCCCCCAACTCAACCCTCAATTCCCCCTCAACTCCACCCTCAATTCCCCCTTAACTCCCCCCTCAACATCCCCTCAACTCACCGCTCAACTCCCCACTCAACTCCCCGTTAAACTCCCCGCACAAATCCCCGCTCAAATTCCCGCTCTACTCCCCGCTTAACACCCCGCTCAACTTCCCGCTCAACTACACGCTCAACTCCCCGCTCAACTCCCCTTCTCAACTCCCCGCTCAACTCCCTTTCTCAACTCCCCGCTAAACTACCCGCTCAACTCACCCCTAAACTCCCCCCTCAACTCCCCACGAGACCCGCCTCAAGTCCCCTCAACTCCCCGCCCCCCTCTCAGGGCTACCTCAACCCCCGCGACCTAACTTCTAGGTCTAGGTCTAGGTCCAAACAGATACTGTCGCTTTTTCGTTTCATTAATTTTCAAATCACAACGATGCTAAAGAAGTTTTCACTTCAATAAATAAAAACCTTAATTTGAATTCACTCTAAAAACGGGCCCAGATAGACCGATAGTAACTGAAGAAGGAATTATAAAATCCAACTTCACAATGTAAATGTGAAAAAATATGATCTATTTGAGTACCACCGCGTGTATAGGGAAGTGGTTGTAATAAAGACTGGTAACCAGCGTCACGTATTAATTTGAAAACTGCAGTTGTCGTTACGGAGATAGTCTTCATTAAAATCTCCAAATATTATGCAAGGACTGTTATGCGATAGTAAATTACTTACAAGACCTACTGCGCGACTGTTGGGACATTTGCGTGATCTATAAAAAGCTATAATCTTCACTGCATTTATTTCGAAAATTACTGCTTCACAGTGGTCACCTCCAGCAATGTCAATGTAATACCGTGGGTTGCTATACACACCAAACCTGGGTTTGAACTAGACTATTTAGGGCCATTTGTTCTAATTATTTCCTTAAAACTAGCGCGATACAACTGACGCTTAGCGCCATCTATCGACATTTCTATGGAGTTGTTCGAAATTTTCAAGTCAAATACAATTGGTCGACTATTACTCGTAAACTTGTAAAGCCCACTTATGTGTGATAGTTTTCCTTTAAACTTCGTTATATATAGGTACTACTGCCGTGACATTTGAATTTCTAACTACAACCGTTTAGTTGATACAGGGGGGGGACACTTGACTCTAACGAAAATTGTTGCTTTAAAGCTTGATAAGTCACGAACGGTTTACTTAATTAAAAAACGGTCTTGCCAAACCCCTAATATTTTTGAAAGACCTATCCAACGATATCCGACACTATGGGAAGGACGTAAAAAAAAATTATCATCCCACTTTACATGTACCCTAAATAATTGTTTTTTTCAAAATTTTATTTTACCACTTTTTTGTCGTCATTAACGTGTATACTCATGCCAAATTACAACTTTCTAGTACCAATAGTTTTTGAGCTAAACCGCGGACAGACAGACGGACATGGCGAAACTATAAGGGTTCCTTGTTGACTACGGAACCCTAAAAACGATGCAAACATGGTCATAAATAGAACCGGTGCCGGTGAGGTGTTACATGTCACTTCACATCAGAGTCAGAGAGACATTATCTAATCGCACGTGTTGGCATGGAACATATATTTTTTTCATCACGGATTATTCCATAGTTAAAATACGAGTATATATATAAAATAGATAACATATGTATGGATCGGGAAGAAGACATTTATGAATGACGTGATTTCGTAATTGCCATATCGCATTGCTGCAGATCACTACAATAAAATCACCCCAAATTTCCTCGCAGGTTTGGACCGGGGACCACGGGAGCACTTAATTATTCTTCAACGCAGCCTCCGATGCCGGCTAGATTTTGTAGGTTCCGAGAGCGTTCGAGATTTCCCTTTTACTTTTTCGCAGCCTCCATCTGCGACATGACAGTTTTGCAGAAAGAGACCACCGCGTCCTAAGACACCGCGCCGCTGACCATCTCATCCTATGCTTAGCTTTTTTCTAACTATTTTGATGTCGGCTACCGATCTAACCGGACGCCGGGGAGCGACTGTCTACCTGACCTCCGTAACCCAGAAGCTGGGTAGATGAATAAGGTTGGAATAGTAATGTGGGCGTGGCGAGCGCGCCACATTTATGATACGAAAATCATAGCGCGGCCGATTAATTCATTCACCGCGTTTAGTGCGCTTCGGATTACTTCGGAACACAGAGCTCTGCTTTAAAATGCCGTGTTGTGCAATTATAACCTGTAAAACAAAAAGTTAGCAATGACCAAGTCCGCTTACAATGTACTGCATGCGTTGCGTCCTCCACACTTCAACCATTGACGTTTCGTCCTTTGCCCTGATTGGTCGTGATGCACGGCGTATGTTTACCGACAGTGAGTTACAATCAGTAGCAAGCTCTCGATTTAAGTGTGTATAATTCCCATACGTAACGGGCCTCTTGCTTGTAGTGGAGCTAAAGAGTGGGAGACAAGCGGCGACACGCGTTCTCATACAAATCAGGATTTTTTTCCTTTCTAACCTTTTTTGTCTGTTCTGTGGGTAACACGATACCCTTTGGCATGACTGGTCTCTGATTTTCTTCCTTCTGAGTTCACGTAATGACTGTCAAAGGTGACGAATGACGGGTGGAACCAACGGCTTAGCGTGATTTCCCGATATGTTATGATGGTTACCCATCCACGTTGCTTAACCATGAAGATCGACCCGTGAGGACCACGATACGGAGAAACTTTTTCTCACCCAGATTTAAACAGGATCATAGTATAGCTGGGACACTCACGCATGCAAAACACGCACCCACGTACAGACAGACACATTTACACACCACACTATCACAGACCCCTACTAACCCTGCAATGTGTAGTATTATAAATAAGTACCTACATATTATGTAAAAATAATAAAACTTGTTTAACTTAAATTTAAAGTGCTTACCGCATGTGGCGAGCGAGTACTTATCACATATCGACTGAAATGCAACTAACTAAGGGGCGGAGACCTGGTGTCCTGAAATACAGACGTAAGTCTAGTTTAGGCACCAGTCTCCCACAGTATATTTTCATTGCTGTGTCATGATATGTCATTGATATCAAATGTCTTTATATTGTGGTGAGAGAAATAAATAAATATTATTATTTCTCTTTATGCTTTATTATTATTATTTAGCCAAGACCTAGAAAGAATCACAGCCGGTAGCGACAGTTCGCTTCCCTCTTCCGACTCGAGGGCATGGCACGGCTCCTCTCAAGCTGCATTCTGCAAGCATATGGCCACACTGTATCCTCCTAACAATGCATATCTAAAGTGTCTCAACTCATAATTTGTTTTTGTTATCCTTATATTCCAATTACTAACCCGCTTTGCGGCCCACGTTAAGGTGGCGGTTCGCGTCACGACAGAGACAAGCGACCGAGACAAGAGACCGAGACGGGAGACTGCGACAAGTGTCTCGGTCTCTTCTGCATGTACTGTGGGTCGAGACCGAGACCGCAACCAAAGCTACAAATTCAGTATGAGCGATTCTGTCAATGAAATCAGTTTTATTGTATAATGGAAAGCCAATAGAAGTATTGGAGGAAGAAAAATATGATGATTTGCTGTTATATTATTATTACAAATACAAATTTAAAAGAAGATTACCTATTAACGAATTATATTTAACTAGAGGCCTAGAAGGCACAGTCTTCGTCACAAAAAGTATTCATTTTAAAAGACTACACACATGTACTTTTTGAGCGCGACACGAGACACTACTAGTCCGGGGCAGCGACCGTCTCGCTGTCTCCTGTCTTGCGTCTCTGTCTCCTGTCTCTGTCTTGCTACCGAACTGTCGCTTATACGTTGCCTAACGTCAAGTGACGGTCGCGGTCTTCGGTCGCGGTCTCCTGTCTCGGTCGCTTGTCTCTGTCGCGGCACGAACCGCCACTTTTACGGCCCATTCCATCTCATAGAGCAGGGATACATAACATAATATTTTGAGCACACCACCCATCACGAAATTTTTAAGAATATTTTTTTTCACTTAAAGTACCTACAACAAAGAAAATTGGCTAAAATTTGAGCACTAAAAAAGTCTGAAGTAGGTATTTTATGACGAGCGAACGTGAGTGACTCTATGCTACAGAGTATTCGAAAAGAAGTAGGTATTGCAAAATTTGCCTTTTTGTAGGGTGTCGAGTTCTATTATTATTATTGTCCAATAATTACAAAGTCAAAATTATTTGACGGCACGGTCAATGATCTTATTACACATTTCTTTAGAAAAAACTTTTTGCAAAAAGTTTAACCGACTTCCATATCAAAACACTACAAAGCCAAAAATAACTAATTTCAGTAGTCGGTGTTATTGGTTTTGTATTTTCTTTTTTCACACCGCCTTCCGAAATTACTTATTTTTGGCTTTGTAGTGTTTTGATATGGAAGTCGGTTTTATTTTTTGCTAAAAAGTTTTTTTTCACACTTTTTAGTGAGTCTGTTTGTAATTTATCTAGTTACAAAAGCCAAAATGTCAACTACTTATCACCTTTAACAAAATATTGCTTTTTCCGATGCAGAGCCGTTAATTTTTGAGGAGTTCTCCTGGTACTTCACCATCAGCTCTACTTTACCATTATGCATTGTGACGAGCATAAAGTGCTTAACATTCATATTCAAGTAATCGAATCGCAATCCAAAAAATACTTATTATTGAGTAGTTTCGGTGGCCATCTGTGGTCTTCATCATCAGTTCCACTTCCCCAAATGGTGCTTTTCGAGAGCAACTGCACAAGTTACTATAAGAAATACCCATAACGCTACAGGTGTGCCTATGATATTTGAAGAGATCCCTCAATTTCTCCATGGTTCCATCATCAGATCATAACATGATGACAATGGGACCAACTAGAAAGTATACTCTTTCAAACGAAAAAAAAAATACAATTCGGTTCAGCCGTCTTCGAGGTATGAAGTAACATACATAAAAAAAAAACGAACTAAGAACCTCCTCCTTTTTTGAAGTCGGTTAAAAAGTGGCACATTTATACATAAAGGTTTGCCTGGCCTGTGTCCCAGCCGTGGGAACGTTATTGGCCAACATACAATTTTGATTTATGTACAGACGCCAGCACATGAAGCTACCCAAAACTGTCAAATTTTCCCAATCAACCTTGAACCTAATTTCTTTAAAAATAAAGTTGAAAATCTATTAAAGAAATTTGAAAGATTGTTGTAGCTTGATGTGCTGGCGTTTGTACGAATCGCAAACGCATAGCTAAGCAGCGAGCACAGCTAGTATCTAAATATTCACGATAGCACTCAACATATAGTAGCAATAGGGAAGATGCAATATTTTTATTTTTGTTTTCATTTTAAAGAACTCCATGTAGAATAGACCACAAATATATTAAAAAATTAAATCTTTGTAATTTATCGGAAAAAATGTAGTTTTAAATTGACAGTTTAAATTTTCGCGCGAAAACGGACCTATAGTTCCGATGACGTCATTCCTGTCTGTCACTGGTCGTACTTGTTCGTCGCTGGCTAATACTTATGTATATTTTTTCGACTTTCGAGATTTTTTTTTTGTAAAAATTTAAAATGGACTATCCATCAACATCAGGTGATTATAACAATACTACTAATATTCCGAAAAAAGCCGTGGTAACTCATGTTTTGTACCAATGTGCCCAACTACTTCAACAAAGTTTCCAAATAAATTGTTTGTGACTGGACCTTCTGACCCAAAACTGAGAAAAAAGTGGTTTCAAGCTGCAAAGAGAAATGACAATTATTCTCCAAAGACCATTATTCGATGCTGTGAAGATCATTTTGATGTAAGTCGGCGAATATACTTGTTATAATTTGTAGTTAATCTGCTTGTACGCATAAACACGTTAGTTACCTACCTAATACTTACAAAACTTATCTATAACATCATTTTCAACCGACGACAAAAAAGGAGGAGGTTATCAATTCGACGCGTATACTTTTTTTTTTTTATGTATGATCATCGATTACTCGAAGACGGCTGAACCGATTTGGAAAATTCTTTTTTTGTTTGATAGGGTATACTTTGACATTGGTACCATTTGTCACCAAGTCAGGATCTGATGATGGGATCCTGGAGAAATCGAGGGAACTCTTCAAATATTATAGGCACACCTATGGCGTTTTGGGTATTTCTTACAGTAACTTGTGCAGTTGCTCTCAAAAAGTACCATTTGGGGAAGTGGAACTGATGATGAAGACCACAGATGGCCGCCGAAACTACTCAATAATAAGTATTTCGTGTATTGCGATTCGATTACTTGAATATGGATATTAAGCACTTTATGCTCGTCACAATGCATATGGTGATGTATAGCTGATGGTGAAGTACCAGGAGAACTCCTCAAAAATTAACGGCCCAGCATTGGGAAAAGCAATATTTTATAAAATGTTATAAGTAGTTGACATTTAGGCTCTTGTAACTAGGTAAATTAAAAAGCAACCAACTAAAAAGAGTGAAATAAAAACTTTTTACCAAAAAATTAAACCGACTCCCAAAAAACACTGCAAAATGAAAAATAACTTTAATTTCGGAAGTCGGTGCCAAAAACGAAAATACAAAACTAAAGACACCGACTACCGAAATTAAAGTTATTTTTCACTTTGCAGTGTTTTTTTGGGGGTCGGTTTAATTTTTTGGTAAAAAGTTTTTTAATTTTACTGTTGGAGAACGACGTCGAAAATTGGATAAAGTTTAAAATGTGTGGAGGAAAACTTTTCCTGAAAAAGGGTGTGGTACCTACCTCATATTTTTGAATGCCAAAATAGAATGATGCCACTGAAACCTAGAACAGTAATAATGAAAAAGAAAAAACATGAAATTCTTGAAAGCATTGTAAATACACCGGGTATAATTTTGATTTATTCTTCGAGATTTATTCTTATATCTAGAGACAAATAAACATTCAAACTTTCAAATTTATAAGGATAATGCTTTCTAATGAAGAACTATATTATTATGTCTTTCATGTTTCAGATCCATCTTCAGAGTGTTCATTAATCACAAAACACATGGTTCTCAAAATATTAAAATATCCAATGATAAAGGTGTACAGGTGTCTATATATCCTTATAAACGAACGATCGAAATAACTGATATATGTCGAAGCCGCTGAATGAAATACAAAGTTAAACAACTATGATTTTATACATATCGTAGTAATTTAGTCCCTTTCATTTCTACACTTGAAAACTCTGCACTTTCGATAAAAAAGTTACAACCATGTCAACACTAACTCTTGGTAAATTCCTGGATTCCTGGAGTCTGCTTTGATAAACCCAACTTACATTTTTATTAAAAAAAAAACGCAATTAGTATTCCCGTAAAATAATATTCACTTTTACAAGCATAACCTCAAATAAGTTGTTATAACAGGAGTGACGTCACTAAACGCTGATTGGTGTTTTGAAGTCGCTTCGTTTCAAGTCATTTTTAATTCGTAATTATTGTTAAAAATCAACATTATGTAAAATAAAAATGTTACAGTGGCCCTTCTTTTCTATTTTTTTAACATTTCCATCATAAAATTTTCATAAATATTATATTTGCATCTTCCCTATTTAACGTTTAATTTACTCTGTTTTGAGTAATTATAAACCCATGCATATTGATAAATGTTAGTTAATATTGTAGCAACATGTCCCGCCAATCTAGCTCGCTCATTAAAGACCAATGTCAATCAATTCTAGCGTCTCTATGGTTGGGCTAATTGGTATGGATTGTTGTCGTCTAACTTCCTCGGAAATCTATACTAATATTATAAAGCGGAAAAGTTTGTTTGTTTGTTTGTTTGCTTGAACGCCCTAATCTTCGAAAGTACTGGGTGGATTTGGATGCAATTTGGTATGGAAGTAGCTTGAAGCTTGAGGAAGGTTATAGGCTACTTTTTACGCGACTGCAAAAAAGGAGAGTTATGTTTTTACCGTGATAAAATCCACGGGAGCGAAGCCCCGCGTGAGTACTAGTATTTTATAACCTTTTATTATTGGAATAACTTCTAAGTTTGTGTTAGAAAACGATCCAATCTACGTCAGAATCTGCGAAAGAAGACTGTACTGGAAAACGGCTAAAAAACTAGATTTCAAAACATGGAACTGAATAAATTATTTTCACTCGCAACTTTGCTCGATCCAAGGTAAAAACTATATTTTTTTAATACTGAATAGTAACTAGTAACAGTAAGATCATAGTTTTTGCTGGAAGCGTTAAAGAACAGTTTGGGTGACAATGATGACAGCGATTTAAGTAGCGACAAAAGAAATACCGACAATACCGGTGGCTCCGAAATGACAGTTCGCAACTTTTGGGGGACTTATCATGATATCCTAAAATGTCTCGTATCGCCAAAGTGTACCTTTGTTGTCCCGCCAGCACTGTTTATAGCAAACGTCTAACATCTACGAGACGAAAAGAAATCGCCTACTCTCTGAGCGAGCCGAAACATTGATATTCCTGCATCACAACTTGCCTCTAATTAAAAATAATAAAAATATTAAGGACTTTTTAACACTAAACATTAACATGTTAATAAATACTTAATTACCATTGCCATGTTATTTGGTTATGTTAGCTTAATTACTGACTGATTAATAAGGAAACATTATAAAGCCTGTAACTTTAGATTCCTACTCTAAGTATGTTTAGAAATTATAAAACTAATATTTATTTCATTTGTTATGCGCCGATTATAATCGGCATATTTTGCCGAATAGTCGCCGACTACAAATAATGCCGAATAGTTGGCTTTCCCAACTAGTCGGTCCATCTCTAATTATTATCAACATATATTTTTGATATCAAACAAAGCCTTATTAATATTGATTTCCAAATCAAATTATAATATAATTATTTAACTTATATTCTTAATAGACATAAAGAAACAATAATAGTAAGGTATGGTTTTAAGTAATTAGTTTTTAATTTAGATTTGAATTTTGTAGTATTATTTTCTTCTCTAATATTCTCGGGTAAACCGTTGAGTGTATATGGTATATCTAGTACATACATCAACACCTAACTACGCACTCGACGCAGCTGTTGAACGCCATAGCAGCCTGAATGAGTGTTAAAATTGAACATAATTGTATTAAATGATAAACGTGCTGATAAGCGATTTCCTGTCAACATATGTCACTACACGGTTATTTGCATACAAACATGCGACGACAACAAGTTCACTTTATAAGTATCTTGTTGTATGGGCGATTTTGATTCACAACTTACAAAGATATTTATAATCAATTCATTGTAAAAAATGGAATTCGAAATCTTTTTGAACAGATTACTCAAAATATAGAGCTGTTAGGCATAATATCTTTAAGAGGATTATACACGCTATGCGAAGTTCTTTGGAAAATTATCATATTTTTATTCGGAATAGGTTCGCGTTTGACCACCTAACCTAGAAGAAATCTATTCACTCTTGACTTAAAGACCCCTAGGTTATAGCTATCGGGAAACACAGACTCCGGCAGGGAATTCCACTCCTTAGCCGTATGCACAATGAAAGTATTCCCAAAATGTTTTGTGCGTGTGGGTGGGATGTCCACCATATTGTAACGATGGCGCATCGCCGTTTGTCTTGTAGTCCGATGATGGAACGGGCTTGGTGGAATTAGATTGTGTAATTCCATCACACACTCCCCGAAATGTAACCGATAGACTTGCAACTCGTCGTCGATGTTCAAGGCTCTGGAACTTTGACTCGACCAGTGCATCGTTGCCAATGAGTCTCTTGGCCCACTTCTCGATAGACTAAAGCGCGACCAGTTGGTATTTAGCAGATCCATCCCAAAGATGCATACAACGTTGTACAACGTAAGTAAATTTCGACATTATTTTTTGCTGACTTGTATTTTCACACTTCTGGGTAAATCCCTCCCCATAGCTTTCCACTCCTCCCGGTGGACTGCAATTAAAATTTTGAAACATCACACCTCCTCGCGTCGAATTCCTGAATACTGAGGGTCATGAAGAAATTCCCCGTGGAAGTAGCTTCTCCCTGATAGTGTTCCGACATTTATGCTTTCGTTCTTGGCATCGTGTAGAGCGACGTGTAGTTGGACGTCCAGGGTGGAAGGTTCTTATCTAACCACCTAGTTGGACTACGGACTCAAGGTAGGTAATATTTCGAAACATATTTATTGTTTATTTAATCATGAAAAACTATGGCACATAAATCAGACTACTTCTAACATAACGTTATTGAATACCTAGATACGATATTATATTATCTGATGATCAAAGGAAAACCGGTTTATCTCCTTAGCACGTGAGATTGTTAGCGACTGCGAAATATAGGTCACTAAGTTACTCGTGCGACACAGCTAATTATGATCTTTTGTTCTGAGTTCAAAAGCCTTTTATGTCATATATTATGTAAGGACCAATTAGATGAGAACAGATGAGACTGTAAAGAGTTCGTGGCTGGATTATAGCAGCCGCGTTAGTAGAGTTCAAGGTTATGCACAGCTTGATGAGGTCGGTCTGTAGATGAATGACTATCTTAACATTTCTAGATATTTCCTATACGATTTTAATTTTTTTTTCATTGGTAGTAAGGTGCTAGGTGCATTATTGGTGATCCTATGGCTATAAATTATTTCGTAATCGACGCAGAAGATGTATTCAGATTCAGATTTATTTATTGTAGTAGAAAATCAGTTCTTAAAATTATTATTATGACAAGTATCACCGTAACATACCCTTAAGGTGTACAATATTTAAAAATTACAATTATATTTCATGTGTACATTATTTAAATTTACAATTACATATATGTCAGGTGTACAATATCTACATTTACAATTATACAGGGTTAATTGTAAAACACCGAAAACCTCTCAGGACTATGTTACTAACATCATAATCAACAACTTTTGTTCTATGACTTTTAAAAATTCGTCATATTTTAGTTCACCAGATTTTCAACAAAAATAAAAATATTTAAATTGAACGCCCTAAATGTTACGAAGTCTATGCGAAGCAAAAGAAAACGATTTATACTATCACTGTCTTTTGTTTCGCATAGACTCCGTAATATTTAGGGCGTTCAATTTAAACATTTTTATTTATGTATGAAAATGTGGTGAACTGATATGAGGAATTTTCAAAAGTCATAGAACAAAAGTTGTTGATTATGATGTAAGTAACATAGTCCTGAGAGGTTTTCGGTGTTTTACAATTAACCCTGTATAATTATGTCAAAAAATAATAATAAATAAACAAGGAAACATAACATTAATTGGAAAAATACGTTCATTATACTTACATTCATCGATTGTCATTTGTCATAATTAAGCATTATTATAATATTAAATAAATTTTAGTCTAAACATTTGACATTTAAGAATTCATTGATTGTGTAATATACTTCCTGTATCAGTAATTGTTTTAGCTTGTATTTAAAAAGTAGGCAATGTTTCAATATTTTTAATAGAGTCAGGTAATTTATTATAAATTTTAACACCCATACCAAATATTCTTGATTTAAACTTGTATGCGCGGGCGAAGTGTTAATTATGTATATGTATATCGAAATAAACGAATAACGTATATTCATCAAAAAGTTAAAGTTTCACCTCATCAACATATAAAATAACCATGTTTTCTCAATTGTTTATATTTATTTACACAATACGCAAACAAATTTTTCTTAATATTTTTTCCGATACATACCTATCTCTGGAACGGCTGAACCGTTTTTAGTGATACTTTCACTAAAATATAGATTAGGTTATAGGGCAAAATATAAGCAGAATTCCCACAGGATTTGGATTACCTCAGGAATAACCGTAGGTAATATCGACTACCAAGCCAAAGAAGATGCAGACACATTAGTAATTTATAGTAACCTTGTGATTTCCGTACGAAATGAAAATCGCTTAAGCCGGGGTTTAGTAGATAATGTTATGTACATATGTACACAAGTAATCAGCGAGCGTGTTACCCGTGCTAATTAGAACGAAATGCAGGATCACGTTACAACTGTTTGCCTGATATTGCTATGAATATTATTAGTATCGCGTTTGGGTTTTGTGATGCTAATTGGTTTGCAGATAGTCGAATACGGCACATGGGTTCGGTTGCTGGGGAGGTTATTGCCAGATTTTCCCTTTCATGTTATGTTTTATCGTGATCAATTCCACGGTAGCAAAGTCCCTCGCAACTAGTCGCAACTGGTAGTATTAGTAGAAAAAAGGCATTTAGCATTTGGTATGTACTGTTACGCTAGTCACTTAGTGAAGTACGTCGAGAAACTTCGACATAAAACTAGAATGTTCGAGACACTAACGCCATCTAGCGGCGAATAGCGGTAGTGTGTATATCTAGTCAAGACACTAGCGCCATCTAGCGGCGAATAGCGGTACTATGTATATCGAGTAGCTTCCTGGAATATTCTGGGTAATTTAAACAGTGAATCGATTTTATAAGAATGTTCTAGACTTCATTGACCGGGGTATAAATAGATCGAAGCTATACGAGTGAATTTCAGTGCGATTTAAGTGTTAAGTGACAAGTGTTGTGGTGCGAATAATTGTGTTAAATTTTTATTTGTGTTTAATTAATTAAAGTGTTAATTTGGTTTAATTGGCGTTAATTATTTCTATCCCGAACCCCAGCTCGTAACAGTACTATGTACAATGTACATACCCTGCCTTTTTTGCGGGGGAAAAATCATTAAATTACTCCTCCCTGTGTGGAGTGGAAGAAAGTCTCGGACTTCTACCGACTAAAAACACATTCTGTTCCGCCAGGTACCCTTACGTTCCGGGGTTGCGGTATCTTAGACAGCATATTTTCATGCAACCCCGGCGGGCACTTAATGCCTTAGTTATTCTCTAGTAGTCACCCACGTATGGCAAATAGAAAACAGGGTGAATGCACAAAATTATAATAATTTTAAATAAATCGTCCATCTGATTGATGGTTTGACTATCATATGAGTGCAACTTGTAATGATAATTTAAGGGATTTTAAATAAATAAATAAAATTTGTAGATCAACAGAATACCCATACAGTTTAAATAAACATGCAGACGTGTAGAAGTTTTTAACTGACAAGGTCACTAACAGTATCATTAGAACTTAAAACGTGATTTTTACAAGCAAACGTGACCCAACAGTGCCGAATTATCGGAAACTCAAAACAATAAAACCCTAACACCATCAAACTAATACATCCCCCATTCTGTAAAACTGTATCAGGGTCCAATTCCCTTATCCACAGAATTTGCAGGCTTTAATAATTGCGATGAATACATAGACATTTTTTCCACAACACTTCAAAAATTCAAGCAGCAAGTCAATCAAATATAATCTACCGTACTATTTTTTTTTTCTATGTCTACTGCATTTCAAACTACGCACTGGTTGTTGTACCTAAGCTTTATTTCTGCACTATTATTCTAATGTGTTGATGTTATGATTTTGTTTTTGCATGCTGTGTCTATCGCGTCGTATTGTAAACTATGTTTTCATCCCCCCATCTCGGAAAGAGTATTTTTGCTCTTCGATATGTGAGTGCAAAAGCCGTTTTTATCCGCTAGAGCAAGGCTGGCCAATAGATTTTCCAGGTGAGCAAAATTTCTTAGACTGTGGCGGCGCCGGGCCACCGGTACTCCCATATTCATAAGGTATACATAAAAAGTAAATGTCCCCATCAGAAAACGGATTTTTCTTTTTAGCCAAGAGTAAAGATATTTCATACGATGTTTTGACCATAGCTTCCAAATTGTCATGTTGTTTTACAAAAATATTTTGCTGTGAAAATAGCTCTTTCTTCTTTTCAACCGTCGACAAAAAGAGGAGGTTATCAATTCGAGGCGTATATTTTTTTTTTTTTATGTATGATCATCTATTACTCGAAGACGGCTGAACCGATTTGGAAAATTCTTTTTTTGATTGAAAGGGTATACTTCGAAATTGGTCCCATTTTCATAAACGTCAGGATCTGATGATGGGATCCTGGAGCAATCGAGGGAACTCTTCAAATATTATAGGCACACCTATGACGTTTTGGGTATTTATTATAGTAACTTGTGCAGTTGCTCTCAAAAAGTACCATTTGAGGAAGTGGAACTGATGATGAAGACCACAGATGGCCGCCGAAACTACTCAATAATAAGTATTGAGTGGATTGCGATTCGATTACTTGAATATGGATGTTAAGCACTTTATGTCTGTTCGTCACAATGCATATGGTGATGTAGAGCTGATGGTGAAGTACCAGGAGAACTCCTCAACAATTAACGGCCCAGCATTGGGAAAAGCAATATTTTGTAAAAGGTTATAAGTAGTGGACATTTAGGCTCTTGTAACTAGGTAAATTAAAAATAGACCAACTAAAAAGAGTGAAATAAAAACTTTTTACCAAAAAATTAAACCGATTCCCAAAAAACACTGCAAAGTGAAAAATAACTTTAATTTCGGTAGTCTGGTTTCGGTGTCTTTAGTTTTGTATTTTCGTTTTTGGCACCGACTTCCGAAATTCGGGGGAAAGTCGGTTTAATTTTTTGGTAAAAAGTTTTTCTTTATAAAATCTGTCCTTAAAGCTGACCCCACTGGATACTCTTTTTCGAATTTCATTTGGTTTTGTTTTAAATTATATTTTTTAGCAACAGCTACTGTTGCTGAGCGAATGAGACACACCGGTTTGCGGGCTTTGCTCTCGGTAAAAAGGTATTTTGTTTCCCATTCATCGTGAAACCTCCGAGACTTATCCTTTATTTTTGATGATTTTTGATTTTGATTTGCTGAGGGTCACACTAAAACAATAGATTTTACTTGTGAACTACAGTTTACGATTTCAATATGGAATAAGGTAAGTAAAATAAAATAATTGATTTGGACAGGCACAAGACGACAATATGAATAAAACTTGACTAAATACCTACTTACCTACAGTTATAACATAACGCACAATAAACAAACAAAAACCTAAAATGGTAGGTAGATATCTAAATCAAAATGCAGAAAAGATGCAAAGTTTTTATAGAATCTTTTCTAATTTTCAAAACAAATTGTCACCAAACTGATTTTATTATTTTAGTACCTAATCCAATGCACCCCAACATTCAAGTAAAATTGGTACGTAGAAGTAGCGACAACACCCGAACGACACGGATCGGATGTTTTCGTTTTAACCGAACAATCGGGTGGAGGCGGCGACTCCGCGCGCCCCGGCTTGCCGCTAGCGGGCAAATTCAAATGCCTTGGCGGGCCACTTCGTGGCCCGCGTGCCAGGGTTTGGCCGGCCTTGCGCTAGAGGATAAAAGTTTGTGAATTCAAAACATCATTAAACCTATTTACTTCTACCTCCATGGCGCCGAATTTATCATACAACTTTTTTTAATTTGTTAAAAACTCAGACTCTGGAACCTTCTTGGTGTACTTACTTTTTTTAACTTGCTTTGCGCGCCATTTTTTTTGCATTTAGTCATTTCCTCGCTGAGGTGGGATGAAAAGTTACGTGTTGCACTCGAGTGCAAAGATTTTTCACCTCGTGCTCTTTTGATTCCCTCGCTAACGCTCAGGATTCTAATGTTTGAATCACTCGCTGCACTCGTGATTCAATTTTAGAATCCTTCGCTTGCTCGGTCATCAAAATCGAGCACGCGGTTAAAAAACAAGTTTGCAATCTTGTATAACAAATAACTATTGTAACATATTGCATGTATTATTAGGATAAACAATGTAACAATTGTAGATATGCCAAAAAATAAATACAAATGGTAAGTAAGTTTCCCGTTTTAAATTCGTGTACTGCAGCAATAATACTTCCTATCAGCTAAATAATAAGGAAGTACTTACAGAAAATAACACCCGCGAAATAACTAACAGTTAGAATATAATTATCTCACAGTGTGAGACTCAGCTAATTTATGCAAATATCGTCATTTATTCGCTTACAACTGTTACATGCTGTGAATCAGCGTTTATCTACGATTTGCAACAGTTAATTATGTCATTGCAATCCGTACACTGCCTTGAACAGCTGTTAGGGCCGGTATTTATCTAGACTTATTTAATTACAGCAATGATAATAAGCTAACAGATGGTGTTGTATAAACATCAGGCATACATATTTGTTTATTTTTCGCAACACCTGCATGAAAACGTCAAATTGCATATCGACGGTTAAAAGGAAATAGGGTATAAGAGACATTTTGGACTGGTATTGTTTTGAAAGCCGACTGTTTCTTGTGTTCTATTATCTTTTATTTTGTCATATTTCTCGATTGGAAAATTAAAAACTGTTTTAGTTTTCACGATGTTTTAATAAAAAAAAATACATCAGTTTTTCTGAAATTCTAAACTTTGAACGGCTCTCCTGAACATTTATTTTTTGTCGCTTATACCCTATTTCCTTTTAACCGTCGATATGCAAATCTAAGGTGAATTTGAAGTGTCAATGGCCATTAACCCATTAGGTAACTAACTTGTGATCGAGAGGTCGCAGGTTCGAACCCGACCCATTACACTATTGCCGTGAACCCGTCCAGAGTGGGTTAGGGAAGCATATTTAGCTTAATTTGAGGGGTTAACAAGATTGCTAGTAATGTGAATTCTACCCACATTAATTAAAAGACGAGTATAAAAAAGCCGTCAAATAGCATTGCCTACTTTTCATTAGGAAACTCATCAAATGACTCGTATCGCTCTATTACTGACTGGCAAGTTTAAAAAAACCGTCATCAATCAATCTTAAAATTACTCCTCTCGCTCTGGAAGGGAGTTTCAGACATCTACTGACTAAAAAACCCAGGGTGGGTTTTTTAGTTGTATTCTCTCATTCAGTTGCCCGCAGCCCCGGCAAGCAATGACCCTATCGGGCCCTGTCACTAACATTGTCCACTAGTGATTTGAATTTGGAACTTTAAACTAAATATTAGTAGTAATTAGGTAGTAGTTATTCATAACTCGAACGGCCACCACTGCTCGTGGTAACAAGTGAAGCAAGAAATAATATCGTCATTGAAAGTTTCTATAGTTAAATTCGATTCGTTTAAACGGAATAAGACAATTATCACCTTGGTCAAGTTTAATGGCAGCTAACGCAAAAGGAGCCAATTCCAGCCGGCTCCTACTTTCCGCGATGTAACCGTGCCGATAACCGATCGTATTGAGCTTCTTGAGTTATTGAGCTTCTTCTACTAATAAAATTGCCTATAGATTCATTGCATTAGTATTAATTTCAGGGTGTATCTACATATTTTGCGAAAAAACATGGTCTTTACAATTACGTAAATTACCCTTGTATGTGCATAAGTGGTTTTTACCGCTGACGTTTGTTATCAAGCCATTTAATTAAGGCGTGTATATACATTTTTTTTGGTTTTCAGGGGTGTAACTCCATGCTAACTTCGTTAATAACTATCGTACATAACTGTAAATAAAAGAGGCAAAAGACTCATCCTAATACTCAATTTTATAAGTTTAAAAATGAAAGAGATATTTGAGAAAGTTTTTTTTTGTTTACTCTTTTGCTCATAGCCAAAACTATGGGTTTTGGAGTTACGCCCTTTGTAGTGGAAAGCGTCGATATTGACAAGTCACACACTCACGGACCCACGTCGGCCAGCTTGAAGATGAACCCGTGCGTGTTTAATTTAAATATTTTTTTTATCTATATGCCTACATGTTTTTATTTTAACTGAGGCCACATTTACAGACAAACGTATTATTTAAATAATAAATTCCTATCAAAAGAAATATTACGTCATGGCACTTTTTAAACGACCTTGAATGCGAATAGTTTTTGTCGTCATCAACCATTTTATTATCGTTAAGGCTCTACAAAAGGTTTTTATTTTTACTATAAAAAGGTTGTTTCGAAGACTGAGCCGAGGTCGGATTTCCGTTTCCCGGAAATAACCGTTCATCCCTTTTTCCCCCTTAATGAGTATTTGGTTCATGAAAGGTTCGCATTTTGGTAAAGGTTTTAATAATGTTACTTTAGAAAATATGACTTCTCAAGAACACAATTTATTAAGGGTTTCATTTCACAGATGTGTCCTTATTTTGCAGGACAAATACTCTGCGGCTGATACTCTTGTATTCACGATAGATCTTGTTTTTTTTTTTTTAATAATGTCGAGGTTGCATTTCCTTTCTCAGAAGTATGCATAGACACCTGAACATTTTCAGATCTTCAAACAGGTGATTCATATTCTGCCGCCATAAGGTAAAAGGACGCATCTACATGAAGTACGAAACGGAGAAAAAAAATAAAACGTGTTTTAAAAATTAAAAAATTCGCTGTGCGAAATGAAATAAATCTTATTACAATTTTGTTATGCAAAAGTGTGTATTATTGTTTGATCTTTCAGAAATTATATGAGAATTTTAATTAATTTGATTTTATGTATTAATTAAATAACTTTTTCCTTTTCTTTTTAGCAAAAAAAAATATAAGAAAGTAAGTTTTACTGCAATGAAAAGACGCTTCTGGCTGGAAACGTCCTTTCAACGTAGTATTTTTTTAAACGCCTTTCCTACTTAGTGATGATGTGTTACCAGGTTCTAGTTAACTAAATAAAAAAGACGCTAATAGCCATTTGCTGCTTTTCAACTTAGTAATACTAATACTCATTTAACTTAAAAAATACCTGCCCCTTGTGGGATCCCTAACAAAACATCTTATGTTATAAACTGAAGTACGTTTTAACACGATAATTATCTTGTTTAAAAAAAAATTAGAAACTGACTTATATTTTTTATAAAAAATAGCAATTACACACCTTTCCCAACATTAAGTTCTAAACTCTTAAAAAAATAATGATTAAGTATAAATAAAACTACCTAAATTTGTACTAATTATAGTAAAAGTAATAATAATTTATTTATTTATTTATTTTATTATTTATGTACACACAGTAAAATACATTAAGATAAACATAATTATAATATCTGAGTACAAAGGTCATAATTATCACAGCTTTGTAAGGAATCTCTTAAAATGAATAAATTTTCGACATAAACTTGAGTGAGATCAAACTAACACTACGACTTATAATATTTCATGAATTTTTTTCATGAAATATTACGCTTAAAACTATCCAAAAACAAAAATAATCAATATTATCTAATTATAAGTTAATAAGTTTGAACGTTAACACAGTAATCAGAGCTTTGTATGTATATTTGTATTATAAAGAGGAAAGAAAAGCAAAAGGAAAAATTTGATTGTTTGCATTGAATTGGCTCCGAAACTACTGAATCGATTTCAAAAATTCTTTTTCCATTACAGTTTTTCATTATCCCTGATGAACATATGCGATAGAATATTTTCAAAAATGTTAGGGATCCCTATGATATTATATATTATAAAGAGGTACAATTTGTTTGTGTGAAGAGGAAGACATTTGAATCAAAACTAAGATGGTGCCAGAATAACCAAAATAAAATGAAAATGGACATCTTAGCCGAGCATCACAAATCTAAAGATTTAATACAGATAAATTGAATCCAGGACCGGGCATCCCTGTGAGTGTAGCTGGGCAACATGAATCTGCTCCCGTAGCTAACTTGTTTGTAAAACATTTTAAAATTGATTCTCCTTATAATCCAACATCGCAGATATTGAATACTGAGGATTTTGTGATGGAATTAAATGTGAGATTCTCAGCGAAAAGTGTCGCCACTGTAATAAAAAGCATGGTAAGGGGCAAATCTCCAGGGTATGACTACCTCTGCCAAGAGTGCTGGCGATGTTTTACTCACTCTCTTTAAGTCACTCTCATCTGCCCACTAACTTAATGAAAACGATAGTTGTACCCGTTGTGAAAGATAAGACTGGGGAAGCATCAGATCAGTCTTGGCCAAGGTACTAGATAATTTTCTTGATAGATATATGGCGACTCGTATCGAATTGCATGATGCACAGTTTGGGTAAAAACCTGGTCTATCTACAGAAACTGCCATACTGTCGCTTAAGCAGACTGTCCAGTACTACACGTCTAGAAAAATGCCTGTTAACGCGTGTTTTCTAGACCTTTCCAAGGCGTTTGATCTGGTGTGGTATGACTTGCTGTGGCAGAAGCTTATGAATGATACGTCCGTGGATAAGGAAGTCATATCAATACTTCGGTTCTGGTAAAACAATCAATGGTAATCAAAAAATGGTAAAAATTGTGTCAGATGGGCAGGATCATTGTCGGATGAATACAGGCTGAATTGCGGAGTGAGCCAAGGTGGCTTGTCATGAACCGATTGATCGTTGAGCTCTGTAGCACTTATCAGGGTTGTCACGTGGATGGAACCAGCGTTAAAAATATTAGTTATGCTGATGATATGGTGCTGCTGAGCCTTTCGATCAATGCGATGAGAAGTGTGCTTTCGATGTGTGAAAGGTACGCGGAGATCCATGGGCTTCGATACAACGCGAAAAAGAGTGAGTGAGCTACTAGTCTTCTAAGGCAGGCACAAGTTCTATCCGATTGTGCCTCAGTTAAAACTATGCGGTAGGTATTGCATCAAAGCAAGTCACTGCTTTCATGTATCCGGGCCACTGGGTTTCTCAAGACCTAAAAGTCGGTCTGGACATTGAGCGTGAGCGTAGGACGTTGTCTGTTCGTTAGGACTACGCTGTTTACAGTGTATTTCCATTCTTTCTACATATGCAGTCTGTGAGTTATCTACACTCAGGAGGCATACAACTTCCTGCGGGTACAGTATAATAATACGTTCAAGGTGTTGATGGGGTTGCTGCGCTACTGCAGTGCTTCGGGCACGTTCGCCAACGCGGGAATAGACGATTTTTATGCTATCATGCGTCAACGATGCACTTCCATCATGCACAGGGTACGTGTCAGCCCCAACAGCATTCTAAATTCGATAGCAGACAGATAAAACAGCCCTTTTTTGGGGCATTGGGTACACCTACATGCCAATGTGGTGTAGTTGTTAAGTATTTTATTTTATGTTTCTGGTAGCTTCTAAGATTTGTTTGTATACTAACCCAAATGGATCTAACGTCTGAAATAAAAGATTATTTATTTATTAAAGCACGAAGGGGCGCGCGCGTTTCTCTGACTGCCTGGACGCAACTGAAGGGCGGTATTCTAACCGCGAGCCCCACTTCACCCCATATAACTAGCAATACTAAGTAGAAAGGGCACAATTGCCACTTGCGCCTGCTTATTTTTCGTAATACTAAGTTAAAAAGGCACATCTACGCAGAACAGTCTTTTCTTCTTATGACTATGCAGAAGTGTCTTTTAATTGTATGAAGAATTAAATATTTTGTAAAAAAATAAGACGTTTCTACTGAAATGCGTCTTTTTAACTTAGTGTACGTCAGAAATGTCTTTTCTATTTAGTAATATTTAATTAATATGGCAGATACGTCTTATTTAATAGTGAGATTCATAGGGTTCTGTTTAATTTATGCGAAATATAAAAATACTGGCAGATGCCATTTTTTTTCTGATTAAGAATATATAGATAACTCAATTTCGGAAAAAATGTTAGATGCGTCTTTTTTCCTTATGGCGGCAGTATTGGTACCACCTGGTTTTAGTATTAAAAAAATTAAAGTCAAAGATAAATTTATTGTTTGTGAATTGGACTGGATGTTCAACACAATTTAAAGTTTATTTGAACGCGCTAATCTAGTTCTGGGTGGATTTGGATGAAATTTGGTATAGCAGTAGGTTGTAGATTGATGCTTGAGGAAGGTTTATTGTTTTTAACCCTACAATGTAAGCTATATCCCGCTACTTTTCTTCAGTAATATTGACTAACTATATTTAGTATGCATTCCCATAAAAAATGAATATGGTGTCTGTTGATAATAATTTAAATATTTTTGTCTAATTGTTGTATATGTATGTTTAAATCAGGCGGAGTACTTTGATGGCAATGTATGATTTGTGTGACGTCAGACAGTTTCTATAGTTCGTATGTGGCGGTATAGATTTCGCTACCGGTTTGTGTATATTTACATTCGAGCGCTACTGAGACGGGTCGTTAGTTAATTAATTTACAATGCTTTCGACGCATTTGATGACCCATATCTAAAAATAGAAAATGCAATAAGTTCTGACTTGGGCTAAAAATTAAATAAATGCATGTTTTGATATTTAATATTATTTGTTTTTATACAGAGGATCAATAAAAACAATTTTATTTTTATTCTATCTAACTAGTCTGGTTTTATTGTATCTAGTCCCTTCTCTTTTATAGCTACACATATACGTGTATTCTAATACTACTTCTCAAGCCATACTAGCATTATAAAATGATTTAAATGCGAATATGTGTTTGTTTATTTGATTTTTCCTTCTTTCAAATAATCAAAACAGATTACGTGATTTTAGATAGAAAAATTCTGAAGTGTGATATAGCCTCCTTTTCTTCCAAAAATAAAACTATACTCGCGAGCGAAGCCGCAGCTAGAAGCTAGTGTGTAATAGATAGCAAACCATTTGAAAACTATGTCAGAACATGATGTTGTTCCCAAGAGATGAGTAAATAACCTTTCATTTACCACTTCGACCTTTGCCACTTTACCTAATTACCTTCACAACGCGGCTTGCAACAATGAGCGTACACCATACACCTTTCAATTAATTTTAACTGGTTGTGCAATATTTAGTACAGAGTAGGTTTCAGTACGTGTACTTCGGTCATATTGCTGTTTTATTTGCTACGGTTTTTGTTGCAATTCCTTTGAAAATAGAGTGCGTCAGACACTTTGGAACCACCATTAAACATATAATTAATTATTATCATTTTATTGTATTCTTCGACTGACTTCTGCCCGCGGCTTAGCTTGCATATACTTAAAGATTTTTTTACAGTGAAAAATTCTGTTTCCACAAGATAGATAGATAAAACTGTGTTAACACAAGTGTTTACAAGTGTTATTCGTTATTTTCATGATAGTTAGGTACTTTTTTGTCAACCAAGTCCAAAGTCAAGTTCTTACAATCAACCTTTTTTCTCGATTTTTGTCTGTTTTTATGGCTTTGATGGGTAAACAGATTTATGGGACCTTCACTTGAAGAAATAGAAGGTTATAGACCAACATAGCGGATTTTTATCTCGGAATTCCCACGGGATCGGAAATTATGCGGAGAAAAAAACTGCTTATGTAATATTGACAACCACGCCAACGTACATAATAATTTCAACTACCCCTACTAATACAAATCATCGCATTAATCCAAATTAATCAATTAACCTTTAGGCAGGGCGCCGACCAATTAGCACAGGGACCTTGAAACACGATCAAATATTCTGGGGCCTTGACCGGTAGGCCTCGCACCCAACGACACGGCCGGATGTCGGCGTGATAAGAGGACCAGCTATTTGTGCCAATTTATCTATTGGTGCACATCAAAATGTTTGGCATAGCAATTGGTGTGAGTGAAAAGGGTACTGCTGAGGTACTGTGCAATAAAGATGCCGAAAAACGGGTATTGAAACGCAACCAAAATTATCATTAGAACTAAAAACGGGATATTTACCATGTATGATGTGTTATGAGTTTCCGATATTTCGGTAATTATCCTTCTTTCACAACAAAACTGAGCAAAGCTACGGTTCGATACTATTTTTGGTATGGAGATAGTCGAAGAGCTGAATTTTGGGTAGCTTTTATTTACTGAAAACGCTTTCGATACGATTTCAAACGCGATATATAACACAGACAAATGCCATTTTTAGGGTTCCGTAGTCAACAAGGAACCCTTATAGTTTCGCCATGTCCGTCTGTCTGTCCGTCTGTCCGCGGTTTAGCTCAAAAACTATTGGTACTAGAAAGTTGTACTTTGGCATGAGTATACACGTTAATGACGCCGAAAAAGTGGTAAAATAAAATTTTGAAAAAAACAATTATTTAGGGTACCTCTCATACATATAAAGTGGGATGATAATTTTTTTTTTCGTTCTTCCCATAGTGTGGGATATCGTTGGATATGTCTTTCAAAAATATTAGGTGTTTGGTAAGACCGTTTTTTGATTAAGTAAACCGTTCGTGACTTATCATGCTTTAAAGTACCAATTTTCGTTAGAGGCAATTGTCCTCCCCCTCTATCAACTAAACGGTTATAGTTAGAAATTCTAATGTCACGGCAGTAGTACCTATATATAACGAAATTTAAAGGAAAACTATCACACATAAGTGGGCTTTACAAGTTTACGAGTAATAGTCGACCAATTGTATTTGACTCGAACAACTCTATAGAAATGTCGATAGATGGCGCTAAGCGCCAGTTGTATCGTGCTAGCTTCTTGTGACGATTGAGTAGTGTAGCTCTGTGTCCGTATTTAAATTCAAAACACCGGCTATGACAAGTTTTATACAAATCTCTAAAAAAAATTGAAACTTTCCGTGCAAAATTGTCGGATCAGGTGAGGATTTGTATAGGAAGTCAAATTAGTTAGGTAGTCATGTTTGGCTTTTAATTAAAGCATGGTAAGAAACGATCAGTCAGCGAATACGACACGCACTTGGCTGTTATAAAAACTACGGAACCCTACACTGCGCGTGGCCCGACACGCACTTGACCGGTTTTTATTATAATGATGTTCCGTCAACGGCACGGCTTAGAAGCGTCCTCTATTGAAGTTTTTTTTTTTTACTTTATCTAAAGTTATGTCACTTCCCACATCCTTCTTAACTTCTAGACATCCTCATCTCCGGTATACAATCTAAACGCATATCAAAAAGGGGATAACATTTGTAAGTGTGTTCGTATGAAGTCGAAGAAACAACTTATCTGATTTAAAAAATCTTTTACGAGTAGACTAGGTTATCAACTTATCACTGAGGGATACACGACATGTTTCGCTGAAAAATACTTCTCACGCTAGCAAAGCCATGGGCTGGATCTATACCTATATAAATTCTTTATCTATAAAACTTTGAACTCAGGTGCTTTCACAGTCAATTCCTTTAAAATGCATCTGAGACTGAAGACAACAGTTGGTAGGTAAACATAGTACATATATTTGACCAATTAGCAACGTTTCTTAAAATATAGAATTCCATTTATAATACTAAGTGGACGTTATGTTACTGTCTCCCTAGACCTAAGTTTTTCTGGCAGCTTGCCAGCAGGCTTAATAAGTAACTCGCTAAATAGGTAAGTTACTGGACGGAACTAATCCAATTTCTGATTCAATGAGTGATATGATATTTGAGATATTCATAACGAAAATGAAGTTTTAGGAGCCTGTGGATAAATAATAGCCGCACAGGGGCCATACCATGACGTGTTAAAGCGTGAGTCGTTCGAGCGAGAAAGAGAGATGGAGCTATACAACGTGTAATTTAAAGGGTATATACATACCAACTGCATGGCTTCTTTGGATGATAATAACAAACGATATGGCAAGGGTTTTGTAATCCTAAGTCTACGTGTGTAGAACTTATTACAAATACCAATACACTGATACCAGAGGCCGAATTTTTCAAATTAAGAAGAACGACGAGAACTATCGTGTTATTGGCAAGTGACGTGGAAAGTTATTGACCCTCGTAGTGCTGTGACACGTTTGTTATGATTGGTATTCAAGAAATATATGAAACCGATAATTTGGTATCAATTCTTTGAGTCAGTTATTTTGTGCTGAAACTGTGCATAGAGACTCCATACCAGATGTTGTCTTCAGCCCTTTTGGATAGATATGGGGTTTCCGTTACACGTTGTATAGCGTGCATAGCTTCATCCCTCTTTCTCGCTCAAACGAGTCTCGCTTTAACACGTCATGGTATGGCCCCAGGTCTTGCTTCAAAGTTAAGCGACGTTTGCTAAGGTCAGTCCGAGCATGGGTAACTGTCATAGCATAATGGAGATTCCTCCGTGGTTCGGAAAACACCATAAGCCGTTGTCATTGATCCCGGCTAACATTTGTACATCTATGACAAACGTTACTGGTAGTCAGAAGCCAGAAAATCTGACCCCAATATTGCGAAAGGATATCGGTTTACCCACCTACTAGGTTATGCAGGTAAGATAGGTAGACATTCCATTTATGAATAATAATTTTTAATTGTAATTTTTCATGTAGATTATTGTCTCTCTTTGTTTTTTTCTTTCTTTCTATTGTTGATTTTGTTTATTTTTTAATTTAGGTTAAAATAGTATGTTGTTAATTTTGTAAGTATTTTTTTGTTAGTTTTGTGTTTAGATTTTTAAGTACATATTTGGAATTACGTTCTATAGGTGTACGCCTTCACGGCAAAACATAGTGCTCAAATATGTATGTATTACCAAAGACCTTTATGTTACCTACCTATGTTTCACAAATAAATATTCTGATTCTGAAAAAGACAGTAGTACCTATTCACCTTTTTTTTTTTTCGTGGTAAAATCATCAGATATGTCCTCCCACCCCGGGCAGGGCCGGAGGGACTGTCAGACTTGAACTGACTAAACTCCACGGTATTCCTTCAATAGCCCTTTACGTACCGGGGTCACGGTAATAAGATAAGTCCCACGACCCCGGCAGGCTTCGGCCCTCTGCAGAGGGGGCCTCGTCATGTTGCTGACGCTCTTTGAGGCGCGCGTGGAACACGACGCGCCGTCGACCCGGGCATGGTCCATGGTCGGACAGCGAGTTGCCCTTTACTCGCTGTCCGCATGCCCGAGTACCTATTCACCTGCATCCGTTAAGACTTTTTTCCAGGTGGGAAAATCATCGAATGACTTCTCCCGCTCTGGGTGGAGCGGAAGGGAGTGTCAGAATTCTACTGACTAAAGCCCACCCTGTTTCTTCAGCTGCCCTTGCGTTCCGGGCCGCTGTATCTCGTTAGAACATTTCCGCAACCCCGGCAAATCACAAATCCGGTAAGACTGGAAGCCGACCCCAAAATAGTTAAGAAAAGGGTATGATTATGGAGCCTATGATATGGAGCAAATGAATATGATTATGGATAATTTAATGAAAATATTTGAATTAGAAAGTTAATGCGTTTTCCCCAGATTTTTTATCAACCGACGACAAAAAGAGGAGGTTATCAATTCGACGCGTATATATATAATTTTTTTTTTTTTTTAAATGTATGATCATCGATTACTCGAAGACAGCTGAACCGATTTGGAAAATTCTTTTTTTGATTGAATTATTAAAAATTGGTCCCATTTTCATAAAAGTCAAGATCTGATGATGGGATCTTGGAGAAATCGAGGGAACTCTTCAAATATTATAGGCACACCTATGGCGTTTTGGGTATTTCTAATAGTAACTTGTGAAGTTGCTCTCAAAAAATACCATTTGGGGAAATGGAACTGATGATGAAGACCACAGATGGCCGCCGAACCTACTCAATAATAAGTATTTCGTGGATTGTGATTCGATTACTTGAATATGGATGTTAAGCACTTTATGTTCGACACAATGCATATGTTGATGTAGAGCTGATGGTGAAGTACCAGGAGAACTCCTCAACAATTAACAGCTCAGCCAATGATTTTTTTTCCCAATGAAAAGCAATATTTTGTAAAAGGTTATAAGTAGTTGACATTTAGGCTCTTTTATCTAGGTAAATTAAAAATCGACCAACTAAAAAGAGTGAAATAATGTCTTTAGTTTTGTATTTTCGTTTTTGGCACCGACTTCCGAAATTAAAGTTATTTTTCACTTTGCAGTGTTTTTGGAAGTCGGTTTAATTTTTTGGTAAAAAGTTTTTTTTTTTCATTATAATCGTGTTAGTCGTGGGCTTGTAAGGGGATTTATCTCTTACGCAACGCACAAAGAATTTACACTAATTGTTAACCGCTCTAACAATAACCATTAAATGATTGTATTATTATAATATTCTAACATAATATATCAAAATATAACTAAGCAAATTATAATAGAAGATTATATTCATACCGAGAGGAAAATGCGTGGCATTTGAGTCAAAGAAATTACGTATCTTGTTACGTTATATAACACGAGAAACTGGGCATAATAATAATATAATGATCATAATAATATGGATGGAGGTATATACCAGAGACGTATACATAAGTGGATAATTTGATGGCTGGTTTTGTGGCACCAAAGAAACTTGTTTTAAGATATTATAACACTAGCTTCTGCCTGCGATTGCACGTGTTTTTTTTTTCAATAATTATGTTACTTTGTATTGGTGAAAGAATTTTCAAAATCGATTCAGAAGATGCAGAGATTTCTTTCAACAAACTTACAGACTTTGTCTCTTTATAATATTAACTAGCGAACCGCCTCGGTTTCGCACGGGTGCAATGTACTAATGTGGGGCAGTATCAGTATAGAGTAACTAGAATATTATGATTATGTTTAGTCTATATTATATACAATTCCGTAGTACATTACTTTGATCTATCTCGCAAGGTTTAGGCAGCGTTTGCAATGTACGCGCACAAAAAAAAATGTTACGACAAATGGAGAAAAGCCGAGAAGTTCAAAGATTTGTAATGTGAATCTTTGAACTTCTCGGCTTTGTTCCACTAAAATATGCATGTATTATACACAAACCTTCCTCTTGAATCACTCTATCTATCCTGATGAAATTGCATTCAAATCCGTTGCGTACTTTAAAAGATCTAAGCGTACAGACAGCGGGAGCGACTTTGTTTTATACTATGTAAAGAAATTAGGTACTTCTATAGGATAGATTAGAGGCACGCCCATGGAAATAGTTTATAACTAAACCCCGGTCTAATGTAATTAAAATATTACTTATACTATTGTATAAATTGAAGTTCTTCAAACTTAACAGACAGATGTGTTGCCGGTGAGTTTGTAGCGCCATTTCTTCTTCCCAGGCAAAGCACTAAGAAGTGGTGACGGGTGCGCGTTTTGGGAGACTAACTTCATGTAAATTTTCGTCGATCTAAAAGAAGGCTGATTTTCAGGAATAGAATGATTTTGGTCTCTGAATTAAATATTTGGGAGTCCAAAACGTGTTTAAGAGCGCGCCTAAAGCCAGCAAAATTTTAGAATTCACCCGCACTGTCCTACCCGCTCCTCACATCGAATACGATCGCGCGTGTACCTACGCGCTCGCTCGACGTGTATCTTCTGTAGTAAGTATACGTATAATATTCAGATGAAACAACTGTATTCAAAGTATGACTGCGTTATACAATATTACGAAATGTTATTATGTGTACGCGAATAATACGTAAATAGTAAGTTAGTAGGAGGTGACTATACCACTGATACTGAACACGAATCAATATAAAATCAATACCAAAAGGTAATATTATATTATGTATAATATAATATTATTTTGGCGCGTGATTTTGGTGTGGCGTAAATAATGGATAACTCTGAAACTGTCGATTGGCCAGATAATATCTATCATTTACCCCACTTATATCGTCATATGCCCATGGATGACCAAATTATTGATATTTTTAATATTTTAAATAAAAATCGTACTTACTCTTACAAAATTAGGTACCATTTCTAAAATTGGTGATATTTTTTTCATTTTGTTTTTTTTTTATATCAGTCCTGAATATTTGTATTATCAGATCAGTATCAAGATTTTTTATTACATTCTAAATCAATATTTCAAAAAATAGTTATTCTTAAATTTTAACATTTTTTTCTACGGAATTACGCAATTTTGGGCCCCTGTATCTATAGTTGCAAAACTTCTGAAAAATTCGGAATAATTCCGGATTACTTCTGGGAAAGTTTCTTTAAATCAGAATTATTCAAAATGAATTTAAATAAAGCCCTCTGTGCGCCGGCCGCTGCCGCCGCGCTGCGATGGCGGTGAGGGGTGCGGTAAGAGGGGAGATGCTCCCCGGAGAAGTTTTCCCCCCGCGAGAAAGATTCGTACCCCGCAATCGAATGTTTCCGAATATTTCGCCCGAATAATTCAATCGAAATTAACGTGTTTGTTTGTTGTGTGGTGGGTGGGTTAATTATTGTTCAGTGCGAGACTACGTACGATACAAGAGTAAAATATAAATGTTTATCTATACTAATATTATAAAGCGGAAAAGTTTGTTTGTTTGTTTGCTTGAACGCGCTAATCTTCGAAAGTACTGGGTGGATTTGGATGAAATTTGGTATGGAAATAGCTTGAAGCTTGAGGAAGGTTATAGGCTACTTTTTACGCGACTGCAAAAAAGGAGAGTTATGTTTTTACCGTGATAGAATCCACGGGAGCGAAGCCCCGCGTGAGTACTAGTTTTATTATAAATGGGATTGATTAAGTATATGTTGATATTTTTATAGGTAGATATGTTAGCCTGCGATTAACAGGATTTTTATTCTTTTGTTTCTAGGTAGGTACTCTACTTATTTCGAAATTGAATGCTATTTTTATAAATGTCAGTAGTTGAATAAAAAACCAGGCCTAGCATATTTTATTTGTTTTTTGAAAAAGGGATACCTATGTTTTTGGTTAGTTTGTATGTAGCTCTGTACGCATCGCGAGTATTCGCGAGTCGCATAGGTAGGTATTAATCATTACCTACCTACTTAACGCGTTTAATAGCCCAGCCAATAAAAACAATTAAAGGCAAACCTTGCAAGCAAACACGTTTTGATGCGGTTTTCAGAAAAGTATTTGTTATACTTAGGTAGGAGCAGGTTTTGGTATATTAACCGACTTCAAAGGTCGATTTTCCTGGTTTCTTTTGGCAGTTGAAATATTCCCAAAGTTTCGGAATATTTCGGAATACTTCCGAAGTATACGACGGGAATGATTCGGAATTATTCCCGCCAGACTATATCGAAAAAAAATGTACTACACTGCGGTGGCTCATTATTTTAGACTAGCTTTTGCCCGCGACTTCGTCCGCGTGGAATAGTTACTTTGGGCTAACGTTAAATTTAAGCCCGATTTTGAAGCATTCTTCATTGGTGCTCCGCTCCTATTGGCCTTAGCGTAATGATATATATAGCCTATAGCCTTTCTCTATAAATTGAGTATTTAATTAAAAATATTTTTTTCAATTCGAACCAGTAGTTCCTGAGATTATCGCGTTCAAACAAACAAACAAACTCTTCAGCCTTATATATTAGCATAGATAGCTGTTGCCCGCGACTTCGTCCACGTTTCCGTCGTTTTTCGTAAAAAAAAGTAGCCTATGTCCTTCTTCACGGTTCAGTGATTTAGATGTAACACACAGATTAACTTTCGTAATTTAGTAGGGAAATATAATATGTCAATCTATAATACTGTTGAAAAATATATTTTATGTACAGAATTGACCTCTCTACAGATTTATTATAAGTATAGATAATTGCCTATTTAATGCAAATTCTAAAATGGTATAATAATAACCAGTATCTTGATAAAGTACAAAGTTATTGCTGTTCGAATCTTAAAGGAGAATTTTTATACAAATTTGATTTCAAAATTAAATTACTTTAACACTGCTGTAACTAATTTTAGACTCAAAGAGAATGAGAATTTCCTTAAAATTTGATCACTATGGGTTTGTTGACACCATAAAAGACATTAGTAATTAAGCAAATTTATTGAAACAGAAAATATACAAGATGTTCGAAGTGGGCTCCTTCAGCTGCTATACACGCTCTACACCTTCTTATGAAGGACCGTCTCAATCGGCGCGCAAATCCTGCCGACGATATTTCGTCAGCAGCCGAACGTATGCGTTGTTGCAGCTGTTCAACTGAAGTGATTTCTTCTTTATAAACTACCTCCTTTAAACAGCCCCAGTAAAAAAGTCCAATGGGTTTAAATCTGGCGAGCGAGGTGGCCACATTCTGAAAATAAAATATTATTTCAAAACAAATTCCTTGTTATACAATCACGTCCGCAATAAATTGATCTACAAAAATAGGGTTTAAATACCTAATGGGCATACTTAAATAGGTTCGTAATCGATATAAATATATTTCATCGAACAAACACGGATACCAACTAAAAGCTTGTGTTTATTTTGCATATACTATTCTGCCCGCGTTACCTACGACTACGAGTGACCATAGAAATATTAAATAAGAAGTGGTATAGGTAGATAATTTTTTTTTATATAGGATACTCGCAAGATCATTATTGTTGTCCATCCGTGTATCTAGATTTTTAGAAGATCTCATAACTACCTACATTATGGGAAAATGATCATAAAATTGTATCGTGAAGAATAACATAACAAAATAGCAAAAGTAAATAGCTACCTATTATGAATGTAATTTATTACCTATTATCCTAATAATCTAATAAAGTACCTACCACGAATTTTTGATATCGTCGTGTCTGGGTGTTGTTTATCTATATATGTATGTATTTAAAAATATATTTGTCTATGTATATCAGCTGTCTGACACCCATAGTACAGGGTCTTCCTAGTTTGGGGTCAGACAGCCGTGTGTGAAATGTCCCCACATATTATTATGTCTAGTTACCTACTCGGCCCACGAAAGTGCGTAGGTAAACGAATTTAGATCTTGTGTCTCTCAAAATAAAATCTAAAATCACCTGCATAAACTTTCTCGAAAGTATAAAATGTATTTTTATTTTTTCAGTATATAACAAACAAGTAACTCACAAACTTACCTTCGACAATTAGCCAACCTGTCAATTTGTAACTTTTTTAGTTCTCTTTCAATGTTTTTTTTTGTTTCCCATTTCACTATTTAGTTCGAACAACAACAACAATTACGATTGAAATGATTATAACTCGGCGCAGCTAAAACACTTGAGCGTAGTCCTCTCGTCTCAACAGAGCGGTAGTGACTGATGTGTGAAATAGAAATATGCTTGAAGCTCCCGCAACGAGCGACGGAAGATGACTTCTTGCGCGGAATAAAAACGTAGTATGCGCCAAAAGTGTTTTATCGTAATAAATCCAAAACTAAAAGGAATTACATAAAATGCCTAAGCAAAGCCTTTACTCTTGTTTAAATATAATTATTTATCAAATTTTTGTCGCAATAGGCTTTACCATATCGAGTACAAAACGGAAAAACATGAGAATTAGAGGTTATTTCGTGATTTTTTTCTACCAAGGAAATGTTATTATTTTATGTTTTTGATCAGAGAGAGCCCTTGAAAATATGATGTAGTTATTCATATATTTTTATTTTAAGATTTGGTCTGGAATATTTCATGTAAAATCAAATAGAAAATTGGTAATTTTGCTTTATACGCGCTCTTAAGCGTAATTGAATGTAGATAGATTTTGGCTACTACATATAAATATAACAATACTACTAGTATGTATAAATATTCATGAAATTCGTGTAAGTAATTTTTGTAAGGCCCCAAAGAGCAAGCAGTTTTGTTTTTATCATATAGTTTATCAAAATATTGCCGCAACACAGGACCATTATTTTCTAAATATCCGTTTTTCGTCGAAGGTTCACACACATATTGACAGACATTTACCGTTTAATGCAATATTAATATGTCTAACAACACTAATTAGTCTAAATGGTACATTTTGCGTGAATTAAGGTTAACGAACGAGCAAACGACACAGTTTTATTTAATTAACAAAGTGAAATGTGCTAAATGAATGTTATCACCTACCTTGCTACATTTGTGGGTACTTTCTCTTTAATTTGGTGTCAATGAACCTATACCATTGCATGATATGGTCCGATCTAATAATGACTTAACAATGCCAAAAGAATGTCAAATGGTATGAAATTTCTAATAAATTCCACACATGTAGACATGGATTACAAAACCCTTTCCATATCGTTTGTTATCATCCAAAGAAGCCGTGCACTCGGTATGTATACATATAATACCCTTTAAATTACACATTGTATTGTTCATCAGCATAAATAGAAAAAGTCTCGAAGAAAAATGGCGTTACGAAGTTCAATCAGCTAGTATTATATAAAACCTTCAGAAAATATTAAGTAGCTTTTGACCAAAACATGGCTATCGGATATTGCGCGGTCTCTATCGAGGACCCCATCGGAAATTGAAAAAGATAAACGAGAATCTATTTTCGTTGAGGTGATGAAAAGGTCAGACATTATCACGCCTTTATACGCCGAAAGAATAGACAAAATGTGGATTGTAACTGACGCCCTTATTTCGCTGGTATTCGCATCAAAATCATAGTCCTGCATGACTACAGAAATGCATAAAAATACCTTTTCGATCTGAGAGTCAAAGTGTTTCTATCTGAGTTTACCTACACTGACATAATTCTGGCGTTACTCCACATAGTTTAGACTAGGGCTTCCCAAACTTATTTTAACTGTGACGCCCTCGAGAAGTTGCCATATTTCTGCGACGCCCGGGCCTTTTTGCCATACATTTACCTACTAGTTGTAGTTCTAGCTTAATAACAATTTGTCTGAAAAACTCCAAATAGCATCAAATTTTTTTATTAGAAAATAAAGAACAAAACATAAAAACAAAACAGTTAGATCGCCTCACGACGCCCCTGGGATAATACCGCGGAGCTCCAGGGCGTCGCGACGCACAGTTAGGGAAGTCCTGGTGTAGACTACAGTTATAGCTTAGCCTTTTTTCCAACTATATCGAGGTCCGTTTCAAGTCTAACTAGTGTTTTACATGGAGCGAGTGCCTATCTGAAGTCCACAATCCAGTAGCTGGATAATAAAGTAACCTTTGGCAAGACTAGTGCCAGATTTTCTGGCTTTTGACCACCCGTAACGTCTGTCATAGATATTAAAATGAGAGCCGGGATCAACGGCTTAACGTGTATTAGACACGTGACAATCTCGATTATGTTGAGATCTATCCATCTACGGACTGACCTCGGCAAGATAGATAGATAGAATATACTTTTCATCACACTTGCACGTAAACAGTATCTAAACATACAGGTTAACTTGGCCGTAATGCCCCATATAAAACCCTCGAGCTTTCTTTTTGTCATGAAACGTAAGGTCGGTAAGCAATTTTTTTTTAATTTACAGCACAGCACACAGGTCATGCAAGTTCAAGCAAGAAGTTTACACGCAATTGAAAAATTTTCTTAAAATGTTATCTAAACAGGAATGTCATTGCAATCTCGCTACATGTTACTTAAATACTCAACTAAAGTTCTTACTAATCGATTTTAATACCTTTTTGTATCAAACTCACGAAATTATTTTTATTTTTTGCACTCCGTCATGCCCTTAACGTTTCTGAACGAAACATTTGTATAATCTGTGGTGTGGGCATAAAGCCCGCCATCCGCTTAAAAAAAGTTCACTTATTTCGTAAGTTACGTAATAATAGTTGTGCTGACTTGTGTATTAAAGCTATAATTCATAATTATTTACCTTTTGTATTTGAAGACAAATAAAAAAGTTATAAAAAATGTCGTCGGCGTCGTCCGATGAGTGTGATTTAAATGCAACACCGCCAGATATTATCCATGCAGCAAAAACAATTAATGCAGCGAAAAAACTTATTTATTAAAATGTATAGTCACTGTAAATGTGACTAGGTATAAATTTTAATAAATAAGTTTTTTCTGCTTTATAATTTTATTTATTTACTCGCAAATGTGATGAAAAACATTGTATGTTTCACGGGCGGTATGGGAATTACGAACCTCGACTCAGAAAGCCCTCAGTCTCCGACTTCGGGCTTCTACTAGTCTCGATCGTAATTCCTTACTTACCGCCCTTAATACACAATGTACTATTATTGTACGGACGCCAGCACATGAAGCTACCCAAAACTGTCAAATTTTCCCAATCAACCTTGAAACTAATTTCTTTAACAATAAAGTTGAAAATCTATTAAAGAAATTTAACAGATTGTTGTCGCTTGATGTGCTCATGTGACACACCTATTTAACATTATTTCTTAATTCTATGGTTACAATGGCGGTCGTATCGCTAAAAGCGATATCTTCCAGACAACCTTTGGAAGGACTTTCAAAACTTTAATTAAAGTGGGGAGGGCTTAATCAGTGTACTCATAAAACAGAAAATTTTGCCTAACAAGCAAGCAAGGCAAGCTTTACCTCGACCGTGTCATTGATTGACCTCTTATTGCTTGGAAAATTATGCGCATATCATGATCGTCGCGAAACTTGAAATTGATAACTATCGGATATGCTCACAATTCACAAAGGTACATACATAGTTACTTTTAATAGTTGATTTTACTTTGCAAATGTAAACAAACGTAGTAGTTTATAAAACCGAAAAAGAAAGAAAAAGCGTGGCAAAAACCAATTCCAAAATATAACAGATAATTTTAATAATATGCTTATCGGTAATGAACACCCAATCATTTCAAGTAACTACACTACCAGCGAACGTTGACCCAAAACTCAGTAGCAATCATGTATTGTCGATACGGAGTTGACAACTACTGTCCCTACGTGAAGTTTTGCTAAGTAAATTAACCGTGATCCAGAGCGGTCTGCTGTGAGGGCTTCCCTCCATATGCAGAGTGAGATGAAAATCGCACACTCCTCAGTCGAATCCCCAAAGGCCAAGCGCCTTGTGAAGTTTTCTCCGATAACGAAATAAAGGTAAATTAACCGTGTAAGTATCTTAATGGATTCAGTTGGTGTACAAACGACAAATTTGAATCATGACCCACTTTGACGATAAATCGTTTGAAACATTCTATTAATCATAATTATAATATAGTATAGCCCTCTTCCTCTACCCTTTTTTTTTTTTTTTTGGGTTTTGGAAAATCATCGAATGACTTCTTCCGCTCTGGGTCAAGCGGAAGGGTGTGTCAGATTTCTACTGACTAAAAACCCACCCTGTTCCTTCGGCTGCCCTAAATTTCCGGGGCCGCGGTAACTCGGTAGAACTTTCCCACAAACCCCGGCAGGCAATGGCCCTATGAGGCCCCGTCACTGGTGTTGACAGCTCTTTGAGGCGCGCGTGGAACACGACGCGCCGCCGACTCGGGCCTGGTCCTTACCGGACGGTGAGCGACCCCTGCTCGCCGTCCGCAGGACCGCGCCTACGGTGGCCGGAAATCGGCTCGTGATCCCCGACGCACGGTGGGCTGAAAATCGGCTTTCATAGACTTAGGCATTTTATTTTGCAAGTGCGAGTTTTTTTGCCGGATATCACTTCTATTAGTTATAACAATATACAAAAATGACACCAGAATTGATTCTGCACAGAAACGAAGGAATTATAATTTTTTTACGAAAATTTTGTATGGAGCTAGTATGAAAAATCGAAATATCTCTAAAACGGCAGCGATAACCGTAATATCCTTATAGGGGGTTATAGTACTAATTATTTATGATTTTTTGACATACGTTACATAATGGTTGTAGATGCCTTTTTTTTTTTAAATCGTCAAAATATTTTTATTTATTTTTACATATTTAAACGTTCCTTTTAGTGTTTAAGTTGAAGAATTCAGAGCTTTAACAACTCTTATCATAAAATAGCATCACCCCTATAGACCTGAAGGACTAGACAGAGGTGTGTAGTGTCTTGTTGATCTTGTAAGATTTCCAACAATACCAAATAGTTGAATATCAGTGTCAAAGTGCCCATGCTGTCGCTTCTTTTTGAAAGATAGGGGAATGAAATTGTTAATTGATCATACCCTAAAAGTATGATTACAACATAACCGGACACATAATAATAATAATATCCTTATAGGGGATTATAGTACTAACATTATTTATTTTAACATATGAAACTGTTCAAAACGATCCATGAACTGTGTCAAAGTTAAGAACATCGTTAGGAAGCATGCTTTTTCCCCAAATATTAAGAATATGTGAAAAAAAAAAGACTGTATATAAACTTTTTATTGATAGGTAATTTAAATAAAACAGAAGTAACAAAAATAATATCTAATAAATTCAATTATACAAAATACATATTTGAAACTATAATTTATGAAATTATTAACTAAACATATTGGTACAATAAACTAACATAAATAACAAAAGAACATAAAGAAAAATAATTAAATTTTACAAATTTTCTTTACAACTTTCGTTGTCGGACTCCAATTCCGAGTCAGAATCCAGATCGGATATACCTACAAACTCGAACTCAGTTTCCGGAAACTGTATTAGGTCGAGAGTTTCAGCAAAAAAGGTTGTCTTCCTTTTGGCATCTAACTTCGGCCTTTGTGCACTTAGAAAAGGATCCGAAGAAACAACAAGCATATTTAGGATATCTTGATTAGAATCTTGCCTGCTTCTTTTCCGCGAATGATGTTCCCGGAACCTCCTAAAATCTTTGTTTCGAGACTCTGAGGCTTCTTCCGAGAGAGTCCCAATCGGGACAATATCATTTTTTTCGATTATGTCAGCTCCGTGTATTAATAGTTTATGTACGGTTGATGACATGTAGTACCAGTCGTATAATTCCACGTACTTTTCTGCTGTTTTGCGAGCAAAATCTTTAAATTTGATGACATCGATCTTCTCACCAGATGTTATTGCTTGCAAAATAACAGCAAATCTTTTTATCAGGTTTTGATCCAACCCAGTAATAGCTGCAGTTTTATTGGGAAACTCGAAAAACTTCCTTGCGGTATTCCCGTCATTGGTAGTTCCCGAGCCTTGTTTTACTATATCAATTAACAGATTGAGCTCCTCTTTAAATTTATTTTGAATGTTTTTTTTTTCTGTTTTGTAACATATCTTTATGCTCATTACTTCTTGCTGCCCACTGTTTGAAGTCAAGTCTGTACGCAATGTGTAACAGACATTCCATGCAATTTATACGGGCATGTAGGGATGATAGGCCAAATTCATATATGTCAGAACACACAGTTTTTGATGTTACAGCATCTAAGTGGTTCATTTCTGTTGGTTTTGCTAAGCACAGGTAGCATGATGCATTTGATCTAGCTTCAGAAAGGTACGTGCAGACTTTTGCGTCGATCATTGTCATCATTAGTTTATGAGTCACCCTGTTACTATTAATGCACTCTGTGGGGTTAAGGGCCTCAATTTCCTCATCCATTTTTCTTTTGTTATCAATGACAACTGCATGGCTTTCTTTTACAAAAGTGAACTGAACCGGACGACAATAAAAAGTTGAGCATGGTTTCGGGTTTGTCCATATAGTATTATCTCCATCTGTCAGTTTCAGTGGCATCAAGGAGGTCATGAAAATGCTTGAATCATCATGCTCGCCGTCCATTTTCTGCTTGTATCGGCTTTGATTGGAAGCACCATCAAATCCCCACTTCGATATCAGCTTTAACTGCTTATTTTCCACATTATCAGAAAGACTTTGAAGAATCCGCTTCACCGTGATGTCAAGTAAAGCTTGAAGTGTAATTCTAGCTGATGAATAACTAAACTACTAACTAAATAACTAACGTAACTGATACTGATTGATTAGGAGGGTAGCATGCAAGCTTAGTTTGTTGCAGTTTATAATAGGATGGGTAAATATCCTTAGCACCTTCCCGAATGGCAGTCTCTCGCAACGTAATATATTGCCACTTTGAAAGCTTAAGTGAAAGAAGCAATCCAAGTGCTTTCTCTGGTGTAAATATTACTGTTTTCTTAATGCTTTCCTTGATTTTAACGGCAGCTTCTGGATTTTTGATCATATAATTGATTACAGATGCGATATCTTCATAACCTTCTTCTTTTAAACGTGCTGCAGCTGCATATGCCAATTCACAGGAATCCTCGCCTATGTGCTCACTAGATCTTCTCTTTTTCTGTTTGCTTCCCAGATCTTTGAATGGTTTTCGGGACCTTTTTGTCATTGTTCCAACAGTCGATGATGTCGAAGGTTCTGGAGAGACTGAGCGTGCTCTTGGTATCTCATCAACAGTTGGTTCTTGATTTATTAAAGTTTGCACGCAACTCGGCCAATCAATATTTGCTTGCAACCACTCTCCGTACGTATTTCTAAACTTATCAAAGAATCGTTTAGATTTCTGCCACCTGTTTAAAGCAGCTCGCGTGAATCTCCGGCAAAATTCTTTGAGAGTTACTTGATCTTCGGCAGAAAGGCAATCGCCTATGCGGGACACAATTGCACTAAACAATACTTCATGATTAAATGAAGGACACTCACTTTTTAGAAGAACAAACAAATCTAAGTTGGTGATTAAACTTTCCATTCTAAGATTTTGTAGTCGCAAAGCAAATAGTTTTAGTGTTAGCAGTTACACGGTTGTGAACAATCTAAATTATGGAACAAAATTATAGCCCTTTTATTGTATAAAGTCAATAATTAGTTAACTACCCTCATTAAAGTTATAAAAGATATGATAATAAAAATTTATAATCGTCAAAAACATTTCGTAGAACTCATAGTAGAACTAATCAACATTAGCAAATCACATTAGCTCACTAATTATAAAAAGGTGAATGCAGTTCTTAGTTGGTATTGTTGCGAGATATTTCAAATCATTTAATCACTTAATAGGCTCATTAGAATCAGAAGACTACAACCATCATTCTAATTACTTAATTACTTGTCATCAGACTCATTAGATGACTACACAATATGTTATTTTGTATTTTGAACGTATGCAAGGTTTTAAAATTCCTTTTGTGTCGATATTATTATGTGTCCGGTTATGTTGTAATCATACTTTTAGGGTATGATCAATTAACAATTTCATTCCCCTATCTTTCTAAAAGAAGCGACAGCATGGGCACTTTGACACTGATATTCAACTATTTGGTATTGTTGGAAATCTTACAAGATCAACAAGATACTACACACCTCTGTCTAGTCCTTCAGGTCTATAGGGGTGATGCTATTTTATGTTAAGAGTTGTTAAAGCTCTGAATTCTTCAACTTAAACACTAAAAGGAACGTTTAATATGTAAAAATAAATAAAAATATTTTGACGATTTAAAAAAAAAAAAAAGGCATCTACAACCATTATGTAACGTATGTCAAAAAATCATAAATAATTAGTACTAAAACCTCCTATAAGGATATTACGGTTATCGCTGCCGTTTCAGAGATATTTCGATTTTTCATACTAGCTCCATACAAAATTTTCGTATAAAAATTATAATTCCTTCGTTTTTGTGCAGAATCAATTCTGGTGTCATTTTTGTATATTGTTATAACAAATAGAAGTGATATCCGGCACAAAAACTGGCACTTGCAAAATAAAATGCCTAAGTCTATGAAAGCCGTTTTTCAGCCCACCGTGCGACGCCCGGGGCGTCTCCCGCGGCGGCTGGGGCGCGAGGAAGAGAGTTGCCTCTCCCTCGCGCGTTCGGCCTCCTCCTTCGCTAGCATGACTGCTTCGCAGAAGGAGGCGACCGCATCCCATTCCCTCTCGCTCCGCACCATAGTCTGAACCAGAGCAGGGCGCGAGAGGTTCTTCCTCTACCCTAATTTGCTGTGCCCGACAGGGTCCACAATAATCTCTAACTATGTATATTTTGTATGTACCTACCTACCACCTAAGTTTAGTGGAATGCGATAAATGTATTGAGTATTGAAAACCGTCAAAATAACAAAGATTTTCCTCCTTTATAGTGCATGTCAATACAGGTCGGATTTATTAAATGGCAGATAACAAGGTCGTTACCATGGAAATGTATGTTTACGCGAATGTCGACCTAATTGTATTTGAATTTCTGAAAGAAAATAAGCTTATGGTGGGTCATGATTCTAATTTGTCGATTGTACAATCAAATCCTTACAAATATTATAATAAATTGCAAATGTCTGTATGTAAAGATTTCAAGACTAAACCGCTAAACCGATTTAGATAAAATCTGTCATGGAGATAATTGAAGAGCAAACATAAGCTACTTTAAAATATCAAATTAGACTGAAATAAGACTAAATGAAAAATCGTACGAATGAAATGAATAGGTTAATTCTATGTAAACGTACCAATAAACAATTAAAAAAAAAATGAAGCCACGGGCATCAGCTGATAAGCAATAAAGTCAAATCTTTCCATATTTGGTGCTGGATGGTTACAGATTTGGTATCTTAAAAGTTGGTAGTGCTGCCAAATCTATGTACCGCCCCGGCAGGATGTTACTGGATGAAAGAATCTAGTCGCCATGTTAGTTTTAAATCAGTTCAGGTTATATCATTGCCAAATTAAATATTTGTTCCGAGATAGAATTACTTATGGCGTTCCGGACTACGCAAAGGGCGGTACGCCACGATACGATCAAAATCGTATTTATCTTATCATCTGCTTAAACCCAGATACGGTCGCAGCCTGGAATTTGGGGGGTCACTAACAATAAAATATGTCGAGTCAATGAGTTTTCTTGATTGCACAATACAAATTTTATTGCAAACGATACAAAACAAATGGAAGTCTTCTAGTTTTATTGGCAAATCGGGTGATAATATTTGGAATGCCTTAATTTGCAAAATTTTTGAAGATTTTCTATATAGTTGTACGATTTCGGGGGGTCATATCCCCTGAGACCCCCCTTTTGGAACCCCTGGTCGAACCGATACAATGTGTAACGGAAACCCCATATCTATCCAAAAGGGCTGAAGACAACATCTGGTATGGAGTCTCTATGCACAGTTTCAGCTCAAAATAACTGACTCAAAGAATTGATACCAAATTATCGGTTTCATATATTTCTTGAATTCCAATCATAACAAACGTGTCACAGCACTACGAGGGTCAATAACTTTCCACGTCACTTGCCAATAACACGATAATTCTCTTCGTTCTTCTAAATTTGAAAAATTCGATCTCTGGTATCAGTGTATTGGTATTTGTAATAAGTTCTACACACGTAGGTAGACTTAGGATTACAAAACCCTTGCCATATCGTTTGTTATCATCCAAAGAAGCCATGCACTTGGTATGTATATACCCTTTAAATTACACGTTGTATAGCTGAGTTAGTTTAGTTAGTTCGTTTTTTCGTTTAAGATATGTATTAGTTTATCTTTATTTTTTGTAATGCCATATAATGCATTTAATTTATTGTGTAAATATAAAAATATGTATTAGTTTATAGTTAGTTATTATGTATGTATATTTTATCTATGGGCCTTAGTAGCCTGAAATAAATAAATTATACATGAAGCGACTTCCTATCTTTAACAAGACTAGTATCAGGCTTCGACTACCCCGGAACACGGATGGGTTTTAGTCAGTAAAAGTCTGACACACCCTCTCGCTTCGCCCAGATTGAAATTGAAAACCATTTATTCGATGATAAAAACACACAACAACAGAAAATTACAAACATAAAAAATAACACTAAGAATTTCGCTGAGCATGTCTACACCGAAAGTGTTACCAACTCAGCATTTGCTGGGCGGAAGACACTCAGCGCTGGTTTTCAGTTGGCACTCAGCAGTGTCACACGGACGAGGGTAAATAAACTAATGTTAATGAAAGTGTAGTGTATTAAATCATTACTAATATTATAAATGCGAAAGTAACTCTGTCTGTCTGTGTGTTACTCAATCACGCCTAAAATACAGAACCGATTTAAATTAAATTTGGTACGAACATAGTCTAGAGCCTGAGAAAGGACATAGGCTGCTTTTTAATGCGAAAAAAGGGCTGTAAGGGGTTGAAATAGGGGATGAAAGTTTGTATGGGAATTACGTCATTTTTAAAGCTAGAAGCTTGAAACTTATTTTTTAGACTTTTGATTAGAAAGTGTAGTTAAATAAGCTATTAGCAGTAAAATATTGTAAATAGCTTATTTATGTATGAGTTTTATTTTCAAAATAATTAAAAAATTAAAAATGCTGCCGAAAGTCACTATTCCGCGCGGACGAAGTCGCGGGCACAGCTAGTACATAAATAAAATAATATCAGATCGGGAGGTAGTCATTGGATGGATGATTTCCCACCCTTCAAAAAAAGAGGGTCTGCGACTACCTGTAACGACTGTCAAAAATGTACAGACGCCAGCACATGAAGCTACCCGAAACTGTCAAATTTTCCCAATCAACCTTGAACCTAATTTCTTTAACGATAAAGTTGAAAATCTATTAAAGAGATTTGACAGATTGTTGTAGCTTGATGTGCTGGCGTCTGTATATTTTTGACGTGGGTTCAACGGCTTAAGGTGTATTTTTTTTATAAAAAAAAAAAAGTCATCCAAGATCATTAACAATCCACGGACCAACCTCGGCAAACGTTGCTTAACCTTAAGCCTGCAATACATGTTGGCCGAGCGTAGGCCAACGCGAGCGTTGGCAAATAGGTACAAGGCAAGAAATAATGTCCACGCGTTCGACAAGTTCGTCGAACGCCAATGCAGACGACCAATGTAGAAGAGTCTGTAGAGCTGCCCACACGTTGGCCGAGCGCAGGCGAGCGCCTTTGATTTGTGACCAAAAACCGACACCGATCCGAAGTGATCACGAGCAACGGCGAGCGAAGACAAGTTGCACCAAATGAGCTCTATACACGTTGGCGCTGGCCTCCACTCGGCCAACTAGACAAGTGACACCACCAAGCGATAGCAAGACAAGGCAAATATACCGTCTACATGTTGGTATTGGCCTTCACTCGACAACGCTCAGCCAACATGTATTGCAGGCTTTAGAAGTTGACCCGTGCGGCGCACGGTGGGCTGAAAAACGGCTTTCATAGACTTAGGCATTTTATTTTGCAAGTGCCAGTTTTTGTGCCGGATATCACTTCTATTTGTTATAACAATATACAAAAATGACACCAGAATTGATTCTGCACAAAAACGAAGGAATTATATATTTTTTACGTTTTTGTGCAGAATCAATTCTGGTGTCATTTTTGTATATTGTTATAACAAATAGAAGTGATATCCGGCACAAAAACTGGCACTTGCAAAATAAAATGCCTAAGTCTATGAAAGCCGTTTTTCAGCCCACCGTGCGCCGCACGGGTCAACTTCTAAAGCCTGCAATACATGTTGGCTGAGCGTTGTCGAGTGAAGGCCAATACCAACATGTAGACGGTATATTTGCCTTGTCTTGCTATCGCTTGGTGGTGTCACTTGTCTAGTTGGCCGAGTGGAGGCCAGCGCCAACGTGTATAGAGCTCATTTGGTGCAACTTGTCTTCGCTCGCCGTTGCTCGTGATCACTTCGGATCGGTGTCGGTTTTTGGTCACAAATCAAAGGCGCTCGCCTGCGCTCGGCCAACGTGTGGGCAGCTCTACAGACTCTTCTACATTGGTCGTCTGCATTGGCGTTCGACGAACTTGTCGAACGCGTGGACATTATTTCTTGCCTTGTACCTATTTGCCAACGCTCGCGTTGGCCTACGCTCGGCCAACATGTATTGCAGGCTTAAGGTTAAGCAACGTTTGCCGAGGTTGGTCCGTGGATTGTTAATGATCTTGGATGACTTTTTTTTTTTTATAAAAAAAATACACCTTAAGCCGTTGAACCCACGTCAAAAATATACAGACGCCAGCACATCAAGCTACAACAATCTGTCAAATCTCTTTAATAGATTTTCAACTTTATCGTTAAAGAAATTAGGTTCAAGGTTGATTGGGAAAATTTGACAGTTTCGGGTAGCTTCATGTGCTGGCGTCTGTACATTTTTGACAGTCGTTACAGGTAGTCGCAGACCCTCTTTTTTTGAAGGGTGGGAAATCATCCATCCAATGACTACCTCCCGATCTGATATTATTTTATTTATGTACTAGCTGTGCCCGCGACTTCGTCCGCGCGGAATAGTGACTTTCGGCAGCATTTTTAATTTTTTAATTATTTTGAAAATAAAACTCATACATAAATAAGCTATTTACAATATTTTACTGCTAATAGCTTATTTAACTACACTTTCTAATCAAAAGTCTAAAAAATAAGTTTCAAGCTTCTAGCTTTAAAAATGACGTAATTCCCATACAAACTTTCATCCCCTATTTCAACCCCTTACAGCCCTTTTTTCGCATTAAAAAGCAGCCTATGTCCTTTCTCAGGCTCTAGACTATGTTCGTACCAAATTTAATTTAAATCGGTTCTGTATTTTAGGCGTGATTGAGTAACACACAGACAGACAGAGTTACTTTCGCATTTATAATATTAGTAATGATTTAATACACTACACTTTCATTAACATTAGTTTATTTACCCTCGTCCGTGTGACACTGCTGAGTGCCAACTGAAAACCAGCGCTGAGTGTCTTCCGCCCAGCAAATGCTGAGTTGGTAACACTTTCGGTGTAGACATGCTCAGCGAAATTCTTAGTGTTATTTTTTATGTTTGTAATTTTCTGTTGTTGTGTGTTTTTATCATCGAATAAATGGTTTTCAATTTCAATCTGGGCGAAGCGAGAGGGTGTGTCAGACTTTTACTGACTAAAACCCATCCGTGTTCCGGGGTAGTCGAAGCCTGATACTAGTCTTGTTCCTTGAACCTAATTTCTTTAACGATAAAGTTGAAAATCTATTAAAGAGATTTGACAGATTGTTGTAGCTTGATGTGCTGGCGTCTGTATATTTTTGACGTGGGTTCAACGGCTTAAGGTGTATTTTTTTTATAAAAAAAAAAAAGTCATCCAAGATCATTAACAATCCACGGACCAACCTCGGCAAACGTTGCTTAACCTTAAGCCTGCAATACATGTTGGCCGAGCGTAGGCCAACGCGAGCGTTGGCAAATAGGTACAAGGCAAGAAATAATGTCCACGCGTTCGACAAGTTCGTCGAACGCCAATGCAGACGACCAATGTAGAAGAGTCTGTAGAGCTGCCCACACGTTGGCCGAGCGCAGGCGAGCGCCTTTGATTTGTGACCAAAAACCGACACCGATCCGAAGTGATCACGAGCAACGGCGAGCGAAGACAAGTTGCACCAAATGAGCTCTATACACGTTGGCGCTGGCCTCCACTCGGCCAACTAGACAAGTGACACCACCAAGCGATAGCAAGACAAGGCAAATATACCGTCTACATGTTGGTATTGGCCTTCACTCGACAACGCTCAGCCAACATGTATTGCAGGCTTTAGAAGTTGACCCGTGCGGCGCACGGTGGGCTGAAAAACGGCTTTCATAGACTTAGGCATTTTATTTTGCAAGTGCCAGTTTTTGTGCCGGATATCACTTCTATTTGTTATAACAATATACAAAAATGACACCAGAATTGATTCTGAAAATTTTGTATGGAGCTAGTATGAAAAATCGAAATATCTCTGAAACGGCAGCGATAACCGTAATATCCTTATAGGAGGTTTTAGTACTAATTATTTATGATTTTTTGACATACGTTACATAATGGTTGTAGATGCCTTTTTTTTTTTAAATCGTCAAAATATTTTTATTTATTTTTACATATTAAACGTTCCTTTTAGTGTTTAAGTTGAAGAATTCAGAGCTTTAACAACTCTTAACATAAAATAGCATCACCCCTATAGACCTGAAGGACTAGACAGAGGTGTGTAGTATCTTGTTGATCTTGTAAGATTTCCAACAATACCAAATAGTTGAATATCAGTGTCAAAGTGCCCATGCTGTCGCTTCTTTTAGAAAGATAGGGGAATGAAATTGTTAATTGATCATACCCTAAAAGTATGATTACAACATAACCGGACACATAATAATATCGACACAAAAGGAATTTTAAAACCTTGCATACGTTCAAAATACAAAATAACATATTGTGTAGTCATCTAATGAGTCTGATGACAAGTAATTAAGTAATTAGAATGATGGTTGTAGTCTTCTGATTCTAATGAGCCTATTAAGTGATTAAATGATTTGAAATATCTCGCAACAATACCAACTAAGAACTGCATTCACCTTTTATAATTAGTGAGCTAATGTGATTTGCTAATGTTGATTAGTTCTACTATGAGTTCTACGAAATGTTTTTGACGATTATAAATTTTTATTATCATATCTTTTATAACTTTAATGAGGGTAGTTAACTAATTATTGACTTTATACAATAAAAGGGCTATAATTTTGTTCCATAATTTAGATTGTTCACAACCGTGTAACTGCTAACACTAAAACTATTTGCTTTGCGACTACAAAATCTTAGAATGGAAAGTTTAATCACCAACTTAGATTTGTTTGTTCTTCTAAAAAGTGAGTGTCCTTCATTTAATCATGAAGTATTGTTTAGTGCAATTGTGTCCCGCATAGGCGATTGCCTTTCTGCCGAAGATCAAGTAACTCTCAAAGAATTTTGCCGGAGATTCACGCGAGCTGCTTTAAACAGGTGGCAGAAATCTAAACGATTCTTTGATAAGTTTAGAAATACGTACGGAGAGTGGTTGCAAGCAAATATTGATTGGCCGAGTTGCGTGCAAACTTTAATAAATCAAGAACCAACTGTTGATGAGATACCAAGAGCACGCTCAGTCTCTCCAGAACCTTCGACATCATCGACTGTTGGAACAATGACAAAAAGGTCCCGAAAACCATTCAAAGATCTGGGAAGCAAACAGAAAAAGAGAAGATCTAGTGAGCACATAGGCGAGGATTCCTGTGAATTGGCATGTGCAGCTGCAGCACGTTTAAAAGAAGAAGGTTATGAAGATATCGCATCTGTAATCAATTATATGATCAAAAATCCAGAAGCTGCCGTTAAAATCAAGGAAAGCATTAAGAAAACAGTAATATTTACACCAGAGAAAGCACTTGGATTGCTTCTTTCACTTAAGCTTTCAAAGTGGCAATATATTACGTTGCGAGAGACTGCCATTCGGGAAGGTGCTAAGGATATTTACCCATCCTACTATAAACTGCAACAAACTAAGCTTGCATGCTACCCTCCTAATCAATCAGTATCAGTTACGGATTCATCAGCTAGAATTACACTTCAAGCTTTACTTGACATCACGGTGAAGCGGATTCTTCAAAGTCTTTCTGATAATGTGGAAAATAAGCAGTTAAAGCTGATATCGAAGTGGGGATTTGATGGTGCTTCCAATCAAAGCCGATACAAGCAGAAAATGGACGGCGAGCATGATGATTCAAGCATTTTCATGACCTCCTTGGTGCCACTGAAACTGACAGATGGAGATAATACTATATGGACAAACCCGAAACCATGCTCCACTTTTTATTGTCGTCCGGTTCAGTTCACTTTTGTAAAAGAAAGCCATGCAGTTGTCATTGATAACAAAAGAAAAATGGATGAGGAAATTGAGGCCCTTAACCCCACAGAGTGCATTAATAGTAACAGGGTGACTCATAAACTAATGATGACAATGATCGACGCAAAAGTCTGCACGTACCTTTCTGAAGCTAGATCAAATGCATCATGCTACCTGTGCTTAGCAAAACCAACAGAAATGAACCACTTAGATGCTGTAACATCAAAAACTGTGTGTTCTGACATATATGAATTTGGCCTATCATCCCTACATGCCCGTATAAATTGCATGGAATGTCTGTTACACATTGCGTACAGACTTGACTTCAAACAGTGGGCAGCAAGAAGTAATGAGCATAAAGATATGTTACAAAACAGAAAAAAAAACATTCAAAATAAATTTAAAGAGGAGCTCAATCTGTTAATTGATATAGTAAAACAAGGCTCGGGAACTACCAATGACGGGAATACCGCAAGGAAGTTTTTCGAGTTTCCCAATAAAACTGCAGCTATTACTGGGTTGGATCAAAACCTGATAAAAATATTTGCTGTTATTTTGCAAGCAATAACATCTGGTGAGAAGATCGATGTCATCAAATTTAAAGATTTTGCTCGCAAAACAGCAGAAAAGTACGTGGAATTATACGACTGGTACTACATGTCATCAACCGTACATAAACTATTAATACACGGAGCTGACATAATCGAAAAAAATGATATTGTCCCGATTGGGACTCTCTCGGAAGAAGCCTCAGAGTCTCGAAACAAAGATTTTAGGAGGTTCCGGGAACATCATTCGCGGAAAAGAAGCAGGCAAGATTCTAATCAAGATATCCTAAATATGCTTGTTGTTTCTTCGGATCCTTTTCTAAGTGCACAAAGGCCGAAGTTAGATGCCAAAAGGAAGACAACCTTTTTTGCTGAAACTCTCGACCTAATACAGTTTCCGGAAACTGAGTTCGAGTTTGTAGGTATATCCGATCTGGATTCTGACTCGGAATTGGAGTCCGACAACGAAAGTTGTAAAGAAAATTTGTAAAATTTAATTATTTTTCTTTATGTTCTTTTGTTATTTATGTTAGTTTATTGTACCAATATGTTTAGTTAATAATTTCATAAATTATAGTTTCAAATATGTATTTTGTATAATTGAATTTATTAGATATTATTTTTGTTACTTCTGTTTTATTTAAATTACCTATCAATAAAAAGTTTATATACAGTCTTTTTTTTTCACATATTCTTAATATTTGGGGAAAAAGCATGCTTCCTAACGATGTTCTTAACTTTGACACAGTTCATGGATCGTTTTGAACAGTTTCATATGTTAAAATAAATAATGTTAGTACTATAATCCCCTATAAGGATATTATTATTATTATGTGTCCGGTTATGTTGTAATCATACTTTTAGGGTATGATCAATTAACAATTTCATTCCCCTATCTTTCAAAAAGAAGCGACAGCATGGGCACTTTGACACTGATATTCAACTATTTGGTATTGTTGGAAATCTTACAAGATCAACAAGACACTACACACCTCTGTCTAGTCCTTCAGGTCTATAGGGGTGATGCTATTTTATGATAAGAGTTGTTAAAGCTCTGAATTCTTCAACTTAAACACTAAAAGGAACGTTTAAATATGTAAAAATAAATAAAAATATTTTGACGATTTTTTTTAAAAAAAGGCATCTACAACCATTATGTAACGTATGTCAAAAAATCATAAATAATTAGTACTATAACCCCCTATAAGGATATTACGGTTATCGCTGCCGTTTTAGAGATATTTCGATTTTTCATACTAGCTCCATACAAAATTTTCGTAAAAAAATTATAATTCCTTCGTTTCTGTGCAGAATCAATTCTGGTGTCATTTTTGTATATTGTTATAACTAATAGAAGTGATATCCGGCAAAAAAACTCGCACTTGCAAAATAAAATGCCTAAGTCTATGAAAGCCGATTTTCAGCCCACCGTGCGGCGTGCAGCTGATATTATTTATTATACCAAGAGCTTCCATGCCAAAATTGCCAATCTAAAGATTTGTTACGAGATAAAATTACTTATCTCGTCCCGGACTACACGAACATATCTGATCAGAAATCGTATTTCACGACTGGTAATAAACATTTACTGGTAATTAATTTGTACAATGTGCAGTAGTTGCTATATAATTTTGAATTAAAATCTCGTTTATCTCACAGATAATAATTGTATTAAACGTAAGAGTATATTGTTATCGTTGATAAAGACTCTCAAGCACAAATTTTATGTCATGAACGCTAAAGTTGTGTTCTATGATTTCCTAAAGGAAATCATAGAGCACAATACGACAGTATCGCGACAGTATAGTGTCGTAACCTGCGGCCTTAGTATGAGTTTGCGATACTATTATCGTGTTCGAAAACTATAGCTTTGTCTCTTTCACACTAATCTGATACGTGTGAAAGAGACAAAGCGATAGTTTTCGAAAACGACAAAAGTATTTCAAACTCATACTAAGCACACTGGGCAGACTAAGCCAACTAGCACTTCGCCCGCGATTTCGTCTGCATGAATTTCGAAATAATTTATAACCATAGCAGTCACAAATAATACACTTTAATATAAATGAAACATTTTAGAATTGAATCATTAGTTCCGGAGATTACCCTATATACAAATTTTACGTCTTAATGATATATGTAGATAATTTTATAAAATTACTAGCTGACCCGCCACGACTTCGTTCGCGTTGTATCCGATACCCTACCCCTACCCCTACCCTACCCTACCCCTACCCTACCCTACCCCTACCCTACCCCTACCCTACTACTACTACTACCCTAGATGTTGGCCGATTCTCAGACCTACTGAATATGCATATAAAATTTCATCAAAATCGGTCAAGCCGTTTCGGAGGAGTATGGCAACGAAAACTGTGACACGAGAATTTTATATATTAGATACCCCACTCTAGAAATGTATCGTATACCTACTTAATAGTAAATGTCTTTACAAATAGTTGAGTAAACATGCGGAACAACTAATTTATAGACCATACAAAAATTTGTCCCCGTGTTGGAATCGAACCCGCGACACGCAGTGCAGCGGCCAACGAAACTTCACATATGGAAATCCTCATGGATCTCCTCCGGCTTGGGGTAGATGGAGGGTCTGTCAGATTCCTACTGATAGAAACCACACAGTTTTTCTCTTCGTAACCCCTTGTTGGAGTGCGGGAACACTGGTTTTCTCCACACTCACCCCAGCGTAATCGCTCGATCACTGCGTCGAGCAAGACGTCAATAAGGACAAACTTTCATTTACATAGTTATAGATAGATACTGAATTACATCCTTGAAAAGTTATCACATCCGGAGCTCAAGAGGAAGGGCTACCTAAGATTAGCACAAATTCTATAAGCTCAAAACCTCAAGACACTTACCGCTAGCTCTCTGGAACTGCACAGCAGCCTTCTGGCACTCCTGCCTGGCAGTGGTAGCGACCCCCAAAGCATCGTAGTAAGGTCTGGACTTGTCCACACAGGTCCCTAACCGCTTGGTCCACGCCTGAAGCCGTCGCGAAGTCTCATTCAGGAGCAGGTGGAATGTTTTCATGGACTCCTGGAGATGGATAGGTCTTTGTGAGTATTAAGAAGTAAAAAAGTTAGTGCAAACACTATGTATAAAAATAAAGTTATGTTCTATCTGTAAAAATTAAAATTAATGCCAAAATATTGTTCAATAAAAACTCGAGAACGACTCAACCAATTTGGTTATTATATTATCATTGAAATATTTATAGAAGAACTAGGAAGGTTTTTAGGGAGAAATAATACGAGGAAATTCGACGATAAAACGGAAATCATAATTTATGGATATAAAAACCTCGTGTGTGTTATCGAACTCCTCGGTAACATCTTGACTGATTTTTATGAACTTTTTGTGTATATGTATTTGTTAGGTCTGAGAATACGTCGTAATAAGCTATTTTTTTACTAGAAATAATTTAAAATTGCCCGGTTATTTATAACGTTATAAGGCAATAGCTATACATAAATTAAAATCAATGTTTGTATGTTTGTTCTGAATATGTTCCTATACCATCGATCAGATCAGGCAGAAAGTTCTGAAGAGGCGCGAGACGGTTTCTGAACACAGAAATCTAGCGAAATAAAAAGCAAAACAATATTGTTTCTTTACGTGACATTGTAACGCAACGCAACGGTAGTTAACCGATAATTTTATTTTTAGGAGAGGTTGTTTACTTAGATATTTTTGTACAAAAACTGTGTGCAAGTCCATCTCTCTCTTGGCCAGCTTTTTTCATCCGAACTGGTATTTCCATTTAAGATTCGAGCACACATTTCCTCCATAGCACACAAATTTGACAAACAAAACGACACAAGTATTGCGCGTTACATCACATTAGAAACATGAGGCGGTGTCATACGTCGGGGCCGCCGTAATTGACCTAATCTACGCTAGTTGCGCGCGCGCCGACCTCCGGCGTATCGCGCGCTGACGCACCTATGTTGACAGCATTGTTGCGCATATTCTATTCTTTAGCAGGTGCACGAAAGGATCAAAGACAGAACAGAACTAAGATTCTAAATTCATTTCACATAGTTGACAACCTTTATGGTTATTTAAAAACTCAGAAATCTAACAACCAGTCTTGTCATGAGATATCGTGTTACCCAGTTGCTGAGTTGTGGACTTCTGGTAGACAGTAGCTTCTCGTAAAATAACGGTATTCAGTTTGACTGGAAGCCGATCTGTACATTGTATATATATGTAGTTGGAAAAATACTGAGCAGATAGTTTGGTTCCGGATTCAGTTGACTACAGCAGGGAGGTACGATTCTCCAATATTGGGTCCATAATGTTCCAAGTTGCTTATCCAACCGTTAACTTGTGTCTAAGTATTAAATATTTTAACTCATTTTTGCTAACGTAGATATATGGTATACAGTGGATATGTTACTTATCTGAAATAAACAGGTTTTATCTTGATATTAATATTTCTTCTTAGACATACTGATCAGACCAAAAATATATCGGAGCGATTAAAAATAGAATAGAAATTCGATTATGCTCTTGTTTTGAGGTCTATTAAAATCCGGCCTTGATATAGCGGATAGAAAACAAAGTCAGTCTTGAAATGAAACTAAACTATGCTAGCTGATAGCTGCGTCAACAAAATCGTATAAAATTATTATGCTTCCTCCAACTTACGGATGTGAAGCAAGTGACATTGCATGGGGCCAGATATATGTTTATATTATGGGTCATTGACATCTGTCGCCACCTGTGCTCATAATTCGACTCGCTCTTAGCCGGTAGAGCGTTTAAACGTCCAAATATAAAAAAGGGGCGGAAACGACCTTACAAATTGGAGATTAAAAGTAGGAAATTCATCCGTTGAATGAGAGAAAATATCTACTAGTAAAGTAAAAACGGTTAGAAACTAAACTGCATAAAGACCTGCAGTTCCTATTACCTTGGATCGTAACTATTATTGCGAATAATTCGAATTTGTTGTATGTTTGTAGACGGTAATCTGTAGAACTTATTCCGAAAATTATTTCACTGTTTACTGTCTCATATTGTGTGGCTGTGGACTATACTGCACGTCATTCCGACGCCACAAATTGACTCGCTTAGACTGAAGTAAATTCGTCACGCTTTTGGCAATCTTCGGAGGCGGTCGGCAATCTTCGGGGGCGGTCAGCAATCTTCGGGGGCGGTCGGCAACCTTCGGGGGCGGTCGGCAACCTTCAGGAGCGGTCTTACCAATAACATATTAAAAATTCAGAGTTCCTTGTATGGCAAACGATCTATATTTTCACTACTATATTTTCTAATCTATACTAATATTATAAAGCGGAAAAGTTTGTTAGTTTGTTTGTTTGTTTGTTTGCTTGAACGCGCTAATCTTAGCTCGAAAGTTCTGGGTGGATTTGGATGAAATTTGGTATGGAAGTAGCTGGAAGCTTGAGGAAGGTTATAGGCTACTTTTTACCCGACTGCAAAAAAGGAGAGTTATGTTTTTACCGTGATAGAATCCACGGGAGCGAAGCCCCGCGAGAGTACTAGTAATATTATAAAGCTGAAGAGTTTATTTGTTTGTTTGTTTGCTTGAACGCGCTAATCTCAGGAACTACGGTTCTGATTTGAAAAATTATTTCAGTGTTAGATAGCCCATTTATCGAGGAAGGCTATATACTAATAATATTATAAAGCTGAAGAGTTTGTTTGTTTGTTTGATTGAACGCGCTAATCTCAGGAACTACGGTTCTGATTTGAAAAATTCTTTTAGTGTTAGATAGCCCATTTATCGAGGAAGGCTATAAGCTATATATCATCACGCTAAGACCAATAGGAGCGGAGCACTAATGAAGAATATTTCAAAATCGGGGGGTTTTTTTTCCACGTGGACGAAGTCGCGGGCGGATGCTAGTAATATATATGCCACGAGCAGAAAAATACAGCTATTACTCTATAAATTATTTAATTTCTACCCCGAAATAGAAATACATGGCTGCGATGTATGCCACTGGATCAAAGACGCGAAAATCAGCTAGCGATAGGCGATAGAGAAAACGACCAGAAACTTATCTACATAAAGACCTTATTGCCTTGGTGTTTTGTCATTAGCCTTTATAATGTCAATTGATTGGCATTTGTGATATTGCAACATTATTCTCAGCCGGCCATATATGGAGCCAACTAATATGGACAATATGTGATTGATAACAAGAAATACTGTATCTAACGTACGAATGAACAAGTGGAACAAATTTGTCGTGCACTGAGTCAACTGAAGTAATACGCTACTTTGATGTATTATCTGATATACTTTTGTTCTATAATTGATTTTTATTGCTGAAATCTAATCTTGTCATTTGTCTATTTTTATCTTTTATATATCTCCTTTTTATTATATGAACGCAAGAACACTATAGAGTCCAAGATTATTTTTTGATTTTTATTTTTTTAATCCAGAGAACAGACTAGCAATGTGGGTAGAATTCACATTACTAGTTGGTAGTATTTTAGGAGCTACGTACGCAGTAGATGGGTATCGGGATAGCGACTCGTTTCTATAGCATTTTTTTTAAAGCAAAGTCATTGAGCTATGTGGGTATTCATATAATTACTAGCAATCTTGTCAACCCCTCCAACTAAGCTAAATATGCTTGTGTCTAGACTGGGTTCTCGCCAAGTGTAATGGGTGAGGTTTGAATCCGCGACCTCTCGATCTCAAGGCCCATTTATTTATTTATCCTCATTAGTAAAAAAAAAAAACAGGGTATTGGTAGGGTAGGGTAGGGGTAGTGTAAGGTTTGGGCAGGGTAGGCTTAGAGTAAGGTATGGGTAGGGTATCGGTAGGATAGGGGTAGTGGTATCGGTTGGGTAGGGGTAGGATACCACGCGAACGAAGTCGTGGCGGGTCAGCTAGTTAATACTAAAATACCGCCTAATAATACTAATTACTCTTTTTAAACATTGTGCACATCAATTATTTTCTAAAAAGAGTACCCGTGGAGTTTCTTGCCGGTTCTTGTATTATTACTAGCAGTCACGTGGCCCGCGGGGCTTCGCTCCCGTGGACTTGATCACGATAAAAACGTAACCCTCCTTTTTGCAGTTGGGTAAAAACTTTCCTCAAGCTTCAAACTACTTCAATACCAAATTTCATCCAAATCCACCCAATATTTTTGAAAATGAGCGCGTTCAAACAAACAAAATTTTCCGCTTTATAATATTCATAGGCCTATCATTAATAATTAAAACCCATTAGGGTAGGTAAACGATAATGTAGTCGAAGATGAAGCACGCTTACTTAGAAGAATGTATTCACTCTTGACTTAATCCGGCGTCAGCACAGTCAAAATGAGTAACAACGATAGTAGGGTTGGGTCTAGGAGACCCGTATGGAAAATTGCCACAAATTCAATAATTAAAAGAAATTTACTAATATATTCTAATAATTGGACAGAACGACTATCGTTTAAGAGATTTAGGCTAAATAGAAACAAATTGATATGAAACTATATTTTTAATGAATTTTTATAAGTGTTGCAAAATACTAATAAAATTAACAAGTTGTCTTAAAGTTACAAACCTTGAACCAAATCTAGAACTTTCTTCTAAAATATTAATTAAGAGGATACATTATATCAATCACGTTACAAAATAAATTAATAAATACTTTTTAACGAATGGCGCGAAATTACGACACGAAATTTAATTGTGTAATTTGTTCGGTCATATTCACCTTTTTCATGTTTAGACGTGTTTATCCACCGATGTGGTTGCAACAGGAATAAACGGTGATTGCCTGCAGGGAGAAGCGACTGTTAAGTCCAGCTACTGAAAAAGTGTGGCATCATAGCACAAAAAACATATAAAATACGCGCATTTCAAAACAGCGCGGGTCTTATAGACCAACTGTGCAATCCCCCAGGTTAAAGACCCCCAAGTTATAGCTATCAAGAAACACAGACTTCAGCGGGAAATTCGACTCGTTAGCTGTACGTTCAATTAAAGTTATCCCTAAACATTTTGTGCGTATGGGTAGGATGTCCACCATGTAACGATGACATGCATCGCCGTTCATTTTGAAGTCCGAAGATGGAACGAGCCTGGTGTAATTAGGTTGTACAATTCCATCACTCTCTGTCATCACCGTCCACCAAAAATCCAGGCCTCTTTGGTCTTCCCCACTTTTATTAATCATATTTCTGTAACAGCTATTTACTGTTTAATATTAAAACTTTGTTATTTAATCTACAGCGTAATGCAATTGGAAAACGCCACGATCCGTAACGACAATTCAATGGTGATTATGAACAGTACTGATCTAATTTGAGCAGTCATTTAAATTAAAGAAAGAACTAATAAAAATTACATAATCAGCCTGTAACGTTTCCATTGCTGGAACACAGGCTTCCTCTATATCAGAGGGAATTGGCCATAAATCACTATGCGGGCCCATTGCGGGATGGTGGATGATGCATATCTTCGGATTTAAGAATATTCGGTCTTGAGGCATGCCGTTTCTTCACTGTTTTGATGATATGCAAATTACACAAAGTAATGTGCCACAAAATTTTTTGGCTCTTCGTTTACGGTGCAAGCTGTTCGTTTGTGGAATGCATTGCCGGTGTCAGTGCGACAAGCTCAGTCACTCGCAACTTTTAAGAGCTCGGTTGCTAATCATTTTCTTTCAAATTTATGATTATTCCTTTGTTTTCTCTCAACATGATTTTTTATTTTATTTATTTGGGAAACAAACAATTGTACAGTAAGTATTACAAATAAAATATTACAAAGTATGGGTGAATGTACAATCCACAGCATTTCCACAGTATACTTGTGTACATTATAAATTAATTAGGTAAGTATAATTACACTCAAGTACCTTAGGCACTAAATTACATTTTAAACTTATATTTAAGTACTTTCACTCAAACATTGAATAATCTTTTTCTTAAAATTACTATGGGACAAAAAGAAGATATCCAACTGAGAAAAGTGGTTATTATAAATTTTAACTAGTCGACGGAGAGGGGCTCGCTGACCAGCGTTTGTTCGGCATGTAGTTGTCGCAAACAGAGGGTAAGCACGCACCTCACGTCGTATTACTGTTCTAGGTACAATGTAAGAAATATTATTTACTAATTCAATACAGTTAAACTTATTATGAACCAATCCGTGAAGCATCATGGTTTGAAGTAGTAGGCGTCTTGATTGCAAAGTAAGCAAATTAAACTTTTTTAGCGAGTCCTCGTACGACTGACGTATGAGGTTACATTTGTATTTCACAACTCGTATATATTTACGTTGAACTCTCTCAATTGCCTTTACATATTTGTCATAGTAGTGGTCCCATATTATACAACCGTATTCTAGCTGTGGGCGAACCAAGGACTTTAATAAAAGAAACAATAAAATCAAATCCAATAAAAATAAAATAAATCATAATGCCACTTTTTATCCAACTACGTCAGAAGGAAGGTAAAGTTTTTGATATACTGCTATTTAAATTCCGAGCCATAATCATTTGTATTCAACGAACAACCAGAATGCGCCACCGTTACATAGTGGACATCCCACCCATACACACAAAACGTCTTGGGAATACTTTCATTTTGGGTGCAGCTAAAGAGCGGAATTCCTTGAATAGCTACAACTTGGGTGTATTTGAGTCAAGTAAATAGATTACTTCTAGACAAGCGAGCTACATGAACGCTCGATTTTAAGACACTTGAAAAGCGAACAATACTGAAAAATAAAAATAAATCTATCTAAATAATAGTCACTGTTTGTAGGTTTGTTTGTCCTGTATACGTTCTTTAACTATCGATCAGATTATGAAGTAACTTTGGCAGGGAGTTCTGGGGACGCGCGAGATGATGTTGATTGCCAAATGCACATTGACGGTTAAAAGGAAATAGGATGTAAGCGACATTTTGGACTGGTATTGTTTTGAAAGCCGACTGTTTCTTGTGTTGTGTGAGTGTTGTGTTCTTGTATGTATCTTTTATTTTGTCATATTTCCCAATTGGAAATTAAAAACTGTTTTAGTTTTCACGATGTTTTAATAAAAAAATACATCAGATTTTCTAAAATTCTAAACTTTGAACGGCTCTCCTGAACATTTATTCTTTTGTCGCTTATACCCTATTTCCTTTTAACCGTCGACATATTTTTGGTTGCTTGAAACAACCAAAACACTATTTTTAACAATTACAACGCATGGTACAGCTACGGTTAAATATGATAAAGTTCAGTAACAAAGCGAGAATCTTGTAAACACCTAGTTAATGGGCCCGTAGCGCTGAACTACGAAGTGGAACGCATATAACAGGATTTATTTCATCTTGTTTGTTACGCGACACGACTGTGTTACACTCTAGCATTCGTCTTCATGTCTACTTGGCTAGAGACGATATTATTATTTTACTGTTCACTAAATGTGCCCCCCGACTTTGTTCGAGTGTGTCCTTGTCCCGTGAATTTCGGGATAAAAGCCGTTGCCTGTAACTATCCTCATCTATCTACAAGTGAATGTACTCGTTAAAATCGGTTCAGCCGTTCCAGAGATTAGCCTGGAAAAATAGTAAGACAGACTGGCAGGATTTTGTTAAATGTCTGTTTGCGTTTCAATACCTATAAACACTAGAAAAAACAGTTATTTTGACATCACAGACAGACAATTCGATTTCAGTACGGGAATAAATGTTTGTATGCCCTATACTTGTTCCGGATCTGGGTGTTTGTGCAAGTGAATTTGATTGTTGCTTTGAGTTGGTTGTGCGTCTCAAGGACGCCGTATCTCTTTAGAACACTCCCGCAACCCGCCGGGGTTCCCGATCCCGACGTCCTTCTGCCCCGTCATTAGTGCTGACTGTTCTTTGAAGCGCGTGGAACACGGCGCGGCGCACGGTGGGCTGAAAATCGGCTTTCATAGACTTAGGCATTTTATTTTGCAAGTGCGAGTTTTTTTGCCGGATATCACTTCTATTAGTTATAACAATATACAAAAATGACACCAGAATTGATTCTGCACAGAAACGAAGGAATTATAATTTTTTTACGAAAATTTTGTATGGAGCTAGTATGAAAAATCGAAATATCTCTAAAACGGCAGCGATAACCGTAATATCCTTATAGGGGGTTATAGTACTAATTATTTATGATTTTTTGACATACGTTACATAATGGTTGTAGATGCCTTTTTTTAAAAAAAATCGTCAAAATATTTTTATTTATTTTTACATATTTATTAAACGTTCCTTTTAGTGTTTAAGTTGAAGAATTCAGAGCTTTAACAACTCTTATCATAAAATAGCATCACCCCTATAGACCTGAAGGACTAGACAGAGGTGTGTAGTGTCTTGTTGATCTTGTAAGATTTCCAACAATACCAAATAGTTGAATATCAGTGTCAAAGTGCCCATGCTGTCGCTTCTTTTTGAAAGATAGGGGAATGAAATTGTTAATTGATCATACCCTAAAAGTATGATTACAACATAACCGGACACATAATAATAATAATATCCTTATAGGGGATTATAGTACTAACATTATTTATTTTAACATATGAAACTGTTCAAAACGATCCATGAACTGTGTCAAAGTTAAGAACATCGTTAGGAAGCATGCTTTTTCCCCAAATATTAAGAATATGTGAAAAAAAAAGACTGTATATAAACTTTTTATTGATAGGTAATTTAAATAAAACAGAAGTAACAAAAATAATATCTAATAAATTCAATTATACAAAATACATATTTGAAACTATAATTTATGAAATTATTAACTAAACATATTGGTACAATAAACTAACATAAATAACAAAAGAACATAAAGAAAAATAATTAAATTTTACAAATTTTCTTTACAACTTTCGTTGTCGGACTCCAATTCCGAGTCAGAATCCAGATCGGATATACCTACAAACTCGAACTCAGTTTCCGGTAACTGTATTAGGTCGAGAGTTTCAGCAAAAAAGGTTGTCTTCCTTTTGGCATCTAACTTCGGCCTTTGTGCACTTAGAAAAGGATCCGAAGAAACAACAAGCATATTTAGGATATCTTGATTAGCATCTTGCCTGCTTCTTTTCCGCGAATGATGTTCCCGGAACCTCCTAAAATCTTTGTTTCGAGACTCTGAGGCTTCTTCCGAGAGAGTCCCAATCGGGACAATATCATTTTTTTCGATTATGTCAGCTCCGTGTATTAATAGTTTATGTACGGTTGATGACATGTAGTACCAGTCGTATAATTCCACGTACTTTTCTGCTGTTTTGCGAGCAAAATCTTTAAATTTGATGACATCGATCTTCTCACCAGATGTTATTGCTTGCAAAATAACAGCAAATCTTTTTATCAGGTTTTGATCCAACCCAGTAATAGCTGCAGTTTTATTGGGAAACTCGAAAAACTTCCTTGCGGTATTCCCGTCATTGGTAGTTCCCGAGCCTTGTTTTACTATATCAATTAACAGATTGAGCTCCTCTTTAAATTTATTTTGAATGTTTTTTTTTCTGTTTTGTAACATATCTTTATGCTCATTACTTCTTGCTGCCCACTGTTTGAAGTCAAGTCTGTACGCAATGTGTAACAGACATTCCATGCAATTTATACGGGCATGTAGGGATGATAGGCCAAATTCATATATGTCAGAACACACAGTTTTTGATGTTACAGCATCTAAGTGGTTCATTTCTGTTGGTTTTGCTAAGCACAGGTAGCATGATGCATTTGATCTAGCTTCAGAAAGGTACGTGCAGACTTTTGCGTCGATCATTGTCATCATTAGTTTATGAGTCACCCTGTTACTATTAATGCACTCTGTGGGGTTAAGGGCCTCAATTTCCTCATCCATTTTTCTTTTGTTATCAATGACAACTGCATGGCTTTCTTTTACAAAAGTGAACTGAACCGGACGACAATAAAAAGTTGAGCATGGTTTCGGGTTTGTCCATATAGTATTATCTCCATCTGTCAGTTTCAGTGGCACCAAGGAGGTCATGAAAATGCTTGAATCATCATGCTCGCCGTCCATTTTCTGCTTGTATCGGCTTTGATTGGAAGCACCATCAAATCCCCACTTCGATATCAGCTTTAACTGCTTATTTTCCACATTATCAGAAACACTTTGAAGAATCCGCTTCACCGTGATGTCAAGTAAAGCTTGAAGTGTAATTCTAGCTGATGAATCCGTAACTGATACTGATTGATTAGGAGGGTAGCATGCAAGCTTAGTTTGTTGCAGTTTATAGTAGGATGGGTAAATATCCTTAGCACCTTCCCGAATGGCAGTCTCTCGCAACGTAATATATTGCCACTTTGAAAGCTTAAGTGAAAGAAGCAATCCAAGTGCTTTCTCTGGTGTAAATATTACTGTTTTCTTAATGCTTTCCTTGATTTTAACGGCAGCTTCTGGATTTTTGATCATATAATTGATTACAGATGCGATATCTTCATAACCTTCTTCTTGTAAACGTGCTGCAGCTGCATATGCCAATTCACAGGAATCCTCGCCTATGTGCTCACTAGATCTTCTCTTTTTCTGTTTGCTTCCCAGATCTTTGAATGGTTTTCGGGACCTTTTTGTCATTGTTCCAACAGTCGATGATGTCGAAGGTTCTGGAGAGACTGAGCGTGCTCTTGGTATCTCATCAACAGTTGGTTCTTGATTTATTAAAGTTTGCACGCAACTCGGCCAATCAATATTTGCTTGCAACCACTCTCCGTACGTATTTCTAAACTTATCAAAGAATCGTTTAGATTTCTGCCACCTGTTTAAAGCAGCTCGCGTGAATCTCCGGCAAAATTCTTTGAGAGTTACTTGATCTTCGGCAGAAAGGCAATCGCCTATGCGGGACACAATTGCACTAAACAATACTTCATGATTAAATGAAAGACACTCACTTTTTAGAAGAACAAACAAATCTAAGTTGGTGATTAAACTTTCCATTCTAAGATTTTGTAGTCGCAAAGCAAATAGTTTTAGTGTTAGCAGTTACACGGTTGTGAACAATCTAAATTATGGAACAAAATTATAGCCCTTTTATTGTATAAAGTCAATAATTAGTTAACTACCCTCATTAAAGTTATAAAAGATATGATAATAAAAATTTATAATCGTCAAAAACATTTCGTAGAACTCAGTAGAACTAATCAACATTAGCAAATCACATTAGCTCACTAATTATAAAAAGGTGAATGCAGTTCTTAGTTGGTATTGTTGCGAGATATTTCAAATCATTTAATCACTTAATAGGCTCATTAGAATCAGAAGACTACAACCATCATTCTAATTACTTAATTACTTGTCATCAGACTCATTAGATGACTACACAATATGTTATTTTGTATTTTGAACGTATGCAAGGTTTTAAAATTCCTTTTGTGTCGATATTATTATGTGTCCGGTTATGTTGTAATCATACTTTTAGGGTATGATCAATTAACAATTTAATTCCCCTATCTTTCTAAAAGAAGCGACAGCATGGGCACTTTGACACTGATATTCAACTATTTGGTATTGTTGGAAATCTTACAAGATCAACAAGATACTACACACCTCTGTCTAGTCCTTCAGGTCTATAGGGGTGATGCTATTTTATGTTAAGAGTTGTTAAAGCTCTGAATTCTTCAACTTAAACACTAAAAGGAACGTTTAATATGTAAAAATAAATAAAAATATAATGACGATTTAAAAAAAAAAAAAAGGCATCTACAACCATTATGTAACGTATGTCAAAAAATCATAAATAATTAGTACTAAAACCTCCTATAAGAATATTACGGTTATCGCTGCCGTTTCAGATATATTTCGATTTTTCATACTAGCTCCATACAAAATTTTCGTAAAAACATTATAATTCCTTCGTTTTTGTGCAGAATCGATTCTGGTGTCATTTTTGTATATTGTTATAACAAATAGAAGTGATATCCGGCACAAAAACTGGCACTTGCAAAATAAAATGCCTAAGTCTATGAAAGCCGTTTTTCAGCCCACCGTGCGGCGTGCCCTTGATTCAGGTAGCGTTTTTGGTTCTCGCGTTCCACGTTAGGCGGGTCGTCCGGCCGTTTCAGTTCATTTACTCATAATATTAATAATTCTCAAGTATCTCAAGACTTCAAACGAATACCTAAATATTTCAAATGTCGCTCCTATCTTCCATCTTCTATAACAAAATAAATTGCCTTGGGAAAATCGATTTACACTGAGTAAATTACTAAACAGTAGCTCAGGGTTCCGTTTCATTTGGTAAAATATATCGGGTACAAAGGAGATATTTTAGGAAGTCGTTATTATCGAATATTCCGACTTTCGGAAGTTGGTTTATGAATTTTAATGGTCAATGTTTACACAAGCGCTGTGTGATAGTAAAATTATTCCAGCGGAACAGTTTTGTTGCCAAATCTGTATTTAATATTTTTTATGGAGAATATAGGGCTACACAGTGTGAAAAAGGAGAACACCATCGAAGCGCTTCTGTCCGCGGATTCGCACGCGGAAAAAACATTTTATCTGCGAAAAACATTAGGATATTACACTGTTCTACCAACTACTTATATTGAGACCGGCTGCCAGTCTAATCGGTTGCAGTTGAATACCAGCATTGTACTTTGATCGACTATCAGATGGTTATTAGAAAGAACTATTATAGTGTTCAAGAATACTTAGAGGATAAGTCACTAGTAATGTAATAAAACAAATCAACAGTTATTCGAACATATGCTACAATTACAATACTATTAATTTATTATTATTAAAATACAATTTCAATTATATAAATTAATTATTTGAGAACTAGATATTTTTTATTTCTAATTGTAATTATTTATAAGATAATACTTAATATAAGTTTTGTGTTTATTTATTAAGACATATTTGTGCGCCATATCATGGCAGGATATTCTGGCAAATAAATATTTTGATTGATTTGATATCTATTTGACCTCCACAACTGAGTAGCTGGGTAACACGATACCTCTTAGCAAAACTGGTGCCAGATTTTCTGGATTTTTACTGTCCGTAAAGGCTGTCAGAGATATACAACTGGCAGCCAGGACCAACGATTGAAGGTGCCTTCCGAGGTACCGCGGAATAAAAAAATAAAAAAAATACAAAAAAATATATATATATAAATCTCGGCAATCGATCGGCTTAGCCTCGAAGAATACCCCTCGCTGCTGTATTTAGCCAACAGCTCCTCAGTTCTACAACTATATCCACACCAAAATATCACATCAACGACCAACGGAGCAACAAACACGGTTCACGTTTAATAAGGGCCAACAAACACGGTTTTGTGTGTATAATATTAGTATGGATGTATGGAACTATGGATAGCGTTATGCGAAGGCAAATCAAATCAAAATTATTTTATTTTGCATAGGCCTACATGAGCAGTTATAAAACGTCAGAAGTTAGTGCACGGGTCGAAATCGGTCGTTTCCTATGGAGAAGAACAGGCAACAAACACCACGGTTACTCTTTAAAAAAAATCTTGATTTTCACAATTTTTGCATAATTGATACTATTTTTATTGTATGAGAGGACAGTATAGATCAATTGACATAATACAATGTAATATAACTAATCAGAAATCAATCTCGGAGTTTATAGTGTTCTCGAAGGCTCCAAATAATGTGAAATTCAATTTAGCCAAGATATGAGGAGTAAATTAAGTTACCGACCGTATTCTTCGCAAGGCTAATCTAAATTTAGATACAAAAAGGGCCTCTATGGAGGCAGTATAAGGCTTCTGTGTATTGCTTGCCCGTGAAATGTAAAGTGACTCAGCAGAAAGTTGTACTACTATATTAGTGTAGCACGATCGATTGCAGGCCAGAACAAGAGGGTGCGACGAAGCCGGTGCCAATTCGGACGGAAAAGTCGTCTATTTTCGCACGGTGGATTAGAAAATGTTTTAATCATATTTTTACGTGACGTTAATTAAGGCTTCGTTTTTGTATGTTTTTTCTAAAACACGATCTGAAATACTGGCCATTTTATAAAAATCATGAGACAGCGAAAATCCAAAATAAAAGCGTAACCTAAAGTCGACTACAATAAATGATCAACCATTATTAACGCGGCGAGGCAATTAGGTAATACCTGACGCTGATTTTCAATTGGACCTGATATTCTTCTTTCGTCCAAGAAACTGGAGCTTTAATGACATGATGGGTATCCCACGCACAAAACGTTTTAGGAATACTTTTATTGTGCGTACAGCTAAGGAGTGCAATTCCCTGCCAGAGTCTCTCTCTTTAAGACAAGAGTGAATATATTATTTCTAGGTAAGCGTGCTTCATCTTCGACATCATTATCGCTTACCATCAGGTGAGATGATGGTCGAACTCGAGCCTAACACCAATTAGGTAAAAAAAGTTTTAGTGATCAACCGCTAATAACCGCCTACCGACAGTACTTTTTTATCTAGGTCAGATAAACTCGGAACATAAATTGTATTGTTCTATCCATTAAACGGTTTGTAGATTGTTTTTCTATTATTTTTTTGATAACATCTAAAGTGATTCATCGGTTTTAGTTCGGAAATGATGGATAGAGGAAGACGGTCGAAAAATATCCGTGTTTGTAATAGAAAATAACAGTAATGTAGGTAGTTGTTAAGTGTAGTGTAAAAAAAGAAACCACAGTTGCTAATAACAACTCAAGTTGCTAATGAGGACAGCCCAGACTATTGTCACAGCTATTGTATCTGTTTTGTATGTTGGTCTATTCTTAGGCTAGTTTTTTTTAAGCCTAACGAATATACACATAACAGTGAAAATAAATATTTATTTAGCTTTTTGTATATTTTTTTAAGGGAACTAGCAATGTGGGTAGCATCACATTATCAATCAGTCTTGTTAAACCCTCCAATTAAGCTAAATAATAATATGCTTGTCTCTGGAATGGGTTCACGTCAGTAGTATAATGGGTGGGGTTCGAACAAGGCCGACAGCTTAGCCATTAGGTCATTGTCAGCCCCGTTCCAACCTTTGCTAAGTACCCAGGATTTCTTTCTTTCCCTCGCGCGATCTTTAGAATATGGTCTGCCGACACTTCTGCCGTCTCACGGTCATCATTCAGTGAGGGCTTTGTTCCACTACCATGACGACTTGTCAAGCGTACTGCTCACCTCCATTTCAGGGTCGCTACTCACACTTGCATACAGTATACGTAAAGCTAAAACTTTGCATCCTTGTAACTGTATCGAAAATTACGGAGACGGAAGACTGAAATTTGGCAAAGTTTGTATGGAGATGGAGTTCAGAAAGCTAATATTTCTATATAATGAAATATTAGGAATAATTTTAAATATAATCGAATTTCGACCTCTAGTGTATATAATTATTTTATACTAGCGACCCGCCCCGGCTTCGCACGGGTGCAATGTTTATATTAAATATAGGCAGCGTTCGCGAGAATCGTTAACGTACGGCAGTTTTTTCGACGCCTTACTCCACAATTTTCACTACCACGAAAAATCCTATATATTTTCCGGGATAAAATATAGCCTATACGGATTCGGAAGAATCCCTCTAAGTAATGGTAAAAGAAATTTTGAAATCGGTCCAGTAGTTTTTGAGCCTATTCAATACAAACATACAAAAATACAAAAATACAAAGGTTTCTTCTTTATAATATTAGTATAGACTAGTACTCACGCGGGGCTTCGCTCCCGTGGATTCTATCACGGTAAAAACATAACTCTTCTTTTTTTGCATTCGCGTAAAAAGTAACGAAGAAGATTAGCGCGTTCAAGCAAACAAACAAAAATTTTTCCGCTTTATAATATTAGTATAGATATATGTATACAGTATATATACATCCGTTGTTTACTTCGTTCGCTTTAAATTTTGCATATTTTCACGCGATAAATTGTACCTTTTTATTATTCCAGATACTCCGAACTATATGTTTGCCAAGTTTGGTCGAATTCCCAGTCAATTTTGCGTGACGAAAATTGACACATACAATACGGACTTTCATGTAGATTTCGCGAAGTAGGTAGGCCTCTGTAAATTATAGGCACAAAATAGGTGGTGTACCTAAAATTGGTGTGGTTACAGCCTGAAACAACATAAATAGGATTTTCCACTACCTTTTTACTTCCTTAAATTTTTCATTTGATCTCAAGAACACATTTTTGAATAATGCACATTATTCAACATTTCCTCATACGCTGTTAGATAAAGACGCGGAATTCTCTCTTTACACAGAGTGATAATTAAATATTCATGCTTTGATCACGATGAGTCAATGAGTAGTTTGCCCCACTGCAAGATGTAAGTCAGAAAAACGAGTTTTTTTGTACCACGAAATTTAACAAACCATCTCAAGTCGTTCCCACTATTAATATAATATAAAGTATATTTGGATCAACTTAGGTATACTATTTACAAATAAAACGAAGATAGCTACTGAAGTAAGCACTGTGGCGCAGCTATCAACGCCCAACTCAAAAACGTTTGATCTACATTATTTGTACTGACAAATAACTTAAGTAATTACAAAAATTTAATAACTAAAATATAAAACACTACCGAGACACATCTTAAGAGATTGTGATCCATCACGCGGGCCCGTTGCGGGCTGGTGGATATCGTATGTGTTCGGATTTTTCAGTACTTAAAACAAGTTTTACAACCCATCTTAAATCGTTTGACGGGGTCCGATAGAGCCACTGCCTGCCGGGGTCGCGGGAATGTTTAACGAGATACCGCAGTCCTCGAACGCAACTGAAGGAGCAGGGTGGATTTTAGTCAGTAGAAGTCTGACACAGGGAGTGCCAGACTTCTACTGACTAAATGACTTATGCTCCACCCAGAGCAGAAGTCATTTGATGATTTTCCCACCGGTAAAAAAAATAAATAAAATCTTAAATCGTTCCCACTATTGGGGGATACAGGTCTCTTCTCTATGAGAAGGCCCAGATTATTCGGTACTTAGACATACTGGTTTTCTCACGATTTTTCTGCGCCGTATGAGATCAGGTGTGATGATGTAACAAAGCGTAACTTGACTGTCTGGGTTCGAACTAACAGCCTACATATCGTAAGTCGTGTCTTGGGACAACACTGCTAACCACGTCATCACGAAATGAGTTCACAAAAATAGTTTACCGGAGCAAGCTTGCCAAGTTACGTCGTCATAAAAATACGTTTCAACTTTACAAAAGCGGTTACTTTGAACCTGAAGTTATGTTTAATCCTCTGCCAAGTTGTGAAATTCCGAAAATATTCCGTCCTCATTCCAAGACCGCTGTTATACGCGAATATTCGTGACATTAGAGTATAAAACTGTGAGTGGGTCAACTATATTTCCTAGTACTTAATTAGCCTGGTTACTTAACTTTTTACAAAGTTAATAAGCCACGAAAAAGTATTGTCACGAGGCTTTCAAATGTATGACTGCTAAATGTGCCCGAGCTTCGTTCGCTTCGGAGGTTTTTCCCGTGTAAATCCAGATCCCGCGAGTGTTCAGGGATATAAAGTAGCATATTTATGTTGACCTATCTTTCTGTGAAAATCCCATTAAAATCAGGAAACCGTTCCAGACCCGACCGTCTGAAATAGTTATTAAAAGTTTGTTTGTATTTTAGTATCGCTTAAATAACTAGAAGCTCTTGAGAAAACAGATAGTTTTAAATCACAGACAGATTCTTCCGTTTTCTTTATATGTATAGATTAATAAAAAGTTTAAAAGTTCAACAATCTATTATTTGGCGCCACCATTTTATTTTGTGTTGCATCACTGTCTGCATTTAAAATTATTTTAAGTTTAAAATAAATGTCATTACGCAATTTTGACCATTATAACGACTATCAGACTGTATAATTTAGCTTACATCGATTAGCAATTTAATATAGCTATTATACTACACTCGCAAGCAACTAAATCAACTCAAGGAACGCAGGAAGACCACAAGTATTTAAATATTTTGGTTTCTCGATAGTGTATAAAAACAAAAAAAAATGCACTCACATCTAACTCCAATTCCAGCTTATTAATCTCATCGGTAGCAGCATTTAGCTTCTCCAACTCCACCTGGAAATGTTTGAAGAACTTGAGACAATCGCACGGAACGCGCACTTGGTACTCCCAAACGAAAGGCAACAGCAAGCAACATGTAGGAACGGGAAACATCCGAGACATTACTATAGATTCATCAGCGTTTATCACTAAACTAATATTTATCACTACTCTAGATATAAGACACAATATCGCACTTTATCTAACTGTACCTTATATGACGAACGTTTCCTGTCCCTACACGACATAAGCGAACTAAAATTATTACTTACACAGTTTACGCCAATTTTTTTAATGAATACAGGTCGGTATACACTAATAAAATAACTACAGAAATGCTAAATTACATTTTATTTAAAATTAACATAGTTACATTACAATTAGAATCATACATGCGATAAATTTTACGTTACAAAAATATTTTATTACGCCTTTAGCAAAATTTTTATATAAATGAAAAGAGATTTTGAATACGTTTTTTTTTTAAATATTTTATTTAATAACTCAGCCAAATAGCTACGCACCTTTATTTGTGTTAAAAATTATAATTTGTGATACATAATAAAATAATACTTAATTATGAGACAATATATTAATGGAATGGTTCAGTTGTAGGTACTATTATTATATGGTTTGACCTTTATTTATAATAAATCGTATTTTTATGAACACTCAACTTTTGGTAAAGTTAGTCACTTAGCTATTTTCGTAACTCATATTAGGCCGCTGGGATATTTAGAGGATTTTTACATAAAATTACAATATGAGATTACATATGAGTTAAAATTATATGATAATTTACTTCTCATTATTGGAAGTATTGCAAATGTATAAAAAAACAATAACAAAAAAAAACTGGTGGTGAAATCTAAATGCTGACTATGAAAATATAACATCAACATAAAGTTTGAAGTAAATTGTTGATAATGATAATAAAAACAATGACAGTATAATAATGCTACTTCGAGATTCAATGAATCTTACTTGCAACAGTAGTGTAAATATGCATAATTATTTAAAAAGTTACATTTATTAATCTAAATATGTTCCATTTATGTGACATTTGGCAAAGTTACACTCTGTAACATAATTTTGCTTTACTGATACCAGTAATAATACTAAATACATATACTATTTATATATAAAAAAAATTAATCCCATCTGCTTTCTTTTTGCGTGCATGCAAGAACACTGGGTTGGAAAACAGCAGTCTTGAGTTAATCAGATTAGCAAATACCACTTGTATTATATTATATTATTATTATATTATCATATTTCTGGTCCATTTATTGTTTAATCAATTCAATATCTGCAACCTGGCAGCCCAGTCATACCTACAATGTATAATAATTGCTTTGCTACAATATTTTTCAGTTTTAATTTTTTTATAAAAAAAAATATAATTTTGCAGCATGCAAATTAAATATATTTTCAAAGTGGATGCAGGAGTGTAAGTTAGGATACTTACATTTAAAATAGGTGGTGTTCTTTTATGGATATTAAAAACCAAACTCACATAAATGGAACAATTCAATATAACTATTTATAGTGGTGATTTGTGGCCTTATAGTTTTCAGTTGTTGCAACACTTAGGCCTCTAAGAAAATATAACAGACACTTTCTAAAAACATAATTGTACAAACAAATTTTATTTTTAAAGTAAATAAAATACACAATTCCATGTTTACTCTAAAGAGAAATAAATGTTATCATGTTGACCTCAGAATTATTAAAAACATTATTTTAAGTGATCATAATTTTTCATATCATGGGTAGGACACACCCAATTTATGTCATATATTATTGCTTTAAAGCTTTTACATTCTGGGGTAATACAACTACAAAATAAGATTCAAAGGATTGAATTACTTAGTAATTCTACTCAGCAGTACATAAAACATTGCAAATATCACTAATTTATTTTAAAAAAGACATAAGTATAAAAGATTGATGTACAAAGATCGTATTTCCAATCAATACATAATGTGATGCATCTTTAATTTAAAAATAGGCTGAGTAGCCACTTATAGTAACTTGAACAAAAACATTGTGTCTATTATGTGTGAGTGTGCTACAGTCAGTAACTACTCATATGTTCAATTACAAAATACAGTATAAAATGGCACATTAACAATTCTGAAAAATAAGTTAGTAGATGTGAAACATATCCCTAATAAATAAGTAATATAATTTCCAAATTAATAACTAACAATTTAATTCGAAAATTGACAAACAATGTTGTGATACATTATTGTATATTATTTTTTTGTGGACAGGAAACAGTCCTATAAGGTACCAAAACATACATAACATACTATAAGAAACATGTAGTATAGAAACCTACTCATCCCATACACACTCCAAATATACGACAACAAGATCTATATACAAACATGTGTATTCATAAGTGTTTTGGACCAATCAGTTCAAATCACTATCACAAATGTATTTGCCGGAGACGAACCGCCGCTTGACGAGGGACAGGCGGTACCCGCTGCCTATTAGTTCGAACTCAATGCCGGAGAGGGTCGCACCCTCGCAGTTGAACTGCGCTGAGATGGTCGCTTTGCTCGAGGGACCTTTGCCGAGCTCGAAGCGTGCCTTCAGCGAGCCCACGCCGCGGTCCTCCGAATGCTGAGACAGCTCCGTGAAGCGCCACATCGCCTGCTCGGTCTCTCCGCTCCACGCAGTCTTCGGCATTGCGATCACGTTCTTTACCGCCCCATTCATAGGGACGCAAACTGACACGTTCAGCAGTGGGGATGGCGGGCTCATAGCGTGCAAGTTATACTTATAATCCACCTTCAAGTCAGTGTGGTCCTGCTCACACTTCCAATAAGATACCATCTGCAGAGGACACGACGCGGCGCCGGTCTTTGGTCGTACTTGATATTTAAGTATATCTACATTAAAGTACTGCGCTGTCGGATTCTTTTCCGACTGCCGTTTCAGAAGTGATGTTAAAGCAGGCATGTTAAACTCAACCACAGTGTTATCGCGCGTCGACATCATCGCGTTGATACTTATCAGTTGCTTATTTGGTAGGACATTGTCCAACCTATGTATGTTTTTCAGTCTGAAACATAATTTAGCTGGGTTGGGATTGTTAGCCAACACGCCAACGATGCCGGTGGGAAAGGAGAGCATCATATCTCCTGACATTTTAACTTGGCACTTCGACTCTTCCGTACCACGGAAATAGGAATGAATAATCTCGTGGAACGCTACAGCTAACGGTATAGTATCCGCCATGCCTATTGTGAGAGGGGAAGGTCCGCGTGAGCCTGAGGAACCAGCAGTGCGGAAGTCTCCCTCAGAGCGCCGCGACGGCGGCCGAGGGAGCGAGATTGACGACATCGTGGGGGTAGACGTGCGGATATTGGATTGCCCCATCTCACCCACTTCAGAAAATAGATCGCCTACATCAGCATTAGAAACAGGAGTAGGGCTTTCAAGTAAATGTGATTGATTGCCTTGCAGAGGTGCATAGGGATTGGAAACATTGCCGTGTGGCGAAGCGGGGTTGCTGACTGTGGGGCTTTGGAAGAAGTTCAAGTCTAATAAGTCACTGCTCGCTTTGCTGGTGTTGGCGTTCGAGCCGCGCCTGGTCGTGCCGATTTTGTATAGGGAGATATTCTCAACTGTTGCTCTAAGCTCATCTACACTGGCTGATATGGGATTAACTCCATTGCTTATGGGTTTGATCTCCACATGGATCTTCTGTTCTCTCTCTTCCTCAGAATCTGAATCAGTAGAGGAGTAAACACTTCCTTTCTCATCTTTGGGCCTAATACAGTAACCTTCCTCATCTACTTCTGGGGAATTCATGAAATCATCTTTTGTTGGTACTTCTTCCTCTTTCTCTTCTAAGTCAGACTTTTCACCCGGGTTTGAGTTTTCTGAAATCTCATCTTTCTTCTTCTTGGCTTTCTTCAGCTTAGGTTTAGTTCTCCTGCTACGTAAGAACCATTTTGATTCCCTAAGCGTAGTGCGGCCCATGTCGGCATCTTTGTCAGGTGCCACTGGTGTAGCAGGTGTTCCACTGGGGCTGGAAGGTGCGGAGCATGGCGCTGCACCCTCGATGCTTCCACTAGGCTCCTCCTTGCTTTGGAAATTTGGTGTAAACAAATTCAAAAGTGAGGTAGTTCTCCTTGAAGTCTTAGTTGCAAATGATGGCTCCTTCTTTGGTGCCTTAGCTGGTTGTGGGGGTTTGTGAGACCCATTTGAGACAGTTGATATCTGGTCAGCTTCCGATATGGAATTGTTAGCTGACCCTGGCTTAGGTAATGAAAGAGGTAGTTCAACTAAAACCGCCTTCTCTATAGCATTGTATTTCTCTATAAGGAACTGTTCCAGTAGTTTTTCTGCAGTTAATTCCAGGCATTGGTGTTTGAAGTCTCTGTGCACTTGCCCCATGAGGTCATGGTTGTTCTGAATGATGTCAGCGTATGAGTTAACAAACTGTTTCATCTGTTTCAAGTGAGCTTCCTCCACATCTTGGAAATGTTTGCATGTTTGGGTCATTTTCTTTTCAAAGTCTTGTTTCACCAGGTTATACTTCTCAGCTAGTTGTTTATAGTCTTCATGGAGCTTCTTAATCTTAACCTCAGCCTTCTCAATATCTTTAGCGGATGCATTATCCTTCCTCAACTTCTCTAGTTCAGCTGATTTACTTGTGTACACATCTTTAGCCTTTTGTAAGGCCTGTTTGGTGTTCTGTATCAATAACACTACTTCTAAAGTGTTAGATTCAGAGTCTTTGACAGCCTTGTGCTTCTTGTGAAGCTCTTCTGCATACCTTGCAACATCTTTAACCAGTTCACATAGCTTCTGGAACATGTGTTGATGTAAATTCGACAGTTTCTCGGCGGAACATTTTAATACGCCCCAAAAAGGAGCGAATGTACCCTGCGCGCAGTTACTATTCGCCTGTTTAGCTAATTTCGCTAATGATTTCGAATTAGTCTCTTCTATATTAGACCTTTCCCTAAGGTACTCTGAGAGCTCTTTGCTGGCAATGAGTCCGTATTTCATGTTTTGATATAATATATCGTATCCATTATGCTCGTTGGCGAAATAATCTACAAAGTTGACACTCATCTTTGCAGTTAAAAGGGCCTACCATAAGAGTTACTCAGTACATTATTTTTCACTCACTGACCTGTATTCTAGGGTCGAGCTCAGTATCACCATTGTCGTCAGCCGGGATAGTGAATGAAGACTCTTCCATTGTAGTTAGTACTTAGGACTAGGAAGCCACCCAATCACCTAAATTACATCACCGACACAATAGCGTATAGCGTCACCTTCACTCCCTACAAACACACAGAACTGGTATTTATTGAATACATCACAGGCAAAGTTGTTTAATTAAATCGTTTAACACTGCATATAGCTCCGCGTTACGTGTTTAATTTAGCAAAATAAATAATAAAATAAGAATTTTTCATTCAAGATGACGTCCACCTTCGTGACGTCAAATCATAACAATAGACAAATATAAATCTTTCTTTGCTGAGGGATGCCCTATTAGAACTAAGACAACTTTAGTTAGTTTTATAATAGTCGATATGTCCCGGTAATCACAACCCGCATAAATATAAAGGGCCCTATCGAAAAAGACTACTTCGGAGCTTCTTCTATGCAACGCCTGTTACTGCATATCCGGAAAGAACATAAAAAGTTTTCCCTTGAGCTTCTCTGAAGTGATGCATACGGGGTTTCGCCATTTTAGGCATCGATAGTGCTGCCCCCTTATCGTCTTCAAACATTCCTAAATTCCAACTTTCGGAAAGCACCCTGATATGTTAGTCTCGGCATGAAAATTGGGTCTCCAGTTTTGTTAGAAGGTATTATTTTAACCCGTTACTTACTGGGTTTATGTAGTTCAAGACTTCCTACAACCCAGTCGTTCCATACTAGTTCTGGTTGGATATGCGATTAGACTAGAAGCTGAACCCGATGGGTTTGGTGAATGTTGATTATTTATTCACAATTATTCTTATCATTTCAGTTTGGCAAAAAAAGTCCTAAAACGGAAATAAGGTAATGTGTTGGGGAAAAAGTTTCTTCGCATTTTTTAAGAAAATTTTAAACATTTTTAATATATACTCCATAGGTTTAGGTAGTTAAAAAAAGGTAAACAAAAAAAACCACGTGACTCATAGATGCAAAACATTTTATTTCTAATTTTAAAATCATATTATTTATAATCACATATTAATAGCCTCTATTTTGACTCTGAATCTGATGATCACATTAATAATAAAACGATCAGTGGTATCATCCATTATTTTAACTAATTTAAACATTTTCTGTTCCCCTTTTATAAAATGGCCTTCGTTTTTTTTCCTATTCTCTGCAGTTACACTAGCTAGAGCCTCTGGCAAAATAATGTTTAGGTCAGCCATTTTAAAAGTTTTATTTTTCTCGGCTACAAACCCCTTAACTTGAGCCCATATTAATTCAATTGGATTGAGCTCACAGTGATATGGCGGCAGATGCAATACTGTAACACCATTTTCCTTAGCTAATTCATCCACAACATAGGATTGCTATTTGTGTTTTTCATATTTAACTTTTATTAATAATTGTGCTTTTAATTCTGCTTCTTCAAAAGCAATTTTTTTTTCATTTAACTACTGAATATCAGCCTTTCTTGATGCAGTTGTTGGCACTTTTTCTTTTTTTAACTACTGTGATAGGGTGCATTATCCATTACCAAAATTGAGTCTTTTTCCAGTTTGGTGAAAATTGTGGTGATCCATTTCTCAAAATTATGTGCATCCATTTCTGAATGGTAATCACCATCACCCTTAGTGGCTTGAAATATTAATTCACCTCCTTCAACAAAACCACTTGATGAACCTGAAACATAGTTATAAATAAATTCAACAACTGATGAATAATTATGTTTTCTTGTGAATATTAAATTTGAATTATGAGCCTCTCATATGTACTTGACCTAAAATGTGAATTTATTATATATTGACTACCTCATTGGTCTAGTAGTCGCGAGCACTACAGCTGACCACGAAGTTCACAGTTCGATTCCCAGGTCAGTTAGTGTTACTGGGTTTTTCTATCTGGAATTTTCAGTAGCAGCCTCGACTCGGGAGTTGTGCCCGGTTAATGGCAATAGGCTCGCCCCTATTACGTGTACCTTAATCATAACTGGTAAAATGTGGGTGTACTATAGGTGCACCTCTGCCCAACCCATCGGAGAAACAAGGAAGTGATTTATTAAGTTTATTATATATGATGTTTTTCACAAGCTTATTAAATACAATTATCATCTTAGCATTAATTCTATTAAAGGCTATTTAAGTAATATTCTTACCAACGTGGCCTAAAATAAGGCGTTTTCCTTTCCCGCTGGGATTCTTTAATCCTGTAGACAAACCCTGCCTGTGAGTCTCTTTACAGGATGTTATGGTAGTGTCTTTGAAGATTTAGTGTGTCCTGCAAAAACAATATTTATGAGTTTACAAGATATTTACAAAGGTAACAGTGTACAATATTTATTTTAAAAACATATTAACGTTGTTATCATACCTTCATTGACCCATGTTTCATCCAAATAATATATTTTCTTCCCGTCTCTTCTATATTTTGCAATCTCATTTTAATATTTTACACGCCATACTGCAATGTCTGGTTTGTCAATAAGCATACTCTTGCGACTGCGTTTGGAGTATTTAAAGCCTAATTTCTTCATCAACTTATACATTACATCTCTTTTTATATTAGGTAGACTGCCATCATTATTGACACTTTCCAATACTTTTTCAATAGTTGGCATTTCCTTTGCAAACAAAAACACATGTTCTTTTCCCCTCACTACGTCTAAATCCATATCATCGAAACTGTCAATTTTGCTTGGTTTCGTTGCCGGTGGAGGAGTAGACTCCACTCTATATGAAGTTTTGTACTGGTTAATGACCTTGTACACAGTTGGTACAGAGATACCCATTATTTCACCAGTTTTTTGCACTATGTCTGTTTTTAACGGAAAATACTCTTTGGGCCATGTTTCTTCTACATATTTAAACACATTTATCAATGTCTGTTTCTCAGATGATGAAAGAGGTCCGGTTTTGAAGCGTTTCTTCTTTGGTGATGGAAATGTGTGTACGAAGTTGGTCTGGCTAGTACCAGCCTCGAGTTCACAAATTTTTCACGATACGAATTTAAAAACGAATAACAATTAATAACAAACATTAACAATAACTAAATAACAAAAACAAAACAAAGAAACAAGCTAATAATATCACAATTCAACAAAAATGTGTGTTTCCCGATAGCTATAACCTAGGACTCTTTAAGTCAAGAGTGAATAGGTTACTTTAAGGTAAGCGTGCTCCATCTTCGACCACATCATCACTTACCATCAGGTGAGATGGTGGTCAAACGAGAACATATTCTAAATAAAAAAATAAAAATAAAAAAAACACGTACGATAAATGACTATTCTATTCTATTTTTTGTTAATGGCAAGTGGAGCCGATGTCGACTATTCTGCGAGAGTGTTTGTCAGCAATGGCGCCTGGTTAACCGACTAAACGTAATACCTGCCACTTCAGTTGCACTACGTCACAATTGCACTCTTTCATTTAGCAACATTATCTAATTCGTTGTATTTTCTAAAAGGTTTGGGGAACCTATCTTTTTGGGCTCTTTATGATGGACAGAATACAAAGTATTATATTATTTTATAAATCAAACAAAAAATTGTGCTCAAGCAGTTAAATCTACGAAGAGTAGTTTAAGAATAAATGATAAAGTTGAACATACTATAACAAAAGAAAAAACTATCGTGTGATCGAAAATAAATTTAATTTCGTTAGAACGTACTTTTAAAGAAGAAAGTGTCAACTATAAACAACCCTTTTTACGATTTGTTTACCCTTTTTTAATTACCTAAACCTTTCGAGTATAGGTTATTTACATTTAACTAAAGTATGTAGGTACCATTTTGTTTTATAACTTTTTGCCATCCTGTAGGTAGGGACATGATCCCATTGCTATAGAAATTTTGGGACTTCTGATCAAAATACCACGACAAGTGACCACAACCACAGATAACCATAGATGATACAGATAACTATATAATATCTCACAATCTAACTAACACTGACAGTGACAAAGGTTCTTACGGTGGTGGCGCCATCTGCGATTAGCTTTCACTTGCACGCCCCATTTACATCGTTTGATTATTTCGATTCAATTCTTTTAGTCGAGTACTCACAAATTTTCTGTATTGCTTATGGTTCCAATACTGTCAAGCTCAAAATAACCTATAAAACGTTCCTACCATTACAACAATCTGATCTCTCTTTTGCTCTTATTGTCATTTCCGCTTCACTAGCGCCAAAACAGGGTTATCGTGTTGATCTCTAAGTTTTGAAAGGTTTGCATGATGCTTTTTGTCCAGTTTGACGTAAAACAGCTTCAACTTGCTCCAATTTCATTTTATCGTCGAAGTGGATTTTATGTTAAATTCTTTATATGAGTGACATAACTGGTAATTGCCATTTGTTGCTCGTGTTACTATCGGAGTTACTCGTTGTCGGAGTTTGTTTCTGAGAAGGTGATCGCACCCAATCTGTATGCAACTATTACGCGTCGCCTCCACTATGTCTTGCCAAGGATCATATTCGGGCCCTGGGGATGAGTATGACTTCGAGGACGATGGGTACGACGATCTGGATGAATACAGAGACCGGGACGACACGTTACCACCGGTGCCGCCCGTCGAAGATAGTGACGAAGGTATGTTTTGTTTACGATCTTTGTCTAACCTTGTTTTGGTATCTTATTTCACGTATCTTTACTATACCCTCGTTTATGTTTTCCTTCAGGATCGTAGATTACATGTAAACAATGGTTATGTAACGACAACAAGGTTATTTATATACAATATTGACCATACTGTTACATTCCCGCCTATTTCGTTCCAACCTGTTTGGTGACGTAATTAGTTCTTTTTGATGTCACTTTCTCCATAAAAAATCTCATTTGTATAAATAGTAGCAAGTGGCCAATTTTCTTGATCAAACATTTGATCTGATGTGATTTTGTATTCATGATAACATCATTATTATGATTTGGAATTATAAAAAAAATGCTATCTAGATCTCTTATCTCTGATGTTGAGCAGCTGACCAATGTAGTCATCAAGGTAATATCAAATCATCATCATCATATTGTCCAAATTAGCAAATTACTATGGCTTCTGACCTTTTATACTTATTATCCAATTTTGTACTAAATTCAATACCCAGCAGAATTAATATGTCACCTTCAAGAAAATCTTGAAAACAAACAGGCTAAACTTTTCTTTATGGCCCGCTATGGCCCATTGTATTCTTCTGTTTTGTCACAAAAAAAAATTAAAAAGAATATTCTCAAATTTCTTCCTCTTCTACTGAAATTCATACCATCAATGTGAGTTTTAAACAGTAACAAAATCTATAGTAAATAGGTATATTAATAATACTATCTGATTAGTATTAGTAATATAAGCACTTTCTAAATAATCTGTAAAAATGTATATTTTATAGTGTGAAATTAGGGGCTTGTTCCATCTGCGCTATGTAAATTGGGATATATTTTATCTTATATTATTTATTTTATATCATAAGTTATTTATTCATTTGTTAACATAAGTAGGATACATGTATTTGCTTGCCACATATTTATTATTAAGTATGACTTACATATTCCCATATCTGCATGCAGATTACACCAATTTAAAAACAGTAATTCCATACCTTATTCCACGAAATTTGAACTAGAAACTATAAAAATATAAATATTAATTTCATTTAATTTATTTCATAAACAAGTTTAACATAGCTAGTGTTGGAATTTTTCACTATGTCTACATACAAAACTAAAATAATGAATAGGTTTAGGAATAATAATTTATAACAATACTGCACAAAATAAACATACTAAAATTAGTTATAATGTACAATTTCAAATAATATTATTTTCAAATATAAAAAATATGCCAAATTAATTTTTATTTTAATTACCTACTTGTTGAAATAAAAATATTCTGGAGTAGATACTATTATTGAGCCTGAATTAAACCACCTAAATTAGCAAAAAATATAATATTTATAAAATGCATACAACACATACTGTCATGTATTGTGCCAGTTCTTTTGTGATCTATTTTGTGTTCTAAAATAGTTTTTTTAATTATTTTAAAAACCTGTTTATCAATGTACAATTGAATGTGTTAACTGAATCATGACTTGGAATGTTAGTGGTGCTTAGAATTTTCTATTTGTTCCAGACACGGAAGAAGCCAGTGAGACAGACATACCCAACAATGATGAGCCACTTGAAGTTAAGGAACAGTATGTATACATTTAATTATTTAAAAACAAAAACTACAAATACTTAATTCCGAAATTGAGGGTATTAATTGGTATGTTCTTAATGAGCTCTTTCCAATGAAGAAAGATCTCTCTCATTTCTGTTTGCTCCTTAGAACTTCAGGTGTTTCATAAATGCATTGTCATATTTAATGTATATCAGATATAGAACACTACTGTTCTGTATCTGATATACAGGAAAGGAACAACTGCAGAATAAAATATATGATCACGCATATTTTTAACTGGCGACTGAAAAATGGTTTTTACTTTACCGAGCCTCCTCTATACGAATTCGTAAAAAAAAAAATACGGGTCTCGTAGTTTCCGAGATACGATAGGGGGGGGGGGGGGGAGGGGGTGAAAAGGGGAGGTTTGGCACTTTTCCCGTAGGTTTGAGAGTTACTTGTTTACGAATCTGTCAAAATATACCCACCTCCCCATCCACCATCTGGGAGAACAATTATGTCAGTGAGTCAGTGAGTGAGTGGTAATCTAGCTTTATATAGTATAACTAGTATTTGCGTGTTGCGCGAGGTGCAAGCACCTCGCGTGCTTGTGAATAAAAATAAAAAAATGGGGGGGGGGTGATGGGGGGGGGGTTGCACAATTATTTCGACTACAGCATTGCCCCTCTAAATGAATCTGAAAAAAAAAATGTTCCAAGTCTCTTAATTTCCGAGATCCGCCTAAAGGGGGTGAGAAGGGGGGCAAGGGGGGCGACTTTGAAAAATGATTTTTACTTTACCGAGCCTCCTCTATACGAATCCGTAAAAAACAAAAAATACGGGTCTCGTAGTTTCCGAGATACGATAGGGAGGGGGGAGAAAAGGGGAGGTTTGGCACTTTTCCCGTAGGTTTGAGAGTTACTTGTTTACGAATCTGTCAAAATATACCCACCTCCCCATCCACCATCTGGGAGAACAATTATGTCAGTGAGTCAGTGAGTGGTAATTTAGCTTTATATAGTATAACTAGTATTTGCGTGTTGCGCGAGGTGCAAGCACCTCGCGTGCTTGTGAAAAAAACTAAAGCATTGCCCCTCTAAATCAAGTATTTGCGTGTTGCGCGAGGTGCAAGCACCTCGCGTGCTTGTGAAAAAAAAAAAGTGGGGGGGGCGGGGGTGATGGGGGGAGATAGGGGGGTTTAGTATTTGCGTGTTGCGCGAGGTGCAAGCACCTCGCGTGCTTGTGAAAAAAAAAAAAAAGTGGGGTGGGGGTAATGGGGGGGGAGGTTGCAGAAGTATTTCGACTAAAGCATTGCCCCTCTAAATGAATCTGAAAAAAAAAAATGTTCCAAGTCTCTTAGATTCCGAGATCCGCCTAAAGGGGGGGAGAAGGGGGGGGGGGGGGACTTTGAAAAATGGTTTTTACTTTACCGAGCCTCCTCTATACGAATCCGTAAAAAGAAAAATATACGGTTCTCGTAGTTTCCGAGATACGATAGGGGGGGGGGGGAAAGGGGAGGTTTGGCACTTTTCCCGTAGGTTTGAGAGTTACTTGTTTACGAATCTGTCAAAATATACCCACCTCCCCATCCACCATCTGGGAGAACAATTATGTCAATGAGTGAGTCAGTCAGTCAGTGAGTGGTAATTTAGCTTTATATAATATAATATAACTAGTATTTGCGTGTTGCGCGAGGTGCAAGCACCTCGCGTGCTTGTGAAAAAAAAAAAAGGGGGGGGGGGGGTGATGGGGGGAGATGGGGGGGTCCAGTATCTGCGTGTTGCGCGAGGTGCAAGCACCTCGCGTGCTTGTGAAAAAAAAAAATGGGGGCGGAGGGGTTTTGAAGGGGGGGGGGGGGGTTGCAGAAGTATTTCGACTAAAGCATTGCCCCTCTAAATGAATCTGAAAAAAAAAATGTTCCAAGTCTCTTAGATTCCGAGAGCCGCCTAAAGGGGGGAGAAGGGGGGCGGGGGGGGGGGACTTTGAAAAATGGTTTTTACTTTACCGAGCCTCCTCTATACGAATCCGTAAAAAGAAAAAAATACGGGTCTCGTAGTTTCCGAGATACGATAGGGGGGGGGAAAAGGGGAGGTTTGGCACTTTTCCCGTAGGTTTGAGAGTTACTTGTTTACGAATCTGTCAAAATATACCCACCTCCCCATCCACCATCTGGGAGAACAATTATGTCAATGAGTGAGTCAGTCAGTCAGTCAGTGAGTGTTAATATAGCTTTATATAATATAACTAGTATTTGCGTGTTGCGCGAGGTGCAAGCACCTCGCGTGCTTGTGAAAAAAAAAAAAATGGGGTGGGTGATGGGGGGGGTTTAGTATTTGCGTGTTGCGCGAGGTGCAAGCACCTCGCGTGCTTGTGAAAAAAAAAAGTATTTGCGTGTTGCGCGAGGTGCAAGCACCTCGCGAGCTTGTGAAAAAAAAAAAAAAAAGGGGGGGGGGGTGATGGGGGGGTTTAGTATTTGCGTGTTGCGCGAGGTGCAAGCACCTCGCGTGCTTGTGAAAAAAAAAAAAAAGAGGGGGGGGGTGATGGGGGGGGGGGGGTTGCACAAGTATTTCGACTAAAGCATTGCCCCTCTAAATGAATCTGAAAAAAAAATGTTCCAAGTCTCTTAGATTCCGAGATCCGCCTAAAGGGGGGGAGAAGGGGGGCGGGGGGGGACTTTGAAAAATGGTTTTTACTTTACCGAGCCTCCTCTATACGAATCCGTAAAAAACAAAAAATACGGGTCTCGTAGTTTCCGAGATACGATAGGGAGGGGGGAGAAGGGGGGTGAAAAGGGGAGGTTTGGCACTTTTCCCGTAGGTTTGAGAGTTACTTGTTTACGAATCTGTCAAAATATACCCACCTCCCCATCCACCATCTGGGAGAACAATTATGTCAATGAGTGAGTGAGTGAGTCAGTCAGTCAGTCAGTGGTAATCTAGCTTTATATAGTATAATATTATAAAGAGGTAAAATTTGTAAGTTTGTATGTATGGGGTAATCTCTGAAACTATCGAACCGATTTTGAAAATTCTTTCGCTTACATGTAGCTGCATTATCCCTGAGTGCTATAGGCTATAAATTATCTTTATATTATGCATATTAGCCGAGCTATTATAATCTTTGTCAAGCAAGTCGGGTACGGGATCCCGTAGAATATTTTCGACTTCTACGCGGACGAAGTCGCAGGCAGAAGCTAGTATAGTATAAATAACTAGCTTTTGCCCGCAACTTCATTCGCGTGCAATTCGAAAACCATGGGAACCTTATATTGGGATAAAACTATTCCCATACCAAATTTCATCTAAATCAGTTCAGCGGCTTAGGCGTGAAAAGGTAACAGACAGGCAGACAGAGTTATTTTCGCATTTATAATATTAGTATGGATTATTAGGATATATTATGGATGACCAGTACCATCTGACATTTTTAAAAGACAATTCGTAACATATCGTAAAGGAGTAACAATTTCAGATTATATCAAGACAAATTGGCCAATTTGAAGAAGCAGTTACAGCAGTTAGAAGATGGCATTCATCCGGAGTTCCTGAGGAGGGTCAAGAGGTTAGAACACCAACTGCATGAGAGGCTCAGGATAAATAAAATATATAGGTGAGATTATTTAACTGATGTAATAAATATATCATCCGCCATCTTCTTTTTTACTACCGGTCTACCAGACATACTGAAGGGTACCATCCACACATGGTCGATGTACTGTCTTGTTATACTAAGTGCTTCTCTACATTCATTGTGCGGAATTTTCTGCTGGCTTCTGTGTTCCCTACCACACAGGACCCGTCAGCCTTTAAAGGAAGAGTGAACAGGCATCGTCTGGGCTCGCTCGTTCCATCATAGACCTCATCTAACGCTTACCATCAGGCGTAATCATTAAAATAGAAAAGAAAATACACAATAAAATATGGCAACCCCAAAAGAATATTATTATGGAACAATACTAAGGGATTAATTATGCCAAAATCCAGTGTAAATATAATGGGTTTTCTATGAATGTTGCCTGTTGCATTGCGTCATTCATCATGCGTATATATTGACAGGCGAAAGTTTCCAGCTTCTATGTTAATGCTAAATAACTTAAGAAGAAGAAAATACCAATAGGGTAATTTGAGTAAATAACGTACCTATGTTACTTATAGGCAAGCATGCGCTATCGTCTTGCACAACATCCCTTACCATCGGATGAGATAGAGCTCAAACCCAAGACTATCAATAAAAAATAAATAATTACTTTCTAAACTTAACTGTCGATATTCAACTTTCGGGATCCGGGGCAGCAGTCTGGCGCCGCGTTGTAAAGTATGTAAGAGCTCCCGCAGCCCTCGGCGCAAGTGTGCGAGGGAGCACGAGGTGGTTTTAGTCAGTATCAAGAAAAAGAATGGGTCTTCAACTTTCACTATAGTATAACTATAATTATTTAGGTCACTCTTCATGATTTTTACCAGTTTCTAGCTAGAATAAAGTAGTTAAGAGAACTAAATTTAGGAACCTAGTTCATGACTTTTAATAACCTCCCTTCTATCTATATTCCCAGGGAACACATGTACGACGTAGTAGAAAGAGAATATATAGCAGAGAAGAAAGCAGCGGCGAAAGAATTTGAGGAGAAGAAGATAGAGCTGAGGGAAAACTTGCTCAATGACTTCGAGGACAAGAGGAAAATGATTGAGAGTGAGAGGCATAGTATGGAACTTAATGGAGATTCTATGGAGGTAAGGATCTTTATCATAATTATCATCAAACACCAACCCTATTGCAACTCGCAAGCCTAGCGCTTGTCTGTCAGTTACATTTGTGGAATGTGAGATACAATTGCACAATCTAGTTTCACCAACCCCGTTCCATAATCGGACTACAGACTAACGGCGATGCGCCATCGCTACAACCCATCCGCACAAAACGTTTTAGGAATCCTTTTATTGTGCGTACATTTTACGTTAAAGTAGGTATTATTTAAAAAATAAATAGACCTATATTCTTTTCGGTTGTTTATTGTCGGATAACATAAACTCAAGTGACTAAAACAGTTAGTGTCCGATAAATCCCTTTGCCTGCCCCAAGTCGAGGACATCCATGAGGATTTTCACCTCAATGAAAACGAAAAAGGAGGTGCCTAGGTGCACCAAGTCTCGTCGAAAAAAAATACCAGTATCTTGGTCATTTTGGTAACCAAATTGCGTTTTATTAATCAATTAATAAAACATAAATAATTTTCAACTTTTAATAATTGATGAGTGACAAGGAAAGAGTTTTTTTTATTGATACTAGGCTCGTGTTTGACCACCACACCATGTCACCTGATGGTAAGTGATAATATGGCCGAAGATGAAGCACACTTATCTAGAAGTAACCTGAGTAAAATATTGTTGTCTTTATAACCACTTATGACCTTTCAGCCTTTAAACCAAGAGTGAATAGGCATCTTCTGAGCTCGCTCGTTCCATGGTAGACCTCATCTATCGCTCAAACGGTCAAGAGTGGGCTCATCACGAATAAAAAAAAAGAAACGTACAGCTAACAATATTTAACAAAAACGTACACATTGTTCAGGTAAAACCAGTGATGAAGCGGATCTTACGGCGGCGGGCTAACGAGCCTGCGCCGGCGCCGGAGAAGCGCCGCAAGCCGCTGGGCACGACGCTGACGTTCCAGCTGGACGAGCGCGACATCGAGGCCGACCTGCGCGCCATCGCGCGACACTCGCCGCCCCCGCGTGCCACTCATGCGCCGCAGCCCAGGAAGCATTTGAATTCTAGTAGTTGTGAGTATTTGTAATAACACAGGGTTATTGGAAATACGACCCGATCCTGTTAAGGGCGTGTAGATGAGGTCATTAACTAACAAATAAAATGTTCCGCCGTCAAAATAGATTAGTGATTTTTAGGAGAAAAAAAATATTTATTTCATAAGACGTTGCAAAAATCATAAAAATAAAATAAGTATTGGATCTCGTTTTTCAAAAGTACGGTGGTTTTTAATTGTTTTATGTTTTTTTATTATGCGCAACTTAATTTTTTAGCTATTTAATAAATAAGAATTCTAAAACGTGTTTACGTTTTTTTTTTTATAAATTTTTAAAAGAGATAAAGTCCTATTTTATTTTAATATTTAAAAACAAATTTTTTCTCGATAATGGTATACTTTATGCCTAGAAACTTAGGGTTGATTTGTTAGTTAATGACCTCATCTACACGCCCTTAACAGGATCGGGACATATTTCCAATAACCCTGTATAAGACGTTTCATTTTTTCCACACAAAGTAACTTAACCCCTCAAGTGTCGCATGTTGAATGTACTTTTTGATTTTTGGGTAGGACTTCAGAAAAAATGATAAATCGGCAATTTATGGCCATTATCATGGTATATATTATACCTTCCTGGATTCGTTATAAGTTTATCTAACTATTTATATCATTCAATATGCAAATCAAACTGACCTTATCTCGCAGTGATGTGATATGTTTTCACTTTTATAATTTTCACTCACATTCGAAGTCATACACACGAAAAAAGACACACGATAACACAATAATGTGTAGGCAATGTTAACACAAATTATTCCACTTAGACACTGTAAAAAGTATTAAAAACTATTTGATCGCGGCGTCAGAACAAAAACCACAGATGCATTTTGTAAACATTTTTGTTTTCGTTCATTTTAGCGGTGTTCCCTTTAAAATGTTACTAAAACTGGTCAAGTATGGATCGATTAGTCGAATGATACAGCCACATCGTGTTACTTGCAACATAAACTTAAAATACCATCGTCCAATGCGAGCCGTGACGTTATTTACAAACGGTGTACCATTGACACTTGAGGGGTTAAAGCTAAAAATGACAGTAAACTAAAGTAGGGGTTTGAGTTTGTGAGAGACTGGTGACTGAAGTGGGTTTCAACGAGAATACAGATTACAGGTCACCAGTTCCTTAGTGTGTAATGTGTTCTATATGGATAAAGGTATAACCCATATTTTAATGCATCCCCATGTACGGATGAAATAGACATGAGCCTCTGCAAGTGTAATAAGGTCATCTGCTTAGCGTCTAATCAGATGCAGTTGAATACTAGTGGAGCGCCATATCTAACCTCCAGTACCCAGTAACTGGGTAAACTCCTTGGCAAGACTGGTATCAGATTTTCTGTTTGTACACATGACAGCCGGGTCCGGGTGCTTTCCGAGTCACAGAGACAAGTTTAATATTATTTATCATTTTAACCATTCACGGTAGCGGATTATAGATTCCATAGTCGCCGCGGCAGACTTTTTTTTTATTGAAAATAGGTTCGCGTTTGACCACTATCTCACCTGATGGTAAGTGATGATATGATTGAAGATGGAGCACGCTTACCTAAAAGTAACCTATTCAATCTGGCAGGCGCGTGCATAGGATTATGACAAGGCATGCGGCGGAGTAAAAACACACAAAAACTTCTTCTTTTATAGATTTTTAGCATAGCCACAGCCACACATCGCCACCATGCTACGATGCGTGGCTGTGGCTATGCTAAAAATCTATAAAAGAAGAAGTTTTTGTGTGTTTTTACTCCGCCGCATGCCCTGTCATAATCCTATGCACGCCCCTGCAATCTGGACTTAAAGACTCCTAGGTTGTAGCTGTCGGGAAACAGACTCCGGCAGGGAATTCCACTCCTTAGCCGTACGCACAATGAAGGTATTCCCAAAACGTTTTGTGCGTATGGGTGGGATGCCCACCATGTAACGATGGCGCTTCGCCGTTTGTCTCGTAGTCCGATGATGGAACGGGCTTGGCGGAATTAGATTGCGTAATTCCATCGCAAACTCCCCGAAATGTAACCGATAGAAAACCGATAGACTAGCAACTCGTCGTCGGTGTTCGGCTTCGGGGATCGCGAGCCAATCTCTGGCCACTAGCCCGGAAAGTAAGGACAACTGAAGGAATACAGTGGGATTAGAGTCAGTAAAAGTCTGACACTCCCTTCCTTTCCACCCAGAATGGGCGGAGTCATGTCATGACGACACGAATTGTAAAGACTTTAAAAGAGACGTTGACCTCTGAGTTTGTTTCGGTGTTTCTTCTCAGAGTAGTCAGTTAGGAAACACCGGCCTCATCTAGCTTAACTAAACTTAACACCCAAAAAACATGAAGTGTAAAAGTGTTATTTATAACCAACTAGCTGATCCGCCACGACTTCGTTCGCGTGGTATCCTACCCCTACCCAACCGATACCACTACCCCTATCCTACCGATACCCTACCAATACCCCACCCTACCAATACCCCACCCTACCAATACCCTACCCTACCGTACCCTACCCCTACCCTACCGTACCCTACCCCTACCCTACCTCTAAGACTATTATTTCCTTTCTTCTTTCGTATATGGTATGATATGCTGTTTCTGGATGATATTAAAATGTATTGTTCATTATCCAAAGTTTCGTCGGGCGAGTCCCCGGTGCGGGAGAGCGGGGAGACGACGGAGACGCGCGTGGAGGACGGCAAGCTGCTGTACGAGCGGCGCTGGTACCACCGCGGGCAGAGCGTCTCCGTGGAGGGCCGCGACATGCCCAAGTTCCCCGGACACATACATGCCATCACCGACGAGGCGGTTAGTATTATCCATACTTCCATACTAATATTATAAATGCGAAAGTAACTCTGTCTGTCTGTCTGTTACCTTTTCATGACTAAACCGTTGATCGGATTTAGATGAAATTTGGCATGGGATAGTTCAGGACCCTGGGAAGGACAAGCTTTTATCCCGAAATTCCCACGGGATCGAGATATACGCGGGAAAAACCTCCCGCGCGAACGAAGTCAGAATCAGTCAGAAGAAAACAATCTTTTTATTCCGGACCATAAATCCATAAAATGTTAGTAGCTTACACCTAATAGCTTATTATCTAGTGTTATTACCCATCACCCTCCACACAAACTGCTTCATAATAGGAAAGGACATACTCACCGTTCTCAGGATGCAGTTACAACTGTCCCTTACTCTTCTCAGAAGTGAAGCCGTTTTCTTACGTATAATCGCTTGAAACGCGTCCGTACGAGCTTGTGCAAACATTTCTGAGGCGCTACAGTAACGAGGCAGTCGCAAGAGCATCCTGAAAGCATTATTATACTGGACGCGGAGTACATCTAGCGATCTTTTAGCGTAACTGACCCATAGATTGCCCGTGTACATACTCTGGCAATAAGCCTTAAAAAGAGTAAATTTCACTAGGTCTGTACACTATGTAAATCTATCTATATATATAAACTAGTATTTGCGTGTTGCGCGAGGTGCAAGCACCTCGCGTGCTTGTGAAAACAAAAAAAAAAAAAAAGGGGGTGGTGATGGGGGGAGATTAGTATTTGCGTGTTGCGCGAGGTGCAAGCACCTCGAGTGATTGTGAAAAAAAAAAATGGGGGGTGATGGGGGGAGATGGGGGGGTTTAGTATTTGCGTGTTGCGCGAGGTGCAAGCACCTCGCGTGCTCGTGAAAAAAAACAAAAAAAAAAAGTGGGGGGGGGCGGTGATGGGGGGGTTTAGTACTTGCGTGTTGCGCGAGGTGCAAGCACCTCGCGTGCTTGTGAAAGAAAAAAAAAAAAAAAGGGGTGGTTGATGGGGGGTTGCAGAAGTATTTTGACTAAAGCATTGCCTCTAAATGAATCTGAAAAAAAAATGTTCCAAGTCTCTTAATTTCCGAGATCCGCCTAAAGGGCAGTGGCGGTACCTTCATATAAGCCCAAAAGCATGCCTTACTAAAAAATGCTCGATAGAGAATCAATGTCAAACCCGAACTATTTAAAAGTTCGCGCGCTTAATTCTTATCAAAATAACACAATGTATCTACTGAGTACTGCTAAACTACTACGCATCGCGATTGTTCGCGCGCAGAGTTTCGCATTTGTAGCATCTAATGATCTACATATTGCTATGTCGCTTACACGCACCGGCTTTTACCGGGCTTTCAAATACTATATCTGTCACTTTCGCACTTATAGCGATGTGCCGTATAACGAGTTAGGCCTTGTGCATACAACAAATTGATCACTATGGCAGATTTAAGCAGGGCATTCGTATGAAGTTGCATGCGTATGCGTGACCTTGTCAGCTTGCCAACTCTGCAGTGTTGCCGTTTTAGCCACACGTTGAAAGATCTTGGAGATTTTTAACGTGTTTGGAAACTTTTTTAACATTTATCAACAATAAAAACTAGCGACTTTTAAAATAACGAAATTAAATACAGTCAAAACCGTTTACAACAACATCATTTAGAACAACATACCGGTTATATAGACCAAAATCATAAGTACGGTCGGCCAAGAAAGTGGTGTACCAGTTTTGATTTAGTTTCCCGGTCATCGAAAATTACAACAAGGTTCGTTATAAAAAGATATTACTGAAAGAGACAACATTATCATGACGTAAACCCTCAGAACAATAACCTAAAGCATAGAAACCGTGTAAAAATAACAACAAAGTACAATACGCTGCACTCTTTTTTACATATGACATTGTGGAAGCATCAGAAAGAGATGCATATATGATGCTATTTGCGTAAATGTGCAGGTTGTCACGGGGTATTGAAGTGCTAGGGATTGACTATGTCGATGAAATATATTTATCGACAAAATGTTTCGTTTGAGTTTATGAATAACCGAAAATTCGGTTGACATGACTAAAATATATATTCTGCCGTTCGCCCAGTATTGGGTAAGGCCCTACCCAATGTTCAGCAGTGGACGTTCGGTGAGTGATGTAGTTTTAAATTAAATACTAGAGTTGAAATGGAATACAGATCTTCAAAAGCGTCAATCCGGTTTTCGATTGATAGATAAAATCAGATATTTTCTTAACAGATCAAAGCGCCATTTAGCATAATTCGTAAACCAACGAAAGGTTTTCCTATCAGCTTTGAGGAACAGTCAGTTAGGAAAAAATATTATCAAGTTTTGGGAAAAGGAAAAACGTAATTCAAGATATTTTTAACAGATTTTTTATATTGTAATAAGTGTAAATCTAAGTAATTACAGGTTTAGGTACTTCCAATATATGCACACTTTGTTCACAAATTATATGTAGGATAGGTTTAAAAAATTATTGTCTTTTAAATAAAATGGTTTTTGTCAAAAACGTCCTTATCATTTCAGTCGGGATACAAGATTGTTTAATGATGTGATGAATTCGTGCTTTTAAATAGAGCTGACAAATCCATTTTATCAACAAAATTGTATAATTATTTTCAAAACTAAATTCTAAAGAATGATCAACAAAGCCGTCGAAAATTTTAGTATTAATAAAAGTCCGGCAAATTTTGTTAGAAGTGGCCATGACATGTTGATGTTTTCCTAATTGCAGTCCAACTTTAGATTTACATGCACCCCGGGATATCCTTGTATGTTTCATTCGCAGAGATGTGCCCGACTCGTAATTGATGGGAAACTTGAAACATTAATCTGTTATGTCGCACAGACGTCCATTTGTACTTCTTCTGAAGTCTAAAAACAAAAGGAAATAATTATTAATACCATTAAGTGCTGATTTTTCCATCGCCAGATAACTTTTAATCGAATAATAAAATTGACGTTTGACAGTTTTTATATGAAATAACTGGCAAAATTTCAAAACTATTCCTTGAACAAAGTTATCAGATGATTGAAAAATCAGTTCTTAAAATAGCAATACTTGTTAATTCGTTTTATAAACTTGATACTAAAGAGTAGAATAGCATAAGGGCAGCAAGATGACGAGGACTAAAAAGTGAAGTAATAATAAAATTCCAATAATTAAAGTATCAAGTCTCCCATCAATTATTGATGGGAGACTTGGAACTTTAATTTGTTCTGTCTCACTGAGACCCTTAAGTACTTCTTCTGAAGTCTAAAAACATATTATATTAAAATCGTTTAAAATAGCAATAGTTGTTAATTCGTTTTATAAAATTGATACTAAAGAGTGAAGTATATACAAGAGTGAAGTATATACAAGTATATACATCTTGTATATACAATATACAAGATTATTATTATAATTTTCATAATTATAATTTTAAATGAAATTTTCATTACCATTTATCTAGAGCTCGGCAAATATAACGTAGGTAAAGCATTGTGTTTCAATCGCCTCCATTTTTATATTCGACTCAAATGAATCTGCAGTGAAATGTTTGGAACAAATCCGACTATGTGATTTTACTGTCCAATGTCACTTGGAACTTCGTCGAATCCACTCCTTTCTAAATGCTTCATCCTTCGGGAAGCTGTAATGAAATTTCAACATTATTTTTCTTCATATTATTACAAAAATGTGCCCAAAACCAATGACTGCCATAAAAAATATCGATAGGTACATATACGTGATTTTACCACATCACTAGCAAAAAAGCTAACCTAATTTGAAATAGGGAATAAATGATAATTTCAAGCAAAATACCTTATAAGTTGAAATTTAAACAATACAATATAGAATTGACTATATTATTATAATACTAGGACGTATTTTCTGATTATTTCATGCGCTTAGAATTGAAAAACTTACCGATGAAATGTAATTTCTTCAGAACTATTTTCTTTTCGTCCTAAATGGGATTTACATCCTTCAATCACATAATACATTGTTCAGTTAGATTGCCATTTCATGACGCATAAACACAACACCGGTTAACATCTTTTCGCGAGGGAATTACAACACAATTTTATTCTTAATTCGCAGATATCACAATCCCGCCACAAAAACTTTTCGCCATTATAACCCGGTCAAGTGAGCAAGATGCTAATTTGACAGACAATGAACTTAATTATATTATTTTGAATTTAGTCGTTTTTAAAGGAGTCCAATGGAGTCCGTTGACATTTCAACTCGTGACCAACATGAAAATAATAAAAACAGAGTGAAGTTTTTGTCTCATTCTACCATACGCGAAAGCTCATAAGCAAAATACGTGTCAGCTATCTGTTTTCAGTTGCTATTTTTACATGGTTTCTATGTTTTAGGTTATTGTTCTGAGCGTAAACCTATGTATTTAGTATTCATACGTCATATGTCACATATAAGTACATGACATTTTAACCTTTAGTATAAATGAAAAGGACATTAGTTTCTACAAAGCAATTGAAATGTTTCCAAACAAAAGTAATAAAAACTATTTAGACAACCGAATTCCATTTGAAAAAGAAAACTGACAATTGACATTTTGTCAAATATATGCAAAAAATCTATATATTTTCCGTGTTATTTTTCAATCAACTGCATATAAAATCATCTCAATGCCTGCCAACTTGACCATTGCCGAAAGAGCACAAATAATTGCCCAATTTAATGAGGGAAGCAGTATCAGTGCGATATCCCGGAATTTGAATATATCGAGGCGTTCTGTCCGCTTTTGGATTCGTCGTGAAGGAGAGGAGGGAAGTTTGTTGGATCACAGAAGAAGTGGTCGCCGGCCTGCACTCTCCAATAACGATAGAGAATTCATGAGACGGGAATATGAAATCAATGGTTTTAAGCCCACAAAACATTTTGCGGAGATGTTCGATGTGAGTGCCCAAACAATAAGGAATCATCTACATTACATGGGGTTGCACCACAGGCATTACGCCAAGAAAATATATTTGACGGATGCTCACAGACTTGCTCGTCTGAACTTCGCCAGAGAGCACTTAGAGTTTGATTGGTCTAATACAGTGTTTTGTGATGAAAAAACGTTACGTCTTCACCTTTGGCGATATAATTCAACACGGTATAAAGATGATCATGTAATCCCAAATAGAGAATCAGGTCGAATTTCCGTAAATATTTGGGGCTGGATGAGTACGGATGGTGTAGGAGAATTGTGTTCTCTACCTCCTCGAGCGACGGCTGTAAATTATATCGACGTGCTTCAGAATGCAATGCTACCGACAGTCCGTAATGTTTACCCGGAGAACGAAGTGCCACAATTTGATTTTGTTCAAGATAATTGTTCAATTCATAATGCGAGGATCGTAAGAGCCTGGTTTCGTTCACACACTGACGTAAGGGTAATTCAGTGGCCGTCAAGATCGCCGGACCTCAACCCGATAGAAAATCTTTGGGGCCTTATGGTCCAACGATGGTCGCATCAAAATGAAAGAACCAAACAAGCTCTTATTAGTCACTGTAATTATATCTGGGAGGAAATGCGGGGAACCGATATTTGCTCACGGCTTGTTGGTTCAATGAGGTCTCGTCTTTTAGAGGTTATAGAGGCCAACGGCGGTTACACCCGTTTCTAATTTTTAAAAATTTTCAATATCTTCTAAATATTACTATATATGCTATGTTTTTGTTTGTTATAAGTATTTTAAAATTGATTGTAGAAATTTAATAAAAGGATAAATCTATTTTTAGCTTGTTTTTTATTGATATTGTAATTACAAGTTAACAGAAATTGTAGGTTTGTGGACTCGCCTTGTGCCTTTACAATTTTATGTAACTTGTTGATTACAATTCTGAATTTGTAGATACAATTTTGTCATCAAAATCTACAGCCCCCCGCCGTTGATTTTACGACGTCATTGGTTCCATCAAGTTCAAACTAAGAACAGCTGTCACGTTACAAACAGTAATAGTCGTTATCAAGGAACTTGTACCTAGAAGATCCTTGGTCGTTATCAATAATCAGATAAAGACAGCAATAGAAGTTGTCAGATCGATCTGCAAGCGAAACTAATCTTTATCACCTATGAATCTGCAAGCGATATTCAACCTTAGGGTGGTACACCACTTTCTTGGCCGACTGTACAAAATACTTTGTACCTTGAAAACATCACCGGTTATTACGACTATCGGTTTTTACAACCAAATATGAGTGGTCCCTTGGATGTTGTTATAACAGATTTTGACTGTATTCAAGCAATATCTTAAAAATAAAAAAAAATTAGCTAGATTTTTCATATACCTGGCGACTTTTTTTGCCTAAATGACAACACTTGAGTAGTTCCCGACATCCGAGAGCAAGCAAATGAAACTGAAGTTAGTTGCACTCTTGAAGGTTTTGTTGTTAAAGTTTTTTGTTTGTTTTCTAAGATTTCCTCAGTGATACAATTGTTTTGGTGATTTACCTACAACAATGGAGGTAATTGTACCTTGTGAGGATTTAAAATGCGTTCAAGTTTTGATTGGCGAAGATAAGGTAAAATCTTTAAACTTTGCTCAGAAAAAACAGTTAATTACTTCATTAATACCGAAATTACTGACCGATATTCTGAAATTTATAAATTAAAGATTTTCCAACTGCTCAACAACAAAAAATTTGACAATTATCACTCACATTTTCCTACAGAGGAATTAGATTCATTATTTGACATTTATGCAAACTATTTCGACAAACAAACATTAAAAAGCCAATTGATTTGCTTGTATTCTAGTCCTGATCTGAAAGATCGTAATGTTTTCGAATTAATTGATTTCATTCATGAGAATAACCTCGAAGATGCCTTTCCCGAGCTGTTAAAGTTAGCGTATCTTGTTGTAACTATTCCGGCTACAAGTTCTTCCGCGGAACGTGCTTTTTCGTCTCTTAAACGTATCCATACCTATTGTAGCGTAAAACCGCTACGGTTAAAACTTCCTCCAAATTCTAATCCAAACTTTTCAATAAAATTTTTTCTTCATAGCTGTTATTCACATTTGAACAAGGAATCGTGAAAAATATCCTCGGATGTTTTGCCTTTTGACGGCGTCATTACATTTTTGGGACCCGATATGTGATGGTCGACCCTATTTTTTTGATTAGTGAAAGTTTTTTTTTTGTTGGTGTTAAGCCAATAAAAAATATAAAGTGTCCTAGCAAAAGGATAGTCAGTGGGTGATTTTCTGGTTAATTTGGTATGTATTGTCGCCTTTTTTCTTTTCGATCCATTTCGCACTAGTTTCATAATTAATCAAAGATTCAGCTTGCATCGGTGGTCTGAAGTTTCTTTTTTGTTTAGATCCCGTTACAAGCCAATTTTTGGCTCCACCCTACGGGCAAGCGACGTCGGTTATCGACGACGGAGGTCGGGGCGCTCTCGCCCGATATCCGAGCACATCCTGTGCCTGAGACGTCCATCTCAAAGGCCTGAAGCGAGTACGATGTAGATGCGGACTCCGCAGCGCAGTGGCTCCGTGATTTCTACGTTACTTCCTACAGTCGTGTTCAGCCGTCCAGGAATTACCGAGTTTTCGCAGCAGGAGTTCTATTTTATACACCTAATTTGTATATTTCTAATCTAAAGATTCTCACGTCAAAAACTCTTTCTAACCTAAGGCCTATCGAGACGCGTTGGATGCTCTTAGTGTTTTTGTAATTAAAATTACTAATAATGCGTATTCGCCTAGCTATAACCGATTGCAATCGATTTTTTTGTTAGGTAAGTTAAAAATATTTGCATAATACTTTCGATAACATTCTTTTTCTTTCCGCTAAGTTAACCCACGCCATCACTGAAAGGTTCCCAATAATAACTAATATTTAACTTTTTTATATTTTTTAATTAAGTACATGTTTTCTATCTTTTTCCTTTTAATCAAAATTAAACGTGTTAAGTAGCGGTTTGTGTTTTACTGTGCACTTAATTTTATTTACGCTACAATATGGCGCCCGAATTAAAGTAAGTTTGCATATTAATTATTACTAAAATACCTTTTTTTTTGTTATCTCGTGTGTGGTTGCTCTTGAGAGCAATCTTTAATTTTCATCTTTCTTGTTGTGAGTTTCAGGTTTTAGAATTGGTCAGATACCCGTATGGAAGTTAAAAGGATTACCTGTCTTGAATGTTTTCCCGATTCATACGACTGGACTACAGAATTGCTAACTAAATTTATGTTCCTTGCTAAATTGTGTGATGTTTGTGAAATTCAATTTTAAAGTTTAACTTTGTAACTATACCCAATTTCCAATTCTTTTATTTTCTCCCAAAATATACTTATCTATCCCGAGTTTTATTTTATCCCAGTAGGTAGCGGTAGTTAGTTTCCCGTAGAGTGTGTTTGATGTGTGGATGGTTAGGCATCGTGACCAAAGGTAAGCTTTTTGAATGGTCGTGTGCTAGTGTCTACCTTTCTTATTTTTTTTAGCCCGTCTGTTTGCTTTTCTGCTATTTGCTAGTATCTGTTTTTGTTGGATTCTTAGCCCAGCCGATTCCTTTGACGTTCATGTTGTTGTCTTCTTCCCGCATCGATATTACGGCACGATATCTAACGATTTCCTGCTAAGTCCCGCTCTTTCATTTAACCTATTTCTATTTTGTGTTTAAAAATGTCCGAAGAAGGTTCTATCGTTGAGACTCCTTTACACGAAAGTATTATTATTTCTAGACCTCCTCCAATTCCACCTAGGCCCACTCCGGGTACTAGTCGTTCTAACTTACCTTCTCCTATGAAATCCGAGGACTGTCCCGGTTACCTTCTAAAACGATTTTCGCTAAGAAAATGGAACATAAATTATACTGGAGATACCACGGTCTATTCTCTGTGATAATGCTACCGTTTTTCGTAGTAATCAGTTTTTAAACTTTCTTAGATCGTTTCGCATTGAATCCCCTACATATACCCCTTATTACACACATTGTAGCGTAAATAAAATTATGTGCACAGTAAAACACAAACCGCTACTTTACACGTTTAATTTTGATTAAAAGGAAAAAGATAGAAAACAAGTACTTAATTAAAAAATATAAAAAAGTTAAATATTAGTTATTATTGGGAACCTTTCGGTGATGGCGTGGGTTAACTTAGCGGAAAGAAAAAAATGTTATCGAAAGTATTATGCAAATATTTTTAACTTACCTAACAAAAAATCGATTGCAATCGGTTATAGCTAGGCGAATACGCAATATTAGTAATTTTAGTTACAAAAAAAACACTAAGAGCATCCAACGCGTCTTGATAGGCCTTAGGTTAGAAAGAGTTTTTGACGTGATAATTTTTAGATTAGAAATATACAAATTAGGTGCACTATTTAAAATAAAACTCCTGCTGCGAAAACTCGGTAATTCCCGGACGGCTGGACACGACTGTGGGAAGTAACGTAGAAATCACGGAGTCACTGCGCAGCGGGGTCCGCATCTACCTCGTACCCTCTTCAGGCCTTTGAGATGGACGTCTCAGGCACAGGATGTGCTCGGATACCGGGCGAGAGCGCCCCGACCTCCGTCGTCGATAACCGACGTCGCTTGCCCGTAGGGTGGAGCCAAAAATTGGCTTGTAACGGGATCTAAACAAAAAAGTAACTTCAGACCACCGATGCAAGCTGAATCTTTGATTAATTATGAAACTAGTGCGAAATGGATCGAAAAGAAAAAAAGGCGACAATACATACCAAATTAACCAGAAAATCACCCACAGACTATCCTTTTGCTAGGACACTTTATATTTTTTTATTGGCTTACGCTACGGTTAAAACTTCCTCCAAATTCTAATCCAAACTTTTCAATAAAATTTTTTCTTCATAGCTGTTATTCACATTTGAACAAGGAATCGTGAAAAATATCCTCGGATGTTTTGCCTTTTGACGGCGGTCATTACATTTTTGGGACCCGATATGTGATGGTCGACCTTATTTTTTGATTCATACCGAAATTATGAAGTGAAAGTTTTTTTCTGTTGGTGTAAAGCCAATAAAAAATATAAAGTGTCCTAGCAAAAGGATAGTCTGTGGGTGATTTTCTGGTTAATTTGATCCCGTTACAAGCCAATTTTTGGCTCCACCCTACGGGCAAGCGACGTCGGTTATCGACGACGGAGGTCGGGGCGCTCTCGCCCGATATCCGAGCACATCCCGTGCCTGAGACGTCCGTCTCAAAGGCCTGAAGAGAGTACGAGGTAGATGCGGACTCCGCAGCGCAGTGGCTCCGTGATTTCTACGTTACTTCCCACAGTCGTGTTCAGCCGTCCAGGAATTACCGAGTTTTCGCAGCAAGAGTTCTATTTTAAATAGTGCACCTAATTTGTATATTTCTAATCTAAAAATTCTTACGTCAAAAACTCTTTCTAACCTAAGGCCTATCAAGACGCGTTGGATGCTCTTAGTGTTTTGTAACTAAAATTACTAATATTGCGTATTCGCCTAGCTATAACCGATTGCAATCGATTTTTTTGTTAGGTAAGTTAAAAATATTTTGCATAATACCTTCGATAATATTCTTTTCTTTCCGCTAAGTTAACCCACGCCATCACTGAAAGGTTCCCAATAATAACTAATATTTAACTTTTTTATATTTTTTAATTAAGTACTTGTTTTCTATCTTTTTCCTTTTAATCAAAATTAAACGTGTTAAGTAGCGGTTTGTGTTTTACTATGCACTTAATTTTATTTACGCTACAGTGTAAAGTAGCCATATTGTAGCGTAAATAAAATTAAGTGCACAGTAAAACACAAACCGCTACTTAACACGTTTAATTTTGATTAAAAGGAAAAAGATAGAAAACATGTACTTAATTAAAAAATATAAAAAAGTTAAATATTAGTTATTATTGGGAACCTTTCAGTGATGGCGTGGGTTAACTTAGCGGAAAGAAAAAGAATGTTATCGAAAGTATTATGCAAATATTTTTAACTTACCTAACAAAAAAATCGATTGCAATCGGTTATAGCTAGGCGAATACGCATTATTAGTAATTTTAATTACAAAAACACTAAGAGCATCCAACGCGTCTCGATAGGCCTTAGGTTAGAAAGAGTTTTTGACGTGAGAATCTTTAGATTAGAAATATACAAATTAGGTGTATAAAATAGAACTCCTGCTGCGAAAACTCGGTAATTCCTGGACGGCTGAACACGACTGTAGGAAGTAACGTAGAAATCACGGAGCCACTGCGCTGCGGAGTCCGCATCTACATCGTACTCGCTTCAGGCCTTTGAGATGGACGTCTCAGGCACAGGATGTGCTCGGATATCGGGCGAGAGCGCCCCGACCTCCGTCGTCGATAACCGACGTCGCTTGCCCGTAGGGTGGAGCCAAAAATTGGCTTGTAACGGGATCTAAACAAAAAAGAAACTTCAGACCACCGATGCAAGCTGAATCTTTGATTAATTATGAAACTAGTGCGAAATGGATCGAAAAGAAAAAAGGCGACAATACATACCAAATTAACCAGAAAATCACCCACTGACTATCCTTTTGCTAGGACACTTTATATTTTTTATTGGCTTAACACCAACAAAAAAAAAACTTTCACTTCATAATTTCGATATTAATCAAAAAATAAGGTCGACCATCACATATCGGGTCCCAAAAATGTAATGACGCCGTCAAAAGGCAAAACATCCGAGGATATTTTTCACGATTCCTTGTTCAAATGTGAATAACAGCTATGAAGAAAAAATTTTATTGAAAAGTTTGGATTAGAATTTGGAGGAAGTTTTAACCGTAGCGGTTTTACGCTACAGTACCCCATTTCCAGTAAAAAAAATGAGAGTAGCAACCCTAAAGGTGAGTGGCATCCCTAAAGGAAAGGTGAGTGACAACCCTAAAAGAAAGGTGGTTGACAACCCTAAAAGAAAGGTGGTTGACAACCCTAAAAGAAAAGTGGTTGACAACCCTAAAAGAAAGGTGAGAGATCAACCCAAGTGAATGTATCAACCCAGTGAGAGGGTGACAACGCTATAACAGATTGACATCACAACAACAGATTGAAAACACAACAACAGATTGAAAACACAATAACAGATTGAAAACACAATAACAGATTGACAACACAAAAGGGATAGCATCAACCAAGAGTGAAAACCATAATATACACAAATTAAATAAACTAGCCTAACTAACTTTAAACTAAATACATCAAATCAACGACATCGAAGTGCAGCTGATACTGAATAAAATTGAAAGCCGGCCTCCAGTTTAGACGTTAACAGTGCGAGCTTCAGATGCGTCTCCTAAACCTACATTAGAATAGAAAAACAAACGATAGAACTAGAATAATATTCTTAAATAAATAGGAACAAAGAACAATATTCAAGACGAAACAAATAAGAGTTGAGATTAAGAAATAACCTAAAAATAACTTCAAAGGAAGTCAAACAAAAACTCGAAGTCGAACACAAAAGCTCGAAGTCAGATAATAACTCGAAGTGAGACACGACACAAAGTCCAACACGACTCAAAGTCAAACACGACTCAAAGTCAAACACGACTCAAAGTGAAACACGACTCAAAGTCTAACACGACTCAAAGTCAAGAGCTTAAGTTATAGAGGGATAAGTTAGAAGGTTAAGTTAAAGAGAGAGGGTTAAGTTGAAGAGGGTGGACCTTAAATCCAAATCAAAAATACGACGCTTAATGAGAGGAAATGGTTATGAATAAATATTAACTCCAGGGAGGAATGAGGGTCGAAATAATAAAAGAGGTGTCGTTAATTGAAAACTAATGGCCTAACATAAGTAATGCTGATTAAGTTAAGAATATGGAACAAATTAATTCATTTAAGTATGTCTTTTATATGATATTGTCCAATATGATGAGAATCACAGTCTTGTAGGACATATGTAGTCATGGAGATGACTCTGATCACACGACATTTAATGAAACGAGGAGCAAGCTTTCCTGTAAAGTATTCGGCAGCTGACGATTTTGAAAAATTACGCCTCCATACAATGTCGCCGGCATTGAGTGTAATAGCCGTGCGGTTCGTATTGTAATTTCGTGAATTACGGAGAAAAGCAGAAGAGAGATTGTCCGCTACTTTTGCGTAAATCTCGGCGAGCGAAGTCAGATTACTCGCGTGTTGTTCCCGACTTTCAGCTAAATTAGTGCTTAGAGTCTGGTTATTCGCACGCGATGAATCCATACAGACTTCTCTACCGAATATGAGAAAGTTTGGCGTAAACCCTGTGGCTAAATTAATACATGAATTGAGGTAAAGTTTGACCTTGGGTAACAATTTAGCCCAATTCCTTTGGTTCTCGCCAACCAATATGCTCAAACAAGTAACGACACTTTGGTTATAACGTTCTACCGTGTTTGCTTGTGGAGTGTTGGACTTTGTGTCGTGTCTCACTTCGAGTTATTATCTGACTTCGAGCTTTTGTGTTCGACTTCGAGTTTTTGTTTGACTTCCTTTGAAGTTATTTTTAGGTTATTTCTTAATCTCAACTCTTATTTGTTTCGTCTTGAATATTGTTCTTTGTTCCTATTTATTTAAGAATATTATTCTAGTTCTATCGTTTGTTTTTCTATTCTAATGTAGGTTTAGGAGACGCATCTGAAGCTCGCACTGTTAACGTCTAAACTGGAGGCCGGCTTTCAATTTTATTCAGTATCAGCTGCACTTCGATGTCGTTGATTTGATGTATTTAGTTTAAAGTTAGTTAGGCTAGTTTATTTAATTTGTGTATATTATGGTTTTCACTCTTGGTTGATGCTATCCCTTTTGTGTTGTCAATCTGTTATTGTGTTTTCAATCTGTTATTGTGTTTTCAATCTGTTGTTGTGTTTTCAATCTGTTGTTGTGATGTCAATCTGTTATAGCGTTGTCACCCTCTCACTGGGTTGATACATTCACTTGGGTTGATCTCTCACCTTTCTTTTAGGGTTGTCAACCACTTTTCTTTTAGGGTTGTCAACCACCTTTCTTTTAGGGTTGTCAACCACCTTTCTTTTAGGGTTGTCACTCACCTTTCCTTTAGGGATGCCACTCACCTTTAGGGTTGCTACTCTCATTTTTTTTACTGGAAATGGGGTACTGTAGCGTAAAACCGCTACGGTTAAAACTTCCTCCAAATTCTAATCCAAACTTTTCAATAAAATTTTTTCTTCATAGCTGTTATTCACATTTGAACAAGGAATCGTGAAAAATATCCTCGGATGTTTTGCCTTTTGACGGCGTCATTACATTTTTGGGACCCGATATGTGATGGTCGACCTTATTTTTTGATTAATATCGAAATTATGAAGTGAAAGTTTTTTTTTTGTTGGTGTTAAGCCAATAAAAAATATAAAGTGTCCTAGCAAAAGGATAGTCAGTGGGTGATTTTCTGGTTAATTTGGTATGTATTGTCGCCTTTTTTCTTTTCGATCCATTTCGCACTAGTTTCATAATTAATCAAAGATTCAGCTTGCATCGGTGGTCTGAAGTTTCTTTTTTGTTTAGATCCCGTTACAAGCCAATTTTTGGCTCCACCCTACGGGCAAGCGACGTCGGTTATCGACGACGGAGGTCGGGGCGCTCTCGCCCGATATCCGAGCACATCCTGTGCCTGAGACGTCCATCTCAAAGGCCTGAAGCGAGTACGATGTAGATGCGGACTCCGCAGCGCAGTGGCTCCGTGATTTCTACGTTACTTCCTACAGTCGTGTTCAGCCGTCCAGGAATTACCGAGTTTTCGCAGCAGGAGTTCTATTTTATACACCTAATTTGTATATTTCTAATCTAAAGATTCTCACGTCAAAAACTCTTTCTAACCTAAGGCCTATCGAGACGCGTTGGATGCTCTTAGTGTTTTTGTAATTAAAATTACTAATAATGCGTATTCGCCTAGCTATAACCGATTGCAATCGATTTTTTTGTTAGGTAAGTTAAAAATATTTGCATAATACTTTCGATAACATTCTTTTTCTTTCCGCTAAGTTAACCCACGCCATCACTGAAAGGTTCCCAATAATAACTAATATTTAACTTTTTTATATTTTTTAATTAAGTACATGTTTTCTATCTTTTTCCTTTTAATCAAAATTAAACGTGTTAAGTAGCGGTTTGTGTTTTACTGTGCACTTAATTTTATTTACGCTACACTATCTGAGAAATACACAAGGTCAAGAGCGTCTTTCCGAATTATCAATGATAGCTATTGAAAAACAGTTGTTGGTAGAATTAAAACGATCACCAACATTTTACTCTGATGTAATTAAATCATTTCTTAAGAAAGATAGACGATTCCAATTAGAATATAAATAACTAGTACTCACGCGGGGCTTCGCTCCCGTGGATTCTGTCACGGTAAAAACATAACTCTCCTTTTTTGCAGTCGGGTAAAAAGTAGCCTATAACCTTCCTCAAGCTTCAAGCTACTTCCATACCAAATTTCATCCCAATCCACCCAGTACTTTCGAAGATTAGCGCGTTCAAGCAAACAAACAAACAAACAAACAAACAAACAAACTTTTCCGCTTTATAATATTAGTATAGATTTATTTAAATTCCTTATTACATTCTATCTAGCTATTTTTTAACTTTCGTTTTGTAACTTTTTGTTTTGTTTTTTTTTTTTTTGTCTGTAACCTGGGTCCTGTTACGAAGGAAGCAACTACTTACCATAACTTTGTTCCCTCAAGCAATGAAGCAAACCAAACGGCTTTTTTCAAAGCCACCGGAGGTATGCAATTGCTGATATGTTTATTATATTCAATCTAGCACTAGCATGCCTTCAGTGTGCTTTGGTTACCTCATTCACCGCACGACAAGCAAGAGTGAAATTGAAGAAAGAAGAGGAAAGAAGAAGATGGATGAATTCACTTATAATTTATTGTACCTAACCAGTAGTTTATGATTATGAGAAAATTGCGGTGATACATACGTAGGTACCTACATACTCAGTTGAAAACTGAACTTTCTTTTTTTGAAATCGGTTAAAATTTTATTGGGCTTGCGTTATTTTGAAACCCTAGGCACGCCACTGCTAAAGGGGGTGAGAAGGGGGGTGGTGGGGGCGACTTTGATAAATGGTTTTTACTTTACCGAGCCTCCTCTATACGAATCCGTAAAAAAAAAAAATACGGGTCTCGTAGTTTCCGAGATACGATAGAGAGGGGGAAAAGGGGAGGTTTGGCACATTTCCCGTAGGTTTGAGAGTTACTTGTTTACGAATCTGTCAAAATATACCCACCTCCCCATCCACCATCTGGGAGAACAATTATGTCAATGAGTGAGTGAGTCAGTGAGTCAGTGGTAATTTAGCTTTATATAATACAACTAGTATTTGCGTGTTGCGCGAGGTGCAAGCACCTCGCGTGCTTGTGAAAAAAAAAATGATGGGGGAGATGGGGGGGTTTAGTATTTGCGTGTTGCGCGAGGTGCAAGCACCTCGCGTGCTTGTGAAATAAAAAAAAAAAAAAAAAAATGTGGGGAGGGGTGATGGGGGGAGATGGGGGGGTGTAGTATTTGCGTGTTGCGCGAGGTGCAAGCACCTCGCGTGTTTGTGAAAAAAAAAAAAAAGGGGGGGGGGGTGATGAGGGGGAGGTTGCAGAAGTATTTTGACTAAAGCATTGCCCCTCTAAATGAATTTGAAAAAAAAAATGGGGGGGGGTGATGGGGGGAGACGGGGGGATTTAGTATTTGCGTGTTGCGCGAGGTGCAAGCACCTCGCGTGCTTGTGAAAGAAAAAAAAAAAGGGGGGGGAGATGGGGGGGTTTAGTATTTGCGTGTGGTTGCGAAAAAAAAAAATGGGGGGGGGGTGATGGGGGAGATGGGGTGGGGCTTAGTATTTGCGTGTTGCGCGAGGTGCAAGCACCTCGCGTGCTTTTGAAAAAAAAAAAAAAAAGGGGGGGTTGGGGGAGATGGGGGGGGGGTTGCACAAGTATTTCGACTAAAGCATTGCCCCTCTAAATGAATCTGAAAAAAAAATGTTCCAAGTCTCTTAATTTCCGAGATCCGCCTAAAGGGGGTGAAAAGGGGGGCGGGGGGGGACTTTGAAAAATGGTTTTTACTTTACCGAGCCTCCTCTACACGAATCCGTAAAAAAAAAAAATACGGGTCTCGTAGTTTCCGAGATACGATAGGGAGGGGGGAAAAGGGGAGGTTTGGCACTTTTCCCGTAGGTTTGAGAGTTACTTGTTTACGAATCTGTCAAAATATACCCACCTCCCCATCCTGGGAGAACAATTATGTCAGTGAGTCAGTCATTGAGTGGTAATCTAGCTTTATATAGTATAAAACTTTTTAACAAAAAATTAAACCGACTCCCAAAAAACACTGCAAAGTGAAAAATAACTTTAATTTCGGTAGTCGGTGTCTTTAGTTTTGTTTTTTCGTTTTTGGCACCGACTTCCAAAATTAAAGTTATTTTTCACTTTGCAGTGTTTTTTGGGAGTCGGTTTAATTTTTTGTTAAAAAGTTTTTATTTCACTCTTTTTAGTTGGATGATTTTTAATTTACCTAGTTACAAGAGCCTAAATGTCAACTACTTATAACCTTTTACAAAATATTGCTTTTCCCAATGCTGGGCCGTTAATTGTTGAGGAGTTCTCCTGGTACTTCACCATCAGCTCTACATCACCATATGCATTGTGACGAGCATAAAGTGCTTAACATCCATATTTAAGTAATCGAATCGCAATCCACTCAATACTTATTATTGAGTAGTTTCGGCGTCCATCTGTGGTCTTCATCATCAGTTCCACTTCCTCAAATGGTACTTTTTGAGAGCAACTGCACAAGTTACTATAAGAAATACCCAAAACGCCATAGGTGTGCCTATAATATTTGAAGAGTTCCCTCGATTTCTCCAGGATCCCATCATCAGATCCTGACTTTGGTGATAATGGTACCAATTTCGAAGTATACCCATTCGAACAAAAAAAGAATTTTCCAAATCGGTACAGCCGTCTTCGAGTACTCGATGATCATACATAAAAATAAAAAAAAAATATATACTCGTCGAATTGATAACCTCCTCTTTTTGTCGTCGGTTGAAAATGAATTGCTGTTCGTTAGTCTCGCTAAAACTCGAGAATGGCTGAACGGGTTTATCTTATCTTGGTTTTGAAATGTTCGTGGAGGTCTAGAGAAGGTTTAAAAGTTGAGAAAAAAAAATGGTGAGTAGGGTAGGGGTAGGGTAGGGTATTGGTAGGGTAGGGTAGGGGTAGTGTAGGGTTTGGGTAGGATAGGGGTAGTGGTATCGGTTGGGTAGGGGTAGGATACTACGCGAACGAAGTCGTGGCGGGTCAGCTAGTCTTAAATACTTTTAACTGCCTCGGTGGCCTGTGGTCGCAAGTGCGACTGCAGAGCAAGAGGTCTCGTGTTCGATTCCCGGGTCGGGCTAAATGTGCTGTTGGGTTTTTTTGTTAGAAATTTCTCATTAGTAGCTCGGAGTTTGGAAATTGGTGGTGTGATAGCCCCCGTGCCTCGGAAAACACGTAAAGCGGTTGGTCCTCCCCCTGATCTGTCTCCGGTCGTGTCGGGTTGCCGTCCCATCGGATAATGAGAGTAAATGAACATAGTGCACCTGTACCTTCACACATACTTATGCTCTACAATATCTCTCGCAGCTGGCTAATTGATTATGAGATTGAACGCCGTGTCCGAAATCGGCTAGGAGAACTATACTTAACTTTCAAAATCAAAAATAGTTTTGTTTTACATTACATGGGCACTTATAAAACGTTAGAAACGTCGTCGGTTCGAAATTAGTCGTTTCTTATGGAGAAGAACCGGCAAGAATTTCAACAGTTACTCTTTTAAAAATAATTCATTTTCACAATCTTTACATAAGTTTTTTTTTTAGTATGAGAGGACAGTGTAGACCAATATTGACATAAGAATTTACAAATATCAATAGTCTAATGGCTAAGGTCTGACAAGATCGAGAGCAACAGCAATCAAGATTGCTAGTACTGTGAATTCTCCCCAAATTGTTGTTTTCTTAAAAAATTAAGATATTCATTGTTGCTCTGCTACGGCATTCTCTTTAACAGTGTCACAAAGAACATATACTCAGGAAAGATAAACGCTATTGTTTTTACATGGGAACTGTTGTACGAGTATTGCGTACGTGTCAAAGAATGTCACTACAAAGACAGCGGTTTTAATTATTTTTATTTTGCTTTTCATACTAACATTAGTTTGAGCATGTATATTGTTGATGTTAGTACATCATGGATTTATGTTGTCCGAATTAAATAATTTAAATTAAATGTTTCATAGAAAGCAGAGAGCCTCAAGGAATAGAGCCTAACACTATTTTTTTATTACTACTTCCCGGTTTTTCTCCATAGATTCCTGATGTTTTATAAGTGCCCATGTAGGTCTATGCGAAATAAAATATTTATGACTTTAACTTTACTGTCTCTGTGCCAAATTTTATCAAAATCGGTGTTTCCTACCTGACTACCCTGAGAAGAAATATTGAAACAAACATCTCAGAGGTGAACATCTATTTTGAAGTCCATAAAGTCCATACTAGTCATCCACATAGGTTTATGTCTGTGACATGTGTGTGTCATTAAGGTTAAAGTGGCCCTGTCCAAAAGGTGCACAGCTTAACTTAGAATTTTAAGGAGCTTGAAAGATTTGACGACTATACAAAGTAGGGCTTGCAATCCTGGAATACCGAGATCTCGGTATTGCGGGATCCCGCGTCATTTTCCAATCACGCGTGATGCGGGAATACGGGCGCGAGATACGCGGGATTTGCGGGACTGAAAAAAAGCATGCATGTGACCTCTCGCGAGCGCAATCGCTCGGTGACTGGCGGCCGGCAGTGTTGCAAACAACGCGGGGGCCGATGTCGCCCGTTTTTCACAGCTTAAGTAGCCTAATACAGCCAAATTTCAGTCAGCGGCAGCTTAAGTATGTAGCCTAAAATATCAGTAAAGTTTTTTATTCAGTATTATTTTGTTACTGCGAAGAAAAAACGGTGTAATTTGATTGATCTCATAGTAATACGTAAATAAATGTGGAGTTAGTTGATTAAGTCATTGTTTTATTTGAATATTTTCAATATGCGGGATCCCGCAAATACCGAGATCCCGCGGGGTTTAAAATTCGTAATCCCGCAAAAACCGAGATTGAATTCAGGCTGCGGGATTGGAAGCCCTAATACAAAGCATAGTAGAACATTACTAAAGTTAGAAGATTCCCATAGACTGCATAAAGTACTCAAACTGCCAGATAATCTAATACGATAAATCTACGTCCACATTTAAAAAAGATCACCTGATGCTGTAACCTACAAGGTTCCCGTATAATTTAACCATTATTGATTGTATGGACTTTAAAAAAGACTGACCTCTGAGTTTGTTTCGGTGTTTCTTCGCAGGGTAGTCAGTCAGGAAACACTCTCACCAGTTTAAATTTACGAAAAAAAAAGTGTAATTTAATAACGAATTTGCAGAATAAAGATCATTTATATTGAAGCTTACCCTGCCTTCCAAGAACTCTTTCATTGATTGGTTATGTAAGAAGCTATTATATAAGGTGTATCTATTCATACACGAAATATTTTAAGGGATATACCTATAGATATTCATCAATTTTTTTCTTCTTTCAGATATGGGTAAAGAAAACAAATCTAGAGCGAGTACGGATATACATATCACAGTTGGCGCGCGGCAAGATAACGTTAAAACGGCGGGCGTCATAGACTACAGAGACTCGGACTCATAGACAAGACAAAGTGTTCGTTTAACTAGTGCAAACGCTAGAGTGTGGTGTGCTCAAACGAGGCCGGAAGCCGTACGTCTGCTCAGGAGTGGGACGATGGTACATGTCAATTTGTGAAAATTATGTTCTGAGAACATTGAGAGTATTGCTGTCTTTTTCTAACAGGGCGTGTGAGAAAGAGATTGAGTCCGTTTTGACATCCCATTTACAGTCTTATTTCTCAATACTCGGCTGGAACCTCTTCCATTGAGTATTTTCTCGAGGTTTTTTGTTATTACTTTGCCGATTGCAGATGAATTCAGACTCTTTCTTGTCATGTGCAAGTTAAAAGAAATAATATTTTAAGTTAATATTTTAAACAACAAAACCAGGGCTAATAGAGATGAATGATAATGCCGAGTACAGACCGATTCATTTTGGAGCTCTCTAGATCTTTATTGGGCAAGCAAACTAACCACGTTTATTGGTGCGGTTTGTACAAAGCATTACATTTTAGAAAGAGGTTTCGGTGCCAATGACGATTTGTTCTCGTAAATATGTGATAGGTGTATTTATATAAAATATTATTGAATTGTAAGACTAGGCTGATTTCTGTTTTATGGGGGAAGGTGACAAAATGCCATTCTAGGAGCGATTCAAAGCTAATGATACACCCTTGTGGTAGAACGCAAAGGGGCATACTCCCGATATAGAATCGAATACACACTGTACACAACTCTTCGACAAACTTAATTCTATGAGTTCTATCGCTGATAGCGAGATTTTTATATTGTCTGATATAAGTTTACGTCCAGCCCTTGAATAACTCCCTCCATATCAAAAAGATATTGAACTAAAATTTCCGTTTTGACGTGAAAGAAGGGCAAATAAACACACTTTCACACATATAATGGCATGCACGCACGCACCGCTAACGGTCTTATAAACGTATCGATTTGAAGAAAACACGTATATTATTAAGTATACAACACGTATTGTAATTAACGCACACCCTCAAACACCCCAATACATACTATGAACTTTTAGTTTTACTCGCATAAACAGTTTTTTAAAGGCTAAGATCGTGTATTCGATTGGCGACGAAAACAACGTGTTTTCGAGTTTTTCAAGAGCAATGTTGTAAGGGATAATAATCAGTAAATTCAAAGATTATTACGGTTTTAGAAAGATTAAGTTTTGATTTAGTGCACTTCTATGCAAAATTATATTTTTTAAGTGAAGGCAGTTCCGTCATATCGTTTTACGAAAATAGACGTCAGAGTTATCTTTCAGGACGAATACAACCATTTTAATTTATACGTTTGTCATGAAAATTAAGGAACAACTAATTTTTTTTAATACTTTCATGATCTCAAAATATTTTATTAATCAAATATTTTATAAAATATTAAAAAAATAATATACCTATATATATATATTACCGCGCACAAGCCTGCCGATCAGTGTGTGCGCTGCGTTCCTACACAAAAAAGAATACGCGCTCTTAATATCCTTGAAATAAGCTTCATTTTTCTTTCAAAAGAAAAATGAAGAATTGAATTTGATGAAACTGCATAAAAAAATATTATTTTCATTTACGGTCAATTTTGGTTTATTTGACTATACAGCAATAGTGTAATTGTACTTTACGTAGTTTAATTATTATTGGGATAAAATATCACCTGTATTAAAAATGATAAAAATTTACTAAGTAATCGATTCTGAACAAATTATGTAATTTCTGGATGTGCGTTTATTATGGTATATGTTGTATGTATTAGATATATTGCGGGAGTATGTTCCTTGGTTCATTCTATTCCATACAGAAATTCATCAAAATGGGTGTACAAATAAACATATAGTTTCGTATTTATAATATTAGTTTAAATTTACCACATATACAGCGAGGCGATTATCACATTAATAAACCACGTACTCTATATTAGGTATTTTATCATATACAATTAAAATAATTTAATAATAATCAATATTATAGCTGTGGGACCTTTTTTCCATTTTAATATTTCACATCATCTATTGCATAAACGTAATCAGCTGACAAATCACTCGGCGCCGGCGCCGCGGCGTTGCCGCTTTTACAGGGTGCCCTGTAAATTAATATTATAAAGGATTATTTATATTTACTATTTTTTTTTTAACCCTTAACTACCTAGCACATATTGTCACTGGTGCATGCTTGAAACTGTGATGACTGCCTTATTTTGCTTTGGCACATATGATGACATTGTGGGTTGGTCGGTATAGACACGGACCACCACTAGTTCGAGAATCTATACTCACTAATTGCGTTAGCAAAGCGTGAAGCGCATGTGTGTTTGTGTAGCGGAAGGGCGATAGAATAACAGCAAGTTCAAGGCCGCGCCGTTGTAGTCGTCCGTACAAAATCACAGCACGCGCTTCACGCTTTGCTAACACAATTAGTGAGTATAGATTCTCGAACTAGTGTTGGTCCGTGTCTATACCGACCAACCCACATTGGTGACCCCGACGTGATCTGAAGAAATTTCTGTTGAGGAACTTTTTGAAGAGCTGTTTTCAACCGATGTCTGTCTTGAAGAGCTGTGTATGCGTGATCTTCTATACTTATCCTCATAGTTGCCTCGTTGCTGTGGAAACTTCGTGGTGGACACCGTTGCTGTGGAACGTTGAGTAGGAGTTTGTTGTTCTGCATGTTTTTTAGCTGCTCAAAGGTTTTTGGAGTAATGGAGATATCTAGTGGCTTGAATTCACCGAAGTAAGCCAAACGCCAATAGCCTGTTCGAACATACAATCTCAGTTCTTTATTCATTCAATGTCGGTATGAAGTTCTCCCTCCGCCGCAAGTATTTTCGTGTCTACTGCTATTACAATATATCCAAAATTTTCAAGTACAACTGAAACTGTTACTGTAATTAATTCATTACTAATGTATTGTTAACTGTTTGAATTACAACTTTGTAAAGTCTTTGGTAAATCCAAAAATCACCGAATCTACCTTTCGATGACGAGCCGGCATGAATTCTGGGGGAATTTCTTTTTGATTTTTCCTCATGGTTCCCACCCCTGTCAGCTCTTTCTTTTTCAAACACTCAAGTAACTCAAGAGAGGTATACCAGTTGTCAGTGGTAACATTTCTCTTAGAATTTTCTATTGGAGGAATAAGACGCATTACAGCTTGGGTGGGTTTCTTCAGTCGCTGATATTCTGCTGATACACTGAGCCCATCAGAATCTTTGCCTAAATATATATATATGCATTCAGTAGATAGCCCGTCCTCGCATCTGTAAGGCATTGGATTTTTATGTCATATTTCGCTGGTTTTTTGGCATGTACATCTTGAACTTGCATTTTCCACGAAATACAACCAACATCTCATCAATACAAGCATAATTGCCTATTGCATAAACGGCTTGACAGCGATCCACAAAGGCTTGTAAGAGGTCAGAAATATGCGCAGAAGCATCAGTTTCCCGACGTGCCGCTCGGGTCACTGCATCATCAAAACGTAAAGCTTTCAACAGTACCTCAAATCTATTTTTGCTCATGATACTGCGATATATTTCTCTCCCAGTACCGTCAGTGCTATACCAGGTCGCTAAATTTTCGTGATTTTCTTTGAATATTGCTGTATAAAATAGAAAAACTATAAATGCCTTCATTTCTATCAGGTCTAAACCTTGAAGACACGTATCGTTTTTATAGTTCGGTCTGAGATCTCTTATTTTCACATTCGAGTGGAATACGATTTTTTCAAGCATTTCGTCATTAATTAATTAAGACGAAATGCTTGAAAAATACGATTAAAAAATGCATCCAAATATCCAGTGGAGAAGATGAAGAATTCAGTTCATTCCGGTATACTGTTTTTATACCTTCTTTTTCCTCCACTATGTTATGTTGTAAAGTTCGCGACCGTGAAGAGGTTGGGACTGATGTCCAACGAAAGCGATTCTTTCCAAAATTTTTTTCTTACCTCTCGATCGAACTACCACCAACGGCACATCATCCTCAGATGAATACACTTAATCACCACTATCTGAGGGAATGTCACTGTGTGATAGAGTGCTTAGTTGAACTGTATCTGGCTCTTCGTATTCGGAATTAGACGCGCAACTTTCTTCCAGAACATGATTTATATCAACATTCTCCACATCACTATATTCGTCGTTTGGTATATTTTCGTCGTCTGATAATTCATTTTCCAACCAGTTCTCAATAACAGACTGTTTATGAGACATTATAATTAAAACAATAAAAATACACAATTATAAAAATCCCGTAACCACCTAACAGAGGTCTCTGAGACCCCGGACTAATGACAACTTGTAAATACCTACTGTACAATTTAATGTGATAACCTAACCGCCACCCTGTATATTTCGGTAGCTTGACATGTCGAAACTTGTTATTTTAGACTCTTTGGATAAAAGTTATCGCTGGTAGAATGGCATTAAGGCATTTCAGACCAATTCTTAAAAACATGCATAAAGAATCTATTAATTAGTATTTAAACTAAGCTACTGCATAAAATTATGAATATATCTGTTTGTTTATACAATACTTAACTCATGGTCAGTTCAAATACTGATTAGCAGTTTCTGAATTCAAATTATAAAATGATTTTTTATAAGGCATTTCTAGGCTGCTGTTTTCGTCTGGGGTTGCGGGAATGTCTATAGAGATACCGTGGCCTCGGACCACAAGGGTAATAGAAGGAATAGGGTGGGTTTTTAGTCGGTAGATGGCGTGACACTCCCTCCCGCTCTAACCAGAGTGAGGGGAGTCGTTTGATGATTTTCTCACCGCAAATAAAAGCTTCTATTTTCGTGGGTAAAACTCATCAGATACATGAGATCCATCAAATCAATTGGCATCGAAAGCTCTCCTACATAATCCGATGAAATTCTCACACATAATAATTATATAACTGCCTTACTAATACATGATAACCGCAGAAAAGTTATAATGACATGCTGTGATGAAAATCAATTTTCCTATTAGTTGACTGCTGATCATAATGAAGTTATTTACTTATGAATTTTGTTCGAAACACTCCAAAAAAAACGACCAAATATAGAGTTCTCGTCATGTAAGACGTTACCTCCACGAGCGAGTTTATCGCGTTTGTAAATTCTCGCAGCTATCGCCGGATGATCTCCATTAGATGCTTAATATTCCTTCAAAAGCTTATCGTCCAAAAGGCGACCATTTGCTGTGTGGCCAATTCGTTGTATTGTCGAAAAGATTTGCAACGTGTAAGTCGCGAGTATGCCAAGTTGTGGTGCGGATCGTTGAATTTCTATTCGTCAATGCCACTTGTCACGTTCATCTATACTAATAAGCGGGAAAGTTTGTTTGAACGCGCTAATCATCGAAAGTACTGGGTGGAGTTGAATGAAATTTGGAATGTAAGTAGCTTAAAGCTTGAGGAATGTTATATATACTGTTACGAGCTGGGGTTCGGGATAGAAATATTTTACGCCAATTAGATCAAAATTAACACTTTAATTAAATAAACACAAAATAAAAATTAACATAGTTATTCACACTACAATAGGGTATTTGCCTATTTTTCAAAAATAGTTTAGATTTAATTATTGATCCATTTTAAGCTACAAAAAAATGTATTTCGTGAAAAATAACTGGGTAACATTGGTAAAACTTTAAAATAAAATTCAAATTAAATATTTTCCCGCCCAAAAACCCATCGCTGTCACGAAGTCGCATGACGTCATATTTCCTAAACAACAGTGTTTTTGAGGTTAGGATTTCTGTTGTCTTACGTTGTTTGACAAGTCGACACGTTTGACAACTTTGAGAAAAATGACGTCACACTATTCACACTTCGTGATCAGCGTTTGCGGTCACGTGACACACAGATTAAAAAATATAATTTTTATTTTATGAAAATATAAAAATGTGGAATTATTTTTAGAAATAAAAATGTTGTTTAAATTTCCAGGCAACTAAACTAACTATATGCAAAACATCGTTTTTTTTACTACTACAGGCAAATACCCTATACTTGTCAATCAACGCTTAAATCGCACTGAAATTCACTTGTAGAGCTTCGATTATATTGCCTCGTATTTTGGGATAAGACTGACTCTGCGTTCATTTGCGAGCTATTTATACCGCGATATGTGTTCTAGAAAATTCATGTACAATTGACTCATAGCATATACTGCCAAGAATTTTCTAGAAGCTACTCGTCATACTCAGTACTGCTACTCGCCGCCAGGTGGCGTTAGTGTCTCGAACATTCTATTCTCGGTCGAAGTTTCTCGACGTACTAGCTAAGCGACTGGCGTTTTTAACGCGATTTTCCCGCGTAAATCGCGATCCCGTGGGAATACCGAGATAATGGAAAAGTTTTCCAGGATTTCAGCCATCTACATACCAAATTTCATTCAGATCCGTTTAGTAGTATTTGTATTAAACAGTAACAAACATCCGTCTATCCATCCTCGTGATAGGCCATTAATATCGCCGAGATTATCTTACTGGCTCTTGGAGGTGGCGTTATATAAAATATCACAGTATTATTCTCATGATAAAAATAATGTTTCTAGCTTCTGAAAGCCTTGTTTCAAATCGGTGACGCGAATTATCCTTTGTATCTTTTTTTTCAATCCGTCGCACGCTTGTCCATAGATCTCATTCCTTTTTCGAATGTATGGTACGACACTACTGGGTCTAGAATTTACTATGATCTCAAAAGTTAGGCACAATGAAATAAATGTAATGATATTGTTTGTATGTATATAGTTTATATCCAAATAGTTCACTGGTAGACTGTGGAGGTTTACATTACCTGTATTATAGTGTGGTCAAAGTATGTTATGTTGTAATGTTTGAACTGAAAAAAATTGCCTTTATGGTGCAGTCCAAGTAGAATGGTTAAAATTAATGTATGGTTGACTATATTTGTACAATAATTTTAATGTAAATATTGTCTTAAGAACAATCAGGTCTGTGTGTGGCTTCTGGACTTAATTTCTATAACATCGGCTGAATACGACACACCGTAATTGCGAACAGACGCCCGATAAATGATCTTTATTTTGCAAATTGATTATTATAAAACATTTTTACACTATGAGGCAGTATTTATATAAAAACGGGATCTAAGTGTCAACTGAACCTCCTATAGATGAGATGTGTCAATGTAATAAAGATGTATATAATTTAAAAACACTTTATGTTTGTAGTTTTAGGCCCAATGTGTGTCCAAAGGAATCCATTGACTATGTCCTAAACTCAAAATGCGCTATTTATTGTAAATAATGTATATTGTATGTAGTATATTATGATCAAATGTGGTTCTTTGTAAATGAGGAGAATTTGTACTGTCCCCTTTATTTCAGATTGTTTTTTTTTTATATTTTTGTGATTTATTACTATTGTAAATGAGTTGTGAATTGAGATGTAAATAGTATGAGAAGTTTTTACGAATGTAAATGATATTGAGACAAGATCTTTAAATAATATTATGTATTATAAGAGAGTTTTTGTTTTATTTTAAAGTATTTATTACCAGTGTTATAGCAGCCTTTGGCGCGTTAATTTTATAGTACAAATTTTGCGCAAACATGTTTTATCCCAGCCTCGTAGTCCATGAAATGGCATTTCGACATGACCTAAGGCTTAAGACCTCGGTTACGAAGACAGCGGGAGTGACGCGGCAACGCTGTAATCGGTCTCGGAAGCTAGCTGATAGACGAGACGACAGCGCGGCGCTAGAGCGGCGCAGTGTTGTTACGAAAAATTAGTCTCTTCGTTCGAGAACGAAATATCTTTTATTTTAAATCTCTTGACTTCGATCACACCTGATGGTAAGTGTAAGATGAGGTCCACGATCGAACGAGCGAGCCCAGAATATGCCTATTCACTCTTGCTTTAAAGGCTGACGGTTGTATCTATCTACTATCTAAACAGCGACATCTTTTTAATACTAATTCCTCCCTAAAGAATAATTTATTGTGAGCAAAAGTGGGCTGATCGTTTTTTATATCTTCCCATAACCGGTTATTTTTATGGTTTCCGTCGTCGCTGTTCCATATCGGTTTTCTATCAAAAATCATTTTGAGAATTTGCTCCATGCAAATTTAATACAAAAAATAAAACCGACTTCCAAAAAAAAACTGCTAAGTGAAAAATATCTAATTTTAGTAGTCGGCGTAGATCGATGAAAAATCGATTGCAAGATGTGATTAACCTTTTCACCGCCAAGCACTTCTATAGAAGTTCGGGATTTTCGTGCCACCAGCGCCACAACTTCTATAGAAGTTGTTCATTTTAACTATCTTATTAAAATAAATTTACTGTGATTAAAAGTTTTGTTTCATTTTATTATTTAAGATAGCACTGTCTACTACCCTGTTTTTTATTTTTCTACACAAAATAAGCCCTAGTTTATCCTAAAATCGGCAAAAACAGAAACTCCGAATTTTGTTACTTTCCTCAGAACGCCAATCACTTCATATCAATTTGGCCAGTGATGTGCCGTGAAAGGTTGATTTCACCATTGAAATATTTATAAATACAGAAAGTTACGAATATCGAAAACAATTTGAGGTCTATAAAATATGAACTTAGTTATCTACTTCATTACAAAAGATAGTAGATGAATTTCGACCTTCAGGTAGATGCCGATACGTAATTATAAAGTTGTTACCAATTCTTGTCGATAGTTATTTTCCCATCTCTACAAAACAATTGGTCGTCTATGCCTCTGTGCGCCACCGAGTGCCACGAACTCAATGACCTTATACTCTAAGCACGAACTACTATAGAAGTTGGTCAGTGACGTCATAGGCGTGCGGCTGTCAAGGTCACTTTGGCATAGTGCAGCACAAAATCGGATTAGCGCGCACGCATCTTTCTTTCTTTCACTTGATAACAAATAGAAAAAAAAACCGGTCAAGTGCGTGTCGGGCCACGCGCAGTGTAGGGTTCCGTAATTTTTATAACAGCCAAGTGCGTGTCGTATTCGCTGACTAATCGTTTTGTACTATGCTCTAACTAAAAGCCAAACATGACTACCTAACTAATTTGACTTCCTATACAAATCCTCACCTGATCCGACAATTTTGCACGGAAAGTTTTAATTTTTTTAGAGATTTGTATAAAACTTGTCATAGCCAGTGTTTTGAATTTAAATACGGACACACAGCTACACTACTCAATCGTCACAAGGAACTAGCACGATACAACTGGCGCTTAGCGCCATCTATCGACATTTCTATAGAGATGTTCGAAATTTTCGAGTCAAATACAATTGGTCGACTATTACTCGTAAACTTGTAAAGCCCACTTATGTGTGATAGTTTTCCTTTAAATTTCGTTATATATAGGTAATACTGCCGTGACATTTGAATTTCTAACTACATCCGTTTAGTTGATAGAGGGGGCGGACACTTGACTCTAACGAAAATTGGTACTTTAAAGCTTGATAAGTCACGAACGGTTTTCTGAATCAAAAAACGGTCTCACCAAACCCCTAATATTTTTGAAAGACCTATCCAACGATATCCCACACTATGGGAAGAACGAAAAAAAAAAATTATCATCCCACTTTACATGTATGGGAGGTACCCTAAATAATTGTTTTTTTCAAAATTTTGTTTTACCACTTTTTCGGCGTCATTAACGTGTATACTCATGCCAAAGTACAACTTTCTAGTACCAATAGTTTTTGAGCTAAACTGCGGACAAACGGACAGACAGACGGACATGGCGAAACTATAAGGGTTCCTTGTTGACTACGGAACCCTAAAAAAACGAGTGAAGAACTTGATTCGGACGAACTTCTTAAAATTTTGCAAGGTGTGGAATCGGACTCGGAGTATTTTGTGGAGAACATTGAACCAGAAGATAATTCTGAGGTATGTCTAACTGGATGATAATAATAATGTTTATTCATCAAAGAGTAGGAATTCAATAAGTATGTAAAATGTTCGGTGAGCCCAGTATCTCCAGATGCACACACAGGAATAAACAAAAAGAGAAGAAAGAAAGACCATAGACCCCATCCCTGATCAGAATCGAATTCAACGTGCCCTCAGTGCCAATAACTTGATATGAAGTTAAAGAATGAGATCATGAAACAAATAGAGATGTACCCCATTCCTTATAGTTCTAATTGAGTTATGTATTAGTTTCTTTGATACTCATAATTTATATTGTTTTTTCTTATTAAGGATACTGTGAAATAAAACAAATCTGGAAATATTTAATCAGTTTTTATTTATATTCGTAAAATCAACTTTAAATCTTAACTTTACGCGTACAAATCTTATTCATCGATATGACGATATCCCCATCACTACTGTTTACTATATATTTAGTTATACATTTATAGCTTGGCGCTCGGCGAGGCATTGCGTTTTGTTTACGTTGGCGGCGAAAAGGTTAAGGCTAGGGGAGACAATACTTAGTACCTACTGATATAATAAAGTATTACCTATATCTTTTTTTAACAGTTCTTGTTCTGTTTTTAAAATAACTAACCACCACAAATTTTTTCTAAGTTCCAATTATCTCTACCTAGATACCATACAATTTTTAAAATAAGTAAGGTATTTAAAAAAAAAAAAAGTGTAGGTATCTGTGTGTGCGTATGAGTTGAGTCGATTTGGTTGCTCGCGAGTGTATTTTGGGAGCTAAGTACGCAGTAGAAGGGTATCGGTATACCGACTCGTTTCTATAGCATTTTTTTTTAAAGAGAACTATTTGAACAATGTGGGTTTTCTCATTACTAGCAATCTTGTTAACCCATCCAACTAAGCAGTGGCGTAGCGTGCCCTGGAGGGGCCCTGTATCAAAATTAGTTGGGGGCCCTAATGAAGGGTAAAGATTTCTCATAAAAGAAACTAAAATACTTGCATTGCTCGAGTTGAACATGATTGTCTGGCAGTTTTAGTGCTTTTGGTATTATTCGTCAAATCGTTAAAGCTCCTTGTTCTGAGTTGAGCTATACGTCGTCTGACAAATTTTTGCACTGTAGGGACAGGCCCACTCAAATCTGTGAGCACCTTTCCTCAAAAACTCGCTTTAGACGGTAACCTACAAGGTTCCCATATAATTTAACAAGTATAGATTGTATGAACTTTAAAAGAGACGGAACCCTGTGTTTGTTTAGGTGTTTCTTCTCAGGGTAGTCAGGAAACATCGGCCTCATCTAGTTTAAATTTACGAAAAAAATGACGTGTAAAAGTGTTATTTAATTACCAATTTGCAAACTAAAGATCATTTATCATGCAGTTATTACCTCTGGAAAACTGGATGCAAGGCTATTGAATTTTATCAGCAAAAATTCCATGATTTCCTTAATGGAATTAATTTTGTTGAATTTCAGATTTTAAGCATGTCTTCGGACCAATTAATTGTTCATTAAGGTTAACTGAGATGTCTTTACAGTATTTAGCCGACAGTTTTCTGTGTGCGTTACCCCAGCAAAATAATGTCGAAAATAGTCATTTAAATCTTCTAGATAATTAGTTGCCCAGCTCCTGTAATTGTTAAGCACATTTTTAAATTTGTTACACATATAGTTTTTTAGTTATTACTCAAAAACATATTCTGCTGGGGTAACGTTTGAAACGTTACCACAGCAAAACTTTTTTTTAAATAATGGGAATATTGAAATAAATAATAGCTATACATTTAGTTGTCTAGACGAGGTAAATGTTACACGTTATTTTGTATTTGTTCTTTCTTCAGCTGCGAAGTTATTCAAGATTTTGCTGGAGTAACGTTTGTGGTTTTGCTGGATCTCTGAAACGGTTACGCGGATTCTTATCATCTTTTGTACATGACTTCTTAGGAATTAGTTTTAATTTGTTTCGCAATAAAAAAAACAAAATGATGGACCGATTAAAAGTTATTTAATGAAATATAAAAACACTTCTTTAGGTCCTAACACTCTGAATATGAGCTCTAAAGACTTACTTTAAACGTTATTTTGTAGCTTTTAACTACTTTCAAATGTATGTGAAGTTTCATCAGTATCCTGTAGGTAATTAACAAATTATGATGATATTCAGTTCTTCACGTTCACGGTCACAATGCGCGCGGAGTTATTTGGCCACCGATAAACCTGTATACGGTTATATAAACAGAATGTTATATCAATATTTAGTTGCTTAATTCAGTTATATACCTGTAAAATTTCAGAGTAGTACATACAATAATTAACGAGATAATTAAATAAAAGTCATTAGGAACTTCAAGACCGTGGTAATCCGACCAAGTTTAGGTGGTTACAAAAAAGCGACAGCGTAGAACATTATGCCATCTTCTAAAATATGTAGGATAGTGTTACAAGTTTAGTACAGATGTGTACACAAATGTTAAAAAAAACTACATATTTCTTAAAGAATTTTTATTTACAGGTAAAATAATTATTTTACAAATATCAATTAAACTTAAAAACAATCACAGATAAAAATTACAGATAGCAATTTTGCTTTTATGGCATTTTCCATTATTTTTTAAATGAATGATTTCAGTTTACTTACACTTTTACATTAAAAATAAAAATTTATAACATTCACAGATAATAACAGATACAATGAATGTTCAGTGTGCAGTGGCCATCACATCACATTATAATTCATATAATATAATAAACTCTATTACCACTATCCTCAAATGCTCTTAACATCTGTATGCTGATGACCTGCAGCTCTACGCGCAAGCTGACATTGACAAATTGGACAACTGTATCTCATTGCTGAATGCTGATCTATTAGCTATCAGCGATTGGTTAAGCAGATTTGGAGTTATGGTCAATGTTAGTAAATGCCAGGCTATCATGGTCGGCAGTTCACATGCGCTACGAAAATTGGACACTAGCCGACTACTCCCGCTTAGCTTCAACAATACCGTCATTTCACTCTCGCCACACGTTAAAGACCTAGGCTTATTCATTGACGACAAGTTAAGTTGGGATAAGCAGATTGCACAGGTTAGCCAGAGAGTAACATTCACGCTGCGATCTCTCTATAGATTCAAGCATTTTCTTCCTTCTAGCACTAAAACCACTTTGTTCCAATCGCTTGTGCTTCCTGTTATTGATTATGCTGATGTTTGCTACTCTGATCTATCCCAAGAACTTCTTAACAAACTGGATCGACTTCTTAACAACTGTATCCGTTTCATTTTTGGCCTTCGTAAATATGATCACATTTCTTCCTTTCGTTCTCGGCTTAAATGGTTGCCTATCCGTCAAAGGAGATCCCTCAGATCTATTTGCATGCTCTTCACTATTTTGAACGATCCTTGTGCTCCTGATTACTTAAAACAAAATTTTAAAGTGCTAGGCAGTTCTCATAGCCTTAACCTTCACGCATCCAAAAACTTACTTCTTCACATTCCTTCTCACCGAACCAGGTTTATGGCTAATTCCTATGCTATTTCTACCATTAAACTCTGGAAAATGCTACCCCTTGACATCAAGAAGGCCGAGTCTAAATTCTCTTTTAAGCGTAAAATGAGAAACCACTACTTAAAAGCCTGTCATTCTTAGTTTGGTTTTCGCAATAATTATAATTATTATGAGTTCTCTAAGATTATTATAAAGCACCGTATTTATTAGTCTATTATTTTAGCGTATATATGTATTCTATTATTATTATTTTATATATTCTTTCGATAAAGACATTTATTTTACTTGTACACCTACCACATTGTGGTCTTTTTAACCCAAAGGTTGACTGGTAGAGAAGGCCTTATTGCATTAAGTCCGCCCATGTACCACTATTGTACATAAAGTTTAAATAAATAAATAATTTTGTAAGTCAGAATCATCTTTAGGCATAAATTTCATATCCATAATAATTAAAACGTAGAACCATCATTATCTCTGAAAGTTTATAGTTAGAACCATCTTTTGGCATACATTAAATAAAACATTTGATTGTGAACATACGTGGTTTTTATTTCCCTGTAAGAAACATGCAAACATGCAAGTAAGCATGCAGCGTGCAAGCAAGCATGCAGTTATGCTAAACGAAATTATGCATAATTTTAACTCTGCCAAAAGTAATTTATGCCATTGTGAATTCGAACATATAAACATTCAGCCAAATAATAATTATACATACTTAATCATTTTTATGCCTTAAAAATATTCGTTTAATTAAGGAAGATTATACCAAGTGTGTTATACCAAATGAATTACGAAGTATCAAGATTCTGCCAGATAGAAGGAACCCGTGTAACTGTGCCATTGAATTGGTGCACATAATACAATAGATATCTACCTGTCTAATAAGTAGCTGAAAGGTAATAATAATAATGTTTATAGTACAGATATTACAATATTGTTATGAATTTAACAGTGTACGCGTCTGTACCGAAATTTTAAGGTGTATTATCCTACATATTTTAGAAGATAGCATAATGTTCTACGCAGTCGCTTTTTTGTAACCACCTAAACCTGGTCGGATTACCACGGTCTTGAAGTTCCTAATGACTTTTATTTAATTATCTCGTTAATTATTGTATGTACTACTCTGAAATTTTACAGGTATATAACTGAATAAAGCAACTAAATATTGATATAACATTCTGTTTATATAACCGTATACAGGTTTATCGGTGGCCAAATAACTCCGCGCGCATTGTGACCGTGAACGTGGAGAACTGAATATCATCATAATTTGTTAATTACCTACAGGATAATAATGAAACTTCACATACATTTGAAAGTAGTTAAAAGCTACAAAATAACGTTTAAAATAAGTCTTTAGAGCTCATATTCAGAGTGTTAGGACCTAAAGAAGTGTTTTTATATTTCATTAAATAACTTTTAATCGGTACATCACTTTGTTTTTTTTATTGCGAAACAAATTAAAACTAATTCCTAAGAAGTCATGTACAAAAGATGATAAGAATCCGCGTAACCGTTTCAGAGATCCAGCAAAACCACAAACGTTACTCCAGCAAAATCTTGAATAACTTCGCAGCCGAAGAAAGAAAAAATACAAAATAACGTGTAACATTTACCTCGTCTAGACAACTAAATGTATAGCTAATATTTATTTCAATATTCCCATTATTTAAAAAAAAGTTTTGCTGTGGTAACGTTTCAAACGTTACCCCAGCAGAATATGTTTTTGAGTAATAACTAAAAAACTATATGTGTAACAAATTTAAAAATATGCTTAACAATTACAGGAGCTGGGCAACTAATTATCTATAAGATTTAAATGACTATTTTCGACATTATTTTGCTGGGGTAACGCACACCAGTTTTCTGGTAGCGATTTTTATCACTTCGTTTGAAGAAGATAGTGGTTTTTCCGGTTGTAATACTTCGACATACCTATTACTCAGACCTTTGTGGTCTGAGTAATATGTCTAAGGCTCTGAAATCTTTGTTTAGTTTGAGAAATTAATATATCTAAACAGTAAACAGCAAATATTCATTGTCTTTGAAATATGATTTTGGTCTAAAATTCTCTCATCTTGTGATAACTCATCAATAAAGACGCTTCGTTATCTTTCGCTTTTCATTTTTTTAAACATTTGTTACCCCTCACTCTTTTACTAAATCTTTCGACTCATTTATCAAACCATTGAATGAATTTTAATTTCTTATTTCACTCAATCTATTCAAAAGATTACTTATTAAAATGCTAGCTTTCTGACAGACATTATTTTCATGTTGGAGAGCTTTAGAAACAGGATTAACCGTTGTCACATTTTTTTCTTCACTATTTGAAACGGTGAAGAAAAAATTACAGTACCTAAAAATCTTAAAGTGCGCATTATGAGAAAAATGGATTATATTATAACCTCCATTTTCTGTTTACTGTTTCTTTTCATAGTTTCGCTGGGATAATGTCTTTTCCTTTCACTTATTCTTTTCACAAATCAAACTAATTAAGTAATAAGTAATCAGAAGAACTAGATTGCATTGTATTACAATTTACGTTTGATCCGAAACTAAATAAAACGCGTAAATGTTGCTCCCAGTGGTTTGTCATTGTTCATCGTTTATTGCGGGATTCACCGTTTAAGTGAATGACTTAAACGGGGAAAAAAGAGGTTTCTTTTTTTACTTCTACATTTCTGAAGCGATCAAAACTCTATAGACACGCATAGCAGTTATTTATATTTATTTTTTCCCAGGAAGCACGAGATTAAGTGACATTGTGGATAATATTTACAAATTTTTGATTACCTAACCAATTTAGGGGCCCCTTTAGCCCGGGGGCCCCGTATAATTGATACGGCTGATACGGCGGTAGCTACGCCCCTGCAACTAAGCTAAATATGCTTGTGTCTGGATTAAATTCACGGCATTATTACAATGGGTGGTTATCGGTTAATTTGTATCTCATAGAAATATTTTTGTATTACCTACAATCTACTTTTTTGACGTGGCGCATATGTATGGAAGAATTTTTAAATACAAAGTTAAGTTATGTATATTTATTATCATTGAAGATTCACTTATAGAGAAATAAAGTAGGTAACTATGTATCTTAAAAGTTTAAAACTAACATTACAAATTATACTTCGACTTAAAAGGTGCTCGCACACATTGGCATAATAAGAAAACAAATCGGAAGATAAGAATCAAAGTCTCCGTCAGGATGAACGGTCACCAGGCCTATTTAACGTTGAATCTGTGCCCAAGAGTTGCTTCCCTATTGCTTCTATTTGCTTCCTATTCTCAAACAATATCTATTATAAAAAAATAGAATCTACCTTCGGTTATTAATAAATGAATAAGGTACACACGGCTACACATCAAGCTATAAATAACCAGTACAAGCCGACTTCTGATTGTACGAAAAACTTATAAAATGCGAGGTCAGCTAAAACTGGAAATGTATAGCTTGATGTGTAGCCGTGTGTACAGTGGTGGCTAGCGCCTATAAGAACACTCCCTTGGGAGTTAATAATTGAAATAGTATATTTAAAAGTGTTTATTACAATTGTATGAATTTTTGTCACTAAATACGATAGGCACTTCTTTTTAATAACATAATACTTAGCTGTAGACCACCGGTACAATGCCATAGATTTAATATTAATTACCATGGGTGGCAGACACTATTTAGATAAGTCTAAGGACGCTCACGGATTAGGTGCAGCGTTTTACGATTCCAGTTGTAATTATAGAGTAGGTTTTAAAATACTGTCCAATGTATCTATCATGACGTTGGAACTCATTGCAATTTTGCAAGCCTTGTCCTATGTAACGTAAAAAATATGATAAGGTATTGTATTAAGCATATTTACTGATAGCAAAAGTGCATTGCATCACATGGCTCGATGTGCTTCTGGCTTCAATGGCACAGAGTTGAAGTTGCAATGCGTTCCATCGCATCTTAGTTTACAGGGTAATGAGGAAGCTGATTGCTCATCTAAATTGGCAGCAAAGGAAGGAGTCGAGTTGAACTTAATACCAGATTATGTTGAATACGTATCAAAATTTAAAATAAGATGTTTCACTAACTGGAAACAACATTTTAACAGGAAATCATTAGATAAAGGTATATGGTACAAAACTTTTCAAAATGAGGTTCCTCAAGTGCCTTGGTTATGGTTAAGTAGAAGTTATGTTAAGTTAGCTGTAAGATTAAGGTCTGGACACTATCCATCAGCAAAGTTTGCATTTCTCATAAAGAAAGTAAGTTCTCCTAACTACAACGCACGCAGTGTAATAGAGGATGATAACATTATTTGTTTATGGAGTGTGTCAAGAACCAAGAGGAAAGGAGAAGGCTAATCAATGAGTTTAGTTTAAATATATTACAGGTAGGTTTAATACAATCAATTTTAGCTCAACCGATGTAGCAAAAAGATTTAGCGAGTTGGTGTACTATTCAGGTCCTTACCTATCCTACCGACTGCGCCAATTATCTATATAATAAAAATGAATCGCTAAATGTGTTGTTAAGCGCAAAACACGAAAACGGCTAGGCTGATTCTTTTTTTGTTGTTTTTGGTTTTGTCAGAAGGTTCTTATTAAAAAAAAAGTAGGAAAAGGACTCAAGGGTAGGGGTAGTGTAGGGTAAGGTAGGGTATTGGTAGGGTAGGGTATCGGTAGGTTAGGGGTAGTGGTATCGGTTGGGTAAGGGTAGGATACCACGTGAACGAAGTCGTGGTGGGTCAGCTAGTGTTTCATGAAGTTATGTGATCAATTATTAGTACTTGCATACTTTATAAAACATAATTGTATATTGATTAGGATTCTCCTTTAAATTTAATTAAGATTTTTTAGTTGAAGCATGTATACGGCATGATGGATTTGGCGTAAATTAAGTTAATTAAGATTAAAAAAAATATCATAGATTTATCGCCTGCTCAAGCATAACTGCAATGTTAAAAAGAGTTTTGCCTTTATTTTTTCGTCAGGCACTAAAAATATTGTTATACAACACTTTTGTCGATATCTTTGTTGCCGTGATAGTTAGAGTAAACATTGAGAAAAGCAATAGGAAAGCAATTCTTGGGCACAAATTCAACGTAAAATACGCCTGGTGACCGTTCATCCTGACGGAGACGAATAAGAAAGTAAGTTCCGCACAAGAAACGGCAGTTTAGAGCGACACAGGTAGGTTATTCATCGAGCAGACTTTTTAGTTTGTAGTATGTTGTTGCGAGAATATTCTAATGAGATACCACAGCCCCGGAACGCAAGGGTGATGTAATGAAAAGGGTGGGATCTTAGTCAGTAGAAGACTGAGACTCCCCTCCGCTCCACCCAGAAAAGACCTCCCTCCTGGTAAAGTCATTTGATGGTTTTTCGCCCGAAAATAAAAGAAAAAGTAATGTTTGATTATTTTATAGTTTATAAAATAGAGATATATAATTATACTAGCTTTTGCCCGCGACTTCGTCCGCGTGGAATAGTTACTTTGGCCTAACGTTAAATTTAACCCCGATTTTGAAGCATTCTTCATTGGCACTCCGCTCCTATTGGCATTAGCGTAATGATATATGTATAGCCTAGCCTTATTGACTCTATATATCTCTATATATTGACTATTTAATTAGAAAATAATTTCGAACCAGTAGTTCCTGAGATTATCGCGTTCAACCAAACAAACAAACTGTTCAGCCTTATATTATTAGTACCTATAGATAGCTGTTGCCCGCGACTTCGTCCGCGTTTCCATCGTTTTTCTTAAAAAAAAGTAGCCTATGTCTTTCCTCACGGTTCAGTGATTTTGATGTAACAGACAGATTAAAGTTTCGTAATTTAGTAGGGAAATATAATATGTCAATCTATAATACTGTTGAAAAATATCGCAATGCGGAACCGCACAATATTATTGTTAATAGCTGTGCCCGCGACTCCGTCAGCGTGTAACTCCTTGTGTGTTATTAAGTTAATGTATTGGTAATATTGTTTAGATCACGTTCACATGAGGCTTAAGTACCTATAGAACGAAAATACTTCAGCGCAAAGCTTCCGAATAAACTATGTTGAAAGTTGACCCGTCCGGCACGTGAACATAAAGATTTCTAGAACTGCTAACCCGGGAAAGAGCGACGTACAACTGCCCATGCGAGAAACAACTGACACCGATATCTACTCCAGCAACACGAAAAGTCTGCCCTTGAACCTTATTAATTGTCATTGCATAACACACCGATACTGGGAATTGCGTTCTTTTAAATTGGAATGGAAAATTATTTGGTATTATGGGAATTCTGGGAATAAAGACGGTTTCTCCTGCACCGCAACCTGTTAAAATTTGAGCCTCGATTATATTTTGTTGCAACTGGGTGAAAATAAAACGAATATAAAAAAAAGTGAACGTAAATTAGCCAAAACTTACCTATCGGTATACCAAAATAACTAATACCTATTTTATAAAATAACAACAAAAGGAATCTAAAAATAAATTATCAACGACTAAAAGTCGCGCTGATAAGCACGGTTTGTTAATATCAATTAAGTATTGTCTGTCAATAAGGTCGAATGCTCTGAACGTCTATTCGGATCAACAGGCAAAAATTGTATGAAGCTCGCACTTTTTAGGGTTCAGTTGCCGAATGGCAGAAAACGGAACCCTTATAGTTTCGACATGTCTGTCCGTCCGTTCGTATGTCACAGCCATTTTTTTTTTAGGTAGGCCCTCTCGTATTTCAGCACACTAAGGCTGGTCACTACTCAACCACGAAGCTCGCGCTCGGACGCCCCGCCTTTTTAGGGTTCCGTAGCCGAATGGCAAAACACGGAACCCTTATAGTTTCGATATGTCTGTCCGTCCGTCCGTATGTCACAGCCATTTTATTCCGAAACTACTACGACTATACATGTGAAACTTAGTAGGTAGATGTATTCTATGAACCGGTATTTATAGACAGGTCTTTAAAAATGATATAAGGGTTTCTAAAACCACTTTTTCATAAAGTCAATCGTTTAAAAGATATAAGCTTCCAAAGTGGTAAAATGTCCCGCCCCCTCTAACTTCCATAATAATGGAGTAAAAAATCTAAAAAAATATATGTCTGTAGATCTTAATGTAAACTTTCAACCAAAATTGGTTTGAACGAAATCGGGTAAGCAGTTTTGAGATACAGCATATTTTCTAAAACCGCAAATATAACTTTGTAATTCATACAAACACTATGAAAAACAAAGTTATCTAGCGTAGTTATAAAAATGTAAATAAGCTGGTTTCTAAAATTTTTAAGGTTTTTAGGAACCCTTCATGGGCGAGTCTGGCTCGCACTTGGCCAATCGAGACGCGTCGAGCGCGGTGACCGATTCTCAAAAATAATCCTTATAGCATGATTCAGTAGGTATTTACGCGCGAGGGCTTATTATTAGCGTATTTCATGTATAACTTTGGTGTTTCTATACCGATTTATATGATTCTTTTTTGTGGAATAGTTAATAATGTTAACTTTTTCAATTAGGGATGACTGACAGTGTTATAAACGTAAGAGTAGACAAATATTATAATCAGAAAGCTTCGAACTGCTAAGCTGTCGGGAGTTACACGTGTTATTGTGAGTCAACCATAAAAGATAGATATATGCTGTCGTGGGATATTTTTTATATAATTTTAAGGAGAACATTTCCGTCATAAATGATTTCTGTGTAGCTTTAACCATTAAGGTTGCACACGCGACGGAAGCTTAAAAAATGGAGTAACTGCTCCCGTTTTCCCAACATTTCCCTTCACTGCTCTGCTCCTATTGATTGTAGCGTGATGAAAAGTATACTATAACCAGCTCAGTAGTATGAAATATAATTGTACCAAGTTTCGTTAAAATCCGTCGAGTAGTTTTTGTTTCTATAACGGTTATACAGACAGACAGACAGACAGACAGACAAAAAATTTACTGATTGCATTATTGGCATCAGTATCGATCCCTAATCACCCCCTGATAGTTATTTTGTAAATATATTTCATGTACAGAATTGACCTCTCTACAGATTTATTATAAGTATAGAAGATAAAGTATCAAACGACGTTTTCAATACCTACCTACTCAATAAAATCAAATTTCAGAACGTTGAATTCGTATGAACATCGAACGTAACACTCTCAGCTGTATTCTGAGGTAACACTATATTATACTCGTATGCTTTTGATGGGTGAAAATTGTTTAACTTATAGATAGCTACAGAAGGTAGGTATCCTTGAGTTTTGTGCCGAATTTTCCTCTCTAGTATCAGCTCATGGTCTTTTGCGGGATAGGCGGAGGCCACGTAACCAAAGCCGTGGTAAACAGTAAGTCAGTCATAAAGTCAATACTCATTTCGATATCAAATAACAGCATAATACATAATAAGGGCTGCAATACGTCCAGGACTCCCCTGATTAGTCCAAGCTTATAGGGCATCCGGGGATCAAGGGTGGATCCAGGGGGGGCGGTCATGGGGTCATGACCCCCCCCTGGGCTGGGTCCAGGACCTAGGTGGACCACTAATTAATTTTTTTAAACATTTTTACTAGATAATACTCCAGTTTCTGTCGTTATTCATTTCTACAATTATTATTTTTTAATTTTCAATTAACTTATATTTTTTAGCTTAGTTATTAATTTTATCTCGTGCATGCTGTGGTCTCTTATAAGTGAAAGAGTACAGCTACAAAACACATAATTCGTATAACCTGAATATTTATGAACTGTGTAGGTATATCTTTTGTTAGAGATCCTAAATAAATAAATAAACGAATATCGGCAGTGGATGGCCAAGTGGCAGCGGAGTCAGGAATACAAATTATAACTCCTTGTGACTTGACCACGATTATGTGACCCCCCTGGCACCAAAGCTGGATCCGCCCTTGCCGGGGATCGTCCAAAATGTGGATACCTGCTATGTCATAGGTATCCCATTCCCAATCGATTGAAGAAAAGCAACCAATTGAAATGGGTACTTAAATCTTAAATACCTACTTATTAGTGGTCGTAGGTATCATACTTACAACTTGCAAGCTAAATCCTATGAAGAGCTTCAATATAGCCTTTTTTCGGTGAGAAAATCATCTAATGACTTCTCGCTCTTGGTGGAGCGGAAGGGTGTCAGACTACTACAGACTTAAAACCCACCCTGTTTCTTCCATTTTTCTTGCGTTCCGGGTCCGCCGTATCTTTTAGGACATTCCGCAACCCCGGCAGGCAATATAAGGATATGTGCACTGTCGTTTGTGGCCTAAACGAGCTGTACCTATGTGTGTGTTGTAGTTGCCTTCATAAACAGTTCGGTTACATTTTTTTTATGAGTTGACAGCCCTACGTGTTCAAAATAAAAAGAATCGACCAATCGTCCTGCCATCTAAAGATCTCCTCCCGTTACTAATCAACATTATCATACAAATGGAACCAAGTCTTGTTGCAAATTCAACGAAACCAGTTATACGATATTCACTTTCCGTTATACGAAAAAATGGAGATAACCTAACTTTATATTAAACAAACAACTTTATGCGCTAATTTTGTTACTTTATTGTACTGTCAGATTACAATAATATTACATCGAAGTGAACATCTAGAATCGTTAAGATTAGACACTTTATTCGTGTTTAAATTTTATGAAGCTCGCGCTTTGACAGATTTGCTCTCTGAACAAGATAATCCGGCTTATTTGCATATGTCGCAGGTAAATTGTAAATACGTTCTTTTCACGTAAATATTAGAGATTTTGTAAACTGCCATGCCGGTTTGTTAAGAACTAAGAATGTATTCCACAGTAATACAGCTTATTACTAGAGTAGATATTATGAGCTAGACTTAAAACATCAGTTTGGAAACGAAAGTGCTGATTGGATTAGGTAGTAATAATTAAATAACTCGAGAAAATAAATCCATCGTTATCAAGTCAAGTAATCACTGTAGTGTCATTATTTAAGAGTTTTTTTTTAATATATTGCGTCACTAGCAATTTCTCTTGTATCGTAAGTGTATTTGTACAAAAACCCAGACCCAGAATAAGTATTTGTAGGCCATACACAAACTTATGTATTTGTTACGGAATCGAACCCGCGACACGCAGCAGCGCAGCCAATCGCTCTACCACTGCGCTAAACGTGCTGATACAACAGCTTGTGTTCGTATTAAAACCGGCAGGTCGGCCGGCCACGCACAGTATCTACCTATAGCGTTCCGTAATTACCCACATAACCATGAAAATGGTAGAAATCAATGACGATGAAATAGCGAATTTCATCGTTGACGCCTTCTAGGACTAATTTAATAAAAAATATTTTACGTCTGTTATTTCTGCAATCATATCTACCTCATTTTTACTTTATTATTTTAAGTTTTTAAGTAAGTCTATTATAGTTTTCATTTTCTTGCTATTTACGCAGGTCAACCTAAGAGTAAGCCGGTTGCTCAGCAGGATTTGTCTATTTTTGCAGCATTCAATGAATTACGCCTCCTGACAGGGATTATTAAAATTTGAAAACTAAGCAACTGCATGCTAAGGAAATCACAGACCTCGGTTTAGCGTATATGTATGTAGGTACCTATCTATCCCGAAACAAAGGTTTAAATGGTACGAGGGACGCACATAACTCTAGCAAAAAATACCCATTTAAAGCTTTATAATTATCTTGCGAATGGATCTCTGAATTGACATATATGCTTCAGTCATATTCCTAATACTCATATCTTTGAAAGAAATCACCGACGACACACAAGATGAAATGGGCGACTAAGAAAAAAGTCATCCCTTTGACCTAAATCGGAGCTGCCTTAAAGCAAGAAACCATTTTTAAAAGTTGGTTTTAAAAGTTAACGGAAGGTGTGTAACCGTGGTTTAACTTGGTGGAATTATATTTATTTTTGAAAATAAGTTATAAATAATACTTTTACACGTCAGAGTCTTATACTGTAAAGCTCTAATTTACCATGCCTAATTACAGGCTGCCTGGTGCGAGGGGGGCCTAACCCGTCGCACCAGGCAGCCTGGCTGTGTAGCCTCTATCTCTTTGGGTTGAACCGCTATTAATACCTACATACCCAATATCAAAAAGTTTATTTTTCTAGATATTTAAACTGACATAAGCTTGTATGATTCCGAAATAGGTACTTTTTAAATTTCTTTTTATTATTACGGATGAGGCCACTCTTGAAACGTTCACGCCTGTGAGGTCTACCATGAAACGAGTGAGTCGAAAGATGGCTGTTCACTCTTGCTTTAAAGCCTGACGGGTCATATTTGTAAGGGAACACTGAATTCGGCAGAGAGTTTCCACCTGCCAGCAGGATACTGCATAGCACAATTTTGCAATAGCTTTCTTTTGACATCATTGCACTCTGTTATACATAATAATTCAGGAGCCACCTTCGATTTTGATAGAACATAATGACATGTTAAGAGATTGGGATCTTAATTTTTATAAAAATCCTAGGATTATTGCAACAAAACGATATTTCCAACTATACCCTGCGACACGTATGTATATTTCGATTTTCGGCGGTGGTACAAGGCAGGGACTGATTTATAACATTCATTTGGTAATGTTGCTCACGCGCAGGTATTCGCGTAAGTGACGCAAGTTCATGGCTGCATCTTGCATTCTTTACCTTTCTAAAGTGTTCCGTAATTCTGGTAACGAATTTCTTTGTTTGGTTATTCTTTCTAGTTTCCCTATGAGAGTAAGTTTTTTTGTCAATGTTTGGGGCCTTTGGGGTCATGGCCCTCAGTGAGGCCCAGGGAGGAAGACGGTACAGTGGTTACGTGTTCCCATTAGCAGCGAGGAATAGGGGAGACCTATTTTTACAGTCTTCTCAGGAAGGTACCTTAACAGGCGTTGTACAGGGAACTCCGGAGCGGTCTCCCAAGAGGACCTGAGACTTTTTGCCATGTGTTGATGGTGGCACCAAGGTGGTTTTATTGAGGTTAAAATCCCACACTTCTCAGTCTTATTTCCAAAGAACAAGCGCCTTTTGAGGGTTTCCCCCGACAGCGAAATACAAAAAGGGGACATCATAAAAATGAGGATCATAGAAAACTATAATGGATTTGGGTTAGATTTCTCTTGTATGATCATGCCTAGTTTATTCCAGTAATATACCCTTTTAAGTTTAAACTTAGTTTCTGTAAAGGTGTAATTGCCAGGGCCATCTTTATGACTACAGTCTGCCAAATGGTTCTGCGCCAGTATGCAGTCAGTTTGATGACATGTTTGGCGCAGTGGTTTGCGATTGGCTCCTGTGCTGCGTGTTGTGGGTTGATTCCCGTACAGAAAAAATGTTTGATGACCTACAGAACCACTATACTATCTGTAGATAGTAAAGTGATAAATGTTTGTACAATTGAGATTTAATGCACCCAGATATTTTTAGTGAGGCTTCAGCGATCAACGTAGCCAGGAAATACTTTTTGTTTTTGTATCATTTTTATTATCAATTTATCTTATTGGTATGAAACAATATCAGTGGTCGCCTAGTTGTCAAAGTTCGACAATTAATAAAAAAAGATTGCGCAGGTTTTGGCACTCCTCCATTAAAATTCAACCGTGACAAATTCCCTACTCCCCCGTGAGCGTAATTTTCGTAAAAAGAATTACAAAGTTTTTGCTTCACAAATTAATATAGATGTCCAAACATTACTCATTACTCATCATTCTTAAGTTCCATCATCCGCCAACACTCTATGATTTCCTTCGACAAGCAGCTTGTCAGTCAGCGGCGAGGTGGCTTTCCTTTATGTCCAACTGTCTCCTGCAGGACTGCTTTCGCAAGACGACAGTTTAGTGGCCTAAGTGCTAGGCTCTATAATAAAGCCCACAAGCAATTAAATATCTACACCTTAACTAAGTGTAAGGTAAAACACGTGCTTTATTCTTGGCTGCAGAAATTAACATATTGTGATGCCGAGGAGCTTATAACCGCTGTACAGTAAAGTCAAATAGGTTTACACACACACAATAGACTTTAAAACAATCAATCAAATACACACACGCAAATTCACTCTCCCATAAACACACACAAACTAATTCACTCTAACATCCACACACAAATACACACACACGTATACACGCGCGCGCGCGCGCTTTCAAACTGACACACACACGCACACACAAATATCAGACGCACACACAGAGTGACATATATACATACATTGCTTTTTTTTATTTTATTATTTAACTAGCTTTTGCCCGCGACTTCGTCCGCGTGGAATAGTTACTTTGGGCTAACGTTAAATTTAACCCCGATTTTGAAGCATTCTTCATTGGCGCTCCGCTCCTATTGGCCTTAGCGTAATGATACAATATAGCTGTGCCCGCGACTCCGTCAGCGTAAGTTAATGTATTGGTAATATTGTTTAGATCACGTTCACATGAGGCTTAAGTACCTAGAGAACGCTTCGACCGCGAGACGCGTCGAGCGCGGCGACCGATTCTCAAAAATAATCCTTATAGCATGATTCAGTATTCACGCGCGATGGCTTATTATTATAAGCGTATTTCATGTATAACAGACGTATAACTTTGGTGTTTCTATACCGATTTATATGATTCTTTTTACGGTTTCGTAGCCGAATGGCAAAAAACGGAATCATTATAGTTTCGACATGTCTGTCCGTCTGTCTGTCTGTCTGTCTGTCCGACCGTCCGTCTGTCACAGCAATTTTATTCCGAAACTATTAGGACTATACATGTGAAACTTGATAGGTAGATGTATTCTGTGAACCGCTTTCCGATTTTGAGAAAAAAATTAAAAAATATTTAAAATAAAGGGGGGCTCCCCATACATGGAACTAAACCTGAAAATATTTTTTTTCATGAAATCGATGCATGTGTGGTATCTATAGACAGTTCTATAAAAACGACATCGGGGTTTCTAAAACCACTTTTCCATAAAGTCAATCGTTTAAAAGATATAAGCTTCCAAAGTGGTAAAATGTGTGTGTGGCGGACACAACCTCTAACTTCTATAATAATGGAGTGAAAAATCTAAAAAAAGATATACGTCTGTAGATCTTAATATAAACTTTCAACCAAAATTAGTTTGAACGAAATCAGTTCAGCAGTTTTTGAGATACAGCATATTTTCTAAAACCGCAAATATAACTTTGTAATTCATACAAACACTATGAAAAACAAATTTATTCGGCGAGTTGTAAAAAATGTAAAAAAGCCAGTTTTAAGAAATTTGTAAGATTTTTTTTTTCAAAACAAATTTATTTGGCGCAGTTGTAAAAAATGTAAATAAGCTAGTTTTAAGAAATTTGTAAGGTTTTTTTTCGTCAAATAAATTTGCATATTATATTATAGTTACTACGGAACCCTTCATGGGCGAGTCTGACTCGCACTTGGCCAATTTTTTTATGGAATAGTTAATAATGTTAACTTTTTCAATTAGGGGTGACTGAGAGTGTTATAAACGTAAGAGTAGACAAATATTATAATTAGAAAGCTTCGAACTGCTAAGCTATCGGGAGTTACACGTGTTATTGTGAGTCAACCATAAAAGTTAGACATATGCTGTCGTGGGATATTTTTTATATAATATTAAGGAGAACATTTCCGTCATGAAATGATTTGTGTAGCTTTAACCATTAAGGTTGCACACGCGACGGAAGCTTAAAAAATGGAGTAACTTCTCCCGTTTTCCCAACATTTCCCTTCACTGCTCTGCTCCTATTGATTGTGGCGTGATGAAAAGTATACTATAACCCGCTCAGGAGTATGAAAAATAATTGTACCAAGTTTCGTTAAAATCCGTCGAGTAGTTTTTGTTTCTATAACGGTTATACAGACAGACAGACAGACAAAAATTTAACTGATTGCATTTTTGGCATGAGTATCGATCCTTAATCACCCCCTGATAGTTATTTTGGAAATATATTTCATGTACAGAATTGACCTCTCTACAGATTTATTATAAGTATATAGATAGTTACTACGGAACCCTTCATGGGCGAGTCTGACTCGCACTTGGCCAATTTTTTTATGGAATAGTTAATAATGTTAACTTTTTCAATTAGGGGTGACTGAGAGTGTTATAAACGTAAGAGTAGACAAATATTATAATCAGAAAGCTTCGAACTGCTAAGCTATCGGGAGTTACACGTGTTATTGTGAGTCAACCATAAAAGTTAGACATATGCTGTCGTGGGATATTTTTTATATAATATTAAGGAGAACATTTCCGTCATGAAATGATTTGTGTAGCTTTAACCATTAAGGTTGCACACGCGACGGAAGCTTAAAAAATGGAGTAACTTCTCCCGTTTTCCCAACATTTCCCTTCACTGCTCTGCTCCTATTGATTGTAGCGTGATGAAAAGTATACTATAACCCGCTCAGGAGTATGAAAAATAATTGTACCAAGTTTCGTTAAAATCCGTCAAGTAGTTTTTGTTTCTATAACGGTTATACAGACAGACAGACAGACAGACAGACAGACAGACAGACAAAAATTTAACTGATTGCATTTTTGGCATGAGTATCGATCCTTAATCACCCCCTGATAGTTATTTTGGAAATATATTTCATGTACAGAATAGACCTCTCTACAGATTTATTATAAGTACTAGCTATTGCCTGCGACTTCGTCCGCGTGGAATAGTTACTTTGGGCTAACGTTAAATTTAACCCCGATTTTGAAGCATTCTTCATAGCCTATGTCCTTCCTCACGGTTCAGTGATTTTGAAGTAACAGACAGATTAACTTTCGTAATTTAGTAGGGAAATATAATATGTCAATCTATAATACTGTTGAAAAATATCGCAATACCGAACCGCACAATATTATTGTTAATAGCTGTGCCCGCGACTCCGTCAGCGTGTAACTCCTTGTGTGTTATTAAGTTAATGTATTGGTAATATTGTTTAGATCACGTTCACATGAGGCTTAAGTACCTATAGAACGAAAATACTTTAGCGCAAAGCTTCCGGGTAAACTATGTTGAAAGTTGACCCGTCCGGCACGCGAACATAAAGATTTCTAGAACTGCTAACCCGGGAAAGAGCGACGTACAACTGACCATGCGAGAAACAACTGACACCGAGATCTACTCCAGCAACACGAAAAGTCTGCCCTTGAACCTTATTAATTGTCATTGCATAACACACCGATACTGGGAATTGCGTTCTTTTAAATTCCAATGGAAAATTATTTGGTATTATGGGAATTCTGGGAATAAGGACGGTTTCTCCTGCACCGCAACCTGTTAAAATTTGAGCCTCGATTAGATTTTGTTGCAACTGGGTGAAAATAAAACTAATATAAAAAAGTGAACGTAAATTAGCCAAAACTTAACCTATCGGTATACTAAAATAACTAATACCTATTTTATAAAATGACAACAAAAGGAATCTAAAAATAAATTATCAACGACTAAAAGTTGCGCTGATAAGCACGGTTTGTTAATATCAATTAAGTATTGTCTGTCAATAAGGTCGAACGCTCTGAAGGTCTATTCGGATCAACAGGCAAAAATTGTATGATGCTCGCACTTTTTTTTTAGGTAGGGCCTCTCGTAGTTCAGCACACAGCACACTAAGGCTGGTCACTTTTCAACCGCGAAGCTCGCGCTCGGACGCCCCGCCTTTTTAGGGTTCCGTAGCCGAATGACAAAACACGGAACCCTTATAGTTTCGATATGTCTGTGCGTCTGTGTCTGTCGGTCTGTCTGTCTGTCTGTCCGTCCGTCCGTATGTCACAGTCATTTTATTCCGAAACTACTAAGACTATACATGAGAAACTTAGTAGGTAGATGTATTCTATGAACCGCTTTCCGACTTTAAGAAAAAAATTAAAAAAATATTTAAAATAAAAGGGGCTCCCCATACATGGAACTAAAACTGAAAATATTTTTTTTCATGAAACCTATGCGTGTGTAGTACTTATTGACAGGTCTTTAAAAATGATATAAGGGTTTCTAAAACCACTTTTTCATAAAGTCAATCGTTTAAAAGATATAAGCTTCCAAAGTGGTAAAATGTCCCCACCTCCCTCTAACTTCTATAATAATGGAGTGAAAAATCTAAAAAAAAATATATGTCTGTAGATCTTAATGTAAACTTTCAACCAAAATTGGTTTGAACGAAATCGGGTAAGCAGTTTTGAGATACAGCATATTTTCTAAAACCGCAAATATAACTTTGTAATTCATACAAACACTATGAAAAACAAAGTTATCTAGCGTAGTTGTAAAAATGTAAATAAGCTGGTTTCTAGAAATTTTTAAGGTTTTTAGGAACCCTTCATGGGCGAGTCTGGCTCGCACTTGGCCAATCGAGACGCGTCGAGCGCGGCGACCGATTCTCAAAAATAATCCTTATAGCATGATTCAGTATTCACGCGCGTTGGCTTATTATTAGCGTATTTCATGTATAACTTTGGTGTTTCTATACCGATTTATATGATTCTTTTTTATGGAATAGTTAATAATGTTAACTTTTTCAATTAGGGGTGACTGAGAGTGTTATAAACGTAAGAGTAGACAAATATTATAATCAGAAAGCTTCGAACTGCTAAGCTATCGGGAGTTACACGTGTTATTGTGACTCAACCATAAAAGATAGACATATGCTGTCGTGGGATATTTTTTATATAATTTTAAGGAGAACATTTCCGTCATAAATGATTTCTGTGTAGCTTTAACCATTAAGGTTACACACGCGACGGAAGCTTAAAAAATGGAGTAACTTCTCCCGTTTTCCCAACATTTCCCTTCACTGCTCTGCTCCTATTGATTGTAGCGTGATGAAAAGTATACTATAACCAGCTCAGGAGTATGAGAAATAATTGTACCAAGTTTCGTTAAAATCCGTCGAGTAGTTTTTGTGTCTATAACGGTTATACAGACAAACAGACAGACAGACAGACAGACAGACAAAAATTTTACTGATTGCATTTTTGGCATCAGTATCGATCTCTAATCACCCCCTGATAGTTATTTTGGAAATATATTTCATGTACAGAATTGACCTCTCTACAGATTTATTATAAGTATAGATTATAGTTACTACGGAACCCTTCATGGGCGAGTCTGACCCGCACTTGGCCAATTTTTTTATGGAATAGTTAATAATGTTAACTTTTTCAATTAGGGGTGACTGAGAGTGTTATAAACGTAAGAGTAGACAAATATTATAACCAGAAAGCTTCGAACTGGTAAGCTATCGGGAGTTACACGTGTTATTGTGAGTCAACCATAAAAGATAGACATATGCTGTCGTGGGATATCTATACTTATAATAAATCTGTAGAGAGGTCAAATCTGTACATGAAATATATTTCCAAAATAACTATCAGGGGGTGATTAGGGATCGATACTGATGCCAAAAATGCAATCAGTAAAATTTTTGTCTGTCTGTCTGTCTGTCTGTCTGTCTGTCTGTATAACCGTTATAGAAACAAAAACTACACGACGGATTTTAACGAAACTTTGTACAATTATTTCTCATACTCCTGAGCTGGTTATAGTATACTTTTCATCACGCTACAATCAATAGGAGCAGAGCAGTGAAGGGAAATGTTGGGAAAACGGGAGAAGTTACTCCATTTTTTAAGCTTCCGTCGCGTGTGCTACCTTAGTGGTTAAAGCTACACAGAAATCATTTATGACGAAAATGTTCTCCTTAAAATTATATAAAAAATATCCCACGACAGCATATGTCTATCTTTTATGGTTGACTCACAATAACACGTGTAACTCCCGACAGCTTAGCAGTTCGAAGCTTTCTGATTATAATATTTGTCTACTCTTACGTTTATAACACTCTCAGTCACCCCTAATTGAAAAAGTTAACATTATTATCTATTCCATAAAAAAGAATCATATAAATCGGTATAGAAACACCAAAGTTATACATAAAATACGCTAATAATAAGCCATCGCGCGTGAATACTGAATCATGCTATAAAGATTTTTTTGAGAATCGGTCGCCGCGCTCGACGCGTCTCGATTGGCCAAGTGCGAGCCACACTCGCCCATGAAGGGTTCCTAAAAACCTTAAAAATTTCTAGAAACCAGCTTATTTACATTTTTACAACTTCGCTAAATAACTTTGTTTTTCATAGTGTTTGTATGAATTACAAAGTTATATTTGCGGTTTTAGAAAATATGCTGTATCTCAAAACTGCTTACCCGATTTCGTTCAAACCAATTTTGGTTGAAAGTTTACATTAAGATCTGCAGACATATTTTATTTTTTTATTTTTCACTCCATTATTATAGAAGTTAGAGGGAGGGGGAACATTTTACCACTTTGGAAGCTTATATCTTTTAAACGATTGACTTTATGAAAAAGTGGTTTTAGAAACCCTTATATCATTTTAAAGACCTGTCTATAAGTACCACACACGCATAGGTTTCATGAAAAAAAATATTTTCAGTTTTAGTTCCATGTATGGGGATCCCCCTTTATTTTAAATATTTTTTAATATTTTTCTTAAAATTGGAAAGCGTTTCATAGAATACATCTACCTACTAAGTTTCACATGTATAGTCGTAGTAGTTTCGGAATAAAATGGCTGTGACATACGGACGGACGGACAGACAGACAGACAGACAGACAGACAGACGGACAGACATATCGAAACTATGAGGGTTCCGTGTTTTGCCATTCGGCTACGGAACCCTAAAAAGGCGGGGCGTCCGAGCGCGAGCTTCGCGGTTGGGTAGTGACCAGCCTTAGTGTGCTGAACTACGAGAGGCCCTACCTAAAAAAAAAGTGCGAGCTTCATACAATTATTGCCTGTTGATCCGAATAGACGTTCAGAGCGTTCGACCTTATTGACAGACAATACTTAATTGATATTAACAAACCGTGCTTATCAGCGTGACTTTTAGTCGTTGATAATTTATTTTTAGATTCCTTTTGTTGTTATTTTATAAAATAGGTATTAGTTATTTTAGTATACCGATAGGTAAGTTTTGGCTAATTTACGTTCACTTTTTTTTATATTAGTTTTATTTTCACTCAGTTGCAACAAAATATAATCGAGGCTCAAATTTTAACAGGTTGCGATGCAGGAGAAACCGTCTTTATTCCCAGAATTCCCATAATACCAAACAATTTTCCATTCGAATTTAAAAGAACGCAATTCCCAGTATCGGTGTGTTATGCAATGACAATTAATAAGGTTCAAGGGCAGACTTTTCGTGTTGCTGGAGTAGATCTCGATGTCAGTTGTTTCTCGCATGGTCAGTTGTACGTCGCTCTTTCCCGGGTTAGCAGTTCTAGAAATCTTTATGTTCACGTGCCGGACGGGTCAACTTTCAACATAGTTTACCCGGAAGCTTTGCGCTGAAGTATTTTCGTTCTATAGGTACTTAATCCTCATGTGAACGTGATCTAAACAATATTACCAATACATTAACTTAATAACACACAAGGAGTTACACGCTGACGGAGTCGCGGGCACAGCTATTAACAATAATATTGTGCGGTTCCGCATTGCGATATTTTTCAACAGTATTATAGATTGACATATTATATTTCCCTACTAAATTACGAAAGTTAATCTGTCTGTTACATCAAAATCACTGAACCGTGAGGAAGGACATAGGCTACTTTTTTTACGAAAAAACGACGGAAACGCGGACGAAGTCGCGGGCAACAGCTATCTATACTAATAATATAAGGCTGAACAGTTTGTTTGTTTGGTTGAACGCGATAATCTCAGGAACTACTGGTTCGAATTGAAAAAATATTTTTTTAATTAAATAGTCAATTTATAGAGAAAGGCTATAGGCTATATATCATTACGCTAAGGCCAATAGGAGCGGAGCGCCAATGAAGAATGCTTCAATATCGGGGTTAAATTTAACGTTAGCCCAAAGTAACTATTCCACGCGGACGAAGTCGCGGGCAAAAGCTAGTTTTTTATATAATTTTAAAGAGAACCTTTCCGTCATGAAATGATTTCTGTGTAGCTTTAACCATTAAGATTGCACACGCGATGGAAGCTTAAAAAATGGGGTAATTTCTCCCGTTTTCCCAACATTTCCCTTCACTGCTCTGCTCCTATTGATTGTAGCGTGATGAAAAGTATACTATAACCTGCTCAGGAGTATGAACAATAATTGTACCAAGTTTCGTTAAAATCCGTCGAGTAGTTTTTGTTTCTATAACGGTTATACAGACAGACAGACAGACAGACAAAAATTTTACTGATTGCATTTTTGGCATCAGTATCGATCCCTAATCACCCCCTGATAGTTATTTTGGAAATATATTTCATGTACAGAATTGACCTCTCTACAGATTTATTATAAGTATAGATAGATAGATGTATCAGTGTACTTTGTTCGCCCATTGCACGCACCGATATTTTTGTGTAACACCAATTAGACCCATTATAAGGGCTCTCTTTCCTAAGATACAGACAGTTTTTCTGCCTAGTTTAGGAAAGGGAGGCCAATGACTCATCTTATTATTTTCTATATGATTTCTAAGTATAAGACAACTCTGTACTTACATTGATCATAAATGTATATATATAATTTGCACGCTTGTTACAAGCAAAACATGTTGTACCAATTTAGAATTTTTGTATCACCTATTATACCTACCATGTTTTTAGCAAATAAAACCTTTATGTTTATGTTACCTATTACGTAATGGTATTGCACCTTTGCCAACAATTCTCGACTTATTAGGTTACTGGATTGTTTGTTATATACTTGATCTCAATACATAACATATTGAGGTCAATGTTTTGCTATACAAATGATCACTTCTTCCGAAGAACATCACGATCACCATTTACGGTTGGAGTATAGAGAAATAAACAAACCTAGCCTTTCTTTTCCACTAGGTGGAAATTCTCATGGATGTCCTATGCCCTAGGGCGGGAGATGAGTCTGACCTATCCCGTATTCCCTATAAGCCTAAGTAGGCTTATCCGTAAATGATGAAGTCATCATTCTTTCCCACCCTATCTTTTTCTAACCCGTAACTCTTTTAAATTGTCCGAGCCCTGTGTATACTACTGGACCGAAATTCCTAGTTTGAAACGGTAAGTATTCCTGTAGTATTGCTTGAGAGCACACGTCTTAATATTAATGAAGCACATTTTCCAGGTTATGTTGTGATCGGCTTTCAGACTAACCGTATGCAGTATGCAGATGAGTATCTACTAATTATTGACATGGATCAACTGCCAATCAGTTCTCCACAACCTTTTGACAGGCGGGGCCAACGGCTAAACATCATCAACTTCGCCAAGCGTTGCTTATCTTTGTAGATCGATCCGAGCAGCTGTTATTATTTAGTCCGCCAGTGTAAAAGGGCAATACAAACATCATTAAATAATAGGTACTGAAAGTACCGACATAACATCAAAGTATAGAAGTATACAAACTTCTACAGTATCTTGCCAAATAAAGCTAATGACCGCTTAATTCTTGAAACTTGATCCAAACACGTTGATATCACCTGTAGATTATTATCGTTCGATTTATTTTATCGGTACTTTTATTTACTTAGCGATGCTTCCAGTTCGAAGTTTATAAGCAGGTTCCATGTTCCAGATGCTTTATTTAAATCAATGTGCCGAGCAGTTTACCTAAATCTGTTAGGATATGCATCCAGTCAGTTCTAGTATGACTGGATGCAGTGGAGTACATGTATTTTACAGGGAGAGACTACATATAAGACTTTCACAACCCAGTTACGGGGTAATGCGATAAAACACCGACCTGCGAGGGTTACGAGAATCCTGCCGGGGTTGCGGGAATGTTCTAACGAGATACTATGGCCCCGGAACATAAGGGAAGTCGAAGGGATGGGTGAATTTTTTGTCAGTAGAAGTTTGACACTTCCTTCCACCGAGAGTGGACGGGGTCATTTGATAATTTATCCACCGAAAAAAAGCGTTCCGTAGCCTAAAGGGAAAAAACGGAACCCTTATAAATTTGCCATGTTTGTCTGTATGTCACAGTATGTGCAGCAGTATGAACAAAAACGATGTCTGTTTGGTTCTTTCATCCCAATATAGCTTACATAATTACGTAGATTTGGAAATGGTAAGTATATCGAAAGTTTACTCTGTTTAGTTTCGGATATTTAGTTTCGAAATTCGGCTGGCAGAACTCTCTTAATTATAATACACTGGTGGGAGGTGGGAGATGTAAAAAGTAGTATTCTAAAGTTAATTTAACTGTTAGCAATTAGGATTAAGAACTTCAGAGACGTCACGAATGATCTCAGATCTTTTGTGTCGATGACTTAAAAATAGATGCGCCATTTTTTGTAGCTCCCAATCCGGTAGTGCGAAGTATTTCATCTGTAGGTACTCTTATAGAAGCATGTATGTTTACCTTTGTATTTGAACCCATGACTAAGCAATTTTAAGTGACTAATAGGTTTTTTATCGGGTTATTGACGATAGGGCCGGGGTTACCTAGCTATACTCGCAATGGCACTAAAATATGCTGTTTTACACACTTAGGAGCTCGTGGTTAGATAATAATTATCTAACCACGAGCTCCAATTGATTGACAATTGTCAATTTTCTGGCATGTATTCGATCATACTTTCTAAGTTCTTCTTCTTTTTTCTGCTTATAGTATTTTTAGCCACAAGTCGATGTAACTCCACATTTTTATGTGTCTGAAATAGATTTGCATCTTTTCAACTAAGCTACCGTTTGTAAAACATCTCTGACTGAGTTAGAGTAGGCACGAAGAGCACCTGGTAGTATATGGCTAGTGTGACAGTAGTACTTCCTAGTAGTTGAGATTGCTCCCTATCTATGCCCATTTGCTCACGGGTTTTTTCTGCTTTTCGGTGATATAGTTCTAAAGCAATTTTTGCAGGCTGACTTCTTGATTTTTGAGAACGCACTGTTGCCGACAAGCGATCACAAACTTTAAATTAGGAAAATTTCTCAAAAATATTTTTCTATAAAACTTATAAGATACTTGGTTATCAGGATGCATTTCATTGAAAGCCACGACCCATTTGTAAAGAAAAAATATCTAACTTTGTGCAACGGAAAGTTGGTTCAGAATCGGCTTCTGAATCGATTTCCGTCATAAAAAATAGGTGTTAAATTTTGATGGAAAAATCTTTTATTTAACTTAAGATGGAAACACAGTATCAAGAAAAATTGATACAATCCTTAATTCAAGGAAATTATGTGCGTGTCGCGTCGGCCGCTAACATTGCATGAGTGTATGCTTCTGCGTAAGTATATTGTATGACGCACATACGTTTTGCGTTAAGGAAGGATAACTATTTTATAAAAAATGCCTAGGTTTGGTTTCAATATATTTAGTTACGGATGTTGTTTTAGACTTATAATTTAGTATTCTAATTGGGGTGTCTGAGGTATTGCGCTTTATCCGTTACACGTTGTACATTTAATTTATAATAAGACTCGCGTTTGACCACCATCTCACATGAAGGTAAGCGATAATGTGGTCTTAGTTGAAGCACACTAACCTAGAAGTAACTTACTCACTCTTGGACTCTTATACTTGTCTGGCCATGGTGTATCCTGTTAGCCAGCAATCGGATTGTGGATGTCGGGATAGACAGTAACTGTATGTACAACACTAGTACCTACTCAGCTGCACCGGACGCCAACATTGTTGGGGAGAATCTAATTATACGTCACGTAAGTTGGCAAGGTTTTGGCGTAGTGGGGATAAGTTCGCGCATCGTGCACTTAGTGGAAGAAAAAAGTGGTCACTTTTACTGCTTGCCATTATTCTATGGTTATTGCCATCATTTATTTTTAATCATGTCTGTTCAGAAGAATGTTAAAGAAAGAAGAGGAATTCATTCGTTAATTCGGTATTATAAATAAAATAGATATAATACATAAATACATTTAAAAGTGAAAAAAATGTATTAAAAAAAAAACATTAAAAATAATATGTTCTCGTCGTCATAAAACTGTTACCCTTTTTATTCTTCATTTTTCCCGGTGTCCTAAAGACAGTGACGAATTCGTGTCTAACAGTTCTTTATGACGTTTTAATAGTCTGCTAACTAAATTTAAAACAACAACTCGTAACAAAAACAAAGGATACAACTTTCGTGTACGCAAGTGTATTCGGGAGCAAATTGAACGAGAACTACTGACGCACCAATCGCGCGCTCGGAGCGGCGACACGTCATACCTGCGTCCCGCAGACGTCCCGCAGACACCTAAAAATCGACTTCTGCGCATTGAACGATTCTTGCCAAGTTATTTGACGAGAACTATAAATGATGATGATGCTATTGTACACACGTGGCGTCACGAATAAAGTTTGCTCGGCAGTGCAGGACATTTCCTTTCTATTGTGAAAGAAGAATATGCGATTGTATGAGTTTCGCAATCGGGCCATCTTAACATTTGTGGGAATGTTCTAGCAAAATACCGCGGCCCTGGAAGTGAAAGAACAGGGTGAATTTTTACTCGGTAAAAATCAGACACTCCCTTTCGCTCCACCTAAAGCGGGAGAAGTCATTTAATGATTCTCCCACCGAAAGAAATAAAAGGGCGCGAATTTGATACAATCATTAGTGTGATTGTGATGACCTCGTCGACCATTATTCAGCGGGACATTTGACTAGATTGATTATTCAATAACACTTTTTATTTATGCTGGTTTAAGTTATTATATACTACAGGAAGAAACTATAGGAGCAATCAACACACAGAAACTAGACAAAGCACTCGGTCAAGACCAAATATCTAATGAGATACTAAAATGTACATCACCGGTAATTGCTCCTAGACTTACAGAACTATTCAATGACATCCTTGTAACTGAAAACATCCCTAAAGAGTGGACAAAGTCAACTATAGTATTGATACACAAAAAGGAGATAAAGGAGACATGAACAACTACAGACCAATAAGCTTAATGTCAAACATATACAAGATATTTTCAAAGATACATAATAAATACTATCACGAATTGCTGCCACGCTCGATGAAAACCAACCAAAGGAACAAGCTGGCTTTTGAAGTGATAGAACGATAGACCACATTCACGTCGTAAGACAGATCATCCAAAAATATAACAAATACAACTAAGTTTACTAATTAAGGTTGGTGGATTTTAACAAAGCATTCGATTCCTTAGACCGTGATTGCATATTGAAGGCACTAGAAAGTCAGGGAGTTGAGCACAAGTACATAAGAGTACGGCCCAAGTTATGCTGGAAAGAACAGGATAAGAATTTCATATTGAAAGAGGTGTTAGACCCAGGTGGATCCCATTTCACCGAAGCTATTCACCGTGGTTTTAGAAATAATATTCAGAAACCTTAAATGGGAAAAATATGGACTCACCTTAAACTTAACCACCTACGCTTCGCAGACGGTATTGTGCTAATTTTCTGAACACCCAGATAACTTGGAAGACATGCTACAACAACTATCAGAAGAAAATGCCAAGGTATGCCTAACAATTAACACAATAAAAGCAAAGGAAATGACAAACTCAACTAAAAAAGACATTAAAATAGACAGCGGACAAATTGAGTATGTGGATGAATGCATATATTTGGGACAACTAATATCTACAAAAGACACAATGCAAAAGGAAATAGATAGGAGGATAACAAACAGCTGGAAACAGTTTTGGTTCCCAAGTGAGGTCATGAAAGATAAAGACAAGCGGAAAGTATTCAACACATGCGTTCTCCCGTTCTTATCATATGGATGTCAAACATGGTCGTTAACCGAGAAACAACACAAAAAAGTTCAAGTGTACCAAAATGGGATGGAAAGGAGCGTAATTGGAGATAAAAAACCAGGTGAATTTACTAAATGTAAAGAATAAAACAAAATTCAAAAATATACATACCGTCTACAAAAGCCTAAAATGGAGATGGACAGAACACATGTTAAGGGAGGAAAAAGAGAAATGGACGAGACTAGTGACGGAATGGTACCCGAGAGGCAGTAAAAGGAGCAGAGGAGGCAAATAAACTTAAACGATGGGAAGACGACATAAAAAAGATGGCCAGAATGGACACGTACTGCAAGAGACCGAACAAAATGGAAAGCATTAGAGGAGGTCTTTGTCGAAGGACAAGCTGTGAAAGAAAAAAAAAACTGGTTGCCGATATAAATGGATAAAAAAAAATCATGTGTATAATTTTGAAGTAAACAAAGTTATAAGTTAGTTAATTGTAATTTTACAGCAATAAGTTATTATATTATTTAAACTAAACGAGGCCGGTATTTTCTGTCAGATAGATAGAATATACTTTATACCTAGTACACCAATATTTAAACACACCTATTTAACAATATTGCTTATTCTAGGGTAACAACCTTTGGAAGGACTTTAAAAAATGTAATTAAAGTGGGGAGGGCTTATTTAGTATACTTACTACATTACTCATAAATATACAACGTGTAATTTAAAGGGTATATATATACCAAGTGCATGGTTTCTTTGGATGATAATAAACGATATGGCAAGGGTTTTATAATCCTATTTCTACATGTGTGAAGTATAATAGAAATTTCAATACATTGATACCAACCAGAGGCAGAATTTTCAAATTAAGAAGAACGAAGAGAATCACCGTGTTATTGGCAAGTGACGTGGAAAGTTATCGACCCTCGTAGTACTGTGACACGTTTGTTATGATTGGTATTCAAGAAACATATGAAACCGATAATATGGTATCAATTCTTTGAGTCACTTATTTTGAGCTGAAAACTGTGCATAGAGACTCCATACCAGATGTTGTCTTCAGCCCCTTTGGGTAGATATGGGGTTTCCGTTACACATTGTATATATATGTATTAAAATAAATATATATATATATATATAAATACAATACATGTAATGTGTTCTTTAACAGCATGTGGAGAGAAAACGAATCAGACTACCCTGAGAAGAAACACTGAAACAAAATCAAAATCCATAGTATCCGTAATGGTCAAATCATGTGAGAACCATGTCAGTTAATGTCTGAAATGACCTTTTGAAAGGATAAACACAGATTTGAGTGGACGTGTCCAAACAATGCCACTATTTGTCAGTTATCGTGTAGATTAACTAAGAACAAGGAGCTCTAACGATTTGGCTAAGATTACCAAAGGAAGGTTTGGATAAGCAGCACATAGTATTCAAACTTCCAGACAGTTCCGTAATCTACACTAATATTATAAATCTATACTAATATAATAGAAAGCGGAAAAATTTGTTTGTTTGAACGCTCTTGTATTCGAAAGTACTGGGTAGATTTGGGTGAAACTTGGTATGGAACTAGCTTGAAGCTTGAGCAAGGCTACTATCTACTCGACTACAAAAGAAGTTGTAATTTCTAAAACAAGTAACTGCTTCAAATTTACAACTTGTCTTTAAAAGTAACGTTAGATTTTTATATTCCGGACTTGCAATATCAAGAAAATATCTGGTCATCACTAAAAACTTTTTCTTCTTATTAGATGGGCATAAAATGACTCATACCACTTTGGCGGTCTTGATTACTGTTTACCAACTTACCGTCATTGACCATTGAAGTGCATAGGTGGTAGGCATAGACAAAGTGGTCTATGGTAAGCACGCGCGCTTTTTATTAGTGGAGTACAAATATTTGTTCAACAGATTAGCTATGGAACTTTCAAATTAATATGTTGAGTAGATACTTGAAGGTACCGTTTAAGGCGATACCAAAATAAATTAGGGGTTTTTTCGTCACCATTTATTTCACTATTCCAGCAAGTATGGGTTTAATTTTTGGTAATATGTTTATTGACTATTTCATTAATACTTTGACCGAAGGAAAACGCAATTGGGTTAAATTTGCTCCGTCGAATTTGATTCCGAAAAGACCTCTATTCTTTTTTATTATTCACTATAATTCTAAAATCCTAAGGAATTTCATTTCAAAATTGCATTCAAAATGTGCATAATAGGTAATTGAAAACTCTGTCTGAAAATATTTTTTGATACATAGCTTAATTTATTTTTAAACAATTTTTATTTGGTTTGGCGCTTACGTTGTTTTATTTTGGTTCCAGCGTATTGTTGCGCTCTCTTTTTTTCGCACGTGGAAGTAATAGAATCTGTCACTTTCTTATGCCCGCCCAGTTCGCCTGCGGCCTTTGTCAGTGATAGACCTGTGTCGATTCCTCCCACAACCGTGATTATAATTTTTTATCGAAATAGTTATTGTTTAGTCTTGTTTTCTGATTTTATTTATCTATATTTGACAAGTGAACAATGTTTATATAACATTAGTTTACCGATATGGGGAATAAGTATAAAAGACAACGAAAGGTGAAAAAATTGGCCAAGTGCGAGTTGGACTCGCCCATGAAGGGTTCCGTAGTAACTATAATAAATATAATATACTTAATATATTTATTTGAAAAAAAAAAAACCAAAAACCTTACAAATTTCTTAAAAGTAGCTTATTTACAATTTTTACAACTACGCCAAATAACTTTGTTTTTCATAGTGTTTGTATGAATTACAAAGTTATATTTGCGGTTTTAGAAAATATACTGTATCTCAAAAAATGTTGACTCGATCTCGTTCAAACTAATTTTGGTTGAAAGTTTACATTAAGATCTACAACATATGGTTTTTTTTAGATTTTTCACTTCATTATTATAGAAGTTAGAGGGGGGACACACATTTTACCACTTTGGAAGCGTATATCTTTTAAACGATTAACTTTATGAAAAAGTAATTTTAGAAACCTTAATGTCATTTTTAAAGACCTGTCTATAGATACCACACACGTATAGGTTTCATGAAAAAAAATATTTTCAGTTTCAGTTCCATGTATGAGGAGCCCCCTTTATTTTAAATATTTTTTAAATTTTCTCTTAAAATCGGAAAGCGGTTCACAGAATACATCTATCTATCAAGTTTTACATGTATAATCTTAATAGTTTCGGAATAAAATGGCTGTGACATACGGACGGACGGACAGACAGACAGACGGACAGACATGTCGAAACTATAAGGGTTCCGTTTTTTGCCATTCGGCTACGGAACCCTAAAAACCAACATTTGGAACGCCTGAGGGATCATGCTCGTAAAATGACGGAAAATAATTGGCCAAGTGCGAGTCAGACTCGCCCATGAAGGGTTTCGTAGTAACTATTATAATATAATATAACATAATATGTATATTTATTTGACGAAAAACAAAACCTTACAAATTTCTTAAAACTAAGTTATTTACATTTTTTACAACTACGCCAAATAACTTTGTTTTTCATAGTGTTTGTATGAATTACAAAGTTATATTTGCGGTTTTAGAAAATATATTGTATCACAAAAATGCTGACCCGATCTCGTTCAAACCAATTTTGGTTGAAAGTATACATTAAGATCTACAGACATATATTTTTTTAGATTTTCATTCCATTATTACAGAAGTTAGAGGGGGGGGGGGAGGTACACATTCTACCACTTTGGGAGCGTATATCTTTTAAACGATTGACTTTATAAAAAGTAGTTTCAGAAACCCCTATGTCATTTTTATAGACCTGTCTATAGATACCACACACACATAGGTTTCATGAAAAAAAAAATTTTTTCAGTTTCAGTTCCATGTATGGTGAGCCCCCCTTTATTTTAAATATTTTTTTTATAAAATCTGAAAGCGGTTTACAGAATACATCTACCTACCAAGTTTCACATGTATAGTCCTAATAGCTTCGGAATAAAATGGCTGTGACATACGAACGGACGCACGGACAGACATGACGAACTATGAGGGTTCCCTATTTTTTAATATTTACATACCAGTTTTATTTTACAGAGACAAAATCACAGCGCCGGAGCAGACCTCGAATATTACATGTGATTCGGAAAACAGAAGATTAGAGTCGCCATTATAATTTTTAAATTTGGATGATCAACAGTGTCTAACTACTAACTTCTTGGAAAAAAATTAGTCAGTAAACTGTTTATTTCCTATTAAGATAGAAAGAAATACATTGGCATGGATTGTCTTGTTCACAAACTAAACTAAAGTTCAGTGCATCTTTTTCTTACTATTTCATTATAAAAGGACAGAAAATATTAGTTTATTTCTGTCAAATTAGTCAGCGCCTGACGTAAATTGACGTATTTTTAGTAACCAATTTTTTAATCGAGTCTAAAATTGTCTATGGAATATCTTAATTTGACAGGACTAAACTAATATTTTTCTTCTGCTTTTTTCTTAATGAAATAGAAAGAAAGTGCGTTGCCAGGGCCAAAATTCGTGGTGGCAAGGCATCTGCCGGAGATTTTTCACTCTTACTTTAAAGGTGGCAGACGGGTCATATGTGGAAAAGAACACAGAAGCCGACAGAGAGTTCCAAACCGATTCGAAGACCGGTCGAAGTCCGACCGAAGTCCGACCGACAAAGTGCGCACAATAAATGTAGAGGAGAATTACATAGTATGACAAAGTGGTATATTGACCAAGTGAGGATGGTGCCCTGTAGTACGTCTGGTATATTAATACTGAAAGTCATTACCAATGATATTGCCGTTATTCATGAAATCAGTCATCGTGTTTTTTTCTATATATTTTATTTCTATTTATCAAAGTAATCACCCATGCAATCGATGCATCTTTTCCAACGCACTGGTAGCTTATTGATACCCTTCTTGAAGAAATCAGTTGGACGGGAGGCAACAAATTCTGCAAAGGCATTTTTACAGCCTCTATGATGTTGATTTTTTTCCGAGAAGTTTAGAATTCAGGAAAAAGTAGAAGTCTGTAGGTGCAAGGTCTAGTGAGTACGACAGATGGCGGAGAACTTCCAACACCAGCTCTTGTAACTTGTAGACCGTCTGCTGTGTAGTATGAGGACGCGCGTTGTCGTGCAAGAGCAGCGGAGCCGAGCGATTGACCAAAGCTGGTTGGAGATGTGCGAGCTTCTCCATAATTGTGTTTAGTTCTGCAGTAATGCTCATCCTGTTTGGTAGATAACTCATTACACCAGGGTTAGACCACCAAACAGGGACCATCACTTTTCTAGGGGTCAGTTTTCGTTTAGGAAAACGTTTAGATGCTAATCCAGGATCTAACCAATTTCGCTTACGATTGTCAAACAGGATCCATTTTTCACCGCAGGCAACAAAATTATTTCGTTTGTGTGCCTGTTAAGCAGTGCAAGGTACGTCTCGATGCGTCCTTCGCGGTGATGATCACTGAATTCGTGGGGTAGACGTCAAGCTTTTTTACCTTGCCAATTTGACGCAAGTAAACCAATATTGTTTTGATACTAGCGTTGAAAGCTGCTTCTAATTCAGCCGCAGATTGGGTGTCATCAGCTCCCACAATCGCCTTTAATTCGTCATCGACAACCAAAGGGTTCATTTTCAGGTCGAAATTTCCAGATCGGACACGAGCAAACTAATAACGGGTGGTGCATTCATTTTTAGAGTTCGTTTTGTAAACGTCGTTGAGGTTGTGGGCCGTAGGTACAAGGGGCACGGTTATGCCAAACTTTGAAACAAGAATTCCAAATTATAAAATAAAATTAATTTGAAATTATAATTATTAGCCAAAACAATATGATTATCGAACTCAAACTCAACATATTTATTTCACATAGGCCCACATGGGCACTTACAATACGTCAGAAGTTAGTGCATGGTTTGAAATTGGTCGTTTTCTAGGGAGAAAAACTGGCAAAAAAAAACTCCACAGTATCCATGATACAGATTAAGAGGACAGTATATGATTTAATATTATAATTTGAAATTGCCAGTACGGCAAAACAGCGAATTCATAGGTAAAGCCCTGTTATTAAATATCAAATATTTATAAATTATTTAAAAATTAAACATAACTGACAACGAGCAGTACTGAAAGTGATGCTCTTTAAACCAAGAGACTTCTCTACTGACCAGCTATATTCTGACGCACAAATCCTCACAGTCAGACAGCTATATATCCTCCGTTCTATCCAGCGAAGACACCGTACTCTTCCTCTAGACAAAAACCTACTTCAAAGGCGCAAAGGTTTTCCAGTATGCAAAGCAATCCCTTGTCGATATGCATTTGCAAGTCGTCAATTTTTAGCACAAAGTTCACGTATTTATAACAAAATTAATAAAATTATTTCCATTTATAGACTCACCACTCACGAATTAAAAAAAACTTAAGAACTGGCTACTTCATTTATCTTATGACGAAGCAGAAAAAATATTGTGTATCGAAACTTAAATTTATTTATACTCCTATGGAATCATACTATCTCTCATTCACACATAATCACACCGTCGCCCACACACGCATATACACACACCTACTCACACACAAACCTTCCAGACACTCATAAACACACACACAACCTTCTTTTGCTGTTGACAACAGAAATATTGTAACAGAAATGTCACGGTCGTGTTATTTATTGCCAATGCCGAAATATCTCCGACTCCTAAGATACAGGTCTGCGTACCTAGTTTAGGTGCCGGAAATCTGACACTAATTTTTAGATTTGCTGTACAACCTACTGTTTTTCTTTTATGTATTACGTGTCTTTTCTTATGTACAAATAAATTTCATCTTATCTTATCTTATATTGAAGGAAAATATGCAAAGACTTTACAAACTAGCAGTTGGGTAAAAAGAAGCCTATCACACTTCTCAAGCTTCAACCTACTTCAATACCAAATTTTATCTTAATCCACCCAGTACATTCAAAGAAACAAACTTTACTGCTTTATAATATTAGTGTAGATTTCTTAAATTAGGAGCATTGTAGGATCATATCATAATCAGATTACTTTCAATTATTATAAGTACGATAAGTCACAAATTTGAGCGGACCATCCAGAGTGCAAACATTTGTCAGTTATCGTGTAGCTCAACTTTGAACTTAAGGAGCTCAACGATCTGACGAACAGTATCAAACTAAGGACATTTGGGTAGGTAAGACAAATACTCAAACAGCCATACATCAACTATAAATTATAATGAAAATAACATAAAAATAAATAATAACCTACATATTCCTCACATTCATAATAATAAAAATATAAAAGATCAAAAAACGAAAAAAGAAATAATTAAATACAAAGTAGGTATATACAATACTTTAGAAAGTCAATCATTAACTCAGCAAAATATATTAAAAAAGAGCACATAAGTACGTATATCATTGGAGAAACTAATTCCCAAGCCTTTTAATCCTCAATATAATCTTTGACTGTGTAAATAGCTTCCTGAAATAGCTTACGTTTTATAAATAATTTGAATTTGATTAGAATATGTTACTTATCACTTAATAGCACACTAAATACCCATACTCACACACAGTTGTGACAATTAAACACTAAGTTTGTATTTAGATGAAAATAACAAAATTGTGGCGGTACAACCCAACGCAATAGGGTAGTTTCCTGTGTTACAAAATAATTATTTTATTTGGTTCATCAGGTAGAATTTCAAAAAATATTGATCACGTATTTTTTGCCCTTTCAAGTCAAGAAAAATTCACAAAATGGAAAGCTTCAAAGTATAGGAGTGGGGGCTGCTGACGTCACACAGTGCCAAGAATTATACCGGAGTGTGACGTCACGCGAAACTTCAACTCACTGTATCGTCTTAATTTTTCAATTACGTGAAATAAAAAAAAATACGTATCGAATGTTTTTTGTTAAACTACGTGACGGACTAAATAAAATATTTTAGGAAACTACCCTACGCCCTTCCTAGGGGTATTAAGTATTTTTTAACACTGAATACCCGATCATTATAAGAGACAAGGGAATTCCCTGCTTCGTTCTCGATAGTCGCACATACGGATTGGCCGATTATGGCGTTGCCAAAATTGTGTTTGAATTTTACATATTTTCGATTTATTATATAATATAGATTTAAAAGTATCGTCTATTTTATTAATGAAAACTGGCAGGGGGGCCCTTATATCCATGGGGCCCTGGGCTGCAGCTCAAATAGCCCATAGGTAGATCCACCTCTGATGCAAGCAAGCATGCAACATGCAGCAGGCATAGTTTCTGTCACGGCTCCGGTGCTGCAGGGCTCCGGCGGTCCCATGCAAGCTTATCCTCGCAGATGTGTTTCACGCTCACCACCGCGGCTGCGGCTTACTGGCTGGCTTCGCCGACCAGCCTCAGCCGCGGCGGCGAGTGTTAAAACCACCTGCGCCTCACCTCGCGGGCCGCCTCGCCCCTCCGCGCCTACGCGATTTTAAATAACACTCTAGGGGTAGGACAGACATGGAACATACGTGGAATCGGTTTCGCAGCAATTCGTTTCTGTCACGCCGCTTCCGCAGCACGCTCAATCAAATTACTCGCAATATTATATATTTTAAACGATAGGCTTAATGATTTTCGATTAAATAAACGTTATATCCAATAACGTTATACGAAATAAGTTTTAGAGTATATAAATGTTATGTCTAAAGAAATTACATCAACAGTTGGTATAACTCACTATCTTGTGAACGTTATTGAAATGAAAATATACCAAATAACTTTTTATGATATGAGACGCACCCCGCTAAATCAGTACGGATTTGTTTCGAACAGACCAGTTAAAAAACCGTGTTCAATTCAATTGCACACTATTTTGTAAAACCTCTTTTAACGTTGCTTGACCGCAAAAACGTACTCATTTGACGCGAGTTGAGCACGGGTTGGTTGAATTGTGTAGTAATACAAAAAAGTGTGTATTTCGCGAGACCGATGTCGCCAGTTGGACACGGAAAGGGAAATACGCGACGATGATTTGGTGCATTCACTAGAGGTCAGTGAAGATGTTGAGCCTCTACCATATGAAATAGAGATTGAAAATAATGATATGACTGGTAGATCCTCGGTACATGAGAGATCCGTGATCCAGAATATGTAATTAATAAAAATAGGGGCAAGGATACAAACAAAGAAAATAAAACACGCGGGGGAAATATCTCTGATGAAATATTAAATGAAGGCGAGAGACATGTATTCCAAGAAAATAGTGTAGTACTTTTTAATTTTTAGTCATTTTTAATTAAATCTCTGACTTTTATTCGTAAGAAAATATCCATCAAAAAATTTAATTGGATAAATAATCTTTAATTAATTAATAATAAATTAATAGTTTAAAAATCACTAGAAAAACACGCTTTTATAAGTGCACGTAAAAACAAAAAATTTGTTCGCGCTTTTCCTTTTTTTTTGTAGCCTCCGTTTTCTTTGTGTTGCTGTTTCTTTTTTATATTATTCCCACGAGTAGTGAACAATTAAACGGTCAATCACCCCAGAGGATTTGAAAGTGACATCACAAAAAGTTGACAAAAAGGTTAAGAAAACCGATAACGGATTTTCTTTAGGTTTGTTATCCTGAAACCTGATCCTGTTTGAAACCTGATCGTGTTCAAAGTCCATTACGTGGCTTTTCTCACAAGTACAAACACGACTATGATACGATATTCCATCATGGAATGCCACTGCCTATCTTCCGGCTTCATCATCAGACCTTGAAACCTAATCGTGGTCAAAGTTCATTACAAGACTTTTCTAAGAAATCCAAAACAGCTATGATACGATTTTCCATCATGAAGTTCCAGTTCATATCTTCCGGCTCCATCATCAGATCAGTTCGACATTACCATATTATTGTATTGTCATCAGAACTACATACAGTTGCTAATTTTCATTACGCTACGACCCTTGGAAGATGGTTAAAGTAGTTGCCTTAGATTCCATTACATAGTTAGTTACATACAGGTCGACCTAATAAAAGCGTGTTAAAAAGCGTAGTTTTGAAGCAACTTTTTGTTACTACTCATTTTAAGTAAATTAATTAAATAAAATCATAGTAAGAATTTGGTTACTACACTAGTAGTTCTTTTTCTTAGGTCAATATGATCATTTACTGTTACGGTCTGTTCATTTACACACGTTATATTATTTTTTGTCATTCTTAAATAAAGTAAAACACTAAATACCTAACAATATAATGAATAAGTTAGTTTAATTCAGATTAAAAAGAAATGTATTTGATTTTGGCGACTCCGTGCCTTCTCTATTCTAAAACATCAAAACACACAAACTACATCGCAAACTCACCGCGAGCGTGCGCTCGAGTTTGCAATGTATTCTAGCGGGGGTGCTCCCCGCGTCTTCCGTTAAGCTACGCCCCTCGAGCTATGTCTTATTTTTTACGTATCACCTTAAGTGTCGCATTGTACGTCTATCTAATTCAAATATATGGATGACTACGTATGTACCTACCTTGACTAGTTGTTGCTCGCTACTTCGTTCGCGTGGGAAGTTTTTCCCGTGTAAATCCCGATCCCGTGGGAATTTCACAAAATCCCGTCCCAGTGAGCATCTACGTCCTAAAAGAAACCCCCATGCAAAATTTGAGACCCCTAGCACTTGTAGTTTCTGAGATTTCGTGATGAGTGAGTTAATCAGTGACCTTTCGCTTTTATATAATACTAGTACTCACGCGGGGCTTCGCTCCCGTGGATTCTATCACGGTAAAAACATAACTCTCCTTTTTTGCAGTCGCGTAAAAAGTAGCCTATAACCTTCCTCAAGCTTCAAGCTACTTCCATACCAAAATGCATCGAAATCCACCCTGTACTTTCGAAGATTAGCGCGTTCAAGCAAACAAACAAACAAACTTTTCCGCTTTATAATATTAGTATAGATTTCAGCTGCATCAGGTTAGACTGGAAGCGGACCCCATCGTTGTTAGGAAAGCGTTAAGCAGATGGTGATTTGGCTTATTGGAACATTTTATACGAGGGTCTAACATAGCGAAGGTTCGCAATGCTGTTGGGCTTGGGTATCATTGAAAGATTTTTGACAGATGTTACGGGTTGACAGATCTCTTTATTTTGTATGATATCGTTGGTTTCAGTTCCGTACAAAATTTAAAAATGATCAACTGATCGATGAATGATGATAATGATTCGATAAATTTAACTTGTGTCTACAGTGATTTTCGCTCGCATATTTATCAGTTGTAATATGTTTCTTAAATTTTCGTAAACACATTGTTTTTTAACAGTCCTTTAAAAGTAATGAGACATATAGAACCTCCCTCGGTTCTATTAACTTTTGTGTTACCCAGTAACTGGGTTGTCGAGGAAGAACAAGAAGTCGTTTCATTTACAATACTGTTGTTTAATTGCATCTGCACTCCGCTCCGGTTAGACCGTAAGCCGCGACTTAGTGCGAGAAACGCTACGCAGATGATAATGACATTAAATACAACGTGTAACGGAAACCCCATATCTATCCAAAAGGGCTGTAGACAACATCTGGTATGGAGTCTCTATGCACAGTTTCAGCACAAAATAACTGACTCAAAGAATTGATACCAAATTATTGGTTTCATATATTTCTTGAATACCAATCATAACAAACGTGTCACAGCACTACGAGGATCAATAACTTTCCACGTCACTTGCCAATAACACGATAATTCTTTTCGTTCTTCTTAATTTGAAAAATTCGGTCTCTGGTATCAGTGTATTGGAATTTGTAATAAGTTCTACACACGTAGACTTAGGATTACAAAACCCTTGCCATGTCGTTTGTTATCATCCAAAGAAACCATGCACTTGGTATGTATACACCCTTTAAATTACACGTTGTATAATTTTCCTTAAACTTTCAGTACGAACGCTATTGCTTATTCTATCTGGGTTCCGAAGACTTAGATATATAGAATATATTGTACACCAATTATTTAAGCACAGTTGATTCAAATATTGCTTAACTCATGGTTACAATGGCGATCTTACCATATGGAACCCTAAAATGTTTGGGAAGTCCGCCCTTCCATCCGTCCGTCCGAGGTTTTACTCAGAGACTATGCTGCGAAGCTGTAATTTAAGATGATTTTACATAATTAATGTCGTATATATATAATTCTTTTATTTAATTACGGATGAGTCGAAAAACATTTTTGATTCACGAAAAAAATGGCTTAACCTGTATAATTTGCACGCTTGCAAAATCTTACAACCATGATTTTATTCAGCCAAAACGGCAGAATAAACTGATGGTGGTAAGATTATTAATGATGTTAACATGGTTTTCATACGCTGATAAACATTTTAATTGCCCCATGGCATAAAAAATTGCGCAAAGTGCGCCTCAGGGATGTACATGTTCTTGACCGTAGTAATTTACCTACAGTGAGTAGTTGAATCCGTCATTTGGAGGCGTATGCTATCACATATTCCGTACAAAGCAACGTACAAACACTAAGGAATACGGAAATATAATAATTGAAGTCAGTCTGCGATTTTAAATTTTTTTTGCAAAGAATAAAACCGACTTCCATATCAAAACACTACAGCCAAAAATAACTTTAATTTCGGTAGTCGGTGTTATTGGTTTTGTATTTTCTTTTTTTTTGACACCGCCTTCCGAAATTGAAGTTATATTTGCCTTTGTAGTGTTATTATATAGAAGTCGGTTCTATTTTTTTGCAAAAATATTTTTTTTCACACTTTTTAGTGGGTTGGTTTTTAATTTATTTAGTTACAAAAGCCAAAATGTCAACTACTTATCATCTTTTACAAAATATTGCTTTTCCCGGTGCAGAGCCGTTAATTTTTGAGGAGTTCTCCTGGTACATCACCATCAGCTCTACTTCACCATATACATTGTGACGAGCATAAAGTGCTTACCATCTTTATTCAAGTAATCTAATCGCTATCCACGAAATACTTGTTATTGAGTAGTTTCGGTAGCCATCTGTGGTCTTGATCATCAGTTCCACTTCCCCAAATGGTGCTTTTCGACAGCAACTGCACAAGTCACTATAAGAAATACCCAAAACGCTATAGGTGTACCTATAATATTTGAAGTGTTCCCTCGATTTCTCCATGATCCATCATCAGATCCTAACGTGATGACAATGAGACCAACTAGAAAGTATACCCATTCAAATTTAAAAAGAATTTTCCAAACCGGTCAAGCCGTCATTGAGATACGAGGTAACATACATAAAAAAAAATATGACGTGTGCAATTCACACGTGGTAGAAGTGAAACCTTCAAAAAAAATCCTTCAAGAATGTATGTGCTCCTCCCCCCTCAACCTTCCCCGCCCCCTCTCAGGGCTACCTCACCCCCCCGCGACCTAACTTCGTTTCCGTGGTCGCAAGATGTTTGGGCTCATTTTAAAGGGCATCAAAAGCTCTACCACTTGGCCTCAACAGTATTCCAAAATTCAGCAAATTTATGTCTGTCTCTTTTTCGTTTCATAAACTTTCAAATCACAACGATGCTAAAGAAGCTTTCACTTCAAAAAAAAGTTCAAGACGAACTGAGAACCTCTTCCTTTTTTTGAAGTCTGTAAAAAATAATTTAGTTTTTGTCAAATACATATAATTTCTTGTCAAGGGAGCTCGTGGCTACAAAATAAAAGTCGCACGGGTCGATCTCAAGGTTAAGCAACGCTTGCCGAGGTTGAACCTTGGATGGGTGACTATCCTAGCTTATCAAGATTCCTCTGTTCAACGACAAGCACGTAAAGCTATTGGTCTCGGCTGGCATTTGTACAGACAGTCGTTACGGATAGTCAGAAACTAGAATACTTATTCGCTGGTTTGCGAGAATATCGACATAACTCGAAATGCTGTCCAATTTAACTAGATACTTGTGTGAAATAATCATAAATTTAAGTATAACATCGTGAACTGAGACACAATGCCAATTTTGCACCGACGTTCATCAGAGACTGGGGTCCTAGTCTCCAGGAGCTTTGCATGCTTACGTTTTAAGCAAATCATGTTGGATTCCATATTTATAATAACATCGTAAATTCTATGTTTTATGCAAATAAAATATAGTGTTTTGTCTCAAATGAATCTTCACTGTTTCTTTCTGATGAACGTCAGCGCAAAATTGGCATTGTGTCTCAGCTCACGATGTTATACTTAAATTTATGATTATTTATCGACGTGAAATGTACAGGACTTTTTAGTTGAATAATAATAATAATATTCCACAACTTTCACACAACGCCATCTAGTCCCAAACTAAGCAGAGCTTGTGCTATGAGTACTAGACAACTGATAAACATACATATATATTTCTAAATACATACATATTATAGATAAATTACACCCAGACAAAGAACAAATGATCGTGCTCATCACACAAACATTTGTCCTGGGTGGGAATCGAACCCACGACCTTGAGCATAGCAGTCAGGGCCACTGACCACTAGACCAACAGGCCTGTCAAACATATTTCACACAAGTATCTAGTTAAATTGGACAGCATTTCGAGTTATGTCGATATTCTCGCAAATCAGCGAATTATCTGATACTGATTTGACCTAGGGGTACCGTGTTACCCAGCTACGAGTTCTGCAAGTCAGATAGTCAGTTGCTCCATGTAGAACACTAGTAGGTACTTAGCTGCATTCGGTCAGACTAGAAGCTGACCCCAAAATACTTGGGAAAAAGCTAGTCAGATGATGACAGTTTTTTTGTCGGTCTGTGTAATCTCTGGAACGGAAGAATCGATTGTCATGGAACTTTCCCTGGAAGATCGAGGAGGCTAAGGGGCTACATAGAGGCTTTTTATCCCGTAATACATTGCAGCCACTTGTGGGATGGCTCTGCAAAGTACCAGCTTGCTGCATTGGACTCGATCGAGCGCAGAGCTAAAAGGCTTATAGGCGACGAGGTGCTGGTGGACAAGCTTCATAGCCTGGCTCATCGGCGAACCGTTGCTTGCCTGTCGGTTTTCTACAGATTGTACTTCGGGGAGTGTGCGCAGAAGCTCCATGACCTGATTCCTCCATCTCCCTTTCACTACCAGTCTACCAGACGCACGACTGGGTACCATCCACACTTGGTTGATATACCGTCTTGTCGTACCAAGCGCTTCTCCTCCACATTTATTGTGCGCACAGCCAAGCTGTGGAATTCTCTGCCAGCTTCTGTGTTCCCTGCCACTTATGACTTTCAGCCTTTAAAGCACGAGTAAATAGGCATCTTCTGGGCTCGCTCGTCACATCGTAGACCTCATCTATCGCTTACCATCAGGCGAGATCGACGTCATGAGTGGGCCCATCAGTAATAAAAAAAAATAAAAAAAAATTCCCACGGGATCGGGATTTACGTGAGAAAAGCCACGTGAACGAGTAGCGGGCACAGCTAGTTTAATAATTCGTAAGTCATTGATCTATGTAAAGTCATCATCCCATTGTCTCGTCTCATCTGTTTGCTACATGACAACAATGGAGATTCTATCAGATCATTTTTTATTTTTATTTATAATAGTTTTGCGTTTGACCACCATCTCACCTGATGGTAAGTGATGATGTGGTCGAAGATGGAGCACGCTTACCTAAAAGTAACCTATTCACTCTTCGATGGTCCCACCGAATAAACGTGTAAGATAAAAGTGACAACTTTTCAGCAAAAAATAAAAACATTTAAACTTCAATAACGCTATTTTCAATGTAAAAATGTATGAATAATGTTTAATCGAATTATAGGTAAAAAATAAACTATATATTTGTATATTTACTTTTTTTTTAAACTTCAGCGAGTTTCAGGAAATTCATGAAAACCTATTTAATGTTTTTACTCTTGTGAAATTTGCATGACTAGTTCACAGTAATATATCATTACACGTTTATTCGTGTAATACTGCACTACGAATAAAACATACTGTAATGTTACACTATTATTCTCCGTAAATCAAGTTTAATTTTGACCCAGCTATAACTATTTACACGCTTGTTTACATTACATTGTTCTGCGATTATATGATTGGAAAGATCGTATGCATTTTAGCCTATTTATATAGTCAAACTTCCATTTTGTGGAATAAAACATTAGTAATAAAATTTGCATACATTTCTACACGAACAAACATGTAAGAAGACATTACCGAAATTCGAAAACAATCACAAATCTCCTCAAGTTTTAGCATGTTTATTCTTGTGTACTTGGCGACTCAAAAAGCATGTAATAATAGCATAAACTATTATTCATATAATTTTAAAATTAATTATTTCCCTAGAATAAAGAAATTCAATATAATAATAGGCGTGTTTTGGGTCTAAAATATACAAAAAAATTAAGTAGGTGTAGGATAGGCAAAAGAAACGAAAAATGAAAAAAAATCTAAATTCGTGTAAGAGCTCTTGCACGTTTGGTTAGCCTATAACCTTCCCCAAGCTTCAAGCCACTTCCATACCAAAATTCATTCAAATCCACCCAGTATTTTCGAAGTTTAGCGCGTTCAAACAAACTTTTCCGCTTTTTAGGGTTCCGTAGCCGAACGGCAAAAAACGGTATCCTTATAGTTTCGTCATGTCTGTCTGTCTGTCTGTCCGTCCGTCTAAGCTATTAGGACTATACATGTGAAACTTGGTAAGTAGATGTATTCTGTGAACTGCTTTCCGATTTTAAGCAAACAATTAAAATATATTTAAAATAAAGGGGGGCTCCCCATACATGGAACTAAAACTGAAAATATTTTTTTTTTTCATTAAACCTATGCGTCTGTGGTATTATATTATATTTATATTTAAAAAATGACACTGAGGTTTCTAAAACCACTTTTTCATAAAGTCAATCTTTTAAAAGATATACGCTTCCAAAGTGGTAAAATGTGTGTGTCTAATTTCTATAATAATGGAGTGAAAAAAAATGTCCGTAGATCTTAATGTAAACTTTCAACCAAAATTGGTTTGAACGAGATCGGGTCAGCAGTTTTTGAGATACAGTATATCTTCATACAAACACTATGAAACACAAAGTTATTTGGCGTAGTTGTAAAAAATGTAAATAAGCTAGTTTTAAGTTTGTAAGTTTTTTTTGTTAAGTAAATATACATATTATATTATATTATTAATAAATTATAGTTACTACGGAATCCTTCATGGGCGAGTCTGACTCACACTTGGCTAATTTTTTAATTTAACGAACGAATAACGAATAATAATAATAATATAATATTTAACGAATTAACTACAATCTGTACTTATGTACAGATTGTAGTTAATTCGTCAGAAAGAAAAGCGCACTAGTTTAAACTTTTGTGTCCATAGAAATATTGTGAGATGTACAATAGTAGTACATTGTTCATTGAGGGGACAAAGTGACCGATTATCAACGAGGGTGTAGTTTGAGGCCCAAAGCGCAGCTGAGGGCCTTAATACACACGAGTTGGGAATCGCACTTTCTTCCAAGTGACACATAGTGCTTTATACTAGACCTACGAGGAAAATAAGAGAATAATAATAATCTATCTCTTGTCTTTTGGCATAATAAGTACATTTAAATTAGCTACTGAATAGGTCTAAATTAAAAAAAAAAACAGCGCGTTAGTAATGGATTTTCATACACTTTTCCCTCCCTCTCCAGGGTCTCCAGCACGTTAGTAATGAATTCTCATACACTTTTGCGACCCGTATTGTACTACAGTAATGACGTCCATCCTGTCAAACTTTTTGAAAAGTAATAATGCACTTTCCGAGCAGGTATAGTAATTCGTTAAAAGTTGGCGTTTTCCTATCAATATATGAAATATATAGATATATAAACATAAGGTTACGTATGTAACACCTAACTTTATGTCAATACATAAAGTTAGGTGTTACATACGTAACCTTATGTTTATCAACGTAACGAAACAAAAAGGTGTTAATTACCTTATAGAAATAGGTGCAAGAGGAATCGTTAAACGTGTTTTTATCATTTATTTAGCGATAGTGTTATAATGGGCAGACATTTTAATTAGTAAGGGCAGGAGAGGCATCTCTCTAGCCGAATCTACGGAGGTACAGTTACGTCGAGTTGGACAAAATCAATTTATAAAGTCGATGTCCTGCCGCTTTGTTAGCCAGTCTCGGATGTACAGCGGCCCGCCGCGCCATTCAAAACCTCGCCACCGATGCGACACTACCGTTCTCAAAATTTCGAAAAATTAGATTTTGGTCCCTACCATTTTACTATTAGTATTCCTCACACGGCTAGTGCCTAGGCCGTCCGCCGCGACGCGCCACTGACACATTTCTGTGATTTCGCGCGCCGTTTGAATTTAGAATAGTTTTTCATTTGTTTTTTTTTTCTTTACGATTCGGTGTTTTTGACAATACCTACTTGTGCCAGTACCACGTGTAACACTATCGGGATTATAGTGATTTCAAAGGCTGTGTGATTTGTTTCCTTGGAGCTATCTAACAAGGTGAGTTTAGAAATTACGCATCTTCTTTTAAATTTCGAAGAACTTATCGAGTTTGCCAATACAATAAAGTTTATGCGTTCTTAAGTATATGCAGCTACTTATTTATGTGCTTTAAAATTAATTTAAATGCACGGCGGTGAGCGATGAGCTCCGGGCATTTTGAACGCATGGTTACTATTATGTTGTCACTCGCTTATTTTATGTTTTACAATTTTATAAACTGAAAATAAGGATACTAAGCTGAGATTCAGACATAATTGCATACAACTGTCTACCTTATTAATATTTCAACGTTAAAATACAAGAAATACTTCTTGAAACAGACTCTAAAATTTTATTGATCCATTAATAATTTCGCTGTCTATTTTTATTCGAGTCACCAGTTTCTTGACTTGAAAGTCGTTAATATGAATATTTTACTAGGTTTTAAAGTTTACCGTTGTATAAAAAACTTAAGAGCCGATTAAGCACCGGAGACTGGGTGTGTGAACAGCTAATAAACAAAGGAGAACAGAACTGAATTGACAAACAAACGGGGCCTGGTAATAATATAAAAACAACTTATAGTGGCTGACATTTTCATTTAAAAAAAGATGATATGCCGTCCATTTCATGTGATGTGATACCTATCACGCAGGGCTGTCACGTAATGGCGCCAGGGCCTTTGATCCACGTGGACAATGCTTTTGTCATCTCATACGTACGGTCACTGAATAGGTAATTGTAATTTTGTAATAAACTAGAAACAAGATCTCTTGACTAGGAAACTATCTTTATCTTTCATAAATAAGTAATTTCTTCTTTTTTGTAGTCTATGCTTCATTCTTAAGTATAGACATTCCCTCCTATATTTACACCTTTGGGCAATAAGGCAGACAGATTTCTCTAAAACTGGTAGGTTTTGGCGAAAAATTTCTTGTTAAAATAATAAAACATAATAAAAGTAATATCATAAAGATTACTACAAAGCTCAACTCGAATTATTCATCACTGAAAGTTTATGTCATCAGTTTTTAGGATGCCACAGCTGGACATAAGTTTGGTTCACAATGAACACGACAAACGTATTAAAAACAATTTCGAGTTTAACGACTTCACTCCATTATTGCCAAAGTGAATGGGCAATCGTTTACACACAGGAAAACAGTAGATTGTAAAGCATATAATATATTAAAGTGTGACTCCTTACTCGAGGTTTCGGAATTCTTCGAAGGAGTCACCGCGGCCTCGGAACACGAAAGGCAAATTTTTCACGAAAGGCAAGTTTTAGTCAGTAATAAAAGTCTTACACAGCCTCCCCCTTCGGCCAGATCGGGAGGCAGTTATTGGATGATTTCCCATCATTAAAAAAATGACAAAAATTGTAGGTAATCGATAGCACCTACAATTAAATAACAATGTCAGACCATGTCTTCGCGAAAATTTACAAAATTTTAATTTATAAAATCAGTAAATACGATTTCAAAACAATTGACACCACAGGCCTATTTGAAACATTATTTATTGGTCCTCCGAGCCGGATAGCTACAACCTATAGAAAGATTAGGTATAGGGGCATATTAGCCTTAAGATCTGCGTACAACGTGAGGAACTATGTGCCGGCTCCTATGCAAAAAAAAACATGTTTTTTGCTATGCATAATCACACTCACTAGTAATAGGATAGGATAGTCTAGTTAAAAAAATCTTTATATAAATATAGGTGCCTCGTTCAGAGTATCTACATTCGAAATTCAAAATAGAGATCCACGGCGAATACGGCCATAGATTCGGAACTAGTGGACTCCAAATTGCTCATAGTTCCGTGTCATAGTGGATGTTAAGCCCACTAGTCTGTACTTACCGCACCCACGCCTCTAGTTATTATGCTCGTATCATGCCGGGTTATGTCACTCATTGTGTTGGCAAGCAATGTCTCACTTTCGAGGCCCTGTCGAATTACTAACATGGAATTTTCACAACGATGCTTTAAATATCTAGTGATTGTCTTTCCAAAAGGAAATCTGAGATGACGATTAATATAGAAGTTTAAAAGAAATACTTAGGCAAAAATGCAAATAAGTTGCAATAAAAGCAAGGTAAATGATTTGATAATCATTTATTCAAATTTTCTTTGCAATTAAAATAACAGTGCCTGAACTAGGTAATCGGTACTACGTTTCAGGCGAGAAGAGCTAACAGTCTTAAAGAACACCAAAATTATCATCATGATCATAAAACGAATTACCATGGACACAGATCACTGAAATGGATTCAGATGACTAAGTGTATTATATTATGTTATTTTAAATAAAACAAGCTACTCTTAAGCCGTCATCTTTTTTTATTGAATATCCTGGGCGGGGCCCGCACAGACCACACATCACCACAGATACAATATAAAATCATTACATCTCCTTTTCCTTAAATAAAATTAACATCTTGTAACTAACAGCACTTACATATCAGTTAGGTACTCTGATAGATAGGCCGGTTTTCGGACACTTCTACCGGTCCTTGTTCTATACGAAGGTAATGACCTGGAAACATCAGTATCACCATTACTTGACAATGACGCATCCACATTACTCGTCACTTCACCTGAACCAGCCAAATTACAATGCAAAGCCTCCTCTGCTAACTCTCTTCCTTCCTCATTACCCCTTCCATCACTGTACCCAATTGGTTCAATTGGTGAGCTGTCCGTTGTTACATATGTTCTACCGTTTTGAGGAGTTTGAGGAATGACCACACCAGATTCATTTTTTATTAAATATCTCCTATTTCTCTGTATAACATTACCCTTTTCAGTTATGACCTTGTATGAGTTAGGTCTTTTATCTTTACATACCACTTGACCATATGCACTAGGTTTCCTATTAGAATTTTCTTTAATGATAACATTTTGACCCTCTACAAGCTCTGGTAGTTCTTTAGTGTTCCTATCATAATAATATTTTTGCTTTTGTGCGTTATGGTACAATTTACTTTGAATGTCTATATTTTCTTTGTTATTTTCCATTATAGGTAATAATCCCCTAATTTGTCTGCCCATTAGTAATTCTGATGGGGTTTTGAGGTTCACATCTTGCGATATTGGTGTATTTCTGAATTCTAACAATGCTAGATATTTGTCTTTATGTTCATAATCAGCTTTTCTAAATATATTCTTTACTGTTTGTATGAAGCGCTCTGCAAGGCCATTTGACTGAGGATACAGGGGACTACTTGTTCTATGTTCAAAATTCCAATCACTAGCAAAATCTTTAAATTTATAACATGAAAAATTTGTTCCGTTGTCCGACATTAACACATCTGGTATACCAAATCTACTGAAGATACTTTTTAACATGTCAATAGTACACTCTGCTGACAAATTTTCTAATTTACCTATTTCTACATATTTACTAAAATAGTCCACTACCATAGGATAGTTCTCATTATCATAACAAAATACATCACAACCTAACATTGACCATGGGTTTTCTGGCATCTCCCGTATTGTCATTGGTTCTTTACAATTACTTTTTCGAAATCTGTTACAGGTATTACAAGCAGCTACTTTATTTTCTATATCTACAGACATTCGTGGCCAAAATAGGCATTTTCGGGCTCTGGACTTACATTTTTCAATGCCTAAATGATTATAATGAATTTTGTCAAGCATTTCTAGCCTTAATGATACTGGGACAACAAGACAATTATTTTTGTACACTAAATTGTCAAATATATACAATTCCTCCTTAAATGTATAATAGGGCTTTAAATATTCAGGTACTTTATGCAAAACTGGCCATCCATTTTTAATAAATTCTGTAAGCTGAGTCAGCTCTTTATCTTCTGCTGTTTTTTGTTTGATCCAATCATATTTGTTTGATGACATCTTTAAATTATACTTTATCATGCTAACATGCGGTTCAACAAGATCTTCCAGTACCGTATCATCATCTTTAGAATTATTGAAGTTACGTGACAAAGAATCTGCCAAAAGTAATTCCTTACCTGCTTTATACTTTACTATTACATCATATTTTTGTAACTGTAATCTCATTCGCTGTAACCTTAGAGGAACATCACACAGCGGTTTTTTAAATATAACTTCAAGTGGCTTATGATCCGACTCAACTTGAATTGTTTTGCCATAAATATATTGATGAAATCTGATGCAACCATAAACTATAGCCAGCATTTCTTTTTCAATTTGTGCATACATCTGTTGGGTGGGAGTCATAGCTTTTGAAGCATATGCAACTGGAAGATCATTTTGCAGCAATACTGCGCCTAGTGAGTTTTTTGAAGCATCTACCGATAATTTGCAGGGTTTATTGGGATCATAGAACTGTAATACAGGTTGTGAACACAGAATATCTTTTAATTGTTGAAATGAATCATCTTGTTCTTTGGTCCAAGAAAAATCCACCCCTTTTCTTACTAACTTTCTTAATGGGTGACAAACTTCTGATAATGATGGAATAAACTTAGCAACATATGTAATCATACCTATAGCACGCTGTAATTCTACTAAATTTTTTGGTTTTTCAAGGTTCAAGATAGCCTGTACTTTTCTTGGATCTGGTTTGATGCCATCTTTTCCCAAAATGTGGCCTAAATAAGTTATTTCAGAAACTCCAAATTCACATTTTTTTAAATTAAATTTAATACCATTTTCTCTAGCAATTTTTAGTACCTCTAACAACCGTTTGTCATGTTCTTCCTTGGTTTTTCCATAAACTATTAAATCGTCAATAAATGCCTCACAACCAGATACTTTTTCAAATATTTGACTATATTGTCTATGAAAGATTTCAGGAGCAGATGCTAGTCCATATGGTATCTCAAAAAGCAGTATCTGCCAAATGGAGTGGTAAAAGTGCAGTTTTGAACTGTTTTCACTGAGTTTGATTAAATAAAATGCAGTTGACGCATCTAACTTGCTAAACACGGTGGCCCCTGCCATTTTGGCTGATACTTCATCAAATGTTGGTAATTTAAAATGTTCTCTTTTTATACAGTCGTTAAGGTTACTGGGGTCAAGACATACTCTCAGTTTGCCATCTGGCTTTTTAACAATTACAATATTACTTACAAAATCTGTAGGTTCAGATTTTTTTTTTATAACAGTTAGTTTTTCCATTTTGTCTAGTTCCCTTTTAAGTGACTCATGCAATGCCATAGGTACACCCCTACATGGCACAACTTTAGCTTGATAACTTTCTTTTAACTTTATATCATATTCAACATTCTTTAACAATCCTAGCTGATCATCAAATAAATCTACATTCTCTTTTACAATCTGCTTAAAATTATAGTTTTCATCAATAGTTATCTGATTCAAATACTCACGTTTTAATAATTTTAGAGTGAATATGGTAGTATAACCTAAAACAGGTGGTGACTTCTCACTGCCATCAATCACCTGAAACAATAATGTAATATTTTTTCCATTTACAAGTTTACATTTTAACCATATTTGTCCAACACAATTAATTTTTGAACCATCATAGTTCCTGAGTCTTAACATATTTTTGTTTATTTTATGTTCTAAGGACAGCTTTTTCACAATATGCAATGGCATAACATCACAATCACTACCAGTATCTAATTTCAAATCTATAATTTTATTATTTATTTCTACGGACTCATACAAACATTTATCCAAAGTATTGTTACATTTGACCATACCTAGAACAATATCCGAGACATCACTATCATTTGACATATTCTGTTTTACTGCTTGTACCTGCCAAGGAGTCCTACACATCTTAGCATAGTGACCAAACTTGTGACATTTCTTGCAACTGTGTCCAAATGCTGGACACTTGAAGCCATGATAATATCCACATCTAGTACACTGCTTCCTGTCATGCTGTCTTTCATTTTGGCCATCTTGCTCTCTATTGCTGCGATTGTCTTGTCTTCTTTCACCTTGACTGTCCTGCCTCCGTTCCCTTCGACTGTTTTGCTCCTTTGTGTCTTTTCTATAATTTAACCTTACCATTTTATTTACTCCACACACTTGGGACTCTGCTGTCATCTTTATAACATTTTTTGAAGCAACTTCAGATGCCTTGCAAAATTTTTAAGCATTTATCCAGATTTAAGTCAGGTTCTTTTAATAGTGCTTCTTGAAGGTGAGAATCTCCAATGCCTCTTATTATTTGGCTTTTAATTAAACTGTCTTTTAGTTTATCGAAGTTGCAGTCTGCCCTAAGTATTTTGAGAGATGTAACAAACTCGTCGAAGGTCTCTGCCTCTTTTTTTTCGCGTGTGAAAAAAAGGTGACGCTGCATGGTTTCGTTTTTTGTCGGTGAACAATATTCACGAAATCTATTTAATATTCCTTTTATGTCGACGTCTTCTGGTATGTCTAAAGTGTTATATACTTCTAAAGCATCCTCACCAATTATGTGCAGAAGAAGTGCATTTTGACTTTGTCTGTCCAATCGTTCTTCAGCCCCCGATGCTTTCAAATAGAGCAAAAATCTTTGCTCCCATCTTTTAAAGTTGAGACACAGATCGCCTACTAAAGATAGCGGCGGTGGCTGTTTTAACATTTCCATTTTAAGTATTTAGTACGTTACTGTTCACTTTTTTCTTTATTTTATTAGTTACTCGACTGCGCCATATTATATTATGTTATTTTAAATAAAACAAGCTACTCTTAAGCCGTCATCTTTTTTTATTGAATATCCTGGGCGGGGCCCGCACAGATCACACATCACCACAGATACAATATAAAACCATTACAAAGTGTCTAGTTTATCTTTAAATTTGAAAGTTCTCAAATAAAGATTTCTACTAACCAGGTAAAGCAACTCTTTTAATCCCAGATTCTTCAGGGCTTCTCTGAAACTGTCAACCCTAGCCACGAGAATGAACGACAGATGGTAATTTTACGCTTTGTGATGTAAATTTCGTTCACCATGTTTGGCAGCCGCGAAATGCTCGCGATATTTTCATATCCATTAGTGTTTTATTTTTTCTTATTTTGCCAATTTAATTTTCTATTCTCTAAGTTTAATTTAATGGCTGTTGACCTTTTTTGGTTTTTATCGATTCATTCGAGAATCAATACTTAGTCAGGATTATTATGATTGTGTGACAAAAAAACCTAATATTTTATGTTTCATTTTATAATAAATTGTTAGGAATCGATATATTAATCGATTTTATGGAGATAGTTGTCGTGAAGATCAACGAATTCTGTATTAGGACAAACGGTGCTTTTGTCAATGTCGTATTTTGATTGTAATTAACGTTATTGGCTTATGTTGTGTTATGGTGATTGATCATTGACCTCTGTGCGTGCGACGCTGTGGTGACAAGTGTTAATTTGTTAACTAATTATTCATTTTTAATGGATGTTTCTCGTCAAGAGCTCGTGGTTAAATAAGAATAGCCGTACAGGTAAATCTTAGAGGATAACAGGAGTAACGCTTGCTGAGGTTCGATTCTCACCTAGAACAAATGTTTGTGTGATGAGCACGATCATTTGTTCTTTGTCTGGGTGTAATTTATCTATAATATGTAGGTATTTAGAAATATATATGTATGTTTATCAGTTGTCTAGTACTCATAGCACAAGCTCTGCTTAGTTTGGGACTAGATGGCGTTGTGTGAAATTTGTGGAATATTATATTAAAGCACGATAGGCTGCTTGTCCCGGCCGTCTTGGTGTGCTTCGACTGTAGTTATCAGAAGCGTGGCAATCTGATGCCAGTCTTGACAAGATGTGCCGTGTTACACAGTTACTGGGTCGTGGAGGTCAGTTACGCAGTCAACCATGTAAAATACTGATGCTCAGCTAGGTACATCAGGTTACACCGGAAGCGGACCCCAACATAGGCACAAGAAAAGTTATCACCAAATGGATGATATACACAATTACACACGGTGTGGGTGGAGCGGAAGGGCGTGTCAGACTTCTACTGACTCCTCCTTGACCTTGCGTTTCAAGGTCGCAGTATCTCTGGTAGAATAAACCCGTAACAACGTCAGGCAATCTCTTTTGGGCCCCATCAATGTTGCTGACAGCTCTGTGAGGCGCGCGTGGAATACGGCACGCCGCCGATCCGGGCCTGGTCCTTACCGGACGTTGTCTCTCCCAAAAGCGTTCAGCTTCCTCCCAACTGCATCGCATTCCCTAGGCAGATGATAGGATATTTTTCGTTCGTCGACACTATTCATTTTGTTAATTTTCAAATAAGTAGCTGAAATCTCTTATTATTGCAAAGTAATCTACTGCTGAGTAAAAGATTTCCTGATACCCGAATATTTTTTCTTTAAACAATCGCTTATCGAACTTTAATTAGCTCAGGTAGAGCTTTATATGCAAAAATCTACCTCATGAATATGCCATCTAATTTATATATGAATATAGATTTATGTTCTAATTTAAAGCTCATTCACACATGACACACTTAGTGTATAAAAATAAATATTTAATTATTTATGCAAAAATTAACATTAATTTCGTCATAATAAAAGGAGAAAACCGTTAATTTGTTATTTTTAATAGCCAAACATCCCGTTTTAACGACTTACGATAAGTATTATGAATTGCTGGCTCGTTTGGCGAAATTTATTATTTTTACAAATTCTGTATAAGTGATTAAAATGTTTAATTTGTATTTTTTGGAAAGATAATTTTTAATTTGTAACAGTCGTTATGATTTCAGTAGAATGTGGAATCGTGCTACTTAAATACTTATACAAGATTAAATTCTCTGCTGATTTTTATTTTAGAGCAAAGCTGAAACGTTGTATAACAAAGTTTTTAATTAAAAGCAAAAATTGTTCATTTGAAATTTTCTAACCCATTGTTTCATAATATTGTGTACCTAGGTAAGTATTTAAATAAATACAATACGAAGACGAATACAATTACCTGGCTAGCTAGTTTCCTTCCAGAATAGGCAGGACACAAATCGAAAGTGCCTGAAGCAGTTACTGATCCATGAAAGCGCTCACAAAGGGCGAACTTCCTATATCACTTAAGCGCGAGCTCGCCTGTCCTAACATATGTCGCTCAGACGTGATCTTTGACTAAGGCTCAGAAGTCCAAACTCAATGTTCGCCAACGAGCGATGAAGCGAAGCGTCCTAACTGTCGTTGTAGCCGAAGCAGGCCTAAGAAACGATGTTCGAAAGAGTTACCGCGGCCTCGGAACACGAAGGGTAAATGATGGAACACGGATGGGTTTTAGTTAGTAAAAGTCTGACACACATTCCCACTTCGCCCAGGTCGGAAGGCAGTCTTTGGATGATTTCCCATCCATAAAAAAGGGCCTAAGAAACGATACGATCTTGACTCTGAGGAGAATACTGCAGATAAAGTTGTCTATAAATACTCGAGGGAGACTTTTGCCCAACAGCGGGAAAATGTAGGTTAAAAAATTACTGTTGGATAACTATAATTTAATGACAAAAAGAACGTTCTTGATTTGTTGTCAAAATAAAAGCCGAACTTTATTTTTTCGACTAGGTACTGGTAGAAATGCGGTTGGCTAAAGAGGTTTCATTCTTTATTTCGGCTATTTAGTTTTTTAATCATTCGCATATCCCAGAGTGATCTTCAAAGATGTCTTTGTTTTAACTTGTTTTTTTGTTTCTTTAAAATACCTTAATAACATCACCTTAGTGTCAAATATTTATCTTAAGACAAGATTCGGTTTTGAGACAAATTATTGGGGTTCCTCTCTTAAATTCCGACGCTTATTCTAGTTTAAATTTCGTTCTGAGATAATAAATTACTGGATTGCTCTCCGAATTAAGGATTCTTATATGATTATTTTAATTATAAAACATTTATCATTAATCGTAGTGCAGAAATACATTTTTTCTTGAATCCAGTTTTTTCTCTGTTGTCATTATTGGAAAAGGTCAAGCTAGAGCAAATATGGAGCAAGTTTGTATGGGGACTGGGTAGCTATACAAAAAAATGTGTTGAATTGAAGCCAGTATTTCAACATTTCAAGTCCAATGTTATTTTTTGTTTTCGACACGATACAGAATTCGTTTGTGTCCAGTCTCGCCGTATTAATTAAAGGAAATAATTGTATTGTTACGAATTTAGCGCCGGTTAATCTTGCGTGTCGGTAGGTAAAGTCGTATTGGAAATAACTTTGTGAATGTTGATTTTCATTGATAGCTTTGTTTGCCTCAAAATTTAAGTTATCCATCTCGTGTAGCATCTCGTCTATTTATTCCTAGACTTTGTTTTTCTATAGGTTCTAATAAATTTTATTTATTTAAACTGGCATTGATAATAACCTAGCTAGATTTTTTATTCCATCTTAATTTGGCTTCTGTATTAGGTACGTATGCGTATAAGAAAATATTTTAAAAGAATCAATTACCTGCTTGCGCTGCTATATCCCATACTTATCAATGATTAATTACTTCGGAGAAACGTCCATTAATTTGCTAAAAGTATTCGTCGAAATTACTCGCCACCTCATAAAATTCGCCATTCAGCTCATAAAATTCGCAATGGCACAGAATTACAGATGTTATCGTCGTGTGAGGTGAACAGGATTCGATTCCTAGGTTGGATATATTAAATTACACATTGGAGTTGATGCAGCGTGATAAATAGGGAAGGAGGCACTAGGGGTGTAGAGGAGGTCTGTTAGTGATGGCGGAGGTTCGTGGAGTTATAGGGCTGGGTGTTCACAGAGGAGGTGTAAATATTGATTTACTTATGTTCTGAATTTGGCACGTGGCTTTAGTGATTTCTTTTTTATTGTAAATTTTATTTTATATGAAACAATTTTAATTCAGTTATATACACATAAAAACAAGACTTAGGCGTTGAAGAAGTCCTCCACATCGATGTCGTCCGGAAACGTAAAGTAAAGTAAAGTTGGTAAAGTACCAACCAGCCCTCCGGTCACGCAAGGAAACGATCACCTGGCGAAAGCTTTCCTTAAAAAGAAAACGAGCAATCGGGCCCCATCACCTAAGCGTTTCGACCCTAAACGACTCAAAACTATAATTACTATTAATTTAATTGGCTTCACTAATAAACGCAATGTTGGAGTGCTACTGCTATTCTGACCTGTTCTATAACGGATCAGGTTAAAATATTCCAATCTGGATTTTTTTATTTAAAAGTAAGGTTGGGTAAGGCAGAGTTGAAATTTCTTCAGCCCTACTAAACAATCGGATATCAGATACCCTTTCTTCTGTTTATTACGATGCTAAAAGGCGATTTTATTGACAAATTAACGTTCGCACACAATTTGTTGAAACTTGAAAGATTGCTCGACTTTTATTTAGTATCTGGTTTCTCAAAAGATTTTGTTGCTTGTCGAGTTATTTAAGATGGAGCGGACGCTTCTTTTTGTTTTGCTTTGGTCGACGCCATTTGCTTTCATTTTAATAAGTGTTTGTTTTTTTACTTGGCGCTCCATACCTATACAAGAAGGATTTAGGCATTTAGGTACAAGAGACGCTTAAAATAAGTTCTGTTTTTTAATTCATTCAGATTCTCACTGGACCTATAAAGTATCCACATAAATAATAATTTCATTATTTTAAACCATACGTATCAGATAGGTACACACTATAGAAAAATAAATTATTGTGCCCGTAAACTATAGGTAGCTTTCGTACCATATCATTTTTGTATTCGTAAAATAAATATGTGCGCACTTAACAATATTGATGCGCTGCGGCTCCATGCGTTCGGGCACCAATACATTCTCGGTAATGGCTTCCTCCATTGATTATGGCCACTCGCCGAACTAAAAAGTGGACTATCCACATGAAATATTACCACCTCTTTAAGTCAATGGGCATATTAAAAAAAAACTACCTCAGTTCTTCGAGTAAATACGGAATTACGGCAATGATTCGATGTTTTGCGATATAACGATCAGTTTTGTGGCTCGTTCAAGATATATAGCCCGTCTTTTATGAATTATGGTTGAAAGAGAATTCTCATGTTTTATTCATAATCCTTTAACCTTTGTGATTTTATAAATGGAACAATTTTCGGCCATAATATTCAAAATGTGCCAGTGTGATGACTGATACAAATATGATGGCTTATGTGAACGATTATTGGAGACATTATGTTTTATAAGTAAGTGCGCTTCGGCAAAGATATTCGACGCTTGAATTGAAGGACTGTCGTTTATAAGGGTTTGGGAAATTGTCTTTGGGAAAACAAAATGGCTGTTTCGTTCCGATTTTGACAGCGCGCCAAAACCCTTCAATAATTATGCAAATTGTATTATAGAGTAATTAAATTTTAATTCATACCTAAAATGAAAATTGAAATCACATATTTTTAAGTAGGTATAATGAATATAATAATGATGCTTGTTTTACAAAACAATTTACTCATCCAAAAAGGGGTACCAATTAAAAAGAAGTAATTGTCAAGTCCTTGGTATCGAGAGGAGAGTCCGCAATCGGGTATACAAAACTGGATAATAGTGAGCTACCGTAAAAATTAACTTCATTTCGATTTTTAAAATAATTAAGTGGATTTTTATATCGACTTTGCCTTTTGAACGCAATAAAAACTTAATTAGCTACTATTGACTGATATTTCGACTTGCAAAAAAACTGGATAAATCATTGACCTCAGCATGGAAATACTGAATAAAATGGAGATAATAATAATCCATAAATATAAAACGAAATAATTAATGACTTTGAGCCTGAAATGGGATGCTATAACTTAATGATGACTACTGTAAACACATGTATTATTATTATCGCATAATCTCATCGCGGATTGGTTGAAAATTACACGTTTCTTTTAACTTATGAGAATGGTGGATATCACTCATACTGCTACTGCTAAAATGATATAGAGATACCTGGAAAAATGCGCGAGCGCAAAATAATTTCACAGATATCAATGACAATGACAAGGTGATTATAAACGTACACGTAGCTTATTTGTTTGCAAGAAGGTACTTTTGTCATACGTAATTCCTGCTAACTGCCATGATCGAGATACACTTGTTATTATCTAAGAATAAATCCTAACTAACTATTCATAATATTAATTTTTAATGCGAAAACGAGTTTCACCCCTAAACCACCAAAGTTTGGTGTGTAGGCGCAATGTGGGAAGATACCTTTTAAAAATATTTTCAATAGACCGTGATTAATTAAATGATGAGTAATTGCAGTTGCAGATAAATAATGTGTATACGAAAACGTATTACTTATTGACGATATTCTTCTAGATAGCTTCATAACGATAGAGGAAACATACATAATTTACCTTTATATTGCGTTAGGTATGTATATATACGCTTTAATTAATTATTTTCTGGTAGGAAAGTATAAATTTAATTAAAACAATAAAATCTGCTATACCTAATCTTTAATCTCTTTGGTCCACACTTCGGTTGTTGATACGCGGTCTTGCTCTACAGGTTAAAATTAGCAAGCCTGCTATTTTTATTTTTTAGTGTTGGCAATAAAATTATTCTTTATTTGTTTATTAATCCTTTGACAGCTGACCTGACTAACAATGAAACACTGACGTCCACGGGATAGTTTTCTCTTTCGAATAATCTCATTTCCTGATTTGACCACTACTGAATAATTAAGAAAAAAGCTCAAATATTTTATAGTTTGTGTGTTTCTTCGTAACTATAACTTGGGAGTCTTTAAGTCAAGAGTGCAAGCTTTCTTCTAAGAAAGCGTGCTTCATCTTCGACCACATCATCGCTTTCCATCACGTGAGATGGTGGACAAAAGGGAGCCTACCAACAATAAAACAAAGAATAATAATCTTATGTGTTTTACAGTTCTTATCCGTAAATTAATTCACACTTTGTTTGAACTTAACATAATCAGTTTTACCTATAAATGGTAATCATGAATAAAATAAATTGTTTTTTTTTTGGGGTCCGTACCCAAAGGGTAAAAATGGGACCCTATTACTAAGACTCCGCTGTTCGTCTGTCTGTCTCCCAACTAGCACAAATGGGCTGCATAAGGGCTTTGGAGCGTATCCGATTATTACTTATGGTAATAGACGTAAGCGCTAGAGCGTCTACTACAGACTTAAAGCAGCCGCTTTAGCGCTATTTGGGCGCCATTTTATGCAACCTAAAGTTCCATTTAACCTGCACAACGGTTGCATAAAGGTTCCTTAATAGCTATAACAATTTATTAACGCTATACTAAAGCTCTCATAGCGCTACTTTTGAATGATTTTGAACTAAAATGAACGAATGAATTGATTATAGTTCTTTATTGTATGTCTTCAGTTGACATTACTTGTAATATTTTGGTAAAGTGTTTTCGTCGCCATCATGAAAATAAAACAAAAAGAAGTGAAAGTTTATATTCTGTATTAGCAAGATATATAAAGATACTTAAAACGCTGTCCAGTTTACTGTAGATATATAAGATAATTTTCGAGTAATTTTAACGCGCTTTTATGATATTTCAAAAATTAACAAAAGATATGTGATATTTTTTATTTGTTATACAGAATAAATTTTATTTCCGTATTTTTACGTGTCGATAACTTCCTATTTGCAAGTGGCCGATTGTTTACCGGTACATTTATTGCACATTTAACTGAAAAACCAATGTATATCAACTCAATTTTGCAAGTGAATTATAAATTTTCTTAAAAAGTCATGGCGTCATTGTAATGTAGTCATAACCTGCAGTTTTAGCTCTAATAACTCCCTTTAGAGAATCATAGCGCTAATTTTCACCCTTCTAACGCTTCCAGTGATTTTTGTTCCCCTAATGCAACTCACAGCCACAAAAAGCTCCTATTTTCTCGTTTTTGAGGTTATAAGATGTAGTTACGTACTTATTCGTTTAGTATCTATTTTTATTGTTTAGTGTTTAGTGTTTTTAAATGTTTTATGATAGTTACAAAAGCGGCTGTAAAATGGCGAATGGATTGAGCCTGCAAGGAATGACTATTGCTACTAAAGGCCTTAGTTACACTGATGATTTTTTTTGTAACTATAGTATGCATAAGAGTTTCTATTATTTCTATAATGAAACTTATAGTAGTATAATAGTGGTTACTATAACTATAACCTAACCTAAGTTACAATGGAAACCACTGTACAGCTGTGAGTGGCAGAATGACCTTCGTAACTCTCATATAAAGGTGTCAGTGGTAAATGAGTTCTACCGTGGACTACTGTGAAGGCTAGGGTAGTATTTGATTCAGCTTATAGCACCTTAAGTTACTTTTATAACTATAGACGTTTACGGATGCAGATATGCAACTTTGAACTGCTTTTTGAACCCTTAAAGCGCTATTTTACAGCCGAAAGTAACAAAATAGGCTGCAATTTCCACTAATGTGCTCGTTGGGCTGTTACCAGACTGTATCTCATGAACCGTGATAGCTAGACAGTTGAAATATTCACAGATGGTGTATTTCTGTTGCCGCTATAACAGAAATACTGAAAACAAAATATAATACGCTTATACGCTTACGCTTATTTATAGTAGTTTATTTCCACAAAACGGCACAGGAGTGCATACTTCGAAGACACAAACAACGAAGGCGTCGGTGGAGACACCATGGCTAGTCTCCGCCAAGAGGCGCAACTCTGTGCCACTAGCAAATCTTCGTACAACAAGTATATTGATGCAAGGGCAGCAGCATCCACCGCAGCAGTCACCGCAACAGCCTCCGCAAGTTCCACACATTTTGTCCTAATGAAAGGTGAAGAGTACTTGTTAATACAAGTCAAGAATGGACCTTTAAAGTTGTGGAAAGCAACAATTATTCGAAAAATTTTAGAAAGGACTTCAAGATTTTTTTTTTGGGACTTTTTTAGTTATTTAGTAATTATGTGTATTACACGAGTGATTTGATTGTACTAAATAAAAATAAATATTTAAGGCGGCTCCCATATAACAGTGATGTTTTTTTTTTTGCTCGTTTTTGTTCGATATTGATAACGACAGCGACATCACGTAGACGCTTGAAATATTTACAGAAAGAAAGATTTTTTTTAATTTTTATAGTATTTAGTTATATATTCGCTTTAAAAATAAATAAATATTCAAGGGGGGCTCCCTTAAATATTTATTTTATTTTGTTACCATACAGCAAACGTGATTTTTTTCCGTGTTTTATAGATAATGTACGGAACTCTTCGTGCGGGAGTCATATTATCTTATAAAACGTTAAGTGTTTAATAAAGGGTTATTTTGGATAAACCCTGAAGCCTTATTTTTTACGGTAGGTTTCCTTCTCTTTGTTGAGCTTCCAGAAACAATCCGAGTCATCTAAAAGCATCGTGAAATCGTGACTTTAATTAACTTGGTACCTTTCGAATTAATCAATTCTCAATTCTCAATTCTCAATTCTTTATTGCGTACCATAATGTTACATAGTTGTTATGCATAGTTATATAAGTCACAATTATGGACCCTGTCGGGCACAGCATAAACCAATGTAGGAGAGAGGAGGAAGAACACTGCGTGTTGAATGTGATACTTTTTTAAATTATTTAATTATTCATTTTAGTAATTATTAAGGTATGTTGCTAATACGTCATTGTGTTTAAATATATATTATGTATGTATATTTAGTTACTAAATAACATTATGAAACCATTTATTTTATAAACTATTATTAACTATTTATTTACTATATATATTATTATTTATTGCATCAATTGTGTCCGTACAGTAGTTTTATTTATTTTTTGGCATATCATTTATGGCACCTATACTTACACTTAATCACGTTCCCTGACATGATAATTAGCCTCATTTATTTACAAAGGTAAAGGTAAAAAATGCATCTCGATTCCGATCCATTCGATATTTCCGTAGTCCGAAACCGATCGGCAAATGAATTGCCTCGTAATGATTACAAGTGTATTATCGATATTGTGATCACTTCTTTTATAATTGTGAACGATGCATGTCAATAGCAATGAAATGGTGCTAATTGATTTAATTGGATTATATTTTAACGAGGAAGGACGGACGAGAGTCTTTACTTTGAAACAATGCTTTAAAAGCACTTAGTTTCAACATAAAACCACAGATAAAACTGAGATTTTAAACTTTTATTTTTCTATCTACTTACGGAATAAAACACAATATAATTATAACCTATACTAATATAATAAAAAAATAAAATTTGTTTGTAAGTTTGTATGTAAGGGATAATCTCCGGAACTAATAATCTATATTTTTTTAATTGATGGTAAAGTGAATACTATCTTACTAATACTAATATTACAATATATTTAATACTTATATTATAAATGCAAAAGTTTGTGAGGATGGATAGATGTTTGTTACTCTTTCACGCAAAAACTACTGAACGGATCTGAATGAAATTTAGCGAGTAGATAGTTGACATCCTGAAATAACACATAGGCTACTTTACTTTTTGTCAAAGTCTTGGTCCAAGTGCTAGTATAATAATAATTCAGCCTGTTACGTTCTCGCGCTGGAACACAGGCCTACTTTTCTATGACGGGCCATAATCCAGCACACGGGCCCAGTGTGGGTCGGCAGAGATGTCACATGTCTTCGAATGTTTTGGTAGAAAAACATCGTAATAAAACCGACTAAACCGGCGGGCGTGACTAGACGCAGATTTCAGAGCAGTGGTGATAATAGAAAATTGCACAAAATAGTGTGCCCGTAACTACTGGGCCACTAATGCTATTTATCTACATGTTTCTAGTTACATTTCAGTCCCATGAATGTTTTTAAGCGCATGTCCCAAAACGCCTTTATCCTACCACTATTGTAAGCACATCCCTAACTGAATAACCTACAGTATAAATGTAACAAGAAATAAAACAACTCAAATTACAATACCCATAAAAAGGTATTCACGATAAAATCGTAGGCTCTTTTCTCTTATACAGTCTTCCAATTAGTTAACGACCAGTATAACCCGACAAAGACAGCTTGTACACAATATTGATTGGCTTACATGCTCACTTTACACTCCCAGCAAGATAATAGGGTGGAATTACAATGCCCCATCAATCATAACACCACCATTTAACTTCGGCGTGTTATAATTGGTGAAAAAACAATTTTGGTACCAATAAAACTTGATGGATCGTCTTTCGGCATATCAAGTCGTCACTTTGTATGGAAAAGTATTTTTTCGTGTTAAATTTATGCTACACGGTTTTTCATTAATATTAACCTACTTGGGGAAGATGCTTATTATGTTTTATGTTCTTTTTACATATTATACTTACTTTTTTATGTTTGTGTACATAATTTATTTTTTCTTTCTTTCTTCAAGTGTTGTTTTTTTTTATTCGGGCGTTCGTTGAATAAAGATTCTGTCGATAAAGTTTTTCTCAACATTATGTAAATCTTTTTAAGTTATCAGTGCAATAACTATGCTAGTAAAGGAGATGTTTCATTTTGGGCCATAGATAAATAATACAAACAATAGGGATTAACGTAAAAGTACTCAAAAAATATTTGTAGAAACGGGTATAACAGTGTTTTAAAGATTTTTATCATGATTACCCTTGTTTTAGGGCAGCCATGAAAGTCGTGTTTGACAGATATAAGTTTCGTGACGTTTCTCTTTTCTCGAGTCGTAGGAATGGGCAAGTAAAAAAAATAACGATAAATATCGAAGCGATATTTTTAAGCTATATCGATTATTATCGAGTAAAAAATATTGATGTATTGATATTTTTTTTTGGTACTACTTTATCTCGTGGTCATAAAAACACTAATTTGAAGGTTATACATTTAAGTACGGCGCAAACTTGCTGACGGTCTGATGATCAACATTTGAACTACTCCCCAGATATGATAAGATTAGTGTAAGTGACACCAATTATACTATAGTGAATTAAAAAAATATCGATAACCGATTTATTGATCTCTAGAATATCGTGGATATCTATCGATTATTTTATGTAAGAATATATCTATATTTTGGTATATCGATCTGTCGAGCCGACATGTCAAAATTACATTTGCATCACTGTTCAACAGCAACATGGCTGATCAACCATATTTGTTGTGTTGCTCTCCTTGACCGAGTTCATTTGTATATCACACTAAAATAAAGGGAAATTATAAAAAATTAACATTAAAAATCGGTTACTACATTGTATTTACATAATTATGGTGTACATAGTGCTAGCCCAGGCTCCATACATTGCTGGAACATCTCCTTTGTCATGTTGATAAAAATCAATTTTAAAGTAAAACGAAATGATAAATGATTTTTATTTTGGAAATTGGTTTTAAACTTTTACACGACTTTTTTTTTTTCGTAAACGTACCTACATATACCTGCCTACTAGACTAGATGATGGCGGTGTTTCCTAGCTGACTACCCTGAGAAAAAATTGCGAAATAAATACAGAGGTCAATGTTTCTTTTGAAATTCATGCAATCCGAACATACAAATCATTACATATGAGAACTATGATGAGAAAGATGCGTGTTTTAATTATCTAAAAATGTTTAGCATATCAACATGCATAACATAATTAAATCCTTATCTACCCGTCTCTTTTATATCGAATCATTTAAATATTTTTAAATCGAGTATGTGCAAAATAATGAGATCAACGAACTTCATATTTTCGTATTCCTGCATAATTAATCAAAGAAACAGAAGTCCAATTATTGTGATATCTTAACCTGAACCGAATCGAATGTAATAAATAAAGCTGGGCAGGTAAAGATTACTGCTAACTTTTGTTACTTTTAATTTAATATTACAAGACGGGTTGCTGCCAATTCGTCTTGATCGTTCATGGTGGCGCTCTTTGTCAAGGAAAATGGCGCGAACCGGGATTTATCGCGCGCTTTTTGTTGTTTCAATATAATTTCCATAGACAATTACACAAATGTCAACCAACAACAACTGTCAATTTCGTTCAAGGTCCAAAAGACCCCTGCCTAGCACTACAAAGTATCAAGTTCTTAATGTTTTAATAAAGTTTCATTTTGCGCCGTATCTCAAGGTACGCTGGACATATTTCAAAAGGGAGTGTTTCGCGAAACGTTTAAGCAACCATTGTGTTTCGACATGTGGTTTGTTATGGAAGCATAAAAATAACTGTTGCTAATTTTGAAGTCTGAAATGTAATTTAATGTACCTACAATGGAGCAAGAAGTGTCATTATTTGCAGCTTCAAGAATGTTTTAAGGCTCCCCTGCCGACAATAGGGATGTGAAAACGATGCTAGGTTCATTTGTGTCTCTTCAGATTCTTGTTTTATTTTTTTTACTTGAGTCTATATGTACAAAAATAAATCCCTAATGAGTTGCCAAAACATACGTACTAGCATAATAACACAGTAGGTATGTTTTTCATCACTTTGTTTTAATGAATAGAACTTAAATATTAGACAATTAGACATGTAGTAATGTAAGTAAATATAAAAAGTTTTTTTTTTAACTTTTTTAACGTCGCTGCGCCTGCCAAGTTCCATAAGCGATTTTTGTAAGGTTTTGGGAAACAACAAAAACATGTTATTGAATTGAAAATAAAAAACTCGGTAAAATTATTGATACCACAGCACAGACGTTTATTTAATATATTATAAAAATACAAAAGTTGCCAAAATTATCAGTCATTTAAAGGGCTAGAATTTTTTTAAGCAAAAAAGTGCACATTAAAATGAAAAAATGCACAAATGGAATTTGGCAGGCGCAGCGACGATATGTACATGTCTACATTACTATCAACAGTGATGGTTTCGAACCTAGGCCAGCCCCAAATTATTTTGTGTAATTTTCATCATCAATAAAATAAATAAAAATAAAAATCATCACCACTGCTGCTGTGTCCAAGCAGTGGGAACATTATGGGCTGATTATGTATATATATGTTATAATATTTTATATTGATTATGTTATAATTGGAAGATACTAATTGTTTTGTAAAGTATCTGCGTTTGATTTCGACCTATCTTATACGATAAAATATCGAAAACGATGAATGAGATCTGCATTGGGTCACGCCAGCACAGAGATGCTACGCGGAACGGAAAGTCGCTAGTGCAGAATTCCACACTTGGGAGGTGTTTTTTTTTATTGATTATAGGCTTGCGTTTGACCACCGTTTCACCTGATGGTAAGTTATGATGTGGTCGAAGATGGAGCACGCTTGCCTAGAAGTAACCTATTCACTCTTGACTTAAAGACTCCAGGTTATAGCGATCAGAAAACACACATTCCGGCAGGGAATTCCACTCCTTAGCAGTACGCACAATGAAAGTATTCTTAAAACGTTTCGTGCGTATGGGTGGGATGTCCACCATGTAACGATGGCGCATCGCCGTTTGTCTTGTAGTCCGATGATGTAACGGGCTTGGCGGAATTAGATTGTGTAACTCCAACGCACACTCCCCGAAATGTAACCGATAGACTTGCAACTCGTCGTCGATGTTCAAGGCTCTGGAGCTTTGATTCGACCAGTGAATCGTTGCCAATGAGTCTCTTGGCCCGTTTCTCGATAGACTCATGCGCGTCCAGTTGGTATTTAATAAGTGTGTGTTTATTTAATTATTAAATAAACACACACTTATTAAATACCAACTGGACAATAACTACTAAGACAATAGTCTTAGTTGTTAATATTATGTATAGGTATAGACAATATATTCAACCTGTCTCTATAATTTAATATTTTCAATAACATGATACAGTCTAAGCCAAACACCAGAGGTAAGCGGTTTTTAATGCGTCAAGGTATTAATATAAACGTTTTTATATATAACTACGTAAATCCATTACTTTGTAATTAAAAAACAGCTAAACTATTGAAATAATTAGTGTTTTCATTGGCTTGTTATTTTCATATTTTGGCTTTAAATTGAGGCTGTTTGTGAATGGCCGTGCATTTTCTTATAAGAACCTAAGGTACCTTGTGATATCCGGTAGGACCTAGCCTGGGCTGACAGGGTATTATGTTCCACGAGCTGTCACCACCACTGACAGTGCAAGTTATGGCCAATGCAAGCTGGGTTTGCGGGAATGTTCAATTGAGAAACCGCGACGCATCAACGCATGGGCAGTATCATGAAAGGTGGTATTTTTAGGTCATTTGATGATTTCTCTCGAAATAAAAAAGGGCACTTCCTAGCTAACAATAGCCTGGTTGTCGCAAAATCACATCGCGACAGTCTGGGGGAGCCTTTATGTTAATGAGAGATTGGGTTCTGCGCAACGCATCTCAAGTTCCAATCATGCACGAAGTCAATATTTGTATGGCAAAGTGTACGTACCTCGATGGATAGGTGTACTAACAGTGATTCCGGGTTCAGGCGAAAGATTTGCATCTGTAAATAAACACGCTCGAAAATACTAGCGTTAGCGCTCTCAGAGTCTTCATTTCTGTAACGGTAGTTTATTATTTTTACTTTTTTATTGATAATACCACTTTAATTAAAGATTGTAAAGTCCTTCCAAAGGTTGTCTGGAAGATATCGCTTTCAGCGATAAGACCGCCATTGTAACCATAACTTAAGCAATATTGTTAATTAGGTGTGTGTCAATTTTGGTGGACAATAAAGTATATTGTATCTATCTATAATAGGCTAGTGTTTGACCACCTTCTCATCTCACTTCATCGGTATTTTTCTGTGATTTCGTTATGGGATTCAATACACCAGATATATCCAATTCAATTCAATTCAATTCATTCTTTATTGCAATAACATGTGTTAACAAGATCTTAATATACATATAGGTAATAGCTCACATAAGTACACACAGCAATTTTATATATTATATAGATTATAGTGGCTTTATACAAACTAGAACATCAAATAAAAATAATTACAATAATTAATGTTGCAAAGCTCTAAATGGAATAATTCATCAGTCAAATTAAAATAGGTATTTTAAATAAATATCAAATCAAATTAGGAAATTTAAATAAATATCAAATTAAAATAGCAATGTTTGTATAGAGTAGGGTCAAATAATTACCTTACGCATGTACTATGTCAAAAAAAAATATAATAATAAAATGCAAATGTCTTTCGGTACTTACTACGTTGTATAGTCAGAGTAAAAAAATTCATTCAATGTATTTATCGATGAGCAGTTTTTTAACGCGTTTTATAAATATTTTGTCGTTTTGCTCGGATTTGATGTCATTCGGTAGTTTATTGTATATTCTAATGGATGTCACAAGAGGGCTCGTGCTGTGTACCTAACTTTAATTTTGATGGGGGTATTACAAGCGTATGTTAATTTTATATAACAATTATTCCGCGACTCGTCAACCTGCATCGTCGTTTCTGTGTTGGTTCCAGTATTCATAAGGTGCCGTAGGTAAAAACAAGTCTCTTGCAATAAATTTAACTCGGCCTTGTCAATCAAAAGAGGTTTAATCTTGCGATTTTTATGAGCTTTGATAGTTTAAGAATTACTTAAGTATCTAATTAGTAATCATTTGGCTAGTAATTTGGTGGTAAACTTGTGACCGGCTTCGATTTTGCTAAGGATTAAGTAAAATTTTATAAAACTTCCTCGATTAACGCTCTTTTACGCTTACATTATCATTGTACCAAAATTAGGTTTAAAAGAAGTAAGCAAATAACCGGAAAAGGAGTGTGGAGTGCATTTATATATTATTTTGAGAAGAGATAGAGATAAGATTTTCTTCGATATTTTTGTGCATCGTAACACAATATATCATCTCTTGATTTGAATAATAATAAATATTATAGGTATGTGATTTATTGACACCACCAAATTAACTCTTTCAAAACTCATTATCCAATTTTTAAGAAGTAAAAGTATATTACTGAGAAGTTTTATTCATTTCCTACCATATACGAAACACACAAATAAATAAACTAATTTACATATATCATTCATTGTTTTCATTTGTTCTGTTGGAGTTCTTTGAAAATGTACCTCAAGTACTTGTTTTGTGGTTGAATTTTCCTTGTTACTGCTTCCATGTTGACAGGTCCTTATGGTGGTTGCGTGTCGATTAATTTGAGTAAATAATAAAGTTGCTGAGAGGCAATAAATATATAATTAAGTACTTATATATCTTTAGAGAAAGGGGTACATGGTAACATTGTAACTTAAGGCTGTCACCGACAGTTGCAAATCGGCGCTGCCAACAACGCAACATTGAGTCCTTGTCAGAAACTAAATTATTTAAAATTCAAAATATAAGTGGAGTGTCGTAAATTGCGCGTCAAAGTGAACATTTAATTTCCTGGATAACTCATTAAATTTTAGACGTATCGAAGTAGCTCGAAGTACCTAAATAGTGTCATGAGTGTCTGCAGTTTGAAGAGTATATGAAAAGGGTACGCGGACATGGACGATGCGACAATGCGACAAAGTGTGTAGGAGTATATTATACGCAGATTATTGTTACATTATCGTCGTCCTTTTTCCTGGAAAAAACATTAACTATCTCCTCCCAAATTACTCTGGGTGGAGGGCAATGGAGAGTCAGGCTCATACTGACTGAAAACTCATACTATTCCTTAAATTGCCCTTGTGTTCAATGGCCACGGTATCTTGTTAGAACATTTCCGAACCCTGGAAGGCAAAACCCGGGACTACTACCGGTAGGCCAAAGATTCAAATATAAGTTCAGTGCGGGAATTGGCTCCGAAAAATATATAGGTAATTTGCAATTCGACGACACGGCCGCAGTGGCGTGTATTGGTATCGTCCGGTAATAATTGGCAAAGCTCACGCACACCGCCCCTGTCGTTCTCTGACTTACAATGAGAGTTAAGCAATCATTATGTCATGTTACATCGAACTTCGGTATTGATGGTAGTGTTGTATGCAATGAATGCCCCAAATTCCTCTTTGTTTTTAGCCTGGACCTCTCACGACTCTTAAAATCTTCGGAGAAGACTATGAATTGATTGGATGGACTGTGTTAAAGATGTTACAGCTAATAAGGTACCTACGTGTTCGATTAAAGAAAGAAAGAAAATGCGTATTAGCAATATTAGCATTAATCGTAAAACACAATCAGAGCTATTCATGCCAAAACGGCCTCAGCTCAGCATAATTATGTATGTCAGATGGCAACATAAGATATGCCACCTCAAACTGATTTTCAGCGGCAGGCGGCGAGTTCATAATTATATTCTCGCATCGGAACAATTATTTGGTCCGTTGGCCTACTAATAGTTGTTACGGATCTGGGTGTTACTAAAATTCTCGAACGATGTCTAGGATAAATTCCTAGTGTTCGGCAATGATTTAAGAATAAAAATTTCGGTCAGTAAGACAAGCGCAAACTGCTAAAAACATAGTCAAAAATGTCTATCTCCCTCCATATTTTCTTATAACTATAAATGTCACAGCTTTTGGGTATATGTACAAATAGAATGTAGTTTATATGTATTACTTATGTGTTGTATACAATAGTTCCCTTTTTAGGTATTACGTATATCACGGCATACTTACGTATTTATTTTCTCCTTCTGTGTCTCATCCATTCAAAGGTTATCTGTAAAAGATCGTTTTTGGCGATAATACGGCCCATTGTAACACCCTTCCTACCCCCCTAAAATTCTTATTTAAATCTGTATTGATTTACAATAAATAGTCTAACTTAGATTACAAAAAAAAAACTAAGATAAGAGCCGGAGAAAGATAATAATTTATAATAACTTCAGTTACCTACACATAAAGCCAGTCTATTGAATTGATCGATGTTAAAGTAAACGATTATTCCTTTTTACAACGAGAAACTTAATCCTGCTTCACCGAAGCCAATAAATGAAATATTACCTTCTTTATAATTCACATAACTCAGAAACGAAACGAAACGAAACCCAAAAGAAAGAGTTCAAGCAAAAATGACAAATGAAGAAACAATTTTCGGTAACCAAAGATAGATGTATCATGCCCTCTAATCGTAGCAGCATTCCTGAATTGATTTATATAATGAACATGAGTGACACCTACGGATCGGCTGGTAGAATGTCAAGCGGGACCAGTTCGCTGATGGCCCTGACATTACCGTCACTATTCCGGTGAGCATCGGTTCCGCGAGCTAATACAAAGAACTCTATTCGAACGGCGCGACCAATAATGGGCTGGTTTTGATGTTCTGTTTTGAGCTTCTTATCGGCATCCGTAAGTCACGACTGTGTGGTGATTTGAAGGTTGGCTTTCTGCTTCCCAATCGAATCCTACCATTACGCGATAGTAACGGTTATTTCCTCGACTAATAAGTACTAAGCTGTGCCCGAAACTGCGTTCGCCTGCGATGATTTCCCCCCGTAAATCCATATCCCGTGGGAATTCCGGTATTAAAAATAGTCTACATACTATTTCAGGATTTCAACTACCTACATAAAAAAAAATCATTCAAATCCGATCGGTACTTTTTGTGTGAAAGAGTAACTAACATCCATCCATCCTCACAACCTTTCGTATTTACACCGAAGTAGAAAGTAGGATAGGATAAGTATTTTGTTTAAGTATGATGGTAGCAAAAATATATAGAATAGCCATCAGGTATTTACAAAAAAAAAACGGACGTAAAGAAAAGTGCGGCATGTAATCGCTTCTTGTTTCTTTCTTTTTATTTAATAACCTTCTATAGATTGTATAATGTCAAATGCAAATAGGAACTATGATCATCTAAGCATTTATTAAAGTCGGTACTAACATGAGTTAAAGATTTGTACAGACGGGCGTAAGTAACACGACATTGCGACAACGATGCTATTAACTAGGTTTTTTGGTGTGCTTGATGAGGTCTACGGTGGAATGAGAGAGCCCAGAAGATTCCTGTTCACACTTGCTTCAAGTTCTCCCTCAATTTTGGCTCTATATATTGAGCATCATTTTATTCGGTTGTTTTTATAAACCGAGGACAAAAAAGGAGGAGGTTATCAATTCGACGCGTATATATTTTTTTCTATCAGTAGAGTAATTTCTAAGTATACCCAACGATATAATAACTATTGATGCGTTGTCCACGCTCTGAAATGGCAAGTTGAAATCAAGGTAAGTGCCTCGAGTCTGTTTAGTTACGCACGAACCTGTGTCGCGAACGCGACACTACACATCTTAACAATAAATGTGTTTTAAAAGAAAATTAGGAAAAATACATGCCTTTGTAAGTTTTCAAACGTTATACTAATTATACTGCTTCCGTGAGAGGCCAAAATGTGTCATTTCATAGGTAAATATCAACAGAAATACATTTTTTATTTTAATTTTTCATCACGGCTAATGGCGGCTAGCGAATGAATGAAGTCAGCCACGTGACGTTAGGGGAGGTTGGGGAACTAGTATACCAGCTTTTTTGTGTTGTTAATTATTATATTGAATGAATATAATATTTTTATCATATTCCATATTATTTATACTAACTATAGTGTTTATTTACATTTTAGATTGCCGGCACAGTCCACCTCATTTTTTAGTTAATCTATAATTTAAGATTAAGGTTTTTAATTTTTGTTTTATAATAATTGCTCAAAGGTGCTCCCACACAGCAATTATACAACGTGTAATGGAAACCCCATATCTATCCGAAAGGGCTGAAGACAACATCTGGTATGGAGTCCCTATGCACAGTTTCAGCACAAAATAACTGACTCAAAGAATTGATACCAAATTATTGGTTTCATATATTTCTTGAATACCAATCATAACAAACGTGTCACAGGACTACGAGGGTCAATAACTTTTCACGTCACTTGCCAATAACACGATAATTCTTTTCATTCTTCTTAATTTGAAAAATTCGGTCTCTGGAATCAGTGTATTGGAATTTGTAATAAGTTCTACACATATAGACTTAGGATTACAAAACCCTTGCCATATCGTTTGCTATCATCCAAAGAAGCCATGCACTTGGTATGTACTTGTACTTTAAATTACACGTTGTATAATGGTTTATAACCTTGTGTAACACGATAACATTTCATAACAGTTTGTAACATTTTCCTAAAACATGTTAAGTATAACATCAAAATAAAACATAACTTTTTTTACAATTTATTTAAAAAGTTCCATACAGCAGTTATATAATATACAACATTATATAACTGCGCCTTAAAAATAACTACTGTTGTGAAATAATACATTAATATTTATAAATTAAAAATACTATTTTATACAAAAATCAAGTGTCCTTCTTTCCCCACATGCCTCTGATTGTTACGTCACATATACGCTTGACCAATAAGCATGCAGCGTTTCATCGGAACGTAACTAAAGATGTATAATTATTCATCTCTCTCTAACATCGGGTGTACCTAAAGATGGCATTTATTTTCTTTCCCTTTTTTTACACGTATTAGATAGTAATTTTCTAAGTGTGTGTTTCGTGCCGTTTTTGAGAGGTGCTTTGTGGGAATATGACGCGTCTATTTATAATACGTCATTGAGTATACCTACGTATACGCGTAGGTCGTATTTTCGCTTCGCACCTGTTTAAGCCCTTAATGATCCCGACTTCCTACATTATGGAAGTTTATCGCACCTACACCTTGTATGCTATCTGCGTAGGCTGTTCTACATTCTTTACTTAAAAGATCGATCTATTTTAAGGCATTATACAATATACAATAACTATAAAGTGCCTGGTATGGCCAACTCCTCGATCGCACGCATGTTCAATATTAAATATGAGCGAATTTAAATCTTATAGCATTGACATCATAATGGATATCTTCCTTACAAGCAACACGGTCGTTTTATAAAAACGGAGTCAGTAAAATTCATGGTTATTTAATAAATAAACGGGAAAAGATAGTTTATTTGCTTGCATGCAAAGGGGTGTCAGTGGATTCGGAGAGGTATTCGGGCCACTGCCTTTGGGATCCTTCAAACAAGTTTTACGAGTGTACTAGCAAGGATATATGACAATATTTCTCCGGTAGTTTAATTTTATTTTTTAACCGACTTCTAAAAAAGGAGGAGGTTCTCAATTCGGATGTTTGTTTGTTTTCTTTTTTTATGTTTTTTCGGGCATAGCTCCGTCGCTTCTCAACCGAATTGAAAAATTCTTTTTTTGTTGAAAGGGGTATACTTTCCAAATGGTCCCGTGAAAATTTTATCGAAATCGGACAAGCCGTTTCTGAAGAATCAACAAAAGTCAAACAAAAAAATATTTACGTTAATGATCTTTTCGTTTACTCTGCATTGCGTTTTTTGTTCGCGCATAACTCCGTCATTTACGAACCGATTTGGAAAATTCACTGACCCACTAAAAAGCGTGAGAATAAAAACTTAAAAAAAAAATAAAACCGACTTCCATATCAAAACACTACAAAGCCAAAAATAATTTTAATTTCGGAAGGCGGTGTGGAAAAAAAAGAAAATACAAAACCAATAACACCGACTACCGAAATTAAAATTATTTTTTGGCTTTGTAGTGTTTTGATATGGAAGTCGGTTTTATTTTTTGCAAAAAAGTTTTTTGGCATACTAAATGAGATTTCTGAGCTGACTGGTTGATTTCGTTGACATGAAAGACAGTGGGCGTGTAGAGGCATAATAATAATTTCAATCAACTCGGCCCGATGAACATTAAACAATACACATACGATCTACATAATACAGAATGAATTGAAGAATACTTGTGTTTACGAATACTCCCGCGCATATGTGCGAAAGAAAACGGGGAAGATAAGAGTTTGAAATACTCCTTCACCTATCGTAAGGTGGAGGACATCCACCCTACGATAGGTGAAGGATACATAGATTTCCACCATGAAAAAAAAAATGTGTAGATCAACAGTGTCTCAGGGAGACCTTAATACCAACCAATTTAACTCCCAGGTATACATAGTTCACCAATATTCAATAGTTCAGTTGATATTTGGGAAATTGTGGTTGTCCTGTATAACCACAAGGAAGTAAGGAAAATCAGGCCATAGGTGATTTGGTAAAATGTCTTCTAAACATCCAAGTCTAGGTACATAAACACTGTCCTAAGTGGTCATTGATTAGTGGTCATTATTTTACAGTCTTTATATAAAGACTGTAAAATACATATAGAGACTGTAAAATACAAGAAGTTTTTAATGCAACATTTTTAGGTATAAATATTGATAATAAATTGACTTGGAACACCCACACTGATATAATATGTAAACTGCGTACGCACTATTTCAGCTATCAAAAACGGTTAATATTGAGACATTATTAACAACAAACCATGGACTTGTAGCTTCTGTTTTGCGGTACGGTATTGTTTTCTGGGGACAGTCAACTAATAGGGAGTGTGTGTTTAGGAAGCAGAAACGTTGTGTGAGGTCAATGTGTGGCCTAAAAACGATAGATAGCTGTATTCCCTATTTTAAAAAGTTAAAAATATTGACACTGCCAGGAATGTACATAATGGAAACAGCATTGTTTGTGAAAAAAACCCGCATTTATTTGTAAGCCTATCTGTGGTTAGAAAAAATCCATTACGTGATCAATACATCAATAAACTGTGTAATGTTAAATGTAAAACATCATTAATGAGGAAAAGTTTTTTCGGCAATGCTCCAAAAATTTACAATAAAGTACCAGATGTAATTAAAACTATGCCATTCATGAAATTTAAAAAGACTTCATAAGTTGCTTGTCGATAAATGTTACTACACGTTACAGGTTTTTTATGATTCTACTAAATTTGTAATATTTTTTTTGTCTCTTCTATAATATGTAATTTAATACTGTGACATGATTTACTACCTTAAAATGTTAATTGTAATATTTGTATGTCTTATTGACAAAACATAGCGGACTCTTTTGTTATTATAAGACCTATATGTATTCACCTATGTTAAACAAATAAATATTTCTGATTCTGATTCTGTACCAAAATCCCACAATCGATCTTAAATGTTCGAAATTCGGTATACAAGATGACCACTGATAAAGTTGACATGGATAAAGATGACACTGATAAAGTTAGACAAAATAGTGGTTGTTTGAAGTATATGCAAACGCAGCATAAAGTATTAATGCCAAGGATAGTTTATTAATATTTTATGATGTACAGCGGATCAAGTTTTTTATAGATGCGATTGTTATTTACTAATAAATATCGCAGTAAAAGTTATGCTTATTATATTATGACGTTAATGTAATAATTAAATGCCAAAGGTGCTAATTTAGAATTGCATTTTTACAATCACTCACTTGCACAGTTAGTTTATAAAATTTTACAAATAATAATGTACTCATAAAACATGCACATTACCAATGAAAAAAAAAATGGTATCTTTTTCCCAAAGACTTCTCCCTACTTACAAACAAATTTACCTCGTTATACTATTGCTATAGAGAACATAATCAACCTCTAAAGTGCCGACTGCTGGGTTAGGCCGTGCGCGCACTGCCTTGCGGTGGCCGCAATTGCGGTAGTTCTACCGCACCGGTAGAATGACCGGGGCCACCTGTGACTCTACCGCACGCGTTTATTCCACCGCAGTACGCGCACTTCTATGACACTACATACTTCACAGATTTTGCGTTTCCAAAACGCAACGCAGTGCGCGCACGGCCTTACAGGCAGAGAGTATATAGTCTTTGGTTATAGGCCTCGTGTCTATGAGAGGGAATATATGCCGTAATTTAACAGGCAGGCCAAGTGCGAGTTGGTAATGTCGCAAGTCTTCGAATTTTCGGTCCTGGGACATGCTTATTTTCTCAGTAGCGATGATTTCGATTACAAAAAGTAATGCACCTGTCTTGGCTCGAACCTACGACCTACAACTTTTAACTCATGCCTGTAACCTCTTGGTCACTACACTCTTATTTGTTGTATCTTTGTTACTGTTACATACATCATTAGATACATCTTCTTATTTTCAGTAATTTACGTTACGTTTGGTCATTTTTGGTTATTGGCTTTATAGCTACGAGAAGTAGATTTAAAGCAATCATCGCAGTCAGTCTTCAGTCAAGAGACAATCAAGTTAAGGCGCCAACAGACAGGCGCGATGCGACAACGAATTTTACAATAGACTTTTTTTCGTAGAACTATTTCTATGACAAACGATCGTAGTTTGTATTGCAACACGCCTGTCTACACGCACCTTTTATTCATCGATATTAAAATATCATGACTGATATTATGTAGGCACTCTCTTACCGGACATCGTTAAAGGTTTCTGTCCAATATTTTATCGGCTACCGAAAGAATGACCTTTAGGGAGAGGTTTTAAATGTAAGTCGATATGGTCGACGGTGAGTTGTGGAGAGCATGGAGCGTTATCTGAGCTTTTGATAAGGTTAATGTGTTTAAATCAATTTGTAAGGAATCATATAGTACTTTATTTATGTTGGAGAAACATCACAATTTACTTTACGGGCCGCATGAGTGATGGCGTTTTAACTTGAGACAGAGATTTTATAACCACTTTTTCTGTAAGGAAAAAAGCGTAGTAAAAGTCATTTTAGTTATTATGTTTTTGTCTCTTTTTAGATATAAACTACATATTAAACACACACGTTCACAAATTTTTACGTTCTTTTTTTCTTTTAAGTACCTTTTACAGTGTTATTCTTAATTGTATCTAAGCAGTACCTATAATGTTTAGTTTTAGTTATGGAAGAGCGGAGTCTCCTAATACAGATATTATTTGTCTAAAAGGAGGCTCCAATCACTATGCTATGTTGTACGAAAACTGTTTTATTTTTCAATAAATATATATATATATATATTTATTTATTTATTGTTGATCACGCTCTCGTAGGCTCACAGGACATGACATTAACATGATGAAATTTAGTAAAAGATTTCATAATTGCATCAGTAGATAGTATTTTTTATCCCAAAAATACTTTTTTCAATCGTATAAATGGACAATAATTAATCATCTCTAGATTTTTTTAAATATTATTTTCTAAAAATTTTCACTTCTTTTTTTACTTATGATGTTCAAATTATGTTACCACCAGTTGCAAGAAAACCTTGACTTATTTATATTTCAGTTTAAGTAAAGAATAAATATCAAAAGCTAAGCTGAGCTTATTAATGAGTAGGTACTTTCGCCCTGTAATATGAGTTTAGTACAAACCTAATCTATTTATGATTTTTTTACAGGTAAGTTTCACATGACGTCAAATAATGTCAAAAAGCGGTAAGCAACCATCTACACTCGAGAGCAATAAAATCGCACACCGCTTATTCATGAGTTTTGTCGTTAATTTTTGACTAAAATTCGATGGTATTTAGTACAAAAAGTATATTAAATAAAAATACACAGTCTTAGGTTACTAATGTAATGTAATAAGAAAATCATTAACCTGAAATTACACGCACAAACATCGAAACAACAAAATTCCGCGAATTAACTCGTTTCAAGTAGACACTACTTGCACCCATTCCCACAGCTACAAAAGGGTTAATTAAAGGATTCTTTAAATTGTGCACTTGAACTTTAACGTGATAACACCTCGTGTGAATACATACGAATATTTTGGAAAAATATGGATATTACACCTGCAGAAGCTACTTAAGTTATGGTCTTGCTGGAAGCAGGAAAAAATCAAAATGAAGTGGCCGGACAGTTAAATTTAAGTCGATATTCAGTTCGACGTGAATACCAGAGGTTTCAAGAAACAAGGGGCTATATTCGGCAATCAGGTCCAAGTCGTTATCGTACAAAGTCAGAGCGCGATGACCACTTTCTTGTGACGAGATCGTTGCGAAATCGACAGCTGAACGTGGTTGAGCTGGGACAACAGCTTCGAGAAGAACGCAATGTCAGCATAAGTTGGTGAACAGTTAGAAGAAGATTAGCTGAAGCTGAATTGACTGCACATCGACCAGCAAATGGTCCAAAATTGTCAACAGCCCATCGACAAGCCCGACTTCAATTTGCCCGAGAGCATTCAAATTGGACGTTCATCAGGGGAGAGCAGTTATGTTTTCTGATGAATGCAGGATGACTTTACATGGCTACAATGGACGCTCAAGAGTCTATAGAAGGTCTCTAGAGCAATTTGCTTAATGCTGCATAAGTGAACGTGTCACTTATGGTGGTGGATAGTGTATGTTTATGAGTGGGGTTAATGCTTGATTTTAAAACCGACATTGTCTTCATTACTGGGACCAATACTGGCCCTAAATCGAGAGGTTTAACTGCTCAGTGACACGTGGAAGAACTTCTCAAACACCATGATAGGCCGATTTCATGGCTTATGAGGGAAGAATTCGTACTCATGCATGATAATGCCAGGCCGCATGTCGCTGGGACAGTTCGCGATTATATGGAAGATGCCAATATTAACGCGATGGCGTGACCAGCTCGCATTCTTGGTCTCTACCCAAACAGGAACGTTTGTAACGAGCTCAAAAGGCGAGTAAGAGAATAAAGTCCAGGTCTTACACACCTCCAAGGGCTGCAATCAGCCATCAAAGAGGAGTGGAACGCTACACCACAGGAATTCATTGTAAAATTAATACGGTCGATGAAAAACAAATTAAGAGCTGTTATTAGAGCTACGGTAGGTAACATTCTCCCTATATACAGATTTTAATGATAATTTCCTGATTTCATTCAATTCAACGTCTTGTTCTCTAAATGCAATTGTCGCGATTTTACTTGTAAGTTTCATTTCATCTCCTAAAAGATCCTTTTGAACATTTTGCATACGGTTAAGTGGCATCATTGGAAAAGTAATGAATGAACCTTTAAGTTGACATTGCAACTTTTTAATTTTTTATCAATTTTATTAAGAAAATCTAGCTTTTTTGGTCAAATTTGGGGTGTGCGATTTTATTGCTCTCAAGTGTATATTAGAACTTTGGTAAGCACTAGAAATTGCAATCTGGCTTATTTTTAATGGATCCAGCAGGATTGATGTTACCAGGACAACTTTACTTTTTTTTCGTTCCGACTTGGTTCAATAAAAAAGTTTTCCTTAATCAAAATAAAAATTATACATAGATCGTAATATTCATAAACAACCCTAACTGAGATCACAAAAATGTCAATCATGAGCTGTATAAGACTATATTCATATTTATTATTATATTACATAATTATATGAATGACTACTAATAATAATACGAAAGTTTGTGAGGAAGGATGTTTGTTACTCTTTCACGCAAAAACTACAGAACGGATCTAAACGAAATTTTTCCAACCAAACCAGGAAATATAATCTCAATTATTCATAAACTGAAACAACTCTCGCTTCAAACTTAACTTTATCGACAGATTGGCGTGGGGCTCCTATTTCTGTCTGCATCGTTCATCGGAACCTGAGTAAGGTTTGAAGGAAAGGAAATTACGACTAATTACGAATTACGACGTTAAGGTCGGCCACATCATAAAATAGTCAATTAATATTGCCATGTGACAAAAAATCAAGTTCATATACATATAAACAATATGCATATAAACAAACTTCTTGATTGCTGAAAAGATTCACAAATGCAACAAAAAGAAATAATCGTTTTATATGCTTTCAACTATTTTTACAATTTTCAAACATGAATTTAAATATTTAACACGATCAAATTATGTCATATTTAAATAAATTATTATACAACATGGTGTCATGTTGCATAATAATTTATTTATGATAATTTCCTTAATGCTGCCAATCTTAATCGATTTAAAAATGTATTCAACATAATCGTTTATATGAATTCAAAGAAATCTACGGCGATGATTTCAATAACTTCGTGTTTTTGAAAATTTGTTTATGTTACTGTACAGAATTTCCGATCCACTTTGGATGAAGATGCTTATGATAACTTATGGCAGTTTTATAATTAATCGCGTTACTAACCAATCTTAGCAGATTCATAACATGAATTTGAAACGAATGCATTTTAATGTCAAACAAGCTCAATAAAATAAAAGTCGCCATATTTAATAGGTTTGCCTATTTAATATAAATCAGCATATAATTGCTTGATGAATAAATAACAGTGTAGGTAATATATTCAAATTAAATTGTATGTTTTTTTATGATCGCTTAAGTCCCTTTCACATTCCTTGACGCAAAAAAATCAACAAAAAAGTGTGTGATACAGGATATTGTTATATTGTCGGTATTATAATTATATCTGTGGTTATTTTAAATGCGTTTTTGTTTTATACGCGTTTTTTACCATAGTCAAGATAATGTAAAGTAATTTTTGTAAAGATTGTTATAATGTTCAAATTATTTTGAACTTTTCTTTGTTCGCGTGGGAGATGTTTCCCGCGTAAATCCCGATTCCGTAGGAATTACGGGTTAAAAAGTAGCTTAATTGTTATTCCAGGAAGTCAACTATCTACTTACCAAATTTCATTGTGATCCGTTCGGTAGCTTTTGCGTGAAAGAGCAACAAAAATACATACATCCTCACGAACTTTCGCATTTATTTTATTAGTAGGATAGGTGTGCGGTTCTGACAGATCCATACTAATATTATAAATGCAAAGGTAACTCTGTCTGTCTGTCTGTTACCTTTTTACACCTAAACCGCTGAACAGATTTAGATGAAATTTGGTATGGGAATAGTTTAGGACTCTGGGAAGGACATAGAATAGTTTTTATCCTGGGATTCCCACGGGATCGGGAATTACGCGGAAAAAACCTCCCACGCGATCGAAGTTTCGGGCAAAAGCTAGTTAATAACATTTACTCTGTTAGATATCAAAGGTAATAAATAAATTCCCGATTCCGTTCCATTGCCAGTCGGGTAAAAAGTGTTATTGGGTTTTTTTTCTCTTATAAACGATTTGAAGTCGACAACCCATCGGGCAATGAGAGTAAACGAACAGAAAGTGTAGTTGTATCTAGACTCTATTAAATCTCCGCAGCGCGGATGTTAAATCTTCGTTTTGTTAAATTTTCGCTGTTATTGGCCGCCGCCGTGGCCAAAATCAGTCAGAGGGACTGTTATTATTGCCTTTTAATATAGTATTATTTTGACATAATAATCAGCATTCGTTTTATTTAAAGTAATTATACCATACATAATTCAGCCCAATCATTACGTTGATGGCTTTATAGGTCACATGTTAATTCGTGAATACCATATAATTAGTATTTTCTTCAAAGGTTCCATATCCTATACTCAGACCAAATAAATAAGATCCTATAGGTAACCTACAGAACTCAATTGTCTGTCGGTCTGTCATCGGGTTGTATGAGTTATTGTAGATGAACAGATGGAACATTCCATGCGTGTGTATTTCAACAAAACAAAAAAAATTGGACAAGTGCGAGTCAGACTCGCCCATGAAGGGTTCCGTAGTAACTACGCAAAATAACTTTGTTTTTCATAGTGTTTGAATGAAATATAAGTTATATTTGTAGTTTTATAAAATATATCTCAAAAACTGCTGACCCGATCTCGTTCAAATAAATTTTCGTTGAAAGTTTTTATTAAGGTCTACAGCATTTTTTTTATTTTTCACTTTATTATTATAGAAGTTGGAGGGGGCGACACATTTTACCATATTGGAAGCATATATCTTTAAAATGTTTGACTTTAAGAAAAAGTGGTTTTAGAAACCTCAATGTCATTTTTAAAGACCTGTCTATAAATACACACATATAGGTTTGATGAAAAAAATAAATATATATATTTTCAGTTTCAGTTTCATGTCATCGGAAGCCCCCTTAATTTTATTTTATTTTTTTGCTTTTGTCTAAAAATCGCAAAAGCGGTTCACAGAACTAAGTTTCACATGTGTAGTCTTAAAAGTTTCGGAATAAAATGGCTGTGACATACGGACGGACGGACAGACAGACATGACGAAACTATTAGCGTTCCGTTTTTTGCCATTCGGTTACGGAACCCTAATTAAGTAAATTGAACATTAATTGGGTTTTCAAGAAACGTGTTTTTTTTGGTTTTTTGGCATGGAGACCTATGTGTGCGAACCCGGCTCGCACTTGGCCAGTTTTTTAACAAACTTTATCTCTACCCATTAACCTAGGCCTTTTGTAATTATGTAGTATGGCTGCCCCTTTGTAGCGTTGCGCCTACTTGCAGAAACCTTTAACCTGGCACATATGACGAAATCCTATCAGTCTTTTCTGGTCGTAGACACAGGTTCCTCAATCATCAATTACACATCCTTAAAAACAAAAGAATTCAAAACCAAACATCCTCGCTCTACTGATATAAAAAAAAACAAAACACAATCCTTTCAAAAGCGAGAGCCTCGGTATCCAATAGGGCTGGCAGGCTTTAAATCGAGATTCTGCCGGGGTTGCGGAAGTGTTCTAATGAGATACCGCGGCCCCGTAGAGTAATGGCAGTTGAAGGAATAGAGTGGGTTTCAGTTAGTAGAAAGTCTAACACTCCTTCCGCTCCACCCAAAGCTGGAGTCATTAGATGATTTTCCCTCCGAAAAAAAGATTTTTAATCCGGATAGCCGAATAAACCCGTCAGGTTAGATTCCGTAACCCCATACGTAAATGCGCGAGGGAACAGGGTTGTTTTAATCGGTTGGATTTTGTCAAACCGCCTCGCCCCAGGGCGAAAGATATCTATAAGGATGTAGATATTCTTAAATTCCTTGAGAAAGAGGAGATGGACTTTAAGAAAAAAGGTCAGTTACTCCAACAGATTTCGGTGTCAACTTATCTTAATTCTTCCTACTAATATTGTAAATTTATAAAGTTTGTGAGGATGGATGGATGAATGTTTGTTACTCTTCCAAATGAAAAGTACTGAACGGATCTGAATGAACTTTGGTTTTTAGATAGTTGAAATCCTGGAATAACACATAGGCTATTTTGATCGAGATTTATGCGGGAAAACCCACCTTCCTACGCGACCGAAGTCACGGACAGAAGCTTGTGATATATATTTTTTTCCAGAATTTTTTTTGTAATTTAATAATGATTCGCAGACTCAAATTCGAATTTTCTAAAATTAGTAAAGAATTTTCTTGTTAGCATTTAAACTAAACATTATGTAAATAAGTTTTTATAGGTAATACTTAAATATGTGTTAAGACATGTTGTTGACGTTTTTTTTTATTTTCATTAGATCTGATGAAGTAATAACATTGAGAATTTGGAGCTTAAAATGTGTTAAATACTTAGGTAGTATATTAATGTAAAAAAAAAACAATTTAGTACCTATATCTGACCAGTTTGACAAATTGGGACTCTACTACATTCTGTAATCGGGGGTCAGACAATTTTGATTAGGTAAGTGTTAAGGTATTTATCAGGTTTATTCATTTAGATAATGTGTATATTTCGCATATTGTAGAGAAAAGATAAGACGCTATAAAAATAATGTTATAAAACTTTTAATTTAATCTTATTATTTTAGTATCGTTTCAAATCAGTATTTATTTTGACATAAGCCGAATAATTTATTAGCTAATAAAATAAAAAAATGGCTTTTTCAATAGCGTAATGACTTAGTAGTCGGATTGTGATCGAGAGCATAACCAAGAGGCTATAGCCAAGAACCCACTCCAGACACAAGCATATTTTGCTAAGTTGGAATGCTTAACAAAATTGCTAGTAATGTGATATCCACATTGCTAGTAATCTTTTAAAAAAATTAATAAAAAAAATATCTGTGTCCGTGTTTAAACACACCTTTTGGGCAACCCTATCATCGAACAATTGACGAACTACCCGCCTGCGTACACGCATGTAAATCAAACACCTTCACTGCAAGGTGACGCGGGAGTCGTGACTCGTTCACTTGTCATCTTGTGAATTGTCAGTGATTCACTCTGTGGCGTGGTTTACGCCGCTAGAGGTTGCTCATGCGCTATTGTTTTTATTCGATATCTTGGAAAATTGCTTCATCGTTATTCAGCTTAACGAGGAAAAAGAAGGAGAGAATAATATAAAGGAGTACTTACTCATCATCAGTTTAGCCTTTTTAAACTATGTTGGGGTCGTCTTATGTTTTAATAGAGCGACTGCTTTCAACAACCCATTAGTTAGGTGACAGCATAGAGAATGTGGTTATATATATATATTATATTATATCACATCTTTACAAGCTTTTTTAATTTAGACATTGGCAGAATAGTCGATATCGGCTCCACTTGCCAATAACAAAAAATAGAATAGAGTCACGGAGGAATATTGTTATGAGATGGTCACCCTTCACGGTGGAACACACAGTGGAGATTTGCCGCGCTTGGGCAGAGCTCCGCCGTGTCATCGAAAGGCCCCTAGCCTTTCTGTGAAGCAGTTATGCAAGCGATGGAGGTGGCGGGACGCGCGTGGGAGGGGCGGGTCTCAAGGCCCTCACAGCCCTCGCGCCCCAGCCGCCGCAAGAGACGCTACGGGCGTCGGGAGTCACAAGGTGACTCCCAGCCACCGTAGGCGCGGTCCTGCGGGCTGCGAGCAATGGGTAGCTCGCCGCCCGACTGAAACCAGGCCCAAAGAGTGACTGTCAGAAAATTGTCGGGGCCCATTGCCTGCCGGGGTTGCAGAATTGTTCGAAAGAGTTACCGCGGCCTCGGAACACGAATGGTATATGATGGAACAAGGTTGGGTTTTAGTCAGCAAAAGTCTGACACACCCTCCCACTTCGCCCAGATCGGGAGGCAGTCATAGGCAGTCACTCATCCACTGACTATTATTATTTTAGGCATGAGCTCCTCCCTCCTCATTATTAGAAAGCAGTACTCTTGGACACTAATCACTCATTAGTTACATAATAAGTTTACACACATTTTAGTGAAGACTGTATCACAACATAAAATCAACAGTTATACGAACTGCCGATATTTGCCAACAGCGGCATAAAAAAACACGTGCTCCTCAAGAATTTAAACATTTAAAAGCCAATAAAGTCAATAAAATAAATGCATTTAAGAGAAAAACACGCCGATATCCAAATATTCAAAAGTTTACGGTTAGCTTAGTCAGGTTATTGACCGCGGCAAGTTTTTTCCCATTTCTATGTATTTTATAGAACATTTGTCACGCATTATGTCCGTAAGCGGATAAATTATGTAAATTCTGCTTGACAATGAACTTGTAATCGAAATTCATGGGTTAAAGCTGGTTTAAATCAAATTTACATACTTCTCTTGAGTAAATACGGAAATGACGAGTAGAATTAAATAAATAATACATCAAATAAATAATACATAGGCTAATTGCTTCATATAATCACATTAGAAGTAATCAAATGAGAAATGTACAGTATGGCAACATTAAAAAAAGATCCTATTGTTAATGTAAAATTAGTTTATTAATATATTAGTTAATATATTATTATTATTAGTTCATGTATTAGTATATTAATAATTATTGGTCATTATTTTTAATCCACCCGGTTGGAGGGGAAAAAAAGTAACTGGGATTCTTTAAGTCAGATTCTACATAGGTAAGCGTGTTCCATCTTCGACCACATCATCACTTACCATCAGGTGAGATGGTGGTCAAACGCAAGCCTATGATCAATAAATATATTTAAAAAATTACTTAAATTAGAAAAAAAAAAATCAGCTTTTCGTACAGCATATACTTAGGTGATTGAAATGTCGATATCAGTTTAAGCGATATCAAATATCACTATTGAAGTCACGAACCTTTTAAAGCTGTGCATCTCAAACAAATATACAAATTACGGTGAGGGAAAGCTTGATATGAAAAATAAAGGTCAATATTTTAATTGCATGGTGATTCTGTATGTTTTTACAGATCACTGGCTCTATGGTCACTGACTGGCTGACTGGTGTCTTGATAATTTATATATAAGTCAAAATAGAACTCCTCTCGCTCCGGGTGGCACGAAAGGGAGGGTCAGACTCTTACTCTAATGTACCGTCTTTGGCATTGTTCGTCAGGTCGTTGAGCTCCTTAGTAGTCCAAAGTTGAGCTTACAGACTAACTGACAAAAGCTTGCACTGACGGGACGGGTCTACTCAAATCTGTGTGGTCTTTCCTCAAAAGGCCATTTCAGACTAATCTACATAATTCTCATAAACGATTGTAAATATGTGCACTATGTAGGTTATTTTATTAGAGTTAAACATAATAAATTGTCTGACAGTTTAAGTGCTTTTTGCGGCCTACCCAAAGGTCCTTACCTTGGTATTGTTCGTCAAATCATTAAGCTCCTTGTTCGAAGTTGAGCTATACGTCATTTGACAAATGCTTGCACTGTATGGACAGGCCCACTCAAATCTGTAAGCATCTTTCTTCAAAAGACCGCCTCAGACTGAAACCTACAAGGTTCCCATATAATTAAACCAGTGTAGATTGTATGGACTTTAAAAGAGACGGACCCCTGAGTTTGTTTCGGTGTTTCTTCTCAGGGTAGTCAGTTAGGAAACACCGGCCTCATCTAGTTAATATTTACGAAAAAAATGACGTGTAAAAGTGTTATTTAATAACCAATTTGCAAAATAAAGATCATTTACTGATTTCAAACCGACCCTGTGTTTCCACGCCATCTCGTTTAAACTTTTGCAAAACTCGGGGCAGGCATTGGCCGTAACTAGCCTCGTCATTAGGTAGTGCTGACTGCTCTTTGACCTATATTTTTTCGGAAACTCGATTTGAACTCAATTTGTAAACAATAATGTTTTGGTATTCCTGACGCTTGATATTACTATATTCCTGATCACAAAATACCGGGCGTTTGAAGGAACCTACATAATCGTATATTAAAAAAACAAATATGATGCCTATAGTCAGTTAGAATGGCTATAAATCGGCAAATTGACATGAGTTTCAATATTGCGTCAATTCCGCATACAATTTATTTTCCTGGCGGTTTGTTGAACCCAATTTCGCACAGGTGTAAAAAGTGGATTTGTATTTCGAGAAAACTTTTAAGGCGATATCGAAGCAATTAATCGGTTTAAACGAAAATAACAGCACTTAAAAAGGTCTGAGATTTAAAAATATATTTAAAAAATGCAATATCTGCTTACAAAATCGTAAAATTCGTACCAAAATGTGCTCGGAATGCCATCAAACGGTTCGATAATGTTCATTTATTGAGAAAAAACTGTCAATACCCTGACTTTATTAGACTGAGACGAAGTCAGGGTATTGTAACAGTTTTACATAAAGTTATGTCGCTCTCAAATTCAAAACAGACATTTTGTTTTTATTGTGTATTCGACTGCTGTGTGTCATCGATGTTGTCGTAGTGGAGAAACGAGGTTAAAGAAGGCTATTATATTTATTCTTATCTCTACCTCAACCATCCCTTTTTTAGGATGAGAAATCATCCAATGACTGCCTCCCGATCCGATCTGGGCGAAGTGGGAGGGTGTGTCAGACTTTTACTGACTAAAACCCATCCGTGGTCCATCATATTATGCCCTTCGTGTTCCGAGGCCGCGGTAACTCTTTCGAACAACAACGAAAACAAAAAAGAAAATCTCAACCTACCCTGCTCCCTTTCTTCGTTTCCAAAAGTTTCCTCCCTATCACGAGCCGGTTTTTTGTATTAATAGGAACCGGGACATGATACACAATATCTTCGGGATTTTTTATATAGGCAAGTGAGTCTTTTGATGATGACAATCAACAACGATGATTTTACTAATTCTGCTTATCTTACACCTTAAGCGTAGGTAGGGTAACTATCGGAGCTAATTTGAAATCCACTTAAAAATTTATAAGTGCGGTACCGTAGAACTATGTTAACTGCGTTCGTTATCAATATTGTTATCTTACAAATCGATTTCATAATAAGGCATCGTATTTTGTTCCCATGGTGCGCAGAAGCGACAAAAGTTTGGTAATTTAACTGATTCTGATTTGGAACAACGAAGTGCCCTAAAGAGCAACGTAAGAGCTATCCCTTTTTGTTGCTCTTTGTGGTACTCAAGCCTTCTATCGAAGTCCTCGCCCGGTTCAATCTATTCCATGCTACAAATTCATCAAAATAAGATCTTTCCCAAGAACTTCTTAACAAACTGGATCGACTTCTCAACAACTGTATTCGTTTCATTTTTGGCCTTCGAAAATATGATCACATTTCTTCCTTCCGTTCTCAGCTTAAATGGTTGCCTATCCGTCAAAGGAGATCCCTCAGATCCCTCTGTATGCTCTTCACTATTATGAACGATCCTTGTGCTCCTGTTTACTTAAAACAAAAGTTTAAATTGTTGGGCAGTTCTCATGATCTTAACCTTCGCGCATCCAAAAACTAACTTCTTCACATTCCTTCTCACCGCACCGGGTTTCTATCTAATTCTTACGCTATTTCAACTATTAAACTCTGGAATTTGCTACCCCTTGACATCAAGGAGACAGTCAAAATTTTCTTTTAAGCGCAAAATTAAAAACCATTACTTAAGGGGCTGTTTTTTTTTGGCATTCTTAGTTTGGTCTTCGTCATAATTATTATTTATTTATTTATTTAAAGCACTGCCACATCACGCACATTTTACATTCACAAAAAAATATTACAGATAATTGGTCTGATGTACATGGCAATTACGGCGTACATAAAAATTACAATTATAATCGGTTATTCTACAGTAAATTATTCACAAAATATAATAAAAAATATAAAATAACTTATAATTTGTATTATACATTTAGATATTGACATACATTTATAATTACGATTATGATAAAAGTGACTAACTAAATACATTAAACTGAAATGGAAGAAATACATTATAATAGGTTTATGAACAAATTAGAACTCAATTGTAAATTAGATATAAATTACTTAATTTTTATATAAAACATTACTAATTTTCTTTTTAAATATACGTAGTTTATCGTGGAACACATCTAGATCGGGCACTAGAGTGACCAGTGCGTGATATTCATCCAAGATCCTACGAAGGGGTGCTTGACGTCCTAGGTTTGACTTAACTGGTGGAGTATGAAACAGATTATTAATTTTTTTACGAGGATAGGTGCGAGGAACCCGCAAAGAAATATTTTGTAAAAGGTAGGAACACTGACTCTGACCGCCCATTATTTTGTGAAAGAAACACATATCTAACAAACGTCTCCGCTCGCGAAGTGAACTCATTTTAAATTTTTTCAAGCGTTCCGTGTACGGATTACGATGCGGAACGCTTGAAAAAATTTAAATTATGAGCTCTCTTATTCAGAAAGAATATTATAAAGCACCGTATCTATTAGTTTGTCATTTTAGCATATATGTGTATTTTATTAGTATTATTATATATTAGTATCATATTTTATTATTAGTATTAAATATATTATTTCATTCCATTTTCTCGTACACCTACCACAGTGTGTTTTTTTTTACCCAAAGGTTGACTGGTAGAGAATGCCTTGCTGCATTAAGTCCGCCCATGTAACACAATGGTACATAAAGTTTAAATAAATAAATAAATAAAATAAAAAGCAACAAGGTAACACAGTAACTTTTGCATTTATCATGAATTCCGATGGGATCAATGTCTTCGCAGCCATTTAAAATGCGGACGAATTAATTTAATCATACAAAACAGAGACTGAATCATCTTTTGTTCTTCAAATAAAAATTAATCGGAGCAATAAAATATTTTAAAAAGCTGTTGACATTTCGAAGTTTTTGGAAGTAATTAATCTGTCAAAGTTTATGTATGATGTTTACCTAAGTTTAAAGGTATAGGTTATGATTGAAGGTAATGGCGTCTGTAAAGTTTGCTTTTCCCTACCTACGCTGTAGGTACATCATTCCTCGCTCCCTGTCTATGTTACATGCATTAGTTATGGAGGGCGCGGGCGCAGCGTCTTGTTTCGAGCTACCAATATGTTTGATTCTACTTGTAGCTACGTTTGTTTAACAATGTTGACATGCACAACTTATTTAAGATTTTCTTCTTAAGACATCTCATCACCACCCACGGTTGACTGGTAGAGAATGCCTTAGGCATCCGACTTTATACCGTTCGTGTTGCATAAAGTTTTAATAAATCAATATATAAACATAAATAACATCACGTCTTTCCCTAGCGGGGTCACGAGAATCCACGGCCCCGGAATGCGAGGGAAACTGAAGGAACTGGGTGGGTTTTAGATTAGTAGAACCTCCTCCCTTCCGCTTTACCCGGAGAGGGAGTAGTCATTAGATGAGTTTCCCTCCGAAATGAAAAGACGTCTGTTCCCTGAAGGATTAAGATAGGTAAGAATTACCTAGAATCTACAGCTAGACCCACTTTCGATCTGCTGTGTTAATAAATCACTTCGTTGTTTCTTCAAAGGCAAAGTCCGACTAATGAATCTTAAGTTGAGAACATATTTATTAAAGACTACCTACTTTAACCGGAAGAGCTGCCAAACTGACCACAAATACTCAATTTAGAAAACGGTACCAATCAGATAATCTACATACATTAATTTCTCATTTAATTGGAATCCATTAATGGAACTGGCCTAATACCTGTAAATTGTTGTGTATTTATCAAGTGAGACTTTAATTGTAGCAAAAACTAGGAACTCCCGTACAAGGAAGAAATACGTGTTTTGGAGGCTCGCGGATTGGAATCCATGTGAATTTAAAATTAACCAATTATTTATAGAGTTAACTACCTTCTATTCGTTAATAAAGTGAACCAGTTTGGATTGCTTTACTTCAATGTTGTGCTCCAGTTTTCAGTCAGTAGAGTTATGAAGTGATAGAAATGACGTTGAGGGCAATGCTCGTATTTAACGTAAACTTCAAGACAGCCTTCACAATTTTGCCAATAACACGTAATTATAAAGACAGATTAACAAACGTAGAAGGTTATGTAATTTCCGGGATTGCGGGAATGTTCTAACAAGATACTGCGGCCCCGGAACTTAAGGGCAGCTGAAGGGACAAGGTGGGTTTTTAGTCAGTAGAAATCTGACACTCCCCTCCGCTTAACTCAGAGCAGGAGAAGTTATTCAATGATTTTCCCACCCGGACAAAAGGGGGGTTTTGTAATTTAGACGGTGAAAAGTAATAAAGTAAAGTAAAATATGATTAACTCGGATTAAATGTTTCGAAATTAGAAGTATTTATTACGAAGAATTACGTTTTTTGGGTTCCGTAGCCGAATGGCAAAAAACGGAACCCTTATAGTTTGTTTCGTCATGTCTGTCTGTCCGTCCGTATGTCACAGTAATTTTATTATGTCACTATTAAATTAATTATCGTGTGCTTAGCTTGCTCCCAACAATGTATGGCACGTCTTCCAGAGTAGCTGGATGCGGCTGAGTAGGTACCATGGTATTTTACACAGTAACTGGGTAACACGTTACCTCTTGGCAAGACTGGTGTCAGATTTTCTGCATTCTGAGTAAACGTAATGGCTGTCAAATATGTAGGTGCAGTTGACAGCCGGGAACGACAAAAAAACAAACTCGATTTAAGTATGTAAATCAGCTAAGAAACAAATAGAATATAATGCGTGACATTAACATATCTAGATATCAAATGATATTCAAAAACGAGAATTTCTCGAATGAAGTCAGAACTATTTATAGCATGTGCACTAATAGGTAGTTATAATTAGCAAAAAATTTAAGCTTTCATTACACTAGCGCTACCTCTTAGAAATACATTTCGGTGTCGTATATTTGTGACATACAGGAGAAAACAAAAATATCATTACTTTTGTTGCTTATTACCTACCATTTCCTTCGATTGCGATCCTAATACTCGCCATTTTTTACGTCAGGAAAACGTGTTGTTCGTCCAGTCTTTACTAGCAGACCATGGACCATGCCCGGGTTGACGGCGCGTTGTGTTCCACGCGCGCCTCAAAGAGCGTCAGCAACATGACGAGGCCCCCCCTGTAGAGGGCCGAATCCTGCCGGGGTCGTGGGACTTATCCCATTACCGTGACCCCGGAACGTAAAGGGCGATTGAAGGAATACCGTGGATTTTAGACAGTACAAGTCTGACAGTCCCTCCGGCCCTGCCCGGGGTGGGAGGACTCATCTGATGAATTTACCACGAAAAAAAAAAGCTATAATATTATATAGAACATAATATTTAAATTACTCATTTTTAGGGTTCCGTACCCAGAGGGTAAAACGGGACCCTATTACTAAGACTGCGCAGTCCATCCGTCTGTCACCAAGCTGTATCTCATGAACCGTGATAGTTAGAAATTTTCAAAGATGATGTATTTCTGTTGCCGCTATAACAACGAATACTAAAAACCAGAATAAAATAAATATTTAAGGGGGCTCCCATACAACAAACGTGACTTATTTGCTGTTTTTATGAGAGAATGGAACCCTTCGTGCGCGAGTCCGACACGCACTTGGCCATTTTTTTAGTCAATGCATCTTATTATTATTATTTTATTACTGATGGGCCCACTCTTGACCTCGATCTCGCCTGATGGTAAGCGATAGATGAGGTCTAAGATGGGACGAGCGAGCCCAGAAGACGCCTATTTACTCGTGCTTTAAAGGCTGAAAGGTCATAAGTGGCTGGGAACACAGAAGCCGGCAGAGAATTCCACAGCTTGGCTGTGCATAATTCTCTGCTAGTGGCATCTTAGTACCCAACCATATTCTAGACATATCGAAATAGTAATAGGTATAACTTACACTTTACGTAGAATCTCTTGAAAAAGTTTGATGATAGCAGGGGAAAAGTAATCTATAAACAATTCTACTTTATTGCACTAAATATAATACTAATCAACAAAAATTAAGTAATAAGTTTTTTATTTCAGAACGGAAAGAATAACATATTACCGGTTGATTGTTTTTGTAATAATTTTATATTTCCAATGATTGTTATAGTAAATCAAATTAATACCTAGCTATCTATTTTCTTACACCATAATTTTGACACGATTCGATAACTTACAACTGCTCTTGAATAAAGACTTCGATTAAAATGTAATTTGCATCTGAATCATGGATACGGTAATGTACGGTATAAAACAATGGGTTCATTAAAAGTAACGGTTCCGTCTTTGTAACGGTATCTTTCCTTAGGTAACATTTGTAGAGCGCCTGCAACCACGCATGTAAATTAATGTATTGTCTTACTTAATGTAACTTGATCATAACTTAAACGATTGATGGTCCCGGCTGGCATTTGCAGATCATTGACGGTAATCAGAATCCAGAAAACCGGCTACGTACCTAGTCTAAGCAAGAAGTATAGTGGCAACTGTCTTCCTCACCGCGCGGTAGCTAACGCGGGAGACGCCCCAGACGTCGAGGCTCCTGAACCCTACTTCGACCACTGTAAGCGAGGGCTTGCGGACGGTGTGAATTTTGTCATGATATACCACGGCCTGGAGTTGAAAGTGCAACATAAGGAACAGCGTGGGTCTCTGGTAGTAGTCATTGAGCCCAGATAGGCAGTTGCTCCTTCTAAAATTGACATCTCACCCATACGCACAAAAAGTTTTGGGAATACCTTCATTGTGCGTACGGCTAAGGAGTGGAATTCCCTGCCGGAGTCTGTGTTTCCCGATAGCTACAACCTAGGAGTCTTTAAGTCAAGAGTGAATAGGTTACTTTTAGGTAAGCGTGCTCCATCTTCGACCACATCATCACTTACCATCAGGTGAGATAGTGGTCAAATGCGAACCTAGTTTAAATTAAAAAAAAAATGTCATATTATCTGGGCTTTACTGATTGACCAATAGCGAATTAAAAAAAGTATATCTTAGTTACTCACGTTTCCAGAAATTAAAATTGAATGGAATAATCTACGAGCCTTATCGCAGTTTAGTGAGATTGTAGTCTTGTGTGCACTTTATTTAGCACACTCGTGTGATTTTAGTGGTAAATATTTAAATACCTATGACGCAAGAATTATTTTTGTTTTGATAGTAGGCTGCATGCTGTCGGAACGAACGTAAACTTACTTATTTTGACATGACAGTGAATAGCTTATCTATCTGTCTCTGTACTACGCCAGTCTAATTTAAGAGTATACGTAGTGATTACTGTACAAATATGTTCAAACCTAAGATTACGTTATAGTATAAAATTATTCAAAGTAACGATGATTTATATGATATATAACCACTCTGCACTACTCTCAAAACGGTGAAGAAAAACAATTTAAGAAAACCTACTTGTCCTAGGACCGAAGGCACGTGACATCCAACCAACCCATACAGCGCATTCTTTCTCATAGAGATGAGGCCTGTGTATACTGGGAAAGTCGCGTTGTAGGCGTATTATATCTACCTATGTTTTATGTTATAGTTTGGGTAGCATGCTCAGTCTATTCGCTTAGTAAGTCTGTGGGTTATCGATATAAACGCGCGACATACAAGCCCTCGAGCAGTGTCGCGCAGTGAATGCCAAGGGCGGATGCGTGCGACGACTCCCCACGTCGAGAGGCATAAACACTGCTAATTATTGACAGTGGCCACATACCAACCGTTCTTTGAACTGTCAAATTATAGACGTACCACTGTTGACATTGACAAATACCTGATAAAAGGCTGGCCGCATATCGATGTTTGCTCAGCGCATTGTTTGAACTGTGCGACAACAGGTCTTTTTTTGACAGCTGTTGACATTTGTGTCCCAATCTCGAAGGAGGAAAATAAGATTATTTTGTCTACTGGCAGGATTCTGAGAAGTGTTGTTAATTATTTTTGACATTATTGTCCTCCTCCTGGATTAATTAATCCTGGTTAATTTAAGTTATGAGACGAACAGTATCTTGGAACACTCTGTGGAGTGTAGTTTCTTACTGCAAATGCATTATTTAACTCTCAAATTAGTTGACTCATTGTAAAACTGTCATACAGTTCTAAAATGCTCGCTTCCGCATTCTACAGTTAGTATGAAATTCGAAGTAACTGAATAAACACTGCATTGTATGTCTTGGCGGCGCTCAGTCAAAAATGTTAGTTTTCCAAATTATTATGTAAGTGGTAACTAGAAATTAAACAAGGAACTTTTTGACAAACTGTAGTGGAGGAGTCTAAACAGAATGTTTATTTATTTACAATATTACAGGTGGTGAAAGTAGGCTCTTTAGTACTAATTTATAATATTTGGTGAGGGAGCAACTGTTATCTGATTAGCCCTTTTTATGTCAGCGTCGGATTTCAGTCTACTTGACTGAAGCTGTATTTTACATGGAGCGAGACTGTCTATCTGATCTGTACAAATCGATCGGCTGGGTAATACGATAGATCAGGAAATGGCAGGCGCGTGCACAGGATTATGACAGGGTATGCGGCGGAGTAATCGGTCACAAAAACTTTTTCTTTTATAGATTTTTTGCATAGCCACAGCCACGCATCGCCACCATGCTAAAATCTATAAAAGAAAAAGTTTTTGTGACCGATTACTCCGCCGCATACCCTGTCATAATCCTGTGCACGCGCCTGGGAAATGGCAATGGGAAAATGGCGAGGCTGGTATCAGATTTTCTCGTTTCTGCACCTGTAAAGTCTATCAAAGATGTTCAAATGACACATGGGACCAAGGACTTAGCGTGGTGTCTGCCGCACAGGGGAATCTCTTCGTAGGTTGTCTGTAAGAGATCGCCCTGTGCGATAAAACCGCCCATTGTACACTAGTTTTACTCTTTGTGTCCATAGATATATTGTAAGGTGTACCTACAATAAAATCTTTAGATGGTCAGTCATCCACGGACCGGCTTCCGCAAGCCCTGCGCTTGAAGATAATTAGATAAACCCATGCAGCTGTAATTATTTAGCCATGAGCTGTACTGTGGTGTACTTACGTAAAAAAAAAAGAGTTGGTCCATACATTTTTGTTCGCACAACCAGACAAGATATTATGAATCTATGAATCTAAACTCTTCTGTCCTATATTGAAAGACATTGATGCTTGTGATAGCTCACGCTGTATGATATTGCCAATAATAAAAATCACTTTGTACACTACTCCTCTTCGCGTTGTGTTCCTCAATTCCGAGGATAGTAAAGTCCCCGTAGAAATGGTTTTTCTCTGACGGTGTTTCGCCATCTATGCCTGTTCATGGCTTCATATAGTGCGACGCGCAGTTGGACGACCAGGATGCAACGGACCTGATCTACCCATCTTTTTGAACTACGGGCTCTAAGTTCTTAGCCATCAAGCTTGCCAGTAACCATGCGTTGTTATAGATGGCCTTCTTTATATCCTATGTGACTTATAAACTCCAATATTCGTAAACAGGTGGTCGATAGTCTGGTCTTGCTGTTTAGTCCATGTAAGTGAGATCGACATGTTTTTACGAAAAGAAAAGGTCATACATGTAATAAACTATATATAGGTGGTTGACAACAATGTCGTTAATGCCCCGAATGGAATTTAGCAGTGTAACTTGATATACATACTATTTTTTGCATTTTTTATTTTCATAACCAGAATATTTCAACTGCCGAGCATTTGCTAGTTATTACTGGTCCACTAACTAGTACATGTTAATGTCAGTGGGAGCGGACTTTTAAGTCCAATAAGGTTTTTATGTAATGATGCGCTGTAGGTGGCAGCACTGAGAATTCAGGGCCCCTAGAGGTATTATAAATTTTTTTTATACCCGTAATCTTCCCTCCCTTTTTAACCAATGTACAGCTGGAGGCCTGGCTCTCCTATTCTAATTATGGTCACATACATCTATGGTCAGGGTCACGAAGCTGTGAAAGTGTCTTCATCTGGCATTTGATACATTGACGTCAATGTGACGTCATGATGTTACCATAAGACACGTTTTGCAAGAACATTTACCTAAATTATTCTAACCATAAAGGAACAGGTACTTAATGCAATCTGCTTTGAACAGAAATCTCCATTAAAATAAATAAAAGACTTATAAAAAGTCTAAGCAGCATAAGCATTCGGCACTGTGTGCATGCATGGCATATCATTATTTAATATTGTCGCAAATATACGATTTATGAAAAACATATTACGTACTGAATATTGTTATTTAATGAATCTATATCCAAAACAAGGTCATTATAGTACATTTTGATACAAGTGGAGAAAGTTTGTTATGCGGCCGAGGCGGAGTTACGCCCGAGCCGCAAGGCGAGGGGATTATGGAACCGAGTACAGCAGTAACAAATGTCCACGTGTATCAAACAAAGTTTATCAATACAATTTCGAAGAAAAATACTTGCTCCGAAAATGACGACGCATTTTTATTTATTTTCCATATATTTTAGCTTCGATTTAGAGGGCAACAGGTTATCGCAAGCATTTTGAGCCTCAATCACAATATCTAGCGGCGTAGCATCTAAATTGTTCTCATCAAAACTTAAATTCGATATACTCACGCAAAAAAAAAACAAAAATTAATAAGATTTAATTTACTTTTTACCTAAGGTATGAAGCCGCAAAACAGCCTGATATTAAAATATATATTTTTTTTCTTAATTATGTCAGAAATAAATGTTAATTTGTTTGTGTTGTATTGCCTTATGAGGCCCCGTCACTAATGCTGACAGCTCTTTGAGGTGCGCGTGGAACACGACGCGCCGCCGACCCGGGCCTGTTCCTTACCGGACGGTGAGCAGGTGTAGCTCACTGTCCGTAAGCCCGCGCCTACGGTGGCCAGAGATCGGCCCGCGATCCCCCACGCCCAGGGCGTCTACCGCGGCGGCTGGGGCGGGAGGAAGAGAGTTGCCTCTCCCTTGCGCGTTCAGCTTCCTCCTTCGCTAGCATGACTGCTTCGCAGAAGGAGGCGACTGCATCTCATTCCCTCTTGCTCCGCACCATGGTCTGAACCAAGGCCGGGCGCATGAGGTCGCCGCCGTCGATCGCCTCCACGAGGACACAACGGTGCTCCGCCCAAGCAGGGGCACACCTGCACTGTATGCTCCACCGTATCCTCCGGATGGTCCTCACAATGACGACACCCGGGCGTATCCTCCCGCTGTATCCGAAACAGGTACCTCCCGAAACAGCCATGTCCAGTCCTGCGTCAGGCGGAAGGTGAGGACACCGTAGCGTCCCCCCAGTCACTCCTCAAAGAGGGGACTTATCACCGCGATTGCGGTGTGCCCAGGCTATTTATCTGCCTAGGTACCGCTTGTATATATAAGGGAAAAAGCTATGTAAAGCCGAAGAGTACTGCTTACCGAAGGGATCTAAACTGTGATTTAATACTTTGTATTATTTTTGTTTATTATAATGTTTAATACGACTGACAGTAAATTAAAAAAAAAAAAAACTAGTCAGTGTCAGTTCGTACTAATCGTGTTGTAACGAACTTCCTTGACATTTAAATCAGATTATTAATTATTTTAAGGCTGTTTGTTCCTACAGGTCAATATACGATTAGGCGTTTTATATTCCACAGTGTGCGTTGGCTCCACAGAGCATCGAAATGCCTTGGTGAACACCACAGAGGCGACGTTGTCAAAACTTCGATACAAACTAAGCCTACCAGTGATGGTCACACATAACCTAGTATTAACATACACATAATATATAGTACATATACATAGTAGTAATATACAACATGTAACACTTGTGTAACAGAATAAACGCAATTCCTGAAAGTCATAAAAAAATGGTGTTTAATTTTGACGGAAAAATCTTTCATTTAACTTAAAATGGAAACACAGCATCATGACAAATTAATACAATCCTTAATTCAAGGAAATGCGCTCGTGTGCGTGTCGGCCGCTAACATTGCATGAGTGTATGCGTCTGATAACTATTTAAAAAAAAAATGCCTAGTTTTGGTTTCAATTTATTTGGTTACGGATGTTGTTTTAGACTTATAATTTAATATTCTAATTGGGGTGTCTGAGGAATTGCGTTTAATATATTATGTACACCTCATATTGCTGGGGATGCGGAAATGCTCTTATTATGAGATATCGTTTCTACAGGAACAGGGTGGGTTTTTAGTAAGTAGAAGCCGGACACTCTGGCTTTACTCAGAGCGGGAGGACTGGAGGAGTCATTAGATGATTTCCCCCTCGATAAAAGCAACCTACAATATTCATACTACAAATAAATAGTATGAAGTCTGCGCAGAGTTTTCACAAATTTGATTATTTATTTGTTTTTAGGAAATTGGAACAGGTATACTCCGTAGCATTAGAACTTAAAACGGGATATTTACCATGTGTATTTATTGTTTTGAGTTTCCGATATTTCGGCACTGTTGCAAGCGCCATGATCACGGATGAACTGAAGTAATTGCGGGTGGACGTTTATGAGCAGACAAATCGGTCTACCCTCTTTCTCGTTCGTTTTCTGTTAGCGACACCGCTACCACTGTCACATGTATCACTAAACACTCGATTCTCTTCCCGACACACAAAACTCACCGTGTTGACTCGCGAACTTTCTACGGAACTTTTTCGGTTTTTACACATTTGAACCACTGGATTCTAGGCCCTCGCCAGTTGAAACCCATCCTCCCGGTTGAAATTGTCGTATTTGGTATACTCTGCCCTGGGGCGGGTGGAGAGGATTGTCAGACCATAACTGACTATAACCACCCCATTTTCCATCGCAAATTTGCGCCGGGGGACTTCGGGACCATCTTAATACAGACAGACCCGATTTGATCGCGCTAAAATCGCCTATTGGAACACGGGTTCCATAGCTGAATGGAAAAAAAACGGAACTGTGATAGATTCATGTCTGTGTCTGTCCGTGCGTATGTAACAGCCATTTTATTCAAACTATTAAGACTACACAGCTGAAACTTGGTAGGCAGATGTATTCTGTGAACCGCTTTATGAATTGTATACAAAAACTAGTATTTGCGTGTAGCGCGAGGTGCAAGCACCCCGCGCTACTTTTAAAACCCCTAAATGTAGTAAAATGTCAAACATAACCCTAACAGAGCAGCAGCTCCAAAAAATTGATAATTTTGTTTTGTTTGAAGACAGTATTTGTGTATAAGTATTATTGATTTTTTGTACTTCAAGCAGTCGGTTGAAATAAAGTTGTAAAATGTTTTGGTGATAATGTTTGCAATTGGTACATAGGTACCCAAGTACATATCTTTTAATCAGTTTTAACAGTATTATTTTGTATTGTAAAGATGATTGTGTGATTATTTATACATTTACATCGATGGCATCGATTTACTTACAAAATCCGTGCAGCAGAGTAGTCGACATCGGCTATACTTGCCATTAAATAAAAATAGAATAGAATAAGGTCGTCATCATGGCCAGTAGCGTTTTCAAATTATTAAAATTAATATTTTTTTAATTGAAATTTGTTCAAACACCTAATGGCTATCTCTAACCGTTATGAAGTTACAGCCTTTTCAATTTTAGGGGAGGTTGGGGAGGGGAGGGCATGGCATAAAAAATTTGAAGGCCCGTTTATAGTTAAAAGTAAGAATCAACAGTTTTTTCAGTAGTAAAAATCAAAATGGGGGGGGGGGGGATGATGGGGGGGGGGGGGGGTTTGCACAATTATTTTGACTAAAGCATTGCCCCTCTAAATGAATCTGAAAAAAAAAATGTTCCAAGTCTCTTAATTTCCGAGATCCGCCTAAAGGGGTTGAGAAGGGGGGCAAGGGGGGCGACTTTGAAAAATCTTTTTTACTTTACTGAGCCTCCTCTATACGAATCCGTAAAAAATAAAAACACGGGTCTCGTAGTTTCCGAGATACGATAGGGAGGGGGAGAAGGGGGGTGAAAAGGGGAGGTTTGGCACTTTTCCCGTAGGTTTGAGAGTTACTTGTTTACGAATCTGTCAAAATATACCCACCTCCCCATCCACCATCTGGGAGAACAATTATGTCAATGAGTGAGTGAGTGAGTGAGTGAGTGAGTCAGTCAGTGGTAATTTAGCTTTATATAATAGAATTTAGCTTTATATATAAGGTAATGGTTATTTGTGGGGCTTTTTTCACCGTGTTACTAGTGTTGCCCAAATGAGAGTCTCGCAAGACTGTTACATTGTTCTGAGATCTCAACTACTGTTTAATAAATAGCAATAGGATAATCGCTAATTGCAAGACTCTTGCGAGACTCTCGTTTGGGCAACACTACGTGTTACTCATACAGTTTGCAGTCCATTGCATTAATGTATTCAAATTCAAATTTGACCATAGACGTACCTGCTTAAAGGGCAAGGAAAAATCGCCCTACAATGTGAAATTAATGAGCAGGGTCAAGCAACTGAAGATGACCTGGCCGCCTTTTTGTTCAGAACCCTTTTTGATCCAAAAATGCATTTAAAGCTTTTTTTATTCTTTTGCTCCAATAAAGGTCTTGACACAAGATGCTATTATCGACACATGTAGTTTACGAGGGGCACTTCGGGCAGATCGGTCCTCCGTTATTAGTTTTGTTTATAAAAAGAATTAACGTAATTATTTCAGCGGACCTGTCTGAATAGTGCAAGCATTTGTCAGTTATCGTGGTGCTCAACTACAGCAAAAAAGAAAGATAACAAAGCAATAAACAATCAACAAATAATCTTAAAAAAGTCGACTTCATAAATATCTTAAAGGTGTAAACCAGTTTCCTTCCGAGCAGTCAGCATACAGTAGGTGGCATTTATTTAGTTCAATTACATACTAGTTGTGCCCTGGGGTTCCACCCGCGTTAATTATTATATACAACGTGTAACAGATTAAACGCAATACCTCAGACATCCCAATTAGAATCTATACTTATAATAAATCTGTAGAGAGGTCAATTCTGTACATGAAATATATTTACAAAATAACTATCAGGGGGTGATTAGAGATCGATACTGATGCCAAAAATGCAATCAGTAAAATTTTTGTCTGTCTGTCTGTCTGTCTGTCTGTCTGTATAACCGTTATAGAAACAAAAACTACTCGACGGATTTTAACGAAACTTGGTACAATTATTTTTCATACTCCTGAGCTGGTTATAGTATACTTTTCATCACGCTACAATCAATAGGAGCAGAGCAGTGAAGGGAAATGTTGGGAAAACGGGAGAAGTTACTCCATTTTTTAAGCTTCCGTCGCGTGTGCAACCTTAATGGTTAAAGCTACACAGAAATCATTTATGACGGAAATGTTCTCCTTAAAATTATATAAAAAATATCCCACGACAGCATATGTCTATCTTTTATGGTTGACTCACAATAACACGTGTAACTCCCGATAGCTTAGCAGTTCGAAGCTTTCTGATTATTATTCTGCTCCGAAATTTAAAACACCACAACTTTGCAATGGAACTCGGCTAAAAGTAACCCAGTTGCAACAAAATATAGGTAATCGAGGCTCAAATTTTAACAGGTTGCGGTGCAGGAGAAACCGGCTTTATTCCCAGAATTCTCATAATACCAAAATACTTATAATAAATCTGTAGAGAGGTCAATTCTGTACATGAAATATATTTACAAAATAACTATCAGGGGGTGATTAGAGATCGATACTGATGCCAAAAATGCAATCAGTAAAATTTTTGTCTATCTGTCTGTCTGTCTGTCTGTCTGTCTGTCTGTATAACCGTTATAGAAACAAAAAGTACTTGACGGATTTTAACGAAACTTGGTACAATTATTTTTCATACTCCTGAGCTGGTTATAGTATACTTTTCATCACGCTACAGTCAATAGGAGCAGAGCAGTGAAGGGAAATGTTGGGAAAACGGGAGAAGTTACTCCATTTTTTAAGCTTCCGTCGCGTGTGCAACCTTAATGGTTAAAGCTACACAGAAATCATTTCATGACGGAAATGTTCTCCTTAAAATTATATAAAAAATATCCCACGACAGCATATGTCTATCTTTTATGGTTGACTCACAATAACACGTGTAACTCCCGATAGCTTAGCAGTTCGAAGCTTTCTGATTATTATTCTGCTCCGAAATTTAAAACCCCACAACTTTGAAATGGAACTCAGGTAAAAGTAACCCAGTTGCAACAAAATATAATCGTCTTTATTCCCAGAATTCCCATAATACCAAATAATTTTCCATTCCAATTTAAAAGAACGCAATTCCCAGTATCGGTGTGTTATGCAATGACAATTAATAAGGCTCAAGGGCAGACTTTTCGTGTTGCTGGAGTAGATCCCGGTGTCAGTCGTTTCTCGCATGGTCAGTTGTACGTCCCTCTTTCCTGGGTTAGCAGTTCTAAAAATCTTTATGTTCACGTGCCGGACGGGTCAACTTTCAACATAGTTTACCCGGAAGCTTTGCGCTGAAGTATTTTCGTTCTATAGGTACTTAAGCCTCATGTAAACGTGATCTAAACAATATTACCAATACATTAACTTAATAACACACAAGGAGTTACACGCTGACGGAGTCGCGGGCACAGATATTAACAATAATATTGTGCGGTTCGGTATTGCGATATTTTTCAACAGAATTATAGATTGACATATTATATTTCCCTACTAAATTACGAAAGTAAATCTGTCTGTTACATGAAAATCACTGAGCCGTGAGGAAGGACATAGGCTACTTTTTTTTTACGAAAAACGATGGAACCGTGGACGAAGTCGCGGGCAACAGCATACTAATAATATAAGGCTGAAGAGTTTGTTTGTTTGTTTGTTTGAACGCGATAATCTCAGGAAGTACTGGTTCGAATTGAAAAATTATTTTTTAATTAAATAGTAAATTTATAGAGAAAGGCTATAGGCTATACACCGTGAAATTTTAATGGTTGTTTTCCGACAGCGAAATGGCGTTGTCTTGGTAATACAACCGTTTTATAAACAAATAAAATATTAGAAACAAAAAATGGCGCAGTGTAGTTAATGCATTATCACCATGCGTGAGAGCTTATTTTGCTCTGAACATTTATTAACCACTTTTTCCTTTGTTGGCAGCGCGCGGCGGTGCATGTTTCATCTAGGTACCTACGTTAGTCTACTGAACTACTAATGATTCTCGCGCTTTCGAGTTTATGAATATTGTTTTTAATAATTTGAAGAAAAAAAAAACATTCGTTTTTTTAAGTTTAACTGCATGTTTCGATACTACTTCTGATGGGTAACCGTCCTGCCGCGGGAAAACAACCATTGAAATTTCACGCTGTATATCATTACGTTAAGGCCAATAGGAGCGGAGCGCCAATGAAGAATGCTTCAAAATCGGGGTAAAATTTAACGTTAGCCCAAAGTAACTATTCCACGCAGACGGAGTCGCGGGCAAAAGCTAGTATTAAATAAGTCAAAAACAATATCCGTAAATAAATAAATTGAAATCAAACCTAGGCATTTTTTATAAAATGGTTATCCTTACTAAACACAAAATGTATGTGCGTCATACAATATCCTTACGCAGACGCATACATTCATGCAACTAATTTGTCATGATACTGAGTTTTCATTTTAAGTTAAACTAGATTTTGCCCGCGACTTCGTCCGCGTGGAATAGTTACTTTGGGCTAACGTTAAATTTAACCCCGATTTTGAAGCATTCTTCATTGGCGCTCCGCTCCTATTGGCCTTAGCGTAATGATATATAGCCTATAGCCTTTCTCTATAAATTGACTATTTAATTAAAAAATAACTTTTCAATTTGAACCATTAAATTAAAATATAAAATTCCTGAGATTATCGCGTTCAAACAAACAAACAAACTCTTCAGCCTTATATTATTAGTATAGATAGCTATTGCCCGCGACTTTGTCCGCGTTTCCGTCGTTTTTCGTAAGAAAAAAGTAGCCTATGTCCTTCCTCACGGTTCAGTGTTTTGATGTAACAGACAGATTAACTTTCGTAATTTAGTAGGGAAATATAATATGTCAATCTATAATACTGTTGAAAAATATCGCAATACGGAACCGCACAACATTATTGTTAATAGCTGTGCCCGCGACTCCGTCAGCGTGTAACTCTTTGTGTGTTATTAAGTTAATGTATTGGTAATATTGTTTAGATCACGTTCACATGAGGCTTAAGTACCTATAGAACGAAATTTTATACCTACGGCCGCGAGACGCGTCGAGCGCGGTGACCGATTCTCAAAAATAATCCTTATAGCATGAATAAGTATTCAAGCGCGATGGCTTATTATTAGCGTATTTCATCTATAACTTTGGTGTTTCTATAGCGATTTATATGATTCTTTTTTATGGAATAGTTAATAATGTTAACTTTTTCAATTAGGGGTGACTGAGAGTGTTATAAACGTAAAAGTAGACAAATATTATAATCAGAAAGCTTCGAACTGCTAAGCTATCGGGAGTTACACGTGTTATTGTGAGTATGACATATGCTGTCGTGGGATATTTTTTATATAATTTTAAGGAGAACATTTCCGTCATGAAATGATTTCTGTGTAGCTTTAACCATTAAGGTTGCACACGCGACGGAAGCTTAAAAAATGGAGTAACTTCTCCCGTTTTCCCAACATTTCCCTTCACTGCTCTGCTCCTATTGATTGTAGCGTGATGAAAGGTATATTATAACCAGCTCAGGAGTATGAAAAAGAATTGTACCAAGTTTCGTTAAAATCCGTCGAGTAGTTTTTGTTTCTATAACGGTTATACAGACAGACAGACAGACAGACAGATGGACAGACAGACAGACAAAAATTTTACTGATGCATTTTTGGCATCAGTATTGATCCCTAATCACCCCCTGATAGTTATTTTGGAAATATATTTCATGTACAGAATTGACCTCTCTACAGATTTATTATAAGTAGGTTATTTTTCCATCAAAATTTAACACCTGTTTTTTATGTCGGAAATCGATTCAGAAGCCGATTCTAAACCAACTACTTCCAGGAATTGCGTTTATTCTGTTTATTACTTCAATAAATTACTTTGAGAAGCGGTGTTACCTCACAGAGCTATCAGCGCGCGGCGCTGCAGCGCCCTCGTCATGACATCGCCCGCCTTGTAAATCATGAATATGCAACGGGTACTTGATCATTATTTTGATGCCAAATGATTTAAAAACTATGATATTTTCTTAGATATGCAAAATCTGAAAGCAGCGATTATTTGACTATACAACGAAGAAAAAAATCCAAAATTACCTGAGATTAACGCTTCTAACTAACCAAACAAACATACTCTTCAGCTTTATAATATTTTAGTAAAGTATAGATGTGAAAACAAACTTTAGTTAACAAACGATGATCAATCTTCTTCTTCCTTTCTTCCTTATCGTGTGGGTGGTAAGATCTAAACGACCCCACACACCCTAGTGTCAGAGTTTCTAGACCGCCTCAAGGGCCTCTGACGTGGTCTATTGTGACGACCGCCATCTGGCGACCGGGACCACCAGCTTATACGTGCCTTCCGAAGCACGGAACCATTTTTTTATCAGACAATTAGGTGGTTCATGCCTACAATGTCCTAGCCAAACTGGAAACAACTTTAGAAAGTATGCTTCCCGCGGGAATCGAACCCACGACCACCGGGTCACAAGGCAAACGCCTTAACCACTGGACCACGGAGGAACAATTATATTAGTGTTCAAATATCTAAATAGATACATGAAAGTTCTATATTTTTATTTAGTTTAGTATAAGATAAGATAAGATTTGTTTATTTTTTAATCAAAATTATTGACTAGAGGGTCACACAGCGAGTAAAGGGCAACTCGCTGTCCGACCATGGACCATGCCCGGGTCGACGGCGCGTCGTGTTCCACGCGCGCCTCAAAGAGCGTCAGCAACATGACGAGGCCCCCTCTGCAGAGGGCCGAAGCCTGCCGGGGTCGTGGGACTCATCCCGTTACCGTGGCCCCGGTATGTAAAGGGTTATTGAAGGAACACCGTGGATTTTAGTCAGTAAAAGTCTGACAGTCCCTCCCACCCTGCCCGGAGTGGGAGGACTTATTTGATAATTTTACCACGTTAAAAAAAAAAAAAAGAAAAAAAAAGAGGGTCACACAGCTCTACCTTCGGCTCTTTGCTTACCAATAATGGAACACTTATTTCCCACGTTTTCGAGCAGATGAAGAGTACCTAAGAATATGTTTCTTGTAGAGAGTGCAATATTGCAACCACGCTGCTTTTGAAAAAGTTGGTTAAAGAGAATAAGAATTCCACTTACACTATAATAACAATTAATTTGTTGACAACATAATATTTATCGTAAAAGCCAACGACTCAGGTAAATTCTTCTGAAATACTTCGTATTTCCCCCATGTGGGTCAATGTGAGTTTTGAGGCAAGTATTCGTCATTTACAAGTAATTACAGTTACTGTTCACCTGTTGTTAATGTTGTAATTAAAAGGATCTTGATGACTTTATCGTTGACTGTCGAATAGTTGGTATCCATTGAGAGAAAAAATATGGCTATTTGAAATATTTTATGAACAAAAGCTGTCAAACGACCAGTTTTATTTCTCGGGTTTAAGTTATCTGACTGACTCAGACGTGAGGGGAAAGTGAAGCACTTACTTATTACAAACTTAGTTAGTACCATAGATATATTTTTTATATTTCTATGGTTAGTAGTGAAAAGATAGAAAGAAGATTAAACAATTTTACTTTGCACAAACGCGGTCGGAGGCATCAAATGATACATTCACTATAGTTTAGTTTTGGTATACCTACATAACGTTTAGTTTTGCTGGAATAATGTGACAGTTGGTCACTATCGCCGATGCATTTTGACAGTTTCGTCGTTTTAAGCGATATGTATCTAGCTATATCCAATGTTGTTATAGACAGTATGTTTACTGAAATGTCTATATAGGGATTCGGCCGGAACCTTGTCATTAATTCGTAATAACCGATCCGTCGTTATAAGCGATGTCGTTATATTCGGTTTGGACTGTATTTTTAATATGATTACTTAGTATAGATTGAGTGCACCCTCATTTCACAAAGTTCCTTGTAGACTACCAACTGATTATGAATTCAAGTTCTAGGCGACACCGGTTGTAGGTAGGTGCCTACTTGTACCTACTATAGAAAACTTACAACTATATTTTCGGGTGAGTTGGACTTCCAAAGTGCAACGACCGACCGTCATTCAATACCAAAGGGACGTGACTAGATTTCTAATAATTTCAACTTTTAAATAGAAGCATCTTTCGGAACTTATAAAAAACACGCGCAGTAACAGGGAATGAGTATTTATTTACGCATATAGGTACAATAGTGATCTGTAGGTAAAAATATAATTTTGTTTTTTTTTTTTAAAGATTACTTAGCAATGTGGGTAGAATTCACATTACTAGCTATCCCTTCCAACTAAGCTAAATATGCTTGTGTCTAGAGTAGTGATGGGTAACTCATCATTTTTACATGAGGTTGAGGGAGTACCTCATTATACCTCGCGAGGTCCTCACAAGGTACCCCTCATTTGAGGTGAGTAATCGCACGTCGGCGTTTTCACCTTACGAGCCGAGCCCGAGCGGAACTCATTCTCTAATTCTATACTAAGTCGGTTCATTCGCTCACTAACTTCACTCAATAACCACTCTCGAGCTCGCGACGCGTCAATATTCTTAATGTCAATTTTTGAGAACGCGTGAACGAGTGAGGTGGTCCAATGTTGAAATTCGAGTACCTAACTTTTTCAATTGGCGATCACGAGTACCTCAAACGAGGAACCCCATGAGCGAGGAACACATCTCTAGTCTAGAGTGGGTTTATAAAGATTTTGATGTGGTTTTAAATTAAACATGCATTTCGCTAAATATCAATTATACTAGTCCTGCTAACCGATTGTGACCAGGGTGGCGGTGGCCAATCTCATAATTGATTAGTATATGCGCAGGTGCACTCTCTGTTCCATTACTCTCATTTTCCGACGGGACGGCAATCCGACACAACCGGAGAGAGATCAAGGGGAGGACCAAGGTCTTAACGTGCTTGCACGGGGGTTATCACTATTGAGTATATATAATTTTATTCAATTTATTACATTATGTACAACGTGTAACGGAAACCCCATATCTATCCAAAAGGGCTGAAGACAGCATCTGGTATGGAGTCTCTATGCACAGTTTCAGCTCAAAATAAGTGACTCAAAGAATTGATACCAAATTATTGGTTTCATATATTTCTTGAATACCAATCATAACAAACGTGTCACAGCACTACGAGGGTCGATAACTTTCCACGTCACTTGCCAATAACACGATAATTCTATTCGTTCTTCTTAATTTGAAAAATTCGGTCTCTGGTATCAGTGTATTGGAATTTGTAATAAGTTCTACACACGTAGACTTAGGATTACAAAACCCTTGCCATATCGTTTGTTATCATCCAAAGAAGCCATGCAGTTGGTATGTATATACCCTTTAAATTACACGTTGTAAAATTTTATTACATTCCTATATACATATTGATTACAATTTTAAATATTCCTATTAAAAAAAATCATAAAATAAAAAACAGTACCGGTGGTCAGGGCTCTTGAGAGCGGAACCTCCTAACAATTCGCGCCCTGTCCAGAAGTACTGCTTTCTGGATCGAGCTCTTGATCCAGCTGCCCAACGAGAGCCTCCTAAGATGTTGGTCGAGGCTCTTGGCTATTATGCCATTGGTTAATACGACTATCAATACAATGATTGCTGTATCCACATCCCACATGTCCACAATCTCGCGAGTAAGGTCAATTTGCTTATATCTTTCTCGGCTTTCACGAGGTTCTCGTCATGAGGGACCGCTATATCAACAATCATTGTGCGATGCTCTAATCAATCTATTACCACTATGTCAGGCTTATTGTCAACAATAGTCCTGTCAGTGGTAATAGACCGATCCCAGTACGTGTTATATTGCCATCCTTCACAATATATTTCCAATAGTTATTCGTCATCATAACTTCGTCCGTAATCGCAGAGACAAAACCTTTGGTTTCTGCGAAGAGGTCACCAAAACGTAGCCAGGCTACGGACGCTAATAAATCTACTTCAGACCCATGAAGGGCCCGGTAATAGCGTCCGTGAAGCTCCTTGCTCTGCCATACTTCTCTGCGGTCATTAGTATCTAATACTACAGGTTTGCGCCAATTCTCGCTACCTAACGAGAGCGGAGTGAGGCCTTTGTCGACCGCTACCACATCCCGATGCATACCCACGTCAGCTACTAGGAAATATGCCCTAAGACTGCATACCTCGCGGTTATGCAAGGTCTTTGCATTTAAAAAGCCACGACCCCCGCACTTCCGAGTGGTTTACAGCCTCATCACCGATGAACGTGGGTGATGCATTCGATTTGCAGTCAGCATTGTGCGGACCCGTCTGTCCAAGGTATCAAGTTCAGTCTGAGTCCAATGACCCAACCATTGAAGGCACGCACCTTGTTTCCACCCGATAGAAGACTATTCAGTACTTTATTCAGGCGGCCAAAGAAGCGTTCTTTCAATGACTGTTTCACATAAGCAGCATTGATGCCTAGCGCCTCTAACATACCCAAATACTTGTAGGTTTCAGTTGAGCCGAGGGATCTTAGGTGTATGGATTCCGAGAGTTGAGTTCCCACGGATTCCATACTCTCCCCTCGCTCTACATGCATGACCGCACATTTGTCCACCCCAAATTCCATCCTGATAGCGCTACTGAAGGTTTCTGTTACCTTCAGTAGCTCTATTAGTTGCAAGTTGGTGGGAGCAAAGAGTTTCAAGTCTTCCATGTAAAGCAGGTGTAACATGACTTGACCACCTCTTCTCAACTGGTAGGTTTGCCCTAGCTCCAGCAGTGTACTGAGAGGGTTGAGAGCCAGACAAAACCACAGTGGGCTCAGACTGTCGCCCTGAAAAATGCCACGCTCAATCTTTATCGGTTCGCTGTTTTCCTGGATCTGTCAACATCCTGGGTAGCAAAGGACCGTCTTCCATTGCCGTATAGATGACTCAAGGAAGGTGCGTAGGGTTGGATTTATTTTGTACAACTCCAACACCTTCATGAGCCATGTATGTGGAACCGAGTTATAAGCCTTCTTATAATCTATCCAACATGTCGACAGATTCCTTCGGGAACGATGAACCTGTTGGTTTATGGCAATATCGATGAGGAGAAGCTCCTTAGTACCCGTTTTTACATCCATTCTGAGAAAATATTTCATTTTATCATCATATTAAGCCCCACTAATAAAAATAGCTAAGAGTAATAATTAATTTATTTTTACTTAATTATTATTATTAGCTAATTTTATTTATTATTACAAATCGGTACATATATATGAGGTGGGGCTTAATATGAAATGAAATATTTATTTTGTAAATTGGTTAAGAATAGATAACATTTCTACACGTAATTTTTTTGTGTTTTAAATTAAGGTACAACGAGGCCGATGTTTCCTGACTGACTACTCTGAGACAAAACATCGAAACAAACTCAGAGGTCTCTTTTAAAGTCCATACAATTTTTATTGGTCAAAAATCATATGAGAAGTAGTTCGTGTCTGTTGTGTCTTTTTAGGAAAGGAGCACGCAGATTTGAGAAGCATTTAATGAAAATAACATAAAAAAAAACTTATTTAAAGAATCTAAAAAACCCGACTGCTCAACTGAAGTGTAAGAAACAAGCACATTTTTATTTTTAAAAGTGACAAGCAGGCGGGGCCCAATTGAACATATTTTTTTTAAATGGGATGGGTCCGCCTGCTTGTCACTTTCAAAAAAAAAATCTGCTTGTTTCTTACACTTCAGTTGAGCAGTCGGGTTTTTTAGATTTTTTAAATAAGTTTTTTTTTTCAACTTTTTAGTTAAATTATGAATTAACTATTTTTTAGTTTTCCCGGTCGTGTCACATTGGCACTCCACCGGATTCAGAAAGTGAGTCCATATTTTTAAACTTTCTCATTGTGTTATTTTGCTAGTATTACACTAATGATAAACATGATATACCTTTTTGAAATCCTTATGTTAAGCCCTTTAATTTAAAATCCATATTGCAGTATTTAAAAAAAAAAATTTTTTTTCACCATGTATAATGACTTCGCACAGCCGCCATGTTTAATTTTTTTAAATGTCACCTATCTAAGAACACTTGGGCCGTTAAGACAAATCTAACGATACCTCAATTGTGTGAATCCGTTCAGCAGTTCTGGAGATATGAGGTAATAAAGAATATTACATACATACATACATACATACAAGATACGCGCGAAAAACATAACCCTTCCTTTGCAGTCGGGTAAAAAGAAACAATAACCCTCATGTTCCTCACATTCACAATAATAAAATATAAAAAGGACAGAAAATTAAATAAAATAAAAAGTATATAGTTTCCCGATACCAGTCAGATAAGTATTGTATCTGACTGGTATCGGGAACAGGGTTCAAGCTACCGACGGTCAGGGCTTCAGACAGATTATATACAACCGTAATAAATATTATTCCGAATGGACTATTATATACATAATATTAGCTTTCTGCACACCTTCTGTTATACAACGTGTAACGGAAACCCCATATCCATCCAAAAGGACTGAAGACAACATCCGGTATATATGACTCTCAGAATTGACCCCAAATTATTGGTTTCATATGTTTCTTGAATACCAATAATAAAAAAAGTGTCACAGCACTAAGAGGGTCGTTACTTTCCACGTCACTTGCCAATAAAACGATAAATCTCTTCGTTCTTCTTAATTTGAAAAATTCGGCCTCTGGTATCAATGTATTGAAATTTCTAATAAGCTCCACACATATAGATATAGGATTAAAAAACCCTTGCCATATCGTTTGTTATCATCCAAAGAAGCCGTGCACTCGGTATGTACCTATATACCCTTTAAATTACATGTTGTATAAACTTTTTCTATACTCCTCCGTCAGCGTAGCGTTATTTTCGAAAAAAGGAGTAGGTATAAGGTTTTTGCTTCACTTATTAATATACGAATAATGCATATTATTTTTGCGTTTTGAACGAAAACTTCTTTAAATTATTCCCCTGAATCTGTTCATGTGCAGGCACCCATAATGTTTTCGTTGTAAGGTCACATCTGTAAATACCAGTATGCTATTATTTCCTCAGAAAAATAAGAAACTACCAACATGAAATACCTTTTCATCAGACTCCAATAATAACCCTGTAATAATAACCCTGTAGTAATAACCCTGGATCCGAGTGATGCGTGGTTATTTTAATTTATAATGCAAATAAAAAGTCCCCATTCCCATGGTAGCCACTTGTCGCAATCAACCACTGCGTCATTGACTGCGTTATCGTCTGGTTCAAATTCGGTAACTCGTGTAAAGTAAATATTTTGGGAAAGTTCACAATCCCTATAGTTAGCACCCATGTGATCGTCTGATTTCGCGAGCTCTGCCACAAACACACCATGCATTAAGGGAAGTGCATCAAAAGAAACAGGAATACTGTTCTTGACCTGTTCGGATGTTAATTTGCTTAATTGATGGCTGCCAATTATTCTAAACACCATGAGATCATGCAGAGGACAGTTCCTGCGGCTTTCTCCGTGCCATAAATCATCCTCAATTTCTTCTTCTGGTAAAAACTGAACTTAACGACCACACGCGAGGTGTTTGTAAATGTAATATATAAATCGGTATTTTCGTCCTACAATAGCGCTTGCAACCAATTGTGTCAACTGATCTCTATCTTGTACAATAGACCTAAAAGGATTGTGCGAAGTCAATATTCGATCCGAAGTTATCCCTACTCCAATTGCAACTGTCTTGCCGCTCCTTGGTATTTCCATTTCATAATAGTAATCATTTTTAACTAAAATTAGTGAAGTTAACCTGTCGAAGTAGTAGTCTCTTTGGAATAGATGTTCTGGATAGTATATGCGTGGAATATATTCCGGAAAGTCTTGAGAATAGCAGCCTTTGTATACATAGAAGCATGACTTGAAGCGCAGAGAGCGCAGCAGGCGCCTTTAGCCTGAAATATTATTTTATTTATAATGCATCGAATACAATGAATTAAACGTATTATGTAATCCAAATAATATTTAGAAATGGTTAAGACCTTGCTTTCCAACATATAACGATGAAGTTACTCCTGTGTGGTAGGTGCGTTCATAAAAATATAATCACACATACACAAATAGTGCGACCCAGAACTACTATCTGTAGGCCATACATATATTTGTCCCATGCTGGAATCAAACCCGCGATGTGTCACTGTGCCAAACGACTTCATTTTGTGTATCGTTAGTAATGTATAGTCGCCACTTTGCATAATAGTGCGTGTTGCTTCGTGCCGCCGCGCCAAAAATACAATACGGAATCGGAAGCGGCAGCAGCAACAGTTTGTATTGGAGATATTATTAAAAAGAAGACTAACCACAAATGCATTTTGTTCGATATGATTCTTGTGCTCATGTACTCGTTAAACTACGACGCTAGTTGCTTTAAAGCGCGTTAAATCTTTCTAATCTTTTACTAATATTATAAATGCGAAAGTTTGTGAGAACGGATGTATGTTACTCTCTCACGCAAAAACTACCACAATGATCTATAACTGTGTATATTTTGTATGTACCTACCACCTAAGTTCACATTGTGGAATGCAAATGTATTGACTATTGAGTAGTTGGGTAAAGCGCCATATTTAAAAAAAAACAAATATCCCATGCAGGCTTCAAAATGTAGGTAATACTGAACAGCAGATATACATTTTAGCTTAGAGTAATTAGACTTAGAGTGATAGTTTCATTCAAAATTCCGTTCAAAATTGAAGCAACAACGCAATGAATGTGTGCCTAAGCGGCATGTAATTACGTTCGACGACACGCACACAAGCAAATAATAAATGTTGCAAGTAAATGACATTTTCCCCAGCATGTGGGGAAAATGGAACTGTTCCAATTTTGCCAACCTTGCCGGTAGGTATAAGCGTAGAATTATTATTTAAGTTGCGTTTTATTAGAATTATTCATATTATTACTTTATTTTGTTTAAGGCGAAAGCGCCAGGTTAGCTCGCGAAATATCTTTTTTAAGTTTCTTGTAATTTGCTGGTCAGCATTAAGTTGTAAGTTGATTAAAATATGATTTGCGATCGTAACAAATATGTATTTACAGAATTATAATTATTAAAGTCATCAACACAACTCCCTAAGACCAAGTAATCCTACTGAATGACTATTTCATAAAATCTTGATATTCTATGATTATAATAACTTAACAGGTTGTTGTAAACTACAATTTGACATACGACAACACTACGATCAGTCTAAACATTATTTTGTGTTTATTATATTTTTTCTATAGGCTGTATAGCGTTTTTGTCAGTGCTTTTTATGTAAATAAACGCGCGCCGCGCTTGCATTTCGCGCGCAGGTGTAGGTAAACCTGCGCGCGCACGCTAGCGCGACGTGCGAAAAATCAAATTCAGCGCGCCCGTTTCCATACAAGTTAATATTTAACAATACAAGTCTGTTTTTTTCCTCGCAATTATGTTGAAAAACATCGTATGACACGCGTGTGCATTCGTCATTATACTCTCGGCTTCCTTATCACGCTCGCCTGCGGCTTGTGCGAATAATACCGCCTCGGGTATAGTGATCAACATAGCACACATGAATCATAATGTACTATATCCTAAAACACATACCAAAAATTGGCTAAGTGCGAATCAAACTCGCCCGTGAAGGGTTCCGAAGTAACTATAATAATATAATATGTATACTTATTAAAAAAAAACCCTACAAATTTATTAAAACTAGCTTATTTAAATTTTTTACAACTACGCCCAATAAGTTTGTATTTCATAGTGTTTGTATGAGTTACAAAGTTATATTTGCGGTGTAAGAAAATATGCTGTATCTCAAAAATTGCTGACCCAATCTCGTTCAAACCAATTTTGTTTGAAAGTTTACATTAAGATCTACAGCATATACTTTTTTGAAATTTTTGACACACATTTTACCACTTTGAATGTGTATAACTTTTAAACGATTAACTTTATGAAAAAGTGGTTTTAGAAATCTTAATGTCATTTTTAAATACCTGTCTATAGATACCACACGCATAGGTTTCATGAAAAAAAAATATATATTTTCAGTTTCAGTTCCATGTATGGGGAGCCCCCCTTTATTTTAAATATATTTTTAATATTTTTCATAAAATCGGAAAGCGATTTACAGAATACATCTACCTACCAAGTTTCACATGTATAGTTCTAATAGTTTCGGAATAAAATGGCTGTGACATACGGACGGACGCACAGACAGACAGACAGACAGACAGACAGACAGACAGACAGACAGACAGACAGACAGACAGACAGACAGACAGACAGACAGACAGACAGATGGACAGACATGACGAAACTGGGTTCCGATTTTTGCCATTCGGCTACGGAACCCTAAAAAATGGTACAACATCTTCACTTCATCAAAATAAAATAACATCAACACTTTTTTTCATGGCGAGTAGAAATACTTACATAGATGTAGATTGGGATTATAGGTACTACATAATTATAATAACAAAAAATTGGGTAAAATATTTTCCAAGCCTAGCAACATTTTCATTGTAATGGCGGCTGTCAAATTTACGATTTATTATTTTGTTTTGATGCATGTTTTGTACAAAAATATAAGATGCTAGGCTGTACTTATCCGTGAAATGGTATCCTTAAACGTTTTTCATGATTATGTGATGAGTTGTGACACCCTTTCACTGCAAAGTACGTCATTTTTTTACGAAAATGCGCGAGCTCTTTACATTAATACTTGGTCTTGAGTACTGACGCGCCGAAAGTCGTACGTAGCCTTAAAAGGCTAACTTGAAATGGCTTCACTTTGCGTGCGACTACTGCGGTTCTAAGCCTATTAATTCTATGCATTTTAGGTAAATGGTTAGGTAAGATATAAATGTAGTAGATAGTAAATGTTCTGAATAATAAGTGTGATGAGTGATGACTCTTTTTAGGCACTTTGTTTTTCTATTAGGTATTACTCTGTATAATATCAATAGCAAAACGTGGCATAAAGATGGACGGACAGAAGGGCAGTATTTTATAGAGTTTATTTGTATGAGGTCATTTTTTCCTAAACGTAGCTGCGCTTTTTCGTGAATAACACGGAGGTACAGCTAATTAACTTAACTAACTACTAACTAACTAACTAACTAACTTAAATAATCACTATTAATTAAAGCATAATTATAATACAATAAGCTGTATAGGATCATGGATAACTCCATGACATACCTAATAAATAAATGACGGTTATTTGCGCACGCGCATCTAAGCTGGCAGTCAAGGCCGCGGGGATGTTGACCGTCACGCCCACAAACAATGCCGTACCGTCAACATACTAGTTCACATCATGGTGTGATAGACTTTAGCGGACGAAAGTAACATGAAAACCGGACAGTTAGAGATTACAGAAAAAATTACGCCACCAGTAACTGGTCAATTAACATTACCAGATGAGGGGAATGACATATTGCATTTTTTTTAAAGATAAATAGCAATGTGGGTACAATTCACATTACTAACAATCTTGTTCACCCCTCCAACTAAGCTAAATATGCTTGTGTCTGGAGTGGGTTCACGGCAATAGTGTAATGGGTGGGGTTCGAACTCGGGACCTCTCGATCACAAGTCCGACACCTTACCATTAGGCTATTGATGCTTCAATATTAGCACGATGGCATTCATTAAAGTTTGTAAATAAATAAATCACCATTAGTGCCAGGAAGGATAGGAAGAGTGACGTTATTGTCCAGAATTAAGGTTTGTTGGCTTCAAAAAACCTTAATTCTGGACAATAACGTCACTCTTCCTATTATTACCATCGCTTTTATTAAAAAATTTCGACAATAATAATCGTAGGTAAGTCCGTTGACAAGTTACAAGTCCGGAAGTATCAAATTGTGTTACCACAAGTAGGTTGTCAAGAAACTTATATTGCCTGCCACATCTTCCAGATCCATTTTGGCGTGTGGAAGTCCTCATGGATGTCCTTGGTCTTGGCGTAGACAGAGGGGTCTGTCCTAATGACTTAACCCGCACAGTATTTCAGTTCCTCTATGCTGGGGTGCGAGGAAACGTCAGTATTTGAAGCAGCAAACCCCATATTAGATGAGTGAAGGAGTGACCAGCTCCTCGCCCAGTACTAATTTTAGATAAGTGCGCGGAAATCCCACGCGGGCTGCCTACTCGGGCCTGTATGATGGGAAAATATATGTTGGGATGATGTACTGGCTCAAGTCCAGCACACTCCGTCGCCCACTCTGTCGAACGCGGATCGGTAGAGGACATCTTCTTTCCCTTTCTACCACCACTTTTACTGCCATAACCTCCCCAGCAAAGTATATCTTCCAGACCGAGCCAAATGTGCACCAACTTTATTTTTGACACACTTGGTGCTAAAATCGTTATATTTGAAATATTTGTCGAGTCATTTGGGTCATAATTTAACAATCCATTCTATGCAAATGATTTGCGGTAGGTGACCTTATGAGCCAACGATGGATGACTTGATGATTGAAATGGTTTATGGTCAGGATTTTTGAAGAGTTGTAATCTTTTAATAGTCTACTCTGTCCCACATTAGGGCAAGGGACTCTGCTAATTCTTTCCATAAAATCTATTTTCGCGCCGCGTCAAACTAGCCCTGGTGCAGGTACACGTCCAGGTCATGTGTCCAACTTTTCCTGGGCTTTCTTAGGCGGCGGCATCCGGCCTCCGGCCCCCATTGTGTGGAGATCTTCACCCAGCAAAGGCGAATTTTATAGTTTGTAGATTTTTTGTTTCATGTGTGGTACAGCCGTACTCCTTCTGTTTATAGAAGAGGCGAGCTGGCTCCAAGTATAGTGTTAGAAATACAATTAAGTGAATGTTTTCTATTTAGAACACTTAACTTCTTGAATATTCATTTGTTGGTTTAAATAGTTAAAGTTGATTGTATTTATGACGTTTAATTTTAAGTGCCAGTTTAAATATTCACAAAACGATAAGTCGTGTTGGGCCTCTTGGCTGAGATTACAAAAAAAGAAATAAGAGAAAAAACATTTGAAGAGAAAAGGACGAATAACACTTGTGTAAAATGCACTGGATTCTGCACTTAAAAGTAGAGATAATAAAAGCCTGTTTTTATGTAAGTTATTTCTTTTTTCCTACGTTATCATGTGATAAGCAGTAATGTTGTACAAGTATCTTTAACACAGAAATTCAATAAGAGTTAAAAGGAAATTACGTAAATTATAAAGGACATTCGTATATAAATAAAGGACTGCAAAAAAACTTTGAAGTATATGGATATAAGTGTTCCAAGTTTATGTTTACCTAATGTAATTTCAATATTTTTTTACTAATTTTTGACCAACCAAATTCTTTGTTACGAAGTATCCAACTTTATAGTAGGTATATTCCAAGGGATCTTACGCCAGGGAAGAAAAGTATTTTATCTTATTTTATCCTTAGAGAAACAACATTTGGATAAAATATCTCTAAAATTAAAATTCTACCTTTGTGCAGCAGTTAAGGGATGAAAACGGCATTATAAATGCGAAACTCAAAATGTGTGGATGTTTTAACAAACAACAAAAAAAATGGGTGAAAGGATCTGGCTCAGAGATATTATAGTCTTAAAGAACACATAGACTGCCTATAATCCCGGGGAATTGTGTGGAATTCCACGCAAACGAAGTCGCGAGCAACATCAAGTATCTGCATAATATGGGTAGGTATTACATTGGATTTTCATTTCTCAAATCTTTTATTCAAATGTCATAATAAATTAATTCCTCATGTGTACCGTTATTTGGTAAAAAATAAGTAAAATTTTATTTTTAAACTCGGCCCGTGTTGTCGAATATTGGCAAAAGCAATAAAATAACATTTTAGTGGCAAACATCTGCAGTGGACCATTCGAGAAATCGAGATGCTATCAAACTCCATGTACCGTTGTTATACAAATAATCTATTGGTTTTACGACGCGGCCAAGATGGTTATATTCCTGCCTGTTGCAAAAATAACAGTTATTTATTGGGCATTGAAGAGTATTTAAGTGCTCCCGCAGCCTGGGGCTGCAAGTCTTGTCTGATTCAGAATTTTCCGATCTGGCCTCCCCCAGCGACACCCTCAGTCGAGGCCGAGCCGTTACTCTAGTTTGTAAGTTTCAAATAAGCTCTAGCTGTAGGCTTAAATTCTTATAATTAATTAATTAAAAAAATATATAATTGCTTAACTGGACCCACAGGCAGGTCCGGTTAAGCAGCCGGCAACCTCAGAGGTTGACCTGCAAGATGCCATATAGAAAAAAAAAAACACCCGGCGCAAGTATGCGTTCACGCAGACCGCTTCCCCGGCCCCAGGTCGGAGTATATCCATGAGGGTTTCCTTGAGCGAAAAATAAGTTCCCGGATTTAATAAATAATACCTATTTAACCGAATTCGTTTTGAACTCGCTTAGCTTGCTCTTCTTATTTGTTCAACACAAAATGGTACAATAGCGGACTTAATGCCTTATGCGTTCTCCACCAGTTCACCATAGGCGGTGAAGAGATAATTTTCCGCTTTTATTCCTATATTAGTAGTTTCAAAATGGTTACTAGCTTCTACCCAAAGCTACACTCGCGAGAAAGGTTTTTATTTTGGAAAAAATAATAGTTTTTATCGTTTCTATGTCCACACCAATAATCACAGTGATCCATATTGCTCCGTTTTGACGTGAAAGAAGGACGAACCCACAAAAACACAGTGTTTGTTGGTTCAGTTAGGCGCATTTAAATAATATTATTAGCACGGAGTTAATAACTAATGGTTCACTTAGTACAAAATCATGAAATAAGCAAAATCAACTAAATTCTAAGATAGATATACAAGGTGATTGGAAAATTAGTGCAAACCTTGAAGGCGAAGATAGTACAGACAATTAAGAACCATTTAAGCCATGGTTGTTTTAGAAGAAGTGTTACCATTTTTTTTTAACCTAACTTTTAAGATTTTTTTTTGAAATTTCAAAGGAGATCACCCATTTTGTTCTACGATTTGGGATAAAAAAAAAGTCGGTGGCCAGGAATGAATTATATTTTATTTAAATAGTGGCTCGAGTAGAAACATTTCTTTGTATGGCGACAATGCTGTAATGAATTCGGGAACCAAGATATACAACGATTTTTAAATGAAATAAATTATGTCCATTTGTCCATACATCATTTTGTGTAAGATTCCATGTAATTATTATTCCACTATTTCACAATGATTAGTGTTGATTAGTGATGATTTATGTTGTGATTAGTGTTGAAACATACAACACTAATAACTATAATAGGCGTAATATGGTTTAAAGAAAAACAAAGAATTTATCAAAACTATATTATGCTCGTCGTCTTGTACTATGACATAATCTAAAAAACCTGCCGGTGTTTGTATGGGCTCATCTAGGTGCCTGGCAAAGCCGAGAAACCAAATGTTCGACATGGTATGTGCACAACAGCCGAGTGTTTTTCTGCCAGTAAGACATGTGCAATAATATTTTTTTATTGCACTTCTGCCACGTTCTACATAACCTGCCATAATATAAACGTAGTAGATCCTGGCCCTCGAGTGTCGTGACTGGATCACCACAGTATGACCTAGCTAGTTTGAGCTGATATATGCCTAACGCGAAGAGTATACAGTCTACTTCGTTGAGACGAGGAAAGTCCGTCAATTCCGGATCATTAGCCGTCATTCTCCTGAATGCAATTCTTTGTCTGTTCATATTATTTTCAACAATATAATTTCTTCTGTGTTGAATGATTTGTAAAGTCTTCCGCATATATACTGTTAACTATTGGTCGATGGAATGCGTTGATGAGACTGGCTGCTACCCTAAAATCATCCATCATGTGTGGAATTGCTCTATTAAAATAATCCTGTCGGAATAATTTGTAGTCGCGCTTAAACCTCCCGTTTACTACTTCGATTACCCAACGACATATCGTAACCAGTCTGGACTCGTTGGCTTGAACACTCGACAGTTGTAGTTCATCGGTTTCTTTGGTGTGTGGTAAATAAAATGAATAGCCACATGATTCTAAAGATCCAACTACGTCGCGAAAGCCTCTGTCTAGAATGAAGACATCTCCATTTCGAAAATACCAGTTGAAAACATAACCACTTTCATCTCTGGCCATATTCATCATGATTCTACCATCTGATGATGTGGCAGAATATGGACCAGTTACATCAATTATGTATCCATCGCAAGTCACAAATAAGAATGGCTTCAGTAAATTATTATATTTGTGTAAGCTATAGCTTTCCCGTTGAAAAAATAAATTGGAACTTTTCTGACAGTAAATATATGTTGCGTCACATATTACAAAACAGCTTTACCTGCGTGTAGTGCGCATTGTGCTATCATAATAACAATAATATAATTCTTAAAAGCCCCAATAAAAATTGTTTTCCATCGTCGTCGTTTTAATTCTTACCTAGTATATATCTCCGAACTCAAATAGTTTTCGACTTTGTCGCCATAGTAAAAAATAATGCGTTGCACGTGTTCTTTAAAAATGTGTAATTATTATTGATGGCCGCAACAATTTATAATTTTATCCCAGAATGGGTGATCTCCTTTTTTAACTAAATTGCTTATTTATGGCCAAATTGAGTGATAAATGAATTAAATTTTATTTTATTTTACTAAAGTAAGGTATTAGAAATCTAGCAAAACATGTTTTAGGCCTCTGTGTTGCTAGACTTTTTTTTTACAGATATTTAAAGATCATAAAATTTTCAAAATTCATAACTACTTTTTGTAAACCTTATCTGAAAAAACGGAGGGTGCTTTTTTTGTTCAAACCATTTTGAATACATGCTTGATAGTTGCTCTTTCTTTTGAGGTATCATTTACGTAAATATTTTACAAGTTATTGAAATTAAGACCTACAAACCAATTTTTATGATCTTTAAATGTCTGTTAAAAAATGTCTAGCGATACAGAGGCCTAAAAAATGTATTGCTAGATTGCTAACACATTACTTTAATAAAATAAAATAAAATTGAATTCATTTATCACTCAATTTGGCCATAAATAAGCAATTTATTTAAAAATTTTGGAATTAAAAAAAAAATCATAAAAGTTAAGTTAAAAAAAATGGTAACACTTCTCCTAAAACAACCATGGCTTAAATGGCTCTTATTTGTCTGTACTATCTTCGCCTTCAAGCTTTGCACCTATCTTCCAATCACCCTGTATAACAGATGTAAAGAACAGATTATATATAAACAGACTTATTATTTACTAAAAATCTAGAGCAGATAAACATTGTTTTCTTAGATGATTATAGGTACCAAGCATATGAAATAAACATTGTTTTAACTGCCGTAAAAATTTTTTTTTTATGCAATATTTTAGTTATGTTAAAATATTTGAAATAGTTTGTTACTTTACCAAAAAACATTGACAAATTATTTTTTCACGTAATAAAACAATGAAGACGATGCTGTGCGTTGAAACTTCCCGTGACGTCACGCCGTGTATACTTTTTAGCGTGATGCGACGTCAGCCTCACTCCTGAACTTTGAAGCTTTTTATCTTTGTAATTTTGCTTTTATTTGATAAAGCAAAAAAAAAGGTTCTTATACATTATTTTTTGAAAATCTAACTGACGTACCAAACACAGTAATAAGTTTTGAAACATATGAAACTAAAAAAATATAAAGGAAATACATTTATATGTGTACAAGTTCATCATCCATGACGAAGTTTGTCTTGTTCGTTCAGAACGCTGTAAACTGCTGGAAAAAATGTCTTATAAATGGTTTGTTTATTTCTTTTTCAGATGGAACTGAGGAGGCACAATTACAGGTCGGGTGGGACATCTTTTCTCACATTCTGGATATTCCTGCTACAAGTAAGTTGAAAAATCCTTATATTTAATGGAAAGTACTCGGAAGATCAACTTTAAAGACAGATCGGCGTACAGCTCATACATACCTATTTACGATATGTGTTCCAATGGCTCCATGACAAACTTTAAAACTGTCCTTTATTAGGCAGACATTGGCCTTATTATTTTTCTTTTATAATAATAATAAATAATATTTTTTTAAATAATAATTCATGGCATAAAATAACGTGCGGTCCATCCTGTAATGTAATTCGTTTATTTATTCAAGTGACTTAACTCATAATCTTGGAACAATTTAACTTTTATAAGTATTTCTATGTTAGTAAACTGCATAATAAATGTCATATACAATATCATTACGACACACACGTATCATCACGTTTGAAACTTTCTCCCCAAGGGATATCGTTTTTTTTGGGGCAAATTCATCAAATGACTTCTACGGCTCTGTGTGGATCTGAAGGGAGTGTCATATTTCTACTGACTAAAGATTAAAAACCCACCCTGTTTTTTCATTTGCCATTGCGTTCTGGGGTCGCGTTATCTCGCTAAAAAATCCCGCTACCCCGCTACGAAAAGGTACCTAAGGAGGTAACTATATCTCTATCTCACGCGTTACATGTGTATTTAATGATGTCACCAGATCCCACCATTATACAATGGGGAACACTGGAAAGTTCCTGATGACAAGTTCCAATAAAAAATAGTACCTACTTATGACTGCGAAATCAACTCTCAAAGCATGCTGGGCAGTAGATAGGTATGGCTGACAACTCGGACACAAACACACATACATTTTCTGCTTTCTGTGTTCCAGATGCTGGGCAGTGCGCGTCGTGGGGCAGAGGGCCACGGCAGGTTGATGGACCCCCCAGCACGTAACTCCATGTGGCGGTTCGGGTTCCCCAACCCCGTAAATTACAATGATAATGAACTCTTCTGTGGCGGGTATGCAGGTAATCAAGATAACTTATTTTTGTACTAGTTGTTGATCGAGACTTCGTTAGTAGTTCCTTACTTACCTACGTACTTTCATCCCCTATTGCAGCTCCTTATCGAGGTTTTAATACAAACATTACGGTTACATTTCGGGGAATGTGCGATGGAATTACACAGTCTAATACCAAGTCCGTTTCATCATCGGACTACAAGACAAACGGCGATATGCCATCGTTACATGGTGGAAATCCCACCCAGACGCACAAAAACGTATGGGTGGAACAATGAAAGTATTCCCAAAATACTTTCATTGTGCGTACGGCTATGGAGTAGAATTCCCTGCCTGAGTCTGTATTCTCCGAATAGGTTACATCATCGCTTACTATCAGGTGAGATGGTGGTCGCGAGCCTATTATCAATAAAAAAGTAGCTGCATGACATGCAGTCTACGGTTAGACTGCATGTCATGCAGCTACTTTTTTATTGATAATATTTTTTTATTGGAGGAAGGATTGAAGACCGGTGTCTTCAATCTTTCCTCCAATTTCATTCAAATCATTTCAACGATTCATGCGTGAAAGCGTAACAAACAAACTCACCTTACACTCGTTTTTATAATATTAGTTAGGTTTTAGTGTAAAACAATAATCAAATTATTTCCGTGTTTGTTCGTTTTCTTTATATTCTAATTCTTAGCGTGTCGATAACAAAAATATAGAACTAAACATAAGTTTTGTATTTTTGCCTGCTGTGCGCCGGACGTATCAGAAGGTATTATGGTACGTCACTCGAGGAGGCTCCTTTCATTATACTTATTTAAATTAAAGTACTTCGAATCGAAGAATCGAATTATTTGGATATAGTAGATAGTGTTGGTACACATGTAAACAATCATATTTCTGAAGTCGAGGAGGAAATTTTGAATCCGCCCAAATCATAGTAGACTTTGCAAATATACTGTACCCACGGAATAGATGAATAAGGTTGGAATGGTAATGTGGGCGTGGCGAGCGCGCCACATTTATGATACGACAATCATAGCGCGACCGATTAATTCATTCACCGCGTTTAGTGCGCTTCGGATTACTTCGGAACACAGAGCTCTGCTTTAAAATGCCGTGTTGTGCAATTATAACCTGTAAAACAAAAAGTCAGACCGCAAGTATAGAGCGAGGAGGTATATCTTTCCATCGGTAAGTCGAAAATAACATTTAATTACAATTTTATTTGTAAAAAACATAAAAATATTCTGGTCACTATGAAATTCCGAACATTTACGAACATTATTGCAACAAGTTACAAAAAGTATACATTGCCCGTTGTGTACTCGCTTAATCAACGCAATGACCAAGTCTGTTTACAATGTACTACATGTGCCACACTTCAACCATTGACGTTTTGTCCTTTGCCCAGTACCTCTACCATGAGTTGTCATCGACAACTTACTCGCTAGCGCTGAACTCGCTAGCGTACAAACGTGGATCGAATAGATTTCGATAATGCTTGCACCATGAGATTTGAAGAAATTTACGGAGGCGCTAACGTGAGCTCGAAGGATCATGTCGTCTAGCTAACTTCACTCCACTCGTAGAATACTTTCGTCTATGGGTCACTACTTATGTTCTGTTTCTTTCTTTCCCGCTAATAAGAAGAGAGAACTGCTCTTAAGCTCAAAATGTTGTGTTATCGCTATGCTAAAAATATTAAGACAGTCAATATCACAAAATAAACCAACAAAATTGAAAAGTTTACGATTAGTGCGCTACTTATGGTATTTAGTGGCTTTTGAATTTCGAGTGGTTCTTGTAACGTCATTGTCGTCTATTCAATTTGTATTTTTGTTTGTTGATGTTGTGTCACATAGGTGCTTTGTGTGGTTTAAAAGTTTGGATTGTTTAATACAATGAGGACCAATGTCTCACAGTTCCAATTGATGGTGAAGTTCATGGAAAGGTATGTTTCAACATTCTACTAATAATCTAATTAAATAAAAAATATTTATTTTAAGAATTTGGTACAATAGGTGTTATATTTGGTTCCAGCATATGCTACAATTAATTGATGTATAAATTATTCCTAAAAAAAACAAACAAAGCTTATAAAACAACATGAATTATCATGTTGGCTTGAAATTCACGTTGTTCACGTCGTTGATCTTCAAATCCAGCGGCCACTAAAATATTCCACGCTAAATATGCTCTTGCAGACATTATTATAACTTTATTATACTCAAAACGTAAAATGTTAATGTAAACACACGTTTCACACGCCCAAATGCTAGTAAGCAACGTAACTACTATCGTAAGCGTCTCGTTCGCTAGCGCCTGTCGAATTAGTGACTCATGGTACCGTTTTGTATGGTGACAGCTAAAAAACGTTAGTGACTATCGTATAGATTACGTTAGGTTTTAAACCTATCGTAATCATATCATATCGTGCTCATGGTACGAATTTTAATTCTTTCTGTGACCGCTAGGGGCGCTGAACAATATTTCATACAAATAATGTACGGAAACGCTAGCGAGTTTTGGTTGCGTAAACTCATGGTAGAGGTACTGATTGGCCGTGATGCACGGCGCAAAGTGAGTTACAATCAGTAGCAAGCTCTCGATTTAAGTGTGTGTAATTTATTTGTGTGCGTAATTCGCATATGTAACGGGCCTCTTGCTTGTAGTAGAACTAAAGAGTGGGGAGACAAGCGGCGACACGCGTTCTCATACTAATCAGGAACTATTTCCTTACTAACCTCATTTATCTGTTCTGTGACTGTACCCATACAGCCGTATGAACAGGATCTCACTAGAGTGGGGGGACTAGCTTTGAAACTTACTAGCTGTTGCCCGCCCGCGACTTCTGGCAGTCGCACACTTTCCTAGAGAAAATGTAACCTATAAATGTGTTTATTCCAGCTGTGTGTCATTATATGTTTCTTCATATTTGTCCTTACTAAAATAATTGAAGTACCTACTATACTATTCTAGTACTTATACTATTCTTAAGTATAATTTTGATAAGTTTTTAATTTTCTACGCATCTCATTTTCTTTTCTTTCTTCTGTTTTCAAACCTGTAAATATCACCATATCTTGGAATTATTGGATTAAATCATTAATGAGCAAGCTCAGAAAGACACGAAGCTGACAGTATCAACAAGTCATACATCTTAAGGACGCATTTACGTTTATCACTCGCTCAATTTTAGGTATTCTAGTAGCAACACAACAACATTGCGCGCACACACACTTACAAACCATTGTTCGCCCGATTTTATACATTACTTAACTAATATTGGTACTTGAAGGTAATATTATATTTTCTTTAATACTGTTTGATCATAATAAGTTGTAACTTATTGTTTACAAAGGGTTACATGCTTATTGATTAGATGTTAGTTTATTAATGTGTTTGACGCCCGATTAGGAGTACTAGGGGACTTTGGAAATAAAATACTCACATGTGATAAAAAAATTAATAAGAAATAAAAAAGTTTCGTCATGCCTGTCTGTCTATCTGTCTGTTTGTCCATCCGTCTGTATGTCACAGCCATTTTCAACCGACGACAAAAACGGAGGAGCTTATCAATTCGACGCGTATATTTTTTTTAATGTTTGATCACCGATTACTCGAAGACGGCTGAACCAATTTGGAAAATTCTTTTTTGTTTGAAAGGGTATACTTTGAAATTGGTCCCATTGTCACCAAGTCAGGAGCTGATAACGGGATCTTGGAGTAATCGAGGAAACTCTTCAAATATTATAGGCACACCTACAGTGATTTGAGTATTTTTTATAGTAACTTGTGTAGTTGCATTTGAAAAGCACCATTTGTGAAGTGGATCTGATGATGAAGACCACAGATGGCCACTGGAACTACTCAATATATAAGTAGGCATAAGAAGTATTTCATGGGTTCCGCTTCGATTACTTGAATATGGTTATTAAGCACAATATGCTCGTCACAATGCATATGATGAAGTGAAGGTGATGGTGAAGTACCAGGAGAACTCCTCAACAATTAACGGCCCAGCATTGGGAAAAGCAATATTTTGTCTACTTTCTAACTAATTTCGGAATTCGGACACCGCCTACCTACCGAAATTAAAGTTATTTTTCACTTTGCAGTGTTTTTTGGATGTCGGTTTAATTTTTTTGGTAAAAGTTTTTATATTCCGAAACTATTAGAATGATACATGTGAAACTTGGTAGGTAGATATATTCTGTGAACCGCTTTCCGATTTTAAGAAAAAAATATTAAAAAAATATTTTCAGTTTCAGTTCCATCACTAATTTGAAAACCACTTGATCGCGCATACGTTGCCCCGACGCACGAAAACTATGCGAGTTTTTGCTCCTATATATTGGCTACGATACACGAACCATTTTAGTTGTGACCAAGTATTAGGCCTATGTGCATGCTAAACAATTACAAATTTTAAATTTTTGTATCCAATTTATAACGCATAATAATGCTTTCATGCACGTTGAAGTGGTGTGGAAAACATTCCCAGACATCTAGATACCAAATGGATGACATAACTATTCATCAGTAATGAAATAATATGAAAATTATTTATTATTTAATCAGATTATAAGCTACCGCAGAGGTCCATTTAAAGTGGTGGTTTGGAGGACAAAATTGTGTCGCGCGTTGATGTATTTTGGAAATGTCTCTTTCTTACATGAAGAAATTCTAATTCTTTTATCCCTGTTTTTTCATCTGTATTTTTTTATATACAATCTTCAAATAGTATGACGGAGTCTAATATTAATTAACTTGGACCTTTGCATTACAATATCGCCCTCTTAAGTTACTTTGGTTCCGGGGTTGCGGTAATGTTCTAATGAGATACCGTGGCCCCGGAACTTAAGGGCAGCTGAAGGAACAGGGTGGGATTTTAGTCAGTAGAAGTCTGACACTCCCTTCCACTTTACCCAGAGCGGGAGAAGTCATTCGATGATTTTTCCACCCAGGAAAAAGAAACAGGTTACTTTGTTTCGATGTCGAGTCCACGGGTTAAGTGTATGTAGGAGGGAGAAGTCATTAGCTAAATCATCTAATGACTCACCACCAAAAAAATAATTATTACCGAGTGCCTGCTGAAGCTACAGTTGTTGACACAACTGATTTTAATGAAAATATATTTATTATGGAATATAAAATAAATATAAAAAAAATAAAATATAAAAATAATATATGGCCGGCTACATTGTCCATGCTCTAATAAAGCAAATAAAATGCCTAACTTGTTTTGGAGCGTTGATTGGTGTTACAAATCAAAATGCCTTACAATTTAAAAAAGACATTAAAACAAGTTATTGTACGGATCCACCACAGTAATAGAAATTTGTCGTCATTGTGAAATTTATATTAAAAGGGCGATCAACGAGAGTGGTTCGAAAGTGCTGTCTCAGAAATATAATTCCAATTATTTTATGAGATCGGTTTTAAAATCACTGATTGGGTATAATTTATTCCCGGATATTAATTTTCATCAATATGAAATAGAAACTACCAATCATTTGATTGAATTAGCAAGATGCATAATTCAGAATTATATAGACGCTCGGTTATCATTTTTTAGCAAAAACAATCAGGACCCTAAAACTTTTATTCGAAAAACATTTACCAAATTAATTCATTTTAAGGATCAATAATAACAGCATACTTGTTTTTCTTTTTGTAATTGAGACTGATAATGATTAAATATTATTATGTGATTTTATTGAGTATTTTTATAATGTTAAACTTCATTTTATCGATATCGATAACTTTCCCTCAATCAAGTAGAGCAATCCCTAACTCAGCATATCTATGAAGCTTGACCTTGAACTGACCAATTGCAGTAGCGCATTTTTTCCTCGCCTCCCAACCCGTATTGGTGAGTTGTGTTCTTCAAAGAAATCGGCCTATAAGCTCTTTTAAATACTCTCGGAGTTCCATGTACCCCACATGGAACTGAAACTGAAAATATATATTTTTTCATGAATCTTATGCGTGTGTGGTATTAATAGAGAGGTCTTTAAAAATGGCATACGGGTTTCTAAAACCACTTTTTCATAAAGTTAATCGTTTAAAAGATATACACTTCCAAAGTGGTAAAAGGTGTCCCTCCCTCTTACTTCTATAATAATGGAGTGAAAAATTATACAAAAAATATATGCTATGATCCTTAATGTAAACTTTCAACGAAAATTGGTTTAAACGAGATCGGGTTAGCAGTTTTTGAGATACAGCATATTTTCTAAAACCGCAAATAAAACTTTGTAATTCATACAAACACTATGAAAAACAAAGTTATTTGGCGTAGTTACTACGGAACGCTTCATGGGCGAGTCTGACTCGCACTTGGCCAATTTTTTAGTTTTTGTACGAACTGAAAATTTTGGCATATTGAACCGTATGAAGTAAGCCCAACAAAAGGTAACTGATGTATATCGTTGAGGAATTCCCTCGACTGTCTATGGTCTCCATCATCAGACCTGTAATGGCACTTATAACCCATATGGGTGCAAAGTTCTCATCAATATAAATGAATTAAGTCCAAACACAAGGTAGCTACTGTAAACCGTTGAGGAGTTCCCTTAACTGTCCTTCGTCTTCATCATCAGACCTCTAATGACAGTCACAAACTCATTTAGGTGTAAAGTTCTGGTCAATTCAAATTAATCAAGCCCAAACAAAAGGTTACTGCTGTAAATCGTTGAGGAGTTCCCTCGACTGTCAGGAGTGTCAATCTGATGAAAGGTTCCATCATCAGATCACTTCTAGACCTTCCTTAATTTGTAGTACTTTAAGATACTTAATGAAAATAAAAAACATTTATACGGTCGAATTGCGAAACCTCCTTATTTGAAGTCGGTTAAAAGACAAAATTGTTGTTTCATGCTAGGTTCAGTAACCAATATCCATCCAATTCTAAAAATAAGTATGGTTCTCGTTCTTACTTTTGTTTTGGTACGAAAAAGTATCAACGTATTTTAGTCACAGTATAGAAGACGCCACTGTCTTTATTATAGGTTTCGACGTATTTATTTTTTCGAGGAAAGCGATACACCCCTGCGTTCACGAGCGCGTCTGAGCGCAGAATGACGGTCGGAGCTAGCGATGGCCGTTTTGTAACATCAATAGTTGTACAACTATCTATTTGAGTTTACAACCATCACTCGTTTTCTAACCAAGCATAACTATCTATTTTCACAACGTACGTTACGACAATAACTGCAGCTGTAACAACCATCGGTTGTTTTGTAGCGCATAATAACCGTAGCTATCTCACAACGCTCTAGAAATCACGCAATAGATATCGTAGTTGAAGTTGGCTACGTAGCGGTATCGCAACGGTTAGAGCGAGAAAAATATAGGATAGGTAGCGCGTCTCGTTCGCACAAAAGCAAAGATGGATGGTTATGATTTATTGCATAATGTGACGAATCTTATAAACACGAACGTCGATAATTGAATGACTAACTTTCGCCACGGAAAAATATTATTTGAAAATTTAGTTTGGTGTTGACCTTGATACCCGCAAGTGTTCCATTTCCCATTTCTCCACGATTGTTTTTAGGGTTCCGTAGCCGAATGGCAAAAAAAGGAACCCTTATAGTTTAGATATGTCTGTCCGTCTGTCTGTCTGTCTGTCCGTCCGTCCGTATGTCACAGCCATTATATTCCGAAACTATTAAAACTATACATGTGAAACTTAGTAGGTAGATGTATTCTGTGAAAAGCTTCCCGATTTTAAGAAAAAAAAATAAAATAAAGGGGAGTCCCCATACATGGAACTAGAACTGAAAATATTTTTTTTATGAAACCTATGCGTGTGTGGTATCTATAGACAGGTCTTTAAAAATGATATAAGGGTTTCTAAAACCACTTTTTCATAAAGTCAATCGTTTAAAAGATTTATGAGCTTCCAAAGTAGTAAAATGTGTTTGTCCCCCCTCTAACTTCTATAATAATGGAGTGAAAAATCTAAAAAAATATACGTCTGTAGATCTTAATGTAAACTTTCAACCAAAATTGGTTTGAACGAAATCGGGTCAGCAGTTTTTGAGATACAGCATATTTTCTAAAACCGCAAATATAACTTTGTAGTTCATACAAACACTATGAAAAACAAAGTTATTTAGCGTAGTTGTAAAAATGTAAATAAGCTAGTTTTAAGAAGTCTTTAAGATTTTTTTTTATTCGTCAAATAAATAGACACATTGTATTATATGATTATAGTTACTACGGAACCCTTCATGGGCGAGTCTGACTCACACGTGGCCAATTTTTTTTTCTAAAGTCGTTAAATTTTGTATGTGTGTTGAATTGAACAATAAGTAATTTTCATCTATAGTGTTAATAATTGTAAATAAATCTAACTTTTTTGACAATATCAAGTACTTACTTTCTTATTGCAAAAAACCTAAGCCTAAGCCTGGATAAGTACGAAAGAAAGTTGACTGTATGTTTAGTATCAATTGTAACTGCAACAGATATCACGTTATAAGGCGCCTTCTATACGAGACGTTGTCGAAATAGATAGTTGTCAAAATAGATAGTTTTCACAACGTTATTTGACAACGGACAACGGCTTCGTTACGTTATTAGAAAAACTCATAACGACACATGTCTAGTCGGAGCTAGCGATGGCCGTTTTGTAACATCAATAGTTGTACAACTATCTATTTGAGTTTACAACCATCACTCGTTTTCTAACCAAGCATAACTATCTATTTTCACAACGTACGTTATGACAATAACTGCAGCTGTAACAACCATCGGTTGTTTTGTAGCGCATAATAACCGTAGCTATCTCACAACGCTCTAGAAATCACGCAATAGATATCGTAGTTGAAGTTGGCTACGTAGCGGTATCGCAACGGTTAGAGCGAGAAAAATATAGGATAGGTAGCGCGTCTCGTTCGCACAAAAGCAAAGATATGTTTTATTAGTTATGATTTATTGCATAATGTGACGAATCTTATAAACACGAACGTCGATAATTGAATGACTAACTTTCGCCACTGAAAAATATTATTTGAAAATTTAGTTTGGTGTTGACCTTGATACCCGCAAGTGTTCCATTTCCCATTTCTCCACGATTGTTTTTAGGGTTCCGTAGCCGAATGACAAAAAAAGGAACCCTTATAGTTTAGATATGTCTGTCCGTCTGTCTGTCTGTCTGTCTGTCCGTCCGTCCATATGTCACAGCCATTATATTCCGAAACTATTAAAACTATACATGTGAAACCAATGATATTTTATAGTACAGATATGTCATAGGCGCGCGCGTCGTGAAGACTCGAACACGAGCTAATTGGAACGTCTTGCAACTAGTCTGCGTCGAACGCAACCACAAGCGTGCCGCACCGTAATACCCGTGTCCTTAGATTTTATTTATCAAAAATGCCATCGTGTGAGTTTCGGAAGTGTACGAATTATACTTCCAAAGTAAATAAAATACAAAGGATCTCATACCACATGTGAGAATGCAAATATATTAAGATTATTTTTATATTTCATTTATTTTCCAAACTTGCCAATAAATTATGCTTAGAGGCCATATGTAGGTGAAGACAGAGAGAGCAAACTTGTTTTGTCGCGAGAGCGATAAGGATGCGTGCGTGCGGACATAGATTAGTTATAAGTTTACAAGTGTAGAAGCGATATTGATTGACTTGTTTTAATTTGTTTTGTGTTACAATTTTTTTGACTAAAGTTCATTTGACTGATTATTGAGGATTATAACTGTTTTTTTTTATTGAATTAGGTTTCCGAGGGATCAGGTTCGACTTTAAGATTGGATCGCAATTGTTTGTGAACAAAAAGCGAACCAGACTGGATAACATCAAAAAACAGCAGGATATGTACCAATCACTTCCAAAGTACTAACAAATATGTTTTGAAAAGTGGTCGAACAATGCTTAAAAAAAATGGGTGTATTCCCGTTGTCCCCGTAGTCCATGTCCCCATTAAAGGGGACAAAGGGAATTTAATAAAATAATTAAAATTACTTCTCGTTGTCCCCGTACGCTGTCCCCGTTAATTTCTTGTAATATATGCTTTCCAAATTATGCCCGTTGTCCCCGTTGAGTTAAAATTAGAAGTGAGAGTGCCTTAATAGAGATAATATTGTACCTATACAAATGAAATGGAACTAAGGACTACATATAAAATTTAAAAAACACATAATATCTAAGCAATAGCTACACATGTGATTGCGACACAATTATTTATAATTTACGAATGTATTAAAAATAATAATGAAATAAATGATAATATATAGATGTTGATTATTACCAATTCTGTAATCTAAATAAATGTAATATTATTAATAAAGTATAACATCAAAGTTCTGTTTGTAGTCAATTTTATTTTAATTGTTTTTTATTTTCGTTATGTTTAAGCTTTAAGTTCAATTCTATTTTTGTTTTTATTATCTAAATTGTTTTTATGCAATGTTAATTCTGTGACGTTATAGTTAAATAGGTATATTAATGGGGTATGTTTTTGTAAGTATAACATTTAAATACTTTGTGTTTCATTCCACCCTTTCATTTAAAACTAAATCAATATAAATAAGGTATTTAGTAAATAAATAAAAATTTAAAGGGGACAACGATACGTGAAATCTTAACTGTCCGTTGTCCCCGTTATCAACGGGGACAACGGGAAGTAATTTTAATTATTTTATTAAATTCCCTTTGTCCCCTAACGGGGACACGGACTGGGGGGACAACGGGAATACACCAAAAATGCAGTTCCAATTATAGAGGTAGGTAACTAAAACATTTTATGAAACATAATGCTGCCTGAACAATGTTTTATAAAATGTCAGCTACCTACCTGTTGCTTGCATTTTCGCCAACGTTGAATTTATTTGGTCAGTATAGGTACCTACAAAGAAACCGCTACATGACATTTCATTAGGAAACCTATAGTTGTGTCATGAAATTGATTATTTATTGATTACTAGCTTTCCACCTGCTTCATCCAAGAAGAAGTTCCGATTTGACGAAGTTTTCGAAACATACAATTATTGTTATGACTTATCATAAATTATTTCATTAACATAATGACTATTAATTTCTATTTTAGTTTTGAATATAATTGGCTAAGCTGAATACAAACATTAGTGGTAATACTTGATCCGTGATTAACCATTATGATGTTTAATTTCTTACCTACGTACTTACTCTTCAATCGAGTGTCCACTCTACGGCTATAAAAATGTTATCCTATGGCACAAGGACTCATTTAAAGCGCAATTGTTAGAATTATAGCTATCTCTTTCACTTGCGTGTTGTTTCGTATCTTTTGTTCTACTTACCAGTAAAACTTGTCAATGTGTGCCATAGATATCCGTGATGTGAGCAGTTTTTACTACACGGAACAAATTTCAACGCAAATTACTATGAACGTAACATATCTGTACTTTATAATATCATTGTGTGAAACTTAGTAGGTAGATGTATTCTGTGAAAAGCTTCCCGATTTTAAGAAAAAAAAAAAAAAAAAAAAAATAAAGGGGAGTCCCCATACATGGAACTAGAACTGAAAATATTTTTTTTCATGAAACCTATGCGTGTGTGGTATCTATAGACAGGTCTTTAAAAATGATATAAGGATTTCTAAAACCACTTTTTCATAAAGTCAATCGTTTTAAAGATTTATGAGCTTCCAAAGTAGTAAAATGTGTTTGTCCCCCCTCTAACTTCTATAATAATGGAGTGAAAAATCTAAAAAGAATATACGTCTGTAGATCTTAATGTAAACTTTCAACCAAAATTGGTTTGAACGAAATCGGGTCAGCAGTTTTTGAGATACAGCATATTTTCTAAAACCGCAAATATAACTTTGTAATTCATACAAACACTATGAAAAACAAAGTTATTTAGCGTAGTGGTAAAAATGTAAATAAGCTAGTTTTAAGAAGTCTTTAAGATTTTTTTTTATTCGTCAAATAAATAGACATATTGTATTATATTATTATAGTTACTACGGAACCCTTCATGGGCAAGTCTGACTCACACTTGGCCAATTTTTTTTTCTAAAGTCGTTAAATTTTGTATGTGTGTTGAATTGAACAATAAGTACCTAATTTTCATCTATAGTGTTAATAATTGTAAATAAATCTAACTTTTTTGACAATATCAAGTACTTACTTTCTTATTGCAAAAAACCTAAGCCTAAGCCTGGATAAGTACGAAAGAAAGTTGACTGTATGTTTTAGACATGCGCAAAATAAATCTTTTAAAGGAACAAAGATTTATAAATCTTTTTGATAAGAAGATTTAAATCACTCTTTTAAATCCCAAATAACTCCCATCTTCTAAATAGCTCACTCACTCACTGCATCCTTTTTCTTTTAACCAAAAGCAATGTTTCAGCGGGTGAATTGAATAATCATTCACTTTCATTTTGATCGGCTAGTCAATCAATATTTTATTTTCATATGAAATGTAATCTAACTAGACTTTTAAGATACTCCAGATTTATCACTTTGTGACAAAGACGGAAGAAATAGTATCGTTCGTACATACATGCGAGATTCAATGTAAATATTCCAGGGATCATTGCAGTACCTACGCATACACAGAGTTTGAACTTACAAATCATTCTCCGTCTCGTTTTGTCTCGCCTAATCCTGCTATAGTCATTTCACTCTACATCTTTTCATGTTCAATCAATCTGAAATGAACCATAGAGTTAAAGATTTAAAGATGTATTGTGAAAACGAGGGAGTTACTGATTTATACATCTTTTGTGACGGATTTAAATCTTTATTACGAATCACTCCTGAGTTACACATCTCTAGTATGTTTAGTATCAATTGTAACTGCAACAGATATCACGTTATAAGGCGCCTTCTATACGAGACGTTGTCGAAATAGATAGTTGTCAAAATAGATAGTTTTCACAACGTTATTTGACAACGGACAACGGCTTCGTTACGTTATTAGAAAAACTCATAACGACACATGTCTAGTCGGAGCCGTGCGTTCGGTAGAAAAATGTATGAAGAAATTTGAGACCGATTTTATTTTTCTCATAAATCATAAAGGTTTTTATGTATCTTCAAAATAATTAGCTTAACGTATAGATAAATACATAGGCTATAGTTTCTTGTTATTTTGAAGTTAAGAATATGCTCCAGATTTGGCTTACAGGTACGTATTCAGACCCCATTTTTTGTAATTTTCTACGATTATTGCGGCGATAAAAACGTATTTGTGTGAAAAAGATGTATAGGACTGTGTAATTATAATGCATTCAATGTGGAGATGAAAAAATTATCTTGAAATTAATATCATAACATTGTCAAAATTTTAACTCCTTATGTATCAAAATGGGACCAGAAAAACATTGAAATTTGCGAGAAAATGTAAATGCGTCCTTAAGCCAAAATCATTTATTTTTAGGGTTCAGTAGTCGAATGGCAAAAAACGGAACCCTTATAGATTCTGTCGTCATGTCTGTCTATCTGTCCGTATGTCACAGTCATTTTATTCCGAATACACATGTTAAACTTGGTAGGTAGATGTATTCTGTGAACCGCTTTCCGACTTTTCTTTGAAAAGAGGATAGGTATATATGGACACGTATATATCCTCTTTTCAAATAAAAGTAAATGAAAATAATAATAAATACTTTCTTTTACTGATTGAATTTCAATTAAAATTGGTTCTGTCATTCCAGAGATAACCTCAAACAAACGTAACATTCCGTATACACATACGTTAAAAGTGTTTGGGAATGTGTTTAAGTATCGTGGAAATAACAATAAAAGCACTTGAGAAAAGAATTATTTTGAAACCACAGACAGACACATTTTTATTTAAGTACATGTATGTATAGATAACATAAAATCTCTTGATATGCCATTAGCCTTGCATTCCGCTTAAACGTAATCGCAAACATTATCCTACTCTATTGATTCCACTAATGATGCGAGGAACCAACGCACTCACGGAAAAATTAAGTTCAATGAACTATCAACAAAAGCGACCAAGGTTATATGAAGTCTTTGTTAATTTACTAAATAGATTGCGAGTCACGTATGTACCTACGTGTAAATGCGTTTTGTGTGTTTACCTGCTTAGCTTAGGAATCTTAGCATTATTATTCAAAGGCAATTAAAAGAATCATCTTGGTTTTTTTCGTGTTTTATTAGCAACATGATTTGCGAGAATGTTCTAACGAGTTACCGCGGCCCCAGAACTTAGAGCGCCTTCACACTAGCGTTTGTCCAGCGTAGGCGTTGATGAACGTACGCGCAGCGCAGACGCCGCGACTACGCAGCGCAGGCGTCACGTTGTTGCGGCGTCAGTGCAAGCGTAAATGAATACGCTGTGCTAGCACCGCAGGCGCGCGACGCGTGCGTCGACTTACTGCGTTACTTTTTAAAAGCAAAGCCAAGAATAGAGTTTCCTCGTCAGAATCCATTTTGTTAATGATATTTCCGAAACGACAATGGAATTGTGTGACGTCTGCGCCGCGTTAGCGCAGCGTTTAATTTACTCCAGAGGAAACGCCGCCGCGCCGCGCCGCAAAAATGTGACGCCTGCGCCGCGTTGTCGCGGCGTCTGCGCTGCGCATACGTTTATCGAACGCCTACGCTGGACAAACGCTAGTGTGAAGGCGCTCTTAATAGCAGCTGAAGGAACAGGCTGGATTTTTGGTCAGTAGAAGTCCCCTTCCGCTCCACCCAGAGCGGAAGAAGTCATTCGATGATTTTCCCACGCGGCAAAAAGTAGGTACATCATAGATGCGCCAATTGTGTCACCTTTATTCTGTGGTTTTAATAAGGTACTCGTACGCTTCTAATTCTTAATGAGAAGCATGTTTACCTGTAGATTATATATGCTACATTTATTCCATCTACATAAATAATTTATGATGTCTATGAGGAGTTCGTAGCTAAATTATAACAGTCACATGGATCGTATTGGGTTAAGCAATGCATGCCGAGGTCTGTCCGTGGATGGGAAATCGTCTTAACATAACAAAGTTACCCAAAACCAGTGCCCAAAACTATTTGTTACTTATTGTTAAAATATTTTTAATACAGAAACTGTCGGTAAACGTTTTTTTGAATAAATAAAAACAAATACCCAGACGATTAGACAGGGTTGAAATAAGGGTACTCTTATGTTCCATTCAGAATTGGACTGAGACAGCCCAGAGATTGGATATTAGCGATCTAATGTCCGGAGGTCAAGACAGCACTAAAAGTTGATCTTGCGTCTGATCTCAATCTACTAATCAATAATAATCTTGTCTCCCCATCGAGCATTGAGACATTGGCGCACTCTATATTTTTACACATACCTACTTTTAGATATACATCCGTACATAAATAAAATTGAATTGTCTGTCTGTGGTGTCATAATAACTGTGTGTTCTCAAGTACATATTTACACGATACTAAAATAAAAACAAATTTTAATTGCTTTCTGTCTGTCTTTGACTTTGGCTGAACCGATTTAAATTTTACTTTCACTGGAAGATAGAGGAGTTTATAAGATATCCCGGAATTCCCACGAGATCAGGATTTACGTTGCAGACCGAGTAAGAGATATCGATTCTCGAGTACGCTAGTAATAATAGTTCTAAGGTACCGGCGGTAAATAAGAGCCGGCATTATTAAAACTTAAATATTGAGAAAAATAGGTAAAATTGAAATAAATATCATTAATATTATTGAACATTATATATTTTAGATCTAAAAAATAATGGCTTTATGGCTAGGTTTTAAACATTTTGTGAACAAAAATAAACTTTAAAAAATCCTTTAGAAGGACCTTAATAAAATCAGGTAGTCTATTAAGGTCCGAGACAAAATTAAAACGAACTAAACTGATAAAACATAAAATAGATTGTTTTCCTCTATAACTCAACATAATTAGTATTTTCAGACAAAATATTTAACATTTTACCATCAATCATACAAAAAAACACAAATCGGTCCTTATAAAACTCAAGGAATAATTATTTTGTAACAAAAAGATGTTTTTTAAGTAAAATCAACAAATTTCTACTAATTTTAGATAAAAAACTCCTAACCAAAAATATAGGTTTAACAAAAATTTAAAAATAAATGCTTATTTTTTGCCCGGCAAATGCCCTGGCCCTTATTAAAATAATGAAATAGTAACAAACACGAAAAATCTAAATAGAATTATGAGATCAACATATATCAATGGTCGGTGGATTCGCAGTATTATCATTATTCATTATTAATATAGGTAATCAACTATAATCAAATGAGATCCTTAATTTTAACCTCTGTTTTGGCCTGCAAACTAAAGCTATCTTAATTTAATTGCATTCGGGGCAAACAAAATTGATATCGTCTTTCGTTAGGCCAACACATTGTTCGTGGTACCATTTCTGACACACTTGACATTGTCGCATATCTTGGATCCTTTCCGTATGACATGCGTAGCAGTACCACGTATCATCAGGGTTCCCCTTGTTTTTTTTATTTTCTTTGTTCTTTTTGCCTTTGCTTTCTTTAGGAGTTTGCTGTCTCTTTTGTCTTTTCTTTTTGTTCTCTCTTTCCATAAATAAGTCTCTAGTAACCCGCTGGCCTTTGTAGTTAATAGCTTTCCCTCTTGGTTTATTTTGCTTCACCACCGCATAATTTGGAGTTGGTATTAGCTGTTGGAAAGGAGATTTCAAACTTTTATCCTGCTTAAGGTTCAGTAATGGTATATTATCCTCTGAGTCCTCTGATGACGAACTATCAGATCGTTGCCTTGCCACATTATGTATGTAACTACCGTGAACGATTCCTTTTTCTGGCGTACATTCTTGCATCAATGGAGGAACTGCATTTTGGTCTTCTGACGGAGTGGGGCTGTATAAGTGTTGACTATCTTGCCTATTGGGATAATTGGCTAGAAGAGACATAAGGTCTTCAACAGAAGTATCGGTATCTGAGCTATAAATAATTGGTCGCCTTGTAATGGTATTTGTTTCTTGTAATTGAATAGGTGAGTCTTGTATAATACTACCTGAATCTGATGAACTGTAATCGACTAAACGATAATTCGTCGTTGTATTAGAGTTGTATAAAACCGGCAATGACTGGTCTACTTCTGTCAATAAAGATGGTGATACTGGATATGAAGGAATCGAATCTTCTAAATTTGTTCGGTTCATTAAAGATGGTGAAGCTGGATATGAAATAATTAAATCTTCAACGTTTGTTCTGTCAGAATCTGAACTACTTTCAGAGAAATCCCTTAAAAACAGCCGTGAATTTATGCCAGATGGACCGGGAATTGGAGATGTTTCCCGAGCTAGATTATTATCCAATGTACAAGATTGTGACCGATACGAAATTTCTGATATTTTGGTCAATACAGATGGCGCGTAGGCTTCCTCTGGTATGGCATCTGGGTTATATGGATAAAGCCCTGTTGCTCTAAACCCATTGACGATGTTGTCATGAGTCATGCACTTTGACCATACTCTACTGAAAATTGTGTTGAATCGTGCTTTAGTAAGTTTCTTATCGGGATTTTGGTATAAAAATAATAGAGTTTCTTGATCCCAGTGATGTTCGAAGGACTTGTTCACACTTTTGTCTAGAGGTTGTAGTTCGTGTGTAGTATTCGAAGGCAAACAGTACAATACAATATTTTCCTCGTCTGCTGCTTCAACTATCTGATAGTCTAAATGACACGAAGCACCATCAAAAACAAGCAGACATTTTTCGGCAGTTTTATACTTTCCTAAATGGTGTATAAAATCTATAAACAAAGAAGTTGTCATACTTCCTTTTGGAGCCATTTTTACTAGTGATCCCGCAGGTAAGTTGTCAGTAAACTCAGATTTTAGTTTTTTCCCTTTAAATAAAACCATTGGTGGAATAGGGTTTCCTAAGGCATTCACACATGCGGCCACTGTCACGTTCTCTGCATGTTCTGGAGCTACCATATGCACTCTTTTTGCTCCCTTTTGGGATAACACCAGTGGCTGTTTGTGTATGGTGAGTCTACAGCCCTTCTCATCCATATTATATAATCTCTCTGGATGAGTTATAATATCCAGTTCTTCATATATTTTCTTTATTTCCTGGAAGTGCTGAGTGACTATAGGTTTATTGAGTTTTTGAGCTCTTGCTGGGTTCAAGATCTGAGCTTTTCTTTTGGAAATATCTGGATGCCTTTTCAAAAATAATTTCAACCAATCTTTTCCGGCTTGATGAGTTCTTTCATTAAAACAATGTCTAATATTATTATTTTCACAAAAAATATATGCTTGCAAACGTATGGCTTTTGGAGTCAATGGAACACCTACCGAGGCAAGCCTTTTAATTCTGGAAGCCAAATCATTTTCTTGCTCCTCTGTTAAAATTGTGTTCCTACCTAATTTTTTTTCGACTTTACCTGAATTTAAGTGATTTTTCAGGGTTCTTCTCGGTATCCCGTGGTGCTTAGCTGCTGCACGCTCTGATAGTAGTCCATTTTGTACGGCTGCCATTGCAGCTGCCAATTGGTTGACTGACCAAAGTGCACGACGTTTCTTAACAGGAGGTTCCATTATTCCAGTCTGTAATAAATTATTTGTTGTAAAATATGTTTTTAAACAAGCTATCATAAAACTCGTATTTTGTACTGTAGGTACGCTAATCAAAGCGTGAATCATGCTTTATTCGCTAAGGAATCCCGTTGTCTACCTTCTGTCTCCATTAATAGATAGCTCGTTGTTACTATAATATTGTATTTTTGTCGAAAGCACGCAAAGTTTTAAATCGGGAACACATAAAAAAAAATAAAGTTATTTATCCACATGAAAAGAAAACCAAACAAAAAAAAATAATATTTAGACAGGCCAATAAGGGCCGGCCCTTATTTCCTTCCTTCCAGGTGGCCCTTATTAGCAATGGCGTCAGTTTTTACAAATCTTGATTTGAAAGTTAGCAAATATCAACAAATTAAAATAACTTACCTTGATTCGACAGCTCTAATGCCCACTTTACAGTAATTAGGTGTTCACTTATTGTAAAATACACTGTTTTCTTTGTAATTAATGTTTTTGCACCAGCATTTTTTTTAAACTGTGACGCGCGGCCGTCCCCTGTGAGTTACTCTGGGCTACTGACAAAATGGCGGCGCGCTCGGCAACGCGCGTGTGTGAGATAGCAATACTATTGGTTCTTTTTATGTATGCGAGAGATCCAACTTATAAAACTATTGAATGTGTGTTGTTTCTCTGATGGTCTTTAATAGCCGCTGGCCCTTAATTACCGCAGGTACCTTATGTTCTCGAGCTAATTAATCATACGTCGTAATCTTGGGAGATACCACAGCGACGGTATCCATGGTCTTCATCCTCGGTTCATGTATTGTTAGCGTTAATCTTTTCTTTCTCATCATTCCAGTCCAATGGGAGCAAAACGAGGGTAAATGTGGAGTCTGTGGAGACGCCCACCACATGCCAGAGCCGCGGCCTCATGAAGCTGGTGGTATGTACGGCAAAGGTATCGTCACCAGACATTACAGCGTTGGTCAGGTCAGTGATAACACCTTCATATATTTTAATAGGATGCTTTACGTCGATTCTGTAAAATTCGAACAACAACTCGTATCGTGCATTCTGTAAACAGCGTCGAAGTGACGGAGGAATTACCTTACCGAATGCCACTTCTCACGTCATCTCATACTTTATCTGTCAAAATCTTAAGTTCAACTCGCTGACACGCTCGCAAGGGTAGCGCTAGTGTAAATTCGAATTAACAACCGAGTCTTTAGAATGCCAATCAATAAACTCACAGCGGATTCAGATTCGAAGTTTAGAATGAGGTCTTACAGAATAACACAGAAGAGCTCATATTCCACTATTGACTTATACGCAAACAAAAAGTCCCCGATTTATTATCATAAATAGATCATATTAGACTGAAGCAAACAAGCTTAGCGATCGGCTATCTTCGGAAGCGGTCGTGATCGCGAGAATTTAGAACAGCATGTTTCTTGAGGAGGAGGTGCTCGTAGCTAAATGATAACAACCGTTTGGGTCTTTATCTTTAAGATTAAGCAACGCCGGTCCGTTGATGTGTGTCCATTTTGACATAAATCAATATACCTCTGTGACTGGGAAAACGCGTTAATCTTTGGTAGTTATTACGGGTAGTTCAATCTTCGATCAACAACATGTAAAAAAAATATCGTCCAAAGGTTGTCTGGAAGATATCGCTTTCAGCGATAAGACCACCATTGTTACCATAGAATAAGCAACAGTGGCGAAGGGTGAATTTTCATAAAAGGGAAGCCGGACCAAAAAATGCTTACCTTGCTCAAGTGTGATGCGTGAATTCCAGTAACTGTGGCCCTGTGGCTGACTTCGAAATCTTGTAACTTCGTAAATAATTATTAGTTTAATTGAAAATAATAGATTACTATTTATATATTATAAAATAATAGACTAATATTTGCCATATTTCAAAAGGGAAGCCAGTAGGAATCGATTCGTATGGAGCCTTCGCCACTGATAAGCAATAGGTGTGTTTAAATTTTGAAAACTAGTACTGAGATGCATCTTGTTAGACTAGAAGCCTATCTAGACGTACTTGGCAAAATGCAAAGTAGATGACGATGATGTGTTTTGTTTCTTGAACTGTGTCCTCACTATTTAAATCTATATCTATATGAGAATGAATAGCACTACAAGCTATAAAAGCCATTGTCTCAAATGGCTAAGCATGAAAATGGAATGTGTCTACGGATTTTGTGTCATTGGTATTATGAAACCATCCGTACTGGAGTGACGATGGCAGGTGGCTGACGCGGTGTTCTGGGATGTTTTAACGTAAGGGCAGTTGAAGGAACAGGGTGGGGGTTTAGTTACCAGAAGTCTGACACTCCCTTCCGCTCCATCCAGAGCGGGAGAGGAGTTATTAGATGACCCTCCCACCGAAAAAAGAACCAAAGGCAGCTAGTGATGTGTGACGCAATCGTGTTTTGTTTTAACATGAAGGAAAACTAACTTAGTTTCTGGCCGTTTTAACCACCCTCGACGCCACCGACTCTCTGTGGCATATATAGAGTACATATACTGCTCTGTGTGCAGCGGTGGGAAAAGCGACTTTTTAATCCCGTACATTTTTGACAAGCCCTTACTACGCTCCTGCTGACAAATTGCCACTGTTCTAAAGATCCTGCTAATCGCAACCGTTACTGTGGACAAGGCTCAAGAACGGCAACGCTGGTCACAAATACTTGAAGAATTTTCGACCAATGTAGTTGAGCGACAGGCTGCTTCGCTGTGTGTCGCGGTTTCGATTCCCATCCGGGTCTGGATGTTTGTGGAAGTAAATTCAAATGTTTGTAAAAACAGCCATCCACAATACAGGAGTTATTCCTAGTGTAGGCAAAGTTTCGTTTAAAAAAATCTCATTACAGTGCCGTTAAGAAGGAAACTAATCGAATTCAACAGGAAATCGAGGTGGAAGTGGAGCTGACAGCGAACCATCTTGGCACGTTCGTCATGAAGTTATGTCCAAACAACAACCCTAAGCAAGAAGCCACACAGGAATGCTTTGACAGGTTGGTTATCATGTCCTATTAAAACCATAGGAATTAGAGTTTCTATGGTTCCGTAGCCGAATGGCAAAAAACGGAACCCTTATAGTTTCGACATGTCTGTCCGTCTGACTGTCTGTCTGTCCGTCCGTCCGTCCGTATGTCACAACCATTGTTTTCCGAAAATATTAAGACTATACATGTGAAACTTGGTAAGTAGATGTATTCTGTGGACCGCTTTCCGATTTTAAGAAAAAAATAATAAATATTTAAAATACATGGAACTAAAACTGGAAATATCTTTTTCATGAAAACTATGCGTGTGTGGTATCTATAGACAGGTCTTTAAAAATTACATGGGGTTTCTAAAATCACTTTTTCATACAGTCAATTGTCTAAAAGATATACGCTTCCAAAGTGGTAAAATGTGTCCCCCTCCCCTCTAACTTCTATAATAAAGGAGTGAAAAATCAGAAAAATATATATGTCTGCTCTGTAGATCTTAATGTAAACTTTCAATCAAAATTGGTTTGAACGAGATCGGGTTAGCAGTTTTTGTGATACAGCATATTTTCTAAAACCGCAAATATAACTTTGTAATTCATACAAACACTATGAAAAACAAAGTTATTTGGCATAGTTGTAAAAAATGTAAATAAGCTAGTTTTAAGAACTTTGTAAGATTTTTTTTTCGTCAAATAAATATACTTAAGTATTATATTATTATAGTTATTACGGAACCCTTCATGGACGAGTCTTACTCGCACTTGGCCAATTTTTTAATGTTAACAGTGCCAGTGGTATCTAAGAAAATAGATTGGTCTTGTCCCTCTCGATGGCGATTGTATTAAGAAACTTGATGTGCGGCGGGGGCGCCTAGCATTTGTTTTATATATGCCGTTTTAGGAACTTGTAATTAAAAATTATATTTTAAAAAGTATATTATACTGTACCCTACTCATGTGCTGTAGCTATGAACGATTTTTTTTCCTTTACTGGAATCAGAGATTAAGTAAGTTTAGATGTACAGATGTTTGTTACTCAATCGCGCCAAAATGACTGAAAAGATCTGGATGAAATTTGGCACAGATATAGATTATAATAGGCTACTTTTTGTCACGGATAAATGTGCGGAATTTCCAAATTACATGAACCTATTCATGTGATCAAAACATTCGGTATTTAATTTTACGACAAAAAGCAACGGACTAATTTTTCAAAAGACTATTTTATGACGAAATTTCATATTCAGCAAAGGGCCTTACGCTGGAATTGTATTATTGAATGAATAAATAATACCAATATACATTATACAAAGTATCCACTAAAACAAACATCCTTAAATGGTTTTCCGTTTCAACATTTTCAGGTTCCCATTGTACATTTCGGAGACAAGAGAAGACAGGTTCCTGATCCCATTGGACACAGCTAAGAAGGAGATCTTCAGGTACAGGGTGAGGCTGCCTCCCTATATAACATGCACACAGTGTGTGCTGCAATGGACCTACTACACCGGTAAGAATGTAATTATATATTCAGTAGGGTCGCGAATTCGATCCCCAGACTAATTCAGATTGGAATAAGCTATTAGCAACAGTGGATTTCAATGCCAAGACTTTCGTACTAGCGTATCATTCAAACAGTTTTTCGAATCAGCGTGTTCGCGACAACGTCATTCGATATAGCGGTTTTCGACTTAATGTGTTTTCGAACTGGCGTACTACTCTTAATTTTTTTCGAAATAGCGTGCGTCGCAATAACGTCATTCGAATCTTCATATCACTCCCTACGTACCTATTTTCAACCGACGACAAAAAGAGGAGGTTATCAATTCGACGCGTATATTATTTTTTTTTTTTAATGTATGAACACCGATTACTCGAAGACGGCTGAACCGATTTGGAAAATTCTTTTTTTTGATTGAAAGGGTATTATACTTCGAAATAGGTCCCATTTTCATAAAAGTCAGGATCTGATGATGGGATCCTGGAGAAATCGAGGGAACTCTTCAAATATTATAGGCACACCTATGACGTTTCGGGTATTTATTATAGTAACTTGTGCAGTTGCTCTCAAAAAGTACCATTTGAGGAAGTGGAACTGATGATGAAGACCACAGATAGCTGCCGAAACTACTCAATAATAAGTATTGAGTGGATTGCGATTCGATTACTTGAATATGGATGTTAAGCACTTTATGCTCGTCACAATGCATATGGTGATGTAGAGCTAATGGTGAAGTGCCAGGAGAACTCCTCAACAATTAACGGCCCAGCATTGGGAAAAGCAATATTTTGTAAAAGGTTATAAGTAGTTGGCATTTAGACTCTTGTAACTAGGTAAATTAAAAAAAGACCAACTAAAAGAGTGAAATAAAAACTTTTTACCAAAAAATTAAACCGACTCCCAAAAAACACTGCAAAGTGAAAAATAACTTTAATTTCGGAAGTCGGTCCCAAAAACGAAAATACAAAACTAAAGACACCGACTACCGAAATTAAAGTTATTTTTCACTTTGCAGTGTTTTTTGGGAGTCGGTTTAATTTTTTGGTAAAAAGTTTTTATATTAAGTCATTAATATTAAGAAGAGCCGTCACGAGGCCAGAAAATCAGACACCAATAATTATTATGCCAAGGACTTTGTGTTTCCCAGTTACTGGGTAGTGGAGGTTAGATAGGCAATCGCTACATGTAAACTACTGGTACTATAGTTGGTTCACGTTAAGAAAATAGTGACGCCATCGTCCGCCGCCTTTCGACCAATGAGGTCGCAACAAATTAAAAAGCTAAGTTCTCAGTGACCAGTTGACTGCATAGATCTTTTGGCGAAACTGTTGTGTCTTTTGTGCATTATAGTACATAACAATTCAAACCTATTTAATTGGTGTGGGCCCAAATATAAAAATATGTCGATGCCAATAATTCAACATTCAAGATGAATAGTGTAAAAACGTGAAAGTGATGTAAAAAAAATATTTTTGACGCAATAACTTTATTAGATTAATCGATGGACGAAATGCTGCGACCACGTGATATAAGAAGAAAATCTTATGTTTAATTTGGATGACGTCATAGAGAACGCAGAACAAAATTCTTGTATAATAAATACAAATGAAGATTCTAGTGACACTGAAAAATATTAATTTGATTTTTATCCATTAAACTTAATCTTTTGAAACAAATTTAATATTGAATTTTTACTCCTTTGTGAAAACACCTTTACCTCGCGTTTCACTGATGACGTCACTATTTTCTTAACGTGAAACAACTATAAGTTGCATTCGGTTAGATCGGAAGCCAAAAAAAAAAGGAAAGAAAGAAGGAAAGAAAGAAAGGAAGGGAAAAGCTAGGCATATGATGAATTTCTAAGAATGAGTGGTTTTTCTTAAACACCGTTAGTGATTAACATTAGTTTTAATTACTTATTACTCATAAAGATCTCGGTTCTCCGTTGACAGTCATCTTCAATGACTAACTATAACCTAACTACTTTAGTAAAGCTATTGCAATTTTATACTTTCGTTGGGTTGGCCTTCAATTAATTCAGCAGTCTTAAACACAGCAATCTGTTGACTGTTCTTAATGTTATTTGGTCATGGGATCATAATAAGTATAATTATTATTATTTCGTTCCTTCATACCTTGTTATTTTCTCTAGCCGTAATTTGTTTTTTCAATTTCGATTTTCAATTTTTCCAGGGAATATGTGGGGAGTGTGTGCAAACGGCACGGAAGCCGTTGGCTGCGGTCGCTCCGAAACCTTCAGGAACTGCGCTGACGTCAGCGTGATCACCAGCACCGGTGGTCTGCCACCTGCCTTCGCCGGAGACCTCAGGAGAGACTATCCCTTCCTTCTCTACTACAGAGATCTTAACATGCCCAGAAATGTCTACCCTCTTGTTGTCAGGTGGGGTAACACTATCTACCACTTGATACATCATCGGTGGCAGTGGCAATCACCTCTTGGATACGAAAATGTTTTTTTTTTGTGACAAAAAGTTTTGACAGAATTTCTAGAAATACTTTTTAATTTTTGTGTGACAGTTATATTGTAAAGCGAGGGTATACCTAAATGATAACTTTAGATGCCTAATTATACTATTTTTATCGTTCAGAATCTAGTCTCCTATAAAAAAAACTTTTTTGCATTTAGGTAATTGCTGCACTGACGCCAGCAATATATATATATTGTATCATTTGTCTATAATGTGTGTATCTTTGTTCACATTGTTATCTGTTATATGTTTTACACCCATTATTTATGTAAGTACCATCTATGATTCTATATATATCTTGTGGCTTAATTATTTCAGACAAAAACTGAAGGATATCCGAAAGGAATCGTACGTAATTAGGTAAAACATAAATATGTACATGTGTAATATATCATATTATTTGTTTCATGTCATTAACGTGCACTATAATATTGAACGTTTTCTTTCAGCAACGATATTGACACAGATTCTGTGGAGGACTTTGTTCCGCCGATCATTAGGTATATTTTGTAATGTCCTTGGAATGATTTAAAGGTTTTGGCTGACGACGTGGTGGTGCCTTTGTGAATAAAATTTCCACCCCTCTTGGATGTTATGTGTTCCGTAGATTAGATCTCACGTATTTGTATAAATTATGACATCACTAACAAACTGTCAAACCCCGATACCCTTTTCTTCGTATATTAAGAACTGTACAGCTGTATAAAGCCTTAGTTGTGACTAACAAAATGACCCTGTGTTGCAATAATGTACAGAGACCCTTTTACTTTACATGTTTAAAGTAGATGCTTTAATATCTAGGCTTTGTATTAGAAATATTGAACTTGTGAATTTTTAAATTTCAGGAACGTTCGAGAGAAAGTACCGAAAGCAAAATTGACGTTTCTTTTTAATTCAAAAATCTTGATATAAAAATATGTGTACATTAGTATCTTTAATAATAATAACTTATTTATATCTCACAAAATAGCTACTTTCATAATAAACCATACAATTAGCCGTCGAAGTTATGCTCTACATTACACATGGTCACGTTGAATAGCAATCCTTATTTGGGCAAAAAACGAGCCACCAATTTGGGTCTTAACAAGGTTGATCATTCGGCGAAAAATGTTCTACTGGAGGAAACGTGCTCTAGGGCCTCAACTGTAGAATTTATATGTATAGCACGAAACAGATTTTTAGCGGCAATAGCTGTCCTTATTGTAGACTAGCTGTTCCCGCGACGTCTTTCACGAGGGAGTCACCATTAGCTCCACGGTTTCTCCGCAAAAATCCAGAACCCGTAAGAATTCCTGGGTAAAAAGTAGTATAGGTATTTGGTACCCAATAACGTTCTCTATCTTCCAATGCCTCATTAAAATTGGTTCACCCCGTCCAGAGTTACAAAGAGACAGATTAAAAAAGGTGTTTTTTATACCTAGTATCATGTAAATATATACATAGATGCATTAAAACTATGCTAAAAAGTAGATGCTTTGAAATAAGCTTCTTTAAAGTCGTCCACTTCTTGCCATTTTTCTTTGACTTTTTCTACCAAAATTTTATCGTTCAGATATTCTTGCACAGATGTAGTGTAGATACCGTAATAATGAAAGATAAACTTGTTTCCATCCGTTTCTAGTTTATTGTCACCAATCAAACTGGTTTTAAAACAACACTTGTATATAAAAATGTCGTCATTTAAGTTAGGCTAACGTTAATTGATTGTGTTAATGTTTCAGGGATCAAGTATGTGTGCCGACTAAAGCTTTCAGAAGACTTCCTGGCATGCTGAGCTGGTGCCAGACCAACTGTCTGCGGTACCCCCCTAATTGTCCTGAAGACTTGTGTACTTGTCCGTAAGTATTGATTTTTCTTTGAGCAACTATGACATAGGATCTGTAGGGTATATATCCTGCACTTAGTTGTATTATCGTAGTGCTGCACGGTTCTGTGCGAGCTTCATAGGATATCTAATGACTTCTCGCTTTGCAGTTCGATCAACCTTACTTTTCTGTGGTTTTTGTGTGTTGGGACCACGACCTTACGTTCCAGAATGACGTAGTTGGATTTCCTCGATGCTAGTATCAGATCGTAAATTATTTATGTTACTGGAAGGGCCACCAGTTGTATCAGATGAGTCACAGAAATATAAAACAAAGTGCGACTGTCGAGCGAAGAATGTTTTTAGGTTCACACTACCAACAGATAATGCATTCGTTGACTTCTATTTTGGTACACCCAAGTCTGGATCTAGGAGGTGTGAAAACCTCTGCCTCGGAAACACGTTAAGTACCAATTTCTGCTCGCTCCAAATCATATCGGGCCAAAGTGTTTGGGAAACCGAAGGCGAAAGTTACGAACCTTTCATTTTTAATAAATTATGCCTAAGTAATTTTAATTAGTTCATTTAAGTAACTCACATACTTATAAAACTCATTTTTAGAATTAAGAGTAAAGAATGATTAGCTACACGCGAACATAAATCGACATTCATTCGGACACTGAAATTAAGATTTATGTTTCCAAACCAAAGGCCAAAATCAAAACCAAAGAGAAAATTCCTGATCTTTTTCGTAGTGCCGTGTCAGGAATTCGGTACTTAATAGAGGCCATTTTTTTCATTGAAAACAGGTTCGCGTTTGACCACTATCTCACCGGATGGTAAGTGATGATGTGGTCGAAGATGGAGCACGCTTACCTAAAAGTAACCTATTCACTCTTGACTTAAAGACTCCTAGGTTGTAGCTATCGGGAAACACAGACTCCGGCAGGGAATTCCACTCCTTAGCCGTACGCACAATGAAAGTATTCCCAAAACGTTTTGTGCGTATGGGTGGGATGTCCACCATGTAACGATGGCGCTTCGCCGTTTGTCTCGTAGTCCGATGAAGGAACGGGCTTGGCGGAATTAGATTGTGTAATTCCATCGCACACTCCCCGAAATGTAACCGATAGAAAACTGACAGGCTTGCAACACGTCGCCGATGTTCTAGGCTCTGGAGCCTTGTCTGGACCAGTTTCTCGTTGCCGATGAGCCTTTTGGCCCGTTTTTCTATAGACTGAAGTGCATCAAGCTGGTATTTGGCAGATCCATCCCAGAGATGAGAGCAGTACTCCATACACGACCGAACTTGCGCTTGATAGAGGTTGAGCAGCTGTTCCGGTGTGAAGTACTGTCTCACCTTTGCTAGCATTATGTATGTCTAACATTATGTTTTTGTGATAATTCCAGACAAGTGTGCGATGCCGTGGGCGAGCTGGAAGGTCGCGCGGGAGCTGACGTGTACTGCATGGACCAGTGCATCGTGTACCCGCCGCACTGTCCCTCCAACCGGTGCAGCTGCTACTAGACCGTCTAGATATTGAGCTGCTATCTGATCTAGAAAATTATTAAAATGTAAAATAATACCCTTTTAGGTGTCTCATGATACCGCAAATTCATAAGAAAAAATAATTCGATAATACTCGTTTGCAATTGCTTGTTGTTATTTTCACCAAAATCCATGAGTTGATATGTTTTTTTATTTGATATATTAAATTTATACTTTATTCAAAAAGCAAGCAAGGATAGTTTTATGTCATTAAAACACGGTTCCTTTATTTTCTTAGAGCAGCTCATATTTTGTATACATTTGTATATTATTTTGACAATAAGTGACTATGTATAATTTTTGCTATTGTAATTTCTATTTCGAAAGTTGAATCCCTCACTTGTCAGAAAGATTTTGACAGCTGAGTGATTGACTATTATGTATATTTAGGCATAATTTTTATTTACCTATACGTATTTTAGGGTTATTGGTATAAAAATTGGTTTGGAACTTGCGGGGGCTTCAAAGATAATAGGTAGTATTTTTTTAAGCTTGTACTCAACCCTAATATGACCCTAATATAATACGTAGTCGTTATATTTGGGCAGTATGTACTAGTATATCAGTACCTTATCCGTATCTATTTTTTATTTGTAAACTATATATTATACTGTACAGATTTTAGGATATTATTTAAGTGCATATTTGTCAATATTGTTAAGTACTTAAAATGTACAGTGCCTACACTGTCGAATATCAACCGGTTTAAATAAACTTTTGCCATATTAATTATACACATGTGCCAGAAAGTAAGACATAGGGTCTTCTTTTTATTTAGTTTCAATTATTTTTGTAAAATAAATAAAATGTATTTTGTAATTGTTGTTTTATTAACTAACCCAGACTTCTTTTGGGTAGTGGGGGACGACCCGGGAATCACGAGCCGGTCTACGGCAAGCATTATAGGTTCGGGCTTGCGGACGGCGAGCAGGGGTAAGTCATCTTTCCGTTTAAGACTAGGCTCGGGTCGGCGGCACGACGGCGGGCCGTATTCCAAACGCGCCCTGGCAGGCAATGGCCCTATAGGGACTTGTCAGTACAGGTCCCGATAGGGCCATTGCCTACCAGGGTTGCGGGGATGTTCTAACGAGTTACCGCAGCTCCGGATGGCAAACGTAACTGAAGCAACAGGGCGGGTTTTTAATCAGTAGAAGTCCGACACTCCCGTCCGCTCCACCCAGAGCTAGAGAGAGAGTAGTTTTGTTAGAACTTGGTGATTTTCTGGCGGAAAAAACAAGCTTCTCATGGGCGCAGTTTTCTTTTTATCAAGTGAACGCGGGGAAAAATACGTACAAATCTGTCGTCGTCGAGTTTGAGTATTAAGTGTGTTTAAATTTTTGGTGTACAGTAAAGTATATCTATCTATCTATGTAGGCCATTCAATTATCTAATCCTCCATATACCAATTATGGAATTGCCTTGGCCAGTGGCGGACAATTGCCGCCTATGCTATTTTTTGCCATCCTTACTAACCTCTGTAATTTTTTAAAAACCCAAGTTCACAATCATATTATTATAATTTTGATTAACAAAGTTTATAATAATAAAAACTTTTTACCAAAAAATTAAACCGACTCCCAAAAACACTGCAAAGTGAAAAATAACTTTAATTTCGGTAGTCGGTGTCTTTAGTTTTGTATTTTCGAAATCAAAGTTATTTTTCACTTTGCAGTGTTTTTGGGAGTCGGTTTAATTTTTTGGTAAAAAGTTTTTATTTCACTCTTTTTAGTTGGTCGATTTTTAATTTACCTAGTTAAAAGAGCCTAAATGTCAACAACTTATAACCTTTTACAAAATATTGCTTTTCCCAATGCTGGGCCGTTAATTTTTGAGGAGTTCTCCTGGTAATTCACCATCAGCTCTACATCACCATATGCATTGTGACGAACATAAAGTGCTTAACATCCATATTCAAGTATTCGAATCGCAATCCACGAAATACTTATTATTGACTAGGTTCGGCGGCCATCTGTGGTCTTCATCATCAGTTCCACTTCTCCAAATGGTATTTTTTGAGAGCAACTGCACAAGTTACTATAAGAAATACCCAAAACGCCATAGGTGTGCCTATAATATTTGAAGAGTTCCCTCGATTTCTCCAGGATCCCATCATCAGATCCTGACTTGGTGATAAATGGTACCAATTTCGAAGTATACCCTTTCAAACAAAAAAAGAATTTTCCAAATCGGTTCAGCCGTCTTCGAGTAATCGATGATCATACATAAAAAAAAAAAAAAAAAAAAGAGAAAATAAAAATATACGCGTCGAATTGATAACCTCCTCTTTTGGTCGTCGGTTGAAAACGTGTTTAATACAAAGAGATAGATAATTACGTACGATACGATGATTACGATAATATGTAACAAAGTCCAAAGATGTGGACTAATTAAGTATTACATAAACTAAAACAAAACCGTTTTTATTTATTTATATTGAAATGCGACCATTTCTGGCATTCAAATCACTGAAAATAGTTTTTAAGCCGAACGTTTTAAGCATATCAGAGTCGAAATATAAATAATAACACAGGCCGGCCCTGTCACACAGGCTCGACTAGCACAGGAGTCAGGGGCTTCACTTGAAAGATGTAATAATATTTTTATGTTCAATAAATTTATTTATTTAATATTGATATAGCATCGCACTTTTCCTACAGCACCGTTATTCTTTTGACCCCCGACGCTAAAACTGGGATGTTATAAGTTTGACGTGACTGTGGTTTATCTGTGGCATCGTAGCTCTCTAACGAATGTATCGATTACGATGCGGTTCTTTTGTTTGAATGCTGTCGTGATCGAAATGTTTCTTTGTTACAATTTTTAAAGATCTGTTCAGGTGTTTTAACGAAAGTTGTACAAATGACAGCCGGGACCGACAATGGCTTAAGGTGTTTTCCGAGGCATGGAGGAATCTCTATAATTACGTTAAGATTACCCATCCATATCCCGAACTGGTCAAGCGTTGCTTAACCTTGATGATTGACCCGAGTGGCTGTTATTAGCCACGAGCTCTTCCTCACATAAATATCTATAGACTGAGCCCCGGATCTAGGGGGGGGAGGCAAGTCGGGGCTTATGCCCCGGGTGGCAAGTTCAGAGGGCGGCAAAATTCAAATTTTACACACGTATGGACAACTCATCATTTACTTAACTTTGACCACAGAATAAATAAAAGTACAAGTACAGAACACTCTTGTTTCACTGTGGCTCTATCAACTCGACCGATACCTAGGAGTACATGGTTTTATAGGCTTTGGGTACAGCACACGGAACACGTGACCGGGTGCAGCGAGAGCGCGGGATGGGACGCGCTGCATGAGCATTATTATTCGCGAGGTGCGTACGAGCAATATCAAAATAAAGTGTACCCTGCTGTAAAATTCGATTATATTTTATTATTTTTTTTCTTTTTTATTTTACCAAAATGTAATAGGAAATATAGTTTATTATACAGGAAAACAAAAAGGAACGCGGAAGTCGAGGCATTTTTCCTACAATATCGAAACAAAACTTTGTGGCGGAACTGGTTCTGTTGTGTGACTAGATTTAAAAGCAAAATTTACGGAAAATATGAAATACATAATCCATTTTCATATTTATTTAAACAATTAATTGATAAATCAAATAAAATAGCCTCAGCTTCAAGGATTAACACAAAAATATTGTTTTTTTATTCTGTTTCGTGTCACTGTCGCTTTTTATTTGGCATTTTTTAAATTTTACTCCAAAAACATAACATTTTACTCAATATGCGTACCTTTTCGAAAAGTAATACGTAATTGCGCTATACATATTTGTGGTTGCACAGAAATAAAAGGTAAAAATTCATCCGATTTTATAGATTTAACTTCATCAATTTGAAGGGACAGTGACAAAATGGATGTCTTAAAATCATAATGTGACTCAGGCTGGCTGGACAAATTTTCAAAATAGCTCGCATTTAACTAGGTCATAGGGCACTTTATGTGACCGCTTAACACCTTTATTTCAGAATTTGTGACGCGACAGAATCTTAGATATTTTTTTTTTAATATTAAAAATAGGTTCGCGTTGGACCACCGTCTCACCTGATGGTAAGTGATGATGTGGTCGAAGATGGAGCACGCTTACCTAAAAGTAACCTATTCACTCTTGACTTAAAGACTCCTAGGTTATAGCTATCGGGAAACACAGACTCCGGCAGGGAATTCCACTCCTTCCTCCTTCGTCCTTAGCCGTACGCGCAATGAAGGGATCCCCAAAACGTTTTGTGTCCGATGATGGAACAGGCTTGACGTAATTAGACTGTGTAATTCCATCGCACACTCCCCGAAATGTGACCGATAGAAAACCGAAAGACTTGCAATTCGTCGTCGATGTTCAAGGCTCTGCAGCTTTGACTCGACCAGTGCATCGTTGCCAATAAGTCTCTTGGCCTGCTTCTCGATAGATTCAAGCGCGTCCAGTTGGTATTTAGCAGATCCATCCCAAAGATGAGAGCAGTACTCCATACACGACCGAACCTGGGCTTGATAGAGATTGAGCAACTGTTCGGGTGCGAAATACTGTCTCACCTTTGCTAGGATTCTCAACTTTTTTGAGGCTAGTTAATCGATCGAAAACGTGTCACAGCCAGCTTGAAAAACCACTTTTCGCTGGTCTCTTAATCTCGGCAACGAAAGTGATTATCACGGCGTCACATAAATTTGTGACAGGCATCGAGCTAAAAGTTTTGTGATACGTACAGCGGCTTATTAGAAAAATGCAAAAATTTGTGTCCAGCTAGCTTGAATTTACGTGTAAAACTTCTGGCTGGCATTTCCGAATCTCAATAACGGGAGCGTTTTCGAATATGGTTCCTTTACTAACATTTAGTGACGCAATGTGTGACAGTAATAACTATTGATTTATGGCATCACATGTAAGTGTTTATGAGAAATCAATAAAAACTTAATGTCCAGACAGCCTGAATTCAAGCTGGCTGGACACATGTATCTCCGTTGCCTGATGATCTACGGCCTTCGAAATACGTTAATATTTTTGTGACGGGGACGATAATGATAACCTGAATTCGTGATGGAGAAACTTTGAGTAGTTTCAAAGATATTGATCATTTAAATTTTCCTTTACACAATACGAGATTTATTTGATTATTATTCTTGCCCGTTCTGTCGCACTACTTAATGGATGGTCTGCTGAAAACTTTGCAAAAAATGAGACTAAATCCAATGGAATATTGGATAAAAGAGGCTGAAAAGGTTGCTTTAAAAAAGTGGTGTTGACCCTATTTTGTACAACAAACGAATTCCGAAACGAAAAATACATTTTGATGAGATGTGTGAAGACGAACAAACACTCCAACCTGTTCAACTATTTTCTAAAGAAATAATGATGGTATTTGATCGAATCATGTTAGAAATTAAAAAGTTTAATTGTGCTACCATACTGAATTTGAATTTTGCGTTTCGGTAGGTACAAATATTTTAAAAATGACAACTGAAGAACTGCAAAAGTATGGAGCAGATCGGCCCGAAAATACAAGCGAGATTTAAGCGCCGTTGAATTCTGCCAGGAACTTTACGTTTTTAATCAAAGAGCAAGCTCCGCTTTTATTTGGTGATATAGAAAAAGCTAACGGTTTCTATCTCTTGTAACAGATCTACACTCATGATTTGCAGGATGCTTTTCCGAATATTTTTATTGCCCTGCGAATTTACTCTACGCTTCCTACTACATCCGCAAGCTGTGAACGAAATTTTAGCAATCTAAAACTAATTAAAATTTATTTATTTATTTTTTATTACTTTAAGAGTTCCCCGGGGCGCAAGGCGGTCTTTTGCGCTGAGTTTGGCGCGGAGTATCCGCCTTGCTACCCAAGAAAACACGCTAAGTGCCTGGGAGGATTTGCTCACTTTCCCTTATAGGATTCTACATGTCCAAAAAAATTTTGGCTTCTAAAAAAACCTTAACAAACCAAATTAAAGACAACTGCAACAATTCGACTTTTATTTTAGATTGAAAATTACGTATATGCTACACTCCCTCTCAGAAGAGCTTGTGTTCACATGTAGAATCGAAATGAAGTGAAGGTGACATTAGGGGAGCAGCCAGGCTGTTATTCAGCAGTGATGTGGTGGCGCCTTACTCTCAAGAAACAGTTGCAGCCTTGGAGAGTAAACATCCAGCGCCTGCGGTTGATCTCACCTTGACGCCCCCGATTCGGATTCATCTGTTTTAATTTTTTCAGCACCGCAGTTGTTTGCAGCCGTGAACTCCTTCCGAAGTGGCTCTGCTGGCGGCCTTGATGGCTTAACTCCCCAACACTTAAAAGATCTGGTGAGTTCAGGCGCCGGGGCAGCTGGTGAGTCTCTTTTGAAGGAGTTTGCGGCTCTAGTTAACCTGATGCTCTCCGGCGGCGTGAACGAAGCCGTCGTTGATGTCTTGTACGGGGCCAACCTATGCGCCTTGCATAAGAAGGACGGCGGCATTCGTCCCATTGCCGTCGGTTGCACTTACAGGCGTATGGCAGCCAAGATATGCTGCAAATTTTACAGTGAAGCGCTTAGCCATAAATTCCAGCCCCTGCAGCTGGGCTTTGGTTCCAGAGGGGGCTGTGAGGCTGCCGTACATGCCTTGTCCACAAACTTGACCTCAGGTAAAGGTGAGGTCATCCTCAAGGTTGACGTTAAAAATGCTTTTAATTCTGTGAACAGGGACACTTTGTTGGCAGAAGTTAAAAAATAATTATAATAATAATAATAATAAGAGCGTGGTATTTTTCAGGGCGACAGTCTGAGCCCACTGTGGTTTTGTCTGGCTCTCAACCCTCTTAGTACACTGCTGGAGGGTTCAGGGCTAGGCTACCAGTTGAGAAGAGTTGGTCAGGTCATATCACACTTGCTTTACATGGATGATTTGAAACTTTTTGCCCCCAGCAACTTGCAACTCATGGAGCTACTGAAGGTAACGGAAACCTTCAGTAGCGCCATCAGGATGGAATTTGGGGTGGACAAATGTGCGGTCATGCATGTAAAGTGAGGGGTGATTATGGAATCCTTGGGAACTCAACTCTCGGATTCCATACACCTAAGATCCCTCGGCTCAACTGAAACCTACAAGTATTTGGGTGTGTCAGAGGCACTAGGCATCAATGTTGCTTATGTTAAACAGTCATTGAAGGAACGCTTCTTTGGCCGCCTGAATAAAGTACTGAATAGTCTTCTATCAGGCGGAAACAAGGTGCGTGCCTTCAATGGTTGGGTCATGCCAGTATTGATGTACTCTTTTGGCATACTCAAATGGACTCAGACTGAACTTGACGCCTTGGACAGGCGGGTCCGCACAACGCTGACTGCAAATCGACTGAAAATCACCCACGTTAATCGGTGATGAGGCTGTATATCCCGCGGAAGTACGGGGGTCGTGGCATTTTAAATGCAAAGACCCTACACAACCGCGAGGTATGCAGCCTAAGGGAATATTTCCTAGAAGCCGACGTGGGTATGCATCGAGATGTGGTAGCGGTGGACAAAGGCCTCACTCCGCTCTCCTTAGGTAGCGAGAATTGGCGCAAACCTGTAGTATTAGATACTAATGACCGCAGAGAAGTATGGCAGAGCAAGGAGCTTCACGGGCGCTATTACCGGGCCCTTCATGAGTCTGACGTAGACACATTAGCGTCCGTAGCCTGGTTACGTTTTGGTGACCTCTTCGGGGAAACCGAAGGTTTTGTCTGTGCGATTATGGACGAAGATAAGATGACGAATAACTATCGGAAGTATATTGTGAAGGATGGTACGGTAGACATATGTCGGGCATGTCACAAACCGGGAGAATCCATTCGTCACATTATCTCCGGCTGTTCTCGTCTGGCTAACGGAGACTATTTGCATCGACACAACCTCGTAGCCAGGATTATTCACCAGCAACTTGCTCTTAAATACAATCTTGTGGAATCAGAAGTACCATACTATAGGTATGTGCCCGACCCAGTTCTCGAAAATGGCAATATTACACTGTATTGGGATCGGTCTATCATCACTGACAGGACTATTGTTGCCAATAAGCCTGACATAGTGGTGATAGACCGATTAGAGCGTCGCACAATTATTGTTGATATAGCAGTCCCCCATGACGAGAACCTCGTGAAAGCTGAGATAGATAAAAAAAATAAGTATCTTGACCTGGCGCGCGAGGTTGTCGACATGTGGGATGTGGAGACAGCAATCATTGTGCCGATAGTCGTCACAGCCAATGGTTTAATAGCCAAGAGCCTCGACCAACATCTAAGGAGGCTCTCGTTGGGCAGCTGGATCAAGGGCCTGATCCAGAAAGCAGTGCTCCTGGAAACGGCGCGTATTGTGAGGAGGTTCCTCTCTATGGAGCCCTGACCACCGGTAGCTTGGACCCTGTTCCCGATACCGGTGGGCAACTATTTTTTATATTTTTAAATGTTTTTATTTTTTATATTAATATTTAAAAATGTAATCTATATGTATATATATTAAATAAATGGAATAATAATAATATTCCACAACTTTTTCACACAACGCCATCTAGTCCCAAACTAAGCAGAGCTTGTGATATGGATACTAGACAACTGATAAACATACATAATATATATATTTCTAAATACATACGTATTATAGATAAATTACACCCAGACAAAGAACAAATGATCGTGCTCATCACACAAACATTTGTCCTAGGTGGGAATCGAACCCACGACCTTGCGCATAGCAGTCAGGGCCACTGAATTTACGGTTTTATGTGGCAGTGCTACAGGCACCCCTCCAAATTATTATATATAGACCACGTTTTGGATTCAGCAGTTGGATGCCAACAAAGTGACCCTCTCGGTCTAGTCATTTTCAGCTTGGCTATCCATCCAATCATTCAACAACTAAATTCTAAATTTAACGTGTGGTATTTAGATGATGGAACTCTAGGAGGTGATGTGGATACCGTAATCAAAGATTTTATTTTCCTGAAAGAACAATTCCAATCCATCGGCCTTGATCTGAACCACTCGAAATGTGAACTTTATATATGTGAAAATACTGACAGACAAACGACACTAAACAAATTCTATACAATATCCCCTGATATCAAAATTTTGCAAAATAGTTAATTGCACCTCCTAGGCTCCCCAATTTTAGAAGAAAGTTTTCCCTCATTTATTGATAGCAAAATTAATCATTTTAATGATATTTCAGAAAGATAAAATTTTTCCAAATTCATAATCATAATCTAATATTGTTGTTTTGGTCGAAATTTTATTTATTTCCTCCGTTCTTCTCCACTATGGAAGCAATCTTAGTTCTTGGACAAAATTGATCTTATTATAAAAAATACCCTTACATCAATTTTAAATGTGGCTCTGGATGACCGAGCGTGGCTGCATGCTACACTACCCATTCAATTTGGTGGGCTCGGCATCCGTAAAATTTCCAGTATAAGCCTACCGTCTTTTCTGTCTTCGGTCCGCAGCACTGAGACTTTAACCAAGAAAATTTTATCACAATCTCAGGTTAACTACGAGGTGCCGTGTTCGACCGATGCAGTTAATGCCTAGAAAATGGCTTGCCCGAATACGGCGTTGCCCGAGAACCCATCCTCCCAGAGACAATGGGATGAGCCGCTCTGCAGTTTGGTACGGGATATCCTTTTAAATACGTCAACCAATACTGCTGAGCGCTCGCGCCTGTTGGCTGTGGGTGAATGGGAGTCGGGCCTTTAGTTACAAGCATTACCTTCTCTTAATATAGGTACTATGTTAAGTGATAACACTTTCCGGATCGCTACATGTCTACGTCTGGGTGCTCTCAGCGGTGCTCCACATCGCTGTCAATGCGGCGCGGCAGTCGACCGCCTCGGACATCATGGCCTTTCCTGCAGCAGAAGCTCTGGTCGGATAGCACGGCATGCCAGCATAAATGACATCATCCATCGGGCTCTTGTCACCGCTGGAGTCTGGAGTGCCTTCTGTTTTAGAACCCAACGGCTTGGCACGCGACGATGGGAAGAGACCAGACGGGATGACTATAATGCCTTGGAAGTTGGGTAGGCCTTTGGTGTGGGATGCTACTTGTGTTGACACCCTTGCGCCATCTCATCTTCTCAGTACGGCGGGCTGTGCTGGGGCGGCAGCTGCAGGTGCAGAAAATCTCAAACGGCGCAAATACAACAACCTAATTGGGTACTATATGTTTGAGCCGTTTGGGGTTGAAACATTGGGACCATGGGGTCCGAGTGCGCATCTACTGTTTCGTGACATCAGCAAACGTTTAGTCGACTCCACAAGTGACCAGAGGGCTGGCCTTTTCTTTGGACAGAGAATCAGCATTGCCATTCAACGTGGCAATGCGGCCAGTGTTCTGGGCACTTTTCCCATTGATAGCGATGTTGATGAATTTTTCGATGCCCTATAATTTCCCTTTTATTTTCGCCTGTATTATATTTGTTTTTTATATATTTAATTATAAGTCTAAAACAACATCCGTAACTAAATAAATTAAAATTATTTGCGATCTTCTATGAGCCAGGAACGCCTATCGAGTCTTGCCAAAGAGTATGTAATACACCTTGCAATCTTAGCGATAGAAAATCGAATGGCAAGCAAATTATTTATTAGTTACAACGGTTATGTTTTCAACCAATGACAGTAACTAAAATTAAAAGAGAATTATAACACATACTAAAATATACAAAATAAACAAAGTAGGTATAGTCAAATTTTAAGTGAAAACATAAATAAAAGAAGTTTAACATTTTAACAACACTTTTATGAATTCTTCTCACAGTACATCTGAAATACCAATAAAATCTTCATCCACCCATCCGCAAACAGATCGCTTGTTGGATTAGAATCCAAGAGATGATTAAGCGCGGCCAGAGTGTGAGGAATTGGCGACTTAGCACGTGCAACAGTACGACATGGAGGAACGGCAAACAGCCTGTGCTTTTTGCCCCGGCAGTAATTGTCTGGGATAAGCGCGCTAGCATATGTAACAGATCAGGAGCGTCAATAGCGCCACGGAGCATCTTACAGGCTATTGTGAGCTGATCTCGAGCTCGCTTTACCTCTAGGGAGTTGTATCCGAGGCAAACCATTAAGAACTTTGTCGGATAGAGGTAAGGATAGAAGCCGTGTTTCTGCTTATATAGGTATCTAAGGAACGCTTTTTGAACCTTTTCTAATAAAAGTGCGTAGGTACTGTCATGTGGATTCCACACGCAAGAGCTGGTTTCCAGCTTGGTACGTACGAGCGCATTAAATATTATTTTGACGGCATGAGCGGTGCGAAAATCGCGGCAATTACGCAGAACAAAACCTAACCTTTGGTAGGATTGTTTAGCTACCATGGCCATATGGTCGTGGAAGGTGAGCTTTCGGTTGAATGTATCTCCCAGGTCTTTCATGGCTGTTGACGTGTGATGGTATTATTATTTAAATTATATTCAAAATTAATGGGTGCCGCATGCGACCGAATGTCATAGCGAAGCATTTGGACTTGCTGCAGTGCCAAACTGTCACGCTCGGAGTTTATTTCCAGGTACAGTTTCAAGTCGTCAGCATACAAGAGACATCTAGCATGAAGCAGAACTTGAGGAAGATCATTGACCATGATGAGAAATAATAAAGGCCCCAAAATTGAGCCTTGACTCACGCCGAAACGCGTGTGGTAGGTACCCGACACGTACATACCAAGCCTAACAAACTGCTGTCGATCACGTAGGTAGTCTACAAAGAAACGGAGGAGAGATGTGCAAACCATCTCTCCTCCGTTTGTCCAAATTATGACAAGGCCATAGATTTATTTGCTGAACAGAAAGCTCGACGAGTAAAATTGTGGGTGAATTTCAACAAATGCCATTTTTTTATCATATTGGTGAACTTTTTCAATTATATTTTTTTTTGTATATTTTTCAGGTTTTTTTTAATCTTTAGGATATCAAATATCCCCAAATTTAATATCATCAACGTATCATTTAAGACCAAGGAGAAAATTCAGTTTGAATTCTGGTTTCCACCGATATGACAAACCGGCACCGATTATTTTTTCTTTACACCGATATGATAAGTTTATCCACTGAAATGATGTACATATCCAGCGATATGATAATCTATCCACCTTTGAACATCAAAAAGGAAATAGTTAGTAGGTACCTATATAATTTTACAAGGGTGACTTAGAACTGAAGACCTGAACTTAGGGTCTTATGTAAGTAGATCACATCCAAAGAGATCCACTTCACCATCATCATCTCAGCCTATAGATGTACATTACCGAATACAGACCTCCCCTAATGATACATTTATACAGCTTCTACTACCCAGTGGTATCGTGGTAATGATTTTGGCAGTCTATGTAGGTAAGTATGTATGTGTCTGTGAACCATCTCTCCTCCGTTTGTCCAAATTATGACAAGGCCATAGATTTATTTGCTGAACAGAAAGCTCGACGAGTAAAATTGTGGGTGAATTTCAACAAATGCCATTTTTTTATCATATTGGTGAACTTTTTCAATTATATTTTTTTTTTGTATATTTTTCAGGTTTTTTGTAATCTTTAGGATATCAAATATCCCCAAATTTAATATCATCAACGTATCATTTAAGACCAAGGAGAAAATTCAGTTTGAATTCTGGTTTCCACCGATATGACAAACCGGCACCGATTATTTTTTCTTTACACCGATATGATAAGTTTATCCACTGAAATGATGTACATATCCAGCGATATGATAATCTATCCACCTTTGAACATCAAAAAGGAAATAGTTAGTAGGTACCTATATATTTTTACAAGGGTGACTTAGAACTGAAGACCTGAACTTAGGGTCTTATATAAGTAGATCACATCCAAAGAGATCCACCTCACCATCATCATCTCAGCCTATAGATGTACATTACCGAATACAGACCTCCCCTAATGATACATTTATACAGCTTCTACTACCCAGTGGTATCGTGGTAATGATTTTGGCAGTCTATGTAGGTAAGTATGTATGTGTCTGTATGTTTGTATGTTCCATTGTTTCTTTGTAAACTTAACGAAATGACATAGATGGGATCTACCGATATGATAAAACGACTCACCGAGATGATAAAATGATCTACCGATATGATAAAGCAATCCACCGATGTGACAAATCTGTGCGTTGATCATGAATCATAACACCGATATTAGATATAAGACACCGATTGTTTTTTTCTTATCATTTCGGTGTAAATTATCACACCGGTGGTAATAAAGACCACCGATTACAGCGATATGAGAACAGCGACGTGAGAAATAACACACTTTTTAGAATTTAGAAAAAATGCATAATATCTACGATAAATTCAATAACAGACAATGAAGCTAATTCACTTACTACCTCTGTTAGAACCAAACAACAATAATAATACTACTCATTACACTAGAAAATGCAACCACCGATAATATAAAATAATTGTCCGGGAGCAACTTAAATGGCGTACTTATGTTACTGGCGGGAATATGCAGCGATTTCACACACGTCCATCCTGACTACGCACTAGCACACACCAACGAGGGAAATACAATTGGGGTGGAGACGCTGTCGGACTCGTCGATGTAAAGTTAGATTTAAATTACTTTTGTCCAGCGATATGAGAACATTTTTCAGGACCAATACGTTTGTGCCTCTCAGTAATAATAATCGTTAATTATGTATTAAAATATGCTATATATTAATAACAAAACTAATATTCTATGAAATAGAATAAGTTATATACTTAACTTACTTGTTTTTATTAGTGTATAAGCTGTTTTGTTTGTAAAAAAAGTAGAGGGACAGCACCGATTTGAAAAAAATAGAGGTTTATGTATTTATTTCTACCTTTGTAATAGTCCTAGGAAAATTATATTTTTGCCACAACCCAATAACTACCTATTGATTACTAAAAAAAATAATTCAGAACAATATTCTTTTTTTCAAATACAAATTTCACCGAAGACAAAAAAATAAGTCATTTGGGAAATTCACCCTTGTAATTTTAATTCACAAATGCCATATATTTGATTTTTATTATGACATACCTATTTTTATTTTAAATCCTATCATGTGCTGTTTAAAATATATATTCTACACGTTCATGTCTTTATATGTGTAAATAAATAGGTTTAACTCAGAAAGAACAGCGATGGATGCATTATTTCCGAAAGGCCAAATTTGAAAAAAAAAATTGTCCAAATGACAATCAGTTAGTGGACATCTGATAGCTGGTATTATAAATATGATAAAGGTTAAAACATAGTGTATTACATACTCTTTGATAAAGGTAAACATAAATATAAAGGAGGCAGCATTTCCCAGTTTTAGCCCCGCCTAAAAAAAATTGAAGATCCGGGGCTGTATAGACTGTAAGTATTTGTAAATATTCTTCGGAGATCCTTATCTCCGAAGAATATTTAAACACACACATAACAACATAACATAATATGAATGAATGAATAGTAATTATATAATATATAATTATATTATTCATAGTTCACTATGAATAATAATTTATGCATTGTAAAATTGGCCAATTGCGAGCCAGATTCACCCATGAAGGGTTCCGTAGTAACTACGCAAAATATTGAATTTCATACAAACACAAAGCTGTACTTGCGGTTTTATGGATCGTGCTCCATCTTCGACCACATCATCACGTACCATCAGGAGAGATGGTGGTCAAGCGCGAGCCTATTATGAATTAAAAAAAAATAATATGTGCTATATTTTAGCATTTGGTTGAACCACAAATAAGAAAATTTTGCAGGAGAGCCAAAACACGTTTTTTTTTCTCCAGATGACGCGCTTATTTTGATAATATTAAAATATTTATATATATATAATAATGAAAAAAAAAAACCAATGCGAAGTTATACTATAGACATAGGACTAGAAAAATAATACAAATATAACAATTTACAATGCCAGGCTTTCCGTGGAAAAGTCGAGAAAAAATATTCGCCTTTTCGTCGCGCCTCATTATTACCAAGACATACCGTTTACCTAATATTCTCTTAGTTACCTCTCGATGCATTATGATAATATGCGTTGTTTTATATAAAAAATCCTCCGTAATATACCTGCTCTTCTGTTTCTTTCGGAGACGCAGATCAGAAGTCCGTCAGACGTGTCGTATCTTTCATACCCAGGGTTTACTTTGGAGCACAATTTTAAACCACGTGCGGGTGTAGGTATGCATGTACGCCCGCGACGACATCTGTTATCGGCGTCTCCGCAACCTTGAGGACTCCAGATTCTCAACGCTTTGGGCTTTGGTGGACAAAGGCATGGACGTGTCTACCGCTTGCACAGCGGGGATCAGGAGACAACCAGGCTCACACAGCACATCAGTGAGGCGACTGATGCGGCCCAGCAGCCGCGGTACCTTCAGCTCATTTCGTGTAACTGGGAAACTTTAATGCCCATCACCAGGAGTGGCTCTTGCCATACCAGTACACGGATCATGCTGGGCGAGGTGCACAATCTTGCGCTTGCATTAAATCTTACTCAGCTGGTCTAGAGAACTACGAGGGTGCCGGATGTTGAGTCACACATAGCCAATTGCTTGGACCTTCTGCTGACTACTGATCCAGACCGCTACTCGGTAACGATATCTTCTCCGTTAGGCAGTTCCAACCACTGTCTAGTGAAGTCTGTATCCGTCTACTCCCCGCCCGATCCCAGCCTTAAAAGCACTTGGTGGGTTTGGCGATACAAATCAGCTAATTGGGATGGCATTCGATCTTTCTTTGCATGTTATCCTTGGCAGCCTACTTGCTTCTTTTCTAATGATTCATCGTCGTGCGCAGACGCTGTGGCGGATGTTTTGCGTCAGGGGATGGAGTACTACATTCCGTTCACTGACCTAACAATGTCCGGTAAAGCTCGACCTTGGTTTGGCGCCGAATGTGAAACACGCGGCGTACCTAGCATGGGTCGATGCTCGAAACTGCAAATATTTCAGGAAACGCCCCCCCCATCCTACGCCCATGGTTCTACACTATGTGCATGAGTCACTCATACTTACCAGCGGAACTTATGAAAACAATGTTATGCCGATAGTTAAAAACAGGACTGGAGATATATCTGATAAAGCTAACTTTCGGCCAATCTCTCTTGCGACTACCGCTGCAAAATTTATGGATAAGTAGTATGATTAATTCATGCTTGAAATAGTAGCTTTAAACGCACGCAAAAGTGAATACATGGTCTTTCAGGTCGTCGGTAAATGTCTAGATTATACACCTAATTTTACCCTAAAGGGCTTGCACATAAAGAAAGTAAATAATTTTAAATATCTCGGGCACATAATTACCGATGATCTTAAGGACAATGTGGACACTGAGACGGAACGTAGGGCACTAGCGGTCATAGGTCATAGGCAGTATGTTGACGCGCAGATTCTCCCCGCTTTACGGACCAGGTCAAAATAATCCTATTTAAGGCTTATTGTCAAGGTCTGTACACGGGTGGTCTGTGGGTCAGCTATACCAAAAGATCTCTAGATGCCCTACGTGTCCAGTACAACAATATTTTTAGAATGCTGTTAGGACTGCCCCGCTACTGTAGTGCGTCTGAGATGTTTGCGCAGTACCAAACAGATGGGTTTCAGGCCGTCTTACGCAGCCTCTTTCGTGCCTCTCTCGTGACCAGTCAGGTTGCGGGTCAGTAATAACAGGATTCTGAAAACTGTTGCGGAGAATTTTTACTCCCCTTTGTATGGGTGATGAACAAGTAAATACTTGCCTGTTCATCCCTCATGCAAGATGTACTCAACTTCTTATTTATTTCGTTATTTTTTTTTACTTGTATTTGTTTGTGTACTTACTAACATCATGGATTTATGTTGTCTGTATGAAATAAATTAAATAAACCTAATATCCTCAGATTATAAAACAAAAGGTTGTTTTATAATCTGAGCTAATATCTAATGAAGAAGTTTAAAAAAATCGTAATGGTTGGAACTTGGAAGTAATCTGCGTTTAGTTCCGTTCCTTTTTTTATTTATTAGATAAACAAGAAATTAAAAATTGAAATATTTAGTTTTATATTTTTCTTATTTTGAAATGTATTAACTATTCATTAAATTATATTACTTAATCGGTATATGAAAATTAAACACTTGACACAAAAAACTAATCATAGCGCTGAAACGAAATGTATTTGACATTGACGTCGCTTATCAGTTGGTCGGTCGATTATTTTATTTACGCATAGCGCTTCATAATTAAAAAGAAAACAGTGTTAAGAATAAATAAAACTACAAAGATACAGGATGAGTGACTTGCTGGATGAAGACTTGGAATTCCGCGGTGGTACCCTGCAGCTGTCCACGGATACCAGCGCAGCGGAGATCTCTGAAAGTAATCGCAATAATACTACGGATAATACAGGGAGAAGGAAACCCCCGACTAGTGTTAATCCCTCGGTGTTGTCTGGTGCTAATTCCTTGACCTCTTCCACGTCTTCCTTTGCCGGTATGTTTTAAATATGTTATACTGAAACACATTCCATGTCGGCTGATTTTTTTTCTGTGGCTCAAAGACAGGTAAAAAATAAACATCAATGTCAGTCAATAATAGTTTGTTTAAAAATATATTTAATGTTATTTATGGTTTGAAGGTGAACATTATAATTAGTGTAACTACAACATTCCTGATATGGAATATAACTAATCCATTACTGTTACACTGAACAGGTACCTACCTACTTCAATTTATATAAATGGGTTTAATATTAATAGAAAATCCATTTTCATACCATTAAAAAAAATATTGATCTCTAAACACATAGTCTGCAGGATGTCAACTTCTGCTACAGATGCCAGGGGATCCGAGGATCAAACAAACCCTCCAATACCAGCATCTCCACCAACAGACATACAGGCCGTGTTCCCTCGCTATGATGTGCCTTTTGACAAGGAAAACATCAAAGACTTCTTTACCTTCCGCAAGGGAGTTGTCGAAACTGCAATACAGGAGTGCATCACTGCACTTTTGTTTCCTGAAGATGGAGAGTACTTGGGGTCCTGGCTGTTAACAGAGTAAGCAAATCATAGTAATACTAATGTATATAAATACTAATTTATCTATTTGGAGCAGCTGTGGTGTACACAATGTTATAGTAAAAATCAATTCTGTTTTGAAAAGAGTAATCATTGCATTTTTTGCTGGTTCTTCTCCATAAAATATGCAACTACCAATTTGAACTATGCATAAGCTTCTGACATTCTATAGCTAATAATGTAAGCCTATGTGTAATAAAATATTATTTATTTTGATTGTCTATAAAATGTCTCTTTGATTTTTGTTGCTACATTGTGGCCAAATAAACTTCTTTTTGCCTTTTGTTGGAAAAAGATTACAATGATCTATATGCACCATCAGACAATCTACTTTTCCTTATCAAAATATATGAATACTGTTGTTTGGGCAATGTTGTTATCATAATATCTGATTACTACAAACAATTGATTAATTTTATCTTTTTAGCGAGCTCAAACTATTTTGTATATTTTCCTTATAATCATGATTTTTATCATGGCTTTCCAGAATAACTCTTTGGGATAATGAAAAGGAGAGGATTATACTCCTCACCTCAAGACTGGTGATGACAATCAAATATGACTTCATAGCCATGAAACAGCTGGACTTCAAAAAGACCTATTTAGATGACTTGGATACTATAGTCATTGGGGAGTTGGTCTACCCTCCGTCATCTTTAGTGCCGTAAGTTTAAAAGTCTGTACAATAATATTGGTAAGCTAAGAAAGAAATCAGCCAACTGTGTGACAGGCCATGCACAGTATTGGATTCATAGTTGCCTATAACTATGTGTAATAACATGTTGATATACTATATCTCCAAGTAATGGTGTCAAATTGGAATTAGTATTCAAGCCCAATTTCATTAAAGGACTCTCATGATGAAAAAGTTGCATTGTTCATTGGCAGTATCTTGTTTTATATTATGAGGCTGTTTAAAGTCAGACGATTACCCTTTGATTATTGTTTAGTCTGTTGATCCATCTGTTATTTTTCACTCTGAAACTACTGAAATTGAAGTATGGCTTGGTTTTGGATATTAATTGTACAGAAAAAATCATGGAATAAAATCTAGATAATCTTTGTTTTACTACAGAACTATAAAAATGGTTTTACAATGCAATATTATTTACACTCCATTTGCTATAGGAATAACCTTTTCTTTTAAACTTTACGATCATAATATGCAATGTTTATAAGGCTACAAGCGAACAGGAAAACCTTGATTTATTGAAAACTTGTTTTGAATAGATAGATAGATAGTTATAATTGACCAAATGCCTAATTGCTGTTGCCCAAAGGATTTTTTATTGCCAAAAACGAGTTTCTTCTGATAGGTAGGAAATGAAATATAATTGTTTGATAGTACCTAACTACAACTTAATATGGAAACAGTAGTATCATTCTTAGTCCAATTATATTTTTAATTATAATATCTCTAACTTAGAATGTGTCAAACTGTACTTCAATTTAAAATTTTGACTGGTTTTAAAAACCTGTGCTTCAGTTTGAGCATACTTAAACTTGAATCTCTCAATCCATTAATTCGGAGTAAGCTAAAAATTCAGAAATGTAAATAATTCGAAGTTTCAAACATGAATATTTTAAATAATTTGTTATCTGTGTGTAATCTCTATGGGTAACAGTAGTCAGTTAAAATTGTATTATTATGATTTTATAGATTATACAAGGTGTAACAGATTAAGCACAATACCTCAGACACCCCAATTAGAATATTAAATTATAAGTCAAAAAAATTGGCCAAGTGCGAGTCAGACTCGCCCATGAAGGGTTCCGTAGTAACTATAATAATATAATATAATATGCATATTTATTTGACGAATAAAAAAAAACATAAAAATTTCGAAAAACTAGATTATTTACATTTTTACAACTACGCTAAATAACTTTGTTTTTCATAGTGTTTGTATGAATTACAAAGTTATATTTGCGGTTTTAGAAAATATGCTGTATCTCAAAAACTGCTGACCCGATTTTGTTCAAACCAATTTTGGTTGAAAGTTTACATTAAGATCTACAGACGTATATATTTTTTTGATTTTTCACTCCATTATTATAGAAGTTAGAGGGGGGGGGGGGGGGGGACACATTTTACCACTTTGGAAGCTTATATCTTTTAAACGATTGACTATGAAAAAGTGGTTTTAGAAACCCTTATATCCTTTTTAAAGACCTGTCTATAAATACCACACACGCATAGGTTTCATGAAAAAAAATATTTTCAGTTCTAGTTCTATGCATGGGGAGCCCCCCTTTATTTTAAATATTTTTTAATTTTTTTCTTAACATCGGAAAGCGGTTCACAGAATACATCTACCTACTAAGTTTCACATGTATAGTCTTAATAGTTTCGGAATAAAATGGCTGTGACATACGGACGGACGGACAGACAGACAGACGGACAGACATATCGAAACTATAAGGGTTCCGTTTTTTGCCATTCGGCTACGGAACCCTAAAAAAGATAAGTAACTAAATAAATTGAAACCAAACCTAGACATTTTTAGGGTTCCGTTGTCAACAAGGAACCCTTATAGTTTCGCCATGTCCGTCTGTCTGTCTGTCTATCCGCGGCTTAGCTCAAAAACTATTGGTACTAGAAAGTTGTAATTTGGCATGAGTATACACGTAAATGACGCCGAAAAAGTGGTAAAAAAAAATTTTGAAAAAAAAAAACAATTATTTAGGGTACCTCCCCTACATGTAAAGTGGGTGATATTTTTTTTTTCGTCCTTCCCATAGTGTGGGATATCGTTGGATAGGACTTTCAAAAATATTAGGGGTTTGGGAAGACTGTTTTTGATTAAGTAAACCGTTCGTAACTTATCAAGCTTTAAAGTACCAATTTTCGTTAGAGTCAAGTGTCCATCCCCTCTCCCAACTAAACGGTTGTAGTTAGAAATTCAAATGTCACGGCAGTAGTACCCATATATAACGAAGTTTAAAGGAAAACTATCACATATAAGTGGGCTTTACAAGTTTACGAGTAATAGTCGACCAATTGTATTTGACTCGAAAATTTCAAACAACCCCATAGAAATGTCGATAGATGGCGCTAAGTGTCAGTTATATCGCGCTAGTTTCATATTTAAATAAGTTTTATAAAAAAAAAAACGATTAATATGTTTTTATTTATTTATTATTTTGCTATATAATATCAAACACAAAGCTCCCCCAGCAAACTACTTCCTCAATTTTATTTTTTTGAGATGATCGAGTAGTGTAGCTCTGTGTGACACAGAGCTACACTACTCGACATACATATATATATATAGTCTGTGTCCTGTATTTAAATTCAAAACACGGGCTATGACAAGTTTTATACAAATCACTAAAAAAAATAAAACTTTCCACGCAAAATTGTCGGATCAGGTGAGGATTTGTATAGGAAGTCAAATTAGTTAGGTAGTCGTGTTTGCCTTTTAGTTAGAGCATGGTACGAGAGGCGATGCACGGGGTAGTTCAACACCTCACTACCCCGTGCAGGAGACGAGGCCGGGACAGACCCGGCCGGCACTAGTGCGGGGCTGCGGAAGAATTTGGTTTCCCGCGGCCCCTCGCGCACGTGCGAGAAGACACCGGGGTGGTTTTAGCCGGTAAGAGTCCGGCACGCCCCTCCGCCATTCCCCAGGCGGAGGTAGTTGATGAGGATTACCCCACGTAAAAAAAAAAATGGTACGAAACGATCAGTCAGCGAATACGACACGCACTTGGCTGTTATAAATACTACGGAACCCTACACTGCGCGTGGCCCGACACGCACTTGACCGGTTTTATAAAATAGTTATCCTTTCTAAACGCAAAACGTATGTGCGTCATACTATATCTTTACGGAGACGCATACACTCATGCAATATTAGCGGCTGACACGCACACGAGCGCATTTCCTTAAATTAAGGATTGTATTAATTTGTCATGATACTGTTTCCATTTTAAGATAAATGAAAGATTCCTCCGTCAAAATTTAACACCTAGTTTTTATGACGGAAATCGATTCAGAAGCCGATTCTGAACCAAATACTTTCAGGAATTGCGTTTATTCTGTTACACATTGTATAGTCTTCTAGCTGTGCCCGCGATTTCGTTTTCCTAACTCTATCCTGTGTAAATACTGATCCCGTGGGAACACTGGGATAAATAAAAGCCTATAATTATGTACACCTATAACCCCCTCTATTTTCCAGTAAAAGATCAATTAAAATCAATTCAGTCATTCTAGAGATTAGCTCATACAAACTAACAGACAGAAAAATGATAAAAAAGTGTTTTTGTGTTTTAGTATTGTGTAAAGTTATTTTCGGTCCAGGTAAAGTTTTAAATCACAGACATACTTTTTGGTTTTATTTATATGTATAGGTGTATCATATACTAACAGATATTATAATCACAATAATGAATGTTCAAGAGATCTATGGTAATATTTTAAGCACCATGGTAAAATTCACGAGACATAATCTAAATCTAATATATAATTCTAAATTAGAAAAGCAATTCCAATTGAGGATGATATGCATGTCCCCAACAATTTCTTAGGTGCAGCCTATTTGACATGGAGCCCCTTTGGCGCTGATCACTAGGGTAGTTCTAGTGAGGTCAGGCCTCGCCTCTGTTTGCCAAGAGGTAAAAAGGTAAAAGTGATAAAGATATACTCCGGTATTTTATCTTTCTTAACCCATATGTTGGTACACAGTCGTCTGAATGGCATCGCTTCCGGCGTCACCACGGTCGTGAAAGACTGCGTGATAGACCGATTGTGTCGCCGACCCTCGCATGATGAAGTGGACCACCAGAACAGTAAACTGTTCGATCCCAAGTATTTTGAACCTAGGTACTTTTCAGTTGCTGTAGGCTACACTAAACGTTGCTAGCGGCTTGTTTTGGGTTAATTTCGTATGTATTTATATTTGCATAGCTTGATGTAGAGACATTATGTGCCATTTACTGTAAGTTTTATTTTCATTTAACGCTAATACAATTTAATCTATAGGAATTTCATAACTGAGATTAGAGCTTCTGGGTAAATAGTAATGTAATGTAGACGAAACGCAGGGAGAACATTTATGTGGTGTCTGGGAGAAACCTGATAACTCCATTTTCGTCATTTTTTAGTTTGGTACTATGTTGTTATTAAAAAAAATCATATTTTATTTTGGTCTATTGCTGAAAAGTGTAACTATCATAGGAATGGGAGAATCGTAGCGGTAAAACGGCTTTTTCTACTATACCTAACTGATTTATAAATTAAACTTGAACCTTAAAAGTCTTATACTGAAAAATTACGTTTTTGGACTTAACAGGTTTCTCTCAGACACCACAGATTTATAAACCGATAGTTTGTAGGTAATAAATGAATTAACTAATTTTTTCTAATAATGCCTGTGGGGATTTATTAAAGGGGTTTGCAACTTCATTTTTTTTAGACATGATATGAAGTAGTTCCAAGTAATTGATTTAATATACAATCATGATAGCGTATTTCGATGTTGTAAAGCTGGAGCTTGGTATTCACGAAGCATTATCGTAATATTTTTGTTCCTGATATGTTTCGCAATATTGCATGCTGTTGACAGACAGAACGCATTGTACCCCTTTTTTTGTGGCACAGAGCATTGAAAAACCTCTGTGGAGACTGCTTGAACCGGCATTGTGAAAACTTTTCTTTCAAATCAAGCTTGCTAGTGTTTTCTCATAGTAGAAAGACAGCAGCAGTAATAATGACTAGATATTACAGAAAAAATATTTGAATAAAGGAATGGTCTGTAGTCAATGCTGGTGCACGGTTCTGTGCTGTGTTCCACACGTAACGCTAAACGCAACATGTTCTGCCTCATGATGCGCAACGTGTAATGTAGTGTGCAACCTGTTAAAAAGGCTTCCTTAACTGCGTAATTAGTTGCAATTAATTTTAAATATGTAAGACAATTTAAAGCATGCATAATTTTCAAAAACTAAATACATTGATTTATTTTCATTACATTCACAAAAGTAATTATTTACGCTAACTATTCACAATATATTATAAAACATATGCATGTTTCTAGATGTACAGTTTAATTGTAAACGTGAGTAGATTTAATAATGTTATTTCTACCTTATAGCGAAGCTAAGCCTATGTGATACTTTGTATATTCACAGGACTATATGGTATTTAGAGACAAGAGCATTTAGGGAAAACGAGTATGTAATTATTTTTCAGATTGATACCTTACACTCCTTACAGCAAGGCTCAGTTTAGACTAATCAAGTTCTCACTTTTGTTTCTAAAGGCGAGCATGCAGTGTCAATTCCCATTAATTAGAGTTAATTCCCTGTTTTCTTTATTTTATTATTTCCTATTGTTAAATAATAGAAAAAAGTGGTGTCCCGGTTGTTACAAGCACTACTGACAAGTTTTAGGTATGTGGGTTCGACCCCAGACAGATAACCTACTTTGTATAATTTACATTAGAGATGCCACGAATAGTTATTTGGCCGAATACCGAATATTCAGTGATGCCCTTGGCCGAAACGCCGAATATTCGACAATACTTAGCACTTTCCGCGGGTGACAAGTCAAAATTCGTCACTTTAAACTTGCATCACTATAGTACTTCAGATGAAGGTGTGGACCAGAAAAGTTCGGTTCCAAATGAACTTGATTTTTTTCTTGGCATTTGTTCGCCTAGATCGGAGACCAGACCCTTACAAGGGGTGGTCAGCAAATGCAAAGCAATAACCGACCCTTTCACAATTTACTAAGATTTATTTATCATCTCCCGGTAGCAGTGTAGCGGCTGTTTTCGGAAGCAGTTATAATTTATGAGGAAAAACACAAATAAGTGCTAAAAACAATGTTGTAATACTGTGTGCAATGTTCGGCCGAGTACCGAATAACGACAAAAAGCGGCCGAATACCGTATAGTTGCCGAATATGCGTGGCATCTCTAATTTACATCATCACCACTGCTCTGACAACTTCTCTACGGGGTAGGAAAATATCGTAAGGAAACCGACATGTCTTGAATCCGAAAAATCCAAAGACATTCGACATCCACCAATCCGCGCTGGGTCATGGGCATAGACAGGTTGACTCCCAGCAGTGGGAACGCTATAGACTGATTATGTTATGTTATTATTTATATACGATTACTAACTCAATAAATATTGACTACAGAGAGCGCCACCTCCGCGGCGTGAGACTTATGTGGAACAAAGGCGAGCCAGTGCCGCTCAAGACGGTGTGGAACCCGTTCAGCCAAGACGTGCCGTTCCTCACGTTCGCCTCGCATCCCATATTCTGGCATAAAGGTGAAGGTGATATGTACAAAAAACTTGTTATCTATACATGTTTTTTGTGTGTGTTTTTTAGCCTGAGGATTTTGGGTTGGTGTTGGGTTGAAAATTGACTGCGTGGGTACCAGCTGGCAGGGGCGTGCATAGGATTATGACATCCTATGCACGCGCCTGCCAGCTGGGTATGGTGTCGGCAAGATTGGTGTTAGATTTGATGATACTCTATGCGTCCAATATAACAACGCATTCAGTGGATGGTTGAGGGTCTCGTAGCGGTGCATTATGTCCGACTTGTTCGCTGACCAGTTCCAGGCAGTTTTTAGCAAAAGAACTGCCACCTTGTGGTCTAGGGTAAAGGGTAGCACCAACACATTGTTGCATGGTGTTGGAACATGTGGACAGCTAAATCCGGAGGCCTGGTCGTTCTTGCGTGTCCAAATTAATAATTATTTTAAATTTTACTAACATAGCTACCTACATAATATGTATTATGTGCTTAGTTTTAAATCAAATTTTCATTTCATTAATAGCTTAACGTTCGTACCGAGATATTGAAGCATCTCGTTATATAATTAATGGAAATGGCAGAACTCAGCATGCGCTGTTTAATCTTAAAGCTCTGCCTGTGCAGTTGTTATGTTCAATCTTAAAGTTTAAGCTCTTCTACACTTCTCTTTTTAGCAGTAAACAAGCCTGTAATCCGATTCACACATTAGTACTCGGTCGTTTATAAGGCACTTCATATTTTAGTAGGTCCTATGATCTCTTTCTAAATATTCATACTTCACTTTACCGCCCAGTTCTACATACTAACTCATCGGTATCGTAACTGTTCACAGAAGGAACAGCAGAAGAAAAATCAACATACGACATGGAAACCTTCGCCATAAAGATACAGAGAGCAATTGAAAACATGACGTCGTCAGCGTGCTGCATACACCACTCTCCCATTGTAATTCAGAGCTACGTAGGCGTGACGTCACTACTCCATAACAAGACTAGCATGGGATTCTTCAAGGTCAGGGGCAAATTCAGCTTCTAACTTGAAGGTATTATTTATTAAGAAATAGAGATGAGTGAAACTTGGGTTTTAACCTGATCAATTGCCTATCTATATAGAGTGGCTAAACCCAAGGCTTTAAAACTGTTAAGTGTTCAAACACTAAAATGAGGGTTTTCTGAAATTACTTTCACCACGGACTTGACGTCTCAATGCTGTCATTGAGGCGTGAAGTCCGTGCATCTGTCAAAATGCTTATGTTTTCTGACATCTGTCAAGTAGACCCCATCCGTCAACATTATGTTGTTAAAGTTTTGTGTCAAAAGAGGGTGACATTTCGCCTCAGTGTGCTTCCTGGTGGTGTGTAGTTTTCTGAAAATCTTTGAGTTTAAATCCCTTCAATTGGCCATCTATATAAATAGGAACGAATGATGTTTTACACCCAAAAATCTCTTTGTTGGGTTAAAGCCCGGTTGATTTCGTTACAGATGGCAATAACCCGAGTTAAATCCCGATCATAAGTTTGATCCCATTTCGTGGGTTTACTTACCCAATTATCAAGTTCAAACCCGGTTCATTGGTCATCAAAAGCTCACATTCTTCAAAAGATTTGAATGTCATTATGTTGAAAGTGGACCGGTAAGGCGAAGGATGTTCGAGGCGATGTTATAAAATTTGCGATAGTTAGATAATTAAGGCTGGGACTTTGTTGTTTATGTATTTGTTGTTTGTGATTCCCAGCAATGGGAATGTTATAGGTTGATAATTTGTTTTTGTTACGAGTGAATATAGCAAAGTTCCAGTTAATGAGTACTTAATCAATAATATTGTTTAATTGCATAAAGATTCGTATGTTCTAAGCCTTATTATAATAGTCATAAATTACTCAAAATGAAACAGTTTGTCACTGTTTTATGCTTCTTATAAGAGTAAGCTTTGCCAAAGGGATGATTAGCTCACGTTACAAAAGGATGAGGGTAGGATTAAAAAGAGATAGCAATTGTTCTCGATGAGTTCTCGACGTGATTTGTGCGCACGCGCAGTTAATTAATATGCTTCGAAAGTTGTTCGCGGTTTGGGATCCAAGACGAGTAGGTACTTGTCTCTTTATTAGTTATTGCACAGGTTTGCAGTTACTAATAAATAGACAGCGGGAGTCAGGACTAGAGTATAGCTAGTCCTTCACGTTGCTTCACAGCCGCCATTAAGTTTAATGCTTACTAAGCATTAGGTTTTTGGGTCACGTAATGTTGTTGCAGGCAAAATTAATACAGAGTTAGATTTTGAGTAGCAATTATGGTTGGAGGTTGCTACTAAATAGTCAGGTTCAGCTGTATTCTACGACACAAATTAACTACTGTAAGATATGCATCAGGCGAAAACTTTAATGTATATACAATGGCTGCGAATATATAGTTTAATATGTAGATCATATCGGGTCGCTGCGCTGGAAACGCATTGTTCTTGGCCCTAGGGCATTATTTAACGCTTGTGATTATTAAGATATTTTAGCCGTAGTTAATTTAAAGTGAAATAGGTGATCCCGTGACTTCGAAAAGTCCGTACCATTTTCAAACACAAATGTCGTAAAATAGATCAATGTTTAAAATGGTGCAAAAGAGTGATATTCCAAAATAGTATGTCTTTTACCCTTTTCGAAAAGACAGCTACTGTTTATCCAACAAAATCCATATTACCTGCAGTTTAAGCGACAGGGCAAAAATAATTGTAAAGAGGTTTTCTGAACCTCTGTATTTTCAGTGGAGTCTTTTCCTGAATATTAAAATTATACGTCAGTTTCAGTTCCTAAAAGTATTGGATAAATTTTCCTATTCAAATCGATAAAGTCAACAAAAATAAACTGTAAGTACATGAGTGCAGGTTGGTGACGTCATTTGCTGGTAAAAATTGTAACAACAAATGACTTCAAGCGAAATTGCAACGCACTATATCGCCTTCAATTTAATTTATGTCACAAAAGAAAAGGTAGCTTTCCAGTATTTTTGGATTATTTATCTGACGGCCGTAATAGATTTTATCTGAAAAATATTATAATGTTACTACCATGTAAAATACATAGTATTTTTGTTCCTACACCCATAACTTGCTCACATTGTGCAAGCGATAAAAAATATATATATAAAAATAAAACATTTATAGTTCATCAAACTTCTAAATAGGTTTAATAAACGATCGTATATCAAAATCAAAATGTTATCAAGTAAATTATTATTTTTTGTTTTGATTTCACAATTAAACACATTACAAGAGAGAGGAGAGGTGTGTGTTTAAATTCTTTTTAGTTAAATATGAATGCTAGAGTAATATGTAGTGTCAAGCTTGTTTATGGTCATTATTACATATTCGTAAAGGGGTTATAAAATGTTGTATATGAGTAAGTGATAAGAAGTTAGTGTCAATATCAAAATATGATACATAATGGTCGATGTTTTGACAAGAATTTTTGAATAGCGTATGTAGCTTTTGCATGGTCGTCCAGTTTTTGTACATAGTTAATGTATTTATTCAGATTTTTTGCGTTTAAAATGTATCACAAATTGTAAACAGTCCGTATATACACTTATGTGGCCCATAAATTATATCTATACATAGTAAATTATTCTTCATATTTATGAAAAAAAAAATACTTCTTAAAGATAAACTCAAATAATTGAACATGAAATGAAAAATAGTGATTTAAAACAAATAGCAAGTTTAGTATACTGACTGACGGAATGAGAGCAGTGTAGTACCATTAATATTTGTAATTATATTCTTTTATTATATTTAAGTTGAAACTACTGTACTTATATAAAATTATAGATTGAAATGCATTTATTTAATTATTGGTGGTTATAGAATTTCCTGTTATTCATAACACCATCAAATTAAAAACACTATGTTAGTAAGATACAGTCTTTAATTGCCTCCTTAGGCATGTTAAGTTTTGCTCAGAAATTATGTGATTATTATCTATCTATATAAATATAAACTATTTGCTGTTTGTTCGGTAAGCCCTTCATTTGAAAATAATTGGAACCGTTTGGATGGTTTTGTCCGTTTTTGGTAGTCCAGAAAGACCATAGTGGAAGGGAATAGTTGCCCGGATGATAAGAAAATCTATGCAAAGCTAACTATTTAGACATGGTAACGTCAGTCGGGTCTCTTAATGTTTAAAGAAATTAACATTCGATATTTGAAATTTGTATGTCATAGACCTATTGTTTCCATACAATTCTAACAATAGCAATAGTTAACACTCTCATCGCCATGTGGTCCGCCTGCCGCCCACATGAATTTCGGTGCAGCAAGCCACTATAGATTTTTTAATTTTTACAGGCAGGCCATGTGGGCTGCCTGTGTACCACAACTAACTGCAAAAGTTACACGATATCTAGCGTGGCGTGGTGTAAAAGACATTGCATGACCCGCGCGCCGCCCACTTGGTCGGTTGTTCTAGAAAAACCTTAAATGTGTATGGCGGTGAGAGTGTTAATTTATATAAATAGTCTCTACTATTTTATCTTTGTTGTTATGCATACTTTTTAATAATGTATCTGTTTCCATTATGTACCATTAGGTTGTGTTAATAGTTTGTGTAAATATACTTTATTTAGTTGATGTTATACTTATGTATGCGCTGTGTATATAATACTTTAATTTATAATAAAGGATGTTGAAGGTCTGAAGTTAATATATTAGATACGATATATTTACATATTTTTGGAATGGTTAGTGCAGTTGCTAATTATTATTAGTATAGTATATTGTATTACAGTTAGATTTTAGTGGGCTAGTAATTATGAAAACCTTATTTTGAACCTTATTCAATTGCTATGTAACTCAAATGTTTTATAATTGATCTAAAAATTGACGGTACTCTTGCTTGCCTATACGAAATAAGTTTAAAAAAATACTTCTTCACCATTCACTCTGGACATTCAAGAAATTTGAGAGTTAGTTGGTTTTAAATGCATTATAGATTATATTTTACAGTTTGATGGAAAAAAATACCACGTTATTATAAGTTATTTAGAAAACGATTATAATACCATGATATTGATTCCTCAAATAAGATAACTTTAGAAAAACCAGTACTTAATTGCATTTCTTTTATCAAAAGGAGTCGATTACCTAAAATCGATTAAGCACAGTCGGTAAATACAAATGTAATGAAATCATGATAAAACGAAGTATTATAGTTTTTGTTTTAAATACTACATATCTGCTCTCACGTAAAAATACGATTTTACGGTTTATTTCAATATTATAATAGTTATTTCCGGGTGAGGTACTTGTAGGGCATCGATCAATTGTCGTAATTACATTGAAGCTCTTGAATGCTGGCTCAATTTTGAACTCTAAATCAACAGTATAAAGTTTAGTGTAGGAATAACACAGAAAGTTGAAACTCGAAAAATTACGGCCTACGCGAAATTATGGTTCTAATGGCCGGGACTTGACCGGTATATTTATCTTAGAATGTGTGCCAATTGGCTAATACAAAATATACACTACCTTTATTCGGATAAAGTACATTTTACGCTAAGTAGGTTTTCACTGCAAAGAAAAGTCAAGGAATTAAACTATAGAACGGAAAAGTTGTAACGGTTTTTATCACTAGCCAAATATTGTGTAGTAAAAAGCATTATATTTATAAATACATACATATTATAATAATATACAGATCAAATTATGTTGCTGTTTGTGTATTCGTACAGTTTTGTCTTTATGTCATTGAAGTTTGTCTTATTATCTTTGACTAATAAATATTTGAATCATAATTTTATGTAGTTTTATTGAAAACGAACATACCTTGCATGTTAATACAATAGATGATAGATGCTCACACATTTAGTATAGGTACGAAAACAAATCAGAAAGAAAAAGAAACAAACAAAGTCAAATAAATAAGTTAGTGAAATAAAAACTGGCTGAAAATCAAGGCTATTAACCCCGTTGTTATCTAAGTTTGATTATGATTTTGGCTCATTAACAATCACTTTAGCTTCACTAATACATTTAATTTGCCTCAGTGTATACTTAAACATAAGGGAAAGGTGTAGTCATATTTAAAAAAAAAACCTTGCTCATCAAAACTAAAAATGCATTAAGTAAGTTATTTCTTAACAAAAATCGTAACTCCCATACCCATTTTGATAGGATGATAACTTTGTGTAATTGTATGGAAAACCTTATTTTTAATACGACTACACTTTTCGTTATACCCTGATCAGGTAACAAAACCTTCCCTAGGGATGGACGATCATGCAGGACAATAATATTAAAATAAAAACAAGAAGTAAATGAAACTCATACCTACCTACTCGTTTTCTAAATACTCAGTCGGCTTGCAAAGTTAAATATTATTATTAAATATTACGTTGATTGTACAATTTCAAATAGACACAATCACCACCTTGACATCCAAATTATAACAGTATACAGATTTTCTCTAAATAATAATAATTCTCCCAAAAAGATTGTACTAAAACTATCAGATCACTTTCATCGTTTTTTATTTCCCTAAAGTACATTTTTAATTATGATAAATCAAGTTGGAGTAAACAGAACGCAGGCAAATATTAAAAACGGAATAAATAACCACCACTGTTTGAATCCTTTTTATAACATTACACATATTCATTTTCACTCCAGTTGGCAGGTAAATGATAATTATCCCAAAAAGATTCTTCAAGAATAAGTTTCGGATCGTTTTCATCGTTTCCTATTTCCCTGACGTACCTTATATTTTCTATCCACGATAGATCCTCAATCACATTCTCATTGTATATAGGTATTTTTATGTTTTTGGACGAATCAATAATATCCTCTTTGTTACTTTTAGGGTTTCTACGACACACTTTTGTTTTCGGTTTGTTTTCTTTTTCATGTGTAAATTTCTTCTTAGAACCCCTTTTCTTTTTTTTAGTAACAATATCTTCTTGAAACACAACTGTTTTACTGATAGGTTTGTTGTTTTGCCGTGGTATTGTTAATTTTTCAGGAACTATTGCCTGTTTTTCTTTTTCTGTGACGTTTGAAGGATTTCTTGGACTGTTAAAGCTCAAAGTCCCTGCTTTGTGAACTGTGACCCGACTCACATCTTTATAAATTTGTCTAGGTTGAATTAAATGTTTATCATCTGGGTTGTAGTCACTTATTGAAGCAGTTTTGTTCGAAGTATAATAAGCTGGTTTTTGACTTACTGGAATATTATTGTTTAGAGGGTAATTTTTTTTAGATATAATTGTATTATCTTTCAGATTATAAGCATTCGTTATCTCATAGTTTGTAGTATTTGCACCTTTAGGAGGCTCTTTAGTTTTCTCGACCATGTTGTAATTCAAATTATTTTTAGTATTACAAATAATAATTGCCTTATTTGGGGTAGCAATAGTTGTCACGGGTTGATCCAATTCAATAATAGGATTCTTATTTGGTATTTTATCAATACAATATTTATTGGTGTCTATTTTTTTCATAACATTTTTAGTTACATTATCCACCGCGACCACTAGTCCACCAGTGACATCTCGTTGGGGAATAATATTTATCACATTCTGCTGCATTAGTTCGATACCTTCAAAGTTATGAAGTACACTTTGCGAACAGTCAGCGTTGGTAGATATTTCCATATCAAGTGGCTCTTCTACATCTCTCAGAGATAGACTGGATATACCTCTATGTATGTCCACTTCAACAGTTACTTTTGAACCTACATAATCTGCTGTTGGAGCTTGAGTTCCATCATGTATTGAATCATCATCATGGTTATCGGTGAGGTCTATAACTTCAACATTATTGTTAACTTCTTCAGCTATCTGAGTAAATTGAGTTCTGTCTTCATCAATCATCGAGTATACTGGTGATATTGACCCTTCACGAACAAAGTCAGCAGGGATTGAGCTGCCATTATCTATGATCTGATTTTCAGTCCCTAGTTCTTGATGATCTAATATTATTGCTCTCATGCAGCGAGTAAGTTTTTCAATAACCTGTAACAATGATGATATTGAACATAAGGCAATACAATTTTATTTTTGTATTGAAGATGATAATTTTATTTTTATAAGTGGGTCATTATTAACGTTCGATTACATTATGTAGGTATGTGGGAATAATAATATAATTTTTTACAATCAGTAGGCTTATCAGTTTTATGGGTAAACAATGCGTCATGAAATCCATAAAAATACGTAGAAAAACTGCAATCATTATCAATTAATGTAATTAGCTTTAAAATAATAGGGAAAATTAATTACATGCATAATTCCAAGAAGATCTAGATATGTACGCCCCTGAGTTTCCGTTCGGAAGCAGCGCCGGCGCTAGTGGGCATCACATCCCATGTCCTATGTTAAAAGGGTTATTCTGTTTTTCATATTCAATATTTAGTTTTTTAGATTCTTTAATGGGTAAAGAACTGAAGGAGAAGATTATGTCTCAGTGTTCACCACAGCGGAGGTGGGATGGGATAACCTTCAGCTACGGTGTATCTTCTGAAGCTTTGCGGAGATGAGATGTGTAGATTACTTAATTCTATCAGATGTTATCTCCGCCTAGCCTTCCTTCCTTCGGTATGGTGTAGTTTGAGCATTTGGCTCGTCTCAAAAGGTGTTAAAAGTAAAAAGCGCCAGCGACCACTCCCTGCCCTGCCTGTGTGATGGTAGCACAAATTCTACGTTGTTATTGAGGTAAAATGATGAAATATTACTGTACCACGTAATAAAGTTCAGTAGGGGTTTTAAAGCAGCTTATAAAAAAAATCTGGGCTATGTAGGTGTTATCAGGCACAATGGATGCCACTACAGACAGACAGTCTGCGTGTCACTGTTATCTATCTAATATTAATACCTAAATTCGTGCATGTATAACACTGTTGCTAAGTTAAAATGATAATTTATTTTTAGCACTTTGCAACGGATACAGCTTAATCTGGCTTACATTGATAAGTTATAATTTAACTAATCCTAACGAGTATACCTAAGTACTGGTTTTTATAAAAAATAAACTCATGTGATGGCATCTTTATTAATTTATGTAAAAATTGATTTTCGGCCTTCGTTAATATGATTACCTACATTTCTTCCTATCATTATTAACTTAAATAGCTGCATATCTGTCTTAGTAGACCTTAGGGGTCCCAGTATTATTAACAATTTAAAAATAGCTCACATACTTACACCATCAATAATCCAAAACTTACTTTTTTATACCCTTTCTCACAAACTTGCCAGACACTTATTAATGTAAATGTTAATCAATCATCAATCAATCAATATATTTCAAACGCTTCCGTTACTGACTGACTGAGAGACAACGCACTGCCGAAACTACTGGGCGCAAGAAGGTGATATTTGGCATGTATGTTCCTTGGGGTGTGTAGGGGAGCACTAAGAAAGGATTATTGGAATTTCCCAAGTGATCGGAATTTACACGGGAAAAATCTGCGAAAGAAGTCGTGGGCAACAGCTAGTTGGTATATATATGTATATATATATATTTTATTTTTCAACAACTTTCACACAACGCCATCTAGTCCCAAACTAAGCAGAGCTTGTGCTATGAGTACTAGACAACTGATAAACATACATATATATTTCTAAATACATACATATTATAGATAAATTACACCCAGACAAAGAACAAATGATCGTGCTCATCACACAAACATTTGTCTTGGGTGGGAATCGAACTCACGACCTTGCGCATAGCAGTCAGGGTCACTGACCACTAGACTAACAGGCCTGTCAATATATGATGGCTTTATGCATTAAGTCCATCTATGTAGGTACCATAACTGTACCCGTATATCATCATCTGATTATACTTTTCCCAACTTTGTTGGAGTTGCCTATCTGAGCTACACAACCCAGTAGCTGGAAAACATGATACTCATTGGCTAGACCAGTTTCAGATTTACTGGTTTCTGAGTACCCGTCACAACTCTCGAAGGTATCCAGATGACAGCCGCGATCAACTGTTTAGCGGGCTTTCCAAGGCACGGGGGCATCACACCGCCATCTTCCAAACTCCGGACTGCTAATGAGAAATTCCTCACAGAAAAACTCAATAACACTTGTCCGACCTGGGAATAAAACCCGAGACCTCGTACTTAGCAGTCGCGCTTGCGACCTCTCCACCAACGAGGCAGTTATGGTATACGCAAGTTTTATAAATAAATAAAATATGTTTACACAAAACTCACAATGTTAAGGGGATTCGATATCTACTGCCTTCAGGTAGGTACCAAAAGCAGAAGGTAATCAAGGAAGCGACATCATTGGGTATTAAAAGTTACGTTTGTTGTTAGTGATAGGGGAAAACTTGAAAAAAATAATCATCTGTGCAATGTGGAGGCCAATAGGTCCAGAAGCAGAGATTGAGATGGACGGACCAACTGAAGCAGAGCAGCTAAGGTTTGAGAAAGTGGTCCAATTAGCTATTGACTGCAAAAATGGAAGTCTGACAACAGTGGGTTTTTTTATTGATAATAGGTTCGCGTTTGACCACCATCTCACCTGATGGTAAGTGATGATGTGGTCGAAGATGGAGCACGCTTACCTAAACGTAACCTATTCACTCTTGACTTAAAGACCCCTAGGTTATAGCTATCAGGAAACACAAACTCCGGCAGGGAATTTCACTTCTTAGCCGTACGCACAATTAAAGTATTCCCAAAACGTTTTGTGCGTATGAGTGGGATGTCCACTATGTAACGATGGCGCATCGCCGTTTGTCTTGTAGTCCGATGATGGAACGGACTTGCAGGAATTAGAAGACGGCGGGTGAAGATAGGTGATCGTAATCTTCAGTCATGACGGGTCGACCAATGAGAAAGATAGTCATTAATCAATTACAGACTATAAGTAAACTTTGGCTGCAATAGAATTAGGACTTTAACTTAGAATTATATTATCTAGGTACTTAGTTTTTTTTTTATGCACCTGCCATGTTATCTCTTTACCGCCCATGGTTGACTGGTAAAGAATGCCTATGGCATTAAATCCGCCTTAGTACATTTTGTGTTGCATAACGTTTTTACATAAATTTTTAATTGTCTGAATCCTGAACAGATTAATTAATTAACAGGAGAAAATACTTTTACGTTAGGTACCTACAGTCTGATGTTTAGGAAGGATTTTAAATAAATTTGAACATATTCTTACTTGTAATGAACGCTCATCTTGACTACATTGTATTTTGTATGAAGCCACCTCTCTTGTGTATTGCTCAGCTTCCCGTACTGAGATTGGCTTATGTTTGTAAATATGGTCTTCAATTTTGAAGCTTATTTCTATCAATCGTGCAGTTATTATCTGTTTCTGTAACAAGTTAAGATAATTATATTGTTGCTAAGTAGCTAACATCATTAACAACAGTTATGTATGTTACTGTTATGTCGTTAGGTTTAAGATGGCGGAAATTGTTGCTGATTGTCTCAGAAGGAAGGAAATGTTTTTCCTGGCTATGTAGGCACAATTTATGTCTATAGTTATCTCTGATACAACGCTAAGCCAACATTGCAACGTCTAAATGAAAAGCACTAGCTAGAAACTGAATGTAGTCGTATTTTAGCCGACTGCGCCAGGTTTATTTGTGAAATAATCCTGTGGGGTATTAAGATAAAGGAAGCCCCCAAAGTTTATGTAAGTCACTAAGATGTATATATAGAGAAAATAAAAATAGATACTTGTATCAATACATGGCTCCAAAAAAACTTTTAAAACCTCTAGTAGCGTAGCAGTAGTTCGGTTGTTAGTCCGGTTGACCGAACTAGTGAACCTTTCAGTTGCAATAGTTCGGTTCTAACAAAGCACCGAACTAATGAAACCCTCTAGTAGCAGTAGTTCGGTTGTTAGTACGGTATCAATACCTGTACCTATAGCAACAGTTCGGCAAATAAACTATATAACACTCGTATGTACAAACTATTTATATACAAAGTCGCTCTTTTTACGTGTTAAAAATAAAATTAAGATATAGTTTGTTTACATTATATGCCAAGTTTATTTGCCGAACTAAAGGGGTACATATTTAAGTTTCAGTAGTTCGGTGCTTCGTTAGAACCGAACTATCGCAACTGAAAGTTTCAGTAGTTCGGTCAACCGGACTAACAACCGAACTACTGCTACTAGAGGTCTTAAAGCGGTTTTATGCTATTAGGTGATCTTCTAGAAAAGTAGCTTGTATGGAACCTTTTAGTCGTTTTTTAAACACCTGATCGAGCCGTTAAACCGTAGTAGGTTTATAAATTAATGCATTATTTAGACAAACAACAGTGACAGGTATGGTGTTAACAACTTATTCACCGTATTTCGGTACTAAGTACCTACTATCTACTTAGATAGCTTTTATAAAAAGCTAATCTATAAAAGCAACTACAGCATTATTTTAAGCTCGGCATGATCAGTAACGTAAGTAACATGTATTTTAAATAAATATCTAGGTACGTCAAGCAGTAACTTGTTAAAAATACCAAATAATAATAAATTTTCTTGCAAAAATTATCGCTCAAAACCATTGAGGTAATATGTAAAACTTGGTCAACTTGCTTCATGAATACTTATTTATAAAATATGTTATAAATCAGTTCTTACCTCTTTCTTATTCCGGGACCAACAGGTTCTTTTTTTGGGCATTTTAACTAATTCAAAGCAATTATGTAATCAATGCGGCTTTACAAATTTCGTTTGGCGGCGGCGCCTTTTTTAAACCAACAGCTTGTCATTTTCGAGATTCTTTTTTCAAATGTTTTTCAATTTTTTTTTTAATTTCAAACAAAAAAAATTGGTTTTGTGCGAAGCATTACTGACACCATAGACATTGTTTTCTTTAATTATTAATGATGGGACCACAAACACACCTGATGAAAAGTCGATTGTCGCCGATAGAGCTTGCCTAGTAAAAATAAATAATTATTTGTAGGTATTCTACAATTAAGCAAATCCTGTTAATGTAGATAATTTTGCAGTTATCAGTAGGATGATTTCAGAGTATCCTGTGTTATATAAACTGAAGATAATATCCCGCAAAAACATCCCAGAGTCAGTTCGCTCGTGTCATCGGACACGACAGTCGACAACTGTAGTTAACTGAACTTTATTCATGGATAATTAATACAATAAAAATGTATTTGGTAACTCAAGCAATTATCTTATTATTAGCTATATATCTCAGCAGCGCTGGATATGGGATACCGGCATCATCTGGCGATCAATATGGGTGAGTTCCAGATTTTTAACATGAGGTTGAGTATATGTAAAATTAGCCTATAATTAATTTTCGCGCCATTTCATTGTGTTGTCGATACTTATAAAAGTACTGAAAACGTTAATCTTTACCGTTTACGTTATATCGTTTACGTTCATATATAAAAATATCTCTTTTTATATATTATTTAGGTAAGTACTAAATATTCAGGGAAAGCTTACTTTTGTTTATTTGGTACTAATGTATTTTTAGGCCTAGTTCACAAAGTCAGTACCTATATAGGTAAGACGGTTTTATTGATTTGAAAAAGTTTGTTATTCTGGATTTTAGTGAATTATACTTTAAATTTTAAATAAATAATACCTACGTATTCACAATAATATAATAAATGCAAAACAACTTTTTAATATTTTTAAAAAGGTAGCTGTTGGAATTGGTTTTGATTTCTTAATTACTGAAGGTTCAAAATCAATAAGTAGATAAGTTCCCAGCTATATTTACGCAAAATTGTATATCGTCACATTTACATCGTAAAGTAGTTTAGTAAAATCGATATTTAGATGAAAAACTGTAGGTAATGTGGTACTACACACACACACCGTGACAAAAATAGTGAACGTTTGGATACGTTTTTTTACCACGGTGTGTAACTGCAGATTTGTAAGTTTGCCGTGGATGTGACGATATCTTCTAGCTAATTAAGTAAAATTTGTATTTAGGTAGATACCTGAAGTCATTTACGAAAATAAAATATTGTCACTTGTTAAGTTTATTTGAATACTAGCTAATATCCGCGACTTAGTACGCGCGGAGCCGATTTTTTTATGAAATACTTATTATACTTATGTATATTTACTGTATGCATAGTAGATACTGTAGTGCTTCTTTATAAACGATTTTGGGCGTATGATTACCATTTGGTAGAATAATGAGATTCGAGGCATCACTTACCCGTGAACATGCTACGTCTATGGAAAAAGCAGCGCTTACTTAGATCTATACGAGTTTTTTAAATGTCTGGCTTTAGGATTTATTATTCGTCATTGAGAAACTAAGAGTTATAGGGACTCGCAATCCTTTAGGCTGGAATGGGTAATTTCTAGGTTTAATGGGAATTCTGGGGATAAATACTGTTTCGTCTTTGCCACAACCTGTTATAATTAGGTACAGACTCAATATATGTATATCTGGTGTCATTACAAAGCTTTGGTGGGTATAAATTACGATGCAGTATAATCCTCTATTATGCTGCATCGTAATTTACCAGCAGCAGTGATCACTATAATAAGGAACTCTGAATCTCCTGATGCTGCTCTCATATTTTGTTTTAAACTAAGTAACTAAGGTTAAATTGTAATGACATCAATCGTGGATTATTGCATCTTAAATCTCACAATTTGCTATCTTGTAAGTACCCCTATTTAGTACGAAAAAGAAAATTAATAAAATAAATCTACGACAAAAAACCCTATGAAAAAAAAATTAAGTTACTTTTTTTATTGATAATAGGTTCGTGTTTGACCACCATCTCGCCAGATGGTAAGTGATGATGTGGTCGAAGATGGAGCACGCTTACCTAAAAGTAACCTATTCACTCTTGACTTAAGACGCCTAGGTTATAGCTATCGGGAAACTCAGACTCCGTAACTTTTTCTAATGAAAAACTAACCCATTCCTAATTCTCTTAAATAACACTAACACAATAAAAAAGTGGCCAAGTGCGAGTCGGACTCGTCCATGAAGGGTTCCATAGTAACAAGCTTAGATTAGTGAAACATAACTTTATTTTACAGTGTTTGTATGTATAGTAAAGTCGTATTTGCGGTTTTTGAAAATATGCTTTATCTCAAAATCCGCTGACTGTATCTCTTTCGTACCAATTTTCGTTGAAAGTTTTAGTTAAGACAGCATTTTTTATTTTTCGCTCTATTCATTTTAAAAGGTAAAGGGCACACATTTTACCACTTAGGAAGTGTCTATGTTTCAAACGACGTACTTAGAAAAAAATTGGTTTGAAAAACCTCAATCTCATTTTTAAAGACATCTTTCTATAGTCACCCTACACGTGTAGGTTTGATGAAAAGAAATACTTTTAGTTTCAGTTCCATGCGTGGAGAGACTTACTTTTAGTTTTGTATACGATTCGTAAAGTGGTTCACAGAATACGTCTACCTACCTATATGTTTCAAGTCTGTAGTCTTAATAGTTTCGGAATAAAGTAACTGTGCTGTGTCATACGGATGGACAAACACACACCCAAATATGACGAATCTAGAAGGTTTCCTTTTTGCAATTCGGCTATGGAACCCTAAAAATGGTAAACCTTCTTTCTGACAAAAATGAAAAAGCTTCAAATGAAATTAAAAAAAATCCCAGAGGATTCAAATCAATAAAACTGAAACTTCTCTTTAAACTAAAGAAAAGTAACGAATGAACTTTTATCGGTCAATTTATATGATATCCAGATGTACATTTGACTTCTCTTAATTGTTACATTACACCTAAATTGCAATTCTTTATTTTGTAAAGTTTACTCAATCAATTCAATTTGGTTAATAGTAATAGTGCTCCGCCTAAGTAATACCTATCTAAGGAATAAAAATATAGACGACCATAACTTAATTGCCTGGATGTAATAAACCTCAGTCTAAGCTTAGATCAAAATAGGTAGTAGTTATGTATTTATAGCTTAGTTTGACAAAATATTGAGAACCTTCTCCTTTTATTGAACTTTATTGATTCGGTTAAAGATTTCAACTCAGCGCCATCTATCGAAGGAACTTTGCAAACAAAAGCTATTTTCTACATTTTTTAAATTTTTATGTGGACCCCCAAATGTTACCGAAACTAAAAGTAGCCTAAAATATGGTCTGAAAAGTCCCGAATCTACTAATGAATCGAAACTATCTATCTGTCGAATAACATGCAAATGTTGGCTAATTTCTATGGTTTTTCAATTTTTACGCGGGTACTTACCTTAAATATTACCAAAATCAAAAGTAGCCTAATTAAAAGCCTCCAAAAGTCCTTAATCTTCCAGTGAAAGTTCTGTCAAAATCGGTTCAGCCGTTTCGGAGATTAGCTCGGACAAACAGACAAAAATTTAAAAAAGGCGTGGTTTGGTTTTAGTAAAGTGTAAATAACTATAAAAGCTTGTAGAACAAACCTTTATTTTGAAATCACAGGCAGACACACTCAGCGTTTTTGTGAATGGAAGATCACTGTAGACTCTTAGATTAGTTTTTCATTTTTTTGTTTCTTATTACGTTGTGCTGTGTTAATATTATTGGTCTATACTGTCCTCTCATACCTATTAAACCTGTATTATAGACATTGCAAAAATGAATGATATTTTGAAAGAAGTTACCGTGGAGTTTCTTGCCGGTTCTTCTCCAAATAAAACGACCAATTTGGAACCGTGCACTAGCTTCTAACGTTTTAAGAAATAAACGACAAAATAAAGCCAATGATTGTGTTACCTTTTCAGACAATCTGACGTGCAAGCCCCAGCTTACGTACCAGCGTATCTAAAGAATCAACGATATGGTACCAATACCGGTGGGACTAAAACTGGCTATAGTGGAACTAAAACTGGCTATAGTGGTACTAAAACAGGCTACGGTGGAAAGAAAACAGCTTATAGTGGAACTAAAACCGCGAATTCGGGTACCAAGACTGGGTATTCTGGAACCAAGTCAAAATACTCGGAGACTAAAACCTGGTATTCTAATAATGGAGCTGCGTAAGTACATACCTAATTACAGTTAATTATCAAAATCAGTATTTTGGTTTTGTTTTAAATGTATGTTTTATGATTATGTGGTCAAAGCCATGATTGAGTTTCTAATCGAGGTGGAGTTTCTCATGACATATTAAAAACAGAGACTTAAACTTTGATACCTTATAGTGTAGTGTAGCATTTTGTAAATACTTTTGTATCTCCCATAAAATTATGTATTTACAAAGGGACGGAGCTATGAAAATTTAGGGCCATATCACACTGGCGATCGGCGAGCGAGTTCAAAGCGAGGCTAATACGTAGCGAGTTCGCAGAGAGTGCGCGGCGAACCCGCCGCGGGCCTGCAGCGAGTTTGCCGCAAAAAGCGCCGTTGATGCCATTGCATACACTCACATCACAACAGACCACCCCACCGCATAAGCGCAACGATTTCGCCAGGTACTCGCTGCGAACTCGCTGTGCACTTGCACCGCTTTCGGCTTGCTCGCAAATCGCCAGTGTGATACCAGCCTTAGGTTTATCAAACGTTTCCAAATATAATTATCATTATAACCACCACTCTTTGTTTCAGGCCCAACTATTATGAGTTCCACAACAATGCCAATCAGCCTTTTATGCGTAAGTAAAATCTTTTACCTACCTAAACGTAATCCTTAGTTCTGTATCATATCATATGCATAATGTATATGTAGGTATATATGCTGGACTGGGCTTATTAGTTTCCACCGCGAGGCATACTTTTCTATTGTTTTCTTTACAAAAACAGAAAGCGTGTTTTGTTTTTTATTACCATTTTGTTTTGTCTTGTAAACTTATTGTTTGTCCTAAATAGAAGTAGACCTATTTCTGTCTTTTTACGGATAAGTCGTTAATTATTTGTTTTGCAAAAGTGGATTTTTTTTTCGTTTCAATGGCAATAATTGAATTAAATCGCTCTTACACCTAGCTGCTTCCAAGACCTTTTTTGCTGACTGTATTTTTAAAATTATGTGAATGCAATTAGCGATTAAAAGTAAAGAAAAGACTTTCTTGTTAGAGATTCCTATCTCTAACAAGAAAGTCTTTTCTAAGTTTCAAAATCCACCGTTTGTACAGTGAACAGTGATGTACATCACCGTTTCTACAATTCTAGACCTGATGCCATTAGTTGACAAAAAGACATACAAAGGTGACGTGAGATTTTACTGCAGTTTTAATAAAATAATTTTCTACAAATTGGGATGAGTAAATCTGTGCGAATGACAAGTTATCATTGTCCTTGGTTCTTGTGGGTAGGAATATGACTCGTATTAATTATTCGAAATGATTTACCTCCAAGAAGATTCGTAATCGTTACTACGTCAGGTAAATGCTTCATGAAGTAATTTAGGTACCTAAACGAATCAGTTACCACGGTGTCAATTCTGCAAACTCTTAATTGCATCTTCTATGAGTGAGTAGGTATTTCGATTAATAATCGTTTTACCTTTTTGACATCATACCTACGAGCTTTTTAGAGCCAATTTTTTTAAAGAGCTTATTTCTCAAAGTATCTACAAGTACCTATATATGCAGTCAAAAAACTGTCGGAAACTGATGAATTGTTTATGGTTCCAAATTCGATTTTTTGTTTTATTTTTTTAGTTTGGCCAAAACTGTTTTTCATTTTGGCGCGCAGTCTTAGTTGCATCTATTGTTTATATTAAATACAGTGCTGAGTTCAGTTAGATCATATCTTTTTTTTTATTTTTTTATTTTATATTTTTAACGTGGTAAAATTATCAAATAAGTCCTCCCACTCCGGGCAAGGTGGAAGGGACTGTCAGACTTTTACTGACTAAAATCCACGGTGTTCCTTCAATAACCCTTTACATACCGGGGCCACGGTAACGGGATGAGTCCCACGACCCCGGCGGGCTTCGGCCCTCTGCAGAGGGGGCCTCGTCATGTTGCTGACGCTCTTTGAGGCGCGCGTGGAACACGACGCGCCGTCGACCCGGGCATGGTCCATGGTCGGGCAGCGAGTTGCCCTTTACTCGCTGTCCGCATGCCCGCGCCTACGGTGGCCGGAGATCGTCGGCCGACGTCCGACGCCGTGGGCGTCTACCACTGCGGCTGGGCTGGAGGGAGGACGCCATCCTCTCCCTCACGCGGCCCGCCTCCTCCTTCGGAAGCATGACTGCTTCGCAGAAGGAGGCGACCGCTTCCCACTCCCTCTCGCCCCGCAGCATGGCCTCGACCAAGGCCGGGCGCGAGAGGTCTCCGCCTATTGTCGCCGTGAGGACACGTCGGTGCTCTGCCCAGGCGGGGCAGTCTTGCACCGTGTGCTCTACGGTGTCCTCAGGGCGACCCTCGCAGTGGTGACACCCAGGCGTTTCCTCCTTTCCCATCAGACACAGGTACCTCCCGAAACTTCCGTGTCCGGTGAGGACCTGCGTCATGCGGTAGGTCAGGACGCCGTGACGCCGATCTAGCCACTCCTCAAAGAGGGGTCTTACCGCCGCAATTGCGGCGTGCCCGAGTTAGATCATATCTAGTGTCTATTGTGAGTTTCATAATGGTCAAAAACATCGAACAAAAAGTCTTAAATTTTGCATCGCCAGTAAAATTTCGTTTTCGAGTCCCTGAAAATGTTACAGAAGGCTTACGGTGAATCGACTTTATCAAAAACACGTGCTTATTAGTGGTACTAAGCGTTCAAAATGTGATGTGATGGAAATTTTGCCTAACTCAGGTAGGCCATCAACGTCTTCAACTGAAGTTGACATCGCAAAAGTGAAGGAAATAGTGACTGAAAATCCTCACTGAAGTTTGAGAGAGATTGCCGCTGAACTTTTTGTTTCTCATGATTCGATCCTTACCATTTCAAATAATCACTTGGGTATGAAACATGTTGCCGCTCGGGTCCCAAAACACCAGAATTTTCTCCAAAACTTCAATCGCGTAAGAGTCGCCGATGACATGCTAGAACGAGTCAATTTCTGACCCAACATTTATGACGTGACGAGACATGAGTTTATGAGTTTGACATGCAAACGAGTCAACAAGCTTCGGTGGGGCCACCTTCCAACTGAACCGAAACCGAAAAATCATGCAAAAGACAGTAAAAAGTCAAACTCATGTTGACCGTTTCTTTTGACTATTGTTGTTGTGCACTCGGAATAAAATTCATACCGGAAGATCAAACAGTAAATAATAAATATTGTTTGAACATCATGCGGCGTTAAAGAGAGCAAATTCGGCGAAAAAGCCAGATTACTGGAAAGAAAATTCTTGGATTTTGCACTTTCGCACAAGACCATCATAGTGAACGAATTTTTGACCAAAAACTCACCAAATACGATGGTGTAACCACCTTATTTACCAGATAGGGCTCCAGCCGACTTCTTTCTTTTCCTAAACTCAAATTACCACTTTGTGATACCCGTTTTCATTCGGTAGAGGACATAAAAGAGAATTCGCGGCGAGAAAACTCAATTCCGGAAAAATCGTATTAAAATATTTTGATGATACATACTTACTTTGAAGGCGATAAAATAACTTTGGATGAATAACTAACATTTTGTCTATTATTGATCGTTTACCGATACTTTCTTGACAGAGTATTATAATTGAAACACGAACTATGTACCTACCCCTTTAAAAAAAATACGTAATCGGAGGAGTATGAAATTTAACAGAGTTAAATTTGATATGGAGAAGCAATGCAGAAAGCTGCCTAATAGTATTTTTCTATCGCAATTTTTTCGAAATAATATTTCGACCACCATTAGCTTTTTATAAAGTCATAATTTCCAATTCTTGGAAATGAAGAAGCTGATATGAATTTAACTAACTGGATAAGCACAGTCGCGAAACACTCAGCGAGTCGCTGCAAAGTATCAAGTACTTTTTTATACTCAGACCCGCAACTACTATTTATAAGCCATACCAACATTTGTTCTGGTGCGGGAATCAAATTCACAGCACGCAGCGCAGCTATCGTTCACTCAACCACTGCGCCATGCAAAGTGAAGTTCACAATTCTTTGGTTTGAGTCGTCCTCTGCCTACCACAATAATAAATTAGTTGGGAACTATTTCGTAAAGTGATAAGAGATTAAACTTCAAACTGCTCTAACTTATTTTGGAAATTATAGAATGGAAAGTAAGATATTTATTAGTTGTTTATTTGACACACAAAGTATTGCAAAAAATAGGAGGATATAACTTTAAAGCAATATTATGCAACGAAAAAGTCCAGTTCAGCAAAATGTCACGTAATATTGTCACAGAAATTACCTGACGCTGCTTTTCAACCGATTCTTAAAGTGTTTTCTAAGGTGATAGTAGAAAGACTGAAAAATTAATCAGCATATATAGATACTAAAAGATAAAGTATAAATAGGTATACATACGTAATAAATACATCAATATTCTTTGCTAAGTTTTTATATCTGCCACTGTTGATAGGAACCTATTCAGTCCAGCTCATATATTTGGTTATAATTTTAGTTATGTTTAGGTAATCTATAAACCAAACGAATTTGAATTAAAACGTCTCGATAAGATCAAAATAGACATAGTATCTACAAGAGTAGGTATAAGCGATTATCAAATGCGCGTGGGCACGCTATCTGTACTAACGGAAGCGCCGCAAATCTAAGCCGACGGCGCCCGGCGTTGCCGTCCGTTCGATTTGCAAATAACATGTACTTACGACCTAAATAATCACCAATGTCAGCGATAATGCATAGAGCTGATGCAGTTCAGGTCAGGGTTGTGCCCTAGACTGATTGACAGTAGGGCTCAAGGATTTAAAGCGAAAAATATACCTTTTTAAAGGATAGTTATACCTGTACTAAAATTAATTGTTGTAGTTCACTTGTGTAGTCGAACAGTCTGTCTATTTTTTATTTTGCTAGTTTAGTTTAAACATAGTCTCTATTACATAACAATGTATTTATCTGTGAGGGCTTGTAATTAGCAAATTAGGTTTAATATATTATTGTTATAATGTTATTAGTCTGTAAGCCTTCCGAAAATAAAATAAATGAATAAATAGTTGAATCTTCCTTTTGAGTAAGGTACCATATGTATGCAAATGTCGCGTATCTACCATTAGTGCAGTAGTATTGAGAAAAATAAGTATCCCATAAAAACAATACATGTCAAAAAAAACCAAGTCTCGCAACTCAATTCTTCTACCGTAAAAAGTTGTGAGATCCATGTGATACCAAGTCGGTTATTCATTTGTTCAGTCCCTACTTAAGGGACCTTCTGTCTTAAGGTGTTACGTAATTATCTAACCTAACAACATCTTATAGTGACCATATCAATATTAATTTTATTTTAACGTTTTAAATAAATAGATTGACTCGGCCATCGCATGAAAACACAATATATCTCACGAGTAATAAATATATGAATTAGATTGTTTAATGCGATTGCCAAGTCAATTTAGTCAATGTATTTATTTAAAACGTTCGTACTCATATTTAAGGATCACCTTTTGTTTTGGATCTAATATACTGTAAACCTTACCATAAAAAATAGCCTATAATGTTCCCAATGGGATATAAGCCTCTCCATGAGAGAGAATGGGCCATGCCGGACATTGCTTACTATATTTTCCTTAACCGTTATAAAAACAGCGGTGATTATGCAAATAACACAAATTAATATGCCTCACTGGATTTGAACCCACAATCCACAACGCGTGAACCTAATTCTTTGAGCGAAATGTGATTTCTGTCGCTTCTTGTAATTTCTAGATACATGACATATATCTTTTCATACGGGGAATATGACCGTCATACTTGATGTAAGACTAAGTAATTGATTAATCGCGTTTCCACTCCTATCAGCTAAATGCGAGCCTGCCTGCAAGAACTCAGGCATCTGCATCGACACGAACACCTGTGATTGTCCCGCCAACTTCCACGGCAGGTACTGCGAGTTTGAGAAGAAGCCCTGCCTCTCCTACCCGCCGCTGCCTATGAACTCCGCGAGGAGATGCTCATCAGAGTAAGTTCATACTTGTAATCCAATAACTTTGCTCGTTGGACTCCTGGTCGAAAGCCTAATTGCTGATTTTCGGGTGTGTGACCCAGGTTGAAGAGCTCGTGGTTAAGCAAAGTTTTCTGAAGTCTTTTATTTTATTTGTTAGGGAAAACAAACAGTTACACATTATTCATAACAAAAAATACGAACATATAGGGTTATACAAATGTGCAACCAACAACGTTCTCCACAGATGTACAAGAAAAAGCCAGTATTGTTATTAAAGTTAGGATACAGTATAAGTGTATTTTCAAAATTACTAAGACTTAGTGTATACAATTGCAAAGCTAAAATTACTCAGGCAAATTTCTAATTTTATATAAAAGCAGATTTCTGAATCTTCTAACTGGTAGTGAAAACAGATCCAAGTTTGAGAAAAACTTATTGTAATTGCTAACAAGGCCTTTGTCCGAAGGCCCGCGTTCGTACGACTAGAAGTGACGGCGAGTCGATGATTTTTGTGCCATAATGCGTTAAAAAGCAGCTTCTCTGAAGTGTAGGATCCAGAGGAACGCCAACGGAATTCCGAAGATGATATCTATGAAAGGCCAGAGTCTGCAGTGACAATGACATGAACACTAACATAGTTTATAAGACCTTTGTTATTAACATTATATGGTCAGTTTTTTAAGTCTGAAATAAATGTATTCTATTCTACTGTTACTTAAACAAAACTTCCTCTACAGGACCTGCACGATAACCTGTGTAGAAGGCCACAAATTCATTGACGGTTCTACTGTCGCCAATATGAAATGCAATGAAGGACAGTGGCAGCCAACCAGAGCCGACTTCTCCACCATCCCTGACTGTATGCCGGAGTGCAGCCCTCCTTGTATGAACGGAGGAGTTTGTCTGGCGGTCAACATGTGCGAGTGTCCCGCTGAGTTCAGAGGCTCCCAGTGTCAATACTGTGAGTAAAACTTCCAAATCTTTAAGTACTTTGTAGCTTGCTCGTGGTTAACAAGGGTCGTACGTGCTGATCTTCAAGGTTATGCAACGCTTTTCAAGGTCAGTTCATGGATGCGTGACCATCTTTACATCCATCCCGGCTGTCATATGTAAATCTTTGACAGTCGTTATGGGTAGAATTAATACGATTCTGAATCTAAAGCCTGCAATACATGTTGGCCGAGCGTTGTCGAGTGAAGGCCAATACCAACATGTAGACGGTATATTTGCCTTGTCTTGCTATCGCTCGGTGTCACTTGCCTAGTTGGCCGAGTGGAGGCCAGCGCCAACGTGTATAGAGCTCATTTGGTGCAACTTGTCTTCGCTCGCCGTTGCTCGTGATCACTTGCCTCACTTCGGATCGGTGTCGGTTTTTGGTCACAAATCAAAGGCGCTCGCCTGCGCTCAGCCAACGTGTGGGCAGCTCTACAGACCCTCTTCTACATTGGTCGTCTGCATTGGCGTTCGACGAACTTATCGAACGTGTGGACATTATTTCTTGCCTTGTACCTATTTGCCAACGCTCGCGTTGGCTTACGCTCGACCAACATGTATTGCAGGCTTAATAATGAATCAATAAGAGCTACTTTTCAAGTACCTACGCTTGTTGAATAAATCATTTCTTTCTCTTATAACTACTAACCGCAGTAATTTCTTACAGCCGTAAGCGTATGCGACGTCCGTAAGCTAGCCTTTAACGGCGCTTACGATTGCTTTGGCGACAGTGAATCTTCAAGCTGCATGCTGACGTGTCCATCCGGCAGTACGTACAGCTCTCCAGCTGCTGAGCTTTACACCTGCAAGTACTCTACGGGAGTGTTCGAGCCACAGCCAATACCGCACTGTATTTTCCGTGAGTATTATTAGTATTATTGAGCCGAATTCTTAGCAGAAAAACAGTTTTGAAACTTTTGTGTTGTTCTTTATTTTGGCTAATAATTAAATTGTATAAATGTAAAGTCTGAACTTTATATTTTTTGCCAACATGTACTGTATCCATTTTTGCAAAATAAACTATCTTTATTTATATCTTCAACGTTCCAAACCATTTTCTATGCGTTTCGATGCATATTTTACTTCCTGAACTATCTTACACTTCCCAAAGATAGATAGATAGATAGATATACTCTTTATTGTACACCATAACAGAATTAAATAAGGACTTATAAACTACAAAGGGTGTTACAATGGGCGGTCTTATCGCTAAAAGCGATCTTTTACAGACAACCTTTAGATGGATTTGACACAGCAGGAGAAATTACAAATTACAAAGCACCTTATACTTCCCGAAGCATCTTACACTTCCTGAAGTATCTTATACTTCCCGAAGCACCTTACACTTCCCAAAGCACCCTAAATTTACCGAAGCATCTTAAACTTCCTGAAGCATCTTATACTTCCCGAAGCATCATAATGTATGAATCAAGAAACGGAGTACCTACTCAATACCCAAACATTTATTGCATTCTACAATGTGTTTGTTTACCAATAAGATTTACCAATAAGATCATCATGAGTGAAGTGTGCGCCTCTAGTAGCATCCCAAATGTCTGATTTTGAAGTTTGACAAAGATATCTACTGCTGCATACAAGCAATAAGTACCGAATTACCAACCAGTATGCCAAAGAGCCTTGTTATTTGCTAAAGATTCCTGTAATCGAACACAGTTTACCAGTCATTGTCTCGCATGGAGGCACAGCATTATGCTGAGTGATTACCGTTTCGCGTGTCTGTGATGCACATATATATGCTTATTCTTATACATATACCTATTATTACATATGTATATATATATAAATTCTCTGTAGTTTTGACTGATCATTGTGCTTTCTCTTTTTCTCATTTTATGCCACAGGTGCTGGGAGTTTTTCAAACATTGTTGGGTCTGCCACATTGATATTGGGTTCAAAATAAACCTGCGTCAACTATTATTTATATAATTCTAGTACCATAAAAATAAATCTTCTTTTTTACAGCTGAGGTCGTCGTTATGACACCAGGGAGCCACAGATATAATAGCGTAAGTGATTTAATGTCCATTCTCTGCTGGTCATTATTTAAATGTTTTTTTTTTTGTGAAGATTAACTATAATATTTATTTTGTTTGGAGTAATATTAAGTCTATCCGAAAAGTTTGTGTACGTAAACATTAGTTAGAATTGTGTGGCAGCTATTTTCGCCCATCTGCAAGAGAGAAACGACAATATTCCACACACTAATTTTATTGATACATAACTATGAGCATTAGAAAACCCACAGTTATATTGAAATCACAGGCAGACAGATATGAACCCACCATCTCTCCCCACAGACCTACACCTACTACTCAGAAACTACAAGCGAATCGCACGGCCACCAGCAGTCTATGGGCGAGAGCCACACGCACCACTCCATGACGGGTAGCACGCACGGCACCAACACGGAGGACGCACACGTTGCGCACGGCATGCACGGCTCGCTCACCACCTACGGCACCGGCCGACCTATCATCGTGATGCAGGATCTGACGCCTAAAGGAGGCACCTGTCTTAGTTGGGCTGGCGTGCATTACAAGACCTTTGATGGCAAGATTTATAGGTATGTTGGTCATTAGAAATTGAATATTTTTTGGGAAATGATACATGGGAATCTTTTTTGCCTTGGAATTTTTGGAACTGGAACAATTTAACAGTTTGCCTTGGAAAGCACCGGACCCGACCAGTCTCAATATAAAATACTTAATACACGGCTATATCCGGTAAGAATGGAAGGCGACCCCAAAATAGTTATGGTTAATATAATTATATACAAGGTGTAACAGATTAAGCGCAATACCTCAGACACCCCAATTAGAATATTAAATTATAAGTCTAAAACAGCATCCGTAACTAAATAAATTGAAACCAAACCTAGGCATTTTTTATAAAATAGTTATCCTTACTAAACGCAAAACGTAGGTATGTGCATCATACAATATCGTTACGCAGACGCATACACTCATACAATGTTAGCGGCGGACGCGAAACGCACACAATTTCCTTGAATTATGGATTATATTAATTTGTCACGATACTGTGTTTCCATTTTAAGTTAAATGAAAGATTTTTCCATCAAAATTTAACACCTATTTTTATGACGGAAATCGATTCAGAAGCCGATTCTGAACCAACTACTTTCAGGAATTGCGTTTATTCTGTTACACGTTGTATATATTGGTTTTGGTACGATTCCGGCAGTTTTTGCTAGATAAATACCTAACCAGTAAGACCTAATTTACGAATGAAAGTATTTCCAACATCAATTCATGTATTTGGAAGGGCAACCAAAGCATTCAAAAAATTCGTCAATTCACCACAATACTTTTAAAAATTGCCTAGCACCGATGATACTGAACCACATACTTTGTCCTCAGCTTCCAATCTCCATGCCAACACATCTTGGTCCGCGACGCAAAGGACCACACATACTCCGTGGAGGTCAAGCACGGCGTGTGCAAGAACACAGCGTATTGTCCCAGCGAGCTGACGGTCTACCTCGAGGAGAAGTTCTACGTATTGTCTGTGGGAGGTAAAGTGTTATTCTGAAATTTTATTAATTAAGAATATAAAATTGGTAGACTTGGCCTTTTAAATTGGGAGCTTACTATCACTCACTATTTAGATAGAATATACTTTATTGTACACCAATAATTGAATCACACTTAAATAAAAATATTGTAAGCTTAACAATAAACCAGGTTAAGATCTGTTTTATTAATTAACTTTAACACTTTTTCTATAACCTATTGCTAGTAGTTAAATTTATATTTCTTTTTTGTTGTTGTTGTCATGTTGTGCGATTACGCTCTGGGTTACAATCAGCCCAAAACATATTATGTGTATTTGTTATAATAAGTGGATTGTAACTGCCTTGAGAATAAATAAATAAATAAATAAATAACTAGCTTGTGCCAGCGGATTCGCCCGCGTGGGAAGTTTTTCCCGTGTAAATCCCGATCCCGTGGGAATTCCGCAAAATCCTTCCTTAGCGGATGCCTACGTCATAACATCTACCTGCATGCCAAATTTCAGACCGATCCGTCCAGTGGTTTGGGCTGTGCGTTGATAGATCACTATGTCAGTCAGTCAGCCAGTCACCTTTGAGTTATATATATTTAGATTAAAGGAAATAATATACGGATTATACATACTTATACTATACTAGCTCTTGTCCCTTGGTTTCTCGCGCGTTAATAGATTTTTTTCTCAGACCTACCAAATATAATTAAAAAAAAAACATAATTTTCTTTTAAATATTAGGTAATTGAAAATATATGTTCTTGAATATTATATTCTCTTTTTTTAATTTGATTTGTATTACCTTCTGAGTCAATTTAAACAATTAATCTTTCGATAGGCATCAAACAATACTGGACCGAATTTGTGTAAGATAATAATTATCTTTTAAAATAATTTTTAATTATAATTAATGTTGTGTATGGTACAGAGGACAGGTCCGTAGTGTTCCGCAACACGAAGCGCCTGATTCCGATGCCGGCGTCTCTCCCGGGCATCCGCGTGGCCATGCCCAGTGACTTCGTACTCATCAACCTGGACGCCGTCGGACTCACCATCAAATGGGACACCAATGTAAGTTACACTCTAAATATTTTATTTCATGGGCACTTATAAAACGTCAGAAGTTAGTGTTCGAAATTGGTCGTTTCCTATGGAAAAGAACCGGCAAAAAACTCCACGGTTACTGTTTTCAAAACATAATTAAAAATACATGTAGCGACTGCGTAACTGAACTCCACAATGAAGTCATTGGGTAACAGGATACCACTTGACGAGACTGGTGTCAAATTTTGTGGCTGCAGTCTACCCATAACGACTCCATAACTAATCAATAACAATCTAAAATATTTAACGTTTATATATAATCTATCCTATCAAAAGGTATATACAGTATGTTAACTAACAAAGGGCGTTCCCGTTAACCCGCAATAGTATAAGCACATCAATTAGATCGCCGCACACGCAGCCCGTCATTCATAAATAAATTGCGGCGTTGCCGTCCTTCAAGTACGCGTGTACAGAGCGTTTCTTTTACGTATCAATTTAACATTTTTAGTGAATATTTTAATATTAAAAAAATAAAAACATTTTGTTTTCGAATGGTAATGTTTTTTTTAGCATGTATATCCATACATGCTAAAAAAAACATAAATGCTATACTATTGCGGGTTAACGGGAACGCCCTCTGTTAGTTAACATACTGTATTTAAATAAAATATATACTTTTTGAGAGGTCAACCGTCACATAAAAATATATTTGTTATATTAAAAGCTTACACGAGTTTCCAGGTCCAATGACATTAATCTAGGTCATTTTTGGTACATTTCTATTATCGAACATCCGTCCATAATGTCGTGATCCTGGATAATCTGCATCCGTCTGTCTGCATCCTTTCTGAGATAAGTTAGTATTTGAAATGTAAATAAATATCTGGGTTAGGATTAAAATGCGTTGTGATACTAAGTACTAAGTTAGCAATTTGACTGTGTTTATGTTTGTCAATTCAACATTTTTCAAAACATTTTTTTAATTGTTGATAGTCTTAATTTGACCACCATCTCACCTAATGTTAAGTGATGATGTGGTCGAAGATGAAGCACGCTTGCCTAGAAGTAAACTATTCACTCTTGACTTAAAGACCCCAGGTTATAACTATCAGGAAACACAGACTACAGTAAAACATAACAAACATACAATAAAAAGGAAAGCTTTATATAAAATTGCATCATCTTCCTTCCCTTAGGTATTCCGTTTACTTGGAATCGGCGCGTCACGTTTTCTTTTTCTATTCTCCTCTGTCAGATATCGTGGCATCATTCACTCCTTTTCCTTTCATATCATTCCTCAATCCATCCATCTTTTCTTCGGTCTTCCTCTACCTCTCCATCCATCAACCTCCACTCTCTTCTTCTTTTAGTCACATATGTCGTGGCCAGATCTTAGAATTGATCATTTCATGAAGTGTTCGATCATTTCATGAAATGGTTGTGGTTCATGAAATGGCCAGCTAAAATTTACGATATCGTTTAAACGTCAACGTTTAATGAAATGCCAGTCAACGTTTGGCCATATCATGAAACACAATTCATGGAATGATCATCATATAAATGGCCATATCGTGACGAAAGCAACCTATTTATCGACATTCTCAACTGACCACTGGGCATATCGCTAGTGGCAAACTGCAAAAGTTCAAAGGGTGCAATAAAATTTTCTGTAAATTGATAGATTACCACCTGTGCTAAGATAGGTCGACGGAGCCCTGCTTAGCGGGGCTCCTATTTCTGGGTGGTTTAAAAAAAATAACCACGAAGACTAAGGCGGGAGCGAAGCGGTAACCTATCCGAGTCGGGGTACTCTGAGTCGGGGTGTTAACCATAATGACGTTTTTTATATATATTAAACGTTAGACCAAATGACTTTCGATTAAATAAACAATATACATATTAAACGTTACAACACCAAATGGTAATCGATTACATAAACGTTATATCAAACAACGTTATACTAATTAAGTTTTAGAATAAATAAATGTTATATGTAAAGAAATTATATCAACAGTTGGTATATCTCACGTTGATTAAATCTTATGAACGATAATAAAATGAAATTAGACCAAATGAGTTTATACGTTATGAGACGCACCCCTTTACATGTGGATAATCTAAATATTTTACTATATGATCACTAAGGTTTGGCCAAATCATGAAGTGATCGTGCGTTTAACTGTTCATATCGTCAAACGATGCGTATGATCTGGCAAGACCACACCATGATGTGACCATCGGTCGATGTTCTATTTCATGAAATACAATTATTTCATGAAATGGTCGAACACTTCATGAAATGATTAATTCTAAGATCTGGCCACGACACATACATGTCATCCCTTCTCATCCCATCGTCCATATCAAGATAGACGACTTTCTTTAATTTTTTTTGTAATAGGCCCCACATATATTTGACAAGTGCATAAAACATAAAAGTTACAGACTTGAGAATGTATCTACGGTATTCTCTTTACAGAACATAATCCTGGTGGAAGGTTCAGTTCTCTTATGGAACAACACTGAAGGTCTCTGCGGAACCTTAGACGGGAATCCAGAGAACGACTTCATGACAAGAGACAAGACCATTGCGAAGACCAAGTCTGTACTAGCTTCCTCGTGGCAGGTCAATAAGATTGGAGGTATGTACTTCACTACCATGTCAATTGATGGTAAGCTATGTATGCTTCATCTTTGACTAAATCATTAGTCAAAGATGAAGCATGCTTGCCTAGAAGTAAACTATTCACTCTTCACGGTAACTGTGCAGACCATATATGGTACGCTTACCCAAACAAGTTCTAAGTTTTTGGACGCAAGGAGAATGTGTGTGTTATCATGAAAATATTGCTGGAATATTGAGCAATACGGTATATTTTTTATTAGAGAAAACCAAAAGAAATACACAATAGGACTTATAGGACATACTCTCTGTTTACCATTGATAGTTAACCTGTTAAAGACCCCCACTAAGACTAATAGTTTTGACTGTATTTGTGGTTGACTGACTGGTATTGTACCTTTTTGTGTTGCCAGTTTTGATAAATAAATTTAAAATGACTTACATAGTTGAAGGTTTTTGGTTTAGGATTGGGATTAGGTTTTAGGATTGGTTCGAACCCAAGCAGATACATTACTAGGTATGTGTAATTATAATAATCACCATTACTATCACACTGGTTTATCAAAATATCATGAGGAAACCGATACCTATGTATGTCCTAGAATAGAAAAAACAATGATATACGACATTCACCCACTTAAAGTAATATTTTATAGTCAAAATATGGTAGGGAATTAGTGTCTGTTGTGGTGTTGGTAGTATTAATCTATAGTTCAGATAAATTGGTCTTTATCTCATAGAAACAGGCATAACACAATACTCGTTACTTATTACATAGTTTTATTAATTGAGGAACGATTGAAGCTTATAAGAAAACTTTTCATAGTCACGTCAGTGGTTATATTGAACTATAAAAACCAGCCTTATTGCACTGGTATAAACGCGGTGTCACTGTTGATTTATTACCACAGATCCCACTGTGTGATTTAAAAATACATGATATAAAATCTTCTTATACCTTTTTTCTAATGCTAGGAAACCTATATTTAGGTATGAGAATTACTACGACAAAATTTCCTCATTCGAGATACCGACGGAAGAGAATTAAATTTGGCACAGTTAATATTTATATGGTGTATTTATGTAATAACTTTTAAAATTAAATTAATTATGGTAGAATTTGGACAACTGGGCGTCCATTACCACTCATCTTTGTCTGTTGGTCGGGAAATCAGAATTAAATTGTTATTAACAAAGTAAATGTGTCACTTACTTGCAAAACACCTTTAATCTTAAAAGATCACAAGGACGGATTCGATGTCTCCATAACAGGATGTTCCTAGCATGGGGGCCATTACCCTTTTTGATAAATGTTTTCTAAGAGCTCTGATTATGTCTTTTAATTGACTGTAATGCTGTTAATGGCAATTAAACTTATTATTATTATTAACATCATTTAAATCATGCTATGCGTTTTAGATGTATGCGACAGTAAACCCACGGAGACCAGCGCCTGCGCATCCAAGTCTGATGATGATATGAAGAAGGCTCAGCAGTTCTGCACCAAGATCTTCTCTCAAGATAAATTCAGGAAATGCTCAAAGGTGAGACTCATGCAAAGAGGATCTTAATGAACTTCCTACATCATATTTTCAAAGCTCTAAACTAGATATTTCATACTGACTAATAACTGTATATTACCCAATCGTGTTTTGTATCATTTTCTACTATTTACGCTTATTAATTGATCACTATTTATGTACTGTAGAATATATGTTACAGAAAAATATCGATTAAAATATTACATTCTATGTGAAATGGGCGGCTTTGTGGTTCAAAGCGATCTTTTTAAGACGACTTTTGCATGGATTTACAAGATTCATGAAGAGACAAGAGCACAAAGATAATGTTTGTTCAAAAAATTGCTAGAACTGTAAACGAAGAGTGGGATGGGAAATGTAGACAGTGAAATTTAAAATGTAACAAAAATACATCTTTATTATTTAAGAATAACACTACAATCAACATTAAATATATAAACAAATAGACATACTATAGATAAATGGAAAATAATTAATTTTAAGAGAAATAATGTTTTTTGACTAGCTTTTGACAATTATTTTTTAAATACTACTGTGCAAGTGATTTTGTTTTAGGATTATGTAGACTATTTTCAGATATTTGTTATAATATTGTTTTTTATTCTTGTAAAGGCTATGGACGTGTCACTCTTGCTCGATGCCTGTCAATGGGACTATTGCGCTTGCACCACGAGTTTGAGTGAGTACTATTTAATATACAGTATGTTAACTAACAGAGGGCGTTCCCGTTATCCCGCAATAGTATAGCATCCATACATGCTAAAAAAATATTACCATTCGAAAACAAAATGTTTTTTTTTTTAATATTAAAATGTTCACTAAAAATGTTAAATTGATATGTAAAAGAAACATTGTACACGCGTACTTGAAGGACGGCAACGTCGCAATTTATTTATGAAAGCGTACGCGTGTACAGAGTGTTTCTTTTACGTATCAATTTAACATTTTTATAGTGAATATTTTAATATAAAAAAATATAAAAACGTTTTGTTTTCGAATAGTAATATTTTTTTTAGCATGTATGGATGCTATACTATTGCGGGTTAACGGGAACGCCCTCTGTTAGTTAACGTATTGTATATGTTTTGGTTTCAATTCCCAGGTTGGGTAAAGCGTTATTGGGTCTAATAATTAACCATGAGAAGTTTTTCAGTATAGTCCGGAGTTTGAATGTCGGTGAAGTCTGTAAATGCTGTATTATGCAAATATTGCGAAGTGTGAAGTTTTAAAAAGAACCATGACGTTTACTTGCCGGTTCTTCTTCATAGAAAACGACCGATTCGAATCGTACACTAACTACTGATGGTTTATCAGTACCCATGTATAAAATAATTTTGATTAAACCTATACGTTCCCCGAACCCCGAACCTTGAAAAGCAAAAGTCGTTAAACCGTTGCCTTTTGCCGTCCTATCGAAATATGAGAGAGGAAAAGAGATTCTATGTTTATTGTTAGCGTACACAGACGTGCGCATTAAAATCTCCTGCTTAGGTAATCTCCAAGAGGGTAATTATTATTACTAATAAACCCGTAGGAGGTCTAATACTATTCTTATCTATGTTATTTGGTACAGGTCCTGAAGAATGCGCCTGCAGCACAGTGTCTGTGTATGCTAAGGAGTGCTTAAGACATGGAGTTGAAGAGATGAAGGATTGGCGCGACGCTGACACTTGTCGTAAGTACCTCGCTCAATTATTATCCATTATACAGAATTGAAAGTATCTCTGTCTGTTACGATGTCACGTTTCAAGCAGTTTGGGTACTTGTGTGGCCCCAAATGTCCTTACTATGGTACTGTTCGTCAGATCGTTGAGCTCCTTAAGTTCTAAGTTGAGCTACACGATAACTGACAAATGCTTGCACTGTCTGGACAGGTCCGCTGAAATCTGTGTGGTTATTTCCTCAAAGAGCACCAAAGACATGAACCTACATGTTTGTCATATGATTGGACCAACACAAATTGGATGGACTTTAAAAGAGACTTTGATCTCTGAGTTTGTTTCGGTGTTTCTTCTCAGAGTAATCAGTTAGGAAACACCGGCCTCATCTAGCTAAACTAAACTAAACTTAACACGCAAAAAAACATGACGTGTAAAAGTGTTATTTATAACCAATTTACAAAATAAATATTTCATTTCATTTCATTTCACGGCTAAACCGATGAGCTAGTTTTGACAAAATTTGATATGTAGATTTCTTCCACAGTAGACTTTTTTGAAACAAAGCGACAATAGCTCAATGGCTAAGGTGTCGTACTTATGATCGAGAGGTGACGGGTTCGAACCCCACCCATTACACTATTACTGGAAACCCATTCTAACCACAAGTTTATTTAGCTTAGTTGGAGGGGTTAACAAGATTGCTAGTAATCTGAATTCTACCCACAATGCTAGTTCTTAAAAATAACACCCTTTTTTAGGGGGAAATCACCAATTGAGTACTCCCGGTGGAGTGGAACAGTGTCAGACTACAACTGACTAAAATCACACCTTGCTCTTCCTTTCCTGTTGTTCTGGGGCCTTACCATTGATGCTGACTGTTCTTTGAGGCGCGTGTTAAACACGACATGAAACACCGTTAAACTTCTTTCATACTACACCTGCTCGGAAAGTGACTTATTACTTTTTAAAAAGTTTGACAGAAAGGACGTCATTACTGTAGTACAAATGTGTGGGTCGCGAAAGTGTATGAGAATTCATTACTAACGCGCTGTTTTTTTTTTTTTTAATTTATACCAATTCAATAGCTGACTTAAAAGTACTTATAATGCCAAAAGACAAGAGACAGATTATTATTTTCTCTTATTTTCCTAGTATAAAGCACTATGTATCACTCGGAAGAAAGTGCGATTCCCAACTCGTGTGTATTAAGTACTCAAACTACACCCTCGTTGGTAATCAGTCACTTTCTCCCCTCGATGAACAATGTAGGTACTATTCTCTGTCTGTGGCTCCTAACATACCGTTCACAACTATTTCAGGAGTTAGGGAATTTCAACTGTAATGTTTACATAATCTTTTTGGCAATAAATAATTTGTATTTATTTAACCGTTCCTACACAGCAATGAAGTGTCCAGAAGGCAAGATCTACAAGGCCTGCGGACCAGACTCTCAACCAAGCTGTGCCTTCCCGATGGTCCCAGCAAAGACTTCCAACAGTTCCTGTGTGGAAGGCTGCTTCTGTCCTGAAGGGTTACTGCTGGAGGGGGGCAAGTGTGTCCCGAAGACCGAGTGCCCATGCAGACTGAGGAATAAGAGCTTTAGGCCAGGCGCAACCATAAGAAAGGATTGTAATACTTGGTGAGTAATACCTGTGATATTTTTGGCAAAATTACTGCTAATAAAATATTTTAGGCAGAAGAATAAATTACAATCGTCAATGTAATCGCAGTTTATAATACATGTCTCGATATAGTATGAAGATACTGCTTGTTATACTCAAAAAACAATAACTGTTATCATCATTGTTATACCCCACTAGGTATAAGTACTCTTTTCTCAAAAAAAATATTTCAAGTTTAATTTACAATTCAATTACACACACAATTACAATTAAATACACTATTAATATTATTATTTTATGTTTTTGCTCGATTTAATATGTAAGTACATAACGTCGTGACTTTTTTTTTAATTGGCCCAAAGTTTGAATCACCGCCGGTTCTATATACTTTACAAAAAATCTATTGCCTTCAAACTGTTGGGAAAAACTAGGAATTAAAACACTTTTTCTTGATTCATTTTCTTATGTTGTATGAATATGTGCATGTGAACATATACAAAATATATCAAGCTTACGTTCCTTTCCCCTGTTCCCTTAGCACATGCCAGTCAGGAGAATGGACGTGTACACAGGTAGCCTGCGGCGCTCGCTGCGGGGCTGTGGGAGACCCTCACTACTCCACGTTCGACGGGCTGCGGTACGACTTCATGGGCCACTGCACCTACACCATGCTGGACACTGCCAACCTCACCGTGGAGGTGGAGAATGTGGCCTGCTCGGGAGCTATCACTGAGGTAAACGATGGACAAGAGATGTTTTTTTGACAATTTGTTTGCTGCGTACCAGAGTATCATACCAATTTCGACCATAATTGACCATGGCCATAAGAGCTAGAGTGCATGGTGATAATCCATTAACTACACTGTGCCATTTTTAGGGTTCCGTAGCCGAATGGCAAAAAACGGAACCCTTATAGTTTCGACATGTCTGTCCGTCTGTCTGTCTGTCCGTCCGTCCGTATGTCACAGCCATTTTATTCCGAAACTATTAAGACTATACACGTAAAACTTGGTTGGTAGATGTATTCTGTGAACCACTTTCCGATTTTAAGAGAAAATTAAAAAAATATTTAAAATAAAGGGGGCTCCCCATACATGGAACTAAAACTGAAAATATTTTTTCATGCAACCTATACGTGTGTGGTATCTATAGACAGGTCTTTAAAAATTACATTAAGGTTTCTAAAATGACTTTTTCATAAAGTTAATGGTTTAAAAGATATACGCTTCCAAAGTGGTAAAATGTGTGTGTCCCCCCCTCTAACTTCTATAATAATGAAGTAAAAAATCTAAAAAAACCATATGTTATAGATCTTAATGTAAAATTTCAACCAAAATTGGTTTGAACGAGATCCAGTCAGCAGTTTTTGAGATACAGTATATTTTCTAAAACCGCAAATATAACTTTGTAATTCATACAAATTCTATGAAAAACAAAGTTATTTGGCGTAGTTGTAAAAATTGTAAATAAGCTAGTTTTAAGAAATTTGTAACGTGTTTTGTATTTTTTTATTTTCAAATAAATATATTAAGTATATTATATTTATTATAGTTACTACGGAACCCTTCATGGGCGAGTCCGACTCGCACTTGGCCAATTTTTTGTTTCTAATATTTTATTTGTTTATAAAACGATTGTATTACCAAGACAAAGCCATTTCGCTACGGGAAAACATCCATTAAAATTTCAAGGTGTATACACAATAGTCATAGTGGCCTGAAAATTACTTCAATTGTTATTTCATTAATGATTTATTTATTGACACACGCATAAGTTAATTATGAATATAACGAAGATAACTATAGCACTATAGTCAAGTGATCACTACTAATATTATAAATGCAGAAGTAGCTCTTGTCTGTCTGTCATCCGATTTTGATGAAATTTGGTTCCTATAGAGATTGATTAAAAATAAAGTAGACTATGCCCGTCTACTTTATTTTTTCCTGGAATAAAAACTTTTTACGCGAGTGAAGCCACGGCAGAATCAGAATCAGAATATTTATTTGTGAAACATAAGTAACATAAAGGTCTTTGGTATAAATAAATATTTGAGCACTATGTTTTGCCATGAAGGCGTACAAAGTTAGTATGGAATGTAATTCCAAATAGGTACGTACTTAAAAATCTAAACAAAAAAAAAAACTAACGAAAAGAAAAAAATAAATACTTACAAAATATAACAACACTAGTACTCTCGCGGGGCTTCGCTCCCGTGGATTCTATCACGGTAAAAACATAACTCTCGTTTTTTGCAGTCGGGTAAAAAGTAGCCTATAACCTTCCTCAAGCTTCAAGCTACTTCCATACCAAATTTCATCCAAATCCACCCAGTACTTTCGAAGATTAGCGCGTTCAAGCAAACAAACAAACAAACAAACAAACTAACAAACTTTTCCGCTTTATAATATTAGTATAGATACTATTTTAAGCTAAATTATAAAATAAACAAAATCAACAATAGAAAAAAAAACAAAGACAAACGATCAACTTGAAAAATTACAATTGAAAATTATCATTCATAAAATCTTCCACATTATAATAACATTTATCTATTAATAGCGAGTAGATACATTTCTTAAATTTTAATAATGGCATACTTTTTATTACATCAGGAATTTTATTATAAATTTTCGGAGTCAAGCCAAAAAAACTTTTTTTCAACAAAGCGGTTCTACATTTTCTGTCGCACAATTGATGCATATATTGTGAACGCATTAGAGTCTTTTTTAAATCGGATAGATTTTTAAATAAATGTAAATTGATTTTAACAAACAGGGCAGTCTCGTAAATGTACATAGAAAGCATAGTAAGTAATTTTAATGATTTAAAGTGGGGTTTACAAGTGTCGGTAGTTTTTAAACCACACATAGACCTAATACATCGTTTCTGCGCTTTAAAAATAGTCTCTCTTTCAGTAGATTGCCCCCAAAAAACAATACCAAATCTCAGAACAGATGCAACCAATCCGTGATAGGCTATTAATAAATGGTGTTTGCGTATTAACTTTTTTTGACAGCTGAAACATTGCATATGCAGACTTATGTAATTTTAGACAGATTTCTTCGCTATGGGGTTTCCAGTTTAGTTTACTATCGATCGTTATACCTAAAAATTTAGCCTTTTCTGTATCTTCTATTTTGTACTTATCATAACTAACATGAACTACAGGTTTTTCACACCTTTGATGAAAGTGCATTACTTTTGTTTTATTTAATTTATTGCTATTAAGCCAGTTAATAATTTTATTGAGACAATCATTAATATCATTCTCGTAATAGGCTGGATTAGTACACTTAATAACAGCTGTGCTATCATCGGCGTAAAGAACCATATTTTGAGATATGGCTTTAGGGAGATCATTACGCACGCTACCTTGAGGCACCCCGTACATAATAGTTCTTGATTGAGATTGTTGAATAGTTACTAAATTGCTTTTTGGACACATTCGAGAGACGCTTTTTGGAGATGTTTCTGTGCACTGGGATCTGTTAGTCAGACATGACTCCAAAAGTTTTAAAATATTTCCTCGGATTCCATAGCCATACAGTTTTTTGTAGTAAGATCTTAAGATTCACAAAGTCAAATGCTTTTGTCATATCAGTAAATAGTATTTGCTACCTATAAAAATAAATAATAATCTTTAATTTGTTATTCATTCAAGATCTATGATTAACTTATATCTAGTTCTTAATAGTTTTCATATAAAGGTTTGGATATTTGTTTGCTCGTGTTTCTGTCACGCAAAATAGAAAGGTATATTTGCTTAGTAAATCTTCTGCGCATCTACCACTATCTTACAACGAAGCAGAGTTTCCAAGCAGAAACTGTCTCTTTATATTAGAAGTTCAAGAAGCTACACATTATTATTAACACCATAATATTTCCTTTTAGGCAATGAACCTAAGCCCCTACAAAGGCGAAGGCAAGCCGTCTTGCACTAAAGCTGTCAACTTGAACTACGATGGAGCGAAAGTACACATGAAACAAGGAGGTTTCATACTCGTTAATGGCAAGGAGGTTTCCACCCTTCCTGTCATGGTGGGCGATGTTAGGATCAGAGCCGCTTCCTCTATGTTTATTATTGGTAAGTCTGAACATAATTTTAAAATCATTTGTAGTTTATTTTATTTCATTCTTCCTTTTCAATACATAAAAAACCCGGCTCATTTGTAAAACAGGCACATCTTTATTTTTATTTAAATAAGTAATCCATTTAAATCGAACGCCTCCCGCCTGTTTGCCTCGAGCCACCTAGCCGAATCTAACGACGTTATCGAAATCTGTTCCGTCGTTACGTAGTAATGAGGAAATAAAGAAACTGACATACATACATACAGGTCACTCATAAGTCATAACCTTTTTTGACCTTTACGGATGTTAGGAGGTTTTTGAAAGTATATAAAAGTTACTGCTAACGATTAACTTTTTTATACCCTTTGTGATATGCTAGCCTGCAATTTTTTATACTACAGAAATCCTAATTAACCTTACGAATTATGCAAAATGTCGACAAAGTATATAATGTTTTACTTTGATTTCAGTGCAACTACCCAACAAAGTGGACTTATGGTGGGATGGCAACACTCGCGTATTTATTGACGTGCCAGCTGAATTTCAAGGAAAGACTAAGGTAAGGCCAATCGATTTGAAGAGATTGTACCCAAGTTACAAATTACAAAAAATAATAGCCCCTCGGTGTCGGGAACAGGGTCTAAGCTACCGTTGGATAGGGAACATTGAACAGCATATGTGTTCCCTAACACATAATACACGTCAACCTTTTGAGTGAACGGGCATCTTCTGGGCAGGTTCTTTTTTTATCATGGATCATATCTTACACCCACACACATACACACGCATATAATACACACTAACATACACGCACACAAAAATCCGACTCACATATCCTTCCTCACTTTCACACTCACACGACTCGCTTACAATACATTAAAAAAAAAACACGTTAATTTTATTTTATAAATTTCATCTTTACTCACAATAGTTAGTAAATAATTTAATTTAATTTTGTAAAACACCAACCGGGGAGGCAAACTGTCTCTCCTTAATACAGGTTGCCCAGCAACCTAGCTAGGAGAACAGCTGGTCACCCGAAAAAATTGTCGATTTGTAATACATACAACATAAATTTTGCTAACATCATGCACAAATACCCTTTGATGAAATAAACATTTTTTTTTAATCTGGCGCTTGCCATTAGGCATGATCGAGTTCAAGAACGAGCTAATTTGATATAAAAATTAAATCCTAACGGTACGAGTAGTGTCCAGAAATATACCGCTTTCCGATTGTCAAAGTAACGCCGGCTACCTAAGAAAGCCGATGCTGGCTTTCAATGAACAATCATTTGGGCGTATTTTTAGGACTATTTGACCGATTTTTATTCATCCTATAATAACAGTTATTAATATTAATAAGAATTTATAGCCTGAAAGGATAATAGGTAGTAAGATTAGGGTTCAAAACAGCCGGCAGTTTTTGACTAAACTTCATATGTGCTTTAAAAAAAATGTATTTACCTCCAGGGCCTTTGCGGAACTTTCAACCTAAACCAAAAAGACGACTTCCTAACCCCTGAGAACGACATCGAACAGTCAGCTCTAGCGTTCGCGAACAAATGGAAGACCAGAGAGTTCTGTTCTGACATAGACACGAAGGAGCCTGAACACCCTTGTAAGGCCAACATTGAGAACAAGGAGGCTGCTGAGAAGTACTGCAGCAAGTTGAAGAGTAAGGTGTTTGAAGGTAGGTGGAACATGATAACAGATATGTATAAAGGTTGATCTTCCAAGTTAAGCAACTTTTGCCGAGGTGGAGTGATGATGGGTAATCATCCGAATCATACTGAGATTCTTTGCATAGAATTCTGATGCTAGTTTTGCTAAGGGGTTTCGTGTTACTCAGTTGGTTGGTTATTGGGCTGGCTGTCGCTCCCATATAAAATATAGGCACTCAGTAGAATAGAATAAACTTTTATTGTAAAAACATGAGTATACATCAAATGTGTAAGGTCTTAAAATAAAACAGTTAGATCTACATGTTTTGCCATTCATGGCGTACAAAAACAAAATAATTCCGGTTTACAATAAACCAAAAAAAATAAATAAAGACAATTTGAGTTTACACAGCAAGCTATGAAATTAATAAACTAAATCTTAATGCTAATAAATAATGGAAGATAGTATTTATAAATTTTGGAGACATGTTGTGAAAATGTTGTAATTGTAGGTTGATCTATTGGATTATTTGCGGTCATTTAAAAATTCTGATATGGAATAATAGCATTTGGCTATGAGATATTTTTTTAGATGTATTTTAAACAAAGCAGTAGGCATTTGTTTAATAGTTTTAGGGATTTTATTATAAATGATTGGTGCTAAACCAAAAATACTTTTTTGCATCAATGCCATCGTTGATTTTGGTACACATAATCTACTGTTATCCCGCCGATTACGAATACAGACGTCTGATAATTTCTTAAATAGTTTTGGATTGGTTCTTATAAAAATTGCTATTTCATAAATAAATACGTAGTATTTCAGTAGTATCTGGTTAGACAGGAAATCGACCATAGATAAATATTTTTTATTTCTGTGAAATCGACCCTAACATCGTTGGGAAAAGGTTAGCCTAATAATATAAGTCCATACTGTCTTAAGAATTGGTAATAAAAAGCAGTAAACGTGACGTTATAGATTGAGCATTTTTAGAAATAACTTTTATAGAGATGTGCATAAATATAGGTAAATAATATCGATAATTAGGGTTAAGCGTATATTTATAGCTCTTCCTACTGAGTTATTGGATACTTTGAAGTTCTAAAGGTTCCTAGATCGGTTTGTTTGAGAAGATAATAATTATGTTTTGTTTTCCTTTTATATTAAAATATCGGTTCCAAAAAGAATGATTTGGAGGCGCCGGGTATCGATCCCGGTACCTCTCGCATGCTAAGCGAGCGCTCTACCATCTGAGCTACGCCCCCGTTGTTACTTAAGATCTAATTAAACAACACATTCAAAGCACATTCAACAACCTTCGAAATATCACGTACCTTTCTCTTGGTACAGTTTCGTAACTTTTCCTTATCAGCTGTTAGGTATTACGTACGATCTAGATACAATACATTGGCTCTTGAATGTCACAAACTGTAGTAATTAGGTAAAACGTATGCATTGCTTTCTCAAGGATTCCTTAAGATCCTTAGGGACCCTTCAGGACATTGGATTTCGTCTGCTAACTGCATTAAGTAACAACATAATCTAAAGAAACTAAAAACTTTTTATTGTGCTATTTTACTTGTAAATGATTTATTGTACATAACGTAACCCTTTTTTTTCTCGGGTTGGCAATTCTCATGGGTGTCTTTCACCCATGGGCGGCTAAAGGGTTCTATCAGATTCCTACTGACTAAAACAACCCCACTCTATTCTCGGTTGCTTACGTTCGGATCTGCGAATGCGGTTGTCACTTTTCTGCTGCTGCTGCGTTCCGTATCAGGGAACTGGATTCCCTGGACATAAATATAAAACCGTACCTTCGTACCCAGGTTGGTCGCAGCAAAGAAAATCTGTTTAAGTGGAGATTTTTGATGACTCTGCCTTGAAGTGTATATGTGGTCCTGCTCTGCCAACCATGGCACATTTAATTTCCTGTCCTGCATGCCCTGTCAACTGCTCACTGCAAGACTTGATGGAAGCTACCGACGGTGCCAAACTTGTTGTCATCGACACACTAAGAAGAAGAATATAAAACCCCTTATTTTGCCTGTGGAAATCCTCATGGATATCCTCCGCCTTGAGGTTGACAGAGGGATCTGTCAGACTCTTACTGACTAAAACCACACGGTGTTTCTCATCTTCACTTCTAGCTGGGGTGCGGAGACACGTAAGCATTCTCCACAATCACCCCAGCAAGAATATAAAACCCTCCCCCAACCCTGGAGTCCCTTCTGACTGGTATTGATCTATAACCTGGTCCATATTATGTATAAAAACTTTTTTGCAAAAAATAAAACCGACTTCCATATCAAGACACTACAAAGCCAAAAATAATTTTAATTTCGGTAGTCGGTGTTATTGGTTTTGTATTTTCTTTTTTATCACACCGCCTTCCGAAATTAAAATTATTTTTGGCTTTGTAGTGTTTTGATATGGAAGTCGGTTTTATTTTTTGCAAAAAAGTTTTTATTTTCGCGCTTTTTAGTGGATCAGTTTTAATTAATCTAGTTACAAAAGCCAAAATGTCGACTACTTATCACCTTCACCAGCAGAGTAAACGAAAAGATCATCTATGTAAATATTTTTTTCAGACTTTTGTCTATTTTTCAGAAACGGCTTGTCCGATTTCGATAAAATTTTCATGGGACCATTTGGAAAGTATACCCTTTTCAAAAAAAAAAAAGAATTTTGAAAGTCGGTTGGCAAGCGACGGAGATATGCCCGAACAAACATAAAAAAAAAACAAACAAACACAAACATCCGAATTGAGAACCTCCTCCTTTTTTATAAGTCGGTAAAAACTCAAGTGAACCGTTTTCCTAAACACTGCAATCGCGCGGGCTTTCGCTTCTGTGGACTTTATCAGGATGAGAACATAATTCTCCTTTCGCAGGCTACTTCCTCCCATACCTACTTTCGAAGATTAGCCCGTATAAACGAACAAACTCTTCCGCTTTATAATATTGGTATACAACGTGTAATTTAAAGGGTATATACATAGTAAGTGCACAGTTTCTTTGGATGATAATAAACGATATGGCAAGGGTTTTATAATCCTATGTCTATGAAGTATAATAGAAATTTCAATACATTGATACCAGAGGCAGAATTTTCAAATTAAGAACGAAGAGAATCACCATGTTATGTGCAAGTGACGTGGAAAGTTATCGACTCTCGTAGTGCTGTAACACGTTTGTTATGATTGGTATTCAAGAAACATATGAAACCGATAATTTGGTATCAATTCTTTGAGTCACTTATTTTGAGCTGACCAGATGTTGTCTTCAGCCCCTTTGGATAGATATGGGGTTTCTGTTACATGTTGTAGATTAAAGTAATTGTAATTAAACTACTTTGTTGTGTGTAGCTTGCCACTGGTACGTGGATGTGGAGCCGTACTACGAGGCGTGCGTGTACGACATGTGCGCGTGCGGCTCGGACGTGACGCGCTGCCTGTGCCCCGTGCTCGGCGACTACGCCATGAACTGCGCCAAGGCGGGCGTCCTTATACAGTGGCGGTACAACGTGGCAGAGTGTGGTGAGTGTGGTGACTTCTTTATACTCATTATTTTAATACTTCAAATGCATTATTATACAGTGTGTTAGGTTAAACGAGGGACTTATTGAGGGAGCGTATTAAGTATTCGATTCTCGTCCCAAATATGTGAAAAACCTATAACTTAAATTTTTGACGTAATTGTCCAATATAATACATTTATCATGTACACTGAGGCGCAAGAGGTGAATGAACTTGTAAACAGTACCTAAAGTAATCACGTGGCAAAACACGGTCCGATCCTGCCAAAAAAAGGAAGCTCATGTGTAAACTCCGCCCCCGCGGGAGTCTCCCCGAGGACTTTTGGTATGGTTCTGTCTGTTATTTATCACTGTTTTTTTTGTTCATATTTTTATTGGTATCATGTAAGCATACACTATTGTAGGTTTGAATATGTCCCTCGTTTAAACTAACATACTGTATAGTTCTACTAGCTTCTGCCTGTGACTTCGTTTGCAGGGTAAAGTTTTTCCGCAAAAATCCCGATTTCGTGGGAATTCCGGGATAAAAAGTGGCCTATGTGTTATTTCAGGATGCCAACTATCTACTTACCAAATTATATTCAGATCCGTTCAGTAATTTTTACGTGAAAGAGTAACAAATATCCATCGATCCTCACAAACTTTCGCATTTATATTATTTTTTGATTATAAATCATTACTAAAGAAATAAATAGTTATTGTTAGATCTTACTTAATTTGTAATACACATGTGTTGTCCAGGACTAGCACGAGCTTATAATGTGTAGTACCTTACGAATATACATACGAGTATGAAGGTACTTATTAAAGTTAAAGGTAGTAAAATTGTATTGCCTACCCTCGTAAATTATTAGTTTTCGGCACCCTTTGCCATAGAACTTTAACTGTGTCCAATTTTATACTCCAAGTTATGGTTTCGTCATCAAAATTCGCCCATATACTAAATTATTTCGAAAGCATTATTAGAAACTACTTTAAAATGTGATCTTTGGATTCCTGCTCTATATAATCTTTAACGTTACTAAATTTCATCCTTCTCCAACCGCGTTATTTTCATAAAAAGTAGTACGAAAGTTTTGCGTCACGAATTAATATACAGATTAAAATAAAGAGCTAAAGAAGATAGTAGTGTATGAATTCCTTTATATTTAAAAGTGGTATCAATCTGTAACCAAGTAAGTTTTCCCCAGAACTGCAATGTACCGGAGGACAAGAGTACACGGTTTGTGCTGACAGCTGTCTCCGTAAATGCGCTGACATGGCGATGTCCGCCAGCGGCACGTGCAAGCCGTGCTGCGTCGAGGGCTGCGCGTGTCCAGCCGGACAGGTAAATATAATATAACATTAGTACATTGTATCATAAGGGAGCAAAATAATAATTTTACGGCGAGGGCGCTTTTTTGAATCCATAGTGAAGTGAGGGATTCTTTAGTAGAATCCTGAACGTAGCGAGGGATTCAAAGTACGTCGCCCGAACCAAAAGTATATTTTGCGCCCGAGTGATACACTCTACTTTTCATCACCCACTATGAAAAAATAAAAGGTGCCTCAAATTTTATTGTAATATTATTATTTAATAAAACAAAGTAACAATTAAATTGAAATTAAATTGTATAACGAACGCATGAACTACAGCCTGCGTTTTCGTAAATTTTCACGGATTGTTAGAAATTCATGGTTTTGTTTTGATAAATGAGTTCTTCAAGTTACAGTGAAAGTTTAAATTAACTCCTGAAAGTATTAGAACGCAAGAAATGTGATGGATAATCTATAATGTACAAAACCCCGGGAGAATAATTAATAATGTCTCAAATGTAAATATAAGTTTTTAATTGTTTTATTATTAGATAGTTACTATTTAATTTCAATTTAGTTGTTACTCTATGTTTTATTAAATAATAATATTACAATAAAATATGAGGCGCCTTTTGTTTTCTCATAGTGAGTGATGAAAAGTAGAGTGTATCACTCGGGCGCAAAATATATTTTTGGCTCGGGTGACGTACTTTGAATCCCTCGCTACGTTTAGGATTCTACTAAAGAATCCCTCACTTCGCTTTGGATTCAAAAAGCGCCCTCGCCGTAAAACTATTATTTTGCTTCCTTATGAATTTATGATACAATCTACTATTATTTATTTATTTACACTTTCTGCACATATGTACAAAAGCCCACTTAATGCCGTAGGCATGGCATTCTCTACTAGTCAGCCATGAGTTGTGAAGAGATAGCATAGGAGGTGCAATACGTACGCGAGAAGTTGTATTAGAAAGTACATAAAAGGCTATACAAATCTACATAAATAATAAAATAAATACTTACTTAAATATCATAATTATCAAAATTATATTTGAAAATTCTGCTCGTTGGTGTAAAAAGTAGATCCGCAATTTGTTTTTGAATGCATAGCGACTGTTAGATAATGGAATAAAATCTTACTTTGCGGAACTTCATACCATAATAAAACTTAATAATAATATGTTATGTTAACTCCACCAAAAACTAAATAAAATATAAGACTGAACCAGTAAAAAATCAATTTTATCGTCGTACACAATTATTTAAGGCCTTATGTACCCTTGCTTGCCTTTTTTGTGGCTTGCAGTACCTATGCCCTCTATCTTCCATAAGGGTACCTTTATACGTTCAACAATTCCAGAGATTAGAATTGCAACTGACAGTCTGTTTGACTGTCTTTCAAACAGAAAGACAGTCGGATACCTAAGAAAGCACAGATATTTTATTTGTATATTTGATTTTAAATTTAAAACTAGGAAGCCGAGCAATTGTTTCAATTTGTATTTTTTATGGGTCTTGGACCTGAAATAATAGTTATTTGTTATACAATATTGCAAAGTTGCTTTTTAACCGCGTGCTCAATTTTGATGACCGAGCAAGCGAAGGATCCTAAAATTCACACTACTCGCTGCACTCGTGATTCAAACATTAGAATCCTGAGCGTTAGCGAGGGAATCAAAAGAGCACGAGGTGAAAAATATTTGCACTCGAGTGCAACACGTAACTTTTCATCCCACCTCAGCAAGGAAATGACTAAATGCAAAAATAAAATGGTGCGCAAAGCAAATTAAAAAAAAAAAGTAAGTCATAAGTCATAAGTAATTTATTTCATAACAATATATGTACATTGTGTTGAAAATATTAATAATAAAAAAAAAAACATTAAGTACACCAAGAAGGTTCCAGAGTCTGAGTTTTTAACAAATTAAAAAAAGTTGTATGATAAATTCGGCCCCATGGAGGTAGAAGTAAATAGGTTTAATGATGTTTTGAATTCACAAACTTAGTACACACGATGTTCTAAATTCAATTTACTTTATCCTCTAGCGGATAAAAACGGCTTTTGCACTCAGATATCGAAGAGCAAAAATACTCTTTCCGAGATGGGGGGATGAAAATGAATTTTATTTATTTATATGTTTGTTTGTAGCTATTAGACGACAACAACATATGCGTGCCGACCGGCCTCTGCCCGTGCTACCACAAGGGACTGCAGTTCAATGCCGGATACAAGGAAGTCAGAGCCGGGAGGCGTGAGAGAGAACTATGGTAAGACAGACAATACTCTTTTATTAGTAGTCTAAAGTAGAGCTAAACGTCCACCCGCAATGACTTCAGTTCATCCGTGATAATGCGCTTGCAACAGTCAGAGCCGGATTAACCCTGTCAGAGGCCCTAAGGCAATGCATTCTCGGGGCCCCTTTTCCTACTTTGACTGACCAAATCGTGTGTGAACTGAGGAAACGTACATTAAGGGCTGTGGTTTTTAATATATTTGGTTACTTAATTCCCAGATTTGTTCTAAAATTGTTTTAATTCTACTACTAAATCTAACGATTTGTATTTTGTGAGATAACAGTGAGGTCCCTAAGTTCACACGCACATCAAATTCTCGTTCGAAGAAACATGTTTTCTTGGTGCGTGCACTGGGCCTGGGCTCCTAGTTGATGCGGGGCCCCTAGGCAGTTGCCTACTCCACCTAATGGTTAATCCGGCCCTGGCAACAGTGCCGAAATATTGAAAACTCGAAACAATAAATACACATGCCAAATATCCCGTTTTAAATTCCAATGATAACTGACAAAGGCTTGCACTGTCGGGACAAGTCCACTTTGAGTGGTTCTTTCCTCAAAAACTCATTTCAGTTACTAATCTGCTTAATCTTCATAACCTATTGTGAATATGTGAAATATGTAGGTTGTAATATTCGAGATAAACTTGGTTGTCTGGCAGTTTGAGTACTTTTTGTGGCCTACCCAAACGTCCTTACTTTAGTGTTGTTCTATCGTTGAGATCTAAGTTGAACTATATGTTCTCTGACATACGCTTGCACTGTCTGGACAGGCATACTCAAATCTGTGTGTATGATATTAAACTACAAGGTTCTCATATGATTTCACCAATTCAAATAGTATGGACTTCAAAGGAGACACCCCTGTCTGTGTTGAAACAGACTACCTTCGTCTAGTCAGTTAGGAAACTCCGGCCTTATCTAGTTTAAATCTACGAAAAGAATGACATCTAAAAGTGTTATTTAATAACTTATTTGCATAATAAATATTATTCATCATTGATATCACAGTTAGCGCAGTGGTTGAGCGATTGGGTACTGGGTGCGCTGTGTATCGCCGGTTCGATTCCGGCACAAATTGTTTGTTGTCCACAAATAAGTGGTTGTGGGTCTGGATATTTCTAAAAATGCAACCAAAATACTGGAAAAAATCTAAAGCTAGGTTTGAAAAAAAAAATCTCGGCTCCAACATGACCGACTTTCGTAAATAGGTCATTTATATTGTAACACAAGACCCGACTTTTACTTAGGACCCAATGTATTTCTGGAATTACTCTGTTCTACCCGCGGCTACGCTCGCATAAAAAGTGTTATTCGGCAAAAAAAGTAAACTATGTCACTCTTCAGCTTTTCAACTATCTCCAGACCAAAAATCACATCGATCCTTTGCTACATTTTGACATGAAAGAAGGAAAAACAAACACACGTTCGCATTTATAATATTAGTACATATACATAATATTTTATTCGCTAAGCAGCCAGTTTTTCTTCTTCCAGATAAATGTGGTTTAACATACTTTTTGTTTCGGTCGGAAAAGTCATCAAATGACTGCTCCCGTTCTCGGTGGAGCGGAAACGAGTGTCAGAGTTCTACTGACTAAAAACCCACCTTGTTCCTTTAGTTGCCCTTGTGATCCGGGGTAGCGGTATTTCGTTAGAATATCCCAGTAATCCCAACATACTATTATAATAGGGCAGACATACTTGCCAGATATTTATAATAGGGATAATTGTACGCTTCAAACCCTTCAAAAAAATTTAACGCATAACTACTTGAGCAAACTTAAAAAAAAATCCTAAAATTGTAATGCAAAATATTGTCCTGGAGGCGCCGGGTATCGATCCCGGTACCTCTCGCATGCTAAGCGAGCGCTCTACCATCTGAGCTACGCCCCCGTTGAATACGAGACTCAAACTAGAGTTCATTATAGTGGACATTGCGTAAAATTTTCAAATGCGTAACTTGCTTACCTTTCACTTCGTGTAGTAGCGAGAAATTGCATAATTTCATTCATGGACGCAATCCGCGAAACTTGCTTGAATGTCAATCGTACAGTCAGCGACAAAAATCTATCACTGTATTGAAAGTAATTTTTACAAGCAAAATAAATATGTTCGGTATTCTCAAAAACGATTCTTTATTTTTATTAGACCGTTAAAAGGCAGTATTGAACGTCGGCATTTATACATAGTTAAAAAAGATACATTATTATAATAAAATTATTCTGACGTTCATTCGCAAAGGTAGATAGATTCAGATGGAGAAGAACGGACAAATAACGCCATAGGTAACCTTTTCAAATAAAGGTTTTCCCATATTTGTGTACATTTAAGTGTATATTAAATTATATGTAAGAAAGAAACACCTATAATAAAACTACTATATTACGGTTCTAGTAGTGGTGAGCCTGTGGTTACGGACCATACTTACGAATTGCAGGTCGTGCGTTCGAACCTGGTCCGGCACATTACTTTGTGTATTTTTGGGTCATGTTCTAAAATCCGAAGGTTGCGACATCCACTAACCCGCATTAGGTCCGCGTAGTGGATTACAGCTTATTCTCTCTCATACAGAGGATGCAGATATACCAGCAGTGGGAAGGCTGATTATGTTATTTTATTTATTTATTTATTATACAGTATGTTAACTAACAGAGGGCGTTCCCGTTAACCCGCAATAGTATAGCATCCATACATGCTAAGTCCATAATGCAAAAAAAAACCATTTTGTTTTCGAATGTTAATATTTTTTTAGCATGTATGGATGCTTTACTATTGCGGGTTAACGGGAACGCCCTCTGTTAGTTAACATACTGTATACTTTATTGTACACCTTACAATATATCTATGGATACAAAAAATGTAAACTAGTGTACAATGGGCGGTCTTATCGTACAAGGCGATCTCTTACAGACAACCTTTGAATGGACAAATTTAAAGGAGACAGATTAAGGGCTGTCAGTGTACAAACAACATAATATTAATTGAACGTAATAATATAAAATACATACAATACCAAAATCATATACTAATAAATATTACATGTATAATTGAGAATGAAGGGGAAAAGTTATAGGCAGAGGTAATGCTCCTTCATCATTCTTTTGAACGCTGGTAGCGTTTGAGCACACCTCACTTCTATGGGTAATACATTCCACAAATGAGCTGCTTGTATAGGAAACGATTTGTCAAAGAAAGAAGTGGAATGCATACGAGTACTTAACTCTAGATTTTCCAATGATCTCCAGGATCTAGAATGTGTGTAACAGAGGAACTGAAAACGTTCCTTGCGATAAAAAGGGGTAAAAGGATTAAAGAGCACATTATAAAGTAGAGAAAGTAAGTGAAGATTCCGGCGAAACCTAATAGGAAGCCATTTGAGTTGAGCACGCAAATCAGATACTACGGTAAATTAATACCAGGGTAATATTATTATTTGGCTTAATATTGACTCACATACTTAGAATTATATATGTATTGTTAATATCAGTAAAACAATGAAGCATTGTGTGACTTATCATATCCACTTTGTTTTTTTTTTTTTGGGATTAGCCCGCTGTTGATCTCGATCAAACCTGATGGTAAGTAATGGATGAGGTCTACAATGGGACGAGCGAGGCCAAAAGATGCCTGTTCGCTCTTGTTTTAAAGGCTGCCGGGTCATAAATGTGGGAGTGAACACAGAAAAAATAAAAAATAAACCACATAATAAATATCTATATAGTTCATAATGTATAAATCAAGCAGTTTGATTTTGTCTTCGCCCTAAATTGTCCTATGGAACAGGACCATTATGTTTCCTAGCACCTTATGTTGCTGACTGTACTTTTGCATGATAATTTCTGTATCAAGTTATATCATGATGTCGCATTTCATCGGATTTTCGATTCTAGGACATTATCTCACTATGTTTCTCTTCACCGTTGTAAGCAGTGCAAGTCAATATCACCTATGTTGACTTAGAATAGCGCTGTCAAGACGCCATTTTGTTCAGCAATACTCGCGAACTTCATTACCAAAGCGTACGGTGTGCAGAAAAATCAATAAAGAAATTATACTCAGTTTAATTATTTAATGTTCTCTTTTTGGTATTTCTAATAATTTTTACGCCAAATTAAAATGGTGACATATTAGGGTTACCAGTAGCATTAACTATATATTAGTTCTTTTTTTAATGAATACTGTTTCCATAAATTATTAATTTATCCAAAAAAATATTTATTTTTGGAATTCAAGAAATTATATTTTATAAAAATTAACACACACACACGCACCAAGACACATTCGTTTAATACTCCCCATGCACACTTCTTAATACTGTATAATAATGTTAATCTTAAAAAAAATATTTCCTACATGTTTGTTACTAGTGAATAAATTGTAAATCCGTAATTGGCTGTAAGATTAGATTTAAGTTACTATTAAACATTGTTTTAAGAGCTGTAGATTTTGTTATAAATAAATAAATAAATTAAATCTATGAATAAAAAACATAACATTTCTTATTCGCATTTCTTTTTTTGCTGGCAGTACTTATCTGTCAGATAAGTACTGCTATCGTGTGAAGTTGGCAGAAAGCGCGATCCTATTCTTAGTTGGCTCGCATAGTACATGAGTTTCATTGTACTTACTTATAAAAAAAAACATAACCGCCTTCAATTTAGACGGTCCGGAGAATAGTCTTGCTTTTTTTTCTGCGTGGGAAAATTATCAAATGATTCCTTCCGCTGTGGGTGGTGCGAAAGGGAGTGTTAGACATGTACTGACTAAAAACACACCCTGCTCCTTCAGTTGCACTTGCGTTCCGGGGCTGCGGTATCTCTTTAGAACCTCTTCGCAACCCGGCAAGGCTGGAGAATAGTCTTGCTTGCCCCTATAGATCTGTCTGCTCTGTTTCACCGCACACCCCTGATAGAAAAATGTACAAGCCTTTTGCTCAAAAGAACCTTCAAACCAAGTTAATTTTTGCCTTCCGATGTGCAGCACTTGTGTGGGAGCCCGCTGGGACTGCAAGCCGGCCACTCCGATGGAGATACAGAACTACCCGCCCGCCGAGGACCTGCGCAGTAACTGCAGCGCATCAAACAACATGGAGTTCACCACCTGTGAGATTGCTGAGCCTCTTACCTGCAAGGTATGTCCAGGAGAATCTTCTAAGATACATAACAATAGCCAGTTCACATTCCATCTTAAAAAATCAGTTAGAACTGAATTTTTTTTATTATTATTGATAAGCTCGCGTTTGACCACCATCTCACTTGATTGTAAGCGATGATGTGCCAAAGTTCTACTTCCCTGCCAAAGTCTGTGTTTCCTGATAACTATAACATGGACTCTTTAAGTCAAGAGTGAATGGTTACTTCTAGGCAAGCTTGAAACGTGTACGCACAGTGAAAGTATTCCCAAAACGTTTTGCGCGTATGGGTGGGATGTTAATCATGTAACGGTTCATTCTTTATTTTAAATTCATCTGGCCTTTTAAAAACGAAACATCATGTCTAAGCCCTTTCCCAACTATGATGGCATCCGAGTTAAACCATATGCTGCTAAGTACCGGTTTTTCGATGTTGGAATTGCTTATCTGACCTCCACAGCCCAGTACTACCCAGTGCTACCCTGAAAACTATACCTCTACGGATTTGTGTTGATAGGGTTGCTTTGTTTAAAATAATTGTTAATAAAGTAAATAATAAAATAAAATATTGATAAAACTAGCTTCTGCCCGCGTCTTCGTTCGCTTGGGACCCCGATCCCGTGGGAATTCCGGGAAAGTAACATATGTATTATTCCAGTCAACTATCTACTTACCAGACTCCATTCAGATCCGTTGAGTATTTTTTGCGTGAAAGAGTAACAAACATCCATACATCTATATGTCCAACCTTACAAACTTTCGCATTTATAATATTAGTAAGAAGTAAGATTGTACATGTGATGACGATATTAATGGTATTAGCATAATGAGCTTTCGTTTAGCAATTAATTTGTAACATAACGAGTAACACACTACCCTCTTTGTATACAGAACATGCATCTCCCACCGACATCCACAACGGCTGAATGTCGTCCAGGCTGCCAGTGCAAGAGAGGCTTCGTGCTGGACACCATGTCCAGGAAGTGTGTACCGCCCACCCAGTGCCCCTGCCACCACGGGGGGCGGAGCTACCCTGACGGACACTCCATGCAGGAGGAGTGCAATCAATGGTCAGTACATTCTACTTCATCATTTTGGTCTGAACTTAGGTCCTTTGTAGGTTACTACCGGAATTTGGCGATAGTGTAACTTCGTTTAAACGTCGTTCCTCGCGTTTGACCAAACCGGGCCTGCAGAGTCAAGCCTTCCACCACCAGTCGTATGCCGCGTTGTAGATTATTTGTTGTTTATTATTTAAGTGCTTCCGCAACCTCGGTGCATGTGTTTGAGGAAACACGGAGTGGGTTTAGTCAGTTATACTTAACGTGACCATACGTCCCACTTTGGGCGGGATTGTCCCGCTTTCAGGCAGTCTGTCTCGCTGTCCCCAACGAGAACAAAAATGTCCCGCTTTTACAAACAAACCTTTATATACCTACTTACTTACTTGTCTAGATTAAAATATCACTAAAATCGCGCGGAAGATGGCAGCTTAGACGCGGGGTTGGGAGTTAGGACCAAGCGAGTGAGCGACTGACATGCAAAAAATTTACCGAATACTTACTAATCCTAACTACTTACTATATTAGAAATACAAAACTAAATCGTTATGTTTCACGCCTGGACCGTTTCACCGATTTTGCTGTAGTAAAGTAGTTTTTTGTCGCGAAATTATTTATAAATATTATTTTTAGAGTAAGTCAGTGTAAGAATTAAAATTCCAGTGAGGGTAAGATACCACAATTATTTGAAGTCACATTTTAAACCATAATTTGTATTTTTCTCTTAAATATGGCACCTTACACCAACTTATTTTTATTTATATACAAAATTCCATAGGCGTCCCATAATGACACGAAAAAAAAATGGTCACATTAGTTATACTCCGACAGAAGCCTTTGCCCACCCCAAGTCGACGGATTTCCACATGGAGAGAAAAAGATATGCATAAACGGTCACTGTTAGTAATTATCATCATATTTCTATGCCAGTGTTCATGACTTTCAGCTTTTTAGATGCGGAGCTTATGTGTCCATATAAGCCCGGCTGGGCTGGTGACATAAACGATAAGTCGTCGATTAATCACTCACAAAACACATTACTACTACTGAACATATAATCGATGGGAGCAGGGGAGAGGAGTTCTGGATTGGAGTTCAGCATTGGCCGGCCTACCACAAGATACACTATTGTCCTGATTAAAATGTTAAGAATGTAGTGATAGAGATATGCTGTAGTGACATGTTGAGAAAACCTCTGTTAGTGGCCAGTTGTGTTAGTCTTCGACTAAAATGACATAAACAGAATTTGCAAATATAATTTTTCTATTTAGTACGCAACCGGGCATCTTTTAATATCCTCAACATTTTCTTATATTTCAGGGTAAACAAAAACACAGAAAAAATAGCGAATATAATTAAAAAGTGTCTCTTGGAGGCGCCGGGTATCGATCCCGGTACCTCTCGCATGCTAAGCGAGCGCTCTACCATCTGAGCTACGCCCCCGTTATCACTTAATCCAAAATAAAACAACAGTTAGTGTACATTGCGTATATTTGTATTTATAATGCGTACGTGCCTTTCACTTTCTTGGTAGAACGCGACGCAAGGCGTTATCGATTCTGCCTGCTCAGCATTGCAACACAACGCACCGACAACTAATCAAAACTAGTTTCCAACATCATTAATTTTAATCTGTTGAATAAACAATATAAAAATTATTTATATAAAAAATATTTTTAATATTTAAAAAAGACTACGGACAGAAACAATAAAAAACTGAGACTTGCTTATAATACTGTTGTATACACTTTATGATACACGGAAGTAAACTAATTGTAAAAATCTAATAATAGTATATTGTGCTTGGCATGATGCCAATTTTAGCAAAATACATAGTTTTACTAAAAACTCATTTACAGTTAGTTTACGTTAAGAAAATAGTGACGTCATCAATACAACTGCAGGGTAAAGGCGTTTTCACAATGGAGTAAAAATTCTTATATAATTATGAAAATAGTTTTAATAGTAAAAAATCAAACTAGTTGTCTTAAATTAGTAATATTTTTTTTTAGTGCCACTAGATCTCTTCTTCTTCTTCGATCTTTATTTGTATTTATTAAGAAAGAATTTTATTCTGCTTTCTCTATGACGTCATCCAAATTTCACATAATATTTTCTTCTTGTATTATGTGGTCGCAGCATTTCTTCCGTCGATTAGTATCTGTTAAAGTTATTGCGTCTCAAAATATATTTCTAGATCACTCATCTTGAATGTTGAGTTATTGGCACCAACATAATTTTTTATTTGGGCCCACACGAATACAAAAATATTGAATTAAATTAAATTATTTTATGTAGATAACGCATAAAAGACAACCGTTTCGCCAAAAGATCTGCAGTCAACTAGTCACTGTGAACTCAGCTTTCTAATTTGTTGCGACCTCATTGGTCGAGAGGCGGCGGACAACGATGACGTCACTATTTTCTTAATGTGAACCAACTATACACAATAAAGGCTCGAGCAGACCGGATGCGTATGCGTAGACGTAAGCGTAGACGCGCATGTACCACTGAGTTAAATGTATGGAACTGTAAGTCGAGGCGTACGTCTACGTTACGCAAGCGGTGTGTCCTGTCTCATACAGTTCCATACATTACAACTCAGTGGTACGTGCGCGTCTACGCTTACGTCTACGCCTTTAACAGGCTCTTTGTGCTACTTAGGGTCAGGCTCACAACGACAATTATTTAGCTAACAGTTTCTGCCTTTGCATGATTGCCTATCTGATAGGCAGATAGGCAGTCTGGGTGGACTGAAAGCCGATCCCAATATATAGTTGGAAAAAGGCTAAGCAAATCATAATCATAATCTTTATTCTCTCACCACAATATTTATGTACAATGTTACGGTTATTAGGGACACATTCCATACATTAAACATTGTGGGAGACTAGTGCCTAAACTAGGCCAGGGCCTGTAGGCATAGGCGTAGGAAGGGGGGGAGCCGGGTGGGCCGTGCCCACCCCAGAATGGTCTGGTGCCCACCCGAGAATTTTTACTAACAAACAATTATGGCTGAAAAATTAAAAAATCTGGCCAAGTGCGAGTCGGACTCAATCATGCAAGGTTCTGTTATGCGATACATGTTAAATTAATTTATGTGAAAATTTCCATTTCCTACGTTGTTACGATGCAACTTTGATAAGCGATCATCGCTTCTACTACTGGGGGCCAGGCCCCCCCTGGGAAATATCTCTAGATACGCCAATGCCTGTAGGTATTTCAGGACACCAGGTCTCTCCACCCTTTGGGTTAACATTTCAAATTATGTATATATTAGTGGTCAGGAGTCACTTTATAATTTACATGTTTTTAAAATTTAAGAAAATGACAATAAAAATTAATTGAAGTACAAAAAAAAAAATATTTTTAGTGGGATTAGTATAAAGTGGAGATGTAGGTGCGTGTATAGTGTGTAGATATGTATAGTGAATGTGGAGTGAGTGGGTGAGTATAATAGATGGTGTAAATGCTGATGATGATTAGTTAAATGAGTTTTCCACAGCCAACATAACTTGACTTCGGTTTCACTCATTTAGATACACCATGTATAATACCAATGGCACAACAGGTAACATATATTATACATAATGTATGTATTTAAACGACCAACACAAAACTAAGTCTTATCTATTGGTAGCATAAATAAAAGATATTTTTGGATGGATTAGGTTACTAAAGATAGCAAATACTGCAGTAAATAAATATAGATTATCTTAAAATTATTTATGGTGTGATAGGATACGTAAACGTATTTTTTATATCATAAAATTGTTGCCTAACGCCACAAAACTGTTATTATAAATAACATTCTTAATTAATTTGAAATGATTTTTTTATTAATTTAATTGACCTTTAATATATCTTTGAATCTTTTTGTATGTAAATTTCTCCATTTGTATTTATTTGAATGTATATTGAATTAGTGTATTTTTGTTTTATTTTATATGGGTCTTGGACCTGAAATAAATTAAATTTTATTTATTTATTATTTTAATTCAAAGTTTCAAACACAATCTTTTTTATACAGCGAATGCAAGAGCGGCAATTGGTCGTGTAGTCAGCGCAAATGCGCCGGCGTGTGCGCAGCGTGGGGCGACTCCCACGTGGTCACGTTCGACGGCAAGGACTATGACTTCGAGGGGGTGTGTACCTACCTGCTGGCTAAGGGCGTCATGGACAGCAAAGATGGATTCGATGTGGAGATTCAGGTGAGGGGTTGTTGGTGATGATGGGTGCTAAACAGCTTTGGGGCTGCCTTTATGTACATTTTTAATGTTAATCTTCAGCCTAGATAATTAAAAAAAAATGTATTGGATACTATAGCAGGGATTAATAATCTAGATATGATAGGTACTACAAACCGGTTGAAAAATGTTTTTTTTTATTATTATTGCCCTACACTAGGAATGTAACATGTATTGTGACTACATTATTACAAGCATCTATGCCCAGTGCAACTAAATTATTGTAGACCGTACAAACATTGTAGTACCATTGCGGGTATCAAACCCGCGACGCGCAGAAGTCAATTCTGTATACGTCTTGCTAAAAAGCCAATACGTAATAAGTGTCATCCTTCGAAACTACCAATATGTTTGCCAAACACAGTTGTGGTAATATCTCATTATAAGTTTATAGGTGTTAGTCATAGATATAATAAACAAGTAGATATGGCCGGCGAACAAAATTATATCGGAACCATATATGTCTCCAGTTTAGGCGCTGGGCGGGGCAACTACTACACATGCAGTTCAATAAAATCAGTAGATACGCAATCGTGCACACACCCGCATTTCTTAAGCCTACAATACATGTTGGCCGAGCGTAAGCCAACGCGAGCGTTGGCAAATAGGTACAAGGCAAGAAATAATGTCCACACGTTCGACAAGTTCGTCGAACGCCAATGCAGACGACCAATGTAGAAGAGGGTCTGTAGAGCTGCCCACACGTTGGCCGAGCGCAGGCGAGCGCCTTTGATTTGTGACCAAAAGCCGACACCGATCCGAAGTGAGGCAAGTGATCACGAGCAACGGCGAGCGAAGACAAGTTGCACCAAATGAGCTCTATACACGTTGGCGCTGGCCTCCACTCGGCCAACTAGGCAAGTGACACCGAGCGATAGCAAGACAAGGCAAATATACCGTCTACATGTTGGTATTGGCCTTCAGTCGACAACGCTCGGCCAACATGTATTGCAGGCTTTAAATCAGGACGTAGTACACAACCAATTATAAACCTTATTCCATCAAATACAGCGTGTATTTACCATACACCGTACAACTTACTCACACAAACACATCGGTCGCTATCGTTGTGCTGTACAAAAACAATTTATTTTACATATACGCTAGTGATTGACTAAATCGGAAAGTTATCGATTCTTCTATTTATTATTGTAAAATTTTTTTGGTTAATAAAGAAATTGTTAAAGATATGAAAACAAACACACACCCATGCATAACAAATAAATAGCATGAATGTATTGACTTATTTTAAGCAAAATTCACTAATATATCATATTTTTTATATTTCTATGGTGTTAGTCCATTTAAAATAAAATTTAATTAAACACGAATTAGATGACCCATAACAAAATTGAAATAAACTCGTATTAGACACTATTGCTTGCAAAATTTCCAAGTCCAGCTGTAAAAATTAATATATACATACTAACAGAGACAAAGAAAAATACGCAAGTTTACATTATATATAAGTATATTGAAAACACATTGAGTGAGAATAACTTATCCTGTTATGAAATTTCAAATTAAATGTCAATATGTAAATTCAAAATGTATCAAAATCTGAAATGGTTACGATGCGAGATCAGAAAGATTAATATCATTTATAATTTTTGTTTCTACAGAATGTACCTTGTGGCACAACAGGCGCCACCTGCTCCAAGTCCGTGACTCTGAAGGTTGGCAGCGGTGGAAACGAAGAGATCGTCTCTCTCACTAAGGATTCACCCATCCCAGATATATCGAAGCTGAAGAGGTACAATATATTGTTTTTTTTTTATTGTATGGTATTTTATTTGAAATCGAAGGTAGTTAGTCAGCTTTTGCATGGTTTTGTCGTATGCAGAAAAACGATCGCTGAAAGAGTGAAATTTTTTGGTTATATGTGTCGCATTCTTAGAATGAAACTGACCTCTGTCTTCTAGTTCGTTATATAAACATTTATTAATATTTTCTTTTTTTTTCACTCAAAATTATATAAAATCTGTAATTTTTCATGTTAGAAAAATTACACTAAACAAGCGCGGAAAGTATACCGGTTAAGCGTAAGGTGAAATTAAAAAAAAATACTTGTATAGTCGTATTATAATGTGGGGAGACTGTTAATAAAAGCTATGTTATTATTTTTATTTCTTAAACATACATTTTTTAATCATCTGAATGTTAATGGTCACCAAAGAATGTAGCAAAAAATGATGAATTATTTCTTTGCTCAGAATTAAAATGCGTATGGCCGGTGCGTACGTTTTCCTGGATGTTCCATCACTCGGCATGAGCCTGCAGTGGGACCGAGGAATGAGGGTGTACGTCAAAGTTGACTCCATCTGGCAAGGAAGGGTGAGTTCTTTAAATATTTATGTTTCTTCTATGCATAAATGTTAGAACTGAAGGAAAAGTACTGTACCTATAGTTAGCCTACTCTAAATAACTATAAATTACTTTTCCTAACAACTTTATAATTGTATATGCTGAGGAAAAATCTAGAAAAATGACATCCTTAAATATACGCCAATCTGTGAACAATACCTATATATTCCAAATCCAATCAACTCCAAATAGTACGCCATGTGAGTAGAAATTGTATATGTTTTGCACAATAAAATATCTTATGTATTTATTAAACTTTCGGGGGCTACAGGAGCAATTTGGGGCTGTGCCCCAATGTCTTGGGGCCTATGCCTATTTGAGGGCCGCATTTTCTACTATTCCATCAGCTGTCAGTCATAATACTGTATTATTTTTTGGTTTTCACATTAAAAAGCTATGTTTAAATTTAATATTGCATGTTTATCCTAATGTTGTTAATACTGCAATTTCTGATTATAGTCTACGTGTATTTTTTTTTTACAACTATAACAATATACATTACATAAATCTGAGGTCCAATTATTACTGTACACAGCATTCATTGTTTAATATACTTCATTAGTGACCGTTGGGTTCTTGATGAAAGGTTTAAATGTAACCACTAACTCACCTAATGGTAAGCGCTGATGTGGTTGAAGATGAAGCACGCTTACCTAGTCTTTGGCTGATAACATAACAAACGTTTGATTTCAGGTGAAAGGTCTATGCGGTAACTACAACGGCGACCAACGCGACGACTTCCAGACGCCCTCTGGTGGTGGTATGACGGAGTCTTCAGCCCTCATCTTTGCTGACTCCTGGAAACTAAAGCCTACATGTCCTAAGCCGCAGCAGATTCTGGTAAGAGTACATGTAATGTTGTTCTGTAGAGCTCGTCATGTATTAAAAAAAAAAAAGCAGAAGCGCGAGGGGCTTCGCTTCCGTGGATTTTATCACGTTAAAAACATAACGCTCCTTTTTTGCAGTCAGGTAAAAAGCCCATGAGCTTCCTCTAGCTTCAAGTTACTTCCATACCTAATTTCATTCAAACCCACCCAGTATTTTAGAAGTTTAGCGCCTTCTAACAAATAACGAAACTTTTCCGCTTAATAATATTAGTTTAAAACGTGTAACAGAATAAACGCAATTCCTAACAGTAGTTGGTTCAGAATCGGCTTCTGAATCGATTTCCGTCTTAAAAAATAGGTGTTAAATTTTGACGGAAAAATCTTTCATTTAACTTAAAATGGACACAGTATCGTGACAAATTAACACAATCCTTAATTCAAGGAAATGCGCTCGTGTGCGTGTCGGCCGCTAATATTGCATGTGTATATACGTCTGCGTAAGGATATTGTATGACGCACATACGTTTTGCGTTTAGTAAGGATAACTGTTTTATAAAAAGTGACTAGGTTTGGTTTCAATTTATTTAGTTACGGATGTTGTTTTAGACTTATAGTTTATTATTCTAATTGGGGTGTCTGAGGTATTGCGCTTAATCTGTTACACCTTGTATATGTGGCGTAGCTTTTGCATTACTTTACGTGACATTGCAACGTATGCAGTTAATGATCAATAAATGTCACTCATATTCTGAGTTTTTCTGGCCTCTATTGTTTTTCTGTAGACTGTTCACTTGATATAATATGTACAATTAACCGTACCAAATCAGATATAGTTGGAAAAATGCTTAGAAGATGATTAGATACTGTACGGGTAAATGTACTGTATGTCATCACTGCTAAGCATGCTTTTCTTTTTCTCCACAAATTAAGTTTGTAAAAGTAACTGCTTAAATCTGAAACTTCTAACACCTATTGGTACTTTTTGGTCTGTGAAAAATTTGTCATTGGCCTTCTTTTAATATTTTTAACTATATACAGCATGTAACAAAAATCCTGTCCGATCCTTAAGAGTATTATTCGGCATCGTATTGCATACACATAAACGTAGCCATTTCATGGATTTGAGATTATTATTTTTCCCCAGTGAATATAATTAAATTTAAATAAAAAATAAAAACAGATCAAAGGCAACACTGATTGCTCGACATTCACATGTTACCTACAGTTTTATTTCAAAAAAGCCACCTAAGCGGGTGGAGTGTTGTCAACCTATGAAAATTTGCCATATTCAGTGTTAAAATTCGCATGGATTATAAAAAAAAGCAATAACTTTTGGTTTTTATGAGTTCATTTTTAAAACATTTTTTTTTCTAGTACGTATGTTGAACCAGGAATACGCCTTTATTGGATCGGACAGGGTTTTTGTTACATATTGTATATATCCTAGCTGTAAGTATTTCTAAGATAATAATCTATACTTATAATAAATCTGTAGAGAGGTCAATTCTGTACATGAAATATATTTAAAAAATAACTATCAGGGGGTGATTAGGGATCGATACTGATGCCAAAAATGCAATCAGTAAAATTATTGTCTGTCTGTCTGTCTGTATAACCGTTATAGAAACAAAAACTACTCGACGGATTTTAATGAAACTTGGCACAATTATTTTTCATACTCCTGAGCTGGTTACAGTATACTTTTCATCACGCTACAATCAATAGGAGCAGAGCAGTGAAGGGAAATGTCGGGAAAACGGGAGAAGTTACTCCACTTTTTAAGCTTCCATCGCGTGTGCCACCTTAATGGTTAAAGCTACACAGAAATCATTTATGACGGAAATGTTCTCCTTAAAATTATATAAAAAATATCCCACGACAGCATATATCTATCTTTTATGGTTAACTCACAATAACACGTGTAACTCCCGATAGCTTAGCAGTTCGAAGCTTTCTGATTATTATTCTGCTCCGAAATTTAAAAGAACCACAACTTTGCAATGGAACTCGGCTAAAAGTAACCCCGTTGCAACAAAATATAATCGAGGCTCAAATTTTAACAGGTTGCGGTGCAGGAGAAACCGTCTTTATTCCCAGAATTCCCATAATACCAAATAATTTTCCATTCCAATTTAAAAGAACGCGATTCCCAGTATCGGTGTGTTATGCAATGACAATTAATAAGGCTCAAGGGCAGACTTTTCGTGTTGCTGGAGTAGATCTCGGTGTCAGTTGTTTCTCGCATGGTCAGTTGTACGTCGCTCTTTCCCGGGTTAGCAGTTCTAGAAATCTTTATGTTCACGTGCCGGACGGGTCAACTTTCAACATAGTTTACCCGGAAGCTTTGCGCTGAAGTATTTTCGTTCTATAGGTACTTAAGCCTCATGTGAACGTGATCTAAACAATATTACCAATACATTAACTTAATAACACACAAGGAGTTACACGCTGACGGAGTCGCGGGCACAGCTATTAACAATAATATTGTGCGGTTCGGTATTGCGATATTTTTCAACAGTATTATAGATTGACATATTATATTTCCCTACTAAATTACGAAAGTTAATCTGTCTGTTACATCAAAATCACTGAACCGTGAGGAAGGACATAGGCTACTTTTTTTTACGGAAAACGACGGAAACGTGGACGAAGTCGCGGGCAACAGCTATCTATGCTAATAATATAATTTAATTAATTAATTTATTTGTCTCAGACCATTGATCCATAGAGTGTTAGTAAAAAACTTAACCTTTTGTTAGTACAATAAATTAAAACATACTATTATTAAATTGGCGACATGCACGCCTGTGCGCACATACCTACGCCTTATTGCGCACTATAAAAAAGATTACTTTGCTTTTAGTTTCATTATACCTCAAGCCATGAGCCTCCGCATAACTCTCACAGACGGCCAACAATTTCCTTAAGCCACAGATTGATGGACTGAGCAACACCATGTCATCAGCATAACTTATGTTGTTGGTCATTCTTTCATCAATAGAGCATCCGACCATGGTGCCGCTCAACTCACCAACCAGCCGATCCATATATAGGTTAAAAAGACTGGGTGAAGTTAAGCCTCCCTGCCTTACGCCACAATCTAGCCTGTAAAACTCAGAATGAGCATCAGCCCACCTGACATAATTCTTTTGATTTTTATACCAATATTAAAATATGTTAATGAACTCTGCAGGTAGCTCGGTATTATCCGATAATTTCTGTCACAAAATGTCATAGTTTACCAGGTCAAAAGCTTTTGACAGGTCCAGAAAGCAGCTATACACTGGTGTCTTCCGGTCAGTGTAGTACTGCACAGTCTGTTTGAGGCACAGGATTGCACTTTCAGTAGACAAACCTGCTCTAAGTCCAAACTGCGCGTCATGTAATTGAAGGCTGAAGAGTTTGTTTGTTTGTTTGAACGCGATAATCCCAGGAACTACTGGTTCGAATGGAAAAAATATATTTTAATTAAATAGTCAATTTATAGAGAAAGGCTATAGGCTATATATCATTACGCTAAGGCTAATAGGAGCGGAGCGCCAATGAAGAATGCTTCAAAATCGGGGTTAAATTTAACGTTAGCCCAAAGTAACTATTCCACGCGGACGAAGTCGCGGGCAAAAGCTAGTATAAAATAAAGTAACAAAAAAATTTTTAAACTTAATTTGTTCCACACAGGACCACTGCAAACAACGTCCAGAACGCAAAGAATGGGCGTCTTCGATCTGCAGCACAATGAAGCAGTTCCCGTTCACCCTGTGCCATGCCGAGGTGTCCCCGTCCCCGTACATCGCACGCTGCACACGCGACGCGTGCGCGTGCGACGCGGGCGCCGACTGCGAGTGCGCGTGCACTGCACTCGCGGCGTACGCGCACGCCTGCGCCGGCAGGGGCGTCACCTTCAACTGGAGGACGCAGGCCATCTGTCGTGAGTAGCAGAAACAAGATAGATCAATATACTTTATTTTACACCAAAATTTAAACACACCTATTTAAGAGGAGGCTCCCTAAATTGTATGTAACTTTGCATTAATATTCTGAAACAATCACGCATACAATCAAAATGGAACTTTAGTATATGATTTATTGGATCTTTTTATTTACATGTCTACACCAGTTTCGTAATTGGAACATTTTCGCTCGATTCATTTTTTAATCAAAAATCATGTCGGTTTTAAAGATTAATCAAAATTACTCGGCTTTTATGTCTAAAATTAGTATTGACAGTAAGAAAATATAGTTTATTATCCAAATATAGGATTTTTTTCTCTAGATCAATTATTACTTTAGTTATAAACGAAATAAGAATTGAGACTTACGACATTTAGTTTCGAACCCCAATATGGTAAAAGAGCGCACGCGATATTCACCTTTATTACTGCTGCGTTAGCGTTTAGCACACAACGGCAGTTTCCATGGTGAAAGAGCGAACGCGATATTTAACTTTATTACTGCTGCGTTAGCGTTTAGTATACAACGGCCTAACCAGGGTGGATAGGGGCGGATCTTTCATGAAAATTATTTTGGACTGCCTGGTCTTATTCTATGGTAACAATGGCGGTCTTAATGAAAGTGTATGGGTGTAAAGTAGCAAAAACACTGTAGCCAAATTCATAACTTTTAAATAAATAATAATGAGAACCCACACTAGCACAAGCATATTTAGCTTAATTGGAGGAGTTAACAATATTGTTAGTAATGTGAATTGTACCCACATTGCTAATTACATTAAAAAAAAAGAATATTGCCGCCCTCTTTTAGTTGATGATCAGAGTCTAGCTAGTAGGTTATGAGGTACTTTAGTTCGGCTTACTTACTCGGACCGATATAATCAGACCATATAAAAGTACTAGATAGATAGATATATTCTTTATAAAGTTGGTTTAATTGGAGCTACTCGGCTTTTGGCTGTAAGCAAACGTACCAATACATTAGTGTCTTGACTTGTACTTCGAACATATAAACATGCGCCATATAAAATGCAGTTTGTGACGCATCACAAAATATGTGGAAATCCATAACATAAATAAAAAACACTGAACGACTACAAAGGGCGATACAATGGGCAGTCTTATCGCTAAAAGTTATCTTTTTTAGACAACCTTTGGATGGATTTGACACTTGCTTAAATAATAATAAAAAAACCAATTTCCAGCTTCGCTCTTGTAAAACGTTTTATATTTAGTGAAAAAACTACCTTATAACCTATCAACTATCGCCACACCAAAAATTATACCGATGCTTCATTTTGACGTGACCGAAGGACAAACACATTTTTTTATTTATAATATTAGTAAGTATGGATAGGTTTTTTTCACCGCTTAGATACGCTCTGTATAGTTTATTATTTATTTATATAGGTAAATAAATAATCAGACCATTTACTCTATCAAGTTTTTTAACTTATGGTGACGTTTGTTTGTCCGCCAGCGATGCAATGTGACGAGGAATGCTCCAACTACGATGCGTGCGTATCTGCGTGCCCAGTGGAAACCTGTGACAACACCCTGTACTACACTGAAATGAAGACCAACTGTGAACAGGACACTTGCGTTGAGGGTAAGCTTTTGACGACTTGGCGACGAATTGTGCTTCTAACATTTACCCGTACTGTCGTATTGTAAAATTTCCATTATAACATTCAAAATTATAAGTTATTAACAGACAATGATAAAATTCAAATAAATCTAATATATAAATACCTCGTGTCACAGTGTTCGTTATTGAACTGTTCCAAAACGGATGGACCGATTTTTATGTTTTTTTTTTGTGTATATTTGTTAGGTCTGAGAAGCTTTTTTTCGCTAGAAATAATTTATATGCTAAAACACCTTCCTTAAAATATTTTTCATTAAAGATAGCGCAGCCAAAAATGGCTTTATTCCATTTTGTTCACCTGGGTAAATTCCGAGATGAAAAAAGGAGATCACGTGTGTTGAATTATTTTGATTGAACCTAAGAGGTGTCATCTAGATGAAATGATTCCGAGGTGAAATGAGGACGCTAAATGTATGCTTAGTAAACCGGGTGATAGCCAAGTGAACAAAGTGGAATAAACCAGCCAAATATCTCCAAAGGATTGAGTTGACGATCTTTATACAACAAAATCACTGATTCAATACTCAATACTTTTATTGCTCTCCATATGTAGGTATTCTTAGGTGGTAAACTTATAATTGGATCATACGGATCCTGTCGGGCACAGCAAAATAATTGATTTAGGAGAGAGGAAGCATTTGTTAATTATATAATATTACTGTACCTTACTTACTAACTTAACTTGACATTACATTATATGTCTATCACTTAAATATTCGTTTACTTAGGTTGCAAGCCCAAAAAATCTTGCCCAGAAGGCCAAGTGTACAAAAACAGCACTCACAAGGATTGCGTACCGCGCGCCAAGTGCAAGCCGGTGTGCATGACGCTGGAGGACGGGCGGGAGGTCGCGGAGGGAGAGGTCATCGAGGAGGATCAGTGCCACACCTGCCGGTGCTCTAAGAAGCAGAGGGTCTGTACGGGCCAGCCTTGTACTACTATTGAGGCGGTAAGTGAATAAAGTGTAGAGATTTGTTGGTTGCTGGCTTCGATCAACAATACCAACTAGATATCGGGTCGGCGCAAAAAATACGTCTCGGTAAATAACAGCGCACTTGAGAAGTGAGCTCTTATTTTGTTTAGTTCGCTTGACACACAGCCAATGTAAACACGTTTCACAATGCCGCAATGTGTATTCAAAAGTTGCAAAAATAATGCCCGAAAAAGCAATTTAACGGCCGGAGTGTCTTACTTTCGGTAAGTACATGTAGCATAAGTTACATTTTAAGCTTTATTTTAACCTCCAAATGTTTGAGATTGTTATTCAACTTATGGTTAATTTCATTTTTGTAACGATTTGTTACGTTTTTTTTGTTGCGTAACAAGAACTGTAAATATGTAAGTAGTTTCTTCTTTATGCTTTTTTTTTGTAACGCTCTTTTGCTTGGAGACACTGGGTTGCTGTATGAAAACATTATGAGGTTGAAGAACTAAACATCATTTTTTTTATTAACTACTTATTATTATGATCTGAAATGTTGATACCTATCTGGAAGAAATGTTTCTCAAGGATAATAATACTAGTTTGATCACTTCAATGCAGTTTTTCTGGATGATATTGGAGTGGACGTTTTCACACAACAAAATGTACAAAAATTTTGAAAATCACCCTTTAACCAACAAATAATATCACATTTTGAAGAAATTTACCGACTTTAATCCACCGCTACAAATGCTTGGCCAAGGTTGGCCAATACACGCGCAAAGTTTTGAAACGAAACAAAACGATGTAGCAAGGTAATAACGGGAAAATGTACTTTATCTGTTGCCATTTAAGGTTGATTTCACACTAAATGATATTTATTTTATGTCTTTTCATTTCTAAGTAACAGGAGTAATTTATTGCTTTAGTAGCCGTATAAGTACATATTCACGCGGACACCATTTAGCTTTGATTTTGTACGTGACCCGTTATCTAGTTGGTATTGCTGATCGAAGGTTGCGGGTCAGTAATAACAGCATTCTGAAAACTGTTGCGGAGAATTTTTACCCTCCTATTTTGAGACATTTTGTATCCCTCATGCAAGATGTACTCAACTACTTAATTGAACTGTTCGTTATTTTATTATTTTTATTTTTAACTTGTATTTGTTTTTCATACTAACATTAGTTTTAAGCGTGTATACTAACATCAAGGATTTATGTTGTTCGAATTGAATAAATAAATAAAATGAATTAACTAATTAAAAGTACAATTTAAAAAATATTTTTGGTAATCTGTCTATCATAAACAGGTTCTGGTATTTGACTAATCGCAGCCAATGTTAAAAATGTAAAAATAACGGTAGGAACCAACTGTTTAACATGCTTTTCGAGGCATTGAGTAATCCCAGATGATAAAAGATCTCAAAGATATTTATTAAATTCTGGTTGAGACTCACCAGTGTTGCAAAGTCAAAAAAGGAGAGGGTCTTTTGTAATATTAGTTATATACAGTTTGTTAACTAACAGAGGGCGTTCCCGTTAACAAAATGTTTCTATTTTTTTAATATTAAAATATTCACTAAAAATGTTAAATTGTTACGTAAAAGAAACACTCTCTACACGCGTACACATTCATAAATAAATTGCGACGTTGCCGTCCTTCAAGTACGCATGTACAAAGTGTTTCTTTTACGTATCAATTTAACATTTTTAGTGAATATTTTAATATTAAAAAAAATTAAACATTTTGTTTTCGAATGGTTATATTTTTTTTGCATGCATGGATGCTATACTATTGCAGGTTAACGGGAACGCCCTCTGTTAGTTAACATACTGTATAGGATACATATATAACTGTTAACATGATTACACAATAAACCCTATGTTATGACCCGTGTTACAGGGGTTATTCCTCGCATTATTCCATCTAGTCAGCTGTTATATGTTGTTACATCTTATTTCGTCTTTCATAGCCTCAAGAAGCCACATCTCTGAAACCTCACGACGAGCCACTGAAGTGTGTGACTGGCTGGACTACTTGGATCAACAGAGGAGCTCCCGAAACAGGGCCCAATGGAGAGTCTATTGACAACGAGCCACTACCAAGAGCCAATGAACTGGTAAGTGTTATAGATTACAGAGAGGAGTGACTATTTAACATTGTCAATCTTATAACTACCAGAGGTACTGCAGGGTATCATACAACCTTAGTTGATAATCCGACTTCACGTATTAAGCGTTCTCCACATTATTGGGCGCCAAGCCTATCACTTTACTATCACTAATTTAAAGCAAGAATGAAAAGGCATCATCTGGGCTCGCTTGATTCATCGTAGACCTCTTCGCCGTATCATCTTTGCTATTTAAAGGCAAAAATCACATATACAATATTTTTTAAAACTCTAACTGACAGACTAAATAGTTTAATCATTTTGCAACACAGATAACCACCAAATTGTTTTGGACCTATACAGTAATTAGGTACATTTTAAATGTATACAGACCCGTCGCAATTGTGTCTGCTTGGGGGCCCTGTTCGATTTACAGTTCGGATTAATAAGTGGTATTTGATTTTATATTTCGACATTAACTGCCCTATAACATAAGCACACCTACTGAAGTTGCTGTCTCTCAGTCCAGGAATTAAAATCTTTTCCTTCTGTTACTCTATCCAGGCAATCGGCACACCAATGTGCAAAGAAAGCATGATGACGAAGATTGAATGCCGCACGGTAGGAGACCACAAGTCTCCTAAAGAGACGGGACTCGACGCCGAATGTAGCTTGCAGCGAGGACTGTACTGCAAGGAGGTCGGCAAGAAGTGTCTGGACTTCGAGATCAGGGTGTACTGCGAGTGTGAAGGTAAGTTAGGCCTATATGTAGAACTGTAGAAGAATGAATGCCTACAAGTCTCCCAAAGACCACGAAGGGGTTCCACGTTGAATGCAGCGAGCGAAGAGGTATACTGCTAGGAATTTGGAAAAACGTGTTTGGACTTCAAGATTAGAGTGTACTGCGAGTGTGAGGGTAAGTCAGATCCTTTTGTAGAAGAAATAATGTCTACAAGTCTCCCCAAGACACGGGTTTTACGCTGAATGTGGTGATATTGCTAGGATTTTGATACGAGGTCTCTGAACTTCGAGATCAGAGTGTACTGCGAGTGTGAGGGATGTTTAAGCTTCCACATTCAGATAAATGCAACTCGATTCAAAGATATAAAAAAACTGTCTTAGCTTCGTCCCCTATAACCTGAAAGATAAGCATTGATACCGCTCGCCTATGTATACGCTGCTGCAGATCACGGATTCGGCTTGCAAATAATTGCTCTGGGTCTGGGTGTTTCTAAAAGTGAATTCACGGTACGGGCAAAATTCCTAGTGCGACGTAACTTTTTTTTAAACTCCTGACACAAAAAGTCGAGTTTTAAAGTTCGATGTATCTGTGTATCTGTCTGTGGCATCGTAGCTCAATAAATTAACTAATTATGATGCCGTTTTTTTGTTAGCTGACGTGATCAAGTTCTTAGTGATCAATTTATGATCTGTTGTGTCGGGGTTTACTTAATTTTTTTTGCTTTTCGGGTCCTTTCAGAACCGTCTATCTGCGAGAATTCTGTCCGGCCCAACGAGTCTCATCCAACGGATTGTACGAAGTTCTACGAATGTGCTCCCGACGGCCCCGTGCTGAAGCCGTGCGGACCCGGCACTATGTACAACAACGTCACCATGGTGTGCGACTGGCCTTACAACGTGCTGCTCGTACGACCAGAGTGTGGGGGCACTACGCCTGGTTAGTACACATTCCTTTATGTTACCTCACTTTTTAACTCTATTTTTAACTGACTTTTAAAAAAGGAGGAGGTTTTCAGTTCGTCGGAATTTTTGACTAAAGGGTCTTTTTACTAGCATTGTGGGTAGAATTCACATTACTAACAATCTTGTTATCCCCTCCAATTAAGCTAAATATGCTTGTGTTTGAAGAGGGTTCACGGCAATAGTGGTCGCCTTAGCCATTAGGTTAATGACGCTTAAACCAAAAAACTAAGCTTTTAGAGGTTATTGTCGTAACTATCTGAGACAAATCTTGATCACTGTTCTGGCAACAGACGCGCATCTTAGCGTTATCTATCTACCTATATGTATAAATAAAATTAAATGTTTTTCCTATCTCAATTTGGTCAGTCCCTCATATCTGAGGATCGTGGTCAGTATCAGGATTGCACCTGGAACGATCTGGATTGATCTGCCTCCACCGGTTCTTATGCACCGCGTCTCTTACGATCTTGTACAATTTGGAAGACGTTCGTCCTGTCTTTTTATGTTCTTAAACCATTACCTAGTCAGATTGTGATTAAACTGTGGCATGCTCTGAGGAGGTGCGAGACATTTTCTCCACCTCGTAACTGGATAAGTTACTGGGTTGTGGAAATCAGACAGGCAGTCAGTATTTGAACTCATAACAGTTGGTTAGTTAAATTTCTAGGTAGAAACTTTAACTTAAACAACATCAAACTACCCTATTTTTTATATAGTCACATTCACAAAGATTTTTATTTTCAGGAACGACCATTTCAACGACTCCCTCAACTGCTGCGCCTCGAGGTATTTAGATTTTGCACAATATTTCTTTATCCTACCATTGAAAGAACAGTATTGTTACGAGCTGGGGCTCGGGATAGAAATAATTAACACCAATTAGACCAAAATTAACACTTTAATTAAATAAACACAAAATAAAAATTAACACAGTTATTTACACTACAATACTTGTCACTTAACAATTAAATCGCACTGAAATTCACTTGTATAGCTTCGATTATATCGTCTCGTAGTTATTTATACCCCGGTCTGTAAGTTCTAGAATATTCTTGTAAAATCGACTCACTGCCTATACTGCCAAGAATATTCCAGAATATTAAGAATATTCCAGCTACTCGAGATACTCAGTACTGCTACTCGCCGCTAGATGGCGTTAGTGTCTCGAACGTATTAGAAGTCAGTCGAACTTTCTCGGTATACTCAGTACTGCTATTCACCGCCAGGTGGCGTTAGGCTCTCGAACATTCTAGATATCTGTCGAAGTTTCTCTATGTACTTCGCTAATCGACTGGCGTAACAGTATTCTCTGAGTATTGTAAATTATTTCGACAATTTTCCTTCATTCAACGCCTATAATGTGTCAAATCAGCTCATACCAGATTGTTTAATACTACGGATATCTAACTTCATATCCATTTCTGTTTAGAATCAACCCTAGAGATCAGTACTCCCTCAGCGACCACAGCGCGTTGTCCTCCCGGACAAGAGTTCAGCGCGTGCGCATACCCTTGTAACAAATTGTGCGATTACTTCCGAAAGACGCTCATTGCTAAAGGACGGTGCGTCGGGGAGGTAAGTTGGTACATTATATCATTAAGAGAGCGAGATAGGTAAGATTTAAAAGAAACTGCCAATAAACTAAGAAATAAGCCACGTTTCCATCATTACCGAGTTTTCCCGATGCAAAATATTATGATTATAAGTACCTGCTATCTTAATATTTAATGAAAATAAAGGACTTTAACTTTTAGCTTGAACGCCCAATCGCACTTTGTGTTGCATTAGTAGAATACCGATATTTTTGCCGAGATACTTACTGCTAAATGACTCCCTTTTTACAGAAATGCGTTGAAGGTTGTGTTAGTAAAACATGCGACGCCAACTCTTACTGGCGTGATGAAAAGACCTGCGTGCCTAAGAAGGATTGCACCTGCTTGTATGAAGATAAGATCGTGAAGGTAAGGTATCATTACTTATCAATACTGTTACGAGCTGGAGTTCGGGATAGAAATAATTTACACCAATTAAACCAAAATTAACACTTTACTTAAATAAACACAAAACGAAAATCAACACACTTATCCACAGTACAATACTTGTCACTTCACACTTAAATCGCACCGAAATTCACTTGTAAAGCTTCGAATTATATCGCGTCGTGTCTTGAAATAAGACTCACTCTCTGCGCCCCTTTGCGATCTATTTATACCTCGGTCTATGAGTTCTAGAACATTCTTGTAAAATCGACTCACTGTTTATACTGCCAAGAATATTTCAGAGCTACTTGAGATACACAAAACTGCTACTCGCCGCTAGATGGCGTTAGTGTCTCGAACATTCTAGATTTCTGTCGAAGTTTCTCGACGTACTTCACTAAGCGACTGGCGTAACAATACTGTTAAACAGCTGTTATACCTGATAGCTATAACCTGGGGTACTTTAAGACACGCTGAATACGTTACTTCTAGGTAAGCGTGCTTCATTTTGGACTAAATCTTCGCTTACCAGGTGAATCGCAAGCCTGTTATAAAAAAAAAAACTGATCCAGCACCGTAACGCAAAAGCAACTGAAGAAACAGAATCAGTTATCTTAGAAGTCTGATACTCTTTTCCGCTCTACCCGGAGCGAGAGAACTCTATTCTTAAGGAACTAATATTGTTAGCACGTCGTTTGTCTGTTGGCAATAAATTATTTTTCTTTCTTTCTTCAGTTGATTGTTTCCCCCGATGAAAACAGAAGGTATCTGTGAATTGTCTTCTTCTAAATCCATCTTTTTTGCAACAGCCTGGAGGCGTAGTAGCAGACGGCTGCATCAAATGTCAGTGTCTCGACAACGACTTCCACTGCGACTCCAGCGAGTGCGTCATCATCAGCACGCCTGAGGAAGGCTCCACCCACCAGCCTATCATCGAGCCCCAACTCCTGTCGACCCTATCTACGAAGAGGACGCCGAAGAGTCGCACCACCACTACTGTGATGCCGGTGACTGTGGTGACGCCAGCCCCACCTGAATGTAACCCGGATGAGTAAGTTGCTCATTCTATCTACTCATAACATGTCGTTCAATTGTGGATAGCAACGAATATTATTAATAAATTACCGCACTGTCTAGCAGTTTGAGTGCTTTATACGGCCCACCCAAATGTCCTTACTTTGGTATTGTTCGTCCAATCGTTCGAACTCTTTAAGATTCTTAGTTGAACTACGCGATAACTGACAAATGCTTGCACTGTTTGGACGGGTCGGCTCAATTTTTTTTTTCTTCCCTCTAAAGGGCGCCACAGACATAACCTACATGGCTCTCATATGGTTTGATCACTACAGATTGTATGGACTTTAAAAGAGACATTGACTTCTGAGTTTGTTTCAGTGTTTCTTATCGAGTATAGTCAGTAATAGAGTAGTCAGTTAGGAAACACTGGCCTCATCTAGATTACATTTACGAAAAAAAACGTGTGAAAGTGTTATTTATAACCTATTTGCAAAATAAACATCATTATTTCATAATTCAGCCTAAACTGCCACTTCTAGAACTTCTTCTGCTAGAACAGAGGCCTCCTAGAGAGAAATAAAAAGAAAGAAAGACACATGCCACAAGTACCCACAATAAAAAACAAATAACATCATATTATTATAAAAAAGTAAAAGAAAAACTTAATAAGTACTAAGACGTAATATTACTGTATGACTCACGGCCTCACAGCTGCACCAAATAGGCCCGGTTCAGCAAAATGAGCGAGACCCAACTCACCAGTCCAGTTCAACTGGACTGGTGAGTGTAGAGAGGAGGCTATCTTTATTTCTTCTTTCTAAATGTCACATGACTTCGAATTTTTGGTCCTAGGAAATACCGGTTTCCTCCGGAATGTTTCTTTGTTATATTACACTAAGCAATGTGCCTGACTGGGCTCGATCCCACGACCTGCAACTCGCAAGTCTGGCCTCTAATAACTGGGCCACCACTCAATATGAATAATTTTTATACGTCGTAAAGTTCCAATAATGAAATCAACAGTATTGGCAGACTTTATGTACGATCAACTTTCGTCAAAGGAGGACGACCAAATAGTTCCAATAAGTTTGAACCCAGGATCTTTGGGTCTGGATCTCGGGAAAGAGCAGGGTGGGTTTTTAGTCAGTAGAAGTCTGACACTCCTTTCCGCTCCACCCACAGCGGCAGCAGTCATTCGATGATTTTTCCACCCAGAAAAAAGGGTCTTTGGGTCCGGATCGCAGGGTTAATAGAGCCAATTCCTGGCGGAATTGTGTGAATGTTGTAACGAGATACCTTGCCCTCGAAACGCAAGGGAAACTGAAGAAACAGGATGGGCTTTTAGTCAGTATGAGTCCGACACTCTCTTCCGCTCCACCCAAAGCTGGATGAACCCAAGACATAATTTTAGTGAGCCTAAAATAAACTGAAATCTTCGGCCATTAATTCCGTTTCTCCATACAGCTATATAGACCTGATGTGGGGAGATCAGCCTCTACCAGACTCCGCATTTAGTGCCAGTTCCATCGCCAACGATCTGTTCCAGCCACAGTACGCCAAACTAAACGGACATCCGCTTGATGTCACAGGTAATCTATAGTAGTATAATTATAAAGCGGAAAGAATTTAGATGAAACTTGTTATGGAAGTAGCTTGAAACGTTTTACCCGACTCCAAAACAAAGAGGATTATGTTTTTATCATGATAAAGTCCACGGAAGCGAAGTTAAACATAAATTTAAGAAACCTATAAATTATGACAATTAATTATACCGTTTTAGAGACGCTTAAAATGTATTTATAACTTTGGTTAGAATTAGTTACTGGCAGAGACTTTGCTCGCCTAAAAAGATTTATTTTTATTTTCAGTGGACTAAAATTGTTTGTGTTACTTGCTGATTGATAATGTTAGTTATGCATTAGTGAATGTGGTCCTCCATTTTACTAGTTTATCTATTACATACAAAATATCAAAACCTTCGTCTTTAACTACACTACTACTTCTACACTTTACAAGTGTAGCCATATATTAAAAACTCAAGAAAAATCATGATTACCTATTTAAATTTGCGTTAATTTTATGTTAATCTGAGCAGCCGGCAGTTGGAACCCAGCAAAGCAAGACACGAACCAGTACATCCAGGTGGAACTGCCGCACCCTGAGCCCCTCTTCGGTGTGATGATGCAGGGCAGCCCACTCTTCAACCAGTACGTCACCAGCTACGAAGTCATGTACGGAGACAGTCCTGATGCGTTGAACCTAGTGAAGGGACCTGATGGAAAACCTAAGGTAGAACATTTTCTGTGTATGTTACGAATATCGGATGAGATTATATTAGAGGAGCTCGTGGTAAAAGTACCTTATGGTGTTGGTCTTGTCTGCGATTTGTACATCTGGGATCCTGCTCTGGACCCTGATCACGCCTGATGGTAAGCAATAGATGAAGTCTACAACACCAACAGCCTTGCCAAGGGGTATTGTGCTACCCAGGTACTGCGTTGTGTAGCTGCATGCCGTTAGACACGAAGCCGACACTAACATTGTTAGGAAAAATCTATGCAGATTATGGACTCTCACAGTTCAAGCTAACTTACCTTTATAATAATAATTAGTTCGCGTTTGACCATCATCTCACCTGGTGGTAAGTGATGATGTGGTCGAAGATGGAGCACGCTTACCTAAAAGTAACCTATTAACTCTTGACTTGAAGACCCCTAGGTTATAGCTATCGGGAAACACAGACTCCGGCAGGGAATTCCACTCCTTAGCCGTACGCACAATGAAGGTATTCCCAAAACGTTTTATGCGTATGGATGGGATGTCCACCATGTAACGATGGCACATCGCCGTTTGTAGTCCGATGATGGAACGGGCTTGGCGGTATTAGATTGTGTAATTCCATCACACACTCCCCGAAATATAACCGATAGACTTGCAACACGTCGTCGATGTTCAAGGCTCTGGAGCTTTGACTCGACCTAGTTATGTCTCTAGCTAGGCCTTATTAAAGATATTAATCAACTATTCGCCTTCTGTGGGGTAATCGCGGCTTGAGGCGTTCTTGGGGTAGGGTAACCGGGGACGGGAAGGATCGGAAAATTATTAATGGGGCGTGCAAGTGAAAGCTAATCGCAGATGGCGCCACTACCGTAAGAACCTTTGTCACTGTCAGTGTTAGTTAGATTGTGAGATATTATATAGTTATCTGTATCATCTATGGTTATCTGTGGTAATATTTTTTATTTTCATTTAATTGATTTCAATTGATTTCTGTACAATTTTCCGATTAAAGAACATAATACATGTTCTTTAATCGAAAAATTCTCAATAACTGTCTCTAATTTAGGAATTCATTACTGTTCCATAGAGAAACTGCTTTGATTTTGGTAAGTGTGCTACTAGCGCCACTTTGACAGTTGCACGCCCCATTGAGATGAATTTAAGACTACCGGCTCAGCGGTGCGTGCAAAAACTAGTTTTTTTTTGTAATTATCATCTGCTGCTTAGCCTTGTCCTAACATAACGACTTCCAGTCTAACAGCATGCTGCTGAATACCAGTGTTTTACCCGGATGCAGCTGAGTACTAGTGTTTTACATGCAGCGACTGTCTATCTGACTTTTCCACAACCCAGTAGCTGGGTAACACGATACCCTTAAACTAGACCAGGGTCAGATATACTGGCTTCTGGCTACGCGTAACGGCTATCAAAGATGTCCAAATGACAGTCGGGACCAACGGCTTAACGTGATTTGAAATTCCTTACAAAACATCTCAATAGCACTTTTCACCCGACCCCGGAATCGAACCCAAGACTTCATGCTCAGCAGTCGCGCCTGCGATCACTCGGCCAATGAGGCGGTCTGAATATTGAGTAATAACCGCATTATTTAGTTTTGAATTCTAAATATCTTCCCCAGGTATTTCAAGGACCGTCTGATAGCAAAACTACCAAGAAGCAGATGTTCGAACCTCCGATAGAAGCCAAGGTCCTCCGCATACGTCCTCTGACGTGGCACGAAGAGATCTCCGTACGGTTCGAGCTGATTGGATGCAAGGAACCAAGTAAGCTTTTGGTTTAACATTGTTTTGAATAGGCTCTCGCGGGTGAAGCTATAAGATTCATCATGTGCCTTTAGCCTTTTCGCAACTATGTTAAATAGTATGAATCTGAGAGTATTTAACCTAGAGAGCTTATAGGCCGATTTCTTTGAAGAACACAACTCACCAATACGGGTTGGGAGGCGAAGAAAAAATGCGCTACCGCAATTGGTCAGTTCAAGGTCAAGCTTCATAGATATGCCTAGTTAGGGATTGCTCTACTTGATTGAGGGAAAGTTATCGATATCGATAAAATGAAGTTTAACATTATAAAAAATACTCAATAAAATCACATAATAATATTTAATCATTATCAGTCTCAATTACAAAAAGAAAAACAAGTATGCTGTTATTATTGATTTTTAAAATGAATTAATTTGGTAAATGTTTTTCGAATTAAAGTTTTAGGGTCCTGATTGTTTTTGCTAAAAAATGATAACCGAGCGTCTATATATTTTTGAATTATGCATCTTGCTAATTCAATCAAATGATTGGTAGTTTCTATTTCATATTGATGAAAATTAATATCCGGGAATAAATTATACCCAATCAGTGATTTTAAAACCGATCTCATAAAATAATTGGAATTATATTTCTGAGACAGCACTTTCGAACCACTTTCGTTGATCACCCTTTTAATATAAATTTCACAACGACGACAAATTTCTATTACTGTGGTGGATCCGTACAATAACTTGTTTTTAGTGTCTTTTTGAAATTGTAAGGCGTTTTGATTTGTAACACCAATCAACGCTCCAATACAAGTTAGGCATTTTATTTGCTTTATCAGAGCACGGACAATGTAGCCGGCCATATATTATTTTTATATATTTTTTTAAATATTTATTTTATATTCTATAAATATATATATTTTATAAATATATTTTCATTAAAATCAGTTGTGTCAACAACTGTAGCTTCAGCAGGCACTCGGTAATAATTATTTTTTGGTGGTGAGTCATTAGATGATTTATGTAATGACTCCTCCCTCCTACATACACTTAACCCGTGGACTCGACATCGAAACAAAGTAACCTGTTTTTTTTTTCCTGGGTGGGAAAATCATCGAATAACTTCTCCCGCTCTGGGTAAAGTGGAAGGGAGTGTCAGGCTTCTACTGACTAAAAACCCACCCTGTTTCTTCAGCTGCCCTTAAGTTCCGGGGCCGCGGTATCTCATTAGAACATTACCGCAACCCCGGAACTAAAGTAACTTACGAGGGCGATATTGTAATGCAAAGGTCCAAGTAAATTAATATTAGACTCCGTCATACTATTTGAACCCTAGAAAGGTTGAAGACTTTTCTCAACATTATATCAATTAAAACCAAACTAGAAACCAATATTCCCTAGCAACCTTATCCATCCACTTTTCTTTTTAATCTGGAATCTTGGGAAATCTAAAATGAAAACATGCATGTCACACAGAAGAAAAAATATCAGAACTTTCTCTTTTTTAAAGTCGGTTAATGTAGATAGGTATTTTCTGACAACTATCTGAATTGAATTAAAAAAAAATAAGTTTAATTTTATAATTATCGATATCGTATTCAGCCGTTATAGGTAACAGCACAGATTTTTACGATAAAAATACAAAAGAAAAGACAGGGATAAAAGAATTAGAATTTCTTCATGTAAGAAAGAGACATTTCCAAAAGACATCAACGCGCGACACAATTTTGTCCTTGACCACCCAAACCACCACTTTAAATGGACCTCTGCGGTAGCTTATAATCTGATTAAATGATAAATAATTTTCATATTATTTCATTACTGATGAATAGTTATGTCATCCATTTGGTATCTAGATGTCTGGGAATGTTTTCCACACCACTTCAACGCGCATGAAAGCATTATTAATATTATTATGCATTATAAATTGGATACAAAAATTTAAAATTTGTAATTGTTTAGCATGCACACAGGCCTAATACTTGGTCACAACTAAAATGGTTCGTGTATCGTAGCCAATATATAAGAGCAAAAACTCGCATAGTTTTCGTGCGTCGGGGCAACGTATGCGCGATCAAGTGGTTTTCTAATCAGTGGTATGAATTGAGCTGAGTATTAGCTCGGTTCGTCGGTCAACCGGAGATCTTCTTGTGTATGTTACGCACTGCTGGGGCGAGGCCATTGAGAAACACGGCGAAGCCCTTACCGTGTCCCTCGACATCTCAAAGGCCTTTGATACGGTCTGGCACGCTAGTCTGCTGAGCAAGCTTCCTAGATACGGTGTCTCTGCTAGCTTATGCAACTGGATTTGTGACTTTTTGAGTGAACGGTTGATCCGAGTGGTCATCGATGGCTGCGCATCGGATCTAATAGCTATTAATGCCGGTGTTCCTCAGGGGTCTGTTCTCTCTGCGACTCTATTTTTGCTTCATATCAACCACCTGCTTTAGTTGGGAGCTATTGGGTACGCGGATGACAGCATAGTCTCAGAGAGATTCTTGTCCAGTGCTAGAGCTGGTAGGGACGAAATAGCCGCTCTTAGAAAGGCCATGGTAGAGCGAACGAATTTGACCTTAAATCTCGTTTCCCAACGGGGCGATGACAATCTGGTCAAATTCAACGCATTAAAAACACAGGCTTGTCTTTTCTCCGCTAAAAGGAGCCAATTTGAATGGTCTCATACTTTCAGAGGTGCATCTGTACCTTTTACCGACCGCCTGGAGCTCTTGGGCATGGAGTTGACGTCTGACCTCAACTTCGGCTCAACCATTGAGTCTAAAGCTCAGACTGCAGCCAAAAAGTTGGGCATCCTACAGAAAGTGAGGCGATACTTCACACCTGGACAGCTTTTGAATTTATATAAAGCACAGGTCCGTTCCTGTATGGAGTATTGCAGTCATTTGTGGGATGGCTCAGCCAAATACCAGCTAGCTGCACTTGACTCGATCGAACGCAGAGCTAAAAGGCCCATAGGTGACGAGGTTCTTGGCAGGCAAGCTTCACGGCCTGGCTTACCGGCGTAACGTTGCTTGCCTGTCTATCTTCTACAGATTGTACTTCGGAGAGTGTGCGCAGGAGCTCCACGACCTGATCCCTTCATCCCCCTTTTAATACCGGTTTACCAGACGTACCGCAGGATACCATCCACACTTGGTCGATATACCGTCTTGTCGTACTAAGCGCTTTTCTTCAACATTCATTGTGCGCACAACCAAGCTAAGGTGTGAAACTGTCTGTCGGCTTCTGTGTTCCCTGCCACATATGACCCGTCAGCCTTTAAAGCAAGAGTGAATAGGCATTTTCTGGGCTCGCTCGTTCGATCGTAGACCTCATCTTACACTTACCATCAGGCGTGATCGAGGTCAAGAGCGGGCACTTTCGTAATAAAAACAAGCTGTGTTGATTGACTGCCTGTCTGATCTCCACCCTCCACAACCTAGTAGTGAGGTACCACGTGGAGTAGAGCTTGTCGGCTACTTAATCGGACTTACCTGTGGTGGCTTTAATAATAATGATAATTATAGCTTCCAGTCAGGGTCTTTTTTATTAATAACAGGGTCGAGTTTGACCACCATCTCACCTGATGGTAAGCGATGATGTGGTTGAGTAACCTATTCACTCTTGATTCATGAGACCCTCAGCTATCAGGAAACGCGGACTCCGGCAGGGAATTCCACTGTATATACAAACGCACAATGAAACAAAAATAAGAACTACACGCTAAGATACCAAGGTCGATATGGACGTATATCGATGTATGGATGGATACCATACTCTGTCATTCTGTTGTTCCACGGTCTACTGACCAGACATTACATGCTGAGGTTCCTGCGTGCTTCAGGAAGCACCTTGACAGTCATCGTTGACACTCGTTGCGGGTAGTAAGATGCCTGACAAAATAACAACTAGTCTCGCTATGTGGTTTTACCTGTAACTGTCGCACGATAGTAAGAAAAGCTTTATGTAAAATACTGCTATTCCTTCGAACTCGGGAAAGTTAGAACCCACCCAAACATTTTTCTGTAAACGCAAATAGATTAAGATCAGTTTTGAGAATTGTACTAAAACTTCGCCTTTGCCCATCCGCCACACAATTTTTTGGTACAATTTTATATTTTTTAATTTGATGTTACGAGTTATTACAATAACAACTCTTCTATTGAATCAGTCTCGTCCACCGTGGTTGAAGAGACTTCAGGATCTACACACTTGCCTGATAAAACTGGGTCAACGCCTAAATCACCGACTACGCCGACTACGCCGTCTACGCCGACTACGCTGACTACGCCGACTACGCCGGTTACGAAAACTCCAGAAGAACTGACAACACCAAAAACTACCGTTGCTGCTCCACTCATTATAACCAGCACTGTGTCTCCACCGCCGCTGTGTAATCCGGACAGGTGAGATATTTGTTGCTAAATTCACTAAAATTATTTTTAATTTTTTTCTGTCAACGGATTATGGTGAGTGTTTGTGTTTATCACTCGGAAACTGAGATAGATAGAATACTCTTTATTGTACATCAATAAAACAAAGACAGATATCGCGATATAATTTAGAATTATGTAACAAAATAAGTCGTAGTTAAAATAACTACCGATTTTAAAGTGACATAGTATGATTAAGGGCCACTTGCAGCAACACTTTAAATCGAGATTTACTGTAACAAAAACGATTTAGGTCTAAATCTGATTTAACGTCTTGCTCACTACTGATTTAGCTTAAAATCTCGATTTAAATGACAGATGACGTTATTTTAATCAGTTCAAATCAGTTGTTCTTTCAGATATTACGTGAAAATGGATTTATTGGCTTTAGAAGTGTACAATGATATTGATTTGTTATCAGATGATGACGAGGTAATCGTGCAGTATTTAGAAACCCCGTTTTTCTCTCGAAAAGTCTATACTGGAAGTGATTAATTTAATTTAAGATTTAAGATTTTGAGTTAAATCTAGCGTTAATAAAATCGAGATTTTAGAAATTTTGCTGCAAGTGGCCCTAAAACTTAAAACTGATTTCATCCGTGATCATGGCGCATGCAGCAGTGCAGAAATATCGGAAAATCTAAACAATAAATAAACCTGGTAACTATCCTGGTTTAAGTTCTAATTCTAACTACCATTTGTTGATACAGCTACATAGACCTGATGTGGGGAGACCAGCCTCTCCCAGACTCCGCATTCAGCGCCAGTTCCGTCGCCAGCGGACTGTTTGAGCCGCAGTACGCCAAACTGAACGGACATCCGCTTGATGTCACAGGTAAGAACTCAACTTGATATACATACACACACACACACACTCACAAAATGTCGCATTTAAGCGCACACACACACACAAGAATGTACCTACATACTTGCACTCACACACCCATTTATATTGTAATTGTTTGATTTATTAGATAGTATGAATATTGATGTAAGTACTTCTCTGATACTGTCCTGTACAGAGTTCAATAATATTTCGAGATAAGGATACCAGAAGACCAGTAATACAGGTTTTACTTGGGCTCCTGTCATTCGTCTTCAAATTTTTTTATTCTTTTTAATGTGTGGGAGAAAAATAAAAAAAGATAATTGATTGATTGAACCTGAAGAGCATTGAAGTGTTCCAGTTCTAACTTACAATATTTTTATCTGTCAAAATCTCCTAGCTGGCAGTTGGAACCCGGCAATTCAAGACAAAAACCAGTACATCCAGGTAGAATTCCATCGACGTGAGCCGGTGTATGGCGTGGTAATGCAGGGAAGCCCTCTCTTCGACCAGTACGTCACCAGCTACCAAGTGTTGTACGGAGACGATGGAAACACCTTCTCTACTGTAAACGGACCAGATGGGAAGCCGAAGGTGAGAAACGAATGCCATTATCATCAGCTTAGACTTTGCCTATGTTGTGGTCGGCTTCTTATCTGAATGACTACCTATCAGAACTCCATAACCCTCTAGCTGAGTAATACGATACCCTTTGCAAAAGCAGTGTCAGATTTTTCTGGTTACTCCATGGTCTCTCCACCCATTGATGTCCTTATAACTTCACCAGGTATTCCGCGGCCCAGTAGACCACACCACCGCGTCGAAGCAAATGATAGAGCCTCCAATAGAAGCTAAGGTATACCGCATCCAGCCTCTGACGTGGCATGAGGAGATCGCCGTCCGGCTTGAGCTGATCGGCTGCGGGAAACCATCCATGGAGACTACTACCACTACTGTTCGGGTGAGTTTGATTTATATACATCCTATTTTCAACAGCAAAATCGGGATGAGTAATACGAATGGGTATTGCGAATATATTTCTGTGTTAATTTTTGTATAGATAAATAAGAAGAAATATGTCTTAAAACAATCAGTGCTGAAAAGAAATTTGTCCCATAATCAGCGTCAAAATTGGTCATTAAATGGTGCAGTAATGCATATTAACAACTGGAATGTTAATTGGTGGAGTTGGAAACGTATCGGTATTGCACAAGAGTGTCATTACTCCTGCATTATGGTGTATAATAAGGAGAATCTTTCTTTCCCTAGCCTCTACCTGAACGCTGCACGGATCCCCTCGGGCTGGGCGCTAATCTCCCGGTGGAAATGATTGAAGTGAGCTCCAATAACGACGCGAGACGGTACTTCAAGCTGGACGGTGAACGCGGCTGGAAGCCACTGTACAGCACTCCTGGCGAATGGATTATGGTGAGACATCTTTATCCTACAGCCAAAACATTTTCGCCAACGATAAATTATGCTCATCGATCTCTTTTTGTGTTTCGGTGGAAAAATCATTGAATTACTCTTCCGGTTCTGGGTGGAGCGGAAGGGAGTGTGAAACATCTATTGACTGAGAACTCACCCTGTTCCCTTAATTCAGTTTTCCTTGCGTTTCGGGGCCTCGATATCTCTTTAAAACATTCCCGCAACCCGGCAGGAAATGGCCCTATCAGGCCCCGTCAATTCTGCTGCCTACTCTGACTGACTGATGAAACTGAATGTAACGAAAATATGTCAGTAGAGCTACCACGGGTTACCTGCTAAAATAATTTAGATGTAATTCAGCTTGGATCAAGATCCCCGGGCCCGAAGTTGCGGTCAACAGCTACTCTAAATATAAAACGGCCCTAAGCTCATTTTTTTTCTAGCAGTAGATGACTTCATGAAGTGATTGAACTAAAATAAATCATATGTCTGTATTTTTACAAAGACTGCTCACATCTAAACACCTCAAATAACTATATAGACAATCTTTCTCCCCAGTTCAACTTCACCTCACCACGCACCATAACAGGCATCAAAACGAAAGGCGGTCCCTCCGGCTGGGTATCAACCTACAAGATAATGTACACATCTGACCTCTCCACATTTAACCCAGTGGTCGATGAGAAGGGGGCAGACAAAGTCTTCCCAGGGAATTTCGACAGGGACACGACGAATATCATCGAGTTCAACCCCCCGATTCACGCTCAGTACTTGAAAGTGTTGCCTATTACGTGGAAGGATAGTATTGAGATGAGGATTGAACCGATCGGTTGCTTTGAGCCTTACCGTGAGTATTTTCAATATATTTTAATTAGTGTTTGTTTTTTAACTTCTTTAATAAAATAATAATAATTTGGAACTTACAGCTGATTGATTCGATCACAGTATTTTACTTAATAAATAGTGTCCAAATTACAATAAAGTCTTTTTTACGAAATGTCTTAACTAGCTTAAATTACTTAACCTTTCATTCCCCGGCTGTTGAAAAAGTGTCTGTGCTTTTTTCAATATAAAATAATTATTATTTGTATTATTTCTCCAGCCGTAACCGAAATACTACCAGAAGTCACGACAACCCGATACCGGGAGCCACCAATAACTGAGGCTACTATCTGTGAAATATGTCCCGGAGTGAAGATGACCGATGAAGACGTATGCAACTGCAAGGCACCCGCCAAGTACTACGACGGAGAGAACTGCGTGACGAGGGATCAGTGTCCCTGTGTCGAGTCGTTCATGTCGTGAGTATACCATTATACTGCCAGATATGTCCCATAGTGAAGATGTCTGGTGAAGACGTATGCAGCTGCAAGGCACCCGCCAAATACTACGACGGAGAGAACTGTGTGACGAGGGACCAGTGTCCCTGCGTCGAGTCGTTCATGTCGTGAGTATACCATTATACTGCCAGATATGTCCCATAGTGAAGATGTCTGGTGAAGACGTATGCAGCTGCAAGGCACCCGCCAAATACTACGACGGAGAGAACTGCGTGACGAGGGACCAGTGTCCCTGCGTCGAGTCGTTCATGTCGTTAGTATACCATTATACTGCCAGATATGTCCCATAGTGAAGATGTCTGGTGAAGACGTATGCAGCTGCAAGGCATCCGCCAAATACTACGACGGAGAGAACTGCGTGACGAGGGACCAGTGTCCCTGCGTCGAGTCGTTCATGTCGTGAGTATACCATTATACTGCCAGATATGTCCCATAGTGAAGATGTCTGGTGAAGTCGTATGCAGCTGCAAGGCACTCGCCAAATACTACGACGGAGAGAACTGCGTGACGCGGGACCAGTGTCCCTGCCTCAAGTCGTTTATGTCGTAAGTATACGATTATAGTGCTAGATATATCCCATAATGAAGATGTCTGATGAAGACGTATCGTCGTTGCGCTTGCAAAAGGCGCTATGTGGTAAATAGACTTTTTCGTTCTTTTATGCAGTTTCAAACGTTATTTTAATACACACATGCTGTAAAACAGCTATCTAATAAACGATATATTTAGAGAGTTACCTTTCAATATTGCGTTTATCAGATAGCTGTTTTTACAACATGTGTGTACTAAAATAACGATTGAAACTTCATAAAAGAACGAAAATTGAATATACACCACATAGCGCCTTTTGCAAGCGCAACGACGGTATGCAGCTGCAAGACACCCACTAAATACTACAACGAGCTACGGAGAGAACTGCGTGACGAGGGACCAGAGTCCCTGCGTCGAGTCGTTTATGTTGTGAGTATACCATTATACTGCCAGATATGTCCCATAGTGAAGATGTCTGGTGAAGACGAATGCAACTGCAAGGCACCCGCCAAGTACTATGACGGAGACAACTGCGTAACGAGGGACCAGTGTCCCTCTGCCTTAAGTCGTTTATGTCGTGAGTATAACATTATAGTGCCCGATATATCCCATAGTCAAGATGTGTGATGAAGACGTATGCAGCTGCAAGGCACCCGCTAAATACTACGATGGAGAGAACTGCGTGACGAGGGACCAATGTCCCTGTGTCGAGTCGTTCATGTCGTGAACCATTATAGTGCCAAATATGTCACGGAGTGAAGATACCTAAATAAGATCTGTGTTACTGCAAGAGCTCCAACATTACGACGGATCGTCAGAGAAAGGTTGTCAATGCAGGAACTAGACTTGTCAAAGTATTATTTATTTAAATTAGACCATTAAATCCATCACACAGGTCTAGTGCCTGTAAATGTATGCCACGTCTTCGAATGTTTTTGTTCCAAATTGTGTCGATATCCACGAAACAGGGGAGAATCCTTACGTGATGTTTTTTTTTAAATCACACCCGCTTTTTTATATTCCACTTCAATATACAAATATTTCCATGAACTAACGTAATATATTGTTGGCAGGTACCCAGTAGGATCAACTTTCCGTGGCTCCAACTGCGACGAGTGCGTTTGTAAACTTGGAGGCATCACCTCTTGCGAACCTGTTAAAGAATGCAAATGTGCACCGGTAAGTAAAAGAGCAATACAGCTATATAATTATTTGATTGTTTTGTCTATGATTATTGTTTTTACACTTCTTAGCCAAGTTTGTGAATTCAGAATTTCGCCGAAGTGTTATAAAACAGCGTCGACTCTTACTAAAAGAACCTTTTCCGTATTGTATATCATCACTATTGCTCTAAGCCCATGCTGGTAGAGCGGTAGTGATGATTAATCTATTAGTCCTGGGATCAGACAATTCGAAGACAGACGCGGTCCTAGTGTGCGTTGGTGGATGTAAGTGACATTCACCAATACGCTCCGTGTGGTGGATTACGGCCCATTCCCTCCCATCTCTCAGAGAAGATTATTATGATTGTAAATAGATTAAAAATTGCACATTAAATGTCAATATTTATGTTCACTTTAAACTATTTATTACATATTAAAGAATTTTTCCCTCCTGCTCGCGTTTAGTTTCTCAATGCTGAGGGTCGTGAAGCGTGGAAATAGCTTTTCCCTCATGGTGTTCCGCCACCTATGCCTGTTCTTGGCATCTTGTAGAGCGACGTGTAGTTGGACGTCTAGGGTTGAATGGACCTGATCAACCCACCATGTTGAGCTACTGCCTCTAGATCGTTTGCCATCAACCTTCCCAGTAATTATGAGTTGTACAAGATTGTGGCCTTCTTATACCCCTACTTATTTATGTTTTTATTTCCATTTCTGTCTCCAGGATCTAGTGCCCAAACTCTCACCATCGACCTGCGAGTGCATGTGCGAGCCCTGTCCAGCTGACACCAAGATCTGCCCCACGAGCAAGCTGTGCCTCCTCCTGGAGAAATGGTGCGATGGTCTGCAAGACTGTCCTGATGATGAGAAGAACTGTACCACCACCACTGTCACCACGCCCAAGACAACTGTCACCGAACCTATCGTAGTTTCCACTCAGACACCTCCTACTGTTGCTGCTATTGTAACTACGGTGAAACGTGAGTAGAGTAGGGTAAACTGAGGATAATTTGAGGATAATCTGAGGATAAGCCGAAAATAAGCGGCCGAGGAAAAAAAGAAAAGAATGTTTATCCGTCACGCGCCACGTTTGAAACTATCAAACTATTTTTTATAAAACCTACATAATTATGTGTCCACGACTGCACTAAATTTTTTATTTCAGATGAGCAAAATGTTTTCAACTGAACTTTACGTTGAATCTAAACTGAGGTGTCCATGTTAGTCACTGAACACAAGACGAGACTACGACCATTGACGTTTTCTACAGACTAAAACATTTTAAAATGATCAAAGTCACTAATTTGAAATACCCAGAGCATTTTTCTTCGCTAGGAAAATCATCAAATATCTCTTCTCGGTCTGGATGGAGTGGAAGTGAGCGACTTTTAATGAATAAAAGCTTTCCTTGTTCCTTCAGTTACCTTTGCGTCCGTGCAACCTCAGCAGGCGCAATATCGATCATTGCTGCTCACTGCTCTCTGAAGCGCACTTTCTTTTCTGGGTTAAAAAGTTTTGACTTCTCTTCAATAGTGTAACTTTCTGTAAGTGAGAGTTTTTTTAGTGGGGCTTTCGAAGATTATCCTAAACAATAAACAAATGATTGATTTTATATAATTATATATCGATCTACGTTATGATACGCGGTTTTGTGGTTGGTTCCTGTTTTATGCAAAGTTATCACATTATTTTCAAAATTCAAAATATTATGTCGACTGATATAATTGGTATTAAATTGGACAAAAACAAATTTTGTGTATATGGTTTTAGGGTACAGTGTCGCACAAAATGAGCCCACCCCAGGAATATTAGCAACCTTAATCAGAAAGAGGGGTTCCCGACCTCGCCTCCGCAAAAAACATGAGCATTCTAAAACGTACCATAAAATTAATAATAAACCACGTGGTAAGAACTAATTTGCCATATAACAGTTTAAGTCCCTTTAAATTTTTGAATTAGTTACACTTTTTACCATCCAGTTGCCAACCAAATTGCGTCAGCGCATCACATGTTCAAGATTTGCCCAAGGTATGAAAATGTCTTCATCGAGCCACATAGCAAATAAATAATTAACAGCCGGTTCTTCTCTATAGGAAACAGCCAATTTTGAACCGTGCACTAACTTCTGACGTTTTATGAGTGCCAATGTAGGCCTATGTAAAATAAAATAATTTTGATTTTTGATTTGGATTTTGAAATGAACTACGAGTATTATTGTATTTGACCAAAAATGATTAACATTACGAAATTACGACTTACAACAAATGAACTGACTTATAATTGGCTGACTCTAAACCTATGACTTTACTACTCAACGTACCTACGATCTCACAAAGAAATTGATTGATTGATTTATTGACCTCAATAAAAGACAGCCACAAACATCTTAACGACACAATTTTCTTTCAGCTCTTGAGTGTCCCAAAGTGGAATGCCCACCTGGCTACACTGTCTATTACACCACTACTGACACCAGTTCCTCTCGACCATCATACGGTTCTGGCTCAGAACTGCCTCCACCAAGACCCAGGTACTCCTACCAAAGGTACCAGAGAGGAGGGTACTCCAAAGGAGGGTATTCTAAGGGTGGATATTCCAAAGGCGGATATTCTAAAGGAGGATACTCGAAAGGCGGATTTTCTAAAGGAGGTTATGGTAAGTGATTTTCTTGTATATTTGAAGTAACTAATCTATAAAAAGAATAAAACAAGTCACAACAAATTAGGTTTATTATTTACTGTTTAGTAAATATCGTCTATCTCTTCGCTAATTTCTTGTAAAATACGCAACGGTTTTTAATACCGATTTCTACAAGGATATTGCGGTTTGATTCTAAAGTTTATGGTGATTTTAGTTCATGCATTTGTGCAAAGCCGGGGCAGGTTAATAGTCATATTATAAGTTATAAAGATATGTCATAATTAAGTCTTTTTCTATAAACTATGAAGAAATAATTTAGGTAGTTCATGTTGTTATCTGTTTGCATATAGCATATCATGAGGAAAGAAACATCCTGACAACCTTGACAAGACACAATTTTACCACTCTCTAATCATTTTTCTAACGCCCATATCCCTACAGCTCTACCCCAACAAACTCGTCCAAGCCAGATCTTCTCCCTGGACAAGCCGGGCGTCGACACGACTCCGCAGACTCCCAAACAAGAGTGCCAGCAGTTCAAATGTATCCCGAAGTTGCCTCCGTACCGGCCCGGAGGCGTCACTCCGGCACCCATCTGCTCGGTGGTCACGTGCCCGTCTGGATACTCCCTGAAGTTGGATGCTGCTTCCAAAGGATCCAATAATTGCCCTCAGTAAGCATTGTTTTGATGTCCTATCTTTCTTCTTTTTGAGGATGGATTTATAGATGTATGGTTGTTTGTTACTCTTCCACGCAAAAACTACTGAACAGATCTATATGAAATTCTATAAGTAGATATTTGACATCGTGGAATTACATATAGTCTAACTTTTATCCCGAAATTCCCATGGAATCAGGATTTACGCGGGAATCGCAGCTGCTCCCATAAATTGTTAGATACATCCAAAACGGAGCAACAGATCGATATGATTTTTAATGTGGAGATAGTTTAAGAGCTGGAGAGTGACAAAGGCTGGATTTTTTGTCGCTTAAAAAAACTGTTCATGCGAGCTAAGTCGCTGGTAGAAGCTAGTCTAACTGTATCGAATGACTGCAAGGGTTCACCCTTGAAGAGTCCACTACGTTAAATAAAATCACAGGCCAAATCATCGGACAAAATAGGGTCCGTACTAAGTCTCAGACCAGCAGGGATGATTTCACAAAATATTGTTATTGTTGTTGTTTAAAATAACAAACGTCAGCTTAAAACCAGATGAAACCGATATTTTCCGGCTGGCTACCCTGGAAGAAACACCGAAACAAACTAAGAGGTCAAAGTCCATACAATTCGTAATTCCATGTAGGTTTCTCAAGTGGGTAAAAACACAAAAACAAATATATAAACGGATTTTGAAGATCTATTCAATGCTAGACGGTTCCAATCTAACCCATCATAGCTTTTAAAACCTATATTTTTTCCTTGAGGTTGCAATCGTCAAAGATGGGTGACCCTGGGGCGTGCTTAGAGATCCCACCCTGCGACTTCACTTGTGCTGGGTGTACTTAAATATTGTTCAATGGCTTTCACAGCCTGCATCAACAAAAATAACCTCAAATTCGTTTCCCCATTAGATACGAGTGCGTGCCTCCACCAGAACGGCCCGAGTACTGCAACGTGACAGGTCGCACATTCAACACGTTCGACGGAGCCGAGTACAAGTACGACGCCTGCTTCCACATCCTCGCCAGGGAGAACAGGTTCGACGCCTGGATTATCCTAGGTAAGTCCTTAGTATATAGTCCTTCAGACTAATTTTGGCCATCTGTGTTCCCTTACTCTCACAGCCTGATAGGACGGCAATCCAACACGACCGGAAAGAGATCACGTGCAGGGACAATGTCTTAACGTGCGCATCGAGGCACGAGAGTATCACACCATGACACCACCAACTTCCTAACTCGGGCTACTACTGAGAAATTTCTTATAAAAAACCCCAAAAGGACTTTTTGCACGACCGAACATTTTTCGGGGAACTGAGCATACAACGTGTAACGGAAACCATATATCTATCCAAAAGCGCTAAAGCCAACACCTGGTATGGAGTCTCTATGCACAGTTTCAGCTCAAAATAAGTCACTCAAAGAATTGATACCAAATTATCGGTTTTATATGTTTCTTGAATATCAATGTGAATATCTTGAAAAACAAACGCGTTACAGCACTACGAGGGTCAATAACTTTCCACGTCACTTGCCAATAACACGATAATTCTCTTCGTTCCTCTTAATTTGAATATTTCGGTTTCTGGTATCAGTGTATTGAAATTTCTAATAAGTTCCACACATGTAGACGTAGGATTAAAAAACCCTTGCCATATCGTTTGTTATCATGCAAAGAAACCATGCACTTGGTATGTATATACCCTTTAAATTACACGTTATATAAGGATTGAAGAGTATTTTTTATATTTAAAAAATCTCCAATCGGCTGCAAATGCCCTTAGTAAATTTGTTGAGGGTGTTCATTGTCTGGGGAGAACTGTTCGTCCAGTGAGGAAGCTATCTCTTATTGACTACTATCATAACTTTTCTCTCCGCAGTCCGCAAGAAGTGCCGTATAGAAGGCTGCCAAAACGAGCTCCTAATCCTCCAAGATGACCAGCTGATCCTCGTGAAACCGAACATGATGATAGAGTACGACAACTACGAGTACACCGTGGAACAGACCAGCAAGATCTGCTTCCAGAAGAACAGCTTCAACGTAGACCGCCTTGGCAACGGCATTGCTATCAAGTCCAGAAAGTATAACTTTACTGTGCTCTATACTTCTGAAGGAGATATTAAGATTGGGGTGAGTTAACAGACTATCCATAAAAAAAGTAAAAAAAAATATTGATTTAATTTAGTGAACAGACATCCAAGCATCTTCTGGGCTTGCTCGTTAAATCGTCGATCGTGGCAGAAAATAATAATAATGCCTAATTAGTAATTATGTTATGTTTTCTATTATGTAGTATTTTAGTTTTCTATTAAGTAGATGTAAAAAATAGAATTGGGATTTCTGATAGAAAACCTTAATGTGCTAGAGTTTTTAACAAAAGTTTCTTTAATAACAGTTCATCATTAATATTTTGGGGAACTTGTACCAGGACTCGATTAATTATAATAATTAATCATTTTTATTATTTCCTAAATAGGCACAAAATTAATTGATACTTTAACATTGCCCGTCTGTGATGACAAAATATTGAAAATAACATCAAATATATTTATATAGCAGAAGAATTGAGAACCATCTGCTTATTTGGAATGTAGTAAAAAAAAACAAAACATAAAACTTTAAAACGCTGAATTTACCAGGTATTCAAAAGCTCCATGGGATCAGTAGACGGTCTTTGCGGCGCTTTCGACGGCACACCGTACAACGACAGACGGCTTCCTGATGGCAGGCTGGCCACCAGCATCGACGAGTTTGGGCGAGCGTGGGCCAAGCCCGGCCTGCCCGCCAACGCCTGCCAGACCAAGGTCATATCTGATCAGAAGCAGAAGAAGGCTTGGGAGTTATGCGAAGTTATTACGTAAGTTATTAAGTACTATAATTGGGAATATATCTAGAACAGTGGCATGAGTCGATCTTTATGGTCTTAGCAACACGAGCTAAGATCGCTCTGAGGTTGACTGACCTTAGCATATCGAGTTTTGCGATTGAGCGTTTTGTTGGCTCGATATCTGCACTGGAATAATGTTTATATGACTTCAATGAGTTTGATCCGGGTCTAGGTGTTTGCAAAAACGCACTCGCGATACTGGAGAAATACCCAGCGTAGGGCAAAAATAAGGAAATGATATCTCACTTCTGAAATATCCTGTATAGAACACGCAATCATATTTTTTCAAGTCTTAAATATCTTTTCCCGCTCTAGGTGTAGCGGAAGGGAGTGCCAAACTCCTGCTACTAACACAGTTCTTTCAATTGCCCTTGCGTTTCGAAACCGTGCTATCTCGTTACAACAGTCCCACAACCTCAGCAAACAACATAATTGTTGTGGAAATTCTCGATGGACCGTAGCGGGGATATAACTTGAGGGGTGAAATATTGACCACACACAGTAATGAGCTGACCAGGGGTATGAAGAAAGGTTGTGAGGGACTTACTTGGATATTTCTTGATGTAGCACGTGGGATGAATCACTTTCTTCTTCTGATGTTTAAGCACTTCACTTTAGTCTTTATTTGTAACACTTGTGTATGGCCAACACGGATATTTTGATAGTTTTAGATATATAACGGTATTTAGTTAATCTCGGCTCGACGCGGGGTGATAACTTGCTTAACGGGCAAGGGCGCGGGGTGATAACTTCACGATGGTTTCTTCTGGAAGACTCCGAGACACGATATGGCGTGGGTAATTATACCCTCGAACCACTGTATCTGTACGGTGATTGGCTGGCGTTGAATGTGCCAATAAGCGGTGCGTGCGGCGAATTCTCCTCTCTCATTTGTGGGAATTGGATTATAGGAAGGAATATGGTTGGTCAACTCAAAAAAACCGCGGTCAAGAAAGAATCTGTATTCTAATATGTGATACGTTCGGATATATGTTAGTAGAAAGTTACAAACTAAATAAAACTTGCGCAAGCAATAATCATAATCACATTCCTATTTTCTCCACCAGGAAAGAGCCCCTCTCCCAATGCGCCAGCGTGCTGAACCTGCACAAATGGCGCAGCATCTGCTTGGAGAAGATCTGCGAATGTTCCCAGCTGGTCGTGAACGGCACCCATCGTACTGAGGAGGAGTGTCGCTGTCTTCTCCTGGAGCAGCTGGTGGCCGAGTGCCTCGCGGCCGACAAGAACGTAGACCTGTCCAACTGGAGAATGATGATGGACTGCCGTGAGTGTTCCCTTTATATAATTTTATGGGAAGAAACTTAACGTTATTGAAGATAAAAGCTGTTAAAGCTAGCTAAGAGGGGTTAAATGACTTCTACATACATAATAATATTACCTGAAGAATGGTATTCCAGAGAAACTTTCCTTCATAGTAAGTCAGGAATAGGGCTTGCGTTTGACCACCATCTCGCCTGATGTTAAGCGATGATGTGGTCGAAGATGAAGCACGCTTGCCTAGAAGTGACCTATTCACTCTTGACTTAAAGACTACCAGATTAAAGCTATCAGGAAACACAGACTCTGGCAGAGAATTCCACTCCTTAGCCGTACGCACAATGAAGGTATTCCCAAAACGTTTTGTGTGTACGGGTGGGATTTCCACCATGTAAAGATGGTGCATCGCCGTTTGTCTTGTAGTCCGATGATGGATAACTCATTATTAGTTTTTATGATAATAAAATAATATTTATTCTTCCAATCCTGCTTGTAAATTGATCCAGCCCTTGATTTTAACATGACTATGGCCAAACGAAGAGTACCTATATTACTTATTAGGGCGATTCATTTTTTCAAAATTTATCTAACATAGCAGTAACTTTGCCATTTAAAATGCATAATTAAACATAAATATAATGTTTTCAGTGTAAGTAAAAGTTAATAATTATGTTTTTCTAACACGTCTTTCGTTATTTAGGAGTTTATGGTACCATCATATAACATCATCGACACTATATGTTTATTATTAGTAACCAAATGTCTTAACACGTTCGCTGACAGTACGAATTAAAATAGTGCGTTATGACTCAAATAACGCACTATTTTAATTTCCCGCCTTACGACGTACTGTCATAACTTATGACAGTACGTCGAGGGACGGGCCACTTATTTTTAAGAGTACGTCGTCTCACGATAATTTTTCTTATAAGTAAGTATTATGAAGAGCAGTATCCACTGTCATATTATGAGCAATTTCATATTTTTTACTGCCGTAATACGAGTATTTTGTGGGTAGTTTCATATTGCTTGCTTGTGCACGAGTACTACGTTGATTTGTCATTTAGTATGGAAAATTCTACCGTCGTAATGTGGTGTCAGGGTAGGTGCTCACTGCCAGCAACGTGTTAAAAATTAGAATGTTTAGATATGCCAAAAAAAATACATAACAAGACACGAACAGCCTATAAAGTTTCCACACCGGACACAGGCCTGTGAGAGAGAATAGGCTGTTTTACATTATTCGGGCCCAGTGTAGGTTATTGAACATCGCAAGGCTTGCTACCTAGGACCGAAAAGAACGCCGTTAAACTAACCATTGAAGATTTAAATCTTGATCTTCCCCTCTTTCTTCTTGAACAGCTGCGGATTGCCCCGCCCCGCTAGTACACTACGACTGCTACCGCAAGCAGTGCGAGCCCACGTGCTCCGAGTTCGGCGCCGTGACGCGCTCGTGCCCCGCTGAGGACGGCCAGTGCTTCCCCGGCTGCTACTGTCCTGAGGGCAAGCTGCGTATGCAAGACCAGTGCATCCTGCCCACGGACTGCCTAGACTGTGAGTATGCTCACCTATTCATACCTTTACACATCTTCAAACAGCTCATAGAGATCCGTGGTTGCTGGAATGTTTTAGGAAAACACCACGACCCCAAGATGCAAGGCTAAGCAAGCTTGTAACCTTGGTAGGTGGTGTTACAAAACAAGCTGTGGGGAACAAAGTGAGGTTTTTGTGAGCAATCTGGCACTCCCTTCTGCTCAATCCAGAGCGAGATGAGTTATTTTATGATCGTTCAAATTGTTTTTGATGAAAATGGATAAAGACAAGTAATGTATGATATAACGGGTAACTAATTAGGTATCAGATCGTTTGTGTGATACTATTACAAACGGCACCTGCGGTGCGACTTATACAGGGTGACTGTATTACTAACATCATAAACAACAAATTTTGTTCTATGACTTTACAGAAAACATAATACATTTACCAAAACAAACCTTCAAAATCCCCTTCGATGCCTTTTGTAGGTACCTATATTACTAATAATAATGCTTTCTTTTGCTTCGCAGACTGCGTAATGTAGAGGGTTTAATTGAAATATTTTTATTTTTGTATGAAAATATGATTATACTATGATGAATTATTAAAAGTCGTAGATCAAAAGTTGTTATTTATGATGTTACTAACATAGTCCTGTGAGGTTGTTAGTGTTTTAACACTAACCCTGTATACTCTCACTCACATTTTAATAATCATCTTTTGATTTTGTTCATGTTGTTTTCCGTGGACAAAGTCTGTCAATAAGGTCTATTTTTATTTTATTCAATGATGAGCCCACTCTTAACCTCAATCTCGCCTGATGGTAAGCGATAAATGATGTCTACGATGGAACGACCAAGGCCAGAAGACGCCTATTTACTCTTGCTTTAAAGGCGGAAAGGTCATAAGTGGCAGGGAAGTCAGAAGCAGAGAGTTACACAACTTGGCTGTGCGTACAATAAATGTGGAAGAGTAATTAATTTTTTAATACACAACGGGATATATGTGTAATAAACTTGTTCAGAAAAATATAGTCCCTATCACCACTCTAAACACCTTCCAACTCTTCCCAGGCACCTGCAACGGTGTAGGTACCCCAGCTAAATACGTGACCTTCGAAGGCGACGACCTTCCGTTCCTGGGCAACTGCACGTACTTAGCGTCCCGAGACCGGAACACAACCGGCCACTTGTACGAGGTGTACTCCACTAACGGACCCTGTGAGGATAATGCTGCTGTGGTCTGCACTCAGGCTGTACATCTTATCTATGAGAAGAAGGTTATACATGTGATCAAGAATGCGGACACTAAGAAGGTAAAGCTTTTTTATTCGTTTATTCTGTTCCATAGCTGAGCAAAGGCCTCCCCTATATACAATGTGTAAAGGAAAGGGTATATACATACCAAGGGCGCGGCTTCTTTAGATGATATCAAACGATTTTGGAAGAGGGTTTCAACTCAATATAAAATACTCTAAAAATTGATACCAAATTTTCGGTTTCGTAAGTTTCTTAAATTGAAATCATAACAAACGTGTCACCGCACTAAGTAGGTAAACTTTCTACGTAAACAACTTTTTCTTGTAAACAACTTTCCACGTTACTTACAAATATCACGATAAATCTCTTCTGTAACTCTGTGCGCCTAGTACTGTAGTAGCCTACCGTACAGGCGGTGTGTTTTTGTCGGTCTCATTAATTCCGAACATGTAGAGATAGGATTAAAAAACCCTTCCAATATCGTTTGATATTACCCAAAGAAGCCGTACCCTTGGTATGTATATACCCTTTCCGTTACACGTTGTATAACCCTCTTTGGGCTGTACTATCTCTGGCCAAACAGTCGGGAATGATTTTTTATTAGTATTATTTTTGACAGCAGTGGTTACAAGTACGATTTAGGGTCGGTTCACATCTGACGGAAATCTTTCACACTTGACCGATGATGCGTTAGTGCGTCTAGCGTCTGTTCCGTTTCCGTCAACGCATTGTCGGCCAACGTAAGACTGGCAACGTCGCGCCACGTGTATTTTGACTGATGACGAATAAACGAATTTCGAATAGACGCGTAATACTGTGACAAAACGATGTTACGCCCAACGCATCTTCTGTCAGATACGACAACACCCTATTTAACCGAATAGACGCGACCGGTGGATACGCTTGACGCATCTTCCGTCAGATGTGAACCGACCCTTACGAGTAACATTAACGTTATCACCTACTGTGTGCTTAGTATGAGTTTGAAATACTTTTGTCGTTTTCGAAAACTATCGCTTTGTCTCTTTCACACGTACCATGTTAGTGTGAAAGAGACAAAGCTATAGTTTTCGAACACGATAATAGTATCGCAAACTCATACTAAGGCCGCTGCTCTCAAGTCCTAGGAACGAAAAATCCGGGAACATGCAACATCCACGTTGCGTATAAGCTGGTTTTGTTCATAATTTTGTGGCGAGTTCCGCATCATGCCAAAAACGGCAATAACCTAATGGCTAGTGTCGGCCTTGTGACCGAGACGTCGCGGGTTCGAATCCCACCAATTACACATTTGCCGTGAAGCCATTCCAGATACAAGCATATTTAGCTTAATTGGAGAGGTTAACAAGATTGCTGGTAATGTGGATTGTACCCACATTGCTAATATTGTTTAATGTACTATGTTTTGATGCAAACGCAGATAATTATATTCTTATTATTATAGCATTCACCCCACAAACTATATTTTGTTCAACAGTTGCTAACGACGATCGACGACGAAGCGCTGTTCAAGTACCCAGTAAAGAAAGACTGGGTCACCATCAGCCAAGACAATGGACAGGATGTCACCATATTGCTACCTGATATACACGTCGAGGTAATATGTGAACTCCTTTTTTTTCTCGAGGTGGAACTTCTCATGGACGTCCTTTTAGTTAGGGCTGGTTAAGGGGTCTGCGAGACTCCACCTGACTAAAACGACCCCATGATCCCTAGTTTTCTTACGCCGGGGGCTGCGGGGAGCACTTAAATACTCTTTAACGCGGCCCCCTAACTGGTAGAGGGGGAAGTGAATATACCTGTTTATATCGTAGCATTGGATATGGAAACATTGTGAAAAATAATAAAGTTTTAAAAAGAATAACTGTGGAGTTGTCGGTTCTTCTCCATAGGAAACCACCAATTCGAACCGTGGGAGCTTCTGACTATTATAAGTGCCCATGTAGACCTATGTGAATATTTTTAGGGTTCCGTACCTAAAGGTTAGAAACGGGCCTCTATTACTAAGGCTCCGCTGTCTGTCTGTCTAGCTAGACAGTTGAAATTTTCACAGATGATGTATTTTTGTTGCAACTTTAACAACAAATTCAAAAAAAAATCAATAAAATTAATATTTAACGTGGGTTCCCATACAACAAACGTTATTTTTTGGCCGTTTTTTATAGATAATGGTACGGAACCCTTCGTGCGCGAGTCCGACTCGCACTTGGCCGGTTTTTACTTTAAGTATTACTAGTTATTTAATTCGCTTTTTAAACGTTACCCAACAGCTAACAGTTCTCCAAGCTAAGATGGAATTCAGAGTCCGCGTGCCCTCCTACCTTTACGCTAACAAGACGGAGGGTCTGTGCGGCGTGTGCGCAGGGTACCAAGATGTGTTGCTCACCAGCAACGGCACGGAAACTGACGACTTTGAAGAGGTAAGATAACACCGGCCTTATCTAGTTTAAATTTACGAAAAAAAAATTACGTATTAAAGTGTTATTTAATGACTAATTTGGAAAAATAAATACCATTTCATTAAAATTTCATTGAAATTGAAGAGTCGATTAGATAGAGCTCTGGTAATGTGGATTAGTCAACTTTTCATTTATACACAAGTTTTTAGTGCAAAACTTGGGGGGGGGGGAACTTTCGCCCAGGAGTGACACAGTACAGGTTAAGAATAAAAAAGTTTATAGAATTTAAATTCAGTTTTTCATAAAAAAGAACAAATAAAATTAATACTTCTGTTCAGTACCAAGCCAGCGCAACGATACTGGTATGCTGAACGGTCCACGGTACGTGGAGCTTTGCCGTTGCTTGCAAACAAAGTTACACAATAGCCTCTTAGGCTTTATCAATACCTAATATTACCACTTACCTTAGCTGGAGACGCCAAGCTTCGACCTACCTGAGGCCACGTCCGTGTGTGTGTATAAGTATGAAATGAGTAATTGAACGTATAGTGAAAGTCAAGTGGGGATGGACGGAGGTTCTCAAATACAGGTCCTCCCAACGCGGTCTATCAGCAATCACAGCACAAACTTCGCACCAGATTGAAGCAGCTATTTATCACTATGAACAATTATTTTCAACAAACTAGCGGGCCATGCGGTCTGGCGACGATACGGCGTTATGTTCCAAAATATCCCAGGTTTCTCATCAATTCGGGATTACAATTTCAATCAATCGTTAATCGCGACCCAATTATCGGTTACAACAGGCGATTGAATACGATATTTCCGATTACAATTAAATCAACAGGTCCCAACTACGGACATTTTTTCAACCACACCCAAAGTAATCTGTCCAAGTGAAAAAGTTATGTCAAGCCCACAGATAATTAATGTTGCTAACCAAAAAGGTGCGTTCTGTTTCACGTACAGGACGGAACATCTACCCCCCCCGGACGGGCCTACCCGTCCGCTAATCAATTGGAAGTCTTGACAGGGTTGCGAATTCAACACAGCTTCAATGCGGCAAAATACCGTAGCTAGTTCCTCAAAGGTGAGAACGGTGTCTCCCAACAATCTCCGCCAGTGTCCCTTTGCCGCTTTCACCGCGGCCTCAAAATACCCCCCCAATGGGGGCAGGCTGGCGGGTCAAACAACCAAGTGACCCCTCGGCAGGCCAAACTATTACCAATGTCAACCTGGCTCCCATTAAGGAAGGCGTATACCTCCTTCAAATAGTTACTTGTACCCTTGTAGTTCGTACCGCAATCAGACCTAATCAAAGAAGGTAACCCACGGCGAGACACAAATCTTTCCAAAGTCGCCACAAAGGCCTCTGTCGAGAGGGAGGTTACCAGCTCCAAGTGCACTGCTTTGGTTGACAGGCAGACAAAAACACAAATATGCCTTAACAATCTTACTATTTCGAAGTGTGGACGTCTTCAACGAAAAGGGACCTGCAAAGTTCGTTCCGACGCCAGCAAAGGGCCTAGCCTCATTGACACGATCAGCCGGCAAATCTCCCATTAAGGGCTGCATAGTGGAGGCCTTAGTCCGATAACACGGCATACAACTGAAGACAATGCTACGAATAGTACGACGAGCCGACAAAATCCAAAATTCTCGCTGCAGAATGGCCAACAGCGCATTGCAACCGGCATGCGAGTTTTTAACGTGACGATCAGTCACCAACAACTGTACCAAGTGGCCCTCCTTGGGCAACAAAAGGGGGTGACGGGCCCCACAAGAAAGGCTAGAGTGCCTCAACCGTCCTCCAACACGCAAAGGACCCGTCTTATCCAAGAAGGGATTCAGCTTACTAACAGCTCCCGACAACTTAACCCTACCAGGCTTCAAGACCTCGATCTCCTTCTCAAAGTGTGCAGCCTGCACAGAGCGGACCCAAAGGAGGAGTGACTCCTGTCGCTCTTGAGGAGAAAGAACTGGTGAAAGGCGCTTGTCCCCTGGATTCCTAGAATTATGGCCAAAACGCCTGATCCACGAGGTAACGTTCAACAATTTGTCGAGAGAGCTGTATCGATTCAACAAAAAATCAGCAATCAAGCGGGGGGCCATGCACCCGCATGAGGCCACGTCGCCCGGGTTCAAGTCATCAGGCACGTGCCTCCAAATCAAAGTCGTTTCAAAACATTGAATCTGAGACACTCGGTTCGCAACAGGAACCTCCAAAGAGTGGACGGACGTCTTCAACCAACACAAAACAATTTGACTGTCCGTCCAGGCGTAAGAAGCCCGAATGTCAACAGTTCCACCCAAAGTGCGCGCAACGTGGCTTAAGAGACGCACAAGAAGCACCGCAGGAAGTGCACATACAAATTGGAGCCAGTCTTCCAACAGGGTTTCCCGAAGTGGCTCGTCCCAACCAAGTTCAGTTATAACAAGGGCAGGAGCACCAATTTTAGGGTAAGGACAACTCACAGGGGTGAGTTCAAACCAGGTCCTTCCCTCAACAGTGGTGACAGCCGTTTCGCCAATTCCCAAAATCTTGCCTGAAAAGTCGTTCACCTTCAGGCCAACCTGTCCCGCTAACCAAGACGACAAAAGGCAACCCTGGGCTCCCGTGTCCAAAATGGCACGGACCACAATCGAGTCACCCAAGGGTCCCCAGACCTTGACCGAGGCTGTTGGCAACAAAACCGTCTTGATCGGGGGGGGTCCTTTAGCGGGGCAGGCGCCAATTTCTTAGCAATGCCTGGGCGGCGACCGATCGCCGCATCCAGGCTGCCCTCGTTCACGACGAGGCCAACATTCAAAATATTCGTCCGCGCGGTGTCCCGAGCCGCTCGCCATCACTGGAGGGGCATATCCCACCGGATGCCTGAATGGCGGAGGGCGCGACTCTAACCGGGGACGTTCCGCCAACGGAGGGGAAAGGCAGCGGTGCCGATCCGGCCCCTGCTGCCTAGCAGCCAACGCGCGTTCTCCCTGACGAGGGGAGACCAAATGGCGCTCGCGGGGCTCCCGTTCAAATTGCGCGGGGGGTGGAGTGCGGCGAACAGAATTGCGGGCCTCAGCCCGGTGCTCGTCTCCGGGGTACCCCCCCCCCTGCGCGAACCCTCCTCAGAAGATGGTCTGCTAGAGCGGTTCGCGTTGGCGCACAAAATCTTCAAGTGGGACCCTTTACAAATTCTACACGGCGGGGGTCGGGGCAGTCCCGATGAAAGTGGGCCCCCAAGCACGAGAAGCACAAACGGCGTGCGTTGACAATGCGGCGGCGGGCACTTACGTGCAAATTCAAAAAGGCCGGGCAACGCGCCATGACATGCCCCGTTGCCTTACAAAAGTCACAATGATGAGGACTCCGGGCGCCAGCAAAACGGGGGGCGGGGCGAACATCAACAGGCCCCCTAGCCCTAGTCCGTCCCTGGTCTCTAGGCCGAGAAGGTAGTGGGGGTGACCCCGTGGCGCCACGAGTGTTATCCAAGAGCCGACACTCGTCTTCCAAAAATTTGAGGAGGTCGTCAAAGGGGGGAAGATGGGTGGCACTATCCCCACCATACTTCTGCTCAAAACGTGACCTCAACTCCGCGGGAAGCAACTGCAGCACTATGTGCACCAACAAGTAGGACCAATGTTCTACCGGTAACTCCAAGCATCTCAAGGCGTTGGTCGCTGAGACCAACGGGTTCAGCAAGTCAGTGCGCAACGTCGACATGCTGGCAATGGCCGGTAGTCCCAAAATCTGGCCGATGTGCACATCAGCCAGGCAGCGCTTGTTCTGATACCGTCGGGAGAGAAGCTCCAGAGCGGTCGGGTAGGAGGAGTCCGTCACCGGCAAGTGCTGCACCAAGGCTCTGGCTTCGCCCTCCAAAACGGACAACAAGTAGGCCAATTTCTGCGCAGGTCCGAGGTCCGAGCGTGCATCCACAAGACTTTCAAAGAGATTAATGAAGCCCAGCCAGTGGTCCAAACGACCGTCAAAATGTGGCAGCTCCAGGGTGGGCAGCCTACCCAATAGTCCAGGGTGGGCAACAACGGGGTTCTGCGGCTTGGCCGCATCAGGCACCCGGCTCTTCAAAATTTCCCGGGCTCGTTGACTTATGACATCCCCCAGGTGGACAATCTGGTCATAGTCACCCAAAATCTTATCGCGGGCTGCCTGGTCCATCACCCCCAAATCCACGTCCATGATGAACTCGCAGAAGCGTGTGAGCGCAGCATCAGCTGCCTTGATCCTCTCATTCAAGCACCCGTACCGAGCAAGGGTGAGCTCTTCCAATTCCAAACGCTCAACCGTTTCTGCTGCCGATGTGAACCATCTCAACTGTGAGGCCAATCCAGCAGCAGACTCCCTGACTGCCTTTAATGAGGCCATTGCAACAATCAAATATTATACCAACCGGTTAAAATTCACTAAACAAACAAACAATGACTTGTTAGCCAACCGAATAATTTCACCAAAATAAAAACTTAAATTCAATTATTTCAAGTTCAAATCCTACCCTGTACCCATTCAAAGTATGAATCTAGCTTGCTAAGGATGGCTACTTACAGAAAAAATAACAATTCAATGTATATATTATGCTGGATCAACACCAATTAAACACAACAATTGAATGTATAATATTGAGCCGGACAATCTCTAACAACACAATCCAATAAATACTATAAGCAATAACTCAATCCACACAATTCAAGTCTTGTTATATTAACAAATGTGTGATTATTATTTAGATAAACTTTTAAATTCAGATCAGCGACATTCAATTATGAATTACAACAAATATACGAAATTATGTACCAAATACAACCCAATAATTCCTAATTTCACAAATAAATCTTAATTGTCAGTGCAATACAGGGACTACAGTACAAACTACAAATACCATTTCAATTTGATAGCCCGGATGACATGGTAATATATTCAAACTTACTAAGTTATTTTCAACAATGTTCAAAACTTCCAATTTACTTAGTGGATCTTATATTATAAGACCACGCTTACCAGTACCAAGCCAGCGTAACGATACTGGTATCAAAGAGTATGTAAAACCTAAACTGGTATGCTGAACGGTCCACGGTACGTGGAGCTTTGCCGTTGCTTGCAAACAAAGTTACACAATAGCCTCTTAGGCTTTATCAATACCTAATATTACCACTTACCTTAGCTGGAGACGCCAAGCTTCGACCTACCTGAGGCCACGTCCGTGTGTGTGTATAAGTATGAAATGAGTAATTGAACGTATAGTGAAAGTCAAGTATGGATGGACGGAGGTTCTCAAATGCAGGTCCTCCCAACGCGGTCTATCAGCAATCACAGCACAAACTTCGCACCAGATTGAAGCAGCTATTTATCACTATGAACAATTATTTTCAACAAACTAGCGGGCCATGCGGTCTGGCGACGATACGGCGTCATGTTCCAAAATATCCCAGGTTTCTCATCAATTCGGGATTACAATTTCATTCAATCGTTAATCGCGACCCAATTATCGGTTACAACAGGCGATTGAATACGATATTTCCGATTACAATTAAATCAACAGGTCCCAACTACGGACATTTTTTCAACCACACCCAAAGTAATCTGTCCAAGTGAAAAAGTTATGTCAAGCCCACAGATAATTAATGTTGCCAACCAAAAAGGTGCGTTCTGTGTCACGTACAGGACGGAACAACTTCTAACAGTCTTCTTTATTTTCGAATCAATGGAAAATCAAATACTTTGTACAGAATAAAAAACACATTACATCCAAACACAAATACCGTTAATTAAGAAAAAAATAAGTTTCAGCCTGACTATCTAATATAATATATTTACTTTCCCACCACAATATAAAGATACATTTGACACGATTTCAATGACAATACATTAGCAACGATTATATTGAACTATGGGGGACTGATGCCTAGACTTAAGTCTGTATTCATGAAAATATCGCTTGTCTCTCTTCCACCAGTATGGAAAATCCTGGCACGCCAGTCCAGAGACCCTCAAGACCCTGGACATATCGGACCAAGCGCAGTGCGACCAGCCTCCCCCGCCCGACTGTGTGACGCCGCCGCCGGAGACCAACCCTTGCTACAACCTCTACAACGCGGATAGGTTTGGAGCTGTAAGTATTATTTATACGATAGCTATTGCCCGTGACTTCGTTCGCTTTGAAACCTACATACCAATACGTGAAGCAAACACTTTAACCCCTTTTTATGATAACTAAAGATCGCTAAACAGCCTAATTAAAATCTTTTGTACAAATATTTGCATTCTTCACCCACCATATAAAACTGTGCCAAATTTCACCGACCGCATAATTTTCGTAAAAAGGTGTACGAAGATTTTGCTTCACGTATTAATATTTATGGAAATACCATTTATATAAGGAAGGAGTAAATCTAAAATTAATTATATGAAAATGCTAAAAATGTTATGGAATCATAGTAAATCAATTTTTACTAACGCACACTTAAAGATACAAAAATAAACAATTCATCGAAATTAAGTCCAAAAATAGCCAGGTAGCAAATCAAGCAGATTTGCTGAATATGAACGATACTGTTCGAGCTGTTAGATATTGCGGGTGCTAAATGATAAATCTAAGGTAAGATTTTAGAGAAGTTTATTCCGACACTATACGCTAATTAATGCTAATGATGATAATGAGTGCTACAAGTATGCCGGTCGATCGCGCACTGGTTCGCGTAGATCGCGCTGTCCTTTATACACAGCCGAGTCTACCAAGTATGCAATCTGATCAGAGTCCGTTATCAAGCCAAAGTTGTTAGAATAAAACCATAAAACGCATATAAAATCGCAAAGCAAAGAACGTTGCAATAAAAATTGAAATGAAGTGAAGTCTAAGCACACGAGTGTTGCTAATTACGATAAGCTACCATACCCGAATGCTATGCCAGAAATTCCCGGTTTCGGTTTTTGTTTTTAAAAATATTTTTTTAGATATTTATTTATTTATTGTCAATAATAAGATACAATGCCTATTTGATTTATTGAATTTATATTATTATGTACCTATATATGATCAACCCAAATTCAGAAATAATTAGTCAATTGAACTAACGAATGTGAGCTTCACTAAGTGAATGAGACAAAGCGTCAGACCGAAGAAGCATGGAGGATTTCCCATCCTCAATTAGCTGACGATTATACAACGTGTAACGGAATTATTTCAAGTGTCCGTGGAATACTTAAATAAGTCAAGCAGTATAAAAAGAAATGAAAATTATCATATAATTTATATTCATATCGGTTTCATAGGCTAAAATCGTACAATGTCCTTTGATAACAAATTTTATACTTTTTTGTAGAACCTTCTGGAAAATTAAAACTGAACTTATAGTACAAAACTATCAAATCTGGATGAACAGAATTTATTTTGAAAATATATAATTTTTGTCTAGTGCCACGCCCTGGTAGAACCGCAATCCTTCGTGGAAGCCTGTGAAGCGGATTTATGCGCAAACGCAACAGACTTCTGCGTCGCCGCCGAACGTTACGTCGCCGAGTGTAGGCGACAGGGAGTCTGTCTCACTGACTGGAGGACTGATCTGTGTCCGTTCCCTTGGTGAGTGCTTCATATCATTAAATTAATGTACGTCTTAAAAAATTTAAATAAGGTACCCAACTGATAAGGCGCGTCGTGTATCTTCGTTCGTGCAGAAAAGAATCAACCTTAGATCACCACTATAAGGTTCATAATACACTGCAGCTGATAGTTCCGTCTCACTCACACGTCACGCGTCGCGCGCTAACATGGCGGCAGCTGCCGACCAATAGCGGTAAAGGAAAAAGAAGCGCGGTGCGTGGAGCGTGCCGATTGGTCAATAGCATTTCCCACGCTTTGAAAATTCATTTTCTGCGCTGATACATCGGTAAGCCATATCAGTTGGGTACTACTGTATGCAATGGAGAAGTAAATTACACATGAAGCGACAGCTTAACTGACCAGTAGCGGGATAGCACAATACCCAGTTCCGAGACTGGCATCCGAAATTCTGTCGTCTGACTATCACCTTCATTGTGCATACAGCTAAAGAGTGGAATTCTCTGCCGGAGTCTGTCATCACATCACATTTAGGGTTGGTAGTCAGGAGGGCATTGAGCATCCTTAGAGTGCGACATACTGGGGATTCAGCTCTGGCGACAGTTTTAGAAGTCGGTGGAGCAAACAAATTGTGCAAGCGCTTCTGGCGGTGCCCAATGTACTCGTCAGGCACGAATAGTCGGCAGAAAAGGCCATGGAGCTCGGGACAGTTGATACGTCCGCTCAGGGTCTTGCAGGCTACTGTGAGCTGATCAAAGCCTCTCCTCACCTCCAACGAATTAAAACCTAGCATTCCTAAAAGGTAGTTGGTAGGGTATACACCGTGAAATTTTAATGGTTGTTTTCCCGCAACGAAATGGCTTTGTCTTAGTAATACAATCGTTTTATAAACGAATAAAATATTAGAAAGCAAAAATGGCGCAGTGTAGTTAATGCATTATTACCATGCGTGAGAGCTTATTTTGCTCTGAACATTTATTAATCACTTTTTCCTTTGTTGGCAGCGCGCGGCGGTGCGTGTTTCGTGTAGGCACCTACGTTACGTCTACTGAACTACTAATGATTGTCGCGCTTTCGAGTTTATGAATATTGTTTTAATAATTTGAAAAAAAAAGACATTCTTTTTTTTTTAAGTTTAACTGTACTTTTCGATACTACTACTGATGGGTAACCGTCCTGCCGTGGGAAAACATCCATTTAAATTTCACGCTGTATGTAGGGAAAGAAATGGTATAACTTTTTGAATAGGAACCTCAGGACGGATGCACAGGACAGCCGGAACCAATGGCTTAACGTACTTTCCGAAGCACGGAAGAATATCTATATAATTAAGATGGTTACCCATCCACTAACTGACCTCGGCAAAGATCGACCCACACGGCTGTTAATATTTAGCCACGAATTTCTCAGTCTAAGCTTCATTTAAACCATATTATTTTGATCAGACTTTCTAGCATACTGTTACGCCAGTCGCTTAGCTTACGTCGAGAAACTTCGACCGAAATCTAGAATGTTCGAGACACTAACGCCACCTTGCGGTGAGTAGCAGTACTGAGTATGTCGAGTAGCTTCTGGAATATTCTTGGCAGTATGGGCAGTGAGCCGGTTGTACAAGAATGTTCTAGAACACATACATCGGGGTATAAATAGCTCGCAAGGGAACGCAGAGAGTATATTAGTATGTAAGCCCTGGCTGGGGTCCTTTAAATTTAGATATCATCACAGGATCGTCCGGTTAAATAGTAACCAGCCTTAGTGTGATGAACTACGAGTGGCCCTATGAAAAAAAAAAAACGCAGAGAGTCAGTCTTACTAGAAGATACGAGGCGATGTTATCGAAACTCTACAGTTGAATTTCAGTGCGATTTAAGTGTTAAGTGACAAGTATTGTAGTGTGAATAACTGTGTTAATTGTTATTTTGTGTTTATTTAATTAAAGTGTTAATTTTGGCTTAATTGGCGTTAATTATTTCTATCCCGAACCCCAGCTCGTAACAATAATAATCACAAGGCTTTTTTTCACAGTGACGAACCGCTAGTGTACCGCGCGTGTGTGAAATGCGAGATGACGTGTGAGAACAGTGACGAACTCACCAAGAACCCTGACAAGTGTGACAAGCCCGCTGTTGAGGGCTGCTTCTGTCCTGAAGGAAAGGTAACGGCTTCATTTCTTACTTATTCAACACTAGCTTTAGCCCGTGGCTTCGCCCGAGTGCAATTTGGAAACTATCCCACAAGAACCTTATATCGAGATAAAATCTATCCTATATCCTTCCCAGGGTCCTAAACTATTCCCATGACAAATTTTATCTAAATCGGTTCAGAAGTTTAGGCGTGAAAAGGTAACAGACGTACAGACAGGCAGAGTTACATTCGCATTTATAATATTAGTATTGATAACATAATCAGAATGGGAATGAGCCATTATCTAACACGCGGGTCTAGTGCGGATTGGTGGATGTCTCATGCCTTCGGAGTTTTATATCATATCAAAAATGACATGTCGGTGTCTTCACAATGTTTTTCTTCACCGTTTTGAGATCAGTGCACAACAGCTACAACAGCAGTACACAAACTAATGTATCAGCCTGGATTTGAACGCATAACTTACGACTAGTTAGCCATGTCTGGCCACAAATGCGCTCAAACTCTTCCTTATTTTACTCGGCTAATGCAAACAGAGGTTTTATTTGCAAGAAGGAAAATAAAAAAGATCGTTGAGTGCCCTTATATTAGGCCACGAGTCAATAACTTCGACATCATAGGAGCACGCAGTTCGTGAAATCAATCACGCGTAATGTTTCCTAATGTAGCATTTGGAGCATTGGTAACTACGTCGTAGGTCCAAATCCAGTAAGACATTATGGAAAAGGAAAATGTCGCATCCTAAGACTGAAAATTCGAAAACATGTGACATCCACAACCGTATCGTAGACTGTAGCTACTACTTATGTGGTCTGGGAAAATGTAAACAGCATTATAAATCCATACAAAGGTTGTCTGTAAAATATTGCATTTAAAATAATACCGCCTATTGTATCACCCGTTTTAGTTGTTAAGTCCTTATTTGTTTTCTGTTATGGCATAAAGAGTATCTATAAATGCTAATTTTTAACTATTTTCTAGGTACGAGTGAACAACACTTGTATCGAACCAACCAAGTGCTTCCCGTGTGACGCTAACAAGGAGCACTACGCTGGTGACGAGTGGCAGGTAAGAAGCATACAATTAAATTATAATGTCCTGTTAACATTGGTATAGGTTACACGACGTATCAAAATATGCATTAGTAGATTGCCAGCTAAGATAACCTCTTTATGGTTATTTATTAAAAATTAATACCAATAAAACATGGGAACTGGCTACGTATACAGTATGTTAACTAACAGAGGGCGTTCCCGTTAACCCGCAATAGTATAGCATCCATACATGCTAAAAAATTACCATTCGAAAACAAAAGGTTATTTTTTTAATATTATAATATTTAATAAAAAATGTTAAATTGATACGTAAAAGAAACACTCTGTACACGCCTACCTGAAGGACGGCAACGTCGCAATTTATTTATGAATGACGGGCCGCGTGTGCGGCGATCTAATCGATGTGCTTATACTATTGCGGGTTAACGGGAACGCCCTCTGTTAGTTAACATACTGTATATTTCAAATTCGGAGTCACTCTTTGTCATAAACATTCACGGATCTCTCTCTCTCTTTGAGAACATTATACTGAATACCCTTCATGACCAATTTCTATTTGTCACAATATTTTTGGTTGCAGGAAGATGCATGCACGAAATGCACGTGCAGTAAACTATCAGGAGAGAACACCGCACACGTAGCTTGTACTAAACAGACGTGCGTAGCCCCCGTGTGCTCCGAGCTGGAGGACCTCATCACCACGCCGCCCAAGCCTGGAGACTGCTGCGCTGACTACCTGTGTGGTGAGTACAGGAGATCATCTACTTAGCTTTTTCCCAACTTTGTCGGGGTCAGTTCCCAGTCTAACCGGAAGCAGCTGAGTACAATTGCCAAACTGATATGGCTTACGGATGTACCTGCACAGAATAGTACATTGTTCATCGAGGGGAGAAAGTGACCGATTACCAACTAGGGTGTAGTTTGAGGCCCGAAGCACAGCTGAGGGCCTTAATACACACGAGTTGGGAATCGCACTTTCTTCCGAGTGATACATAGTGCTTTATACTATACCTACGAGGAAAATAGCTTTTTGTACATTAATAAATGAAACCGAGTTAAAAGATAGGACCTATGGCCATAGACAGTAGGTACCTCATTTATTTTTCGCGCCAAATTGTTATTCTTATTATGTTCGAATACTGAAAATTAATGTCAGAATTTGTTCAGCAGCGTATTGGGAGTAATTTTAAATAAATGTTGAGCAATACTATGTGGCCAGTATCATTTTCTCTTGGTGATAAAAACTTTTTTGTCTTTTGGCATTATAAATATTTTTAGTTAGCTACTGAATTGGTCTAAATTAAAAAAAAAAACAGCGCGTTAGTAATGGATTTTCATACACTTTTCCCTCCCTCACCAGTGTCTCCAGCACGTTAGTAATGAATTCTCATACACTTTTGCGACCCGTACATTTGTACTACAGTAATGACGTCCTTTCTGTCAAACTTTTTAAAAAGTAATAAGGTACTTTCCGAGCAGGTATAGTATAAAATGAATTTTCAAAGCGCGGGAAATGCTATTGACCAATCGGCACGCTTCACGCACCGCGCTTCGTTTCCTTTACCGCTATTGGTCGGCAGCTGCCGCCATGTTAGCGCGCGACGCGGGACGCGTGAGTAAGACAGAACTAACAGCTGCAGTGTATTATAAACCATAAAGTAGTTAATCTTCGGGGCCATACTTTCTTTTCTATGCGAACGAAGATTCCCGTTGCGCCTTATCAGTTTGTTACCACTGTACTAGTGTTTTACATTAGCGACTGCTTATCTGACCCAGTAGCTGGGTTACACGACACCCAGATTTCCTGACTTCTGACTACCCGTAACAATCTATACTAATATTATAAAGCGGAAAAGTTTGTTTGTTTGTTTGCTTGAACGCGCTAATCTTCGAAAGTACCGGGTGGATTTGGATGCAATTTGGTATGGAAGTAGGTTGAAGCTTGAGGAAGGTTATAGGCTACTTTTTACGCGACTGCAAAAAAGGAGAGTTATGTTTTTACCGTGATAGAATCCACGGGAGCGAAGCCCCGCGTGAGTACTAGTTTAATGATAGCCGGGAGCAATGGCCTAACGCGCTTTCGGATGAAACTCGATATGTTATGTGTACTCCATAGACCGTATGGAAAATACATGCTTACTGTTTATACATGATTTTGTGGAGACTGAAGGCTCCCAAACCCGTGCACTGCCAATTACTGATCCTACCGAGATTTTCCCAACAATCAATTTTAAACATTAGTTAAAATATATCACCAAAAATATAAAATTAGTTTCATTGTTTGTGGCTGCGTGTAACAAAGAATGAAAATATACCCTACTAGCTTTTGCCCGCGGCTTCGCCCGCGTTATTTACACTTTGTCAATAATTCTTGTTGCCAAAAAGGTGTACCGCACCTTTGTGGGTGGTTAAAAACGCATATAATATTTAAAAAACCATCACCAGGGTCTATCCATCCCCAAAAAGACACAGACAGTTAATAGGCTTCAGAACCCCATGTGACATTGTCATTATATAATGAGAATTGTAAAAAAAGCTGTTGAGTTTCCTATGAATAAATAAATATAAATAAAATAAAACCAAAAACGTAGTTTACAATACATTTTTGTAAACTAAGTTTCTGGTTTTCCCGTCCTTGGCTAAAACGTGTCGATTTTGTGAGCTTGATACTCGTGAGCACGCCACATACAATTGCCCATGGGAAAAGCAGTCTTTTTCTAAATGTACACCTGCGACTTTCAGTGTCTGTCCTTGAGCTTTGTTTATGATCATTGCGAATGCTGCTATTAGGGGAAATTTGAGTGGGGGAAACAAAGTTCCAACACCCATTTTACATCCTTAAGGGATGATTTCTGGGATAAAAACATCCTATGTCTTTTCCAGTGTCTAAAACTATCTCCATACCAAATTTCATCTAAATCGGTTCAGCGGTCTAAGTGTATTATGTGTGTGGGAAGGGCGGGGATATAATTGATTCCCTATACAAATTGAAATTGTAAAACCATTTATTCGGTGATAAACACACACAACAACAAACAATAGAAAATTACAAACATAAAAAATAGCACAAAAGAATTTCGCTTTCGATAAAAACTATCCTATGTCTTTCCCAGGGTCCTAAACTATTCCCATATTCATTTTAATATCTAATTAATTTGATTTAGCTTTGCCAGCGGCTGCGTCAGCGTGCAATTCGAAAACTATCCCACGGGAACCTTATATCGGGATAAACTATTCTATCTCCTTCCCGGGATCCTAAACTATTCCCATGCCAAATTTCATCTAAATCGGTTTAGCGATTTATGCGTGAAAAGGTAACAGACAGACAGACAGAGTTACTTTCGCATTTATAATATTAGTTTGGATCTCTTATTAATATCATTAAAATATATATATACAAACTGTATAAACTAAACTAATAAATAATGTTCTCTAATATTATTTCTAACTATTGACATAGATGTTAGTATTACTTACCTATGTACGAATGTACCTAAGATCTGAATTAAATGTATAAATAAAATAAACTAAATATTAAAAAATTGCATTAGAAAATTCGTCTTCAATGCTGTCCCAGAAGTCTACCACATTTTGCTGCAATGCTTATAAAAATAATCCTTTTCTTTCTAGTACCAAAACCAAAGAAGAATTGCACTGAAGCCAAAAAGATGGACTGCGGGTACGGACAAGTTCTGAAACAGAAGACCACGCCTGATGGATGCACGGAATTCGCTTGTGGTAAGAATTTATAGGAACTTTAAAACATGCTCTTAATATTTAAAATCAGTTTAAACCCATCGAACCACTCTGCTTTAAAAATTGACGTATTGTATCCGTATTAAGCTTGCTTATATTGTTCATTAATCCTTTTACCAGTTGAACTTTAAGTAGACTTAAGTTATCTCATCTATCAAAAAACGTCGATCGCTATCGAACGTCTTCTCGGCCATAATTTTCTGCTACGTTTCCTTAGAAACTCTACGTCCCATACTTATACTACTAAATCTTGATATTATTTGATCTAATAATAATGACCAAATTATTTCTGGCAATTTGGCTTATACCAATGAATACATCTTACAACAATTAATAAACTAATACATAACATTTAACGAAAACGAATAATATGTTACATGAGTTATCGGCGTCTTATGTCAGGCGTTGTTCGGTAACTGGCCTCGGAAACAAATACACCTTGAGGAATATAATAATAATAATAGTCCTCCGAACCGATTAAGGCCACGGCAGCCAAACTGATCTTTTAATAGCCATCTGCGCAACATATAATTATTATAGTGCACATGTACGTGCGCAAGAGTACAGGTCCTCTCTCTGTACCTTTACTCGTCCGATGGGACGGCAATATGATACGACTGGACTTTCGGAGGCACGGGCGTTATCACGCCACCAAAGTTCCAAATCCCGGGCTAGTGCTGAGAAATCTATAACAGAAAAACCCAATAGCACCTTTTATGCCCAACTCGATGGCTTTAAACGTTCCATGTTCCCAGAATGCATGCCCGCCGACCAATGCGCCTCCCTCAACGACAAAGACGTGGAGGTGTTCGAGCCGGGCATGCAGCGCGTGCTGGACAACAGCGGCTGCTGTCCTCGCGTGCAGTTCCTCTGCCGGGAGGACACGTGTCCTCGCCCACCGGACTGCCCCAAGTTCCACGACCTGAAGACCACTAATGTGACTGGGAAGTGCTGCGCGGAGTATAAGTGTGGTGAGTCGATGAAAGTTCCTACTTAAATATAGATAGAAATATTACTCCTGCCAACACGATTTCTGTTCCAGCATCGTTCTTTATAAAAAAGAACAAGGTTTATTTTTATTACTTTTATTTTAAACCTTACACTATATACGGATACAAAAAGTAAAATGATGGGTTGTCTTATCGCACAGGGCGATCTCTTACAGTCAAATTTGGATGTACCAAACTATATGTTTATCGGTTCTAGACTTTGAGCAATTATTAAAAAAGACTTACAATTTCATATTGTTTACATATTTCATGACTTTGTACAAAGTGAAGCATAATTATTATTTAAAAAGTATCCAATAAATGGTTTTGTTACGAATTCAAGAGGAAAAAAATTAATCAACTCCCCATGATGTTCGTTACTGAAATATGTTGATTCGTTCTTTTGTATGAAAAAAAAAACAGATATCTTAATGTCAGGTGGCAGAGAGATTCACATCCGCACCATAAAAAGCTAGGAGTTTAACGTTCATTTTTTAAAGGAGGATTAAGCTTATAACATATTAGTGTCGATTTTAAATGTTTCCATTGTGATTTGTTTCAGAACTGCCCAAGGATAAATGTGTGGTGACGTTGGAATGGGAAGCTGCATCTAAAGGCGGAGAGAAACCTCGCACTACACCGCAGACCATCTTAAAAGATGTAAGTTTATTTCTTACCATTTAACTATCGTAGACGTTATTGAAACTCAACTTTATCGAACACGATCGTACCATAAAATCTTTTATATGAACGGAATATTGATTGTAGTTAGGGTATGATATTAAATACTAAATATAAAATACGCGATGGTGGAGCACTGTAGACGCCCTCTGCTCCACTTACTCGATTTACTACTAGAACCCTATGGAACGACAATTCTGCAATAAATGTTTTGAATTTCAATACTCAGTTCATTTATTATGTTTAGTATGTAAAATATGTAATTATACAAGTTACAATTATGGACCCTGTCCGGCACAGCATAGATCAAAGGATTCCTCTCTGGAGGAAGAACACTGAATATTCAATGTGTGAGATTAAGATTGATTTCGTTTATGGAGGATTTACAGGAATAAAAACACAAAGAGAGGAATACATAGTCGCTAAAGAGATAATAACAAGAAGTTTTTACAATAGTTATAATAATTTTTAATATATAAGTATAGAACATACTTTATTGTACACTAAAAATTGAAACACACTTACATAACCTTATTGCTATAACTTTGGTTACAATGGCGGTCCTATCGCTAAGAGCGATATCTTCCAGACAACCTTTGGAAGGACTTTAAAAGCTTTAATTGAAATGGGGAGGGCTAAATTAGTGTATTACAAATACTCATAGCGGAAAAAAACTAATTAATGTGTAAAACTAATTAATTAATAAGTAATGTGTTCTTTAACACCGTGTGGAGAAAAACAAAGAAAAAATCATAAATTTGAAAGAAAATTAATGGTAACCGAGCTTTTAAAAGCAGCGAATGACTGTGCTTGTCTTACTGACACCGGCAATGCATTCCACAACCGAATAGCCTGCACCGTAAAAGAATGGTCGTAAAAATTTAGTGGAATGTATAGGCATCAAAAGTGTAAAATTCCCTGATGAACTCAAATCCCTACCACGTGTGTCATGAAGGAACTTAAATCGTTCTTTGAGATTTGAAAAGAATGCTGTAGAGTAACGATAAAATATGTCGTGGTTCCAACTCCGCCCATCGGCAACAGCCCCCTTGTGGGCCCCGTCAATTTCACTAACAACTGTTTGAGATGCGTGCGGAACACTCGGCGCCGTCTACACGGACCTGGTTCCAGTCAAGCGGCGAGCTACCCATTGCTCGCAGCACGCAGGTAGACCTTAGACGCCTGAGGTAAACGAATCACTATACGCTTTGGTGCTTGTTACTTCCAGATCGACAGCGTATGGCTGGACGGGCCGTGCCGCAGCTGCCGCTGTGAGAGCAGCCCACTGGGCACAGTGGCGCGCTGCGCGGTCAGCGAGTGCCCCGCCGTCGTCAGCACGGAGCAGTTCGTGCTGGAGCCGCGCGCCGTGCCCTTCCAGTGCTGCCCGCAACCCGTGCACGTTGCTTGCAGAGACGCTGATAACATCTACAAGGTTACAACAAAACACCATCTTAATAAATCGTCAAATCGTTGAGCTCCTTAAGTTCGAAGTTGAGCTACTCGATTTATTAACAAAAGCTTACACTGTCTTACTAATCAAGCTGCTCGTAACCCGTGCACGTAGCTTGCAGAGACGCTGATAACATCTACAAGGTTACAACAAAACACCATCTTAATATTATTCGTCAAAACGTTGAGCTCATTAAGTTCGAAGTTGAGCTACACGATTTACTAACAAAAGCTTACACTGTCTAACTAATCAAGCTGCTCGCAACCCGTGCACGTAGCTTGCAGAGACGCTGATAACATCTACAAGGTTACAACAAAACACCATCTTAATATTATTCGTCATATCGTTGAGCTCCTTAAGTTCGAAGTTGAGCTACACGATTTACTAACAAAAGCTCACACTGTCTAACTTATCAAGCTGCCCGCAACCCGTGCATGTCGCCTGCAAAGATGCTGATAATATCTACAAGGTTAGAACACCAATACCATCTTCATAAGACGTTGACCCATATCCGACTCGACTCTTAAAACATCCCAGCTCATTTCCATGCCCTTACTAAAACTAACCAAACTGCCCGATCCCGTTTACGTTGCTTGTAGGGACGCTGATAACATCTACAAGGTTACAACAAAACACCATCTTAATATTATTCGTCAAAACGTTGAGCTCCTTAAGTTCGAAGTTGAGCTACACTATTTACTAAAAAAAGCTTACACTGTCTAACTAATTAAGCTGCCTGTGCACATCGCCTGTAGGGAAGCTGATAACATCTACAAGTTTAGAATACTAACTAGGGCTTTCATCCCGGGAATCTCGGTCTCGAAAATTTCGAGAGTCTCGACGATTTTTTGGTATTTTCGAGACTCGAGACTAACGTTTTCGGTCACGGGAATAACGAGACTTTTGAGACTTCAGTAACATAAAAACTGTATTAAATAATTTATTAAACCAATAGTAAATTTTTATTATGGGTATGGCAATGGCAGCACGGTCGCGCGTAGAGTAAAGCTTAGTATTATCTGTGGAAGTTGAATAACCTTATTGACAAATAACACAGATTTTGTCTACATATTATAAATGTGAATTGCTGTGCCCGAAAGGGTCCATGTGAACTATTACCTACTTATATTAAGATCTTGTTTACACAATTATGATTGCAATAAAAATTTAATTATGGAACTATTCTGATTGAATTGCAAGGGGTTTGAACTTTTTTGTATGAAGACTGGCATGTCGACCCACCACCATTTAGATTTTTTTTTAGAAATCGTGACGCATGCTGAAAGTGGCATATGTCTAACAAAAAATATCAGTAACATGGTAACCCAAAATGTCACATTAACGAGATATTTGAAGGTAAACATCGACATATGACTACAAGGACAATCATTAAAAGTAGACTTATTACGTGTCTATAAGCATCATATTGTATCTAAATAATCGTTCCCAGGTTGATTATGATTATTAATGTTTATAGAAAGAGAGTAGGTACATTACACGCTACTAGGAGCACGAGAATACTACTACAATTAATTATTTATCCACTAAATCGCAACGCAATGAAACGCAGTCGATATGTCACTATCGTGTGGCGGACCATGTGATATGTTACTCAGCTTGAAAACGTTTTTCAGCAGTAGTTAAACAAAAGGCAAAAGTATGTCATTGACGTTAACATTTATTTATAACTGTAAGTACAATATCAAACATAAGTGAATATTAATACTAAGATGTTACATTTTAAAAGATTTATAATATATCTAACACGTATCATAAATACTACTATACTATATAATCCATAAATTCAACAGGAGGTCGGGTAGGGGTTCTTGATGCCGAGCCTAATCCATGTACCAAAGAAAGATATGTACCAAAACACTTTTTGTTCATTTTATAATACGGTGGGATGAAAGACAACCAACACGCGCGTGTGGTATTCTTTGAAATGCGTTTTATTGCAATGCGATGCGATTTAGTAGGCAAATAATTCATTATAATAGCGGTTTTGTCGTACTGCTAGACTAATAAGCTAAATACTAATAAGCGTATGGACGCGTAATGAGTCTATTTTTAATGATTTTCGTTGAAGTTATATGTCGATATATACCTTCAAACGTTTACGGGTAATTCTTTGATTTCGTGCAAATTGGACGAAACCGCAAGAAATAATCGAAATGTATTTTTTCTTACGGTCATTGAAAATTATGTAATAGGTATTCGTTATTCTGTGATTTAGATGAAATTACACTCATAAATACCAAAGTTATTGATCGATTAGTTTTTTTTTAGGCTTATGGTAATGAACTAGTGCAAATCTGGTAATGAAACTCATAAATATGGTAATGAGTTTATTATACTACTGGTAATGAGGAAAAATCATATCCCATGTTTTAATCCAATCATATTTATTTATTAAAGAAAAAATAAAAAAATCTTCTCAAATCAACATACAAAACCAAAATATGAAGTTATTTGTACCTAAATCAGTCTCATGACACATCAGTCTACTAATTATTATCCATTTTGAAAACTTCGTATGCATAAAAAAAATAGTTATTAAATGAAATAGAAAGTTACTATATAGAATATAAATTTATTCCTGTACTGGCTTGATGGACTATCAGAAATGAAATGTAGTGTATCAATACCTGACGAAATTTCTTCGATATAACCAAGCAGTGGTATTATATGCGCCCATACAGCAGTTGCATCATGGTGATTACATTTGCTAACATTGCAGACGCTGTAAGTCTTCATTATGCCAGTTTATGGCTCGATTAAATATACAACCAATGTGTGCAGTGTTAATTGAAGACGACTCCCCCGAAGTGATAGCTTTGAATTTCCTCGTTACATTTAACTGAACAGTTTTCGGAGAAATCTAAATGAATTATGGTCTCATTTGCTGTTAAAGTTCCTTTAAGACACTTAATTTGTTTATACTGGGTAACTATATTGGCACAATGTTTAAAATATGAAGTCAAAGACTCTTCTAACATTTTTATAATGATCTTGGGATATTCCTGCATTAGTATTTTTGTAGTTACAGTTTTAGTCTTTTCTTGACCTTTTATATTGTAATTTTCTTTCTTGCTACACCACTGATAATACTTAATATTATGTTCATTACTGAAATTTTCATAACTAGTTACTCTGTTTTGGTACTCCTTACATGATCGATTCAAGCATCGTTCATCATTAACATTACAGCAAATACTTTGCAATAGAGCAGTTCCGTTTGTTTCTGTTATAATTTTATTCTGGTTAAGGCTTTTTTACTAATAAATCAAAATTCACGTGCGTCTTACATGCACATGTATTTCGATCAGACTCTTCGGAAAAACAACCAACAAAATGGACGATTCTTGCAAAACATAGAATAACTCACATTACTATTTACGATGTCTTTAAACTTTTTATGTAGATTAGTTAACGTGTCAGTTAAAAAACGTTTCTGTTTTCTTACTCCATGTCGCGTTATAATTTTCTTTTTCTCAAGCGATATATCTGTATTTTCATCATCTTCAAAAAAATCTTCTATTTACTGTTTAACAATTCTCTCTGCGACTGAATTTAGACAATGGCGTTGACTTTGATCTCGAACGGTAAACTTAGAAACATGTCCTAAAATCTTGTGTCTTTTTAAACTTCCTTATTCTTTATAACTATATTGCTAAATTTGCATTTTTCTTTCTTACCAAACAATAGCTTTTTCTTTATTTCTTTACGTTTATTTATGTCTACTGTTTCAAACAATTTTTCTACTTTCTATTCTGTTGATGATTTATTCCTTTGTTCTCGAAACTCTTTATTTATTTTCATCACCCTAGACAGCATATTTCATAATGTATTCTTTTCTCTCTCGAGCTTTCCTTTCTCCAATTTCAGTTTTCCTATCTCTTTCTTTGAAGTATAACGTAGTCTATCTACTTATACAATTTCTTTTTTATTTGAAATTTTTTGCATCGTGACTCGAGTTCATTTTGTGACTGATGAGATGTTAGTCCTTCTAGTGCGTCTTTCTTGGTTTCCAGATTTTTTCTTGATCACTTGAAGAAGCCGAAACATTAACTAAAATTTTCGTGATATTCCTACCTTTTTTCTTATTTTCTAAATACTGACTGCTATTCAACCTCCATTTTTTTCTTAGCAGCCTTTTTTCTCTTGGTGTCATGTCAGCAACGCTCTTAATTTTTTTCTTCTTTTCTCTTCAAATAGCTTTGCCTCTCTTTTTCTTTTTGGGCTGCGTATTTTTCAGGATCATTTTTGATCTCTTCATATTTATTTCTTTTGTGTAGTCTTTCTTAGTTCAGTTTATCTTCTCGAGTCATTTTTGCTTTTGTTTTGGGCATGTTATAGCACCTGAAAATAACACCCCTTGTTAAATATAAGCTTCTACCCTAATGCTGAAAATGGTTTGGGCTCATGCCGCGACCGTTCCGCCGCCACCGTCATGTATATGAACTCTAAGAGTTTTAAGTACGTATACGTACGTACTACGGAAAAGAGGTTAGATAAGCATGATAACAAAACAGCTTATTAAAGGTCATATTGGAGGACGTAAAGCGTTTTGTACGTAGTCACAACTTCAAGTGGCAGTCACATATAAACCTAATGTTAACGACAAAATGCTTTTTCCCACACCCAGGCCAACAAATTCTGTCTACACCCATGAGATCAGCTATTATGTACGTGAAAAAGGCAGAGGCAAAAATTTCATTCATTACCTTCAAATTCGTATCATTACCTTCCTCATTAAAACTGAAGGGAAAAAAGGTAATGAAATAGATGGTAATGAGGTTTTCATACCTTTTTGTATATTACAAACTTCGTAGTAATAAGTGTATATAATTGAATACTAAGTATTTAGACGCAATTATACATATATTAATAATTCAATGTCAATAAAAAGCACAAGTACTTACTCTAAAACAACACTGAAGGTGAAATAATTTGTGAAAAACGGAAATTGCCACCTAAATCACTGATTTTTGAAAAAAAATTGCACACTACTGTCCTCTGCACTGTTCGCACGCCGAGTAACGAAATTATTTGAGCCGCCTCTAAGTTATCTATATCGATAGCAGCACACAAAATTATTTAATTTAATATTTTGTGGTCGCTGAAGGTAGTGAACAATTATTTTTAGTAAAGATGGTTTGACGTCTAAAAAAAAATTTTATTAGAAATTTAATTAAAAAACGAGTAGTCTTACAGCTTATTAATTGCTTTACACTAAGCATGCAAAATTACAGGGTTGAAATCTCTATTGCAATATTAATTTACATATATTTACAAAATGTTATTGAAAGGACACTGATGGTAATGACATTTTGATATATTTTTTAAGATATTATTTTATTAATATCAGGTATATTTTTAATTGGAAAATGTGACTGATATGCTTAGTTGTATTTTAAAAAATAATTTATTTCCTAAGAGTGCCGTGTTTCGTAAATATTATACCAGACATACGATTTGCACGAAACGAGAGAAGTACCCTTACGTGACACTTTGGGGTACCGTGTTACTGGACATTTTTTGGTCCTCTAGCCATGCATATCACATTCATCATGCGCCGCGATTAAAAAAGAAAAACAAAATGGTGACGTCGATACGCCAGATAAGTTATATCCCCTTTCAGTGTGAAAGCGCGAATTGGTACTAAGTAGTATCCCTCTAGCGTACAAGCAGAAAGAGCTTTTTCTGCTCTCAGCGGGTTACTTTTGTAACAAAATTAGGGTTAAATGCCCTTTGTTTTTACGTGCCCACCAAAAATGATACAAAAACTGTAATACATGTTTTTTTTTTAATTTGCACTTGTTTATAAAAGTAACTACTTGATTAAAATATCTTGATTTGATTCTCTAATTGCATAGTTTATATATAAGAAACGTAGTTTTGAAATAGTCTCGAAAGTTTCATTTTTCCCGGGAATTTCGAGACCATACCAAGTCTCGTTTTTTTTTCCCGGGACTCAGTAATGCATCGAGACTGAAAGCCCTAATACTAACCATCTTCATAAGACCTTCACCCATATATGACTCGACTCTGAAAAACATTCCAGCTGATTCCCATGCCCTTTCCAAAACTAACCAAGCTGCCCGCAAGGTCGCAACCCTTGCATGTTGCCTGCAGGGACGCTAATAATATCTACAAGGTTAGATCACTAACACCATCTTCATATTATTCGTCAAATCGTTGAGCTCCTTAAGTTCGAAGTTGAGCTACACGATTTACTAACAAAAGCTGACTCTGTCTAACTAATCAAGCTGCCTGCAACTTGTGCACGTAAACTGCAGGTTTCTGATACAGCCTTTCATTTGTTATTTCAACCCTTAGGTAAGCTTGGTTTTTAAAGGAAAGGAAATACACATTTGAAAAAGTATATACACAATTATATTATGTCTACTTGTGGCGGCCCAGTGATCTTAATTACACCATTATTAAAATTATTTTGAATGCTTTCGGTTTCTCCTATAAACCGTGCCAATGTTCATAGTCCTCAGTTCGAATAATTGTCGTAAGGAATGGTAACTTTTTGCTTCACGTATTCATATACCTATAGATAATACACTTCTAAGCCAAAAAAGGAAATAAACCTAAGATTTCAATAGTAGAACGAGCTCTTGACGAAGAAAAGTTTTTGTACCTATATAAGCACCCGTGTTGAAACGACGACATATACTACGTATTTCTGCTGGGTTTGCTGGAATGTTCTAAGGAGATACTGAGACCCCAATACGCAAGGGTGACAAAAGGAACAGGGTACGTTTCTAGATAGTAGAAGGCTGACACTCCCCTCCGCTCCACCAAGTCATTTGATGATTTTCGCACCGAAAAAAGTAATTGCACGTATTTTATATAGTAAAATGTGTCTTTGCAGGTTGGAGAGAATTGGACATCACCAACGAACCCGTGCGAGAGCTATAGGTGCGAGCAAACGGACACGAGTGGCAAGCTAGAGAAGATCACCACTGTCCAGCAATGTCACGATGAATGCCCGCTCGTGAGTACTTACTATGAGATTCCTCTAGAAATGTCTTTCAAAATGTTTCAAAGTTTTCTGATGATGGCCACTATATTATAATAACTAGCTATTGCCCGCGACTAAGTATGCGTAGAATTCTTTTTTTGAAGACTTTCTTTGTCTATTTCAATCTCTGTGTTTGGACACAGAAGTTGAAATACCATAGGTCTTCAACTTTCATCTAAATTAGTTCAGTTTCAGTCATGTAAGCATAACGGAAATATTTTTACTTTTAACCGACTTCTAAAAAAGGAAGAGGTTCTCAATTCGGATGTTTGTTTGTTTTTTTTTTTATGTTTGTTCGGGCATAGCTCCGTCGCTTGTCCACCGATTTGAAAAATTCTTTGTTGGAAAGGGTATACTTTCCAAATGGTCCCATGAAAATTTTATCGAAATCGGACAAGCCGTTTCTGAAAAATAGACAAAAGTCTGAAAAAATATTTACATTGACGATCTTTTCGTTTACTCTGCTGGTGAAGGTGATAAGTAGTTGACATTTTGGCTTTTGTAACTAGATTAATTAAAACTGACCCACTAAAAAGCGCGAAAATAAAAACTTTATTGGAAAAATTAAAACCGACTTCCATATCAAAACACTACAAAGCCAAAAATAATTTTAATTTCGGAAGGCGGTGTGAAAAAAAAAAGAAAATACGAAACCAATAACACCGACAACCGAAATTAAAATTATTTTTGGCTTTGTAGTGTTTTGATATGGAAGTAGGTTTTATTTTTTGCAAAAAATTTTTTTATAATATTAGAGTAAATTAGTAGAGGTATCATTAATGTAATAAAATCTAAAGGATAGAGGTAAATGATTGTAGAGTTTCCATGGTGAATTTCTGCACACACAATAATTGTGGGTAACAACTAAAGCCATCTGTTAGTTTCCAAATACTACGTAAACTTTTTTTCTGAAAATCTATTAACTATTTTTTTTTTTGTCTAAAGGCGAATGATCTGAATGGATGATTTTAAAGAATGATTACTTTGATGCTAACGCTCTAAATACTACTTATTCATTGTAATTTATTCTTATCTCACAGGGCTCAAAGTACTTCCCAGCAACTCCTGAGAGTAAGGAATGCTGCGGAGACTGCAAGCCAGTGGCGTGCGTCGTAGATGGCAAGGAGCGCGCCATCGGGGAGAAGTGGACATCAGCTGACTTCTGTGCCAACTACACCTGTGTCGACTTGGATGGGACGGTGAGTAGAACCTTGGACATGGTCCTCTAACACTGGTACCTTCACTGACTCCTGAGAGTAAGAAATGCTGCGGAGACTGCAAGCCAGTGGCGTGCGTCGTGGATGGCAAGGAGCGCGCCATCGGGGAGAAGTGGACATCAGCTGACTTCTGTGCCAACTACACCTGTGTCGACTTGGATGGGACGGTGAGTAGAACCTTGGACATGGTCCTCTAACACCAGTACCTTCACTGACTCCTGAGAGTAAGAAATGCTGCGGAAACTGCAATCCAGTGGCGTGCGTCGTGGACGGCAAGGAGCGCGCCATCGAGGAGAGGTGGATCTCAGACAACTTCTGTGCCAACTACACCTGTATCGACTTGGATGGGACGGTGACGGTGTACAACCTTGGACCTGTTTATCTAAGAGGGGCTCAGTGGTTGCGAGCCAAACTTACGAGTTGTAGTTCTTAACTTCAAACTCGGGCACATTTCTTTATGATATTTTCGTCATCATCACTGTGGGCTTAGTGTAAGTTAGGAATACTTTTGCCATTTTCGAAAAGTATTGCTTTGTACCTTTCATATTCTACTATGAACTTTTAGATAAGTGTGAGAGAGACAAAGGGATAGTTTTTGAAAACGATAATAGTATTGCAATCTCATACTAAGCCCCCTGTTCTGGCGGCTGCCTGCTGCCGGCGAACAAAAGCTTCGTAAAGAAACCCGCATGTCCTTGAATCGACTATTTTAACTATTTTCCTACATTAATCTTAACTTCCTCCTAAATACTTCCAGTTACAAGTACAATGCTCAAACGAGACGTGCGCAGAAGTGTCGGACGCTACTAAGAAGCAGTTCGTACTGAACCAAGAGAAGGTTCCAGGCAAGTGCTGTCCGAACGAAGAACCAATCGCCTGCAGAGTTGGCAACAAGATCTATCAGGTAAAACTACCTTAATATCATGACATCTACTTCTTTTAAATTCATAAGATGGTTGATAGCCCGAGAAACTTTGACCAGAATTGCCATTTTGTCTGGTCTTTTGCCGTTGTGTTGCATTTTTTTTTAAGTATTTTTTGTTGTTGTCTTTGTGATAATACATTACGCATATTTTTTTCGTAAATTTAAACTAGATGAGGCCGATCTTTTCCAACTGACCACCCTGAGAAGATACAATGAAACACGTCTTTTTTGAAGTCCATACGATCAAGTCATTATTTCTCAAGTGGTATAACTATCTCACCCGACTAGCCACGATATTCACTCGACTAACCACGATATTCACTCCTTTTTCTCACGACGGAAATCTACCACCGTGAGGCCAACGGAGGACCCTGTCAGACTCTTACTGACTAAAACCACCCCGGTGTTCTCTCGTTGCGAAGTTGCGGATACGGAGAAGCCTCTCTGCCCTGGACTGGCGGTAGTAAGGAGTGCGTCTTAACTCTCTTCTACTATTTTTCGAGACAAGGCCTTCTATACGTCTAAGACACATGCCACCATCTCTGACGACATACACCGTTTATTACCTCATGGAGATAGAAGGATACTTCGCTGTGGAGTGGAAAGAGTCTATCAGACTAATTCATAAAAACCACCCTATGTTACCCCGTACACCTATAACAAAACGCTACGAGAGTACTTAAACACTCTTCAAAACGGCTCCCAAACGAAATGTTCCCTGACAAAACCCACTCCAATTTCCAGGAAGGACAGACCTGGCCAGCACCAGACGACGCCTGCAAGAACATCACCTGCGGCCGCGACTACAACGGCAAGCTGTCGCAGCTGGAGCGCGTGGCCTCCTGCAGTAAGGACTGCAAGAAGGGCTGGACCTACCAGCTGCCTCCCGCAGGAGTCTGCTGTGGACACTGCCAGCAGACGGCCTGCGTGGTCGACGACAAGCTGGTGGAACCTGGTAAGTCTTAGAGTAGACTTTAAAAGAATATCACCTGTGGCCGCGACTACAACGCCAAGCTATCGCACCTGGAGCATTTGGCCTTTTGCAGCCAGGGCTGCAAGAAGTGCTGGACCTACCAACTGCCTCCCACAGAGGTCTGCTACGGATACTACCAGCAGATGGCCTGTGTGGTCGATGACAAGCTGGTGGAACCTGGTAAGACTTAGAGTATACCATAAAAGGCGAGAAATATCAGGGAAGTTCCCAGTTTGTTTTCAGTACTACATTCATAAATTCTTCGATGATACTGATAGAGAAAGGAATTCAGTCAAATCGGTAGCTTCTAGGCCTGCTTGCTTCCACGATTTAGGGCTTAGAAAAACGAAAACCCTTAAGAATCTTGATGTCAGGCACTCGAGAGTTTAACAACCTAATGATCTGTACGAGTTTTAGCGAAAGTAGTAGTATCAAGAAGTAAAACGTCGTTGAAGAGCTTGTAGCTAATAGCTATAACACGCGTCGGACTTCAAGGTAAAGCAACGCTTGCCGAGGTCAATACGAGAATGGGTGACCATCTTTTTTTTTCTTTTCTTTCTCATAAACCTTGTGAAGACGTTGGTTCCGGCTGTCATTTGTACCCCTTTAACAGTCGTTACGAGTAGTCAGCAGCCAGAAAATCTGTTACCAGTTGGACCAAGGGGCAATGTGTTATCCAGCTACTGGTTTGTGGAGGTCAGATAGGCAGTTACTCCTTGTATGCCGATGTCGACAGCAACATAGATGGAAAAAGACTATACAGATGATGATGAATGTGCACAAACATTACCACCTGCTGCATTGGGCTCGATCGAGCGCAGAGCTAAAAGGCTTATAGGCGACGAGATGCTAGTGGACAAGCTTCATAGCCTGGCTCATCGGCAAACCGTTGCTTGCCTGTCGGTTTTCTATAGATTGTGCTTCGGGGAGTGTACGCAGAAGCTCCATGACCTGATTCCTCCATCTCCCTTTCACTAGCGGTCTACCAGACGCACAGCTGGGTACCATCCACACTTGGTTGATATACTTGAGCGACTTCAAAATTTTTGCATAAGATTTATATTTGGTTTGCGCAAATATGATCGCGTATCTGAATTTCGTACGAAACTCAAGTGGCTTCCTATACGTCTTCGCCGGAACTTACACATATTGTCTCTGCTTTACAGTATTCTGTTCAATCCTAAGACCCCCTTTTATCTTAAAGAACGTTTTAAGTTCCTCCGTGACACACATGCCAAATTTCTGAGGTCATCGGAAAACTTGAGGCTAGAGGTACCGAGTCACTCCACCAATTTCTTTGGTAAGTCGTTCGTAGCTCAAGCAGTACGACTGTGGAATACTCTTCCCGTGTCAGTAAGACAAGCACAAACCCTTCCTTCTTTCAAAAACATGGTGAAAGATCTCTATCTCTCTCTTTAATATGTTACTATTTTTATTTTATTTTTTATATATCTCAGCTTTGTTATTTTTATGTATGTATATGTATATGTGTATTGAGTATGTAGGTTATTACTTATTTATTGTATATAAGTAAATAGTACACCATGGACTACCCGCGAATTTATTTTCTCCTGCTGTGTCAAATCCATCTAAAGGTTGTCTGTAAAAGATCGCTTTTAGCGATAAGACCGCCCATTGTAACACCCTTTGTAGTTTTTAAGTCCTTATTTAATTCTGTTATGGTGTACAATAAAGAGTATATCTATCTATCTATCTATCTTGTCGTACCAAGCGCTTCTCCTCCACATTTATTGTGCGCACAGCCAAGTTGTGGAATTCCCTGCCGGCTTCTGTGTTCCCTGCCACTTATGACCTTTCAGCCTTTAAAGCACGAGTAAATAGGCATCTTCTGGGCTCGCTCGTCACATCATAGACCTCATCTATCGCTTACCATCAGGCGAGATCGAAGTCTAGAGCGGGCTCATCCGTAATAAAAAATTCCCCAATTTCTCCATTTTTAGGTACAACATGGCATTCCGATGATAACTGCACAACGTTCTCGTGCGAGAAAATGGGTGAGGAGGTGTACGTGTCGTCTTCGAGCCCGTTCTGTCCGGACGTGTCCGCGTGCGAGCCCGACAACATCGTCAACGAGACCTGCTGCCAGGTGTGCCAGGAACACCCGCAGGCGCTGAGTGAGTAGTCTTCAGTATACTATACTTAATCTATTTTATTTTATTATGTTTGGAAAACTTACATGACTATATTACACACATATAACGCAAGCTTTGCCAGAAAGCTTTTTACACAGTTATATGCTATATTGAGGATAAAAAGGCTTGGGATTGAGCTGCTCCAATGATATACAGGGAGCATTAGTGTTGTTTACAATCACAATTTCTTGTATTTTATTTTTGTACAAATTGACATTATTTTTATTTATTTTTTTAATATTTATTTTGACATGAATATTTACTTTGTAAAGTATTTTTTTATTATTAATTAATAATGTACTTAGATGCGAGGATTATGTGTTTTTTATTATTATTTTTTTATTTCCATTTACTAATTATTATATTTTTTTATTTTCTCTCTCTTACGACGATTTCTGGCAGTTTGAGTACTTTCGCGACCTACTCAAATGTCCCGTCTTTGGCAATGTTCGTCAGGTCGTTGAGCTCCTTAGTAGTCCAAAGTTGAGCTTACAGACTAACTGACAAAGGCTTGCACTGACGGGAAGGGTCTACTCAAATCTGTGGTTCTTTCCTCAAAAGGCCATTTTCAGATTAATCTACATAATCCTCATAAACGATTGTGAATATGTGAACTATGTAGGTTATTTTATTTGAGTTAAACATGATTGTCTGGCAGTTTGAGTGCTTTTTGCGGCCTACCCAAACGTCCTTACCTTGGTATTGTTCGTGAAATCGTTAAGCTCTTTGTTCTAAGTTGAGCTTTACGTCATTTGACAAATGCTTGCACTGTATGGACAGGCCCACTCAAATCTGTGAGCATCTGTCTTCAAAAGATCGCCTCGGACTGAAACCTACAAGGGTCCCATATTAAACCAGTATAGATTGTATGGACTTTAAAAGAGACGGACCCCTGAGTTTGTTTCGGTGTTTCTTCTCAGGGTAGTCAGTTAGGAAACACCGGCCTCATCTAGTTAATATTTACGAAAAAAATTACGTGTAAAAGTGTTATTTAATAACCAACTTGCAAAATAAAGATCATTTATCATTTACAGCTAGACAGAGAAAATAATACAGATAATAAATACAGTGTAAAATTACAAGTTTTCACTAATAACTAGATATACAATATAATAAATACAGACAGGTTAGTTAAAATACAGAGACAGTGAAAAAAAATTATAAATAAGTACAAATGGGTATGAATTAAATAAATTTTATATGTGATCAAAGAAATGCCTACATAGTCTTTTTCAACTTAGGCACGCTTGTATTAAAGATGGCGATATCAACCTCCTGGCTAGTCGCATTATCGCACTTTAATAAAATTTATATTTATACTAACATTATAAAGATATATTTTTATGGTTCCGTACCTCTAAGAGAAAAAACGGAACCCTTATAGGATCACTTTAGTTGTCCGTCTGTCTGTCTGTCTGTCTGTCAAGACCCTTTATTTTGGGAACGTGTGGATATATAGAGTTGAAATTAAAGCCATATACTCAAGACTACAGTCTTTTGAAGCTATGAAAAAAATAAAAACAAATTTCTCGATTAACGTCAACAAAAAGATACGGTCGTTTATGTCGCAAAAATCGTATTCTAACACTCACTCTATATTCAAAAGAATTAAAATTGTAAGGGTACTTCCCGTTGACCTAGAAATATGAATTTTGGCAAGTACCTAACATCTTAAGTACTTGTACTATACAAGTTCAAGTAAAAATCTGAAAACTATACTATTGTAATTAAATCATAAAAATAAGGGAGTCGAAATTTAAAATTAAAGCTACTAGTTCATATGAGGTATCATATGAAAGGGTTGTTACCCAGTTACTGGGTTTAGGAGGTCAGATAAGCAGTCGCTCTATGTAAAACACCAGTATTCAGCTGCATTCGGTTAGACTGGAAGTCTAATCCAACATATTTAGGAAAAGGCTACGCAGATGATGATGAAATTGTAATTACACGTTGAAGTAGCCAGTCCATCATTATACAGAATTGTCTATAGATTTTTTAATGGATCAGAAATGTCTACTTTTGACCGCGGTTCTTATTTTTTTTAATTTTGCCATTGCGTTCATATAAAGTCACTTTTTAGGGTTCCATAGCCGAATAGCAAAAAACGGAACTCTTATAGTTTCGTCATGTCTGTCTATCTGTCTGTCCGTCCATCCGTCCGTATGTCACAGCCATTTTATTCTGAAACTATTAAGACTATACATGTGAAAACATGACATTGAGGTTTGTAAGACCATTTTTTCATAAAGTAAATCGTTTAAAAGATATACGCTTCCAAAGTGGTAAAATCTCCCCCCCCCCCCCCTCTAACTTCTATAATAATAGAGTGAATAATCTAAAAAAAAAATCTATAGATCTTAATGTAAACTTTCAACCAAAATTGGTTTGAACGAGATCGGGTCAGCAGTTTTTGAGATATTGCATATTTTCTGAAACCGAAAATATAACTTTGTAATTCATATAAACACTATGAAAAACAAAGTTATTTGGCGTAGTTGTAAAAAATATAAATAAGATAATTTTAAGAAATTTGTAAGGTTTTTATTGTCAAATAAATATATATATTATTTAAATAAATAAATATATATATATAATAGTTACTGCGGAACCCATATTTTACTAAGACAAGGAGTAAAAATTTTTTTTTTTTTTAATTTGTGTAATATTTTCCATCCTACATTTAAAGTATGCTCTGTAACAATGAAATAAATACTCGATCTCAGACCAATAGTGTGGAAGGCATGGCTACAATAGACTTGCATGCTCATAGCTCCAGTGGCGCAATTGGTTAGCGCACGGTACTTATAAGGCAGTGGCCGTGAGCGATGCCGGGGTTGCGAGTTCGAGCCTCGCCTGGAGCAATGTTTTACTTCTGTAGAATAATATGGAACTTACCCTTGGTTACTAAACAATTGCTTAACTACGCATTTTTCTACGTAAACGTGAAATTCGCATACTTTCAAGTATCTAATTAAGATCTCAGCTGTTCCTCTACCAGGAAGGTAGTTGAAGATAAAAAAGCTTTACTGTAAAGATAAATTAATGTTTTTATAGTTTATGCCAATTAATATAGTTATACTTATTAATTACTTAATAATTGATCATCGTAGATAGAGATTATGAAAATGATTATTTTTTAAACATTTTGTATTTAGACGGAGTAGGTACCTACCCCTACTCCGTCTAAATACAAAATGTTTACAAGCCAAGTGGTTACAAGCACGGCTTACGAGTTTAAAGTCGTGATTAAATTTACACACAGTAATGCACCTGACAGGGTACATTACTGTGTGTAAATTTAATCTCCATCACTACTCTCAAAACGACAAAGGAAGACATCATGAGGAAACCGGCTTATTAACTCGCATTGTGGCCATGTTGTGGATTTCAGTCGATAGACGACTATATCTATATCTCATATAGACGAGGCCTGTGTCGCAGCAGTGGAATGATGCAGGCTAACAGTCTCCCATGATTTCCAATTTTTTCTGTCCAGAGTAAGTAAGTAAGTGGTAGTTTTTCACTTTGGGTCTGGACTCCAGACCCAAAGTGAAAAACTACCACTTACTTAGAATTAATTGAGTAAAAATCTAGGAGCTGTGATATCGAATGACTTACAAACTAATACTTATACTAGTCTTGTCTCCACTAAGAAACCTTTCAAATTTCGTCTTCTATCAGCTGGGCTCTAAACGTACTTAAATGTGCAAACTAAGTAACCTGTAAAACATTAGCTAGCGTGAAATTAGTACTTCCCCACTTTATACATTTTTACCCACATAATGTTTTACACTGGTGTATACGCTATACCTATTACTGTTAAGTTTTAATAACTAACTAATAACTAACTAACTACAGGACAGTGCCTTAAACACAACAATCCTTAATTTCTCAAAAGAGGACAGTTGTGAAAATATTTCCAGTGTCATAATGCCGCACTTACCAACGTATGAACGGACTGACGACATCTCCACAGCTCCACATAACAGTAAATATTCGTTACGCAATTACAAAGAGAGCAAACCAAAAAAGAAGTCATGATGCTATGTAATGAACAAGGGAACGGATTGCGTCAATCACTCAATCAACTATCTGGATCTGATGATCTGATATCGGGATCTGACTACACGGTATTCTCGTATATAAAATCAGGTACTACATTGAGAAACCTCATCAATACAGCTAAATTCGAAATTGCTAAATTCAACATGAATGATTATTTTATTATTGTTGGAGGCTGCTATGAACGCAACCCATATGATACAGAAATGTGCCTACATACATGGCTATCATCCGTTTCGAACACAAATATAATTATAAGTGAAGTTCCAACAAATAAGTACCTCAATGAAGCAAAACTCAACTATATGCTAAGGTTTGTTTGTGGAAAGTATGACAATGTTGTTTTTATGGATTTGTATTGCACTAGACATGCGCCGCGGAGAACACATTTTAGACTTAGCCTATGCAGATCTTTACTAAGGGAAATCTTGCACTTGGACTACAAGTACAAATCACAAAAATATCAAAAATTATTAACCATACAAAATAAAAATTAATATCTTGATAAATCTGTACAAACTGACTTTGCAAACTATAACAATAAAATAAAGACTGGAGAGATACAAGAACAATTGTGTAGTAATAACCCATCTAGTAGTATCAATCAACCATTGGAAGATAATTCGGCTTGCAGCGACTTTTTTCGTTACTAAATACCTAAATGTTCTACACCAAAATATAGCGGGTCTGCTTAACAAATCTGACAACCTCTCAATATGTCTTAATGAACTGTCTGAAAAGGGCCAGTCTGTGGATCTACTATACATAACGGAGCATTTTATGGTGTCAGGCCAGGAAGACCACCTTGTAGTACCAAATTATAGATTGGCTGCATGTTTCAGCAGACCAAATAGTAAAAGAGGCGGCTCTTGTATTCTCGTTCGGTCTGGACACTTATGGAGAGACTTACTGACCTGACCTGACAAGCTATAACATTGTCATAGTATGTATATATAGAGTACCAAAAAACAGGGAATTTGAAAATAAAAAAATGTAGAAAAGAAGAAAATGTAGGAATATTATTATAGCAGGTGAAAAATAATAATATGACCTTTGAACTAAAATGTATTTTACAAAGTTTTAACATGACATTAGCAATAGAAAAACCAACTAGAACTACTACTACAAACTAGAACAAAGCCAGACTTGTATTGATAATTTTGCCCACAATTTCGAGAAAAAATGTAAGAGCAAATTCTAACACTTCCGGTGTTAGAATTTGCCTTATCGGATCACACTGCGCAGTTGCTAAGGTGTCCTGTACGAATGAACTGTGTTCTGAGATATTGGTATAAACCACAATGGGACTTCAGTCCAGATAATATTATTAAGTTTAGAACCTGCCTTGATAAATTAACTTTCTGTGAAATCTATGAAAATGATGATCCAAATGATGCATTTAACTCATTTATTGAACAATTTAAATTATTTTATGACCTGTGTTTCCCACATAGACGTATAAAACTTCCAACTAACAGAAAACCGAAATGGATATCACGAGGCCTTAAACTATGTAGCTACAAAAAGAGGCAGTTGTTATGGGCATCTAGACTTCAACCTACTCAAATAAATATAACAAAATATTCAAAGTACTCAAACTTGCTTAAAAAATAATTAAACTGACAAAAAAAGCTCAAAATAACTACAATATTAAGACTTCTGATAATAAAAGCAAAATGACATGGAAAATAATAAAGAACCCTAAATTATATCCAATGCCCCAATAAATACAATACTTATAGATAATAATAAAACAATAAAAACCTCAATTAATTGTTGACAAATTTAATGACTACTTCATTGGAAAAATTGTGTCCATACCAGGACCAGGTAAAAGACCGACCGTAAATATATTAAACAAACAAAAATCTATGTTCATGGCCCCTTGTCAACCAATACATATATTCAACATTATAAAAGGTCTCAAAAACACCAATAGCGTAGGGCATGACGAGATTTCAATTAAGATCATAAAACAGGTCGCCGATTTAATATCGAAACATTTGAGTCATATTCTAAACCTCTGTATCAGTCAGGGTGGTTTTCCTGAACATCTTAAGATATCCATTATAAAACCTATATTTAAAAAAGGGAATAAACAACTTCTGCAAAACTATAGGCCCATTGCTCTTTTGCCAATTTTTGCCAAAATATTTGAAAAATATAAATATAACGAACTATACAACTACTTAAACAAAAAAAAAATTCTTTGTAATGAGCAAAAAGGCTTTCGAAGAAATATGACAATAAATATGGCCATCTATGACTTTAAACAAAATCATGACTAATATTGATAGCAAAATACCAGTCTGTTCGGTGTATTGTGATATGACGCAAGCATTTGACTGTGTTGACCATAATATTTTAAGAAAAAAGCTTGATGCGTATGGTATACGAGGTAACATTCTGGACTTGCTAAGTAGCTACCTTTTAAACAGAAAACAATTTACTATACTAACAGACTTCAATTTTAAAACCAAAGAAGAAGTAATATACCTGTCCAATGAGCGCACAGTGTATTTTGGCGTCCCACAGGGCAGTGTACTTGCCCAAGGCCATAGACTTCCCCATAATTGCTGACGATAGTACAGTAACAATACCTTATCATAAACAAGAATTATATGAAGCTGATGTGAATAACGCGTTAAATTCAATAATATCTTGGCTTAATAATAATAACTTAAAGATAAATCTCGGAAAAACTCAATTAATGCACTTTGGCCAAAAAAATCCAGCACTAAAATGCTTATTCAATACCAAAATAACAAAATTAACGCTGTCGATAGTGCAGTTTCTAGGTTTGTTAATTGACAGGCAACTTAACTGGAAGGAACACATTGAAGTGCTATGTAAGAAAATAAGTAGTTCGTCCTATGCTTTGTATAAACTTGCACCAACAGTCAACACAGACGCACTACTCATGGCTTATCACGGTCTTGTTGCATCTGTACTAAGATACAGCATAATTTTTGGGGAAACTCTACTAACAGAGAAACTGCATTCAAAAACGCGCAAAAACGATGCATCAGGGCCATGTTCAGGCTTCAAATAACGGACAGTTGTGAACCATTTTTCAAAAAGCATAAATTTCTGACACTACCGGCCTTACCTATATATTTATGAAACTGCCTTATTTTTTAAGTCAAATTTACACTTGTTTCCTCAAATATCTGATATTGTTAAACGTAACAGGCGCAATGAAATGTTACGGGAACGGAGAGCCAATACTGCTCTAATGAGGAAAAGCATATTCTGCATAGCTCCTCAAGTTTACAACAAGATTTCAAAATCAATTAAAGAATCAAATTTATTAAGTTTTAAAAACAAGCTTAAGGAATTAGGGTAGGATGAGCAGGCAAGAGGTTGTGACGGCCTTGAGGCTCCGATCCGGCCACATACCGCTCAATAGCTTTGGATTCATGATGCGCAAAGTCGATTCACCAAATTGTGCTGTCTGTGGAGTTATTGAAGATGTGCATCATGTACTAGCGGAGTGTACTCGTGTGGGAGTCCAGAGGCGTCAAGCTTTTGTCAATAGTTTTAATGTAGGCTTCTTTAATAGCGTTCTGGCCTCACCATTGTCCGATGAGGCTAGAACACTTTATTGTATTATTATTATGATTATAAGGTTACGGGTAGGCTAGTTTAGTATAGTATTAGTAGAATTAAATTGTATGTAATCATCGGGGTGACATATTCTGTATAGAAAAAACCCTGTAAATAAATAAAGATTAAAAAAAAAAAAAAAAAAAAAGCTTAAGGAATTCTTCTGCAACAAATTTTATTATAGTTTAAATTATTATCTGAATGATACCTTGACATCCATCACATAATTTACTCTGACATTGTACTTTGACATCCTAATTAAATAGTATTTTTTATATATTTTAACATAATTTACTCTGACTTTGTATAAAATCTTGACATTTATTCAATTGTAATGTTATTATTATCCACTGAAATATATTATAATGTTAATTTTGTAGTCATCACTGCTAAGCATAATCTTATCCATTTCAATTATATAAATGAATTATGTAAATACCCATATTTGCACGCCACATATGGCAGAATGTGAAGAAGCTATTAAATAATAATTTTAAGACCTTACAATGTACCATGTTCAGACAAATAAATGATTATGATTAGGTTATTGGCAACAAATATTCACGTTACTTTGGCGTGAGACATTCTAACAATTTACCTACTATCCAACTATAAAATCAATTGTTCATAAAGTAACAATAGTGTGGAAGGCACGGCTACAATAGACTTGCATGCTCATAGCTCCAGTGGCGCAATTGGTTAGCGCACGGTACTTATAAGGCAGTGGCCGTGAGCGATGCCGGGGTTGCGAGTTCGAGCCTCGCCTGGAGCAATGTTTTACACATCAAGATATCACATGATAATGATTATTCCTCCTGTTATTAAACTATAGGAAAGCTACAATTTGTTTCGAAAAATAAAAAACTAAAACAAAGGAAACATTTAACTTCTTTTATGCCAAATAACAGCGAAAAACAAACAGAGCATCTATTTGCGCGCGTTCCGTGTATGTTTACATCTTGCGTTATATTTTAAATTATTAGCGCATAACTGTACGCAATATTAACGTTGTTTTTATTAATTAGTTTAACATTTCTCATATAATAATTTAAAAGCTAATTTTTAATGAGAAATAAAGATATCTCAAACCTCGAGACAAAGCAAAACTTTTTAACAATTAACGTATTTCGCAGTTCAACTTTTTTTTAAAGTTGTGGCTTTCTTCGTGTCATGCATATTCAAAAGTTATAATACCAGTTAAATCGTAAGAGTTTGTAATCGTGCCATTTTCTGTGTTACACTGACAGCATAATCGAGTCTTACTAGATAACATTGAGTTTGCCGATTTTTCTAAGGCAGTTTTTTTATTAATATATATAAATGAATTGTAGATGTTGTTATCTTGATATACAATTTATTAATTTATTTATCGTTAAGAAATATATTATATGTATAAACTTGTTATTTGCTAAGGAATTCATGGCAGGCGCATTCCGATAAAACATTTACATGTTATTAAAAATCAGGAAGTAGGTATTTATCTAAAATTGTAGATGCTATCTTGATATACAATAAATATACATTTGTTTATATTATGACCTGTGCATAATCAATGTGAAATAACCGTTATTTTAAAGTGGTTCTGCTGAAGAGTATACTCTGTAGCATGACCACTTTGAATTGATATTTTCCAAGAAACTAAGAATATACTTACTTTTTTTATATTAAGTAAGCTAAAAAAATATAGATATTATGTACATTTTATCCTGTTGTTTTTACATAATATAGTCAAAACTGTGATGAAACCTTTTTTACCTTTTTCGTCAATAATTAATACTAATTGATTGAAAGATATTACGATTTTTTAATTCTATGTTATCGTAATTTCTAATTAAACTCGCTCTCTCTCTTTTTTTCAAATTAAAATAGCATGTTGGCCAACGGCGTAATGCGTAAGAAATCAATGTAAATGAAACAATCTTGAAATTCCATTGCAGCGCGTACTTTATTTCGGGCTTTTTCAATTGGTTACTGAAATCGAGTTACTTGTAAACTGTACATGTCTTAGTCAAAAATTTTACCCTTATTAAATTATACTTAAATGCAAAAGATTAAAGTTTAGATGTATCGATAAAATATGGGGATGGATTATGTTATTTAGTCAAGCCAAAGTGGCTGAACAGATTTGGACGAAATTTGGCACAGAGATAAATAATATTCTGGAATACCACATAGGTTACTATATTTTCCAATAATCCAATGGAATGGTCGAAATTTGACTACATCTCATTTAAATAATATGTGTATGTCAAACGCCACTACCATGCGTTTGACAATATTTCTACTAAAGCATTATATATTTTAATTATGAAAACAGAAATAGCATTCTACATTCCTCGTCCATATAAAATTCAATTTTCTAAAAATGTCAAACTTTTCCGGCCGCATGATTTTTATAAAAAGATAACATAGATGTATAAACTTTTTACTTTACGAATTAATATACATCTATTATATGTACATCCAGCAGTCACCTTAATCCGTACGTAACGTAATCACAGTAACGTAATCCACTAACCCGCCCTGTGTTCGCGTGGTGAATTACAGCGCATTCCTTCTTACTGAGAGGTCTGTGTCCCAGTAGTGCGAACTAATAGGCTGAATTATGATTAACAGAATGCAGGTTTAATTCGGTCGCCGTCAAGTTCACCCAGTGTTGATATTGACATGTATTACACAACAATGCTTATTTAATTCAATTTAGATAGTAATTTTCCCATGTTTCCTTTAAAACAACTGCGAAATGTCCCACGCCGCTAGTAGGTACACTACAAATCAAAATATCATTCTTACAATGTATCCATAGTACAGGTTAATTAGGTATGCGAGGACAGTATAGACCAATTAATACAGCACAATGGAATTACAAATAAAAAATTGTAAAACAAATCTAAGAGTCTACAATTCTTAAACCTTATTTCGATAACCACGAAATCACGAGCAACAGCCTGTGTTATAAAAACTTGTAACAGATTTCTGTTTTCAGGTAAATGTGTACCTACAAGCATAGCACCCGCGGCCTCGGTGGGTCTCCTGCGCATCCACTTGGGTCCGCACGGCCTGTGCGTCAACAAGCAGCCGCTCAAAGGATTCAAGGAGTGCCGCGGTACCTGCGACTCGGGAACTCTTTATAATAACCGTAAGTATTATGGATTTTACTTGAGTCTATCGAGAAACGGGCCAAAAGGCTCATTGGCTCAGGCAACGAGCAACGTCCACATGTTGCAAGCCTATATCGGTTACAATTCGGGAAGTGTAAAAATAAATAAATTCTTTATTGCCAAATAAGGTACACATTTAAAATTGAAATTCCGTGGCTCCTGAACTAGTTGTAAACTGTATGACAGGAGCCAGTGCGTTCCCTAAATTAAATAAAATTCCTAGCCATATTCAAGAACTAAGTATTCATAAATTCAAATTGTTTATAAAACGTAAGCTATGTCAGAAAGCTTTTTACAGTGTTAAAGATTATATTGAGGACAAGAAGGCTTGGGAATGAGATGCTCCAGTGATATACGTGAGCCCTTTTTATTTTCTAATTTTTGATAGTTGATTTATTTTTTATTGATTAAAATATTTGTTTTGTTTATTTCATTTTTTTTTTCATTTCAATTATTTCATTATTGTTAATGTGAGGACAATGTAGGTTATTCTTTCTTCGTTGTTTTTACTTTCACTATAATTTATTTAATGATGTCAAGCAGTTTGAGTACTTGTGTGGCCTACCCAAATCTCCTTTGGTTTTTTTTTGTCAAATTGTTGAGCTCCTTAAGTTCTAAGTTGAGCTACATGATAACTGCTCACACACACAAATGCTTGCACTGTCTGGACAGGTCCGCTCAAATTTGCGTGGTTATTTCCTCAAAAAAATACCACAGACATGAACCTACATGCTTCTCATATACAAATACAAATTGTCTGGACTTTAAAAGAGACTATGACCTCTGAGTTTGTTTCGGTGTTTCTTCTCAGAGTAGTCAGTTAGGAAATACCGGCCTCATCTAGCTAAACTTAACACGCAAAAAAACATGACGTGTAAAAGTGTTATTTATAACCAATTTACAAAATAAATATTTCATTTCATTTCATTTCAAATTGCCGTGGAAACGAATGAATGAAAGTAAGTGGAAATGGAAAGGATGGAATTGCCCAATTTAATTCTACCAAACCCGTTTTATCTTCGGATAACAAGACGAACGGCGATGCGCCGTCGTTACATGTTGGACTTCCAACCCATACGTACAAAACGTTTTGGGAATATTTTAATTGTGCCTACGGCTACTCGAGAAATGAACTAAAAGGCTCATTGGCAACGAGGGATTGGTCGAGTCGAAGCTTCAGAGCCTTGAAAATCGTCGACGTGTTGCAAGCCTATCGGTTTTTTATCGGTTACATTTCGGTGAGTATGCGATGGAATTACACAATTTAATTCCACCAAACCCATTTCATGATCGGATAACAATACGAACGGCTATGAGACATCGTTACTTGGTAGACATCCCATCCATACATACAAAATACGGCCTGTTACCCCGCCTACTCATTCAGTAACATGCCATCAAACTGTTATGTATTAACATTATTATCGATTGATTAAGGTGCTTCTTTTTTACCAGTCTACTTCGATAAGATGTGACATTTTTTTTCAAAAATTTAATCGTGTGACTTGGATGGACTTCTGATCGAGAGGTCACAGGTTCGATCCCCATCCATTGCTCAATTGCCGTGAACCCACTCCAGACACAAGCATATTTAGCTTAGATGGAGGGGTTAACAAGATTGTTTGTCAGGTAGATTCTACCAACATTGCTAGTAACCTTTAAAAAAATAGTTATCATATGTCTTCTCAAGCCTTTATTAATGATTTAACCTTCATTTATTATCATCTAGAAACTGGAGTCCACGATTCCAAGTGCGAGTGCTGCCAGGCCACGAAGTACGCCCCTCTGGACGTGACCCTGAGCTGCGAAGATGGGAGTGCGCGAGCGCATCGCGTGGCCTCCCCTCTAGCCTGCGCCTGCGTCGCCTGCGGGGGGGCCGACAAGCCAATGTGGCCCACCAAGACTAAGCCTGGTAAAGTACTAACTACACTACCTAGTACTGATCCATACTTATAGTATAAGATTATCTTCATTATGTACACCATTATACAGTATGTTAACTAACAGAGGGCGTTCCCGTTAACCCGCAATATTATAGCATCCATACATGCTAAAAAAATATTAACATTCGAAAACAAAATGGCTTTTTTTTATATTAAAATTGTCACTAAAAAAGTTAAATTGATACGTAAAAGAAACTCTCTGTACACGCGTACTTGAAGGATGGCAACGTCGCAATTTATTTATGAATGCGTACGCTAGTACAGAGTGTTTCTTTTACGTATTAATTTAACATTTTTAGTGAATATTTTAATATTTAAAAAAAAGATTTGGTTTTCGAATGGTAATTAATATATTTTTAGCATGTATGGATGCTATACTATTGCGGGTTAACGGGAACGCCCTCTGTTAGTTAACATACTGTATACGTTATAGAACATTTATCTTTTCAATCAAAAACTTTTGAAGACAACTTTTGGATCGAATATTAATGTATGTATGTTTTTTGCTAACTCTTCACAAATACACTAAAAGGTTTTGTATGAAACGTGGTAGTGGTTCACTATGTCTTGACTTATTAAAATATAATTATGGGATCGGATAAGACTCTGATGTGGACTATATTTTAAGGTAAAAGATAATTTTCGAGTTTAAATCTGGTAATGCCGTTGACAAAAGTTAAAAGATTATATCAACGGTTAAAAGGAAATAGGGTATAAGCGACAAAAAAAGAAATGTTCAGGAGAGCCGTTCAAAGTTTAGAATTTCAGTAAAACTGATGTATTTTTTTATTAAAACATCGTGAAAACAAAACAGTTTTTAATTTTCCAATCGGAAAATATGACAAAATAAAAGATAATAGAACACAAGAAACAGTCGGCTTTCAATTCAGAACACTGACTCCTAAGTCACAGGTTTACCCTAGTTTAGGAGGCAGGGTTTCCAATGATTGAGACACCCTTTTAAATTCATAACTATATTGTAACCTAATTAATAAGTAACTATGTAACAAAGGTTTTTTTGGTGTTCAATAAAGTTATTATTATTATTATTAATACCAGTCCAAAATGTCGCTTATACCCTATTTCCTTTTAACCGCCGATATTATTACCCGCCTGTATATCTATAAAACAAGGTCTTTTCACCACGCTTGTTCAGAATGGGATGGCTATCCTTTATGCCTTCACTTATATTATAAATGGTAACTCTGTTTATTTTCATCTCAATCTTTCTATATTCTATCAGTTGAACGGATTTTTTTGAAACTAAGCACAGGGGTAGACCATGACTTAGAACAGAACATACAATTATTTCTAACAATGAAGGGCAAAGCAGCTGACAGAAACTGATATACTTTTAAATGTGAATGTTTTATGAGGTGGTAGGTACTTGGTCGTCAAATACGACTCGACAATTAAACAGTAAATTAAGAAGACTCATAATTCTATAAATCTAATTTCAGGTTACGCTGGTGTAAAGACTCCTCCAAGACAAGAAAGCTACGACGAAGACATGATACCCGAAATCTATCAAAGATTTGGATCATCACCCCGCCCGATACGATAGACGATAACGGACCTTAAGACTACGAATGTAAAATTCAATTTAAATAAGTAATCACAAATGTTTTGCTCAAATAGTTTACCCGATTATTTTGTAATGTATTTTTATTCTTAACAGTAATATATTTTTGTAAATAATAAATACAGCAATTGCAAAATGATGCCCGTTTTATTGATCTGAAAACCTCATCACTTAGTTCCTATTTAAACGAGTTGGCTAATAAGACGGGTGCCACATCTGACAAGAACATTTATAAGTATATTTCGCTAGACACGGTCATTGATAAAGTGCTGTACACTGTACAGTCTGCTGGATAGTCAGTTAAAGAGGCATGTTAAGTTACAGGACGCGCAATTTGGGTTTAGATCTTAGAACGCATGGGGGTCTAGAATCATGTACTGAATCTATCCCTGCCACCCTGTATTCTGTAGTGCTGACAAACTTTATTCTTGCGTCTTTTTCTAATTGTAACATAGGGGGTGACTTTGTGTTGTATAAGGACTGTACTAAGAATAAAGCTTTGTCTTACTGAAAGCACCTTGCAACGTTTATACAATTCATCCGTTGGGAAAAGTAGTGGACGAAAAGTACTAACCTTCAACACGGCTCTTTGGGCTCTCTCCAATTTTAACATTTTAGTCTTAGGGGCACCACCCCAGACCGAAACACAATATGATAATAGTGATTGGCAAAGGGTAACGTATGTCTCCTTGACAATCCGTGCTTCCGCCACATAACGAAGAGTCTTGAAGGCGAATATCAGTTTTCTAATTCTTACTGTTAGTGGTTGTCATCAAGAGTCACCCCAAGATATTTGAGTGTGGAGGTACGTGCAATTTTGGGGCAGGAACAGGCGACAGGATTTAGGCAATTGATTGAGTAAGCGATCAACGAATATGTATTCGGAGGCTGTGAAGCCTGACGTAGGGTGTAGCACATTATCTTTGTTTTTTTCCGTGTTAAGTGTAAGTTGATTACCATTAAGCGAATTTATTAGCCGCGTCAAAAACGTGCCATGTAAATTACCAATAAAGGTCAGTGCAGTAGGTATCGTCAGCAAATGCAGTGATTTTTCCATGTTGGAGCAGAAGGTTGCAAAGCTGATTAACGTAGATTAGTAAAAGCGTGGAACTAACCACACTTCCCTGGGGCACGCCAAAAGTTACAGGGCTCTCCACTAAGATAATCATTAATCTTTACAAACTGAGTTCTTTCACTTAAGTAGTTCGTAAATATTTTTAGGTAGGAAGCATCGTATACCCGTATACCCAATTCCTAGTTTCAACCATGCGCGGTCCGAAGGAGGGGGTCATAGGGGACATGACCCCCCAAAATCGTACACGTCAAATTGAAAAATCTTCAACACACTGAAGCGGTTCCTGACCAATTTAGGAGGGCTAAACGCTCTACGTGGAGATTGTGCGGTCTATATGGGGCCCCTGTGTGGGTACTGAATTTACAGCGGCGACTAGCCCGCAAGCTGGTCGCGTCCCAGAGGGTCATGGCCATCCGGATGACCCGAGGTATCCCCCAACCCCAGTGAGACGGCGAGCCTCCTTGCCGGATTACCGCCGTGGGAACTGGAGGTGGTATGTCTTCTGCGCTTGTTCAATTGGCGCGCAGAGGTGCTACGCTACAGGATGATTGTCCGCTGTCACGGCAAATCGCACCACAGCGGCCAGAGCTCTGGCGGTATGGAAAGAGTGACTGTTACAGCCGAGGGCTAGGCACGCCGCAATCGCGGTGATAAATTACCTATTTGAGGTATGGCTGGAGAGACGCTATGGCGTCCTCAGGTTCCGCCTGGCGCATGTGCTTACCGGACATGGCTCTTTCGGGATACCTCTGTCGGGGTTTTAGATACAGCGGGAGTACCTACACGTCCGGGTGTCGTCATTGTGAAGACCACCCGGAGGACACGGTGGAGCTACGGTGGAAGTATCATCAAATGATTCCTTCCACTGTGGGTGGAGCGGAAGGGAGTGTCAGACTTCTACCGACTAAAAACCCACCCGGATCCTTCAATTGCCCTTGCATTCTGGGGCCGCGGTATCTCGTTAGAACATTTCCGCAAACCTGAGGCAATAGCCCTATCGGGCCCCGTCAATGCTGCTGACTGCTCTTTGAGGCCGGCCGGTGAGCTACTCCTGCTCTCCGACCGCAAACCCGCGCCTACGGTGGTCGGAGATTGGCTCGCGATCCTAGACGCCCTGAGTGTCTCTCGTGGGGGCTAAGGCGCGAGGGAGAGAGTTGCCTCTCCCTCGCGCGTTCAGCCTCCTCCTTCGCTACCGCTAGCATGACTGCTTCGCAGAAGAAGGCGACTGCATCCCATTCCCTCTCGCCCCACACTGTGGTCTGAACCAGAGCAGTGCGCAAGAGCCATTCTCCATCCCTCATATTTGTTTTCAAATCCGAATAAACGTGGTTTATTAAATTATCCGTATCTTGAACTATGTTATAAAATTCAGAGCTCAAATAAATCATCCCGTTGATATCTGATGTAACATCGAGTACAGCTGCACCATTGCAGCTGTACTCGCATGTTTGTAGATAGTTTAAAAAAATGTTTCGAGTGGTTCTTGATTACGCGATTGGAATGAATTGGGATGGGGAATATTATTATTATTTTTATTAATTAATTATTTATTTATTTGCATCAAAAAGGATTACAATATTACTTAAAAACTAGCACATAAAAAAGTATCAGTAAAAATAATATAGGATCATCTGCAGCCGAACTAGGTAAACACCTGTATCTCGGCATACAGCGCCAATCCTCTCAGTCTATGACATTGAAATTTTATTAAATCAGCAAGTACAGTATTTCTTTAAACTTAAAAATACACTTAAAAGTAATACTTTATACAAATAATTATAAAATTAGAATTAGGAATTAATTTACTTAAAATCTAAGTGAGTTATAGGTTTATTTCGTGTGTGTATGGGTATGGATTTAAGGGTGAGTGTATGTGTGTGAGTCAGTGTACGTGTGAGGGTGTATGTGCATGTGTAGTGTGTATGAGAGTGTTTGTATTCTTACATTGTGCCAAAGAGTATCAATCTTTCGAGTTAACTATAGGAAAAAACTCCTGATTATTCAGTAACTTCCATAAGCTTTTCTGTCTCCTATATCTCATATAAAGTTCCAACACCCTTTTTACATCCTTTAGGGATGATTTCCAGGATAAAATCTATCCTATGTCCTTTCCAGGGTGCTAAACTATTCCCATGCCAAATTTCATGTAAATCGTTTCAGCGGTTTAGGCGTGAAAAGGTAACAGACGGACAGACAGAGTTACTTTCGCATTTATAATATTACTAGCTTTTGCCCGCGGCTTCGCCCGCGTTAATTTACACTTTGTCAATAATTCTTGTTGCCAAAAAGGTGTACCGTATCTTTTTGTCAATAATTCTTGTTGCCAAAAAGGTGTACCGTATCTTTTTGGGTGGTTAAAAAACGAATATAATATTTAAAAAAACCTTCACCAGGGTCCATCCATCCCCAAAAAGAGACAGACAGTATTTAAAATTTGTCTTTTTAAAACCGAAAACGTAGTTTACAATACATTTTTATAAACTACATTTCTGGTTTTCCCGTCCTTGGCGAGTTGATTTTGTGCGCTTGATACTCGTGAGGACGCCACATACAATTGCCCATGGGAAAAGTAGTCTTTTCTAAATATACATCTGCGACTTTCAGTGTCTGTCCTTGATAGTGTTTCCAGGTGTCCCGATTTTCGCGGGACGTCCCGATTATTAGGGGTCTGGGGACGCGTCCAGATTTGCCGCTGATCGGGACGCCAAATGTCCCGATAAATAAAAAAATAACAATAAGCACCATTGTTAGAAAAATAAATCAAATTACGCATTACATTATCATGTTGGTTGTAACAATGCGCTCAAAATAACACGCATCAGATCACTAGTGCTATATTTTGTTACTTTACTCGCTCCAGAGGCCTTAGCCAAGTAACAAAATTTTCTATTCTACAGCATCAGAGACACAATCGTGTGCATTCACACTTTGGCTTTGCTTAGTCAATCGATTTTTGTTTTCTCTATGAAAGACACGCCTGTGGGCGCATACAATTTGGCTTTACTCAATCATTGATCTTCGTTCGTCCATTCATTAGGTATTATTATGATCTGACGATCATAATAATTATTACTGGGGTTCATCGTACGGGTTTTGCAATTTTAATAGCAGATAAAATATAAATTGTTTGCAGATAAGCATTAAATTTTAAGGTTTTACAGGATGCAGTATCATGCCTAGAATACGAAAAATTGCTGTGTGCATCAGCAATTGTTTACTTAATATAACCATTATTGCAATTGGGCTGAAGTCTGAGGATCGAAGATGAGTTTGTGGTATTCACATGCAGCAACTTATTTAAACAATAGTCTGATGATAAAGTTACGAAAATAAAAAACGACTGTTGTGCATGGTAAAATGTCTCATTACACCAAAGACCAAATATGAACTCAATGGTAGCAAATTAGGTTTATTTAAAAAAAAATAATTAATGAGTTCTTCAACATGGATCAATTTTATGAAGAAGTGTGTACAGTCAAAGACTTGGTGAAAGTAGCAGTGCAGAACAAAAATCTGACGCCGCTACAAAAATGGCAAATCATTTTTAAGGAGAATCAAGACTTCGCAAATCTTCTGAAGTTATAATCTTTTTAACCGACTTCAAAAAAAGGAAGAGGTTCTCAGTTCGTCCTTTACTTTTTTTTATGTATGTTACCTCATAACTCGAAGACGGCTGGACCGATTTGGAAAATTCTTTTTTTGTTTTAAAGGGTATACTTTCTAGTTAGTCCCATTGTTATGAAATCAGGATCTGATGATGAGATCCTCGAGTAATCGAGGGAACTCTTCAAATATTATAGGCTCACCTATAGCGTTTTGGGTATTTCTAATAGTACCTTGTGCGCACCACTTGGGGAAGTGGAACTGATGATGAAGATGACAGATAGCCACAAAAACTACTCAATAATAAGTATTTCGTGGATGGCGATTCGATTACTTGAATATGGATGTTAAGCACTTAATGCTCGTCACAATGCATATAGTGATGTAGAGCTGATGGTGAAGTACCAGGAGAACTCCTCAGAAATTAACAGCTCTGCATCGGAAAAAGCAATATTTTGTACAAGGTGATAAGTTTTTAAGCTAACTGACCATGTTAGCTAACAGTATCTGTTCAGTCCCAAGCCAGCGCAACGGGGCTGGTATACTGAACGGTCCACGGTACGTGGAGCCTAACGTTGCTTACAATAAACAAGGTTACACTATAGCCCTCTGGGCTTCCCCTTAGTGGTTAATAATTATAATCACTTACCCAAGGGCTGATGACGACAAGCTACGACCTTTCTTGAGGCCGCGTCCGTGTGTGTGTGTGTAGGTAATGAGGTGAGTAATTGAAACGTATAGTGAAAGTCAAGTGGATGGACGAAGGTTCTCCAAGATGCAGTCCTCCCAATGCCGCGGTCACAACTTAATTCCAACAATGCACGTGCCTTGGTATGTCGTCAATATGGCGTAATTGTTCGGAGAAATATCCCTGGATTCTCGTCAATCCGGGATTACTAAGTTCAATCAATCACTGAACACAATTAATCTGTTAATCTCACGTGAGATCCAATTTGATTTCCAATTCTAATCAATAAAACTCAATCTCCCAAGCGGAGGTTAGTTTTTCAAGAGAAAAGCAAACGTCAAAGTGAAAAAAGTCAAAGACTATAGAATAATGTTGCCAATCCAAAGGTGCGTTCGATTTCACGTTGGACTAAACAGTATCATTAGAGCTTAAAACGGGATATTTAACTCTCATCTCGACAGAACGCCACTATATACTAAGACTGGTAAGGAAAGCGATTGAGATTACCAAATACGACAATTTCGATCGGGAGGATGGGTTTCAACTGTCGAGGGCCTGGAATCCAGTGGTTCAAAAGTGTAAAAACCGAAAAAGTTCCGTAGAAAGTTCGCGAGTCGACACGGTGAGTTTTGTGTGTCGGGAACAGAATCGAGTGTTTAGTAATACATGTGACAGTGGTAGCGATGTCGCTAACAGAAAACGAATGAGAAAGAGGTTAGACCGATTTGTCTGCTGATAAACTTCCACCCGGAATTACTTCAGTTCGTCCGTGATCATGGCGCTTGCAACAGTGCCGAAATATCGGAAACACAAAACAATAAATACACATGGTAAATATCCCGTTTTAAGTTCTAATGATAAGGTGATAAGTACTTCATTTTGGCTTTTGTAACTGGATAAGTTACAAACCAACCCACCAGAAATTGTGAAAAAAATTTTTAGCAAAAAATTAAACCGACTTCCACATCAAAACACTACAAAGCCAAGAATACTTTAATTTCAGAAGGTAGTGTCAAAAAAAGAAAATACTAAACCAATAACACCGACTATCGAAATTAAAGTTATTTTTGGCTTTGTAGTGTTTTAATATGGAAGGCGGTTTTATTTTTTGCAAAAAAGTTTTTATGACGTCAATTCCGCGGGTGTCGAACGCGGCAACGGAAAGAATATTTTCACAAACCAACTCTTAATTTTATTTGTGAGGCGAAACCATTTGACATCGGAACATGTCAAAGCCGAGATTCAAATATAAACTAACTTCAGCATGGCTTGCGGTGAATTTCACAACTACGTAATAAAAAACAAGGGTCTTCTTAAGGCAGCAAAAATAATGAAAAATATAAATTAAATAAAAAATAATTATCTGTAAACTACTTTCATACTTTGTTGATTTTCACTAATATATCAATAATTTTCAGTTATCCGATGATTTTATTTGTATACACCTATAGGTAATTTTATGGAAATGGGTAATGTTTTTTATTTAGGCCTCCTCAAATGGAGTGGTATCCTGAAGACCGGATCCTGGAGATACGGCGCAGATGTGACGGTAATACCAAGAATGCAACTGTTACCCAAGGTGATACCTGCCTGGACACCGCTCCATTTAGTTCTGTTTTCCTTAAACTTGGTTGGACACGCTTCCACGTGTTTAGAGTAGTCTATCAAGCAAGTCTGACTATAACATTTTTTAGAATAAAGATTCATCGTTTTATATGCGACGAAAACGAATAAATTAACATTACTTTAAAAAAAACCTTTTTTTTGTTTGTCCCGATCTTCAAACCTAAATCCCGATTTTCTTTAACTTCTGTCCCGATTTAAAACACATCGGACCTGGCAACACTAGTCCTTGAGCTTTGTTTATGGTCATTGCGAATGCCGCTTTTAGGGTAAATTTGAGTTTTTCGAACTGAATGTGAGGAAAAAATACGTTTTCACCGCTTGCTGTTCCTGTCATAGTTATTGCTTGAAAACATTGCATCCAAGGTGTGTAATTTGTAGTCGCATGCCATTACAGAGCCTTGGTGCGCCCTGATTACGCATCAACAAGACTGGGACACTAAGTTTAAGCCTCAAATAATGTGATGGGGTACACTGACAATTCCAGAGAGTTGATAAACTCTACAGGGTACGATGTCACTTGCTTTGTATCCATGACATTGTCGACGGACAGATACTCGACAATATCACAATCCACATGAGACATAATATTTTCGTGGATCTGCCCTACATTTTGGTTAGTCGGTGCCAAAATTACTCTTTCACGCAGACATTCTTTATCCCTCATATTTGTTTTAAAATCAAAATAAACATGGTTTATTAAATTATCTGTATCTTAGACTATGTTACAGAATTCAGAGCTCAAATAAATTATCCCGTTGATATCTGTTGCCACTCGATCTTCTCTTATTTTCAAAAGGGCAAACGCATATTGCCCCGATTTTGAAATAGAAATGATTCGTATATTAACTTGATTGGTTAAAATTTAAGCGATACGGTTGGCGTAACTGTTGACTGGTGCAAGACGTGGATTCGACCCCAGCCCTAAACAAAGATTTGTATAGCCTACATACAGTTGTGTAGTTTAAAAAAATGTTATGAGTGGTTCTTGAATACGCGATTTGAATGAATCGGGAGGGGGAATACAAAGTTCCAACACCCCTTCACATCCTTAAGGGATGATTTCCAGTATAAAAACTATTCTATGTCTTTTCCAGGGTCTAAAACTATCTCCATACCAAATTTCATCCAAATCGGTTTAGCGGTCAAGTGTATTATGTGGGTGGGGAGAGCTGGGACATCATTGATTCCCTATACGAAATTCCAACACCATTTTTACATCCTTTAGGAATGATTTCCGGGAATAAAACTATCTCCATACCAAATATCATCTAAATCGGTTTAGCGGTCTAAGTGTATTATGTGTGTGGGTAAGGCGAGGACATTATTGATTCCCTATACGAAATTCCAACACCCCTTTTATATCCTTTAGGAATGATTTCCGGGACGAAACCTATGCTATGTCTTTCTCAGGGTCCTAAACTATTCCTATACTAAATTTAAAAATCAAATTTAATTTAGCTTTTGCCAGCGGCTGCGTCCGAGTTCAATTCGAAAACTATCCCACGGGAACTAGTCCTTCCCAGGGTCCTAAACTATTCCCATGCCAAATTTCATCTAAATCGGTTCAGCGGTTTAGGCGTGAAAATGTAATAGACAGACAGAGTTACTTTCGCATTATTATAATACTAGCTTTTGCCCGCGGCTTCGCCCGCGTTAATTTACACTTTGTCAATAATTCTTGTTGCCAATCGGTACACCTTGGGTAAAAAACGCATATATATTTAAAAAAAACCATCACCAGGACCCATCCATCCCCAAAAACAGACAGACAGTTAGTATTTAAAATTTACCTTTTTAAAAAAAAAACGTAGTTTTTTTGTAAACTGCGTTTCTGATTTTCCCGTCCTTGGCTAAAACGTGTAAATTTTGTGGGCTTGATACTTGTGAGCACGCCACATACAGTTGCCATTGGGAAAATCAGTGTTTTTCTAAATGTACACCCGCGACTTTCAGTGTTTGTCCTTGAGCTTTGTTTTGGGGAAATTGGAGTCTTTTAAACTGGGATGGCAAATCCCTTGGGCAAATCGGTCGGGATTATGGGAATGTCATAATTATTACTGGCACAACATTGCGTTCAAGGTACGTAGTTGAGAAACAACGCCCGGGGCGTCTCCCGCGGGGGCTCAGGCGCGAGGGAGAGTGTTGCCTCTCCCTCGCGCGTTCAGCCTCTTCCTTGGCTAGTATGAGTGCTTCGCAGGAGGCGACTGCATCCCATTCCCTCTCACCCCACACCGTGGTCTGAACCAAAGCAGTGCGCTAGAGCCATTCTCCATCCCTCATATTTGATTTCAAATCCAAATAAACGTGGTTTATTAAATTATCTGTATCTTGGACTATGTTACAGAATTCAGAGCTCAAATAAATCATCCCGTTGATATCTGATGTAATATCACGGTGCAGCTGTACTCGCATGTTTGTAGATAGTTTAATAGAGCGGTTCTTGAACACGCGATTTGAATGAATTGGGTGGGGGAAAATAAAGTTTCAACACCCTTTTTAAATCATTTAGAGATGATTTCCGGGATAAAAACTATCCTATGTCTTTCCCAGGGTCCTAAACTATTTCCATACCAAATTTAAAAATCAAATTTAATTAATTTAATTTAACTTTTTCCAGCGGCTGCGTACGCGTGCATTTCGAAAACTATCCTACGGAAACCTTATATCTACTATATCGAGTTACTTTCGCATTTATAATATTAGTATGGATATGGAAGTATGGATTATAGTACATAAGCAGATGTAATTTATGTAACGATCTCCCTTTTTTTATAAATAAAGATTATATTATATTATTATTATTTAATTTTTGGACAGTGTTAAGCCATATATTCTCGTCTTGGCAACATTTTACATGAAAATGTTTTAGTGGGATAATGATTACAAATGTTTGCATGATACATTATTATGACTAAGCGTTTTGGATCTCTATATTTAAGACCTAAATTGTAGGTACTAACACTTATGACAAATAAATTTAATTGAACCATATATTTCCTTCGACTACTAGGACACAACCAAGACACGAAATTAAAAAAAAAATATTTTATGATTTCAATACTTTATTCAGCGGTATCAACACAAAACCAGATACCATGGCATAACATATCGAACTGATTCAATCTTATATAAATTACATAATGAATCTTATGCATTACGCCTTAAAGTATTAAATCGTGTGTCGAGTTTCAATTAGTGCCTATTCCTATATCACTCTTCGTCTTGTTGATCTTCTGTAATGATGTCACCTTCTGCGTTCTGCTGAGCTTCTTCTTCTTCTTTCTGCTTCTGTTTTCTGACCATGTCTGATAGATATTTACACCTTTGCATGCATTCCTCCTGTAAATAGAAAAATAATTGCAATAATTATGTTTTAAACCAAATTAAACATGCGCGTGGATAGTGCTACTCGCGGCATGCCTCGTCTGAAATTTATTTCAGCGACAAAAGTAGTGTATTTATTATCTAATCCAGCCCTTAAACTATCTCCACACCAAAAACCACATCGATGCGTTACTTCGTTTTGATGTCAAAGATAGACCAACAAACATACTTTTGCAATTATAAAAACATACTAACATAATAGTATTAATTTTGAAATTGGGTTAGTGGTAGTACCTTGTTTTGTGTTGTTTCTTTTTTTCGTAATTTTTCTTTGTCCTAACATATTGTAAGTACCAATTAGTAAAACTATCTTAAGGAATTATAACTAGCTTTTGCCCACGACTTCGTTTACGTGGGAGGTTTTTCCCGCGTAATTCCCGATCCCGTGGGAAATCCGTGATAAAAACTATCCTATGTCCTTCCGAGGGTCCTAAACTATTCCCATGCCAAATTTCAGCTCGTGGTGCTTTATGCGTGAAAAGTAACAGACAGACAGACAGATAGACAGACAGACAGACAGACAGAGTTACTTTCGCATTTATAATATTAGTATGGATTTTAATATTGTTTGCATGTCAATTGTCTGTTGGAAATAAATACTTTTTCTTTCTTATTACACGTCATTTTTTTCTACTAAATTTAAATTGGACGTCCGGTGTTTCCTAGCTGATTGGCCTGAGAAGAAACATTGGAACAAACTCAGAGTATCGATATGGCTAAATATCAAACGCTACGTACTTTGGTCTTCCCGGGCACAGTGTTGGCTATCTTCTGCCAGCGGTCGCCGGCGCCGCCCTTGGGGTACTTGGCGAGCGCGGTCTCAAGCGCCTTCTGTTGCGTCTGCGACCAATTGCCGCTACATGTTTCCTCTGCTTTACGCGTTTTTACCTAAAAATAGAAATGTGGCATTGAATTTTATTTGTTGTATTTGACACGCAGCAAAAAAATCATGGGAGCATTTTTTTTTAATTATTGATGTGCCCACCTCGGTTTCGCCTGATGGTAAGCGATGGTTGAGGTCTAAGATGGGACAATTGAGCCCAGAAGATGCCTATTTACTCGTGCTTTAAAGACTGAAAGGTCATAAGTGGCAGGGAACACAGAAGCCGGCAGAGAATTCCACAGCTTGGCTGTGCGCACAATAAATGTGGAGGAGAAGCGCTTGGTACGACAAGACGGTATATCAACCAAGTGTGGATGGTACCCAGCCGAACGTCTGGTAGACCGCTAGTGAAAGGGAGATGGAGAAATCAGGTCATGGAGCTCCTGCGCACACTCCCCGAAGTACAATCTGTAGAAAACCGATAGGCAAGCAACGGTTCGCCGATGATGCAGGCTATGAAGCTTGTCCACCAGCACCTCGTCGCCCATAAGCCTTTTAGCTCTGCGCTCGGTCGAGTCCAATGCAGCAAGTTGGCACTTTGCAGAGCCATCCCACAAGTGGCTGCAATACTCCATGCAGGAACGGACCTGTGCTTTATACAGATTTAGAAGCTATATGAAATGTAACCAACCTTCTTGGGCGGTTCCACGACGACAGGCTGTTCGGGCTCCTGTCCGGGTATCTTGTAGCAGTTCTCCTTGAGCTTGGCGGCCATGTGCGTGACCTCGGGCACGCTGCGGCACATGGCCTCCGCGATGCGCTCCCAGCGCTCCGCCGCCCCCCCCGGGTACTTCTTCACCAGACGCACCAGCTCTGCCAAGTCGTCGTCAGTCCAAAGCCCGCCGGTTATCACTGGAGTGACGGGCTGGAAACAGTAGTCAGGATATTAAAGACCTTGTTTTTAGAACCGTTAAGCAATAAAGCATTAGATATCAAAATAAATGTTAGCAGGGTTGGTGCTGTCTGAATAATAATTCTGCGTTCCTGAACTGAGTGTTTTCAATTGTTTAATTATTTCTTTCATAAAATGCAGAGTAGTGGGTTTGGGCAGCACTATGTTACTTATTTATATTATTACTAGCAGTTAAGTAGGGCTTCGCTCCCGTGGACGTTATCACGATGAAAACATAACCCTCCATCTGTTCTTCCTCAAGTTTCGAGCTACTTCCATACCAAATCTTATCGAAATCCACCCAGTAGTTTCAAAGATTAGCGCATTTAAACAAACCAACTTTTCCCCTTTATAATATTATAAGTATAGATACTGATGTTCCATTATAACTACGTATTAAGAAGGTCTATTCAACTTTCACCTGGATGATATAAAAAAGTCGCCTTTGTTCACCTGGGTCAATCTATTCCAAGGTGGACAAAGTCCACAAGTACTATCGGCTAAAGATACGCATACTCACTTAAGAAAATATTTCTGCGGAAGCGCAGCTAGTGACAAACCACACCCCTTCCTGGTTTCGCCCAATTAGATACAATATGCATTTTGTGAGTACAGGGCGTGTAACATTATATTAATACTTACTATTACGAACACTACTAAAATACGCTTCGTGCATCCTATTGGTCAAAATACATGTATTAGACGATCGAATTATGAGCCGTGCTATGCGAATATAGCCTTAAAGGTGAGCATACGGAACATTGGTCGATAGTATATCGAATCATTTCACGAGAAAGGTATCCTTGGTGAAATTATTCTGAGCTGAAATGAGGGCACTAAAAGGTTTACTACAAAAGTGGAATAAACCATTAAAAATAAAGTACCTGTTTAACAGCCACAACGACAGGTCCCCCCTCTGGTTCGTCAGCGGGGTCGAGCAGACAGTCGGCATCTCTGGCGGGCGGCACGAACCCGCGGCGCTTGCGCACACCGACACCCGCCGCTTTGGCCTCAGCCGCGGCCGCCGCCTCGCGGTCTGCCCGAGCCCTTTCTTCTTCTTCCCTGAAAGCAACAAAGACATCAAAGTTATAAAGGGCCCCCGAGACGGTCCAACGGTTTGATTCAAACCTTACGTGTTTGATGCTACCGTTTGATATCGGTTTGAACGCACAATTTGGTTTCAATTTCAATATTTCGACATTTTCGTCACACACAAGATCACGCTACAAAATCCAACGCAAAACTAAGCCGAGTTTGTTCAAACGCGTCGGAAAACGATCAACCGGCGGCTGCGCGTCAAACACAACATAAATATGAAATTTCATCAAACGTGCTTCAAACTCGGATATGTTTGACAAATCGTTCAAACTACCTTTGTAAACGATCAAAATGGTTTGAGTCAAACCAACATTTAAGTGTTTGAGTCAATCCGTTGGACCGTCTCGGGGGGCCTTAACAATCAGCCTGTAACGTTCCTACTACTATTGAGGAGCTCATTAATAAATCAAACAGCCTAATGGCTAAACTGTCGGCCTTTTTCCGAGTGTGAAAATCATCGAATGACTTCTCCCGCTCTGGGTTAAGCGGAAAGGAGTGTCAGACTTCTACTGACTAGAAACCCACCCTGTTCCTTTAGCTGCCCTTAAGTTCCGAGGCCGTGGTATCTCGTTACAACATTCTCGCAACCCCGGCAGGCAATGGCCCTATGGGGCCCCGTCAAGGTGCTGACAGCTCTTTGAGGCGCGCGTGGAACACGACGCAGCGCCGACCCGGGCCTGGTCCTACCCTTGGAGCTACCCCTGCTCGCCGTCAAGGTGTCGGCCTAGTGATCGAGAGATCACAGATTCGAAGGTAGAACTTACCATAACACTTTTTCCGTAAACCCATTCCAGATACAAGCATATTTAGATTAGTTAGAAGTAAAGAGTAATGTCAATTCTACCCACATTGCTAATTTCTTGTTTAAAAAAATACCAGGAACAAGGGTCGATCTTCCAGGTCTATGTAAGGTCTATGTAGGTATACAAATCCACAAACCGACCATCTTAATATATCAAGCTTTCTTTGGAAAGCACGTTAAACCGTTGGTCCCGGCTGTCTATCGATTTATTTAAAACGTTAAAGATTTTTAATATTGATATGGTCACTATAAGATGTCGTTAGGTTAGATAATTACGTAACAACTTAAGACAGAAGGTCCCTTAAGTAGGGACTGAATAAATTAATAACCTACTTGGTATTACATCGATCTCACAACTTTTTACGGTAGAAGAATTGAGTTGCGAGACTTGGTTTTTTTGACAAGTATTGTTTTTTGGGATTTATTTTTATCTTTTAAATTAACGCTTTTTTTCTGTTTAAATTATTTGTTAATTAACTTTTTACATGGAGCATTATATCATGTTTTTGTATCCGGAGAAGGGCGTTGTTAACTGCGCTACAGTTTATACTTTTGCAGCTAACATCGTTTGACTTGTTGTTCCTGAATAAACTATTTACTATTTTACTATATTTGAGCAAAAGATACATACAATCTTAAAGGGAATAAATTCTATATACGCAGGCTATTTAAGAAATGTCTGGGTGATATTTAAAAGTAAAAGGTACGATACACTGGTCGAATCAAAGCTCCAGAGCCTTGAACATCGGCGACGAGTTGCAAGTCTATCGGATTTCTATCGGTTACATTTCGGGGAGTGTGCGATGGAATTACGCAATCTAATTCCGTCAAGCCCGTTCCATCATCGGACTACAAGACAAACGGCGATGCGCCATCGTTACATGGTGGACATCCCACACATACGCAAGAAACGTTTTGGGAATACTTTCCTTGTGCGTACGGCTAAGGAGTGGAATTCCCTGCCGGAGTCTGTGTTTCCTGATAGTTACAACCTGGAAGTCTTTAAGTCAAGAGTGAATAGGTTACTTCTAGGCAAGCGTGCTTCATCTTCGATCACATCATCGCTTAACATCAGGTGAGATTATGGTCAAACGAAAGCCTATCAACTATAAAAAAGTGGCTCTTTATGAACCGCTATTAGGTCCATAATGCAGTGTGTTAGAAACGCATGCTTTTTACTTTACGTTACTGCACTAGTGCTATAACGCCACAGATAACTATTTACTAGTCGGAGGTCGGAGATAGCGGCTTGTGGAAAGTTCCACAGACTAGTTTGGTTGCTTTCAGAAAAAATAATAATCATAATATCAAAAATTTATGAATATCGGAATTCCGATATTACTCCTCTCAATTCCGGAACTGAAATACCAGAAACATTGTTACGGAATTCCGGAATTACGAAATTCCGGAATGCATGCCCTAGTTCACAGAATACATCTACCTACTAAGTTTCACATGTATAGTCTTAATAGTTTCGGAATAAAATGGCTGTGACATACGGACGGACGGACAGACAGACAGACAGACAGACAGACAGACGGACAGACATATCGAAACTATAAGGGTTCCGCTTTTTGCCATTCGGCAACGGAACCCTAATAAAAAAGAAAGGTTTTTTGTTGATATACCTACAATAAATAAACGGTGAAAGTGGGCGTTCTAGAGGACTCTCTTCATGTAATTTATTGACATTCAATAACTACTGATTTTCTCATTTTCTGATTTTCTGATTAAGTCCGCCCATGTAACACAATTGTACATAAAGTTTAAATAAATAAATAAATAAATAAATAAATTTTCAGTACAGCTTCATTTTTTTATCATTGCCTTTGCCACAATAGGAATTTCTTCTAGATCTAGAACATTTGTTCCGGTGCGGGCATCGAACCCGCGACAAGCAGCGCAGCAACCAATCGCTCAAGTCCTGCTTGCATTAGCTTTTGATTATGAAAACCATTGCAAATGATTCGTGCCTGTTGCACGAAAAATATTTTTTATTTTACCATTGCAATTGCTTTTTACTGGTGTGGATGTGAGGCCTCGTACACGCTTTAATCTTTGGAAGAACACAGGCTTGACGCGATGTTATGACAATAAATCAGAAAACATGCAGTAATAGTGTAACAATGTCCCCGTATAGTAACTGGGTCGACTGTAACCCTAAATAAACTCCAAACATTCTCTTTTACCAATAGACTGCCGAAAATAATGAACTCTATAAATTGTCATTTTATTGAGGGCAAACCATTACAATACGCATCGTAACAAAATACGGTAAATATGAAAGTACCGTGTCACCCTTGACTAATCAGTAAGTTACCAATCATTAGCAAACAAGTTTCATCATCATTTCAACCGTAAGAATTTTTAATGTTAATGAATATTGTTGTTATTTTTATTTCTTTTTAATCTTACAATTTATTGCACACCATGATAATATGGTAAGCATGTAAGCACAACTCCATATATATGTATAAAACCTGGCATGCATTTTTTAATTAACACATTTATGTTTGGCAAATAAAATTATCTGAATTTGTAGACATCTACCGTTGGACAATACAGCTAAGTATGTACTTTCAAATGTTGCTACTTTTTTGCGGGGGAAAATTTTCAAGCGTCTCTTTACGCTCTGGGTGGAAAAGAAGGTGTCAAACTCATACTGATTAAAACCCACCCTTTTGCTTTAGTTGCCATAGCCTATCTTGTTAAAACATTCTCGTAACTGCGGTAGAACATTGGCCCTGTCGGTTTTCAGCGAGAAATTATCTCACGCAAACAAAAAATGAAGATAAATTCTCCTGTAGGTATTCTAAATCCAGGTCATAAACTACCCATATTCTTTTTTATTTCAAATCTGTTAATCCGATAAGGCGACATTGATTAACAAACATCAAAAATGACAATTGAATATTTATAATGTTCTACTAATTGATATAAGTATTACCTAATACTATTTCGTGACTTTTCTTACATAATATTGATTGAATTTGTCTGCAATACTCTAGCAAAGTCATTCATGCGTTACTATGGCAACTATCGCGGTTCTGCAAGTATTGAACAATGTCGTGACATTTCATTTCGTGTTGCAACTTCTCGTGATATTACTTTTCCGGCTATAACATAATTAGTACAGACAAGTATCAAGAACTCTTCGTTAACAATATCTAAGGACTGACAATAACACATTTACTTCACAGAACCTAAGATATATGTATACTAGCTGTTGTCAGCAACTTCATTCGCGAGGAAGGTTTTTGGCGCGCAAATCCCGAACCTGTGGGAATTCCGGGATAAAGCATATACCAGCATTTCATTCGGGTCCGTTCAGTAGTTTTTAAGAAGATTCATCCTCATAAATTTTCACATTTATAATATTATGAAGGAAACTAGGAAGTAGGATACCTATCATACTTTCTTCCCTTCCATTTTCAAATCCATTCAAAGGGATAGGTATATTAATTACCTACAAAATGTGATTTTATTCAAAATTCAGCCCACCGTGACCTCTTTTTAGCGGGCTATTGGGTTATTACTTTATTAGTTGGAGTCAATCTTGACTCAATTTTCAAATATTCATGAATCTAAGAGTTTACTAAGTCTTTTGAGACGGTACTTCACGCCGGAACAGCTGCTCAATCTGTATCAAGCCCAAATTCGATCGTATATGGAGTACTGCTCTCATCTTTGGGACGGATCGGCCAAACCTAACTGGACGCACTTGAGTCAATTGAGAAACGGGCCAAGACTCATTGGTAACGATGAACTCGTCGAATCAAAGCTCCAGAGTCTTGATCATCGACGAAGAGTTGCTAGTCTATCGATTTTCTATCGGTTACGTTTCGGAGAGTGTACGATGGAATTACACAATCTAATTCCGCCAAGCCCGTTCCATCATCGGACTACAAGACAAACGGTGATGCGCCATCGTTACATGGTGGACATCCCACACATACGCACAAAACGTTTTGGGAATACTTTCATTGTGCGTACGGCTAAGGAGTGGAATTCCCTGCCGGAGTCTGTGTTTCCTGATAGCTATAACCTGGGGGTCTTCAAGTCAAGAGTGAATAGGTTACTTCTAGGTAAGCGTGCTCCATCTTCGACCACATCATCACTTACCATCAGGTGAGATGGTGGTCAAACACGAACCTATTATCAATAAAAGTTCGAGTTGGCTTTCAGTCTAACGCTAACCGGATGCAGCTAAGCATTTTACCTCATCAACCCAGTAGTTGGGTAACACGATACCCTTTTTGATTATTTGACTATCTGTAATGACTATCACAGATGTACAAAGGACAGCCAGGAGTCCAGGACCAACATCTCAACGTGCATTCTGAGCCACGAGAGTATCACACCGCCAACTTCCAAACTCCGGGCCACTAATGAGATTTTTATTTATTATTTTTAGTTACTATTTTACTCATTATTTTTTAATTAATTATGTTCTGTTGGTTATTTTTGTTGATTGTTTTTGTCCATTAATAATTTCTTAATTCTGATTATTTATTTTTTCCATGATTGTTTTTTTATCATGATGAAATTGAATCGTACAAAATATGTTTTTCTAACACATTGGGAATTTCTGTAAAGATAGTTGTACGTATGTAATAATAAATATATAAATAAATAAAAATTCTTATAGAAAAACCCATTACCGAGACTTCGAGAAAGGAGGGAGAAAAATCCGGGGAGATATATTACTTAACAGCTATTGCGTAACAAGTTGAAAAGCGTTAATAGTCACGATACTTTATGTTTATTCTATTCTTCTATTACATACCTCTTTTTCTGTCTCTTAGCTTCTTCTTCCCTCTCTTTCAACTGCCTCCTAAGCTCTATGATCCCATAGGGTATGGCAGTCACCAGCCACCATGCAAACCTCGGTATTTGGAATGGCAATGTGTCTTTTACACTGGGTTTGGGAAGCTGGTCCAAGATATCTGATATGCCTTGGTCAAAACCTGACCGCTTCGAGTGTTTCTTTCCTCTACTGTTTAATATTTGTTCCTAGGAAATAAAGCGTTTATGTTACATCTAGAAAACAAAAGTTTCTTTGTAAACAGATAAGTAGAAACCATTGCGCGTCGTGGCCTCTGCGACAAAAGCCGTGACGTCAATACAGCTGCTATAGGAAGCAGTACTTTTACGAAATATACACAACTCTGTTATATTTCAATATCATTTCGATCGTTATTGACCCCTTTATATTTAATACTAGCAGTCGTGCAGGAATTTTACCACGATAAAAACACAAGCCTCCATTTTTTGCAGTCGGGTAAACCTATAACCTTCCTCAAGCTCTTCTATATAATATTAGTATATAACTATTTATTTAAAAGGACGAGAGTGTCCTTCTCGAGTGTTTACATATAGTTAGTCATTACTCACGTATAACAAAACATTTCATCTTGTAAACTGTAGCTTTACACCAACTTATAGGCTACTGCACCCAAGCTAAGATTAAACTTGTGTTATGGGTGTCAGGGCTCTCAAAATTGTTGATTCTGTACCATAATACTTTTGTACACCAAACTGTTTATACTAAGCAAATAATAGAACATTACATAACAGTGAATATTGTTATTCCCATAATGATAATATAAATAAACAAATCAATATAGAAAGTGATGTTTTGTTTTGTGATCCTATGCGTCTTCTATCACGCAAAGAAACCCTGTGTCTTTAAAATACAGGCTTTTTTTAAACATCGCAGATACAAATAATCGGTCGTGTATGGAGTACTGCTCTCATCTTTGGGATCTGCCAAATACCAACTGGACGCGCTTGAGTCCATTGAGAAACGGGCCAAGAGACTCATTGGCAACGGTGCACTGGTCGAGTCAAAGCTCCAGAGCCTGGAACATCGACGACGAATTGCAAGTCTATCAGTTACATTTCGGAGAGTGTGCGATGGAATTACACAATCTAATTCCGCCAAGTCCGTTCCATCATTGGACTACAAAAAAAACGGCGATGCGCCATCGTTACATGGTGGACATCCCACCCATACGCACTAAACATTTTGGGAATACTTTCATTGTGCGTACGGCTAAGGAGTGGAATTCCCTGCCGGAGTCTGTTTCCCGATAGCTATAACCTAGGGGTCTTTAAGTCAAGAGTGAATAGGTTACTTGTAGGTAAGCGTGCTCCATCTTCGACCACATCGTCACTTACGATCAGTTGAGATGGTGGTCAAACGCGAGCCTATTATCAACAAAAAAAAATTAAAAAAAGTGATCGTATGCGTCTTATATCACGCAAACAAACCCTGTATTTAACATACAGGCTTTGTTAACCATTCCAGATACAAATAATAATAATAGCAGTTCTACTAACTGATTTCAGCCAAGGTGGCTAATCTCATCATTGATTAACTATCTGTGCAGGAGATATTATAGTGCAAAAGTATGTAGGTACAGATGCAATCTCTTTTCCTTTACTCTCATAACCCGATAGGTGCAGACGCACTCAGGCGCAGTATCAACGGCTTAACATGCTACTACTGGGCTAATTGCTATTAGAAAAACCTAATAAACTTTGTTATGTTGTACCCAGAACTGTATTACGGCGGGAGGCGCGCGTGCCCCGGCTGTTTCACACTGTAAAGTGCAGAACCAATGCTGGCGCAAGGGCGCCCCTCCGTCGTCTCTTAGAAACATATAACACACACTTTTTCGATCTTGACATATTTTCATTATCTCAATCAAAATTTAAAAAGATGGCTATTCAATTGCTTGCACAATAATTACTACTTATTTTACTAACCCAAATCGCCTCCAGATGCGTGATTTTGTTTTAAGTCTACTTAATAGTTTATTCCACGGACATTGGTGTGGGTTACATGTTTACCTCTATTACACTAGTTTGATATTTACTAAAATTATAACATGTAACTGTTTTATGTCCCAATAAAATAAAATAAAATAATAGACCATTTTGCCCCCGAGAATCGAACCCGAGACCTCTTGCACAGCATTCGGGCTTGATACCACTAGACCATCGAGGCAGTCAAAGTTAGATACAAATTAATAATTGATCAACATGTTAAATTCAAATTGAATTTAAAACAAGATCAAATTGTTAATTGAACAATAATAATGAATCAATCAACTTACTGCTGTAAATCTTTTCTCAGCATAGGCCGCCCAGCCAACAGCATACTGGCCGAATGTGATAATGATGAACAGGATGATGGAACCTTCAGCCAGGCCCATCTTCCTTACATGACGGTAATAGTATATGGCAGAGCGCCAATTTGGAAGACCATTCTTGAGCACCTCATTATATCTGGAGAATTTTGGAAACAAATGGTTAAGTATTTTCAGACTACATAATTAAATTACTACTACATATTTTAAAACATTTTGGGAATACTTTCATTGTGCGTACGGCTAAGGAATGGAATTCCCTGTCGGAGTCTGTGTTTCCTGATAGCTATAACCTGGGAGGCTTTAAGTCAAGAGTGAATAGGTTACTTTTAGGCAAGCGTGCTTCATCTTCAACCACATCATCTCTTAACATCAGGCGAGATTATGGTCAAACGCAAGCCTATTAACAATTTTTAAAAAATGAGATCAAAAATTGGTTAAAGCTGTAAAGAAAATCATTCACAATAATTAATCATCATTATATTTTTACAGAAGCTAAAAAATCTGACACCAGTCTGGCCAAGGAGTATTCTTTTACCTAACCATTAAGTTTTGAAGGTCAAATAGGCACTCGCTTCCAGTAAAATTGTACTCAGCTTCGTCCTACCCCACATAGATGTTGATTGTTTGTCGAAACGGTGAATGCACCGCTGGTTTTCATGCTATCATTGTCTCCCATTTATTGGATGTTTACAAATGAGAAAATTCTCATTGATAAGTGATGTGTCACAAATGTAACCACAATAGGGTATTTTCCTGTGCAATTAATATTGGTGATAGTTTGAAGCTTTTGATGTTTGTAAATATTCTTATTGATAGGCAAAAAATTAAGTAGGTATTATATTTTGAGCAAATTGAATAATTATTTTTCAAACAAAGGATTACCTAAAATACACTAGTAATTGCATTTAAACTTACTAATTACAAGTGTACTTTAAGGATATTCTTAAAAAACACACATAATTTCATTTAAACTAACTTTTCTCTCTTCCCTGGGTCCTTGAGTATGTTGTGCACGGAAACCAAGTTCCTGAACTGCACATCTGCATCGGGAGAGTCATTCTTATCAGGGTGGAGTTTCAGTGTGAGCTTCTTAAATGCAGACTTAATTTCTGATGGTGATGCATCCTATAAATGTAATTATTCTATTAAATAAAGTATTTTTGACATTTTGTTTTTCAACAGCCTCTAATATATTAGGATGCGCTGGACTTCTATGATCAACATTGGTCTAAAATTGACCTACACCAAAATGAAATAAGATATTTTGTGACATGTGTTTTAAGTCTAATTAGATGAGGCCGGTGTTTCCTAACTGACTACTCTGAGAAGAAACACTGAAAGAAACTCAGAAGTCAATATCTCTTTTAAAGTTCCAATTGTATTAGTCCAATCATATTATGAAAAGCATGTAGGTGCTGGTGCTCTTTTGAGGAAAGAAGCACACAAATTTGAGAGTAACATTGTTAGTCAATAGTCTAATAACTAGCACATTAAATAATCTAGTTATGAGTCATATAAGTAAATACCAAATATTTTTTTAATTAATACTCGGATTAAGATTCCGATTATAATACACACGGACCTTATCAATTACGTATATTAAAATTATCAATATTAAATGATAACGACCAATTCTGGCGAAAGAAGAAGAAATTCGCTAGTACCAGATTAGTTAGCTATCTAGCACCTAAAGCAGCTCAATTAATATTTTGATGGGTTCATAGTATGCAATAAGATGCTCATAGTAACGTTATATTGCTAAACTTAGCTCCTACCTGTGTAACACCTAACAATTCGTAAAAATTCTGATTAACTTCTTCGACCACGTCGAACACTTCTAAATCGCCGTCATCCCAAGCCTTCACCCCCAAAATGAGCGTAAACAAACACAGTAAACACCACCGCATATTATAAAACTTAGGTCAATCTATTTTTAATTTAAAAAGCATGTTACTTTTGTGTAATATTGAGAAAAACTACCGATTTGAGTGATTGAGATTTTTATTTTTGACTAGGGATGTGAAAAAATAATCGATTATGGAAATAATCGATTAAAAATCGATTTTTATCAAAAGAAAAATCGATGTTTATAAGTGATTTTATTTTTATGAATAATCGATTAATAATCGATTTTTTTATAATCACTTAATCAATTATTACCGATTTTTCGTCTGCAACCCCCAACATTAAGTTTGGTCTTCTGGCCCGGAGCCCGGAACACGAACTACCAAAGAATACTATCTCCATAATACTGCATTAACGCTATCTGTACATCTATGATGGCATTCCTTCTGTGAAACAGTTTAGTTGATTCATTTAGTTTAACATTCACTAGATGGAGTTAGTCAACGAATTGTATTATTTTACCGACATATATCTCATTCCTATTCTATTCTATTTTTGGTTAATGGCAAGTGGAGCCGATGTCGACTATTCTGCCAATGTCTAAAGTAAATTGGAAAAACAAGTGTGTATGATTAATGATTAGAGACAGAATGGATTTAGAAAAGAAAAAAGTTAAAATCAGAACAGGAACGATAGTCTCTGTTTCTTCAATTGGTACAGTTGAACTTGTTGGGTTAGTACAGGACTGAAACAAACAAAGAATAAAAATACATAAATATTATAGTTGTTAAACGATTACATAATTCGTTGGTGAAACTTCATTGTTCAAATGACAATTTCGAAAGTTTTTCGAGACAAAAAGTGTTTAGTGTTATTAAAAGTCTCGTTTTTTCGGCAGCTTCGGCCTGCTGCTTTCTCTGCTGGAGAGAGATTGTTAAAATTGTCGAAAGCTGGCGCCATATACAAACACCCGTAAGCCGAATATTATCCAAACGCTTACCTAAGTTGTTATTCCTGAACTCGTTACGTACGGATTTCTTGTTTTTTTTTTTTTTATTTGAATAATTAAATTTTGTTGATTTTGTGTGAAAAAAATTTAATTGAAACTTTTTAGAATTTGATTGTTATAAAACTTTAATTTGTGTAGATTATATAAATAAAACTTTTTACCAAAAAAATTAAACCAACTTCCAAAAAACACTGCAAAATGAAAAATAACTTTAATTGCGGTAGTCACTAGTTTTTTCACTCTTTTTGGTTGGTCGATTTATAATTTACCTCGTTACAAAAGTCTAAATGTCAACTACTTATAACCTTTTACAAAATATTGCTTTTCCCAATGCTCGGCCGTTAATTGTTGAGGAGTTCTCTTGGTACTTCATCATTAGCTCACTTCACCATATGCATTGTGATGAGCATATTGTGCCTAATAACCATATTCAAGTAATCGAAACGGAACGCATGAAATACTTATTATTCCTACTTATATATTGAGTAGTTTCAGTACTTTTCGAATGCAACTACACAAGTTACTACATATAAAAAATACTCAAATCAGGTGTGCCTATAATATTTGAAGAGTTCCTTTGATTTCTCCAAAATCCAATCATCAGATCCTGACTTGGTGACAATGCGACCAACTTTGAAGTATATATACGCTTTCAAACACAAAAAGAATTTTTCAAATCGGTTGAGCCGTTTTCGAGTAATCGGTGATCAATTGATCATACATAAAGAAACAATATACGCGTCGACTTGAAAACTTACTATTTCTGTGTTTTTTTTATTTTTTAAATTAATAAATATATTGATTTAATATTTATGGCGTTTATTTTGAAATTAATTGATAAATTAGGAAAAATCGATTAATATATCAAAATCGATTATTTTCTTAAGAAAAATCGATTATTTATTAATCGATTTTTCATGCCAAATAAATAATCGATTAATTAAAAATCGATTATTTATGTACAATGTCACATCCCTATTTTTGACAGATTTACCACACATGAACTTGACAATGACAACTCACCAGCTGGCTAGACCATAGTAAAAAATATCTATGACACTAAACTTTCAATGTGAGTAATCGACTAATATGGTTTTAGCTGCATCTTTGAAGTTATTTGAATTCTACGACGAATAATTTGAAAATCAAAGTACACTTCTTTGCGTAGTGAAATAACTTAGATATATGTAATTTTATACATCTTCTGTTAGTTATTGCGATAACCCAAAGATCGAAAGAATTATTACAGCTTGACATTTTCACAGACATTTTACTTCCATGACAACTTTTCGACTGTCCTTGTTCGTATCAAAGAGTATGTAATACACTATGTTTTAGTTCGTATGTTCCATAGGACAATACTAAGGTTCACACTATCATCTTCTCGGTTTTTGTAATTCTGGGGTAATCAGAGCAACAGGTCGTACCAATATTTTGATATTCAAACATGAGTAATATAAATTTAGTGCATTCTGTCTCTTCACTTTTGGATCGATAAAGCTATCAGAGCTTTCCTTATGGCTCCTGCTGCCCTTTGCATCGCGTTGCACCCCTCGAATATTAAAGGTAATAAGTTAATTACTTCTAATATTTCTTTACTATAATTTCAATAAACATAAATACTTTTTTATTTTCTATTTATTAAACAAAATCGGCTTAGGTACCTATCCATTTTTTTTCTTTATTTTGTGTTCCACCTATATTTCGCTTTATTGAATTTGCCATTTATAAATGAATAATTAAATAATTAATTTATTTTAAAATATATTGCGTGTGCTCTGCTCTAATTATGAAATATACTACATTTCGGTAACTGATATCTATATTTTGCGGGCTAACATCAGCTCAAGTTGCCGCCCCCAAATTATGTTCAGCGAGCGGCCATTTCCTAGGGTGGCTGTGCCTATTAAATTTTCCGGATATAGTATAAAGGCTTTTGCATATTGTTTCTTTATATTTTAATATTACAACTACCTATATTGAGAATATTGAATGGTAAAAAGCTAGTTATTGTGTTGGTCTTCAATATTATTATGCGTTGCCGCGGAATTTCTTTGTTCTCTTAAATATTATATTTTTGACGCAGTTCCACTCCAATCAATATCATTGTAGAAAGGTACTAGCAGGGTCTCGACTCATAGGTGCCATCTGCAATGGCATGTTTTCTTTTTGGATTTCAGTTTTCTACGTAGATAGAATTCTGAAATAATGGTACAGTTACTACACCTTCATTTGGTAGCACATGGAGCCATAGAGTACTATTATATAGATGAAACATGGAGCTTTTAACCTTCGCAATAAAGCTGATGGTACCTAGGTACATCTATATATTCACTTTCTCAGTGTTAGGGAACATCTCCATTAATCTACATATATATAGTATAAAAGCGAAATACCACTTTTTCGTAATTAATCAGTGGATTAATCACGAAATCTCAGAAACTACAAGAAGTAGGGCTCTTAAATTTTGAATGGGGGTTCCTTTTTGCCAAATTCCCCCGGGATCGGGATTTACACGGGATAAACTTCCCACGTTAACTAAGTAGCGAGTAACTGCTAGTACATAATATAGAGAAGACTTGCCTAACGGAACTGTGTTCACGGATCCAGAGAATTGATACGATTATCAAATAAATATAATATAATGCCGTGCGTGCACCTTTTTGTCGATACATATCTATAGATAATAAGGCTCCGCATTTAGGTACAATGGACCGAATAGTAGTCTTAGTGCGGAAAATGTAGGTCCTACGCTCAATAGACAAAGAAGAACTCAAACCTAAGCCTTTTCTTCCCAGATGGCCAGCAGTGTACCAGGACCAGGTCTCGCAGAGCCTGCCTCCCTGCCAAAGCCCAAAGTTTCGGTGTCGCAGCTGCGTATACTACTTTCGGCTATCGAGCGCGACCCTTCACTGTACAACGCAGCAGAATCCGACATGATCTCATTCCTCAACATCCAGAAATGGCTGAAACTGTCTGATAGGCTGAATGAATGTCTTGACGGCACTCTACTTAACACTCAGAACTGGAAATATGTAAGTTTTCTGCTTATTCTTACTACGAGATTGCATTGCAGTGGAATTTGGCGTACTGGTTGAAAACGCGGAAACAATGGTCAAATAATTATTCTTATACATACGTTATCATTCAAAGGCATCACAAAATACTAGAATATCGTTTACCATTTGTTGGCATTTTCTCAATGATGACGAGGTACATTACAGTCAAATCAGCCGGCAGCTGAGTATTATATTTTTTATTGAAACACAATCTTGTTCAACAGGTGTTGCGCTACTGGGCTGAAAATGTGAAGAAAGGGGTGGACGTGATGTCCAAGGAACGGCTTACCTTCAATAAGTCGAACCCAGCGATCACCCTGAAGGAGGCTAAGGAGCTGACCCGCTTGGAGAGGCGTTTTTACAACTTCATGAAGAGGGAAGAAGCCAAGGACATTGTGGTAAGTATCTACTTCAAGATAACTCAAGAACCCTCAGTGAGGTCTAGACTATCATAATCACCATCTTCATGAATCCTACGTCCAGAGGCGAGCAGTGGAGTCAGCCAGAGTCGTACTGGCTAAAACTACCCCACGATCCCTCATACACTTAAATACTCTTTAACGCGACCCCCGACTTCTCATTGAAGGAATAACTTACGAAAACAGCTCCGCAGATCTTATTCAATCTCCTTGCTTTCATAGAAATTACTTTTTTACAGGATGTGACCTACACGGGCAATTTCGGCGCAGACCAGTCTGAGAGCGACATCGATGGCGCATCAGACAGTGGTATAAAGGTGAAAGTGCAGCTGATGAACGTGTCCCCACTCACGGTCATCAATGATGAGAATGCTTGCCCCGATGGACCAAAGAAGAGGACCATCCATGTCAAGGAAGATGATCCGATTGGTGAGATTAATATATCCTTCAAAGAAATAAGAAAACCAAGCCTGCAATTTTTGACGAGTTGAAAATCATCAACTCCTCCTGCTCTGGGAAAAGCGGATTTCTACTGCCTAAAAGTCCTCCCTGTTCTGCCTCTCTTTAGTTGCTATTGCAGTTCCAGGAACACGGTATCTTGTTAAAACATTCCCACAATGGCAGGTTTATTTATTTATTTAGGTTGCCATGTTTTTTTCTTTTTTTTTTTTTTTTAACGTGGTAAAATTATCAAATAAGTCCTTCCACTCCGGGCAGGGTGGGAGGGACTGTCAGACTTTTACTGACTAAAATCCACGGTGTTCCTTCAATAACCCTTTACATACCGGGGCCACGGTAACGGGATGAGTCCCACGACCCCGGCAGGCTTCGGCCCTCTGCAGAGGGGGCCTCGTCATGTTGCTGACGCTCTTTGAGGCGCGCGTGGAACACGACGCGCCGTCGACCCGGGCATGGTCCATGGTCGGACAGCGAGTTGCCCTTTACTCGCTGTCCGCATGCCCGCGCCTACGGTGGCCGGAGATCGTCGGCCGACGTCCGACGCCGTGGGCGTCTACCACTGCGGCTGGGCTGGAGGGAGGACGCCATCCTCTCCCTCTCGCGGCCCGCCTCCTCCTTCGGAAGCATGACTGCTTCGCAGAAGGAGGCGACCGCTTCCCACTCCCTCTCGCCCCGCAGCATGGCCTCGACCAATGCCGGGCGCGAGAGGTCTCCGCCTATCGCCGCCGTGAGGACACGTCGGTGCTCTGCCCAGGCGGGGCAGTCTTGCACCGTGTGCTCTAAGGTTGCCATGTTTACAACAGAAAATGAAAGTAATTTTTCAATTTGTTTGGTTTTAGACCCAGCTGATGTTACCAAGAAACTCAAGATCATTTTTGATGAAAATCTCGGTAAGTTCTTACCAGGTTGCAAAACATAAATTTTAAGAGGAATACTTGATAGGGTACAAATCATACAAGCTTCAATGCGGAATGCATTGCCGGTGTACAAACGAATAGCTTGCACCGTAAACGATGAGTCATAGAATTTAGTGGAATGTGCAGGCATTGAAAGTCTCAAATTCTCCGATGATCTCAAATCTCTAACATGTTTGTCATGAAGGATCTTAAAACGTTCTTTGTGATAAAACGGAGTTGTAGGATTGAAGAGAATACTGTAGAGCAATGATACAATATGTGCATTTCGATTAAGACGGATCGGCAGCCACTTGAGTTTAATGCGAAACTCAGAAACATGATCATATTTGCGCAAACCAAATATGAATCTGATACAAAAATTTTGGGGTCGTTCAAGCTTATCTAGCTGCACTTCAGTAAGATAACTTGCATCACCATAGTCGAGAATAGGGAGAAGAAGCGCAGTTTTAGTGGCAGTCGGCAGGAAATTGCGCAATCTGCGTTAAAACCCCGCAAAGGCAAACAGTTTGCGGCTTACTTCTTGCTACTGGGGACCCCAAGACAAATCCTTATCAATATAAATACCTAGGTCTTTTACTGAGTCACAGTAAGGTATAGCAGCTCCATTAAAAATGATTTGGGGAAGGGTCGTCCAGTTAATTTTGGAACATAGCCTAGGGCTGCCAACAATAATGAGTCTTCGCAGGATTAACCCTCGAACCATGATCCAAACTACAATCAGAAATACGCGCTAAGTCTTTATTCACAGTCTTCACCGCCTCAGACAGTTCTTCAACGGGAGCTTGCGAATAAATTTGCAGATCTTCAGCATAAAGGTGATAGGGTAGGTGCTCCAGTGAACGAACACACCCCAGTGGATGAACGAAACGGACTTTTTACCAAAAAATAAGAAATTAAGATATTTCTACACACCGTAGTATTTTTTTTTCATAATTGTAACTCTTTTGGCCATTATAGTGGCAAAATACATTTCTTATATCACTGTTCGTTTTAAAATGTCGAGCGTTTAAAGTTTGCAGTGTTGTTGTGACTGTGTATTTGTTCGGGCAAGAATTTAGGACTCTAGTAAGACGCAACTTCTTTGTTAACACATTGTAGCCGTAATTGAAGCATGTAACATAAGTTATTTATTCATTTGAATAAAGAATAGTTATACCGTACGCCTCAAATAGATTTCATTGCAATTTTAGCCAGTTTTAAGTAAATTATTAGGTGTCCCAGCATTGGAACTAAAAATCGTTTGAAATCCAGTAAATGAATGACCATTCATTCACTGGACAAACGTCATTTTCATGTTTTTATTGAAAAAATTAATTTATTTTTATGCCATAAGATTCATGTATTGAGAGTAGTTTTAAAAATAGATTTCCGATCTTTAGGCCAGTATTGGGACAGGTATGTTCATTCATTGGTTCATAAAATCTAGTGAATGAACTAACATTTTTCATCATGTTCAAATATTAGCTTTCGTCTTGAAGATGTAACCAATAAATGAACACAATATTTTGAGCTAGATTTCATGATTGTAAGACCTAGATTCTATTACCTATAAGATAATTTTTTCTTTTTTTCTATTATTGTCCCTTTAGATTACGATGGATACCAATAAAAATAAATTCGAAAGGTTTCGATATACCCAAGAAACTTTGGAAAGAGCTCTTAGGTCCATTACCAATGGATAACTAACTATTAACAAAGTAAGTAATGTTTTTAAGATTCCAAAATCTACCCTACATAGGTAATACTAATAAAGTTCCCTTACAAAGAAAAATGGGTCCGCCATCCGAACTTACTGTAGATGAACGATGAAGAGGCTAAGATTGCTAAGTGGATAATAAATAAAGCCAAATTAGGGTTTCCAATGCACCCAGAAGAAGTTTTGATACTGTTGAAAAATTTTAACTACTACCAACAATAGAAGAAGCAAGTTTACAGGGAATATTGTGGATTAACTGGTCAGAGGTACAAAGAACAGATTGAAATGATAGAAGAGGAAAAAAGAATAAAAGAAGAGAAAAAATATGAAAAGAAAAGGAAAGCAGAGACGAAGGAAAATTAAAAGAGAAGAAAACAGGAAGACAAAGAAAACAAAAGGAAAAAGAAAGAAGAAGAAAATTTTCGCAAAAGAATAGAATAGAATAGAATAGAATAGAAATCATTTATTTGCCAATAATGTAGGTAACAAATATGGTGTTAATTTATGGAGAGTCCCGATACATTTTGCCTTACGGCATGCAAAATTAATTAATTAATTTAATCATTGCTAATTGCTATGTTAACATTTGAATAACATTTTTATACAATTGAGACAACATAATGACTTAGAATTACATCTAACATTTTACGCTTACTTATAGCATAAAATGATCATAATATAATGGTATTACAAAAATAAAAAATAAAAATACACTATTATTGATAAAACTAATAATAAAAATAAAATATTACCACACATATAATTCGGAATTAGGCACTTATCTACTATAGAAATGTCCTAAAAATAATAATATTTTTACATCAAGAATCTGATTAGCAGAAACTTTTATCATCAAAAAAATCTTTAAGTGAGTAGTAACATTTGTCTAACAACAATTTTGTTAACTGTTTTTTAAATTTAGTGATGGGTAAGTCTTTTAAATGAATTGGTAATCTATTATATATGAGAGGACCCATAGAAAAGATATTTTTTTTAAGTAATGACGTTTTGTAGCCACCTGTATAAAGTTGGCTTTTATATTGAGACCTCATTGGTCCTTTGCGTATTCTTATATCCACCATTGATATAAACAATTGACTGTTCATCTTAATGAATAGGGCTGCTTCAAGTATATACAAGGAGGGAAATGTTAAGATCTTTAGTGATTTAAAACTAGGTTTACAGCTTTCTGTAGGTTTATGACCCGTCATTGCTCTAATACAACGTTTTTGGGCCCTAAATATTCTTTCTCTCTCACTACAGTTTCCCCAAAATATGACACCAAACCTCAGTAATGAAGCAACTAAACCGTGATAAGCTGTCACTAACGTATTCATATTTAACTTCTTTGAGAGATTATGGAGAACATAAGCGTTTTTACTTAGTTTTTGGCACACGATTTCAGCATGGTTTTTCCATGTCAGTTTATCATCAATATGTACTCCTAAAAATTTTGTAAGGAAGGAAGCTCTGGAAACAATCTAGAAAAAGTCTGGTAAAAAAGCTAAACCGAACGATGAAAATGAAATCGATGAGTGATCTATACCGGCGGATGAGTCTGTATCGGATTTATATAGGAAATATGTTATGGCAAGATTCAATACAGAAAAAAGAGTACGTCATTATGTAGGTAAAGTTCTTATGGTGAACGATGAAGAACAGAAATATAAGATAGATTTTCTTAGAAAAAAATATGTATGTGATAATATTGTCAGCTTTGTAAAACCACACGTAATGGATGTGACAGAAGTTTATTTTAAGGACATAGAACGTATGTTAGGTGAACCTGAATATTCCAGACGTGGCTTGATCTCTTTTCAAAATGTTACATTATTTTTGAAATGTAGAATAAAAAATAATAACGCCGAACAATAAAAATTACTGTATTTAGATTTGGGACTGATTATTGTAATTCTAGTAACAGTTATGTTAATTACTTATTATTTGACCTTTTTACCTATTTATAATGATTAAGTGTGAATATTAAAGTTTTTACTTTGTAAAAAAAAATGTAACAGATTTAGAGGCAGATTTATTTTATTATTTTATTTAGTTGATTATTGGACTGCATTCATTGTAATAATTAGAAATTGTCTTTGTGATTAATTAAACAAAAATTGTGTTCATTTACTGGTTTTATTTAGTTCATTTACTAGAAATTTTCGTTCATTCACTGGGGTTTTAGGGTATTTTTCATTTTAATGCTATATATCTAAGAAAGTATACAAATTATTTCGTAAAATCAACTCAAAAAATATTTTTGAATACAATCCTAACACCAAAAGATAGCTTTGGACCGTATTCCTTATAAGCAACACACTTTAATATTTTTTTAAAGTTGGAAGATCGCTTAAGTGTTCATTCATTGGAGCACTTACCCTAGGATGAAATAAGTTCATTTGAAATAGAATTTATAAATATGGCGAACAGAAGAGGAGAGAGAAGCCCCCTGTGGTACGCCAGCAGTAGTGTTGCACCATGAAGATGATGTACCTTCAATGCAAATACGTTGTCGGCGGCCACACAGGTAACTATGAAACCAATCAATTGCTGTTGGAGATATGTTAAGTACAAAGGCGGGCGAACGCCTACTACATTCCAACATCATATGCGCGGTGAGGTAGTGAACATCGACATTTTTGTAATGATTCTCCCAACTTTTTGCGAATATATTTACGTACCTACATACGTTCTCTTCTTCTTCTTCTTCTTTGGTTAGGTTTCCGCACTTAGTCTCTGCACGAGACCATTGTGCGTGACCCGTATCGGCCGTCACTCCATCCAGCCAACCTCCTTCCAGAAGCAGATCAGGTCTCTCGGTATATTCAGGATGTCTGTAAGGGAATTCAAAGACCCGAGGGTTTGCTTTCGTATGTCAGTGATTTCCGTGCATTCTAGGAGCACGTGTGCCACCGTTTCCTCCGTCCCCATGCATACCCTGCATAGGGGACTGTCCGTTATACCTATTGTGTGGTAGTCTTTGTTCAGTGAGCAGTGCCCGGTGATGGTCCCCGCCACCATTCGCAGGCTTTTTCTGTCCATGTGTAGGAGGCGCCTGATTAGTTTTTTGTCTAGGTTTGGCATCGCCTCCTTGGACTGCCTGCAGCCTGGTGCCGAGGACCAACATTTCTGGGCTTGATCGTGTGTGTGTTCTTTTAACCATGTGCGCAGCTGGGTGGGAGGGAGCGGCACGATGGGCTCTGGTCCAAAAACCGTCGTGTTGGGCCCCCTCCTGGCCAGTTCATCCGCCGCATCATTGCCGAGTGATCCGCTGTGCCCCTTTATCCATTGTAGTGTCACAGTGTTGCGGTTCTCGACTGCCGAGCGTTGCAGAGCATTGTGACATTCTAGTATGAGTTTAGATGTGATATAGTTTTTCCCTAGGGATTGTAGTACTGAGGCACTGTCGGAAAGTATACGGATGTGGCTATCCGTAACTCTCCTGGCTTCCAAGGCGTGGATCGCTTGGATAATACCCACACATTCCGCCTGGTATACGGTGTTGAGCTTGCCTAGCGGTCTGGATATCTTTATGTTGAGATCGTTGGAGAAGACTCCAACTCCAGTTCCAGTGTCTGTCTTTGAGCCGTCAGTGTAGATTCTAAGCTCCTTGGGTCCTGAGCTGTCCTCTGGCCTGGCATGAGCTGTATTTGGTAGTTTTTTTGGAAGTGGTGTGTCTTTGTAATCTTGTCATAGGGTGCAGTCATCAGAGGTTGTCGTTTGACATAGTCCTCCATGATTCGTGTGTGCTTGATCCTGGAGTCTCTCAAGAGTGATCCAGATATGGCGAGTCTGAAGGCTGCCAGGGCAGCCTCTTCTCGTACTATGAGATGCAATGATGGTAGTCCCAGCATGACCTGTAGAGCGGCAGTGGGTGCAGTTCTCATGCTGCTGGTGATCGCCACACATGCGAGTCGTTGCAGCTTCTCGAGATCTTTTTGTGCTGTACCTAAGTCTGTTCTGGGCCACCAGACAAGGGAACCATACGTGATGATTGGTCTTATAACCGTTGTGTATAGCCAGTGGGTTGTTCTGGGGCTGATGCCCCAGTTCCTGTTCAGCATACATTTGCACTGCCACATGCAGATACTAGCTTTCTTGGTGGTGTATTCAATGTGTTTTGCCCAATTCAGTTGCATGTCCAAAAAGATGCCCAAATATTTGGTGTCAGCTGAAAAGAAAATTGGCAGCTCCAGCTTCGCTAGCTTCCTCTTTTTGGTAAAGAGTATTAGTTCGGTTTTTGTGGGGTTCACTGAGAGTTGATGCTCTCGGCACGAGTCCTCTACTATCCTTAGGGCCTGGCGCATGAGGTTGCATATGGTGTTCTCATGGCTTCCATTTATTATTATGGTTATGTCATCAGCGTAGCCAACGGTAAAGTATCCTTTATCGTTGAGTCTCCTGATAAGGCTGTCTGCAACCAGGTTCCATAGCAGTGGCGAGAGGACGCCCTCTTGGGGGCAGTCTTTCGCCACAATGGTCCTCGTTGTGCTATTTATTGTGACTTGTACTTCTCTTTGCTTGAGCATGTTGGTGATCCAGCCACTCAGGGTTTGATCTACACCGTACCTGCTGAGTGCTGTATTCATACTCTGGAACGTAGTCTTGTCAAAAGCACCTTCGATGTCTATGAAAACAGCTATCGAGGAGCATTTGTGGTGTATCGCGCATTCAATTTTTGATATTACGCTGTGTAGGGCAGATTCTGTTGACTTCCCCGTTGAGTAGGCGTGCTGTTGTCCGTGGAGTGGATTCTTCCAGAGAGGTCCGTCCCGGATATGTCTGTCGCAAAGCCTCTCTAGGGTTTTCAGTAAGAAGGATGTGAGACTTATCGGCTTACCTACATACGTTACTACAGTAAGAAACGGACTCCTAGAGTGATATGAGTGGAACGTATAATTACTGTAAAATCATACGGAAAACGATGATAGCGCGAATAAGGTTTTATAATTATGATGTCGGGCAATTCCGTAGTACGAGTCGGTAAGGATGATGAACTGATGATGAAGATGACCCGCCATAAATATAATTTTCTCTCTTCTCTTTCTTGTACAGATGAGGAACCTCATAAGCAGATTCTAGAGAACCAGCTGGATCGTCTACAGATGGTATCTCGCGAGCTTGAGGAGCACATCGCCACCATCCAGAGTCGCATACACATGATCAAGGACCTGTGGAAGCACCGCTGCGGCGACAACTAAACCATGAGACCACGAGGAAAGATGTAAATGGATCGGGAGTATGCGTTAATGAATGAGGAAAGGAGTGTGATGAGTGAGGAAACATTTCGGACTGATCAGGGTGGATGAGGGGGGAATTTGTGTGATATTGAAATTGTTTATTCAGAATAAATTAAATTACATGTGTGTTTTAGGGAATGAATGTGTTGGATGTTGAGTGAGCTGGTTATATTTACTGGGGGCGAAAGCCAAACATATTTAACCGCATTTTAAATCATCTTTAATTATTATTATCGGTGTTAGTAACTAATCATCAATTAATAATTATTATTATCAATGTTCATAGAAGATAAGGATATCATGGAACCGTAACTTAGTGTTAAATTAAATTATTTATATTTATTGCTTTTTCGGGTCAGCTTATGCAAAACTTACTGTGATTTTTTGTTATTTTAATAAATCTATTGACGAATTATAATTATTAGGTAATATTAAATATAACTTAATATTAATAAGAAAAGCCAACAGGCAATTTAAGAAGTATGAATGTTTAGATTTGTGTATATTTATAGTAATTACTGCGTCATTCTCGAACTACCAATCTCATTGTCAAGTCATTATCAAGGATATTCAGTGTCAAACAGATATTAATATAATATTAACTATAAGAATATGCATTATAATCAGTGTTGTCAGATTTTGAAATTCTCAATAAAGTAACAATGCCAGAACCAATGTTTTATTTAATTTAATTTTACTTACCTTTGATTTGACCAAACCTTAGTCTCATTTCTTTTGTTACGCCACTATGAAGAAATATTTTAAAATCTTCTTTCTACATGAATAAACAAAAAGTAGATGCTACGCTGACGATTACGCTGCAGGATAATCTGCTACGTCGTAGACCGAGTTGAGTGTACTACGCAGGCAGGGTTACATGCTACGGCGTAGCAAGCAGTCCCTTACTGCTTGCTTATCTGTTAGTGTAATAATAATATTGGAACTTTTATTGTTTCATCAAGCTTCAGTAACAAAAATATAAAGAGCCACTTAAGGATGTGTTATCGACGATTCTTGGTAAGTATATGTACCTGAGACAAAGCTAATAGTATATATAGATCTAATAAGTATACTTTATAATAATAATACCGTTTTCATAGTAATATCTCTATACAATTATATAAAATTCTCGTGTCACAGTATTAGTTACCATACTCCTCGGAAACGGATTGACGAATATTTATGAAACCATATATACCATTCGATAGGTCTGAAAATCAGTCGTATCTATTTTTCATACCCCTAAGTGATAAGGGTGGTACACCACAAACATTTTTTTTATGTTTTGGTAAAAAAAAAAACATTTTTTTATGATGTGACAATAAAAATACATACCTACAACCCTTAATTTTCAGCCTTCTATCACCAACCCCTATTTTTTAATTTATATGGCAAAACAACGTTTGCTGGGTCTTGTATATTATAATATTGTTAGGTATTAAACGGTGTACGCTCCTGTAGGTACCAAACTTGTAAAGTGTATTATACCTACTAAACATTTTAAAAGATAGCATTTTGTACTATCAGGTAACCACGGTCTTGCACTTCATAATGACATCTTGTTAATTATGGTATGTACTCAGTACTACAATATGGTGCTCCGTTGCAGTTAAAATATCAAGAATTAAAAATTTTGGGCCGTTGTCTGTCTAACGATAGGAACTCTTAATAAATGTAAATAGAATTTATAAAGCCTTTCATCGGCATTTTCACATCTTTAAACAAACCTTAAGTGGAAAGGTTGGAATGCCATTTTCGTTTATGGAAAATCCCATTACTATACTCAGATATATATCTAACAGATATACAACGTGTAAATTAAAGGGTATATACATACCAAGTGCACGGCTTCTTTGGATGATAACAAACGATATGGCAAGGGTTTTGTAATCCTATGTCTAAATGTGTGGAGCTTATTAGAAATTTCAATACATTGATACCAGAGACCAAATTTTTCAAATTAAGAAGACCGAAGAGAATTATCATTTTATTGGCAAGTGACGTGGAAAGTAATGACCCCTCATAGTGCTGTGACACGTTTGTTATTACTGGTATTCAAGAAACATTATGAAACCAATAATTTGGGATCAATTCTGTGAGTCACTTAACTTATTTTGAGCTGAAACTTTGCATAGAGACTCCATACCAGATGTTGTCTTCAGTCCTTTTGGATAGATATGGGGTTTCCGTTACACGTTGTATAATTATCTACCTTTCCCAACTTTGTTAGGATCGACTAAATCTAACCGGGTGCACCTGAGTACCTGTATTTCACATAGCGAGTACCGAAGTAGCTTCACTTTGAAGACAGTTACGTGCGACTGTTATTATTTTTAATAAGCGTCAATAGCCTAATGGATAAGATCTTGTGATCGAGAGGTCACGAGTTCGAAACCACCCATTATACTATTGTCGTGAACCCACTCCAGACACAAGCATATTTAGCTTAGTTGGAGGGGTTAACAAGATTACTAGTAATGTGAATTCTACCTACATTCCCAGTTATCTTTAAAAAAAATTACAACGAGCTCTTCTACACTTAGGTGGTGTTCTTTATTCTACTTCTATGGACTCGAGAAGAGAAAGGCCAAAGAAAAGATGGATGGATTGTGTGAGGAATGATATAGAAGAAAAAGGCGTAAATGAAGCTGTAACGTCGGACAGGGGAGAACGAAAGAAGAAAACGTGCCGACCTCAACTAACTAGGATATGAGCCGGCAGTCTATGAAGGGAAGATGTATGTTTGTTACATTCTAACGCAATAACTATTCAACGGGTTTCAATGACAACTGTACAGTACTATAGCTTGTATAGCAGCAAAACTCACAGACTATAATTTTATAACAATTTATTTAACACACTTCAGACACTCGTATTGCTTTGGCACTTGTAGTATGAGATCCTGTATAATAAGAGCCAGTACTCTCAGAATACATGACATAAGTGAAGGAAAAGAGAGACAGACTTAACGATATTTAAAGAAATACAGAAGGGTAATAATAGGATTAAACACATTAATGACAATCAAAAACACAAGTTAAAATAAGTAAGTACAATTTTGGAAAACACGTATGGCTAAGTGTGTGCCAGCCATCCTGAGTGTATATGTGAGTGTGCGATGTGGGTGAGAGGGATGAGTGAGTGAGTACTTATATATATAGTGTATGTGTCTGGGTGTCATGAGTCAAGTAACTGATCCAACTAAGTTTTCCAGAGATAATAGGTAGAACTTAAAATTTCACGCGGGTGGTAGCGTCTCATTAATCCTGAACTTGAAAACCCGACCGATGCCGAGTGCTCGATGTTGAAACCGTAAAAATTAATGGACTAGAAAACACTGATAAGCGAATCATCGCTTTGGAAGAAATAACGAGGAGACAGCGTCGGGATTTATGGTCAGAAACGAATATAATGTTTTTTGATAAAATGGTCATAAGCTATTATTTGTGCGCGCGATTTCATCGGATTTCAATTGAGTGTAATCTTACGTCACTCAGTAATTAAAAATATGTCTTTATTGTACACCATAACATAATAAAATAAGGACTTAACAATTACAAAGGGCGGTCAATGGGCGGTCTTATCGCTAAAAGCAATCTTTTACAGACAACCTTTGGATGGATTTGACACAGTAGGAGAAAATAAATACGCGGGTAGTCCATGGTGTACTATTTACTACATACTTAATACATATATATAATATACATAAAAAAGCTGAGACATAAAAATAGTAACAAATTAAAGAGAGAGAGATAGCATCTTCGACCATGTTTTCGAAAGCAGGAAGGGTTTGTGTATTATAAGTTAACAAACTCAGAACAATCAAGACTCTTATCCTTTAATCCAGACTAGCTTTGCCTACAATTGAGTTTCGTTCAATTACGGTTAGTTTTTCTGGGATAAAAGTTGCCTGTATTCTATTCCAGAGTCCAGACCCAGTCCAAATTTTGTACAAAATGGTTAAACGTAAGCCATTTTGACGTGACTGATAACAAACTATACCATGTAAATATATGTTTGTACATACGTCTACACTTACGCTTTTTTATTAAACTACTAGCTCTACTAGATGCTCGCGACTTTATTCGCGTGGAAATTTCCTACATTTTCCCGGTAAAAATAATTTTTGAAATTAGACTATGAAATATATAAACAGTAATGAGTAGTAATATTAATAGCCGAAGGACCAATTGATGGCCGGAACCAATGGCTTGACTTGTTTTCTGAAGCACGGAGGTATCTCAATATGAGGAAGTAATCCACAAGATCAACCACATTTTTAGCCACAGCTCCACAACAGATACAAAACATTATCCTTAAATATGACCACGCATTTCTTAAGCAGGCTAGATGAGTTTTGAAAAAAGAAGCCGGTTCAAAACAAGATGGCGGACGTCGTAACGTAAGTAAACCTAAGACGCATTAAAGCAAGAGTGAACAGACATCTTCGGGGCCACGGAGCAAATACAAAGTTCGGGGCTCTCTCTTACCATCGTAGACCTCATGTATCGCTTACAATCAGGCGTGATCGAATTCAAAAGCGAGCTCATCCAAAAAAAAAAAACAAAAAGTAAAGTCGTAAGTATTTGTTTGTGACATATTTAAAACGAAAGGTTCGAGGAAACTTGTCGAACAACGTAACTCACTGAAAGATAGTAAATAACTTGTATCAAAAATCCGACACCAAATTTGCAGTTGGACAAAACTATACGCTACCAATTACATCAGATTGCTTGAATAGAGATAGATGTGTTTGGAACTCTTTTGGTAAACATACAAACTTTCTACAATACACATTTATTATTGCGATTGGAAATGAGATCACGCGCATTTTTAGTATTGATAATTTTAGATAAGAATGAGAAACAAAAGAAAAGCATATTCTATTTATTTCCCCAATATGAAGGTATGGTCACAAATATTACTAAATTATCGACGTTACGCAGGAAAACCTCAATTTCCTCAAAAACAGAAACGCTCAATCCCAAGGGAATTGCTACCAACATCGAAAATATTTCTCCCTACGAACTACTTATTGAATAAGTTATTCGATACGTTTTACTACGGTGCTACGCGCTACGAGCTACGGCATTGCTACACCGTAGTCAGCGCGGCGCCTCAATAATACGTAATATATTTTGCTAGTCGTTGACCGTGGCTCTGCCTGCGTCATACAGCCTGCCTAGGCTTTATTTCCAGCTACCGATAAATAGTTAATTTAATTTTGTAAATCTATTTGAAAAGCATGAAAGATTTAATCGGAAATAAGCGGTTTGCGCACTTTTATGTAGGCAAGGCCAACATAAAAGTCCGGGTTAGGGCCTAAAATTTTCTATAATACTGTTTTGATATTATGTATCTCTAATGAATTGGTTTACATGGCGCACGTCAGGAATCCAGTCGACATTAATCGTAATATTCCAGATAACTTTCACACCTTAATGAATAACAATAACACATTTTACCTTCCTCATGAACGAGTCTGTCTATTGGTGAAAATCCGTTTAGTACGAGTAGTACTTGAGTTGTATGTAGTGTATATTCGTCCTAGCCTGTCGGCTAGTAATGCCAATACTTTTTGACAATTTTATCGATGGATGGTAGTCCATACTTCAATCCTTAGAAGAATCATCTAAACAAAACCAGATGAAAACAAAACAATAAGTATTAATTAAAATATACAGGGTTAATTGTAAAACACCAAAAACCTCTCAGGACTATGTTACTAACATCATAATCAACAACTTTTGTTCTATGACTTTTAAAAATTCGTCATATTTTAGTTCACCAGATTTTCATATAAAAATAAAAATATTTAAATTGAACGCCCTAAACGCATGTAGCGTCTATGCAAAGCAAAAGAAAGCGATAGTATAAATTGCTTTCTTTTGCTTCGCATAGACTTCGTAACATTTAGGGCGTTCAATTTAAATATTTTTATTTTTGTATGAAAATCTGGTGAACTAAAATATGACGAATTTTTAAAAGTCATAGAACAAAAGTTGTTGATTATGATGTTAGTAACATAGTCCTGAGAGGTTTTCAGTGTTTTACATTTAACCCTGTATATACATATATATAAAAAGTAAGTTCATAAAATAATGAAGACAGGGTTGGGTTGCAATCTTACCAGATGCAGTGTATACCTGGATCGGCTGAACTGGTTTAATCTGCGAGGCATTCCAAAAAGTACTTACCCAAGATACAATAACCATAAAACTACCTGTACGCCAAGTTTTATTCACATACGTTTAGCCGTTGAGATTGTCGATTGACCGACAAAACATACAGATATATTCCATTATTAATTTATTTTTGTTTACAAGGTGTAAACCTCATGGATGTCCTCCACTATGAGGTCGGCGCAAGGGTCTGTCAGGTTTTTACCTACAGTCTCAAACCACCTCTTCCCTTTCCTTTCCAACTTCGCTTTCGTCCGGAACAGAGGGTTAAAAAATTTAAGGGAGCGTGTCACAAGCCACTAGCCGTCTAAGAGATACACGCCTGTCCTCCACGCCGCCATTTCGAGTCCTGATTCCCCCGAATGCCCCGATTCCCTGATGAGTTACGGATGCCCCCGAATCCGTCATCCCTGGAACCAATTTAAAAATAGCCCTCTTTCACGAGGGCGCCTATTTTCCGCCGTCCGCCGATGCCAGGTGCGACTGCTGTAAGTCGAGAGAGCACTTAGTTCACTTCCATGCCCTTTGCGAGAAGATGACCTCGCAGAAGAAGATCAATATATACCGGGACTCCGCACTGCCGACATTGATCGAACCACGGTCGGTAGCGACGGATCCCTTCCCATACAAACATATTAAACCAATCTGCTTTAAATAAGTTTTTAAACTAACATGATCACTAACAATATCATTAGAACTTAAAACGGGATATTCGAAATAAAAAATATCCCGGTATAAAGTTCGGCTTCCACTAAAACCAGATACAGCCAAACCGTTATTTTCTATGGAGTGAACATGCAAACGTCCAGACATTCATACTTATTGTCAAGTAGGAATAGGATAGTATGTATTTTATTCGACTTTCATTGCCCCATATAAAATCTGGGTCTGGCAGAGTTCAAGGCTAGGCTGGCAGACGACTGTTAGTACATATTGGACGAGGACATCTGCTTTTATGACAATACCTACCTTCTTTAAAGGAGTTTATGTTGATAGGTACCGTTCAATTTTGTGTTATTTTGTCCTACTTATGAATGCGCAAGTCTTCGTGTTTCGATATGTTTTATTTGAAAGTCAGCATTAAATTAGATGCAGCACAAAATATGGTATTGTATTAACAAAAAATAGTAGAATTTCGCCATGAATTTACATGCAAATATTGTATGCTTAAAATAAGCTTAATTAATCGAGTATTAAAAAAGGTACAACAGATACACTAATTAATAAAAAATATAAGATTGAAAAATTAACGCAAAAATACAAAGTGCATTTTTAGGATAAATATTTTTGGGTATCGTAATGAGTAAGTGTACAAACGTAAAAAAAAAGTATTATTATTATTACACCGTAAAAACTCAATTCTTGCTTATAAAAGTTTCTCAGTTTCTGTATTGACATTCGGATATTGGAACACCTGGTGCAGAACTTTAAATGCGAGCGAAGCCGCAAGGAGAAGTTAATAAAACATTAACATTAATTTAATTCAGATCTGTAGGTGTAAAATAAAAAGTTTACAATTTATATTGTAGTGGATGGTCTCGGTCGATGATCCATGTTGAGTCCGGTGGAAAAATAGGGTGTACTACGCCAAATCGAATGCCAAATAATCGAATATCAATTGATCAACCACTATTAATTGAACGTCTATACTCGAACGTTCATACTCGTAATATCAAATGGTTAATAAATCGAAGATTCAATGTATCGTACATTCAATATATCGAGTGTTCTAAATATCGAATGTTTGTTTAATCGAGCGTTCAACGCATATCTAAATATCAAGGTACTGAATACTTCTTATATATTATGTACTAGCTTTTGCCCGCGACTTCGTCCGCGTGGAATAGTTACTTTGGGCTAACGTTAAATTTAACCCCGATTTTGAAGCATTCTTCATTGGCGCTCCGCTCCTATTGGCCTTAGCGTAATGATATATAGCCTTTCTCTATAAATTGACTATTCAATTAAAAAATATTTTTTCAATTCGAACCAGTAGTTCCTGAGATGATCGCGTTCAAACAAACAAACAAACTCTTCAGCCTTATATTATTAGTATAGATAGCTGTTGCCCGCGACTTCGTCCACGTTTCCGTCATATTTCGTAAAAAGCCAGTAGCCTATGTCCTTCCTCACGGTTCAGTGATTTTGATTTAACAGACAGATTAACCTTCGTAATTTAGTTGGGAAATATAATATGTCAATCTATAATACTGTTGAAAAATATCGCAATACCGAACCGCACAATATTATTGTTAATAGCTGTGCCCGCGACTCCGTCAGCGTGTAACTCCTTGTGTGTTATTAAGTTAACGTATTGGTAATATTGTTTAGATCACGTTCACATGAGGTTTAAGTACCTATAGAACGAAAATACTTCAGCGCAAAGCTTCCGGGTAAACTATGTTGAAAGTTGACCCATCCGGCACGTGAACATAAAGATTTCTAGAAATGCTAACCCGGGAAAGAGCGACGTACAACTGACCATGCGAGAAACAACTGACACCGAGATCTACTCCAGCAACACGAAAAGTCTGCCCTTGAGCCTTATTAATTGTCATTGCATAACACACCGATACTGGGAATTGCGTTCTTTTAAATTGGAATGGAAAATTATTTGGTATTATGGGAATTCTGGGAATAAAGACGGTTTCTCCTGCACCGCAACCTGTTAAAATTTGAGCCTCAATTATATTTTGTTGTAACTGGGTTACTTTTAGCCGAGTTCCATTGCAAAGTTGTGGTGGTTTTAAATTTCGGAGCAGAATAATAATCAGAAAGTTTCGAACTGCTAAGCTATCGGGAGTTACACGTGTTATTGTGAGTCAACCATAAAAGATAGATATATGCGGTCGTGGGATATTTTTTATATAATTTTAAGGAGAACATTTCCGTCATAAATGATTTCTGTGTAGCTTTAACCATTAAGGTTGCACTCGCGACGGAAGCTTAAAAAATGGGGCAACTTCTCCCGTTTTCCCAACATTTCCCTTCACTGCTCTGCTCCTATTGATTGTAGCGTGAAAAAAAGTATACTATAACCAGCTCAGGAGTATGAAAAATAATTGTACCAAGTTTCGTTAAAATCCGTCGAGTAGTTTTTGTTTCTATAACGGTTATACAGACAGACAGACAGACATACAGACAGACAGACAGACCGACAGACAGACAGACAGACAATAATTTTACTGATTACATTTTTGGCATCAGTATCGATCCCTAATCACCCCCTGATAGTTATTTTGTAAATATATTTCATGTACAGAATTAACCTCTCTACAGATTTATTATAAGTATAGATAATACAAAAGTATGTTAATGTACCTATAAAACACGATAATTCAAATGTGATTCATTAGTAGTTTATTTTTTGTATTCTACATACCTATATATCTAAATAAAAACATCACTAGCTTCGGAAATCTCTAAGTGTGTTTGACAGTCTGCTTAATTCGCACCTGAATAATTTACATAACACTACAATCATGATAACCAATTCCAAAAGTAAGTTATAACTGCGCTTATATGGGTCGCTGTTGTGCCATCTCGCATGAGATGAAGCAGCAGTGACCCATTCTATTGAAAAGTTATGTATATCCTATACCAATTACGTGTAAGCAAATGTTACTAATATAGTTTTTTAAGTACGTTCTACTCACCATATTTGAGTTAAAGAATATTCTATTCTACATTAACATAATAAATGAAATTGAATACTAGCTGACCCAACATAAATATTATCTTTATAACCTTTAAAATCTTCCCTATACATACCCTTTCTTAATTTTTTGTAAGACTAACGTACAGCGGTCACCCCGAGGGTGAACTTCGACCGTAAGTATATAATTTTAAATACATTATTTCAGTAAAAAAAATATTTTCTGCACTTTTTCTCCATACAAACTTCATACTCCTCCGACCACGTAATTTTCGTAAAAAGGGGTACAAAGTTTTTGGTTCACGTATATACGGATCTACTAGCTTCTGCTCGTGACTTCGTTTGCGTGGGAGATTCCTATCCTAGGAATTACGGTATAAAAAGTAACCTTTGTGTTATTCCAGAATGTCTACTATCTACTTACAGAATTTCATTCATTTTGTTCAGTAGTTTTTGCGTGAAAGAGTAACAAACATCCATACACCGTACATCTAATACGTGACCCATACTCACAAACTTTCCCATTTATTACATTAGTAAGATAAGATAACAAGATACATAACACGTTTTTCTTCTCCTGGCAGCCGTTAAGAAGAAACTTTTCTCTCTATCAGCCGCAAATGTTATGTTGGTATAAGCCTAATGTCCAGCGCAAAAGATGCGAGCTTGTCGGCGGTGGCATCTATATTTAGTACGAGGTGGAAGAGGGATATTTGGTAACACTAGGAAGCAGATGCAGAAGGACAACTAAGAGACTACGTGATAACAACGAGAGACATTAAATCGGCAAGATATTTGAGTGAGTATGTTGTGGTAATCAGATAAATGTGACTAAATAATAACACCCACACGGGTGGCATCTTCAAAGTTAAGCTACACTCCGGTAATCACGTTAAGCCGATGGTCCTGGCTGCCATACGTTCATCTTTGACAGTCGTTACGAGATTAATTTTTCCCACGACTTTATATTTTGTGTGTGTGTAAGCATGCCTAATGTGTGTTTCGTGGCACGTGCATAGACAATTTTCCTTGCTTTCTGTTCTAGGTTAAGAAGTTTGAAACTATTTTTGTTCTTGCACGTTTGGGGCTTACGGATGTCCCACAAAATTGAACAGACAGTTTGACTGTGGGATCAATTTATAATCTATTTTTAACTTGTGTATATAATTAATAAATATATTATATAACTAATTAAAATTAATTAATATAATAAAGGAATAAATATATATTATTAATTAATTTAAAAATACAATAATAACATTAAGGTAGGGTGCTAAGTAAATCGTTTTTTAATTTAGATTTGATTTTTTTAATATTATTTTCTTCTCTAATACCCTCGGGTAAACCGTTAAGTATATATGGGATGCGTTTTTTTAATGTCCTGTCTCCATAAACGTTGGTTATTCTAGGCACAACATATTTACCCGAGGTCATTGATCTAGTATTATATTTATTATTTACATTTATCAATATAGAGCACTCGACTTTACAGCAATAGTATTGGGGTTCAAACCCGCGACCGCTCGGTCACAAGGCCATCACCTTATCACCTTTGCCTATTGACTGTTGTGTGCCACAGAGACGTATCAATATTTGAAAAGTGCGTTGTAATTGTTTAAAAGTATGTATAGTATAGCAGATAGCAGAGATGTAGGGTGCTCCCTATAAGTTATTGCTTTCTAAGGGTAGGGTGGTCCCTACTCTATGAAACCAATAGGTTAGCAGTGGCGTAACAATAGGGTGGCAAGAGGGGCAAAATGCCACTTGGCTATCAGGCGGAAGAGAGACATTTATTATTACAACATTAGTAAACTTTATTCGCTTATCTATGTCAACTAATTTAAGTAACCAACTGGCACAAATTACCTAAAACGTCACACATGTACGTCTTTGTTCCCTAGATCAACCTTTAAAACAAGTATGAACAGGCATCTTCAGGGCTCGTCCAACATCAGGCGTGATCGAAGTCAAGAGCGACCTCGTCTGAAATGTATCATAACTACATATACTTTAAATTAAAAGTTGCTAGAAACTAACTACGTTATAGTAGCATTGAGGGCCAGATCCGCTGAATTAATCCCAGGCCTCAAACGATATTAAGTAGTTAGTTACGTACCTCCTAGTTAGTGCTCAAGCAGTATTAATTTACAAATGCAGAATGATCTAAAAACAAAGCAAAGGGATATAAGTTTACTGTGCCTTCTCCATATCTACGTTTGCGGTACCTCAGCGTCGACACAGCGGCAAGGCAAGCTAGCCAGTGGCACGCGCGCCCGCGGCCCGAACACATGTCAAAATGGCTGCCAAAACATAGCCTCTTCAGCCAGCCTGTGACCTAGGTGCTAGTGCACAGTGCACTCTCATTCATTATTAACTAATAATGTGATTAATTACTCCATGTCGTGCCAGAAATTGCTTATCATTACATCCACAATGATTTTCGTCTTATATGCTTTTTCTATGATCGGGATTTTAATGACAAAACCTGGTCCTGTGAGTACTTATTCTAATTTATCTATTTTTAGATTATTTATATAAAATATACTGAGTTAAAAAAATTGCATCTTTTTATCGCACGTATGTTCGAAATGTCAAGCGCTCTTTAGCACAATACCAATTTGAAAACATTCACTCCTACGCTCTTTCTGTGACCCATTTGTACTCATGCCTAGACGGATTTTATACCTTTGTAATACATAATAAATGATATAAATGCTAATTATAGGTCAGACCTAGGTGACGAGTTTGTAAAGCACTTGTAGCTTTGTCTGTGCGTCGTTTGATAGCGCGATCGATCGGTGAAAATCATGCGCGCTGCAGCCCGTCCGGCTTTCCCGCTAAAACTACCTACGTTCCAATCTATTTTTATCATTGTTCACCTGTATTATTAACAAGGATGCAACGGAGTATTGATTTATGGCGGCTGAACTGTGCCCTTTGCTATTAGGGGAGGAAGTTGAAACGTGAACGTGGGCGGATTGAAAATTCTAGATTAAAACATGACTACATTTTCCAATAAAAGTATCATGCAATTTTACGTTGTACAGGATTTGAGAACGTTATCTACAAATATGACGAAGGTACCATTACTGAGTGATTTAGTTGGTAATGAATGGTAAATATTACGAAAAAAAACAATGGTTACCTTTTTTAAGACCAAACAAACGTCTGTTGCTATGGTAACCAAGCGCCCCTGTTACAATGCTCGCTAATTTATATAATACAGCCATTTAAATGTGGTTATTATATTTATGAGATGAGACTTACGATTAGTGAGTTATTATAAAAAAATTGGTAGATTTTTTGTTTGGAGTAATAGATTTTATAAAAAATAAACCGACTCCCAAAAAACACTGCAAAGTGAAAAATAACTTTAATTTCGGTACTCGGTGTCTTTAGTTTTGTATTTTCGTTTTTGGCACCGACTTCTGAAATTATTTTTCACTTTGCAGTGTTTTTTGGGAGTCGGTTTAATTTTTTGGTAAAAAGTTTTTATTTCACTCTTTTTAGTTGGTCTATTTTTAATTTACCTAGTTACAAGAGCTTAAATGTCAACTACTTAATACTTTTACAAAATATTGCTGGGCCGTTAATTGTTGAGGAGTTCTCCTGGTACATCACCATCAGCTCTACATCACCATATGCATTGTGACGAGCATAAAGTGCTTAACATCCATATTCAAGTAATCGAATCGCAATCCACTCAATACTTATTATTCAGTAGTTTCAGCGGCCATCTGTGGTCTTCATCATCATTTCCACTTCCTCAAATGGTACTTTTTGAGAGAAACTGCACAAATTACTATAATAAATACCCAAAACGTCATAGGTGTGCCTATAATATTTGAAGAGTTCCCTCGATTTCTCCAGGATCCCATCATCAGATCCTGACTTTTATGAAAATGGGACCAATTTCGAAGTCTATCCTATGAATCAAAAAAAGAATTTTCCAAATCGGTTCAGCCGTCTTCGAGTAATCGGTGATCACACATTAAAAAAATATATATATATATACGCTTCGAATTGATAACCTCCTCTTTTTGTCGTCGGTTGAAAAGCCAGTGCGGTTTTATTTATTATAATTAACGCCGCCACAGGCAAGTCCAGTTAAGCAACCAACAACCTCATTGATTTTTTTTTGTGAAATGTGAATTTCAGCTTGAAAATCAGCGGAATCAAATTAAATCAATTTTTTCTTCGGGAAAATGAGGAAAATTCCATGATTTTTTTTAGTAAAACTGTTCATTTATTTAGACACAAATAACAGTTACATAATAATAAAACTATAATTTAAAAATTAAGCAACCCAAACCACAAGTGACCGAAAGAAAAGAAAGTTAGAAAGACATAAAAGCAAAAAAAAAAAAAAATTTATTAAATCCGCAACGATTAACATATTTTTATTAAATCTCGGACAAGAGTTTTTAATAGCTTCAACTTTGAATTGATTATAAGAAAAGTCAAATATATCAAGCCGTCGCAGTGAAGTGCGAGTTATATAAATAAAATTGGCCAAGTGCGAGTCAGACTCGCCCATGAAGGGTTCCCAAGTAACTATAATAATATAATATAATATGTATATGTCGCAGTAAGATAGATACAGCCGTAATATGGTTATATCCCTAGGGATATAATTATATACCGGAACATAGTTATACGAAAGCGATTCATTACTATCTTACGGTCGCAATCTAGTAATATGCTTATCTGACTAAACTAATCTAGTTAAATAGTTATAAAATCTACCACAAAATTAAATAAAATAATATATTGGCTTTTATTTTTATTACAAAATCAACTTTTTGCAACTTGCAATTAATTACAATACTTTTTAGCAATAATATGTAGTTGGCAGTGATTTTATGGTGTTTACGCTTCCGTTTATCTATGTTACGGTATATAATTATATCACTAGGGATATAACCATATCACGGCTAATCTATCTTACTGCGACATATATTTATTTGAAAAAAAAACCTTAAAAATTTCATAAAACTAGCTTATTTACATTTGTTACGGCAAATAACTTTGTTTTTCATAGTGTTTGTATGAATTACAAAGTTATATTTGAGGTTTTAGAAAATATGCTGTATCTCAAAAACTGGTGACTTGATCTCGTTCAAACCAATTGTGGTTGAAATTTTACATTAACATCTATAGACATATATTTTTTTAGATTTTTTACTCCATTATTATAGAAGTTAGAGGGGGAAGGGAACATTTGACCACTTTGAAAGCGTATATCTTTTAAACGACCTTATAAAAAAGTGGCTTTAGAAACCTCAATGACATTTTTAAAGAACTGTCTATAGATACCACACACGCATAGGTTTCATGACTAAAAAATATTTTCTGTTTCAGTTCCATGTATGGGGAGCCCCCCTTTATTTTAAATATTTTTTAATTTTTTTTTAAATCGGAATGCGGTTCACAGAATACATCTACCTACTAAGTTTCACATGTATAGTCTTAATAGTTTCGGAATAAAATAGCTGTGACATACGGACGGACTGACAGACAGACAGACGGACAGATATGACGAAACTATAAGGTTCCGTTTTTTGTCATTCGGCTACGGAACCGTCTAGGAAGGGTGTGACGACTGTGATAACGGATAATAAATGAAAAATAAGTCACGTTGCGCCGAACGACTCTCTTAATCGAAATAATTGTTCTAGTTTCGGATATCCTTCTTGAGCTAAAGAGGTAATAAGGTAACATAATAATATTGTTTTCAATTAATTGTTTTAACGTGAACTCAAAACAAAGGTACATTTTCACGACAACTTGACTGATTGTTTCTATAAAAATAACTAAATAAACCACCGTTACTTAAACCCTTTTTATTTTACCACACTGGCTGATAAACATAATCTTCAAGGTTGAGCAACGCTTGCCGAGTCGACTCGGCAAGCGTTGCGACCGTCTTAACATATCGAGTTTCTTCCGTGCCTCAGAAAGCACAATAAGCCGTTGATCCCAGCTGCGATTTGTAATGAAATGAAATGAAATGAAATGAAATGAAATGAAGTGAAATGAAATGAAATTACATGAAATGAAATGAAATGGAATGGAATGAAATGAAATGAAAGCATCGAAAAATTCATCAACATCACTATCAATGGGAAAAATGCACAGAACCATTTTTGTAAATTGTTTATAAATAACACTTTTACACGTCAGGAATTCTTTTTATCTTTTACAGTCGTTAGGGATTGTCAAAAGACTGAAAATCTATCACTGGTCTTGCCAAGGGGTATAGTGTTACCCCTGTACCGGGTTGTAGAGGTCAGTTAGGCAGCCGCTCCATGTAAAACATTAATAATCAGCCGCATCTAGTGAGATTGGAACCCCACCCTAACATAGTTGGGAAAAGGCCAAGTAGATGACTACTCAGGAAAATAATATATTAAAATTCGTCTTGTAAAATGTACAGACGCACATGAAGCTACCCGAAACTGTCAAATTTTCCCAATCAATCTTGAACCTAATTTCTTTAACAATAAAGTTGAAAATCTATCAAAGAAATTTGACAGATTGTTGTAGCTTGGTGTACTGGCGTCTGTACCTAAGCATTACATATACGATATACCTCAGCATAGCATTAATAGCCTTTGGTATGAATATATGGCAGAAATAAGAAAATTAAAAATGTTATGTGCGTCAAGTAACTTGGAAGCAGGTCTAGAGAAACAATTAACAAACTGATTTAAAAACTTTTACAGTATGTTTACTAACAGAAGGCGTTCCCTTTAACCCGCAATAGTATAGCATCCATACGTGCTAAAAAAATATTACCATTCGAAAACAAAATGTTTTTTTTTTTATATTAAAATATTCACTAAAAATGTTAAATTGATACGTATAAGAAACACTCCGTACACGCGTACTTGAAGCATGGCAACGTTGCAAGTTATTTATGAATGCGTACACGTGTACAGAGTGTTTCTTTTACGTATCAATTTACCATTTTTAACCGACTTCAGAAAAAGGAGGAGGTTCTCAATTCGACTTGAACCTTTTATTTATAACTCTCATAACGCGGAGATGACTGGACAGATTTGGAAAATTCTTTTTTGTTTGAGAGGGTATACTTTCTAGTTGGTCCCATTGTCATGAAATCAGGATCTGATACTGGAAACCTTGAGAAAGCGAGGGAACTCTTCAAATATTATAGGCACACCTATAGCGATTTGGGTATTTTTCATAGTAACTTGTGCAGTTGCTCTCGAAAAGCACCATTTGGTGAAGTGGAACTGATGATGAAGACCACAGATGGCTACTAGAACAACTCAATAATAAGTATTTCATTGGTTGTGATTTGGTTACTTGGATATGGTTGTAAAACACTTTATGCTCGTCACAATGCATATGGGGAGCTGATGGTGAAGTACCAGGAGTACTCCTCAAAAATCAAAAACAAAACAGCTTGGCATAGGGAAAATAAATATTTTGCAAAAGGTGATAAGAAGGTGAAGGCTTTTGTAACTAGGTAAATTACAAACCAACCCACTAAAAAGCGAGAAAAATAACTTTTTTACAAAAAATAAAACCGACTTCCATAACAAAACACTACAAAGCTAAAAATAACTTTAATTTCGGAAGGCGGTGTTTGAAAAAATAATATAATATTAAATATTATATAATATTAAAAAATATATAATAGTGAATATTTTAATATTAAAAAAATAAAAACATTTTATTTTCGAATGGTAATATTTTTTTAGCATGTATGTAATGGGAACGCCCTCTGTTAGTTAACATACTGTATTTGTATAATAGCCACACGGTTCAATCTTCGAGGTTAAACAGAAATGAAATTGATATAGATATTGTAATAGACTGTCATTTTATTTGTATGGGTCGAGTTGCCTGAAAATTGAAATATATGTATAAAATTCTATTCTATTATATTCTAAACAGCGCTGGAAGAGGTACGCCCGAGCATGGGGGTGGTCATTCATTACATATACAACGTGCAACGGAAAGGGAGACATACCAAGGGCACGGCTTCTTTGGGTGATATCAAACGATATTGGAAGGGTTTTTTAATCCTATCTCTACATGTTCGGAAGTAATGAGAATTTTTAATACATTAATACCAGATACAGTACTAGGCGCACAGAATTACGGAAGAGATATATCGTGATATTTGCAAGTAACGTGGAAAGTTACCTACGTAGTGCGATGACACGATTGTTATGATTTCAATTTAAGAAACTTACGAAACCGCAAATTTGGTATCAACTTTTAGAGTATTTTATTTTGAGTTGAAACCCTTCCAGTATCGTTTGATATCATCCAAAGAAGCCGTGCCCTTGGTATGTATATACCCTTTCCGTTACACGTTGTATAGACTCTTCCGAGCATATTAAAGCACGTTAAACAATTGGTTTCGCATAATAATTTGTACATCTTAAATCGTCGTTACGTAGTCGGAAGAAAGAAAATAAGACACCACTTTTTCCAAGACTCTTTATTGTACACCATAACAGAAAATAAATAAGGATTTAAAACGGTGGTGGATTAAAGGCTTTTCCCTCTCATAGTAAAAGAGGCCTGGGTCCCAGCGAAAGGACCATTAGAGGCTGGCTAAATATTTTATTTATACTTAGTGGATAAAAATGTCAGCTTTCTTTTGACCATTATCTCCCTTGCAACGTATTCGCTCTTGACTAATATAATTATTAGGAAACACAGTTCTACTGTTTAGCTCTACGCATTGTAACTATAAGTACAGGTTCAATTCAAATCTTTGGATGCGTTGCATGCATGCATTATACATATAGCTACATATAAAAGCTATGGACTTGGTTTATGATTGTAAATAATGGCTTATCGAGTCCATATTCATGTCACAATTTTTTTCTGAGATGTCCGCCTAAGTTTCTGAAGAAAGTAGTGTTAGTCTTCTCTGACTAAAAACCGCCCTGTTCCTTGAGTTACCCTTGCGTGCCGGGGCCTCGGTAAATCTTTATTACATTCCCCCAACCCCGGCAGGGTACATTCATCTATAACATATTATTTGCTGCCTTTGTTTTAACTATCGCTGAAGGTTATAAGTGCTTCTTTAGAGATAAAATGCCTACAAAGTATATATCAATACTACTTGAGCTAGCTCTCCCATAAAAGAAATAGATACGAAGGCATCCAAAGAAAAGTAAGTAAACATCATGAGAAAACGAACACTTCTTGACACGAAAAGCTGCTCTAAAAAGAAGTCAAGCATCTCTTAGAAAATGCAAAGCTTTCAATACGAAACGCTAGTCTGCATTCTCTCGTATTTATAGGTCACATTCACATGATGAGCCGACTTTATGCGCTTTTAGCGTGAGTTAAAAGTTTCATATCAATCAAAGAGGGTCCGCCGCGTTTTCGAATCCATTTCCACTAAAATATCGATATCAAATTGAAATAAAAATGATGCGGGGAATAGGCAAATTCAGTGTTCTAAAACGCTCTTAAGGTTCAGTGATTTACTAAAAACGAATGAATAGTTTCGGGAGTGGATTGGAACAGGAGTGATGTAGTGTCTGGTTTTTGAGGTCATGGCCGCAGGTTTTAGCAGTTTGTGTTATTTTAATACTTCTGAAAGATTAAGCTGTTTTGATGTAATTTAATTAGATGTGCTTAACTCACGAACTGTAAGTGTGACAAGATTTGGGTGGACAGGTTTTGCTTTGGGGTAATTATAGACTACCGAAATCTGCGCCCTGATTGCGTAATTCATAAAATGGCATATCTTTTCACAACTGAAAGGGACTTCAAATCCAATGCTTCACATATATTAAGGCCATTCATTTTACATGTGCAGCCTGTGGAATATGCATATGAGGGCTTATAGTGGCGTCCATAACCAGTATAATATTAACGCTCTTAGAATGCTGTTGGGGCTTCCGCGTTTCAGTAGTACATCGGGAATGTTTGCTAAAGGGACAATAGCGTGTTTTCAAGCAATAGGGAATATGCATGTAATTTTTTTATTTGCATAGAAATAACTTATTATGTCTAGTGATTGATATTGATTTTTTTTAAATATCTTCATCATGACGAAGTTTTAAAACTTGAAAGTTGATAATTAGAACGAGAATTCCGACACAGACTGACACCAAAGTCTATGATGCTCATACAGCTGCTTTACGAAAATAGCGAGAGAGACAGAATATATTCGTTTAAAAATGTTATAATTAGTTGGTTCTTCGATAGATTTCATCCTGTTTCAGTGCTAGTATTATGTTTTTGTATATTTTATAGTATAAACTGGTTATGCATAATCTCTATTATGCGGAAGAGAGCAACATCCCTGATGCACAGGATTCGGGGGAGCATTATCAGTTGTGGACCAGCCAGACTGTCCGCTTTCGGGGTGGACTGTATGCATTACTATGGATCGGGTGCAGGGGGTAATGAACCAATATATTAGAACCAACTGATTTTTGCATTATTTTATTTACTTCTTTTATAAATCATACTTAGCGGAAATTATACTAACATAGTCTATAAGCTACTTTACTAGCAGATGATGGAGTTCACGTCTGGTTTAACAATATATATTAAAAGATAAACACGTAATGGATGCGGTTGCATTGTCGAAATTAACCCTTATGTCAATCTATTAATTTTTCTACTACGTAATAAGGGAGTTGGGAAAAATGAAAAATTTTGCTAAATCTACAGCAATGTCTTTCGTTCATCAGAACAGAGTTAGACAGCGGGGTACCTTATTATAGTCTATTAATGCTATCAGTTTGAGAATGCTATTCTCAAACAAAAAAAAAATACATTTTGACGGTGAAACTGCTAATATTTTGTTACCGGATCATAAACCAAAGAATTGGCTTGTACCTTTCAAATATTATAGGTAAATGCTAAAGTGATTCGAATCTGTTTGTCGGTGACATTATAACGTCTAAACTAACTACTTACCCGATTTTAAATTTAAATAGATTAGACCTTGGGAAAGGCCATCGCCCACTTTTTTCGCTGATATTAAAACCTTTTCTGTCAAGCGAAGCAGCATAAGTTAGTCTTCGATAATCTTCTATTTTTTGGTCAACTGCAAACTTAATTTAAAAATGTCTGCCACAAACGTGGCAAACATATAACAAACTGCAAAATTTTATGAAACTAAATAACTAAACGTTAAACTTCCAGTGCGTGTCTGAAGTGGAATGCAGGGAAGGGCATCTATGTCCGGAACACTGGGTGTGCTGCGACCTCGGCTGCTGCGAGATCGGCACGGGCATGGCCAAGCCGCGGCGTGTCAATTTGACGCAGCTGTACGCCAACAACACGCCGCCTGCGCCGCTGCCACATGACTTCGATGACACGCCGCTGAAAGAGCATAACGTTCCGTACACTTATGCTTGGTATGCGCAATGGTGAGGACTTTATATGTTTAAAGTAGCATTTATGCAGCTTAAGCCCACATTTCTTTTTTTATTCGGCCTAAATCTATTCTTATAGGTTCTTATAACCTAATGCAGTAGTGCGTTTGCTCATAAATAAATATTTTCAGAACAATAAAACGCAATGGTTTTCTTTTCTTTGTTTTTTTTTTTATGTTTTTCTTAGCTTATTTTGAGTACCTACCACTGCTGAGCAAAGCCCTGTTTACTTCCAATATTTTTTGCAAGTTTTATGCCGAATAAACTTATTAATTCGTAATTGTAAAATACCTACCGCTTAGTGTTGGCAGGCATAAAACTGAGCCATTAATAAATTGTACCTATCTATAGAGTTCATAGGTCACATTAAAGGCAACAATTCTTTATTGACTTACAAAATTATTTTCTAAATAACATCTATTATATATCTCCTGAAATAACATCTATTCATATTGTTTATTTCGCAGGCCCGTGCTTTTTCTTCTGGGAACTCTAGGTGGTATTTTGATTTGCTGCGTCTGGTGCCTTTTCTTCAAGAGGTCTTCAACCCATGGGGTGTACATGTGTTCGATGGCATGTTGTGTTCGACGGCCGACCTCGGAACACGACTCGGCCGGCTCAGTGTACCCTCCACCTCGCTACAGCCGCTGCGGATCCTTCCACCAGGCACCACCGCCCTATTCTGAAGTGATTTATTGTGAAACTACTACAGTTGGAGGTTTATTTATTTTCGCCAGTTTATTTTTATTCATAAAAATCTGATTTTATTTCAAATAAATGCAGCTGTTTGTATTCGATGTTTGCATGATTTTATGCTGACTGTTGCCCTGTTTTAAATTCATTTTAAATGAGGATGATGATAGAGTGCTTTTTTATAGTAGTTTAAGTGTTTGTTTTTTATTTGACAGTAATTTCGATATGTTTTTAAATATGTTTCTCTTGTTTTCGCAGGTTGCATCTAAGCCTGATCTTTACCCACTGGTCATCACTTGCGGGGAAGGAGATGGTAAAGCCGGAAACTATCTCATGGTTCATTACTTCCGGAACTACGTGATTAGAGCGCCAGGTATAGATTTATAAATAGCCACACATAATGCAATAAAAAGCCATTTCATAAAGCTTTTTATTGCACCTTTCATTTTCTAAATTGTTTTCATAATATTTCATTATTTGCCGTCATTTAATTTATTTCTGGAAGGTGTGTGGGTGATTTTCAAAATTTTTGTACATTTTGTTGTGTGAAAACGTCCACTCCAATATCATCCAGAAAAACTGCATTGAAGTGATCAAACTAGTATTATTATCCTTGAGAAACATTTCTTCCAGATAGGTATCAACATTTCAGATAATAATAATAAGTAGTTAATAAAAAAAAAAGTTTAGTTCTTCAACCTCATAACGTTTTCATACAGCAACCCAGTGTCTCCAAGCAAAAAGCGTTACAAAAAAAAAGCATAAAAAAGAAACTACTCACATATTTACAGTTCTTGTTACGCAACAAAAAAACGTAACAAATCGTTACAAAAATGAAATAAACCATAAGTTGAATAACAATCTCAAACATTTGGAGGTTAGAAATAATACTATTGGAATTATCCAGCTTCTTTTTAGTAGTTGGTCAAAATTATTCTTTCAATTTACGCAAAATTTATAAGAGATAGACTTATCGTTGTTTTTATAGCTGATCAACCAAAATGAAAGATTTATTGTTGAAAAAACACTGCACAGGCACAAACACACTTTTCTTGTTGGTGGCACCCGCTGAAAAAATGGTGGACAGACGTTCCGTTGTCATCTGATTGGACGATTTTAAATGGAGAATTTTGCCAGTTGAAAATCTCAAATATCTAATAATGTTGGTGTTACAAAAAAGAATAACAAAAATGAATGAAAAGAAAGACACACATTGAAACAATGTTATTATTATTATGCATTGGGTTATTTATTTATATTTTACACATTGAAATCATAATTAGAGTCCTAAAGATATTGTGCAACTAGAACTGTAAATATGTGAGTAGTTTCTTCTTTATGCTTTTTTTTGTAACGCTCTTTTGCTTGGAGACACTGGATTGCTGTATGAAAACATTATGAGGTTGAAGAACTAAACATCATTTTTTTATTAACTACTTATTATTATGATCTGAAATGTTGATACCTATCTGGAAGAAATGTTTCTCAAGGATAATAATACTAGTTTGATCACTTCAATGCAGTTTTTCTGGATGATATTGGAGTGGACGTTTTCACACAACAAAATGTACAAAAATTTTGAAAATCACCCGTGTATGAATGTGAAATCAGGCAAAGTTTAAGAATGCACCTAATAATAAAAAATAATGTACCTTTTATACCAAAAAAAAAACTTCAACGGCTGCGTAACTTACTCGTATACCCACTCAGCCGCTCTGCATCTAATCGGCTTGAGAGCTTATATCGACGAGACAGAGAACGCAGCCAGTTTTCAATCTAATTGAATTACTTAGTAATATGTAGCTGTACTGCATACCTCAATGTTAAGAAGTCTATCAGGTCAAACGGTGCGATTTTCTAAAATGTTGGATCCTGTTAAAAAATCAATTAAAAAACGTGAAGGTGTACTGAGACTTGCCAAACTTAACGTAACCACAGTCAGCATCAATTTTGTCGAAATTTAAAGACTATACGTTAAAAAGTGCAGTGTATTTTATTTCTCCATTAATAATTACAGGCTCTCTATCAGCGACGAGTACTGCAGAATCTCTCAACTCCAGTTTCATATGCAACGCGGCAAATGAGGTATATGATCCAACACAACAGGATTCTAAGAGTCACGATAGAGCTCATGCTAATCACCATCATTGCAAAGGGTCACATATCTACTCAAACTCGGTAGCTCAACTGTGCTATTGAAAGAGAACTAGTTAGTAAATTATCCAGTTGCATAAATGCCTTCTTCTCATAGTGGGGCTTCAGTATCCATCTACCTTTGTATCTAGGTAAATGGCAATATCGCAGTAGCAAATGATTATGAAGTTGCTTTGTTTTGCTGAATCTTTTTCCCACTGGGTATACTTGTAGCTGCCATTTTTGGCTGCAATTAACGCAATCGTGAAGGCTTAACCAGATCTTGACACCCAAAAGTCTTTACGTAACGAGAACACTGCTTTTTATGGCTGAAACTCTTTGTTTTATACATATAATATAAGTGATTCAAATAATTTACTTAATTTCTACTCTTAGGCAAATTCAATCATTCCACCACCGTACTCGTGCGCGAGCAACTACGAGGAATGCGGCGTGGGGTGCGGACCGCTGCTACGATCCCTGTCCTCACTGACGGAACAGCGCGCCCCCGCCGCCCCCGCACCGCAGCGCTCCCGCACCGAACCCACGCCCACCAGACCCCGTGAACCACCCGCCGCCTTCCGGGACAATCTCATTACTTCGCCTGTCCAACCCTTGGTGGGTATTTTCCTTATGTCTTTTTAAGTATTCGTATGTTGTCACATACCTCATCAACACACATTCTTTTACACTTTTTCAGGACTCTAACTTTGACCTTGAGTTGGAGCTTATTGATTGCGAGATGTACTGTGATGGAGGATGCAAACCGAGGCTCGGTCCATCCCCACCCATCCAACAGAACCTCGATGAAGACGATGATAACAATATGTACATGCACGAGGCATATGGCAGCTTGAGGCAATACTACACCGGCAAACCAGATCCGCCCGAGTCACCGCCGCAGCCAACGAGTCCTACACAGACATCTAGGGATTCCACGTTGAGGCGGACCAGTGACGAACGTCATCGTCGTCGCCTCGAAAGCGTAAAAAAAACGCCAAGACAAAGAAAAACGAGCTTATACATGCCATTATCGGTCGCTTACCCCGTTAGGACTTCACGAATCTCACCTGGAACTCGGACTTCATCGCGCTCTGCACCGGCCACACCATGCAGCTCTCTCGTGCCTACCTTGCTCACGTTCTCGCAGAGGGTGTCAGCGTCGCGACATGGCTCAAGATCATCAAAGTTCGAAGAGGAGAGCGATCCACTGCTGGCAGATTTAGACAACACACGCATGGACCACAAGTTTTAAATGCCACACGACTCCGATGATTGCTTTTTACCTACGATCAGAGCCGGATTAACCCTGTCAGAGGCCCTAAGGCAATGGCATTCTCGGGGCCCCTTTTCTTACTTTGACTGACCAAATCGTGTGTGAACTGAGGTAACGCACATTAAGGGCTGTGGTTTTTAATATATTTGTTTACTTATTCCCAGATTTGTTCTAAAATTGTTTTAATTCTACCACTAAATCTAACGATTTGTATTTTGTGAGATAACAGTATATGTTTTCTTGGTGCGTACCCTGGGTCTGGGCCCTTAATTGATGAGGGGCCCCTAGGCAGTTGCCTACTCCGCCTAATGGTTAATCCGGCCCTGCCTACGATTTATAAATGTGCTCCAATCAACCCTTGATTGTGATGTCCATCGATGTTAATAGATGCATGTAATAGCGTAAGATTTTAAATATTGGTGTATTTTTTGCCAAATGGCCTAAACAGCGACCCCCACCGTAGCCGTCGTGTGACGACAACACATTCAATTCTTAATGTTGTGATTGTTTACTGTGCTCATTATATCTTAGAGCCTATGCAATTATTACATAGTTAGTTTAATGTTAATTATTCAATTATAATATCGCTATTAAGAAAAGAGCTTGTTGGACCATTGTTCACTTGCCTTCTTATAAGATGTATTAATAAATATGAAAATAAACCGCGAGTTTCATTTACCCACACTTCCTTCATAATTAACTAGGTAAACCTACAATAGGACAATTATTACAAAACACAATACTTAGGTACCTACGCTGTTGTATCTTTTTGTCTTTAGTCACTAAATGTTACATTTAATTGTATATTCGTTGTAACTTGTACCGCAAAGAATTTGCATCTATTTGGGATTACGTTTATAGCAGCTAGGTTCGCGTGGGAGGATTTCCCGCGTAAATCCCGATCCCGTGGGAATTCCGAGATAAAAGTAGCCTATGTGTTATTCCAGGATGTCAACTATCTACTTACCAAATTTCATTAAAATCCATCTAGTAAGTTCGGAGATTAGCGTGCACAAACAGACAGACTTTTTTTGTCTTGTTACCCTTTCTTAACCCACCTTAATTATTATTTTTGTATAAAATTCAAATGTACAGACACACTTTTTTACTGTTTTATTATACATTATGTATAGATTACCCCTGTTCCCGATACCAGTGGGCTACTGTTTCTTTTTATATTTTTAAATGTATTTTTTATTTTATAGGAATATGTAAGAATGTAAATAGGTAATATGTATATAGGATGGAAGTATAAACAATGTAATAAATGAAATAACGTAATATAGTATATTTTAATAGAAAAGTACCTAGCCAACCGGTGTCGGGAACAGGGTCCAAGCTAATATGAAGCTAATGGTCACGACTTCTGTGAAGGAACCTCCAGACTATATGCACCCTGTCCAGGAGTACCTACGTACCTATTGCTTTCTGGAGAAGCCCTTGATCTAGCAGCGAGAGCCTCATCAGATGTTGGTTGAGGCTTCTGGTTAGGCTGTGGTGACTAGTGGCTTAATAAATGCTGTTACCTACTACATCCTAAATATCGACAACTTTGCGCACCAGCTAAAGTATTTTGTTTGCTTAAGTACCTATCTTTCTTGGCTTTATCTATGTCGTATAATAAGAAAGCGGTATATCATGAATAATTTGCATGCATTACTTTTATTGCAGGTACCTTCTTTTCGTAATAAAATAAAATTATAAGATCTAAGTATGTACCTAATTAATGAGCGTAAAGTAAAATTCCTGAATCTAAACAGTAAACATACATTCATATAAAATTTCAGCTATAAAATAGTACCTACTCTGTGATATAAAAACATAGTTGCAAAGCAGAGCAGCAGGGGCGTAGCTACCGCCGTATTTGCCGTATCAATTATACGGGGCCCCCGGGCCACGGGGGCCCCCAAAGTGTGTAAGGAAAAAGAATAAAAACTTTCTAATTTATTTTATTTTACAAATGACAAAATTCTATAAAGCAATTCCTTTTTTTCCCGCCTTAAGCGTGCGTTCAAAAGTTGGCAACACTACATCGTTATGGCGGGCTGCGGGACTTCCCCGTTTTACTTACTTCATCTTCAACTCAGCGGGGAATCCCCGGGAATCCTTCATCGATATCGCGATGTACGTGTACGTTGTTGTACTTTGCATTGGATGTTAAACCACGGAGTGCAGTGCACTGTTTATTTACGCGCTTTATATAAATGTGCATTACATTGTAATTCAGTACAAACAATATTGTTCTTCTGGTTTAGCAGTATTAGTAACGATTTGTAAAAGAAATGAGTGAAAGGAAAAGAGATTATCCCAGCGGCGCTGAGAAAAGAAAAATTAAACAGAAAAGGGACGAGGTTATAAAAAAAGTGCCCAAAATTTCTTCATTTTTTCAGAGACAAGATACTGTGAGTGATTTAGATTGGAAAGGTAAGTACTACACTACTACCCAACCCATTTATTAGGGGCCCGTAGTGATAAACAAGGAAATCTTTTAATTTCGGTCTGTCCATCTGTCCGTCACAAAAAGTTGTCTCCCCCCTCGATTTTCACAATTATACTGTTTTTAGGGTTCCGTGCCTTGATTAAAAAAAACAAAATTCTAACTTATCTATAGGATCGATTTGTTTTGTTGTTTGTTTATCAGTCCGTATCGTATCGTTAATTGCGTGTTGAGAACTTCAGATGTGCAGACTCGCTTTCGGGTTCTCGTTTTGTATGGCCACTACACTACGCGCTGCGTTTAAATAGCACGCAGGTGTATAGTAATGCACGGACGGGCTGCAGGTGATTTTGTATCTACTAATAGGTACGAGCACAATCCGCGTAGAATCTGTGTGCGTCTGAACTGAACACTCTCTAACTGTGACCCTTTGTAACGTTATTTATTTATATATAACTCTTTTTAGTTTAGTATCAAAGCATTCGTATTTATTTTTTAACAATTACTCGTTTATTTTTAGATTCTTCTGAAGCATGTTCTTCGTCACATATCCATCCGGAAATAGAAGAAAGCCAAGCACATACTTTATCGGATGTCCATCCAGAAATCGAGGAACCCCAAGTCAACGATTCTGATATATCTGCAGATAATGCAGATTGTAATATAATTTCATCAGATAGAGGAAATTTTGGTGACAATTTAACTGAATGCGAACGAAAAATAATTTTTAAATTGGGTCCATTTAAACCACAAGGACCATTTCCAAAAGTTTCAGAAAATAACCGACCTTTTTCAGCTTATTATTATTCATATTTCAATCAGGCAGGCATAAAAATTATAAGACCATGGTTATGTTATTCTAACGTTTTAAACAAACCGTACTGTCACTTCTGTTGGTTATTAGCAGATCGTCAAAACAAATCGTACTCCTCTGCTTGGGTTAACGGTGTTTCGGTTAGAAGCAATTTCACACAAACTATTCTTGACTATGAAAAGTCACAGCAGCATATTAGTGCCTCACTCTCTTATAATAATTGGTTGCAAGGAAATACCATCGATACTCTATTGAAAGGTGAAATCGATAGTAAAATTACATTCTGGAGAGATGTACTGCATCGTATAATTAATGTTATAATTACTTTAGTATCTTGTAATCTACCTTTGAGGGGGCATGATTCTGATTCTGGCAATTTTATGGCAATTTCACGTCTGCTATCTAACTATGATGCAACTTTAAAAGAACTTTTTCTAAAACCGAAAGGTGAAATAAATTATTTAAGCCCTACGATTCAAAACGAAATTATTAGTTTGCTTGGTACTAACGTTAGGAACAGTATTATCTCAGAAATTAAAAAAGCTCCATTTCTGACAATAATTCTGGATACAACACAAGACTTGTCAAAAATTGACCAACTATCTGTAGTTTTTCGATATATCTCGGTTACAGAAAATGATGATAATGTGCCTAAAGAAATAAAAATCTGTGAGTCCTTTTTAGGATTCATAGCAGTAACCGATTGCAGTGCTGCAGGTCTGAAAACTGTCATTTTAAATTTGACTAAAGAATATGGAATTGATTTGACTAAATGTAGAGGACAGGGATACGATGGAGCAAATGTTATGTCGGGTGTGTATGGAGGATTACAAACCCTAATAAAAGAGCATGCTCCAAATGCCGATTATGTTCATTGTGCTGCGCACGCTTTAAACTTGGTTTTGAACGATGCTGCGAGACATGTTCGTGAAGTATCGACTTTTTTCGATAATTTAGAAAAAATATACACTTTTTTTGGCAATAGTATAAAACGCTGGGCTATGCTAAGTAAAAAATATTTGATTACCCTTAAAAAGGTATGTCCTACCAGATGGTCTTATAGGAACGACGCTTTATTAGCAGTAAAGAAAAATTTTTTACTAATCATGAAAACTTTGTACCAACTAAATTTAATTTCAAATAAAAAAGATGAACGTGAAGAATGTAAAAGTATAATTAATATTTTAGAGAGTTTTGATTTCTTAGTGCTCGTTACATTTTTTTCTTCACTATTTGAAATTATTAATCCTGTTTCTAAAGCTCTACAGCATGATAATAATGACTTACAGAAATCTAGTATTTTATTAAGTAATCTTTTAAATAGACTGTGCCAATTAAGAAATCAGAATTCATTTAATAGTTTGCTAAATGAATCCAAAGAATTAGCAAAAAAGTGGGGGGTAACAACTGTTTTTAAAAACAGTAGGCGAAAGATAACGAAGCGTTTTTTTGATGAGTTATCACAAGATGAGAGAATTTCCGACCCGGAATCCTATTTCAAAGTCAATGTATACTATTGCTGTTTAGATATATTAATTTCTCAAACTAAAGAAAGATTTCAGAGCCTTTGCAACCTGAGTAGTATATTCGAAATATTACAACCGGAGAAACTCCTATCTTCTTCAAGCGAAGAGATATTAAACGCTTCCGGAAAACTGTCTGCTAAATACAGTAAAGACATCTCACTTAATCTTTGTGACCAATTAAAGGCTCTAAAAACATGCTTAAACTCTGAAATTAAAAAAAATTATTCCATTAAAGAACTCATTGAATTATTGCTAGTAAAATTCAATAGTCTTGCATCCAGTTTTCCCGAGGTAATCACAGCATGCTTTTTATTCTTGACCCTTCCAGTTACAACCGCAACGGCAGAAAGAAGTTTTTCAAAATTAAAACTAATAAAAAATTACTTAAGAACTTCGATGGGACAAGAACGGCTGTCAGACATCTCACTATTGTCCATAGAGGCAGAAACTTTAGAAAAACTAAAATCATCATCAGCCATAAATGATTTAATAAATCAGTTTGCCGATAAAAAGGCAAGGAGAGTGAATATTTAAAATTCGATTTTTATTTGTAAAATGGGTAAATTATGTGATAAATAAATATTACTTCTCACAATATTTTTTTTCTTTTGTGAAAAATCTTTACCTCCATAAAAGGGCCTCCAAAAAAATTTTTATACGGGGCCCCGACAAGGCACGCTACGCCACTGCAGAGCAGTGTTGTCAACTTAGTGGATTTTCCACTAAAACTGGTATTTTTAGTCATCTATTTAGTGGCTTTTAGTGGCTGGTGGGATATTATTTTTAAAAGAATTATACAAAACCATCAACGATGGATAGAAACCGTTAAAAATAGTTCAAGCATGCCAGATAAAGTGGTTGTCAATAGAGGCTGCTGTATCGAGAATTATTACACGAAATTGCTGGAAAGTCACACGGCGATTTCACGGAAATATATGCGTAATTCATTCGTGCTATAATTCTATACCACGAAAGAATTACGCATATATTTAACTTTATATCAAATATTAATTGAAATAAACAAAGTCAGTAAAGTGATCGAGTCAAAAAATTTGAAATTAAGTATTGCATTTCAAAGACGCTCAAGGAGTATGACGGTTTAAGGAATTAGCGACTTTTACGATTACTCTCTTAATACTGCCTCATTCTAATGCTGGTACTGAGAGACTGTTTAGCAGTATGAGTATAATAACTATAATAAGAAACAAGCAAAGGAATAGAATGAAGATAAAGCTTTTAACTGTTATATTAAATACGCCGTGGTTTGAGGTTGGAAGGAAAATGCTGCAACGATTATAAAATTCCAGTTACGTAGCCGTCCCACGGTGGGCTGAAAATCGGCTTTCATAGACTTAGGCATTTTATTTTGCAAGTGCGAGTTTTTTTGCCGGATATCACTTCTATTAGTTATAACAATATACAAAAATGACACCAGAATTGATTCTGCACAGAAACGAAGGAATTATAATTTTTTTACGAAAATTTTGTATGGAGCTAGTATGAAAAATCGAAATATCTCTAAAACGGCAGCGATAACCGTAATATCCTTATAGGGGGTTATAGTACTAATTATTTATGATTTTTTGACATACGTTACCTAATGGTTGTAGATGCCTTTTTTTTTTAAAAATCGTCAAAATATTTTTATTTATTTTTACATATTTAAACGTTCCTTTTAGTGTTTAAGTTGAAGAATTCAGAGCTTTAACAACTCTTATCATAAAATAGCATCACCCCTATAGACCTGAAGGACTAGACAGAGGTGTGTAGTGTCTTGTTGATCTTGTAAGATTTCCAACAATACCAAATAGTTGAATATCAGTGTCAAAGTGCCCATGCTGTCGCTTCTTTTTGAAAGATAGGGGAATGAAATTGTTAATTGATCATACCCTAAAAGTATGATTACAACATAACCGGACACATAATAATAATAATATCCTTATAGGGGATTATAGTACTAACATTATTTATTTTAACATATGAAACTGTTCAAAACGATCCATGAACTGTGTCAAAGTTAAGAACATCGTTAGGAAGCATGCTTTTTCCCCAAATATTAAGAATATGTGAAAAAAAAAAGACTGTATATAAACTTTTTATTGATAGGTAATTTAAATAAAACAGAAGTAACAAAAATAATATCTAATAAATTCAATTATACAAAATACATATTTGAAACTATAATTTATGAAATTATTAACTAAACATATTGGTACAATAAACTAACATAAATAACAAAAGAACATAAAGAAAAATAATTAAATTTTACAAATTTTCTTTACAACTTTCGTTGTCGGACTCCAATTCCGAGTCAGAATCCAGATCGGATATACCTACAAACTCGAACTCAGTTTCCGGAAACTGTATTAGGTCGAGAGTTTCAGCAAAAAAGGTTGTCTTCCTTTTGGCATCTAACTTCGGCCTTTGTGCACTTAGAAAAGGATCCGAAGAAACAACAAGCATATTTAGGATATCTTGATTAGAATCTTGCCTGCTTCTTTTCCGCGAATGATGTTCCCGGAACCTCCTAAAATCTTTGTTTCGAGACTCTGAGGCTTCTTCCGAGAGAGTCCCAATCGGGACAATATCATTTTTTTCGATTATGTCAGCTCCGTGTATTAATAGTTTATGTACGGTTGATGACATGTAGTACCAGTCGTATAATTCCACGTACTTTTCTGCTGTTTTGCGAGCAAAATCTTTAAATTTGATGACATCGATCTTCTCACCAGATGTTATTGCTTGCAAAATAACAGCAAATCTTTTTATCAGGTTTTGATCCAACCCAGTAATAGCTGCAGTTTTATTGGGAAACTCGAAAAACTTCCTTGCGGTATTCCCGTCATTGGTAGTTCCCGAGCCTTGTTTTACTATATCAATTAACAGATTGAGCTCCTCTTTAAATTTATTTTGAATGTTTTTTTTTTTCTGTTTTGTAACATATCTTTATGCTCATTACTTCTTGCTGCCCACTGTTTGAAGTCAAGTCTGTACGCAATGTGTAACAGACATTCCATGCAATTTATACGGGCATGTAGGGATGATAGGCCAAATTCATATATGTCAGAACACACAGTTTTTGATGTTACAGCATCTAAGTGGTTCATTTCTGTTGGTTTTGCTAAGCACAGGTAGCATGATGCATTTGATCTAGCTTCAGAAAAGTACGTGCAGACTTTTGCGTCGATCATTGTCATCATTAGTTTATAAGTCACCCTGTTACTATTAATGCACTCTGTGGGGTTAAGGGCCTCAATTTCCTCATCCATTTTTCTTTTGTTATCAATGACAACTGCATGGCTTTCTTTTACAAAAGTGAACTGAACCGGACGACAATAAAAAGTTGAGCATGGTTTCGGGTTTGTCCATATAGTATTATCTCCATCTGTCAGTTTCAGTGGCACCAAGGAGGTCATGAAAATGCTTGAATCATCATGCTCGCCGTCCATTTTCTGCTTGTATCGGCTTTGATTGGAAGCACCATCAAATCCCCACTTCGATATCAGCTTTAACTGCTTATTTTCCACATTATCAGAAAGACTTTGAAGAATCCGCTTCACCGTGATGTCAAGTAAAGCTTGAAGTGTAATTCTAGCTGATGAATCCGTAACTGATACTGATTGATTAGGAGGGTAGCATGCAAGCTTAGTTTGTTGCAGTTTATAGTAGGATGGGTAAATATCCTTAGCACCTTCCCGAATGGCAGTCTCTCGCAACGTAATATATTGCCACTTTGAAAGCTTAAGTGAAAGAAGCAATCCAAGTGCTTTCTCTGGTGTAAATATTACTGTTTTCTTAATGCTTTCCTTGATTTTAACGGCAGCTTCTGGATTTTTGATCATATAATTGATTACAGATGCGATATCTTCATAACCTTCTTCTTTTAAACGTGCTGCAGCTGCATATGCCAATTCACAGGAATCCTCGCCTATGTGCTCACTAGATCTTCTCTTTTTCTGTTTGCTTCCCAGATCTTTGAATGGTTTTCGGGACCTTTTTGTCATTGTTCCAACAGTCGATGATGTCGAAGGTTCTGGAGAGACTGAGCGTGCTCTTGGTATCTCATCAACAGTTGGTTCTTGATTTATTAAAGTTTGCACGCAACTCGGCCAATCAATATTTGCTTGCAACCACTCTCCGTACGTATTTCTAAACTTATCAAAGAATCGTTTAGATTTCTGCCACCTGTTTAAAGCAGCTCGCGTGAATCTCCGGCAAAATTCTTTGAGAGTTACTTGATCTTCGGCAGAAAGGCAATCGCCTATGCGGGACACAATTGCACTAAACAATACTTCATGATTAAATGAAGGACACTCACTTTTTAGAAGAACAAACAAATCTAAGTTGGTGATTAAACTTTCCATTCTAAGATTTTGTAGTCGCAAAGCAAATAGTTTTAGTGTTAGCAGTTACACGGTTGTGAACAATCTAAATTATGGAACAAAATTATAGCCCTTTTATTGTATAAAGTCAATAATTAGTTAACTACCCTCATTAAAGTTATAAAAGATATGATAATAAAAATTTATAATCGTCAAAAACATTTCGTAGAACTCATAGTAGAACTAATCAACATTAGCAAATCACATTAGCTCACTAATTATAAAAAGGTGAATGCAGTTCTTAGTTGGTATTGTTGCGAGATATTTCAAATCATTTAATCACTTAATAGGCTCATTAGAATCAGAAGACTACAACCATCATTCTAATTACTTAATTACTTGTCATCAGACTCATTAGATGACTACACAATATGTTATTTTGTATTTTGAACGTATGCAAGGTTTTAAAATTCCTTTTGTGTCGATATTATTATGTGTCCGGTTATGTTGTAATCATACTTTTAGGGTATGATCAATTAACAATTTCATTCCCCTATCTTTCTAAAAGAAGCGACAGCATGGGCACTTTGACACTGATATTCAACTATTTGGTATTGTTGGAAATCTTACAAGATCAACAAGATACTACACACCTCTGTCTAGTCCTTCAGGTCTATAGGGGTGATGCTATTTTATGTTAAGAGTTGTTAAAGCTCTGAATTCTTCAACTTAAACACTAAAAGGAACGTTTAATATGTAAAAATAAATAAAAATATTTTGACGATTTAAAAAAAAAAGGCATCTACAACCATTATGTAACGTATGTCAAAAAATCATAAATAATTAGTACTAAAACCTCCTATAAGGATATTACGGTTATCGCTGCCGTTTCAGAGATATTTCGATTTTTCATACTAGCTCCATACAAAATTTTCGTAAAAAAAATATAATTCCTTCGTTTTTGTGCAGAATCAATTCTGGTGTCATTTTTGTATATTGTTATAACAAATAGAAGTGATATCCGGCACAAAAACTGGCACTTGCAAAATAAAATGCCTAAGTCTATGAAAGCCGTTTTTCAGCCCACCGTGCGTCGGTACCAAATGTCTTATCAATCTGTAATCCACGATTATGGTGCATACCAAAATGATTGATGAATGACGTCTGAAGAAGACTTTAGAATAAGTACCTAGTTGTTATTGAACAAATTCTATGTTGATTTACCTATAGATGATAGGTATGTTGATTTACTGATTCTTAATTTTTAAATGTAATAATGAAGAAAACTAATAACATAGTATACCTATTTATTTTCTTTCATAAAGCAGAGTTCTTGTAGTGGAAAATTTAGTGAGTATGAATGTAGTACCTACCCATAATATATTGTCAGTGGTCTGGTGGTTTTAAAAGTTGAATCTATTGGAGAGCTAATTAAACTGTTGGCAGCACTGTGTCAAAGTGACAGTTTTGCAGTGTTGCCAACGTAGGCGATTTTTCGCCAATTAGGCAAAGACCTTCCACATTTAGGCTACTCACGGAGAAAATCGGCGACGAAAAAAGATGAAAGGCGACCGGTCGCCTTTTAGGCTACTTCAGTTAAGGAACAACTATTTAAATTAACTGAATCATAAACGAGCTTAAGAAAAAAACATCTCCCACGAAAATAATGTAATGATACTAGGAAAGAATGGATGGTCCTCACTTTATTTATTAGAAAGCATATTATGTACGCAAAAACCTAGGACTTGTTAAGATTAGAAGCGATCTTCACACAATAAATATACGCAATAAGCGTGAAATTGTTATACCCAAATGCAGATTAGCTAAAACAAGCAAGTCATTCCTCATATACAGCATATGCTTTTATAACAAGTCAACAAAGTCTGTTACAGAACTTAGCGGGGGAAAATTTAAAACCCTTATTTAAAAAAGCATAATATTATTAGATTGAGGACTATGAGGACTACGTAGAAGTCATGATTGCTTGGCAATGATTCCTTCCTTCAGCACATGCGGCTTCTCGGGCTTGTTGTGATTGCGTTATCGACTAGTTTATTAACAACTTCACTTTTGTGAGTGTGTCTTTTTATTTTGTTTGTTTTTACTTTTCCCTACGACAATCCATTCGATTTGACAGATTTTCTTTTTTGTTTAATTTTTATTACTGATTCATTTTACAATGCTTTAATTCCTTCATTAAATAATATATTATAAAGCTTTTTTTATTGAAAGAACAGAGAACTAAGAATCTATAGGACTCATTTTTTATTTGTGGTTACTTATTTGCTGAGTGAATTGGTAACTTTCATACCTATTAAACGAGTATTATGGATACATTATAAAAATGAATGATATTTTGAAAATTGTGGAGTTTCTTGACGGTTCTTGTCCATAGGAATCAACCAATTTCGAACCGTGTACTAGTAGCTTCTGTCGTTTTGTAATTAGTGCCCATGTGAAATGAAATATATTGAGTTGAGTTGAGACCAACCTTTTTGTTTATGGTTGGTCTTTTTAATTTATCTTTATATGTAACTAAATTTAGGATGAAGTGACGTGATAAGTATTAATTTTGGTGCAAATTCAATCATCTTATTAAACTGAATGAATAGTTCGGGCCTATTTCAGTCATTATTTGTCATTTTCATTTCAGTTCGTACAGCATGTGTCAAAATATTTGTTTCACTAAAAGTATTGTTGCATATATTATGCGCTATGAGTGGATAAAAATACCAGTATTCAAGGCAAGTAAAGTAAGTAAAATAAATTGATTTCAATTATATTTGTACTGATATTTTATTTTAGGCTACATACTTAGGCTACCACTGATTGAAATTTGGTTATATTAGGCTACTTGAGCTGTGAAAAACTGGCGACATCGACCCCCGAGTTATTGGTTATTGGCAACACTGTAGTTTTGCGAAGCCGCTCAAGCCGCTGAAGCCGCCACTGCGAAAGTGAGAATTGAGATTGCTATTTGTATTATTTTGTATACAAAAAGTTATATTATAGATTTTCAAGCTGTCGGCTAAAATCGATTCAGAAATGAGTTTACAAACAGACTTTGGTCCCGACTCCGGGGGAAGAGTGAAGGTATCTTAATTATGTTGTATGATTTGGTTTTCATAAGAACGTTTTTTGTCATTTACAACAGTTTACATGGGTCTATCCCAACAATGTATGTTTATCTACATGAGAACAACTAAATCTGTTATGAATAGCCAGTATTAATAACTAAAAATAGCTATATCCCGTTAATCGGTGCCGTTAGTTATCTTCGCCAAGTATACGTATACTTTATAGCGTCGAAAAAATACATGTTATGCCTAACTATGACGGCGGTATTTGAGGGTAAAAGGTCCAACACCGGCGGGAAGTATTTTTAAAAGCTACCGGGAAAATTGCATCACACCTAAAAACACACTTCTTTATTATTTCAGGGGCTAGTGATAGTGAAACCTGTAGTTTTTGGGAACATAGCTCGTTACTTTGGCAAAAAACGTGAAGAAGATGGCCATACTCATCAATGGACGGTCTACGTGAAGCCGTATGATAATGAGGACATGTCAGCATATGTGAAGAAGATTCACTTCAAACTACATGAGAGTTATGCTAACCCTAACAGGATTCTAACAAAGCCACCATATGAGTTGACGGAGACAGGCTGGGGAGAGTTTGAGATTGTTATCAAAATATACTTCCATGATCCTAATGAGAGGCCTGTAAGTATTACTGTTTATTTGCATAAAGCACAAGTTATCCATATTAATACCCATTATAAATGTGAAAAGGTGTTTGTCTTTCATACGCATTAAAATGGAGCAATGGATCAAAGTGATTTATGCTGAAAAAATACTTTTCATATGAGCACTGCTATAGCCAAAAGCTAGTTAAATACAAATGTTTATCATGCATACAGCAACAAATAAATTCATCTAGCCTATAATGGACTTTATAACAGTGGTTTAGTATGTCATTTCTATTGCACTCAAGCAGTTGATATCACCTTCAATGAGGTTTTAGTTCATCTGTTTGAAGAATCAGGGCCCATACTAATTAGTTGCTTTATCACCAGCCTTTGAAGTACCATATTAAGGGCCTATACTACCTCAGCGCTTCTCACTCTTTATCTTGCTCGCACACTACTGGCTGCGAGCAAGCGAGACAGGGGGGCAGGGAAAAGACTCCCAAGACACAGATAATTTAGTTTATTTCTTTGTACAGTGAAAATAATGCCAATTTAAAAAAAGTTAATAACATAAGACCTGCTTTATAGTTAGTTCAATTAATATGCAAAGTTTCATTATCTAATTTGAAGTTATATTTGAATACCAGCAGTTTATTGTTCGGTTTGGAGGTAATTTTGGATTTTTGTTCTATCAAGAAAATTTTATGGAATTGTGTTTTCGTCAAACATAGTACCTACCTAACATTAATTTATTTATTTATTTCGGGAAAACAAACAGTTACACAAAGCACTTAGTCTCTAGTATCATTAAGTAAACAATAACATATGTGTAACCCACTGCATTATCCACAGATTAAAACCTCAACTCCCAACTTTAAAATCCCCAACTTTACCATATATTTATTTCAAAATAATTGCTGCAGTATTTTCGACATAACGGAGGATCATGCTAAGCCATGTAAGGTAGTATAGGCCCTTAAACAATACTTGGGTTATGCAGATCAGAAAAAAATATTGGTTCTCAGATGCAAGAATATTTACTTGTCAAGTATTAGTATATTTTTATAATCTATACTAATATTATTACTTCAAAAGTTCAGATGTATGGATTTTATCACTCCAAAAGGAATGAGCAGGTCGTGGTAAACTTTTAAACACATTCCTTGCCTGCACTTACATAGTGTGGATAACACTATGTAAGTGCAGGCAAGGAATGTTTTTTCCTTTTACCATTATTTTTAACATGATGTGTCTGGCAGATAGATAGATAGATATATTCTTTATTGCACACCATAACAGTAAAACAAGGACTTAACAACTAAAAAGGGTGACGCAATGAGCGGTCTTATAGCTTTTTTTTTTTTAGCTTGGTAAAATTATCAAATAAGTCCTCCCACCCCGGGCAGGGTGGGAGGGACTGTCAGACTTTTACTGACTAAAATCCACGGTGTTCCTTCAATAACCCTTTACGTACCGGGGTCCTTGCGGTACCCGGTAACCTTGTGTATTACGATAACATTTCATAACAGTTAGTAAAATTTTGCTACAACATGTTAAGTATAACATCAAAAAAACATAACTTTTGTTACAATTTATTAAAAAGTTCCATGCAGCAGTTATAATATACAACATTATATAACTACACCTTGTTTTTTTCGTGGTAAAATCATCAGATGAATCCTCCCACCCTGGGCAGGGCCGGAGGGACTGTCAGACTTGTACTAACTAAAATCCACGGTTTTCCTTCAATAACCCTTTACGTACCGGGGTCACGGTAACGGGATGAGTCCCACGACCCCGGCAGGCTTCGGCACTCTACCGGGGGGCCTCGTCATATTGCTGACGCTCTTTGAGGCGCGCGTGGAACACGACGCGCCGTCGACCCGGGCATGGTCCATGGTCGGACAACGAGTTGCCCTTTACTCGCTGTCCGCATGCCCGCGCCTACGGTGGCCGGAGATCGTCAGCCGACGTCCGACGCCGTGGGCGTCTACCACTGCGGCTGGGCTGGAGGGAGGACGCCATCCTCTCCCTCACGCGGCCCGCCTCCTCCTTCGGAAGCATGACTGCTTCGCAGAAGGAGGCGACCGCTTCCCACTCCCTCTCGCCCCGCAGCATGGCCTCGACAAATGCCGGGCGCGAGAGGTCTCCGCCTATTGCCGCCGTGAGGACACGTCGGTGCTCTGCCCAAGCGGGGCAGTCCTGCACCGTGTGCTCGTCTGTGTCCTCAGGGCGACCCTCGCAGTGGTGACACCCAGGCGTTTCCTCCTTTCCCATCAGACACAGGTACCTCCCGAAACTTCCGTGTCCGGTGAGCACCTGCGTCATGCGGTAGGTCAGGACGCCGTGACGCCGATCTAGCCACTCCTCAAAGAGGGGTCTTACCGCCGCAATTGCGGCGTGCCCGGGTCTTATAGCTAAAAGGGATCTTTAACCTTTGGATGGATTTGGTAGTTAATTATACAGAATGCTTTATGCAGCCTACATAAATGTCCTTTAAGTGGTATTGTTTGTTGGGTTGTTGAGCTCCTCAGTAGTTCAGAGTTGAGCTATGTAGCTCAACTCTAGAACCCAAACCTAGAAAATTCAAATTGCAATTATTCCGAACCTTGTGCTCAGCAGTTGCTCTTGCGAAAACTTGTCCAATGAAGCAGTTGATCTTCATCCCACCAAAATTAACTGAAACATTTTAATTGCAGGTAACCCTGTACCATATCCTGAAGCTGTTCCAGTCACCAGCTACAGAGGGGGTCAGCGCTCAGCCCACAGTTGGACGGAACCTCGTTAGCGAGTCTTATGAGGAGATTGTGTTTCAAGAGCCCACTCAGCTGATGCAGCACCTGCTCAGCAATGTGAAGCCTATCACTAATGGACCCTGGAAGCATGATACTGATTGTAAGTAAATATACTAATGGAAGGAGTGGAATTCCCTGCTGGAGTCTGTGTTTCCTGATTGCTATAACCTGGGAGTCTTTAAGTCAAGAGTGGATAGGTTACTTCTAAGCAAGCGTGCTCCATCTTCGACCACATCATCACTTACCATCAAGTGAGATGGTGGTCAAACGCGAGCCTATTATCAATAAAAAAATATATATATAAAGCGGAAAAGTTTGTTTGTTTGAACGCGCTAATCTTCGAAAGTGGATAGGACGACTAGGTAGTAGGTAGATAGGTAGATTTGGATGAAAGTTGGTATGGAAGTAGCTTGAGGAAGGTATAGGCTACTTTTTACCCGCCTGCAAAAAGGAGGGTTATGTTTTTATAGTGATATATAGTCCACGGGCGCGAAGTCCCGCGCGACTTTTAGTAGATATTATAAAGCGGTAAATTTTGTTTGTTTGAACGCGCTAGGGCCGGCGCTCACTGCCGGCACGGAACGGCGTGTCATGGCAAAGGATTTTTATTACTAATCAAGTTATTTTGAATCTTATTTTGATGAGTTTAGAATTCATGTTACTTTATTTCGATACCACTATGCTGCGACGCGCCGCGGCATGACGTGTCATGCCGTTTCATTCCACGGGATGCCGCGGCGCGCCATTGCATCCCGCGAGACGTAATGAGTCACTTTGTGTCGAGGAATTATTTATTTATTTATTTTTTATTTACACACACAAGTTATGACAATACAGACAGTAAATACAATGCACAAAGTAACAGACAAAACACTTAGCAATGGGCCCCAAACTAGGCTAAGCCTGTATCTTGGTGGCCCAATATTAAAGCAGAGATTGACAGAAACCTACTCGTTACTCGGTTCAGAGTGACACAGCACAGCCTGTTGATAAAATTAGATATATAATTAAATATAAAAAAAAAACAATAATTGACATAATAATTCACATTGATAATTATCCATCTTTGTAGCCTAAATTTAACAAATTAAGGTAATTTAACAAGACAAAAAAGGAAAATAAATAAATAATTGTAAACAAAAAAAGAAATTATAGTAATAGTTATAGTTGTTATTATATTGTATATTATGATTTCCAAGTTAGTTGAAATATGGTTGAAACTTACGCAGCGGTCATTTAGGTTAATGTGGTCCGGTCGGTGCGCGGGGCCAAGGGAGGGACAAGACACACTTGCGAGCGCGTTTTTTTGTCTCTCAAACTGACCAATACCACGGAATGCCGCGGGATGCCACGGCATGCCGCGGGATGCCACGGAATGCCGCGGGATGCCATAGCGCAACCTGCCGTGCCATGTCGGCAGAGAGCGCCGGCCCCTAATCTTCGAGAGTATTAGGTGGATTTCGATGAAATTTGGTATGGAAGTAGCTTGAAGCTTGAGGAAGATTATAGGCTAGTTTTTACCCGACTGCAAAATAAAGGATAATGTTTTAACGTGATAAAGTCCATGAGAGCGAAGCTTCGCGCGACGGCTAGTGATATTATTAATTTTAAAGGGCCCAAATAGAACAATCTTATAGGGATGACAATAAATGAAAAAACCGACTATACTAATCTCGAGGAAACCATAGTGAGGATAAGTTAAGATGCGACATCAAAATAAAAAAATAAAAAATGGTATTTTGCAATGCTAATGCTATTCTGTGAACCGCTTTCCGATTTTAAGAAAAAAATCTATAACTAATATTATAAAGCGGAAAAGTTTGTTTGTTTGCTTGAACGCGCTAATCTTCGAAAGTACTGGGTGGATTTGGATGAAATTTGGTATGGAAGTAGCTTGAAGCTTTAGGAAGGTTATAGGGTACTTTTTACCCGACTGCAAAAAAGGAGAGTTATGTTTTTATCGTGATAGAATCTACGGGAGCGAAGCCCCGCGTGAGTACTAGTAAAAAATATTTAAAATAAAGGGGGGCTCCCCATACGAGCTCCGGCCACTGTAGGCGTGGGCCTACGGACGGCGAGCAGGAGTAGCTCACCGGCCGGTAAAGACCAGATCCGAGTAGTCAGTAGCATTGACGAGGCCCGATACGGCCATTGCCTTACGGGGATGCGGGAATGTTCTAACGAGATACCGCGGCCCTGAAATGCAACTGAAGGAGCAGGGAGAATCTTTAGTCAGTACAAGTCTGACACTCCCTTCCGCTCCACCCACTGCGGGAGAAGTCATTCGATGATTTTCCCACCCAGAAAAAAAAATGCACTTAGACTTTTTATAATTTTGTTTATTTTATTTTTTGCAGTTCAAGATAAGAAAGAAAAAACTCTGCAGAAGATACTAGCAGCACAAACAAAGGTCCGCACAGAGATATCCGACCTGAAAGACAAACTACATTTGGCTAAAGAAACCATTTCCAAGTTTAAAGAAGAAATAGCCAAACTTCAGAATAGTGGCAGTAGCGGTATGCTGACGGGCATATAAGTGTATTTAGCTCTAAGAAAGAGTAATATAATTTTGAAAAATAATTCCTATTAGTATTTTAAATGTGAAAGTTTCGATGTTTGTGTGTTACGCAAAAACGGCTGAACTGTTTTGTATAAAATACACGCAGACAGTTACACCTGGAATTTGGCGATAAATCGCAATAAATAAGTATCACTGTAACTAAATTTATCAAAATCTTTTCACTGAGTTAGTGTGAAAACTAAAGCCTAACAGTGAAACTCACTTTTGCATTTATGATATTACTAGCCCGTGGTTTCGCCTGCTTGGGGTTCGGTTATATTGCGCTAACGATAACGAATTCAAAAGTACGGGATGATACTCTAATTTCCAATGTCGATCCCAGCGTCCCAAACCATCTCGAATATCACCAAAATCTGTTTACGCGTGAATGAAAGGGTGGGTAATAAAGTTATTTATTTTGATTAGTTTACTCTTGGAACATTTTTTTAGTAAAACACCCTACATCCTATGTCAGTAAAAAATTCAAATAAATTACTAATTCTATTTTTCTGCAGGATCAGATCCGCCTCTATGTATACATTTCTAATAACAAGTAGATATTTATGCATTTCTAGTAGTAGTGTAGTATGTATGTGGATATATTTAAGGATAGAAGAGAGAAGAAGTAGAATAAGTAGGAAAACACATTTTTCATTTCTCTCTGGCATAAATTCCAAACTCATCACTCACAAGCTGACGAAATCACGTGTAAAAACTTGTATGTTATATAAAATATCTGTTAATTTTTAATAGAAGGTTGTCTTTATAGCCAGATCGCAATGTCGGGAACCCAAAATAAATGTGACAATATTAAGCTCGCTTTATCGGCTCGTGACAAATGGGTATTTAACTATTTGCATAAATTTGTATATACCCCGACTTACGCTACCCCGTTTTACGCGAATTCGGAGATACGCGCTTTTTCTTCTTGATCGTCGCGCTCATCGGCGCGTGGCATTATTTTACGTACGCAGTGCACATTATTGATTTATCTTTAATTATGTCATACAGAAGACCAAAAAGATTCATTTGAACCTAACAAGACACGAAAAACATTGTCTTTGGAGTGTAAACTACACATACCTTATACGTATTTATAAGACACTGTTGAACCCCGACTTACGCGAATTCGACTTACACGGCTATCTCTCTAACCTAACCTATCGCGTAAGTCCGGGGTATTACTGTATTTGAAATATGTTAAAAGTTCATACGATCTGTGTATAAATAAATATAATTAGAGGAAAAATAGATAAGTAAAAAGCTTTTGAAGCTACTCGCTTTTCCCACAAAACGATATTATTGAGTGGTGCATTACCATTCAACCAGGTTGGCTTACTAAATTGGGCCTATTTGACGCAGCCACGCACACAACAATGTTAGGTTGTAATTTTCTTTTCTATTTTTCATATTTTGTATATTGTGTGCTTTCTGTCTGACGAAATAAACATTTTATTTCTGTCTCTATGTCACATGCAATTAGTGTGGTCTCTGTTAATTAAAAAAACATTGCCATTTTATGTGATATTCAATTATTTTTTTTTTTACTTTGTCAAATACTTAATTCATCAGGCCAGTCACAGTAGATTTAGACATGTGTAAGTAATGCGAGTGATGCATCACGCGTAATATCACCCGAGCGCGTACTGTAACATCACACATTACTCGACTAAAATAAGCATCACACCATCACACTAAACATCACGCGCGCGGTAGCAGCGCAGTAGCTCGCGACATGACTCGCAGACTCGCTCGGACCGAGCCCTCCCGAACGCATCGCATCGGCAATGTTCGGTTTATATCAGAAGTCCGGAACTAAACTCTATTCAACTTACGAAAAAATAAAATGTAAACAAATCGTAAAAAGAATTCTTTGGATGTCATTTTTGCAATGATAAACTTTGTAATAATATTATCATAGCAAAATTTAATTATTTATTACAAATACCCACCTATATTCTTAACAGTTATGAATAATATAAAAAGCATTTAATTTCACAATTAAAATTGGTAACAATATTAACATATAAAATTTACATAAATACAAAATAAAACGTTTAATAAAAAATAATGTAAGTGAGCATGATAAAGAAACTAAAAAGACAATGTTTCCAAACTTGAACGATTTTATATACTGATAATTTAAAGAGTACTATATTAAAGACTATTTTACATAGGAGCGAGTATTTCTTAATTCGGTTGGTTTATACCCTCCATGTTTTTTTAACTCTTGCTGAATTTATTGCAGTGTTGCCAATTTAGCGACTTTGTCGCTAGAAATGACGACTTTTGCTTGAGCCTTAGCGACAAGGAAAAAGATTTGACGACAAAAATGATCTAGCGACTTAGCTGACGACTTTTCAAACTACAGGACAACAAAGCATATATATGCCCAACACCTTATAAAAAATGCTCACTCGCAATTAACCTCTCAAGGACCGCCATTATTTACGTCAACTATTAGTTGAGCCCCGCTGGCACACAAATGTTGTGCCAAATGACTTATTATAAGTCATTTAAATTAAATGAAGTAAAAATATTGTTAGCTGATGTAATCAAAAGCATAACAGCTGAAAATTGGAAAAAGTGCATTGACCATGTCATAAAAGAGGAACAGAAAATGTTGAAAATTGATGATGTGGTTGATCATTTCATAATTCATGTGGGTGATAGTGAAAGCTCTGATACAGATTTAGTTTCTGAATAAATATATTTTAAATGAAATGCTTGTTTTTTTCCATATTTTCTTTGCTGTCCATGTTGGTTGGTACTGTTATTTTGAAAAAAATAACAGTACCAACATAGATAAAACACAAGTATTTTCGAGTAATTAACTCATTACCACAGCATACCTTTTTAATGTACAGTCGGTTAATGAAAACAAAGTTTGAGAACCATTGGTTTGTTTGTTTACATTTTATTTTTTCGTAAGTTGAATAGAGTATAGGCGCGTGCGATTCCGTATTTCGCCCGGTCAGGTGACTTAGTATGTTATTTAGAACTCTATTGTTATTGTAAAAGCGTTTATATTTCCTTGAAACCACTACCCTTTGCACGGTCGTAGGTAAATACTCAACTGTCCTGAATTTCAATGCAAATATTTCATTTCTTTCACATAATTATGAATCATCATAATGACACGCGGACAACATCGTATCGCTCGCTGCTATGTTAATATTTCAATAACATGTCCTATTACACTAGAACATTGCATTACATTAGAACGCGCGATGGTATGCTATCGCATGGCGCTACATCATAACATCACGCGTGATGTTTGAAGTGATGGTGTAATGTAATATTACTCGGCACGAAATGTAATGACATATCACATCACTTCGTGGTGCACTGTTTTGCACATGTCTATAAAGCCGACTAAAGCGGACAATAGACATGTGTAAGTAATGCGAGTGATGCATCACGCGTAATATCACCCGAGCGCGTACTGTGATGTTTATTTTAGTCGAGTAATGTGTGATGACACATTACTCGACTAAAATAAACATCACACCATCACAATAAACATCACGCGCGCGGTAACAGCGCAGTAGCTCGCGACATGACTCGCAGACTCGCTCGAACCGAGCCCTCCCGAACGCATCGCATCGGCAATGTTCGGTTTATATCGGAAGTCCGGAACTAGGCGCGTGCGATTTCGAATTTCACCCGGTCAGGTGACTTAGTATGTTATTTAGAACTCTATTTTTATTGTAAAAGGGTTTATAATTCCTTGACACCACCCGTTGTACGGTCGTAGGTAAATACTCAACTGTCCTTTTATTTCGAATTGCAATGCAAATATTTCATTTCTTTCATGTAATTATGAATCATCATAATGACACGCGGACAACATCGTATCGCTCGCTGCTATGTTACTATTTCAATAACATGTCCTATTACACAAGAACATTAGAACGCGCGATGGTGTGCTATCGCATGGCGCTACATCATAACATCACGCGTGATGTTTGAAGTGATGGTGTAATGTAATATTACTCGGCACGAAATGTAATGACATATCACATTACTTCGTGGTGCACTGTTTTGCACATGTCTAAGTAGATTCAGGTCACCCTTGGCAATAAGCGTTTAATGTGACAACATTAAAAGCTGGTTAATATAACTGTTTTTATTTTGCAACATATTGTTTGTTTCATACATCATAGCATTATCACAAAAATGTACAGTAAGCGGTCATAAGTACATGTGCTTGAGAAATTGCTACTTCACTCATTACCGCTATTGTACAATCATGTAACCGTTAATTTTAGTGTAAACTTTAGCTGTGTAATAATTCCAAGTGTATTTATTGGTGTGGTAAATAAATGGTGAAGACCTTTTTACCAATATTAATTAATATGTCTCGTAGTGCTAAAAGGTAAGTTAGGTTTCATAATGAATGTAAAAGCATATTATAGTTTTGAAACCTCGTATTTTGGAAAGCATTCAAATGACTGGCAAGAAAACTGAAAATGTGTTAAACATCTGATTTCTGAAGGAATGTTTTTGACCTGAATTTTGAGTATGGCGTCGCGCATCGTGACGATTTTGAAAGTTTATAATATTATTTGTAAGAAAAAATACGAGGCATTAAAGAAATATAAAAACTAGAGCTTGTCGTTTTTTTTTATGTTATTCCTCTTACAAAAAGTTTACAACGTGTCTCCGTTTTATTACTTCGAAATCAGAAAATATTAAGTACTAGCTTTTGCCGGCGACTTCGTTCGCGTGGGTCGGTTTTCCCGCGTAAATCCCGATCCCGTGGGAATTTCGGGATAAAAAGTAGCCTATGTGTTATACCAGGATGTCAGCTATCTACTTATCAAATTTCATTCACATCCGTTCAGTAGTTTTTGCGTGAAAGAGTAACAAACATCCATCCATCCTCACAAACTTCCGCATTTATAATATTAGTAAGATTAGTAAGAAGTAAGATAAGATAGTAAGAAGTAAGATAAGATAGTAAGAAGTAAGATAGTAAGATGTGTGCATAATTCATGTGCCGAACAGCTGATTTCGGCTTGGCCTCTGAAAGGTTTAATACTGATGAGTACAAGGTAACCCTTTTTAAATTTTACATCTGATAAATGGCATTACAGCTATCAAACATTCAATAGGCGCGTATTAATAACCCAATCTAGATATAGGGGTATATTTAGTCAAAGTCTATACAGGCGAAAATAAAAAATTATAGGGCATCGAAAAATTCATCAACATCGCTATCAATGGGAAAAGTGCCCAGAACACTGGCCGCATTGCCACGTTGAATGGCAATGCTGATTCTCTGTCCAAAGAAAAGGCCAGCCTTTTGGTCACCTGTGGATAATCGTTTGCTGATGTCACGAGAGTCGATGCGCACTGGGTCCCCATGGTCCTAACGTTTCAAACCCAAACGGCTCAAACATATAGCATCCAATTAGATTGTTGTATTTGCGCCGTTTGAGATTTTCTGCACCTGCAGCTGCCGCCCCAGCACAATCTGCTGTACTGAGAAGACGGGATGGCGCAAGGGTGTCAACACAAGTAGGTAGCATCCCACACCAAAGACCTACCCAACTTCCAAGGCATTATAGTCATCCCGCCTGGTCTCTTCCCATCGTCCTGTGCCAAGCCGTTAGGTTCTAAAACAGATGGTACTCCAGCGGTGACAAGAGCCCGACGGATGATGTCATTTATGCTGGTATGCCGTGCTGTCCGACCAGAGTTTCTGCTGCAGGAAAGGCCATGATGTCCGAGGCGGTCGACTACCGCACCGCATTGACAGCGATGTGGAGCACCGCTGGGAGCGCACCCAGACGTAGACATGTAACTGATAAATTCATTTTATTTTGCAAATTGGTTGTAATATATCGTTACCCCGTAATTCCCACAGGATCGGGATTTTCGCGGGCAAAACCCACTCCCATACGAATGAAGTCACGGGCAGAAGCGAGTTTTCTATATTTTCTCACCTATTAAACTTTACCTGGACTTCCACAATTATTTTACAACCAAAATTAGCCAAGACTGTCCGTCCGGTCGTTCTCGAATTTTAGCGAGACTAACGGACAGCAATTGATTTATATTATATAAGATAAGTATATCTACCTACTTATAGAAGAAAATATAGAACGGTTCCTCTGCTTAACCTTTTGGAAAGTACAAGCATATTCTTATACTGTAAACACTTCAAAAATACTTTAGTGTAGTAAAAATGAGCCGTTTTTTTTAAACATTTTAAAGCATGGTGTAAATTCGTGTTTTGGCGTGGAAGGCAACTAGGTAGGTAGTTAGGTACATAGATAATTATGTCTACGCGTTTATACTTTGGCGATCAAAAGAATAATGAATCACGGGCGCTGATTCAGCTTATTGACTGGTATGATCCTAGGCTTGTTCTACCAGTAACCTTAAGTGACTCTCTTCCTTTAACCGTCATAAGCCATTGCAGTGACGTCATTAAACCTATTTCTATCCACAATTCAATATTGGTTGTTTACTATCGATCGTGCGAGCTCGCAATGGTAGGTAGTAAACTTACACACAGTGGACATCGAACGTAATACGTCAAGCAAGATATGAATATTAATTTGATTCATGATGAACAAACACGGAAGGGAAAAGTTAGGCTCAATTTACACCGCCGCGGAAATTCCGCGGCGGTGTAAATTGAGCCTAACTTTTTCTATCTCAATGAAATAGCCATATAGAATGATAGAACTTGTTTTAATAGACATTGTGAGAATATCATACTTGTCAATTTAAATTGACATAATACTTCAATTCTATAGCAGTATTTGTCTATGAGTATGACTGTGCAAATGTCGTGTCACGTGTGACTTGGCGGGAATTCTTTGAAGTTTTTCCCCAATAATCCCGTAAAGTTAACTGCTAGTCTTAATTATTTTATGCAGGTATCGTTATTGAAAATGGACGTAACAGATATTGGAAAAGTCGCTAGCAGAAAAAGGATGAACACTGATGCCGAGAGACTCAGAGAAAAAGTATCGCGTGAAACTGCCAAAATTATAAAACTGAAGGTTTGTATTACATATTATTAATTTACAAATTCTAGGCGTTTCATTAGAAAGCTAGGGCGCCGCTCAGTTATCGTAACGTTGGGACCACATAACTGAGCGGCGCCGGCGCTCCGCACATATAATAGTGGTGATATTTAAAGACATTAGTGGAACTTGAATAAACGAAATAAAAATCGCATTTTTTTAAAACTAGCTTTTGCCCGCGTGGTAGGGTTTTCCTGCGTAAGTCCCGATCCCGTGGGAATTCCGGGATAAAAACTATTCTATGTCCTAAACTATTCCCATGCCAAATTTCATCTAAATCGGTTCAGCGGTTTAGGCGTGAAAAGGTAACACACAGACAGACAGAGTTACTTTCGCATTCATAATATTAGTATGGATTATGCTTTATTTATAATAATATCTTCATCACATATTACAAACTTAAAACAAAAGTTTAAAACGAATGAATGAAACAACCAATCACATGATGATTTAAGTTTTAAGAATAAAAGACATTAAAAAAATACTTTATTTAAAATAACAATTTATGACACAATACGTTGGTGAAACTTCTTAAAATTTAGTAATAAAATCTTTCTACCACATCCATTAAGCCAAGTTGGCAAAACTTTTCCTCTGAAAGCTATGCTAGCGCCATCTATCTAAAGTTTTCACCGGCCAACCCCATTGCATTAGCATCACAAGACTGCCATCGTTCTGGCGTAATACTGTGCAGAGCTTGTGGGAGTAACCATTTCACCTCGTCTAATTAAATAGTTTTATTATGTCGAGCCACATACCCCTTCATTTGAGCCCATATTTATTTTATTGGGTTGATCTCATGGGAGGCACAATACTGAAATGCCCTTCTCTCTAGTCAGCTCATCTAACCACTCCCTACCTTTCTTGTGGCTGTAGTCGGTTGCTTCTCTAGTTTTCTTGAGTGACATGGTGTTATAAAAATTTCAGGGCCACTCAATTTTTGGCAAAATTAAATTGAACCACTTTTCAAAGTTAAAAGTGTCCATTTCGGAGTGGTAATCTTCATCGCCTTCCTTTGCATAAAATATAAATGCAGCATCCATTGAAAACCCCTCAGTTGATCCTATAAAATACAAAATGTGTAAATTCATAATATTAATTACCTAATGTTAAGGGTGAGGAAAGTCAACAAAATATATTTAAAAAAATGCAAGTAAATCAAATACATACCGATAAGAGCAATGAAAAGCCTTCTCCCTTTTTCCATTGGATTCTTTAAACCAGTGGATAGTCCTATCCAATGTGCTTCTTTGCCATATTAAACTTTTTATATGACCTGTATAAGAGGTTATTTTAAATACAATATTCTTCAAAAAGTTAATGAAATTATGTTTTACTGTTGTATTTAACTGTTCTTAATCATAATGCTACTGAATGCAGGAGGGGCACTGCTTGGTGCATAGAAAAATATGAAAAAATATGAGAAGTGCTATACTTTCATAATTATAGCCAAGTCTCATCTAAATAATATATTTTTCTTCCTTCATTCCTTAGCCTTTATATTTCATGAAGATATTTTAGTCTCCATAGGACAATCTCTTGCTTGTCTATGAGTGCACTTTTGCTGCTCCATTTGATATACCTATGTTAACTTTAATGTTTCTTGAATTATTTAAACAAACTGCTTGTCTTGAAATCCGGCAGAGACTCAGCACTGTTTCCTGCTTCCAATACCTTATCCAAGGTTGGCAACTCATTATTACAGATGAAGAAATGAATTTTCCTATGTATTCCATTAAAATGTCACATTATCAAACACATTATGTTTCATGTGCTTCCGTTGACAGGGCAGGGAGGAGATTGCAAGCGACCTTATATGGGCTAAACTTTCCTTCATTGTCCGTTGAGTTGGAAGTTCATATTTGTATTGTAGATAGTACTCACAAAAATAAAAGCTTTTTATATATTGTCCTGTTGCGCAAATTCACGGTTTACGAGACATAATTTTTTAAGTTTCTCATACAAATTGGAAAATATTATGGGAAAATAGCACGCCATTTGCAAATTTTTTGGTTGGTTATTGTCATTATCATAGATAAAATAAATAAGTAGATGTGGTCAACAGACGAAATTATATCGGAACCGTGTGTCTCCAGTTAGGCGCTGGGCGGGGCAACAACTACACATGCAGTTTAATAAAATCAATAGATACGCACTCGCGCACACACCCGCATTTCTTAAATCAGAACGTACTATACAATCAATAATAAACCTTATTTCATCAAACACAGCGTGTATTTACCATGCACCGTAGAACTTACCCACACAAAAACATCGGTCGCTATCGTTGTGCTGTGCAAAAGCAATTTATTTTACATATACGCTAGTGATTGACTAAATCGGAAAGTTATCGATTCTTCCATTTATTATTGTACATTTTTTTTTGGGCACCTGAAAATGAACCAAATAAAAAATGGCATGTCTAGAAAATATTATAATAACAATAAACATATTATTAAGAACATAACATTACGTAATTATTATTAAGTACTACCTACTAAGTATTAAGGGCTACCCTGGCGCTTTCGACTTAAATCTTAATATTTAATTATCATAGTGATAGGTCAAACAGAAGTTGATGTTAACTTAGATTACGCTCTTGATCGGAACATACCAGCCGTATAGGTTGTATAGAATCCTGAAAAGTTGAATGACTGATTTTATGAATGCCCTAAAACATGAGAATAGCTTTCAGTAATAAAATAAAATTTAACCCACTTCTGCAAAAATCAGTTGTACTCTTAATTTTGGAATTGTCCATTCAAAAAGCCTGCGACTTTTCTTTAGAGGCTGGAACGTGTGCGTTACCCCAGCAAAATAATGTCGAAAATAGTCATTTAAATCTTATAGATAATTAGTTGCCCAGCTTCAGTAATTGTTAAGCACATTTTTAAATTTGTTACACATATAGTTTTTTAGTTATTACACAAAAACATATTCTGCTGGGGTAACGTTTGAAACGTTACCGCAGCAAAACTTTTTTTTAAATAATGGGAATATTGAAATAAATATTAGCTATACATTTAGTTGTCTAGACGAGGTAAATGTTACACGTTATTTTGTTTTTGTTCTTTCTTCGGCTGCGAAGTTATTCGAGATTTTGCTGGAGTAACGTTTGTGGTTTTGCTGGATCTCTGAAACGGTTAAGCGGATTCTTATCATCTTTTGTACATGACTTCTTAGGAATTAGTTTTAATTTGTTTCGCAATAAAAATAACAAAATGATATACCGTTTAAAAGTTATTTAATGAAATATAAAAACACTTCTTTAGGTCCTAACACTCTGAACATGAGCTCTAAAGACTTACTTTAAACGTTATTTTGTAGCTTTTAACTACTTGCAAATGTATATGAAGTTTCATTAGTATCCTGGTGGTAATTAACAAATTATGATGATATTCAGTTCTCCACGTTCACGGTCACAATGCGCGCGGAGTTATTTGGCCACCGATTAACCTGTATACGGTTATATAAACTGAATGTGATATCAATATTTAGTTGCTTAATTCAGTTATATACCTGTAAAATTTCAGAGTAGTACATACAATAATTAACGAGATAATTAAATAAAACTCATTAGGAACTTCAAGACCGTGGTAATCCAACCAAGTTTGGGTGGTTACAAAAAAGCGACCGCGTAGAACATTATGCTACCTTCTAAAATATGTAGGATAATACACCTTAAAATTTCGGTACAGACGCGTACACTGTTAAATACATAACAATATTATAATATCTGTACTATAAACATTATTATTATTACCTTTCAGCTACTTATTAGATAGGTATATATTGTATTATGTGCACCAGTTCAATGGCACAGTTGCACGGGTTCCTTCTATTTGGCAGAATCTTGATACTCCGAAATTCATTTGGCATAACACACTTGGTATAATCTTCCTTAAAGGAATATTTTTAAGGCATAAAAATTATTTAGTATGTATAATTAATATTTAGCCGAATGTTTATATGTTCGAATTCACAATGGCATAAATTACTTTTGGCAGAGTTAAAATTCTGCATAATTTCGTTTAGCATAACTGCATGCTGCATGCGTGCTTGCATGTTTACATGTTTCTTACAGGGAAATAAAAACCACGTAAGTTCACAATCAAATGTTTTATTTAATGTATGCCAAAAGATGGTTCTAACTGTAAACTTTCTGAAAGAATGATGGTTCTACGTTTTAATTATTATGGATATGAAATTTATGCCTAAAGATGATTCTGACTTACATAATTATTTGACTGCAGTTTAATATTTTATTATTTTATTTTTGATCTGTGATTTTTACATAATTTAAGTTATTCTTAGAATACAACTATCTGTAATATATATCTAGGAAAAAATATTGTGGTATTTGAAATTTGTCTACAAAATAGTAGGACTTACTGTTTTTCCCAACTGCAAAGGAAGGGTTATGTTTTTCGCGCGTATCTTGTATGTATGTATGTGTGTATGTAATATTCTTTATTACCTCATATCTCCAGAATCACTGAACTGATTCAAACAATTGAGGTATCGTTAGATTTGTCTTAGCAGCCCAAGTGTTCTTAGATAGGTGACATTTGAAAAAATTAAACATGGCGGCTGTGCGAAGCCGATATACATAGTGAAAAAAAAAATTTTATTTTTCAATTACTACATGGTGGGTATCAAATTAAAGGGCTTAAGACAAGGATTTCAAAAAAGTATATCATGTTTATCATTAGTGTAATACTAGCAAAAAAATACAATGGGAAAGTTTAAATATATGGACTTCACTTTCTGAATCCGGTGGAGTGCCAATGTGACACGACCGGGAAAACTAAAAAAATTGTTAATTCATATTTTAACTAAAAAGTTGAAAAAAAAACGTTATTTAAAAATCTAAAAACCCGACTGCTCAACTGAAATGCAAGAAACAAGCAGATTTTTATTTTAAAAAGTGATAAGCAGGCGGACCCATCCAATTAAAAAAAATGTTCATTTGGGTCCCGCCTGCTTATCACTTTTTAAAATAAAAATCTGCTTGTTTCTTGCATTTCAATTGAGCAGTCGGGTTTTTAGATTTTTTAAATAACGTTTTTTAAGTTTTAAAATTGTTATTTTACCTGTAAATAAAAATTCTTTAAGAAATATGTAGTTTTTTTTAACACTTGTGTACACATCTCTACTAAACTTGTAAGACTATCCTACATATTTTAGAAGATAGCATAATGTTCTACGCGGTCGCTTTTTTGTAACCACCTAAACTTGGTCGGATTACCACGGTCTTGAAGTTCCTAATGAGTTTTATTTAATTATCTCGTTAATTATTATATGTACTACTCTGAAATTTTACAGGTATATAACTGAATTAAGCAACTAAATATTGATATAACATTCAGTTTATATAACCGTATACAGGTTTATCGGTGGCCAAATAACTCCGCGCGCATTGTAACCGTGAACGTGGAGAACTGAATATCATCATAGTTTGTTAATTACCACCAGGATACTAATGAAACTTCATATACATTTGAAGGTAGTTAAAAGCTACAAAATAACGTTTAAAATAAGTCTTTAGAGCTCATATTCAAAGTGTTAGGACCTAAAGAAGTGTTTTTATATTTCATTAAATAACTTTTAAACGGTATATCATTTTGTTATTTTTATTGCGAAACAAATTAAAACTAATTCCTAAGAAGTCATGTACAAAAGATGATAAGAATCCGCTTAACCGTTTCAGAGATCCAGCAAAACCACAAACGTTACTCCAGCAAAATCTCGAATAACTTCGCAGCCGAAGAAAGAACAAAAACAAAATAACGTGTAACATTTACCTCGTCTAGACAACTAAATGTATAGCTAATATTTATTTCAATATTCCCATTATTTAAAAAAAAGTTTTGCTGCGGTAACGTTTCAAACGTTACCCCAGCAGAATATGTTTTTGTGTAATAACTAAAAAACTATATGTGTAACAAATTTAAAAATGTGCTTAACAATTACAGAAGCTGGGCAACTAATTATCTATAAGATTTAAATGACTATTTTCGACATTATTTTGCTGGGGTAACGCACACGGCTGGAACATTTCTGCGCTGAAGTGAACCGAGCATTTATGGTGCTATTTTTTGTAGGATACCAGTTAGGTGGCATGCCTGTGGCATCAATCCATTCCTTTTTTATATTACCATCTTTTGGGAAGCTGAAAAGTACGAAAACCACTTATTTATCATTTACATACATCCTAAGCTACTTCTAAACGTCACCATATAATAAGCATCGCAATAATTACGTAACACACTATAAATCAAGATCTGAATGATTTTGACGTATATTGCTAATCCATTGCTTCATATGTTCGAAATATTGGTCTGCTCAACAACGTAAATACCACAGTGAGTGTTGTTGATTTAGCATAATGAAACCGATTCCTACTGTAAGTGTGTTACGCAATTACCCCGCAGGTAATAGTTTAGTAGGTTATAATAGGTTTTTGTTATAAGAAAAATCCTAGTTAGTAAAGAAATTGTTAAATATATGAAAACAAACACACATCCATGCATAACAAATAAATAGCATGAATATATTGACTTATTTTAAGGTAAATTCACAAATATATTATCTGAGCTATGCCGATTATTATAACGCGTCAACCATAAAAGATAGACATATGCAGTCTTGGGATATTTCTTATATAATTTTAAGGAGAACATTTCCGTCATGAAATGATTTCTGTGTAGCTTTAACCATTAAGGTTGGACGCGACGGAAGCTTAAAAAATGGAGTTACTTCTCCCGTTTTCCCAACATTTCCCTTCACTGCTCTCCTCCTATTGATTTTAGCGTGATGAAAAGTATATTATAACCAGCTCAGGAGTATGAAAAATAATTATACCAAGTTTCGTTAAAATACGTCGAGTAGTTTTTGTTTCTATAACGGTTATACAGACAGACAGACAGACAGACAGACAGACAGACAGATAGACGGACAGACAGACAGACAGAGAAAAATTACACTGATTGGATTTTTGGCATCAGTATCGATCCCTAATCACCCCCTGATAGTTATTTTGGAAATATATTTCATGTACAGAATTGACCTCTCTACAGATTTATTATAAGTATAGATTATGTAAATACCAATATTTGCACGCCACATATGGCAGAATGTGAAGAAGCTATTAAATAATAATTTTAAGACCTTACAATGTACCATGTTCAGACAAATAAATGATTATGATTAGGTATGATTAGGTTATTGGCAACAAATATTCACGTTACTTTGGCGTGCGACATTCTAACAATTTACCTACTATCCAACTATAAAATCAATTGTTCATAAAGTAACAATAGTGTGGAAGGCACGGCTACAATAGACTTGCATGCTCATAGCTCCAGTGGCGCAATTGGATAGTTATTGTTAAGGTGCAGTTATATAATGTTGTATATTATATAACTGCTACATGGAACTTTTTTAATAAATTGTAACAAAAGTTATGTTTTTTTTATGTTATACTTAACATGTAGCAAAATGTTAAAAACTGTTATGAAATGTTATCGTGTTACACAAGGTTATAAACCATTATATGATTGCTGTGTGGGAGCTCCTTTAAGCAATTATTATAAATAAACATACTTAAACCTTAAATTATAGATAAACTAAAAAATAGGGTGGACTGTGTCGGCCATCTAAAATGTAAATAAACACTATAGTTAGTATAATTAACATGGAATATAATAAAAATGTTATATTCATTTAATATAATAATTAACAACACAAAATAAACTGGTACAATAGTTCCCCAACCTCCCCTAACATCACGTGACTGACTTTATTTATACGCCAGCCTCCATTAGCCGTGTTGAAAAAATAAAATGAAAAATGTATTATATTTCTGTTGATATTTACCTACGAAATGACATATTTTGGCTTCTCACGGAAGCAGTATAATTAGTACAACGTCTGAAAACACGAAGGCATGTTATTTTTCCTATTTTTCTTTTAAAACACTGTTTTTCTTAAGATGTATGGTGTCGCGCTCGCGACACAAGTTCGTACGTAATTAAATAGATACGAGGCACTCACGGCCCGCGCTCTAGAATGGCTAGTTGAAATCAAGGTATCAACTAGCCATTCTAGAGCGCGGGCAGCGCATCTATAGTTTGTTATATCTTTGGATTTTTGTTACAAAGTGTACATTAAAAACAACCTTTTGTCTCCGACTGCGGAGGATAAAAAGGAATTTTTAATAAGTCATTTATTAATTTGTTAACATAGGTAGGAAGGTACAATTGATAGATCTGCGATTAATGTGTTTAATTTACGTAAACAATAAAGTTGTAAAAGCTAATGAGTACGAGTGCGGGGCATGCGAGTGCAGGTAGCGCAGGACACGGCGTACTGGGACCTGAAGGAGCGGCTGCAGCAACTGTGGGGCGCGCACGAGCGCCTGCAGCAGAACATGGTGGACGTGCAGATGCAGCACGAGGCGGCGTCGGCGCAGTACGCGGCCGAGCGCCGCCTGCGCCCCGACACGCTCAACCGCGTAGCGGGCGCGCGCGGCGTGTGCGACGTGCTGGAGCAGTACGGCGGCCGCTTGCACAGGGGCGTGGCACGCGCGCGGGCCGACGCCGCCGCGCTGCAGGCCGCCTACGCCGCGGCCGGCGCGCGCCTGCGCTCCCTGGCCGCGCGCGCCGCCGCCGCGCAGCGCTCCGCCGGTAAGTGTCTGTCGCTCGCTACTGCACCGCGCGGCACGTGCTCCAGCACCCCCCGAACCGCACCATATTGCTCCAGCAATACGGTGCGGTTCGGGAGGTGCCAGTCGTTCCTTGTATCGTCTGACGAACTTCTTGCCTGATAAGACGAATACTATGCTTGTGCAGATTCTAATCTTCTCTTTGGTCGACTTTGGTGACGTGTGCTACCCTGACCTGAATACGATCTTGCTGGATAAGCTTTATCGTATCCTTAATAACTGCATTAAGTTCATATTCATATCAAATTTTAGGTCTGAGCTTGAATGGATGACAATTCGTCAGTGGAGAAGTTTGCGTGCTTTGAAAACGCTTTTCGCTCTACTCAAATCTCCCAGCCCTCACTATGTCTCACTTTCAATTTCTATTTTCTTCACACGATAGTAATCTACGTTGATCCAATAATCTCTTACTCTGTCCTTCTCATACTTCTGACTTTGCTCTTTCTTCTTTTCATGCTCAGTTGATTCTCTTATGGAATGCGCTCCTCTCCAGATCAAAACGGCTGACAGTCGCAATTTTTTCATACTTTTTTTCATTCCGGATGAGCCCACTCTTGATTTAGATCTCGCCTGATGGTAAGCGATAGATGAACTCTATGATGGAACGAGCGAGACCAGATGTCTATTTACTCTTGCTTTAAAGGCTGAAGGGTCATAACTGGCAGGGAACACAGAAGCTGACAAAGTTCCACAGCTTGGCTGTGCGCACAATAAATGTGGAGAAGAAGCGCTTAGTACGACAAGACGGTATATCAACCAAGTGTGAATGGTAGACCGGTAGTGATTGGGAGATAGAGGGATCAGGTCATGGGGCTCCTGCGCATACTCCCCGAAGTAGAATCTGTAGAAAACATACAGGCAAGCAACGGTTCGCTGATGAGCCAGGCTATGAAGCTTGTCCACTAGCACTTCATTGCCTTTAAGCTCTGCGTTTGATCGTGTCCAGTGCAGCAAGTTGGTATTGCAGAGCCATAGCCCACAAGTTTCTGCAATGTTCCACGCAGTAACGGACCCGTGCTTTATACAGATTTGGAAGCTGTCCAGGCGTGAAGCACCGCCTCACCTTGTATAGGATTCCCAGCTTTTTTGCTGCAGTCTGAACTCTGGACTCGGTGGTTCAGCCAAAGTTGAGGTCTGACGTCAGCTCCATGCCCAAAAGCTCCAGGCGGTCGGTAACTGGCACAGATACACTTCGGAAAGTAAGGGATGATTGAAGTGGGCTCCTTTTAGCGCTGTAAAGACAAGCTTGTGTTTTCAGAGCGTTGGATTTGAGCAGATTCTCATCGCCCCATTGGGAAACCACCCCTACCACGACTTAATTTTCGTTTCCATCAAAATTCGCCCTCCTAAGTTTAAACCCAAAAGTATTCGTCAGCGCAGGTTTAGTGGAATGAATTTGGAAAGTCTTCGGGAAGATGTTAGCAATATTTACTCGTCTGATCTTGTTCATGCAGAGTCGATTGATGACAAAGTTAAACTCCTCATTTCCAATCTTATCAAGCTACTAGCACTCACGCGGGGCTTCGCTCCCGTGGATTCTATCACGGTAAAAACAACTCTCCTTTTTTGCAGTCGCGTAAAATAGCCTATAACGTTCCTCAAGACATAGCACTACCACAGCTCTTGTTAAAATTACTGATGATATCAGATCAGTTATGGATAATGAGAAGTTGACGGTCCTTTCGTTACTGGACTTCAGCAATTTAATACTGTCGATTTGATGTCCTGCTCGGTATACTCTGCTCTCTTAACATATCTCCAACAGCAATTGATTAGTTTCGTAGTTATTTGTGTGGCCGCTGATAACGTATTTGCATTGAAGGTACTACATCATCTTCATGGTGCAATACTACTGCTGGCGTACCACAGGGAGCGTTCTCTCCCCTCTTCTTTTCGCCATATTTATAAATTCTATTTCTAATAAACTTCTCTCATCCTATCACCTTTATGCTGACGATCTGCAAATTTATTCGCAAGCTCCCGTTAAAGAACTGTCAGACGTGGTGAAGATTTTGAATAAAAATTTAGCGTGTATTTCCGATTAGAGTTTGGATCATGGTTTGAGGGTTAATCCTGCGAAGACTCAACTCATTGTTGTTGGCATTCCTAGGCTACTACCCTTCACCAAATCGTTTTTGATGGAGCTGCTATACCTTACCGTGACTCAGTAAAAGACTAGGTATTTATATCGATAAGGATTTGTCTTGGGGTCCCGTTGCAAGAAATGAGCCGCAAACTGTTTGCCTCTGCGGGGTCTTTAAGCAGATTGCGCAATTTCCTTCCGAATGCTACTAAAACTGCGCTTGCCCAATCCCTTCTCCCTATTTTCGACTATGCTGACGCAAGTTATCCAGATCTTACTGAAGTGCAGCTAGATAAGCTTAAAGGACTCCAAAATTTTTGTATAGATTCATATATCGTCGGCCTAATTTGTTAACCTGCTAAGTCCATTTTTTCATAGTTTACAGGACGGAGAAAACACTGAATAATATCGTTATTCAATTAGCAATCAAAATTATGAAAATCCCGTTGGTTTCTATATTTTTTCTTGACATTTTAAATATATTATTAGTAGCATAACTTATACACATTTTATAAAATTCAGGAAAACAATTATTTAGCAGCTTTTCGAGGTGAAGTTTCAATTTGCTTGAGGACTTAGCAGTTTTTGACTTGTGTATAGGTTAATTAATTGTGCAGTGAAACGAATTCAATCAGTAATCAAAATTTTTATATTTATTGATTTAAACAATAATTAAACAATCAGTGTTCTTTAATAGGAAACAGGGTTAAAATATCTAAGACAGACTCTTCATAAACAATCTGTACCTAATAGTTTTAATAAACATTATTCTGTATTGGTTTTGTGGTATTTTAATAATCGTATTTAATAATAATAAAATACTAAGGAGTACGATACGTAGTCGTACTCCTTAGTATTTTATTATTATTAATAACAGCCATTTAATATTGTCTTACATCTATATGTGTACAGTCAATAATTATTATGTATTAACAATAAAGTAAAACAGAAACATTTTTACGAATAACAATATTTATAAATCAATGCGAAACTTTCTTAAAATATTAAGTTGTAATCGTAATCTCTATACTAAACTTCTAGGTACTAATTGGCTATTTTTATACTACTCACTAGTACTCACGCGGGGCTTCGCTCCCGTGGATTCTATCACGGTAAAAACATAACTCTCCTTTTTTGCAGTCGCGTAAAAAGTAGCCTATAACCTTCCTCAAGCTTCAAGCTACTTCCATACCAAATTTCATCCAAATCCACCCAGTACTTTCGAAGATTAGCGCGTTCAAGCAAACAAACAAACAAACTTTTCCGCTTTATAATATTAGTATAGATGAGGCAAGTCGTCATAATATTTATGATAGTCAGAGGGAAGGGTCTTTTTTATTTGCTGCAAGTCTTCAAATTTTCGTGCAGATATTTTACGTCGGTTCTGGTGCAATTGAGATAGTTCAGTAATCTCGCAAGGATTACATTGCAAAGATCGCCTTTGTGGTAAACTTTGCCCTTCATCCTTAAAGCAAGTTTTATAAAGAATTGATCCGGTGCTTTTGTAACGTAGTGCACGAATGTCAGTCACCTTAAGATCCCCTTTGGATCTTCCTGGACGAATACTTTTATAAAATTGAATTTTGTCGTATTTTTTGAAGTAAGTGTGGTCCAGATATGTTACACAGTAGGGTACCGGGCATTTACGAGCATGTTTAGCAATAGATATGTATTCAGCTGGCACATTTATGACTTTATTCTTTAGGTGACGTTCTATAGTGGAATGCATTAAATCGGCCTCCATTTGGGTGTGACCCACCTCTAATAATTTTTGTTCTATAGCTATATTCTTGTACCTCATGACAATATTCAAAAGAGCGTTAGATAAAATACAATTTCTATTTAGGTAAGTGCAACCGTCACTGTAAATTATGATTGTTTTATTCCCATCATCAGCATTAACTTCAGGACGTATTATTTTGTTTTCTAAAAAGTCTGCCCAAATGGAGGCAAATTCTTCAGCATTAAGTCGACCTTCTACTTCATTCCATATGAAATAGAAACCATCTTTATTTTTTATATTAAATAAAAAAAAAAAAAAAGTTATTAATTAGATGTTTACATCCTTAAATATTTGAATAAAACACGAAAAAACTTGACGCGACGCAAACGGCGCGTGAGTTTGGGAAAGTTGTCAATGAAAAACTGAGGCCCCAACAGGATTTAGCAGGTTTGCGTTGTGGGGATTGGCCGGTGGTCAGAAAGCAGTTTTTCGGGCATAGCATTTGTCAACTTTTAAGCCTAGTATCGCCGTTATTTTTTACACGTTACGGTTAGTAATAGACTGAACTTTTTGACTGGAGTAAAAAGTAAATTTTGCCCAAAAAAGGACTTAGCAGGTTAACGAATTAGGCCGACGATATGGTTTGCGCATATATGATCATGTTTCTGAGTTTCGCATTAAACTCAAGTAGCTGCCAATCCGCCTTCGCCAGGATGCCTATATTTTATCATTACTCTACAGTATTCTCTTCAATCCTGCAACTCCGTTTGATCTCAAAGAACGTTTTAACTTCCTTCATGACACTGACACACATGTTCATGCACATGACATTTGAAATCATCGGAGAATTTGAGACTTTCAATGTCTGCACATTCCTCCAAATTCTATGGTTCATCGTTTACGGTGTAAGCTATTCGTTTGTGGAATTCATTGCAGGTGTCAGTAAGACAAGCTCAGTCAATCGCTACTTTTAAAAGCTCGGTTGCTAATCATTCTCTATACAGTGCGAATTAGGTACCTATTCTTAAATGTTAACATACATTCATCTATACTCAGAAAAACTCGTATTTATAATAGTAGTAGGATTATGCGCGGATGAAACCGCGAGGCACATCTAGTTATATATTATAATACATAGTTCTAAGAGTGTTATCAAAGTAGCTGAATAAACATAAGTAGGTAAAATGATGATTTACCTTAGAATCAATCGAGGTAAAAGTTAATGCTTACTGTAATGTAGCGTCCTGCCAGACGTAGGTTTATAAAAAAATGTGTTACAGGCCATCAATTGCCATCGATCATTTGCATTGAAATAAATAATTGCTATATTAAAAAGAAAATACAACAATAATAATTTAATATTTGCATGCTGAATGGCGAAATATGGCTGAGCTGATGTATAAACACTTTCAACTTGTATATGTACTAGCCATATTTGAAAAATAAAATCTATTCTATTCTATTCTATTGGAATAGGCACAGAACAGATAAAAGAGATTATAACAGATAAAAGATAAAAAAAAATAGCCAAGTGCGAGTCAGACTCGCCCATGAAGGGTTCTGTGGTAACTATAATAAATATAATTGAGAGTTTTGTTTTTCACTATTGTTAATCTGCCATGTTTTGTTTCTAATATGTACTTTATGTGTTTATAAAACGATTGTATTACCAAGACAAAGCCATTTCGCTTCGGGAAAACAACCATTAAAATTCACGGTGAATTCATTTGATATTTATAACAACCAATTTTTATTTTAAGTGTACGGAAACTAACAAATTTTATGTTGTTTTTGTCTGATGATGATGATGAATAAACAAATTATTATTATTTATGAGCTTTAGGTGGGCGACGACTCGACGATTTTTCGTGTTCAACAAGTAGGCCTCGAAGCACCGTCCACGTCTAGTTCCACGGCCGGTCGTGAGACACGTGCGACGCGCTTTGCACTGGCGAGTCATGTGTCGTGTTTGCAGAGCAACAGAGCTATGCGCGCGCAGAGTCGGCGGCGCGCCAGCTGGCGGACGGACGCGAGCAACTGGGCGCCGCGCGCGCCGCCCGCGACCTGCTCGCCGCGCGCCTGCACCAGGTACGTGAGCCCTCAGGGGGGCGGCCCTCAGGGGCGGCCCCCCGCCTGCTGCCCGCCCCCGAGCTGAGCCCGCGTGTTGCAGGCGGAGGACGCGGCGGCGGCGCTGCGGGACGACGCGGCGCGCCTGGCCTGCCAGCTCCACGAGCGCGATGCGCAGTTGCGGCAGAGCGCCGCGCGCCAGCAGGACCAGTGAGTGCCGTTGCATGAGTGTGGTACACCTACACGCGAGATGGCTAAGTGCGCTGTGTTGGCAGGGCGCGCGCGGCGGACGCGGAAGCGGCGCGGCTGCGGCGTGACGCAGCGGCGCTGCGGGACGAGCTGCAGCGCGCTGGTGCCCAGCTTGCGGTGCGGATAATCTAAAATTCATAATAATACACCTGTTTGCTGGAAGCTTCGCTCTAGTGATTACACGAAAGTCGCCCGTATAGCTATGACAACATGTCTTCCGTGATCCGTTGACGAGCCTGCTTTCTTCGCTATCGCAGCCTATCTATGTATATAGAGGAGCTTTCTCTCTGTGCATGCTCGTTATTGGACTTTCTTCCAATTAACAACTTGCAAGCAGAATTTCAATATTTTTGCGACCCTGTCTATCTGTCTAATCCGCCAGGTACTTACATTATATACCTATTTATAAATAATGATGCTTATTACTCATTGTTGTTTAGGACGCCAGCAATGCGATCGACCACATGAAACTGAAAGAAGCGAAACAAATTAACGAGATTCAAAACCTGCAAGATGTTATTAATGATAAAATTCAAGTAAGTAACAATTGAAACCATTCTAGGAGTAGACAAAGTAAATAAATTCATATGACAGTATTCCTTCATTCCATTTCATTTATTTCATAAACAATTTTAACATTGTGTTGAAATCTTTCAATATACTACACACAAAACAAATTAAAATCTTTTAATACAGCACAAAATCAAAATAAAATAAGTTACAATATATAATTTCAAATAATATTCTTGGAATAGCACTGTTACGTAAAACATATATATATTTACATATGTCAAATATAAACAATGTAAAAATAAATAAAATCAAATTACATCATTAATTGTCAAAAGTAAAGAAAAAATAACAAAATCTTAATATCGATATCGATTTCAAGTGCAAGTCCAATATTTTACGATGTATGTCAAATAGATATTATAAAACTAACACCAAAAAGTAGACACTTAAAAGTTAAAAGTTTACCCATGATGCCCATCAGAATACAATGCATGGTGGACCACAAGTAATGCTAAATTACCTGAGGTCGAAGTAGTGGATATTGCGAGCTAAGGATCAAGCAAAGTGATATTACCGAAAATGTACAACTTGTATTAGATACGCACAATGCAGTACAGTTGATGGGCCAATTGCCAGAGGTACGAGTAAAACCCAGCAGACCTTTAAGATCAGCTGGTGTAGATTATGCAGGACCCATTAATATCAGATTTTCCCCAGGGTGAGCAGCTAAATCTTATAAGGGGCATATTTGTCTCTTTATTTGCATGGCAACATGTGCTATGCACCGAGGCTGTCACAGATCTAACTTCCAAGGGATTCATCACTGCTTTCAGGCGCTTTACAGTCAGACGAGGACATTGTCAGGACCTTTTCAGTGACAATGGTACTAATTTTGTGGGAGCAGACAAGCAGCTGAGAGATATGTTTGATAAGGCCAAGTCTTCTATTCCTGATGATGTACCAGAGTTGTGAACTATGGAACGCACTACATGCAATGACGTATTATAATATCGACGCGTCATATTCCCACAAAGCACCTCTCAAAAACGGCATGAAACACACACTAAGAGAATTACTATCTAATACGTGCAGGGCTGCCAGGTGAAATAAAGGTGTGATCGTACGCCAACTACAAAAAAATCGTATGCCAAGGAAATTTTGAAATGAAAAGATCGTACAACCTAGAAGTACAATGTTTTTATTAGAAACAACTGAATTAGACCAAAAACACGTGACATATTGTTATGACTCTTGTTTTTGGTTTGTCCATGACTTTGATGTCCTTATAGATTCGTCATGTCTGTCTGTCTGTCCGTATGTCACATCCATTTTATTCAACAACTTTTAAGAATACGAAATAACTAAAATTAGTTTAGTTTTAGAAAAGAAATGCAATAAAACTATTTATTACATTTATACAAATTTTCTGTGGTCACACTGTTTAACATTTCTGTTGTTGGCTTAAACTTTGTGCAATTTTTGTTTCTTCAAACAACAAACACAAAACGATCACTCAAAACAGTACATATACAGATTCAAATAGGATATTTATACTACGTGCAGATCGAGATTGACGAGGAAAACAGGTTTTTGACAAGTCGCAATTATTAAGTACCGAAAGAAAAAAATTATAAGTTTCGTAAAAATGCAAACAAATACAGCCTTTAAATGACTAAGCAAAGAGTCTTCATTCAAGTACAAGATCTAGGTACGCGTTAGGTTGTTGCGGAATTCCCCGAAACTCAAACTTGCCAGTAGAGCACGTTCGTTTCATTATGAAATGTTGCCAGGTATGTAAAAATCGTAGATTTTCCGTACGATCCTGGTCTAGTGATCGAACATGAGTAAAAACGCCAAAAAATCGAAGGAGTACGATTAAAATCGTACATCTGGCAGCCCTGAATACGTGTAAAAAAAAGACACCTGATATTAGAGAGAGATGAATATACATCTTTAATTACGTTCCGATGAAACACTGCATGCTTATTGGTCAAGCGCATGTGTGACGTAGCAATCAGAGGCAAGTGGGGAAAGAAGGACACTTGATTTTTGTATAAAATAGTATTTTTAATTTATAAATACATAATAATGTAGTATTTCACAACAGTAGTTATTGTTAAGGTGTAGTTATATCGGGCACGCCGCAATTGCGGTGGTAAGACCCCTCTTTGAGGAGTGGCTAGATCAGCGTCACGGCGTCCTGACCTACCGCATGACGCAAGTCCTCACCGGACACGGAAATTTCGGGAGGTACCTGTGTCTGATGAGGAAGGAAGAAACGCCTAGGTGTCACCACTGCAAGGATCGCCCTGAGGACAGTAGAGCATACGGTGCAAGACTGCCCCGCTTGGGCAGAGCACCGACGTGTCCTCACGGCGGCGATAGGCGGAGACCTCTCGCGCCTGGCATTGGTCGAGGCCATGCTGCGGCATGAGACGGAGTGGGAAGCGGTCGCCTCCTTCTGCGAAGCAGTCATGCTATCGAAGAAGGAGGCGGGCCACGTGAGGGAGAGGATAGCGTCCTCCCTCCAGCCCAGTGGCAGTGGTAGACGCCCACGGCGTCGCACGTCGGCCGACGATCTCCGGCTACCGTAGGTGCGGGCATGCGGACAGCGAGTAAAGGGCAACTTGCTGTCCGACCATGGACCATGCCCGGGTCGACGGCGCGTCGTGCTTATAGATGCTGGCGGGAAAATTTCCGAATCATTCCCGTCGAATACTTCGGAAGTATTCCGAAATATTCCGAAACTTTGGGAATATTTCAACTGTCAAAAAACTTCGGAAGTATTCCGAAATATTCCGAAACTTTGGGAATATTTCAACTGTCAAAAAAATCCAGGAAAATTGACCTTTGAAGTCGGTTAATATACCAAAACCTGCTCCTACCTAACAGCTCCTACAAATACTTTTCTGAAAACCGCATCAAAACGTGTTTGCTTGCAAGGTTTGCCTTTATTTGTTTTTATTGACTGGGCTATTATACGCGTTAAGTAGGTAGGTAATGATTAATACCTACCTATGCGACTCGCGAATACTCGCGATGTGTACAGAACTACATACAAACTAACCAAAAACATAGGTAACCCTTATTCAAAAAACAAATGAAATATGCTAGGCCTGGTTTTTTATTCCACAACTGACATTTATAAAAATAGCATTCAATTTCGAAATAAGTAGGTACCTACCTAGAAACAAAACAATAAAAATCCTGTTAATCGCAGGCTAACATATCTACCTATAAAAATATCAACAAATACTTAATCAATCCCATTTATGATAAAATAAACATTTATATTTTACTCTCGTATCGTACGTACTCTCGCTTTGAATAATAATTAACTCACCCACCACACAACAAACAAACACGTTAATTCCCATTGAATTATTCGGGCGAAATATTCGGAAACATTCGATTGCGGGGTACGAATCTTTCTCGCGGGGGGGAAAACTTCTCCGGGGAGCATCTCCCCTCTTACCGCACCCCGCACCGCCATCGCAGCGCGCGCAGCTCGGCGCCAGCACGGCGGCAGCGGCCGGCGCACAGAGGGCCTAATTTAAATTCATTTTGAATAATTCTGATTTAAAGAAAGAAGGATGGCGAGATTGCATGTACAATGGGACCCACTGTTAGGAGTACCGTACAGTATGGAAACTTATAACTGATTGTAGAACTATATAAAACTAGCAAAAAAGCAAATGGGCAGTAAGTCGTAGAAGCTAGGAGAAAAAAGTTATGCATGGTAAAAGATTATAACCTAAAACGCTAGATGCGTTTTAGGTTATAATCTTTTAGTGCTTATTTATTAATATAATATCTTTTTTTTATGTATTATGTAGTTTCAAAAAGATGTTCAATCAGAATTACCAATACTACCATCATGGTTCTGCATCTCTCTGACCAAATATAGGTACTTACCTACTCACAATAAAAAATACATGTCTGGGAGCTAGGAACTATAGTAACTTGGTCAAAACGAGATATGAAATACTGTAAGCATACACTAGATTGATATAGGATGAAAATATAATCAGTATTGGTAAAAAAGTATGCTGAAAAAAGCGTAAATATTAGTGTTGCCCAAACGAGAGTCTCGCAAGAGTAAATATCTAGCAGAATATGTAGTTTTAAGGCTCAATTGGCGCACCGTGTCTAGTTGCAACCGAGATTCTTTCTAAGTCGGGTCGCACCTGCGTGTGGAGTCGCGTGCTATACGTTACACCCACATTTTGCCAGTTACATATGTTTAACTCTCATCTATGAGGGGTGAGCCAACTGTCACTAACCGGGCACATGTTCAGACTTCGGGCTGATACTGAGAATTTCACCTTGTTTGACTTGGGAATCGAACCCAGGACCTCTCGTTCGTCAGACGTGCTAACGATCACTAGACCAACGAAGCAGTCGAAAGCGAAGTATAGGCACTAGGAATAAATATCTATCTCCTGGAACTCCCTCCGTGATAAGCAACTTAGCAGACGCAAACACAAGAGGTTTGTTGAATAAAAAAATATTTATATTAAAAAAAATCTTTTATTTTGTTTGTGATTATAAAATACAGGTTGTGATAAAAATAGGATAAGGGTAGAAGGATGATGATTTTAATAAGTACTGATACAGTAATTGTATCTTCGTTCTATCTTGTTACTGTTCATTCCTAGATAACCTTTAATACATTATTTATCTAATTGAAAGTTTATCTAAGAATGAAGCTGGTGCAGCAACATAACTTTGGTGTCTGGTATAACCCATGCACCACATTATGCTCATTATATGAGAGCAACAGCCTTTTGTCCGAGTCCCTACGGGACTGTGCCAATAATATCCTAATATGGCACTTCGCGCCTCCAGCCTTCTACCAACTGCAATGTATGTAAAATAGGATTAACTTCCTATATGCCTAGATTTAATTATGTCACGTATAATAAATGGTTGGCTAACAATAAATATCCTTTCTAGAGGTGTGTTGTCCTGGCAAACTTCTAAAGCATATAAAGTACTTTGCTCGCTTTATTTGGTATTATATTATTATTATAACTTGTTCCATCTGTTGCGAAGATATAGGCTGTGCACTACATCCTACACTAGATGTGGAAGGGGCAGAACTTCTGTGAGAGCTATCAAACACTCTCTGTGCACGTAAATAGCAAGGCACACATATTTCATCATTGTTGGTTAACTGAAACAATAAAAGTGAAAAGTTTAAAAAAAGCAATCACAAAAATAATAAAAATACAGATCTTGTGAGTATGTAAGTCATTGTTTTGTTTTTATTACAAACCTGGCGGGGTTTTATCCATTCAGACACAATTTTTCCTATTTGCACTTCTCTTTCAGATATCTCTGGTCTGAGGACCAGTCTGCTCCTGATTCTCAAAATAGATCTTCCACACGTAGCACACACATTAAAAATCTCCAAGTTGCTGTTGGGCGTTATGTTCAGGGTCATCATTTGGGTTATGATCTATCAACTCCCATCAGGAATGACAAATAAAGTCGTCTCCAATCATTTAAAAATAATTATGACCATGGTTTTAGAGGTATAAAATACACCAAATTAATGTTAAAATAATGTCAGTGGTTCAAATCAAGAATGTGACCACTTCTTATCATCCTGCAGGTGATGGTTATTTATACTTTTAATTATTTATCAAACGGAAACAAAACCACTCCACAGGATGCTACTGAAGTAAATGAGCTTAGTTACCAATTTATGTATAAGTTTTACAATACTTACATCACGCGGATAAACCCATCTCTGAATTCTCTCAACTACCTGGGCACTTACCTCGGACAAACGATGTCTCCGTAATCGAGCAATGCGCAATTGACAATTCACACAACGCATTTTAACGGGTAACTAAGTCCAAACCACTTGCAAGTCGTCAAGAATCCACAAAATCGCAAAGAAAATAATAGATACCCCATGTTAGCCGTTGAAAACAAACAATGGAATAACAAAAACAAAGAATAATTGGTTTTGACACTGACAGACAACCAACTCCTATTGACAGTATAACGTTTCATTCTACGTTATCACAAATAATCGTAATAATTACAACATTGTACATTTGTGTGTAAAAAAGTGAATGCATTTTTAATATTAACTTTTGTATGTATTTCTTATATTTTACAAGATTTGTTTATTAAAAAAAATAATTGACAAGCGTAAATGTCAACAAATGTAAGAACGTTAATTATGCAATGATTAGGTAGGAATGTAATACGAAACACGGTGCGTTTAATAACTGCATAATGACTTATTTTTAGTAAATAAATATCTTTTCTAACTTTTAATTCCCATCATCTAGTGACTCAATATTTTTTATATAATTCTCTTACAAACTCTTAGTTATAATAAAAAGGAACTTGCAAGTGAATGACACTTCGTTTATTTATAAATAATCTGGGTGCAAACTCGCCATCCTTCTTTCTCAGAAGTATTCCGGAATTATTCCGAATATTTCAGAAGTTTTGCAACTATAGTCGTGTTCCACGCGCGCCTCAAAGAGCGTCAGCAAGATGACGAGGCCCCCCCCCTGTAGAAGGCCGAAGCCTGCCGGGGTCGTGGGACTTATCTCATTACCGTGACCCCGGAACGTAAAGGGCTATTGAAGGAAAACCGTGGATTTTAGTTAGTACAAGTCTGACAGTCCCTCCGGCCCTGCCCAGGGTGGGAGGATTCATCTGATGATTTTACCACGAAAAAAACAAGGTGTAGTTATATAATGTTGTATATTATAACTGCTGCATGGAACTTTTTAATAAATTGTAACAAAAGTTATGTTTTTTTTATGTTATACTTAACATGTTGTAGCAAAATTTTACTAACTGTTATGAAATGTTATCGTAATACACAAGGTTATAAATCATTATATAATTACTGTGTGGGAGCACTTTTAAGCAATTATTATAAAACAAACATTAAAAACCATGATCTTAAATTATACATAAACTAAAAAATGGAGTGGACTGTGTCGGCAATCTAAAATGTAAATAAACACTATAGTTAGTATTAATAACATGGAATGTAAAAAAAATATTATATTCATTCAATATAATAATTAACAACACAAAATATACAGGTACAATAGTTCCCCAACCTCCCCTAACGTCACATGACTGACTTAATTCATACGCCAGCCGCAATAAGCAGTGTGGAAAAAATAAAATGTATTTCTTATTAGTATTACCTATGAAATGACAAATTTTGGCCTCTCACTGAAGCAGTATAGTTAGTGCAACGTCTAAAAACACACGTCTTTTTAACACGCTTTTATTAGGTCGACCTGTATGTAACTAACTATGTAATGAAATCTAAGGTAACTAATTTAACCATCTTCCAAGGGTCGTAGCGTAATGAAAATTGGCAGCTGTATGTAGTTTTGATGACAATACAATAATATGGTACTGTCGAACTGATCTGATGATGGAGCCGGAAGATATGAACTGGAACTTCATGATGGAAAATCGTATCATAGCTGTTTTGGATTTCATAGAAAAGTCTTGTAATGAACTTTGACCACGATTAGGTTTCAAGGTCTGATGATGAAACCTAAAGAATATCCATAGATTTTTTTTATAGATATCACTTTCAAATCCTCTGGGAGGAACGACCGTTTAATTGTTCACTACTCGTGGGAATAATATGGCAAAAACAACAAAAAAAAAGAAACAGCAACATTTGTTTTCACGTGCATTTATAAAAGCGTGCTTTTCTAGTGTTTTTTAAACTATTAATTTATTATTCTTAATTTTCTTTAAAACACATTTATTCTTAAGATAATTAGTGTTGCGATCGCGACACAGGTTCGTGCGTAACTAAACAGCCCAACGAGCACATTAGTGGAAATAGCAGCCTATTTTGTTACTTTGGGCTGTAAAATAGTGGTTTAATGGTTCAAAAAGCAGTTAAAAGTTGCATATCTGCATCCGTAAACGTCTATAGCTATAAAAGTTACTTAAGGTGTGAAGCGAGGGTATAGAATAAAGAACACACTTTAATGACACTTATTTATTGTAGGTATTTCAATATGCTTAACAAATTAGGAAGAGTTCAGCTCAGGTGTAGTAACTGAGAGTGAGTCGAGTCTTTTTTTTTTTTTTTTTTTTTTCTTTTTGTGTGGCATCTCGCAGGTCAACCTCTGAGGTTGTCGGCTGCTTAACCGGGCTTGCCTGTGGTTGCCTTAATTAATAAATTAATTAAAGCCTCCAGCCAGGGCTTATTAGAAAACTTACAAACTAGGCGACTACACGCTAAGGGCACCCCCTGTGGGGTACGGACCTCGGCTTAGGGCGTCGCAGTGGGAGGGCAGCTAGGGACAGGCTGGATCATATCATTTTTATTATTAATAAGGGAATTTAAAGCTACTGGCTCAGCGTCGCGGGCTGGCTCTGGCAAGGGTCGGGGCGGACTATTACGGGGACGTCGCGGCGGGCCTCGGCGGCGAGGACGGAAGGACGGTCGGTTTTTGTTTTTGTGTGCCACTGTACTTGTTTCCCTACGGCTCTCTTGGAGCAGGGTGATTGCATCATCGGGAGTGACAAGGGTATGCCTTGGTCGGCGAATCTTAGAGATACGCGAGGGTTCGTATTGGGCGGCCGATACGATAAGGGGATTCCTATGTTGGATTGCAGTATCAAAGAAACGCTTGGAGACACGTTTCATGAACTGCTGGATGGTGGGCATCTTGAGGTCTACGTGAAGAAGCTCATTTCGAACATAAAAGGGGGCTCCCGTGACTCTACGGAGGAATCGGTTTTGAAGGGTCTGCATCTTGTGGAGGAGGTAGGGCTTTGCGTGTGCGAAAACAACGCAGGCGTAGGTCATGATGGGACGGATGACCGCGGTGAAAATACGCAGCTTGCACCTGAGTGATAACTTGCTGCGGGAGCTAAGAATGAAGTGGAGCCTACCTAGAACGAAAGCAGCGCGCGAACGTGCCTGCTTTATGTGCTCAGCGAAGGAAAGGTGTTTATCGAGGACCACGCCTAAGTATTTGGCTTGCTTTTCCCAGGGGATCGGCTTGCCGTACATGGTAATCGGACGGGGGGAGGGTGGGTTTATCCGCGGCTTAGAAAAGAGGACTGCCTGGCTTTTGTCTGGATTGACTTCGATTCTCCATTTCCGGAACCACTTGGCCAGAGTGTTTGCGGAAGTTTGGAGAGTGCGAGCGATGGCATCGGGTTTAAGACCGGTATAATAGATAGCCGTATCGTCGGCAAATAGGGCTAGCTGAGTATTTTTATGCTTGGGGATATCGCTAGTGAATAGCGTGAAAACGAGGGGGGATAGTACGGAGCCTTGAGGAACTCCTGCGCGAATGGGATGGGGGGAGGAAAGCTCCCCCTCAATTCGGTAACGAAAGGTGCGATTCGATAAAAAGTCCCGTAGGATGAGCACGAGACGGTCAGGCACGCCGAGTTGGTATAGCTTATAGATTAAGCCATTGTGCCAGACTTTGTCGAACGCTTTCGCTATGTCGAAGAATAAGGCTCCCGTTATTGCGCCCCGTTGGAAGCCGGCGCTGACGTGTTCTATGATGCGGTGGACTTGTTGGATACATGAGTGTTCGGTTCTAAATCCAAACTGCTCATTGGGTATAAGACTCTTTGCTTCGGCAAAATCTTTGAGCCGCTTATATATAAGCCTTTCATAGATTTTACCAAGGACGTTGAGTAAGCTAATGGGACGGTAGCTAGACGGGTCAGACTTGGGCTTGCCTGGTTTGGGAATACCTATGACGGTGGCCTGTTTCCAGGTTGCGGGGAACATATTATTGCTCAATGCGCCATTGAAGATGGCAGTCATTAGCACTATAAGCTGGGCGGGGAAAAGTTTGAAAACCCTATTGGTGATGCCGTCGGAGCCAGGGGCTTTTCGCGGTTGGAGACTTTTAATGATATCCTGGTCCTCATCAGGAGTGATGGGGGCCAGTGGATTATCGGGATCTTCGACGGGCGGAAGGGAAGTTCTACGTTCGACTTCGGCGTTCACCATATCGAGGTGGGCTTGGTCTACTGGTTGAGGGCTGGGAGAACACTGGGACTCTAGGCTGTCGGCTAGGCATTCTGCTTTTTCAGAGTTATCGAAGGCGACACTCTTATCGGGACGAATGAGAGGAGGCATTGTGGCCTCTTCAGTGGATCGTAACTTCCTCTGAAGCTGCCAGAAGGCAAGATGGGTGGGCTCAAGTTCGCTCAGCATCTTGTCCCAGCTCGCATTACGCTGCTCGGTAATGCGTTTCCTTACAGCACGCTGTAAGTTGCGCATGTGAGCTTTGTTTGCGGCGCAGGGAAAAGCGCTGTACGCACGGATGGCTGCGTTCTTCTCGGTTATCAGATTCCGTACATCGTCCGGGAGTTTCCAGCGGTGGTCTTCCACTACAGGAACTTCCCTTGAACAATCGTTCAGGACGGATTGTACGTGATTTGTAAGCGAGTCGATCGCCGCCGTCGTGTCAGCGACTGAGACTATGTGGTCAGGAATGGTGTCCAATTGAGGCGACGTGGTGGATTTCAGTTTTTCACTTACTTTCCTCCAGTCAGTGATCAATTGGGTCGGAGGAGGTTGGGTAGGATCATGGTTACCCGAGCGGGAACCTAGGTGTAGGATAACGGGACGGTGATCCGAGTTGAGCTCGTGAAGCGCTTCTATGGAGTGTAAACGGAGGTTTACATTCTTTAGGAGCGCCACATCGAGGACATCGGGGTTATGGTTGGGGTCGTGTGGGTAGTGGGTGGGAGTCATCGGAGCGATGACGTCGTAGTTTAGGGTCGCGCCTAGGTTATACACGATTCTGCCTCTGGCATTTGTCGTGTTGCTGTTCCAAGCGGGGTGTTTGGCGTTGAGATCGCCCGCTAGTAAGACGGAGTCACTCAGGCCGAAGAGAGTCGTGAGATCGCTGGTGAGCGCGATAGGATCGTCTGAAGCAAGAGACGCGACCGATGGTGGGGGATGGTAGGCAGAGATGATGGTTATCGGAGGATGACCAGTCATGCCTAGTCGACAGGCAGAGTACTCTAGGTGAGAGAGAGGCGCGGGTGGGGTCAGAGGGATGCAGTATAACTCCTTTTTATAATAAATAAGGGTACCGCCGCCGTGGCAACGTGTTCTGTCATTGCGAACTAGACGGTAATTCGCAATTTTGGGATCAGCGCGGTGTGGTTTCAAAAGGGTCTCCTGTATAAGGAGGACATCTAATTGGTGGTCGCGGAGGAATTTAGTTATTTCGGCGCGTTGGTTGAAAATGCCATTGGCGTTGAAAAAACCTAATTTGAGGGATCGAGGCCTAGTGTGGTTTGTGCGTTGGGAATCCATTGGATCAGTCCATCGCATCCATCTGGTCGAGACCTAGCACCACATCACTGTGTGTGCTGAATATTTGGCTGTACATTGCCGTCGTAATTTTGCCGTTATTCTGCTGTTCGGCAGCCAGAAGGGCATCGCGGAGAGATCTGGCTTGGCGAGTCATAAATAACCTATAATGGCGCAGTATAGTCTGGGCGCAAGCCTCGCCGTGCGCGACGGGTGAGGGATTGGGCGGTTGTTTGACTGCAGGAGCAGCAGTGGTTTGAGGCGCGGGTTTGTGACTGGCTGTGGGCTCTGTAGCCACGGCTATAGGCAGGATCTGCGCTGCGATGGGTATATCCATCAGTGCCTGCAAAGGTTTGGCAGGGGCCAAGGAGGGAAAGGCTTTTTCGTGGTTTAGCCTGTTCCACGGGGACGGTCTCCGAGGAGCGAGCCGTTGGGGAATTTGAGAAGAAGGTGCCTCTCTCTGTTGGCGGGCGTTGGCGCGCTTCGCTAATTTAGGAGCGAGTTTGGGGGCTTTGGGACAGCCGCGGTAGTTTGCCGGGTGACCGGTCTGGCCGCAGAGAACGCAGCTGGGTGGTTCCGAACAGAGGGTTCGGTCTTTAGGCCGTGGGCAGTCCGCAGTGCTATGCTCGCCCAGACACTTGACGCATTTGGGAGTCGCATAGCAGTTGCTCTGCGCATGGCCATACAGTTGCCAACGGTGGCATTGTCCCACTGTTGCGGTTTTGTAGGGCTTTTCTATTGAGATACCGGATAGGGAGCAAATAGACTTAATCTTAAATATTGGGTGATGACCTTCGGTTGGTTCACAAATGACAAGAACCATGTCGTACAACTCACCGCCTCTCGCTTTATGTAAGCGATGGACGGCGATCACTGGTATACCTTGATCGGCAAGGTCGTCTTTAATATCCTGTACTAGGATTTCTTTAGGGACACGTTTAATAATAACACGAGTGGGCGTGTCCTCGGGGAAGGAGAAAGTGTGAAAGGAAATATTCCTTTCACGGAGGGCGCGATATAATTCCCTATAGTCGTTCGACGTAGGGACGGTAACTTTAATGCCATTTTGGCAGGCACGGGCGTTTGTGTAGTTGATCTTTCGATCAACACACATCTTAGACACATCAGTCCATTTCCCCTTGTCCTGGATGTAAAAGGGGGGCGGAGGGCGTTGCTTCCTTTGGGTTGAGGAAGTTTGGGCTATCGGGCTGGGGGGACGACTATCCTGCGCGCGAGTGGAGGTCGTTGGGACGGGGCTAGCGGGTCGTACGGGCGTTTGAGTTGGGGACGGGGGTGACGCGGTGGTCTTTTTGGCCTTGCTGGCCTGGGAGGTTTTCCCTTTCTTCCTCTTGCCGCCGGTGACGACTTGAAAGTCGTCTTCCGAGGATGAGGGGCATGATGACAAATCATTGTCGGAGTTGTTATTGGACATAGGTTCGGTGATGTCCATTTCACGGAATTCAGGTGCAGCGCACACCTGCGCGGCGTCCATTGTTTTATGAACAATTGGATTAGTAGGTGGGCCGGAAACAATGGGTGATTTCGGGAATCGGGCGATCGGCACGACTTTGTCGGCGGGCGGGGGCAATAGAGGGCTATCTACCTGGAAGTCGTTCGTTGTTTGATGAACAATGGGATCGGAGTTAATAAACACTTCCGTGAATTGACCGTGAGTCGAGTCACTCATGCAGACAGTTATATAGGCTTCCCCGACTAACGGTGGCATCCGGAAGTAGGGTTGGTGGCATGGCTTGGCTGTGATTGGCTGACTTGAAAGGCTTGGCTGTGATTGGTCGATTTGCATGGCTCGCTCTGGCAGCTGTTTAAGTGCGTCATTACAGGTGCTATAAGCTGAATCAAATACTACCCTAGCCTTCACAGTAGTCCACGGTAGAACTCATTTACCACTTACACCTTTATATGAGAGTTACGAAGGTCATTCTGCCACTCACAGCTGCACAGTGGTTTCCATTTTTACTTTTATAGGTTATAGTTATAGTAACCATTACTATACTACTATAAGTTTCATTATAGAAATAATAGAAACTCTTATGCATACTATAGTTACAAAAAAATCATCAGTGTAACTAAGGCCTTTAGTAGCAATAGTCATTCCTTGCAGGCTCAATCCATTCGCCATTTTACAGCCGCTTTTGTAACTATTATAAAACACTGGTACTCACGCGGGGCTTCGCTCCCGTGGATTCTATCACGGTGAAAACATAACTCTCCTTTTTTTGCAGCCTATAACCTTCCTCAAGCTTCAAGCTACTTACATACTAAATTTCATCCAAATCCACCCTGTACCTTCGAAGATTAGCGCGTTCAAGCAAACAAACAAACTTTTCCGCTTTATAATATTAGTATAGATTTAATAAAAAAGGATGCTAAACGAATAAGTACGTAACTAGATCTTATAACCTCAAAAACAAGAAAATAGGAGCTTTTTGTGGCTGTGACTTGCACTAGGGTAACAAAAATCACTGGAAGCGTTAGAAGGGTGAAAATTAGCGCTATGATTCTCAAAAAAGGGAGTTATTACAGCTAAAACTGCAGGTTATGACTACATTACAATGACGCCATGATTTTTTACGAAAACTTATAATTCACTTGCAAAATTGAGTTGATATACATTGGTTTTTCAGTTAAATGTGCATTAAATGTACCGGTAAACAATCGGCCACTTGCGAATAGTAAGTTATCGACACGTAAAAATACGGAAATAAAATTTATTCTGTATAACAAATAAAAAATATCACATATATTTTGTTAATTTTTTAAATATCATAAAAGCGCGTTAAAATTACTCGAAAATTATCTTATATATCTACAGTAAACTGGACAGCGTTTTAAGTATCTTTATATATCTTGCTAATACAGAATACAAACATTTACTTCTTAACCGACTTCTAAAAAAAGAGGAGGTTCTCAATTCGGATGTTTGTATTTTTTTTTTTTTTTTTTTTATGTTTGTCCACGCATAACTCCGTCGCTTGCCAACCGATTTGAAAAATTCTTTTTTTGTTGGAAAGGGTATACTTCCCAAATGGTCCCATGAAAATTTTATCGAAATCGGATGAGCCGTTTCTGAAAAATCAAAAAAAGTCGAAAAAAATAATTTACCTTGATGATCTTTTCGTTGACTCTGCATTGCGTTTTTTGTTCGCGCATAACTCCGTCATTTACGAATCGATTTGGAAAATTCACTGACCCACTAAAAAGCGCGAAAATAAAAACTTTTTTGCAAAAAATAAAACCGACTTCCATATCAAAACACTACAAAGCCAAAAATAATTTTAATTTCGGAAGGCGGTGTGAAAAAAATAGAAAATACAAAACCAATAACACCGACTACCGAAATTAAAATTATTTTTGGCTTTGTAGTGTTTTGATATGGAAGTCGGTTTTATTTTTTGCAAAAAAGTTAATAAAAAGTTTTGATATGGAAGTCGGTTTTATTTTTTGCAAAAAAGTTTTTTTTGTTTTATTTTTATGATGACGACGAAAACACTTCACCAAAATATTACAAACAATGACAACTGAAGATATACAATAAAGAACTATAATCAATTCATTCGTTCAAAGTAGTTCAAAATCATTCATTCATTTATAGCGTTAATAAATCGTTATAGCTATTAAGGAACCTTTATGCAACCGTTGTGCAGGTTAAATGGAACTTTAGGTTGCATAAAATAGCGCCCAAATAGCGCTAAAGCGGCTGCTTTAAGTCTGTAGTAGACGCTCTAGCGCTTACGTCTATTACTATAAGTAATAATCGGATACGCTCCAAAGCCCTAATGCAGCCCATTTGTGCTAGTTGGGCGATACAAGGCACTTACCTTCATTTCAACTTGCCATTTCAGAGCGCGGACAACGCATCTATAGTTTATTATATCTTTGACTACATGGAATTTTATCCTTCCACATGCGCCTAATTTTGGGGGTTTGTGGGAAGCTGGGGTACGCAGTACAAAACACATCTCACAAAGGTAATTGGAAATAGTACACTCACCTACGAGGAACCTACCACTGTGCTAGCACAGATTGACTCTTGTTAAAATTCGCGACCTATTTCGGCTTTAAGTGATGACCCCAATGACCCTCTTCCCCTGACACCAGGCCACTTTCTAGTTGGTGAACCTTTATTAAACCTATCAGATGAGAATTATACACCTTGTAAACATATTATTAATCTCGAGCGATGGCGGTTAGTCCAAAAAATGGTCAACGATTTCTGGAAAAGATGGTATAAATAATGTCTTGTTAATCTTAATAAAATATATAAATGGAACACAAAACAACTTAAGCCAGAAATCGATGACATAATTATCTTAAAGGATGATAATATACCACCTAGTAAGTGGATATTAGGTCGAGTTATCATAAAAACTTTTTACCAAAAAATTAAACCGACTCCCAAAAAACACTGCAAAGTGAAAAATAACTTTAATTTCGGAAGTCGGTGCCAAAAACGAAAATACAAAACTAAAGACACCGATTATTTCACTCTTTTTAGTTGGTCTATTTTTAATTTACCTAGTTACAAGAGCCTAAATGTCAACTACTTATAACCTTTTACAAAATATTGCTTTTCCCAATGCCCACGGCCCACGTTAATTGTTGAGGAGTTCTCCTGGTACTTCACCATCAGCTCTACATCACCATATTCATTGTGACGAGCATAAAGTGCTTAACATCCATATTCAAGTAATGGAATCGCAATCCACTCAATACTTATATTGAGTAGTTTCGGCGGCCATCTGTGGTCTTCATCATCAGTTCCACTTCCTCAAATGGTAGGTACTTTTTGAGAGCAACTGCACAAGTTACTATAATAAATAACCCAAAACGTCACAGGTGTGCCTATAATATTTGAAGAGTTCCCTCGATTTCTCCAGGATCCCATCATCAGATCCTGACTTTTATGAAAATGCGACCAATTTCGAAGTATTATACCCTTTTAATCAAAAAAAGAATTTTCTAAATCGGTTCAGTCGTCTTCGAGTAATCGGCGATCATACATTAATTAAAAAAAATAAATACGCGTCGAATTGATAACCTCCTCTTTTTGTCGTCGGTTGAAAAACATGTTGGTACCGATAGTCTGACTAGAGTTGTATCGATTAGATGTAATATAGCAGTGTTTTTAAACGCCCTGTGAGTAATATATGTATATTAACAAAAAAAAACTTAGGATTAGTGCTACATACTCTTTGTAAAGCTAATATATTGTATCTAACTAACCATTAAAACTAAATACTTTAAACTAAGAACAATAAAACATCCTTATAACTTACCGTGAAACTCGTGTCCATTACTTATATAGGTAATGTATACCTACTTAGAAATAATGTTTAGCAAGTTATATGTAAATGAACTCATTACTTACCTTTTATAGATAAGTACCTAATTGATTAGTATAAAAATATATTAGATAGTTAAGTAACTAACTAAAACAGCTGTGTAAAATACGATCCCGGCCCTCACATAGATATAATAATAGGTATGTAGATATAATTTAGCTACTTGTAAACCTTACTTTTGCGGTATTATATTATTACTAGTACTCACGCGGGGCTTCGCTCCCGTGGATTCTATCACGGTAAAAACATAACTCTCCTTTTTTGCAAATGCGTAAAAAGTAGCCTATAACCTTCCTCAAGCTTCAAGCTACGTCCATACCAAATTTCATCCAAATCCACCCAGTACTTTCGAAGATTAGCGCGTTCAAGCAAACAAACAAACAAATTTTTCCGCTTTATAATATTTAGTATAGATTATGTTGTATTTGTGTGAATACTACTTAGGTACCTACTAATTAGTTAATTATGTATTGGTGTAAAACTTACCTTAGTGATAATTAATTGTTACCTTAAAATTGTAATTGTATAAAAATTATTTTATTTGAATTCATATTAAAGAACTGCGTTCTTCGGGGGCCGGAATATTTCGAGTTTATTTAAATTCCACGACCGTTTATGGATAATTTATATTGATAAAAAGCGGAAATATAATACGACTGGTGGCTGCTCCTCTACGTTACCGGGTAGGCCACTTCCAATTAGCAACTGCCAAAGACCGAAAACAACATAAGCCCGAAGGCAAGATTAACAAGAAATGGGAGTTTTAGCCAGACAAGCTGCATTTGAAAGTTTTCTCAACTGCGGACTTAGCCTGTTTCCACCTTCACCACGAGGAGGTACTCCCAGCTCATGTTATTTTATTAAAGTACTTAGTGTGACTCTAGCACATTTTAATGATTTCTAAGACATTTTCAAATATTCAGACTCCAGTTTCATATTCATTTATAAGAAGGGGCTCGTCACATTGAATAACTTTTGTCAAGGCGCATTTCCATATCTCCCATAGTTCAGCTGAGCTCTAAGGGTTCTTCATCAGATACTTCAGACCTTAAATGTTTTATACACATCAGTAGAAGGGACTCGTCACTCTGAATAACTTTTGCCAAGGCGCATTTCCATATCTCCCATAGTTCAGCTGAGCTCTTAGGGTTCTTCATCAGATACTTCAGACCTTCAATTTTTTAATTTCAAAAGAAAGGGCTAACCATGCTCAATAAACTTTGTGAACATAGCATGTCGATAATTTCAATAGTTTGGCTGGTCTGTTACGGTTTCTCCTCAGGGTCATAAGGTACTCCAGATCTTCCATGATCCTATTTTTGATAGTTTTTCCTTCATATAGGCACTAAACCCTACCTCTATGCCAAATTTCAGCTCTCTAGGTTTATGGAAAGTACTAGTTCTATTTTGATGATCAGTGAGTCTATATATGTCGAAATAGTACAACTTTGCTTTTGCATAACTTAGGAAATAAACAAGCTACAAACATGAAATTTTGTGGTTTAAATGTGTGCTGGTAGCTTACTAGATAACGATAATTTCAGCGTTCTAAATCTATGTAGAGGTCTTGGGGACCTCTACATAGATTTAGAACGCTGAAATTATCGTTAATAAAAAATATTATTATATAAAAAATATTATTTATTTATAATAAAAAATAGGGGCCTGAAAATACGCCGAAATGGTTCCAGAAAAGGATGGTACGGCAATGTTTGCTTTGCGCTCGACATGGCGGGGGCACTGCCGTGCCCCCAGATTGATGATTTTTTATCGTGGCAAGCACAGATTGATGCTAATAATTCTCGTGTTAAAACATTGATATGGATCTATAAAACTCTACGCTATGCTCCGGACGTGCTTAGTAAAATTTATGTAACTCTGTCACAATATTGATTACAACATACTGCATTCCGGTCTGGGGAGGAGCTAAATACTAAGTTACTTGAGCTCGAAAAATCCCAGCTGTCACTTTTGAAAGTCATATATTTTAAACCATACAGATATCTGACAAACAGATTATATAGTTTGTGTGGTTTGATATTAGTGGGGCAGCTATGCCTTAAACCTGTGTAAATCTACCCCACATGACCTAGCAGATCAGGATAAAAGACTCACTCATGATGGTATATTCATAGCGGGTTCGCACGATTTTTGAAAAGCGTCAGTATATTGCACAATCTTCCTGCCTATAATAAAATAAATGCAAACTTAAAATTCCATACTCAGAGGCTTAAAAACATTGACATACGAGGAAATTGGACATATACTGATCAGACCTTGTTAACCCTAGATTCATAAACTATATTAGGGTTACATAGTTCATAAACATACGTCTCTGATACACCTTACTTTTAAGGTCACCTAACATAATGATTATGGGAGATATTGAAAAAAAAAACACAGTGATTAATTAGAATGAACTTTTATTAATAATTCAAACATAAAAAAAGCATTTAATAAATATCAATCCAAGCATTCTAGGCACAAACTACCACGATGTTCCATACACATGTAACGTTTGCAGGACGTACAGATAAATCTAGTCATACGTTTTTTACTTTTTTTTATAACAGCAAAAGTACATAATTTTCTGGATTGATTTTCGGGGTTGGCTGGTGCATCAGGCAAAGTATCACCTAAAATAGCATCGATGTTCCGTTTTAGGCATCGCCTCAAAGTTAGTGTTTCGCGTCGCCTTCGTAACCAAGGCTCTATCATCTTATCTGACACCATGATCCAATTCTTTTAATACACTAATACACAGTAAAACAGTTTGATTAGCAAAATTATAACAACGGCAATAGATAACATTGTTTCATACTAACAACTACTTTCGTAGAATATAATAGAATAAATACATACCTTTCTTTTAAAAAATCTGTACTTTCTTTCGTTTTATAAGGCAAATAGTAAAACCATCCACTATACAAAGTTGTTACACTAATCATAAACATACGTATCTCAGACACCTCGTGCTCAGTATATCCATAACTATACGTTTACGTGCCAAAACTGCTGGTGCCCTAGTGAGCTCTCGTCGCTTTATGAATGTACTGAGAGACACGTATTTCTATCTCTTTTGCGCTACTCGCTGCGAGTGTTTTACTACTTATGGGTGTATGCGAGACGTATGTTTATGAATCTAGGGTTAAAAAAAGAATACATTGTACGGGTAGGGTAGGTACATTTGAAATGATAAACTGATAAAGTGAAATTAATGATATATTAAAAGTACACAACTTCACAAAAAGGTAAAATTGATATACAAAATGATAATTGATCGACACGTGGCGAAAGCGTCTTTGATAAGTATTTTGCCCGTTATGTGTTAATCGCAACACTTTCCTGAATCCTGATGCTACTAACGCGATGCGTTGAATTGTTTAGTTATTAGTTGAACATGCATTTCCCTGCGCGTCGATGTCATCATAAACCTAAAACTACTGTTATTGTACGGCTTCGCTCGTACAACATATAATATTTATTTATTAGCTATGTCTAAGCGCAACCCACGTCGACGTCCTAAACACTACACGCGTACACATTAATAAATAAATTGCGACGTTGCCGTCCTTCAAGTACGCGTGTACAGAGTGTTTCTTTTACGTATCAATTTAACATTTTTAGTGTATATTTTAATATTAAAAAAAAAAATAAAAACCACGTAAGTAACGTGTGAAATGAGATTCCATCTTTGACATAATTCACAATACAGCTGTTATTTTTGCATACAAACACTGAACTTTTACTTTAACTTTAACTTTTATTTTATCAAAAATCATAAGCAGCGAAGACGTCGCAAGTTGACATTCGACTAATGGCCGAAACGGGTATCCAGACGCTTTGAGGCTAGATGCATTCGCAAGCGCCACGCCCCCTTGCCATATCTCATCTATACTAATATTATAAAGCGGAAAAGTTTGTTTGTTTGTTTGTTTGCTTGAACGCGCTAATCTTCGAAAGTACTGGGTGGATTTCAAAAATTCTTTCTGATTATGATAGGCAGTTTCATGAGGAAGGCTATAGGCTATCTAGCATTACGCTACTCCTCTCGGTTTTCCTACAATAAAGGTATTGGTGAAGTAAGTCGGAAGGAAATATGCCGCTAAATTACTATAATCGCGTGAGCTGGCGAAATGCTGAGTTATACGTAAAGATCATGTACTACAAAAATGTAGGATTTATGTAGATCTAAAAAAAAGTCCGCGGTACTGCATATCTAACTTTTATAAATAATCTACAATAAGGCAAATTAGGTTAAGAAAATATTTAAAAAATAAGGAATGTTTTTGTAGTATTATTATTATGCGGCCATATTAATATTTGCGTTTGAAAGTAATTTCATCATCAAGACAATTTTATGAAGATTATCTTTGCCTTTTACAGTATATAATTTGGACTTATAGTTTAGGAGAAAATGTAAAATTAAAATTATTCAACAACGCTATTCACCGAAACGGCCGCGGCGACCCGGGGATGCACGACGCGACGCGTTGAGCATGACTCGCGTACTCTACCACTCCACGATAGATACCGCACTGATACTAACCTTATCTTGGTTTCATTTCGACTTCTTGGCTAAGAGACTTCCTATGTAAAATTGTTTCAGCTTCTTTTACGTCAGATGTGTATTTATGTATCTATACATTTGAATATTTATATTTTACTTTCTCTTTAGTTGAATAAGTTATTTTGATAGGGTGTTGTTTTGTTCATCCCATTTTTTATGTCATCGTTTAGTTTAAAGGTATGTTGTAATGAGATACCGCGGCCCCGGAAGGCAAGGGCAGCTGAAGTAACTGGGTGGGCTTATAGTCAGTAGAAGTCTGACACTCCTTCTCGCTCCACTTAGAGCGAGAGAAGTCATTCGATGATTTTCCCACCCGAAAAAACGGGTCAGACATTCAACGTTGGCATAGTTTAAAAGCGATGTTGTTAGGATTCCTTAGCCGAATAGCAAAAAAACGGAACCCTTATACTATTCGTCATGTCTATCTGGCCGTCTTTCCGTATGTCACAGTCATTTTATTCCGAAACTATTAAGACTACAGAGTTCAAACTTGATATATAGATGTATTCTGCAAACCGCTTTCCGATTTTTATGCGAAAATAATGTAAAAAAAACATTAAGGGAGGCTCCCCATACATGGAACTAGAACTAAAATTTTTTTTTTTACTTTAAACCTGTACGCCTATGCGGGTGTCGGCGTCTATAAATAGACCTTTAAAAATGATACTGAGGTTCATGTTATCATTTTTGTCAAAGTCAATCGTTTGAAAGATATATTTGGGGACACATTTTACTACACACATCAAAAGTGTCTAGGGATCAACATATATTTATGCAATAACTTTTCTCCTGATTGATATTAATTAAAATTTTCTTTAAGGATTCATCAAATAAAGTGTTTTCGTTTGTCACAGTAACGATAAACCAAGTCACCTTTGCATTAATAAAGAAATTTGCCATTTGCCATTTGGATTTCGTCGTCGAGTGTCAAGCGAGTGAGACGTGTGTCGAACGAGTGCTGTGCTATAAATTCTGTTTATGCACTACAAGCAAAAGTTCTATAGAACGAAATAAACTGTGACATGTATTTTCAAACAATTTAAGTGACTGTGAAACAGAACATAAAAATATTGAGTGGTAATTAAATAAACCAATAAACTTAATTTAACAATTTTAAATAACGGGTAGTATGTAAAAAAAAAAACAGTGTCGACCAACTGGAAAGGATCGCGTTTCTGTGTCGGTTCGTGTCCTTGAACGCAGTGTTAACGCGCTTCACTGAGACTTTGAGCTGACCCGTATCACAGTGCAATACGACCGATCTTTCGTCGCTCAAGCCGCGCAATGTCAGTTAGACGCACACCACCAAAATCTCCCGCAACAACAACAAAATTAGTTCAAGCGAGTTCCGACTCGGACATTCCACAGGCGATGTCCAGTAGTCCTTTCGGAAACGTAAACACTACTTCACGTAGTAAACGCCCATGTCCAGAACCTTCTCCTTCACATAAAAACAGCGAAACCTCATCGTCACCTAAAAACAGTGACCTCCAGGACCTTAAACAAGAGATACGCCAGATGCTGACTACTTGGAAAAAGGAACAACAAGATTACTTTACCCAAATAATAAATGAACAAAGTACTCAATTAAAAAGGCTCGTCTCTGACATAGCCGAACTAAAAACACAAAATAATTCAATGCAAAAATCATTCTTAGAAATGGAAAGGACCGTCTCATTTATTAGTAAACAATATGATGATATGTCAAAACAAATTGAGTCATTGCAAAAAGAAAAAAGAGCTTGCAGAGACAGCATACAACAGCAGGAAGCGAAACTACAGGATCTGCAGCAACTATCACGCTCATCCATCGTAGAAATCCGCAACGTTCCCAACAAAGAGAAGGAAACCGCAGCCGATCTCTCCACCATCGTTAGCAAGGTAGGCGCAACGGTCAACATGCCGGTCGATCGAATGCACGTGCGCGACATTTACCGCCTACCAGGTAAACCTGGAACGGTCAGACCAATAGTTGTTGAATTCACTAATGTGGAAACAAAAAACCAACTTATTACCTCCACACGCAACTTCAACAAGAGAAACCCCAATGAAGGACGTTTGAATACACTCAGCATTGGCCTGAACGGCGACCGTCGGCCGATCTACGTCGCAGAATATCTTCCTGCCAGCTCACGGAAACTCTTCTATGTAACGAGAGAATTTGCGAAACGAATGGAGTACAAATATTGTTGGACGTCGAATGGAAATATATTTCTGCGTAAAGAGGAGGGTGCCAAACAACTCCTTATTAAGTCCGAACAATCTCTTGCTGAACTGCAAGCTCAAACAAGTAAATGACTATGTTACACACACATACTTTATTTTTTAGACTGCCACATATACACAGAAGATTTCAACTACACAAACAAGCTTCTAACTACATCTACATTACATACTCAACTAAACTACTTACACAGTATCACTACACAAACGACACGTAACACAAACATAACTAATACTACTGCCCTAATAAAATATAACATTTTAATTAAAACACCTGTCATTCTCCAGTTTGCCTCGTCAGTATTTATTCGATATAAAAACATAACTCACTTAATATACTTACATCACAATTCCTACATATTTCTAATTATTACTACACAAACGACACATAATACAAACATAACTAATACTACTGCCCTAATAAAATATAACATTTTAATTAAAACAACTGTCATTCTCCAGTATGCCTCGTCAGTATTTGTTCGATATAAAAACATAACTCACTTAATATACTTACATTGCCACAATTCCTACATATTCCTAATTATCACTAGACAAACGACACATAATACAAACATAACTAATACTACTGCCCTAATAAAATATAACATTTTAATTAAAACACCAGTCATTCTCCAGTTTGCCTCGTCAGTATTTATTCGATATAAAAACATAACTCACTTAATATACTTATATTGCCACAATTCCTACATATTCCTAATATATTCTACCAACCCTCTATATTCAAAACCAGCTATGCCCCATACTCGGCTTAATAACGAACCAAAATACATACTTTGCGGCCCTACGTTATATAAATGGCCACTCTGAATAACATAGTTAACGATTTAGACGATATGCAAGTTTCATCATCACATATGTGCCAACCAAACCATTGCACGGATTACATACAAGTCTCAAACACCCTAAATGTCCTACATCTAAACATTAGAAGCATTAATAAAAACTTTGACGAACTTAGATGTCTTTTAGTCACAATGAACATAACATGCGATGTAATAGTGTTGTCTGAATGCTGGCTCAAAAAATCAGGAAACATCCCTACCTTAGACGGATATTCATCCCATCAAACCCAGAACTTAATTAACCAAAATGACGGTCTGGTCCTATATATCAGAAATAACATACATCGCACTGTATCAGAACCTACTTTTAATGATGCCAGCTGTCTAATATGCAACCTTGAAAACAACCTAACTATTATAGCCATATATAGACCACCGTCACAAAGAAATATTGATACTTTCTTAGAAAACTTAAACAACGTCATACTCGACCTTAAAAATCACAATCACATCACAATTATTGGAGATACGAACATTAATATCAATCCGGATTGTAATGACCCTCGTACACAGCAGTACCTAAACCTGACTGCATCTCACGGATTTCTCCCAGCTTACCTTCTACCTACTCGTTTACACAGCTGTATTGATCATATACTGCTAAAAACCAGCAACAAAGCGACCACCTTAATATTGGAAACATCGATCACGGACCACTCAGCAGTTCTTTTAAACCTCGAGATTAGCAAACCCAAACCTAAAAACCTCAAATTTCATCACACATCTAGCCTTAACATCTCAAAAGCTATCTCTGATGTTATAAACTGTGATTTTTCTACTGTACACACAATGACTGATGCTAACCAGGCCACCACCGAATTACTAAATATAATTTCTCCCATTTTATCTAAAAATACTATCCACAAATCAATCCCAAGCAAACAAAGAATAATTAAACCATGGATTACCATCGGTCTTTTGAAATGCATACGTAATAGGGACAAAATGCACAATAAAACAAATAAAGAGCCAACCAATCAGATTCTAAAATTAACCTATTTAAGATATCGCAATTTCTGCAATAACATACTAAAAAAACTAAAAAAAGAGTATGAAGAACAGGAATTCGAAAAGGCTAAAAACAACCCCAAAAAAATGTGGGAAGTAATTCGCAGTGTGACTGACACCAAATGCATACGCTCGACATCAACAGAGCTTTTGACAATTGAAAATTGCCCTACTAAATCCGTCAATAGAGTGAACACGTTCTTTGCAAATGTGGGTATAAATCTAACCAATAGCAACTCTCCCCAGATTTTCCCCCTAACCTCCAAAAATGATCAACAAGGTACCGCTAACTCAATGGTTGTTTTAGAAACAGATGAAGAAGAGGTTAAATCGATAATAAGCAATCTCCGAATCAATAGTGCTACCGGATGGGACGGCATTCCATCAAAATTGCTAATACACACTAGTCACATTCTAGCTCCACCTATCACACATATATGCAACCTGGCAATATCTACAGGTACATTCCCAAATGCCTTGAAAAAGGCCATTGTACATCCAATCTACAAGTCTGGGGACAGAGACAAGGTCACTAACTACCGCCCAATATCAGTCCTCCCTGCGATCTCCAAGGTCCTAGAAAGAATAATGTACAAACGCCTGAATAATTTCCTCAACAAACATAACATTATTTCTCAAAACCAATTCGGCTTCAGACGCGGATTGTCAACTGAAGATGCAGTGACATCCCTACTCGACTTTGTAGTTGATAGGGTTGACAATAGATTCAAATGCTTAGGAATTTTTCTAGACCTTTCAAAGGCGTTCGACACTGTCTCTGTCCCTCTACTTCTATCAAAACTGGAAACCATCGGAGTTCGAGGCATTGCTCTGTCTCTTTTCAGTAATTTCCTCACCGATAGATTGCAGTGCGTTAAGATTGGAGAACATATTAGCGATGCATGTAACGTGGTTGTCGGCTTGCCACAGGGAAGTCTTCTCAGTCCCCTTCTTTTTCAAATCTACGTCAACGAACTCTGTCAGCTATCCCTCCCCTCCACAAAAATAATAGCCTATGCAGATGACACGGTAATTCTATCGTATGACCGTGATTGGACCTCAGCAAAAGAGATTGCCGAAAGGGGACTCAGTGAAGTGATGCTATGGTTGGGTAAAAACAATCTTGCCCTAAACATAAAAAAAACCAACTTCATTACCTTCGGCTTAAGACCCTCCACCCTTCCCCCAGACGGTTCTTTATCAATAAAAGCCCACAAATGTACCGACCACTCTCCCCTCTGTTCATGCCCCACTGTTACCAGAGCAACAATAATACGATATCTCGGTATTCAACTGGACTCTTGTTTATCCTGGAAACCACACTTACAAGCAATGTCGGCGCGAGTTCGGAAATTAATTTACCTATTTAAAAAACTTAGAGTTTCCGCCGATAGCAACATCCTTAAGATCGTTTACTCGGCACTATGCGAATCGATATTAAACTACTGCATCACTGCATGGGGAGGGGCTGCCAAGACCGACATTATTCAGATAGAGCGAGCGCAAAGAGCGGTTATAAAAGTTATTTTAAAAAAGCCTTTTAGATTCCCAACACGGCAATTATATGCAGAGTTTGAAACGTTAACAGTTCGACAACTCTACATCCTCCGCACAGTTATGAGAAAACATGTCACCGTTCCGTATACCACAAATAACAGCCCAACAGCCAGAAGAAGATCCAAACCGCCATGCCCCACAACACACACAAACACTACATTTGCTAAGCGACACTTCACTTACCTAAGTGTACGCATCTACAACAAAATGCACCAAAAGCTGGATATCCACTCCCAAAATACATTCAAATGTAAAAAAAATGTTAAAACGTTTCTACTTACCCTAAATTATGACGAGACAGAAGCACTGGTAAAACCCTCTTCCATATAAATCTTTAATATAATCATCATACAAAACATACACAAGCCCAGACATCATCACACACATATCATTACTTACATACACAAACACCATCACACTCTTCCTATCAAACTCACACACACACTACACTATTTTCGTTTGTTAGTAAATGTTGTTATTTGTTTTATTTTAATTAGAGTTCTCTATTTTAATGTGATTATTGATCACAATCAAATGAAATTATATTGTAATTTAAGTTTAATTAAAATGAACCCGATTTATAAAAATTGTATTTAATGTACTAGGAAATAATTATCTTTATTTATTTGTTTTAATTATTTATTTAATTGCTTTTTACTTTTACATTTTACTTTTTCTGTTAATATTATAATTGATATTAATCAAACCTAATGATCTTGTAATAATTTAGTGTTATCTATTGTATTCTGACTAACTGAAATTTCAATGTTATCTCTAATTCGTTTCAATGCAACTTAGCTCAACATTTTACAGTTATCTTAATTTTTAATTTAATTTACTGTTTATACAAGTGCTGTGCACACCTTTAAGTGACAAATTCACTACAAACTATTTTATTCGTGCCTTTTTTTTTGCTAATTAACTAGTGAATAACTCGTTGGTGTGTAAATAAATAAATAAATACATATACTTAACTTGCACACGTGCTCACACGTAAATAAGTTATTGTTAAGGTTACACGTTTGGTTCACCGAATTCTAGTAAATTGTAATTACGGACGAATGGATGTCTCCTATAATACAGGACTTTCCTAGTATAGGGGACATTATTCATAAAATTAAATGTAAAAAGAACTCATACACTTGATATGTAACAAGTCATGTATTTTCTTTTCTTTCTTTGTGGAAATAAAAAAATATTATTATTATTATTATTTTCCTAATAAAGGGATTTTTGACATTTGAACCACTAACATTAAAGTTCGAAAAAAAGACTGAAATAACAGTTTTCTTTAAAATTTTATTGGGTAACTTAAACAATTAATAATCCGTGTTTCTACCGCGAACACTAACAACACAAGAACATCGGTTTGGCATACTCAAAATGAGTTCATCCAAATCACGCTGTGGAATGGCCGCCCATGTTCGTTGCAACAACAAAAAAAGGTCTTCTTGCGACTGGATACCCTCCATATTCGGCAGAGCTCTTCTCTGTAGCATATCCCATGCATGCTCAATCGGGTTCAAGTCTGGCGACTGAGCAGGCCAGAGCAGGACATTGATGTTAGCTGCGGCGAGAGTCTGTCTTACAACTCTTGCGGTGTGCGGTCGTGCATTATCATGCATTAACTGAAATAAGGGACCGATTTGCACTTGTAGAGGAACGATGACGTCAGATACAATCGTCTCAGCATAAATTTGAGCGTTGAGGTTGCCTCTGATCCAAATCAACTCAGTTCTTCCGCCGATCCAAATACCCGCCCATACCATGATGGTTCCACCACTATAAGGATGGACTTCCTGGCAGGATTTTAATCGCTGTTGGCGTCCAGGAGTTCTCCAGTGTCGTATACGTCTTGTATCCGGTCTCATACCAAAACGAGACTCATCAGAAAAGCACACGAAACGCCATTGTTCTTCTGCCCAATTTCTGTGTTCAAGAGCCCATTGATATCAAATCCTACGATTGTGCATTGCTATAGGTGGTACCCGTAGCGGTCTTCGGGAATGAAGGTTCACTTCATGCAAGCGGTTTCTGACTGTTTGGTCGCTAATTAAGTTCCCTGAAGAGTGATGAAGCCTCACGGCTAACATCATGGCGGTTATTGTTGGAGCTCTTCGAGTTAAGATTTGAATGTATCGGTCTTGTCTCCGTGTGGTGCAGCGATACCGTCCTCCATGGCGCTCAGCCACGGTACCAGTGCTTCGGTAACGTGTCCAAAGTCGACTGATAACACTCTGACTTGTATTCAGAGCTAAAGCCACAGTACGTTGCCGGGAACCAGCTTCTATCATTCCCACGGCTCTGAGCATTTCTTCCCTGCTTAAATGACGTCGCTGCTCCATAATAACGTTGGTTTTAATCAGTAGTAGGGAAACAGTAGCACTAATAATGTCTTCAATGCGTTGTATATTTTTATAGGGAAAATATTGACAGCTGATTTTCATCTTTTACTCGAATTTGATTAACAGTTCCTGTTTCAAATTATGAAATGCACCAAAAAGGATCCATATAAATTTATAAAATCATAAATTTATTACAAAGCCACATCTCAATCTCAAGAAATCCGCATAAAAATGCTTGATCCCTAGACACTTTTGATGTGTGTACTTTGGAAGTGCCAAAGTAGTAAAATGTGTCTCTAACTTTTAAAATAATAAAGTGTAAAATATAAAAAAATATGCTGTAGATTCTAATGAAAACTTTTAACTAATTGATTCGAACGAGATACAGTTTTTGAGATTTCATTTTCACATTTGCAAAATCCGCAAATAAAACTGTCATATAAACATTATGATAACAGCATTTTTTTACGTTAATCTATGCTAGCAAGCATAGCTACGGAATTCTTCGCGAGTCAGTCGAAAGATATACGCTTCCAAAGTGGTAAAATGTGTTTAACCCCCCACCCCCTCCTACTTTTATAATAATGGAGTCAAAAACCAAAACAAAATATATGCTGTAGATCTTAATAAAATATTTATTTTTAAATTGGTTTGAACGAGATCGGGTCAGCAGTTTAAAAATACTCTAAATGTATTCTTGACAATATTATTAAATTAAACTATATTTACTTCGCGATTCTCTATCCATTGCGAATTAGATTGACGCATAAAATTACACATTAATAATAGTAGTAGGATTATACACGGGTGAAACCGCGGGGCACAGCTAGTGTCTTTATATGATCTGTGGTAACACACCTCAATAAGCTGAGTGTGCGTAGTCCGTCGTGACGGAGTGCTCAATCTCAAAACCAAGCTACTTAGAGCTGTGCAGTCTATGTTCCCACTACAAATATGCATGTCCAAAATCGTACGTCTGGTCTGCAATGGAAGAATGTAACGATGTTTACATGATAGAAGATAATCTCGTATAGATTCAATTTGCTGCATATAAACTAAATAATATGGATTCCAGATGCAGCTGCAGTATTCTAAAATACTGCGTATGAATGCAAAATATAGTATTTTAATGCAATCCATGTCGGTAAATAATTGACATATTCGCATAATAAATCCTAGACTTTTGTATGCCTTACCTACGAATTACGATATAGGAATAGGACACATGCAGCATGCTCCGAAAACAACAGTTTTGTATCCAAGACGACACCAAGATCCCCAACAACATAACAACGTACAGTGTTGCCACCATTAAGATTATAATGTACGCTGTATTTAATGAAATTTAGTTAATAAATGACACCATACTAATTAAAATCTAATAGTGATGGATGTAATCAATTGAATAATAAATGAGCGATTTTTAATCGTGAAAAATATGCCTAAATAAATGATTTTAATTTATTTTTAAGTACTAACTACATTTTATTATTTTAAAAATATTCATTTTTAACCAGACATGATAAAAGCTACACTTTTACAAATTGTTTCATGTGATGAGTATTTAATAAATTGCGCGGGATTACTATTAAAAAGACTGCCCCCGCACCACTACGCGCCCTAAACCCCGTTGGAATGGGTAGGTACAGTATATTGCAAAAAATAATATCATCATCTATTCGTTTAATTTTTTTACTTCCCGTCATACTTTTTGTTGATTTCACATAAAATAATTATAAACATCGTTATTTGAATTTACTCTCGAATCGATTAATTTCGTTTCATTATAATTTCGTAGTCGTCATTATCTTACAACACTGTACTTATAAACTGTCAGTCTACTACATCGAATTTAATTTGCATCCTGTTTCCTTTTTAATGATTTTAGTTTATTAGTCCCATGAGTTGTGAACAATCGGACCCACTGATCTGACAAATGATTATTTCTTTATTTGTTTGTTAAGAGATCACTCAATTAGGTATATCTAGCCTGCCCGCGAATTGTTAAGTGATTTGAACTTTTCTACGCAGTTGAAATGCGATATGATAGCATGCTTTTCATACACCTACCTAACGTATTCATCGCACAGAATTCTCTCCACTGATGTTCCTCTGGCACATGGTACTTCTCTTTTGAATTTAGTTTCCGCACTTAGTTCCTGCGCGAAACCATTGTGCGTGGGCCTCATTGCCTAGTGATCCGCTATGTGCCTGTATCCATTGCATTATCAGTATATATTTTTATACTATCATATTAAAGGCTTCAGTATTTATCACTACAGCACGAGCAAGAAATGGAAACCCAAATAAATGATATGAAAGAAGGCGTCCATCAACTGGAAAACGAGAAGCTCGAAGTTCAGGAACAGCTGGACAAGAGCGGGCAGGAGTGCGCCGAGCTGCGCGCCGAACTGGAAGAGAGCGCGCGCGCCGCCGACCTGCTGCGCGACAGCCTCGCCGCCGAGCAGCACGAGCGCCGCGCCCAGCGGTGAGTCTCCCCTCCCGGCTCCGCGCCCCCCCCCCCCCCCCCCCCCCCGCCCCCTGCACCCCCGCGCCCGCTTGACGCCCGCCCCCCGCAGGGACGCTGACGCCGCGCGCCTGGAGGAGCTGCGCGCCGCCGTCGAGGCCCGCCAGCGCGAGCTGGACGCCAACACCGGCACCATCGCGCGCCTCATGACCGACCTGCGCGCCGAGAGCGACGCGCGCGTCCGCGCCGACGCCGCGCTGCAGGCCGCGCGCGACGCCGTGCGCGCCAAGGACACAGAGCTGGCCGCACAGATGAAAATCATCCTCGACGTGCGCGCAGAGAAGGTGAGCATCCGGCTACCGCGCGCCCGCGCCCCGCGCTCCCCGCTCTCACCGCCGCCTCGTCCGCAGGAGCGGCTGCAGGAGCGCATCCAGGGGATGCAGAACACCATCGACAACATCCAGAAGGAGCTGACGGGCCGCCTCGCCGCGGCCAAGGGGGCGGTGACCGCGGGCGAGCCGGCCGAGCAGGACGCGGCGCCGCGCTGCGAGGTGTACAGCTTCCTCAGCGACGGCAGCGTGGACGGCGACGCGCTGGACGTGAGTAGTGGGTGGGCGGCGCAGCAGGGCGGAGAGTGAGCGCTGACCGGTATATACTGTTGCAGGCGCAGGAGGTGGGGCGGCGCTTCGCGGCTCTCTCTCGCGCCGCACAGACCCGCGAGCCGCAGGTGCGTCGCACACCACTCATTTATTTACGTGTAAAAACATCCACATGAGTAATTGGCTAATTGCCAGCGATTTTGACCAATAACGTTACTATATTTCTTTTTAGGGTCCCGTAGCCAAATAGTAAAAAACGGAACCCTTGTAGATTCATCATGTCTATCTGTTTGTAATTGAGAAGAGATACTGTCATCACTTTTGGAATATAATATAATAGTTAGCACATTTTCTGAAATCATTCTATTTTATACAAACTGTGACAAACAAAGTTATTTTTCGCGAATCAATGTTTGCTACTAGGGAATTCTTCACGGGCGAGTCCGACTCGCACTTGGCCACTTTTTTTTTACTACCTTTAGGCTCAGAATATAGAAAGAACTCCAGAAGCCGTGAGCGCGCCTAATACTGAAGCAACAAAAACTACTCCTAAATCAAACTTCTTTAGTTTGACGCGCAGCCGATCAGTTGTTCTATGAACGTCATATCATGTGACGTGTTTTACCGGTGTCCAATTTATTTAAATTATGACGTCTTGTATCGTTCCTAGTGTGCCTACCTGTCAAAATGCAGCGGGGCTACAAAAACAGGATGGGATCACATTTCACGTGTAACTAGCGCATCCACTTATCGTCCTTTTTAATTACTGAATAAATTGTTTAGTTTGTAATTGTCAAAGAGAATGATGCATCTATCTTGTTAGTGTTGCCAATATAAGAGTTTTGATTTTCCCTTCTTTTTATTACCTATTGAGGGCTTTTATTCTTTGTAGTATATTAATAACTTCTTTAATCATAAAATATCACACCAATATCGACCACATTATCACTTACCATCTGGTGAGATGGTGGTCAAACGCGAGCTTATAATCAATAAAAAAAATAACACACTTGCAAAAAGAAAGGTTATCAATGCGACCCGTATATATGTAATTATGTATATGATATTGTTAGAATTGCATAGTATTCATAATAGCACAGTATATAGGTGGACAGTACAGAAACTAAGCCTAGTTGACGACATAATTACCTACGCTCCATTGAAGCAATAGGGTTGTCACTTTTAATGATTTTGTAATATATTTTTCTTAATTTTTGTTCTGTAGTGATCAATCCATCGAATTTAAATAACTACCTAGCTTACAAATACAATTTAAATAGGTAATCTCATGGCGTCGGTTAATCTCAGCAAAAGACGATAGTTTAAACACAAAAAACAATTTAATAATAATACACAATAACTTGTAGAACTATAGATCTGTTACTTTGTCATTACGGCGGCGTAACCTTTGCAAGTTTTGGCGGGAGCGTACGCGAGCTGAGGTTGGACGAAAACGAGAAAGAAACGACACCCATGACGAAAAAAATTATACCTGTTGCAGCCGCCATCTTGGATTCACGTTTTGACAGCACTATTGTTTTTAGCACATTCGAATACCATGAAAACTACACCCATGACGAAAAAGTTGATACCTGTTGCAGCCGCCATCTTGGATTCACGTTTTGACAGCACTATCGTTTTTAGCACCCTCGAATACCATGAAAATGACACCCATGATGAAAAAATTGATACCTATTGCGGCCGCCATCTTTGATTTACACTTTGTTACAACTATTGCACTATCGGCTTTAAATATCCTCATAACCACTGCAGTCTGGATTTATAAGTAATAAGATAACGAATTCATTATGATCGCGGACTTATAATTCGATAACGATTATAAGTATAACAATAACAATAAATAAATCATTCTTACCTTTCAAAATCAGCAGAAAGTTTGAAATACGATAGCTCCGGTTTTGTTGAAGCCGAGTTCAAACAGCCGCACACAACGCATTACGTTCGTGGCATTTTCAGAGATAATTAAAATTTAAACGTGAGCACTCGTCATGACGCGACACGCACTACTGAGTGCCTGCGACGTGCGTGTCGGCGCATTATCGCCGTCGGCGTTGAAATCACATAAAATAAAGTTATATTCAAATACAATTTGACAACTAATATGTAGGTAGCAGGGTTTACATAAAGGTTTCACAAAATAAAGATATTTAACTTGAATCTGTAGCACACCCTTCACTTTGATAACCAATCGCTCATACAATGCACAAAGGAATATTATTCTAAGTACTATAAATTAAATATAATGTCAACAGTTATATGAGACGCGGGCGGAGGGCCGCGCTCCCTCACAGTGACCACTGTTTAACTAATGTAAACACTACAATTATATATACACAATTCTATTTTAATAAAGAACATTCATTCCACATTCATTACTGCGACTTCACGCCTTGTCATTGCTCTCCCTAACTTATTCTCCAAAGTGCTGTCTAAAGTAAATCTCCGCTACCTTAAATATATTCTCTAAATTAGTGCTCCAACATAGCACTAAAGGAGTGCTACGACCTAGCGCTAAAGTGGTGACCCCGAACCGAGCACATCTGACGCGGAGAAAACCCCGAACAAGAAACACACGAAGCGGAGAAAACCTGAAGCGAACGTCTGAAGCGGTGAAAACCCGAGCCAGACACACCTGAAGCGGAGACAACCCGAACCAGACACACCTGAGGTTAGTAAATCATTCAGCACCAAGACTACACTCGAAGAACTCGCTCTACTCGCCGACAAAATGATGGAGCAGACCACATCAAACGAAGTCGCACCCGTACACTCATTCGCAGCACCTACATCGGCACCGCAGTCCGATACGCAGTATCTCATCAGTGAAATAAGAAAACTCTCGTTAGAAATAGCCGATCTCAAAGCTAAACCGCCATACGATCACAACTATCGCCGCCGCCGCTACCCATCTCACCACCGTAGCGCATAACGATCGCGAAGCCGAGAAGTATCAACATCACCACACTGCTTTTATCACCGACGTTTCAAGGAACAAGCTAAACACTGCACGTCGCCCTGCTCTTTCAACAAACAAAACTCGGAAAACTAGACCGAAAGTTGGCAGAGGTGGACACCGGCGTTCAAGAGAATTCACACCGCCTATACATCACCGACAAAAACTCTAAATTATCTTTCTTGGTCGACACGGGAGCAAACATATCCGTGCTACCGAGAAGAAAGGGTCAAGTCGCAACGCCGCTACCATTTCAACTTTACGCTGCAAACAACACAAAAATAGCTACGTATGGCGAAAAAACATTAACTCTCAACTTCAACCTACGACGCCCGTACAAATGGAAGTTCATAATAGCAGATGTTTCAAAACCAATACTCGGAGCCGATTTTCTCAAGTACCATCAACTTATCGTCGACTTGAAAAACCGCAGACTTATCGACGGCGTCACGAGCTTAAAGGTCAATGTCCCGGTACGTGTATCAGATGTTCCTACCGTACGCAGTATTGACATGTCACAGTCATACCACGACATCCTATATCCGGCTATCACGCATATAGCTCAATATCCGGAAATCACGCGATTAACATCAATGCAATTGAACTGCAACATTGTATTGAAACTCGCGGACCACCGGTACACTGCCGCGCCCGTCCTATTCCACCGCATCGCTTCGAGATTGTAAAGAAGGAATTCGAAAACATGATCGAGCAAGGTCTATGCAGACCTAGCAAGAGTCCATGGGCATCACCTCTTCATATCGTGCCTAAAAAGAATGGCGATATCAGAGTTTGTGGTGACCATCGCCGACTCAACTCTATCACCATACCAGATCGATATCCCGTGCCACGCATCAAAGATTTTACGCATCATCTATCTGGTAAAACTATCTTCTCTACGATAGACCTCAACCGTGCTTACAAACAACTGAATGTCCGAGAAGAAGACATAGAAAAAACAGCAATTCATCGGCGCACAACAGCTCGGATATTTTTCCAAGAGATTCACTGACGCGCAGAAGAAATACTCTACATTCGATCGTGAACTACTTGCAATTTACATGGCAGTCAAACACTTCCGCAAGATATTTGAAGGACGAAATCTCATAATATTTACGGATCACAAACCGCTGACATACGTAATGTCAAAGACTCCTTCAAACTCAGAAACCAACAGGCGAACAAGGCAACTTTTGTTTATCAGCGAATTTACGACTGACATTCGACACATAAGCGGTAAACAAAACGTCGTCGCCGACACACTTAGCCGCATAGAAACAATCTCATGCCCACCTACAATTAATTATACCGACATAGCCAGAGCGCAAGAAAAGGACATCAATATCGAACAATTATTATCACAAGACAACATTAGTCTCAAGAAAATAGTTATACCCAACAGCGACCTCGAGTTATTCTGCGAAACCTCTACTGCTTATGTACAGTTAATAATGTTCTGGTATGTACGGTCACATACCAGAACATTATAGAAGACAAGTATTTAACAGCGTGCACAATGTCAGTCATCCTGGTACGCGCACGACTCGCAAGCTTATCACTCAAAAATATTTCTGGCCATCAATGAACGCAGACATCAGCTGTTGGACTCGTACGTGCATACCTTGTCAGAAAAGCAAGATTCAACGACACACATTCTCAAACATCGCATCTTTCCCGCCAACCGAACGTTTTCAACATTTACACGTTGACATCGTAGGACCTCTACCTACGACATCTCAAGGACATCGATACTTAGTTACAATGATCGACCGATTAACTAAGTGGCCCGAAGCAATTCCTACCGACGAAATATCAGCTGATCGCATAGCCCAAATCGTTTATCAACACTGGATCACAAGATTTGGATGTCCGACTACACTAACAAGCGACCAAGGCCGCCAATTCGAAAGTCAACTTTCCCAAAACCTGATGAAGCTATTGGGAATAAAGAAAACTCGCACAACAGCTTATCACCCACAGAGCAACGGCATAATCGAGAGATGGCATCGCACCCTCAAGACCGCGTTACGCGCGAAACTCACAAACGCAAGTTCCTGGATAGACGAGCTCCCAACAATTTTAATGGGTCTACGAGCCTCTCTAAACACCGACTCCGGAGTAAGCGCAGCCGAACTTACATACGGATACAACTTACGCTTACCTGGCGAATTGTTCACGGAAAATACCTGCACACCTACTATGGATTATACCTACGTTGAGAAACTACGTGATATAATTCAAGTAAACAAGCCGCAAGCCGTTACCAAACACCACAGCAACAAAAAAACTGTATGCATTCATCAAGACCTTTTGAAGTGCACCCACGTGTTTATCAGAACCGACGCAGTCAAGAAACCACTTCAAACACCATACAAAGGACCCTACCGAGTGATAAGCCGCACAGAAAAAGTTTACACAGTACAGTTACCCGATCGGCAAGCAAACATTTCGATAGATCGATTAAAACCTGCATAATTATGTTATCTCAGAAGAAACTTTACCATCTACCACTCTAGTTACAGTCAGCGATACCAAGAGAACAGAAGTACCAAGAGCAAGCCTGACGTCACATCCCGCTGAAAACAAGCAGACGCGCTCAGGACGTATCATCAAACTGCCGGTACGCTTCGCTTGAAGGGGAGTCCTGTAGCACACCCTTCACTTTGATAACCAATCGCTCATACAATGCACAAAGGAATATTATTCTAAGTACTATAAATTAAATATTATGTCAACAGTTATATGAGACGCGGGCGGAGGGCTGCGCTCCCTCACAGTGACCACTGTTTAACTAATGTAAACACTACAATTATATATACACAACTGGTATTTGCGTGTTGCGCGAGGTGCAAGCACCTCGCGTGCTTGTGAAAAAAACTAAAGCATTGCCCCTCTAAATCAAGTATTTGCGTGTTGCGCGAGGTGCAAGCACCTCGTGTGCTTGTGAAAAAAAATAAGCATTGCCCCTCTAAATCAAGTATTTGCGTGTTGCACGAGGTGCAAGCACCTCGCGTGCTTGTGAAAAAAAAAAAAAAAAATTGTGGGTGGGTGATAGGGGGGGGGGGGGGGTTGCAGAAGTATTTCGACTAAAGCATTGCCCTTCTAAATGAATCTGAAAAAAAAAAATTTCCAAGTCTCTTAATTTCCGAGATCCGCCTAAAGGGGGGGAGAAGGGGGGCGGGGGGGGGGGACTTTGAAAAATGTTTTTTACTTTAACGAGCCTCCTCTACACGAATGCGTAAAAAAAAAAAATACGGGTCTCGTAGTTTCCGAGATACGATAGGGGGGGGGGGGGAGAAGGGGGGGGAAAAGGGGAGGTTTGGCACTTTTCCCGTAGGTTTGAGAGTTACTTGTTTACGAATCTGTCAAAATATACCCACCTCCCCATCCACCATCTGGGAGAACAATTATGTCAATGAGTGAGTGAGTCAGTCAGTGGTAATCTAGCTTTATATAGTATAACTAGTATTTGCGTGTTGCGCGAGGTGCAAGCACCTCGCGTGCTTGTGAAAAAAAAAAAAAAAAGGCGGGGGTTGATGGAGGGGTTTAGTATTTGCGTGTTGCGCGAGGTGCAAGCACCTCGCGAGCTTGTGAAAAAAAAATAAAAAAAAAAAGAGGGGGGGGGGGGTGATGGGGGGGGGGTTGCACAAGTATTTCGACTTAAGCATTGCCCCTCTAAATGAATCTGAAAAAAAAAAATGTTCCAAGTCTCTTAGATTCCGAGATCCGCCTAAAGGGGGGGAGAAGGGGGGCGGGGAGGGGGGACTTTGAAAAATGGTTTTTACTTTACCGAGCCTCCTCTATACGAATCCGTAAAAAGAAAAAATACGGGTCTCGTAGTTTCCGAGATACGATAGGGGGGGGGGGGGAGAAGGGGGGGGAAAAGGGGGGGTTTGGCACTTTTCCCGTAGGTTTGAGAGTTACTTGTTTACGAATCTGTCAAAATATACCCACCTCCCCATCCACCATCTGGGAGAACAATTCTGTCAGTGAGTCAGTGAGTGGTAATTTAGCTTTATATAGTATAACTAGTATTTGCGTGTTGCGCGAGGTGCAAGCACCTCGCGTGCTTGTGAAAAAAACTAAAGCATTGCCCCTCTTAATCAAGTATTTGCGTGTTGCGCGAGGTGCAAGCACCTCGCGTGCTTGTGAAAAAAGAAATTGGTATTTGCGTGTTGCGCGAGGTGCAAGCACCTCGCGAGCTTGTGAAAAAAAAAAAAAAAAAAAATAGGGGGGGGGTGATGGGGGGGGGGGGGTTGCACAAGTATTTCGACTAAAGCATTGCCCCTCTAAATGAATCTGAAAAAAAAAATGTTCCAAGTCTCTTAGATTCCGAGATCCGCCTAAAGGGGGGGAGAAGGGGGGCGGGGGGGGGGACTTTGAAAAATGGTTTTTACTTTACCGAGCCTCCTCTATACGAATCCGTAAAAAACAAAAAATACGGTTCTCGTAGTTTCCGAGATACGATAGAGGGGGGGGAGAAGGGGGGGGAAAAGGGGAGGTTTGGCACTTTTCCCGTAGGTTTGAGAGTTACTTGTTTACGAATCTGTCAAAATATACCCACCTCCCCATCCACCATCTGGGAGAACAATTATGTCAATGAGTGAGTCAGTGAGTGGTAATCTAGCTTTATATAATATAACTAGTATTTGCGTGTTGCGCGAGGTGCAAGCACCTCGCGTGCTTGTGAAAAAAAAAAAACAAAAGGCGGGGGTTGATGGAGGGGTTTAGTATTTGCGTGTTGCGCGAGGTGCAAGCACCTCGCGAGCTTGTGAAAAAAAAATAAAAAAAAAAGAGGGGGGGGGGGGTGATGGGGGGGGGGGTTGCACAAGTATTTCGACTTAAGCATTGCCCCTCTAAATGAATCTGAAAAAAAAATGTTCCAAGTCTCTTAGATTCCGAGATCCGCCTAAAGGGGGGGAGAAGGGGGGCGGGGAGGGGGGACTTTGAAAAATGGTTTTTACTTTACCGAGCCTCCTCTATACGAATCCGTAAAAAGAAAAAATACGGGTCTCGTAGTTTCCGAGATACGATAGGGGGGGGGGAGAAGGGGGGGAAAAGGGGGGGTTTGGCACTTTTCCCGTAGGTTTGAGAGTTACTTGTTTACGAATCTGTCAAAATATACCCACCTCCCCATCCACCATCTGGGAGAACAATTCTGTCAGTGAGTCAGTGAGTGGTAATTTAGCTTTATATAGTATAATAACTAGTATTTGCGTGTTGCGCGAGGTGCAAGCACCTCGCGTGCTTGTGAAAAAAAAAAAAAAAAAAAAGAGGGGGGTGTGATGGGGGGGTTGCACAAGTATTTCGACTAAAGCATTGCCCCTCTAAATGAATCTGAAAAAAAAAATGTTCCAAGTCTCTTAGATTCCGAGATCCGCCTAAAGGGGGGGAGAAGGGGGGCGAGGGGGGGGACTTTGAAAAATGGTTTTTACTTTACCGAGCCTCCTCTATACGAATCCGTAAAAAGAAAAAAATACGGGTCTCGTAGTTTCCGAGACACGATAGGGAGGGGGGAGAAGGGGGGTGAAAAGGGGAGGTTTGGCACTTTTCCCGTAGGTTTGAGAGTTACTTGTTTACGAATCTGTCAAAATATACCCACCTCCCCATCCACCATCTGGGAGAACAATTATGTCAATGAGTGAGTGAGTCAGTCAGTGGTAATTTAGCTTTATATAGTATAATTCTATTTTAATAAATAACATTCATTCCACTTTCATTACTGCGACTTCACGTCTTGTCATTGCTCTCCCTAACTTATTTATTTATTTATTTATTTATTGGCCTATCTACAATTGTTACACTGATTATTCTTATATTTCATGCAATATGTTACAAACATAGTGTACAATATGACGCGATAGACACAGCATGCAAAAACAAAATTATAACATCAATATAATACTAGGTAGTGCAGAAATAACGCTAAGAAGAACTAGTTTATACAGTCGACATAGAAAAAAAAAAAAACAGTACGGTAGATTATTTTTGATGGACTTGGTGCTTGATTTTTTTAAGTGTTGTGGAAAAAATGTCAATTGATTCATCGCAATTATTAAGAAGCCTGCAAATTCTGGGGATAGGGGAATTGGATCCTGATACAGTTTTGCGGAATGGGGGATGTATTAGTTTGATAGGGTGACGCGGATAATTATGGGGAAGGTTAAAATTAATCTTACTTAACAACTGGGGGCAGTCTATTTTACTCCGAAGTAATTTAACAAGAAAAAGTAAATCTATACCATCTCTTCGTTTTTCGAGTGAGATCATGTCGAATTTTTTAAGACGTTTTGCATAGCTCGGAACTTTTTTGGCTAATCTCGCACAATATGCAAGATGGTACAAAAATCTTTTTTGAATCCTCTCTAACCTAAGACTATGTGTTGCATAGTGAGGACGCCACACAACCGAGCAATATTCCAATACGGTACGAACAAGGCAGTTAAAAAGATAGATCTTAGTTTTAGGCCGTGCGCGCACTGCCTTGCGGTGGCCGCAATTCCGGTAGTTCTACCGCACCGGTAAACTGACCGCAGTGCGCGCACTTCTATGACACTCCATACTTCACAAATTTTGCGTTTCCAAAACGCAACGCAGTGCGCGCACGGGCTTAGGTTTTCGAAAGCATTTAACATTACGCAACACGAAACCGAGTGTTTTTGAAGCTTTTTTAATAATGTTGTCCATGTGGGGAACAAATGTAAGTTTTCGGTCAAGAAGGACTCCCAAATCTTTTACCTCATCAACTTTTCTGAGGTACGTACCATTCATACTATAATTAAAATCAATGAAGTTAGCCTTGCGAGTAAACGTAATTTGGGAACATTTTTCAACATTAAGTAGCATATTGTTATCCTTACACCAGTTTAAAAGTCTGTTCAAGTCATCCTGAAGTAATATCGAGTCGGCTAGAGAATCTATGACGCGGACTATTTTCAAATCATCGGCGAATAGGAATGGCATGGAGTTAAAGAAGCAATAAGGAAGGTCATTTACAAAGATTATAAATATTATGGGGCCCAGGTGGGAACCCTGCGGAACACCGGATGTAATGATCATGGATTCAGATTTATAGCCATTGGCCACGACATAAATAGATCTATCCGTTAGGTAAGAGTGCAGCCACTTAAGAAGAGAACCAGCAAAGCCGTACGCAGCAAGTTTTTGAATTAGCACTTCATGAGAAACTTTGTCAAAAGCCTTGCTGAAATCGGTGTATATGGCGTCGACTTGCTGGTTCGAGTCTAATGAAGCTGCAATAACCTCCACAAAAGCTACTAAGTTAGTGCAGGTGGATCTTGCAGCAGTGAAGCCATGCTGGTGGTCAGACAGATATTTCCTGAAGTAGTTTTTTATGTCAGGGCAAACTATTGCTTCAAAAACCTTGGCAAATGTCGAAAGAATAGATATGGGACGATAATTTTCCACCAAATCGTCAGCACCTGATTTGTAAATCGGTACTACTTTGGCCTTCTTCCATTGCTTAGGGAAAATACCAGAGCTGAGAGATTTGTTAAAAATCAAGCTTAGGGGGCTTGCTAGTTGGTCGGCGCAAGTTACGATAAAGTTAGGGGGAATTTCATCGCTGCCGGAACCTTTAGATATGTCTAAACTTTTAAGATGCTTGGCTATTTTATCCTTTGAAATCTGGATCAAGGAAAAGCTGTCGGAGTTACAAAGAAGGCTTTCAAAGAAAGGTGAAGTATGAACCACGTCATACGCATGGGTAGCTGGACTGTAGACAGAAGAAAAATAGGTCCCGAACATGTTGCACATCTCATTGCCATCACTAGTTTTGGTGAAGCCATTTGACATTGAGGCTGGATAGGCATTAGCGACACCACGTTTAGACTTAATGAAGGACCAGAAAACCTTGGGATTTGTTGTTATTTTCTGTTCAATGCTATTTATGTAGGAATTGTAACATTCTCTTGCTAATCGGTCACAGTGCTTACTACACCAACGAAGAGATATCTTGTCCATAGGGTTTTTGTACATACGTTATTCTCCAAAGTGCTGTCTAAAGTAAATCTCCGCTACCTTAAATATATTCTCTAAATTAGTGCTCCAACATAGCACTAAAGGAGTGCTACGACCTAGCGCTAAAAATCCAAGGTGTTTATTCCACAGTAGTCAGAGAAAGAGGCAGATTGCCGTATTACATCGCTTTTTATACTCAAAATGACAGGTCTTAAGTTGATAGCGGAAGTTAAATTTAACAAATAAGGTGGCAAAAACTAAAACAAAATAAATTAATACAATATGAACTTAGACAGTAGAGAAATATTCTTAAATAAATAATTACACTGAAGTGGTTGAGTTCATTCCTATTTAAATAAAAAGAAACTTGTCATCTTTATATTCAATCGGATGTTACAATATTCATAAAATAACAAAGGAAGTTGCCAAGTGAAATAATCTAGACATGCGGGAGCGTGTCAAGCCAAGAACTGGCGCGCAGCTCACCGTGTGTAATATTACACGAACCATTTGGAGCCACTTTTGAGCCCCTCATAACTCAAAAACTATTTTACCGCAACTTGTCAAATTTGGTTCATATATTAAGACTGGCGAGATACATATGTGTTGCAAATTTTATAAACATATCTCAAACGGTTATTTAGATATTAACGTCCAAAAATCGTAATTTTTATGACTGACCTATAGATCAAAACTATAACCCAGTTCCAGATGACCTAGAAAGTTCAAATTTGGCATGCAGATAGGTAATTAGGTGAATATACAGGAAAAAATCAGAAACTGGTAATTTTTTTACATTTTATTATAATTTTCACTTAATTTATAATTAGTGCCTGTAAATCTCTATATGTGGATTTTAAGATCTTTACGTGAATATATAACGAGTTGAATACCACCCTTAATTTTACTTAATCCAAATTTATCCGTTTTTGTACTTATAAATAAGAATATAGTAAATTTTCGTATTTATTACGTGTAACTAACCGTATTCTACAACCACTAGCGCCACCTATTATCTTAGAGGGTCACTACACCATGGAGGCAAAACGCGTAAAAATAATTCCGGATACTGAATGGGCAATTCATTCGAATATTTCAAAGGTACAAGAAAATATAGAAAATAACACAAAAAGGACAATTATACCCCGTAAACGTAGGAAAATACAGTAGTTTAACAAAAAACCATTTAGTATTAATTTTGTTATAAGTAAGTACCTACTACTAATTTATGTACAAAAATTAATGATATCCCATGAAAAACATAAATGTGAAATGAGAGCCAAGTTCAATATTATCATAAATGCCTTGGTTATTGACTTCAACGACAAAAGAATTGAAATCTAAATGGGTGCCAAATTCAATGGTCAGTCCTGAAATTTATTTATAACAACATAAAATATAATTTATTCTTATAACTTAGTAGAATATATTGTAGCCTAAGGTCTGACTTGGCTAGTTTTCAAATACGAATTATATTATAGCCTTTGCAAGTTCTAAACCTGTTACTTGTCGGTTCTTATTTTATTATTCCGAAAATTTGGCTTGCTGGTAGAAACTAACCATCGAACATAATAATTCGTATATAAGAACTAGCCAGGTCAAACCTTAGGCTACGATATATTCTCCTAAGTTATAAGAATAAATGATATTTTATGTTGTTATAAATAAATTTCAGGACTGACCATTGAACTTGGCACCCATTTAGATTTCACTTCTTTTGTCGTTGAAGTCAACAACCAAGGCATTTATGATAATATTGAACTTGGCTCTCATTTCACATTTATGTTTTTCATGGGATATATTCAACAGAATATTGCAATACTAAAAACATAAAATAGTTAAACTAAATCCCTATAAATTATAAGAACGCTATCATATCATCAAGTATTTAATTTAAATACTAAATTACATTTTTAAGGAACATACAGTGCCATCTAGCGTAACTCATCGAAAGCACTACGATGATGACGGTTCGCCGATATGCGCTTAGGAGTCTCGTCGGTGTGCATGTTCGTGTGAGTGTGCTGTTTCGAGCGTTTGTAGGTAGATTCCGTACTGTCTGTCCATATTTTTATACTGTGATAATAGGTACTAGGTGACTAACATAGTACCTATTAAGATTACGAAACAAATTACAAAGTGTGTATGTGTGTGTGGTGTGTGTGAGGGAGGAAGGAGGAGGGGTGTATGAAATTATGTTTCTATGTAACATTATAACTAACAAAAATTTTAGCTTCCCTGCTGAAGAATTTACCCCTAAAACGGACAAATAATGTCTGAGCTAGCAACATTACGCGGGTGGGAAGTGAGGCTAGCGGGGGACGCTTGTCTTGTGTTTGGACACAGCGCGGCTTGCAATTACAGTTGAACGCGGTTTCTGGGGTTCTTTCTGTATTTTGAGCCTTTACATTAGGAACTGGACTTAAAGCACATTTGGCCCCATCCAGGAATTGTGCGTAATGACCGATTCTATTCCAACGAATGCACTTATGATTGGAGAAACACTATCGCCCCGAGACATCTCCCTTCTTTCCAATCCTATACAAACCCGGTGGCAGCGGGTACATACAAGTTCATTTTATTTTCAGGGATCTATTTCGCTGTCTCAAGTGAGAGACAATTTAAAGATAAAGAATCGAACATTTTTTAAAAACAAACGTTTCGAAAACAAGCCGAAGAAGATAAAGTAGACCTACAATTTGATTGTATTAAGTTCTTTAAAGTTACAAAATGTTTGTATTCGCTCATTCTTTTTTCTATGTAGTAGTGCAGTAGGTACCTTAAGTATTAAATTCTGATACATATACGAAGATGTCGTCTTTCATTCTTTACAATAGGAACTAATAATATTAGTCTACACCATACATCTAGCTTAGGGTGTCCCACGCTTGGGCACGCCACAATAGCGGCGGTAAGTTACCTCTTTAAGGAGTGGCTAGCGAGGCGTCATGGCGTCCTCACCTGACGCAGGTGCTCACCAGACACGATTGTTTCGGGAGCTACTTGTGCGGTTGTGGATTCAGTGAGAGGAAACGCCCGGGTGTCAACACTGCGAGGATCCCTGAGGACCATCCATGAAGGATGTCTGAGGGTGATTCAAGGAAGGTCTCGTATGACAATGATGGCTTCATCAAAGAGAAGAAGAAGAAGAGCAAGCCCCTTTGTCAGAACCAGTGCGGTACCGCGCCGGCAGTCCCCAACATGCTGCTGCGTGCAGCTGTACCATCCACGCAGCTGTATGTACCCAGGTTGCATCGCTCCACGAAGATTTAGGAGATCGTGGAGTACATTCGCGTGAAGACCAACTTGACTTTGAGGGTAGTGAATTTGGAGCCGCGCCACAACATGAACTTCCAATCGTTTGTGGTCCGAGTTCCGATAGCACCTTTGGAAACTTGCATTAGGAAAGAGTTCTGGCCAAAAGGTGTCGTGTTTCGACGATTCTGTGGGACACTACGTGATACACAGCGTAACACGATGCCGCCACTTCGCGTTTAGTTAGTTTACAATGATTTTCGGTTAAGATGTGGTAGAGTGCTGCGTAATCTTGACGTGAACAATGCTAGTGGCCCCGACGGGATACCAGCAATTATTCTTAGAGCTTGTGCGCCTGAACTGTCTGCAATCTTGACACGCCTGTTTAGCTTTTCGCTTGAGACTGGAAAGGTGTCGAAAGCATGGAAGCTGGCTGACGTACAGCCTGTACCCAAAAAGAGCAGTCGTGCTGACCCGGCCAACTACAGGCCTATTTCAGTCACGTGTACTTAATAGTAAACTCCTGGCATACCTAGAAACCAACGACATCTTCAGTGACCGACGATACGGCTTCCGCAAAAACCGGTCAACTGGGGATCTTCTAGCGTATGCCATTCATATCTGGAGTGAGGCCATTGAGAAGCACGGGGAAGCACTTGCTGTTTCCCTTGACATCTCCAAGGCCTTTGACAGGGTCTGGCACGATAGCATTATTGCTAAGCTTACTTCCTTCGGTTTACCTACTCAACTTTGCGTTTGGATTGAAGACTTCCTGAGAGATCGGTCCATTCGAGTGGTCATCGATGGCTACTCGTCTGGCCAATTGGACAGGGTTTCAGTCAGTAGAAGTTTGACACTCGCTTCCGCTCTACCAAAAACGGGAGGAATCATTTGATGATTTTTCCACCTAGAAAAAAAATGTATCCCGTATAACTTCATAACGGTTGAACCTATTTGACTAATTACACAGGCCAACAAAATTTAACCAAACTTCTTAACCAGAAACTAGACTATACATTTCCGAAGGTTTTCGATGCGTTGAATCTGAATCTGGCCTCACGTGGCTATCACGTCAGGTTTCTGAAATATCCTAACCTAAAAATGCAAATAGTACCGTTTTTTCCCGATTTTGAGGTTAGGTAGACTCACGAATTATTTTTTCTAAAAAAAATAAAGGTTACCATACTAAAGAACAAGTCTTCTTCTTTCAAATGCCGTTGAGTTTGCTCAATTTTTTTTTCGCTGAGTTATCGCATTTTGAAATTTTCATGTTTGTGAATTTTCATATACCTGAAAATCAATTGAGATCATAGATGTGCTCAAGGTTTGGTTTACGTGGTTTTTAGGGATAAGAGTGGGGGGAGTTTCCTGAGTTAGCTCGCTTGTGGTGTGAGAATTCAAGAAAAATAAGACCCAATAAAAAAAAAATTGCGACTTAACTCGTTTTCCCCAGGGTCAGGTGGGTTAATTTGCTTGAGGTTTGGTAGGTGTCGTGTCTAGTGGCTAGGGGCTGGATGGAGGTAGGTAGATGTGGATTGGTAGTTTAAGAGGTTCGGTGGGTTCGTCCACTTACGGTGAGACAAAATTTTAAGAAAAATGAGACTCATTTGCAGAAAATGAGTAATCAACTCTATCACGTCTATGATCTCAATTGATTTTCAGGTAGGTATACGAAAATTTACAAAGATGAGAACTTCAAAACACGAATTATCAGCGAAAAAAAAATATTTGAGCAAACTCAACAGCATTTGAAAGAAGTGTTGAACTAGTTCATTAATATGGCAACCTTTATTTTTTTTTATCCGACTGCGCCAGAAGGAGGGTTATGTTTTTCGAGAGTATGTATGTATGTATGTATTTGTGACGTTTTCCTTATTCAAACTAGGTTAAATTAAATACCAAACATTGGTTAGTGCCAGCCAATTTATCTAGTTACAAAAGCCTCAATGTCAGCCTTTTACAAAATATTTACTGTCCCGATACAAGGCCGTCAATTGTTGAAGAGTTCTCTTGGTACCATATTCAAGTAATCAAATCACAACCTATGAATGAAATACTTATTATTGAGTAGTTCCAGTGGCTATCTGTGGTCTTCTTCATAAGTTCCACTTCACCAAATTATGCTTTTCAAGAGCAACTGCACAAGTTACTATATAAAAATACTAGTGTCCGACCGAAAGTTCGGTTTCGGTTTCGGTTTCGGCCAAGTTTCGGCCAAAAATCAAGTTTCGGCGGCAGTTTCGGTTTCGGCCAAAATTGGCCGAAACTTTTGCCGAAACCGAAACTGATTTCGGAAGTTGTCGTGCACGCTCGCCTAACTTTGTTTCTCGCGGCAACGCTTTGGCGGACGCTGGCGGCCCTGTTTGGGAATTGTCGTGCACCGTTCGGATAGCTCTCTAGCAACACAACTTAGTCAGTGCGCCCGACGCAAACATACTTTAGAGGTTATGTTTTGATGGAACTGTTTACATGTAAGTTTTTGTTTCGTTTCTGTACTTGAATGATTTATTAAGTTAAATATTGAGTCAGTAACTTTGTTTTGCTGTTATTAACAAATCAAATCACATGTAAAAAAGAGATTATAAGATTGTAATAAGATTTCAAAATACCAATACTTAGTATTAAATGAAACAGTAACAATTAGTGATTTGAGTATTGATAACTGATAAACATTTTGCTATGAGAACTTAATTTGAAAAAATAATAAAAATATTATTAATATTTTTTAAATTGTATTAAGTAAATAAATGATTACAACAAAATTAATATACTGTGTTTCCATTTCATGTTCTAATTAATGCAGAATAATGGGTAAAATGCACCAAATTTCAGTATTTTAAGGAATTTTGTACTTGACCACGTGAGTTTCGGTTTCGGTTTCGGTTTCGGCCGAAACTGAAGCCGCGGCCGAAAGTTCGGTTTCGGTTTCGGTTTCGGCCGGAAAAGCAGTTTCGGTCGGACTCTAAAAAATACCCAAATCACTGTAGGTATGCCTATATTTGAAGAGTTCCCTCGCTTTCTCCAGGATTCCATCATCAGATCCTGTTTATAGTATACTCTTTCAAAAAAATAAAGTAGTTTCCAAATCGAAGCTGTCTTTGAGTAATCGGGGAACATAGTTTAAAAAAGATTTCCGGCGAACTAAGTCGGTTAAAATCACCCAGACTTAAAACCACAGCCTATGTCGAGAATCGTACCCAGGACCACGAGTTGACACTGATTTTAGCGACACATGATTCGGACAGTCAAAGTAAGAAAGGGGGCCCGAGAATTGCATTGCCTAGGGGCCCCTGACAGGGTTAATCCGGCTCTGCGCGGAATGGAATGGAAGTGACTTTTTGCAACGAAATTGTACATAGCATAATGAACTTTATGTCAATTGTATAACATACAAACTAAATAGGAGCCAAAAAAAGGTCGCACGTCTTCCGGGGAATCCTCGCGCATTCTCGAGAATTCCCCTAGCAGGCTACTGTCGGCGTCGTCTGTGGAATCCGCGGGAAGTGGCGCGTACGGGGAGTTGGTTTGGTCGGTCATAGCAGTGCGGTGCCAGTGAACGTCCCACATGGCGCAGTCGCGCGAATTCGCTGGAATGCGCGAGAATAATCGAGCATTCTAGCGAATTTGCGCGCCTTCATGCGTCATGAGGCGAAATTGACGCTTCCATTCTACTCCATTCCGCGGTGGTGTAAATTAAGCCTAAAGGTTTATTTCCGCTTCGCTTGACGCATACTAGAAAAAGGAATAAAATAAACAACGCCATTTAGGGAGTTAAGCGTGACATAGTCACATGCGCTCTACGCAGCCAGAACAGATAAAAGAGGTTAGAAAGGAAATAGTTCCTGATTTGTATGAGAATGCGTGTCGCCGCTTGTCTCTCACTATTTAGCTCCACTACAAGCAAGAGGCCCGTTACGTATGCGAATTACGCACACAAATAAATTACACACACTTAAATCGAGAGCTTGCTACTGATTGTAACTCACTGTCGATCAACATGCGCCGTCATCGCATCATGGCCAATCAGGGCAAAGGACGAAACGTCAATGGTTGAAGTGTGGAGGACGCAGCGCATGCAGTACATTGTAAGCGGACTTGGTCATTGCGTTGATTAAGCGAGTACACATTGGGCAATATATATTTTTTGTAACCATTTGCAATAATGTTGTTAATGTTCGGAATTTCATAGTGATCAAAATATTTTTATGTGTTTTACAAATAAAATTGTAATTAAATGTTATTTTCGACTTACCGATGGAAAGATATACCTTCTCGCTCTATACTTGCGGTCTAACTTTTTGTTTTACGAGTTATCATTGCACAACACGGCATTTTAAAGCAGAGCTCTGTGTTACGAAGTATTCCGAAGCGCACTAAGCGCGCTGAATGAATTAATCGGTCGTGCTATGATTTTCGTATCATAAATGTGGTGCGCTCGCCACGCCCACATTACCATTCCAGCCTTATTTATCTATTCCGTGGCGGCCATCGATCAGCTGAGATTTTTTTTTGTTATGATGATGGTAAGCGATGATATGGTCGCAGATGTAGCACACGCGCCTAGAAGTAACCTATTCGCTCTGCACTACACGTTTGTGTAATTCCATCGCACACTTCCCGAAATGTACCTAAACGATTGAAAACCGATGGACTTGCATCTCGTCACCGATGTTCAAGACCTTGGAGTTTTGACTCGACCAGGGCATCGTTGCCAATGAGTCTCTTGGCCCATTTCTTAATAGACTCAAGCGCGTCCATTTGGTATTTGGCAGATTCGAGCAGTAGGCATAGAGGTACTTCATACATGATCGAACTGAAACAGATTGAGTAGCTGTGCCGGTTTGAAGTACTGTCTTACCTTTGCTAGAATTCCCAACTTTTTGGCTGCTTAGCCTTAGCTTAGCCTCGATGAACGGTCCAAAATTAAGGGTGAAAGTTAATGTTTCTCTCTCTTCTTAGCTTTTCAAAGATTGCATTGACTCTGTTGACAGTCGGGACCAGATAAACGTATATTCCGAGTCTAGGAAAAACCTCGGTACGGTTCGATGGTCACTCTTTCATGGTCTGGTCTAGGCAAGACTTGATTAATCTTAATGATCAACCTAAATATCACATCTCGCAAAGGTAAATAAAGCTAAACAGTCAGGCACACCGCACATGTAGTCCTTTCGACGCCTGCTCCGCGACTTAACGGGGCACCGAGCTTTTTATACACAAAAACGCGTTTTTATAACGGTTGTTTGAAGTAGTAAACAATTAAATTAAAATCTAAGGAAATAAATTGGTATTTTTGGGCATATATACTAGGCGGTATACACGATGGAATCATAATTTGATAAAGTTGCCTGAATAGAATAAATTCACAAAGTTACCTCTAAACAACACAACAAACACTTAGTACGGCGTGAATACTTCGCTGAAGGTCATCAGTTTTTGAATAATAACAAAACTACATGTTTTACATAACGTATACATTTTACATTTTCAAAATGTTGATTTGTTTAACAATAAGAAGGAAATACCTAAATTCGCGCGAGTATCGCCCATTTTATCCAGAGCCGCCGCGCCGCTGTCTTGTCCGGGCTTTAGTCCTGCGTCGGCCATCGGACGGGGAGCTTGTGTCGCTTGCGCTTACGCACGGATTTAGTAACAAAACGATGAAAATTGAATGAAAATTCATTGTAGCGTATTTGAAATGGGCAACAAAGTAAAGAAATCAAGACAGGGAAGGGGTTGGCGAAAAACCAGAAATCTCAGTCGACCGGCGCACGATTCCCGCCGTGTTTTTATCTGTCTAGCCTAGCCAGCTCACGCACGCATACACGGAGCGCATAGAATACCTACAATCGATTAGCGCAAGAAACTCGGTGCGCCCTAATCTCACCTGTTTCTTTCTGTCCGATAGCGCGGAAGTAGAGAGGGAATACAGTACAAAATAATAATCTTGAAATATCACGGAAAATGGAGTACAGTCGATTCGACACCATTTTTATTGTTTGCCATTTGAATTTCAACTATCGAGGTAGATCTACCTAGGTACATACGAGTATTACAGTCCGTTGTTAGCGTAGGCTAATTTAAATGGTTCTATTGGTAATCTTTCGGATATCGAACTATTAAAAGCAAGATGTTAAAACCAACGTTGCGAAAATAAAGTTATATTGTTGTTGTTAATGTAACTATGTGTTAATTTGGCACATTTAAAGTTTGTTTTGAAGAAGGAGTGGAGAATGCCAATGCTAATGCATTTTTAATACCATCAAGCTTAAAAGAATCGTTCGTTAAAGGTCGAATTTCAATAACGAAGGACCACCAGTCTTAATTAAAATATAACTACGCCTTTCCGTAACACTCTGTATAAATGCCATCCGAATCCTACATTAAATCCAACCAGTCAATAAGGTTCTACTTTCATTCGTTTTCAACTGTATTGTGAATCATGCACCTACCCATTCGGGGACCTTAACATTGAAATCGTTTATTTACTGACTCATATTGCTGGTAGTATACCTATGCACAGGTAGGTACAATACACACACTCCTAAGTACTCCCACGCGTGGCCTTTGACGTGGCCGCTCGAGCGAGCGTCAAACCAATCTGTTATTATTATTTTTGACTAGCTGTTACACGCGATTTCGTTCACATTATTATTTATACAAACTTTAATCCTCTAGTAGGTAAATAATCAACCGTACGGGGCTTACCCTTACGATTATTATCATTCATCGTTACATGATGGACATCCCAGTCCTACGCACAAAACGTTTTGGAAATACTTTCATTGAGCGTACAGCTAAAGAGTGGAATTCTCTGCCGGAGTCTGGATTTTTGATAGTTATAATATAACCTAAGGGTTTTTAGTTAAGTCAAGAGTGAATAGGTTACTTCTAGGTTAGCGTGTTTTAAGTGTGTTGTATGCGATATTCCACCAACCAAAAAAAAATAGGCGTGTTTCATCTTCGACCACAGACTCACTTATAATCAGATGAAATAGTGGTCAAACGCGAGCCTATCATAAAAAATCATTGTTGCCAGTCTTCTGGGCACGTTTCCAGACGACAGCGATGTGGAGTACTTCGACGCTTAAAAGTATATAATTGAGTACAGCATGTATATAATTGAATGTAGGTTTAGTAGTGTACCTATATAACTGAATAAAGATTATCTTTACATTAAAAAAAAACATTGAAATGGGTTCAGCGGTTTAGCCGTGAAAGGGTTACGTAAACACAGACAGACAGACTTCGGCATTTATAACATTTGTTTCGATGATGTCAAAGTAGAAAATCAGTTGCTTGAATCTGTGGGTAAAGGTCTGTACCCTACAAATGGTAGCAGCGACCAACTTCTAACGGTAAGTGAAATCTCGATATACAGAGTTGATACGACAGAGGGGCATTAAATTACACTACGTATACTATAAGTGTTTAGTGTTCATTTGATACAGTTAAAAAATAAAAAGAGCCAAAAATATTTTTTTTTCAAACAAACTAAATAGTTTACAAATCAGAGTAAAACGCAACCACCCTTTGTAAATAAATGTGACTGACTTTAAATACCTAGGTAACAAAGTAGCAACGTAGCGCGGCGTGTGTTATCTCTTGTCTTGGTCAGATTTATCGCTTTAAGGTGCATCTCATCAAAATCATTTGCGACTAAACTACTTCTCCTATTTAATTGATTTTTGGTACAAAGCTTGAAAATGGTACCTAGTTTAAAGGAAAGCCCCTCGGTCGTATCAACTCTGTATGTTACGATAGTTATCCACTCACGGGTTGACCTAAGCGAGCGTTGCTTAACGTTGAATAATGATCCATGTGGCTCATGCTATACGGATTAACTGCATATTAAAATCAAGAATGAGTCGGACTAATTGAGGTAATTTAAAATTACCTTTGATAAATAACCTATATATATAAAAGAAAGTCGTGTTAGTTACACTATTTATAACTCAAGAACGGCTGAACCGATTTGCCTGAAAGTTGATTGAGAGGTAGCTTAGAACCAGAAGACGGACATAGAATAGTTTTTATCCCAAACTTCCCGCGGGATCGGGATTCACGCGGAAAAAACCTCCCACGCGAATTAAGTTGCGGGCAAAAGCTAGTATTTATTATGAAAATTGGTTATAAATAACATAATTACTAGAACGATTTCAAAAATCCTGACCTAATATATTATATTAATTAACAGGCAAGCAACACGGGCTATATTTGAACAATTTATTCATATCCATGAACCGACCTCGGTAAGTGGTCCTTAACGTTGAAGAACGACCCATTAGGCTGTTATTATTTAGCAAAAGCTCCCACGTCATAACAGTAATATCACAAAATAGTTGTGTATTGTTATTTGCATAAACGCTGTCAGTCTTGCTCATGTTTAGCGTTCCATAGCCAAATGGCAGACAACGGAACCCTTATAAATTCGTCATATCTGTCTGTCTGTCCGTCCGTATGTCACAGTCACTTTATTCGGAAACAATTAAGACGACAGAGTTAAAACTTGGTAGATAGAAGTAATTTGTGAACCGCCTAACGATTTTTATCCTACGTTTTTACGACGTCGGTGTTTCCTGGTGACTGAGAAGCAACACAGAAATAAACTTAGAAGTCACAGTCTCTTACAAAAAAAAACTCTTTAGAAGTCATTCAAGGGGCACCTATCCATTCAGTGTATGCATAAATGTCAGTTACCACGATGCTCTTTTTTTTTCTGGATGGGAACATCATTAAATGACACCTTCCGCTGTGGGTGAAGAGCGGGTGTGTCAGACTTCTACTGACTAAAAACTCACTCTGCTCCTAGTTGCCCTTTCGTTCCGGGGTCATGGTATCTCGTTAGAACATTCCCGCAACCCTGGAAATTCCCGCAACCCCGGACTGGGATGCTCTGCTTAGAACTTTAAGGAGCTCTAACAATTTGACGAATAATACCAAAACAAGGTTATTTAGGTAGGTTTGCATACTTTGCATAAATACCAGACAGCGCCGTTAACATAGACCTCATATCATATGTAAAATTATTTTTTTAATTTTGCCCCGCTCTCGGGATTTCTCAGATCAGTCCAGGATAAAATATCTGTAAGCCATACAAACATATTTTATAATTTTTTAATTTATTTTGTACACCTACCGCTTTCCATATTTTAATAGTATGCTGTTAGTTAAATGATGTGGGTACTGTGTTTTATGTTATGTTCATTTTGTTTCTTTGAATGTTGTGAACCTCTGCAATTGATGTAAACACCTCTTTTTATTTTCTGCAAATGTCTGTGTTTATATTGTTGATGTGCCTTAATAAATAAATATTTTGTTACGGTGCGGGAATCGAACCCGTGACACGTTGACACGTTACCCAAGTAACACGTAAACAAGATAGCAGTACACATTTAGAACATTTTACAGTTCAAAGATGAATATAGTTTGTATAAGAGGTTTGGGAATAGCCAAATGCTGGATTAGGTTGAGTTCGGACCCTTAAAATTCTGAATGCTTAATAAATTCTGTATTTCTGTCCTTTCCTTCTTAAAGCTGAAAAACAGCCCGCGCCGGCAGCATTTATCTGAATAACCATAATCTGTGTACTAAGCTAGTAGCGTTTGAAACAGCTATTTTCTGAATAAAGTATCACCTTCTGAGTATTATCGTTAAATATTCTATTATACAGCTTGATACTGAATAATTGTTTTTATTTTATCTTTAAACTGGATAAGATTCTATGTCTTACTAATTATTCAGCTGCTGAATAAACAATATTATTTATGTTTTTATTAAGCTTTTTTCGGTTTAATAGAGAATTTAAAACTAATTTATTCAAATTAAAGACCACATTTGTATTGTTATAGCGCCCATAGCTTAACTGCTTAACTTACCAGCTTTATTAAAATATTATTGTGCGTAGATATTATTTTTTCCGTTGTTTGCATCATATCATGGATGGAACGAAAGTCATGGCAAAAACATAAGAGAACCGGTTATATCAAAAGAAAAATGTTAAAAGAATATTTAAATATCAGTAGTAACTGTCCAAGTGTTTCTGGTCATCAAAGGATTAATGAAAATAGTTTAAACAAAAGTGAACCCGGTCCCAGCCAGTAGGCGTGGTTGCCGTGCAATGAAGAGGGTTCCGTACCCCAGAAAAATCAATTAGCAAAGCCTATCAAATTTTCTGACTGGTATATACCAAAATGACATTATGGAAATTGAGAAAATACTTAAATAAAATGACAATATATTTTTATACATTTTCAAAGTTTCAGGTTTGACTGAAGTTTTTGATCAGCCAGTAAAATCAAGTTACTTTAATATATTTAAATCTAAAATGCCAACTGAAACACGCGCCTCAATATGCCTATCTCCTCAAGATGTAAAATTCAAGTTTGTGTGTAATGAATATAGGAATGAGTTGTATTTCGTATCTTAATTGCACACTATATATATATAGGCTAAGTTCGAAGTTTAATTAAAAATAAATAATTTAAGTCAAAAAGTTTAATCGTTTATTTCACCTACAAAATTGTTTATCAACAGTCACAGTTACAAAATAAAGGTTCAATCTGATCAAGATCAGTGTCAGTATCCGTTAAGTTTAGCAGTTTCGTTTTTTCGTTTTAGAGTACAACTCATTGTAAGCCGACAATCTGCGCGAGGTTGGACCCTGCTGTCTTTAGTTAGTAAATCCGCATTATATCTTGGCCATCGAAGCTGTCCTTTGTTCTCCCATAAGGATGGTACAGCACACAAGTCTGTGCGACCCTTACCACGCGACGTGTTGAAATTATTTTAAAAGACATTTTCCTGAAACGAAATGAATGTAAATTATCGTTACGATGCAATGATAGGTATTCTAATGTCGGTTCAACATAATAAATTTCCTCGATAAAATCGGGACACATACTGCAAAGTTTAGCCTATTGTGTCATTAGTTTTATTATTTACCGTTTGGTAGGGACTTGCAAACGCGTGAGCGAATGTCACTGAAAGCTCGCAACCACAGAAATCAAAAATACAGAGAAGTGGTAAGGGGGCGTATCGGTGTCCGCGCGACATGGCCACAGGGCTCATGTCACAGGCAAGTGGCCATCTCCGCGAACTAGTGCGCTTTCGACGGCGATCGTGATAACATATATGAATGCCGAGTTGTTCTGTGGTATCTTGTAAAAACCGAAGCCAAAATCAAATCTATGTGAATCATGGAATCACTTACCATATGTAAGTACAAGTATTTTACAATATTTGTCTTTAAAATCATGAAAAACAATAAATCGTAAAATATTTCTTGGTTTTACTATGTTATTTTTGTTTTCAAATATCAGAGCGACTGTATTCCTTTTGCTATAAATACATTGCTCCTTAACCACTACCTGAGTTCGTCACTAAGTAACTGGACAAGCAATGTAAACATAACATACGAAACTGTATTACGCGGATTCATCGCGTAGTGAGGCCGCCACTTCTTGCGACGAATTAGTGATGTGCTTGTGCAGATCCACTAAAGTAAGCTATCGACAGCAATGTCGATTCACGAATGAAATATTGCTATTATAGTTTAGGGGTTTTTCAACCGATGACATAAAAAAGAGGAGGTTATCAATTCGACGCGTATATTATTATTATTTTTTTATGTATGATCACCGATTACTCGGAGACGGCTGAACCAATTTGAAAAATGCTTTTTTTGTTTGAAAGGGTATACTTTGAAATTGGTCCCATTGTCACCAAGTCAGGATCTGATGATGTCCCATCATCAAATCCTGACTTGGTGTAATTTTTTGGTAAAAAGTTTTTTATAACATACGGAAACCTCTAAGAAAATATGTTTAACTTTTATTTTACATGAGATGACAGAAATAAAAATACGTTGAAAAGTCAAGTGTACAAAAAAGTAAAAAAAATAAACAATTTATTTTACGCCCGCAGCATGCGTAAGGAGTTCCGACGTCGCCGTCGCTACAATAGTTTATTTTTCAATCTGTCAACCGTTTTAGCCCGGTTGGAAGATCGATGTAAATAATGTTTTTTTACTTATTTTGATTTTTTTTACAGAGTAGTAGAGAAATGCGTAACCAATATTCGTAAAGTAAGTTACTTTAATTTTAGGTTAATAATCGGTGGTGTTTTTCGGTTTAGAATTATCGTATGTTATGCCTTATCCTCATGCTGTTTCTTTATTTTTTTATGGTTTTTGTGTTTTGCTTCCATTGAAGCTTCGAATGCGTTATAATAATCGGCATGGTTCAGATAATATATTTGTGAATTGCGCTTAAAATAAGTCAATATATTCATGCTATTTATTTGTTATGCATGGATGTGTGTTTGTTTTCATATATTTAACAATTTCTCTACTAACTAGGATTTTTCTTATAACAAAAACCTATTATAACCTACTAAACTATTACCTGCGGTTACCCCGCAGGTAATAGTTGCGTAACACACCTACAGTAGGAATCGGTTTCATTATGCTAAATCAACAACACTCACTGCGGTATTTACGTTGTTGAGCAGACCAATATTTCGAACATATGAAGCAATGGATTAGCAATATACGTCAAAATCATTCAGATCTTGATTTATAGTGTGTTACGTAATTATTGCGATGCTTATTATATGGTGACGTTTAGAAGTAGCTTAGGATGTATGTAAATGATAAATAAGTGCTTTTCGTACTTTTCAGCTTCCCAAAAGATGGTAACATAAAAAAGGAATGGATTGATGCCACAGGCATGCCACCTAATTGGTACCCTACAAAAAATAGCACCATATGCTCGGTTCACCTCAACGCAGAAATGTTCTAGTCTCTAAAGAAAAGTCGCAGGCTTTTTGAATGGACAATTCCAAAATTAAGAGTACAACTGATATTTGCAGAAGTGTGTTAAATTTTATTTTATTACTGAAAGCTATTCTCATGATTTAGGGTATTCATAAAATCAGTCATTCAACTTTTCAGGATACTATACAACCTATACGGCTGGTATGTTCCGATCAAGAGCGTAATGTAAGTTAACATCGACTTCTATTTGACCTATCACTATGATAATTAAATATTAAGATTTAAGTCGAAAGCGCCAGGGTAGCCCTTAATACTTAGTAGGTAGTACTTAATAATAATTATGTAATGTTATGTTCTTAATAATATGTTTATTGTTATTGTAATATTTTCTGGACATGCCATTTTTTATTTGGTTCATTTTCAGGTGCCCAAAAAAAATTGTACAATAATAAATGGAAGAATCGATAACTTTCCGATTTAGTCAATCACTAGCGTATATGTAAAATAAATTGCTTTTGCACAGCACAACGATAGTGACCGATGTTTTTGTGTGGGTAAGTTCTACGGTGCATGGTAAATACACGCTGTGTTTGACGGAATAAGGTTTATTATTGATTGAATAGTACGTTCTGATTTAAGAAATGCGGGTGTGTGCGCGAGTGCGTATCTATTGATTTTATTAAACTGCATGTGTAGTTGTTGCCCCGCCCAGCGCCTAACTGGAGACACACGGTTCCGATATAATTTCGTCTGTTGACCATATCTAGTTATTTATTTTATCTATGCTCGCAACCAACGCGACCGACTGACTGATTTGAAATTGGCAGTCGGTCGAGTTGGTGTGACGCACAACTGTAAAGTGGTAGCGAGCGCGCGGGTGGGGGAGTGGGGGCGGGGGCGAGCGCGGAGTTTGACTGGGCGCAAGAGTGAGAGTGAGCGGGCCGTTTATTCCATTTGTCCACTCACACCGCCACCGCCACCACTCCCGCGCACCGCGCGTCTTTCCGTACCTTACACTGAAATTTTTTACGAACAATTTGATACCTATATCGTATGATTCAGTTACTATCAGTTCATAGATTTTTTTGTTTACAAGCCGAGTTTCGTTCACATGAGTCACATCATCACATGACATGATTATTTTGTTACAGCATTAGTACCTATGTAAGTGGACAACGTAGGCCCGACGCGTTCGATTAGAGAACCCTAAAAATCTGAGTAATGTAGAAATGTGGCCAACTATCTAATTGTTATTCAGAAGTTAGTGCAATGAGACTACTCTTTTTCAAGTTATAGCTCAGTAACAAGACATGTGTGCACTTTTATTCAGCATTATAAAGCAAAACTTCGATTGCCATTAAAAATCTTTGTAATTTATACTTACAAGGAATTTAAGAGATTACCAAAATGCTTAATCTTACAACTACAACATTTTCAACTCGATTCATGTTATTTTGTTGGTTTATAATCGCTAGTATTAGCTATTTCGTCGCAAGTACTTTTGTTAGACCTAGTTTGTATGTATAAAAATACTATTTACTATCAGTTATCTTGATTATTCACGCAGCGCGTAACAAATACTAAAAAAAATCACATATTATTCACGACAAAATTACTTGCGCACTAACAATTAACATGTAGCAGACCTCTAACTTGTAAATAAAAATTTACTTACCGCTTTTATAATTTCACCGGCCATGTTAAATCTACACCATTCGACATCGACATTATAATATTTATTCCATTTTTTTTTTGACAATGTGTTTGAATATTGTTTGCAAAAATGTAAACAATAATTTAAATGCTCTATAAATTCTGAATACAATAACCAATTCGACTAAGCTGAATAACTCAGTTGTAAGAGCTTAATAAAAACAATGTGAACTGTTATTCAAAAGTTATTAAGCTAATTGAAACGTTATTAAGCTCCTACTCAGATGTTGCTCAGCTGTTATTCAGAGTTAAGCATTCAAAATTGGGGCCCTTTTTGCTTGAATAACTGCTGAATAGACGGTACTCAGACGTTATTCAGCTTAGTATTCAGCATATGCTCTAGATGATTGCTCTTACTCAATCTTTATTCAGCACGTCTGTGTTACTTGGGTAGCAGCCACTCTACCACTAACCGTGTCGATAATCTGGGACTGCGGTTGGAAAAGAAAACTTTAAAATCACCATAGTAATTAATATTAAGTATGTGTGTGTCCTGTATGTAACATAACCTGTAACGCTTAGTCGCTGTCCCTACTCTCAAGTGTGCTCATATAATAACCCATAGCGATTATTATAATATAGGTGCATTCCACCAAACATTGACTGAGCTGAGTTCAGACTATAGTTGCAAAACTTCTGAATAATTCCGAATAATTCCGGAATGCTTCGGGGAAAGTTTCTTTAAATGGGAATTATTCAAAATGATAAATTCATTTTGAATCATTCTGATTTAAAGAAACTTTTAATTATTTATTAAGATTTCAACTTTTTTTGCTGAAAAATCGTATTTTGCATCGATCGACGATCTTTGTGCGCCGGCCGCTGCCGCCGCGCTGGCACCGCGACGCGCGCCCCCGATTGCCACCGGCCACGAGTCGTGCGTGCAGGCGATGGCGGTGCGGGGTGCGGTAAGAGGGAGGGGATGCTCCCCGGAGAAGTTTTCACCCGCGCGAGAAAGATTCGTACCCCGCAATCGAATGTTTCCGAATATTTCGCCCGAATAATTCAATGGGAATAAATGTGTTTGCTTGTTGTGTGGTGGGTAAGTTAATTATTGTTCACTGCGAGAGTACGTATGTACGCTACGAGAGTAAAATATAAATGTTTATTTTATTATAAATGGGATTGATTAAGTATATGTTGATATTTTTATAGGTAGATTTATTAACCTGCGATTAACAGGATTTTTATTCTTTTGTTTTTAGGTAGGTACTATCGGCCAAAGATACGCATACTCACTTAAGAAAATATTTCTGGGGAAGCGCAGCTAGTGACAAACCACATCCCTTCCTGTTTTCGCCCAATTAGAAATAATATGCATTTTGTGAGTACAGGGCGTGTAACATTATATTAATACTTACTATTACGAACACTACTAAAATACGCTTCGTGCATCCTATAGGTCAAAATACATGCATTAGGCGATCGAGTTGTAAGTCGTGCTATGCGATTATAGCCTTAAATGTCAGTTGTGAAATAAAAAAACCAGGCCAAGCATATTTGATTTGCTATTTGAAAAAGGGTTACCTATGTTTTTGGTTAGTTTGTATGTAGCTCCGTACGCATCGCGAGTATTCGCGAGTCGCATAGGTAGGTATTAATCATTACCTACCTACTTAACGCTTATAATAGCCCAGTCAATAAAAGCAAATAAAGGCAAACCTTGCAAGCAAACACGTTTTGATGCGGTTTTCAGAAAAGTATTTGTTCTTACCTACTTAGGAGCAGGTTTTGGTATATTAACAGACTTCAAAGGTCGATTTTCCTGTTTTTTTTTGACAGTTGAAATATTCCCAAAGTTTCGGAATATTTCAGAATACTTCCGAAGTATTCGACGGGAATGATTCGGAATGTTTCCCGCCAGCATCTATAGTTCAGACGATGCGAAAAAGTTGTTCAACTTTATGGCCCTGATACATTGATCTCGACGTTTTGATGTGTTTACTTATCTTAAGGTATGATGGGTCTGACATACGCCGCGCTTTATAAAAGTCCCAAAAAATATTTATTAAAAAAAAACCCATAGCAAAACCTACCTACGCTAAACTCATTATAAAAATAGACCTACCCACCTAATTGATAATATAACCGCTGGCCATTGAACTACCAAAATCAATAGAATTGGCACATGATGACCCACATTCATGAACACATTCACTGCTGCATTCACATACGAAAACCAGACACAAAAGAGTTATTATATTAATGGACTTTTTCGTAAACGTAACAACAAAACTTAAACCGTTGTATGGCCATTCCGTGCTAAGTAACAGTCACATAATTATAATTAGACTAGTAGTCGCGCGGCTTCGCTCCCGTTGACTTTATCACGATAAAAACATAACCTCCTTTGTTTGCAGTTCGTTAAAAAGTAGCCTATAACCTTTCTCAAGCTTCAATCTACTTCCATACCAAATTTCATGTAAATCCACCCAGTACTTTTGAAGATTAGCGCGTCAAACACTTGCATACGCAAACACCCTGTATTCCCGTTGTCCCCGTAGTCCATGTCCCCGTTAAAGAGGACAAAGACACGTTCAAACTTTTCCGCCTTATAATATTAGTATAGATATACCGAGCATCATTGCTCTAACTAATAAGGTATGTTTCCTACATTTTGGAATCAAAGCTGCATCTTGGTTTGGAATATACGCACAAATTCGGACCCCGGGCAGATACTGGAAAAACTCGATAAAAACTATCACCTATTTTTTTTGCTGATAGGTTTTCGTTTGACCACCATCTCACCTGATTCGTCCACCACCATCTCGATGATGTGGTCGAAGATGAAGTACGCTTGCCTAGAAGTAACCTATTCACCCTTGACTTAAATACTCCCAGGTTATAGCTATCAGGAAACACAGACTGTGACACGGAAATCCACTCCTTAGCTGTACGTACAATGAAACTATTCCCAAAACGTTTAGTGCGTATGGGTAGGATGTCCACCATGTAACGATGGCGCAACGCCGTTTTTCTTGTAGTCTGATGATGGAACGGGCTTGGTTTCTATTAATACTTCTTTTTTTAAACTCGTTTGATAAAAATAAAGAGTAAAACTTTCTAAAAAGAGTAAATCTGAAAGTTCACAGTAAAAACGGGAGTCCAAACTGGTACTGTGTAGTCAAGGTACCGTGGTTTTCTAATTAGCCAGCTTGCTATTCTACAACATGTAATTTATAATAAATACATACCAAGTGCATGGCTTCTTTGGATGATAACAAACGATATGGCAAGGGTTTTGTAATCCTAAGTCTACGTGTGTAGAACTTATTACAAATACCAATACACTGATAGCAGAGACCGAATTTTTCAAATTAAGAAGAACGAAGAGAATTATCGTGTTATTGGCAAGTGACGTGGAAAGTTATTGACCCTCGTAGTGCTGTGACACGTTTGTTATGATTGGTATTCAAGAAATAAGAAGAAACCGATAATTTGGTATCAATTCTTTGAGTCAGTTATTTTGAGTTGAAACTGTGCATAGAGACTCCATACCAGATGTTGTCTTCAGCCCTTTTGGATAGATATGGGGTTTCCGTTACACATTGTATAGACGTACCTTCCTACCGCTACATCATTCATCACTAGCGAATGACGACACATTTTTGTTGACATATAAGTGAAAGATTTAAGCCTAAGACCACATCTGCCTCCTCCTTCTGCGAAGCAGGAGGCGGGCCGTGTGAGGGAGAGGATGGCGTCCTCCCTCCAGCCCAGCCGCAGTGGTAGACGCCCACGGCGTCGGACGTCGGCCGACGATCTCCGCCGGCCACCGTAGGCGCGGGCATGCGGACGGCGAGTAAAGGGCAACTCGCTGTCCGACCATGGACCATGCCCGGGTCGACGGCGCGTTGTGTTCCACGCGCGCCTCAAAGAGCGTCAGCAACATGACGAGGCCCCCCTGTAGAGGGCCGAAGCCTGCCGGGGTCATGGGACTCATCCCATTACCGTGACCCCGGAACGTAAAGGGTTATTGAAGGAACACCGTAGATTTTAGTCACTAAAAGTCTGACAGTCCCTCCCGCCCTGCCCGGGGTGGGAGGAATTATTTGATAATTTTACCACGATAAAAAAAAAGACCACATCTGCCTTACTCTTCTTACTCTCAGAATACAGGTGTAACGATGTGACTCGAAGAGTCAGCAGCATTGACGGGGTCGATAGGGCCATTGCCTGTTCTATCAAGCAAGATACATATGGTCTGGAACGCGGTTTTTAGACGGTAGAACTCTGACCCTTCAGTTCCGCCCAGAGCGGAAGGAGTCATTTGATGACTTACCCCGAAGGACTTACTGTTCCCTTTTAAGAAACCAGGCTTTCATGTAGTTTGCCGAAGCTGGATCCCGAGAGTTTTATCGCAAGGCATAAAAATAACCTTCCGATTAGATGACAACAATGTATAGATAATGAGAGTAAATATTATGATAAACATTTTAGAAATAAAAACCCCTGCGCAAAAAATACTTATAAGTAGTTTAAGAAACATCCCTTAAAAATTAAAAAAAATAATAGTCGCGGAGGGGTATCGCTATGTAACAGGGTGAAATGCAGAAAATATGTCACTAACTCTCAAAAAGTATCGCACCTGAGAAATAACTAAACTGATAAAATTAATAACAAAACTGATACTATAAAGGTGAGATCACACAATATGGTCCAGGCAAGCCAAAAAACAAAACTAAAAAATTCAATAAGTCAGGTTTGAGGGCTTCACGTGTCACTTGAACATGGTATGTTTTATATCAAATGTGCTGAAAGCACATTGTTTTTAATCTTGACGTACGAGAAGTTGTCAATATTTAATTACCGAGATATTCACTATTTTATTTATTTTATTTTATTTTATTTGGGACATAAAACAGTTACATGTTATAATTTTGGTAAACATCAAACTAGTGTAATAGAGGTAAACATGTAACCCACACCAATGTCCGCGCTATAATCAAAATAAAACAAAAAATTGAAAATTTTAAGTCATTTATTAGTATCTACTTCACTAAGTAGCAGTGACTGTACTAAACTTTTATTTATCCTCTAATCAAATAAAAATAATTCGTTTTAACTTTCTCAACAAAATTTTTGATAATTGGCGGTATAAAATTACACTTATGTCAGTCTAATCATATTGTTTTTATTTTAATCACAAGAAATAATCTCAACAGTAAAATCTAATTATAAAACAAATAAATGAAAATAATCGATATAAACCTCTTATTATCAAAAAGATAAAATTTAGAAAAATTTAAACTGGCAATATTACACTGGCTAATTAAGGTGGCATTTAGTTGGCAACATAAACAGCTTCTTAAAGTCATTTTGTACTTTTAAAGGAACTTTCTTAACTTAATTTGACCATATAAAATTACACTTGTATAATATGTCAGTCTTATTCAATCTGATCAAATTGTTTTTATTTTAATCTCAACAATAAACGTCTTAACAAATGAAAATAATCTAAATAAACTTCTTATTAACAAAAAAATAAATCTTATAAAAAATAACAAGGTAGCATTTAGAGACATGACAAGTTAAAGAGCTTTTCTAGTAACTGAATAGTCATAAACAAAATAATTATTTAAAATATTGAAATGAAAATCCTCTCTCAAATCTTATTTAAAAAAATATTCTCATCGTTACTACTGAGATCATCTCTTTGGTTAATATTTAAATCATAATTTAAATCAATTTTGGTCAACTTTAAGGGACTTTCTCTGGTTACATCCAAGTAGGCGCAATTTTCAGCAGAAAATTTTACGTCGCTCAATACTGTCAACTTATTTTTGTTCTGTGGAGCCAACTCCCTATTATAAAACAGTGAAGAATTTTTGTCACTTTCACTTTCATAGCATGGACTATCATCACTCTCTGCATGTAACTCAGACTGCGGCAAAACAGCTGGGAATCCTACAAGGTGAGGCGGTACTTCACGCTTGGACAGCTTCTAAATCTGTATAAAGCACAGGTGCGTTCCTGCGTGGAGTATTGCAGCCACTTGTGGGATGGCTCTGCAAAGTATCAACTTGCTGCACTGGACTCGATCGAGCGTAGAGCTAAAAGGCTTATAGGTGACGAGGTGCTGGTGGACAAGCTTCATAGCCTGGCTCATCGGCGAACCGTTGCTTGCCGGTCGGTTTTCTACAGATTGTACTTCGGGGAGTGTGCGAAGGAGCTCCATGACCTGATTCCTCCATCTCCCTTTCACTACCGGTCTACCAGACGCACGGCTGGGTACCACCCACGCTTAGTTGATATACCGTCTTGTCGTACCAAGCGCTTCTCCTCCACATTTATTGTGCGCACAGCCAAGCTGTGGAATTCTCTGCCGGCTTCTGTGTTCCCTGCCACTTATCACCTTTCAGCCTTTAAAGCACGAGTAAGTAGGCATCATCTGGGCTCGCTCGTCCCATCTTAGACCTCATCTATCGCTCACCATCAGGCGAGATCGAGGTCAAGAGTGGGCCCATCAGTAAAAAAAATAAAAAATAAAATTTTTTGCTAACCATTTCCGAATCTGAGGTAGAATACTCTATTATTCGCTTTTTCTTCCTACGACCTTTACTTTGCTTAATCTTATTTTCTTTTTCCCTCTAAGTCCTGCTTGGGGACTTACTTCATTTTCTTTATTTTCCATGCTCGTTTCTTCTTCTCTGTCATTTGTATCAACTGGTGTAGTGGATGATTGACCAGTCATCTTTTTTTTATAATATCTAGGCGAATATTTTCTCCATTTTTTTCTCATTGCTTGTTTTCCTTTATAACTTAAATCTTTTATTTTGCCTTTTCGGGCTTTAACTCTTACGAGGTGTTTTTTCTTAATTCTTCATATTTTATGGATATGATTATATGGATTTTCTTTTAGACGCTCACGGTACTATGTTACTAACATCATAATCAACAACTTTTGTTCTATGACTTTTAAAAATTCGTCATATTTTAGTTCACCAGTTTTTTATACAAAAATAAAAATATTTAAATTGAACGCCCTAAATGTTACGGAGTCTATGCGAAACAAAAGAAAGTGATAGTATACGTCGTTTTCTTTTGCTTCGCATAGACTTTGTAACATTTAGGGCGTTGTTGTTGTAGTTGTTGATTATGATGTTAGTAACATAGTCCCGAGAGGTTTTCGGTGTTTTACAATTAACCCTGTATATATATATATATATATTTAATTTTAGAATTAGATTGATTCAGCATTAATTGTATGTAAACGCAGCCTTACATTTTCCCAGTTTCGTTACGTAACGAAATAATAACGAAATTGATAAGAACATCTGAGAATTTATTTCCTAAAAATGTTTATATTTCATAGCTTTTGAAAAGGAACTAATATTACAACGGATTACAATATCATAGGAAACATGTGCATAGTTTCCTTTACAGAAAGCATAGTTTTAAAGCATAAAACATATTGATTTATCACCGTTAATCACCCTGATAAAATATACAAGCAAATTGAATACTCACCGAAACGCACACTTTCTCCGCCGTAACAAAATGGCTGCAGTTTGACATTTGGCAAAGAACATTCGAAGGTAATGTGGCTAACTTAAGAAAAATACGGATTCGTTCTAAAACTTAACGTACGTCCTTAAATTTCCCATAACGAAACCTGAGTAACGAAACATTTAATTTTAGAGACAATACATTTGGAGTAAATAAATATAATAAAAAAGGCGTATTATGAGAACCACATAAATAATATAATATTTATTGATATGAAGGAACTGTTAAAATAAAAATTAAACTGGTAAGTTCATCAGAAAAAAAATAATAAATAATGTTATGTGTAACGAAATGAAAAGGACACTAATAAAATGTATGGAAATAATTTTAACCCATTTTTCAAAACCTATTATGGATTTGTTTTTGCTATTACGACGTTATAAATAAATGTTTACGATGTTGGTTATAAGGTATAATATTCAAAATAAATATTTATTGCGCATTATTTAAACATGCTATTAACTCAATGCATTTTAAAACCATAGGACACAAACAAATTTAAAAGTTACAAGTTTTCTGCATTTCACCCAACAAACTTTAAATATCAATTTTGAATTGGCGATACCCCACCACGACTATTATTTTTATTTTTATTTTTAAGAGATGTTTCTTAAACTACTTATAAGTGTTTTTGCGTAGAGGGTGTTTTAAATTTTTAATTTAATTTTCTTTAAAGCTTTATAAACTTTTCATCTACCATAGCTATTGTCAATTTGACCAATTTCATGGAATGGACAGTTTTAGTAATATAGTACACGTCGTCCCTTTGCAATTGATACGCCACTTGGGTATATTTGACAACATTCGACGAATCATCCTCACTTTCACCGCCCATATCTAGTAAATGGCTGAACTAATTTTGACAAAACAGGTCTAAAAACCACTGCCGGAAAAGCTGCTTTTTAACAAAAAACCACATCGAAATCGGTTCATCCACTTAGAGGCTACCACAGAAATAAAAAATAGGCTACGGTGCCACAGACGGATACACAAATACAGAGATACGTAGATACTCAGAGACACAGATACACACGTTAAACTTGTAACACCCCTCTGTTTCCGTCGGGGGTTAAATCCGCAATTTTACACCCAGGGCCGCGGAATCTCATTAGAACATTCCCGCAACCTAATATTACGTTTTAGTATTAAAAAACTATGTTCAATGGAGTCTTTTAACGTTTAATTTGGTGAACAAACGCTACCTAATCTAGGTTATGCAAAGAACGTCGTTCGACGGCTGGCGTGAACACGCCGCGCTGACGTGAAATATGCACTTATCTATTGTAAATCGGTATCACGCTAGTTATTAGCTGTGTATGGACGACATTATGTATTGTTCAAATGATAAAAGTATCGCTATATGAGGTAGATATGTAATACATATCGTGACAACAAAAAGTTTTATTGTGTAAAATCTAAATTAATTTTGAAAAAAAAAATAAGCGAATTCGTCAAATGATGCGAGCAAGTAATTGCTGATTGGTTATAATAAAATATTATTGGCCACTTGTGATTTGAATTTGGAACTTTAAGTAAATTTTCGAAACTTGTTCAAACTAGAACATAACTGAGTACACGAGCCTCAGCATCATAGCGTCAGCAACACATATTCGACACACGCGCCGGAGTCACCGGCACACCGTCAGCACTAAGAAGTGACCTAATGAGATCTTCGCTTCATCGGCTCAATACACATACAGCACACATGTAAATAGCCATCAATGTGTATTGACCATAATATTTGTATATAATATAGTTAATTTATGTAATAAATCAGTCATCAAGCTGGAGTTGCGTGTGATTCATACCCTATACTTCCTCTTACTGTGGCCAAGACACCTTTAGCCATCATCGGTCCTATGAGTCTATGGGATCGGCAGTAAGAAAACCATTCCCTGTGTACATTGCACGACGTACACAACCCTTATTCCTACCCAAACTCCGTCTGTTACCGTAGGTCTCCCTGTAACAGACTTCCCGTATATAAAACCAACGCAGCCTGCGCTTGGTCTGGTTTGTATGGTAGGATAGGGCTTTAGGGTAACTAGGGTGATAGGTAGTGGTGTAGGGCTAGGTTGATAGTCAGTAGGGCTTAGGTAATTACTAGGTACCAGGCTCAACTGTCTGGAACATAGCCATCACTGTACGCACTTGGACTCGGCCGTATTGAAAGGTTGGTCCCGGTGTGTACAAGACTGTAAGAACTTATTCAAATATCGAACACCGTTTACGTATATTTAAAACATAGTTTATTACATTCTTTTTTCGTATATTATACCTAAATGCGAAAATAAGTATACCTACATGGATGGCATGAATATTTTTTACCCTTGTTTTTACCCAATTACCCCAAAATGGTTGAAAGCGTTTTTTACATTACAGTTCGAACATTCCCTCAACCCAGGCAGACAATATAAAAATCAGTAAGGAAAAAGATAATAATATAATGCATAGTATCAATAACCCTGTACAAAGGGTAACCTTAAACTGAAACACAGTCGTTTCAAACTAATGCACTCCATTTTTAAATAGTTATCAAGTCAAACCTTAACTTTAATGCTAGTCTGGGCCTTCACTCATCGATTCATACCCAGCCTTCACATTTTAAAATCTTACCATGAGTTTGAAAATGTGAAGGTACATTAAAAGTTTGTTTTACCATTGCTGTTATGGTTTTATTGGAATCCTTCAATTGCGCATATCATTGAATAGTATACTTTTATTGTGTCGTGTGATAGTCCTAACCAATTTTGGTCACGGCGCTCAATCTCATAATTGATTTGCCATCTTCGCAGGAAATATTATATTGCAGAAGTATGTGCGTAAGTACAGGTGCACTCTGTTCATTTACTCTCATTATCCGATGGGACGGCAATCCGACACGACCGGAGAAAGATCAGGTGTAGACCCAACGGCTCAACGTACTTCCGAGGCACGGGGGTTCCACGTCACCAACTTTCAAACTCTGGGCTACTACCGAGAAATTTCACACCTGGACAGCTTTTGAATTTATACAGGGTTAATTGTAAAACACCGAAAACCTCTCAAGACTATGTTACTAACATCATAATCAACAACTTTTGTTCTATGACTTTTCAAAATTCGTCATAATTTAGTTCAAACAAAAATAAAAATATTTAAATTGAACGCCCTAAATGTTACGAAGTCTATGCGAAGCAAAAGAAAACGATTTATACTATCACTTTCTTTTGTTTCGCATAGACTCCGTAACACTTAGGGCGTTCAATTTCAATATTTTTATTTTTGTATGAAAATCTGGTGAACTAAAATATGACGAATTTTTAAAAGTCATGGAACAAAAGTTGTTGATTATGATGTTAGTAACATAGTCCTGAGAGGTTTTCGGTGATTTACAATTAACCCTGTATAAAGCACAGGTCCGTTCCTGTATGGAGTATTGCAGTCACTTGTGGGATGGCTCAGCCAAATACCAGCTAGCTGCACTTGACTCAATCGAACGCAGAGCTAAAAGTCTCATAGGTGACGAGGTTCTGGCAGGCAAGCTTCTCAGCCTGGCTCACCGGCGAAACGTTGCTTGCCTGTCTATCTTCTACAGATTGTACTTCGGAGAGTGTGCGCAGGAGCTCGACGACCTAATCCCTTCACCCCCCTTTTACTACCGGTCTACCAGACGTACCGCAGTATACCATCCACACTTGGTCGATATACCGTCTCTTGTCGTACTAAGCGCTTTTCTTCAACATTCATTGTGCGCACAGCCAAGGTGTGGAACTCTCTTCCCTGCCACATATGACCCGTCAGCCTTTAAAGCAAGAGTGAATAGGTATTTTTTGGGCTCGCTCGTTCGATCGTAGACCTCATCTTACACTTACCGTCAGGTGTGATCGAGGTGAAGAGCGGGCTCATTCGTAATAAAAAAAAAACCAGATAAACCCAATAGCACTTTTTCCAACCCGACCCAGGAATCGACCTATTGCTCAGTAGTAATTAACAACTTGTGTATTTATGCAATATTACTTTTAAAATTGAATTTTACTATTAGATTTGATTTAAGCGTCAATAGCCTAATGGATAAGGTGTCGGACTTGTGATCGAGAGGTCACGAGTTTGAACCCACCCATTACACTATTGCCGTGAACCCACTCCAGACACAAGCATATTTAGCTTAGTTGGAGGGGTTAACAAGATTGCTAGTTATGTGAATCCTACCCACATTGCTAGTTTTCTTTAAAAAAAACTATTAATTACCGGGGTTATAATAAGCATTATCATTATCATACAAAATGGCAAAGCATGAGTTGTGGAGGTCACATAGGAAGTCGATCCGGTATGATTAGAACCCAACTCCGATCTCAAAGATGGGATGAAATGATGACGAAATAGTAGGATTAGATTATGTAGAATTACTTGCTACTGTCCATAAATGCCTTTACGCAAACTCATTAGGGGACATAGAGCCGTGAGACGTTTTGTAACAGATTTTGTCTGTGTTACCCAACATTATTTATGAGAGTTAATTTATCTGCTTACCGTAAAACAAGTGTAACACGGTGAAATGTTGTAAATTGACTTATCACCCGCATACAATGTTAACGAGGCCAATTTACAAGCATCGTAATGTTAGGATAGCCCATTCAAGGCTAACACGAGGGCACTTGATTGCGTCAATATTTTCAGCATAACTATTCCCTTTGACTTTGTTCTTTTGGGAATTTTGCACATTATTTTTATACTGACTACGTAAAATAATTAAAAACTTATAACAAAAATTGAACCGATTTTAGCACTAGTGTACGAAAATATGAAAAATACTAAATTACATATTTAATTAAAAGAACAAAAATGTGCGCAATACTGTTCCATTTGTATGAGTAGTTATATCTTTTCTATTATTTTTTTATTTTAATTAGAACTAGAACTGCCCATAGTTCTATCCACATTACTACCAATCTTGTTAACCTCTTTAACTAAGTTAAAATATGATTGTGTCTGGAGTAGGTTCACGGTGTAATGTGTGAGGTTCGAATCTGCGACCTCCCGATCACCAGTCTAACACCTTAGCCATTGGGCTATTGACACTTTAGAATGTGCTGTTCTATGTATTATCTGTCTCAGTGCCTCTACCAGATCCGTTCAGCCTTTTTAGTGTGATTGAGTAACAAACATCCACTTGTAAACCAAATCTTTCGCATATATACGACTAGCTGTGCCCGCGACTTCGTCCGCGCGGAATAGTGACTTTCAGCAGCATTTTTAATTTTTTAGACTAATTTTTTGAAAATAAATCTATACATAATTTGAATGTCGTATGTATTAACATCTAATCAAAAGTCTAAAAAATAAGTTTCAAGCTTCTAGCTTTAAAAATGACGTAATTTCCATACAAACTTTCATCCCCTATTTCAACCCCTTACAGCCCTTTTTTGCATTAAAAAGCAGCCTATGTCCTTCCTTAGGCTCTAGACTATGTCCGTACCAAATTTCATTAAAATCGGTTCAGTAGTTTAGGCGTGATTGCGTAACACACAGACACAGACAGACAGAGTTATTTCGCATTTAAAATATTAGTAAGGATTTAGTATACCACTATTCTTGAATTTTTTGTTTATATCCACGCGGGTCGGTCTTCTAGGTTATGCAATGCTTTCTGAAGTCGGTCTATGAATGGATAATATTATTTATGTATTACATATCCAATCGGTGCAGGGAAACATCGGGAGGAAACCGGTATGTCCTTTTTTTCTAGGTGGGAAAGTCATCTAATGACTTCTCTCGCTCTAGATTAAGCGGAAGGGAGTGTCAGACTTCTACTGACTAAAAACCCACCCTATTCCTTCAGCTGCCCTTAAGATCCGGGGCCGCAATATCTCTATAGAACATTCCGTACCCCCGACAACAACCCCGACAGGCAATAGCCCTATGGGGCGCCGTTACTGGTGCTGATAGCTCTTTGAGGCGCGTATGGAACACGAGGCGCCGTTGACCCGGGTCTGGTCCTTAGACGGTGAGCTACCCGTGACGTGAGATGGCCGGAGATCGGCTCGCGATCTCCGACGCCCGGGGCGTCTCCTGCGGCGGCTGGGGCGTAAGGAAGAGAGTTGCCTCTCCCTCACGCGTTCGGCCTCCTCCTTTGATAGCATAACTGCTTCGCAGAAGGAGGCGGCTGAAACCGGTATGTCCTAGGAGCAAAAGTTTGAAGATACGCTACATCCATCAACCCGCACTAGGCCCGCGTGTGGATCATGGCCCATTCCCTCTCATAGAGAAGAAGCCCATGTCCCAGCAGTAGGAACGTAATAGGCTGAATTATTATAATTATATATTATTATATGCTACGGAGCACATATTAAACTGTAGATTTTGACTATATTTTGATTACTTACATCTTCGACACTCGTAACCGTCAGTCAGTAGTTAAAAAATAAGTTTGTCAGTCTTTTGATCACAGTAACAGTAAAAAATATTTTAAAGACGCAGTATTTATTGTTTTTAATATTATTACGAGTAAGTAGTACTTATTTAATTTTTATTTGACTGTCTTGTATGTAGTTAGATTAGATTTTTTGTGAAAACAATTGGAAATATTATAAACGTAGGTATATTTATTATATCGTGAATCAAAAAACATACTTCATTAAATATTAAAATAACAGACTTTTTAGGGTTCCGTAGCCGAATAGCAAAAAACGGAACCCTTATAGTTTCGACATGTCTGTCCGTCTGTCTGTCTGTCTGTCTGTCCTTCCGTCCGTATGTCACAGCCATTTTATTCCGAAACTATTAGGACTATACATGTAAAACTTGGTAGGTAGATTTATTCTGTGAACCGCTTTCCGATTTTAAGAGAAAATTTCAAAATTATTTAAATTCAGGGGGCTCCCCATACATGGAACTGAAACTGAAAATATTTTTTTCATGAAACCTATATATGTCTGGTATCTATAGACAGGTCTTTAAAAATTACATTAAGGTTTCTAAAATTACTTTTTCATAAAGTTAATTGTTTCAAAGATATACGCTTCCAAAGTGGTAAAATGTGTGTGTCCCCCCCTCTAACTATAATAATGAAGTGAAAAATCAAATAAAATCATATGTTATAGAACTGAATGTAAACTTTCAACCAAAATTGGTTTGAACGAGATCGAGTCAGCAGTTTTTAGATACAGTATATTTTCTAAAACCGCAAATATTACTTTGTAATTCATACAAATACTATGAAAAACAAAGTTATTTGGCGTAGTTGTAAAAATTGTAAATAGTTTTTGTTTTTTTTTTTTTTCAAATAAATATATTAAGTATATTATATTTATTATAGTTACTACGGAACCCTTCATGGGCGAGTCCGACTCGCACTTGGCTAAATTTTAAAGTTGAAAAAGGAAATACCGGTCGTATCTTTGTCTTCGCTACGTTAGCGCCTACGATGATGCTACGCGCTACGAATGCTTTGTACTACGACTCTACGAGCTACGTCTCAAGACGCGCTGCGGTTTCCGCGATATGCTACGAATGAGTTGCTACGGAACTGGCTACGCGAGAGATTGCATTTTACCGATTTTCAGTAGACTGTAATATCGGTGAAAAGGCTTATATCTCAATAACTCTTTCTACATTAGGTACTAATACTAAAAACGTGAATCTCAATGTATAATATTAATATTTTTATATTTCGAGATTTTCGTGATAATGACAGAAGACTAACTTTAAAATTATGTATGTAACTTCTCTATTTATCCACTGGTTTTAATTGTCTTTGCACTAATTATTTACATTACTATTAATTTCTAAAGTCGCGTTTAGATAAGAGTCGTAAATATAACAAAGAGAATGTAATACACTATGTTTTAAATATAGCTCCACGGCAGAGCTTTTGGCGCTTGAGATGAAAATTGCACATGTGTCAGAAGTACGCTGAACGAATCATAGAAATTTGATGTTTTATCATGCATTTGAAAAGGCCACAATATGAAAATTATACCAAGATATGTTTTGCGATACGCAGGGCAATGGTCGGCGAGTCAACACCTCAGGATGCCATGGGCATGGGCGACAGCGGCAAAACACGTGTGCTTGAATGTTGTGATGTTGCATTGAACACAATATCAGAGTCTGAAAAAGTCCTAAATAAATATGGCGGACAAGAGTTAATCGATAAAGTTGTCATGTTCTTCGCATTTCTCTTCTTTTTAACTGTCTGCCCGTACGTTGTACAAAAACGATTTTAAATCTAATGATTACTTAACAATTCTATGTATAGTACAATATTTATAATGTTTAATTGTAAGTAATATACATATAACAAAAAATAAATAAATTGCATCTCTTTCTGGATGTAATTGTAGGAGGGTTGTGCTGCAAACTGCATGAACAACAAGATTTTTTAATTAATAATACAATGATGAAATAATGATGTTTTTTTCACTTTTTTTATTTCATAGGAATAACAAACAGTAGTATACTAACGATTACAAACAGTACAGGATTGAATTATTTTGCAATTAACGTAAGTTTTGCAATTCATGCAATTAACGCTAGTATTCGTTTGTTGTATATTTATGCTAAGTAATACCTGATTCCTTTCTGAAATTCATTATTATCGGAGATCCATGTGTGTATCTTTGATAGAGTTATTGTACACGGTCTAAGTTTGCTTATCAGTTACACTTTGTAGAATATGACTTGGAATCTGACTAATATTTTAATAAGAAATCAAAAACTTAGTACTCCGTTTTAGAAAAATTACGCGTTCAGAGTAGTATGAAAGATAAAGTTTATATAGATATGGATACTGTAGAAGCATATGTATATTAATTATTTTTTTAACGCTTGCTGCGTCATTAGACGACGAAGAAGTTATTGTTAAAACTTTAAATCTCATACTGTAAGTGAACTATACAATGTTCTTTTGAGAAATAAAGATTAAACCTAATAAATGTTCGAAACTTGATAGCTGGGTGACTGCAAGCTTTTTTTTTTTTATTGATAACTAGCGACCCGCCCCGGCTTCGCACGGGTGTAATCGCGAAAATCGTTAACGTACGGCAGTTTTTTCGACGCCTTACTCCACAATTTTCACTACCACGAAAAATCCTATCTATTTTCCGGGATAAAATATAGCCTATACGGATTCGGAAGAATCCCTCTAAGTAATGGTAAAACAAATTTTGAAATCGGTCCAGTAGTTTTTGAGCCTATTCAATACAAACATACAAAAATACAAAAATACAAAGGTTTCCTCCTTATAATATTATAGTATAGATAGGCTCGCGTTTGATCACCATCTCACCTGATGGTAAGTGATGATGTGGTCGAAGATGGAGCACGCTTACCTAAAAGTAACCTATTCACTCTTGACTTAAAGACCTCTAGGTTATAGCTATCGGGAAACACAGACTCCGGCAGGGAATTCCACTCCTTAGCCATACGCACAATGAAGGTATTCCCAAAACGCTTAGTGCGTATAAGTGGGATGTCCACCATGTAACGATGGTGCATCGCCGTTTGTCTTATAGTCCGATAAGTACCTATATGAAGTCTGAAACCTTTGTAACCTTTTGTTTACGAAGATTGCGCGGATTGAGGAGTGATGTTTGCACAAGTACTTAAATTTTATACAGGGAAGAAGTTCTGAATGCTAAGATTTTCACATCAGCGTTTAAACTTTTAAAGAATAAAATAAGACAGGAATACTAGATATTTATGACGAAAGTACATTTCATTGGAATAAATGTCTACTTTGACGCAGGTATAAAACCAGCGAATAGTAGGACTATAGTAAGCTTTAGTATGTAAAGTTCTAGGTATTCAGTTCATATTTTCTTTCCCATTTGTTCTAGGTATTCATTCAGGTAGAAATTCACATCGATCATTCCTATTCAAAAAACAACCTCAGAAACGAATCATTCGCTGGAAAAATGATTCAGCACTTAACTAGCGATAACATCACGCTTTTTGGGCTAACGTACACCCATGCTGTTAAACAATTCGATATCCATCGCTGGCTTGTTTACAAAAGCCTAATCAAACTTGCCTATAATTCATCAATGGTAGGAGAAGTGTGGCCAACATTGGCGAATGTGTAGAAGGTTCATTAAGAACTGGCAAAGAATCACGCAAGCCACCACTTGTTGACAAACCCATTCAAGGTCACGACACTGAATCTACAGCGAACACATGACCTTTCTCACAGTAATCCATTATAGATGATAGACAGATTATAAAAATACTGCTCCAAGGAGAAATAAAAATAACACATTAAAAAATTCGACACTCTTTAATAAAATATCAAGACGGACACCACACTACACTTGAGCAATATCACTATCTTTGTATACATTCAACATTAACAAAAATAAACTCTTATTTTTACAAGTAACTTAACATAGAACTTTGTGATCTTCACACATTCAAGTTTAAATGATTCCACTCTCTTAATACTAAGATCATTATGTGCTAGAACCAGCTGTTCTCCTTTTTCATCTTGTCTCTGTGTCGACCCTTCATTTCCAAACTCTGGAATATCTCGGAGAGCTTGTTAAGGTTCTGTGCAGGGCTCTGTGGAAGCTCCTGCAGCTTACATACACTCTTGTCCTCTTCAACTCTACACACTCTAAACGTTTGTCTCTCTCTCAAGCACAGCAGTTTCCCTGTCTCCGGCATTGTCGACATCTTCGCTACTTGCAAAGCTGCCTTCTTAAACCTCGTCTTCGGCGAAGATTTTGGCTGTTCCACCTTCTTTGTCGGACTTTGTGAATTTGGCGGCAACAGTAACGCGTCTGGTGGTGGCTGATCTTGACTCACTTTCACATTGTCTGTCGTCACGAATATAGGTTTTATGACATCGTAAGTGTTTTCTCGGAGTAACTGCTGCGGTTTTTTCACGTCCAGCTGGTCCAGGGAACTCTTCCGCGTGAAGCCATGTATCCGTAATGGAGTAAGAGGTTTGAGCACATCGCGAATTTTGACAGAACGATCCAAAGAGGCGGACTCGTTTTTGTTGAGATCGAACACGATTACTTTTGTTTTGGACCTCTCAAGTTTTTGTCCGATAGCTGGGAGAGGATGGAATGGTGATAGAGATGGTTTGATTTGGATGTCGTTGTCGATCATTCTCATTTGTGCTGTTTTGTTCTTCCGCGTGTTGAGTTTCCGCGGCGCGTATATTGTTGTGAGCGCGCGCGTTTTGTTCGGGTCGAGTGGGGCGAGCGGAGCGGGCAGCATGGGACGTGCGGCGGCGCGCGAGCCTGCCGGCCGACAGCCGCCCCGATCTTGGCGTCCACCCCTCCTCGTCACTCAACCGCTCAGGCGCCCCCCACGCTTGACCATGCACGCACACAACCACCCCGTGCAACAACGCACGGCGCGGTGGCCAAAAGAACGACTTACTATTCCCCCTATTCCTCTACGATTTATAACCGTTGCAGTTCCCAAATTTTTCAAGAAAAATAACTTCTTGGCATTTTAATTATTTGCAAGAATTCATTGTTTTTTCCAAAACTGTCAAAGCTGTGTCGTAAAACATAGTGTATTACATTCTCTTTGCTGTGTCGCCGGATTATAGTGGCCAGTTTGGTTTATTGTTGTGTGAAACCTTTTTTTTGCCTATAACTGAATAAATATAGATAACGGATGGAATCCTTATCAATCAAATAGAAATCTGTACACAAGTGCAGGTGCACTCGTAGGGTCAAAAATAATTTCTTGAAAAACTTAATGGAAGTCTTTACCCGGTAGTAGGATAGTCTGGTCTAGCTTGTACTTAAAACTATATGAAATTAAAAAATCAAGTCGTCCGCACAGTGGCTAAAAATATACTGAACAAGTATATGTTTTCGACAGTTCACAAAAGACGCTTATCCAATGATTCGAATCGATGGAAGTGATAACTATTGTTGGACACACAAAACCTTTTTGCCAACAACCAGACCGTTAATAAATTTATTACAATGAGAGTTAAATACAGAATGGAAATATTTTATTCAGCAAACATGATATAGGTAGGTACATTTCCTATACCCTAGTTTTTAGATCCGCAACTTAAATTAACATTATCATAATATAGGTTTTCAGGAGGCGGAGCTTGTGGCCAAATAACCGTATGAGTCGATCTTCTAGATTTTTCTAGACAGACTTTGGACTGGTGTTTTTCATAATGTTACTCAAACTGCATGTTATATTTTTTCTTTAGTATTTTTTTTTGTTGTGAGTCGTTATTGTTTTTCTTTTTATTATGTGTATTGTATTTTGTGTCTTGTGTTGTACCAAATAAACGTTTTATCTATCTATCTATCATCTTAACAAATCGAGATACCTCCGTGCCTTGGAAAACAACTTAAGCCGTTGGTCCTGGCCAGGGTCGTGCTGACCTAAGACAGCGCCTGTGTGCAAAATTTATGAAGCGCCTAAGATTTTTTCCACAGGCGTGAGTATTGTCTTGGGGTCTCCAAAGACAATACTCACGCCTATGGTTTAACTTTACACTGTTTGTGCCTACTCAATTATAAAGAATAATATGTTGTATTTTACAAATATAATTTTAATAATTAATGCTGGCATTACATCCGGCGCCCCTGCTGCTTTGGCGCCTGTGTGCACCGCACACTTTGCACATAGGAACGCCTCGGCCCTGGTCCTGGCTGTCATTCGTACATCTTTGGCAGTCAATACAGGTAGTCAGAAGTAAGAAAATCATACACCAGTCTTGTCAAGGAGCATTGTGTTACCTAGCCTAAGTTGTGGAGATCAAGAGTGGAGACCTAGGCAGTTGCTTCATGTAAATACTGTTTCTCATCTACATCTTATTAGATTGGAAGCCGACACCAAGACAATTGGGAAAAAGCTAACCAGATGATAGTAATACTCTTTATTTTAATTATACATTCTAATACTGAGATAGTAAATAAATTTCCTTGCTTCCTGACCTGGCGAATGAAACCAACACCCAAGACTAAAACTCCTCTCTAAGCTAAGTTCTAAACTGAGTTACACGATAACTGACAAACGCTTGAACTGACAGGTCCACTAAAATATGTGTATTGCTTTCCTCAAAAACCCACCTAACACCAGGTACGGTCGCAGCCTGGGATTTGGGGGAGTCACTAACAATAAATATGTCGAGCACATTATAAAACAAATGGAAGTCTTCATTTTTAGTGACAAATCGGGTGATAATATTTGGAACGTCTTATTTTGCAAAATTTTAGAAGATTTTCTATTAGGAGTGCACGATTTAGGGGTGGGTCATGTCCTATGTGAACCCCCCCCCCCCCCCTTCGGACTGCTCCTGCCTAACACATCAGCCTTCATGGTTATTATATGATTTAACAAATATGAATATATGTAATATAACCACTGAATTCAAAACAAACCGAAACTTTTTAAAATATTCTTTATAACTAAACTAGTCTTCTTAATCTTCTTAATCGTCTTGCTTAAGTTACTTAAATAGATGTGCCTGAACTAGGCTCGCGTTTGACCACCATCTCACCTGATGGTAAGTGATGATGTGGTAACAGAGTCATAATCAACCAAGAATAATTAAAATATATTTAATTTCAAGCTTCAACACTTAATGTTAAGACGTATAGGATAGATCTACAAAACAATTAAATAACTGGGTAAGGATAAAAAAATATTAATAACTACTCCATGATAACTACAAGTTTTTTCAACCTTTTACTCAGGGTAGTTAGCTAGGAGTTACAGTGATCTCGACACGTAAGGCACCAGATTACATTGATAGATTGATTGAGTTGCGAATTCGAATCCTACAAATAGCTACACTTTTTTCTGGGATTGCGGTAATGTTGTTACTTGTGATACGGCGGTTCCGAAATCAAGGGCAACTGAAGAAATAGACTGGGTTTTTAGTCAACCCCAACAGCATCCTCAATACGATAGCAGACAGATGGGACAGTCCTTTACTGAGACATTGGGCCCGCCTACATGCCAATGTAGCATAGTTATTACGTATTTTATTTCATATGTTTGTGATATAAGTTCTAACATTAGCTTCTAAGATTTGTTTGTATAATAACCCAAATGGATTTAAACTCAGTCTGAAAAAGATTTTTTATTTATTCATTTAGTCAGTACTCAGTAGAAGACGGACACTCCTTTCCGCTCCACCCAGAACAGGTTAGGTTTAGGTTAAAAACTCAATTAAAAGGGAAAATCATTAACAGGACTCATTTAATAATTTTTCTCTGAAAAAAAAAATAACACTTAGCTAGGATACAGCTTAATCTAATTTACGCTGAAAAAAAAAATATCGTCGTGTAAAAATTGTGTTATTACGCACCTTAGTTACCAGTTGCATTTTAACACTAGAGAAAAAAGAAACAGAATTAGAATCAGCATTTGCCTAATAAAAATCCTCTGATATACAATACTTTCTTGCCAAGTTTTATAAGCTTGTTTCTTCAAGTTCTACTTCACCTCAAGACCTCATTCCCTTAGCGTATATTATATTTTAATTAGTAATTATTGATTTGATTTTATAATATTTTTTTGTCTATGTTATTATAATAGTAAGTATCTGTTATTCAAATTAATGGCAATGGGTATAATTTACCTGAAATAAATGAATTTAATGTTATACAGGATTTCTAAAGCGTACTTACCACCTGTCAACCAATCCATAACTCCGTTACGCTGGGTGGAACAGGGGACGAGGTGTAATGACCATTATTACCGCCATCATCGATCCATTTCGTTGACCTTCAACCGGACGAGTCGGAAAAAATATTGTTTGTCACCTGCTACACGCGTATGTAGTGTACACACAGCTTTCACTTTAATTGATTTGAAATTGATAGGGACTTTTTAAATGGTGAAATGGATTAAGATATTTTTTTATTCACATATTTCATAATTATCTACTTGTATATACAAAGTGTTTTCTGTGTAATTTTTGTATTCTATTTTGTATGGGCCTTAGATGCCTGAATGCCTTTTATATATATAAAAATATCATCTTTCCGCTCTCCTTCTTATATGGAGAAGGAGTGCATAAAGCGAATACCTTCTGGCTTTTACTGAGCTCAATTTCATATTTAATTTAAATAAAAATCGGCCAAGTGCGAGTCGGACTCGCGCACAAAGGGTTCCGTACCATTTTCTATAAAAACGGCAAAAAATCATGTCTGTTGTATGGGAGCCCCCCTTAAATATTTAATTTATTTTGTTTTTAGTATTTGTTGTTATAGCGGCAACAGAAATACATAATTTGTGAAAATTTCAACTGTTTAGCTATCGTGGTTCTGGAGATACAACCTGGTGACAGGCAGACGGATGGACAAACGGACGGACATACAGCGAAGTGTTAGTAATAGGGTACCGTTTTTACCCTTTGGGTACGGAACCCTAAAAAAGGGGTTCAAAGGTTTTGCTTGAGAAGCGTAAGAGACAGCATCGTTTTCAAAAAAAGGAGGAGGTTCGCAGTTCGTCGGATACTTTTTTTATGTACATATGTTCCCCAATTACTCGAAGACGGCTGGACCGATTTGAAAACTTGTTTTTTGTATGAAAGTGTATACTTGTTGGTCCCATTGTCAATCACGTCAGGATCTGATGATGGAATCATGGAGAAATCGAGGGAACTCTTCAAATTTTATAGGCACACCTATATCGATTTGGGTTTATAGTAACTTGTGCAGTTGCTCTCCAAAAGCACCATGTGGTAAAGAACTGTTGGCCACCGGAACTACTCAATAATAAATATTTCGTGGATTGCGATTCGATTACTTAAATATGGTTGTTAAACACTTTATGTTCGTCAGAATTAGAGATGTAAGTGCTGTATTATTCCATTTGTATTGAAATGTATAAAACGAAAAATACCGTATAATACGGTATTATACCATTTGCTACGGTATTTTATGTATAAATCAATTGTTTCTGTATTTTTAAATAAATTATCTGAGTAATCATTAAAATACCTACTGAATACGGTGGAAATGCACATGAAATGGTATTTTAAATTTGTATTATTATTAATAATCAGATTCAACATTATTACCATAAAAATAAGCTAGACACAATGAAAATATTAAAGGAAAAAGAACAAGCCAATTAGAAAATTATTTAGAGCGAACTTAAGAGGCTCCTAAACTTATTTGAATAACAAACTCTTTTTATTCAAAATTAAATTCTGCTCCTCTCTGTACCTTAATACAAGGTCCATATAAATTAACACAGACGTGGCCCACACCGCACGCCTTTACGAGTCTATGGTCTCCCTAGTGAACCTGTGATTTAGAGGATCTACTACCTCGATATCTAAATCCTCTTGTGTTGCTACGTTCTCGGTAGAAGACGACGCAACAATGTTTTCTAGCCACGTACTTTCAGCTGAATCAGCTTCATCATCACTTTCTTCAACTTTGAATGTGCTGTCACGAAGACGAAGATTGGTGGGTCGATCACGCGGTAAATCGTACCTACTGTGCGGTACATTTAAATATTTAACAAACACAATAATGAAAAATAGACGGAAATATAATATTATAATAATATCTGTGAAGTTTAATTAATAAGTAATCATTAAATTAGAATTAGTCATTCTAAAATATAGAATACGATCGAAACTTAAAATATATTTTATTTATTATACTAAAACTCTTCGTAATATTGCAGGATCTTAAGAAGTGAATAAAAATATAAAATACATAAAATACCAATAATACCGTAAGTTATAATAAAATACCTGTTTAATACATAGCCTTTTGGTATAATACGGTATTTTTACACCTCTAGTCAGAATGTATGGTGATGTAGAGTTGATAGTTAAGTACCAGGAGAATTCAAAAATTAACGGCTCTGCATCGGGAAAAGTAAAATAAATTACAAACCAACCCACTTAAAAGCGTGAAAAATTGTTTTTAATAAAAAATAAAACCAACTTCCATATCACAACACTACATAGCCAAAAATAACTTTAATTTTGGAAGTCGGTGTCAAAGTTTTTTTTGTTATTTTTTTTTTATAAATATAATTATATTATAATAATATGAGGTTTTAAATGCTGCTAACTTCTTATAACTAACTAAATAACGTTGAAATTCCCTTAATAGTTTTCTTTCGGTTAATCGCAATATTTCATCTAATCTTTTGAAGGAGTTTTTTTTTGGTTTTTTTTTTTATTTTCCAATATATATGGAATGATTTTAGGAATGACGCAAAGCATTATTTTCTGAGCAAACGTTTGTGTTTAATGTAAATAATGTTCGGAAACGGAGAACGAACGCATATGAAGTCGCGGGTAGAAACTATTTATTAGTAAGGATGCTATATCATTCCCTTCCCTGTCCATTCATAAGTATATTTTCAAATTTTCTTCTACTTCACCACTAATCATTCTATAATAAAAAATAATAAATAGTAAATAATAATATACAAGCCCGCGATTTCATTCGCGTGGGAAGTTTTTCCCGTGTAAATCCCGATCCCGTGGGAATTTCGCAAAATTCTTTCTTAACGGATGCCTACGTCATAACGTTTACCTGAATGCCAAATTTCAGCCCGATCCGTCCAGTGGTTTGGGTTGTGCGTTGATAGATCACTATGTCAGACAGTCAGTCAGTCACCTTTGAGTTATATATATTTAGATATTAGTAAGTGTCTGATATACATAATACACACGTGAACTAACTAAGGTCAATGTATGCATGTAATACAAATGTTATTGCCCTTGAAACTTGAGTCGATATGTAGTAGTGTCAACTGATGGCTTTCATCATGGTCCTTATCCAAATGAAAGTTGGACGAAGTACTCATACGCGCAGTACCTACTTACTTAGTTGTGTGTAGGTATAATTATATCGTTTATCAACAACAACGTGTCCTTTAAGAAACTGTATGATTAGTTGCGTTTGTTTCATAGGTATATTTTGATTAATCACTTATCAAGTCCTAGATTTTTAAAGATTTTGTATATTTCTGGACTTCATACAAAATCAACCATTTCTTTAAATAATCTTCAATGAATTTATTGTAAACCTAAGTCTGTTCTATATCTAAGTCCATTTCACTTTGAATCAGCTCTCTACGATTTCCGGTCACTGAAATACGTGAAATATAAATAAATGAAGGTGTGATTAAGTAATTTATATAAGTTTTTCCAATTAAGAATACAGAAGATTGAGAAATTTGTATTGAAAAATTAGACAAAATCAAACTTCTTAAGTGAACATGGTTTTTGCAACCGGAGATTGCTTATAAATCGGATTACTTATATTGAAACGACTTCAAGTTGCGTTACTAAATTCAATACACTGATAAGGTCTCTTATTTTCGCCTGAACGGGAAATTTCCATCCGTATTTCTTGTCTGCAATACAGTTCTTTATCTAGTTCAGACATAGATGTTCCTCATTCTGATCCTAGTGTAAGCTTTAATTATAGTGTGTTATATTATTATCAGTATGTACCAATATTTGAACGAATAAATTATTGTATTGTATTGTATAAAAGTGAAACTTTGTCTAGCTGTCTGTTACGCTTTCACGGCAAATTCTTTTTTTAGTATTCAAATTTTCAATTTCAATTGTAAACCGATTTTAATGAAATTTTACCCGATCCTAAATTATATGCCAATTTCATCGTAACTTAACCTAAATTAAACACTTATAAATTATAAATAATATTTCATGAACTTAAACATAGCTTCTTAGAAAATCAAAAACTGAACAAACTAACAAGTTATAAGTTTTATTATATCGTTTACAAGTGGCCAGTTCTTAAAACTTTCAGTGTCGCCCAGTGCCGGATTTAAGCATAGGCAACATAGGCAGTTGCCTATGGGCCGCCACCACAAGGGGGCCGCCACCATACCACAAAAAAAAATTAAATCCATAAAGGCTCAGTAGAAACAAAAAAATACTGAGTTTTGTTACAAATAGTTAGACGAAAAACTTATTTTTTTCTTTGAACGGGAAAACAAACTAGAAGATACAAATTATAACTTCTTGTGCCTTGACCACGATTATGTGACCCCCTCCCCCCTGGCACCAAAGCTGGATCCGCCCTTGGTCATAAGGCGAAAGATATGTATGAGGGCTTGATTAATGCTTCTGCAATGAGTGGCAGATATAATGTCCTACAAGCATTAATACAAGAAAAAAATAGCCTAGCAGCTGGGTGCCGTGTGTTGGGCAATTGATTAATCTTGTCATACAATCGGCAGCCAGTGTTTGTCTCAGAGCAATAAGTTTCTTTGATTTTTTAGAAGAGCTGGATGTATATTTTACTGCTTCAACTGACAGGTACTACAATACAGTCGCTGTTTAAGAGAAGCGAAAACTGATCAACCTATTCTTGTGCCGAAAAGAATGACAACAACTCGCCGGTCATGTCGAGTTCAAGCCACTTGCGGGGCTATAAAGGCCCTCGAATAAATTATTGAGGACGAAGAAGACAGCAAAATCAAGAGCAACAGCTGTCTGCATGATAGGATGGCAAAGTTAGAAACAGCCATACAAACACTTTTTTGGGATGATATTTTGGGACATATAAACAAAGTCAGCGAAAGCCTTTGATTATATTATAATCAAAGTCTAAATACGGGTAAAATACGACTAAATACTCCTAAATACGGGTCGCGGTGCTCTCAGTACTGAGAGCACCGCGACCCGCGTTTAGGAGTCTTGTCGGTGCGCATGTTTGTGCGAGTGTGCCGTTTCGAGCGTTTGTAGGTAGTTTCCGTACTGTCTGTCCATATTTTTATACTCTGTTAATATCAAATCAGGATTTGAGGAAGCCCCAGCTGCGTTGTCTTATACCAAATGCCTTTCTCTAAAAGATTTTACATAAAAGTATTCCATCCAGTTATCGTGGTGTGGGCATAGTTGAAGATATGTAGTTAAACATTGGCTTTTTTGAAAAAATAAGCTTCTATGAGACTGAAGTAGGGGTTGAAAGGTTGTTTGAAAATAGGTAAGAGACTAGAGACTGCTTAGCTTATTATCACGGGCTTGTCAATGCAAGCAATTTTCTGATCAATCTCTTAACAAATGAATAACATTTTCCTGCTCAGAAAGAATACCTATATCCAGGTGGGTAATTACCGTTTATCAAGACAATAATCGACTTTGTCTTAGTTGATTTAAGGTTGAAAGTCAAGTGGCAAGCTGACTGTGGAAAACTACCTTTCTGGTTCTATGTACCCTGAGTAGATGATTGGTCGCAATTGCAAGTAATACGCGGTTTCTTCGATAAAAATTAGACTGAATAATTGATTAGTGAATTGTCAATGGTTATTGTCAAGGACTTAGTAGTCATAGCACAACTAGCATATGCATGTGGGTAGAAATCACATTACTAGCAATGATGTTAATCCCACTAGTATGGCGTAAAAAATTGGCCAAGTGCGAGTTAAACTCGCCCATGTAGGGTTCCGTAGTAACTACGCAAAATAACTTAGTTTTTCCATAGTGTTCTATGAAATCCAAAGTTATATTTGCGGTTTTAGAAAATGTGCCATATCTCAGAAACCACTGAGTCTATCTCGTTCAAACTATTTTTTTTTTTGAAATTTTACAATAAGATCTACAGTATTTATTTTATTTAGATTTTTCACTCTATTATTATAGAAGTTAGAGGAGACGCCCATTTTACCACTTTGGAAGTGTCTATCTCTTAAACGATAGATTTTAGGAAAAAATACTTTAGAAACCTTAATGTAATTTGCAAAAATCTATCTATACACACTAAACACGTATAAGGTTTGATGAAAAAAAATATTTTCAGTTTCAGTTCCATGTATGGGAGCCCCCCTTAATTTTATATATATATTTTTAAATTTTTGTATAATAATTATGTTCATGGAATACATCTACCTACCAAGTTTCACATATCTAGTCCTAATAGTTTCTGAATAAAATGGCTGTGACATACAGACGGACGGACAGACAGACAGACATGACAAAACTATAAGGGTTCCGTTTTTGCTATTCGGCTACGGAGCTCTAAAATAAATGCATGTTCTCTCTCGTATGTTACGCCACAGTAAGTTTTTAATAGCTTGAAATTAAAGAGGTTTAAATTGTGCGTAAATACTATGTATTTACGAAAAGCCAATTTTCCGAAAACTTACTCCGATTTATATAGCGGCAACATTGCCCCTTCAGAAATGTTTTGTATCAATTTAAATCATAGCGAAAGCCAACCGGTTACAGGCGCGTCTACGATAGATAGTGAGTTTGAACCAGGCATGCACGTTACTTTGTAATATTCATCACCACCAATGTTCTCTTCAGGAAAATATCGTGTAGAAACATGTACTTACAAGGACCAAAAATCCGAAGAAATATGAAATTCACGTACAGACGCCAGCATATGAAGCTACCCGAAACAGTCAAATTTTCCCAATCAACCTTAAACCTAATTTCTTTAACAATAAAGTTGAAAATCTATTAAATAAATTTGACAGATTGTTGTAGCTTGATGTGCTGGCGTCTGTACCTTTCATAAAGAGGACGTTCACTAGGGAATTTTGTGATTTCCTATTTTCAAAGATGTCCAATTGATAGCCTGGACAAAGGGCTTAACGTGCTTTACAAGGCACGGGTGTATCACACCGCTAACTTCAACTTCCAAACTCCGGGCCACTACTGAGAATTTGTAATAGAAAAGCCCAATAGATCTTCTGATCGACCTGCCCAAGTAGCAAAATGTGGCCCTGTAATTATCCTAGGAGCACGTATTTTTTTATCCTATAGAAATCCTGTAAACGTTTATAGAGCTGCATTTGGGCGCAGTTTATAGGACTATTACGCCCTATAGTCGATTTTTTATAATCCGGTAAAGTGCTATTTGATTTTATAATTACCTTATTAAGTGCTTTAACAAAATATAGTTGTCCTATAAAAATCTGGTAATTGCATCTAAAAAGAGCGATTGGTCCTCTTATGATCGGGCGCGTGCCGCTACTAGAGTAATTGATCCTACAGTGATCAGCGTAATACCATTAGTAGATTCATTCAGTCGATCATTCGTTCTTTTTTCGTTAATTCACTGTACTGTGCTGGTGTGTGACATTGATTACTTTTTTTTTCAAAAGCTAAGTAATGTCACATTTTAATAATGTCTGTCATTATAATAAAGTAACTTTTTCCGTGTAACTGTTTTATAAAGAGTGCCTACTCAACTTGCGAAAATCATTTTATTGATGAAGTGTTAGACGATAATAAACATATCTAGATGCGCCTTGAAAATTTTACATTTTCATTATTTGTTAATTCAGTAATAAATTAATATATACCTATCCGACATAGGGTCGAAACACGTGCCATTACATTGCATTTATCAGAACCTTTAAAGGACTTTTTAATCAAAGTTAAGACGTTTACATGACGTACCTACGCCACCTTATTTAAGTTTTAGGGTTCTGTGGGTAATGTGAGTTAAACTATACGGTAATGTGCAAATCTTGTAAGTTGTTGCAAATATTTATACTTATATCAAATATCGCCACAGGTTACCGATACTAACCTAATTATGAATTATCTTAAAATTTTGCTATGTTATGGTGTGTAGGTAATGTTGTTATTACGTAATTTTGCACTCCCTTTTTTTTGGGGTGGTAAAATCATCGAATGACTTCTTCCGCTCTGGGTCAAGCGGAAGGGTGTGTCAGATTTCTACTGACTAAAAACTCACCCTGTTCCTTCAGCTTCCCTAAATTTCCGGGGCCGCGGTAACTTGGTAGAACTTTCCCGCAAACCCCGGCAGACAATGGCCCTATGAGGCCCAGTCACTGGTGTTGACAGCTCTTTGAGCGCGCGTGGAACACGACGCGCCGCCGACCCGGACCTGGTCCTAACCGGACGGTGAGCGACCCCTGCTCGCCGTCCGCAGGCCCGCGCCTACGGTGGCCGGAAATCGGCTCGTGATCCCCGACGCCCGAGGCGTCTCCCGCGGCGGCTGGGGCGCGAGGAAGAGAGTTGCCTCTCCCTCGCGCGTTCGGCCTCCTCCTTCGCTAGCATGACTGCTTCGCAGAAGGAGGCGACCGCATCCCATTCCCTCACGCTCCATACCATAGTCTGAACCAGAACAGGGCGCGAGAGGTCGCAATTTTGCACCCCTAGACTAGTGTCCAAACAAAATCAATTTCATTTCATTTCATTTAATTTCATTTATTTATTTGTGAGCATAGGTGTACAATAGATGTTACAGTCATATAATATATAAGAATCACTATGTCCTACCATTCGATGGTGTACAAATACAAAGTAAATTAACGAAATTTAAAGCAGACTTAGATTAAAATTACAGCATTCAGTGAAACATTAGACAAACTCCATAACAAAAAAAAATAAGTATGTCAGGAAAATTGATTATAAATACATACATTTTGTGGCAATGTCAATTAAATTAAATTTTCATTGCCTTTTTTTTCCTAAATACGTAATTATAAAGTTCTTAAACATTTTCAGCATGTAGCTTATTTTAGTCTGGACTGGAAATGGTTGTACTAATGGATGTCGATATTTTTTTAACTAAAAAGGATTTCCATAAGCTGAAGTATGCTAAATGGTCGTGGAAAATTACACACTTTTTGTAAGTAAAAAAATGTTATGGTTGTGACTATAATATTTCAAATGACACAACCAATAGGCCGGTACACTTCACTGTGGCTCAACGGAAGATGACAAAACTGTTATACCATGATTTTTTTTTGTGTCAAAATCGCAAGCATTTTGCGATTTATGATCATTTCCCTACCGATGAGTGTGAAATTTGCTGTTAGTAAGTTTTTTTAGGGATTTTCAGTATTTCTTAATTGACGTGTTTCAAGCTGTTGAGTATTTTTATACGAAATATTTAACTGTTCTATTGTTCAGAGTGGATATTCAATACTAAAATATATTTTATAGCACACCTGATTTTTCACATGCCAATAAAGTCCTGTGCCCACGGTAGTAACGTCTATTGTTTTATTGTTAGTTTTAAGCATAGCGCGGGCATCCCTAGATAAAGCATATTTTATCATTTAATTTAAAATCGCAGAAAGTTCATTTAAAACTGAATGTGATATATTATTCCTAATAGCCCACTGGTTTATATCCATCTGTAATTCATAATTTTTATCAAACTCAGTATGATTAAATTCACTATTAATGCTTCCGCTAGCATTTTCCGTATATTCTTGATCATTACAACTCTCTGTAAAATTATCCTCCCAGTTGTAGACAACTGCAACAAATAGACTTAGAAGTCTATTTCCATTTTACCGTCTACGGAACCATCACAAACTTCACAAACTTCACCAGGCTCTTTTTTATTTAAGATCTTTTCTTTTGATCCGCTTGACCCGAACTCCGATACCGACTTCATTTCAAAGTACTTTTTCGAAACTTACTTAACTACTTCTTCGATAACTGCCACTACGCTTAAATCGTCTCCATTTATTTAAATCCATACTTATATTGTTCCAGCTTTCTCTAACAAATCACAAGATGGCCGACTACTCTAATAATAGCAAATGTAGAACACATTTAAGTAGAATCTTACTTATAAAAATCAGAGGCTATGCTAGCTTGGTGCTAAAAATCCGTTAAGGGTCACGACTAAGTTAAATTTGTTCTATAATATCTTTACCTCTAGCAGCTATATCTGTGGCATTTATAGGAAGTGCATGTCTTATAGAAGAATGAAACAAGACGTTAACAAGATAAAACGATCCTACTAAATGCGATTATCGGATCAAAAGTCACACTTTGCTAATTACTTTTATAACTTGCACTTATAAGACTGAACTTGACTGATCGCTCTAGTAAGAGTCGTGTAAAATAATCCTATCAACATTTATAAAACTAAATGATACGGTCAAAAGTACTTGTAGTTCAAATCATCTTGGAAGATGCTTTGGCAGGATCAGTGGACTGAGTTAATGCGTCTACTAGATTTCTATAAGACGTGTAATCTTATAAGTCAATTGCTATAGGAGAATTTTGCTGCTTGGGTGGCTATCGAACCTGAGACCTCACACTTAGAAGTCGCGCCTACGACAAGGGCGGATCCGGGTCATGACCCCATGACCCCCCCCCCCCTGGGCTGGGTCCAGGACCTAGGTGGACCACTAATTAAAATTTTTAAACATTGTTACTAGATAATACTCCAGTTTCTGTCGTTGTAAACGAATATCGGCAGTGGATGGCCAAGTGGCAGCGGAGTCAGGAAATACAAATTATTACTTCTTGTGACTTGGCCGCGATTATGGCACCAAAGCTGGATCCGCCCTTGGTCTACGACCACTAGATCATTTCAATTTATTCATTACTAGTACTCCTGCGGGGCTTCGCTCCCGTGGATCCTGTCATGGTAAAAACATAACTCTCCTTTTTTGCAGTCGCATAAAAATTAGCCTATAACCTTCCTCAAGCTTCAAGCTACTTCCATACCAAATTTCATCCAAATCCACCCTGTACTTTCGAAGATTAGCGCGTTCAAGCAAATAAACAAACAAACAAACTTTTCCGCTTTATAATATTAGTATAGATATGTACGTGGACAATGGCGATTGTCTTTCCAGCAAGAAAACGTATCGTATTCTTTGGGTTATGCTGACAACGTTTTTCTACATTTAGTTTTCTTTTAATCAAGCAGGGTCATCTCCATTATTATCCAGTCACAGGGACAAAACTTTTTGTAAAGTAAACTCGTTGTTGTAACGGCCATTATAAAGCTCAATTAAATCCTCAATAGACAGTAGATACAATAAAATTGGGTCAAGTCCGAGTGAACATGTCGAGGACGTGTTACGACCGAAATCAAAAATGTATCGGGTCCTTTACACATGTTTCTAACTAAGCTATCGATACAACAGTAGTAATATGTACCCGTGTTTACTATTGCCCGTGCAATGGTAATTATTCTTTACCTTGGCTGTGTATAATATGTAGGTAGGTATGGGGGGTATGACAGGTTTGAATGAATGGCCATCGTTAATGCATCATTTGGTAATGACGGTCAATGATGGCGTAGTTCTTGTTTGAGTTATAAGGTTTGTGGGTATACATGAGAAAATTAATTTATTTTATTTTATTACTTTTAAGAAAACTTACAGCTTATTAACAGAAAATACAAATTACAGTAGGTATTTAGGCGATGGCCAATTACAAGTTTTTACATGTGTACCTATGTATGATGTTAAGATTGACTGTAGATTGTTTCAGTTACAGAAACTAAACGAACGGGAGTCATATAATTTGAACGTTAAACTATAAAAAAACTACTCATTGAAAAACCATTACTTAAAGTATTTTTAATTTATTTATACTATTAGGTACTTAATAAATCTAGCTCGGCTTCCTTCATTTGATGTAGTAATGACGAGTTGAGCTACAACAGTTCCACTCCTTAGCCGTACGCACAATTAAAGTATTCCCAAAATGTTTTGTGCGTATGGGTGGGATGTCCACCATGAAACGGTGGCGCATCGCCGTTGGTCTTGTAGTCCGATGATGGAACGGGCTTGGCGGAATTAAATTGTGTAATTCCATCGCACACTCCCCGAAATGTAACCGATAGAAAAATGGATGTCGCATATCTGCGAATTTCGTTCTTAGGACACACCGGTTTCCTCAAGATGTTTTGTTTCATCGTTTTGAGAGCGGTAGTGATGAAAAGTACACCATTCTCTCCGGTGATGTATAATTTTAACATTGTGTCCAAAGCGAAGGGCCAAAAGAGCGAACAGATCCAGGAATCAGGACTCAGTATATTAGCGATGTTTAGTGATATCATTCTCTAAATATCTCACTCTTTGGTAAGATGGCTAAACATGTGATATTGCTATTATGGGTGTTTTGCAACCCACACCACATTGCTAGTTTTCTTAAATATATATATATATATATCACTTATTCAGCCTTCGAATCTACGAGTGACATATTAACAGAATTATATCACTAAACTTCACTCAAATTCTAAGCAACATCCTGGACGAGATCGCTCTGTGTTTTGTTTTCATATTTGGTCACTTTTCTCCTTTAACGCTTTAATACCGTGTCTAAATTGGCTTCATAAAAATCTGTCTCTAAAGTACTCGTACCTATAAATTGCAATGAGAAACACTAATCCAACGCTTATTAACCTAAACATTAAAAGACATAACAATTTACTGTTTGTAATCCCGTCAGTTATTTTTTTTGTAAATGTAATCAATGTACAGACACACTTTTTACTGTTTTATTTAAACGAATACTTCAGGAAAAAATATAATGCTAATTCCGCCAAAAATTAGATGATCAATATTGCATGCAGTATGCAAAACCCTTATACACATGCAGAAGGGATGCAATAAAATACATACCACACGGGGCGAAATACGTGTCGAGTGTGGTTGATATTTTCCTGAAGTTTGGTATCGATTTCCGCAAAGTAACGCCTGATTTCATTGTGTTTTATAGGCACAGATGTTTATTCCAGCAACTATACATGACATAATTATGTACTAAAATACTTAAAATACAAACTAGAATAAAGCATCAAAAAATTGATCCTCAACGCTGTCGGCTGGCAACGTACCCAAGATACTGGCGGCATTGCCTCGTATGGCAATGCTTAGCCGTAGACCAAAGAAATAGCCAGCCCTTGTGTTTTATTTAAATAAAAATTATGTATCTTGATTAGCGCCCTCTTGACCTCGATAACGCCTGATAGTAAGCGATAGATGAGTTTTAAGATGGAACGAGTGAACCTAGAAGATGCCTGTTCGTTCACTCTTGCTTTAAAGTTGGCTCAATGTGCTAGGGAAACTTAACCTTTGCCTACTTAAGTGAAACGACTGAGCTTCTAAGTACTTGAGTATAATTATTAAGAAATGTATTAGTCAACATCACTTGACCTTAAATTACGACATTGACCTTGACTTTCATCATGAATGGGTGACCTTTCAACCTTCGCGTGTAGATCAGAGACGAGTCTGAGTAATTCCTTCACGCTTTGCGATTCCGGGCTTTGATACGGGGAATTTGCATAGAAATACCATTCAACTGATGCGTAAGGCTTTTTGGGGTAATCTGACATGTACGCGTTAATTTAGCATTTTTTGTGGTAAGCGTTGGTAAGGTGTGACTAGTTGTGAATATAGGTTGTAGAACAGTTGAAAATAGTCAGTCTCCTTTTTTACGACTGCCTCAGAATGAGGGTTATGATTGATTGATTCAAAAAGGATAACAATATTACTTAAAAACTAGCACATACAAAAAAGTATCAGTAAAAATAATTTAGGATCATCTGCAGCCGAACTAGGTAAACACCTGTATCTCGGCATATAGCGCCGATCCCCTCAGTCTATAAACACTTAAAAGTAGGTAATACTTTATACAAATAATGATAAAATTAGAATTAGGGTTCTACTTAAAATCTAAGTGAGTTATAGGTTTATTGCGTGTGTGTATGAGTATGGATGTATGCATGAGTGTGCGTGTGTGAGTCAGTGTACGTGGGAGGGTGTATGTGCATGTGTAGTGTGTATGAGAGTGTTTGTATTCCTACGTGTATGTTTTATAAGAGACGGGTATTAAGGTTCTTTTTAAGAGGTAAGAACGCACGTTATGCCGTTGTTTTGCGACCGACATTTAAAGATCTTTGATAGTCGTTACTGGTACTCATAAGCCAGAAAATCTGACACTGGTCTGACAAAGGGGTATCGTGTTCCCAGTTACTGGGTTGTGGAGGTCAGATAGGCAGACGCTCCATGAAACTCTAATACTGAGCAGCACCTGGTCAGACTGGAATCTGACGCTTACGTAATTGGGAAAAAGGCTATGAAGCTGAAGATCCTTTATTAAATTAACAATTCTGACAACTCTCTTCTTACACACTTTTCACTAACACAGTCCTGAGGATGATTGCCGACAGGGTACATTGTCCGTATGTCAAACATTGCGGAGATCTACATATAACTAAAAATTTAATAATATTTTAAAATGCTCTATTTAAAATTAATAATGTGTATGCTTCTCTATTCAGTTATATAGCATAGTTTAATTATAGAAAAAATTATTATGACAATTTTTTATTTTATTGATATTTTTATTTCATTTAGTTCTTTTTTCTTTGTAATTGTCATTTTCATTTTAATTTATTCTTTGAAAATAATATGTGGTGTGTGTTTCTAATTATGTTAATCTTATATGAGTTACGTTACTTGAATTAAATGCATTTTATTTTATTTTTTATTTATTTTATTTAGCGCCCCAGCCACCGCGGGAGATGCCCCGGGCGTCGGGGATCGCAAGCTGATCTCCGGCCACCGTAGGCGCGGGCTTGCGGACGGCGAGCAGGGGAAGCTCACCGTCCGGTAAGGACCAGGCCCGGGTACGCGGCGCGTCGTGTTCCACGCGCGTCTCAATGAGTCGTCAGCACTAATGACGGAGCCCCATAGGGCTATTGCTTGCCGGGGTTGCGGGAATGTTCTAACGAGATACCGCGGCCCCGGAACTTAAGGGCAGCTGAAGGAGCAGGGTGGGTTTTTAGTCAGTAGAAGTCTGACACTCCCTTCCGCTCCACCCAGAGCGGGAGAAGTCATTCGATGATTTTCCCACAACGAAAAAACAAAATAAAAAAAATGTCCAATATTAATTTCTGTTTCATGGGGAAAATTAAATACTGTTTATCGTAGGGTACACCGTGTACATATATTATTAGATATGTGGAAATATCTGGCGCCACAACGTCGTTAGCTAATGCACTAATGCATACGAATACAATAGCTTGTTTAACATGAAAGGGTAAATGGACGTCAGAGCAACAATCGCTCTCATTAACTTCACCTGATCTGTACTTAACAGTCTAAGTTTAAAATATACTTTCTTGTCTCCGAAATCATGAGAACGGAAGAAGACTTGCGTGATGTCTATAGATATAATGTAGGTCTTCTAAATGATATTGCGGTTCCTGAAACCATTTTCTCAGTCAATTGTTTGAAAGATAGAACAATAAATTAAGGGGTCGCTCCACATAAGTACATGGAACTGAAACTAAAAATATTTTTTTATGAAACCTATAACTGTGTGGAGTGTCTATAGATAGCTCTTTAAAAATGGCATTGAGATTTCTAAACCAATTTTATTTATTTATTTATTAAAACTTCATGCAACACAAAATGTACAAAGGCGGACTTAATGCCATAGGCATTCTCTACCAGTCAACCATGGGCGGTGAAGAGATAACATGGCAGGTGCATAGAAAAATAAACTAAGTAGACAATATATGTAAAGTAAGTCTCATTACAACTATATATACATAAATAACTAAAAGAAACTTACATACATATTTATCATAATACATACCAAATATATATTAATAAAAATCCATAGAAAGGGGGTTGGGTAATTCTACTGAGTGATAAAAAAATAAAATACTTTTTAAAATTCACCAAATCAGCTTCTTATTGTGTTATTGTATAGAGTTATTATGTAATTATCTTCTAAAAAATAAAATCAGAGATCAATCTTTAAAATTATGAGAAATAATTGTACATTTTAGTCTTATCACTTCGACAGGAGTGTTTCTAATTTCGACATAAGTGACAAAATCTTTCATAAAACTAAAGAACTTTAATAGTAAAATAAAATTAATAATCAGTCTTAACTGCTTTTGGTAATAACTTCTCAATACAACTTTTTTTTTTTTTTTTTTTAACGTGGTAAAATTATCAAATAAGTCCTCCCACTCCGGGCAGGGTGGGAGGGACTGTCAGACTTTTACTGACTAAAATCCACGGTGTTCCTTCAATAATCCTTTACATACCGGGGCCACGGTAACGGGATGAGTCCCACGACCCCGGCAGGATTCGGCCCTCTGCAGAGGGGGCCTCGTCAGTTTGCTGACGCTCTTTGAGGCGCGCGTGAAACACGACGCGCCGTCGACCCGGGCATGGTCCATGGTCGGACAGCGAGTTGCCCTTTACTCGCTGTCCGCATGCCCGCGCCTACGGTGGCCGGAGATCGTCGGCCGACGTCCGACGCCGTGGGCGTCTACCACTGCGGCTGGGCTGCAGGGAGGACGCCATCCTCTCCCTCACGCGGCCCGCCTCCTCCTTCGAAAGCATGACTGCTTCGCAGAAGGAGGCGACCGCTTCCCACTCCCTCTCGCCCCGCAGCATGGCCTCGACCAAGGCCGGGCGCGAGAGGTCTCCGCCTATTGTCGCCGTGAGGACACGTCGGTGCTCTGCCCAAGCTGGGCAGTCCTGCACTGTGTGCTCGACTGTGTCCTCAGGGCGACCCTCGCAGTGGTGACACCCAGGCGTCTCTTCCTTACCCATCAGACACAGGTACCTCCCGAAACTTCCGTGTCCGGTGAGGACCTGCGTCATGCGGTAGGTCAGGACGCCGTGACGCCGATCTAGCCACTCCTCAAAGAGGGGTCTTACCGCCGCAATTGCGGCGTGCCCGGCCGTCGGTTGCGACAGTCGCTCCCTCCATACTGCCCTGAGATCGCGCCGGAGCTCTTCCCGCCGCGCCTCGACTTCTCGAGGCAGCGGGGATACGCCCCGGCGCCGCGCCTCCACGCGCCATTCATAGACGCGCTTTCTCAATACAACTAGTACACATAATCAAATTAAGTAAACAAACACTCTGAAAAATAAACAATAACTTTCTACAGAAGTGACGTTATCGTTACATTCCTGTAGAATATAAAGAGGCAATAATTGAAAGGAACATTAAAAAATATTTTCTTCGTCCGAAGACGTATTATTTGACAGACTTTGTAGATTACCATCTGAACATTTAGTATTAATAACGTTTTCTCTAAGAGGTGTCTGCTTCCTGCTTTCAAAAATCTCTTCATCAGATGAACTATCAGATCCATAGCATTTTCGATAAAAATCGATAGATGTACGTGAGGTTGTTGCTATTGGGTTCTTGTATACGTCATACTCTAATTGTGGCGACTCCGATAGTGAATGAGCTGATGTCCTCAAAACTGGTCTATCATCCGGTTTTTGTTGTTTAGAGGTTACGTAAATAAGCCCAATTTCATGATGTGAGCAAATCTGATTGGATTTACAAACACTGCAGCTTAACCGTCTGGCGTGCAAGACATCAGAATTGGTCTTATTCCATGTAAGTTGATGAATTGATAGAGTACCAGTAAATGGTCTTGTAGCACTAGTACTGAGTATGTTAGAGATGTTATCAACATGAGTATCATCAATTGGCAAAATAATTATACCTTTACATTTTTCTTGTAAACAATTCACCAACGCTTCAAAATCTGGGATATCTCTACCAGTCGCTACAAATGCATCAGCTATTCTTTTGACACATACTCCAATTCCGTCAGGATCCCCTTTTCCATGTCCGGCTTCACTAAAGTGCCATATAATATTATCTGCACCAAGTTCTTTGCTTAAATATTTTGCGATCAAAAAAAAACATAGACTTATTTCTATACTGCGATGAAAGCCCATCACTTAGGAAATGCATGGTTTTTAAATTTGGTACTCTACATTGATTATGTTCTCTATTTTTAGCCTTCGCTTATTTCTTTCGGCAAGTCTTCTGCCTAAGGAAGCTCTACTAGATATTGTTTTATTGCGATGGGTTTTTGCTCGCTCACGCCAACTTATTCGGATCGCTTTTTGCATTCTTGGTGTATATTCTTTAATTGATTTTACTTTACCAGTTTCTTTCTTTTTTTTTGTGTCTCTCTCTATCTTTTAGACGTCTTTCTTCTAGTTAAGCCTCGGTCATGTTTTGTCTCTTCTTTCGTATCCATGCCCTCTTTTGCTCCCTTAATCATTCTTTTTTTTCTTTCTCAGACCTCTTTTTACCCGTCGTACCTGTAAATAAAAATTGAAATTGGCCATCACTTTTGTAGAAAACCAGTCACTCCTGTCGGTAAAGACAATCAAATTGCGATACAGTGCATAAAATTATCAAAGCATAATAAAAAACAGCATTTTACGTTTGTTAGGTTATATTGTCAGTATATATTTCATATTAAAGATCACATCTAATAAGCCTAAGCGCTAAACATCACTTCTATAGAAAAACATCACTTTTGTAGAAAACTAAAAAACGCGAACCTATTCTAAATAAAAAAATAAAAAAAACTATATCGACAGAAGTGAGTTTGAACATAAAAATACATATCCTGTACAAAATTTGAGGTTATGAGAATTTAATCTACTTGACTTCGGTAATTGACCGATTAATTAATAAAGCGATAAGGAAATCACATTCATATATCACTTACTTGCTTTGGTTAGTTGAGTACAGTGGTGATGTATCAACTTTGACACTATTGTAGAACGCCGTTGAAACTTTATTTTTCTCGGCACCGTAATCAATGGCCGAAATTTGGCTGACACTGATACGAACAGAGCACGATAAAGGGTTGCCAGAGAAAGAAAATAATGTTGCAACTTAAAAAATAAATAATTTACCATTTTTGCCATTTATTTCTACAGGAGTGATTATTTTTTACGAACATTGTAGAATGTTGAATAAAGTTAAAAATGTCGTTTAATAATTATTAACATTTAAGTGACTGCTTTGTTATTATATGCTCTACTTGTTTTTCATGTGATATGTGCATGGAATATTTTAAAATAATTTGTAGATACACCTAAATCCTGTAACCTGCGTTACGAACATTCGACAGGACGTGAGTAATCACGTACCTACTGTACCACAAAAAAATAAAGTAATAATAATAATAATCAATGTAATTCCTATGTAAACTGTTAGATAATGCTACAAAGTTTATAAAATAATTATTAAGAAGAAATAAAAACTGAGGAGCTAAGACATGTTTTAAGCGAACACAATTTTACTGTCTGTGTAGAATGACCCGGTTATGAAAACTCTGCTTCCACTATTTGTTTTGAAAATAATCCCGCAACTTTCTCTTAAACGCATATTGACTGGTGGCCGTCCTGATATCAAGAGGTAGTGCATTCCACAGAAGAATAGACTGTATATAAAAGGAAGAATGAATAAAATCAGAAGTAATTTTCTCAAAGTCAATCGTTTGAAAGTTAGAGACTTCCAAAGTTACAAGACACACACACACATTTTCGTGTGTGTGAGTGTGTAACTTTTAAATTAAGAATTTTATAAATACGCTGTAGGACTCAATAACCCATTTCATCGAAAATTTGTTTGAATGAGATATAAGTAGTTAGCAGTTTCTGAAATGTAGCACATTTTCAAAAATAGCATATATCGCGGCTATCATCTGAGTGTCGCAGAGTCCTAGAATACTTAGGTCACCTCGAAAAGCTCATCGTGTCCGACAAAGTTGACGGGAAAAGGCCTCGTGGACGCATCCCCGTTGCCATACGTTGGTCTGACTAGATCCGCACCACTTTCGACGCTACGGAGTATATTACGACTTTCACACCGCCAGAGACAGAAAATACTAGAGAGGAAAATAATACGGGAGAAACTGATTCAGAAGGGAGGTCACGACTCTCAACTATAAGGAAAACTACGCAAAGAGGAGGCGGACAAACGCTATGAAAAACAAAGTTAATCTTTGCTTGCTACAACGGAACCCTTCATGGGAGAGAGGTGGCACTTTTTTGCTGTACCTACTTACTAATGCATGATTTATTAGACGAAGAGTAATAACAATTACCATAATTTTACAATTGTACTGCATGTTTTTGAGACAATATAGATTCTAACTGCTAATTTTATTGAGGAAAGTTGAATAAAGTAGAAATCAATATGTGCCTGTGGATTGAGAGGTCTTTTCGAAAAACTCTTCCAATCCCAACCAAATTATAAGAGGATTTAGGAAATAATTGTGAAAACTTCATGGTAAGGTATAAAATTTGTGAAACCTAAACAAAGAAAGTTAGAACTCATTAACTGGATCTCTCAATCTGGAGAACTGAAGAAAAAGCCATAACGCGTATCCAAGAATATACTGCCTATGTGTTTATAATTTGCATTTTAATTAATTGTGAAGGATTTGTGAAAACTGCTAAACAAAATTTCGATTCGTTTCAAAGCCACGTTTAAGATTTATATGGATCACTCAGAGTGGACACTTTTCAATTGAGTGATCTTGTAAAAGCATAAATAATTATCATGTTTATTGCAAATTATGCTTCTGGGAATCTTACTGGTTCAAGAGAAAATGAAAATCTTGTTTTTTTTTCGATCGTCCCAACTGAGAGATTTTTGAACTATATTTAATAAACCAAAACTTATAGGTAGAAGATAGATACATCAGAAATTGTGAAAAATGTTGTACTAAAATTTTACGAATCAGTCGTCCCTGTAAGTGTTATACTTAAAAAGAAAAATCATTTTTTACAATCCTTGAGGAAAACGTTGATTCTGATCTTTCCCAAGAACTTCTTAACAAACTGGATCGACTTCTCAACAACTGTATTCGTTTCATTTTTGGTCTTCGAAAATATGATCACATTTCTTCCTTCCGTTCTCAGCTTAAATGGTTGCCTATCCGTCAAAGGAGATCCCTCAGATCCCTCTGTATGCTCTTCACTATTATGAACGATCCTTGTGCTCCTGTTTACTTAAAACAAAATTTTAAATTGTTGGGCAGTTCTCATGATCTTAACCTTCGCGCATCCAAAAACTTACTTCTTCACATTCCTTCTCACCGCACCGGGTTTTTTTTCTACTATTAACTCTGGAATTTGCTACCCCTTCACATCAAGAAGGCCGAGTCAAAATTTTCTTTTAAGCGTAATATTAAAAACCACTACTTAAGGGGCTGTTATTCTTAGTTTGGTCTTTGTCATAATTATTTTGAGCTCTCTTATTCAGAAAGAATATTATAAAACACCGTATCTATTAGTTTGTCATTTTAGCATATATGTGTATTTTATTAGTATTATTATATATTAGTATTAAAATATTATTTCATTCCATTTTCTCGTACACCTACCACAGTGTGTTTTTTTAACGCAAAGGTTGACTGGTAGAGAATGCCTTGCTGCATTAAGTCCGCCCATGTAACACTATTGTACATAAAGTTTAAATAAATAAATAATTATTCATACTTTTTCAGTATTAGGTCGTGTTTTACAACATCACTCAATTGAAAATTGTCCACTCTGAGTGATTCATATAAACCGTTATAAAACCTAAACGTGGCTTTGAAACGAATCGAAGTTTTGTTTAGCAGTTTTCACAAATCCTTCAAAATTAATTAAAATGCAAATTATAAACACATAGGCAGTATATTCTTGGATACGCGTTATGGCTTTTTCTTCAGTTGTTCAGATTGAGAGATCCAGTTAATGAGTTCTAACTTTCTTTGTTTAGGTTTCACAAATTTTATACCTTACCACGAAGTTTTCACAATTATTTCCTAAATCCTCTTATAATTTGGTTGGGATTGGAAGAGTTTTTCGAAACGATCTCTCAATCCACACGCACATGAAATCAATCAATCTGAGTTGGTGTTAGGCTTTCTATAAAGAAATCACTACGTACTTTTTGCACTCTTTTAGGGCCGAGTCACACCGGAATGGCAGCCGCCGGCAGCGACGCGGCGAGCACTTTCAGTGTGAAATAATTTTAAACTTTAACTACATACATAAAATACCAGTATCGCTTGAAAAGATCGCGAGGCCGCCCACGGCCGCTGCCATTTCGGTGTGACTCGGCCCTTATCTGTTTCTGTCAGATGAAAAACTATGGTAACGGCAAGGCGACGGAGGAAGAATTTTTGCCTAAATCTTTTTCCATATTGTTGTTATTGTTTAGGGAATCGTAACTGAATGGCTAAAAACAGAACCCATAAAAAATCGACATGTCTGTCTGTCGGTTTGACTGTCTGTCTGTTTATCCGTATGTCACAGTCACTTTATTCCGAAACTAGTAAGAATACACAGAAACTAAGAAGGAAATTGTATCGTTATATTGTAATTATTTATAATTATGAAAACTTCTAATTGGGCTAAATCTGTATGCTAGGTGTAAGTTTTTGTATGATAATAAAAGAAATCTAATAAAAATACCTAGTATATTTGTCATAAAATAGCATACAAAAAATATTCTTCTTCTTATCGTGTGGGTAGTAAGGTCTAACGACCCCATACACCCTAGTGTCAGAGTTTCTAGACCGCCTCAAGGGCCTCTGATGTGGTCTATTGTGACGACCGCCATTTGGCGACCGGGACCACCGGCTTATACGTTTCGAAGCCGTTCCGAAGTGAACCTTTCGAAGCACGGAACCATCTTTTAATCAGACAATCAGGTGATTCAGGCCTGTAATGTCCTGGAAACAATTGTTCAATTGTTTCTTAACCTTAACGAACAACCTGTGTCAATGTTGAAGAAATTATTTAGAATTTGGGTGTAACTGTTTTCGATGCACATCGAAACAATGGTATTTATAATTTAAAGTTTATAATTGCATTTCAGACGTATTTGTTACTAGCTGTGCCCGCGACTTCGTCCGCCCGGAATAGTGACTTTCGGCAGCATTTTTAATTTTTTAGACTAATTATTTTGAAAATAAAACTCATACATAAATAAGCTATTTACAATATTTTACTGCTAATAGCTTATTTAAGTACATTTTTCCAATCAAAAGTCTAAAAAATAAGTTTCGAGCTTCTAGCTTTAAAAATGACGTAATCTCCATACAAACTTTCATCCCCTATTTCAACCCCTTACAGCCCTTTTTCACATTAAAAAGTAGCCTATGTCCTTTCTCAGGCTCTAGACTAAATCCGTACCAAATTTCATTTAAATCGGTTCAGTAGTTTAGGCGTGATTGAGTAACACACAGACAGACAGAGTTACTTTCGCATTTATAATATTATAGTAAGGATTAATACTTTAATGTGATATGTTTTGTGGTTTAATATACAGTTGAATTATAATGTTGTTTTTTTTTTACATTGCGTCACTAAGAATTTTTCTATAGTTATTTCAGTTTTACCAACACCTAGACCCGGAACATCTATTTGTAGACGATATAAACATTCGCCATTATTTTTCACAGCTCGCAGCTCTGACAGCCAATCGCTTAACCACTGCGCTATCCGTGTGTTCAAATTGTTAGTACACACTGCACAGTGTACTAGCCGAGAGAAATTACTAATCTCAATAATTTTCGAATCTGAAGTAAGTAATGCAAAAAAGCTGGGTATCCTACATAAGGTGAGGTGGTACTTCACGCCTGGACAGCTTCTAAATCTGTATAAAGCACAGGTCTGTTCCTGCGTGGAATATTGCAGCTACTTGTGGGATGACTGCAAAATACCAACTTGCTGCACTGGACTCGATCGAGCGCAGGGCTAAAAGGCTTATAGGTGACGAGGCGCTAGTGGATACACTACTACAGGCTACAGGCTACAGATTGTACTTCGGGGAGTGTGCGCAGGAGCTCCATGACCTGATCCCTCCATCTCCCTTTCACTACCGGTCTACCAGACGCATGGCTGTGTACCACCCACACTTGGTTGATATACCGTCTTCAGAATCAGAATCAGAATCAGAAACATTTATTCGTAAACATAGGTGATAATTATATACAAGATCTTAAAAAATTAGGTAGTGTTTTGTACGCTTTTCTTCCACATTAATTGTACGTACAGCCAAGCTGTGGAACTCTGCCGGCTTCTGTATTCCCTGCCACTTATAACCTTTCAGCCTTTAAAGCAAAAATAAATAAAAATACTGTACGGACACAATTGATACAATAAATAAATATAAATAATAATAAGTAAATAAATAGTTTATAAAATAAATGGTTTTTAGAATGTTATTTAACTAGTAAATAAATATACATACATAATGTATGTTTAAACTCAATGATGTATTAGCAACATACCTTAACAATTAATAATTAAATAATTAAAGACGCAGTGTTCCTCCTCCTCTCTCCTACATTGGTTTATGCTGTGCCCGACAGGGTCCATAATTGTGACTATACATAACAAGTATGTAACATTATGGTACGTAATAAAGAATTAAGAATTGAGCAAGAGTGAATAGGCATCTTCTGGGCTGGCTCGTTCCATCGTAGACCTCTTCTATTGCTTACCATCAGGCGAGATTGAGGTATAGAGTGGGATCATCCCGAATAAAAAAAATGTGCCTACCTCGGTTTGAACCCACTACCTACAATTGTGCCTGTCTACGGATAAGACTTGTTGACTACTCTCGTATAGTTAGGCTATATATAAAAACTACAGAATTCCCTGGAAAACTTAAAAACATAATATAAGTAAGTTCATTCACATTGCGATTCAAAACACACAGTTCAAAATATACACCAAAATTATGGCCAGGCCTGCTAGTACAGTTTTAGAAAACTCATCAACATTTAGAAACAATCTCCGCGATACCTATATTCGTATTCATAAAAAATGACTTATAAACTTTAAATTCATAGGTGTACGTACCACACCGCCAACTTCCAAACTCCTGTGAAATTCGTCACAGAAAAATCTAATAGCACTTTTATCCCGACCCGGGAATCGAACCTGAGAGCTCATTCTTAGCAGTCGTGCTTGCGACCACTAGACAGATGAGGCAGTTTCTTTTCTATACGTAGGTATTGGTACATCGGGCTTACGGACGGTGAGCAGGGGTAGCTCACCGTCCGGTAAGGACCAGGCCCGGGTCGGCGGCTCGTTGTGTTCCACGCGCGCCTCAAGGAGCTGTCAGCATTAGTGACGGGGCCTCATAAGGCCATTGCCAGCCGGAGTTGCGGAAATGTAGTAACAAGATACCGCGGCCCCGGCAGTTACGGGCAGCTGAAGGAACAGGGTGGGTTTTTAGTCAATAGAAGTCTGACACTCCCTTCCGCTTAACCCAGAGCGGGAGAAGTTATTCGATGATTTTTACACCCAGAAAAAAAAGGTATTGGTACATATTAAGCTTTTCTGAATCACGATAGATTTAATTTTGCAGAGTTAAGTAAACGCAGACGAAGTCGTTAGAAAAGTGCTCCGTATAAAGCATTATACAGGTAATGACTGTGGTATGGTTTCCTAACAATATCCCTCCGCTTTCAAAAGTTCAATATCCATGAGGTGTTTAACCCCTCTAAGGTCAAGGTCAATGACATTATCATACTAGAGCCATCGATACTGATAGTACTGTGACTATGAAGCTTCTCTTCGCCGTTTCAAGTTAATGGTATTTTTTTTCATAATTCGAATTTCCAGACATTCATGATACGAGTTCCGAGTTTCCGACCCATAATTTGGAGACTTTCCTCAAGGAAGAGTTTTGGCCAAAAACTGTTGTGTTTCGACTATTTTGTGGGACACCACGTGTCACCTCGCAGCGCAAAACGACGCCGCCACTTCGTGTATAACTATGTATTCTGTAATTAGTTTTGGTTAAGATAATAATTATGTTTTGGTCTATCTTTATTTTTTGTGTAATCTTATTTGAAAGGGCCAAGTAGGCTGCAATAGATAAATTTAATAATTAGTTGATTATTTGGGCCCAGTCAATCACGTCACGTAGAAAAGCTACAAAAGCAGCATCCATGGCGATCATAAAATGTTTTTCTTTATTTGATTTATTTAAATTATGAATGAGCCCTCTCTTGAATAGATGATTTCACTCTGGCTTTAAAGGCTGACGGCTCACATGTGGCAGGGAATACAGAAGCCGGCAGACATCTTGGCTGTGCGCATGTAGATTGTGATTTGTAAATTGTTTAAATAGACAAATGCAGAATTAATACCAATTATTTATTTAAAGATAAACTAATACATATCTTAACCGAAAAAAATAACTAACTAAACACGAAGTGACGGCGCGGCGTCGTGTTACGCTGCGAGGTGTCACGTAGTGCCCCACGGAAACGTCGAAACACGACATCTTTTGTCCAGAACTATTCCTTTAGGAAAGTTTCCCACATCATCGCTTACCATCAGGTGAGATGGTGGTCAAACGCGAACCTATTTAAAAAAAAAAAAAAAAAATGTCGAGTCGGAACTCGGACCATGAACGACTTGAAGTTTGTGCTGTGGCGCGGCTCAAACGTCACTACCCTCAAAGTCCAGTTGGTCTTCACCCGAATGATACGATTATAGTACTCCACGATCTCCTCAACCTTCGTGGAGTGATGCAACCTGGACACATACAGCTGCGTTGTTGGTATGGCTGCACAGAGTAGCATGTTGGGTCCTGCCAGCGCGGTACCGCACTGGTTCTGACAAAGAGGCTTCCTCTTCTTCTTCTTCTCCACTTTGATGAAGCCATCTTTATCACACGAGTCCTTCCTTAGATCACCCTGCGGCTTCTCATGGATGGGCTTACCGCGGCTCTGTTTACCCCTTTTCGCTTTAGATAGATATACTCTTTCTTGTACACCATAACAGAATTAAATAAGGACTTAAAAACTACAAAGGGTGTTACAATGGGCGGTCTTATCGCTCAAAGCGATCTTTTACAGACAACCTTTGGATGGATTTGACACAGCAGGAGAAAATAAATACGCGGGTAGTCCATGGTGTACTATTCACTTATATACAATAAATAAGTAATAACCTACACACTCAATACAGATATACATATATATCGTCGCTGTAGAATGATAACCTCGTATGTCCAGAAAAAAAAAAAACATATAAACCAGACCCCAAGGTTCTTAACTTTCTCGCTTAGTGGAATAGCTTTGCCGTTAAAAATAACCTGAGAAAGCTGAGACCAGTTTACCTTAGATGCCAACCTAGAGCTGCCGACTACAACGACCTGGGTATTTAACGGGTTAACCTGCAAACCATGTGCCTCACTCCATTCGCAAAGTGAAGCCAAGTCCTGGTTTATAATATTTATTGCAGTGTCTAATCTGTATGGCGAAGAGTAAAGGCGATAACACGCCACCCTGAGGAACACCAGCTGCAGTACTACACCAAGAAGAGCAGGACTCATCTACGCAAATACGTTGCCGGCGGCCATACAGGTAACTACGAAACCAGTCAATCGCTGTTGGAGATATGTTAATAGAGCGAAGTATGCTGAGCAGAATATCGAAATCGAAAAGCACTAAGCTGATTGTGGACAAGGCGTTCAAGGACTTTAGAGAGAAAAGGTAGGATGGAAATAGATCGATTCTGGAAAAAAAAAATAGAATTAGATTTTTTGGGTAAAGGAGTAATTTTGGCCTCTTTCCATACCGATGGAAAGACACCATTGGAAATAGAATAGTTAAAGATATAGGTCAGTATATGAAGAATTTCATCGAGGACAGGAAGTATTATCTTCCGACTGACACAGTCTCTGCCAACCGCGTTAGATGTAATTGAAAGTATTCTTAACATCACAATCAGAAAATTTACTAAAATTAAATGTGGAGTGATCCGAAGTTGGAAGATTAGAAAGATAATTTATAGTAGCTGCCTTCATTGTCCCCTTGCAGTAGGTCTTTAGGAATCGATTCTTGGCGTGGTTTTCCAACTCCCAATAATTTGACAAAGAACAAAGACGGATCCTGGCCTACACAACTTTTAAATTTAAAATGGCACGGCCATTTATCTTTAATATATAAGAATCTATACAATAAAATCTAAACTATAAAGTTGTATTTAATTTCTTTCGAAAACTTCTCCATTAGAATTGATTTATTAATATACAAATAGCTGACCGGAAATTGTCGAAAAAAGGTTGAGTTGTCAGTATGCTGCAATTAAACTTATTAATCAGTTTTTATTTCAAATTCTTTATTGTTTTATGCATTCTTTTCTATACTAAAAATAGTAACAATATGTGGTGAACAATAATCACATTTGATTACATAAAAAAATCTGAAATTAATATTTTAATTATTGAGAATAAAAACTCTATTCTATTTTTATACATGGCAAACAAAGGCGATGTTGACTATTCTGCCAAATAAAAACTCGAACAAGTGTCAAAAGTGAAACAAAGGGAATTGATTGACATTACAAACACAAACAGTTGTTGTAAAACATAGTGTATTACATTCTCAGTAAATATATGTATCATCTATGACATTCTCTTTGAGTTGTCGGTGATATTGCGAAGTGCATGCGTTTACGTTTCCTTCTCTGTTTTTTGAGATTATTTTGCTTTTCAAAGTGTTGAAGTATGTACATCCATTATTGTGACCATGTCTAACCAACAACGTTGCTCTAATTGTGGATTGAATGTTTTCCGAATAGTTAGTAGAAAGAAGGTAGTTAGTAGAATGCGAAGAAGTTCGTTCATTGTTACAGCAGTGGACCTCTATTCTCGAAGGAAGTACTTTTATTTAATTAGACAGAAGTAAAATTAAAGAAATAAGTAAGTGCTAAATGTTAGCGTGTACAAACATGTATAGAGATCGTCAAATTGTAATAACCTAAAAATTCCATTTTCAACCGACGACAAAAAGAGGAGGTTATCAATTCGACGTGTATATATTTTTTTTTAATGTATGATCATCGATTACTCGAAGACGGCTGAACCGATGTGGAAAATTCTTTCTTCGAAATTGGTCCCATTTTTATAAAAGTCAGGATCTGATGATGGGATCCTGGAGAAATCGAGGGAATTCTTCAAATATTATGGGCACACCTATGACGTTTTGGGTATTTATTATAGTAACTTGTGCAGTTGCTCTCAAAAAGTACTATTTGAGGAAGTGGAACTGATGATGAAGACCACAGATGGCCGCCGAAACTACTCAATAATATGTATTGAGTGGATTGCGATTCGATTACTTGAATATGGATGTTAAGCACTTTATACTCGTCACAATGTATATGGTGATGTAGAGCTGATAGTGAAGTACCAGGAGAACTCCTCAACAATTAACGGCCCAGCATTGGGAAAAGTAATATTTTGTAAAAGGTTATAAGTAGTTGACATTTAGGCTCTTGTAACTAGGTAAATTAAAAATAGACCAACTAAAAAGAGTGAAATAAAAACTTTTTACCAAAAAATTAAACCGACTCCCAAAAAACACTGCAAAGTGAAAAATAACTTTAATTTCGGAAGTCGGTGCCAAAAACGAAAATACAAAACTAAAGACACCGACTACCGAAATTAAAGTTATTTTTTACTTTGCAGTGTTTTTTGGGAGTCGGTTTAATTTTTTGGTAAAAAGTTTTTATTGTGTTTATGCTAGATTTTTTTTGTTAGAAGTTCTATACAATATTCAATGCTAAGAAACAGTGCTTAGTATCACACAATAAAATTATTTTCATCACTGGCCGTGAGAATTTTATATTGAGCCAAAGTTACTATGGACACTCAGCATTGCTCTTTCCAGACTTTAGCTGGATCACCGTTTTCAACAGAATCATGAATATGTCAGCGCATTGCATTCCTACACACCCTATTGCTGCGATTGCGTGCCTTCACAAACATCTCTCGGTTTAATGGTGAGGGTCGGCTTCTGAACTTTGACTTACATACTGCTTTCTTGTGCACGACAGCTCTCACTTCATCTGTCAACCATGGTGCTGGAAGATGCTTTAATTTGACTGCACGAATAGGAGCATGAGTGTCGTAAAGTTTTACAAGATTATCCGTAAGCAGGTTAACTTTATCATCGACTGATTCAACAGCGACAAGAGAGGTCCACTCAATGTTGTCTGCATCCGCCTGGAGATTAACAACATTCATACCAATTTCAAACCAACATTCAAACCAGCAGGTCGACTAGTCGCTGTGTCAGCTGCATAGGCACGTTTTCTTTTATTTATAGCTAGTTTTATTGGATATGTTAACGCGAAAACAATGTAGGATCTTAAATAGTAATTACTTAAGTAATTAATGATTAATCATCATTAATTACTTAGGTAATTACTTGTTCTATGGTCTTCACACCTATTGATAATGTAAAATCAAAACAATCAAATCTTTTTTTAATTATAAGTGTAACTATCGAGTTTCTTGACGGTCCTTCTCACTAGCTTCTGTCATTTTATAAGTGCTCATGTAGGCCTATGTGAAATCAAATATATTTGATTTTGTTTTTTTATTATTGTAAGTATAATAAAATTTTATGTATACTGTATAAGTCACTTTTCGAGCAAGCGTGCTTAATCTTCGAACACATCATCGCTTACCATCTGATGACATGGTGAACAACCGCAAGCCATCAATAAAAAAAAATGGCTCGATATTTATAAAAATAAAAGACATGATTGTTTTTACTTATTTAATCAGTAATGAAAACAGAACACATAAAACTCTAAGTACGTATAATCCAAATTGCATACAGATAAAGTTTAGATAATATTTTGTCGAATTTTCGTGGGTGAAGGTCAATGCGACAATAAATTTTTTTTATCGTTATTGTTCTGATAACACACTAATATTAATCACTGTTTTTAGATCAATTAGTGTCACTAAGGTTATTTTTTTAAAGAATTTACATAGATTAACTAACCGATGCTCGACTTCAATGGCCTAGAAACTTTTTTCAGATATTTAAACAGCCATTTGCTATTCCATACTATAATCTGATGGTCTTTTACGCCAGTTTAGCGTGATTGATTGATAAACATCGATATTTCTAAATCAAAACTTTCGCAATTATCATCTTACTATAGAATATTCTGAATTCTGAATTGCCTGAACTGTCTCCGATCTTGACACGCCTGTTTTGCCTCTCGCTAGAGACTGGAAAAGTGCCGAAAGCATGGAAGCTGGCTAACGTGCAGCCTGTGCCCAAAAAGGGCAGTCGTGCCGACCCGGCCAACTACAGGCCTATTTCAGTCACGTCCATACTCTGTAAGAGTATGGAGCGTGTACTTAATAGCAAGCTCCTGGCATACCTAGAAGCCAACGACATCCTCAGTGACCGACAATACGGCTTTCGCAAAAACCGGTCTGGGGATCTTCTAGCGTATGCAATTAACATCTGGAGTGAGGCCATCGAGAAGCACGGGGAAGCACTTGCTGTTTCCCTTGACATCTTATTGCTAAGCTTCCTTCTTTCGGGTTACCCACTCAACTTTGCGTAAAGACTTCCTGAGAGATCGGTCCATTCAAGTGGTTATTGATGGCTGCTCGTCTGGCCAATTGGCAATTAATGCCGGGGTCCCTCAGGGGTCGGTGCTCTCAGCAACTTTATTCTTGCTGCACATTAATGATCTGCTTATGCCCGGTACCTTTGGGTATGCAGACGACAGCACAGTTGCTGAGAGATATGTATCCAGCGCCCGTGTTGGTGGGTCACAGATCCAGTCTCTCCGTGAGGACATGGTTGAGCGCTTGAACTTGTCCTTGAAGGCTGTCTCCGAATGGGGTGATGCCAACTTCATCAAATTTTATGCAGCTTAGACCTAGGCATGTCTCTTCTCCGCAAAAAGGAGCCAATTCCGACCGGCTCCTACTTTCCGCGATGTAACCGTGCCGATAACCGATCGTATTGAGCTTCTTGGGGTAACACTAACTTCCACCCTCAATTTTGGTCATTTTATCGAAGCTAAGGCTCAGCTAGCAGCAAAAAAGTTGGGAATCCTACTCCTAGCAAAGGTGAGACGGTACTCCACACCGGAAAAGATCCTCAATCTCTATCAAGTCCAGGTTCGGTCGTGTATGGAGTACTGCTCTCATCTTTGGGATAGATCTGCCAAATACTAACTGGATGCGCTTGAGTCTATCGATAAAAGGGCCAAGAGACTCATTGGCAACGATTTACTGGTCGAATCAAAGCTCTGGAGCTTTAAACATCGACGACGAGTTGCAAATCTATCGGTTTTCTATCGGTTACATTTCGGGGAGTATGCGATGGAAGTACATAATCTAATTCCGCCAAGCCCGTTCCATCATCGGACTACAAGACAAACGGCGATGCGCCATCGTTTCATGGTGTACATCCCACCCATACGCACTTAACGTTTTAGGAATACTTTCATTGTGTGTACGGCTAAGGAGTGGAATTCCCTGCCGGAATCTGTGTTTCCTGATCGCTATAACCTGGGAGTTTTTAAGTCAAAAGTGAATAGGTTTTTTCTAGGCAAGCGTGCTCCATCTTCGACCACATCGTCACTTACCATCAGGTGAGATGGTGGTCAAACGCGAGCCTACTATCAATAAAAAAAATAGTTTCTTCACCAATTTTCACCCGGTAAATCTATATTACAAGTATAAGCTTTTATAATCCTGCCCAGACAAACAGAATTACAGACACGACAGACAAGCAAAAATGTACAAAGTTTGTTTGTGTTTTAATGTCGAGTAAAAAACTATACCTAAACAATTATTTTGAAATACAACAGACTATTCAATTTTTTGGATTAAGTACGCCTAAAAAAGGATCAGTTAGACACAATAAAGTCTGTCTATAAAGATCCCTTTTCACTGATACGAGTAGAGCTGATATCGAATTAAAGCCGAATTATAGCAGACCTTGGGTCTACAGTCTCTTTCAGCGGTAAAAAGACTTACAAAGTCAACGCGATTAAAAGATATGACTGTTTATGTCGCGTATTTTGCGAGTTATCATGTGTATTTACACATGGTATTATAATCTGTGAATAACGTAGTGAGTAGTATATTTGTTACTATGATTCAATCCTGTACTGCTGTGTTATTCTGTAAGACCTCATTCTAAACTTCAAATCTGAATCCGCTGTGAGTTTATTGATTGGCATTCTAAAAACTCGGTTGTTAATTCGAATTTACACTAGCGCTACCCTTGCGAGCGTGTCAGCGAGTTGAACTAAAGATTTTGACAGATAAAGTATGAGATGACGTGAGAAGTGGCATTCGGTAAGGTAATTCCTCCGTCACTTCGACGCTGTTTACAGAATGCAAAATCAAGGTCACTTTGAACCATAAGCGAAGTGACAGTGAATAGCTATGTGAGATGCGAGTTGTTGTTCAAATTTTACAGAATCGACGTACTGTTTGTAATCTTTATTATACTACTACTCTTTGTTATTCCTATGAAATAAAATAAAATAAAAATAAATGGTAAATATACCGCATAAGCACGTGTTACATGTTATGACTGCTTCGTTGATCTAGAGATCACTCTCAAGCGTGACTGCAGAGCATTGGGTCACGGGTTTGATTTCGGTCGGGCAAAAAGTGCTTTTGATAAATTATTCTTCTTGTTTGTCGCTTCGCTCTCGACAAAGCGGTCGTGGCCACGTCGAGGCGTTCGCGTTGGTGGTAGGGGCTGAAACAGCTCTCAGTACGAACTCCCGCCATCTGTCCCTGTTGGCAGAGTGCTTGGCGCACTCAGATACGCCGCTTCCCAGTGCTGATTTCACCTGGTCAGTCCAGCGCATTGCTGACCTGACACGCGACTTGCTTCCCTCCACCTTTCCTTGTACGACTAGCCGCTCTATGGAGTTGTTCCCCCGCCTACAGACGTGACCAAAGTACTGCAGTATGCGCGACTGTTCTACGGCCGACAGACCCTGCGTGATGCCGAGCTCCTGAAGTATGGACACGTTCGTGCGGAATTCTGTCCACGATATTCCAAGCACCTTCCCCCAGCACCACATCTCCAGAGCATCTATCTAAGTAAATGATAAACGATCTTTATTTTGCAAATTGTATTTACGAGTCATTTTTTTTCGTTAATTTGAACTAGATCAGGCCGTTGGGTTTATTCTATAAAAAATGTCTTAGTAGCCTGGAGTTTGGAATTTGGCGGTGTGATACCCCCATGCCTCGGAACGATATTCACCAAAACATACGTAAAGTAGCATTTTAAAGTTTCTCTATACGTGTACGTTTACGAAAACAATTTAATTATTCTTATCTTTCCAACATGTAAGTAGTAAAATATTACACAAAACGATATTAAATTTATTTCATTGTTATCAAAGAAGTAGGCAACGCCCGGGGGCGATAATTGTTATCTATTACCATACAACTGAGTAATCACAGTGAATAACTTCGATATTATATATTAGATAAAACTACCAAAAAGATTTTTAATAACCAAGATAGAGAAAAATATTTTAGTTTAAGATATTTCTTAATCTAATTAATAAACATTTATTAAATAATAATTCTAATACACGTAAGGCACTTTTTTTTTCTTATGCTACATTATGCTTACAATTTTAATGTAGTAGCATTTATATGGAAATGCTCAAAGTATCCCGGCCCATTACTCTGACATGTTAGCTAACCTTGACTGTAAGAACATCCATGCAATCCTTGTTTCAGAGTCTTGGCTCAAACCTTGTCTCCCTTCAACATCCTATTCCTTACCAAGTTTCCAGTTAATTAGAAATGATCGTGCGCGTGGTGGAGGAGGTGGTGTTGCCATATATCTTCGTCCGCAGATTCCTTTTTCAATTGTCGATATGTCAACCCAACCTCCGCCACAGAAAGCGGGTGAGCATCTCTTTTTGGAAATTAACCTAAATCATGTGAAAATTCTTCTTGGTGTTTATTACAGTCCTTCTTCACGTGTAAATTTCTTTTCCTCCTTTGAAAAGATCCTTGAAGATTTAACTCCTTCTTACAGGCATACAATAATTATGGGGATTTCAATACTTGCTTATTGAAAAACGATTCTCGTTCTTTATAATTTCAGTCAATACTTCAGTCGTCAAACATGGCTGTCCTTCCTTCAAGTGCCACACACCACTTCCCAAACTGTAATCCCTCTCTTTTGGTTCTTGTAATTGTCTCCTCTACACATCATGTCAGTAAGCATGGCCAACGCACGGCTGACATGTTTTCCTATCACGATTTAATATACCTTTCCTACAAGATTCGCCCTCCCAAGGCCAAGCCTAAAACTCTTCTGTTACGCAGTTTTAGTGGTATGAACGTTGATAATCTGCAGGCGGATGCAAACAACATTGATTGGACTTCTATTGTCGCTGTTGAATCGGTCGATGACAAAGTTAACCTGCTTACGGATAATCTTGTAAAACTTTACGACACTCATGCTCCTATTCGTGCAGTCAAATTAAAGCATCTTCCAGCACCATGCTTGACAGATGAAATGAGGGCTGTCATGCACAAGAAAGTAGTATGTATGTCAAAATTCAGAAGCCGACCATCACCATTAAACCGAGAGATGTTTGTGAATGCACGCAATCGCAGCAATAGGGTGTGCAGGGATGCAATGCGCCGACATATTCATGATTCTGTTGAAAACGGTGACCCAGCTAAAGTCTGGAAATTTCTTAAATCAATGGGAGTTGGAAAATCACGACAAGAATCGATTCCTAAAGACCTAGACATTGATCTATTGAATCAACACTTTTCATCCTCGTCCTACTGCAATGGGACATTGAAGGCAGCTACTATAAATTATCTTTCTACCCTTCCAACTCCGGATCACTCCGGATTTGATTTTAGTCAATTTTCTGATTGTGATGTTAAGAAGAGCATACTTTCAATTACATCTAACGCGGTTGACAGCGACTGTGTCAGTCGGAAGATGATACTTCCTGTCCTCAATGAAATCCTTCCTATCCTGACCTTATCTACCTTACCTACCTATCCTTAACTATTCTATTTCTAATGGTGTCTTTCCATCGGTATGGAAAGAGGCCAAAATTACTCCTTTACCCAAAAAATCAAATCCTACCTCTTTTTCAGAATATGGACCTATTTCTATCCTACCTTTTCTCTCTAAAGTCCTTGAACGCCTTGTCCACAATCAGCTTAGTGCTCTTTGCAAGAATAGTCTGCTGAATCCTTCCCAATCCGGATTTCGTCCTGGACACAGTACTACTACCGCGTTAGTTAATGTAACTGATGACATACGGATGGGCATGGATAAAGGAAATATGACGGTTCTCTGCTTGCTTGATTTTAGTAACGCTTTTAATACCGTCGATTTCGATATTCTGCTCAGCATACTTCGCTCTATTAACATATCTCCAACAGCGATTGACTGGTTTCGTAGTTACCTGTATGGCCGCCGGCGACGTATTTGCATAGATGAGTCCTGCTCTTCTTAGTGTAGTACTGCAGCTGGTGTTCCTCAGGGTGGCGTGTTATCTCCTTTACTTTTCGCAATTTTCATAAATTCTATTTCCAAAAAACCCTTACCACCTTTATGCTGATGACTTGCAAATTTACAGACAAGCGCCTTATACTGATTTAGATGCTACAATAAATATGATAAACCAGGACTTGGCTTCAGTTTGCGAATGGAGTGAGGCACATGGTTTGCAGGTTAACCCGTTAAAGATCCAGGTCATTGTAGTCGGCAGCTCTAGGTTGGCATCTAGGGTAAACCGGTCTCACCTTCCTCAGGTTATTTTCAACGGCACAGCTATTCCACTAAGCGAGAAAGTTAAGAACCTTGGGGTCTGGTTAGACAAATATCTTTCATGGGGTCTCCAATTACAAGAGGTGAGTCGCAAATTATTTGCTTCTGCCAGTTCCCTAAGACGATTGCGTAACTTTCTGCCAACTGCCACTAAAATTGCGCTAGCACAGTCTCTTTTACATCCCATCCTAGACCACGCTGATGTCAGTTATCTTGATCTCACAGAGAACTTGATAAACTTGAACGACTTCAAAATTTTTGCATAAGATTTATATTTGGTTTGCGCAAATATGATCACGTATCTGAATTTCGTACGAAACTCAAGTGGCTTCCTATACGTCTTCGCCGGAACTTACACATATTGTCTCTGCTTTACAGTATTCTTTTCAATCCTAAGACTCCCTTTTATCTTAAAGAACGTTTTAAGTTCCTCCATGACACACATGCCAAATTTCTGAGGTCATCGGAAAACTTGAGGCTAGAGATACCGAGTCACTCCACCAATTTCTTTGGTAAGTCATTCGCAGCTCAAGCAGTACGACTGTGGAATACTCTTCCCGTGTCAATAAGACAAGCACAAACCCTTCCTTCTTTCAAAAACATGGTAAAAGATCTCTATCTCTCTCTTTAATATGTTACTATTTTTTATATATATTCAGCTTTGTTCTTTTTATGTGTATATATATATATATATATATATATGTGTATATGTGTATTGAGTATGTAGGTTATTACTTATTTATTGTATATGAGTGAATAGTAGACCATGGACTACCCGCGTATTTATTTTCTTCTGCTGTGTCAAATCCATCCAAAGGTTCTCTGTAAAAGATCGCTTTTAGCGATAAGACCGCCCATTGTAACACCCTTTGTAGTTTTTTTTAAGTTTTTATTTAATTCTGTTATGGTGTACAATAAAGAGTATATCTATTTATCTATATATCTATCTGCTGAGAGCAAACGCCTTCTTCCCCTTTTCCTTCCAAACTGATTATTACCAACTTCATGTCGAAAATCTTGTTCGCAAAGTATAGATACTTATACTGGTGCCAATCAATACATTGCATTGAAAACCATATTCCAAAGAATAAGGAAAACATTGGATATAACAAGATGATGAAGGAAAAAATAACCATTTTCCTTTTGTTACCAAACCAAAGATTTTAATATGACGATCGACCTACTAACCTATTTTCTCACAAATTTGGTGACCCAGGAGTACAGTGACCCGTTTTCCTCTAATATACGACAAGGAGGTCAAACAAATGGTGTACGAAAAGTATTATGTGATCATATTAGACAGTTTTTACTGATTTATCGAATAAATAATACATATAATAAGTAACTTTACACACTGAGTGACTAACAAACATTTTGGTTCTTCAAGCCGTACATAGTCAATAATATTTAATACCCAGCGCAAAAAACCTCCTTATTATACGTCATTCATAGACAAAGGGAATTTCCCCACGCAGAAATTCCCAATGCCAAAGAATTAGATGTCCACATCTAGAAACAGAATCGTTCATTCAACCTATTTAAGCGTGGCCGTGAATGGTCGACACGGCCATGATAACCCGTATCTCGTCAGATTTACATATAATGTACTCTGTGCTCGTCAGTATTGGCTCAACAGTCGAGCCGACGCGTGGCGTCCGCAGAGTTACGTAACTCGCGAAACTTCCGCATTCGCGCGCCAAAATTACTGGCTACGTCAAACATACGTCATCGCTAGACAAGACACGTGGTACTTGAACTGTCAAATGATGTCACATACATTTTTAACTCTGTAACAATAAAAATAATAGCTATAATCGTTTGTTTGTGGCATTCGCGTGTCTTTTGTGCCTATACCTGTTCTTTTCAATGTCACGCGCGTTTGATAACGTCTCCTTATTTTGCTACAGTTTATGTGATTGTGAACATTTAATGTATTTAGACGATGTAATTTTAAAGTGGTGCTAGTTTTAATTTATTTTGTAATTTATTTATTTTTACATTACGCTTATTATTATAAGGTGAGTTTTATGGTTCTTTTTTTAAGTAGAGTTTATAAATATGAATTTAATTAGGTATCTTTAATGATAACGAGGTAGTGGCGATAGCGATTCTATTGGCTATTATTATAAAACAAGAGTCTTAATTCACTTTCAAGATGTAAATGCGAATATGTGGAAATAGAACGTATAGGTATATAAAATCAGGGCTAATATGAGCAAAGCAGTTTATAGCATTGGATTAGACTGGAAGTCGACCTTAATAGAATATCATGGAAATAAATCACCCACTCTATAATAGGATAGACCATTAATTGGATGTTCATAGTATGTAATGACTGATGCACATAGATGATACGATTTATAAGACGCAAGATTTCTACACTAATAATAATAATAATAAGACATTTATTTCAGACTAGCTTTTGTCCGCGACTTCGTCCGCGTGGAATAGTTACTTTGGGCTAACGTTAAATTTAACCGCGATTTTGAAGCATTCTTCATTGGCGCCCCGCTCCTATTGGCCTTAGCGTAATGATATATAGCCTAAAGCCTTTCTCTATAAATTGACTATTTAATTAAAAAATAATTTTTCAATTTGAACCAGTAGTTCCTGAGATTATCGCGTTCAAACAAACAAACAACTCTTCAGCCTTATATTATTAGTATAGATAGCTGTTGCCCGCGACTTCGTCCACGTTTCCGTCGTTTTTCGTAAAAAAGTAGCCTATGTCCTTCCTCACGGTTCAGTGATTTTGATGTAACAGACAGATTAACTTTCGTAATTTAGTAGGGAAATATAATATGACAATCTATAATACTGTTGAAAAATATCGCAATACCGAACCGCACAATATTATTGTTAATATCTGTGCCCGCGACTCCGTCAGCGTGTAACTCCTTGTGTGTTATTAAGTTAATGTATTGGTAATATGGTTTAGATCACGTTTACATGAGGCTTAAGTACCTATAGAACGAAAATACTTCAGCGCAAAGCTTCCGGGTAAACTATGTTGAAAGTTGACCCGTCCGGCACGTGAACATAAAGATTTCTAGAACTGCTAACCCGGGAAAGAGCGACGTACAACTGACCATGCGAGAAACAACTGACACCGAGATCTACTCCAGCAACACGAAAAGTCTGCCCTTGAGCCTTATTAATTGTCATTGCATAACATACCGATACTGGGAATTGCGTTCTTTTAAATTGGAATGGAAAATTATTTGGTATTATGGGAATTCTGGGAATAAAGACGGTTTCTCCTGCACCGCAACCTGTTAATATTTGAGCCTCGATTATATTTTGTTGCAACTGGGTTACTTTTAGCCGAGTTCCATTGCAAAGTTGTGGTGGTTTTAAATTTCGGAGCAGAATAATAATCAGAAAGCTTCGAACTGCTAAGCTATCGGGAGTTACACGTGTTATTGTGAGTCAACCATAAAAGATAGACATGCTGTCGTGGGATATTTTTTATATAATTTTAAGGAGAACATTTCCGTCACAAATTATTTCTGTGTAGCTTTAACCATTAAGGTTGCACACGCGACGGAAGCTTAAAAAATGGAGTAACTTCTCCCGTTATCCCAACATTTCCCTTCACTGCTCTGCTCCTATTGATTGTAGCGTGATGAAAAGTATACTATAACCAGCTCAGGAGTATGAAAAATAATTGTACCAAGTTTCGTTAAAATCCGTCAAGTAGTTTTTGTTTCTATAACGGTTATACAGACAGACAGACAGACAGACAAAAATTTTACTGATTGCATTTTTGGCATCAGTATCGATCCCTAATCACCCCCTGATAGTTATTTTGTAAATATATTTCATGTACAGAATTGACCTCTCTACAGATTTATTATAAGTATAGATGAGTAGTCCATATTCTGTTAGTAACACAAATCTTATAAAGCTATTGTTAGTACAAAAAAAATTACATAAAATAAAAATAATCGCAAAGTGGTACCGCACAGGGGTGCCAGTTTATACCAATCCCTGGACACGACCACCCGCAGTATGTAGTCGAATCCAGTGCCGCCACATCGGCGAGTCCCAGCGGCCCACGAACACTCTCAGAAGGCTGTTCGAGCTGGCCCGCATGCGCTTCATTAGGGATGCACAACGCTTCCGCATGATGGCATGAAAACCATCCACGCTTTTCACCGCAAACATTGCTGAAGCGCTGCAGTGGTGAGGTAGCCCGAACAGTACCCTGAACGCGTTATTATACTGTACTCGCAGAGCACTGGTGTGTGTGTGTGTGTGTGTGTGTATTTGTGTGTGTAAGCATGAATGTAAGGGTGTGTTATGGAGGTCAGAGAGGCCACAATAAAAATTGGAAAAGTTCCAATTTTTATTGCGGTCAGCCTACATAACCAGATGCAGCAGACTTGCTGTTGTTACCTTATAACCATTCCAGGGGGCAGAAGTCACTGCCTTACCCACAGCTCCGAACGCAAGCGAATAAAGGGTCAAACGTGGTGGTGTAAGTAATACACGAGCCTAACAGACCCCCTCGCTGACCCCAAGGCGGTGGATATCCATGTTTTCCATCTAAAGAAAAAATAAGATATCTTGTTCAAAATCAAAATTATTTTATTTTACATAGGTCTACATGGGCACTCATTGATGATTGATCAACATTATTGCAACAAGTTACAAAAAATATACATTGCCCGATGTGTACTCGCTTAATCAACGCAATGACCAAGTCCGCTTACAATGTACTGCATGCGTTGCGTCCTCCACACTTCAACCATTGGCGTTTTGCCCTGATTGGCCGTAATGCACGGCGCATGTTTATCGACAGTGAGTTACAATCAGTAGCAAGCTCTCGATTTAAGTGTGTGTAATTTATTTGTGTGCGTAATTCGCATACGTAACGGGCCTCTTGCTTGTAGTGGAGCTAAAGAGCCCATGAAGGGTTTCGTAGTAACTTCGCAAAATATCTTTGTTTTTCATAGTGTTTGTATGAAATACAAAGTTATATTTGTGGTTTTAGAAATTGTGCTCTATCTTAAAACAGCAGTTTTTGAGATATAGCACAATTTCCAATTCCCGATATCGTTCAAACCAATTTTCGTTGAAAGTTTTCATTAAGATCTTCAGCATATATTCTTTTTGATTTTTTACTCCATTAGTATAAAAGTTAGAGGGGGCGGGGACATATTTTACACACAGTTCACAGAATACATCTACCTACCAAGTTTCATATGTGTAGTCTTTATAGTTTCGGAATAAAATGGCTGTGACATACATGCAGACGGACAGACATGCAGACAGACAGACATGACGAAACTATAAGGATTTTTTGCCATTCGGCTACGGAACCCTAAAAACTATCCATGTAACTACTTGAGAAAATAACCTTTCCGTTCCACTTTGCTTCCTGTTATCTGCGACATTTGTGACGGTAAATACTCCATTTTGATTTGCATGTCAGCATAATCACAGGCTTTAAAAGATATTAAGTGGATGACTCTTAATGTGATGTGATGATAACAAGATTGTGATGATATCTTTATGATGATAGTAGGAAAAAGAACGGTTAGGCGAAGGACAAGACAATATCAGCTATTGTAGCTATGTAAGGATAATAAACACTTTCGATCAGTGCTTCTGTTACTTTATATGTAAGTGAATTAAATAATTCTTAATTAGGTAAATCAAAAGTCATCGTAATTTATATCATGTTACAATTTTAAAAAGCGTTCCGTCTAGTTTTGGCCAATACAATATAGTTTCCGTTGGTCATCGTATTCATAAGATCCAAATCCACTTAGCACTTTCGAAGATTAGCACGTTTAAGCAAACAAACAAACTTTTCCGCTTACAATATAAGTATTATATGTAGATTACTCAGAGCTGTTGCTCGTGACATGGTTGGTGTGGATTTCACGCCCAATTTCCTGGGATTTGAAATACCGTATGTGTTATTTCAGGTTATGAACTATATGTGTACCGAGTTCCGTCTAAATGCCGTAAGCCATTTTTGCGTGAGTGACACACAAACATGCAAACATTAATTTAGGTATATTACCTAATAGTCGGAATATTTTTATATATGTATATTAGGTATGATTTTGTATTAGGATTCTATCTTAGATTTGTATAAGTACCTACAGGTTTTTTAATTTTAATTTATGACCTAACTTCATGTTCAGTATTTAAATTAAACGCAGTATGGTTTTTGTTAAAGTTTGTATTCTACTTACATTAGGTTAGTAATGAAATGAAATGAAATGAAATGAAATGAAATTAAATGAAATGAAATGAAATGAAATATTTATTCTGTAAATTGGTTATAAATAACACTTTTACACGTCATGTTTTTTTGCGTGTTTAGTTTAGCTAGATGAGGCCGGTATTTCCTAACTGACTACTCTGAGAAGAAACACCGAAACAAACTCAGAGGTCAAAGTCTCTTTTAAAGTCCAGACAATTTGTATTTGTATATGAGAAGCATGTAGGTTCATGTCTGTGGTATTCTTTTGAGGAAATAACCACGCAAATTTGAGCGGACCTGTCCAGACAGTGCAAGCATTTGTCAGTTATCGTGTAGCTCAACTTAGAACTTAAGGAGCTCAACAATTTGACGAACAATACCAAAGTAAGGACCTTTGGGTAGGCCACACAAGTACTCAAACTGCTTGACATCATTAAATAAATTATAGTGAAAGCAAAAACAATGAAGAAAGAATAACCTACATCGTCCTCACATTTACAATAATGAAATAATTTTATATATATAAAAAAAAAACAACAATATAAAAAAAGAAAACAACAATATATAAAAAAAACAACAAACAAAAACAAAAATTAATAGGTATATACAATACTTGAGAAAGCAAAATTTTAATTAATCAAAAATAAATCATCAATCATAATTTTAAAAAGAAATAAAAAAGGCACACGTATATCACTGGAGCATCTCATTCCCAAGCCTTCTTGTCCTCAATATAATCTTTAACACTGTAAAAAGCTTTCTGACATAGTTTACGTTTTATCAATAATTTGAATTTATTAATACTTAGTTTTTGAATATGGCTAGGAATTTTATTATAAAAACGTATACATTGGCATCTAAACGAACCACCTATTTTTTTTAACCTTGTTTTAGGAATGACATATGTGTCTTTGTTCCTTGTATTTACACTATGAATATCACTGTATTTTTTAAACAGATTAATATTTTTGTGTGCATACAAGAGGTTGTCATAAATATACTGAGATGGCACAGTCATAATATTAATCTCCTTAAATTTGTCTCTTAAGGAGTGCTTAGGACTTAATTTATAAATTGCACGAATGGCCCTTTTTTGTAATACAAATATTGTGTGAATGTCGGCGGCATTTCCCCAAAGTAAAATGCCGTATGACATCACACTGTGAAAGTAACTAAAGTAGACTAAACGTGCTGTTTCGATATCAGTTAATCCACGTATTTTTCTAACGGCATATGCTGCAGAACTTAGCTTTTTTGACAATTTATCTATATGGGGGCCCCACTGAAGCTTCGCATCCAAAGTTATGCCCAAGAATACTGTGGTATAAAAATGGTGGTAAAATTATCAGTCTACAAATATTTAATTTCCACATATTATACATTTACATATGGATAACATATTGCTTAGCAGCTGTATGCAGTTTTTCGAGCCAGAAACTAAAACCTAACCAATAAATCAATTGTTCATTCATTCACTGCTACTCTGATACGCCCCTCTGGTGCACCACAGTAAACGTTTTATCTATGGATTGGTGCGCAATTCGAAATTAAAATAAATTTTATTGGAAAGCCGTGTTAATTTAATTTCAAATTAAGTCATTTTGTTTTAGATAGTTTTTGTTTTTGTGAAATTGTGATAGTTTTTGGTGCCATGGATAAACTGAAAATTCGTACAATTTTCGAATATGAGTTCCTACGTGGAAATACCGCTGCAGGTCTAACACTGCTTGCATAAACACGGTCCTTTATTGGTTCAGTCGTTTTAAATCTGGAAATGTTGAGTTGAAGAATGAGCCTCGCGGTGGCAGACCGCGATGACATTTGATTGATTTAATTCACTAATATAAGTAACAGAAAAACAGATCAAAAGTAATAATTATCCCTACATAGCTACAATAGCAGTTCCATTGATCCACCGTTCTCTGACGTACAATCGTCATTGTACTTGTGATTTTGCTGACACGCAAATCAAAATGGAGTATTTTCCATCACACGTGTCGCAGATAACAAGAATCTAACTGGAAGAGAAAGGTTATTTTCCCAAGTACACGGATGGTTTTTTCAGATAGCAGCTTATGTATTTGTCTCCAGCTCTTATTATTGTAATTATTGATGCTGCTTGAGGTTTGCGTTTGATCACCATTGGTAATCTACGACGTAGTTGAAGATGAAGCACACTTACCTAGTAGTAACCATGACTTGCTCTTGACTTAAAGACCCCAGATTATATTTCCCCAGGGAATTCCACCCTTTAGCCAAGGTAATATTATGTATAATAATATTACCGTGTTTTAGCTGTGCGCACAAGTCTCTTTGACTACACTGTCATACCATATATCATGAAAAAGTGAAAGTGTGTTTGTTTCTCCTTATTTTATGTTAAGACACAACAACAGAAAGGTGTAATGCTTGGTGTAGAGATAGTTTAAGGGCTAAAGAGTAGCATAGGCTTACTTCCGATAAAAAAAACTTGTCATGCGAGCGGAGCCTAAGCGAGGCAGAAACGCAGAAACTAGTAAAAGTAAATACGGCCGATCACCTTCATTTTTGTAGTACGCAGATTGTCTGCCGGCCAAAGGGTAGGCCAGAAAGCCACGTGTATAGAGCATGTGGTTTATATTATTATTGTTACTAATTAAAATATAAGCATCGATCAATGGCGATGAGATCAGTTGGCTAGTTGCCAGACATAATACGACAACAGTTTCTTCGTATTGATCTGAGATATTTTTTGTATTGAATCAAACGCAAATGTTTGATATTTTGAACTGTTTCAAAAATTCAAAGAATTTCAAAAAGCAATCGACAAAAAGTTCCGAATTAATCACTTTTGGAGCAGTTTGAGGCAGTTGGCATATTTTAATTTACTTAATCACAGATTTATATGTTTTAGTCAATGCACCTACCAAGCTATCTCTACACCACCATTGGTTGACTGGTAGAGAATGCCTACGGCATTAAATCCGCCTTTGTGCCTATGTACATGAAGTAGGTATACATAAATGCCGTCAACTGCACCAGACTGGTCATAAAGTGATTACTTTGGAACTTTTTAGTAACTTTTTGAAATAGCTTCTTACAAATAAAAAATAAACCTTACGATCCCAACTTTTTTTGTGAGACCTATAGTTTTTTCTTTCTGAACACATATGATAAAATACCGGTACTCAGCTGAGTCTCCTTGAACTGAAAGCCAATGCCAATATATTCACATTCCAAAATCTAAACTGATTCAACTCATGCAATGGGGTGCCGCAGCAGATTTGATTTGGTTCATCACATTGGCGATTTACTGCGCAACCTTCGACTTTGCCTTAAAGCAATTATATCAATAATAATATTACAAATGGTTCAGATACCAATATGGATGGATGTTTATTACACAATCACCCCAAAATCGCTGAACGTATCTGGATGAAATTAGGCACAGAGATAGATTTTCTAGAATAGGACAAACCTTACTTTTATCCCGGGAAAACGTGCGAAAATTTGCACTAGACTGAAGTCGCAGGAAACAGTATTAAAAATATAAAAGTGTCATGCACTAACATCACAGCTCTTGATAACACCGTAAGTACTCAGTATCGGTACTAATTGGTAGTTTAATAGCTATGTATATACGCACAGGGTACCTATGGGATCGCGATAGTAACCCTTCTCTTTAACACGTTCGCTGACAGTGTGCACTTACCCTGACACCACATTACGACAGTAGAATTTTCCATACTAAATGACAAATCAACGTAGTACTCGTGCACAAGCAAGCAATATGAAACTACCCACAAAATACTCGTGTTACGGCAGTAAGAAATATGAAATTGCTCATAATATGACAGCGGATACTGCTCTTCATAATACTTGCAGAAATTGCCGAAGTTTTCGGCAGATTGCAATAAAAAAAATAAAAAAAAAATATGAAAAATTATCGTGAGACGATGTACTCTTAAAAATAAGTGGCCCGTCCCTCGACGTACTGTCATAAGTTCATAACGCACTATTTTAATTTCCCGCCTAACGACGTACTGTCAGCGACTTCAGAGTGCGGCCATCACATATGTGAGTTAATTACTTGTAAATTATATACACATAGTTACAAGGTAATTTGAATATATTAACAAGGATCTGCTAATCAAATAATGAGTTGTATTGATGTTGTATTATCATTGGTATGAAGTCTTAAAAAGTCAGTTCATCTGTAACGAACAGTGGTCAAACGCCTGATAGTCTGGCAATTAATAAAATTATACAGGTCGAAATACAACCATAACTCATTCAAACCACAATTCATGAATTGTGCCAATTTCATATTAAAATTTATCCTTCTGCTGAATTTTAATAAAAAGGGTTCAACCCGTTCAACGCTTTTGCTTCACGTATTAATAAGTAATATTGATATAGATTTAGCTGCCACCGCACATTAAAACCGCTACTTCTGTCTGATTTATCCAATCCACACAGAGTTCGTGCAGTAGATTTCCCGCCCCTAATAATACCTGAAACCTGATTATGTGTTAGTGTAAACATTTTCTTGTCTTAAAAATTCCAGTAACACAAAATGGACTTCATAATTGGGGGCCTTGCTGGTGCTGGCGCAACAATCTTCACAAACCCGATGGACGTCGTAAAAACTAGGCTACAGTTGCAAGGGGAGTTGCGTGCGCGCACCGAGACGAATACGCGGTATCGGGGGATCTTCCACGCGTTGTATGTGATCGCCAGAGCCGATGGAGCGATGGCGTTGCAAAAGGGATTAGCACCAGCTATGGTGCTGGGTTTCACTATGAATTCTGTGAGGTAAAAATTGAATATTTTGAACGTTAATTATGTAGGTATTTTACTCACCAGGCTTCTTTTATTTTTGGAAGATCTTGAAAACGGTTTTCAAGTGGCGTTTTCTTAGCATTAGAAAGTCTAATTAAGCGACAGAACGTTAATTGAGTTGTTTTTAATTAACCCGGCCTGGGTCCGCGTGATGGATTAAGCATTTTCCTGCAGTAGGAACTTTTATAGGCTGATTATGTTTGTGTTTTTAGGTGAAATGTATAGAAAGTAGTTATTTGATTGATTCGGCGGGTGACCAGATAAATAGTATTAAGGAAACTTAAGATTCTTCAATTAATGTCTCATATATAATTTTTTTATGCTCATTTGCAAACCAACGCCTCTATTAGTAAATTAAGAAAAATAAATAGGTACCGCCTGACATGTCAATAGAATCAATAATTATAATCCTACGGTAGCAGGGATATACCCAATTTATACCAAAACTCCCAAATCATTTCAGGTTAGGAATGTACCACGTAGCAGAAGTTAACGGCTGGACCAAGAACAAAGAAGGAGAAATAAGCATACAAAAGGCGATATTCTGGTCAAGCGTGAGCGGTATCATGAGCGGTGTGACTGGCAACCCTGCGTCAGTGGTGAAGACCAGGATACAAGCTGGTGCACACCCCAGCATAGCTGTTGGGAGGCAGCATAAGTATAAAGGTACTTTCAGACAGTAAGATCAACCAATTTTCACCTTTATGGTCCTGAAAGTAAAGGTTAATTCGTTTCTTTGGTTTGTAGTTCTTGTTTAAATATCTGAAGAGATAGAAATTATTTACTTTTATCTCATGTTGAAATACCAAGGTTTGAACGATGATTGTGAATTGTGTAATTGGCACTGTACTACCTGAATGAGCGAGGAAAAGGGAGGGCATAAAATATATTTCGTTAAATTGTTGGACAGGTCCGCGTGGTTATTTCCTCAAAAGAATACCACAGACATGAACCTACATGCTTCTCATATACAAATTGTCTGGACTTTAAAAGAGACTTTGACCTCTTAGTTTGTTTCGGTGTTTCTTCTCAGAGTAGTCAGTTAGTTATACCGGCCTCATCTAGCTAAACTAAACTTAACACGCAAAAAAACATGACGTTTAAAACTGTTATTTATAACTATTTAATTTAATTTCTATCAATCGATCGAATCGATATAGTTTTACTGGGAGAAAATTTTGGGTTACTTATTCTCCGCGTTGAAAGATACTTATTGTATCTTATGTGGATGGTTGACTATCATAACAAATCGAGATTGCTATGCCTCAAAAAGCACGTCAAGACGTTGCTCCCGGCTAGGCGGCTGTATCTTTAACATCTTCGACAATCGTTAACCCAGTCAGAAGCCAGAGAATCTAATACTGGTCTTCCCAAGGATTACCGTGTTAACCAGCTACTGAGCTGTGGAGTTCAGATAGGCAGTCGATATATGTAACTCACTAGTACAGTGATACCCCGGAATTATGTGGTAGGTGGGAGTGATATCCGCGTAAGTCGAATTCGAGTCGGATGCAAATTGTATTCAATTGGGACCAGAGACTAAATTATTACGAATTGCTAAAAGTTACTTAAGTTAACACGTTGAACGCCAAGAAAAAAATGCATCTTCCCGTACGGGCCGCGTCGGTCAGTGATGGCCGACAACTAGACTTGCCGTTCGGGCCACGTCGGTCAGTACTGCCCGGCGTTTAATATCTCTAATTAATTAATTAAATGTGCGTGTGAACTGAGGGACCACACTGGGAATTCGCGAAATGAAAATCCTAGGATTTAGTAGTAGACTTAAAACAATTGTAGAATGAATCTGGGATAAAGTTGACTTTTGTTAATGAAAACATACATTTGGACATTAGATATAAGTATCAAATATTTTTTTTTTGAGGTTGGCTTCCCGTCAAACCAACAATTAAAAAAACGGGTTGCACTCCGGGAGTGCCGGCAGAAGTGAAAACTTGAATATTAACGTTGTGCATTTTTGATATTTTGGACTGAATAATTTTGCACGAATTGCTTTAATTATCAGTATAAAAGTACTATCATTTATGTGGTAGAATACAATATTTATTTATTGCGCTATCGTACACAAACATGACAGTTTATATTACATTAAAAAGTCTATCTCTTTCAATCACAACGCCATCTAGACAGTTTTCTTATAACTATTGTAACGAAGTAATTGATGCACGCTTGTAGCTTTGACTGTGGCAAACACGGGCTGTATTAGTTTCAATAAAGTCACATAGATGTCACTGTAGGAAAAAGTGAACGAATACGAATTTTCGATCAGGATCACGTGACCCTGACGCGAGTTTAACAGTTTTTACCCATTACAAAAAAGTGCACAGCGCCGCTAAAGAAGTTTTCACTTCAAAAACATTAGGTCTAAAGGATAGCTCACTGTCGGTCAGCACTGACCACGTTGGCGTTCAACGTGTTAAGAATACCTCCATATAGATTGTTTCTGGTGCCCTGGGAGATTGGAGTTGCACGGTAAAAAAGTCGCGTAACTCTGAATTCGCGTAGCGCAAGTCGGAGTATTATTGTAATCAGCTGCATCCGTTTAGACTGGAAGCTGACCACAACGTAGTTGCGAAAAGGCTAAGCAGTAGTCATCTGCTTATTAGAGTTTTTGTATTATTTTAGTTTTTTGTTATTAGTAGAGTTGAAAGATAGTTAAGTGATTGAAGGACCGTGGGGTGGTTTTGTCAGTTACAGTCTTATACACAACCCCACCACCCCCGGCCAACAAAGCAGAGCGAAGAACATGCATAATTTCCACCCCGGGTAAAAAGGGTTAGGTTAGGTTAGGTAAAGTCTTGTTAGGCTTTTCCATTTTTATTTTTTTTATTTTTTAATGGATGGGTGAAGATTGGTGATCGCGAATAATTTAAGAGAAATGTACTTATCAATCATGGGAAATATCGTCAAAATAGAATTTTAGTTGAAGTACTAATCTTCTCCTTCCAGGAATGTTTGACGGAATCGTCACGATCTACAAGACTGAAGGTATGAGGGGCTTCTTTGCTGGAGTGTCCGCGACCTGCACGCGGCTGGCAATAGGCAGCGCCGCTCAACTCACCACATTTTCCAAGTAAGCGTTACACACTTCCATAAATTATAACTATTATAACTATCGACTACCTCATTTATTTAGTACTAGCTGCTGCCCGCAACTTTGTTCGCGTGGGAGGATTTCCCGTGTAAATTCCGATCCCGTGGAATTTCCGGGATAAAAAGTAGCCTATGTGTTATTCCAGGATGTCAACTATCTACTTACCAAAGGAGGTCGGCGAAATTAGGCCCACTAGCAGTGTAATAGCGGACACAAATGAAATATATATTAAAAAAAAACTTTTATTTAATAGTTATTTATCATAATTTTTATACGACTTTTATGATTAAAAAAAGAACTTAATTCAAACTACTTTCAGTTTGAATTAAGTTCTTTTTTATTCATTTTCGGTTTTATTTCTCAATGACCTTAAATGTTTTTACTTTTCATAACCTAAAAAACGTTTTGTTTTATCTCTCTGTTATCTCGGTATTCCCATGATCAATATTGATATTGATGTTTTTATAGTAAACAGTGTTTATTACCAGTCAATTTAGTATTCATATTATATTCATATTTAATTGTCTGTTGAGTTGAAAAAGTGGGCCGGATGAAGTATGGGCCGTTGCCGAAGTCCTTTCATTAAAATCCATCCAGTAGGTCCGGAGATTAGCGTGTACAAACGGACAGACAGGTTTTTTTTAATATTTTTGCCGTGTTACCGTCTTTTACCCACCTTAATTATTATTTTTGAATAAAAATTTAATGTACAGACACACTTAGTTTACTGTTTTATTATATGTATAGATTTAAACTTTATGTACAATAGGTAGTGGTACATGGGCGGACGGCAATTACTACCAGTCAAACTTTGTGTTTAAAAGACCGCAATATCTTCGAATAAGAATACTGGTAGATATAACTACTTACATATAAGAGGAAATCTAAGATCGTATAAGGAAACACTAAAGCTACGAAACACCTGGTTAAGGGACTCTCGTGACCCGTATCCTAATGTTTTATACAACAAACAAACTTAATAATAAATCGACTCCAAAACAGAAGCGTTACTGCATTACAATAAACAAATATTTATAGACCTAACTCATCTTATTGAAGTCGGTGCCGCCTTCCGCAGGTGCAGTAAAATGTGATATGACGGGAGCGGACGCACCTCCGGATCCTACGTAACCTTTCAAAGCCATATTTATTTGCTTTTGGCAAAAAATAAACATACAGAGGAATTGATAACCTCATCCTTTGGAAGTCAGTTAAAAATTATTGAAATAGGCCACATAATATGCGTTTATTCTGACACTAGCTTTCGCCCACGGCTTCGCTCGCGTAAATAGTATGTACCTATTTTCCGCCCAACTACATATCTCATACATAATTAATCTTAAGGGCTTAAACTATCTGAAAGACAACGAAATATCAGCTGTAAATAATAAATCCTACGTAATCTGGTTGTATCTGCTCCTCGTAAGAGAAATCACAACAAGGACATTATAGCTATCTTAAGCAGATTACAGACATGCAAATGTATTGTTGAAATTATTGTAGGGGACGGCTTCACGTGATTTGAAAACCAAGACTAATTTACTGTTGAATGGATAGGTAGGTAATTACCAACGTGGAAGAGTAAACATATGAACAGAAATTAGAATAGCAATGTGTGTATATACATGAATATTTAGCAGTATCTTAATCTTATACTACAGAGTTGAACCTGAACCGACTCAATGTAGGGACAGGCCATAGACTTCCGACTGAAGAATCTAGTGATGATGGGAAGAGTATATTATTGAAGTTCTTGGCTAAATGTAAGACGTAGACATACACTATGTTAACTAACAGAGGGCGTTCCCGGTAACCCGCAATAGTATAGCATCCATACATGCTAAAAAAAATATTACCATTCGAAAACAAAATGTTTTTATTTTTATTTTTTAACCGAATTCTGAAAAAGGAGGAGGTTCTCAATTCGGATGTTTGTTTTTTTTTTTATGTTTTTTCGGGCATAGCTCCGTCGCTTGCCAATCGATTTGAAAAATTCTTTTTTTGTTGGAAAGGGTATACTTTCCAAATAGTCCCATGAAAATTTTATCGAAATCGGATAAGCCGTTTCTGAAAAATCAACAAAAGTAAAAAAAAAAATATTTACATTGATGATCTTTTCGTTTACTCTGCATTGTGTTTTTTGTTCGCGCGTTTTTAGTTTTTTGTAGTTGAAATTTTGGCTTTTATAACTACATTAATTACAAATTGACCCACCAAAAAGCGCGATAAAAATTACTTTTTTGCAAAAAAATAAAACCGACTTCCATATCAAAACACTACAAAGCCAAAAATAATTTTAATTTCGGAAGGCGGTGTGAATAAAAAGAAAATACAAAACCAATAACACCATGTGCTTATACTATTGCGGGTTAATGGGAACATCCTCTGTTAGTTAACATACAGTATAAACGTATATAAATATATTTGGGGTATGATAGGACCGTCATACGCAGTGCGACTTATAAGTCCCAAAAAATGGTAGTTTCGATAAAATGTTGTACACAGACACTTCAGCACTTTGTCACCTAATAACATACATCTCTTTTCATTGTTTCCCTCACTGCTGAGGGTCGTGACTCCCTCTGACTCTGATCACCAGCTGTCTGCAATGCTCCACTGCTTTCTGTAGAGCAGCAAAAAAAGACTTCGGCATTTACAATACTTACATAAAACAATAAAAAAAACACGGCCATATTGCACTGTTTCAAGAAAATATTAGAAACAAAACTTGAACTAATATTTTCACCTTCAGAGCCAAAGAAGAGTTGCAGTCACACGGCTTTTTCCGAAACTCTCCGTTGGGACTTGCCTTTGGAGCCAGTGCTGCAAGTGGGGTGGTGGTAGCCGTGGCAATCTGCCCCTTTGACGTCACCACCGTCCGCTTATACAACCAGGGTTCGTACACTACATATACGAGTTTATTTTCAGATTCAAGGAAAGTCTACTTGCGAGGGGGTATTTTGAAGAGTCGCCGCTAACTTTGTCTTTCGTGGCGAGCCTCGTGTGCGGTGTGATCGTTGTCATTGTCGAAACGCCCATGGATGTAGTGAATACACGGCTTTATAATCAGGGTAACGTTGTCGATGCTTATTGGTGATCGGGGATTTCTACTGCATAGTCAAGCTTATGGTCAAGTGGAATACACGCTTTCAATGTTTCTCTGTGGTTTCAATGTTTTTGGATTTTAGGCCTTTTATGTTGATTCGATCTGTCTTATGTAGTTGTTTATTACTTAGTTTTATTTTGATGATTTAAGTAAAAGTAAAGAAGTCATAATTTGTACCTAGTTATTAAACTTACATGCTTCATTGAATAGAGATCAATACTATTTCTATTTTACTTCTTTTTATTGCTGCAAATTTAACTTCCTTCTAGAATTATAATATTATATTATAACATAACGCATACTATAACTTCTAACTCAATTTCCAGGTTCTGCAGCCACTGGTGCCGTCCTATACACGGGAGTACTCGACTGCCTCTCAAAGATATACAGAACCGAAGGCATCCACGGCCTCTACAAAGGATTAGGACCACTCTACTTAAGGATAGCACCTCACACTACCCTCTCACTCGTCATTTGGGACATGCTCAACAACCTCCTAGCAAAGAGTAAAATTGATAGTAAAGTCGTAGTTTAAATACTTGTTTTATTTTACCTCAAAACGCAGCAAGAACAGAGATTAAGGGACTGCAAAAAATCATTAACCTTGGTACGCTATTGGTGGAGAAAAGTGTATCTCCCATTCGAGATCTAAGGAGCTGCAATCTGAGCTTTGTTCCTCTACGCCATCACAACAGCTACATTCATCTTCTACTTCTTCGTCACTGCACGTGCAGTCGGCATAATTAAGCTTGGCAAGTCCTACGGCTTCTCTGTAGGCTCTAAGACAGGTCTTTTCGCAAATCTCAGGATGATATGGATCAACCCAAACCTTTTCAACGGCTTCTTTAACAAGGCGGTGCCGTTTCCTCAAGCATTTCTGAATCCTCTCCTCATTATCTTCTCTGCTGATTCTGTATACCAGTGGAGTGCACTGGTTCACATTGATGTTACTATCTTTAGGAGACACCTGCATTTCAACGTGGTACTCTCCTTTCTTCTTACAAATTATGAGGGTTGGTTTATTTTTAACCGTTTTTTTATTCACTTTTGTTTTCGGTTTCTCCAATTGCACTAGTTGTAATTGTAGTTTTGCTTTGTTCAATTTCTTAAGAAGATTATTAGAAATTGCACCAGGCTTCCAACCACGACTAACCTGAAATTAGATAATAGGTATGTATGAGCGAACCTTCCATTATTGAGGTAATGTATCGCTCAATTAAATAATAGGAAAAAAAATGTAAGGCTGCACCTTAGCCCAGATTTCAAGAAACAAAAAGAAAACAAAAAATAACTTACTTCATTAAAATATCTTTCAACGGGGGAAGTTGTGAATACTGATGATGCTTTTATGTGTTCGTAAAGGTTTACCGAACACAAGAAATACTAAAATGAACCTGTTTTTATGGCGCCCATTATGACCAGCCGAGGTTCCAAGAATGTTCTAACGAGATATCAAGAACCCAGAACTAATGGCTACTGGAAAATTGTGGGTTTTTGTCAGTATAAAAGTCTCCGTTCCGATCCAACCAGCGCAGTGGTAGAAAGTAATTTCAACAACAATCTCGATCGGGCACGTTCTGTTACCACAAAACTTAGCCACAAAAATTAGATGATAACTCTTCATATATCACAAATACAATCCGACCAATTTAAATTGCCTGTTAGTTTCGTATCACACCTAGAGCATGGAATATCGGAACCTTTTCCCAATACCGGTTTTGTTTATTATTAATATATTATAGGTATTCCGGTATTTCGATATTTTTCCGATATTATGGAAATAAAATTATCAAATTCGTTTTAATGTTGTAAGGGTCCAAATATTAGAATTTAGAGACTGTATCAAAGTGTGCTATGGAAATATAAAATCACCGTCATTTATTATTTAAAATATTTCATTGCAATCTTACATCAATTCGAATTTAAAAGTATTTTACACAAAAAATATAAATTTCTTAACATACTAGTCAACACAAGTTAAAATAAGTAATTGAGTAACATAATATATGTATAAGTAAATATTACGATAAACGCAAAGAACTAGATATTCAATTGGAGGGAGAGTCATCTTATGGCTTTAAAGATGAAGACTATGGCAATTCACGAGATCGCTATTGTATAAAGTTGTATCTAAAAAGTTGTGCTCTGGAGTTGTCACCTGCACCTGTATCACACTCTTAAAATTAGAGTGGTGCCAGTGTCCTGGGAGCAACCAGGATGTGCAACCCGTACCCAAAAAACCTCCAGAATCTGCATAGTGATGGATATAATACTCAATAATAAGCTGCTAGCATACCTTGAAAACAATGAGCTCCTTAGTCTCTTCTTCGAATCGATGTTAAATTGCGTACTTTGTATGTATTAGGTTCAGACACGCAGGTCTCGTTCAGTGGCGTTTATTAGGTCTTCTAATGTACACGTTTTTGGGTCATTTGGACACTCGAGCTAATGGGACATTGTTTGATCAGGAACGCCGTAATCGCACTGGGTGTTAGTTTGGCATATAATGCCCCATTTTGCTAAATTGTGCTTGCAGCGGCTTACTTGGGTTCACAGTCCATTGCGGAAGGTAGTTTACCTACTTAGTGACCACCAGTATGGCTTACGCCTTGGTCGACCCGAGATCTTCTTGTGTATGTTACGCACTACTGGGGCGAAGCCATTAAGAAACACGGCAATATACGAGATATTGAGGGACTCTACTAGAGCTCTAGTAGAGTCCCTCAATATCTCAAAGACCTTTGACAGGTCTGGCACGCTAGTCTACTGAGCAAACTTCCTGCATTTGGCGTCCCTGCTGGCTTCTGCAACTGGATTTCTGATTTCTTAAGTCAGCGGTCAATCCGAGCGGTCATCGATGGCTGCTCATCGGATTTTATGGCTGTCAATGTCAATGCGGCATGCTTAATAGGTCTGTTCTCTTTGCGATTCTTTTTGCTGCATATCAAGGACCTGCTCCAGCTCTTGGGTACGCGGATGACAGCACAGACTTAAAGATATACTTATCCAGTGCTAGAGTTAGCAGGGATGAAACAGACTGTCTTAGAAAGGCCATATTGGAGCGAATGAAATTAATCCGACAATCTGGTTAAATTCAATGCTTTGAAAACACAGGTTTATCTCTTCACTGCTAATAGGAGCCAATTTAAATTATCTCTTACTTTCCGAGGTGCATCTATACCTATCAGTTACTGAGCTTATATCGCTTGGAGCTTTTGGATATGGAGTTGACGTCTAACTTAAACTTCGGCTCAATCATTGAGTCAAAAGCTTTGACTGCAGCCAAAAAGCTGGAATCCTTCACAAGGTGAGGCGATACTTCACACCTGTACAGCTTTTAAAATTGTATAAAGCACAGGTCTATTCTTGTATGGAGTACTGCAGTCACTTGTAGAATGGCTCAGCAAAGTACCAGCTTGCTGCACTTGACTCGGATAACGTAGAGCTAAAAGACTCATAGGCGATGCAGTGTTAGCAGACAAGCTTCACAGCCTGGCTTATCGGCGAAACGTTGTTTGCCTGTCGGTCTTCCACAAATTGTACTTCGGAGAGTGTGCGCAGGAACTCCACGGCCCGATCCCTCCATCTACCTTATACTAACGATCTACCAGACGTACCGCATGGTACCATTCTCACTTGTTCAATATACCGTCTTGTTGTACTAAGCGATTCTCCTCTACATTTATTGTGCGTACGGCCAAGGTTTGGAACTCTCTGCAGGCTGCTGTGTTACCTTCTACATATGACCCGTCTGCCTTCAAAGCAAGAGTGAACGGTCAACTTCTGGGCTCATCAGTAATAAAACATGAAAAAGTAGCAGAGGCCATTCAAGGTATTGTCTTTGAGATACGATCTTATTTTGTTGCACGTATGTACATAATGCCGGGCCCAAGTGTTGTACACTTTTATATGGAAATAATCATTTATAAACGGCACTGTAGCATACATTTATTATAATTAACCGATAGGTATTGTTTACATTAATTAAATTCAATGAAATAAGTAAGAAAGATTCTATTGCGTCTGGTTTTTAGTTTCATATAAAATATCGAAAAACCGATATTTAAAATCCAATATCGCTTTTTTCGATATCGGATTTATGGTCCGATATTCCGGTTTTTCGATATTATCGAAAACCGGTATCCATGCTCTAATCACACCGTATACGTTACTTTGAGTCGATTGGATTACTTAGATTTGGTATAATTGATGTTGATAGAATCGTCGCTAGGAACTATGGAATATGAAACGCCAGTAAAAAATAAATAATATATTTTGTCTTACAAATTACCATAACGTTACAAAATTTAACTTAGGACGTATTACGAATTAATAAATCAATATTTCAACTGCCTAAAACTATAACAAAATCCTCCACCGAATCGTTTTTCATGAGCCACGAACCCAGAAGTACTTATACTACGTAAATACCCTGATAGTCAGCTGGCGTAGATGGGGTGGTGCTTCGCTCTCCCCTGCTTCCCTGCCCCACACCCTGTGCCCGACGTTCGGCCATAGCCAACAAACGATCATACTGCTGTTTTTTCATCACCTCACTACTAATAAATGAACTGAAACATGGCACATGGAATGAGCTCACGCTTATACCCTGATCTGTAAGCGTGGTCATCCTATCTTTGGGCCTTCTATTATCATAATTTTTCAATCTGAAATAAGTCTTATTCCCATGGCCATCGACAGCCAATATTCCTCTTTCTGAAGGCGTGGCGTGCTTACATTGTGCTCTCTCTGAAAAAGTGCGCGGTCGTGAAGAGGATCGATTCCCTTTGGACCTACCTGACCGTGGTACTGTTGAAGGCTGTGGAATTTTTATATCCTCTCCTTGGGCTAGTAGGTCTCTTAATCTTGTATTTAAAAGCTTCTTATCGTTTCCATGGCCGATGATACCCATTTTAGACAACTGTTTAGGTGATGCACTACCAAAGCAACTCCAAGTGGCCTGGGATCGCTTTTCTTCTTTCCTACCACCACGGGCTTTTCTCCAGGTTCGTTTCTTTTTTAACTCTGGACTTTTTACATTATTATAGAACTTCCACTTCCCTTGATCGACATAACCGTCAACTCCAATCACTAACCATTTGCCATCCATGGCTTGAAATTTTCCAGGCTCACCATCAACCATCTCATTATTGGGTCCAAGGAAAATATGCGGAGCCCATTTCTCATCAGGTCCTATAAACCCATCTACGTTTATTTCTAACCAATTATGATCTGGGTCCCAAAATCCACCTAAATCGCTACATTGTTGTTTTCCATCAGGACCTTTAAAGAATCTTGGCACAGGATTGCCAAATCTATCTAAAAGTTTTACTCTGTAGTCTGTGTACGTATATTGAGTACTATTGTCTGTAGATGTTATCTTTTTACCCTTGTACGTTGGATCAAATGTAGCAGTTGGAGGTGTAAATTCTATCATCCATTCATCGGAGTCAGTATCAGACTCAGACAATTCTTTGTCTTCGGAACAAGAGCAGGAGTGATCCAAGTCTACATCGTCGGAACCAGGGGCTGCTGGGAAACAGGAACAGTCAGGTTGTTCGGCATTGGGCAACAAACCAAGTGCTTGTTGATACGTCTTTATACAAATCTCTTTACACATATCCCTGAAAGCGCTCTGAACGAAGTCACGTTGAAGTCTTTCAAGCCGTCTTTGCGCACGTTGTTTCTTTATCTTTCTTTGTAGATTTTCTTCAGGTGTTCTTCCGATCGTGTAAGTCACTACAGGCTTGTCTTCATAGGGATATTGATTAAAGGTCCTTGGTTTTGAGAAAGTTTTCATTGTTTCCATGGTCACAGTAAATTCACCATCTTTCTTCTGCACAGTAAGTAAAGGCCGTTTAAGTGGTCTCTTTGCCTTTCCTTGAACTTTTTTCCTCTTTTTTGCGAAGAAATCACCAGGATTCTTAGCCATCTTTAGTAATCTCACTACATGCTTATTTGCCGCACCAGGCTTCCACAAAGGTCGGTACTATAAACAAAAATAAATAAATAAAAAAAAAAATTGTATTTGCTTGAACGTATGGCATCAGTACGTACCTTCATTCCTGGTACATTTTCACAAGTCCACAGCCAACCCATCCGCTTGGGAACCACACCAAGAGTGCCGACACAAGGCAATGCGCAGCGACTGTGCCCGATATGAGGCGCTATAATAAATATAATTTAGGAAATTATAACGATATCAACAAAACTTCAGACACATAAAAAAAAAAAATACGTACGTATACCTGTATAGCCATAGTTAAATTTGAATCTGTTGTCTTTTTTCTTCTTACCCTTTTTTGTTTGTTTTTCGGGTTCGGGGCTCACTTTTTGCTTGAAGTCTTTTTTATTCTTAGTGTCACTTCCAGACGTAGTTAACTTCAACTTGTTTTTCTCAGCTAATTTGTGGAAAATAGGGCAAGGGAAAGGCAAATCGTATGCAGACTGTTTCCCATGATCTACACCAAAACGTTCATAGCCGCCGCATATCTTACAAAATGTTGTTTTCTTCATGAAACTAAATTGACATTCGCATTCACAATAACAAGGTTCGCTACCAAATTTCATCTTGGCTTTCATTCCTGTTACCACTTCCTCCACTTCCTTAGTGACCTCACAACACTCTGCTCCTGAACGAGTACTCAGATTTAACAAAATGCGATCATCTGGTGGTGTGGGAACTTCCCTCATTTTCTCATAGTGGCATTTCACATTGTCACATTTTTTTAATGAGATTAAATGTGATGCTTTTTTTGGTAAGTCCAAAGAACAAACGCTTTGTGTGCCCAGTAATGTATGTGCTTTTCTAAAAGGACATTCACTTTCACATATTCTAAATTTGTACCTTGCGTTATCTTGCGCTTCATCAGACTTTTCCGATTTTTCGGAGGCTGTGGCAGATTTTGCAGATTTTACAGACTTTGGAGAACTAGAGCTTGGAGATTTCGGAGCCTTTAGAAATTTTGGAGAGCTTGGAGATTTTGGAGAGTTCGGAGATTTTGTAGTGCTTGGGGAATTTGAAGATTTCGAGGATTTTGGTGAGTCAGTAAAGTCTTTTTCTACTGTAAAATAATTTACAAAGTACACTTGGTTGGCAAATGGCCCCAATATAGGCGCACCTCCGTAAATGTAATCGTTCAACATCTTGAAATTTTTTTGATCAATTGTGGACCAAGATTTTGATTTTATAACAGGTATAGTTGGATTTTCATCAAAGTTTGTATCACTTCGTACTAAAGAGATAATGCCACTATTGAATCTTCGTTTATAGGCTTTATTGTCCACTTCAGTGGTTTTGAGTTTAGTGACCAATTCTGTACAACTTAGTTCGTCAACACTTTTACTTTCAATCTTTTTAATATTTGTCATTATATTGCGAATGGGATGTTTATCACCTTTATAAATAGTTTTTATAAAACCTGGTTCTTCAGTAAAGTTAATTGTTCTATCTTCAGTAACTATGCTGGCGGGCTTAGAACTTAATACTGTGCTTGTTATAGTTTTTTGGATTTCCGGTGAAACAGACTGGAACTTAGTTGTTATTCTATCTTTAAAGTGCCCGAGTTTAATGTACAATTTTATGACAGCCATGCGTTTCGAAGTTATCTCATCGAATACATTATATTCGCCAACAACACTTACTGGCTGTTGTTCATGCTTCCTGTGGAGCTTATTCAAATATTCGTAATAGGGTGCACTCCACGGAATACTAGTGGATCCAATTTTATAGTCAGGTACAACTTTACTCCACAGCGACAACTCCAATGGATACTGTTTCATGTTTGACGCTAAAGTGTCCACGTTAATCGCGAATAAGATAGTTTGCCCAGACTGCACTGTAGGCGCCATAGACGAAACGTCCGGTCCCTGGCCGATCTTTGTTTTAGATTTGCGTTTACTTTTCAGTCTTCTGAATCTTTTCTCGGGCTGCTTTGGCGTGAAACATTCTATTTTATTGGGATCTTCTAGACGAACATTAAAAACATCAGCAAATTGACCTCTGATGTCAAACTCGGTGAAATTTATATAGCTTGTCAATTTTTCCACTACTATCTCAAACAGAAACATTGAGTCCGTAAAAGCCATGTTTCATTTAAATACGCTAAAGTCGACTTTACGAGTATTTCATTAATGCATGCGCCTTTCCATACCCTATACCCCCATAATTATACGAAGTACTATAAAATTTAGCGTTCAGAATGTTTTCAATTTAACAATTTGTCAAATATATTATGTCATGGATTTTGAAATTCAAATTCTACATTTTGAAGGAACCAATCAAGAAGGCCTCAAGGCTATGAACAAAGAGTATGTAATACACTATGTTTTAGCCAAGGATCTTCTACAAGTTCCTTGGTTTTAGCTATGAATTGACATCTTGCATAATTTTTTTTAGACACAATCATTGTTTAGCTTTTCATTGATAATGGCTAGTTATGAATAAGATGTGTTGACTTTTTCGAGGTAAACTACAGCTTCTGAAGGAACAGAGTGAGTTGTCTCTGCCTTCCACTCCCAAAAAAGCACCAAAACGGACTTTAAAATGATGATGAAGCGAATGACTCGCTCCCTTTCCCACATTCAAAATTGTAGCCGATATATTAAGTACCTAGCGACCCGCCCCGGCTTCGCACGGGTGCAATGTTTATATTAAATATACTATAGAATGTCTTTATATACATCGTTGACAGCCTTTTTGTCATACGACATACATGTTCTCTTTAATAATTACTCTTGAAAGTGCGACACATAATTTACCATGGGAAAAACATTCAACGCTCACATCTAAGCAAATTAGGCACGCGCGCCGTGCCTCCGCCGGCATCGCGCCGCAACCGCTATGTCCTTGCATTTTAAATCTGTAATATCTTCGAAACTATTTATTTAAATTATATTCTGTAAAGGGCAATATTGATTTATATTAAATAAACAATGTATTTATGGTACTTAATTGGATAAAGATTAATGCTGTATTGCTTAAAATCGCTTCGTAAAATATGCTCGTATTTCTCGTAAAAAGTAAAGGATAAAAAATGGTTGTTGTGGGTTATCGAGGACATTTTTGTTGACCTTTTTAATGTGTACAATACTGTGGTACATTATTTTGATCTATCTCGTAGGGTTCAGCCAGCGTTTGCAAAGCAAGCGCAAAAAAATGTGTTTATTTGCGACATCACATTAGAAACCTCAAAAATTATCAGTGTTCCTCTACTATATTATGCATGTTATATACTTAAAAACCTTTCTATTGAATCACTCTTTCTGTCGAAAGAAATTGCATCAAAATCCGTTGCGTAGTTTCAAAGATTTAAGCATACATAGGGACAGACACAGGGAAGCGACTTTGCTTTATACTATGTTAAGGACGCATGTTCAAAATTGATAGGTATCAAATCGCATCACTACATAGACAAGGCTCAAACACACACAAACGTATGAATAGCTCCGCGAATTATGGGTACGTAAAGTCATTTTGATACTTTAGATTATTTAATTTTTTTTTAATGGCTTCATGGTTGCTTTTATTTTGTGTGCTGTTTGATGTCATGAAATTATTGGAGTGACTTGTAGGTACACTTCGATGACTGGTACTGGATCTCTTTGACAACAAGATGTAAATGTGCAGTTTTTTTTTATTATGGTTTCGTAGCCGATTGGCAAAAAACAGAACCCTTATAGTTTCGTCATGTCTGTCTATCTGCCCGTCCGTCCGTAAGTCACAGCCATTTTATTCCGAAACTGTTATGACTACCTACATGTGAAACTTGGTAGGTAGATGTATTCTGTTCCGCCAAGTTGAACCGCTTTCCGATTGATAGACAAAAATACATAAATTTAAGGGGGGCTCCTCATACATGGAACTGAACCTAAAAATATTTTTAAGCTATTGCATAGCTTTTATCGCGGGCTTTGAGCGCGGCGACCGTATCAAGAAATTCCGTAACGAAAATAAAACCTAATACGGTCGAATATGGTCAGTTATTTCAATTCAGGTTACTAACGTTCTATTAGCGTGTTTAGTAAAGAATCGGATTGGTAACCGTCAGTATTTTGGATCAAACCCAGGGTCTCATCATATCTTTTTATGATTTCTTTTTTATTGAAAGTACTTTTATATTATACTTACTAGCTTCTGCCCGCGACTTCGTTCGCGTGGAAGGGGGTTCCCGCGTAAATCCCGAACCCGTAAGAATTTCGGGATAAAAACTATCCTACGTCCTTCCCAGAGTCCTAAACTATTCCCACGCCAAATTTCATCTAAATCGGTTCAGCGGTTTAGGCGTGAAAAGGTAACACACAGACAGACAGAGTTACTTTCACATTTATAATATTAGTATGGATTTAGATATTTTGTAAATATTTTGTTGAAAAAAATAAGAAACATTTTTTACATTTTTTTATAGGAGAAAGAAAGTCTAAAATGTCAACGCCGCGAGAAATTGCTTAAAACTAAAAATGTGGTATAATTGACCCGGTAACTTGAATTAATATCAAAGAAAAAAAAATACTGCATAAATAAAAAAATATATAAATAATTATAATTGCATAAGTTGATAAAAAATGCTATGCAATAGCTTTACCGCGGCAGTCCCCGAGTGCCACACGGGTTTTTTTTTTCATCAAACCTTTTCGTGTGCGGTATCTATAGACAGGTCTTTAAAAATTATATCGGTTCCTAAAACTACTTCTTCTTAAAGTCAATCGTTTAAAAGATATACGTTTCCAAAGTGGTAAAATGTGTCCCCCCTCTCTAACTTTTATAATAGAATAAAAAAAATATGCTGTAGGTTTTAATGAAAACTTTCATTAAAATGGTTTGAATGACATCGGGTCAGTAGTTTTTGAGATTTAGCACATTTTCTAAAACCGCAAATATAACTTTGTATTTCATACAAACACTATGAAAAACAAAGTTATTTGGCGTAGTTACTACGGAACCCTTCATGGACGAGTCTGACTCGCATTTGTCCAATTTTTACGAATGAGCCCACTCTTGACCTCGATCTCGCCTGATGGTAACCGATAGATGAGGTCTCCAATGGAACGAGCGAGCTCAGAAGATACCTATTTACTTTTGCTTTAAAGACTCAAAGATGGCAGGGAAAACAGAAGCCGGCAGAGAATTCCACAGCTTGGCTGTGCGCACAATAAATGTGGAGGAGAAGCGCTTGACAAGACGGTATATCAACCAAGTTCGAGCTTGTATTGTTAGATACGATGAGATATTATAATTATACCAACTCAGTGGAGTGGCCTGCAGGAATACAGCAACCGCTCTTGAAGATCCTAGACGATAAGAATAGCTTATCAAGTTTGGGTCCATTCTGTTTGGTAGGTGTGTAATTTCGTTGTTTTCGGGGTCGCTAATAACGTATGGGGTTCAAAATCAAAGATTTCGCCAATTAAACTGTTCACCGTGTGTTGCATTTCCTTGGTATGATAGCATTAGCGATCTTGACAAAAGCTGGGTGGAACAATATTTTAATATTAAAAATCAATTTCTTATGTTTGCTGGTTTGAGCAGTGGTTACCACCACTGCTCAAACCTGACGGGTCTACACTACCGTGAGGGACGACAGAAGTTGAATTCGACCGACTTTGCCAGGGACCAAAACGCTTTGCTGCCAGCAGGATATGAAGCGAGTTTGTTCCCGATTCGGCTAACGTGGTCAAACCGAACCCTCCGCAAAACCTTCTTGCTGGACTTGGCAGCCCTGTTGAAGGCTCTCTTCTTCTGATCCACGTCATTTGCTTTGGAGTTTCGAGCATCGACCCATGCTAAGTATGCCCCGTGTTTAAGCGCTTCAGCGCGATCACATTCGGCGCCAAATCAAGGTCGAGCTTTGCCGGACCAATGTGGAGTACTACATACCGTTCTCTGACCTAACAATTTAGGTCAGAGAACGGTATGTAGTACTCCATCCCCTGTCAAAGAAAGATCGCATGCCATCCCAATCCGCTGACTTATATCGCCAAACCCGCCGAATGACTTTAAGGCTAAGATCGGGCGGAGAGGAGACGGGTACAGACTTCACCAGACAGTGGTCGGAACTACCTAACGGTGAAGATATCGTTACCGAGTAGCGGTCTGGATCTGTAGTCAGTAGAAGGTCCAAGCAATTGGCTTTGTGTGACTCAACATCCGGCACCCTCGTTGCTCCCTGGACCAGCTGAGTGAGATTTAATGCAAGTGCAAGATTGTGCGTCTCTCGCCCAGCATGGTCCGTGCACTGGTATGGGAAGAGCCACTCCTGGTGATGGGCATTAAAGTCCTCCAGTAACACGAACTGAGCTGCTGGGCCGCATCTGCCGCCTCACTGATGTATTGTGTGAGCCTGGTTCTCTCATGATCTCCGCTGTGCGAGCGGTAGACACAAGCATAGATAATTTTGTCTATGTCCGTGTCCACCAGAGCCCAAAGTGTAGAAAACCTGGAGTCCTCAAGGTTCCGGAGACGCCAATAGCAGATGTCATCGCGGGCGTACATACATACCGCCGCACGTGGTTTAAAGTTGTGCTCCAAGGTAAACCCTGGGTATGAAAGATACGACACGTCTGATGGACATCTGATCTGCGTCTCCGAAAGAAACAGCAGAGCAGGTTTCAGTCTCGAGGTGGTGGTAGACTGCGACGAGATTTGAGTGCAGACCTCGGATATTACTGAGGTGCACTTTGAGAGAGAGGGAGTGCAGCCGCTGTTTAACTTTGCTCTTTTTATTCCATTTCATGATTTAGAGAGTGAAGAGGAGAGAATTTATTTATTTATTTATTTATTTTATTTATTTATGTTATAACGGCTTACAAAAAAACCAATTATAATAACATAATACAAAAACACAATACAAGAACAAAAATAAAATGAGAAATAAAAACAGAAATTACAATTAGAATAAAATATACATAAACAAAACTCGACTTAAACATTGCTGGTATCCCGTCGGGGAAGGAAGTGAAGTGAGGCTTCACGCTGTTAACCTCCAGACCCACACTAGACGGATGGTATTGATTGGGGAACTAGTCTGGAGACTGCGGGGACGCCCAAGCCCCCCCGGGAATGACCATCGGGCCCTCTCATCTGGTCGCCAACCAGCACGATGGTGCATTCCGGGATGTTTCGACAGTTAGTGGGGCAGCTTGTCATGTGTGGCTGGCACACTACTTGGGCCCCCAACTACCTGCGGTCGGCCAGCGGCGCACCGTGCCTCGGATCCGCTCCTCTCCGCGACTAGTCTCCCGATACGTCCGCACTAGTGCGAGCCAGATTGGTCTTTCAGCAGTGAAGCTACTACTTCGACCCAACTCCTTGATAGGCTACACAGGGCATCGTACCGGAACACAGCTAGGCCGTTTGGCGGTACGTCTTTGCCCTGTGGGTGGTCACAAGCCTGCAGTTTTAACCTGCCACCTGTTTGATGTCACCTGATTAGCACCACCCGAGGGCCACGTGTAGGGATTTGCAAACGGGTATCCTCTTACGGACACGGGTGACTCAGCCCCCAAAGCTGTCTGTCTGTCTGTCTGTCTGTCCGTCCGTATGTCACAGCTATTTTATTCCGAAACTATTAGGACTATACATGTGAAACTTGATAGGTAGATGTATTCTGTGAACCGCTTTCCGATTTTAAGAAAAAACTTAAAAAATATTTAAAATAAAGGGGGGCTCCCCACACATAGAACTAAAACTGAATTTTTTTTTTTTTTTCATGAAACCTATGCGTGTGTCTATAGACAGGTATTTAAAAATGACATTAAAGTTTCTAAAAGAACATTTTCATAAAGTAAATTGTTTAAAAGATGAACGCTTCCAAAGTGGTAAAATGTGTGTGTGTGTCCCCTCTAACTTCTATAATAATGGAGTGAAAAAACTAAAAAATATATATATTATATCTGTAGATCTTTGTATAAACTTTCAACCAAAATTAATTTGAACGAGATCTGGTCAGCAATTTTTGATATACAGCATATTTTCTAAAACCGCAAATATAGCTTTGTAATTCATACAACTACTATGAAAAACAAAGTTATTTGGCGTAGTTGTAAAAAATGTAAATAAGCTAGTTTTAAGAAATTTGCAAGTTATTTCTTTTGTCTATTAAATATACATATTATGTTATATTATTATAGTTACTTCGGAACCCTTCATGGGCGAGTCTGCCTTGCACTTGGCCAATTTTTGGGGGGGGGGGGGGGGAAATCATCAAAATGACTCCTTTCGCTCTGGGTGTAGCGGAAAGTAGTGTCAGACGAATACTGAATAAAAACCCACTCTGTTCCTTCAGTTGCCCTTGTGATCCGGGGCTGCGGTGTCTATACATATATATGTCTGTAGATCTTAGTATAACCTTTCAACCAAAATTAGTTTGAACGAGATCGGGTCAGCAATTTGTGAGATACAGCATATTTTCTAAAACCGCAAATATAACTTTGTAATTCATACAAACACTATGAAAAACAAAGTTATTTGGCGTAGTTGCAAAAAATGTAAATAAGCTAGTTTTAAGAAATTTGTAAGTATTTTTTGTCAAATAAATATACATATTACTTATATTATATCATTAAAGTTACTTACTACTATATGTATATATATATATATATTGTAGTTTATTATATAAATATATAATAAAAAAATATCATGAAAAAAATCATTTTAACTAAAAATAAGACAGATTTCCAAAAATAACAAGTTGTAAGTATTTTTTTTTGTTTTTAGTGTTTTGGTTTGTCGACTAGTGCTTTACCTAGTTACAAAAGCCTAAATGTAAACTACTTATCACCATTTACAAAATATTGCTTTTCCCGATGCAGAGCCGTTCATTTTTGAGGAGTTCTTCAGGTACTTCACCATCAGCTCAACTTCACCATATACATGTTAACAAGTATAAAGTGATTAACAACCATATTCTAGTAATCGAATCGCAACCCATGAAATACTTATAATTGAGTAGTTCCGGTAGCCGTCTGTGGTCTTCATCATCAGTTCCACTTCACCGAATGGTATTTTCCGAGAGCAACTACACAAGTTACTTTAAAAAATAATAATATTTGAAGAGTTCCCTCGATTTCGACAGGATTCCATCATCAGATCCTGACTTGATGACGATGGGACCACCTGGAAATATACCTACCAGGTGCCTTTCAAACAATAAAAATAATTTTTCAAATCGGTCTAGTTACGAGTAATCGAGGAACATACATTTAAAAAAAACCGAGTCGTTTGCACCCATTAAAAAAATCGGTATCATCTTGGGTTTTGACATTTATTCAAAAAAGATAACAAGTATTCCCAAACAATAGATAAAAAACTTACTTTCTCAAGTTGCTCATATAAAATGCGTAAAGTATCGAAATAAGTATTGTGTAGTATTATGAATTATTTTGTGTTCGTACAGCGATCTATTTTTAGACAAATTTCTGTTGACAAGCGACATAGCGTCCACTCACGAAGGCGGCTGACCGCGTATTAAAATTTCTTTACACTTTTCTGTCCAATAAATCTAAACAGTGACCAACGAAAATAACCCTTAGTGCGACCAGTTAAGATTCATGCGCTTTAGCAAAATATGTGAAAAATTTAAAAGGGATTTTATTTTTTTGTGAAGCTATTTGTTACATTTTCGTTATTATTAATAGGCTCATTTTGAGGTAATTATATCTGCTAGCCTGTGGTATTTTTTAAGAATCAAAATATGTAAATGTTTAGCAGAAAAAGAATCCTAAAGTTAACCCTTTTTCCTCAACTTTGTATGCAGAGGTTTTGAAAAATCGTGTTTACAGTACTAAAAACCATATTTTTTGTATTTTAAACACGGCTGCTTTGGAGATAAAGAAGTAATCTATCTATTGCAACTGTTAGTTTTGTTTGAATTTCTTTATATTAGTCGGAAAAGGCACCCAAAAACAGCTTATTTACGTCAGATTCGAACTTACGTCCTTAAGATTAACCATTAACCTTTACTATTGACAGTAATTGGCTATGATCGCTTATAGCTATATAATATGTTATAAGATCGCACATTATTTCACCCTTCTTTTTTAGTGAAATCTGTTATGTTAAACAATAAAGACATATAGACTCTATGTTTATAAATAGAATTAGATAGATAATAAGTTGTTTAAATATATATTATTTAAAACAAGTTGTTTTTATCTATACTTAATATTATAAATAGGTACGAAAGTTTAGATATGAGGTAGGTATTATAATTATGATGTAGATGTTTGTTACTCAGTCACGCCAACATGGCTGAACACATCACATTGGCACAGAGATACAATTACCTATAATCGGAAATAGTATATTAAGTAATATAGGCTTCTTATTGGTAATATTTATGAAACTTATCGATGATCAATTATTACGTTGGTTGGTTACATTTGTGATGAGAACTACTAAATACTACAAAATTATTGTAGGTATAAGGTAGGTAGGTAAATTGAGTTATAAGCGTTCCTATTTTAAGGTTCGCTCTAAAGACAGTTTGAGACAGATGATTTTTTTATTATCTTGCAATATGTACGTCAGAACCGCGGGTGTACTTTTCAGATCTGCCTAAATTTATTGCAATTATTTGGTACCTTCTGTGTACCTTTACGTACCTCTCTTGAAAATCTGTGTACCTATACCCGTACAATGATATTTTGAAAAAAAGGTACACCCGCCATCCTGATGTCAGAACCGCGGGCGTACTGTTAACCAATATATGTAGCTAAGTACACTCTATAAGTAGATTTGGTACCACTTGTGTACCTGCAAAAACAAGTATTAAATAAACAAAATACTGTAAGGTCAATCGCGCGGGCCTTCGCTCCCGTGGACAAAACCTACCTTTTTTACAGTCGCTAAAAATGCCAATAACCTTCCTCAAGCTTCAAGCTACTTCCATGCTAAATTTCATCCAAATACACCCAGTACTTTCAAAGATTAGCGCGTTCAAACAAACTTTTCTGGTTTATAATATTACTATAAACAAGACAGTGTCTAGGATAATAAACAGGCTGGTATCAAAACTATCCTCAAAACATAATCTCTGAAACACCCGTACTAGAGGAGCTATCCTAAGCAAAGGATATGTTCCATTTTGGCAAGAGTTTAAACTAAAGTTCGCTGCAGCGCTGAAACAATAATTAGTCGTATAACAAAACAATTAAAATACGCAGCGCTAGAGCGCTTCTAAGGTGTAGTTTTCTCGCGACCAAAAGGTCGGAAGCGCCGCGATTTACATAGCGCTTACGCTTTTCGTTCAACGTTCTGCTATGACATGTCACTTATATAGATTAAACTGCTGACTACAGAAGTGACATAGCTTTATACCTAGCAATCTTCATTCTCACTCTTTTTTCATACTTTATTATTAATTGAATTTAACCTAAAAGTACTTAAAACGAAACAAACTTTTGTTTTTGTATATTTATATAATTAAACACGGTTACAAGTACTAAAAAACTTTTTACCAACAAATTAAACCGACTCCCAAAAAACACTGCAAAACGAAAAATAACTTTAATTTCGGTAGTCGGTGTCTTCAGTTTTGTATTTTCGTTTTTGGCACCGACTTCCGAAATTAAAGTTATTTTTCGTTTTGCAGTGTTTTTTGGGAGTCGGTTTAATTTTTTGGTAAAAAGTTTTTATTTCACTCTTTTTAGTTGGTCTATTTTTAATTTACCTAGTTACAAGAGCCTAAATGTCAACTACTTATAACCTTTTACAAAATATTGCTTTTCCTAATGCTGGGCCGTTAATTGTTGAGGAGTTCTCCTGGTACTTCACCATCGGCTCTACATCACCATATGCATTGTGACGAGCATAAAGTGCTTAACATCCATATTCAAGTAATCGAATCGCAATCCACTCAATACTTATTATTTAGTAGTTTCGGCGGCCATCTGTGGTCTTCATCATCAGTTCCACTTCCTCAAATGGTACTTTTTGAGAGCAACTGCACAACCCAAAACGTCATAGGTGTGCCTATAATATTTGAAGAGTTCCCTCGATTTCTCCAGGATCCCATCATCAGATCCTGACGTTTATGAAAATGGGACCAATTTCGAAGTATACCCTTTCAATCAAAAAAAGAATTTTCCAAATCGGTTCAGCCGTCTTCGAGTAACCGATGATCATACAAAAAAAAAATTAAAAAAAATATGTATATATACACGCGTCGAATCGATAACCTCCTCTTTTTGTCGTCGGTTGAAAAACATATAAAATTTGAAACGTCGAATGTAGGGCGTCCAATCCCGCAGCCTGAATTCAATCTCGGTATTTGCGGGACTACGAATTTTCAATCCCGCGGGATCTCGGTATTTGCGGGATACCGCATATTGAAAATATTCACTTTTATATAAGGCAAATAAAACAATGAATTAATCAACTAACTCCACGTTTATTTACGTATTACTATTAGTATGAGATCAATCAAATTACACCGTTTATTTATTACAAAAAAAAACAATGAAGTAATCTACTAACTCCACATTTATTTCAGTATTACTACTAGTATGAGATCAATCAAATTACACCGTTTATTTATCACAAAAAAACAATGAATTAATCAACTAACTCCACATTTATTTACGTATTACTATAAGTGTGAGATCAATCAAATAACACCGTTTTTTCTTCACAAAAAACAGTAACAAATACTGAATAAAAAACTTTACTGATATTTTAGGCTACGTACTTAGGCTACCACTGACTGAAATTCGGCTATATTAGGCTACATAAGCTGTGAAAAACGGGCGACATCGGCCTCCGCGTTTTTTGCAACACTTACACTGCCGGCTGCCAGTCACCGAGCGATCGCGCTCGCGAGAGGTCGTATGCATGCTTTTTTTCAGTCCCGTAAATCCCGCGGTTCCCGCGCCCATAATCCCGCATCACGCGGGATTGGAAAATGACGCGGGATCCCGCAATACCGAGATCTCGGTATTCCGAGATTGGACGCCTTAGTCGAATGTGATATGTATGGGTGGAGAATACATAGACAAAAAAAAAATTACATATAAAATGATACTCGAGAGTCTCACGTTCTCAAATTGATTATTATTATTACTGTTTGTTGGAAGAGAGTTACATTACATACTACTAGGACTACGAGAAAACTGCACATTCAATTAACAGTAATAATAACAATCAATCTGGAATGATTATTAGATACAAACTGACGCATATAGATATGTATTAAGTTTATTTTAATTATTTTCATTGTACTGATATGTATATTTTGTATAATATACATAATTATGTTTATTTAGTCACCCCTGAACAATATAAGTTTAGTTCATTGATGTATTAATTTAATATATCAATGGTTTAGTTAAATTTTGCCGTTTCGATAAATAATTACTGGTCTGATCAGTTTTATCTTCGTGTTTCAAGCGAATTGTTGTGTATTTGTTAATGATGGCGCGTATCAAATGTGTTCGGTGATTTAAAGTGCGAAGAAGAAAAAATTGGCCAAGTGCGAGTCGGACTCGCCCATGAAGGGTTCCGTGGTAACTATAATAAATATAATATACTTAATATATTTAATTGAAAAAAAAAACCTTAAAAATTTCTTAAAACTAGCTTATTTACAATTTTTACAACTACGCCAAATAACTTTGTTTTTCATAGTATTTGTATGAATTACAAAGTTATATTTGCGGTTTTAGAAAACATACTGTATCTCAAAAACTGCCGACTCGATCTCCTTCAAACCAATTTTGATTGAAAGTTTACATTAAGATCTATATATTATATCTATATATATATCTATCTATATATCCATATTTACATTTGTTTTTTTTAGATTTTTCACTTCATTATTATAGAAGTTAGAGGGGGGACACACATTTTACCACTTTGGAAGCGTATATCTTTTAAACAATTAACTTTATGAAAAACTTAGTTTAGAAACCTTAATGTAATTTCTAAGACCTGTCTATAGATACCACACACGTATAGGTTTCATGAAAAAAAAATATTTTCAGTTTCAGTTCCATGTACGGGGAGCCCCCTTTATTTTAAATGTATTTTAAATTTTCTCTTAAAATCGGAAAGCGGTTCACAGAATACATCTATCTACCAAGTTTTACATGTATAGTCCTAATAGTTTCGGAATAAAATGGCTGTGACATACGGACGGACGGACAGACAGACAGACGGACAGACATGTCGAAACTATAAGGGTTCCGTTTTTTGCCATTCGGCTACGGAACCCTAAAAAGAGAATGTTGAAGCAAAGATGTAAATACTTCCTTCTGAATAAAATATTCCAAAGTATTAACAGTAATATAACTAGAATAGTATTTAGTAGCGAGACTGATTCCACCACTTTGTTTTATAAGTTTTCTTATTATAGTTTCCGTGGTGATACATATTTTATAAACGTCTTCTGTGGAGTAGGACAAGCCACCCATATCTTTAATATTAATTAGTTTATGATGTGGCAGCCTTTCTGATGTACTTAAACTATCCACACACACTTCGCATTTTAATGACTTTGTCAGAATTTGTTATTCGTTTTTTTTATAATTCAAATTCAAATTATATAAATAAATTGTCAGCTTATTCTACCAACGCTTATTACACAAATTGTCACATCTTAATTTTTAGTCTATGAAACATGGCATCTGCCAAATATATTTTTTCAAATTATATTTTAAAATGAATATCTAGTTACTCACCATTTACTCACCGATGAAAAGTTATTTCTTTGCACTTCGCCGTATTAACTGAACTATTAGTGCAATATCGTAAAACACACGATGGTATATTTAATGCGTTTGAACGTCTTTTTCCTTTAAAATAAATAATGACTCAAGATCTGACAAGCGTCTAAGTGAAGAGCAGTCAATAGACCGCACTTGAACGCAACGTAGTAGTGATGTGTGGTGGCTTCTCTAGTACGTAGTACATAATTACCTCAATGGAAACACCTGACGAAGAATATTATTGTCTATCGAGTTAAGGAAAAACTAAACTACAATAAAACAAACATCTTCAAAAATGATTACAGAGGCCAACTATTGAATAAGTTTATTTAAAACGTAATAGACCTATATTTGATTTACAAACGTAAGGTACCTAGAAAAATAATAAATTATATTCTAGTAAGCGATTCAACGGGTGTTAAATTGGTAAATCCTTCGCATATTAACCTTTCTGCTGAATATGGTTCTTTCTTATCGCAAGTAGAATACCCTAGCATTGTGAAAGTAGACAACTGAGATAGCGGGGTATTTGAAGCTCGGTTGGCTCTTGGAGGGGGCTTTACATCTCCTATATCATCGTATGCTCTTAGTTCTTCTATTATTTCACGATACTTAGCCAGTGCCCTGCGATCCATAAACGGTTTTCGTTCTACCCGGTTGACGCGTGGTAGTTGCTTTCTATGATTGTCATAGTTCGTCGTAAGGTTCATAACTACGGGGTTTTTAGCTGCAGTATTTTGCGGTTTCTTTGCGCTTTCCATATTTTTCGTAGGTTTTAATACTGGGGGCGATGCGGAAGGAGGTGATGTTTTCTTCTTATCATTCAATGTTTTGGATTTGACAGTACCGGCCTCTTTATTGCTTTTGTCCTTCTCTTTAGGTGTGGGCTCAGGAACAATTTTTATCCCTTTCTTCGGATCGACCGTTGAAGCCGTGGGCGTAGACTTTGTCTTCGGTGGACTAAATTGTCCCTGAGGTCCTTTTTTCTTAGAATAACACGCCCATTTACCATCTTTGTCTATATATCCATCTACACCTATTTTCCAAACCCGACCAAGGGTGTCAGTAAAGAAACCTTCCTCTGATGAATATAACATACCGTCCGGCCCTGTAAAGTTCATTGGCACCCATCGTTCATCTACTCCTATATAGCCATCTTTATTTATTTCCAACCAAGTCTTTTCACCACCAACTATGCCCCAGAATCCGCCTAAATCACTGCATTCCTGTTTACCATCAGGACCCTTAAAGAACCGAGGCACTTGGTTGCCACTCTTATCTAGAACTTTCACTTTATAATCCAAATAAGTATACTGTGTTTCAGTATCGACAAGTATAGGTGGATGTTTAGCTTTAGCGTCCCACCTTGCAGCAGGTGGTGTGAATTCTATCACCCATTCATCATGATCAGAATCGCTGGAAGAGATAGTAGTAGCGGTATCTGAGCAGGAGCAGGAATCTACAATAGGGGGCTCTTCATGTATAGGTTTACCAGCACAAGGACAGTCCGGTGAGTTAGGATTTGGTAAGGGAAGTATCCCTATTGCTTGATTGTACGCTTTCAAACAAATCTCTTGACACCTGTCCCTGAATGTGGACTGTAGCAGTCTACTCTTTCTCCTGGTTTCCCTACGTTCTCTCCTATCGCGTTGCTGCTGAATTTTGCGTTTCTCTTCTGCTGTCTTTCCTATTGTGTATATAAGAGGAGGTTTCTCGTCGTATGGGTATTGAAATAGAAGTCGTTCTTTGGAGAATTTTTTGAAAACTTCCATTTGAACGGTGAACTCTCCGTCTCGCTTTGTAACGACCAGTGTAGGCTTCATCTCGATTTTCTTCTTGCGCTGCATGAGAGCTCGCTTCTTTTTGTTCAGCATGTCTCCGCCTGATCTCTGCTGTCTATACCTTCTTACCAAGATTGCATTTGCAGCACCGGGCTTCCAGTTTGGTCGCACCTAAAACATATCGCATGAAAAAATGTAATATCCACGCAATCATAAAAATAATTAACATTAAAATATGTTTTTATTGTGTCCTTATAAATTCGAATAATAAAAGGAAAAACATAATTGTATAAAATAAACTTTAATAAGTAATAAATGCCAAAATATAACAACAATAAATGAATATTTTTTAATGAAATAAAAGATTCAATAGAAAAACATAAAATAAATAGAAACGGTATTTTGTGGATATGTTTCAGTGATGACTCGCTTATTAGTCTTCCTAGGACTCCCAGCTACAGTAGGATACTTTTGATCTTAAATGTTTCTTCTTACTTAATTACTCCATGGCTGATCGCCGTGACTCACTGTCTTGGCGTTTTTTTAGAGATCACCGCTATTGATTCTGACTTTCAAAAGTTCGTGGGAATTGTATGGTTGACTTTCCTTCAGTTTCTAATATAGCAACGATATGTAACTTCGGAACGCACCATTGTCGGTAATACCAGATATTATCTCTTGGCAATGAATGCCTTCTTATTGTTTCACGGTTAACAATTAAAGCTTAAGACTGTGATAGTCATCAATATTATAAGTCTCTTCAGCATCAGTATAAATGGCTCTTGTTAGAGTTTCGTACCTCAAAAGGAAAAAAACGGAACCCTTATAGGATCACTTTGTTGTCCGTCTGTTTGTCCAGACCCTATATTTCAGTAACGCGTGGAGATATCCAGATGAAATTAAACTCTGGTCTACAGTCCCCTGAAGCTTTGAAAAATCATACCTACTTCTAAATGACCGTAAGAAAGATATGGCCATTTATGCCGCAAAAAAATGGTACAAGTTCAAGGAAAAATTTGAAAACTGTATACTTGTAATTAAATCATGAAAAAATATAGACGGCATCATATGAAAAGGCTTTATGTGCATTTATTCCAAAACGTATCTTATTAATAAAATTTAATGTATTTAGAGTTACATGAACTTCAAAAACTGGTGTGATATGCATGATTGCAACGGTTTGCATAACAATTGAAATAATACAAAAATATTATTATAAAATTTACTTTAAAAGTAAGGCACTTATGAAATAATATAAATTAAATATGACAGAGAATGCCTACTCTAGAAAAATCTCTTAAATTTTAATTATACATATAAATTTAACTCTATAGGAAAAAACGGAACTGTTATAAAATCACTTTGGTGTCCGTCTGTCTGTCAAGATCCTCTTTCTCAGGAACAGAAGAGATAATAAAAAAATAACAAAAAAATCAAATTGTTGGGTCTACGATTCATTTTAACTGTGCTCTCAAATCAAATTTGTAAGTCAACGGGATCAAAAGATAATATTAATATTATTATTTTCTATGACCCATATTCATATATTCACATATTTGGCAAGAAGTAATGTCTAACAGCATACATATACTTAGAGAAATTTGTATGAAACCCTCAAGCGTACCTATATCCAACTCGCAGTTAGCCGAATGTTTTTGTTGTCAAATATACGCATGGCCTTTTGTTATTTAGACGTGAATATGGTATTTAGATATGATCTAGTCAGCATTGGGTGGGGCAATTTAGTCTCGCCCCAATACTCTCATATTATTGAACTTGCCGAAAACAGTTTCTTACGTATTATAGGTACATTTACCTATGTTACCTATATTTTATTTTTAAATTGTGGTTCTAATAACGGTTTACTAAAGACCGGCTTTAAATTAATAAGCATTATCACGCCGTATCAAGCTGTATCCAGTCTAAAGACCGTAGCATATCTTTTACGTATCTAAGCCGCAGGTATGTAAGTATTTATGTAGTATTTGATAGTAATATTTGCAAATAGCATAAAATTTAGGTAGATACCTATGAAAATGGTGTACATATATACAGCCTGGGTTATATGACATACCATTGATTTTTTACAAAACGACAAAACATTTTACTTACAAGCCTTTCTTAGTCTATATTTCTCTGTAAGTACCAAAAGAACAAATATCGCCAAATGTAACAAGGCTAGCCTAGTCAAAAGTTTATTTGAATGGGCAGTAACAGATTGCTTCCATGAGGAATTAAGTAAACTCTTGGAATAATTTAATCACGTATAATGATTTTGGTATTTTCATCAACAAGTCGTTGCTGTCAAGTTTAATGCTGCTTGCATTAAAAAGTTCTTGATCTTTGTCACATAAGACATACAGTAGAGTAGGTTATTCGAGGATTTCATAATTTTTTCGGAAGCTTAACAGAATGAATAAAAAAAACATTTAGTGCGAATTAGGGTACTACACAAATCATCATCATCATCATCAATCTGCCCTTATGCAAGTTACTTGGGGTCGGTGCAACACGTTTTCTCCTTCCATTCTCCACTGTCAGACGTCATAGCATCATTTATTCCTTTTTCTTTCACATAAAGCGTGCTCCATCTTCGACCACATCATCACTTACCATCAGGTGAGATGGTGGTCAAACGCAAACCTGTTGTCGAATAAAAAAAAAATATCATACCACTCACAATCCATCCATCTTTTCTTTGGCCTTTCTCTACGTCTCCATCCATCAACATTCAAACCCATCACACTTTTAGTTACTTGCGTGTCAGTCCTCCTCATCAGATATCCATACTTACTTCACATAAGATAGGTGACTTCCTTCCTACACGAAAAATACAGTGTTCTTTGTCAGTAAACTAAGTATCTACTTTAAAAACTTTTTCTGAATGACTATCAATTAAAGCAGTTTAAACAAAACGCTGCCATAACTTGACTAAGACCGGCCGCTCATTACAACTTTTTGTCACCGTGACTTTTTGTCACTTAGTCAAGTGCTATGAAAACTATACTGAGTGCGCTCATTATGGTGACTTGATAAGACGGTGACAAAAAGTTGCAGCGACAGGCAGTACCGGAGTGACGTGACTGTCACTCGCCCTGTACATTACTATGGGAGTCCGCTCACTGGTGACTTTTTGTCACTCAGCCGTAAAGATGGGCGTTTAAACGAAAAGCATATAATAAAACATGTTATTTAAAATAAGCGTATAAGCAGATTAGTTTGACAACCTCGTTGAAGTCCATTACAAAAATGAACGCGATATACATGTGTCAGTTATAACAAAACGCAACTGAAAACGGTTGCCGTAGCAATAACGTTAGGTATCGGTATCGTCTCAACCGGCAACGGTTATCAATCTGCAGAGTACGAGTAGCGAGCGAGTAGCTACAACTCAACGCGCAACTACGAAAACATTAGAAACCGAAACCGATGATAACCAACCGGCAACTGGCAACCATGCCCACCCTCTCTCACTTAGCCGATAATTAGGTGTAAGAAAGAGAAGATGCGATTATCGTTTTGTTGGCATGCATTGGTTATCATGGATATCTTAAGGCTTGTATTCATGCCAATAACCTTGACCATTTGGGTGGAGCTAACGACCCCTCTCCGCGCGCCACTCCGCGCAGCTCCGCCACACGCGCGCGCGCGCGCGGCCCGCTCCCGCACCTCCAGCATGCGTCGTCGCTTCGCCTAGTCTCGGCACAGAGTATCGAAATCACAGAAGGTCAAGTCATCGTGAAAGTTAAATTCATTTTTATTTGTACCGCATGAAAAGCGGTCAAATTTTGTTTTTATTTATTATCTATTGATATGGATGCACTTTTAATATGTACTGTAGAAACTATACCTCTATTATAAATCAGCCTGGCTTGAAAAATGAGGTAAACAACTTGATGTATCTTTTTAACTAAATTATAAATAAAATAAAAATTTATGGCTCAATGTGTTGCTAAGCGCAAAACTCAGGAATGGCTGGATCAATACGGATTTTTTTTTGCGAATATTCGTTGTAGTCTGAGGAAGGTTTCTATGAAGAGAAAAATAGTAGGTAGGTAGGTAGGGTATGTATGTAGGTAGGAACTTAGAGTAAGGTAGATAGGTAGTATAATTATTACTAGTGTATGTCATATTATATGTTATATTTTTTATAAACAAATAGATTATAACTAAAATTCACTGAAATTTAACTTTCTTTCACCAAGTATTTTTATTCTTTTGGTTAGTTGAACTTCTTCATCGTCACTTATTTCTCCATGTTCACATATATTTATTTTTGGAAATTTTGATAGCCATATAAAATCTTGTTCTATGTTTTCTTTTTGTCCTTCTTCGTTCTCGTTTTCTTCATTTTTCTGTTCAATCTGTTTTGCTTTCCTTAGTTCTATTTCCTTCTCTTTGTCGTTTTCTTCTTTCTCTTGTATATTATCTTAACTCTATTTCTCTATCTCAACTGGTGGCTTCGCCCGTACGAAGAGAAACCGGTTCATATCGGCTCAAGCCAGGCCTCGCTCAGACGAAGTGCACACACGCGCCTAGCTTGTAGTAGTGTACCTATCATAGCGCAGTTGTACGAAGCTTACCCTCTGTCTGTTTACTCTGTGCTATCTACTTTTATGCGAGGTAAGTAAAGCGATAGTTTATAATGAAATCTATACTATATATAATGTAATATATAATCTATACTAATATTATAAAGCGGAAAAGTTTGTTAGTTTGTTTGTTTGTTTGCTTGAACGCGCTAATCTTCGAAAGTACTGGATGGATTTGGATGCAATTTGGTATGGAAGTAGCTTGAAGCTTGAGGAAGGTTATAGGCTACTTATTACGCGACTGCAAAAAAGGAGAGTTATGTTTTTACCGTGATAGAATCCACGGGAGCGAAGCCCCGCGTGAGTACTAGTATAATCTATACTAATATTATAAAGCTGAAGAGTTTGTTTGTTTGTTTGTTTGTTTGTTTGCTTGAACGCGCTAATCTCAGGAACTACCGTTCTGATTTAAAAAATTCTTTCAGTGTTAGATAGCCCATTTATCGAGGAAGGCTATAGGCTATATATCATCACGCTAACACCAATAGGAGCGGAGCAGTAATGAAGAATGTTTCAAAATCGGGGGATTTTTTTTTTCCACGGGGACGAAGTCGCGGGCGGAAGCTAGTAATATTATAAAGCGGAAAAGTTTGTTTGTTTGTTTGCTTGAACGCGCTAATCTTCGAAAGTACTGGATGAATTTGGATGCAATTTGGTATGGAAGTAGCTTGAAGCTTGAGGAAGGTTATAGGCTACTTTTACGCGACTGCAAAAAGGAGAGTTATGTTTTTACCGTGATAGAATCCATGGGAGCAAAGCCCCGCGTGAATACTAGTATGTAGATAAAACTTTAAACTTGCCTTGATAATAAATGTATACCCTTTTGTTTTAATATTTTTTAGACTCCTCTTCATTCGTTTCTTCTTATTCCCCATGTTTTACAAACTAAATTTAAACACTAATAAAACTGTAAAATACTATAACTTTATAACATTAACACTACTTATAGATACCTACATAGAATACTCTTAACTTATAAACAAGAATCAGAAATAAAACTTTTTATCAAAAAATAGATCCGACTTTCATATAAAAACACTACAAAGGCAAAATTAACCTTAATTTTGGAAGTCGGTGTCATTTCTTTGTATTTTCTTTTTTTTTTGACTCCGTCTTCCGAAATTTAAAGTTATTTTTGCCTTTGTAGCGTTTTTATATGAAAGTCGGTTCTATTTTTGGTAAAAAGTTTTATTTCACGCTTTTTAGTGGGTCGGTTTGTAATTTATCTAGTTACAAAAGCCAAAATTTCAACTACTTATCACCTTTTACAAAATATTGCTTTTCCCGGTGAAGAGCCGTTTATTTTTGAGGAGTGCTCCTGGTACATCACCATCAGCTCTACTTCACCATATGCATTGTGATGAGCATAAAGTGCTTAACATCTATATTCAAGTAATCTAATCTCAATCCACGAAATACTTATTATTGAGTAGTTTCGATGGCCATCTGGGGTCTTCGTCATCAGGTCCACTTCCTCAAATGGTGCTTTTTGATAGCAACTGCACAAGGTACTATAAGAAATATCCAAAACGCAATAGGTATGCCTATAATATTTGAAGAGTTTCCTCGATTTCTCCATGATTTTATCATCAGATCCAAACGTGACGACAATGGGACCAACTAGAAAGTATATTCTTTCAAACAAAAAAAGAATTTTCCAAATCGGTCCAGCCATCTGCGAGTAATGAAGTAACATACATAAAAAAAAGTTCAAGACGAATTGAGAACCTCCTCCTTTTTTTAAAGTCGGTTAAAAAGCTATTCCACTATTTACAAAATTAAATTTTTGCAATAATATCTTACGATTTTATTTCGTAGTGCTTGAGCTCTCGCAACGCGGCATACGTCCACCTAGCAACACGATGCGCCCCGCACTGAATTTGTGGACGAGTGCGGGGGTGACGTAAACGCAGTCTTTAATCGGACCCATTTTTAATTTATTGTAATAAAAATAATACATATTTGTAAAAAGTAACAAAACCAAATTATTTTCATCTGTATTACAAAGCAGTAGTATATTTTTTATACTCTTTTGATAAGAAATTAAGGAGTAAAATGGTTTCATCTCAATGATTTGGAGGTGATTTGGCATTTTTTTTTTCTTATTAAGTGATACGGATAGAAAAATTGTGGCTAAACCAAATTACGGTTCATATCATGTAGATTACTAACAATTTTTTTCAGATGTAATTTCTCTGTAATTGCCGATGAAAAGTTGCTTCATCTGAATGCTTTTTTCAAGCTTTTTTCGAGAGAGCAGCCTTAAGGAAATAATATGGTCGTATAGGTATACCAATTGCTGGTCTAATGATGAACAGTTTTGATGTGTTTGTCGGTTATCACAGATATTTTTACTAAATAGAAATACTTTTAGAACTAAAGTTATAAAGGAACTGAATATATTAGATACCAGTCATTTTGAAGTTGCTGACTAATTTGAAAGTTTGTTGAGTTATTAAAATATAATAGTTTACTTGAATGTGAACTAAATTGAACTAACTAGCTTGACTCTTCATCACATCATACCTCTTAGCGTATGTATATGTAATATGTGGAAAATGTTGTTGTGATTACATTTTATTTTTTGTTATAATTTACTTATTATTATTATGTTTAATGTAATGACGTTTTTTCCAACATGTTTCTGTGTGTGTCTGTTTCGAATTATTGAGTGAATTATACTTGTGCCGGTGTCGGTTGTCTGCTTTCTTGTCGGTTATTTGAAGAACTTGTTAATTGTTTTATGATTTCTGTTTTTGGAGATTTGAGACGATTTATTATTTTCTGAGAAGAGACTATTAAAATTCTTTAGTTCATAAAAGTTAAGTGCGTAATCGTAGTTGTGTATTAAATTTAAGTGTGTAAATAGACAATGCAAACACAGTTTAATAATAGTTTTTAGTGCTAGATATACTCGTGTATACATAAACTGACTTATAAAAATGAATTTAATGACATAAATCGAGTGTCGTTCAACTGCCTAAAGCTTAGCTTGTCTTTCATACAATGGTACACTCTATAATCGTTACACCCAGTCTCAATAACGACAGCAATTAAATAATAAAATGTACTTTTTAAGTGGCCGAAATTAGTAAAAACTGCGGAGCTATAGGTTCTTTTGTTACTTTATTATTCTAGAACGTAATAAACTCGACTGTCGCGGTCGGCATCATAAATACTAAACTTTTTACGACATCTGTTCTTTTATTCACAAATTGCACGTGTAGACGGTTATTAGTAGGATTCGTGGATTACAAACTAAAAAATACAACAAAATTACTGGTGCAGCAAAAGACGTCAGATGAAAATGACAAAAAACACACTACGAAATAGCGTTCAAATAAGATTTGTTTTTTCTAACACTAGTCTGAAATATTTCTGTTTTCATTTTCTAACATAGTTTTTTTCCTATAATATCAAAATACACGAAGTCCCTTGAGTGTAGTTATATAGAGCTAACACTGTAATAATATGATGATACTAGCTTCTGCCCGCGACTTCGATCGCGTGGGAGGTTTTTCCCGCATAAATGCCGATTCCGTGGGAATGCTGGGATTAAAAGTAGTATATGTATTATTCCAGTATCTCAACTATCTACTTACCAAATTTCATTGAAATCCGTTCTGTAGTATTTACGTGAAAGAGCAACAAACATACATACATCCTCACAAACTTTTGCATTTATAATAACAGTAGGATTGATTAACTGACCATTGTTTAAATAGTATAATTATGATGATAGTGATTATTAGGTGAAGGTGAGTTAGCGAGCCATGTTAATTTAATCAATCAATGTGAATATGATGATTTTTAAATGCGCCGCATTTTTTGTATATTTTTCATATAAAAATGTGCTAGTCCTAAGCCTAGAAGAAAGCTATGAAGGGAAATTACCAGTATCGTTATAATCCCTTTACTCCACTCCTTGTTATATTCATACTGTGGTTATTTTAGCTATCCAGTTGTTGTAATAACTATAGAGGTACAACAACTGAATAGTTAGATTAACTGCATTTGTGATACCGTTATTCAGCAACCGTTATCAATAACGTTATTGCCACTAAATACCGGTTAGATAACGGTTATCAAAAATAACTAGTAACGCCCATGTCTAGAACGTGATTTGTTACCCAAGAAGTCACCTCAGTGAGCGCATCGTGGGTGACAGCAGGCGACAGTAACAATAAGTCAAGGTGACAAAAAGTTGTAATGGGCGGCCGGTCTTAGACTAGAAAAAGTGCGAGTATCTCTAGATGATACTCCCTAAACGTGTTTTGAAAACTTCCCTTATGGAATTACATTCATTGATTCAACCAGACTTTATCACGATTAATTCTATAGAAGATTGCGTTTGCCTTTCTTTTTACGAAAACTCAGCCATCTTGGCCTTCTTAGTTAAAACACAATAAAACGATATCAGTCTTACTTTCATTCCTGGTACGTCCTCCGCTACCCAATTCCAACCCATGTTACTAGGAACAGGTGGATAATGATATTTGTACTTTAAATCTTCCTTTTCTAGAGGCGCCTTTTGCACTGCAACTGAAATATAAAAATAAATACTTAAGGCAAACTACTAGCGGTTGCGGAGGTAGAGGTCAACGGAGGCGATATACAAAAGTAACTCTGTCTGTTAGCCCATCTGTTACATTTGCACGCCTAACCCCTTAACCGAACTTGTGACAGAGATATATTAGGCTATTTCTTTCACTGGCAATAAATCTTCTGCCGCAAACTAAGCCACGGGAGAGTATTTGTTATTTGAATATTTCATAAAGAATTATATAGATCTCCGTTACAACTTTATGGCGAATGTTGGCATTTTGATGAAGTTCTAAATTTGTGGACGCAAAGGCTAGAATTATTTGCAACGCAATTGTTTGCTGCACCAGGAGACTTACCAGCTTTTTCAGTTTTAGGTTTCTTTTTTTTTCCTTGATCACCCTCTCCCTTTTCAGATTTTTGCTTCTTTTTAACTTTTTCTTCCTCACCACCCTCTTGAGCTGCCTTTTCTCCTTCTTTCTTATCTAAACTTCTTCTTCTTTTTTCTTCAGGAGCTTTTTTTTCAGGTACCCCCTTCTTCTCTACAACTCCCTTCGCAGCTTTATATTTATCTCCAGTTTTTGAACCACCCTTTGAACTTTTTGTACTCGGAGCTTCCTTCACTTCATTTTCTTCTGGCCATGGACTTTTAACTTTTATGTAGTTTTTGTCGTACAATTTATGGTATACCGGGCAAGGGTGGGGTTTAATATGCTCTGGCTGGTATCGCATATCATCTCCGAGACACTCGTAGCCCCCGCAAACCGGGCAGTAAGTAGTTTTTTTAGAAAATTTAAATGTACATACACAATCACAGAAGCAAGGATCTTCTTTGATATCTATACATTTTTGTTTCTTAGTCACTCCATCAGCAACAAAATCTTTAACTCTTTCGGCTATTTCACATGACTTCAGGCAACACATGTTGTGAATTTCATCGAGTCGCATTTCTATCTCACTGTCCTCAGGACTAGGCGGGAACTCGTGTTTGTTGGGGCATACTGGTGTAATACACTTCAGAGGTTGTTCAAATGGTTCAATAAACCGACACACGCCTTTAGAACAGGTCACCTCGTGCTCCACATTAGGGCATTCAGGATGACAAATTTTATCCTTAGATTTGGATGTTTTAATTGATTTATTTTCAGATTCTTTACTGCCAGGACTTTTTGAAGGAGTTGATTGTCCACTTGCGGCTTTAGGAGATGTCTTTGAGACTGTTTTTGATGGAGTTGATTGTCCACTTGCGGCTTTAGGAGATGTCTTTGAGACTGTTTTTGAAGGAGTTGATTGTCCACTAGCGGCTTTAGGAGATGTATTTGAGACTGTTTTTGAAGGAGCCGGTGAAGGCGGTTGCGAAGGAGTTTTGACTGGAGTTCTGTTGCCCGATGGCGTTGGGCTGTTGACAGAGTTACGTTCAAAATCGTATTCCACTGTGAAATAAAACACGTCGTAGATTTTCTGTTTTGGTTGTTTGAATGGACACCCTAATCCCTCACAGACACTCGCTTCGCTCGACGTCGCATTCTCACAATCTTTGCTACAGCAAGAATCACATGAATCTTTCGTGGTCAGTGCGGATTTCATCTTTTCTATGCAAGCGCATTGAGTAGACGCGCCTTCATGAGTTGCCCCGTGTGTAAATACGCCTTCATGTCGCAGGAAGTCTTGAATTGTTGAAGCTAATGTACAGTCTTTACTTCCACAGGGCCCTATAAGATCATCAATTTTTAATTCTTGATTGTCTTCATCTACTAGATCTTCAATATAAGCTCTTATATCTCTCGCAATTTTACATTCCGGTTTACCGCATGGACCACGTATATTAGCAATGTCGAAAGTAGCGGCCCTAGATCCTTTAGGTTTTTCGCCAGAATCGATACAAATTGGGCACGGACCAGTTTTTGCTTCCTTCTTAAATCTTTCAGCGAAGGCACCCTTCGGCCATGCTGTCTCCCGACAGTAGCAAAGTCTATCAATATCGGTAGCTTTCACTCTCGGACTAATTGTTGGTCGAGGTGTTAGCATCCTTAAATTATCATTACAGGACACAATGATCTTCCTAACGTAATCAATTATAAAATTGATATCCGGACAAGTCTCAGGTGATTTATAAATTGATTCGGGAGGTTTATCCGCATGACCTATACAACAATAATCATTTTCAGTAAAGAAGGCAAGGTTTGCCCCAGGGGCATTCTTATAGTCAGCATAAGCAATTTTATTGGGCTTTGGCTTGTCCACGATAAATTGATTTTCTATATTCTTACAATTTTTCTCAAAGTCTTCATCCGTCGATTTCAAAGTACACATGTAAGATGTTGTTTTGGAATTTATTCCAGTGTACAGAAATTTTCTGATTGAGGAATCTTCTGAGAGTGTACGAAATGCCGTTGTAAGCTTATCGTTTAAGAATGTCAATTTCACTTGAATTGCTATTTTCGCCAACAGTTTTCCTTTTCCTTCTTCAAAGATATTGAACTCGTCTCTTAAAGTGACTGGAGCAGGTTCTTGACAATTAGCAATCTGTGTTAAATAAGTTATAAATATCGGGTCCCAAGGTATGGTCGTTGTGCCAATAAAGACTAAATGATCTTCCTTGCTCCACAACGACAGTTCGAGGGGGTAGTTCATCATATTTTGTATTAATATCTCTGCGCTACTAGGAAACAATACTGACTGGCCGGATTGTATCACTGGTTCTGGTGGTGGTTCCTCTACTTTGCCCTTTTTCCCTTTTTTCCCCTTTTTTGGTTTTGGTTTCTTCTTCTTTTTCTTTTTGCCTTTCTTTCCAACTGGCTCAGGAGGCAGGGGGAGTGGCTCAGGCATAACTATGTGCATTTGTTTTGGATCTTTAAGCTCCAGTGAAAATATGTTTGCAAAATCACTTTTTATTACCAAACCTCGACAGTCTAACAAGTTCACACCCTTCACACTCTCCACTACCACCTCGAATAAGAACATTGCAGTCTTAACAGCCATAATTATGTTTGTTTTTTTTTTCTTTATAAAGTTTTATTTGAATATGTGTAGCGTAAATTACATCATAATAATATAAAATGTTATGTAAGTGGCATAAGAACTCTTAATTTTCACATAAACTCAAAGAGAATGTAATACACTATGACATAAACTGACAATGACAAACGACAATATTTCTTTACTCTCCTATTACTTTTAATTATCACTTATTCAAATAATTTTCAGCCATATGAATTATAGAACTACAACCTCTAAGCAAGATTTCTTTATTGGAAAAAGATGTTCAGTTATTATTAGTATTTCTGTATTTCTACATTTAGGCCCAGCCCGCAGGTCACGCAACACTTCTCAGTGGGCACACTTTAAAAACGTGATTCCAAGATAGTACAATATAGATAAAAAGAGTGAATTTTTCTTTCTTTAGGAACATAAAGTTCAGCTTGTCAGTGAGGAAATTGGATTACATCTCACAGCGTCACACACTCACACAACGTATATTTAGTACACTTAGCACGAAGCGAACTGATTGGGATTGGGACTCTACAAGTATCGTAGCGTTGCATCTTGTCTAGGTGAGAAATGACCTCGATACCTGTTTTTGTGAATACACCAAACCATTATGAGCCTTAGTTCATGAAAATGACCTATGGTGGGGTCTAAAGCTACCTAAATAATTTCCCTTAATAATTCTATTCTTCAGCATCTATAAAAAGGTGTATTTTTTAAGTTTATTTATTGTACGTTACATGTCTTCGGAGGGTAAGTGTGATCCATCATCGATCACAATAATTCTTTTCATCCATAAGATCGTTGTCAAATGCGAGCCTGATAAAACAAAAACCGGTCAAGTGGGTGTCGGGCCACGCGCAGTGTAGGGTCCCGTAGTTTTTATAACAGCCAAGTGCGTGTCGTATTCGCGGACTGATCGTTTCGTACCATGCTCTAACTAACAGCCAAACTTGACTACCTAACTAATTTACTTCCTATACAAATCCTCACCTGATTCGACAATTTTGCACGGAAAGTTCTCCGTTAATTGTGGATCGATTTTGAAAATTATTTTTCCGTTTGAAATGGTATGCTCTTGAGGTAGTACCATTGTCACCAAATTAGAATTTGATGAAGGGATCCCATGGAAATCGAGGGAAACCCTCAAATTTTAAAGGCAATAGTTAGCGATTTTGGTATTTTTTATAGTAAATTGTGCATTTGCTCTCAGAAAGCACTATTTGGTGAAGCGGAACTGATGAAGAAGATCACAGATGGCCACCGGAACTACTCAATAATAAGTATTTCACGGGTTGCGATTCGATTACTTTAAAATGGTTGCTAAGCAATTTATGGTCGTCACAATGCGAATGGTGAAATGGAGCTGATGGTGAAATACCAGGAGAACTCCTCAACAATTAACGCCCCTGCATCGGGAAAAGCAATATTTTGTAAAAGGCGATAAGCAAGTTGACATTAGGCTATTGTAACTTAGATAAATTATAAACAAACCCACTAAACAGCGAGAAATTAAAACTTTTTAACAAAAAAAAAACCGACCTCCAAAAAACACTACAATGTGAAAAATAACTTCAATTTCGGAAGTCGGTGGCAAGAAACTAAAATACAGATCCAAAGACACCATCTTCTGATATTAAAGTTATTTTTCACATTGTACCTAGTGGTTTTGTGGAAGTCGGTTTTTTTTTGTTAAAAAGTTTTTTTTATAAAACTTATTTAAATATGAAACTAGCGCGATACAACTGACGCTTAGCGCCATCTATCGACATTTCTATGGTGTTGTTCGAAATTTTCGAGTCAAATACAATTGGTCGACTATTACTCGTAAACTTGTAAAGCCCACTTATGTGTGATAGTTTTCCTTTAAACTTCGTTATATATAGGTACTACTGCCGTGTCATTTGAATTTCTAACTACAACCGTTTAGTTGATAGAGGGGGAGACACTTGACTCTAACGAAAATTGGTACTTTAAAGCTTGATTAGTCACGAACGGTTTGCTTAATCAAAAAAAACCGGTCAAGTGCGTGTCGGGCCACGCGCAGTGTAGGGTTCCGTAGTTTTTATAACAGCCAAGTGCGTGTCGTATTCGCTGACTGATCGTTTCGTACCATGCTCTAACTAAAAGCCAAACATGACTACCTAACTAATTTGACTTCCTATACAAATCCTCACCTGATCCGACAATTTTGCACGGAAAGTTTCAATTTTTTTTTTAGAGGTATGTATACATATTTAAATACGGACACAGAGCTACACTACTCAATCATCACAAGAAGCTAGCACGATACAACTGGCGCCATCTATCGACATTTCTATAGAGTTGTTCGAAATTTTCGAGTCAAATACAATTGGTCGACTATTACTCGTAAACTTGTAAAGCCCACTTATGTGTGATAGTTTTCCTTTAAATTTCGTTATATATAGGTACTACTGCCGTGACATTTGAATTTCTAACTATAACCGTTTAGTTGATAGAGGGGGAGGACACTTGACTCTAACGAAAATTGGTACTTTAAAGTTTGATAAGTCACGAACGGTTTACTTAATCAAAAAACTGTCTTACCAAACCCCTAATATTTTTAAAAGACCTATCCAATGATATCCCTCACTATGGGAAGAATGAAAATAAAAAAAAAATTATCATCCCACTTTACATGTATGGGTACCCTAAATAATTGTTTTTTTCAAAATTTTATTTTACCACTTTTTCGGCGTCATTTACGTGTATACTCATGCTAAAGTACAACTTTCTAGTACCAATGGTTTTTGAGCTAAACCGCGGACAGACGGACAGACAGACGGACATGGCGAAACTATAAGGGTTCCTTGTTGACTACGGAACCCTAAAAACGGTCTTCCCTAACCCCTAATATTTTTAAAAGACCTATCCAACGGTATCCTACACTATGGGAAGGACGAAAAAAAAATATCATCCCACTTTACATGTAGGGGAGGTACCCTAAATAATTGTTTTTTTCAAAATTTTATTTTACCACTATTTTGGCATCATTAACGTGTATACTCATGCCAAATTACAACTTTCTAGTACCAATGGTTTTTGAGCTAAACCGCGGACAGACGGACAGACAGACGGACATGGCGAAACTATAAGGGTTCCTTGTTGACTACGGAACCCTAAAAACGGTCTTCCCTAACCCCTAATATTTTTAAAAGACCTATCCAACGGTATCCTACACTATGGGAAGGACGAAAAAAAAAAAATATCATCCCACTTTACATGTAGGGGAGGTACCCTAAATAATTGTTTTTTTCAAAATTTTATTTTACCACTTTTTCGGCGTCATTTACGTGTATACTCATGCTAAAGTACAACTTTCTAGTACCAATAGTTTTTGAGCTAAACCGCGGACAGACGGACAGACAGACGGACATGGCGAAACTATAAGGGTTCCTTGTTGACTACGGAACCCTAAAAACGGTCTTCCCTAACCCCTAATATTTTTAAAAGACCTATCCAACGGTATCCTACACTATGGGAAGGACGAAAAAAAAAAATATCATCCCACTTTACATGTAGGGGAGGTACCCTAAATAATTGTTTTTTTTCAAAATTTTAATTTACCACTATTTTGGCATCATTAACGTGTATACTCATGCCAAATTACAACTTTCTAGTACCAATGGTTTTTGAGCTAAACCGCGGACAGACGGACAGACAGACGGACATGGTGAAACTATAAGGGTTCCTTGTTGACTACGGAACCCTAAAAACGGGTTGCACTCCGGGAGTGCCGGCAGAAGTGAAAACTTGAATATCAACGTTGTGCACGCAATAATTTTGCACGAATTGCTTTAATTATCAGTATAAAAGTACTATCATTTATGTGGTAGAATACAATATTTATTTATTGCGCTATCGTACACAAACATGACAATTTATATTGCATTAAAAAGTTTGCGCAGGCAAACATTTTCGCCGCCGCGCCGTAGAAAGAGAGGGGGATACTTCCTCTCCTACGCCACGACGGCTGTCTACTCTCCGTCCGTCTTACGAATTTTCGATCAGGTCGCGTGTCCTGAGTCCTGACGCGAGTTTAACATTTTTTACCCATTACAAAAAAAGTGCACAACGCCGCTAAAGAAGTTTTCACTTTAAAAATATTACATAGAAAAATGAACGCACTCTTTCACCAGCTGAATTCTAGCTGTCAATATCGATTTGACAAACACTTGACATTGACATTGACAAACCTTTCTCAGTATTTGTTTGACGTATAATAGGTACGAAAAATCCTCATATTACGAAATCGTAGTAGACAATAAATGTTGAACATTTTCCAATAAGTTTTCCATGGCGTAATCGACTTTACCGCGGCTCATGATGTTGACCCACATAGCATTAATAGAATACAACAGATGACTTCCACAAATTTTCACCCACACTGAATATTTAGGTAAGTGATTTTACGAATGCTCGAATTGTTCTAAATTTATTAATGTTAATTCATAAGTGTGTTGAGTGACGCGTGTGTGATGATGCCCAGTAAATTATGTGTTATTACATCACAGTTCATTATTGATTGATATTCAATTCACACGTGACCATTGAAGAAAAAAAACAATGTGAAAAGTGCGATATTTCCGGCTTTTATGAATTAATAAAACTATCATTTATCTGTTTTAAAATAGAATATAATTATAAAGTGTCGCGGCACAAGAATTGAACTAAAATATACTAGTTTCGATATTTTTTTTAATTATTGAAACCTCGTGTATCTGACACTTGAGGGTTGTGAACATTGAGATAATAATTATGTACTACGTACTAGAGGAGTCACCACACATCACTACTGCGTTCCATTCAAGTGCGGTCAATAGGCCGCCCTTCACTTAGATGCTTGCCAGATCTTGAGCGCATAGGTAATTTTTTGTTTTATATGAAAAAAAAAACATTCTAACGCATTAAATATGCCATCGTATGTTTTATGATATTGCACTAATAATTCAACTAATACGGCGAAGTGCTGAGGAATAACTTCTCATGGGTGAATAACTAGATATTCATTTTTAAATTTAATTTGAAGAAAATATTTGGTGGACGCCATTTGTCATAGACTAAAAATTAAGAGTGACAATTTGGATACAAGCTGACAATTCTTTTTAAAGCAGAAAATTATAATCTAACATAATATTTTACATTATTATTTGATAATTACATTTAGAAAAGAACAAACGGTGGTTATTCAAAGAAAAAAGATAAAAATGTAAGTTGAAAAATAATTATTGCATTCTGTAAGACATAATTTGTTACATTTTGTTTATTTTATGTTTGGGCCGTAAAGATAGGGAATTTTTAAATAAAATTGTCCTAAACAACCACAGTGAAGAGACCTGGTTGTGGTTAAACATACATAAGTATGATTGGATGGTCCAATCATACTTATGTATGTTTGTTGTATTTTCACGAAGAGGATAAATTATACCAGAAAGCAGGAAGGCATTTTCTGAAGTCTGCAAACCTTGTGTAAGCTGTAAGCTTCATGCTCTAAGCGAATTGTAAATTTCTCTACCTATTCCAATTTGATAATATGTTTATAACTAATTGTAATGTATTTGATTATGTAAATAAATAAAAGTTTGTTTACTTTAAGTAGGGTAAATACGCCAAAAGTCGGCCCCCTAACGGATTTTCTGACTGGGGATCGCTCTGGCGCCATCAGTTTGCAACGAAGGATAGCTTCTGATGCGGTTTTGGATAGTTTCATATGTCTATTTCATGTTTATAGGCATAAGGTTGTTATTTCTATTAAAATAAAAAAGTTTTAAGGTTTAGATGAGTCGAGAACGAAAAAACCCTAAAGTCGGCCATTCACGGCCCATGGTCGGTCGCGTTTTTCCCAAATGTCGGCCGGCATATAGGATGTTTTAAATTAAGACTGACAAATATTATTAATATGATTTATTTTGGCAGGAGTCTAATATCACACTAAGTATACATTTGTAATTGTATTTTTTTATTACTAAAATATATCTTTCCCCTCAACAATGTTAGGTACTAAAATTATAACAAAGTAAAACATCACAATAAAATAAAATACTTGCAACGTTGTTTGTGGGATGCCAAATAGTTTAATGCACGAATGGACATCCATACCTATTGCCCCAAGAGCTTCATTTATTTTATTGCGATCGTAACCGCATAATTTTCTTTGCTTTCGCGAAAGCCTTGCATCTACCTGCTCTGTCATTGTAGTACCTTAAATTAAAAGCATTAAGTGAAAACGAACGAACTTTTTGTCACGTGCAGGTTAATGAATCAATGAAAGTAAGTAAACTTCAAAGATATTTTTTAAGCTAATAAACAAAGGTTTCATAGATAGCAAGTTGCAAAGAGCAATTTATATTTATATCCCAAATTCCCAAACCATAATTAGCTACCATAAATATGTTTTCAATATTGTCAATACCTATATTAAAACTAAACTTCTTAATAATATTAATAAAATATACTTGTCATAATACATATTTAAATTTGAGAAAATAAGTTTGATAAATAAATTAAAAATTACTAGCTACCACCCAAAGTGATTGCAGACCGCCTCTTCGGGCACCTGAATCGGGTGGGCCCGGATCTTGCGGAGTGCCAGTTTGGCTTCCGCAGGGGGCGCTCGACGGTGGATGCTGTCATGCGCGTGAGAGCCCTCACGACGGGGGACGCGGTATCCCGGGGCAGGGTCGTCTTGGCGGTGTCTTTGGACATCACCAACGCCTTCAACACCCTGCCCTGGAGTTGCATCAGGGAGGCACTCCGGTATCACCGGGTGCCGACCTACCTCCGTCGCATAGTCGAGGACTACCTGACGGACAGAGCCGTCATCTACCCCGGTCACCGGGGAGAGTGGAACCGGCGAGAGATGTCGTGCGGTGTCCCACAGGGTTCGGTCTTGGGGCCGCCCCTGTGGAACATCGGATACGACTGGGTGCTGCGCGGCGACCTCCCTGACGGCGTCAGCGTAGTATGTTACGCTGACGACACGCTCGTCCTGGCGCAGGGAGAGTCGCACCAGGCGGCGGCCGACCTGGCGACGCAAGCGGTTGCGACAGTCGTTCGTAGGATCCGGCAGTTGGGACTCGACGTGGCGCTGCACAAGACCGAGGCCATGTGCTTCCATGGCGGTCGGAACGCGCCACGGTCCGAGTCCCACATAACGGTGGAGGGGGTTCGCATCGGCGTCGGGAGGACGATGAAGTACCTGGGACTCGTCCTCGACAGCCGGTGGAACTTCAGGGAGCACTTCCTGAGTTTGGCCCCAAAGCTGAACCGGGCAGCAGCCGCCTTCAGGCGACTCCTGCCTAATCTCAGCGGGCCAAACGCCTCCTGCCGAAGGCTGTACGCCGGCGTCGTGCGGTCCATGGCCCTCTACGGGTCCCCAGTGTGGGCCCTGTGCATCCGGACGCGACCACTAAAGTTGGTCGCATGCCAGAGGGTCATGGCTATCCGAATGATCCGGGGATACCGCACGATCGCCGGCGAATCGGCCAACCTCCTTGCCGGATTGCTGCCCTGGGATCTGGAGGCGACTGCCCTCCAGCGCGTCTATGAATGGCGCGTGGAGGCGCAGCGCCGGGGCGTATCCCCGCTGCCTCGAGAAGTCGAGGCGCGGCGGGAAGAGCTCCGGCGCGATCTCAGGGCAGTATGGAGGGAACGACTGTCGCAACCGACGGCCGGGCACGCCGCAATTGCGGCGGTAAGACCCCTCTTTGAGGAGTGGCTAGATCGGCGTCACGGCGTCCTGACCTACCGCATGACGCAGGTCCTCACCGGACACGGAAGTTTCGGGAGGTACCTGTGTCTGATGGGAAAGGAGGAAACGTCTGGGTGTCACCACTGCGAGGGTCGCCCTGAGGACACCGTAGAGCACACGGTGCAAGACTGCCCCGCCTGGGCAGAGCACCGACGTGTCCTCACGGCGGCGATAGGCGGAGACCACTCGCGCCCGGCATTGGTCGAGGCCATGCTGCGGGGCGAGAGGGAGTGGGAAGCGGTCGCCTCCTTCTGCGAAGCAGTCATGCTTCCGAAGGAGGAGGCGGGCCGCGAGAGGGAGAGGATGGCGTCCTCCCTCCAGCCCAGCCGCAGTGGTAGACGCCCACGGCGTCGGACGTCGGCCGACGATCTCCGGCCACCGTAGGCGCGGGCATGCGGACAGTGAGTAAAGGGCAACTCGCTGTCCGACCATGGACCATGCCCGGGTCGACGGCGCGTCGTGTTCCACGCGCGCCTCAAAGAGCGTCAGCAACATGACGAGGCCCCCTCTGCAGAGGGCCGAAGCCTGCCGGGGTCGTGGGACTCATCCCGTTACCGTGGCCCCGGTATGTAAAGGGTTATTGAAGGAACACCGTGGATTTTAGTCAGTAAAAGTCTGACAGTCCCTCCCACCCTGCCCGGAGTGGGAGGACTTATTTGATAATTTTACCACGTTAAAAAAAAAAAAAAAAAAAAAAAGCTACCACCCAATGAAACAATACAAAAGTTATCAGCCTGTATAGTGGCGTCCGAATTTGAGGCTGGTCGACATTACGATCTTTAATATTTCTAATGTCGGCCCCTATTTCGTGTACCCTATTTCTCGAGATTCAATTAATATCACCCCGGCCGGTATTTGGCAATTAAACGTAAAATAGATTTATTTACCTGTAAGCTTTGCAAATTCTCTTGTTAAACCAATGGAATTGGTAGAATTGGAATTTATAAAACAGACTGCATTTACTTTAAGTCGGCCACGGCCGAGAATCGGGTTTTGAGTCAAAACTGGCGCTCTATTGACGGCCTCCTATTTTGCCCTTAAAACAATACGCAAAACGTTGAAAAAACTATCTCAAAATATAGTAAAAATAACGTATTAGTGATAAAAAAGCTCAAAACAAAAATAAAGAAATGTCTTACCGTAGTAATATCAATTTCCGAAGTATGAGTATTCACATCAAGTAAACTACTTTTAACGCAAACTTGACGCTTCAACGGCGCAGTCGCGACTTACGTTCAGTGTGCGAAGAGCGAGTGACGTAATCGAATAGTAACGGTTTGTACATATAGAGTATGAACTAAGGTTGTAATTCAGGTAGCAAAATTGTCACTTAATTACCTTTTGAATGAACGCAAGCTGAAAACGTACAGACGGCCGAAGATTGGGGGGGGGCCGACGTTTAGCGTATTTACCCTACTAAGGTTTTTTTTTTACGTTGTAAAATCATCAAATAAGTCCTCCCACCCCGGGCAGGGCCGGAGGGGCTGTCAGACTTGTACTGACTAAAATCCACGGTGTTCCTTCAATAGCCCTTTACGTTCCGGGGTCACGGTAATGGGATAAGTCCCACAACCCCGGCAGGCTTCGGCCCTCTGCAGTGGGGGCCTCGTCATGTTGCTGACGCTCTTTGAGGCGCGCGTGGAACACAACGCGCCGTCGACCTTGACATGGTCCATGGTCGGACAGCGAGTTGCCCTTTACTCAATGTCCGCATGCCCGCGCCTACGGTGGCCGGAGATCGTCGGCCGTGGGCGTTTACCACTGCGGCTGGGCTGGAGGGAGGACACCATCCTCTCCCTCACGCGGCCCGCCTCCTCCTTCGATAGCATGACTGCTTCGCAGAAGGAGGCGACCGCTTCTCACTCCGTCTCGCCCCGCAGCATGGCCTCGATCAGTGCCGGGCGCGAGAGGTCTCCGCGTGAGGACACGTCGGTGCTCTGCCCAAGCGGGGCAGTCTTGCACCGTATGCTCTACTGTATCCTCAGGGCGGTCCTCGCAGTGGTGACACCCAGGCGTTTCTTCCTTTCCCATCAGACACAGGTACCTCCCGAAACTTCCGTATCCGGTGAGGACCTGCATCATGCGGTAGGTCAGGACGCCGTGACGCCGATCTAGCCACTCCTCAAAGAGGGGTCTTACCGCCGCAATTGCGGCGTGCCCAAGTACTAAGGTTAACTTCAATTAATAATAAATTATGAATAAGAAGTATGAATGAAGTTTGTTAGGTATAAAGCTATGTTACTTCTGTAGTCAGAGCCAGCAGTTTAGTCTATATAAGTGACATTTTGTAGCAGAACGTTGAACGAAATGCGTAAGTGCCATGAAAATCACAGCGCTTCCAACCTCTTGGTTGCGAAAAACTACACCTTAGAAGCGTTCTAGCGCTGCGTGTTTTTATTGCTTTGTTATACAACTAATTATTGTTTCAGTGCTGCAGCGAGCTTTAGTTTAAACTCGTGCCAAAATGGAACATATCCTTTGCTTAGGATAGCTCCTCTAGTACGTAATACATATTACCTCAATGGTTGTGAAGTCCTTGTGGAAATAGCTTCTGTCTCTGTAAATATCCTGCTGTGTAACTACTGTGATTGAAATTTAGAATTCATATTCTTTAAAGATATAAAAGTGTGCTAGTGCTAAAACATTTATAGTCCTGCTGTTTTATCCACTTGTGTTTGGGTTTTGGTTTGGTCATGGTGTGTTCAAATAAGAAATTATCAAAAAAAAATGTACATTTTACAAAAAAAAATCTTACACATAATATAAGAATTGCCTGTGTAAGCATGAATAAACTGGTTTCAATGATGAATGTGATATCTATAGAAAAATAACTAAGTAATATTTACTGGATATCTTTGAAATGTGCCATTTTCAGATACTTAATAGATAACATACTCTGGGTACACATCATTTCATCTTGTTAATGTTAAATGAAATACATCACTCAAAATTTAAATATAATAACACTTGTGTTAAAACAAAATGCATGCCAGTTGCATTTAAAATATTTATTGATCTTTAAAAATATAATTATTTTGTGTTAATCTTACTTAGTCCTTTAACATTCTCTGTGTTAATAATAAATAATAATAAATATAAATAATTACCTTGTGGTAGCTTTAACCAAAATTGTGCGCTGAAAAGGTTGTACTTTCCGTAGTACAATGGACTTCGTGGTGGGCGGTTTGGCAGGGGTGGGTGCTGGGTTCTTCAGCAACCCGTTTGATGTTGTGAAGACCCGTATGCAGTTGCAAGGCGAGCTCCGCGCTCGGGGACAACATGCGGTCCACTATAAAAATGTGCCACATGCAATGTTCAACATAGTGAAACATGATGGAGTGACTGCGTTGCAGAAAGGACTTGCTCCTGCATTGTGGTTCCAGCTTGTTGTAAATGGGGTAAGGTAAGCTGTTTTTGCTTTTGTTTATTTTATGTGTATTTTGTTTATTTCCAGTAATGATTAAATTGATTTAGGGTGTCAGTCCTTTCCCATTTAATCCCCAAAGCATGTTTTTGGCAATAATAGGCATTTGTGTGTTTTTTGTAGTTTTTATTAAAACAAGCTTTATTCTATTTTATTCACATTTATTTATCTTTGTATACATACATGCATTATTTTTGTAATATATTGTAATAATTCTATTGAAAACAGAAGCATCATAAAAAGAATTGCATAAAAACCTATAGTAATTTGTTCACTATTCTATCATAAAACACACAAATAATAATAAAATGTTAATTATATAAGTGTGATATATTTTTTAATCAAATAATTCAATTATAGGTTAGGAATCTATCAACATGCTGATGACTATGGCCTCCTTAGAGACAAGGACAACAAAACTAAGTTCACGAACAGTCTCTTTTTCGGCTGCATATCAGGAATGTGCGGGGGCGTGTGTGGAAGCCCCTTTCAGCTTGTGAAGACCCAGCTCATGTCCTACTCCTCGCAGAGGATAGCTGTGGGGACCCAGCACGCCCACCCGGGCATGGTTGACGCCATGCAAAAGATTTACGCCAAGAATGGTCTCTTGGGATTGTGGAGAGGTGCCCACGGAATGATGATGAGGAATTCCATTGGGTCTGCGTCGCAAATTGCTTCTTTTGCTGTGTAAGTAGTTTATAAAACTCATTTTAATATTTTTATAGTGTAAAGGAAAGTTGTACCCAATTGTTAGATTCTACTCAAAATGAATTATGCTCTACTTAAAAATCCATCAATATCTTATAGAATTTCCTAAGAGTCTTCTAATTCTAAATCCATTCCATATATGTCCATTTTCGTATTAAATACATTTGCAGTTCTAAATATAACAAACAGTTTACAAAAAACAATGATAAGAAAAATATAGTATGTTGCAAGAGTCAGCTGATGAAACTGCCGTCATTTGTCAGTATTTATATAATTCAGTTGTATTTATTTATCAGCTCGACCTATCGTATTGACGGTTCTAGACAACGCCTTTTTGCGTCAGAGATAGCCTAGTTACCGATTAATTATAGTTTGTTGGGGACTTACATTGATTTATATGAACATTGAAAGAGAGTTTATTGATGATTTTTCTCAGAAGCTAGGAATCAATGATTCAACGATCTTATCTAGTTTAAGGTGATACATCTTCTATCTTAGTATCTTTGACCACCATCAGGTCAGATGGTGATCAAACGCGAACTAAAAAAGTAATCCAAAAAATTATAAGTGAAAGTGTTACACTTTTTTACCAAATCAACATGCTAGCACATTTCTCAATTCATATAGGGTCGACAGAAATGGTCTTTACTTATCAATCAGTGAGACCAAATATAAATCTAGTTCTTAATCTTTTTTTCTTAAAATTTTGTAAGCGTCAATAGCCCAATGGATAAGGTGTCGGACTTGTGATCGAGAGGTCGCAAGTTCGAACCCCACCCATTACACTATTGGCGTGAACCCACTCCAGACACAAGCATATTTAGCTTAGTTGGAGGGGTTAACAAGATTGCTAGTAATGTGAATTCTACCCACATTGCTAGTAATCTTTTTAAAAAAAAAAGAAAAAAAAAGAAAAAAAAAAAAAATCGCCGATGTACTCACAACTAAGGAATGCAGTTCAATCTGATTATTTTGCAAATAAAATAAATCTATTGAAAAAAAAAAATAAGTACGACTCTATGTTAACTTAAAATATGTTCACAGAATATATTGAAAAGACGTTTAAGAACCAGTAATAAAACTTCTTCTAATTGGTTTTTATTTCTTTATTTCTAGTTGTAAAGAATGGATGGACAACAACGACGTTTTTCAACAATCCAAGTATTTGTCTGCGTTCATAGCAAGTAACATCGGAGCGCTGGTGAAGACAGTATTCCTGAATCCCATGGATGTCATCATGACACGGCTTTATAACCAAGGTAAATTGCAGCTTTTATTCATCACTCCCGATGACGTCATCACCCTGTTCCATGTGAGTCATAGGACAAACCAGAACAGTATACAAAAACCGGTCATCCTTCCGTTCTTGTCGCTTGAAAGGCCGGGGCAGACAGGCCTTTACTTGAGTCAGCCCGCGCCTCTGAACCTCTCGTCTGAAATTCGTCGCTAAATAATCCTTGTCCGATCCATTCCGTCTTTATCTCCCCCAACGATGCCTCAAACCAAAATCCAAACAAAGTAAATATACGCTATATTTACTTTGTTTGTAATTTCAATTGAAGCCCTAGCTGGAGAATTTCATTATTATAATAATTAAGGCCACCACAAGCAAGTCCTGTTAAGCATTCGACAACCTCAAAAGTTGACCAGCGAGAGGCCACTCACAAAAAAATGCGTTTTGTCTAAAAGCTACTTCATTAATCTAGTAAATAGAGTAATGAAAAAAAAGGCATTTTTACTACTACATTTATTCTAAATAATATGTATGTTCAGAAACCATCCTCTTTTATAGGCCTTTCTGTAACTGAATACCACTATGTTAATACCTTTGGTTTTGAAGAAGTAACTTTTCCCAACTCTTGGCGTTGGCTCTAAGTCTTATCTGATCCAGCTGGGTACCAGTATTTTACACGGAGAGACTGCCATCTGACCTTTACAACCCAGTAATTGGGTAACGCCTTACCTCAAGGCTGGTATCACATTTTCTGGCTTCTGACTACCCGTTTCCTACTGCTACATATATCAGCTGGGATCAAAGGATTAAAACGCGTCGTGGCACAGATTAATCTCGATATTTAAAGATGATAACTCATCCATGGACTGACGTCTGCAAGTATTATTACCGAGACACGAGTTTCTCAAATTACAAATTAGCTTTTAAATTATCATTATATTATGATGGTGTTCTGGTATATTCTACGAACAAATCGCACCTTCATTTCGAAACCGTTACTAAACAAAAAATTAATTAGATGACAGCCGGCGATGTGGAGGAGTACTTTGACGCCTAAGCTTGTTTTTTTTTTTAAATTTTTTGTGTACATAGTAATTAGTTTTAGCAGTTTTTTTTTTAAATTCTATGTTTTATTTTAGTAACAAATTTTATTATTAAATTCCAAAATTAAATCCTTATTAGAGAAAATATTAAATTATATGACTACACACCTTAAAAAGAAACCAATAAGGCTCTAGACAGACGGACCGCATTTCAACTGCAATCCAACCACAAAATGCAGTTCGGATGCAGTTTGAATGCAGTTGACACGACCGAAATAGAACTGCAAACCAACCTCTGTAAATATACGATTTTAGTAACGGTTTCGAAATAAAGGTGCGAAATATACTGATTAATAGATAGTCGCAGTAAAGTACTATTATTTAGCTGCATTCAGTTTGACTGAATGTTAAAAGAGAAATAGTTTACTTATTCGTACCGTACATATCATTGCATCTTGTAAAAATCTTTTCGCTATTTTGTCTGAATAACCCCTATAAAAATACTAAATACTTATCAAAATAGTTATGTTGTAATATTACTTGTTTCCTTTATTCCATGTCTTCTATCTGCATAAACATTGCGTTGTTTATTATTAGTTTTTACTCATCAAAGATAACTGTTTGTGTTGGTAAGGCACGATGATTTCCTGTGGCACTAAAATGTCACAAACAAAGAGTTGACATTGAATGTTTAAAAAGCTAATATTCGAATTTTTGTTTCAGCCGTCGACGCAAATGGTAAAGGCATAATGTACGCCGGCATCGCTGACTGTGCGGGAAAAATCATCAAGGCAGAAGGCCTTTTAGCCTTTTGTAAAGGCATGGGTCCTTCTTACCTACGGCAAGCACCCCACACTGTTCTACTATTAGTCTTCTGGGACATGCTTAAAGATCTGCAAAAAAGTATTGAGTTGCATACGTAGTTTTTTTATTATTTAATTTTTAGGTCCAATTGTTTGTGCCTCGCTGAAAGGCGTTGGCTTCGATTCGAGGCGTGAAATAGAAAAAAATAGATTTAGGTATATAATTTATTCTGATTTAAGGTACCGAAATTTTTATTAAATTTGTTTTTTAATTTTATTAAATTTGTTTATGCAGTTATTTTATTTGTAATCAACTTTATATCACATTTTTGTAATCATTTAAGTGCTCGCACTATAAAATGCTACATACCAGTGTCTGATATTATTAAAAGTTTTATATAACTCTCGTAAATGTTGTAAATCAAGTGATAACGTGAGTAACGAGTTTGATAAATATTGATATTGTATTTTTAAATGTCTTCCGTGAGCCTGTATTACGTCGGCTGTGCCGTGACCTCGACTTAATGCTATCTTTGATGTAAGTTTTGCTCTAGTTGACATGATATTAGTGACATTATCTTAGTGAAATATACATAGGTATATATTAGATTATGTGTATTTTCATTTCCGCTTGTTCACTATCAATGAAGGTTATTCTGCAATGTTCTATTCCGAGATAGTCTGCAATATTTATTAAAAAGTTGTTTTTTTTTACTATGTTCATAGTGCAAGCAACTTTTTCACTACTCATGAAGTGAACGTTAGTCATTTAATTTCAAAATGCTGTTGTCATATGTTATTATTACGTACATAATATTAGTACCTGATCTTTTATCGTTATTAAAACCCCGCACCCTGTGTATCTCAGTATTATTGCAAACGAATACCTTGTTCTAAGCATTTTAATTTACTTAATTAGTATTTTTTTGTAATAGCATTTAATACTTAAATAGAATTGAGAGAAAATACTATTTGCATTGAATTAAAATACCCATGTTTAGTTTGTTTTATTGTATTGTCTTCTAATTTGTTGATTTTATTTTGTTTGAGAATCGATTTATAGATTTTATTTTAGCCAAATCAATGTGACTAATTATAGGAAATTTCCTATTAATAGAAAAATATATTTGTATATGTTAACTATAATTAAAAATAATTATGTAGTGCCGAGGCCTCAGAGTTTGACGTAAAGAATTAATACGTTTTTTCTTTAAGAAAAATGTTTTGTTGCTAATTCATATCCTGTAAAATATTGAAATCTCCTTTTGTTACACAAATCTCAGTGCCTTTTAAACAATATGTGTTGTAAACCGTTAATAAATAAATGTAGAAAAATTTCCAATCATGCTTTAATTATAGAATAGTGCTATTAAAGGTCCAGCTTTATGTGAGCAGCAATAAAGTTTAAAATTGATATCGGTGTTTAAATTTTAGATATTAAATGTGAAATAGTCCACACTTTTTTTTTTAACGTGGTAAATTTATCAAGTAAGTCCTCCCACCCCGGGCAGGGCGGGAGGGACTGTCAGACTTTTACTGACTAAAATCCACGGTGTTCCTTCAATAACCCTTTACGTTCCGGGGTCACGGTAATGGGATAAGTCCCACGACCCCGGCAGGCTTCGGCCCTCTACGGGGGGGCCTCGTCATGTTGCTGACGCTCTTTGAGGCGCGCGTGGAACACAACGCGCCGTCGACCCGGGCATGGTCCATGGTCGGACAGCGAGTTGCCCTTTACTCGCTGTCCGCATGCCCGCGCCTACGGTGGCCGGAGATCGTCGGCCGACGTCCGACGCCGTGGGCGTCTACCACTGCGGCTGGGCTGGAGGGAGGACGCCATCCTCTCCCTCACACGGCCCGCCTCCTCCTTCGGAAGCATGACTGCTTCGCAGAAGGAGGCGACCGCTTCCCACTCCCTCTCGCCCCGCAGCATGGCCTCGACCAATGCTGGGCGCAAGAGGTCTCCGCCTATCGCCGCCGTGAGGACACGTCGGTGCTCTGCCCAGGCGGGGCAGTCTTACACCGTATGCTCTACTGTGTCCTCAGGGCGACCCTCGCAGTGGTGACACCCAGGCGTTTCTTCCTTTCCCATCAGACACAGGTACCTCCCGAAGAAATAGTCCACACTAGTGGATTTTTCTGGGATACATCAGTCACCATCTCTTCTCCCTCTCTCTTTTGAGTTTTCTTAAATATTCTTCCCAAACACGTACATAAAACTAAACATAATACAAAATAAAAAATAATACAAAAACATAATTTAACAAAAGATAATAATTTAATAAAATGTTTCAGTAATTTCATTTCAATATGCAGTTGAAACCCTAAAAAACTTTTTACCAAAAAATAAAACCGACTTCCATATCAAAACGCTATAGAGCCAAAAATAACTTTAATTTCGGTAGTCAGTGTTATTGGTTTTGAATTTTATTTTTTTTACACCGTCTTCCGAAATTACTGTTATTTTTGGCTCTATAGCGTTTTGAAAATTTTTACCATAAAATAAAACCGACTTCCATATGGAAGTCGGTTTTATTTTATGGTAAAATTTTTTTTTCACGCTTTTTAGTGGGTTTGTTTGTAATGTATCTAGTTACAAAAGCCAAAATGTCAACCTTTTACAAAATATTGCTTTTCCCGATGCAGAGCTGTTAATTTTTGAGTTCTCCTGGTACTTCACCATCAGCTCTACATCACCATATGCATTGTGACGAGCATAAATTGCTTAATATCCATATTCAAGTAATCGAATCGCAATCCACGAAATACTTATTATTGAGTAGTCTCGGTGGCCATCTGTGGTCTTCATCATCAGTTCCACTTCCCCAAATGGTGCTTTTCGAGAGCAACTGCACAAGGTACTATAAGAAATACCTAAAACGCTATAGGTGTGCCTATAATATTTGAAGAGTTCCCTCGATTAGTCCAGGATCCCATCATCAGATCCTGATTTTGTAACAATGGAACCAACTAGAACGTATACCCTTTCAAACGAAAAAATAATATTCCAAATCGGTCCAGCCGTCTTCGAGTTATGAGGTAACATACATAAACAAAAAAAAAGTTCAACACGAACTGAGAACCTCCTGCTTTTTTTGAAGTCGGTTAAAAAGAAATAGGCAAAAAACCGAATTGGAACCAAATTATATTAAATCGTAATAAGATTAGGTACTGTAATGTGCTCATGTAATCTATATATCCCACCAAAAACATCCTGTAAAAAATTAGCCAAGTCTCGCCTAAGCTGCTTGTTTCTCTATAAAAAGTAATGAAATCTCTAAGCAAAAGGAAGCCAAGTATAAGGATCTTTACTGCGATTTCTTTATTAATATAGTTAGATTTTATGTAATCGGCCGTTGAACATACTCTATGCACATTTACTACTTAATACATCGAAGTCAACGGCCAAGTCACATAAAATCTAAGAGAGAAGAGGCTCGTCACATTGAATAACTTTTGTCAAGGCGCATTTCCATATCTCCCATAGTTCAGCTGAGCTCTAAGGGTTCTCCATCAGATACTTCGACCTTCAATTTTTTATACACATCAGTAGAAGGGACTCGTCACTCTGAATAACTTTTGTCAAGGCGCATATCCATATCTCCCATAGTTCAGCTGAGCTCTTAGGGTTCTTCATCAGATACTTCAGACCTTCAATTTTTTATACACATTAGTAGAAAGGGCTCGTCACACTGAATAACTTTTGTCAAGGCGCATTTCCATATCTCCCATAGTTCAGCTGAGCTCTTAGGGTTCTTCATCAGATACTTCAGACCTTCAATTTTTTAATTTCAAAAGAAAGGGCTAACCACGCTCAATAAACTTTGTGAATATAGCATGTCGATAATTTCAATAGTTTGGCTGGTCTGTTACGGTTTCTCCTGAGGGTCGTAAGATACTCCAGATCTTCCATGATCTTAGTTTTGATAGTTTTCCCTTCATATAGGCACTAAACCCTACCTCTATGCCAAATTTCAGCTCTCTAGGTTTATGGGAAGTACTAGTTCTATTTTGATGATCAGTGAGTCTATATATGTCGAAATAGTACAACTTTGCTTTTGCATAACTTACGAAATAAACAAGCTACAAACATGAAATTTTGTGGTTTAAGTGTGTGCTGGTAGCTTACTAGATAACGATAATTTCAGCGTTCTAAATCTATCCAGAGGTCCCCAAATAGGGGCCTGGAAATACGCCGAAATGGTTCCAGAAAAGGATGGTACGGCACACGGTGGGCTGAAAATCGGCTTTCATAGACTTAGGCATTTTATTTAGCAAGTGCGAGTTTTTTTGCCGGATATCACTTCTATTAGTTATAACAATATACAAAAATGACACCAGAATTGATTCTGCACAGAAACGAAGGAATTATAATTTTTTTACGAAAATGTTGTATGGAGCTAGTATAAAAATCGAAATATCTCTAAAACGGCAGCGATAACCGTAATATCCTTATAGGGGGTTATAGTACTAATTATTTATGATTTTTTGACATACGTTACATAATGGTTGTAGATGCCTTTTTTTTTTAAAAAATCGTCAAAATATTTTTATTTATTTTTACATATTTAAACGTTCCTTTTAGTGTTTAAGTTGAAGAATTCAGAGCTTTAACAACTCTTATCATAAAATAGCATCACCCCTATAGACCTGAAGGACTAGACAGAGGTGTGTAGTGTCTTGTTGATCTTGTAAGATTTCCAACAATACCAAATAGTTGAATATCAGTGTCAAAGTGCCCATGCTGTCGCTTCTTTTTGAAAGATAGGGGAATGAAATTGTTAATTGATCATACCCTAAAAGTATGATTACAACATAACCGGACACATAATAATAATAATATCCTTATAGGGGATTATAGTACTAACATTATTTATTTTAACATATGAAACTGTTCAAAACGATCCATGAACTGTGTCAAAGTTAAGAACATCGTTAGGAAGCATGCTTTTTCCCCAAATATTAAGAATATGTGAAAAAAAAAGACTGTATATAAACTTTTTATTGATAGGTAATTTAAATAAAACAGAAGTAACAAAAATAATATCTAATAAATTCAATTATACAAAATACATATTTGAAACTATAATTTATGAAATTATTAACTATACATATTGGTACAATAAACTAACATAAATAACAAAAGAACATAAAGAAAAATAATTAAATTTTACAAATTTTCTTTACAACTTTCGTTGTCGGACTCCAATTCCGAGTCAGAATCCAGATCGGATATACCTACAAACTCGAACTCAGTTTCCGGAAACTGTATTAGGTCGAGAGTTTCAGCAAAAAAGGTTGTCTTCCTTTTGGCATCTAACTTCGGCCTTTGTGCACTTAGAAAAGGATCCGAAGAAACAACAAGCATATTTAGGATATCTTGATTAGAATCTTGCCTGCTTCTTTTCCGCGAATGATGTTCCCGGAACCTCCTAAAATCTTTGTTTCGAGACTCTGAGGCTTCTTCCGAGAGAGTCCCAATCGGGACAATATCATTTTTTTCGATTATGTCAGCTCCGTGTATTAATACACTTCTGGACACATCTATTGGCCCACCTTGTATTTTCAGTTTCGTTTGGTCCTAGCTAAAATTTTATATTAGGTTGAGCAAAAAGTTTTTATGCAGTTTTGAACCTGGCACATTCACAATTTCATTCAATAGTCTTTTTTTGAATTTCGAACACAGAATTTAAAGAAACAAAAGACAATTTGGAGCCTGTTTGTTGATATCAAACAATCGAATACTAAGAAAACTTGGTTTTATTGGTTTACTTGGGTTTAATTCTTGAGTAAGTGATTGATATCTTTGCTTTTGCAACAAACATTACTTATTCTTAACATTAAGGTGAGGTTCTATCAATAATCTATGGATACTTCACCTGAAGTCGCCGCCCAAGCTGTGGCACTTATTCAGGCCGGACACAGCCAAAGAAACGTGAGTGCTCAACTTAATTTAAGTCGATCTGCGGTCCGAAATGTTTATCGGAGGTACCTAGAGACTGGCGGCTTTGTTCGTCGCCAAGGAAGGCCACGATCTCGGGTCACAACTGAAAGGCAGGATCGATTCATCGTGACGACCAGCTTGAGAAATCGTCACCTTACCTCCATTGAGATACAAAACCAACTTCGCGACTTCCACGGAGTATCTGTGAGCGCTCGAACTGTTCGGAGAAGGTTAAAAGAACGCGATATGGTACCACACAAGCCAGCTAATGGGCCCAAACTAAAGCGAGCCCACCGAACAGTGCGCCTTCATTTCGCACGCAGTCATTTAAATTGGACACAGCAAGATTGGAGCCGTGTACTCTTTTCTGATGAGTCTAAAATTGTGTTACATGGCAATGATGGAAGGAAGAAGGTCTACCGGCGTAAGGGAGAGCGTTTCGCAAAATGCTGCTTTGAAGAGAGGGTTGCTTATGGCGGTGGCTCATGGACTGTCTGGGGTGGTATATCCGCGAGCGGCAAAACTCAACTTGAGGTTGTTACAGGACCACGGCTGCCAACATTAAATGCTGAAAGATACATTCGTGAGTGCTTAGAACCTCACGTGATACCATACGCGGACTATGTGGGCCCAAATTTCCTTTTTATGCATGATAATGCAAGAGCCCATGCGGCCGGCATCGTCAGGGAATATCTTCGGGATGTGAACATCACAGTTATGGACTGGCCAGCCAGAAGCCCAGACATGAACCCCATTGAGCACATGTGGGACGAGCTAAAAAGGAGTGTTAGGGCTCGTCAGCCAGTTGCCCAGACGATGCAGGAGTTGAAAACTGCCATAGAAGAGGAATGGGAGATGATCCCTCAAAATTTCATAGAGCGGTTGATAAACTCTATGCCTAATCGTATGAGAGCTGTGGTAGATGCCCATGGAGGCAACACGCGTTATTAAATTAAACCTTTATTTGATAAAACATGTTTTTTATTCAAAAATTAATTGCCTTTAACAAGGCGCATATCCGACTTGTTAGGCGTAGGTCCATGTCGTATGGTATTCTGAATTCAAATTTAAAACTATACGATCGAAAAAGATGGTAAAATGTATCAGGTTTAAAACTGCATCAACAGTTTTTGTTCAATCTAGCAATCATATTTCGGTAGGGGCCATCGAAACCTAAACTCTAAGGTGGGCCAATAGATGTGTCCAGAAGTGTAGTTTATGTACGGTTGATGACATGTAGTACCAGTCGTATAATTCCACGTACTTTTCTGCTGTTTTGCGAGCAAAATCTTTAAATTTGATGACATCGATCTTCTCACCAGATGTTATTGCTTGCAAAATAACAGCAAATCTTTTTATCAGGTTTTGATCCAACCCAGTAATAGCTGCAGTTTTATTGGGAAACTCGAAAAACTTCCTTGCGGTATTCCCGTCATTGGTAGTTCCCGAGCCTTGTTTTACTATATCAATTAACAGATTGAGCTCCTCTTTAAATTTATTTTGAATGTTTTTTTTTCTGTTTTGTAACATATCTTTATGCTCATTACTTCTTGCTGCCCACTGTTTGAAGTCAAGTCTGTACGCAATGTGTAACAGACATTCCATGCAATTTATACGGGCATGTAGGGATGATAGGCCAAATTCATATATGTCAGAACACACAGTTTTTGATGTTACAGCATCTAAGTGGTTCATTTCTGTTGGTTTTGCTAAGCACAGGTAGCATGATGCATTTGATCTAGCTTCAGAAAGGTACGTGCAGACTTTTGCGTCGATCATTGTCATCATTAGTTTATGAGTCACCCTGTTACTATTAATGCACTCTGTGGGGTTAAGGGCCTCAATTTCCTCATCCATTTTTCTTTTGTTATCAATGACAACTGCATGGCTTTCTTTTACAAAAGTGAACTGAACCGGACGACAATAAAAAGTTGAGCATGGTTTCGGGTTTGTCCATATAGTATTATCTCCATCTGTCAGTTTCAGTGGCACCAAGGAGGTCATGAAAATGCTTGAATCATCATGCTCGCCGTCCATTTTCTGCTTGTATCGGCTTTGATTGGAAGCACCATCAAATCCCCACTTCGATATCAGCTTTAACTGCTTATTTTCCACATTATCAGAAAGACTTTGAAGAATCCGCTTCACCGTGATGTCAAGTAAAGCTTGAAGTGTAATTCTAGCTGATGAATCCGTAACTGATACTGATTGATTAGGAGGGTAGCATGCAAGCTTAGTTTGTTGCAGTTTATAGTAGGATGGGTAAATATCCTTAGCACCTTCCCGAATGGCAGTCTCTCGCAACGTAATATATTGCCACTTTGAAAGCTTAAGTGAAAGAAGCAATCCAAGTGCTTTCTCTGGTGTAAATATTACTGTTTTCTTAATGCTTTCCTTGATTTTAACGGCAGCTTCTGGATTTTTGATCATATAATTGATTACAGATGCGATATCTTCATAACCTTCTTCTTTTAAACGTGCTGCAGCTGCATATGCCAATTCACAGGAATCCTCGCCTATGTGCTCACTAGATCTTCTCTTTTTCTGTTTGCTTCCCAGATCTTTGAATGGTTTTCGGGACCTTTTTGTCATTGTTCCAACAGTCGATGATGTCGAAGGTTCTGGAGAGACTGAGCGTGCTCTTGGTATCTCATCAACAGTTGGTTCTTGATTTATTAAAGTTTGCACGCAACTCGGCCAATCAATATTTGCTTGCAACCACTCTCCGTACGTATTTCTAAACTTATCAAAGAATCGTTTAGATTTCTGCCACCTGTTTAAAGCAGCTCGCGTGAATCTCCGGCAAAATTCTTTGAGAGTTACTTGATCTTCGGCAGAAAGGCAATCGCCTATGCGGGACACAATTGCACTAAACAATACTTCATGATTAAATGAAGGACACTCACTTTTTAGAAGAACAAACAAATCTAAGTTGGTGATTAAACTTTCCATTCTAAGATTTTGTAGTCGCAAAGCAAATAGTTTTAGTGTTAGCAGTTACACGGTTGTGAACAATCTAAATTATGGAACAAAATTATAGCCCTTTTATTGTATAAAGTCAATAATTAGTTAACTACCCTCATTAAAGTTATAAAAGATATGATAATAAAAATTTATAATCGTCAAAAACATTTCGTAGAACTCATAGTAGAACTAATCAACATTAGCAAATCACATAAGCTCACTAATTATAAAAAGGTGAATGCAGTTCTTAGTTAGTATTGATGCGAGATATTTCAAATCATTTAATCACTTAATAGGCTCATTAGAATCAGAAGACTACAACCATAATTCTAATTACTTAATTACTTGTCATCAGACTCATTAGATGACTACACAATATGTTATTTTGTATTTTGAACGTATGCAAGGTTTTAAAATTCCTTTTGTGTCGATATTATTATGTGTCCGGTTATGTTGTAATCATACTTTTAGGGTATGATCAATTAACAATTTCATTCCCCTATCTTTCTAAAAGAAGCGACAGCATGGGCACTTTGACACTGATATTCAACTATTTGGTATTGTTGGAAATCTTACAAGATCAACAAGATACTACACACCTCTGTCTAGTCCTTCAGGTCTATAGGGGTGATGCTATTTTATGTTAAGAGTTGTTAAAGCTCTGAATTCTTCAACTTAAACACTAAAAGGAACGTTTAATATGTAAAAATAAATAAAAATATTTTGACGATTTAAAAAAAAAAAAGGCATCTACAACCATTATGTAACGTATGTCAAAAAATCATAAATAATTAGTACTAAAACCTCCTATAAGGATATTACGGTTATCGCTGCCGTTTCAGAGATATTTCGATTTTTCATACTAGCTCCATACAAAATTTTCGTAAAAAAATTATAATTCCTTCGTTTTTGTGCAGAATCAATTCTGGTGTCATTTTTGTATATTGTTATAACAAATAGAAGTGATATCCGGCACAAAAACTGGCACTTGCAAAATAAAATGCCTAAGTCTATGAAAGCCGTTTTTCAGCCCACCGTGCGGCAGCGTTTGCTTTGCGCTCGACTTGGCGGGGGCACTGCCGTGCCCCCAGATATATAAAAGACAGTCGTGTTAGTTATACTATTTATAACTTAAGAACTGCTGAACTGATTTAGCTGAAAATTGGTAGGGAGGTAGTTTAAAACCAGGAGACGGACATAGGATATTTTTTATCCCGGAATTCCCACGGGATCGGGATTTACGCGGGAAAAACCTCCCACGTGAACGAAATCGCGGGCAAAAGCTAGTATGGTGTATAAATTAATCGAAGTATATATGCAATAATTTAGTAATATATACTAATTATTATGATTAAGAAAAAGATGTTGGACTTGTGATCGAGAGGTTTCGGGTTCGAACCCCACCCATTTTTACATTGTTACCGTGAACCCACTCCAGATACAAGCATATTTAGCTTAGTTGGAAGGGTTAACAAGATTGCTAGTCACTCGAATTCTACCCTCATTGCTAGTTATCTTTTAAAACAAAGGTGGATTTATTGCTGTTAGTTACTATTCACTCCGCATGCCTGAACGGATGAAATCTGGCACAGAGATAGATTAAGTCTGAAATAGCAAATAAGCTTTTTAACCCCTACAAAATTTACAAACTATCTCCGCGAAATCATAGGCAACAACAAACCAAACGCTACCAGACGTCGCCAAGTGGTCAAAACTCAACCACAATTAAAATTAGAATGCTAAGAAATGAAAGAAAATCTCTCACTGGTCTTACCAGCGGGTACCGTGTCATCCAGGTACTAGATTGTGGTGTGAGATAGGCACTCGTTCCATATCTGCTCTGGTTAGACAGGAAGCTGACCCCAGAAAAGTGGGGAAAAGGTTGAACAGATGATAATGATATTAAACACTATAATACAGTATGTTAACTAACAGAGGGCGTTCCCGTTAACCCGAAATAGTATAGCATCCATACATGCTAAAAAAAAGATTACCATTCGAAAACAAAATTATACGTAAAAGAAACACTCTGTACACGCGTACTTGAAGGACGGCAACGTCGCAATTTATTTATGAATGACGGGCCGCGTGTGCGGCGATCTAATTGATGTGCTTATACTATTACGGGTTAACGGGAACGCCCTCTGTTAGTTAACATTCTGTATAAAATAATGATTTGGAACAGCTTTCAACACTTATATTTCATCTTCCACAGACTAAGAGAACATGACGAAACTAAAAGAAAAAAAACCAAAAAAGGATTTTGGTCGTGACGTTACTGATCTCCTAATGGGCGGTGTATCAGCAATGTTCGCCTCCATATTCACAAATCCCATAGAAGTGGTCAAGGTCAGGTTACAACTGCAAGGAGAATTGAAGGCCAGAGGTAAACACGCTGTCTTCTATAAGAACGTGCCCCACGGCCTCTATGTTGTGGGTAAGAACGAAGGAATCGTGGCCCTGCAGAGTGGACTGACGGCTATGCTCGGGTTCCAGTTCTTTTTGAATATTTTTAGGTAAGATTTAAGTCATATACTTAGTACTCGATTCTCATTCTGCTAATTCACACACAACCTAAATAAATTATACACTAAAACCTTTGTTTGTTTTTATAATATGTAAGGATAAGCCTTCTTTCAATTCAACGTCTAATTTAAGAAACTAAACTCCAGACCAGCCATATAACGGTTATGAGCCGCAAAATAAAACATAGTAAAATAAGTTAAGTAAGTCTAATTTTAATAGTAACTTTAGTATGAATCTGAATTTAATATAAATTACCTATTATCGATTGTATTGATACATGCTCTAGCAGACGCAATTTTTCGTTTTCGATTTTTGCTGTCGAATGAACCACCACAGCACAATCATGGTAAATTGATAAGTAAACCGAGATCTGTAGTTTAAATACCTACTCGAATAAAGTCATTTAGTATTATTGCACTACTAATAAGCTAGGCCACATATGGCTTTCGGGCCATCTGATCACAGTACCAAAATATAATCCATTCTTACCCAAACTGTTTCATTTCCAGATTAGGTTCCTTCAGAATAGCCGAAAGAAGGGGTATTTTAAAAGACTCGGCAGGTAACACATTGTTACTGAGGGGCGCAGGCGTCGCTGGGGTCGGCGGAGCCCTGGGCTCCATAGCCGGTACTCCGTACTACCTTGTGAAAGTCAGGCTACAGTCGCAGGCCGCCAGGGCTATAGCTGTGGGACACCAGCACGAGGTCACGAGCACAACGAGCGCATTAGTAGATATATTTAGGAAGGAAGGTGTTAAAGGTAAGAAGGGACGTGATTTTGTTATGAAATACATATTAAATGGCCTTGTAGGGACAAGGCCCCTCCGCTCCCTCGTAGTTCTGTAAAAGATGAAAAAAAAAAAAAGGAACTCGATGACATGCGCATGAGATCGCACTTTCGAAACCGATCCGCTACGCAATTGAATCGACGAATGTATAAACTTTGTATTCAAGCTTCTTTTGGCTTACGCTTTCATCTGGCTTATAAAAGCTGCAACATAAACGTATATAGCTCAAAACTCTAGATACGTATAGCAAGTCGAACCGGGCCTCGTCGTTACCGGACGATGTGCCACGCCTACGCTAAGTTAGGCAGCTGGCTTGACATCCGTTTTTAGGGTTCCGTAGCCGGATGGCAAAAAACGTAACCCTTATAGTTTCGTCATGTCTGTCTGTCTGTCTGTCTGTCCGTCCGTCCGTCCGTCCGTCCGTATGTCACAGCCATTTTATTCCGAAACTATTAGGACTATACATGTGAAACTTGGTATGTAGATGTATTCTGTGAACTGCTTTCCGATTTCAAGAAAAATATTAAAAAAATATTTAAAATAAAGGGAGCCCCCCTTTATTTTAAATATTTTTAAAGGGAGCCCTTTTTTTTTCATGTAACCTAGGCGTGTTTGGTATCTATAGACAGGTCTTTAAAAATGACATTGTGGTTTCTAAAATTACATTTTCATAAAGTTAATCCTTTAAAAGATATACGCTTCCAAATGTGTGTCCCCCTCTAACTTTTATAATAATGGAGTGAAAAATCTAAAAAATTATATGTTTGTAGATCGTAATCTAAACTTTCAACCAAAATTGGTTTGAACGAAATCAGGTCAGCAGTTTTTGAGATACAGCATATTTTCTAAAACCGCAAATATAACTTTGTAATTCATACAAACACTATGAAAACAAAGTTATTTGGCGTAGTTGTAAAAAATGTAAATAAGCTAGAAGAATTTGTAAGGTTATTATACTATTATAGTTACTACGGAACCCTTCATGGGCGAGTCTGACTCGCACTTGGCCAATTTTTTTTATTGATAATAGACTCGAGTTTGACCACTGAAGATGAAGCACGCTTACCTAGAAGTAACGTATTCACTCTTGACTTTAAGACCCCCAGAATATAGCTATCAAAAAACAGTCTATTGCTATAAGTATTTATACATTAATAAACTGTTTTCTAGGTCTGTTCCGAGGCGTGGGCCCTCAGATCCCGCGAGGCATGGCAGGCAGCGCCTCCCAAATCCTCAGCTTCACTTACGCTAAAGACTGGCTGCGTGCAAACAACTGGTTCACTGAACAACCGCTGCTGCTGTCGTTTTTCGGCGCCAACCTTGGGGGGATCGTTATGACACTGTGTTTGAACCCCTTCGACGTAATCGCTACTAGGCTGTGTAATCAACGTAAGTAATTTTTTTCTCTAGATCCTGAGATACAGAGGTGGGCGAGCCAGAAAGCACGGTCTAGCTTGGCCACCAATGTACCCTTATATCGAACTGGCTAATTATGATGTTCGCGACAAATTTTCGACTAATTAATGACTAAATGTGGGTGTGATTAGATTTCAAATCTAAATATTATAAAGCTGAATTTCGGTGAAAATTACTGAACCCTGCTACTTTTTTATTAATTTTTAAAACAATCTGCAGCAGCGTAGCTACTGCTGCAGTTTGTAATGGGGCATAACTAATAATTTTTTTTTCTTTTTAGCCGTAGACGCTCAAAATAAAGGGAAACTCTACAAAGGAATGATTGACTGCGGCTTAAAAATGATTCGGTACGAAGGGCCACTATCCTTATACAAGGGCGTGGGGGCTAATTACCTAAGATTGGGCCCGCATACAGTGTTGCTGCTCGTCTGTTGGGACAAGCTGAAGGAAGTTGACGAATACCTCCGCAGATGACCTTAAAATTTAATTACTTTCGGGTTAAAAGGGACTTAGAATTCGTTTACACCATATTTAAGACCACTTCGAGTCGATGATATTTACTGTCGGTTTTTGTATTTGGTTTATTTTCTTTTTATTATTTATATCATTTGTGTATCGCTTCATGTATTTTGTTGGGGCACTTTCCTGCTTAGATTATGGGATAAATTTAGAAATCAATCATATCTATAGTTAACCAGGTAATGATTAGAATGTGAAAAACATAATTATTATTAATTACATATTTAAGTAAAACGTTGCTTCCATAGTTTTCTCTATTATAAAACGGGAATGGGACGAGGAATTCAAAAGAACTCATTTTTAGTGGAACCAAAGAAAGTTTCCATAAAGGAAAAACCTTTCGACTACATATCTGGCACCATCCATTGTAGTTTCATTTTGAAAAAGAATTGACACTAGTTTTTTTCTTCGAATTCAAATTTCATTTATTTACAGTTAAACCAAATTACGCCTTGAGGCATGCAAATCTCAAGCAATTAAAACTCTTATACAATGATTAATCATGAATCAAAAGAAAAGTAAAAAAATATAAAATAATAATCATGTCACTTAAAGAATAAATAATTAAAATGTCATACAGTACTAAATGTCAAGGTATATGTATCATTTGTAAATAAATGTCAATCAGTAATAATAATTATAATATTTAAAAATCTAATACAATCAGATCACGTCAACAGCAATATTTATGGGATCTTTTAAATCTGAACAGTATAATAACATTTATAAATAAATAATCTTTTAAATTTCTTTTTGAACTCATCGATGGATGGAGTTTTTATTATAGACTTCGGTAGGTGGTAGTAAATACGCGACGCCATACTGATGGCTGTCTTACTTTTTATACTAAATATTATTTAAAAAAAGATATTATTTAAAGGGGGTTAATTATTTTTATTGAAAAGATTAATTAATTTATTGTAAACTAGTATTGTAAAAGTATTAATCTTTTCTACTTAAAAGTTGACATACCTCAATCTCAGTCACCAGTTGCAGTATTAAAGTGTGGGTCCCATTCAATAAAAATGTGCGTTATGACATTCATGACTAAACTAAAAAAAGTATAAAAAAGAAAGAAAAGAAACTTGATTAAACCTCTGTGATAATAAATCATTACCATTATATAATCATGTTTTACTTAGGAAAGTTTTATTTTCTATATTATCGTACATTGAAGAGATTATTTTGGTAAACCCTTTATGTATATTATATTAATCTGCTTTCTTTAAATATATTAACGACCTTGGTTTTTTTGTAATAAATTTATTTTTATTATTTTTACTTGACTTTTATTTTAACGTTTTTAACGATGGAGTGCTATTAATCATATTAAAATATTTGAGGTAAGAAGTTTGCTACAATTTAGTTACATAACATTCTGTTGAATTACCTTGTTTATTTATGATGGTAAGTATAAATCACTGTCGGACTTTGGGGCATTATAACGCCATTGACACATACATGTACCCAATGAAATCTTGCCCTGGACGCCAACGTCACAAATATATGACAAAATACATGTCGCACCATATCTTGAAATAAAAAATGTAATTATTTTTTTGTATGTTTTATTTCCTTTTATTTTAACAATGGTTTGCTATTAATTGTTCCAAAATAAATTTCGGGAGGTACCTGTTTCGGATTCTGCGGAAGGACACGCCCGGGTGTCGTCATTGTGTGGACGACCCGGAGGACACGGTGGAGCATACGGTAGAGGCGTGCCCCGCTTGGGCAGAGCTTCGCAGTGTCCTCGTTGAGGCGATCGGCGGCGGTGACCTCTCGCGCCCGGCCCTGGTTTAGACCATGGTGCGGAGCGAGAGGGAATGGGATACGATTGCCTCCTTCTTCGAGGCAGTAATGCTAGCGAAGGAAAGCGCGAGGGTGAGGCAACTCTCTTCCTCACGCCCCAGCCGCCGCGGGAGACGCCCCGGGCGTCGGGGATCGCGAGCCAATCTCCGGCCACTGTAGGCGCCAGCTTGCGGACTGCGAGCAGGAGTAGCTCACCGTTCAAAAAGGACCAGGCCCGGGTCGGCGGCGCGTCGTGTTCCACACGCGCCTCAAGGAGCTGTCAGCACCGGTGACGGGGCCCCATAGGGCCATTGCCTTCCGGGGTTGCGGGAATGTTTTAACGAGATACCGCGGCCCCGGAACTTAAGGGCAGCTGAAGGAAGAGGGTGGGTTTTTAGCACAGAACAGATAAAAGAGGTTAGAAAGGAAATCGTTCCGGATTTGTATTAGAACGCGTGTCGCCGCTTGTCTCCCACTCTTTATCTCCACTACAAGCAAGAGACCCATACGTATGCGCATTACGCACACAAATAAACTACACACACTTAGATCACGAGTTTGCAACTGATTGTCACACTAACGCAAAGACTGTGTTTGACATGCACTCACACACGCGCAAAAGCAATTTATTTCTCATATATGTTAAGGTAACCAAAAGGTCGATAATCAATATCGATAAAATTATTATAATTCTGGAAAATTTTGTTACTAATGTTTTGCAATATTTTGCTATAGTTTGGGAAGGGCGGGGGAAAGGGCAGGGGTAGTAATAGTGTGGAAATAATATTGTCAAATTTAGGGGGCACATCCGTCACAGCAACGTTATTCGATTTTTTTCACGATTTTTGTGTTTTTTGTTGGTAATTGCAGTTCTGTTTTACGTCATTATGTTATGACATAATATAATTTAATTAATTTCATGTGACTAACCCTGTAAATTTCTATATGCTATATACCAAAAATTCAAAATAACGGGCTGTGTGTCCTCGCGATAAACGTTATTCGCGCCATAGAAAGCCATCAGTTAAAGCTATTACGTAAATAAATGACAAGTAAAAAGTACAACAATCATTTAATAATGAACAATAATTTAAATTAATTTCAATGCGGATTTAATAATAATATCCGCAAAAATTATCCAGGTTTTGATGTCATTTAATGTTTAGTCTTAAAAAAGTAAAGAGTGAATAAGTTACTTCTAGGCAAGCGTGTTCCATCTTCGACCAAACCATCACTTACCATCAGGTGAGATGGTGGTCAAACGCGAGCCTATTATCAATAAAAAAAAAACAATAAAGTTTTATGGAATATAAATTACACACTACTTACTGCAATATTTTTGTGTGGAGAAGTTCCTGTTTTTAAGTATGTATTGCCTGACTTTTTTTATATAATAATTTTCTGCAAAATTTTCAGACCAAATTGTACTTTACATTTACAGTAGGTATCCATTCATTTCTACCGGTTGCCTCAATCCACAATTTTTTTATATCTGGATCTGTTGGAAACCTAGCAATAAAACGTATGTTTATAAACAGCTAACCTCAAACAATTTTTTGACGAAAACCTAGTAACTAAATTGATAACCACAATTAACAATAGTTGGTGGTAATAAACAAAGGTCTTTTCATTAAAATAATACTGATAATAATCATTTGAATACATTCGTTATATCGACAGTGTTTACAACTTGGTACAACACTATCGATACGCATGGAATTTCGCGGTATTCAAGCATTGGCTCGGCACACGCGGCTCTCGCAATAACGCATTACATTGCGCGATCGCTTGCGTAGTACAAGATGGTACCCATGTATTGCAAGCAATGTATGATTTTGCATCTGATCGCGATTGTGTCGTTTTTGTCTACAAATTACATAATACAATTGTAATAATTACAAATATCACTAGTATTTTAAGGTTTTTGGGACTACACACCTGGCTTCTTTTCCGACACGATATGACAGCGCAAGACGGCATACTGATTTTTTTTCGCGGAGTTTCGTTCGTCGTCACAATAAAAGTGCGACTATTGGCCGGTGAACATAATTTTGGTTGAAGTATGAGCGTTCAAACTATGAGCGGCGCGCCTGCTCCGCCCACAAGGCCATTCTAACCTCTTTTATCTTTTCTGTGGTTTCTAGTCAGTAGAAGTCTGACACACTCTTCCGCTGAACCCAGAGCGGGAGAAGTCATTCGATGATTTTCCCACCTGACAAAAAAAAGGATAAATCATTGTCGGACTTTGGAACAGTAGTACCTACTCACGCCTTTTTCTCTCTCCAGAGGCTTATTGGTATTGCCCTTACCGGCCATGCAGCCGTTTTTGATCCTACATTTTAGTTCTTTGTTTAGTTTAGATAGTTTGTATATTAAATCTCCACTAATATTATAATTGCAAAAGTTTACATATATAAATTACGCTAAAATGATAACTGATATGAATGATATTTAGCACAAACATAAATTATGGTCTTTTTTCCGGTGGGAAAATCATCGAATGACTTCTCCCGCTAATTTATCGTCTAGAATGGCGTTTCTTTATGCGTCTATAATTGGCAGGATTTACTTAGATCGTATTTAGCTGTTTAAATATTTTATTAACAATTTTTAGAATTAGAACGCAAGAAGTGAATGTATTAAGATGGTGAATGCTCATTTGTTTGCCGTTTTTGCATAGTTCGTATGGAAATGTGTGGTAATCGTAATTGAAAAGAAAAGCTGGGAAATGTCAGTAGAAATAAATAAATCCAAAAATAACTGGTACTTCAATGTTTATTGTAAAAATGCACGATAAAATTTGCTCTACTCATACAATTGGAGGTTACATTCCTCAAACTTAAAATTAATTGAAACAATTTATTTAAAAAACAAAATTATTCTTATTAATCTTATTAGCAATTAATTATGCGCTAAAAGTTATGTTGTAATAAAATTGTAAATATTCGAAGACACGTATTGATGGACGTAAGTTAGAAAGTATTATTGTGCTTACAAAAATATTTGTGCGTCGTTACCTTAAAACGATTGAATAAAATACTTCCGTATGCGAGTCAAACTAGCACTGAATGTTTCGTCTGAAGAATATATTTAATAAATCTTAGACGAGGTAAAAGAAACGCTAATTTATCACACCAGCTGTTTACAAAGCTCCAAGATTACTGTCGCGATCATAAATTCTGTGAGCAGGACAGAATATTGAGTTCAGATTTAATGTCTTCTCGCTCTTACTTTCCACGACCGCTAGTCTCAAAACTTAGTTTACAATCTATCATACTTTTAATTTCAAATAAGGATGAAAGATCTGTATTTGTAAATATGTTGCTTACAAAGTTGATACGGAACAAATTTATTGTTTCTATGTAATACATATTTTGTACTTTAAAACGTCTTGAAGACAGATACTGTTCCGAAGTTAGAGTACCGACTATGATAAATTACAAAATATATCTGCAGGTATAGGCCAGGGAGAGAGTGGGTAGGAATTTAAACCCAGATTACGCTGTCTGACCTGGATTTTAACACATGAACTGTTATTTTACGTCCCCACCACCATGTGTATAATAACATTATGATATTGGCAAACAAATATGTAATTTCTATGTTCTTATTTTACTACATCTCTTAATTTCGTTGAAGAATTACCTACAACCGGTGCATTTACCTACACCATCATGTGAGATTCGAGTTTCAGTCGCAGACGCAATGCCAGTGCGGAGTCCTTGTACAAGACATGGCTCACTTCTTATCATGTCCATCGTGCACGTCACTGACACGTTACAGAATTTTTACAAGACCAATACAAGAGCTGTGCAGATAGCTGAATATTGGTCCAAAGAGGTTCGATCGAAACGAAGCAAAATCATCACGGGACGTATCAACCAGTCTTCAGTTAATTACATGTAGTGCAAATATGGACAGTTACAAGTGTTAAACCCCGAATCCCAAGCCCCATTTGCAGTCAATTTTGTGGCTAATTGACTTCATAATTCGGTACTCTTACTTTGGTCGGTATAAAACATGCACGCACCAAACAGTATGGATTTCTGAGATGCTCAAAATGAGGCAAAGTAGGTATATACATATAACTATTTCCTTCAAACTTATAGCTAAATTTGTTCCTAGCTTGTATATTAGGTACTGCATTTACATCAGTAGGTAGCAGTTTGGCCATACTCATATACTCAGGAGACCGGTTTTGCTTAGTATCAGCCAATCGACATTGTATTTAATTTTCGTGATTACACATGTAATGTGAACTTTCTACCGAGCGCGGCATTTGCATTGTTGAACAAAATTGAAGGTTATTTTGAGTTGTTACATTTATAAATTAACCTATAATTGTACCACTACTAGGGTTGCCAACCGTACTCTAAAATAGAGTATTGTACTCTATATCATGTAGGTGTACTCTATAATCTATAACATTAATAGAGGACGCTAAATTACTCTTTTACACAATGTTTACTATACTAGTGCCAGTGAAGCATATTGTACTTAAATTGAAACGAAATTTATTAAAAATGAGCTCCTGATCTATGTAAACTTAGATTCAGCATGTTTGGAGTTGTAAATTCTTTTAAAACAAATGAAAATTTGTTATGTGCTGCAAAAAGTACTAAAATGCCATTTTTAGTAAATGGTTCTCGTTGTTATAAATCCGTACTCTTTATTTACCTCCTTCGAAATCAGATATACTCTATTTCTTCTAATAAAAGTTGGCAACCCTAACCACTACTGGCATGGCTGGCAGGTCTGCACCACACTGTCGGGGTTGCGTGAATGTTATAACGAGATAATGCGGACCCGGAACGCAACTGAAGGAGCAGTGTGGGTTTTTAGTCAATTGCCTGACACTCCACCTGCAGCTGGAGAAGTTATTTGATGATTTTCCCACTTAGAAAAAGAAACGGTCTGCCCCATAGTTTTGACTTTTCTACAGCCAATCCATCAAGAACGCCCATACTATATAGCAGCCTGCTCGGTAGAAATCATAGTAGACATAAGAATCTACACTAATTTTGTTCATCAAGTCAAGTATCGAGAAAGGCACTATTTATCGACTATAGTCACTATTCACCTAAAACTACACGATACTATTTTAAATTCTTAACACGTTTTATTTAAGTGGTCACTGATGTAAATGCAGCTGTAACTGTACAGAATACAAAATCGCTGCATGTTATCTAAGGGTAATGCTTACCCTAGGCATACTAAAAGTGCACTTACACTATAACATAACACCAATGCACCGAACACTTAAAATCAACAGTTGGCACGACTACTTCAGGTTCACAAGTCAGTCATCTGTGACGTCATAGCTTTAGTTCGGTAGAAATCGTATGACATCGGCTTTTCGATCGGCATGACACGAACAGTGCATCTCACACATTCACATAATATCCTAACATTGTCTTGATTGATCCATAACTACGTTACTGAATACTATACTATATACTGAATACGTTACTGACTGAATCTTTTTTGAGTCTATAAACTAAATTATCATCGTCTAAACTTATTTTCAAAGCGTCAATTTAACTGATATGTTTACATTGTGCAAAGCAACAAAAAAAAAAGTAATAATGTTTGCAAGAAAAAGTAAAAAACGTAGGTTTTGTCTAGCTTAATCTCTACGATTTATACTTATTAATCTAACGTACAAAGAATACCAGCATAATACTACAAAAACATGCTTAAATCCAAGTCATAAAAAAATATAAAACAAAAATTCAATCAATAACTAACTACGTTATGACCTGACTGAATCTTTTTTGAGTCTATAAACTAAATTATCATCGTCTAAACTTATTTTCAAAGCGTCAATTTAACTGATATGTTTACATTGTGCAAAGCAACAAAAAAAAAAAGTAATAATGTTTGCAAGAAAAAGTAAAAAACGTAGGTTTTGTCTAGCTTAATCTCTACGATTTATACTTATTAATCTAACGTACAAAGAATACCAGCATAATACTACAAAAACATGCTTAAATCCAAGTCATAAAAAAATATAAAACAAAAATTCAATCAATAACAAAAACAATCAAATCTAAACTTTGATTTTGGAGATTCAACCAAAATGTGATGTAAATACAAGACTAAATTTACCTTGATATTAAATAGTTTTTTTTTCTCTAAATACTCGAGCTAAAAAAGGCTTCGCCTTAAATACTAACTATAATTTGGAAAATATTCGAGCGTACATATTTGTGTTTTGTTTTTCACATATAAAATATATTTTTTTAAAGATCTTCTTACTCAGACGAGATTGTTTTATTGTAAGTGTTAGGTAGAAACTTGGCCAATATATCTTACTAGCTGTCCCGAAATAGTTGCCTTTCTGGTCTTTTAACCTTTACCTGTACTAAAGGGAACATAATACAAAAAGAAAGAATAACATCGTCCCAGCCGTTCTCGAGTTACAGTGAGACTAACAAACAGATATTTAATTTTATATAGTATAAAAGGGGATAACGTATTTTTTCATCTAAGCTGCTTTGCCGCTAGTCTTTTATAACACTAATCTTGCATAGTACTGCAATTATAATAATAACACTTTGAGGTTCAGTCATTACCTACCCATAAACATTTTGAGCTCATTTATCAACTAATAAGTTGAAGTGAAAACATTGAACACAATAACTTATTCTAATAATGAATTCCATGTTCTCACTTCAGAACTTATAACAACAACCATACTAGTTACTTATCACGTATAAAAAACATAACGTGAGTATCCGTCACGCGTATATCCGTCCCGTGAATATCCGTCATACTCTGGATAGGTCGGGTGTGCAGAGTGGCTTCGATTTCAGACCACGACTGCATAATTGGCTCACTTGGGTAGGCGTCTTACCTCGTGTTTCTGGGAAGTATATCCTGTGAAAACATAACGGAATTATTAGTTCTTTCATATCCAATACAAGTACAAAAAAGGAAATACATTTTACTTATATTATATATATAAAAGGACATTTTAATTAAGTTTGCACTATGTATAGGTGTGATATTATTTTCCTGACTAGGCTATGTACTGAATAGCCTGTGAATTTTCTTTGTTTGGTTTTTGTTAGCAGAATTATGTTAACTATCTGGTAACTACAGACTAGATCTAATCTATAAGTCAATACTAATAATATTATAGGTACGAAAGTTCATTTATGGATGCTTATTAGCCAATTACACTAATATTACTGAACAGATCTGGATAAAATTTGGCAAAGAGATAGTCTGGGCACATAGGTTGTTCTAACGGTCGTGCAAACAAAAGCTAGGATTGCAATATTAATCTAATGAAATATTTCTTCTATTAGGTAATTAAAAGGTTTGGGTCGGTATTTGACGGGAGTCTTAAATTCACAAATATAAACTTAAATTGCTACAGCCAAATTAATCTTGTTATTAATTGTTTCGCTGCGATCAGATGCAAGCGAGCGTCCTTGCTAAGCAGAGTGCGTGCCAACACTTACAGTCTCCTGTGTGTTATTGCCAGTAAATTAGACTGCTCCATTTTTCAACTACATTTACGTACATGTAATTGACTCAAAATTTTATTTTAAATAGTTACTAACATAGTTTTAACTAGTGTTACTAATAATAATAATTTATTGTATTGGTTATGGGAAAAATCCTGAAATAAATGATTATATATTATCCATGTTATCCCAACTCAACGATTAATAAAACGTCGACGGCTTCGTGATAACAGACTTGGAAAAAAAACAAAATACTTACTTTTGGAAGACAAATAGTGCAGCAGTGACGGCAGAGAAGACTAAGAAGGAATAGGGTCCGATGGTGTCCCGCATGGTGGGGAAGGACATCCCCACCAGGAAGTTGCCGCCCCAGTTGGCGAGAGATCCCCACGCCATGCCCGCGGGCCTGGGACCCACCTCGAATAACTCTGTGGAATAACATGAATGATGACTGTAACTTTGTTTAAAACAGTTGTCCCAGCGGCGGCAAGTAGAGCTAACGAGTTGGCGAGAGCAACGAGCGTGTAGTTACGATAGTTTTGACTCTGGTCTATAAGCAAGAGTGCGACGGGTGATTACTCGCGTCACTCGCTAATTGGTCCGCTGGACCGCAAGTTGGTTTCTGGGCGTGAGTTCTGACCGCCAAGCGAGCATTGCTGAGCGAGTATTATCTTTGACAGCTCTTGTCGCTCAGCGACAACTAGTGAAGCGAGTCGTCGCAGGTAGTGTGAACAGTCAGAGAGCAACTATTAATATATGCATCTTTTTCGTTTACACGGAATTTATACACCGTGTAACGGAAAGGGTATATACATACCAAGGGCACGGCTTCTTTGGATGATATAACGATATTGGAAGGGTTTCAACTCAAAATAAAATACTCTAAAAATTTACCAAATTTTCGGTTTCGTAAGTTTCTTAAATTGAAATCATAACAATCGTGTCACCGCACTATGTAGGTCAATAACTTTCCACGTTACTAAAAAACGAAAATATCACGATAAATCTCTTCTGTGATGTGCTTATTTCAAATTGAAAAGTTCGGTTTCTGGTATCAATGTATTAAAAATTCTCATTACTTCTGAACATGTAGAGATATGATTAAAAAACCCTTCCAATATCGTTTGATATCACCCAAAGAAGCCGTGCCCTTGGTATGTATATACCCTTTCCGTTACACGTTGTATATTAATGTGCGTTTCTTGAGCGAGTAAATAGCCGATAGCTAGTCGTTTACTCGCCGGCAGTCAGACAACCGCCTAAGACCTTATCTCGCAGTGATGTGATATGTTTTCACTTTTATAATTTTCACTCACATTCGAAGTCATGCACACGAAAAAACATATTCACGAAAAAAGACACACGATAACAATAATGTGTAGGCAATGTTAACACAAATTATTCACTTAGACACTGTAAAAAGTAATAAAAACTATTTGATAACACAACGAAAAAGTCTGCGGCGTCCAAGGATCTTATACCTACTAACTGGATTGCTTACGAATGATTCAAAGTAAAGATGCGCGACTATGAATGATTTCATTCGAACCATTCGAATTAGTAAATCATTCGAATCATTCGAATGATTGACGAAATTAGTAACTAATTGGATATTCGGCCGTTCGACGTTGCCTCTGGTAAGGAGTAGTTCAGTAGTATAGATAGTTAAACAGTAGATACTAATACTACTTTTTCTTTAAAGGCATTGGTCCCACCCACTTCGACTCCACATAGTAAATATCAGCTATTGGATGTATAATAGGTAATACGTTTTAATTGACAGAATTTGTGATTTATGTTTAGCGGCATTTGGTATTACTGAGTTAGTATTATGTACCCACTGAGTGCCGTACGGTCGTTAGCGCCACATGTCACAAGTAAAAGGAAGTAAATAAACTTTTTACAAAGTATGATAATTATTGTGAAGAAGTTTTAATTAATAAAAAATAAGAAAATATCAAAACATAATAAAATAAAAAGTTAATCAACAACAAGTTCCATAGTAAGCGTTATCTTAGGTAACATTTGTATTTATTAATATGTAGAAATATAAAACTACTTCAGATCAAATTAAATTATTATTTTAGGTAACTTAGGTCAAATTAGATAGAGAAGATAATAATTCAGTTCTCCACTGAATTAATAATTACTGCATCATCACCATTAATCAAGCGTGTTATTATTATAATCGTAAGATAATAGTAATGTTTAGTAAATGGTTAGTAGTACGTTCGTAAACCATAAACGTGCTTATAAAGTTTAAAACATATTAATTTTAATAATCACGCACAATAACAAACACTACTACACTACGATTATGTTCGCAGACTGAAATTTTGAATGATATAATTCAACCGCTCGTCCGACTAGACTATTCATTCAATAGCGCAACAGATAACAGATCGTCGCGGCAGCGGCAGGCAAGCGAATAGAACGACAGACGAGGACGACTTCATTCCCAACGTCATTAGTAGTTACTAATATTAGTAGTCGTCATTCGATTTTGAAAATTAGTAACCTACTAATATTCAAGTCGAATTAGTAAATTAGTAGTTGCAGATATTTCGAATAACAAAATCATTCGCAGTCGCGCATCTCTAATTCAAAGAATACAGAAAGTCTTTCTTAGCTGTTAAACAATAGAGTATAAACTTGCACGCATAAAACTGAAGGAACTTTTCGTTCCGAGCGAGACAGTGCGTGTGTGGACTGTGTCCCTTTCTTCTGTGTGTCAGATTAAAAATATTTATTTCAATGGTAATTTTTTCGACCTGTCTGTTGTAGTAATAATACCTAGTTTTAAACTTCTTTGGAATTCTATCTTTAAAATGAATTACCATTATTACTGTATGCATATTAATGAAAATTATAGTTATTTTACCATGCAAAAACAAGATGTTTAAAACAAAAAAAAAATGGAATTTGTAACAATTAGTAGTGATATATTAAACTATACATGGCAATTACTACGTTGCCGTCTGACGTTTACTTGACATCTGTATGTTTGTAAATTTGCATTATATTTAATATTGTGAGTTTTCGTAATATTAAAGTGCAAGATACTGTAACCATGGTAAGAACGTGTTTTGTGGTTAATTGCAAGAGTGAAGGGTACCCCGGGTCTGGAATTTCCTTTTTTAAGTAAGTTTTGTGACTTTGTTTAAAAATTGCATTTAGGGTGACTATGTTTTCAATGTAAAAGTGGATGTTCTTTTTTTTATTCTTCTTATTTATTATTTTTCTTTCTTCGCATTATTAATTATTTTTTGTTATTTTAAGCTTTCCTACAAATCTTCGAGACCGGTGGCTCAGTGTTCTACACAGAAAAAGGTCAGAAACGGTTCCAAAATTTGTAGCCGCCATTTCAAGCCCGAAGAAATATTGCATTTCGAAACAAGATCAAATGATGCAATTGCATCCATTTTCCCTAAAGTAAATTATCAATCTTTACAAATGACATGAAGATCACCGTTCCGAAATAGAATATGAGCATAACAAGATGAATTTTCATTTTGAATCTATCTTAACCATTAATACCTACTAAAATTTTGTTCTCATCAATCTATTATTATTTTAGATTCCTGTTAAAGCGAAACAAATAAATGTTTTAAGTACTATAATATTGAAACCCACTAAAGAAAAGAATATACAACCTGTACTGGGCACATTCAAAGATCTGGTAAGTGAATGTTATGAAAGGAGTCAAATTAATAAGCATAAAAGTCGACATTTTAGTTGATTTATTTACTTTTGCTTAGCAAATTGATGGCAAAAATATTTTTTATCATTTTGGCCAAAAACTCAGCTACGCAAACTTGCTTACAAGTGTAGTTTATTATATTAATAATTACTTATAACTTAATTACTTAACTTTTATCCACTGCAGTTAGTTAATGTCGACAAATATTAATAATAATTCATAATTTAAAGATTATTTCCATACTTTTAAGTAATAATAGTGTAATACATTTTTTAGGGTTGTGTGTCAAGCCAATCTTGTAACAAACCTGCAGCTGCAACATATGAGGAACTAGAAAATATAGAACCAACCTAATAATAATAACCTTATAATTGTCATTCGATCTGCCTCCTTTAGTTTTAGAATTATGTATGTTAATAATATTGATTTCTAATCTTAAATAGCACATGTAGTGTTAGCCTGTAATTAATTTTTACACTTATAAATATAATATGACTGTTTCATACAAATGTATAGTGTAAACAATTGTAGGTTAACCTAAATAAATATATACACAAATAAATTATATCTCTTCTGTTATTCTTTCTATTTATAATCATCGTTTTTCATGAAGGGTTTTAGTAGTTTTAATTATATATAAACACTGCATCATTTTATTTTTAGTCTACTGGTTCTGACCGTACAAGTGTCGAATAAACGTAGATTACCAATTAATGCACGTTTGTTTGGACGTCTATACCACTGCCAACCAAGGCCAAGCCTCGAAGAATTGCCAGCTGGTGATTCTGTTATTAATTCAATCTGCAATAATTGTATTTGTATCATGGGTCTTAACCACTTTAAAAGTTTATAATTCAACGCAATAAAGTCTGCTTAAGAAAACCAATTTTGCATTTAGTCTGCATAACGAAGCGTTTATTATAGAAATTAGCGCGCTCAATATAAGTTCCTCAGATATATATTGAGAACTAGCTTTTCGCCCGCGTGGAATTCTGTTATATCGCGCTACCGAGCAACTGTTCAAAAATCTGCGATAGAAAGAACCCTATATAGTTCCCAGGGTTTTAAACTATCTCCATGCCAAATTTTTTCGAAAGCGGCTCTGTGATTTAACCGTGAAAGCGTAACAGACCGATACAGACCTTTGTATTCATAATTGAATTTATTTATTTATTTCTATTTAATACGTTGTTAAGAAAAAAACCGGCCAAGTACGAGTCGGACTCGCGCATGAAGGGTATTTTTATAGGTAGGTAATGAGTGGTACGGAACCATTACCTATAATAAGCGCCAAAAAAATCTGTTGTATGGGAGTCTCCTTTAAATATTTATTTTTTTGTATTTTTTGTTATAGCGCTAACAGAAATACATCATTTGTAAGGTTAATAATAAGTGTCTTAAAAAACCTGCAAATATTGCATCAAATAAAATTGTCCTTACGTTTATCGCGAATTGATATCCACACTACTAGAAAGAGATAGCTAGGTCCTTCGAGGGTATACTCTTCGGAACGGATTTGAGCTTCGCGTCCGCATTCCAGTTTAGGTACAAGTTCCTTGGCGGCGTCACAACAAAAACCACAGGTGCATTTTGTAAACATTTTTTTTCGTTCATTTTAGTGATGTTCCTTTTAAAATGTTACTAAAACCGGTCAGGTATGAATCGATTAGTCGAATGATACAGCCACATCGTGTTACTTGCAACATAAACGTAAAATACATCGTCCAATGCGAGCCGTGTCGTTATGTACAAACGGTGTACCGTTGACACTTGAGGGGTTAACAATAACAAAGGAATGACAAATATTATGTGGTTTAACTGCTCAGCAAAATTGCTGTATCTCGAAAAGTATTAATCGTAGGAAAATGATTCTTAGACCAACAGATACATTAAAAAATAAAAAATTACCTTTTGTGGTTTAACAGCCTTTTAGTTAGTGCAGGGCAGCATGGTGTAATTAGATTGTGCAATAATAAACATGTTTTAACTCACCCGAAGCTATAAAGTAAGGTATAGGACCCAGTCCTAACCCGTAGACTAGAACATACGAGAGCACAGCCATCATGCACACGTAAGGCATCCATGACACCAAATTCTGGAATCAAATAAAACAGCTATTAGGGTCACATTTTATGCCGTGGTTGCGGGAATGTTGTAACGAGATACCGCGACCCTGGAACTCAAGGGCAATTGAAGAAACAGGGTGGGTTTTTAGTCAATAAAGTCTGACACTCCAGTTCCATCCAGACCGGAAGGAGTCATTAGATGATTTTTCCACCGAAAAGGGTCAAATTAGATATACTATTACATAGTAAATACTATTACAAACTAAATACTAATACTATTACATACTACAACTATCATTATCTATTTATTAAATAACATGTCGTCCTCATCTCATCGTCAGGCCTGTTGGTCTAGTGGTCAGTGGCCCTGACTGCTATGCGCAAGGTCGTGGGTTCGATTCCCACCCAGGACAAATGTTTGTGTGATGAGCATGATCATTTGTTATTTGTCTGGTTGTAATTTATCTATAATATGTATGTATTTAGAAATATATATGTATGTTTATCAGTTGTCTAGTACTCATAGCACAAGCTCTGCTTAGTTTGGGACTAGATGGCGTTGTGTCAAAAGTTGTGGAATATCTTCTACAGCCTGACTACACCCAGCGCTGGGGGCCTAACTTCGCTTGTGCTCCACGTTCCTGTAACAGTCTCACCCACAATATAACCACGATGGCAACGTTCGGATCGAACCGGAAACCCCTTGCTCAGCAGTCGTGCTTACGACGAAAAGACTACCAAGGCAGTAGATCCATGTAGCTGTGTTCCTTGTTTTTAGCTCACCATGAACCGCATACAGGCAGTTAGCACGGCGAGTATGAGTGCGGCGCTACAGCAGGATGCTAGAAGTAGCGGACGGCGCCCGAACCGAGGCAGGAGCTTCAACATCAGCACCGCTGTGCACACGTTGATGAAGCCACAGCCGATCGTCGCGTACTGAGAGTTCTTCACCGACAGACCAGCTTGCTTGAAGATCGTTTGCGAGTAGTAGAATACCTTAAGGAAAAAAGGTCAATCTACAATGTGTAATTTAAAGCCAGTACATACGTATACTTAATAGAAGTCACGTAAATGGAAACACAAAGGCGTATGAGATGTCCAATATACAACGCGTAATTTAAAGGGTATATACATACCAAGTGCACGGCTTCTTTGGATGATAACAAACGATATGGCAAGGATTTTGTAATCCTATGTCTACATGTGTGGAGCTTACATTGAAAATTTTAATAAGCTCCACTGATTTGTATTTTTAATTTTTATGTATTTTTAATTTTTATTTTAATTACTTGTAGTTTTAGTCTGGAAAATTGTCCTCTTTTTTTGTATGGGCGCTGATAGCTGCGACACAGTTCTAAACTTTTGTAGCTATCATCGTTTTCTTTGTAATGTAATCAACTATGTTTCCAAATAAAGAATTTTTACTTTAAAAAAAAATTGATACCAGAGACCGAATTTTTCAAATTAAGAAGAACGAAGAGAATTATCATTTTATTGGCAAGTGACGTGGAACGTAATGACCTTCATAGTGCTGTGACACGTTTGTTATTACTGGTATTCAAGAAACATGTGAAACCAATTTGGGGTCAATTCTGTGAGTAAGTTATTTTGAGCTGAAACTTTGCATAGAGACTCCATACCAGATGTTGTCTTCAGTCCTTTTGGATAGATATGGGGTTTCCGTTACACGTTATATACTAATATTTTAAATGCGGAAGTTTGTGAGGATGGAAGTTTTTTTTTATTGATAATAGGTTCGTATTTAACCACCATCTCACCTGATGTTATGTGATGATGTACAGATGTATGGATATTTGTTACTCTTTTACGCAAAAAATCTTTTTTGCAATAAATAAAACCGACTTCCATATCAAAACACTACAAAGCCAAAAATAATTTTAATTTCGGTAGTCGGTGTTATTGGTTTTGTATTTTCTTTTTTTTTCACACTGCCTTCCGAAATTAAAATTATTTTTGGCTTTGTAGTGTTTTGATATGGAAGTCGGTTTTATTTTTTGCAATAAAGTTTTTATTATCGCGCTTTTTAGTGGGTCAGTGAATTTTCCAAATCGGTTCGTAAATGACGGAGTTATGAGCGAACAAAAAACGCAATGCAGAGTAAACGAAAAGATCATCAACGTAAATACTTTTTTTAGACTTTTGTTGATTTTTCAGAAACGGCTTGTCCGATTTCGATAAAATTTTCATGGGACCATTTGGGAAGTATACCCTTTTCAACAAAAATGAATTTTTCAATTCGGTTGGCAAGCGCCGGGGCTATGCCCGAACAAAAATAAAAAAAAAAACAATCAAACATCCGAATTGAGAACCTCCTCCTTTTTTAAGGTCGGTTTAATCCGAAAGCGGTTCACGGAATACATCTACCTACCAAGTTTCACATGTATAGTCCTAATAGTTTCGGAATAAAATGGCTGTGACATACGGACGGATGGACGGACGGACAGACACAGACAGACAGACATGACGAAACTATAAGGGTTCCGTTTTTTGCCATTCGGCTACGAAACCCTAAAAATTAAGTGATCGCTTACTAGGGTTAGTAAATATATTATTGAAAAAATAAAATCAACATGCAAAATTCCTATTGTAGAAAAAATACTACCGCTAAAAAGTTTAGAAAAAACAGTCTTACAATACTATAAATCATTTATTTACGTTAAACATGGTATAACAAGGAGTTAACATAATTATAAAAAGAGCACAAGCATGTTTTGCTAAGTTACCATGCTAATTTTTATTTTGTCTAACTACCTACAATAATGGTAAAATTAATCATCATTTATTTCCCATAAACTCTTTTAAATATTATAAAAGCTATGTTGGTTTAACATTATCTGCAATTGAATCTTAACAAACTTGTACTAAGTCTGTCTTAAATTGGAACGTATGTAGTCCATTTTTACTGTCGCATTTCTTATTAAAGTCAAGTATTAGTTTTATTTTTTCTATTCTCTTTTATGTACGTGTAGCAGATACCAAACATCGATCTTAAATATGACCATGCACTATTGAAGCAATCCGTAGCAATCCAAATACATCTAAAGGATATAATAACCACAGGTCAATGTCATTATTCACTTTTTTCCTTTTCCTTTCTTTTTTTTCTGAGGTTCAGGTTTTACTTCTATTTGCAGTTCCGCTTCCGGTTCTGGTTCAGTTTCAGGAGGAGGAGTGAGAGGTAACTGCCTGTTTGGCCACTTTCGTTTTACATATTCAACCAATAAGTTTAAATTAACATTTCTCTGTTTAGCACTCTTTGATGGCGCTGGGAAAGCGTTACATAACTCTATTACAAGATCTTCATCTAGAACCACTCCTTCCGTCTCTAAAACTGTATTTAATTCTTTCATATTGATAATATTATTGGTTTTATGTAGTTGCAGCGCAATCAACGCAATATTAGTCTTGCTCCTTTTAGACTTCATCACATACTCAATTCTATTAAGAACCACTTCTCGTGCATCTGGTCCTATAGCTTTAAACAGATCTATAACGCTCCCGTACGTAACAACCAAGTTTTTCTTAGATTCCCTTTCTATTGTACGTTTGAGGAAAGATAAAAATTGCCCAGTTACATTCACGTTCTCCATTAATACATTTTTGACTTTCGAAGCATTCAACGCTACCTGATACAGGATGGTTAAGGCATCACGAGGGCTTAAAGGGTTGAATGACAAATTTAAGGTGTTCAGCGCTTTAGCTTTCGTTAAATTTTGTATGATAGGAGATATAGCATCTCCTTCTAGTTGGTTATTACTTAGATTTAGCTCACTCAAGCGCGGACACAATAGTATTTGACTGAGGGCTGCGCAGATCCGAGGGCCAGACAAGGAGTTCCATGACAAGTTCAAAACTTCAAGATTAGTGCTTTCTGATAATTTCGCGAGGAAAATATGACTTCCCAGACTGTACAGTTTGTTCCACGAAAGGTCTAAATGAGTAAAATTGTTATGTGTTTCCAAAGATTCTGCTAGTGCCGCCACTCCTTTCCCGCTTATGTTGTTGTAGCTTAGATTCAATTTTTGCACCGACATTCCAAACACTATAGCTTTTGCCAAATACTGCATCGAATCATCGCCCAACTGGTTGTAACTCAAATCAAGGGCTATGAGTGTATTATTATGTGGCAAGTTATAGAACAGTAGTCTGGCACCTTGGGAGCCAATCCTACATCCGCGCAAATTTATTTCAGTAAGTACTTTATTCGACAAAAGCATGTCTCCTATATGAAAGCAAGCATCGTCGTTTAAAAAGTTGTCTGTAAGATTTAATACTTCAACCGTGTTGTTGTGTTGTAAAGCTTTGGCCATTGCTCGGAATCCGTTCGGGTTGATGCAGTAGTACCGTAGATCTATTTGCTCTCCGAGTAGCCCTCTATAGAAGCTTCTGACTGGGCACTGATTCATCTCCTTGCAGATGTCGAGGTATAACGCCTGTCCATCTTGCGGGTAGTGGATGCGACCTCTAGGATGGAACAATGCAACCTCTATTCCTGGATCTATAATCGCTGGGTAACTGTAGTAAGGGTGTCTGAGTACTGAGCTTGTGGACATGGTAACATTCTTGGCGCATATTTCCCCACTGCCCGGATCATACAACCCAGCCTCACATAAAATTTTTTTCTTGTTTTCCTCAGGCACTATGACTTCAAGTGAAGACCATTTTTCCATAGGAGGATCAACGGAACTTGGTATTGATTGGACTGAGAAAACGATATCGACTGACTTTGTCACACTATTGCTATCGTCCGAATCTCCCATTTTTATTTAGACAGTTTTAAATTGTTCAAGGAAAATAAATAACATATAAAATAAATCGATTATATTAATCATATACGAAAACTAAAAAAATCTTTACAAAATATACGCTACTTAGGAAGTTCACATTGACAATACGAAATAAAATTGTCAAATAGTAGTAACAAGGTGACAAGTAATTTAAAATATTTTTTCTTTTTACATTCTTTGAACGCCAAAAATTTTCAAAAAGTATTTATTACATAATATTAAACTTAATAATATACTGAGGAGCTTACTCTAAAACGATAGTAAAATAGAATCATAGTGATTTTAATTTTTCTCTTCACTAAATGCGATTAATAAATTTATAATATATTCAAAAAACATAAAATTAATTAGAAACTTTTAATTGACCTACAATCTAGTCTAAAAATTCCTCCGCATCACACGCTAGTGCTGATAATATGCCCAAAATTACAACTTCATAAAATTAAAATAAACCTTATTTTTTTTTGTAATAATTTATATTGTGTAGTTTAAGTAAGTTAGTAGTAAGTTTTGGCATTAGCTATATTCTTAGTTATGTTCTTAGTTATATTCTCAGTTATGCATTAGTTATATTCTTGGAAGTACTATGCACTCCTGTAAGTGACAAATTCACCATGTGCCAGAACGATATTTTTTATGTAAGAGTTTGGTGAATACGTCGTGGGAGAGCCATAAATACATAAAATATTCTAGATGGATCTAGACCTAGGGGATCTCCTATATTTGGACAAAATAGCAAACACCGCCTGTGACCTTGCATTATTTTAAGATTACCCTTATCTTAGATTTTGTGAATTAAGTCTTGGATTCAACTAAAATAAATAGCATTGAGTTTCAGCTTGAAATATCGTGATTGGAAGTTTATAATCTTTTTTTTTTGTTTATGTGAGTGTTAAACGCCCTGCTTTTGTGTGTGTCAATACAAGGTGTCACACAAAGAATTTAGATATTAGCGAAGATATTTTGTTTAGCTTATATGTTAATAGGTAGTCTAGCTACAGAGTATCGCGCGTTGTGCGTACGCTGATTTCAAAAAATCGGTCTGTAGATGGATGATTTTCACATATCGTGATTCTTCTTGAGAAAGAACGTTATTTCTACATTTCATCGTAACAGTCGTTACGGGTAGTGAGAAGCCAGAAAATCTGGTACTGGTCTTGCCAACGGGTATTGTATATAAGGTTGCCATCCGTCCGGGTTTTCCCGGATTTGTCCTAGTTTGGAGAGCGTCCGGGGGCATCCGGGGGGATTTACCAATAAGCGTCCAGGTAAAACCCGGACACCCATTGGTCTTACGGATACCAAAAAACATGATCTCTATTATTATTTTCCTATGGTATTTCATCTCATTGTTTATGTTACATTGATTAAATGAAAAGGAAGATACTGTTATTAAAAAAGTTCTAAAGCTCTATAATGTTTAACTTTATCAGTAAATAAAAACCATAATTAAACATAGTTGTTTTTAGTTTCAAGTTCAAAAATGTATTTTTCTACGGAGTCCGGGGAAAAATTGTGATTTTACCCAAATGTCCGGGGTTTATAAGTCTTTGTCTGGGGACGGCAAATTTGGTGATGGCAACCCTAATTGTATAGAATTCACCATTACTAGCAATCTGTTAACCCTTCCAACTGACCTGAAATATGCTTGTGTCTGGAGTGGGGTTCACGGCATTAGTATAATGGGTGGGGTTAGAACCCACGATCTCAAGGTCACTATTAAACTGTCGAAAGTACTGGGTGGATTTGGATGAAATTTGGTATAAGAGTTTGAAGCTTGAGGAAGGTTATGGGTTACTTTTCAACCGACTGCAAAAAGAAGAGTTATGTTTTTACTGCAATAAAGTTCACGGGACCAAAGCCCAGCGCGACTGCTAGTCAAGTTATAATAACAAATACAAATCACAGGTTTTGGGGTGAAAATAACAAAAAAATAATAAATCGTCGGGTATAGTGCAATACCGCGTAACTAAAATTTTAAATAAGAGTCATTTAAGCCGATTTAACATTAAAAAATAGGCCTTATTGAAAATGTTAGTTACGCGGTATTGCACTATCACCGACGAAATTTAACTACAGTGCGTTTCAACTAACTATAGGATCGAATAAGCACTGCATTGTGACGTCTTAGCTGTCAAATCGACTAAATTAGGTAGGGGGAGCAACTCACAGCATTGATCCCGCTGGTCTGCTGGCCAGCCTGCACGGAGCAGGCCAGCACCAGCGGCAGGCGCAGGCGCCTCTCCCGCAGCACGCGCAGCATGGACCACGCCTCGCCGTCTACCGACGCCGCCTCCGAGCAGCGAACCTCCTCGCGAAGGAGTTCTATGTCCTCACTCAGCAGGCTTGGAGATAGGCCGCGGAGGCGACTTAGTTCTGTAAACATTTTCAATATAACTAAAAAATATCATTAAGGGCCTATACTACTTCAAATGGCTTAGCATGATCCTCCGTTATTTCAAAAATAGTGCAGCAATAATTTTAAAATAAATATATGGTAAAGTTGAGGATTAATGTTAGGTACTATGTTTGACGAAAACACGATTCCATAAAATTTACTTGATAGAAAAAAAATCCAAAGTTACCTCCAAACCGAGCAATAAACCGCTGGTATTCAAAAATACCTTCAAATTAGATAATGAAACTTTGCATATTAATTGAACTAACTATAAAGCAGGTCTTATGTTATTTACTTTTTTTAAATTACCATTATTTTCACCGTAAAAAGAAATAAACTAAATTATCAGTGTCTTGGGAGTCTTTTCCCTGCCACCGTCTCGCTTGCTTGCGTGACCGCGGCCAGTAGTGTGCGAGCGAGATAAAGAGTGAGAAGCGCTGAGGTAGTATAGGCCCTTAAAGATAAATAGATAATAGCTATTGTATGTTATGTAGTTTTGATTTTTGTTATTAAGGACGCATGTTCAAAATTGATAGGTATCAAATCGCATCACTACATAGACAAGGCTCAAACACACACAAACGTACGAATAGCTCCGCGAATTATGGGTACGTAAAGTCATTTTGATACTTTAGATTATTTAATTTTTTTTTAATGGCTTCATGGTTGCTTTTATTTTGTGTGCTGTTTGATGTCATGAAATTATTGGAGTGACTTGTAGGTACACTTCGATGACTGGTACTGGATCTCTTTGACAACAAGATGTAAATGTGCAGTTTTTTTTTATTATGGTTTCGTAGCCGATTGGCAAAAAACAGAACCCTTATAGTTTCGTCATGTCTGTCTATCTGCCCGTCCGTCCGTAAGTCACAGCCATTTTATTCCGAAACTGTTATGACTACCTACATGTGAAACTTGGTAGGTAGATGTATTCTGTTCCGCCGAGTTGAACCGCTTTCCGATTGTTAGACAAAAATATATAAATTTAAGGGGGGCTTCTCATACATGGAACTGAACCTAAAAATATTTTTAAGCTATTGCATAGCTTTTATCGCGGGCTTTGAGCGCGGCGACCGAATCAAGAAATTCCGTAACGAAAATAAAACCTAATACGGTCGAATATGGTCAGTTATTTCAATTCGGGTTACTAACGTTCTATTAGCGTGTTTAGTAAAGAATCGGATTGGTAACCGTCAGTATTTTGGATCAAACCCAGGGTCTCATCATATCTTTTTATGATTTCTTTTTTATTGAAAGTACTTTTATATTATACTTACTAGCTTCTGCCCGCGACTTCGTTTGCGTGGAAGGGGGTTCCCGCGTAAATCCCGAACCCGTAGGAATTTCGGGATAAAAACTATCCTACGTCCTTCCCAGAGTCCTAAACTATTCCCACGCCAAATTTCATCTAAATCGGTTCAGCGGTTTAGGCGTGAAAAGGTAACACACAGACAGACAGAGTTACTTTCACATCTATACTTATATTATAATATTATAAAGCGGAAAAGTTTGTTTGTTTGTTTGTTTGTTTGTTTGCTTGAACGCGCTAATCTTCGAAAGTACTGGGTGGATTTGGATGAAATTTGGTATGGAAGTAGCTTGAAGCTTGAGGAAGGTTATAGGCTACTTTTTACCCGACTGCAAAAAAGGAGAGTTATGTTTTTACCGTGATAGAATCCACGGGAGCAAAGCCCCGCGTGAGTACTAGTTTATAATATTAGTATGGATTTAGATATTTTGTAAAAATTTTGTTGAATAAAATAAGAAACATTTACATTTTTTTATAGGAGAAAGAAAGTCTAAAATGTCAACGCCGCGAGAAATAACTTAAAACTAAAAATGTGGTATAATTGACCCGGTAACTTGAATTAATATCAAACAAAAAAAAAATTCTGCATAAATAAAAAAATATATAAATAATTATAATTGCATAAGTTGATAAAAAATGCTATGCAATAGCTTTACCGCGGCAGTCCCCGAGTGCCACACGGGTTTTTTTTTTCATCAAACCTTTTCGTGTGCGGTATCTATAGACAGGTCTTTAAAAATTATATCAGTTCCTAAAACTACTTCTTCTTAAAGTGAATCGTTTAAAAGATATACGCTTCCAAAGTGGTAAAATGTGTCCCCCCTCTCTAACTTTTATAATAGAATAAAAAAAATATGCTGTAGGTTTTAATGAAAACTTTCATTAAAATGGTTTGAATGACATCGGGTCAGTAGTTTTTGAGATTTAGCACATTTTCTAAAACCGCAAATATAACTTTGTATTTCATACAAACACTATGAAAAACAAAGTTATTTGGCGTAGTTACTACGGAACCCTTCATGGACGAGTCTGACTCGCATTTGTCTAATTTTTACGAATGAGCCCACTCTTGACCTCGATCTCGCCTGATGGTAACCGATAGATGAGGTCTACAATGGAACGAGCGAGCTCAGAAGATACCTATTTACTTTTGCTTTAAAGACTCAAAGATGGCAGGGAAAACAGAAGCCGGCAGAGAATTCCACAGCTTGGCTGTGCGCACAATAAATGTGGAGGAGAAGCGCTTGACAAGACGGTATATCAACCAAGTTCGAGCTTGTATTGTTAGATACGATGAGATATTATAATTATACGAACTCAGTGGAGTGGCCTGCAGGAATACAGCAACCGCTCTTGAAGATCCTAGACGATAAGAATAGCTTATCAAGTTTGGGTCCATTCTGTTTGGTAGGTGTGTAATTTCGTGGTTTTCGGGGTCGCTAATAAAGTATGGGGTTCAAAATCAAAGATTTCGCCAATTAAACTGTTCACCGTGTGTTTCATTTCCTTGGTATGATAGCATTAGCGATCTTGACAAAAGCTGGGTGGAACAATATTTTAATATTAAAAATCAATTTCTTATGTTTAATATATTCTTGGAATATATGAGGAATGAGCTCGTAACTCCATATTTCTTACCCGTCTTGGGATCAATCAATTCTGGAAGAAGACAATTTTTGTAAAATCGAATTAAGTGGGTTTCCATTTTTTCCTTTCAGAATTAAAAGTCCTTTTCAATGATTTCAAACATTAATTTACCAGTCTTGCCTAGTAATACGCAACTGCCCTTGAATTTGATAATACCATTTATGTTTTTTTAATAAAAATACCCAAATTGCTACAGGTGTGCCTATATAATATTTGAAGAGTTCCCGCGATTTCTCCAGGATTCCATCGTCAGATCCTGACTTCATGACAATGGAACGAACTAGAAAGTATACCTTTTCAAATAAAAAAAGAATTTTCCAAATAGGTCCAGTAGTCTTCGAGTAATCGGAGAACATACATAAAAAAAAACAGATTCCGAATAAGTGAGGACCTCCTCCATTTTTTGAAGTTGATTAAAAAGTGTTTCTGTCACAAACCAAACAGTAATACAATAAAATATATTGAAACATTTGTGGTTTCCAAATTGCTGCCACAAAAAGTACTACAAATCTGTTGGTCAGATCTTTCCGGACGCTCTTCGTGTGTACTGCGAGTATCGCGACTGCCTCCATAAATCCTGTGTAAAGAGGACCAGATCGTTTTGATGGTCACAATAAAATGACACATTTACAACTAGCTTTTGCCCGCGACTTCGACCGCGTGTATCTCGGAAAATATCCCATCAGTATATGTATGTGGAGAACATAGCGCCGTCCGATGTAACTGTAAAAACTCAAATGACTACTATATATCATTGCCGTGTATTTGGTGAAAACCGTATAAAAATCTTATGTGCTTTTTATCGCGTTTAAACAGACAGACAGACGCGAGGTGGCGGGAGGTCTCTGTTTAGATAAAATTTATTATGGTAGTTACGATCTAATAACAAATATTTTTTGACCACATGTACAAATACCGTCCCGTTATCCTACACCGGTTCCCGCTCGTGCACCTCCGCTGACCTTGATCACCGACTGGAGGAAAGTAAGTGAAAAACAGTAATGAGGTAAATGCAATTAAAGAAATTGGTCAGTTGCATTTTTGCGACACTTGCACTAAATATCTCATGGTGGCAGTTCTAATTTTGTGAAAAGTTTTAGTGATGGATTTTACTTCCGAAGGTATGTACTATATTATTTTCTTATTAGAATATTTTAATGTGTCATAAAATAGACTATCTGTGAATTCACAAAAAAGGCATGTTTTTCTTTGTTTTCGAACTTATCAGGCTTTTGGGGTATTAATGACAGCTGCAGAGGTTACTGCACGGTCAACTGGACATAAAAACGTTGCCAGAGTCATAAAGGACATTCGCGAGAATCCAGCTTCTGCAAGTACATGCATTAGCCTTCAACAACCAAGTGCTGTGCAAGTGATAGACTGCTAAGTAATGACGAGGCATTAGCGTATTATATTGATTCAAAATCAACAACTCACTCATATAAACAGACTAGAAAGTGGATTATGAAAGTCGGGCATCACGTGTTTCCATCATATGATTGCATTGTTAAATCAAAAAAAGCATATTATCCTTCCGAGGAGCACATTGTTTTGACACAATCTCGAGCAGAAATTGAGCTACAAGCTATTTTGAATAAAACAGCAGAACGTTTAGTAGAAGCTCAGAGAGAAGTTGTCACAAGTGTGCTCCCCAATCTAATACCCAATTCATCGTTTATCACACAACATCTCTTATAAGTAAATGGGGATGTGACGGAAGTTCCGGTCATAGTGCTTACAAACAAAGATTTGAAAACAGCGAAGGCACTGATGAGTTCCTTTTTGTTTATTCGTTGGTTCCTCTAAGGTTAATCGACGAGAGTAACAACATTATCTGGCAAAATCCTCATCCATCATCGACGATGTTTTGTCGTCCAATTAAATTCATTTTTGCCAAAGAAACAACGGAATTGACAAAAATCGAAACAAATAAGGTTTTGGGATAAATAAACGACTACTTGGAGGCTACATCTTATGATCTTGGTGGTTCTGAAATTTCTGTTAAGCACAAGCTTCTGCTGACTATGACTGATGGAAAAGTGTGCAATGCTTTGACAGAGACACATTCATCGCAGAAATGCTATATTTGTGGGGCCACTCCCAGAATGATGAATCAAGATAATTTTGGCCTGGGTTTGTCAACATTACATGCTTGGATTCGTTCGTTTGAGTGCTTTTTACACATTAGTTATAAGTTAGATATTAAGAAATGGCAAGCTAGGTCTTCAGAGGAAAAAGCAAGTGTAAAACAACGATCAGATGAAATCAAACAACGATTCAAGCATGAAACGGGATTAATTGTGGACAAGCCAAAGCCAGGATTTAGTTCCACAAATGATAGAAACAAAGCTCGACGTTTTTTCGGGAACCCCGAACTGAGTGCTCAGATCACAGGATTGGATGTTATAATCATCAAACACTTTGATGTATTGTTGAGGACATTGTCTTCTGGCTTCGAGATAAATCTTTTTGAATTCAAAAAGCCGAAGAAGAAACAGCAAGTGCTTCCCCTTGCTTCTCAATGGCGTCGCTCATATATTAATGGCATACGCTAGAAGATCCCCAGTTGACCGGTTTTTTGCGAAAACCGTATTGTCGGTCACTGAGGATATCGTTGGCTTCTAGGTATGCCAGGAGCTTACTATTAAGTACACGCTCCATACTCTTACAGAGTATGGACGTGACTGAAATAGGCCTGTAGTTGACCGGGTCAGCACGACTGCCCTTTTTGGGTACAGGCTGAACGTTAGCCAGCTTCCATGCTTTCAGCACCTTTCCAGTCATCTAGCGAAAGGCGAAACAGGCGTGTCAAGATTGGAGACAATTCAGGCGCACAAGTTCTATGAACAATTGCTGGTATCCCGTCGGGGCCACTAGCTTTGTTCACGTCAAGATTACGCAGCACTCTACGGACGTCCTTCTGATGGATGCGAATGTCCAACATACACGTCTCGCACCAAAATCAGGAGGGTGAGCGCCACTACTATCCAGACGTGAAAACTCCGCAAAGAGGGCGGCAAACAAGTTTGCTGGTTTGAGCAGTGGTTACCACCACTGCTCAAACCTGACGGATCTACACTACCGTGAGGGACGACAGAAGTTGAATTCGACCGACTTTGCCAGGGACCAAAACGCTTTGCTGCCAGCAGGATATGAAGCGAGTTTGTTCCCGATTCGGCTAACGTGGTCAAACCGAACCCTCCGCAAAACCTTCTTGCTGGACTTGGCAGCCCTGTTGAAGGCTCTCTTCTTCTGATCCACGTCAATTGCTTTGCAGTTTCGAGCATCGACCCATGCTAAGTATGCCCCGTGTTTAAGCGCTTCAGCGCGATCACATTCGGCGCCAAATCAAGGTCGAGCTTTGCCGGACCAATGTGGAGTACTACATACCGTTCTCTGACCTAACAATTTAGGTCAGAGAACGGTATGTAGTACTCCATCCCCTGTCGCAAAACATCTACCACGGCGTTTGCGCACGACGATGAATCATTTGAAGAAAAGCAAGTAGGCTGCCAAGGATAACATGCAAAGAAAGATCGCATGCCATCCCAATCCGCTGACTTATATCGCCAAACCCGCCGAATGACTTTAAGGCTAAGATCGGGCGGAGAGGAGACGGGTACAGACTTCACCAGACAGTGGTCGGAACTACCTAACGGTGAAGATATCGTTACCGAGTAGCGGTCTGGATCTGTAGTCAGTAGAAGGTCCAAGCAATTGGCTTTGTGTGACTCAACATCCGGTACCCTCGTTGCTCCCTGGACCAGTTGAGTGAGATTTAATGCAAGTGCAAGATTGTGCGTCTCTCGCCCAGCATGGTCCATGCACTGGTATGGGAAGAGCCACTCCTGGTGATGGGCATTAAAGTCCTCCAGTAACACGAACTGAGCTGTTGGGCCGCATCTGCCGCCTCACTGATGTATTGTGTGAGCCTGGTTCTCTCATGATCTCCGCTGTGCGAGCGGTAGACACAAGCATAGATAATTTTGTCTATGTCCGTGTCCACCAGAGCCCAAAGTGTAGAAAACCTGGAGTCCTCAAGGTTCCGGAGACGCCAATAGCAGATGTCGTCGCGGGCGTACATACATACCGCCGCACGTGGTTTAAAGTTGTGCTTCAAGGTAAACCCTGGTTATGAAAGATACGACACGTCTGATGGACATCTGATCTGCGTCTCCGAAAGAAACAGCAGAGCAGGTTTCAGTCTCGAGGTGGTGGTAGACTGCGACGAGATTTGAGTGCAGACCTCGGATATTACTGAGGTGCACTTTGAGAAAGAGGGAGTGCAGCCGCTGTTTAACTTTTTATTCCATTTCATGATTTAGAGAGTGAAGAGGAGAGAAGAAGGAAGTGAAGTGAGGCTTCACGCTGTTAACCTCCAGACCCACACTAGACGGATGGTATTGATTGGGGAACTAGTCTGGAGACTGCGGGGACGCCCAAGCCCCCCCGGGAATGACCATCGGGCCCTCTCATCTGGTCGCCAACCAGCACGATGGTGCATTCCGGGATGTTTCGACAGTTGGTGGGGCAGCCTGTCATGTGTGACTGGCACACTACTTGGGCCCCCAACTACCTGCGGTCGGCCAGCGGCGCACCGTGCCTCGGATCCGCTCCTCTCCGCGACTAGTCTCCCGATACGTCCGCACTAGTGCGAGCCAGATTGGTCTTTCAGCAGTGAAGCAACTACTTCGACCCAACTCCTTGATAGGCTACACAGGGCATCGAACCGGATAGTGTTGGTACGGTAACGGTAGTTGAGATCTCAGAACAATGTAACAGACTCTCCGTTACATTGTTCTGAGATCTCAACTACCGTTTAATAAATAGCAATAGGATAATCGCTAATTGCAAGACTCTTGCGAGACTCGTTTGGGCAACACTAGTACCGGAACACAGCTAGGCCGTTTGGCGGTACGTCTTTGCCCTGTGGGTGGTCACAAGCCTGCAGTTTTAACCTGCCACCTGTTTGATGTCACCTGATTAGCACCACCCGAGGGCCACATGTAGGGATTTGCGGGTATCCTCTTACGGACACGGGTGACTCAGCCCCCAAAGCTGTCTGTCTGTCTGTCTGTCTGTCCGTCCGTATGTCACAGCTATTTTATTCCGAAACTATTAGGACTATACATGTGAAACTTGATAGGTAGATGTATTCTGTGAACCGCTATAATGCAGTGAAAAATCTAAAAAAATACATATATCTGTAAATCTTAGTATAAACTTTCAACCAAAATTAGTTTGAACGAGATCGGGTCAGCAATTTGTGAGATACAGCATATTTTTTTAAACCGCAAATATAACTTTGTAATTCATACAAACACTATGAAAAACAAAGTTATTTGGCGTAGTTGCAAAAAATGTAAATAAGCTAGTTTTAAGAAATTTGTAAGTATTTTTTTGTCAAATAAATACACATATTACTTATATTATATCATTATAGTTACTTACTACTATATATATATAGTAGTTTATTATATAAATATATAATAAAAAATATCATGAAAAAAATCATTTTAACTAAAAATAAGACAGATTTCCAAAAATACAAGATGGAAGTATTTTTTTTGTTTTTAGTGTTTTGGTTTGTCGACTAGTGCTTTACCTAGTTACAAAAGCCTAAATGTAAACTACTTATCACCATTTACAAAATATTGCTTTTCCTGATGCAGAGCCGTTCATTTTTGAGGAGTTCTTCAGGTACTTCACCATCAGCTCAACTTCACCATATACATTTTAACAAGTATAAAGTGATTAACAACCATATTCTAGTAATCGAATCGCAACCCATGAAATACTTATAATTGAGTAGTTCCGGTAGCCGTCTGTGGTCTTCATCATCAGTTCCACTTCACCGAATGGTATTTTCCGAGAGCAACTACACAAGTTACTTTAAAAAATAATAATATTTGAAGAGTTCCCTCGATTTCGACAGGAATCCATCATCAGATCCTGACTTGATGACGATGGGACCACCTGGAAATATACCTACCAGGTGCCTTTCAAATAATAAAAATAATTTTTCAAATCGGTCTAGTTACGAGTAATCGGGGAACATACATTTAAAAAAACCGAGTCGTTTGCACCCATTAAAAAAATCGGTATCATCTTGGGTTTAGACATTTGTTCAAAAAAGATAACAATTATTCCCAAACAATAGATAAAAAACTTACTTTCTCAAGTTGCTCATATAAAATGCGTAAAGTATCGAAATAAGTATTGTGTAGTATTATGAATTATTTTGTGTTCGTACAGCGATCTATTTTTAGACAAATTTCTGTTGACAAGCGACATAGCGTCCACTCACGAAGGCGGCTGACCGCGTATTAAAATTTCTTTACACTTTTCTGTCCAATAAATCTAAACAGTGACCAACGAAAATAACCCTTAATGCGACTAGTTAAGATTCATGCGCTGTAGCAAAATATGTGAAAAATTTAAAAGGGATTTTATTTTTTTGTGAAGCTATTTGTTACATTTTCGTTATTATTAATGGGCTCATTTTGAGGTAATTATATCTGCTAGCCTGTGGTATTTTTTAAGAATCAAAATATGTTAATGTTTAGCAGAAAAAGAATCCTAAACTTAACCCTTTTTCCTCAACTTTGTACGCAGAGGTTTTGAAAAATCGTGTTTACAATACTAAAAACCATATTTTTTGTATTTTAAACACGGCTGCTTTGGAGATAAAGAAGTAATCTATCTATTGCAACTGTTAGTTTTGTTTGAATTTCTTTATATTAGTCGGAAAAGGCACCCAAAAACAGCTTATTTACGTCAGATTCGAACTTACGTCCTTAAGTTCGTTCGCAGTCTAAATTAAGTTAAACAGGGAACCTTTTATTAGCCATACAAAACTGTTATTATATATTCTATAATTTATTGATTGTATTGCTGTTGGAATTCTAAATAAAATAAATAATAATATGTATAGTATTCTTTGTTCTTAACGCCAACGTTTTCAATCTCGAAACGAAGATTCGAAAAAATTGCAATGCCACATGACGCGTAGAAAAGAAATACCAAAAACAATTTAAACTAAAGGGAAAATATGTGTCACATACACGCAAAACCGTCATCTCAAAGCTTAATGCTGTGCCACCATACGAGACAGTGACACAACGCTGGTTTTCAAGAAGATATTAGATAGATGGATAGAATACTCTTTATTGTACACCAATAATTTAAACATAGACTTGATTTACAATACTGCAAAATATGGTTACAATGGGGGTCTTTTATTAAAAAAAATACCTGTACTACATAATGTTATCAAACAAAATAATCAAAAAGATGCTTAGAACATTTACACCGAATGTTGTTTCATGGAAGTTTTCAAAAAATTCAAAATATTAAAGAACCGATTTTAATAACACTTGGTAATTACTTAAACATACACAAGATACCTAGGACTATTATTTAAATTTATCAACAAAAAGAATACTGAACAGCAATGATGTTACCAACATATTCTTTTTTATGATTGTTTTTTCACTTACCTTTTAAAGCTATCTCTTCGTTTTTCTTAACTACAAATAAGTACTTTGGACTTTCGGGCAGTATAAATAAAAACGGTAAACAAATAATGACTAGCAACACATAGACGGACAGAAGGTAGGGCCAGTCGACATCACGACCTGAAATAAAACAACAGTTATTTGACAATACAACAGCAATTTGGTCTATAAAATGACATTTCGGAGAGTGTGCGAAGACAAACGGCGATGCGCCATCGTTCCATGGTGGACATCCCACCCATACGCACGAAACGTTTTGGGAATACTTTCATTGTGCGTACGGCTAAGGAGGGGAATTCCCTGCCGGAGTATGTGTTTCCCGATAGCTATAACCTAGGGGCCTTTAAGTCAAGAGTGAATAGGTTACTTTTAGGTAAGCGTGCTCCATCTTCGACCACATCATCACTTACCATCAGGTGAGATGGTGGTCAAACGCGAACCTATTATCAATAAAAAAAAAATGAGTTTTCTGAAAACCATTTTTTCTCATACTCAATCGTTTGAAAGATACTTTCAAAGTGATTAAATGTGCCCCCCCCCCCCCCCCCCAAATGAAGAGAGTAAAAAATCTTTAAAAATTATGTATGATCTGAAAATTAGTTTGAACTAGATACAGTCAGCAGTAAAAATATTTAACCCCTTCCGGGTTATACCAAAAACTAGAGCAATATTCAAACTCAAAGTCGTCAGCACTAGTGACGGAGCCTCATTGGGCTATTGCTTGCCGGGGCTGCGGGAATGTTCTAACGAGATAGCGCGGCCCCGGAACACAAGAGCAACTGAAGGAACACAGTGGGTTTTTAGTCAGTAGAATTCTGACATTCCCTTCCGCTCCACCCAGAGCGGGGGTGAAGTCATTCGACGATTTTCCCACCCGAAAAAAAGAGCAATATTTAAATACTTCTTTTTTTATTTAGTCGTTTTACTCACCCAGTATAAAATCTAAGCCCATAACCTGCCCCACCAGTACGCCCACGTTGACGCCCATAGGGCAGGCCACGCCCATGGCGCCCGTTAGCTGCGCCGGCGCAAGCTCCGTCAGGTACATGGGCACTATGCTGGTGGTTAGGCCTGAAAAAAAACACAGTTATTTAAATTGAAATATGGAGGACTAGTTTCTGCCCGTGACTTCGTGCGCGTGGGATGGTTTTCCCGCGTAAATCTCGATCCCGTGGGAATTTCGGCATAAATGTGTTATTCCAGAATGGCAACAATCTACTTACCAATTTTTATTCAGATCCGTTCAGTAGTTTTTGCGTGAAAGAGTAAAAAACATACATCACACATTCACAAACTTATGCAATATTAGTAAGATTAAATTATCCATCACTAAACAAAATGACGGTACCCGAGGTTTAGGGAATCATCAGGCGAGATCGTGGTCAAGCCTGGGCGTAAACGAAATTTAAAAAGAAAATCTAACGAGAATCAAAGACAACTGAAGGAACAGGGTGGGTTTTTTGTCATTGGAAGTCTGACACTACTTTCTACTCCAACCGGGAGTAGATGAATTTCCCTCCGAAAAAAAAATCCTGAGCCTTGATCAACACCTTAGGAGGAACTCTTGGTCCTTCGAGCCGGATGTTGGTGATTCTCAGAGGAGTATAAATAAAATAGTGGACTGTAACTATAGGTAGGTTCGTATATTAAGATTATAAGAACGCGCGCTTCTGGTCCATGTCGTATGTATGAATGGTGCGTTTGCGCGGCGGCGGCGGCTCGGCAACTCGTCCCCCGCTCCCCGCTCGCCGCTGTCGCCCTCCGTCATCGGAGTGGCTCATGGTGCGTTTTGTCTCCAACAACTCTCATTAGGGAGCTGAATCAACAGCTTGATTCAGAAAGCGGTACTTCTCTTTATAGCCCTGACCGCCGACGACCAGATTTTTTATGACAAAATAATATTTATTTATTTGTGTATAAATAGAGTGTATAAGAAGTAAATGAAAAATTAGAAAAATATTAAAGCAAGCAAGTGTTACAGAACTCACCTCCAGACAAACCGACTAGTAATCTTCCTAAAATAAGCATTTCTACTGAGTTAGCTTTTTGGCACAATAAAAACAACACTCCTCCAGCGATAGAAAGCACGTTCGTTAGTACTGTGGCCATTTTTCTGAAACATAAAATAGAGAACGCTATATTAATTATACATGTGATCCTTAAACGATTTCGAAAGCATTATTAAACCAAAATATTAGGTTCCTGCACTTCTTCTCCATATTAACTTTAATTGTGTCAAATTTCATCCTCCTCCGTCTGCCTAATTTTCGTAAAAAGGGGTACAAGTTTTTACTTCACGTATTAATATATAGATACTACCATCTGCCCGCAGGTTTGGTATTATGTATGTTTACCAAGTCTCAATTAAATCGTCTCCTTAATTCCCAAGAATAAGCTCTTGAAAGTTTATGAATCACCGTTCGGTGCAATCGCTCTTAAAGTACAATTAACCGTTTGAAAACTGTCACCAAGGCTTCATTACTAACTATGCAACTGAGCACCGGTATTTTACCGGGTGGGCTGTTATGCCTGTTATTATTGGGCCACGAGCTCTTCATTCTAGAAACATTTAAGCCCTTTTTTTATAATGGTTTCGCGTTTGACCACCATCTCACCTGATGGTAAGTGATGATTTGGTCGAAGATGGAGCACACTTACCTAAAAGTTTTTCACTCTTGACTTAAAGACCCCTAGGTTATAGCTATCGGGAAACACAGACTCCGGCAGGGAATTCCACTCCTTAGCCGTACGCACAATGAAAGTATTCCCAAAACGTTTAGGGCATATGGGTGGGATGTCCACCATGTAACGATGGCGCATCGCCGTTTGTCTTGTAGTCCGATGATGGAACGGACTTGGCGGAATTAGATTGTATAATTCCATCGCACACTCCCCGAAATGTAACACATAGAAAACCGATGGACTTGCAACTCGTTGTCGATGTTGTAATAGCTGTAATATACAGTTAAAGACATGTAAGAACTAGCTATTGATATAATAACCGCAGGTGTTCTCAAACATGGGCACGCCGTAATAGCGGCGATAAGTCCCCTCTTTGAGGAGTGGCTAGAGAGACGCCACGGCGGGAGCGGGAGGATACGACTGGATGTCGTCATTGTGAGGACCATCCGGAGGACACGGTGGAGCATACATTAGAGGTGTGCCCTGCTTGGGCGGAGCACCGCCGTGTTCTCGTGGAGGCGATCGGCGGCGGCGTCCTCTCGCGTCTGGCCTTGGTTCAGGTCACGGTGCGGGGCGGGGCGAATGCAATCGCCTCCTTCTGCGAAGCAGTCATGCTAGCGAAGGAGAAGGCTGAACGCGTGAGGGAGAGACAACTTCAACAGTCAGTAGAAGTCTGATACTCCCTTCCGCTCTACCCACAGCGGGAGTTATTTGTTGATTTTCCCACCCAGAAGAAAAAGGGAACACCTTCTTTTTCTCAAACAGGGAATCAAACTGTACGGGATATGTTTCTTAATCATACAATAAATAGAGAAATAGCTAACCTATCGAAGCCCTATATGTTGATATGGCTGTTTAATGTTATGCAAACTGGGTAGGCCACGAGAAACTAACACATCATTGTAGTGTAGATGATTAGACCTGTGTTTGTCATATTAAGTACTAGTACTCTCGCGGGGCTTCGCTCCCGTGGATTCTATCACGGTAAAAACATAACTCTCCTTTTTTGCAGTCGGGTAAAAAGTAGCCTATAACCTTCCTCAAGCTTCAAGCTACTTCCATACCAAATTTCATCCAAATCCACCCAGTACTTTCGAAGATTAGCGCGTTCAAGCAAACAAACAAACAAACAAACTAACAAACTTTTCCGCTTTATAATATTAGTATAGATATGACACAAACAAGGATTTTTCTCTTACGTCTTCATAATATGGGAATGCGTGTAAGCTTTTTGTTTTGAGAGTATTATATGTTAGGTTGTTATGTACGCCTGTCGGTTTTCTATCGGTTACATTTCGGGGAGTATGCGATGGAATTTAATTCTACCAAGCCCGTACCATCATCGGACGAAAAGCCGAACGGTGAGTGGAATTCCCTGCCGGAGTCTGTGTTTCCCGACAGCTACAACCTAGGAGTCTTTAAGTCCAGAGTGAATAGGTTACTTTTAGGTAAGCGTGCTCCATCTTCGATCACATCATCACTTACCATCAGGTGAGATAGTGGTCAAACGTGAACCTATTTTCAATAAAAAAAAAATGCGCCATCGTGTTTCCTGAGTTTTAATTTGGGAGTCTTTAAGTCAACTGTGAATAAGTTACTTCTAATTATGCTTTATCTTCGACCACATCACCTATTACCAGCAGATAAGACGGTAGACAAAAGCGAGCTTATCATCAATAAAAAAGGCAGTGGATTTTATGTTGTTGAAATGATAAAACCATGTCCAAAACGAATGAAATGGGTTTTAAACAAAAACTAGAACTACATCAAATATCGCTCGACTATATATCTGTCTAAGATTTCGCAAACGTCCCTGTTCCTTAAAAACTTAGTATCTTTTTCTACGATCTTCATACTTCGCCTACCACTTGGCACATTACTTTGCGTAATTTTTACAACTTCCAATGTTACTAGTGATATTGTTCTTACCTGCCCAACCTGTCGGCAAGTACAGCGCCCAGTATGGAGCCGGTGCATCCTCCCACTATGAAGATGGACACTACGGAAGACCACAGCACGTTCAGCCATTTGTCGTTGAGGACCACGTCGTATCTGGTTATGAAACTCTCGTTGCAGAAGCTTTTTATTACCTGGAAATAGTTATAGAATTATCTGTGCATATATTAAAACAGTAAAAAAGTATCTGTGTACAAGTACATTTATACTTTATACAAAAACAATAATTGAGGTGGGTTAAGAAACGGTAACACGGCAAAAAAATAAAAATGTCTGTCTGTTTGTACACGCTAATCTTCGGACCTATTGGATGGATTTTAATGAAATTTGGTAAGTAGATAGTTGACATCCTGGAATAACCCATAGGCTTTTTATAGGGCAGAGAATACACCGGAATTCCTACGGGATCGGGATTTATGCGGGAAATCCTCCCACGCGAACGAAGTTGCTGTTAAAACTGTCGCGCAGTTATCGTTGTTACATGGTGGACATCCCCCCTTACGCACAAAACGTTTTGGGAATACTTTCATTGTGCGTACGGCTAAGGAGTGGAATTCCCTGCTGAAGTCTGTGTTTCCTGATAGATTATAATAAATTAACGAGATTCGTACATTTTTGACAGTTGTTACTGGTAGAAGCCAAAAAATCAGACTCCAGTCTTATCAAGGAGTATTGTGCTACCCAGCTACTGGAATGTGGATGTCAGACAGGCAAAAACCCCGACAGTTTCCCGGGGAAAGGCTAAGCATATAAATAGGGGTAACGATCCACTTACAAGGCTTCGAATCCAATAAAGAATGGACAATCAAAAGCACTCACGATACAACTTAATTACTTTCTTTTGACACGTGCTTGAGAAACCATAAATACTCAGACGGCAGGCAAATTGTTTACTACAGCGAGCGATTTGTCGATGCTTGGCTTATCAACACGCGCCGATTGATTGACTAAGGATCTAATAAACCTTGCATTATTTTTCTAAGAAGTTATCTATGCTTTTTAGTAGGACATTATGAGAGGGACATATTAAAGCCTAAAACGATGATAATGTTCACATGTAGTGCGTTGCAAAATACGAGAAGTGAGCGCCAAAATTTTCCCTCCTATTTACCATTGTTTTTCTCTGTGGCAAATATGTTATATCTCAATATATCTGTGTACATTAGAAGGTCTATCTAGCTCCCCTTTACCTTAGTATTTCGTTAAGGCAGCAATTTTCCATCTAAACAAGAAGTGTTCATTGTAAGTTCTATTCCTAGATTTAAAAGTTACTTAAGGGAAGGGAATTTTCAGACATATTTGTTTAAGTCAGTGTAACAGGAGCAGCTAAATGATCCAGCATTTTGATATGAAATTAAGATTATTTTCAAATATAAAACAAGTAAAATAAGTACTTACGTCAGCAGGCGTATTAACAACTCCAATATTGTAGCCAACAGGAAGCGAAGATCCCAGAGTCGTGACTATGCCGGCTAGAAGCAAGTAGAAGGACCATCCCCCCTTGTAGTCGTGCGATGTGGTTAGGTGCTGGTGCTCGGTGGTTATCTGGGGATATCACCACGTAATGGTTATTCACAAGTCCCAAAATTAAGGGCTGTACATCTCCTGAGACTAAGGCCCATTATTTTCTGGAATGGCGTTAGGTTGCGCGTGCGCAAGTGATACAATTTTGATGAGATTGTAATCATAATTCTCTCGGCACAATATATGTAAATTTTTACTATTATAAGGAACACATTTTATACAATAAACATTGTGGGAGACTGGTGCCTAAACTAGGTCTGGGGCCAGTATTTCAGGACACCAGGTCTCCACCCTTTAGGTTAACATTTCAAATGCTCTATACTTAGTGGTCAGGAGTCACTTTATAATTTACATGTTGTCTAAAATTTAAGAAAAAAATTAAAAACAAAATCAATATTTTAAAATATTGTATTGTATTAGTAATAGAACCTAGTTCTTCGCAACTAGTAATTTATTTTTCTCAACAAAAGAAAATGATGAGCAGCTCCGTCTATTTCCAAATGTTACCTGTTTGAATATTCAAAAAATGTATAGTCATGATAATATTACGAATTCAAGGGCAGAGAATGCAAAGAGAAACTGTGCACAAATAGTCTGTAGTTCTGTTTTACTTAATTTTGTATCGACCTATAATTAAAAACAAAACATTCAAGAAACCGACTTACGAATAAATTAACAAAATCCTTCATTTGCATCTTGAAAACACGTTATAACTATCCTAGAAAAATTGTCTTAGAAAATCCACTTTCACCACTTCATAGAAAACATAGTAAGGCAGGCTGCAGCCACATCGACGACCGAAGGGGCAACGCTACAGAGCACGAATACTGGCCAGTACCAATCACACTTCCAACCGTCCACCACGAAGTAAGTGAGAGCTATAGACGCAGCTCCGTGGCCGGCAATCGCTGGTGTACATCGTCAAGGAGTTATTGAGAACCACAGAGCAAGGAGATGGGTTTGCAGCCGCACGTTGGAGTAGAAGCTGCATTTTCAATACGTTTCTCTTACAAACCGGTGCGTGTCACCATTTAATATGCGTTTCAAATGCTAATAGGAATTTCAATTACCTTTATCTGTCAAATGTTACCCAAAAAGTACGGTTTGCAAAGAAAACCTAATGGCGAAAAATAACAACGGTTTATTTTACTTTGTTTAACCGAGTGTTACATCAAATTTAAATATAATATTTAATTATTTGAAGTCATAATTAGTTTTTTTTAAACATACTTTTCTCTCTTATTTTCACTGTTGGCACCAATACGCCTGAAAGTAAAGAGAACACATGGCGCAAAGGCCCAAAAGTAATGTCAAAATGATTAAAACTTTATTTTATTTTTGATGAAAGACTCGCGTTTGACCTCCAAAATATGGAAAGGTGATGAAAGTTTTATTTCGCTCAATATTTGTAAATAAATAATTTAATAAATCCTGTTTTTGTTCACTCTACCGAAATGGCTCGATTTGACAGCTAAGACGTCACAATCAATTATTGCTAGTGAATTAACGCCATAGGTACATCGTAAATTCATCCTAATAGTAGTTGAAACGCATACGCGCGTTATAGCGCCTGAAGTGACGTAGGCAGTATCAATAATAATTAAGCAAAAAAATGAACCGTGAAAATCTAATGAAGAGCCGACTACATGGGCAATACGGCAACGTCTTCTAGTGGAGTAGCTTTTTGAAAGTTTTGTTTAGTTTTATAATTATTGCTAGTAATATACTGAATGTATGACGTAAATTTAAATACTTTAGCACGATTTGTGTCACACACAATTGAAAATTAGTTACGTCTCTGTTAACGTCGCCTAAAACGCTCACAGCTGAGGGTTGTCATGAAATTTTATATAAATATCTGTTACAACGTCATGCCTTTTCTATAGGTTTTGAAAAATCAGATATATAAATGCATTACTACCATCTCTAGACAATACATTGAGAAGTTGAACAGTCCGCGCGTGGATTACCTACTGTAAAAGCGTGTTAAAAAAGTAGTGAAGTTAGTTTTAGATATCTAATATCTAAAACTCTCTCTTAAGTTGATTAACCCTAGATAGCTAACGTTTCTGAACTTCTATGATAAGCTAACCATTCGACTTTTTGACGACCATTTTTTAAACGTGATTTTTATTAAAATTGTATATTATTTTAATCAGGTTTACTATATTCGTGGGTAGTATGGGATATAAATTAAAGATATTTATTACATAAATGAATATTTATTTAACTTTTAAGTACTAAATAACAAATTTTAAATGGCACATGTTTCTTTGAGATCAATAAGACACTATATCTTACAATGACTAAATGAGACACTATTTTTTAGAAATTTCTTCTTTTTCTTTTGGTATAATAAAGTAAACATCTTAAAAGCAACCATAAGTATCAAATTCATTAGATTTTTGTGGCACAAGGTGGGCAAAAGTCGATTGTATGTCGCTACAAATGGGAACTCTGAAACTATTGCAGTGATTCTTTGTTATGCGCCTTTTCTTATAGAAACACAAACTGCAGCTTTTCCTTTTCCTTGCTAGGCATTATCAGGTATCAGAGGACTTCCAGAACCAGATTGCCCAAGAATTTGACCTTGACCTTCAGCGTGTTCCTCATGGTTCAAACCCAATACATGTCTTATTTTGTCTTTTATTCTTCGAGTCATTGTTGGTATTTCAAGTCGACGTTTTAGGCATGGTTCAAAGAGTTGTTCATAGAATTTTTTCATAAAGCTTCTTCTTGACAGTGGTTTACCTCCAGACACCAAGACATTATGGCAATATAGGACGTAAGAGTCGATACTCGATATATTGAGAATGTCATAAAACGAATATTGTCTTGGGTCAAGTGGATAATAGAGTTGGAAGCCGATGAAGAATTGTATCTGAGAGGAAGAGCATCGGAAGTGACCTTTCTTGTGCCTCTTCAATATCTAAAGTTAGACTTACTTTTGTTCGAGGGTTCATCGTGAAAATCACTTTCCAGGTCATCAGCCAACAAACCATCCTCTTTTTCACTATAAAAAAGAACATAATTTGTATTGACATCATCTAACCCACGAACTATGTTATCATCTGTGATCAACCTCGCAGCCATTCTTTACTATTAACTATGTAACTATTCAACACAAAGTACAGGTTTAAAAGTTACGCATAAGCTAACCATTCGTCAAAATGACGAGTATGCAGTAGGTATCTCAAAAACAAAAGTACTTACTGGCAAAACGTGACCACCACGCGACGTAGTCTAGTGGTCACTAAGTTGGCTCAAATCAGCAAGTGTGTAGGTAAAACCATTAGAAAGGGAGAGGGAGATATTTATTAGATGCTCGTCATTTTGACGAACGTTAGCTATTTAGGGTTAAATCGCTTAAATTTCAGAAGGTTCTACAGATACAGTAAATCCTAACGCGAGTCACTGCGCAGTAACGGATTTATTTGACAAATGTCAGTGGTGCATTGTGCTGTGAAAATTGAACTACACAAATATCATTAGAACGAATCGACTAGCGCGAAGATTCCATGCTCTGTGTAATAAGTAGCAATTTTATTGTTAAGCCAATGTTATTTTCAGTCCCGCGATTCCGTTTGATTTGACAGGATGTGTCGAGGATGTTGATGCAGTCGGATGTTGATGTTTTATGAATGATGGTCAAGTACTAGGCATGCAATTGGTTCCGGGGTTGCGGGAATGTTCTATCGAGATACCGCGGCCCCGGAACTTAAGGGCAGCTGAAGGAACAGGGTGGGTTTTTATTCAATAGAAGTCTGACACTCCCTTTCACTCCACCATTTTCCCAGAAAAAAAAGGTATGGAATTAGTTTAATAAATACTCTTTTTGGTAATCATGACGTTGATTATGCGGTTTACCAAGGGAACATGGGGTCTGACTGAATTTTTCGCCAGCCCCAAGGCTGATGATATCTGCCGGGGTTCCAGGAAATGTATACACCATAAATTGTGCATTCAATAATAATAATTCAGCCTATTTAGTTCCCAATGCTGGGACAAAGGCCTCGTCTCCATGAGAGGGAATGGACCGTAAGCCACCCAGTGCTGGTAGAATGTCACATGTCTTTGGATTTTTGGTCTTAGAACATGCCGGTTTCTTAAGGGGTTGGGAATGTTCTAACAAGATAACGCGGCCCTGAAATGCTAGAGCAACTTAAGGAGCAAGGTGGGTTTTAAGTCAGTAGAAGTCTGACTCAACTCACTCAGAAAAAAAATTACACATGCGGTTTTCTCATGATGTTTTCCTTCAACGCTCTCAAATGAGAGCAGTGTTGATGGCATAATTTACCCAAAGTAACCTCGACCTGCAACTTGCTAGCCCAGCCCGTTACCATTGGGCACCCACTACTATGCATTTAAAAATAAAAATACAGGCGCAAAAATCAAACTGCTTTCGTCAAAACTAAGGAGTGGAATTCCCTGCCGGAGTCTGTGTTTCCCGATAGCTATAACCTAAGAGTCTTTAAGTCAAGAGTGAATAGGTTACTTTTAGGTAAGCGTGCTCCATCTTCGACCACATCATCACTTAACATCAGGTGAGATGGTGGTCAAAGGCGAACCTATTTTCAATAAAAAAAAACTGCGATAAATTTCGTTAATTTTCATTAATATGCATTGCATTACGTATCCCATAAAATAAAATGGTTCATTGTAGCTATGGGTATCGTGAGACCATATTAAAAGCAAATTTTATCTTACTGATAACCTTATACCCGACTTTCGTACAAGGAATAGTCGTAATTATTAAATTAAATAGACTTCATTAATTACGGCTAAAACGTAATAGTACTACGTACTTCTGAAGCAAAGTACGTACGCACCATTTATTTAAATATTTTAGCACAAAGTTTATTTTTATTAACTGATGTTATGATATGACTGACGAATAAAATCATAGGGTTCTGTATAATTTCATAAGTACGGAAGCATCGAATATTTTTATTAATTACAGACTGATCGACTCTGAATATTCAAACTGCCTGCCCATAGATTAATTCAGCTATATTTGATCTTGACTTTGATTTTGAACTTGACTTGGTCGTAGGTTGAATACATATAGCTGAATTGATCTTTTCAACCGTCCGCATAATTTTTGCAAAAAGGGGAAGTTTTTGCATCACTTTATTGTTTATAAAATTGCAAACCCTTATACGAGGACGACACTGAAAGTTTGTAGAACTGGCCACTTGTAAACGATATAATAAAAAAATAAGTTCAAATATTGAAAATGGAACTCTTTACCAATATTATTGTGTATGCATCAAGGAACTTGTACCTAAACTGGAATGCGGACGCGAAGCTCAAATCCGTTCCGAAGAGTATACCCTCGAAGGACCTAGCTATCTCTTTCTAGTAGTGTGGATATCAATTCGCGATAAACGTAAGGACAATTTTATTTGATGCAATATTTGCAGGTTTTTTTAGACACTTATTATTAACCTTACAAATGATGTATTTCTGTTACCGCTATAACAAAAAATACTAAAAATTAATTAAAATAAATATTTAAGGGAGACTCCCATACAACAGTTGTGATTTTTTTGGCGCTTTTTATAGGTAATGGTTCCGTACCATTCATTACCTACCTATAAAAATACCCTTCATGTGCGAGTCCGACTCGTACTTGGCCAGTTTTTTTCTTAACAACGTATTAAATAGAAAGAAAGAAATAAATTCAATTATAAATACAAAGGTCTGTATCGGTCTGTTACGCTTTCACGGTTAAATCACAGAGCCGCTTTCGAAAAAATTTGGCATGGAGATAGTTTAAAACCCTGGGAACTATATAGGGTTCTTTCTATCTCAGATTTTTGAACAGTTGCTCGGTAGCGCGATATAACAGAATTCTACGTGGGCGAAAAGCTAGTTCTCAATATATATATCTGAGGAACTTATATTGAGCGCGCTAATTTCTATAATAAACCCTTCCTTATGCGGGCTAAATGCAAAATTGGTTTTGCAAACTTTATTACGTTGAATTATAAACTTTCAAAGTGGTTAAGACCCGTGATACAAATACAATTATTGCAGATACAGAATTAATAACAGAATCACCAGCTGGCAATTCTTCGAAGGCTTGGCCTTGATAGGCAGTGGTATAGACGTCCAAACAAACGTGCATTCATTGGTAATCTATGTTTATTCGACACTTGTACGGTTAGAGCCAGTAGACTAAAATAAAATGATGCAATGTTTATATATAATTAAAACTACTAAAACCCTTCATGAAAGACGATGATTATAAATAGAAGGAATAACAGAAGAGATATAATTTATTTCTGTATATATTTATTTAGGTTAACCTACAATTGTTTACACTATACATTTGTATGAAACAGTCATATTACATTTATAAGTGTAAAAATTAATTACAGGCTAACACCACATGTGCTATTTAAGGTTAGAAATCAATATTATTAACATACATAATTGTAAACATAAAGGAGGCAGATCTAATGACAATTATAAGGTTATTATTATTAGGTTGGTTCTATATTTTCTAGTTCCTCATATGTTGCAGCTGCAGGTTTGTTACAAGATTGGCTTGACACACAACCCTAAAAATGTATTACACTATTATTAGTTAAAAGTATAATAATAAAAAAATAATAATAATAATATTCCACAACTTTTTTCACACAACGCCATCTAGTCCCAAACTAAGCAGAGCTTGTGATATGGATACTAGACAACTGATAAACATACATATATATTTCTAAATACATACATATTATAGATAAATTACACCCAGACAAAGAACAAATGACCGTGCTCATCACACAAACATTTGTCCTAGGTGGGAATCGAACCCACGACCTTGCGCATAGCAGTCAGGACTAACCCGCAACTTCGTCCGCGTAGAAGTCGAAAATATTCCACGGGATCCCGTCCCCGACTTGCTTGACAAAGATTATATTAGCTCGGCTAATATGCATGATATAAAGATAATTTATAGCCTATAGCACTCAGGGATAATGCAGCTACATGTAAGCGAAAGAATTTTCAAAATCGGTTCGGTAATTTCAGAGATTACCCCATACATACAAACTTACAAATTTTACCTCTTTATAATATTAGTATAGATTATTATTTGTCGACATTAACTAACTGCAGTGGATAAAGTTAAGTAATTAAGTTATAAGTAATTATTAATATAATAAACTACACTTGTAAGCAAGTTTGCGTAGCTGAGTTTTTGGCCGAAATGATATAAAATATTTTTGCCATCAATTTGCTAAGCAAAAGTAAATAAAACAACTAAAATGTCGACTTTTATGCTCATTAATTTGACTCCTTTCATAACTTTCACTTACCAGATCTTTGAATGTGCCCAGTACAGGTTGTATATTCTTTTCTTTAGTGGGTTTTAATATTATAGTACTTAAAACATTTATTTGTTTCGCTGACAGGAATCTAAAATAATAATAGATTGATGAGAACAAAATTGTAGTATTTATGGTTAAGATAGATTCAAAATGAAAATTCATCTTGCTACGCTCATATTCTACATATTTCGAAACGGTGATCTTCATGTCATTTGTAAAGATTGATAACTTACTTTAGGGAAAATGGACGGAATTGCATCATTTGATCTTGTTTCGAAATGCAATATTACTTCGGGCTTGAAATGGCGGCTACAAATTTTGGAACCGTTTCTGACCCTTTTCTGTGTAGAACACTGAGCCACCGGACTCGAAGATCATCATTTTTAGGAAAGCTTAAAATAACAAAAAATAATATATAATGAGAAGAAAGAAAAATAATAAATAAGAAGAATAAAGAGAAGAACATCCACTTTTACATTGAAAACATAGTCACCCTAAATGCAATTTGTAAACAAAGTCACAAAACTTACTTAAAAAAGGAAATTCCAGACCCGGGGTACCCTTTTCACTCTTGCAATTAACCACAAAACACGTTCTTACCATGGTTACAATAACTTGCACTTTAATATTACGAAAACTCACAAAATTAAATATAATTCAAATTTACAAACATACAGATGTCAAGTAAACGTCAGTCGGCAAAGTAGTAATTGCCAGGTATAGTATAATATATCACTACTAATTCTTGCAAATTCCATTTTTTTTTTGGTTTAAACATCTTGTGTTTGCATGGTAAAATAACTTTAATTTTCATTAATATGCATACAGTAATAATGGTAATTCATTTTAAAGATAGAAATCCAAAGAAGTTTAAAACTAGGTGTTATTACGACAACAGACAGGTCGAAAAAATTACCATTGAAATAAATATTTTTAATCTGACACACAGAAGAAAGGGACACAGTCCACACACGGCACTGTCTCGCTCGGAACGAATAGTTCCTTCAGTTTTATACGTGCAAGTTTATACTCTATTGTTTAACAGCTAAGAAAGACTTTCTGTATTCTTTGAGTCATTCGTAAGCAATCCAGTTAGTAGGTAGAAGATCCTTGGTATGCATTTTATTCATTTGTCATTAGTTTACGATTTGACGGCAAAAAAATTGTCTATGTCACGTCAACATGAATTTAACGCATAGATAAAATAGATGTAGAGGATTAGTAGTTAGTTGCATATACAATTTTGGTTATACAAATATCATGCAAACATGAACCTTGTCAATAAAAATATATCTGTCTCATTCTTACACATCATAACTTTCAAATGTAAAAAGAGGTAAGCATAAATCATAAACTTCAATTTCTGGTAACATTTTTCATGACGTCACCAAGCTCCGCCTTGAAGCACCACCGCCATTAAATTGGGACACTTATTTCGCTCGTTTTGTGGTAGATCAGCTGTCAAAAATACGGTGTTTGGAATAAGTTTTCAGTGTTACAGTGGACTGCGTCGATTTTAATAAGCTTTCTATTGATCTGTGAAGTGTATCTGAGCAGAATTATCATGAGGAAGTGTTGCATCAAGGGGTGTAATTCAAATTCTCGTAAAAATGAAGAAGGATTGTCATTTTTTAGGTTAGTTGTAATTTTCTTTGTTATTCATGTACAATTGTCGTGTGAATTACAGTGTATGTGTTTATTATGAGTTCTAAGTCATGTTTTCTGCTGTCATGTAGAATTTCATAAGACTTTTATCACATATAATTGAACAAGTAAAAATGTTTATTGTTTACATATATACGTAGTGTTGCTCTTCGTTTTATACAGTTATCGATATAAATTTTATCAATAATATTGATATACATATCTGATTAACGAAGTTGTACGGCATATAAAACTGTATTTAAACAAAATATTGATTCTGAGCCTTTTATTTAAGTAATACGTTAGTGTTAATTGACGTTCTGAAACATACGACTTCAATATTATTATTTATGTATTCGTAATGGTTCAGATTGTTTAATTGGCACAATAATGATGTTTAAAATTGATTTTAGATTCCCCAAAAAGGAAGGCCTTAAGAAATTGTGGATGGAAAAAATTGGCAAGGAAAATATAAAACCTGCAGCAATAATAATAATATGCTCCAAACATTTTGAAGACGAGTGTGTGAACAGAACATTGAATATTATTCGACTTAAAGATGACGTAGTTCCCACTCTTTTCCCAGTAAGTATCTTTTCTGTTTATAATTTACATACTTTATCCGGCAAAAGTTTTTGAAGAAGTCCAATATCTATAAATATGTATGCCGCTGGCATTCAGATCTTTTACAGAAATTGAGTTAGTACTAATCGATCATGTGGCTAGTGCATGTTTATTGATGTTACAGGCCTTGAAATGATTTGGTTTAGGAATGTGTTGTTTGTTTCAAAATATTTTCTATCAATTTAGCAGGGTTTTTGAAACATATTTCACAGAGTGATATGAGTGCTCAAGCAAGTGAACACCACTGATCAATGAACCCTTCCAAATATTAATATTTATTTTTTCTCGTTTCTCTTAGTTTACTACTTCATCTTCAGTGCAATCGAGAGTCCAATCAACAAGTGGTGTAAACAGGAATGTGATTCCAGTTACAGATGATGCAGCTCCCACTATTTATCCGGTTAGTATCTTTTTGTTATTTTTTTTTGTATTGAATTTATTGTAGTATGCACAAATTTTTGGAGAAACATCGTATTCCCCTACACATAAATATCAATTTCTGTTTACTATTTTTCATCTTCAGTGCAATCAATCAAGTAGTAATTTGTATTATCTATATCGCATTTTTGTTTTAATTTTACATATTTCAAAATGTTTTATTAAATGTTACCAGGCAAATGTTTAGTAGCAATTCCGTGCTATATAAATATGTCACCCGAAAATAATCAGATCCGCAAGTTTATAAATTACCTAGGAAATTTATTAACTTTCGTAGGATTCTAAACGATAGATAAATTGTATTATTTTACGCCCACATTTTCATTTTTATAACTTTTAAATCAACTTGCACTAGATTTTTTTAAATTTAAAAACCACTTTTTTAACTTCCAGCTTATTCCGATCGATTTAAATATAGTAAATCCCGTCCACACGGAACAAACAATAAGAAATTTATCGGGAAATACAGAAGAGATGACAGGAGAGATGTCCATGGTTGGTATTTTCATACTCTGTACGTAACAAGACATATATCAACATAATGGCTCCAATACCTTGACCACCGAGCTTTGATCAGTTTTTAGGGTAAAAAACGGATCCCTATTACTAAGACTCGGCTGTTCGTCTGTCTGGATGACTGTCTGTGACCGTGAACGTGATAGCTAGAAAGCTGAAATTTTCACAGATGATGTATTTCTGTTGCCGCTTTAACAACAAATACTAAAAACAGAATAGTTTGTGACTTGAAAGAATCATCAGAACATGTTCTTAAAAAATTGTATTGTACTAGCTATTGCCAGTGCCTCGCTCGCCCTCTGCTTATAGCCTATGTTATTCAGGACTTATACAGCTTTCTACTGATGAAAGAGTATTTGAAATTAGTTCCGTAGTTTTTTAATTAAATCGTAACATACAAACAAAATTAAATATTTCTTCTTTATATTTGTACTTTAGACAACTGTATAAAACATTTTTTATTTCAGCATATTCCAATGGATGTAGATAATCCCATCCACTCGGAACAGGTGCAATCTACCAGTGACATAAATTTACCGGGAAATACAGAAGAGATGTCCATGGTTAGTTTTTATTTTCATTCATTACTCATAAGAAAACTATGATACCAACAAAATGGCCTGACAGTTCGAATGTAGAACTCAAAAGAATCATGAGATTTTAAAAAATTACTTCTCTAATAGCGAATAAATATAATAATAATAATTTTATTCTAGTGTAAGAACATTCGCTATAACGTTTTTTTTTATAAATAACTAGTACTCACGCGGGGCTTCGCTCCCGTGGATTCTATCACAGTAAAAACATAACTCTCCTTTTTTGCAGTCGCGTAAAAAGTAGCCTATAAGCTTCCTCAAGCTTCAAGCTACTTCCATACTAAATTGCATCCAAATCCACCCTGTACTTTCGAAGATTAGCGCGTTCAAACAAACAAACTTTTCCGCTTTATAATATTAGTATAGATTTATATATTTTTTAAACCCTCAAAATAAGTTCCTCACTCTCCTATAATTTACTGCTAAAATACGTATACTATATATATATATATATATATATTTTTGTTTCTTCCAGGTTATTGCAGATGAAACAAAATTTAAAATGCAATCATTAAAAGAAAAAATTCAAATACAAAGGAAGAAAATAAAAGTGGTGAATCAGAAGTGTCGAAGGCTGAAACGTAAAGTACACACTTTTCAAAACATAATAGGCGAGCTAAAAAAACAAAATTTCATTCCTCACGAAGGTGCTATTCTATTGGAAGAATGCGCTGGCTCTCCTGAGTTTCTTTCGAGACAAATTTCAAAACACAGAGGTGAGTCTTGTCCGCGATCATACGGTGATGATCTACGTAAATTTGCACTGACATTAAACTTTATGTCGCCAAAAGCTTATCGGTTCGTGCGGACAACATATCGGAATTGTTTACCTCATCCTCGGACACTGTCAAAATGGTACCAGCATGTAGATGCAGAACCAGGGTTTACAGCCGAAGCTTTCAAAACTCTGAAAATAAAGGCCCAAAATAGCTCTAGACCGATCCTCTGCACTCTTGTAATTGACGAGATGGCTATAAGAAGAGGTCTATATTGGGACAATGCAGCAAAGAAGTTTTATGGCAGAGTTAATACGGGGATAACCGGAGAAAACGATTCAACAGAAGAAGCCACTGAATGCTTTGTGATGCTGCTCACAGCTCTAAACGAAGCGTGGAAGCTCCCTGTAGGATATTTTTTGATAAATTCGCTAAAGGGAGAGCAAAAGGCCCATTTAGTTACTATTTGCATTGAAATGGTGGAGGCAGCTGGCGTGAACGTAGTTGCACTAACATGTGACGGGCCAGCTGCAAATTTTGCCATGTACCAGGAGCTTGGTTGCGATTTGCTCAAAAATCAAAATATAACTGAATTTAATGTCGGGAAACAAAAAGTTTGTGCTTTTATAGATCCCTGTCATGCCATCAAATTAATCAGAAACGCATTTGGTGATTTAGGAACATTAGTAGATTATCAAGAAAATAAAATTGACTTTAAATTTGTTAAATTGCTTCTTGATTTACAAGAGAACGAAGGGCTACATTTAGCCACCAAACTGAGCAAAGCTCACATCGAGTTTGGCACTCAAAAAATGAAAGTGCGGCTTGCTACTCAGTTGTTTAGCAACTCAGTGGCGGACGCACTTGAATTTTGCGAGAGCAAATTGGGATTGCCTCAATTTCAAGGCTGTCATCCGACAGCAAATTTCATAAGAATATTCAATAATTTGTTCGATTGCCTTAATAGCCGATCTCTTCGGCCACCAGGCTGGAAGAAGGCCTTATTTTGTAAAAATTATGGAGATGCGATTAAAATGTTCCATGAAACAAAAATATATATAAAAAAACTAAAGTTGGAATCAGGGCAGTCAATTCTTACTTCTCGTCGAAAGACAGGCTTTATTGGTATGCTCGTAAACATGTCCAGTGCACTCAATTTATACCAATCATTGGTCATAGAGAAGCAACATATAAAATACTTGCCTTTCTATAAAATTTCACAGGATCACCTGGAACTTTTTTTTTCTGCTGTTCGTTCAAGAGGTGGATACAACAATAATCCCAATGCCGTACAATTTAAGGCAGCCTATAAACGACTGTTAATTCGTGCTGAAATAAGAGACCACGGTATTGGGAACTGTATACCTCTTGAACAAATATCAATTTTGAATTGTCCTAGTACAGATGATCCTGTGAAAAATATTAATAAATTAACGGACCGCAATATTTTAATTGAAGAAGATGACAGTACGCTGTATGAGGAGTACCTGGATCACCTTGATATTACACAGAGTGAATACACGGAACAGGTCGTCATGTACATAGCAGGCTTTATCGCTAGGAAGTTAACCAGAACCTTAAAATGTGATGTGTGCGTTGGACTGTTACACGGTTCAAAGAATCAGTACGAACAAAGCCTAATTGAAAAAAAATCAAAAGGTGGCTTAACATATCCGTCTCCAACTTTAGTTAAAATTGTAAAAATGACTGAGAAAATTGTGAAACAAAATTTAATTTATAAAGAAAATCCTGAGAAGTACTATATTTACATATATAAATTTTTAATGGAGCATTTTGAAAACGAAAGAATTTTTAACACCAACAGCGAACATGACAGTTTCCATAAGTTACTACTAATAAAGTCAGTTATTATTGCATATTTAGATTTAAGATACAAATATTATGGCAAAAAACATGACGAACATGTATCAAAAAGAAATTTTTTGACAAAACTAATATTATTTCGTCACGAATAAATTATTTTAATTTGTAAAACGTATTTTTATTTATTAATTATTATGCACTCTCTCACCTACCCTTGTTCCAGCGTACAAATTCGTGGGATTCGGAGTACTGTGAAACGCACGGATTTTGATGGTATAACTGTGTTTTATTTTTAGCTGTCGGGGCTTTATACAAAATTAGTTCAGACTACATGATTTAAATACAACGTTCCTTTCTTTAGCCAACATTCTCTGGAAGGGTCAGATTTTTAATAAAGTACTCACTTTAGAATGTACAATGAAGTTATCTTTGAATATTTTTAATTAAAGTGTCCTTTTATTACAGGAAAATTCTTTGTACAGCTCAATCTATACTAATATTATAAAGCGGAAAAGTTTGTTGTTTGTTTGCTTGAACGCGATAATCTTCGAAAGTACTGGGTGGATTTGGATGCAATTTGGTATGGAAGTAGCTTGAAGCTTGAGGAAGGTTATAGGCTACTTTTTACGCGACTGCAAAAAAGGAGAGTTATGTTTTTACCGTGATAGAATCCACGGGAGCGAAGCCCCGCGTGATTACTAGTTTATAATACGGTACAATTCTTTTGATTGAAATCTTAATGTAAACAGCGAATAAAGGGACTTATAAAATAAGAATGCAACACCCTGAGAATCCATCTCTGCTACTGGTGGTAGTTGTAACATCTTTAGTTTGTAAACACTTTGGTACAACTAAGTAGGATAGATTTAGAATTTAAGAGGAAGTCTGAAAGTATGTACACTACCGCTCCCAGTGACCGAAGTTGCGTGGAAATAGTTTTTCATAATTATAGTATGATGCGGTTCGCCCGCGTAGAATTGGCAGATTATGCCACGGGAATGTTATACCGGGATAAAATATCCTGTTATTCCATATTATAATGTATCCCTGTGACAAATTTCATCCAAATCCGTTCTGCCATTTTTGCATGAAAGTGTTACATACAATGTTCGCATTTATAATACTCTAGCTATTATGGCGCGATTTCAACCGCTGCTCGGCTATTATTGGTTGTAGCGTGGCTCCTAAATAGTGTAATTTTTTTATTGATGAAAGAATTCTTAGAATCGGTCCAGTAGTTTCGGAGCCTATTCGTTACATACAAAAATACATACTTTTCCTCTTTATAATATTATTTCTATTAGTACAGACTAGCTTCTGGCAGCGGCTTCGCCCGCGAGCCTGTTTGAAAATTATCCCACGGGAAAGTAAAATCGGGATAAAAAGTAACATATCATCCAGATCGCAGCGTGCTTTAGTAACAAAAATCCATACATCCACACATAATAATAATATCCTTGGACATTTCACACAACGGATACCTAATATTAGTAAGAGTAAGATTATGTATATATTAAGATTGTGAAGATACTTCACCATCACTTATAATGATATATATATATTTTAATTTCCCTGTTCCGAGTTGAACGTAAACTAAACGATAAATCATTATTTTATATTACATACAAATTGTCAATATCGACAAAACAGGTACAACACTATGTGGGCGGAGCTTCGCCATCTTTGATGTACACTTGGCTTCAAATCACGTGACCATATTTCAGATCCTCTATTTTTCTTATTATCTATGATTTAACGAGAGAAAATTTTCGTACAATGATTTTTTATGACTTTAGACATAGTGTATTACATACTCTTTGACTTTAGATGTCATTTAAGTCAACAAGAAAGTTATTAGTGTATTACATACTCTTTGGTTATGATAGACTTCGATTGGCCTTTCACGATGTAGCCCCATCTTGTGCCACTGTTTACAATTGGTTTAATGAGTTTAAACGTGGTCGCACTCGCAGCAGATCCGGACAAGCTTAGGCATCGGTATGAGTCAAGTGCACAAAGTCCTCCATGAACGTTTAGTGATCAGGAAGCTTTGTGCCCGGTGGATACCATATAATTTGACAGAGGCCCAAAAACTTCGTCGTGTTGATTGGTGTCGTGAAATGGTTCAAAGATTTGTTTTTTTTTTTTTCTTAAAATGAGCACACTCTTGACCTCGGTCTCGTCTGATGGTAAGCAATAGATGAGGTCTAAGATGGGACGAGCGAGCCCAGAAAATGCCTGTTTACTCGTGCTTTAAAGGCTGAAAGGTCATACGTGGCAGGGAACACAGAAGCCGGCAGAGAATTCCACAGCTTGGCTGTACGCACAATAAATGTGCAGGAGAAGCGTTTGGTACGACAAGACGGTATATCAACCAAGTGTGGGTGGTAGCCATCCGTGCGTCTGGTAGACCAGTAGTGAACACGGAGGTAACTCAAATGCTGTGTTCGACATACTTACGGGTGACGAAAGCTGGATTTATTGTTATGATCCTTAAACTAAGAGACAGTCTGCTGTCTGGGTGTTTCCTGCCGAGGAGTTGCTAACTAAAGTGAAGAGAGGTCGAAGCCTGAGAAAAAAGGTGGTGGCCTCGTTCTTCGGAAGGTACGCGTTCTACGCAACTATTGTTTTAGAGGATCGAAAAACAGTTACTGCAGAGTGGTACACTTACAATTGAGGCCATGAGAGCCAGAGCGGCCTAACTGTATTTTTTAAAATACGTATTTGAATTGATAAAACTGCTCTAAACGGTAAAAGTCATAGCACCACAGTGGCCTAGAATTTAGTTCAACATTTTGACCTTATTTAGACAGTTGAAATTTTTGAGGCCATGAGATCCAGAGTCGTCTAGCTGTAATTTTTTTCAATAAGTCGATTTTACGGTTAGGCCACTCTGGCTCTCATGGCCTCAATTATTTGCCACCTGTCTTGGAAAAGTTCAGGAGAAACGACCTCTCACTAGAATCCTCCTTCACCATGACAACGCCTCATCGCACACCACCAAGCAAACAATCGACTACTAGGCGATGTCAGACGTGGAATTATCTACTGGGTCACCCACCCTTATAGCTCCGACCTCGCACCTTGCAATTTTTATTTATTTCCGAAAATAAAATAAAAACTTCGAGGAAAACGTTTTATGGACGCCGAGGAAGCAGTAGCTGCGTTTCAAAATGCCGTCGAAGAGGGGATCTCTTAAGGACGACTGGGTAAAGTGCTTTTCTCAGTGGTTCCATCGGATGCAGCGATGTATTGATGCAAATGGACACTATTTTGAAAAGATATAATAAAACTAATTACTTGCTAGTTTGTTCAGTTTTTGATTTTCTAAGAACTATCAGTGTCACCCTCGTAAGCTGTTAAGCTCTCAAGCTAGAAAGTCTCCAAGAGCTAGTTTATATCTAATTGTACGCGTGAGTGGTTCGAGAAACTAGTCTTTACTTAGCGACTTCATTTAATTTTCAATGAGAAATTTCTTACAACTACTTACAAGTGCCTTGTTTGGAAATTCAGTCTTTATCAGCGGGCGGTTTTCTAGGCATAAGTATTTTTAAAACTAATATTACCTACAAAGTAAGTATAGTTTCACCAAAAACCAGTTGTAGATACGAGTATATCATCAACTAGATTCTGCCTGTGACTTCGTTCGCGTGGGAGGGATTTCCCGCGTAAATCCCGATCCCGTGGGAATTCCGGAATAAAAAATAGCATGTGTTATGCCAGGATGTCAGCTATCTACTTACCAAATTTATCTGTTCTGCTTACTCCTTCTCTACTAATTACCACAGTCTTGCATAATATAGACTTAATTGTTCCGAGTTATTTGAAATTCTAAAATTTTACACTAGGATATTTACATGACAAATCTATTAACTACGTCCGTCAGTTAGATAACACCAACGTATTTTTTTCTTTTGTCATACATACAAAAAAAAAATAGATAATGAACGTTGAATGTCGCAGGATAGGACGCCACGCGTTATTACCTACGTCTGTTACCAAGAAGTGACACCAAGTCGACATCTGTACCCATATTTTTATTTATAATAACATGTCATAAAGAAATCCAACTGACGGATGAAATTTCTTTATCTCCATTCAGGTAAATAACGTATTTCTTCGGAAATTATGTAATTTTCATTCACCATTCAATTAATGACCTGGAGGAATACCAGAGAACCAGATCAAAAGACCAAAGTTTATAGGCATCCAGATCACCAAGTTACACACTACACAAATCACAGAAAAGCCAACATTTACAAAAGCGAAACATTAAAGGATACATGTAAGACAGGCTGCAAGGGAGAACATGGTTACTCCGGTCAGGAAGGTGAAGAACTCTAGCAGAATAAGGGCTAGAGATATCCCGTAGCCAGCTACCAATCTGCAATCATGCGCATGCCTTAGTACTGAACACAAGGAGTCAAGGATGGAAAACAAGAAACTGAATAGGTAAACTTGCCCGCGCTCTTATCGGTGGGCCTCAAAAAGTTAGGCACAAAGCCTAGTTACATACGCCAATATCAAGTTTTCTGCCACTACACTGTTATAAGAATATATTTTCTACTTAGTTTTAGTTTCAAAACCCTCCCATGTTATCTCTTCATTACCCATTGTTGTAGTCCGCCTTTGACATTTTTGTTCCATTTAAAGTTCTTCGATCAACAATTGTAACGTTTAAATAAATAAATACAATTGACATCTTTAATAAACATGACGCCCATCAACATTTCGTGTATAGTGATAGTTTTATAAGGTTTTTAATATGTATTAGTTTATTATAGTATGAGATTATATTTATTTTTTAAATGTATTTTAAATTATTATGTGTATCTTTTTTTAAATAGCTTTACTTTTTAGTTTAGTAATATGTATAAGTTTGTTTATAGTTATTGTTAAAGTATGTAAGTCATTGTAGTTAAGTGTTTTATTCGTATGGGACAAGTTTGCGTAAATGGATTGATTGATTGATTTAATGACGTTAGAACCTTTTTCACGTAGTTCGATCGATGGTAGAACCAAAGGGTATTTTTTCAATAATTATTTTTGGCCCGCAGATGCAATTGCTTCTGAATAGAACACAATAAGGCATTAGTTTTTGGACCATCTCGTATCCCTTATTGTATGTACAACACGAAAAAAAAATCAACATTCAGTATCTTGAGGAGTTTTTCTATGTCTGCGGGCGATGCCTTCTGAACCTAACTACTATAATTCGGGTTGTCTGATTGACATTAATGCACCACAACGCATTTCAAAATTAGAAAAACATTTGAGAACAAAAGATTAACTTCTATCAGCACGTAACTTAGTTTATAGGAATAAGTTGTTTTAATGTGCGTATGCGCTGAAGTAATACCCTGTTGCTACGGCAATAACAATAAATAACACGGAGTTAAACGCTATTGATAAGGCAATAAAACAGGGTCTAATACACGTTGTTTCTGAGGCTTTTTAATATACAATAAAATACGCGTTGTATTTTTTTAGTGGGGTGAGGTACCATTGGTAAAAACACACGTTTGATTTATCTACGCTAACGATGATATACGAATCGCATTTCGTTTTGAACGCGTCGAATGAGCAGATTTTTATCATAGAAGTTGGGTGGGCAAAAACCGTATACAAAAAGTGAAAAGATAATCAATATTATTCATTTTGATCTATGGACTGTGTCTGAGAATAAATGTTAAATGTTTTTGTTTTTATATGGCAAATGTTAAAGAACACAGAATAAATAAAACAAAATACTTAAAAACCACTAAGAAGCAAAGACAATGTAAGTAGGCTGTTCTGTTAATATATATAATAACTAGCTTTCGCCAGCGACTTCGTCCGCGTGGAAAAAAATTCCCCCGATTTTGAAACACTCTTCATTAGTGCTCCGCTCCTATTAGTCTTAGCGTGATGATATATAGCCTATAGCCTTCCTCGATAAATGGGCTATCTAACACTGAAAGAATTTTTGAAATCAGACCCGTAGTTCCTGAGATTAGCGCGTTCAAGCAAACAAACAAACAAACTCTTCAGCTTTATAATATTAGTATAGATATGTGTGTTTATTAAGTTAATATAATTCATACCTATTTTATTCTACTTGATATAGCTATAGGTACTAAGACAACAGAAAGTCGAGGAATAAAATCGTATAAATGACTAGCTTCCGCCCGCGACTTCGTCCCCGTGGAAAAAAATTCCCCCGATTTTGAAACATTCTTCATTACTACTCCGCTCCTATTTGTGTTAGCGTGATGATATATAGCCTATAGCCTTCCTCGATAAATGGGCTATCTAACACTGAAAGAATTTTTCAAATCAGAACGGTAGTTCCTGAGATTAGCGCGTTCAAGCAAACAAACAAACAAACAAACAAACAAACAAACTCTTCAGCTTTATAATATTAGTATAGATTAACTGATTCATTAAACAAAGGACATACACACAATTTCAAACTAGCGGTTACAGTTACAATGAATGGGCACGGATAAATCAAAGGTTTATTGCTAATTAAGTGTAGTTATTCGTTATTGTTCTTAAGATCCTAGGTTACATTGTGAGAAAAAGATAATAAGTAAGCAGAAACACACTATTACCGTGAACAGTCTCCAGACACAAGAATATTTAGCTTAGTTGGAGGGGTTAACAATATTGCTAGTAATGTGAATTCTACAAAGAAAGAAAAGAAATGCTCGATGAACATTGTCTCATACAGGTAAAGCTGTTAACTTCTGCTCCATAGATAAAGGGTTTTTTAACAAGGACGGGTTGATGTCGAAATTAAATAAAATAAGCTGTAAGTGAGACATTAAAGAATTGTTTTTTTTTTACTTGTAAGGTCCATTTATGCCATTATTTATGAAATATGACATCGTTTAAATGTCCACCGCGACTTCGAACGGTGGCACGGATCCGAGAGGTCCAATCTTCAATTACTTCCATTTATGCCATTATTTATGAAATATGACATCGTTTAAATGTCCACCGCGACTTCGAACGGTGGCACGGATCCGAGAGGTCCAATCTTCAATTACTTCTACTAAATTATTCTACTGCATCAGCATAGATCCGACTGAATCTAAGCGATGGCCTGCGTTATGTTGACTTTCAGGGCGACTTGAGAAAACCCCACAAGAAAAAGTCTAGCAGGGTCAAATCGCACGATCTTGGTGGCCAATTCACGTCACCTGTGCGAGAGATAACCCTACCCTCGAACCGTTCATGCAGAATGTCCATTTTGTCGCTCGCTGTGTGGCACGTAGCGCCGTCTTGTTGGAACCACATGTTGTCCACGTCAATATAGTTCAATTCAGGCCGAAAGAAATTGTTAATCATTGATCTGTAGCGCTCGCCGTTGACAGTAATGGCCTCGCCATCGTCGTTTTCGAAGAAGTACGGACCAATGACGCCGCCGGACAAAATCCGCACCAAACAGTATCTTTTTGTGGATGCATTACCACCTCGTGAACTTCATGTGGGTTGTGGTCGTCATATATACGGCAATTTTGCTTATTAACAAAACCATTCATCCAAAAATGCGCCTCGTCACTAAAGATGATTTTTCGCCCAAAATCGGGGTCCTCTTCCAAACGTTCTGTAGCCCAGTCAGCGAACAAACGGCGTTGTCTATGGTCATTCACTTTGAGCTCCTGAGTCAGTTGGATCTTGTACGGGTGTAGGCCCAAGTCCCGACGCAAAATTCGCCAAGTTGAAGTCTGCGAAAGGCCGAGTTCTTGTGCACGGCGAGAAATCGACTGCCTCGGAGTCAACAGTACACTCTCACGGACAGCAGAGATGTTCTCGGCCAAACTGGCGTTCCTTTGACGTAACGGTGTTGATTGGTTGTTTACGAAACCAGTCGTCTCGAATTTGGTCATCAAACGTTGGAGAGTCGACTTTGAAGAGCCACCACGTGTGCCGTAAAATGGATGTAATGCGCGCAACGTTTGCACTAACGAACACTCATTTTGATAATAAAGTTTTATCATTTGGACGTGCTGCTCAACCGTGTAACTTGCCATGGTGATTTGGCATCAGTAACTGAAGAAATAACAACACATTTGACAGATGCCGCCAGAACAACATGGCCGCCACAAACTGTCAACATCGATCCGCCCTATTAGAAAGACCCTTTATAATCTCCGTGGATATAATGTATTATTGTATTGCTTCAGTGTTTTTTCGGGGAGATAATCATCAAATTACTCCTCCCGCGGGAGTGTGAGACTTCTATTGACTAAAAACCCACCCTGTTCCTTCATTTTACCCGTACCAGGGCCACGGTATGTCGATACGATAGAACAATTTCTTCACCAACAGGGAAACTGAACAGTCCCCTGTCAAGTTTGTGTGCACGAATTAGATACCACAAATGTAAAAGACTAAATTGTTGTCAGTCATAATATTAATGTTCTCTATTGTCCTTGTATTTTTTTTTGTTTCATTTTTGTTTTTCACGCGATCTGTAAACCGCGGGATGTTTTTCGCAATGAATTAAAATTATGATAGTGCAATGTAAATATATTTATAGACAGTTCCTAATAGTCTGTTTTTGAAAGTGTTCAATCTATTAAAAATAATCGACAGTTATTACTATTAGAAAATTAAGGGTTTTATGTTTAGTATCTAGACACGCGGGAGCGTGTCAAGCCAAGAACTGGCGCGCAGCTCACCGTGTGTAATATTACACGAAGCATTTGGAGCCACTTTTGAGCCCCTCATAACTCAAAAACTATTTCACCTAAACTTGTCAAATTTGGCTCATATATTGAGACTGGCGAGATACATGTGTTTTAAATTTTATAAACATATCTCAAACGGTTATTTAGATATTAACGTCCAAAAATCGTCATTTTTATGACTGACCTATCATCAATCAATCAAAATCAAAATCAAGATCAAAACTATAACCCAGTTCCAGATGACCTAGAAAGTTCAAATTTGGCACGAAGATAGGTAATTAGTTGAGAATAAATAAATAAATAAATTAGGTGAATACAAAGGAAAAAATCAGAAACTGGTAATTTTTTATCATTTTATTATAATTTTCACTTAACTTATAATTAGTGCCTGTGAATCTCTATATGTGGATTTTAAGACCTTTACGTGAATATATAACGAGTTAAATACCACCCTTAATTTTTTTTAATCAAAATATTTCCGTTTTTGTACTTATAAACAAGAATATAGTAAATTTTCGTATTTATTACGCGTAACTAACCGTATTCTACAACCACTAGCGCCACCTATTATCTTAGAGGGTCACTACACCATGGAGGCAAAACGCGTAAAAAGAATTCCGCATACTGAATGGGCAATTCATTCGAACATTTCAAAGGTACAAGAAAATATAGAAAATAACACAAAGGGGACAATTATACCCCGTAAACGTAGGAAAATACAGTAGTTTAACAAAAAACCATTTAGTATTAATTTTGTTATAAGTAAGTACCTACTACTAAATTATGTACAAAAAGTAATGATATCCCATGAAAAACATAAATGTGAAATGAGAGCCAAGTTCAATATTATCATAAATGCCTTGGTTGTTGACTTCAACGACATAAGAAGTGAAATCTAAATGGGTGCCAAGTTCAATGGTCAGTCCTGAAATTTATTTATAACAACATAAAATATCATTTATTCTTATAACTTAGGAGAATATATTGTAGCCTAAGGTCTGACTTGGCTAGTTTTCATATACAAATTCTATTATAGCCTTTGCAAGTTCTGAACCTGTTACTTGTCGGTTCTTATTTTATTATTCCGAAAATTTGGCTTGCTGGTAGAAACTAACCATCGAACATAATAATTCGTATATAAGAACTGGCCAGGTCAAGCCTTAGGCTACGATATATTCTCCTAAGTTATAAGAATAAATGATATTTTATGTTGTTATAAATAAATTTCAGGACTGACCATTGAACTTGGCACCCATTTAGATTTCACTTCTTATGTCGTTGAAGTCAACAACCAAGGCATTTATGATAATATTGAACTTGGCTCTCATTTCACATTTATGTTTTTCATGGGATCGTTTTATCACGGTGCGGATTATACTGTATTTAATATTCATAAAGAAACAGATCTCGCATGTTATTTAGGTCAGGACATAATTATTGATGTTATTCCATACTGATCACAAAACAAGACCAAACATTCTATGAGTTGGACGCAAAGTCGACAATTTGTCACGAAAAATAATCATGTTATTTAATGCGGACATGTCAGTTAGTTGAGTAAGATTAATAATTAAGTTAGTAGTAGCAATAATTTATATTTTATTTTATTATTTATGTTTTAACTATTTTTTTTTTGTAGTCAATGTATGTTTATTATTATTGAATTATATTGTATTTAATTGATGTAAATATTATTAACTTTCATATGGGCCTGCGTGCTTGCAATAAATGAATTTAATTCATTTATAATATCAAAGTACGGTCAAAATCTCATTCACGTGACTTAAAACAAAGCACTTAATGCGGACGTTACACGTGCAGTCGAACGACCGTGTTTACATCACCCGAACAAAGGTTACGTGCACTTGGCAACATAATAACGTAAAAATGATCAATGGCCTTTAAGAGAATTAAAATCTTAAATACATCAGCTAAGAAGCAGAGCCTTGTAATTGTTATGACACAGAAGGAGGCTGCAGTAAGGGAAAAAAAACTTATTTAAAAAATCTAAAAAACCCGACTGCTCAACTGAAGTGTAAGAAACAAGCACATTTTTATTTTTAAAAGTGACAAGCAGGTGGGACCCAATTGAACATATTTTTAGGGTTCCGTAGTCAACAAGGAACCCTTATAGTTTCGCCATGTCCGTCTGTCCGTCTGTCCGCGGTTTAGCTCAAAAACCATTGGTACTAGGAAGTTCTAATTTGGCATGAGTATGCACGTTAATGATGCCGAAATAGTGGTAAAATATAATTTTGAAAAAAACAATTATTTAGGGTACCTCCCCTACATGTAAAGTGGGATGATAATTTTTTTTTTCGTCCTTCCCGTAGTGTAGGATATCGTTGGATAGGTCTTTCAAAAATATTAGGGGTTAGGGAGACCGTTTTTTGATTAAGCAAACCGTTCGTGACTTATCAAGCTTTAAAGTACCAATTTTCGTTAGAGTCAAGTGTCCCCGCTCTATCAACTAAACGGTTGTAGTTAGAAATTCAAATGACACGACAGTAGTACCTATATATAACGAAGTTTAAAGGAAAACTATCACACATAAGTGGGCTTTACAAGTTTACGAGTAATAGTCGACCAATTGTATTTGCCTCGAAAATTTCGAACAACTCCATAGAAATGTCGATAGATGGCGCTAAGCGTCAGTTGTATCGCGCTAGTTTCATATTTAAATAAGTTTTATATAAAAAAAACTTTTTAACAAAAAAAAACCGACTTCCAAAAAACCACTAGGTACAATGTGAAAAATAACTTTAATTTCAGAAGATGGTGTCTTTGGATCTGTATTTTAGTTTTTTGCCACCGACATCCAAAATTGAAGTTATTTTTCACATTGTAGTGTTTTTTGGAGGTCGTTTTTTTTTTTTTTATTAAAATGTTTTATTTCTCGCTTTTTTAGTGGGTCTGTTTATAATTTATGTAAGTTACAATAGCCTAATGTCAACTTGCTTATCGCCTTTTACAAAATATTGCTTTTCCCGATGCAGCTTTTCCCGGGGCGTTAATTGTTGAGGAGTTCACCTGGTATTTCACCATCAGCTCTATTTCACCATTCGCATTGTGACGACCATAAATTGCTTAGCAACCATTTTAAAGTAATCGAATCGCAACCCGTGAAATACTTATTATTGAGTAGTTCCGGTGGCCATCTGTGATCTTCTTCATCAGTTCCGCTTCACCAAATGGTGCTTTCTGAGAGCAAATGCACAAGTTACTATAAAAAATACCAAATCGCTATACTATTGCCTTTAAAATTTGAGGGTTTCCCTCGATTTCCATGGGATCCCTTCATCAAATTCTAATTTGGTGACAATGGTACTACCTCAAGAGCATACCATTTCAAACGAAAAAATAATTTTCAAAATCGATCCACAATTGACGGAGAACTTTCCGTGCAAAATTGTCGAATCAGGTGAGGATTTGTATAGGAAGTAAATTAGTTATGTAGTCAAGTTTGGCTTTTAGTTAGAGCATGGTACGAAATGATCAGTCAGCGAATACGACACGCACTTGGCTGTTATAAAAACTACGGAACACTACACTGCGCGTGGCCCGACACGCACTTGACCGGTTTTTTAAAATGGGATGGGTCCGCCTGCTTGGCACTTTTAAAAATAAAAATGTGCTTGTTTCTTACACTTCAGTTGAGCAGTCGGGTTCTTTTAGATTTTTTAAATAAGTTTTCTTTTTTCAACTTTTTAGTTAAAATATTAATTAACAATTTTTTAGTTTTCCCAGTCGTGTCACATTGGCACTCCACCGGATTCAGAAAGTGAGTCCATATTTTTAAACATTCTCATTGTGTTATTTTGCTAGTACACTACACACTAGTTACACTAATGATAAACATGATATACCTTTTTGAAATCCTTATGTTAAGCCCTTTAATTTGATACCCATACTGTAGTATTTGAAAAAAAAAATTTTTACTATGTATAATGGCTTCGAACAGCCGCCATGTTTAATTTTTTTAAATGTCACCTATCTAAGAACACTTGGCTGTTAAGACAAATCTAACGATACCTCAATTGTGTGATTCCGTTCAGCGGTTCTGGAGACATGAGGTAATAAAGAATATTACAAACATACATACAAGATACGCGCGAAAAACATAACCCTTCCTTTGCAGTCGGGTAAAAAGAGATTTCGATTGCTCTCCCGGCCCGCAGAAGGCGCACCGCGCTTCGATTTTGACACCGAGAAAAAAATGAGCAAAGCCGTCTGTAACTTGCGGGAGGCTCTGTGCAGATTAGGATAATGAAGCACTTATGACCTTGACAGGGCACTGTTTCGATATAATAGACAAAAATCGCGATAGAAAAACATGCGGAACTCTAAATGCCACATTTTCGGACGAGACTAGGGCAGTTTCGCGCTTGCAAAGTCTAATAAACGGGCAGATATTGTAGTCTTTCTTATTTAAGTTTCTTTAATAAATTTCTATTATCGTTGGGTGATCTGACTGCAGAAATTAGGTGACCCCAATCGACCGCAGGTCTTGGAGGTCTGCTTAGGAGGAGCGGCAATCTAGGCAGAGGTGGAGGTACCAAGCATCTGGATGAGCAAGACCGATTTTTGAGTTTAATATCGTACAATTAAAAATGCTTATATCTAGCAGTCTCTATTCTACTTTTTTTTAGTCGGCATAATAAGCGTAAGTCAGTAAAAGAGTGTCTATTATGTGGAAAGGCACATGAAGAAAATATCATGAGGAAACCAGCGAGTCAGTTAAAGCATCGAGTAACGATTTTCCAGAGCGAGTCATAGCACCTTCTCTACACTTCTTGTTCATTAGATCTATAACAAAAACATTACTTTTGTCTGCTCGTGCTGACAGCAGCTCATAGCTATTGTCGTAAACGATGATGATGTACAAATGATAATCAAACTTACGCCAATTAAAATGCTATTATAAGGTGACCGTTCATTCACCCCCCAAAGAGCGGTCATAGACACCATATTTCGTGGTCATTCATCGTTTTGTGAAGCACGGTCGTCTATCACGTTAAGCGATAAAAATGCATTGTAGTGCTATAACAGACAGACAAGTAGATGTAACTGGTCTTATTAATGACTAATTTACGTGTGTATTCACTACTAGCATTTCGACCGCGTGAATTTCACCTTACTACCAGTGAAAAATTTCAGAATTGGCTCATTACTTTCGGAGATCACCCTACCGGTAAAGCGGGATATTTTATTACCTTACCTACAAACTTAAAAACAAATTTTACCTCTTAATAATATAGTATCTTTCTTACTTTCTTACTATATACTATACTATAATATAATATATAATATAATCTTCTTACTAATCTTTCTTACTAATACTAATATACTTATACTAATCCTACTTCCTACTAATATTATAAATGCGAAAGTTTGTGAGGATGGATGGATGTCTGTTACTCTTTCACGCAAAAACTACTGAACGGAACTGAATGAAATTTGGTAAGTAGATAGGTGACATTCTGGAATAACACATGGGCTACTTTTTATCCCGGAATTCCCACGGGATCGGGATTTACGCGGGAAAAACCTCCAACGCGAACGAAGTCGCGGGCAAAAGCTAGTATTATAAATGCGAAAGTTTGTGAGGATGGATGGATGTTTGTTGCTCTTTCACGCAAAAACTACTGAACGGATCTGAATGAAATTTGGTAAGTAGATAGTTGTCATTTTGGAATAACACATAGGCTACTTTTTATCCCGAAATTCCCACGGGATCAGGATTTGCGCGGGAAAACCTTCCCACGCGTACGAAGTCGCGGGCAGAAGCTAGTAGACTATAAGAGTGGAAACCCGTTGGTGACAACTTTAACCAGATGAGGAATAATATAGGAGGTTATGAAAAAACAACTAAGTACCAATAAACAGGAAGCAGTGGTGACCTAAGCTGTGCCTGGAACCACCGCCAGGCGCAGCTTTGGTACAAGTTCTGGGTCGTGGGTTCGAACACAGACATGCACGTTACATTGCGTAATTTTATTAGTACCGCCGCTGCTCGAAACGGCGAAAGAAAACATCGTAACGAAATCGTAATGTCCTAGTACTGAAAATCCCGAGGACTAACATCCACCAACCCGCGGTATTGGCTTGGTGGATAAACATCCATTCGAGTCAAGGGACAAAACAGCCACCTAGTATTTTTTTTATCTGTGGTGACGGGCAGATATATACTTGAAGGACATTATGTAGGTATACTTAAACGTTCCAAAATTGACAATTTTCAGACTAATTATAATTAACTTTAAATATCATTGGATATAAAGTTTTTGCAATAATGTCATTTATTCTTAAGTTCAGGAACTAAAATACACATAGTTTGCTTAATAATGTGTACTCTATCAAGGTTGGCGATAAAAGTAATTTAGATCAGTAGGCCGCAGTCATACTGAACGTGTTAAAACTAATATTCCACTCAATGTTTCATAAACAGTCGTACAAATGGGTTCGAAATGCTCCCCAAATCCACTTTTTATTTTTATTTTACATGATACAAAAAAAGAAACAGATATTACTTACCTACTGTATGTTCAACGGTTAAATATTTTTTGCAGTAGAGTAAACCGACAAACTTAATTTGGTTAAAAAATACATTAAAATTCCCTTTCCTACACATAAAAATTACAAATTCATACATACTTTTCCAAAAATACACAAACCACATTTACACGTATAGACTCCACACCAAAAAAAAAAACAATAGAACATACCAATTTTAAACACCGAAAAAAAAAAAAACAGAACACTACATTTTATAACACAACTGATCACACACAACGAAAAATAAATAAAACTCGTAACTTGCCAACCTTTTTCTCCCCATGTTCCCGAACCATTTTTAAATATAATGTGTTTATGTGTTACATAAACACCAGCAAAGTCTATGCGAGACAAATTGTGAATGAGGAGCCATGAGGTAAATAGTCGGATACCGCGTGCGGCGTGCGATCGAGGGGCTAACCTTGAACTCTCCTAGTACTAACTGTTCGAAGTCGCGTAACACCGCATTATAAGCAAACAAGTTACGAAACAGCTTGTCCGATGTCTGATGTCTCTAACGTTTGGTACATTTTGTACTTAAGCTATTACGGTACTTTGGAGTATGGACTGTGTGAAAAATATAAATGAAGAGGAATGAGTTGACTCTAGAAATACGCCCCAAGCAAATCAGGACAGGCGAATCTATACTAATATTTAGTGTCCGACCGAAAGTTCGGTTTCGGTTTCGGTTTCGGCCAAGTTTCGGCCAAAAATCAAGTTTCGGCGGCAGTTTCGGTTTCGGCCAAAATTGGCCGAAACTTTTGCCGAAACCGAAACTGATTTCGGAAGTTGTCGTGCACGCTCGCCTAACTTTGTTTCTCGCGGCAACGCTTTGGCGGACGCTGGCGGCCCTGTTCGGGAATTGTCGTGCACCGTTCGGATAGCTCTCTAGCAAGACAACTTAGTCAGTGCGCCCGACGCAAACATACTTTAGAGGTTATGTTTTGATGGAACTGTTTACATGTAAGTTTTTGTTTCGTTTCTGTACTTGAATGATTTATATAGTTAAATATTGAGTCAGTAACTTTGTTTTGCTGTTATTAACAAATCAAGTCACATGTAAAAAAGAGATTATAAGATTGTAATAAGATTTCAAAATACCAATACTTATTATTAAATGAAACAGTAACAATTAGTGATTTGATTATTGATAACTGATAAACATTTTGCTATGAGAACTTAATTTGAAAAAATAATAAAAATATTATTAATATTTTTTTATATTTTATTAAGTAAATAAATGATTACAACAAAATTAATATACTGTGTTTCCATTTCATGTTCTAATTAATGCAGAATAATGGGTAAAATGCACCAAATTTCAGTATTTTAAGGAATTTTATACTTGACCACGTGAGTTTCGGTTTCGGTTTCGGTTTCGGCCGAAACTGAAGCCGCGGCCGAAAGTTCGGTTTCGGTTTCGGTTTCGGCCGGAAAACCAGTTTCGGTCGGACTCTACTAATATTATAAAGCTGAAGAGTTTGCTTGAACGCGCTAATCTCAGGAACTACGGCTCTGATTTGAAAATTCTTTCAGTGTTAGATAGCCCATTTATCGAGGAAGGCTATACGCTATATATCATCACGCTAAGACCAATAGGAGCGGAGCACTAATGAAGAATGTTTCAAAATCGGGGGATTTTTTTTCCACGCGGACGAAGTCGCGGGCGGAAGCTAGTATTTCATAAAATCATGAGACAGAGAAGAAAGGGACAATCGAAAAAAAAAACGGAAAAAGGACAAGAGTATATGTGCAAGGTCGATGGATTAAGCTCCTTTTTTTGTCTATTTTATTGTTTCTACTGCTTTGCTAGAAGTTCTGGTTATCCTAACCGCTTCATAGAATTGAATTGGACATTATGGTTTCTCTCCGCATATTCTACTTATTTTGGGGGTCTGTTATACTTCTAACAGTGTGCGTTCAGCGAGAACAAAGAATCGATAGAACAAGGAAAAGGAGAAATCGAATCGAACAGATTAGAAAAATTTTGGCTATTGATCGCTTCGTCTAACATTGACATTGATTAACAGTGCGCAGGCTGCGGGACAGCACTAACACAGTCCTGATGATGATTGCCGACAGGGTAGATTGTCCGTATGTTAAACATTGCGGAGATCTACATATAACTAAAAATTTGATAATGTTTTAAAATGATTTATTTAAAATTAATAATGTATATTTTTTTTATTCAATTATAGCATTTTTAATTATAGAAAAATTTATTATGACAATTTTATTTTATTCATTTTATTGTTTTTTTTTATTGACATTTTTATTTCAATTAGATCTTTTTTTTTGTAATTGTCATTTTCATTTTAATTAATTCTTGGAAAATAATATTTGGTGTGTATGTTTCTGATTATGTTAACCATATATGAGTTAAGTTACTTGAATTAAATGCATTTTTTTTTTATTTATTTATTTATTAAACCCTATCGTCTTTCAAAAACATGGTAAAAGATCTTTATCTCTCTCCTTAAATTGTTGTTATTGTATGACTTTGTTTCTTTTATTTAATACTAGCTTCTGCCCGCGACTTCGTTCGCGTGGGAAGGTTTTCCCGCGCAAATCCCGATCCCGTGGGAATTTCGGGATAAAAAGTAGCCTGTGTGTTATTCCAGAATGTCAATTATCTACTGACCAAATTTCATTCAGATCCGTTCAGTAGTTTTTGCGTGAAAGAGTAACAAACATCCATCCATCCTCACAAACTTTCGCATTTATAATATTAGTAGGATAGGATAGTAGGATTTATATATAACTAGTGACCCGCCCCGGCTTCGCACGGGTGGATATTTATTTTTAAGCTCTCTTTTTTGTAGGCATTATTGAATTCAATAACTTTTCTATAGAAGTCAACCATACATCTCTAACCATTTAGGCAGCGTTCGTGAGAATCGTTAACATACGGCAGTTTTTTCGACGCCTTACTCCACAATTTTCACTACCACGAAAAATCCTATCTATTTTCCGGGATAAAATATAGCCTATACGGATTCGGAAGAATCCCTCTAAGTAATGGTAAAATAAATTTTGAAATCGGTCCAGTAGTTTTTGAGCCTATTCAATACAAACATACAAAAATACAAAGGTTTCCTCTTTATAATATTAGTATAGATAATATTAATACATATATATAATATATTTAATATTAATATATAAATATGTGTTTTGAGATTTTAGTTTATCGTAACACCGTGGACTACCCGCATATTTATTTTTCTCCTCCTGTGTCAGTGTGTCAAATCCATCCAAAGTTTTTCTGTAAAAGATCGCTTTTTGCGATAAGACCGCAAATTGTATCAATCCGCCCATTTGTTTTCTGTTATGGTGTACAATAAAGAGTATATCTATCTATCATCTCTAAGCCCCAATGCGCAATGAGTCACCGAATAATAGAATGTCCTTGTTTCTCCATAATTTGCCGTCTCGTATCTACGCAATTTCGACTACTACACACGGAACTCATTGTTTATTCAGCTTACGAGTCGACTTTTATAGTTTTTAGCGCTTGTAGACGTAATGTTATATGAATGTTGTTTCAGAAAAGAAGTCTCTGTGAGTGGCGGAGCAGCGCGCGTCGGTGCTAAGCTTTTATGGACGATCTTGGGCAGTGTCTTTAACTGACTTGCCTGAAACCACGCCTGAAACAGCTTCATCAACATTTGCTAAGCCTCTTTATATGTTGGGGACGACTTCTAGTCTAATCGGATGTAGATGAAACCCTAAACTGTGAATAACTGTGACCACTATCTCAATCGCAAACGCAAACGCAAGCCTATTATCAATAAAAATTAATACTCATAAGAAGATGAACATAAAAGAGAAACATATCACGGCTGGTGGGAATCGACTGAGCCACATCTCTATAGAATAGTACATCTCTATAAGAAAATGGAGAAAGACTAGTTGAAGATCGTAGGAGTGATTCTTGTTATCTTAAAAAGGGGATCCTGCCGTTTTGCCGAAAAGATTTTGCCAAAATTTCACTACCCAAACAAATTTTAGCAACTTTTTTTTATACCAATGCAATGTTTGGAATGATTTTAGTACGCACATTTTCATTTGGTCAAATTGTTACTTGGCAGAATATTATCAAGGATAGTGTCATTTAGGCATTTGGCCTTTAATCAAATGATTTGTTACAGGAAACAATCTTTAGACAGTAAACGTTTGTTACCCGGAACTCAACTATTTATATTAGGTTAATTTCTTCTTTAAACAAAATGGGTAGGTTAGGTTAGGTTAAAACTGTGACCTCCTATGCCTCCTATTCTTGCCTTATGAAGAACTTGAAGGCATACGTAAATGTAATACCTCATACTTTGAAGTAGAAATCCATGCATGCCTCTAAAGAATTTATTTATTTATTTATTATCCACTTTACAGGGTAACCTAATGCGATAGTGAACCTATTCTAGTATTATAACAATTTAATTGTTTTATAACAAATTACAAATAAAACACTCTTAGTGAATTAGTCCAAATCGGTCACAATGAGGTTGAGAGTGCGGAGCGCCGCGTCAGTGGCGCCTCCCCCAACAGATTGGTACGCCCGCGCTGCTCCACCAGCCACCCAACTCCCGAATACCATAGACACCTTCCATTAGTTCCATTCAATTCAATCTCTCGTCTTAAACAAAACATGCAGGAAATCGTGTACCTATGTCTGAAGTGTTAGGCATCAACGCTACTAAAACAATTGCATAATATCTTACTTATCCAGTTCCGGCGTCGATTCTCAAACATGAAGATCGTAAAATCCAAGGAATTTCATTCGACGACACGATATGCAGTTATAACAGCAATAAAAATTGATAAAAAAGCAAAGGAAACTTACTTCGCTAGAGGCCGTTGACCCCATATATTTAACTGGGGGACACTTAAAAACTGAAATCTGGCTGATAGTAAAACCAGAAGGTAAAACGCCTTCTAAATATCCAATTTGATTTAAAAATCGAACTTCTTCACGGTCACGATTCACGTGCACGCTATTGGTCGCCTGACCACTGCGGAGCTGCGCAGGCGCACTACAGCCGTAGCGTTCGGAGAACGGAGACTACACCTCGTGTTTTGTAAACTTTGGATAGCCGGTGGCAATTCTAACCAGTAATAATCGGTTTTTAAGACAGGTCACGGTAATTAAGGATGGCACACGTGGTAGGACTCGTCTTAAGCGAAAATTTGAGACTACCGTCAGAATTTCGATCGTAGCTAATTATAGTAGCTTCGGCATAACATCGCATCAGGCCGTTCCGACTAATTCGCATAAGTGGTTAAGGCTGACTTGCGCATAAGTATTGACTTAGTCCTTCTAGCAAAACTTGAAAAGGTCGACGAGGCCTTTATGATGGATCATTAAAAAGTTCTAAAGGGACAATTCAAACGTAACGGAAACTGCCTTCTTTCAGTTTGCTTTCACACGTGATAAGGGCTCTCTTTCACATTTAATGCAATAAAACATTTAATTGTAATTAGAAATTGTATTTACTTCACTGTGTAAGTAGCTAATACAAACACTGACAAAAGTGTATAAGATTACAGAAAGGTAATATTTAACACATTAGTTGGATAAATAACGAAAAAATGCGGGCTATTAACGTTTTATGCCTTGACTTTATTGTGTAAATATTTGTTTGTTATACTGCTACTTGTGTGGGTGTGTAGTTAATTTACAGCTCTGGAAATTGACAATGATTTATATTGATTGAAGGCTTTGAATGTCTTTATCGATCCTGTTTAGTGGCTTTCTTGTAGCTAAAGATATGCAGTCTTTTTTCTGGTCCAAATCATGAAATGAATCTTCAAAAGGAGTGTTTAACTCCAACTGACCAAGAACCTAGACTATTCCTTCAGTTGGTCTTTCAATTATTACGTATGAATCCACTCTTGATCCTGATCCCAACTGGTGGTAACGTTTACATGAGGTCAACGATAGAACGAGCTAGCCTTGGTATCTCGTTAGAACATTCTCGCAACTTGGGATTACACCTTAATTGCGTAATTCATACAGTCACATATCTTGTCATCATCGAAAGGATATCAAAATCAATTTATTTAATGTTTTAAAAACTGTCTGGTCGCGACGTAAAATACCCAATCGATAAGGTTAAAATGAAAAAATAAATTCTTATATTGTCGGTTTCCATTAATTCTTGTATTACGCGAGTCCGCGCAATGTTGTGATTGGTTGGTACTTTACTTTTGATATAACAAAACTTCTGAGGAATAACGTCAAAGAACAAGTAGCGCACGACGCGTAACAAAGCTGAAAACATGGGAAAAAACTAAGTATCTAAGTATTACATTAAGTCAGGAGGGTGTTTGGAGGGCCTGCGAACGGGGAGCAGGGATCGCTCACCGTCCGGTAAAGACCAGGCCCGTGTCGGCGGTGCGTCGTGTTCCACGCGCGCCTCAAAGAGCTGTCAATACCAGTGACGGGGCCCCATAGTGCCATTGCCTGCCGGGGTTTGTGGGAAAGTTCTATCGAGATACCGCAGCCCCGGAACTTTAGGGCAGTCGAAGGAACAGGGTGGGTTTTTAGTCAGTAGAAGTCTGACACACCCTTCCGCTTAACACAGAGCGGAAGAAGTCATTCGATGATTTTCCCACCCAGAACAAAAAAAAGGAGGGTGTTTGGAGTTGTGCCTTCAGAGTAGGGACTCTGACTGCCAACTATGTGACACCAGGGAGGACGATATAGGGGCCCGAGAGGGCCTTTGCCTGCCAGGGTTTCAGGAATGTTCTACCGAAATACCGCGGCCCTGGAAAGCAAGGGCAACTAGCAGGGTGGGTTTTTAGTCAGTAGAAATCTGACACTCCCTTCCGCTCTATCCAGAGTGGGAAAAGTCATTTGATGATGGGAATAAAAAATACAATTTTCACAGGCAGGTGCCTCTTGAATGGGGAGGTAGGTGCCTCTTGAATGAGGAGGGAGGTGTCTGGTGAATTTTCAAGGCGATGCCCAGGGAGCCCAGAGCAACCTTCTAATAGAACCCGGCGCTTTCCTCCATGTGCTGATGATGACCACCGGAAGAAAGCGCCCCTAAAGAAGGTTCCGACTTCCGTCCGATAACATGAAGAATGTAGATAGGTTGCTTTTACAATAATCTAAATCAGAAATGTGGCAAGATTCATTGAACAGACGCCAATATAGATATTTAGATTAAGAGTAGCTAGCCAATTAGACTATTGATCTAAACTAATACCAGCAGCCGCACGGAACTCGCTCCCTTGGACTTTATTGCGATAAAAACATAACCTACTTCTTTTACAGTCGGGTAAAAAGCAGCCAGTACAGCTTCCAGCTACTACCATAAAATCAAAATTTCATCCAAATCCACAAAGTAATTTCGAAGATTAGCATGTTCAAACAAACAAACTTTTCTGCTTTAAAATATTATACATAGATAGAACTTTCCCTGTACAACCACCAGCCCTATGTCCCCACAACGACAATCAAGCTCAGTACAGCACACATTGGTGCTCTACAATGGCTCACTAATCCCAAACACGGAGGTAGTGTAAACACACATACTCCATCAAACCAGTTCAAGTTGGTTCAACTTATGACTGTGAGGCATTTCCCATCTGGTGTTGGATTACATACAATACTAAGGTTTTGATATGAATGTCCTTGTTGGTCAAGTCGTAGCAAGCGCAACTGTTGAACATGAGGCTTCGGGTTCAATTCCCGGGTCAGTCAAAAAAGGTATTTTTATAAGAAACTAGCTGTGCCCGCGACTTCGTCCACGCGGATAGTGACTTTCGGCAGCATTTTTAAGTTTTAGGCCAATTATTTTGACAATAAAACTCATACATAATTTGAATGTCGTATTTATTAATATCCAATAAAAAGTCTAAAAAATAAGTTTCAAGCTTCTAGCTTTAAAAATGACGTAATTTTCATACAAACTTTCATCCCCTATTTCAACCACTTACAGCACTTTTTTCGCATTAAAATGTAGCCTATGTCCTTTCTCAGGCTCTAGACTACGTCCGTACCAAATCTTTTTCATTTTTACCAAAATTTTATTAAAATCGGTACAGTAGTTTAGGCGTGATTGCGTAACACACAGACAGACAGAGTTACTTTCGCATTTATAATATTAGTAAGGATTTCTCAGCAGTAGCTTAGTTTGGAAGATACCTCGTAGTTGTGGAGGTCAGACAGGTTGTTGCTCTATCTAAAACACTAATAGGTACTAAGCTGCTTCTGGTTAGACTGAAAGCCAAAGGCTAACCAGATGATAATGATGACTTTTTTTTTTTTTAGCTTGGTAAAATTATCAAATAAGTCCTCCCACCCCGGGCAGGGTGGGAGGGACTGTCAGACTTTTATTGACTAAAATCCACGGTGCTCCTTCAATAACCCTTTACGTACCGGGGTCACGGTAATGGGATGAGTCCCACGACCCCGGCAGGCTTCGGCCCTCTACGGGGGGGCCTCGTCATATTGCTGACGCTCTTTGAGACGCGCGTGGAACACAACGCGCCGTCGACCCTGATAATGATGACTTAGGTTAAGATATAATTGTTTGGGAAAGTATGACTTGATTCTTGTATGTAAAGAAACAAAAATATTTTGTTATGTGGAAACAATTGTTTGATGATTTTTTTTAGTAATGTCTTGAAACATTTGATAATTAAATTGAGAAGTATGATTTTATTTGAAACATTTAAAGAATTTGTTTATCTAAAAGGTCTATCCAAGCAGAATAAAATACCCAACCATAGACAATTTATTGCATAGACAATCACTGGCTATATTTTATTTATGGTGTGGTGGTGTATTTTTATTTTAATAATTTATTGCATAATTCAAACTCAAGTAAACATGATTCCTTCATGCTAAACTAATACTTAATGGACATAAATTAACTTAACCATTGAATAATGTTTACAACTGTTACATGGCCACAGAGACCATAAATAATAATGTTTCTCTGTTTGCCTCGTGCTAGTACTAGGCAACTATAAACTTAGAGATGTTTACATTGGCTGAGTATAGCTTCCCACTAATGTTATTGCTTAACTTGAGAATTAACTAATTGGTTTCTAAATATACTGCTTAGATGTTGTTATGCCAAACAAATAATATTGATTACTTCAAAGATGATTTTAATCTGATTATAATAAAATATAAAAACATTTTTACTGATCATTTAAGTAATTAATTCGGTTTGGCCGGTACAATTCAAATTTACTCATACAAAATTACTACTGAATCATTACTAGAGAGTAGAAAGTACATTAAAAATACATAGAAAATATATAAATATAATCTAACAATACAGTGGCGTAAAACTTGCTAAAGAAATTACGTTAGGCGTTTCAATTCAAAATGAGAGCGTGAATAAACGAACTGCATAAATATAAAAAAACAAGATGTTTTGAAAAATGTCACACGGTTATGCCTGCATGAAACTGGCCGACTGGCCTAATTTAAATTTTGGCCGAATGCCCTACATACATACAAAACACAATATCATACATGTATCACCGTCTGCTGTCGGTACGTATATATGCAAAAATATGACAAAAAAGTAACACACAAATATGAACCTCTAGTTCCAATTGCTTTTAAATTAACTTAGAAAACTTTATTCTATAAATATATGGAAAGAAAGCTTACCGGTTGTGATATATTTGGAAATGATCGTCGTGAAAGTGGCTCGGCAAACAGTGCCGAATGCTCTCCTGGCTCTCCCATAGCAAAGTTATCACCGCTGATAAATGACTAGTTAAAGTTAAAAATCTAGCCGGTATCAGAGTGTCGGCTCCTCTCATACCGCTTATTTATAGATAGTTTTTTAATTTATCAAGAAACAAGCACGAAATAAACTTCAAAACGTGCACACGAAAAGCGTTCCAGTTCTTTTAATGTCAACGTCAGTCTGGTGGCAGTGTTGCCAACAGTTCAACTAGCTCAGGGGGAGGACACTCTCCTACGTTAGGTTCAACGACAAACGAGACAGCGCCATCTTCATTTCTTAACCATGAAACCATTACATAGTTTTCTCTAGGTCGCAATAGATGTCTCTGTAATATAATTTATAAACATTTTTAATTTTCGCATTTTAGGTTAATATCAATATAATCAACTTTAAATATAACAATTTTGTCATGATTATCACTAACATCTATTTTATATATAATGGCAACATTATAGCAACACTGCCATTATGTATATTTGTCTCAACATCTGACAACACAGCACAAATATGAAAAATGGTCGTCGTCATTTTATGTGTAAATCCTAGATTATGAGATAATTTATTCGATAAAAACGTTGAGTTAAAATTACTCCTCCATTTCGTTACGAAGATTGTTATCCAGAAACTTGTTTTGTTTACTTACTACGCGATATAGACGCTATTTTGTGTTGTGTCTGAGTGAATGTTCATCATTGCAACAATGCGGTTCCGTTGCATATTTGGATGTGAAGGCAAAGGTAAGTATTTTATAAATTATTATACTATTTTAAATTTACAAGCTATAAAAGTACAAACCCGCCGTCCTTGCTCTTTTTATGTACTTTTATAATTAATTTGACAATGGAACTTAGTCCCCAAAACAAATAAGTTTCATATTACTCGATTATAAAGTCCTATATCTCAAAAGGAAAAACAAAATACCCATTTAGTTGTGGTCTGTTAGTCATTTGTTATAATTATACTTCTTATTGCGATACTTTTTTGTAATGTACCAAAGTTTTAAGGTATATACTACTCATATATGGATCAGCATGAGCCACAAAAAATCGCACTTTTCGCTAATATTTCATTAACATTATACTTGTGAAGGATGTATAGATGTTTGTTCCTCAATCATTACAGAACACATGATTGGATCTCGGTGAAATTTTGCACCAGAATACTTTATAATAATTAATAATAATTCAGCATATTCCATTCCCACTGCATGGACACAGGCCTCCTCTCTATTAGAGGGATACTTTATAATCTAGAATAACATACAGGCTACTTTTTATTCTGGTATAAAATTCCTGTGGAATATTTTTTTAAAATTCGACCGTCCTGTTGGTCTAGTGGTCAGTGGCCCTGACTGCTATGCGCAAGGTCGTGAGTTCGATTCTCACCCAGGACAAATGTTTGTGTGATGAGCACGATCATTTGTTCTTTGTCTGGGTGTAATTTATCTATAATATGTATGTATTTACAAATATATATGTATGTTTATCAGCTTTCTAGTACTCATAGCACAAGCTCTGCTTAGTTTGGAATATTATATTATATATTATTATTATTAAAATTCCTTGCAGGTAAAGCCTCTGGCAAAAGTAGGTTTTTCAATAAAATAATCATAGATATTGTTTCTTTCAGACTCACTGCATAACAAATTTCCTGACGGTTATAAAACTTGGATCGGTATTGTTGGTGGAAAGCCTGATACTATCTGACTTGGACTTTTTTATGAAGGTGTGGATATGTCATAAGCATTTTACTGACGATAAAAAAACATCGATGTAATCGCCTAAATGCATTTGCTCGGTAAGTTTAACTCTTTCCAACTACGTAGATAAAAATGTTAGGTACATATAAACCATATTAATTAAAATTACATTTTCGTTATATTCCTGTTTGTATAACGGTGCCTTGTTTATGTTTATTTAGTACTAGCATTTTGCTCCACTGTTTCATCCGCATTCCTGTAGAACACTACTGATCTGTCTTTGTAGCATGTAGTGTGATGTTTTATAGCCTATCTTACTTTCTGATAAAATAGATTAATGTTAGTGACAGATTTATAAAATTGGGTCAGTTGTTTTAGAGTTTACATTACTGAAAAATCTTTCTTCATAATAATTATCAGTATACATTAATCCACATTTTTATTCCGTTATAGGCACATCCAGAGTTCAGCAGCCTGTGGGTACCAGTGATAGTCAACCTGCTGCTTGCCTTACTGTTGGTTTAGGTAAATATTAAATTTTTATAATCTTACTTATCTATGTTACACCACAGCTCCAGAATGCAAAGGCAAGAGTAGGAACGGGATGACCTAAATAGATTTTACAGTATTATTTTGTTATATTTCAGAGGAATCTGGATATCTCCTGTTGAAGACTACAGTTGTTGCTCGGCCTACTGCTTTTCAACCACCTTCACCCTCTACTGATGTTTTAGGTTTGTAATTTAATTTAATTAGTTGTACATAAACTGCTTGGTAACAAATGAATGGATATATGGCGTGATTTTTGGAACAATTGTATTAACTATTATGTATTTATATGTACAATTTTATATTTTTCAGGAGATGTAGATGTGAATAACAGTGTTGCTGTACGTCATGTTTTAGTGGAGCATAACTACTGTGCAAACCCTAAACACACAAAAAGAGCTTTTAATGGTAAGCTTGCAATTCATAAGTTTATAACACTTAATACTACAAGCTGGTCTGTCCATTGGTTTGGCTATAAAAAATTGCAATTTGTTTTTAAAAAAGGATTTTTTTAAAATATAAGAATAGAGAGCAGTGATGGCGAAAACAGTGATGGCCCTGTGGTAACAGCCTCGACTTACGAGTTGTATGTCGTGGTTTCGAACCCAGCCAGGCGCATTACTTTTTGTCATTTCTCAAAAATGGTGAAGGAAAACATAGTGAGGAAACTGGCATGATCTAGAACTAAAATTTCGAAAACATGCGACATCTACCAACCCACACTGAGCCAGCGTGGTGGATTGTAGCCTATTCCCTCTCACAGAGAGGAGACCCGTATCTCAACAGTGGGAACATTAAAAGGCTGATTATGATGATGAAATAGGTTTAACTCATTTATTCTAAAATAAATAAATAATTCAAAAAATAAATCATCAATTCTAAATTAAAAAAAGACATAACAAGCCACTTACATGAGAACATAAAATAAAATGTAAATTTAAATTAATAAAGTATAGCCGTTATTTTGTTATATCTGTAGGTGAAAGGTGAAGGGCCTTAAGTCACATTTTATAAAGTATTCAGTAGAGCTCATTAAAGATGTCCATACTCCAAAATTTACATTAAAATCGACAGAGTATAAAAAGTAATTATCGTATCATCGTCGAATAAAAAGTATGATTATGATGGGTACTTAAGCTATTATATTGAGATATTTTTTTAACAAATATAGTTCCTTAAGGCTGTATTATCGGACTTAAGGTTCTTTAACTTTGAAGCTTTACTAGATATCTTATAGTATGACGGTACTTACGTCTCTCCTGTATCAATAATGTATAGTAAATTTTATTATTTTATAAGTTAGGTACAATACAACATCATAGAAAATTTTATTAAAAAGTTTTAATGACAAATAACATTATACATAATATGTTATATTAATAAAAATTAAAATCTTTGTATTTTAAAATCTTTAATAAAATAAATGAAATTAATCAAAACACTTAATGTTATTCTGGTAAGTCACATGCTGTACCCTCATGGGCTAATGTATTATAAAAATTATGAAAAATGGGTGGAATCCATTGCAGAGCTTTCTGTGAATTCTGAAATTTTTTAGTGCTTATAGGTTTGTGGCCTAATCGAATAGGCTGCAATATAGGCATGACAAAGTCTTTTAGGGATCTCCTTCTATTTCTTATTAAGGATACCTTTTCGAATTATTGTTGATTAAAAGATGTTTTGTAACTCATTGTGCCATACTCTTCTTTTTCAAATTTAATTTATTGTTTTTATTTTTTATTTATAATAGGCTCGCGTTTGACCACCATCTCACCTGATGGTAAGTGATGATTTGGTCGAAGATGAAGCATGCTTACCTAAAAGTAACCTATTCACTCTTGACTTAAAGACCCCTAGGTTATAGCTATCGAGAAACACAGACTCCGGCAGGGAATTCCACTCCTTAGCCGTACGCACAATGAAGGTATTCCCAAAACGTTCAGTACGTATAGGTGGGATGTCCACCATGTAACGATGGCGCATCGCCGTTTGTCTTGTAGTCCGATGATGGAACGGGCTTGACGGAATTAATTTGTGTAATTCCATCGCACACTCCTCGAAATGTAACCGATAGAAAACCGATAGACTAGCAACTCATCGCCGATGTTCAAGGCTCTGGAGTTTTGATTCGACCAGTGTATCGTTGCCAATTAGTCTTTTGGCCCGTTTCTCAATAGATTCAAGCCCATCTAGTTGGTACTTGGCAGATCCATCCCAAATATGAGAGCAGTACTCCAAACACGACCGAACCTGGGCTTGATAGAGATTTAGCAGCTATTCGGGTGTGAAGTACCGTCTCACCTTTGCTAGGATTCCCAACTTTTTTGATGCTAGTTGAGCCGTAGCCTCGATAAACGTGCCAAAATTGAGGGTAGAAGTTAGTGTTACCGCCAGAAGCTCTATACGATCGGTTACCGGCACGGTTACAACTCGGAAAGTAGGAGCCGGTTTGAATTGACTCCTTTATGTGGAGAAGAGACACGCCTGGGTCTTAGCTGCATTAAACTTGACCAAGTTGGCATCACCCCATTCGGAGACAGCCTTCAAGGAAAATTCAAGCACCCAACCATGTCCTCACGGAGAGACTGGATCTGTGACCCACCAGCACGCGCGTTGGACACATATCTCTCAGCAACTGTGCTGTCGTCTGCATATCCAAAGGTACCGGGCATAAGCAGATCATTAATGTGCAGCAATAATAAAGCATTAATTGCCAATTGGCCAGATGCAGCAGCCATCAATGACCACTCGAATGGACCCATCTCTCAGGAAGTCTTCAATCCAAACGCAGTTGGGTGGGTAAACCGAAAGAAGGTAGCTTAGCAAAAAGGCTATCGTGTCAGACCCTGTCAAAGGCCTTAGAGATGTCAAGGGAGACAGCAAGTGCTTCCCCGTGCTTCTCGATGGCCTCACTCCAGATATGAATAGCATAAGCTAGAAGTTCCCCTGTTAGACCGGTTTTTTCGGAAGCCGTATTGTCGGTCACTGAGGATTTCGTTGGCTTCTAGGTATGCCAGGAGCTTACTATTGAGTATGGACGTGACTGCCCTTTTTGGGCACAGGCTGCACGTTAGCCAGCTTGCATGCTTTCGGCACCTTTCCAGTCTCAAGCGAAAGACGAAACAGGCGCGTCAAAATTAGAGACCGTTCAGGCGCACAAGTTCTAAGAACAATTGCTGGTATCCCGTCGGGGCCACTAACTTTGTTCACGTCAAGATTACGCAACACTCTACGAACGTCCTTCTGATGGATGCGAATGTCCGACAAATACGACCCGCATCCAATAAGAGCATCAGCAGGGTGAGCGCCACTACTATCCAGAGGTGAAGACTCCGCAAAAAGAGCGGCAAACAAGTTTGCTTTTTACTCAGCGGAGTGGGCCAGAGACCCGCAGGTTTAAGCAGTGGTGGTAGTGAGGGGCGACAGAAGTTCAATTCGTCCGACTTTGCCAGGGACCAAAAAGCTTTACTGCCAGCAGGGTATGAAGCAAGTTTGTTCCCGATTCGGCTAACGTGGTCAAACCGAGCCCTCCGCAAAACCTTTTTACAGGACTTGGCAGCCCTGTTGAAAGCTCTTTTCTTCTGAATCACGTCATTAGCTTTGCAGTTTCGAGCATCGACCCATGCTAGGTACACCGCGTGTTTAAGCGCTTCAGCGCGATCACATTCGGCGCCAAACCAAGCTTTCGATCGAGCTTTGCCGGACATTGTTAGGTCAGAGACCGGAATGTGGTACTTCATCCCCTGTCGCAAAACATTCGCCACGGCGTCTGCGCATGACGATGAATCATTTGAAGAGAAGCAAGTAGGCTGCTAAGGATAACATGCAAAGAAATATCGCATGCCATCCCAATCCACTGACTTGTATCGCCATACCCGCCGTGTGCCAGTAAGGCTGGGATCGGGCGGGTAGTAGACGGATACAGACTTCACCAGACAGTGGTTGGAACCCTGGGTATGAAAGATGCGACACGTCTGACGGACTTCTGATCTGCGTCTCCGAAAGAAACAAAAGAGCAGGTTTTTCAGTCTCGAGATTGTAGTGGACTGCAACGAGATTTGCAGACCCCGGATATTGCTGAAGTGCACTTTGAGAGAGAGGGATTGCAGCCGCGAGTACGTCTTCGAGTACGTCTAGTATTGCACGAAACACAAATCAAACTAAACTGAGGGAGAGCACGCGCGGGGGCGCGTCGGGAATCGTACGTACGATGCACCCGCGCAAATCTAACCCGCGAGCGTAATGGTAAAGAACAGTAAGTCCCACATACAATCATTTAACGTTTATCTATATTTATTGTTTAAATAGTGAACAGTATTAAGTAACCATACGATCATTTACTTTTTCTCGTCTAGGGACTTAATGTTATTTATAATTTTACATCTGCGAAATTAGCGGCTGTAAGACTTTATGGCTTTTACCATTTGATTAATTGGGGTATTCTGAATAAGTATCATTTAAAATATAAAAATGTCAAAAAATGGACTTAAGGTCATTTAGCTTTCACCTACAGATATGTTCTCTGCTAAAAATATTTTATCGAAAAACACGTAGTATCAGATCTCTATTTCCTTTCAATCAAGTGTCAAAATGTTTTAACCCTGCTCTTATCAGTATATTTCCTAAAATGTTACGATTCACTTTGTCTTTAACATAATAAGACTTTCGTGTCTGTACGATATAATAATAACCATATAGGTAATTGTGTTCATTTCTGCATTTTCAGTTGCTTCTGGAACATCCTTCCACAGCATATTGAATGCTGTACGACCATTCCAGAAGAAAGTCAACTATCTGCCAAGGGAGATCAGTATTTGCGCAAAAGGGGCCAATTCTGTGCCTCCGGTGAAAACTGATACAACTCACGTCAAAATTGATTTTTTAAATGCACTTACTTGTATCAGAAAAAAAAATCTCTACATTTCTGTCTAATCGACATTTTGATACGACTCATATTTCCAGAGATAGTATGATACAAGTAGGCCAAAAAAATATATATATTAATATAATAACTTTAAGGAATGTATCTGATAAAAAACTAACTTAAATAGTTTTTAATATCTGTATTTTGATCGTTACTATTTTATAGAACGTAGATATTTTTATTGTTTGATCGATTTTCGGAACGTACAAAATGCAAGCTAAATATTATAAAATATTTTTTTATGGTGACTGGCTGATAATAATGAGGAAGTAGTGTGTCATAGCAAGCTTCTTTCACACAGTTCTATTCCTCAAAATGATGTAGTATTTTACCAAGAGACCATGAGAAATTGTGATAGTAGTGACTCTAGGACCTACTACCATAAGCAGAACAAGTTATCTACTAAAACATGGGAGTCTTTAAGTCAAGAGTGAATAGGTTACTTCTAGGAAAGCGTGCTCCATCTTCGACCACATCATCACTTACCATCAGGTGAGATGGTGGTCAAACGCAAGCATATTATCAATAAAAAAAAACATCGCGATTTATTAAAAGTCGACTCAGCCTTCAACACGTATTGAAATCAGTTTTACTAGATTCATCGAATGCAATCTAGTAAATCTGATTCTATAGCTGAAAATAATGTGCGTTGAGAAAATAATGATAACGTTTTAGTACTATACCTACCATTCTCTGAGGAATCAAACCAATATCCAAAGTTTGTTTGGTTTGTGTTTTGGAATGCTATCATACCAAAACACAAACTATGATTTTGACATTTCTAGAAAAGGTAGTAAAAGAAATATCAGGTTTGCTAACTTAGAACGAAGAAGGAAGTATTAGCAGATCATTTGATTAAATAGAGTGGCCCATCTTTTATTTTAATTTAAAAGAAGAATGATCTGTTTTCAATATTACTATATTATGTTAATGTAATAATACTTAATATCATGAGTTTTATCAGAACTTGAAGACTAAGGCTGATATCAGAAACATTGATCCTGATTTCTATTCCTGTGACAAAGAAAATAATCTGTATATCTAGTACTTTTTATAGATTTTTATTATTATATTTGGTTCAACATGTTTTTCATTAGGAAACATTGTGTAACATTATAAAAAATGATGAATGACTACCTCATCTTGCTCAATATTCATTAGTTTTAAAAACGTTTACAAATTTTGATAAATTTTGATATAGGGACCTACCTACTGGTATTGTGATATTAAAGCGTGATGTCATTTAATTTGTAAAATTATTAAAAAAAAGTCGTGGGCCTTATTTTAAAAAGGCGTCGTTTGAGACTGGTCTTTAGTTAAATGCTATTTCAGTAATATTTAAAAGTGGTACTTGTAAATGTATAACAATTTTAAGGTCATTCACTGAATACTGTAATGCTAATTAAGAAGAGAAGCATTTTAAATGCATTTTTTTTTAATTTAAGTTATTTTTATCTTAAATATGTGCATTTTATTTTATAAATAGAGAGTTTAAAATAAAATTAGTTACAAATATCACTTTGAATGAAAATGTTAAATATATAACTTTAGTTATAGCATTATACACAAAAAATAACATGATGATAAGTGATATTTCTCAATAAATATTAAATTAGGTAAACTTTAAACTGATTTCTGACAAAAAGTTATATTAGATTTGTTCAACAACATTTTTCTGGCATCCTAAATGTAGTGTAAATACTAAAACATAGCTTATGATAGCAGTCTTCACGAGAACTGGATGTGTGGTGTAAGTTGATATAACTTAATATAGTACATTAGTTTACACAGAAATAATATTGGTGCACTTTGATCAGAATCAGAATCATTTATTCGTAAACATATGTGATAATTATATACAAGATCTTAAAAAAATAGGTATTGCGCTATGTTTTGTCTATTGACATACAAATTATTACGAAAAAAGTATTATTATACTATTAAATTAAAATATAAATTCGTCACAATATTTGTATGCAAGCAAGTAAAATTTTAAAATTCATAATAAATTTCATTTCATGTCAAAACGTATAGTTCAAATCTTCTAGATTAATATTATAAATAAAATACGTAAAAAAAGATATATTAAAAATGTCAAGTATAGGTAAAAATGTCAATATTGTAATGTTACAGAGATTTGTCATTAAGAAATTCACCTAGAGTGTAATAACATTTTTCTAGTAGTAACCAATTAAGCGTTTTTTTAAACTTCTGCACTGGCATACATTTTATTTCATCGGGTATTTTATTATATATTTGCGGTGCAATACCAAAGAAGCTTTTCCTCATAAGAGAAGTTTTACATTTCACAAGGCATAAATCATTAGTATACTGAGCACGCATGGGTGTTTTCTTTACTGTACATAGTTTCTTGAATAAATGTGGATTCATTTTTACAAATAATGCAATTTATAAGATGTATAAAGCCGGTAGAGGTAATATTTTTAACTTTTTAAAATAAGTAATGCAATTATCTGTTGTTTTTAAATGTTTTGATGTGGTTGACAGTTTTTCCATAATATTTTCTTGATTTTCTAATGAAATGTTACAAAATCCTGTAATAATAAAAAAACGATGCAACTTGTATTTAACATTAAGTTTCCTGTAAAATTATTGATAATAGTCTTTTTGTATGCAATAGAAAATAAATAAAACTTTAAATTGCTCAACTGAAAAGTTGTCATTTTGAAATTGTATCAGTTTTCACTGGAGGCACAGAATTGTACAATGATCGACTGGCTAATGCAGAGAAGCTATCACAAAATATTGCGTTTAAGCGAGTAGTAGAACATGTGTCTAAACCAGCTAAATTATTGGTGTATATGCAAAAATAGAAAATAAAGAAAATTTCATTTCATTACATACAGTTGTTTTAATAAAAATCCAATTTTTAAATTAACCCTGTATTACCAGTGCCGAACAATTTTGTTTTAACTATCTTGTGAATATTCAATTGCCAAAATGTTAGTAATTATAAAAGATTCACAAGAAAGTTAGAACAAAATTGTTGGGTACTGGATAAGGCTCAATCTATACTGACTATAGATATGTATGTAGCTATACGTGTATATATATGTATCTAGCTATACGTGTATATATATGTATGTAGCTATACGTGTATATATATGCATGTAGCTATACGTGTATATATATATCATTAGTTCAGGGTTAAGAAATAGAGATGGCGCTTCAAATTTGGACTGACAGATTTCCCGAGAGTGGGCTCTCTATATCCGTAGTATTATAGTACTCTATGAACTAGCTCTTCACCAGATACAACTTCTGAAACCACCAGAAAATCATTAACAAAAATCGGCCCTACTCTAAAAATCGCAAAAATGTACACAATTTTTTTGTTTTTTTTTTTTCTGAAAGAAAACAGCATACGCATGTCTTAGTAAAAATGTTCTATAATATGACGCAATAAAATATTTGAAATAAGTAAATCAACATTAGCATTAGAATTTTTGTCTGCACCATCATCGTCGGTTTAACATTTATATAATAATATAATATTCCACAACTTTCACACAACGCCATCTAGTCTCAAACTAAGCAGAGCTTGTGCTATGAGTACTAGACAACTGACAAACATACATATATATTTCTAAATACATACATATTATAGATAAATTACACCCAGACAAAGAACAAATGATCCTGCTCATCAAACAAACATTTATCCTGGATGGGAATCGAACCCACGACCTTGTGCATAGCAGTCTTGGAATTTTATAATCATTGCAGCATTTTCCTTCCAATCTTAAACCACAGCTTATTTTTAATGTTACAGTTAAAAGAGTTGCGCCTGCCTAGTGCGGCGTTCGGGGTTTTTTAATGTAGTGTCACTACAGAGTCAACTTCATTCTTTTCCTCCGCTTGTTTTTATTACATTCATACTGCTATAATATAGTCTCTCAACATCGGCATTAGAATGAGGCAGTATTAAGAGAGTAATCGCAAAAGTCACTAATTCCTCAAATCCCCTAGATTCTAGATTCCCCTTGAGCATCTTTGAAATTCAATACTTCATTCCAAAATTTTTTTGTATCTTTACTTTTCATTCCAATTATTCAGCAAATGAATTTGTCGCTTTGTTGATCATCAACTCTTGCCATAAGTTCTGCACTTTTATTGCGCCTACACAGTTAAAGTAAATTAAATACTACTGAAAATTAAATGAAGTAAAAGTAATATATTTCGTAAAGTTTTAGTGGCTTAGTAGTTGAGTGATAGTATTTTCAGTACTTGAAACTGAATTCTACTTAACCACTAGAAAAAGGCACCAGCCACTAAAAGCAATATACCACCAGTTTTAGTGTAAAATCCACTAACTTGGTAACAATGTCTGGTGGTCGACTTAAACATTGCACTGTAGACACTCATTGAAAAAATAAAACGTAACGCGGCTCACCAAACACGTGTATTATTAAAAACATACAAAATTACAGTCTAAATTTATTTTAAAGCTGTTTTAGGTCTTGATAGAAATATAGATTTTTTAAACGGGTACTCTGCTAACCAAAAATTATTATGATACGAATTATTTTGAAAAGTTTTTTTTTGTTTTCCATTTTGTATAAAGTTACGGAACGCACACCTCAAATTGCCGGGCGGCGGACGGTGTTGATGCTGCTCTGTCAGTGTCATTTTTATTATAAAATAAATAAAGCAAGCTATTCTTTATTTATTTCGATTATTAGCTGTTATTTTCAGTTTAATTAAATAAATAAATCATAAATGAAGCTGTTAAAACCCAGTTGGGTCAATCATGATGGCAAGTATTTTTTATTTTGTTCCTGAAAATTTACGTAAATTGGAGGTAGGTTTTTTGATGGAAATTGGCTTTCTTTCAGATAAACCGATATTTTCCGTTGATATACATCCGACGGGGAAGCGGTTTGCGACCGGGGGTCAAGGCGGAGACTCCGGGAGGGTGGTGGTATGGAACCTTAACCCCGTTTTGTTTGAAGCGGAAGAGGTAGACCCCAATGTACCCAAGATGCTTTGTCAAATGGATAATCACTTAGGTTAGTAATTCTTATACCTACTATGAATTTTATTTAATATCTGAACTAAAGATAATATTAGCTTTTGTTTCAAAATAAATATTATAAGCATTTTTAAGTATAATGTATGGAGATAGTTTTTAAACTCTTCAGAAAATAAATTTATTGTTCCTACTAATTAAAGAAAAAACTAATTAATTATTACACCATTAATTATTTTGGTGTACAATAAAGTATATTCTATCTATCTACACTTTGGAACGAACCCTACACCTCTATTAAAGGCTATTAAAACACATAACTACCATTTTTGTATTTCCTAGCCATATTTGTACTGCCATACTGCTGGACAAAAACATCCCCCAATTCCTTATATAATGTATTATCTTGTACTGATTCAAACCAGTCATCGTAGTACATATCGAATTGTCTCCCCAACTCGTCCTGGGCCTAACTACTATTAAAGTTTATACTAGTAAAGTTTTAAGGCCTCCGGTGGCCTTCCAACAGCCAAGCGGTTAAACTATATTGTCTCACCGCTGGGCAAAGGTCTCCCCTATATTGTATTCTGCCCATATCATATGCTGGCTTTTTTATAGGGTCTTAGTGCTATGTTTATGTATACTCTGTCTTGCTTGTTAGTCCTTATCTAATTTCAAAACTGCTATTACTTTTCTGTTTTTACCTGTAAAAACCTGAAATTGACTTTATGTCACAATTATCACTGCACTCAATGTAGATTAGCTGTTGGTTCTCCTTTTAATAAATAAATATCTTTCTACTTGTCCCAGAGGACTGCCCTTTCCATATAATTCAACAAAATTAAAATAAAATACTGCTTTGATTTCCAGCTTGTGTAAACTGTGTCCGATGGAGCAATGGAGGTAAATACCTGGCATCGGGTGGTGATGACCGACTGGTCATGGTGTGGGGGCTGAGCGTTGCAGCTATGGGCACCCCTGGAAAACACAAGGCTGAGACTTGGCGGTGCTTGGCTACATTGAGAGGACATGCAGGTTTGTATAGACATATAGTCTATCGTATTCATTATACAGGGGAATTTAAAAATACATAACATACAGACATTAAAAAATCCACCTTGACATCGGGGACTTTTCTCATCAATGTTACTGTTGGTGAGAAAGGCCCCCGACAATTTGATACATTTTCATGTTGAATGACAATGTTGATTATTTGTCTATATACAGCCCTCTGGTCATACAGTGGTGTATGAACTTCATGAATAATGAATGAACTTCGCATACATATTTGTACTGAAACTGGTCCCCAAAGTTTTTGTGCATTGGACATTGTATATAATTTTTGAGTTGATGTAAATGTAAACTATAATCTTATCTTTCTGTCTTTTCTTATATAGGTGATGTCTTAGACTTAGCCTGGTCACCACTTGACAAGTGGCTAGCTAGTTGTAGTGTAGACAACTCCATTATCATCTGGAATGCAGAGAAGTTCCCTGAAATGGTCTGCGTGTTAAACGGTCACAGTGGACTTGTGAAAGGAGTGGCCTGGGATCCAGTGCGTATTTTATTCCTTAAAATTTGATGTTTTCAATTACAAAAACTTTTGTCTTTTGGTGTAATATTATTCACTGGTCAAGTCTAGTTGCAGCAAATTCTGTGTAACTCTTAGACAGACAAAGAATTTTCTTTTGATGTTGAAACATTAAATATATGAAATTACAAAAAGATGCAGCCTTTTATACATATTCCTTTGTTTGACAAGTATTAACTCATTTGTTGCAACTTGATTACTCATTGTCATGGTACTAATGAATCAGAGATTCAATAATATAGCAGATAGTAACATTAATATGTTGTAGGAGCAGCAGTTTTAAAGTTGATTCAAACGTAATGGCGGGTTAAAGTGCTGATTTTCTCGTCCCTCCCCCCTTACCACCACTGTAATATGAATAGGTTACTGTGCAGTGACTCGCCTCGTGTTTAGAAGCTTGAATTTACTTGTAGCTAAAGTTCGTTTGTTGACTAATTCCAGGTGGGTAAATATCTAGCTTCACAGTCTGATGACAAGTCACTGAGGGTGTGGAAGACAGCCGACTGGGCGCAGGAAATTGTAATCACGGAACCATTTGAGGAGTGTGGAGGTAAGACAAAAATATCTGCTAAAATGGTCTGTCTTTGTTTAAATACTAATCTAAACAACGCCGTCGAGGTCGACCACATTTAATCTTGTTCGCGGAGCAAACATGGTCCGAAATTTCTCAAAAAAGAAAAAGAAGAAAAGTTTGGAAGGAAAAAGGGGAGGCCTTTTCTCAACAGGGAGACAAGAAGCAGGCTAGGAAAAAAAAAAAACTAATCTCTCTCATAGAGAAGAGTGTATGTGTCCCATCAATAGGAACGTAATAAGCTGAATTATTATTATCTGTTAAAATTTCTTTGTCTATTTTGAAATTTGTATGTAGATTTGTATGTAGGTTATCTCCAAAAATACTGACCCGAATCTAAAAAAAATTATTGGTGATGTGCATTATTATTTAGTGCTAGTTACTATACAGTATGTTAGTTTAAACGAGGGACATATTCAAACCTACAATAGTGTATGCTTACATGATACTAATAAAAATATGAACAAAAAAAACACTGATAAATAACAGACAGAACTATACCAAAAGTCCTCGGGGGAAACTCCGCCCCCGCCCCGGAGTTTACACACGAGCTTACTTTTTTTGGCAGAATCGGACCGTGTTTTGCCACGTGTTTACTTTAGGTACTGTTTACAAGTTCATTCACCTCTTGCGCCTCAGTGTACATGATAAATGTATTATATTGGACAATTACGTCAAAAATTTAAGTTATAGGTTTTTCACATATTTGGGACGAGAGTAGAATACTGAATACCCTCCCTCAATAAGTCCCTCGTTTAACCTAACACACTGTATAAATACTAAAACTTTTTTTACAGGAACAACACACGTCCTCCGTCTATCTTGGTCTCCCGATGGTCAGTACGTTTTATCAGCGCACGCCATGAACGGAGGCGGTCCTACTGCGCAGGTGGTGGAAAGAGATGGGTGGAGGTGTGACAAGGACTTTGTGGGACATCGGAAGGCTGTTACTTGTGCTGTAAGTTTTTAAAAACAAGAGTCTCGCTCTTACGGTAGATACTACAGTACCACAACAGGACCTCCATTGATTGGTTGGTGGAGGACTAGACAATGGCTTTATTATCATCTGTGTGAAAAATGTAGACTTTATTAATTATAGTAATAGTAATTTAATTAAATAGGGAAATGTATTTTCCAAACAAAATAGTGACTGTATCATTAGAACTTAAAACCATGTGTATTTATTGTTTTGAGTTTCCAATATTTCGGCACTGTTGCAAGCGCCATGATTACGGATGAACTGAAGTAATTGCGGGTGGAAGTTTATGAGCAGACAAATCGGTCCACCCTTTTTCTCGTTCGTTTTCTGTTAGCGATACCGCTACCACTGTCACATGTATCACTAAATACTCGATTCTGTTCCCGACACACAAAACCCACCGTGTCGACTCGCGAACTTTCTACGGAACTTTTTCGGTTTTTACACATTTTAACCACTGGATTCCAGGCCCTCGACAGTTGAAACCTATCCTCCCGGTTGAAATTGTCGTATTTGGTAATCTCAATCGCTTCCCTTACCTGTCTTGGTATATAGTGGCGTTCTGTCGAGATGACTTGAGGGTTATGTAACTCAATCCAATGGTTCGATCCTCGACAGAACGCCACTATTTCGAATCGACTGTTTAGTGATTGCTTGCAACAGTGCCGAGATATCGGAAACTCAAAATAATAAATATACATGGTAAATATCTCGTTTTATGTTCTAATGATACTGTTAGTGACCATGTTAGCTTAAAAAAAAATAGTGACTTTCTTGGTTTTTATTATTTTCTTTTTTAGTCAAGTATAGTTTGACGATGACTGGCGAGCTTATTTATATGTTGGTTTATTTAAAACTGGAGACATCGCTACCTACTTTAAGACTTAACAAGACGTTTTGGAATTTTTTGTAACGTCATAAAAATTCAGCTCGTCTAAAACTCTCCGAAGTTAATGTCTTGGGACAAAACCTTGTAAGTTTACAAGTCCCAAGAAAATTGTTTCTGATTACGTAGTTCCGTGTAATCAGTGTTTTTCTCTAGTTTAGACGACTCCTCACTTGATTGGATTTTTTCTAGCCCCTTTCCCTAAAATATAGACAAAGATAATGATATTTTAATCACGTGAATTTCACTAAACTTCGAGTCTATATTCTTTTGTGCGGTTAAATAGACGTATGTATAGGTAGGTGTAGGTACATGTATCATATACATATTAATAAAAATGAAGAATCCATCTCTGATTTCAAAATAACAAACAACCTTTCTAAATTATTATCTGTAAGTCTGTTTGTCTTGTTTTATTATTTACAAAAGAGGACTAGCAATGTGGGTAGAATTCACATAACTAGCAATCTTGTTAACCTCCAACTAAGCTAAATATGCTTGTGTATGGTGTGGGTTCACGGCAATAGTTTAATGGGTGAGGTTCGAACCCGCGACCTCTCGATCGCAAGTCCGACATCTTGACATTAGACTATTGACGCATCAATTTAGTTATGTAGTGTGTGTATGTTAGGCACACACACACACTACATAACTGTTCTTACTAACATAGTTTTTATGAATGTGCTTACGTAATACTTGAACAGCTCCTCTGTTCAAGTATTACGTAAGCACATTTTTTGCCATTATTAACCCACCCCTCCCCCTCGTCAGCAAAAGTAAGCAAAGCTTTTACCCCTCCCCCTATGCTTACGTAAACATTGGTACAATTGATTGATTCATGAGCAGCAGTTATAAATCTAGAAATATGGAGTAGGTTTGGAATAGAATTCTGTAACGCACATTACACATAATATTCATTTAAATAAACTTTACTGACACGGAATTCAACAATTCATTATTTGTAGGAATCCCCGAAAATGCATTTCGTTTTGAAGCATAGACAATGTGTGTTGCTATATGTGTAAAAAATTAAATAATTACTGCTGACGTAAGCACCATCTAGATCCCCCCACCCCCCATGTCATCAAAAATAAGCAAAGCAAAGACCCCCTGCCCCCCTATAGTGCTTACGTAATACTTGAACGATCCCTAAGTAGCTTGTTAGACTAACTCTATGGGCCTTAGAAGCCTGATAATTAATTAATTATTAGCCTGATAATTTTTCTGTAATTGTATTAGGGTAATCAAATGTTGGTAAGATAAGCCCTAATAGGCTTTTGTGTATGGCAAAACATTTTGTTATATTGTGTGAAGAGTATTGGATAAAATAATCTATATCTATCTATATATATAAAAGAAAGTCGTGTTAGTTACACTATTTATAACTCAAGAACGGCTGAACCGATTTGGCTGAAAATTGGTAGGGAGGTAGCTTAGAACCAGGAAACGGACATAAGATATTTTTTATCCCGGAATTCTCACGGGATCGGGAGTTACGCGGGAAAAACCTCCCACGCAAACGAAGTCGCGGGGGAAAGCTAGTCTTATATATAAAAATTAATTGCTGTTCGTTAGTCTCGCTAGAACTAGAGAAAAGTTGGACCGATTTCATTAATTCTTTTTGTATCGTGTTCCTTCTTATACAGGGAAGGTTTAGTAGGTGAGAAAATATCGAAAATATAAAAAAATAGCGTTGCGAAGTTCGCCGGGTTGGCTAGTAATAAATAAGTCTGAATAATATTTTTTTATTTATTAAATTGTCGTTCTCAGCGCTTCAATAACAACATATTCGTGAAGGAAGGCAAGAAGTGTTGTTGTGCAGCGGTGGGGTCCCGCGACCGAGCGCTCAGCATCTGGCTGACGTCACTCAAGCGACCCCTGGTGGTCGTGCATGACCTGTTCAGCGATAGTGTACTGGATCTGTCCTGGAGCTCTGATGGTAATCTATGGTTTAAGAACTTTATTTATTCCTCGTAAAGAATTACAATAATTCACTTACTGAGAAAACATTTTTATAATATTTAAAGTGTAGTTACGCATACAGAGATAGTGGTTAAAACTACTTGACACAAATGACAGATTCGTAAAATAAATAAGTGAGTAAGCGGTTATTTGAACAAAGCTCTAAAAAGTGATTCTTACTAGATGTGGCATATATGGCAATGTACTTTTTATTGTGTTACTTTTGTATTTTATATCTATTTTAGTAGCTAACGGCCTCTATACCAGTGATGTAACGAATGTCATATTTTAACATTCGCGGATGCGAATCTATATCTACTACCGACATTCGCGAATGCGGATGCGAATGCGAATAATCAGTTTTTTTTTTTTTAATTTGGCGCCAATTGTCTATGGCTTTATGGCAGTTTGAACGAGGTGCGTTCCATTTCTATTTTGTTCCGGGAATTACCGAGTTGATAATTCATCTGACTAAAGTGTAATTCCGCTGACGTCCTATTTTACTTGGTGGATAGTGAACAAGGGAACGTACGGCCTTCTGTTTCCTGTAGTTCGGCATTATTTCGTTACACCACCAACGAGTGTCCCGAGCGAGCGCATGTTTTGTGGCGCTGGACTTATTTACACACCACCAGACTTGAAAGAGACAAGGCGTCGAAGCTTTTATTTTTAAAGATTATTATTCTCTACTGAAGTTTAATTATTAACTTGAAACATTTGTTACAAATAAATTATTAATTGTTGTTTGTCTAATTTTTCTTTTTTGTTTGTTTCGTCTATATAGTTTATACTGTGTACCAGTGGCGAAGGATTCATACAACTCGATTCCTACCGGCTTCCCTTTTGAAATATGGCAAATATTAGTCTATTATTTTATATATGAATATATGAATAGTAAATCTATTATTTTCAATTAAACAAATAATTATTTACGAAATTACAAGATTTCGAAGTCAGCCACAGGGCCACAGTTACTGGAATTCACGCATCACACTTGAGCAAGGTAAGCATTTTTTGGTCCGGCTTCCCTTTTATGAAAATTCACCCTTCGCCACTGCTGTGTACTTGAAGGACGGCAACGTCGCAATTTATTTATGAATGCGTACGCGTGTACAGTGTTTCTTTTACGTATCAATTTAACATTTTTGGTGAATATTTTAATATTAAAAAAATAAAAACATTTTATTTTCAAATTTCCAAAATTCGAAGACGGCTGAGCCGTCAGCCGTCTTCGAGTAATCGGTGATAATACATAAAAAAAAAATATATATACGCGTCGAATTGATAACCTCCTCCGTTTTTTTTTCGTCGGTTGAAAATGTATGACATAGTGACTTTGAAGTCGAATAGAAGTAACTATCTAGTTTAACTGCTAAGACAACACGCGCCTGGACGTAGAAGGCAGAACTTTACACCCTTTTATGCATACCTCCATAGATATATCCTCCGCAATTATAACTCCCATTTTGTACCTATCTAATAAGAAACATATATTTTCGTTACAATTAAATCTAGTTGGTCTCGAGTTATAAACAATGTCTAAGAAAAAACTGCCGAAATAAAACCCTTCCTTGGCAGTCGGATAAAATAATCACTTCGATCATCTTGTTTGGCAGCTGAGTTGTCCACAACATTAGTTTTTATTTATGCGAAACACGGGTCCAGTATTTTTTTTTGTAAAGAATCTATGTACAAAATTGAACTTGAAGCTTCTATTCACGAACCAACCTTGTAAGTTAGGTTAAGTATTGACATAGGATTAAGAAAGATTGTTACTAACCAATTGAGATTTGTTACTTGTAATAATAAATGAATTGAATTGAATAAAAAATCACCAAGTTATAAGCTTGTTATGTTACTTGGTTGTCCGTACTAAAACATGATCACCAGTCACCAAGGGGTTGCGTCTTCTGCATTGATAGTTAGACTTTATTCCTCCAAGCATTGATCGGTGTCCAGCTTGTTGTGGCAAAATATAACATGGTGTAAAAATTATTGGAATCAGTTCAATTACTTATTCTTGTATAAGCAATAAAGTTTATGCAACGTGTAAAGTTAAATGCGCAAAAGTCAGACGCCCCAACTGATTTTTAATTCAATTGACCTATTACAGAGAAAAAAAAAATCATTTAAAAAATTGTAAAGGTTTTATGTGCTGTATTAGTTTTACTGGCAATTCTGATCGTTTCTTGCGTCTGCGACGACCCTCTATCGGCGCCGCGCTGGCATGTGATGGCTAGACCTATTAATAAATAGACACGGCAACGTTTTTAATGTTTTTTTTTTTTAATGTGACCTATATTAAAAACTGGTTCAATTGATTTTGCTCGTTATGCTGATCAAACTATTTTCAGGTTTTGCGCATTTAACGTTACACGTTGTATATAATAAGGTCTTTGGTTTTAACTTTGGGTTCTGTTGCCAGCCTCTTACTGGCCAGTAACTGGATAACACGAAACCCGTGGTTTTGGTCTTTTCGACTACCAGTAAGGTCTCCCAATTAATTATTCTAATTTTATCCAGGTCTTAACCTACTGGCGTGCAGTTCAGACGGCACTGTGGCATGCATACAGTTCACAAACAAGGAGATTGGAACACCGCTTACGATAGAGGAAAAGGTATGTGTTATGTATTGCTTGTTTTCTTTGCGTCATATACATACGGGCGTGTATAAAATTTTACTAATGCATGCAATGCATGGGTAAAGAATTCAGTGTTGACATCATTCTGAATCAGTCTAAATGTAGCTAAAAGAAAAAGAACCCAGTTATTATAATAAAAATATTGTATTTCAGACCACAAGATCCATTATTTGTTAGTATTACACATGGCTTGTAATCTATGTTATTAACAAACGCCTATTCATTCAATCCAATAATGCATTGTTGTTATTATTATTACAACAAACTACAACCTACGAATCAACCCGACTTTAACGCTTTATTTAAAGTATTTCTCTTATTCCAGAACGCCTTCTATGAAAAGATCTACGGCAAATGTTTGGCCAACGAGTCGGGCGGCGACTTATCGGCCAACTTATTGGTCGAGTGTCCTGAAATCTTACTGGCTAGAGAGAAACAAGATGCTAAGAAAGAGGCTGCTAAAGAGGAAACTACACCCAAAAGTGACAAGTCTCAGGTACTAAATATGTTTTTAAACAACCTTTTATTATTTTCTAATTCTTCTCGGCATACCCTTTCATTTGATACCTATGTCATTGGTATGCATAAAAATAGTTGGTCCACCATCTTGGAGCATCTGCCATATTGGTTTCAGAATGACATCATTAAGGGCCTATACTACCTCAGCGCTTCTCATTCTTTATCTCGCTCGCACACTACTGGCCGCGGTCACGCGAGCAAGCGAGACAGGGTGTCAGGGAAAAGACTCCAAGACACCAATAATTTAGTTTATTTCTGTTTACGGTGAAAATAATGGTAATTTAAAAAAGTGAATAACATAAGACCTGCTTTATAGTTAGTTCAATTAATATGCAAAGTTTCATTATCTAATTTGAAGTTATTTTTTAATACCAGCGGTTTATTGTTTGGTTTGGAGGTAACTTTGGAATTTTTTTCTATCAAGAAAATTTTATGGAGTCGTGTTTTCGTCAAACATAGTACCTAACATTAATCCTCAACTTTGCCTTATATTTATTTCAAAATTATTGCTGCATTATTTTCGACATAACGGAGGATCATGATAAGCCATTTGAGGTAGTATAGGCCCTTAAGCTAATCATGCATTGTCATCCAAACCAAAAATATATGAAAAATTTCGGCTTAATGGGTGGGGGTTAACTGGTTCAAAGATCAGTCGCATGATTTGACTGAACTAAAGAACTAACAGTAAAGTTGGATAAACAAATAAAAGCTCACCAATGGTTCGAATGATTCATGAGGAAGGTTTATATATAATTTATTAAGGTTTTGTGTAAAATTAAGACTTTAATTATATTTAGATTGCTTAGTAAACCGTAGGTTATTTGCTAAGCTACTTTCTCCAATTTTTTTTTTCTCCAATTTCTCGCGAATATTAACGACATCATCCGACGAGCTCTTGTCACCGTCGGCGTTCCAGCTGTATTAGAACCCAATGGCCTGGCACGCGACGATGGCAAAAGACCGGACGGCATGTCTTTATTTCCTTGGAAGATGGGTAGGCCTTTAGTGTGGGACGCAACTTGTGTCGATACTCTTGCGCCATCCCATCTTCCTAGCTCGTCTTGCTGTGCTGGCGCTGCCGCTGCGGCTGCTGAAAACCTCAAGCGGCTGAAATATAATAACCTTGTTGGTAGTTATATTTTCGAGCCGTTTGGGGTTGAAACCTTGGGGTCGTGGGGTCCGAGTGCTCACAGATTTCTGGACGCCATATTTTAGTTTATTTTTAGATGTATATAATTATGTAGTTTAGGGTTTTTATTTAAGTGTATAGTCGTCATTAAATTAAATGGTTCATTTTTTATGAATCCTTATTTATATAAATATGTAATTTACTTTTTTTGCACTTATTGTGCATTAAATATAGATTAGAATGAAGAATGTTACTAGATATGCGAAATCGGTTGAAAGTTTGTTACAGTAAAGCTTGTATGTATAGAAATACACTAGTTCTTGTTTTATTCAAAAATACCTATGAGTTTTGATTTTACAGGCATTTAAACTTACGATAAATATCAAGTCCCGCTAACAGTCACGTGACCGCATGTGACGTCAATTTACAACGCTCCGCTTAGTAGCAAGTCGCCATCGCCATTTGTACATTTCGGCACAACTCATGATTTCCTAGTATTTAGATTGGACATTTTTGAAAGTTTTATAATCTTATATAAATATATAAAAGAAAGTCGTGTTAGTTACACTATTTATAACTCGAGAACGGCTGAACCGATTTGGCTGAAAATTTGTAGGGAGGTAGCTTAAAACCAAGAGACGGATATAGGATATTTTTTATCCCGGAATTCCCACGGGATCCGGATTTAAGCGGGAAAAACATCCCACGCGAACGAAGAACAAATGGAGAGTAGGGTAGGGGTAGGGTTGGTGTAGGGTAGGGGTAGTGTAGGGGTAGGGGTAGGGTAGGAGTAGGGTAGGGGTAGGGTAGGGGTAGGGGTAGGGTAGGGTAGGGGTAGGGTAGGGTAGGGGTAGGGTAGTGGTAGGGTAGGGTAGGGGTAGGGTAGGGCTAGGGTAGGGCTAGGGTAGGGTTGGGGTATGGTAGGGGTAGGGTAAGGTAGGGGTAGGGTAGGGTTAGGGTAGGGGTAGGGTAGGGGTAGTATAGGGGTAGGGTATCGGTTGGGTAGGGGTAGGATACCACGCGAACGAAGTCGTGGCGGGTCAGCTAGTTTCTAATGAAACGACACCGTGCTGAGAGCGCGATCGGACTGCGCGAGTGTTGTGAGATGACGTCACACCATCACGAGCCCGCGTCGCACGTTTTCTTCTATAAATCTGAAACTAATTGACGTATCGAAGTAATTCTTTCACTTGTATTTTTTATTTTTGACAGAGAATATGGAGAGCTAATATTCAAAATTAGTTAACATTCTTCATTGCTATTTACACAATATCAATCAAACAAATAATATCATGATTCAAAACTAGTTAAGAATTTATTACAGTTAAAAGGCTAAACAGATGATGAGAAAAAGAGGCCAGTATCTGAACAGGAAATGTTTATTTATTTATTTAAACTTTATATACAATAGTGGTACATGTTATAAAGTTCTTGAGATAAATCGGAGTAGCAAACATACCAAAACCCCAAAATGTTCAATGTTATAGGCTGATTATGTTAGAGAATAGAGAATAATTTATTTTCTTCCACAAATAAAAACTTATGAACTATTTTACAAAAATGACATTATTATAATTATAATATTATTATTTGTTGGAGACTGGTGCCTAAACCACAGATTACTAAATAGTTACTTCGTAACAGATACATCACTCTCATACAAAAGCAAAAATACCTACGCTATAATAGCCTACAAAATCTTAATAATAATACCAGCTGTTTGCAGCGAGAAGAAATGTACCATAAGTACGCACACAGAGAGTTGAAATTGTTTTGCCCGCCGCGCGACCCACGTCATCGAGCGAATGTCCTAGCGTTGTATATGATGATATTGGTAATTTATTTATTTCAGGCTTCTAAGGCCCATAGAAAATATACATACATAATAAGTAACAATAGACTAATACATATTTTTCTAATTCATACAAAAAAATACATTCTATTACAAAATAAACTACAAACTAACACATATTTTCATAACACTATCACTATTCACGAACGCTCGATTCGCTGCGGGGTGTCACGGAGTCTCCCACGAAATCGTCGATACACGACACCCTTTGGCCAAAGCTCTTGTTAGGGAAAAGTCTCCAGTTGGAGGGTTGGAACTCGTTCCACGAATGATTTGAAATTCGTTTTGTGGCGCGGCTCCAACTTCACAACCCTCAAAGTCCAGTTGGTCTTCACACGAATGTACTCCACGATCTCCTCCTTTGGCCAAAACTCTTCTTTGAGAAAAGTCTCCAGTTGGAGGGTTGGAACTCGTACCACGAACGATTTGAAATTCGTATTGTGGCGCGGCTCCAACTTCACAACCCTCAAAGTCCAGTTGGTCTTCACACAAATGTACTCCACGATCTCCTCAACCTTCGTGGAGTGATGCAATCTGGACACATACAGCTGCGTTGTTGGTACAGCTGAACGCAGCAGCATGTTGGGTCCTGCCAGCGCGGTACCGCACTGGTTCTGACAAAGAGGCCTCCTCTTCTTCTTCTTTTCCACTTTGACGAAACCATCTTTGCCACACATGTCCTTCCTTGAATCACGCTGGGGCTCCTCAGGGATGGGCTTATTGCGGCTCTGTTTCCCCTTTTTCGCTTTATGCGATTGCGACACAGCGGGTTTACTGGTCGCTGCAACAGCTGCGTAGGCACGTTTTGGGGACGACGTACCTGCGCATGACGTAGCGTCGGTCGGTGTCGATACAGGCACTGCGGCGGCGGAACAAACTGCTTCGCTTGCACTATTGACGCCCAGTGACGCATTTGCATTTACATTTGTAATAACTCGAATATAGAAAAACAATAATTTTTTATTTGTTGATCAAATATGTTTCAGTTTAATAAAATAATAGATGCATTTTTTCCTTCCCTGAATTACCGATTATAAAATTTTGGTGTCGAAAATATCCGAAACCGCGTAAATAATTTTAATTTTAATAAAATTCCGCGCAAATAAATAATCAAAAGGGAAACAGGAGCAAAGGGGAGGAAAATCAATTGTTTTTAGGTCGATCCATTATGACGTTGTCAAAATTATTTAAAAAGCCTCAGGCAGGCATGCGGCAGCCCACTGTCGGATGTACCGACGGCGATACGCGAAGCGGTAGGCATATAACGCGTGGTCTTGAGCGAGTGACGGACGCCTGCCCAAACTAAGCCGAGACCTGTATTTTAGGACACCTGCAAGGCTTAACACTACAGGAACTGAGGCAACATTCTTAATATTTTAACATTTATAAATTACTTACTACTTTAACCCTTACACCTGTGCTGTTACAGTCTAAGATCCTGTTGAGTCCATCAGCCGGGTCCAGCTGCGCGTCCACCCCGCTGAGACCCATGGACCGGCAGATAGAGACGCGCACGTCGGACGGCAAGCGTCGCATCACGCCCGTCTTTATACCGCTCACGCAAGTTCATGCCAAGTCAGTACTATTTTTTTTCTTAGCCTAGTTTGTCCCACTGTGGAGCAAAGGTTTCCCTTTTATCCTTCTAAACCGCTGTCTTGAGCAATTTCGGTCCATGTTTGCCCCGCGGACATGATAAATAAATAAATAAATAATAAATAAAACGTTTATTCGAGACCAAACATGAGAATTAATTTAAAAACCCACCAAACTGCTTAGCAGATCAGATATTTTTATTTTTTTTATTTTTTATCAGATCGTCCTCGACGGCGTTGTCCCTCCTTCAAGCGTCCAATGGGAGACGATCTTTGCCCACCTCTCCGGTTGCATTCGTGAGACGTGGCCAGCCCACTCTCACTTCAGCTTGGCTGTTTTAACTCCAACATTAACTGCCTGAGTAATGGAGTGCAGGGTGGTGTTACTAATGCGATCTGTTCGCCCGCTTTTAACTTTTGTTATTCCAACTATTATTATTGTTAAAAGCCACCTGTGTCCCAATGCAAAATTTTAAGCGGTAAAAGCTTATTGACTTAGCCGGTCAGCCCACCCATTACATATCAAATACTAATACTCAGTTGCATTCGGTTAGGCTAAGTTAGGCAAAAGGACGGCAGCACATGAAGCTACCCGAAACTGTCAAATTTTCCCAATCAACCTTGAACCTAATTTCTTTAACAATAAAGTTGAAAATCTATTAAAGTAATTTGACAGATTGTTGTAGCATGCAGCGTCTGTACACCAAAGAATAACTAAGGTATTTTTTGTACCTAATATATCGTTGAATTGTTTCCAGTGAATCTCTAGGCTCGCAGCCGGGAGGGCCAGAGAACTGTTTCAGTACATCTTCACAGAGCAAGTCCCGGATAAGAGTGGAGGTCCGAGACGACATCATTATACACCCGAACGTTAGCAACCATGCTACGTCGACACAGCAGAATAACTCCAGAACCAGTGATAAGTATGTGGTTTTTTATTCAAAAATATTGTTACCAACACACAATCCTACAAAGAATCACGTTCTCATTCACCTAAAAGGGCTCTTCAAATTATCACTTGTCTAAATTCTGGCCTGATTTTCGATGAGTGTAATTAGCGTGAGGATCCTGGTACTCATTACACAAGTTAAATATTTCCTTGGGTACCAGGATTTAATACAAATACTACTGAGTATTTTTATCTTAATGCGTCATTTTTTCTCGTTGAATATTATTGTTTGATTGTACAACATTTTTGGTCCACTAAACAATTTATTATTAAAAAATGAACGTCTCACTATCGCGCGTCGTTGTAGGTCTCCAAAGTGGTTTTATGACCTGGTTCACTGAGCGTGAATAGCATAAGACCATATTGGGATTTGGGTTTGGGGAGACTTATGAACACGTCATATTTGATTGAACCGTGTCTCAAAATAAGCAGTGTAGGACGTCCCTCCGTTAAAGGAATCGAGATAGATTTAATATCGAGCGTATAGAATAAGTGTTATGGCACAATTTAGCAGTGAAATGTGATTGAATTTATAGATATATTGGTGAAATTGATTATTCTGAATTCAATGTATGTTGCTATTTTCACGTGATTGGGTAAAGTGGACAAGTTTGTTCTGAAATGTGATTTCAATATTGAGCTAATGTTTGGGATAGGTGTGGACTTTTGTAGAAACTTCTATAATAAAATATATTTATTTCTCACCACTATATTTACAATACATTACTAAATATGTATGATAACAGCTTTATTACTGTGGGACATTGGTGTTTAAACTATTCTGTAAGTCTGTATTTCAGGACAACAGGATACTAACATTAAGTATTGAATACAGATTGTTCAACCTGAAAAATTATGTTCAGGGACAACAATCTGTATTCAATATATAGTGAACAAGTATCTTTTGGGCTCGCTCGTTTGGTTGTAGAGCATCTATCGCCTACCATCAGGCATGACCGAGGTCAAGAGTGGGCTCATCCGGAATTAAAAAATGTGACTTATTTTTAATAAAATAAAATAAAACTTAAATTTCGTTTTGTTATAGCGGGCTGGACCAGCGGCTACGTAAGCGTGGCGCGGCGTCCCTCCCCGGGCCGCGAGCGGACGAGCTGGGAGCCAAGCGAGCGTGCGCGGGAGCTCCCCCGGCGCCCCCGCCGGCGCAGGGCGCTCCGCTCCCCGCCGCGCTCCCGTCCCCGGCGCTGGGGACCGCCGGACCTGTCGTTAGAGCCGCCGGACAACTACGCTTGCAGGTATTTATGTAATCTAGCTGCTACCCGCAACTTCGTTCGCGTGGAAGAATTTAACGCGTAAATCCCGATACCATAGGAATTCCGGGATAAAAAGCCTATGTGTTATTCCAGGATGTCAACTATCTACTTGCCAAATTTAATTAAAATCCATCCAGTGGGTCCGGAGATTAGTGTGTACAAACAGACAGACTTTTTTTATTCTGCCTCTATTATTGTTTCTTAACTCTCTTCTATTATCTAAATATATATAACTCAAAGGTGACTGACTGACTGACATAGTGATCTATCAACGCACAGCCCAAACCACTGGACGGATCGGGCTGAAATTTGGCATGCAGGTAGATGTTATGACGTAGGCATCCGCTAAGAAAGGATTTTGCGAAATTCCCACGGGATCGGGATTTACACGGGAAAAACTTCCCACGCGGGCGAAGCCGCTGGCACAAGCTAGTTTTTGTATAAAATTTAAATGTACAGACACACTTTTTTACAGTTTTATTATACGGGAGGTATTGTGACTGTTCCTGGCGGCCTTATATATTAAAATATAATGTCAATAGGTAGTAAGAATGCCATGTTGTGTCTAAATAAATAAATAAATTATGTAGATAGATTAAAACTTTATGCAACACAGGCGGACTTAATGTCACATGCATTCTCTCTCAGTCAACTATGGGTGGAATATAAATCTAAATAGTATATAACTCAAAGGTGACTAACTGACTGACATAGTGATCTATCATCGCACAGCCCAAACCACTGGACGGATCGGGCTGAAATTTGGCATGCAGGTAGATGTTATGACGTAGGCATCCGCTAAGAAAGGATTTTGCGAAATTCCCACGGGATCGGGATTTACACGGGAAAAACTTCCCACGCAAACAAATTCGCGAGCAACTGCTAGTATTAATATAAAGTTATAGGGGTTATGAAAACTCTACTTCCACTATTTCTTTAAAAAATAATACCGCAAGTAAGAGAAAGTCTTAAATGCATAATATTGACTGGTGGCCGTCCTGATATCTTATTTACACTATAATTACTCGAGTATGCGATGGCGCAATTCAATTTCACCAAGCTCGTATCATCATCGAATTACAAGACAATAATCTTCCATTGAAAGTGGTCGCAAAATCGGTTCAACCTTTCTAAGGATTAGCCCGGAGAAACAGAGACATAGACAAAAAAAATTAAAAGCGGGTGACGCCCCGGGCGTCCGGAATCGCGAGCCGATCTCCAGCCACCGGGCTTGCGGACGGCAAGTAGGGGTAGCCCACCGTCCGGTAAGGACCAGGCCCGGGTCGGCGGTATACAGTATACGAACGCATGAAAAAGCCAGCAGCATTGACGAGGCCCGATAGAGCCATTGCCTGCTAAGGATGCGGGAATGCTCTGACGAGATACCACGACCCTGGAATGCAAAGGCAACTGAGAAAACAGGGTTGGGTTTTAGTCAGTAGAAGTCTGACTCGTCTCATCCGTAGCGGCAGGAGCCATTTGATACTTTTCTCAAAAAAAATGGGTTGCACTCCGGGAGTGCCGGCAGAAGTGAAAACTTGAATATTAATGTTGTGCATTTTTGATATTTTGGAATGGTTAGGGAATAATTTTGCACGAATTGCTTTAATTATCAGTATAAAAGTACTATCATTTATGTGGTAGAATACAATATTTATTTTTGCGCTATCGTTTACAAACATGACAATTTATATTACATTAAAAAGTTTATCTCTTAGACTCCGTCCGTCTTACGAATTTTCGATCAGGTCACGTGTCCTGACGCGAGTTTAACATTTTTTACCCATTACAAAAAAAGTGCACAACGCCGCTAAAGAAGTTTTCACTTCAAAAATTAGTCAAGATAACCTTAAACCTTAAAAAATATTAACTACACTGGGTAGTACAAGGTATCATACATCCAAACAACACATAGTATTACTTTACGTTAAGCAAAAATGTTCTACCTTCCTAACGCTTTCACTTCGCCAATTATATTCTGTAATATGTATAACAAAATATAAAATAATAATTATCCTATCCGTTTTCAGGTTGTGAACAAGGCATGCAACACTCAGTACGGAACATTGTCGCGACTGCAGTTACTGCCCAATAACTCCGCTTCCAGTGATCCTGTATGGGAAACTTATTTAGGTAAATAATAAATACATGTTACTGTACCAATTTATATATTTATATTAAAAGCACTTTTTGTAGCATATTGCTTCATATTGATTTTACAATGAGGTATTACAATTTACACTTAGTATATAAACGACAACTCTGGCGTAGAAAGCGAGTTGAATTCTCTCCAGTAAACTTTCATAGCTAATAATATCCGCCATCTTTTATTTTGTATATAAAGTTGAAAAAAAAATAGCTATATAATTTTAGTAACAATTATAATTTTAATACGTGAAGTAAAAACATTTTACCCCTTGTTACAAAAATACCGTGGTCAGAGGAGTATATTTGCACAGTTAAAGTTTGTATGGAGAAAGAGTCCGGAAAGCTAAAATTTGTATAAGTATAATAATACATTAAAAATTGTTTTAATTATGGCCGAATTTCGACCACTGGTGAACTCTTGTATAAATTAGTACGTGACAGTTTTACGCCCAGTTTATTGTAAATTCACTTCATGCTGTGTCGCATTATTTCTGACTACTAAACAAGCATTTTTGACATGTATGTTTGCTTCCCTGATATGTACAGGTGTTATGTTTGGTGTGTCAGGTTCAGCGGTGACGTGCATCGCGTGCTCTGTGCGCTGGGCGTGCGTGTCGTGCGCGGACGGCACGCTGCACACGTGGCAGCTGGCCAGCCACACCGCGCGCCGAGCTCTGCCTCCCATCGGTAACACACCTTTATATTGTACTAGCGACCCGGCCCTGTTTGGTGTGTCAGGTTCAGCGGTGACGTGCATCGCGTGCTCTGTGCGCTGGGCGTGCGTGTCGTGCGCGGACGGCACGCTGCACACGTGGCAGCTGGCCAGCCACACCGCGCGCCGAGCTCTGCCTCCCATCGGTAACACACCTTTATATTGTACTAGCGACCCGGCCCTGTTTGGTGTGTCAGGTTCAGCGGTGACGTGCATCGCGTGCTCTGTGCGCTGGGCGTGCGTGTCGTGCGCGGACGGCACGCTGCACACGTGGCAGCTGGCCAGCCACACCGCGCGCCGAGCTCTGCCTCCCATCGGTAACACACCTTTATATTGTACTAGCGACCCGGCCCTGTTTGGTGTGTCAGGTTCAGCGGTGACGTGCATCGCGTGCTCTGTGCGCTGGGCGTGCGTGTCGTGCGCGGACGGCACGCTGCACACGTGGCAGCTGGCCAGCCACACCGCGCGCCGAGCTCTGCCTCCCATCGGTAACACACCTTTATATTGTACTAGCGACCCGGCCCTGTTTGGTGTGTCAGGTTCAGCGGTGACGTGCATCGCGTGCTCTGTGCGCTGGGCGTGCGTGTCGTGCGCGGACGGCACGCTGCACACGTGGCAGCTGGCCAGCCACACCGCGCGCCGAGCTCTGCCTCCCATCGGTAACACACTTCTTCTTTTCGAGTCGATGCTCAAACTTCTTTGGACCAGTGTGCAGCTACCTGAACAGCTCTGGTATTGGCCTCGTTATGATCCTGCAAGGTGCAGGAGATAGTGCACGATGGATGTTTATTAAGAATAAGAATAATAAATTTAATTCTCTCGCCGCAATATATCTAGAGATACATTTGATATCAATGACATATTATGACATAGCAACGAATATATTATACTGTGTGAGACTGGTGCCTAAACTAGACTTATGTCTGTATTTCATATGACAAGAGGTGGGTTATATTTTGTACAGGGGCTCCACACTGGCATTGCGTCCTCGATGGGTCAATGATACACCATTTGGCCAGATTATATTTACAAAGGTAAGCGGAAGAGTCAGGCAGACTCCAGCTAAAATCCACACTCATTCCTCCTTGTCACTTCTAGGTGGGAAACAGGGACACGTTTTTATTTTAAGGATGGGACATCGTCCAATAACTGTCTCCCGATCCGGGCGAAGCGGGAGGGTGTGTCAGACTTTTACTGACTAAAACCCATCCGTGTTCCATCATAAGCCCTTCGTGTACCGAGGCCGCGGTAATTCTTTCGAACTATTCCGCAACCCCGGCAGGCAACGGCCCCTTTGTGGGCCCCGACAATTTTGCTGACACTTCGAGGCGCGCGTGGAACACTCGGCGCCGTCTACACGGGCCTGGTTTCAGTCCCGCAGGCCCGCGCCTACGGTGGCTGGGAGTCACCCTGTGATTCCCGGCGCCCGGAGCGTCTCCTGTGGCGGTTGGGGCGCGAGGGCTGTGAGGGCCTTGCGACTTGCCTCTCCCTCGCGCGTCCCGCCACCTCCTTCGCTTGCATAACCGCTTCGCAGAAAGAGGTGACTGCTTCCCATGCCTCCTAGCTCCGGACCACGGATTGAACCAAGGCAGGGAGCGAGAAGTCGCCGCCTATCGCCCCTACGAGGACACGGCGGAGCTCTGCCCAAGCGGGGCAAACCTCCACTGTGTGTTCCACCGTGTCCTCAGGGCGATCCTCGCAGTGATGACACCCGGGCGTTTCCTCCCACCGAATCCGACACAAGTAACTCCCGAAACAACCGTGTCCGGTGAGCACCTGCGTCAGGCGGAAGGTGAGGACGCCATGACGCCTCGTTAGCCCCTCCTCAAAGAGGAGACTTACCGCCGCTATTATGACGTGCCCAACGGGGACACGTTAAAGAGGTATTATACACAGACATAAACCTACATTATTCTCATATGATGTAGAACGAATTAATATGTACGAATTGTATGAAATTTAATAGAGATATTGACCTCTGAGTTTGTTTCGGTGTTTCTTCTCGGAGTAGTCTCATCTGCCTGCCTCATATAGTTAAACATAAAACGGCAATAAATTACGTTAATAAAATATCATTTCATTGCGTTAGTATTCTCCACAGTCCCCAACAGAAACTGCCTAGGTTTAAACAGCAGATAGATAGTAACTGACTACCGATAATCATCTGATCATCTGACCTCCATAACAAAGTAGCTGGATAACACTATGCCCTTATTCAATGGACCAACGACTGCAAGCATATTATGCTTTACAAGTAGGGTTGCCATTCGTCCGTGTTTTCCCGGATTTGTCCTAGTTTGGAGAGCGTCCGGGGGATTTTCCCAATAAGCGTCCAGGTAAAACCCGGACACATTGGTCTGACGGGACCAAAAAGCAAGATCTCTATTATTATTTTCCTATGGTATTTCATCTCATTGTTTACGTTATGTTGATTAAATGAAAAGGAAGAGACTGTTATTAAAAAAGTTCTAAAGCTCTACAATGTTATCACTTTATCAGTAAATAAAAACCGTAATTAAACATCGTTGTTTTTAGTTTCAAGTTCAAAAATGTATGTTTCTACGGTGTCCGGGGAAAAACTCTGATTTTACCCAAATGTCCGGGGTTTATAAGTTTTTGTCTGGGGCCGGCAAATTTGGTGATGGCAACCCTATTTCCGAGGCGATATAAATCTCTAGAGCTCGATATAAATCTCGATATATTAAAATGGGAACCCATCCACGGGCCGACCTTGGCGAGTGTCACTTAACCCTGAAGATCGAAAGAAAGAAAGAAAGAAAGAAAGAAAAAATATTTATTCGGCACATGCCACAAAGCACACAACACAAAGTAGGTATTCAAAAGAAAAAAGAAACAAATAAAAAAAAAATAATATAAGAAAAAAAAAACACACATCTACTGCTGTTATTTAGCCACAAGCTCCTCTGTACCGTACTGTCGGTATACCAGGACAAATCGATAAAATTGAGATCCGGGCCTCTAGATTTACAACTCATCTATACTAATATTATTTTGGTATGGAAGTAACTTCAAGCTTTTTTAAACCGACTTCTAAAAAAGGAGGAGGTTCTCAATTCGGATGTTTGTATTTTTTTTTTTTTATGTTTGTCCGCGCATAACTCCGTCGCTTGCCAACCGATTTGAAAAATTCTTATCTTGTTAGAAAGGGTATACTTCCCAAATGGTCCCATGAAAATTTTATCGAAATCGGACAAGCCGTTTCTGAAAAATCAACAAAAGTCTAAAAAACATATTTACGTTGATGATCTTTTCGTTTACTCTGCATTGCGTTTTTTGTTCGCGCATAACTCCGTCATTTACGAACCGATTTGGAAAATTCACTGACCCACTAAAAAGCCCGAAAATAAAAACTTTTTTGCAAAAAATAAAACCGACTTCCATATCAAAACACTACAAAGCCAAAAATAATTTTAATTTCGGAAGGCGGTGTGAAAAAAAAGAAAATACAAAACCAATAACACCGACTACCGAAATTAAAATTATTTTTAACCGACTTCTGAAAAAGGAGGAGGTTCTCAATTCGGATGTTTGTTTGTTTTTTTTTATTTTTATGTTTGTTCGGGCATAGCTCCGTCGCTCGCCAACCGATTTGAAAAATTCTTTTTTTGTTGGAAAGGGTATACTTCCCAAATGGTCCCATAAAAATTTTATCGACATCGAACAAGCCGTTTCTGAAAAATTAACAAAAGTCTAAAAAAAATATTTACCTTGATGATCTTTTCGGTTACTCTATATTGTGTTTTTTGTTCGCGCGTTTTTAGTTTTTTGTAGTTGACATTTTGGCTTTTATATTATACAAATTGACCCACTAAAAAGCGCGAAAATAAAAACTTTTTTGCAAAAAAATAAAACCGACTTCCATATCACACACACCGCCTCCCGAAATTAAAATTATTTTTGGCTTTGTAGTGTTTTGATATGGAAGTCGGTTTTATTTTTTTGCAAAAAAGTTTTTGGCTTTGTAGTATTTTGATATGGAAGTTGGTTTTATTTTTTGCAAAAAAGTTTTTTTTTATTGAAATTAGGTTTGCGTTTGACCATCATCTCACCTGGTGGTAAGTGATGATGTGGTCGAAGATGGCGCACGCTTACCTAGAAGTAACCTATTCACTCTTGACTTGAAGACTCCCCAGGTTATAGCTATCGGGAAACAGACTCCGGCAGGGAATTCCACTTCTTAGCCGTACGCACAATGAAAATATTCCCAAAACATTTTGTACGTAAGATGTAACTTTTTACCCAACTGCAAAATAAGAAGGGTTATGTTTTTATCGTGATAAATTTCATGGGAATGATGCTCGCGCGTCTGCTAGTTATAATGTATTTTTCCCTTCCACAGCGTTAATGTCTCAAGCAGCCAAGCTGACTCTATCAGGAGACACCCTGGCGGTGGTGAGCACATCCGCTGAGCTAGCCATGTGGGAGCTCAGCAGTGCCACGTGCGTCATAAGACCGCTAAGCTTCAGGGCGTTACTGTCCCACGCTGGTAAGATACAAGATCATCATCAAATCATCAAATCGACATTTTACATCTCAGTAAAACTAGTTATAAAAATAGTATCATTAAAATACTTAAGGATCGGCAGAATGTTCCGAAAGTTTAGTTTTTATATCAGTTTTGTTTGGTTATTTTACATTAGTCCCAATAATAATAATTAGTTATTTCTAAATCGCATCATCAGATTGTTTTGTTAGTAAACATACACAACTACACACTCATACACAAAATAAGAAACTATTGTTAGTACAATGGCTTAAATTTTATGTATTAGGCTAAGGTTTGTTTATTGTATTAATTAATAGCGTGGTTGAACAATTCTGCAAATGTCTGCTCACAGATTGATTTAAATTTTTACAGTAATCTGAGGAAAATGTTGTGGGTTGTGTATTAGATAAGTTTATAGTTTAAGACATTTTTGTTATTTTTTAATACGCAACTGTTAATTTTCCCTACATAAATAAATAAATAAATAAAGCCCGGAGTAGGTAGATTGATTTTATGTACTTGTATCACGAACTGTCATAGAAATCATAACATGGATAAGCCTTTTTTACGGGATTTATAACTCTACTTAGTTGAAATACACAGCGTAGCCGCGTGCAACAGTGAGTGCTTATTCATTCATTTCATTTATTTCCAAGTAACAAAACTCAATTGGTTAGTAACAAAATTCCTTAATCCTATGTTAGTACTTAACTTAAATTACAAGGTTGGTTCGCGAATCGAAGCTACAAGCTCAACACTGACGTGGAGAGCTTGCAGCAGCGATTCACGAACACACAGTCGAGCCTGCTCGCCACACAACGAAGGATTATGTTGGGGCTGGCCCGCACCCGGCGCACCAGGGAAGCGCATCGTTTTCGCATCGTCGCGTAGAAACAGTCAACGCGAGCTTCAGCAAACATCCCTGATGCGCTACAGAAGCGGGGCAGCCCCATCAACACCCGGAACGCATTATTATACTGAACGCGAAGGGCACTGTACGATTTACGAGTATATGCAGCCCACAGGCTGCACGTGTAGAAAGAACAGCAGAATGCACGGAATATGGTTATTTTTACACCAAGTGAGCAACGTACAAACCTGCGAGCTATCATATTAGCTCTAACCGACAATGCCCTTCGCTCCCTCTCAATGTCGTCATTGTCTTTGAGGTCAGCGGTCAAGAGATGTCCCAGGTATTTAAACTTTAACACTCTCCTGAGAGCTACTCCATACAACCTGACTGGTGGTACAGTTTCAGGGCTCCGACCACCGGCCTCAAACACCATGATCTCACTTTTTCCTATGTTGTATACCAATCCATGACGCTTAGCATAAGCTTCACAGATGGCAACCAACTTCCGAAGACCGCAGACCGAGGCGCTCAGCAGCGCCATGTCATCAGCGTAACTTATATTATTAAAGCACACCCCGTCAATATAGCAGCCCACTCGCTCTCTGCTGAGCGCCTCGATTAGCTCATTGACGTATAGATTGAAGAGCAAAGGTGAGGCCAACCCACCCTGCCTCACCCCACACTCCAACCTATACGGCTCCGACAATTCTCCAGCCCATCGAACCTGATTGACCTGGTCTCCATACCAGTACCTAAGAGTGCTCACCAACCCTGAAGGGACTCCAGCTTTCCTAAGCTTATTCCAAAGAATACTGTAAGAGACCAGGTCAAACGCCTTGGATAGGTCAAGAAAGCAAGCATAAGTAGGTGTCTTCCTATCAGTATAGTACTTGACAGCCCACTTCAGCCCCAAAATAGCACTTATATGTCTTCATTCTACATTAGCCCAACAATTTTAAAATTCCGGAAAAATCTTTTTAAAATCCCGGAATCCCGGAGGCATGTCAATATTAATATATACGTTTTAGGTTATTGACCTCAAATCAATCTACATATTCCGGGCACTGATCATCATACATGGTGACATCATCAGATAACACTAGCAATGTCAGCATCTTCAAATGAGACGGCAACATAACTGTGGATAAATTTAAAATGTCAGTTTTTCCATCTTTGAAAGACCATCAAGACCATGTGGTGTCATCTCAATCGCCGCCTGAGATCAACAAATTAAATCACCGTCATCATCGTCATCCGCTTTGTCTTTTCCCAAATTTTCTAGCAATTCTACTATAAATTAGACGTAAGTTCACGAAACTTATTTTATTTAGGGCTTGCAATCCCGGAATACTGAGATCTCAGTATTGCGGGAGCCCGCGTCATTTTCCATTCCCGCGTGATGCGGGATCCGCGGGATTTACGGGACTGAAAAAAAGCATGCATGCGACCTATCGCGAGCGCGATCGCTTGCTGACTGGCGGCCGGCAGTGTTGCAAACAACGCGGGGTCCGATGTCGCCCGTTTATCACGGCTTAAGTAGCCTAATATAGCCGAATTTGAGTCAGTGGTAGCCTAAGTATGTAGCCTAAAATATCAGTAAAGTTTTTTATTCAGTATTTGTTACTGTTTTTTGTGAAGATAAAACGGTGCGTTTGATTGATCTCATACTAATAGTAATACGTAAATAAATGTGGAGTTAGTTGATTAATTCATCCTTCAATATTTTCTATATGCGGGATCCCGCAAATACCGAGATCCCGTGGGATTAAAAATTCGTAGTCCCGCAAATACCGAAATTGATTTCAGGCTGCGGGATTGGAAGCCCTAGTTTTATTCAATTTTCCCAATGTAGAATAGATTGGGAATCATTTGGGATTTAAAAACAGAATTAAACATTAGACGGCCTCCTTCGAGGAGATACAATAATGCAGATAGTCTCTGTTGTACTATTTATATAAATACATATATACCTAAATATATTATATTCATCTAATATAGACAATCTCATGTCACACAGTGTTTGTTATCGAACTCATCCGACACGGACTGATTTTTTTTTTGTATATATTTGGCAGCTGAGTAGACTATTTTTTTTTTCACTAGATATAATTTATATTATTATTTTAGGTATAACTTAAAAATATTTTAACAGAAACAAAACTAAATGTAGAAAGTTTTTATTGAATATCGTCATACAGGCAAGTTACTCCCCCAAAACGTACTCTACGCAAAATACGCACTTGATCGTGGAGTTGTGGGTACCTGCCCGACATACATACATACATACATACAAGGTACGCTCCCTAGCCTGTGTGTGTCATTTGTGAGACAGAAATAAAACTAATTTTACAAGTACGGGAGGGTCAATCATTATATTCAAGTGACGTTATGGATGGCCCCAAAGTTCGATATAAATCCGCTAAAACGTCAAAATTAGAAACAGTCTCATTTTTCTCTTCCTATAAGATGAAGAAGTTTCCTTGTTCAATATCTAATATTTTCCCAACTATGTCAGTGTAACCGTATACAGCTGAAGTAACACAATACCTTTTGTGTGCAGTTGTGAGATGTTCTATATTATCTTATAGGCATACTTTATATTTTCCAGTGACGGTGACTAACTGCTCTCTACTGGACGATGGCAACCCTATGATCTCACTGAGCAACGGCAAGAGTTACATCTACAGCAAAGGACTGTGCGCCTGGTACGTTAACCCTTTCAGATATTTGAAAAATTAGTAAATAAGTATCATCTATTTCATTAACACTGTTTTGCAACACTGTCATGTAAAAATCATGCTAAAAATTACCCCAAATAGTACCTTGTATTTTATCAGTATCCATGTAATAATAAAGTCAAATTGTCCGAGCTCCTTAAAATTCTAAGTACGTATTTGATAATTTTACCACGTTAAAAAAAAAAAAAAAAAAAGTACGCTAAGCGATAACTGACAAATGCTTTCAAATGTTTACGTCCAGGACCCAAACCCTAATCATGCATCGCTAAGTACACAAAAGTCCCGTATCTAATCTTATATATAAAATAAAAATCAATTGCTGTTCATTAGTCTCGGTAAACTCGAAAACGGCTTCACCGATTTCATTCTTTTTGTATTATGTTCCCTCTAATACAGGGAAGATTGAAGGTGAGGAAATATGGATATAAAAAAAATTGCGGTACGAAGTTCGGCGGGTCAGATAGTCTTCTTCTTCTTTCTTATATATAAAAATCAATTGCTGTTCGTTAGTTTCGCTAAAACTCGAGAATGACTGGACCGATTTCATTAATTGTTTTTGTATTATCGTCCGTCTAATACAGGGAAGGTTTAAAAAGTGAGAAAATATCTAAAAATATAAGAGTGCGAAGTTCGCCGGGTCAGCTAGTCTAATATATAAAATATCGTGCCACAGTGTTTATTATAGATTCTTCTGACAAGCTTGACCGATTTTAATGAATTTATTGTGTATATTTATTGGTAGGTGTTTGATAATAGACAGAGATCTGAGAATAGGTCGTAGACTGTTTTTTTTTCGATGGATATAATGGTTTTGGTTTACGCAAAATACGCGCTTGGTTGTGGAGTTACGGATACCTGCCCGACATACATACATACAATGTATATGGCAAAACCACGTTTACTTGGTCTGTTAGTAATGTTACGCCAGTCGCTTAGCGTAGTACGTCGAGAAACTTCGACAGAAATCTAATACGTTCGAGACACTAACGCCATCTAGCGGCGAGTAGCAGTACTGAGTATATCGAGAAAGTTGGCTGACTTTTAATACGTTCGAGACACTAACGCCATCTAGCGGCGAGTATCAGTACTGAGTATCTCAAGTAGCTTCTGGAATATTCATTGCAATATAGGCAGTGAGTCGATTGTACAAGAATGTTCTAGAACACAGATCGAGGTATAATTAGATTCGCAAAAGAACGCGGACAGACAGTCTTATTTCAAGATACGAGGCGATATAATCGAAGCTTTACAAGTGAATTTCGGAGCGATTTAAGTGTTAATTTAACTGTTAATTTAAGTGTTAGTAACTGTGTTAATTTTTATTTTGTGTTTACTTAATTAAGAGTTAATTTTGGTCTAATTGGATTTGATTATTTCTATCCCGAACTATCCAGCTTGTAACAGTAATTTTATAATCCTTTCTCTGTCTTGTTTCAGGGTGGTATGGGCGGACGCGTGTGACCCAGTGTGGCGTTGCAGTGGCGCCGCCACAAGCACGCGCGTCACGAAGGCTCCGCTGTACCCTCTGGCTCGGGTCAACAGGAACAGACCTAACGCTTTTGCAAACAGGTAAGCATCGGTCTAGCCGTTTCGGAGGAGTTCGATCAATATGATACGAGATTTATATATATTAGATTTAAAATATACATATATTTTACAAGGGGTCGCGCGGGGCTTCAGTCCTGTGGTATCACGGTAAAAACATAATCTTCATTCTTATGCAGTCGAGTAAAAGCCTATAAACCTTCTTCAAGCTTCAAGCGACATCCCTTTGATTATATAGTCTAGATGTAGCGTCGCCTTACAATCAAAACAAAGAAAACGAGCCAACAATTTCAAGCATGTGTGAGTGCAGGTGGTATTTTACGTCTATGTATCTGTGTGCGTGAATAATGATACCAGCTACTACAATTCTAGTCACTACGTATTAATTTTTTATTAATACGTAGTGAGACCAAAGCGGCACGATCAGCACTAATCGGCGGGTAAGAATTATAAGCTAACGGTTGGCTGATATTTTTTGACACGTTTGCGCGTATTTGATGCTCCATCTAGACATTATATAATCAAAGCTATTTTCATACCAAATTTCATCCAATACCAACTAGTTTTTAGTCGAAGTTTTTGAATCGTTATATCTCAAAAACGGTGGTTCTTAGGAAAAAAGTATTTAGACATTTTTAGTAGCTAATTATCTGATCTACAATTTTTGTCTTGGCTATTTTTATGATAAAACTTATCGTTTTGCAGAAAAACGTAAAAACCCCGTTTTGTGATGTTTGACCCCCAGTATTTTTTTTTCCAAGTGTCGGATTGATGAGATCTTTCTAGATTTAATTTATGATGGTGTTTTGAACAATCGTACCAATTTTCAGCTGGGTGCGAATTTTTGTATCTTCGGATGTCTAAATTGACCGGACTAATAATATTAGTATAGATAGATAGACGTGTGATTCTCACCAACCTGCAATGAGCCTGCTTCGTTGCCAAGCCCAACTTGATCTAGATCTAAACTGGATCTGGATCGGCGAGCAGGAATAGCTGACGTATTTTCGTTGGTCTAGTGGTCAGTGGCCCTGACTGCTATGCACAAGGTCGTGGGCTCGATTCCCACCCAGTACAAATGTTTGTGTGATGAGCACGATCATTTGTTTTTGTCTGGGTGTAATTTATCTATAATATGTATGTATTTAGAAATATATTATATGTTTATCAGTTGTCTAGTACTCATAGCACAAGCTCTGCTTAGTTTGGGACTAGATGGCGTTGTGTGAAAGTTGTGGAATATTATTATTTCCCTTATTACATTTTATATACATATTATTTACATTTTTAAATATTCCTATAAAAACAAAAAAAAACATTTAAAAATATAAAAAACCCACCGGTATCGGGAACAGGGTCCAAGCTACCGGTGGTCAGGGCTCTTGACAGAGGAACCTCCTAACAATTGCCGCCGTGTCCAGAAGTACTGCTTTCTGGATCAAGCCCTTGATCCAGCTGCCCAACGAGAGCCTCCTAAGATGTTTGTCGAGGCTCTTGGCTATTATGCCATTGGACTTCGACTATCGGCACAATGATTGCTGTATCCACATCCCACATGTCAACAACCTCGTGAGCCAAGTCAAGATACTTAATTTGCTTATCTTTCTCGGCTTTCACGAGGTTCTCGTCATGAGGGACCGCTATATCAACAATCACTATGCGACCCTCTAATCGGTCTATTACCACTATATCAGGCTTATTGGCAACAATAGTCCTGTCAGTGATGATAGACCGATCCCAGTACAGTGTAATATTGCCATTTTCGAGAACTGGGTCGGGCACATACCTATAGTACGGTACTTCTGATTCCACAAGATTGTATTTAAGAGCAAGTTGCTGATGAATAATCCTGGCTACGAGGTTGTGTCTATGCAAATAGTCTCCGTTAGCCAGACGAGAACAAGCGGAGATAATGTGACGAATGGATTCTCCCGGTTTGTGACATGCCCGACATATGTCTACCGTACCATCCTTCACAATATATTTCCGATAGTTATTCGTCATCATGTTATTATTGTGTGTACAGCTACAGCGCCGGCGCAGCTCGTAGCTGGTTGGAGGCACAGCTCGCGTCTTGCGTCCACCTGCGTTTGGCTCGTGACTACCGCCACTGGCTAACCGCTCTCTTCACACACCTCGTGCACCATGGTAAGCAACACTACAATCACTCACTCTACCCACACCCTACCTTACCTTCTTCTTCGACGAGATGGTGATGGGATGGTAGCTAACGCGTCGGTATTGTGATCGAGAGATCGTGGGTTCGAACTCCAACCATTACACTATTGCCATAAACCCAGATACAAGCATATTTAGTTTAGTTACAAAGTCGGATATTATCCACATATTTATATGGATGTATCCATAAAAATCTTCCAACACATTTTTATTTTGTTTTATTATTTGGAAACACTACTTCATGTGGTAACAGATGTAAAATATGTTACTATGGCTGTTATAAGTTGCACAACCAAAAATGGATTGGCTACTTCTTTTATAAAACATATCGTTTGTATTTTTTTTGGCTTGTGTTGAGAAATAAACACTTTATTTATTTAAATTTTATTTTATTAAGGGGATTACATTGCCCAATGACCTTAAGGATTTGGAAACTGTACTAGCATTTGTTATTTTAGTGCCCTCTGCCGATTGATATTTATACTACAACGAAAGATACGAAAAGCGTATTAGATTAAGAATACAGACACGTCGCGCGTCGCGTCTCTGTCGTCTTTGCCGATTTAATTTTGTTCTCTGAGAGGCTTACTACATTTTTACTATTCCGTTTTATTTTGTAATAAATTACCGTATATAGGTAAGAAGACTTAATAACTGCCTCCGTGGTCGAGTGGCATTTGCCTTGTGACCCGGTGGCTGTGGGTTCGATTCCCGTGGGAAGCATACTTTGTAAAGTTGTTTCCAGTTTGGCTAGGACATTGCAGGCCTGCATCACCTGAATGTCTGATAAAAAGATGGTTCCGTGCTTTGGAAGGTACGTATAAGCTGGTGGTCCCGGTCGCCAAATGGCGATCGACAAAATAGACTACGTCAGAGGCCCTTGAGGTGGTCTAGAAACTCTGAAACTAGGGTATGTGGGGTCGTTAGACCTTACTTACCCACACGATAAGAAGAAGAAAAGTAGGATTTGGTATTTAGTTTTAATTCGTTGTTTCATTACATATTTATAAAATATAATGGTAAAGTTGCATATCTAATGATGATGGACTGGTATAAATAAAAAAAAAAATAAGTGTGTAAGTAGGTATATGAATTTTTTAATCAACAAAATCTTAACTTAAACTCGACTAAAACTGATCAATTTGTAAATATCCAGGACAAGTCGGTTGATTATTAAATCTGATTGTTGTTGACGGTGAATGTTGGTCGTCAATAATATAACATTCTTCTAATTGGATAGTGTCCGCGTCGAGATAGAATATTCTGGTTACTTTTTTTCTTCACCCTGATCAGGCTGCAACAAACATATTCCGATTATTTATGATTATGTTTCATTTTACAAATAGAATACGAAAACAAAATTGTAACACTTTGTATAGCTTGTAGAATGTCTATTGATTTTGAAATATAAACACCCACTTAACAAGTATAGTTTATTAGATTCGTCTAGGAAGGAGAAATTACAGTCTAGTAAGATAGATTTAAGAGAAGATACAGATTTATGAAACAATAGTAAACACACTATAAGAACTGAACGTTCTTGATTGCATACAAAATCAACGCGGGCTTAGCGGCGCGATGGTGCAGCGGTGGAAAGACTGAAAAGTAGATCGCCTCGGGGTGCCTCGGGCGCATCGACAGCTGCCGCGCTGTTAGGCGCGCGCGGCGATGGATAGCTATGCGTATGTACTTACCTGCCGCATACTACCAAGTGTCATTCGGCGATGCTTGTAAATTATTTATTTTATAAGGTTTTGTGATGTGTTTATATGAAATACACAGTCATATTTGTGATTTAGTAAATAACCTACAAAAAATTGGCGAAGTGCGTGTCAGACTCGCCCATGAAAAGTTTCGTAGTAACTACGCAAAGTAAGTTTGTTTTTAATAGAGCTTGTATGAAATACAAAGTTATATTTGCGGTTTTATTTTAAATTTATTTAATTAATTCCGTTTTGAGGTCATTATAAACTTGTGATAGAAAAAAACTGTAGCCTGGATTTGTGAGTTTTGAATCTTTATCTCTTTCACTGATTCACACTTTTTTCCAATTTTCTTTACTTGTCCCTACTTAAATTCCAGGAACATGGTTTTAATTCCGGCCATGAAAATAGATAATTCGTTATCCTGATTTATCCTTGACTTGACATTTTTTGCTAGGAGCGTTTGAAAAGCCGCATTATTTAATAACCGAGTCAGTATTCAGTATGTTAGGTTCCGAGGAGCAGTGCTGAAGTGGAATTGGCAACGGTGCTGCAAGCGATGTAGAGGGGGTGAACGTCAATGACGGTGATCTATTTGTCGGCACATTTTCTTTTATATAATATAATATTTAGTCCTGGAAATAAAACAAGTATTTCCAGGACTAAATATTATATTATTTATAAAAAAATAATAGAAATTATATTTTACAAATGCAAAGAAAAAAGCCAAACGCATAAAAAGTCAAGTCACAGGTTTAGATTTGAACTTGGGTTACTCGGAGATTCGTAGAGCCAACGCGTACTTTTCGCAACCGCGCTATAGACCTCTCGAGCGAAGTTTTGAAATTGGTGAACTATTGATTCAGTAAAATGGGTAACTCGTGAGGTTTCTATGACTTCTTTGTGTGAGATCAAAGTACAAGCGCGTACACTTTTAAAAAATCTGAGTTCGTTGTTATTTAAAACAGCTGTTACTTTTGCTGTAGATGTTGAATCACGGTTTTACACACGATTATTACTTGTAACTTACTAATGTAGATTCTCAGATTTTACGTATATTTATGCATTTTAATCACGGTAAAATTAACACAGAGCTATTAGAAGTACGTCCGTCTGCGTTGACATCTCGCGCCCCCGGGGACAGGAGTTACTAAATTTTAATAACTCTAACATCTATACTCAGAATGAAAATCGTGTATACAACATGTAACATAATTAACGCACACCCTCAAACACTCCAATTAGTATATGATGTTATAATCATAATACATACACTGAATTTTTAGTTAAATATGTATAAGTGTATTTGTAAAGACTTTAATGTGCTTGAAATAAGGTTCATTTTTCTTTATTTTGTATCATTCAATACGGAATTTGTACTAATACAAATAAAACTGCACTTTTAAAAGTCTTATTGCCTTGAGTTACGGTTCATTTCAGTTTGTTTTGACTGTACAAACGTAGTGTGACTGTGATTTACGTAGTTTTAATTATTTTTGGGATAAGGATAAGGATAGGTAATTTACCTATATATAAGTTTTTAAGCTAACATGGTCACTAACAGTATCATTAGAACTTAAAACGGGATATTTACCATGTGTATTTATTGTTTTGAGTTTCCGATATTTCGGCACTGTTGCAAGCGCCATGATCACGGATGAACTGAAGTAATTGCGGGTGGAAGTTTATGAGCAGACAAATCGGTCTACCCACTTTCTCGTTCGTTTTCTGTTAGCGACACCGCTACCACTGGCACATGTATCACTAAACACTCGTTTCTGTTCCCGACACATAAAACTCACCGTGTCGACTCGCGAACTTTCTACGGAACTTTTTCGGTTTTTATACATTTGAACCACTGGACTTCAGTTCATCCATGATCATGGCGCTTCCAACAGTGCCAAAATATCGGAAACTCAAAACAATAAATACACATGGTAAATATCCCGTTTTAAGTTCTAAAAATTACCTATATTAAAAATGATAGTAATAGCTTCAGTAAACGATTCCGAACAAACTACTTCTAGGATGTACGTTAATTATGTTACAGTCGGATTATACGCGGGTGAATCCGTGGGGCACAGCTAGTCTTCTATGATAATAGAGTGAAAAATCTTAACAAAATATTTCCTATTATGTCTAGATCTTAATGAAAACTTTCTATGAAAATTGGTTTGAACGAAATAGAATCGGCAGTTTTTGAGATATAAGTAGCACATTTTCTAAAACCGCAAATATAACTTTGTATTTCATATAAACACTATGAAAAACAGTGTTATCTTGCGTAGTTACTACGAAACCCTTCACGGGCGAGTCTGACTCACACTTGGCCAATTTTTTTAAAGATAAATTACACTCGTACCTACACGGTTAAATAAATTATAAATTCAAATAGATAGAAAAAGATAGAAAGCTCACCGGTACAATTTTCAATACTTTCAATGGTCCTGGTATACGTGGTAGAAGTACATTTGAAATGTTGGCAAAGGGCTGAGGACTCTGGTGTTCCTGGTTTTGCTTATCCTGGTTTTATGCTTGAGTGTTCTGCTGTTTTTGTGTTGCCTAGAAACATAATATATTTGTAATTACGCTGGTCTAGTAATAAAGCACAGAATGAACTGAAAAAAAATTTTGCATTCATTATGTGGTAGTTCATGATCAGGTAGGCGAGACCATCATAGTCATCTTGGTTACGTCAAAACCTGTTAAATGAGTCCAGACATGAAAGGTCTACGTAGAACCAGGACTGAGATACTTTTCTCATATTCGGAGTTCATCATCAGGTAGGCCAGATCATCACATTCATCTTGGAGTCGATGATCATTCAAACGTGAAACCCTATGGTAAAACCAGTATATTTTAATTTTACGAAAATTCATAAAATTGTTCTAGTGATAAAATAAAAACCAACAGGATTTAATAAATATTGTCATCATAATAAAAACAGAAGCGGCAATAGCCTAATAGATAATGTGTTGGACTTGTGAATTGTGATCGATAGGTCATGAGTTCGAACCCCACCCATTACACTATTGCCGTGAACCCACTCCACACACAAGCATATTCAGCTTATTTGGAGGTGTTAACAAGATTGCTAGTGTGAATGTGAATTCTACCCACATTGCTAGTTAACTTTTTTTAAGAAAAAAAAAAAAAACAAAAACTAGCACTCGCGCTTAATCACGATAAAAATATGAAGTACTTCTTTTGCAGTCGGGTATAAAGTAGCCTTTCTCAAGCTTCAAACTACTTCCATGCAAATTTCATCAAAATCTACCCAGCATTTTCAAAGATTAGCGCGTTTATACAAACAAACAAAGTACAAAGTAGTAAACAAAGTAAGTTGTAAAGTACCACTTTATAATATTACTTACCAATCATTTTGAAGAGCTCGGCCACACTTCACATTACTTTAACTTTTGTATATAGGCATAATGTATCAGGTTTAATCTATGACCAACTTGAAAAGAAAAACAAACTTACAAACACTTTTATGTGAATTTACAAACTTAATTTATATTTTAATTTACATGTTATATATATCTATACTATTTGCAATATAATTTAATTGAAAAGTCATTCAAAATCCTACACTTTTGTTATTTATGCGAAAAAAATATCGCACGCACAGTCCTCCCGTCACAAGAGTCGTCAAGACACTAACGAGACGCGTTCCGGCTATGCGCAACAGGCATTGCGGGGGTGTTTCACGCGGGTTACAAGTAGAATTTTTGTTTTTATTTTTTATAAAAAATATACTAAACAAAATAATAAATTAAACAATATAAACCGTTAAGGACATCGTTACCTTTTTTTGGTTTATAAATCATATGTATCTAATAAGCGGTTATTAGTAAAATTTGCAATTTAGGCTTGAAATTGCCTTTTTATTTCGATTTATTACTTTAATTTGGGTATATTTATCAAGATTGTAAACAATGCATTCGCATCGTAATGATCTTAGCTTTAATATATATATTTCGTTTGGTGAAAGTATAAGAAGATTCAGCAGCAAACTTCTTTAAAGTTACGCTATTTTTACGATTTGAGCGGGGTAGTACCCTTAAAAGTTGGAGGGGATAACAAGATTGCTAGATCTCATTTTAAAAAATCGTCATCATAGCTTAGCTTTTTATCAACTCTCATCACACCCACACTTTGCTTTTTGTTTATTTAAGTTTAATAATATAAATTATAATATAAGTTAGTTAGATTTGTAGTATTAAGTTAAACTTAGTTTGTAGACATAAATTATAAATAAACTGTAAAAGGAACGCGCCTGTGTTTGTAACACAGTGTATACTAGCACAGACACAGATGTTCACTCTGTCTCAAAAAAAAAATAGCATTGTTCCTTATAAAATGGCGAGTTTTGTTTTGTTTTTTCTATTTATTGAGATGGACAAACTGTATTTGGCTTTTTGGTAATAAAAGTTTTATTATTATTATTTTTTATTAACTATTTTGGGGTCGGCTTACAATCTAACTGAATGCAGTTGCGTTTAAGTGTTTTACATGAAGCAACTGTCAATCTAACCTCCACAACCTAGCTGGGTAACAATACCCTTTAGCAAGACCAGTGTTAGATTTCGGACTTCGGACAACCCATAACGACTGATAAAGATGTTAAAAATGACAGCCGACTTTAACGCGCTTTTCGGATTACGGAAGAATCTCGATATTGTGAGATGATCACCTATCACTCGGGGTCACTAAAAGTAAAATATGTCGAGAAAATGAGTTTTCATTATCTATATATATAAAAATGAATTGCTGTTCGTTAGTCTCGCTAAAACTCGAGAACGGATGAACGGATTTACCTTATCTTGGTTTTGAAATGTTCGTGGAGGTCTAGGGAAGGTTTAAAAGTTGAGAAAAATTAAAAAAAAATAACCGGGACATCCCTCAAAACAGCCCTTTTCTATTTTCTATACAAACATTTTCTAAATAAAATGGAGAGTAGGGTAGGGTTAGGGTATTGGTAGGGTAGAGTAAGGTATGGGTAGGGTATCGGTAGGATAGGGGTAGTGGTATCGGTTGGGTAGGGGTAGGATAACACGCGAACGAAGTCGTGGCAGGTCAGCTAGTTGCACAATACAAATTTTATTGCACACATCATAAAACAAATGGAAGTTTTCTATTTTTATTGGCAAATCGAGTGATAATATTTGGAACGTCTAATTTTGCTAAATTTTTAGAAGATTTTCTATTGGGTGTACGATTTGGGGGGGGGGGGGGGTCATGTCCCCTGTGACCCCCTCTTCGGAGCGCGCCTGCCTCGGCAACCATGATAATATTATTTTAATCTTTTTCCAGGCACGGAAGACCAGTTACGTACAATACTAGATGACATGCTGGGACCAAGTCACTGCACTTCAACTCCCAAGAAATGGCAGGCGACGATATTGGTAAGCACTTTAGACTGTATTTACAGTCTAGTTTAGTACGTAAAATTACACGGGAGATACTGCTTTGTCCAACCGCGTTGTCAATATTCCTGGGGTAGTTTTTTTTATTGGTTGCGTTTGACCTCCATCTCACCGTAAGCGATGATGTGGTCGAAAATGAAGCACATTTACCTAGAAGTAACCTATTCACACTTGACTTAAAGACCCCCAGGTTATAGCTATCGGGGAACAGACTCCGGCAGCAAATTCCACTCCTTAAGCCTGCAATACATGTTGGCCGAGCATTGTCGAGTGAAGGCCAATACCAACATGTAGACAGTATATTTGCCTTGTCTAGCTAACGCTCGGTGTCACTTGTCTAGTTGGCCGAGTGGAGGCCAGCGCCAACGTGTATAGAGCTCATTTGGTGCAACTTGTCTTCGCTCGCCGTTGCTCGTGATCACTTGCCTCACTTCGGATCGGTGTCGGTTTTTGGTCACAAATCAAAGGCGCTCGCGTGCGCTCGGCCAACGTGTGGGCAGCTCTACAGACCCTCTTCTACATTGGTCGTCTGCATTGGCGTTCGACGAACTTGTCGAACGTGTGGACATTATTTCTTGCCTTGTACCTATTTGCCAACGCTCGCGTTGGCCTACGCTCGGCCAACATGTATTGCAGGCTTTAGCTGTACGCACAATGAAAGTATACCCAAAACTTTTAGTGTAAATGGGTGGGGCCCAAAATGCCGTTCATCTTGTAGTCAGTCCGATGATGGAACGGGCTTGGTGTAATTAAATTGTGCAATTCCATCGCACACTCGTAATGTAACCGATAGAAAACCGATAGACTTTAAACACCGTGCTGATATTCAAGGCTCTGGAGCTTTGTCTGGACCAGTTTCTCGTTGCCAATGAGCCTCTTGGCCCATTTCTCGATAGACTCAAATGCATCAAGTTGATATTTGGCAAATCTGTCCCAGAGACGGGAGCTGTACTCCATACTTTTTTTTATATAGTTGATGGGCTTGCGTTTGACCATAATCTCACCTGATGTTAAGTGATGATGTAGTCGAAGATGAAGCACGTTTGTCTAGAAGTAACCTATTCACTCAGGTTATAACTATCAGGAAACACAGACTCCGGCAGGGAATTCCACTCCTTAGCCGTACGCACAATGAAAGTATTCCCAAAACGTTTCGTGCGTATGGGTGGGATGTCCACCATGTAACGATGGCGCATCGCCGTTGCCCGTTTGTCTTGTAGTCCGATGATGGAACGGGCTTGGCGGAATAAGACTGTGTAATTCCATCGCACACTCTCCGAAATGTAACCGATAGAAAACTGACAGGCTTGCAACACGTCGCCGATCGCCCGCCGAACTTGCTAATTTATTACTAATGAGCCCACTTTTGACCTCGATTATGCCCGATGGTAAGCGATAGATGAGGTCTACGATGGAAGCGAACCCAGAAAATAACTGTTGCTTTAAAGGCATACGGGTTATATGTGGTAGGGAACACAGAAGCCGGCAGAGAGTTCCACACATTGGCCGTGCGAACAATTATCGCAGAGTAGAAGCGCTTAGTACGACAAGACGGGATATGAACTAAGTGAGGATGCTACCGTACAGTACGTCTGGTAGACCGGTAGTGAAAGGGAGATGGAGGGATCAGGTCATGGAGCTCCTGTGCATGCTCTACGGAGTACAATCTGTAAAAGACCGACAGGCAAGCAATGTTTCGCCGATGAGCCAGGCTGTGAAGCTTATCTTATCACCTCGTCGCTGTTGTTTAGTGTACAAATAAAATAAATTATATAAACTATTTTTCTACCATTTTTCTAGACAGCCTCCTTGGTCGAGTGGTCGCAAACGCGACTGCTGAGCACGGGGTCACGGGTTCGATTCCCAGTTCTAATTAGAGCTATTATTGGGTTTATCTGTAAAGAATTTCTCAGTAGCCTGGAGTTGAAAGTTGGTGGTTGGTCTTGCTAAGCTGATGATATAAAATGATTTTCTACTTTCCAGGGTATAAAGAAACACGATCTCCTAGAAGAGATGCTCTCGATCTTAATCCGCGAGCTTCGCTGGCAGCGAATGTACGCGGAGTACAACGACCAACTCACTGAAATGAAGTCACAAGGAACAGTCCTCAATGGTCACTGACACTGACGTGCGAAAGAGACGGCGATATAGTAGGTAGGACACATATTTATAGGAGAGAGCGAGATAGTGGCGGTTGTTCCAAAAAACGGTCTTTTAATCCTGTAAAAAGATCACTAAATGATGTAAATTATTTTTTAATTAGATCATATTCAGTATTCTTTTCATTTTATCAATTTAAAAGCACTCTGTGAGTGTAATATATTTTTAATTCGATTTGTTGTATGGCTTATAATTTCTTATATTGATATGAAATAAGAATATAATATGATGAGAATCATTCATACGCACCCTCTCGTAATTTGTTTCATCGATAGAGCGTCAAAGGCAGGCACATGTTTCAAATGTGTGAAATACTTGTAGTCTTGTTTTTTTTTTTTCTAATAGAAAATGGCCAAATACTTTTGATAATATTAAAAATCATTGAAGTTTTAAATTGATTTGGTCACTAACGTATCATTATAATGTAAAACTGGATATTCAAGTCAAAAAAAAAACATGGTAAATATCTCCTTTTAAGTTCTAAAAGTCATTTATTCATAGTTGGTTGAATTCTATTAATTTTTAAACGTTCAAACTTTTTGGTGAGAAAAAGTGGCGTAACATACTCCCCAGCAACACAATTATGTATTAAGTAATAATTCAAATGATAGTCGTATATCATTTGAATTATTACTTAATACCTACATTTCTAAGTAAATAACATTTAATGAGTAAAATAATATAACATATGTAAATGATAAAATAAATGATTTTCCTTTTGTTAGTTATCACACTCCATTATGCGAACATACACAGACTAATTGAAGCAAAAATTATAAACTTAATAAGCTTCCACTGTTGGGACACAGGGGTCCTCTATATAAGAGGGAATAGGCCTTATTCCACTATGCAGGCCCAATACGGATTGGAAGATGTCGGAGGTTTCGGAGGTTCTAGTCACGGAATAGATGAATAAGGTTGGAATGGTCATGTGGGCCTGGCGAGCGCGCCACAACTATGATTCGAAAGTCATAGCTCGACCGATTAATTTGTTCACCGCGCTTAGTGCGCTTCGGACTACTTCGGAACACAGAGCTCTGCTTTAAAATGCCGTGTTTTGATCAGACCGATACTATAGAGCGAGGAAGTATATCTTTCCATCGGTAAGTCGAAAATAACTTTTAATTACAATTTTATTTGTAAAAAAAAAAAACAAAATTATTCTGATCACTATGAAATTCCAAACATTAACAACATTATTGCAACAAGTTACAAAAAATATACTGTTCAGTCCCCAAACACGAGAAGCACAAACGGCGTGCGATGACAATGCGGCGGCGGGCACTTACGTGCAAATTCAAAAAGGCCGGGCAACGCGCCATGACATGCCCCGTGGCCTTACAAAAGTCGCAATGATGAGGACTCCGGGCGCCAGCAAAACGGGGGCGGGGCGAACATCAACAGGCCCCCTAGCCCGAGGACTCCGGGCGCCAGCAAAACGGGGGGCGGGGCGAACATTAACAGGCCCCCGAGCCCTAGTCCGTCCCTGGTCTCTTGGCCGAGAAGGTGGTGGGCGTGACCCCGTGGCGCCACGAGTGTTATCCAAAAACCGACACTCGTCTTCCAAAAACTTGAGGAGGTCGTCAAAGGGGGGAAGATGGGTGGCACTATCCCCACCATACTTCTGCTCAAAACGTGACCTCAACTCCGCAGGGAGCAACTGCAGCACTATGTGCACCAACAGGTAGGACCAATGTTCCACCGGTAACTTCAAGCGTCTCAAGGCGTTGGTCGCTGAGACCAATGGGTTCAGCAGGTCAGTGCGCAACGTCGACGTGCTGGCAATGGCCGGTAGTCCCAAAATCTGGCCGATGTGCACATCAGCCAGGCAGCGCTTGTTCTGATACCGTCGGGAAAGAAGCTCCAAAGCGGTCGGGTAGGAGGAGTCCGTCACCGGCAAGTGCTGCACCAAGGCTCTGGCTTCGCCCTCCAAAACGGACAACAAGTAGGCCAACTTCTGCGCAGGTCCGAGGTCCAAGCGTGCATCCACAAGACTTTCAAAGAGATTAATGAAGCCCAGCCAGTGGTCCAAACGACCGTCAAAATGTGGCAGCTCCAGGGTGGGCAGCCTACCCAATAGTCCAGGGCCCTTGACAACGGAGGTCTGAGGCTTGGCCTCCTCAGGCACCCGGCTCCTCAAAATTTCCCGGGCTCGTTGACTTATGACATCCCCCAGGTGGACAATCTGGTCATAGTCACCCAAAACCTTATCGCGGGCTGCCTGGTCCATCACCCCCAAATCCACGTCCATGATGTACTCGTTGAAGCGTGTGAGCGCAGCATCAACTGACTTGATCCTCTCATTCACATGCTCGTTCCGAGCAAGGGTGAGCTCTTCCAAGTCCGAACGCTCAACCGTTGCTGCTGCCGATGTGAACCATCTCAACTGTGAGGTCAATCCGGCAGCAGACTCCCTGACTGCCTTTAATGAGGCCATTGCAACAATCAAATATCAATACCAATAGGCTAAATTAACTAAACAAACAGCAATGACTTGTTAGCCAACCGAACAATTTCACCAAAATAAAACTTAAATTCAATTTATTTCAGGTCCAAATCCGACCCTGTACTTATTCCAAGTATGAATCTAGCTTGCTACAGATGGCTAGTTACTGAAAAAATAACAATTTAATGTATATATTGTGCGGGATCAACACCAATTAAATACAACAATTGAATGTATAATATTGTGCCGGACAACCACCAACGCACAATCCAATAAATACTATAAGCAATAAACAATACACACAATTCAAGTCTTGTTATATTAGGCTATGTTAACAAATGTGTGATTATTACTCGGATAAACGTTTAAACAAATTTAACAACAAATATACCAAACAACCTTTACAACAAATATACCAAATTATGTACCAAAATACAACCTAATAATTCCTAATTTCACAAATAAATCTTACTTTGTCAGTACAATAGCAAGGGACTACAGTACAAACTACAAATACTATTTGAGCCCGGCTGACAAAACAATATATTCAAACTTATTAAGTTATTTTTAACAATGTTCAAAACTTCCAATTTACTTAGTGGATTTATTTTAATGTAAAATCCACGCTCTGCTTACCAGTTTGTTCAGTCTCAAGCCAGCGCAACGATACTGGTATGCTGAACTGTCCACGGTTCGTGGAGCCCTAAACGTTGCTTTACAAACACAATATGCTTTAGAGATAACAATACTTAATACTAACCACTTACCTTCTGAGCTGGGACGACAGTCTTCGACCTTTCCTGGGGTCACGTCCGTGTGATATGTGTGAAAGTATGTATGATTGTGTAATGTTGTGAAGTGGTGTCACGGCGGTTCCCAAAAGACGCAAGCTTCGATGTGTGGTCCAGGCCGGGGTGTAGCACAAACTTCGCACCAGATTGGAGCAGCTATTTATCACTAATTTACTATCACTTTCAACAAATTCGCGTGCCTTCGGTCTGGCGTCAATGCGGCGATATTGTTCCAAAATATCCCAGGTTTTTCGTCAATTCGGGATTACAATTTCAACTTATCGTTAATCGCGACCAAATTATCTTTTAACCGTAGATTCCACAGGATTTTTAATTTCAATCAATGAATCGATCTCAACAAAACAAGGCGGTTGCTTTTGCAAGGGACGGATATGTCAAAGTGAAAAAAAGTCAAAGACAATAGAATAATGTTGCCAACCAAAAGGTGCGTTCTATTTCACGTTGGACGAAACATATACATTGCCCGATCTGTACTTGCTTAATCAACGCAATGACCAAGTCCGCTTACAATGTACTGCATGCATCGCGTCCTCAACACTTCAACCATTGACGTTTCGTCCTTTGCCCTGATTGGCCGTGATGCACGGCGCATGTCGATCAACAGTGAGGTGACCGAGTAGCAAGCTCGCGATCTAAGTGTGTGTAGTTTATTTGTGTGTGCGTAATACGCATAAGTATGGGCCTCTTGCTTGTTGTGGAGCTAAAAGTGGGAGACAAGCGGCGACACGAGTTCTCAAACAAATCAGGAACTATTTCCTTTCCAACCTTTTTTATCTGTTCTGTGGTTTTAGTCCTAGGACATTCAGTAACCTCGCATGTCTTGAACCAAAAAACTAGGTTCAACTTGAGTTAAATTTATGTCAATAATATTAGAAGAATGCCGAAGATCGTGTAAGGTAGCGTTCTGTAGATCCTGCCTTCGTGGCGTGTAAAGGAATGCTAAAGACTAAATTTGAGAAAATATATGTTCAGAATGTATTCAAAATCACTGCCTTACTGTGATAATATCACAAGTGCTTGTATGAAAGCTGGGCACAGCTTTATTTGAATTGAATGTGCTGTGCTGTGAATATCTTGAAGCAATAACTATTATATGGATCATGATGACTAAGATATATAAGACTTAATGGCGACTCACCGTGCCATTGCGTGAGTGATGCCGCGAAATGTGTAGCGTACTTCATAGCAGTCATTTAGTTAGACGCTTACTGTATCTTGTATTATAATCGTGTAGTAAGCTCTCTTAAATATTACACAAATATTTGGAGGGAAATCCGCCTTATACTAAATTATATATGTTACGTAGTTCATAAGTATGTTTAAATGGTCATTCGATTTTGTTGGGAACTATTTGGTGTGGTTGGTTTGTTTATAGACATAAGGTCGAAACCGAGGTTCATGTAGGATACTTACTCGATTTAGACTCATGTAAACGTTTCTTTGTGTGAAACTGTGTGAAATTCATTACGCTTATCGAAACTGCCACTAGATGGTGCTCATACAGATGTAATACAAATTCAAGTTTACGCTATCGAGTAAGGTTTGTAACGTTAGTGGAAGTACATCCACTAACGGTAGTAAAGAGTATTCTAATTCATCCCAAACCAAAATGTATGACTGCTGTACGAAGGTCTGTATAAATGAGGGGTTTCTGAAATAACGTTCACCAGGTGGCAGCACTGAGGTGTTACGTTCCGGCACCTGTCAAACGCTTAAGTTTTTTGACATGTGTCAAATTGACGTCAATTTCATGTTTAAAACAAAGAGACCTCTCGCCTCAGTGGCGCCAACTGGTGGTGTGATTTTTTCTGGAAAAACTCATTGCTCCTTTTTGTAATGCACTGCGAGACGAGTATCCAATTTATGGAAATTTAAGGTGTTTCTTTCTCCCTTCATGTGACTTATTCGGCATACAAAATATTTTTCTGCTTATACCCGGGCTTTTAATTCGATGCAGTAAGCTGCCATAAGCTAATGTCATTTATTAAAATAATGATACCCTATTTAACCTAATAGTGATGAATTCAATCAATCGAATAATAAATGAGCTATTTTTAATCGTGAGAAATATAAATAAATGATAAAATTTATACTATTATCTTTTATTTTGAAGTAGTAATTAGATTTTATTATGTATAAATCTATTTTTATTAAAAAATATTCATATCTAACCAGACATGGTAAAAGCCACTCTTTTGGAAATTGATTCATGTGATGAATATTTTAATAAATTGCGCGAGAATACTATTAAAGGACTGCCTCCGCACCATTGCGACCTAAACCCCGTTGGAATGGGTACAAGTACAGGGGCCCATTGCAAAAAATAAAAATAAAATCATGATCTATTCGTTTTATTTTTCACGCCCCTTTATAATCATATTTTACGTTTTGTTATTTTCACACAACAATAATAAAAAATAAAAATTATTCCTGAATCGATTAATTTAGTTACATCACAATTTCGTAGTCGTCATAACCTGACAACTCAGAAACGGTCAGTCTACTGCATCGAATTAAGTTATAGGTTTAAAAGTAACCTTGGTTTGTCCATTATTTGTCCTTATGTTGGGCTGGTAGACGGGAAATACAACTCGACTTACTAAGATCAATATTATACTGTTGATTTTCATGTCGAAATGGTTTGTCGAATAAGAAATGTAAGGAAAAATGGATTAGGAATGTACTACACAACACGCCAGTATAGTTGTGTTCATATCATCTTATGAAGTAGACAGTAGTTATAAGTACGTTGTATATCGTGTTCTCATGTGGTTTGGAGGGTGATTGATCTAGTACTTTAACCTCTAGAGCCCCAGCGGCACAAAAACGTGCCAGTAAACCAGTATTAGTTGAGCCCCGCTTTCTTACGATAAGAGCCCGCCCGCGGTGCTTGACGGATGGTTGACGTAACAATGGCGGTCCTTGAGAGGTTAACATTGTATGTTGGCCCAATGAACAATTGGGTAATTGTTTATTCTAATATTAATTCCATTTTTTTAAAGAGGTATTTTTAGAGAGATTGTGGGTAGAATTCACATTACTAGCAATTTCGTTAACCCCTCCAACTAAGCTAAATATGCTTGTGTATGGAGTGGGTTCAAGATAATGATGATCAATTTTCTTTTTAGTTATCAGTTCTGACTGATGGGTATTTTTTTTTTGTGACAGGGTCGCCTTTGACCACCGTCTCACCTGATGGTAAACGATAATGGTCTAAGATGAAGAACGCTTATCTAGACATAACCTATTCACCATTGATTTAAAGACTGCCAGGTTATAGCTATCAGGAAACACAGACTCCGGCAAGAAATTCCATTCCTTAGCTGTACTCATAATGAAACTATTCTCAAAACGTTTTAATATAGAGGTTCTATGCCACGCCAAAATGCCTGATGGGAACTAGATGAAACTTGGCACAGAAATAGATTTTAGTCTGAAGTAGCATATATACGAACAAGTTGCGAGCAACAGCTGGTTAGTATACAAAAATTAAATGTAGGAAATATTGCATTCGACACTCTCCAAACCACAATAATATTAATAATTGAAACACCAATTGTGTAATCATTAATCTATCGAACATAGTCTCACTATGTTAAAACAAATATATACATAAGAATGCCCAGATGTATGTATGTATGGCTTAGTATTTACTGAGAACCATCTAACAAAATATGCGTGTACCCTTCGAGAAATATAGGGATTATCGTTGTCTACGTGTGAATCATTATTTCAAATATAAGTTTTCATTAATTATTTCATGTACTTTGAAGTTAATCCAGTATGGGGCCTACCATAAATTACGACACCTGAATTGCAAGATTGAGACTACCTACTGTGAAAATGGCAGTTCCGAACATATTTCATTTTTAAATATTTATCAGGGAAAATATCAAAATTATTCTTCTTCCGTTAATAGGTAGACCTAAATTCGTGTCTTGATACTTAGACATATTAGATTTTGATATCTAACGCCACGATTTTTTAAACCTCTCGTCATACAATTTCCCACTAAACGTGTGACGTAATTGATGGTAGGCACCCTATTTTTAAATGTATAAATAGATTCCGTTCGTCTAATTATCATATACTCATTAAAATCACAATTGATCGCAATCTCATTCATTTTTAACTGCATAGTATCCATTGCGTCATGCTGAATATTGGAATTTTATTCTGTTGTGTTTGAAACTGTGATTATTTTGGCACGTAATTGGTGCTGGAAAGTTTGTAAGCCTATTTTAGTTTTCATTTTACATAAAATTATTTTTCTATCTAGTCAAATTGGTTTACTTCCCTGAAGTACTATCTATCAATTATTCAAAACTTTTAGTATATTTCAATTTTATAGGAAACCGATGTAGGCTTAGAATCACTTAACAAATATTGTTAATTTTATTTCTGTCTCAGTATCATTGAGTCCGACTAAAAAAAAATTGTCTTATTGAACTTCAATAATGACTTAATTATTTTAATATCCTTTTACGTTCTGGGTTATCATTAAATTCTGATCACAATAAAGTGTCGGTAAATCTATTTAATGACACAGACGTCATTAAGTTAGAATCGATCGTTGCGTATTCGTGTTTTACCTTTTTTTCATTAAATAATTAGGTTTTATAATAATTATAATGAAGACATCGGAAGAATATATGTATGTAACTTCTAACCATAGCGATATTACCATTTACAATCATTGTAAAGAGACAGTACCTATTTGTAAAATAATTAAATAAACCAGATTTGTAATTATTCTATTTTTGGTATAGCATGTTGCAGGTGACAATTTTAACCCTTTCGTTACGGCCCATACACGTATCCTCAAGACTGATAATCTAAATGAGATATTCATGAAATTTTTACTGAAAAATATAAATAATACAATAATAAACCCAAAAACAGCCATCTTTATTTTTTTTACCCTGAAAAATCCTTTTTTCAGCATGGGACATTAGGTTCCATCGGTCTTGAAACTTTAAAATGAGAGTAGTATAGAAAAGAAACAAACCCAAAATTATACTTTTGTGGGAAGATATTTACAGACGCCAGCACATGAAGCTACCCGAAACTGTCAAATTTTCCCAATCAACCTTGAACCTAATTTCTTTAACAATAAAGTTGAAAATCTATTAAAGAATATTGACAGATTGTTGTAGCTTGATGTGCTGGCGTCTGACCCATTAGTCTAATACCGTATTGGGACATATACATTACCTACAGTACCGAAAGGGTTAAACATAGTCATTAAACTTCCTTTTATGTAACAAAATATCGACTGTCCCGTCTTAGCAATAGTAAAAGTCTTCATTTATTAATTAATTTGATTTAATCAATTTATTTAAGACACACTACTGTGTGCATCTAAAATATTCAATCATGACCGTATATCGTGTTAACGTGTAACATTTTGAAGGCACTCGGACAATCTAACATCACCCGCACCATGCTATACCGTATTTCTGCAAATTTAAATTAATTTTATTGAAAATGAAATGAATAGATACAAGTACTACTTCCATCTACGAACATTTTAAAATAGTGCCAATTTATCTATATATTTTATAATTGTGTAAATGATCTTACATACAAATGCACAGCAAGACTGTTTTGTAGTATTAGAAATAAACTATGTATTTCCAATGTTTGTTGACTTTTATTTCCTTTGATTCGAGTCACAAAGTCGTTCGTGTTTAACTTTAAACGCTCTATTCCCTTTCTCCTAGATCCAAGTACATGGAATAAGAGGTATACCACTAGCTCTACTTAAGGATTACCTTGAGGGTCGCAAACGTAGGTTTTTTTTACATTTTACAAACATAATCTCACCTGATGTTAAGCGATGATGTGGTTGAAGATGAAGCAGTCTTGCCCAGAAGTAACCTATTCACTCTTGACTTAAAGACTCCCAGGTTATAACTATCGGGAAACACACTCCGGCAGGGAATTCCACTCCTTAGCTGTACGCACAATGAAAGTATTCCCAAAACGTTTCGTGCGTATGGGTAGGTTAAATTTGAGGGTGTCGTAAGTCTGAGGAATTGGTTTCTTTCGGAGTAGGGCAAGGAACAGTGCTCGGTCCGACATTGTTCCTTCTTTATATTAACAGTCTCTGCAATATTAAACTTGAAGGAGCAAATATTTTCTCTTATGCGGATGACACCGTTTTAGTCTAGTGGCGAAACACGAATATTATCTGATAAAGGTTGCAACATGGCTCGACCAAAACCTGTTAAACCTAAATACCTACAAGACAAACTTCATCTGCTTCGCCCGATTTCAACATTAAAATATACGTGCATCCTACAAACTGTGTTCTTGTGAAGAAATCGAAAAGTCCAGTCTATAAAATATCTAGGCATAATGATTGATCAGCGACTGTCCTACCACGTTCACCTAAAATTAATTATGAAAAGGGCTAGGAAACTGATGATTGTACTTTTAACCCTATACTTGGCAGAGATTTTTTTCAGAATTTTTGAAAAAAAGAATGCCTGATTTGTGTTTATAGGTGTTCACTGGAATGGTAAAAAATTGGCCAAGTGCGAGTCAGACTCGCCCATGAAGGGTTCCGTAGTAACTGTAATAATATAATATAATATGTATATTTATTTGACGAATAAAAAAAAAACCTTAAAAATTTCTTAAAACTAGCTTATTTACATTTTTACAACTACGCTAAATAACTTTGTTTTTCATAGTGTTTGTATGAATTACAAAGTTATATTTGCGGTTTTGGAAAATATGCTGTATCCCAAAAGCTGCTGACCCGATTTCGTTCAAACCAATTTTGGTTGAAAGTTTACATTAAGATCTACAGACGTGTATTCTTTTTAGATTTTTCACTCCATTATTATAGAAGACACAGGGGGGACACACATTTTACCACTTTGGAAGCTTATATATTTTAAACGATTGACTTTATGAAAAAGTGGTTTTAGAAACCCTTATATCATTTTAAAGACCTGTCTATAGATACCACACACGCATAGGTTTCATGAAAAAAATATATTTTCAGTTCTAGTTCCATGTATGGGAACCCCCCTCTATTTTAAATATTTTTTATATTTTTTCTTAAAATCGGAAAGCGGTTCACAGAATACATCTACCTACTAAGTTTCACATGTATAGTCTTAATAGTTTCGGAATAAAATGGCTGTGACATACGGACGGACGGACAGACAGACAGACGGACAGACATATCGAAACTATAAGGGTTCCGTTTTTTGCCATTCGGCTACGGAACCCTAAAAATAATAATAAAAATTATAATTATTTAGTTTACGTTTTATTATATGTATCACATTAGGCACATTGCCAGGTTTATAATAATCAATAGAAAAAAAACAGAACAACGTATCAAATTGTATACAGCTCCAAGAATAGGGTTAAGAAACTTCTTTTTCTTATCCTACGTTGTGTCCCACTGCTGAGCAAAGGTATCCCCTATTGCCTTCCAAACCTCTCTATCTTGGGCAATTTCGGACTATTTTTGCCGCACGAACATGCTCGGATGCTTACCCCACTGGCGCCGTGGTCGACCTCGACGGCGTTATCCTCTTTTAAGACACTACGTTATGTAATTCCCAGGAACCTTCTTCTCTTCTTCTTAGGTACACGTCACTGGTGTAGTCTGTTCTTTTGTATTGTCTGCCAGTTTGGGGAGGAGCAACAAATATGAAATTCCTAGACCTAGAGAGAGCCCAAAGTTCTCTAATAAAAGATCATACCATTTAGATTTTCAACAGAAGATACTTATCATCAGACCTGTCGGTTATTAAACTGTACATTCTGCACACAATTAAATTTAGTAATTAGGTATTTACTCCCTTACTCATTATGGCTGCGAAACTACTTTGACAAAATTACTTAACACATTCGCTGACAGTGCGCACTTACCCTGACACCACATTACGACAGTAGAATTTTCCACGACTTAATAATAAGTGGCCCGCCCCTCGACGTACTGTCATAACGCACTATTTTAATTTCCCGCCTAACGACGTACTGTCAGCGAACGTGTTAAGTCGAAGTAGAATGCTTAATTCAGCAATAAATTAGTGGAAGATGATGTCCCGCATCATCTACCGATCCCAGAATTTATCGCAGGACTAAACTAAAACCTAAACTCCACAATCCTCCTACCTATTCACAACACTTCACTCCATACACATGCGCAATTTTGCTTAAATATGTACGTTTGCATTCTTTTCAGTATATTTTTCCTCATGTACTTTCAAATACAATATAACATTTAAATTAAATCAATAGTTTTAAACTTCATTGGCTTACCTATGTAAAAACTAACGAAAGAGCGGAAAGTCCTAACACAAGTATTTGTTTTTCTTAAACGGACATTCCATTATGTAATAATTGTACACAAAATTTTAGTTACTGAATAAATAAATAATTGTTGTTTGTTTGTGTTTATGAAAAAATATACGACATTGTAAGAATGCCATATAGTTAGATTTTATGTGACCGGCCGTTGAACATTCTTTATGCACATTTACTTGTTGACACATCCAACGGCACAAGTCAACGGCTGGTCTATATTAAAGGAATCTCAGTAAAGAACCTTAGACTTAGCTTGGCTTTGCTTAGAGGTTTCAGTACATTCTATAGAGAAACAGGCAGCTCCATCGAGACGGCTATTTTTTTACAGGATGTTTTGGTGGGATTTCACTTCGTTTTGCAGAAAGCTATTTTTTACTTGATTAGTTTCTTAGTTATACACTCCAGACCTTTCATTATACGGTTTTCTTAAGAGACATTGTTTGTGTTTTCTAAGACATTAAATACTTCAGACTCCAGTTTCATATACACCTATAGAAGGGGCTCATCACACTGAACAACTTTTGTCAAGGCGCATTTCCATATCTCCCATAGTTCGGCTGAGTTTTTAGGGTTCTTTATCAGATACAGACCACGCTAAATTTTGTGAACACAGGGTGTCGATAACTTTAATAGTTTGGCTGGTCTGTTAGGTTTTCTCGTCAGGGTCACCAGGTACTCCAGATCTTCTATGATCCTAGTTTTGATAGTTTTCCCTTTATATGGTCACTAAACGCTACCCCTGAGCCAAATTTCAGCTCTCTTGGTTTATGGGAAGTACTAGTTCTATTTTTATGATCAGTGAGTCAGTGAGTGTCGAATTAGCACAACTTTGCTTTTGCATAACTTAGGAAATAAATGAGCTACGGACATCCAGATTTCCGACTTTTTAACCTTTTCCAAATATCGCAATCTATTTCATAATCTATGAGAATAAGCACGTCATTAAAGACGCTAGATTCTTCTAAAAGAGCTGGACCGAACGGATTGCCACCTAGCTTCCTCACAGGATTGTATAAAATTATTTGAACAACTCTGCATATAATATTTAATCAATGCCTGCGAGGTACTTTTCCCGTTATCTGGAAAAATACCTTTGTTACTCCAGTCTATAAAAGTGGTGACAAAAACAATATAGAGAATTACCGCCCCATCTCAATACTGTCCACCTTGTCCAAGGTCTTCTAGTTTGGTACATGAATCAATATATTCACATACTAACAGTCGCGCGTAGCTTCGCTCCCGTTGACTATATCACGACAAAAACAACCCCCTCCTTTTGCAGCCGGGTAACCTACTATAATCTTCCTCAAGTTTCAAGCTACGTCCATACCAAATTTCATCCAAATCCACCCAGTACTTTCGAAGATTGGCGCGTTTAAACAAACAAACTTTTCTGCTTTATAATATTAGTATAGATTTACCAACAAATTATCCCGGAACAACATGGATTTGTAAAGCGTTGTTCCACCATATCAATTTTTTTTTACAAAAAAGTACAAGTAGACGCTGTGTACACAGACTTTCAGAAGGCCTTGGATAGAGTGGATTACCTACCTACTCATCGATAAAATATACGCAAACTTATTGCGTTGGTTTATGTCATACATTTTTTAACAGAACACAAAGTTGTTGTTAATGGTAGGTAGTACATACCATTAAGAACAACTTTCTGGGTACACCATAATAGTACATTATGGTACAAGTGTGTAATGTTGGTGATTACCGCTGAGGCGCCATTGAGACCCGAGCCGTCAGGTGAGGGTCTTAAGAGAGCCGAGGACGGTAATCATCAATACACACGTGTATCATACGACGTTTTTCAACACACTTGCGAGGAAAAAACAAATATGTATTGCATAAATCGTTTAATTATTAAAACAATTGGTGAATGTACAATTTTCAAAACGATATTGGATTGTTTTTGATGGCAATTTCACAGTTTGTGTTACATTGGTACTTGCCACTTCTTTAGTACCTTCATTTACTTCTTGTGTAAATGTCGGCGACAAAGGTAAATCATACAAATTACTGGAAGGAGAGGGCACCAAATAACTCACGCTAGTAGATGTACATGGTTGTGGTTTTTTGCCTTTGGCTCCAAATTAATGGCTTGCGTTATTTTGTCATTGATTTTTGCTTTGTTATGAATTGAGTCTTCTATGTACGATTCAGCGATTGCGTCAGAACGCCATCCACCATGTCGCTTCAAAGTTAGTATATCAGCCCCCGAATCAGCCAACATTGTAGCCGACGTTCTTCTAAAACTGTGTCCAGTGTAAAAATCGGCCTCAGGCAAACCTAAATACTTCGCTATTTCTCTTGGCATATTACCAAATTTGTTAATACCGATTGTTTGTGCAGTACATTTTCCTTTCTGAAAGTTTTGGAAAAAGCGGTCATTCTTTGTTTTTGTTGAACGGAGATCTTGGTATTTTTTCACTATTTCACGAAACGTTCCTTGGATTGTAAAAGATCGTGGAATCTTGGTTTTAGTCTGGGTAATTTTGACAAGAAGCATATCTCCGTGGATTTCTACATCTTTTGTTGTAATATTGACAGCTCTTGTCGTCTACAAGCACCAGTAACACCGAATATTAAGGCAACCTGCAAAGAAATCAATTAATTAGTTCTAAGAAATTATGCTAAAGTTACACACTTGTATATTGTAGATTCGTTTCGATTAAAAATATGAAACGTACCTTTGTTGCTAGATACTGACTATCCGGAGCCTCATTCAAAAACTTTTCAACGTCGGCTGGTGACAAAACTTTAGATTTCCGACCAATATATCCATCCGAGCGTCTCTTCAAAAATGCCATCAGGTTACAGTACGTTTTGATATCAACACCATGTTTGAGCTTAACCATGCTTCTTAACATGGAATAGATGCACCACAGGGAGCTAGGTTTGTATGTATTGGCGAGTTCAGAGAAATACGCCAAAAACACATTTTCAGAAAATGACTGGGTTTTTTTGTTGCTCTTCCATTGCAGGAAACTATCGTAAGCAGCTAAATACTTTTCTCTAGATTTTGCAGGTTTTAGGCTTTCGTTTGCATTTTGTGCTGCATTTAGTATTTCTGGCGGGGTTAAATCAATCAATTGTTCATCTTCTGTACTAAAACCTGACATTTTTATAATTATTTACCACACAGCAACAAATGCGATACAAACAAAATATGAAAATTAGGGGAAAATTGGGAAATGGCGCGCAATTTTTTTTTTTTTGCACGCGCCAAATGTAAGTTGATTGATTACAGCCATACAGCCTACTTCAAAATGATAATTTTTGTGATAAAATGCAAATATTTTATAAGAAATTATTGTGAATTATAAATAATTTGATAATAATAAATGTTTTTTCGTCTTAATTAGGGACACATTTATTTATTTCAAAAATGTAAATAGATTTTCGGTGGCATAAAACCTCTTTGTTGTTACAAAAAAAAAAAAACTGTATTACCCGGTTAAATTGAAAATGCTCTGTTTACTCGCATATAATTTGCAGTTAGGTACTAACTTAACTTTGTAGAGATGCACGTGTATGTTATAGTTCGGTTTATGGCCCTAAGAACGATATAATAAGGCTCACTTTACGAGCAAGTGTGTTGAAAAATAAATAATAATATTCCACAACTTTTTTTTTCACACAATGCCATCTAGTCCTAAAGTAAGCAGAGCTTGTGGTATGGATACTAGACAACTGATAAACATACATATATATTTCTAAATACATACATGTTATAGATAAATTACACCTACAGATTGACTCGGCCGTTGCATGAAAACACAATATATCTCACAAGTAATAATATACATAATATTATTACTTGTGAGATATATTACATTTTGCGATTGCCAAGCCAATCTATTTATTTAAAACGTTAAAGATTTTTAATATTGATATGGTCATTATAAGATGTTGTTAGGTTAGATAATTACGTAACAACTTAAGACAGAAGGTCCCTTAAGTAGGGACTGAATAATCGAATAATCGACTTGGTATTACATGGAACTCACAACTTTTTTCGGTAGAAGAACTGAGTTGCGAGACTTGGTTTTTTGACAAGTATTGTTTTTTATGGGATCTCATTTCTTTTTGTAGATAGTCCTACTTTTTCCTTTCCAGTACCTTCTATTTTTGTATACCAATAACGAATTTTCTTAAAGCCCTCTCTCTGGCTTTTTTATTCCGTTGACCATTTTACAAGTTACCTTTGAACATAATTATATCTAGATACCTATCTACACATATTATTCCATTATACATAATTATATACAGGTACACTGATTAATTAACTGTAAATGTAACTTTGTAATCCCATATAAATATATGGGATTACAAAGTTATTTATGCAGTTGATGTATCTAGAAAACTGGACCGAAATTGAAAAATATTTTGGTTTTTCCTTGATTCATACACGAAACACTAATTGTGTTCTAAATTTGAAGCTTCTATGTCTGCTAGAAGTGCCTTACACTTTTGATAATCGGTCAGTCAGTCAGTGACAAAATTAAGGATAAGAAAGAAAAAAGGAAAGATGTTGTCTCTCTAATAAGCAATTTAAAGTAAAAGCTGGTAAACGCTTCTTTGAGATTAAACAATATGTTTATCAGTTGCGGTTTTTTTTTGGTATAATGTGTCTTTCTTTCTTTTTTTTATTGATAATAGGCTCGCATTTGACCACCTTTTAACCTGATGGTATATGATGATGTGGTCTAAGATGGAGCACGCTTACCTAGAAGTAACCTATTCACTCTTGACTTAAAAACTCCCAGGTTATAGCTATCGGGAAAGAAGACTGCGGCAGGGAATTCCATTTCCTGGCCGTACGTACTATTTCACCCAAATCACTTGACTGCACATACAGTGCCCCGACGCTGACGCTCAAAAACTATTAGTGTTTTGTCTCTTATGTGGTAAAAAAAAACCCATACTACATAATATACATCAAAATATTTATTACTAGCGACCTGCCCCGGCTTCGCACGGGTGCAATGTACTAATGATATGCATGTATTATACAAATAAACCTTCATCTTGAATCACTACAATAGATTTTACAAGATCTAAACGTACAGAGAGCGGGAGTAACTTTGTTTTACATCATTCACTCATTCCCCCCCCCCCCCCCCCCCCCCCCCCCCAATATTGCCAATCAATGTAAATGCAACCGCGAAAATACCGCGGACTCGGAACGCAAAGGTAACTAAAGAAACAGGATTGCAGCATCTCCTAAAGCGTCACGCTCTTTTGGATGGACTAGTTCAATCCTTTTGGAGACGTTGGAGAACGGATTATTTACACACGCTGCAGTCCCGTCAAAAATGGAATACTTCATCGAATCCAGTCACCGTTGGTATTGTGGTAGTTTTAATGACCGAGAATGCGCCCCCTCTACACTGGTTTTTACATATATTTTTATTTTACAGATACATTTGATGAACCCCCCGAAATAAATCAAAACAGACAGGCCTGTTGGTCTAGTGGTCAGTGGCCCTGACTGCTATGCCCAAGGTCGTGGGTTCGATTCCCACCCAGGACAAATGTTTGTGTGATGAGCACGATCATTTGTTCTTTGTCTGGGTGTAATTTATCTATAATATGTATGTATTTAGAAATATATATATATGTTTATCAGTTGTCTAGTACTCATTACAAGCTCTGCTTAGTTTGAGACTAGATAGCGTTATGTGAAAGTTGTGAAATATTATTATTATTATTATATAGGAAACCATTATAAACCTATAATTAGCACGTTAACATCTCTTAGCATTTGAGCGTTTCTGAAAAAAGGGTTCACCTGAACCACTCCTGTGGTAATTCCATAGATATTTGATTTCTGTGGGTAATTCAAACCAATTAAGTAGCGGGTTGTACCAATCTCAAACACGACTCGACTCAAATCTTCTAAAATTTTTTTTTTTTTTAAAGTTGCCCTTTTCTATAAACTCTCACATACCTACATAAACACTTACAGGCAAAGCCTGAACAGCTATCTGAAGGTCATTCAAATATATTTTTTCAGCAAAACGTAAACTAACAGCCAATCATCTAACCACTTGTCTACTGTGATGTTAATGAATAAGTTACAACTATAACTCGTTATTTATTGATATCAATAGTTTTTCAAGTTTCAGCTAAATTGTGTGGAGGTTTTTCATAAGCTTATGTGGCTATGTAAGCTTATGTAGTTGTCTTTAAGAAGGTCTAGAAATATACCTGGACATAATTCTGTTATATTTAATCAACTTTATGTTTTTTACATTTATTTATTGTGTGTGTATTGTTATCTGGTTTACGTACTATTTCACCCAAATCACTTGACTGCACATACAGTGCCCCGACGCTGACGCTCAAAAACTATTAGTGTTTTGTCTCTTATGTGGTACTGGCTACGGTACACGAATAATTTCCATTATGACCAAGTGTGAGACCTGTGTGCACGCTAAATAATTACAATTTTTATGCAATTTATAACGCATTAAAATGCCTTTATACGCGTTGAAGTGGTGTGGAAAAATTCCCAAACATCTAGATACTATATGGATGGCACAACTTTTCATCAGTACCTAATTAAACACTACGAAAATTATTTTTGAATTGAACAGATTATAAGCCACCACAGGAGTCTATTTAAAATGGTGGTTTGGGTGAACAAGCACAAGGATGAGTCGCACGTTGATACCTTTTGGAAAAGTCCCTTTCTTTCATTAGGAAATTCTAATTATTTTATCCCTTTTTTTCTTTCGTATTTTTATCGTAAAAATCTGTGCCTTTTATTACCTTTAATGGCTGAAGGCGATATCGATAATTATAAAATTAAACATAACTTTTTTTATTCAATTCAGAAACTGTCATTAAATACCTATCTACTTTAAGAAAAGGAGGAAGTTCAATTTTTCTTTTTATCTGTGTAATTGACATGCATGTTTTTATTTTAGATTTCCGAAGAATCCAGAATAAAAAGAAAAGTGGATAAAATTACTAGGCAAAATTCTGTAGGTGAAAGGTGAAGGGCCTTAAGTCACATTTTATAAAGTATTCAGTAGAGCTCATTAAAGATGTCCAGACCCGAAATTTGACATTAAAATCGACAGAGTATAAAAAGTAATTATCGTATCATTGTCGAATAAAAAGTATGATTATGATGGGTACTTAAGCTATTATATTGAGATATTTTTTTAACAAATATAGTTCCTTAAGGCTGTATTACCGGACTTAAGGTTCTTTAACTTTGAAGCTTTACTAGATATCTTATAGTATGACGGTACTTACGTCTCTCCTGTATCAATAATGTATAGTAAATTTTATTATTTTATAAGTTAGGTACGATACAACATCATAGAAATATATATTAAAAATGTTTTAATGACATTAAAAATGAAATAACATTATTCATAATATGTTTTATTTAATAAAAATAAAAAATCTTTGTATTTTAAAATCTTTAATAAAATAAATGAAATTAAACAAAACACTTAATGTTATTCTGGTAAGTCACATGCTGTACCCTCGTGGGCTAATGTATTATAAAAATTATGAAAAATGGGTGGAATCCATTGCAGAGCTTTCTGTGAATCCTGAAATTTTTTAGTGCTTATAAGTTTGTGGCCTAACCGAATAGGCTGCAATATAGGCATGGCAAAGTCTTCTAGGGATCTCCTTCTATTTCTTATTAAGAATAAATTTGCTGAGAGAGCCGACCCCTGAGGGACCCCGGCATTAATTGCCAATTGGCCAGATGAGCAGCCATCAATGACCACTCGAATGGACCGATCTCTCAGGAAATCTTCAATCCAAACGCAAAGTTGGGTGGGTAAACCGAAAGAAGGTAGCTTAGCAATAAGGCTATCGTGTCAGAGGCCTTAGAGATGTCAAGGGAGACAGCAAGTGCTTCCCCGTGCTTCTCGATGGCCTCACTCCAGATATGAATAGCATACGCTAGAAGATCCCCAGTAGACCGGCTTTTTCGAAAGCCGTATTCACTGAGGATGTCGTTGGCTTTTAGGTATGCCAGGAGCTTACTATTGAGTACACGCTCCATACTCTTACAGAGTATGGGACGTGACTGAATTAGGTCTGTAGTTGGCCGGATCAGCACGACTGCCCTTTTTGGGCACAGGCTGCACGTTAGCCAGCTTCCATGCTTTCGGCACCTTTCCAGTCTCAAGCGAAAGGCGAAACAAGCGCGTCAAAATTAGAGACAGGTCATGCGCACAAGTTTTAACAACAATTGCTGGTATCCCGTCGGGGCCACTAGCTTTGTTCACGTCAAGATTACGCAGCACTCTACGGACGTCCTTCTGATGGATGCGAATGTCCGACATACACATCCCGCATCCAATAGGAGCAACAGGAGGGTGAGCGCCACTACTATCTAGACGTGAAGACTCCGCAAAAAGAGCGGCAAACAAGTTTGCTTTTTCCTCAGCGGAGTGGGCTAGAGACCCGTCAGGTTTAAGCAGTGGTGGTAGTGAGGGGTGACAGAAGTTCGATTCGACTGACTTTGCCAGGGACCAAAAAGCTTTGCTGCCAGCAGGATATGAAGCAAATTTGTTCCCGATTCGGCTAACGTGGTCAAACCGAGCCCTCCGCAAAACCTTTTTACAGGACTTGGCAGCCCTGTTGAAAGCTCTCTTCTTCTTAATCACGTCATTTGCTTTGCAGTTTCGAGCATCGACCCATGCTAGGTACGCCGCGTGTTAAAGCGCTACAGCGCGATCACATTCGGCGCCAAACCAAGCTTTCGATCGAGCTTTGCCGGACATTGTTAGGTCATAGAACGGAATGTAGTACTTCATTCTCTGTCGCAAAATATCCACAACGGCGGCTGCGCACGACGATGAATCATTTGAAGAGAAGCAAGTAGGCTGCCAAAGATAACATGCAAAGAAAGATCGCATGCCATCCCAATCCGCTGACTTGTATCACCATATCCGCCGTTTGCCATTAAGGCTGGGATCGGGCGGGTAGTAGACGGATACAGACTTCACCAGACAGTGGTCGGAACTACCTAACGGTGAAGATATCGTTACCGAGTAGCGGTCTGAATCTGTAGTCAGCAGAAGGTCCAAGCAATTGGCTGTGTGCGACTCAACATCCAGCACTCTCGTTGCTCCCTGGACTAGCTGAGTGAGATTTAATGCAAGCGCAAGATTGTGCATCTCTCGCCCAGCATTACTCGTGCACTGGTACGGGAAGAGCCACTCCTGGTGATGGGCATTAAAGTCCCCCAGTAAAACGAACTGAGCTGAAGGGTACCGCTGCTGGGCCGCATCTGCCGCCTCACTGATGTACTGTGTGAGCCTGGTTGTCTCCTGATCTCCACTGTGCGAGCGGTAGACACAGGCATAAATAATTTTGTCTATGCCCGTGTCCACCAGAGCCCAAAGCGTCGAGATCCTGGAGTCCTCAAGGTTACGGAGACGCCGATAGCAGATGTCGTCGCGGGCGTACATGCATACACCCGCACGTGGTTTGAAATTGTGCTCCAAGGTGAACCCTGGGTATGAAAGATACGACACGTCTGACGGACTTCTGATCTGCGTCTCCGAAAGAAACAAAAGTGCAGGTTTTTCAGTCTCGAGGATGTGGTGGACTGCAACGAGATTTGCAGACCCTGGATATTGCTGAGGTGCACTTTGAGAGAGAGGGATTGCAGCCGCGAGTACGTTTTCGAGTACGTCTAGTATTGCACGAAACACAAATCAAACTAAACGGAGGGAAAGCATGGCCGGGGGCGCAGCAGGAATCGTAGGTACGATGCATCCGCGCAAATCTAACCCGCGAGCGTAATGGTAAAGAACAGTAAGTCCCACATACAATCATTTAACATTTATCTATATTTATTGTTTAAATAGTGAACAATATTAAGTAACCATACGATCATTTACTTTTTCACGTCTAGGGACTTAATGTTATTTATAATTTTACATCTCCGAAATTAGCGGCTCTAGGAATTTATGGCTTTTACCATTTGATCAATTGGGGTATTCTGAATAAGTATCATTTAAAATATAAAAATGTCAAAAAATGGACTTAAGGTCATTTAGCTTTCACCTACAGAATTGGTTTCTAATAAAAGCAGCGCTACGCTACAGCGCTGTTTGGTCAAGGCTCTACACGCCGACGTTTATTTATTTAGTTCAGCGATACCAACGAATTAGTTTTGTTTGCATTGATATAATGTTGAGAAAAGGCAAATTGTAAATATAAGAATTATTCAATCTTTGTAGACTTCAAATAGTATGAGGGTATACCTACTAATTAACCTGGACCTTCACATTACAAATATCGCCCTCGTAACTTGATTTTTGTATGACGAGTCCACGGGTTAAGTTTATGTAGCCAGAGTTCGTTATGTAAAGCCTGCAATACATGTTGGCCGAGCGTAGGCCAACGCGAGCGTTGGCAAATAGGTAAAAGGCAAGAAATAGTGTCCACACGTTCGACAAGTTCGTCGAACGCCAATGAAGACGACCAATGTAGAAGAGGGTCTGTAGAGCTGCCCACACGTTGGCCGAGCGCAGGCGAGCGCCTTTGATTTGTGATCAAAAACCGACACCGATCCGAAGTGAGGCAAGTGATCACGAGCAACGGCGAGCGAAGACAAGTTGCACCAAATGAGCTCTATACACGTTGGCGCTGACCTCCACTTGGCCAACTAGGCAAGTGACACCGAGCGATAGCAAGACAAGGCAAATATACCGTCTACATGTTGTAATTGGCCTTCACTCGACAACGCTCGGCCAACATGTATTGCGAAATACCTCGTCCCCGGTACATAAGGGCAATTGAAAGAACAGGGTGAGTTTTTAGTCAATAGAAGTCTGACACGCCCTTCCGGTTCAGACACAGAGGGAGGAGTCATTATATAATTTTCCGACCGAAAAAAAGGGGAATAATATGGTATAACTGCGTTTATTGACTCGCCATGTTTAATTACAGTGTCCCTGCTGAAGCCACAGTTGTTGATGTGATGTGATTTTTACTGTATTTGTAGTATTTTTATAAAATTAGAATCCATTTTATCGATATCGACTACTTTTCCTTAATCAAGTAGAGCAATCCCTAACCAGGCATACCTACGCAACCTTGAACTGACCAATTGCAGTCCTGCATTTTTCCTCGCCCCTGGCCCGTAGTAGAGTCGTGTTCTTCAAAGAAATCGGCCTATACGCTCTCTAATGGTTATATTCTCTATGATTTCACCCCTTAGAGATAAAACTGCTAAAAGTTCTTCCGTGTCTATTCTACAAAATAAGTATATTGACCACACATCATGGATCCAAGTCAGTCAGGCAGCGAATCAGAACGAGCTCTTTTATAAGTATACATAAACCCGAAGAAAAATTCTCAATACTACAGGTATGTACTTAGGGAGGAGCTCGTCACTAAATATGAACAGGCGCATGGGCCGATCGTCAAGATTAAGCAACACTTGCTGAGGTCGCTGCGATGAAGGGTGACCATCTTAACATATCAAGATTCTTCCGTGTCTCGGAAAGCACGTTAAGCCGTCGGTCCCAGCTGTCATCTGTACATCTTTGACAGTCGTTACGAGTAGTCAGAAGACTACAAGCAAGAGGCCCGTTACGTATGCGAATTACGCACACAAATAAATTACACACACTTAAATCGAGAGCTTGCTACTGATTGTAACTCATTGTCGATAAACATACGCCGTGCATCACGGCCAATCAGGGCAAAGGACGAAACGTCAATGGTTGAAGTGTGGAGGACGCAACGCATGCAGTACGTTGCAAGCGGACTTGGTCATTGCGTTGATTAAGCGAGTACACATCGGGCAATGTATATTTTTTGTAACTTGTTGCAATAATGTTGTTAATGTTGGGAATTTTATAGTGATCAGAAGATTTTTGTTTTTAACACGCTTTTATTAGGTCGACCTGTATGTAACTAACTATGTAATGGAATCTAAGGTAACTAATTTAACCATCTTCCAAGGGTCGTAGCGTAATGAAAATTGGCAGCTGTAAGTAGTTCTGCTGACAATACAATAATATGGTACTGTCGAACTGATCTGATGATGGAGCCGGAAGATATGAACTGGAACTTCATGATGGAAAATCGTATCATAGCTGTTTTGGATTTCTTAGAAAAGTCTTGTGTAATGAACTTTGACCACGATTAGGTTTCAAGGTCTGATGATGAAGCCGGAAGATAGGCACTGGCATTCCATGATGGAATATCGTATCAAAGTCGTGTTTGCACTTGTGTGAAAGGCCACGTAATGGACTTTGAACACGATCAGGTTTCAAGGTTATAAAAAACCTAAAGAAAATCATTATCAGATTTCTTAACCTTTTTGAACTACCGCGTAATCCATAGATTTATTTTTTTATAGATGTCACTTTCAAATCCTCTGGGGGGATCGACCGCTTAATTGTTCACTTCTCGTGGGAATAATATGGCAAAAACTACAAAAACAGAAACAGCAACATTTGTTTTACGTGCATTTATAAAAGCGTGTTTTTCTAGTGTTTCTTAAACTAAGTATTAATTTATTTACAAATAAAATTGTAATTAAATGTTATTTTCGACTTACCGATGGAAAGATATACCTCCTCGCTCTATACTTTTTTTATTACGATTACTTCGGAATACAGAGCTCTGCTTTAAAATGCTGTGTTGTGCAATTATAACCTGTAAAACAAAAAGCTAGACCGCAAACTTTTTGTTTTACAGGTTATAATTGCACAACACAGCATTTTAAAGCAGAGCTCTGTATTCCGAAGTAATCCGAAGCGCACTAAACGTGGTGAATGAATTAATCGGTCGAGCTATGATTTTCGTATCATAAATGTCGCGCCACGCCCACATTACTATTCCAACCTTATTCATCTACTAGCTTCCGCCCGCGACTTCGTCCGCGTGGAATAAAAATCCCCCGATTTTTAAACATTATTCATTATTGCTCCGCTCCTATTGGTCTTAGCGTGATGATATATAGCCTATAGCCTTCCTCGATAAATGGGCTATCTAACACTGAAAGAATTTTTCAAATCAGAACCATAGTTCCTGAGATTAGCGCGTTCAAGCAAACAAACAAACAAACAAACAAACTCTTCAGCTTTATAATATTAGTATAGATTCCGTGAGATAGGCAGTCGCTCCATGTCAAACACTAGTAGTCGCTACATCCGGTTATACTGCAAGCCGACCACGACACAGTTGAGAAGGCTAGGCTAACCAGGTTACTTCTATGAGTACAGTATGGTGAGGTTTAGTGTAAATTGAAACAAGAAGTATTTTATATCACAATAATTTATTTTTTACAATGAGTTATTGATCACAACAGCTTTCAAAGGTAATGAATGGATCTTCGAGTTTAGTTGAACAAAATGGTTAAAATGAATTCAAAATGGATGAAAAACAAAAGTATACAATATTATGACAATATTTTCAGTATGGAGGATGAATTAACTAAACAATCGATGAAGTTTCATGTAAGCACATTTACAAAGAAAATTAAGTCGCAAGATTTGAGCTCATGACAATCATAAACAATTTACCTACCTAAGCAACATCCCGTAAACGGTCACACACGGTGATAAAATTTTAATATCGTACAAGACAACAACTACACCGATATGGAATCGTTTATCCTACTTTACGAAATTTTGGTCCCAACACTCGAACATATCGGTAATATATCTATACCGCTCGGCTAACATACAACGTACATCATCTGTTAAACCATTTGAACACTTAGATACTACAATATAAATGTGATCGACACATCAACAATTTTATTACCTAAGTAAGTAACAGCGGCGCAGCGCCGGCGTCCAATAAATATAACGGCGACGCGGCGCGGCCTATATATGTACACTTGTGTAGCCACGCGAGCCACGTGAGTCACGTGAGTCACGTGAGTCACGTGAGTCACATGAGCCACGTGAGTCACGCTAGCCACGCTAGCCACGCCAGCCACTAACGCCGCGGCTCACACGCCGCATGCCACATAGCGCGACCCTCGAAAAGCGAGAGTCGCAACATGCCTCAAAACATTTAGTCGACATTACGTTAGCACTGAGAAAACACAAGTTCCTGAGTAGCAGCATCCCTTATACTTCGGTTTCCGTTGAAATGTCTCTACACTAATTATGTTACAACATGCCTTCAGCAGCGCGAACGTAAACAATACTACAACAGTATGAACTTTAACATTTCTGACGTACATGTCGGCGGTGCGAGCCCGGCGTTACGTACAACGCGTCCTCTTACACATTTACAAGCGCTAGCCGTGCGCGGGCGCATCATTATGCATTTTGTACCGTCGTGAGGCGCCGCGGTCGTCGGCGAACATCGGTCCGCGCGACCGGGCGGGGAGGGAAATATACAACTGTCTGGCGACACTCAGTCTATATGTACAGGTGCTACCGGCGTGCTGCGCGTGCGCAACACAGCAGCGAGCGCTAGCACAGCACGGCGCGCTCGGCCGCCGCGCGCCCCGAGCGCAGCGCGCGGCACGAGCACTCCGCGTGCGCCGCGTGTGCCGCGTGTGCCACGTGCACCGCGTGCGTCGCGTGCGCCGCGTGCGCCGCGTGCCCTACGTGGTGCAGCTTGGCGGGCTTCTCGTAGTCCGGCTGGAACTTCTTGCACAGCGCCAGCACGGACGGCGCGTGCGGGTGGGATTTGCGGGAAACCTGTTGCAAAAAAAAAACATTAAGGGCCTACACTACCTCAGCGCTTCTCACTCTTTATCTCGCTCGCACACTACTGGCCGCGGTCACGCGAGCAAGCGAGACAGGGTGGCAGGGAAAAGACTCCAAGACACCGATAATTTAGTTTATTTCTTTTTACGGTGAAAATAATGGTAATTTAAAAAAAAAGTAAATAACATAAGACCTGCTTTATAGTTAGTTCAATTAATATGCAAAGTTTTATTATCTAATTTGAAGTTGAATACCAGCGGTTTATTGTTCGGTTTGGAGGTAACTTTGGAATTTTTTTCTATCAAGAAAATTTTCTGGAATCGTGTTTTTGTCAAACATAATACCTAACATTAATTTCAGATTCAGATTTATTATATTGTTTGTTACAGGTAGAAAATTAGTTCTTAAAATTATTATTATGACTAGTATCACTGTAACATACCCATAAGGTGTACAATATTTTAAAATTACAATTATATTTCATGTTACATTATTTAAATTTACAATTATATGTCAAGTGTACAATATCTACATTTACAATTATATAATTATGTCAAAAAATAATAGAAAATAAACAAGGAAAAATAACATTAATTGAAAAAATAGGTTCATTATACATGCATCGATTGTCAGTTGTCAAAATTAAGCATTATTATAATATTAAATAAATTTTAGTCTAAACATTTGTCATTTAAGAATTCATTGATTGTGTAATATACTTTCTGTATCAGTAATTGTTTGAGCTTGTATTTAAAAGTAGGCAATGTTTCAATATTTTTAATAGAGTCAGGTAATTTATTATAAATTTTAACACCCATACCAAATATGCTTGATTTAAACTTAACTGTTCTGCACTTTACTACCCTAAGTTCATTTTTATATCTAGTACTTCTCATTGTCTCGTAATTACTGATATCTCGCTTTGTAATTGATGCTGCTTCCAATATATATATTGACGCTAGGGTTAAGATTTATAACCTTCTAAATTCCGGTCTGCATGAATCGGTCTGTTTAAGCCCACATATACTTCTGATGCATTTTTTTTGGGCTTTGAATGCAAATTCTCTATTAGTAGAATTACCCCAGCACACCACACAATATTTAAGTGTGGAACCTACATATGCATGATAAACATTCAGTAAAACATTTTCATTTATAACTTTTCGTAGTAAATGGAGAGCATATGAATACTGGTTAAGTTTTTTGCAGACATCATCCACGTGCAATTTCCAGTTTAGTTCAGAGTCGATATGGATCCCTAGAAACTTTGTGTTATTGACCTGTTTTATTGTTTTGCCTTTATAGTTTACATTGATTTTATTTGAATTTGTATTTTTATTTGTAAAGGACATATAATTTGTTTTAATAATGTTTATTTTTAAATTATTCATCGTCAGCCAGTTGATAATATCTTCGAGAGATTTATTCACTTGTAATTCAAAATTTTCTTGACCACTATCAGCGAAAATAGCCGTGCTATCATCAGCAAACAATATAATTTCCTGGTCTACAGATCTTGGTAGGTCGTTAATGTAGATAATAAACAGAAGAGGCCCCAAGATACTTCCCTGGGGGACTCCGAATTTAATAAGTTTAGGGTCTGACACGTATGTATGTTCGAATTTTGTTTTTTTATCTATTCTCGTTATATGTGTCACTTGAAACCTGTTTGATAAATAAGATCTAATAAGATTTAAGGCATTTCCTCTTATCCCGTATCTATCTAATTTATTAATTAGTATATTATGATCCACATGATCAAAAGCTTTAGTCATGTCCATAAAAATAGCTGTCATTTGTTGCTTGCTATCCAAACCCGTCATTACTTTCTTAAGAAAATTAAAAAGAGCATCGCTAGTAGATCTTCCTTTACGAAAACCAAATTGTTTATTAGTAAATAAGTTATTGACTTCAAAGTAGTTATATAAATTGTTATATATAACCCTTTCGAAAATTTTTGCTATCACTGGTATTAATGCAATAGGCCTGTAATTACGCATATCCTCGGAATTATCTCTTTTGAATAATGGCTTTATAATAGTTATTTTTAGTTTTGAAGGAAAAACTCCACATTCTAGACATTGATTGATAATATTACTAATTACTGGAGCTATGTGACTAGATACTCGTTTAATTATTGTCGTACTTATATTATCATACCCTGTACTATTGGTGTTGTTTAATCCTTTTATTATTTGATCTATTTCATGTGGATTTGTTGGCTTTAAATATATAGAATTTGAGTTTTTATTATATGTTAGTGATTTTGTCACTGAACCTCTGGAAATGGACTGAATTTCATCAATGAAGTAGTTGTTGAATGATTGTGCTATTTCCTTGGGCAATGTGACTGGTTGGTCTTTCACTTTTATCTGTGTAATATTTTCTTTCGGAGTTACTGTTTTATAATTATTTATTATATTCCATATTGCCTTACCCTTGTTTGTAGCTGAATTAATATAATAATTGTTTTGGACCTTTTGGGTTTTTTTAATTATAATTTTAAGCCATTTTGAATAATTTTTAAATTTTGTTTTATCATTTGGATTCGAAGTTAGCCTATACTTCCACAACAATTGGCGTTTGCGTTTCGAGCATATTCGTATACCCTTACTTAACCATCCCTTACCCTTACTTAATCTTCAACTTTACCATATATTTATTTCAAAATTATTGCTGCAGTATTTTCGACATAACGGCGGATCATGCTAAACCATTTGAGGTAGTATAGGCTCCATAATAATACCATTCCTCGCTAACTACGACACGACTACGACTAGCGGTTTCCGAAGCGTCACTCGCATGCAAGCATTCGCAGCAAGTCACAAATTTAAGCGTCAATAGCCTAATGGATAAGATGTCGGACTTGTGATCGAGAGGTCACGAGTTCGAACCCCACCCATTACACTATGGCCATGACCCACTCCAGATACAAGCATATTTAGCTTAGTTGGAGGGGTTAACAAGATTGCTAGTAATGTGAATTTTACGCACATTGCTAGTAACCTTAAAACACACACAGACGAGTCTAGCAGTAACAGGGCAGTTCCCCGGACATTCGTGAAGCAGCTACATCCACACTAGAGTGCTGTACCCTGACCTTGGCTCGCGAGTGGCCGGCGCTCAGAGGGGCCCGCGTCTCACCTTAGGCGTGGAGGGTGCGTCGGGGAAGGGCGGCGACGCGTCCCGCGCGTGCGCGTGCTTCAGCGGCTTGTCGCGCTCCTCGCACTCGGGGCTCGGCGAGGATGGACGGGACTCGGATGATTCTGAAAGTAAAACGTGGTTAATTTTTGCTGATCCGTTCGGAAATCTTAAAAGTTTGAAATAAAGTTCGGTAATAAACTGTATGTGTGAGTTGTTCAGTAAAGATTTGCGTATTTGAGTCAAAATAATTAAATATAAAATACCATATATTTCAACTTCACGCACATTATTCACTTGGGCACAACAATATCTTGGATACATTTCCCAGCTATATTGATTATGTAGGTGATTACGACAATATTATCCACAACCGATTAGTAAGTTAATGTTAGTAAAGAAAGTCAATAAGTGATAGTATGTATGATGATGATGATAACGTACATTAACTCACCTTTTTCATCATCATATGACCCATTGGTCCCATTGCATCCATTGACGCCATTGTGACCTTTAACGCCATTAACTCCGTTACATCCATTAATTCCGTTAACGCCATTAACTCCGTTACATCCATTAACTCCGTTAACGCCATTAACCCCGTTAATTCCGTTACTTCCGTTGACGCTGTCGTCGGCGCTGTCGGCATCGGCGTCGGCGTCAGCGTCGGCGTCGGCGTCGCTGGCAAGCTCGGTGGCGTCAAAACCGACGCCGACTATCGCGCGCGGCAAGTCCGCCTCGTCTTTCAACCAGGGGTGCTCCAGGCACTCTTCCACTGTAAGACGACCCCTGAAAGAACACAAGAATTTGTTTAATAACAGGTTCTGCTAATACTACTACATAATTCAAAAATTTCACAAATAGGCATTGGGCCCACGAGGTGGCTGTTGGCTCACTTCTAGCCCCCTCCCCCCTAAATATTAATATTAGAATTAATAATTAATTATATAAGAATTAATATTAAAGATAATATATGTTTATTTCCAAAATAACTTATAAGTACTTAATAATCGCATTGTGGCAACAATATTAAAGATAAGGGCTGGTTTATAAACTTCCCAACTAGCAAAATACCCTTACAAACAAAAGCTTGTAAGAGCTCTGGTTTCATAAAAAGTTTATACGTGTTCTGATTAAGCCAGAAACCCTTAATACCCTTACAAACAAAAGCTTGTAAGTGCTATGGTTTCATATAAGGTTTATATGTGTTCTGATTAAGCTAGAAACTCTTATAGTGTTATTTTATAAGTCTATTTAAGTTTTAAGAGCATTCATACTTGTAACATTATTCTTATAGACGTATATAAGAAAACGTTATATAATATTAATAAGAGCAGTGGTATTATAAGCACCTTTTACAAGTCTAATTGCCTTTGATTCTTAATTAATACTTATAAATGCATTTTATAAGTACATTCAATCTTAGAAGTGACTATACTAAGTGTTTTATTAGACTTCTGTAAAACTAGTGTTTTAAGTGCGATTTATCTCACCTAAGACATATTAAAGAGTAAGTCTTACAAGTATCTTAAACAATTCTCTATTAAGGGTTATTTATTTTCCTTGTTGTGTCTTACACGAGAAATAATTATAAAATCAGGTACATTGAATTAACGTTGTGGATTAATTATTTACTTGTTCCTATAATGACTTCGTTGTTTGGCTTGCTTTTGCTTATTAAGGAACCCTAAAATTATGAGCAGTATGGCCGTGTAGACTTAATGGTTCTAGGTTTCATTTGACTTTTACGAGTGCGATATAAACCTTACACAAGAATACTGGACTTATATTGTTCTGATAAAGCACTTATTACATTACTTATGAGTCGTGGTTGATCGTAATGGCGACATTTCGATATTATTTCACAAATAATTAAAATAATATATAATAAAAGACACATTGTTGAAAAGGCCCGTGAAAATACTGTTATTCAAATTTCAAAATAATCGAGAAAAACTACTTCGCAACCTAATAATCACATAAAGTGCGTGACAAACTAAGCTTACACACTAGCATATTGTAGGAAAATAAAATAATATAATACTTAAGTTTTTACGCGACTTTTTAATATTTTCGTAAAGTTTATCTTTAGCTCACGGTGGTTTGTGTTTACACTCTTATTAGGAGATCACAAAGAGGACTACAAGCGATATTACACTTAAAATAGCATTAGTAAGAGAACTTTAAGGTTATTTGCCCTTAAAGCATGCCCTTGTAAGTCACTTCTAAGTTTGTTTTTCCTTGTAAAAGTATCAGCAAGAGTTTTGTAAGTTTAAAAATACACTTCGCGAGACCATTACAAGGCAATTATAAGGGTGAATATACTTATTAAGTGCGCCCAAATCCACACTTATATAAGTCTATAAGTGTGATATAAGACTGGAAAAAATATGGTCTTGGGATATTTGTAAGATTATTTTTTGCTAGTTGGGTTGTGACTGGTTTCTAGCTTCCATAGCCCGAACACAACCCGAAATGTTATCTTATTTCAAATACAGGACTAACAAACATAACTTACTTCGGATCAACAACAAGCGTCTCCTTGATAAACTGTATGGCCCCATGCGAGACTCCTCTAAACAGGTCCTTGGGGAAGCTGAGCTGGCACTGGGCGATGTTGAGGTATGTCTCCTGCTTGGTCTCGCCCGCGAACGGCGAATACCCGCTTAGCAGCACATACGCCAAAACGCCGATAGACCAGATGTCCGCCGCAAGGGATAAGGGCTCGTAAGATAGAATTTCTGGGGCTGTAAAAGAAATAGGATACGTTTTAATCTTAGTGCTGTGGGATTGAAGTGAAAAAAATAGTAACACAAGTAGCTGAATAAAGTATTAATGATGTAGAATTCATAAAGATGATGCTTGACACTATGCAAAATGGTGAGCACGCTCCTGATTTTGATTTTACGGTTGTATTCATTAATCAAGTGAAGAAACAAGTACCTAAGTAGGAAACAATATATTGGACATCTTATACACCTTTGTGTCTTTACGTGACTTCTATTCAGTATATGTACTGCGAACACCTAGTATTTTCTTGACTCTTATGAGTTGTTAAAGTTAAATTTTATGGGACTTTCAACGATGTGACGAATCAATTTTGTCTGACCCACATTGAACTTGCAACGATACTTTAAGCACAGCTCTTCGATCACGAGGGGTTTCTAAAGGCGTGTCTATAAAAACTTTCCCCAATTTATAGAACAAGTCGGACCCTACTTATGAGATTTTGATGGCAGCTCTTTAAATGATTTCTAATTTAAGGCCTAGACTTTCACTTAGTCATTGTATTAGAATGAATTAACGCCTAGACTGTTGCTATGACAAGTTGTTTTCGATAGATATTACCGTGTTGATCATTTTGAGACCTAAAGGCGAGTGAATATCAGTAGCGTATAAATTATATTAGATAGATTTCAGCATCCTATTTGCTCTATAATTATGGCTTAATAAGACCATTTCATCTAAATATAGGTCAGACATTTGTAAAACTCACCAACATAATCCCTTGTGCCTAATATCTCCCGGACGTGAGCTCCGGGCTGTATGGCGCGACTTATTCCAAAGTCACATATGAGCAGCTCTTCACCGCCAGATGTGAGGAGAAGGTTCTGTGGTTTGAGGTCCAAGTGTGCCACCCTCCGTGCGTGCAGGTGCGCCAGGCCTTCAAGCACATGACGTAGGGCTCTCCGGGCTGCGCCCTCAGATAGACGGTCTTCTTCGTCAAGGAGGCGCTGTAGTTCCCCACCAGCGCATAACTCTAGGACAATCGCCACTTCTGAACGGGTTTCGTATACCTGGAAAGTTTAAGTGAACTGTTAAAGGAATGAAAACAGTGCTGCTGTGTATTATTCAAACTTGTTTTCAGCAATAGTGATTATTACTACTAGTGATTCTTCAGGGAAATATGTCTTCTATTTTTAACAAAACTGGGCTAGTGCTCTGCCAGCAAATTAAAAACCAAAGACAAAGAAGAAATAAAATACACACATCAAAAGTGTCTAGGGATCAACATATATTTTTGCAATAACTTTTCTCCTGAATGATATTAATTAAAATTTTCTTTAAGGATTCATCAAATAAAGTGTTTTCGTTTGTCACAGTAACGATAAACCAAGTCACCTTTGCATTAATAAAGAAATTTGCCATTTTCCTAATAAAGGGATTTTTGACATTTGAACCACTAACATTAAAGTTCGAAAAAAAAGACTGAAATAACAGTTTTATTTAAAATTTTATTGCGTAACTTAAACAATTAATAATCCGTGTTTCTACCGCGAACACTAACAACACAAGAACATCGGTTTGGCATACTCAAAATGAGTTCATCCCAATCACGCTGTGGAATGGCCGCCCATGTTCGTTGCAACAACAAAAAAAGGTCTTCTTGCGACTGGATACCCTCCATATTCGGCAGAGCTCTTCTCTGTAGCATATCCCATGCATGCTCAATCGGGTTCAAGTCTGGCGACTGAGCAGGCCAGAGCAGGACATTGATGTTAGCTGCGGCGAGAGTCTGTCTTACAACTCTTGCGGTGTACGGTCGTGCATTATCATGCATTAACTGAAATAAGGGACCGATTTGCACTTGTAGAGGAACGATGACGTCAGATACAATCGTCTCAGCATAAATTTGAGCGTTGAGGTTGCCTCTGATCCAAATCAACTCAGTTCTTCCGCCGATCCAAATACCCGCCCATACCATGATGGTTCCACCACTATAAGGATGGACTTCCTGGCAGGATTTTAATCGCTGTTGGCGTCCAGGGGTTCTCCAGTGTCGTATACGTCTTGTATCCGGTCTCATACCAAAACGAGACTCATCAGAAAAGCACACGAAACGCCATTGTTCTTCTGCCCAATTTCTGTGTTCAAGAGCCCATTGATATCGAATCCTACGATTGTGCATTGCTATAGGTGGTACCCGTAGCGGTCTTCGGGAATGAAGGTTCACTTCATGCAAGCGGTTTCTGACTGTTTGGTCGCTAATTAAGTTCCCTGAAGAGTGATGAAGCCTCACGGCTAACATCATGGCGGTTATTGTTGGAGCTCTTCGAGTTAAGATTTGAATGTATCGGTCTTGTCTCCGTGTGGTGCAGCGATACCGTCCTCCATGGCGCTCAGCCACGGTACCAGTGCTTCGGTAACGTGTCCAAAGTCGACTGATAACACTCTGACTTGTATTCAGAGCTAAAGCCACAGTACGTTGCCGGGAACCAGCTTCTATCATTCCCACGGCTCTGAGCATTTCTTCCCTGCTTAAATGACGTCGCCGCTCCATAATAACGTTGGTTTTAATCAGTAGTAGGGAAACAGTAGCACTAATAATGTTTTCAATGCGTTGTATGTTTTTATAGGGAAAATATTGACAGCTGATATTCATCTTTTACTCGAATTTGATTAACAGTTCCTGTTTCAAATTATGAAATGCACCAAAAAGGATCCATATAAATTTATAAAATCTTAAATTTATTACAAAGCCACATCTCAATCTCAAGAAATCCGCATAAAAATGCTTGATCCCTAGACACTTTTGATGTGTGTAGTTCACAAACCCTGCCTTTACAAAAACCATGGACCACTTTTTTCTCTTATATACGTAATAATATGATTCGCCTTCTTATTTTCTTATTTGAGACTTTTGATGCCTACACATTCCACTAAATTTTACCATTTTTTTACGGTGCAGGCATTGTTGTGTTGTGGAATGCATTGCAAGTATCAGTAAGACAAGCACAGTCACTCGCTGCTTTTAAAAGCTCTGTTGCCAATTATTTTCTTTCAAATTTATGATTATTTCTTTGTTTTATCCATACGATGTTAAAGAACACATTATTATATATATATATATATTTTATGTAATTATGTATTTTATGTATATATATACTATTATATTTTAATGCGTTTTTTCCGTTATGAGTATTTGTAGTACACTAATTTAGCCCTCCCCAGTTCAATTAAAGCTTTTAAAGTCCTTCCAAAGGTTGTCTGGAAGATATCGCTCTCAGCGATAAGACCGCCATTGTAACCAAAGTTGTAGCAAGAAGGTTATGTAAGTGTGTTTCAATTTTTGGTGTACAATAAAGTCTAAATCTATCTATCTGGACAAAAAATCTACAGAAAAGTGCATCTAAATTTCTTAATTGATACTGATCATCTTCTTACCTCGTGTAGACTGACGACACGTGTGCATTCAGCGCAGAGGTCGAGTACGGCTACCTCGTGGAGAATCTCGCGCGTCGTGTCGGCCGCGCGTCTCCGCTTGCGGATGATCTTTGCGGCGTACTCCTCCCCGGAGACTAGGTGGCGAATCTTGCGGACTGATGCGAACTTCCCTCTGGAATAAGAGAAAAACGGAGAATAAATATCTATACCGAAATACAGAGTTATTGAGCGGGGAACCCATAAAAATTGCAAAATAATAAAGCACATCGAAACGTTCAGAATATTCTCACACGGATAAATAAAGTTATGCCTGAAATAGCCTCGGTCGAATTTATTCCCAACGTTTAGGCCAATAGGAAGAGCTCAAACAAATTTATATAATGTGCTAATCTAGAATTAGTACCCGGTGCGACAGCAAAACGGAGGACATAAAATCAAGTGCCAGTGCTAATCCGTTCGCAATAGAAAGTCTTACAGCCTATGAAATTGACTGAAACCTCTTAAATCAGGTTTGAAGGCAAATGTGATATTACCGACATTGTAATCGGTTGATTTCATTAGGCTGTCGCCGTTTAAGACGAAGTGTTGCTCGTAAACACATCAGGGGCGGCCATTAGGCGGCATTAGTCGGAATAATTACCAGCAAGAGGAGCGGCGCGCGCGCAGAGTGTGAGGGGTATCCTTACAGGTGATCTATGGATACGCCGTATATCAACAATTTATGGGAATTCGTTCCCAACTATTTTTATGAGACAGCTTAAATGTATTGGAACGGCGCTGTAACGAAAATTGTAACTTCGTACAAGGAAGGGTATAAATATAATGTGGTGGGTTCCTGATTGGTATCAGGAACTCACAGTATTGTCTACCTATGTACATTAGCATAGCATAATTAGCCTAGGTCGTTATTTAGACTTTCTCTTTTGTGCATAACGAACCCATTTCCCAAAACTAGTTGCTGGAGCAAGCACTAAATTTCTCAGAATAGTACTCATTAGGACGTAAACGAGCAGTTATGTTACGGAACAAAGGTTTATTTAGTACATATTAAGTTATTTAGTCGAGCCGGCTTCGAATGGGAAAGCGTGGTGTATAGGTTCGCGGGTTATTCTAAGTATCGCGTAAATCTGTTGTTTGATTGCGCGTTCGCAATTAGCTGTCATGCGCGGGCGCCGGCGCCGACCGTACTTTGCGGTGGGAACAGAAGGATCACTGTGTGCAACGGTCGATCGATGTGATAATTGACTTGCAATCTTTTTTTAGGATAATTAAAGCATTAGTATACAAAGAATTTCTACTCTGCTGAGTAGGTATCCGTATGTCCATTACGCACGAGTATCTTTTTATAGAAGGGCGGAGTCTTTTACTACTTTATTGGCTTAAAAGATGGCTCCAATCACAATAGAACTGTAAATATTATGTTTTAAAGAGAATTAGCCATAAGGGTAGAAATCGCCTACTAGCAATTGAAGTTTCAAACTATATTTGTAATTTTGTTGTATCTTTATCTCTTATTAGATACCACTGCTCGTTCCTGGACTCCTGGTACTCTGTATAATCGTGACTGTATTTCCGAAACTGAAGGATATACAATATAGAGGAATAGATTTTATTTAATGACTTTGATTGTCATGTCAGTAAATGATGTTTCAGTAAGTTTTCTTTGTTTTGGTACTCGATGGTTTCCACTAATACCAGTTTCCTAGGAATGTAGGTATGCGTGTATGATTTGAGATTTACTGTGGGTCTAGAAGCTATTCGATTGTGTGGAATATTTAGCAGCTTTACAAATTAATGGTTCTCGTTACCTTGTTCTTTGTATGGTATAGTATAACGCTAATACTGTTGATTCTCTAGCACGGTGATTGAGATTTTACTTAGTTTTAGTGTAAGGCAAATTTAACTTGATCGCTAAATTTTTACCGGTTCGATGATTCGCCGTATATTGAGCCTACAGTTTGTGTTCAAAAATGACTTCAAATCACTAAGGGAGTGCCAGACTTCTACCGACTAACAACCTTCCCTGTCCCTTTAGTTGCCCTGCAGTCGAGGGCCATTGCATCATTGCAATAAGCAGCAGATGCTGTTCGAATATAGTATATCTTATTGTGAAACTTATTTCCATTCTGTTTCGTCCAAGGCAAAGATAGAAATTCAATGTAGAAATATAAGAATCTGAGATTGGCTTTGTTGAATGAACATCGTACTGAATATAGTCTATTGAATCAAGAGCTCGTTAAAATTCTACGTAATCTGTTATCTGACTCACGAGATGAGTCCTTCTTGATTCAACATTATTTTGAATCTAAAAGTATTTCCCAACATTTAACAGTCACCGAAAACGGACACCCGTGCTGAATATTAAACAATAAAACAAAAAACTGAATAATAGAATTTTTCCCACGTAACTAGTTCAATGTCGTTACGTGGGTAAATGACTGTATTCTGCTAATTAACAAAAACATTACTAGCTAGAATTCATTGTATCATGAATTGATACGCAAAACCAGCGCGCGTTACGTAAACCATACCATAACGTAAACGTTAACGTAAAACAATTGGGTTTTGAGGCCAATGTCGGCACGTGGAGGACATAGAGAGGGCAACGGAGGGCGTTGTAGGGCAATCGGGGGTTGCTAGAGGGCGTATAGCCACCCTGTGCCCGATTGACCTCGAGCCGGGTCACGGACGGGGTGGCCGGCGAGACTTGCTATTTTTAGATCTTATTGGAAAACGGAGAATAGGAGGGTTGATTTGGAATATCGTATTTGTTTGATTATGTAACTTGTTTGTGAACGGTAGGGGTTACTTTTAAGCGGTAATTAATTATTTTTAAATGGTATGGGATAATTATAGTATGGGATGGGATGTTATTATTACTGATGTTTTTTCCTATCTATGCAGGCTTTATTCATGAGGCTTTGTTACATGATTCGACAATACTATTACTGCTAACTAAAATTTCTTGCTTAAACTGAAATTTGTTGTACCTATAAATTAGTAATTTCACACCTTTAATAAGTAACTGTTAACCCGTTCTTAGTACCTATCCCTACTTATATAATTTATAAATGCGAAAGCAACTGTCTGGTACACTTTCACGTCTAAACCAACCGTTTTTGATGAAATTTAGTACAGAGATAGATTAGCCCTTGGAAAAGAACATGTACCTACTTTTATTGGGCTAAAAAAAGCTTTACACGCGAGTCAAGCCACGGGCAGAGGGTAGTGCCAAATACACGTGGTGGCTATCAAAGGGCGTGTCTTTATGGATCGATAAAGCCGTCCTCCCTAACCTAAATAAAATAAGTAGGTCATGAAGGGGATGCCGCTCATCTTTGCACGGCGCGCATTGTGTGGAAAATTGACATTAATTCAATGACGCTTATCCAGATTTACGAGAGAAAATCATCAGGGCGATGGCTTGTTTATATTTAGGGTTGTTCACCCCAATTTAGGGAGTTTTTAAAAAGGTGCAGTAGGTTATTGTAATAACATTATATTTAGGTACATTTATATGGTACTTAGTAACGTTGCTTAGTATTTTCTGTTAATTGGAAAGACAAATATTAATAATACACCAATATCTATCGTACTAATATAATTTTAGAGGAGTTTTTTTATTGTAATGAATTCAAAAACTGCTGGAGCGATTCTAAAAATTCTTTTACCAATATAAAGCTACATTATCAGCAATTAACATAGGCTATTAATTTTCCCTGATACAAAGTTTTTATGCGAGCAAAGCCGCGGGCAATAGGTCGTCAAAAATAATATGAGAACGGTCCTGGGACCCAGTAGTGGTACCTTTTATAAGCTGAATATGATAATCAAACGAACACACAAAGCAATCTTATAATTGCAAAATAAGGTGTGATAGGAGCGAGTAACTTGTAAAATCTTCCAAGAAAGAAATACACACTCAATAATGCCTACGCAACTACTAAGAAGTTTATCTATCGTGTAAAACATAAGAATACACAGTTGACACGGTGTCAGTATGTCAAGTCGCGCGTTGACCTGAGATGCGCGCGCGCATTCCATACAGTGTTGCGCAGTGCAATCGTCTATGTAGGCAGATCTACTAGGAAATTATACATAGAAAGCTATAATTGATTATTTTACATATTTGTCTTCATTGCGTCTTCTGATTAAAAAGATAACTGCGCATATTTTTGAGTGCGCTACGGTTGGCGCTCCGATTGTATCATATTGTTGTGCTAATCTGAATGAAACGCAACCAAAAATATAACAAGACCTTTTGTAGTGAGAAAAACTCCCTTACTGGACATTAATTCGAAGAAACAAGACGCAAAAGTCATGAGTTGACGTCACTGGTAAATTCCCAGCAGACTTAGTTATAAATCATTCCACAGCATTAACTCACAGGATGCCCGAAATAGCATCAAATATTTTTTCCCATTTAATTTAGAGTCGGTATTTATTTGAGCGATTACGCCTTTTAAGCAAGAAGTCTGTGCAGTAGCGAACGCCGACGAAATTCGGCGAAAACGCCCGCACCTGCCCGACAACAGCAACAGCTGCGCAGGAGTGGCAAAAACACAACCCGCACCGAACGGACGCAGAGCTTGTTTTTTTAGGAAACTCTAATTTGAGACACGATAATAGTGTGAAAGGAAATACACACTTACTTGCAAAGCTGGTTGCCATTCCGCATGCCAAACGTTAGTGTAATTAAAAAAGTTTGATTAAGTTCTTTTGCAAAAAAAAAACTAATGAGAAACTTTTAAAATCGAATCTACGTTGTTCGAATTTGGTCACAGTTTGAACGAGGGTATCTCTACATTACAAACTAAAGTTCATTCCCCTCGAAAATTATATTTCATCATCAAATAATCAAGTAAAATGGGAGTGAATTGGAAGATCGATGCCGCAGATAGCGTAATCAAAATGAACTGCTTTACCACTAGCATTTGCTGCCACTTTTACAAGTTAGCTATGATGAATCGAACCACGATTGAGGGCGATAACATTTCAAATCACAAGATTACAAGTTTGATGCAACATCTCAAGGTTTTTGGATCGAACAACGTCTTATAAAAAATGTCATAATCAATTACAAGCAATCCGTGCATCGGATCTTTGTAATTTAGTTATTTATCGCTCCCTATCACATTGATAAAGCTGGTCTGCAACAAATATTTACGAGGGCCGTCAGCTTTATGAATATGCGAGCCGCGGGTAGTGCACCGATAAAACGCTTATTTTTTCATATAAAATGTCACCGAGAGTGGTGGTGCGACGTTATAAATCACAATCAGGTTGATATGAATCCGTTCATCATACTCGGCGTTCACTTTCCGCCGGGGTCCCGTAATACATGCGGGCTGGGTGCAGTGCAGCGCGTCCATTTGTTCCGACTCACTTTCTGCATAATAAAGCGATTTGTGGGCGGTTGCGCCGCTTGAGCAACGCGTCATTAGTCGCGTGCACTTCTCACGAACCGTGGTGCAACGGGCGCAACGGGCCTGACAGCGAAACCCCGCTGCGTTGCGCAACGCGCTCCGATCGATGACCGACTAAAAGCGAAAAGGCGTCCTTGGCAGTGAATCGAGTGCGTCCGCCGCCTCACCGGCCGGTAATTATTCATAGGCGTTGCACAACCGACGCCCGCGCCGACGATCGATGCGCCGTCAGCGCGATACCTCCACGCCGATGGCTATCGACGCGCTCCATCGATCGCACTCAGCGTAACAGGACGCCTCCAGCACCATCCATCATCTCCATCGTATTTCTTAATCGCATCATAGGTAATGCGTTAAATCGTACATCGGAGCGCGACTCGCAATCCGATTGAATCATGACTCAGCTGCCGCGAATGTCATAAAAGTTTTAGATCCGTGCACTGGTATGTTTGCTTTATAAATAAGGCTTGGCGGACAGGTGCCCTCGCAGCGCCGGCGTTTGGCTGCTGTACTAAAAAGGTTCGATCTAGAAGCGGTTACGGTCAGACATGGATGGACGAAACGGCGCGGCGCGGCGACGGACTGGACGGTCGCGAGCTCGATTTGTTCGTGATTAGCGGCCGCGGACATCTAACTGTGACCCAAGGAGGATTGCAGTCGCATTAATATGGAGAACGACAAAACGCGGCGACCTTGCGACTAGTTAATTACTATAAGAAGCGTGAGATGAACAGACAGCATTAGTGGAATGCTTTTGACATTGGGATTTGTATCTCGAACGCTCGCGAGTCGTGCATGGAAACGCGAACAAACTAGCACAGCAGCCCAATCGACGGAAGTCGTAAAATTTTACAACAGTTGTCGCCGGCCCTCGAATAGATTTATAGAAAGCTTTACTGCCCCCTTGTTCTGGTACATGCAAGTGACTGCAGTAGCAGGGGTCACTCACCAGTCAGCGTGACTCGCAGTCTCGCGCAAGGACAGACAATGCGAACGCAAGGGGTGCTCGATGAGATGCAATCAAATTTTAAATTAAAAATGTGTATAATAGCATTGTGCGTCTATCGAAATGAATTACACCCCTAGTTGTAGAGTTAATTAGTTTAGTGATCGAATTTTCTATTGTTAACTGTAACAAGGATTGGTGGCTGTTGCGGCCTATTCTTTATGGGGCTGAACATTAAATCCAAATTAATGTATCGTAAAATAATAAATATTTTTTCTTTATGATGCTATTGATGTCAGCTATGGATTAGTATAGCTAAATCGCAGTCAAATAACCTAGACATGATGAAATTCTAGATGGCTAGAGTTTTAATCAACCTTTCCAAGAAGGCTGCAATGATGTCGGAACACTTAAGAAATAGCTCCAATCAGAAGTATAATAAAGTGGATTGCAGTCATTATCTTTTTGCTAAGTGATGAGGTTTTATCTGGGCGGGGACGGCGGGTATTACGGACAGTTTGGGAGCAGCGGTTGCCTCATGCTGATGCCATCTACTGTGGTTTGCGCAACGTTAGATTGATGGGGCTCAGTAACAATGAGTCGAGTACCTCGTTCTTATCTAGGCACCACGACATCGCTCTCGCAACGCTGATAGTATTGAGATAGATGGGAAGTAGTTTAATGTGTGTAATTTCATTGTTATTTCGAGGGTGTGGCAGTACTTCTTTATCCATCACAGCACTATCATGAAACCATCAGTCATTGTATAAAAAATCAACACAATGGCTAATTCTAGACAACAAAGGAAGAAATGCAATATTATCACACAGTCAATAGCCAACGGTAAATTCGTAAATTAGAATTCAAACAGTTCTGATTAGATATTTTTTCCTTTGTAGCAGTTAAAAATAGCATCCAAAATAAACTTTGAAAGAGAGCAACAACAATACCAAACCAGCAATTTCATAACATAAATAAACCATAAATATTTCAATCCTGACTCAGAATCAGAACTGTTAACTGTCCATAATTATGAATATTTTATTGAAAACGATGTCCTAAACAAATCCATATACGGCATACCTATGTTATATTGTGCAAAGAGCAACAAGATTATAAGGTGAATGGCGATCATTAAAATCGAATTGAATAATAAAATATACTTAGTGAGCTTTTTGTATTGCGAAAAGTGCGAGTAAACCGTTAGCAAGAAAGTAAGTGGGGTTGAGTTTACAGTGTTCGGTTGTGACTAGGAAATGAGCTATCAAAATCCCTTAAATCTCTTAAGCCCTATAAGCTAATAAATTGCTAGTCTATACTTTTTTACTTATCGAAAAATATCTGTGTTAATTTCAAGTTGAATGTGGCATACGCCCCCAATCTTCACTTTTATCTATGAAAACCACCTGAATATTATTGGTTTTTATTTTATTTACATCTAGCGAAACCAGGATCACCCAGTATTGGATATAAAGTAAGCAGACGCGTTTTATTAAACCTCCTAATTATCTTCCTATTCCTTCGCGCTGGACTCGCCCCTCTTTTATCCAAGCTTATTATTCGCCTGTTGTCTGAGTTCTCACCGATTTCGTAGCCTCTTAAGTGGGATAGCATCTAGTCGGTTATTAATGTTATTAGAGCGTCGTGCGCCCGCGCCGATCTACGAACGCGGGGGCGTGCCGCGCAAATAGAGACACGGGCTTACACTCCGCGCTGTGAAATATAATTGTTGCCACTAATATATTATTAATTGTTATTTATTGCAAACTGAATAAGTAATTTGTTTTACGGGTGAATTTTATACAGTATTTCTACTGTATAAAATTGCTTGTATACACTTTTTTGTTAATCTGCAAGTGTCTCTAGAGCTAGAAAGTTCGCTGTAATTCCTGTCTGAAATATTTGCAAGAGAGCAACTGCCTGAGGACTTCTTAAAAATGCAGAGCTTTTCGGGAAAGTAGACTCGGGACGATATCATCAAATTCTTTTTTTTTTTGTTTAGATCATTCGCTTTCGTTATGTGGATGGCGGGATTGCAGTAAGCACTGCGTACAATTTATGACATGGTATTGTTGAAGTATATGAAAGGCAGGATATCCTGGCAGGTTTCCTGATCCTGCTTTTATTCCTACCCAGTTCAGCGAATGTCTGTTTCTTTATCCTAAAGCTGCGTCGGCGCCGTCGCAGCGTACGCTATGTTAGAAACAAAATGTAAATTTTATAGCTCGCCGGGCGTGTCGCAGCCAAACATGCAAATTAGATTAATTAAAATTCCCTGTTCAAGCGCCAGGGTTGGCCCTTTGGCCACAAAGGAGGTCAGATATGAGCAGTAACTTCGTAAACCGATACTCACCGCTTTCTTCCAACTTCAAAGGTTAGAATGGGACCCTATAAGCGTGTCGAGGACCTTACATAATGTTAGGGCGAGTTGTCGATAAGCAAAGACTTCGGGCATCCCCAAAAAAAGTCCGGCTTGCAATTTAAATGCTGCTAAATATTCATCTAGTTCTGAATATGGGACAAATTAATAATTGAAGGTTATAAAATGCTAAGACAGCTTAGATTTATGGCTGTTTTCAAATTTCCGGGTATCGGCGCCCCGTACTAGTTTGGTCTCATTGTGGTGGGAAGGTGGTGCCAAATATGTAACAATGCACACGGCACTGCTTTAAATATGGATAGACTAATTTTATTTTTTGTCATGAATTCTATTAACTTTCTGATTCCTAAATTGATGATGTATTGAGGTCCTATTCATCGAATACAGAATAAAGACATAAAATAAAAGTAGGTACTTCGTATCCTGCAAATTGTTTGGTAGCCCTAAGTCGAAACAAGCAAGGGGAATGCGGGGAGGGCGGGGCAATCGGTGCGCGAGCACCTGCCGAGCCAGCGCGTGCGCAGCTGACGCTTGAAATTTTTTTTTTTTTTTTTTTTTTTTTTTTAGGTAGGGCCACTTGTAGATCAGCACACTAAGGCTGTGAGTCTACTTAACCGGACTTTCCTGTGGTGACCTCTAATAATTAAATTAAAGGCCCCCAGCCAGGGCTTACAAACTAAAATTTTACTTACTACTAATGACCGCACGCTAAGGGCACTCCCTGCGGAGTACGGGCCTCGGCATAGCGGGGTCATTTTGGGAGGGCAGCAAAGGGACAGGCTGGGTCGTGTTTAGGGGAGTATTTATTGCTACTGGCTCAGCATCGCGGGCTGGCTCGTTTGGCAAAGGTCGGGGAGGATTTCTATTACAAGTACGCGGACGTCGCGATGGGCCTCGTCGGCGAGGCCGGAATACAGAACGCGTTTTGTGTTTGTGTTTTCTAAGAGTGCTAGTTTCCCTACTGCTCTCTTGTCGGATGGTGATGGGGTCGTCGGGCTCGTCTAGGACATGGCGCGGGCGACGAACCCGAGAAATTTGGGAGGGTCTGTATCGGGCGGCCGATACGATCAGGGGGTTGGTGTGGGTATCAGCAGAGGTGAAGTAACGCACTGACATGCGTTTCAACACTTGCTTTATGGTAGGGAGTTTGAGGTCTACGTGGAGATCCTCATTCCTCAAGTACCAGGGCGCGCCCGTGGCCTTTCGGAGAAAACGGTTCTGAAGGACCTGCATCCTATGGATCTGAGCCGGACTGGCATGGGCAAACACCGGACAGGCGTACGTCATGATAGGACGTATGCATGTCGTGTAAATTCGGATTTTACACCTAAGGGAGAGCTTACTGTGCTTATTCAGCAAGGAGTGAAGCCTACCGAGAGCGAAAGCGGCTCGCGAGCGAACCTTCTTTATGTGCTCAGTGAATTTGAGGAACTGGTCTAAGATTACACCTAGGTATTTGGCTCGCTTCTCCCAGGGGATCGGCTTGCCAAACATAGTGATCGGGCTGGGGAGGGTGGGTTGTCTATAGCGAGCCCTGCGAAACAGGACTGCTTGACTTTTGTCAGGGTTTACCTCAATCCTCCATTTCCTAAACCAATCGCCTAGTGCGTTGGCTGAGGTCTGGAGGGTATGAGCGATGCTATCGGGACTTTTTCCCGAGTAGTAGATGGCCGTGTCATCGGCAAATAGGGCTAACTCTACTGGAGGGCTTTTTGGGATGTCGCTAGAGAATAGCGTGAAGAGTGGGGGAGAGAGCACGGCGCCCTGAGGGACGCCGGCTCTGATAGGGCGGGGAGTGGAAAGCGCTCCTTCGATACGATATCTGAAGGAGCGGTTCGACAGAAAGTCTCGAATGATGAGCACGAGACGATCCGGCACACCTAGTTGGTATAGCTTATAAATTAAGCCATTGTGCCAGACTTTGTCGAAGGCCTTCGCTATGTCGAAGAATAGGGCCCCCGTCATCAGACCGCGTTGAAAGCGGCCGCTAATGTGCTCTACGATGCGGTGGGCTTGGTGGACACTGGAATGATGGGCTCTAAAGCCAAACTGCTCGTTAGGGATTAGGCTCTTTGCCTCGACAAAGTCCTTGAGCCGATTAAGAATAATCCGCTCGTAGATCTTGCTGAGGGCGCTGAGCAGACTTATGGGTCTATAACTAGTCGGGAGGGACTTGGGCTTTCCGGGTTTTGGGATACCTATCACTATAGCCTCTTTCCAAGCTTGCGGAAACAAGTTGTTGGACATGGCGCCATTGAAGATGGCAACCAGTAGGACTATGATCGTACGTGGGAGGAGTTTAAGTGCCCTAGTGGTCAGTCTGTCAGTCCCGGGAGCTTTCCTAGGTTTGAGTTTCCTGATGATCTCCTCCACCTCGTCTTCCGTGACGGGGGGGAGGGGAGCATCAGGGTCCTCGACAGGGGGTAGGGCAGATCTACGTTCTACCTCAGCATCCACGTGGGCAAGGTGGGCTGGGTCGACTGGTTGGGAGCTGGGAGAGCACTGGGCCTCTAGGCTGTCGGCTAGGCATTCAGCTTTGTCTTCGTCGTCGAAGGCAATGCTTTGATCCGGGCGGATAAGGGGAGGCATTGTGGTAACCTCAGTGGCGCGCATTCTCCTCTGAAGTTGCCAGAAGGCAAGGTGGGTGGGTTCCAGTTCGCTCAGGGTCTTATCCCAGCCGGCTTCACGCCACTCTCTGATGCTGTTACTTACTTTGCGCTGTAAGTACCGCATGAAAGTTTTGTTATTCTGGCAGGGGAAGGCTCTGTAGGCACGGACTGCTGCGTTCTTCTCAGTCAGCAGGGCCCGTACATCGTCCGGGAGCTTCCGGCGCCAGTGCTCTGACACCGGAATCTCCCTTGAACAGTCGTTCAGGACAGATTGTACGTGCTCTGTGAGTGAGTCGATCGCAGTCGTCGTGTCGGCGGCGGACTGGATGTGGTCGGGGATCTTGTCCAGGTGAGGAGACGTGTTGGATTTCAGCAATTCGCCTACTTTCCTCCAGTCAGTGATCACCTGTGTGGGAGGGGGGCGGTTAGGGTCATAGGGACCCGATCTTGGAGTTAACTCCATGATCACCGGTCTATGGTCAGAGTCAAGTTCGTCTACCGTCTCTAAAGAGTGCAAACGTAAGTTCACATTCTTCAGGAGGGCAATGTCGAGTACGTCGGGCAAATGGGTTGGCTCGAACGGGTAATGAGTAGGCCGCATAGGACCTATGATATCTATGTGGAGAGGTGTGCAAAGGTCGTATAGTACCTTCCCACGGGGGTTGGTAATACGACTACACCATGCGGGATGTTTGGCATTGAGATCCCCCGCCATAAGGACGGAGTCACTCATGTCTAGAAGGGCTGTAAGGTCGCTTCGAAGTGAGGCGTTTATCGAAGAATTTGAATCTGCGTCGTTGTACGGTGGGAGATACGCGGATACTATTGTGATAGAGGGATGGCCCGTCATGCCTAGCCGGCAAACGGATACCTCTAAGTGGGCAAGGGGCGGCGGATCCATAGGGATGCAGTGCAGGGAGTTCCTATAATATATTAGAGTGCCACCTCTGTGGCATCTAGTCCTATCGTTCCTAACTAGCCGGTAGTTGGCTACCTTGGGATCCCTAAGGTGGGGTTTGAGGAAGGTCTCTTGGACCAGAAGGATGTCGAGACTATGATCACGAAGGAAAGTCGCGATCTCGTCCCGTTGATTGATGATGCCATTGGCATTGAAGTAACCTAGCTTTAGGGATCGGGGCTTTAATCTCTTACTAGCCGTGTTATACATTATGGCTGTTTAAAAAGGTTGTTAAAATGGCTTTTTACATCAGGATACTTATAGTATACCTGAATCAGGGATTCAACACTTCTGCAGGCCACGACCTCCTTTGCCATTTGGATGGCGCGGGGGGACTGAAAGAAACTGAAAGTATTCCCAAGGATGAGGAACGCATCGAGTTCCGGCTCATCCGAGCGAGGGAGTGACTGGGGAGGGGGTGGGGGCTGAGAAGCCACAACAACCGGGGCGGAGGGCATGATGGGTTGATCCATCAGCCCAGGGACTTTCGGCCTTAGTGCCGGGAAGTTTTGGGCGTGATTCGCCGCCGTCCAAGGAGTTGGACGCTGGGGACTGAGGGTCTGGGGGAGCTCAGACGAGAGTGTAGGACACTCTCGTCCCTGGCGTGCGCTAGCGCGCGTTGCCAGTTTAGGGGCGGAGGTTTTCGGGGCTTTCGGACAGCCTCGGTAATTGGCGGGGTGGCCCGATTGCCCGCACAGCACGCAGCTGGGCGGGTCTGGGCATTGGGACCTATCTTTTGGGCGACTGCACTCCGCAGTGCCGTGATCGCCCAGGCACTTTACGCACCGGGGTTTGCCGAAGCAATTCCGTTGCGCGTGCCCATACAACTGGCAACGGTGGCATTGGCCTACTGTGCCACTTTTGTGTGGCTTCTCAATGAGTATTCCTGAGAGACTGCATACAGTCTTCAGCGCAAAGATGGGGTGGGGACCTTCGGAGACGGGGTGGCAGATGACGAGGACGTTGTTAGACGCCCTGCCACCTCTGCCGTGCATACGGTGCACCTCAATCACCGGGATGTTCTGTGACTCTAAGTCGCAGACGATCTCGGTGGTGGGGATCTCACTGGGGATCCGGCAGAGGACCACCCGAACGGGCTTGCTCTCATGGAGCGTATAAGTGTGGTGGGGGATATTTCGAGCCTTGAGAAGCTTCGAAAGCGCGCGGTGGTCGTTAGCTGTCGCTAACCCTACTTTTATGCCGTTCTGAACGGCGCGGGCATTCGTGTAGGCGATACGTTGCTCGCCACACGCTTTGGACACGTTTGTCCAAGCCCCCTTATCGTGGATGAATATGGGTGGGGGAGGGATGGTCTTGCGCACTGAGGCGCTGACGACTGGGGTTTGGGTAGGGCTGGGCCTAGTGGCCGAGGAAGTGGAGGGCTGGCTCTGCACTAAGCGTGCTGGCTCGGGAGGGGAGGGTTTCTTGGCCTTAGGGGCCTGAGTGGAGGACGAGGCCTGCGACCTCTTCTTCCTCTTTCCCTCGACGAGGATAAAATCGTCGGAGGAAGAGGTTTGGTCGGAGGAGTGCTCGGACTCCGCTCGCTCCGAGCGCTCAGAGTGTATGCTCTCTGCGCGCTCCGAGCGCTCGCCGTCCGAGCCCTCTTTTTCTTGTTCCTCCTCCTCAGAGTCCATTTCGACGTCTGGGGGGGAGGGGGACCTATCTGCGATGGGCGCGGGGGTGGGACCTAAATCTGGCTGTGGGGAGGGAAACACCGCGGGGGGTAAGGAGTCAATCTCCTTCCCATACTCCCTTTGTAGGGCGGGGTTTTCAAAAAGGATCTTTCCTAATATATCGGTTGTTCTATTTAACCGAGCCGATAGGGATTCTACTTTGGACAAGAGGTCCTCAATCCTGTCCTCCATATTGGAGGCGACAAGGGTGGGCATCCTAGTCTCCTAACCCTAACATAAGCGCCTCGAGGAGACACGTCAAACGTGAGCTCCCCGAGCAGACGGTCCCCAAAGAGCCCTGCCCCGGAGTTTCTCCTAACACTTCGCTACCGAGAAGAGAAACCCAGACAAACTCGGTAGCTGTGTTGCCGTCTGATGTGGCCTGAGGGGCCCTATTTGCCTAACCCTCCGGGCGGGAATGACCCGGAGGTGAGTTCGCTCCCTGCGGGGATAGCAGGGAGGTGTGTGCCTAATGGTGTGCCCTAAGCTTGTAATCCGGTCGCCAATCTTAATGTGCGTACCGGGCCCTATTGGGTCTAGTGCGAAGGGGTAGATACACCCAACCGACACTAGGTGTGTATGCTGTGAAGAGAACTCAGTAACTAGGTTTGACTAGGAGATCCCCCAAGGCCAAAACCTAGCACTCGACTCCAATTGACTGCTTCACCCTGAAGGGGATCAGCGGGTGCGTCGGGTCAGCACCCCCTTGGTATTGTTGACACCGTGAGGTTTCCAACCAAGGACCACGAAACTGTGGTTTTACCCTGAAGGGGCCAAACCAAATTGTTTTTGACAATCTCTGTTAGAGAAGCACGATATCCTTCACCGCCTCGAAAAAGGCGGATCCGGACCAGGCGTCGTAGTCGGCGACTACGAGTGACGTCACGGCGGGCGTGACGAACGGAGCGATGACTCAGGCACGGAACGATCGAGAGCGCGGAGCGGCACGACTGTCGCGGGCGAGCGTCGGAAGCAGAAAGTGACGCTTGAAATATGGAAATTGGGAATTTATAGCAAGGGCACCTTATGAAATTTTGATTGTGGCGTCTGGTTTTGTGTACCAGGTGCAGCTGGGTTGTTGAGATAACGAAACAAGGTGTAGATGAATTATGATTCAAGATACTTATTATATTTTCAACTCGATATTGTACGGTGAAAGGTGAACAATTATGTTTTTATATATGTCTGATTAGGATCTGATCCAAATACCACCGTTAATTCCAATAAAAAACACATTCCGCGCTGCCTGATTATAGATAGATCTCCATAATCTGACTGTTAAATGATTCATAAAGCAATTACATTTTTCTGAACAAGCATAGAGCTGCCGCCTAGCAATCATATCGCCCACGAGCACATTGTATGTTCAGAAACAATCACGGAAATGTGCTGCTGAGAGATACCGATAGCTACCTAGACCCATCAATAACACTAACAATGGTGTATTAGCGTAACAGGTAATTAGGGAGCAAGTAGTGGATGACGCAGAGAAGTGAAGCGTGTGCTTTACCAACCGCTTGTATTAATTAATACGCGATGAAGAAGAATTTTCACACATGATAAATGAAAATTTGCATAGACAGGAATTATATCCGTTCACAGAATTAAAATGATGGTTTAATTATTAATCAAAGTTCGATAACGAACCTTCAAGCCAGATGCTTTACTAATTTAAATATCGAGTTCGTGGAGCGCTTCCACTTTTAATTTTTTGCAATATTTTACTTGCGAAACTGTAGCGGTTGGTATGGTTTTGACCTATATTAATAATATATGTTAGTATTGTAAGAATTGTAAAAGGAAAACACGCCAGAAATTACACCAGTTTAGCTAATCATAGCATACGTAAGTTTATTTTCCTCAAATCATGCGTAATTTACAATGTCTACAAAACTAGTCATTTGAAGTCAACAGAACTCTATGAATAATTATTTACTTTTCTATTCCGTGACATTGGAATTTAGAAATCAGCGGTTGACTGACCATCATTTATCTTCGTTTTGTGTTGAAATAACGATCTGATGGCTATAAGAAGGCATAGTAACAGTCGAGGCTGTCCTTGTCACCAGATCAGAGCTCCAAGGCGACTGAGTGTAATCAAACGATGCTTTATGACACAGCCTAGTAATCCGCGACTAATATAGTCATTAGCATCAACCACGTCCTCTCAATAAGTCATTATCAGTGCTAAACCGAGCTCAAGCGCGGGCGCCGCGGAAGCGTTACGTCTTGTCTTACCATTGATATATTAAAAGGAGGAAGATACGGTACTAGACACAGCGTTTGGTCCTACAAAACTAAGTGATTGCCCGTAGTTGGCAAGCGCTCACTCTCAGTCGCTTACGGAACGTTGTTGATCACACAGCTCAAGAAATTCTCGTCCCTTCGTGTTTTTAAGGATTTTTTTGGAATAAATACGCATCAAAATGACTTCTTGTATAGCTAGACAGTGTTTTAACCCTTTATGGCGCAAGGTAGTTTTTTAAATTAATTGTACAGAAACTAGGTAGCAAATGGGGATTTATTAACGGGAAAAATAATTTAAAAAATCTCATTACAAAAATGTATTTATTATTCAAAGAAAACTACGTGTTGCAGGAATGCAACGTTGCTTCATTATGCTTAAAAATGTAAAAGAAAGTTATGAGAGATGAAAATTTTTAAAACAGTTGTTTTGTTTATTGTAGCATAAGCTAACCCCACATTTTTTGCAAACTGTTTGCATATACCCTGTGCAGCCTGGAAATTTGCATCTCATTCTTTTATCTACCCAAACTGGCCAGTGCCCGTATTGGTCCAACCTCACATCTTTCGGAGGAACATATTGAGCTGGACCTTTCTTCTTTTTATCTTGAATGAGACGTTCAATATCACTTTTGCGCTTTGTATGGTTAATTGTCTTATATTTGCATAACGTCTCTGCTATAGTTACTCTAAATTCGGCAGGGTTGAGAATTTTACTGATACCACTCTTTGCAACATTTATTCTTCGGTATAAAAGCCATGAATTACACATAGCCATGTCTAAGAAATGATAAAAAATTCGTAAATACCAACGCTTACTACGGAGTTTGATCTTATAGTGGCCCATCACACAATCTAATAGATCGACACCACCCATATGTTGGTTATATTCTGCTACGATAAAAGGACGTTCAACAGGAATGTATTTCTTTTCAGACTTATCCCACCTTCTTACTACCGATGTTGGGTGTTTTCCTACGAAATTGGATGCTAGAGTGACAAGTTTGTTATCTCTCCATGCCACTACAGCCACATCAACGTCATTGCAGTTACCAACCTGTTCCTTTGACGTACCACGTGGTTCCTTTTTAAAAACTTTCATCTGCCAGCTTGTAATTGGGAATTCGGTTGTTTCTTATTGTTCCTAAAGCTAAAATGCCGCGACTGGACAAGTATTCGATAAGCAGTATCGAGGTGTAATAATTAGAGTGTAGAACTAGTACTAGGAGCCGCTGCAGAACTAGTACTAAGAGAAATGATGTCTGGACTTTGATCCGTTGCAGTACTATTGAACTGAGTATTTATGGATGTTGTTTCTAGAGTTCTGGCAGCCAAAACTTCATTTTCTAAGTCAAGGGGCTCCTCTGGGTCCTCCTCAGAACTTTCGTGGTCATTCGGCTGGAAGTGATATATTGAATCGGTGACATCATCGTAGTCAGAAAAATCTAGGCCATCTTCACTGTCATTCCGTTCTCCTAGTATATTTTCCAGTTCTTGAGTAGTCAAAGTACGTAATTTACGACTCATTTTGATCCTAAAAACGAAATATGCAAAATTCAAATAAACGGCAAAAAATCGACCACAAACGCGCAATGTTGCATTCATGCAACAATACAAAACTAAAAAAAATCCAAGAAATACTTGAATCTGCAAAAAAATTATTGTTGTGAAATACATCAACTTACCTTTTACTCATATCAATTTCAATAGCCAAATATTAGTATTTCACCAATAAATCACTTTTCGTAAACCAATTCAAAGAGAGAGAAACCGGTTAACACACGTTCATAATTTAAATGCGAATTTAATAAAAGTGTCGCCATTTAGTTAGCCGATTTGTTACTAAATCGGTAGAATGCTTTGTTGCCGGTGTACAACACCGAGTTAAGTCGATCTATCGGGATTTGATACAATTTTACGTCTATTGGAATGGTATGTTGCAGAAGTACAACAGGGCTCCATAAAGGGTTAATTACACCAGGAAGAAAAATAAGTGACATTGGTCATGGAATCACTTATTACGTACTTACCTAATACATGCAAACTTATTTCATTCATAAGCGCAAACATTCGGCAGCTGAGGCGATTTCGCTCGCACTACAGCGCCGTCTCCTATCTCTATCCTTGTCTATCGGTAACTGTAGGTTTGGGACTGATGACGACACTGAACACAGATGTGTGAGTTACTGTGCATGTATTCGTGCGCCGAGCCCAGGTTTACTGATTACGATGTTAGAGAGTAACATATCTTCCTCCTTTTAATACATCAATGTGTCTTACAAACAATATATTAATACGCGCTCCCACACAACACCGCCCATCGCCTTTGATACACCGTCACCTGACGTTTTACGAGCAAATAATTGTACGGTTTGAAGTTCAAGACTAAAAAGAGTGAACACCAAACAGGTTCTTAATTATGTCAAGTGCGGTAAATAAATAAAAACTGACTGACTCTCTTTCACCATAGCTTTTTATGAGGTGTTATAATTGTGGGAACAGATATTTTTATTGTCAGCGTGCAAATGCATTTTTATGCATGCTTGATCATATGATTCTCTAACCAGTCGTCTAATTGCTGTATCGAATCGAATCCGACAGATGCAAGTAACAATTGAGAAGAAATACTGTAAAGATTTTTTATCATGCAACCATTTTGTTTTACATTTCAATTGTTATTGCTAATACCAATAAGAAACAGTTTGTCGAGCAAGAACAGTTCAAGGGCCACTAAAAACTTTGAGCAAATAAAATCAAATCCCAAAAATAATGTTGTTTTTATTTCATCATTCTCTTAAATAAATAACTCAATATTTTCCTTATTACAAATAATTTATTTCCAATTCCTGCATCCCGCAAGGTACAAAGCTCAACCAAACTGTCCGTGGACACGCGATCCAGTGCAATGCTGGACTAAAATCTAAAGCTTCCTTGTGCAGATAGCTGCGCACGAGTGTATCATTGTATTTGCATCGATAGGAACCAGTCTCCGGCCTAATTGACTGGTACATTGTCGCTCACTATTAAGATCACTTTGTATTGATAAGACGGCAGCTGGGTATCGTGAGCTGTGATAGATTGCTGCTGGGTTAGAGTGCTTGTAAGCGCCGTAATGGGCAGGGAACGATGAGTTTGTGCTCAATGAAAGGAATATTGTTCACTGGGTTCATTATAATGGTAACTTGCAATGTTAAGCAGCAGACATTTTAAGAACCTACAATCAATTTCGGGATTATTGTGCAACTGCTGAAGTTACATAATGAACCACGACTGTTGATTAGTCACACTTAGTCAATTAATTAGGTTGTTATTTTCGGAAGCAGGGTAGTATGATACTACCCTTGTATAATGTTGCTTCCAAGAACCTTCTTTCTGTCAGTTCTTTTTTTTATCGGGATTTAAAATTTCCAGTCTTTACCATATTATACCTCGAGGCAGTATCACGGCTCTTTCTTCATACACTACGTAAATATAAATATAAAAGAAATTAATTACCTCATGATATTTTAAAGGCAATAATTCAGAGATGTAGTACCCATTTGCATGGATTTTAGGTGAGATATCACGAAATATCACCCTTATATATATAAAAATATTTATGCATTATAGATTTCCGTTAAGTAACTCCCAACTTCTATATTCTATATCTTAATTACCTACAGTCTAAGCAACCGGTACAGGGTCTAATTGTCACTGCTTGTTAGAAGCTATTCCGTTTAGATAACGATCTTATAATTAAATATTGTCTAGTCAGTTTCAATTATAGCTCAAACCTTCATACTATAATGGATATAAATTATACAGGGTAACTTTTAATTTATTGGCAAACTTTCAAGGGTCAAAATGCTCATGAATAAGAACTACTTTCACTAGGAACTGAACAAAAATTATAAACAATTCCGCTGTTTTGAACATTTGTATTCGCTAACTCGATTTCTACGACCCTCAAAGTAATACTGCCTACAAGTTTAAACTAAATTCAAAAATTTCGGTCATGCATACTGAGTTAATCGCCATTTTTGAAGCTATCTCATACCTTGAGTCGGTTAATTTTCATAATTGTGTCATATATTCGGACTGTAAAAGCGCACTCCAACATTTGATGAGGTGTATAAAGAATAATGGTTACCCGGTAGCATACAAAATTATAGATTATATTAACAAACTTAGAGATAAAGATAAACATATTATTTTACAGTGGTTGCCTTCCCATATCGGCATTGAAGAAAACGAAAAAGTTGATAATTTTGCTAAGGAAGCATGTTTTGAGGGTGTTCCATTGGCATATAAACCTTACTGGACTGATATTTTATATGAAGTGAAATTGAAATGTTATGCCAATTGGAAAGAATATTTCGATGAAAAGTCACTGACCAAAGGTATTTGGTACCGTACGATGCAACCGACAATAAACAGCTATCCCTGGTTTGATAATGCCGATATGGGTAGACAAGAAATCGTGATGAGTTTGAGACTTCGCTCCGGACACATCCCATTGAATAGTTTTGCTGCATTGATGGGTAAAGTAACATCTCCAAACTGCACGGAATGCGACATTGTGGAAGATGTTTATCATATTATTGTGGAGTGTGTCCGGAACGAAGCAGAAAGATATTTGGTTGAACAAGAATATAATATAAATTTACATCAAATAGGATTATGTAATACCATACTAGCCTTTCCAACATCTAAAACTGCTAGGATTATTTATAAATTAGTTAGATTAGGTCTTAAGCGTAGATTGTAAGTTTTTTATGTTCCTCAAAAGTGTTCCTATGAGGGTGGCATGTTCGTATTGTGAACAAACCCTCCTTAATAAATAAAGATTTAAAAAAAAAAACTCCACGCCTGATTGCCGAGATGTTTAGGGAACGTTTTAAGGTTGTGTCTCCACTAGCAGGTGTGCAACAGGTGCTGGATGCTGAGGTCAAGGGTGGTGAGAGGACTCGGTTTCAAGTTAAAGAAGTCGCTCATATTATTAAGAATATGACGAGAGGTAAGTCTCCAGGGCATGATGGCCTCAGCATCGAGCACTTGCAGCATGCAGGTGTTCATTTGCCTAGGGTGTTGGTCATGCTCTTTAATTTATGTATAGGACATTCATATTTACCCCAGGAGCTTATGAAGACTCTTGTTGTACCAATAATTAAAAATAAGACGGGTGATGCCTCTGACGGGAACAATTACAGACCTATTTCATTGGCCACGGTGATAGCCAAGGTGCTGGATGGGCTGCTTGATAATTGCTTAAATCGGCACATAGTTTTGCACGATGCACAGTTTGGTTTCAGAGCTGGGCATTCGACTGAAACTGCGATACTGCGACTCAAGCAGACCATTCAGTACTATGTCACGAGAAAAACACCTGTTTATGGCTGTTTTTTGGACCTGTCTGTCGAAGGCATTCGACCTAGTCTCATATAGCGTACTCTGGCGTAAGCTCCGGGAACAGACTAGCACTCCTGGGGACTTGATAAATATATTAAGATTTTGGTACGGCAACCAAACCAATAATGTTAAGTGGGCGGGTTCATGTTCGGCAGAGTACAGGTTGGAGTGTGGGGTGAGGCAGGGTGGACTAACTTCACCACGCCTCTTCAACCTGTACATAAACGGACTGATAGGTGAGCTCAGCAGGGCTGGAGTGGGTTGTTCAATGGATGGAGTCTGCATGAACAGCATCAGTTATGATGATATGGTCCTGCTGAGTCCATCTGTCAAGGCCCTCAACATGCTCTTAGGCATCTGTGAGAGGTACTCAGTGGCACATGGCCTCAGGTATAACCACAATAAGAGTGAGCTACTTGTTTTTAAGTCGGGAAATAGAAGTCCCAAGACTGTTCCGCCGGTTAGGCTTGGAGGAATTCAGATAAGCAGGGTCACTAAGTTTAAGTACCTGGGGCACTGGGTCACTGAGGATCTCTCCGATGACATGGACATTGAGAGGGAACGTAGGGCGTTGGCAGTGAGATGCAACATGCTGGCGCGCAGGTTTGCGAAATGCACTAGAAATGTTAAAATTTTATTATTCAAGGCGTACTGCCAGACATTTTATACCTGCAGCCTGTGGGTCAGATATACGCAGAAAACTTACAACGCCCTACGTGTCCTGTACAATAATGGGTTCAAAATGTTGCTGGGGTTGCCTCGCTTTTGCAGTGCATCAGGTATGTTTGCCGAGGCCAACATTGACTGCTTTAGAGCAATAGCACGTAAAAGAGTTGCCTCCCTGATGCAGCGTGTGCGCGGTAGCGCCAGCAGCCTTCTGAAAACCATCCTGGATAGGCTGGATTGTCCTGTGGTGAAGCACTGGAATACTGTTCACGTTTCCGGCGGTGCTATTTTTAATGTTAGGTAAAATTTACTTTTATTATTATTTTATTTTAATTTATTCGAAATTTGATTAATTAATTAATTGTTTTACTTTTATTATGCTATTTTAAAATTTAATTGTAATTGTTTTATTTTTAATTGATTCTTTATTAATAATGTTCAGCAATATAATTTTAACTACTAACATAGATGTAAGTATTACTAACCTATTTATGGATGTACTTAATCCGAAATAAATGTCTAAATAAATAAATAAATAAATATAAAGGAGTAAGTAATTTTATTAAACCACGGTTCGTCTCTACTAGGTGAAAAATACCACAGTAGTAAACCAGATATATTTTTTCTTCTACATAATTTACCGACTTGCCCTTGTCCGACTTTAATATCTATGTATAGGGATAGGTTATTTTCTACCTAGCAGCTACCGATGTGTTCATAATTGGCCAGCGACGAACCACGGGTTAATGGGCGCTATATTTTATATTTTGTGAGTGGCATCTCGCAGGTCAACCTCTGAGGTTGTCGGCTGCTTAACCGGGCTTGCCTGTGGTTGCCTTAATTAATAAATTAATTAAAGCCTCCAGCCAGGGCTTATTAAAAACTTACAAACTAGGCGACTACACGCTAAGGGCACCCCCTGTGGGGTACGGACCTCGGCTTAGGGCGTCGCAGGGGGAGGGCAGCTAGGGACAGGCTGGATCATATCATTATTATTATTAATAAGGGAATTTAAAGCTGGCTCAGCGTCGCGGGCTGGTTCTGGCAAGGGTCGGGGCGGACTATTACGGGGACGTCGCGGCGGGCCTCGGCGGCGAGGACGGAAAGACGGTCGATTTTTGTTTTTGTAAACTGTGCTGGTTTCCTTACGGCTCTCTTGGAGCAGGGTGAGTGCGTCATCGGGAGTGACTAGGGTATGCCTTGGTCGGCGAATCTTAGAAATACGCGAGGGTTCGTATTGGGCGGCCGATACGATAAGGGGATTCCTATGTTGGATTGCAGTATCAAAGAAACGCTTGGAGACACGTTTCATGAACTGCTGGATGGTGGGCATCTTGAGGTCTACGTGAAGAAGCTCATTTCGAACATAAAAGGGGGCTCCCGTGACTCTACGGAGGAATCGGTTTTGAAGGGTCTGCATCTTATGGAGGAGGTAGGGCTTTGCGTGTGCGAAAACAACGCAGGCGTAAGTCATGATGGGTCGGATGACCGCGGGGAAAATACGCAGCTTGCACCTGAGGGATAACTTGCTGCGGGAGCTAAAAATGAAGTGGAGCCTACCTAGAGCGAAAGCGGCGCGCGAACGTGCCTGCTTATGTGCTCAGCGAAGGAAAGGTGTTTATCGAGGACCACGCCTAAGTATTTGGCTTGCTTTTCCCAGGGGATCGGCTTGCCGTTCATGGTAATCGGACGGGGGGAGGGTGGGTTTATCCGCGGCTTAGAAAAGAGGACTGCCTGGCTTTTGTCTGGATTGACTTCGATTCTCCATTTCCGGAACCACTTGGCCAGAGTGTTTGCGGAAGGTTGGAGAGTGCGAGCGATGGCATCGGGTTTAAGACCGGTATAATAGATAGCCGTATCGTCGGCAAATAGGGCTAGCTGAGTATTTTTATGCTTGGGGATATCGCTAGTGAATAGCGTGAAAACGAGGGGGGATAGTACGGAGCCTTGAGGAACTCCTGCGCGAATGGGATGGGGGGAGGAAAGCTCCCCCTCAATTCGGTAACGAAAGGTGCGATTCGATAAAAAGTCCCGTAGGATGAGCACGAGACGGTCAGGCACGCCGAGTTGGTATAGCTTATAGATTAAGCCATTGTGCCAGACTTTGTCGAACGCTTTCGCTATGTCGAAGAATAAGGCTCCCGTTATTGCGCCCCGTTGGAAGCCGGCGCTGACGTGTTCTATGATGCGGTGGACTTGTTGGATACATGAGTGTTCGGTTCTAAATCCAAACTGCTCATTGGGTATAAGACTCTTTGCTTCGGCAAAAAGGACGTTGAGTAAGCTAATGGGACGGTAGCTAGACGGGTCAGACTTGGGCTTGCCTGGTTTGGGAATACCTATGACGGTGGCCTGTTTCCAGGTTGCGGGGAACATATTATTGCTCAATGCGCCATTGAAGATGGCAGTCATTAGCACTATAAGCTGGGCGGGGAAAAGTTTGAAAACCCTATCGGTGATGCCGTCGGAGCCAGGGGCTTTTCGTTAATGGGCGCTTACAGCATAACGCAATAATACCCTTGACTAGATGTAAAAAATATGATCCAATATTGCACCACACAGGATGTTTCATACATGGCCTAACATTAATTAGAAGTAAATCGTCTACTCAATTAGTTAACCATTCATCATTAGCCCAATCGATTATGAAATTCATTCGATAACTAAATCGATTTGATTAGTCCATTATGTGCCACACATATCGAACCTTGATTAATTAATGCTTAATTTAACTGCTCATAAAATAATTCGATTATAAAACATCCAATGCTTTTGTATTCGAATGATTAGTCGATTACTCGAGGGTCCATCGTGAGGATGTACGATGTTGTAGAAAGTAAAGCGGAAACGTGGAAAGATGTTTGTAATTACTAATTACCTACATCAAGCCATTGCTAATTAAGTTATAGTTGCAAGTTCTTCCTGATTACATAATGTTTTTGAAAATAGAGTTATGCCATCACGAATTGTTTTAGTCTCTTGGTGCTTGTTTGTACCTTCGTATTCTTCAGTTCATTGCATAGCCTTCTGAGGCAGTATCGAAGAAAAAATAATGTGTATATGATAAATAGCTTGATTTAAAAGCAAGTGGAAGTGCAAGATGGACAGTCAGCTAATAATATATTGAAATGGATGAATGCGGTGTCTATGTACATGTTTACAGCATCATCATTCCATTTTGAATAATGACACAAACATCTGAAGACCATTTAATCTTTACTTTTCATACAAACTCGTAAGGCCGTGTAATCCTCAATATTAGATATTAATGAATAACCGATTTAAATGACCTATTAACAGCTTTATTCAAAATATTCTCTTATATTCGTAATTCAAATCCTCTACAAAAAATTTTGATACAGAATCTTCGTGTAATAAGATTTTTTAAATGAATTTACTCTTTTGCGAAAAAGTTTTTAACGAAGTATGTTTTGAGACTTGGTATCTACATTTTCAAAAGTAAGAATTCGAGTTCGTAATAGACCGTAAGATGTAAAGCTGTATTAAAAAAATAAGCAGAAACACCGCAAGGAAAACAAGGTTAAATCTACTATCACAATTTCAAAACAAAACGCTTATCTAGTCAATTTACACTGCTCCACATCTAGCAAGGCACTTCAAAAACTAGTCCGACAATACCTTGAACAAGGTACTTACTTCTTTACTTAGAACTTAGAAGCGTCGCCAACGGCGGCATTTGTGCAGAAAGAAAGCTTCGAGTCTCAAGGCCGGGCCCACATATAGATCGCCAAGTTTAGCACATTGTGCCGAGTAGGCGACTGTTAACAATGTCCCGTGGTGACACTGTTTTATTGTCTCTTAGGATAATGATTTGAGATATACAATGGCGGGATAATATGTAAGCGATATGAAAGTTGAATGGCTTCAAATAATGTGTCACTTGCTACAGTTCGACACTCTTAGTGCATGTGAAAATTTCGCGCACATTCCCGAAATGAAAAGAGCATGAATACTATTCCAGATTATAATCTATAACTGTGCCAAATGTCTTGATACTTTAGGCTATTTTGGAGTGATTGAGTAAAAAATATCTAACTTTCGCATTTATATAATTATTAGGATATTGCTCAAAACAATGGATTCTATTGTGAAAGGAACTATTAAAAGATTTTTTATATTAAATTATTGTAAAAAGAAATGTAACTAAACGAGTTTACGTAGCATCTTTGAATTAAATGGAATTGTGGAATAATAAAGTCGTGACGTCAATGGAGTCACACAACCTTAGCCATTAGCAGTTAAACATTAGTAATTCATGCTGAATACGTAATGATTGACCGATCGATGTTCGTAGTAGCATCTGAAGTAATATCGTCACGCGATGTCATGTAGACAAGCTACTTCGTATATTTAATAGAAAACATATCATTAAGTAAAACTTCTGTAACTTTAATTTGATGCCACCAGATGTTTTATACATCTAGTAGCATCAAATTAAGGGAATTTTATTGCACCTTTAATGCTGCAAACATCACTCATTAGCTACCATTTCTCAACTATCTTGGGGTTGGATTCCAGTTCAAGGTCGTAGCACACATATCAACTCGGAAAGGGATCGTCACCGTATCAACTCGAGCTGTTCAGTATTATTTGTATGAAATTCTCTACTGTAACGCACACTAATCGGAATCGTAACGTAATCGCCTCGCCTCGGGACAAGCTCACGAACCTCGGTGCGGTGCGTGGTCGACTTGCAGTTCCCGCGCTTACGGTTCTCCGTAGCCTAGCTTACGGCTCTCCGTATCCTAGCTTAAATCTCTTCGTCCACGCCCGTCCCGCGGTTTGCGTTGCCGAACGTGCTTTCATTGGCTGTCATTCACAAGGCAGCTTCCAGTCGTGTTGCGCGCGTGTTTGATGGAATTGTTAGGTTCTATTTTGACAAAAAATAACGATGAATAGGGAGAAACTCATAGAGTGAGAAAATATCCATGTTTATATATGATTTAAGTGACTCTAACTAGCGATCGGCGAGCCGTAAGCGCGGCGTCGCCTAGCGGGCGAGTCGACGTGCCGGAGCTTCTGATCCGCTTACGTTACGTAGTTACATTACGTGGACGCCTGTTTAACGCCAAGGGGAAAGGCGAGGCGGTGACGATCCGCTCCTGAGATGATATGTGTGCTGTGACCCTCAGTCTACAAAAAAACGTTTCCCCTTAAACTAGGAAAAACGTTACCCCTTGTCATGTTGTTACATTTTCTGGATTCTAGACGAAACATAACTACTACCTATCTAAGATGTAAATGAAAACTGGCACCAACAGTTTAAGAGTATTATTCGAGGACGGAGGTATCTCGATATTAAGATGGTTACTATCCATGGACCGAACCTTAAACATTGACTCAAGCGGCTGTTATTATCTAGCAATGAGCTCCTGAATGCACCAATCATCACTAACTCGTCAATCCGGCCTGGCGAGGTACCCTGTATACAATGAGATGCGTTGTTTCGTACAGTGCTTACTAAACTTTCTCCCGATAACCTTTCGTTTACTCAAAGCGATCTTGTATCGGCTGACCTCACGACCACTGAGTTCTTTGCAGACCGTACGCGGTTGCTCGTTTTCTATCCTATTCTACTCCAAATGTGTCGCGATCTGATAGCTAGGGCGTTTGTTTGTGTATCGAGTTAGCCTTTAGGGCTGGTGGATTATTTGGTTAGAAAATGAAAGTTAATTTATGGTTTGTGGTACTAATGAGAAATTGTAGTGTGCGATTAAATCGTATCTTTAGAAATAATTTGTAGACTGAATCAAACAGGCACATATTTGCCCTTTTATCTTAGACTCAGTCTGGTTTCGCACGCTCTCATTCTGCTACTTCACACAAAATCTTAATAAATCCATTGGTGAATCCCATATCAAGATATGATCACCTACAGAAAGCGATACGCGGTGGACACTTTATAATATGTAAAGATATATTGATGAAATATTTGTTTTACAGTGCTATATGCACTGTAAACAAAATATGAATGGCAACAAAGTACTTGATAACGCAAACATTATCATTGAGAAAGTCGGCGACCTTACAAGGTACAGCCTACGAACAATCTAAGCTGATCCCGATTTAACCTAACAAATACCCCAGTTCCGCACAAACACGACCAAACACGAGACCGACGCATCGATACCATCTACCGAGACCGAGTTATCGATACCAAAAGATCGGAAAGAGCGCAAGGTCGCGCATTGTGCGCGTGAGCAACCATTATCAACACAGTTGGCTGTTATTGTTTTTTGCACGGTATTGATATTTAATTAGATATTATTTGGAATTACATTTGGAGCACTCATGTGGGTCATTGTCAGTTACATCGAAGATGGCTTTGTTAGGAATGTTTATTCAATCACATTATTATGTATTTTCGTTTCACAAGCCTGAATGAGAGTGAGTAATTATTCATGCAAAGCAAGCTACAGCTTGTCAGTAGCACTTAGCAAAAGATTTGTACGTTTTTCTCCATGCGAATAAGGGAAACGCATTTCTTGACAGCTTGGGTTGGGCGCTAGCGCTTGAAAAGTTGCCTACAGGAGCAATTAGTGTGCGAACACACATAGCCACGCCTGCGTCTAGACTCTAGACGTCTGATGCCTGCGAATGCCGCTACTTTGTCGAACAACAACACTTTCCCTGCCACATAATGACAGTCGTTAAGGACCTTTCACGCTATATCAACGCCCTTTTCATAGTTACCAAAGAGTGAATCAATATGTTAGCTATTACCGTTACTAGCTCCTTGTTCAAAGTAATCGACGACCAATAGGCGATCACTACCAGTGAATGCTTGTCAACATGTAATTACAGCCGCCGTCGCCCGGTCTAACTATTTCACTCAGCTACTGTGAAAAGACAAATACTTAATATTCAAGGCTAGTACATGTTCATTTGAAGAGTTTGTTAATTCACTTATGACAGGTGGTGATTGATGGTGTAGCATTTAATTGGTGACTGTGATTGGTATCTTACGTGCCTGGCTAATTGCTATATCGACACAAACAGCAAGATCTCGATTAGGTATATAATATCAAATGGCGACGGGTAATGAGATGTAATAAATCATCTCCGAGGTTGACGCACCGGGATGGAGGGCGAACGATATCGGCGGAAATGGATATTATGATAACGATGCGCGGGCGCAGCTCGCCGTGCGCGCTGCGGGGTTAGCGTGCCATTTGCAATAATGCGAGGGACGGTAATGTATGCTAAGGAGACTCGATTGAGTCGTACATTTTAAATTCATTGACGCTTGTATAAACAAAGGCATATTTGAACATTTCTGCATTGCCTCAAGTTAAATATAAAAGCTCTTACATGTTGAAATCATATTTCTGTCTTTGTTATTGTAATGTATGGACCGACTTATTCATTCCATTTATCCGGCGCAGTTGAACGACAACGGCTGTCTTAGCATGTGACTTCATAAATATTGAAATTTTATTGATAGCTAACCTATTACAGCTGCAGGCTAACTGGACCGAGCGCATTTCGTAGTCGATATCGGCTGCCAACTTGAGTCCATCTTTGGGAGGAGTGCGCGATAGCTGCATCGAATGATAATATGACTGAAGCGGAGTATTATCAGTGGCGTAACGGTGAACCTTTATTTCCGCATTGTGGTGCGCTGCTAGACAAGGAACCTGCATTAGCAGAGCTTTGTCCAGCGGCGGTGCGGCCACGCTAACTGTGCGCACAATGGTTCGCAGCGCGACATTCAGTATTCCGGGCACGGCGAGCCGCCTCACATCAAAGACGCGGTAAATTACATGCTTATCTCAGCGCAAAGTAAAGGTGGATTTGTCGGCACACGCTACTCGGCGGTGAGCACAGGAAGTCTGCAGCCGTGTATTAGCAGTCTATCCCTGCCCGTGACCTACCTCAATACGGGTCATTGCCAGAGCGCCGTTGAATTTTACGATAATCGCTTGCGAAACTACCATTGGCAAAATTTCAAGATGCTGTAGTGGCGTCTGTAGTAAGTCTGACGGGATCGTGGCTGAATCTGAGCATGCAGTGAATCATCACCGCCACATAGTACGCAGCGGACGGAGCCGCGTCCATTGTGATGACGACTCCCGCTAAGATGCTTTTTTATTTTTTATGGATGCGATTTTATTCTTAATTTCTCCAGCCGAGAGTTCACTTTCGGTTTCCTGCGCGGTGAATCCGGTGCGTCTGGACGCTGTGTGATTTTAATTTTAGAATAACGGAAACCGCGGCGCGTTGCTCGTCGCGGCGGAGTCGCGTTTTCTCGTTTATTTTCCCCTCGGCCTTCGCATGAATGGGATGCCGCGCGTCGGACCGCCGGTCAACATTCAGCCGCGGGCCGCTTTCATTTCAGGCGCGGACACTCAATAATATCTAATGGATTTATGGTTCATTAAGCCGTGTACGGTGGCGCTGCATTCCTGGCAGCGGCGCTGACGGCTCGCGATTGTAAAATAAACATAATTTCGGTTCGTCGAACTGCGCCAGAATAAACACCAATGCGTATTACGTTCTAATATGGAGAGTGAAAGCGGCGGCGGGTGGAGAGCTAGACAAATTCTGCATGTGGCACGTGTTGCACCCGCGGTAACATGAGCGGAAGGAATGCGCCCCACAGGATTGGAAGCCATTCAAACTATTCGTGTTAACATTACGAGGTTCCAACAATCGATTAAAATAATACTTTTAAATCTGTTTCTTCACAGTTTCTTGTAGACCGTACCATGTACCGTAGTAATGTATAAGGGCTATATCTCAAAATCAAGTGAAGTGTTCCGTAGCGCTAGAGACAAAGACCCATTAATATATTCAGTGATAGTACCGAGCAAAGATTATTTGCGGTGACCACTCGTGGCGGGGCATTAAAATAATGTATTTATTGTACAGTTGGCGCATTAAGAAGTTAGCTAGAATAGGGCTCATTAAGTGTTTGATTTTATTCTAATGCCGTAGTGAGTCGTTTGTTGAGATTTTATCCGACGACTCATTACTTTGTGTGGCACGTTAAACGTTAACTTTTGCGTTTGAAAACTCGGAAACGCACTTTACTAACGCTAGGATGCACGGGTTTATGTGCAACGTCTTGGAAAGGTTTTCATATAAATGCGTTTTGCGTGTTAAAAATGTTTTACGAAAGCTGCTTCGATAATTTTGTTGCTTCGCATGTAAATCTTGCTAGAGTCAGGTTTAATACTTTCTAGGAATAGCCTTTTAAATGGTAGACCCTGATTTATGACTGGAAGTATAAGTGGTTGTCACATGGGTAATAAACTACGCCTAGTTAACTTTCTGGAATCTATGGGTCACCCCGCAAAGGTCTCTACAAAACTAACGCCGCATATAAATATAAGACTACAAATTCCTATGCGTTCTGAATTTTACACGAAAATATTAGTGATTTTTGTCTTTCCTGTATGTGACTTTATAGTAAGCACGAAAATGGTCTATCAAAAATAAAAATCAAGCCAGGTTTTCGCTTTTAGTTATATGTATGTAGTTGTGCGTGATATGCAGTCTGACTCATTCCATTCAACCGGGAGGCTAGAGTTGTTTAGGTAACAAATAAACACGCACTACAGACGTACACTCACTTATATACAGGCAGACATATACACATGGGTACATTGCAGGAAAACTGGTCTGGTTTTATATAGCCTATAAATGATGACTAGTTCAATTCAGATTAGTTCTAGATCAATGAAGAAACGCCAGTGGGTATTTAGACTAAATTATAGCTTGCTCCAAATACTGACGTTTAATGTTTCGTATAAATAATGCAGTTTTAGAGTGGGTAGAGATATTTGACAGAAGGTAAGAGGAGTTTGATCATTAAATTATATTAGCTGAGCTTAAAAGCTTCGGGCGGGCGATATTTTAGGAAGTTATTCTGTTGAACTGAAATGTTGAGAACATCTCACAGACTGCTAAGCTATACTAATGTAATATTCAAATTTAATGTGACAGTAATTGGATAAGACACTGACATTGTTAGCAGATAATGAAGTAATAATCAATGGTGATAAAAAAGCATTATACTGAACGATTGCTCTGTTTTGCGTGTATGTGATGGATATCTTCCCCTAGTTTCTAATTAGTTTTGTGATTTTGTTTTTTTATTATATATTATGAATCATGTGAGTGCGTTAATAAACTTATTTACTTTTCCTCTTTCTTTTCAAAACCATTCACTACAAAGAACTGGACAAAACTAAGATAGGACCAAATTGCAAGCCAAACAAACCGCATTCAACGTAAATGCAAAAATTAAAACATGTCAGACAATGGCATTTCCGCTGCGAACTGTTTACAATATTAATTAACGGACACTTCGCATTGCTCCACCAATTAATTCTCAGTGGCGCTCAATTGAGCACGTGTTGTGACTACTTCTTTGTTTATGCATGCGTTGGTCATTACAATATGTATGGGATCTTGTCTGCCTACAAGTGTCTCGTCTGTATGGTTTTGTATCCATTTTATATGAATGACTAGTGGAAAAAGAGCTGTTTTGTTAGTTTACTAAAAATTGTATTCACACCTTTGTACCCGGAACTGAAAGTAGGTAATATTGTTGTTATCGTTCATTTGCGATTCTAGCGCTATAACTCTTAAGATAATGTCAAAGCTTACTGTATAATCAAACCTTTATCTTCGAATTTCGGTCTCAATATCTTCAAATAAAACCTCGTCAGTCTATGACTCACCTGCAACAAACAAAACAAGCATTAGTAAAAATCAAGAAACAAATCTCCATGTCTGCGCAGGAGTCACAAGATTGGACCTGTTCTACAAGATTTTAACACACAAAAAGCTAGTGTGTAAATCAAAACAGTCGTGGGAAGACATCGTTAAACGTTGGATCCGATGCTAAAGTAATCATTATTGTAACCTAAATTTAAATTTTATTGGTACCTACCTAAATATAGATCAACTGGCTACATTAGAAACTGTGTGACACATTGTCTGACAATGACATTTTAAAAGGATAAGTAAAATATTTTGACGAGTTAGGCTATAAAGCTTAATTTAGAAATTCCTCGAAACCATTACTCAAGTGATTTGTCAAGAGTTTTCAAGATTTACTGTAATGTAAAAGGATTTAGATTTCTTTAGCTAGCTAATTTATAAACAGCAAAAAATCCAAGTGGCTCAACTTAGTACACAAATAAATGTAAACGAACGCCCAAAATACATCGATATTAAGAGACATAAACGTTGGAACAAGACTCAATCTCCCCCACAAAATGGAGAAATCAAGTTCACACAACATCATGATGGACCAAAGAGCGCAAACAACGCTGATGTGTTAATAAAAACGATGGCGGCGGTCACTGCAGATGTGTCGCAAAAGTCGCGCGTGGGCCGCTGCAACGGTCACTACTCTGCGCCTACGCACATCTGAAGACGTAGGTAACGCGCTAACTTCCACACAATTCGAAAACTTGCGAAATGTAAATTTTGAAGCCTTTGAGGTCATTGTAAGTGATGATAATTGAAGGAAAGTGAATATTGGAAACTTAGCTAGTCAATTGATCAGAAAATTGAAGCAGGCTAGAAAAATAAAAAGGCTTAGAAAAAAAATATAATGATGGAAAGCCGATAGTTAAATAGAAAACATGACAACTGCAAAGTTAATATACACATAGCATAAAGTAATATATTTTTTTGATTATGTTTTATTTCTTCAATATGGGTGAAATAACCAAGATAAGGTGTAACCAGATAGACAACATGAGAAGACAGACGTAGCCAATTTCATGTGGAGATATTAAGAAATGTATCTATACATATCAATAAATTGATGTGTCTCTCTGTGATTTCAAAATAACTTTGTTTTCTCATGTGCATTTAATTATTTACACAAAAAAAAAAACAAAAACCCATTTTTCTACATTTTTGTCTTTCCGCATTTCTCTGAAATCTCTGAAACGGCTGGCCCGATTACAATGGGAGTTTCACTGGGACATAGAGTAGGTAGGTCATAGCGCAATATATAGGATTTATCTTGGGATTCCTACAGGTAAGGATTTTCAAAGGGAGAAAACGGCTGGCCCGATTACAATGGGAGTTTCACTGGGACATAGAGTAGGTAGGTCATAGCGCAATATATAGGATTTATCTTGGGATTCCTACAGGTAAGGATTTTCAAAGGGAGAATCTCCCATGCGAGCAAAGTCGAAGGCACAGCTAGTGAATAATAAAAACATTTTAATGACATAAACACGGTACAAAACATTTCGTCATCGGAATCGATGATGAAAACGATGTTTACATTAAATTAAATATAACGAGATGTAATGACGGCTCTGTAATCGAATTTGGCTGTCAATGGTAAAGATCGGTGTGCGGCATACAGTAGTTTAATAATTTAACCAAGAAATTATGATATTTAAATAGGTAAATCAGATGGCCTTTGATCGTTTAAATTCAAATAAACGCCAACGCTATTTCAAAGGTCGCTCATTGAATGCGATCAAAAGGAAATTCTTGATTTGTACCTTAATTGCTATTTTAGAATCGTGCGTTAATGAGTAGCAGAAGACGGCTTTAAATAGATTTTATCTATATTATTCAACGAGCCATGCCTTTATCTGAATTAACCTTGAAGGGACGATGACTGAATACCTATAAAAGCTAAGCTTGACCCAGATTTTACTAAGAATACTAATATGATTCATTGGAAAGAAATGCAACTTCCAAAATAAATATGTTTTTTTCCTGCAATACAATTTCGACATAATTTATGAAGGTTATCAACCAAAGGATCCGAGAGCCGTTTAAGCCTATTCATATTGAAATGAAATCACATTTCCTACCACATAATATGGTCGTCTTTATGTATCTACAAATAGTACAGACACATTTTTAAACGCGGTCCCATTGATAGTCGCTACTTCATTTACATAAATGTCCACTTCATTTAGTAGTAAGCGATCCTTGTGGCTGTTATCTAAGGAAGTGGGCACAATCAAGTCTGCCTCGTATTTCCCTTTTTGAACGTTAAGATTTTGTTTTCGTTGATATCACAGATGACTAGTTGAGTCAGGTTTTCAGGTTAACCAATGCGAATGGATTTTTGAGGGCTCAGTACCCGATTATTCACTTAACATTTTCGGTATACAGCGTGTAACGGAAACCCCATATCTATCCCAAAGGACTGAAGACAACATCTGGTATGGAGTCTCTATGCAAAGTTTCAGCTCAAAATAAGTGACTCACAGAATTGACCCCAATGGTTGATTTCGTATGTTTCTTGAATACCAATAATAACAAACGTGTCACATCACTATGAGGGTCATCACTTTCCACGTCACTTGCCAATAAAACGATAATTCTCTTCGTTCTTCTTAATTTGAAAAATTCGGTCTCTGGTATCTTCGTATTGAAATTTCTAATAAGTTACACACATGTACACATAGGATTAGAAAACCCTGGCCATATCGTTTGTTATCACCCAAAGCAGCCGTGCCCTTGGTATGTATATACCCTTACCGTTACACGTTGTATAGTATCCATTTTCCAACTCCCACCACAATTGGTTTTATTCTCGTATGAATACAAAGTCTTGGAAGCTGTCCAGCTTGATCCTTAAAAGAGCAAAATATTAAGCACAGTGTTGTGCCAAACTTTAAGCAATAAAGACGTCTGGCGCAGTTTCTATATCTGTGACCGAAACTTGGTAAGGGGCTTAGCAATGGTATCTTCGTTGAAAACTGCGCCCTGAATAGCATAAACATGGTCTGAGTCTACAGTGTTATCCGTTAAACTTTTAGAGAGCTGTGTTGGAGACAGCATTGCATTAAAACTTGGGACGTAATCCTTTAGTTTGGTAGAATTGTCGCTGCAGAACTGAACTGTCATTTGTGTGTCCGTATCCTTAGACCACCAGGGCGTCGGTCTAGACAAACCCGGCAGACGGGCTACAATTTATTCGTGACTACGACCCCACAGCGTCGCGGCTGCGTACGTTCATATTGATCTTGTTGACTCCCAGATGGACCGATTCACGCAATACATAATCGTATTATTAACAACTTGTATGTATGAATGAATATTGAGGCTGTTTGATCTATAAGTGCTTTATTGGGAGGTCTAGCGACATCAAAGAAGAAGCACTTCCAATAGTTCTTTATGCCTGATTGCATTTTATCTACCGCAATTCGTAACTGTCGGAGAAAACCGGACCAAAATAAAACAATTAAAGCTGAAATTTTTAATCACGATCCTCCAAGCATAAATAAAGCATTTTATACTTCCGCAAGCAGTCGCTAACTTCAAACACATTGATCACGAGAATCTTGGAAACACTAATTGAATCAGCAGCATGATTTAGTGATAAACAGAAATTACACGCTTCAGCTGTAACCAGAAATGATTTAATAACCCTTTTATGCGAATCTTTCTTGTCTGTAAGTGTACCCATGCGTTGTTATGAATGCGTGTTCTTTACTTTTGCAACATACTTGCTGGTTGTACACAATTGCCGTAGAAAAAGCTTGACTTTACAAATTGTAATCGCAAGAAATAGTGCAGTGGGTGGTCCTGATGAGCAGCTGCTAATTAAAATTATAGCCGTCTTGTAAGATTACAGTATTAAATAAAATATACATACAGGTCTTATAGGTAGCCTGTAACACAAATTTGCAGCAACCCACATAAATGATTGAGGTCTTCCCGTCAAGAACGTATGGCAAGAAGTGCAGCAACTGATTCGTATGGCTTGCGCAAGCGCACATCTTCTCAATTAGCCGCCATTGCGCACTGATTGAGTCCATACTTCATAGTTAGCTTTATTAATGTTTTCTCCTCACAATTGCAGTGCTATCGCAGAGGTGAGTTTTACATCTAGAGTAATGTTCTTAGCATGTTTAATCACAGTTTGTTGTAGTTATTTACTATCGCGAACCATGCCTGTGTAATCTCTTCATTCTGATTAATTTTCATAAATATAAGCTCTTGAACGAGGTCAGAGCTTATCGTGTAGGCAGGAAATAAAGTAACGGTTTCTAGAGCAGCTGTTATGAGCGGGAACTTCGATCCCGCGAACGTAGGATCCCGCACCATGCATGCGGGATTACACGTAGGGTATCAGAGGGATTTGTGCAACAGGAATAAAAAGGCGAAATTCGAAAAAATGGGCACTGACATTATTCTAAATATTTATCTGGTCCTATAAACAAGCTAATACATATGTGACTTGTTCCATGAAACAAGTTATTGCCGATATAACGATAAATTTTAATTTTTAACGTTTTCTTTCTAATATAATTTCTTGACTCTTCTGCTCATAAACTTTGTGGTATTTGAAGTGCAAATTGCTTGTGCAGTGAGCCGGAACTTTTGAGTTAACCAAACAAGATCGATGCCAAATTACGCTACAACTGGGGATTCCCTACGTGGTCATCTTATTTTTTATTTACACTTCATCCTCTTCTTAGGCACAAAGACGGACTTATTAGAGTCATAAGCATTTTCTACCCTACCTGTATAAAATATACTGGAAGTTTTTTATCAGTATCAATTATTATTCCAAGCTTTAGATATCAATTAAACTGACGGCTAAAGCCAATATAAATTCATGTAAACAGTATTTTTTCTGCTCCTTATTACATAATAAATTAAAAGTGAATAGTATAGGAATAAATATAACTACTCGTACTTACTGAGAACAAAACATTTTTTTGCTGCAATCCCGCAAATTACGCGAATCTGGCTTACGGAATTGAGGTTTCGATGTGGGATTGGTTTCCCTAATTATTAATTTAAAATGACATCAGGCTACGTTCGTAAGCACCTATTGATTTACTTCCATCCATCATCAAATTCTTGTCTAAAAAATAGACCTAATATGCCAACAAATACACTATCACTTCGAACATTATTTTCTAAAGCTGCTCTGACTTAAAGTTTCAGCAAAAATATTACTATTGTAAAGAACTCACGTCCGCTATTTTTACATTATAATCACATAAACTGTCATTGTTATTCTGTCGCACTAAGCTTTTCTATATTCGGTATGCATATTTCTGTGCAGATATGGAAATTTAATTGCGGTGCGCCCGCTCGGCGTCCCGACGCCAGCCGACCAATTAAATGTATTGATAGCAATATCACCTTATATGGCAAGCTGTCATGAGACATCACAACACGTGACACCTATTATGGTGTGAATGTTAGTGATTGTGACACGATACTTACTGTCAAACTATGCAGAGATTTATTGACCGTAATTAAACGCAGCGACAAACTTGCAATCAAACATCTTAAATCGTGAACCAAAAAGTCGGTCACTTTTATTCAAACTGTAGGCGGTTGTTAATTGCTGACGTTATACGCTTTTTCTTTTATAGATTTGACATTGAAGAATATACTAATGGCGGTTAAAATAAATACAAATTATCGTTTAAAATTGCTAATATATTTGGCACGCATGCAAAATTTTACGACTAAAACATTAACCTAATTTATTGTTTCCTATCGACTACTTTATTGCTTCCATTTAAAAGATACATAACGCAGAGCCATTTGATCAGTTAAAACAAATTCCATATGCACACTTAATCGTAGCCTGGGTCTATTTGACCTGGGGCGATCACAAATAACGTCCCTCTGTTTGCCGTCGTGAATGGGCCGGCCATTCATCGAGAGACTGTTAAAGACGCCCATTCAAGCGACCCACGCATGCCGTGTGTGACTTCGGTGACCTGGCCATAGTACCGACTAAAAATACCTTTGGATATGTTACATCCACTTTTAGATAAAGTTTGCAAGAGCGAATGGTGCACTTTGCCCTTGCATAGATCTATGTAGATCCTAGAATGCAATATTTTCCAAAAAGATATTTTGGCGGCAATAAAGTAGTTATGTATTCAAGCAGATTAAAATAAAGTTAAAAAGTCAGCTCAGTATATCCGTGTAGTAAATATGGCACAAAATCGAGCGATGACCTTTTCGATTTTGCTTTTAATTTCGCAATCACGAGTTGCCAAGAATACAATACATGCAACCAAAGACCCGGAAATACCAAAACCCTTGAGCACGCAAACCACACCATGAACCAAAGAAAAAATGAAAGAAACTGCCAATAGCCATTGAACAATTTCCACTAATCTAGAACAACGGGTCATGAGAAAGCCAAACGCGGAAACCGACGAACAATGATAGTCGTTCACGAATCGCGGGAACCTAATACAATTACACTGTAATTTCTATTACAAGTGTATTACAATGTAATTATACGCGATTTTGGATCATTACAGCTTACAGCCGTGAAATTGATTGGGTCAAGGGAACTGCTCAAACGTAATGGGATTTTGGAAATTGCATGTCATGAAAATGATTACTGTATTTACGTTGGTGTTTGCACAAAGACACCGATTAAGATTTTTTTTTTCAAATCAATTGAACAAGATAGGCACGTGGACAGAATGGGAGGTATCATATAATTACTTACAGAAATTAAGTCACAGGCGGTAATATTAAAAAAAAAAACTCCCTCTCCCGTAATTGTAATTTTACATCTACGAATTATGAAATTAAAACTACAGTTCCGAAATAAGTTTTATTTACTTATGTTTCTTCACCTTGTGGTTGTAGAGACAGAGTCAGAAATATTAATAATATTATATTATAAATATTTCTAACTCTATCTGTATACTATTATATTATTAGATTTTCGTTAAAAGGTAGTTCAAATTTCATGTTTTAATACATAGCGTAATTTTTAAACGAACATATTTTTTAAATATGACGTCAATGAATTTAAGTTTTAAAACCCCTTCCACTTGCCACACAAATGACACACTTCGTCGGCCCCCTCATCAGACAACACAATCAAAACTACACCTTGTACAGAGACACACCAGTTTATACAGAGAGACTTGAGTGACAAACTCAAATAATGACTTCTGGGCAAACAAGATTTACATAACACGCTCCAAGAACGACCTGACCTCATTGAACCTCGTACCAGGAACACTTTAGAGCACCAGTGTCAACCGTTGTTTACTTACTCCAGAATATGCTGCATCATGGTCTAGGAGACAACCTTGCAGCCAATCACCAGGGTCACTCGCTGATTGACATTAATCATTAATATCGAGCATAATAGGAACCGTTGTAATTGGTCTGTCGAAAACAGCAACCACAACCAAAATTTAATGTTATTAAAATAAATTGTTTTGATTCAAATGTCAAATTTAATGGAAGCTTTGAAAATTTTCAAAATCAATGCGTGCGACGCCATGATGGAGCACAATTTGTCTTGGTGATTTATGTATGCTAGTAATAGTAATATCGACCATAATTCATCAAAATTTAAAGATTGAACGTTATTATGAAAATATTATAAATATTATAATAGCATTAATTCGGTTTCCAGTCTATCCAGATATTATGTCAATTTATTGTCGTCTTCTTTTATTTACCTTCCATAATCGGTACAAGTTTATCATTTTCCAAGAATTAAGTCTTGGGAGTCTGTATGTAAATACTGTGAGATGTAAACACTTTTGAAGTTAACCATCTTTCTAAAAAAAAAAAAATGATGTCAGTACATATTATTACTGAAATAAATAATAATTTCAGAGGAAAACCTCAAGACCTAGAACGTCGTAAATGCAACGTCACTGCATCATACGATATGACTAAACGCGGGTAAGCGTGGTGTGACCTAACTTGTAATACAAACTGAAGTATAAACATATCTATATAGTTTGTCGTTATATTTTATTCTTTTTTCTGTTAGCCTATGTCCCACTGCCCAGCACAGGCCTCTCCAAACGGAAGAACTCACAGATATATTTGATTCTGCAACCTAAGCATATAAACTCAGCGTGAAAATTTGTAAGATTTAAGGCCTGCAGAAAATTAAATGATAATTGTATAGCGTTAAAGTAGGTATTAGTGGATACAGTTAGACGAAACATACAGTACCCACTCCTGAGTTCCAAGATGTTTCCACTTTACCGGTTTCAGCTATAAACACGTCCAAGACTTTTGCCCCGATATCACGCAAGACTTCAGAGTAACGACTTCTCAGTCTCACACCAATATCTATGACTAAATGAGTAAATAGCCAGAGGTGGCAGTTTGCCGGGTCGGTAACCGGTCTAGGGTCAATTTGCCGTGTCTGCGGGGTCCGTTACCAGCCCGCTTCTCACGCCCATAGACAATGACTACACAAATACATTGTGCGTCTTGCGTTGGATTGTGGAGCACTGCGGTTTCTGTAAAACCTTTTATTTAGATGTAGTCAAACATATTGGAATTCTCAGTTGCCGGATACAGTCATAAACAGAGAGAGAAAGAGACAATCCTAACGGCTACTTAAGGATAATTGCTGGACATATTGAGTCTCATTTTGATCTGGAGGCACTGGATCTCACTACGTACGTTTATTTATATAATTATCATTTTTCTTTTTATTTATAACATAGTTCTTAAGTTCCATTGTAGATTGGTGATACAAATGGACTTGGCATTTGTCATCAAAAAGCTTATTTGCATGATGCTTTAGCTCGTAGATGAACTGAAAAGACGACTGATTGAGCTGCAATGCAACCGATAACCGCTCCTGTCAATCTCCAACAAAGAAACCAACATAACTTTTCTTTATTATATAAATATGCGAAGTGGTTAGTAACACACGATAGCATAGCATAAGTATTCCATAAATATAAGAAGGCAGCATTTTATCCGTGTATATCGCGCGGTTACCGGCATAGATAATAGATTGCTGACTACATAACATCGTAATGAAGATAATGATAAGTGGTGACATTTATTTATGTCAACGTTGACGGGGTGACAGGCGGTGACGTGGTGAGATATTAGGGGTGTCAGGTGGCCTAATATTTTATTTGACATATTTTCTTGTAGAGTTATGGTGGCAGGCCGCCGAAATTCTAAATTGTTTCCTGCTTTCAAGACGAGTGGACGCTATAGTCAAAATTCTAAGGTGTCATCTCAAATCTCTTTAATTTATTTTTAATATCAAACTAGGATATGTGACAAATAAGGCGTGCATAGCCCGTAGGCGTGTATCATACTGAGATTAATAGTAAAAATAAAATCACAAAGTCTACATACATGTGTATATGATAAATGATAACTGACAAGAACTAACTTAAAACATTAAAAAATACATTCATGTCAATCATCTATACTAATATTTTTAAAAAGCTATTATTCCGGAAAAGCTCCGGAATTAATGATTCAATTCTAAACTTTTTTATTTGTAGTAAAGGTGCATTATTTGTGGCTGTAGGCTATTAATTAATTCAAAATCTAAGTGGACAAATTCGCGGGCGAAGCGCTAGTACCCGATAAATTAGATTAAAAGATTAGCAGGGATTGAATGTAACGCAGTAACTCAAATAGATATAGATAGAAAGTAAATTTTAAATCCGTCTAAATGATAACCGGTGCTATAAACAATGTTATACACGATCAACTTAGCTCAATGACCATTCTTCTGAACACAAACAAGCAATCATATCTAGATCCACATCCTCTCTGAGGTCCACTCGAGTCAAGTGAGTATTGTCAGCCCTGGAGAGGCGATGACGTACAATACCGAGCAGAGATTGCATCGATATGTGGGGAATTATTGTCTGTCTGTGTGTACAAATTACAATAACTCATTATCTCATTGTTGCCAAGTCTATCACTATGCTAAGTGTGATATGGTGTTGGCGTCGTTACAAGTTTTACTTATTTAGTATAAGTCGCGCGGGGCTTCGCTAAACACGATAAAAACATAACCCTCCTTTTTGCAGTAGGGTAAAAATCTTTTCTGATGTCCAATATTAGTATAGATATATGTCTTCAACCAAAGAATGAAGTTACAACAAATATCTGAAGGAACTGGTACACCTACAGTTTCTTCTAGGTCAATACATCGTGCGATTAGAATAATAGACCGGAGTATCTTAATCAAATGAAAGTTAAATGATGAGAAGTAATATTAATCCATCCCAAAATAGTTCGTTGCGGTTGTGCGTAATTTTGTAGCAGGTAGGTGTTAGAGAGCTGAATCATTGAAGTTATCTGATTATGATATCAGCTTCTTCATTCCTATCATCTTGGGATTTCTCTGACAGCTCATTCTTCCGGAGCTTTCATTCAAAATATACCTAACATCGTGAGTCTTCTTTGTCTCTAATTCATTTAAGAAATGCGATGATATTTTATTTTATAGAATACGAGTATCGTCATTACATCTAGTGGTTGCAGGCACGGCTTGCCAGTTGTAGGTCGCAGGCTCCAACCCAGACAAGCACAACTTACAATAATATCATCAATGCTGTCCAAACGGAAAACAGAGTGAGGAAGCAGATATAAAACCGAGGACATGCGACATTTAGTAAACTGCACTGAGCTCGAGAAGTGGATTACTGTCCACTCCCTCTCATGGAGAGAAGCCTGCGTCCCAGCATTGGGAAAGCTATAAGGCTTGTTATGTGCTATGATCTTTCATAGTAAATTTTGTAGACATCAATTTAAGTTCACTCAAGCAGTACCCTAAATACATTAACACCGCATTCCTTTTATCCAGAGTGATCACATCTTGATTAGTTTTGATGTTGTGAAACCACATTCACGATCCCAAAGGCAATATTTTATTTCCCCTACAACCACTTGTTACTTTGATAATGTTAGCGGAAGATGAGGGTAAATAGAAAGAAAGAGAGGGTCTTTCCCCACAAGTGTTATTTGAATATTATTAAGTTTTATTGCGTCAATGGATAAAGATGAAACAAGTTTCCAAATCATTTTAGAGGATTGCTTGATATTTAATAGTATAGCAAGTGTTTAGGCAGTGCTGATTTGAATAAATAGTATTTTAGTACTTTCTAAGAATGTTCTTTTTTGTGTTCCCGTCCATCGATCTTCAAGCGAAAACCTTTTCAAAAACTGACAACACTACAATCATAGTATTACTTTTTGCTTCAGCGAAACACGACCATCCCCATACAGTTTCTATTCGACTCAAGAGTATCCGTAATCTCTTTCATCAGAACAAAAACAATCTCTTAGAAACACAACACGTCCGTATCAGTTTCTACGCTTGTCTAGACAATATTTTTTCCTCAGAGCAATAGGTTTTTAATTAGTCGATCGGTAAGTAATAAGCGATGGTTGGTAGGGCATAAATATTGCATGAGTTGAGCAGGCGCCGCCCGGCGCGACGCCTTCGGCCGACGACGCCCGAACGTGTGGCGCGAGCGATAAGATTACGCGAATGACAAATAGATGTAGCACAGATAAATTTTGATAAGTTATTTAGATATAAATAATACAAAACCTTATTTCCTAATTCTGATAAAAGTAAAATTTATCTATGTTTGTTTTACCTTATAGTTGTCCAAAGTTGTAATTATTATTTAAAGCGTCAATAGCCTAATTGTGTCGGACTTGTGATCGAGAGGTGGCGGGTTCGAACCCCACCCATTACCTATTGCCGAGAACCCACCCAAGACACAAGCAAATTTTGCTTAGATGGAGGGGTTAACAAGATTGCTAGTAATGAGACCCACACTGCTAGTTCGCTTTCATTGTAACATACATATAATATAATATTCTTTCGTAAATGTCTTTGTTTTTGTGCGAGGAAAAGGATATTTAAACCTAAGACTAGTTTTGTTTCAGGTATAACTGAACATTATTTCACTATTTACGGTTATCAGCGGTATTTCTTCTAGTATATCCCTTATACCAAAAGTGGTTTTAGATATGATAAGGCACCTATCCTAAATGAAATTCAGTAATCGTATCAAAAAAAGCTTACGTTTATACACGTGTACCAGACATACACTAACGATAAACCCCATATTATCAATTCGCGATCATCCAATCGCTTGTTTCATCCAAATCATTGGCGCACGTGTGCCCTATCACTTGGCATGTGTCATTATGCCGTTTACATATAATCGGAGAGACGGTAATTTACGTATCACCGTTTCGGTGCCCAACTGCTGTTGTAAAACGTGTAATCGCTTAAAGCTAGCGGTCTTGCCGATGGTAGCTTTAATGCTCTCACGAAGATTACTATAAAACAAGAAATTTTCTAATAATTTTGTTTCTCTCTTTTATTAGCATTACTAGTACTCACACGGGGCTTCGCTCTCGTGGATTCTATCACGGTAAAAACATAACTCTCCTTTTTTGCAGTCGCGTAAAAAGTAGCCTATAACCTTCCTCAAGCTTCAAGCTACTTCCATACCAAATTGCATCCAAATCCACCCAGTACTTTCGAAGATTAGCGCGTTCAAGCAAACAAACAAACTTTTCCGCTTTATAATATTAGTATCGATAGATATGTTTAATTATTTAGGTACAAGCTTTGTAAGTGACTTCGTTCGCGTGGAAGCCGATTTTACCTAGATACGCGGTTTTTCCTGCGTCAATCCGTGATCTCGTAGCAATTCTGCGATAAAAAGCAGGTAGCCATGAGATAGTCTTATTGTATCCTATAACCTCCTTTTGAAAGTTTCATTTAAATCAGTTCAGCTGTTCCAGAAATTAGCCCGGACTAACAGAAAGTTAGAAAACAATTTTTAATGGCGTTTGTTTGTGTTTTATTATCGGGTTTATAACTATAAGCAGTTGTGAAAATTCAGAATTAATTAGTTTCATTTTGAAATTACAGACTTCAATTTTATTTATGCGTATATTATAGACTAGCTGTTGCCCGCAACTTCGTTCGCGTGGGAGGATTTCCCGCGTAAATTCCGATCCCGTGGGAATTCCGGGATTAAAAGTAGCCATGTGTTATTCCAGGATGTCAACTATCTACTTACCAAATTTCATTAAAATCTATCCAGTAGGTCCGCAGATTAGCGTGTACAAACAGACAGACTTTTTTTAATATTTTTTGCTTTGTTACCGTTTCTTAACCCACCTCAATTATTATTTCTGTTTAAAATTTAAATGTACAGATACACTTTTTTACTATTTTATTATATGTATATATAGATGTAGATAACATTTATCCAAGATATGATGTGTGCGTACGTGGCGAACCAAAGAAAACACGAACGATATCAACTGAAATCCAAAAGTAATAATTATGCGTACTGGAACCCAATTCACGCGCCAACTTAACGGATATTGCCTTTTGTTTAACACTCGAACACGCACAATGAATATTTCAATCACATAGCGTTAAAACAAGACGTACATTAATCAGTAACTGCTTGAACGTCAAACAATCCCAGTATTGCTACAGTGCAGTTCCAAGACCTTATTATTATCCATAGCACTTTTTCTATAGTGTTGGCAATAAGAATAGCTGATAGAAACGCAGTGGAATGTGATATGAAAGTAATCAATTAAGTTGATACTACAGTTGCACATTGTGGATGTTTTTATGTGGTCGTACACGGATTCTCGGTATACTTCGGTCGATAAAAATATTAACGAAATTGAACAATGTGTACAGATCGATTGATTTGATAGTCGGTTTGCATGTTCATGAGTTGGAATTGATAATTCTATTCATGCAAGACTTCTAGGTATAGATAGACAACAATTTGTTGCATTACATTACAAAACACAATACTCTTTCTGACACGTACTCAGGTAAAAAGAAACTTAATTCCCTCCGTGACTCGATCTTAATCCATGAAAATGATTACTTGCAAGCGGGCCAAAAACCAACGATTTACTGAGCAAAAATATAACTCCCTCACCAACAAAAAATTTAGGTCAACTGCCCGTTTAATTGAATCACTCAAATCATTGCCCGCTTCCTCATCGCACCGCAATCTCCCCTACAAAACTTAATATCCAGACTCCCCTTCAAATTTTCATCAAACAAGCTTAATTTTTTCGCGTCCAAATGTTGGATACGATCGTGAACCCTCGCGGGTTCAACGGGCCGGTCAACGCACTCCGGCACGGAAACGATTTCAGAGCGAGAGAAAAAAAAATACCGTGTTGCGATGAAATTTCATACGGACGGCAATTCTGATGTCTATTGAGCGTGTAACTCGGCAAAGAGTAAACGGAACTTTTAAAACGCACATGTTGACTAACGTTTTACCGCTGTGGTACTGATTGTGCGAATACAGGGTTAATTTTATTCTGCTTATTTTTTTTGCTGTCTGAAATTGGATCCGTGGGTGGGCTTTGAACGGAGTTTTGATCTCAAATAAGACATGACATAGGTATGAAATTAGAGATTAAATGATCTTTATATGGTAATGAATTTAATGAAATGTCGAATTAATTTTGTGTCAATATTGTAGATAATTAATTTCATGTTCTTGAAAAATACAACTATTTGGCGTAAATAAGCAGTGATTTATCCAGCATATAAGTAATTACACAGCTTAGCACAAGCAGACATACAACATTTCATAAGACAAGAAACAAGCGAGATATAATTTAAAATAGATAAACATTTTTCATATAAAAACTAGGTCTATGTCTATCGGTCTGGATTTTAGAAAACTTGCTCAAGTACTTGAAGACTAGATACATTTATTTTTTCATAAGTCAGGTCGCATGCACACACACTCATGCACAGGAATAGGCGTAATAGCTTTACGAACGAAGTTGTGTATTTCTGTTGATTTATTAACGTCCCGTAGTTACAGATTTATTTGTACCTAATCAATGTCACAAACCGTATCTTGCGCATCGATGTTACAGGTGCAGTCAAATTTAATGGCTTTTCACCTTGAAGCTAAATTTCACTCACTAGTAATAAAAAACAAGGTCTGTCAGTCTAAGTGACAGTTATTTTAACACGTTTATTGCTGCTGTTGTTGTCAAAATAGTTTGACAATGAATGTCTATGACGTACAATATGAGATCTGGTGTAAAATAAGCAAAAACTAGAAGGAAAGAACATTAATGTTCGGAAAGCCTTGGCAATAATAAAATCAATTATATTTATATGTATATTTTTTAGAGATGGGCCGAATGTGGTTTGAACCGAATCCGAACTTCGGCCGAACATTCGGTTAAAATGAAAAGTTCGGCCGAAGTTCGGCCGAATTTCGGTTCAATTTCGCGCGCTTTCTCGAGAGCGACACGTCGTGACTTGATTACGCATTTACTTCAATCTCGAATATATTTATCGTCTCCTGGAAGCTCTGTATATTCTGAGCAACTTTTATCGTAGGCAGGAAACGTACATACGAAAAAAAAAAAACGTAACAAACTTCTGCCAGATAAGGCAGAGTTTTTGGTGTTTTTGCACCATAGCCTGCCTCTAGTAAATTTTAAATATGAGTGAGTAGATAGATGAGAAAAGCTTGTTAATATGAAAAATAAGTACTCTTTAGTTAATGAATGTTTAGTTTGTGAATCAAAAACGTGATTTTTTAATTCAATTTACGAATTGTAATCCAGATGTTTGTTAGAAGAATAATAAGTTTATTTAATTTTTGTAATAGTATGTATAATTATTATGTCAAATTAATTAGGCACAGATTATCAAGACTAATAAGAAGAACCGATTTAATTTAAGATTTACATTTACCATGTTCGTAACTAAAATAAATGACCATGAGAGAGATATATGACCATGAGACATGCGCGTGCACAGGATTATGACAGGGTATGCGGCGGAGTAATCGGTCACAAAAACTTTTTCTTTTATAGATTTTTAGCATAGCCACAGCCACGCTTCGCCACCATGCTACGATGCGTGGCTGTGGCTATGCTAAAAATCTATAAAAGGCAAAGTTTTTGTGACCGATTACTCCGCCGCATACCCTGTCATAATCCTGTGCACGCCCCTGCCATGAGAATAGCATTACTGTTATAAAATTATGTCTTTTTGAGTAAAAGACATAATTTTATAACAGTAATACTATTCTAATTCTATAAAATTTTAGTCAAAATAGTGCAAGTAAGTATTATTTTTCTTGTGCCGAATGTTCGGCATCTGAACCGAATTTCGGCCGAATGCCGAAGTTCGGTTCAAGCTGCCGAAATTCGGTTGAACCGAATGTGAACCGAATTTCGGCCCATCCCTGATATTTTTATATATTTTACACAATTCAGTTTTAGAAGTTTAAAAGAGCAATCAATCAGCATTCAAACAGGAAGTAAATGTGATAACTTAATGTGTGATACGATTTAATAGTGTTTAACTACAATATGACCTTTTATATTCTTTTGTGTCTAAAACACAACAATAGCAATAATGGCACAAAAACACTTCCTTGTAATTTATTGCATTGAAAACAAGTTTCGCATTAATTATAAAAAGTATTTGTGCGATTTATCAAGCTTCGTTTCACCGGCACACATCAAAAGAGAAAATAAATCATCATTACAATAAATAAATAAGAAAATACATCACTTTATCAGTTAATTAACATTACATAAATAAAATTAACTAGCGGTGTACATGAAAAAGGGTATGCGCGCACCGGCTCGCTCGTCGTGTCAGAAACAAAGGCCTGCGCGGGCGCAGCGAGCAAGTTCAATGCCGCGGGTTGCGCAGGCGATGAGCGATAAGCCCAATTTGGATGCACTGTGACGAAAATCGTACGTGCTTGCACATAACATTTTTTTTAGAAAAAGTCTGTTGCGTCTTGCTTACTAATGTTTTGTCAGTTATGACGAAAAACTGAGCGTAGGCTGCATAACGATGTGAACTATTGTGAGTTGAAAACGACTTAGCTCCTTTATTACCATTTTCTTAACCACTGTAAAGTTATGTGTAGATAAATCTATACTTATAATAAATCTGTAGAGAGGTCAATTCTGTACATTAAATATATTTACAAAATAACTATCAGGGGGTGATTAGGGATCGATACTGATACCAAAAATGCAATCAGTAAAATTTTTGTCTGTCTGTCTGTCTGTCTGTCTGTCTGTCTGTATAACCGTTATAGAAAAAAAAACTACTCGACGGATTTTAACGAAACTTGGTACAATTAATATTCATACTCCTGAGCGGGTTATAGTATACTTTTCATCACGCTATAATCAATAGGAGCAGAGCAGTGAAGGGAAATGTTGGAAAAACGGGAGAAGTTACTCCATTTTTTAAGCTTCCGTCGCGTGTGCAACCTTAATGGTTAAAGCTACACAGAAATCATTTATGACGGAAATGTTCTCCTTAAAATTATATAAAAAATATCCCACGACAGCATATGCCTATCTTTTATGGTTGACTCACAATAACACGTGTAACTCCCGATAGCTTAGCAGTTCGAAGCTTTCTGATTATAATATTTGTCTACTCTTACGTTTATAACACACTCAGTCACCCCTAATTGAAAAAGTTAACATTATTAACTATTCCATAAAACAGAATCATATAAATCGGTATAGAAACACCAAAGTTATGCATGAAATACGCTAATAATAAGCCATCGCGCGTGAATACTGAATCATGCTATAAGGATTATTTTTGAGAATCGGTCACCGCGCTCGACGCGTCTCGATTGGCCAAGTGCGAGCCAGACTCGCCCATGAAGGGTTCCTAAAAACCTTTAAAATTTCTAGAAACCAGCTTATTTGCATTTTTACAACTACGCTAGATAACTTTGTTGTTCATAGTGTTTGTATGAATTACAAAGTTATATTTGCGGTTTTAGAAAATATGCTGTATCTCAAAACTGCTTACCCGATTTCGTTCATACCAATTTTGGTTGAAAGTTTACATTAGGATCTACAGACATATATATATTTTTTAGATTTTTCACTCCATTATTATAGAAGTTAGAGGGAGGGGGGGACATTTTACCACTTTGGAAGCTTATATCTTTTAAACGATTGACTTTATGAAAAAGTGGCTTTAGAAACCCTTATATCATTTTTAAAGACCTGTCTATAAGTACCACACTCGCATAGGTTTCATGAAAAAAAAAAATTTCAGTTTTAGTTCCATGTATGGGGATCCCCCTTTATTTTAAATATTTTTAATTTTTGTCTTAAAATCGGAAAGCTGTTCATAGAATACATCTACCTACTAAGTTTCACATGTATAGTCTTAGTAGTTTCGGAATAAAATGGCTGTGACATACGGACGGACGGACAGACAGACAGACAGACGGACGGACAGACATATCGAAACTATAAGGGTTCGTGTTTTGCCATTCGGCTACGGAACCCTAAAAAGGCGGGGTGTCCGAGCGCGAGGTTCGCGGTTGAGTAGTGACCAGCCTTAGTGTGCTGAACTACGAGAGGCCCTATCTAAAAAAAAAAGTGCGGGCCTCATACAATTTTTTAAAATAAGATTTGACCTAAAGGTCCAGTTACCAGGTCATAAAATCCCAAAAAAAAAAACATACAATTTTTGCCTGTTGATCCCATTGAGATAGGAAAAGTATGGTTGATCCGAATTCAGAGCGTTCGACCTTATTGACAGACAATACCACAGAGTACTTTCATATATTGTACAATACTTATAAGACAGATATTAACAAACCGTGCTTATCAGCGCGACTTTTAGTCGTTGATAATTTATTTTTAGATTCCTTTTGTTGTTATTTTATAAAATAGGTATTAGTTATTTTAGTATAACGATAGGTAAGTTTTGGCTAATTTACGTTCACTTTTTTTATATTAGTTTTATTTTCACCCAGTTGCAACAAAATATAATCGAGGCTCAAATTTTTACAGGTTGCGGTGCAGGAGAAACCGTCTTTATTCCCAGAATTCCCATAATACCAAATAATTTTCCATTCGAATTTAAAAGAACGCAATTCCCAGTATCGGTGTGTTATGCAATGACAATTAATAAGGTTCAAGGGCAGACTTTTCGTGTTGCTGGAGTAGATCTCGGTGTCAGTTGTTTCTCGCATGGTCAGTTGTACGTCGCTCTTTCCCGGGTTAGCAGTTCTAGAAATCTTTATGTTCACGTGCCGGACGGGTCAACTTTCAACATAGTTTACCCGGAAGCTTTGCGCTGAAGTATTTTCGTTCTATAGGTACTTAAGCCTCATGTGAACGTGATTTAAACAATATTACCAATACATTAACTTAATAACACATAAGGAGTTACACGCTGACGGAGTCGCGGGCACAGCTATTAACAATAATATTGTGCGGTTCCGCATTGCGATATTTTTCAACAGTATTATAGACTGACATATTATATTTCCCTACTAAATTACGAAAGTTAATCTGTCTGTTACATCAAAATCACTGAACCGTGAGGAAGGACATAGGCTACTTTTTACGAAAAACGACGGAAACGCGGACGATGTCGCGGGCAACAGCTATCTATACTAATAATATAAGGCTGAACAGTTTGTTTGTTTGGTTGAACGCGATAATCTCAGGAACTACTGGTTCGAATTGAAAAAAATATTTAATTTTTAATTAAATAGTCAATTTATAGAGAAAGGCTATAGGCTATATATCATTACGCTAAGGCCAATAGGAGCGGAGCGCCAATGAAGAATGCTTCAAAATCGGGGTTAAATTTAACGTTAGCCCAAAGTAACTATTCCACGCGGACGAAGTCGCGGGCAAAAGCTAGTATAAAAATAAGTGCACTAGTAGTAATGACTAAGTTAAAACAACATTACCTAAATAAAACTAGATTTGTATGCCTTCCCTGCCCCATGGCCCGCGCATCAGCGATACGAAAAACGTGACACCGGAGGGCCAATTAAACAAATCACTATTTGCATTAATTCCAATTAAGATCCGATGAACAACAAACAAAGAGCACATAATTAAAATGACCTGTCATTTAATGAACAACAGGAAAACACTATATATAGTGTATAGGGAAATCCGATACTGGTGGAAGAATTCCTAACATTGTACAGCTAAGATATAACAGGTCAATATTTGCATAGGTAGTACACGTATAATTTTAAATGTTTAACTTCGTTTTCAATGGAAAACAATAAGGTGAGTCACGCGACGTTTCAATCAAACTGCAATTTTACATACCAGAACCGCAAGGAATTTACGTAAGTCATTTGTCAAATGTCAACTGCACAAATTGTGACTGTAGAGTAGGAAGCGAATACGCAGCAAATTGAGCAGACATAACCCAAGATACTGAAAGGCTTAACCAATCTCTAATCACAATGTCAGCTGGAGATGTAAGTCACAGAAGGAAAAAAACATTGAAGCCTTTGCCGTAAGTCAAGATAATGTTAGTAGAAACATGCTTTACGTGTTAATTAGGCAAAACTCTACATCATCATCAAATCCCATAACATTGAATGAAGACTACCAGTAAGTCAGGATAGGAAAGTAAAAGTAAGAAACCAATTAAAACCACATTAGCCAGAAAACGAATGAAGAAATAAATTCATTACCTACTTAAGGTACACGTAAAATCCTAACCCACTGACTCCTGAAATAAAGTTTAATTGCACCATAAAATCGACTGGCTATCTTAATCGTCGTAATGGGCGTTAAAACTGTAGCTTCCTGGTATCAGTTGAAACGCATCAGAACTAAAATTATGTTACTGGATGTTTGAATTTTAATTCTATAACGCTAGGGTGGACTGTTAATGGCTTATAGACTTATAGTCTCGGTAATTATACTATATTTTAGAAGCTTTTGTGTTGACACGAGAAGTACGTAACGCCTCAATCAAAACTAAAGCATTTTGGATAGCTTACTATACTGGTAGCTAAATTGTCGACCAGGGTTGCGGGAATGGTCTAACGAGATACCGAGATCCTGGAACGCAAGGCCAACGTAGACTAGTGTGGGTTTTTAGTTAGTAGAAGTCTGACAATCCCCTTCCGCTCCAATAAAGCAGGAGGAGTAAATTGATGATTTTCCCTACGAAAAAAAAAATAGACGAAACAGTTACATGGTGTAAACTAAGATTAAAATAAAAGCATCATATTTGTGGACTATTTTCAACCGATGATGTGGGTCCCCTATCTATTAGTAGACTAGACGTTTCCGCCTGTCATGTTCTATCAAAATATTACTTTGGTAAATGTTTCCTACTAACAATCAGTGTATCCATTTGTCTTAAAAACGTGTCTATATCGTGTTTCAGTAGTTTGTGGTCATAGTCAAGTATATCTAATGTGACCATTAATTCTTTGACTCAAAACGGGACGGTTTATTTAGGTCAATTTTAAAAGTTATTTATTCAGATAAGTCAGTCAGCTTAAAAGTTACAAATTAAAAAATATATATACCTGAAACATTTAGTTATATTTATATTTGTCAGAGAAACAAATCGGAATGAAACTCTTGCTACTTTTTTTTATATTCAAAGGTGAATATATATCTGATATAAACTGAAGTAATAGATTTCTTTATTGTTTTTAAGGCTTGCGTTTGACCATCATCTCACCTGATGGTAAGCGATGATGTGGTCAAAGATGAAGTACACTTACCTAGAAGTAACCTATTCACTCTCGATTTAAAGTGTACAGGGTTAAAAAAAATACTTTTTCTATGTATCTCGACCGCAAAAAAAACGACAAAACATAATAAAAAAGTTTTCACAACACTTTTCAAGCAATCCGATTCAATTTTTCCATTCCAGATACAAGCATGTGTAGCTTAGTTGGAGGGGTTAACAAGATTTGCTAGTAATGCGGATTATACCCACATCACCAGTTCTCTTTAAAAAAATCTTATTTCATACTTTAAATATTCATATACCAACATAAACATAACCAACCACATCTAAAACAACCCATATAAATTGGTTATAAAAAATAAAATTACTCATCTAATTTATGACAAACGTAAATTCACCAGAAATCAATAACTTTAAATTATTTACGATCTAAGTTAAATAGTCCACATACGGGACCACGGTATTTCGCCGAGAATCAGTATGGGGCCCGATAATACCATGTAATAAATTGAAATGTCGCCCTAAAAATGAATGGACCAATAGGCTCATAATCCACCCACAATGCTATATATTATGGAGCAACGTTCAAATGTGGGTAACAGTGTCAAAGATGACGGCAACACAGTAGGAGAATCAAATAGGAAAAGGGGAACGGCCAAGTCCAGCATGAAATTAACATTTTAATTTCCTGTAATTGATACAGGATTTATTACTTAATAGGTATGAGGAATTACACAAAAGGTAAATATCCGTGTGTACAGAACATCTTGCAATCATTTATTTTCCGTAAAGTTAAAGTAGAAACTACGCGATGCCGAATTATCAATACTGATCGTAAATTAGAAAACCTGTGTTAACAACAGGGAGCATACTGTATTAATGAATATTTTGTTATCAAAGATGAGAGAAGATACACGATTCGGTTCGGCTTCGTTTGAAAAGGAAAAAGTACGTAAATTATAGCTGACTTGTTAATTATCAATTTTAAGGATAAATGGGAAAAGGTTCACCTCCTACTGTGACTCAAATTGGGAAGTAATTATTTCTATAAATAATTTGAAATTGTGGGGAAAATGGTGTTCAATTTCTTATCTGTATCTTCAAAGAGAAACCAAAGTTTTCATATCGCAACTTACTCAGTCTTAAATTATTATTTAATGCTGACGGTTCTGGCATGGACATTTACCTGTAACAATATAAAATCATTTTAACAAAAAATAAAACCGACTTCCAAAAAAAACACTGCAAAGTGAAAAAAACTTTTTACCAAAAAATTAAACCGACTCCCAAAAAACACTGCAAAGTGAAAAATAACTTTAATTTCGGAAGTCGGTGCTTTGGCATTTTTTGGTAAAAAGTTTTTATTTCACTCTTTTTAGTTGGTCTATTTTTAATTTACCTAGTTACAAGAGCCTAATTATCAACTACTTATAACCTTTTACAAAATATTGCTTTTCCCAATGCTGGGCCGTTAATTGTTGAGGAGTTCTCCTGGTACTTCACCATCAGCTCTACATCACCATATGCATTGTGACGAGCATAAAGTGCGTAACATCCATATTCAAGTAATCGAATCGCAATCCACTCAATACTTATTATTGAGTAGTTTCGGCGGCCATCTGTGGTCTTCATCATCAGTTCCACTTCCTCAAATGGTACTTTTTGAGAGCAACTGCACAAGTTACTATAATAAATACCCAAAACGACATAGGTGTGCCTATAATATTTGAAGATTTCCCTCGATTTCTCCAGGATCCCATCATCAGATCCTGACGTTTATGAAAATGGGACCAATATCGAAGTATACCCTTTCAATCAAAAAAAGAATTTTCCAAATCGGTTCAGCCGTCTTCGAGTAATCGATGATCATACATTAAAAAAAAAAAAATATATATATATACGCGTCGAATTGATAACCTCCTCTTTTTGTCGTCGGTTGAAAATAAAACATTATTAACACAAAAAGCATAGACGCCATAATTTGCTTAGTAAAATATGATACAAAAAAAAAACTAAAATTGCGCGACTGGAATGAATAACATAACAAGCCCAGTGTGAACTTAGCACTTGCTCTACCGCTCAGCCACCTAATTTATTCAAAGACACGTGGTCGAAATACAGCAGGCCACGGGAGAGGTAAAGCTCATATAAATACCGTTCAAGGCGCGAACTAAGAGAAAGTTTAGACATTGGAAATTGATTTACAAGTGAATAATAAATAATATGGTACCGACTGTTATTGACTGATGCTATAAATTAAATATCGATAAAGTATTCGATTATATTGATTGTAAAATCGAGTAGTAAACCTACCTTTGGGATAACGTTAGGTTTAATTACGAATTTAGAACCCTTGGAGAGAAGATAGAGTAACGAGAAAAGGAATGTATCGTAGGTACTTCATAATGTGAATATCGAGTCTAGTAAACAAAGAATTTTCAACAGGCCACTACACCAAATCAGATGCAGTCTAAAATAAAACTCTGTAACACACAAAACAAAAACCCTTTCTCGTCCCCCACCATTGTGTTAATTACTACAGACAGACGTACAAAAAACCCACTCGACTTTTAAATTACAAGCAACGGAAAACAATAAATAAAACAAATAAGACAATAGGACCCTCGGGGCTGAGTATCTCGAGCGAGGGACTATTACCAATGGTAACATAATAAAAAGGTTCCCACCTACGTGGCGCACACAAAAAAGGGGGGTTGGTCCGGCGCGCACGCGCATGTTTCAAGATGGCTGCGTTTGAGTGATGTGCAAGGAGCGGATTGAGAGTTCCACTCTAAGGGTTGATAGACTTTTTGTATTATTTATACGTTACATTTACGTCAGGCTTCATGTTGGTGGTCTCTAAATGACATCTGTCACAACTGAACTGTCTAAATTTGTCAATGGATTTTTTTTGTTGTATTTTCATTTTGTGGATTCGATGCGACGGGAAGAGGCCAAACTTAGGAATTTGATGTGCCTGAAAAGATTGAATATTGAGGTAATTTTAAGCAATGTTTACATTTTTTTTCTAGAGGTGGTAATTCTCATAGATGTCTTGCGCTCTGAGGTGAGCAAAGTGGTCTTTCATACTCAAACTGACTAAAACCACCCCGTGTTCTTTCGCTCACCTGTTTCGGAGGCTGTGGGAACACAGTAATGTTCTACAACACACTAAGTTGCACCTTTGTGTTTTTTTTACAGGATTCATAGGCTTCAACAATCCGCTTACTCTCTAAACTTAGGCCCCCGAATTCACCAAGCTGCGCTGACACAGCGTGTGCGACACTCAGACCGACATTTGTCACGCGGTGTCCTCCAACCCTGCACACAGTACAGTACTGCTTATGATAATATTTCGCCTCCACGTTTAAGGAGACGCAGGACAAAGCAGCCGCTTATCTACATGATGGATACTGTTGTGCCCGCTAGTGTTTGGTTATCTTTTGTCCCGATGGATAAGAATCTTTTAGAAATACAAATTGAGGTGTTGGGGAGATTTCTTTGTCGTGGAACATTTATTTAAGCTTAATTATTGATGTTTTTACACGAGCATGATGTTCTAGAAGCGCACCTATATGGGTATTTCGAAAGAAGTGTCTCTTGGCTCAGCAGTGAGACCTGATAGGTTATGAATACCAAATATGTATAGATACTTTAAAGCAACATAATATAGGACGTACAATACTTTTATTTGTTTATCAACATCAAATAAAACACTAGCAAACGACCATAAACACGTCCTCCCAATACATAGTCGTTAAAAGCGCCGCAAACACAGCTCGAGCGCATTCACACCTATCACAACTGCAGACGTCGTAGTATTTTTCTCCAGAGCGACTTAATAATGAGAATAGTAACATAAAGCAACACAAACATGGTACAGTCGAGTCGTTTTAATCTTCGTCAGGTTTTTCTCTATTTCTATTATGAAGTCGGGACACATAATACGTTTTAAAAGTTACGGTAACTGAGCATGGAAAAAATATTGTATTACTTAATCACAAAAGAAAACAACTTAATCCTTGCTCATGCAAATAACGTACCTAGTTTATCTTTGAATAAACTGTCCCTTTAATGAAATAAAAGAAATCGGTTTCAGTCTTTGATTGTGAAGCATTATTATTTCTGTTATTATCAGTGGCTGTGAGTAACATATATACATACAAGTCAGTAAAGAAATTATTCAAGACTCTGATCGGACCAAAAAAAGGTTTGACGTGCAAAACCTATTTCACTGTGACTGTACTTACAGTGCATAGGCCCTGTCTTGTACGAAAAGGAAAAAGTCTTGCAACATTCTTACGCGTTTCAGCGCAAACATTACGACTTAAAACCGGCATTAAAGTGACATACAAGCAATTAACATGCGCCGGCGCAGCGGGATTGAGTTTACATTGTTGTACCAACAGTTGGTAATATAATATGTCGCTCGTGTTAACGTGTTTTTAAATTCGTTAAATGGCCCACGTAGATCATTCATGAACATGTCGGGTTCAGCGTTTATTTTAAGTAAACTGTTAATTTTAATGTCTATACAGATTTTGTGCACCACAGTACTTTTGTAGCCTGTAAAGGCCGTATTGAGGTGTGAGCACATGTTCCATAATTATCTTATCATTTTTGCTTATTATTTAACTTGTAGAGTTATACTAAACATTTTTGAAGTACTTAAAAAGTACCTAATTATTGGGAAATAAAGTTGAAACTTCATTGTGTTAGAGACAATACTGTGGTACTATCCGTGGTTTACTCACTGCCGTCACACGGATGCACCCAAGGACGTGCATCGTGTTGTGTTGTGAGACAAAGAAAAAAATAAAATTGTTTTTCTTACATCACCTGTATAAGGCGAATAATTTTTATTTATTTCAATTTAAATAATATTCAAAATAATGGTTACCTAAAATCGAATGCCACTCGTTAACATGGTACAGGGTTGTCGAAAATTTTTCCTTGATATGAGATTTTTAATTAAAATTTAAAAAATAATAATATTGCTAATAATGGTTACTGAAAATCAAATATTCATTATCATGTTCAGGGTTATCAAAATTGAATGGAAAATATATAACGCTATATATGAAAGATTAAAAAATATTTTTGCAATTGATTAATTAAGGCTAGTGACAGCAAAATTCTTGCAATTTAGCATCTGTAGGCAAACAACAGTTGATTATTTATTTATGAATATAATCAAGAGTGATTGATTGATAATAGCTGTGATTTTTATAGCCAAGGAAATTAACCTGTCAAGCGGTCAGACTCGACAACGAACTGCAAACATGTTGTACTTACGCTACATTACAAACTAACTTTAAGTTGTTATTTATTTTTAGCATTAATTGACACTGACCCCAAGGTTCCCATCAAATGTTTATTATCACCTAATGAGTTTTATGTTTGACAATAATAAATGCACCAAAATGACATTTAACATAATCATGAACTTTTCAAATAATTTCACAACTAAGCTTTATGGTCGTGCTAAAAACCAGACAATAACAATATAAAAGCCGGCTAAGTGCGAGCCGGACGCACGCACGAAGGGTTCCATACCATTATCCATAAAAACGGCAAAAATAAAAACACGTTTGTTGAATGTTGTATGGGAGCCCCACTTAAATATTTACTTTATTCTGTTTTTAGTATTTGTTGTTATAGCGGCAACAGAAATTCATCGTCTGTGAAATGAAATGAACATTATAATTGTCTAGCTATCACGGTTCATGAGATACAGCCTGGTGACAGACAAACGGACAGCGCAGTCTTAATAATAGGTTCCTGTTTTTACCCTTTGGGTACGGAACCCTAAAAACACTGTAATATCATAATATGTCATAGGGTAAAGTCAGTATGTTTTCGAGAAACATCTCGTGAGATGGTAATTGGCGAAAGAAATTCGTAAATTTGAGGCTAGCGTGATTTCTGGCACTACATTTCAACCGGAGATAATATTTTACAAAGATACGGAGGTAGTTAACTCTTCGGTTTAATTATAAAAAAAGGAAAACGAACGATTCGCTTCGTAGAACCTTAAAATGTGAAGTACCTATTAATATGCATAAAATGTGTGCATAAATATATGCATTACCTACCTATTTTACATCAAGTCTTGAATACATAATTGGAAACACTATTTTAGGATTTACATAAGTATATTGAATTCTTGATCTACTTTATTGTCTGTTTTTCAGCATAACACTGACACAAATGTGTCAGTGTTATGCTGAAAACTTTATTGAAACAAGCATTCGTATCATTATTAAGATAAAAAATACATTATTAAGTAGACTAGATACTCTAGATAGTCTACTTAATATTGTATTTTTTTTTCTGGAGAGATCTCCAGCAACAAGTCTTGCTCATTCGCCGATTGAGTCTGGCTCCACAGGAATGTCGTCGAAGTAAATACACTCGTATGGGAATACAGCAAATGAGCTCTTAATTAAGACATCTATCTGTATTGTAGACTGCTATAATATTTATGAACGGAGGCTCTCTTTTATTTTGTATGCAAGTTAATTGAGACATTGTTAAAAGTTAAGTTGGAATATAATTGGGTTTGAGTGTGTGAATGTTAACGGCAGAGCGACAGCCCTATGAATTGGCACATACCAAAGGGGCAAGGACAAAAAAATATTTACCTACCGGTTTTTTATGTTTAAAATATAGAATACGAAAAAAAAAATCATCAAACCTACTAAAGGCAAAACATGCAAACATTAAAAAAAGAGAAAATTAGCAATGTGGTTACAAATAATATTAATTACGAGCAATCTTGTTAATCCCTCTAACTAAGCCAAATATGCTTATGTCTGGAGTGGCTTCATGGCAATAGTGTAATGGGGTTTGAACCTGCGACCTGTCAAACACAAAGCCATTCAATCATTAGCCATGAGGCTATTAACGCTTGACATTCTTGTTCAAGTTCGATTTTAAAGGAACCTACTTTACCTACCTAAGTCGTCAATGTTGCAAATCGACTTCTGCCCGTGAACCCTTGACAAAACCATGTTTTGTACTGTCTTGACGCTTCCGCATACTTGTATGGCAACCACGTGACATAGTCATTGTGTGCCAACCTCTATGAAAACAAAATACCTTGCTTTGTACAACCGGCAGCCGTGTGTAGCTTTGTACGATCGGCAATGGGTTCCGCGAACTTGTAATTTACGATGAGAACTATCTAATATTCTTTTAGAATAATTCTAATTCAAGTATTGCCTTGCTTTTAAGTTTGGACGTCTGAAGCATTTATATCGATCTGAATGATGTGTCCGTGTATGGATAGGTTATATTTTTACTTATCGAGGTTTGAATTTGCAATCCTAAAATTACCTTTCCCGTTTTGGACGTTGAAAGTTCTCAACCTCTGTGCATGTCAAACTTTATAAGGCGCGAAGATAACATTAAACAAAAAAGGAAATTTTCAGAAACAGCGATTATGATAACCGTACACTCCGTTGCCCCAGGCTCATCCCACGGTATTCTTGCATAACAGGACTTTATTTCCGCCGTTCCGTGATTTAAGATCGGGTCTGCGCAAATCAATCAACACACCGCACCGCATACTATGACAATGATCAATTTAGCCGAAGATGCCCGAAGTAAACGCACGATTCACCGTTTTCCGAAATCATTCGGAACAACGGGAGTTTTTGAGTTATCGACATTTTCCCATGAAGAAATATATTAAAAATAATATTCTGTATCTGTGCGATTAAATAAAACGACTGTGTAGTAATGAAGAGTGTCTTTGCTAGTAAACTTAATATTTATATAAGCTGTATTTAATTTATTTGATTTCAGAAAACTTGAGCAAATTAATAACTGCAAACGAGTGTTTGAGTAAATATTTTGTTATGTAATTTATGTTATTGTTGTATTAAATATTGTTAATGAAGGGTATATGCAGTTCTCTTTGTTTTACGAACAATGGCCCTTACATAATATTATACTTTTGTAAGTTGTTTAGACTACACGGCGTAGGTATAAGTTTTATACTTTTTGCAAGTTACATTTAATAAATTCATTCTTATCGGATTTTCTGACTCGTATTCGATTTTTTTGGGAAATCTTGGGAGGGGGATAGTAAGGCTGCGTTTCCCCCAGAGATGTGCGATGGAAATGTGTCGTGCGAGGATGTCTAGCTGTGCTGTGAAAATGTGTGGGCGTTTCCACCAAAGCTGTGCGATGAAAATGTGCCTACGAGGATGTGTAGCGGAGCTGTGAAAATGCGCATTAATGTGTGGTGCGAGGATGCGCAAACGTCGCAACACATTCTTCTCAACACACATTCCTCGCAACTTCTCAACACACATTCCTCGCAACATATCCCTCGCAACATATCTCTCGCACACATCCCTCGCTTGTTTTGTATGCGCAAAAATCTAGCTCCGCTGAGCCGTTTCCACCAGAGCTGTGCTGACCGAGGCGAGGTAAATGAAGCGATTCTACTGGTTCTTTACAAACACATCCCTCGCTAAGCATCCTCGCACATCTCTGGTGGAAACGCAGCCTAAAGGGTTGAGATTATAATCTCAACCCAAACTATAGACTATAGTTATAAACTCAGAAAACGATACTGTTTAGTAAAATAAAAAATACAGCTCTCCAGAGCGAGGTTACCAGGAGCTCATTTTCAAACAGTTTTTCCGTCCGTGTCAACTCGAGCCATCACCTAACGAACTCCAGCCTAGCTTAGTAACAGCAGGCCGGACAAAAGCCTTCGCACGCAGATTCTGCACTTATTCACGCTTGTAACAAAAGGGGGTCGGCACTTGAGGCCGCCTGCCAATGTGATACGCGGCTAGTCTGAAGTGTTAGCGACGGCATTTTGATGAAGCTGTTGGAAATGCGACGAGAGCAATGGAGTGAATTTAATTTTGTGCGAGTTGAGCTGGGTTTAGTGGAGCTATGTTGAGTTGACCTGACAATTGGAGGCGACGACCTGTAGGAAAGTATGCTTATGCTTGTAGAGACAAATAATTGTTCATTTAGATCGCCACGATAGGATTATTATTTAATGTCATTGTCTTCTATCTGTCCTTATACAGGTTAGTTTGTTAATTATGTTTTAAAATTTTATCTTTGGATATGCTGAGCAAATTACGAATATTCGCTCAATGTGAAGAGTTACTGCGAGAATGGCCACATAAGCGAAGTTGATAGGAAAAATCCGTAATTATAATTATTATTTTGATTTAGTATTTATACATTACCGCTTTTGCTTGTATATAAAAAAAAAAAAAACTAAATACCACCACTAGAGAATCACTTTTCGTTGTATGCTACACAATCTATATGATCTACCAGTGTGCTAAGTATCAACCCAAATCCATTCAGACGTAAAAACAACAAACAGACAGACTTACTTTCGCATTTATAGTAAATATTACTACTAGCTTTCGTTCGCGACTTTGCCCCGTAGAAGTGTGTGCTTCCTATAACTAGGGCTTCCAATTATCTCCATACCATATTTGAGGTTAATCAATTAGGCGGATTAAGGGAGAAAGGTCACAAAAAAACCGGTCAAGTGCGTGTCGGGCCACGCGCAGTGTAGGGTTCCGTAGTTTTTATAACAGCCAAGTGCGTGTCGTATTCGCTGACTGATCGTTTCGTACCATGCTCTAACTAAAAGCCAAACATGACTACCTAACTAATTTGACTTCCTATACAAATCCTCACCTGATCCGACAATTTTGCACGGAAAGTTTAAATTTTTTGTTAGAGGTTTGTATAAAACTTGTCATAGCCGGTGTTTTGAATTTAAATACGAACACAGAGCTACACTACTCAAACGTCACAAAAAGCTAGCACGATACAACTGATACCATCTATCGACATTTCTATAGAGTTGTTCGAAATTTTCGAGTCAAATACAATTGGTCGACTATTACTCGTAAACTTGTAAAGCCCACTTATGTGTGATAGTTTTCCTTTAAATTTCGTTATATACAGGTACTACTGCCGTGACATTTGAATTTCTAACTATAACCGTTTAGTTGATAGTGGGGGGGGACACTTGACTCTAACGAAAATTGGTACTTTAAAGATTGATAAGTCACGAACAGTTCACTTAATCAAAAAACGGTCTTACCAAACCCCTAATATTTTTGAAAGACCTATTCAACGATATCCCACACTATGGGAAGAACGAAAAAAAAAATTATCATCCCACTTTACATGTATGGGAGGTACCCTAAATAATTGTTTTTTTCAAAATTTTATTTTACCACTTTTTCGGCGTCATTAACGTGTATACTCATGCCAAAGTACGACTTTCTAGTACCAATAGTTTTTGAGCTAAACCGCGGACAGACAGACGGACATGGCGAAACTATAAGGGTTCCTTGTTGACTACGGAACCCTAAAAAAATGGTTACTTAATTTATGGATTATGAATGATCCCGTTTAAAATACATTTTTAAATAAAACATAATAAAAAATGTAAAGATTAAGTTTGAACTATGTACAAAACAGCGCAGTCTATTTCAAAATGCCAGGCATGTGTCACGCAATATCGCACGTTATTTCAAGCCTGTGCATAATCATATTAATCACTATTAATAAATAGTAAGCACCTGTGTTAAAGGTTGCATAACAATGATATCATTCCACCTAATGTTACGAATGCCTGTAAAATGAGTTGTTTTCGATGTAAAGAATTATAATGTACATATAATTTTCACGCTTTGATATGAAGTGAAACGACTTCAAAAAGGGGAGGAGTTTGTGGGGTATTTATGCTCGCCACCAATGCATATGGTGAAGTGAATCTGATGGTGAAGTGAAGCTGGTGAAGTGCCAGGAGAATAGAGAAAAGGTGATAGGTAAAGGATATTGCAGTAGTCTCACTTGTTGTTTATCACTGAAATGTTTGTAACAGATTTAGACAACTAGAAAGCAATTTTAAGTTTTCTATACATAACATAATCAGCCTACAATTTTTCAACTGCAGGGCACGAGCCTCCTCTCTATGATTAGGAATGGGCCGTAGGTATCCACCTCGCAGGACCAATGTGGGTTGGTGCATGTCGCATGTCTTCGTTTCTAGAACATGCCGTTTAATGCCTTCACCGTTTTAAATTTTCTTTGGATAATTAACTATACATCTCTGTTTCTCTTGAGTCTATTTTTTTTTATTGATAATAGACTCGCGTTTGACCACCATCTCACCTGATGGTAAGTGACCACGTGGTCGAAGATGGAGCACGCTTGCTTAGAAGCAACCTATTCACTCTTGACTTAAAGACTTCCAGGTTATAGCGATCAGGAAACACAGACTCCGGCAGGGAATTCCACTCCTTAGCCGTACGCACAATGAAAGTATTCCCAAAACGTTTTGTGCGTATGGGTGGGATGTCCACCATATAACGATGGCGCATCGCTGTTTGTCTTGTAGTTCAGAAACTTCTCAACTAACGAAATGAAATGAAATATTTATTTTGTCAATTGGTTATAAATAACACTTTTACACGTCATGTTTTCTTACGTGTTGCTATTTAGATCTTGATGTCTCGAATGTGTTTCCAATAAGAACTTGGCATATGGGGACGTATAATTTCAGCATTAGTCTAAGTAGATCGGGTTCTATAATGGAAGTGGAGCTGGGCAGGACATCTAGGAAGCCGTGGTGATAGCAAGCAAGTGTAGTAAAACTGTCACCAAATGGCATCAAAGCAAGAACGAGTGTTGGTCGTCCGACAGTGAGATGGACGACATTGATGCAATCACGGGTATGTTCTGACAGCAACGTGGAGCTTGTCATAAGCAAAGAGATGCCTATATCCAGGAGTAGGTGAAGTCATGCTGATGTCTGACGTGAGGTTGTTGATGTCTGACGTGAGGATTACATGCTCATAACATTTTTTTTTTCTCTAGCAATTAGCGAGTGTCTGAACAATCAGCAAGATAGAAGCTACCAGACCAAACTATAGTCATCAATCTTTTTTGCGTATGACTTTCCTTGGCATTAATTACCCTTGATGAATTTCAACGCAATGGCATTGGCGCATATGTAGGTACTTTACACACGAAAACCAATAACATTATTATCATTAAATGAAACTCATAAAAGCACAAAGTAATTTATAACTTCTTGCCACAGTACTTAATGACCACAATAATTGTGAGGTGGCTGTCTCATTTAGTTGAACGTTAATGCCTGTCAGCCAAATCGGAGAATTAATGAAATTATTACTATACTTTATTTTATTATAAAAACGTTTACGTCAACCTGTGGTAACATGTACGAACTGAAGGTAATGGATATGAGTAACTGAGTTTTAATGTGAAGGAAAGTGGTAAAGCATTACTCTTATCATGTAGGTATGATTGTGGAAACATCATGTTTTCATTCCGGGTAAGAATAAGGAAGGTTCCACAGAAGAAGGAACATATACAGGGTTATTGGAAATATGTCCCGATCCTGTTAAGGGCGTGTAGATGAGGTCATTAACTAACAAATAAAATGTTCCGCCGTCAAAATAGATTAGTGATTTCTAGGAGAAAAAAAAAAATCATAAGACGTTGCAAAAATCATAAAAATAAAATAAGTATTGGATCTCTTTTTTCAAAAGTACGGAGGTTTTTAATTGTTTTATGTTTTTTTATTATGCGGAACTTAATTAGCTATTTAATAAATAAGAATGCTAAAACGTGTTTTCGTTTTTTTTTATATATATTTTTAAAAGAGATAGTCATATTTTGATATTAAAAAAAAATAATTCTCGATAATGGTATACTTTAGGCCTAGAAACTTAGGGTTGATTTGTTAGTTAATGACCTCATCTACACGCTCTTAACAGGATCGGGACATATTTCCAATAATCCTGTATTTTTGGATTTCTGTACATATAATCAATGTAACAGAAAGAGTAGTAAGAGACGGTTCTAAATTAATTTGGTTGTGTTAAAACAGTCTCAATCATTTTTGTATAGACTAGAAATGTATGAAAACCTAAGTTTCTAATTGTCGGGTTGCCAACAAAGAAGCGCTGAATTATCTGGACGAGGTATTATCGTATCATTTCAAACGATCTTAACAACTACTGGTACTGATAATAAACGATTAAATAGAGCCAAATATAGTAAAAAATTAATAGTTTAAAAAACCAAAAACACGCTTTTAAGACTAATGTAATGAGCAGAAATTAGAAATGTTTACTAGTAGGCAGTCCAAGGTTCCATCAGCCACCTTCCAATTCCATCGTCAGACCAGCTCGATGGTATCATAATATTATATTGTCGTCTAATCTACACATAACTGCCAAGTTTCATGATGATACAACAATTAGAAGTACGTTTAATTCAGATTCTTAGATTTTATTGCATATTTAGTTCGTTACAGATCGACCTTTTTTTATTGTATATAGGTTCGCGTTACAGATCGACCTATAATAATAAATCTATGGATTACGCGGTAATTCAAAAAGGTTAAGAAAACCGATAACGGATTTTCTTTAGGTTTGTTATAATCTTGAAACCTGATCGTGTTCAAAGTCCATTACGTGGCCTTTCTCACAAGTGCAAACACGACTATGATACGATATTCCATCATGGAATGCCAGTGTCTATCTTCCGGCTTCATCATCAGACCTTGAAACCTAATCGTGGTCAATGTTCATTACAAGACTTTTCTAAGAAATCCAAAACAACTATGATACGATTTTCCATCATGAAGTTCTAGTTCATACCTTCCGGCTCCATCATCAGATCAGTTCGACAGTATCATATTATTGTATTGTCATCAGAACTACATACAGCTGCCAATTTTCATTACGCTACGACCCTTGGAAGATGGTTAAATTAGTTACCTTAGATTCCATTACATAGTTAGTTACATACAGGTCGACCTAATAAAAGCGTGTTAAAAAATTATTGCTTTCAACAGCTTGGTAACAGAATCAACTCAATATTTGACGACTATTCTTCACTATTAGCAACCCGACAATTAGAAACTAGATTTTCACGCATTCCTAGTCTCAATAATTTGTGTATTTCACCAATGACAGCTTCAACACAACCAAATGAATTAAGAACCATCTCTTACTAAACTAGATGTGCGTAACAAAAAGCAATAATTAAAAACGCTGATAGCTCAGTAATAAGTAAAGTCGGAAACGAGACAGTAGTCGTTAGGTCGAAGCCGGACTCGGTCTAATTTATTCTTAGTGGTACTATTAATCATAAGCTACAAAAGGGAAGGAATACAATACAATAAATGCTTGTCCGTAACTCCGTAGTGACTTATTACTGGCTATGTTTCAACGCAGTAGAGCGGAGTCACTGAACTCGTATTATCTCAATAGTTTCTATCGGATTGGTTTTATTTGTAGAGCAGGATTAGCGATAAAGAGAATAATGGATGTTGTTTTATACTGCACATTATTTTAATTTTGATATGAGAGAATGACGCCACGATAAGAGTAGAAACACACTTACAGGTAACTAATTATTTGTGATCAGCATAGGTCGACCTTATTCATATTTCACTATTGGTCTTTGTACCATCTATTATCTATCTATCATTCCGGGGCCGCGGTATCTCATTAGACCATTCCCGGAACCCCGTCAGGCAATGGTTCAATCGGGCCCAGTCACTAATGCTGACTGCTATATGAGGCGCATGGAACACGACGCGCCATCGATCCAGACGGTACTCGGTGAGCTACCTGCTCGCCGTCCGCAAGCCCGCGCCTCGGTGAGCGCAAGCGGTCTAACTAATCATTTCTTTATTGTTCTTCTCCTATTGTAGATATTCAGATACATACTTAAATTACTCCTCAAGGCTCAATCTGCTCATCGTCCTCAAACTGCAAGGTTCAATCTATTTTCAAGCCATCGTAAGTATTCCATGACCACGTCTCCACTAGGCCTTATAAATACCAATTCTTATCTTCGCACACAAAAGAGAAAACTGGTAAACAAGTCGAGTACATACGAGCCAGAGTTATGTTGTTGGGTAAATAAAAGTTAATTAAACAAGCGAGGTCGGCTCGGGCGCAACCTTTAACGGTGCAACAACATCTTTCTAGTCAGAACAACTGCACAGAAGTCGAAATCTATCATTAAGTCGTTCTGATAACAATAAACTGTGTATTTACTGTCTGATTAAAAGTGTTCGTTTAAATCAATTAATTGTATCAATTTGACGACACGGTTGGCGAGTGATTTAGCGATTGGCTGTTTCGCGGTGTTGATTCCATTAATTTGTTCTCAGCTGATACGCCACGAACTCCGCAAAAGCTGGTGCATTCACCATGAAGGAAAAAAAGTTTCAGCTTTGCCTTCAATGTAAAACATGCCTTAATCTTCTTACTAATATAATAATTTAGATGTTTGTTTGAATTTTTGTTACTCAATCACGCCAAAACGGCAGAACGGATTTGGATGAAATTCAATAAGTTGATAGCTGAAATACTGAACTACTCCCAAGCAAACGTAGTCGCAGGCATGGCTTGTTACGACTATAAATCATTCTAATCCTTTCTGAACACAGTTCCAAACATAATGCATTTCGCATACAACCTCGCACACCATAGAGCCGTCACTCCGCTCATACAATGCGCACACGCACTATTAGTGACACCGGACGCGGCCCGTTATGCTGCCATCGATCATGCGACGAACTTTATTTATCCATGCACTGACCCTAATGAGGTCTTCATACGACTTTTCCTGGTTTAATGACTTTACCATTTTTGTCAGTTGACTGTTGTTCTCTTTGTATTTTTCGTGTTCAGAAGTAAATATAGTATCTACAGTATAGTATAGGCCTAGTCCAGAACATATGTAGTATATCCTTGTGTCAAGGTATCATCTATATCTTCTGAAACATTAAGACGTGAAGAGGTCACAAATAACATGCTTTGTTGACTTGGTGAGTTGCTTTAGCATTTCCTTACATATTATGATACAAAGTCTCCCTTTGCCTGCCTGTCTGTTCACGATAAACTCAAAAACTACTGAACAGATTTTCATGTGGTTTTCACCAATCGATAGAGTGATTTATGAGGTAGGTTTTAGTGTATAATTTATTAAGGTTTTGTTTGAATTAGCAGAATATGATGGCCGTGTAGCTAGTTATAAATATTATAAGTACAGGTGAGATGAAGAACTGCTTTAGTAAAACTTGGTAGAGCTAGGTTTCGGAAAAGTTTCAATCTCATTTAAATCTTAAGCTTTCATTAGTTAGGCATCTAATGTAACTAAACTATTACTAGGTGTTATAGTGCAAGAAAAAACACGTAGGCTGGGCGGATTAATAATAAGAAACGATAGGCTTCGTACGTGTAATTATCAAGTACCACAGTTAATGACATTGATATAATAAACATTAATTTCGTTGGTCTATGGTGCTAGTGTGCGTGCCTTGAAACAATATATTTTCATGCTATTTAGTACTTAACCTCTAAAATAAATGTTATTACTTTTAGCGTAATGACGTAATGAGACTAAAGGTAAAACATTATTAGTTTCAGTTGAATATTGGAAATAGAATTTATGATGGCCATGAAATATGCAGACATTAATTAGTATTGACATGCAATTTGTCACTAATATGCAATGTCACGTAAAATTAAAAAAGCAGCTACTACTCCTTACCTATTAGGAATATTACAAAAGCGCTTGTACTTCTCGGTTAAGTAGTAACCAGCCTTAGTGTGCTGAACTACGAGTGGCCCAATCAAAAAAATAAAAAGCTTGTACTTCATGGTTTACAATAATAAAGCCACAATTAAAAACATAATTGGCATGCCTGCGCGTCAAGATGCGTGGGCGCCGTCACTTGGACGCGGCTTCAACGTGCATGACGTTTGCTGTACGCAACAAGCCATCAAAACTGACGCACAAATAAAACGGTGACAGATGGAAAATTGCAATCTGCACTCACGACATGAGGGATAAGCAAAGAGAATAATACTGCACTCCTTGTTATTGTCTCTGGCCGAGAGTGGCCATTAGTCGCGGAATTTAATCGTGTTTATTGCTTCGCTAACTTTTATGTCTGAAACTTACGTTTGTGGAATGTGGAGAAACAAACGAGCAGACATATATTTAATGTGTAAATATGTTCCAATTAAAATGCCACTCAACGAACCAGATACTAGAAACAAAAAGCAATCATACACTAATGAATTCTCTCAACAGTTACTAATCAAATAATTAATACTCGCATAAGAATGTGAACATCATACGCTTAACGAGATATTTGTTCAATACAAACAAAAATTTAAATTACCCATGAATTGACGCCGACAAATTAATCGATATCATTTGTTAGGAAAAATTACGCAGAGTAAACACATATAACGATACTCGATTCGATTTTGTGTAATGGTTGGTCGATTTTAATCGAGAGGTAATTAAAGAACCAGACTGGTTTTCATAACGAGGTTAGTGGATTGAATGTGGCTAGTTCGCAGATTAATAAAAATATTTGTTCGACACAGATGGGAATTAACGCGGTTGTAAATTCTCTACTAACGATACCGATAGGCCACCAGCTCTATGGACCTCCTTAAGAGCTAAACGAACATTTCACTTGCATAAAATCAGATTGCTGGTATCAGGATGTTGCATGTAGGTCGATGACTTCACATTTGACTTATGCATGTCACACTTATGTGTCCGCCTGATAATCACGATGAACTTTACAAAAAATGACCTGAAAATAGACTACTGTGTTAGTGCTGCGAATATTATTTTAACACCTGACTTAAGTGTAGTGCTGCGCCAATTACAAAAGGCGATCTAAATTATGCAATTAATTAGAAAGCATGAAAACGCTAAAGAGTTCGCCATTATGCAACACCTTTCGCGGGTTCTGGCAATTTTAGCAATTGTCACGTTCGGTCGGACGAGCCCAACGCATTCACACTTGGACGATTACAAAACTTTTTTTTATAAGAGAAACCGTTTAAAAATCGACAAACGCCGCTCATTTTTGCAACGATCGAGTTACAATCTGCATATAAAAACTGTTGATTAAATTTTACTTTGATTCATTTGAATCAATTCAGATCAATTGTAGCAGATGCGAAACTAATTAAGTTTAATGTATTTTTATTGACAACTAAGTTAAACGATACAATTATAATTTACCAGAAAAAATAAATAGAATTTGAACGACAATACTCTGTTACAAACTCAATCAAACTACCGATTTCTCTCAAGGCATTGAAGAACATTACAATAAATATTATGGTATTTTGGATTTATGTAACAGAAGATAACACATGGAAGTTAAAAACCCATTGAACGCACGAACACAGCTCAACAGAGATGACCCCTCCACTTACATCATACCTATTAGGAGTAATAGCCACGTTTTAAAAATCATTTCTGAACAGATTACCGGTTATACAACATTAAAACAATCACTGGTTATCAAAGAGGATACAGTGTTGTCTGAAGAAGGTATTATTAGCTTTAAATTGGCAGCTCTCATAACATTTTAAATACTGCTGGCAGGTAGAGTGGCATTAAACCTAGGTAGATTTGAATGGGGTATTGTTCAGAACTTCAGTATCCTTATCTCCGTTGCGTGTCTTTGTTGCACGCAAACGTTACCTCATCAATTTCGCCTGATATCGGTCACTCCAACTTCGTGATACAAGAGGCAATTTGCATCAGATTAACTGTTGACTTATGGCGAAATTACGGTGTTACCGGACCGACCAATATTAACATATACAACCGGATTTATTTACAGGGACAATGTGAAAAAAATAACGGTATGCTTGATGGAAATGATAAAATATAGTCAAAGTTTGAGGTTGTGTTGTGACACCCATTAATATTCAACGTAATTGTTGGAAAAATTTATGAGAGACCACACAAGCTTGCCAGTTGCAGGGAAACGAGGGAGGCTTAAGTTTGCGAAATGAAGAAGAATCGCAGAGGTTATTAGGTCAGTGGAATTATAAAAACAAAATTACGCACAATAACAATATATTGCCAGATATAGCAAAAAGTGAATCACGGAAGAGCACAAAAGTGTCCGTAAATAAAGTCCACAACTATAACCAAACGACTAAAACATGACAAAAAAGATGTTGTTTTTTAGAAACCGCTTGGTCGTGACTATGATTAATAACCATTAATTAACTGGCTTCGCAAACTGCAGAAGATATAAATTGGATTGCCTTTCTTTTTGGGCAATTTTTTCCCAAAGTTGGGCAGAGCTGTGAATGGGAACAGAGTATGAGGTGAAATGATCGAGGAGCGCCAGACTGCTCGTCGCTGGCTTTCTCCATGATTGGTTACCAATTACTCGATCAGATCTGACAGTTCGCTGGATATACAATCAGGAAATTCGGAAGATGCTGTAATTAGTGCCGGCCGAGTCACAGAGTTTTAAATTTAAATTTTATTCCAAAATTAAATGGGCCATCTTTAATTACGAATAATTTTTGCATAATCATTGCGCTGAAACTTACATATAAAAATGATTGATGAGAGCCGCTTCGATTAAATTAACAAAATCTTTTTAAATTTCAATTAAATGATCCTTGACAAATTTTAGATCCTGAAGACCAATTTCAATGTACCTAATTATTGAAGCGTTTCGAGACGAGGTCGCCTTTCCAAATTCTTTTCGAAAAGCCAACAATTAAACCAAATCTTATATAATACAATGGGTGTATCAAATGGGCTGTAAGGTGTTGGGCCGAATTAGAAGCTATTGTTCGGGCGGTGCCGGCATTAGGACTCATTGTTTCTATCGTAAGCGCACCTCCGATTAGGGAGGATGTGAGACAGGTGTTAGGAGATCGGGTCAAGGATGATGACAATGTTTTGAACCATTGTTGTAGCAGGTACTAACCGATAACTCTAATTATTAGTATGTAGGTACACATCTTATATACATGTATATAAATAAAATTAAAGATCCTGTCTATGGTTACAAAATAACTCTGTTTAGTCAACTGGTTACATCTTACAGTTATTTACACGATACTCATACAAACTTTACTTTTATGTGACTGTCTGTCTGTTTGATCGGGCTGATTTCTGGAACGACTGAACCTATTTTAATGGGACTGTCACTGGAAAATTGAGGAGGTTATAGGGCACCATATAAGATTTACGCGGGAAATACCTCCCACACGAACGAAGTCGCGGGGACAGCTAGTGACGAATAATAATACAAGGTCGTATTAAAAAAAGCGTAAAGACGGTAATGTCATAATTAAATTGCTGGTGATTCCGACGTGCTTGACTAATGATTGGATGCGAATGATCACAGATCACAAATAAACATTCGAATCGAAGGCCGATATTAAATAATGTAAACAAAATAAGCTTCCTAGCTGAAACTACGATTAAGATCAATATTATGACAGCACGCTCTTTTTCTTCGAAAATTATGTATCGGAAACATCAAACGTATGTTATAATTTATAATCGTACATTGTTAGAAGACATCAAACCGTCCAGCCCATTCAATTCAGATTTTTCTTAGAAATGGAGCAATGGATCTTATGAGTTTATTCATGTAACTGTATTATTATGTCAATGCAGTGAACATTGGTATAAAAGAGTATGTATAACGACGGGGGCCTTTCTAACCGTCAAAGCTGTATTAAATTTATTGACACCAGGGTTCATACCTCCGCCCAGGGCTCGTTCAACAGGGACCGTGTGTGGCTCAATAAATTTCCTTACCTGTAAAAAAGAAGAAAAAAGTGTTTTACGATCAATTACTCAAGGACAAATTGTCGCGCTAGATGTTAAGAAACTTGGACCGGTTACGGTCTTTTTTTTTTTTTTTTGTGTGTGGCATCTCGCAGGTCAACCTCTGAGGTTGTCGGCTGCTTAACCGGGCTTGCCTGTGGTTGCCTTAATTAATAAATTAATTAAAGCCTCCAGCCAGGGCTTATTAGAAAACTTACAAACTAGGCGACTACACGCTAAGGGCACCCCCTGTGGGGTACGGACCTCGGCTTAGGGCGTCGCAGTGGGAGGGCAGCTAGGGACAGGCTGGATCATATCATTTTTATTATTAATAAGGGAATTTAAAGCTACTGGCTCAGCGTCGCGGGCTGGCTCTGGCAAGGGTCGGGGCGGACTATTACGGGGACGTCGCGGCGGGCCTCGGCGGCGAGGACGGAAGGACGGTCGGTTTTTGTGTTTGTGTGCCACTGTACTTGTTTCCCTACGGCTCTCTTGGAGCAGGGTGATTGCGTCATCGGGAGTGACAAGGGTATGCCTTGGTCGGCGAATCTTAGAGATACGCGAGGGTTCGTATTGGGCGGCCGATACGATAAGGGGATTCCTATGTTGGATTGCAGAATCAAAGAAACGCTTGGAGACACGTTTCATGAACTGCTGGATGGTGGGCATCTTGAGGTCTACGTGAAGAAGCTCATTTCGAACATAAAAGGGGGCTCCTGTGACTCTACGGAGGAATCGGTTTTGAAGGGTCTGCATCTTGTGGAGGAGGTAGGGCTTTGCGTGTGCGAAAACAACGCAGGCGTAGGTCATGATGGGACGGATGACCGCGGTGAAAATACGCAGCTTGCACCTGAGTGATAACTTGCTGCGGGAGCTAAGAATGAAGTGGAGCCTACCTAGAGCGAAAGCGGCGCGCGAACGTGCCTGCTTTATGTGCTCAGCGAAGGAAAGGTGTTTATCGAGGACCACGCCTAAGTATTTGGCTTGCTTTTCCCAGGGGATCGGCTTGCCGTACATGGTAATCGGACGGGGGGAGGGTGGGTTTATCCGCGGCTTAGAAAAGAGGACTGCCTGGCTTTTGTCTGGATTGACTTCGATTCTCCATTTCCGGAACCACTTGGCCAGAGTGTTTGCGGAAGTTTGGAGAGTGCGAGCGATGGCATCGGGTTTAAGACCGGTATAATAGATAGCCGTATCGTCGGCAAATAGGGCTAGCTGAGTATTTTTATGCTTGGGGATATCGCTAGTGAATAGCGTGAAAACGAGGGGGGATAGTACGGAGCCTTGAGGAACTCCTGCGCGAATGGGATGGGGGGAGGAAAGCTCCCCCTCAATTCGATAACGAAAGGTGCGATTCGATAAAAAGTCCCGTAGGATGAGCACGAGACGGTCAGGCACGCCGAGTTGGTATAGCTTATAGATTAAGCCATTGTGCCAGACTTTGTCGAACGCTTTCGCTATGTCGAAGAATAAGGCTCCCGTTATTGCGCCCCGTTGGAAGCCGGCGCTGACGTGTTCTATGATGCGGTGGACTTGTTGGATACATGAGTGTTCGGTTCTAAATCCAAACTGCTCATTGGGTATAAGACTCTTTGCTTCGGCAAAATCTTTGAGCCGCTTATATATAAGCCTTTCATAGATTTTACCAAGGACGTTGAGTAAGCTAATGGGACGGTAGCTAGACGGGTCAGACTTGGGCTTGCCTGGTTTGGGAATACCTATGACGGTGGCCTGTTTCCAGGTTGCGGGGAACATATTATTGCTCAATGCACCATTGAAGATGGCAGTCATTAGCACTATAAGCTGGGCGGGGAAAAGTTTGAAAACCCTATTGGTGATGCCGTCGGAGCCAGGGGCTTTTCGCGGTTGGAGACTTTTAATGATATCCTGGACCTCATCAGGAGTGATGGGGGCCAGTGGATTATCGGGATCTTCGACGGGCGGAAGGGAAGTTCTACGTTCGACTTCGGCGTTCACCATATCGAGGTGGGCTTGGTCTACTGGTTGAGAGCTGGGAGAACACTGGGACTCTAGGCTGTCGGCTAGGCATTCTGCTTTTTCAGAGTTATCGAAGGCGACACTCTTATCGGGACGAATGAGAGGAGGCATTGTGGCCTCTTCAGTGGATCGTAACTTCCTCTGAAGCTGCCAGAAGGCAAGATGGGTGGGCTCAAGTTCGCTCAGCATCTTGTCCCAGCTCGCATTACGCTGCTCGGTAATGCGTTTCCTTACAGCACGCTGTAAGTTGCGCATGTGAGCTTTGTTTGCGGTGCAGGGAAAAGCGCTGTACGCACGGATGGCTGCGTTCTTCTCGGTTATCAGATTCCGTACATCTTCCGGGAGTTTCCAGCGGTGGTCTTCCACTACAGGAACTTCCCTTGAACAATCGTTCAGGACGGATTGTACGTGATTTGTAAGCGAGTCGATCGCCGCCGTCGTGTCAGCGACTGAGACTATGTGGTCAGGAATGGTGTCCAATTGAGGCGACGTGGTGGACTTCAGTTTTTCACTTACTTTCCTCCAGTCGGTGATCAATTGGGTCGGAGGAGGTTGGGTAGGATCATGGTTACCCGAGCGGGTAACCGCGGGTTAACCGATGGGTATATCCATCAGTGCCTGCAAAGGTTTGGCAGGGGCCAAGGAGGGAAAGGCTTTTTCGTGGTTTAGCCTGTTCCACGGGGACGGTCTCTGAGGAGCGAGACGTTGGGGAATTTGAGAAGAAGGTGCCTCTCTCTGTTGGCGGGCGTTGGCGCGCTTCGCTAATTTAGGAGCGAGTTTGGGGGCTTTGGGACAGCCGCGGTAGTTTGCCGGGTGACCGGTCTGGCCGCAGAGAACGCAGCTGGGTGGTTCCGAACAGAGGGTTCGGTCTTTAGGCCGTGGGCAGTCCGCAGTGCTATGCTCGCCCAGACACTTGACGCATCTGGGAGTCGCATAGCAGTTGCTCTGCGCATGGCCATACAGTTGGCAACGGTGGCATTGTCCCACCGTTGCGGTTTTGTAGGGCTTTTCTATTGAGATACCGGATAGGGAGCAAATAGACTTAATCTTAAATATTGGGTGATGACCTTCGGTTGGTTCACAAATGACAAGAACCATGTCGTACAATTCACCGCCTCTCGCTTTATGTAAGCGATGGACGGCGATCACTGGTATACCTTGATCGGCAAGGTCGTCTTTAATATCCTGTACTAGGATTTCTTTAGGGACACGTTTAATAATAACACGAGTGGGCGTGTCCTCGGGGAAGGAGAAAGTGTGAAAGGAAATATTCCTTTCACGGAGGGTGCGATATAATTCCCTATAGTCGTTCGACGTAGGGACGGTGACTTTAATGCCATTTTGGCAGGCACGGGCGTTGGTGTAGTTGATCTTTCGATCAACACACATCTTAGACACATCAGTCCATTTCCCCTTGTCCTGGATGTAAAAGGGGGGCGGAGGGCGTTGCTTCCTTTGGGTTGAGGAAGTTTGGGCTATCGGGCTGGGGGGACGACTATCCTGCGCGCGAGTGGAGGTCGTTGGGACGGGGCTAGCGGGTCGTACGGGCGTTTGAGTTGGGGACGGGGGTGACGCGGTGGTCTTTTTGGCCTTGCTGGCCTGGGAGGTTTTCCCTTTCTTCCTCTTGCCGCCGGTGACGACTTGAAAGTCGTCTTCCGAGGATGAGGGGCATGATGACAAATCATTGTCGGAGTTGTTATTGGACATAGGTTCGGTGATGTCCATTTCACGGAATTCAGGTGCAGCGCACACCTGCGCGGCGTCCATTGTTTTATGAACAATGGGATTAGTAGGTGGGCCGGAAACAATGGGTGATTTCGGGAATCGGGCGATCGGCACGACTTTGTCGGCGGGCGGGGGCAATAGAGGGCTATCTACCTGGAAGTCGTTCGTTGTTTGATGAACAATGGGATCGGAGTTAATAAACACTTCCGTGAATTCACCAACTGGGATGCCTTGATCGGCAAGCGGGGGAGATAATGGGCTGTCAAGCGCGTCACTAAAATCAGCGACGTTGGCTTCGGTAGCCGGAGGACTATTAGCGATTTCACGCTGGATTTTTCCGCCATATTTGGCGGAAATAGCAGGGTTTTCCCTAAGGATCTCTAACAATATCTCCAAAATATTGGAGTTCGCCATGATTGGCGAATGGATCAAAAATTTAATGAGGAAATTTTGGAGATTTCTCTCCCGCGGGGGGCCTATTTAAAGCCTCACTGGCCTAACTCCCCGGATGGATGGGTCCGGGGATGTGTAACCCTCCCAGTCGGGTAGAGACTGGGAGGTGAGTACCTAATGGTGAGCCCTAAGCTTGTAACCGGTCGCCAGTCTTATTGTGCGAACCGGGCCCTAGTGGGTCTAGTGCGAAGGGGTAGACACACCCAACCGACACTAGGTGAGTAGCTGAAAAGGAAACTCAGTAACTAGGTTTGACTAGGAGATCCCCCAAGGCCAAAACCTAGCACTCGACTCCAATTGACTGCTTCACCCTGAAGGGGATCAGCGGGTGCGTCGGGTCAGCACCCCCTTGGTTTTGTTGACACCGTGAGGTTTCCACCAAGGACCACGAAACTGTGGTTTTACCCTGAAGGGGCCAAACCAAATTGTTTTTGACGATACTCTGTTAGAGTAACAGGAAATCCTTCACCACCTCGAAAAAGGCGGATCCGGACCAGGCGTCGTAGTCAGCGACTACGAATGACGTCACGGCGAGCGCGACGAAGCGATGACACAGACACAGAACGATCGAGAGCGCGGAGCGGTACGACCGTCGCGGGCGAGCGTCGGAAGCGGAATCACCGGTTACGGTCAGAGTTTCACGTTTATTTATAGTGTCCGTTAACATATGGGGTTGAATAAACACGTTTTAAGAACAATATTCAGTGTACAAACATGAAGACGATCGCGTCGAAACAAGCGAGTATACGCCTTTGGAGTTATAGACCACACAGGGGAGTGAGGAGACGTCGATACGATGTATGTAAACAGGTGATCTGGAGCAGGATGCAATGAACTTCCAGGGAACTCGACGTGTGGTCCAGTTAAAAGGGGTCCTGGTTACAGTGGTGTGTTTAGATAAAAACCAACAAAGTGTAACCGCGACAGCACGCATGCGTCGTAAAGCGGACGCCACCGCCGCCGACGCTGGCCATATGGCGGAAGTGGTTCGCATTCTTAACGAACGTTGTTAGTGCTACAGATACATCGAAATCTATTTAAAAATGGGCAACACTAATTAGTGTAACCGCCGTGAAATTATCAACTCAAAATCCTTACAATGAGTTCGGTTTTTCGTAAGATCTTATTCGTGCAATAGGTCCTGTGATTAGGCAACTAAAGCATGCTGTTTTTTACTCGACTAAAGCAAAACCAAAAACGAGGGTAATTTTCTAACAATTTGTTAATATTCCGAGCTGACAATGGCCGAGCGAAACTTAAAGTTCAAGGTATACTTAGACTATTGTCAAAATAGATTTCTAGCAATTTATTTATTGCTCTTTCCGCGTTCTGAGACCGCATCGAATCGTACGGTAGACATGGACGCAGCAATCAGCGATCCATTAAACGCCCATGCTGAAATTAGATACCAGACACAATGGGAATAATTACACGGCGCTAAAGACGCGGAATGCCATCAGAATACGGTAGAGATTACACGGCAAACCAAAATGTAGGATTGTCAAACCATTTGTGTTGATCCAGCAAAGGATTTTGATGAGGTAAGGGGGTTTAAACGTCTGCATTTAGTAGGATTGTATTCAAATTTAAGTCTGGTGAAGTTAGCGAGGCGAACTTGGACCGTTTTTGTGTTCGGACCCTTGGAGCGTAACTAATGTTTTACGCAAAGGGATCGCTCGGTTACGTCAGTTAACAAGGTCAGTTTTTTGCAGTCGTCTTTTATGCCTCGGTGGAGGATTTTACGACAAGCAGTTGGCCCGCACACCAAAAACGATGGGATTGTTACATGCAAATTATACGATAACGGAGTTTCATTACCTGGTGAATTGATGTTGATTGACCTTGTAAATTGGTTTTAGGTGACCTACCATTTGTATTTGGAATAGTTCGTTATTAGCATTCGGCTCACTTCAGAATGGTCCTGGTCTGAAATTCTTTAACAATTGCCGAGCTTCAAAGACAACGGTACCAAATCTAGAGCAAGCATATCATTATTTTAATGATATACTTGAAACACGAGAGTTATTTTAATTGTTTATGAGCAATCGCGTGTGGGAAAAATAACTCATATTGTATTTTCTAACAAGCTTTAGTATAATATGGTAAGCACTAATATATGCGCGTACGTGTTCACGTGTACATAGAATAATTTGTATAAATATACTGTAAATAACAACCTACGTAGAGGTCACGGAATACATTAAGAGAATTAATCCTAAAATGTATTCTTAATTACATCTTAATGTGCATGTTAAACACGATATACACAATATCTGCGTTATAAAATTACTAAGTATTGAAGTGGGCTAGGTAATTAAAATTACATTTTAAAATTTATAATTCATCGAAATTCAAGCTCAAGTAATAATGGTTGCAATACAGGTCAAAAGTGATACTGCACATACTGGAACTCTTAAATCTATACTAATATTATAAAGAGGTAAAATTTGTAAGTTTGTATGTATGGGGTAATCACTGAAACTACCGAACCGATTTTGAAAATTCTTTCGCTTTTTTGTAGCTGCATTATCCCTGAGTGCTATAGGCTATAAATTATTAGCCGAGCTATTATAATCTTTGTCAAGCAAGTCGGGGACGGGATCCCGTGGAATATTTTCGACTTCTACGCGGACGAAGTCGCAGGCAGAAGCTAGTAATAAATATAATTGCATTGCGTTATAAAAAGTCATAATCTTTTATATCTAAGGACATACACAGAGTATCATAATCGTAACGTAGCCAGTCTTAGCAATAATTGTCACAGAACAGCAGATAACCGTACAATATCATCACGGATACGTATTTAATTGTCTTTGTAATGACTCTCATACATATTTCACGTGGTTTGCAGCCATAATAATGGCCAACGAGATTTTATGTTATAATAGTTTAAGTGCTTGCTACATGTTTCTTGGTACTTATATTTTTATTAATATTCGCATTAGAATTTCCGCATAAGAATGAGAATATGAAGACACCAGTGCCATTATAAAATTCAATTAGATTATTTATTATCGTTAGGTTTACGGATGAAATAGATTTAAGTATGATTGTAACATTTATGTTTTTGCAATCAGGAGATCCAAATGTCAGTAATTCTGCAACGCTATAATTAATTTAAGATTAGGTCGCAGTGGATGAAGTCTTTAAATGTTGTGGTTGGTAAAATCCAGTTCAAATTAATTAAAGAAAACTTGTTGATATACATACAGTCAGATAGATCTAGCATAGTACTAGAAAAAATAATAGATTAATGAGAAAAAGGCTAAGTCCATTTCAGCAGGCTTTTTCTTTAACAAATTCGACACAGAGTAAAGGATCTAATTACTCGTTAAAATCAATTTAAACTATTTCTTTAAACTATTAATCAGATTAGCTGCTACTGAAGCTAGATCTGTGTAAGGTCCAGAGGCCTCAGACAAAATGATATTTTGTTAGTTGTAGTATGATGAAATATTACGTAATTAATCCCTTACATTTTGGTATTTCGATAATCACCATTGCGTTTGACCACCATCTCACCTGATGGTAAGTGATGATGTGGTCGAAGATGGAGCACGCTTGCCTAGAAGTAACCTATTCACTCTTGACTTAAAGACCTTCCAGGTTATAGCGATCAGGAAACACATGATATTGTATATATTGGGTATTTGTTTAGATACATAAATAATGACACAGGATTAAGGAGAGGTAGTCTCAAATGGACTAATTCGATTTGATGAGTAAGTAGAGCTTCAAATTGTTGTAAATCGAGTTTGTTTAAGTAGAAACCATCTGGAATGGACTTATCTTTTTCTTTTTTAATTCTACGTACATTAACAAGTTCTGTTTCATTTATGTAAGGAGTATTCAAAACACACGCTCCACCTAATTCCCACAACACACAAATAGCAACAAAAGCTGAGCATAAATATGAGCGGGAGATCTATATCGCAAATCTAAAAGGGAGCGGCGGACGAAGGCCGCGCTCTAGTCACGTTTAGAAAGACCCGCAGTATGATACTGGTCTCTTGGTCCAATACCCAGCACCCAAGGTTGGTCGTGACTTGCGCCAAAGGTCAAAGGTTACAGCGAAAACCGAACGCGTTCTGACAGCTTGACGTATGTCGTAGACAAAGGTTGATAAATGAAACGGTATCGTGCCATCGAAACATTTCGAAATGTTTATTGATATGATACGAGTATACGATTTGGTTATTTGCGAAATGATCCGAGAATTTCGGCTCTACTCGTTGCTATAGGCCAAGAAATATGGCAGCCGTTCTCAAGCCACATTCTATCTTTTCACCAGCCCGTAACTAATAGCAGAAAGACACGCAAAATATTACGAATATTTTCTTTTGTTAAATTTTTCTCATCATCATTCTCTGAATCATCCCAGACCTTGAAATGTTTTATCTAAACCTGAGGTCATTCCTCACAGCTTGCAATGTTTCCTCCGGTATAATGTTTTTTGTTGCCATTATCGTAACGTAAATGAACTCTTCAGATGTTCGGTCAAGCATCCCGATGGCAAACGGACAAAAAGCACTAAGACTGCTGTGGATCTAATCGATTATGGCCGCTCAAGACGTTTCAACCATCGGCTTTGTTTCCATTTATCGATTGCGCAACATCGATCATCGATTCCGATGTATAAATAAGATCTTTTTATTCATAAGAGGCATTTTGTTTAGTTACCATTTTCTATCGTACATTTAATCCAAGTACTTCGCTTTATTACAATGGCATGCGTCATAACTCAATAGAGTTGTTCAATCCGGGCACCATGTTTTACAATAATTAGAATTGTCAAAGTAATATAAGACCGTAACTATGGAAATTGATATTGTGCAGAACACGAACCTGTTGGTTGGGAATAATTTGCGTACTGTAATGCAAAATAGTAAGACGGTAAAGGAATTGTTGTATTGGGAAATGAGTATAAAATAGTGAAGAATGGGGAGCGTATGTTGGTGTTCAATGGTGTAGGACATTAGTTGTCGCTTGACAACGCCTATCTATTAAGGGTAACGTGTAAGTAACAAACCTTGTTACCGAGCGAGTCTCATTAGCAAGCCGGAAACGGGGCGAGGGGATGTCGCAAGCGAAAATAAATTTGTGCGAACATGCGCGGGCGCGTAAAGAATGCTTAACGATCGCGCATTGTTCAATTTTGGCCGTTAATTTCCAGACTTGTTCCACTGTGAATAGTTTACAGAGGGACATTTTCATGTTGGACAGACCACATCCTGTCTTTTAATGTTATGCTTGTCTCTATGTGTTACGGTTTTAGTTAAGAATATACCTTTATATAAATATAGCTGTATATTTTTTCAGAAACTCGCCTTTATTTTTAAAAGTGCTACCAGCTCTCTTTGTGGTTTAAAAATATCCAAGTAAAACTGGTTGCTCAACATTTTAACTGCAGACAACCCCCAATAAAGAAGCTCCTACGTATAATATTTTTAATATCCTCTGCGTGTAAACAAACAAGAAACTATGGCTACAATGTTGCGTTAATCCTACTTTATCTATGCATTCTGGTCATTATTTTTTCTGTTGTGCTGTGTATGTATTTCGCGGTAGATAACATAATCTGGCGGTAGCGTGCGACAGGTGGTTTAATTAAATTTATCGCTCGGCCCGTGCCGATCGGCCGATGTTATCGGCGATCGCGGTAAATGAGAGCAAAACAATGCGCCGGCGCAACTGCGGTAGGTACTCCCGATAATACTGCTGCACGCACTATTGTACATTATAGAACGGGACCGTGAACTTCCAATGTGTAGGAATAGATGGCCGCACAATGTTTAAATTATGTGCCGACGTATCAATAGCTTTAATTAACGCGATTGGATTCCAGATTGGTTAAGGTCGAACATTGATTAAAATACCAACATTTATTACTTAGTTGGCCTTTTCCTTGCTCAGCACTAGTTAGTCTTCAATAGAGACAAGCGACGGTTCGACGGGTTCTTTGAAGGTGTTCATTAAAATTTTCATTAGGTCTTATCATAAAAACAAATCATAACACCTAAATTCCTGTGCTCAGCGTGCACACACCTCGCCATTCACGCACATATCTCAAGCGCGTACGCATCGTTTCTAATTACCGCAAGCGGATTCGCCGCTTTTGTATTTCGAACGCGGACGACGCGGGACGCGGGCGCTTCGCAAACTGGAGCGTGTGAAGGCCTCCGCCAACCGCTTTTGGTAAACGCTGATGAGCAAAGCGTTCGTGGGCCATCACTAATTACCATGCCTAAGGGCGAGCGTGCACTCCACAATGAGGGGAAACGCAAGGAGTTTTGTGCGTTAAACTACTGTCTTTGCCTGTCCGAAACAGTCACATAAAATAACGACTGTGGGAACGCAGAATGGCTTCGAACTAGAAAGAGTTTGTACAATGGTTACCCATAAGGCGAAAACTTGACACACGACAAACAAAGCAACAAACCTACACCAAAAATTGCATCATGTTACTACATAATTGTAGTAACATGATGCAATTTTTATATGATGCAATAACCCAACCAGAGTTTTGTCCTGCTGTCATGGTATGACGAGCCTAGTGAATGTGCCTCCTTATTAGGCCCATACGTCAGTCGTCAATGGGCACATATGACATACCCTTACTAATGACGACCGTTGGAACATTTCAACTAGTTGAATAGACTTTCTGCTATTGTAATTATAGTTAAGCCGTACTGAGTTACAGCTTTCAATTATTCAAACATCTGATGGTGGAAAGTTCTGTAGTACCTATTATAGAAATTACTAGCTTTCCAATTATTGGCTCATCGCCAATAATTGGAAAGTCATATAAAGTCACATACATACGTCCTTAAGGTTGACCAAAATATTTTATTTTTGCCCCACACAAGGAATTTATCATGAGTGCATATTTACAAACAATAAGACCTGGTACAATTATTTATAGGCCATACAAACATTTGTTCCGGTGCGGGATTCGATCCCGCGAAACGTAGCGCAGCAGAACTCAACCACTACGCCAACCGGGTCTTCAAATTTTAAAATAATATTTACGCACAAGTATTTTATCAGCACCCTCAGCGTACCAACATATTTAAGACATAAATAATATATCAAAAATGCACTCAGCTCAAACTATTTTTTCGTCCATTATCCAAAGAAGAACCTTCCCCATATAATGCAGATGAATTCATCAGATTTGTCGTGGCTCTTCGGTTTTTGTACGCGATTCGTCTCGACGTTCATTCGTTCTTCGTTCATTAAGACAATTGGAATGAAACCTGAATGGTCTGGTCACGTTTTGCGTGGAGGAAGCTCATGTCATTAGGGACTATTAAGAAGGCTCATGTAATTGCTTGTTAAGCCGCGAAGGTCGGACGCCATACTTGTCATTTCTAGCTATTATTAGATGTCTGTAAATAAAACCGTTCATTAATTTTAATGTCTGGTTAGTTCGTTTAACAATTATTTTAGGTGGTTAATCAGATTTTATTTTACTGCCAACTGTTTCAATGCAACGTATTTATTTGAAACTATGTATGGTCTGTTCAATGGTCATTAAAGTGATATCTAAGTTATAATGTAAGTAAATATGGACAGCGTTCCATTATAATATAACCAAAACTCAATTAATGTTAAAACTGTTTGTAGTTCCTTCTAAAAAAAATATTAAAAAAAGCATCCTTTGTCTCCACGGCAATTAATATTGAGCTCTGAGAACAACAATAATCTTCAATTAATATGTGTCGGGACTTGTTTTAATTAATTGTTTAAATCACGATACTACTAGTTTTTTCCCGATCACGTCACGACATTCCAAGTAGTCAAAATCAATTTTCGACATTGCCACTGTTTTTGTGCATCAAGTTTTTGCGTTGAAAAATAATTGAATACATCCCACCAGGAATTGGCTATATTTTGCCCGCCAAATTGGATGGCGATAAAATAATTAGGTATCAAATTGAAAATGATTTTTAGAGTGTAACGAACTATGGTCATTGTTATAATGATGGCAAGATGAATTCTTACAATTAATTTTATGCTTCCAAATGGCAATATTAAAGCAGTAATGATGAATTTGACAAACGACGCGAAAAATTAATTATATCGTAACTCGGGCCCGCGATCAGCGAACTCTTTTAAACATAATTGAAAAGTTTTTCTGCTTTTGTATTAGTTTAGTTTTTGTTTTTACGCGAATGATGATGTTTATCCAATCGATCTGAACAAGATAGGCACATCCAAACCAATTTCTCGTGGATATTCCAGAATATTCTTTTGTTTGTGTTTTAGTATCGTGTAAATAACTATTCTGAGGACGCAGTCCCAGATTATGGTTGAAGGATCTCCATCAAGCTGAAGACCGTAGAGCATGGCGAAGTCGTTTGCAACGCTTTCGTCTTAACCACAATCCTCAGAGCTGAAGGACTGATTTAAGGAGGAGGAAATAACGATAAGCTCATGAGCAGTCACAGTAATTTTGACAGGTTACTTATAAGCAAGCGTGCTTCATCTTCGACCGGGTCATCGCTTACCATCAGATGAGATGGTGGTCAAACGCGAGCTTTACAACAATAAAATAAATAATAATAGACATCACAAACATCATGCTGTTATTGATCTTCCAAACTTCTGAGGACATCATAGGCTGGTTAAATTTTTTACCACCTGAGTAATCGTACGCAACATACTTTAACACGGGTCTAAGTATCATCAAGCACGCACATACCCGCAGCATCCATCATGGCATTCCTAGGAATATTGTGAAGTGAGAACTTGGTACGTATTGTTCGTGTCGCGTTCCTCGACAATCCGGCTTGTGTACCACTGACCTAGCATGCTGCACACTTCACTTTGTTTTTGCATGGTTTGTATAACTAATGTTGGTTGTTATGGGGTAGACTGAAGTTATTGTGGGTTTATTGCCTACTAAAAGTATCGGGCTGTCCACATGTCTACGCTAGACCAAGTTAAGGGTTGGTAAGTTACCTACGTCTAAGGCAACTTAAAGAAAGCTAGTAAATAATAAGATGAAAAAATAAATAAAAATAAACAAAAACTCCGGCTGAACGACCTAAACTGATTTTCAAACTTACAAAATAAATAAACTGACAAGATAGAAACACAGTTTTTTTTTATTTGCATGATCATGGTTGATCTCTTTTGTGTGTATGTTGATTGTTGCTAGAAATAAGTTACAAAAGAGAGCTGAGTCTTATTTGATGAAAATCTATATTAAGAAATAATACACGTCCATCCGGTGACATTAAACCTGGTCGCACTTTAATTAAGCATCGTAAAGGCATCATTCCGGGTGAAGGATCTCATAAATAACGCCTTACAAGTGTTCATAAAAACTTCACACCTATAAACGATCCATAAATCCAGCCGTCATTGTCATTTTGTACTAATTAATGCGAGACAGCCATAGTTACAGATTGCATTAATTATAGAACTCTTTAAGTAATGGTTACGACCACAAAGGGCTGTTTAATTATAAAATATATTGATGTCCGATAAATAAGTTAAAATATTCCGAATGAAGAATTTCGTTTAAGCTTGTCAAACACTTACTGATCTTTGCGGCCTTGAGAGCACGACTTTTTTAGTAAACACAAGCTTCAAATGTTTTGTAGTCCCTTTGCTACTGACAACCTTGTTTTGTTAAAGGGGGCAACCTTTAAAGGCGTTGGGCCTATGGGGATAAGATTAAAATGTGAGATCTTTACCTAATTAAAACCGCTCCTTTTTCCTTTCTTTCTTTCGAAATGGTAAGAAGCCCTGGGTCCAGTTAGGTGACTAATCCGGAGCACCCTATTGCATGTCAGGCTACCTCCCTAGTAGATACTATGAAAGGTTCTCACCTGAGTCTCGGTGTATACGGTAACACGGAACCATAGTACCCTTGTCTTCTCTGGATACACTTAGTGGGTGGCGTTCAGAGAGTCCACTCTGAAGGTCTAAACCCCCGCCTACCTTAATTTATAGCACAGGTCGCTCCTAAGAGCCTAACATAGTACGAAATTGTTCATTGAAGTACACCCAAGAAGCAAAACAAAAGCCTACACGCCTTGGGACATTAATGGACTTATAATTATAAAGACCATGAATGCTAAACGATGTTCACATGGACATGGACGCTCCCGCAGATAATGTCCATAGTCATTAGCGTACAGGAAGCGACACGGCGAATTATCGCGACCACTTTCATGGGCTAATTGGAGGAATCTGCTCCTTCTACCTACATGTCGAAGGTATGTAAGGATTGTGTACCTATTTGTGGAGCTGGAGTTAAAACATTTAAGCTGTGCTGTACATTGTGGACTTAATGGTAATGTTTAATTGAATTTCGCAGATGAAGGTTAAAAAATGATTGAGGTTTAAGTCTAAGGATATCACAGCTTTTGCCTTCCCACAAGTTACTTTATTAACTATCAATCATAGTGATGAACGTTCAAGACATACACAGCGAAATAAAATGCATGTTAATATCTCCATTACATGTAATACGAGTTTAAATGCCACTAAATACTAGTCTGGACCGCGATCAATACAGTTAGCTGCGCACACTCCGCGAAAATGTAATCTTTATTTAATTAAACGCTTTAATACGTATCAATAAACAGCCAAAGTGTGGAACTCTCTGCCGGCTTCTGTGTTCCCTGCCACATATGGTCCGTCAGCCTTTAAAGCAAGAGTGAATAGGCATTTTCTGGGCACGCTCGTTGGATCGTAGACCTCATCTTACACTTACCATCAGGTGTGTTCGAGGTCAAGAGCGGGTTCATTCGTAATATAAAAAAAAAATATAAAAAATGCGGCACATAAAAATACCTTTATAGAACGGGTTGAACGCAAGCCAGCCAACGATTCATGTCTATCGCGAACTATTGGACTTAAACAAGTGAGGTATTCGCGACAGCGGAAGAGGAATGCAGGGCATTAGGGCTTCCTCAAGAATGTCTTAAGCTTGTTAGCTTTTGAAGACATGCACATGACTGTAAGAATTGGAATAATGGACGCTAAGTGATGGCAGGCCTCGGGCTGAATACCAGCTGCATCCCACGGCGCCAGCGACCTCGCACACTTACCGCCTTCCCCACTTACAGCTACAGCCAGCCAGAGAGGCACACGCTACGGATAGGAAGACATAAAACTGGATGCTACTTCGTACTAATAAAAGCTAGCAAAGCTTTATAGCCCGTAAAGAGCTAAACAGATTAGGCTACATGTTAATTTATATGTCAGGAGCAACATTCTTTCACTTTATTACCATTATAAATACGCCCAATATAAACTGTAGCCAGTTAGCTAGTTACTTTCGAGAGACCTCGATATTTCATGTGTTGCAACTGGTTTCATTCAACACAAAATATCTCCACACATTTAGATGACATTTGGCTGGCGCGATCGTGACTGCAAAATGACAAGTCGTGGCATTCTCAAAGTATTTTTCACCTTTGCGAAAGGAGTCGTGATCGGATCGGTAACAATCGTAGTTCCAGGCGGCCGATCTAATCGAAATAGGTCGTTCATACGTTCTGCGCACGCTTGCGCAACAAGCAAAAGGGATTTACTGTTTGAAAGGTCGTATAGACAACAATAACAACAATATTTCACGTGAATATCGCTCACGCTTTGCATTGAATAGAACATAGAACATGGCCAACCATACCAATTAGGATTATGATAAACCATTTATGCCCAAGTTTCTCATTAGCTACTGGATAACAGTAAGCTCTGATAAGTACTGAGCCGCCCTTTCGACAAAAATCAACGGAAAATAATGTCACCGTAAAAGAGCATGAATGATTCTGTTATCGGGAGTCAAGCTAGCAACGTCACCGGGTGGTTGGACCTTACCCTGATCCGTCAGTCCTGTCAGCAACAATCCGGTTGTTCTTCATTAACATCGTCCACGGCTTATTTTTAGCTCGGCCGTCCGCTACCGTCCGACGTTTTTGCTACGAGCCGGCCAGCATGCCTCTGCCGTAATTTTATAGTTCCGGAGAAACGGTTAAGGGAAGCGACATACGCACTTAAACGCCGCTAATTATTTGTTAAATGCGCTCGATGGCGCCATTATGAAATATCTGCAATGTTGGGAGCTGTTTGTGGGAAATTACGTTTGAGGGTAACGATGCTGAAAGACGTTTATTGATCATTAATTATTGTGCTTTATGGAGGCTACAATCGAGGGTTGTATATCAAGACGGATGTTTGTAGTATGTTAGGCGGGCTGTTTACTTTAATGTACTCATAAAAAGAGGTTCTTATACGGATGCTATCGAATACATTAGCTAGACTCAGTATGCTAATGCGTCCAATGGCTTACTGGTGTACCACAAGTCCACGAAGGTGCATGTGTAATTCCATGTCGGAGACACAACAAAGGGTACAGTCAGGTTGGTCTGGTTGCACAATGCAACAACAACAATATCGTGGCGCCAACGAAGCCGTGCGCGTGCGCCGGATTTATTGCCCTTTAGGAACAGCAAAAATTAAACAGAAGGCTTATTGCAATGACAAATTATTAAAATGACAGGGATAACAGGATAGCTACACGGAAGACTGTGCTATGAATATGTAGACTTTTGGATCAATTGATCTGATTAGTTGATAGGTGGTGGTGGTTGGTATTGTTGGTATTGTTAGGCTCAGCTATTTACTTTATTGTTAGATAATGTATATTTATGGTCGCAGTGAACCTTTTCAAAGTTAAACCTTCCATGGAACCGCAGTTCCGCACGCGCACTAAGCTTCACCGCTTCATTTGCGTACATTATGACATCCACCGTTATTGTATACGATACATTCGTTAGCAAAATCAGATTAGCTTCGCTGCGTAAAATGTCAACCCGGCTATACACTGTAGTTGAGAAACAATAGGTCGTGGACCGAAGTATGCAGTAGGTATTAGCAATACATAGGTTAGTTGGCAGTATGCCACGGAACGATTGAGTCAAGTTATTCCCACGTATGTGTCTTAAAAGGGATAAAAATGTGTGTGATGTATGTATGTCCGTGTATGGCGGTGGGCGGGGCAGAGCGAGGGTCTTTCGCATGAGTCAGGCAGTGGCAGTTCGTAACTATGTGATTGGAAACGTTATTCTAACCCTAGTGACTGGCTAACCCTACTTCAGGGGTGATAATTATCGGATATTGCCCGATAAAGTCATAATTGACGGCAATAAAAGTTGTCCACACGTCATATCTTCCGGAAAGATCAGATGTAGGAGAACAAGCAAGTGTTAAGAGCATTTACACCACATTTTTAAGGTGTGACTTTTTTTTTATTACTCTCTGTCTCTTTCAGGCTTATTTCCAGAAAAGTTCTTAACTAGCAATTTAGTCCGAGGTATTAGGTGTAACAAGTGTCATTAAAATCTGTTCCTTAATTTCTAAGAATGAGGCCTTGAAATATGTTATAAAACGCGGTCAGGTGTAAACTCTCTTAAGTAAGCAGTAAGTGCTAATGTCGTAGATCTCGGTGTAGCCCCGCCTTAAATCTGCAATTTAATGGTCACCAACAAAGTAGAGCATAGTTTAAATATGCCCGACGTAATGCAGGGCCATTCAGAAGTAATAAAACATGGCTAAGTTATATGAAAAAGTACAAAGTAATCGTTATTAAAGGACACAACAAACGGTAATGAGTAACTAATTACGTATAAACGATGTATTCAGACATTCCCACGAGTAAGACAAAAAGTCACACACACTTGAATGAAATACGGGATAAATATAGGTAAGAACGGGTAAATATGGGTAATAATGATACGTTGCGCTGAGATTGAGATTGATTTTTACTTGAAAAGCTTTGCATTCCGCGGTTGGCTATTGTACCATTTGCGTTAAGAATCCGGGCAATTTTACGAATGAAGAGATTTGGACATAAAGCGGATGAAACCGCAACGTAATTTGTTGATGATACTGTTTTTACAATACTAAGCAATTTACAGGACCATTGTGTTGTGCATTGTACTGATATCCCAGTAGGTTTTGTTTCGGGGTTGCGGGAATGTTTTAACGAGATACCGCGGCCCCGGAACTTAAGGGTAGCTGAAGGAACAGGGTGGGTTTTTAGTCAGTAGAAGTCTAACAAGGAACTAAAAAAGAAAGGTTTTATTTAAAATAAATAAATACTTGTTCATACTCATAATCAGCGTGTATCCACAGGAGGCTCCACTGTTCTATAACAATGCTGTAAATTTTTAATTACATTATTAGGCATTAATAAATTCAATGGTATAAAACGTAACTAGAAAGCTTTTTACACATTCATATACATACATTTTAAAATATTTTACTAAAATTGTATGGACTCCAAGAGTTTAACCCTCCGAGTACCTAAGTAACCTTCGGTATTTAGTCTCAATGTCAAAATAGGAAACACCTGCTTCATGTAGTTTAAACTGACCAAAATGGTTGACGTGTAAGTGTTATTTTTAACCTATTTAAAAAAATAAATATCATCTATCTAATTTTAACTTTTTACATTACATAATGGTGATGTTAAAATACATAAAGTTATTGTATATTTTTGGATCTACTGTTAAGAAGTTTCTATGAAATTGAACATTTTCCAAGTGTCAAGATGGCATCAAAGCATTGGCTAGTCGAATAACGCTTGCTGCTTGATACCGAAACGATAAATAATTGCTACAAAAGAAATTACAACCCAGTTTCATTAAATATCGTAAATTATAATGTGATATCTTATTGCAGTTTGTTGTCAAAATTTAGTTCACTGAAGCATGACACTCGAGAAATCTTTATTATTCAGAAATAATAAAGTGGGTTCCAGTTCTGATAACGATTTTGTAAATTGAAAACCACATTCAGGAAAAGCTTTTCATAATTTCAAATAAATATGTATATTATTACAAGGTAACGCCATCTAATATATCACTGCATCAGGTGACGGTTTGAAACAATAGAATCGTGGACATCGCTGAATCAGCGGCCTTGAGTGTGTCCTCCCCTTCCCCCACACCGCGTAATCGGCGCCGCCGGCGCATCATTTCACGTCATTGTGTTCGTTAAATCAATCTGCAATGCCTTTTTCCAAGCATTTTACATACAGCAAGCTAAACACTTGTATTTAACACGAAGCCTGTGTTAAATACAACACAGATGACCTTAACAATGCTAACAATATATTCCTTTAATTGGAAAAATAGGCGTTTATCAGACTTCGACTATCCGTAACTACTGTTAAAGAACTACTATTACTTATAACTACTGTTACTTTCCGGGGCTCTGAATGATGACCCATCCCCGGACTATCGTCAGTAAGCATTGCTTAACTTTCAAGGCAAAGGAGAATAGAAAGCGTTTGTTTACGCTATGAAATAGTGATTCCCGGTACAGCTGCGCTGGCGCCGATACGGCACCTCGCGACGCGTCATGATCCCCGTTTGCTGATAAACGATATCAGCAAATGGGAATCATGACGCGACGATAAAATGATAACACAGTCGTAACCCGTTGTATAATAAAATTAATAATAAAACTCGTGGTATCATATTCAAATTTTACGCTTCAGACACATTCACAGAGTGGCTATCGGGTGACAATAAAAATGTTGACAACATCTTGGTTAGACTGCCAAGTCTTACTGGCCGGACTTTTTATTTACTACCTACACAGTTTAAATGTGGTAACAAAACAAGCCTTTTATTCTCAGAAAAAAAAAAATCAGCCCGTCTATGTTGGTACATATTCCATGATCAGCCTGAATCTTGTCCAAAGTAGCACCGTTCCAAGTTTTCTTATCCATTCCAATTTTAAATTCCCTGCCTTACTGTTTCTTGTTTCGCACACAAAGGCTCTACTATCATCAGCATAATATTCGGCTGCAGTCACAATTGCTAAAAGACAAGCTTTTAGCCAAATGTGATGCTTTCCGTCTAAAGCTCCACAGAAATGAGTGCGTTTCTCCTGTTCGCATTAATCTACCCCCTACCGCATATGCATTCCACCCTCGTCATTATACCCCTACCAGACAGAGGAGCATTGAGAAGGATTTTTATTTACATATGTTTGAAAATACTTCTTTGAGGGGACGGATTTTAATGAACGAAAATTATACCAAATGCGCACAGAGAATTTAAAGTTTATTTTGAAACGGTTTTTAAAAGTGTAAAATAAAAACGTTAAGTGCATTTTTAATATCTTATCGAGCCAAATATAAAAGTGTACCGGACGTGCATTGCTTTTAATATGACGCAATTTTAAATTCCAAACACACTGGTTGTTACATCATAACCCTGCAGTAAGACTGCGAAAGTAATCAACTAAAACATGCACACTATACAAAAATAAACAACAATAGGTACTCGATACCTTGGGGTAGAAAGGTCGTTTAAACTATTTTTACTCAAAATGAGTTATGAATACCAATCTATAGAGCGGAAAATTCTAAACAAGACTACATTCATAACTCATTTTGGGTAAAAATGGTTTATACGACCTTTCTACCCCAAGGTATCGACATGGTGGAGGGACATAGCATAGACATAGCGACAAAATATTACAATATGTTTTAGTATTAAACACTTTTAAGAAAGATTAGTGACTATATTTAAGCCACTCGAGGTTTTCCGCAGCCGCAGCGGTAGCGCCAGCATAACATGATGAACTGAGATGGGATTGCGTAAATGTACATTTACGCAATCCCATGTAGATTACACTGGTAAATATATTTTTGAGCCATTTGTGGTCAAACCACTCGGACCATGGGGCCGTTATGCTCATATATAGCCTTTTTGAAAGAAATTGCGAAAAAGCTGGTGACACTTCCTGTGACTAATCTGGTTATTACTTTGGCCAAAGCTAAACATTGTCATACATCGTGGCTACAGCGTTGAGAACAAATTTTTAATGCTGTATTTTAGTTTATATTTTAAAGGTTTTATAAGCAAAACAATACATTGGCAGAGGTGCCAACACAACACTGAAACGTATAGGCTGTCTTCTCATTCGCAAGTTAAAAGCTCTTAATCATCACGAAACTGTGATGACGAATAATAAATGTCTTCCTTGATGGCAACTGAAAAGTCGTTTTAAAAAATTAATTTACACCCACACCAATCATATCATATAGTATACAATTTGCATAATATTGTAATTAAAATGATATCTCTCGTTGTTGCTTCGTGCTTAATGTAAACACAGGAAAATAATTAAGTCCATGATTTCGTTGTTCCGATACTTGTGAGGTACTTAATCAAATTGTTTGTATTTCATGCTTAATTGGAACTTGGAGGTGGACGGGATTTGTAAAAATAACTAAATATATTATATTAACTAGCTGTTCCCACAATATCGTTAACGTGGGAGTTTTCTTCGAATAAACAGTATAATATGTAATCCTATAACCTCCTCCATCTTCCAGTGAAAATTCCACTAAAATCAATTTTAAAGATTAGCTCGGACAAACAGCGATAGACCGAGTGACAGACAAGAAATTTAAAAGGTTTGTTTGTGTGTTAGTATCTAGAAAACACACTTATTATGAAATAATAGACAGACAGACACTTTAATTTTATTTACATGTATAGAGTTTGGATGTATAAATAGATGCTTCCTACAAGACAAGGGACATTCCACAACAATTCTAGTGACAGCGATGATAAGAAATGAATGACTAAACATAAATAGGTACTTCAGAACTGAACCACAGAAAAAATACTTAGTAATCTACTCAACAATGATTTCATTCCCATATTGGTACAAAGATGACGATAGTCGAGACAGCTATACACGTGAACAAAAAATCTGAAGATAAAAGATAATACCACTGAAATATTACAGGCGTGACTTTGAGATTTAAGTCAATAGCTGTTGACAATGTTGTTATAAGTTCGTCATTCGTTCGTGTAGGTGTCTCGTCATGAACTTTAAATTATAATAATGAGTGATACTAGAACTTTTTGCATACTTAAATTTTAATAGAATTTACATATTTGGGATAACGAGTTCAAAGTATTTTTTGCTGGTCCAATGCTTTTTCTGTGTTGGTTATAGCAGCAAAACTTTGCGGATTCATTTATGTGGAAACTTTTAGAAAATTACACGATTCCTTAAGAAAATTCCCTAAGTGAATCTCAAAAGCTTCACTTATAAAATATACAGTTGGAAACTTTATTTTAAGTCTTAAGAAACACACACATGAAACAAAGGTGTTGTATTTCCCAACAGTTGTTCTAACTGACATTGTAACACTAGACATGATACAAATGCCACACAACACACGTCACACAAACGACCCGTCAAGAATGTTGAATTACTGCATTACACTAATAAACGTCTCCCTCCAAATGCATCCGACGATCTCAAAAGCATGGCGCCAAAGTCAACGAGGCGTTTACGCAATATAATACATAAAAAAACTCTTTTAGAATGGGTGAATTGAATTTTATAGTCGTTTTAGCTGAGTATCTATGTCGCGGCAGTAAACCGTCCACTGGTACAGTTAGGAATCTGATACGTGAATGTGGCATTCTTACATGCGCCTACGCACCCATGATACGTCGTCGTCGTCGTTTGGTCACGAGAAAAACCTAATGGCATCAAATCAAACTGCTAATAATGTACAATCTAGCTAACGATATTCTGCTAAACACGACGCAAGAATCGCAATAAAATGGTTAATTAAACACGGAGTGGTCGGCATTGTTCACGAACGCTTCCGACAGAAGCTAAGTTATTCAACCGCCTACGCCAAATTAAACGGCGATCACTTTGCATTAGAATTAACACTATTGTCGCTGAGATTCAATTACGACAATCCCATAAATGTATGTCGGCTGTTTTAAATGTATGCAACACGTTAATTGTGCAATTTGATTTATGCGCCTTGTCACAAGCTCACAACACCAAAGAGAACGCACGTGGTACATGTTAACGATATTGTCTGATCCAATGATACCGATTAATCGTCGTTTATGTGCCGTGTGGGTTGAACCGACAACATATCCGATATTTTCTACATTATACGGTTAACTTGCAGCGGCTGCGAGCTCAATATGGTAAAACTACAAAGACCGTTACGCATAATATTAGTGTTATAGAATGTCAAAAGTATTTAGATAACCGTTACTTCGCTGCGATTCGGATAACAATGAAAAGTATTGACCCTGAATTGTGTGTTGTTTAAAGAATTTTCATCCTAAGTAAACGGTGCAGTTGTTGGAATGAAGTTGTTTACCGTTTAAACAAGGGGGTATATTTTCGTATGGATTGGCAAACACGCGGGCATTTCGCGGGCGCGCATTAACGCTAAGTAATGTTCAAACAAACACAGACCCACGTTGGGCGCCAGTGGGGCGCCTCGGATTATGCACCCAGCACGTGATGCACTCTCCAGTTTACGCTTTAATACTTCCTTGCTTATGTTTCTATGTTTATATTTCGCAGCTCAATAAACAAAAAGCGTTCCCTACATTCATTGACAGACCCTATATTTGCAATCCCCCGTAGAGTACAATGCGAAATGCCATTTGTAAATGTGCTCGCCACGTGTCCGCAGACCGCCGTTAATAATTTCCGAGTGAGAAAGCTAACAGTATTGAAACTAATTGCGAATAAATCATTGTGATTGGGTAACGTGACATGTGATTGTGACAATTCAAATGGAAATTGACCAAACAATCGCAATTCTGTTGCATAGGCCGTTAGTTTGAAATATGTTGATATAATTTAAATAACACTGGTTCATTGAGCAAATTGGGAAAGTGAGAGAAAAATGGAGAATGAACAATAGAAATTGAAAAAAAAAATACTATAAATGCATAGGCCAGTAAAACCCGTAGCGATCGTTGCAATAATGTAGACACGAGTATTATTGATTATAGGAATCTAATACACTACATTATTTATTTATTTTATTTACACGATACTAAATGATAAACAAACTTATTTTTAAAATTTGTATGTCTATCTGAAAAATCTGAACCGATTTTAATAGTAATTTAACGAGAATATACAGACGGTTATAGGGCCGCAAATAGGCTTTTTATCCCGTAATTCCCGCGGGATCAGGATTTACGCGGAGGGTATTATTAATTATTCACAACGCGAACAAAGAAATAACTACTACATTGATGAAATCATTCTTCAGAACGTCACAACGCCGGGAAGTACATATAAGGTAAGGTACCATAATATAAGAAAGTAGGCACCATTTCACAATCGGAACTTAATTTTGGCTATCAATGCGCGGGCGAACCAGTGGAGCATCTTTCGACTAACAGGAACGGATCTGGAAATACAAGTGCCATTGTAGCGCCTACGACGACCGTTATAATGAGCCGACCTACTTGTATTGACAGCCTGTCCCTCAGCAATGTAGCTTTATGACGTGGACAAGGCTAGACAAGACTGTGCTGTTTTAGGATACCAGAAGCAATTAATACTGAAATTATGAAAGATTCTCATGGTTCTAATTAAGAGTCTCGAAGTCTGAAAATCAAAGAATGCAAGCTTATTATTGTTGGCTGGCGAACGCCTCCAACGGTCCCCCCTGAACATCTCTTATCATCTAACCCAGGGCTTCCCGGCAGGGTATTTCGACGATGGTGCTGGTAATTTTGACTATTTTGTACAAGATGATCTTAGTATCCGTGTGACGTATCTTTACTATGTTACCGATAACTCCATAACGTGACACGGAGAGATAGATAAGTGCGAAGTTGCGGCATCCAACCAATAAAAAATCCAGTAATGTATGGTCTCAAAAACGCCTATGTAAAAAGCCATATTTGGCATGTAATAGACAGTTCAAATGTACCTACGTGGTGCGCGGACGCACCACACGTTGAACATTATAAATGCAGAGCAGCTACATCTTGACTGTGTACACTAATGGGCCACGTGTGCTGATATCGAATACCAAAAATTCTTAAACATCAACTTTAAAGGAACATACCTAAGGAACAATTTCGCATGCAACATATTTCATTCAAGTCCATTATTATGATAAAACTATAACCTTCATGGTAATATTGGTAAGTAACACTAATGCGTTTTTGTATGCAGTAGCCATAAATATGACGTATCTGGAGATACGCAAGTATTTAATGTGTGGACAATTTCTTGGTAACATAATGGACGACAAAGATATTATTTATTAGCGAATTGCAGTAAAATATCAAGTTCTCTTGAAATCGATCGACATGCAAGTACTTTAAAAAAAAGTTCACGAATATTTCATACGGAAACATTGACACCTGTCAAAATTTATTAAAAAAACGTAATATACATATTGAGTGCGAGAACAGTCGCCTTTGAATAAGGAAAACAACAAGATTCGAAATTGACAGTTGAGCAAAAATTTTATTTTAAAGCCGTCTGGAGCTCGAGACTGGCGGTCGATAAATCCTGTTCGACGTATACTTCAAGGGCGTGGGGCTATTTTTAGCACGTTCCGGGCGAAGGCCGCCGTTCCAGGCACCGGCACGAAGGACGCCACGTCCGGACAAACGCGAACGTTCGAATCGGCGCTCGAATTTTAATGTTCTTTTTTTTTCGGCGAATCTCGACTCCAAGGAACGCCGCCTGTCGGTTAGATGTGTGTAGCAACCCAAGCAGGTACATGTACGGGAAGCGAAACGAATCCGCTGTAGCATATGTTGAGAAATGTAATTTACAAATCATTTTCAAATTAAAGGGATTTATGGCCAACCCATCCTAAAAGCTTAATCGGAATCAGATGCGAACTTAATGATACGGCTTTGGAAATACAAGATGCCACAGTGGGAGAATAACCTACAGAAAACATCTGCCTTACAGACAGTGCAAGTAAAAACCTGGGAGGATTTGTAATTGAAAAGTGGTAATATATTTTCATTACGAAACATAACACTACAACGCCATAGAAATAAATCTAAGCTTGGAAGTTAAGACATCTATATAGTCTGAGTTATGTACATTTCAACTCCCATTCAACACAATTAAGACAAAGTAACATTGCCAAATGTTACGAAACTTCGACGGAAAGTTCCATTAGATTTTAATACAAAATATTATAACGGGGATTTATTGTTATTATAAAGTGACGTTATTTTCAATTATCCGATCTTTTTCATTCTGCTCCGACGCTCGCCCGCGACAGTCGTGCCGCTCCGCGCTCTCGATCGTTCCGTGCCTGAGTCATCGCTCCGTTCGTCACGCCCGCCGTGACGTCACTCGTAGTCGCCGACTACGACGCCTGGTCCGGATCCGCCTTTTTCGAGGCGGTGAAGGATATCGTGCTTCTCTAACAGAGATTGTCAAAACAATTTGGTTTGGCCCCTTCAGGGTAAAACCACAGTTTCGTGGTCCTTGGTTGGAAACCTCACGGTGTCAACAATACCAAGGGGGTGCTGACCCGACGCACCCGCTGATCCCCTTCAGGGTGAAGCAGTCAATTGGAGTCGAGTGCTAGGTTTTGGCCTTGGGGGATCTCCTAGTCAAACCTAGTTACTGAGTTCTCTTCACAGCATACACACCTAGTGTCGGTTGGGTGTATCTACCCCTTCGCACTAGACCCAATAGGGCCCGGTACGCACATTGAGATTGGCGACCGGATTACAAGCTTAGGGCACACCATTAGGCACACACCTCCCTGCTATCCCCGCAGGGAGCGAACTCACCTCCGGGTCATTCCCACCCGGAGGGTTAGGCAAATAGGGCCCCTCAGGCCACATCAGACGGTAACACAGCTACCGAGTTTGTCTGGGTTTCTCTTCTCGGTAGCGAAGTGTTAGGAGAAACTCCGGGGCAGGGCTCTTTGGGGACCGTCTGCTCGGGGAGCTCACGTTTGACGTGTCTCCTCGAGGCGCTTATGTTAGGGTTAGGAGATTAGGATGCCCACCTCTGTCGCCTCCAATATGGAGGACAGGATTGAGGATCTCGTGTCCAAAGTCGAATCCCTATCGGCTCGATTAAATCTAACTACCGATTTATTAGGAAAGATCCTATTTGAAAACCCCGCCCTACAAAGGGAGTATAAAGATGAGATAGTAAAATTACCCCCCGCGGTGTTTCCCGCCCCACAGCCAGATTTAGGTCCCACCCCCGCGCCCAGCGCAGATAGGTCCCCCTCCCCCCCAGACGTCGAAATGGACTCTGAGGAGGAGGAACAAGAAAAAGAGGGCTCGGAAGGCGAGCGCTCGGAGCGCGCAGAGAGCATACACTCTGAGCGCTCGGAGCGAGCGGAGTCCGAGCACTCCTCCTCCGATCAAACCTCTTCCTCCGACGAGTTTATCCTCGTCGAGGGAAAGAGGAAGAAGAGGTCGCAGGCCTCGTCCTCCACCCAGGCCCCTAAGGCCAAGAAACCCTCCCCTCCCGAGCCAGCACGCTTAGTGCAGAGCCAGCCCTCCACTTCCTCGGCCACTAGGCCCAGCCCTACTCAAACCCCAGTCGTCAGCGCCTCAGTGCGCAAGACCATCCCTCCCCCACCCATCTTCATACATGATAAGGGGGCTTGGACAAACGTGTCCAAAGCGTGTGGCGAGCAACGCATCGCCTACACGAATGCCCGCGCCGTTCAGAACGGCATAAAAGTAGGGTTAGCGACAGCTAACGACCACCGCGCGCTTTCGAAGCTACTCAAGGCTCGAAATATCCCCCACCACACTTATACGCTCCATGAGAGCAAGCCCGTTCGGGTGGTCCTCTGCCGGATCCCCAGTGAGATCCCCACCACCGAGATCGTCTGCGACCTAGAGTCACAGAACATCCCGGTGATTGAGGTGCACCGTATGCACGGCAGAGGTGGCAGGGCGTCTAACAACGTCCTCGTCATTTGCCACCCCGTCTCCGAAGGTCCCCACCCCATCTTTGCGCTGAAGACTGTATGCAGTCTTTCAGGAATTTTAATTGAGAAGCCACACAAAAGTGGCACGGTAGGCCAATGCCACCGTTGCCAGTTATACGGCCACGCGCAACGGAATTGCTTCGGCAAACCCCGGTGCGTAAAGTGCCTGGGCGATCACGGCACCGCGGAGTGCAGTCGCCCAAAAGATAGGTCCCAGTGCCCAGACCCGCCCAGCTGCGTGCTGTGCGGGCAATCCGGCCACCCCGCCAACTACCGAGGCTGTCCGAAAGCCCCGAAAACCTCCGCCCCTAAACTGGCAACGCGCGCTAGCGCACGCCAGGGACGAGAGTGTCCTACACTCTCGTCTGAGCTCCCCCAGACCCTCAGTCCCCAGCGTCCAACTCCTTGGACGGCGGCGAATCACGCCCAAAACTTCCCGGCACTAAGGCCGAAAGTCCCTGGGCTGATGGATCAACCCATCATGCCCTCCGCTCCGGTTGTTGTGGCTTCTCAGCCCCCACCTCCTCCCCAGTCACTCCCTCGCTCGGATGAGCCGGAACTCGATGCGTTCCTCATCCTTGGGAAAACATTCAGTTTCTTCCAGTCCCCCCGCGCCATCCAAATGGCAAAGGAGGTCGTGGCCTGCAAAAGCATTGAATCCCTGATTCAGGTATACTATAAGTATTCTGATGTAAAAAGCCATTTTGACAACCTCTTTAAACAGCCATAATGTATAACACGGCTAGTAAAAGATTAAAGCCCCGATCCCTAAAGCTAGGTTACTTCAATGCCAATGGCATCACTAATCAACGGGACGAGATCGCGACTTTCCTTCGCGATCATAGTCTCGACATCCTTCTGGTCCAAGAGACCTTCCTCAAACCCCACCTTAGGGATCCCAAGGTAGCCAACTACCGGCTAGTTAGGAACGATAGGACTAGATGCCACAGAGGTGGCACTCTAATATATTATAGGAACTCCCTGCACTGCATCCCTATGGATCCGCCGCCCCTTGCCCACTTAGAGGTATCCGTTTGCCGGCTAGGCATGACGGGCCACCCCTCTATCACAATAGTATCCGCGTATCTCCCACCGCACAGCGACGTAGATTCAAATTCTTCGATAAACGCCTCACTACGAAGCGACCTTACAGCCCTTCTTGACATGAGTGACTCCGTCCTTATAGCGGGGGATCTCAATGCCAAACATCCCGCATGGTGTAGTCGTATTACCAACCCCCGTGGGAAGGTACTATACGACCTTTGCACACCTCTCCACATAGATATCATAGGTCCTATGCGGCCTACTCACTATCCGTTCGAGCCATCCCACTTGCCCGACGTACTCGACATTGCCCTCCTGAAGAATGTGAACTTACGTTTGCACTCTTTAGAGACGGTAGACGAACTTGACTCTGACCATAGACCGGTGATCTTGGAGTTAACTCCGAGATCGGGTCCCTATGACCCTAACCGCCCCCCTCCCACACAGGTGATCACTGACTGGAGGAAAGTAGGCGAATTGCTGAAATCCAACACGTCTCCTCACCTGGACAAGATCCCCGACCACATCCAGTCCGCCGCCGACACGACGGCTGCGATCGACTCACTCACGGAGCACGTACAATCTGTCTTGAACGACTGTTCAAAGGAGATTCCGGTGTCAGAGCACTGGCGCCGGAAACTCCCGGACGATGTACGGGCCCTGCTGACTGAGAAGAACGCAGCAGTCCGTGCCTACAGATCTTTCCCCTGCCAGAATAACAAAACTTTCATGCGGTACTTACAGCGCAAAGTAAGTAACAGCATCAGAGAGTGGCGTGAAGCCGGCTGGGAAAAGACCCTGAGCGAACTGGAACCCACCCACCATGCCTTCTGGCAACTTCAGCGGAATATGCGCGCCACTGAGGTTGCCTCAATGCCTCCCCTTATCCGCCCGGACAAAAGCATTGCCTTCGACGACGAAGACAAAGCCGAATGCCTAGCCGACAGCCTGGAGGCACAGTGCTCTCCCAGCTCCCAACCAGTCGACCCAGCCCACCTTGCCCACGTGGATGCTGAGGTCGAACGTAGATCTGCCCTACCCCCTGTCGAGGACCCTGATGCTCCCCTCCCCCCCGTCACGGAGGACGAGGTGGAGGAGATCATCAAGAAACTCAAACCTAGGAAAGCTCCCGGGACTGACAGACTGACCACTAGGGCACTTAAACTCCTCCCACGTACGATCTTAGTCCTACTGACTGCCATCTTCAATGGCGCCTTGTCCAACAACTTGTTTCCACAAGCTTGGAAAGAGGCTATAGTGATAGGTATCCCAAAACCCAAAAAGCCCAAGAACCTCCCGACTAGCTATAGACCCATTAGTCTGCTCAGCGCCCTCGGCAAGGTCTACGAGCGGATTATTCTTAATCGGCTCAAGGACTTTGTCGAGGCCAAGAGCCTAATCCCTAACGAACAGTTTGGCTTTAGAGCCCATCATTCCAGTGTCCACCAAGCCCACCGCATCGTAGAGCACATTAGCGGCCGTTTTCAACGCGGTCTGGTGACGGGGGCCCTATTCTTTGATATAGCAAAGGCTTTCGACAAAGTCTGGCACAATGGCTTAATTTATAAGCTTTACCAACTAGGTGTGCCTGACCGTCTCGTGCTCATCATTCGAGACTTCCTGTCAAACCGCTCCTTCAGATATCGTATCGAAGGAGCGCTTTCCACTCCCCGCCCTATCAGAGCCGGCGTCCCTCAGGGCGCCGTGCTCTCCCCCCCACTCTTCACGCTATTCACTAGCGATATCCCCAAAAAGCCCCCAGTAGAGTTATCCCTGTTTGCCGACGACACGGCCATCTACTACTCGGGACATAATCCCGTTAGCATCGCTCATACCCTCCAGACCTCAGCCAACGCACTAGGCGATTGGTTTAGGAAATGGAGGATTGAGGTAAATCCCGACAAAAGTCAAGCAGTCCTGTTTCGCAGGGCATATATTCGCAGCATAAAAAGTTCACCCCCCCACGCCCGATCACTATGTTCGGCAAGCCAATCCCTTGGGAGAAGCGAGCCAAATACTTAGGTGTGATCCTCGACCAGTTCCTGAATTTCAGTGAGCACATAAAGTCGGTTCGCTCGCGAGCCGCTTTCGCTCTCGGTAGGCTCCACGCCCTGCTGAATAAACACAGCAAGCTCTCCCTTAAATGTAAAATCCGAATATACACGACATGCATACGTCCTATCATGACGTATGCCTGTCCGGTGTTTGCTCATGCCAGTCCCAATCAGATCCATAGGATGCAAGTCGTTCAGAACCGTTTTCTCCGAAAGGCCACGGGCGCGCCCTGGTTCTGTAGGAACGAGGATCTCCACGTAGACCTCAAACTCCCGACCATAAAGCAAGTGTTGAAACGCATGTCAGTGCGTTACTTCACCTCTGCTGAGACCCACACTAACCCCTTGATCGTATCGGCCGCCCGATACAGACCCTCCAAGATTTCTCGGGTTCGTCGCCCGCGTAACATCCTAGACGAGCCTGACGACCCCACCACCATCCGACAAGAGAGCAGTAGGGAAACCAGCACTCTTAGAAGACACAGATACAGAACGCGTTCCTTATTCCGGCCTCGCCGACGAGGCCCATCGCGACGTCCGCGTACTGGTAATGAAAATCCTCCCCGACCTTTGCCAAACGAGCCAGCCCGCGATGCTGAGCCAGTAGCAATAAATACTCCCGTAAATAATATGACCCAGCCTGTCCCTTTGCTGCCCTCCCGAAATGACCCCGCTATGCCGAGGCCCGTACTCCACAGGGAGTGCCCTTAGCGTGCGGTCATTAGTTTTTAAGTATATTTTAGTTTGTAAGCCCTGGCTGGGGGCCTTTAATTTATTAGAGGTCACCACAGGAAAGTCCGGTTAAGTAGACTCACAGCCTTAGTGTGCTGATCTACAAGTGGCCCTACCTAAAAAAAAAAAAAAAAAAAAAAAAAAAAAAAAAAAAAAATTATCCGATATTATGATGACGGTGATGTAACAAGGAAAACAGAAGACCATTATAAACAAAGAGACGAGGAAGCTTTAGCGGGTCAATGCCGATTGTAAATCTGTTTGTAATTCGTATTTAAATATGAAATGTGCAACCAAAAAAAGGGTCACGTGAACGTTGGAGTCCCTCACCGAGGGGTCTGTTTAAACTTACTGAAGTATAGACAACAAAGTAAACCGTAGTAGTACCGAACTTACCGTAACTACTACGTATTCACAGCTTTCCAATTGTTTGTGTACAAATGCTAAGTCAACGGCTCTATTACATACATTTTATGTAGCAATAGTATTTTAAAAGTTCCAAAGAAAAGTGTTGAGTATACAACAATCGTATGTCTCAACAGAAAGGACAAAAAAGAAAAAATAACTTGATCTGGGGGCACGGCAGTGCCCCCGCCAGGTCGAGCGCGAAATAAACACTGCCGATGCTGTACCATCCTTTTCTGGAACCATTTCGGCGTATTTTCATGCCCTATTTGATGCCCTCAGGATAGGTTTAGAACGCAGAAATTATCGTCATCTAGTAAGCTATAAGCACACACTTAAACCACAAAATTTAATGTTTGTAGCTTATTTATTTCCTAAGTTATGCAAAAGCAAAGTTGTGCTAATTCGACACTCAATGATTCACTGACTCACTGATCATCAAAATAGAACTAGTACTTCCCATAAGCCTAGAGAGCTGAAATTTGGCATAGGGGTACTAAACCTAACCCAGGTTTAGTACCCATATAAGAAGGAAAAACTATCAAAACTAGGATCATGGAAGATCTGGAGTATCTGATGAAGAACCCCAAAAAGCTCAGCTGAACTATGACAGATATGGAAATGCGCCTTAACAAAAGTTATTGTGTGATGAGCCCTTTCTATTAATGTTTATAACACTGAAGTCTGAAGTATTTAATGTTATAGAAAAAAAAAGCAATGATTAATAAGAAAACCTTAATAATGAAAGGTCTGGAGTGTATAACTAGCTTTCTGCAAAAAGAAGTGAAATCCCACCAAAACATCCTGTAAATAACTAGCCAAGTTGTATGTGTCAACGAGTGAAGATTAGTCTGCGCGTCTTGTCAAAATGTAAAGTCTACATCCGGATCCATCAGATTTTATTCTAAAACTATTGCCATTTCCTAAGAACTGGAATTAGTTACTTTCAACTCGGTTGAATTAATACTATTTGGTTCATTGAAATTGTAAAAAAATCTAATTTAAGACTATATTTTTACTACTGCCCTTAATTTTATTGGGTATAATGCTGCTGTATCAATCTGAATAAGAGGAGTTAATTGCCCAAAACCAAGTCACGTTTCCAAACATTGTTAATTGAGAACTCATAAATATTCTTCAATCAAAAAGCCGTAAACTTTAAGTCAAAGGTTGTGTGAAGTTTTACCAAAAAATATATGAAATAGAGGTCCAAATTTAAGTTATATAACAACACAATTTGTGTGTTTCGCAACACCAGATAGAGCGAATAAATTATACATATTTATGAATTCCATGATTCTTTATTCTCTTAATGTGCATTATGTAAGGATGACGACTCTTTCCGGGGCCGCGGTAGCTCGGTAGAACTTTCCGACAACGACAACTAGACGACTCCTGCGCCGGAGACCTCGTTAGCAACAGATTTGAACCGATCATCTGTTTAGCCGGATGATCTCACCAATTGCATATAACTACATAATATATCGTGGAGTTAGGAAAACGAGTTTTAAATAATGGTTGCAGACGATTGAGTAGATAACCTTTATCTTCACAATGCAGTTGTTGAGAATTTAACTTGGCAAGCTTAATGGACAATAAGGAGTAAGGGAAAGGAAGATGACGATACAAATAAGAAGCCCTAAAGCTAAAAGGGATAAACCCAAAGCTGAAGAACGAGATCCTTACATAATACTGCATTAAGTTGATGTAACACAATGACAGGAAAGACGTTGCGCAGGAGTTTGACACTGCATCACTTTCGTACAGTGAAAGTATGATTTATATTAAGGATAAACTTCGAGGCATTCAAATTTACATCCATGGCGACCTTTTATTATGTATAATAAATAAATTCGACATTTCGAGTAGAATATTGGAGATGCATTTTTGTTTTGTGTGGAACTTGTGAGCTTTTTCAAAACTAACACATAATTGAATTATATACAGTTTCCTGTTGCCTGAATCGATTTGGCATTTTATCTTTACCTAAATTCCTAATCATCGACCTTTAGAAGGTATTAAATAGCAATAGTGGAACATTGCTCGCTCGTTTTAATCGTAGACCTAATCTATCGTTTACCATTAGGCGTGATCGAGGTCAATAGCAGGTTCACCGGTTTAAAAATTACTTGCCAAAATACCACATCTGAAACTTCCACATATTTATCCAACGAAGCATTGACCAATTACCTTTCATTAGCTATTAAGGAACATTAAACACTTGTTAAATAAATCTCTTGACAACTTTGCCGTGTTGCCAAAAACATGACACGGAGAGTGTGGTATGTTCCCGTGTGATTCACAGTTCAAATATTGGACAGTGATTTATTTATTTACACACTTTGAACGTGTTTCTGATGGTATCGTGAATTACTGGAACATGTGTGGATTGGTTATGTAAAATTGTGTTAGAGAATGTGGGATTAATCATGATGTACAAGGTAGTGTATTTTGCAATGGAGACACGAAAGAAAACAGGTGAGATTAAAATTACTAGAAACATAGTATAGAAATAATAATCAGGCAGAAAAAGTCAGGCTAAAGGAAATGCTTTGCTCTGTTACTATAATAAGCGGTCTCATCTAGTTTAAATTTACCAAAAACGACGTGACGTGTAAAATCGTTGTGTTTCAAAACCGTCACAAAATAAACGTTGCGAGTGGCAATGCAGCCTGTTTTCTGGGCAGGTTCCCCATCAAATTTTTGATGCCTAATGAAATCTTTTTATATAGTTACACACGTAGGTAAATAATTTACTATTAAATAATATATTACTGCCTACTTATTTCAATCAAATTAAACGATCATTGATAAACATATATCATGCACTTTCTCTCAATCGAGGAATGTTATTGCATGTTATGCAGGACTTGTAAATCGAAAACATTTTCCATGACGTGCATTGTGCAACACATGGCTATACATTACATGTTTGCGAATAAATATTCTGCGAGACAAAGCAAAAAACAAGTGAACATGAGTGTTTGTATGTTCACAGTTCATACTGGTGGTAATTTATTGTGGCGCCGTGTTGCGGTGGGACCGGCGCGTGCGCCGTGTTAACCCTTCCAATCATTGTCTAAGACTTAGACGAATACCACAAATAGAAGTGCATACGGATTCTATAAATAAAACACTGAAACCAGATAGAGAATAGGCAAACGATTATCATATGTCAAGACTAGAGCTAATGGTTGTTAAACGCAGCTCTAGTTTTTATTGCAATTTAAATATGAACAAGCCATTTTAGGTGTTCATTTGATTTCCTTAAAAGATAAAGCTCTAAACAGTCGCGACAGCACAAGAGTCACGCACGTATCGCCATGCCACACTACATAGCCTCACCCAAAATGGTATAATGATATAATTATGTACAGCCCAAGTATCTAATCGTTATGTTTTTTCTCGGCCTGCGTCCCTTGAATAGACTAAAAAAATATCCGATAGAATTTGCAATTCCTTGGCGTAAGTACATCTATTTTATCGGCGGCCATAACTCGTCCGGACAGGTTCCGTAGGCGGGTTGGGTTGGGTTGCAATAAAAAGCGGGGTGGTTACCGAACGCAGCCGGGTCGTCGCCCCCGCGCGGCCTTCCCCCCGCCCCGCGGCGCAGCAAGGACGTCGCCCGCCGTTGCATAACCACTCGCACGCAAGTCGTTGATACCGTTCCGAGATGCGCTCTCGGTGTCGTCGTATAGGCTGCGCCTGCGCGACTGCACCGGAATGAAAATAAAAGCTGAATGTACGCATAAAACCGTCCTATTGCTATTCATATAAACGTCAATTATTGTAGTTTTTACACGACGGCTGCGCGATATTGACTTAATTGTAATTAGAAGATTTTCACTTTCCACCAAGGTTACTTGCGTTTGTTGATTAACTGCGAATAATGTATGATAATCTGTTACAGAGCTTCGTTATTTGAATAGCATCAAGTCTTAATTGCGTTCAAAACCAAACATTCGCGGAAGCATAAGTTCATTAGAAATGGTGTGTTTATCGTACTAATAAGAACGTGATCTTGACAGAACTACATTGTGGCCTTTCGAGTTTCCTCGATACATAACAAGTAAGGAAAATTCTTAGCCCGGTTTTCTAGGTACAAGATTTTGCATTCCCAAGGACCTCATTAATATTCAGAGTGTATTTACATGGCTCCGTAGATAGAGACTAATGGTAGGGGGCCAATTGAGTCTCGGACGTGCGCTTGTAATTGTAGGAACTGGTTGCAGGCCCGAGCAGAGCCGGGGGCGCAAATTATAATAGGCTCTAGTGCAACGGACAACTAATAATAATTGTGTTGTATGGATAAAAGTCAAAAACGATTTATGCTTCGTATATATTTTTGATGCAGCATTCAAAATTAAAAAGGTGTTTTAAGAAGAGACTTGTACGTTTGATAGTGGTCTGCTTAATATTCATGCAGCGTGGAAGTAGGTGACTTACTTGCATAAATTATTTGAGCAATAATTATAGTTTTAATCAGTTGCTTTAAATGTGCTGTGGATATAACAACTGACTTTTAAAAACACTAATAGATAGAACACAACCAAATTTAAACCGAAATCTTGGTAGATATCAATGAAACTATATCACAAACCTTAAAATCCAAAAGCTTTATTTCTACTACTCGTATAAGTTTTTAGAAACATATTGGTATGCATTATGATAAATACATATGTATGTACGTTATTTATTTTTTATATATTATTACATACCTGTTGTAAGCCATATTATATGTAACCTGAAATATAATATTTCCTACTTAGTTTTGTCTATGTACCTCCCATGCTGTCTACCATCCATGGTTGACTGGTCCGTTTTTTATGTTGTATATAAACATATATACAACATGTATCGTAATTTTCTAATTGGGGTGTTTGGCGGTGTGTGTTACACCCTCAAACACCCCAATCAGAAAATTATATTATTATCATAAAACAGTTTTATTGTAAGACTAACTTCCTTTGAATTAGTTTCATTTTTCTGTAACGTGTACTGAATGACGGAATCTGCTTTTAAAAAGTTACTACTTTAATTTACGGTCTATAGTTAGTTTATTTTACTATACAGCGAAAGTATAATTTGTAATTTACGTAGATTTAAGAGATAAAAATTTCGATATATTTTTTTTATTAAATCGATAAAAGTCGATTCAGTAAACGATTCTGAACAAACTAATTTCAGGATGTGCACTAATTATGTTGCATGTTGTATATAATATACCTAAATAATAATCGATCACGCAGAGATTTCTGCTAGAACTCCGCAAACATGTCACTAAAATATTCCCACTTCATTTGTTTAAATATACCCTTCTCAAGAAACACAGCTAAAGGGATTTGAAAGCTGTCTCACCACGACTCACCGAGCATCAATCACCGGAATCACTCACAATGAGGATTAGTTGCGTTCGCAGAAACGTTAGCGTCGACACAACGGCTTACCTAGAACAAAGACAGATATGGTTAGCAGTGCAAGTACACTTTATAAAGTACGGCCATGGAAACCGTTGCGATAGTCTGGTTTGTAAGTTACTTAGAAAATTAAAACGTATATCAGTAAGTTGCTGCTTAAAATAGAATATGTTATGACTGCAATTTAATACAGTGAATTGTTGAAAGGACGTCTAGTACGATTTTTTATACTTAATAAAAATAGTAGCTGTTACCGACTTTGGACGTCTGGAATTTTTTCGCCATGTTTGGCTACGCGTCTTAAACTATTCTCATGCCAAAACTCGTCAATATCGAAATCCGATTAACACCCAATTTTGTGAAATGGGTGGATTAGAGGATGAATGTTTCTTTTTCCCAAGGACTGTTAATAAAGTCTTTCAGAAACCTCTTGTTCGTACTTCATTCACGACTTCAACACAAAAACCGTTCAAAATATCGTGCCGCTGACATTTAAATTTGTCTAAATAAGTAAATACCAAGCACTCCCGCTCACTTTATGGCCCCAATCAATCTGGTCGCTCACATCCGAGCGGGCTAGAAACAAAGGATTAGCTAAGCCTTCACCATTTATATTCTAAATATCAACTGTGTTTCGCAAACACCCTCTGTTTACGGGTACAATGCAATTTTCTATGTGAAATCATGAATCGTGAGTACTTATTGTGTTTTATATTGGGGTTTCAGAAATCAGTGTTTAAGGAGAAGACCAAATATATTTTCTTCGTCATCAGCTGAGTTTCTTTTTGTATTTTTTTTTTCAAAGACAACTAGCAATATGGGTAGAAAACACATTACTAGCAATCTTGTTAACCCCTCCAACTAAGCTAAATATGCTTGTGTCTGGAGTGGGTTCACGACAATAGTGTACTGGACGGGGTTCGAACTCGTGACCTCTCGATCACAAGTCCGACACCTTATCCATTAAGCTATTGACGCTTAAAAGTACTAATACTAAGCTGAGTACTAGTGTTCTATTTCTTTTAACCTTCGGTATGCCTGGTAGGGTCTGTCAGACCCACCTGTACACATAAACCGTTGTATTTCCTTCAAATTAGAATTTCGCGCCTAACCGTTCTTAGTAGCTGGCCGTTATGGATTGCTAGACACCCGCCGCCTGTCACCTGAGTTCGGAGCGCGCTTTCGTGATAGTAGGATGTGCGTATTGTTCGCGCGGGTCTCACAGACCCGACCAGGCACACGACGCGACGTTTCTATGTAAGTATATTTTGTTAGTGTTTTTGGAAATTTATGTTATTTTTGTGCTAAAATATAATATTTTTAATACATTATTTTAGTTTCAAAATGGGGAGCCATCTGTGCGATGATAATATTAGTAATTTATTACTCGAAGCGGCTGAAGAAGATGACGTAATTTTCAACTCAAGTGGAGAAGAGTCCGATCACGTGAGTCAGGGAAGCGAGGCATCTGATCCAGAGGCACAAAACAATGATAATGGTGGGGCTGTTGCGGAAGAAAGTTCGTCAGATTCTGAAATGGGCATGCCATTGTCTACGCTAGCTTCATTGCCGTCAGGGAGAGCATTCATTGACCAGTGTCAGCTCTCCCTGACAGCAATTCTTCTGGATGCTCAATACTGCTGGCATCAATGGCAAAATTATTCAAATGCTCAACTGTCCAGAAAACAAGTATATTCGAACAAGTTTCATACTTTTATGAAAGTTGGGCCTTGCACTGATTGCACAATATTTGCAGTCAAGAAAAAACAACATCGCCTATCTACAGATCTTCGCAAACGAATAGGTCGTCATTTGGGTACCCAAGATGACACGCCATTGAAAAAACCGACTCCTGGTATAAAACGTAGATGCTACGTATGCCCAGTCAAGAAAGATCGCAAAACGCAATATATTTGTGAGACCTGTAAGAGTCACTTATGTTTGGATCATACAATTTTCCAATGTGCAATTTGCTTCCGAACCAGAGCCCTGGAAAATGTTGATAGAAGTGATGAAGACTGAATATTTCTTTAGTTATTAATAAGTACACAGAAGTGCCTTATATTTTTATATAGTCTGATTGAGATCTCTTTAGTTTTTATTAAGTAATGTGTGTTATAAGAGTAACGAAGTATTTTTTTGGTTAAAAACACTACCTAAGTTTAATTGGAAAAATACTTACTAAAAGTGTTTGATTTGCAATATTTTATTTTTTATTTTGTAACATACACCCCTAGTAAAAATATTAGTACATTTTAATAACTTATTTATCAATAATTATTTGAGAAATTACAATTTAAAAATCCGGGTCTGATAAACCCACCAAGCATACCGTGTAACTTTTTGCCACCAGGCATACCGAAGGTTAATAATAATAAGATGTTGTTTATTTTTTTTACTGTGTGTATACTTGTGGCATGTGTCAATAAACGTTTTTTCTTTCTTTCTTTCTTTCTTTATGGACTGACTGCCTATCTGACATCCACAGCCCAGTAACTGGGTAACACAATACCCTTTCGCAAGACTGGTGTCATATTTTCTGGCTTCTGACAACCCGTTAAATTGGAAATCGAATTGTAAACTTTGCTTAACCAAAAATATTTTAAAAATATTATCCAGTATTAGGACCATAAGATTTTTAGCAAGGTAGTAGAGGCAACGCAAATATTAACTGACGCAATACATCACACACAGTATTGCGTAAAGATAACTGAATCAGAAAACTGCTCATAAAATCTAAGTTTTTTTATCAAGAAACACGAGAAAAGGCTGTTGAATAATAACGAGGTCAACAAGAAACTGCGATAGTGGAGTAAATGTATACAGAAGCTTTGCAATACCGTTTAGTGCTTATCAGTAACTAGCGACCCGACCCGGCTTCGCACGCTCTCATTCTTCTAACTCACACAAAACCTTTATAAATTATACATTATAACCTTCATCATGAATCACTATATCCATTGGTGAAAACCGCATAAAATTTTGTTTAGTTGTTTTTTTAAGTTTATCCTGAACATAAATATAGACAAACGCGGAGGGAGTCTTAGTTTTGTAATATGTAAAGATTACTAAAACTCCTCGCGAGCATATTCTTCGCGGTCGAGTAAGTTTTTGAACAGCTGATACATTCATTTTATTTTTAAACCGCCCAACGTAAACTGAATGGCATTGTGTTGGAAACGAAACATATTTTATAACAAAACACGGCCGACGCGCGACGGTGACCCGCGCGCTATCGGCGCGATCTGAAGCGGAACACGACCACAATGCGCAAGCACACATATCGATTACGATAACGCCCCTGACGCATATCAACTGCGCCAGGGTTTATGATGAGGGCCACTCTGCATAGTCAGATAAGAAGTGCGAATATTTTAATAAAATAAACCCTTGCTCGATGCTATTGCTATAATATAAAGGTGGCACATTTTATCGTAAGAATTCAATAATCTTTATTACTTGGTGCCAAGCTGGTAAATAGTAAGCTTCTGTCTTATTGGACACATAAATTGGCATTCTTAACATCTCAGATGTCCAAGTCTACAGACTCTTGAGGCAGAAGAACAAGTTTTGGAAAGAATTCGTTGTCTCATCATAATCAAATCACACGGAACAAAAACACATAAATATAATAAATCCATTCACCGACACAATACGTTCATTAAACCGCCCGGTGACTTTACCTACAGTCGTAATAAAAATCCATATACAGCCTAGGAAAAATATTAATTCATGAATTGTGCTGAGTTTTTGTGGTGTCGTGGTCATATATGGCGACCACACACGGGCCCAGCAATGATGCATTGTAGCTGGAGTGAGAGACCACAGAGTAGATTTATTGCGAACAGCGCCGGCGTGTATGGCTAGTATAACAGCGTCCCTACATGTGGATTTATTTTGTTTATGGTCAATAGGTGCATAGCTACACCGCGGCACTGAATGTGACACGCATCGCGCGCTCAGGTGCGTATGTGGTGCAAGTTATACACGGACGACGAGACTATATTGATGACTGGTGTTTACTGGACTAAGAAAATATTAGCTAAAGCATAATTTTAGAGCTTAACTCAAAGCAGTATGCTTCATTGCTTATTAAATCTACTTCTAACTATCTAATTAGGCAGATATGCAGATATTACGAGGACATCAATAAAAGTTCAACTGTTCCTACAAACTCTTATGACTTGCACCAACTCAAGTTAAACCCTGTAAAAGTCGAGCGGGCTCAATAGATGCGATAAACAAGCGATATACTAAAAGGGGATAAGTCGCGCGACACCGCGATATGTCGCGCGACACTGCGTTTGTATGTAAATATCGCCTGCTACAGATTCAGTATGGTTTTTGCCAAGTTTGGATAACACGTGCGAGCCTTGTTCATTCAGCTGACTCATAAGATCTGTTGCTACTACTAATCTTAGTCATATCATAATATATCGTTTTTATTGTTGTATAAAGCTGTTAGCATTATTGAAAGATTAGAATCGTTTTACAATTAGTCATGACAAAGGACCATATTTATCTGTTGAGTGAAAATCAAACAGTATACAGTTAGGTCTGACTTCCAAGAATAATAACAAAGATTGGCTTAACATGTTATTTCCCTGTAAATAAATGATTTCTCCAGATTAGGCTTTCACGAAAGTCTTGTTCGATGAGAATTTAATTTAGAAAGAGTGACCCTAATTTTTGACAAGCGGCTTAATAATTTAAATAATTTATGTGGGTACATGACAATGCTTTTAAAGCGAGAACCACCACGGATTAGCAACATCAACGGGTCGGTTCCGAGATTTTCGTAAATGGAACGTGAGATATCGCGTGCAAAATTATATACGTGATTAAATTTCGCGATTTCATATTCCGAATAGCATTGCAACTGCCGCGTTTGTTTGCGCACACGCGTTGCGCAAAAACTACCATCGAATCGCCGCAAAGTGACAACTAACAATTTATCAAGTACATAACTGCAACTGTTTGTACTAAGCGAGATTTCAGAATAAGTCCTTCGGTTACCTTTCCCGTGAGAAAAGATGTAATAATAATTACGTTTTTCTTTTCTATTCGTAATTAATGGTCAAAATCTATTGTTCGTTGCTTTATGATGTATTAAACAGATATAATAACCGCGAATAGGGTCAAGTATACCGGAAGCGCTGCCCGCTGCGCACGCGCTGCTCGCTCCTATTCAATCTTTATCGTGGAACACAATGACCGTACAATATTGCAGCTCTATCTGTTATTGTTGTACTCTTTCGTTTATCCGTACGTTTTACGCAACGGTTGGAGTATCACAACTCATAGTGACGTTGAAATAGCACTTATCAGACAATGTGCAATACTAGGCGCTATTATTTCGATTTGTCAATGAGTGTTATTAGGAACCTTAATTCTTGGGAACTAAATTTATTTACATATCATAACTCTGAGTTAAAGCTTTTCATTCTTTAAAAATACAGTTAGAGGTAAACAAAACCAAGGTATACACAACCTCTTCTGGTGGCTCGTTAAGGTCTACATCATCAAGAAGAGGCCAATTACATTAATTGGCGCGTATAATATTCTTTTCCATGCGCAAACGAGTGTTGATAAAAATCCACGTTATCCTCATTCCGCAAATTTGCATTTGTCGGCGGCAACTGGTAAGGAACGCCAACTCTCACGATTAGGGCTGTGATGATTAAAAAGGTAATGCTAGACCATATCAATAGCAGAATAAATTTTTCTATTGATCTTGAAGCTTCGAATTACAATGTACTTTATGACACGTAGGTAGGCATTAACATCAAGGAAGGATTTTAGGCAGCGGGACTATGACTGGTATTAAAGGGAGAATAATCATAAGAAACAGTATTTCAATACCAGCTTAGTGTTGCCAATTACATACTTGTTCGGTTGTAGGTCCACAAAATCACACGACCATGCTACTTAGTCAAATACATAATCATAAGAAACAGTATTTCAATACCAGCTTAGTGTTGCCAATTCCATATTTGTTCGGTTGTAGGTCCACAAAATCACACGACCATGCTACTTAGTCAAATACAACTCAAATGCTCATTAGAAATTTTGAAAGCCCTCAGATGCACTTGCCCGAGTCTTTTCTTTGTTTGAAGAGTCAACCCTAATGAGTCAGCCCTATTCCAAGTAATACGCAATGTGATTAATGGCGATGTAATAGCTCTATTATGTGCCTCTGCCGGCACTACGAGAAATGCCCGTCCCCTTTCCGCAGCAACCATATTAATTGACATTTGAGAAAATTGATAAGCGAACATTTACCAAAATGTTAAGGTGTCAAAAACGATTACCGCTCTTGACTTTTTAGGGCTCCACAAAAGGTTAATAAAGAGGTATTAAGTGTTATTGTGATAAATATCTTCATTGCAGTGCGTCGGGATGAAATGTGATCATAAATTCTGCGTGCGGATTTATTGTTTTGTTTAATGTTAATTCTAAGTGTCAGGGGCAGTCGACCACATCTGTACTGAACCATTAATAACTGTCGAAAGCATATTTCTGACTTATTTGCGGCTGCCAATTGCGCAGATAAAAAGATTTCTCACGCAGTCACGCACTTTGTCATACTGTATAGACTTAATAACAGCTAAAGCAAGAACAGCAAGTTTTTGGGACGTCTAGTGAGGAAAAAGGAGTGGTTGGTCTGCGGTATCGCACTACAAGAAAAAAATAAAAGCACGCACGAGGAACTCGCCAGTTTTTAACAACATTGTCAATCACTACTGCCTCCAGCATAATGAGGTCGCGCGCTAATTATATGCGCACACGCGATGCAGCATAACATTACGCCTGCGATTACAGCACACAACATAATTATACATAACAATTATAAGTTTTGTGAGAACGTTACATATGGCTGGCCATGATTCCACACAAGCTTGCTGTGTGAGCTAGTTTTTGTATTTTCTTCTTTGTCAGTTTGACGTCCAATTACTCCTGATCTGTTTAAGAATTCTCATTTTATTTTCCTGTGAATCCTGGCTTGGTTCCAGCATCTCAATCTTCCGATGTACTTGACAGAAACGTGATCGTTGAGAGATTTGATCCCCATTTGAATAATTTCAATGATCACTCAAGATTGCCAAGATGTGCATCTTGTAGGCAAGCAGTTCTTGGTTGTCATTGCAACGCTCAGATAACTTATGCTCATGCAACATTTCCTTTATTTTAAGCCGTAACAATAGACATCGTAACAGCTAGGGATGCATCTAGGCAACTTGAATGTAACATAGTATAACTTGTATTGTGGTGTAACGTAACATGTACTGACGTTGTGTCCCACAAGCGTAACAGAACTCCCTCAGATGATGTAACCTAACGCAATCGTAAGAATCTAGCCGTATCCTGTTCTGTTGCCTTCTTGGGCTTGCGTTAAATCACGATTGATTTATTTGTTGGGGTATCAGAACGTGACATATTGAAGTGCTACGAGGCATCTACTTCTTAGCTATTGATGGTAGCTGGTTTATGCAGCAGATCCCGTTAAGCAGGCTATAATTGATAACAATAAGATCCGTAGTCCATTCTAGGTATCGCACCAAAAGGTTATGACTGCACTACAATAGAACTGCGTAAGTTAATGCAAGCTGGACTATTTTAAGCTTTCTGAAATCCGGTCCACTTAAACCCCAGTTCGAAAATATGGCCCGCAACATTGTGCATTTGTGCTTCAGGAGTACTTGCGTCATTTCCTTCATAAAGCCCACCGATATCAGACGGGCATTATGGTACGGATCGAGTGCTTGCGACAAGAGGGCGCCACCGTCTTCTCGAAGAAGCAAGATTTATGCGCCTGCGTCGTGCGCTTAATATTCTACATCCGGCAGCCACTTTCCAAACAAGCGTGTTTGAAAATTGCCGCATCTCCAGCGCAACACGGCACAATAAATGAGCAACGTTTTGTTGTTGAATTAGCGTTCAAGCATCATTAAACGCAATAAGTACCGCGAAAAAATTAATTAATTTTCAATAAAAAAAAAACATGAGCTTGCTTCGAAAATTGTGCATTCCTCTTCAAAGGATATTTTTAAAAGTATCCCCGAAGTGAGTCGATAGAAGAAAATATGGTTTTCACTTTCTCATCAGATACCATTCTATTCCTGAGTGAGATTACCCACCAGCTTGACAGGAAAGCAATCAATGTTCAATCACCGTTTTACGTCTAATTTATTAAAGTCTTTGATAGCACCATTCAGCAACGTCGAGATTGAGGATGAATTCACCACAATAGTGATGTATTGTAGTGAATTCATCCTCAATCTCGACGTTTTCGTTCATAACGATGCTACGATTCGAATAAACAAGCTGGGTCCATTTTTGTATCGCGGCATTGGAGTAATAAACTATTACAAAGTACACCTTCTCAGAAATGTGTTTTAGAGACAAAACGTGCACTATGGCACGGTTAAATTGCAAATTTTATGGGTTTGAGTAAGCCGCCCCTGGTGCCTGCGGCCAGTTCAAAGGGCTACCCTCTGGCCCGCAAGACTGGGACACGATATCAATGCATCGACGGAACAAAAATAAACCTTAGCATTTGTTGTATAAAGTCCATGGTACACTTGCGTTTGGAATTGCTATTGTCAAAAGCATAAGCATTACAAAGTGGCCGCGTGTCACGCCAGCGCCAAAGAGCAAAGGTTCCGAACACTAAAAATGGGAATAAGCATTACTTTCGTTTCGAAACGAACAATGGCCGCCGTACGGTGGTTTTCTGGGAGAAATCGCTCGCAAACTAGGAAGCAAGTAAATCGAACTACACTAATTTGTTTTGCCTTTTGCAGTAAACTGAGAAAGCAACGTTTATGGGTTAAGCAACCATGTATGTAATAGCTTTCGAGTGGTTTTCAATTTCACATGAGCGAACGGAATCACATGAATTATCTGAAATGACTACTGAGCTTACATCTCTGTTTTATTGTACATTTCCATGTTCAAGTGCTGCTAAAACCCGTTTTCTTAATTGGTTTGTGCAGTGTTTGAAAGTATTAGTAGTGTTTAAAATTGATGGCGTGTTTAGAAAACTGGTTTATCAGAAGTTTAGTGAGCTGCGTTGTGTTTTAATATTTACTGACAGCAATTAGATGGTCAGTAGAAGCAACTTAACATAGCTAAGCGCAATTGCAATAAACTGGAACACCTGTTTTTTGTATAAAACTTGAAGGTCTTTCACCTAAAAAACATTGATTTCATCAGCAGACGTGCTCCTAGTCCTAACCTAGAATATGTGGCGAAAAATACCGAACAAGGCCGATGAGTCCGCTCGTTATTGCGCCCGCGCAGATCTGCCGATAGCAAACCAAGAGGAAAAATACCCGTGTAGGCAGGTGCACGTAATTTAGTCTAATGAATGGATTTCAGACCAAAATCTAGCAGTGCACCGAATTATCGTAACATCTTACTAAGAATACCTACACTATTCATAAAACCGATTAAAAGCTTAGCTTGCAATTTTAATTCAATGTAACTGATTATATCATTGAATTATTGCTGGTTTTAGGATACCATGAAAAAGGTGAACTAGTTTCTACACGAATTTCACGGAACATATTCATGTGAGATAACTCGAATTTTATGTGCGATATAATTCTTATGTGGGTTATGTTTTCCTTTCTTTTTAGATCAAACGTAAACTGAAGCTGTGGGCAACATTTCAACCGACTAATATTGATCTAAAATCTGCGAACGCGATTTCGCGATCAAGAGATTTTTCGTAACCATTTTACAAATAGTCACTCAGTCAATTGAAATAGAAATATAATCACTAATTACTTTCTTAGCCGCACGAAACGTATATGTTTCAGATAAGTAATTGCGGTGTTGTTTATGAGAAATCCCCAACATTAACGTTTAATTAAGATCTCAATCGTGGTGGCGACTCGTCTGCTCTTATCTTAACTATCCATCAAATGTAACGACATCTAGGCAGCCGAGATAATCTTAGAGTCAACGAATGGTTCAAGATTTAGGGTTCAGTGTTTTATATGAAAATAAATAATAATTTTCAAGTTTTTGTACCCCAATCTCGTGTGATAGATGGTTGTGTGGTGTTTAGTACCATCGTAAGCTTGGGGCTTACGATGGTACTAAACAGACCACATCATATCCGTTCTTTTATTTTGACGACAAAACTACAAATATCATAAAAACCGTTTAGCTTTTAGTTTCAATTTATGAAAAAATGTGGTGTAAAAATGTCAGTTACTAATCAATTCGCAAATTAATAATTATCATTCATCAATATGATATAATATAATGAATAAATGAATTAATAAAAATCAGAATATACGTTATGGGTTTTTCGTCGTTTCGGACCACGAGCGGTTCGAACCGCGGTATATCTTTAGCGCATTCTTCAAACAAGTTAGCATCACTTAGGTTACATAGCTAAGACTTGTAATGAATTAAAGAACGAAGATTTTATCACCGGTGCAGGTGTGAAATGTACACACATCTCTTTATAGGCTTCTCTTGGCGTACCGTCAGAAAATTATTCGGGTGAGGCAATCAGTCGTGGGAGTGTTGGCAACTGAGCGGTCAGTTTCTTCATCTATGAACTCAAGAGTTGGCAAATTCAACTGCATCTAGCGAGCATTCATCTTAGCGATCCTTACGAAAACTGTAATGATATTGATTATGATCTAAAAGTAAATGGTTCTGACAGCCGTTGCTGCTGTGAGAACTTGGAAAAATCATGTGCATTTTCAGCGTTTAACGATCTAACTGTTGTGACATAGGACCTCTCTATAAGAAGGATTAAGCCATAATCCACCAAATGGGCCCAGTGCAGGTCGGTAGAACATGACACACAGCAATGCGTCTGATTGGGTTCGAACCCATGACCTTTTTTAAAACATCAAATGGCTCCTCCCGCTGTGGGTGGAGGAGTGTCAGACTTCTACTCCCCTTGCGATCCGGTGCCGCGGTATCTCGTTAGAACATTCCCGCAACTCGATCCCATGACCTACGATTTGTTAGTAAAGTCTTTAACGTTTATTCAATTAACTCAAAAATACGAAGAACCCATAACAAATCCATCATGTTATTTTCTACAGAACCACAGCCGGATCCGTGGGCGCCAAGATCAAGACCAGTCTGATTCCAGTTGTCACAATACCCGAAGGTGTGAACAAGCTTTATAATCCCTTGACCTATTATCCTCAGTAGGCTGTTGGTCGGAAGAACACAAGACATTCCTGAGACATTGCATCATGTTACTTAATGTTCATCTGACGATGAGTAATAGCAGCTAACAGCCTTAATTTGTTAGTGACGTATGGCTAATACATTATAGATGATGTTGGGTATAATGGTGTAAAATTACAAGGTTGTTACTCAATAATCGATTCAGTGACGACAATGTCACAGACCTATTGCTGTACCTATCATTTATTTATGACCTAGACTATTATGTATAGGTACTAGCTCTTGCTTTGCAATGCCATTTATTTTTCCTGAATATATACCATTATACTTTACGACCTATTCTCATCATCTCAATCGGTTGAGCCGTTTCGGAGGAGTGCGACTACAAAGACCGTGACATGAGATTGGAATTACAATCAACCCTATAGATGGCTACTTGTGTTAGTAATTACAAACTTCTTATAAGATACTTATGTAAAATAAAAATGCAGATCCCTAATTGAGTACTCAGTAAAAGACGATTTGCAAAAAGGATCACATCGACATTATCTTGCAAGAAAGCCGTCACACATCACAAAACTTAATACCCCCAAGGTTGTTACCTTAATACCGATTCTCAGGAACATAATCAGTAGCAAAGATCATACAGATTCTTTCACCATTTGTACGGAGGAGAAGCAAAAACATCAAAAAGGCCGCGTCCACACACAATTAGCGCGGGTTCTAAGAGCAACCGACACTTTACCTCGGGCCAAACGGTGGAAAAAACTAGCCAAGTGCAAGGTCGTTAAGGGTTCCGTAGAATTGACACACATTGGCAAACAGACTGTATTGGTTATTGAGGATGAATATGCCAGGGAATATTAGGATTTCTTCAATGTTTGATGAGTTGTTGTTTTTAAATCCAGGCGACATTGAACCCGTTTGTAGTTCCAGTTATGTAAGTGTAATAGGGAATGAATACTTTTCATGAACATCCGTTTTGGAAAAACTGAAATATATAAATACAATGTCTCTGACGATAAACAATCAGAAATAATAATAATAATATTCCACAACTTTTTCACACAACGCCATCTAGTCCCAAACTAAGCAGAGCTTGTGGTATGGGTACTAGACAACTGATAAACATACATATATATTTCTAAATACATACACATTATAGATAAATTACACCCAGACAAAGAACAAATGACCGTGCTCATCACACAAATATTTGTCCTAGGTGGGAATCGAACCCACGACCTTGCGCATAGCAGTCAGGGCCACTGACCACTATACCAACGGGCCTGTCAAAACACAAAAATACTTCTAAATAGTTTCAAGGTTTCACATTGCGTTCTTCTTTTTTTAAATAGCCCACTTGGAATTTCTCCCGTATATTGAGTAAATTTTTTCAAACACCTCGAACCGGAGCAAATATTTGAAGGCTAAACATTTGTTCCGGTGCAGGAATCGAACCCGCAGCGTAGCAGCCATTTGCTCATCCACTGCGCCAACGACGTTAACAATTACAATTTCAAAGAATTATATGGTATAACTTTACCTTTCCGGCTACAGTTAATTTAGAAGCTAAGCTAAGCTTTAGCTAACCGAATCTGTCTTCAGAGACATCAAATGCAAAAAATATACACCTTATTACACCTAAGGAACCCAAGCTATCATCAAGTGGATGTCGGACTCGTCTCGCGACCCGGTCACGGCACGGAACCGCGCCGGCTCTCGTACCCGTGCTCCTACATAAGGGACAACACCTAACTAAATATTTATGAGGTGTCGTGTGATCCTCCAATTAATTTGAAGATATGTGGAATGCATCAGCACAGTGAGTTTGACGGCCTAAAGTGAAGCGTCCGCTTTCTGTACTCGATTTACGAACAGACACGAACGTCAATTAGGGTCATCGCTCATCACTATACAGGTAACCTATTATTGAATTATTTAACACTAGAAGACGCGCAGGGCTTCGCTCCCATGGACTTGTATGACGATAAAGACATAACCCTAATTTTTTGCAGTCGGGTAAAAAGTAGCCATACCAAATTTCATACAAATCCAACCAGAACTTTCGAAGATTAACGTGTTCAAACAAACATACAATTTTATCCACTTTTATTATTTGTATAGAAGGACATGTACAACTACAGAAGAATCCAAAATGTCATACAAAAAATAAATAAAAAATAGAGAAAGAATGTTTACAATGAGGAAAAAGAGCAAACAACATGACAGAAATTTAAAATAACACAAAAATAATAAATTGATTGATTTGATTTTGCAAGCATTTTACTAGATGCAGTAGATGCAAAATCAAAGAAAGAAAACCATGACTGGCATAAAATAATGCTGAATGGTCATCCTCAAAAGACGTTTAACACTTGCTGGTACCTCAAAGGAAACAAAATAACAATATCCTATCCCATACGAGCATCGGGGTTCTTCGAACGGTGTCACAATAGATCGGGAACAGAGAATTGTATCCGTCACTCGGTTCCATTAAGTCTATCGAGATCCGAAGGTCGCAGCACTCAATAGCTGGACTGGAAATGACATGCATTGTTGCAGCTCGAAATAGACACATTGCTTTTTGCATACACAAGGATACGTTTTTTTGTATCGCGTCCAACAATGTCGGCAGTTGTATTTGATATGGCAGTGTTTTTTGCAGACGAAAGTACATACGTATATTTATAAGTTATCCGGCTTATATTAGTTTAATTAAGTTACCTGCATAATTAGTTAATAATAAATTCGTAATTAAGCAGTATTAAAATGGCAAATGTGAACAACAAGACTACACACAAGAGGGTACATAAAGATACCAAACTTAACAGGCTATAAACAACTTTTACGTATGTCTTACATTTTCATGCTTTTTCTGAACTCAGCCGATCAGAGATAATTCTTAACGTTGCAAAAATACTGCATGATTGTACTTTTTAGTTTCAAGATTTCAATCAAAAATACATTGCACACTTCTGTCTAGATTTTGTCATAAACTGCTTTATATTCAACAGTTATGTCACCAGACAATTATTTACTTGCGCAGGCGCACCCAGGGCGCGTTACATCTGACATTGTCTTGACTCGAGTCCATAAAAAATATGTACGAATTGTATCGACCTTGCATACATTTTAACATTTCCTTATATAACTAGCTTGCTAGTATTTATTTATATAGCCTTACTTTTATTTAGTCCTTACATTTTTTGCTAATTAATTATCTGGCTCGAATTACAGTTTGTTCTTATTCTCAGTCATTGAGTTTATTTTAGAACTGAAGCAAAAAAACGATAAATATATATTCCTTTAGCTTTCAGTACCTACATAGGTGAGCGGAAGTGTACTGTACTTGGTGTTAATCTTAATTATCAGCATTAATTATTTTAATTAATGTTGTTAAAGTGAAAGACTGCAGTAGCAGTTTCGGATTGATTTATTGCACAACTGTACTCGCTTAACGTCTTGATTTACTTCTATGTCTTAATTATAATTTTAAGGCTTGGAACGTAAATAAGCTAAAATATGAGTACTAAACCGTGTTCTATTATAACGGCAATTTGATTATGTGCAAGAGAACATGAGCGGTGAACGTAAGGTCAACATGGATACTGCAGAGCGACAGTTCATTCATTAGCATACCCCCCGGTCGGCTGGTCTACTATTACCATTGTCAGCCGTAATACGATTATGTCCAACTAATTGCCCCCATCTTAATCTGCCAACATTAACTACCCTCACGCCCATATATCGTTCACTTTGACATATCGCAGTAAGCACTTGACTTTGACATTTAAAATTACTTGAATATTGAATGATATCGTTTCTTTGTTCAGCGGTTTAGTGTACCGACATCCTTGACCTGTCGGTAAAGCGATTGCAATTATAACTATTAAACGACGCCTACGCATCTCTGATACTCGCCGTACTCTCGTTTACGTGGGCACTAAATTCATGTGAACAGGGATTTTAATATAAATGAATTCCAACGTCGTCGGAAGTGCTAATTACACGGCGAGGTGCAGCTCTGACAAGGGATAATTGCCGCTCAACTCAACATCATTCTGTAAACTATTATAAGATAACAACAACATCGAACACCCCGCATTTAGCTAGAAATATTGCTCCGGGAATCGCCCGACGCCGTCCGAAATAATTAACAGTTATAAAATGTTACGCTGAGGTGTTACTTCCCGGAAATGACACCTTGGAGACCCTGAGTTGAGTTTTACAGTTGAATTGTTCAAAGCTTGTTGTTTACATTTTGCTGGCCTTTGGCGGGTGACATTACTCGCAAGTGTTGGGTCACAGGAGGGTGCGGACTCGCACTGCGCGATTAATTGCGCCTGCGCACGCTTGCTGTGTTGCCGCGCAGACTTCCGAACGGCGACGAAGTGCACCCTGGGGAGAAAACTGCTCCCATCGCGATGTACCTTGTGGCACGTAAGAAATTTGGACGTATTCACGAACGAAGCCGTGGTTTTCATCATTAACAGTTCTTAAATAGGCACCTTAATCACGCGCCTTTTCGGCGCCATGCAATGATAGTTGCCGAGCACTAAGTAAACAAATACGAGTGAACACATCAACGACTCCCTTTCTTTCCGCTTCGAAAAAATTCACTACACAAATGGACGTTAGGCGTATATTAAGGCTTGTTGAAATCGAATTTAGAGTAACGTAACGATTTAAGAACAATGCAACAAGAGTCTGGTTGCAACTGCGTGTTTGTGATGGTGCGTAGCACAACATTAGCCCCAGCCGGGCTTGGTTCCTGCGGTCACTGTCTCGTTGCACAACGGTCGCGGCGAGGTATTCACGAGTTGTTTACAGAGGTAATTAAGCTGTCGGACCTGCGCCGCCCACTGTGAAGACGCGGACGTTTCAATTAGTCGCAACTAATCCCAACTCTCGTGGAATGGTGTCGCAACCGTTTGCACAATCGGCGCGTTATCACGACGCGAGGTGATAAGCTGTGTCTCTCGTGATAGTCGTGCAAATATTGCGACACAGCCGCTGCAAAGTAAATGTGGAGCGCGCGGGCATGACACAAGCACAGCCAATTATTGTGCCCCAGCGTGAATCTAATCTCACGTGATCCAGTTAATGAACTGCGAAATCCGAACGACATCGATTGGGCTGAGATGCCCTCAAATATGTTTTCAGCGAATGTTTTGTGTGTTTACGTAACTGTCGGTAGGCGTAAGCGCCTTAGCGGCGTGTCGCGAATCGTCGCTCTAGATGCGTGAAGACAATACGTTGCGCCAGCGAGACACGGCACCGGTTTGCGCAAGCGCACCGCACTTAAACAACGTGAAACTCTTGTATCTCTCGATTTACGGATCACGGAAATCTTTGGGGTAATTTAAACAAGGTATTAAGTAGAGCTGCCCACGATTAAAGCTTCTAGTTATTCTAAGTTCGTGATATAAAGAGCGAGAATAACTTTAACGCGAGGCCATAAATAAACTTGAACGGGATCCCAATTGAATCTCGGGTACGACTGAAAGTCACCCGCCTTAATGTTGTGCGTAATTTACATGCGATCGTATCGTATCGACGGACTATCGAAGATGTCGAAAGAACCGAATAGCCCTCGAGTCCCCCGGATCGCCCACTCGCTCTCACGGCGTTGGCGTGTTCCAAATTAATATTATATTGTGTTACAATTACGGCAACGCACACAGATTTATCTGACGTCGCAATAGCCAGCCCTATCGGCGTGTATATCGCTTTTATTTGGGTCGGGCCAAATTGCTTCTCTTATCGTATATTCGCAAATCAGTGGGCGATTGGAGATACCTAACCGAAATGCCATTTTTCTTTCAATGTCTGCTTAACAAACTTGACGACTAACTACAAAAACTCGTGGCTTGGCATACGTATAATGTACTTAGAACACAATAGTCTCCGGGTGTGATTGAGTCTCAATCGCAACCTGACCGGCGTGGGAACGAGCGGCGACAAATATGCGACAATAACCTTTTGTTGGGTCGTGCGTGCCTCGCACGTCTGCAAACAATTCGTACCCATTTAAACTAAGATTGCACTCCGGACCCTCGTTACGAGGTGCAATAAAAATAGTTCGACGCCATTGTGTCTAACACAGACATGTTAAAAATTCTCACATCATGGTTAAAGAGAAAAAAGTATACAAATGAGTGTGTCTCAATGAGTCAGAGAAAAGTTAGCAACCGGTCAGTTATCACCTCGGAGCGCTAAATGTTGTATCGATAGCTTTTTTGTAAGGTCGTACGGTATCTGTCGATAGGACGAACGTGTTAATGTATATGTTTATCACAACAATTCTTAGAAAGCAATTATAACAGACACTTCCGACGCTTGAGTAGTGTAACGGGCAGAGTATCTGAACTATGTTTTTAGCTGTGGAATGTTATTATCGATAGGAAAGACAATGAAAACGCGAACAACTGTGTAAACACAGCCGAGGATCATGTACGTGTAGTTAGCAACGGCGAGTGCATTCCTCGTATTGTTGGCTCCGAAACCAAGTTTTCTTCAGTAATTCATAGTCAAATACAACGGTCGTTCGTGTTTTGCGTTAGTATTTGCTAAAATGTGTCCGGATCGTCAAAGAGGCACGCCCGGTAGGTACAGTAACCTCGGTGAGTCACGGTGCCGCCTCGACTGGAATCATAACGAGGAGCCGTTGAAAAATTATCAAATTCGCATTCAAGCATGTTGTGGCTAGTTCAGTACTACAGTTCAGACTGTCGGTTATTGTAACAAAATGGAAAATTCCGAGATGTCGGACCGTCACAATTCGGCGGAAACTTCACAATTATTTTTATTGTGCTAAGTGCAGTTAGACTTCTGCTTATTGGCTGTGTTATTCATCACAACGTAAACACAGTACACGAAGGTCTAATACATACATGCAAATTCCGAATCTAGGACATGAGGCAACCCGCTGCGTATCGCAACAGAGTCTCAAATCATTAAAGCACATACAATAGGTAACTCATATTAACTGTAATACTACAGTTAATGCCAGCTCCATTTGCAATAAAAAACTAATAACCGTTGTTCTTGACCTGTGTAACAATTTTATTACAGCTGATATTGATAATATCGTAAAATTGATGCATAGCACTAATGAGATCCACCGTCATATTTATGAATTCAAAGTGTTCATATTTCTGTTGTTTGTTTAAGAATTAATTATAACAGTATCTTGTAAATTACATCGTACAATCTTCATACCAGTTCTTACTAAGCCCATTCTTGTAGATGCTTTCAAAACATGAGTTCGCAGTTAGACTCAAACATTTAGATCAAGGCATCCATACCAAGTCCTTTAGTATCCGTAAGGCAGAAATATCTAATACCTCCTAGCGTAAGGCATTTCCTTATTGAGTGAGACCGTCCCGAAGCTAGATCTCAACTATTGGAACTCCAAGATTATATCAGTGGAAGGAACTGAGAAATGGAACTAGTTATTGCTTGTGACAACTATAAAACGTTATTTATTAGTGTTTGTGAGCTTAGACCTCGTGATGAATCTGTACTGATTTGTATCGTTTTAATAATTTATTTGTTGCATATATACGATACTCGAGTCTCAAATATCGATGCAAATAGTGGAAAGCTGATAAAAATGTCCTCAATAGGTGGTTAAGTAATGTTACTGCGAGGTGATTTATTCAAAATTTGCCAACATTTGGATGCGGGTCATTTGCAAAATGTTTCGGTGCGCAAGAGCATGATCTTGACACCGACAGACCAGCTAGGTGATAGATAGATACATGTCAGTGGGACGAGCCGATACGTGAGCCTTATTTACATTTTACGACGCTGTGTTGTGCAAAACTGCAATAGCTAGCTGTAAAGAAGCAGCTCCATGTAACAGCAACTAGATACACAGAGATTAAGATGAGGTCTCTTTGACATTTGATCAAAACCGCCTTTTTTTTAAAAGAGTAACCATGGTGTTTCTTTCCGGTTCTTCTCCATAGGAAACGACCAATTTCGAACCGTGCACTAACTTCTGACGTTTTATGAGTGGCCATCTAGGCCTATGTGAAATAAAATAATTTTGATTTGGTTTGAAGGAGGCCTAATAAGATCTTTGAACTTTCCGACGCTAACACGATTTAGAGGTAGATCAATTTTGATGCTTGAGTCGACAATATCTTGTTTTTAGGATTGAACATGGAATTCTTAAGGTGTCATTGTGTCATCCTTTTTAGTAAAGAATACAGACAGACCATTAAGTATGAATTCAAAATACCGGCCACCAGCACTCGTCCAGCCTTTGTCATTTAAACCTCATATATTTCAATTGTCATTTGCGAGTCCTTTAGACAAAGCCCGCCAGTCCAGCGTCCCGTCCTCATTAAATATTAATCATGTCCTAGCATCGAGCAAAAACCAACCAACCGATAGACGTGGTCGTACCGACGACGCCGACGTATGTCCTCCTATTGATGCCTACACAATCGTGTATTGACATTGACACGCCTAATTACAAGACATGCGCAATGCGCATATCGACCGCGAACACATCGACCATCGGTCACCGGTACTCCACTCATTCAGATGTCAATCCCACTAATAGTGTATAACCCGGTAACGTTGTGAAAGCCCATAGATCTGATGAAATACGAGGAAGTCAAGATACATAGTATTTAGCAGTGTTATATGCAGTTGAAATTGGAGTAGTGCGACCTTGTTATTGTATTCTAATAACGAGCAAAATATTCTATTGTGTGCTTGGGTTGCGCACGCGCACCTTCACTGAGCTAAGGACAGCTGTCCTTAGGTGTGGCGACATTATGGCTAGATTTTTGCATGCCTATAATACTCCATTAAAATACCACTCATTACAGTTTTGTATTCTGATTTATGTCAGTACTTTAAAAAAATTACATTTGTTTAATTTATTCAAAAGATTTCAATTGTTATTCCTTTTGATATTTTATATCCTGTCACAGTGGCCCGGTGGCCATCTTTGTCGCGATGTTATATCTTTTTTTGCCCATCTAAGGCCTTGAAATGTAACAGCCGAAATAATAATTTCCGCAGCTGTCCGCATAATAATCAGGTTTTATTGTTGGGATTAGTTTGGCGTACAGCTCCTTAATATTTTTGGAGATATCTCTTTTGTTAAGTCAACGATTCTTTGGAGATACTAAAGACGTACCTCGTACTCCTCTCCCCTAATTTTTTCGGGGTTAGTGAACTGTTTAACATCTTTTTATCGGCTGTATTTTGGCGTATCTTGCGTTGGTCAATGAGTCAGCTACAGACGTGTCTTGATTCCTAAATACATTTATTGCTTTGACAGGTCAAAGCACCTTAATAAAATATTTGTTTAAATTTCAGAGCGTCACAATATCTTTGATTTTTATGTGAGCAGAAACCTTGCAACAATTAACCGACCAACCTACGGACGGCAGGACAATTTTTTTAAATTTTAATGTGAAAACGTCGATTGTTTTTTTTCCAGTATCACAGATCGTTTTATTGCTAAGAGCCAGAGGATGTAGCTCATTAAGACAATTAGAAGCTGGTCTATCCCGGGCATGCGTGACGCGTTGCAATAACCGCTCAAAAAAGATAAGCGCCAAATAAACGGTACATACCGTTGCTGAATGGATTACAAAGTTCCGACAGTCAAATTAGCTTTTTATAGCCAATCTTTACTGTAAGCGATTACTTTCATTTATTTATTTATTATAAAGAGATTTTTTTTTTTTTTTTTTTTTTTTTTTTTTTTTTTTTTTTTTTAGGTAGGGCCACTTGTAGATCAGCACACTAAGGCTGTGAGTCTACTTAACCGGACTTTCCTGTGGTGACCTCTAATAATTAAATTAAAGGCCCCCAGCCAGGGCTTACAAACTAAAATTTCACTTACTACTAATGACCGCACGCTAAGGGCACTCCCTGCGGAGTACGGGCCTCGGCATAGCGGGGTCATTTTGGGAGGGCAGCAAAGGGACAGGCTGGGTCGTGTTTAGGGGAGTATTTATTGCTACTGGCTCAGCATCGCGGGCTGGCTCGTTTGGCAAAGGTCGGGGAGGATTTCTATTACAAGTACGCGGACGTCGCGATGGGCCTCGTCGGCGAGGCCGGAATACAGAACGCGTTTTGTGTTTGTGTTTTCTAAGAGTGCTAGTTTCCCTACTGCTCTCTTGTCGGATGGTGATGGGGTCGTCGGGCTCGTCTAGGACGTGGCGCGGGCGACGAACCCGAGAAATTTGGGAGGGTCTGTATCGGGCGGCCGATACGATCAGGGGGTTGGTGTGGGTATCAGCAGAGGTGAAGTAACGCACTGACATGCGTTTCAACACTTGCTTTATGGTAGGGAGTTTGAGGTCTACGTGGAGATCCTCATTCCTCAAGTACCAGGGCGCGCCCGTGGCCTTTCGGAGAAAACGGTTCTGAAGGACCTGCATCCTATGGATCTGAGCCGGACTGGCATGGGCAAACACCGGACAGGCGTACGTCATGATAGGACGTATGCATGTCGTGTAAATTCGGATTTTACACCTAAGGGAGAGCTTACTGTGCTTATTCAGCAAGGAGTGAAGCCTACCGAGAGCGAAAGCGGCTCGCGAGCGAACCTTCTTTATGTGCTCAGTGAATTTGAGGAACTGGTCTAAGATTACACCTAGGTATTTGGCTCGCTTCTCCCAGGGGATCGGCTTGCCAAACATAGTGATCGGGCTGGGGAGGGTGGGTTGTCTATAGCGAGCCCTGCGAAACAGGACTGCTTGACTTTTGTCAGGGTTTACCTCAATCCTCCATTTCCTAAACCAATCGCCTAGTGCGTTGGCTGAGGTCTGGAGGGTATGAGCGATGCTATCGGGACTTTTTCCCGAGTAGTAGATGGCCGTGTCATCGGCAAATAGGGCTAACTCTACTGGAGGGCTTTTTGGGATGTCGCTAGAGAATAGCGTGAAGAGTGGGGGAGAGAGCACGGCGCCCTGAGGGACGCCGGCTCTGATAGGGCGGGGAGTGGAAAGCGCTCCTTCGATACGATATCTGAAGGAGCGGTTCGACAGAAAGTCTCGAATGATGAGCACGAGACGATCCGGCACACCTAGTTGGTATAGCTTATAAATTAAGCCATTGTGCCAGACTTTGTCGAAGGCCTTCGCTATGTCGAAGAATAGGGCCCCCGTCATCAGACCGCGTTGAAAGCGGCCGCTAATGTGCTCTACGATGCGGTGGGCTTGGTGGACACTGGAATGATGGGCTCTAAAGCCAAACTGCTCGTTAGGGATTAGGCTCTTTGCCTCGACAAAGTCCTTGAGCCGATTAAGAATAATCCGCTCGTAGATCTTGCTGAGGGCGCTGAGCAGACTTATGGGTCTATAACTAGTCGGGAGGGACTTGGGCTTTCCGGGTTTTGGGATACCTATCACTATAGCCTCTTTCCAAGCTTGCGGAAACAAGTTGTTGGACATGGCGCCATTGAAGATGGCAACCAGTAGGACTATGATCGTACGTGGGAGGAGTTTAAGTGCCCTAGTGGTCAGTCTGTCAGTCCCGGGAGCTTTCCTAGGTTTGAGTTTCCTGATGATCTCCTCCACCTCGTCTTCCGTGACGGGGGGGAGGGGAGCATCAGGGTCCTCGACAGGGGGTAGGGCAGATCTACGTTCTACCTCAGCATCCACGTGGGCAAGGTGGGCTGGGTCGACTGGTTGGGAGCTGGGAGAGCACTGGGCCTCTAGGCTGTCGGCTAGGCATTCAGCTTTGTCTTCGTCGTCGAAGGCAATGCTTTGATCCGGGCGGATAAGGGGAGGCATTGTGGTAACCTCAGTGGCGCGCATTCTCCTCTGAAGTTGCCAGAAGGCAAGGTGGGTGGGTTCCAGTTCGCTCAGGGTCTTATCCCAGCCGGCTTCACGCCACTCTCTGATGCTGTTACTTACTTTGCGCTGTAAGTACCGCATGAAAGTTTTGTTATTCTGGCAGGGGAAGGCTCTGTAGGCACGGACTGCTGCGTTCTTCTCAGTCAGCAGGGCCCGTACATCGTCCGGGAGCTTCCGGCGCCTGTGCTCTGACACCGGAATCTCCCTTGAACAGTCGTTCAGGACAGATTGTACGTGCTCTGTGAGTGAGTCGATCGCAGTCGTCGTGTCGGCGGCGGACTGGATGTGGTCGGGGATCTTGTCCAGGTGAGGAGACGTGTTGGATTTCAGCAATTCGCCTACTTTCCTCCAGTCAGTGATCACCTGTGTGGGAGGGGGGCGGTTAGGGTCATAGGGACCCGATCTTGGAGTTAACTCCATGATCACCGGTCTATGGTCAGAGTCAAGTTCGTCTACCGTCTCTAAAGAGTGCAAACGTAAGTTCACATTCTTCAGGAGGGCAATGTCGAGTACGTCGGGCAAATGGGATGGCTCGAACGGGTAATGAGTAGGCCGCATAGGACCTATGATATCTATGTGGAGAGGTGTGCAAAGGTCGTATAGTACCTTCCCACGGGGGTTGGTAATACGACTACACCATGCGGGATGTTTGGCATTGAGATCCCCCGCCATAAGGACGGAGTCACTCATGTCTAGAAGGGCTGTAAGGTCGCTTCGAAGTGAGGCGTTTATCGAAGAATTTGAATCTGCGTCGTTGTACGGTGGGAGATACGCGGATACTATTGTGATAGAGGGATGGCCCGTCATGCCTAGCCGGCAAACGGATACCTCTAAGTGGGCAAGGGGCGGCGGATCCATAGGGATGCAGTGCAGGGAGTTCCTATAATATATTAGAGTGCCACCTCTGTGGCATCTAGTCCTATCGTTCCTAACTAGCCGGTAGTTGGCTACCTTGGGATCCCTAAGGTGGGGTTTGAGGAAGGTCTCTTGGACCAGAAGGATGTCGAGACTATGATCGCGAAGGAAAGTCGCGATCTCGTCCCGTTGATTGATGATGCCATTGGCATTGAAGTAACCTAGCTTAAGGGATCGGGGCTTTAATCTCTTACTAGCCGTGTTATACATTATGGCTGTTTAAAAAGGTTGTCAAAATGGCTTTTTACATCAGGATACTTATAGTATACCTGAATCAGGGATTCAATGCTTTTGCAGGCCACGACCTCCTTTGCCATTTGGATGGCGCGGGGGGACTGGAAGAAACTGTATGTATTCCCAAGGATGAGGAACGCATCGAGTTCCGGCTCATCCGAGCGAGGGAGTGACTGGGGAGGAGGTGGGGGCTGAGAAGCCACAACAACCGGAGCGGAGGGCATGATGGGTTGATCCATCAGCCCAGGGACTTTCGGCCTTAGTGCCGGGAAGTTTTGGGCGTGATTCGCCGCTGTCCAAGGAGTTGGACGCTGGGGACTGAGGGTCTGGGGGAGCTCAGACGAGAGTGTAGGACACTCTCGTCCCTGGCGTGCGCTAGCGCGCGTTGCCAGTTTAGGGGCGGAGGTTTTTGGGGCTTTCGGACAGCCTCGGTAGTTGGCGGGGTGGCCGGATTGCCCGCACAGCACGCAGCTGGGCGGGTCTGGGCACTGGGACCTATCTTTTGGGCGACTGCACTCCGCGGTGCCGTGATCGCCCAGGCACTTTACGCACCGGGGTTTGCCGAAGCAATTCCGTTGCGCATGGCCGTACAACTGGCAACGGTGGCATTGGCCTACCGTGCCACTCTTGTGTGGCTTCTCAATTAGAATTCCTGAAAGACTGCATACAGTCTTCAGCGCAAAGATGGGGTGGGGACCTTCGGAGACGGGGTGGCAGATGACGAGGACGTTGTTAGACGCCCTGCCACCTCTGCCGTGCATACGGTGCACCTCAATCACCGGGATGTTCTGTGACTCTAAGTCGCAGACGATCTCGGTGGTGGGGATCTCACTGGGGATCCGGCAGAGGACCACCCGAACGGGCTTGCTCTCATGGAGCGTATAAGTGTGGTGGGGGATATTTCGAGTCTTGAGTAGCTTCGAAAGCGCGCGGTGGTCGTTAGCTGTCGCTAACCCTACTTTTATGCCGTTCTGAACGGCGCGGGCATTCGTGTAGGCGATGCGTTGCTCGCCACACGCTTTGGACACGTTTGTCCAAGCCCCCTTGTCATGGATGAAGATGGGTGGGGGAGGGATGGTCTTGCGCACTGAGGCGCTGACGACTGGGGTTTGGGTAGGGCTGGGCCTAGTGGCCGAGGAAGTGGAGGGCTGGCTCTGCACTAAGCGTGCTGGCTCGGGAGGGGAGGGTTTCTTGGCCTTAGGGGCCTGAGTGGAGGACGAGGCCTGCGACCTCTTCTTCCTCTTTCCCTCGACGAGGATAAACTCGTCGGAGGAAGAGGTTTGGTCGGAGGAGTGCTCGGACTCCGCTCGCTCCGAGCGCTCAGAGTGTATGCTCTCTGCGCGCTCCGAGCGCTCGCCTTCCGAGCCCTCTTTTTCTTGTTCCTCCTCCTCAGAGTCCATTTCGACGTCTGGGGGGGAGGGGGACCTATCTGCGTTGGGCGCGGGGGTGGGACCTAAATCTGGCTGTGGGGCGGAAAACACCGCGGGGGGTAATTTTACAATCTCATCTTTATACTCCCTTTGTAGGGCGGGGTTTTCAAATAGGATCTTTCCTAATAAATCGGTTGTTAGATTTAACCGAGCCGATAGGGATTCGACTTTGGACATGAGATCCTCCATCCTGTCCTCCATATTGGAGGCGACAAAGGTGGGCATCCTACTCTCCTAACCCTAACATAAGCGCCTCGAGGAGACACGTCAAACGTGAGCTCCCCGAGCAGACGGTCCCCAAAGAGCCCTGCCCCGGAGTTTCTCCTAACACTTCGCTACCGAGAAGAGAAACCCAGACAAACTCGGTAGCTGTGTTGCCGTCTGATGTGGCCTGAGGGGCCCTATTTGCCTAACCCTCCGGGCGGGAATGACCCGGAGGTGAGTTCGCTCCCTGCGGGGATAGCAGGGAGGTGTGTGCCTAATGGTGTGCCCTAAGCTTGTAATCCGGTCGCCAATCTTAATGTGCGTACCGGGCCCTATTGGGTCTAGTGCGAAGGGGTAGATACACCCAACCGACACTAGGTGTGTATGCTGTGAAGAGAACTCAGTAACTAGGTTTGACTAGGAGATCCCCCAAGGCCAAAACCTAGCACTCGACTCCAATTGACTGCTTCACCCTGAAGGGGATCAGCGGGTGCGTCGGGTCAGCACCCCCTTGGTATTGTTGACACCGTGAGGTTTCCAACCAAGGACCACGAAACTGTGGTTTTACCCTGAAGGGGCCAAACCAAATTGTTTTGACAATCTCTGTTAGAGAAGCACGATATCCTTCACCGCCTCGAAAAAGGCGGATCCGGACCAGGCGTCGTAGTCGGCGACTACGAGTGACGTCACGGCGGGCGTGACGAACGGAGCGATGACTCAGGCACGGAACGATCGAGAGCGCGGAGCGGCACGACTGTCGCGGGCGAGCGTCGGAGCAGAAAGAATCGAAAAAGTGATTATAAAGAGAACCAATAGCTAAACTGATATATTGGTAGCAGTGGTATATGCAATATATACATATAGGGTGCAGATTGAAAACAAGGAAACCTTAGTTCCTAAATATGTCCGTCAGTCTGTGCATCTGCGTTTTTACTCAGAGACTATTGATATTTTTTTAATAGTTGATAGGCTTGCGTTTGACCACCATCTCACCTGATGTTAGCGAGGATGTGGTCGAAGATGGAGCACGCTTGCCTAGAAGTAACCTATTCACTCTTGACTTAAAGACCCCCAGGTTATATCCGATAGAGAATTCCACTTCTTAGCTGTACACACAATGAAACTATTCCTAAAACGTTTTGAGCGAGTGGCTGGAATTCTCTGAAATGAATTCATTATATTTGATGATGCACTTGCGAAATAATTAGATTTACGTAAAGTATGTTCTTGTTATACGTGCACTCCACCCCTCTTTTTCAAAAAACCATAAGTTTTGAACATCTATAAATTATAAAAATAATGAAGATGTGACAAAAATATGTGAGTTATTTCTCCTTACTGTCTACCTCATTAACTCAGGCATATTGTTACGGACTGGTTTAATATATTCAGGCTTCCAGACTTGGCAAATTGGTCACACACCGCATATGCAACGTTAAAAAAGGTATTGCATACTGCATTTACACAAAAGTTTTCACTCTCATTACAAGAAGTTATTTAAATGTTGAACTTTTTGTAAAGACTTAATCCTTGGACACACTGATTGTTCATTCTTCTCGAATTATTCACTAATAAGTGCTTTTGTGTCCCTATTACCATAACAATATGCACAGCCTTGTAGGAATAAATCTAGGTGTTATTTACATAGCCATACTTTTTAGCTGCCATTGAATTCAATTATTTATTTTAATCATCATTTATTTTCTTGTGAGGCATAAAGTAGAAAATAATGGTGTCAAGTAGTGAAAACAGCTATTACGAAATAACAAAAGAAACGCACTAGTAACGCACGCGCTTGTAAAAATGTTCAGTTCTGGATATTGGAATGTTTCTTGGTATTTTAGCTAAGCCTACATTTTGAGAAGGGATTGGCTTGATCACACATATCTACAAACATCCTATAGTAAAAAAGTTAAAAAAATAATATTACGAAGTCCTAAAGCATGCAGGATCTGAACATGAATTAAACAATCGATGATTCTCTATATGACTTTGGTTTAGGGAAATATGGAGCAATAAATAGTTTTTATCATAGTGCAGTTGATTCCCATTCGTCAGCGGGGCAGGCACTTAGTGAATTGGGGCACGGTGCGCGTGCGCAACCGCGGGAGGAACCCACAGATCACGACGCCTTTCACCTTGTGCTTGTGTTGCCAGTTCGAGCGATAAGCGATTTTGTTTAGTTTTTATATGCGGGTCGTATACCCAATTACTATATAATAACCTACCTTCTCTATTTTGGAGATGTCGCGAATAAACATTTGTATTGTATTTTTTTTTGAACCTGATAAGTTATTTTCAATGAAAGCTCTTTTGTGCTAAAATTCTATTAAACCTTTTCGTGAGCAGTTGCCACCCACCAATCATGCAGGGTCACGTATCGACCATTCAAGTGTCATTAGCAGGCGCATGCGCATTATATTATTAAACGCTAGTAAATTATGTGTGAGCCGAATGAAAACGCGCATCATTAGAGTACACCGACGCTTCATACAAATGTATGCCACACGTTTGTATCAAACATAATTAGTTAATGAAATCAAGCTCAATTTATTGCCGTTCCCATTCTATTCAGTATATCTCGTTGCAGTACTGAGAATAATATAAAATAGACTCGCCTACATAAAACAGCAAAACAAGAATGTAGAATTCTACAAGAAAATATTCTCGTGTTCAACATTATCTACAGAAATTTTAAAAGACCATCATAAAAATTACAGGCAGATAAATCAGCCGCCTTGTAACTCTTGTACAATCAAGATAAAAACTCTTAATGATGAAAAATAAAAGTGTTATCTGACAACGCACTTCGATTTTGTGCAGTTCGTGTGAAGAGTAATGTGGGGAATTGAAGCGCATGGTGCGATCAAAGGGGAGCGCGCGCGCACTGATCACGAGTGCCATTGCTGTAATAGAATAATTAATGGGCTTCGGACCGACACTCTGAGGGTCACTGACAGGCTGCCTTCCACATCTACACGAGTGTGAGTGGAAAATGTGAAGTAGTTCATGCCGCTTCAGGGTGTGTCCGTCTAACTGAAATCGTGCACCCGCTCCACCATAGACGCTTTACATCCATTCACGTCGACCTATAAGATATGAATTTCTATTGCCAGCTGCTGTTATCTGTACTCATTTAAAAGCAAAAACGATCGCCATTAATCTTGACGTAACTGATCGCACCTAAAAACAACATTCTCAAACAATTATCGAAACATTTACTTTTGCCTATTTGGTACCTATTCAGCTGAACGTGAAAACTTCCGTCGCCTTGTAGTTTTAAATTCGGCTAATTCGAGTCGGCTATGGCATAGTTATAGTAATCATATGTGTAGGTACATATTTTAGTACCTGAGACCTGGGTAGGACCTGGTGTCCTGAAATACAGACTCCCCGTCTAGTTTAGTATCTCACTTCTAAAACATTGAAGCGATGTAACGGGGTGCCACCAAAAGACCTTAAAATTATTTGTCGAGTTGCAAGTCCGTTCTACTTACGAAAGTGGTTGAAGGCTCAGTTATTATCAGCCATTCAAACAGTGGTGAACAATGCTCTCGGTTAGGGGGTCGGACAAACTCATGCAAATATCCGACACTTAAAGTAATCACCGGTTGGCGGCAGCTATTGTTTTCGGTTTTCGGTGAAAAGATTCTGGTGACGCAAGCCTCGACCAACGGAACTCATTGACGCTTTACATATTAGCAGTCTGGTTATCTCTAAGATATTGGTTGAGCTACTGACACCTCGTTAGGTTTCACAAATGTGTTACAATCACAAGTGGCCCCAAGACTTCGCACATGATGTCGAGAGCTCGAGATAAATAACAATTATGCAATCGATTAATATTGGTTTGCTATTTCTTACGTTTATCTTACAACTGATCAGGTTATGAATCAATTAAGTGATTGATTCAATGATAAAATAAAACTGAAATTCTAAATTAGCTTGCAGAAAAAGGATGTGAGCTGCATAATGAACCAGCCTTCCATTATTCTGACGTTGCGTCGGAAAAAAACATATGGATTGCTAAGATACAGTCTGATTAGTGTTTATATCATCTGATTTCTTATAAATGGCAGATGTCAGTCACGCACGGCGATTGACGATGCTTAAGAAAGAGCACACGATAAATGGCCGTTCAGTTTTCAAAGTATAGTAGTTGATCCCTGTCGGGGTGGGCGACGTGGCCTAATGTAATGCAAGCCCAAGCCCGCTGGGGGCGCTCCCGACAAGAAATATCACGGAATCTTACAGTAACCCAGATGAATATATGTATTTCTGTATTGAAACTAGATATGAAACGTTTCCAATGAACTCGAACACTACAAGTATGCCGGTGGCTTACTTGTATGATTAATTCGAATTATCAAGAAGGCGGCACCAGCGGGCCTTTGATAGCGGAAAACTACGCAATATCTTAAGATAGATAGCGATAGTTTAAAGAAAACACTGGTTTGTTTACCATCTAATGCACTAAGATGAAATCTTAGTTAGAAGGATGATTTATACAAAAACAAATTCAAAATTCCATCGACCTCCGCGAATATGGTAAAGATTATTATCACGGCCTTCAACGTGACATCCGTTGTTTTCCAACGAAAAACTTGGCAACGAGGTGGGCACCCACGACACAGACGTGTCTCGTTAGCCGATTTTATTGCGAATCAAGCCATACATGGGGAGGCATGGGCCACGCATAAACAACTTAATGGCGGGCATTGGCAGGGCGAAAATCGAGGGCAAACGATCAAAATGCTCATACTAAGGATACTTTTTGGCATTTCAGTATCTCAAGCTTAAATAACCAAGTTACGTCATGACTCCAATGATGCAATGTTCAGGAATTCGAATTCAATTTAGGGTAAACTCATAACGCTCGTGCCCATTCTTCAAGTGTAAACCGCAAATTTACTCGTTATGTCGCGGTCGTTCGCGTGTGGAATTGAGGATGTTTGTTCACAGGTCAAAAATTAAAGATACTCCTTTTATGACGGTCTCATTTGCGGGTATGAGTATGTTGTAGATATCGGTAATAGTATTTATAAGCGAGAGAGAAACGGCGTGCCTCGTAAGTTACGTACGGACGTGTCGGAGGTCCAACAGCACGATAGCAATCTGCGGAAGCTGCACTTACGGGAGCCAACTCTCGCTCCTATTGTGAGAAGCCGCCGCCGTAACGGCGATTGCCCTCTGAACTACAATGCGACCGAATCGCAACACACGCGCCGCAGAACACAATTGAAACAGAACCCCGGCACGGGCTTGCCGGGACACACAAGGAAACGTTCCGCTCTGCATTTCTATCTGTGCGGTAAAAGGAGAGAGTTGCTCGGAACACTGTATCGAGTTACGCGTGTCCGTTTCAAATGTGAACGACAACCGCGGATATGTAACGTGAATATCGCTGGAAAACACCGCTGTCTCGGTGGCGCGCTCCGTGACAAAGTGTGAAGCGGAGGACTATTCGGTGAAAACCGCAAACCAAGCTCTTTGTCGACGGCTATAACATCGAGGAAACGCTATAATCGCGCGACCCACTTGCGGGCCTGCCCTGCGGTGGGACCGCTACGGCATCTCAATTTCGCGTCGGCTCTCGTGGGCCGTTTTTCACCGATATATGTCCGATGCTCGTGCGAGATAAAGGCGTGGTAAGCATAATGATGGAAATGGGAGCCGGTCCAATCCGGCGCGTATCCGCCAAGCCAGCCGGAGCCAGGGATGCAATCATTTGCAGGCACGCGTTTAATGCCTCACCATTCTAGATAATATTGCATTCCAGGGCTGGCTGTAGCGTAATCGCGACTTGACATTTTCAAGTCCTATAACAAGAGTAAGCTAGTTTCCTGAGGCTATTGTTTGCGTACGTGTAGTGAACAGGCAATGGAGGGCTGCGCAGGAGTGCGACACAATAGCGAGCGCTCGTCGTAAAAGATGGCAGGAACTAAATGGTTCCCGTCGTCATTTTGACCGATTGGCCGTAAAGCTCGCGGCTCCGAGGATAGTTTTGTCCCGTTCTGACGAAGATTCAATGCACTCCACATGATGTATGTTACCATACGTTGGAGTTTATTATCATCCGTGCACGCTATTTATTGTGTTGCGATAAACGTTAAGAACAGACAGTGTATGGCTATAAAACATATTAGAATGAGCTGAATACGAGAGTTGACCACAAATATGAAATGGTTCGACGGAATCTGAGAAATGTTGATATTTTAAACTAAAGCGGAGAAGAGATGATTCTATGTTCAGTCGATCATGATTGCGGTTAGCAAATGATCCAAAGCGTGATGCCTTAGTTCAAAATTAACCAATTTAATCAAATGCATTTCTGTATTGTTACTATAATGATAATATAAAGTCACTACATTAAAAAAAAGCTCGTATTAAATAAATATTAAGTAATTCAACATTATCCTCAGAGATTCCATTCGCGAGATTACGACATCTATGCAAGCGGAAATGTATAATTATTATAATTTAATTTCGTGGTGCGCGTGCGACACCGAAATCGTGACGTCACGTGAACAAGTAAACTACGAAGAAAATGGTGTGATTCATTCGTCAAATCGTGTCCGTGAGGCGCGCGGGCGCATATTGATGCGGGCACGAACCGCGCGCCCTCCGTGCATGCCTAACGAGCGACCATGTTTTACTGACACTCATAACGGCTGCCACATACCGAGTAGACGCACGCCTCAAACTTCCACAACACCATGCTTACCTGGAAAAAGAAATTAAACCATTAAGTTTAATGTTACACCAACTACCAACCAATAAGATACATTAAAAACAACGGAAACATTGCAACAGATTCGTGGCCTAACCTCTCAGATACTATCTGTATGATAAATGTTTGCATACAATCATAAATTACAAAGTAATCCAAAACGTGGTCGTTTATTGTTTTTTATTACTACAACACCATAATCCAATATAATTACGAGGTGAGCGCAACAATTGCTTAAGTACAAACAAAGTCCGCAGCGACAGATCACGGTTTGCGCAAACGCAGAGTTGGGACGCGCAATAGTTTCATTAGAGACTATGACATTTACATATGTTTCTGTAATTGAATTAGATGTACGAATCGAATCAGTAGCCCGCTCAGCTAACAAAAAGTTTTAGAGTTGGGCAACAATTGGACGCGAAACGGCATAAACGGTTCAAGGTGGCCTTTTTAATCGAACATCGAATCTATCAATGCGTAATATTCCGTGTCGCAACCACTTTAGTTTGTTTCTAAATGCGTATCACGTTTTCGTGATTAGATAAGCACTATGTCGATACTAATTGAAAAATATCGTTTCGCACATTCTATGAACAGCAATACACCGTATTCCAATGAAGCAATTTCTCCTTTTACTAGCAAGGGCTCTGCGATTATTATGCAGTTATTTGCATGTTACGTTGCAAACCTTTATTTGCTAGTCACTTCAACTCGCTACGACTCGTTAAAGTGCAAATGAGGAATGCGACTGTTAATACGTTTGCATCGTCTCGGCAATAGTATTCAGGTAATACATTTCTAAAGACAATTTTGCACTCATCGTGAGCTTCAACAATACGTGTGAAATAGCATGCAGATGCGACTACGCGAGCCCGCTCAATGGTTTGCTAACGAACTTCACACTGGCCAGTCACCACGTCACGCGTCAATAGAAGTCTTCCAATTGATGCGTGCTGAGCAAAAAGCCTTACCTATGGAATTCTGTTTGTAACTTAACAATTATCGTGTTTTGCTTTGTCGTTTACATCGAGCCACGGGGGTCCAGGTCAAACGAATACAGTTCTCGTCTCGGGTTTTCACTTGCGAAATGTCGAGACTGAATGCGCGCTGACGAGCTGACATTAGGCCAGGGTAAGTACACCCGACTCTGAGGTCATGCTATTAATATTGTACACAACGCGTCACGTATTAATAATTTCCATTGCTGAAGTTGTAAGAACTAAACCGAACGACTGACTAGATTATGTGGTCCACATTGTTTTCTTGCGGTAACTAGTACCGCAAGAAAACAATGTGGAACACACAAAACATAATGTGTCATCGGAGCGTGGTAACTGATATTACGTCAACAATCGTGACGGGAATGTCGTAAACGATTCGTGCAACCTATGACAAAAATAACAATGTCGAGACGTTACTATCCGAAACCGATATAGATCGTGGTGAGTACCTGTGCAGCTTCGTGTACAAGAGGCATGTGAAGCGAACGCAACAAAAGGCAGGTTGCATAACGCGGGAAAACTTTAGATCACGACACGACCGCCCCGCAGCGATTATCGAACGAAGAATACCTAATGTCGATGGTAGACATAGTAAACACACAATTAACTCTTCAGCTAAAGCTTATAATTTAGTTGAACGTTGCTCCAGCGAAAGCTATGCGCGCTGTCGAAGCGTGCTTACACTCGCAGTGCCCTCAGCGGACCAATAATTCCTCACTGCAGCGAGATCGTTAATTAAAAAATGTTTACTCATTAATCAGGCGCCTAGCCGCTCTACGATCGCGATCGGCAGCGCCGATTTATTACGCTCCAGATAAGAGTTCTCGGGCTGATCAACGCACAGATATTCAATTATAATACTTATTGGTCACAAACGAAAGTTCCCCATAACGAGACATTATTAAGGGAACAACAAGGCAAAATAATTCCCACAGCGGTACCAAACAATATCTGAAAGAATAAGGCCATTCTGAACTGGCGATTCAATATTTTGTGCAAACGTTTCATCGAGGCTGCAGGGAACGATAAATCGATAGCAGTCATTTATCAGGTTGGATTACGCACAGGGTAATATTTTCACGAGAATAATGAATAATTGCACAAGTCCGGTCAAATCCGACCACGGCGCGGCCGCACTCGCGCTAGGATTTGCATAGCTAAGTACACACGCGGGCCATTAGACTAGGTGTCGCCGTGAACGTTAACGACTTCATGGAAGTAGCCGAGCACTGGTTGCTCCTCTATCGTATTATGAGAAGACGAGATTCTTGCTAGCCGCCCTCACTTAAGAAGGAACGACCGCTCCGCAACCAGCAATTTTTATGAGTTCGATCACACGGTGTGCAGCTCATTCTAAGAAATATGGCGTTGCAGCTCGTGTGTTCAGCCGGTGTTCGCTGATTCATGTTCCCATAATAATGTTGTATCGACGTTGGTTCCCGGTGGCGGCGGGTGGTCGCGATAACGCGCCGTGCGCTCGCGCATCTCAGCGGGCGCATTGTCTAACTATACACTGATAAGATAATTATGGTACCCCAAGCCTAATTTATTGTTCGTGCTATCACCTCACCTTAATTAGGGCAGACGACAGTATTGCATTATACTCCTGCCTACTTATCGTGCACGGTGCATCGTGTAAACAATAACTTCCATTTCATCGCTGAGTTGCATTATAAAAGTGAAAATCAACAGTTAGTATGACGTGGCTGTCGTATCCGGTGGTGGTCCTAGCACCAAATAGGACACTATGCTTTCTAGGAAAAGCCTGGCGAAATGACGAACGACGCTGCACGACCAGAATACAAACAAATCATTAAGCCACACAGTTCATATTACATCCTTGATTAATCATCGCCTCGTTGAAATGAACAACACTTCTCAGCTTTTATTTGCCTCGAGCGCATCTGCGTGCACGATTCGGTTGATGCAAAGTGTTAATTATTGTGAAGGGGAGACCTAAAACGAGTGCATATTTTAAAGGACGCATAAAGAGCAAGTATGTTTACAAGCATCTGAACTTATAAGAGGTGTCAAGGCGAATACTTTCAAAAATTCGAAATAGAACCTGAACGAAGTACTAACAATGGAGTAGGATGAGGTTTAGTTAAAATGGATCACTCGGTGCGTCGCGCGCTAGCCGGCAGCGGCGGTGTAAACGACCGACGGCGGCAAAGCTCACCTCACCCGGACTAATGGAATTCATCTCACACCACGCGCGCTGCACCCGGGCCGTTCCGTTACAAACAATGACCCCCCACAATTACACGCCGATTCGGTTGCACAACCTGGCATTACGCACCGAGACAAAATAATCGAAAAACGGTACGAAGAAATTCAATCACAAGAGGCAAACGTTGTAACGGGACCGTTAAATCGCGTCGAGCGAAACGAGAGCGTTTAGTTGTCACATGATTACTTAACAGTCGTTCTATTTGGCAAATGTGTGGAACTTTCTGTGCAAAGAAGGCGCGAGCGCGGGAGCCGGTGGACCTCCGAGCCGCCCACCGGTCCCCGAACTGGGTCACTGCCAATTTGCGAATCGGGCATCATTGTAATCGCATTACGACACGACCGCGACCGGCTGATGCGCCGAAATTGACGCCGTCCGCAGCCGGGGTCAGGCGTCAACACGACATTGTTATCTGAACTTGGGTGCCGTGACCATCACCTATGACACGCGCTATTCAAAATCAAGTTATTTACGCAACCACACATGTATGACTGTACTTCTGTGTCTCGTTCATGGTCATGTCTCCGAAGTGCCCCGGGAGTAAAGATTCAATCAGCATTATGAAAATCTTAATGGAAGTTTTTCTAGCTAACAAAGTGAGGACCTCAAGCGGTCGATATCTGATGTCGATGGGCCAATCGGCGGTTAAATAACTTCATCTCGTCGCATAAAAGATTATTATTACCCATGTACAGGGGAAGCGTGGTTGTATCTGATATGAGCGTCTGGTTGGCGAGATAGTCTCGCCCGTAAGATGGGAGATTACACACGATCGCACCATCACATACGACGTTGTGTTTGAACGCTGCGAGCCGCGATGGGAACTCCAAACAACCTTAGAATAACCAGTCATAAATACGTCTCCCGCGCCGATATGAAGCGTGTTTCCGTTCAGATAAACTCACAGTAATGCCAGTCATTTATTGGTGGACTAAGTTTAGGAAGTTGTAAATACCGAATAAAATAGCGAACTTTCTATCACTGCAGGAACTCCGTGTTGTATTGAAACATGAGTAATAATGTGGCTATAATTAATATGTATCACTAGCGACCCGCCCCGGCTTCGCACGGGTGCAATCGCGGGAATCGTTAACGTACGGCAGTTTTTTCGACGCCTTACTCCACAATTTTCACTACCACGAAAAATCCTAACTATTTTCCGGGATAAAATATAGCCTATACGGATTCGGAAGAATCCCTCTAAGTAATGGTAAAAGAAATTTTGAAATCGGTCCAGTAGTTTTTGAGCCTATTCAATACAAACATACAAAAATACAAAGGTTTCCTCTTTATAATATTAGTATAGATGACAAAGTTTCCTACGAATAAACCCAATAAAAAGTTTATCACGACCACAGTATAAAAATAATAGACAGAAGGAATAAACAGACGTTTGTAGGTACGGATCTACCTACAAACGCTCGAAAAACAGCACACTCACACAAACATGCGTACCGACGAGACTTCTAAGCGCCCGTTGCGGTGCTCTCAGTAGTGCGTGCCGCGTCAAAACGAGTGGTCACGTTTAAATTTTTTTTATCTCCGAAAATGCCACGAACGTATTGCGTTGTATACGGCTGTTTGAACTCGGCTTCAACAAAACCGGAGCTATCGTATTTCAAACTTCCTGTTGATTTTGAAAGGTAAGAATGTTTTATTTCTTGTTATTGTTATACTTATAATCGTTATCGAATTATAAGTCCGCGATTATAATGAATTCGTGATCTTATTACTTATAAATCCGGAATGCGGCGGTTATGAGGATATTTAAAGCCGATAGTGTAACAAAATGTAAATCAAAGATGGCGGTCGCAATAGGTATCAAAAATTGATACCTATTGCGCTATTCGAGGGTGCTAAAACGATAGCGCTGTCAAAACGTGAATCCAAGATGGTGGCTGCAACAGGTGTCAATTTTTTCGTCATGGGTGTTGTTTTCATGGTATTTAAGGGTGCTAAAAACGATAGTGCTGTCAAAGCGTGAATCCAAGATGGCGGCTGCAACAGGTATCAATTTTTTCGTCATGGGTATCGTTTTCATGGTATTCGAGGGTGCTGAAAACTATAGAGCTTTCAAAACGTGAATCCAAGATGGCCATGAGATTACCTATTTAAATTGTATTTGTAAGCTAGGTAGTTATTTGAATTCGATAGATTGATCACTACAGAACAAAAATGTAAAAAAAAAACAATACCAAAATCATTAAAAGTGACAACCCTATTGCTTCAATGGAGCGTAGGTAATTATCTCGTCAACTAGGCTTAGTTTCTATACTGTCCATTATTATGCTGTGTCACGACCATCAAAAAATAATACTTTGTTTCGATGAAGCATATGGCGGTATCGTGATTTGCGACTTCGTTAAGCGCAATTATATCGTTCAGAGCGCGTTGCATATTTTAATGCATTAAAATAGCCCGGAACTGAACGTTCAAGGGCACACATCAACAATATTTCACGCGAAATTTCAAAACATTTCAGGCAACACCTTAACCCCCAAGTAATAAGAACTAAAATCCATTCAGAGCCGAAAACTGCACTGAGACGCATAATGGGTACGTTGAACTTAAAAGGTTGTGACAGGGGTATTACAGTAATTACCTTAATTTGTAAACACAAAAAACGGCCGTCTCTTGTTCGTATGTTAAATGAGCGAAAATTAAATAACTGAGATGGCGGAGAAGAGAGTCCGCGGCAACTATTAATTCGCTTAGAATGCGGATTGCGCACCAATTAACGCAACGCGCGCCCGTTCGTGAGAACATTATCAATTTTCCGTAGAAATGTATAATTGCGCAATATTTTTACGGAAACGTATTAATTCGAGTTAGCTGTTCCCGAGAACGTGTTTATTAATGGGAACACATTTGTTGGTGGCAAGAGGAGGACTCTAGAGGAGGTTGGCGGCTCACTATCTCGGCGAAAAAATCGCTCGGATTCGGTTGAGACGCGGCGCGAGGGCGCACTTTAACGGCGGGTTTTGCATATCGCTTGCATGAATCTTCCCGGTGACGAGCACCGCAGGAATGCGTCGGGAAACTGCGGAGCCGGTCGTTGACTGATTGCCCAAACAAAGCTCCGCCCGCAGCCGCCCGCATATGGCCACATCTATTGTACAAAAACAATATTATTGGTGATTCAGCGGGCGACGCCTTTTGCGTAAGGTCACGGTTTAACACCTTCGGCCAAGGATGCCCACGATGCGTAAATCAAATCGTTTTACGAGGAAATCGACTCTGAGACGTCGACAAAGCTAGTTTTAATTAACTATTTCCATAAACGGTCGACCTTCAATGGTGACAGAGGCAAGATGAATTCGCAAATGCGGATTAAAATAATCATCTTTTGATTAACAGATATGATCCTTGATCGGAATCGAACCAAGCGAACTCCGCGAATAGTAAGTACCTAAGTGTTCTTTGCATCAGATTGCAAAACATAGTTGAGAAGCCGTATCAGGTAAGTCAAGTTTATTTGGTGCAGGGCCCTCCCTCTACATTCCATTCTTTCGACACCATCAACTAGATTTCCTAAGCTAACTGATCTGAAGTTACGATCAGGATGTGTCCAGACGGGAACTATCTAATGTCTGTAAAGGGCACGACTGGACATGGAAAGTGTCGTTTAGTCCTCAGTAATTGGACCCCACAAGGGCTGCTCACCGAAAATGGTATGCGCGTGACCATCCGAGATATAACCGGGGATATCTTGTCTATCGATAGTGATTTACTGTGGTCATTAGCATACATGGAACAGGTGTACGGTAGGTGATAATTGCGTCCTCTAACTGTATGTAAGCGATTGGCGCGTTTAGATAACGACGTACGCCATTTGCGTGTGCGCAGTACTCGGTACGCTCCTTATTGCTTATCTGTTTGTTTGAGCCTTTTGTGGACAGGAACGGTGGCTGCCAACGTAATTGTGTGTTTTTCCGATACTTATTATACGGCATGTGAGTACACTTCTTTATCATTTAGGACGAGGTTATTGGAGGCATTTTGAAACAATAATTTAACTAAGCTCAGTAACCATGTCATTTTATGATCAAAAATATCTTCTAAGGTGATCGAGATCTAAAATAAGGTATATTTAAATACCAAATGAATAGGTACTCCCAGCACGTAATAAAAGACACATTGGTTACTCCTTGGCGGCTTTGAATCCCGTTGGAAAGTCCCAGGGCGCCGAGGGCAACGGAAGCCGGTCTTCCGGCACGAGCCTGGCAGCCGCCGTGCATATTCAATGCAGCTAATTAATGCTGCGTCTAACTACGAGCTGGATATGAAAGTAAATGTTACCTCTTTTGTCCTTTAACGGATAATCCCTGGGGTTATGGGAAAGTATTATGTTAAACAAAACAAAAATCCTTTAGACAACAAATTTGTGGTAGTTACTCGAAAATTTTGTTAGACTTTTTATTGTTAGTAAACCTAGGAAAACTTTTGGTAGTCCTTCTGGAGGAAAAGGTACTTTAGTAAATGCCAATACATTGTTTACCAAGTTACTTGTAACAAACATGCCAAGAAGTATCCTAACTTGGAGCAGAACCCGAAATAAAATCACTCGAATCAGGTACCATTTCATTATCAGTAGATAATGTGTATAAATCGTTTCCAGACCTGCCTAAAGTAAACAACAAGTTAATTACTAGATCTGTTCGCACGTGACACTGTTTATAGTACTTACTTATCAATTAACCACTTTATGGTAATTATTATGATAGCTTGTAGACATGTTGTCTCACTATAATATAAGCGTCTATAGCTTAATGGCTAACGTATCGTACTTAACTTTTGACGGGCCTGTTGGTATAGTGGTCAGTGGCCCTGACTGCTATGCTCAAGGTCGTGGGTTCGATTCCCACCCAGGACAAATGTTTGTGTGATGAGCACGATCATTTGTTCTTTGTCTGGGTGTAATTTATCTATTATATGTACGTATTTAGAAATATATATGTATGTTTATCAGTTGTCTAGTACTCATACCACAAGCTCTGCTTAGTTTGGGACTAGATGGCGTTGTGTGAAAGTTGTGGAATATTATTATTATTATTATTACTTATGATCGAGAGGTCGCAGGTTCGAACCCCACCCATTACACTATTGCCGTGAACCCACTCCAGACACAAGCATATTTAGCTTAGTTGGTGGGGTAACAAGATTGCTAGTAATGTGAATTCTACCATCATTACTAGTTCTCAAAACAAATATACGTTTAATCACAAGAACTGAGTTTGCAACAGCTATGCATTTTATGCAGCTCACGATTTTGCCAAAACCCTTTTCAATATATTCGTAACTGTGCAGAGACAGAAAAAAATGCTTCAAGAAGTCATTTCAAAGTGAAAAAACAATGAAACGGTGTATGAAAGAATTGATAAGGTTTAAATATGATATGACGTGTAAATGCCAAACAAGTATATAAAGCTAAATTACCACTCACTCACTGACTGACTGACTCATTGACATAATTGTTCGCCCAGATGGTGGATGGGGAGGTGGGTATATTTTGACAGATTCGTAAACAAGTAACTCTCAAACCTACGGGAAAAGTGCCAAACCTCCCCTTTTCACCCCCCTTCTCCCCCCTCTCTATCGTATCTCGGAAACTACGAGACCCGTATTTTTTGTTTTTTACGGATTCGTATAGAGGAGGCTCGGTAAAGTAAAAACCATTTTTCAAAGTCCCCCCTTACCCCCCTTCTCACCCCCTTTAGGCGGATCTCGGAAATTAAGAGACTTGGAAAAATTTTGGTAAAAGTTTCGAAATACGTCGCCATTTTAAAGGGTTGCGAGTGGTTGGGGGGAGCGGGGGGGAGGGGTCGGATACCCCCCTCACCATTTTCACCCGCCGAAAATACTTGGTTTCCTTAGAAAAAAAATAAAACAGAAATTTGGGTAAAAATTTCGAAATACGTCGCCAGTTTAAAGGGTTGTAAGTGGTTGGGGGGAGCGGGGGGGAGGGTCGAATACCCCCTCACCATTTTCACCCGCCGAAAATACTTGGTTTCCGTAGAATAAATAAAAAACAGAAATTTGTACAAACATTGTTTATTCCACTTTATAAACATGTTTTATCACTTTTATTAATTCCATGAATGGATCTATGAGTCGACGCTCCTATTTCTGGGTGGTTTAAAAAAAAAATAACCACGATGGCTAAGGCGGGAGCTTCGCTGCGCTGCGCTCCCGCCTTAGCCATCTAACCTAATCCAATGAAGTCGGATTGTGCCAACTCGGAGTAATAAAAAACACAAATCGATACCTACGGAAGAACACATTCACACTCGAAAGCAAAGGAATGACGCACAAATTTGACATTAGCTGTCAATAACATCCATCCAATATGGCGGGTTGCGTTTCGTTTCACGTTTTTCACATAAAACCTAAACATTACATTTGAAAAACTGTATTAAAGCATAAAAATTACGTTCCGTTTTGCATAATTGCAATATATTTAAGAATTTTTGGAAATTGTTTAAAAATATTTAGACGCAACTCCGGCAGCCAAAATTACTTTGGGGGGATTAAGACTAACTCCCTTAAGCCCCCTACAACACCAATACCCTCAAATTCAGGCGACTCGTTTTAAAATCCAAGCCAAAATTTTTTTCAGATTCGTTTAGAGGAGCAATGCTTTAGTCGAAATAATTGTGCAACCCCCCCATCACCCCCCCCCCCCATTTATTTTTTTCACAAGCACGCGAGGTGCTTGCACCTCGCGCAACACGCAAATACTAGTTTCAATATATTCGTAACTGTGCAGAGACAGAAAAAAATGCTTCAAGAAGTCATTTCAAAGTGAAAAAACAATGAAACGGTGTATGAAAGAATTGATAAGGTTTAAATATGATATGACGTGTAAATGCCAAACAAGTATAAGATTATATTATCAGAGTATTAAAATTCTTTAGACATTCAATGACACTTAGTACAGTCGGCCAAGAAAGTGGTGTACCACCCTAAGGTTGAATATCGCTTGCAGATTCATAGGTGATAAAGATTAGTTTCGCTTGCAGATCGATCTGACAACTTCTATTGCTGTCTTTATCTGATTATTGATAACGACTATTACTGTTTGTAACGTGACAGCTGTTCTTAGTTTGAACTTGATGGAACCAATGACGTCGTAAAATCAACGGCGGGGGCTGTAGATTTTGATGACAAAATTGTATCTACAAATTCAGAATTGTAATCAACAAGTTACATAAAATTGTAAAGGCACAAGGCGAGTCCACAAACCTACAATTTCTGTAAACTTGTAATTACAATATCAATAAAAAACAAGCTAAAAATAGATTTATCCTTTTATTAAATTTCTACAATCAATTTTAAAATACTTATAACAAACAAAAACATAGCATATATAGTAATATTTAGAAGATATTGAAAATTTTTAAAAATTAGAAACGGGTGTAACCGCCGTTGGCCTCTAAAAGACGAGACCTCATTGAACCAACAAGCCGTGAGCAAATATCGGTTCCCCGCATTTCCTCCCAGATATAATTACAGTGACTAATAAGAGCTTGTTTGGTTCTTTCATTTTGATGCGACCATCGTTGGACCATAAGGCCCCAAAGATTTTCTATCGGGTTGAGGTCCGGCGATCTTGAGGGCCACTGAATTACCCTTACGTCAGTGTGTGAACGAAACCAGGCTCTTACGATCCTCGCATTATGAATTGAACAATTATCTTGAACAAAATCAAATTGTGGCACTTCGTTCTCCGGGTAAACATTACGGACTGTCGGTAGCATTGCATTCTGAAGCACGTCGATATAATTTACAGCCGTCGCTCGAGGAGGTAGAGAACACAATTCTCCTACACCATCCGTACTCATCCAGCCCCAAATATTTACGGAAATTCGACCTGATTCTCTATTTGGGATTACATGATCATCTTTATACCGTGTTGAATTATATCGCCAAAGGTGAAGACGTCCATGCTGACTGGATTTAAACGTTTTTTCATCACAAAACACTGTATTAGACCAATCAAACTCTAAGTGCTCTCTGGCGAAGTTCAGACGAGCAAGTCTGTGAGCATCCGTCAAATATATTTTCTTGGCGTAATGCCTGTGGTGCAACCCCATGTAATGTAGATGATTCCTTATTGTTTGGGCACTCACATCGAACATCTCCGCAAAATGTTTTGTGGGCTTAAAACCATTGATTTCATATTCCCGTCTCATGAATTCTCTATCGTTATTGGAGAGTGCAGGCCGGCGACCACTTCTTCTGTGATCCAACAAACTTCCCTCCTCTCCTTCACGACGAATCCAAAAGCGGACAGAACGCCTCGATATATTCAAATTCCGGGATATCGCACTGATACTGCTTCCCTCAATGATATTATAAAGTACAGATATGTTACGTTCATAGTAATTTGCGTTGAAATTTGTTCCGCGTAGTAAAAACTGCACACATCACGGATATCTATGCACACATTGACAAGTTTTACTGATAAGTAGAACAAAAGATACGAAACAACACGCAAGTGAAAGAGATAGTTATAATTCTAACCATGCGCTTCAAATGAGTCCTTGTGCCATAGGATAACATTTTTATAGCCGTAGAGTGGACACTCGATTGAAGAGTAAGTACGTAGGTAAGAAATTAAACATCATAATGGTTAATCACGGATCAAGTATTACCACTAATGTTTGTTTTCAGCTTAGCCCATTATATCATCGAACGGGAGCGTAGGGCTTTGTCGAGAAGAGCAAACATGCTCGCCCGCAGGTTTGCACGTTGTTCTAACTTAGTTAAGATCACCCTTTTCAAGGCGTACTGCACCTCTTTGTACACGTGCAGCCTGTGGGCTCGCTATACACAAGCTAGCTACAATGCCCTCCGCGTCCAGTACAACAATGCGTTCAGGACAGTGTTGGGTCTGCCTCGTTTCTGCAGCGCCTCGGGCATGTTTGCGTGGTCGCGCACCGACTGTTTCCACGCCACCATGCGCAAGCGGTGCGCGTCCTTGGTGCGCAGGGTGGGAGACAGCTCCAACTCTGTCCTGGCAATGATTGCGGGGAGGCTTGATTGTCTTTATGTGAGGCACTGTTGTGACCGGCATATTGTTAATGTAAATAAAAAGTAATAATAATTTGACATTTTCTATTATAGCTTTAGTTTGGTAATTTAATGTGACTTTTAATTTGGAATTTAATTTGACATTTAATTTGTATTTAATTTGATAATTTGACATGATTTTTTTTTTATTTTTTTTTATTTATTATTATTGACTTTTAATATATCTTTGAATCTTTTTGTATGTAAATTTCTCCCTTTGTATTTTAAATTAGGAAGCCGAGCAATTGTTTTAATTTGTGTATTTTTATTTTATTTTATATGGGTCTTGGACCTGAAATAAATGATATTTTTATTTTTTTATTATGCTAATAAAATAATTTATGATCAGTCATAACAATAATTGTATGATTCGAAAACTTCGTCAAATCGGAACTTCATCTTGGATGAAGCAGGTGGAAAGCTATCAATAAATAATCAATTTCATGACACAACTATAGGTTTCATAATGAACAAACAAATTCAACGTTGGCGAAAATGCAAGCAACAGGTAGCTGACATTTTATAAAACATTATGCAGGCAGCATTATGTTTGATAAAATGTTTTAGTTACCTACCTCTATAATTGGAACTGCATTTTTTTCAAGCATTGTTCGACTACATATTCGAAACATAATCAAGACAGATAATCAAAACATAAAGTTATAATTCTCAATAACCAGTCAAACGAACTTTAATCAAAAAAATTGTAACACAAAACAAATTAAAACAAGTCAATCAATATCGCTTCTACACTTGTAAACTTTTAACTAATCTATGTCCGCACGCACGCATCCTTATCGCTCTCGCGACAAAACGAATTTGCTCTCTCTGTCTTCACCTACATATGGCTCCTAAGCATAATTTATTGGCAAGTTTGGAAAATAAATGAAATATAAAAAGTTATCTTAATATATTTGCATTCTCACATGTGGTATGAGATCCTTTGTATTTTGTTTACTTTGGAAGTATAATTCGTACACTTCCGGAACTCACACGATGGCAAATTTGATAAATAAAATCTAAGGACACGGGTATTACGGTGCGGCACGCTTGTGGTTGCGTTCGACGCAGACTAGTTGCAAGACGTTCCAATTAGCTCGTGTTCGAGTCTCACGACGCGCGCGCCTATAACATATCTGTACTATAAAATATCATTGGCTTCCCTCATTAAATTGGGCAATTATTTGTGCTCTTTCGGCAATGGTCAAGTTGGCAGGCATTGAGATGATTTTATATGCAGTTGATTGAAAAATAACACGGAAAATATATCGATTTTTTGCATATATTTGACAAAATGTCAATTGTCAGTTTTCTTTTTCAAATGGAATTCGGTTGTCTAAATAGTTTTTATTACTTTTGTTTGGAAACATTTCAATTGCTTTGTAGAAACTAATGTCCTTTTCATTTATACTAAAGGTTAAAATGTCATGTACTTATATGTGACATATGACGTATGAATACTAAATACATAGGTTTACGTCATGATAATGTTGTCTCTTTCAGTAATATCTTTTTATAACGAACCTTGTTGTAATTTTCGATGACCGGGAAACTAAATCAAAACTGGTACACCACTTTCTTGGCCGACCGTACCTACATGTTTTATGATAAGAGTATCAGAATTTCTAGATAACAAGCCATTGTTATAAAGCCTGCCATAAGAATATAGTAAATAATTATGAGGAATATCAAATATTATATATCCCTGCCGGAGTCTTTGTTTCCTGATCGCTATACCTGGGGGTCTTTAAGTCAAGAGTGAATAGGTTACTTCTAGGCAAGCGTGCTCCATCTTCGACCACATTATCACTTACCATCAGGTGAGATGGTGGTCAAACGCGAGCTTATTATCAATAAAAAAAATACTTAATAACATTTATAGCCAAAAACGTTTCCACTTCTGGGAACAGCCCTCGTCTCTATGAGAGAGAACGGGCCAAAACCACAAAGACCCAGTGTGGGTTAGTGGTTGTCGAATGTTTTCGGGTTTTCGATCCTAGGTATCAGGATATACCGGTTTCCTAACGATGTATTCCATCACCGTTATGAAAGCAGTGGTGATGATGAAAATTACTTAATATATGTTAAATAGGTGTGTTTAAATTTTGGTGTACCTACAATAAAGTATATTCTATCTGTCTATCTATTAAACAACGTAGTAATGTGCCTTCTGGATTCGAAACCACTTACATCGTAACATACGTAACATACGTAAGTCGTAAGTCGTGTCTTCGTCAAATATTTACAGGGAAGTATCTATCGTCCCTTACATTAAGGAGACACAACAATATTTTAACCGTCTCCTAATTTAAAATGAATAACGACGGAAAACCATATTTCTTATAGCTCCCCCTACATCTCTTTTGATTACTTTCATGCGTGTAGAAGCAACCTCCTATTTCCCTCGAGACAGGCAAGCTTCCGAGCTTTGAATACTCATTATACGTATACTCGTATATACTTAGTTCAATGAAAGCCTCACTAAGACAACGAATTTTTAAAATCTTACTAATTCCTCCCCAATATTACGAATGCGAAAATAGCCGTCTGACCCTTTAATCTTTCACGTCGTCTAAACCACAACCTATTTTGTTGAAATTTTGTATGGATATACATAGTTTAAACCTTGCAGGACATAGGCTGATAAAACATTTCACGTGCAAAGCCGCGGGTAGAAGCGAACTTATTATAAACGCGAACGTTTACATGGTTTGATGTTACACAAAGACGCCAAAATGGTGGAACGCATCTGAAATTAGGAATGGAGATAGCTGAAGTACATGAACACAGGCTATTTTCAGGCTAAGCTAGTTACTACAAAAAACCCATACAACTTTAAGGACTTCCCAAAAATCAAAGTTAAGGAATTCAATTTTGTACAGGAACCAAAACTAATCATCTAATACCACCTTTCTCTATCCAATAACGCCTCCAGATGGGGCAACCAACAATTCCCTATCACCATAAATCCGAACAATGACGGACGTAGTCATAACCACTACCATAGTGGAGTAAAACCACAAGATTGAACGTCAACAAGACAATGGGATCATAAAGGAGGGCAATCCATCAGCATAAGACCTGGATTTAAACCGTGCACAGAAACTTAGTGCCAAGTTGAAAGGGACTTACCTACGTTGGCAATGGCAACATTGTATACTTGCACAATGAAAGTTCACTACAATAATGCATATAATTTTAGATACAAATATACGGAAGGATAGTAGAAATAATAGTTTCTATTTTAAAGATAATACTTTTATAAAACAATAATAACCATCATGAATTAACGGATATAATTAGCGATCATATTTTACACGTGAGAACAAATAATGTGCAGAATATGCACTTTTAACGTATATAAAACGAATTAAAATAGCGCAATATTAATGATTCATAGTTATTAGAAAATAAGATGGTATTTTCCTACCCATTTTAACTGCGACGGAGCGGAAACAACTGCAGATAAACGAAGAAAAACTTCTTTGGATTTTTCCTGTGCGAAGCATATAAAGATAGTATCGATAATGGAAACATAAACTTGAAACGTAACGATATTCTCACGAAGCCTGCGTATGCGCATGCCCTTAGCAGAGGTTCCACGCCAGCAGTTCCGACACGGTCCCCGAACGCCCTAATGGCCCCAGATGCTCCCCCACACTTCTGAATACGTTGCCCTTGGCATTTTACGGTGAATGAGTTTCATTTGTAAGTTTGTTCAACATCTGACAAGCATTCCTAAAGAATTTTCTGGATAACGTTACTTCGTTATACCCGCTGGCATGTTTTTTAAAAGCAAATGGACATGTTTTATATCCCGTAAATCAAAAGCTCTGACTACCGAGTCATATAAATATTCACACTGCACATGTGTTTTGTATGAACGCCTTTTAACATAATCAAGTCCGTGGAAGTACTAATCTGTCGTTTCTACGTCATAGCTTCCATTGATGGTAGGCTTTGTAATTTTATGTGTCGTAAATAAAAACGATCAGAGTAATTTACAAGCATAACGTGCGCCTTTTTTCAATAACATTAATTCAGAATCACGGAGTAGCGAAAGCATTTGGCAAATGAAAAAGGAAAGTGGTGCGGGGCAGGTGCGCTCGCATCGCGAGGTGAGCCCTTCCAGGGCGAGGGAATGGAATGCGACTATTATTAGAGGAGTCGGCGCCGGCGCACGCCACCGACCTCATGATACAGGGTGCTATGGGAATTCTTGGAATAGTTTGAGAAATATTCACTTCTAAAACGATTGAGATTTTTGTATCGCGGTATATTTTTTCTGATCTACATTTTTCGATCAGAATCTTTTGAGAATTAAATTAGTTATGGGAATGGTTTTATTTCGAACACAAAGAGATAAAAATATCTTAAATAAAAAATATCATAATGAACGCTTGACTAAAACTGGATCACATTTAAAAAGATACAAAACAATCTTTGCATTGGCTGCCAATATCAATAACACGAATAAATAAAATATATAGTAAACTAAACATTATACATTTTATTTATTTTGGTTAAGTTAAGCTGCACAAAATATTATGACTGTTATTGGTTATTCTGTTCAAGTTATCTCCCCAACAAAGTTTAAAATTGTTTAGAACTATCCAAGCACGCTGTATTCCCCGACTAGAGAAGTGCACGTTATCGGTGGATGCTGTGGGCATCGCTTCGCCGGCGCCGCTCCGCCATTGTTGAGCCTCTCCACCATGCTAATGTTCCAGCCGCAATGTCCGATACAATAACAATAAAATGTCTGATATTGCCCAATAAGAATTATGTTTTAATTTTATATCTAAGGATGAGCTTTGTTTCGTACCGACTTGAATTGTTTGAACGACTATTATGGCAAGTATAACACAAAGTTTGAATAATTTATATATAAGCTTTAACGGACCAAAATAAGACATTCAAGCTTTGCCAAGATTGTTCTACTTAATAGCTCAACGTTAATGGTGTCTGTTAATCTTGAAACGAACTTCCTACATTCCGATCGGGTAGCAACCAGACGAAAGCGAGCGACTGGTGTTAAATGACTAGACCAGGAAAGGCAAACCGTTCCAGGTACTAATAATAAGCAAATTTCTCAGGAACGCCTCGTAAGTTCACACCTCGGGGATCACATTACTGGTGTTTGGTCGTTAGCGCCGCCATTACCCGCAGTACAGGTAAAGAAGAACATTCACGGTACGAAGAATGTGTCGGGGTGATTGGAATTTATAAACATAATATCAGTCGATAAGTCTGAAGGAACGGTAGGATTTTTAAAAACTGCCAGAAACAACGTGCACATAGAATAAAATGGAGAATATTGTGACACTTGCACATAATACAATACTCGTGTATTGTATTGATAGTCTTGATGAATACATCCAAATACCCTTACGAATCATTGCATACCAAAACAGTCAGTACATCACAATCAACCAATTCTTGTCTCACAATTTTTACTTGGAAACCAAAACACGGAAGCGTTGAACGCGTGGGTCGAATATTTCACATAAGAATTTTGACGAGCTCTAGTGTTGACGACAAATAGCGTGCTGCCGTGATTTAAACGAAATGCGTACTGTGAACAGGGCTCTTAATTTACGTGTAGGCGAATAAATCCGGGGAACGGGTCGTTAAGGGGCAATTGTGCGTCGCCGAAATGGCGTCCGTCGGCAATTTGTCGCCCGACTACCAGAGACGCAAGTAGGAAACGACTGAAATATCTAGTGAGGATAGGGTTGGTGTTAGGAACATTCTAGGGGTCTAACCTTTACGGAACCAGCTATCTAACATTGATGTTAAATTGCAATGGAATGGTACGACCGCTGACTAATCTAAGTGTTGAACCGTCGAATCCTAAAGCTACATAAAAAATTTAGTTTGACACAAAAAGAAACAAGGACTTGTCTTAACAGAGAAAGTCGTTACAACCTGTTTTCCTTATTGTAGTCTTTATCTTGCAGTGTTTAAACTAGAAGATACTAAGATAACAACTGGCAGTTACAGATAATATTTTCTATTCTCTACTAAGATTGGAAAATTACGTAGTAGTTGGCATCCTTAGGATGATAAACCCAGCCAGGACTGTAGGAATTAGTTATAGGACGTATACAAGAAGACCTACTTCACGCTGTTTAAATTACGGGGCGTTAACATTCTGCTAACGACCCAACTATAGTTAAACAGAGAATAAAATTGGGTACTTCGGAAGATTCAGACAGCCCTAGGCATAACGGTCAGACGACATCATCCACATAGTCCGCCGACGCACGCGATTTTCAAACAACAATTTGATGACAGGATGAGTGTTGGCACCACGTTAAGCTGTGTAACATGTTACATAACGAGACCGCTAACGTGCCGCTGTAACACGCAGCAATTAGTGCTCACCGAACCGCGAACAATATCGTGAATCAATAAAACTTGCCACTATTTCATTTCATGTCAAGACTAAGAGCCAAGGAAAATGAGTAATGATAAGTGGATTACGAGCGTTCACGGCAACTGGTAAGTACTACAGCTTAATATGCTATTAAACGGAGAAGTTCCACGGTATTGTAAGAAGGTATCAATTTGTGGCATCGGATTGTATGTAAATACGGTGTTAAATATGAGCCTGTTTATCCACGCAATTTCGCTCGCGATGCATTATTTATTTCTGCTCCTGTTTCTTTCTACCAGCGGATGGTATTCCTTGGCGAGCAGAATCTAACTTACAACACAAAATATAATTCGTAATTTAATAGTTATGAACTTATGATCAATGATACGTTGCTAAAGAAAACGATAATAGCTATAATAAACGCAAGGTACTTTCCTAATTATACGATTAAAAAAGTTCCTATACCAGTGTTACCATCTGAACCGGCCGCAGTGTTGCTTAACACTTGCGGTAATAAAAGCCACATTACTGGCGGTTTGCTGTTGTATGTACATTATTTAACTACTCAATCACCACTCGACAATGTTATCTTTTTAGACCACAGCAGTAATTAGGGTCACATGCCAAATCAAAATAATCTCTTGTTGACTATATTATTGTCTTTCACATTTGCTACGATGTATAAATTGCATTGCTTCGTTTAGGTTGCGGCTTTTGATGCAAATTTATCTTCCGCGTAGTCCAACGACATTTAAAAGATATGAAGATGAGGTCACAACTATCGAATCCAATAATATTTTGTGTTACACAACATTTAATCTTCTGAAATCATTTTTAATTGTGTCGTATATATAGTAGATTAAATTTACTTTTGAATTTCAAGATATTGGCAATTTGTTGATAACTTGCCGATCAAAGTCTTCCTTATTTGTCAACATTACGCCAACGATACAATTTGATATTCAAATAAATCGATCATCGTGCAAGATTTCACATTGAGTCGACATTCAGTGGGCCGACATACTAAATTAATTAATTTTATTTAACACCGCAAATAACATCGGTTCAAGTAATGATGAATAAATGTCTGCTTAATTTAAGTCACTAATGGAACTTGAAGATGTTTTACTTCTTGAATTCACTTTAACAAGTACCTACATGAATCAGATAACTAATCATAGTGTGTAAATATTTCAGACTAAAATACGGACGATAAAATGATGTGAAAGACCTCATAAAACTGAATAAAATTTATGATCGCTAAATGGTTGGCATGTCCTTTGGCACTGTCACCAACACTTAATATTTATGCATTATAATTGTGTGGGCAAGTGGCGCATGCGCCAATTAAGCAAATCGATCTATCATAATCATATCTAACGTATTAATAGAGAGCGGTGAGCGGCTGCGCCCGCGCCATGCAAATGCAACGCGAAACGTGTCAGGGAGACTCAAGTGCCAGCGCTGCTTTACGATTGTCGTAAGCACTTATTTCGACTTTTAGTCATACACAATTATCTCCCTTTTACTATAAAGCGAGAATAGAAATTATAATATACAGAAATAGATACCATTTGAATTTATACATTATGGTACCCGTTACGTTTGATACAACACAAACGGCTTTAAACGGAGCTTTCCCTTTCAACAACGACGCGAGTACAATGTTCAGTTCTCGCCTAAAACCCATAAGTAATAATGACAACATAAACTAGTTCAATAGTCTCAAAGTGCGCCATTCCAATTTCCTTCATTTGTTACTGGCCTGTTGGGTTCCCAATGAAATTTTCCTTAGAACCATTATGACATAGCGAACAACATTAATCAGGGGAGCAAGCATTGGAGCAAATTGCAGGGCTAAGAGAAAATAATTACATCGTGTGAAACATAACCACCATAGTGAACGTAGTAACACTTTCCATATTACACAATATTTTTTTAACTTAGACCAAAGGGCACGTCCCTTTATGTAAGCAAAATTGTATATGGAAAGCGAAGGACCGAGCATAGTACTTGGAGACTTCGAGAGCGGTATCTTTGCCAGACCATCTTGAGAGGATGATACGACTATAAAGATAAAACTTGTGATGACTTTAACAATAAATTTTATATAGCTGACAAAATTGAAAATATTATTGAGTGAGACTCATAAACTCATAATCCAACATAGATCTAAGCCAAGCGCACTTAATGTCGTCAAGTCGCAATGGCCTGTATAAATTCGATTGGTTCAAAGCGGTCAATAATAGCGAAGATAATTTTAATGTTTGTTGTAATAGACACGATTAAAATGAAACAAACAAAGCATATTTGAGTGGGTTTCAGTACATACGGCGTGTAGAGACATGTGATAATGTAGTGGACACTTCGTATTCCAGAGTGGAGAACGTGTTTCGTGTGCATGTCATCGCGAATAGGCGAAGTTACATTTATATTCCGATCATACAAAGCTGCAACCAGATGTGTTAACTACAAATTATGAGATAATTTGATAGATCTATAGTAAAAGACTCGTGCTACATATTCTGGAAATTCTGAGAAACCAAATTTTTAATATACTTGTATGTTTCATGTCTATCTTCGACTTACAACAAGTACTTATGATAAATAACAATACAACAGCCCACTGCAATCGGTTCTTTCCCATGCGATGCGCCGATTACCATTACGCAATAACTATAACTCGGCAATTTTACATAGACGGGATCATGTGTTAGAACTATTCCATATCGGCGCTTATTCATCGCGGGCGGTTTGCAATTCTAACTGAACGACCGCGAAGTTGCCTTCTATCGTGTTACTGTTTATGATGTGCGGCTTTTACCACGTTATTATGGACATTGGTCCCGTTTTAATTTACATCGATTTTCTTTTTATCTGGGATCTTTATCTACTTGCATTAAAAGGTTCCAATCTCAGAAAGCATTTCAAAGTTTTAACGGACACGGTTGATCTTGACTTTCTGATCTCTCCGTTGTTATTTAAAACTTGATTGATTTCATCTACAACATTTGTTCTTTGTCTGTAGATCAGCAGAATAAGTTAAATACTTTCGTAATTTCGTATAATGGAAACCGCAGGATTTTATTACCTCCTACGCGATCCCCATGAAAAAAATAATTCAAACCATCTGAGTAGTATAATGTCCATACAAATTGAACATCGAAATCAATGAATCACTGGTAGCTTTTTGCGCAGTACTACTCTTCCCCTTATGTATCTGAACGTGAACTGAATTTCAATGGCAACGCCGCCGCTTACCTACCACGAATTTTGATCATACTTTGACCAACACTTCGAATCTTGCTAAGATTTTTTATTTTATTTCAGGGTTTAGTTTAAAAAAAAAACAAGTATTATAAGGCTAAAATTTTCTCGTATTATCCCTATGGTATAACTTGCTGGTGACAGAAAGCGTTTAGAAAAATGGCCAACGCTATATGAGAGGCAATTTGAATTTTATTTTACTCAAAGCTTACAGACTAATAGAATAAAATCGTGGGTAGGAGAACAAAAACAATTTAAAAATACAATATCACTTAAATTATAAACTAAAACCCAAACCAACCTTTCAACTTTTTGTTAACAAAAAAGAGGTAAATATCAATATAGGGAAAAGGAGAAATATAATATCAACACAGAGCTTCAAAGGTAGGTCGCAACTGGTAAACAAGTAAACGTCACTTAATCTGGGGGCACGGCAGTGCCCCCGCCAAGTCGAGCAAAAAAGCGGCACGGCCGTACCATTCTTTTCTCGAAGCAATTCAGGCCATTTTCGACCCCCTATAACTTCGTTGTGGATAAAACTAGAAGCCTGAATTTTCAGTAACCAAACAGGCATTGTATAAACACGGTATATTTCAAATTTCATTCAAGTTGAACCAATAGTTTAAGAATTATAACGAGTCAAAGTTCCTTAATTTACAAAATTTTGTCACTCACTGACTGACCGATCATCAAAAGTCTAAGGCACTTCTAGCAGACATAGAAGCTTCAAATTTAGAATACAATTAGTGTTTAGTATATGAATCAAGGAAAAACTATAATATTTTTCAATTTCGTTCCAGTTTTCTAGATACATCAACTGCATAAATAACTTTGTAATCCCATATAAATATATAGGATTACAAAGTTACATTTGCAGTTAATTAATCAGTGTACCTGTATAATATAATGAAATAATAGATGTAGATGGGTACTTTTTTTTTCTTGGTGAAAAATATCATCGAATGACTTCTTCCGCTCAGGTGTATCAGAATTCTACTGACTAAAAACCCACCCTGTTCCTTCGGAAGCCCTAAAGTTCCGTGGCCGGGGTATCTCGATGGAACTTTCCCGCAAACCCCGACAGGCAATGGCCCTATGAGGCCCCGTCACCGGTATTAACAGCTTTTTGAGGCGCGCGTGGAACACAACGCGCCGCCGACCCGGGCCTGGTCCTTACCGGACGGTGAGCGAACCCTGCTCGCCATCCGCAGGCCCGCGCCTAAGGTGGCCCGAAATAAACTCGCGATCCACGACGCCCGGGGCGTCTCCCCCGGCGGCTGGGGCGCGAGGAAGAGAGTTGCCTCTGCCTCGCACGTTCGGCCTCCTCCTTCGCTAGCATGACTGCTTCGCAGCAGGAGGTGACTGCATCCCATTCCCTCTCGCTTCGCACCATGGTCTCAACCAGAGCAGGGCGTGAGAAGTCGCCGCCGCCGATCGCCTCTATGAGGATACGACGGTGCTCCACCCATGCAGGGCACACCTCGACCATATGCTCCACCGTGTCTTCCAGTGTAGATAGATACCTAGATATAATAATTATGCTCAAAGGTAACTTGTTAAATGGTCAACGGAATAAAAAAGCAAGAAGTATTAAGAGTATTGGGGAGTATTAAGTAGAGTAAATTGCCCGAAATTGCATAATTACTTACTTATGGATTAACTTTAACCGAGACGTTTGACGAGTGCGGCATTAATTATTACTAACTAATGCAAAAGACGTACGTGCGTATTCATATGTGCGTATCAAAGCCTCCGAAAAAAACCCATAGAGACAGGGAGTGGGCTTTGAAAAAACTTTAGCTGAAGTTCAAGAAGTAGTACCGGAAAATAAAAAAAGGAAGGCTACCTACAAAAATAAGAAAAGCTCATAAGACAGAGAGAGGGCTTTAAGAAAATTCGTTGTTGGTATACAAGAAGTAGAAGGTACCGGAAAGGAAAAAAGAAGGACTTTCTACAAAAAGCAATGAGATCCCATAAAAAACATTACTTGGCAAAAAACCAAGTCTCGCAACTTAGTTGTTCTACCGTAAAAAGTTGTGAGATCCATGTAATACCAAGTCGGTTATTAATTTATTCAGTCCCTACTTAAGGGACCTTCTGTCTTAAGTTGTTACGTAATTATCTAACCTAACGACATCTTATAGTGACCATATCAATATTTAAAATCTTTACCGTTTTAAATAAATAGATTGACTTGGCAATCGCAATAAATAAGTTAATTTATATATGTATTACTTGTGAGATATATTGTGTTTTCATGCGATGGCCGAGTCAATCTATTTATTTAAAACGGTAAAGATTTTTAATATTGATATGGTCACTATAAGATGTCGTTAGGTTAGATAATTACGTAACAACCTTTTACAAAATATTGCTTTTCCCTGTGCATAGCCGTTAATTTTTGAGGAGTTCTCCTGTTATTTGACTATCAGCTCTACATCACCATATGTATTGTGACGAGCATAAAGTGTTTAACATCCGTACTCAAGTAATCGAATCGCCATCCACGAAATACTTATTATTGAGGAGTTTCAGTGGCCGTCTGTGGTATTCATCATCAGTTCAACTTCCCCAAATGGTACTTTTGGGAAGCAACTGCTCAAGGTACTATAAGAAATACCCAAAACGCTATAAGTGTGCCTATAATATTAGAAGAGTTCCCTCGATTTCTCCAGGATCCCATCATCAGATCCTGATTTCGTAACAATGGGACCAACTAGAAAGTATACCTATTCTAACGCAAAATGAATTTTTCAAATCGGTCCAGCCGTCTCCGAGTTATGAGGTAAAAAAAAAAAAAGTTCAAGACGAATTGTAAACCTCCTTTTTTTGAAGTCGGTTAAAAAGAGAATACATATTGCAAATGTGTGACTAAACCGGTATTTCTGTTATTTAAAAACAGCCATATTAATCAGAGGGGTTATTGTTCTGCGAGGTAGGTATGTTGATTATGTTTAACATATAAATTGTTTAGTAGCATGTCTGTCGAGCTAGAAAAGATAGACTTAAGCAGATCATATATCTGTGCCAATGGTTCTCATTTCAAAACCAGTTCGCTTCCGATATAAGCAAAGAAGTTTCCTACCTAAAAAAACTTTTTAGCAAAAAATAGAACCGACTTCCATATAAAAACACTACAAAGGCAAAAATAACTTTAATTTCGGAAGGCGGTGTCAAGAACGAAAATATATACAAAACTAAAGACACCGCCTTCCGAAATTAAAGTTATTTTTGCCTTTGTAGTTTTTTTATATGGAAGTCGGTTTTATTTTTTGCTAAAAAGTTTTTTTTTCACGCTTTTTAGTGGGTTGGTTTGTTATTTATCTAGTTACAAAAGCCAAAATGTCAACTACTTATCACCTTTTACAAAATATTCCTTTTCCCGGTGCAGAGCCGTTAATTTTTGAGGAGTTCTTCTGGTACATCACCATCAGCTCTACTTCACCATATTCATTGTGACGATCATAAAGTGCTTAACATCTATATTCAAGTAATCTAATCGCAATCAACGAAATACTTATTATTGCGTAGTTTCGGTAGCCATCTGGGGTCTTCATCATCAGTTCCACTTCCTCAAATGGTGCTTTTCGAGAGCAACTGCACAAGGTACTATAAGAAATACCCAAAACGCTATAGGTGTGCCTATAATATTTGAAGAGTTCCCTCGATTTCTCCATGATCCCATCATCAGATCCAAACGTGACGACAATGGGACCAACTAGAAAGTATACCCTTTCAAACAAAAAAATAATTTTCCAAATCGGTCCAGCCATCTCCGAGTTATGAGGTTACATACATAAAAAAAGAAAAAAAAGTTCAAAACGAATTGTAAACCTCCTTTTTTTGAAGTCGGTTAAAAAGTTTTCTACTAAATTAAAAATTTCTGATTAAAATGCCAAATTACTGCCTTTCCAGATTTTAAGCTGCATTACCTATACGGTAGCATGAAATAATCCCCTTAGCAAGATACACGTAAATTATAATTAAAAGTGAGTGTTAATTTCTCTCTGAGGACTAAAAGCTTCGCAAATGTTTCAATGTCAGAGAAAGTGGTCTTGCAAGCGATGTGCAATTGCAATTTTCTAATCCACACTTCCGAAGCGAACATTAAAAGCTCGTTTGTAGACCAACAATGTAATATCCTGTGAGCAAATAGTTATGTAAGGGCAATTGGAAATTACTGTGAGTGTTACGGCTTCACATGCGTCGGCGCCGCGCCGGTGCAGTATAAGTTGACCTGAATTAAGTTTTTGTTCGATTACCTACATTTCGCTACGGCTGTAAATATGCACTTTTCGACTGCTATTAACCCGTTTATGTTAATATGATTCTTAATAGCTGCGAACTTGAGCTATCAACGAGCAACAAAATGATTTTATTATTATATATTTCCATTTCTTCGACAGGTTTTCTTTGAAGTGTGAGCTAAAAAGCATCAGTAACACGTTTATTTACATAAAAGTTTCACTAATGAATTCAATATCTATCGATTTGCGACTCCATTAGAGCGTAAACAAATCTTGACATTCACCTTTCATTGGCGTTCGTTTATAGCGAATTTCCGGTTCGTCAACGCGAAAGCTGCCGTCGTGACGGACCGACAGACGCTCGGATCCCAAACACCCAAATACAGGTTCAAGATCACGATACTTTCGTTAAAGAAATCGTTAGTGAAGGTTTCGTAACTGACGACTTATGACCCCTGTCGTTATAAAATAACAACGTAACCAAAACATGTCGAAAGTTTGCTAAATCGTAGAATCCAAACGACCGATTATATTACCTTCATCGAGTTTAAGAAACTATATGTGCACAGCGTAAAAAACTTTTTACCAAAAAATTAAACCGACTCCCAAAAAACACTGCAAAGTGAAAAATAACTTTAATTTCGGAAGTCGGTGTCTTTAGTTTTGTATTTTCGTTTTTGGCACCGACTTCCGAAATTAAAGTTATTTTTCACTTTGCAGTGTTTTTTGGGAGTCGGTTTAATTTTTTGGTAAAAAGTTTTTATTTCACTCTTTTTAGTTGGTTGATTTTTAATTTACCTAGTTACCAGAGCCTAAATGTCAACTACTTATAAAATTTTGCTAAATATTGCTTATCCCAATGCTGAGCCGTTAATTTTTGAGGAGTTCTCCTGATACTTCACCATCAGCTATACATCACCATATGCATTGTGACGAGCATAAAGTGCTTAATATCCATATTCAAGTAATCGAATCGTCATCCACGAAATACTTATTATTGAGTAGTTTCGGCGACCATCTGTGGTCTTCATCATCAGTTCCACTTCCCGAAATGGTACTTTTTGAGAGCAACTGCACAAGTTACTATAAGAAATACCCAAAACGCCATAGGTGTGCCTATAATATTTGAAGAGTTCCCTCGATTTCTCCAGGATTCCATCATCAGATCCTGACTTGGTGACAAATGGTACCAATTTCGAAGTATACCCTATCAAACAAAAAAAGAATTTTCCTAATCGGTTCAGCCGTCTTCGAGTACTCGGTGATCAATCATACATAAAAAAAAAAAACAAAAAAAATATACGCGTCGAATTGATAACCTCCTCTTTTGGTCGTCGGTTGAAAATAGACTGAGTCGAAAATTATATCCTCATTTGGAATCCATACCTACATAATTCATCTGATGAATTGACTGCTCTATAAATAATATTGGTCTATACAAGAGCGAAACATTCAATCGGATGTGAAAATTCCATTTTATGCCTGCTGTTGAAACACAGAAATGTTTACGTCCCGTGTTAGTTTTCTGCATGTGTAGACCACTGAGTCATCGCACATAACGATTGAAACCGTATATAAGTTTATTTTTGACACATTAAAACCTTTTTATGACAGCGATTAAATAAAACAGAGGATATTTATGGTTAACACATTCCCGTCCATGGTTAAGATCAAAACGCGAACATTACTATAGTACCAGCGCTCGTAAAGGGAAAACCTTGTTTATGATTTGTAAACACACGTGTAAAAGTTTCAACTTTCGAGTTGTCTATGGAGTCCTGATCGCATAAATCTTGCACAAGTACCTAGGCAGGTGGAGCGGCGCCGGCGCACCACGCTGCCACCCACTTCTCGAGACTGAATCTGTTATGAGTTTGGATACTAAATACTGCTTTATTCTAGTACTAATGGTACTTGACTACAACTTCACTTGTTGCTGTGTAGCGATAAATTCCTTTGGAAGTGGATCGATTTCAGGTACGGTCTGCCAAAACCAATAGCTGTAGATAATCTCCGAGTACATAAGTTATTAAACAGACATGTTCACTTACTATTAGAACTGATGAACTGAACTGTTCTAAAATATTGGAAACTCGAAACAATAAATATACATAAAGTAGCAGTCGCTCGGGGCATTGCTCCCGTGGACTTTATTACGATAAAAAATATTGGCCAAGTGCGAGTCAAACTCGCCCATGAAGGGTTCCGTAGTAGCTACGCATAATAACTTTGTTTTTCATAGTGTTTGTATGAAATACAAAGTTACATTCTCGGTTTTAGAAAATGTGCTATATCTCAAAAACTACTGACTCCATCTCGTTCAAACTAATTTTCGTTGATAGTTTTTATTAAGACCTACAGCATATATTTTATTTAGATTTTTCACTTTATTATTATAGATGTTAGGCATGTCAAGTGTCTAGATCTCTTAAACGATTCATTTTAGAAAAAAATGATTTTAGAAACCTGAATGTCATTTTTGGTTTTGATGAAAAAAAATATTTTCAGTTTCAGTTCCATGTAGCCCCCTTCATTTTATATATTTTTTTTTATTTTTGTATAAGAAACGATAAGCGGTTCATAGAATACATCTACCTACTAAGTATCACATGTGTAGTCCTAATAGTTTCGGAATAAAATGGCTGTGACATACACGGACGGACGGACGGACAGACTGACATGACGAAACTATAAGGGTTTTTTTGCCATTCGGCTACGAACCCTAATAACCTTTTTCTTTTGCAGTCGTATAAATAGTAGCCTGTAAACTGCCAAATTACCAAATTTATTCCAAATCCACCAAGTACTTTCAAAGATTAGCGCGTTCAAACAAACAAACTTTTCCGCTTCATAATATTAGTATAGATATCATAATATAGGAGTGTCAAAATAGAAAGACGAGACAGTTGAAAACACCTTAACATAATTTCAGGTCGAACATTCGCAGATAAAAAAAAACCCAAAAAACAAATTATTAAACCAGTTCAACGACCTAAAGTTTTAACAAATAAAAAAAGAAGATTTCAAACATCTGTTTAGCGATAAAAATGCAGGTTTGTATATTTATGTAAACCACGAAGACACGTTCGTTTAACTGGGTTTGTTTGGAAACTAGTACAAGAGGCACAGCAGGCGATTCGCGGCGCTAGCAATTTGCTAAATAGATCAACCGGTTTATTGGATGCAGTGACGTCACGAAACAATGCCGCTGGAACGCTGAATAAGAGAAAATCTTTGTACTGTTCTGTCTTTGAAACTATCAATGTACTAAATGGTGACCCATTACTGTGAAGAAATGTACATACCTAATATGTATATACTTATTTCCAGAATATTTAAATAAGCGTGAGTAGAACTAGCCACAGGTGTAGAGAAATTGAGAAAAACATGTGCATCAGTATGTTTTGGATGGAAAGTCTAGCAAAATTAAAAACAAGTTTATATTAATTATTCCTTGGCTCTCGATAAAAAATAATTCTTCATTAAATGACTATTTTATTTATGAAAAAATACTTATCAACCACTCACAGCCAATTACGGATTTACAATGTAATATATTTAATTCACATTACTAGCAATCATGTGTCATCATCGGACTACAAGACAAACGGCGATGCGCCATCGTTACATGGTGGACATCCCACCTATACGCACTAAACGTTTTGGGAATACCTTCATAATGCGTACGGCTAAGTAGTGGAATTCCCTGCCGGAGTCTGTTTCCCGATAGCTATAACCTAGGGGTCTTTAAGTCAAGAGTGAATAGGTTACTTTTAGGTAAGCGTGCTCCATCTTCGACCACATCATCACTTACCATCAGGTGAGATGGTTGTCAAACGCGAGCCTAATATCATTAAAAAAATATTGTTACCCAAATAAGCTAAATATGCTTGTTTCTAGAGTGGGTTCACGCCAATAATGTAATGGGCGGGGTTCGAACCCGGGACCTCTAGAAAATTTGCTACAGGAACAAAACAAATGAGAGTAATAAAACCAATTAATGAGATCACATGCTAGCACCACCTCAGTATATCTAGATTTATATAATGTCAAATTCTTCTTTTTATATACGCCTGCAAGATAGCTTCACTGAAATACAGTTACATATTCCGTTCAACTTTAAAAATTACTTGCAAATAACGGAGTTCAAAATCGTGACTACATTTCGGGTTCAAGTTAAACACAGAAAAACTGAAATAATTCCGAAAATACCGGTGTTTGAAAAGTCAACGTACCTGTTTCACGGAAAAAGAAAAAAATATTCTATAAGAAAAATAAGAGCATATCGGTATTAATAGTTAGCGTTGACCTCAGAATGTACGTGTAGCCAGATTATAAATATACAATTCAATTGTTACTGCTTTATGGTTAAACTAGCTTCTACCCGCGACTTCGTACGCGTAGGAAGGTTTTCCCGCGTAAATCCCGATCCCGTGGTAATTTCGGGATAAAAAGTAGCCTATGTGTTATTCCAGGCTGCCAACTATCTACTTACCAAATATCATTCAGATCCATTCAGTAGTTTTTGCGTGAAAGAGTAACAAACATCCATCCATCCTCACAAACTTTCGCATTTATAATATTATATTATATATTATATAGTAGGAGTAGGATAGGATATTAGTAGGATATTCCGTAGCTTATATCAACTAGATATCAACGATTATGGATGTACTTCGCGTGTTTACATCAGCAGGTTAACACTCTTAAGCTGGCTACGATAAAGAAAAGACAAACGTATTTATCAATAAGCACATAGAACATACATGTTACCCAATTTTTATGTACATTTCATCGAGAACGTAAAATCACCTTTTGATAATGGCTTCTACGTCATAGAGGCTTAATTTTTATGGACCGATTTCAAGTCTTATCGGAAATATGCGCATGCGCACTAACACATTAGGAAAAGCTTTATGTATTGCGCAATAGGCGACAAGAAATGGCGAATTTCATATTTAATTTTGTATACCTATATACATATAGTTTTATGGCAGCCATGACACTTTTATTATGGAAAAGAATAGCTGTAAACCTACTTTCCGATTAAGGTTTTATTGCTCCAATTTAGTACTTTACCAAAAACAATGTGACATTGTAGGTATATAGGCTCGTGATTTCTCATTCCGGCCTCATCTATCTAAACTTAAAACGCAAAAAATTGGCCAAGTGCGAGTCGGACTCGCCCATGAAGGATTCCGTAATCCGTAGTAACTATAATATACTTAATATATTTATAAAACAAAAAAACAAATAACCTTACAAATTTCTTAAAACTAGATTATTTACAATTTTTACAACTACGCCAAATAAGTTTGGTTTTCATAGTATTTGTATGAATTACAAAGTTATATTTGCGGTTTTAGAAAATATACTGTATCTCAAAAACTGCTGACTCGATCTCGTTCAAACCAATTTTGGTTGAAAGTTTACATTAAGATCTACAACATATGGGTTTTTTAGATTTTTCACTTCATTATTATAGAAGTTAGAGGGGGGGACACACACATTTTACCACTTTGGAAGCGTATATCTTTTAAACGATTAACTTTATGAAAAAGTCATTTTGAAAACCTTAATGTCATTTTTAAAGACCTGTCTATAGATACCACACACGTATAGGTTTCATGAAAGAAAATATTTTCAGTTTCAGTTCCATGTATGGAGAGCCCCCTTCATTTTAAATATTTTTTAAATTTTCTCTTAAAATCGGAAAGCGGTTCACAGAATACATCTACCTACCAAGTTTTACATGTATAGTCCTAATAGTTTCGGAATAAAATGGCTGTGACATACGGACGGACGGACAGACAGACAGACGGACAGACATGTCGAAACTATAAGGGTTCCTTTTTTTGCCATTCGGCTACGGAACCCTAAAAAAACATGACGTGTAAAAGTGTTAGTTATAACCAATTTCAAAAATAAATAATTCATTTCATTTCATTCTATTCAAGTTAGCGAATTGGTAAACCCGAACCGGTTTCATCAGGTGCCTAAAGTATAAAAGTACTATAGATGCCGATAACGATGCAGAACCTAAATCCTTTTATTCAAGCTTAAAAACATAGGCATTACCGGAGAAATGTATAATATCCTTTCCTCATACCTAGACAATAGGAAACAAGTCGTTAAAATAGGAAACGCGATGAGCGGAGAATCTCCCGTAGAATTCGGTGTTCCCCAGGGATCGTTGCTATCCCCCCTCTTATTTGCTATTTACATAAATAATATTAAAGACCTAGGCTTAATCGGACAACTAACTTTGTACGCTGACGATACCTGCCTTTTTTACTTCGGGAACGATATAAACACCGTGGTAGCGGACGCTCAAAAAGACTTGGACATATTACATAACTGGTTTAGCTCCAATTTACTTACTATAAACGCATCAAAAACGTCGTACATGATATTCGCGGCTAAAAATAAAAAAATCCCTGACCACCCAGCTTTACACATAAACAGTACCAAAATCACCAAAAGTAATTGTGAAAAATACCTTGGACTTAGGTTGGACAATAAACTCACTTGGCAGGCGCATATTGATAACATAAAAACAAAAATATCATCGCTAATGGGATCAATGCGCGGATACATAAACAACATTCCAAAACAAATCCGGTTCAACATTTACAACTCACTAGTTCGCTCGCACATTAATTACCTAATCGAAATCTGGGGATGCGCCACACAATCTACTATTAAAGACCTGCAAATAGCACAAAACAAAATAATTAAACTCCTTTTCAACTACGATTATCGCACATCTACATCCGAACTATACACACACACCAAACTAATGAGCATTCACCAACTTTATACATACAATTCTTGCATCCTCATTAGAAACATTCTTAACAAAACTATACACACACAGCTATCCTTTAACACAAAAACATCAAAATACAGCCAAAGAAACCCTAACCAATTAAAGACGCGCCCACCCCGAACACAATATGGCAGGAGAAACATAATGTACGAAGGCGTTCAACTTTATAATAATTTACCGGCAGATATCAGGAGCACATCTTCTTTTAATATATTTAAAGCAAAACTCAAGCAGTATGTCATTAAGAACACTAAGCTATTAAGATAAAAAAAAAAAAATTTAATGTTACTCACAATAATATGTCGACAATCAATAATATCATACCTACCTACTCCAAGTAAAAATACTGTTAGCTACTGGACCAAACCTACCTTAATTATGTATTTATTCGCTAAGTGAACAATGTATGTTCTTTTAGAATAAATAAAGAATCTTTAAACCGAACCCAGGCTTTCCTTAAATCTGAAGACAAAGAGAAGCCTTTTGCATTCCCTCGTAGCCACGATCCTCAGCACTGAAAGACCGACTTGAAGAGGAGGAAACCGCAGTTCAGAACGTACCTATTCCAACAAGTCCAACAACCGTTAGGTAACATCAATTTATTTATCGATTTTTTTATTACCTTATCGATTAACGACGACCACGCCAAGTAATACCGGTTAATTGCTGCGATAAGATTATTGTATGATCGTAAAATATTATAGTAATTTGTTAGAGCAGCGATCAACAAGGCTCTTATGCAAGGGATGTAGCACCTTGGGCGATGCACTAGGATATTTTATCTTTGTATTCGATAGCGATTTCTCTTGGCTTTTTTTGATATTACAATATCGACGTTGAATATAATACATTACTTGCATTTAAGTAAAACCATCCCTAAAATTATTAAGTGTATTACAGATAAATGTTAGCTTTCTGCGCTTCTTCTACATATAAACTTCTTTAATCCTCCGTCAACAGAATTTTCTTTTAAGTTTTTGCGTCACGTATTAATAGATTTTTATGTTATATAAATACCGATTATTTTAATAATATGCAACTGCATTTATGTAACAATCTATCTAGATAAGCGTAATCTGTTTTGTAACTGCATTTCCTACTTCCATTTTGAACGCAATTGCATTTACTTAAGGCTACACAATAAAAACTAAGGTATTTTCATCGTGTATTTTGATGTATGCTTTGTTGTTTGTACTTAAATAAGTTGATAAATTCTTGTTCCTAAGTAACTATTTTCTTTTCAATTCCTAATTAACAAGTCAATTTTATATACAAAATGTTACGGTCCATCATCCTAAATATGTACTTGATTCTCATGTCCACACGTCATATGGTCAAATCAGTCAAATTTTGAGTTTAGTGTTCTTCTTCCATATTCTTCCATTAGTCATAAACTAAATACGTACAGTTTGGTGATACCTTAAAGGTTACTTTATGACATACTATAGAAACTTCATACAATAATAACGTACGCGTGTAATTTTTTATGAATACATACGGAAGGTCGACGGCACAAGGTCGAGAAACTTCACTATTTACGTATTACTAATCTGGCTTCCGACCGTAGTTTTGTTTGCGTAAAAAGGTGTTTTAGCGAAATATAACAGCTTATGTTACTCACCAGCCCTTCAACTATATCCACACCAAAAATCGCTTGAAATCGTTGCTTGTTTCTATCACACACTTATATTATTAGTATACTATAAATTAATTGCTAAATCGTTTAGGTGACGTATCTCGTAGGAGAATTATCTGATAGTTAATTAAGGTTCGCGTGTGATAAGTACATAATCAGTAATTCTTTTGACGTCTGTGCTCAGTGCTGACCGGATTGATGTGCCTGACTAAACCTTAATCGGCGGCCTGACGTTGTACGTTTTTTGGGGAAGGGGGTCTAGGTAAAGTGGAACCAGTCCCACCCTGTTCCATGAGATAGAAGGAAAGGGTCCCTAAGACTCTTTCCTTGCATCTTATGCTTATATATTTTATAGCTTTACGGTATAGCCGTCGTATTCTGCAATAAATGGACCGAATTTCTCCTAACGACTCCTCAGCCTACAGCTAATTAACATCAACATCTCCCATGAATTTAAAGCACTACATGATCTAATTACGCCAATGTATCCGAGACTACGGACCCTTGCCGACCTGAGCCATTTAATCACCAAGTCTATCAGTGCTTTAATTACCCCTCTAATCGGATAAGCCAATTGATAAATGAACTATGAAGGCATATGTGTGTCAAGTGATTATTAACTGACAGTGGTAATTAGGGGTGTTGCGACATTTAGGCAGCGTGTCAATAACCTCGCTCTATTATGAAGCTAGATTGTCGTTTGTCTATGCTGTGACATTAAGTAGTTTATGTAGTGTAATATAAAGGTATGTCATAAGGAATTAGCATGTAATTTTTTATTGGATCAATAAATTGGTTATTTGTTATCTAGTAAGCGATAACAAAACAAGTTTAAATATCATCATTGGCTACGAAGAGAAGAACAAAGCTTTAAAGTAAATAATTAGAATGAGAAGTCCTACATAGACTTTGACGTCAAACTCATACACAGCTGTTAAATAAAAAGCCAATATCGCAAGAGAGACAGATCTATCGTTTCTAATTATTATGTTATAACTACTTAGTTTCTTGATTAATTTTCATTCTACATATTTACACTGTAAGCACTGTTTTTGCATAATACATATTTTTGTCATACATTTTCCCTTGCAGTTATCGCTACTGACGGGGAATTTACTAATACAGTTCTATAAAGACTTTAACTTGCTGTAAATCTTTAAAAAGTAATGGTTACCTTGAATTGAAAATTGAACAACAGAGATAGTGTTGTATTGGAGATAGCGAAGCTCGTCTATACAATTACGGTAGTTTTGTGATTACCTGAAACAAAACGAAACTTTAATTAGTAAAAATGAAAATAAGTAAGTATAATGAATTCTAGCTTAATTTACTACGACAAAGATATCTGCTAGTACCTATCTAGCATTAAAACATGTTTTATTCAAAACGCAACAAGCGTAATAAAATTGGTATTAAATCACATCCATCGGTTATCCGATAAACATACTGTTGGGAAATGTCGAATGGGCGTCGAGCTAGTGATGCGATAAATCGACTGCGTCGACGTGTCGCGGATCTGTAATCGTTGTAATAGCCGGATCGAATTGTTCGGGGCTACGTCATCGGGATGTTTCCAATGAACCCATGTTTAATAAATTGATGATAAGTACCGCGCAAAACGTAGGTGTACCATACATAGGTACACTTCTGCTTAATCCTTCGGGGCACTCGGGATATTATGTGTTACACTATAACGTTCAGATCTCATGTCGATGTCTTAGGATTTTTGGTTTATGCCAAGCTAGTTTATGCCAAGCTAGTTTATGCCATGCTAGTTTATGCCATGCTAGTTTATGCCATGCTAGTTTATGCCATGCTAGTTTCCTCACGACGTTTCCATCACTGTTTTGAGAGCATTGGTGATGGTGAAAATAAGACTTGCTACCTTCGAACCCTCGAGTGACTAGTTGTAAGTTGTACCTGGCCAATCGGACCCCCAGTGCTCATCTTAGTTTCTCAGTCACTAACATTAATTGGTGTTTAATTGAAATTATCATAAAAACTTTTTTGCAAAAAAATAGAACCGACTTCCATATCAAAACACTACAAAGCCAAAAATAATTTTAATTTCGGTAGTCGGTGTTATTGGTTTTGTATTTTCTTTTTTTTTCACACCGCCTTCCGAAATTAAAATTATTTTTGGCTTTGTAGTGTTTTGATATGAAAGTCGGTTCTATTTTTTTGCAAAAAAGTTTTTATTTTCGTGCTTTTTAGTGGGTCAGTGAATTTTCCAAATCGGTTGGTAAATGACGGAGTTATGCCCGAACAAAAAACGCAATGCAGCGTGAACGAAAAGATCATCAACGTAAACATTTTTTTAGACTTTTGTTGATTTTTCAGAAACGGCTTGTCCGATTTCGATAAAATTTTCATGGGACCATTTGGGAAGTATACCCTTTCTAACAAGATCAGAATTTTTCAAATCGGTTGGCAAACGACGGAGTTATGCGTGGACAAACATAAAAAAAAAAAAAATGCAAACATCCGAATTGAGAACCTCCTCCTTTTTTAGAAGTCGGTTAAAAATACATAGATATTCTCTTTCCCAAGAAGCTGTAAATTGTTAATCGTTCCTACTGATACCCAGAAACCCATAAATACAGCAATTATTTGAAGAATGAGATCATACGTTTAACCATGATCACATGTACCATTTTAATGAGCTACATTATCTCGGCACAAAGAAACGTAACAATCACGAATACAAGAAAACAACGTTCTTTTAATTGTCATTATTGCAATTGTAGATACAAAATAAATTAATAATCAACAAGTATCGTGGCAAATAACTCAATAGCAATTGTTGAGTCTAACAATTGGCGTGACGGGCTGACCCGGGAGCCAATCACGGCTAATAAACACAAATTAACTACTGATCAAACAGATGGACAAACGGAGTACTTCTGACATTTATGGCATAAATAGGCCAATCGTTTGAGGCTGAGATTCCGTTTGTTATTCTTCCTAATTGGTCTACAAAACGTGTCTCGTCTAGCTTGTTTGACGAATTTTCTGAATCGAAAAATTTAATTAAATATGATAGGTCATAAATATAATTAATGATAGGAAGTCGTTTATTTTTTATGTGAGCTTTCGTTTCAAAACAGATCGATTGGTTTCACAATTAATGACCGTTGTAAAATAAATATCACCATCTATGGTGTCCTAGAGTACTCACGAGTCACAATAGACGAATAACAATAATTACAATTGATCATCGTCAAAGGGCTCTGCAGTTTCGCAATAAGATAGATCAATTGACACGGGAGGAGCCAATTGGGCCGCATCCATTCTGCTTCGTTTCGGCACTGTATCAGCCAGAGGTTGCACAACTATAAAGGTTAATACCGTTCAAGGACTGTAACGATATTGAACCGATTCGATTCTATATTGTCATGGTACTCGATTAATAAAAAATGATTTAATAGCGCTCATTGTGCACTGTCAACTCGCTACTTTAGAGTTCACGGCTGCAGTGAAGCGAGTGCTCGATACGCTCGACTTCATAACGATATCAATGTGAGTGAATTGGATCGTGTGGAGGAATATTCATCATGAATGTTGACAGGCGTTGCGTTAGAATGGACTGCGAATGATTGATTGGACACGCAGTAGAACAGACAGTGTATTACGTCGAGTTTTTATTAAAAAATCACGTCAATAGAACTACATATGCAAATAATTTGCAAGGTCAGATGGACATCAATCATAGCGTCACAAAGAAAATTACACATGCACTTTCTTTTTATTAACAAACTGCATCGTCGCAAAAGGACTTCTACACAAAAAAAAAACAAATGTACTCTTCATTTTGCTCTAAAAGCCGCTCATCATTATGCAGTCTCATGAATAAGACAAGACACGAAACAGCCTGTTATGCGTGAATCGATTCAAATTAAATTCATCGGGAGGCGTCGTCGTTGATCTTTTCCCATCACTCAAACAATCAAGAATTCAGAAATTGATTAGGTATAGTAACATCGATGTTAAGGACGCAAATGAAAAGCATCGACACTAATAACTGGATCGGTGGCCCTTATCGATACTATTTATCGCCAAGCGAAACCGCAACATTTCGTCACATCGAGAGGTTTGTATCGAATTAATTGGGACATAGACTTTAATTATAGACTTCGAAGATATGATATTGTATCTTAATTGTATAGTAGCGGTGTAGAGGATTTCAATTAAGTTGTATTGACGTGAAATTAGTATTGACCTTGGAGCTTTCATCGGCTATTTGTATTTTAATTGCACAATGAGTTGAGTGCACAATTCGTGCGCAGGAGTCGATAGGTGTTCGTGACCGCCGCGTCACATGTCGCCGTGAACTCCTCGCCCTTGTAGCCAGCTAACTAATACTATTCAACGACAAATATCAAGGGACTGTTTTATTTTGTAACCGATTACTGCTGACGTTTTGATTACTTTGGAATCGTGTCAATGTTACGTATATTATGTGACAATTAAGCAATCGATGAGATTCCGATCAAGTCGATGTGTTATGAAGATGGAAGTCTTATTTTGGATAATGATTCACCTTAAATAGTAAGAAAGCTCATGTCTTACCTATTTCTAGCACGAAAATCTAAGCTACACAAATACGAACGCTTAGTTTTAGTCACGTTTAAGCCGCAGTCAATATATTAATTAATTTGTAAGCTCCAACAGCGCATGGGTACAAAAACAAACAACCAATTTGCCTCAAACAAAATTATTATTATGCTATGGAACCAAATGGCTCCAAGAAATGGCGCGCTAGATATACAAATCATGAAATCACACAACGTTTCCTTTATTCCCATCTAACGCGGAAACTTACAAACAGATGCATAAAACATTCAAGATTGAATTGTTAATTGTTAAAATATATGTAATGAGCAAATGCATGGCGGCGTCGCGACGCCTGCGCCGCCACTCAAAGAATTAGGTCGGTGGCGTGCGCCGGCGCCGCGCACCGAGCGCGTGTACTGTTTACCTAAGCTGCAATATATACTCACGTCCCTTGCTTGCTCCTGAACGGTTGGAAGCATGACTAATTAATTGACGAGCATTTAGTGGGTGGACGCACACACAGCTAACGCTATGAGGTGTTTTAATTTTACATGAAATAGAAAGTGATGTGGAAAGTGCTGCCAAATAATTTTACCATTGTCGACCGACTCACAAACATATGTAGAGAATGGAGAACTTAAAATAAAAGGATGATATAAACGCGGATATGAAATGTCATACCATCCTGAAGGACGTAGGTAAAACGACACAAAGAGTTTACAAAAGTCCTTTAAGGGCCATTTAGCAAAACAGATGACAAAGATAACGCTTTAAGCGTACACAAACAGGTAGAGGAGGCAGAATCTACTTCCGCAATTATGCGTCGCCGGAGGGTTACATCTGTTCATACCAAAAGGTTAACGAGGGACATTAAGCACATTTTTGTCTGCACAAACGGCAAAAAGATTGATGGGAAGCGAGCGGGTAAATTGAACATCTCACTGTCACTGACATGGGATTGACGTAACACTGAGATTATGGCAGTGAAGCTTAGCTACGTAGTGTGATTTCTCTGAGAGATGCTTTTGAAAAAAATATCTCGTGATGAGACGAGGGAAATAACACAATCGCCTAAGCACGATTCTTTCAACATGCCGTGAATTAAACTTAATCTCTATTCGCACATGTTCCTGATTCTCAATAAGTACCAAGTCACAAATCTAATTGAAACCTAGACTCTCCGTATCGTCACAAAACAGGGTCGCTGTTGAACTGAGCGTGCGTGTTGAGCGTGTGTTCCATGCTTTATAGAGCGATATGTAAGAGGAGATCAAGTTTACCGTAAGGCCCGATTACGTCGGTTATAAATCGAATCCGGCCCGGACAGACGACACGTTGCGAATTAACGGTAACGTGCCGAATTCGGTCGCATGCGATCTGTTGATTTTTGACTGAAGTTCAGCTTTGATAAGGACGAGCCGGCTGCTCGTTAATACCGGATAAACTGAATGATTTTAATTAACAAGCATAAATAACCTGGTCACCTGCTCGAAGGGAGGTCAAAAGATCCGACGAAGGAAACAGAATTATCAACCTGTAACACTTCCACAAATGTGGCTTATCAAGTTTTGCGGTCTGCGTGAAACGTCTAGCAATTTAAAAATAAAAATTAAGACAGAAACAGTTAAGTAAATTAGCATGCGGTGTAACGGTGAAACACATCACAAATCTGTCACGAGACTTAAAGAGGCAACAACAATATTATGTCAACTTTATTAAGACTGCGAGGTAAAGCTACACTAACAGCGAAACTATGAAGAAAATATTTAATGCACTGCCTTACACTATCCTATCCACACTTGGCTAACATACTGTCTTGTCGCACCAAGCACTTCTCCTCCACATTTATTGTGCACACAACCAAGGTGTGGAACACTCCGCCGCGCGCCGGCTTCTGTATTCTCTGCCATTTATGACACGTCGGCCTTTAAAGCAAAAGTGAACAGGCATTTTCTGGGCTCACTCGTTTCATCATGGACCTCATCAGGTATGGTCAATGTCAAGAGCGGGCTCATACGGAATATAAAAAGCTACATTTCAGCAAAAAGCAAGCAAATCTTAAAAATTATTACTACTCATTAACCAAGGAAAACGGAAGAGCTTACTTGGTCAGTTCCTAAAGTCAAGAAAAGAAGATAAAACTTGTTATTTGATCTACGTTATGGTAGGCAGTTTGCAAATAATTCATAACTTAGACCAAATATCATGTCTGTGACCCATATGATGCAAAAAGGCTCCAAGAATGTAGAAAGACTAATACTTCTGAACAGAATACCGCAACTGGAAACCTTAACCGTTCATTTCACTCAAATTGATTTGTGAAAAAGCTGAGGAACTCAAGAACATTTTGTGAGTTTCTTATTTGATAGCATAGCTTTAGCGTCGCTTCTAAGCTTCAGTTAGCATACTACTGCGACCACAAACTAACGGGACACCATTACATTTTACATTTCATGAGCACAAACAGCCTCGTGGGAAACGTCAACTGAGCCACTGCGTCCCCAGTGTAGGAGTTTGTTTGTCTGCCTTTTTTTACCTGCCTATGTATATACATATATTTATTGGAAACTTCTGGTAGGTAAGCAGTATTTTTAAAGGCGATTGTTTAAATATAAAATAAGAATGAAACCACCATTTAATTTTATCCTGTAACGCATCCGTAGGTACACAATAGACAGGAAAATTTTCAGTAATTATTAGAAATAGATACACAATAGGTATAGGGACAAACATTAATTTATCTAAATCATTGTATATTATTGTCACGCTTTATAATAACTACGTGATAGGAATATTCAATAGAATACAAATATAGCAGTTACACATAATGTATAATAGGAATATAAATCAGAAATAATTTTTTTTCAGTGGGAAAATCATCAAGTCAATCGCTCTGTGTGGAGCGGAAGGGAGTGTCAGACTTCTACTGACTAAAAACCCACCCGATTCCTTCAGTTGCCTTTATGGTCCGGGGCCACTGTCTCGTAGAAATATTTCCGGTAGGAAATCAGATATTTATTTACATTATTATTCAAATTTTAACGAGAACTCGCAATGTAGGTAGTATTCACATTACTAGCAAATAGCAATCTTGTTAACCCCTCCAACTTAGCTGAATATGCTTGTGTCTGAAGTGGGTTCACGGCAATAGTGTAATGGGTGGGGTTCGAACCCGTGACCTCTCGATCACAAGTACAACTCCGGTAAGAAATTGCACTCCTTAGTTGTACATTTCCAAAAAGCCCACCACTCTTCCTTCACCCGAAGCTACCAATATTGTATCTTAAGTTCGCGTTGACCACCATCTCACCAGATCGCACGCTTAATCCAATACTGTCACTATCCAAAATTTTGCCAAATCGACTTTTTAATACCATATGTTGGGAAACGTAGAACTACGCGTAATCGCGCTTACACTTTCACTTTCCTTCAATAACCCTTTACGTACCGGGGTCACGGTAACGGGATGAGTCCCACGACCCCGGCAGGCTTCGGCCCTCTATGGGGGGGCCTCGTCATATTGCTGACGCTCTTTGAGGCGCGCGTGGCACACGACGCGCCGTCGACCCGGGCATGGTCCATGGTCGGACAGCGAGTTGCCCTTTACTCGCTGTCCGCATGCCCGCGCCTACGGTGGCCGGAGATCGTCGGCCGACCTCCGACGTCGTGGGCGTCTACCACTGCGGCTGGGCTGGAGGGAGGACGCCATCCTCTCCCTCACGCGGCCCGCCTCCTCCTTCGGAAGCATGACTGCTTCGCAGAAGGAGGCGACCGCTTCCCACTCCCTCTCGCCCCGCAGCATGGCCTCGACCAATGCCGGGCGCGAGAGGTCTCCGCCTATCGCCGCCGTGAGGACACGTCGGTGCTCTGCCCAGGCGGGGCAGTCTTGCACCGTGTGCTCTACGGTGTCCTCAGGGCGACCCTCGCAGTGGTGACACCCAGGCGTTTCCTCCTTTCCCATCAGACACAGGTACCTCCCGAAACTTCCGTGTCCGGTGAGGACCTGCGTCATGCGGTAGGTCAGGACGCCGTGACGCCGATCTAGCCACTCCTCAAAGAGGGGTCTTACCGCCGCAATTGCGGCGTGCCCGGCCGTCGGTTGCGACAGTCGTTCCCTCCATACTGCCCTGAGATCGCGCCGGAGCTCTTCCCGCCGCGCCTCGACTTCTCGAGGCAGCGGGGATACGCCCCGGCGCTGCGCCTCCACGCGCCATTCATAGACGCGCTGGAGGGCAGTCGCCTCCAGATCCCCACTAGTCTAAAAGTAACAGAAATAACCGCTATACGGGCAGTAGTCCGCTTCGTCACTAAACAAAAATGTTCCCATTCTCATTGCGTTTTATGCCTCTCCTGAAAAGTTGACTTTTTGGGATAGTGACAGTATTGGTTTAAGCGTGCGAAATGGTAAGTGATGATGTGGTCGAAGATAAAGCACGCTTACCTAGAAGTAACCTATTCACTCTTGAGCCCCCCCTACTCCCCCCTAGGTTATAACTATCAGGTCTTGTCCGTTGCGGTCAGTTAAACAATGGTTACCTTTAATTGTTCCCTGAAATTACATGTGAGGAACCGTTTAACTGCTGTGACAGTGGATGGCAATTAAAGTTTTAAGATATTGGAACCGCGTGTAATGACTTTATGTCACAAATGAGAAACGGTACAGTAGTGCACGATATGACTTTACTACTTATAATTTTAATAGCGCAGTAGAGGATAATTAGGGGAAGAGTATTTAAGTGTTTCCCCGGCAGTCAGCGCAAATATGCGAGTAGGAACACTGGGTGGTTTTGTCAGAGTCTGACAGACCTTTTTAACCTTTCAACCCCAACACACCACTACAACACTATTGCCGTGAACGTACTCCAAATACAAGCATGCAAGATTGCTAGTAATGTGAATTCGACCCGCATTGCTAGTCTTCCTTTTTTTAAAAAAAAACCCTGCCCCAGAGTACATACATCAATGAGGATGTCCAGACTGGATAAAAAAAAGAGAAACCGTGCGTACGTGCACGGTTTCTCTTAAGTTCGCGTTGACCACCATCTCACCAGATCGCACGCTTAATCCAATACTGTCACTATCCAAAATTTTGCCAAATCGACTTTTTAATACCATCTGTTGGGAAACGTAGAACTACGCGTAATCGCGCTTACACTAGTCTAAAAGTAGAGAAACCGTGCACGTACAGACGGAAAACGTAGTAATATTTTAAGGTATTCGTATTTTTTCTTATGTATTAGGAACAGTTCACAGTCTAGCTAAATAAATCTAAGTTTACGTATCAGTAAACTGTTGAAGTCTCAACTTCTTCCAACTCATCTTGCGTCATAAGCCGAGTATTCGAAAAAAAAATACATATCCCCTTTAAGTGCTCATAAAAATATTTATTAAAAAGTACTTACTTACATAGTAAAATGGAGTATAAATGGTATTTTAATACATTATTTATCTTGTAATGGCCACCGCACATGAAGGCAACCACAGACACCCAAAGATCGTTTTACGACATCATTTATTTAAGTGATAGTAAAGATTTCATCAATATTCATTTATATCATAAAACCACAGGAAACATTACGAAAATATGACGCGATTCGAATTTCGTGGCCACAGGCCATTATAATGATGCCACGAGATAGAATATCGTGTATAACACGAATTGGAAATAACTGTGTATTGTTAGCTAATCAATTGTAGCTTTATACAACGTGTAACAGAAACCCCATATCTATCCAAAAGGGCTGAAGACAACATCTGGTATGGAGTTCTATGCCCAGTTTCAGCTTAAAATAACTGACTCAAAGAATTGATACCAAATTATCGGTTTCATATGTTTCTTAAATACCAATCATAACAAACGTGTCACAGCACTACGAGAGTCATTAACTTTCCACGTCACTTGCCAATAACACGATAATTATCTGCGTTCTTCTAAATTTGGAAAATTCAGTCTCCGGTATCAATGTATTGAAATTTCTAAAAGTTCCACACATAGGATTATACATAGGATTACAAAACCCTTGCCATATCGTTTGTTATCATCCAAAGAAGCCGTGCACTTGGTATGTAAATTACACGTTGTATAGATACTAGCTATAGCATTTGCACGAGGCTTCGCTCCCGTGGACTTTATCACGATATAAACATAACCTCCTTCTTTATCAGTCAGGTAAAAATAGCCTATAACCTTTCTCAAACTTCGAGCTACTTCCATACCAAATTTCATCCAAATCCACCCAGTACTTTCGACGATTAGCGCGTTTAAACAAACAAACTTTTCCGCTTTATAATATTAGTATAGACAGTACAGATTACACATTAAGAATATTATCAAAAGCATGGTCCATTTATTGGAGTACTCAATGTACAGACGCAAGCACATGAAGCAACCCGAAACTGTCAAATTTTCCCAATCAACCTTGAACCTAATTTCCTTAACAATAACGTTGAAAATCTATTAAAGAATTTTGACAGATTGTTGTAGCTTGATGTGCTGGCGTCTGTACACCTGCACCATTGAGGACCTAACGTCACTGCTATCGCCATAAACGTGACCCCTTCTACTGAGCAGTAACTATTTAAGGGTCACCAGCGACTGTTATAGACGAAAATAATACCCTGAAAGAAACAAAAATACGTATTGCTCTCTAACGAGAACTTCCTAACTCAAGCGTTGGACAAATTCGTAACTTCCAACGCTCTATTAAAAACTGGAGCTACATAATATCAGACAACTTCAACTCCACTAAATACTGAAGTCTTATTACCCCACCAGACACAAGTTCCACGTTTCGGGCCAGACGATCGTATTATCCTCGTATCATTTCACTTGAAAGAACCCGTACAAATTGCAGGATTAAAACTACTTAACATTTCCGTCAGCTTGATTGCGGAGCGTGCCTCATCCATAATTTTCGATTATAAAGCAATGACAGTAAAATTTTAATAGCATACTGTAACATGACCAAAAAGACATCTGAGTGTTGTGCACGGACATCAATCTCATGCAAATTACTGCGACCACTCTTCCAACATTCGCTTTTGGCTATTTAATTAATGGATAGTGTCCGACCGAAAGTTCGGTTTCGGTTTCGGTTTCGGCCAAGTTTCGGCCAAAAATCAAGTTTCGGCGGCAGTTTCGGTTTCGGCCAAAATTGGCCGAAACTTTTGCCGAAACCGAAACTGATTTCGGAAGTTGTCGTGCACGCTCGCCTATCTTTGTTTCTCGCGGCAACGCTTTGGCGGGCGCTGGCGGCCCTGTTCGGGAATTGTCGTGCACCGTTCGGATAGCTCTCTAGCAACACAACTTAGTCAGTGCGCCCGACGCAAACATAATTTAGAGGTTATGTTTTGATGGAACTGTTTACATGTAAGTTTTTGTTTCGTTTCTGTGCTTGAATGATTTATATAGTTAAATATTGAGTCAGTAACTTTGTTTTGCTGTTATTAACAAATCAAGTCACATGTAAAAAAGAGATTATAAGATTGTAATAATATTTCAAAATACCAATACTTAGTATTAAATGAAACAGTAACAATTAGTGATTTGATTATTGATAACTGATAAACATTTTGCTATGAGAACTTAATTTGAAAAAATAATAAAAATATTATTAATATTTTTTATATTGTATTAAGTAAATAAATGATTACAACAAGATTAATATACTGTGTTTCCATTTCATGTTCTAATTAATGCATAATAATGGGTAAAATGCACCAAATTTCAGTATTTTAAGGAATTTTATACTTGACCACGTGAGTTTCGGTTTCGGTTTCGGTTTCGGCCGAAACTGAAGCCGCGGCCGAAAGTTCGGTTTCGGTTTCGGTTTCGGCCGGAAAACCAGTTTCGGTCGGACTCTATTAATGGATGCATTATTAAGAATCAATTTGTGGTACCAATCCTCCATGTACAACACAATGTTGCTATTTTTTATGAACAACGCAGATTCTTTTACCCTTCCGTCAAGAAATGCACGGTTAATTTTATTTTACACACGAATAATTTTACGGCGATGAAATACAACATTGTTTCCATTCCATTAAATGGTAATATTTTAAAACATGCACACCAACGTTTTTTAACTTCAACATAAAGTTCGCAATTTATATTACAATGTGAATGCATTGTTTAATAAAAACAGACGTGGGTTACTTTTGGATAAATTGTAACTATAATCAACTGAATATATATTTATAAACTGTTTTATTATTTAAATAACAATTAAAGACCAGCTTGACCAGTTGATAGGTGATAAAATAAATAAACAAGGTGAACAATTTCATGGGTAATATATCCTGTTTGTCAGTTTTGCGGTAAGGGCGTGACCTAACGTCTCGAAATAAATTTATCCTGTTACAGTCAACTCTGCAGTTGAGGTTGAAGCGCGTATAAAAACAAATACAAAAGCGGCGCCATATTGAACACATCAACTAACGATGGGAACCCGACATCAAGACAGCCGTAACGAGACACGCTCATTTCTTTAACAATGCACAACCAAAATAGGAAAACCACGCTCGTCAAGAAATCCGCACCTGCCGATGACCTCCAGTCTAACGGGCATCCCTCCGGACGACCAGCCGCTCGGAAGCTATCAGACGTGTGAAACACTGCACTTTATGTTGCCAACCCAGGGATCTACATTGGCTGGTGAATTTATCCAGCACTTTGAATAAAGGTCGTGAGGTCGAGAGCACTACAACGGCTAGTTTGCAGCGTCAAAAGACTTAGGTTATGTGTGCCGAATAACTGTACAAATAAACATTGGCAAGTATCGTCAAATTAAAGTTACATGTGAGTCATGATTTCGCGATCTTATCGATAACCTTGCGCTGTCATCCGAGTCTCATTAAACGATCGGTTGCTAACAAGGTAGCTGCTTGAATGATGATTTTAAAGGTAATAATATAATTAAATTAAATTAATTATTTTATAGATTCAAGTAACGTACGCTTTGGTTTCATAAGGTATTATGTTAAATGTTACAAAAGAAAACAATGTTAGTCATCTATGCGTTCTTAAACCGACAACGATCAGATCGTAATGAAACTTGGGTTGGGTGTTCTGAGGAAGCACAAAAGAGTTTCTGCAAGAAAAAAAATCCAGTGAAAAAGAAGCTACCAAGCATACCTAAGTGTATACCGATTCTTAATCGACTTTCTCCATTGGAATCTACCTATGCGAATGGACTAAGAGTCACTCTATTATTTTAAATATCCGTTTTAAATACTTAATTCAATCCAAACGTGCGTTTTAATGGTCTAATTGAAACAAATAAATTGACTTAAACTTGATCCGTTTACAGAGTCGGATACCTACGGTTTGTCTAACTCTAAAGCGTTGTAACTCCGCCTGCTCAGCTATTACTCATTAGGTTAGAAACATGCCGTTTTATACGTATAATGAGCTAAGTTTTCCCACGGTGAATACCCACAAATGACTAAATAACTGTCTGTGTTCCGCAACACGTAATGTAAGCATTGTTTCGTCTTACAGTATGAGACTTTCATCCAAAATATTAGCCAACGTGATTCAATAAATGACTTCATAAATATAGGAATACAGGCTTCAATACAAGCATTAATCATTTATTTGCGACCCAAAATCAGCCAAAATTCTTAAAGGAACATTGATAAATGTAACTGAAATGGGCGTCTCAACCTTCGCTCGCCAGAGGAGCTGTCAACCTAACGATCATAAGTTGGGTTACAGACCAGCCTCCTGCTACTTGGGACTTCAAACTAACATACCTATCAAAGATATCGCAAGGCGGATCGACAGACGAGACGAAGAAACAAAACAATTCCGCAACGCAGCAGGATCAATTAATATTGAAATAGGCAGACACCCACCTGCCCTGCCATGGTGGAGATAAAACGCGGCCGCCAGACAATATTATGATAAATGGCACGTAGGATATGGACGCTATAATTTATGACTTATATGCAACCATAGAAACGCTTCCTTACACTTCACAGAACCTCCATTGGATTATCAATTATCCTCTTAAAGTCTTAACATGGTGTTTTCTATTACAATTATTAATGAGCTTTCGTAATGGTTACGGCGTGAAGCTGCATTTATAATTATCAATGTACAAAGAAAACATAAAATTGAACTCGGAAGTGAACCTAGAATGCTGAAGGTCTTATTTAAAGTGATTCTGATGAAGTAACTATGCAGTGAGTACTCGCCGCATCCCCGCATCCAATTTGTTTCAAAGCCGCCGCAACATTGTTTCCAGTAATAAATTTCCCACCACCTGTGTTGAAACGAACGTTAATTTATTGAAATGTTACTTCAGGATCTTAGAGAACTTGTGACGCTGATGGTTAACGTAACCAGTTTCTAAGAGTTACAGTTCATAGTCGTTAGAAGACTTTAATAATATAAACATCTCTGTAGATAAACACTGCGTGACATCAACCAATCAATATTGAGTACCGTTAAAGCGAGAAACAAAAATATAAGCGTAAGAAATTCCACTGCAGTAAACACTGACAAAGGGCCATGAAAAGCGCGATGAAGATGACAAGTTAAAGAAACAAATGTGATGCCAAAATAGTGTTCAAGAGGCTATAACATGGCGCCGTGCAATGACACCCATGGCCCAGTGGTGGACGCACCCAGACATAATCCTTATTATTGGATATAATCTTATCAACCTGACGTATGCAACAAAGAACCAGGCGGAAGAAGCAAATAATATTAAAATAAACATTCTGTAAATGGCGAAAAACGATTTAGCCGAGTGCTTACGTACCAGCAGAAACAAAATAGCCCCATTGAAATAAAATTAAGTCACAAAGAAGCCTGGGGGGAGGTCACACTTGTCGCCCCATTAATTCCGTGTTAAACGGCAATAAGTTTGGCGTTTTACGAGTCCAATATCTACTGAAATTAATTAACAATACGAGTTTCCGTAGTTGATGCTGTGCGAATAATCGAAATGTTCATTTAAATCGGCAGAGGTTAAATTTAATTTCAAGATGAACAGTGATTATTGGTTTAACACGGTTTCACGCATTCAGAACTACAATATTTTATTCCGTATTTGGAACTCAAGATGAAAAAATTTTATGCACTTACACAAATTATTGTGGTGTGTTTGTCCAAGTTATAACCTGGTCAACGAATTTTATTTTAAAAATATAGACAGTTGAGATTTTATTACATCACGACTTTGATGACTCAGATAGAAGCATCGGTTGCGAAAAGATTTTGCATACTTGACTTGTTTTTAAATCACTTTCAACGGCAATATCAATTTCATAGCGGAAATGACCGGTCATGCTAGTAACAGTATTCAATATTAGCTTAAATAGAAAAGAAATAAAAACTTTTTACCACAAAATTAAATCGACTCCCAAAAAACACGGCAAAGTGAAAAATAACTTTAATTTTGGTAGTCGGTGTCTTTAGTTTTGTATTTTCGTTTTTGGCACCGACTTCCGAAATTAAAGTTATTTTTCACTTTGCAGTGTTTTTTGGGAGTCTGTTTAATATTTTGGTAAAAAGTTTTTATTACACTCTTTTTAGTTGGTCTATTTTTAATTTACTTAGTTACAAGAGCCTAAATGTCCACTACTTATAACCTTTTACAAAATATTCCTTTCCCCAATGCTGGGCCGTTAATTGTTGAGGAGTTCTCCTGGTACTTCACCATCAGCTCTACATCACCATATGCATTGTGACGAGCATAAAGTGCTTAACATCCGCATTCAAGTAATCGAATCGCAATCCACTCAATACTTATTATTGAGTAGTTTCGGCGGCCATCTGTGGTCTTCATAATCAGTTCCACTTCCTCAAATGGTACTTTTTGAGAGCAACTGCACAAGTTACTATAATAAATACCCAAAACGTCATAGGTGTGCCTATAATATTTGAAGAGTTCCCTCGATTTCTCCAGGATCCCATCATCAGATCTTGACGTTCATGAAAATGGGACCAATTATATACCCTTTCAATCAAAAAAAGAATTTTCCAAATCGGTTCAGTCGTCTTCGAGTAATCGATGACCATACATTAAAAAAAATATATATATATACGCGTCGAATTGATAACCTCCTCTTTTTGTCGTCGGTTGATAACGGCTAAATTCGTCTGGGTTTTATTAGCCATCCTTGCGGGAGGATTACTGAAATCCCTATTAGTAAACGCTGACGCTATCGACCTGTGAAATCTCTAATGGCGACGGTTTGATCAATATGCGGTAATATGAGCTGTCAACGGTACAAGGAAAACGTTCAACTATGTGTTGACACAGGCGTTAATAATTAAATAGCATTAGAAGCAACACGAGTCATTGCCTCGGAAGAAATATTGTACAGAGATATTTAGTTGGAAGCTGCGACGACGAATTAACTACAAAATGTCGGTTTATTTCAAGGCGATCTTGAATCAATTTGAGAGTCAAATTGATTGTTCCAGCATTAGGTACCCTGAACCCTGAAGTATTTTAACTGAATTGCCCCATACCTAACTATGGGGCAATTGAAAAACAACGCACAACAATTTTCCGAAAACAAAAACTTTATCTTGATTAAAAAACCTTGTAAGCGCCTCTCGCATCTATTTCTATGTTAAATCTTATCATATCAGTAACCTTCACGACAGATAGGAATTTATTTACGCAAGATGGATCGCTGAGCATACAACAGCAAACTAATCGCTCATTCTTATGTAATGGACCTCGTGACCGGGTCAACCCAGAAGCATCATAAATCTCATCTATGTAACAGAAACGACAGGTCGGGCGTACAATAAATTTTGGCTGAAGAACATATTGATCGATGAATGTGGGCAGGATCAAATAATAATAATATGTTTATTTGCACATAGTAAATAAGCTATTTAACATTTACATACATTTTTTCATTTTAATAATTTAATATAATTTTAATAGTACCTACTGCGAAGTGGAGATGATTTTTTTCTTAATTACTGATGGGCCCACTCTTGACCTCGATCCCGCCTGATGGTAAGCGATAGATGAGGTCTAAGATGGGACGAGCGAGCCCAGGAGATGCCTATTTACTCGTGCTTTAAAGGCTGAAAGGTCATAAGTGGCAGGGAATACAGAAGCCGGCAGAGAATTCCACAGCTTGGCTGTGCGCACAATAAATGTGGAGAAGAAGCGCTTGGTACAAGACGGTATATCAACCAAGTGTGGGTGGTACCCAGCCGTGCGTCTGGTACACCGGTAGTGAAAGGGAGATGGAGGAATCAGGTCATGGAGCTCCTGCGCACACTCCCCGAAGTACAATCTGTAGAAAACCGACAGGCAAGCAACGGTTCGCCGATGAGCCAGGCTATAAAGCTTGTCCACTAGCACCTCATCGCCTATAAGCCTTTTAGCTCTACGCTCGATCGAGTCCAGTGCAGCAAGTTGGTACTTTGCAGAGCCATCCCACAAGTGGCTGCAATACTCCACGCAGGAACGCACCTGTGCTTTATACAGATTTAGCTGTCCAGGCGTGAAGTACCGCTTCACCTTGTGTAGGATTCCCAGCTTTTTTGCTGCAGTCTGAGCTCTGGACTCGATGGTTGAGCTGAAGTTGAGGTCTGACGTCAACTCCATGCCCAAAATCTCCAGGAGATTGGTAACTGGCACAGATATACTTCGGAAAGTAGGGGTCAATTCAAAAGGGCTCCTTTTAGCCTTGAAAAGACAAGCCTGTGTTTTCAGAGAGTTAAATTTGACCAGATTGTCGTCACCCCATTGGGAAACGAGATTTAAGGTCAAATTCATGCGCTCTACCATAGCCTTTCTGAGAGTGGCAATTTCGTCCCTGTCAGCTCTAGAACTGGATAATTATCTCTCTGAGACTGTGCTGTCATCCGCGTACCCAACTGCACCCAGCTGAAGTAGGTAATTGATATGCAGCAGAAAAAGAGTCGCAGAAAGAACAGACCCTTGAGGAACACCGGCATTAATTGCCATAAGATCCGATGATTAATAGTTGGCCTTTCGTCATCCACAGAAAATTTGCTTAAGTCATCGTCATCATCATGGCCAATCAAACGATAGCAGATATCGTTTATGTAGAAAACTTAAGATTCTTGCTTATTTAATTCTGCACTAAATTGGTAACATTGAACAGTCCCCTGTCCAGTCTGTCAGTAATTTACAATTAATGTAAAATATGACTTATATTGTTTTCGTTTATAGTAGATAATTATATTAGTCTAGTGCAAGGCCGGCCAAACCCAGGCACGCGGGCCACGAAGTGGCCCGCCAAGGCATCTGAATTTGCCCGCTAGCGGCAAGCTGGGGCGCGCGGTGTCGCCGCCTCCACCTGATTGGTCGGTTAAAACGAAAACAGCCCGCCCGAGCGCAACTTATCCGCGTCGTTCCGGTGTTGTCGCTACTTCTACGTACCAATTTTACTTGAATGAAAGGATCTTCAAAATCACACTGCCTTTAAACAAATTTCCGAAAATGTATCTTCAGAGCAGCTAACAGAAAGTTTTGCAAATTTTTGGAAAAAGTTTCTAGTGAAGATTTCCCAACATTGCGCGACCTTGCTATGCAAATTTTAAGCAGGTTTGGATCCACCTATGTGTGTGGGAAAACATTTTGAACTCTATCATACATTAAAAATAAATATCGCACATCTCTCACTGTAAAACACATTTCGAATTTGATTGTACTATCAACTTCAGATTTAAAACAAATATCGACAAATTACTATAAGGAAAACCTCTTCACAGCTCAAATATTAATAAAAAAAAATATATTTCATTTACAAATAAAGTACATTATTGTACTTTATTTATGTATATTTTGTCTTTATTGTGTATATTTACTTTTTTATGTATACCTTATGAATATGGGAGTATCGGTGGCCCAGCACCGCCACAGTCTAAGAAATTTTGCCCACCTGGAAAATCTATTGGCCAGCCTTGGTCTAGTGTATTGAAATTTATACATATACATACCTAGTATCTAAACTTAACAAAATACACGTCTAACTTTTAATGGCGGACAAGGGACTGTTTACATGATCGAGGTACAATTCTTGTTCTAGGTTTTAAAAGATAATAAAAACTTTTTTGCAAAATATAAAACCGACTTCCATATCAAAACACTACAAGGCCAAAAATAACTTTAATTTCGGTAGTCGGTGTTACTGGTTTTAACAAAGTGCAATAAATCACGAAAAATTTATCTATTTTGACGCATAAAATTTTCAGTTATTTTGACTAAAAAATCAAGGGACCTATGTGCATTATCGTTGTATCATTATGAGAATTAAGCTGTATTTAATATTCATGCTGAATCTTTTGATCAAAGTAATAGGGACAGACATTTTCCAATTACTAGAAAAATACCCATAGTTATATACATTCTGTAACATTTATAGATGTTGGGTGATTCTTCAATAGATAAAAAGGTTTAAGCTTATCTTAATCGAATCGATAAACCACAAACCGATAAAATTGATACCAATTTATCAGTACTGCGTTGTTTTAATTTCACAAAACATATCAACCAGACCGTTCCAGAAGTTTCAGAGTACTTGAATGAAATTATTCAACTGCTTAATTCCACATTAAGAAAAACAAGTTGTACTTTGAATTAATCATTTCTCATCAAACGTATTCGTCACGCGTTGCGATTAAAACTCATCTCAGTAGATCTTACTACGCAGGTCTGAATCATTATCATCAAAATATATTTGGAATACGAAAAACGTTCCCGTAAGTGGCAACTGGCAGTACCTAATTCTACCACCCACATGGTTTACAAATTGGTTCTCACCAAAACCAAATTGTGCTAAAACACGTGCCTAAATTATACGGAAGTTTGTATTGGCCAAGTAGTTTTAGTGGCAAACAGTTATTTAGACTAGCGCGTCATATCACTCTGTTTTTGTCTGGTCAGAAGAAACTCGTAAGCCTGGCCGCTTAAAACTGTAAACGGTTTCTTGGTAAAATCTGTAATTTTCCATGAGTTGACATTTGAACGCTGTTCTGAATTTGAACTTTTTTTTTTCGCCAGTACGAAACGTGCAGTGTTTATGCATATAGAAGCTTGTTTTTTTTTCTCCTTACACACGGATTACTGATTGGCTATGGTATAGAGTCGATGACGCTGGCTTACAAACAGATACACATGTAGAATTATGCAAATCCCTTGCAAATCTTTCCTTGTAACGAATATGGTAGCCGTGTCGATTTCGCATAAGGAGCTTACAACAAACATTGGTTATGTTATGTACAGGGATTATTTATTCATGGTCAAGTTTATGATCAATAGACTGCACTGTTATTGCATTATCCTTCAAAATAAAGCTATATGTATATATTTATTGGAATACTAACTTCTACCCGCGGCTTCGCTCGCGTGAAAAGTTATTTTAAAAACAAACAAACACACTTTCGTTTTTATATATAAGAATGCATTCTTTGCTATATGTACGCATTACTTTTTTGAAACACCAAGTCGGGATATTTAACTGCAGAAATACTGATATCAATACATTTTATATCGTCCTATACTGAATTACGAAGATTCTTTTGTTCTAAAATATATGTAGGTACACTGAGTAGTCAGTCTGAGAATGGAACAAACTGAATCATATCACCATTTCTATGCAGAACAGTCTAGTGACACGACTCCGGCATAGAATGCCGGATTGAAGTTGGCGACGTTCCCAACCACCTAATAAGTTCCAGCCTATAAATCAACCAGTAATTTAATATTCTACTGTGTTACTTTATCATTACTTAATTTTTACTTCCTTTTTACTTTTATATGTTTTGAAAACTTGACCTCACTTGTCCTTTTTCATGTCCACATAAATATTCATAATATTCTTATTTGTTTATTAAAATCACAACCAATCATTCGCTACCATTTATAGGGTTTTATAATTAATGTCATGTTCTCTGTCTATTCTGGTCTAATGAAGATATTTTCCAGACTAAACGATATACATTTGAAATATTTAGCGATAGCACGTGAATATTACGGAAAGGTCGTGGACGCCACACGTCTCTATAATTTATTGATCTCTTTGTGCGTAGGCGCATCCCACACGCCATTAACTTAAATAACGACGGCCGAACGTTCAACAACTAATTCGTTTTCGCATACCTTATCTAAACGTAATTAATGTGGCAGTGAACCATTTCATATTTATTGACATGTAGCAAAAAATTAGTTCAGCACAAAGCTTTGTAATTACTTATAAAATATTAAAGACGCGATTCGGGACATGAGTCAACTAATAAATTATTACAAATAATATCAGCTACTAACTAGACAATTTCATAAAAAAACCACATCAAGTTGCTTAAAGCAAAGGCAGATTCACAGCACTAAATAAAAAAAAAAAAACAATCAAGTCAATTAAAACTATGTAAAACTAAGAGAATCTCATAGTCGTTAACAAGTTGCTGGACCATCGCAGAAGGTAGTTACAACCTTTCCCTCAATCAACAAGCCCGAAGCGCGGGAAAACAAGCAATTGAAACATTCTTCAACAATGTTTTTCTTACAGACGCGAGACGGGAGAATAAAATAAAATAATCCAGGTAAAACAGAAGACATCAAAGCACCGAGGGCCATAACATTAAATAACACGTTACACTAATAGGGGCAATTAGCCGGAATGTTTACACAAATTAATCACGAAGCCAACATCACATCCATCCAGCCCAACGGATGAACACATGCAATTAATAACAGATAATGTTGTACATACAGTATTTCTAATAAAACCAGCAATCGTAAAATCTTGGCCGTCAATGTGAGAACTTGTCTAGTAATGAATACAGGAACCAGATAACATGTCATAAGCAGCGGGTTGTTCATAGCAGAGCTAACTGTGAACGGGACTATAAATACTAGAGCTGTTTAGCCATTTCTTTGAATATGAATCCGTTAGTTCACAGGTACATACGTTTACAATGAGAATACACGGGTATCTGTATAAAATATTGGCTAAATTAGATAAGGAGTTAAACCACGAGTACTTACAAAACATTTCTGAATTCTGAACAAGTTACGAGCTCAAAGAACCTCTAAATCATGGTCTCCAATAAGCTTACGTTACATACGAAGAGGAAGAGATGTTTTATCGATGCGAGCCTGGACAAAATGCCGCATTCCAATTATGGGGGACCCAGCACCGGCGTGAAATATGGCCGCCGACGCGCAGATACCGGTAAGATTTGCTCTAGGAGCAACATACTATGCGGTGTTGAATTACATGATTTACACCCTTCAATACCTACATAAGAAATATCTGATACAGACATAAAACAAAATACAATAAAGATGAACAATAGAGATACGTTTGTAAAACTGCTAAGCATCCCGGATACAATACAACATTAAACTAAAAGTTTCAAGCATAGGAGCATAATAAAAACTCGCACAAATAACATCTTGAAAGAGCGGGCGAATTCCTTTAAACAAAGTGGAGCAATAAGCCGGGAAATTGTTGGGATGAAGTCGAGAGATAAAAGTAATGATCGCAACACCGGCCGACCTTGAGACGAGAAAACACTTAAACAAAGAGTGATCACAAACAAGACCATTGTCTACTGTACGAGTGCATGTGACAAGCCGCGATCGTTGCCGCACCGGCCATAATGTGCGAACGCATTCCTGATTCGATACAGAGAACGCTGCGCCAGCGCCGGTGCAAGTGTACAAACACATTCACACTAGCGCAAATTAATATTTACACGAGCGCCCGCACGGATAACGAATACATTTTGAAAGTACTATCGAAACAAATAAAATTCCTTCACAATAAACACCACCAATTAGCAACAGAAAAATGAGCAAAAAGAGAAATCGGTTCCATTATCGGCCGTTCACGGATCCGTACAAAAATCAGCTGCTGCTACAGTTTACGATGGCAATAAACGTTTTGCGCGCTGTTGTCAAGTTCTGTCTTCAGTTTATTTTCGTGTAATGGCCGTGACCTCTTCACCGGGAGATATCAGCGAGTGACCAGCCGCTCTCGCCCCTCTATCGCTTTCTTCTGACCCGCTTTTCATAAACAATACTTCGACAACGCCGCACCGCTCGCTCTGACGCGAGAAAGTAGCCGATAACATGCAAGAGGCGATGCCTGTATCAATTTAACCAATAGCAATAACATGGGCCTGCTGAACAACACTGCCGCTGTATGTTGTAACGAGGATCCGAAAATGTTACAGAAAGGCAGTATCCGATTGCAAATGCACCATAAGAACTATTGCCATAAACACTTTGTATGGATTTTGGTTTATAATCCTTTAAGAAATTAGCGCTAGGCGTTAAACAAAACCGTTTTCAAAACAACTACAAAGGCTACACAGTAGTTTTGATGCGGCACGCTACCCTAATTGAGACAGATTATTATCTATTCAGAGGGGCATACGTGCGGTGCCGTAAGACTGGGGGAAAAGCAGAGCAGATGTTACCCTTATTGAATTAACGTTTACATTGAAAGGTTCAAATCATTGCAGACTTCAATAACAGGCAGAAATGTACGTTAAAGATGCCGTAAAACTTATAGGCGGAAAAGGTATAAGTGGGTAACCAGCCAGCGTTTAATTAAATGAGGATGCAGAGTAAGAGATCTCGGCCACAAAACAATGAAGGTCATAAATCACAGTTTCCTCCGTATAACAGTTGCATCCTACGGCAGAAGCTTCGCGGCGGCAATCCGGCGCACTATCTAAATTGATGGTTTCCGGCGTACATTAGAGCAGAGTCTATCGCGCAGCTGTCTGCGTACGCGACACACTTCATTTGCCGCTGCGCGTGCGCCCCGTAGAAAGTGACGCTTTGTCATCGTCCACACTCGCCCAAAATCGAACAAACTGACAAGAGAAAGAGACAAGCAAATGCACAACAGTGCAAGGTAAAACGGGAGGGTCGTTCATTGTGTGAGAACATTGAAGTTGCACATTTGGCGTGTTGGCATCCGCGCACTCCGTTTCACGGATTGTTTGATCTCGCACATCGGTAGGATTCCGCGTCGACCGCATTATCCGGACGCCATCTGAACACCTATTTATCGGAGCGTACGATGCTGGTTTCTCAACTAGCAGATAGCAATCGAGGCATCTCGTTGCGGTCATCGTCTATGTTTACCATAATAATCGGTCACCGAACCGTGCAAGTACATCATTGAATGTAATTTCCGGTGATTTAATCATTATAATTCCATCAGCTGACACAGTTACAGATCCAAATAACATATTTTAGCAGTGGAGTTCCATTTAGGCTTGAATAGATTTTACACTTTGAATTCAATTGACAGTCAGACATTTTGAGTTGAATTTATATCCAGCGGAGTATTTTTTGTCTCACCACAATTGATTTACCTACACTTACTCGGCATCATTAAAGTCTTGTTATTACATGCGTCCGTGTAGTCCCACGCGTGGGAGTGTATCAGCGTTTGAATTAATTTATTCAAGTGGGGCGTTCGGTAGGAGAGACCGAAAACACACTAGATTGGGTTACGGTCGTTAATCAAAGCGCTCGACTAGGAAGAAGATAACTAGTCGTCTTTGGCGACAAAAAACCGAGAGTTGACTGACGACATGCAGCCGACAGCGACGGCCCTCACTCCTCCTAATGGCCTTTTTAGACACGTTAACAACGTTCCACGAGGCTGTTCTCAGTTCATCACTCCTAGAACATTGAACTCGATACTATAGAATAAGATTATTTCCTTATTCCAATAAAGTATTGAGTTCGTTGGGTGACGTTTCGCCACAAGACTGGCTGTCTTTAACAGATGCAAATAAGAATTCTCATTTCATTAGTCATCAGAAAAAGGTTAATTAAAACCGAATATTTTGTATCTCCCACAGGTTTGTGGCACGCTCGGATGAGTCAGCTAGGTCGGAAGGATAATCGTTTAGATCGGTCATCGATTACGTCAGCGTCGTAGTAAATACAATTTTTTTGTGCCGAGACTGACTAAACAAAGAAGATGGTTGAAGGATATCGACATGTTCACATAAAAAACTGAACATACTCACTGTTGTATGGTAATATTTACTTACCTGAAACATAATACGGCAACATTAGATAAGTTCTACAAAGCGTAGGGCTAGCCAAGAACAATGGGCGTAGGGAAAGGCCAAAATAAAGGTCAGGGCTGCGGCGAGTGTCCCATTAAATATTCATGGGTGTATTCGCGTAGTGTATGACAAAGAAAATATTTTTAATGCGCTTGGTGCTATAAGAGAGGACAATAACGCTTTACCAGTGAACTTGCATCATAAAATGGTACAAGGTGACATTGAAAATACGTGATTTGAACGGCAGACGGTGGCCGAGTCTCTCAGGCTTTTAGCTTTGTTAAATTTTATTTCCTTGTATTCACGAATTTAAAGTTAGTTCAATATTTGTGGGATCTTATAGCGGCATCGACAAATGATTTAATAAGGCAATAAGGATTTGTTTTTTATTTGATCTCTTAAATTCTGTTTGCGTTGTCAAGTTTAGCTTCTTTGCTGTGAGTTAAACTAATAAACTAGCGATTAAATTAATGTTCGTCGCCTTTTTTTTTGGTATTTAAAGCTCTTTCTTGGAAAACGATAGGTACGTAGTCTGTATTTGCTGAAACCCCCAAGCAGTGAGATATTTTATTTTAAGCTTCAGGTTTATAATTACGGAGTGTTTCTTAGATATTTAAAGCTATCCCCTCGTTTATTTCCCCACTTGCACCATATGTATCGTGGATATGCCGCGGGCTTGGGCACGGTTTATGCTAATGCTGAGCTGCATCGGCGCAGACCGGGCATGGCCACCAAGCAAGCACTCGCAAACAACATCTATGTACCTACCTTACAAAGTAACAATTGGTTGTTTTCTATATACATATTCTATATACATCGATTATGCAGGGCCTGATAACTACTTCAAGGAATAGGTACTTAATTTATCCATACTTCATTCACATCAGGCATAATTTTGAAAATTAAAAAAAAATAATACGAATTAACGAGGTTACCGAGGATGGATCTGCCGGCGACTCAAAAACTGCTGGCATATTTGTTACATATGACATCATAGGATAAATCCTTTATTGAAAAACCAATTTCAAATTAATGAACGACCTTAAAGCGTTATTTAAGTAATAATTATTCAAACGTTATTAATTCATTTGAATGAATCACAAAACCAATTATAGCAATTTAAACGTATTGATCGTTTCCACATTAACTAATTTTAAAAGAAAAAACTTGTTGTTTGTTTTAATTTTCATGTATCGCAGTGACATTTAACGTTTGCGTTTAGCTAGTGCGATGTGGAGCTGCGCCGGCGACGGCTCCAATTACCCGCCCCGCTGCGCACGCGCCGCCGACGACGCTGCCCTTGGACTAGCTGCTTACTTCACACACGGTACAACCAATACAAAATACATAGTCCTAGCAATGTGTACGGAATGGAATGCCGGCACTTCTTAAGTTAGAATAAATATGTATTAATATTAATACACAAGCAGCGACAGCGGTTCTCGACTCTAATCTATCCGTCTACTCTACACAAATATAAGTGAAGTGCAGCTCGTAATCCCGGCTGATTGTAACGTATGGGGGATAGATCCGCGCGGCTGGACAAATTTGCGCGCAGTCCTCACCGTCGGTCGCGATTAGCATGACATTCCATTTCTTCGCCAGATTGAGCCGTCAGAGGCTGCTGGAGATTTACGGCGGCGATAGCGAGCGCCCTTCCGCCGTACTGATAAATAACCTCTCTAATTATATTTACGCAGCGCCAGTCGACGCGCTATAAATCCTCACCGAGGTATGTTGGAATAACACCGCCTTTTATAGCCAATACGAGCCAAACTAGAAGGATCCATCACCGCTGACGCGACTATTAGCCCGAAACGAGTGAACTAGCGATAACATTACAGTCAGCATCACTTACTGAGTTTTAGTTCACGCGCTACACAAATCATGTCGTATAAATAGAGTGCATTCTTGGGCAGGATGCACGTGAACGCGACGCCCAATACCATAGGTCCCGACTGGCTGGAAATACTCCGGAAGTGTACAATTAAAGACAAGCGAGATGCGTATGACGGACGAGTCACTGAACTCGGCCCAAGGTTATGGAAGGGAGTGTAAACAGTCTCAACGGCGAACCGCATCCATCAAGCGTGCAAACAGTGTAACCGAGAAACGTCAATATTGGTCCCAGACCTCAGCACAGAAATGTACCAGCTTATTGCATTTGCAACCGTAGCTAGCAACGATAAGGGTACTCATATATTTACAACCAATGTGAAGTGGATGATGCACGAAAAATTACCGAGTTTGATATTAAAGGAAAACTTCCCATTTGATAATTGATGTCAATAATTACACGGTGACTTGATATGATAATAATACACCCACATATGCAAACGAAAGCAACGTTTTATTTTTATAAATTGCGATATTATTAATGTGACACATTTAAAGACGTGTCCGAATTTCTTGGCTTGGGAAAGTCCACACGTTACATCACGAAATCTCATAACTTTGTGATTCATGCTAAGATGGCGGATTCGGTTGAAAGGCAATCGAGCTCACTGGGCCATCTACCTAGTCTAACACTAACACATAACGCCCACACAAGTTATAAAACGTATTTATTCGTTTTTTCAGTTACAAGAAACATCAATATTTTGCCAACGACCGAGCTTTGCGGAGACCAAGAATACTGTTTGTTTACTACTACGCGTATGCACGTTGAGACTAGAGAGATATAAAAACAAAGAATACTCCACACATTCCACTACAACGTATTCTAAAATTAGCGAATGACACACGGCTGATAAAGAGATGCCATCTCGACAGTGCATACCCAAGATTGTTATTACTAAACATATTGTCAACGATAGACAGAACTGCGCCGTCGCCGGGCCGATCATATCTCAGGAATTATCTAGGCATGCGATCCATCCGACTATTTCGAGACTCGATCTACTCGCCAGCTCTTACATATACACAGAATAAACGACTTTCATGATAAAGCAATAAGACCGCGTTAATTATTGCATCGAGTGCAGATCACGTAACTAAACGCGATAAGGAAGACTAGCGAGCAGCGTATCATAATCAGTCAACATTTCATTAATACAACTTGTCAACTAAGCAGTTTCTTAGTCAATTCATAATTAGGTATATCGAGATCTGAGGTACTTATTACTGCCCATATCTAGACGCCGAAGGTCGGCCAGACTTTCGTTACGTAGCGGCGCTGCGTGGCCACATTATACCAAGTGGCCCAACCAGAGTGTCGGAAAATCTAGTCGCCTACACGAACGCGCGGCTAATACGCGATGCAGACACCGCGCGCTGCGGCGATCACATTACCATACAGACAATCTAAAAGTCAATACAGGAGCCGTGTTGACATTGGCCCACCGTTACTGTTGGTTTTGTAACGATATCAAAAGCCCACATTCCAGCAGGCGTGTTTTTGAATGAGAGGCTCGATTGTTCTCGAGCGGCAAGCGATCGCCCACGTGCGCCGAGGTGTCGCGCTGATTGCACAACCGGCGCTCGCACGCCCGCCTGCGATCCCGGCGCAGGTGACCATTTGCCCGACGGCCTTGCGAATGAAGGGCAAGACCGCCGACCACAGAGCGCCCGGGACGTCCGCGGACCGTGACGGCTGCGAGCACTAACGAGGCATCACCGCCTCCCCATCTATTTGTATTTTTATACCCAAGAACCGGCGAGACTGGATACATCGTATACTGGTACCTAACTACATGCAAGCAAGGAGAGGTGGATTCAGTGAATCGTCTTACGGGTGAAGAAAAATTGTTGTTTGGCCCAACGGTAGATACGGCATGGTATATGTGCGACGGACGCGCTGGCCTCGCTCGCGTGCCGCTGCATACGGATCGGGTTTCGTTCCGCAAACTCGAGATAACTGCAGCACGTCGAGACTCACTGCATACTAGGAGCCGACTTTGAAACGTAGCTCTAGCCTTATTGTATCCTCTTTTAGCTAGCGTCGTCTTATTTGAATAAGAAATGCGAGGTTACGCTTATAGTAAAATAACTAATTTAATAAAATAACTAGTTTCCTGAGCGTTTTACGGCTTAGTCATGATGCCAGAGCGTTGAGCGTTCCGAATGTCTAACGGGTCGCTACGGCTAAAAACAGCGTTCTAATAATCGACACTCGATCTAAAATAGCCGCGTGACAAACGAAACCGAAAGTGATGCGTGATGCAACGGACCCGAATTTAGCTGGTTCGGCCCAGAGCGGTGCATCGGCCGCGGACAGCGCTGAGGCCGGCGCCGCGGGTGCCAAACGGCTGGCATTTCGCACTAATGACACGAATAAGATATTAGCACGGATAGCTCGCCAGTCGGCGCCGGCATCCAACTCAGGTATTCGGGCCGCTTGTAGAATCAAAATTAAACCACGACTGATAATGTTAGGTATAGGCAAGTGATGAGACAGCTCTGGCGATACCAAATGACGGAAGCGGGCCTGGTTCCCTGCCGGCGGTGATCGTATCCAAGGGAACCTTTACAGCCGCCACATGAAAGTTATTCAATAATCCAACTGTATATTACAATCGGCTCGGAGGCGTCGTTGATATGCAAAGCGTGTTGGGCATGAGCAGCGGCGTGCATGTGCCCAAGCTTGTCCGGCCAGCCGTGAGGGCGCGTGTGGGGAAGGCACCGCGCCGGTGACACGACGGCCGCGGGTCGGAGGTCCGGCCGCATTCCGCCGCCGCATGAAAGTGAAACCGCTTCGGCGACCAACCGCTCAGCTGTAGAAAGTCCACGATTACATCTCGCCAGCGCCGGCGTCGCCGGACAAGCAAAAACTGCTATCGCGCCGAGTCGCGCCGGGCTCCCGGGAAACGAGGCGCCCCGGGCGACGTCGCGCGGAGAAATTGCCAATAACCGCTGGCGGGCGCTAAACGATTCCTTTCATTTACAGAAACGCCAGCCAGCCATGGCTTGTTGAAATGTTAAATTTCACTTAAACTCACCGTAACCGAGTAACCGGGGGCTATTTCCGATAGTTGACTTTTGTAATATACGATATAAATCACATGAGTGGTCTAATCGAAGAAATTATCTAACGTTACTTGAATGCATCGTCTTTCGTACAAAATAACTTGCAAATACGCTTTGAATAAACTCCAGCTTTTTATTTAATTCTTTTATATTTTTCCACAGCAACCTATACTGACTACTGACGGAATAAGATTATCCTATAGACGTAAAAAGGCGACCTAAATGTGTGCTCAATCAAAATGACGTAGTCATTGAAGTGAAATTGAAGACAAGCCTTGAAATAAAACAATGTGATTTAGCAAAACTGCGGAGTGATCTAGATAGACAAGACCCGTTATCTACTTGAGCTAATCCGCTAAGTCATTGAAGTTTTATAGCAATATTCCGTAATAAATATATCGGTAGCCAAAAGCAACCGTCGTAATCGTCTTTAATGGTGTGTATAAGTTCGCTTCCTCGGACTGGTTGGAGTGCTAGCCCAAGTTTGTTGCCACTAATATCCATTTGTGGACTCATATGATGACCACTCCTTTATTGGCGTAGTAGTTTAGTAGTCGGTCTGTTTGCAACGGAAACCTACTAAGTAAATACGTGAATCTAATGAGCAATAGCTACTAAACGATGACTTTGTGAATGGTAATAATATCAGTTCTACGTACTTATATCATATGGGTTCTAATAAAGACGGAGCATTCCTAGGAATAATTGTACCTTGTAATTTATGTGGGGTTCAAAGAACGAAAACGCTTGTTGAGTGAAAACTTCCACATGGACTTTTGTTGAAGTAAAAAACCATACACGACACATATAAGAGCTTTTTAACCGACTTAAAAAAAAGGAGGAGGTTCTCAGTTCGTCTTGAACTTTTTTTTAAATGTATGTTACCTCATAACTCGGAGACGGCTGGACCGATTTGGAAAATTCTTTTAGCGTTTGAAAGGGTATAATTTCTAGTTGGTCCCTATGTTACAAAATCAGGATCTGATGATGGGATCCTGGAGAAATCGAGGGAACTCTTCAAAGATTCTAGTTGGTCCCTATGTTACAAAATCAGGATCTGATGATGGGATCCTGGAGAAATCGAGGGAACTCTTCAAAGATTATAGGCACAACTATAGCGTTTTGGGTATTTCTTATAGTACCTTGAGCAGTTGCTTTCGAAAAGTACCATTTGGGGAAGTTGAACTGATGATGAAGACCACAGACGGCCACTGAAACTACTCAATAATATGTATTTCGTGGATTGCGATTCGATTACTTGAGTACGGCTGTTAAGCACTTTATGCTCGTCACAATGCATATGGTGAAGTAGAGCTGATGGTGATGTACCAGGAGAACTCCTCAAAAATTAACGGCTATGCATCGGGAAAAGCAATACTTTGTAAAAGGTGATAAGTGGTTGACATTATGGCTTTTGTAACTACATAAATTACAAACCGACCCGCTAAAAAGTATGAAAAAAATTTTTTTGCCTAAAATAGAACTGACTTTCATATCAAAACACTACAAAGCCAAAAATAACTTTAATTTCGGAAGGCGGTGTGAAAAAAAAGAAAATACAAAACCAATAACACCGACTACCGAAATTAAAGTTATTTTTGGCTTTGTAGTGTTTTGATATGGAAGTCGGTTCTATTTTTTGCAAAAATTTTTTTAGTACCTACATGGGTTAAGGTTTATCAAATAGCTGCAGATTATTAAAGTCAGGTATTATTGTCATTAAAAGTACGTTTTCAGATTGCTTTTACGAAATGTCTTAACTCCTAATAGTTATTCCACAAAGTTTTGCAGAATTTCACATTCTACTAAAAATATTTTAACAATTAAGTGTTACCAGGCCTCACATCTGCAACCAGAGATTATAAACACGTCGACATCTGCGGAAATCTAAAATAAAAACAGTCGTAGAACACATGGTAGGGGAAATGCTATCGTTTCGCCGACCAGTGTAACTCGTTCGAAGCAGAGGGGAGAATAGTCGTCGTCATTTGACAAAAACTACAATTAACTGGTCGGTACTTGAAGGCTAAGTAAGTGGGACCGGTAGTAGTAAACGGTATTTCCCCTGTCTGTGGTGTGGTGTCACGATTCGGTTCTAGAGCTAATAATTTAGGAACAGTTTAAAAGCTTTTATTTCAAACAAGAAAAAATGGCGAAACGGATTTGGACGAAACTTGAAACACGTAGTTTACAAACCTGGAATAACACAGGCTACTTGTTAAGCCTGGAAAATGAGCTAAATTTCGAAGTCGCACACAACAGCTAGATTTAAATATACGTATGTAGGAGCTAATATCGTATTCGTAACTCGAAACAACCGTACGATGAGTTCCACGTCATAAACACATCATAATTATAACTATTATTTTATGTATGTACGTCTGACGTTATAATAAGTACACCTTGTTAATTATATTCAGACTATTACAACCGTGAATATCTATTAAATTCCCAATTTACATTCATTTTAGTAACGTAGAACGTCGCTTCTCAGTATTAACTAATCTATGATCAGGAAAGGAATAGAAATGGGTATTTTTTAACTAATTTCCATAAGTATAGGGGTAATTAAGGTAGACACGTCATTCTGTCATATATGTAGGTATTTATTCGGTATTCTTGTCGTTTTCTTTGAAGTATAAAATACAGTTTATACTTTGTTAACGAAGTAAGAACAGCCATTTTGTATATTCTACGTATAGTTATTACTCACGCGTTTGTTAATTGGCTTAATCAGTAACACACGAGCGCCAATAATCAAGTCAAAAATTGATAACAGCCAATCAGCTGTTTGTTTCAATTGATAATAGAAAAGTAGGTACTTTTTAAGACTAACTACTTCCTACAACAAAATTATAGTTAACTAGCTTCTAACCGCGACTTCGTACGCGTAGGAAGGTTTTCCCGCGTAAATCCCGATCCCGTGGGAATTTCGGGATAAAAAGTAGCCTATGTGTTATTCCAGGCTGCCAACTATCTACTTACCAAATATCATCCAGATCCATTCAGTAGTTTTTGCGTGAAAGAGTAACAAACATCCATCCATCCTCACAAACTTTCGCATTTATAATATTAGTAGGAAAGTAGGAATTAGTAGGAATGTATAAAATTTAGATTATAGGTATTGTGACGCAGTATTTTTTTTTATTACGATTGAGCCCGCTCTGACCTCGATCACACCTGATGGTAAGTGTAAGATGAGGTGTACGATCGAACGAGCGAGCCCAGAAAATGCCTATTCACTCTTGCTTTAAAGGCTGACGTGTCATATGTGGCAGGGAACACAGCAGCCGGCAGAGTTCCACACCTTGGCTGTGCGCACAACGAATGTTGAAGAAAAGCGCTTACTACGACAAGACGGTATATCGACCAAGTGTGGATGGTATCCTGTGGTACGTCTGGTAGACCGGTAGTAAAAGGGGGATGAAGGGATCAGGTCGTGGAGCTCCTGCGCACACTCCGAAGTACAATCTGTAGAAGATAGACAGGCAAGCAACGTTTCGCCGGTGAGCCAGGCTGTGTTGCCTGCCAGAGCCTCGTCACCTATGAGCCTTTTAGCTCTGCGTTCGATCGAGTCAAGTATCATCGAGATATATCTTTTTAAATCTAACATGTCTTGCCTTTCCTCAACTATTTGGAGTCAGTTTCTAGTCTAGACGTATGGAGATGGGTATACAATACCCTAATGGCTGTCAAATGCCAACAAATAACTTCTAGGACTAACACCTCAATGTTTCTTGTAATCTCACTATGTGTAAAGTCCATCTACGTATCGATCTCAAAAAGTGTTACTACCACCACCGACCTGGAACATCGGCCCGTGGAACTGTTGTCATCTCTGTCTTTATTTTTTATAATAAGACGTAGGGTATCATGAAAATAAAGAATATTACACTACTACTTTGCACTTTGTATAGTTACTGAAACTATACACGATTCTTGTGAAAAGATTCCAGGTAAACCTATTTACCTATTTAATTGTATGTAAAAGGTAAAATAGTTGTCAGTAACTACTAACAAAAGTATCAAGTGCAATAAATCCTTCTAATGTAATAAATTCATGAAACTAGGTCGGGTGATAAACTTGTCAACAAACAATACTGTGTATATTACGATTATTAATAACGTAAAATAATTAATAGATCGATTAGAATGCCATGCAATGACGCGAATTAAATTATTATTACAATTATATACGTTGGTATATAATTCTTTTGGTATACAATTGGGTCTGGGGTTGCCCAGACCTGCTTAATTGGGGAAATACAGTGATGGTAATAATGCTATTGGATATTGTTTTACTTTCTAGAGATTAAAATTACCGTAGGGTCGATGGACGGGCATATTAGACTCGTTAGGCATGCCATGATAGTAACTAAGCCTAAATAAACTACTTAGCTAATACCTATGATGTCGGGTCCCTTTTTAATCTTAACCAGTGTTTAAAGGTTAGCCATCCTATGATGTGATGGTTATCACAACTGGGTGCTGCACATTAAATATTTAGTAGATAACTAGGTACCTAGGTACTTTTGCTAACTTCAAATTCCTTACAATTGGGTTAGCGAGTTCTCGTGTCAATTAATTCAGCGCAAAAACTGTAACCAGTAATGTAATTTTCGGAACATGCAACTCGAACCGTTGTGAATTTGTCGTAATTCAAGACCGTGAAAACTCGATTTTTACACGCGTTTCAAAATTCAATTCTGTAATAGATCGAATCGACCTTTAAAATGGGACAACACTATGAAAGTACATAGGTACTTACTTCCAAGCAGCAAGAAAACATTTTGGAATATTTTGATATTTGTACTTACTAGGTACCGAGATTTGTTGTTTGTTGGACTTTCCGAATCTTTTGAGAATGGGATACGGTTTTCAAGTGTTTTGTGAAGTTAACCAGTTATTTTTTAAATCAGCCAACACAATAAGATGGCGGTTCAGGCAAGAAATACTTGGAACAGTGTTCTGAAATAACTACGTCTAGTCTACGTTCCTCCACAAAATGTTGGTAATTGTACAAGCGACGTGAATACATGTGATGTTGATTGAGCTAACCTTTATAGAGGAACAACAGTGTCAAATGGATAATGACCAAAATAGTCCTTGTCCGATCCAGCGAATCCGTTTTTGCTTTTCCAGTTTAATATGCAACCACTTATGATTGTAGTGCGTACAATTATAAGCGGTTGCATATTAAACTGGAAAAGCGGCTAGCCGCGCGGTTATCCGCCCCCGCGGTTAACCGCTAGTGCGTTTGCGGCCTTAGCTGCCCTTCCCCAACTACGTCCTAGCCGTACCCCACAGGGCGAGCCCTTAGCGTGTACTTCGAAAAGTTTGTGTTATAAGAGGGTATTGTAATTAGAATTAGACCGAGAGAAAGTCCGGTTAAGCAGCCGACAACCTCGAAGGTTAACCAGGGAAAGGGCACCCACAAAAAAAAGCTATCACAGGAAGATGGCGCCTCCGGCCAGTAACGTCAACAAAAACAGTCAAGGAAAATACCACATGCATGACCGAGTGTCATGCACCGACGTCTATGTTCTTCTAGGATACTTGCGCATGCGCCGTGCATACGACTGATGCTGATTGATTCGCTAATTAAGTCACGTTCGGCACATGGCGGCTGTTTACGGTTCAGTGGGAGCTGATGTCATATGTAGGCAGGGTTTTGCAAGGTTAAGGTACACGCTGCAGATGGTTTGTAGTATACACTAAGTTTTGAAAAAATTTGGACATACTGCGTTTCGTTGATGATTTGTTATGTCTGTTCTATGTACAATTATTTTTTAGTAGAAGTCGCGCAGAGCTTCGCTTCCGTGGATTTTATCACGACAAAAACATAACTCTCCTTCTTTTGTTGTTGAGCAAAAGCAAAAAAGCAAAAGTAGCCTATAACCTTCCTCAAATGTCAAGCAACTTCCATACTATTCAAATCCACCTAGTACTTTCGAAAATGAGCGCATTTCATTTACTTAAACTAACAAACTTTTCAGCTTTACAATATTTTTATAATGGTTCTCATTAAATCCATTGAATTCTTTTCCAGGACTGCTTTTTATATTTGCCTGTTTATTATGATTAAAAATTAATAGTTAAGGATATCATTTCATAATTTAAAATTGTATCTAATCTAAATATACATTGTATAATATATTGCTTGAACTGTATTGGATAAAATAATAATAAATAATTATATTTTTATTATTATAGCAGCATTCTGTTACTGTGTTGAATTTATTATTAAGTACATGTATATAGCCAGCGGGTACTAACTGCGTTTTGAAGGGAAACCAAGGGTACTAACTGCCTATTTTCACACAACTTTTTCCACATGCAGACTGACTAAATTGACTCTCAATATACTAAGTACCTAAGTCATAATAAAAATATACCCATTTAAAAAAAAATGCTATTACTATCATCAAGTTCTAATCACAAAATTAAGTCTTGATATCAAATTATGTAAGTAAAATTATATTAACTATAATTTATTAAAGTCACTATGACAAAATACCTACTTGAATATAGCTATTAGGTAACAAGGTAATACCTATTTGTTATCAAACTCACAAAACAAACAATTCTTATTGCACCAATTAACATGTCTAGAAATCACAATCATAAAAGTGTGTTATATGATTTAAAATTTAAAAACAAGACATCTGTGATAATCAACATTATTTTTTATTGTTAAAAAACTATTGTTCAAGTTTTCCTGTACAGCAAAAATACACTTGTTATCACAGTTATCTTGCTCCTTAACACTCATCAGTCATTCTTATCAAGAAAAACAAGATATACACTATAACTTTGCCATTTTGCAACTATATTGATAACAATGTAAATTGCACTAGGCACAGGTATCTTAAATTCTGCCAAGTTACATCTATTGTATAACTCTATGACATGCAGTAATGATAAATATAAGATAACTGGTGGCCAGACAGTTTATGCTATCAATAATATCCATGAAATATCTCATTTTATAGCACATTAATATATTTTGTAGAGATCTACAACTCTCAAGATGGTGTAAAATTGGTAAACTTGATCTCATTATTCACAAAACTAATTAATACTTGTTAAGTTTAGAACACAAAAACTTTGTGAATAGTTTTACCAACTTTGTGCATGTGTGGGCAGTGTGGGACCATCTATCAAGACCAAGACAAGTATGCAAGCAAAAAAAAATATGTAACGTGGTTTTTGCTCGCAGTTCCTTAACTTGTGTCCTTAGCTACGTTTACGAGTACCTAAAAAAAAGTTATTGTTCGTCGTCTACTATGCAGGTAGGTAAGTTTAAAACTTGAAAGCCAACCTTGCAAAGGGTGTCTGTTCGACGTGGTACACGGACGTGATGGGCTCCGTGCGCATGAGGCTGCGGAGCCGCTCCTCAGGCAGTTCCAGCAGTCCATCACTTGCTGTCTTGAAGTCAGCCTTACTCAAACCACTTAAAACACTCATTTTTAAAACGTGTAGACGACTACCGACCGAGTCGAAACGACGGTTACAACTTCAAAGCGTCACTAAACGATTCACAATAGTCCTTAAAATCAACGTATACACTTATTTATGTAAAAAATGGCATCAATTAGACCACATGAAACATTTTAATGCCTCCGGTTTCTCAAAAGGCAACTGAGTGCTCTCCCTTGTCATTGCGAGAAGCGGTTACGGATTCATTCAAAACGCTCCACTTTGAATCGGCACGATAATTAAACAAACTTAAGTTTCACTTCATAATTATTTGCAATGAAAAGTAATAGGTAATTTGTTTATTTACACACGCGTTCCGGAAAAACTAAAAATTGACAAGAGCGGCGGGACAGCTGCGCATCGACGAGTCGATCGCACTTCGCCGTACACGTTTCTGTCGGTCCGTTGAGACTCGAACCGAGCCTGCCCATACCATTCAAATTCCGTTTCCAGCGAATGTCGTTGTTCCAACGTTCTAAGTTCGAAAGTTGCAAAGCAAGGTCAATGCGTAAATAACTTAGAAGTTTTCCTTTGAAGTAATAGATGGCGCTTTGTCGAGTTTTTGTGATATTAGACTAATTATTATTCGACAGATGTCACTAGTGAAAAAGAAATGATTGCAATATTACTTCCTTTTACAAAACTTCTTAGATATAATTTTAATCAAAATAATCATATTATTTGAATATTATTTCACAAAGTTTAAGTTGGTTTATAGCGACATCTAGTGGCTTTTTTCAAAACATTTATAAGTATTACCTATGTCATACTAGATGACGCTGTCTAAAAAGTATAACCACGGCGTAATATTCTGCCGCCATAAGGTAAAAGGACGCATCTACAGGAAGTACGAATCCACAGAAAAAAAAAAGTATTTAAAAACTTAATAATGCGCTGTGCGAAAGGAAATAAACCTTGTAATATTTTTGTAATGCAACAGTATATATTATAGTTTGATCTTTCAAAAAATTTTATGAGAACATTAATAAAATATTTTTTTCTTTTCCTTTTTAGTAATAAAAGATGAAAAATACGTTTTACTGCAATGAAAAGACGCTTCTGGCTAGAAACGTCCTTTCAACTTAGTATTTTTTTAAACGCCTTTCCTACGTGATGATGTGTTACCAGGTTCTAGTTAACGAAAATAAAAAAGACGCTAATAGCCATTTGCTGTTTTCAACTTAGTAATACTAATACTCATTTAACTTAAAAAATAACCGCACCTTGTGGAAACACCATAGATAAAATAAATAACTTTTGATTTCTGTGGGAAACACCTTATGATATAAACTGAAGTACGTTTTACCACGATAATTATCTTGTGTTAAATAAAACACAAAGTATAAAGAATATAAAAAATAACAATTTTAAACGTTTCCCAAAATTAAGTTTTAAGTTCTTCAAAAAATAATGATTAAGTATAAAACTACCTGAGTTTGTACTAATTATACTAAAAACAGCTTTGTAAGGAATCTCTTCAAATGAATTTTTCAACATAAATATTAGTGAGATCAAACTAACACTACGACTTTAATATTCCATCAAAAAACGCTTAAATCTATCCAAAAACAAAAATAATCAAAATTTTATAAGTTTGAACGTTAAATAAACTTAATTTAAAACAGGAGTCGTGCTGAATGTATAGATTCTGAAAGGGATCCTTTTAAAATTGCTAATTAAAACACATTTTAAAGTAAGCCCTCGTGTGTCTCCTGATTCGAGGCAATCCAGTCCCCATCGAGATGCTTGTAGTATACAGATAAGATTGTTGTTAATACCATGGCACGAGGTAAATCGCCGGAACATGACGGTCTTAATATTGAGCATTTGCGACACGCGGGCTGTTATTTACCCAGAGTGGTAGCCATGTTTTTCAACCTATGTTTAAGTCATAAGTATCTCCCTCAGGACCTCATGAGAACCATCGTGATACCAATAAGTAGTTAAATGCAAAACTGCGGATATTTGCGACAGGAGTAATTATCGTCCCATCTCCCTGGTTACTATTCTGGCGAAAGTACTAGATAAACTCCTAGTATTTAAGAAAGAACCTGAACCTTCATCACGCGCAACCAGGCCTGGTTGAAAACCAAATTCCACAGAAAGTGCAATTCTCTGTGTGAAGCACACGGTCAGGTATTATTTGGATCGAAGTACTCCTGTTTACGCCTGCTATTTGGATCTATCCAAAGCGTTTGATCTGGTTAACATATTCAAATATTGGTAGTACAATCAATTAAATGTAGTAAATTGGGCGGGTTGTTTTTCTGAAGAGTACAAGCTGGAATGTGGCGTAAGGCAATGGGGGATTTCCTCGCCCACACTATACAATGTATATGTCGTAGGTTTTTCATAATAGTAGGTTTTTAATCAAAAACCTAGATTTTTGATGAAAAACCGGAAGATGACACATTTTAAACTCAATTTCATCATAAACCTGTAACAATCCAGATTTTTGATCAAAAACCTGAACTAGTTTGGGTTTATGATAAAGCTCTTGTTAAAATCATGGGTTTGCTTTGTTTTATGACAAATAAATCAATTTAAGAACAAAACAAAAAGAAAAAGAGCATATAAAGTCGGTTCGCTCGTGAGTCTCTGCGCTCTCGGTAGGTTACACTGCATGCTGAATGCACACAGCAACCTCTCCCTAAAATGTAAACTACGCATTTTTACCACGTGCATACGCCCTATTCTGACATACACCTGTCCGGTGTTTGCTCATGCTAGTCCGGCTCAGATCCATAGTATGCAAGTAATCCAAAACCGCTTTCTCCGAAAGGCCACGGGCGCGCTCTGGTACTTGAGGAACGAGGATCTCCACGTAGACCTCAAAATCCCGACTATAAAGCAAGTTTTGAAACGCCATTCAGTTCGTTACTTCGCCTCTGCTGAAAAACACACAAACCCCCTGATTGTATCGGCCGCCCGATACAAACCCTCAAAAAATTCCCGGTGTCGTCGTCCGCGTCTCGTCCTAGACGAACCCGACGATCCCACCACAATCCGACAAGAGAGCAGTAGGGAAACTAGCACTCTAAAGAAATACATAAACAAAACGCGTTCCGTATTCCGGCCTCGCTGACGAGGCCCATCGCGACGTCCGCGTACTTGTAACGTCTCTCTCGACTCTCCTCGACCTTTGCCAAACGAGCCTGCCCACGATGCTGAGCCAGTAGCAATAAATAACCCCATTAATAATAATATGACCCAGTCTGACCCTTTACTGTCCTCCACCAACGACCCCGCTATGCCGAGGCGCGTACTCCACACCCTTGATTTTCTTCTGATAATATCTTCCTGCAAATTTGATGACCTGGATTGTTGAAGGGTATGGATCAAAGATTCTGTGTGATTTATGTCAAAAAGAACAAAACAAACTTATCGAAAGGGAACATGCCGTTGAAAGTTTAAAAATATCAGCAAAAAAAAATGAAAGCAGCTTGTTCGGATAAATTTAGAGAAATCGATATTGGTGCTACAAATTTAATTGATATGCCGAAAACAGATAGAGGGCCACTGGATGCAAGTAACATTATAGGAAAGGTAATAAGAAGAACGATTTATTCAAAATTAGTACTTCAGCTGGGGTTCTAAAAGACTGGCTGCCTCGAAACATCTATGTAAATATCAACTACTGCCTTTAACCTGTATCGACAAATGAACTGAGTTAGCGTGAAATTGCTTCAAAGATATCTTTATTTGGAGGCCAAGATTTTAAGAAATGCTCGTGCGAAAAATGTAAAGTGCGCTGCAAGACAAATCGATGTGCATGCAAAAAAAATATTTTATGCAACTCTAGATGTCACAAGTCAACAAACTGTCATAATAAATAAAGCATACTTAGCAGATTTATAAAAAAGCAAGCACGTGGTAAATGTTCTATTACATTTTTATTCTTTTTTTAAATTTTGACTCAGTTTAGTCGTATTTAATAGTTACAAAATTTCATTTTCGCGGCTTATCAAAATCGGATTAATATAGGTACGTGAAATTGAAACATTTCATTTCACAATTGGATTGAAGGAGGAGAATATTGATTGGATCATGGATGTAAAATATTGATAAATAAATAATTGTTTTCTTTCTACTAAGTTGCAAATGATTTTATTTAAATTATTTTATTTGGTAAAAAAACGTCATTATATTAAACATAATAATGAGTTCTATAAAACTAAATCAATGTAATAACAACAACATTTTCCACATATTAGATGATGAATGATTATGGATTGTTTTATCTATTTCATTTAAATTGATTTATTTGTCATAAAACAATGCAAGCCCGTGATTTTGACAAGAACGTTATCATAAACCCAGACTAGTTCAGGTTTTTGATCAAAAATCTGGATTGTTACAGGTTTATGATGAAATTGAGTTTAAAATGTGTTATCTTCCGATTTTTCACCAAAAACCTAGGTTTTTGATCAAAAACCTAATTTTATGAAAAACCTGCGGCATATATATGGACAACCTGATTGCCAAGCTTAGCAGTATGTATGTGGGCTGTCACATTGACGGGGTTGCGGTCAATAATTTAAGTTATGCTGATGACATGGTGCTGCTGAGCCCGTCAATAGGGGCCCTCCGCAAGCTATTAAAAGTATGTGAGCAGTGTACCGAGTGTCATGGTCTGAAATATAATGTCGCCAAAGGCGAGTGTATATTTTTCGGCCTGGGTGATAAAACCCAATATGACCTTTCACCTGTCTTTCTTAATGGCTCTCCTCTAAAGAGTGAAAAAAATTAAATGTTTAGGGCATATTATCACTGAGGACTTGAAGGACAATGAGGATATTGAACGTGAACGCAGAGCGCTGGCTGTTCGTGGTAATATGTTGGCTCGCAGGTTTGCTCGTTGCTCGACTGAGGCTAAGATAGCGCTTTTTAAAGCATATTGCCAGTCGTTTTATACGAGCACCTTGTGGGTTAATTATACGCAGAAGATACAGCGCTCTGCGGGTGCAATACAATAACGTCTTCAGGATGTTATTGCGGTTGCCACGGTTCTGCAGTGCGTCCGCGATGTTTGCCGAAGCGCGTAGGTACGGATGATTTTTATGCAATAAGACGCAAGAGGGTGTCATCCCTGTTAGGCAGAGTACGGGGCAGCAGCAATGACATCCTGAGAACAATATCAACTAACTAAATATCAGTGTCCAATACACTCGCTCTGGGTGCAAATTGTAGTTGGTAAAATTAAATAAGTAAGTAAAGATTTCACAACTTTGTATACAGGGTTAATTGTAAAACACCGAAAACCTCTCAGGACTATGTTACTAACATCATAATGAACAAGTTATGTTCTATGACTTTTAAAAATTCGTCATATTTTAGTTCACCAGATTTTCATAAAAAAATAAAAATATTTAAATTGAATGCCCTAAATGTTACGGAGTCTATGCGAAACAAAAGAAAGTGATAGTATAAATCGTTTTCTTTTGCTTCGCATAGACTTCGTAACATTTAGGGCGTTCAATTTAAATATTTTTAGTTTTGTATGAAAATCTGGTGAACTAAAATATGACGAATTTTTAAAAGTCATAGAACAAAAGTTGTTGATTATGATGTTAATAACATAGTCCTGAGAGGTTTTCGGTGTTTTACAATTAACCCTGTATAGGTACCTACATACCTACCTACATAGATTATAAGTGTTTTTGTTACTAACCATTATAGATGCTTGATATCTGAATAATAAATAAATTTGAATTTGTTAACGCAGTAATCAGAGCTTTTTATATATAATTTATATTTATATTGCAAAGAGGAAAGAAAAGAAAAGGAAAGATTTGATTGTTTACATTAAATATGCTCCGAAACTACAGAACCGATTTGATAAATTATTTTTTTCCATTATATTTTCATTATCCCTGATGAACATAGGCGATAGAATATTTTCAAAAATGTTAGAGATCCGTATAATATATAATAATACTAGCTTCCGCCCGCGACTTCGTTCGCGTGGAAGGAGTTTCCCGCTTAAATCCCGATCCCATAAGAATTTCGGGATAAAAACTATCCTACGTCCGTCGCAGAGTCCTAAACCATTCCCATGCCAAATTTCATCTAAATCGGTTCAGCGGTTTAGGCGTGAAAAGGTAACACACAGACAGACAGAGCTACTTTCACATTTATAATATTAGTATGGATTATAAAGAGGTAAAGTTTGTTTGTAAGTTTGTATGAGAAGAGAAAGACATTTAAATCAAAACTAAGATGGTGCCAGAATAACCAAAATAAAATAAAAATGGACATCTTAGCCGAGCATCACAAATCTAAAGATTTAATACAAATAAATTCAATTCAGGACCGGGCGTCACCGCAAGCGTAGCCGGGCAACATGAGCCTGTTTTACGCTTACATGTCAATGTTGCGTAGTTGTTAAGTATTTTATTTTGTTTCTGGTAGATGTAAGTTCTTAGATGTAATGTGTAGATTCGTTTGTATACTAACCCAAATGGATCTAGTCTGAAATAAACTGACTGGCTGGACGCAACGACGCAACTGAAGGGCGGTATTCTAACCGCGAGCCCCACTTCACCCCGCACAACTAGCAATACTAAGTAGAAAGGGCACAACTGCCACTTGCGCCTGCTTATTTTTCGTAATACTGAGTTACAATAGCACATCTATGCAGAATAGTCTTTTCTCATGACCGTGCAGAAGTGTCTTTTAATTGAATGAATAGAAAAAAAAGAACTGAAAAATATGATGAATTAAATATTTTTTTTTAAATAAATAAGACGCTTCTACTGAAATGCGTCTTGCGTGTGCGTCAGAAATGTCTTTTCTATTTATTAATATTTAATTCATATCGCAGATACGTCTTATTTAACAGTGAGATTCATAGGGTTCTGTTTAATTTATGCGAAATATAAAAATACTGGGGGATGCCATTTTTTTTACTGATTTAAAATATATACATAAGACAATTTCGAAAAAAATGTTAGATGCGTCTTTTTTCGTTATGGCGGCAGTATTAATGTTGGCTACCTAATAATATTTTCAGCGTTATTTTTTTCCCCTGTACCCTTTTTGCTACTGCAAGATTGAAATAATAACATAGAAATTTGGTGCCTTTTTAAAAATGGTTAAATCAGTTTGCCATTCCTCCTCTTTTTCTCTTGGTGCAGAACCAAGTGAAGATATTTAAAAACGAGACGGTACTTCAGTAGGCTGGTAGTGTTTAAAGACTGTTGAGAAAACATAAAAGATTTTTAAGGTGGGCATTATACATATATACTAGAAAAATAAATATATATAAAATTTTGTTTCCATTTATTTATTCAACTACTTCTTATTTTTCTCCCAAGCCGCATTTGTAACTTCTCCGAGGATTTTGGACCCGGGTACGACGAATTTCTGGAAAGATGGGTGTGCTTCCAATCTAGCCAACCACGCAGCGGTACGAGGGAATCTAAAAGATAGGACAATTTCATCATGTTGAAAAGTAGTTTAAACGAGGGGCTAGTTCATTTTAATGATGAGAAACAACATAAACTAGGTATTGCTTTGAATACAAAAGGAATACATATACCCGGGTACCCCACAGCTGCCAGTTAGACAAATAGTAAAACATAATAATTATTTATTTATACAGATGAATTGAGAACCTACTTCTTTTTTTGAAGTCGGGAAACAAATCGAGAGCACCTGAGTTTTCTCATAAACACCTTTATACAGTATGTTAAATAACAGAGGGGGTTCCCGATAACCCGCAATAGTATAGCATCCATACATGCTACAAAAAATATTACCATTCGAATTATTACCTTCAAGTACGCGTGTACAGAGTGTTTTTAGGGTTCCGTAGCCGAATGGCAAAAAACGGAACCCTTATAGTTTCGACATGTCTGTCCGTCTGTCTGTCTGTCCGTCCGTCCGTATGTCACAGCCATTTTATTCCGAAACTATTAGGACTATACGTGTAAAACTTGGTAGGTAGATGTATTCTGTGAACCGCTTTCTGATTTTAAGAGAAAATTTAAAAAATATTTAAAAGAAAATATTTTCAGTTTCAGTTCCATGTATGGGGATACATGGAACTGAAACTGAAAATATTTTCTTTCATGAAACCTATACGTGTGTGGTATCTATAGACAGGTCTTTAAAAATGACATTAAGGTTTCTAAAATGACTTTTTCATAAAGTTAATCGTTTAAAAGATACACGCTTCCAAAGTGGTAAAATGTGTCCCCCCCTCTAACTTCTATAATAATGAAGTGAAAAATCTAAAAAAAACCACATGTTGTAGATCTTAATGTAAACTTTCAACCAAAATTGGTATGAACGAGATCGAGTCAGCAGTTTTTGAGATACAGTATATTTTCTAAAACCACAAATATAACTTTGTAATTCATACAAATACTATGAAAAACAAAGTTATTTGGCGTAGTTGTAAAAATTGTAAATAAGCTAGTTTTAAGAAATTTGTAAGGTGTTTTTTTTCAAATAAATATTTTAAGTATATTATATTTATTATAGTTACTACGGAACCCTTCATGGGTGAGTCCGACTCGCACTTGGCCAATTTTTTACGTATCAATTTAACATTTTTAGTGAATATTTTAATATAAAAAAATAAAAACATTTTGTTTTCGAAGGGTAATATTTTTTGTAGCATGTATGGATGCTATACTATTGCGGGTTAACGGGAACGCCCTCTGTTAGTTAACATACTGTATTACACACATAATTTCTTAGTAATACTAGTGGCCGTACTGTGTTAAACTGGACCTTAATGTAAATTGTATATTAGTACATTATGGTACAAGTGGGTTGATTATTACCGCTGAGGCGCCATTGAGACCCGAGCCGTTAGGTGAGGGTCTTAAGAGAGCCGAGGACGGTAATCATCAATACACACGTGTATCATACGACGTTTTTCAACACACTTGTGAAGAAAATAATACTAAAAAGCCATTTTATTTAGTGAGTAAAAAGTTTAATTAGAGAAACAATTAGTAAATGTGCAGTTGGTAAAATTATAATTAACTGTTTTTGATGGCATAGCGGTCTCATCAGACAGATTATTTACTGAAATACTTTCATGTTGTATTGTTATTTGAGATGGTTCATTATTCGTGTAGGTAGGTGAAATCCAATCATTGGATGTACTTGGTGTTTCGCCAGTAGGACGCGCCTCAGAGTCAAGTCTAATTCTTTTTGTGATTTTTGCACAAATTTCTTTCTTCATAGCTAGTACTTGTAGACATTTTAATTAATAAATAACTATAATTTCAACAGTGAAAACGAGTTGTGAAAAAAGTTGTTTTTTCGCAATGGCGGGAAAAATTAATCAGTTTTCCTATGCGCGCGCATCTAACAGATCGGCCATAGACTAAAAGAATGAGGTTTCTTTTTTTTGGCTTTTCTCGGATAGCGTTTTAGCCACGTACAAAATGGGTAATTCAAAGTTTTCTTTATCACAGAAAAAACAAAAGTTATATTTGAGTGAAAGTTGTATTTATTAAAAACGTACAAGTTGAAATTTATCTATTTAAATACGAAGTTGCATGAAACTAGAGTCTGGCAAACGAAAGTAGACACTCGAATTATTTGCAAACTTTTTATATGGCAATGTTATACAAATGTCAAACTCAATTTTCCAAAACTTATTTAGCGAAAAATGAACAAAACTATCTAAACTGGAGTACTGGAGATGTTGTTTTGCATGATATCTAAATATCAAGAAAAACAACAGGAGAAAGGCGCCGAATTCAAACAAAAACAAGATTGTTTACGTGTGGTATTCGATTTCATAAGTTAGTATGACGCTACTAAGTTGATACTTTGTCGTAATTCATAATTTATATGTATCTTTTAGCGAGGAAATATATTTATCTATTTTGATTCACATTAATTTTATAGTATGTTAAACACCTTCATAAAATGCATTATGCTTATTTAATATACTATTAAATGTTTCAAGGTTTTTAACATTTTTTTTTTCTTTTATAGAAAATCTGGTGGATGTAGCAGGGGTTGATGAGATAGTGAAAACTATTGAAAAACTTGCGGATTTAGAGCAGAAAGATAGGATAAGAACCCAGAACCAGTACTTGGATGAAATAGATTCAATCACTGGTAAGTTTTTACTAGGAATACATAACTTTTATAAAGATGTAATTGAATTTATGATTTGCAGAACCTAATCATTCTGTTTTACCATACTTTACAGAAGTGAGCGTTTTTACATTAAAAAGAATTAAAAAGGAAGGTGCGCGTAAAGGCCGTATAAACTCACAGTGTCCGACTTAGTTTCGCCATAGATGCTCTTCGTTACAAAATTAACGAATTTTATATCGTTAGAAAACAAGTTTAAAATGAAACACACCAGAGCCAGTATATGAAGTTGATGAAATTCTGAAGCAGAATGGGCACGAGGTATTGCGACTTCCCCCCTACCACTGTGATCTAAATGCCATTGAGTTAGTATGGAGTTTGGCTAAACGTAAAGTGGCAAGTAAAAATATTGGCATTTAGCAGTGGAGTTAGAGAAAGTTATAAAAGAGTCGTTTGAAAATATAACTGCCGAGGAGGGAAAGAAAATGACTGATCATGTCATCCATGTTGAAAATAAATATAAAGAAAGGGTCAGAATTACAGAAAATAATTTAGAAAATTTTAAAATAAGCGTAGGAAACAATGATTGTAGTGACTAATGAAACTTTCCACATGGAAGTCTTACATTCAGATTTAGATTATAGTGAATAAATCAGAAGTTTTTAGAATACTGTTGTTTTCTTTTTTAATTCGAATTAAGACACAATATCTAAACTATTTCCTACCTAAAATACCTCTTGTATTTTTATTCTGATGAAATAAAATAGATAATTCTAAAGTATCAAATAAGGTTATTGCAGGTAATTCATAGTAGTTTTAGGGTTGCTATGCTGATATTTTTTAAATTTGCCGCGCTTTTTCAGTCTCTACTTTCGTTTGCCAAACTCTAGCAAGCAATAGGTAGGTACATTAATTTATTTGTACTATTGAACACGATCTTTTTTGTTTCGAAACTTTTTTAAAAACATAGCAACTCAACCAATTTAAAAAAAAAAAACCTATAACTCACTTGTGAATAATAGTAAAGAAAAATTCAGTTTGATTACAGGTGTCATTATGTGCCTAATTGCGGTGAAATTAGAGCCATTTTATGAGCAAGTGTGTTGAAAAATGCATTATTATGAAAATTTGCTTTCTGCACTCCTCTATACATATAAACTGCGCTAAATTTTTATTCACCACTCACACACACACACACAACATTTTCGTAAAAGGAATACAAAGTTTTTGCTTCACGTATTAATATATATATAGGTAACAGATGCCCACGGCTTTGCTCGCGTGTATATTTTTTTCTCAATTAAATTAAAGTAGAAAATGTCACTAAGTACCCAGGTCCCTCAACTATCTTCACACCAGAAAACACATCGAACTGAAATCGAATAGAATCGAAATCGTTTTATCGTGAAAGAAAAACATAAAATATTTCGCATGTTTATATTACCTGCACATTTACTAACTAAAAAAGTACAACGTAATAACCTTATTATGCATTATTGTCATTTACTCTTAATGTTTTTGCATACACTTGTAAAGAGCTAGACAGTTAGTGTTTAAATATAAATAAAAATGCAAATTACAATACACAGCTATTTAGCGGTATAGTATATAATGACACACGTTACCCACACGTCATTATATACTATACAGTAAATAACTAAATAGCCGTTTGACGTTATTTGCATGTTTATTTATATTTTTAAACACTGTCTGTCTGGTCGTGGCTAAATATTAAAACCTTAATAATGAGAACATTATTTATTATAGAACAACCAATTAACACATCCACAGTGTTAGTAGAAAAATTAAACTATTTTAGTAAACTTAATAACGCTAAATAGGTACAAATACAAATACCAACTGGACGCGCTTGAGTCTATCGAGAAGCGGGCCAAGAGACTCATTGGCAACGATGCACTGGTCGGGTCAAAGCTCCAGAGCCTTGAACACCGACGACGAGTTGCAAGTCTATCGGTTTTCTATCGGTTACATTTCGGGGAGTGTGCGATGGAATTACACAATCTAATTCCGCCAAGCCTGTACCATCATCGGACTACGAGACAAACGGCGAAGCGCCATCGTTACATGGTGGACATCCCACCCATACGCACAAAACGTTTTGGGAATACCTTCATTGTGCGTACGGCTAAGGAGTGGAATTCCCTGCCGGAGTCTGTGTTTCCCGACAGCTACAACCTAGGAGTCTTTAAGTCCAGAGTGAATAGGTTACTTTTAGGTAAGCGTGCTCCATCTTCGATCACATCATCACTTACCATCAGGTGAGATGGTGGTCAAACGCGAACCTATTTTCAATAAAAAATATATATAATTCCTAAACACATTGCCTACTGAATTTTTGGTTATTTTTTTTTTCCTATTTATGTGCTTAGGATGCCGCTAGAGCTTTTGCGCAATCTACTTATGCTTGACGGTGCCCTCTTCCACACCATAGCACTAAATTTGTAAGCTTGGGCTTCCGCGAACGAAGCGCGTAGGACCCGAGACACCCAAGAAGGTGGTATTATTTATTTAAGGACAACCAACAAAGCATTCACCAATAAACGTGACTGTTTAAGTTACAATATTATTACAAAAAATAGTGTAGCATTAATTAAAGGCTGCCACATAAATGTGAAAACAGAGATAAAACAAAACAGAACTAACTAACATTGCGATGGCTATCTAGGTATTACTAATTGCTAAAGCTATTGCTTTAGTACCAACAAAACATTTCACATATTTTAATTTTAAGGCGAATGAAAAGTTAAATAATTAAGAAATAAAAAATATAACTTGTTATACGTGGAAAGACAGAAGAAAATATGCAACAAAATACTTTTTAATTTTTGTAAAAATGCCCTATGTAAAACAGACTTGAATTTCTGCAAGGAAAAAGAAGTGTTATTAAAAATTTGCTTACTTATCGGCGTCCAACTTGTGCAATCCTTGCATGGATATAGCGGTAGCACCCACACTGAGGTCAGCGATGGTGAGGTGGTCAGTGGCTATGTACTCGTGGTCGGCGAGGTAAGCTTCCACTATGCCGTACGCCTCGTCGATGTCAGCTTTGTGCTTCTCTGTGGGGCCGTCCAGGTCGCCGAATATCGCTGGCAGCTGTCGGAAGAAAACAGGTTATCATCATCATAGTTTTAATTTTATTAATAAACTAGTATTTGCGTGTTGCGCGAGGTGCAAGCACCTCGCGTGCTTGTGAAAAAAAAAGTGGGGGGGGGCGATGGGGGGGGTTTAGTATTTGCGTGTTGCGCGAGGTGCAAGCACCTCGCGTGCTTTTTATAAAAAAAAAAAATGGGGGGGGTGATGGGGGGAGGGGGTTGCACAAGTATTTCGACTAAAGCATTGCCCCTCTAAATGAATCTGAAAAAAAAAATGTTCCAAGTCTCTTAGATTCCGAGATCCGCCTAAAGGGGGGGAGAAGGGGGGCGGGGGGGGACTTTGATAAATAGTGTTTACTTTACCGAGCCTCCTCTATACGAATCCGTAAAAAGAAAAAAATACGGGTCTCGTAGTTTCCGAGATACGATAGGGGGGGGTGAGAAGGGGGGGGAAAAGGGGAGGTTTGGCACTTTTCCCGTAGGTTTGAGAAATACTTGTTTACGAATCTGTCAAAATATACCCACCTCCCCATCCACCATCTGGGAGAACAATTATGTCAGTGAGTGAGTGAGTGAGTGAGTGGTAATTTAGCTTTATATAGTATAACTAGTATTTGCGTGTTGCGCGAGGTGCAAGCACCTCGCGTGCTTGTGAAAAAAGCTAAAGCATTGCCCCTCTAAATCAAGTATTTGCGTGTTGCGCGAGGTGCAAGCAGCTCGCGTGCTTGTGAAAAAAAATAAGCATTGCCCCTCTAAATCAAGTATTTGCGTGTGCTTGTGAAAAAAAAAAAAAAAGAGGGGGGTGTGATGGGGGGGGGGTTGCACAAGTATTTCGACTAAAGCATTGCCCCTCTAAATGAATCTGAAAAAAAAAATGTTCCAAGTCTCTTAGATTCCGAGATCCGCCTAAAGGGGGGGAGAAGGGGGGCGAGGGGGGGGACTTTGAAAAATGGTTTTTACTTTACCGAGCCTCCTCTATACGAATCCGTAAAAAGAAAAAAATACGGGTCTCGTAGTTTCCGAGACACGATAGGGAGGGGGGAGAAGGGGGGTGAAAAGGGGAGGTTTGGCACTTTTCCCGTAGGTTTGAGACTTACTTGTTTACGAATCTGTCAAAATATACCCACCTCCCCATCCACCATCTGGGAGAACAATTATGTCAATGAGTGAGTGAGTCAGTCAGTGGTAATTTAGCTTTATATAGTATAACTAGTATTTGCGTGTTGCGCGAGGTGCAAGCACCTCGCGTGCTTGTGAAAAAAACTAAAGCATTGCCCCTCTAAATCAAGTATTTGCGTGTTGCGCGAGGTGCAAGCACCTCGCGTGCTTGTGAAAAAAACAAAGAAAAAAAATGGGGGGGGGGAGATGGGGGGGTTTAGTATTTGCGTGTTGCGCGAGGTGCAAGCACCTCGCGTGCTTGTGAAAAAAAAAAAAAAAAAAAAGGGGGGGTGGGGAATGGGGGGGGGGTTTGCACAATTATTTCGACTAAAGCATTGCCCCTCTAAATGAATCTGAAAAAAAAAATGTTCCAAGTCTCTTAGATTCCGAGATCCGCCTAAAGGGGGGGAGAAGGGGGGCGGGGGGGGGACTTTGAAAAATGGTTTTTACTTTACCGAGCCTCCTCTATACGAATCCGTAAAAATAAAAAAATACGGGTCTCGTAGTTTCCGAGATACGATAGGGGGGGGGAGAAGGGGGGGGAAAAGGGGAGGTTTGGCACTTTTCCCGTAGGTTTGAGAGTTACTTGTTTACGAATCTGTCAAAATATACCCACCTCCCCATCCACCATCTGGGAGAACAATTATGTCAATGAGTGAGTCAGTCAGTCAGTGAGTGGTAATTTAGCTTTATATAATATAATATAAAACGCTTCCGTTACTGACTGACTGACAGACAACGCACAGCCGAAACTACTGGGCACAAGAAGCTGGGCATGTAACATACATGCCTTGCCATTGCCTTGGGGTGTGTAGGGGAGCACTAACAAAGGATTTTTGGAATTTCCCACGGGATCGGAATTTACACGGGAAAACCCCCGACGCGATCGAATTCGCGGGCAACAGCTTATACAATTTAAATTATCAATCACAATTTGCTATTAAACAATTTTTGAAAAGATATTTTAAAATTTACGTAGGTTTATTTTATACCTCTTGCAATAATTATTTTTTCTCAAAAAAGCGTTATGTAGGTAGTAGGAAAAAAATTAATTTAATTTATGAATTTGAAATTCGCGCCAAAACAGCCGGTCATTTGACACTTGCGGATGTGACATTATAATTCAATAAACAATGTGCAAAAGAATCTAATTACGACGCTATAACTCTGAAGCTATTTTGTGGAAAACTAACACCTTTTTCACTGGAATTTTGAAAATGACAAGCTACAAGACGTGTGCCGTGCCTACTACAATTAAATTTCCTGAAAAAATGTTTATACACGTTCCTAAATGCCCTAAGCGTCGAAAGTAGAGGTTACAACTAGCACGTCGAGACTCAAAGTTTTCATCTGATAAATCTGCAATATTCTTTTGTGAGAACCACTTTGATGTAAGTATTTAGAAGAAATCAACTTAGTCTCTGATTTACTAAAAACAAATGAGTAAACCTAACCTAATGTTGTTAATAAAACATGACCAAAATAAAAGTAAGTAGGTAATTAATACATTCGTGTCACGAATTAAATCAAATTTGCGACCATAAATGAATCAACTTTAGGCAGATTCGCACTGTCAGCTTTTGTATAGCCTGACTCCATTTTACGAAACGTCTCAACAGCATAAATAAAAATATTTTTTATTAATTATCACAGTAAATTGCACACGATATGGATGTGACGTCATACGACGCTCAATCATGGCCGCCCGTGTTTCGGTTCTCGTATCCACAGATAAAAAAACTCAAATCTATTTTTCAATAATAAAAATATTTACAATTTATTTTTATGCAAAAAACGTATTGTATAATTATTTTTGTTAATTATTTATAAATTAATTATCAAAACTGGGCAGAGGATATTTGCGTCAAACCATGGCGTCGAAATTTTCGTGCCCGAAGCGATGAGACTCAGTGAGACTTTCAGCGTTCCTGCTCCATCCAACCCCACTGATCGTAACGTGTATCTGCGCTTACTATATCAGAACGTGCGTGTGCTCAAAACCAAGCTACCCATTTGGAGGACAAGCTTACTACTCGCCGAGCATGACGTAATAGCCGTAACAGAGACAAATCTGGATAGCTCGGTGGAGGACGCAGAAATGTCAAGCGGTGATTGGCGGATTCTACGCAGAGACAGAGTATCCCCGGGTGGTGGCGTACTTCTCGCCGCGCGCCCTGGCGTTACCATGACGAGACGACATAATTTTGAGACGGCTGGCGGCGAAGATCTATGGGCAACGATGATAATTCATGGCGTATTTTAACTGTGTGTGCTGTCTACATCAAGCCCACTGCTACTGACGATGACTATATGGCGTGGTTTTGCAAAGTTGAGAGTAACATCTGTAATATGAACGGAACTGTTTTAATCTTAGGCGATCTTAATTTAAATAGTGCATCCGTGAATGTAAACAATTATTATCATTATTTCCTAAGCTTTTGTAATCTGGCTGAGATGAATGAAGAATGATGATGATGATGATGATGATGATGTGATGATGATATGCGTGGGAGTAAGTTAGATGTAGTGTTGGCTCGGGAGGGCACTGGTGTTAACTGCGAGCATGTCATAGGGATGGAGTTGGTACCAATTGATTTGTATCATCCTCCGTTAGACATTGCGGTTAACATCGCAACGGACAAGGTTAACGAAAAATTAGACCCCAGCAACATTGATCGTAGTAGGGATTGGAATTTTCGTAAAGGAAACTACACACTACTATACGAGCAAATTCGTTCTGCTCCTTGGAGTGACGTTCTTCGCTGCAATGACGCTCCCACCGCTGCTGGTAAGTTTTACCAGATTCTGTATAGTTTGTTTGATTCTTCCGTTCCAAAGAAGAGGAGAAGGAGTACTGGCAATCGGCGTTATCCAGTTTGGTTTACTCGAGACATCATACGCGACAGTCAGCGTAAAAGTAAATTGCACAATAAATGGAAACGCTCGCGATGTAGTTTTACGTATGCGGAGTTTAGCAACCTCCGATCAAATCTCAAATTAAGAACCCGGGAAGCTTACAAAGTATATTGTCGTCACCTTGAAAACAATATAGCAAAAGACCCGCGTCAATTCTGGCAGCATGTTTCGAGTCTGCGATCAAAGGGTGGTTTCGAGCCAACTGTTGTTCATAAAGGTGAGACTAGTTCGGGTGTCGGAGCGGCCGAGGCGTTTGCTCAATATTTTGCCAGCGTTTTTTTGCCTGATACACCTCAGTTGGACCCAACAAATGTTATCGTTTGTAGTGAAGGAGATAATATTCCTCTCCCCTTTTTAGACCTTGTGGATGTAGTTAAGGGAATTGCTAGACTCAAGTCCTGTAGTTCAGTTGGCCCTGACAACATTCCAGCATTTATTCTCAAGGGATGTAACGATATCTTGGCAGTTCCTCTATGTCATATCTTTAACCTAGCCCTCCAGTCTGGCATTTACCCTGAGCAGTTTAAAATTTCGCGGGTCACTCCCATACCTAAAACTAGAGATAAAACATCTGTAGAGGAACACAGACCCATCGCTATCCTGCCTACCATAGCTAAGGTCTTTGAACACATACTGCATAAATTTATACACAAACGCATAGATATGTCTTTATCTGATGCGCAACACGGTTTTCGACCCGGTCGCTCCGTAAATTCAAACTTGCTTATTCATGTTGATTATATATCTAGTGGCATGGACATAGGTAGGCAAGTTGATGCGCTCTATTTCGATTTCCGTAAAGCTTTCGATAAAGTTGACAATGATGTGCTATTGACGAAGCTGGGAGCCATCGGTTTCTCGTCCGCTTGGCTTAACTTCTTTTCTGACTACCTGCGGGATCGCAAACAGTTTGTCCGACATGGCTGCTTCGAATCCAAGCCTTACTACACTCGCTCAGGTGTGAGTCAAGGATCTGTTTTGGGGCCACCTCTCTTCCTAATCATGATCAATGATCTTATTTCCAATGTCAAGTTTGCGAAATGCTTGCTCTATGCTGATGACTTAAAACTTGTTGCGCAAATCAAAACGGTTGATGATTGTAAACTCCTGCAAAAGGACATTGACGCCATCTATGAGTGGAGCATCCAGAACAGGCTGTTTTTTAATACGAGCAAGTGCTATGTCATGACGTATGGTCGGAAGTTGCAACCAATCCATTACAACTATTGTTTGGGTGGAGAAGCAATTACTCGTGTCACCAATATTAAGGACTTGGGAGTGACCTTTGACCGATACCTACCTGACTTTTAGAGATCACGTCTCTGCCCTTGCGAAAGAATCTTTTAGGCGCCTAGGTTTTGTACTAAGAAATGCTCGGGATTTCCGCAATCCCAATGTTATTAGGCTATTATACACCACTTTGGTAAGGAGTAAACTTGAAAGCAGTGCCTGTGTCTGGCATCCTTACACTGCAATTCAAACATTAATGATAGAAAAGGTTCAGAAAACCTTCCTGAGGTTCTTATTCAAAAGGTTGCCACTGGGTATTACCACTTCTTCCCTTACATGTACCCTACCAACTACCTTTTAGGAATGCTAGGCTTTAATTCTTTGGAGGTGAGGAGAGGCTTTGATCAGCTCACAGTAGCCTGCAAGATCCTGAGCGGACGTATCAATTGTCCCGAGCTCCATGGCCTTTTCTGCCGACTATTCGTGCCTGACAAGTACATCCGACATCGTCAGAACCGCTTACACAATTTGTTTGCTCCACCGACTTCCAAAACTGTCGCCAGAGCTGAATCCCCAGTATGTCGCACCCTAAGGATGCTCAATGCCCTCCTGACTACCAACCCTGAATGAGATGTGTTTGCTGACGAATGGAGTAAAATTATGCGTGCATGTCTGGTCTTCTGTGAAAGGAAGTATGCAAGAGTATTTACTGTTCCATGTTAATTTTAATTTTATTTTATCTTATATAATTTCAATTTTCAATCACAATTATTACTATTCTTATCTTAAATGTATTTCTATTTCTATGTTAATTAATGTAATTGGTGTTGTACCGTTTTAATTAACTATAAATAAATAAAAAATAAATAAATTTTAACCTTTAAGCAACCACATTTAACACATTTCATATTTTACCGTGACAACAGTCAAATAGCCAATTATTATTGTTCTTTTCTTAAATGTATTTCTATGTTAAATAATGTAATTGGTGTTGTACCGTTTTAATTAACTATAAATAAAATAAAAAATAGCTTGTATCGTTTCCACTGTACACCACGCGAGCCCATTGCAGGTTGGTGAATGTCACATGGCTTCAGATTTTTCGGTCCTCACGAAATACAGATACTGAAAGGAAATCTATTTTTGTATGCTGAATTCTAATATATATCATGTTATTATGCAGTTAATTTGTAAATTTTCTCCTACAGATGTAGCACTCTCGAAGAAAATGCGACGATAAAATAACAATAAAGAAGCATAAGATTAATAAATGTGTACTTAAATTGTAGTTACAGTTCCGTCTCTATTCGTTTTATATGTGGGTCATTCCACAAAAATCGGTACACTTTTGATGTTGTTTTGTCCCAAACCTTTTTAAGATACTTTTGGATATTTGAGTAGTGTATATTATATGTAATTGATTAACTATCTTATATCTAAAAGGGCCAGTCATTTTACGCTGATTTTTTACTGGCTATTTCCTCTTTGGATAATTTTGGCTTCTTTTTAGGTGGCATTTTTCTGCAAAATGGAAAATAACACTTAATGCTTAAATATTGTGACCAACGACCGCAAACAACTTATTATCAGTTTATAACTTCCCAGTTTCTAAACTCAAAATAAAAAAGCCAATCGTTAACTGTAGTATTATGCATTTTATATTTTTTTTTATATAAATAACATAAACCCTAAATGACTTTTTCGTCCCCTAATATTATTTCATAAGGTTTCTAGGTCATTTCACTTATAACCTAGCTATATCCGTCAGTTCGCACAATTAAGAGCTAGGGCCTGATGGTCCAGGGACTGACGATTTGGAGTAAAACTTAAGACAATTGCAGGTTAACTTCTAATAAAAGTTGTTTAATACGATGTGCCAAAGAAGACCGACAAATCACACGTAAATATTGTTTAATTATCATCAATTTCCTATTATAAACAATAAAACTACTCATCGAGGGAATGACAAAGTGACTGGATCAACACGTGTTTCCGCAACAACTGCCGTGTTTGCACTGATTCACAAAATGGCTGCCGCTCAGCGAGTATGGTCTATGGATAACTTCGTGTCGAACTTTTAAATCAACTAGATGTTATTCACTCTTCATTCATATTATGGCGCGAAATTTGTAAATCTTGTCGTGGCTAGGGAATGACGGATAAAATCGAGGACACTTTTATAACTTCAGAAAATCGAATTATTTTTTATTGAAACTAAAAAATATTAATAGAATTTGGTGTATGTAAGATAAACTAGATAACTGTTAAATAAAATAAAGTATATAGTTGATGTATCTATAAATATGGGTGCCCAAACATAAACTTTTGGAGTGCGGACATGCCTAGGGACTGATATTTTGGGGTCTTTATGAGAGATTTCAGATTTATTTAAATGTATTTATTTCTAAATATATGGGTAATGAACAAAACACATTGCGAGCTGTTACTTAACAATTTTGGAACAAAATATTACTAATTATACTATGTGAAATATGTCGCGGACAATGAGTGGTACTATTTTTGTGGAATGACCCATGTATAAGGTTGGTTAATACAAGCTGTGAAAAAACTATTAAGTAGGTATTACTATGTATATGGCTTATAACAGTTATAACTAACTAACTATACCTATACATAAGCCATAGTTCAATCCTAAGATAATTGCAATCAAATGATGTCAACAGCAATTTTGTTCAAAATGAAACACCTTTGCAAATAATGCATTATTTTAGAAGAAATTAGAATACCATAAAAAGGTTACAGTGAGTCAACCTTAATAGATTGACATTATACTCTCGTGACAATTTTTAAAACTTTTAAAGGGGAACAATTCCGTCATACACGGTTTTTGCGTAATTTTAACCGTTTACACAGTGCACGCAACGGAATCTATCAAAAGGAATATTTTATCCCCTCTTTGTAAAAAATTCATTGATGCTCCGCTCCCTTTGTTCGTAGTGTGATGTTGTTATAGCGGCTCCACATTAGTGCCGTGAAGCCCTGTAAACAAACGTGAACGTGAATGTGGACGGTTTTCGCGGGGTTCACGTGCATTCACGCCTGTTCCCCGATCAGTGTCGGTATTTTGTCCCGCGACAAAGGGTTCGCGCCCTCTTCGCGCGGCGTTCACGCGTACACATCCACATTCGCGGCCCCATGCCAGTTTACTCCGGACAAAGGCGAACGAACGTCTGCAGTAGTATGATATCAGGCATCAGTCAGTTTAATAACATATTCATGGACATCAGATGTACATAGGGCTCAAGCCACTATGCTAGATGATAATGGTACAATGTTTTACAGCAATGGTCAATCTAAGCAGATATTTTTTCAAGTCATTTGCAATTTAAAGGGGATTGTTTTTATATTATGTAGCAGCAGCTTCTACGTCCATTTCGCGGCAGGTTTCACGAACGATTGAAGTATCCCGTGAATGTGGAGGGCACAACTTGTGCCGTGAATTCACGGCGGGAATTTGCGCGTGAACTCTCGGCACTAATGTGGAGCCGCCATTATAGCCTTCCCTGATAAATGGGATATCCTGAGTCTTTAGCTGATTTGTTTGAAATTTACTGAGTCTCTAGCTTTATAATATAGTATCTATCTATCTATAGTTCTTTTTTATTACGCATGAGCCCGCTTTTGACGCTTTTGTAAGTGTAAGATGAAGTTTACGATCGAACGAGCGAGCCCAGAAAATGCCTATTCACTCTTGCTTTAAAGGCTGACGGATCATAATATGTGGCAGAGAACACAGAAGCCGGCAGAGAGATCCACACCTTGGTTGTGCGCACAATGGATTTTGAAGAAAAGCGCTTAGTACGACAAGACGGTATATCGACCGAGTGTGGATGGAATCCTGCGGTACGTCTGGTAGACCGGTAGTAAAAGGGGGTTGAAGGGATTAGGTCGTGGAGCTCCTGCGCACACTCTCCGAAGTATAATCTGTAGAAGATAGACAGGCAAGCAACGTTTCGCCGGTGAGCCAGGCTGTGAAGCTTGCCTGCCAGAACCTCGTCACCTATGAGACTTTTAGCTCTGCGTTATAATATTTTTTTCCGTTTTCTTTACAAAATCTTAGATAAAGCAATATTACTTTTCAATGAGAAGTTAAAAGAACTTACAACAATAACTTTGAGCCTGATGAAGAATATTCCGACGTTGAAGAACATGGCCTGGTCCACGAGGGCGCGCGTGCGCACGTCGCTCGGGTACAGCGACTCGCTCTTGTCCTCGCCGTACACTGACAACAAGTACTTCATGGTAGCGTGACTGAAATACAATAAAATGTGAAATATACGACAATCCTGAAGAGAGGCAATTTTCAGAAAATATTTTTTGACTGCTAACGAAATTAATTATTTATTGAATATTGTGAATTTTATTCTGTATTGTTTTATTCTGGTTATTTTGAATTTGATTTTATTATTAAGTATTTTGAAATTGATTATTATTGACTATCATGAATGTAATTATTAAGGGCTATTATGACTATTTTGGTGTGTATGATCATCAATTTATTATCTATTAATGTTATGCGTTATTTATATGCAACTGAATGTGGCAGGACACAGAGTTACATTTATAAAATATTTCGACTTTAAGATCTGTATTCTTGTATGTACATCACTGACTGGTTTGATGTCACTTACTTCGAAACTCTACCTAATTTACTTCGAGACTATTACAATATGCAAAGCTTTTCAGCCATTGTTGATTAAACGGGCATAAAAGAGTAGGTTATTCAGTTTCAGAATAAAATAGAATATTATAAGTATGAACTTATAATATTCTACTTTATTTATTACAAGAACCTTCTCTTGACAATTATAAATACAACAAAAAAAAAAGAATTAACGACACTGTCTGTCTGTCTTAAATCACTATTTCTTAAAGTCCATCGTTTAAAAGATTATACGTATAAAATGTGCCCCCCCCCCTTCAACTTCTATAATAATGGAGTAAACATTTTTTTAAATATGTATGCTGAAATATGAATGAGATCGGTTCAGCAGTTTTTGAGATATAGCACATTTTCTAAAACCGCAAATATAACTTTGTATTTCATACAAACACTAAGAAAAACAAAGTTATTTTGCGTAATTACTACGGGACCCTTCATAGGCGAGTCTGACTCGCACTTGGCCAATTTATAGGGTTCCGTAGTCAACAAGGAACCCTTATAGTTTCGCCATGTCCGTCTGTCTGTCCGCGGTTTAGCTCAAAAATTATTGGTACTAGAAAGTTGTACTTTGGCATGAGTATACACGTTAATGACGACAAAAAAGTGGTAAAATAAAATTTTGCAAAAACAAATATTTAGGGTACCTCCCCTACATGTAAAGTGGGACGATCATTTTTTTTTTACGTCCTTCCCATAGTGTGGGATATCGTTGGATAGGTCTTTCAAAAATATTACGGGTTTGGCAAGACCGTTTTTTAATTAAGTAAACCGTTCGTGACTTATCAAGCTTTAAAGCAACAATTTTCGTTAGAGTCAAGTGTCCCCCCCCTGTATCAACTAAACGGTTGTAGTTAGAAATTCAAATGTCACGGCAGTAGTACCTATATATAACGAAGTTTAAAGGAAAACTATCACACATAAGTGGGCTTTACAAGTTTACGAGTAATAGTCGACCAATTGTATTTGACTTGAAAATTTCGAACAACTCCATAGAAATGTCGATAGATGGCGCTAAGCGTCAGTTGTATCGCGCTAGTTTTAAGGAAATAATTAGAACAAATGGCCCTAAATAGTCTAGTTCAAACCCAGGTTTGGTGTGTATAGCAACCCACGGTATTATATTGACATTGCTGGAGGTGACCACTGTGAAGCAGTAATTTTCGAAATAAATGCAGTGAAGGTTATAGCTTTTTATAGATCACGCAAATGTCCCAACAGTCGCGCAGTAGGTCTTGTAAGTAATTTACTATCGCATAACAGTCCTTGCATAATATTTGGAGATTTTAATGAAGACTATCTCCGTAACGACAACTGCAGTTTTCAAATTAATACGTGACGCTGGTTACCAGTCTTTATTACAACCACTTCCCTATACACGCGGTGGTACTCAAATAGATCATATTTTTTCACATTTACATTGTGAAGTTGGATTTTATAATTCCTTCTTCAGTTACTATCGGTCTATCTGGGCCCGTTTTTAGAGTGAATTCAAATTAATGTTTTTATTTATTGAAGTGAAAACTTCTTTAGCATCGTTGTGATTTGAAAATTAATGAAACGAAAAAGCGACAGTATCTGTTTGGACCTAGACCTAGACCTAGAAGTTAGGTCGCGGGGGTTGAGGTAGCCCTGAGAGGGGGGCGGGGAGTTGAGGGGAGTTGAGGCGGGTCTCGTGGGGAGTTGAGGGGGGAGTTTAGGGGTGAGTTGAGGGGTGAGTTGAGCGGGGAGTTTAGCGGGGAGTTGAGAAAGGGAGTTGAGAAGGGGAGTTGAGCGGGGAGTTGAGCGTGTAGTTGAGCGGGGAGTTGAGCGGGAAGTTGAGCGGTGTGTTAAGCGGGGAGTAGAGCGGGAATTTGAGCGGGGATTTGTGCGGGGAGTTTAACGGGGAGTTGTGTGGGGAGTTTAGACGGGAGTTGAGGGGGGAGTTGAGGGGGATGTTGAGGGGGGAGTTAAGGGGGAATTGAGGGTGGAGTTGAGGGGGAGATGAGGGTTGAGTTGGGGGGAGTTGAGCGGTGAATTGAGGGGTAGTTGAGAGGGAGTTAAGGGGGGAGTTGAGCGGGGAGTTGTGCGGGAAGTTGTGCGGGGAGTTGAGCGGGGAGTTGAGCGGGAAGTTGTGCGGGGAGTTGAGCGTTGAGTTGAGAGGGGAGTTTAGTGGGGAGATGAGTGGGGAGTTGAGGGGCCGTTGAGGGGGAGTTGAGGGTTGAGTTGAGGAATGAGTTGAGGGATGTGTTGAGGAATGAGATGAGGGGAAGTTGTGGGGGGTTGAGGGGAGAGTTGAGGGGGTAGTTGAGGGATGTGTTGAAGGGGCAGTTGAGGAATGAGTTGAGGGATGAGTTGCGGGGCGAGTCGAGCGGGGAGTTGAGCGGGGAGATGAGCGGGGTGTTGAGCGGGGAGTTGAGCTGGTAGTTGAGCGGGGAATTGAGCGGGGAGTTGTGCGGGGAGTTGAGCGGGGAGTTGAGCGGGAAGTAGAGTGGGGAGTTGAGCGGGTAGTTAATTGGGGAGTTGAGCGGGAAGTCGAGCGGGGAGTTGAGCGGGGAGTTGAGCGGGGAGTTTAGCGGGGAGTTGAGTGGGGATTTGAGCGGGAATCTGAGGGGGGAGTTGAGAGGGAGTTGAGGGGGAAGATGAAGTTGGAGTTGAGGGGTGAGTGAGGGGGAGTTGAGGTGGAAGTTGACGGTGAGTTGAGGGGGTGTTGAGGGGGGAGTTGAGGGGTGAGTTGAGGTTTGAGTTGGGGGGGAGTTGAGCGGGGAGTTGAGGGGGGAGCTGAGAGGGAGTTGAGCGGGGAGTTGAGCGGTGAGTTAAGCGGGAAGTTGAGCGGAGAGTTGAGCGGGAATTTTAGCGGGGAGTTGAGCGGGGAGTTAAGCGGGGAGTTGAGCGGGAAGTTGATCGGGGAGTTGAGCGGGGATTGAGCGGGGAGTTGAGGGGTGAGTTGAGGGCTGAGTTGAGGGGTGAGTTGAGAATCTATTACAAAAGTAATTAAAATTTAGTTATATTTTATTTACCTTAATAAAACGGGAAACTCATTTAAATATTAGCCTTGAATAGCAGCAAGAAATAGGGTTTATTGAAGTGAAAACTTCTTTAGCGTCGTTGTGATTTGAAATTTTGTGAAACGAAAAAGCGACAGTAAGAAGAGACAGACACATAAATTCATAAGATTTAACGTGGAAGAAAATGAGATAGGAAGCATTATACAGTGTTTCTTATGTCGTGGAAATTTTATATGGCAAACCAGGTCAAACTAATACCTTTGAAATTTCGTAAATTTTTTAAGGAATTTTTTTGAAGTGAAAACCTCTTTAGCGTCTTTGTAATTTGAAATTTTATGAAACGAAAAAGCGACAGTAAAAAGAGACAGACACATAAATTCATAAGATTTAACGTGGGAGAAAATAAGATAGGAAGCATTATACAGTGTTTCTTATGTCGTGGAAAGGTTTCACTTCTACCACGTGTGAATTGCACACATGTTTTTTTTTATTATTTTGCTATATAATATCAAACACAAAGCTCCCCCAGCAAACTACTTCCTCAATCTTATTTTTTTGTGACTATTGAGTAGTGTAGCTCTGTGTCCTGTATTTAAATTCAAAACACCGGCTATGACAAGTTTTATAAAAATCTCTAAAAAAATTAAAACTTTCCGTGCAAAATTGTCGGATCAGGTGAGGATTTGTATAGGAAGTCAAATTAGTTAGGTAGTCATGTTTGGCTTTTAGTTAGAGCATGGTACGAAACGATCAGTCAGCGAATACGACACACTAGTGTTGCCCAAACGAGAGTCTCGCAAGAGTTTTGCAATTAGCGATTATCCTATTGCTATTTATTAAACGGTAGTTGAGATCTCAGAACAATGTAACAGAGTCTGTTACATTGTTCTGAGATCTCAACTACCGTACACACACTTGGCTGTTATAAAAACTACGGAACCCTACACTGCGCGTGGCCCGACATGCACTTGACCGGTTTTTTATATATATGGATTACATACCTTTCCGAAATTACGAAATCGCCATCTACCAATGTGGGTACTGTGCCCATCGGATTCAACTGTGAAGTAAAATAAATCGGTCAAGTACTTCGATCAATTATAAGTAGTAGTACAATTGTTGCTAGAAGGTCATATACTTCATTATACAATTTACTCAAAGGGTTTTTTTTCGAATAATTACAATTTTTTTTTCTTTCGTATTTTTTCTGAATATATCATGCAACAAGAATAGTGATCATCCGACCCGATCGTTTCTATTATGCTTTGGGGTACTCTAAGCTTTCTGATAAGGCCTGTTGTTATTAACCACGATACAGTTAAAATATCATCAATGACTTTAGTCCTCAGTGACTGAGTTTATATGTAAGTCGAGAAGTTATCGCGTAACTTCCCAAATGCTTTCCAGCCGAGGCAAAGCATGATTAACCTAATGCAAAGAGTATCGGAACCGCATTGAAGAGTATTAAAGATGACCAGGCACAAGTTTGCGAGGGAATACGGGTGGTTTTATTTAGTACGATTCTGACAGACCCCCCCCCCCCCCCCAAGACGAAGGATATCTTTAAGAATTTCCACCGAGAGGAAAAAACTAATCCAGCCTAAATCTAATTCCACCAAACCCGTTCTATCATTAGAGTGCAAGACGAACGGCGATGCGCCGTCGTTACATGGTGGAACTCCCAACCATACGCACATAACGTTTTGGGAATACTTTCATTGTGCGTGCAGCTAAACAGTGGAATTCCCTGCAGGAGTCTGTGTTTCCTGGTAGCTACATTATAACTTGGGGATCTTTAAGTCAAGACCGAACAGGTTACTTCTAGATAGGTGCTTCATCTTCGACCATATCGTCCCTTACCATCAGGTGAGACGGTGGTCAAACGCGAACCTACCATAAAATCGCAAACGCCGACTTGACTTACCTTAACGTGTTCAGGCGACTTGTGTTCCAGAGTGCTGAAGTCGACATCTCTGACATCAAGCTCAAGCCCCAGAATGTCAGCGAGGATCCGCACAGCGTTTGCCGGCGGGCTAGCGTCCATCTTGTATAGTATCGGCGCCATTTTGTTAACTGAATAGAAGTAAGAAGAGTATACCGGTCAGTGAGGTGACCATGAACTATATTTATCTAGGTATAATAATTTATAAAACAAGAGTGGTAAATGGTTAGAATCGCGCGCAAAGGATTCCAAACTAGTCATAATGTTGTTTTTAATAGGTAATAATATGAATACCGCATTAACTTCAAATCAGTAGACTTCTTATAGGTTTTTATGCAATCTAAAATACTGATTGATTATAGTAAAAACCTGTCTCTGTATTTCGTTATTTTCTCTTTAAATTATGATGTGTGACGTGCGTACTTATATAAATAAATAAAAAAGTGCGAGTCAGACTCCGTGCCGAGGGCGACAGTGTTTTTAGGGTTCCGTAGTCAACAAGGAACCCTTATAATTTCGCCATGTCCGTCTGTCTGTCCGTCTGTCCGCGGTTTGGCTCAAAAACTATTGGTACTAGAAAGTTGTACTTTGGCATGAGTATACACGTTAATGACGCCAAAAAAGTAGTAAAATAAAATTTCGAAAGAAACAATTATTTAGGGTACCTCCCATACATGTAAAGTGGGATGATAATTTTTTTTTTCGTTCTTCCCATAGTGTGGGATATCATTGGATAGGTCTTTCAAAACTATTAGGGGTTTAGTAAGACCGTTTTTTGATTAAGTAAACCGTTCGTGACTTATCAAGCTTTAAAGTACCAGTTTTCGTTAGAGTCAAGTGTCCCCCCCCTCTATCAACTAAACGGTTATAGTTAGAAATTCAAATGTCACGGCAGTAGTACCTATATATAACGAAATTTAAAGGAAAACTATCGCACATAAGTGGGCTTTACAAGTTTACGAGTAATAGTCGACCAATTGTATTTGACTCGAAAATTTCGAACAACTCTATAGAAATGTCGATAGATGGCGCTAAGCGCCAGATGTATCGTGCTAGCTTCTTGTGACGATTGAGTAGTGTAGCTCTTTGTCCGTATTTAAATTCAAAACACCGGCTATGACAACTTTTATACAAATCTCTAAAAAAAATTGAAACCTTCCGTGCAAAATTGTCGGATCAGGTGAGGATTTGTATAGGAAGTCAAATTAGTTAGGTAGTCATGTTTGGCTTTTAGTTAGAGCATGGTACGAAACGATCAGTCAGCGAATACGACACGCACTTGGCTATTATAATTTAACTATGAATTTATTCGTCGTAAAGAAAAATAAAACTTGTTTTAGAATATGCACATTAAGCCCTTTCATTTTGATAATACTTCACTTGAATATTTTTTTATGATTTACACTAATTTATAGTTTTCAGATTGTTCTTTTAACTTTTACCATTTCCAACGATGTTGCAAAATTTCATTGATCTAGGACAACGGGAAGTACCCTATCAATTTTGTTTCCCTTGGCAGTGTAGACATTTGCGTTTTTTTGCGGCAAAAACGGCCGTATCTTTTTATTACATCAATTTAGAAATTTGTTTTTTTTTTAAACTTCAGGGGACTGTACACCTGAGTATATGGTTTTAATTTCAACTCGATATGTCCACTCGTTACCGAAATAAAAGGTTTTGGCGTACAGACAGAGCGACAACAAAGCGATCCCATGAGTGTTTCGTGTAAAATATAAACTGGCATGCAAATGCATTCCAGTTTATATTTTGAGCATGACATTACAGTGATGATAACACAATCATAATGTCAACTGTGTGTGTTTGTATCAGCCAATAAGCAAGTGTTACGTAATAATGTAACACTTAGGTATTTTTGATGCTATCAACTGTTTACATCAATAAAAATTAGAAATCTACTTCAAGGCCTAAATGGCTAAAATGTCGGACTGTTGATCGAGGGGTCGCGTGTTCGAACCCCACCAATCACACTAATAATCTGCTATGCTCTTAGGTTCCAGTTATTTTGTTAAAATATCTATGTGAAAACGTAGCAAAATTGAGAGACAGCAAAAAAGAGGGCAATCATTTCAGATGATTCAATAGTTATAGTCTTAAAAATCATTCAACACACTTACCGTGTATTCTCAACAAAGAAAAGATAAACACTAGTCGTACACATAAACGTAAAATAAAATAATCTCACGTTGATAAAGTTGGCCTTATATACTCCGTGTTTTGAATGATTACGCAGTCTGTTATCATCAATGATGATTATTATGTTAAAATACAATCGACACAGAATTGTTAATTTGGAATTAACAATTTATTTAATTCGTTACGTACCACAACTTGTCGATGCTAAAAACCTTGTTATTTTCTTGTGGGACACTATCTTTGACTGACGCTTTGTAAGTTTAAAACAGAGTCGGAGTGTTGTTATGGATCTTACTGGATTGTTTGGCTAGGTCTCTTGTAATCTATTAACCTAAAACTATTAATAGGCGATAAATATTTCCCAGTTTGACATACAAATATACAAAATCTCATAAGCTATGTGTAATGAGTTAATGACTGAATAAAATCCAAAATGTAACACAACTTGTGTAAATTAGTTTGTTATTCTACAAAGGAAAACAAATAAATATGCGTCTCCATTTTCGGAGCTAGTATTTTTCTTCAAAAGTGTATTGAAAAACGTCGTCTGATAGACGTGGACATTTGTTACTGCAGTACTCGGCTCCATAACCCCCTCGCCTTGCGGCTCGGGCGTAACTCCGCCTCGGCCGCAATAACAAACTTTCTTCTTCCACTTGTATCAAAATGTACTATTTTCATAGTGTTTGTATGAAATACAAAGTTATATTTTTGATTTTAGAAAATGTACAATATCTCAGAAAATACTGACTCTACCTGGTTCAAAGTATTTTCGTTGAAAGTTTACATTAAGATCTACAGCATTTATTTTATTTAGATTTAATATAGAAGTTACAGGGGAGGAGACGCCCATTTTACCACTTTGGAAGTGTCTATTTCTTAAAAGATTGATTTTAGGAAAAAATGATTTTAGAAACCTTAATGTCATTTTCAAAGACCTACCTATCAACACCAAACACCTGTAGGTTTGATGAAAAAAAAATATTTTCAGTTTCAGTTCCATGTATGGGGAGCTCCCTTTATTTATTTTTATTTTATTTTTTTGTATAAGAATCGGTAAGCGGTTTATGGAATACATCTACCTACCAAGTTTCACATGTATAGTCCTAATAGTTTCGTAATAAAATAGCTGTGACAGACGGACGGACGGACGGACGGACGGACGGACAGACAGACAGACAGACATACAGAAAGACAGACAGACAGACAGACATAACGAAACTATAAGGGTTCCGTTTTTTGCCATTCGGCTACGGAATCCTAAAAAGAAAGAAAAAGATCTGCCATATAAATCGAGGTTGGTGAAAGAGGGAAAACGAAATCCACGTGGCCAGGTGGCACCAGTCGGAAGCCGCGTTGAAAAGTTTTAAATGCTCCCGCAGCCCTCGGCACAAGTGTGCGAGGGAACACTGATTGGTTCTAGTCAGAGAGTTAGAGAGTATGAAACAGGCTCTGAAAGTGATAAAAAGCTAAATATCAAGGAATTCTCGCTATAAAAACTTACGAGACGCGATAGAGATGAATCCAGTGAGGAAGCAGATAAACAACTGAACGCAATATATGTACATATTTATTTAGTTAGTCTCTCGTTGACTTATAAATGAGCATAATAATAAGTTGTTGAAGGCCAAATGCAAAATGCACTGAAAATTATTTTGCATAATTGCGATAGTGCAGCTACCTACATGCTACTAATAGATATAATAAATGCGAATGTTTGCGACTTATATGTATGTTTGTTGCTTTTTCACGCAAAACTACTGAACGGATCTAGTTGACATCCTGGAATATATAGGGTACTTTTATCCCGCATTACGCACGGGTTCGGAATTTACGCGAGAAAAACCTCCCACGCCAACAAAGTCGCGGGTAAAAGCTAGTCTACTATGTATAATCTTGAGGGTGATTTTATTTATCTATTTATTTATGACTTCACTCTGTACAAAATTGGGTAAACATAGAATATTGCGTTATTTACCAATACGAGTTCGAATGTAGCATTAGCAATGCTGAAACAGCTTGTGGGTAGCAGTAATGATGAGTAATATTGTGTACAGGGAAGCATAACGCTTTATGTGCCAAGGTTTTCGATCTGGAAACATGTAGCTGAATAATATCTCAGAGGATGGACGGAGAGTTGGCAACCTCACTCATTTTTTCAAGATGGACAGCATCATAGGCTCATTCATCAGTAAATCGTGTAAACCAAATCAGCGAATTTTAGACATACTACAAGTAGTAAAATACAGGAGCGGATCCAGCCCTAAAAAAAGGTTGTGGGCACAGCCTCCCGAAAATCGGCCAAGTGCGAATCGGAGTACGAATTCGATAGACTTGTTTGCCTCAGGAATGGAAATAATCATTGGAAGAAGACTAAATTTCGTCCAATTAAACAGTCCAACAGTTTCGATTCAATTCCAAACCAATTTCAATCCATAATTTATTGATTTTTCTTGTTTTCTAATAGCCAGTAAGCCAATATAGGGACGTTAGACTGGAGAAATAGGTATCTTGATGCTGTCTCAAGAGTCATAAGTATGACCAGCAAGTGAGAAGCACCAGACGAGACTTAATTAGGCTACCATACAATACTGTAATAATACCATTACAACTACTGAACCGATTTTGATATTTCTTACAACTTTAAAGGATATCAAATTAAATTAAACGCTAGGAAATATTTTACATCAAATAACTTTAGAAAGCATGAATTTATAATTTAAGTAAGCACTTACTTAAATTATAAATTCATGCTTTTTTATTACGAATGAGCCCGCTTTTGAACCGATCACAACTGATGGTAAATGTTAGATGAGGTCTACGATGGAACGAGCGAGTCCAGAAGATGCCTGTTCATTCTTGCTTTAATGGCTGACAGATCATATGTGGTAGGGAATACAGAAGCCGGCAGAAAGTTCTACACTTTGGCTATGCGCACAATAAATGTAGCGCTTAGTACGACAAAACGGTATATCGACCTAGCGTGGATGGTATCCTGCAGTACGTCTGGTAGACCGGTAGTAAAATGGGGATGAAGGCATTAGGTCGTGGAGCTCCTGCGCAGACTCTCTGAAGTACAATCTGTAGAAGATCGACAGTCAAGCAAGGTTTCGTCGATGTGCCAGGCTGAGAAGCTTGCCTGGTAGGACACCGTCGCCTATGAACCTTTTAGTTCTGCGTTCAATTTTGTCAAGTGCAGCTAGCTGGTATTTTGCTGAGCCATCCCACAACTGACTGCACTCTATACAGGAACGGACCTGTGCTTTATCGTCTCACCTTTTGTAGGATTCCCAGCTTTTTGGCTGCAGTCTGAGCTATTGGCTCAATGGTTGCGCCAAAGTTGAGGTCAGACGTCAACTCCATGCCCAAGAGCTCCAGGTGGTCGGTAGCTGGTACAGATGCATCTCGAAAAGTGGGTGATAATTCGAATTGGCTTCTTCTAGCGGTGAAAAGACAAGCCTGTGTTTTCGAATAGTTGAATTTAAACAGATTGTCATCGCCCCATTTGGAAACGACATTTAAAGTCAAATTACCATGGCCTTTCTAAGAGTTGCTATTTCATCTCTGCCAGCTCTAGCACTGGACAGGTCCTGGCACTGGACTCTGAGACTGTACTGTCATCCGGGTACCCAAAGACTCCCAGCTGAAGCAGGTCATTGATGTTGAGCGGAAATAAAGTCGCAGAGAGAATGGACCACTGAGGAACACCAGCAGTAATAGCCATAAGATCCAAGAAGCAGTCATCGATGACCACTCGGATCCACGGGTCAGAAATCCAGTTGCATAAGCGAGCAGGGAAACCGAATCCAGAAAGATTGCTCAGCAAACTAGCATGCCAGACCCTTTCAAAGGCCTTTGCAATGTCGAGGGACACAGCAAGTACTAACGCAGCCACTACTGCGGGCCGAAGCCCAGGCCTGGTAAGCCTGCTCTTTGCACCATTCGGCTTTTGCACAAGCTGCATTATATCAAGGCTGAGCCTCATAGCCAAGTAGGACGTCAGTAAATGGGATAGAATATTTCTTTCCCTGCCTTACCACGTCAACAATAGCGTCAGCGCAGATCGATGGGTTGCACGACGAAAAGCAAGTTTGCCGCCAAGGGTGCCGCATCTCATCTCAGTCTGCTGAACCGTATAACCATACTCGCCTCGTGCCCCTGGGGCTTCTATCCGAAGGAATGTAGATACCGTTTTCACCAGACAGTGGTCAGACGATCCCAGCGGGGCCCAGACCATAACTGACAGTATGTCTGGAACGATTGTGAGCACTAGGTCCACCAATTGGGAGTGTGGCCGTCGACATCCGGAATGCGGGTAGCTTTGTGAACCAGCTGCTCGAGATCTAGATATAAAACAAATCTGCGCGCCTCTCTACCAGCGTGCTCTGTTTTCGGGTCAGGGAACAAACATTCTTTATTGTAGGCATTAAAATCCCCCCAGAAAAACAAACTTCGCCACCTGGTATTTGTGCTGGGCCATTTGCTCCTGCAGATGCCTCCGTAAGGTGGTCGAAGAGCCTATTCGTCTCCTGATCACCACTATGCGACCAGTAAACACTGACATAGATGGTCTTAAAAGTGCTAACGTTTCTTTTTCGCGAAAATAATTCATCAGAAAAAGGTTCACATTTTTGTGTATGTATATTTAAGAGTTTTCCAATAAAGTATTCATGTACCAATTATGTACCAAAAGGAAACAGATAATATGTTATCAAATATCAATAAATTCATAGTTTAAAAATTACTAGAAAAACACGCTTTTATAAATGCACGAAAAACAAAAAAAAAAATCTTTGGGTTTGTTTTAACCTTGAAACCTGATCGTGTTCAAAGTCCATTACGTGGCCTTTCTCACAAGTGCAAACACGACTATGATACGATATTCCATCATTGAATGCCACTGCCTATCTTCCAGCTTCATCATCAGACCTTGAAACTTAATCGTGGTCAAAGTTCTTTAACTTTTCTAAGAAATCCAAAACAGCTATGATACGATTCTCCATCATGAAGTTCCAGTTCATATCTACCGGCTCCATCATCAGATCAGTTCGACAGTACCATATTATTGTATTGTCATCACAACTACATACAGCTGCCAATTTTCATTACGCAACGACCCTTGGAAGATGGTTAAATTAGTTACCTTAGATTTCATTACATAGTTACATACAGGTCGACCTAATAAAAGCGTGTTAAAAATGTGAGGCATCTATGGCTTTTTACTGCGTTTCGAATTACGCACGATTCGATTCTTTTTTTTTAAGGATTAGTGTTTATTATCATCGGCCCATCGATCTCAATAGCCCGTGAAAATGTAACGCGCCCTTTAAAACTATTAAAATAGTATTTGATCAAGCTAATCTGAAGACTGTGAAGACAGCCATTCAAAAAGGATTTCCAGATAACATTTATCCAATACACTCATTTGCTTTAATTCTTTTTGTTGTGTAATAAATATCTCAATTGTTAAGAACATTCACTTACCTGGCATATGCAGAACTGGAATTGCTAAACTGCAGAGTTTATTCTTTGGATACTTATGGGCATCTTGAAAATGTTTATGACAAACACGCCTGTTTTGGTAGATAGTCATATGGTCCAATGTAGTTAATTCACCACCACAATGTAATAACCAGGTCTTGAATTTGTCTGCAGCTTTTTCCGGATTCGGAAAACGATGTAGAGGAACACCTGAAAGTAAAATTCAAAGTTTTCAAAGGCCCGTTGGTATAGTGGTCAGTGGCCCTGACTGCTATGCGCAAGGTCGTGGGTTCGATTCCCACCTAGGACAAATGTTTGTGTGATGAGCACGATCATTTGTTCTTTGTCTGGGTGTAATTTATCTATAATATGTATGTATTTAGAAATATATATGTATGTTTATCAGTTGTCTAGTACTCATACCACAAGCTCTGCTTAGTTTGGGACTAGATGGCGTTGTGTGAAAGTTGTGGAATATTATTATTATTATTTTATTATTATATGCAGTTAGTTGAAAAGTGGTAATTTAAAATGTTAATTATGTAATACTGTTTATGTGTATTTTTTTTTTATTCAGAAGGAGCTCATCTTGACCTCGATCTCGCCTGATGGTAAGCGATAGATGAGGTCTACGATGGAAGGCGAGCCCAGAAGATGCCTGTTTACTCTTGCTTTAAAGGTTGAAAGGTCACAAGAGGCAGGGAATACAGAAGCCGGCAGAGAATTCCACAGCTTGGAAGTGCACTCAATAAATATGGAGGAGAAGCGCTTGGTATGACAAGACGGTATATCAACCAAGTGTGGATGGTACCTAGCCGTGCTCTGGTAGACCCGTAGTGTATATTTTATTATAACATAAACTATTAGCAAATAAAGTATTCAATAACAATTTGTTGTTGTCATTGCAATACTGATTATACAAATATATATCAGTAGTTATATAAACAAAATATATTTCAAATGTAGCCATTGATTTCCCCATATAGTAGTTGGGAGTAAAAATGCTGAGCATGGGCCTGGCTTTGATTCAAAGGTTGAGCAATAGTGTTTATTTATTTATTTATTATATACTTTATTGTACACTTTACAATATTTATATGGATAAGAAAAATGTAAACGAGTGTACAATGGGCGGTCTTATCGAACAAGGCGATCTCTTACAGACAACCTTTGGATGGACAAAGTTACAGGAGACGGATTAAGAGCTGTCAGTGTACAAACATCATAATATTAATTGAACAAAATAATATAAAATACATACAATACCAAAATAATATCTATACTAATAACTATTACATGTATAATTGAGAAAGAAGGGGAAAAGTTATAGGGAGAGGTAATGCTCCTTCACCATTATTTTGAATGCTAGCGTTTGAGCATGCCTCACTTCTATGGGTAATGTATTCCACAAACGAGCTGCTTGTATAGTAAACGATTTGTCAAAGAAAGAAGTGGAATGCATACGAATACTTAACTCTAGATTTTCCGATGATCTCAAGGATTTAGAACGTGTGTCATAGAGAAACTGAAAACGTTCCTTAAGATAAAAAGGGGTAAAAGGATTAAAGAGCACATTATAAAGTAGAGAAAGTAAGTGAAGATTCCGGCGAAACCTAATTGTTTTAAAGTGTAACATATAACACTAAAAGGAAGCCATTTGAGCTGAGCACGGAAATCAGAAACGTGGTCATACTTGCGCAAGCCAAATATAAACCTGATACAGAGATTCTGAAGTCGCTCTAGCTTGTCCAATTGGTCTTGGGTCAAGTCGAGATAGCTGGCATCAGCATAGTCCAGAATAGGGATAAGGAGAGTTTGTGCAATTTTAGTGGAGATGAGAAGAAAATTACGAAGGCGTCTCACGGAGCCTGCAGGAAGCAAATACTTTACGACTAACTTCCTGTAGTTGTTTAGTCCAAGAAAGGGTGTCGTCAATGAGTATTCCCAGGTTCTTCACAGTGTGACTTAAAGGTATGAAGGTATTATTGAAAGAAACCTGGGGTAGTGCCGTCCAATCAATCCTGGAAATAGTACGAGAACTACCAACAACAATAACCTGCGTCTTAGCAGGATTGATTTTCAGCCCAAACTCAGCGCTCCAGTCACCAATTCGAGCAAGGTCCATATTAATAGTATTAATGGCATCAGCTAACTCTACAGCCTGCAATATATGTTGGCCGAGCGTTGTCGAGTGAAGGCCAATACCAACATGTAGACGGTATATTTGCCTTGTCTTGCTATCGCTCGGTGTCACTTGCCTAGATGGCCGAGTGGAAGCCAGCGCCAACGTGTATAGAGCTCATTTGGTGCAACTTATCTTCGCTCGCCGTTGCTCGTGATCACTTGTCTCACTTCGTATCGGTGTCGGTTTTTGGTCACAAATCAAAGGCGCTCGCCTGCGCTCGGCCAACGTGTGGGCAGCTCTACAGATCCTCTTCTACATTGGTCGTCTGCATTGGCGTTTGACGAACTTGTCGAACGTGTGGACATTATTTATTGCCTTGTACCTATTTGCCAACGCTCGCGTTGGCGTACGCTCGGCCAACATGTATTGCAGGCTTACGAGTGGAGCTTAGGTGTAAATTTGAAGATCATCAACATACAAGTGGTAGAAAGAAGATAGTCGTTGAGTGATAGTATTTATAAAAAGTACGAAAAGTAAAGGAGATAAAACAACATAACATAACATAAAATAAGCATCAACTAATTCTAAAGTTACCTTACCCAAAATCATAAAACTTATATATAATTTTCTTTTTTCTTTTCAAATTTAAGAAATTCATTTAACTTTTATAATATTTTTTTTTTCAATGTAAAATAAAACATCATCTCATGTCTGTCATGAGATGTGTGATGTGTGATGTGTGTATAATTGTATTTATGCTCAATTATCTGATTTTGTGACCGTAACATGACAAGCACTTTGTAATCATATAATATCTCAGGGGACCGGACTGCTTTTCCTTATCACAGGTCTTTCATGACCTAGTTAGGAGAGCAGTGCTCACCCACACGTTGTAGATATAGTACTTATTATGTGAAACTGTATTGTAACGTGTACTTTAATGCATTGTTTTGAGCAAATAAATAAATAAATAAAAAAAAAAAAAAAAAAAAAAACACCAACCTGTGGCACACCGGCAGAGGTATCACACCAAGAAGAAAAGGAATCCTCAATGGAAATACGCTGCCGGCGACCAAACAGGTAACCACGAAATCAGTCAATTATCGATGGAGATATGTTAAATGAGGATTCCCCATCACCATGCCAGACCTTATATCGTCCGTAATATGTACGAGTGCACAAGTAGTGCTGTGACCAGGATGGAAACCAGATTGGAAGGGATTCAGGAAATTATACTTAGAAAGGAACGAGCTAAGTTATTGATGGACAAGCTTTTCAAGGACTTTGGATAGGAATGGGAGAATAGAAATGGGTCGGTAATCAGAAAAAGATGCAGGACGAGTGTTCTTGGGTAAAGGGATAATTTGGGCGTCTTTCCAGGCTTGTGGAAAGACACTTCTAGAAATTGAGAAATTTAGGATGTATAGAATGACTGGAAGAACGTTATCAAGGATGGGAATGATCATCTTACGGCTGACACAGTCACTACTCACAGCGTTGGACGTAATCGACATAGCACTCCTTTTAACATCACAAGCAGTAAATTGACTTATGACAAAAGGAGAATAATTAAACAGAGCATGCATCACCTTCTGGCAATGCAAGAAAATGATAGGTAAGAAGTGGGGCCTATCCCCAAAAAACACTATGTGGTTGTACAACGCTGTAATTCGGCCGATGATTACCTACGGGGCCGTGGTGTGGTGGCCCCGCACCAAGCTTGTCACAGCCGTTAACAAACTACAACGCATGCAAAGGCTGGCCTGCATGGCGATAACGGGCTGCATGAGAACTACCCCGACAGCAGCTGTAGAGGCTATGCTGGGGCTCCCGCCGCTCCATCTGTTCATACAACAGGAAGCGACGATGGCAGCAGCACGTCACAAAACACTGGACCTCTGGGGTAAGATAGAAACACGGCACACCGCTCTGCTTGAGGAACTCAACAACGAGCTCCCCATAACGAAGGCAGTTAATGACCGGGTGCCCAAACAAATTGTCTTTGACAAAAAATACAGAATCCAGCTGTACGAGGATCACCGCTGCGAGCGGCTGTGCCCCTCTGAGGTACGGGTCTTCACCGATGGTTCTAAAACAGGTACTGGTACGGGTGCAGGAGTCTTTTCGGAGGATCTCAACATTCGTATAGCCAGACCATTGGGGGTCTACAACACAGTGTTTCAGGCCGAATGCCTGGGGATCTCACTGGCAGCTTCAGCTATCATAAACAGGGAAGTTGTGGACCACTCAATACGCATACTTTCGGACAGCATGGCAATCCTGCAAGCACTGAGTAGCCACACAGTCAACTCCGGGCTGAGAGTGTCACAATCTCCTCAACCAGGTTGATAGACACAACAATATAACCATTCAATGGATCAAAGGACACAGCGACTCCCGAGGCAACGATGCAGCGGACGAATTCGCTAGAAGGGCTTCGAGTATGGCGATTATGGGACCTGAACCCATTACACCACTCCCCTTCGGTTATCTGCGTCACCTGGTAAGGAAATGCACCAGAGACTTACACCACAAACTATGGGAGGACCGTGGTGAGTGCAGGCAGTCTAAAGAGGCTCTCCCGACCCTTGATGGCTGCTTGTCAAAACAGGTCCTACGACTATCTAAGTCGCAATTGCGGCTGGTGACAGCCGCCCTTACCGGTCATGGATCCTTTAATAAACCCCTCTATGTAATAGGATTCACAGACAGCCCATTCTGCAGAGCCTACATGGAGGAGGACGAAACAGTAGCACACCTGCTACTGAGCTGACCTGTAGTCGTGTAAACGAGGGTGTTGCTTGCCTTCCTGGAGGAGTTGGCATGGATAGAATGAAAAGATTCTTACCCTTACGCAACATAAGCGCTTGGTCGTGGAGTTGCCCGACATACATACATACATAAGGAGAATAATCAAGTATCAGAAGATTAGAAGGATAATTTAAAGTAGCAGTTTTAGTAGCCCTATCTATTGATGTAAGTAGAAAAATTACTATAAAGAGAGTCAAAGTATTCAAAGTCTTTAGGAATTGTTTCATGAGACTTTTTTCCGATACCTACTTAATGATTTGAGAAATTTCCAGACCTTAGCTGGATCATTACTCTGAACTGAATTTTTTTTTTATTTTTTTTTATTTAGAATAGGTTGGCGTTTGACCACCATCTCACCTGATGGTAAGTGATGATGTGGTCGAAGATGGAGCACGCTTACCTAAAAGTAACCTACTCACTCTTGACTTAAAGACTCCTAGGTTATAGCTATCAGGAAACACAGACTCCGGCAGGGAATTCCACTCCTTAGCCGTACGCACAATGAAGGTATTCCCAAAATGTTTATTTTAATTATGGATATGTTGGCGTTATGCATTTCTACACACCTTGCTGCAGTGATTTCTAATTGAGATAAATTTCTCCCTGTTGGCATCACTGGGTGTAACTTTAAACTTAAATTTCGCTGCTGCGTTATTGGGTGTGTAGCTTGACAATAAGCTTGTGCCCCTTGGTGGCTTTAACATGAAACTTAAGTTAGCCATACATAATCCAGTTAATGGTGAAGTTTGCTGTGCGCCTGAAGCAACATCCTGCTTTCAGTTTGGATGAATCATTCACACTGATACTTGACCGATAAACTTGATTGTGTATGACCGGCATTAAACATAACTGGTAAGTTTATGAGGAACACAGGTGTGACGTAATGTTATTTAATATAATAAAATTATTTTAAAACTAGCTTCCGCCCGCGACTTCGTCCACGTGGAAAAAAAAATCCCCAGATTTTGAAACATTCTTCATTAGTGCTCCGCTCCTATTTGTCTTAGCGTGATGATATATAGCCTATAGCCTTCCTCGATAAATGAGCTATCTAACACTAAAATAATTTTTCAAATCAGAACCGTAGTTCCTGAGATTAGCGCGTTCAAGCAAACAAACAAACAAACAAACTCTTCAGCTTTATAATATTAGTATAGATTAAGAGTAAAAGCAACAGAATAAAATAGTACCTGGTATGTGAAAATTATGAGCACATATGGGTCTCACTTGTTCCATTAATTCTTTAGTATAGGACATTGAAGTTTTAAGTAAGAAGCACAGGAAATAAGCATATAAAAACAAGTGTTAAAGTGTACATACCATCTTTCCTAGTCGTTCGACATCTAGGTACGCAACAAAGATTTTGTGACATGATTGCATTTCACTGTTCAAGCTCTACAGAGAGAGTACCTGCCTATGTGAAACGTTTCACTCTCACACTAAGTTCACGAAGTTCTTGATGAAAAAGTTTACGATACGGCGACACGGAGGAGCAAGCTCAACTAGGGGCGAAAGTACGTAACTAAGATTATTATGAAGTGGCACAGGGACACGGAGGACCTAATACCAACTCGACGTGAGCTCACGTGGGCACCAAATGCACATGCGAAATAAGTAAATAATCAAAACATATAAATTTGAAAAATGCACGCGAACAAGTAAACAACAAGACCAGCTGAGTGCTGTCAAGTGTCCACAGAGTACATTCATTTTTTTTTTTTTTTTCCCTTCGTCCGTTAGGACAGGCAAAGAGTCAAGCCCATACAGCCAGGTCTGTAATATTTGTTTCTGTTCCAAGTGTGTAATAAGGCCGGAGCCAAGTCTTCAATGTTACATCCGATGCATATTCCATATTCAATTGTTAGTTATTTACCCAGATATTATCTCATAGAATTTATTTCTAAGTCGAGTCCGATATTTGTTAAAATCCTTGTTTCATATGTCCTTGATCGTGTTTTTAATAAAATCGTAAATAAATACATAGGTGTCTTTATTTTTCAAAATGTCTTCAATGCAGCGCGGTATATTCTCTGGTTTTTCATATAAATTCAATAAATTGGCTACTAAAGACAGTCTTTGAATATTAAAACTTGAGCATTGAAAGAAAATATGATCAAGGGTCTGTTCATCATTTGTTGAGCAATAGGTGCAAGAAGGCGATTGAATTATGCGCATGCGATGTAAATGAGCGTTGAAACGGCAATGTCCAAATCTCAAACGGCAAAGAATAGTATAATATTGTCTGCTTCTGAAGTAACGGCAATTGGTGAACCAAGGGCTTTTACCAATATTCTGATTAATTTGAGCATACCAAGTACCTTTTCTAGTAAGAGATTCTGTCCATGTGTCCTGCCAATCTTTTAAAAGTTTGGACTTGATTATAGGTATTAAATCGCTATAAGGAATAGCGACATCGTCGACGGGGCTGCCGCTGTCACTGTCAACAATGTCAGCAATCGCACGTGCTAGAAAATCAGCTTCACAGAACATATACTCCTAAAGGAGATCAGCTTGCTCGTTACCCGAAACTCCGATATGTGATGGAGTCCATAAAAATGTAATACTATAGTTTCTTGTTGAAAGATTATGAAGTATGTGCCTGATTGCTATTATAATGCAGTTTGTGTTAGCACTGATTTGATAGTTTTTCAAAGCATGCAATACGCTCATGCTATCAGTGATAATAAGCCAACGATTTTCAGATTGGTCTTGAATGTATTTAAGTGCAGCAAGAATGGCATAAGCTTCGGCGGAAAATATGCTTGATTCTTTCTTCAGTTTTACTCCCAGTCCAAATTCCTTATGAGGAATGACATAAGCCATAGAAACCCTTTCATTACTTTTAGAGCCATCTGTATAAATGTGGTGATAGTTTGGGTATTGATCTAAGAGGTTATAGACTTCTTGCCGATCTCTTAATTTGTTGTCAATTACTATATCCAGCTCATGAAATAGACATTCAAACTCTTTCTCATAACACACCCATTCATTAGATTTGTGAAATTTAAACTGACCATCTAACTTGATCATGAATGAAAAATCAAAAAGCATAAATGGAATATTTTTGGTCAGATGAGTGTTAACAGGATACTTAATGTGAAGTGAAAATAACTTTTTAATCAGAGGATGATGATTTACAGAGAAAAGTTTAAGTAAATAACAGAATTTGAGATACTGAAAGCGTAAGATTAAGGGGGGAGTATTACATTCTACTTGTAAAGAATTAATGGGAGTAGTTCTCATGGCACCTGTAATAAGTCTAAGATTATGATTTTGAAGGATATCTAGTTTATTTACCAATTGACTATCTGAGGAAAAACAGAGGTAACCATATTCAAAGTGGCTTCGTACAAGGGATTTGTATAATTTTAAAAGAATTTTAGGGTCTGAACCCCAGTATGTCCCTGCAAGAGACCTCAGGACATTTAGGGCTTTTTGAGCTCTGTCACATATACAATCAACATATTTTCTCCAAGAGAGGTTGCTTGTAAAAATAACACCCAAAAATCTTGCACTATTCTCCACAGGCAAATCAGTGTTGTCATATTTAATATTGACTATAAAAGGCCCAATATTGCTAAAAACTACAACCTTGGATTTATCTATACTAATGTCTAATGCAAGATAATTAAAGTAACAATTTAGTTTATACAAGGCAATGTTAAGCTTGGAGCATACTGTACTGGTATTATTACCAACACAGTACACTACCAGGTCATCCGCAAACTGGAGATTGGATACTTCAGTGCCTAGGATAATATTAAGTTTGTGGATGTATAAAATAAATATTAAAGGACTCAATATACTGCCCTGACAAGTGCCCTTGTAAGAATACCTAGGGCCTATAAGCCTATTTTTACACTTAACAAATACTTTTCTACCATTCAAAAAGTTATATATCCATTCTATCACCTTTGCAGGCAAACCAACAGTAGCCAATTCTGAAGAGAGTATATGATGATTAACATTATTAAATGCACCTACCACATCAAAGAAAACACTGACAAGAGCATTCCTTGATTTGAAGGCTTCAAAGATATCGAGATGTAAATTAGCAATGCTTTCCCTTGAAGACTTACCCCTCCTAAACCCAAATTGATACGAAGGTAGTATATGGTTCTTCTCAATAAAATGTTCTAACCTCTGTTTGATAAGTTGCTCGAAGATTTTACCCATACATGAAGTTAAAGCTATAGGTCTGTAAGAGTCAAAACTATTTTTATCTTTGTTGGGTTTGAGAATGGGAACAAGACAATCAGTTTTCCAATCTTCAGGAATTAGAGAATGCTGCCAAAGAAGATTGAAGATTTCAAGCAAAACTAATTTAGATTGATCAGGTAGATTTTTTAGCATTTTATAAGAGATATGGTCGAGGCCAGCTGCAGTATCCCTACGAGAATGGATTGCTGTAGTAAATTCAACAAATGTAAAAGGTTTAATTAAGTGAAAGTTACTAGGAGAAACAGGATGAGAAGGGTTGAAAATAAAAGCTGGCTCTACTGTATCTGGTGTAAATTTTTTAAGGAATTCGGGGATCCAAGAATATGTGTTATTATTTTGAGATGTGGATGCAGAACTTTTATTAAATCTACGCATATATGACCAGACCACAGACATAGGTGTAGTTCTGTTGAAAGATTCACACAACTTCAACCAACTCATCTTTCTTTCATACTTGATAATAAACTTTTTCTTTGCTTGGAGTTTCTTAAAAGCTAGGTAATTTGTTTCAGAGGGATTGTGTTTGAAAGTTAAGTAAGCATTTTTACTATCTTCCACAGCTTTGCTGCAGTTAGCATTCCACCAGGGGAGTGGAGTTCTTTTCTTTCTGTTAGAGGTTGAAAGGGGCTGAGCCTGCCCCCCATCAGAGGAGTAGCGCCTTGGAGATGGAATTGAATCTACTAGTGCCAAATGTAAGAGTTTAATAAATTTATTATAGCTAAGCAAAGGATTGTGTCTGTCTATAGAAAAGTTACACAAAAGAGCATCAATGCCAGATGAATATGTTTTCCAATCAACAGTATTGAAATTATAAGAAAATGGAAGAGGAATACTGTCAGGTATATGAAAGCTAGAAGAATTATTGTTATTCACTAAGAATTTTGTAATTACAGGAAGGTGGTAACTGCCTAAAGGATCATCATGAACTGACCATTCACACTCCAGGGCTAGCAAAGGAGAGACAATGGTCAAATCAAGAGCATTTCGCCTCCAAGTGTGGGAACCAACAGTAGTCGTTTGACCATCATTTAAAAGAACAAGATTGTTTTTATTAATGGAATCCAAAATATCCCTACCTCTGCAGTTAGAAGCTGAACATCCCCAGGTTGTATGCAAACCATTAAAATCGCCAGCTAAAAAAATTGGACGAGGAAAAGATTGAATTAGTCTATCTAATTTTGTTTTAGAAAAAGGAGGGTTGCAATTAGTTGGACTGTAAAAACTTACAATAGTAAGTTCTTTATTATTAGCATAATTAATACGAACTGCTATATTTTGTAAGGAATCATCATAGATTGTGTTTATTTTAGTATACATAATAGATTTATGTAAAATAATGGCGACACCATTATGAGCATTCCCTGAATCAAGTCTGACTACATCATAACCACGAAATTTGATAGTGTGACGGGGCTTAAGCCAAGTTTCACAAACTAAAGCTATATGAATAGAATTGTCCAACAAAAAGTGATTGAAAATATGTTGATTGTGTAATAAGCTCTGAGCGTTCCATTGGACTATATTTAAATAATCCATTAAAATATATATTTTTTAATACCTACCTAATATTTTTAAAGGATTCTTGCAGGACATCTTTAATGCTAGTACTACAAATTGATTTTTCATTCATTTTATTTTGTGTTATTAATTTAACTATTGATTCTGAAATAGTTTTTAAAATCAGTTCTGAATTTAAGAGTGACAGAAATTGATCAGTTTTGTTTAGTTTCGGAAAGTTTGTGTCATTAAGAGTTTCAACATAACTTCTTTTTTTCTCATATTTTTGTTTATGTAGCAGAATCTTTTCTTTTTTTACAGGGCATAAAGAAGATATAGCAATGTGATTGCCCGAGCAGTGACAGCATTTTGCACCCGAGGCGGGAACTATACATGCTTTGTAATTATGTGCTTCTCCACAAATTGAACATCTCTCAGAGTTTTTACAGAATTTGGCAATATGATCATATCTCAAGCACTTAAGGCATTGCTTCACTGGAGGAATATATGGTCTTACCTCAAAACGCCAACTGTTGAGGTCGACACTCTCTGGCAAAACTGGACATGAGAAAGTAATTGATACTGTTTTTGTTGGTGTATATTTAACAGTTTTATTCTCCACTAATTTTCTCATAAAACGTCTTATAGAGACGATGTTCTTGGTGCTTGTTAGTGCGGAATAAATTTGTTTATTTGAGAGTTCAATGGGGACATGTGTGATGACTCCAGTAACCTCCGTAGCGGCAGCCGGGATTGACGCTTTTAATTTGTGACCGTCAAGAAACTTTTTATTACTTAAAGCAGCATTGGCCAGTGCTGGTCTTTCATATATGACACCTACCTTACTCTTGTTAATCCGCTGCAGTTGTTTGACACCTTTGTTGTAACGCTTAATTGCATTTGCAAGGGACATCATATCCCTCAAGCCAATGGGTTTATCTTCTTCTATACTTTCTAGAAACACGATATATTCAAAATTACCACCATCTTCGGGGTAATATCGGACGTAATCTGGGATTCTAAAAGGAGTATACTTATCAGTATCCTCTTCGGATATTACAGAGCCGACGTCAGACGCTGAGCCCTCATCAACCGACTCCGCCTCTCCGTCTTCAGCCGAATGTTCCTTTTTACGTTTTTTACGGCTCCGGGCCATCTCTACCACGTTAACTATTAAATTTGTTCAAAAATGAGTTGCTTTTTATTTATTACAAATTAAGTTTTTTTTTAAAGAAAAAAAGGCGCCTAACAATCTTGAAGGTTCCCGCGCTTTTTTTCCAGAGTACATTCATATATATAGTAACAAGTGTCATTTGCACTTAAAGTGTTGCTATAATGCAAATAGAATCTACATAATTATTTTAGTTTTGAACATTTTTAATTCGAGGATAAGGCATGGGAAAGATAATAGTTTTTGCAACGAAAAGTTTTTGAAACTTAAATATAGGTTTACATCTGTCAGTTATTTTAAGACTATACATAGCTCTTAGGCAACGCTTTAGAGCCTTGATGAAAATGCTTTCTCGTTCACGACTGTGCCCCAAACTAGGTATTAGCCACGTTCCGTGATATTAGCGCAGTGATTTGATTTTCTTTGACACCTACCATAATACCCACAATTGCTCCATTATACCTGTTTTTAGAGTTACGTAGCCGAATGGTCAAAACCCATAGATTTGTCATGTCAGTCTGTCTGTCCGTCCGTCCGTATGTCATAGCCATTTAATTCCGAGACTATTAGGACTACATAATGATGAAACTTGGTAGGTAGATCTATTCTGTTAACCGCCTTACAATTTTTATTAAAAAAAATGATAATGAAGGGGGACTACTCATACATAGAACTAACACTAAATTTTTTTTTTTCGTCAAACAGGTCTTTAAAAATGACATTGAAGTTTCAAAAACCATATTTTCTTAAAGCCAATCTTTTAAAAGAAAGTGTTAAAATGTGTCCGCCCCCTCTAACTTTTATAATAATAAAGTGCAACTTCCAAAAAAAACTATATGTTCCTAATAAAAACTATCAACGAAAATTAGTTTGAACGAGATAGTCAATAGTTTCAGAGATATAGCACATTTTCTAAAACTGCAAATATAACTTCGTATTTCATACAAACACTATGAAAAACAAAGTTATTTAGCGTAGTTACTACGGAACCCTTTGTGGGCGAGTATGAGTCGCACTTGGCCAATTTATACATTCTGATGAGGCAATCATAACTGTGTTCAAAGATTTTGGAAAGTGGTCACTTTTACTGCTTGCCATTATTCTATGGTTATTGCCATCATTTATTTTTAATCATGTCTGTTCAGAAGAATGTTAAAGAGAGAAGAGAAATTTATTCGTTAATTCGGTATTATCAATAAAATAGATATAATACAAAAAACTTTTTAACAAAAAATTAAACCGACTCCCAAAAAACACTGCAAAGTGAAAAATAATTTTAATTTCGGTAGTCGGTGTCTTTAGTTTTGTTTTTTCGTTTTTGGCACCGACTTCCGAAATTAAAATTATTTTTCACTTTGCAGTGTTTTTTGGGAGTCGGTTTAATTTTTTGTTAAAAAGTTTTTATTTCACTCTTTTTAGTTGGATGATTTTTAATTTACCTAGTTACAAGAGCCTAAATGTCAACTACTTATAACCTTTTACAAAATATTGCTTTTCCCAATGCTGGGCCGTTAATTGTTGAGGAGTTCTCCTGGTACTTCACCATCAGCTCTACATCACCATATGCATTGTGACGAGCATAAAGTGCTTAACATCCATATTCAATTAATCGAATCGCAATCCACTCAATACTTATTATTGAGTAGTTTCGGCGGCCATCTGTGGTCTACATCATCAGTTCCACTTCCCCAAATGGTACTTTTTGAGAGCAACTGCACAAGTTACAATAAGAAATACCCAAAACGCCATAGGTGTGCCTATAATATTTGAAGAGTTCCCTCGATTTCTCCAGGATCCCATCATCAGATCCTGACTTTGGTGATAATGGGACCAATTTCGAAGTATACCCATTCGAACAAAAAAGAATTTTCCAAATTGGTTCAGCCGTCTTCGAGTACTCGATGATCATACATTAAAAAAAAAATATATACGCGTCGAATTGATAACCTCCTCTTTTTGTCGTCGGTTGATAAATACATTTAAAAGTGAAAAAAATATAGGTATTTAAAAAAACATTAAAAATAATATGTTCACAATTAGTTAATAAAACATTACCCCTTTTATTCTTCTTTTTTCCCGGTGTCCTAAAGACAGTGAAGAATTCGGAATTTAAACCTTCCTTAACTTTAGTGTCTAACTGTTCTTTCTTACGTTTTAATAGTCTGCGTAAAAAGGTATTTGGTCCTGGCATTGTAATCAACGTAACAAAAACTAAATTTAAAACAATAACTCGTAACAAAAACAAAGGGTACAACTTTGGTGTACGCAAGTGTATTCGGGAGCAAATGGAACGAGAACTACTGACGCACCAATCGCGCGCTCGGAGCGGCGCTACGGCTTCTACCACCTGGGTGAGATGGTAGTCAAATGCGCGCCTATCACGAATAAAAAAATGGAGTTTATATCAAAATGTGACTACAAGCGTAATGTGTGTAAGTGAGGTTCGAATTCGAAGCCGCGACCACTCGATTACAAATCCTACACCTTAGGCAATTAACGCTTCAACGATTATAATTATGTTTCTAGCTATTAATATTTAGGTATAATATTATTACTTTTCTTTTCTGCTACACTCTTTGCAGAGTGGGTTGCTTCACAAATCGACGCCACTCTTCGCGAACTCTCGCTCTCCTTTTAGACTCATGCAGTGCTCTGTTTAAAGTCTTGTATAAATAAATGTGCAAGTTTGTGACGATGAATGAATGGATTTATAGATGTAGGTATGGATGTTGGTTACTCTTTCTCGTAATTTGAGTTTAAATTTAAGTCACACCTCTGCTGTATATTAATAAACTAACCTAGGTAAATAAGAAAAATAATATTGAACGGATCTGAATGAAATTTTATAAGTAGATAGTTGACATCCTGGAATAACACATGGCTAATTTTATCACGGAATTTCCACGAAATCCGGATTTCCGGGGGAAAACCTTTCCACGCGTACGAAGTCGCGCGCAGCTGCTAGTTATTACATTATTTTTAAAGAGGTGAAATAATGAAATAGAAAGACTAACATATCTTTAGTACATTTTATTGTTGGTTGTTCTTTTTCCAGTGGTACTGCATAGCTAGCTTGAACTTAGCGATGCCAGGAGTCGCGATGCACTGGTAGAAGGGCAGCTCTTGCATGAGAGCCTGCCATTTGGCGGTCAGGGGGAACCTGAAAAGATAAAATAAGTGTTAATAAAGATAATAAAACAGTAACTAAGGATCTCGACTGCTCAACTGAAAAGAAAAAAGAAGCATCTTTTTATTTAAAAAAGTGACAAGAGGACGGGTTCCATTCCATTTTGAGGGTTCCGTAGTCGACAAGGAACCCTTGTAGTTTACCCTACATATTAATCATGCCGACAAAGTGGTAAAATAAAATTATGAACTAAGATTATGAAAGAATTTTTTTAGGTACACGTAAAGAGGGGATGATTTTTTTTTATCTCGTCTACCTTATAATGTAGACGATACCCCATATCGTCGAATAGGTTGGTCAAAAATAATGGGAATGTGGGAAGACCAATTTTCATTCAGTGATCCGTTTGCGAAATAAGTGCTAATTTTTGTTAAGGTCAAGTGTGTCCCTCTGCCTCTACCAACTAAGTGGAATTCAAACGTCACGGCAGTAGTACCTACATATAACGAAGTTAAAAGGAAAACTATCAGACTTAAGTTGGCTTCGCAAATTTACGCGTAATAATCAACGAATTGTATTCTACTAGCTTTCGGACAAATTCCATTGAAATGTAGGATCAAGTTCTTATTTATGTAAAACAGAGTAGGGTGTTTTTATTAGAGAGTACAGAAGTCTCGGTCAGCTAATCTACATGTGCAGGTCCTTACCGGACGGTAAGCTATTCCTGCTCCCCACACGCAAGCCCGCCCGGAGGTGGCCGGAGATCGGCTCGCGATACCTTAATACCAAGACCCTTAAAGCTCCGGGGTTGCGGTAATGTTCTAATGAGTTACCGCAGCCCCGGAATTTAAGGGCAGCTGAAGAAACAGGGTGGGTTTTTAGTCAGTAGAAGTCTGACACTTCATTCGATGATTTTCACAGCCAGAAAAAAAAAGAAGACCCTTAACCTTTTACCTACGGGACTTCCAAAGCGATCTCATCACCAAATACGGGTACTTTTTGGCGCGCAACTGAGCAGTCATATGTTTTCATTTTCACTTACCTTTGAGAAATGTTATAGATTTTATAGTTTATTCACAAAATTTAACGTAATTGCCAAAAAATTAAGCATCAGAATCAATCACTGTATTCGGCGAAACATCACTTGCTTTTTATCAGAATTTACATTCAATATGAGGTTAATAGTATTTTTAACACATTACTTAACAAAAACACTGAACTTAACCATAATTATTCAAAATAAACTAGTTTTTCCAATAACCATAAGTGGCCAATATAAGAACCTAGTTTTTTGTTTATGATTTACTTTTATTGCCATCTATGTAAATATATGGGAACTTTTTCAACAGAATCATAATTTTATCGACTCCACATAGTGATCTTTATTCCAAGGAAATACGGTCTAGTTTTGTCAATATAAAGGTTTAAAACAAACCCTTTCGCAAATCGTCTATAGTTGCCCCCCGTATTCAGAAATTACATCGCTAAATCAACAATAGTCGACACCCGTAGGTAAAAGGTTAAAGCTGTAATTACTTAACCTCCCAAGCCCCTCTCGTAAACTTACTTGTCCTTGTCCAAGGGTAGTATAGCCTCAGCGGCTTCGAGCGTGGTAGCGACAGAGAGGTCGGCAATGGTCACATGTTCCGCTGCGATGTACTTGTTACGAGACAAGTAAGCTTCGATCATGCCGTAGGCCTCCTCTAGGTCACGCAGATGCTTCTCAGTAGGGGCTTTCATACCCTCTCGTATGGTTGGCAGCTGAAAATGATAAAAAAAAAACACTAATTTATTCAAATTTGACTGAGAGTCAGCATTTCTTGAACGTCGAGAGAAACTTCTGGAGATTTCTTTTGGAGTTTCTTTACGCAAATATCAGTCCAAAAAAATAGTTTTACCTAAGTTAACTACACATTTTTACAAAGAAGCGCCAGTATCTATTTTTCCATCAAATAATTTTCCCTGCTAAAAACTTACAGATGTCATGTAGCTAAATGTAACTCTACACTAGAAGTCAATCGAATAAATAAGACCAAGTGCAAGTCCCATGAATGGTTTCGTAGTAGCAAGCATAGATAAGCGAAAAATAAATATGTTTTTCATAGTGTTTGTATATTTATATGACAAAGCAATATTTGCGGTTTTTTAAAATATGCTCTACATTTTCAAAAACCGCAATTGCGTGCGCTCCATACATGCAAATAAGCTCTGCATACCCTTTAGTCCCGTACATACATGCCTCTCTAAATGATAAATAACGATAACTAAAAAATACATCTAAATTACAAACATAGCACTTCGCGATTTACGCGCCATCTATTACGTTGATTAGGAATTAATTCGTCCAAAAGATAAACCCGTCAATTCATCGCGCAGACAGCACTCCTGGCTCCTGTGAGTGTAAGCTGTACTACGGTGTGAGAGGAGATATAATGAGTAGTAACAACACTAACATATAGGGTTGGCAACACCGCAGACACCGGAGAGACGCTCTGGATCGCGGCACGAGCTGTAACTGTAATGTACAATAATTATACTAATAAATGGTATAAACCATATAAAAAGGTGTTTAATTATAAAACAAACATCATACATGGCGCTGAGGATAACTAAAAATGCCGCTGAACAAAGTAAAAAGAGGTAAGAGATGGAACAACTACAACCGCCGCCGCCATTATCTTTGGTTGGGTCGAAATCGAAAAAGAGAAGTTTCGAAAACTGGAAACAGCGGTTTGACCTATATTTTCTCGCCAGTGGAGCAGATACACGTCTAAATGATGAACAGAAAAAAGCTCTATTATTACACTGCATCGGTGAAGAGGGTCTGCTAATATATAATAGTTTCGAGGACAAGGCGAGCATATCATACAATGAGGTACTCATACGTCTGGAGAAAAACTGTAGTCCACCTACAAATGAAACGTATAACAGATATCTATTCTTCTCAAGAAAACAAAAAACTGACGAACAATACGAAGAATACCATACAGCACTAAAATCTCTCAGTTTAGATTGTAACTTTGGAACCTTAAAGGATAGTCTTATAAAAGATCAAATAGTACTTGGAATTACTGATGGTAATATCAGAGAAAAATTACTAAGAATACCAGACCTGACACTTGACAAGTGCATGAGTATATGTAAAGCCGCACAAGTGGCTCAAAGTCAAATAAAAACTTTAAATAGTGAATTCTCAAATGAAGTAGGTGCAGTAAACAAAGGAACATACAGTCGCCTATCAGCAAATAAACGAGAACCAAAAGCCAGGGGTCGTAGTAGAACTCCAGGTCAAGCAAGTTATGGTGCGCGAGGAACATCCAGTGGCAGACAATCAAATTATCAAGAAAGGTCAGGTGAGCATTTTAAAAAAGATGCCAGTACATCAAGACCATGTAGAAAATGCAATAAGTTTCATGGTTATGGTAAATGCCCAGCATACGGTAAAAAATGTATAAAATGTCATAAATTTAATCATTTTACTTCATGTTGTACTTATAAATGTTCAGTAGTCAACAGTGAAAATATAGAACAGCTTAGAATAGATACAGTTTATGCAGTAAACTCAGTAAGCAAGGAGTGGTATATAAATATACAAGTAAATAACAAATATATGAAATTTAAAATTGATACAGGTTCTCAAGTGGATATCATAAATAGAAATACAATGAATCAATTAAAATTGCAACTAAATACATGTAGGAATATAAGATTGACAAATTTTGATGGATCTGAGATCAAAATACTTGGAACTTGTGATACAAAATTAAGATACAACAACAGTGACTGTTTATGTAAACTCTTTGTAGTGGATTTTAACACACCCAGTATTTTAAGTTACTCAACTGCAGTAAAGCTTGGTATTATTAACAGGGTAAAGTTGGTAAATAAAAGTGACATTGTGTCAGAATATAGTGAATTATTCACTGGTTTAGGTGAGTTAAAATATGAATATGATATTAAATTAAAGGAAAATTGTGTACCAATTGCAGAAAGACCTAGAAAAATTCCATTTAAATTACAAGATCAAATTAAAAGTGAATTAGATAAATTAGTGAAGTTAGGTGTCATTAGAAAGGTAAATGAGCCTACTGAATGGGTTAATTCTATGGTTGTGGCAAAGAAAAACGATGGTTCTATCAGACTTTGTTTAGATCCACAGAATTTGAACAAATGTATAATCAGAGAAAGATTTAAAATGAGTACTTTTGAGGAATTAGTCGCTAGAATGCCTAATGCCAAGTATTTTTCGGTGCTAGACGCCTCTAAAGGATTTTACATGATTAAATTATCAAAAAAGAGTCAAATATATACAACATTTAATGCTGGTGACTTTGGTAGGTATTGTTATAAAAGATTACCCTTTGGTTTAAACTCAGCACCTGAAGTTTTTAGTAAATGTTTTCATGACATATTTTGTGACATTGAAGGGGTAGAACAATATGTTGACGAATTGTTAATATGGGGAGAATCTAAGGAATCCCATGATAAGAGATTAAAACAAGTTTTGAACAGGGCTAAACAAGCAGGAGTAAAATTCAACAAAGATAAGTGTCAGTTTGGGGTAACTGAGGTCAAATATGTAGGCCATATATTGAGTAGCACAGGTATTAGACCTGATACAGAGAAAATTAGAGCTATTGTTAATATGAAAGAGCCCACAAGTAAAAAAGAGTTACAAACATTTTTAGGAATCATAACTTATGTATCTAAATTTATACCTAACTTATCAGATATTACAAATTCATTGAGAGAATTAGTGAAAAAGAATTCTGTATTTGTATGGAGTGAAAAACAAAAGGAAGCTTTCAATAAATTAAAACAAATCTTAACTACAGAACCGGTTTTAAAATATTTTGAGATAAATAGTCCTATTACATTGTCGGTTGATAGTAGTAGTACAGGGTTAGGAGCAGTTTTATTGCAACATAATGCACCAGTAGCTTATGCTTCTAAATCATTAACTGAGTCGCAGAAATCATGGGCACAAATTGAGAAGGAATTATTAGCAATTGTATATGCATGTGAAAAGTTCCATCAATACATATATGGCAAACAAATTACAGTAGAAACTGACCATAAACCACTTGAACAGATATTTAAAAAATCTATGAACGAAACTCCATTAAGATTGCAAAAATTAAGAATGCGCATACAAGGTTATGACTTAGATATTAAATATAAACCTGGTAAAGAACTCCTAGTGGCTGATGCATTATCTAGGGCATATGTACAAGATAACATATGTAATCAGGATATTGATGAAAAGATAGAAATGCATGTCTGTATGATTATAGAAAATTTAAATATTAGTGAGCAAAAATTAAAAATATTTCAAGAAGAAACAGCTAAAGATGAAAACTTGGTATTGCTTATTAATTATATTCAAAATGATTGGCCTAAATATTCTGATATTCCATTTCAATTAAAGTTTTATCATTCTATTAAAGAAAGCTTATATGTAGCTAACGGTTTAATATTCAAAGATTCAGCTTTGTTAGTACCAAAATCATTACGTTCTGACATGTTAAAGCAAATTCATTACAATCATATGGGTTATGAAAAGTGTAAAAATAGAATAAAAGGATTGTTATATTGGCCACATGTGAATAAAGAAATAGAAGATATGATTAAAAATTGTGACATCTGTTTACAGTTTCAAAAAAGTCATAGTTATGAACCATTAAAATTAAGAGAAGTTCCCAATAAACCATGGAGTACAATAGGAGCGGATATGTTTTTCTTAAATAATAAAATATTTTTATTAATAGTAGATTATCTTACTAAGTATGTAGAGATAAGTGTATTAAAAAATCAATCAGCGGAGGAGCATATAAAAGCTTTACAAACATCATTCTCTAGATGGGGAATCCCTGAATTATTATATACAGATGATGGAGCTCAATACAGAAGTTCTGTATTTGTAGATTTCTGTCAGCAATTTGGGTTTAAACATAAGACATCAACACCTTATTATGCTAGGTCTAATGGGATGGTTGAGCGCCACATTCAAACAGTTAAAAGGATGTTAAAAAAATGTATATTAGAAAATAAAAATATTGATTTAGCTATGTTAGAATACAGGAATACGCCTATTGATAATGAGTTAAAGTCGCCAAATGAGATGATGATTGGTAGACAAGTAGCTTCTTTGTTACCTGTGAATAGAAATGGTTATGAAACAAAGTATAAGAAAATAAAAAACTATGTACAAAAGAAAAATGAAAGATATAAATTGTATCATGATAAGAAATTTAAGGGTAAAGGAATAATATTCTTTAATGGACAAAATGTTTATATTAGAGATAGAAATAAGAATAAGTTAATCCCAGGTAAAATTGTAAAAGAAGGGGATAAAGATAGATCCTATGTAATATTATTGGAAAATGGGCAGAAAGTTCTGAGAAACAGATATAATATATTTAAAGGTTCAAAATATAGAAAATTTAATGTTAAAAATACATATGATTATGATGATGAGGACCTAGAATGTATAATACAAAATAACACATTAAATGAAAGATGTTATGATAAGGTAACAAATGTTAATGTAACAGATGATGACTGTACTGAGAATTTAGCTTTTAGAGATATAGACTTTAATAATTGTAACAAAGATATTATGAATGACATTGTGGAAAATAATGATAATTTAAATTTTGAATATGTTAATTGTGATGTGGATAACTTTGTAGATTGTCTTGATGAACAGACTGATCTTGGAGCTAATAATGACATAGTAAATAGTAAAGCCAAGAAGTCTGTTACATTTAATTTTGACAATATTGTTGTAGAAAATAAAAAAACTAGAAGTGGTCGAATTGTTAAGAAACCAAATTATTTGCATGAATATTGTAATGATTAATTATTTTAAGAAAAGAGAAGGGATGTGAGAGGAGATATAATGAGTAGTAACAACACTAACATATAGGGTTGGCAACACCGCAGACACCGGAGAGACGCTCTGGATCGCGGCACGAGCTGTAACTGTAATGTACAATAATTATACTAATAAATGGTATAAACCATATAAAAAGGTGTTTAATTATAAAACAAACATCATACATACGGCTTGCTCTAATTCAATTCACTCAAGGCCACGCGTTATACGCCTACCGCTTCGCGTATCGCCGTCGGTACATCCGACAGTGGGCTGCCGCACGCCTGCCTGAGCCTTTTTAAATAATTTTGACAACGTCATAATGGATCGACCTTAAAACAATTGATTATTTATTTGCGCGGAAATTTACTAAAATTAAAATTATTTACGCGGTTCCGGATATTTTCGACACTATTGGGAATTCAGGGAAGGAAAAAATGCATCTATCATTTTATTTAACTGAAACATATTTGATCAACAAATAGAAAGTATTTGTTTTTCTATATTCGTTTTATTACCAACTAGCTTTTGCCCGCGACTTCGTCCGCGTGGAATAGTTACTTTGGGCTAACGTTAAATTTAACCCCGATTTTGAAGCATTCTTTATTGGCGCTCCGCTCCTATTGGCCTTAGCGTAATTATATATAGCCTATAGCCTTTCTCTATAAATTGACTATTTAATTAAAAATTAATTTTTCAATTCGAACCAGTAGTTCCTGAGATTATCGCGTTCAAACAAACAAACAAACTCTTCAGCCTTATATTATTAGTATAGATAGCTGTTGCCCGCGACTTCGTCCACGTTTCCGTCGTTTTTCGTAAAAAAAAGTAGCCTATGTCCTTCCTCACGGTTCAGTGATTTTGATGTAACAGACAGATTAACTTTCGTTATTTAGTAGGGAAATATAATATGTCAATCTATAATACTGTTGAGAAATATCGAAATACCGAATCGCACAATATTATTGTTAATAGCTGTGCCCGCGACTCCGTCAGCGTGTAACTCCTCCTTATTAAGTTAATGTATTGGTAATATTGTTTAGATCACGTTCACATGAGGCTTAAGTACCTATTGAATGAAAATACTTCAGCGCAAAGCTTCCGGGTAAACTATGTTGAAAGTTGACCGGTCCGGCACGTGAACATAAAGATTTCTAGAACTGCTAACCCGGGAAAGAGCGACGTACAACTGACCATGCGAGAAACAACTGACACCGAGATCTACTCCAGCAACACGAAAAGTCTGCCCTTGAGCCTTATTAATTGTCATTGCATAACTCACCGATACTGGGAATTGCGTTCTTTTAAATTGGAATGGAAAATTATTTGGTATTATGGGAATTCTGGGAATAAAGATGGTTTCTCCTGCACCGCAACCTGTTAAAATTTGAGCCTCGATTATATTTTGTTGCAACTGGGTTACTTTTAGCCGAGTTCCATTGCAAAGTTGTGGTGGTTTTAAATTTCGGAGCAAAATAATAATCTGAAAGCTTCGAACTGCTAACGCTATCGGGAGTTACACGTGTTATATGTGAGTCAACCATAAAAGATAGATATATGCTGTCGTGGGATATTTTTTATATAATTTTAAGGAGAACATTTCCGTCATAAATGATTTCTGTGTAGCTTTAACCATTAAGGTTGCACACGCGACGGAAGCTTAAAAAATGGAGTAACTTCTCCCGTTTTCCCAACATTTCCCTTCACTGCTCTGCTCCTATTAATTGTAGCGTGATGAAAAGTATACTATAACCAGCTCAGGAGTATGAAAAATAATTGTACCAAGTTTCGTTAAAATCCGTCGAGTAGTTTTTGTTTCTATAACGGTTATACAGACAGACAGACAGACAGACAAAAATTTTACTGATTGCATTTTTGGCATCAGTATCGATCCCTAATCACCCTCTGATAGTTATTTTGGAAATATATTTCATGTACAGAATTGACCTCTCTACAGATTTATTATAAGTATAGATATAATCACATACAACCCTAGGACATTTGCTCGATGACGTGGGTTGCGCGGCGGGCAAAACAATCTCAACTCTCTGTGTGCGTACTTATGGTACATTTCTTCTCGCTGCAAACAGCTGGTATTATTAGTAAGATTTTGTAGGCTATTATAGCGTAGGTATTTTCGCTTTTATATGAGAGTGATGTATCTGTTACGAAGTAACTATTTAGTAATCTGTGATCTCGTGTAGTCTGTGTAGTACACAGTGAAAGTGTGACTGTGTGCGTTAAAATGTGTGCGCGTGTTCGAGTTTTGAAAGCCGAGCTTATGTTACAACGCGTCCAAATCGAGGAGTCCTAAAAGACTGGTTAAATGTTGTTTGCAGAGGGTCCATTTTTTTTTAGTCGGATGGTCTAATGACCGATTAATTCGTTCATAAGTTTGTTATTGTTGGAAAGTTTTTACGCCATATTTCATATTTCTTGGCGCAAGTGATTGACTTTTTATGTGATTATTTAGCAAGTTTATTGTGACAAATGGAAAATTATACCTGTGAGATCTGCGTTGGCGAAGCGTGTTGAAATAAATTATAATCTGCCGCGTTTCTGACGTTATCTTTTGTATTATTTTGTTGTTTTAATAAAAGTCGTAGGTATGATAATTATTACTGGCTAACAGGTTGAGACCACATAAAAACATTGTATTGTTTCCCTTGCATTTTGTTTACAAATCTAGATAAAAGAGAAAATAATGTTTGGATCTGTAACGGATATTCAGATTTAAATAATTTTCACGAAGGGACTGCTAACCACGATTTTTCAGAAAAATATCTGGAACCCTGCTTGAAGTTCCAAACTTTTGGTAAAGGACTAGTATGAATAGCCAAGTTAAGTTAGATATTGAAAGCCACAACGTGAAAGTTTTTTGAAATAGAGACGTTTTCAAACAGCATCAATTGTTTGTATTCTGGGTAAACAAGAATAAGCATTCCGTGGTCATGACAAATCCTACGACTTTTAGTCATTTTAAAACAAAGTAGCAGTTTTTACGACGACGTTTTGCAAAATTATCTAATAAAAAAGATAGGCGCATCGATTTGATTTATAAACATTAATTAGATATTCGTGGTGGTGGGCCACCAACCGAAACAAGCGGAAACTGGAACTGAAAAGTTTTATTTTAATTTTAGCCATGCTTACTCTGTCTAAAATCTCTGTGCACGCCCATGACCGCAAATATTGCTTTGTCTCAAAAACTGCTGGCCGAATCTAGTTTAAACCAATTTTCGTTTAAAGTATTCATTGAAAATCTACAGTCAACAAGGTTACAGGTTATTTCGACCTAGGTCCGTAAATTACCCGCTGTCTGACTGTCACCAGGCTGTACTTCATGAACCGTGATAAGCTAGACAGTTGAAATTTTCACAGATTATGTATTTCTGTTGCCGCTATAACAACAAATACAACAAAACAGAATAAAATAAATATTGAAGGGTGCCTCCCATAAAAAAACGTGATTTTTTGCCGCTTGTATAATGGTACGGAACCTTTCTACGCGAGTCCGACTCGCACTTAGCCGGTTTTTTTTTTAATTTCTGTTTCATGTATGGGGAGCCCCCTTACTTTCTTGTTGTTATTCCATAAACGTAAAGCAGTTCACAGAATACATCTTCCTACCAAAATTCAACTCTGTAGTCTTACGAGTTTCGAAATAAAGTAGGTCACAGCTTACGAACAGACAGACAGACTAGACGAATCTATAAGGGTTCCGAATTTTGCCATTCGGCTACGAAACCCTAAAAATAAAACAAGCCCATAATTAAATTACTGTGTAACTTACAGCAACCACCTTGATCCTGACGAACAGTATGCCGGTGTCAAAGAACATGACCTGGTGGATAATGGCGCGCGTGTTCACGTCGGTGGGGTACAGCGACTCACCCTTGTTACCGCCGTACTTCGATAGCAAATAGATCATTATGGCGTGGCTGCGAAAAAAAAGGATTTAAGTATACTTTGAAAGTTTAAAGTAAACTAAACCACTAGCTAAAATGACGTATCAAATTGGCCAAGTGCGAGTCAGACTCGCCCATGAAGGGTTCCGAAGTACCTAACTATAATAATACAATATAATATGTATATATATTTAAAAAAAAAAACATTACAAATTTCTTAAAACTAGCTTATTTACATTTTTTACAACTACGCCCAATAACTTATTATAGAAGTTAGAGGGGGAGGACACATTTGACCACTTTGAATGCATATATCTTTTAAACGATTAACCTTATGAAAAAGTGGTTTTAGAAACCTTAAAAAAAAAAAGAAATTTTTTTTTTTCATGTAACCTATGCGTGTGGGGTATCCATAGACAGGTATTTAAAAATGACTTTTTAAATACCTGTCTATGGATACCCCACACGCATAGGATACATGAAAAAAAAAATTTTTCAGTTTCAGTTCAATGTATGGGGAATCCCCATTATTTTAAATATATATTTTTTTATTATTATAATCGGAAAGCGGTTCACAGAATACATATACCTACTAAGTTTCACATGTATAGTTCTAATAGTTTAGGAATAAAATGGCTGTGACATACGGACGGACGGCGGACAGACAGACATGACGAAACTATAAGGGTTCCGTTTGTTGCCATTCGGCTACGGAACCCTAAAAAATCGTCACCATACTGTCGACTGGCAATGAGAAAGGCGGCATTCCCACGTTGCGTGTCGACTTTTTATTAAATCCTATCGCGAGACTGGGCGTTATTAATTTATTGCTCGCAACTTCGTTCGCGGTTTTTTCACATTTGCCCGTTGTAAGTAACCTATTTTTATTATTTCAGGCTGTGGACTATGTGTGTCAAGTTTAGTTCAAAGTCAATTTTGCGTGTTTGAAACCCGAACATTTAATGAACACAAACTTTTAACGAACGTACAAAATATAATATTTTAGTTAGTAATTGCACATACTTAGGCTATTTTAGGGAAATATGCGGTATTTTCAACTATCGCAGGCAACATCTAGTAACAAATTCACAATCTGGGTCACTGGTGAAACGTTTCTGGCCTTTCAGTATTTTACAGATTCTTTTTCGGGGAGTGTGCGCAGGAGCGACCTGATCCCTCCATCTCCCTTTCACTACCGGTGTACCAGACGCACGGCTGTGTACCACCCACACTTGGTTAATATACCGTCTTGTACCAAGCGCTTCTTCTCCACATTTATTGTGCGCACAGCCAAGCTGTGGAATTCTCTGCCGGCTTCTGTGTTCCCTGCCACTTATGACCTTTCAGCCTTTAAAGCACGAGTAAATAGGCATGTTCTGGGCTCGCTCGTCCCAACTTAGACCTCATCTATCGCTTACCATCAGACGTAATACGGGTCAAATGCGGGCTCGTTCATAATTTAAAAAAAATGGCCACACGCGAAACCATCACAAGAAATACTTCGTTTTGGCTTACTACTAATACAAATACTAATATAGCAGTATTATTACCTAAAGGAATTATTTATTTAATGAATAATGGAATATACACTTAAATAAAAACCCTAAACTACATATATACATCGAAAACTAACTGTTAACCTTTTTTTCTTCTTTTTTTTCTTATTTCTTTTTTTCTTCTTTTTTTTTTGTATGGGCGCTGATAGCTGCGACGCAGTTGTAAACTTTTGTGACTATCATAGTTTCCTTGGTAATGTAGTCAACTGTCTATGTTTCCAAATTAAAAACTTTTTTTTACCTGTCAGACAGAATGAAGTCGTCGTCGATGAGTACAGGTATCGTTCCCAGCGGGTTTAACTGAAAATTACAAAGTAAAAGGTTATATCACTTTGAACAACAGTCATGCAATGACAAGCCCAGCTCAAAGTAACATTTTAGTTTATTCAGATAGATTGGGCACAGGTTTTGGCTCACTATTAAATAATTATTGTGATCATACTATAGTAAGTCATTGTTACCATAACCTGCATTTCACTGAGCTTATTCATAAAATTACACAATCAAATTTGAATGAGCAGACTACAGTCATTCTTTTCTTTGGAAACAGCCTTAATGTGACAAAACAGGACATTGTTAATGGTATTGGCACCCTCCTTAAATTAAAATTAGGCAAATTAATGTTATGTGCATTGCCTTATTCTAATAATTTGACATGTATAGAAAATGAATATATTTTTAGACTTAATAATTTGATGCATATGTTAGTATGCCGTCATAGTGACCATTTATTGTATTTTGATACTAACAATTTTGTTAGAGATTTTGTTTTGATTCGGGAATATATGTATCTTCCCAAAAAAAGTCGACATTTATTGGCTACTTTGTTAGCGTACAATATACACTCATTTATTGATAATTTTACTGATCCTAGGTTAAGTGAATATTCAGTATTATCTAGGGTATCTAATAATACTGAAATTAATTATTGCATTGACAGTTTACATAACTCAACCAATTGCTTGGTTGCAAACAATTTTACTACGGAGAATTTAAATTAGAAATTTTGACAACAGAGGGAATCTCTAGCAGTAATGAACTTTTAAACTGCAAAGAGGACACAAATATAGTTTTAAAATCAATAAATACTATTAACCTGGTACATCAAAATATTCAAGGATTTTTAAACAAAGATTTAGAAGTAGAGTTTTTTCTTAATTTTAACAATATTGATATTCTTTGCCTAACTGAACATTGGCTTCAAAGCCATCAATTTATTTTCAATTATAATAATTACCAGGTTGGTAGTTCTTTCAGCAGAGTGAATGCTATACATGGTGGCTCTTTAATATTAATAAGTAATAATCTTAAATTCAAGAACCGAATGGATATTGTGAGCCTCTCTGTTGAACGATCTATTGAAATAGCCTGTATTGAATTGGAGCAGTTTATTATATTAAGTGTGTACAGACCACCTTCAGGATTGTACGATTGCTTTGAAAAAGTAATGGATGAAGTTTTGCATAAAATCTGTAACTCGAGTAAATATGTCATTGTTTGTGGTGATTTTAATGTTAATTTATTAGAAAATTCTGGTTTGAGCACTAACATTATTAGTTTATTCCAATCATACAATCTTGTAAACCTATTTATGGAGCCCACTAGAATAACTCCTACTAGTGCCACTTGCTTAGATAATATTTTTACGGATGTTGTACCGACTCACAAAAAAATAATTAATTTAATAGACTCTGATCATTGTGGGCAATTAATTACTTTACCAAAAAAAGTCAATAAAATGTTAAAAAAGAATATCACTGTAAATCCAAAAACTAAATATCGCCTGGAAGCATTCAAAACTAAACTCTTAAATAAAATGCCCTGTTTGTTAACTAATGAGGACCCTAATAAACATTATAATGATTTTTTCAAAATATATTGCCAACAATTCGATAACACATTTATTCCCAAAATTGCTTCAGTAAATAGTAACACTTCTTTCAGTGACTGGGCCACCACTGGTATTTATAAAAGTAGAAATCGGCTTTATGAACTCTATGAGGAGCGGACTTACACTAACTCGGTAGAATTTAATTTATATGTTAAGAACTACTCTAAATTATTTAAAAAAGTCTGTTATATTGCCAAGTCTCGCTACTTGAGTTCTAAAATTAAAAATAGTAGTAATGTAATTAAAACGACTTGGGATATTATAAAAAGCGAAACGGGAAGGTCTTGCAACCGAAATATTGATTACACCCTCACTATTGATGATAATATAATAACATTAGATTCGCAAGTCGCCACAGAATTTGAAAATTTTTTCACTGACATTCCCGTATCGACAACCAAGTCGCTAAAATCATCTCCCATTGCTGCAGAAACATTACTTAAAAAAAATGTGCCAGTTTGTAGTTCAGAGTTTAAATTCCAACATGTTACTTCTAATGACATCATCAAAACTTTTAATTCTTTGAATATTAAAAAGACTGCAGACCTGTGGGGTAATTCTGTTGAAGTTACTAAGTCAATTATACACATTATTGCTCCTACATTAGCTGTTATATTTAATAATTGTATTGATTGCGGTGAGTTTCCTGATCTAATGAAATATAGTAAAATAATCCCACTATTTAAATCGGGTAGTACATCTGACCCTACTAATTATAGACCTATTTCTGTACTGCCCACTTTCAGTAAAATTTTTGAGAAAATTATTTTAATGCAGATGCAAAGATATTTTAATAAACACAAATTGCTACATAATAAACAATTTGGTTTTACAAAGGGTCGTTCAACAACTGATGCCGGTGTTGAACTTTTAGGACACATTTATAATGCATGGGAAGATAAATGCGATGCGTTGGGCATTTTTTGCGATTTGTCTAAGGCGTTTGACTGTGTTCCCCATGAGACATTAATCAGGAAACTGCACCACTACGGATTCCGGGACTCCTCTCTGAATCTTTTAACCTCATACTTGAGTGAAAGGATTCAGAGAGTCGATGTGAACGGCAAAAGATCGCCGGGATCTGTGGTCAAGATGGGGGTCCCCCAAGGCTCAATTTTAGGTCCCTTTTTGTTTCTTATTTATATAAATGATTTGCCGTACCTGATCAAAAATCATGACATAGTGTTATTCGCTGACGATACTTCTCTTTTATTTAAAATTAAACGTCAACAGCAGGTTACTGAAGAAGTAAACAGAGCCCTTGCGACTGTAGTTAGCTGGTTTAATGTTAATAATCTTCTTCTTAATGAGAAAAGAACCAAATGCCTAAAATTTACGTTACCTCATGTTAGACAAGTGAATACTAGTGTATCAATAAAGGGCGAAATATTGAAACCCGAAGATACCACAGTATTCTTGGGCATAACTTTGGATGCGAAGCTTCAGTGGGGCCCCCATATAGATAAATTGTCAAAAAAGTTAAGTTCTGCAGCATATGCCGTTAGAAAAATACGTGGATTAACTGATATCGAAACAGCACGTTTAGTCTACTTTAGTTACTTTCACAGTGTGATGTCATACGGCATTTTACTTTGGGGAAATGCTGCCGACATTCACACAATATTTGTATTACAAAAAAGGGCCATTCGTGCAATTTATAAATTAAGTCCTAAGCACTCCTTAAGAGACAAATTTAAAGAGATTAATATTATGACTGTGCCATCTCAGTATATTTATGAGAATCTCTTGTATGCACACAAAAATATTAATCTGTTTAAAAAATACAGTGATATTCATAGTGTAAATACAAGGAACAAAGACAAATATGTCATTCCTAAAACAAGGTTGAAAAAAATAGGTGGTTCGTTTAGATGCCAATGTATACGTTTTTATAATAAAATTCCTAGCCATATTCAAGAACTAAGTATTCATAAATTCAAATTGTTTATAAAACGTAAGCTATGTCAGAAAGCTTTTTACAGTGTTAAAGATTATATTGAGGACAAGAAGGCTTGGGAATGAGATGCTCCAGTGATATACGTGTGCCTTTTTTATTTCTTTTTAAAATTATGATTGATGATTTATTTTTGATTAATTAAAATTTTGCTTTCTCAAGTATTGTATATACCTATTAATTTTTGTTTTTGTTTGTTGTTTTTTTTTTTTATATTGTTGTTTTTTTTTTATATATATATAATTATTTCATTATTGTAAATGTGAGGACGATGTAGGTTATTCTTTCTTCATTGTTTTTGCTTTCACTATAATTTATTTAATGATGTCAAGCAGTTTGAGTACTTGTGTGGCCTACCCAAAGGTCCTTACTTTGGTATTGTTCGTCAAATTGTTGAGCTCCTTAAGTTCTAAGTTGAGCTACACGATAACTGACAAATGCTTGCACTGTCTGGACAGGTCCGCTCAAATTTGCGTGGTTATTTCCTCAAAAGAATACCACAGACATGAACCTACATGCTTCTCATATACAAATACAAATTGTCTGGACTTTAAAAGAGACTATGACCTCTGAGTTTGTTTCGGTGTTTCTTCTCAGAGTAGTCAGTTAGGAAATACCGGCCTCATCTAGCTAAACTTAACACGCAAAAAAACATGACGTGTAAAAGTGTTATTTATAACCAATTTACAAAATAAATATTTCATTTCATTTCATTTCAATTGTTACGACAGTACATATTATTAAAGCCTCTATAGCAGATCAGATAGATAAGTTAGAACATAGTAGTAGTTCTGAGTTGAGCTACATGACTACTGACCAATGCTTGCATTAACTGCACAGGTCACTTTGGTTCTTTCTTCAGAACCACCCAAATACTCATCGAAAAAAATAAATGTAGAAGAGCTATATATTTAGTACATTGGCCGGTAAATTTAAGAGGTATTTTCTGATTGTCCAGCAAGTTGAGACTTATTGCGACCTACCCAAACGGTAGTCATTAATTCATCATCAATGTGTCTCCCCCCCCCGTAAAACGGCGGGGAAGCTATTTAGAATATCAACTTACTAATAAGTTTTATACCAGCAGTTTATTTAGTTTGAGCACGCCTTAGATAAAGTCTAATGGCTAAGGCAAGCGTAAGCCAGGAGTACAAGTGGTCAAACTCGGCTTATCATCAATAAAAATTTAAAAAGCCAAGTTAATGGCAATGGCCTAATGGCTAAGGTGTCAGCCTTGTGATCGAGAGGTCACAGGTTTGAACCCCACCCATTACACTACGTGAACCTATTCCAGACACAAGCATATTTAGTTTGGTTGGAAGGGTTAACAAGATTGCTAGTAATGTGTCTTCTACCCACATTGACAAAAAACAAAGGTCATGTTAGTTTCAAGGAACAAAACCTTTTTTGTGTGAGAATATCGTCGAATTACAATTTAAAAATAAAATAGACAATGTTGACCTGTGATCAGCTGCATTCTTATGTGTATGATGCTTAGTATTATTATTATTTTTTTAATTTTAATTTAATTTTATATAACTTATTGTTAGTTAATTTAATTTGTTTTTACTTTAATTTAATTCTAATTGTGTAACTTAAAATCATATTCTCATTATATAATAATTCTCTCTTTTCGACATTTTATTCAATTTAATTTTATATTGTTTTTTTTTTTTAATATTTATTTTTGTTTTGTACATGATTAATTTTGATATTATTATTTAGTTTTGCTTAGATTGATTAATTCATTTTACTTTCCACAAGAATGTTGTGCATACCTGTAAGTGATATATTTGCACTATATCTCAAACCTTTGTATATCTTTATCCATTTGATTGTAAATATATCGTTGGTGTGCCTTGCATAAATAAATAAATGACTTCTCCTGCTCTGGGTTAAGCGGAAGGGAGTTTGAAAGAAATTTTAATGTTTTATTAAAAACGCGTTGTGGTTTACCTTTCCTTTTCAACCGACGACCAAAAGAGGAGGTTATCAATTCGACGCGTATATTTTTTTTTTTTTTTTTTTTTTTTTTATGTATGATCATCGAGTACTCGAAGACGGCTGAACCGATTTGGAAAATTCTTTTTTTGTTCGAATGGGTATACTTCGAAATTGGTACCATTATCACCAAAGTCAGGATCTGATGATGGGATCTTGGAGAAATCGAGGGAACTCTTCAAATATTATAGGCACACCTATGGCGTTTTGGGTATTTCTTATAGTAACTTGTGCAGTTGCTCTCAAAAAGTACCATTTGGGGAAGTGGAACTGATGATGAAGACCACAGATGGCCGCCGAAACTACTCAATAATAAGTATTGAGTGGATTGCGATTCGATTACTTGAATATGGATGTTAAGCACTTTATGCTCGTCACAATGCATATGGTGATGTAGAGCTGATGGTGAAGTACCAGGATAACTCCTCAACAATTAACGGCCCAGCATTGGGAAAAGCAATATTTTGTAAAAGCTTATAAGTAGTTGACATTTAGGCTCTTGTAACTAGGTAAATTAAAAATCATCCAACTAAAAAGAGTGAAATAAAAACTTTTTACCAAAAAATTAAACCGACTCCCAAAAAACACTGCAAAGTGAAAAATAACTTTAATTTCGGAAGTCGGTGCCAAAAACGAAAAAACAAAACTAAAGACACCGACTACCGAAATTAAAGTTATTTTTCACTTTGCAGTGTTTTTTGGGAGTCGGTTTAATTTTTTGGTAAAAAGTTTTTATCATAGAAAGTAAAAAATAAAAAGTTTTTATTTTGGAACATAGACAGTTGACTACATTACAAAGAAAACTATGATAGCTACAAAAGTTTACAACTGTGTCGCAGCTATCAGCGCCCATAAAAAAAGAAGACAATTCGCACGCTTAAACCAATACTGTCACTATCCCAAAAAAAAGTCAACTTTTTAGGAGAGGCAAAAAATGGAATGAGAATGGGAACATTTTTGTTTAGTGACGAAGCGGACTACTGCCCGTATAGCGGTTATTTCTGTTACTTTTAGACCAGTGTAAGCGCGATTACGCGTAGTTCTACGTTTCCCAACAGATGACATTAAAAAGTCGATTTGGCAAAATTTTGGATAGTGACAGTATTGGATTAAGCGTGCGAATTGTTCCAGACTAAAACTTGTTATTAAAATAAAAAAGTAAAAATAAAAAATGACCGTATGTGTCTCTGTGTGTGTGTGTGTGTAGATGAGTATGAGGGAATAGAGTGTAAGTATGTTTGGTCATTGTGTAAAATGTAGGGAGTGTATGTGAGTGAGAGTTTGTGGACTTCTAACTGACTAAGCTGCCCTTAAGTTTAGGGGCCGCGGTGTCTCGTTAGAACATTACCTGCAAATAAGCCGGAGACTTGTGCTCCATCTTGGTAATGTCTGGCTCTTTGAAGTCGAGCTGTAGCCCGATGATGTGAGCTACCATGCGCACGGCACACGCCGGCGGGCTAGCGTCCAGCTTGTACAGGAGAGGCGCCATACTACATCCTGGAACATTCATCAGATTCAGCTGAAGTTCTATTGATTTTTTTCAGCTATATTTTATATATTACTAGCAGTTGCTCTCGGCTTCGTTCGCGTGGGAAGTTTTTCCCATGTAAATCCCGATCCCATGGAAATTTCATAAAATCCCGTCTTAGCGAGCATCTACGTATCTACTAAAAGGAAACCCCATGCAAAATTTCAGAAACTACTTGTAGTTTCTGAAATTTCGTGATTAATCAGTGAGTGGTATTTTGCTTTTACAATGTAAATACATATAGATTTATAGTTACGTTTTTTTATACATTCTAATTATATTCGTAGATTAATAGTGATTTGAAGTATACTTTCTTTTGATTTTGTATAATTTTATGTTTAGCTCTTTAGAATAATTTATTTATTTATTTCTAGGAAATTCATTTCCTAATGTAACTTTTCAATAATATCTCACATAATTGCACACCAGTTACCTGGTACAATATGATTGACTCTTTAATGTATACCTATCAACTTTCTGTACTCGTATTCTTGCAAATAAATAATATTCTATTTTATTCTGAAAATATTCCGGAATTATTGAATAATAATAACTTTATTAACAGCCAAAAAACATTACAATAGTCAATGAATACATACATTTTTTGGAACGAAAAATATACAAAGTGTGAGTCTACTGACTCCCAAGCTAGAGTAATCTGTGTTATGGGAGTCAGTGTTCCTCTGTACAGCAGTGGCTAGCCAAAATATTGAGTAATATAAAATTAAGTATTTGTAGGTGGGCATCTATATGCTTCCGAAGGCGTGTTGTGTGTGTATGAGTGTGTTGTGTGTTTACTTTAAGTTTCATTCAAACTCAAAATGTTTTATTTCACATAGGCCTACATGGGCGCTTATAAAACGTCAGCAGATAGGGCACGGTAGTATAGATAAGTTGTAAAGATATATGGGACGGTTGATTATAACACTTGCACCACGAGAAGTATGACTGTATGACCAAGACTAGGTTCGGAATTAACAAAATTAGCGCAAAATTGAGCTTGTTGCTATAAATGGTACAAACTTTTGACATAAGTAGGCTAGTTTTTAATTTAAAGAAAGTCACAGAAATCAATTGAGTTTTATTACAGCCTCTCGATGTGATTTAACATACCTAATCTACAAACTTGTAACAAGCTTAAAAAATAGTAATTAAAATAAGCTTACTAACGGACAATCGAAGTCATGGAACGTTTTATCATACGGAAGAATGTGGTAACCATATCAGAAACCGTTAAAACGGAAATTATAAAAAAAAACTACAACTTTTATGTAAATAAAATATTCTTACCAAAGCCGTGCTATTTACGCAAAAACCACACAGAATGATAAATTTATAAAAAAAACTGATAACGGACATGTTATCTCAATGATAATATGCATAATAAAAGATTAGTAATTATTACATATTAGAACAGGGTTCAATGTCCAACTTTAAAGTATGAAAATTGAATCATAGATAGCGGTAGCGCCTAATTTCGCCACCTCTTTTTGTAATATTTATTATAATTTATTTATAGGTATATAGTAAAACAATAAAACACGTCATATCAATAACAATAAAGATATCATAAGCTCGATAGTATGTGTTGAAACTTCAAATTAACAAGTCAAGTATGCTTACCTCTTTCACTAAAGGGGTTTTATTAACTCGAATGATTACTGAAATATTTTTTTCAAGTACTTTGTCTTTCACATTTAACAATGTGTTCCTTTTGATATCCCATATCTATATTATATGTACAAAAATAATGTAAAATGTCTTAGAAACATGCGCAGATAACAACGAACTTAAATAAAGTTGTTCAAATATTGTCACTAACAATTAGTATTTTTGTCGTCGCCAAACTCACTTTACCTTCTTTTGAGAGTATGAGAGATACTCACACTCTCAGATGCGACGTTGTCGTTTTGAGATAAAGGTGACAATATGACACAGTTATGTCGATTTAATTAGTATGTAAAATGAAAAAAAAAAAGTAATTTTTTAAATATTTAATAATGCTGTTTGCTTCATTAAGGTGGTTTGATAAATAATACCCTACAGTTATGAGATACCAAAAGGAACATATTAAGTTTATTTATTTTCTTTGTTAGCCTTATTGAGTTCCCATATCCTGTTCATAACTTTAGAGAAGTAGGCGACGCCTGGGGCCATAATAGTCTTAAATACATGCTCCTCTTCCAAACGAGATACCCAATCAGCACAGCGGGGAAACCTGAAATATATTAAAAGGCTTTTACTACTTTTTGCTACGAATTACATTTATTTATTTATTTATTTATAGTTAATTAAAACGATTAAAACCAATTACATTAATTAACTTAGAAATAAAAGGTACATATAACAATCACATAAACTAGTATAAACATTACAAACTATTACAAATTATTTTGAAACTAACACGGAACCGAACTAACACGGAACAGTGGACACTCTCGCATACTTTCTCTCGCAAAACATCAAACACACTCGTATAATTTCTCTCCATCCATCAACAAACACATCACATTCAGGATATTCAATCAGGAGGGCGTTGAGCACCTCAAGGGTGCGACAGATTGGGGACTGGGCTCTGGCGACTGTATGACATAGTGGCCGCGCGAATAATTTGTGACGTTGACTCCGACGACCAAGATAGTTACCGGGGACATTCAGTATACAGAAACGATTGTGGAGCTCTGGGCAGTCAATTTGTCCACGTAGAGTTTTAAAGGCTACTGTGAGCTGATCGAAGCCTCTTCTTACCTCAAGAGAATTAAATCCCAACATTCCCAAGAGATAATTAGTAGGGTACATATAAGGGTAATACTGGTACAGTTTTTTAAATAGGAATCTGAGAAAGGTCTTTTGTACTTTTTCAAGCATCAAGATTTGGTTTGCAGTGTAGGGGTTCCAAACACAGGTGCTAGTCTCAAGCTTACTACGCACCAGGGTGGTGTATAGAAGCCTGATAACTTGTGGTTTCGTGAAATCATGGGCATTACGCATAACGAATCCTAAGCGCTTAAATGATTCCTTAGCAAGGTCAGAAACATGATCCCTAAATGTCAGACCACGGTCGAAAGTCACTCCCAAGTCCTTCATGTTGGTGGCACGAGTGATTTCTTGACCATTTAATGTGTAATTATAGAGTATTGGTCGCAACTTCCTACCGAAAGTCATGATATAACATTTACTAGTGTTGAAGAATAGTTTATTCTTAATGCTCCATTGGTTAACGATGTCTATGTCATTTTGTAGGAGAACACAATCTTCAGCCGATCCTATTATACATGTGAGTATACAATAAAATTAGTACTGTGATAATTGAGTTATTATCTAGCTGACCCGCCACGACTTCGTTCGCGTGGTATCCTACCCCTATCCAACCAACACCACTACCCCTATTCTACCGATACCCTACCCATACCTTACTCTACCCCTACCCTACCCAAACCCTACACTACCCCTACCCTACCCTACTCCTACCCTTGAGACCTTTCCTACTTTTTTTTTCATAAGAACCTTCTCCTAACAAAACCAAACACAACAAAAAGAATCAGCCAAATCGGTTCAGCCGTTTTCGTGTTTTGCGCTTAGCAACACAATTAGCGATTCATTTTTATTATATAGATAACTAGTTTTTATGTAAAGAATGATATGAAAGAAATAGTAAATGTCTGATGCTGTGACGTCTGACAGGGGAGAACGGAAGAAGAAAACGTGTTACGCCGACCTCAAGTAATTGGGATAAGGACAAGAAAGTGATGATATTTTTTTTAAAACAGAACTGTCATTGATTGGATTTTATTCACATCACTTCCAACTTTATTAACCCCTCCAACTAAGCTAAATATGATTGTGTCTGGAGTGGGTTGACGACAATGGTGGGGTTTGAACCTGCGACTTTTCTATCTCAAGGCCAACACCGTTAGGCTATTTACGTATAAATAAATTAAAAAAAATCATTGTTAAGTCAACATAATTATCTAATTCTTCTTAACATAACCAATCTTCACTGCGTGTCGCAGATACTTTCCCGCAACGAAACACCCGCACAGTTAGACGGACAGACAGACAGACATGACGAATGTACCTTTTCGTTTTTGCCATTCGACTACGGAGAACCCAAAAACTTACTTATTAGCATCTAATTTGTGGAAAACTTGTATCGCAGTGGCCGTGGAACCGGCAGCCAAGTCAGCGATGGTAAGTCGGTTGGTCGCGATGTACGGACGATCACGCACGTAGGCCTCCACTACAGCGAATGATGACTCTATGTCCTCTTTGTGTTTAGGAGTCGGTTCGGTTATGCCTTCGTAGAATGTAGCTTGCTGTTGGGAAATAGGAGATTATTAGGTTAACCATAGGTTCCAAAAACCAAAGTAAGGATTATTATTATTAGGCCTGTTGGTATAGTGGTCAGTGGCCCTGACTGCTATGCGCAAGGTCGTGGGTTCGATTCCCACCCAGGACAAATGTTTGTGTGATGAGCATGATCATTTGTTCGTTGTCTGGGTGTAATTTATCTATAAGTATGTATTTAGAATTATATATGTATGTTTATCAGTTGTCTAGTACTCATACTACAAGCTCTGCTTAGTTTGGGACTAGATGGCGTTGTGTGAAAGTTGTGGAATATTATTAATATTATTATTATTCCTCACATACATCTATACTAAATTACTCTTATATATTTGGGCTATCCCAAATATAAATAAGTAATTGAGTATAGGTACATAACTTATAGAATCATTAGAAGCTCAGAGTAGATGTTAAATCAGGATATATCCCATGTGCATTTATTGTTTCGTGTTTAAAAAACGAATTAGAAAGAGGGTAGACCGATTTGTCTGCTCTTAAACATCCACCCGCAATAACTTCAGTTCATCCTTGATCATGGCGCCTGCAACAGTGCCGAAATATTGGAAACTCGAAACAATGTAAATATCCCGTTATATGCATCATCATCCCCATACAGTAGAATGGGGTACAGAGTATTCATGATTTTTTGTTTTGTGTAAGTTACTCATTGTTAATCCTTAAACTAGGTAAGTAGGTAAATATTTTTGTGTCAACGGTACACCGTTTGTACATAACGTCACGGCTCGCATTGGACGATGTATTTTACGTTTATGTTAAAGTAACACGATGTGGCTGTTCGATTCATACTTGACCGGTTTTAGTAACATTTTAAAGCGAGCACCACTAAAATGAACGAAAAAAATGTTTGCAAAATGCACCTGTGGTTTTTGTTGTGACGCCGCAGACTTTGTCGTTGTGTTATCAAATAGTTTTACTTATTACAGTGTCTAAGTGGAATAATTTGTGTGAACATTGGCTATACATTATTGTGTTATCGTGTGTCTTTTTTCGTGAATATATGTTTTTTCGTATGTATGACTTCGAATGTGAGTGAAAATTATAAAAGTGAAAACATATCACATCACTGCGAGATATAAAGGTCAGTTTGATTTGCTTATTGAATGATATAAATAGTTAGATAAACTCATAACGAAGCCAGGAAGGTATAATATATACCATGATAATGGCCATAAATTGCCGATTTATTATTTTTTCAGAAGTCCTACCCAAAAATCAAAAAGTACATTAAACTTGCGACATTCGAGGGGTTAAGAAGATTATCACCATTAACGTCTGTGAGTATATTTTAGGACATCCAGATCTAATATCATAGTAATTAAACTTACTCCAACATTCCCTAGAGCTTTAAAAAACACTCCTGCGTTGAAGAACATGGTCTGGTCGACAATAGCGCGCGTGCGCACGTCGCTCGGATAAAGCAACTCGCTCCTGTCTCCGCCGTACACTGCCAGCAGGTACTTCATTATAGCATGGCTGGAAATATTATGGACTTTATTTAATACGGACTTTATTGGAAATATTAACAGCTTAAAACTTTAAAAAGCATATAGATATGTAGGTCAATGACATGAGAACAAATCTGCCAGGAATCAGACCGGAATTGTTTTTTGAGCTGCAAAGAAAGCAACTCAGAAATTGCTTTCTATACAAATACCAAATAGGAAGCTATCATACAACGCCTACAGTAGACGATAAACGTACGCTATTTAGATCGATCTCCAGCAACTTAAGATCTTAAATTATAAGCTGGTTTACGTTCAGTTCTTCGGAAACCCAACCTGCTATCGTATCTACAGGATGCGCATACGCATTCCAGCACCGATTGCTTTCTATACTTCTTAGGAAAGGATCATACAACGTAAAGGAAACTTTCCGAGTGGCAAAATCATCAAATGACCCGTCCCGCTGTGGGTAGAGCGGAAGGTAGTGTCAGACTTCTACTGACTAAAAACCCACCCTGCTCCTTTAGCTGCCCTTGCAATCCGGGGCCGCGGTATCCCGTTAGAACATTCCCGCAACCCCGGCAACGCGATGGAGACTTGAGGAGACAAACGTACGCTCTATAGCTCAGTCTCTAACAACTTAAGATCGTACACTGGGCAATCCACACCTTATACTTAAATTATAATCGAGTTTACCTTTCAGACAACACGAAATCACCATCTTGTAGCACCGGCACCGTACCCATAGGGTTTAACTGCAAGACGAATAGCGTATTAGTGGTTCTGCTGTAATATTATAGCAAGTTGACAGCGGAAGGAAGACCATCCTTCAAGACCGACTGGCTTGACTATTATCAAGCCAGCCGTTTAAACATATCGCACGCTTAAACCAATACTGTCACTATCCCAAAAAGTCAACTTTTCAGGAGAGGCAAAAAATGGTATGAGTATGGGAACATTTTTGTTTAGTGACGAAGCGGACTATTGCCCATATAGCGGTTATTTCTGTTACTTTTAAACTAGTGTAAGCGCGATTACGCGTAGTTCTACGTTTCCCAACAGATGGCATTAAAAAGTCGATTTGGCAAAATTTTGGATAGTGACAGTATTGGATTAAGCGTGCGATATTTCTCGACTAGCTAGGCCTATGACTTCGCTCGTCCCCCATATACTTATCCTGATACTAAGAGAATTCCGGGATAAAAAGTACCTCCTTTATCTGTAAGTGAAATTCCTATTGAAACCCGATCAGCTTTTCCAGAGATAAGCCTGGACAAACTAAAACGCAGACAGACAGACAAAAAAAAATCATTTTTTTGTGTTTAAGTATCGTGTAAATGACTATCAGTACTTTACAAAACACAGTTATTTTAAAATTCCAGACAGACTTCCATTTTACTTATATCTAGGTGTAAAGTACAGCTGTGTCAATCACTGGCTTATCTAGTAACAAGAAAGCCATATTTGGCTAATAGACTCCGTGTATCCTTTCTGTGAATGCAGCTGTTAGGATACTTGATATCATTCGTCGTTATAGTAGTTTAGCTATATCTACTAACTGTCAAGAATCTGACGTTATTTTTTCTTCCCACGGCTCCCACCCACCCAAATTATTCTCAGGCCCTCAACTTACAAACCCAAGAAGGGCAGCCCAAGCGTAACAGTTTACTCATGAAGAGCCTTAGAGAAGATACCTTCTTGAACTCTGGCGTTTTGTGCTCCTGCTTGAGCAAATTGACATTATTATACTGCAACTCCAGTTTCAGCAGATCACTCAGCATCATGACAGCGCGCGCCGGCGGGCTGGCTATCACCCGGTGCAAGATGAGACGAGACATCTCACTTTTGTATGCAGCTGAGGAGACCACATGATCAGAATTTCAAGTAGTAACTAGCTAACTAAGAAACTAGCTAGCTAAGTACCTAACTAGCTTGGTAAGTAGCTAGCTATGTAAGAAACTAACTAGCCAACTAAGTAATTAGCTAGTAGCTAGCTAAATAAGTAGTTAACTTTTTTTAAAGAGAAATAGCAATGTGCATAAAATTCACATTACTAAAAATATTGTTAACCCTTCAACTATGTTAATTCTGATTGTGTCTACCACTAAAAATACTGCTTATCCTGAACAAAATTAGCGCACAGATATTATGTTATCTACAAAGATTAAGGTGGCATCTTTAGTCAGTTCAGTAGGTACTACCTACCTACATATTAATTTGTCGAAACTTAAGTCGGGTAAGTTAAAAGGTAAGCTATAAGTTTTTTCTTCTAATTAAAGCAGCCTATTTCTCTGCCTACCTACCTCTTAGAAAACGCACGCGTGATAATACATACACAAAAAAAATCGTTAGCAGCAAAATATTTGTATCGAGTATAGATAATGCCCTAAATAAAAATAAAAGCAATGCGTTGTAATCTGTTGCTAAAAAAGCTAGCAACATTATTCGCGCAAAAGTTAAAAATAGTCATCGCCATAATGTTTATTTTTATAACATAACATTCCACTCCTAACCTAACTAACTTGACATAAATGTCATAAATGAACATACATAATATCTAATTAAAAAATAACTTACCTCAGTATTTTTTTAATCACAATAGACCGAGTGCGCCTCACTTTCACGTTCGAGTATTTATAACAAAACAATAAACTCAAAAGACTTCTGATAAAAATGATAAACAGAGCAACGTGATTATAACCTCAAAAAGTGGGTTAGCAACTGGCGTCGGCGGCCTTGATCTTTGATACGCATGATAAATACCGGTTGCGCGGACGCGCATGGTGAAGTAGGTATGCCAAAACAAAATACTATATACTCAACCAACATTATGTAAATATGCATATGATAACTATGATAGTTTAGTTTTCATATAAATAGGTTTTAATATTTGTCACTTCTTGGGTGTAGGTGTAGCACCATTGCTTAATATAGCTCAACAACTTTTGGTTTCAGTTAATAAGAGATATTATATTCAAGACAGGTCTCCCTTTATTTATTTTATAATTTACATATCAGCAGGGCATAGGTATATGCTATTTTCATAGAACATAGCTCTTAGTGTTTAGATATTTTTGAACTGTGTTATACAGTAGGTAACAGGTATTTAATTCATTTTCTTTTTAAACTGTACATATTTACCACATCCTTGAAATTTAATCAAAAGATAAAGAATTTTAATTCAAGAAAAACAAAATTGATATTTAAATACAAACTCTCATACATAAATCACTTAATACTCTCATTGTTCCATGCCTGTGTTATGAGGGTTCATTTGGTGGCAGAAATTCATTAACCAGGTCAATAACTTTACTGACCTCTTCCTCTGATAATCGCTCCTCACTTTCTTGCACTATCTGTAAGAGGAAAGTTCATTAAAACTATTTAGTTAACAATAACTTTCTGTTTATCACAGTATGTCTCGGATTGTAATAGCTGCCTCACTATTTATCTCTCAAAATTACTGTACATAAGATATGGTTATGTTTGTGTACTAAGTAGGCTCTACAAACAGTACTTCTCTCTATTTGCTTCAGCTACAATAAAAAGTACAAAAATTTAATTTTGTAAGCCCTGACACCCCATAACACAAGTTTAATTTTAGTTTGGTGTGGCAGTGGTTTATAACAGCTATATGTGAACCAACAATTCATAAGATGACATGTTTTGTAATTGTTTTTAAGTCATGACTTATGACTATCTTTATGTAAAAGATCTAAAAAACAAACAGTATATAATATATTTTTATTAGTTGCGACAATCAAACTCAAAATATTTTATTTCACATAGGCCTACATGGGTACTTATAAAATGTCAGAAGCTGGTGCATGGTTCAAAATTGACAGACTCATTGGATGGTGGAAGAATTAGGGATTCTGGGAAGAGCTGTGTCCAGCAAATGATATATATCATGCAGATATCTGCAACCCCACAACCAAGCATGTGATTTGCATACAAGTAGAATAAATAGATCATTAGATTCATTCCAGCTGATCCAGAGAGGCCAGTGAAGCCAGCAGGTGATAATCTATAGTTGTGAATTCCATGCAAGTTAATTTGTTTGATGAAATACTTTTCCTTTGTTTATTATGAGGTCTACACTAAACAGAAGTAAATAGCTCACCAGCTGAATCTCTAACTCTGTCCGTGGAGGAGTGTTCACCATCATAAGTTTCTCAGTCTTTGTAAGTTTGAACTTCTTCATAGCTTCAAGAAACTTCTGTATTGATTGTGCATTTTGTTTCTTACAATCCGTGTCCTGCAGGTAATGTACTGTCTGTAACATTTATATAATTTTATTTCTAATTTTGTAACTATTTTGAATAATATATTGAGACTTTTATTTTCAGCCAGTTTGGTGCCATTAAAAAGTAGTGAAAACACAAATAAATATACATAATTGTGACAATTGAGGTGACTAATTTTTTTTTCTGGGTGGTAGGGTTATCTGGGAGTTCCCTGTTTTACCACAGTGGGCTTTTATGTAGTGTTGGTTAGGACACGACTTGAAAGAGTTTGAAGAAAGAGTAGCCTCTTTTTTGTACTGAGCCGGTACAATGGCCCACTTCAAATGAGACGAGGCATACTGAAGCTCAATGATAGTAGTAACCACTACGAATATGACATTTGATGTTATTGTGTTAGTATTGTCATAATATTACACTCTGTAACAAACCAGTATAAAAATAATAAACCACTCCAAAATAATGACACAAACTAGTTAAACAAGCATAGTAAATAGTTATTGAAAGTTATTCATTAAACAGAATAATTACAAAAACTTACATGAAGATTAATTGTCACTTAGATAGAATACTTATTAACTTATTTTGCAACTGTACAAACAATTAAAAACAATAATTTATCAAAACTTTTGCACTGGCTACTATTGGTTCACTGTTGGTTTTCTAAAAATAGAAGTTTAGGTGTGGAAGTCAATACTTTGCACCAACCTCATAAGTAACCGTTGCCAATGAACCTTCCCGCTTATGTTTCTTCTGTGTGCTGTCTTTAAGCTGTTGTAGGATCTGCATCACTTCATAGTTACAAAGGAAAGCAGCATTCACTTTAGTGCTGAAACAAAAGCAAAAATATTTTTTATTTTTATATGTACTGAACTGAACATTCAAAAAGCAACCTTTATGTTGAATCTAAGCAATATGTTATTAACATTTTATGGATTTCCTGGTCTGAAATAAAAAGATTCTATTCTATTCCATATATTTTACAATAAGGATTTATTGAATTATAAATGTGAAAGTTTGGATCTTTGTATGTCTATGTGTTGGAATGTTTAGGTTTCAATCAACAAATAACAAAAACATATGATTTGGACGAAAATTGGCACACATATAGTGAACAAACCTGGCATATAGGCTACTTTGAAACTGTCGAAAATGTGCGAAATTCTCACACGAACGAAGATGCGAGCAATAGCTAGTTTTCTAATATCTATTCTATCGAATACTACCAAAAAAGATACGTACGTCTCCATTAGGAAAAAACTTTCGAATCGCTCAAAGCTAATGGGCTAATTTCACATGCCGTCACAATCTTAATAGGTCTTTCTTCTACAAGCACTATAACAAGTCACTATTTCAAGGGACCCATTAAGATGAGAATTACATTTAGAATATTGTAAATAAAGAAAACACTGTGGACTGTGGTTTATTTTCTTTTCTTGGCAGCTTGACTTGGCATTGCCAAGTCATGGTAATATGGTATTGACATTGACAATTTGAATTTGACATTTTGACTTGACAGCGGAACACAGAGGGTTTTGTTTTTGGGAATTTTCTGGCGGGAACACTATGTAAGGATCTGTCCAAAGATAACTGAACTGAAGAACTGAACATAATATAATTGGCACTGGCAGTTCCAAATTTATTTTTCATAATGTCCAACACTGAGACAGATTGGACTGGTACCTAAGGTAAATATTATTGACATACCAACACAGAGTACCATTTTATCATACCAATGACATCATTCAAAATTCTATGAGCTAGCAAGACAGAAGCGGAGTTTGGCATTAATGATTATATGATTGGCAAATTTTTTGTAATATTTAAAAAACAACTAAAAAGTAAGTTAAAATGACTTCAATTCTAAACAAGTGTGTACTACTATTTCGGAAGCCTAGGAAATCTGTTGCTCTTACTAAACGGAATATAATGGCGCACAATATAAATCACATTTTAAATAAAAAGGTTATGGATCGCTATATGAGACTACCTTTGCCTTGTAATAAAATATTAGCTACCTACGTATGGATTGACGGTTCCGGCATTAATTTGAGATGCAAAGATCGCGTCTTGGATTGTGTTCCATACAGAGCAGACGCTGCTCCAGGCTGGGCTTTCGACGGTAGTTCAACAGGTCAAGCCACTACGGATAATTCTGACACGACATTAAAACCGGCTGCCGTCTACCGAGATCCCTTTCGAGCTGATCCTCATGTATTAATTTTATGCGAGGTATTTTTAGGTGACGGCGGAAAACCAGCTTCAACAAATCACAGAAGCTTTTGTAATGAGCTCTGTGAAATACACAAAGCCGAGGAGCCATGGTTCGGTTTAGAGCAAGAATACACTATGCTGGATAATGACGGGTGGGGCCTAGGATGGCCTAAAGGAGGTGGTTTTCCAGCCGTAAAATATGAATTCTCATATTGCGGTGTGGGGGCAAAATACATATCAGGAAGAGATGTAAGCGAAGCTCACGTAAAAGCATGTCTGTTTGCTGGTCTTGACTTCGAAGGGACCAACGCTGAAGTGATGTTTGCCTGCTGGGAGTATCAAGTTGGTACTACTCTTGGCATTAAAGCTCCGGATGATTTGTGGATGTCTCGATACATTATGAATCGAGTCGGTGAAGATTACGGAGTAGACATCACGTATCACCCAAAGCCTTTTGGTCATTTACACCCAGGAATTGGCATGCACCATAACTTCAGTACGAAGAGGATGCGTTCTGACGGAGGATATGCCTTCATTGAAGATTGCATAAAAAGGTTAGAAAAGAACCATATGAAGCACATGCCGCATTATGGAATAGATGAAGCAGGAAACAAATTGCGACTGTCGGGTAAATTTGAAACCTCACCATACGACAAATTCTCATGGGGTATTGCCAACAGAAAGGCATCTATCCGACTTCAAAGACACATTAAAAAGAAAGGTAAAGGTTTCATGGAAGATAGAAGACCTGCTGGAGACTGTGACCCTTACAGAGTTTGTGGGCTGTTAATGGAAACCTGTCTGGGAAGATCTGCTGACAGTTATAGTGGTAAAAGAGGGAGTAGATGCTGAGTTTTTCTTTTGGAATACTATTGTTGTTTATGTACGTAGTAATTCGCAGATTTTAAGTAAACGAAGAATTTATTTAATTTGCGTCATAATTTCCCATTGCAGTCGTTGACTTAAGGTAAGTTCACACGCAGCGTTCACCACCCCGCGACATAATACTTTATGCAGTTTCTGGCCACGAAATCCGTATACGGAGCCAAATTGGACTAAAGTTTTTGAAAAATCTATTGGTCAGGAATTGAGTAACATAAAGCTAATCAATTTTTTTTTAACCGATGCGTTGCCGTTGGCTACCAGCAAGCAACTTTACTGTTTAACAGCGATTAGTCATTGCATCGCTAGCGACTTTGCGTCGCTGGTTATAGTTATTTTCTGAGCCAGTGAAAAATATAAGTTTTCTATATAAGAAAGAGAGACTTATTATAGCTACTTACCGTAGTATTATAGTTCTCTATGAAACCATATGAACTACTACACGGTACGCAGTGATATAATCAAAAATTCAACAATTGATTATCATTATTTTTATGGAGCTCCGATATTGGATATAGCAGTTTAATTGCTATATCTGATTATTATTGATTTAGTTTAAATTTAAAGGTCATGATAATCGACAAAAAACAAAATGACTGATTTCATAACTTGCAGCTTAATGGTGAACGCAGACCTAGCCGCACCGCACGCGCCGCAGTCTTTGCATTCGAATTCTTTATATGAAGTTCTATGCAACCTCGCACACCTACCCGCGCCGCACTCGCCGCAGTCCCTGAAACGACCGAACTCCCCTAGCCGCAGCTGATGACGTCATCCGCACGCAGCGCGGATGACGTCATTCGCATCCACGGCGCGCAGTGTTGCCAGAGTTATAAAGTAGACAGAGAATCTCTGTCAACGGTTTATAATAAAATTACTTATTCTCGTATAAATAATTACTTGCTTATTCCCTATTATAGCACCTACAGATAAAAATACACAAAAGAGCAAAATACCAATACCAAATATAGATTTTATACAGATTTCAGATTTTTTGAATCTTCGGTACAGATAATGCTTTCAAAAATCTGGCAACACTGACGGGAACGACTGTAGAGACTGCGGCGCCGCACGGTGGGCTGAAAATCGGCTTTCATAGACTTAGGCATTTTATTTTGCAAGTGCGAGTTTTTTTGCCGGATATCCCTTCTATTAGTTATAACAATATACAAAAATGACACCAGAATTGATTCTGCACAGAAACGAAGGAATTATAATTTTTTTACGAAAATTTTGTATGGAGCTAGTATGAAAAATCGAAATATCTCTAAAACGGCAGCGATAACCGTAATATCCTTATAGGGGGTTATAGTACTAATTATTTATGATTTTTTGACATACGTTACATAATGGTTGTAGATGCCTTTTTTTTTTAAAAATCGTCAAAATATTTTTATTTATTTTTACATATTTAAACGTTCCTTTTAGTGTTTAAGTTGAAGAATTCAGAGCTTTAACAACTCTTATCATAAAATAGCATCACCCCTATAGACCTGAAGGACTAGACAGAGGTGTGTAGTGTCTTGTTGATCTTGTAAGATTTCCAACAATACCAAATAGTTGAATATCAGTGTCAAAGTGCCCATGCTGTCGCTTCTTTTTGAAAGATAGGGGAATGAAATTGTTAATTGATCATACCCTAAAAGTATGATTACAACATAACCGGACACATAATAATAATAATATCCTTATAGGGGATTATAGTACTAACATTATTTATTTTAACATATGAAACTGTTCAAAACGATCCATGAACTGTGTCAAAGTTAAGAACATCGTTAGGAAGCATGCTTTTTCCCCAAATATTAAGAATATGTGAAAAAAAAAGACTGTATATAAACTTTTTATTGATAGGTAATTTAAATAAAACAGAAGTATAAAAAATAATATCTAATAAATTAAATTATACAAAATACATATTTGAAACTATAATTTATGAAATTATTAACTAAACATATTGGTACAATAAACTAACATAAATAACAAAAGGACATAAAGAAAAATAATTAAATTTTACAAATTTTCTTTACAACTTTCGTTGTCGGACTCCAATTCCGAGTCAGAATCCAGATCGGATATACCTACAAACTCGAACTCAGTTTCCGGAAACTGTATTAGGTCGAGAGTTTCAGCAAAAAAGGTTGTCTTCCTTTTGGCATCTAACTTCGGCCTTTGTGCACTTAGAAAAGGATCCGAAGAAACAACAAGCATATTTAGGATATCTTGATTAGAATCTTGCCTGCTTCTTTTCCGCGAATGATGTTCCCGGAACCTCCTAAAATCTTTGTTTCGAGACTCTGAGGCTTCTTCCGAGAGAGTCCCAATCGGGACAATATCATTTTTTTCGATTATGTCAGCTCCGTGTATTAATAGTTTATGTACGGTTGATGACATGTAGTACCAGTCGTATAATTCCACGTACTTTTCTGCTGTTTTGCGAGCAAAATCTTTAAATTTGATGACATCGATCTTCTCACCAGATGTTATTGCTTGCAAAATAACAGCAAATCTTTTTATCAGGTTTTGATCCAACCCAGTAATAGCTGCAGTTTTATTGGGAAACTCGAAAAACTTCCTTGCGGTATTCCCGTCATTGGTAGTTCCCGAGCCTTGTTTTACTATATCAATTAACAGATTGAGCTCCTCTTTAAATTTATTTTGAATAATTTTTTTTCTGTTTTGTAACATATCTTTATGCTCATTACTTCTTGCTGCCCACTGTTTGAAGTCAAGTCTGTACGCAATGTGTAACAGACATTCCATGCAATTTATACGGGCATGTAGGGATGATAGGCCAAATTCATATATGTCAGAACACACAGTTTTTGATGTTACAGCATCTAAGTGGTTCATTTCTGTTGGTTTTGCTAAGCACAGGTAGCATGATGCATTTGATCTAGCTTCAGAAAGGTACGTGCAGACTTTTGCGTCGATCATTGTCATCATTAGTTTATGAGTCACCCTGTTACTATTAATGCACTCTGTGGGGTTTAGGGCCTCAATTTCCTCATCCATTTTTCTTTTGTTATCAATGACAACTGCATGGCTTTCTTTTACAAAAGTGAACTGAACCGGACGACAATAAAAAGTTGAGCATGGTTTCGGGTTTGTCCATATAGTATTATCTCCATCTGTCAGTTTCAGTGGCACCAAGGAGGTCATGAAAATGCTTGAATCATCATGCTCGCCGTCCATTTTCTGCTTGTATCGGCTTTGATTGGAAGCACCATCAAATCCCCACTTCGATATCAGCTTTAACTGCTTATTTTCCACATTATCAGAAAGACTTTGAAGAATCCGCTTCACCGTGATGTCAAGTAAAGCTTGAAGTGTAATTCTAGCTGATGAATCCGTAACTGATACTGATTGATTAGGAGGGTAGCATGCAAGCTTAGTTTGTTGCAGTTTATAGTAGGATGGGTAAATATCCTTAGCACCTTCCCGAATGGCAGTCTCTCGCAACGTAATATATTGCCACTTTGAAAGCTTAAGTGAAAGAAGCAATCCAAGTGCTTTCTCTGGTGTAAATATTACTGTTTTCTTAATGCTTTCCTTGATTTTAACGGCAGCTTCTGGATTTTTGATCATATAATTGATTACAGATGCAATATCTTCATAACCTTCTTCTTTTAAACGTGCTGCAGCTGCATATGCCAATTCACAGGAATCCTCGCCTATGTGCTCACTAGATCTTCTCTTTTTCTGTTTGCTTCCCAGATCTTTGAATGGTTTTCGGGACCTTTTTGTCATTGTTCCAACAGTCGATGATGTCGAAGGTTCTGGAGAGACTGAGCGTGCTCTTGGTATCTCATCAACAGTTGGTTCTTGATTTATTAAAGTTTGCACGCAACTCGGCCAATCAATATTTGCTTGCAACCACTCTCCGTACGTATTTCTAAACTTATCAAAGAATCGTTTAGATTTCTGCCACCTGTTTAAAGCAGCTCGCGTGAATCTCCGGCAAAATTCTTTGAGAGTTACTTGATCTTCGGCAGAAAGGCAATCGCCTATGCGGGACACAATTGCACTAAACAATACTTCATGATTAAATGAAGGACACTCACTTTTTAGAAGAACAAACAAATCTAAGTTGGTGATTAAACTTTCCATTCTAAGATTTTGTAGTCGCAAAGCAAATAGTTTTAGTGTTAGCAGTTACACGGTTGTGAACAATCTAAATTATGGAACAAAATTATAGCCCTTTTATTGTATAAAGGCAATAATTAGTTAACTACCCTCATTAAAGTTATAAAAGATATGATAATAAAAAATTATAATCGTCAAAAACATTTCGTAGAACTCATAGTAGAACTAATCAACATTAGCAAATCACATTAGCTCACTAATTATAAAAAGGTGAATGCAGTTCTTAGTTGGTATTGTTGCGAGATATTTCAAATCATTTAATCACTTAATAGGCTCATTAGAATCAGAAGACTACAACCATCATTCTAATTACTTAATTACTTGTCATCAGACTCATTAGATGACTACACAATATGTTATTTTGTATTTTGAACGTATGCAAGGTTTTAAAATTCCTTTTGTGTCGATATTATTATGTGTCCGGTTATGTTGTAATCATACTTTTAGGGTATGATCAATTAACAATTTCATTCCCCTATCTTTCTAAAAGAAGCGACAGCATGGGCACTTTGACACTGATATTCAACTATTTGGTATTGTTGGAAATCTTACAAGATCAACAAGATACTACACACCTCTGTCTAGTCCTTCAGGTCTATAGGGGTGATGCTATTTTATGTTAAGAGTTGTTAAAGCTCTGAATTCTTCAACTTAAACACTAAAAGGAACGTTTAATATGTAAAAATAAATAAAAATAATTTGACGATTTAAAAAAAAAAAAGGCATCTACAACCATTATGTAACGTATGTCAAAAAATCATAAATAATTAGTACTAAAACCTCCTATAAGGATATTACGGTTATCGCTGCCGTTTCAGAGATATTTCGATTTTTCATACTAGCTCCATACAAAATTTTCGTAAAAAAATTATAATTCCTTCGTTTTTGTGCAGAATCAATTCTGGTGTCATTTTTGTATATTGTTATAACAAATAGAAGTGATATCCGGCACAAAAACTGGCACTTGCAAAATAAAATGCCTAAGTCTATGAAAGCCGTTTTTCAGCCCACCGTGCGCCATCACCATTATTTTCACGACTTTTTTTGCCAAGCTGTATAAACATTTCTTTTTCACTACATACAGGGATGATTGGAAATACAAATACGATACATTTCTGTTAAGGGGTTAAAGTCGAACACATTCGAAGTAAATCCAGGATACTATGTCCGATACCTGGTTATTTCTGAGTTGCAAAGAGAATGTAATACACTATGCTGAGTTGGATGAATGGGATAGAATGTTTGACAGCTGGTAGTTTTTGAATACATAAAACCTATTTTAAGTTATCCCTTGTTAGGCCTCAGACAAGGAACTTGTACCTAAACTGGAATGCGGACGCGAAGCTCAAATCCGTTCCGAAGAGTATACCCTCGAATGACCTAGCTATCTCTTTCTAGTAGTGTGGATATCAATTCGCGATAAACGTAAGGACAATTTTATTTGATGCAATATTTGCAGGTTTTTTTAAGACACTTATTATTAACCTTACAAATGATGTATTTCTGTTACCGCTATAACAAAAAATACTATAAATTAATTAAAATAAATATTTAAGGGAGACTCCCATACAACAGTTGTGATATTTTTGGCGCTTTTTATAGGTAATGGTTCCGTACCATTTATTACCTACCTATAAAAATACCCATCATGCGCGAGTCCGACTCGTACTTGGCCGGTTTTTTTCTTAATAACGTATTAAATAGAAAGAAAGAAATAAATTCAATTATAAATACCTACAAAGGTCTGTATCGGTCTGTTACGCTTTCACGGTTAAATCACAGAGCCGCTTTCGAAAAATTTGGCATGGAGATAGTTTAAAACCCTGGGAACTATATAGGGTTCTTTCTATCTCAGATTTTTGAATAGTTGCTCGGTAGCGCGATATAACAGAATTCCATGTGGGTGAAAAGCTAGTTCTCAATATATATCTGGGGAACTTATATTGAGCGCGCTAATTTCTATAATAAACCCTTCCTTATACGGGCTAAACGCAAAATTGGTTTTGTTAAGCAGACTATTGCGTGGAATTATAAACTTTCAAAGTGGTTAAGACCCGTGATACAAATACAATTATTGCAGATACAGAATTAATAACAGAATCACCAGCTGACAATTCTTCGAAGGCTTGGCCTTGATAGGCAGTGGTATAGACGTCCAAACAAACGTGCATTAATTGGTAATCTACGTTTATTCGACACTTGTACGGTCAGAACCAGTAGACTAAAAATAAAATGATGCAATGTTTATACATAATTAAAACTACTAAAACCCTTCATGAAAAACGATGATTATAAATAGAAAGAATAACAGAAGAGATATAATATATTTATGTATATATTTATTTAGGTTAACTTACAATTGTTTACACTATACATTTGTATGAAACAGTCATATTACATTTATAAGTGTAACAATTAATTACAGGCTAACACCACATGTGCTATTTAAGGTTAGAAATCAATATTTTTAACATACATAATTCTAAACATGAGGGAGGAAGATCGAATGACAATTATAAGGTTATTATTATTAGGTTGGTTCTATATTTTCTAGTACCTCATATGTTGCAGCTGCAGGTTTGTTACAAGATTGGCTTGACACACAACCCTAAAAAATGTATTACACTATTATTAGTTAAAAGTATGGAAATAATCTTTAAATTATGAATTATTATTATTATTTGTCGACATTAACTATATGCAGTGGACAAAAGTTAAGTTATTAAGTTATAAGTAATTATTAATATAATAAACTACACTTGTAAGCAAGTTTGCTTAGCTGAGTTTTTGGCCAAAATGATATAAAATATTTTTGCCATCAATTTGCTAAGCAAAAGTAAATAAATCAACAAAAATGTCGACTTTTATGCTTATTAATTTGACTCCTTTCATAACTTTCACTTACTGATCTTTGAATGTGCCCAGTACAGGTTGTATATTCTTTTTTAGTGGGTTTCAATATTATAGTACTTAAAACATTTATTTGTTTCGCTTTAACAGGAATCTAAAATAATAATAGATTGATGAGAACAAAATTTTAGTATTTATGTTTAAGATAGATTCAAAATGAAAATTCATCTTGCTATGCTCATATTCTATTTCAAAACGGTGATCTTCATGTCATTTGTAAAGATTGATAACTTACTTTAGGGAAAATGGATGGAATTGCATCATATGATCTTTTTTCGAAATGCAATATTTCTTCGGGCTTGAAATGGTGGCTACAAATTTTAGAACCGTTTCTGACCCTTTTCTGTGTAGAACACTGAGCCACCGGTCTCGAAGATCATCATTTTTAGGAAAGCTTAAAATAACAAAAAATAATATATAATGAGAAGAAAGAAAAATAATAAATAAGAAGAATAAAGAGAAGAATATCCACTTTTACATTGAAAACATAGTCACCCTAAATGCAATTTGTAAACAAAGTCGCAAAACTTACTTAAAAAGGGAAATTCCAGACCCGGGGTACACTTTTCACTCTTGCAATTAACCACAAAACACGTTCTTACCATGGTTACAATAACTTGCACTTTAATATTACGAAAACTCACAAAATTAAATATAATTCAAATTTACAAACAAACAGATGTCAAGTAAACGTCAGACGGCAATGTAGTAATTGCCAGGTATAGTATAATATATCACTACTAATTCTTACAAATTCCATTTTTTTTTGGTTTAAACACAAGAGTGTTTGCATGGTAAAATAACTTTAATTTTCATTAATATGCATACAGTAATAATGGTAATTCATTTTAAAGATAGAATTCCAAAGAAGTTAAAAACTAGGTGTTATTACTACAACAGACAGGTGGAAAAAATTACCATTGAAATAAATATTTTTAATCTGCCACACAGAAGAAAGGGACACAGTCCACACACGGCACTGTCTCGCTCGGAACGAATAGTTCCTTCAGTTTTATGCGTGCAAGTTTATACTCTATTGTTTAACAGTTAAGAAAGACTTTCTGTATTCTTTTAATCATTCGTAAGCAATCCAGTTAGTAGGTAGAAGATCCTTGGCCTCAGATGAAGCAAAAATAGTTTTTTTTACTTATCTGAGTGTTAGGCTAGCGAGATCAAGGAACTTAGGTATATACGATCCTTGAGCGAAATATACCTTCTCAGTTTGAAATCCCATGGCTAACTAGTTTTATTTCTGAAATTTCACGACCTACCAAGTATCTCTCGAGAAGTTGTGTTTTTAATATTTTTCAGTAATATTTTGTATTTTTTAAATATAAATTACGATGTCGGGCAAAAAATTATCAGCAAGATTTTTCTTCAAAAACAGCGTTACACATAAAGTATTTTCATTAATTCCTCGAGTTCAAATAAGAAATTTCAGCCAAGAAAGTTTCACGTCGGGTGTATCGACGACGAAAACACCTTTGAATGCTTACTTTTGTCATTTCACGAGGTTGAAATTGCCACAAAATAAAGTTTTGGCCACGTACGTTTGGATCGATGGCAGTGGTATTAACTTACGTTGCAAGGATCGCATTTTAGACAAGGTGCCTACTAGCTTACGTAAGGTTCCAAAGTGGGCATTTGATGGAAGTTCAACTGGACAAGCTAAAACTGATGACTCAGACACTGTATTATTACCAGTCGCCTTATATAGAGATCCGATTCGAACAAGTCCTCACGTTATTGTATTATGCGAAACGTATTATGGCAATGGTACTCCAACTCCTACAAACTATAGGGCTCAATGTGCCAACGTGCTGAGCAAAATATCAGACCAAGATCCATGGTTTGGTATAGAACAAGAATACACAATGTTTGATGCAGATTTGTGGCCGTTGGGATGGCCGAAAATTCGTGGCTACCCCGTAACGAACGCCAAGTTCTCATACTGCGGCATGGGCGAACATGTTGCGGGAAGAGATTTAGTCGAGTGTCATGCCAGAGCGTGTATTTATTCCGGCATGAAGTACGGTGGTTCTAATGCAGAAGTCATGAAAGGATCTTGGGAATATCAAATTGGACCAACAATGGGGATCAAAGCTGCCGACGACTTGTGGCTGGGACGATATTTGTTAGGAAGAATTGCTGAGAGCTTTGGGGTTATTATAAGCTACCATCCTAAACCCTTAGGTAGGACTCAGCCAGGAATAGGATGCCACCATAACTTTAGCACTAAAAAAATGCGTGAAAACGGAGGAATTACAGAAATTGAACGGGTGTGCAAGTTATTGTGTGCCAAACATGAACTTCATATGGAAAATTATGGACTACGAGACGGAAAAGAAAACCAAAAAAGATTAACTGGGAAATTTGAAACTAGTGTATATAATAAATGTAGATGGGGTGTGGCCGATCGTAGTGCTTCGATAAGATTACAAAAAAGTGTTGTGGCAGAGAAGAAAGGATTCTTAGAAGATCGTAGACCTGCCGGTGATTGTGACCCATACAGAGTCTGCGCTCTTCTTGCAGAAACGTGTGTTCAGTAGCGTAAAAATACTATGTACCAATTTGGTTTATGTTAAAGACTAAATTCCCGTAAAATATTATTAGGTTGGTCAAAATCTGAAAGCTACTATTAATATAGTAGCTATATCAGATATGACGCAGATAGTTACAATACAACAGTAACCGCTATCGTATGAGAAGCCACGCTGATTCAATAAAAAACTTCTTTAAGAAGTTTTATGACTTCTTTAAGAAGAGGCCCTCTAACAGTGACACAGTTTCAGGTTTATTATAGATTAATTTTAAAGGAACAGTTCAAATTGTGAACGAAAAACAAAGATAGTAAATAGGTACTAAATAAAATGTGTATTAATAATATTTATAGTATTTAATTTCATCAGCGCCCTTTTAGAGTGCGGCCTGCAAAAGCATAATTGCGTTCATTAAAGTGCATCTGATTTTTAGGATTCCGTAGATGAATAGCAAAAAACCGAACCCTTATAGATGCATAATATCTGTCCGTATGTCACAGCCATTTTATTTCGAAACTATTAGGACTATACATGTGGACCTTGGTAGGTAGATGTATTCTGCTAACTGCTTTCCGATTCTCATCAAAATTTTAAAAAATATTAAGGTTACATAGAACTGAATCTAAACAAAATTTTTTTCATCAAACTTATACGCGTGTAGTGTCTATAGACAGGTCATTAAAAATGTCATTGAGGTTTCTAGACCCATTTTTTCTTTAAGTCAATCGTTTAAAAGTTATACACTTCCAAAGTCGTAAAAAATAATAATAAAGATAACAGCTTGCATAGCTTAAATGTTCGTCCTAGAACATAATGGCAATATTACACGGTTCAATATTGCCTTTCAATGGCATTGAAGCAATGTGATTGAAACGTGTAATATTGCCTAAACGTAAAATTGAATCATTCAATGGCAATGTTCAATCGCATTGAAAGAATTGAGCTTGATCAATATTTTCAATCCTGCCGTTCAATGTTCAATGCGATTGAACGAAAGTTGAACGTGTAAACACAAGAATTGAATGATTCAATAGATTTTCATTCTTAATATCGCAGTGTCAAAAAAGACGTCAATAGCACGGTAATATTATGTAAACGTGTCAATAGTGTTCTGTATATTATTATTGTATGAATGAACTAACCCTTTTAAGTTCTTCAAAGGAGAATGGGCAAAATGGTACCTACCCGGCTCCAATAGATATGATTGTAGTGTCGTTTAAAAGGTCTTACCAAGAAGAACAATATTTACTATAGCCGCCTGTCTTAAATCTGATTGCGTTTGGAGATAAACGACAGTCCTACTGACTAATAAAAACCCTGTTCCTTCGGTTGCCATTTGCGTTCCAGGGCCACGGTAACCTGTTTAGACAGTCCCGTGGCCCCGGCGGCGATAAACATACATATACGAGTATATCAGGTACCACTTATCTATGTAAGAAAATGAGTACCTAGGTAATATTTTCGGCATTTCCGTTCATGTTTTCTATTAATAACGCTTTTACGTAAGACTTTGCTATGCACCCCTCCTTTCAACTCGAGCCCCGCTACTCCCGAGCGCGGGGCGTACGCGGGAACAGTGGGGGAGGCGTCGCCGCGTCGGCGTCCGCGTCAGTCGCTCGTTTGTTTTGCACTCGTGACAAAAGAAACTCAAACAGCAGCTAAATGCTGTTTGAGTTTCTTTTGTACTTTCATAACTTGGCTTTATTAACAACTGACCCCTGCGGTCCTACTGGACTTGTTACCCGCTATTAACGTTGACCTGTGCTAGTGTTGTAACTTGTTTGTACTGATTTGCTTTTCGAACTGGAATATTGCAATGGAACGTCTCAACTGTGTAATGTGTCGGCGATCTCTATGTACCAGAAGATACCAACATGTTTTGACAGCTAATCTGTCAAGAACGCACCCTGAGTTCGCTGCGTTCATACATGAACATGCCGTTCTGGAGGTAAGCACTTCCATTATTATAATGTAGGTGTAGTTTTATTTCACCATCCCTTCGTCTGTGCCGTTTATTCTCTTAATCTAAGTATATTATGTTCTTCATTTTAAATAAGCACAGGTGATGCCACTTAAGAAGGTCATTACCAATAACAATAGATAAAGGCTAACAGTACAAACGAAAGGGCCTATCCTTTCAAACTCGATATTAGCTACCTGGACACTGTGCGCACGTGTGGAGTCATCGGACCTTCGAAAGTCATTTCTATTGTTCTAATGCGCTATTATTCTGTATTATCCCTCCAGAAGCTCTGTAAGTGTAAGCGAGATGGACATAGAGAAATGATTTATGGCCCGACGACTCTGTAGAATCTGAGCTTACTATAACAAAAATGTTGTTAGGTTACGATCGACACTTGAATATTTTGTATTTATGTGATATTGTTTTCTCAGTTTTTTAGCTAGTTCAAAAAAAAATTAAGTACCTACTTAAACAAAAAAAAAAATATTTTTACAACTTTCAGGTGGTATTCGATGGCACACGACGTGTGTGTCACCGATGTTGGCAGTCCGCTGATAATGCAGTGAGAAGACATGTGAACCCTGCCGTGCAGGGAGCAATGCCTGAAGCAGTGTCTGAAGCAATGCCGGATGCAGTGCCGGAAGCAGTGCCGGAAGCAATGCCGGAAGCAGTGCAAAATGTTCAGCAATTTCAAGTTTCAGAGTATACACGTGCTCCAAACACACCACGGAATTGTATATTTAATGACTGTCCAAACGCAACTCAATAACAATAAAAACTCACATCTTTTGTGAATATAAGCTTTATATTCCAAATGGTGCAAGAGTGTGTACACAGCACTTAGAGAGCAATGTTTGGGATGACCTACCTCAAACATGTAATGTCACTCATGATTTTAATACAGACCAGTTTACTGACATTTGTGACATGTTAAGAATGGCCTTACAACGTGGACCTCGGTTAGACACGAGAGGCGCTTTAACCAACGAGGAGATGCACTTTTGGACAGGACGCAAGTTTTTTTTGTATCTTGTGTCCTAATACGGAGACATCATAAAAGTACAAACTAGCTTAGTACTTAATTAAGCTAATGAGTAATTCATTTTTGACTTAATTTGCTTGGTAGAGTAAACCTAAGAATGTGTCCATTAACACTTTTCTTATTGTCTCTATTAAGGGGAAGACACTTTGTTCTTGTGTTCTTTATGGGTAGCACTCACTTCACTACATTAAACTAACACTTCACTAAATTAACTCAAAATGTTTTGTCCTTTTTAGTCTTCTCACTATGTCCGTGTTGTCGAGGAGCTGGATAGCCTCGATGTTCACATGATGGTGAAGCCTTCGCTCATGAGCTTCGGCGTTCTTTTTAATTGTCTGTGACGAGGTCTACTTTGAGGTCCCGATGAAGGTCGCCATTTCGAATGTACCAGAGCGCATCGACGATTTCTCTGAGTTATATAATTTTGATGTTACTTTGTTTGGTACAGCCCCAAAGCTGAATACCATAAGTCCATACAGGCATGAGGACTTGTTTGTACAGAAGTCTTTTGTTGTGTACTGACAGCAAAGAATTTTTTCCTATCAGCCAGTACATCGACTTGTAGCGAAGCTCTAGCTCGTCGCGTTTCTTTTTAACATGAGCTTTCCAACGAAGCTTTGCGTCCTCTAATGTCATGCCTAAGTATTTGGCTGTATTTTCGTATGGTATGACATGACCATTTATGTTTACCGGATGATAATTTGGCTTTTTGTTTATGAAGTCTATGTCAACAGATTTTGATTCATTAAGTTTCACACGCCATTTTTTTGTCCAGTCAAAGATGATATTGACGGCTGTTTGAACTTTTTCCACTGCTTCTTTTTGAGTGACACCCGTTGTCATTATAGCTGTGTCGTCTGCAAACTCAGGAATATCGCAAGTGTACAATAAGTACAAGATGGGACCTAGGACACTTCCTTGCGGTACTCCAGCTTTTATCGGCTTGAGTTCTGAATGTGCATCATCTTGTCATACTCTAAACATACGCTGTGATAGGTAAGACTCTAAGATGTCAGCAAACTGTTTAAGGAGCATATTTCTTAGTTTGTGAATAAGCCCTTTGTGCCACACCTTATCGAGTGCTTGCGCTACGTCCAGGAAGACCGTTGAGCAAACTTTGTTTTCTTCTAAAGCCCTTTCAATAATGTTGGTAATCCTGTGTACTTGGTCTAGTGTCGAATGTTTTTCCCTAAATCCAAATTGGTAGTCAGGGATTAAGTTTCTTTCTTCTATGATGGGTTTTAGCTGTTTCAAGAAGAGCTTTTCAAATAATTTTGACATGATCGGTAGCAGTGAGATCGGCCTATATGGTGTCGTTTCGTGAGGTGGTTTACCAGGCTTTGGTATCATTATAACTTCGGCAACTTTCCACAGATCAGGTACGAACTTAAGCCTGAACGTAGCATTGATAAGAGTCGTAAGTTTTACGATGGCTTTACGTGGGAGGTTTTTAAGAACTTCTCCAGTAATAAGATCGTAGCCAGGTGATTTCTTTAGACTAAGAAGCTTGATTTCTTTGTATACTTCTCTAGGTGTTACGAATTTTATTTCTTGCTTATCATTTGATATTTCATCTAACAAGGCGGTTTCTTCATGTTCTTCATTTGGCTTAAAAATGAGTTCCAGATGTTGTGCAAACCTAATAGCTATCTGCTCGTTGCTTATTGCCCACCGCGCGTTAGTATCTTTGACAGGGGGAATATGCATAATTGGCTTTTTTAAACTATTTGTGGATTTCCACAGAGAGTAATCAGTCGTGCGATCGCTAGTTAGTTGTTTTAGATAAATGTGTTTTTATATATAAAAAGTCTATAAGATCAGGAATCTTTTTTATGTCAGTGGGCCAATAAGTAGGCTTACCTGTTGATAAAGTTTTGCACTGTGTTTCTTCAATTGCGCATAGTAGCTCTCTTCCTTTGGTTGTTGTCATTCTAAATCCCCAAAATGTATTTTTAGCATTAAAATCGCCTCCCAATATAAATCTGTTTCCAAGACAATTTAGAAAAGTCATGTACTGATCTGTTTTTAGTGAATACCTAGGTGGACAGTATATGGCTGATATGGTGACAGGACAATATTTCGTTCTGACACAGACAGCCACTGCTTGTATTTCTTCTTTTTCATATTTGAGTTCTTCATAGTGAAAGATATTCTGTTGTTGTGTTATTGGGATGCAATGCATGGTATACTTTATACTCTTTAATTTAAATATAAGATTCTTTAGTGAAATATGACTCTGATATCAGACACACATCAATACTATCCATATTTAGGACTGCCGTAATTTCATTCTGATGTTTCAGTAGTCCATTTGCATTCCATGCCAAAATTCTAAGAAGATTAGCCATTTATGTTGCTTTTTAGTTTGGTAGATACTTTAGTGCTACCTTCAAGTTTCTTCAGCCTTTCGTCGAACGTAGTTAAAAGATTTATGATTGTATTAATCTTTTCATCTATGTTAGAGCTCATTGGTTTCATACGTGACTGTGGCAAAGATTGGACTCCTTTTGTCATTTGTGCATACAAAACACTTTTAGTAGCAAGTTTGGTGACACTAGGTGTTTTGTCTTTGTTTGTACTTGGGCCCTGAGAGTTTGGTATCGGCACATTCTTTCTAGTATTTTTATCTTTAATGTTTTGTAGCTCTTTATCTACTATGCATCCTCTATAGTTAGCCGGGTGGGGCTCACCACAGTGAACACATTTTGGCTTTGCTTCTGCTGGTTTATTGCAGTCTCTGGTTAGGTGCTTGCCTGTACACTTCACACACTGAGGTTCTTTGGAACAGTATTTCTGTGTGTTGCCATATGCTTGACACCTTTTGCATTGAGGGATTAACTTTGATGTTTTTAACGGCTGTATGTCTACTTTACAGCCCAGTATGGATTTAATACCATAGATTTTCTTTATGTCTTCATCTTTTTGGAATGAGAGCATAAACATATTGAGGGGCTCTTTGCTCTTCCAACTCAGTTTGTTGACCGTATCTTCTATTTTATATCCTTGAGTTGTCAGGTCTTCAATTATTCTATTTGGCAGGCAGGAAGAATGAAGGTTATTGACCATCATCCTGATCGGTCTGTCTTGTTTATTCTCATACGAGTACCAAAAGCAGTTATTTTGTAATAATAACTTGGTGATGGATCTGTATGACTCATCATTAAAGGAGTTAATTTTAACTTTTTCTCCATTCATCATTTTCGTAATGAACGAGTCTTTAGTTAGATTAGTCGAGAGAAGATCATAGAACTCTTGGTAGTTTTAACATTTTTCACTACTATAGGTGGTGGTGTAGGTTGTTTCTTTGTTTTAACATTTTCTTTAGGTTTTTGGCTGGAATAGGCTCCTTGTTGAGGTGGTGAGGACAGCGATGATGAGTTCAATTTCCTTTTTTTTTCTGCCCTTCTGTCGTACTTACTCTGTTTCCTTTGCTAGTTCCTCTTCGTCTGTCTCATATTCGATTGGCATTGGCTTCTCGGTGGTGACATTTTTCTTGTTTAGGTCTGCAACTTTTTGCTCCTGGATGTTTTTAAGCTGGTGCTGTAGTTGTTCTAATTGACTTGTAAGGTCATTTACCAAACTTTGCAACTTTTCATGTTCCAACTTTTCTTCGGTATAATATTTAAACAACAGATGTTCCGTTTCAGTTTTTATTTTAATTGAGGATGACGAAGCCATAATTATTAGAATTACAACTTCGCCTTAACACTTTGTTTATACAAATAGTTGTGAAATATATTCGATAACTGGGTCATCGCGACGACCGCGCCCGGCTAGAGGTAATGAACGGTATGCTGCTGCGTCAGCGTCATACCCGAATACAAACTAGCACAAGAGCGTGTGCGACGCGACTGTTGCTGGAAATGAAAATAATGATAAGTTATTATTGATTGGCGACGGTACATACATTTAGATAAATAAAAGCTCGAACATCTTATTCCAGAGATTGTCCTACAGATTACACAAGTTTTAGAATCTACTGAAACCTTTCCTACTTGTATGTACTGATGGATACATATTAGATGTAATGGGCCCATACGCTGCAAGAAAACAGATGCGCAAATAATGGGCGACATTATGAATGATGGAGAACATCCACTACACTACTTACTCCGAACAAACGATGCTTTTATATTAGATCAAGGTTTTAGGGACAGCTTGGACCTCATTGATGAATGTGGGTATGAATCTTATGTCCCACCAGCAAATAAGCGCCAAGAGACACAGCTGACCACTGAACAATCCAACGAAGCTCGATCGGTAACACAGCGTTACCAATCTAGCTTCGTTGGATTGTTCAGTGGTCAGGCGGTGGGTTGTGGAAGTGGTAACCGGCCGGTTTAAACGTTATTTTAAGCTCTTGTGGCAAAAATATTTTAATAAATCACTGCCCAATATGTTCACTGATTTTAAGATTGCCGCAGCTATCACGAATCACTTCCACCAACCCATCGTGGATAGCATACACGCAAGCAAATTCGTGAATATCATAAGGCAAAAATAGATACCCCGAATCTTCTGCATATGTATGTAGAGAGAAAACGGCTCAATCACCGAAGAGTAGATTTTCAGAGGTTGGAAGTGAGCCATATGATATATATAATTCTACTAGCGCTAGGTACATACCAACTCAAGCTGGCAAGATCTTACTGTGCCGAGCATTTGTCAAATGGTCTGTATATAATTGAAACGTACAGAGAGGGAGGACTAGAAGATCTGCCAGACTATAACATACACGAAGATGCCTGGCTTTTGTGTGGACGAATCCAGTCGCGAGATGTCCGTATAAAAACATATTTTTGTTATATATTGATCAACAGTGCATATAATATTGTCCAACATTATTGCACACGTTTAAAATTGCACATGTTTAACCGGGCGACGTACTTGTGCACATATAGTGTCCATCGTATGGTACCTAGGTTATGCGAGGCTTACGGGATTTACTGCTGATCTTTCCTCAATGCTGTTATTGTTGATAACGATATGTGATGTTTAAAAATCTACTCACTACTTAACTATTACTAAAATATATGATTTTTATTTGAAGAACGCTTGTTTTCTTACTTCTTTCAATAATGGAATCCTAAGTGTGTTATATCATTGTCTAATTCTATCTTATTGTAGCTTTCTTTTACTAATATGAGTAGTTTGTAGTAATTTCTAATTTATAAAACTTAGTGAGATTACTGCTTTCCAAACGTGAATAGGGACAGGCGCCATGGTAGACGTTTTTCTGCATCAAAATATCTTTTCAATGATATATTAATGATCACTATTGGAGCGAGTACCATGTTCCATATATTTTTGCCCATTCTCCTTTAGCTGCATACAAAGATTCTGCTAATTCTCTCCATAGACAATTTGAAGCGCCCAAGGCCTAGGGCTGCTAACCTGCCCAATAGATTTTTCTCATTATTATTGTTAGTAAAAAAAGAGACTATTATAGTAAACAAATTGTGTTATCAGTAAATAAAAACCATCATTAAATATTTTCATTTTTAACTTAAAAAAAGTGTTCTAGGGTGTCCGTGCTTCCGAAGGAGGAGGCGGGCCGCGTGTGGGAGAGGATGGCGTCCTCCCTCCAGCCCAGCCGCAGTGGTAGACGCCCACGGCGTCGGACGTCGGCCGACGATCTCCGGCCACCGTAGGCGCGGGCATGCGGACAGCGAGTAAAGGGCAACTCGCTGTCCGACCATGGACCATGCCCGGGTCGACGGCGCGTTGTGTTCCACGTGCGCCTCAAAGAGCGTCAGCAACATGACGAGGCCCCCTCTGCAGAGGGACGAAGCCTGCCGGGGTCGTAGGACTCATCCCATTACCGTGGCCCCGGTACGTAAAGGGTTATTGAAGGAACACCGTGGATTTTAGTCAGTAAAAGTCTGGCAGTCCCTCCCACCCTGCCCGGGGTGGGAGGACTTATTAAATAATTTTACCACGTAAAAAAAAAATCAAAAAAAGGGTGTCCGCGGAAAGAAATTATTTTATCCAGAAGTCTGAAGTTTTTCAAGTCTTTGTCTAGGTCCGGCAATTTATGTGATGGCAATGATATTTTATAGTACTTTATAATGTGTGTATGTGTACTTTATAATATCATTGTGTGATGGCAAGTCTACCAAGCCTGTCTTCATATTATTCACAATATCCACCCAAAAAAGCGAAAAAAAACTGACAGCGTTGGTGGATGCGTTTCTTTGCTTTTTTTAACCGACTTCAAAAAAAGGAGGTTTACAATTCGTCTTGAAATTTTTTTTTTGTTTTTTTTTATGTATGTTACCTCATAACTCGGAGACGGCTGGACCGATTTGAAAAATTCTTTTTGCGTTTGAATGGGTATAGTTTCTAGTTGGTCCCATTGTTACGAAATCAGGATCTGATGATGGGATCCTGGAGAAATCGAGGAAACTCTTCAAATATTATAGGCACACCTATAGCGTTTTGAGTATTTCTTATAGTACCTTGAGCAGTTGCTTCCGAAAAGTACCATTTGAGGAAGTTGAACTGATGATGAAGACCACAGATGGCCACTGAAACTCCTAAATAATAAGTGTTTCGTGGATTGCGATTCGATTACTTGAGTACGGATGTTAAACACTTTATGCTAGTCACAATGCATATGGTGATGTAGAGCTGATGGTCAAGTACCAGGAGAACTCCTTAAAAGTTAACGTCTATGCATCAGGAAAAGCAATATTTTGTAAAAGGTGATAAGTTGTTGACATTATGGCTTTTGTAACTAGATAAATTACAAACCGACCCACTAAAAAGCTTGAAAAAAAAATTTTTAGCAAAAAATAGAACCGACTTCCATATAAAGGCATATAAAGACAAAAATAACTTTAATTTCGGAAGGCGGTGTCTTTAGTTTTGTATATATTTTCGTTTTTGACACCGCTTTCCGAAATTAAAGTTATTTTTGCCTTTGTAGTATTTTGATATGGAAGTCGGTTCTATTTTTTGCTAAAAATTTTTTTTTTGTCAATTATTCAATTAATTAATCTCAAATTACATTGATTCCCACGCGTACTACCTGATTCGTAGACATTTCCATTAGCAATGCGCATTGAATGGTTCAATGTTCAATTTTGATAGTTGTACGTGTAAACAGAAGTATCTTTCAATTCTAAGCCTTTCAATGACATTGAAGCAATGTGATTGAAACGTGTAATATTGTCATAACTAATATTTTTAAATATAGCACCTGTTTGTCAAGACCGCTCTGTTCGCTCGAAGACAACCCGACAGCTTGGACAAGTTGGTCATTGTGGGGAAGACAGATGGAAAGCGTCGACGGGGTCGTTCACCTACCCGATGGTCTGGCTTAATAAAAACCATCACCAGTCATAGCATATCGACCGCCCTACGGAAACACGAAGACAGAGTGGTGTGGAGGAATGTTGGTGCATCTGCATCAGATAGATACATTCTTTATTGTACACCATAACAGTAAAAGAAATATGGACTTAACAACTAAAAAGGGCGATACAATGGATGGTCTTATCGCTAAAAGCGATCTTTTACAGACAACCTTTGTATGGATTTGAAACAGAAGGAAAAAAAATATACGCGGGTAGTCCACGGTGTACTATTTATCTCTATAAAATACAAAAACAGTTAATAGCGTTATCAAAACATATATCATAGAACTTGACTTCTTCTTCTTCGTTGTATTCTTCATTAGTGAAGGTCGTGTCTCTTATGAGTGCTGCGTCGATTCAACTGACGATAAGACAAGCACAAACCCTATCTTCTTCCAAAAAGTTAGTAAAAGATCTTTATCTCTCTCTCCTTAAATTGTTGTTATTATGTATATCTTTGTTTCTTATTTTTGCTTTGATCCACATTGTTGGTCCAATTTGATATTCCCAAGATCCTTTCATGACTTCTGCATTAGAACCACCGTACTTCATGCCGAAATAAATACAGGCTCTGGTAAGACACTCGACTAAATCTCTTCCCGCAACATGTTCGCCCATGCCGCAGTATGAGAACTTGGCGTTCGTTACGGGATAGCCACGAATTTTCGGCCATCCCAACGGCCACAAATCTGCATCAAACATTGTGTATTCTTCTTCTATACCAAACCATGGATCTTGGTCTGATATTTTGCTCAGCACGTTGGCACATTGAGCCCTATAGTTTGTAGGAGTTGGAGTACCATTGCAATAATACGTTTCGCATAATACAATAACGTGAGGACTTTTTCGAATCTGATCTCTAATATAAGGCGACTGGTAATAATACAGTGTCTGAGTCATCAGTTTTAGCTTGTCCAGTTGAACTTCCTAAAAAAATTTCTTATTTGAACTCGAGGAATTAATGAAAATACTTTATGTGTAACGCTGTTTTTGAAGAAAAATCTTGCTGATAATTTTTTGCCCGGCATCGTAATTTATATATTTAAAAAATACAAAGTATTTATAGCGACATCTATCTCGCAACATACAAACTGAACGATAGAAATCCTGTATTGCGCAAGCAAAGTTTACCGCTCAACTAGCCTACATACAAATCACCCGATCACAAACATTGGGCAGTTGCCCACCAGACAAAACACGTGTCTGGTCGGAGGATCCTCCCTTTTCAACGGGATTGTAGGACTTAACATCCTGTTCCGCATATCCCCAAATATTATTGAAAAATATTAAAAACACAACTTCTCGAGAGATACTTGGTAGGTCGTGAAAGGTAGGTCGTGAAATTTCTGAAATAAAACTAGTTCATGGCTAACTAGTTCTATTTCAGAAATTTCACGACCTACCATTTACCAGGATTTCAAACTGAGAAGGTAGGTTTATCTCGCTCAAGGATCGTATATACCCAAGTCCCTTGATCTCGCTAGCCTAACACTCAGATGAAGTAAAAAAACTATTTTTACTTCATCTCGTTTGCTTCAGTTCGTGTTACTGGGGGACTTTAATGCCCATCACCACGAGTGGCTCTTCCCATACCAGTACACAGATCATGCTGGACGAGAGACACATAAGCTTGCGCTAGCATTATATCTTACTCAGCTGGTCCAGGGAGCAACGAGGGTGCCGGATGTTGAGTCGCACACAGCCAATTGTTTGGACATTCTGCTGACTACAGATCCAGACCGCTACTCGGTAGTGATATCATCACCATTAGGTAGCTCTGACCATTGTCTGGTGAAATCTGTATCTGCATACTCCCCGCCCGATCCCAGCTATAAGGGCACTTGGCGGGTTTGGCGTTACAAGTCAGCAGATTGGGATGGCATGCGATATTTCTTTGCATGTTATCCTTGGCAGCCTGCTTACTTCTCTTCAGCTGATCCTTCGGCGTGCGCGGACGCTGTGACGGACGTTTTGCGTCAGGGGATGGAGTACTACATTCCATTCTCTGATTTAACTCTGTCCGGCGAAGCTCGACCATGGTTTCGCGACGAGTGTAACCGCGCAGAAGCACTTAAACACGCGGCGTACCTAGCGTGGGTCGATGCTCGAAGCCGCAAAGCAAATGACGTGGGTCAGAAGAAGAGAGCCTACAACAGGGCTGCCAAGTCCTGCAAGAAGGCGATGCGGAGGGCTCGATTTGACCATGTTAGCCGAATTGGGAACAAGCTTGCTTCATACCCTGCTGGCAGGACAGTGGCGGTACCTTCATATAAGCCCAAAAGCCCGGCATGCCTTACTAAAAAATGCTCGATAGAGAATCAATGTCAAACCCGAACTATTTAAAAGTTCGCGCGCTTAATTCTTATCAAAATAACACAATGAATCTACTAAACTACTACGCATCGCGATTGTTCGCGCGCAGAGTTTCGCATTTGTAGCATCTAATGATCTAAATATTGCTATCTCGCTTACACGCACCGGCTTTTACCGGGCTTTCAAATACTATATCTGTCACTTTCGCACTTATAGCGATGTGCCGTATAACGAGTTAGGCCTTAGGCACAGAACAAATCAATCACTATGGCAGATATAAGCAGGGCATTCGTATGAAGTTGCATGTGTCAGAAATGGAAGATATATAGATATAAAGATATGTAGAGAATGTTGTTATTTCTAGAATTAATTAATTATCAATATCTATTTATTACGTATTTACCGATTAATTACCTATTAATCGGTATTACCATGATTACTAGGTGTTTTATAGAAATAATTAGTAGTCTGTATAGCAATATCAGTTTATTAATTTACCACCGGTTCGGAAGGTAGTTATCTATGGAGAAGAGCCGGCAAGAAACTCCACAGTTACTCTTTTCAAAACATAATTCATTTTCACATAAACATCAATTCACTATATGTACTTTACAATATTACCACAATGTGATTACTATCGTTATAACTTTAGCTTTATTTACTTGTGTATCTACTATTTCATTACTCCATTACATATTATATAAGTCAAGTTATTTATAGAATTAATACAAAATGTTCATTAAATTATCACACAATTATCAATTAATAACACTGTCACATTAAAGTAACAAATACAAAATAATTAATTTATATTCAAATACAATAGCAATACGATAGGATTTTTATACCAATTCTACACATAAAAATATTAATAAAAGTTAGAAACAACACAAGTTCACTTAACTTAGGTCCGTTCGGTGTGACTGCTCCAGAGCGACTGAGTGACTGACTGTGTCTAGAACGACTGAGCGGCGGCTTTTATACACAGTGGTAAACAAGTGACGTCATATCGTACGATTTTAAAACAGATTTGTTAACCTTTGTATTTTAACATTAAACTATGATTAAATGATATAAAAATACAGTAAATATGTTGAAATTAATTAGTTCAATTACATATTAGTCTTACGATGACAGAATTAGTAAACAAGCAACGTTATTTTTTAAATAACGTTTAAATATTCTGTTATACAAGACAACAATGAAAGAACAGTTTAAACTCTTATCTTATAAATAGGTTTCGTAATAGTGTTTACAATGTTTTGATAATAAATAGCTAAATTTTGTGTATCACATGTTAAAAAGGTTATAATTATTATAGTGATATTTTAATTTGTGTTCAATTAAAGAAATAAACTTGAGTTAATGTAATAAACCAAATGAAATTATTTGAATAATCCATCACGGCCAAACTGACCTGTACTTCGCTCTCGAAGTACCAACTAATTATAATCAATACAATAGCCTCTGGCCTTGACATACCAGTCCTATCACCTGCGGCGCATGAGTTTCAGAAAGGTATCAGGGCAGGGCTGCCAAGCAGTCTACATATGGCCGCTGGCCTTGACATACCAGTCCTACCACCTGCTGCGCATGGATTTCAGAAAGGCATCAGGGCAGGGCCTCAGCAGTCTACATATGGCCGCCGGCCTTGACATACCAGTCCTACCACCTGCTGCGCATGGATTTCAGAAAGGTATCAGGGCAGGGCCTCAGCAGTCTACAACAGCCTCTGTCCTTGAGATACCAGTCCTATCACCTGCTGTGCATGAATTTCAGAAAGGTATCAGAGCAGGGCCTAAGCAGTCTATAATAACCTCTATATTTTTTATAAGATTATATTCAATAATTTCAAACAAACATCGTTAATTGAACACAAATTAGAAACGATGTATATAGTTTCAACACTTATTTCATTATACGTCATTAACGATTTTGGTCTTGAAGTACAAAGAATTGTCAAGTGTGATTAATAATATTTTCTTACCTCAACGTCTTTTCATTTCATTCTTATTTTCTATGTTTTAATTATGAGTTTGTTTATGTTTTGCCAATTGCATAGATGTGTCATGCCCCCTCCACCCGCTGCTAGTGGGATAGGCAAGCACCGAACAAAAGAGCGACCAGCGGAAACATATCTAACTATCATTTAACTCATTGTGTTCCAATTATGGTCATTAGAAATATATTATTAATCACATTCAACATTACAAACAAACTATAATGACTTATGATTATAATAAAGATTTAAAAACAAAAATCATGGTTACCTCAACAATACAAACTTTGATCCTCTATTTAAATTAATTTTCACGTAACCTCTGGGGAAATTATGAATTTCTAAAATAAAATCCTTCCCTATTCCTTGTTTACAATAAAAAGGGAACCTCTGAGCAAAATCTCAGCTGTTAGGTCCAAGGGTTTGGGCTAGGCGTTGATGAGTCAGTCAGTAAGGACTTCTCTTTTTGTTTATATAGATATTTTTATTTCCTAGGAAACCATAGTAACCATTTATATTTAATTATTTAACTACAATCCAATTTTATGTTATTATATTTTATATTATTATATTTTTATTTTTTAATATTATGATAGAATTATAAGAAATAATTTAATTAATATTAACACTAATTTTATTGATTTTATTATTATTATTGAATTTATTTACTTCTGCTAACTTTACTCATTCGTAAAGCTTATCGTTTCTCCGGTAATAAGTGACAAACAAATAATAATGATAACAAAATAATATGCATTATTAAGTAAGTAATATTGTTTTGTATAATATAGCACACTTTAGTTAGAAAAAAAAGAAACATTTTAAAATTTATGCCACGTCCCTAATATATAATTTGTGGATAACGGTGTGGGAGCACATTAACTTACATTTATTTGTTATGATTTTATAAAAATGTGTTACTGTTTGTTATTCCCTAATAAATAAATAAAATTAAATTTATTTAAATTCATTCAAATTCAGCAATATCTAACCAACTTACTCCATACTTTGAGGAATATATTTACTAGTTGATAATCCAGAAAGGCTTTAGAAAAAAAAATCTATTGATGTAGCCATATACGATTTCTTGCAAACAGCAGCAGAGTCGACAAAATAACTACCAACTCTAGCGCTTTACATGGATATGTCAAAAGCTTTTGATCGCGTAGATCATAAAATACTAGTAAATAAACTTAACGAATATGGAACAAAAGGAAACGTATTAAATTTAATCGAATCTTATTTTAGTAATAGGCAGCAAATAACTGTAGTAGTCAGGAGTAGTGAAAAAAAAAACATATTTTTCAAATCTGACCAGAGAACTGTAACGTTTGGTTACACTAATGACTTTTCAACAGCTTCCATTTATCCAATGACTAGTTTGGAGATGATAGTACTTTACTTTTTAATAGTGATGAATTAAGTGCACTAGAGACGGATATTGATTCTAGCATAAAATCGGATGTAAATTGGCTACAGAATAATAATTTTGGTAATAAATCTAGACAAGACAGTTATAATGAATTTCCAACAGAGGCTTTTCCGGAATCTGAACTTCAATTAGTTACGATGACAAAACTATTAATGAGACCAAAGTGACAAAATTTCTCGGATTAAATATAGAAAGCACATTAAAATGGCATAAACATATTTACAATGTGTGTACTAAATTAAAGAAAAATTAATATGCCTTGCATATGTTAAGTAAAATAACAAATCAAACAATAGTCTTAACAGCATATCACGGCCTGGTTACCTCAACATTGAGATACGGAATTATATTTTGGGGTAATGCAACAGATAAAGATACGGTATTTAAGTTCTTTTGAGTACAGACAGTTGCAAAATACTCTTTAAAGATACTAAAATATTCATGTTCGTCAAAAATAATTTACATAAATTTTCTAGAGTAAATAGAAAACGTCGTTGTGACCAGTTACAAATAGTTTAATGGCTCCAAAACTATATATTACATTGCCAAAGGGTGAAGAAGAAGAAGAATGAGGGAAACGTCAGCCATTTTAAGCGTAAATTCACTTTTATTTCTAGTTGAAAAGACATAAGTATTAATGAATTTTATGACCGACAGTATTTATTTATTTTATTATATTAATTATTTTATTGAATTCATTTATTGTATTTAGTTTAATTTATTTACAGTATTTTTTTTAATTTATTGTATTTTTTTTTGTAATTTAATTTATTGTATTTTTTTTTAATTTAATTTATTGTATTTATTTTAATGTTTTTTAATTTATTTTTTGTATTTATTTAAATTTTTTTTCAATTTAATTTTTTGTATTTATTTTAATTCTTTTAATTTAATTTTTTCGTATTTATTTTAATTTTTTTAATTTAATTTTCTAAATATATTTTAATTTAATTTATTGTATTTATTTTAATCTAATTTATTTAGATTTAATTAGTTTAGATTTAACTTAATTTATTTTAATTTAATTTATTTAGATTTAATTTAATTCATGTTCATTTAATTTATTTAGTTTTAATTTAATTCATGTTAATTTAATTTATTTAGATTTAATTTAATTCATGTTAATTTAATTTATTTAGATTTAATTTAATTCATGTTAATTCAGTTCAATTTCAAATTCAGTTCAATTCCAAATTCAGTTCAACTTCAAATTCAGTTCAACTTCAAATTCAGTTCAATTTCAAATTCAGTTCAATTTCAAATTCAGTTTGTCATAATGAAATGAATTTCATTTTTATTAACGGATCTGGACAGCAGGTATCTGCTTTAATACACAACTGCCTCATCCAAATCAAATTATCGAGAGCAAAAAAAAAGTGACGTTATTAAGTTATTTTTTTTTAACATGTTTTAGAACAGAAACTTGGTAGTAGCAAAATAAAGGTTACATATTATTTAACATGATTTGGTATACGCAAAGGAGAGAAAACGGTAAATGTTTGTATCATTGTGATAACCAATCCTTGAATTATACAAACATACTACAAAACATACTAAGGCATTTAGTTACAGTGAATACATATCGTTCTAATTGCTAAAATTGGTTCAAACTTATTTAATTGTTTTTTTTTTTCTTACTTGACTCCCGTTATCATCGGCTTTTGTAACTGTTTTCATGCTGGTCCATCAAGGTTATTCACAAGGTTCCTTGATGTTATGGCACCATCAGGCTGAATTGCTGTCACTGGCTACTGGATCAAGGTCCGGAAGCACCAAATCATCATCTGAACGGCGGCAATAGCCCGAGACAGCATCACGGATGAAGAGGCCTTCCAATATTGCGGGATCCATTCTGAAACTTTTCACACAATGCATTAGAATTAGGGCAATAGTGACATACATGTACCCTCTACTTGAAATAACATCAAGGCCTAAAACAAATGTACAGTTAAACAATCGGACAATCGTGACCTATATTCAAGTACGAGGGTACTTGAATATTTTATTCTTAAAATAAAATCACATGGACTATGAACCAAGACTCAATAAACCGAAACAAAATAAGTGGGCTGTGAACAATCCCACTTCTGATGTCAGAAATGGAAGATATATAGATATAAAGATATGTAGAGAATGTTGTTATTTCTAGAATTAATTAATTATCAATATCTATTTATTACGTATTTACCGATTAATTACCTATTAATCGGTATTACCATGATTACTAGGTGTTTTATAGAAATAATTAGTAGTCTGTATAGCAATATCAGTTTATTAATTTACCACCGGTTCGGAAGGTAGTTATCTATGGAGAAGAGCCGGCAAGAAACTCCACAGTTACTCTTTTCAAAACATAATTCATTTTCACATAAACATCAATTCACTATATGTACTTTACAATATTACCACAATGTGATTACTATCGTTATAACTTTAGCTTTATTTACTTGTGTATCTACTATTTCATTACTCCATTACATATTATATAAGTCAAGTTATTTATAGAATTAATACAAAATGTTCATTAAATTATCACACAATTATCAATTAATAACACTGTCACATTAAAGTAACAAATACAAAATAATTAATTTATATTCAAATACAATAGCAATACGATAGGATTTTTATACCAATTCTACACATAAAAATATTAATAAAAGTTAGAAACAACACAAGTTCACTTAACTTAGGTCCGTTCGGTGTGACTGCTCCAGAGCGACTGAGTGACTGACTGTGTCTAGAACGACTGAGCGGCGGCTTTTATACACAGTGGTAAACAAGTGACGTCATATCGTACGATTTTAAAACAGATTTGTTAACCTTTGTATTTTAACATTAAACTATGATTAAATGATATAAAAATACAGTAAATATGTTGAAATTAATTAGTTCAATTACATATTAGTCTTACGATGACAGAATTAGTAAACAAGCAACGTTATTTTTTAAATAACGTTTAAATATTCTGTTATACAAGACAACAATGAAAGAACAGTTTAAACTCTTATCTTATAAATAGGTTTCGTAATAGTGTTTACAATGTTTTGATAATAAATAGCTAAATTTTGTGTATCACATGTTAAAAAGGTTATAATTATTATAGTGATATTTTAATTTGTGTTCAATTAAAGAAATAAACTTGAGTTAATGTAATAAACCAAATGAAATTATTTGAATAATCCATCACATGCGTATGCGTGACCTTGTCAGCTTGCCAACTCTGCAGTGTTGCCGTTTTAGCCACACGTTGAAAGATCTTGGAGATTTTTAACGTGTTTGGAAACTTTTTTAACATTTATCAACAATAAAAACTAGCGACTTTTAAAATAACGAAATTAAATACAGTCAAAACCGTTTACAACAACATCATTTAGAACAACATACCGGTTATATAGACCAAAATCATAGGTACAAAATACTTTGTACCTTGAAAACATCACCGGTTATTACGACTATCGGTTTTTACAACCAAATATGAGTGGTCCCTTGGATGTTGTTATAACAGATTTTGACTGTATTCAAGCAATATCTTAAAAATAAAAAAAAATTAGGTAGATTTTTCATATACCTGGCGACTTTTTTTGCCTAAATGACAACACTTGAGTAGTTCCGACATCCCAGAGTGCAACTAACTTCACTTCAGTTTCATTTGTTTGTTTTCTAAGATTTTCTCAGTGATACAATTGTTTTGGTGATTTACTATTATTTAACAATGGAGGTAATTGTACCTTGTGAGGATTTAAAATGCGTTCAAGTTTTGATTGGCGAAGATAAGGTAAAATCTTTAAACTTTGCTCAGAAAAAACAGTTAATTTCTTCATTAAAACCGACGCCTAATCTGTGTATTTCTCAGACTAGTAAATCGCATAAACGAAAATTTAATAGATCAGTGTATAAAACTAGTTGGATTGTTGGCTGTTCGCACACTAATAAGTTGTATTGCTGGAGCTGCATATTTTTTTCGAATGAAGATTCCGTTTGGAATACATCTGGTTATATTCATGAGAATAACCTCGAAGATGCCTTTCCCGAGCTGTTAAAGTTAGCGTATCTTGTTGTAACTATTCCGGCTACAAGTTCTTCCGCGGAACGTGCTTTTTCGTCTCTTAAACGTATCCATACCTATCTGAGAAATACACAAGGTCAAGAGCGTCTTTCCGAATTATCAATGATAGCTATTGAAAAACAGTTGTTGGTAGAATTAAAACGATCACCAACATTTTACTCTGATGTAATTAAATCATTTCTTAAGAAAGATAGACGATTCCAATTAGAATATAAATAATTTATTTAAATTCCTTATTACATTCTATCTAGCTATTTTTTAACTTTCGTTTTGTAACATTTTGTTTTGTTTTTTTTTTTTTGTCTGTAACCTGGGTTCTGTTACGAAGGAAGCAACTACTTACCATAACTTTGTTCCCTCAAGCAATGAAGCAAACCAAACCAAACGGCTTTTTTCAAAACCACCGGAGGTATGCAATTGCTGATATGTTTATTATATTCAATCTAGCACTAGCATGCCTTCAGTGTGCTTTGGTTACCTCATTCACCGCGCACGACAAGCAAGAGTGAAATTGAAGAAAGAAGAGGAAAGAAGAAGATGGATGAATTAACTTTTAATTTATTGTACCTAACCAGTAGTTTATGAGAAAATTGCGATGATACATACGGTAGGTACCTACATACTCAGTCGAAAACTGAACTTTCTTTTTTTGAAATCGGTTAAAATTTTATTGGGCTTGCGTTATTTTGAAACCCTAGGCACGCCACTGTGGCAGGAAGGCGTTTTGGTCCCTGGCTAAAGGGTGAATTGCCCAAGCAAAAAAATACACGGCAAACCTGAGAACGGTAGTGCAATGTGCTGATTTTTAATTTTATATATTTTTTCTCAACAGCGTAGGTACTTCAATACCTTGACAAAAAAATAATTGATTTCTACCCTCTAATATACCAAAAAAAAAGTGAAAACAAAGTGTTATTTTATCATCACGGTGGCCTGTCCCGAACCCAATTCCGCTCATAAAATACCTTCCCCTGCAAATACATTCGTAATATGGATTTAAATCGATTTTGTTATCATTAAATTATAATATATTCGATCAAATAAAACTATTTTTGTTTGTTTATCTTTTTTCTCATGGATTTGAAAAAAGTTATCATTTCAGAGGACAGTAAGTTTTAGTAGAATAGCCATGTCAACATTGCGTTGTTACGCCCCTCTCACCTGTCCTCACTCACAGTCTGGCTTAAGCTATGAAAGTACTCTGTGGATTAAGCTCTCGGCGCGAACGCATCGGTCCCAAGACTCCCAACGTCTTGCGGTTTCCCGCCAAAAAAGTAAGTTTATCATTTCAGTAATATGGGGACAAAAATAGTTTAATTTTGGTGGCTGTTATAACTCGTGCTAGATTCGTTTAATTTGTTTCAAAATTTTGTATTAAATTCGCCGTAAGTACTATTTTGTTTGAGCAGTGTTCATATTTTTTTAATAAGTTTATTTCGGAGTTAAAAGTAGAACTAACCTCTATTTTATCATCTCAGTGTTATCATTTTAGTAGATTCGGTGGACTGTTATACCAATTACAGTCCACCGGAATGAAGCGTATCTCCGAAATGATAAAATCATAAAGTTTTAGAGATCCTTGTGTCAAATACAAAGTCATAGTTTTGTAATGTACTTTTACCTAGAGTGTATAGAGATATATAATATATACATATATCTATGTTGTTAGTACATGTATATACTTGAAATACACATTTGTTCGGCTCACCGATAATGTGATTACAAAAAATATAAAAATATTTATTGTTACCAGCATTTACGATAAAGTTTTCCAACATTTTCACACAACAACAACCAGAAAAATTATCAAACGTTATATATGTATAAGTAAAGAAAAAAATTCATTCATATCATAATAAACATTACATTACATTAATAAAGTAAAATCTGTGTATTAATGATGATATTAAAATAACTGTGTACTGTCCTGTCTCCGTGTTTATCTAAAATTTGTGGAAATCAAACCTAACAAAGTACGGAACCCTGGCTGCCCGGCACGGTTGTTCTTAGCTGTATCATTTCGGTGGATTTATTTCATTTCGGTGCACAGTTTAACATTTCGGTGATAATTTTTATCATTTCGGTAGACACTTTTCATTTCAATGGACTCTTAAAAATTCATCCTTAAATATTTATGTAAGTTTTGATAAAATTTGATGTTCACTCACGCACAATGTTATAAAATAGGCTAAAGTTTTATTTGTCACTAAAAATATGTAGATAGCATTGATATAAAAAATCCCACCGAAATGACACATAAAAATCTCTTGTTGAAATTCACCCTAAAACGGTTGAATCGAACTTCTGTCACCCCTCACTACCACCACTGCTTAAACCCGATGGGTCACTAGCCCACACCGCTGAGGAGAGAGCAAACTTGTTTGCCGCTCTTTTTGCGGAATCTTCACGTCTTGATAGTGATGACGTGCGCCCTCCTGGCTCTCCTAGTGGATGCGAGATTAGTATGTCGGACATTCGCATCCATCAGAAGGACGTCCGTAGAGTGGTGCGGAACTTCGACGTGAATAAAGCTAGTGGCCCCGACGGGATACCGGCAATATTACTAAGAACTTGTGCGCCTGAACTGTCTCCAATTTTGACACGCTTGTTTCGTCTTTCGCTTGAGACTGGAAAAGTGCCGAAAGCTTGGAAGCTAGCTAACGTGCAGCCCGTGCCTAAGAAGGGCAGTCGTGCAGATCTGGTCAACTGGGGATCTTCTAGCGTATGCCATTCATATCTGGAGTGAGGCCATTGAGAAGCACGGGGAAGCATTTGCTGTTTCTCTCGATGTCACCAAGGCTTTCGATAGGGTGTGGCACGATAGCCTTATTGCTAAACTTCCTTCTTTCGGTATACCCACTGAACTTTACGTTTGGATAGAAGACTTCCTGAGAGATCGGTCTATTCGAGTGGTTATTGATGGTTGTTCGTCTGGCCAATTGGCTATAAATGCCGGGGTCCCTCAGGGGTCAGTTCTCTCAGCAACTTTATTCTTGCTGCATATTAACGATCTGCTAATGCCCGGTACCTTTGGGTATGCAGACGACAGCACTGTTGCTGAGAGATATATATACAGTGCGCGTGCTAGTAGGTCACAAGTCCAGTCTCTCCGAGAGGCAATGGTCGGGCGCTTGAACTTAACTTTGAAGGCTGTCTCTGAGTGGGGCAACGCCAACTTGGTGAAGTTTAATGCTGCCAAGACCCAGGCGTGTCTTTTCTCCGCAAAAAGGAGCCAATTTCAAACGGCTCCTTCTTTCCGTGGTGTAACCGTGCCGATAACTGATCGCATCGAGCTTCTCGGGGTTACGTTGACATCCACCCTTAATATTGGTCCATTTATCGAGGCTAAGGCTCAATTGGCTGCCAAAAAGTTGGGAATCCTACCAAAGGTGAGACGGTACTTCACACCGGAACAGCTGCTCAACCTCTATCAAGCGCAAGTTCGGTCGTGTATGGAGTAGATATTAATTGCTCTCATCTCTAGGACGGATCTGCCAAATACCAGCTTGATGCACTTGAGTCTATAGAGAAACGGGCCAAAAAGCTCGTCGGCAACGAGAAACTGGTCGAAACAAGGCTCCAGAGCCTAGAACATCGGCGACGTGTTGCAAGCCTGTCAGTTTTCTATCGGTTACATTTCAGGGAGTGTGCGATGGAATTGCACAGTCTTATTCCGCCAAGCCCGTTCCATCATCGGACTACAAGACAAACGGCGATGCGCCATCGTTACATGGTGGACATCCCACCCATACGCACGAAACGTTTTGGGAATACTTTCATTGTGCGTACGGCTAAGGAGTGGAATTCCCTGCCGGAGTCTATGTTTCCTGATAGTTATAACCTGGGAGTCTTTAAGTCAAGAGTGACTGTGAGGTTACTTCTAGGCAAGCGTGCTTCATCTTCGACTACATCATCGCTTAACATCGGGTGAGATTATGGCCAATCGCAAGCCTATCAACTATAAAGAAAAAAAAATCTGAGGCCTAATAAGGGACAACTTAAAATAGCTTAAGTAGGTTTTATGTATTCAAAATACTTCTGCATACATCAGTAATACGAACATAATATGGACATAGACCAATGACGAGACATAGTCGTGGATACTCGTTCAGGGAAGTTGACGAAGATGAATTTCTTAAATTTCTAGGAATGTGTTTATTACTAGGACAAATATCTGTTCCTAAAAAACGAAAACTGTTCACCTAGTCAGACATACTGTATTATCATTCAATATTTCCTTATGTTAGTAAATATTGGAAGTAACTTATTAAAAAGTAATAAAGATTTTGGACTCGTACCAATAAGAATCTTAAGAGTTTTTGATTAAACTTATATTCCTATATAGCCAGTTGTATCATTTCAATTTCCTGAATTTAAGTTGACGCCTATGAACGTTGTGTCGTTTACATGGTATGTCAGACCTACGTGGTGGCGGCAACGTATATAGACGTCGCGACGTCTATATACGTTGCCGCTAAGTTTTTTTAAACGTTATTTCACGTTTTCGCGTCGGACGTGAAATAATGTTACACCACCACCACATAACACAGTTCTAAGACGTACGTATTACGGCGAGACGTCTTTAGACGTTGCTTAACCTTTTAAGAGGGTGTCGAGCCTACGAGACGCGCGGAAAATAGGTATTTACTGCAGCGGGCTAGTCGTGTGCGTTGTCACACACACAATGACAAGTTCGCTCGAGGCCCGCTTGCCGTTGCACGACGAAGTTTGCTAACTTTGCATTTTTTAATTTTTTGTCGTTATGTTGAATAAACTTGAAAAACGAATATTAATTATTTAGATGGTTTTATTTATCACACTAATATTATAAAGGCGAAAGTTTGTGAATGAATGTGTCTGTTTGCATGTTTGTTACTTCTTCACGCTCAAACGGCTGGATGGATCTAAATGAAGCAAGTAGGTACGTAAATAAATCACAAAAATAAATTTAATAAATTATACCTATTATATAAAAATTAACGTTTGTTTTTACTGTAGTAATACATTATCCGTTCCCTCACTATTCATCCTATTGCAATAAAACTTTGATTTTATATATTAAACTCCTCAGATTTTTTTTAAAGAATACTAGCAATGTGGGTACATTTCACATTACTAGCAATCTTGTTAACCCCTCCAACTAAGCTAAATATGCTTGTGTCTGGAGTGGGTTCACGTCAATAGTGTAATGGGTGGGGTTCGAACCTGCGACCTCTCGATCACAAGTCCGACACCTTATCCATTAGGCTATTGACGCTTCGAAACTGGGTAAGTAGCAAGTTAGGGTAGATGGGTATGCAGTACTTATTTGAATAATAAAACCAGTATGAAATAAAAAAAAATATTATGTAATGTCATAATAAAACCAGACTGAAATAAGTTTTGTTTATTAAAATTTCATTTAGTGCTCGTTTAAATTCTGATGTACTGTCATATTTTTAATAACATTCGGTACTGTATTATATATACGTGGGGCCATACCAAAAAAACATTTTTTCATTAATGCTGTCTAGCGAACTTACTTCGCAGAAAATATAAGCGTAATTTATTTCATAACAATATATGTATCAAGTGTAACTTAATTTAAAAGAAAAAAAAATAAAAGAAATCTATAAATCTAATGTTATATTGCTTATTATAACATTTTACAAAAATTGTCCAAGTGCGAGTCAGACTCGCCCATGAAGGGTTCCGTAGTAACTATAATAATATAATATAATATGTATATTTACTTGACAAAAAACTAAAACTTACAAATTTCTTAAAACTAGCTTATTTACATTTTTTGCAACTACGCCAAATAACTTTGTTTTTCATAGTATTTGTATGAATTACAAAGTTATATTTGCGGTTTTAGAAAATATGCTGTATCTCAAAAACTGCTGACTCGATCTCTTTAAAACCAATTTTGATTGAAAGTTTACATTAATATCTATATATATATATATATATAGATCTTAATGTAAACGTGTAATTTAAAGGGTATATACATACCAAGTGCATGGCTTCTTTAGATGATAACAAACGATATGGCAAGGGTTTTGTAATCCTAAGTCTACATGTCTAGAACTTATTACAAATTCCAGTACACTGATACCAGAGACCGAATTTTTCAAATTAAGAAGAACGAAAAGAATTATCGTGTTATTGGCAAGTGACGTGGAAAGTTATTGACCCTCGTAGTGCTGTGACACGTTTGTTATGATTGGTATTCAAAAAATATGTGAAACCAATAATTTGGTATCAATTCTTTAAGTCAATTATTTTGTGCTGAAACTGTGCATAGAGACTCCATACCAAATGTTGTCTTCAGCCCTTTTGGTTAGATATGGGGTTTCCGTTACACGTTGTATATATATATTTATATTTTTCACTCCACTATTATAGAAGTTAGAGGGAGGGATTGAGGGATTGATTTGACCACTTTGGAAGCTTATATCTTTTAAATGATTGACTTTATGAAAAAGTGGTTTCAGAAACCCCCATGTCATTTTTAAAGACCTGTCTATAAATACCACACACGCATAAATTTCATGAAAAAAAAATATTTTCAGTTTTAGTTCCATGTATGGGGTAGTAGTATGTTCCTTTATTTTAAATGATTTTTAATTTTTTTCTCAATATCGGAAAGCGTTTCATAGAATACATCTACTTACCAAGTTTCACATGTATAGTCTTAATAGTTTTGGAATAAAATAGCTGTGACATACGGACGGACGGACAGACAGACAGACAGACAGACAGACAGACGGACAGACATGACGAAACTATAAGGGTTCCGTTTTTTGCCATTCGGCAACTGAACTCTAAAAAACGAGTAATTTCTTTAAATATATATTTTTAATTTTGGTACACTACACATATCACAGTATAGTAAGAAAAGAAAAAATGACAAAAAGATACTATACTTTGTAAGAAATAAAAAGACAATAAAACTTATTTCGAATTTTGAAAATACAATCGTAGAAATATCAATGCATCCAAGGTTTGACTTCCAAGCCTGCTTCGTTTATTACCAACATAAGCAGCAGCTGAAAACGCTCATTTAGGTTTTACACTGGTTGGAGGAATAGACAATAGATACTTATATGCTGTTTCTAAGTGATATCCACTAATTCCTCCATTTTCAAACAGGCTTATTTCACGTCTATTTTGCCAACCCCGATTAATTTTGTATTTGTACTTCACGATCTGGGGATTTCATACTCTTATCAATTTCCAGCTATAACTTTTCCTTTAGTGTCAATTGGGGTTGGGATTGGAAGGTTTGTGGCATTAACTCATCATCTGTTTATGATCCTGATCTTCCTTCTTCTTCTTCCGTGTCATCTCGACTTTTAAGTTTTTTAACAATATACTTTTTAACAATAATGTAACAGACTCTGTTACATTGTTCTGAGATCTCAACTACCGTTTAATAAATAGCAATAGGATAATCGCTAATTGCAAGACTCTTGCGAGACTCTCGTTTGGGCAACACTATATGGTTTATTGGATATTGAAATCCACTTGTCGAAAGAAAGACTAAATCTTTCACCTGCACTTTTCAAATGTTTCAATTCTGCAGTTACTTGCTTTCTGATTTTTTCACTGTAATTCATGACACGTTTTTGAATGGTGACGGCTGACTTTGGTAAATCCGTGTATTTTGCAAAGACAAATTTTCTCGAATCATCTGAAGTTATGAATATACTGAATGGAAATCCATCTAATGCAATCATTCTTGCCAAAACATCATCGAGGCTATCGTCGGCACTTTTAGTAAAATAATCATTTAACTTTCGCTTGGCTGGCGGCGGTGCTGTGTTCAGATTATCAGAATCTAGACTTGTTGAAGCTGATATAAGCTTGATGTTATGTTTTGATGACAAATGTGTATGTAATCCCTTAGTCGATCCATCCAAAGTCTTGAGAATGGCTGAGCATCGGTTACATTTGGCACGATTGACGTCGTATCACTGTGTTTTTTATGTTTAACAAAGTCTCCCGCCATTTGAAATACTTAATTTCAGATCATTGACTTTTAAGTTTAAATGACGTAGGTCGTGGGTTTAAATTTAGAAAATATCTTGTAATGACCAAAGTTTTAAATATAATTAAGCATATCTTAAAACTGGAAACATATCTTACAACTATACAATAATATAGGTTATCCATCAGAATTCAGACAGGCTTTAATGTCCTCTCATAGGTATAATACAGGTTAATTAGGTAATTAACCTGTATTATAGATACATTGTAAGAATGATATTTTAGTAACTGTGGAGTTTCTTGCCGGATCTTCTCCATAGAAAACGACCAATTTCGAACCGTGCCCTGCGCCAAACTGCTGACGTTTTATAAGTGCCCATGTAGGCCTATGTGAAATAAAACATTTTGAGTTTGAAAAAATCACAAGAAACAGTAGTAGGTATCTCTACTACTAAGTAGAGATACCTACTACTGTTTCTTGTGATTTTTTTTTTATTTTTGGCTCGCGTTTGAATTTTAAGAAAAAAATTAATTCATTTCAAATTAATTCAATTAAATAATTAAATTTCAATTTAAAATTAATTTTTAAACCGGCATGATTGCTCTATGTTATCTCTTAAAAAATAGTCTTTTTAAGAGATAACATAGAGCAATCATGCCAGTAGCGTGCAACCAGCGCACCACGCACCATAGACCATAAGTCTAGTTTAAGCATATACTAACGGGAACCCGTGTGAAATTAGTACTTCCCACAATATGATTATAAATTAAAGCCTGTCTGAATTCTGATGGATAACCTATATTATTATATAGTTGTAAGATATGTTTCCAGTTCTAAGATATGCTTAATTATATTTAAAACTTTGGTCTATACAGTCGTATAGACCAATTAATACAGCACAATGGAATTACAAATAAAAAATATCCGATAAGTTGGTCATCATGTATGTCATTGATATACACTATAAAAAGGAAAGGGCCAAGAATTGAACCTTGCGGAGCACTCATCTTGGCTAGGGATCCTGCAGATGTCGCTCCATTAACAATAACTTTTTGTTGCCTGTTTGATAAATATAAAAGAACAAGGTCAGCAGAACACGAATCCACGAACTCCGTAATGGTGTAATTTACAGATCAGTGTTTTGTGGTCAACGCAATCAAAAGCTTTGGAGAGGTCACAAAATATGCCAATTGCATCCTGAGATTTCTCCCAAGATTCCAGAATGTGACGGATGAGCGCTACTCCTGCGTCTGTTGTTGACCTACCTTTCGTGAAACCAAACTGCCGACTATGCAGAATTCCATTTGAGTTAAAATATGATAGCATCTGGTCCAGCATGATTTTTTCGTATATTTTGTTTAATGCTGGAAGCACATATATCGGTCTATAGTTAGAGGGATCACTCTTACAACCCGACTTAAAAATTAGTACTACTTTACTATGTTTCATTAAATCGGGAAAATTACCGCTGTCTATACATTAATTAAATGTGCCTGTTAGGATAGCAGCAATTGAGTCAATAATATTACCAAGAACCTAACAGATGCACTCCATAAGTCATCAGTGTTTGTTATGTTAAGACTTTGGAATGCTTTTTAATTACATCAATAGAAATGGGCTTAAATGAAAATGTTGGTATATCCTTATTGAAGTTTTCCTTTAAAAAAGATTCTGCTGATAATGGCGAAGAATGTAGAGATTTAGTAACCTCTACTGGAATATTGGTAAAGTAATTTTCCAACTTCTCAGCCACTTTTGACTTATCTGAGATGACCTGATCATCGATGTTCAAAGTCAAATCATTCTAACCCTGTTGGTTTCTGTTTCCAGTTTCTTTGTTTATCACCTTCAACACAGTTTTTATTTTATTGTTAGAAATGCTAATTTTATTACTTTCTGATTTAGATTTAGCTTAGGGCGCATACTCTTTTAAATATCTTTGAGTAGTTTCTTACATAATTATGGAAGGCTTCATCGGAAGTCAATGATTTTTCATGGTATAAGTTGTATAAATTGTTTCAGCTTATTCTTATTCCAGCAGTGGCCCATTCATTAAATTTAGATTTATTACTCACTTGAAATTTTTTAACTGGACATGCCTTACTAAATTCGTGGCATGGTGAAGAAAAAATATCCTGTAATTTTCATTGGGGTCATGGGAGTCAAAATTGGCCATTGAAAGATCACTTTACATGTTATCATTAAAAACATTAATTTCTTTTTAGTTAGTGGCCTAAGCTTAATAGTCTTATTTAATTGCCGCTTTTTAACCAACTCAAAGGATACTAGTTGACCTGTATAGTCAGACCTAACTCCACTAATTTGAGACGAGTATTTTATGGCACAATTAGTATAAATATTATCTATGCATTGAGCTGATGTTGCTGTTATTCTTGTTGCTTCCTTGTATGTAAATTTTAAGTTAAATGAACCAAACAATGAAGTAAGCTTGCAGTGTTCAGGTGAATTTACTAACAAATCAATATTTAGGCGACCACAAATGAAAACTAATTTATTATCTCTTATAAGCTTAGGTACTTAAAATTTCTCCCATTATCATTAAGAATGATGACAGGTTTGATGCTGGTGGTCTATAAACACTTAAGAAAGTTTGGCCTTCAACTTCTGTACATGCTACCTCACACAAGCAATCAACAGAGCAAGCGGTGATATATTTTTATTCCTTATATCTAAGAGAATTATTACGTAATATTAAAGTACCACCTCCTACTGAGGACCTGTTGTATGCACTAGTAACAGAAAAATATTAATTTTAAACAACATTCTATCTGGTTTTAGCCAGGTTTCACAAAAACATAAGATATCTATATCATATTTATCTATTAACATTTCCTCATCTAATATTTTGCCGGAGAAACGATTTATATTCTGATGATATAGTAAAATTTTGTTATTATAACTCTCCTTTGTCACATCTAAGGGTTTAAACAATTAATTTCAGTATTATTAGATACCCTAGATAATACTGAATAGTCACTTAACCTAGGATCAGTTAAATTGTCAATAACCCAGTGTAAATTGTAAGCTAACAAAGTAGCCAATGAACTTTCGTCGTAAATTCTAAAATGAATGTAAGGATTGCAATCGGTATGCCCAAAAACCTATTACACGATGTTTGACGCAATATTTTGGAATCGACCACGTTTGCTGAGCAAGCGATATAATGCGGTCGCACTAAGTTCGCCGCGAGCTTAGTGTATTTCGAACAGCAACCGGGTGCACTCATTTTCATCATTTAGCGATAATTTTAGCCCTTACGTTACTTTGTTAATTATACTTAGCAATAAACCCTTGAAAGATATCAGTGTATTTAACTTAGTAGACACACACGATATCCATATTGAATGTTGGAGAAAAAGTTGCATCCACCAAGGATGCAACTTTTTCTCCAACATTCAATATGGATATCGTATGTGTTTTAAATTGGATTTCAAAATGAAAGCTGGCTTTCATTTTGAAATCCAATTTTTATTTGCAATCACCACCCCCAAAAACCCATTACACGATACCCATATCGAATGTGTGAGAAAAAGTTGCATCCGCCATCTTGGATTTTAAAATGAATGCCAGATTTGCAATCACCACCCCCAAAAACCCATTACACGATACCTATATCGAATGTTTGAGAAAAAGTTGCATCCGCCATCTTGGATTTTAAAATGAATGCCAGATTTGCAATTACCACCCCCAAAAACCCATTACACGGTACCCATATCAAAGGTTTGAGAAAAAGTTGCATCCGCCATGTTGGATTTTAAAATGAATGCCAGATTTGCAATCACCACCCCCAAAAACCCATTACACGATACCCATATCGAATGTTTGAGAAAAAGTTGCATCCGCCATCTTGGATTTTAAAATGAATGCCAGATTTGCAATCACCACCCCCAAAAACCCATTACACGATACCTATATCGAATGTTTGAGAAAAAGTTGCATCCGCCATCTTGGATTTTAAAATGAATGCCAGATTTGCAATCACCACCCCCAAAAACCCATTACAAGGTACCCATATCAAATGTTTGAGAAAAAGTTGCATCCGCCATCTTGGATTTTAAAATGAATGCCAGATTTGCAATCACCACCCCCAAAAACCCATTACACGGTACCCATATCAAATGTTTGAGAAAAAGTTACATCCGCCATCTTGGATTTTAAAATGAATGCCAGATTTGCAATCACCACCCCCAAAAACCCATTATACGATACCTATATCGAATGTTTGAGAAAAAGTTGCATCCGCCATCTTGGATTTTAAAATGAATGCCAGATTTGCAATAACCACCCCCAAAAACCCATTACACGATACCTATATCGAATGTTTGAGAAAAAGTTGCATCCGCCATCTTGGATTTTAAAATGAATGCCAGTTTTGCAATTACCACCCCCAAAAACCCATTATACGATACCCATATCGAATGTTTGAGAAAAAGTTGCATCCGCCATCTTGGATTTTAAAATGAATGTCAGATTTGCAATCACCACCCCCAAAAACCCATTACACGGTCGGTACCCATATCGAATGTTTGAGAAAAAGTTGCATCCGCCATCTTGGATTTTAAAATGAATGCCAGATTTGCAATCACCACCCCCAAAAACCCATTACACGATACCTATATCGAATGTTTGAGAAAAAGTTGCATCCGCCATCTTGGATTTTAAAATGAATGCCAGATTTGCAATCACCACCCCCAAAAACCCATTACACGGTACCCATATCAAATGTTTGAGAAAAAGTTACATCCGCCATCTTGGATTTTAAAATGAATGCCAGATTTGCAATCACCACCCCCAAAAACCCATTACACGATACCTATATCGAATGTTTGAGAAAAAGTTGCGTCCGCCATCTTGGATTTTAAAATGAATGCCAGATTTGCAATAACCACCCCCAAAAACCCATTACACGATACCTATATCGAATGTTTGAGAAAAAGTTGCATCCGCCATCTTGGATTTTAAAATGAATGCCAGTTTTGCAATTACCACCCCTAAAAACCCATTATACGATACCCATATCGAATGTTTGAGAAAAAGTTGCATCCGCCATCTTGGATTTTAAAATGAATGTCAGATTTGCAATCACCACCCCCAAAAACCCATTACACGGTACCCATATCGAATGTTTGAGAAAAAGTTGCATCCGCCATCTTGGATTTTAAAATGAATGCCAGATTTGCAATCACCACCCCCAAAAACCCATTACACGATACCTATATCGAATGTTTGAGAAAAAGTTGCATCCGCAATCTTGGATTTTAAAATGAATGCCAGATTTGCAATTACCACCCCCAAAAACCCATTCATTCATTTCATTCATTTCATTTATTTCATAAACAATTTATACCCATACCCATATCGAATGTTTGAAAAAAGTCTTCGTCATCACTTTCACTTCCTCAAATGGTGCTTTTCGGGAGCAACTGCACAAGGTACTATTAGAAATACCCAAAACGCTATAGGTGTGCCTATAATATTTAAAGAGTTCCCTCGCTTTCTCCAGGATCCCATCATCAGATCCTGATTTCATAACAATGGAACCAACTAGAAAGTATACCCTTTCAAACGAAAAAAAAATTCCAAATCGGTCCAGCCGTCTTCGAGTTTGAGGTTACATACATAAAAAAGATTTAAGACGAACTGAGAACCTTCTCCTTTTTTTTGAAGTCGGTTAAAAAGCAATAATAACATCACAAAATAGAAATACGTACTTTTTATGAGAATGGCGTTTTTTTTCGAAAATTTGCGCCAACTTTCTTCTAATAATATTTTTTTTTACATTTTCCCATAATAAAACAAATATTGAAAAAAAAAATGTTAAAGAAATATATATTGAACAATAAAAAGTAATTGTTGGGTATGCATAATAAATCGTACTCAAAAAACAAAAAATTAGACTTATGTTATTCAACGGATTGCTGCAATACATACGTACACAATAGATCGCGAATTATCGTTACCGGCGAAACGCTCCACGATGAGACGTGACCCCTCTCTGAGCTCCCGTGGACGACTGAATTTTCGACCGGTGTACGTTGCGTATGGTTCAAAATAGCGCGCAAATTAGAAATTAAAATTAAAACAACCAAGCGACATTTTTGAAATGTTAAAGCTGTAAATGATAGTATGATAATTAGAGAATAATATGAATTGAAGTTTATGAAAAAATTCAACAGTTTACTATCAAAATTCAGCGACGCACGAGCATGTTTTGTAAGGATTTTTGTCCAACTTTATGTATTTTTGTTTAATAAACTATAAAATATTTTTAAATTTTGCCAACTATGTTTGCTAACACATTTATTCTAGTGTTCATTACATATTTTTGTATGGTAATTAAAGTACTATTATAGGTTATATTCCTTTAGTAGTGAAGACCGTTTTGAGTTATTTTACTCGGCGCAGCATTAACCGCCTACGTCGGATTTTTACGACAAATATTTTCGGGCCCATTCTGCCTGAGTCGTATATACGACTCAGGCAGAATGGGCCCGAAAATATTTACGACAAAAATATCACAGCTCGTTTAACGTACTTTTTTATTTAATTACGCTGTATTCTATCAAAACGATGTTTATATTAGGTAAATAGTTAATTAAGTAATCATTTAACAGTTTAATAAACTTTAGTCTCTTAATCAGAAGTCCTAATTATATTGCACTGCTCTCTTTGTTGTAGGTATTTATTTTTCGATCTATGTGCCGGGCGCTGGGGGCCCGACAATCGATATGAAGTCGGGCGGTTAAAAGGTTAACTTTATATGGGAAAAAGTTCCCACACCCACATCGCCAAGCAAGCAACACAAAAGCCAAATTGGTCATGTTAGATACTCCGTAACGGATAAGGGTAACGTGTATCCCGAATCGAAACCCAACCAAATGCGGGCACGACTTTACATCCCGTGAATTTTGGGAAATTCTTAATCTTAAATAATGTTGCGAACGTAATACGTGATGGCGTTAAAAGAGTTGGCCGTAACCGAGTTTCTGTGGAGATTATATCCCCTCAAGACGCGTATTCTTTCTTGGCAAACAACTTGTTAACAAAATTTAGCTATTCTGCTATTATTCCCACATTTTCATTTTAGCTATTCTGCTATTATTCCCACATTTTCATTTAGCTATTCTGCTATTATTCCCACATTTTCATTGGGTGTTGTAACCGGTGTCCCTACTGATATTACAGAAGATGAAGCTATAAACTACTTGTCTGTGCCCTCAGGATGTGGTCAAATCTTGAAAATCCGCCACATTAATAGGAAAGTACAAAAAGACGGTGCTAATGAGTGGAAACTCACAGAAACTTGTGTCATTAGGTACATTTGATTAGAGATGTAAATTGAAAAAAAAAACAAAATGTTTTTTTTTTCACAATCTTGAAAAAAAAAACATGAAAAACATCTTGGCACCGTTGTTTTTTTTCTACATTTGGTTTTTTTTTTCAGAAAAAGTGAAACACTATAACTAAAGTGGAATAAAACACTAAATTTGATTGTTTTGTTTTTATTCAAGTCAAATTATGTTTAAATCAATGGGTAACTATTATTATGAACTTAAAAAATACTTAATGTGTTACAATCATCTGTATCAGTATCAGTAGCTACGGCTACGCTTGTTTTATCAGCTTCGGAATTATGTTCTGTGTCTATTTGTTTTATCTAATTCTGAATCAACGACTATACTATCAGGGACTCTATTACATTCTGCTTGTGTTAATATTGTTGATGATTGTACTGATTGCAACCTTAAATTGTGCGCAATGTACACTATTTTCCTAGCCCTGTCATTTGTCAGTCTATTACGTTTCTTGGTATGAATGTCGCTGTATGTACTAAATGTTCTCTCGCACGCTGCTGATGTAGTAGGAAGAGAAAGAAACTTGACGGCTACTTTAGACAAAGCAGTTGATTTGCAAAGTCCTGCCCACCAAGCAAGGGGATTCAATTTGTTCACCGATGACCACAAAAAAGTCTTAGAAAAAAACTCTTGTTTTGCTATGTAATTTGCAAGCTCTGCCAGTACTATATCCTCTTCGATATCTGGAATCTTTATAGCAGCATTATAAATCTGTTCTACAGCAACCGTTTCTTCTTCTGGAGTCAGATCACATCCTTTAAAATGAGGATCCAATAGATTCGCGATTTTATGAACGTCATATATAGCGAATGCCTTTCTATTTGTGAGTATTTCTCTGACTTTTTTTTCCTCAGATTTTAACAGGGGGCTTTTGTCCAACATGTCTTCTACATCGACTTCAATTTTTTTATATAAACTTAAAACATGAGACATCTGTGGAGTGTCACTTTCTACAATTGTAATAGTGTCTAATATTGGTTTCAATAAATTGTAGAATCCAGTAACATTATCCCAAAAATCATCGCTGAACATATTTACTTTTAATGTTTCCACTTTATTTATAACATCTGAAAGACTTTCATCAATCGCCATGGTTTTAATAGTTTGTTTATTTTCTTTTAAACTCTCTAAGCAGGAGACTAGAGATCCCCAGCGCGTTTTAACTGGTAGCTTAAGACTTAATTTGACGCCGGTGGTCAACTGCTTTTCTACGAAAGCTGTGTTAAGCTTTTGAGAGTTCTTTATAGCCTTGACACAAGCTGTTGCATCGGCTATGAGGGACTTTAAAGTTGGTAAAGTATTCATATTAGTAAATATTAATTGGAGGGAGTGTGCTAGGCACCCGTAGGTAAATAAGTTTGTCCCTGCGTACTTCATTTCGAGTAGTCTCCAAGCTGCCTTCATATTAGCAGCATTGTCAGTTACAACGCCAAATACCTTTTGAGGTCCTATTTCATCAATGACACAACTCATTTTTTGAGCCATGAATTCTGCAGTGTGACATGATCTTCCTGTCGATAAAACCTTTTAAAGAAAAGCTTTCGGCGTCGTGACAACAAAATTTACGATAGGTTCATTTCTAATGTTGCTCCAGCCATCCACAGCCAATGCCACAGAATCAGCAGCGGCAATTGCTTCTGCTACCAACGCAGACACATTCTTGTACTCATTTTCCAAAAACTGGCCTGACAACATGTATCTAGAAGGTAGTTTATATGCTGGCCGAAGAAACGAAAACAGTGTCCTCCAATGAGAATTTTCCACCAAACTAAGAGGTGATCTGCTCGCAAAAATTGCCCTGCTGAGAAGCTCATCTGCCTTGTCTTGATCTTCTGGATTCATGTTAGTAGTAGTGATTTGCCGGTTCTGGCGCACCAATCCCGTGGCTCACCGGTTCTGGCGCAATCGCGATCCAGGGCGTTTCAAAACTAAAAAAAAAAAAAAAAGGTTTTGGGGTCCGCTGATCACGTTTCTGCAATCCGTTTTCGCGTAGGATGCATGGTTCCGGAGATACAGAAATCAATTAACAACAATCTGTTTAATTTCCGGTGAGACCCGTACCCTCGTTATCGACTTTCATTGTTCGCCTTTTCTTATCTATTGTCCGTGCGTCCGGCCACGCACCCTCATTACGATTGCATTGACGTATGTCATGTATTACTCATTGTTACTGCTACTGCTATTGTATACTTTTATTGTTCATAAACCATTGCTTACTTTGCTATTCGGGATCATCAAAAAGGAATCAATAAAACACATGCGTCGTTCACAAATTTTATTTTTATCTACAAAATATGAGTGGAACATCTCATCCACTAAAATATCGTTGTACAGTGTGTTCCCTGTAAATATGTTTGTAAAACTATGCATTGAACATCCCTCAAACTTATATAGCAAATACATTAAGCAATATTCACCACAAACTGAAGTCCAATCATTCTGAATCCTATCAACACTCTAGCCCCATCTTTTACAATTCCTTTTCAAAAACTCGAGATGATATCGCGCAGGTGTTCGCCCATATGAATCAAAATATTGACCGATGCCATTCGTATCGATATGTATAGCTACCCAGTGTGAACCTGGTTTATCATCCGCATCCAAATTGCATATTATATACGTTGGTGCATGGGTATACATAGGGAGTCTATTAGCACCATAAACATTATTTTCTAGACTGGGATGAATCTTTTTCAGATGTTTTTGTACTTCTAGTGTATCCATGATATAGCATATTATTACACTACCAATCTATTCAATGGTTGTCATAGGAATGTTCAATTATAGTGATTTGTAAATATTAAATCGCATTATTTTGTAGCACTCACAAAACAGGTTGATGCCAGCAATGTGAGATAAGTTTGTTGACTCATACAGTTACTATCAGTTTCCGAAGGGACGTGAGATAATTTTGGTGATTCATAGAGTTACACTTACTAGTAGACACTTACACTTTGTAATTTATACAAACACTATGAAAAACAAAGTTATGTGGCGTAGTTGAAAAAAAATGTAAATAAGCTAGTTTTAAGAAATTTGCAAGGTTTTTTTTTTGTCAAATATACATATTATATTATATTATTATAGTTATTACGGAACCCTTCATGGGCGAGTCTTTCTCGCACTTGGCCAATATTTTTAATAATATGATTTTCAAGTTTCAAAAAATGCTTTGTCATTATAGAGCTCGGACTTTTAACACAGAGTTCCGTAGTTCGCGTCAAGCCAGTACCATCAAAAGAGTTTATCATGTGCGGATTAATTTGAATATAATCATCACAAAAAAAAAACACGATAAAACAGGAAAATACAAAAAAAAAGTACTTACGTTGTGGAACTTGTGTCGTTATCTTCATATATTTTTTTTTTTACTGAGTCTGGGCATTTTTTACAGACTTCTAGATGCTTTGACATTCTTGTGCCGTTTTTCGTAAGACGTTTTGAGCAGAATGTACATTCTACTTTAGGTACATTTGAAGTGGAAACAACATTGTTAAAAAGATTTGCCACGACTGATGCCTTTCGACCTGAACCAACTCGTTTCGGCATATTTACAAATATAATCAAAAAAATACTACAATAAAATTACTCAATACGATTTGAATATTTACTTAACACACACAGAAAACTCAACAAAAACGAACTGTCTCAAGCTTTCTGCAGTCTGCACGCAAATCAACCAAAACATAAACCAAACGAGGATTAGGGAAGTCCCCGTCCGTAAATGTAGTTTACACTTGGTGTTGCCAATTATGTTAAGACATGTATTATTTAACAAAAAACAAATGGTGTACTCTTATTGAACAAAAAAAAAATATCAACTCACATACGACAACCGCCTTACCATATTTTTATTTTCCTACTCATGAAAAAAAACCTACTCCGGAAAAAAAACTGTTTCTTTCATGTTTTTTTTAAACGTTTTTTTTTTCATCTCAGAAAAAAAACCGTTTTTTTACAACTCTACATTTGATGGCCAAGTACTTCCAAAACGGATTTATTGCTGTTATAAATCCCTTCCCGTAGAACCGTACATTTATCCTACTATCCAGTGTCGCAAGTGTTGCTGATTTGGACATGTGGCCAATCTTTGCAGATCAAAACCACGCTGTAACTAATGTGGCCACGACCACCCTGGTGATGCTTGTTACGTCCCTGAGAAAGATGCTTTCTGTGTGCTCTGCTCCGGGAGCCATTTTGCTAATAGCAAGTCATGCCCTGAGCATGGTAGGCAGAGGCCTATCAAGACTATCATGGTTGAAAAATCTATTCCCTATTGGATGGGCGGTAATGCAACGTATGCGACTTAGAAGTTTTCGGTTACACAATTGACGGGAACCGGCGCTGGTTGGAACAAAAGACAAGAGTCCAGCGTCGTATAGGAAAGGCAGCACTAACCTTGATAATCCAGGATATTCAGGACTGCCAGCACTCTGATCACAGTTCACCACCACAGTATAACCGTTCTTCTGCTACGAATTGGTCGCACAAAACGACGCGACCGTTCGAATGCGATTCGATGCGTTTGTGCTCTAACGCGACTCGACAGCCATTGAAGGTCCGATCCTGTCCATCGAAAGATCCAGACGCGATCGATTTTTCTAGAGCGGTATAGTCTCTCTCCCTCACTCTCGAATAGACGAAGGTCTAGTGCAAGGGAGAAAGGATAATATGCGGAAGGGGAATGTCTAACCAATTAGCGATTATGCGTGTTGCCAATAATTAAAATATAAACGAAAAGAATCGTATATCAGCGCAACCATTCCCCCGGGCTTGAAGGGATGCCTTCAAGAGTGAGGCAAACCACAAGAAAACTAATCTATTCGATAATTACTACCCTATAACTACGAAACTAAATACCTAATAAGTAATATTAACCTAACCTTAAAGACGAATTAAATAAACTACTGGTTAGGCAATGGGCAAAGACGCACCACGGGACGCAAGTAGGATCCAGTGGTTGTCTTAACCCGAACGATACGAGTGACTCCGGTTGAGTCAGGGAAAATTTCCTCCACGACACCCAAAGGCCAGTGTAGTGGGGGCGAGTTGTCGGATATAAGAATCACGACCGTGCCGACAGAGACCGGATCGACCGGCGTGTTCCATTTGCGGCGAGATTGCAAAGTATGGAGATATCCAGTTCTCCAGCGCTTCCAAAACGACTGTACTAACTTATCTAGTAGCTCGTGTCTAGCAGTAAGAGTTCTCTCGTCTATTTCCTCGGCAGGCAAGTATTTCAGAGGCGTGAGATTCAAAAAGTGCGCTGGAGTCAATGCGAGCGGCTCTGAAGGATCACTAGAGAGTGTCCTACAAAGAGGTCTAGTGTTCATTACCGATTCTATTTGAATAAGAACGGTACTTAATTCTTCAAACGACAGAATAGTTTCGCCTATGACCCGATATAGGTGTGACTTTAAACTTTTAATATTAGCTTCCCAATTGCCGCCAAAGTGACTAGCCGTCGGGACATTGAGTGACCAATCTATTCGATTTATAGCTAATGTATGACCATATTCCGAATTATGGTACTTCGAACAAAGAAATGCGTGAAGTTCCGAGAGTTTCCGTTTAGCGCCTATGTAATTAGTCCCGTTATCGGAATAAATTCTACTAACCGGGCCACGCCTTGACAGGAACCGTTTAAAGGCGCCCATAAAACTAGCTGTGCTAAGATCCCCAGCGAGCTCTATGTGCACCGCGCGTGTAGTCATGCAGACGAACAGACACACGTAGGCCTTGGTGGAGCGAACACCTCGACCGCGAGACATCGTAACCTTAAACGGACCGGCGTAGTCCGTGCCCGTGTGGACGAATGGCTTAGCGGTTTGAACGATACGACAAGAGCGATGATCGGCCATCTCAGGAAAGCTCTGCTTAGGGCGCAGTCGAAAGCAGGGAAGGCACTTATGGATCCTATTCCTAATTAAATTGCGTGCAGAAAGGATCCAATACTTCTGACGCAAAAGCGACATTAGCAGGTCGGGACCTGCGTGACAGTTCAATTTATGATGATAATCGACTAACAAATTCAAAACGAGGTCCTTGCTTGGAAGCAGAATGGGATGTTTCCCATCATAACTTAAATCCGAGTTTCTTAAACGGCCTCCGACTCTAATGAGTCCGTCTTCGAGAAACGGTTTTAAGTGTCGAAAAGCAGGACTACAATGTTTGCCTTTCCTGAGTTTAACCAATTCAGTGGAGAAATAAAAGCGTTGAAGCTCGCGAAGTATGAGCAATTCAGCGAAGTTGTAATCCGCTGCCGCCATGCGGTAACCAATAGGCAATAGTTTAGCGAAACGACAAATGTAAATTACTACTCGAAGTAATTTACTCCAAGACGAGATACGATCGACCAAAGAAAGAATAGTAGATCTTTCAGTTGGTGTAGCGGAGAGCAACGAATGTTTCTTCTCTTCGGGCACTTCGCATACCGAAGAGGGATTGAAGGGGATGACAGGCCACTTTGAAACGTCTAAGCTGGCCCACGGAGGACCACTGAACCAAAGCGGATGATCAATGATTTGCGAAGGTGTGAGCCCACGTGACAGACAATCTGCGGGATTGTCCGTACCGGACACGTGATACAGGTTTTGTGGCGATAAGTCGTCCTGTATTTTCGAGACTCTGTTGGCCACGAAGGTGTTCCACCGATGGGGCGACGAATGTAGCCAACAGAGAGCGACTGTTGAATCCGAAAATGCGAATATGTTGCGAAATATAATGCGGTTTTGACAAGCGACTACGACATTTTTTATGAGTTGAGCTAGCACAAGAATAGCGCACAGCTCCAGACGAGCAAGAGAAACGACCTTTTTAGGGGAGACCTTCGACTTAGCGGTCAACAACCTAACGATATTGCCATCACTATTTTGAACGTGGAAGTAAATAACCCCCCCGTATGCTTTCTCACTGGCGTCCGCGAAAGCCAATATAGTAACCACACTATCGCCGACGATACCAACGTGACGTGGGATCCTTATATTACAGAGCAAGGGAAGCTCTTCTTTGAAGCGAATCCACAGCCTGACTATATCTTCAGGTGGAGTATCATCCCAGTCACAATCAGACAGCCAAAGCTGCTTGATTAGAAGTTTAGCGTACAGGACAACAGGTGCGACAAATCCCATGACGTCCCATATTTTAGCGACACACGACAATATTGTACGCTTAGTACAAATCTGAGCGGGAGTATTAATTTTCATGCCGAAGTTGTCCGACGTAGGTGACCAACACAAGCCCAGTACTTTATGTTGGTCGGACTCATCGAATTCCTTGACAACTGGCAGGCGGTGCGAGGGTGGGATCGAATCTAATACGACTTGGGAATTACTGGTCCACTTAACTAGCTCAAATTGACCAGCCTTCATGAGACCTATCATTTCCGAAGCGGTGGAAATGCCCTCGTCTTCCGTGCGAACGGAATGGACGTAGTCGTCCATATACAACCCCGCAGCGACAATATCTTTGGCCTGAGGGTAGGAGTCACCCTCATCCTCAGCCAACTGCTTAATAGTTCGAAGTGCATGAAAGGGGCTAGACTTAAGCCCAAAAACGACACGATTAAATTCATAAACCTGTAAAGGTTCTTGCGGGGAAAAGCGATACAAAATGCGTTGGAAACGCCGATCAGATTCCCGGACTCCAATGCTGAGAAACATCTGACGAATGTCTGCGGAAAGCGCTATCGAAAACAAACGAAAACCAATAATAATATTGAACAAGTTCCCTTGTAGGTTCTGTCCACCATACAAGAGATCATTAAGCGAGATGCGGATAGTAGTTTTACAACTACCATCGAGAACGACACGAAGTTTGGTTGTGACCTTATCATCTCGGATCACACCATGATGCGGAATAAAATACGAACTTCCCGCCGAATCAGGATTCGTAGATGAAATGTAGCCCTTTTCTAAATATTCCCGGATGACACTGTCATACGCGACCCTTAATTGTGGAGAAGCTTGCATCTTCCTTTCCAAGCAGTAAAACCGCCGTTCACTTGCTTGGCGCGAATTGCCAAGGGATTCGACATCAGCCTTGAAAGGCAAAGCTACTACGTAACGTCCCTCACTATCCCGAGTGGTAGTGCGGGTGTAAAATTCCTCACACAATTGGTCGTCCGGGCTGAATACCGGGGGAACACTCACTTCCTCTAATTCCCAGAATTTCCGGACAGCAGAGTCTAATGTGTCCGCGATACAGCAATGCGATACGGTCGAATTACCGTCAGTACATGCTGGTGCGTCACCTACGATCACATAGCCAAGGACCGTTTCTAATGCGAGCGGCGATAAATTCGAAGTCGATCCTTGAACTCTGTTCGACAAAAGCAGGTGCGGAAAAATCGAAGCGCCGATCAATACGTGAATCGGGCCTGATGAATAATATGTATCGTCTGCCAACGGTAAGTCTTCGAAGTTAGACAGTCGCGAAGTGTCGACTGTCGCGGTTGGCAGACGTTCGGTAATCCTATCTATTACCAACGACTCAATATCATAAGTTATATTATGATCGAAACGAGAATGAATTTTAAATTGTACGGAACCTTGAATGGGTTTACTCGAACCTCCTATACCCCTAACAGTGGAACAAGTAGGTCTATTATTTATGTTTAATCCTAAACGTTGACAGCAATCGCGAGTAATAAAGCTACTCTGAGACGCGCTGTCCAACAATGCACGAACGCAATGTTCGTGACCACGAGAATCTAGAATAACGATACGTGCGGTACCCAACAACACAGTTCTAGAGCCTTTATAAGGGCCGACTGCACTTGAGCATAATGCTACATCCGAGTTCGCGGGAATCGAACCCGCGCTCGGCTCTTCGACTGAGCGTGACGGCGACATATTTGACGCAGGCCTATTTCCAAAACATAGCAATGTATGATGTTTGTACCTACATTTTTTACATGTAGACGTCGACTCACACGCAGACACGCGATGACCACTACTTAAGCAATTTATACACAAGTTGTTTGACTTAACGAATTTAAAACGTTGATCGGGGTTATAACTCTTAAAAACCGTACACTTATAAATGTAGTCATGGTTTTCCTTACACAAACTACAAGCGACTGGTTGAGAACTGGACACATATGCGTTACTTGATTTACGATCTAAAGGCCTTTTATTAGTATTGACTCGAGCAACAGGTATCGAAGTTCGTTCTAAAACCTTTATATGATCACTAACGAAATTAACTAAATCGGAAAACAATGGGATTTCGGATCCATTCGACTTTAATTGATAATTGGATTCGAACGTACGAACGGTGTCTGGGTCCAGTTTTTTAAGCGCGACATGCAATAATATAAAATCAGCCAGGTCACTGACTTTTGTATGTTTTAAAGCAACTACCGACGAAGCGAACTTATCAATAAATAATTCTAAACTACTAGGGGTACCTGATGTAATAGATTTAAATTCAAATATTTGAGTTAAGTATGAAGTTGCCGATTGTCGACTATCTTCATATTTTTTACAAAGCAAATCGAAAATGAGTGGGTAATTATCCGCAGACGGGGTAATACCAGCGAAAATTGTACGAGCTTTATGTGTTAATTTACCTAATAAATAATATAATTTCTCACAGTCTGTTAGAGAAACATTATTATGCACGACATTACGATAACTAGCGACGAATAATGGCCAATTCTTAATATCTCCGTTGAATTCGGGTATTTCAATTGGCGGCAATCGAGGTGACCTTTGGACCTCACTATGAGAGTGAGCCGTCAGGTTCTTCTCAGCCCGTAAAATGCGCCCTAAAAGGTCTTCGAACGCAGAAAGCGATTGATAATCTACAACATATTCAGGGTTTAATTTTAGCTCATGAATAACAATTTCATCCAAAGCACTTTCAAAATCCACACGTAGTGATTGTACTAACGAGATGTCGCACAAAAATGATTCCTTAACGCTTTCATCCGAATGAATGTGTTTTATTTTATCTGCAATACTCTGCATGCGAGCAAAGATACGATCTCTCTTTGCTATCAGTCTTTTAAGAGTAATATCGGTCGGTGCCATATTTATGAGCTATGAATATCAAACTAATTATTATAAGAAATATTTAGTAACTACCCACCGTTTTGCGAAATAACGGCCGGGTGCGCGACGCGGTCTCGAGTAACCTTGACTCGACCGATTGGTATTTAATTTACAAGTAACGATAATTAACTACTAGCGGGGTTGCGAAATTCCTTACTAATCGATTATTAGCTAGGAAGACACGAAAACGACGTAATGAATTATGATGTACTTACTTGCCACGCGTTGGCAAATAAGTATCTATGCGGGGTTGACTACGAAATACGAATACGAAACTACGATATACCTAGCGAATTCTAGGGAATGGCTGTGCTGATTATTATCCGACTCGGGAAGGACCATTAAATGGATGGGCGGTAATGCAACGTATGCGACTTAGAAGTTTTCGGTTACACAATTGACGGGAACCGGCGCTGGTTGGAACAAAAGACAAGAGTCCAGCGTCGTATAGGAAAGGCAGCACTAACCTTGATAATCCAGGATATTCAGGACTGCCAGCACTCTGATCACAGTTCACCACCACAGTATAACCGTTCTTCTGCTACGAATTGGTCGCACAAAACGACGCGACCGTTCGAATGCGATTCGATGCGTTTGTGCTCTAACGCGACTCGACAGCCATTGAAGGTCCGATCCTGTCCATCGAAAGATCCAGACGCGATCGATTTTTCTAGAGCGGTATAGTCTCTCTCCCTCACTCTCGAATAGACGAAGGTCTAGTGCAAGGGAGAAAGGATAATATGCGGAAGGGGAATGTCTAACCAATTAGCGATTATGCGTGTTGCCAATAATTAAAATATAAACGAAAAGAATCGTATATCAGCGCAACCACCTATGTTGAGGCAAGTAAAATTATTCGGGTAGCCTCACGTAACTATACCAATGCCACTAAATCACAATTATATGATAAAACTGTGACATTAAAACCCAAAACACACACTCCACGTTCCCCATCATATGACAAATATGCTCATAACCAAATTATTAATTCTCCCCAACCTACTCAGCCCAATGGCTGTGCTCTCAATTATAATACTTCTTCTAGCAATACAATTTCTGTCATTGAACTTCTCTTAAAACTCCTTCCAACGATTATTTCTTCTTCTAATCCCCAATCACCGTCCAACGTTGCTGACTAACTTATTTCAATACTCTTTGAAATTAAAAATGGCATCAAGCCAAGTATTCCTTCAGTGGAATGTGAGGAGCGTGTGGCATAAAAACACGATCTTATTTTCCTCCTTAATAAATACAAACCTTTGGCTTGTTCTAATGAACAACCCAAAGGTTCTAATCTAATGATGAGACCTGGCTAACTCCAAGCACAGTATAAAAATAGTAGACAGAGTCCATCTTTATTCTGTGCTCCAAGTCTTAGCTTTCGTATAGCACACTACAACATACTTCGATGTGATAGACCTGACGGCTATGGAGGGTCTGCTCTCATTGTTAACAGTCGAGTTTCACTGTCACCCTTATCTCTTTCTTCACCTACAGATGATATGAGCACAGTGGCCTGTCGAGTGGAAGGCATTACAGTGTTTTCAACATACATTGCTCATCCCAGTCTGCACTTATTAGATATTTTAAGAAACATTGTTTCCAATGTCCAAGGCCCAATACTGGTCATGGGTGACTTTAACTGTCATCATTACTGATGGCGGTCTGAATGTTGCGACACCATTGGTATAGCTCTAGTTGAGAGAGTTGTGTTGACCTAACTTTTTGCTCGGTTGGACTAGCAGCTTCTACCCATTGGGAATGCAACCTTATCGCATGGCAGTGATCATTGCCCTATTGTCATATCTCTGTTAGATAAAACTTACTTAGAAAAAACTTCTCCTCTACTTTTGAAGTACAATTTGTCCAATCCAGATTGGTCCAATTATGAATCCAATTTTGGAACAGAAAAAAGATATACTTCCTAATTTAACTTCAAGGTTACCTCATCCCTCTGATCACCGCCATGTCAAGAGTTGTTATGAAGGCTTTATTGAGGCTATAACCTCTAGTGCAGACTCTTGTATTCCATTAAAAAACTGTGCCCGTAATAAAATCCCGTCACCTCCATGTTGGGACCAAGAATGCACCTCAGTCATTACAACGACAAATTCAAAGACAGTACAACGGGGAGATGAACACCCAAAATCTGTTGGCTTATTTAAAGGTCTATGCGAAATCTAAGCGCCTTCTCCGTAGGAAGAAATGTACGGGTTGGGTCAAATTCTGTTTCTCCTTATCCCCCTCCACTCCAATTTTACTCATGTGGAAGAATATCAATAGGTTTAGACGCGGGTGTTCCCTTTCAATAACTCCGCCAATCACTAGGGAAACTGATGAACTTTTTTTTGACAAAATGCTCCACCTTACGTTCCGCTCCTGTTCGAGTGTCATAGTTTGCCGCGCTTTATATAATCTGATGACCCTTTTGACGCGCCATTTACCTTAGAAGAACTAACTGTTGTGCTTAATCATGTCCAGGACTCAGCTCCTGGTATTGACGGGGTACCATATTCTATTATTGCTCGTGCGGGAAAAAAGCGAAAATTTATTATTTAGATTTAGTAAATTACTGCTATGACCACGGTTGGGTTCCAGATCAATGGAACCTGCAAATTATTATCCCTCTGCTGAAACCAGGCAAGCATGTGGATGACCCTAAGGGCCTTAGACCTATCGCCCTGACTTCAGTCTTAGCCAAATTACTGGAGCACCTAATCAAAAACTGTCTAGAATAGATAGTAGAATCCAGAGATTTGCTTTCGACCTACCAGTTTGGTTTCAAAAAGGGGCTGAGCACAATGGACAGTGTTGGAGTCTTAAGGCCGCTGCATACGTAACGAGATAATACCTCGGACGGGGCGTGAACGGGAATGGGACGTGACTGCCTCGTTCAACGTTCCACCTTCCCGTCCCGTCCGTGTCTCCGTGACATATGCGCTTCCATATACATTTTGTATGAAACGATATTTCCAAAATTTCCCGTTCCGTCCCGTCCGTGAAAAAACCCGTCACGTATGCAGCGGCCTTTAGTGACAGATATCCGTTTGGCATTCTCCAAAAACGAGTCAGTTGTCTCCGCCTTCCTAGACATTTCCTCCACGTATGATAACGTTCTTCTTCCCGTCCTCAGGCAGAAACTGCATCAGCTGAGTATTCCGGCTAAGATGATCGAATGCATATGTGGACTACTTTGGTCTCACTCTTTGGTTTTGAGGGTTCAAGGTGAGGACTTTGATGGGAGGGTGACTTGGAGAGGACTCCCGCAGGGCTTCGTCTTAAACCCCCTTCTTTATAACCTTTACACAGCTGATATTGGCTCCTGCCTAAATGCTGACTGTTGTATTTTACAGTACGCTGATGACTTAGCCCTGTATGTGTCGCGCTCCTCTGTCGTGGACGCTGCGTCAACTCTGTGCCTCTCACTGGATTCTCTGAATCATTGGCTTTCAAAACACGGCCTTACGTTATTTGCACCAAAAAGCTCGGCAATTGTCTTTTCCCGCTAGAGGACAATCCCACAAATAACGGTAACCATCTCGGGGAAAGCATCCCGTTCTCAAGTAAGGTCAAATTTCTGGGCGTTTTCTTTGACTCAAAATTAACTGGCAAGCACCACATTAATCACCTAATCAGCAAATGTTTGTTTGTTTGTTTGTTTGTGTCGTGTCATTTCGTCATTTCAATTTTAAAAGTACTTGCGGGCGTCTGGTGTGGTGCTCACCCGTATACCATGAAATTAGTTTATAATGCCCTAGTTCGCAGTATTTTGGACTATTGCACGTTCCACTTAACACCATGCAACAAAGGTTCTTTGGCTGGACTTGACAGGGTACAATCCCGCCAACCACCCATGGCCCCACCGACATCATGTCATATGGGCCGAATCGCAAGGAGACGGCTGCGGACATAGCGCGTGCGCTATCACCGCAGTCGCTTCTTGACTCCTTTACAAGTTTCCTCGTCCTGTCCCTCTGTGCCTTTCTCCCCATTCTGGGGCGGCCTCTACCGTACGACCCCTCCCATGGGTCCGTACAACACAGCACGCCTTCGCTGCCCGTCCCTGCGCTTACCCCTCTCGCTCCAGCCCGCTCCTGATCTTATACCATGCGTGCGCGAAGTCTCTCAGCCGCCGGAAGTTAGCCTCCGAGGCCACGAGGTCGCAATAATGGACCGGTCCTTCCTCCAAGCGTGTAATCCCATCCATCATCTTACATCGCTGTTCCTCATACAGGGGGCATTGCCACAAAGTGTGGTCCAAGCTTTCGTCAGCCTCTCCGCAGTAACACACACTTACCTCACACAGCTTCATCTCATGCAATCTCTTTCTAAAACATCCATGCCCCGTCAAGATCTGTAAGACTTGATAGTCCGGCTCAACCCAAGTCGCCTTGAGCCTAGCCGCCACGTCCGGGAAGAATCGATAGAGTTCCCTCCCCTTATCCTCCTGTTCCCATCTCTGCTGCCATTTGGCTACAGCCTCGTCCGCGATGACCCTTCTCCCTGTCCTGAGCTCATCTCGCGGGAGATGCCGGATGTCGTCTATCATGCCCGCACGGGCGACCTCGAGGTCGGCCGGCAACACCCCAGCCAGGACTGGGAGTGCCGCTGTACTGATGGACCGGTAGGCTTTGGTCAGCAAAATTAGCGCTGGCCTTTGCGTTCTTAAGAGTGTCGACTTAACCGTGTATGAGGTCACACGCCTCCACCAGCAGCCCGCCGCGTACGTCACTGTAGGGGTGTAAATCCCCTTATACAGGACCTTAAGGGCCCGGTGACGCACGCCCCAGGATGCGGCGGAGACGCGCGACATCTTGCCCAGCCCAGCTGCAGCACGCTCGCCGATGGACAGAGCATGTTCTCCAAACGATAGGCTCGAATCGATCAACACACCAAGCACTCTGGTCGAACGTACGCTCTTGACTGAGGTCCCATCGAGTCGAATCGTGGGTGGGCGCTTTGACAGTCCCCCCTTCACCGTCATAGAGCATGACTTAGAAGGGGAGAAGCCCAGCCTGTTACGGGTTCCCCACTCACTTATTAGTCCCATGGCGCACGAGGCAGAAGCCTCTATGCCGGATCGAGAATCCGACTCGATGAGAACCGTAACATCATCCGCGTACGCGACCACGCTCACACCGGCTGGATATGGCAACCGAAGCAAGTCATCCAGTAGAAGATTCCATAGTGGTGGTCCCACTACAGAACCCTGCGGGCAACCCATCGTAGCAGTTTTCCACACAACCCCGCTGCCCGCGAAGAGGCCTACCCTGCGGTTGGAGAAGTACGACGCCAGCATCCGGTAGATGTTTGGCGGGCACCCTCCCCCCTTCGCTTTCAGCAGGATCATGGGCCACCAAGCATTGTCAAAGGCGCCAGATATGTCCAGGAAGATGGCCTGGACATATTTGGAACTGCTCCTATGTGCGGTGCCGACAATCTCATTGAGAGCCGTCAGCGTTGACCTTCCCCGAGAGAACCCGTGCTGGCATGAGGACACCCCTCGCGTAATTGATGGTGCGCTTGACAACATAACGCGCTCAAGTATTTTCCCCAGGACAGGGAGAAGCGTGATAGGCCGAACCGCTTTGGGATCGGTAAGGGGCTTGTCATTGCCTTTAGGCAGCACAATCAGCTTACCGTCCTTCCACGCATCGGGGAAGATACCCTCGGCTACACACATGCCAAGCATGTGCGTGAGTTCGGCGCTCGCCACCCGCCACACATGCCTGACAATGTGCGCCGTGATTCCATCGATGCCCGGAGCCGTGTTAGGAAGATCCTTAACTATTTTCTCCAAGACCTGACGCGACGGAGGGGGCGCGTCTCGACCCGACGGGATGCAAGCTGCCGCCAGCCGCACCTGCCTGTGGTACACTGAGTCCGACGACGGATCGTCGTCGGGGCACAGTGCATGCACAAGTCCGCGCATGGCGGTGCCAACATCCGCGGCGAAGCCCTCCGCAAGCCGGGTGCCATTCACCACATTGGGTGGCGGCCTGACTCTGCCACTGGCAGCCCTGTACGCCAGGCCCCATGGGTCCTGGTTACCGGTGTCCGCCAACTTGCGGAAGAAGTCGAGCTGCGCCCTCTCCATCGATGCCCTGTATTTACTGCGGCAAACATGAAATGCTTCTCGCGCACTCGCTTCCATTTCCCCTCCAACCTTTCTTGCATCTTGCCAGCTTTTCCTCGCCTTATTGTGCCTTTTACGCAAAGCCTCCAGTGCAGGAGACCACCATTCATACCCTTTCGCTTTCTTCCCGTCACCACACGTACCCAAGCACTCTGTCGCAGTCCACATAATTCGCGTGAACTCCTTACATACATCACAAGCAGGCTTCGTCCAGTCAATCTTACCCATTCGCTCATGAATCCTCACCTGAAATTGGTTCCAGTCCACACCACGCTCCCGGAACCTCTTTGGCGCCACCGACGGCTCCGCAATAGGAGCGGGCTCGCGACTCCGCATGCCACATAGCCTGAAGGTGACGAGCCGATGATCACTACAACTAGCGTTTTCGCGCACCCCCCAATCTTCGACCACAACCCCCCGCGTCGAGAAGGTGAGGTCAATGTTAGATTCCCCGTTGGCCGTGGAGAAGGTGGATGGCTGACCAGCCACGTTGTGGACTGCAAGATCATGGGCCAACAGGAAGGCCTCCATTTCCTCACTTCGGCGAGCCACTTCACGGCCGCGCCCGATATAGTGCCTGGGCACACAGTGCCACAGTGGAGAGTGCGCGTTGACGTCTGCTCCCAGGAGCACACGGCGACCCCGAAGCCCTTCCAGCACTCTGGTAAGGTGTTGCAAGTGTCGAGAAATGTCCTCAGAGTACTGGAAGTACGCGCTTACAACATGCAGGTTTGAGTGATTCCAGGCTATGTGGCACACGATGCAGTGCGCACTGCTTGTCTGATGAAGCACCGCGCAGCTCACCCGAAGATTAGCCATGAAGACCCCCACTTTAGGGCAGGGGCCCTCGGGCAACACCAACTGCGCATGCGACGCCACAGATCCTGGCGCCGCTACAAACGGCTCCTGTACCAGCACCACGTCCAGGTCGAACTCCTCCGCCAAACGCGGCAACTCCGCTGTGGCTGCAGCCGACCCCTGAAGATTGAGCTGCCCTACCCTAAGAGCCATAATAATTAGTACAGCTTACCGAACGCTGCTCAGCGTGAATCCGGGCAGGGCACTCGCGCGACGCTGTGCGATGCGTCTGGGCACCCCTCCTGCCAAACCTCTTGCACTCCTCCTTTTTGTGGCCCTCGTCACCGCAGTTGCCACAAACCATTGATTTGGCCCGGCAGTACTTCTCGGGGTGCCCGTACATCTGGCATCGGCTGCAGCATGTGACGGACACATGATCCGTCACCTCCACCACGTCCCAGCCGACATAAATTTTGCCCCGTGATATTAGGGCCCGGCGCTGCTCTTTTGTGATCTGGCACACCCACCTGGTTCTGTTACCATGCCTGTTGCGCCTGAACAGGAGCCGCAACTCTTTCGACAGTCGCTCCAGTGTCCACTCGTCATCTTCTTTTAGGTTTTGCTCCTTAAGCTCGTCCAAAACCACCTCGAGGGTGGCCTCTTTGTCTATGCCCGTGAGGGCGATGAGCGGCTGCCTCTCTGCCGGCTCCGTTGTGCGTAGTGTGGCTGGGACCGCCTTCCTCAAAGCTTCGGCTGCGGCCAAGGAGGTGGTCTGGACGACGACCCCCGCGTTACCCACCTTCCGTACCCCTGCAATTTGCAGGCCCAGCTGACCCGGACGCACCGCATCAAGCAGCACCCGCCGTGTGTCCCCCGCTGTCTTCATGGTGTCCCTTTTCTCCTCGGCAGGGTACACCACAACCGACGGACCTGGTGGTCGAGTGATGGGGACCGGCTCAATATTCCTACCCAGACGCAGTGCATGCGCGAACGACCTGACCGGTAAGTTGTCGGGGAGCCGCGCAGTCTCAGTCTTCTGTTCTACAGCCCTCTGCTCGGCGATTGCCGCGCGTTTTTCCGCTGCAGCGACACGCAGCGACAAGTGCATAACTACTGCAGCGATTCTCTCGGTGTGCACGCCGATGGCCGCCAGCTCGTCCTTATTTAGTTTCGATGTTTTGGCTTTGGCCGCCTCCATTATGCCCCTGGTCGCCGACGACGCCAAGCCTGCTAGTTTTTCCAGGGGAGCCGAAACTAACTCGTCCACGTTTTCATCTTCCTCCTCGTCCTGGGCTTCCTGTGGTGGTGGTGGTGGAGGAGATGCAGCGGGACGTGTCAAAAGTCCGCCGATCGGCGGAACTGCCCTGCGGCTGCCTACGCGGCGTCGCACCGCCTCCTGCACTTCCTCCGGCGAGCTGAGCAGCCTCTTCTCTCCTGGCTGCGGAAGGGTCGGTGGTGACAAGAACTCAACGTGCTCCATCGGTGCTATAGTGCTGAACCCACCTGGTGGTGTGCGCGCCAAAGACACGCGCGGCGCGAATCCGGTCTCCATCCTCATCTCGGAGAGCACCCGCAGTTCCTCGGCCTTCCGCTCCATCTCGTCCTCCAGCAACGCCAACTGGCGTCGCTCGGCCTCGTCATCCGCCATGGTGCCAAGCGCATAAAAGTGTCACTATCACAAACGTCACTATCGCACACGTAAAACGAAACGCAGTAACGTCACTGTCGTAGGAAACGTCACTGTCGTAGGAAACGTCACTGTCGTAGGAAACGTCACTTTCGTTATAAGCTGTCAAACCAAACGTCACTATCGCACTGTCACCATCACACGCGGGGGGGAAATGTCAACAAGCACCGCCCACGAATACCGCGATCTCACTCTAAAACCAATATGGCCGCGGCGCTCGGAACAAAAATGTACCGGCGAGAACGAGAGGAGCCGACTTTTGGTATCGGCCAATCGCAAAAAAGATTACAGAGAGCACTGTCCGCACGTCTACTCCGTACAAGCGCAGGCAGCGAAGTAGGCTTGACAGGGTACAGTCTAAATGTCTTCGGATCATCTCTGGATGTATGAAGCCTTCGCCTATCGGCGCGTTGCAGGTCGAAAGCGCTGAACCTCCCCTGGCCCTAAGGCGACAGTACCTAGCCTCCCGTTTTATATTTAGGGTAATTTGTAGGTCTTCCCATCCCATTATTACTAAATTGCATGAGCTAAATTCCATAAGCAGAACCTCAAATTATTGGAAAAATAAAGAAACCCCTTTAATCCTTAAACACTTTCGTCTAACTCAAAGTTTAGAATGCCCAATCGTACAGTTTCCCAAATTACCCTTCTTTAATTTCGATTACGAAGTCTTATGCTTCATTCCAAAAATCCATTTGAACATCGGTATACCGAAACATTCCCCTTCAGCAAATTCAATCTTCAATGCATTCGTGGCCTAGCGATGGGACGGTTTCCAGAGATTTTTTTACAGACGCCTCAAAATCTACTGACTCTAGTCACACTGGAGCTGCAGTATTTTTCGAAAACTCCAGGATGTCCCAAGGAAGCCTCTGTGTTCACAGGCGAGTGTGTGGCTTTATTGGAAGCATATCTTTTTATCGAGTCCCACCGCACCGCATTGACAAAGCCGATATATTTACAGACTCCCTAAGCTGTCTCCAAACCCTAGTTCAAAACCCTTTCAAAGGCAAATTGTACAGTTCGCTTACTTTAAAAATTAAAAAATCTCTTTTCTTGTGCAGCTATAGTCAAAATGATGTTCAGTTAGTTTGGATACCTAGCCATTGTGGCATTAAGGGCAACGAGTGCCCATCAGGGCTATGATTTACTGAGCCTCCCGAAAGAAAACCTTTACAGTACTTGGCAACAGCAGTGGAACACGACTGAGAAGAAGAAAGGCAAATTCTTTTATGCAGTGTAACCATATGTCAAGCCAAAACCTTGGTTCTACATGTACAAAAAGGTGTCGAAATTCATCATCTCCGTCCACTGTAGAATCCGCTTGGGTTTTTGTTGCACTCCTGTGTTCCTGGAAAAAATCCGTGTTTGGGACTCATCTTTATGCGAATGCGGCCTGGAAGAAGGCACACTGGACCACATATTTTTTAAATGCCCAAATATCGTCCCATCTTCAGATTTGTATTGTCGTCTCCCGAAATTCCCTTCTAACATTTCCTTCGCCAGCTGAACTAGCCTAACTGCTTGAGGCACTGATGAGTTTCATCCGTCACAACAATATAAAACTGTGAGCCGGAGTACCAAACATTGTCTGTATGGTTGTGGTATAATTTATCTAATCGTTTAACAACTATAATATTTATGTATTTTTATTCTTTGTTTGTTTCAGTCCTGTACTAACCCAACAAGTTCAACTGTACCAATTGAAGAAGCAGAGACTACTGTTCCTGTTCTGAGTTTACCATTTATCTTTTCTAAATCCATTCTGTTTCTAATCATATACACTTGTTTTTCCAATTTACTTTAGATATTGGCAGAATAGTCGACATCGGATCCACTTGCCATTAACAAAAAATAGAATAGAATAGGTAGGTAGGTATATAAAAGTTTGTTTGTAAAGTGGGTCATTTTTGTTCTCGTTGGAGACAGCGGGACAGACAGATAGATAGAATATACTTTGTTGTACACCAACATTTAAACACACCTATTTAACATTATTTCTTAATTAAATGGTTACAATGACGGTCTTATCGCTAAAAGCGATATCTTCCAGACAACCTTTGGAAGGACTCAAAACTGACAGCCTGAAAGCGGGGCAATCCCGCCCAAAGCGGGACGTATGGTCACGTTAGTCATTCAATATCCTTACGCAGACGCATACACTCATGCAATGTTAGAGGTCAACACGCACACGAGCGCAATTCCTTGAATTAAGGATTGTATTAATTTGTCATGATACTGTGTTTCCATTGTAAGTTCAATCAATCATTTATTTGCAATAAAAATACAGGTGGTAAATACAGTCAGAAATGAGCCATGTACACAAATTGCCATGCACGCAAAATTTTATACAACTAGTTATAAACCAGTATAATACAAAATATACATACAATATATGAATACATTTATAATCTACAAAAATATTACTTCATGTCAAATTATAATGTCACAGTTAATTAACATTATTATTATTAAATTTATTTATATTATTAAATTTTAATGAAGGTGAGGTCATTCTTAAGGTTGACATCAAGAATGCCTTCAATTCCGTGAACAGGGACACCTTGTTGGCAGAAGTTAAAAAAGAAATACCCAAAATTTACAGTTTTCTCTATCAATGCTACAGGCACCCGTCTAAATTAGTTTATAAGGAAAATCTTTTGGAATCAGCGGTTGGTTGCCAACAAGGTGACCCTCTTGGGCCAGTCATCTTCAGTTTGGCTATAAACCCTATCATTCGGCAACTAAATTCCAAATTTAATGTTTGGTATTTAGATGATGGTACCCTAGGAGGTGATGTAGATACCGTGTTAAAAGATTTTACTTTTTTGAAGGATAAATTTAGTTCCATAGGCTTGGAACTTAACTTTTCCAAATGTGAAATTTACCTCCCCCACACCACTGACAGACAGACGACCTTAGCAAAATTTAAAACAATAGCACCGAATATTAAAATAATTGACAAAAGTTCTCTTCACCTCTTAGGCTCTCCAATTTTTGATGAATCCTTTCCAACTTTCATTGAGCAAAAGATCCAAAATTTTAGTGATGTTTCGGAAAGACTTTTCAAAATTAGCATGCATTCGGCTTTTACACTTATTCGATACTGTTGCTTTGGACCCAAATTAACATATAGCCTTCGCTCATCTCATCTTTGGAAATACCCCCAACTTTTGGAAAAAGTTGACCAAATTATAAGAAACACACTACTTATCTTCCATTTTAAATGTGGCCTTGGATGACCGAGCGTGGCAGCAAGCCACACTTCCCATTCGCATGGGTGGTCTCGGCGTCCGCAAAATTTCAAGTATCAGTTTACCAGCCTTTCTCTCCTCGGTCCACGGTACGGATTCTTTGACCAGGAAAATTTTATCTCACTCACTGGTTAATTTTGATGTACCGTGTTTGTCCGATGCTTTGAACGCTTGGAAGATGACTTGTCCCAACACGGATTTGCCCGACAACCTGTCTTCCCAAAGACTATGGGATGCGCCGCTCTGCAGTATTTTACGGAATAACTTAATTAATACGTCTTCGAATACTGCTGAGCGAGCTCGTCTGTTGGCTGTGGGAGAATGGGAGTCGGGTCTATGGCTCCAAGCACTCCCGTCATCCACCATTGGCACAATGATGGATGACGCATCGTTCAGGATCGGTACTTGTTTACGTTTAGGTGTACCTTGTGTTGCTCCACATCGGTGTCACTGCGGTACAGCTGTTGACAGCCTCGGGCACCATGGTCTGTCCTGTTACAAGAGTGCAGGGCGCATAGCTCGGCACGCCAGCATTAATGACATTATTCGTCGAGCTCTTGCCACCGCCAGTACACCTGCGATATTAGAACCAAGCGGCTTAGTACGTGACGATGGGAAGAGACCAGATGGTATGACGTTGGTGCCTTGGAAGATGGGTAGGCCTCTAGTGTGGGACGCAACTTGTGTCGACACTCTTGCGCCATCTCATATTCCAAGTAAGGCGAGCTGTGCTGGTGCAGCAGCCGCGACTGCTGAGGCCCTCAAGCGGCGCAAATACTGTAACCTTTCTAGTAATTACAGTTTCGTGCCGTTTGGGGTCGAAACGCTTGGGTCATGGGGCCCGAGTGCGCGTCTCCTTTATAAGGAATTATCTCACCGGCTGATCGATTCCTTGCGTGACCGGAGGGCCGGCTCATTCTTTGCCCAAAGAATAAGCATTGCCATACAACGTGGCAATGCTGCCAGTCTTCTGGGTACGTTTCCGGACGACAGCGATGAGGAGGAGTACTTTGACGCCTAAGCTTGTTTCTTTTTTATTTTATTTCCTTATTTTATTTTTTTATGTACATAGTTAGGTTTAGTATATATGTATATATATGGCGGGATTGTTACTAGTTTAATTAAATAAAGACCATTAACATTATTAAAATTTAAATTAAATGAATGTTTTACATCTATTAAAATGTCAGACAAAAGAGTTCATTTATGTATGTCAAAATTAACTTAGAATTACAATTAGGTTACAGGTAAGTCAAAAATAATACAATTATATACATTAAATTAGATTCCTTTGTATTTTAGGACGTCAGAATGAATATTTATTTACAAATATTTTAATATGCTTATGTAGGTAATTAAAAAAAAACTATCCATTAAAAAATCATTCACTGAGTAGTATCGTTTTAGTAGTAGTATTTTTCTATCAATAAAGCCACTAATTTCTTTTTAAAGTTTTTAATTGAATCGGTTTTAGGGTTCCGTAGCCGAATGGCAAAAAACGGAACCCTTATAGTTTCGACATGTCTGTCCGTCTGTCTGTCTGTCCGTCCGTCCGTATGTCACAGCCATTTTATTCCGAAACCATTAGGACTATACATGTAAAACTTGGTAGGTAGATGTATTCTGTGAACCGCTTTCCGATTTTAAGAGAAAATTAAAAAAAAATATTTAAAATAAAGGGGGCGTTCCATACATGGAACTGAAACTGAAAATATTTTTTTTCATGAGACCTATACGTGTGTGGTATCTATAGACAGGTCTTTTAACATGATACTGTGGTTTCTAAAATGACTTTTTCATAAAGTTAATCGTTTAAAAGATATACGCTTCCAAAGTGGTAAAATGTGTGTGTCCCCCCCTCTAACTTCTATAATAATGAAGTGAAAAATCTAAAAAAACCAGATGTTGTAGATCTTAATGTAAACTTTCAACCAAAATTGGTTTGAACGAGATCGAGTCAGCAGTTTTTGAGATACAGTATATTTTCTAAAACCGCAAATATAACTTTGTAATTCATACAAATACTAGGAAAAACAAAGTTATTTGGCGTAGTTGTAAAAATTGTAAATAAGCTAGTTTTAAGAAATTGGTAAGGTTTTTTGTTTTTTTTTTTCAATTTTATATATTTAGTATGTTATATTTATTATAGTTACTACGGAACCCTTCATGGGCGAGTCCGACTCGCACTTGGCCAATTTTTTATAAAATCAGGCAACTTGTATATGGTTGGTCCCATACAGATAAAACTTTTCTTTTATAACGCCGTATTACAGGAATCGATATGTTAAAGATTTTTGTATTAGCTTCGGACAGGTCGTTTTCGAGTGTCTGATATCAAAGGGAATCAATTTTTATTGGCTTTTACAAAGAGGGCCATTTCTAAAATGTATCAAGGCGGAAATGTAAGCACTTTTAGGGACTTAAACATTGGTTCGCAACTGTCTGTGATCTTTAACCCACACATCGCTCTGATGTAACGTTTCTGAGCCCCGAATATGTGTTCCTTTGAGCTGCAATTGCCCCAGAAAATAATACCAAGTCTGAGACCTGATGCCACCAGACCATGGTAAGCTACTAAAGTAGTTTGAATATTAACTTTTTTTGTTAAATTTGATTGAACATATGCACATGTATTCAACCTTTTGCAAATTTCCTCTGCTTGAGGTTGCCAGTTTAACTGTCTGTCAACATGAATATCTAAAAACTTTGCTACTTCTACTTGGTTAATTTTCATTTTATTGTACTCTGCAGCAACTTTTCCTAAAGTTTTGCGTTGATGGAAGTGCATAATACTAGTTTTTTTTTTAAGTTAATGACTAAATTATTTTTATCAAGCCAATGTACGATATCTTCTAGAGTCTTATTTATCTCTCGTTCATAGCTATCCGCATCCTTCCATTTTACAAGAGCGGTGCTATGTTCGGTAAATAATACCATTGGATTATCGACATGAAGTGGCAAGTCATTTATATAAATTAAAAAGAGAGGCGGTCCCAGCACACTGCCCTGTGGTACACCATATCTTATTGTTCTGCATTCGGATCGGTATTTTATTTCACTCTTTGTTTTAGGACAGATTCTAGTTATTTCTGTGTATTCTTTACGATCACTGAGGTATGATTTAATAAGATTGAGTGGGGTTCCTCTAATTCCATAAAAGCTTAGCTTATTTAGTAGGATGTCGTGGTTGACGCAGTCAAAAGCCTTTGTCATGTCTGTTAAGATTGCGCAAATAGGTATTTTGTTATTCACGTTTTTCATAATATTATTTAATAAATCAAAAATAGCTGTATTTATACTTTTATTTTTTCTAAAATCTTTTTGTTCAATACATAAAATGTCATATTTAGATAGGAACTTATGAAGTGCTTCCTAGATTATCTTCTCTACTACTTTTGATAATACAGGAATTAAGCCCACTGGTCTGTAATTAGCTATATCATCTTTTTTATTCTTTTTGTGAAGGGGTTTAACTATTACAGTTTTTAAGCCATGGGGATATAACACCAGAGCTTATGCCTAGATTTATAATATGGCTTAGATGTACAGCTATATATTGTTATATATATATGTTGTGTATATATTGTTCACCACAAATTTAACAACTTTTGTTGCTATGCCGTCAGTTTTTATTTTTTAATGATTTTATTGCTCTAATTACATCTTGGGGTAAGACTGGCGCCATGAACATAGAGTTTGGGTTTGTAGGGATATTACTCATTCCTAATTACGACTGAGATGGACACTGAATCTGATCAATGAAGTAGTCATTAAAGATATTAGCAATTTTTTTAGGATCTCTAATAATTGTATCATGGAGTCTAATTTGGGAGATTGGATCGTAATTGTGAGTTTTCTTATTTATAACCTGCCAAGAAGCTTTTGACTTATTATCCGAGGTTCTAATGAAGTAATTATTCTGCGGTTTTTGAGTCAATTTAATTATTTTCCGAATTTTTTTAGAATACTCTTTAAATATATTTTTATTATCCTATGTTAGTAGTTAGTATAGTAGGCCTATGCCTATATCGCCATAGAAGATTGCGTTACTTTTTGCTACATACACGTATTCCTCTAGAGACCCATTTAACTTTTCTATTTGGTTGTATTGTCACAAATTTATTGGGAAAGCAAAGGTCATATAATATACGGAAGTCATTCAAACAAATGCCATATGCTTCGATTACATCTTCAGTTTTACATATTTCTGAGAAAGACATGCAGTTCAGGTATTAATTAAATTTGACTTAGTTTTCTTATTTTATTTACTTTAATTTGAAAAGTTTGTGCAGTGTGATCTGATAGAGCAAAGTCGAATACTTCACATGTGCATTTTTGCCTAGAATTGTAAGCAAAATTGTCAATACAACTATTACTGCCTAACCTAGTTGGTTGCTTCAGCCCCAGCCTCAGGTTGTAGCCCAAAAGAAAACATTCAAAATCCAGGGACATTTTATTCTTTTTTAACGTATCAATGTTGAAGTCCCCACACAGAACAACTTTCTTACTAGAGTTATTGCAACAAGTTTTCAACACAGTTTCGGATTTTTCATAAAACATATCTAAGTTGTTGCTTTTTGGTGGTCTATATATACATATAACGATTAGTTTTTGTCGGACTAGTTCGATTCCGCAGCATTCAAAAATGTTCGTTATAGAATGGCGTGAGATCTCCGTTAGTTCCTTGTATTCTAGGCCTTTTTTAACTAGAACGCAAGATGCTCCACGCTTCTTTGCACGTCTTGAATAACACGCAGCCAATTTATAATTTGGAATATTTAATACCCTTTCATGGCCTTGCATAATAAAGTGTTCTGTAATACAGACAACGTCTATATCTTTTTTATTATTAGTTAGTTCTTGAAGATGAACTGTGACTAAGACTACTAATTGACCACTGAAGACAAACTTGTGATATGCATAGGTGAAAATGACAACAACCCTAACCTGTTGTTGTCTCAATTGCAAATAGTATTAAATACATTTATAAATAACACTATTATTGTGTTAAATGTCGTCAATAACATGTACCTCAATGTCCGTAAGTTAAACTACTCTATAAAAAATGTTTGTAATAGTTATAAAAAATGTCATTTCGTAAATCAAACATCCACAAATCTATCCGATGTTTGTAAGTCGATAAATTATGTTATAGATTGTTGTGATTATAGTGATAAGTATTTAAATCCGAGCGAAATACGAAAAATAATAGCCTGTAACAAATCAAGTTCCAAACTAAACGTTCCTACAGATAAACCCAAAAAAGGGACAATCCCTTACTACTTTGGTCGTATTGAGTGTACAACGCCCCACGAACGTAGTTCCTCTTTACAACACAACTCAAAAGGTCAAATAGGGACTATACCTTATTACTTTCCTGTGTTAAACAAGCGTGACTCTTTTTTTCGTATCTCAAACTAATAAAACACACCAGTTTAGAATACTCCATCAAAATATAGCGAGTTTATTATCTAAACAAGAACTACTACAAATTACTATTCAGGAGTTAAAAGAGGCGAATAATGATCCAGATGTTATATGTCTATCTGAAACCTTTGTTAAAAAAGGTTATGAAAATTATGTGAAAATCTGCAACTATAAGTTGGCTACCAGCTACTGTAGAGAAAAGCAAAGAGGTGGCACATGCATATTAGTGAAAATGGGTTTACCTTACAAAGAGCTGCATTTGTGAAAAACTACGCAACTCAAAACACGTTTGAAGCTTGTGGCATAGAAATAATAAATAATAAATTAAAAGTAATGTGTGTTTATAGAACACCACAATCAGATCCAAACATTGAGGTAATATGTACTACGTACATAGTAGTACATATTACCTCAATGGATCCAAATCTGTTTTTTGGCAAAATTACATATTTTTTTGCACGATTTGTCAAATAAATATAAGTCAAAAATAAATATAGTTGTGGCCGGTGATTTAAACATAAATACTCTTAAAAAAGGTAACATCACAAATGGATTGCAAGATTTATCTAACAATCATAATTTAAAAATCCACATCACGGTACCAACTCGCAAATTGACTTGTATTGACCATATTTTAAGCAACATTGCCAACGCAACTGCTACTGTACTGCCCCTGTATCTGTCTGATCACGACACAGCACAAATGTTAACCTTCCAATCAAAAAGAAACCACAGAAATCAACAATATATATTTATAAAAGAGACTATAACGTAGACAACATCCGAAAATTTAAAGAAAGTCTGAAAAATCTTTCTTGGTCCGATATTTATCTCGAAACTGACACTAACTGTGCATTCAATGATTTTCATGAGCTGTTGTGTCTGTTGTATGGTCTCTGTTTTCCTAAAGTAAGAGTTAAAATCAATAGTAATAAGGAAAACAAACAAAAGTGGATAAGTAAAGGTTTGAGACAAAGTTGTAAAACTAAACGGAAGCTACGTTATGGATACTATAAAAATAAAAATGTAATTAATAAAACTACTCCAGTCTGCTAAATAAATGCATTTATAATTCAAAAAAGATTGCAAATCTAAAATATATTCATAATCATGATGACAAGTGTAAAGCAACATGGAATGTCATTAAAACCGAAATAAACAGTAACACTCACAATGATAACATAGAAAGTATTAAATTCAATGAAACAATAACTACAGATCCTGTACAAATGGCTACTATATTTAATAACAATTATGTTAAATTAACGCATGTACAAGGGGAAAAAAGCACAAATCAAAACCGCTTCAAAAATACGTGTGTCAACTCTATGTTTCTTAGACCAATGGAGGTTAACGAGGTAAGACAGGAAATAATGTCTCTGTCCAACACTAGTTCGGAGGGCTATGATGAGATCAACACAAAAATCGTCAAAGCATGCTGCAACGAACTGACTGGGATTCTGACGCATTTTATAAACATGTCATTTTCACAAGGCACCTTTCCTGAAAAATTAAAACTGTCTTTAATAAAGCCCTTATTCAAGAAGGGAGATAAATGTGACATCAACAATTACCGACCTATAACTCTTATATCCATATTGTCTAAAATTTTTGAAAAATGTATGTTTAAAAGGTTAACTGACTTTTGCAATAAATTTCATATTATAAGTGACCAGCAGTTTGGGTTCCAAAAGAACAAGTCCACATCGTTAGCTATTTTTTCCCTAATGCAAGCTATACTTTCAAATATTAATAATAATTATATAACTACAGGCCTGTTTTTTGATCTATCGAAAGCTTTCGATCTGGTGTCACATGACATATTGCTACAAAAATTGGAAGCTGTTGGTATTAGAGGACCGGCACTTCAGTGGCTGTCGTCCTATTTAAGCAATAGAAAACGATGTGTCATCATCAATAAAAAAAATGAAAATAATGTAATAATATCCTATTTATCGGAATATAAACATAATAAATATGGCGTTCCACAGGGAAGTGTGCTAGGCCCAATATTATTCCTCATTTATATAAACGACATCATAAAAATAACTAACCATAAATGCGTATTATTTGCTGACGATATATCTATTATAGTGACATCTATTTCTATCTATTTTAAGTTACATAAAATCTTGACACGTCCCTGTATATACATTTTCGAAGTAGCTATGTTTGTCAAGCAAAATCCATCTCGTTTTGAGCGCCTGGCTGTTGTATTCCCAAGGAATAGGCGTGACAACAGCAAATTATGTCAAGTATCATGTCGAACCACTTTAATGCGTAAGAGCGTTTCTTGCATGGCCCCAATTATTTACAATAAATTACCGAGTAGTTGGAAAGCTTTAAATACAGCACAATTTAAGAGTAGATTACGGAATTTTTTGGTAGATAAAACGTACTACAGTGTAGCTGAGTTCCTATCGAATAAAAAGATTTGTTAATTAGTGACATCTTGATTTTTGAAATTTAGTTGTATGACATTATTGATTATTGATTTTTGACATTTTGATCTTTGACATTTTGATTTCTCATTTTTTAATTAAGTTTTTATTTTTTGGAATTGTAATAATAATGATATTTGTAATAGTAATGATAATGACATGGTATATAATCTAATGACACTAATTTATATTTTCTTTTTAATACAAACATATATTTTTAATTAAGTTGATGATTTAAAATATTATAATAGTAATTCATAAATTGATCTAAATAATAATGATATAAATAATTTCAAATGTTTGCATGCCGATTGGTAAAATGTTTCTGAGCTAAATGTAATCTTAAGAACTATTATGTACCCATATTTGCAAAATAAAAATTCTATTCTATTCTATTCTATCTAATAAAAAACTAAATACCGTTTCAGAACATGAACTTGACAGTAATAATACAATTGAAAAATTATTGCATTGGCTTGACATTATGACATTTGATGATAAATTTAGACAAATCCGTTTATATCCAATTTAATCGATCAAATAATTCCAAAAATGCCATTATACTCAATATTAATAAAATCAATGAAGTAACGCGTACCAGATTTTTAGTTGTAATTATAGATAAAGACATTAACTGGAAAGATCACATAGACAATGTTAGCACTAAAATTAATAAATTTGTTTATGCATTAAAACAACTAAAAAATGTAACTAATATAAAAACTGCTGTAATGTCATACCATGCGTACGTCGAATCGTTGTTACGTTATGGACTAATAATGTGGGTGAACAGCACCGACTTCCAAAGAGCATTCATCGCTCAAAAAAAGTGCATGAGAGCAATTTGTGGACTTAAGCCGGACGACTCATGTCGACCAATATTTAAAAAACTTAGTTTGTTACAGTTACCGTCGCTTTACATCTACGAAATATGTGTTTGTTATGAAAAATAAGCAACTATTTAAGACTGCAAATGATGTCAATCCTCGGAACCAACGAGATCCATATAAATTGGTGTTAAGTGATTTGCCTAGACTGTCTAAATACAATAGTAACTGCTTGGCAATGTGTGTGTGCATTTATAATAAAATACCAAGGCATTTCAAAGCCTTAAATACAAAATTATTTAAAATTAAATTTCATAAGTGGTTACTCGAATGTAGTTTTTATAGTTTAAAAGAATTTATAGATAAAAAATGTTGATGACGATGTCGATTGTTGTTGCTTAACTTGTCTTTAAAATTTTGCATGCTATGTTTTATCCTAGCTAAACATGCTTGTGCCTCAATTTGTATTTAACACCCTTGTATACCATGTTTTACGCAAATAAATATTCTATTCTATTCTATTCTAAGTCAACCCATTAACGCCATTAAGTTATTTAACCCATTAACGCCCAAAATGAAACTACTTGTGAATATTATTTGCACTAGTTATTTATTGCATCATTATGAACTATATAAGAGGTACATAAAGAAAAATCAGTGAAACAATAATTATTTTAGTAATTACATGGGTGTACTTGGCTGGGTACACTGGGCGAATTAGGAGTGAAATTTTCCAAAGCATGGTCGTTCCACACACAGCGATTTCAAACAGATCTCGCCATGCTTACGAATGCAACTGTGGCAAATGACGTTTTATCATAGTCTTTAAATCTGTGACTGGACATTTCTTCGTTCTATTTTCTCGTATTCTACCTGTTGCTCTGTAGCCTAATAGACGTAAATCACGTAGTAACTGATTATTTGTAATAAAGTTATCGAAGTATACGGTGTGCTCGTTGGGAACAATCGGCATCTTTGTTACTAGAGACTTTACAACTATCGAACCTAGAGAATTAGCAGAAACCTCTGTGGATTTTCTGCAATATACATCAAAGGTATAGCAGTAGCCGTCTCAACTTGTTGCAGCCCAATTCCGATAGCCAAATCGTACAGGTTTTCCCACAATATATTGCTTGGCGGGATGACGGCCAAAGTATTTTACCATGGATTCATCCACAGACAAGTTGTCATGAAAAACTCCCCACTAACATGAATTTTTTTGAATAAGATCTCATAACGGTCTCACTTCGAACATTTTATCATTCGAATCTTCCGCTAGAGAATTGTCAACGAAATGCAGGTTTCTTTTGATGTCTAAAAACCGGTTACGTGTCATGCAATTTGCGACCAATGGAATGCCAAGATCTTCATCCAAACTCCAGTATGCACGCTCAGAAGGCAGTTCATGATAACCGGTAAACACCAATATACCCAGAAAGGTTCTCAAATCCAAAAAAAATATCAAGCTCAAAATTGTGTTTATTATTTTGGCCGGCATACAACATGCTATTTTCTACTATTAGGTTTGCAATCACATCATCAAATATATTTTCAAATAACATTACTAGGTTGTGATCTTTCAATGATTCAACGATGTTTTTTTTTGTCGGCACTGAATGTTAACGGTCACTGCATGGATTATACTGTATATAGGTACAGTTTTTCTCCATACAGGTTCGTTAGAATCTTGATTTCTAGCTCGTTTTGCAGGTCTTGAGGGAGTAACTAGTGGCTCACTATCACTATCGTCTCAAACCTAAACATCGTGATCAGGACGATGTGTAATTAGTTTACCTCAATTGTTCCTGGTACATCCCTAGGAAGAATTGATGAAGCCAAGTCATCTTCATTACCTTCTTCTTCATCACTTACAATAGCTGGATCTGGTGGCATCTGTAGGACATATTGCACACATATTGCACATCATCATTTTCATCAGCCATTATTGATTCAAGAGCATCTGGAATAGTCATTTTGACTTGTAAAGACGCGTTGGTTAGCCATTATAATGTCTCCGAATGCACCTGCAAAATATTGATATTTGCTACCAAACGCCCATTGTACATCACCAGGTACACTGCAGTAAAATGAAGTAAAATACACTTTTATCCAAACAAATTGTTATACCAATGGTATCATACGTCAAAAGAAAGACCAATAATAAATAATAATCATAAACAATTACATTTTTGTTATTATTTATTACTAGCTTTTGCCCGCGACTTCGTTCGCGTGGGAGGATTTTCCCGCGTAATTCCCGATCCCGTGGGATTTCGGGGATAAAAAGTAGCCCATGTGTTATTCCAGGATGTCGACTATCTACTTACCAAATTTCATTGAGATCCGTGCAGTAGTTTTTGCATGAAAGAGTAACAAACATCCATCCATCCTCACAAACTTTCACATTTATAATATTAGTATAAGTATATATATATAAGTATATATATTAGTAAGAAAGAAGAAGATAAGATAAGATAAAAACACATCAAAATATCTTACCTTAGTAACTTTGTTCACAATCCGTATTACAAAATTAATTATTTCTGTTACGACCGCATCACGAATAGTCTGCTGTCCTAACAGAAATAATTGCATTAAAGAACTGGCAGTCAGCGATTGCCCTTTTAAAACTAAATTTTCAACCCGAAATAAAATGACGTAATATGAGAATCATTCAAAAATCTATCAGCAAAAGAAAAGCATAGCTAAAAAACTAGGCTTACAAATTTTTGTCAAAATTTTAGTGTTCTTTATAAAAACAAATTAAAGTTAAATAAAAATGGCAGCAATTATAAAAAAGTGCGTATCGTTGTTACAAAAGCCAAGAAAATCGCTTGATCTTACTAAAAGGAGCATAATGGCGCATAATATAAATCACATCTTAAGTAAAAAGGTAATGGATCGCTATATGAGACTTCCTTTGCCTTGTAATAAAATATTAGCTACCTACGTGTGGATTGACGGTTCCGGCATTAATATGAGATGCAAAGATCGTGTCTTGGATTGTGTTCCATACACCGCAGACGCTGCTCCAGGTTGGTCTTTCGATGGCAGTTCCACGGGCCAAGCCACTACGGATAATTCAGACACAACATTAAAACCAGCTGCCGTCTACCGAGATCCTTTCAGAGCTGATCCTCATGTATTAATTTTATGCGAGGTATTTTTAGGCGACGGCGGAAAACCAGCTGCAACAAATCACAGAAGCTTTTGTAATGAGCTCTGTGAAATACACAAAGCCGAGGAGCCATGGTTCGGTTTAGAGCAAGAATACACTATGCTGGATAATGACGGGTGGGGCCTAGGATGGCCTAAAGGAGGTGGTTTTCCAGCCGTAAAATATGAATTCTCATATTGCGGTGTGGGGGCAAAATACATATCAGGAAGAGATGTAAGCGAAGCTCACGTAAAAGCATGTCTGTTTGCTGGTCTTGACTTCGAAGGGACCAACGCTGAAGTGATGTTTGCCTGCTGGGAGTATCAAGTTGGTACTACTCTTGGCATTAAAGCTCCGGATGATTTGTGGATGTCTCGATACATTATGAATCGAGTTGGTGAAGATTACGGAGTAGACATCACGTATCACCCAAAGCCTTTTGGTCATTTACACCCAGGAATTGGCATGCACCATAACTTCAGTACGAAGAGAATGCGTTCTGACGGAGGATATGACTTCATTTTGGAGTGTATAAAGAGGTTAGAAAAGAACCATATGAAGCACATGCCGCATTACGGAATAGATGACGCAGGAAACAAATTGCGACTGTCGGGTAAATTTGAAACTTCACCATACGACAAATTCTCATGGGGTATCGCCAACAGAAAGGCATCTGTCCGACTTCAAAGACACATTAAAAAAAAAGGTAAAGGTTTCATGGAAGATAGAAGGCCTGCTGGAGACTGCGACCCATACAGAGTTTGTGGGCTGTTAATGGAAACCTGTCTGGGAAGAACTGCTGATGGGGGTGGTGCTAAGAAGAAGAAAGGGGTTTGCGGCTGAAGCTTTGGATTTTGTAATAGTTATTTTGTTCATTTTGTCACATACCGTTTAAAAATAAATGAAGTTTTTTTTTTTTATTTAAAGCATTTTTAGTCGACTTTGGCTGATTTAATATTAAATTATTACATTATTTACACAGTGTGACAGCGAGGCTCCGCGACTTTGCCTGGTAGGTAATTGTGGACTGTTGAAGACTTGGAATAGTTGACGATTCTATCTAATCTCTTTCTAAATCTGTCTGGGGAGAAGTGCTGGTAGTGGTACTGGTAAGAGTTATTGCTTATATTGGTCTCAAGAAATGTTGCTAAATTAAAATAAGGGTCTGTCCAACTGTATTTGTACCTTTAGAATAGGTCTTATAATTACACAAGTTGAACTCTTGCGAAAACTTAAATGGAAGTTATAACAGTTGGACTGCTGTCTGACACTTGTTTGTTTTCCAATTTTCAGTTCATGCAATGGAAAGCGGTCAATAAGGCAGTTGTCCGACTGCCGGAAAGTAAACGACTAACTATCGGCGATTTACTCGCTCAAGAAACGCACAGTGAAATATACCTTCATTCCGTGTAGGTAAATGAAAGAGATGCATAGGTATTAGGGCTTTCAGTCTCGATGCATTACTGAGTCCCGGAAAAAAAAAACGAGACTAGGTGTGGTCTGTAAATTCCCGGGAAAAACGAGACTTTCGAGACTGTTTCAAAACTAGGTTCCTTATTTATAAGCTTTGCAATTAGAGAGTCAAATCAAGATATTTTATTCAAGTAGTTACTTTCATAAACAAACGCAAATTAAAAAAAATTAAAAACATTTGTTACAGTTTTTTTTTTTCATTTAGCCCTAATTTTGTTACAAAAGTAACCCGCATTAGAAAAAGCTCTTTCTGCTTGTACGCTAGAGGGATACTACTTAGTACCAATTCGCGCTTTCACAATCAAAGAGTATGTAATACACTGTTTTATTCACAATGAAAGGGGATAGAACATAGAACCTATCTGGCGTATCGACGTCACCATTTTGTTTTTTTTTTTTAATCGCGGCGCATGATGAAAATGGTATGCATGGCTAGAGGAACAAAAAATGTCCAATAACACGGTACCCCAAAGTGTCACGTAAACGTTTGAAGGTAAACATCGACATATAACTTCAACGAAAATTATTGAAAATAGACTCATTACGCGTCCATACGCTTATTAGTATTTAGCTTATTAGTCCAGCAGTATGACAAAACCGCTACTATCTATACTTATAATAAATCTGTAGAGAGGTCAATTCTGTACATGAAATATATTTCCAAAATAACTATCAGGGGGTGATTAAGGATCGATACTCATGCCAAAAATGCAATCAGTTAAATTTTTGTCTGTCTGTCTGTCTGTCTGTATAACCGTTATAGAAACAAAAACTACTTGACGGATTTTAACGAAACTTGGTACAATTATTTTTCATACTCCTGAGCGGGTTATAGTATACTTTTCATCACGCTACAATCAATAGGAGCAGAGCAGTGAAGGGAAATGTTGGGAAAACGGGAGAAGTTACTCCATTTTTTAAGCTTCCGTCGCGTGTGCAACCTTAATGGTTAAAGCTACACAAATCATTTCATGACGGAAATGTTCTCCTTAAAATTATATAAAAAATATCCCACGACAGCATATGTCTAACTTTTATGGTTGACTCACAATAACACGTGTAACTCCCGATAGCTTAGCAGTTCTAGTCTACTCTTACGTTTATAACACTCTCAGTCACCCCTAATTGAAAAAGTTAACATTATTAACTATTCCATAAAAAAACTGGCCAAGTGCGAGTCAGACTCGCCCATGAAGGGTTCCGTAGTAACTATAATATAATATGCAAATTTATTTGACGAAAAAAAAACCTTACAAATTTCTTAAAACTAGCTCATTTACATTTTTTACAACTGCGCCAAATAAATTTGTTTTGAAAAAAAAACCTTACAAATTTCTTAAAACTGGCTTTTTTACATTTTTTACAACTGCGCCGAATAAATTTGTTTTTCATAGTGTTTGTATGAATTACAAAGTTATATTTGCGGTTTTAGAAAATATGCTGTATCTCAAAAACTGCTGAACTGATTTCGTTCAAACTAATTTTGGTTGAAAGTTTATATTAAGATCTACAGACATATATTTTTTTTAGATTTTTCACTCCATTATTATAGAAGTTAGAGGTTGTGTCCGCCACACACACATTTTACCACTTTGGAAGCTTATATCTTTTAAACGATTGACTTTATGGAAAAGTGGTTTTAGAAACCCCGATGTCGTTTTTAAAGAACTGTCTATAGATACCACACATGCATCGATTTCATGAAAAAAAAATATTTTCAGGTTTAGTTCCATGTATGGGGAGCCCCCCTTTATTTTAAATATTTTTTAATTTTTTTCTCAAAATCGGAAAGCGGTTCACAGAATACATCTACCTATCAAGTTTCACATGTATAGTCCTAATCGTTTCGGAATAAAATTGCTGTGACAGACGGACGGACGGACAGACAGACAGACAGACAGACGGACAGACATGTCGAAACTATAAAGATTCCGTTTTTTGCCATTCGGCTACGAAACCGTAAAAAGAATCATATAAATCGGTATAGAAACACCAAAGTTATACATGAAATACGCTTATAATAATAAGCCATCGCGCGCGAATACTGAATCATGCTATAAGGATTATTTTTGAGAATCGGTCGCCGCGCTCGACGCGTCTCGCGGTCGAAGCGTTCTCTAGGTACTTAAGCCTCATGTGAACGTGATCTAAACAATATTACCAATACATTAACTTACGCTGACGGAGTCGCGGGCACAGCTATATTGTATCACTAGCTTTTGCCCGCGACTTCGTCCGCGTGGAATAGTTACTTTGGGCTAACGTTAAATTTAACCCCGATTTTGAAGCATTCTTCATTGGCGCTCCGCTCCTATTGGCCTTAGCGTAATATGAGAAAAAAATTAAAAAATATTTAAAATAAAGGGGGGCTCCCCATACATGGAACTAAACCTGAAAATATTTTTTTTCATGAAATCGATGCATGTGTGGTATCTATAGACAGTTCTTTAAAAACGACATCGGGGTTTCTAAAACCACTTTCCCATAAAGTCAATCGTTTAAAAGATATAAGCTTCCAAAGTGGTAAAATGTGTGTGTGGCGGACACAACCTCTAACTTCTATAATAATGGAGTGAAAAATCTAAAAAAAATATATGTCTGTAGATCTTAATATAAACTTTCAACCAAAATTAGTTTGAACGAAATCAGTTCAGCAGTTTTTGAGATACAGCATATTTTCTAAAACCGCAAATATAACTTTGTAATTCATACAAACACTAAGAAAAACAAATTTATTCGGCGCAGTTGTAAAAAATGTAAAAAAGCCAGTTTTAAGAAATTTGTAAGGTTTTTTTTTTCAAAACAAATTTATTTGGCGCAGTTGTAAAAAATGTAAATAAGCTAGTTTTAAGAAATTTGTAAGGTTTTTTTTTCGTCAAATAAATTTGCATATTATATTATAGTTACTACGGAACCCTTCATGGGCGAGTCTGACTCGCACTTGGCCAATTTTTTTATGGAATAGTTAATAATGTTAACTTTTTCAATTTGGGGCGACTGAGAGTGTTATAAACGTAAGAGTAGACACCCAACGAGCACATTAGTGGAAATTGCAGCCTATTTTGTTACTTTCGGCTGTAAAATAGCGCTTTAAGGGTTCAAAAAGCAGTTCAAAGTTGCATATCTGCATCCGTAAACGTCTATAGCTATAAAAGTTACTTAAGGTGCTATAAGCTGAATCAAATACCACCCTAGCCTTCACAGTAGTCCACGGTAGAACTCATTTACCACTTACACCTTTATATGAGAGTTACGAAGGTCATTCTGCCACTCACAGCTGTACAGTGGTTTCCATTGTAACTTTTATAGGTTATAGTTATAGTAACCACTATTATACTACTAGAAGTTCCATTATAGAAATAATAGAAACTCTTATGCATACTATAGTTACAAAAAAATCATCAGTGTAACTAAGGCCTTTAGTAGCAATAGTCATTCCTTGCAGGCTCAATCCATTCGCCATTTTACAGCCGCTTTTGTATCTATTATAAAACATTTAAAAACACTAAACACCAAACAATAAAAATGGATGCTAAACGAATAAGTACGTAACTACATCTTATAACCTCAAAAACAAGAAAATAGGAGCTTTTTGTGGCTGTGAGTTGCACTAGGGTAACAAAAATCACTGGAAGCGTTAGAAGGGTGAAAATTAGCACTATGATTCTCAAATGGGAGTTATTAGAGCTCAAACTGCAGGTTATGACTACATTACAATGACGCCATGATTTTTTAAGAAAACTTATAATTCACTTGCAAAATTGAGTTGATATACATTGGTTTTTCAGTTAAATGTGCATTAAATGTACCGGTAAACAATCGGCCACTTGCAAATAGTAAGTTATCGACACGTAAAAATACGGAAATAAAATGTATTCTGTATAACAAATAAAAAATATCACATATCTTTTGTTATTTTTTTAAATATCATAAAAGCGCGTTAAAATTACTCGAAAATTATCTTATATATCTACAGTAAACTGGACAGCGTTTTAAGTATCTTTATATATCTTGCTAATACAGAATACAAACTTTTACTTCTTTTTGTTTTATTTTCATGATGGCGACGAAAACACTTTACCAAAATATTACAAATAATGTCAACTGAAGATATAGAATAAAGAACTATAATCAATTCATTCGTTCAAAGTAGTTCAAAATCATTCAAAAGTAGCGCTATGAGAGCTTTATAGCGTTAATAAATCGTTATAGCTATTAAGGAACCTTTATGCAACCGTTGTGCAGGTTAAATGGAACTTTAGGTTGCATAAAATGGCGCCCAAATAGCGCTAAAGCGGCTGCTTTAAGTCTGTAGTAGACGCTCTAGCGCTTACGTCTATTACCATAAGTAATAATCGGATACGCTCTAAAGCCCTAATGCAGCCCATTTGTGCTAGTTGGGCAAATATTATAATCAGAAAGCTTCGAACTGCTAAGCTATCGGGAGTTACACGTGTTATTGTGAGTCAACCATAAAAGTTAGACATATGCTGTCGTGGGATATTTTTTATATAATTTTAAGGAGAACATTTCCGTCATGAAATGATTTGTGTAGCTTTAACCATTAAGGTTGCACACGCGACGGAAGCTTAAAAAATGGAGTAACTTCTCCCGTTTTCCCAACATTTCCCTTCACTGCTCTGCTCCTATTGATTGTAGCGTGATGAAAAGTATACTATAACCCGCTCAGGAGTATGAAAAATAATTGTACCAAGTTTCGTCAAAATCCGTCGAGTAGTTTTTGTTTCTATAACGGTTATACAGACAGACAGACAGACAGACAGACAGACAGACAAAAATTTAACTGATTGCATTTTTGGCATGAGTATCGATCCTTAATCAGCCCCTGATAGTTATTTTGGAAATATATTTCATGTACAGAATTGACCTCTCTACAGATTTATTATAAGTATAGATTACGCTAGGAGCGGAGCGCCAATGAAGAATGCTTCAAAATCGGGGTTAAATTTAACGTTAGCCCAAAGTAACTATTCCACGCGGACGAAGTCGCGGGCAAAAGCTAGTAATTAAATATTTGCCTACTAAATCGCATCGCATCACAATAAAACGCAAGTCAAACAATACCACACGCGCGTGTTGGCTGTCTTTCATTCCATCGTATTATAAAATGACGAATAAGACGTGTTTTGGTACATGTCTTTCTTTGGTACCTACCTACATGGATTAGGCTCGGAATCAAGAACCCCTGTCCGACCTTCTGCTGAATTTATGGATTATGTAGTATTTATGATACGTGTTAGATATATTATAAATCTTTTAAAATGTCACATCTTAGTATTAATATTCACTTATGTTTGATATTATACTTACAGTTATAAATAAATATTAACGTAAACGACATACCTTTTGCCTTTTGTTTAACTACTGCTTAAAAATGTTTTCAAGCTGAGTAACATGTCACATAATTCGCCACGCGATAGTGACCTGTCAACTGCGTTTCATTGCGATGCGATTTAGTAAATAAATAATTATTTGTAGTAGTATTCTCGTGCTCCTAGTAGCGTGTAATGTACCTACTCTCTTTCAATAAACATTAGTAATCATAATCAACCCGGGAACAATTATTTAGATACAATCTGATGATTATAGATACGTAATAAGTCTACTTTTAATGACCGTCGTAGTCATGAGGTGAGGTGAGCGCCACTATTATCCAGACGTGAAGACTCCGCAAAAAGAGCGGCAAACGAATTTGCTTTTTCCTCAGCGGAGTGGGTCAGAGACCCATCTGGTTTGAGCCGTGGTGGTAGTGAAGGGCAACAGAAGTTCGATTCGACCGACTTCGCCATGGACCAAAACGCTTTGCTGCCAGCAGGGTACAAAGCAAGCTTGTTCCCAATTCGGCTAACGTGGTCAAACCGAGCCCTCCGCAAAACCTTCTTGCAGGACTTGGCAGCCCTGTTGTAGGCTCTCTTCTTCTGATCCACGTCGTTTGTTTTGCAGTTTCGAGCATCGACCTATGCTAGGTACGCCGTGTGTTTACGCGCTTCTGTGCGATCAGATTCCGCGCCAAACCAGGGTCGAGCTTTGCCGGACATTGTTAGGTCAGAGAATGGAATATAGTACTCCATCTCCAGTCGCAAAACATCCGCTATGGCATCTGCGCACGACACGACGCCAAGGATAATATGTAAAGAAAGATCGCATGTCATCCCAATGCGCTGACTTGTATCGCCAAACCCGCCGAATGCCTTTAAGGCAAGGATCGGGCGGGGAGTTGACAGATACAGACTTCACCAGACAGTGGACGGAACTACCTAACGGTGAAGAAATCGTAACCGAGTAGCGGTCTGGATCTGTAGTCAGCAGAAGGTCCAAGCAATTGGCTGTGTGCGACTCAACATCCGGCACCCTCGTTGCTCCCTGGACCCGCTGAGTGAGATTTAATGCAAGTGCAAGATTGTGCATCTCTCGCCCAGCATGATCTGTGCACTGGTATGGGAAAAGCCACTCCTGGTGATGGGCATTAAAGTCCCCCAGTAACACAAACTGAGCAGAAGGGTACCGCTCCTGAGCCGCATCTGCCGCCTCACTGATGTACTTTGTGAGCCTGGTTGTCTCCTGGTCTCCGCTGTGCACGCGGTAGAGACAGGTATAAATAATTTTATCCATGCCCGTGTCCACCAGAGCCCAAAGCGTAGAGAACCTCGAGTCCTCAAGGTTGCGGAGACGCCGATAGCAGATGTCGTCGCGGGCGTACATGCATACACCTGCAAGTGGTTTGAAGTTGTGCTCCAAGGTAAACCCTGGGTATGAAAGATACGACTCGCCTGACGGACTTCCGATCTGCGTCTCCGAAAGAAACAATAGAGCAGGTTTTTCTGTCTCGAGGTGGTGGTGGACTGCGACGAGATTTGAGTGCAGACCTCGGATATTACTGAGGTGCACTTTGAGTGAGAGGGAGTGCAGCTGTTGTCGAAATTTGCTCTTTTTATTTTTCTTCATAAAGTGTGAGAGTGAAGCAGGAAAGGAGAAGGAAGTGAAGTGAGGCTTCACGCTGTAAACCCCCAGACACGTACTAGACGGATTGTATCCATTGGGGGACTAGCCTGGAGATTGCGGGGTTGCCCGAGCCCCGCTCGCATCTAGTCGCCAACCAGCACGATGGTGCATTTCTGGATCTTTCGACAGTTGGCGGGGCAGCTTTTCATGTGTGGCTGGCACACTACTTGGGCCCCCAACTACCTGCGGTCAGCCAGCGGCGCACCGTGCCTCGGATCCCGCTACCCTCCGCTACTAGTCTCCCGATACGTCTACACTAGTACGAGCCTGAGTGGTCTCTCAGCAGTGAAGCAACTACTTCGACCCAACTCCTTGGCTACACAGGGCATCGTACCGGAACACAGCTAGGCCGTTTGGTGGTACGTCTTTGCCCTGTGGGTGGCCATAAGCCTGCGGTTTGAACCTACCACCAGTTTGATGTGTGTTTAGTTTAGTAGTTCAGATCTACAATGCAAATGTTGTTTGCTGCCAGCAACTTTAAATTGCTGAATAAAGTTAAGGCTATTTCACACATTTTCAAATTAACCATTGAAATGAATTCAAAATTTTTCAATGTTGTAGGTCCTGTAAATTCAACTATTCTCGAATTCAACATTTTGGGATTCAATATTTTGCAAATTCGACATTTTCCGAATTCTAAATTTTGCAGATTCAACATTATACTCCAGAAAGCCAACGACTTAAGTGTGTGTTAAGTTGATTATACATAGATAATAAATTCCCACAAAGATATTGTGACTTGTGAGTATCACACATAAAAATGGTGCCAACGGGTGGAAATGTGTTATATCAGTTAAAAACAGTGCCTAATATTTCGTGAAAATTGCAGGTATCTATATCTATATACATAATTATAATAAAATATACATATGATAAAAAAGTAAAAAAGTTTGTATAAAATTTAAATGTATACCATTAAATTTTATACAAAAATAATAATTGAGGTGAGGTAAGAAACGTTAACACGGCAAAAAAGTCTTCTGTTTGTCTGTTTGTACACAACATCACACAATAACATGCATGTCGTATTATTCATACCAATCTTCAAAATCTTATTGTGTAAAAACCATAAATCCGTTTTATAATTATTAGATCTATGTGTGCAGAGGCGGGAAGCCACTTTGTTTTATACTATGTAAAAAATTTAGTGATGGTCAACTCGAGTTAGGCTTAACTCGAGTCAACTCGAGTTGAATTCTCTTTAACTCGATTTAGTCGATTTGAATTCTCCCGCCCTAGCGCGTCAGCCGAATGACAGACACTGAGATGGCGCGAAGTTTGCCGATCATTTATTTATGACTATATTCATTCATTTAATTCGCTACAAATGTCAATTATGTCAATGTCAAAGAGTAAAGTAATAATAATAATAATAATTGTTTATTGTCACTTTTTACAGAAAAATATTTAAAAATGTAATTTTTGAGAGGTATATAAAATAAAGGAGATAATAATAACTTGATAGACTACGCCTAGAATCACGGTGCAGCCGTGTCTCATCTGCTTCACCACTGGCCGCGGTGCATCTACAACCCAGTGTCTCACCGCAACCCGACCACGTCGATGAAGATGATGATGACGAGGCTATAACCGTGAGTACCCAGTGCAGTGAACGATTGAGGAGTGCTTTGGAGTGCGCATTACGGGAGTATCGCTCCACACAGCCTGAGCTTAGACCTCGTCTGCCTCGTTTGCCCATGCATAAGAAAAATAGGGCGCTAGTGTGTGCTCTAGATTCACTGCTGTCAAATTATTTTGACAATAGTGAAGACCTCACCGATACTCATTCGATCCTATACTGTGCAGCTGTAGCGGCTTGTCGGGTAGCTCATGTCAAGTTCCCAAAGACTGACAGAGTTATACGACCAGCTGTACCAGCTTGGCAGGGCAGGATCGAGCGTCGTATTGCTGAGGCTAGAGCACTCATTGGCAAACTTATCTGCTTCAGACAGGGCAACACTCGCCCTAGAGTGATGCGCTTTGTGAGGCGGGCGTTCGCGGGGACTGATATTAGTCCTCGGGATTATCTGACCTGCGTCACAGAGCGCATCGACTTCCTGAAACAGAAAGTCTATGCGTGGGCAAATAGAATTCGTAGATATAAGCGGCGGGTGGAGCGATACACTCAGAATCGCGCATTCCAAAGCAATTAAAGGTGGGTTTATAGGGCCTGGGAGCGACCTGACCAAGGTGTGACTGATACGTGCTTACCGGATGATGACGCCATGTGTTCGTTCTGGCGCAGCATCTGGTCGGCTCCTGTCGGTCACACCGAGGGTGACTGGATGAGTGAGATCAAGCGCACGTGCGATCTTATACCAGAAATGGGGGCAATTACGATCAGCCCCCAAGATGTAACCCGTGCAGTCCGTCCGTTATCCAACTGGAAATCTCCAGGACCAGACGGACTGCACAATTTTTGGATAAAATGGTTTCAAAGATCGCACGCCCGCTTGGCATCTCAGTTCCAGTCTGCCTTAGAGTCAGGATCGCTACCTCAATTCCTGACTACAGGAATAACCCACTTGCTCCATAAATCAGGTAGTACAGCGGAACCTAAAAATTATAGACCGATCACGTGCTTACCGACGGTCTATAAAGTTCTTACTTCCATTTTGAGAGCCAAAATTAATAATCATATTGATATAACATATATATCATAACCGATTAGGATTGAGCGTGGCATATTTCAAGGCGACAGTCTGAGCCCACTGTGGTTTTGTCTGGCTCTCAACCCTCTCAGTACATTGCTGGAGGGTTCGGGGCTAGGCTACCAGTTGAGAAGAGGTGGTCAGGTCATATCACACTTGCTTTACATGGATGATTTGAAAATCTTTGCCACCAACAAACTGCAACTGATGGAGCTACTGAAGGTAACAGAAACTTTCAGTAGCGCCATCGGGATGGAATTTGGGGTGGACAAGTGTGCAGTTATGCATGTAAAGCGAGGGGAGATTATGGAATCCGTGGGAACTCAACTCTCGGATTCCATACACCTAAGATCCCTCGGATCAACTGAAACTTACAAGTATTTGGGTATTTCAGAAGCGCTAGGCATCAATGCTGCTTATGTTAAACAGTCATTGAAGGAACGCTTCTTTGGCCGCCTGAATAAAGTACTAAATAGTCTTCTATCAGGCGGAAACAAGGTGCGTGCCTTCAATGGTTGGGTTATGCCAGTATTGATGTATTCTTTTGGCATAGTCAAATGGACTCAGACTGAACTTGACGCCTTGGACAGGCGGGTCCGCACAACGCTGACTGCAAATCGGATGCATCACCCACGATCATCGGTGATGAGGCTGTATATCCCGCGGAAGTGCGGGGGTCGTGGCTTTTTAAATGCAAAGACCCTGCACAACCGCGAGGTATGCAGCCTTAGGGAATATTTCCTAGAAACCGACGTGGGTATGCATCGGGATGTGGTAGCGGTGGATAAAGGCCTCACGCCGCTCTCCTTAGGTAACGAGAATTGGCGCAAACCTGTAGTATTAGATACTAATGACCGCATAGAAGTATGGAAGAGCAAGGAGCTTCACGGACGCTATTACCGAGCCCTTCATGGGTCTGAAGTAGATTTATTAGCGTCCGTAGCCTGGCTACGTTTTGGTGACCTCTTCGGGGAAACCGAAGGTTTTGTCTGTGCGATTATGGACGAAGTTATGATGACGAATAACTATCGGAAATATATTGTGAAGGATGGTACGGTAGACACATGTCGGGCATGTCACAAACCGGGAGAATCCATTCGTCACATTATTTCCGGTTGTTCTCGCCTGGCTAACGGAGAATATTTGCATAGACACAACCTCGTAGCCAGGATTATTTACCAGCAACTTGCACTTAAATACAATCTTGTGGAATCAGAAGTACCATACTATAGGTATGTGCCCGACCCAGTTCTCGAAAATGGCAATATTACACTGTACTGGGATCGGTCTATCATCACTGACAGGACTATTGTTGCCAATAAGCCTGACATAGTGGTGATAGACCGATTAGAGCGTCGCACAATGATTGTTGATATAGCAGTCCCCCATGACGAGAACCTCGTGAAAGCTGAGATAGATAAAAAAAATAAGTATCTTGACCTGGCGCGCGAGGTTGTCGACATGTGGGATGTGGAGACAGCAATCATTGTGCCGATAGTCGTCTCAGCCAATGGTATAATAGCCAAGAGCCTCGACCAACATCTAAGGAGGCTCTCGTTGGGCAGCTGGATCAAGGGCTTGATACAGAAAGCAGTACTCCTGGAAACGGCGCGTATTGTGAGGAGGTTCCTCTCTATGGAGCCCTGACCACCGGTAGCTTGGACCCTGTTCCCGGTACCGGTGGGCTACTATTTTTTATATTTTTAAATGTTTTTATTTTTTATATTAATATTTAAAAATGTAATTTATATGTACATAGATTTAATAAATGGAATAATAATAATATGTTTATTTTTGTTAATATAAGTCACAACAACACAATAATGCATTATTGCAGATTTGAGGTTATTTTGGAGTGCCGGTTGTTATTGTTGTTAGTTTTTCGAATTATTAGATACTGTATAGAAAAAATGCTGGGACCTAAAAGGAAATCTGTTGTTTGGGATGTATTTGAATCGCCAGTGAATTGACATGCTAAGTACAAACAGTGTTCAGATTCATACAAATATAGTTTTGTTGTTAATTAATAGAAATACTTACTTTATTTATGTTACGAAAATTTAATCCTAAATACATAAAACATAAATAAATTATAAATAAATACATTTCTTTTTTATTTAAATTCTACTTACTTTAATTATAATGGCCCCCATACATATTTATGCTGAATCTGTTCAATTTTTTTAAATACCTATTGTTACGAAAACAAATCATTTACTACTTAAAAGACTTAGGCCTATATATTGACGACAGGTTAAGTTGGAATAAGCAGATTGCACAGGTTATCCAGAGGGTAACATTCACACTGCGAGCTCTCTATAGATTCAAGCATTTCCTTGTAGCACTAGAACCACATTGATCCAATCACTTGTGCTTCCTATCATTGATTATGCTGATGTTTGCTATTATGATCTTTCCCAAGAACTTCTTAACGTTCGAGAAGTCGATCCAGTTTGGATCGACTTCTCAACAACTGTATTCGTTTTATTTTTGGCCTTCGAAAATATGATCACATTTCTTCCTTCCGTTCTCAGCTTAAATGGTTGCCTATCCGTCAAAGGAGATCCCTCTGTATGCTCTTCACTATTATGAACGATCCTTGTGCTCCTGTTTACTTAAAACAAAATTATAAATTTTTGGGCAGTTCTCAAGATCTTAACCTTCGCGCATCCAATAACTTTCTTCTTCACATTCCTTCTCACCGCACCGGGTTTCTATCTAATGGGGCGTGCAAGTGAAAGCTAATCGCAGATGGCGCCACCACCGTAAGAACCTTTGTCACTGTCAGTGTTAGTTAGATTGTGAGATATTATATAGTTATCTGTATCATCTATGGTTATCTGTGGTAATATTTTTTATTTTCATTTCATTGATTTCAATTGATTTCTGTACAATTTTCCGATTAAAGAACATAATACATGTTCTTTAATCGAAAAATTCTCAATAACTGTCTCTAATTTAGGAATTCATTACTGTTCCATAGAGAAACTGCTTTGATATTGGTAAGTGTGCTACTAGCGCCACTTTGACAGTTGCACGCCCCATTCTTACGCTATTTCTACTATTAAACTCTGGAATTTGCTACCCCTTGACATCAAGAAGGCTAAGTCAAAATTTTCTTTATAGCGTAAAATTAAAAACCACTACATAAGGGGCTGCTATTCTTAGTTTGGTCTTCGTCATTATTATTATGAGCTCTCTTAATCAGAAAGAATATTATAAAGCACTGTATCTATTAGCTTGTCATTTTAGCATATATGTGTATTTTATTAGTATTATTATATCGCACGCTTATTCCAATACTGTCACTATCCCAAAAAGTCAGCTTTTCAATGGAATGAGAATGGGAACATTTTTGTTTAGTGACAAAGCGGACTACTGCCCGTATAGCGGTTATTTCTGTTACTTTTAGACTAGTGTAAGCGCGATTACGCGTAGTTCTACGTTTCCCAATAGATGGCAAAGTCGATTTGGCAAAATTTTGCATAGTGACAGTATTCGATTTAGCATGCGGTATATTATAGTTTATATTTATTAGTATTAAATATATAATTTCATTCCTTTTTCTCGTACCACAATGTGTTTTTTTTAACCCAACGGTTGACTGGTAGAGAATGCCTTGCTGCATTAAGTCCGCCCATGTAACACAAATGTACATAAAGTTTAAATAAATAAATAAATTTACTCAGTTTCATTTCACCCAGTTAACTCGAGTTGAACTCGAGTTACGTGAATTTCAACTTGAGTTAACTAGAGTTGTGTTTAATTCGAGTTGGCGTATCACTAAAAAAAATATTTCCAGAATTTGCAGTGAGTATAATATGCATATAATGATGTCAATAACCAGCTTATATTAGTACTGCTTATGGAATGTGCTTTCAGTTTTTAACCATAGTGCCCGAAGTTGCCGGCAACATAATAGTTGTGTAGACTTAGCATTAGACACATTGTCAGTGTTATTTTGTCTCTGGTCGTATGGTAGAGTCGGAAAACCATAGACAATAATTTAAAAGAAAACTGTGCCGCCATTTTCACTCTTTTCTCTATTCCTTTTCGTCATATGGCGTATTAGGTGCGTTCGCTTACGTCCGCCATATTAAATGAAATCAATAAAATAAGACAAAATGTCGCCTTACTAAAGTGCGTGAAAATAATCCACCAACATCCAGTTATTGTGTGATTAAATCATCAAGAGGATCACAATGGAGAATTCCTACGGTGTGGGGGTCGTTAACAGATACGCTCTTTTCTTGGACGATGAGTCCGATCCTCTTGATGCGTTAAAAGCGCGAGAGCAAGCGAAGGAGCTCAAAAAGAAGACCAAAGAAGCCGAAAAGGAGAACAAGGGCAAACCTGAGACTACCAAACCTAAAGGTAGCGCTCCCGCTATCCGGAAGGGTATCAAGGAAACCCAAAATGTAAAAACTCAAGATAACAGGAGTGGTGAGCAACAGAAGCCCAAGGGTCCTGCTAGAGCTGCCGATCGTAATACCGAACGTCCGCCACCCCGTCGTCGCGAGGAGCGGCCACAGAACGGTGCCGTCGAGAATAAGGAAGGAGCCCCTCGACCTCCCCGGCGTGAATTTGGTGACCGCAAGCCTAACTTTGAGAGGCGCAATTTCAGTGATAATCCTGAGGGAGCGGAGCGCCGTGGGCCAAGGCCACCACGCGAACCTCGCGAGGCTCGCGATAGTCGCGACGCTCGCGATAGCCGCGACGGACCGCGCGGGCCGCGTCCGTATGACAATAGAGGCAAGCGCGAGTTTGACAGGAGGTCCGGCTCCGACAAGACTGGTGTTAAGCCGGTTGACAAGCGTGAGGGTGCCGGTCCTCATAACTGGGGCACGCTGAAGGATGACATTGACGAGCTCAACAAGACCGGGTCTGAAGGTGAAGTGGCAGAGGAGAAGGCGGCCGATGCAGCTGGCGCTGGCGATGGACAGCAGTCCGAGGCAGAGCGGGCCGCTATTCCCACCGAGGAGGAGCCTCGCGAGCTCACGCTCGACGAATATAAGAAGCTACGAAATGCCCAACGCACTCAGCCGCAGTATAATCTGCGAAAGGCCGGCGAGGGTGAAGACCTGAGCCAGTGGAAGAATCTGGTAATGCTTGAGAAGAAAAAGGAAGGCGAACGAGGTGAGGACGATGACACTGACGATGAGTACGACTTGGCTGACTACCCTCAGCGCGTGGGTCGCCAGAAGCGCGTGCTTGGTATTGAGTTCACGTTCAACGATACGGCGCGGCGCGGAGGCGGCGGACCGCGGGGCCGCGGGCGCGGTCGTGGCCGGGGCCGGGGCGTCCCGCGGGAGCCCGAGATCGTGGAGGAGCGCCCGCCGCTGCGTGCGCAGGCCGCACCGCCTAAGGTTGATGACAGCAAGGATTTTCCCTCTCTTGGCTAGAATCACAGTGAGCCTTCGCTCTTCTCCCTTTCGATAGAGTTACAAATTAAAAATATTGTATGTACCGTTATTTTTGAAGTAAATATACAAAATATTTACACAAGTGTGTATTATATTACATGAAAATTTAGTTGATTTCTTCGGAAACCACCTTTCAATTTACTTGGGTCCTTTGATGGGTTCAAATTTAAAGTTATTGATATGGGGGTCGACTAGTCTTGCTCGCGAATACATAGGATGTTGCATAGGGGGAGGATATTTTTAAGTGTTTTAATTTTTTCACATAGCTACAGTATGCATACGGAACTATAATAACAGTAGCTTTTATCTTATTGTAATCACAGCTTATGATTTAACTGAGTTTTACAGATTAAGGATTTTAAAACTTACTGACTGTGACTAGCTATGAATTAACTCCGTCACAACTTAGAGTAGAACATGCAAAGTAACCCTGTTGCATTTTTATCAAGAGTTTGTGTGAACAAATGCAGACTGGGAACTGTAAATAGTTGATATATGTTAAAAGATAAGGTCTTAAAAATAACAAGGTTGATTTTTGTTGTTACACAACTTCAGAAAAATAAACATTTTGTATGTGTGATATTTTTCTTAATCATTTTCCTACTTTTCTGTATTCCTCCCCCAACTTATCTAGTAGCATGTTAGTAATATGTCAAGTTAAGCACATGTATGTACAAGTTGGGAGTCAAATAAAAGAAATATTATTCAAGTAATGTTGTATATTGACACATTTTATCACTTTCACACAAAAACAATTTACTTAAAATTTAGAGATAATAAAACAATACACATTTTGAGTTAAATATTCAACAGAATAGAACTATTTCTTACAAAAATAAACATCAATTACACATTAGTGTAGATAAGCACAATAAATAATATATTTACATTACATTCAAGACATTCAATACTGTTCTAATTCACATGTTGGGATGGACAAAAACTGTCATGAACTGCAGTGTTACTAACTATACACCAGTACTTATTTTTAAAATATCAAAGGAACATAAAATCAACTTCATATAACTTGCACTCATGACTGTATGTTTTATAGATAGTGAGAATAGTTCATCCATAAGTTACCAAACAGGATAGCTTTGACCACAGATAGCGGGAATACCGCAGGAGACAAAATCAAAATATACAAGTGCTTAATTTACTCGAAACAAATTAAAGATAATAATTATTGTAGCTGACTAGTGTTGCTTGTAAATGAAAATTCAAAAACCTATTTTATACAAAAAAAACATTAACATTATTCTTATGAAGTTGCGAATATATAATTACTTAGCTTCAATGATACCATTTTTGTATGCAACAAAAATACATACAAAGTGTTTGTTATAATTTAAATAACTGTTCTTATCAAGGGTGATAAAGGTTACATTTACAATATTATAAATTAGTGACGTAAAAGCGTAATTACTAAACACAGGACTTGAGTCCCATTTCACAGCCACAATATACATTCACTTATAATAAAAGCGATAATAAAGTACAAACCTCGTATAACACGCGGCTGGTTATAATAATAAATACCTAGATGCATCTACACATGTTTAATTATTAGACTGCTAAAATACTCCTATCTTTGATTGTCCATTACACTATCAATTGACTATTATTTACATTGACGACACAACTTGCGATTAGTCACAATTATTTACAGCTGTAAATGTATTTTCAATACTTCTACACAGCAACCTCTTAACTTCAGTGGTTGACTAAACTAAATTACAATGATGTTACAAAAGTGTGTTAATTTCAAAGATACAGTAGGTAAGCTTGACGTGAATAGATGTTTTTTACTTTACAAACTCATAACATCATATGAAATGCAATTTACAACTAAGTTGTTACAGTTTGGATTTAACCAATTTTAGGTACCACAAACAAAATTGCCCAAACATCAAGGGACATGATAAGTAATTTTCTGGCTGATATCCAATATCGAGGTAATGCGAAGCGTACGCTACTAGAGCGCTCTAGGTAAAGCTCGTTACAAAATGTTACGTTTTCGAAAAATCGAGCTGAATAGAGCGTCGAAGAGTGGTGCGACATTCTGGTAGCGGTGATATGATCACTCGATGCCGAAGGTGTTGGTTTCCTCGACGGCGAGGAGTAGTTTCTCGTGCAGCAAGTGCGGGGTGGGGTAGGGCGGCAGGTCGAGGCGGTTGAAGCAGGTGTGCGCGCGCGGGAGGGACTCCACGCGGCCCCAGCGCTCGATGCAGAAGCGCCGCGGGCCCGTGGAGCCGCGCAGCGCCGCGAAGCCCTCGTACGGGATGGACGACGTGCCCGTCACGAACTGCACCAGCCGCAGTCGCTGCTCGTTTGTGAACCTGACAGAAAACGACCCACTTATTAACAAATTATATGTATGTTTATCAGTTGTCTAGTACCCATACCACAAGCTCTGCTTAGTTTGGGACTAGATGGCGTTGTGTGAAAAGTTGTGGAATATTATTATTATATATATATAATTCTTGGCTTGAGAGATACTAAGAGATTATTCATAAGAAATTGAATTAAATACAGGTTTATTTTGAAGAATTCAGTATTACTCCTCCCAGTCTGGGTGGAACGGGAGAGAGAATACTTCTACTGAGTGAACACCATAGAGGCTAATATTTAAGGATTGAATAGCCAGGCCACCCGTTGTATGTACATAGATTAAGAAGTGTGAGAAGATCGCGGGTTTACCACCCTATCTAACCATACGGGTATTTTAGATTCTGTATCGGGTTCCCGGGACGGGCAGAACGTGCTTATTAAGTTTTTCTGTAAGGAATTTCAGTGTTTCCCGTGCCTGGGTGAACAAGTTCAGCTGTCAGTCCCGGCTGTCATATGAAAACCTCACAGTTGTCGGTTGTCAGAAACCAGTAAATCTGACACTGGTCTAGCCAAGCGGTATCGTGTTACCCAGATACTGGGTTGTGCTTGCGGAGGTCAGAAATGCAGTCTCACGAAATAAAACACTAATACTCATCTGTATCTGGTTAGATTGAAAGCTGAAAGAGAAAGTTGGGAAAAGGCTAAGGCTCTCTTGTAAAAACTCTTTATTAGCAAAAACCCACCATGTTCCTTTAGTTGCCCTTGCTATTTGTAATGCGTGGAGATTGAAAGCGATGTATACCTGTCAATGGCCTGCCAGAACCAGATGATGACGGGGTGAGCGTCGTGGTATCCGCCGCGGTACTCCGTGTTGTTCCTCCAGTCCGCTACATCCAGCTCGGGCGCTCCTGCGATCACAAGCTCTAGTTCTCGAGCGTCGAAAGCCGCCACTAGCCTTGGGTCCACCACCTAATAGCGAAAGCAACAAATAAATAACGTTAACTCGGGGCTTATTACCTATGGAGATATCAAAGTGTATTATATAGTTTGGCTTGCATCATAAAACATTTATTCTTTTTTTTACATCATTTGAAGAAGTTTCAAACAAGGAAGATTTCATAGTTATGTACCTACATGTTGTAGTTTAGAAAGTGCTATCTTGATGTAAGTAGGTACCTTTTAATTTTCTACTGAAGGGAGTGTTAGCTTTTACTGATTTAAGTCAGTAACAGCCTACCCTGTTTCTTTAGCTGCCGGCTGTATCTCACTAGAACATTGGTTGGCCGTAGTCCCGGTTGTCTAAAGTCTAACACTGATCCTGCCAAGAGTGTTGCCCAGCTACTGGGTTGTGGAGGTCGGATAGGCAGTGGCTCGATGTAAAACACTAATAGTCAGCAGCAACCGATAAGAGTGGGAGTCGAGTCCAACATATAAATATGTATTTTAATTTTATAGGTAAGTATGTTTTATTTATCGTAATTAGTATTTATACACACTGCGTCTATCATCTCCTCTTGAATTTTCCTGTCGCAGGTCTGCTGGAAGAAATTTCTTAGGAAATAAACAGCACCTTTGTGCTCTTTTGTCTGTATTTTTTTTTAGTAAGTGTCATGGGTGTACATAAATAAATAAATATGATGCAAGAATGCGGGAGAGTAACCTCGTGGAAGCCGCGCACGAGCCACTCGGTCTGCTCGGCCACGCCGCGCTGCACGCGCCAGCGCAGCACGCGCTCGAGGTACTCCTTCTTGTTGCGCTCGGTGACGGGCACGTCGCGCCCGCCCGGCCGCAGCTCGCGCTCCAGCACGCGCCCGTCCGCCAGCCGCTCCGACACCGCGAACGTCAGCTCCAGCGACGACACGCAGCGCGCCGACTGCAATAAACACATAGCTCCTTCTTATGTCGAAATTCTCGCATCCTACTTCCTACTATCCTAATTTCTACTAATCATACCACCTAATTCCAACAAATCCTACTTCCTAGTAATCCTACCATCCTACTTCCTAGTAATCCTACCATCCTACTTCCTAGTAATTCTATCATCCTACTTTCTAATAATCCTACCATCCTACTTCCTAGTAATCCTACCATCCTGCTTCCTCATAATCCTACCATCCTACGTCCTACTAATTCTACCGTCCTACTTCCTACTATTCCCACTATGCTACTTCCTACTATCCTACTTCCTACTAATATTATAATTGCGAAAGTTCGTGAGAATGGATAACGTTTGTTATTCATACCAAAAACTACTGAGCGGATCTGAATAGCGTATGTAAATAGTTGAAATTTTAGAATAACACTATAGGTATAATGATATAGTGCTTTTTATTCTGGAATTCCCATGGAATCGTGATTTCGGGAAAAACTTCCCATGCGACCATTTTGCAGGCAGAACCTAGTAATCTATCTCCTATCTATCTATCTATATAAATAAAAATTTATCACAATAAATACTATTTGCTATTTTACACGATTTTTCATGGCGTCGTGATGCGCTATATACCTACAGAACTTTCTGCTAAAATACTTTCCTGAAAAAGGCGTCAATTTTGGAACCTGCACCAACATTCATTCTATAAACGATAGAGAGGTGATAAAGCAGCCTTGTATTGGCAAAGTAATATACATTAATAAAACTTCCGCGTGTGATAAGATTGATAACAATATGTGTGCCAGATGTAGACTGTGTGTCAAGGGTAACTAAAAACACTTAATTTTCACTATCCTCTAACTACAAAAAATATTCGTAAAAGACGGTCAATGATTCTCGATAGATTAAACTAGATATTCGTTTATGTTAAGTCTAGGGTCGGCAGAAACCGTCTGTAGTCCTGAAGAACTTATGTTAGAACAGATAGCATATAAAAGTCTATAGGTAAATCAGAAACTTAACGCTTCTCTTCCACATTTACAGTGCACACAGCCAAGGTGTGGATCTCTCCACCGGCTTACATGTTCCCCATTTATGACCTGTCAGCCTTTAAAGCAAGAGTGAACAGGCTACCTACTACTGGGCTCGCTCGTCCCAAAGTACCTCATCTATCGCATACCATCAGGCATGAAAGGGGGAAGAGTCAGTCAGTCTTGAGTCAGTCAGTCACGTCAAGAGCGGGTTGGCGGAAAAAAGAACTCAATTATCCAGCAATTCTCGTGGTTGATCTCACCTGTAGCCACCGCAGTGAGGCGGCAAACTGAGCGTCTAGTGCGTCCACATCTTCAAGCGCGGGAGGGAGTCGCAGTAACGCCCGGTAGAGGGCTCGCGTGAACCACGCCTCTAGTAGGTACCCATGCACCAGCGCCAGGCCTAAAACGCGCCCTGAGAAGCGGAACCTGAGGACAAACATGAAAACCATCAGTATACTGGTGTATCTGATAAACAAAAGGAATTTGGGCAAATTTTTTAAATGAAAATAAACGTTAAAGATAAAGATATTATTTCAAAATAATCTTGTAATAACCATTTGCTGTACAAATATTATCTACTTAGTTTATTATTTTATGCACCTGCTACCATTGCTTCTTTTGAATAAAGATTTAAAAAACAAATAAATATCAGCGAGGCGGCCCTAACCGTCGAACAGCACACCTACTTTCATTGGAGCTTGTTTCCAAAAGTTCTGGAAGCAGTGCAGCAAGCATATATACAAAAAAAAACTTTTTACCAAAAAATTAAACCGACTCCCAAAAAACACTGCAAAGTGAAAAATAACTTTAATTTCGGTAGTCGGTGTCTTTATTTTGTTTTTTCGTTTTTGGCACCGACTTCCGAAATTAAAGTTATTTTTCACTTAGCAGTGTTTTTTGGGAGTCGGTTTAATTTTTTGGTAAAAAGTTTTTTTTTCACTCTTTTTAGTTGGATGATTTTTAATTTACCTAGTTACAAGAGCCTAAATGTCAACTACTTATAACCTTTTACAAAATATTGCTTTTCCCAATGCTGGGCCATTAATTGTTGAGGAGTTCTCCTGGTACTTCACCATCAGGTCTACATCACCATATGCATTGTGACGAGCATAAAGTGCTTAACATCCATATTCAAATAATCGAATCGCAATCCACTCAATACTTATTATTGAGTAGTTTCGGCGGCCATCTGTGGTCTTCATCATCAGTTCCACTTCCCCAAATGGTACTTTTTGAGAGCAACTGCACAAGTTTCTATAAGAAATACCCAAAACGCCATAGGTGTGCCTATAATATTTGAAGAGTTCCCTCGATTTCTCCAGAATCCCATCATCAGATCCTGACTTTGGTGATAATGGTACCAATTTCGAAGTATACCCATTCGAACAAAAAAAGAATTTTCCAAATCGGTTCAGCCGTCTTCGAGTACTCGATGATCATACATAAAAAAAAAAAAAAAAATATATACGCGTCGAATTGATAACCTCCTCTTTTTGTCGTCGGTTGAAAATGCTCCATAGTTGTTTTGTCGTTACAATAAGACCACCACGTGGTGCGGTAATACTTTACATCGTAAGAGATACCAAAGTCAAGTAGGTACGTACATACCTACATAGGTGCATAAGTAGCGACACCACATCGTCAAAATATTAGTTATAGTTAGTCTACTTTGTGATTGGGGATGCTGGACCAAATCAATCTACCTAAAATTACCACGTGACCTAAATAATACTGAACCCGAAATACGTTGTAAATGTCTCCAAAGTATATTACAGAGCCCACTGGTGCGTAGAAATCGTTACACATCAGTTAAATCGAAACATAATACTATTTAATAGTTACTTCAGAGCTTGCACAAAAACTGGGTAAATCTGTATGTTTGTTTGTAACCAAATACATGCTGTTTGTTGTAATCCGAGACGCGAGCGCTTGGGATGCGCTTGCGCTGAACGACGCTGAGTAAAAATAAACACAGAGGGCGCTGGCGACGGTGTAAAAATAAATCATAATAACGGAAATATCTGTTACGCTCTGTGGAAGGGATGCGATGTTTATTATTGTGGAAGTAAGACTGTCTTTAGTCGAGAGAAAATGGGTCAGTTTTATGGGGTAAAATGGATGCAGCAATAACGCGTGGTGTTTTAGCAAGGTTGCCTGTGGGCTGTGATCCCTATCACGTGGAACTAGGCACAAAAGAAGGCCTTTTTGTCTATTATTTGGAATCATTAAATATTTGTAAAAGATAAGTAATCGGTCGTTTTGATTGCAGTTTTGCGTTGAGTATGTTTATTGTTGTGTCTTTGTGTATGATCGGTACAGGGCAAAATTCGCCTGCCTTTATTCCTTTTTTATAGCTAACTATTTTATATTTCAGGTTGGTATTTTTTTCTAGACTTAGCACGCTGCCGGTTCCTGCAGTCAGCGGAATACAAAAATCTAAATACGTATTTTTGAATTGTTAGTGCTCAATTATGTTATTTCTTTGTCTGCTTAGTTTGTCTTTTCTATTCAATAAGTACTACCTGCTTGAGAACCAACTTACGTCTTGTTATGGCTTTATACTAACTAGTCATAAAAGGGCTGCAAAAACAACTATTATCGACTGCCAAATATAACTACAAAGTACCAAATAAGTTTGATTTGTTTTGTGTTTTAAGGTGATTTGTAGTGTAGTATTTTTTTCAGCTTTTAGTTTATTGCAAGAGCCTATACAATTCGAGGAGAGTAGAAATCCAGTATCAAATTCTGATTTGATGACAACGGAACCACCTTAGGAGTAACTATATAAGTCAATCTTACATGAAAATATATACCCAAAAGAAAATAGAACTTAGAACGAAAAGAAAGTAGAACTTCAACCTTTGTTAGAAATCGGTTAAAAACGAACAAGTTAAATTATAAACTACCAATGCTAACATTAATTAATGATATGAAAACGGTATCTGTTAAGCATGGGAGTTAATTATAAAATGAATTAATTGTGAAATAAAACAACAAAAAATATTATATCAATTTAAAAGCTAGTTTAAACAATTGATCTTCCAATTTTGTGCAGAATTAATCATAAAAATATACTTTGGGTAATTAACATTAAAATATAAATCAACTTATCAGATTTTATAACAATAAAGGATAATATATTTGTCTGACGTCTTTGTAGCTGGATTCTACACAAATCAAAAATGAAATAAAAGAAAATTATTCCCACCAATTGAAAATTAACAATGCTGAGCTTTGAAAATAATTTAGTTACATTGTAAATGATTTATTACTGCTATCAAAGACTTGGGTTCCGTAGCCGAATGACAAAAAACGAAACCCTTATAGATTAGAGATGTCTGTCTGCCCATCGGTATGTCACATCCACTTTAATCCGAAACTATTAGGACTACATAGTTGAAACTGGGTAGGTAGATGTATTCTGTGAACCGCTTTACGATTTTTATACGAATATATAAAAAAACGGGTTCCCCATACATGGAACTGGCACAAAAAATCATCAAACCTATACGTATGGGATGTCTATAAAATGCCTATAGGTGACTTTAAATGACATTGAGGTTCCTAAAACCGTTTGTTCTCAAAGTCAATCTTTTGAAAAATAGAAATTCGACTTTTAAAATAAGAGAGTGCACAATCTAAAGTTGTAGATCTTAATGAACACCTTCAATAAAAATTGATTTGAACGAGATGCAGTCAGCAATTTTTATGGTTTATACAAACACTATGAAAAACGTTTAACTAAGAAAAATGAAAAAAAAAGGGTTCCGTAGTAGCTACTACGGAACCCTTTATGGGCGATTCCGCGACTGGCACTTAGCCACTAGTCTCCAAGTGTCAATCCTCATGGATTTAGGCACGCTTACCGTTTTGGTAAGTAACCGATTAAGTCGTCTAAGTGCTTGACTGGGGTCTCTTACGGCTCCCCTAAATGGGTCCCTTAACACAGAAGTCGACGTGGCGGGCGGCGCGTATTGTTCCACGCGCGTCTCTCTTATGTAGGTGTCGCGGAAGAGGACTAAGGCTGAGATTCAGAGACGAGTCTAAGCTTGAACTTACACTTCCATCTGTCAAAATCAACGACTTACCCTTACATTTGTATTCAGAGACGTTCGGAACACGTCTTAAACTTAGCGTGAACTAAGATAAGCCAAGTAGTCAATATCGACTACTTAAGACGGAACTAGCGCCACCAAGTGGGCTAAGGTGTAACTAATTTCGACAACGTAAAAGTTGCCATTTATTCGAGCGCGTGGTATTTTTTTTCTCTTTTAGATTGTAAAATTACGTATTAGCATCATAAAATGCTTTTATAACTGACATTTATAACATTTTGCTTTTAAAAATGGCCATAGAGAAGAGAGTGTAAGCTTAGCTAAGACCTTGCTAAGACCGACGTAAGTTTGACAGGGACTGTCTCTGAATACGAATTTCTAAGATGCGCTTAGCCACGACTTGGCTTAGAGCGGTCTTCGCCCGTCTTATGTTCTTGTCTCTGAATCTCAGCCTAAGACTCCGCTTGAGACGTCATAAAGCGGGGTCGCATTTATGAGTATTTAAGTCCCTCTGCAGCCCCTGGCGGAAGTTGCGAGGGAACACAAGGTGGTTTTAGTGAGAGCCTGATTGACACCCTCGCTCGACCCAGGAAGACCATCTTTTTATATCCGTGGGAAACCTTGAAAAGGCACACCTCACAAAACCTCACAAAAATTTTTTCGGTGATCACCATCACATAGAATGATGGGGCCCCGTTATCTCTTAAAAGACCACTCCGGAGTCCCCAAGGTACCGTGGCGTATTTTAGCCTGTCTTTAAATGCAAAAATACGGTACCATGTTCATGAATGGATATTAAAAGGCTGATAAATTAACAATAAGTGTAGTAACCCAACAAATTGTCCGCAGTAATCGTACTTAAATAGTCTAACAACATCTATTTACATGTCACTTGTAAATGCTTTGGTAATTACTGATATATCCTAATGATGTATAGTAAATACATAATGTTGTATACAGGTTGGCTTAACAAGATTATAATACAGCTATTTGAATTGATAAATGATAGCTAGGAAACATGTATTACTTTAAATAGTTATTTTAATTTGAATTGATTGTATATCTTAACAATTAATTTTGCTTACGTTTTAATTGATCTACATCCCAGGTAGGAAGGAGACGTCCAGTGACCTTAATGCGAACTTCCATATTTACGTCAATTGTACGTCACATACGTCACAGACCAATATGACACGTCTAAATGACGTTAGTTTTACGACGTAATAAAAACGTCAAAAATAGTCCCATAAATTGACGTCATTTTTAACTTCACAGACGTAGCGGTCCAATAAAAAACGTGATAGGGACGTCTTCGTTTAAATATTAAAAGACGTCATAATTGTTCATATTATCTAAGTTTGAATGGCGTCTGTTTTACGTCACTAATAAATACCATGTTTATCATGATGACTGCAGTAATGTGGACCTACTAGGTAGGTACTAAACTTTGCATTATGTAGCGGGACTCTATACAAACAAGAAAAAATAAAAACAGAAAAAAAATAGTTTCGCATTCTTTTCTGTTTGGATGTAGCTGGAAGGGTCACGGTTTAAGTAAGTTATATCGGGTTAGAAGCCATGTCTACATCTTCTATGGGGTTAAGGTGATTTTCGAAACGATAGATGATAGTACGGTGGCCAGCGCATGAAGTTAAATCAAACTGTTAAATTTCTCCAAATGATTTTAAACCTTAAATCCTTACACGTTAAGTTCAAAATTGATTGCAAAAATTTGACAGTTTGTGGTATTTCTTTGTAAAAATATTTGGCCCTATAGCTGAGTGGTCTGGATGTGGTGGTGGCTCTGGATGCTAAGGTGATCCTTGTTTTTATTGAATCATCGTGTTGGGAGCCACCAGACTAAAATATGCCTTGACTGTCCCGAGGACAGTCAAGGCATATTTTAGACCCGGGGACCCAAGGAAAAGATCGTGACATACCCGACCTAATCATAATGGTGGATACTTACTAAAGTACTGTATAGATGGTCTGACTCTTTATTTTAGTCGGTTATTAAATTCCCTACATTTCGACATGGTACCAACGAGTCCTACGACAACCCTAGAAGTTCTTAATCTGTGAATTAAAAAATATTTTTCACTCACTTGGTGGATACTCCAGCTCCAGGGTAGCCCGCGAAATTCAATTTTTTTTTAGTTTTTTTAACGACTGTTTAATTGCTAAATACGTTCCTCGACCTTTATGAACTTGGTACTTGGAATTGCATGATGATTATAACTCTGTAACTGCATACGTCTTACAGCCGCGAATCATATTTTAATCAATATACAACCCAGCACTGGCCTGCAAATTGCAAATAACGTAAGAAAATTTGAATTTCGCGGGCTGTCCTGACGCTTTTACCTAGTTTGATAAAACATAGTGTATTACATACTCTTTGTAGTTTGAACGCATCACTGTTGGCTGGTGTTGTCCCGCCCGTGCTTTTTTTTTCATTTAGATTCCAGTGTTGCCAACTCAGTAGATTTTCCACTAGTTCTGGTGGTTTAGACTATTCTATTAGCAAATAAATATTGGATTTAGTGACTAGTGAATTTTTCTAGTGACTGATTGCTTCAGTTAGTGGTACATATGGTATCACAACAACCATCAACAACTAGTACGTTTTCAAAAATACTCTGCGACATTTGTTATATCTTTATTGGTTTTACCGCACTCTAACGCTGATGTAGAGCGTTTGTTTAGCATGATGAACGTTGTCAAGACTAAACAGAGAAACCGGATGAAGATAAAGCTCTATCTTCAATTGTCACAATTCGTGCTGGTTTAGAACGTGAAAGCAAATGCTGCAATAACAATATATTACCAAATAGTGTAGTGCAAAAAAATGGAAATTACGGAGATATTTATTTCTCAAAAGAATTACAAATTCACTTACAGAGAAAAACAAAAGGATTGCAATGTTATCTGCCAGTAAGCGTAGATAAAAGACAGACAAGCAAATAAAATGTATCTTAAAACAATACCATTGGGATAATACTTCGACTTAGCATCGTTTTAGCCAGTAAGTAAGTACAAAATTATCAAATTAAAGAAGGTAAGTTTACACACAAGAAACAAAGAAACAACACAAAAGTTTGAGCGATGAGGGTAGGGTGCAATTAAATAGTTAATTGTTGCGTGTTTACTAAGGCCTACGACACAGTGCAGAACATAAAGCGATTCATTAAAATGTTTTTGGTTAATACTTGTACTTATTCCATCTTTATTTATTTAATATTAAATTTGTTTGTATTTTATGTTTTTAAACATGTATACACATTTTTTTTTTTTTTAATTTGCAGTGAATTATCTTTATATATTTTTTTAAAGTTTTCTTGTATACGTATGATGATTTGATCTCTTTTATATCTTTAGGTAGTTTGCTAAAGAAGTTGGCTTAGTCCTAGGCTGGAAATTAGGAATTAGGAAATCTATTCTTCACTAACTGAAAATGCAAATGAAAGCGACTCTTCTGGAGATGATCAACGTTATTAGGCAGCTCTATTTTGTGATTACAAAAATAAATCCTTATTTCTTTTTACAATATTGTTGTTTTATTTCCAAATAACATTTAAGGGTATGAGCACTTAGCCCGGAATTGGTTGAGTTGAATTAATGGTTTTCTGGTGGTTTGCGAGACCGGTAAGCACAGAACTTAGATAATATACTCTAGCGAGCCGGTAAGCTTAGTGGTTTACTCACACGAACTCACATTTGGTGGGTTCGTAAAAATAAAGTTGGCAATACTAATTTAGACATTGTACAATGGATGGTGAATTATTTATTACTTATTGAAATCCAATATTACTGTAAGTATGTTTTCGGTTATCCAATTCGACGAATCTGACGGTGGCAGTGTATCCATTGTACTTAACAAATGGCTTACGCCACGGCGCCGCGAAGTACATTGGCCGCCGATTAAAGATGGAAAATCATTTAATCGTCTACTTACCCAAAATATCGACAATTCCCCTGATGATAGCTGGAAATTATATGGTGTAAAGCGCATCTTTGCGGAAACTGGTAAGTGATAAAGATGAAGATAATTAAGGTGATTGCTTCAGGGTAGCCATTTGTTTACGTTTTTTGCAATTTGCAGGCCAGTGCTAGGGTGTTTGTTGATGAAAATTTGATTCGCGGGTGTAAGACGTATGTAGTTACAGAATTATAATCATCAAAATCATCAATACAACCCTCCAAGTTCATATAATTCGAGAAACTACTTTTTCGAGGTCAAAGTCATTCCTCGAATTAAATGAACTTGGAGGGTTGTATTAATGATTATAATTCTGTATCTACATACGTCTTACACCCGCGTCTAACATTTCAATCAACATACAACCTAGCACTGGCATGCAAATTGCAAAAAACGTAAGAAAATTTGAATTTCGGGGCTACCCCGAATTTCGGTAGCTTTGCCAGCCTTAAGAGGTCCTGAATAATCTCATCATCATCAAAAACCCACAGAAGTCCACTGCTGCAGATAGGTCTTCCAATAAAAGGGGGGATTTGGATCGTAATACGGCACGCTGCTTGAGGGGTGTTGCTGTTGGCAGATATGGTTCACCAGAGCCTCGTTCACTTGATTATTCCTACACCCCACGGTCGGTTCAGTTTGGAATGCAATTTTGCATCTGCTACATGTTTAGTACTTACCTACTTCTTACTCTTACATTACCTACAATGCAATATGTGTTTAGTCAAAAAAAACCACATGGTGGAGGCTTTTGTTTTAAAATCTTTGGTTTCTACAGCATCTATGTGTTGGTTATGGTCTGCATCTTCTGCATGTTTATTACTTCAATTGCATTACATATAATGCAATCTGTGGTATGTCTGTCCTGATGTGGCATGGTGGGGCTTTTGTTTCAAATCTTTAGTTGGCAACTTGGCAGTCTATTAAAGTACCTAGTTTATCAGCATATATATGTCAGTATCAAGTTCCCATAGGAAGACTTTACTTTCAATTTGTGCTTATTAACTGCATGACAATGGTTTAACGCTGACCGGTGCATTCTGTTTTTAACCGACTTCTAAAAAAGGAGGAGGTTCTCAATTCGGATGTTTGTATTTTTTTTTTTTTTTTTTTTTTTTTATGTTTGTCCACGCATAACTCCGTCGCTTGCCAACCGATTTGAAAAATTCTTTTTTTGTTGGAAAGGGTATACTTCCCAAATGGTCCCATGAAAATTTTATCGAAATCGGACGAGCCGTTTCTGAAAAATCAAAAAATGTCGAAAAAACTAATTTACCTTGATGATCTTTTCGTTTACTCTGCATTGCGTTTTTTGTTCGCGCATAACTCCGTCATTTACGAATCGATTTGGAAAATTCACTGACCCACTAAAAAGCGCGAAAATAAAAACTTTTTTGCAAAAAATAAAACCGACTTCCATATCAAAACACTACAAAGCCAAAAATAATTTTAATTTCGGAAGGCGGTGTGAAAAAAAAAAGAAAATACAAAACCAATAACACCGACTACCGAAATTAAAATTATTTTTGGCTTTGTAGTGTTTTGATATGGAAGTCGGTTTTATTTTTTGCAAAAAAGTTTTTTTTTAGATGATTTAGAAAAGGCTAAGAAAAAGTTAAAATTATCAGAGGTAACATCAGATTTACAAACTGATGCAGAGACCGAAACAGAAAGGCCAAAACGTAGAGCTGTAAGAACGAAACGTTACATTTCCAGTGATGATGATGATAATCCACCACCTTTGAAAAAGCATTTTGCAAAACGTAAGTGTAATGCTAACTGTATAGATTTGAATCTATAAACTTTCTGCTTATGACTTCACTCACAATATCTGCTGCCAGTATTAATTTTTTTTTGTTACATTACAGGTATTGAGAACGAACAATCAGTTACTGTTTCACCACCTATATTACACCAAAGAGTTGATGAAACAAGAAATGATGATTTAAATCTAAGTGACTCTTCAGATTCAGTAATTCAAAATACTCCTAGAAGAGATTCTTCACCATCACTCAGAAGTGAAGTAAACAAAAATACAGCTAAGAGAGTTCCTGTTTTGAAATCCTGTGCAGTCTCTAGCAACATAAAGTCATACACTGCTTTGGCATCTAGATCACATCCCAGATTTGATGATGAAATAAGAAATGAAGATGCTTTCAATCTAAATGAGTTTGAATTGGATTCAGTGATCCAAAATACTCCTAAGAGAGTGTTTGCTTCACCATCCTGTGCATTTGGAAGTCATACAAAGAAAAACACAGGTAAAAGAAGATTCTAAAAGCTGACACCAACATCACAGCTTAGATTCTGTCGCTTTTCGGCTTTCTGATTGGCCAATACAGCCACTATCTAAAACTAGCTAAGAACAGAATCAAAACTGTGACATAATTATTATTGCCAGCCTATCCATCCTGTACACTGCAAGAAAGTTGTTTGTAATAGAGTTAACTACCTTCTACCAGAAGCTTTGTCCACATAGTACCTCAGTTAAAAAGTAGCTATTGTCCTTCTTATGATATAAACTAAATCCATGCCATTAAAATCCTTTCAGCCGTTTAGTCATGATGAAGTAAAAAAGATATAGTTACTTTCGCTTTTGAACCCCAACTAAAAAGAGTGTATTTATAAGTTTGAGGCTATAGTGTGTCTGTCTGTTTGTCTATAGCCTCACGAGTATTGCCAAATTATTTTTTCTGTTCTGCTCTCTTTAAGGTTTTGAAGAAAAAGTGCTTGGAGTACTAGCAAGTATTAAAGCGCAAAATGAGCAAATAATCTCACTTCTAAAGAAAGAAACCACTCAAGATGCCGCACCACCACTGAAACCTAATATCAAGTTCCCTTTAGAAACCTCTGAAGACATATCAGAAATAGAAACTTATCTTCAAGATGAAGACAATTCAAAACTTCTAGTAATATATTTGTTTTTTTACATATATATTCAAGCCAGAATTACCAACATAAATGTTCATGAGTTCCATTCCAGTTTATTACCATCTAAATCCCAAATGTTGGCATTTGTTCCAACAGTGGACACGTACAATAGGCTACTGATTATATTAATTATGAGAAGAATTCATAAGAAAATTTAAATCTTTTTTTCAGATTCGTTACTTAAGCTCCCTAGGAGGACGAGATGTTGCAACAAAAGTGTACAGAGTGTTGAAGCATATAATGATCGACTGGCTTGCTTCACAATATAACTTCTATGGCAAGCGATCAACAAAAAAACCGTTTTGCAATATGAAGCTCAAATCTGTGATAATAGGTATGCTCCATAATAATAATAAATCATTGTCTGTGATAATAGTAACTTCATACAATATAGGTACAATAATATTATTTAGGAATGTGTGTATGTTATAATTTAATTTAATAAAAACTGACCATGTCTACTGTTTGTGTGTAGTCTGTAAGTTTTGTAGGTATGCATTAATTTAGGCAGTTAAATCTTTTAGAATTGATACAAAAATAATTTTATTTTCAGAGAGCATCAAATGGTCATCACCAGGATCAAATAATAAAGATATAGAAGACTGCATAAAAGTTTGGCTAAAACATGCACCGGAACGGCTGAAAAGGCACAGCAATAAGTGAAAAATAAGGTATATATTGTTTTCTTTGTGGTTATATTGACCTTGTACAATAATACAACAATATTATAATGTGTGTAATTTCATTGCAAAAAAGCAAGTTCAGATAGGTACCAAGTTGCCACTTTCATTGATTACATTAATTAGACAGTAAAATTTAAATTAACATGAATTAATATAAAAATAATTTTAATTTCAGACAGCATCTATAAAACTAATCGCAAATAAATAACTCGTCCACCAGGACTAGGATTTAATAATAATGATATTGAAGACTGCATGCACGAAGGCGGCTAAGAGGCAATGAGTGAAAAAATTACAAAAATTCCTTACAAACATAAGGTAGATGTAGGTCACCGGCAGATGCAAAGACGGACAAGGGCCATAAAACTTGAGATTGTAAAGGAAATACAGGCGACTGCGGCCGCTAGAAACGATCATAGTAATAATAATTTAGAAATAGTTGCCCGTAATTATTATTGTAACAATCATAACATATGTTCAAACAACAATGTTTGTTGCGTCCCAAATGTAATTTTGAACGCTCTTTTTGGTGTGGCAACATTCTATTGTCTTTGATCTTGACATAACCTTTTTGACTTGACAGATTGACTTTGCTTGGAAAAAATGCCGGTCATGGGAACCGCTCTTGTGTTAATATAATTGGTAAAATATTGTTGAATTCGCCTGTTGAGACCGATAATTGGGTCGCGAATTATTTGTTGGTTGAAGTGTATTCCCCATTTGTTGAAATCCCCGGGGTATTGTTGAATCGTACGCCGCCTTGTCGTCGGTTGAGCTGGCACGCGGAATTAATTGAAAATCGAATTGGATCTCACGAGATATGAACAGATTAATTGTGTTCAGTGATTGATTGAACTTTGTAAGCTCGGATTAACAAGAATCCAGTGATATTTCTCGGAACACATCGCCTTATTGTCTACCACGCGTAGCGCGCGCTTGCTGGAAACGAGTTGGGTGTGATGCTGGTCGGGACGGCGCCATCTGAAGATCGACGCCTTGGGACCGTCCTAGAACCCGTAACTTACATCACACGTTACAATTACTCACCCTCATATTACATACAAACCACACTTGGAGCGTGACCTTGGAAGGTTCGACCCCAAGCCTACCACAACGTAGGGCTCCGCGTAATCGCGGACAGTTCGACATACCAGTTACCGTTGGCTGGGCTTGGGGTCGAACAAATTGGTATGCAGAGCGTGGTTTTAATATAAAACTGGTAGCAGAAGCGCGGCTCTTATAATAAGATCCACTGGTTTAATTGGAAGTTTTGAATATTGTTGAAAACTTAAAACTTGAGTTTAATTACTTAACACAACTTATAACTTGATAAGTTTGAATATATTGCTTTGTCAGCCGGGCTCAAATAGTACTTGTAGTTTGTACTGTAATTTGTAGTGCTAGCCCCTTAGAATTGAATGACAAACAGGATTTATTTGTGAAATTAGGAATTATTGGTATAATTTGGTACATAATTTGGTACATAATTTGGTACATAATTTGGTATTTGTTGAAATTAATAATTGAATGTCATTGATCTGAATTTGAAAGGTTATCTAAATAATAATTACACATAGTCTAACATAATAGGACTTGAATTGTGTGTATTGGTTATTGCATTTATAGTAATTATTGGATTGTTGATAGAGATTCTCCGGCTCAATATTATACTTCAATTGTTGTATTTAATTGTTGGTGTGATCCTGCACAATATATACATTGAATTGTTATTTATTTTGTAACTAGCCATCCTTAGCAAGCTAGATTCATACTTGGAATAAGTACAGGGTTGGATTTGGACTTGAAATAATTGAATTTGAATTTTTATTTTGTTGAATATATTTGGCCGGCTAGCAAGTCATTGCTGTTTGTTTAATATTTGATTGTTGGTTGTTGATTGTTGTTTTGTATTAATATTTGATTGTTGCAATGGCCTCATTAAGGGCAGTCAGGGAGGCTGCTGCGGGATTGACCTCACAGTTGAGATGGTTCACATCGGCAGCTGCAACTGTTGAGCGTGTGGAATTGGAAGAGCTCACCCTTGCTCGGTATGGGCAAGTGATTGAGAGGATCAAGTCAGCTGATGCTGCGCTCACGCGCTTCAACGAGTACATCATGGACGTGGATTTGGGGGTGATGGATCAGTCGGCCCGCGATAGGATTTTGGGTGACTATGACCAGATTATCCACCTGGGGGATGTCATATGTCTACGAGCGCGGGAAATTTTGAAGAGCCGGGTGCCTGATGCGGCCAAGCCGAAGACCCCTGTTGTTGCAGGCCCTGGACTATTGAGTAGGCTGCCCACCCTGGAGCTGCCACATTTTGACGGTCGCTTGGACCACTGGCTGGGCTTCCTAGATCTCTTTGAGAGTCTTGTCGATGCACGTTTGGACCTCGGACCTGCCCAGAAGCTGGCCTATTTGTTGTCTGTCCTGGAGGGCGAAGCCAGAGCCTTGGTGCAGCACTTGCCGGTGACGGATTCCTCTTACCCGACCGCTCTGGAGCTTCTCTCCCGACGGTATCAGAACAAGCGCTGCCTGGCTGATGTGCACATCGACCAAATTTTGGGACTACCGGCTATTGTCAGCACGTCGACGTTGCGCACTGACTTGCTGAACCCGTTGGTTTCAGCGACCAACGCTTTGAGACGCTTGGAGTTACCGGTAGAACATTGGTCCTACTTGTTGGTGCACATAGTGCTGCAGTTGCTCCCCGCGGAGTTGAGGTCACGTTTTGAGCAGAAGTATGGTGGGGATAGTGCCACCCATCTTCCCCCCTTTGACGACCTCCTCAAATTTTTGGAAGACGAGTGTCGGTTTGCGGATAACACTCGTGGCGCCACGGGGTCACCCCCACTACCTTCTCAGCCCAGAGACCAGGGACGGACTGGGGCCCGGGGGCCTGTTGATGTTCCCCCCGCCCCCCGTTTTGCTGGCGCCCGGAGTCCGCGGGCTAGGGGGCCTGTTGCTGATCGCCCCGCCCCTCGTTTTGCTGGCGCCCGGAGTCCTCGGGCTAGGGGGCCTGTTGATGATCGCCCCGCCCCCCGTTTGGCTGGCGCCCGGAGTCCTCGGGCTAGGGGGCCTGTTGATGATCGCCCCGCCCCCCGTTTGGCTGGCGCCCGGAGTCCTCGGGCTAGGGGGCCTGTTGATGTTCGCCCCGCCCCCCGTTTTGCTGGTGCCCGGAGTCCTCATCATTGTGACTTTTGTAAGGCAACGGGACATGTCTTGGCGCGTTGCCGGGACTTTTTGAATTTGCACGTAAGTTCCCGCCGCCGCATTGTCAACGCACGCCGTTTGTGCTTTTCGTGCTTGGGGGCCCACTTCCATCGGGACTGCCCCGACCCCCGCCCGTGTAGAATTTGTGAAGGGTCCCACTTGGAGATTTTGTGCGCCAACGCGAACCGCTCCAGCAGACCAGCTTCTGAGGAGGGTTCGCGCAAGGGGGGGTACCCCGGAGACGAGCACCGGGCTGAGACCCGCGATTCTGTACGCCGTACTCCACCCCCCGCGCAAGTTGAACGGGAGCCCCACGAGCGCCATTTGGTCTCCCCTCGTCAGGGAGAACGCGCATTGGCTGCTAGGCAGCAGTGGCCGGGTCGGCGCCGCTGCCTTTCCCCTCCGTGGGCGGAACGTCCCCGGCTGGAGTCGCGCCCTCCGCCATTCGGGCATCCGGTGGGATATGCCCCTCCAGTGATGGCGAGCGGCTCGGGACACCGCGCGGACGAATGGTTTGATTGTTGGCCTCGTCGTGAACGAAGGCAGCCTGGAAGCGGCGATCGGTCGCCGCCCAGGCATCACTAAGAGATTGACGCCTGCCCCGCTAAAGAAACCCCCCGATCAAGACGGTTTTGTTGCCAACGGCCTCGGTCACGGTCTGGGGACCCTTGGGTGACTCGATTGTGGTCTGTGCCATTTTGGAGACGGGAGTCCGGGGTTGCCTTTGTCTTCTTGGTTAGCGGGACAGGTTGGCCTGAAGGTGAACGACCTTTCAGGCAAGATTTGGGGAATTGGCGAACCGGCTGACACCACTGTTGAGGGAAGGACCTGGTTTGAGGTCACCCTTGTGAGTTGTCCTTACCCTAAAATTGGTGCTCCTGCCCTTGTTGTAACTGAACTTGGTACAATTGTTGGTGACTGATCGTCACACTAAGAACTCGCATGCCGGTTGCAATGCGCTGTTGGCCATTCTGCAGCGAGAATTTTGGATTTTGTCGGCTGATCGCGTCAATGAGGCGAGGCCCTTTGCTGGCGTCGTAACGGATTTTGTTGGTCCCCCTTTGTTGAAGACGTCCACCCTTCGTAATAGCAAGATTGTTAGGGCTTATTTGTGTGTTTGTATGCCTGTCAACCAAGGCAGTACATTTGGAGCTGGTAACCTCCCTCTCGACAGAGGCCTTTGAGGCGACTTTGGAAAGATTTGTGTCTCGCCGTGGGTTACCTTCCTTGATTGGGTTTGATTGCGGTACGAATTACAAGGGTACAAGTAACTATTTGAAGGAGGTATACGCCTTCCTTAATGAGAGCCAGGTTGATATTGGTAATAGTTTGGCCCGCCGAGGGGTCTCTTGGTTGTTTGACCCGCCAGCCTCCCCCCATTGGGGGGGGTATTTTTGGGGCCGCGGTGAAAGCGGCAAAGGGACGCTGGCGGAGATTGTTGGGAGACACCGTTCTCACCTTTAATGAACTAGCTACGGTATTTGGCCGCATTGAAGCTGTGTTGAATTTGCAACCTTGTCAAGACTTCCAATTGATTAGCGGACGGGTAGGCCCGTCCGGGGGGGGTAGATGTTGCGTCCCAAATGTAATTTTGAACGCTCTTTTTGGTGTGGCAACATTCTATTGTCTTTGATCTTGACATAACCTTTTTGACTTGACAGATTGACTTTGCTTGGAAAAAATGCCGGTCATGGGAACCGCTCTTGTGTTAATATAATTGGTAAAATATTGTTGAATTCGCCTGTTGAGACCGATAATTGGGTCGCGAATTATTTGTTGGTTGAAGTGTATTCCCCATTTGTTGAAATCCCCGGGGTATTGTTGAATCGTACGCCGCCTTGTCGTCGGTTGAGCTGGCACGCGGAATTAATTGAAAATCGAATTGGATCTCACGAGATATGAACAGATTAATTGTGTTCAGTGATTGATTGAACTTTGTAAGCTCGGATTAACAAGAATCCAGTGATATTTCTCGGAACACATCGCCTTATTGTCTACCACGCGTAGCGCGCGCTTGCTGGAAACGAGTTGGGTGTGATGCTGGTCGGGACGGCGCCATCTGAAGATCGACGCCTTGGGACCGTCCTAGAACCCGTAACTTACATCACACGTTACAATTACTCACCCTCATATTACATACAAACCACACTTGGAGCGTGACCTTGGAAGGTCGAACTTGGCGTCCCCAGCATTCAGGTTAGTGGTACATTTTGTTATTGAAATAAGGCCTAAGAGCCTACCACAACGTAGGGCTCCGCGTAATCGCGGACAGTTCGACATACCAGTTACCGTTGGCTGGGCTTGGGGTCGAACAATGTTAATTTATTTTCTAATAATTGCACTGATGTTAATCACGAATCACTGGAGCAAACTAGTGCTGTGCAACCAGATCCATGCTCAGATACATCAGCTAGGAACATTAGAATTAACCTCAGTAATGATCAGAGACCTGTTACACAACATTATGATGTACAAAGTGTTCAGCTATTTGTGCCACTTGAAGAGAGTGATGTACAGCAGTGTTCTGAAAGTCCATCTTCCACTGATCTAAAGAATGTAGAAAACAAAGATTTACCTTTCCGACTACGACAATGGGGTGTTCATCATAGTATTTCACAAACAGCAACAGATAGTCTTTTAAAAATCCTTGCACCAATATGCCCTGAATTACCAAGCAGTAGTCGTACATTGTTTAAAACTCCTTTACAAATAGAGATAAAAAGTTTAGACTCGGGAGAAATGGTTTACCTCTGTTTACAAAATCAATTAGAAAATATATTAACACATTGCGATCTATCGTTTATAGACCATAATAATAAAATTGTAATGTCATTTAATGTGGATGGTCTCCCTCTTTTTAAAAGTAAAAATTCACAATTGTGGCCCATTTTAGGACTAGTTAAAAATTGTTGTAATGCTAAGCCTTTTGTTATTGCCCTGTATTATGGAAACACGAAACCTTCGCCTTTAGACATGTATCTTAAAGACTTTGTTGATGAACTTTCGCAATTACTTCAAGCAGGATTTTTCTTCAAAAGTAAACATTATACAATTAAAGTACACAGTTTTGTTTGTGATGCACCTGCAAGGGCAATGGTCAAATGTACCAAATCCCATGGTGGGTATTCCGCTTGCGATAAATGTTTTGAAGTAGGTGAATATGTTCAAGGGCGCGTAGTATACAAAAGTGTCACAGCTACCCGCAGAACTGATTCACAATTTCGTGAACAAACTGATGAAGATCATCACATTGGTGAATCTCCCTTATTAAGGCTTCAAATTGATTTAGTTTCAGTATTTCCAATTGACTATATGCATGCTGTTTGCTTAGGAGTTATGAGAAAGATGTTGAATGCTTGGGTTGGTGGTGATTTGAAAGTTCGTTTACAAAGTCGATTAGTGAATAGCATATCTGATAGACTTGTTATTTGTCAAAAATATATGCCAATAGAATTTAATCGTCGACCTCGTGCTTTAATCGACTTGGCTCGTTGGAAAGCAACCGAGTTTCGTATGTTTTTGTTATACCTTGGTCCCGTAGTCTTAAAAGATATTTTATGTACTCCACTGTACAAAAATTTCCTTTTACTTCATTGCGGTATAAATATATTATGTTCACAAAAACATACTACAAAGTTGGGTTATGATTTTGTAAGTGAAATTTTAGTAATGTTTATCAAACATTCCGAGAAGGTGTATGGATCAACGTTTCTCATTTACAATGTTCATGTTTTATGTCATATAAGTGATGATGCAAAATTGCATGGGGTTCTAGATAATTTTTCAGCATTCCCTTTTGAGAATTATCTAAAGACACTCAAAGGCTTAGTTAGGTCACCTAATAAGCCTTTACAACAAATATACAGACGTTTAAAAGAAATTGATTCGGCACCTGAACACAGTAATAATTATTGTAAAAAAGAAAATTTGCTTTATTATGAACATAGCTCAGGGCCTGTCCCAACTAACGACTATAATTATAATACTTTTATGAAACTTCTCTGTAAAGGTTTTACTATTTATGTATACTCACGACGTGTAGCTGACTGTTACTGTTACACTAATAAAAACAAAGTAATCCAAGTTCACAATGTGCTAGAATGTTGTCATGACAAAAAAGTATACCTTTATGGAAAAGAATTTAATACTTACTCTTGTTACTATGATTATCCTTTTGATTCTTCTATACTAAATGTTTTTGAGGTAAATAACATTTCTGAAGACTACAAAATGATTGCTGTAAGCGATATAATATCCAAATGTGTTTTAATTCAAGACTCGAATAATAAAAGTATATGTTTTCCGTTGCTCCATTCAGAGGCGACATAGAATTCATGTGACTGACACTGGCAGGGCCACCACCATCAGGCATTTTAATTTTGATAACACAAAAATTTAGTCGCTAATTAGTGGAAATTAGTCGTTAAATATCAGAATTGGTCGGTCACTGGTTCAAAAGATATAAGGGTTTATAGGTGGCCGATCTTGAAAGAGCCTACCCCAGCAGGGTCACATATAAATCTCAAAAATTAGGGCACCTAGCGAAGATCTGTTTTCTCCCATATTTAGTCGCCAAGTTACAGATTCAGTCGATGTATAATTAAAAAGATATTAAAGAATTCACAGTGGTACAAGCAAGTACAAAATACTTTTAAGTAGTTGTCTAGAAACTACTTAAAGTATTTTGTGCTTGCTTGTACCACTTTATGGGGAAATTGAATTCTTTAATATCTTAATAATTACACAACGACTGAATTTGTAACTTGGCGACTAAATATGGGAGAAAACATATCTTCGTTAGGTGCCCTAGTTTTTGAGATGTAAATGTGGCCCTGCTGGGGTAGGTTCTTTCCAGATCGGCCACCTATAAACCCTCATATCTTTTGAACCAGTGACCAACAATTCTGATATTTGGCGACTAATTAGCGACAAAATTTTTGTGTTAACAAAATTAAAATCCCTGATGTCTCACGAATAGTATTAGAAATGTATATAACATAGATGTACCTCTACTATGCATACTCATTAGAAAATTGTAATAAATTGTTAACTGTCTAAAAAAAATGGTATCATTTACTTTCTTAATGATAGTGTGATGTTTACTCTACACATTGTGCCAACCCTACCCAGAACAAGCGCGCATTTCTTAAACATTATTTGTTGTTTCAATTTCTGGAGTTAGCATAACACTGTCACTTATATGACCCCTGGTACGCACGAAAATTTACCGTCTTATAGGTTCTTTTAAAGTCGTAAACAAGTCATATTTTAGTTTAGAAGACGTCGCATCTAGGTAATTTTTTGGTCCTTTATAGGTACCAAATTGGTCGTCCATACGTCCTCTCATTAGTCCCACAAACGTAAGTGGGAGACGACCACACGACGTCAAATATGACGTCGTGTGCCCGTGACATTTTAACGTCACTACGAGGGCCCTCAGACGTCATCCCCGGACGTCTGTTACGTCAGTGACCGACCTTGATGTAACGTCTTAATGACGGAAAATTCCTACCTGGGATGTTATGTTTTGTTTTCTTTATCGAAAGTTGTTTTGCTATCTATACATAACAAAATGTAAGTGTCTGTCTGGGATATAATTATGTTTTCTCCAGTGCCTATAGTTATGTACACGAAAAAAGATGGGTTTTATTAAAGTTTTGTTTAATTAATAACTTTAGTTTTATTATTAATTTTTGTCTGTCTTCCGTTTTGTCCGTTTTTTTTTTAAATACAGAACTAACAATGTGGGTAGAATTCACATGAGTAGTAATCTTGTTAACCCCTCCAACTAAGCTAAATATGCTTGTGTCTGGAGTGAGTTCACGGCAATAGTGTAATGGGTTCGAACCCGCGACCTCTCGATCACAAATCCGACGCCTTAGCCATTAGACTATTAAGGTTTATTGGCTTTATGTATAAGCATATCGTTGTATTATAATAACATAACGTTGATTACTTAAAAATAAATAATGAAACTGTGATCATCAATTCTACCTACATTATACAGAGCCGGATTAACCCTGTCAGAGGCCCTAAGGCAATAGCATTCTCGGGGCCCCTTTTCTTACTTTGACTGACCAAATCGTTTGTGAACTGAGGAAACGCACATTAAGGGCTGTGGTTTTTAATATATTTGTTTACTTATTCCCATATTTGTTCTAAAATAGTTTTAATTCTACTAGTAAATCTAAAGATTTGTATTTTGTGAGATAACAGTCAGGTCCCTACGTTCACACGCACATCAAATTCTCGTTCGATGAAACATATTTTCTTGGTGCGTGCACTGGGCCTGGGCCCCTAGTTGATGCGGGGCCCCTAGGCAGTTGCCTACTCCGCCTAATGGTTAATCCGGCCCTGCCTACATACAAGCTTAGAGATATAACAATTATTTAAGAAAATATGGGTATAAATCGTGTTTTATTTTTTTGTTTTTCTATTTATATCAATAGATTCAAAATGTTGTAAAGATTATCACACCCATTTGCAATTCAATGTCCCCCAAAAAAGAAAACAAAAGATTGTCGTGGGATATTTCTTTTGCTATCATTTATAATGACCATTTGTTTGAGACAAGTTAATGATGATAATTAAAATAAGAATAAGCTTTGTTTGTGAAGATTTGTTGGTTTTGCGAACAGTCGAGAAGTAAGTGGACATCTATTGAATATTTACCAGCTAATGTATCGTTGCTGCCGTGTCATTAAAGAAAGACTGCTGAACTACGAACCTCCGAAAAGAACCACATACAATTCTCCGATCATGAACCTTAGAGGTTTTCTATTCAAGTTCTTGTGTGTGTTTTTTCACACACAGACAGACAATTTTTTATTTTCTACTTGCTTTAGTTTCATCTAGCTAGATTTACATTACATTCAGATGCACACAATATGTCACTCATATCTCATTAATTCGCATTACTAGTCCCCATTCTCCGTTGGGTTTTAGCTTGAACACTCAAGAGGTTAACATAACACAATTAGGAGATGAGGCCAAAAAGAAACACTGAAACAAACTCAGAGGTCAACGTCTCTTTTAAAGTCCAGACAATCTGTAGTGATCAAATCATGAGAGCCATGTAGGTCTGTGGCGCCCTTTAGAGGGCAGAATCAAACAGATTTGAGCAGGCCCGTCCAAACAGTGCAAGCATTTGTCAAATATCGCGTAGCTCAACTTAGAACCTTAAGGAGCTGGAACGATTTGACGAACAATACCAAAGTAAGGACATTTAGGTGGGCCGTATAAAGCACTCAAACTGCCAGAATGAGCCGTAATCCATCACTGCGGGTCACACTCCTCACCGGTCACTTCACAATGTTTCCCTTTACCGTTTTAAGAACAGAGTTGATTATGGGAATTAGACCAAATAATGACCAAGTAATTGTACCCGTCCTACAACTAGTAAATCATGCATCAACACAGAAATACAAAAGCAACTCACCATTCATGATGGTTATCGACAAAAGCCGACATGGGTGATACGTGAACCGTATACGTGTCGTTCGCTGAATATTCGAAGAGTCCGTAGTAAGGGTTGAAGAGCTCCCTTGACAGAAGAAAGAAGAATTCTCTGCTGGGCCCGCCGTAGTCCAAGCCTTCTTCTCCGTCCCACAGAACACACAGCTTGCCTTTCTGAAGCTCCTTCTTGCCGCACGACATGATTCTTCTGAAGGCGTCTTCTAGAAGATGTTCGCGACGAATATGCAGTCTGTAAGGAGGTTGGTGTGGTGTTAGATTTGATTTGAAAGTAAGATGTAGGAATTTATGTAAAGTAACGTATTCTTTTATTTTCTTTTAGTAACAGTTTGAGAATGTAATACATCATGTATAACTAAATAAATGGTTTTGCATACAGGTACAAAAACACATCATTTTCTTTTCAAATCGACCAGTATATCGATTTTCAAATAACAAATGAAATTAACTTCCGACGTAATGGGTAGGTACAACATTTCAAATTAGTTTACTTTAAAAGCCTAGACAGCTTTGTCTTTAGCCTCGTAGTAAGTCCAGGGAGGTGTCATTTCACCAGGGTTGCGGAAACGTCCACTTGCGTCTGACGTTTTATAAGTGCCTATGTTAAATATTTGAGTTTGAGTTCTAACGAGATACCGCTGATGGATCAGGGTGGGTTTTTAGTCGGTAGAAGTTTGACACTCCTTTCCACTCCACTCAGAGCATAGCATAGAGGAGGCATTTGGTAGGTTTCATTGTTGTCATCGTTTTCAAAACTATTAAAAGTGTACTCACTTTAACTTGCCAGGTCCTTGGCCGTATCCTTTGCTCTCAAGTTTCCTGTAGAAGGCGCGGAGTTTTGCCTCGAAGTCCCGGCGCTGTGGCGCAGGCGCACGAGTGCTGCGCGCAGCTGCTGGGGACGCGGCAGGAGAGGGCGAAGCACCCGCAGACGCCGCCGTAACGGAGCACCCGCCCGCGGGCACATAGCTCATGATCTCCTGCTCGAACAGGCTGCAGAAGAAGAAAAGTCTTTGTTAGGAAAATTTACCAAAAACGTGGACATAGAGAGTAAGAGCTGTTAAATCTACGAGAAGATCATTCGAAAGGTCACTAGATTCAATATAATCTTCAGGACGATGTTGGCTGCTTCGTGTCCGCAGTGTATCAGGGACGTATTTCGTAGGTACGGCTTTCGTGCCATCATTCGCAAAAATTATGGTAATTTTTATTCAGTCAGATTGTGTTGCAGTCGCAACAAATTCTTCAAAATTGTAGCGGACATCTTATCTCATCTTATTTCCATTTTGGGGATCCTATTTTAAAAGGGTTATATAAGCACCACATAATAATTTAAGCACTTCTTCTTATCGTGTTGGTAGTAAGGTCTAACGACCCCATACACCCTTAGTGTCAGAGTTTCTAGATCGCCTCAAGGGCCTCTGACGTGGTCTATTTTGACGACAATTTAAGTACTTAAACTACATGGATCACGATATTTTAATACATATTTTCTTGACTTTGGAGCTGCAGGAGTCTACCAAACATATTTAAATTAAAAAATTGTAGACTTTACAACGATAACTTAATTTAACGTACTTAGTGAACGGAAGTCTGGTATTTTAGCCATAATATGTGGCACACCGCAACTGCTTCTTCGGGCAAGGGGCTGGGCGATGTGGCTTACCGCGAAATGTTTGATGGAAGTCGTAAGTTAAATAATCATATACATATATTATCCTATAAAGTTCCCTCTTCTGGGACTCAGGCTCCTCTCTATGAGAGGGAATGGGCTGTAATCCACCACGCGGGCTCAGTACGGATTTGTAGATATAACATGCTTTTTTTTAAATTGATAATAGGTTCGCGTTTGACCACCATCTCACCTGATGGTAAGTTATGATTTGGTCGAAGATGAAGCACACTTACCTTAAAGTAACCTATTCACTCTTCACTTAAAAACTCCTAGGTTACAGCTATTGGGAAACACAGACTCCGGCAGGGAATTCCACTCCGACAGGGAATTCCTCTCCTTAGCCGTACGCACAATGAAGGTATTCCCAAAACGTTTTGTGCGTATGGGTGTTATGTCCACCATGTAACGATGGCGTTTCGCCGTTTGTCTCGTAGTTCAATCATCATCGAACTTTTCATCCTAGGACATGTCTGTTTCCTTATGACCCTTCCCTTAACCGTTTTTAGACCAATAGTGATCACATAAATTACTCAAATCAGTGTGCCTTACAAGGTTCGAACGCACGTACTACGACTCGTAAGGCAGGCCGTAACAACTGAGCCACAACTGATCCCTAAAGTTAAATAAATTTTAGTAACAAAAAATTTGAATATTTTATAAAGAATGACGTCATAAAAGATTTTGTATACACACAACTTTGCAAAATAAACGCAGTAAATTAAAGTCAACATTAAAAAGTTTAACATTTCATTAAAACTAATTTTAAAATAACAATTTGTGCAACAATGAAACTTTGTTTAGATCAGACAGCGAGATAAATAATGAAAAATTATCATCAATTACGTTTTTGTTAGCAACTGTGTATTATAAACCTCAAATAATTTCCTTTATTAACACATAAGGAAATAAATTATACTAACTAGATTTATATTTCTACAACCCAATGTAGGTCGTTTTCAAGGTTATCTAATTGCAACGTATTATAAAGGCATAACAATGTTTATAGATCTTTACTAACATTCTGCAGCGATTTTTTTCTGTGGATGCACTGTTATATTATTTACAAGGGCTAGAAAAAAACCTAATGCCGTCATAGAAACACGATTTATACGTGTCATCGTAATGGTAAATGCATACAGCCGGGCTATCGCACATGAAATCTTTTCAAAGGTCGAACGTAACAATTTGACGAGTTCATTTTCAACCTTGTTACATGCAAAAAGATAAAGCAGTAAACACTGTAGTTACTGATAATTGCATCCATCTTAAAGTAAGCGGCATGAATCAAATAGATAAGCCCGTATTCACTCTGTCTTGCTCAGTATTGTAATATCAATTAAAAGTAGGCCCAACATGTGAAAGTGAGACTCCTTCGTTATTTACCAGAGCGTAGACTATTAAAAGTATAATAATAAAGACAAGCGGTGTGAAACTGACTAACGCTCATCCATAACGCGGCCGGCCAGCACCTGGCTTAGGACACGACTGTCTTCTAAAACAATTTACAACACCAGCCATTATTAAAAACTTCATTAAACAAACGAGATAAGAACATCTCGAGAACATCTCTCCGTCAATACTCTCGCACTAGACGGCCAAGCTGGCCCAGTGGTCATAGGAGCAATGAACCGTGATAGATTATGACCAAAAAGACGAGAGCAAGGCCGGCCCACATAAGACAAAACGCCGGGCTCTAGGCCCGTAATACCCGTAATCGATTTAGGCGAGCGGAGATTTAGAACCGCAACGCCCCCTGCTCGTGATCGAGATTCGGTAATTAGTATAATAATTTCATTTGAGCATTGGACCCAAAATTATACGTGAAGACATGCCGCGCGCGCACGCACCTCCCAGCGCTGCCTAGATCATTAGATATAGCTCTGTGTGCTTAGAATTGTAATCCATATTTTTTATTGTTAGGCCGGACGCCAAACAAAATGGGTAGACAAACCAAAACTGAAGAATTTTCGACGTAATTCGATGTTGAAACAATGAGTTCGCCGAAACGTAGATCGTTCAAAATCACGTACATCTCGGCCATATGAATCTATCGAGCCCTTTTACAGAGGAACCTTCGGCTAATGTTTAGTTGATCTATTAGAGCCGACGTGCGAGAGGCACTTTATGTACGACACGTGCGTATTATATTCTATTGATCGGCTGCAGCATTGTTTGTAGGAGCGAGTCGCGCGACAATGGCGGAGGTAATTGAAGCAACTTCGTGGCAGCGTCTGTTGCGCCAGCTTGCGCCCATTCGCTCGACGCAAGGCCGTTTCCCGACCGGCCGCAACGCCAGTTTCGATGGGAATGACCTAAAATTACCCGCAACGATACACATAACATTATCTGTTAGATGTGTGTACGTGTAGATTGTACGGTTTGTTATAAGATCGGTGAGAAAATAGGTTCCAGCACGCAATGCGAGAGCGAATTAGGATCGCATTTTTGTATTCTGAAGCGTCAACAAAGGGCAAAGCAGTTTGGAAAGATTCTAATGTTCGTGATCGCATGATGTTGTAGTCAGGCAGTCATTACACAAGCATCCGGCATCGTCGACATATATCATCGAATGCCAGCAATCCCCGAAAGTTAATGAGTATCGGAGGCATTCCCCCGGAGCCCGGAGGAGGGGCACGCGCCCGGGGCAGCGCGCGCGCCGGTCACGTCCCTCCGACAGGTGTGCGAGGAGTGTCTCGGCCGCTCACTGTACACACTCCGAGATAGTTCACCAGATAACGCGGACGCTACCCGTGCTTGACGTCTACATTCTGTGTCAGGGCTGAATCAAAGATGACGCTGCGAGATCTCTATCTCGTATCAGTAGTAGTTATTTAATTAACAATGACCATGTCCAGACGATGCTTGATAAACCTCGTCAAAGTTCAAGTTATGATGAGGGACAGCTTAGGACCTTACAAGTGGTTGTTTTATGCTACGAAACTTAGATGGTTTGGTTTAAAAGAAAATGATCAGGCTGCGTGCACGTGTTTAGCGTAAAGGCAGCATACTTTCACCGCAACATGCGCGCGCGCCGGCCCTCGGCCGTAACTCATCGCCGAACAGCTGCTATTGATGACTCCTAAGAACACTTCCAAGTCGTTTGGGAACAATGCGTTCGCCTCCTGATGTTTTAAAATAACTTATTGACTGTTGTCTGCAACAATATAAGTTCAAAAATTTGCGAAGCACATGTCGTGACATGTGCTGCATGTAACTTCAAGACTTGAAATAGTGTTTGTTTTTTACTTGAACAGTTTCAACTTAAGTTTGGACTGGTATTTCAAAAATGTAATATAAAGGTGCACATTAGTTGTGGAGTTGGTAGGTAATTAAGGCCTCCTAAAGATAATCACCCGTGATGAGCTCTCCTCGCCAGCGGGCGCGATGGCAACGCGTTAGAATGCTTCGCTGGGGGAAAGCTGATTGCTGGCACCTGGTCATACAAACTCTATGTCATTTACCTGAAGCGTCAAGAAAAGTCGGCAAGATAGAGTAATTGCTGCAGGCATACTTGTCTGCTGTACCTGTTACTAATTCATAATTGTTACGGTAGGCAAACGACTTGGAATAGCGTCTCCTCATTTCGCTTTCATAATAATACCTGTGAATAGTCATTATCTCCGTCGTAACAATTTTTAATACCCATTGAAATGCAACAAATTGAATTGTAAAGCTTTAAGACATTGTCCAGCTTTTCTGTTCCGTTGAAGTTTGAGTGGAAATCGAAATATATTAAATTACTTCCGAGAATAAAATCTAATATTGACACGTAGATCCGAATCGAATTGCTCCATAACAATGGGAGTCTTGTTTAAATGTTAGTCCCAAATAATTTCTAGAAGGCAAAACGGAATTATGAAATGGCCGACATTGGTGCGACCTTAGTGGAATTAGAAGCTGATACGTGTCTAATAATTTTGCCAAATTACTTCCTATGTTGAATGTAGCGTCAAGTAACAAAACCTGGCTTTTGTTACTAGACGCTATATTAACTGTTAGTTACAAATTAAATAGTGTTTTTGTCCTATGTATGTGGATCACGTTAAACCTTATTATTCAAGCGTGATGACCTAATATACAGCGACAAACCGCTAATTAAACGGAATAGGTATATTTTGCAGACATGATTGCTATGATTGCTATTATTTTATTCCCAATGTTTCCCTATGAAAATAGTCGAGAGGAAAAATCAGAGTTGGAATTACGGTTTATTATCCCTAGTGATAAAAATAATTATATACGAATACATTTACGTTGAATAAATACAATATACAATTTATGTTGATAAATGACAGACACATTTATGAGCATGAAAAGTTGAACTTGTGCAACGGTCATGCGGCCCGGTGAATTAAGTTCCTTTCTCATTACTTATGGATTAGGTTTTTGTTCTAAATATTATGAACATTTTAAACTGACGCCTAATACTATGCAGGTAACGTAACATTTTTTATTTAATTCATAAATCATAGCGATCCCGTCTCACCTACAAATTAAGTTTCCAAGAAATTTTATAAATTGAAAAATCCTCCGAGATTAAAGCATTATGTGATAATAGGGGTGCTGCATAAAAATTAAATTTGCGTTAAACTTAGTCTTTTATGGGGAGTACTAATACATTAATGTTCGTATTTTAGTTTTTTTTTTTTAAATGGAGGAGCGCTGCGGGCTCACGAATAATTAATCGATTAAAAGACTTTAAAGCTCGGTTTTTTGTAGCCGATTACATAATCTACTCTGATTTATGTTATACTAATACACAAAAACATAAAAGAGCAATATATTTAAATTGCATGAACTTAACTAGTTACTATCCGCGGTTTCGCTCGCGTGAAATGCTTTCTTTCTTTTTTCGCGAAAAGCGTATGTCCATGTTTACCCATGCAATTTTCAGGTTCATGATAATTACACTTCAATGCAATGAAAAACGTTTTTAACTGGAGCTTGGTCCAGTTTTGGGATTGTCAAGAACTGTATAATGCCATCTGTATTTATCATCTACCTACATGTATTTTTAGAGACGCAAGGAAATATGTATTGTAACGGAACATTTTAATATCTTTGTTATAATTGTCTAACTACAGAGATAGATTAGTCCTCGAAGAAGAATCTTCGAGGTCTATAATCTATCTCCAAATATCATGAAAATCTGTTAAGTGGTTAAGACGTGAAAGTGTTTCAGACAGGCAGAAAGAGTTACTTTCGCATTTATAATATTAGTTGGGAGTAGCTTTTAATGACGACGCTTTCAACAAAATAACAAAGATAATAAAATGTTCCGTTACAATATTTCCTTCCGCCTCTAAAAATACATGTAGGTAGATGATAAATAAATACAGATGACATTATCATAGATCTTGACAATTCCAAAACTGGACCAAGCTTCAGTTAAAAACGTTTTTCATTGCATTGAAGTGTAATTATCATGAACCTGAAAATTGCATGGGTAAACATGGCCGCCACGTCACGCCAATTAGGGTTCTGCGAAGGACTTCCGTTACTGCTATGGTAATACACAGACAAACCGACTATCATATCCTATTAATATCATAAAAGCGAAGGTTTGAGAGGATGTATGGATGTTTGTTACCCTTTCACGTACAAATGACTGAATGGATTTTAACGAAACTTTATAGCTCATACATTTGAGTAACACATTACAAAGTCACAACAAAAAATAACAAAAAAGTATGCAAGAGTGTCTACTGTTCCATTTTAATTTTATCTTATATAATTTCAATTTTCAATTACAATTATTACTATTCTTTTCTTAAATGTATTTCTATGTTAATTAATGTAATTGGTGTTGTACCGTTTTAATTAACTATAAATAAAAATAAATAACAATTTATATAGACACTAGCTTCCGCCCGCGACTTCGTCCCCGTGGAAAAAAAAATCCCCCGATTTTGAAACATTCTTCATTACTGCTCCGCTCCTATTGGTGTTAGCGTGATGATATATAGCCTATAGCCTTCCTCGATAAATGGGCTATCTAACACTGAAAGAATTTTTCAAATCAGAACGGTAGTTCCTGAGATTAGCGCGTTCAAGCAAACAAACAAACAAACAAACAAACAAACAAACAAACAAACAAACTCTTCAGCTTTATAATATTAGTATAGATTGATTGTGTTAATTGGCTAGTTAGCATAGTTTTGACCACGGAAATCTTCACGGTGTGAAAAGGGGGATAGAATTTACTATGAAAGTGCAATTATTGATAGATCATTTGTGGGATTAATAATAAAAATCTACGCGAGTAAAGTCACGGGCAAATGCTAGTTTGTAATAAAAAACATTAGCCACAGTTTGTTTTACTAATATCCCTAGTTTATTACAGTCTACTTATTTTATCACTATTGTGTTTTTGGGCGGGAGGCTGTATGTTTATTGCAAACTACAACTTGCAAATTGCAAACTGTACTGGTTTTGTTTCTTAACCATTATAATGAATAAAACAATTTTGAATTTGAGCGTTTCACTGAAGCTCTGGTTAATTCGTTGGATGGATGGATGTTTGTTACTCTTACACACGAAACTACTGAACGGATTTAGATGAAACTTTTCAGTAATATACATTTTTATCCGGTGGGAAAATTGTCGAATGACTCCCCATGCCAATGGTAGAGCGGAAAGAAGTGTCAGACATCTACTAACTAAAAACTCACCCAGTTCTTTCAACTGCCCCCTTCCGTTTCGGGGCCACGGTATCTAGATTATACATGAAAAATGTGCGAAATTTCCTCTCGAACGAAGTTGGGGGCAACAGCTAGTAATATTTTAACTGCGAAAGTAACTCCGTCTGTGTGTTACACTTTCACGTCTAAATAATTTAACGGATTTTCATGAAATTTGGTACCTGCAGGGATTACACCATGGAGAAGAACATGGACTTTTTTCACTGAAAATATTTTTTTTCACGCTAGCGAACCGCTAGCACAGTAGCTAGTATCTACATATTAATACACGAAGTAAATGCTTTACACACTTTTTAACAAATTTACACGGACAGAAAAGTATAAAAATTGACACAGTTGAATGTTTATATGGAAAAGGAAAGAAGAAAGGTAATATGTATTTTTATATATCTATACTTATAATAAATCTGTAGAGAGGTCAATTCTGTACATGAAATATATTTCCAAAATAACTATCAGGGGGTGATTAAGGATCGATACTCATGCCAAAAATGCAATCAGTTAAATTTTTGTCTGTCTGTCTGTCTGTCTGTCTGTCTGTATAACCGTTATAGAAACAAAAACTACTCGACGGATTTTAACGAAACTTGGTACAATTATTTTTCATACTCCTGAGCGGGTTATAGTATACTTTTCATCACGCTACTATCAATAGGAGCAGAGCAGTGAAGGGAAATGTTGGGAAAACGGGAGAAGTTACTCCATTTTTTAAGCTTCCGTCGCGTGTGCAACCTTAATGGTTAAAGCTACACAAATCATTTCATGACGGAAATGTTCTCCTTAAAATTATATAAAAAATATCCCACGACAGCATATGTCTAACTTTTATGGTTGACTCACAATAACACGTGTAACTTCCGATAGCTTAGCAGTTCGAAGCTTTCTGATTATAATATTTGTCTACTCTTACGTTTATAACACTCTCAGTCATCCCTAATTGAAAAAGTTAACATTATTAACTATTCCATAAAAAAATTGGCCAAGTGCGAGTCAGACTCGCCCATGAAGGGTTCCGTAGTAACTATAATATAATATGCAAATTTATTTGACGAAAAAAAAACCTTACAAATTTCTTAAAACTAGCTTATTTACATTTTTTACAACTGCGCCAAATAAATTTGTTTTGAAAAAAAAAACCTTACAAATTTCTTAAAACTGGCTTTTTTACAATTTTTACAACTGCGCCGAATAAATTTGTTTTTCCAAAGTTATATTTGCGGTTTTAGAAAATATGCTGTATCTCAAAAACTGCTGAACTGATTTCGTTCAAACTAATTTTGGTTGAAAGTTTATATTAAGATCTACAGACATATATTTTTTTAGATTTTTCACTCCATTATTATAGAAGTTAGAGGTTGTGTCCGCCACACACACATTTTACCAATTTGGAAGCTTATATCTTTTAAACGATTGACTTTATGGAAAAGTGGTTTTAGAAACCCCGATGTCGTTTTTAAAGAACTGTCTATAGATACCACACATGCATCGATTTCATGAAATAAAAAATATTTTCAGGTTTAGTTCCATGTATGGGGAGCCCCCTTTATTTTAAATATTTTTTAATTTTTTTCTCAAAATCGGAAAGCGGTTCACAGAATACATCTACCTATCAAGTTTCACATGTATAGTCCTAATAGTTTCGGAATAAAATTGCTGTGACAGACGGACGGACGGACAGACAGACAGACAGACAGACGGACAGACATGTCGAAACGATAAAGATTCCGTTTTTTGCCATTCGGCTACGAAACCGTAAAAAGAATCATATAAATCGGTATAGAAACACCAAAGTTATACATGAAATACGCTTATAATAATAAGCCATCGCGCGTGAATACTGAATCATGCTATAAGGATTATTTTTGAGAATCGGTCGCCGCGCTCGACGCGTCTCGCGGTCGAAGCGTTCTCTAGGTACTTAAGCCTCATGTGAACGTGATCTAAACAATATTACCAATACATTAACTTACGCTGACGGAGTCGCGGGCACAGCTATATTGTATCATTACGCTAAGGCCAATAGGAGCGGAGCGCCAATGAAGAATGCTTCAAAATCGGGGTTAAATTTAACGTTAGCCCAAAGTAACTATTCCACGCGGACGAAGTCGCGGGCAAAAGCTAGTAAATTAATAATGCTTTCGAAAAAATTTGAATTACGGTCGGATTTCCACCACTGGGGCACTACACTAAGTCATATAAACTGTAAGAGAAAGCCGTAATAGTTATTAGACACTGATACGGCTCAATTTTACTTTATTGTTCAATTTTTATTCTGTATAATTATTATTCCGTCCTTACATTTAGTTCTGTATAACGTAAGTTAGTTTCGTTGGTAAATAATTACTACTTGTTATTATTTAATTCTTTTTAATTTTCTGTATTTATGCTATTTTAATATTAATATTAAGTACTGTAACGGGGACGTGTGTGTACTCGGGATTTTCAATATAAACGCGGTAGGTTTTATACTTTGTACAATATTATGTTCACATTTTTATGGAAGATTATTTTAATTACATTTTCACGTTATTTTAATATTGAGTCTGGTATCCGGGCGGCGTCCCAAGCCGGTCTCTCCCTTGTTAAAAAAACAATTTCTTCGCAAGTCCAACATTGCGATCTAAATTCAAACATTTCAAACTATGCCAGCCAGTGCGGTAGGCTGACCGCTCGCAAAGCAGACCTCCACAGTACTTATCCTATAACTTGTATGTGTCGTATGTAATAACTGTAAGCGCAAGTTGGTAATTAAATAAATAAATTAAAGTCCACTTATTTACGTTGTTATTACTTATTTACTTGGTGGTGTGACCCCGTACCTGGAAAGAACGTTAGGCCTTCGCGCGTCGGTCCTGCGCCTGATCTATCTTCAGTCGTGTCGGATAAAGGAAGAGATAGTTCACCTGTACTTAATATCTCCTGCGCAGGTAGCTAATCAATTATCAAATCGGTTAGGACGACTATTACTTATTTAAAGTTATACAACATGTCCATTTGACAAGGTGTTCACCCTTAATTTAATTGTAATTAATGGACTTTTTTTATACGAGCATTGCCGGAAGTCGACACAATAGTGTAGGAGAGGGGAGACAATGACTGTCATGGCACTTTGTTAAACTCTGACCTCCCAAAGGCTATGATCACCAATGGTTAAAGAGTAGGAAATAATGATGTTTCAGCTAATCGTATTTATATTTTTTATATTTAAGCGTCAATAGCTTAATGGATAAGGTGTCGGACTTGTGATCGAGAGGTCACGAGTTCTAACCCCACCCATTACACTATTGACGTGAACCCACTCCAGACACAAGCAAATTTAGCTTAGTTGGAGGGGTTAATAAGATTGCTGGTAATGTGAATTCTACCCACATTGCTTGTAATCTTTATAAAAAAAAAAAAAAAAAAATAAGCATTGCTTTCCTTCTGAGGCTTAATGAGGAAATAAAGGTCATTAACCTCTTTTTTCCCTTAATATTTATTCGAGAACTCGAACAATCCATAATGCCTTCATCATCATCACTGCTTAGCCGTTTCCAATTATGTTAGAATCGGCTTCTAATCTAACCGGATGCAGCGGAGTACTCACTAATGTTTTACATGGAGCGACTGCCTATTTGACTTCCACAACCCAGTAGCTGGGTAACATGATACCCCTTGGTCAGACCTGTGTCAGATTTTCTGGCTTTCAATGTTCTTGCTTCTTGAAATCTTCTTGCAATCTTGCAGGACAATATATGGCCTGGTTCTCGTCGTTCGAAGGACCATGTGGGAAAGGGTGAGCAGCCATTAAACGCAGTTGTCTAGTTAACACTATTTATTGCGTTTATCAACAATTTACAATCGGGCACAGGACTCCGATATGTACTACTATACTAAATATGGCCAATTTGATCCTTTCGTTACAATTGTCACTGTGACCCGCGTACGTGTAAAACACACGAGATGAAGATGGCTACTGAAACTGGCAGTGGGCGCCAGTGTTGTGCTATGCATAGAGAAGCTATAGTGATGTGCAGTCATAATTTAGTAATCTTAGTGTTGGGATTCCAACAGGTATCACACCGCCACTTTCCAAACTCCGGGGTAATACTGAGAAATTCCTTATAGAAAAGCCCAATAGCATTTATTGCCCGAACTGAGAATCGAACCCGAGATCTCATGGTCAGCAGTATGGAAGTATGGAACAATCCGTACTTACATACTTAATAATATAAATACAGTCTGTCTATCTGTTACGTTTTCATTGGGTTTCATTTCTAAACCGCTGACCCGATTTTGTTGAAATTTGACATGGTGATAGTTAAAAACCCGTGGTCAAACAAGCTACTTTTTGTTTACAAAAATCAACACCTACGGGAATGAAATAGGGGATGAAAGCATCCACAGCTAGTGAACAATAAGTCGTCAAACTACTTAGCGTCTTACTTCCGATTTGAAAATAAATATTGTAATTAACAAATAGATCAATCAAATTCAATGTATGTAAATTGCTAATCTGATATTTAGACACAACACTATTCTGCTTTACTTTCGCAAAATTTTACTTTCTGTTACATGACTTTCGCAAAAAAAGAATCATGAGAAAAAAAACCGCAAAACTAGAGCACTTTACATACATACATATGCATATGTTAGAAGAGTTTTTACAGCAGGTGAATTTACCGTAAAAAAGAAACGTAAATCCAGCTCTAAGAACCAAGAGTTAAACTGACGTAAGACGTCAAAGAATTTTAAGGGCCCTATTCCTAATTTACACAAGTTCAGTATGTATGTATGTATTGTTTACATCTGTTGCCATAAAAACTAAAGCGAACGATCTATAAACGAAATGTGGGTAACTCGTACAATGAGTAATGTTTTAATGACAGGAAACGCAAGGACAATGACCGATTGGCGGGAATAGGGTTGCCGAATGCAACCAATAGAGCCGTACCATAGAATAAAAATATACTACAGTGAGTGGCAATTAACGTAACCCAACAATTATAATTCATGATAAATGATAATATTATGATTAGAGTTTTAAATTGTAATGAGAATTAAGTATGAAGAAGTTATATGTGAAAACAGCAATTTATGTATTATGTTTGTATTTTTTATTAATACAGAACTAACTTTTATCACTTAATTTTGTGAATATCACTTACCATCAGGTGAAATGGTGGTCAAACGCGAACCAATTTTGAATAAAAAAAAATTAGCTACTTGAGAAATGCTTTACCAGAAGCTGTTTGTAAACCTTAATTAAATTAATAATAATAAATTTATACGTAGGAAAAAGTGGAGGCCTTTGCTCAGCAGAATTTAGACTAAGAAAAAAAAACGCGAGGTCTTGTGGGCTTTCTAGCGACTATGTTTTCCTTTTTAATTAGCTGTAAGTTTTCCAGATAATAATTAAATTAACAGACATCTATCTATACTTGGTTGATGCTATCACATATTCTAAAGAACCCACAAATATTGTAGCGAAACCATATTATGTGACACTAGCTTGTGCCAGCGGTTTCGCCCGCGTGGGAAGTTTTTCCCGTGTAAATCCCGATCCCGTGGGAATTTCGCAAAATCCTTTCTTAGCGGATGCCTACGTCATAACATCTACCTGCATGTTAAATTTCAGCCCGATCCGTCCAGTGATTTGGGCTGTGCGTTGATAGATCACTATGTCAGTCAGTCAGTCAGTCAGTCACCTTTGAGTTATATATATTTAGATTAAAATTTAAGTTACTGGTTAAATATAGAAGCCAGACAAGCCTCGGCTCTCGTCTCTTTTTGCCGGATACGTATCCAAAAATCCTTACTATGTCCACTTTTATCCAAACGCCCGGCAACCCTAAGCACACTCCTGCGCACCAACTGAAACGATGCCTTAGCTTTGTTTCTTTATTTTCTAATGTAAGCTTGAGTACACAACATAGTAATCGGATTGTTAATATTTGTTGTTTGTCAGTAGATATGTGTAATGATACGGGAAAAATAAAAGCAAAAGTTTTGCGAAATATTTTTATTATTCTAGGTTAGTCAACGAATGTACATAGATGACTCACGTTAAGCCTTATTTATTTTTGTAACACAAATTGCACTTATTTATGTATCAACAATTCAGTCATATTTCCATACTTTAAACCCACATCTCCTTTAAATGAAGTTCAAGGTGCTGCGAAAAAGTTGAAAAAGTGATATGACAAGTCTATTGTGGGCTGTCAGCAATCCAGTCCTTGGGCATGTGAGTGGCAACACCAGTTAGACTCGTCCTACAATGCCATTCCAGCCGACTGCCCCTAGTGTTCAACTAAGCCCTATTGTCACGCACTTTGCGTTTGCGCAGGAAAAAACGCCTTGGTAACAGTAACAGTAAACTATACTCTTTTTTTGTTGTTAAAAAGGGCCATTTAAATATTGACTAAATGAAAATATTTGATGTTGAATTAAAAGTAAAGGGCTATATTGAATTACTGCCAGTATTTTCTTACCAACCTTGGTGTCGGTTCTATAATTCAAATAAAAGGTGTAAAAGGTCTTTACAAATAATACACGCATATAATTAACAATTTTATACATGGACCAGATTAGATGATGAACCGAAAACAATATGAAAATAGTGTTATAAAAACAATGGTCATAAGAAACGAAGATTCTCCACACACGTTATAATCTATACCGCGCTGTTTGCCCAAACGCGAGATCCAAACGCTAACGCAGCCAAAATTCTTGGAACGCTAAAAGAATATGCACCTTAGAAGTATTGTATGTAGAAAGAAATAAAGTCCAAATTCGCGCAGCTAAAGGCCCAGAAAAATTTGTTTATCGGTATCGCATCGGGTCCATCTGAGAGAATGATAGTTCCCATATCGAGTGGATTACGACCGAAACCATTACGCTTTACGAGGATTTGATTGGTGCCCCGCAACAAACGATATAGGAGCACGCTAACACCGTATAAAGTATAGTACCGACACGTAAAAAGCCCACAATTTACGACGTCTCGTAAAACTTGTGTCCTATTGTTAATTTAAAAGCGATGAACGGCGATAACTCACATTAACAACATTTGTTTTAGGTATTGATAGCAGCGTACGGGTTATTATTTTACGATTTGTTTGTTTTATGAAATACTTGATATTTCTTATCGATTACATACAATGTGAGGTGTTTGCTAGTACAAACCCTTTTCATGATAAAGGAAAATTGAATACCACGGTGAAAATAACTACTCGAAACTTTGCAGTTAGGTATATCTCATCAAAATCAATACTTCTTTTAAATCTGAAATAGAAAGAATACTTGTTTGTTATACGACTGTGAAGTTTCCATAGAATTGAACCCATTCATCAAATGTAATAAAGCAGATAACAAAATTGGAGTAACAAAAGAAAATGAAGGACAATGCTTGAAAATATGAATAAGTAATGTACGGAACGATGGAAATAGTACGAAGTAAAGGTTACTGAAATATCTACTGACGTCAATTTAAAATTGATCTAGATTTGTGAGTATTATCACACGTGCATATCACACAAAGGCATTTCCTGAATTCGAGTCTTAGGCGTAATTTGGCAGATGTCCCAATTTCACGGAATTCAGTCATTTTTAGCCCTTTTTGACGTATTGCTTCTTAAACTTAAGAATAATACGTAAGTATTTATAGGATAAATTATAGGCAAAATCTATACACATTTTGTAATGAGGTAAACTTTCTTTATAAGTTTGTACGCACAGGGAATAAATTTTTGTCTATATCATTAATTTTATAATAATTCATTCCTTAAACTACGATCCAATTCATTTTTTTTTTATTATTAAGGTGCATTATTTGTGAGTGCTATAGGCATCACGCTGAAAAAATCGCGAGCGAAGCGCTAGTATTTAATATTACTCTTGCTAATTTCTTTTTTCATTTAAAGATACTCAAGCCAGAAGAAAATAAACGTTTGGGATTGGGATAGGCCTGTCTTGAAAAACGGTTATCCGCTGCCAAGAAACATCCTATTGAACATTTAAGAGCGTTTATTTGACAATCACCGCTCTTCCCGAATTGTTGGGGGCACAAAAGCCAGTATACAACTGTGCACCTTGACAAAGAACCAGATTAAATTGCGAATATCTTTACCGAGGATGTTTATTGCGAAGCATCGGCAGTGGTTGAAGATACGCTTGAGAATGTTTGGGATAAAGATTACGATTTATGAGCAGAACTCTTAAACCCTTCTTTTTCGGAAGCTCTAATAGCTTTAATATTTCCGTTTGCAGCAGATATAGAGAATATAGCAAAATAATCGATAATATATTTATGAGCTGTACATGATTCTGACAATGGAATATTGAGAGCTAATTATAAGTATATGAAGCTAATTATTTTGTTTGTACACATACGACTGTCAATATTGCTAATAATCTAATTAATTTTTTATTTGATTTAATTGAATTTGAATGCTGGAGTGTTAGTTTCCTGATAGCAGTTACCTGGGGTCACGAGTGAATTGGTTAGGTAGGCGTGTTTCATCTTCAACCGCATCATCGCTTACCATCACGCTCGCATCGCTTATCATGGTGGTCAAACGAAGGCGAACCAATAATTCAAAAAAATATTTTTCCTATGGGCCTACGTGACTGCAATAAATTAATTTTATCATACTTTTATTTGTACAACCGGTTTATTTTATCTACAGGGAGTAAACTATTACATCGCATTTGCATGTAATGGCTAAGAGTGCTGCTACTTGTTATGCGTTAGCCATTCCTTCGCTTTTAATTCCTTTGCTTAGACATTAACCAGTGATTTATGAGGTATCCAATACTGTATTTAATTTAAGGTAATTTTCGCTTCCATTATTGTCGTTGAATTTAAACACTGGCTATTAACTTCATTATCTCTATTCAAGTGTCTGTTAACCGATCAATGATCATTACTCAGTTTTATGTATCTTATATTTCATGCTATAAAAAGGACATAGACGAAAAGTCCAAATTAAGCATTCTCACGACCATTAAGTTTAAAACAGGATGTATATTTCTGGAGAAGATAGAAAGGATGCTGTGTGTCATAGGTGTTACGGTACGATATAGATAGATCAAAGTTAACGGCATTAGCAAAATCATGTAACAGATTTTTGGAAATTGAACTTTCGTTCGGCTAAACTATTTGAATATGGACACTGACAAAGCTTCATAAAGTTACTAAATTATTGATGCGCCGGAAACAAGGCAAGGCACGTTGTTTCCGGCCGAGCCAAATAAAGCGAAACCTATCAAGTTTAAATTTAGATGCGTTTTGTTTCATCAATTACCATTCTTTAAGCTTTGTTAAGAGTTTCGATGCCCTGACCAATTGTTGGTCCGATATATTTTGTACTTATTAATTTATCACCATGCACAGCCTGACTTCACCCACTGCTGGGTTTCATTTTGCTTGTGCGAAGCTCAACGTTCCTATGCCAGTCTCATCCAGGATATACCTGCGATAGGAACAAAATCGTCTACCCATCTCGCTGCTGGATGACCAACTATCCTCTTTTCAGTCATAATTATTAGCTTAGAAAATTAATAAAGATCAATCTTAAATATTAAGGCTTTATAATTACGAGCGGACGTTGCCACATTTACGGAACTTTGCCCTATTAATTTTAGATAGGGTCCGATAGCAGCAGCCGGGCACCGGCGTTGGCCAATGCCTTGTGACGTCATAATAATTGGCTATCCCGCGAAATTACACGCTACACCACTTATTCGCAAGTCGGCGATCGGAATCGTGAGTTGTAACAACTTACTATGATCAATGTCTGTGTCCAGTCACTGTTCCGTGATATACATAGATTGTAAAGTGGGCTTTGTGGAGGCCCTCTGTTTATGGGAGAAAATAGGTCGTCCGGAAACGCGAATGACGACTACATTATTATCCATGGGTTCAAAGGGAGACTGCGTATTTTATTTATTATATACAGAAATAAAGTGCTGATATAAATCAGCACTTTATTTTTTATTTCTTCTGAAATTGAATTAGTTTTGGGGAGGAAATATTTTAAGTTTCGTTAAACTTCTTTGAACAAGCTATTTTTTATCGTTTCCCGATTGAAGTCTAGTCTAATAAGAGATGAATTGATTTTCATTCCATACTCAGAGTCGGCGGTTTATAAGTGACACCTAGTAACTTTAAAGTTAGGTTAGGTTAGGTTACCTTCACCTAAATAACATTCAGAGCAGTTTCACTTAAAACAATAAGGCCATTACGTAAATAAGAAGAATACAAAACACATAATTATCAATAAACCATGCGTGCCAATCTCATTCGCGTTGTACATTCATCAAAATTTACGACGACTAAATTGCCTAAATTATATTTAAGGGTCATCTTAGATTCCGTGACTGTAATGTAAACCGTACATTGCCACGTAATGCACACTTAATATCGTTTGTTGTAATCAACTATATTTTAATCCTTTGAGACGCCTTCACAAAGGCTAGAGGACATTAAGGGGTAATTTCATGCGCCCAATCGATATTCACAATGATAATGGCTGTTGGAAAATTCATGTACTAATAAGGACACATAATGGGAACCTTATATAAATTGTAAAAAGTAGGTACTACGAGTAGTACATTCAAATTGATTGGACAACACGCAGTTGCAACTTATTTGTATGACCGTTATAAACGTATGTTAATTTACCTGTAGGTCTATATGTAAGGAACGTTAATTAAAACATCGACTTGTGGGGAAAGTCCAGACTTTAATCTGTGAGAATAGTCGTTTACAATTAACAATGATGAATGAATGCACGAGAATGGTTGGCAACCCAGATATGTGGCGTAATTTTTGCATAACCTATTGGAAGTTTCTATTGCGTGTGACAACGGAAAACAACGGTTTTGAGATGAATGAACACATTAATAAAAACGCTCTGTTTGTTACGCATGCAGCTGAAAGCGCACGCATCTTTACGATGCGACGAACGTGCGAATAGGAACACTTGCGCAAGCGCATACGACTCGCCGCTTCACTCTCGAGTTATGGGGCTTTTATTACTACTATTTATCTACTCTAGTTGCGTCCTATGATAAATTGTTTTGATAACAAAAATTTTCAGAAGTCACTTTCTCCTCCAGAACAGGTAAAATGGTACTTAATAGGAGAAAATATTCGGAAGGATTAACTTTTGGAAGATTCATCTCGTTATAATTAATGTAAAGGCTGATTACTTACAGGCTGAAAACAACGCCAAAGGTTTTCGAGATGACCCCCATGGTCTTCTTCCAACCCTTGATGAATTGGCGGCGGCGCGCCCCCCGGGGCGGCACCGCGCGCGCCCCTATTTCCGTGTAAGAATTAATTTTGCTGGCCTTCGAAGCCCAAAACCAAACTCCTCATCCCTGGTTCAGTCACTTCACTGGTTGAACTTAGGGCCGCACTGCATAAATTCCATAACTCATCTAAGAAACTGTATGTCCAAATTTTAGAAGGGTCCCAGCCTGGCCTGTCGACGTATGGCCCTCCTCATTACAATACAATCCACTCCTGACAACTTATTTCGATTGTCCAATTTGAATATCAAATCGGTGCACAGTCACGGAAGGTTCGATTCACATTGCACTCGTCGTGATGAGTGTGCGGACGGGCTGGACGGTGCGGGCGCTTGGCGTGGAGGCGCGGACTACACTGGCTGACGTTACGATGCCGTGATTGTATCGTAGTCCGTAGAGCCGGCAGGCGGCTGTCATGTCGGGGACGCTCTACGCCCGCTACGGGGGTGTTGTTTGACTTCGTAAGCTCACCTGACTCACGCCGCAATTGCGTTGTTGTACGGCGTTATGTTTGTCCAAGCGGCTGCATATCATTTGTTTGATGCAGTTTCAATTTAACGGAAAATCTCTACGCGGAAGACACCTCTGGGCACGTTGTCGGGTTCTGCACGCGACAATTACGCACAATTCAAAAACAGTGCTCGCTTTCATGTAACTCATTGAACGCCTTGAGGTATATCTTGCGTGAATGTCTGGCCCTTAGACTGCTGTCAGAGTGCTGGATAGAACTCGGCTACAGCAAAGTGACGTAATTGTTCAATAAATTGTATAGTATTCGCCTACGCAGGTTTGCAATGTGCAAGGATGTTGGAGTGCAATCTTTTCGTGCACTGCCCATTTGTTGATGTCACAGTGAGCTCAGACTCCTGACTCATTATTGTGCAGGCTTAATAATACCTTATATTATGATCCACATATATAGAACTTACTTTAAATTTCATTCTTATTCATCGATGAAGTAATATGCATAAGTCTTTGCTTTGTTCAAAGCATGAGTTGCATTTAACACCACTAAACGCAGTAAAGCTGTTATTTATAATAAAAACTAAAATACCACAAACATTATTTGAAAGGAAACAAGCTATTTAAGCATTTAAGGATAAATGGTAAATATGGAATATTAGACGTAAAATAATATATTTTCCACAAATCGCACCTAGTCGTTTCTAGCTGTGTGTAACAAGAACAACTTCTACCCTGGCATTAAGTTATTCCTTAATATCCTCGGCTGGACGAATGTGCGCAAAACAAGTGTCCATCAGCACGCAACCCCACTTACGATCTCAAGCTCAACCGGTAACATTATTACTAGTATTTATAGACTATTTATAAACGCAATCCTGGCTTGAGACACGTTAGGGCGCGGACATAGAGGAATTCTTTGACAATTTATTGAACTGCATTCTATTTGAATTAATGCTTTGGCATGTTAATGTCGCTCCCTCTACGACATGGCTTTGTCTATTTCAAAATTAGATTCAAGTTTATTCCAGATTCTGTATCATTTGGACGAGTCTAAGCATCGTATTCTGCCGTAATCAAACTGCCTCTGTATATAATATGTATACATAGCTGTGCATTAAGTGAGTACAAAATGTGATTAAAACGTACGCAAATAGTATAAATGAAAATTAAAATTCACGTTTTAGTTTGTAAATTTCATATGGTGAGACAATTGTCAAGAAGCAACATCGTAGTATTCCTACGCTTAACTTTGAATCTTATGTATTTTCAGTAACTACGTCAGAAGTAACGCGTGTAATATAAAACACGTGTGTTGTATATCTCTGACCTAAATCAGCGGCAGTATATTCATCCCATTCTTTTCTCTGCACCCGTATGTCACGACCTGCTTTGTAACTTCTGTTTATTTTGCATACAAGATCTTTATCGGAGGGGAGTTAGAGACAAAGGTGTTAGTAATAAAGTATGTTATTCTACAATATGAATAAACGCATCATGAAATCAATAATGTAAGCATCCACCTACACAACTCAACCCTATTCACACCACACTGCACACATACAATCAATCACCCTAAAGCACCTTATCGTTCCAACAAATATTGTTATGCCTGGGAAGAGACTGCATCCCACGACATAGGGAATCCTAGTGTGGCGTCCAAAGAATACTTCTTTATATACCAGAAAACTGATCTTAATAAATTCGTTTATTTTGTTACCTAATTCCATAACATAACTATTTTCTTTATTCCCCGATGGGCTTCAAAACTAATGAATAAACAACTTTGTAAACATTTTCGCCCTGACATACTTATTATTAGCCTATTGTCCTCCGATATGTCCTCGATGGCCTGATGGGTCATGCCTATGACGTCAGAACTCCCACAAGGGGTCTAGTAATGAAGTTTATTTTTCATCAATATTACTGATACGTTTTTGTTGACCCTTAATTACCTTTACTTATAGTCTATTAATATGTACTACTTACTACCTTTGAGACTAACCTACTTTTACAAGCATTAAGTATCTACATAAAAAACCAAAATTATCGACGAATGCTCGTACCAATTATGTGTTAATTAGATGTTTTTCATATCAAGTTTTATTCATAAAGGATTTTGTTTAGCTAGGGTGACGCCGAGATTATTGCGACATTAAATATTTCCAAAAAAACTGAGATATCTTCCTCCATGCTTGTCAAATTCAATATGTATTAGCAAAATAATGCAACATTGAATTGTATGTCTAAAAGAATTATATAGATAGACCTTTGCCCTGCAGTGGGATAGGATTATAAAAATAACTAAATTGGGGCTGTCTATTGTTATAGTTAAACTTTAGAAATGATTTTGAAAATAACTATTTCAAAGCAATTTCAATTTCAACAAATTTTCTAGTTTCAAACTTTAGATTTTAAGACATCAGCAAGCAAATTGAATTATACAAAAATTAATGGAATCTGTCGACATAACCATTTATTTTAACTTTGAAAAGTTGTCAACAATATGAAGCAATGGATTTGATTTTTTTGTTGTTGTTGAAAATCATCAAATGACTCTTCTCGGTCTGAATGGAGTGAAAGGAATTGTCACAGTTCTACTGATTAAAACCTACTTCTACTCCTTCAGTTCCTGTTGCCTTCAGTGGCGACGGTATCTCGTTAGTTATGATTACTAGCACTGTGCCCGCGACTTCGTCCACCTTACTACCAAAGAACATTTTTTTATTAAATTGGTTCATTAGTTCCGGAGATTACCTACTTACAAATAAAGTTCACCCCTTTATAATATCAGTATTGATGCAAAATGGTGCTATACCTTTTGGAAACAACAATGACTCCTCAACCAAAACGAAAGTACCATAGCGTACACATAAAAGAAAAACAAATGACGCTCAAAACTACGTACAGGATCTTCCCTGTACCTAACGAAACGACACTAAATGTAATATTGTAAAAAAGTGGTATAATTGTCGAGATTTAGATGTTAGTCACCGTATCGACGTCATTAGACGCGTGAAGGGTTATTATACCTTATAATGCTTAGTTATAGGTAGACATACGGTCTAGGCTGGTTGACACACCGACATCTATACTAATATTATAAAGCGGAAAAGTTTGTTTGTTTGTTTGTTTGTTTGCTTGAACGCGCTAATCTTCGAAAGTACTGGGTGGATTTGGATGAAATTTGGTATGGAAGTAGCGTGAAGCTTGAGGAAGGTTATAGGCTACTTTTTACCCGACTGCAAAAAAGGAGAGTTATGTTTTTACCGTGATAGAATCCACGGGAGCGAAGCCCCGCGTGAGTACTAGTTACTAATAATTGTGTAATTGTTTATGTTTTTATCCATAGTATGTAAGATAATTGTCAATCGAACGATTTTTCCTATCCTAGGACAGGTATTTTCTATGTAATAATTTGAATTTCTATGTAAAAGATGTGTAAGTTACACAGCCTGTAAGTTACGCTTTCAGGGCTAAACGACTGAACCGATGATTTCCTGAATGATTATATTGACATTAAATAGTTGAAGACATTGGGTCAAACATAGGCTGCAGAGATGGATGCAGTTCCACACTATATTGTAAATTTATGTCTGTACATACTAGCAGTCTCATAACCCTACTTTTGCAGTCAGGGAAAAAGAAGTTACTCTACACCCTTTTTCACGCTTTAAGCTACTTCTATACCAAATTTCATCCAAATCCACCAAATTCTTTCGAAGATTAGACCCGTTTAAACAAACTTTCCCGCTTTACTTTAGATTTCCTAACACTAGATATTAAGTAATATTGTTACTAACATATAGACTGTATCTGAATAGTACATTATGGTACAAGTGTGTAATGTTGGTGATTACCGCTGAGGCGCCATTGAGACCCGAGCCGTCAGGTGAGGGTCTTAAGAGAGCCGAGGACGGTAATCATCAATACACACGTGTATCATACGACGTTTTTCAACACACTTGCGAGGAAAAAACAAATATGTATTGCATAAATCGTTTAATTATTAAAACAATTGGTGAATGTACAATTTTCAAAACGATATTGGATTGTTTTTGATGGCAATTTCACAGTTTGTGTTACATTGGTACTTGCCACTTCTTTAGTACCTTCATTTACTTCTTGTGTAAATGTCGGCGACAAAGGTAAATCATACAAATTACTGGAAGGAGAGGGCACCAAATAACTCACGCTAGTAGATGTACATGGTTGTGGTTCGGGGCAAAACTTTTTTGCCTTTGGCTCCAAATTAATGGCTTGCGTTATTTTGTCATTGATTTTTGCTTTGTTATGAATTGAGTCTTCTATGTACGATTCAGCGATTGCGTCAGAACGCCATCCACCATGTCGCTTCAAAGTTAGTATATCAGCCCCCGAATCAGCCAACATTGTAGCCGACGTTCTTCTAAAACTGTGTCCAGTGTAAAAATCGGCCTCAGGCAAACCTAAATACTTCGCTATTTCTCTTGGCATATTACCAAATTTGTTAATACCGATTGTTTGTGCAGTACATTTTCCTTTCTGAAAGTTTTGGAAAAAGCGGTCATTCTTTGTTTTTGTTGAACGGAGATCTAGGTATTTTTTCACTATTTCACGAAACGTTCCTTGGATTGTAAAAGATCGTGGAATCTTGGTTTTAGTCTGGGTAATTTTGACAAGAAGCATATCTCCGTGGATTTCTACATCTTTTGTTGTAATATTGTACAGCTCTTGTCGTCTACAAGCACCAGTAACACCGAATATTAAGGCAACCTGCAAAGAAATCAATTAATTAGTTCTAAGAAATTATGATAAAGTTACACACTTGTATATTGTAGATTCGTTTCGATTAAAAATATGAAACGTACCTTTGTTGCTAGATACTGACTATCCGGAGCCTCATTCAAAAACTTTTCAACGTCGGCTGGTGACAAAACTTTAGATTTCCGACCAATATATCCATCCGAGCGTCTCTTCAAAAATGCCATCAGGTTACAGTACGTTTTGATATCAACACCATGTTTGAGCTTAACCATGCTTCTTAACATGGAATAGATGCACCACAGGGAGCTAGGTTTGTATGTATTGGCGAGTTCAGAGAAATACGCCAAAAACACATTTTCAGAAAATGACTGGGTTTTTTTGTTGCTCTTCCATTGCAGGAAACTATCGGCTTTCGTTTGCATTTTGTGCTGCATTTAGTATTTCTGGCGGGGTTAAATCAATCAATTGTTCATCTTCTGTACTAAAACCTGACATTTTTATAATTATTTACCACACAGCAACAAATGCGATACAAACAAAATATGAAAATTAGGGGAAAATTGGGAAATGGCGCGCAATTTTTTTTTTTTGCACGCGCCAAATGTAAGTTGTTTGATTACAGCCATACAGCCTACTTCAAAATGATAATTTTTGTGATAAAATGCAAATATTTTATAAGAAATTATTGTGAATTATAAATAATTTGATAATAATAAATGTTTTTTCGTCTTAATTAGGGACACATTTATTTATTTCAAAAATGTAAATAGATTTTCGGTGGCATAAAACCTCTTTGTTGTTACAAAAAAAAAAAAAAAAAACTGTATTACCCGGTTAAATTGAAAATGCTCTGTTTACTCGCATATAATTTGCAGTTAGGTACTAACTTAACTTTGTAGGGATCATTCTATTATGCACTAGTGTGTAATATTATTATGCACGTGTATGTTATAGTTCGGTTTATGGCCCTAAGAACGATATAATAAGGCTCACTTTACGAGCAAGTGTGTTGAAAATAATATTATTATTTTTATATGATAGTTTTTCATATTTTTTGACATATTAACGCCTTATATGGGCTCAACTAGAGGGATGAAAGTCTGTATGAAAACTGGTGCGAACAAATTCGCAGGCACTGAAGTATTAATTAGACATCGTTCATGCGAGCAGCCGCGGCCAGTGGCCTTGGTAAGTAATTATGGCATGCTTCCCCCAGGATCTATCGATATAGCGAACTGCGGGGGAGGCCGTGCCCATATTGTCCATGATTCAGCTGACACCAAATGGAACTATTATGAACAACTATTATAATTTAACATGATTCACTAGTTAAGATACATTTTCGAAGTCGTTTAATCACGTCACTTGCATGATATCATATCATGTTCTTTTTTCATTTTAGTAGTGAAAACAGTGTAAGTGAACACGTTTAGTAATTATTTATTGTTCTAAAAACACTATCTCCTGGTTTCTAGATTACGATCGTATTTAAGATGTTAGTAATAATTAATTACTAACAAGTTATATTAATACTTAGTTAGTAAATTATTATTAATAGTTTGAATTTGAATACAGTCTTGCGAAGTTGTTCGTGTTTTGCCAATAACCCTCTATAATCATCACTGCACCCAATTCCGTAAATGAAAACATTATAATGAGACAATTAAATAAATAATATCGAATTTCCTAAATTTTACGTCACAATCGTAATTCTAGAAACCAGAACATAGCATTTTTAGAACAATAAATAATTAATTAAATGTGTTCACTTACATTGTTTTCACAGTACTCTTAAAATACAAAAATAAAATTTATCTTAACTAATAAATTTTTAAAGTCGTTTAATCACGTCATTAGCATGATAGGTATATCATGTTCTTTTTTTCATTTTAGTATGTTGTATGCAGATTTAATTAACTATTTATTGTTCTAAAAACGCTATGTCCTGGTTTCTAGAATTACGATCGTGACGCAAGATTTAGGAAATTCGTTAATATTTATTTAATTGCTCCATCCTTGACTTTGTTATAATCAATTAAGATCAAGTTGTTGTTTCCATTATGCCTGTCTTTAGAGTTCCGTAGCCGAATGGCAAAAAAACGGAACCCTTATAGTTTCGTCATGTCTGTCTGTCTGTCTGTCCGCCCGTCCGTCCGTCCGTATGTCACAGCCATTTTATTCCGAAATTATTAGGACTATACATGTGAAACTTGGTAGATAGATGTATGCTGTGAACCGCTTTCCAATTTTAAGAAAAAAACATAAAAATTATATACAGTAAAGGGGGGGGCTGCTCCCCATACATGGAACTAAAACTAAAAATATATTTTTTTCATGAGACCTATGCGTGTGTAGTATCTATAGAAAATGACGTTGGAGTTTCTAAAACAACTTTTTCATAAAGTTAATCGCTTAAAAGATATACGCTTCCAAAGTGGTATAATGTGTCCCCCCCGCTCTAACTTTTATAATAATGGAGTGAAAAATCTAAAATATATTTTTCTGTAAATCTTAATGTAAACTTTCAACCAAAATTGGTTTGAACGAGATCGGGTCAGCAGTTTTAGAGATACAGCATATTTTCAAAAACCGCAAATATAACTTTGTAATTCATACAAACACTATGAAAAACAAAGTTATTTGGCGTAGTTGTAAAAAATGTAAATAAGCTAGTTTTAAGAACGTTGAAAGTTTTTGTTTATTTTTATTTAATTTTATATTATATTATTATAGTTAGTACGGAACCCTTTATGGGCGAGTCTGACTCGCACTTGGCCGATTTTTTATTTAGAATAAAGTGTTATAAACCGTGAATCGTGAATAAACTAGAACTGACCCGAATGGGATGAACTCGGTGAATGAAGACATTGTAAGGAGACATGCATGCAGGCACGTCTTTTTTTTAAATACAGGCATGACTTCTCCCGATCTGGGTGGAACGGAAGGGAGTGTCAGACTTCTACTGACTAAAAACCCACCCTGTTCCTTCAGCTGCCCTTAAGATCCGGGGCCGCGGTATCTCGTTAGAACATTCCCGCAACCCCGGCAGGTAATGGCCCTGTGGGACCCCGTCACATGCAGGCAAGTCCTAGGACCAATAAATTCGTAGACTTGTAACATTACCGTTTATTCCTTTTCATAGAACGAGGGCCTGTGTCCCAGCTATGGGAAATTTATAAGCAGATTTTTAATTATTTATAATGTCATTGTACTTAAGAAATTATTATAATGCCTCCGAGGTCGAGTGGTTTAGGCGTTTGCCTTGTGATCCGGTGGTTGTTTGTTCGATTCCCGCGGGAAGCATACTTTGTAAAGTTGTTTCCTGTTTGGCTAGGACACTGCAGGCCTGAATCACCTGATTGTCTAATAAAAAGATGGTTCCGTGCTTCGGAAGACACGTATAAGCCGGTGGTCCCGGTCGCCAAAATAGACCACGTCAGAGGCCCTTGAGGCGGTCTAGAAACTCTGACACTAGGGTGTATGGAGTCTTTAGACCTTACTACCCACACGATAAGAAGAAGAATTATTATAATGATTGCTTCAATTATCTAAGTAACCAGCCGGAAGTAGGTAACTGATATGTTGTATTTTCTTTAATTGCCAGGCTATAATGAATAACACGCTAGTTTTTAATGTTGCCTCAATTTATACATACATATGTTTTCCTGTAATGTTGTTACTGAGGAAAACGTATTACATGCTATTTGTAGGTGCAGGTTTGCAGTGAAACCAATGTTTAGGCAGATTCAGTACAATATTTAAATACATTTAAAATCTAAAAACACATTACTAAAGCACAAATTATTTATAACTAATATTATATAGAGGCTTTAATAATGTTATTCCATTGACTTAATCAAATTATTTCGAATAAGCTGGTTGATATTTTCCGTGCCTCAAACGTTGGTTTTGCTTTGGCAAAACGTTACAACGTGGTAATAACTATGCACTTGTGTCTTGGGCAAATTACCATCCGACAACGTTGAGAACTAATTTTATCATGCAAAATATTTGAGTTTTAATTTGGTATAGATCATATTTTCTACGTTCTTCGTCTTCGTTTATTTTTTTTTCAGCATAAAAGATAAGTCTATGTCACTCTCCGACCTTTCTACTATCTCCATACCAAAAATCACACCGATTTGTTTCTCCGTTTTAACGTGAAAGAAGGACAAACAAACGAACACACTTTCGCATTTATAATATTAGTATGGATATGGAAGTATGGTCCATATATTTTTTGATGTTTTTAAATCGGATTCGTCAAATAAACTATAACCATAATCAGCTTGACAACGTACCAACTGATGTGGCACAGGCTTCCTCTCTTTGCGAGGGAAAAGGCAGTAATCCACCGAGAGAGCCCAGTGAGTTGTTTTTAAACGGATTTTTCGGTCCTATATAGGATTAAAAAAAAACTTGATTCAATTTTTCCCTTCTTTTCTAGTTGTTCACCGCTCAGAATAGTGAGGGTTGAAATAGCTTACCGAAGCTTCTCGGTCCTTTAATTTTTTTCTAAGTTCCGAACGGTATTTAAGCCAATTCTTTCTTCTATCAACCCACGATACAAACATCTCATGTGTCCCTGTCGCCCCTCAGTACGAGATGGGTCATCGCGCACGAGGAATGGCCTGGCGGGCCGGCTTGCTCCCGTGCGCGTGCCTGACGCACTGTCATGTTCTGTATGCTTTGTTTCTGTCAAACGTCACGGTATAGAGTATCAGTGTACCGCACTGGTTTTTAGGGTTCCGTAGCCGAATGGCAAAAAACGGAACCCTTATAGTTTCGATATGTCTGTCCGTCCGTCCGTATGTAACAGCCATTTTATTCAGAAACTATTAAGACTATACAAGTGAAACTTAGTAGGTAGATGTATTCTGTGACAAACCCCCCCCCCCTCCCCCCTCTAACTTCTATAATAATGGAGTGAAAAATCTAAAAGAAATATATGTCTGTAGATCTTAATGTAAACTTTCAACCAAAATTGGTTTGAACGAAATCGGGTCAGCAGTTTTTGAGATACAGCATATTTTATAAAACTGCAAATATAACTTTGCAATTCATACAAACACTATGAAAAACAAAGTTATTTAGCGTAGTTGTAAAAATGTAAATAAGCTAGTTATAAGAACTTTTTAAGGTTTTTTTTATTCGCCAATTAAATATACATATTATATTATTATAGTTACTGCGGAACCCTTCATGGGCGGGTCTGACTCGCACTTGGCCAATTTTTTTTTTACTAAACGTTTTGTAGCCTCTGTATCAGTGTAGTAGGTGTTCCGTTTTAATTTCGCTTGGATGTTGCCGATTACAAAAGACCCCTAGCCATTATTCAATAGCCAATAGCCTAATGGATAAGGTGTCAGCCTTGTAATGGAGAGTCACGGGTTCAAACCCCAACTATTACATTATTGCCGTGAACCCATTCTAGACACAAGCATATTTAGAAGAGGGTTAACAAGATTGTTAGTAATGTGAATTCTACCCAAATTGCAAAAGCCGCAATGATGCTCCTCATAATCGAAAATTGTCTCACATATCCTGAACTTGCTACTTAGGTATTTTATTAATTTTTGTATAGCTTTTATCTAATAGAAAAGTCATTAATATGTAATCTAAATCAAATCCTCAAATTAAACCACGCAACAGAACACAACACAGTCCTAAGAGATGTGCTGCTCTGCGTGCGCGTACGCAACGTACTTTACCTACGTTAGATGTCAAATTATGGTGGTGTAACTCGATATTGAAAGCAGCTACATCGCTTCCAATCATTATTTAAGATGTGAATGTGTTTATTGGAAACAAGATACTAACCTGCCAGGAGACGAGAAAGACCAGATTTTACTGGAGAAACCGCGTAATAAAAATACACCGTGGTAATTTTTTTCGCCATACTACTCATACTCTTTTTCTATTTCGCTCCTCACTTTTACCAGAAGCAGTGAGCAAATCTTAAAACCAGCTATAATAAATAAAATGCTAAAATAGTTGTAACGTTCTTTATGCCTACAGTTAAACCTAAATTCCATGCCATTAAGGACATTTTTAGAAAAAAGATTTTCTTATTTTTACCATCTAGTATTTTAATGATTTCAGTGGAGCCATAAAACGGGCGTCAAACATGTACTTTTACTTTCACCACCGGCTAACAAAGCAACAAGGGCGCGGGACTCTATTCAAACGCTCAATGTAACGTTACTTTGTTTGTCATCTAATTACTTCGCCATTAGGTTGTTGAGAAAAGGATTTTTGTTACATTTGTTATTGTTAGTGCCACGCGTCCTTCCAAAGCTCCGCCTAAGGCAAAACAAGGCCTTACAACAATTGAATTCAGTTATACCAAACTAATTTGTGTACATGTTAGACTGAGTCATGCGACGGCAAATATGTAAGGTAATAAATAAGTAAGGTAAGATTTTACAAAATAACATGTTTCTGTTATACAAAAATTACATCACTCTTACGCTAAAATATTTTGATCGTCGGTTATCAGAACCTACTAATCTCTGAATCATAAAAATACTGCTTCAAATATTCTAGATGCACATAATAGGAGCAAACAAACAGATTGTATCAAACGAAACACATTGCAGCACAAAGTATCTACTTATATCGCCGATAATTATAGCCCAAGCTCAGGAAAGTTCAAAGCAATGGTAAATCAAAGAATTGAATCCTTAGAAGCGGGCGGGGTGCGCAGGCGCATCTACCTGCGTCAGGGGCCTAGGGTACTACTGCGTACCGTTAGATAAAAAAACGCTATTGTGGCCCCAGGCTGTTACCAAGGAGGCAGGAAAGCAAAGGGTGCAGCGATTAGTGGGCTGACCTTATAGGCAATTATTTTCACGGAGAATAAATATGTTTAAGAAAGTTTTGTACAGCGGAGTTGGGTTCTTACGGTAATTTTTCTTCAGAATTAAATTTAAAGAAATATATCTATTGGTAGATCTCAAAAACAAAACGAATTAAATAATTCAACTAATCATAATAAAACTTCACATTTTACGAGGTTATATTTTTCAACGAACACTCCAAATTATCCTTTGTTTAATTCCAAGATAATATTAAACTTATTTCATATTACTCAATACTAATATTATATATAAAAAAATGTAGTAGGTAATCTCCGGATCTAATGATTCATTTAGAAAATTTTTTTCATTGGTAGTAAGGTGCATTATTGCTGAGTGCTTTAAGCTAAAATACGAAATCCACGGACGAAGTCCCGGGTAAAGTGTTAGTATTGAATAAAAGAGATAACAAGGAAACAGTCTTTGAATTTAGCTAAAGGATCCCTAAAAAGAACTACACAAATCCGTGAAATTACGACAGCTGCGTGATACATTCGTGACATGTAAAAGCATCTTTATTTTTTTGTACAATAACAATGTATAGCGAATAATTCGACGGATATAAATGAAACCATGGACTAACGGGAACATTTAGAAGTCAAATATAATAGTAATTTGTGTTGAAAATTAGAAAAAAAAGGACAATCGTACAGCCAATGTGGTACAATTTAAAGAAGATGAGAACGTTATTAGCTCACTCAAAGTATAGTGAGAGCCTCTGTCATCATATCCTTAGAACTGTATAGCCAGAATGGTGACACAGAAACAGTTCCCTTTTAAAAGGCAATAAAAAACAGAAAGTACCTACGGCTGGTTCATAAAAATGGGCTATAAATGGAAAAGGGTTTACACAACATGACTTATCTCGGCTTCCTTTTCAAACAACCAGCCAGTCCCTTAGAAATTTTGCTCCCATTATTTAATTACCTCTTTTTGGGTTAACTTTTACCCTACGTCACTGAAGCATTATAAATATTTCAGGGGGTATAAGTTTTAATTATACAATATACGTTTACTTAAAACTTTGTATCGTGTTTCTTGTACGTTTTTCTCGACGGAGCTATAAAAATGGCAAAGGGTAAGAGCAATTATTTAGCTTCCTTTTCTTAATTCGCTACCTACTGAAATTTTCACCTTTTTCTCAGTTAGCTTTTGTTATGAAAAACTTTTACACGGAGACCAAGTGAAGCATTACAAACATTTCAAGGAATAAAAGTTTAAATTAATTTTGTATTGAAATACTGATTTATACTCGTAAGAGCGTCTTTCGTGTTTTTCAACCGACGACAAAAAGAGGAGGTTATCAATTCGACGCGTATATATATATTTTTTTTTAATGTATCATCACCGATTACTCGAAGACGGCTGAACCGATTTGGAAAATTCTTTTTTTGATTGAAAGGGTATACCTTGAAATTGGTCCCATTTTCATAAAAGTCAGGATCTGATGATGGGATCCTGGAGAAATCGAGGGAACTCTTCAAATATTATAGGCACATCGATGACGTTTTGGGTATTTATTACAGTAACTTGTGCAGTTGCTCTCAAAAAGTACCATTTGAGGATGTGGAACTGATGATGAAGACCACAGATGGCCGCCGAAACTACTCAATAATAAGTATTGAGTAAATTGCGATTCGATTACTTGAATATGGATGTTAAGCACTTTATGCTCGTTACAATGCATATGGTGATGTAGAGCTGATGGTGAAGTACAAGGAGAACTCCTCAACAATTAACGGCCCAGCACTGGGAAAAGTAATATTTTGTAAAAGGTTATAAATAGTTGACATTTAGGCTCTTGTAACGAGGTAAATTAAAAATAGACCAACTAAAAAGAGTGAAATAAAAACTTTTTACCAAAAAATTAAACCGACTCCCAAAAAACACTGCAAAGTGAAAAATAACTTTAATTTCGGAAGTCGGTGCCAAAAACGAAAATACAAAACTAAAGACACCGACTACCGAAATTAAAGTTATTTTTCACTTTGCAGTGTTTTTTGGGAGTCGGTTTAATTTTTTGGTACAAAGTTTTTTTATTTACACTGGAATGAATATACAACAAAAAAGTCTATGTAATACATTGGATTACATTGCATATCAAGGTGTCTCCATTTAGGCAGTGGAAGAGACTGTAGTTGAAGGCTCCCCCTTCCTTGACATTATAAATGTACAGACGCCAGCACATCAAGCTACAACAATCTGTCAAATTCCTCTAATAGATTTTCAACTTTATTGTTAAAGAAATTAGGTTCAAGGTATTGGGAAAATTTGACAGTTTCGGGTAGCTTCATGTGCTGGCGACTGTACAAAAATATATAGCTATTTATAGTTTTAAATTTCTGAGTAACGGGTTACCGACGAATTTCTTGACATTATTGAAAAGGCATTATTGGAAAAGAAACTAGTAGCATGACTAGTTTAGTAAAATTAATGCTTTAAGTTTTATCAAAATTAAGTATTTTCATTAAAGAATCCCGTCAAGAAATACGAGATACTTATCCTCGTCAACATCAACACCTGACATATTCGCGAACCTATAATTTGGAACTCGACACAAGGGTCGGAGTAGGGAAAAAAATCTGAGCTCCTCAGTCAGATCCTGACAGCATTCCGTTACCAGACTCCCGAAAGGATCGACAACACAAGATTCCTGCACAATTGGTGCGCATTGTCGCGAGTACACCTGCGCGCACGCATCTTACGGTAAGATTATTTATTTATTAGATTATTCTTGGCAAATCTTTTATATACGCCGTGGGAACTGTGTTTTGAATCGCTATTGTTCTATTCCACCTTTGAAAATAATTATAATAAACTTTATGAGCAAGTCTAGTCTGTTTTAAAAAATATATATTTTCAGACGAATAAAAACTAGATCTCATAATAATTATATTTTATTGTCTGTGGCATGAACTGGGAGCAGGTGATGTTTTTGTTAGTCTTAAATAGCTTAGTTTATGGTTGCCATAGACAACAGATAGTTTGATACTATAAAAAGGTTTTATAGTTTAAAAAAATCCACGCAGAAAAGTCACCGGTCACCGCGAAGCGTCAGTAAGACATGAGCGCTTTTGCACTGCAATTAAGTTGCTCCCAACAATTAAACCTGCAAGCAGATTCCGACAAGTTTATTTATTTTTAACCCTGAGAACCTGGCAAAGAGCCTTAAGCCCTAATTACCTGCAAGTTAAACATGCAGGGACTTATCTATATCACATTGTCCAGTGAATCCATCGCTGATGTTATCTTCTATCAGTCCTCCATTGTTTGCGCTACTAATTATACCTAATACCTTTACTGAGTGGATGCCGATGGTACTGTTGACACGCGATTAACATTTCAGGTCATTATCTAGGACAAGGCTGGGTTTGAGGTGCCGTTTGTGTTTTGGATCGCAGAATGGTGGAAGATTTATTGAGGCATATTTGTTGGTCTTTTGTTTTGAAAGAACTGACAACTACTTAACGTTTTATGTTTTGTGAATGTTATGTGTTATTAAAGTTATTATAATATGTAAGCTTACCTGAAAGTTTTATCAAAATCCGTTCTGTTGTTTTGCGTGAGAATTCAACAACAAACATTAATCTATTATCGCAGTACTATTATTGACTGCTATGTTTGCGATAAGAATATGTTTCGAACTGTAACGTATGCAAAGCTCACATTTTTAGAGTTCCGTAGCCGGTAAGACCACTTCGTTACTCATCCGTCCGTCTGTCTGTCAATACACATTTTTCTGGAATGAAAATGAAATTTATACTTACCGTAGACCCAAGAAGAGTCTATGGTCTTTTTCAGTTGTAAAGATATGACCGTTTAGGACGCATTTTTTTAAACATTGCTTCACCGTAGTCTCGTGTATTTTGAGTGCAATTTTACAAACACCCAGATCCTTTTTTACACGACTGCAAAGGAAGGGTTATGTTTTTCGCGCATCTTATATGTATTATGTATGTATGTAATATTCTTTATTACCTCATATCTCCAGAACCGCTGAACAGATTCACATAATTGAGGTATCGTTAGATTCGTCTTAGCAGCCCAAGTGTTCTTAGATAGGTGACATTTGCTGTGCGAAGCCATTATAAATAAAGGAAAAAAAAATTTTTTTTCGATTGTTTCAATATGGGTATCAAATTAAAGGGCTAACCCAGTTGAACATAATATATATTTCTAAATTGAATGGGGCCCACCTGTTTGTCACTTTTTAAAATAAAAATGTGCTTGTTTCTGGCATTTCAGATGAGCAGTCGGGTTATTTAGATTTTTTAAATAACTTTTTTATTGTTGATAGGCTTGCGTTTGACCTATCCTACAGAGATATGTAAGCTGTTGACGATACGAAGGTCCGAAATCGGCCACATGGACTATTATGCTTTCATGAGACGTACAATAAAAGTTTTTATGAAAATTAGCTAGCAAACTAGCTAGTTTTAATTTGAAACATTTAAAGTAATCGTAATTACAGTAAGTCTATGCTAGTCTGTGTTACTTGAATTATATAAATTGAATTGAATTCTTTTTATTTATTTATTCAACCAGACCCACTGCTGAGCAAAGGACTCCCCCCTAGCTTTCCACTCCTCCCGGTGGGCGGGCAACCCTTTCCGACCAGTCCCAAAAGCCTCTAAGTCGTCACGGCAGCGCTTTCTAATTTTTCCTCGATGACGACGGACGCCCATCCTTTAGTTTCCACTGCGTAACGACTTCAACGCATCTGTTTTTTTTTTTTTTTAAATTATATTTTGTATCACATAGCCTACAAATTGCAAATGATAAATTAAGACCGCCCATTGTAACACCCTTTAGTTTTTAAGTTCCTGTTTAATTCTGTTATGGTGTACAATAAAGAGTATATCTATCTATCTATATATGCCGAGAGCGTCATATGCCACGACCACTTTACTTTAATACGTAAGACCAAATTTATACGATGAAGTATGAAATGAAATGAAAAATTTATTATATAAAGTACCCTTACTAAATCAATAGGCATTGTTCACCTTATGAAACTTCCTATAGTGTCATGCAACAACATAAAATTCATCGCCAGTATAAATTTAGATCGTTTCATTGCTAGTCTACATTTTCGTCTCAACCCGTGACATTTGGAAAATGTCACCCAGATATTATTTGAACCGCCATATTTGTCACACCGGGTAGGTATATACCCAATATTTTATTATAAACATGACCTTAAAAACTGAACAAACGTAACTTTTATATATTGCTAATGAAATGACGCTAAAGCTACGGAAGAAATAAAGGTAACGATGGTCATAATCCAAATGTAACCAGGTGTAATTTTCAAAAGTAATATAATAGTACCTTTAGGAGCTCGAGGCTTATTATTATCTATATCTATACCAGTATAACAAGTGGAACAGTTTGAACGCGCTAATCTTTGAAAGTACTGGATGGATTTGAATAAAATTTGGTATGGAGGTAGCTTGAAGCTTGAGGAGGTTATGTTTTTAACGAGATAAAGTCCACGACTGCTAGTATTAAAATAATTATTGAGTTTCCGCCATTCGTCAGAAAGTACGTAAAGCTGTTGTTTCCGGCCTTCAGTTGTACATCTTTGACAGTCGGTACGGGTAGTCAGAGACCAGAAAACCCGACACCAATCTCGTAAGTCAGATAGGCAGTGGAACAATGAAAAATTTTGTTACTCAGCTGAGCTGTAGCAGATTTTTTCATGAGCAATATAACATAGTTTGGAAAGCAAATGATGCTGTACCTTTAACAGCCTAACATTGAAAACCATATTATTTTTAGAAACACGCGACTCAATTTCGTCTTCGAAGTAATATAGGTATAGCCTTATAAGGGTGAAAACTTTTTGATCTCTCGTATCGACCTAAACCAAATTACGAATTTTCCATTTGATATTTCAAATGCCTTTGATACAAATTAATTTCACAACCAGTAGAGCTGCAATAACATGTACGCCTGTCCGTTTCATGTGCTCGCGTGCAGAGCCTCAGATAAAATCTATTTCCATAGCCCGTGTGGCTGTGTATAATTAACTAGACGGGTTGGAGGGTTTCTACGTCACGTGAATACCACCACTGCGTCACGTGAACTGGAAGCCTCTCAGTCACGCCCACGTCACAACCAACGCTATTAGGTACTTAATTTTCCCTCCGAAAGCAATTTCTCAATGATGTATACTCACTGTTGTTTACAGCTGAATTTCGGGGAAAACCCTTACCTGAAACAACAAATCATGTTTTTAATATAATTGGGGAATATTTCGCACACCTCCTCGACGTTATCAAAACACATGCATGTTTGTTTGTTTGTTTTGTGCGAGCTTGCGAAGGATCAGTGAACGGACTGAAAATAGTCGATGCGGGCGATGCGGCACGCGCCAAAATAGCACCCCACGCGGTGAACAGCGCACGCGCTTCTTAGTGAAACTGTTCATTTGCGCGATTTTCAACTGATTAGGTAGTTAATCTTAAAGTATAAATAAAATAGCGAATTGTAAAAACCATGACATTCAAGTACCAAAGTACTGTAATTAAAACTCGAAGAATCGATGTTAAATAATGGATGAGATATATTTAAGTAACAAGGTCTCAGAAGCCGTTAAGAAGCACTAAGGCTTCTGAGTAATTGATGCAAGAAACAATTGTTTATTACCAATAATTGAGGCGCCAATAAATCGTGCTGAGAGAGATGGGGCGCTGAAAGTAGTACGTTGATATGTACCTGTATAACTGGCAAGCCATGCGCCAGATCAGTCTTGTTTTCAGAATCATTTCGAATCTTCCAAATTCTCGGCGAAGGGAGATGGGGAGTGTTTTGATTAGCACATTGATTAGCACTGATACAACATAGGCTTGCTGAGTCGGTAATAGAAACTTCATCCATCGTTTTCACATCAAAGTGTAAGAGCTCATTACAAAACAACAACAAAAAATGCAGTAGGAATAATCAACATTTAAAATTACTTGTACAGGGTATAATAACGCAAACATATTGTCACATTTCAAAACTAATTTTATCCATATGATGAACATTTTTTTTTCATTTAACTTACAGTAAAATCCCAAAATAAAATGTTTTAAATTTGTAATGAAAGATTTTACATTTAGACATTTTATTTTGGCATTTAACTGCAACTTCCTTGAAGAAACTTATTCATAGACATGGACAAAAATAGTTTTTAAAGTAGACTCGAACTTTTCGTTCCAATTGATTTTTCGTTTTATTTGGCACGTTCTGCTACGCCATATGTCAGCACTGCACTGCGCTTTGATTGACATGATAACATAAAACACACAACCAAACTAATACATTGTTTTTATTGATTGTTACCATATAATTAGTAATACACATCAAAATAACAGAAGCATGTCGAATGAATTTCATTGCTGTATAGTACAAATGACACAAAATAGAACTGACCCCTTTTACAGGGGTCTTTGTTCAGTGTAATTTATGTAGAAATTGTAACAAACAAAACGCATGTGTAGGTAAATGTTGCTATGTTCGAAAACTGATCGCTACCGTATCCAGAGGGCTGGCGCATTCTTTGCCCAAGGAATTGCCATTTAATTTGGCAATGCTGTCAGTCTAGTGAGCAAATTCCCGGAGACCCGGACAACAGCGATATAGAGGAATAATATTTCCTCTCCACGCCTACGTAACTTTAAGTATTACAAACAATAATTTATAACCAAACGGTTAAATTGTCAAAAAAAGAAGGTCAAAGTTCGTGAGCACACAAAAAGTACCAACCTACAAATATATTCCAAAGAAATATTCAAAACTTGTATGTTTGCGAAACAGTAAAAGTCAATCAAACATCAACTGTTTATCACCGATTGCTGTGCGAACACAAGTGACGTCACAGGTATATATACAGGATATCTTTGGAACTCGATGAAATTTCGTGCACAAGTGGCATGCTCTTCAAGTCTTAAAGTCGTAAACATTTAGAAACACTTTGGTGTGTAGAAGGATGAGTGCTCTTGAAGGCCGAAGAGCTTTATGTAGCAAATTAGCTTTCAAGTTATTTGTGATTGCAACTTTGTTCGCGTGGTAGGTATTTTTCGCGGAAATCCCAATTCTGCAGGAATTACAGGAAATAAAGTAGACTATATGTTGCTCCGTAACATAATAATGTATACTGTAATAGGAACTTCATGTTACGTTTGCTACCATAACCTTGCAAAGTAAGTTGTTCAGTTTTCTATCAATAAATAAAGAAATAACTTCGTCTATCTTCCACTGAAAAAAAGGCCCATCAAATTCGGTTAAGACGCTCCAGAGATTATTTCGGACAAAGAGACAGACAGAGAAAAATTAAAAAAAAAAGTTTTTATGTGTCTTAGTATTGTGTAAATAATTATAAAGACATGAGAAAACACAGTTATTTCGAAATCGAATATAGGTTCTTCAATTTTATAGATGGGATTTCGACGCACCGTATTTGCTTTATTTTCATCTCATATTTGGAATGAAAGAATGACCACGTTTTGCTCGTAACCAGAAAACCTTTTCAGATTTCGTGATAAATGTATTCTAATATTGGTATCCTCTTCAGTGTGATCATATGGAAATAGTATATTATGGAGTTATTATTCTCTGCGAAATCTTATACATTCCTCCAGTCTGCTTCTTAGAACAATTTATTTATTTACACTCCAGGAGCATAAGTGGACTTAGTTACTTAATTAATAATGTAATGAACGATCACTTAAATACAGGGTGATTAGTAATTGAATGCGTTCCTCCACATTGAATGTTCTGTTAGACAGCGTACTGATACTTTTTTACAATGTGTGTTGACCTTTTAATGACGCAGCCACTCCGGGGTTGTGGGGATGTTCTAACGAGATACCGCAGCCACAGAACGCAAGGGCAGCTTAAAAGGAACAAGGTTTTGAGGGTTTATATGCAGTAGATGTCTGATAGTCTCTTCTGCTCCACCCAGAGTGGGAAAAGTCATTCTTTTTTTTTTATTGATAATAGGCTCGCGTTTGACCACCATCTTACCTGATGGTAAGTGATGATGTGGTCGAAGATGGAGCACGCTTTCCTAAAAGTAACCTATTCACTCTTGACTTAAAGACCCCTAGGTTATAGCTATCGGGAAACACAGACTCCGGCAGGGAATTCCACTCCTTAGCCGTACGCACAATGAAGGTATTCCCAAAACGTTTAGTGCGTATAAGTGGGATGTCCACCATGTAACGATGGCGCATCGCCATCTGTCTTGTAGTCCGATGATGGAACGGGCTTGGCGGAATTAGATTGTGTAATTCCATCTCACACTCCCCGAAATGTAACCGATAGAAAACCGATAGACTAGCAACTCGTCGTCGATGTTCAAGGCTCTGGAGCTTTGATTCGACCAGTGTATCGTTGCCAATGAGTCTTTTGGCCCGTTTCTCAATAGACTCAGGCGCATCCAGCTGGTACTTCGATGATATCCCCGCCAGAAATAAAAGCTAGTGTCAATTTAATTATTTTTAATCATTCACAAGTAGGTTACAAGAATCGAGATTCGTTCTGGAGGCAATTCTATGTAAATACCCGCATCGCATGCGCTTGCGCAGCGAGTGCAGGCGATCCCTCATAGTAGTAGCAATTGATTAATATGATCTTGCGAAACCCTTTGTTATTCAGTACCTACCGTTTATGAAAGGGCAATTTAGTACTCTAATATTGTTCTCGGTAATTGCTTCGCAAATCAAACTAATGGACCACTATAATTTAAGTTAGAAATAAGTTTAAGTTATGGTGTATTTTAGCGTTACGTTTCGCTCTTGTCTATGTTTCAAGTCGCCACAGAAATCTTGATGTTAGGAAACTGATTAATGACTATCATAAGTACATGTTATTTGAAATGTAATTAGTTACGTACATTTCGAATGAACACAAAAAAATACTATCGTAGCTATGGGGCCCGCAGTTGACGCGTCCTGACATTGCGACAGCAAAACTATTTTTCTATCCATTAACTTTATATTTCAAAAGCTTCCTGGTGGCGGCAAAGTATTTTGATATAATGCATAAATCCAAACAATTAGCTCTTCTATCAACTCTCGAAACCACTCCACAAATATCGAGTCCACATTAAAGAGGTTAATCCCATTCAATTCACTTCCCCATTCCGACACTATCGCTTTAATTTGAAGGAGCCCTCGTCTATTACTCAATAAAGACAGAAATAAAACGACAATGCTGTTGTGTGATTGTCAAGAGTGATTATTAAAACAATGGACAATTAAATGTAAAAGTGTGTGCAAGCGCATGTCTTGTGGAGTAAGTATGGTATCATGACGAACAAGTGCGTGTCGGCACCATTGGAGCTACATAAAAAGGTTACAGTTAATCTATGACATTTCTTTATAGAAATGAAAATGAATCGCCCTGTATATAGATATGACTTTTGCATTCATCATGTTAGAAAGCAATTAGAAACATGCCATTGTGACCTACCTTACCAACAAGAGACAATATTCACACATAAAATTAAACAAGGAATCGGATAAGAAGACGAAAAACACGCTTGGTGTTAAACAAATAATTCCGTTTCATGATTGAAATTCTTTCAGTTCTGAAGGTATTGCAGTCATTGTTTAGACTTGAAGATCTACAGTATTGCTCATCATCAGATAGAGTACCAAATTAACATGCGTCTTATGCTGAAAATTACTAAGACGTGATAAAGCTAGCGAACAACACATCACCCATTAACAAACCTCTAATGATCATTTTCAAACACAAACAAATCATTTTCAAACTAGCTATCATAAACCTACTTGGAACTATTATTTCGCGGCCCGCCTGCCACTTATTACATAATGATCATTACAATAGTACTTATTGACCTAATTGAAGCACAATTAGCGACTTGAATGAGCAGCGTGTGAAACAAACGACTAGGTACTTGAATTGTAGTTGGAATATATTATAATAATTTATTGTAAACAATAGTTTCAAGAGTTTTTTGACAGACAATACCAGCAATGTGAGTAGAATTTACATTACTAGCAAACTTGTTAACCCCTACAACTAAGCTAAATATGCTTGTATCTGGAGTGGTTTCACAGCAACAATGTAATGGGTAGGGCTCGAACCTCCTGATCACAAGGCTGACACCTTAACCATTGGGCCCTATTGTTTAGGGCCATATTGCCCTTGTTGATGCCAGAGACAGAGCTTGCAAAAATGCATATAGCACAAACATAAAGTCTACATATATTTGCCATACCGCCGCTGGTCCCTTTAGTAGTACTTGACTTCTAGATACTTTTTAGCTTGACGACGTGTTCGAAAGATTCGTTCAATTTATTTTTAATTAATTCAATTTGCATGACAATAGGGACGACCACTTGGGAACCGGAAGTTCCAATGTGAAGCGTGATCTGCCCCTATTTCTAATTGATCAACATAATTTTGTGAACAAGCGAATAAACTTATTGGCATTCTGTGTCTGAGAGTCAAGACAACCAATGGCCACTTGAAAGATTGGAGTTATGAATGTCATTTTAGCGTCTATGAGGTTAGTCTGTGGATGCATGATCTTCTCACTATATCGAGATTTGTCTGTGCTTTGGAAAGAACGCTAACTAGAGTAACGGGTCCAAGCTGTTATTTGTGGGAACAACTGAAGGAACAAGGCGAGTTCTTAGTCAAGGAGCGCCACTATTTCATTTCTTTGACGGTCATTCCGGGTAATCAGAAGCCAAAAATATCTAACACCACTCGTACCAAAGAGTATCGTGTTACCCAGATACTGGGTACAGCTACAGATAGACAAAGTTTCTTTGGCACAAACACTTATTCAGCCGATTATAGATTATGCCGATGCCTGCTATTTGGATGCTACCGAGGAGCTATTAAACAAGCTTGAGCGCTTGCAAAATCTATGCATTCGCTTTGTTTTCGGTCTTCGAAAGTATGACCATGTTTCTCACCTTCGCAAGCAACTCAAGTGGCTCCCTATCCGTCTTCGCAGGAACACTAGGATTTTGTGTCTCCTCTTCAACATTCTACACAACCCGTCTTACCCTTCCTACCTGCGTGAGCGTTTTTCTTACGCTCGTTCTAGCGACGTACCGTGTAGATCATACCTTAGATCCCTCCTTAAATCTCATCCTCATAAAACTAGCTACTACTCTTATTCCTTCTCTGTCCATGCTGTAAGATTGTGGAACTCACTTCCGCCTAGCATTCGTGATTTAAAAACTATATCTCTATTCAAATGTCGATTAAAAGAGCATTACCTTTCCTCTTAACTGTTACACAGTTAAGAGGAAAGATAATGCTCTTTTAATCGACATTTGAACTGTTACACAGTCTACATTTCTTTTTCACTTCTCCTTTCGCAGGTCTGCTGGAAGAAATTTCTTAAGAAATAAGCAGTACCTTTGTACTCAGATATTATAATTATGTTTATCTTAATGTATTTTACTGTGTGTACATAAATAATAAAATAAATAAATAAAATACACAATCAGTTCTAAGCTGCATCTAGTTAGACTGGAAACCGACCCCAAAACAATCCAGAAAAGGCTAAACGCAAGATAATAAATAGTTCAATATATAAAAACTTTTTTGCAAAAAATAAAACCGACTTCCATATCAAAACACTACAAAACCAAAAATAATTTTAATTTCGGTAGTCGATGTTATTGGTTTTGTATTTTCTTTTTTTTTCACACCGCCTTCCGAAATTAAAATTATTTTTGGCTTTGTAGTGTTTTGATATGGAAGTCGGTTTTATTTTTTGCAAAACAGTTTTTATTTTCGTGCTTTTTAGTGGGTTAGTGAATTTTCCAAATCGGTTCGTAAATGACGGAGTTATGCGCGAACAAAAAACGCAATGCAGAGTAAACGAAAAGATCATCAACATAAATATTTTTTTAGACTTTTGTTGATTTTTCGGAAACGGCTTGTCCGATTTCGATAAAATTTTCATGTGACTATTTGGGAAGTATACCCTTTCTAACAAGATAAGAATTTTTCAAATCGGTTGGCAAGCGACGGAGTTATGCGTGGACAAACATAAAAAAAAATACAAACATCCGAATTGAGAACCTCCTCCTTTTTTAGAAGTCGGTTAAAAAACAAAGACTATTGCCGAAAACTAGCATCGGAACTAAAATAAGAATCAACAACGTCAGTACTTAGCATTCCAATTCAATGCATCTCCGAACTTATCCATTACAAACAATTTGCTTTAATTCTTAAATACCATGTAGTCATTTTTCGGTTCAATGACTAGAGTTATTAGACTTCGGCTTTGATCTAAAATAAGAAATAATATCGTGATGATTGTGCCAATTAATACAGATGCGCTGGTTAACGCACTCTGAATTTAGACGGAAAACGTAAATAAAGTGAAATAGTTATTAAATTGAATGATTTTAAAAGCAATGACTAATGCTTTTGATCTGACTTAAAGGAATGCGGTCTATTCTTAGAGGAAAGTTTAGTGCGTAAATGAGATATAAAAGAAATCATTAATGGTTTTTTTTAAAGAGATCTAGCAATTTGGGTAGAATTCATATTACTAGCAATCCCTGGTTAACCCCTTCAACTAAGCAACTATGCTTGTGTCTGGAGTGGTTTCATAGCAATAGTGTTATGGATGGGATTCGAACCCGCGATCTCTCGATCACAATTCCGACTCCTTAGCCATTACGCTATTAACGAAAATTGTGTTGATTGGTGGAATAATTTTACGCTTGGAAAGGCAGCTGACTGGGTCTCTGATGTTGGTGCAAGATCCTGGTACGTACAGACGCCAGCACATCAAGCTACAACAATCTGTCAAATTTCTTTAATAGATTTTCAACTTTATTGGTAAAGAAATTAGGTTCAAAGTTGATTGGGAAAATTTGACTGTTTCGGGTAGCTTCATGTGCTGGCGTCTTTACCAGACACACAGAAGACCAATGAAGATGTTGCTAACACAGTTTTGTCTTTCGCTAGGTCAAGTTAAAGCAACAACAGTCTCTGTGTAACGCTACTATTTGTGTGAAAAAGGTTAAGAATATTTGCTGCGAATTTGAAGGTTCTATTTCGCAAATAACCGCCTCTTGTAAAGCTTCAAGAAATTCAACAAGTGTCAGTAGACCTTTTACGCTATCTGCAAGTCTTAAGGTTGACTTGCATGACCGACACTTGTTACTAAAATTATATAGATAAGCTTCTACGAACTTCTGTTACCACTTATAGGTAAGTTTATGACAAACACCAAGCTAATTTACCAACAATCTCTTCAGGGGGCTACAAAGTTGAATATTTGTGTACTCGTTGACATTGAATAGGTAAGATAACATAGCCATAATTTTTGATCACACAATGACGTAGTATATGTAGCCATTCAGAGCGCGGGTAACGCACCTATAATTATTTATACCATATCATAGCATACAACCATCACTTTCATCATGATCGTCCCACTCTTATCTTCGGTGCAGAATGTATTCTCCTCAAGGGCGGATCCGGCTTTGGCGCCAGGGGGGGGTCACATAGTCGTGGTCAAGTCACAAGAAGTTATAATTTAATTTTGATAATAATAGATAGATGTAAATAGTAGGTATTTTATTAATAAATGTTAGTACTGAAAAGTGAAAGTACTTAAATAAAATCTATAGTGTGACAAAAAATATATAAAAACATTGTTTAACAATTTTAATTAGTGGTCCACCTAGGTCCTGATTCTTCTCCTCTTATATATTACTAATAGTCGCGCGGGGCTTCGTTCCCGTGGACTTTATCGCGATAAAAACATAACTCACCTTTTACGCAGTCGGGTAAAATATAATAACTAACTTATTCAGACGTCCCAAAGTCACAGTGAACAAATAAAGAACAAAAAGTTTTAAGATAAGCGCTAATTTTTAGTTTTCAAATGTGAAATGTACTCCAACTCTAAACACACATTTGTTTCCAAACAGTGAATCATTTCATTTATAGGATAAACAAATGAAATTCTAATTTTGAATTTTGAATTTTCGCTTATCACTGTAATGGCCAAACTGCCATCTATACATTCATGTGATTTTTTCATGGAATGAAAACTCTTTTGTGTTAAATTAGGACAGAAACCATAAAAACGGAAGTGTTTCGATTTTTCTGATGAGAAGTGTATTAGTAGAGATTTATATATTTTGTCACTTAAGCCACCTATTTTAGCGACATATACACAATCACAACCAATTTGCTCCACATATAATACACATTTTGTTATACTGAAAATAGTTCTTTGCTCATACATTAGGTTACAAGAAAACCTAAAAAGAAATCTGATTTTTATCAAGCGTGTTCGGCATGTGGGTAGAAAGAGCAACCAAGCTGCAGCTGTCTTTGAAGAAGTTCTTACCAAGGAGTTTCAGAGTCATGTTCCGTATACTCAGAGCTAGGCATGCGAACAACGGATGCACTAAGTTATTAGCGGCCAGATACAAGTTCAGGTGCTATATTTTTATTATATAATTGCGCTCATTACCACGTCGATACGGTTATGTTGTACTTTGACACAAGTGAGGTTACGTAGGGTTGTCGAATGCCTAATAGGCAAATAAGCGCTTTTTGCTAAGTTTTATTTTCTCCGACTTACAGGGTCTAAGGCCGCTTGTAAAGTGAATTAAATAATTAGCTACCTTTCTTTAGAACAAGGTACAGCGGAGGTAGGATTAATTATTAAAATTTTCATTTCGTAAAATCGTTTCAAGTTCATTTATTGATCGTTGCGTTGATACAATAATGGCCCACCTTCTATCTTGTTCCACATGTACCATCACCTGTACTCTTGACGTCTCTTGTGTCTGCATCAGCGAGCGGAGTTCGCATATCTGAGTTTTGGGCCAATCTAATATAAATTATTCTTGCCATCGTCACGCTAAGAAGAAGAATGCAAAGGATTTTTTTATAAGTCAAATTCGAAAATTAATTGAGTGACACTTAATATGACTGTACTATCTTAATTTAGTACGTAATTATTTGGTGTTAGCTTTAATTATATGTCAATTCTTAGCTTTAAGTTACGCCCTGATTATCCGACATGTTTTTCAAGACTTAGATTGCATCGTATTTGCTTTGCATTTTTTTAATTTTTTGTATTTAATAAAAAAATATAATTAAACTGAGTTTTTCTATTTCTATATCAGGAGAGAGGTCATGATATTAAATTATATTATATACGTTTCAATTAATTTGCTACTTAGGGCCTTTTACACAGGGTCCGAGTCCACTGACTAATCCCCAGATGAGTAACTGGAAAAATGGAACTTAAAGGAAGTTGTGGATGGTGTAACAAACACTTAACAAAAAGTATAAAGAAATTGAAATTCATCTTGCAAATGTTAACGAACATTATCAAAACTTCTTCAGTTTCAAGGCAAATTTGATGGAACAAATCCGACCCGAACCCACCAAATGGTTCTTAAACAAAGATCGTTTTCTTTCGAAACTGGATGCCAAGGGTCATGGCATTAATTCCCATGACCTTCCCACACAGTGTTCTGGATAATGACAGGATTCCATCCGATAATTTGTTGGTAAGCACGACCTAGTTGATGTGTATGATTATATGAACTCTGAATGGTTGATGTGCGGTCAATATGTGGGAAATAGTTTTCTCGGATGTACCTACTTATGTGATGCTGGACAGTTCAAACTATGTATTAGTTTGGTTTGGCTACAATTTAGTCGAAATTAGCCTTACACAGCTTTCAAAAGTACTTTCTTTTTAGGGGGGAAATTATCAAACTACTCCTCCCGCTTCGGCTGGCTGAAAGGGGTATCAAACTTCTACTGACTAAAAACCCACCCTGTGTTTTAAGTTGCCAACAATAACATTCCTGTAACCCCCAACTGACAATGGCCCTAGGGCCCCGTCACTACTGCGGACGTGGAACACAACATCTCAGGACCTTTCGTAGCAACTACATAAGACAATAACAGATTCCATCTGCTGTTACCTTTAATTTTTTGGACTAAAATAAAGAACTATAAGAAACAAAGAAAATAGTTTTAATAAGCCAAATATTGTTAAGTATAAGCTGCTAAAATCAGGCCCTACACAAATCATATAGACGGGTACAGCTATAATATTTCCTTAGCGTTCAAGTTGGCAATAAACTAAACATCGGAAAATTCTCAAGCGATGATTTGCAAGGATAATGAATTAATGAGAAATGCAAACGATGTTAGAATTAACAAGTCAGTGATCAAGTAATTAACAGATTTGATTGTAATGATTGATCAATGCCATATAGGCGTTAAATGGAAAATCACAATAACAAATAGAGATATTCTCGAAAACATGTAGTTTCTTATAAAAGCTTAATTATATGCTTTTACTAACACACGCGCGGGACTTCACTCCCGTGGACTTCATCACGATAAAAACATAACCCTCCTTCTTTAGCAGTAGGGTAAAAGTAGCATATAACCTTCCCTAAGCTTCAAGCTACTTCTACAGCAAATTGCATCAAAATCCACTCGGAACTTTCGAAGATTAGCGCGTTTAAACTTACAAACAGACTTTTCCGCTTTTAAATAGTATTAGTACAGATTAGCCAACTACGCAACTGCAAATTATTAATAAATACAAATTAGTATTTTCATTGCATTCTCTGGGTTTGTCATCGTTTCTAATAAATATTATGTTAGTATGTAATTGTTTATTGATTGTAATATTAAATAAGTATTTGAACATTATAATTTAGAGTTGTGTTTTCATCATAGATATTAAATTATTACTTTGTTCATAAAAGTGTATAGTCCTGTCCAGTAACTAGCCTACAACAAAATTATAAAATTCTTAATTCAAGATTATTATTTAATAATTATTAATCAATTTGCAGGCCTAGCTTTCAAGATGACAAGAATTTTTTTTTCAAGACACTTATAAGTCGTCTTATAAGTGTCTTGAAAAAAATTTTGTTCGGTTCGGTCACCCCAAAATTACTTGTAAAACGTGACTGTAGATTGGTCAATTATCTTTTCTGTAATTTGTGGTGAAATAAATAAAAATCTATTCTATTCATATGTGTTGTTATTTGTTAACAAAGAGATGTAAAAAAAAGGAATAAAAATCAGAAATTCCAGGTACCTTAATACGTTGCTTGCTTGGAAATATTCCTATTAAAAGGGAGAATCCGATTCATTAGAGAAGCGCAAAAAAAAAGGCGTATGAATGGCAACTTCCGTTGATGTGTAAAAAACATACCTTTCCGACCCACCATCAAATACCACTACTTAATAATCAAACTTAATCGCCATACGAACCAATCATTTGTAAAATAAGAATGGTTCAAGTAGTGGGTACTGTAACCCTGTAAATTCCCAGCTTGTCCAGTAGCTTTTTGTACTCAATACTCAATACATTTATTTGCATTCCACAATGTGAACATAGGTGGTAGGTACATACAAGATATACATTGGTTTAGATCATTGTGGACCCTGTCGGGCACAGCAAATCAAAAAAAAAGAGGAAAGAGGGCTATTACAATTATTATAATTATATAGAATGTGTATTAGATAAGATAAGATAATTTATTGGAACAAAACACATTTTACCAAAAAAATATTGTTTACGAAAGTATTACTATTAAATATTACTTTAACTACTTACTATTTTATACATTTATTACAATACTATATTTTATTTATTTAATTTATCATTAATGTTTGTCGTGCTCTAAATGGCTTCAAAGATATTTCGCGACGTAAACTAACGAAGATAATTATCCTAAAGCCATAATCACACAATGAATCACTTACTAACACCATATGCGTCGATTGTTCGCGTTAAATTATTTCCATGTTGGAAAATTTACTCATTTATGTCCGTCTATGGGCATGGTTCCATGGAAATTGATCGCAAATATTAATGAGATATGTTAATAAATAGTTAATTTATTACTTATAATTGAATACTTCCACTCTGAAATGGGTGTGGAAAAGATATTTTTTTAGCATCTGGAAACCTTGGTAACGAATAAAAGTATTTCGTTGGATATAGGATACCTTAACAATTAAATTTAAAAAAAACCAGATGCAACTTATTTCATGATGGCTCATGTAATCAGTAAGTTGTAGATAAAAAAATATATTTTAAATATGTGTATCAATCAATCTTTTTCAAACTTCTATCAAAATTAGTGATATGCACTAGGCATATCACTAATTTTAATGAAATATTTGGTATGTTTGAGTGGGTGAACATGATTCACGATTGGACCCTTCACATAAAGCTACAATAATGATGTCCTACACGAACGTGGGTCCTTCGTAAAAAATATATCTTTATGAAGAACCAACGTTCGTGCAGGACAATGTATGTATGTATACGTATATAATGTATATGTCGGGGTCGCTTATAAATTTTAACAGAAAGCTCTTAATTATAAGAGTGGAAAAGCTGCTTCCTTACCTAGAAAACCTTCGCTTATATTGCTTCGGCACAGATAGCCCAAATAAGTTAAAGCTCTAATAACTAACTTAACCTAACCTAAAGAAAAGTTTCGAGCTTCCCAGTATAATACAATAAAAAATGAGTCAGAAATAAATTAAATGCATGCATTGCTGCCACATAAAGATAAATATGTTCACGGTCTGTCAGATTTTGAATGCAAATGGAAACACGCGCAGGCGCACTGGGTGGAAACGGAAGTTCGAATGAAAATAAATTCATTGCAAAATTTAGTAATTAGCAAAGAGAGAATGTATTGTTGTTGAATTTATGATGAATAAATATATAAATATTGTATTGATTTGTTTGTTGTCTGAACAATAACTTGCTTTATTATCACGAAAAGTCTTATAAGTCATTGGTTAAAATAACTTAGAGATGTATATATATTTGTCATTTTTTATGAATTAATAAGATTCTTAGAAATATGGTTAATTAAAAGCTGTCTAAGGAGCTGTCAACATTCTACATTGTTGAAATTAACAGCTTAAAAATAAAATCCTACTTGGAATTTGAAACCTTTTTTAGAGCGACCATCTTTAATTAAATACAGTCGACATCAAAACGATTGAGATTTTAACTTTCAATCAATAAATTGTTATTTTGAGTGATCGAACTAAAACAAAGAATCATGGTGACGATTCGTATGTTGTCTGGCCAATTTGTTTTGCCGATAAGTTACTTCATTACACGCAATCTATATGCTATTTCTAGAAAAAGGTAAACAATGATGACATGGTGGTTTATAATTGGCTTTACCATGTAATTAAATGAACTTTTTATACGTAGATAATGCATATATTAACTTGGGTACTTTAAAAGGAACTACCTACCTATGTCGTCTTTAAAAACCAAACAATCATATTAGGAAATAGAATAGGTACGTTTTTATTATTGTGTAGGTATTGATAGACATGATTGATAGATACCAGTGACAAAGGGTGAATTTTCATAAAAGGGAAGCCGGACCAAAAAATGCTTACCTTGCTCAAGTGTGATGCGTGAATTCCAGTAACTGTGGCCCTGTGGCTGACTTCGAAATCTTGTAACTTCGTAAATAATTATTTGTTTAGTTGAAAATAATAGATTACTATTTATATATCTATACTAATATTATAAAGCGGAAAAGTTTGTTTGTTTGCTTGAACGCGCTAATCTTCGAAAGTGCAGGGTGGATTTGGATGAAATTTGGTATGGAAGTAGCTTGAAGCTTGAGGAAGGTTATAGGCTACTTTTTACGCGACTGCAAAAAAGGAGAGTTATGTTTTTACCGTGATAGAATCCACGGGAGCGAAGCCCCGCGTGAGTACTAGTTCATATATAAAATAATAGACTAATATTTGCCATATTTCAAAAGGGAAGCCGGTAGGAATCGAGTTGTATGGAGCCTTCGCCACTGATAGATACCTCTCCTAATCCTAACTTAGTAAAGCGATGATATGGTCGCACGCAAAACCTAGAAATAACCTATTCAGTCTTGTCTTCACGACCGAAATTTTGTTGATCGAAGAGCAACAGAATAGTTTTTAAAATTTTAAAGTGTTAGGCAGTTCTCATAGCCTTAACCTTCGCGCATCCAAAAACTTACTTCTTCACATTCCTTCTCACCGAACCGGGTTTATGGCTAATTCCTATGCTATTTCTATCATTAAACCCTGGAACATGCTACCTCTTGACATCAAGAAGGCCGAGTCTAAATTCTCTTTTAAGCGTAAAATGAGAAACCACTACTTAAAAGCCTGTCATTCTTAGTTTGGTTTTCGCAATGAATATAATTATTGTGAGTACTCTTAGTCAGAAAGCACCGTATTTATTAGTCTATTATTTTAACATATATGTGTATTTTATTATATATATATATATATTTATACATATATTCTTTCGATAATGACATTTATTTTACTTGTACACCTACCACATTGTGGTCTTTTTTAATGCAAAGGTTGACTGGTAGAGAATGCCTTGTTGCATTAAGTCCGCCCATGTACCACTATTGTACATAAAGTTTAAATAAATAAATAATAAATAAAACCCTGTAGCATTGTTGTCGAAGCACATAAATAATTTAAAAATATATTCGTATGGTGCCGACTGTACATTACATAAGTACTCCAATATTTATGCTCCATAAACGTCGAACTGTGGACTTCGTCATAAATATACGAAGCACGAACCTAGAAGTTATTTTTCTCGGAAGGCTTGTAGAATATTAAACTTATCAACACAATGGAATCGAATACAAAAAGTGATGGATCTTATGAATTATTGTATTGTCACTGTTGATAAACGATTATAAAATATGTTACGACAACCATCTGGTAGATAAAATAAGTGTTTTTATTTATTTAAAGATAATCAAAACGGCTCAAGACTAATTATATTAATGATTTAGCACTTCGCCAGCGACTGATTTCGAAATAATTACTTCACCTTACTACCAATGAAACAATTTTTAGAATTGGATCATTAGTGCCGGAGATTACCCCCTACATACAACAAACAAACAAATTTTACCTCTTTATAATATTAGCAGATAGAAGTATAGACGTAGGGACCAGGAAAACACAATAAAGTTAAATTTGTTTGGTATATTTGTTTATTGTAACATGGAATAGTTGACATCCTCGTATACTATCCCTAACAGAACACCAGACTAGTCCGCGTTTTATTTTACTCCATTCGACCGCCTAAAGATTACATACAGGGATGGGAGTCATTAAGACATTGAGTATCTTTAGTGTATGACACAGCAGACAGCAGATTCAGCTATAGCAAGATATGATAATGATAGATAAGTCGTACTGTTTCCAGTTTTTCAAAAACTGTCGGAAATTAAATGTTTTAAAGCCGCTACACGTTACATGCAAACTGTGACTGTTGATTAAATCTCCCCCTTTTTCGGGGTATTTAAATTCGCAAGGGGACTGCCACTTACCGTTACGCAGATGGTTTTAAAAAACCATGAATTGCTAATTATGTGACTAACCAACAGTTGGATTGATGATAAGAACCCCTTTTCCCCCGGACATGAAATGACTCGTGCCGTATTAGGTGGAGCGTAAGAGAGTGTCAGACTTTTACTGACTAAACCTAACACTACAAACCTAAAACTAAAACTCGATAGAATAATCTTGCAACCACGGCAGGTAATAGACCTATATCATACCTCATGCTACTGCTGCTCGCTGAGCGCAAACCCGCTCCTACGGTGGCCCGGGCCATGAGAGGATGAGAGTTCTTTCCCTAATGCGTTCAGCCAGCCTCCTCCTTCGCTAACATCACTGATATGCAGAAGTAGGCTGCTTCACATTCCCTCGCCCCGCACAATGGTTTGGACGCATGATACGAACCCTTTTCAACCGACGACAAAAAGAGGAGGTTATCAATTCGACGCGTATATATTTATATTTTTTTTTATGTATGATCATCGATTACTCGAAGACGGCTGAACCGATTTGGAAAATTCTTTTTTTGATTGAAAGGGTATACTTCGAAATTGGTCCCATTTTCATAAACGTCAGGATCTGATGATGGGATCCTAGAGAAATCGAGGGAACTCTTCAAATATTATAGGCACACCTATGACGTTTTGGGTATTTATTATAGTAACTTGTGCAGTTGCTCTCAAAAAGTACCATTTGAGGAAGTGGAACTGATGATGAAGACCACAGATGGCCGCCGAAACTACTCAATAATAAGTATTGAGTGGATTGCGATTCGATTACTTGAATATGGATGTTAAGCACTTTATGCTCCTCACAATGCATATGGTGATGTAGAGCCGATGGTGAATTACCAGGAGAACTCCTCAACAATTAACGGCCCAGCATTGGGAAAAGCTATATTTTGTAAAAGGTTATAAGTAGTTGACATTTAGGCTCTTGTAACTAGGTAAATTAAAAATAGACCAACTAAAAAGAGTGAAATAAAAACTTTTTTCCAAAAAATTAAATCGACTCCCAAAAAACACTGCAAAGTGAAAAATAACTTTAATTTCGGTAGTCGGTGTCTTTAGTTTTGTATTTTCGTTTTTGGCACCGACTTCCGAAATTAAAGTTATTTTTCACTTTGCAGTGTTTTTTGGGAGTCGGTTTAATTTTTTGGTAAAAAGTTTTTTTTATGCAATTAAAACCATGTTGTACCTACGAGTACTAGTTTGCTTGGAGCCAGGGTGGTCATCCACACATCACGCGGCACGTGCATTCACATCGTTGCCTATAGCTACCAAACCGAAACAAACATAACCCTAATCCAGTTATAAATAACAAGAACAAAGGTCGTCACTTGATACATAGGTACTTACATTTCTTTTGTTATCAACACAGGAGATAACCCTGAAATGGCCCGGTAACTCGGTAGCTCATTTATCAAACACATTACGCCTCAACAAATGATCTGTGGCGTGATAATGGCATAAACAAATATTACTTCCTTTTGTTATCTTAAATACTTGTTCTGATAAGGTAAGTGTAAGCTTTAGATTGAGTTGGAACTTAAAGTAATGGGTCAATCTTTTGGTAAATGGTACTTACTAATGTTTGACCAAACATGCTGTTTCATAAATGTTTTTAGAACTCCATTCAGTTTAGTTTTATTATTAAAGCAATGACATTATTTAAAGACTAGCTGCGCCTGCGACTTCGCTCTCGTTAGACGCCTATATACTGCTCTATAACCTCTTCTATAATACAATAAAAGTCCCATTTAAAATCGATTCAGCCGTTCCAGCCAGGAAAAACAAAAAGATAGACAAAAAAAACTGATCATGTTTTATTATCGTGTAAGTAAATATAAACACATGAGAGATAGCACAGTTAATATGAAATCACAGAAAGACACTTCAATTGTACCTATATATTATAAATAATAGTAAATAATAAAAGTATTTATTTTGTACACAAAAACAAAAAGTGTGGTATGGTCTTAACATTAAATTGTACAACAATGTCACAGTTAAAGGCGAAAGAAAAATCTGGCTCCTAAACTAGGCAAGAAGCCTGTATCTTAGAAGCCGAAGTTCCTCAAGATTTCAAATACGAACAATTCAAACAATAATAATTGTACAAGTAATTCTTATGTGTTAATAACAAATATAAAAAGACAAGAAATTATATACATAGTTATAGTATTTTTAAACATTTACCAGATTACTTTGGGTAGACTTTCAGTTTCGTCATATGATAAACCCTGCAACCATTTGGAAAGTATATTTTTTACCTCATATTTTATACAGGTATAAATATTAATACGTGAAGCAAAAATTTTGCGCGCTTTTTATGAAAAAGACGCAAATGGAGGAGTTTGAAATTTGGCACAGTTAAAGTTTACATAGAGAAGGAAGCAGAAAGCTAATATTTTAAAATAATAATCCATTCGAATCAATTTAAATTATAGTCGTATTTAAACACCGGGAAACCACATTCTTAATATGTTCAGATGAATATGTAATTTTGTTCGTGACAACAGTAGTCCAAGCTTTAACGGGTATGCAAATATAACAACAGCTTTGAACAATATCTTAACACGGTCTTACACATCTATGTGTCTATTTATTCTGCCCAAATACATCAGAGCTATTGTACTTATTCGGGGCCTTGTTACTGCAATTCCACAATACAATACTATGCAAACCAACACAAGGATAGATAAACGAATACGTTAATGTAATGTTATTAACATTGTCAATTATGTGACTGCCGTGACACCGCTAGTTTAAAATGTTTATTTATGTTTAAAAGCTGTTCAAATTGCCTGCGTTATGGTAACTTGTCGTGGTAATTCATAATATTTTTAACCGACTTCTAAAAAAGGAGGAGGTTCTCAATTCGGATGTTTGTTTGTTTTTTTTTATGTTTGTTCGGGCATAGCTCCGTCGCTTGCCAACCGAATTGAAAAATTCTTTTTTTGTTGAAAAGGGTATACTTCCCAAATGGTCCCATGAAAATTTTATCGAAATCGGACAAGCCATTTCTGAAAAATCAACAAGTCTAAAAAAAATATTTACGTTGATGATCTTTTCGTTTATCTTTGAAATTTTCCAGTCTTTTTTAGTCTTTCAGTACCATACAAACATGTTAAGAACCTTTATATGCCTATACAGGTTATTATAGAAGTGTGTTTACCACGCACTTCTATAATAACCTGTATATGCATATAATATGTTAATTAAGGTTGAAATGTATCTGATATACCCAAAGTTTATGTGAATATGTGATTGAACTAAAATTAATGCCACCTGCCGCATAAATCTGCTTCAAATGTCAACCGTAGTAGTAACTAAAAGACCTCCAGGTAAAACCTTCATTGATTGTATTTTGTTTCCCAAAAATCATACATTTTGTGTTATTTTCATCTCATGTAGCCTTAAACTATCAACAAATCTATACTAATATTATAATTGTGAAAGTTTGGATGTTTTGTTAGATGGATGTGTGGATGGGTGTTTGTTACTTAATCACGTCAAAACTACTGAACGGATCTGAATTAAATTACGTACCTACATAGTCGACATCCTGCCTGCGTCTTTGGCATTGTTCGTCAAGTCGTTGAGCTCTTTAGTAGTCCAAAGTTGAGCTTACAGACTTGCACTGACGGGATGGGTCTACTCAAATCTGTGTGGTCTTTCCTCAAAAGGCCATTTCAGACTAATCTACATAATCCTCATAAACGATTGTGAATATGTGAACTATGTAGGTTTTTTTATTCGAGTTAAACATAATTATCTGGCAGTTTGAGTGCTTTTTCGGTCTACCCAAACGTCCTTACCTTGGTATTGTTCGTCAAATCGTTAAGCTCGTTGTTCTAAGTTGAGCTATACGTCATTTGACAAATGTTTGCACTGTATGGACAGGCCCACTCAAATCTGACCGTCCCATACTGAAACCTACAAGGTTCCCATATAATTAAACCATTGTAGATTGTATTGAATTTAAAAGAGACGGACCCCTGAGTTTGTTTCAGTGTTTCTTCTCAGGGTAGTCAGTTAGGAATCATCTAGTAAATATTTACGAAAAAAAATGACGTGTAAAAGTGTTATTTAATAACCAATTTGCAAAATAAAGATCATTTATCATTTATAATTTATTATTTATATTTAGTTGGATAACCAACTAAATTTAAACTAAATTAAAACTAAATTTTACTAATTAAACAAGATGCCAAACTATAAAGTTTGGCATCTTGTTTAATTAGTAAAATTGTATTTATTATTGTAGTCCTGTTTTTTAAAAAGGTGTTGATGTTTTTCTTAGTGTATTTACGACGTTTACGTAGACAAACTACTTGCTTATCTATCAGTGAGTTGCGAAACTATTCGTTTGGTATAGCACCATACTAATTAACGCGCCGTCTTCTATCCTGTCTACCACTAATGACTGCGGTGTACTATCAGCATTTCTTTTGGTTCCAAACAATTGGGTTTTTGTGTTGAGTCGCACGTCAACGATAAATGGATGACATTCACGATTGATGGGAATGCTGAGTATTTAAATGGATGTCTAGTTTTTGGGTTAAACGATAATATGTTTTTGAAGTACCTACAGAGCTACAGTACAGTGGTATAGGTAAATTGTAACTCGAACGAGTTACTTAAAAGTTTTATTCCTCCTGAAACGATATTACATGTTTGTATTGACTCTAGCTAAAAATTGTAAGATAAAGAGTTTGAATCAAATTTTCTTGAAACGAACAACCCAATTTGGAATACACAAATGAATGCAGTCGGCCGTATGTTTTCATTTTGGAATTGCGACTGTATTCAGACCGTATAGACAATATGTAGTAATAGACTGCCTCATTGGTCTAGTGGTCCCCAACGAGACTGTTGGGCATGCGGTTTCGGGTTCCATTCCCGGATCGGACAAAAATTGCTATAAGGTTTTTCTATAAGAAATTTATCAGTTGTAGTCCGAAGTTTGGAGCCGTTGTTTTTTCCGGTTGACATTTGAACATCTTTAACAGTCGTTCCGGTAAGTCAGAAGCCAGAAAACTGACCACTGGTCTGGCCAAGGGGTATTGTGTTTCCCAGTTACTGGGTTGTGGAGGTCGGATATGCAGTTATTTATTTATTTACACTTTATGCACATAGGGACAAAGGCGGACTTAATGCCGTAGGCATTCTCTACCAGTCAACCATGAGTGGTGAAGAGATAGTGTGGGAGGTGCAGTATGTACGTGAAAAGTAAAATAAGAAATATATTGTATAATAACAGTAATAACACAAAAATCCTAGTATCATAAAAAATAGAAATCTACATAAATAATATATATGAATAAATACTTATATAAATACATACAAATATATATACAACGTGTAATTTAAAGGGTATATACATACCAAGTGAATGGCTTCTTTGGATGATAACAAACGATATGGCAAGGGTTTTGTAATCCTAAGTCGTAGGCATTCTCTACCAGTCAACCATGAGTGGTGAAGAGATAGTGTGGGAGGTGCAGTATGTACGTGAAAAGTAAAATAAGAAATATATTGTATAATAACAGTAATAACACAAAAATCCTAGTATCATAAAAAAATAGAAATCTACATAAATAATATATATGAATAAATACTTATATAAATACATACAAATATATATACAACGTGTAATTTAAAGGGTATATACATACCAAGTGAATGGCTTCTTTGGATGATAACAAACGATATGGCAAGGGTTTTGTAATCCTAAGTCTACGTGTGTAGAACTTATTTACAAATTCCAATACACTGATACCAGAGACCGAATTTTTCAAATTAAGAAGAAGGAAAAGAATTATCGTGTTATTGGCAAGTGACGTGGAAAGTTATTGACCCTCGTAGTGCTGTGACACGTTTGTTATGATTGGTATTCAAGAAATATATGAAACCAATAATTTGGTATCAATTCTTTGAGTCAGTTATTTTGTGCTGAAACTGTGCATAGAGACTCCATACCAGATGTTGTCTTCAGCCCTTTTGGATAGATATGGGGTTTCCGTTACAAGTTGTATATACTTAAGAAGCAAATAAAAAATTAAATGTGGAAATTCTGCTTATTGGTGTAGAAAATAGATCCGCAATTTCTTTTTAAATGCACAGCGACTGTCAGCCGTCCTGATCTCGAGAGGAAGTGCATTCCAGAGGAGAATCGACTGGATATGAAAAGAAGTATGAACAAAGTCAGAAGTATGAGAAGGACAGAGTAAGAGAAGATTATTGGATGAACGTAGATTCTTATTGTGTGAAGAACATAGAAATTAGAAGTGGGCAAAGTGTATCATTTTTGAGATTGGAACATTTGCATCTCGATCACTGAAATGATCCGAAACACTGATATGTTTCATTTGGCTCATTTGGATCATCGGCTCAAATGACTCAGTGAACGCCCGCGACGCGACGTCATGACGTCGTCAAACGTAAGATTTTTACGTTGCGTCTCGGGTGTTTACTATTGAGACATAGAAATGTTTTGAGGCATCAATACTGAATGTTTTATGTCTACATATTTATTGTAATAAGTGAGATCTATACTAATATTATAAAGAGGTAAAATTTGTAAGTTTGTATGTAGGGGGTAATCTCTGAAACTACCGAACCGATTTTGAAAATTCTTTCGCTTACATGTAGCTGCATTATCCCTGAGTGCTATAGGCTATAAATTATCTTTCCCGTGGAATATTTTCGACTTTTACGCGGACGAAGTCGCGCGCAGAAGCTAGTCTATATAATAAAAATGAATCACTAAATGTGTTGCTAAGCGCAAAACACAAAAACGGCTGGACCGATTTGGCTGATTCTTTTTTGTTGTGTGTGGTTTTGTCAGGAGAAGGTTCTTATGAAAAAAAAAATGAAAAAGTAGGAAAGGTCTCAAGGGTAGGGGTAGGGTAGGGTAGAGGTAGGATAGGGGTAGGGGTAGGGTACGGTACGGTAGGGTAAGGTAGGGGTAGGGTATCGGTAGGTTAGGGGTAGTGGTATCGGTAGGGTGGGGGTAGGATACCAAGCGAGCGAAGTCGTGGCGGGTCAGCTAGTTATAAATAAAGTCGATCTTCGTGCATACGATACGTGAGTCAAAAGTTAAAGTAACTCAGTGTCTCTCAGTCTCTCTCTCGCCACACGAGCGACGCTTCGCGCGAAATGAGCCAGAGCAAAGTAATGTTTCAGATTCAAATGATGCATTTGAAACGTTGTTACTGAACCAATCTTTTGAATCACTTCAATGATTTGGATCAGTGAGTCGGTTCCGTAAAGAGTTACACACGCCTAATAGAAATTGAAAGTGAGATATTAGATAAGGAGGGCTGGGAGAATTGAATAAAGAGAAACACTGCAAGTCGCCTCAGATGATGATGTAGAAATAGATCTCGAATCTCTCTCTGGTAGAGGCCCCATTAACCTAAGCCCCTAACGTTACATATTAATAAGGCGGAAAAGCTCCGGGAAAGCCCGTGCGGAGATTAATTTTGATATCTCTTAGATAAAATTATGTCGCATTCCTATTACCCGTTACGGCAAATGACCCCGATTTTCACTTAAGTATTTACTTTTGTAAAAGGGTATGTAGACCTAACGGATACAAAGGAATTAATACAAAGGGTTGTCAAGTTTAAGGATGCTGTTGCCAAATGACTAATAATTGAGTATAAGCTCTTGTTTTAGATAAATATTCTAGCCATAAGTGACCTTTCGCTCACTGTTACTGATAAATATATCCCACAAAAACATAATTGTTTCTCTATAAAAATTGATGAAATCTCTAAGCAAAGCCAAGCCAAGTCTAAGGTTCATTACCGCGATTTCTCTATTAATATAGTTAGATTTTATGCGACCGGTCGTTGAACATTCTTTATGTACATTTGTTGACACGTCCAAGTCAACGGGCAAGTCACATAAAATCTAACTATATATTAATAAAGGAATCGCCGTAGAGAACCTTAGACTTGGCTTCGTTCCAGAAAAGGATGGTATGGCAGTACATGCTTCGCGCTCGACCTGGCGGGGGCACTGCCATGCTCCCAGATAAACATGATATAAATTCATGATATAAAACAAGACTGTTGACTAAACGATTTTGAAACACAATCAATTTATATTTAAAAAAAACTCATTTTTTTTATAGCACATTGAAGTTGGTAAAGTGCTTATGAATCAAAAACTTTACTGTACTCTACTAACGAAAAATCCACCCCGTTACTTCAGTTGTCTTTGCATGCCGGGGCCGCGGTATCTTGTTAGAAAATTTTCGCAACCCCGGCACACATTCCCGCAACCCCAACAGAACAAACTCTGACAAAAATATTAATACTATCCTAGGAACATGCCAACCCTACGTGTAACAATAACGGTACAGCCAAATGCATAGTGCATTCTGAAAGCTACGCTCAAGAACTTAATGCTTGTTTTTATTCATAGTCGGGACTATCGGAACGTAGATCACGTTACTAAGCACCGAGATGGCTCATTGTCACAAATCATAGTTGCTGGTTGCCAATGAGCCCGCAATAACTTTTTATTGAGTTAAATTGCAATGTAACACGAACTGGTTGCGCTTTCAATTAGGGCGTAGGTCTAGGATTATTTTGAAAAAAAAAAGTGCGAGACTACTATTGTATGTCGATAAGTTTACACGTAAGGGAAGGTGAAATGAGAGCGACTTCTGGGCCATTCCAACTATTTTTCTTTTTGAAAATATTTTATGAGGTGAAGACGCGTCTCATATATGCGTTAAACGCTGCTTATGTTATTTTATACATAATTTGTATGAATCTCAACGCAGCAATAAATACTTTTCTTTGTCTGATTTAAGTTTTAACAATGTAGTTACCTACGTTCTGTGATGTGCACTCAAACCACATTGCGTCATCTCCGCATTAGAAAATGATTCAATAGATTGCCATATAATTACTATCGTATACCTAAACCGCGGCTTTAGTACCAATTTAATGATAACTTCCAAGTACCTACTCCCTACGAAACCATGACACATCCAGCTAAAATATCGTGACATCATCTCATCGAGTTACCTTAGTACTTGTAATAATCGTAATTATTCAGAGGAATATAGAAGAAATATTTCTAACACTGCCACACTGCCGTTGCAAATTGAACTCTATATTATGGTCTATAAAGTTAAGAATTGTGGGAGTACATATGTTAGATTTAGAAAAAATAATGCATCGTGCATGCAGCCTTTGGCTAGGCATAAGGATTAATTTGCAATCATTAATAATACTGGCCACTGTCTCAGACGTGACATAAAAAACTAAGCAAGACCTGCCATAACATGTTTATTTACTATGTTTCCTAGAGGAAGTGTTTCTGGAACCGGAGTATTGTTGTGGTTGGTGTTATTAGAGGCAATGAGCATTAATTTTCTTTTTTTTTTTATGTCATTATCAGTCTCTAACGCTGTTTGCGTCTGAAAAAATAATGCACGTATTTTTTCTTTTGATTAATGTTTTATTTCCTTCCTTTTCCAACTTGGAATCTATTTTTCTTTCGAATCTTTTTTTAATAAAGAGAACTAGCAATGTGGGTAGAATTCACATTGTGGAGCATATAAGAAATTTCAATACCTTGATACCAGAGACCGAATTTTCAAATTAAGAAGAACGAAGAGAATTATCGTTTTATTGGTAAGTGACGTGGAAAGTGATGACCCTCATAGTGCTGTGACACGTTTGTTATTACTGGTATTCAAGAAACATGAAACCAATAATTTGGGGTCAATTCTGTGAGTCACTTATTTTGAGCTGAAACTTTGCATAGAGACTCCATACCAGATGTTGTCTTCAGTCCTTTTGGATAGATATGGGGTTTCCGTTACACGTTGTATATGCTTGTGTCTGTAGTGGGTTCCACGACAATAGTGTAATGGGTGGAGTTCGAACCCGCGATCTCTCGATTATAAGTCCAACACCTTAGCCTTTATCATTTAGAATTTAAAAAAAAAATATTTCTTCTTTTTATATTTTTATTCCTAGCTTAACTATTCGGGCACGCCGCAATTGCGGCGGTAAGACCCCTCTTCGAGGAGTGGCTAGATCGGCGTCACGGCGTCCTGACCTACCGCATGACACAGGTCCTCACCGGACACGAAGGAAGGAAGGAAGAAACGCCTGGGTGTCACCACTGCGAGGATCGCCCTGAGGACACAGTAGAGCATACGGTGCAAGACTGCCCCGCTTGGGCAGAGCACCGACGTGTCCTCACGGCGGCGATAGGCGGAGACCTCTCGCGCCCGGCATTGGTCGAGGCCATGCTGCGGGGCGAGAGGGAGTGGGAAGCGGTCACCTCCTTCTGCGAAGCAGTCATGCTGTCGAAGGAGGAGGCGGGCCGTGTGATGGAGAGGATGGCGTCCTCCCTCCAGCCCAGCCGCAGTGGTAGACGCCCACGGCGTCGGACGTCGCGCGTCGGCCGACGATCTCCGGCCACCGTAGGCGCGGGCATGCGGACAGCGAGTAAAGGGCAACTCGCTGTCCGACCATGGACCATGCCCGGGTCGACGGCGCGTTGTGTTCCACGCGCGCCTAAAAGAGCGTCAGCAATATGACGAGGCCCCTGTAGACGGCCGAAGCCTGCCGGGGTCGTGGGACTTATCCCATTACCGTGACCCCGGAACGTAAAGGGTTATTGAAGGAACACCGTGGATTTTAGTCAGTACAAGTCTGACAGTCCCTCCGGCCCTGCCCGGGGTGGGAGGACTTATTTGATAATTTTACCACGATAAAAAAAAAGCTTAACTATTCAGTACCCACATACAAACTCTTTTCTACCTAACTATCTATTTAATTAAATAAAATTGATTCGATCAATCAATTTGTAGCCTTCGCTTGGTATTTAAATATCAATTGGAGTGCAATGAACACAAGCTTTAAAATAACTTCATTGTCCGATGACTCATGGTTGCAGTTAATGAAATACTTAAAATATTGACAACGTTGTGTAGATAATATGCCGTTCACTAGTCAAACGAAAACATATAATTTTTGTTCCACAGTCCTGGCAATAATAGATGATCAAACGAACTTACCTGTGTGAAGTTCGATCATTATTATACGAAGTGCTTCGTTCGAAGATATATTTACCATGCAGCTTTCTCGAGTCACTCGGCAACTGTACGCAATTTTCAGAGCTAAAACTAAACAGAAGTGTTAGTGTGCGTTATCTGTGTCCTTACGCGAACTGTCATTCTTTTTAGATTCTTGCAAGGTTATCTCAATTTTACCTGGGGTGAGGTGGGTAGGGAACATATATCTTCGAACGAAGCACTTCGTATAATAATGATCGAACTTCACACAGGTAAGTTCGTTTGATCATCTATTATACTGCGTGCTTCGTTCTCGATATATTTACCATGCAGATGTTTAGAGATATGGTAAAGTTGAGAATTGAGATGACCCTGACTCCTTGTCCTTTAAAATAAATATATTTAAGTTTTCAAATCAAAATTGTTTTATTCATAAACATCTTAAATTTAATTAACAATCAGTCATCGTGTTATTAATCAATTAATCAGCCTTATCTGGTATATAATCATCTGCTTTTTTTTTTTTTACAAATTAATAATGGCATGCTTAAGATCACAATGTCCATAGAGACAATGGTGTAAGCTAAAATATATATATATTATTATTATGCATTAAGCACAGCATGGGCAAATTCTCCTGAATTCAGAATTGGCCGGTTATAAAATTTCGCAAATGTTAATGAGTTATTTGTCCAACTGGCAGTCTGTCTAATTACATATAATGAAATTCCTTTTGACCTAGCCTTGGATATAGAGGCGTGTCGTGTACTATGGCCTGAGAAGACATACGTATCAATACCGCAGTCTGAGAGCGTATTCTTAATCCATCTACCAATAGTAGAAGCCGAAACCAGTTTATGGGGTTTTTTAACAGACTCCAAAAAAAAAGGAGGAGGTTCTCAATTCGTCTTGAACTTTTTTTTTTTTTTTTTTTAAGTGATAAAAACATGTAATCATTATGACCTCCTATCTCTCTAGTAAATCTCATGTAATCACACAGTGTTTTGGCTGGACAAATCTCAGTTTTTTTTTTTCAAAAAAGGGTAGGAAAAGATTAGGCTGGGTTCTTCCCGCAGCCGAAGTTTTAGTTTTATCAGTAATGGCAATATTGACACAACTTTCACTCTGTGTTATATTGGATATTTTTATTAAAGCTAAGGTTAATGCCTGTTGAGCTGTGCTTAGTGCAAGCAAAACCACCAGTTTCTTTGATATACATTCAAAACTTAATGTCATTTTGGGGGTCCAGTTGCATAATACGCTTAGAACATTATTTGGGTCCCATGTACTTTGGTATTTTGCTAATGGCGGTTTCGACTTATAGAATCCTTTGAAGAGCCTCTTAATACGATCATCCTCCCCAATTTTAGAGCCTATTATCAAAGATAGAGCTGACTTATGAGGGTTTAGGGTCCCATAGGCAGCTCCAGAGTCAAATAATTTTGTTAGGAAATACATAACAAATGGTATAGATGGAGTGAATGTGTTTATACCATGTTCCTGACAGAAGGTCCACCAAACAGTATATGTAACATTATATTGTTTTAATGTATTATGTGAAAGGGATACAAACATGACATCTATTATTGATGTTGGGGGAATAGCTCCTTTCAGCCAAGCTTGCCTGATAACATTCCTGCAATCAAGGTAAGTTGATGGTGAAGAGGGTGATGGTCTCTAAAAGGAGAATATAAAAGATATTTTTGAGGTTTGTAATATATAAGCTTTGAGACAAAAATAGTCTGCATTAAGGGATACCAAGGTTGTGATGGCCAGTGGGGCATGATCATAATACCTGTTGCCTTCTCATTTTTTATTTTTTGTAAACATTTTTATATTAAACTGAATGGAGGAAAGGCATAAAGGAGATATTCCGTCCAACACAAGGTAAAAGAATCAATGTTCCTTGCTTCTGGATCTGGTTTCCAGGAAACATAAGAAATACATTTAGAATTAGTGCGGGATGCAAATAAATCTATTTCAGGTTCACCCAGCACAGATACAATTTGTTGAAATGCCAGTGTTTAACTCCCATTCTCTATCTGGATTGATTTTATGCGACTCTTCATCAGCCTCTTTATTTTCACTAAACTTAATGTAGGAGGCAACTAGCCAAATATGTCTCTTTTCACACCACTGCCATATAGACCTGGCCAAGTTACTTACATGAGGGAACTGAATACCACCCATTCTGTTTACATAAGCTATGGCAGTCTTATTATCTACATGCAATAGAATGTTAAGGTATTGCTTGTCCTTTACAAAAACTTTTAATGCCATAAATAGTGCCAGTAATTCCAAATAGTTTATATGGTATGTTTTCTCATATTCACTCCAAAAGCCATGTGCTCTTTTGTTTTTATAAACAGCTCCCCATCCAGACAGGGACGCATCAGTGAACAGTTCAATATCATGTTTATGATGAGCATGTAAAACAGTATGTAAAAGTATTCTACTAATGCTATTACATACTGAATATACTGGTGGAATGTTAATATTAGTACTATTCGTACTAATATTAACATTCCACCATTGCAGATCTAATTTTATATCTGAATGTAAGTATATTTTCACATCATAATAATTGTCATTGTTTTTAACTAAATATTTGTACTTGTGATGTTCAAAAAATGTTGTGTAAAGCCAACCATATGTGGTAGCTGGGCAGGCTGCAATTAGTATTCCAATTAATTTTGCCAGATCTCTTATAAGACAGCTATCCAGGTCTAAGTACTTCTGAACTAATTTTTTACTTTGTTTATGGGCAATTGTAATGACATATTTTTTGTATCAAATACAAAACCTAGAAATTTGCAAGACTGTGATGGTATTATTATACTTTTATTAAAATTTATAACAAATCCCAAGCGCTTCAAGAGAGCTATTGTTTCTTGAACATTTTGTAAACATGATTGATAACTAGATCCTATACAAAGTAGATAATCTAGGTATTGAACTGACCTGTAACCCTTTTATTTTAGATGTGTCACTACAACCTTCATAATCTTTGTGAAAATATTAGGTGCAGAACACACGCCATAAGGGAGGGCCTTAATTCATATAATAATCTATCTTATTGAAAACGTAGGTATTTTCTACACTGTGGATTTATATTTACTAATAAATATGACTCTTTTAAATCTATTTTCGCCATGGGCGATTGCCTGGAGAAAGTAAAGCTATTGCTGTCCTATGGTCCTCCATTTTAAAATGGGATGTTTCTACATATTTATTCAATGACTTTAAGTTTAGTATGAATCCTTTTGTACCAATATGCTTTGGAATCAAAAATATAGGGGAGATAAACTGGTCTTTACATGGCATGCAAGGGAATATAGCTCCCTATTTTAATAAATTGCTGATAGCAGTATGCATATCAGTATATTCTTCAGCAGGTATTACTGAACGGGGGAGTGTCATTGAATTCTGTTAAAGTTTCTTTACAAAGGTAACTGAATATCCTTTGATATAATTAAGTACAGATTCATCTTTGCAAATTTTGTTCCAGCAAAATAAAAAATGAGTCAGTCTTCCAGCATGACTTACCTCTATGTACAAGCAGGAGGTTTCTCCTGTGAGGCTTTAGTTTTCTTGGTAGTGGACTGATAATAGTGGCCGTGATGTTTCCAGGCCTGTACAGAAAACTGGTTCCTTTTGGGTCCATAACTGATGTCCTCTGATTGTAGCGAGGAGGACCTTGCAAGTTTCTCTTATGATTTGCTGTATTCTTGTATTAGATGAATGTAGGTTTCTTGATAGACTGACCACTTTGTTGGCATATTTTCAAAACTTTGATCTTGTCACTAAGATTAACTACATATATATACTCGTCTCTATCAACATCTTTGATAGTACTATAAAAAAAAATTGTCTACAACAGGGAAAATTAAGTTTCTTCTTGACTTAGTCTGTACAAAATGTAGATCCGTCAAGATCCTTCCAGCATCACTAAGTAGTGACATCAGTTTCAATCTGTCCACTGTATCATTATTTATCAATAATGATATTGCATTACTGACTATAGACAGTCCAATGCCTAGCTGGTTTTGTTCCAACTCTATCTTTATGTCTCTTCCGACAGTTTTTCAAAATATTGCTCCAAATACGAGCCAAAAGGCAGGACCATATGCAGGTTTATCTGGCATGAGATCACCCAGTGCTAAAAGTACCTCCAAAATCATTGTAGGTATTGCTGAGGTAGGCTCAGGATTCACCACAGGAGTTGAGTTGGAATTTTCTACAATCAGAAGTCCAGGTTCTTCTGGGACCAGATCTGTCATAGGTCCTGGTGACATATCTCGTGGTAATGTTTCAATGATTTTGACCTCGTTCGAAGTGTTATCAGTATTATAATCTGAAAAACGAAAACCATAGGTACCACTGGAAATTTGTACTAGCGATTGCTAAAAAACTGCTTATTGAAGCCTCACGGACTTCACATAAGTCTAAAGATCTCGTCCGTATATCTCGTATACGACCCGCATCTAGGGATCTCGTCCGTATATCTCGTATACGACCCGAGTCCAGTGGGAACGTCGATGTATCTCGTACACCACCCGTCCCTTCCGGTACTAAGGTTATGAAAAGACCTTGTGGCTTTTACTGCTATGCAAGCCAGTAGCCGTACCGGTATAATAGCAATCACAAGACAACCTTTTGTTACCTGGAATATTAGAACTTGAAGTATCACTTCCACTTTTATAGTCATCTCGACGACGACAACGACGCTTCAGTTTTTGTTCAATTTTTCTTATTTTCTTTTTGTAGTATTGTATATCTTTTTCTTCGTGGCGCCTTATAGGCATAGTTGTGGTCTAATGTACACAATTTTAACTTCTTAACACTCAAATTTACACCAATAATTCGTAGAACACAGTATCAGTTGCCGCGCAAACGAAAAGAATGACAGTTCGCGTAAGGACACAGATAACGCACACTAACACTTCTGTTTAGTTTTAGCTCTGAAAATTGCGTACAGTTGCCGAGTGACTCGAGAAAGCTGCATGGTAAATATATCGAGAACGAAGCACGCAGTATAATAACTATTAACGATTTCCAGTCGATCAGATTTGCAGTAAACTTAAACTAAACCTTATCGTAATGGAATAAGGTTTACTTTTGCTTGTTATTTTTATTCAACAGGCGATTTTTTTAAATACGCACGTCCGTTGTACAACCGCAATGGCAGACATGCGTAATCTACTAACTATTATAAAATAAGTGTTTGAACTCTTCGGTATTTCGCAGTACCTATATTAAATTATGAAGGGCGCGGCATCCCGCATTTTATCTATTTCACAGTCATTCCTTACTTATTTAAAAAAAAACAATAACTATTATAAGTCTTTAACGGACAGAATTCAAATAAATCCCACAGATTTGCCACTTCAATAAATTAGATTTAACTTCTAGGTGCAATGTTATATCGTTATAGACAACAGATAGGTATTTACTAGCATGACATAATAATGTAAAATAAACAACAATTATCCGTATAAAATTGTGTAAATCATATAATTATCTATTATACTGGTGGTCGCACCATCTTACCATCCTACACAATGATTCATTCAATTTTAATTAATGCAATTACATTATTACTATTTTGCAAAGCTAGTACTCATCATAGAAAAATAACAGATACACTCTATCGAACAATTACAATGCTTGAATGGAAAATACATTCTTATCGAATGACTTGTAAAAAGATACTTAAAGAATGATAAAGATTTATCGTAGTTAGATTAGATTTAGTTTTATCTAGAGTTTATTGCTGTGTAAGAAGATAAAACTATGCTTATGCTGTATATAAAAGATAAAACGGATTAGAAATAAGAGTCAAAACAATTTGGTGTTAGCCTCACAGCTTCTCCAAAAGATTAATTTCACCAGTGTTGCCAGACAAGTAAATTATAAAAAGAAAAATTCCGGTCAAGTGCGAGTCGTATTCACAAACGATGGTGCCGTATAATATACACGGTAAAGACCATGTTTCTTTTACGAGATGTGCGGTTGCTTTTATGTACTCTCATTTTATTACTTAAAATACAATACAATACACTTTGAAAACGTCAACTTCCTACGTTTTAGAGATACAGCCCGTTGACAGACAGACAGACAGACAGCGTTGGCTTAGTAAAAGACAGGGGCGTAGCTACCGCCGTATTTGCCGTATCAATTATACGGGGCCCCCGGGCCACGGGGGCCCCCAAAGTGTGTAAGGAAAAAGAATAAAAACTTTCTAATTTATTTTATTTTACAAATGACAAAATTCTATAAAGCAATTCCTTTTTTTCCCGCCTTAAGCGTGCGTTCAAAAGTTGGCAACACTACATCGTTATGGCGGGCTGCGGGACTTCCCCGTTTTACTTACTTCATCTTCAACTCAGCGGGGAATCCCCGGGAATCCTTCATCGATATCGCGATGTACGTGTACGTTGTTGTACTTTGCATTGGATGTTAAACCACGGAGTGCAGTGCACTGTTTATTTACGCGCTTTATATAAATGTGCATTACATTGTAATTCAGTACAAACAATATTGTTCTTCTGGTTTAGCAGTATTAGTAACGATTTGTAAAAGAAATGAGTGAAAGGAAAAGAGATTATCCCAGCGGCGCTGAGAAAAGAAAAATTAAACAGAAAAGGGACGAGGTTATAAAAAAAGTGCCCCAAATTTCTTCATTTTTTCAGAGACAAGATACTGTGAGTGATTTAGATTGGAAAGGTAAGTACTACACTACTACCCAACCCATTTATTAGGGGCCCGTAGTGATAAACAAGGAAATCTTTTAATTTCGGACTGTCCATCTGTCCGTCACAAAAAGTTGTCTCCCCCCTCGATTTTCACAATTATACTGTTTTTAGGGTTCCGTGCCTTGATTAAAAAAAAACAATAGTACTTATCTATAGGATCGATTTGTTTTGTTGTTTGTTTATCAGTCCGTATCGTATCGTTAATTGCGTGTTGAGAACTTCAGATGTGCAGACTCGCTTTCGGGTTCTCGTTTTGTATGGCCACTACACTACGCGCTGCGTTTAAATAGCACGCAGGTGTATAGTAATGCACGGACGGGCTGCAGGTGATTTTGTATCTACTAATAGGTACGAGCACAATCCGCGTAGAATCTGTGTGCGTCTGAACTGAACACTCTCTAACTGTGACCCTTAGTAACGTTATTTATTTATATATAACTCTTTTTAGTTTAGTATCAAAGCATTCGTATTTATTTTTTAACAATTACTCGTTTATTTTTAGATTCTTCTGAAGCATGTTCTTCGTCACATATCCATCCGGAAATAGAAGAAAGCCAAGCACATACTTTATCGGATGTCCATCCAGAAATCGAGGAACCCCAAGTCAACGGTTCTGATATATCTGCAGATAATGCAGATTGTAATATAATTTCATCAGATAGAGGAAATTTTGGTGACAATTTAACTGAATGCGAACGAAAAATAATTTTTAAATTGGGTCCATTTAAACCACAAGGACCATTTCCAAAAGTTTCAGAAAATAACCGACCTTTTTCAGCTTATTATTATTCATATTTCAATCAGGCAGGCATAAAAATTATAAGACCATGGTTATGTTATTCTAACGTTTTAAACAAACCGTACTGTCACTTCTGTTGGTTATTAGCAGATCGTCAAAACAAATCGTACTCCTCTGCTTCGGTTAACGGTGTTTCGGTTAGAAGCAATTTCACACAAACTATTCTTGACCATGAAAAGTCACAGCAGCATATTAGTGCCTCACTCTCTTATAATAATTGGTTGCAAGGAAATACCATCGATACTCTATTGAAAAGTGAAATCGATAGTAAAATTACATTCTGGAGAGATGTACTGCATCGTATAATTAATGTTATAATTACTTTAGTATCTTGTAATCTACCTTTGAGGGGCATGATTCTGATTCTGGCAATTTTATGGCAATTTCACGTCTGCTATCTAACTATGATGCAACTTTAAAAGAACTTTTTCTAAAACCGAAAGGTGAAATAAATTATTTAAGCCCTACGATTCAAAACGAAATTATTAGTTTGCTTGGTACTAACGTTAGGAACAGTATTATCTCAGAAATTAAAAAAGCTCCATTTCTGACAATAATTCTGGATACAACACAAGACTTGTCAAAAATTGACCAACTATCTGTAGTTTTTCGATATATCTCGGTTACAGAAAATGATGATAATGTGCCTAAAGAAATAAAAATCTGTGAGTCCTTTTTAGGATTCATAGCAGTAACCGATTGCAGTGCTGCAGGTCTGAAAACTGTCATTTTAAATTTGACTAAAGAATATGGAATTGATTTGACTAAATGTAGAGGACAGGGATACGATGGAGCAAATGTTATGTCGGGTGTGTATGGAGGATTACAAACCCTAATAAAAGAGCATGCTCCAAATGCCGATTATGTTCATTGTGCTGCGCACGCTTTAAACTTGGTTTTGAACGATGCTGCGAGACATGTTCGTGAAGTATCGACTTTTTTCGATAATTTAGAAAAAATATATACTTTTTTTGGCAATAGTATAAAACGCTGGGCTATGCTAAGTGACGATTCATCTGAAAAATATTTGATTACCCTTAAAAAGGTATGTCCTACCAGATGGTCTTCTAGGAACGACGCTTTATTAGCAGTAAAGAAAATTTTTTTACTAATCATGAAAACTTTGTACCAACTAAATTTAATTTCAAATAAAAAAGATGAACGTGAAGAATGTAAAAGTATAATTAATATTTTAGAGAGTTTTGATTTCTTAGTGCTCGTTACATTTTTTTCTTCACTATTTGAAATTATTAATCCTGTTTCTAAAGCTCTACAGCATGATAATAATGACTTACAGAAATCTAGTATTTTATTAAGTAATCTTTTAAATAGACTGTGCCAATTAAGAAATCAGAATTCTTTTAATAGTTTGCTAAATGAATCCAAAGATTTAGCAAAAAAGTGGGGGGTAACAACTGTTTTTAAAAACAGTAGGCGAAAGATAACGAAGCGTTTTTTTGATGAGTTATCACAAGATGAGAGAATTTCCGACCCGGAATCCTATTTCAAAGTCAATGTATACTATTGCTGTTTAGATATATTAATTTCTCAAACTAAAGAAAGATTTCAGAGCCTTTGCAACCTGAGTAGTATATTCGAAATATTACAACCGGAGAAACTCCTATCTTCTTCAAGCGAAGAGATATTAAACGCTTCCGGAAAACTGTCTGCTAAATACAGTAAAGACATCTCACTTAATCTTTGTGACCAATTAAAGGCTCTAAAAACATGCTTAAATTCTGAAATTAAAAAAAATTATTCCATTAAAGAACTCATTGAATTATTGCTAGTAAAATTCAATAGTCTTGCATCCAGTTTTCCCGAGTTAATCACAGCATGCTTTTTATTCTTGACCCTTCCAGTTACAACCGCAACGGCAGAAAGAAGTTTTTCAAAATTAAAACTAATAAAAAATTACTTAAGAACTTCGATGGGACAAGAACGGCTGTCAGACATCTCACTATTGTCCATAGAGGCAGAAACTTTAGAAAAACTAAAATCATCATCAGCCATAAATGATTTAATAAATCAGTTTGCCGATAAAAAGGCAAGGAGAGTGAATATTTAAAATTCGATTTTTATTTGTAAAATGGGTAAATTATGTGATAAATAAATATTACTTCTCACAATATTTTTTTTCTTTTGTGAAAAATCTTTACCTCCATATAAGGGCCTCCAAAAAAAATTTTATACGGGGCCCCGACAAGGCACGCTACGCCACTGGTAAAAGAGTTCCGCTGGTTATTCTTCATTCAGGTACTCTAGGTAGCCTACGGTAGCCTAAATGATAGATTTTAACTGCCCCCAATAAGAAACTGCTATGGGCATGCCCTGGTGGTAGGTAGATTAGTATCAGAAATTATCTCTATTAGTTTAAAGCCTCAGAAAATACAATCAAACCTCGCTCTAGAAAACAAACAACTTTTCAACCAGTGAATCAAAATCAGGACACGAAATATACCACTACAGTTATGTATTCACAATCTGTGACTAATATTATACCACGCAGTGTAAATAGCAGAGTAAACTACACATTACTGGGCAGACTGAGTGGCACACAGTGTAGCGATCTGTGCCACTGAATTATATGGAATTACAAATATATTAGTAGATTTGAAATTTTGGTAACTGTGTCACAGGTGATTGTGTTGTAATTTTGGTGGGAACGTGACGCATATGCACTGTCTGGAAAATAATTGACCCATTGTTGCAAACGTAAAAGAAAATGTTTTAGACCAATGAGAAATGCTTAGTTTTTTTTTCATGTAAGTAGCGTGTTTTGAATTGATTGCCTAGATGGTTGGGGTCGTAAGTGTGACCGCTGGGCGTGGATACATTAGTATCGATGGCCCAGTTTGGGCAGTGTAACTGAATATTTTTTTGAGCATTACGAGAACAGTGGTGGAACATTGATGACAGATCTGAGTAACGAGTTGTAGGGCTTAGGTTCGAATCCCGTCAAGCACATTACTTTGGTCAATTTATAACAGCACTGCCCTCAAAACACTGTCAGATTTAGTGAGAGAACTGGCATGACCTAGGACCAAAATTCTAAGATATATACCAACATACATGACAACATGGTTGACTAGTGAGATTGCCTGAAACATTCAGTCCGCCTTTGTACATTTCGTACTGCATAAAGTTTTAATAAAGAATAAATAAATAAACATGCACTGAGCCCATTCCTTCTCTAGAATAGTTCTGTGTCCAGCAGTGGGAAGTGGGAACGTTATACATGATGGTTAGGTACTATTATGTGAATGTATGATAAGATATTGTGTGAAAGCAAAAGGCGTGGATTTGTATGGATCGTACAAGTAACCTACCCTTATAATCAAGAGCCAAAGGCAAATGTGTATCTTGTTCTTTAAATTCCTTCCTAGTTTTTTTTTTCTTTGTTTGTGTTTTCATTGCATAATCGGTTAAAAAATAAACATATCCAGAGAAGATCTAAAGTCTACATTCAGAAGAATCGGCAAACGTTAATTAGCAATGGGCAACGCAATTGTTGAAGAACCGGATGGTCGATGGGGGCGAAATGTTCTGGTACGCGCTGAACACCTATGCCCAACAGTGGACGTCTTCAGATTGCAACGATGATGATGATGATTATTGAGCACTCAACTAGGTCTTCTCTGTCTATCCTATTAGAGAAAACAAGCGTGAAGCCCAGAGAATGTTGTTTATTTCCGCCCAGTTGACCTACAGTTCGCCACCATTATCTTGTTAGTTGAACACCATGCAAGGTGCATGATTTCATAATCTCAGTTAAATAAGAACTATGCCAGTTATATAAATAATTACATAATTGACCGCTATTTATTTAATAATGTCTCAGTGGTAATAATTATTACTGAAGTAATCATTACGGTTCACAACGCTACCGTGTAATTGCTATGACTTATTATAAACTAACCTAAATTCTAAGATTTATGTATGAAAATGCCTTTAGAATTGATTCTGTGTATTTAAGTATGAATAATTTTGCTTTACTACACACATCTGCCTACCCGTTCGTATAAAAAGTCGTGATTGTAAATTGGTATATAAAAAATAACCTATACCAACATGTTCGACCACGTGTTTTTACTGTCTTAGCGATAAAAACCAAAACATTAGGTTTTTATGATAATTCGCTACAGGCAGCGCCATCTATTGAGCTAAATGACGAACTACAGAAGCAAAACAAACCAAGTACGTCAAAAGATTTTAATTCTATTTTTGAATCGTCAATGCAGCTTTCCGGCTGCTTTTATTCTCGAACGAAGATAAAAAGATCGTGATTTTAGTAATTTTTCGTAACAATCTGGTTGAAAAATAGCACAATAATAATTAATTGACATCTCATTCAGAATACTATGTTCTAATTGTTATGAAAATATTACTTTTAGTTGTAATCTATGCAACAATTACCTATATTAGTATCGGTTGCCAACTTGGCGCGAATTGATAATGCGGAATCGAACTTGACACTTAACCTTGTGATTTACAACTCATTGCCACGGTTATAAGTGAATTGTGACTTGTAATTGAAACACGATTTAATATAGAAAAGTCTTGACTCCGGTCCACGTTGGTGATGGTCAAATCTTTATCATTAGCTAGGTATCTACGTCATATGAGGTATTTATAAATCGCCTCTGAAAAAAACTGTGTCTAACGACAGCATTGATTACATAAACTTATCAATTGTTGGTGTTGTTGTAGGTAAGCGATGATATGGTCGAAGATGAAGCACGCTGACCAAAAACCATATCTATTTAATAAATTGTGTAGGTAATTAAATTGTTCCAATAACATAATTATATAGTACTCTTTATCGTTTTCAGTAACGGCGACCTCTATGAACTACAAACTTCCTTGCCAATAAAGACCAATTTTTTGAAACACTCGCTGTCTAACACGTGTCTACTATCACCAGATCGCGGCAAGCCAGGTAACTGGACAGTGGGAACCATTACATCTGATGAAGCTTGTTGTGGCCTGATGTCGTTCATCCGATCCATTGGGAGTCGATAAGGGGCTCAGCGCGGTGATAAATGATTTGAAATCGGCCAATAGATCGTACTAGGACGACTATTTATTTATTTATTATATACTTTACTAGCGACCCGCCTCGGCTTCGCACGGGTGCATATTATAAAGCGGAAAAGTTTGTTTGTTTGTTTGTTTGTTTGCTTGAACGGGCTAATCTTCGAAAGTACAGGGTGGATTTGGATGAAATTTGGTATGGAAGTAGCTTGAAGCTTGAGGAAGGTTATAGGCTACTTTTTACGCGACTGAAAAAAAGGAGAGATATGTTTTTACCGTGATAGAATCCACGGGAGCGAAGCCCCGCGTGAGTATTAAATATACTATAGAATGTCTTTATATACATCGTTGACAGCCTTTTTGTCATTCGACATCCATGTTCTCTTTAGTAATTACTCTTGAAAGTGCGACACATAATTTACCATGGGAAAACATTCAACGCTCAAATCTAAGCAACATAGGCACGCGCGCCGTGCCTCCGCCGGCACCGCGCCGCAACCGCTATGTCCTTGCATTTTAAATCTGTAATATCTTCGAAACTATTTATTTAAATTATATTCTGTAAAGGGCAATATTGATTTATATTAAATGCAAAATGTATTGATGGTACTTAATTGGATAAGGATTAATGCTGTATTGCTTAAAATCGCTTCGTATAATATGCTCGTATTTCTCGTAAAAAGTAAAGGATAAAAAATTGTTGTTGTGGGTTATCTATAAGAGATAGTCAGATGCCATCGAGAACTTTTTTGTTGACCTTTTTAAGGTGTACAATACTGTAGTACATTATTTTGATCTATCTCGTAGGGTTCAGCCAGCGTTTCCAAAGCAAACACAAAAAAATGTGTTTATTTACGACATCACATTAGAAACCTCAAAAATTATCAGTGTTCCTCTACTATATTATGCATGTTATATAATTAAAAACCTTCCTATTGAATCACTCTTTCTATTGAAAGAAACTGCATCAAAATCCGTTGCGTAGTTTTAAAGATTTAAGCATACATAGGGACAGACACAGGGAAGCGACTTTGCTTTATACTATGTTAAGATTGTACACCTTACAATACACTTAAGGATACAAATAATAAGACTAGTGTACAATGGGCGGTCATATCGCACAAAGCAATCTCTAAAGCTTTGTTTTCCTAGGAAAGCGGCGCCGTCATATAGCGGCCGTAATATTACGGACGCAAAAAGGCGGCCGTCTTTACGGTGATGACATGTGGAAAGTTCCACGGCCGTTTTAATACACTGTCTGCTTCATCGCTATCTAGTATATTACATTCACTTTGGAAACGTTCACGAAACCATCTGACACCGACAAGACGGCCGTCATGCAAATGGCGGCACCGCTTTTTGACGTTGCGGTGTCAGTTAAGCTTTGGTTTCCTAGGAAAGCGGTGCCGTCATATAGCGGCCGTAATATTACGGACGCAAAAAGGCGGCCGTCTTTACGGTGACGATATGTGGAAAGTTCCACGGCCGTTTTTTCACACTGTCAGTCATTTTTTTTAAAGCAAACGTCAAACGAAAAGTATCCAAGATAGAAAATGGACGACCTTGATTTAGCTTTATTAATTTACTTGGAGGATGATATCATCAGAAGAGGAAAATAGTCGTATGGTGGAAGACGATTTATTCCAATCTCGTGGTACTGAAGGTGCATTTGAGATTTTAGTACGTCCAAGAGTTGGAACTCATTCTGTACGTTGTTCCGGTAAAAAGAAACACAAATACGTATTAAAAATAGCTTCACCGCTATCAATGAAACGTTCACGAAACTATCTGACACCGACAAGACGGCCGTCTTGCAAATGGCGGCACCGCTTTTTGACGTTACGGTGTCAGTTACCGTTCTCTAGGAAACTGCGCCATTTTGTTTACATGGACAACGTTCTAGTGACGTCATTCACCGCTGTATAACGGCCGCTATTTGACGGCACCGCTATCCTAGGAAACCAAAGCTTTACCGCTCTCTAGAAAACCGCGCCATTTTGTTTACATAGACAACGTTCTAGTGACGTCATTCACCGCTATATTACGGCCGCTATTTGACGGCACCGCTATCCTAGGAAACCAAAGCTTTACAGACAACCTTTGGATGGACAGAAATTAAAGGAGATAGATTTAGGGCTGTCAGTGTACAACATCATACATCATATTATGTCGTGGAATCACTGTTCTCTTGCCTCGTCTTTTTTTTATTACGGATGAGCCCGCTCTTGACCTCGATCTCGCCTGATGGTAAGCGATAGATGAGGTCTACGGTGTGACGAGCGAGCCTAGAAGATGCCTATTTACTCTTGCTTTAAAGGCTGAAAGGTCATAAGTGGCAGGGAACACAGAAGCCGGCAGATCTACCGATTATCGCGCCGTGGGACTGCACCTTTATTCCGATGTCATTTAGCGGATTAAGGGTGGCTTAAGATACGTTTTTGTACCTTTGATAAAGCTAAAACGACTGCCCCTAGCCCTGCTAATTAAGCAATATTGTGTAGCAGATGTGTTTATTTTAGTTGAGTGACCCGCCTCACTATGCGCCGCCACTCGTCTCTTGCAGCAGCCTTCCTGGTACTTTCGTGCTCTGGGTCACCGAGAGTAGCTTTTATCTAATCTGTCCATCACATTGGTGACCTTCCGCGCGACCTCGTGACCTGCACTCGACCCTGTACGACTAGGCGCTTGATTGAGTTGTAGTCCCTTCTCGAAATGTGCTCAAAGAAAATGAGGATGCAAGCCTGGACTACAGACGATCCTTGATGCCGAGTTCTTGGAGTGTGGAAGCATTGTACGGAATTCCGTCCAGGATACACCGACTATTCTTCTCCAGAACCACATTTGTTTTGCAATGTTTAAATTATTATTGGTGTACAATTTTTATATATTTTTTTTATTTTTCATGGTCTTGCGTTTGACCACCATCTCACCTGATGTTAAGTGATGGTCGAAGATACAGCACGCTTGCCCAAAAGTAACCTATTCACTCTTGACTTAAAGATATAAGGTTATAGCTATCAGGAAACACAGACTCCGGCAGGGAATTCCACTCCTTAGCTGTACGCAAAATGAAACTATTCCCAAAACGTTTTGTGCGTATGGTTGGGATGTCCACCATGTAACGATGGCATATCGCTGTTCTTGTAGTCCGATGATGGAACGGGCTTAAGACCAGGCAGTGCAAAATAATTTTCACGCAAGCTCCGCCCCCATCCACCCCGGTTAGGCCGTTGTATACTACACGCTAACGCAGCAGTAATAAAGTTGAATATCGCGTACGCTCTTTCACCATGTTCGGTTTCGAAACTGCCGTTGTGTGCTAAACGCTAACGCAGCAGTAATAAAGTTGAATACCGCGTGCGCTTTTTAACCATATTCGGGTTCGAAACTAAACGCCGTAAGTCTCAATTTTTATTTCGTTTATAACTAAAGTAATAATTGATCTAGAGAAAAAAATGTCCTATATTTGAATAATCTATACTAATATTATAAAGCGGAAAAGTTTGTTAGTTTGTTTGTTTGTTTGTTTGCTTGAACGCGCTAATCTTCGAAAGTACTGGGTGGATTTGGATGAAATTTGGTATGGAAGTAGCTTGAAGCTTGAGGAAGGTTATAGGCTACTTTTTACCCGACTGCAAAAAAGGAGAGTTATGTTTTTACCGTGATAGAATCCACGGGAGCGAAGCCCCGCGAGAGTACTAGTAAACTATATTTTCTTACTGTCAATACTAATTTTAGACATAAAAGCCGAGTAATCTTGATTAAATTTTTAATAATCTTTAAAAAAGACATGATTTTCTATTAAAATGTGAATCGAGCGAAAATGTTCCAATTACGAAACTGGTCTAGACATGGAAAGAAAAAGATCCAATAAATCATATACTAAAGTTCCATTATGATTGTATGCGTGATTTTTTCAGAATATTAATACAAAATTACATACAATAATAAGGGGAAAGAATATTCTATCTATGTATGTATCTGACCTGAGCAGGCATGTGAGCTGCACGTCGTTCTGGTAGCGGCTGAGCGCGGGCGCCCCCTCCACGCGCACGGTGTTCACTTTCTCCCGCAGCGCCCCACCGCAACCGCCGCAGCGCTCGCGCAGGATCGACATGATGTTTGGTTGCCGGAGAAACGCCACAACCTGCCACAACAATCAAAATAACTAAACTCACCATCAATTGCCGAGAACCCACTCCAGAAACAAGCATATTTAGCTTAGTTGGAGAGGTTAGCCAAATTGCTAGTAATGTGAATTCTACACAAATTGCATTAAAAAAAATAATTTTTTTTTTTTTAAACTAAACTCATCAATTCTCTCTTGCCGTGAACCCACTCCAGACACAAGCATATTTAGCTTAGTTGGAGGGGGTAACAAGATTGCTAGTTATATGAATTCAACCCACATTACTACTTCTCTTTAAAAAAATATTTATTGCTATAGTAATGTCGTCATTAGCATAATGGATAAGGTGTCGGACTTGTGATCGAGAGGTCACGAGTTCGAACCCCACCCTTTACACAATTGCCGTGAACCCACTCCAGACACAAGCATATTTGGCTTAGTTGGAGGGGTTAACAAGATTGCTAGTAATGTGAATTCAACCCAGATTACTAGTTTTCTTGAAAAAAATCTTTATTGCCCGAATGGTGACGGAGGAGCAGTGGTGGCCCAGTGATAACGAGCCCGACATGCAGGTCGTGGGTTCAATCCTGTCAAAAGCATTACTTTGTATAAGAAGAAGTTTCATTTTTATATGGGGCTCCGGCCATAACATGTACATTTCAGCAAAGCTGGGAAACTTACCCCTGAATAGAATAAAGTAACATATTTTTCATAATATCAAATGGTTTTTATGTACAAAATAAAAATTAAAAAATGTTTGTCCTAAGAGTTATGACAGCCATGACAGGTTGTAGAAATGACGTTTACATAACCTTGTTTTGTTTTTATTTACCAGAACTAACCCACAGAACACTATTACCCTAGCGGAGACCTGACTGACTGATAGAGTTTCAACTTTCAAGACAACAAGCGGTTATTTTGAATTCGTTCAGAAACACATTTCAAAAATGGAGACTAAAGATTTTTGTAACGATGAAATTGTCACACTTAATTATGTTTACTCAGAAATACGTACAAGAGAATAATGGTAACTTATTTTTAACACTACAAGAATACTCACATTTTTTTTATTATCTTCTACGTAACATTGATTTGATGAGACATGATTTCAGAACGAATGAAGTATGCAAGCAAACGAGACGCCATGTTGAATAAAACATGGCAATAATTGAAAAACTATTATTTTTTGTACACAACAAATCAGGCTCAAATTCACCAGAGAATATTAATTTTCCCCAATTTGTAGTATTTTTTCCTCTTTTTCGATAAATGTACATCTGATGGCTGAAAATGAAACATCTCCTTCATATCATCACCACCGCACTCAAAACGGTGAGGAAACAGCATGTCCTAGGAACAAAAATCCAAAAAACATGTGACATCGAAGAAAAATACAAAAGTATACATATACCACGAATTTTAATTCGATTCAGTTAACTGACAGTTTCAGTGTTATAAGATAATGACGACTACGAAATTGTAACTAAATTAATCGATTCGGGACAATATTATGTAAAATCAACAAAAGGTAAAGGAAAATATGAAGGGTCACGAAAAATAAAATTAATTTATCATGATAATATTTTTTATTTCTTGCAACATGTCCATTCGCCTGTTTTAAGTCGCAGTGCTAAGGAGGCAGTCCTTTTAAAAGTTTAATCCCACGTGATTTATTAAAATATTATCACGTGAAACAATTTTTAAAAGAGTGTCGTTTCAAATAAAGATATTATTATAATAAAAATAATTATATTTATTTATAATAAAATTGTGTTACTACTTAAAACATAAATGATAATTTTATCATTTATTTCTATTTCTCTCGATTAAAAATAGTTCGTTTATTATTTGATTGTTTGAATACATCAATACCTATTAGGTTAAGTAGGTATTATATCATCTATACTAATATTATAAAGCGGAAAAGTTTGTTAGTTTGTTTGTTTGTTTGTTTGTTTGCTTGAACGCGCTAATCTTCGAAAGTACTGGGTGGATTTGGATGAAATTTGGTATGGAAGTAGCTTGAAGCTTGAGGAAGGTTATAGGCTACTTTATACCCGACTGCAAAAAAGGAGAGTTATGTTTTTACCGTGATAGAATCCACGGGAGCGAAGCCCCGCGAGAGTACTAGTTATTTTATAAAGTGACATTAGCTTACGTCAGTTTAATGAATCGAATTAAATTCGTAGTATTAATGCTATGTTGCAGTGAGCCCTGCCTCTCAAAATAATAAACATATTAACAAATATCTTTATAATTTCATTTATTAATATTAATTATTTATATTTATTTATTTATAACAAAATTTTAGTAACTTATATCTAATCTTACAGCCAATTACGGATTTACAATTTATTCACTAGTGACAAACGTGTAGAAAATATTGCTTTTAAATTAACATTATTACACAGTATTAAGCAGTGGTTAGTATTAAATGATTGTGTCTGTGTGTGTGTGTGTGTTTATGTGGTGTATGGTGAATGCCTGTAGTGTACCATACTTAATCTCTGTTACGATCTGATTAGCTAAATAGACATGTACAGAGGATAAAAGTAGCTTCCTAAACATACATTTTTAAATATTCCTATAAAAACGATTTAAAAATATAAAAAAGATTAGCCCACTGTTATCAGGAACAGGATCCAAGGTACCTAAGGTCTGAGAGAGGAATGTCCTAACAACACGCGCCCCGCCAGGAGTACTGCTTTCTGGATCAATCCCTTGATACAACTGCCTAATGAGAGCCTACTCAGATGTTGGTCAAGGCTCTTGGCTATAATGCCATTGGCTGACACGCTTTATAATTATTATTATAAGAGTGTTATGACCAAAAGATGGTAGAGCCGTTACATGGTGGACATCCCACCCATACGCACAAAACGTTTTGGGAATACCCTCATTGTGCGTACGGCTAAGGAGTGGATTTCCCTGCCGGAGTCTGTGTTTCCCAATAGCTATAACCTAGGAGTCTTTAAGTCAAGAGTGAATAGGTTAGCGTGCTCCATCTTCGACTACATCATCACTTACCATCAGGTGAGATGGTGGTCAAACGCGAACCTATTTTAAATAAAAAAAAAGCCAACAGTTGTGAGTATATCGCACAAAAATATTTCGTTTTCGCACAAACTAGTAGTCAGAACATCCATGTATATGTTTGTTTACAGATCAAGGGCCTATACTACCTCGGCGCTTCTCACTCTTTATCTCGCTCGCACACTACTGGCCGCGGTCACGCGAGCAAGCGAGACAGGGTGGCAGGGAAAAGACTCCAAGACACCGATAATTTAGTTTATTTCTTTTTACGGTGAAAATAATGGTAATTTAAAAAACACTAAATAACATAAGACCTGCTTTATAGTTAGTTCAATTAATATGCTAAGATTCATTATCTAATTTGAAGTTAATTTTGTAAACCAGCAGTTTATTGTTCGGTTTGGAGGTATCCTCCAACTTTACCATATATTTATTTCAAAATTAGTGCTGCAGTATTTTCTACATAACGGAGGATCATGCTAAGCCGTTTGAGGTAGTATAGGCCCTTAACTGTGACGAGCAACTACATATTATAGAAATAACTTCTGCCAATTGCTACATCTGCGTGAATGTCTCCCATTATTCCAATAAAATATACTCCTGAGATGCTTGTCTACAATCTTAGTAGGTATAGTAACGACAAAGAAATCAAGGTCTAAGAAAACTGAGATAAATATTACCTTGTCATTATACGCAACGGGTATCTCTTGATGCGTGTTCTGCACTTGTGGGTCCGCAGCCGATAGCGGTGGCCGAGGGGGTGGCGTGGGTGCCTAAGAACAAAAGAAAAAAGTTAATTACATGTACCAGAGTACCTCATAATGCAAAAATAATAAACATAAAAAATAAGCCCCACTTGCGCATGAGTTGATGCTTTATAAAAAACTACGCAAGCGAGCTACGATAACCAACAACATTACAAAAAAAAAAACGAAACAATTAATAACAATAACCAAATAAACAAAACGTCACTTAAGGCAAAACAGAATAACCAAAAACAAAATATCCAAAGACAATACAAAACAGGCACAGACAAGACAACGATCTAAACGAAAACAAGCATAAACAAAAATGAATATACACGAGTGACATGCGTGAAAACGAGACTACACAACATTGAACATTCAAACCATGCTAGGTAAGAAAAACATTACAATGGACAAACAGAAATGAAAAATGGCAATGCTATATTTATGATCATAGATGTTGGCATATCAATATGGTATCCCAGATTGTTTATAAAAAAACTAAAATGAACTCTTTAGCTTTATTTTAAAAAGTACAATACTATATAATATGTTTTCAGACTAAAACGGCGTAGGTAACAAAATGAACCAAAAACTAAAATGGACCATCTTTTAGAGTCGCTTTTGGGACCCGTTATTGGTGCTGACTTCTCTTGAAACGTGGCCTTGCGTTAGTTTACAGACTAAAATTGCTTAGGTAATAAAATGAACCAAAAGACTATCAGGAAACAGCTTTTGGGACCCGTCATTAATGCTGGCTGCTGTTGAAATGTGGTCATTAGTTACTTTTCAGAATAAAATGGAGTAAGTTACAAAATTAACCAAAAACTATATTGAAACATCTTTTAGTGGCAATTTTGGGACCAGTCTTTGGTGCTAACTGCCCTTAAAACGTGGCCTTTAGTTGGTTTCAATAGCCCAACGGATAAGGTGTCGGACTTTTGAGCCCCACCCATTACTCTATAGCCGTGAAACCCACTCCAGACATAAGCCTATTTAGCTTAGTTAGAGGGGTAAACAAAATCGCCAGTAATGTGAATTCCACCCACATGGCTAGTTCCCCAAAAATGGATGCTTTCAGGCTAAAATGGACAAACAAAATGGGCTAAAAAACGATTTATGAACAATACAGAAGCGTGTGTTCACCGGCGGCTCGATGGCGGGGCGGCGGCGCTGCGGCAGTAGCGGGCTGAAGGGGCCCGCCGCCGCCGAGCGAGGCACGCGCGGGTCGATGAACGTGGTGCGCCGCATCACGTGGTCCACGAAGAAACGCTGCCACGTCACAACACATTGTAGCTACCCGATCATCATCATCATTATACGGTTAAAACATCTTCAAGTAGCTAGATGTAAGGGAATAGCGGACATACGGAAAAACCGAGAGAGTAAAAGTCTATGATACCCCCGTCAGACTGACTACATTAGAACATTCCGTAACCCCGGTTATAGTTTTCCCTAAGATATATTAAGACAGTTTGACAATTGGATATACAGTATGTTAACTAACAGAGGGCGTTCCCGTTAACCCGCAATAGTATAGCATCCATACATGCTAAAAAAAATATTACCATTCGAAAACAAAATGTTTTTTTTTTTATATTAAAATATTCACTAAAAATGTTAAATTGATACGTAAAAGAAACACGCTGTACATGCGTACGCATTCATAAATAAATTGCGACGTTGCCGTCCTTCAAGTACGCTTATACAGAATGTTTCTTTTACGTATCAATTTAACATTTTTAGTGATTATTTTAATATAAAAAAAAATGTTTTTGAATGGTAATACTTTTTTTAGCATGTATGGATGCTATACTATTGCGGGTTAACGAGAACGCCCTCTGTTAGTTAACATACTGTATAATATACGAAGCCACGCGGCGCTTCGCTCCCGTAGACTTTATCAAGATAAAAACATAACTCTGCTTTACTGCAGTCGGGTATAACCATAGCCTTCCTCAAGCTATTTCCATAACAAATTACATTTAAGTCCATCAAGTTCTGTCTCTGTGTTTTCTCCATTTCAAACAACAAATACCGATGTGCATGATAAACATCAAAGTAGCATTTTTGAACAACTTGATAACTAGGATTGCATGGGTCTTGATGATCTTCACTGCCCGAATTCAAGTAAATACCTGATACCTAGGCTACATGGCCCGCATCTATTGCCGAGATACTTCCAATCATTTAACTTTATCCTTGATATATTTGATCGATACTTATAATACTTTTGCTCATACATCTCCATTCTCTCCTCTTTTAGCTGGTGTAGAAGGAAATAACATACATAATCTCAAACCACCAAATCATCCTACGGTTATAGATGACGCCAAATAACTTGGCAAGGTTTTGGCGTAGTGGGGGTAAGTTCGCACTTAGTGGAAGAAAAAAGTGGTCACTTTTACTGATTGCCATTATTCTATGGTTATTGCCATCATTTATTTTTAATCATATCTGTTCAGAAGAATGTTAAAGAAAGAAGAGGAATTCATTCGTTAATTCGGTATTATAAATAAAATAGATATAATACATAAATACACTTAAAAGTGAAAAAAAAATATTAAAAAAAAAACTTTAAAAATAATATGTTCTCGTCGTCACAATTAGTTAATAAAACTGCTACCCCTTTTATTCTTCATTTTTCCTGGTGTACTAAAGACAGTGACGAATTCGGAATTTCAACCTTCCTTTAACTATAGTGTCTAACTGTTCTTTCTGACGTTTTAATAGTTTGCGTTTTTGGTCCTGGCATTGTAATCAAGGTAACAAAAAACTTTAAAACAACAACACGTAACAAAAACAAAGGGTACAACTTTCGTGTACGCAAGTGTATTCGGGAGCAAATTGAACGAGAAATACTGACGCACCAATCGCGCGCTGGGAGCGGCGCTACGTCATACCCCGCGTCCCGCTGACAACCGCTAACACCTAAAAATCGACTTCTGCGCATTGAACGACTCTTGCCAAGTTATTTGGCGTTACCTATACAAAATTGCATAAACAAGAAGTCACTTTACTGACTTTTCCATTACTCTAATTCATGCCTCCATTATAGCCGAATCGTCATCCACACAACCAAATCTTTACCTCGAACATATAACCAGTAGAAAAAACTGCTTAGCAAAATAATAGTTGAAGAAGACAGTACATACCTTCCCATTCCGATCAAGTTTGGTGTCCCATCCTAAGGGCAGCTCCCGATCAGATTCACTGAACATATTCACCAGTGCGACCAGATCACGGTTATGTTGGTAGCGCTCGAAGGACGTCGTGTCTCTTCGGATCTTGGAGATCATATGCTTTAGCGTAGAGTTGCCATTGTAGAGGATGGATGCTTCCTGTAAAGAGTGGAACTATGGTTTAGCAAACAAATATACTTACATAATATGTAAAAAGATATGGCCGGGGGAAAGTGATTTATATTGAGAATATTGGGAGGTACGCATATTATTGTAAAATGCAAGACATTGAGAAAAGAACAGTATTCAATTTTTTAATTTGCTTCTTTTATTATAGGCTCTTGTTTTTGACCACCATCTCACCTGATATTAAGTGATGACTCTTGACTTAAAGATATAAGGTTATAAAGGTTATAGCTATCAGGAAACACAGACTTCGGCAGGGAATTCCACTCCTTAGCTGTGCGCTCAATGAAACTATGTATTCCCAAGACGTTTTGTGCGTATAGGTGCGATGTCCACCATACCATGTAGCAATAGCGCGTCGTCGTTCGTTTTATAATCCTATGATGGAAAGGGCTAGGTGGAATTCGATTAGATTGTGCAATTTCATCTCACACTCCCCGCTAATTGAAAAAACACAAGGATAATACCAACTTCCCTGTTTTATATACAGTATGGCATAGCCAGTACTCAATATATAGCAACTCTCTTCTTCTGCTAAACCTTTTCACGTTATCTAGGATCAACTCTCCTTGTCTGCCTTTTCATACATTTCTATTTTCAGCTGATGCTTAGTATATTTTTTCAAGGGTCTCAATCTCCTATAGAGGAAAGGTTTTTGCTGTTGGCCTATCAGACACAGCCATGCGATTCTGACTAGCCCCCGATCGGGCAACTATAACGCTGTCCAGCCGACTGGCAGAGTCGCCATCTCCAGTTCAATCCTGCCCCGTCCTCAAACTTTATAGTCTCTACGTACAAATTTTCTATTTTACCTACCAGCTGCGTTAACTCTTACGAAAATTTGCCCGACCTTGAAACTATACACTTAAAATTACCGTATATGGCTTTTGCCTCGCTTTTTGGGAAAATAATATCGAAATTTTTGCCTTTCCGTCTACTGGGATCTAACTTAACAATAGATTCCCTTAACAATTTAAATTGTATGAATAGTGACGTTAACTCCACTTCCATTTAAAACTATTGTCTCTAAATTTACCGATGTCCGCAAGCACTCGCCACAACACTTAAGTTCACATTGGAATCACTTACTTCCCGCGTCGCTCCATCCGCCCCCGGTCAGGCCATCTGCACAGTTTTCCGAACCTCCCGCTGATTGATCTTCTCTTCGATCCAATTCTGGTGACACCTTCTATACATCCGGACTGCCACGCCAATGACGACAATCGCCAAACACACAGCAATGAACAAAAGCACCGTTTTGATAGCTGTTAGCTGCTCCTGCGTAACCGTTGCAGCATTCGAACCACCCGCTGCCGTCTGAGCGACAATCACCTCTTCCTTAGATGTGGTGCTCCCCATGGCCTTTTCCCCATATTCTCCTGTCAGTGACACGCGTATGACTTACCTGGCTCATATGCAAGATGGAGTAGAAGTCAGGACGTGCGAGGAAGAAGGCAGCGGGGTGCGGCACGTGCGATGTGTCAGGTCGCGACGTGGATGCGCCGGCGCAGGACACGTGCGCGTGCGAGTGGCACGGGGGAGGGGGGGACGCACATGCTCCTGCCTCCTCCTCTGCTAGCTGAGTGCGCGTCATCGTGCGCCGAATTGATTGGTAGCTGGAATTAAAGAGATACAATTGGATTGTGCTATAGCAGATTGGCGAAGGCGGGACGAACCTATCCAGGGGAGGAACATATCCACCTGGATAGGTTCCTCAAGAATTGGAAGGATGAGGCTGAACTATGACCGACCGTAAGAAATAGAGGAAGGCCTTCGCCTACCAGTGGAACAGTACAGACTATCAAAAAAAATTGGCCAAGTGCGAGTCGGACTCGCCCATGAAGGGTTCCGTAGTAACTATAATAAATATAATATACTTAATATATTTATTTGAAAAAAAAAAAAACCTTACAATATTCTTAAAACTAGCTTATTTACCATTTTTACAACTACGCCAAATAACTTTGTTTTTCATAGTATTTGTATGAATTACAAAGTTATATTTGCGGTTTTAGAAAATATACTGTATCTCAAAAACTGCTGACTCTGTCTCATTCAAACCAATTTTGGTTGAAAGTTTACATTAAGATCTACAACATATGGTTTTTCTAGATTTTTCACTTCATTATTATAGAAGTTAGAGGGGGGACACACATTTTACCACTTTGGAAGCTTATATTTTAAACGATTGACTTTATGAAAAAGTGATTTTAGAAACCCTTATATCATTTTTAAAGACCTGTCTACAGATACCACACACGTATAGGTTTCATGAAAGAAAATATTTTCAGTTTCAGTTCCATGTATGGGGAGCCCCCTTTATTTTAAATATTTTTTAAATTTTCTCTTAAAATCGGAAAGCGGTTCACAGAATACATCTACCTACCAAGTTTTACATGTATAGTCTTAATAGTTTCGGAATAAAATGGCTGTGACATACGGACGGACGGACAGACAGACAGACGGACAGATATGTCGAAACTATAAGGGTTCCGTTTTTTGCCATTCGGCTACGGAACCCTAAAAACGATGTTTTGCATATAGTTCGTTTAGATGCCAGGAAATTTAAACAACATTTTTATTTCTAAAAAGAATTCCACATTTTTATATTTTCATAAAATAAATATTAGATTTTTAATCTGTGTGTCACGTGACCGCAAACGCTAATCACAAAGTATGAGTAGTGTGACGTCATTTTTCTCAAAGCTGTCAAACGTGTCGACTTGTCAAACAACGTAAGACAACAGAAATCCTAACCCCAAAAACACTTTGTTGTTTGAGAAATATGACGTCATGCGACTTCGTGACAGCGATGGGTGTTTGGGCGGGAAAATATTTAATTTGAATTTATTTTAAAGTTTTACCAATGTTACCCAGTTATTTTTCACGAAAAACATTTTTTGTAGCTTAAAATTGATCAATAATTAAATCTAAACTATTTTTGAAAAATAGGCAAATTCTCTATTGGATTGTGCTATAGCTGATTGGCGATGGCGAGACGAACCTATCTAGGGGAGGAACGTATCCAGGTGGATAGGTTCCTCAAGAATTGAAAGAATGAGGCAGAAATATGCCCGCTGAAAGAAATGGAGGGAAGCCTTCGCCTACCAGTAGAACAGTACAGACTATCAATAATAAAAAAGTTGACCAGAATTAACAACTAGGTTTAGTACCGTCAGTAATCAGTATCATTTTCATTAAACGTTCTTTCTGTCCTAGCAAACTTGAAAAAGGTTTACTTCAACTTTGCCTTTAAATCTATACTTGTAGGTATTTATATGTACCTATAGCATCTCGAAGGAGCTCGTGACTAAATCACAACAGCCGCACAGGTCAATCTTCAAGGTACAGCAAAGCTTGCCGAAGTTGGACTGTAGTGTGTAGATGGGTGACCATCTTAACATATGTAAATAAATAAATAAATAAAAATAAATAAATAAATAAAAATAAATAAATAAATAAATAAAAATATCGAAATTCCTCTACGGCTCCGAAAACACGTCAAGACGTTGGTCCCGACTTTCATTTGAACATCTCTGACAGTCGTTACGGTTAGTCACAAGCCTGAAAATCGGACATCAATCTCGAAGAGTCTGATAGTCACTCCATATAAAGTACTGTTACTCAGCTGCATCTGGTTACACTGTTACTTTTCAACCGACGACAAAAAAGGAGGAGGTTATCAATTCGACGCGTATATATACACACATCAAAAGTGTCTAGGGATCAACATATATTTTTGCAATAACTTTTCTCCTGATTGATATTAATTAAAATTTTCTTTAAGGATTCATCAAATAAAGTGTTTTCGTTTGTCACAGTAACGATAAACCAAGTCACCTTTGCATTAATAAAGAAATTTGCCATTTTCCTAATAAAGGGATTTTTGACATTTGAACCACTAACATTAAAGTTCGAAAAAAAGACTGAAATAACAGTTTTCTTTAAAATTTTATTGGGTAACTTAAACAATTAATAATCCGTGTTTCTACCGCGAACACTAACAACACAAGAACATCGGTTTGGCATACTCAAAATGAGTTCATCCAAATCACGCTGTGGAATGGCCGCCCATGTTCGTTGCAACAACAAAAAAAGGTCTTCTTGCGACTGGATACCCTCCATATTCGGCAGAGCTCTTCTCTGTAGCATATCCCATGCATGCTCAATCGGGTTCAAGTCTGGCGACTGAGCAGGCCAGAGCAGGACATTGATGTTAGCTGCGGCGAGAGTCTGTCTTACAACTCTTGCGGTGTGCGGTCGTGCATTATCATGCATTAACTGAAATAAGGGACCGATTTGCACTTGTAGAGGAACGATGACGTCAGATACAATCGTCTCAGCATAAATTTGAGCGTTGAGGTTGCCTCTGATCCAAATCAACTCAGTTCTTCCGCCGATCCAAATACCCGCCCATACCATGATGGTTCCACCACTATAAGGATGGACTTCCTGGCAGGATTTTAATCGCTGTTGGCGTCCAGGGGTTCTCCAGTGTCGTATACGTCTTGTATCCGGTCTCATAACAAAACGAGAGTCATCAGAAAAACACACGAAACGCCATTGTTCTTCTGCCCAATTTCTGTGTTCAAGAGCCCATTGATATCGAATCCTACGATTGTGCATTGCTATAGGTGGTACCCGTAGCGGTCTTCGGGAATGAAGGTTCACTTCATGCAAGCGGTTTCTGACTGTTTGGTCGCTAATTAAGTTCCCTGAAGAGCGGTTATTGTTGGAGCTCTTCGAGTTAAGATTTGAATGTATCGGTCTTGTCTCCGTGTGATGCAGCGATACCGTCCTCAATGGCGCTCAGCCACGGTACCAGTGCTTCGGTAACGTGTCCAAAGTCGACTGATAACACTCTGACTTGTATTCAGAGCTAAAGCCACAGTACGTTGCCGGGAACCAGCTTCTATCATTCCCACGGCTCTGAGCATTTCTTCCCTGCTTAAATGACGTCGCCGCTCCATAATAACGTTGGTTTTAATCAGTAGTGGGGAAACAGTAGCACTAATAATGTCTTCAATGCGTTGTATGTTTTTATAGGGAAAATATTGACAGCTGATTTTCATCTTTTACTCGAATTTGATTAACAGTTCCTGTTTCAAATTATGAAATGCACCAAAAAGGATCCATATAAATTTATAAAATCATAAATTTATTACAAAGCCACATCTCAATCTCAAGAAATCCGCATAAAAATGCTTGATCCCTAGACACTTTTGATGTGTGTATATTTGTTTTTATGTATGATCACAGATTACACGAAGACGGCTGAACCGATTTGGAAAATTCTTTTTTTGTTTGAAAGGGTATACTTCGAAATTGGTCCCATTGTCACCAAGTCAGGATCTGATGATGGGATCCTGGAGAAATCGAGGGAACTCTCCAAATATTATAGGCACACCTATAGTGATTTGAGTATTTTTTATAGTAACTTGTGTAGTTGCATTCGAAAAGCACCATTTGTGAAGTGGACCTGATAATGAAGACCACAGATGGCCACTGGAACTACTCAAGAATAATAAGTATTTCATGTGTTCCGCTTCGATTACTTGAATGTGGTTATTAAGCACAGTATACTCGTCACAATGCATATGGTTAAGTGAAACTGATGGTGAAGTACCAGGAGAACTCCTCAACAATTAACGGCCCAACATTGGGAAAAACAATATTTTGTAAATGATTATAAGTAGTTGACATTTAGGCTCTTGTAACTAGGTAAATTAAAAATCGACCAACTAAAAAGAGTGAAATAAAAACTTTTTACCATATTTCTCAACGTTCTACTGTTCTAACATACTTGGGAAAGAATGTGACTTCTGGCCTATATTCCTAGTTATTTGTTAAACTCACCGCCTATCTAACTGCCGCCGCTGCACCTCAGGCGCCGGCGACCTGGGAGTGGTTCCATTGACCCCAGGCCTCTGCCACGTGGTGGTCCTGTTTATGTGGTCAATGTAGAACACGCGCCCGTGACTGTCCATGCGAGCCTCCCAGCCTGAAACATAATGGTCATATCAAAGTATCAGAAATCATAATCAATCATAAGAATCAGAAAAGGGGTCAAAGATTTAACCGATAGGTAAAAAGATGCAAAGAGAACTAGACTCCACGACATAGGGAATTCTAGTCTGTGTCCAGAGAAACAGAACTGTAATTTTTAAGTTTTGCCAAAAGTGGACCAAAATACCAATGGGCTAAAAAAACCACTTGAATAGACAATTCATATTTTTGTGAGAGGCTTCTCGCAAATTTACAAGGTGTTTGCCATTACCTAGCACATACGGACTTGGCTGTGGCAGCATTAAATTTATAATTAAAGCTTTATAAAAAAAAACTTACAAACTAAGCAACTACACGGAAGTCAGTCACAAAGGTACAAGGGCGGAATTAATGCATTATATTTATACTTTAGGCATTGCATATAGGTCTCTTATATCCTCCACGGTATTTTATACATGACGACATAACAGGCGTTAGTTTTTTATTGATACGCTAGATGGCGTTGCATGTATCATATGGTATGATTAACTTGCCAAAGATGTTTATCTAATATTAACATAATACTAGTCAATTAAATCATACATTACATACCTGCCGGTAAAGGTTCTTCGCATTCAATAATCCCTCCAATCATGTTAGCAGGAAAATCTCCAGTCAGAGCCATTTGCCTTGATGCCCTTTCCGGTATAGAAGGCAGCCTTATACCCGCCATGTGCCTCAGAGGCGTGGGTGAGGCCACTGCGTTGTCATTGTCATCGATATCTTCCACTGGCCTTGGCCGCCTTAGAACCACGTCTTCAGGAGGCCCAGCGTGGACTATCGTGAAATGATTGCTGTTTACAAATTCCATATTTGGTGACCTAATCTCTGACGTTCTTAGTTCATTCGTGAACTCTACCATTTCAAAATTTTCCTGTAGTCTACCTTCAGCGTTTTGCACGGGAGGTGGATGTAGGTCTGGAGGAGGCATTGGCCTTGGTCTCCTCGCGTGGTGTGTCGGCGTAGGAGGACACTGAGGCACCGCGCCGCCACCAGCTAACGCCGCTACTCTCGTCAAAACCCTCGGGTGAGGTCGAACAGGACTCTCCACATTATTAGTCTTATGAGGCGAGTGTTTCGGCGTCCCCTCACACCCCAAATTCTTTATCAAATGCCGCGGCAAACTCGAATGCTTTGGGGTTGACGAATCACAAGAATGTTTCCGGTTCATCATCATGGTTCCCACGCTTGGCATCATCTTGTTTGAGTCATCGACCGGTGACGTCGAGTGCGAGGAGTTGCAGGAACTTTGACTATTCGAACCGTTGGTATCTGACTCTCTTGTCGGAGGATCCACGTGAGACGAATTTAGGAACGCCGTCATCATTGTCGGTGTTGCTCGTCCAGAATTCTGCCGCGTTAAGGGTTTGTGACCTTTCAATATTGTAATTTCTTTCTCTTCTATCTGATTCCTATTGTCATCCTCAAACTCAGAATGATTACTAATATCATTTAAAAATGTGTGTTGAGCTTTCTCTTCAGACTTGGCATGATTTGGCGTTCGATTCACTCCGTCCACCACATCTTTGGGTGGACTGGGTTTTTCTTTCCGTGCGAATGTTGTCGTAATATAATTATCGGGACCTATATCTTTTATAAACAGTATCTTATTCCTACTTGCGCTCGGAGCGCCATCAGGTACATCTTTCGATCTCTTCTCTTCGTTTAACCTAGATAATTTCATAGAAGAAATTGTGGATTCACATAAGCTGCCGTCAGTTTCGGGTGTAGCTAAAGGCGCTACGTTTTGGCCTCCTCTCCAAAAGCTGGCTGTAGACGACGTCGCCATTTGATTGCCAGAATAAAACTCTCCTGGTTTAAAATCATTTAGTTCCCCTTGCAAAGCAGCTGAGTTTGTTATGTTATTGTCAGTGAAGAATTGTTCATCCGTGTCTATCAATTCAAAGTTGAACGCGTCTTCGGGCTTTGTTAATTTTTTTGGCTTTCTATGTCTGGGTACCTGTGGCGGAGATAACGCGTGCATTCTCTCGAGCGGCTTGTGGGATTGTCTGGGCGGCAGGGGTGGCACCGGGGACTTTTCTGCTTCACTGGGCACATTCGCACTCTCCACGTCGTAAACGAACTTCATTATTTTGCAGGGATTCTTTGGTGACCATATTTTATAATATTCTGTGCCGGGTGAAGTGGGCGAGTCAAAGCCGCTGTGAGCTATAGATTTCTTCTTGACGTTGAGCGCCTGCCCGCCGCCGGTGTCCACTGGAGGCGGACACTTCTTCTTAACGCCCGACGACGTGGGCCTGCAGTCTGTTGCGTTCCGAGATTCACTATTTACATTTTGAGATTCTTGACTTAAATTACTAACTAGAGATTTACTAGGATCACATTTTGTTTGTTCGAGATTGTTCCCGTTACTTTCTAAAGCACTAATTGAGCATTTGTTGACATTCTCGCTGAGATGTTTGATGTCGTGGCTGGTGCCGGGTACGAACTCGATACGCGGAGGGTTCTCCGAGTTCATCTCGAAGCTCTCGTTGTTGTAGGAGAAGGGCGACACGTGATCTCCGCTGCGCTTCCGTGACATTCCCTCCTTGAGCCGAAGGGGCAGCTTCTTGAGGTCCACTTTGAACCGCGTGGGGAGCGTTGACGACTCTGCCGCGCACTCCTCGCCTTCGCCATTGTAGTAACGGAAGCATAGCAGTTGTTCACAGTCTGGAATTACCAGAACAAAAAATGAAAGACATGTCGTTTAATTACTGACAAACAAGAGGGACATGCATACGTACAAACGTAATTAAGTCGGACGTAGTAAAACATGACAGGCGTGTACATGAGTAATAATCAGTTAATATAATAATTACCTTCATAAGGTTGATTAGGCTCGTCAAGAAGCCACATTATGTCGCCGCTGGCGCATCCGGTGGCCGGCACGCGCCCGACGACACTCGCGGAGCCCGCCGACTCTGCAACCAACATACAATCTTTATTAGAAGTCTGACAAACATAAACAACTAATGCACGACCTAGAGACATCTCGATGAAAAATATAAAAATAAATTCCTGCAGACCCAAACCGCAGGAAATAAAACCTAAATTATGAATATGAGACACTTCTCAACCATGTTAGGTACCGACATAAACCTTTATAATATTAATGTTTTAAATCAGATGCATATTCAATGAAGCTAATTTGCATAAAATAATAAAAGGAAACCATCAGGTTCAAGTTAGCAAGAAAGAAAAGCAAAACTGGCGCTCACAAAATCTTATTTAGAGCGGCCGGCGGGCGAGCCGGTACCAGCATGAAATACAAAACGCGCAGGTGCAAAAGACTCGGCATTAAAAACAAACAACAAATGAGGCGAGTACGCAGTAACAGAGCTCAGAGACCCTCCGCTTTTTATCTAACAAAAATCAAGCAGGCGTAGGCTGGCTGGGCGCAGTTCGGCGCAGGCGCATCACAAATTATGCGCCCGACGTAATCACCGGATGCGGGAGTCGCCCGCACATTTTATGCGAAATAATCGAAGCCACCGAATTGCCAGTTAATTGGGGAAACAGGACCATAAATTTCACGGGGGCAAATTGATTCCGCAAGTAAATTAACCAGGCTCAGCCGGCCATTACCATATTTTGATTGGGTTAATATACGAGCGGACGGTTAACATCTTCCTGTCACTGATTAAGTGTTCGATGCCGTCATAAATATCGAAACTTAGTGCGTACGTTAGCTTCCCTGTCGAAACTGGCCTTTATTTTGAACCGCGCCAACTCGGTCCTGTCCAGCTATCTGCACGAAAAGGAAAGGGCGCGTCGTGGAGCAAATACTCAGGCGGATACACGTAGGACAGGATAAATTGCAGTATTATCTCGAAACTGTTTCTGTTTGGGAATAATTTAGAGGCAGACGCAAGATCGATCGCTGTCATTACTTTTTTGTTTCGACTCATTTGTTAGAGCTTTTTGGGGTAAGGACATTAGCAGATAAGCACGTAGCTCTATACGTTGAAATTTGTCGAGTGAAGGCAATTTCCTTTAGAGTGATGATCGAGGGCTGATGATGGAGTGCTGTCGTCGTTCTCAGAGTTCACGTGGTGGTGGGTTCGTGAACAGAGGACATAATGACGCGCTCGCTGACACAGAGGGCGTCTATTTCCGGGCGATGACGCAACATCCGCACGCTTCCGTCCGCAGGAGATACAAATGTCGCGCTGCGGAGATCAGCCGATGTGCTTCCGCGGATTTGCGATAATGAAGATAAAGCACTGCGATGACTACACCAGACGTAGTAGGCATTTAGGTTACGTTACGTAGTCATAGACACTATCATCGGTTTGTTGGCGACTTGCATTCCGTATTCCACAACTTTTTTTTTCACATAATTTAAGTGTAATTGTATTAAGTGCTAACTACTAATAAGTGTCTATCTTATGTAATATTGTGCAGGTTGTCTTGGACTACCAACTTTGATTGATGAAATGATTAATGCTTTTCGTAGTTAAGGCGAAACTATCGATCGACTCGATTACTCTCGATTTCGGTTCCTACGTAGGTACTTATTTTAACAATTTCAAATTTCTGGGTACTTATTTCTATAGGAGTTTTGAAATGAGTGGTAAAATTAAAGATGATTTTTTGTATTTTTTTTTTTGTCACTTGGCCTAAAAATATTCCCCTGATATGATGACCACATAGGTACTGCTGATATCACCCGTATATTTCCCGAAAACAATTTAATGACAAACTAAAAATTCCTGGATTATATACAGCGTGTCATGAATATTCCGAGAGGGTGACGAGGGAGTGAAAAATTCTCATTAGAGCTTTGCTTCCGCTCATTTTCGGGAATAGAGATTCATAATCATATTTATATAAAAGTGGTAGGTATAAATAGATCCTATATCTACTTAAAAAGGAAACATGTGTTATTCAGACCACTTCCCGGACTTGTAAAAAATACCTTGTGTTGTATCGGTTGGTACATACAGTACATGTGTTCCTTCATATTTACAAGCATCTTGCAGCGAACACGCGATTACGGAGTTATAAATATTTGCGAAAACTAAGTGCATTACGGGAACAGGAAACAATAAACAGTATCCGATATACCTTACCGATACACAAAACAATTTAACTTTGAAAAATGTAAAAGCTGAAACACCATAAATCCACTTACGACTTTGAATACAGAAATCACAAAATCAAATACAGGCGGCAGCCATTTTAATTAAAAAAAAAACAATCAACAATGATAATATTCACAACTATTAAACACGCTCAGAATATTGACAACTGCTCAATCATGTTAGTAATACATATTTATTATACATTAGTCACAACTCGTCGCATTTAAGCAGCCTAATGACAACACAGCATAATCAAATCAATTAAACTTGAACGCAATATTGCATTGCTTTCATGGGAACTATGCATTAGAAATTCAAACAGCATCAAACTCCTGTAGTAAGCACCGCCATGGGAAAACCCAAAGGAAGTATTTATTAAAACATGAAAACAAATTATTACCATGCGATTAAATTTTAAATTCATAGCGTCAATTACATGAATCACGATTAACGTCACTTGTGGAACGCATAGAAGATTAACACAGTGTAAGAAGTGCAAGGGCACCGCGGACGATGTGTCACCTAACCGACCGTTTGGCGGAAACCAGCAGTTAAACTAAACGCCGGTCATTCCACGACCCCTTGAACACATCTGTCACTTTACGCCTACGCCCCGATGTGTTTAAGTGAGTTTTTTACGCGGAGACATGATATGTCTTAAGTGGTGCCCTCGGTTTCACACGATGTGTGTCAGACACCTCGTAGCTTCGAATTGGGTAAACAACACGACTGTCGGTGATGATGACAGTTACGTGTCTGCCACTTGTGGGTTTTTGGGTTTAGGAAACAAAGGGGAAAGATTCAGTCGTGCCAATGGTCCGTTTTTGTCGGGGCAAAAATCATAAAATTACTTCTCCTGCTCAGGGTGGAGCGGAAGGGATTGTAAGACTGTCTAACAACCCACCCGTTTGTTGTGTTCTACTGCCAAAAAACACACCGACCAACCCTCACTTGTTCTTGCGTTCCCAGGCCGCGGTATCATTAGAACATTGCCGCAACCTCAGCCGGTAATGGCCCCTATTGGCCTCGTCAATGCTGTTGACTGCTCTTTGAGGCACGCACATGCGGCGTCATGTTGTGTTACATAACACAACATGCCGCCGAACAACGGCCAACGGCCCTTTTATTCCAAGTTTGTGACATGCATGTCACAGTACCTCGTAGTTTAAGAAACTACTCCGGCAGGATCATTTTTCTGCCATTATGTTGACTTATTTCTTAAGAGATAGATCTTATACCTTAATGGGCAATCATCGCCTCAGGATAATAATAATTATCACCATAACTGGTCGCATATGATCGGTTCTGCAAATAACACGTACCTTACGCATAAAAGGAGCAGCAATCACCATAATTACAAATGCACCACACATTTTTTGTCTAAGCCAAAAATAGACCAGACACTTACCCGTATCCGTCTTAAAATAAACGAAATAACATTTCGAAGTAAGGAAACGACAGTTTAAAGGGTTCGGCTCGATGACGGAGTCCCATTAGGCAAGTGACGATTTGACAGTTTCACCACTCTGTAAAACTCTGTTTAGACTCTTAAACGTTGAACTGAGCTTTGTTTCCATTTCACACGAATACCTTTCAGCGTATTAACAAGTTGTTGACAAGAGTATCTTAAATCAGCTTTATTTTCGTCTTCACATCCTTTAAGATGGTAGAGCTGTTTGCAGTTGCAAGTTGGACGTCATTCAACGCGTTTGTATTGTTCATTTGTTCTTTCTTTGTCCTTGAGAGAGGGTTACGTTTGCCTGAACTAGCACGGTCTGATAAGAAAATGAAGAAAGGTAACCTAGCAGTGGTTATTGGTCGCCGTTTTATACAATTTATAATGGCAGAACTTTTAAGAAATCTTGGTACTTACATGTTCAGTTTAAAACTACTTGTACACACATGCATGCTATTGTCGCTTACTGTATTATGTGCTGTTCTCGACTTTGGAAGCACAATACCGTAAGCGTTGGACCAACACCCGCATTGCTAATCAGTGAAAGTATTGGTGTGAAAACTCATTAAAAGAAATTTAAACCGTAACAATTGCGCCAGAGCCGAAGCGAATTTAATTAATGAGAGAAGAACCTACTCGTCTTTATAAAATTCGCCGATGTTTATGCTTATTTTAAAAATACATTTTGGTCCATTCAAAAGGTCCATTAAGGACCGGTTAATTTTACGAGTAAAGACCACTTTAAATTCCGAAGGGTGGGCACAAATCGCCTCGGATATTGAATGTTGCGGACAGAGTCTCGTCTGTGCCCATTAGCACCTACACTGATAAATGACGGTGACATTTACCGTCTTGAATCTACCTACTGTCAAAACAGTAACGAATGTGTCAATGTGCGCAAGTTTGATGAACAACGAAAATGCATCAGAAGCACAGAACTGAGACATACAATACTTACAAAGACCAAGAAACATGACCAAATAAAGTGGAAATGTGTTCATATGAACTCAGCAAAGCCATGCACAAGTTTATTTTAATTGATCGTTTCATGGAAAAGACAACCCAAGCTGCTTGGCCTTCGTTGATTTTCCGCCGTTCGTATGTAAATCCGGCGTGACTCATTAGCGTCTAATCGCAATAGTAAAATGCGCGTACGCCGCGGCCGGGCCCCTGGAACACGCTCCGATACCATTGGCACTGATTATGATTCATTATAATAGAATATTCATTAGCACGTGAATGAGGGGCTCACGTTATGAGTATCGTGTGACGGTGTGATGTCATGAGACAGGTAATACATCTCAAGAGATACATCACATAAAACGAGACCTAACTTGAAAATTTAGTGTTTAAACGTTAATTACTAAGCTCAACTACCTACATCAGACAACCTTGTGGTGCCCGACCGTGCAACCTCGCCACCTCATCTGTGCCAAATAAGGTGTGATATTATCTGACCATTTGATATGGTTGTCACCTCATAAGGGCCACTGAATATGGCCGGAAAACACTGCGCCCATGCGTTAGCCATGCCTCTCCTACAATGGCTGCGCCAGTTACCCAATAAGGGATTCAAGTGTTAGACGGAGCTGGCCGTTATCACCATCTAAGGCGATATGGATGCGGCGAGCCAATAACTTACCGCAGAATGAAAGAAATCGACATTTATACTGTATATTTATATTCATTCGCCTAGTTTATTATCATTGCGGTTAGGATAACAAATTCAGATACCAAAAGATGTAATTGAAGTGATAGACGATCGTGTAGGCGGCGCGGGCGCATCTTGGGCTGTATCATGGCGCACCGGCCACTCAATTATGGTGGCCGGGTCTAATAAGGCATTTACCTGTCAATTACAAGTGATCGGCTCGCTGGCCAGATGAGTGTTCCAGATTGATACAATTGTCAACAAGCCAGACGAATGTGAGATTAGAAATTTGATTACCAAAATGAAATCTACCTTGCTGTCATGAATTACTGATTCGATGCTCTGAACAACTTTATCTAAATGATAGTTTTATTTCAGGCAGTCCTACGTATTATCGTATAAGTTATAAATAAAAACCCGGTTTTCCTCTTCTATTGTTTGTAATCGGCATTTTACTGCGGAATGTGAGCACACCTCTGTGAGTACAATTCGACCCACTAATTTAGATACATTCTAAATATAACATAAAGAAATGTAGTTTAGATTAGCGCAGTATCGATCGCCACGTGCGGTCCATTGATCGTGCGGATGGCGTGGAGGGGGGGTGAATTCATTCATTCATATTGCGCACGCGCATCGATCGCGACCTCGACGCGGTCGTCCGCACCGCGCCGGCGCATGCCGCCCGTGCCGCGCAACTCGCACTCGCCGCTAAATGCATGGTTCACATTACTAGTGTCATAATCATAAATTATTCCGAACTAATCCATAACAGAGCCAATGAACTCTTACGGCGTCATTGTTATGAAAGATCGCGTTATCTTTAATCCTCGATCGGGACCGATCTCTAATTCAGTTGACAGTCGTCCCATACAATAATAACGACTTGTTGTCAGTGGGATGTCGTATGACTACGCCTACACCGCAATTAAGTAACGTGGAATGTTGATCCTAAAGTTGAGTGTAGGTGACAACGAAAATATTAAATTAACTAGTCGATTAGGTAATAAAGTAAACGTGCGTTTGCCTGGTGAATTAGGCAAGTGCTAATATTTGCGGACACCTACATCCGCCAACCTGCCGCATGCCGAGCGGCTGCGTCGCAGCTCGAGTCAATAAACTCCCACTATGTTTTACTAGCACTATGAAATGGAATAACTAGAAAGTGCATGGGGGCGAAATCAATTTGCTTTAGCGCGGAACAGATGGAACGCAAATATTGAACGGACTGACAGACTTCACTCATACAAATTGCCACATTTACCACCTTCGTGTTAATGATAGAATTAAAATAACGTTTAGATGTTAACAGATCCGATGATAATGGTTATAGTAATCTGCATAATATCTTCACAGATATCGAAGGGATGTGCATATGCATCTGATAGCAGAAGGAGGAGGCTGAATATTTGATGGCGAAGTAAAGTGTTGCAGCAGCACTGAAGGCATAATTATGTAAATCCAATGCGACTACCAAGGTAAACCAGGTAGGTATAGGAAAAAATAACAAGACAGTAATGCAACTTGCTTTACATGCAGCTTGCGCAGAATTTCTTTACTGGTTAGTACATAAAATAAGGACATATGGATGACCACACCGTGCATATCATGGATAAGTACAATAACAAGATTTACCACAGCAATTGGATCACACACCACTCACATCGCAAGATCAATCGACAAATATCGCCCACCAATTTTCTATTGCGATTTCAATATGAATACCAGTCTTTATCACATATTGTACTCAATTAGAGAAGGTTTAGCACCTTGCCATGTAGGGGACAATACTAATTTATGTGACAAGTGAGTGTGACAGTACGCGGGCGGGGGCGGTGCCTCAGTGTGACGGTGTGGTGCCGCGGTGGTGAGCCGCTGCCAGCAGTGACGCGGCACGTAGGCGCGTGCGCTCGGCATGCGCGTCGCGCCCACCGTTACGCCGCGCCGCCGCCATTATAAATCTCCTACGATTCCGCGGAATTTATGGGAACGTTGCCAGCGACATCCTCGCCCATCGACATCGACCGGTTATCGACTGGCCACTTGCCTACTCCGATTCCGGACACGTAGTGCTCGTCGTAAATTCGACTACCCATTTCGGAATGCGATAGGTACCCATATAATTTGAAGGATACCGAAATTGGTTACGTTCTGATTGTACACTCAACGTGTAACTTCCGTGAGAGTGACAGTTGAGAGCGATAGGGTAAAGAACCAGTTGTGTGCGATGGGGAATTCCAAACTTAAACTCCATTAAATAAAAAATTCAATAAGCGTAGTGCTTTCAACGTGTTAATACAAATACGCAAGCGGAATCAGGATTCAGAGTGCGGCATGCAAAAGAATAAGCGACATCAGACGAGAACCGGGACGAACGACCTCCACATCTGCAAAACGAATACAAATGTCCTAATCGGGTAGTCGACTAATGTGATCAGTCAGCTCAGAAGTGTAATAAATCATGGGAAAATAACGAGAAACTTATTTGCATTCATTGCAAGATTGCAATAAAAGTGCACACGACGACCACGGCAAAATAATATAGGATCGTTAAATCAATGAAATACGATGAAAGAATCTTTTTTAGGGTTCCGTAGCCGAATGGCAAAAAACGGTACCCTTATAGTTTCGATATGTCTGTCCGTCTGTCTGTCTGTCTGTCTGTCCGTCCGTCCGTATGTCACAGCCATTTTATTCCGAAAATATTAAGACTATACATATGAAACTTAGTATGTAGACGTATTCTGTGAACCGCTTTCCGATTTTAAGAAAATAATAATTAAATATTTAAAATAAAGGGGGGTCCCCATACATGGAACTAGAACTGAAAATATTTTTTTCCATGAAACCTATGCGTGTGTGGTATCTATAGACAGGTCTTTAAAAATGATATAAGGGTTTCTAAAACCACTTTTTCATAAAGTCAATCGTTTAAAAGATATAAGCTTCCAAAGTGGTAAAATGTGTGTGTGCCCCCCCCTCTAACTTCTATAATAATGGAGTGAAAAATCTAAAAAAAAATATATGTCTGTAGATCTTAATGTAAACTTTCAACCAAACTTGGTTCGAACGAAATCGGGCCAGCAGTTTTTGAGATACAGCATATTTTCTAAAACCGCAAATATAACTTTGTAATTCATACAAACACTATGAAAAACAAAGTTATTTAGCGTAGTTGTAAAAATGTAAAGAAGCTAGTTATAAGAAATTATTAAGGCATTTTTATTCGTCAAATAAATATACATATTATATTATATTATTATAGTTACTACGGAACCCTTCATGGGCGAGTCTGACTCGCACTTGGCCAATTTTTTATCTATACCAGTGACATCATTTCGCCCAAAGGTATTACAAATTAGGCTGTTAGTTAGCATATTCATGTGGTAGCCACTGACAAAAGTTATAACAGTTATTAAAATTTGAAGCACCTTCACCGAATTGCGGCAGTATATTGTCGCGCGGCCTTTCAACGAGCCGAATACTTACACGCACTTCCTGTACTACGGGTATTCAATTGGCAAAAACAACGACCACTAATAATAACCGTTTCTAAAGCTCATAACAAGATGATAACATACGTGCTCGATTAAATTGCCTCGGATACCATCGCGTGCCATTGACCGTGATCCTCGTCCAAATGTCAGAGATCGTTGTTGACTAGGATTTCCGCCTACAAACACATTTTAACTAACATATTCTATCAGGGTAACAATAGCTACCTGTATAATACATAATCTGCAATGTTAGTACCTACGACTTTGGAAATGATATCCACATCTTCACAATTTCGGAACATAATGTGGGAACTAATTCTTGCATATTTGCAAACAATGGTTGTGCAAAAACATGATTCGCAGACAGGTATCGTGTGATTGTGCAGTCTTATTAACTAGCTTTTTAAATTATACATATTTACTGTGAGAACAGAATTAACAAAGGCTTTTGAAATGTTTGTGTATAGTTTCAGTCGAGATTGGGTGAACGTGCGAGAAAAACTTGCATCACGAAAATATCAAGACATTGCGAAGCTATCAGCGATAGTCGAGACTAGTCTTACAAAATGTTAATTGAGTAGATTCCTGACTAATTGAAGAGTTGTATAATAGGGGCGCCTTCCTGCGCCGTGTGGCGTCAGAGGCAGACGCAGTGTTCGTTACATTAGAGATGATACTATTTTTTCTGAGAAAGGGAAGTGGACGGCAGACAGGTGAGCCGGTAACGGTGGAATGGCGACAAGCGAGCGGCCACGTCCCGCGCGCCCACATTCCTGGATAAATCTTTATCTAACCGATGTCGTGCCATCGGGCATCTTGGCCGACGACGAAACCTCAAACATTCCTGTGTTCTACGATGTCCTGCATCAAATAAACTCACGCAATTTAACCATTAGTTTGAGAATTCGGTGATTTAAAAATATTACGTAACACATTGTGGAAGCATTACTGGATCAGAGGTGATTATTATATGCGTTTTAACTTAACAATCAGAGGAATAGCAAATCTCAAATTCATAAGTGTCGCAAAAATATCAAAATACTGGATACAGAATATGCCCATTATTCTGTCAACATGCGTAAAATATATGCGTATTTTTCAAACTATAGTGCGTGCAATTTAATCATCTAGCACCAAGCAGACAGTTAACTAGTTGAGTAATATTCAAAAGCTATAACATTTCAGTATTTAATATGTAAGTGCACAGTACAAGCAGATAATTTTAGTGTCATATTCACAGGCTCGTGTAACGAGTGCAATCGTAAGTAGAGCGTTGCATTCCCACATGATAAGTACCGCTGGTTGACGATTGTGGAGCCTTCTCTACGCAGGGAACTGATTTATCTTTGCGATTCGCTTCCGTTCAATTGTTGCATGGGCCGTGCGAATTTTACAAATCTTTAAGTTAACTGTTAAAACTGTAAAAGAATACTTAGGTCTCTAAGAAAATGGAAGCCACTGTACTAAGAACATCATCATGTGCTTTTTTTGGGGTCATTTAGATACTTTAGATACATAATCAGTCAATAACATAACTTTCCGCCTGCTGGGACACTTTCCTCCACTACAGAGGGAATGGGCCGTATTTCACCACGAGGGCCCAGTCCGTATTTACAATTTCTGTATTTTGGCCTCGTCCTGAAATCTTTTCTCAAATGAGCCGTTTGTTATTAGGTATAGATAGTAGGTTTCGAATTACCATAGGTACAGATACGGTGCAGATTACTGGACGTTCATAATCAATAGAATAATTCCTTTTTTTTTATTGATAATAGGCTCGCGTTTGACCACCATCTCACCTGTTGGTAAGATGGTGGTCAAACGCCTTCCTTTGCTCGGAAATAGATAGGTCGTAGACATTAAAGTTTATTAGTTAATTCATGTTTCTGGACTTTGCCAAGAATTAAGGTATTGCAATACGGTACCGTTTTTAGGGTTCCGTAGTCGACAAAAAACCCTTATTATATAGTTTCGCCATGTCCGTTTGTCCGCGGCTTAGCTCAGAAAATATTGGTACTACAACGCTAAAATTTGGCATGGATATGAATATTAATCATGCTGAAAAAGTCGTAAAATAAAATCAACCCATTATATTATGTAAAAGCCTAAACACAACTATATAAAATTACAGATTACTTAATAATACTTATTAGGTACTTAAAAAATTTAAGGCCTAAGCACCTCCTCGCTGATGATCTGGTAAATATTGAAGTAATCAGTCTCAATACCGTTATTATCTGTAAGTACTACGTACGTAATAGTCTACGTAGACTTGTAAGTCTGCCCACTAAATGAGATTGGGCGGGTCATGTGTGTCGCATGCACAGTGACCGCTGGCCAAAGTCAAGCCAAGTCTTCACAAAGTAGATTCCTGAGGATTAATGGAACCGCCAGTTATTCCACCTCCACCGAAGCCAGCCTAGGAAAGGCTGGCTTATATTAATAATATATTAATAACTACCAAGATACCGACACTGGAGCAACGTTTTATAAAAAAAACCCTTTACAGTACATCTTAATGAAATAGAATTGTATATCAATGGTTTTTATGTATTGTGTTTGTTACCAACCCTTAGACCTAAGTATCACTAACAAGTGAGACTTCGTAGCTTCATTCAATAAATGCATTAATTATTTATTTATTTAATATGGACTATGCAACTACGTATAACTACTTATATGTTATGGTGATAGATTAGTAATCTTTAAATGTAAGGTAAACATAAATATATAACCCATATTAAACTGCAATGACATGCGAAGAAGCACCAACGTCCTTCTCCACTTCTCTACGTTTGTTTCGAAACGGCTATTAACTACTACGCAGTACCACTTTCTTCGTTTATAACCTAGTCATCGTAAATATGCAAATGGGACGGACAATCGGCACTGATAGGATCGATATCCTGTATGTTCCCACGCGATCGCCGCGGAAGTCCGTATCGTTCTCTCAACGATGCTGGGCTGGTCTGGACATCGCTCCGTTCCCACGCTGGCCTGCGTCCGGGACCTTGTCATTATGCAGTTATGTGCCGTCCAAATTAATAATGCATGCGAAACGAAACGTTAGCAGCTATCCCAAAGGATATCGAAAGTGCCTAAATTGGAACTCCAATTCCGATGGACCTGATTTAACTTCCAAAATCGAAGACGGGAAGTACAACTTTTTTAGTGCGTTTATTCGGCAGTGTTCCGGTGTTTTACGGAAGCGCGCATGCATTTCAAGTTCCATTTTTAACATACCAGTACTTGCCACATTTAAATTACATGACGAGACGTTCCAGTTATAGCGCAAACTGTTGAACGACACGCGAAACTTCCTGTTTCCCTTTCCTACATGCTAAACCACTACATCTTCACATTTAATAACATGCAATGCAATGAAATGCACATTAAGTGACCGCAATCGGAGCCGCAATATTTTGCACTCATAAACGTCACGATATCAGCCAATTTAAATAATAATTTGCTTTTAAATGTTCTTCTTTTAAAAGACTGCAGCTGTAAGATGGTTGCTTATTGTTATAAATGTTTTTATATTTCTGGTTATCCGCTGTATTGAGATTTTAGTGTAATTATGTTAATGCGGCCGTTAATATTAATCAATTCACAGATTGCTCAAGCCGTGTCACTCACTGGTGCCCTGTGTGCGACGCACGAAGTGCACTCTCGAGTTACGGACAGTCGGACACCCAATATCTCACCTTATCTGGCTAGCTTATATGCCATAAGCAGATCACACGCATCATAACATTAAGTTATTCGAGGCGAGATAATATCGTAAATAACCTGATAAACAAGACAGGTAGAATATATCAAAACGGGACAGCAAAAAGTACATACTTTATACCCGCGGGGCAGATGCTCATAAGAAAATAAAACACTGAAGTAGCACTAACCTACTAAGGAGTTGCCATTAAAGGATAAACAAGATCCATTCTCAACCCTGGTGCGCCTGAGCTGCGGATTTTAATTTGAAAAGAAGTCAAGAAAACATTTGGAGGATGACTTAGCTTTTTATACCAATTCAATTCGCTAATTCAGATGCTACAAGATTGGCTTTCCTTCTCCAAACATTAAAACCTTAAATCCCCATCAAAAGCATATCTTAGGAGACTCGAAAGTTTGACATACACTTAACAACTAAGCACCAAAATCGTTTCTAAGCCCTTTCAAAGATAATGCACCCATAATCCGATAACCCATCCGTTGTCACTGTTCAGTGCATTACCCTAATTGTGTCAGAGAGCTCAAACTTTCTATACATTTTCTTTTAATTATACTCATTCACACGTCAGTGAATGCCTTTCACGACACAACGAAATAATATTATCGTGACAAAACTCATAATTGTACGAGTAAATGATAGAATTAGTGACTATGTAAAGTTCGGGGACGGCTGGGTGTTTTAATGTTTATTAGTATTGAATTTAAAAGCTGTGATAGTGACGCAAAAATCATCTATACATACATACGTATAATTAAAACTGAAGTGTATATCTATGATTTCAAAATGACTGTGTTATCTCAACTAAAACATAAAAATCTGTGATATACATACATAAATGTCTGTCTGTCTATCTGTCTATCCCGAATTATCTTCTTCTTTCTTATCTTCATCTTGATCGGCTAAACCGATTTTAATCGTGCTGCGAGCAGGATTTACGCCGTAAAAGCTGCGTAAGTGATATCGACCCACGCGAACAAAGTCGCGGGCATAGCCAGTTTTCAATAAAACACACACAAGAAGAAAAACGCTATAAATACATATAGTCTTCGAGGCCACATTGCTAACTGGATTTGATCTCTCTGAGTCCTCTGACTTTAGAATTATAGACCAAATCATTCATAATAGCTTCTAGAAAACAGTAAAACAATCTAAAAGCATTATTCTCAAGAGCCTGACCCTTTAAACTCGGACGCGATCAGCGACGTGCTCTATCAGAAACAGCAGCAGCTATTATGAAACTCTAGAAAATTCACTAATGTCACCTACTTATATGCAAAAATTTAAAAACTGTAGACTATATATATCGTCGGCGCAATAGTAAAGTAACTGAACTGACATTTTGCCTATTTTTTCTTAAACATAGAATTGCTATGATTACTGTAATATCTTCCCAGTGGTAAAATATGATATCTCTAACATTTTTCATTTCGAAGTTATTGATATTATTCCTAATGCTTATCTGCATAAAATTGTCTTTGTACAAAAGTAAAATTTATTAAATAATAATTCTAACAATATCTACTCAAAGGATTGACTCAAAGTACCTATATTATTTTTGGCTAATAAATTTACAAACTTGAAAAGTTTGACACTTGCAGATTGGCAAGTTTACTATTTTACTGACGATACAGTTTTAAAATTTAAGATAAATAAGAAGAGGAAGAAAGTAGTACTTAAGGTATACTACTTTCTTCCTCAAGCTTACCTTCAATTGTCTGGGAACAAATCAAAGGGTTGGGCGATTCTCACGGATTTAGAAACCGAAAGTGCACAGTTCACTTTCTCTCAATGCGTTATTTACCGATGACGCCAGTTATCAATCAGTACGCATATACGGGATATCAGTAAAGTACTGCGCAGACCCCGCCCCGCGGGCAGCAAGGGCGTAAGCGACTAAAATGCGAGGCAACAAGTAAAATAACCGCACACTATTCCGTTTACGAGCTTTTTATTAGCTATTGAAAGCATCCTCGATAACTACATAACACAATTACTTTAGATTACATTGTTGCACAAAGGAATATGTAGCCGATGAGCGGAGATACAGCGCTCGGCAGGCGTTTTGCGAGACTGAACTATCGATCTTAGTTAGATAAGTGCAGTTCTCTGTAGCGTTGTGCTTTTTGTATTTATTTGTTACCTGGCATTCGAGCTTTTCGCTGAATAAAGCTGTTTAGAGGAAGAAACATTATTTCGACGTTTATTCGCTATGGCATGGAATTTGGATGGCATGACCCATTAAAAAAACTTTTTAACAAAAAATTAAACCGACTCCCAAAAAACACTGCAAAGTGAAAAATAACTTTAATTTCGGTAGTCGGTGTCTTTAGTTTTGTTTTTTCGTTTTTGGCACCGACTTCCGAAATTAAAGTTATTTTTCACTTTGCAGTGTTTTTTGGGAGTCGGTTTAATTTTTTGTTAAAAAGTTTTTTTTTCACTCTTTTTAGTTGGATGATTTTTAATTTACCTAGTTACAAGAGCCTAAATGTCAACTACTTATAACCTTTTACAAAATATTGCTTTTCCCAATGCTGGGCCGTTAATTGTTGAGGAGTTCTCCTGGTACTTCACCATCAGCTCTACATCACCATATGCATTGTGACGAGCATAAAGTGCTTAACATCCATATTCAAGTAATCGAATCGCAATCCACTTAATACTTATTATTGAGTAGCTTCGGCGGCCATCTGTGGTCTTCATTATCAGTTCCACTTCCCCAAATGGTACTTTTTGAGAGCAACTGCACAAGTTACTATAAGAAATACCCAAAACGCCATAGGTGTGCCTATAATATTTGAAGAGTTCCCTCGATTTCTCCAGGATCCCATCATCAGATCCTGATTTTGGTGATAATGGTACCAATTTCGAAGAATACCCATTCGAAGAAAAAAGAATTTTCTAAATCGGTTCAGCCGTCTTCGAGTACTCGATGATCATACATAAAATAAAAAAAAATATACGCGTCGAATTGATAACCTCCTCTTTTTGTCGTCGGTTGAAAATTACTAAAATACTCAATCAACTTAAATGAATTATATAGTTCATTAAATGCCTGACATAGCCATGAGTTGAGTGGCTTTGTCAGGAGCTTAAGAAGCTTAGTCTTAAGCTCTTCGCACAACGATGCATTAAACTGAAGTATGATTTAAATCATACTTCAGTTTAATGCATCGTTGTGTGTGGCTCTCCGATAGAACGTGCACTCGCGTGTCGGCGGCTGATCCCCAAGACAGCACGTTTCTCATCCATTTTACCATTAAGATACTATCTCAATTAAAATCTAATAGGTATTGACTAGAAAAAATAACAACTTAATTAACGCTATTAGCAGCTCTAGTAAGTTAATATCGAACATCCGGATAATATCCGCATACTACGAGCAATCTACGTTTTTATTTTAGCAGTTTAGCTCATTCAAACAAATTATTTAAAGGAAACCATTAATATTACTGACAAATTAAATAGTCATTTAGAATCGGCATACGCCGCCGTGATGTTACCAGCTTTTGTAGCGACAACATAAATCGCCAAGTTTAATTTCGTCTTGTCCGTGCAATCGTAATAGCGTGGGTGTCATTCATCATCATTAAACGAAATGAAACATTATGGCGAATAAAACCAAACCTGATTGAAACAGTACCAAGGACATTGTGCGTACATGTGTCGAAGTGTGTCTAATTTACATAGCTTGTGACCGGATGTCAGGCACCGGCATCATTTGTCCGTGCGGTGCATGTTCGCTTGTTCTGATGCAGCCGGTCAAGGCTGACCTTGGCGAGACCACCCATAAGTACTAGACGTAAACTGCGATACAATAGGGCCATGCTCTGGCGCTATGGCCTGAGCTCCATACGTAGTTTCAAATGTAGAACTATCAAATCAGGCGGTTGGAGACTTGACCAAAACAGATTCCTTCAGTACTTCCAAGTTCGTCTAATCGTCTTGAAAAGCGAGTATTGTCGAAGTGTGCGTTGATTTGCGGTGTACAGCTAATTTGTTTGCTGGACTAAAAGATGGAACCCACGCATACCTACAACGGCTCATAAATTCATTATTATGTGGGTTTCGTCCATTCGTACTGTACGTAATCTACTTCAACGAATACAGACTTACATTTTAAAGAGTTTGTAAAGTGTTGGCTTGGCAGAAATCGATGAATACGTACTATGAAGAAGTGTCTCTATAAGATATGAAACGGAACATTCATAAAAAGGAATACCCCAGGCGATACTCATTGGACACTTGCGAAGCGTCTAGACGGGCCCATATATCAACCGAACGAAGTTGAATCTTCTAAAAGCACTCTAGACATTGTTATTTGAGCAGTTTCTTTAATTGAGTTTTTAAATTTCTCAATTTGTGCTCCTGTCGCAATGGTTTAACAGCAATGGACACACCAACTTTTAAATTACAGCTGCAAAAATTGCTAAAGTCCACATTAAAAACTGTATGCATTCTGAAATACACACAACATTTGGCCATATTTAAGACAAAAACAAAAACAATGCAAACGGTAAACTTTAAAAAATTAGTCGACTGCCTTTCGAGGTTACCGAAGTTTAAATAAATCGTGATTTTTTAAGAACACCAATAACAGCGTGTTTGCTTCTTACAGAGAATTCAATAGTATCTAATTATGGTTTATCAAAATTTGGTTGAAAAAAATCCTAACTAATAACCGACAGTAATGGCGGATGCAAATGATTGTGCGATTTTTTATGTTGGTTTAATGTTAACGATGCGGGTCACTGTGATAAAGTTGTATGGAGCCTCGATCTGAACTGCGAGTCCCAAATAGATTACTTTTTTTACATAACATAATTAAATGGCATAGGTATTTGAATGGGAGATTTTTTTATGAAAACCTTTATATCATAATTTTTTTAACCTAAATAATAATAAATATTACTAGTACTTACATTGTTCTCTGCAATATTTTATATTAAGCAAAATAGGTTACCTATCCATAGTACCCAAACTAGGCAACGCCTGTTTCCTGGAGACCGGGCTTGTTTATTAAAGCATTCAATCATTTATTTAACCTATGGATCTTTTTTTTTTAGCGTGGTAAAATTATCAAATAAGTCCTCCCACCCCGGGCAGGGTGGGAGGGACTATCAGACTTTTACTGACTAAAATCCACGGTGTTCCTTCAATAACCCTTTACGTACCGGCGTCACGGTAATGGGATAAGTCCCACGACCCCGGCAGGCTTCGGCCCTCTGCAGGGGGGGCCTCGTCATGTTGCTGACGCTCTTTGAGGCACGCGTGGAACACAACGCGCCGTCGACCCGGGCATGGTCCATGGTCGGACAGCGAGTTGCCCTTCACTCGCTGTCCGCATGCCCGCGCCTACGGTGGCCGGAGATCGTCGGCCGACGTCCGACGCCGTGGGCGTCTACCACTGCGGCTGGGCTGGAGGGAGGACGCCATCCTCTCCCTCACGCGGCCCGCCTCCTCCTTCGGAAGCATGACTGCTTCGCAAAAGGAGGCGACCGCTTCCCACTCCCTCTCGCCCCGCAGCATGGCCTCGACCAATGCCGGGCGCGAGAGGTCTCCGCCTATCGCCGCCGTGAGGACACGTCGGTGCTCTGCCCAGGCGGGGCAGTCTTGCACCGTGTGCTCTACGGTGTCCTCAGTCCGACCCTCGCAGTGGTGACACCCAGGCGTTTGTTCCTTTCCCATCAGACACAGGTACCTCCCGAAACTTCCGTGTCCGGTGAGGACCTGCGTCATGCGGTAGGTCAGGACGCCGTGACGCCGATCTAGCCACTCCTCAAAGAGGGGTCTTACCGCCGCAATTGCGGCGTGCCCGGAACGTTTCGGTTTCGTTTATCCGGCTTCTTTACACACATTTTTGACAAACATGTCAAAAAATATTAAACTACCTTTTTTGCTACCGGGGGTTCACCTTCAAAAGGAGCTTAGTATTTGAGATCGAATAGTATAGGAATTTTATCTCACTAGAACCACCATGGTTTTCACCATCGGCACATGGAGGGAAACCTTAGGTACTCTTATGAGACCGCTATGTAGCTCCCTGTGCAAGGCCTGTTAGGGCACCGCCATCGCCGGGGGGGTGATGGTATTACGGTCTCCCCTGAGACTATGTACCATGAAATGAAATATTTATTTTTTAAATTGGTAACACTTTTACACGTCGTGTTTTTTTGCGTGTTAAGTTTAGTTTAGCTAGATGAGGCCGGTGTTTCCTAACTGAAGAGAAGAATCACCGAAACAAATTCAGAGGTCAACGTCTCTTTTAAATACAATTTGTGTTGGTCCAATCATATGAAAAACATGTAGGTTCATTTCAGTGGTGCTTTTTGAGGAAATAACCACACAGATTTGAGCGGACCTGTCCAGACAGTGCAAGCATTTGTCAGTTATCGTGTAGCTCAACTTAGAACTAACCTCAGGTCAGACCATTAAAACTACGTTCCTTGTAATTTCATGACCTAAAATACTGATAAAGTATTCATTCATAATGTATCAATATGGAACAGTTAAAAAGGACGCTACTTTCTTTGGACTCCCATCCTGATGACATGTTAAAGAAATACGACCTACTCCAAATAAGATGGGAACAATATCTAAACTGTGGTAGGCAGATATACGCCTAATGCCTACTACACCTACGCATACTACAAGAGGCCTCATAAAATTAAAGATGTAGTATTAATATGCTGCTAATTACACTACAAAATCTAGCTTTTAAAACCTCGTAAGTTCTTACTATGATTTGGTATAAACTGTAAAAAAAATACATGATTATATCGAAATATTGGGACAATATACAAAGGCTTAGATAAAATAAATTATATATATACGAAGACTATCACTATGGAAACTCTTAAATGTCTAAAGATCAAGTGTACGGTGGCCGGCACATCAACCTACTCCAATCTGTCAAAATAATTTAATAGATTTACAACTTTATTACAACATGATAAGGTTCAAACTCAATTGGGTAAATTTGACAGATTCGGATAGCTTGATGTGCTGGCGACTGTACATTGTTGTCACATGTTCTACAAATACATATTAAATGACGCCAAAGCCATGTTTTTGAACTGACTGGCATTTCTTATATACTGGGACTAGAACTAGTTATATGAAAGATCAAGTGTATTCTGTTCAAAACCGTGGTGTAGCGGGGAAAGTCTTTGATTTGGCCTAAAAATCGCAACGAATCTAATGCGGAAAAATCACGTAGATATGTGGATCAACATTCCCTATTAATTTTAAATTGTAATTTTTTTACGTGCATCTACTAACATGACAACAGAAACAGTAGAGTTGACTGTAGCATTCATATTTTTTTCAACCGACGACAAAAAGAGGAGGTTATCAATTCGACGCGTATATATATATTTTTTTTTTATGTATGATCACCGAGTATTCGAAGACGGCTGAACCGATTTGGAAAATTCTTTTTTTGTTTGAAAGGGTATACTTCGAAATTGGTCCCATTGTCACCAGCTCAGGATCTGATGATGGGATCCTGGAGAAGTCGAAGGAACTCTTCAAATATTATAGGCACACCTATGGCGTTTTGGGTATTTCTTATAGTAACTTGTGCAGTTGCTCTCAAAAAATACCATTTGGGGAAGTGGAACTGATGATGAAGACCACAGATGGCCGCCGAACCTACTCAATAATAAGTATTTCGTAGATTGCGATTCGATTACTTGAATATGGATGTTAAGCACTTTATGTTCGTCACAATGCATATGGTGATGTAGAGCTGATGGTGAAGTACCAGGAGAACTCCTCAACAATTAACGGCCCAGCATTGGGAAAAGCAATATTTTGTAAAAGATTATAAGTAGCTGACATTTAGGCTCTTTTAACTAGGTAAATTAAAAATCGACCAACTAAAAAGAAAGAAATAAAAACTTTTTACCAAAAAATTAAACCGACTCCCAAAAATACTGCAAAGTGAAAAATGTTTGAAAAGTGTTTTTGGGTGTCGGTTTAATTTTTTGGTAAAAAGTTTTTATCTATACTTTCATCTCATAACGTTTGAGCCGATCTCCGGCGCGGGCTTGTATCTTACCGTCCGGTAAGGGCCAGGCCTGGATCAGAGACTTGTGTAATGCGTGCGCCTCAAAGAGCATTCAACCAATCAAATCGTTTATTTGTGATACATGGGTAACATACAGGTGTTCATTACATAGTTATACAACGTGTAATTTAAAGGGTATATACATACCGAGTGCACGGCTTGTTTGGATGATAACAAACGATATAGCAAGGGTTTTGTAATCCTATGTCGACATGTGTGGAGCTTATTCGAAATTTCAATACATTGATACTAGTGATGCAACGAATACTACTTTTACGAATACGAATATCAAACCTACTATTCGGCGAATACGAATATCTCGCTATGGTAATAAAAGACTTATTTATTTGATGAATTTTTACTCTTCTAATAAATAAAAATTAACAACAGGCAAATTTTTATTAAAAAAAAAAAAACTTTTTACCAAAAAATTAAACCGACTCCCAAAAACACTGCAAAGTGAAAAATAACTTTAATTTCGGAAGTCGGTGCTGCGGTCGGATTTTTCACTTTGCAGTGTTTTTGGGAGTCGGTTTAATTTTTTGGTAAAAAGTTTTTAATACTATACACACCTTATATTACCTACATCCTACTAATATTAATATTATAAATGCGAAAGTTTGTGGGGATGGATGGATGTTTGTTATTCTTTCACGCAAAAACAACTGAACGGATCTGAATTAAATTTGGTAAGTAGATAGTTGTCATTCTGGAATAACACATAGGCTACTTTTTATCCCGAAATTCCCACGGGATCGGGATTTACGCGGGAAAACCATCCCACGCGTGTGAAGTCGCGGGCAGAAGCTAGTACATACTAAAGACAACAATCCTAACACAATCCAAATTAAACCTACCCTAATCGGAAGTTTTGTTAATTCACACAAAGTACATGTATTACGTCAATCTTTATTTTTTTGTTTATAATGTTACCCTAGGACGTCGAAAGGCTATCTAGCTCAAATAATGTAGGTACATTTTGGCACGGGCTGCGCCACAGAGCGTCACATCCGGCCCGATGACCGCTTCGTTGCGCAAGCGCACCAACATGGGCATTGTATGCAAAACGTCCGCGCACCACTCGCCAAATACCGAATGTTAACGGTACTTTACTAATAGGGATTTAGGGTATCGGGAAATTGTGCATATTCATAAACACAAATAGATTAAAAAGGTAGAATAAGAGGCTTAACTAAGAGATCGAACTTGAAAACACAGACCTCTGATGTATTAAAAATTAATGCAAAATTTTCTTTCGAGTTCTGTTATTGTATACCCTTCGTTTTCCAGTCCATTGTTAGACTCTACTGTTTATGGTTTCCCGGGAAAACAGTATGTTCCTATCTGACTAACCCATAATGTATGCTGCTACATAAAACGATGAATCAATGAGAATACCGAAGAGAACAAAACACACCGACATAAGGTATTATTGAAATTATAAACTTAATCGGCTACTGTCGCTATAATACAGGTATTTTTTGTATTCTAGCGCTGGCATACTTCCGGATGTGTATACATAATGAGATTAAATCGGTCCCCGGGCAACAAATGTACAGTAAAAACACAAAAGACTGAAATCACACACCCGTTCAACAAATGATGTTTACCCAAGCTTCGTCGGACAAACACACTGGCCCTTTGAAATACGCGTTCGCCGCTTATCCGCGATATCAAAAGGACCGGAAGGAATTTGAGCTTCTTTCCTGCGCTTCCTACGCTAACTAATGTTATTTTTTTTAAGCAAACAACCTTTATGATTTTCCTTTCAGCATCAGATTATAACTTCAAAAGATATTTTTGACAGCTAGTAATAAATTGAAGCCGAATCTTTTGCCAACAAATATTTTGTTTACGATAAATTCATTCAGTGCATGGTGTATTTTCCGGACAAATATTTATTATATAGATTTTTAGGTTAACTATTAATTGTAGTATTACGGGGCAAATTTTTGCTTAAACCTACGTGAGATCATCATAAAAAATATCGAAAAATAAAATTTTCAACGTTTTAGTAGCATACAATGGAATGGTTCCAGAAACTGATTTCAAGAATATTTTCACATAATGAGATTGAAAAATAACGTAAGCTCTGTAGACATCTTTACGAAGCCACAGAGAACCAACGTTCATGTGAAACAAATCCTGACCGGCACCGGACATCCGCCTGTCGATATTCCCGTACTACTTCAAAGGGAACCACTCAATTTTTAACACAAACAAGTTGCAACCTTAAAATTGTGAATAAAGAGCCCACACTAGCGCTTTTGATAACAGCCACCTAATAGCTCCAGTGAAACTGCCCTAATACATCTTGTCACTCGGAGAGATGATTAAACTGCAGTCAGTGGACAACGTTACAATAGCGGATGCGGAAATAAGTCGTAGTGTTACAAATTGTGATGCACTCCACGCCCAGAGAAATAGCACGGTCACATTATCCTATTGTATGATTAAGATATATCCTACTCTGTATTCACCGACATTGACATATTAAAGTTCAATTGATTAAAGTTGACACGTGTTCTACATTGTAATAAACACGAGGAGCCTGAGTAAATAAGGATAAACTAGTAGCCATTAATATCCATGCATTACCTTCTGATATAATTGATTGATGAAGAGCTTGACCTTCAGTGGTACGTTACAATGATTGCGGAGCACTTACCTGGAACGAGCGAAAATAAATGTTAACAAGCTAAGATTAGGACTTACAGAAATAGATAACGATATTAATTTGTCACTTTGTGTTGAGAGTGGTCACTCGCGCACTCCGTATGTGTCGCCCACGTCCAATCCATTTCCGCTGGGGACTTCAGAGACGAGACACGTTCTTCCCTTGAAATTCTCGCAATCGTTTTATTCTCTTCGATCCTATCGATTCTCCATGACGGTATATTTGCTAGCGGATATTTATTTAAACAATTCAAGCACCTACATCTGATCGCAACTGACTTATAGTTCCGATAAATGCACCGGTTGATTAGTTATAAGAACAATCGACCTTGTCGGAGGACTCATTCGGCGGACGTGGATGGTCGTAAAATAAAAACGGCTCTCGCAGTCGCACAGACAAACAGACAGACGACTATAATATAATATGGCGAGACGCTCACACAATTGACGGCCGATAGCTCCTCCAACAGAACGCCGGCATCCGGCATTCAAGGTGACACGGGCCATCCTTGCAGATCCGGTCCCGACCCAAGTAGTATTATCAAAAAAACAATAATCAAATCCTAATTATTATGAGAAAAACATAGAAAGCTATTTCCCATTATCATAAATCAATACAAAGATAATTTTGACATTAAATTCAGAGTATAAATACTCGCATTTAATAGCGTAGTCTCCATAAATCCTACGAAATATGAAACCTTTAACATTAAACGCCACTTACTGCAACATTATTATGGTAAGCATTCAGCATTAAGCGTTAAATCATAATGATGGTCAATAGAATACTGAATCATTACTCAACATGAAATTTGAAATTAAAGTCCGTAATATAATCCGCGGGACTATGACCAGGGCCAAGGCGACGCTCATGTAGAGATAGTTTAGTTTAGTTGAGTAATACAACTAATGATTCAAGCCGGAGTGTTAGCCTAGTGCGCAATGGATTGTCGTTAAATTGAATTAGAGCGCACCACCGGCTTGCGCCCGCGCAGTTCGACGACCGATCGCCCACCACATTCACCATACTTATTGATCCCATTCAGCCGATCCTTTTTGATTGATCAACCTTGATGTGGGAGTGACAGCGTTCAAACATGTGACAGAATTTATGATTTTTGCTTGTAAAGAGATTATTGTTATTTGATGCAACGCCCTCGTGACGACAATAAGTTACACAAGTAGTAAATAAGTGTTACTAAAGATTCTTTATGTATCCGTGGGCAGGAGGAAAGTATATACACGGAGGCGGACGTGGGAGTAAGTCGGGGGCGGCGACATTTCTCCCTCCAGCGACAGTCTAGTTAGTGCTCAAATGAGCTGGTTCTTATAATGTATGATAGTGACGCGTGACGCAGCCTTACATAACACAATGCAACTAGAATAATAGCAGTCGGGAAGTGTACAATCACAGCGTGTTATGCAAACGCGGAATACCGCAAATAATACCTAACTTGTTTTTACATAAACTTTGAGGAGGACACGTTTAAAACTGGCAATATTTACACGGGAACTGCTTCTGACCATACAACAAATTTTCTGACGTAACAAGCGTATAACGAAATGTATTTGTTTACTAACACTACTTAATGCATTGTATACGTGAGGTTATTTCAGATGGTCATACCACATTTTTGTCGGTAAATGATGATTGAAGGACACCTTGAAAATGACATGGTAAAGATTTGCTAACGGACAACACTCTTTTGACATTTATTATTGAAAATACACATCAGGACGATATTTTTCTCTCTGTTCTTTTTAACTACGTGTCAAAGAAAAACAATTTCTAATAGACATCAAGACAATCCCAATTTATATTCATAGGATAGAAAACAGGCAACAGCACAAACTGTTACTTTCACCACACCATATTAGCTACGGCATGTGCCATACTTCACCACGTTACTTCACACCATATATGTTACTCAATCGGACACTCCTTTAGGTTACAGGACTAACAGATATACAAGGCCACAGCAGACTAAGAACAAGTTGGCCGGAGCCTCTGAATGGCTTCCTGAATGAAGAATTCACGGCACGAATCACACAATCGAAAATCATGGAAAGAATGAGATCGTTCAGTGATTCAGGCTGGCTATAACATGTCTGAATGCTTCGTGATCATTCAAAAACTACTAGTTAACAGAATATCTGTAGTATGATCCTCGATATAAGTGGAAAAATAAATAAAAAGGAAATATTTCTCTAATAAATTCCTATACGCGGCAAGAAACCGCAAACCACACAACTTCATAGCTTTCTTACTCGTTCATTCTATACACCGACTTGACTGGATATTATATTTTTAACAGTGTTCATAAATAGGAAATAAATATAACTGGCCAACCACTTCAAGTTGCTTTAAGAACTCGTTTTGTGCAGGTAGACCCTTAGTTAGCTAGCAGCTAGCAATCAACAGGTTGCTTTTAAAAAGCCAAACGTTACACCGAGCATAAAGCAAACCTTATAATAAAATTTCATTCTTTCATCTCCTTAGCCGTACGGACACGGCTAAGGAGTTGAATTCCCTGCCGGAGTCTGTGTTTCCTGATAGTTATAACCTGAGAGTCTTTAAGTCAAGAGTGAATAGGTTACTTCTAGGCAAGCGTGCTTCATCTTCGACCACATCATCGCTTAACATCAGGTGAGATTATGGTCAAACGCAAGCCTATCAATTACATTTTTTTTAAAATATTAATTCAATGATAAAAGTATATTACTAAACGACTTCACCAGAAAACTTTAAGAATGATAAATGACCGACCAAATATCCATAAAACGATTTCCATAAAAAAATCTTGATGCGTATTTGGCAGCCATTAAGTCCTGCCCTAAGAGGGTGCGGGGATACTCGCTAATCCGTCAACCGCCTGTATGGACACGACTGTCGGAGAACTCACGACCTTTCAAGATATCTGTGAAGATTAACTGATCACCGTATGTCATCAACGGATTTATTAAACAAAAGCTCTATAGTTACGCCGGTATGGTAACGCCGCTGAAAGTGTGTTTATAGCATCCGCCTTCCTGCCGTGGACCGACGAAAATACCGTTACGCCCGCACAACCAAACTCCATTGATTTACATACGCAAATCATGACGAATTGCTCACAATGCGCAGCCGAAATACGCCGATGTTCATCCACAACACAGCACAGTGATTCATGGCCCACTTCCACCCGCCGAGGACCCATATTCGTATGAATGAGATGTTATCCTTAAACCTTTTCGGAAACGCGTTGCCGAAGGTTGTTTTCGAACTCATTAATATTCCATTAAAAGGGCACTATCTGGAATGCAGTTGTGGTTCTAAAAACATTATTTCAATTACTAAAAGCACATTTTCATGAGCCATTTTGTCTAGTATAGCAAATATCAACGACGTGCTGTGAATCTCAGTATATAGAAAGAAAACATTTTTATTCAGATTGAGAACAAAAGCCTCATCTTCTGTTTATTAAAGTCTATTCAACGACTAAACTAGTAGGAAACTGCATATAAGATGTCGCACAGCAATATATAACAACATTCTATTGCGTCCTTACGTGAACGGAATGTCCGAGGAGACAGTTTAATCTGTTGTGGACTCTTTTAATAGAAACTAATAAGCTCTAATGGATATTGCATACTATATGTACCGGTTGAGTTATGGATTAAGTCATGGCGGAAACGGCCTTCAACAAAAACAAACTAATGCTGCACGATGAGGTTTAAAAAAATTTACTCGTTAGTGCATCCGGTGAATTACGATTGCGCGTGGTATCTTTTTGCTCCGAGTTCGATTTAAAAAATAAAAAAAACCGATCAATCGGCCAGCATAGCACACGGCGAGGGAGAATATCCTGTCGCCACGGGAGAGTGGGGAGGAGGTTGCGCGCAGGCATCCATGAATGGCCCTAACGAACTCGCTGGCCTTGGCGGGACGGCCCTTCGGCCCTTCAGTGCCGCGGCTAGCTGCGGACACAAACTTACCACCTAATACTATAAAACAATAAATACTTCGTAAAATAACACATTCCTTCTTCCAAAAATAGGATTTTAATGACGAATTCTAGCAATTAGCTCATTTAGCTGTAATAAATTTACAGTCAGAGATTTGCTTGTTTACTTACGAATCATGATTACGTTTCGATAGTGTGATAAATAAATATATTATGATGTACTTATAAAACAGGAAACGCTTCAAGTCTTGCACACACACGCATGTATGGACGCGGTAAACATCTCATTCACGATCCTTTGATTGAGTTTGAATGAGTGACGTGCTCGGCGTTTACAATTCGCCTCGTAACAGGAAGTGAAACGAGTCCAACTATATCAAGGACGCTAATATTGGAACATGATTTGTTACTCCATTCACCAAGGCAACTATTTCATACTTAATTTCTTTCATAACCTGTTTGATGGTAACATCGGTATTCGTTATTTCATAAGACTCTTGGAGCAAGTTTTGCACTTTAAGGATAGTAGTATGTCTATTGGTGTTATACTTGTGCAGGTAAATGATTAATGCGACCTTGAACAGGCCAGGATCGACATGCTAACCCACATAACGCTGCGTGCCTGCGCGTGCCGTCAAGGGATTACGGCCATTTACGGCTCGAGCTAATGACGCCACCATTTACAACATCTGGTGATTTGCTTTTATTTGTTCACTGCTATTTGCATGAAACTAAGACTAACGTACTGATGAATATGACAGCCTAAAATGTAAACCTCTGCCCGCAGATAAAATTCAATGTCATGTCCTTGATTGTACTAGAAGAGTTATGACGTTATAACGCCGTGCAGAACATTCTTTTGAAGACAGAATATGTATCATAAACAAAAATCACTGAAAAATGTATCCATCTCTCCAAAATGCCACTGGAGGTCAATAACACAAACTAAGCGGAAGTTCACAAAGTGAATGCAATATTTCTTCGCCTCCCATAACTTTCGGAAGCCGTGAAGCTGCGGACGACTGGTCAAGTAAACACAAAGAAGTTCCGTCCCACTGGTGGCGATGGTTCTCAGGCAAGCCGCGGAACGTACGGAAGAAGCATCGTTACGCCGCCAAAAAGCCAACCAACATTCAAGCAAATAGAGCAATGGCTCTAATTGAACCAATAATTACTGACCTTCGCATCACTTGAAAACAAACGAAGCTACACCTATGGCAGTGCCAATAAAGACACACCCTTACATCATTGTTCATTGAAAAACAGCTATTTTATTCAAAATACACATCTCATCTCATCAGAAAAATCGAAGCACCTTGCAAGTTTATGTTTTGTAAGGATTTTCAAAAAAAAATAGTATGTTCGCCTGTTTGTTTCCGAGTTTGATGGAGTCTTTGACATTACGTATGTCAGCGGTTTGTGATCCGTAAATATTATTTAGGAATATATGTCAAATGTCGTTTAATAGTGAATAATATGAGGTTTTCAAATTAAATTTTCATAGGTTTCGTATTTTGTTTAACAAGTCATTTTTACCCTGTATGGAGTATGAAGAAAATTGACAAAACAACACACGTAAATGAAAAAAAAGCTAAGAAACGTTTATTTAATAACTTGTATTCCCTCCCCGAGCTCTTATTACTGCTTCCATACGGTTCTTTATCGATCAGATAAGAGTCACGATCAAATGTTGTGGCATTCCATTCCATTCCTCTTGGATTGCATTTTGCAGCTGGCTGTTTCTGGGGCAGGATCTCTTGCACACATTCGTCTCTTTAATTCATCCCAAAGATATACAATCGGATTCATGTCCGGGCTTCTTGCTGGCCGTTCCATAATAGAGATACCGACTTCGGTAACATAATCTCGTACGACGATCGCGGTGTGAGCCCTAGCATTGTCGTGCATGAATATGAAACCGTTGCCAATAAAATGTGCATAGGGCATCACGTGAGCCTCAAGACACTGTTCGATGTATCGATTACTGTTTAGTGCAGGCAGACGTGGCCCAGACACAAAGACAAGCTCTGTCTTACCGTCTGCTCTGATTCCTCCCCAAACCATCGACGTCTTCTGCAGACCTTGTTCCTTCCGTCGTTAGCATACAGCATATAATGCTGCAGTTAATTTCAGCCGATTTGCTGGCTTGTGCGGTACCAGTCCACGTTCCTTCAACCTTTTTCTAATTGTAGTCACTTACAGCCACTCTACGTATAAAATGAAGCTGCTGCTGCAGTTGAATAGAATTAAGGCGTCGATTTCATAAAGAAGTTGTTACAATAAATCGATCATCTCACTCAAAAGTGACCCGCTTCCTGCCAGATCCTGAACGGCGCGTGAACAAACCAGTCTCCCGATAGCGTTTGTAGACTATGAACAGACGACAGGCTTAGATGCAATCTTTCAGCCACAACACGCTGACTAAGTCCAGTATCCAGCAATACCACCACTTGGGCGGCTTCTGCGGGCGAAGTATCCATATGTTTTAGAAAAAAACCTTTTTCAGACGTCCCAAAGTCACAGTAAACAAATAAAGCACAAAAAGTTTTAAGATAAGCGCTAATTTTTAGTTTTCAAAGGTGAAATGTACTCCAAGTCTAAACACACATTTGTCTCAAAAGAGTGAATCATTTCATTTATAGGATAAACAAATGAAATTCTGACTTTAAATTTTCGCATATCACTGTAATGGCCAAACTGCCAGCCATACAGAAACCATAAAAATGGAAGTGTTTCGATGTTTTTGTAATCATTGTTGACATTTGAACGGTCCTGATGAACAGCATTCCCAAACTTATACCTTTTCTATGTGATTTACTCACAAAAAGTGTAGGATTTAAATTCGACAGCGTGCAAATGCAGAGGGTCAATTCGTGATCGATGATTGACTACGGTACGTTCGAAATAAGCTTCTAATACAAGCACGAATTCTGATTCACTGTGCTTGCACTGCGGATTAAATGCCAGATCCATTATCATTTGGTGTCAGTTAAAATTGCCGTTGCAGATCCGTGAAGGAACGTTGACCTGAATTTGTGAACGGCTTACCAGCACATGATACTGCAATCATATTCAATGCACAAATTACCAGTTTAGCAATCGGTTCACAGTCCGGATCTGCGTCTTGAAAACAGAATAAGATGTGAACAATGCCTCATTATAGACCGGTGTTGTTAGCACTACGGTCTGAACTGAGGAAGTCAATATCTATTAGCTCGTCACAATAGGTGAGCGACATCCGAAGCTCATTACTGGCATACGTTTCCGTTGGCGATTCGCAACACGCGAATAAATCGCGGCCTATTGGAATATCAGCAGGCTCATTTCGATATAAATAAGTTGTGCACCTACATACCGTATGATTCTGTACGTAATAGCCAAATAGAAAATGCTACAAATTCAAATTTACTCCCCAATAAGGCTGCGTTTCCACCAGAGAAAAGCGAGGATGCGTAGCGAGGGATGTGTTTGTAAAGAACCAATAGGATCGCTTCATTTACCTCGCCTCGGTCAGCACAGCTCTGGTGGAAACGGCTCAGCGGAGCTAGATTTTTGCGCATACAAAACAAGCGAGGGATGTGTGCGAGGAATGCGCATTTTCACAGCTCCGCTACACATCCTCGTAGGCACATGTTCATCGCACAGCTTTGGTGGAAACGCCCACACATTTTCACAGCACAGCTAGACATCCTCGCACGACACATTTCCATCGCACATCTCTGGTGGAAACGCAGCCTTAAGTTTCATCACAATCTGGTCGATGATTTAAGAACGAGTATAGGACAAACAAAAAACCTTTTTAACAAAAAATTAAACCGACTCCCAAAAAACACTGCTAAGTGAAAAATAACTTTAATTTCGGTAGTCGGTGTCTTTAGTTTTGTTTTTGCGTTTTTGGCACCGACTTCCGAAATTAAAGTTATTTTTCACTTTGCAGTGTTTTTTGGGAGTCGGTTTAATTTTTTGTTAAAAAGTTTTTTTTTCACTCTTTTTAGTTGGATGATTTTTAATTTTAGATTTTTATTTTAAAATTGAAGCGTCAATAGCCTAATGGATAAGGTGTCGGACTTGTGATCGAGAGGTCGCAAGTTCGAACCCCACCCATTACACTATTGGCGTGAACCCACTCCAGACACAAGCATATTTAGCTTAGTTGGAGGGGTTAACAAGATTGCTAGTAATGTGAATTCTACCCACATTGCTAGTAATCTTTTAAAAAAAAAAAAAAAAAAAAAAAATTACCTAGTTACAAGAGCCTAAATGTCAACTACTTATAACCTTTTACAAAATATTGCTTTTCCCAATGCTGGGCCGTTAATTGTTGAGGAGTTCTCCTGGTACTTCACCATCAGCTCTACATCACCATATGCATTGTGACGAGCATAAAGTGCTTAACATCCATATTCAAGTAATCGAATCGCAATCCACTTAATACTTATTATTGAGTAGTTTCGGCGGCCATCTGTGGTCTTCATCATCAGTTCCACTTCCCCAAATGGTACTTTTTGAGAGCAACTGCACAAGTTACTATAAGAAATACCCAAAACGCCATAGGTGTGCCTATAATATTTGAAAAGTTCCCTCGATTTCTCCAGGATCCCATCATCAGATCCTGACTTTGGTGATAGTGGTACCAATTTCGAAGTATACCCATTCGAACAAAAAAAGAATTTTCCAAATCGGTTCAGCCGTCTTCGAGTACTCGATGATCATACATAAAAAAAAATAATAATATACGCGTCGAATTGATAACCTCCTCTTTTTGTCGTCGGTTGAAAAATACATTATCTTTTTGTTTATGATAGATAGATTTATGATATACAGTATGTTAACTAACAGAGGGCGTTCCCATTAACCCGCAATAGCATAGCATCCATATATGCTAAAAAAATACCATTCGAAAACAAATTGTTTTTATTTTTTTTTATATTAAAATATTCACTAAAAATGTTAAATTGGTACGTTGGTACGTGGCAACGTCGCAATTTATTCATGAATCCGTACGCGTGTACAGAGTGTTTCTTTTACGTATCAATTTAACATTTTGCGAAGCGGGAGGGTGTGTTCTTAGACTTCTACTGACTAAAACTCATCCGTGTTCCATCATATGCCCTTCGTGTTCCGAGGCCGCGGTAACTCTTTCGAACAATTCCGCAACGCCGGTAGGCAATGAACCCCTTATGGGCCCCGACAATTTGCTGAATCTCTTTGAGGCGCGCATGGAACACGACGCGCCGTCTACACGGGCATGATTTCAGTCGAGCGGCGAGCTACCCATTGCTCGCAGCCCACAGGCTCGCGTTTATGGTGGCTGGAAGTCACCCTGTGACTCCTGACGCCCGAAGTGTCTCCGGCGGCGGCTGGGGCTGACTGCTTCCCATGCCTCCTCGCTCCGGACCATGGATTGGACCAGGGCCGGGAGCGAGAGGTCGCCGCCTATCACCCCTATGAGGACACGGCGGAGCTCTGCCCAAGCGGGGCAAATCTCCACTGTGTGTTCCACCGTGTCCTCAGGGCGATCCTCGCAGTGGTGACACCCGGGCGTTTACTACCGCCGTCTCGTCTTAGATCATTGTGCTCTTCTGCCCGAGATAGTGGTACAAGAGGCTGCAAACAGGTAAAATCTAAATAACCTGTGATGTGTGTAGCTAATATTGCCTTTTATATAAACCTGTCGATGTATTCGTGTTATTAGCGTTAGTAGACTCGTAAACACATGCGGCCTTGACTAGTGCTTGTTTACGGATACAAATGCGTTGGCAAATGAACTCGAATATGTAGTTAATTCTGTAAAATGACGCCGCCAACGGATTGCTTCACATTTTTAATTAATGAGCATCTGCAAACTCAATTAGGAGCGAGGTAAAAGATAGACATATACCTGACGATGAACAACTGCAATGACGATGAGAACTTATGTTTTCCAGTATTGTTTGTTTATTTGTTATTCTCCGGCAAATCCTGACCTGTGCCGACAGCAAATGCATATCCATAAACCAATGTAAATAGAACGTGAGGACGCATAATATTCAAACGCTAGTGATCCGTGCCAGCTATAGCTATCCTCAGGACATAAAGTAAGCAAACATGATTTGTTTTGTGCAAACAGCGTGTGTTATCTCGACGGTTTACAGCCGTATTATCTGTGCACCACCGCACCACCTACGGTGAACATAGTAGTCACAAGAGTCGTACGTGCTTTTTCTACTACACAAACATTTGTCATGTCAATATTTGTCGCATGCCCCCGCGAGTGTTGCAAGAGGCCGCCCTCGACCCACCTCATCCTACAGAATTTTGATGAACGCAAACAAACGCGGGGATCAAAAAGCGAATCGCCTCTTTAGTTGTCGTTTATTTTTATTTATTTTAACGACAGGTTAAAACAAATAAAAATAAACGACAACTAAAGAGGCGATTTAAAGTCGTCGAATGACCAGCGTAAGTACAATCACAAAGAAATAAACGTGAAATTGACGTCAAACAATGATCTTGCGAGAAGAAAACCGACGAGTGAACCCATGATCGCTGATTTAATGAATACATTTTACAGGGCAGCAGTACAACGAACAGCGGAAAGCGCATAATGACTTCCGTTCGTCGGACAACGAGAATCATCGAAAATAAAACGACACGCCGATATCAACGGACTCGGAATCGCGAAGATTCAAAGATTCGATACTAGCACATTGTCCAAATTTTGTGAAAGTATTTCTATAAATGTCAAGATTCAAGAAGTTTGAAGACAGGCATTACATGTTTATTTTTAAACGATATGCTGATTTTTTATTACATAACACCTAAACATTCATTTAATATCAACAAATATTTTGTCGAAACAAGCATTATGAATGTAAATGAAGCAAATCTATGCACGTTTTACGATTTAAGGGAGTTTGATAAACGGATATGGGAAGTGCGGTCGACATAGCGCAAGTGCCCCACCGTTCATCGGCTCGCGATTCTAATTTTGATATATCCTGCGGGTTTCCTGCGCAAGCACCGACCGGAACCGGCCCACTCTCCACTAGTAATACGTATAAATAAACCATACAGGTTTCCAACGTCGTTGCTCATGAACGTATAAACAAGTAGTAAGCTTTGTACTAGTCAAATATCTGTTGAATGAAACTTCGAACCAATGCATCATGACAAAATTAAAAATAACAGTAAACATTGCTGTTTACTGTGTCTGCTACAACGACAAATATGTAGATGGACACTAATTGTAATAAGATTCCATATACACACTAGACTTAACAATAAAGCTATTACTACGCTGGACTCGGACAATGAGGAACTAACACCATCAATCACCCATTCACAAGACCAGCGTTATTGTCTATTCGAGTGAGCTGTGAATGATAACAACACGAGTCTACTAACAAAAACAAACCGCCTCATATCGCCACCAATTTATACATTCTATTTACATGCCGTACACTCTATAAACACACTTACCGGCGGCTACTTCATCAGTCGACAAGCACATACATCGCAAAATATTGCCGTAAATTAAAAATATGTTTACAACAAATCTCTTTGAGCTTATTTCAACGCTCTAAAACAAATCTGAAGAAAAATGTGTTCAAAGTAAGAACCCCTTTAGACGCGGCCGTGTAGATACATTGTTTGAAGATCGAACTAGTGAGATAAGGCAAAAATTTCACATTGAACTAGTCAGTAATCAGTTCACATCCTCTTTAGGCGCGCGTTCTAAATGTGCAAGTTAACACCTATTGTTTCCGTCGATGAGTACTCTTTCCATTCACTACACCTAGCAAGCCCATTGACTGGTTCTAGGAAGTACTTCGATTGTTTAGTTCTCAGGACGGCACCTTTGGTCACTGACTTCAACTTGGAATATCTACATCCAAGTGTTTCTTCGAAACACCCTATGAATCGTATTTACTGCCTTCAAAGTTAAGGAAAATTATAGGAGAAACAGTAATGAAAATGCAACCCAAACAGTTCTTTGCATTCATTTCATGCAACAGCTCAAACGCTATATGCAAGGATGAGCACAGACGTAAATGGTGGCATGAAGTCAGTCACAGTCTGAAGCTCGTCATGGGAAAACGCGTCTAGATGCCATTATAAATTGTAATAAATGTGGATATCAAGTTTTGCTGCTTGATCATTGAATGGATCTACATATTCGTGGGAAGAACAAAAAGATCCTATATTTGCACAAAACATAAAACATCGAAATCTTTGTAATATAGTTGTTCAATTCAGATGATCATTAATAACACTAAGCTTATTATCTAACCTGTAACAATCCTTTAATAACTTACACCTACACTACACTATATAAGACATCAATAGAACAAAAACAGATAATGATAGCAAAAATAATTGAAGCGGACCTGTTTATTAGCTGGGAAAAAACGATAAAAAGCATTGACGTTCACGAACATGATACAAAAACATTCTGAGAACAAGTTAGCTGCTGTAAATGCAAACCATGGCACGACTGTCGCAACACAATATTGGAGACTGCACTCATTAGCGATTTAGATTGCAATATATTAAAACAATAATATCCGTGATATGGAACCGCAGAACATTAATTCATGACCATAATGTAAAAAAACAATTTATAAGGAGTCGTGACTACAGACCGAAAGAAGACAGAACTCGGCGGTAATACTGAAATCCCGACGTGTAATTGGACAGGTGACCTTTTACGGCAGATTTCTTCAAAGTAACAGACTCACGATCTTGGCTGTCGTCGCCTGATGTCGCGAGACAGGAAGCTGGGGCAAGGGCGCGGGGGCACGCTACACGATATCCCTTTTACGCGGACCAATTAACGGACCCCGTCGGACCGGATGTGCGTATATACATGCATTAGCACCTCCACCCTTCACAAATCTTTTATGAGAACTAAAACGTGTTGAGAAAATATACAGCACCGCGAAATCTTAGGTGTCAAGAATATTTTATTGTCAATAATATGATCACATACACAACGGAGACGTGACTTCATTGACCGGATTTCACGCCATAGGCAATCGTCCTTGGTTGAGCTACTTAACTCCTGAGCCGCCTTTGGTACAGGACAATAAAACTTGCTAAGCATACAATTACATCCATAAGTGGAGGACACGAGAGTAATTGTATTCAATGCGCGTTTCATATGGGCACGGTTCGTCCAGACGGAACGTTTCTTCATGAGAGCTCCATTTATTTTTAAAACGTAACATATTTCAGTGTCGCCAAATCTGTCCAACTATTTACAGCTGGAGTAAATCCACGTGTCGGAATTCTGACATTGTTGTGAACCTAAAATAGGTCAGCTTACGGGAATTCTGAAATACCAAAATATTGAAAGCATTGATGCAATGAAATGAGTGAGCTAAGTTGTTTTGGAGAAAGGTAAATTCCTCTTTCTCCACTCAAGGACTTTGCTCAATGAATTGATATGACAAATCTTTATTTGTGAGGCATTTATTTTTGATTATTTATGTCTAAGGTATTAAAATATCTAAACTTACACATTACATACATTTACTGTCACCAAAACAGTTTCAAGTAAGGTTTCCGGCTAAATAAGTACCCCAAAGCCAAGTAGTAGTTTAGTTTTGATTGAAGACTTCGACAGCTATATAAAGAAACTGGGTAAGATTCAGTATTGAGACAGAAAGGTATACAGAGCATGAACAGATATTTGAAGCTACATGAAACAACTAAAGACACTGTTTTATTATTAGCTATTCCTGAGAAGCCGGAAGTGCGCCCGTGCTGCCAAATACAAAGCCAAGGTATGGCAGACGACTGTTACTTCCGTTTTGGCGTATACCGGTAGCCACCCCTAGCGAGGGTTGTTCCGGAAGGAACACATATTAATAAGTGCTTAAAAGTCAGCCGCACTTTTGTTCTGAATCCGTACACATCCGGTTTTTTTCAAATAGAAAAGTTTAACTTCAATAATAATCTTTACTAATATATTATTTTCCTTTATTTCCAATATATACACATAAATTACATTTTTAATTATTCTCTAAAAAAAAAATTTAAAAATATGAAAAAATAGTAGCCCACCGGTATCGGGAACAAAGTCCAAGCTCCATAGAGAGGAACCTCCTGACGATACGCGCCGTGTCGAGGAGTACCGCTTTCTGAAGCAAGCCCTTGATCCAACCGCCTAACGAGAGGATCCTGAAGTGTTGGTCGAGGCTCTTGGCTACTAAACCATTGGCTGAGTGACTATCAGTACAATGATTGCCGAGTTCACATCCCACATGTCGACAATCTCGTGTGCCAAGTCAAGATACTTGATTTGCTTATCTTTCTCAGCTTTCACAAGGTTCTCGTCATGCGGGATGGTTATGTCGACAATCATGGCACGCCTCTCGATTCGGTCCACCACCACTATATCAGGCTTATTGGCTACAATAGTCTTGTCAGTGATGATGGACCGATTGATTGACTAATATTATTATTATAAAATATAAAGAGGTACAATTTTTTTGTAAGTTTGTATGTAGGGGGTAATCTTCGGAAGTAATGATCCAATTCTAAAATGTTTTTTTTTTTTTTATTTTTTATTAAAAATAGGTTTTTCGTTTGACCACCATCTCACCTGATGGTAAGTGATGATGTGGTCGAAGATGGAGCACGCTTACCTAAAAGTAACCTATTCACTCTTGACTGAAAGACTCCTAGGTTATAGCTATCGGGAAACACAGACTCCGGCAGGGAATTCCACTCCTTAGCCGTACGCACAATGAAGGTATTCCCAAAACGTTTTGTGCGTATGCTTGGGATGTCCACCATGTAACGATATGGCGCTTCGCCGTTTGTCTCGTAGTCCGATGATGGAACGGGCTTGGCGGAATCAGACTGTGTAATTCCATCGCACACTCCCCGAAATGTAACCGATAGAAAACCGATAGACTTGCAACTCGTCGTCGATGTTCAAGGCACTGGAGCTGACTCGACCAGTGCATCGTTGCCAATGAGTCTCTTGGCCCGTTTCTCGATAGACTCAAGCGCGTCAAGTTGGTATTTAGCAGATGCATCCCAAAGATGAGAGCAGTACTCCATCCACGACCGAACCTGGACTTGATAGAGATTGAGCAACTGTTCGGGTGTGAAGTACCGTCTTACCTTTGTTAGGATTCCCAACTTTTTTGATGCTAGTTGAGCCTTAGCCTCGATAAACGGGCCAAAATTGAGGGTAGAAGTTAGTGTTACCCCCAGAAGCTCGATACGGTCGATTATCGGCACGGTTACACCCCGGAAAGTAGGAGCAGGTTCGAATTGACTCCTTTTTGCGGAGAAGAGACACGTCTGGGTCTTAGCTGCATGCTTCATGGATACTAAGGTGTATAATTTGTGAGTGTTATAAATTATTTCCAAATCTACGCGGACGAAATCGCGGGCGAAGTGCTAGTTCATAAAGAACTAGTACGTCAATGAGAGTTGAATGCGAAATTTTTTCAGACACGCTCTTCAAATAGACTAATTCCGACTGATTTATTATTCTCATACAAAACAAAGTCTGAATATTGTACAAAATAGCCACCGTTAAAAATGAATACAGAACAATTCCTTTGCGAGGGTTCGTGTGATGCTGCGCGGGCGCACCGATCGCGAGTTCATAGCCCATTACCGGCCTATCGTATAAACTTCGAACATAATTTATCGTTTCCTCTCTATGTTTTTCACTCGGCAACAATGCTCGCCTCTCTAAGTGTGAAGTTAATGGCTTTACGACGTGTCGAGGTGTAATTTGCTTCAACGAGTTGGTGGATACAGCATGATAACATTACGCATTATCACTTCAGTGCTAGAATACCTAGGATCTCCGATTACAAGGCGCTAAAACTTAAACTCCTCCAACAGTTGTTGTAAAGCACCCCGCAGTTTTAAATGTAAGGAAACAATGCTCAAAAAAGAAATCTGATTAAGAGTCTGAGAGTCAAACAAACCAGCGGGGTCCTGAGGCGTTTCTTAGCAAGCTCGCCTCGTGAGAAAACTGCCTCACAATTTCTTTTACTTGTCGCAACACACCATTTGACTAATGGCAGTTAGCGTCTACGTCGAAACTCCGTGAGAATCATTTGAAGGCCGCAGATAATGAAACCAGCATAAAGTTTAATGATATATTTGCAAGTAACAACTCATTGCCAGCTTGAAGCTAAGCAGTTTAGAAAGTAAATGTTTAATGTTATTTAAATGGTTTACTTCAAGTAAGACAATGTATTCCGTCGCGGACACAAAAGTTTAATTTACTTTCCGCTCTAAATTAAGCTTTATAAGACAATTTCCATCAAATACAATGGTGAGAAATATACCTGTAGGATGTGTACAATGAGACATAGCTGGATAATTATTAGAGGAAGGAAATGATATTTAAATCGAGTAGAAGGCATTCATAAAACTGGATGTTCGTAGTAAGGAAAATGGAGGGAATGGTAAGCCTAATGGGATTGATATAATAAATAACGGAAATTGAGGGGTCCTAACACTGGCTGGGGCACAATAATCGGATTTGTTATAAAAAGAAACAAAATGTTGTCCAATGTATTGACAGCGTGCGTACTTGTCTTCATTAATGGGATAATGCCTCGCCGCAGCGTTGAAAGGAGAGAGGGTGTGTCCATTTAATTTCCGCTGCCCATCATACGGAGCTTTCAGAGTGATATAATTTATATCTTTCATATACAGTGACAGTCGAGCCGTACTGAACATATCGAATCAAACAAGTCTTTCTGCGCTATAATTACTGTAACTACTATAGGCACAAGATTAGGATCGTGATCAACTCAAGTCAGTAAGATGCTCTTAACTAGCGACATAAGCGAGACCGCCAGTTAATTATGCGACAACATGCTCTATAAAAATTCTCGATATACAGAAGATAAGACACTTGATAATTCTCTGAGATAAGACGGTGCCGTCGATCAGCTTCCTGTTCAATTGAGACTTAATTACGGAGCCGATCGCACTACACCATCGGATAAAATAAGATTATCTACCTTCATATTTGTACTAGATGTAATTTCCATAATAAACATTTCTTGCACCCGCTTATTGTAACAAAAAGTGTTCGTTTCGAGCGACCAGTTAGAAACGTATGGTGTAATATCGTCGTAATGGGATGAAATGAAGGAGTGTTCCAAGCGAGGCGTGTCAATTTAATATCCGCTGGTGGGCTCATGATGGATGGCTGTTTTATTAGCCCCCGGACGGAGTTTACGTGCTTACACGACACATCAATCGACATCATCAAGAAAGCCGCTACAGTTCTAGCTTTCATACAATCGAAAGCTCACACTTCGCAAAACAAATGGGCTGTTTATGGTATCGAAAAATCTTTAAAATTGATCGAAATGTTTAATTGACGTCCATTCCACAGAAGGGAAATTGCGAAACGGTGTCATACCGACACCGATCGATATCACGCGCAAACAATAGGGGCTCATCAATTTCAAACCGATGTGAGTGGTGAAAAAAAATTGGCGAGAATCAAATCCAGGTAGAGTTTGCTTAGCGCCTTATTAAACGGTCTATTGTGTTGCAACGGCGCCTACTCGGACCATTTTTTGCAGACAATATATAAAAAAAAACGGAACGCATCTGTCTCGTTGAGGTACCTCGCTGTAGCCTTGAATATTTAACTTTAACAATTTTAGGACCGATTGCTATTATGGAACCTAAAACATCAAAACTAGGCCACCATAGCTAGCAAGTGCTTAGAAATTTTAATCAATTTGAAAACTACATACATATAATTTCCCTGGAGTCACAGAAGTATCTATTCCGGACGTATCTAAATGTTCATGATAAGTAAGTACTTAATTACAGGAAAGCTACTAGAGGCGAGTTCTAGTCAGTACACATAGATAAGCATTATGAATGAACACTATTTAAATAAATATTCATTCAACTTGTATTTCTAAAACACTGTATTTGGAACAATTATTGCTTAAGCTAATTATGCTAGACACAAGAAGACACGATGGCGTAGTACACCTACAAATATTAAAAGTACGTGGGCACCCCACCTACAAGCCGGCCCACAGCCGTATTTTTCGTTCAATAAGCCTTAGAACCTACGTGTCACCTCTGCTAATGCTTGATAACCTAGCATTAGTAGTGAATGAAAGAAAAATTCGTAACGACTTACTCACCGTATATGTGAAACTATGTCTACCGCTGGCGGCTTTCCCGAAGGCTGGCTTTCTTATAGTAATAGCGTCCAGGCGTCTCACTGCGGAAATTGCATCGCAACAGAAACAAGCAAGAAAGCAATTTTCACTTAAAAGTCAACTGTCAATCCAACTTTAGCACAGATGAAACACGTACGATTTGAAATTTGAAAACGTCAAAACTCTGGTACTCGCATGCGCTCGCATGTTAGCGCGTTCATCGAAGGCGCGCGGCGCGACTGAGCGTGAGCGGCGAGAGCACGGCACGCGCCGGTGGGGGCTTCATTCACAAACCGAGTGGCGGGGACTGGCGGCGCGGGGCCTGACCCATAGGCTCATTCATGCGATTACCAAGTCGGTGTGGTGACCTGCGGCCTCGCGCTTCGTGCAGCGCCCGCTCCACCACACCGAACTTGTAAGTGATCACTGAAAAACCTCATTGTAATGCACAGAAAACCATGCCAACTTCCTGTTCTTGCCAAAACACCGGTTTGTGGAACCGCATAACGTAAGTAGCAATTTGGAGAATTTTATTGCATACACAATGAATATACAATAACAGTCTTTGGCAATAAGACCGGTCATACGTGTGCGCAATTGCGACAGCGACCTGACACAATTAATACGACTACAGAACCGGCGAAAGTCAGGAGAAATTCGAGAGTCGTATTTTTATTATGGAGGACATCTGTGCATAATTCAGATAACGCTGAATTGAAGACACACGCACCCAATGCGTTGCGATAGACTTCATAAAGATCGACATTGCGGGTATTCGCCTCGTAATAAATGACGACAATTTTATCGTTGTATCACGATTAAAACCGCTACGTATAAAACGGTGACTTGAAATCAGATCCCGTTGCGCCACCGACGGATTTACAGCAATAATGGCTTTGCAAGCAAGAAAATGACAAGCAACAGTGCCGGTGAATGGCTCTAAGTACAGGCACAAGCGGTTTATGTAACAAAGTGGCTGCACCGCACGTGCCCAGCATTGCTTAACTTTATTGCTTTTTATTTTGCTGAAGACTACATTAACATTCGCACGGTGTGTGATGATCTCAGAACATTCGGCGTACAGCTTTAGTCAAAAATAACAATGTTACATGTTCCTCGAGGTTCATAATTTTGTGCTGTCTTGTGTGCACGACAGCAGTAGTGGTTTTTATCGCTTACTTAAAATGAATACGTGATCATTTTACTTCATCCTTGACCTTTCGTTTTTTCGTCACTCCCGGTTAATACAAATGTAAATAGCGCTTCTTAAACCATGTGAGACTGCTCGGCGCCCTCCAAACTATTACTACGAAAATTAAGGAATGACCTAAGGTGAGACACGTCATTTAATTCGTCACTGACATTTTGAGGCGTTATGTTGAGGACCAAACTCAACAGGTGAGTTAGATGCACACATTATAGGCAGCAAACTTCTAGGAAAACTTAAAATGAACGCCCCATCTCGTATGCTGCTACAATTTATATAACGTCTCAGGATTCAAAGGTAATCTTGGACACTTCGCCACTTTCCAATGACTCTGGAGGCAATACAATGATTTAGCAGTATGCACCTTTGTTGCTTCTTATAACCTTTATAATTAGTCTAAAATTAATGGAATGGTATTATATTTTATCACTTAGTCAAATATGCATGCTGTGATCTCCTGTAATTGAAGAATAACATGTAAATGCACCCTACTATATTATTGTTATTAACAAACGTGTATCCTTTGTTGAAGATCCAAATAAATACTTCATTTAAGAATTCAAGACAATCTTATGGCTATGAAAACAGATTCATGTGACTGGCTGCTAATACTTAAGTAGGATAACCTAGCCAGAACATTATTGGAAACTTATAATAACAGCGATAGCATGCAGTTAAGAGTGGTAATCCCAGTTAATTTTCCCTTAAAAGGCTAAGCATCGAATAGGAAAAGTGGAAAAATAAAACTTCTAACACATACCGAGCTAACTATGTAGTTACCTAATTACATTTAAATAAACTGCATCAGGCTGCAAGTTGCAACACTGCTTTATGGACTTTGCAATAACCGGTCGTACTTATGTCGCCTAATTAACGGCATAGGCGTAGCTTTCATAGGAGGCCGCCCTTAAAGATATTGTATAGATTTCTAAATCGGTAGCTAATAAAGCCTTCACCGTGACATATAGATCCAAAGCTCATATAAATTCATTTACTCAGTGCGGGTATTTGAATCTCTTGAAAGTTTCTAAGACTGCAATTTACATTATTTTTTAAACTGCATTATAAATACAAAAAATTAATTACTTAGCAGAGAAAATTAAGAAATTATTATAATTGTTCATGAGATGCAAATTTTTTTTTTTTTTTTTACAAGTCTAACATATACTTTAATTAAATAAAAACCCTTAACTACATATACACACCTAAAAATAAACTAAAATATAGCATCCAGAAATTCGTGCGCATCGCTGTCCACTGGTAATGTGCCCAAAAGACTGGCGGCATTGCCACGTTGTATGGCAATGCTTAACCTCTGTCCAAGGTAAAAGCCAGCCCTTGGGTCACGCGAAGTGTCAACTAGGCGTCTGGACAGATCTTTAAATAATTTGTGAGCACTCGGACCCCACGACCCCAAGGTTTCAACCCCAAACGGCTCGAAAATATAACTACCAACAAGGTTATTATATTTCCGCCGCTTGAGGTTCTCAGCAGCCGCAGCGGCAGCGCCAGCACAACAAGATGAGCTAGGAAGATGGGATGGCGCAAGAGTATCGACACAAGTTGCGTCCCACACTAAAGGCCTACCCATCTTCCAAGGAAATAAAGACATACCGTCCGGTCTTTTGCCATCGTCGCGTGCTAAGCCATTGGGTTCTAAAACAGCTGGAACGCCGACAGTGACAAGAGCCCGTCGGATAATGTCGTTAATATTCGCGTGCCGTGCTATGCGACCCGCGCTCCGGCCGCATGAAAGGCCGTGGTGACCAAGGCTGTTGACAACTTCACCACAGTGGCAGCGATGAGCAGAACAGCAGGGAGCACCTAATCGAAGGGAAGCAGCGAGGCGGAAAGTAGTATCATCAAACAAGGTGCCTATGTTCGATGACGGTAGTGCATGGAGCCAGAGACCCGACTCCCATTCACCCACAGCCAGCAGGCGCGCACGCTCTGCAGCCGAAGCAGATGTGGCAATAAGGTCACTCTGAACTGCTCTACAGAGTGGCTCATCCCACCGCCTCTGAGATGATGGAATGTCGGGTGGATTTAGGTTCGGGCAAGCGAGTCTCCAGGTATCTATAGCCTCGGTGAAGTACGGCACATTGAAATCAACCAGTGATGGAGCTAGGATATTCCTGATTAATTTCTCAGTGCCGTGCACCGAGGATACAAAAGCCGGTAGACTGATACTACTAATTTTGCGGACGCCGAGACCACCCATACGAATGGGAAGAGTAGCTTGTGCCCAAGCTCGGTCGTCCATAGCCACATTTAAAATTCCTGTCAGAGTTTGACGAATAATTTGGTCCATTTTTTCCAAAAGGTTAGGATGATGCCATAGATGCGAAGAACGAAGAAAATACATTAATTTGGGTCCAAAACAACAGTAACGAATTAAGGTGATGGCCGAATGCATATTAATTTGGTATAATCTGTCCGAGATGTCATTAAAATTTTGTATTTTTTCCTCGACAAAATCGGGAAAGGAATTCTCATAAATTGGAGACCCAAGAAGACGAAGAGAACTTTTTTCCACAATTTGGATATCTGGGGCTACTGCGTCGAATTTTGAAAGTGTCAGTTGTCTGTCAGTACTGTCGGATATGAATAGTTCACACTTCGAAAGGTTGAGGTCCAATCCTATGGTATGGAATTGATTTATTAAAAACTGTAGATCATCTAATACCGTGTCTACATCGCCTCCCAGGGTTCCATCATCGAGATACCACACATTAAATTTTGAATTTAGCTGTCGAATGATTGGGTTAATGGCTAAACTAAAGATCGCTGGCCCGAGGGGATCACCTTGTTGACAGCCAACAGCTGATTCCAAAAGGTTTTCCTTATAAAGTAATTTAGTCGGATGTCTGTAACATTGCCAAAGAAAACTAAAAATTTGTGGTACTTCTTTTTTAGTTTCTGCCAACAAAGTGCCCCTATTGACTGAATTGAAGGCATTTTTAATGTCAACCTTCAAGATGACCTCTCCTTTACCTGAATTTAAATAGGTCGTCAAGGCGTGTACGGCAGCCTCACAACCCCCTTTGGAGCCGTAACCCAGTTGTAGGGGCTGAAATTTGGTCGAAATATCCTCACCATAAAATTTAGAGCAAATCTTGGCTGCCATACGACGGTAGGTAGTTCCCACGGCAATGGGACGAATGCCGCCGTCCCTCTTGCGTAGGGCACATAGATTGGCCCCGTACAAGATATCGGTGACGGCTTCGTTCACCTGGCCCGAGAGCATAAGATTAATCAGAGCCGTTAGCTCCTTCAAAAGCAACTCACCAGCCTCTCCGGCGCCTGAGCTGAGTAGGTCCTTCAGGTGCTGCGGACTCAGCCCATCGAGGCCACCAGCAGAGCCGCTTCGGAAGGAACAAACGGCTGTGAACACCTCTTGACCTGAAACGGTGAGGGTGTTTATGTCCTGATCGGGGGGGTCGGGAAAGGAAAGACCATCCGCTGGGGCAGGGTGTTTGCTCTCCAGAGCTGCGAGAGTATCTGGAGAGTATGGGGCCACCACATCACTGCTGAAAAGTATCCTGGCAGCTCCGCTAATGTCACCTTCCCCCAATTTAGATTCGACTAGGCGGGATATACTTCTTGTGGAAGTAACCCTCTGTATCGGTAATTTTGCATCCTGAATGTGGGCCGAAATATTACAATTTTCTTTGATTTGTGAAGTTAAAGTTTTTATGGTTTCCAAATTCTTTCGAACATGTAGGATCCTACACGGGAAGGTAAGCAGATGTTCCCAGGCACTTAGAGAGTTCTCGCGAGCGGCAAGGCGAACGCATCCTGCTAGGTTTTGCGCCACTACAGGTCTAGCGCCGCGGGGAATTCGCTTTAAAACCGGAACAGAGTTTTTGAATTTTGAGAGGGTTTTCCAAAACGGATCCAAATTGGAAGAAGATGATGTATGTGTTAAAGAAATGACGGGGTCTGAAGTAGATACATTGGGTGGTTTGTGTACCTTCCCAATATGTACTTTCAGACCCCGCTTACCTTTAAAAAACCGTGCCTGGGTGCACAGAGGACACCTCTCCAGAATATTTAGTGATGTTGAAGGTTGATCGGCACTATTACACAACACATCACTGCTGCCACTCGACATTAATCAGATAATGTAACAAAATTATACTTAGTAACTAACTAAACTAGTAAATAAATTAAATTAAATAATAAAAATGTAAGGAAAAACACTGATTAAAAAAACGTCAATAAATGACACCACGCGTCAAAAACTGGCGCAGTCGCGATGGTGGCTTAGGGCGCCGCGAGGCCAAAGAAGGCCTTTCGGCGGCGCCCTAGATCAACATTGCCGGATGGCACGCAGCTGGTGTTACGTATACGGTGTCGCCTCCAGGATCCTCCTCCTCGTCGTAATTTAATAACTGTCTATCTTCACTGAAGTTATCGTCCGAAATCGCTAGTCTAACTTTTTTATATCATCTGCTTTGCCTTTTTCCAATTTTGGGGTCAGTTCCCACCAAATAGATGCAGCTGAGTACTAGTGTTTTAGTGGAATTATTGCATATCTAAATAAATATTTCTTTCTTTCTTTATCTGACCTCCACAGACCGTAGCTGGGTAACACAATACCCCTTAGCAAGGCTGGTGTTGGATGATGATTTTAATTTCAAAATTTTTGATGAAAATCGGGATGAAAAATTTTTGACGTGCGTTGACAGGTGCGTTCGATGCTTACATTTCTTCTTTTTTTCTTTTTTCATTTTTTCTTTCTTCATTGTTCATGTATATAATGGCTTCAGTACCAAGCATGTAAGTCTGAATTAATAACGATATCTACATTTTAACAACGTACCGTACGATCTTAGAAATAAATAACAATATACTATCTATATTAACTTTTACGTTTTTTTATTTATAACAAACTTTTCCGCTTTATCTATACTTATAATAAATCTATAGAGAGGTCAATTCTGTACATGAAATATATTTACAAAATAACTATCAGGGGGTGATTAGGGATCGATACTGATGCCAAAAATGCAATCAGTAAAATTTTTGTCTGTCTGTCTGTCTAGAAACAAAAACTACTCGACGGATTTTAACGAAACTTGGTACAATTATTTTTCATATTCCTGAGCTGGTTATAGTATACTTTTCATCACGCTACAATCAATAGGAGCAGAGCAGTGAAGGGAAATGTTGGGAAAACGGGAGACGTTACTCCATTTTTTAAGGTTCCGTCGCGAGTGCAACCTTAATGGTTAAAGCTACACAGAAATCATTTATGACGGAAATGTTCTCCTTAAAATTATATAAAAAATATCCCACGACAGCATATATCTATATTTTATGGTTGACTCAAAATAACACGTGTAACTCCCGATAGCTTAGCAGTTCTAAGCTTTCTGATTATTATTCTGCTCCGAAATTTAAAACCACCACAACTTTGCAATGGAACTCGGCTAAAAGTAACCCAGTGGCAACAAAATATAATCGAGGCTCAAATTTTAACAGGTTGCAGTGCAGGAGAAACCGTCTTTATTCCCAGAATTCCCATAATACCAAATAATTTTCAATATCAATTTAAAAGAACGCAATTCCCAGTATCGGTGTGTTATTCAATGACAATTAATAAGGCTCAAGGGCAGACTTTTCGTGTTGATGGAGTAGATCTCGGTGTCTGTTGTTTCTCGCATGGTCAGTTGTACGTCGCTCTTTCCCGGGTTAGCAGTTCTAGAAATCTTTATGTTCACGTGCCCGACGGGTCAACTTTCAACATAGTTTACCCGGAAGATTTGCGCTGAAGTATTTTCGTTCTATATGTACTTAAGCCTCATGTGAACGTGATCTAAACAATATTACCAATACATTAACTTAATAACACACAAGGAGTTACACGCTGACGGAGTCGCGGGCACAGCTATTAACAATAATATTGTGCGGTTCGGTATTGCGATATTTTTCAACAGTATTATAGAATGACATATTATATTTCCCTACTAAATTACGAAAGTTAATCTGTTTGTTACATCAAAATCCCTGAACCGTGAGGAAGGACATAGGCTACTTTTTTCTTTACGAAAAACGACGGAAACGTGGGCGAAGTCGCGGGCAACAGCTATCTATACTAATAATATAAGGCTGAAGAGTTTGTTTGTTTGTTTGAACGCGATAATCTCAGGAACTACTGGTTCGAATTGAAAAAATATTTTTTAATTAAATAGTCAATTTATATCATTACGCTAAGGCCAATAGGAGCGGAGCAACAATGAAGAATGCTTCAAAATCGGGGTTAAATTTAACGTTAGCCCAAAGTAACTATTCCACGCGGACGAAGTCGCGGGCAAAAGCTAGTAATATATAAAGCGGAAAAGTTTGTTTGTTTGTTTGCTTGAACGCGCTAATCTTCGAAAGTACTGGGTGGATTTGGATGCAATTTGGTATGGAAGTAGCTTGAAGCTTGAGGAAGGTTATAGGCTATTTTTTATGCGACTGCAAAAAAGGAGAGTTATGTTTTTACCATGATAGAATCCACGGGAGCGAACCCCCGCGTGAGTACTAGTAATATATATAATGAAAGGAAGTTCATAATAATGGGTACGCGGATGACAGCATAGTCTCAGAAAGATACTTATCCAGTTACTAGTAGGTACTCACGCGGGGCTTCGCTATAACCTTCCTCAAGCTTCAAGCTACTTCCATACCAAATTGCATCCAAATCCACCCAGTACTTTCGAAGATTAGCGCGTTCAAGCCAACAAAGAAACAAACAAAATTTTCCGCTTTATAATATTAGTACAGAAGTATAGATAGAGCTGACAGGGACGAAATTGCAACTCTCAGAAGGGCCATGGTAGAGCGCATGAATTCGACCTTAAATCTCGTTTTTAAATGGGGTGACGACAATCTGGTAAAATTCAACGCTCTGAAAACACAGGCTTGTTTTTTCAGCGCCAAAAGGAGCCCATTTCAACTATCCCCTACTTTCCGAAGTACATTTGTGCCAGTTACCTACCGCCTGGAGCTTTTGGGCATGGAGTTGACATCAGACCTCAACTTCGGCTCAACAACCGAATCCAGAGCTCAGACTGCAGCAAAAAATCTGGGAATCCTATACAAAGTGAGGCGGTACTTCACGCCTGGACAGCTTCTGAATCTAGAAATGAACGGTTTCCAGAAGATATAGAGAGAGAAAGCCTCTTTAGGCAATCTTGTGTTGTTTGCATGTCATTCTATTATCTATCATTGCATGTCAATTAAAATGTCAAGCAAAAAATAATACTATTAAAGCAAACATACCGTTTGGTCTATCAGAGATGGCAAAGTGATGGTGCATTGCAAAACCATGTTTCATTTGGTCGTCCACGTCAAACAAGTACAAGTCAAGACAGAGATATAGTGCAGCGAGCTATTATGCAATCGTTTTATAAACTCCAGGAGTATGTCTGTGGAATTTGACATATCACAGAGCACAATAAGACGACGCCTGCAAGAACATGGATTACGCCATCGTATTCCTGCTAAAAAGCCTATATTAACACCGCGGCATTTATTGTGCGCACAGCCAAGTTGTGGAATTCTCTGCCGGCTTCTGTGTTCCCTGCCACTTATGACCTTTCAGCCTTTAAAGCAAGAGTGAATAGGCATCTTCTGGGCTCGCTCGTCACATCGTAGACCTCATCTATCGCTTACCATCAGGCGAGATCGAGGTCAAGAGCGGGCTCATCCGTAATAAAAAAAAATTGGCCAAGTGCGAGTCAGACTCGCCCATGAAGGGTTCCGTAGTAACTATAATAATATAATATAATATGTATATTTACTTGACGAATAAAAAAGAACCTTAAAAATTTCTTAAAAACTAACTTATTTACATTTTTACAACTACGCTAAATAACTTTGTTTTTCATAGTGTTTGTATGAATTACAAAGTTATATTTGCGGTTTTAGAAAATATGCTGTATCTCAAAAACTGCTGACCCGATTTCGTTCAAACCAATTTTGGTTGAAAGTTTACATTAATATCTACAGACATATACTTTTTAGATTTTTCACTCCATTATTATAGAAGTTAGAGGGGGGGACACACATTTTACCACTTTGGAAGCTTATATCTTTTAAACGATTGACTTTATGAAAAAGTGGTTTTAGAAACCCTCATATCATTTTTAAAGACCTGTCTATAGATACCACACACGCATAGGTGTCATGAAAAAAATATTTTCAGTTCCAGTTCCATGTATAGGGGGGTCCCCATGTCGGGAGACCCCTTTATTTTAAATATTTTTTTAATTTTGTTGAAAAATCGGAAAGCGGTTCACAGAATACATCTACATACTAAGTTTCACATGTATAGTCTTAATAGTTTCGGAATAAAATGGCTGTGACATACGGACGGACAGACAGACAGACAGACAGACGGACAGACATATCGAAACTATAAGGGTTCCGTTTTTTCCCATTCGGCTACGGAACCCTAAAAAACTACGAAAATACTCACAAAGCCGCAGCAAACTTATACTCATAATACATCGACTAAAGTGCTAACGCAATACCACACCGCAATGTTTGATTGAATGAGTTTCCCCAAAGCGTGAGAAAAATACAAAACCAACTAGAAAAGTGCAGCATCTTAGTGACAGTGTCAGTGAGTGAGCAAAACATTAATATCACCCGGGTGGGATCATCAATCTAGATTTAAGAACTAATTGGCCCCAGGATAGTACCTTGTGGTACACCCATGAAAAATTGTGTTCGCAATTGATCGGCTATGAATGAGCAAAAAAATCTGTATAGTATTCTTGCGAAACTATAACCAATTCTTTTCATACATCTTCAAATTGCATAACGAAGCTTTGTCAGGTTCCAATTATAAAACTTTGAAATTATCTTTTTTGATGATCGGGCTAAATAACGAACTTTGTCCAATATTGTTCTGTTACGAGTAATTAATATGAAATTCGTTCTTAGAATGCCAAGTTATTCTTAACAATATTAATATACATGTTAATATCGATTTTTATTACACTACAGCCTACACAATTGTTGACATACAAAATATTGAATGTATGAGAAAATACTTAATCATAAATTATTATTTATTTATGAACAAAAGAAACATCAACCTCTGAGTTTGTTTTGGTTTCTTCTTAGGGTAGTCAGTCAGGAAATACTGCCCTCACCTAGTTTAAAGTTACGAACAGCTAGGGAGAGGAAAATGTTGTCTGTGTTTCCTAATAGCTATAACCTGGGAGTCTAAGTCATGACGTATAAGGCTAAGAATAGGTTACTTCTAGGTAAGCGTCATCTTCGAACACAGCATTGATTACCATCAGGTGAGATGGCGGTCAAATGCGAACCTATAATAAAATATGTATTCGTTTTCATAATATATTCGTACCAGTTCAGTCAACAAAAGCCCTGATTATTTTGAAAAAACTTTGATTTAATCTGGTATGAAGACGAAATAACTAAACACAACACTATTCGACACAATTACAAGAGCTATAATCAAACTACAATAAACTGTACATTGTCAGAAAGGAACAAAGCTTAACTTAACGGTGGCGATGGCCCTGAAAGGTCTAAAAAAACCAATTTAGGAAGAAGTTTCTTTTAACAAAAACAATGTATCTACCTAACCCATCCAATTAGTGAAATGTATCGCTTTCAAATTAGCGCGAATTATGAACAGGAATACATGACTCACTTCATTGAACACTGCCGGAATCAAAAGCATTGGACGTGAATGACATCGGTTGAATGAATGATATCATAGCAGCAGAGGGATTTCAGTATTAATTGAGTACATTACCACACCGCGCCGTTTCGAAGTAGAAAATTGAATTAACTGTCGCTTAACTTCCACGTCTTTTGTAGGTTTCCGCAACAGAAAGGAGCGGAAAACTTAATAATTGAAACAAAAGCCATCGTTTCTATTTCCGTTTATAGCTTTTCGTAGAAAAAAAAAACTAGGTTGCGTGATATAACTAGGTATGAGAAGGCATATAAAATGCATCTCTACCATTATGTAACTTGCAATTAAATGTGCAGTTAGCACCCACACGAATCGAACAATATATATAAGTATCTAATAACTGTACACATAATAGCTGTACCGGGTTGCAATGCCATGTAAAGTAATAAGGTTTTTTTTTACGAGAAAGCCTCGAAACGCATAGAGGGACAAACATGGATTTTTATTTTTTAACCGACGAAAAAAAGCGGAGGAGGTTACCAAGTCGACGCGTATATACATATATATTTTTTTATTAATTAAATTCTAGGCAAACACCGTTTGGCTATAAAATATCGATCGCTGAATATTTCCATCGTGCCGTCTTCGATTTTACATTCATATTACCTACTACCGTTTCTCCGGACTCACCCCTGTTTACACGGAAGTCGTGAGCTAGCAGAACGTAGAATTTTAATATATCCTGCTGAGTCCGGACATTATTGAATACTTGAACCATCGGTGCTTTGAAGCCTGCATTCGTCACGAATCTTCGTAATTTTGATGTCATCTATTTCATATTTCATATTTGCCTGCGGCTCATAGCCTTATATGTTAAAAGATATATAATAAGATTGAGCACTAAGATTGCCTTCGCAGAGGAGAAGTTTTAGACCCACAATTCATTTACATATTAATACATGAGTAAAAAGAGGAAGTTTAGCGGAATCATTTTTAGATTCCAAAGGAGATGTTTCATTTTCGGCCATCAGATGTTCATTTATCGAAAAAGAGGAAATAATACAAAAAATTGGGGAAAATATTCTCATGTGAATTTGAGCCTGATTTGTTGTGCACAAAAAATAATAGTTTTTTAATTATTGCCATGTTTTATTCAACATGCGTCTCGTTTGCTTGCATACTTCATTCGTTCTGAAATCATGTCTCATCAAATCAATGTTACGTAGAAGATAATTAAAAATGTGTGAATTCTTGTAGTGTTAGAAATAAATTACTATTTTTTTTTATTTTTTGAGTAAACATAATTAAGTGTGACGATTTCATCGTTACAAAAATCTTTAATCTCCATTTTTGAAATATGTTTCTGAACGAATTCAAAATTGTTGAAAGAGGATAAATGAGAATTTAAAGAAAGAACATTTTAAAATTGAATTGTTCTATACGTGTCACTCATCAGTACTCATCTGTCTGTTCTTGTCATGCTTTGTAAAAATCTATATTAAATAAAAATCACGTATTTGGTTCATGGAACCTTACTTATTTTATTTCTAACATGGTAGCATGAGCGTTTAAATATTAACATTTGAAAAATTGTTAATAATGGATAACGTACGTGGAGCAGTTGGCGATGGTAGCGGTGAGCCGCACCGATCTGGGAGATTAGTTGAAAGCATCGAAAAACTGGATGGAGCGTCAAACTACGCTACTTGGAAGGTGCAAGTAGAACTTTTTCTAGTAATGGAAGATCTCTGGGATTTTATAGAAGAAACCCCATCAACTGCTGCTGGTCTTAAGATGGATAAGAAGGTACGTGCAAAGATGCTGTTAATGGTTCAACCACATTGTTTGGTACATGTGAAGAAAGCAACTACAGCCAAGCAGAGCTGGGGTGCTTTAAAAGCTGCCTTCGAAGACCAAGGAATTAATAATAGATGTCGATTGCTAGGACGACTAGTGAGTCAGAAGCTGAGCATGTATAGTAGCCCACGAGTCTATGTCACTGAGATACTGTCGCTAGCCAATCAGCTAGCAGATATGGGAAAAGAAATAGATGATGAGCTACTGGCTGCACTTATGCTACAAGGACTAGGAGAACAGTACGAGCCGATGAGGATGGCTAGCGAAAATAGCAATATAACGTTAACAACAGACTACGTTAAAACTAAATTGCTACAGATTGACATTACTTCAACACATGAGGATTCGTCGCAGAATGCTTTGAGTGCTGCTGAAAAGAAAAGCTATTGGAAAGCAAATGGAAAGGGTAAAGGAAAGATAGCAAATAAGAAGATTGAATGCTATGTGTGTGGGGAAGGACATAAAGCTCGTTTTTGCCCCAAGAAGCATTACAATCATGCACATACCACACATACGGCACTCCATACCTATAGAAACGTTTCGCGAGAGTGGATTTTGGATTCTGGAGCGTCATTTCATATGACCAACAGGAAAGATTGGCTAAACAACTATGAGAGATTGAATGAGCCAGTCCAAATATCATGCGCGAATGGGAATAGGGTGGAAGGTGAAGGCCGAGGTGATGTCTGTTCAGATGAGTTGAACGTGAGTGTAAAGGGAGCTGTTTTTGTGCCCAAGTTAGCTACGAATCTATTAAGTGTAAGTACATTAGTGAATCGAAATTTTGTGGTAGTATTTTCGAAAAGAGGTTGTGAATTGTATAAGTCAGAAGAATGTCAAGTGAATGGCAAGGCTGAGTTGGTATGTAAGGAACAGAAAGGGATTTATGTAGTAAAGCCTAATTCTAACCCTCACATGTTTTCAGCTTTAAAAACAAAAGTTGATGATGAAGTCCAGCTATGGCATCGCAGACTTGGACATTTGGGACTTGACAACATGAAAATACTACGTGACAAACTGGCTAGAGGTATTAGTTTCAAGGATCCAGATTCAGTACAATGTGTGTCGTGTTTGAAAGGTAAGCAAACCACATTACCTTTTCCGAAACAGAAGAGTATGCGTGCTACTGAACTTCTTGAACTAGTACATAGCGATGTTTGTGGGCCAATAGAAACTTCGTCATTTGCGGGGTATAAATATTTTCTGACGTTTATTGACGACAAATCGAGAAAAACATTTGTTTATTTTTTGCGGAACAAAAGTGAGGTCTTCTCGAAGTTGGTAGAGTTTAAAACACTTGTCGAAAATCAGACTGGTAAAAAACTCAAGGCGATTAGGACGGACAACGCAACCGACTACGTCAATGAACGTGTAAATAATTTTCTGCGTAGTAATGGTATTACCCACCAGCTGACAGTGGAATACACACCGCAACAGAATGGAGTGAGTGAGAGGGCAAATCGTTCAATTGTAGAACGAGCCAGAAGCATGCTTGAAGAAGCGAAACTTGACAAGAAGTATTGGGCTGAAGCGGTCAATACTTCGGTTTATCTGAAAAACAGATGTCCTACACGTGCTGTTAAAGGGATGACGCCTGAAGAAGCATGGTCTAAAAGAAAGGTTGACCTGAGGCATTTAAAAGTATTTGGTTGCCGGGCGTTTATGCATGTTCCGAAACAGAAACGAAAAAAATTTGACTCAAAGACTAAAGAACTACTGTTTGTCGGCTATTGTGAAACAACTAAGGGTTATCGACTTTTAGACCCTGTAACCCATTGCTTGTACAAAGCAAGAGACGTAGTTTTCTTTGAAAATCAAATCAAGGATCATGCAAACGATACTAAAGAAATTGTAGAAATGATGCCATCGGATGACGTCTGGGAGAGACCTTTAATGATCCAAGAAGTTAATGCTCCTAATGAAGCTCGTCAAGTAGAACAACATGAAGAGCGACAAGAAAATGATGAATTTTTTGAATGTGGAGAATTGGAAGTTCTTGAATCTGAACAGTCGGACAGTAATAGTTCTGAACATAGTTTGGAAAACACTTGTGAACAACAGTGTGTGGAAAACACAGTTGAAGGAGTAGATGTTTCTGAAACTGAAGTGCAAGGCAGTGAAGGTCCTGTACTGGAATGTGAAAACACGCACGATGTTCCTGAAAGAAGATATCCTCTTAGAGAAAGGAAATTGAAAAATTTCGATGATTACATTCTCTATTATGCAGAAGAAGATATAAAGGAAGACCCTATAACTATAGAAGAAGCTTTATCAAGAGTTGATAAAGATAAGTGGCATAAAGCTATTCAAGAAGAGCTTAATGCATTAAAGAAAAACAAAACATGGGAGTTAGTAGAAAAAGCACATCGCTACTGCGTAGATTCTAAATGGATTTTTAGAATAAAAAAAGAGCCGGGGAAGATAAGGTACAAGGCGAGACTCGTAGCCAGAGGTTTTTCTCAAATAAAAGGGGTTAACTGCAACGAAACTTTTGCACCTGTAATACGCCACAGTACTTTGAGGCTACTTTTGGCGCTAGCTGTTGAAAATAATCTAAAAGTTGATCAGATGGATGTCGTTACCGCGTTCTTAAATGGAGACTTAAAAGAGAAGGTCTATTTAAAACAACCGAAAGGTTTTGAAGAAAAAGGTAAAGAAGGACATGTCTGTCTACTGAAGAAAGCTATTTATGGTCTAAAGCAAGCTCCCAGAGCATGGTACGAGAAATTGAACATGGTGTTGTTAGACATAGGTTTCAAGAGATGCGAAACTGAACCATGTGTTTACAGAAGAAAGAAGCATGACTGTATGATGATTATAGCAGTTTATGTAGATGATATTCTTATTTTTTGGAACAATGAGAAGGAGAGAATAAAATTGAAAGAAAAACTTAAAAGAAAATTTGTGATGAAAGATCTAGGTGAGGTAGATGTCTTTCTTGGAATGAAAATCAAATGTCAGGACAACTCTATACAACTCAACCAAACTGAGTATCTTGAGAGAATTTTGAAGAAATTTGGAATGAGTTCCTGTAAGAGTGTAAAGACTCCTGTTGAAAGTGGGATTAAACTTGTAAAACCACAGGATAAAAATTACATTCCACCAATGGAACTGCCATACAGAGAACTAATTGGTTCGTTAATGTACTTAGCCGTATGTTCAAGACCGGATATCTCATACGCAGTTAGCTATTTGAGCCAATTTAACAGCTGTTACGACAAAACACATTGGGCAGCTGCAAAGCGTGTGCTAAGATATTTGAATGCAACCAAAGAATTCGGACTAACATTTAAAAAGACGGGGAATAAGCTTGTTGGTTATGTAGATGCTGATCACGCAGGCGATGTGTGTGATCGAAAATCATACACTGGTTTTGTATTTATACTTGGAGGTGGTCCCATAGCATGGGAAAGTCGTAAACAAACGACAGTAGCACTCTCAAGTGCAGAATCTGAATATGTGGCACTTTCAGAGGGGTGTAGAGAGTCTGCATTCTTAACTGCACTTCTAGCCGAATTGACTGGAATTAATGAAGTCGTAGAATTATTAAGTGATAGTCAGTCTGCGATTCACATTGCTGAGAATCCAATGCATCATCGAAGGACAAAACATATAGATGTGAGGCATCACTACATTCGGGAAATGGTGAGAATGGGCAAGGTAAGGCTAAGTTATCTTCCGACGAACGAGATGCCTGCAGATGTTTTTACGAAAGGGCTTAGCAGAGAAAAGCATGAAAGATGTATGAAAGGAACGCAAGTTTGAGGAGGAGTTGGACTGGCTCTAGGATCTCATTTAAGGAGGAGTGTTGAAAGAGGATAAATGAGAATTTAAAAAAAAGAACATTTTCAAATTGAATTGTTCTATACGTGTCACTCATCAGTACTCATCTGTCTGTTCTTGTCATGCTTTGTAAAAATCTATATTAAATAAAAATAACGTATTTGGTTCATGGAACCTTACTTATTTTATTTCTAACAAAAATAACCGCTTGTTGTCTCTATCAGTCTATCAGAAAGTTGAAATTCTTCAGTCAGTCAGGTCCCCGCTAGGGTAATAGTGTTCTGTGGGTTAGTTCTGATGAACAAAAACAAAACAAGGTTGAGTAAACGTCATTTCTACAACCTGTCATGGCTGTCATAACTCATAGGACAAACGTAAAACATTTTTAATTTTTATTTTGTACATAAAAACCATTTGATATTATGAAAAAAAAAAACTTTATTCTATTCAGGGGTAAGTTTCCCAGCTTTGCCGAAATGTACATGTTATGGCCGGAGCCCCATATAAAAATGAAACATATATAACTAGATATTCTGTGAATATTTCAAGCGTGCCTGTTGCCGTTATCAATATCGAGCAAAAACGAGCAAAAAATCACGTTTGTTGTATGAGAGCCCCCTTAAATATTTTATTCTGTTTTTTAATATTTGTTGTTATAGCAGCAACAAAAATACATCTATGAAAATTTCAACTGTTTAACTACCACGGTTCATGAGATACAGCCTGGTGACAGACGGACAGATGGACAAACGGACGGACAGCGGAGTCTTAGTAATAAGGTCCCGTTTTAACCTTGGGTACGGAACCCTAAAAAGCAGTTAAGTTAACAATATTATTATTTACAAATTACATTTATCGTCCATTCAGTACCATTTGCTATTTTATGTGTGGAGTATTATGCTTTCTGTAGAAGAGTTTAGTGAAGACAATTATCAGAAAAAAGTGTGGGCCCCGTCAAAGATTCTGATAGCTCATTGAGGCACGCATGGAACACGACGCGCCGACGACTTGGGCCTGGTCGTTATTGGACGGTGAGCTAGTGAGCTACCCATGCTCGCCGCCAGCAAACCCGTGCCTACTGCGACCGGAGATCGGCTCGTAATCCCAGATCCCCGGGGCGTCTCCCGCGGCGGCTGGAACGTGAGAAAGAGAGTTGTCTCTCTCTCACGTGTTCAGTCTCTTCCTTCGCTAGCAAAATTGCTTTGCAGATGAAGGTGACTGAATCCCATTCCCTCTCACCCCGCACCATGGTCTGGACCAGGGCCGAACGCAAGAGGTCACCACCGCCGATTACCTCTACGAGGACACATCAGTGCTCTCCCAATCGAGGCACACCTCCACCGTATGCTCCACGGTGTCCTCCGGACCGTTCTCACAATGAAGACTCTCGAGCACATATAGGCACTTTGATTTTATAACGAACTTTTGAAAACCTTCAAAAACGGTCCACGGACGTATCCCGAACACAAGGAACTACCTAAAACGATAAATTGTTCGCGACTCATTGCATTGTCTTGATAATTTAGCTCATTGTCCATAAATATGCAAAATATCACGTAATCATATCACCTAGTTCATGCAATAAAAATAAAATTCCGAAATGAATGTAAGTACGCGCAAAACTTCGGAAAGACTGCACCGAATTGGATAACTATTTTTGTGTTGTGTGTGTCATGCATGTCAGAACATTATTATAATATATGTTTACGAAGTACGAACGCAGACGAAGTTTCGGGTAGAATCAAGTATTTTATAAAGTTTAGAATATACTATATAAACTTCGATAGACAATAACTATGAATGTTAACAATATAATATTCTATATTTGTGGTACATTGCAAACGAACTTGACAGAGCACTGTTCAATGTTAGTGGAAATGCTTTAAGATGTTTTAAGAGGAATAAAGTATCTTACCTATACAACATAGAGCGATGTAATCTTTCGGCGTAGCAGCTCCTTGCGGCAGGCTCCATGCTATTTTAAACTCGTTCCCTTCCGCAGTCCAGCTCAGCGTCGATCTCTCATTGGCACCGTATAAGTCCGTCTTCTCATCCAGCTCACTACTCAACGTCTCCTTGTGTATGGCATCTATAGCACTATCTTCTTTGGATGTATTGGCACTTGGTTCTTCGGTATCTATCGTCATAGGACAGTCTTCAACTTTCTCTTTCAGTCCTATCTCGTTTTCGACTACTGGTTCGCCGTTTTCCACCACTACTTCGCCATTTCCGACCACAGCTTCGCTATTAAGAACTAGTTCCTCGTTATTCTCGACAAAGGCATCGCCGTTTTTGCCCACTGTTTTTTCTTTTTCGACCACTGCGTCGCCGTTTTCAACCACGGCTTCACCGTTTTCGACCACCGATTCCTCATTTCCGATCACTTTATCGTCGTTATCATCAGTCTGTTTTTCATCTTTCATGGAACAGTCAACGTCATGTTCTTTAGACATGACTTCGATCACACGATTTAGTTACACATTGCTTTGTTTCATTGAACTAAAGTTTTGTTATCCAGAGAAAAACAACTCAATATGTTAGGATCTTAAAAATACAGAGGAATAACTATGCGAAAGTATTTCTAAGCTCACTCGCATTACACAAAGCAATTAAACAAAACCTACAAAACCAGATATAAGAATCACGAGAGTAACCAAACAAAGTTCAAAAAGTTATAAGATGCAGTAGCAAGAACATAAGGGTGGTTCGTGAGAAGGGACACTGAGACTGACACGATGGGGGGTGTTGGGGCTAGCGAGACGAGCGCGGGGCGGGGGCGAGCGGCGACGTCGCGACGCCAGCCCGACCGGCGCCGCCGCCGTCGTCGACCTACTGCCCACTAATGCGGCCTATTCAACTCTTAGCAAATCACTACAAGTGTAATGATTACAGATACTGAAATCATAAGGATTCTTGCACAGATTTTCCAATTACATCAGTTGTTATACATGAGACAGACTAATTTACTACAAAATATATGACTATTATGTTTTATGTGGCATTTCTACATGAATTGGAAACACAAAACATAAATTGGTAGTGGGTCTGACATATGCCAGCCAATAGGTCCTAGCGATTTTGGAAATGACTGCATCTTGGTAATTTCAAATAATGCTCAATTTTTATATTGTATTTATTTATGGCTATTCAAATAATACAAACAATCAATATGAGTGCAACATTGGGATTTAAAAATAAAGAGCAATGGCATTCTACTTCCCATCTTGGTGCAGTCACAAGCGTGATAAAAATTATACCATATAAAATAATAAATCTAAGACAATATTGTTTGATTAATATGCATCATCATATATATAGTTTTTGCAAAAGATAATCGGTATTACTTAAGTCAAAAACTTATGAGGATTTGTTAAATTTAATCATGATTTTGAATCTTATGAATGTAAACATATTTATCATAAAATGAAATACGCGCATTTACAATAAATTACCAAATAATATAAAAAAAATTAATGCTACACAATTCAAAACAAAATTAAAGCTGTTGTTAATTGAAAAATGTAATTAAGTATATGATTGATGAATTTTTGAATGATAAACTAATGTAGACTTATGAATATTGACATATTATACCTATCAAATAATTGTATTTACCTCTCGCATGATTAATATTTTTTTTTTTGTTTATTTTACATGCAACCATATATTTGTACGCCTCTTGGCATAACATAGCGACCTATCTTTAATTTAAGAACTGTATTCACTACCTATGTTACACAAATAAAATTGATTTGATTTGATTTGATTTGAAACTGACTACACCCAGCACATATTAATTTATTACACACAGGGTAACATTTACTCATAACAAAATGCACATTTGGTGGTCCCGGATTGGTTCATGAGAAATACAGGAAGAACTATCGAGAGGCACAACCCTTTCCAAATATGACTAAAAATATATTAAAGGGAAATTATGGAAAAGCAAGGTTTCAAGCTAGTAAATAAAAAAAAAACGCTACCTAAATAAATAGGAATAAAATCAGCATCATTAATGTTATTGTTATTTTTTAAATTAAACTACCGCTTTTAAATGCATTTACTGTACATAATTTTAATTACTTTTTCTTTGGTTTATTGTACCGTTATTTTTATAATCTGCTACCTATAAATCAATAACTGTGCAATAAAAACAATATCCGCCACACCGATACAATTAGACCCAATGGCAAGAAAATGATATAACACCACTACATACACTTTTCGGGAAATTATTCAGAGTTTTTCACATAAAATTCACTGTCGCTAATTTTTTTATAAGAAATATTCGAAAAAGATTGGCTTTTATCCAATGCAGATTCTTTCCGCAGCGGATGACATTGACATTTGATTTGTTTAGAAATTGAACACGGATGTGATGAAAAAATACCTTTTTAAAAGTTTGGAGAACTTTATGTGATTCGAATTGAATCTATAGAAGTAATATAAACATTTTATTTTTATAGACTAGTTACCTATGTCGAAACATTTTTTTGGCACAATGACATTCATACATTGTGAAGCGAGTCGCAGTGAGGTGTTTGGTTATTTATTAATTACTAAACGAACAGCTCGCTGTCGAATAATGAATTCGTAACCGCGTTCCATCTTGCTTGACTGTCAATTTTCAGCATCATATTCAATAAGGTTTGTTTAGTGTAATGTGTAATGTATCAGCAGGCCTACTAAAGAATGCTTGTGAAAATGTGATAAAAAATATTATGACGTTCAAAGTTTTACTTTATCAAACTAGAGAAGCCACGGAACGAGAAGCAAACAATACATTTTTGAATTTAAAACAGTGCTCTCAAAGTTAAAATACGAAGTAAATAATTGTAAATATAATAATGGCTTCAATAGCACCTTCGGATTCAGAATCTAATGTGAGCGGCTTCTACCGTTATAGTGATAAAGCCGTAAAACATTCTTATACTTCTATGATACAGGTAAGAAGCATCGTATATTTACCTTGAACTCTGAAAACAGCATTTAGGGATGATTTGTATAGTTAACATCTTTTGAATTTTTGTTTATCTACAGAACATGGAATCAATCAACCAGGACATATTACAAGTTGAGAAAAATGTTAAGAACTTGATTCAAATAGCTGGACCCTTGGAGGGTCAACTGTCTGTGCTGTTACAATCACTGCCAAAGCCTAGCTTTAATCTTCCCATGGAAACTGATTAAAATTACACTATTTACTATGTGGGATATGTATAAGTATATTATTATGACATCTTCAGACCTTATGTATTATAATAATAGAATGGTTTTTAGCAAATCATATTTAAAAGAATTAACTTCTTTAAAATCAGCGGTATCTGCAAAGAAATATAACTTGATGTAAAATATGTATTGCCCATTTTTATAATTTTGTATAAAAAAAATGTTACCGTAACAAACTATTTATTTTAATGTACTTATTCTATTTGAATCCTTCCCATCCTTTTTCCACAGAGTGGAAGATAATTATTGCGAGGATTTCCAAGCAATGCTTGCAATGTTTCTGCACATGCAGATGCAATATAATGCAGGTGTAGTACTTTACAATAACTATCAAACTTGCACGAAAAACAATAGCAAGGTATAATTACTTAATGAATATTCAGGATGGAGGTACTAATTTCTGTACATGTCATTTGCGCAGGGTGTGTTATATACATGATATTTGCTCTGTTGAAGTACTTGAGTAGGAAAGCAAAGAAATTTTTTTCCAAAGCCTACCTCACAGTCACAAGTACCTGTGCCAAGAGGTATATGGTATCTGCACTACTTGATGAACAAAAGCCTCTTTGCAGGGCAGAGAAATGTATGTGTGTATTTAAAAAAGTAACTGTCAATCAATAAGACATTAAAAATATTTCATGGCATACCTCAAAAAAATTAGAATTTTGTAAATCACTTTAACTTGGCAACAGTGTGGCTAAAATGCATGAAGAAATAACAGTGACTACGAGGGCGAAGTCGCCGAGTCGCACCGAGGCCATCACCAAAGCTCTAGTCAACCGCCCTATATATAGCAATGGTGTTCTGATAGGCTAGTATAATATAATCAAAGCTTTTAACTTGTTTAGTATTGAGGAGTTAGTTGGCGTGATTCGTTCTCTCGTCGAGCATCTTCATTCTGGGCTTATGAAAAACAGGAAGATAGAAAAGAGAGCTTTGCTATGCAGTGCGACACAGCAAACTCAAATAAATGTTGGTTATATGGCACAAAGAGTACCGTAAAACGGGGTTACTTTGAGAGCTGGGGTAACTTTGATGATAGCTAAACTTAGTATATTTTTTCGGATTTAAAGCGTGATTTTGAACGCAGCCTAAATTTTTTTTGTTTATTTATTTATTTAAACTTTATGTACAATTGTGTTACATGGGCGGACTTAATGCAGCAAGGCATTCTCTACCAGTCAACCTTTGGGTTAAAAAAAATAGATCGGTCATATTTTGCCTAAGCTCCAACGAGTAGTGTTCAGAAATAAATAAAATTATTTAGGTATTAAAGTTTTGTGTTAAAAAGGCGTAAAAAATTTGGCTGAATAATTTCAGTGACACAGGTGTAAGTATAATTGTTTGCTTTCTAATGTTTCACTATTTTAATTTAACAGTTCTTAAGGATATAAAGTACGTTTGTATTATTGGTTTTGGTCGCCATTTTGTTTTGCATGAACACTTTAAGTTCACCGGGGCAACTTTGATAGGACATACTTTGATAGTTATCAAATTTACCCCAATGGTCGTGGTTATAGATGCTGGCGGGAAACATTCCGAATCATTCCCGTCGAATACTTCGGAAGTATTCTGAAATATTCCGAAACTTTGGGAATATTTCAACTGTCAAAAAAAAACGGGAAAATCGACCTTTGAAGTCTGTTAATATACCAAAACCTGCTCCTAAGTAGGTAAGAACAAATACTTTTCTGAAAACCGCATCAAAACGTGTTTGCTTGCAAGGTTTGCCTTTATTTGCTTTTATTGACTGGGCTATTATACGCGTTAAGTAGGTAGGTAATGATTAATACCTACCTATGCGACTCGCGAATACCTACTCGCGATGCGTACAGAGCTACATATAAACTAACCAAAAACATAGGTACCTAACCCTTTTTCAAATAACCAGGCAAATCAAATATGCTTGGCCTGGTTTTTTTATTTCACAACTGACATTTAAGGCTATAATCGCATAGCACGACTTACAACTCGATCGCCTAATGCATGTATTTTGACCAATAGGATGCACGAAGCGTATTTTAGTAGTGTTCGTAATAGTAATATTACGTATTAATATAATGTTACACGCCCTGTACTCACAAAATGCATATTATTTCTAATTGGGCGAAAACAGGAAGGGATGTGGTTTGTCACTAGCCGCGCTTCCGCAGAAATATTTTCTTAAGTGAGTATGCGTAGGTATCTTTGGCCGATAGTACCTACCTAAAAACAAAATAATAAAAATCCTGTTAATCGCAGGCTAATAAATCTACCTATAAAAGTATCAACATATACTTAATCAATCCCATTTATAATAAAAAAATCATTTATATTTTACTCTCGTAGCGTACATACGTACTCTCGCAGTGAACAATAATTAACTCAACCACCACACAACAAGCAAACACATTTATTTCCATTGAATTATTCGGGCGAAATATTCGGAAACATTCGATTGCGGGGTACGAATCTTTCTCGCGCGGGTGAAAACTTCTCCGGGGAGCAGCATCCCCTCCCTCTTACCGCACCCCGCACCGCCATCGCCTGCACGCACGACTCGTGCCCGGTGGCTAGAGATGGGTTGTACTAGGTAAATTTGGGACTAGGTGCACCTATTCTTAGTATTTAAAAATACGTGATCCAGATACCTATTCCACCTAGTCCCTAGTCCACCTAGTATCAATTATTACTTATCGAATGTAGTCATGGTGCACGTACTTAGTCCAAGTAATTTTTTTATTGTGGCTACTAATTTTGTAGGAAACAGCTAAACAACAAATGAACACGGTATTTTTTTATTAAATTTTACGATGACGGTCTTTAAGCTTCACGGACTCACCTCGTTGCCACTTCTCCTGTACTTGATATTTCTATTGAACTTAGGGTGTTAGCACCAGCAATCAGTGATAAGACTAGGTTGGTACCTAGTAATTGGACTTTATACTCGAGACTAGTCAGTAATCATTCGATCCGAGAATACTCGATCCGAATGAATACCACCTAGTCTCGACAAGACTAAGTATTACGAAGTATCTATTTACTTAGTCTTTTCGAGACTAGTTGGTACTCATTCGGATCGAGTATTCTCGGATCGAATGATTACTGACTAGTTTCGAGTATTGAAACATAAAGATGGGAAGACTACGGAATAGCGTAGTTAAAAAAGGACAGACTATATTTTCTTGCACAACACGCGTGCGCGTTGCGTAACTCTTATGTACTTTGAATTAGGGTTTAAATTCAAGTGACTGACAAACGAATGATTTTGACAAACATGAATGAGCGGTAAAGCAGGTTTATAACGTGTTGAGTGAATGGAATGCAATTACGCGTTAGTGCTATGAAGCCAGTTGGATTTCGCAATACTTCATGATACTAGGTGTTGTCAAAGTGAGAATAGGTGCCGCCTAGTATCGAAATTTACCTATTCTTCGGATCTGTTCTAGTGAATACGACTCATCTCTACCGGTGGCAGCGGCCGGCGCACAGAGATCGACGATCGATGCAAAATACGATTTTTAGCAAAAAAAGTTGAAATCTTAATAAATAATTAAAAGTTTCTTTAAATCAGAATGATTCAAAATGAATTTATCATTTTGAATAATTCCCATTTAAAGAAACTTTCCCCGAAGTATTCCGGAATTATTCGGAATTATTCAGAAGTTTTGCAACTATAGTCGTGGTACCCAATCTTATAGGATTAAGATACAAATTATCAATTTAACCCCGTTTTTTTCTTTTATTTTAGTTTCATCATGGTTCGCACCTACAAAAAGACCTCGGGTACCCGCAATTATAAAAATTACACAGAGGAGGCAATGGAAGAAGCAATAGAGATAATTACTAATAACGAATTGTGTATTAATGCTTCTGCAATTCAATATAAAATTCCATTTGGAACACTTTATAATAAATATAAAGGATTACACGGAAGAACGCCTGGTGCCCAACCTGTTTTCATGCATCATGAAGAAATAGCAATCATACGTGCTGCGGCTAGATGTGGTGATTGGGGTTTTCCACTTAATTGATCTCGAAGTAAATGTTAAGACTGATTAATGTTACTACTAATGTTACTTTATTTTCTTAAGTATTTGGTTTATATCGTTTGTAATAATTATAATACCCATTATCAAATTTACTCCTTGACTCAAAGTAATTCCAAAAATAACTAAATCGCGGTTTTTTAACGAAGTGGTTTTTCGATTAATAGTTAAATGAGTGGATAATCAAAATAGCCCCATAAACAATAAAACTTTGATAACTAGGTTTTTTTTTTTCTAAAAAAGTATTTACAAATTCAAATTTTTTTGATGCAATAATTAATTTACGTAATGAGTCTAGACTACTGGTTTTTTTAAACATTTTTATCGTTGAAATTGCAAGTGTGGCATCCATTTGAAGTCTATAACTAATCAATGTCACCCCGTTTTACGGTATGTAAAACCTAAATATGGCATTTCCCAGTGACTGTTTTCGTCACTGTCACCGCATCAATGAAAAATGCCAATTGTCACGTATCTTTTTTTTTTTTTAGGTAGGGCCACTCGTAGATCAGCTCAGTAAGGCTGTGCGTCTACTTAACCGGTCTGTTGTCACGTATCCAAATGCGCGCACCTTTATTAGGGATGATGTACTGCGGTGATAGTGCCGCAACAGTCACGGTGACAAAAATCACTAGTGCGTTTTCTCACTTACTTTACCACCCTATGAAACTAAATAGTTAAAAATAAATCTTTTCCCACAGGAAACTGGGTGGAAGACCGGATAGAATGTTTAAAAGACGGAACCCTCTACTTTCCTCCAAAAGATGAAATAGACTACATAAAAATGAAACCAGAATCGAGGCAGGCAAACTTTAGGCAAAACAAATTAAATAGTACACAGGTCAAGTACCCACAATATTTATGTATTTAGGACTCCCTCATCCATCTCTGCTTTTTAATTTTATAAGTCAATTAACTTTCAATTGGAATCGTTTTACAGAGTAATTTCTCATCAATAATACGTCACGATAGCCACGACTCGTGTGACAATTATGCGACTACAAACGATCTTGTTTACCACCACCTGCCGAAGCCTCTATGTGGTCCGAATCAGCGTTACTATAAAAGGGCGCAGCATCAGTTTTATCCCCAACCTGACCTAATGGAATGTTATGTAAGTAGGCAAGACAAGTCTGGTAGGTAACCGTCATCCTTAATTTTTCTGGGCACAGAGATCAGGATGTAATCCCCGGACCGGCAACTAGGTTTATTAATAAGAATAATAGGAGCCATGGTGTCACCGAAGGTTTCTGGTATATGCAACACTCCATATTTTTCTATTTTTTTTATTATAAAGAAGACTAAAGCCTCGTCCCCACTAGGAACATTTGTCGAGCGACATGCGACCCGGAGACATCGGGCGATGTCGCCCAACATCGCCCCACGTCGCCCGATGTCTTGTCTCCGTCCACATCAGTTCAGTCGAACCTATCATGTCTCCGGAAGAGGTAGTGTTGTACAGTGCGGCTTATATAATGATGAATGCATCAAGAACAAAAAAGAAGAGAAGATGGTGGAGTAAACAGTACTTGCGAAACAAAACAAGTGTATTTAATGATTTCAGTGTTCTAGACGGCTCATTTCATAATTTTACTCGGATGTCATCAACAGACTTTGAAATACTCTTGTGTAAAATATCCCCATCAATATCTAAACAAGGAACAGTTTCAACAATGTCGCGGCGATGTCGTCCGACGTCGCCCAACATCGCCCGATGTCACCGGGGACACATGTCGCTCTACAAATGTTCCTAGTGGGGAAGAGGCTTTATGGGTAAAAGAATTCACATAACTAGCAATCTTTTCTAACTCCTTCAACTAAGCAAATGTGTTTGTGTTCACGGCAATAGTGTAATGGGTGGGTTCGAACCCACGACGTCTCAATCACAAGTCCGACACCTTGGCCATTAAGTTATTGACGTTCAAGTTACCCTATAGCTTCCATTATAGCGTAGAGGGCTCTCTAATTAACACGATTTCGTTTTAAGGTACAGTACCACGACTCACTGCATCTGCACTGGTATAGGTACTGAAACCTGCTAAATTCTACTTTCCTTATTTTAAGGGCAATGTCACTGAGTGGGGCTTGAGGAAGTACTTAGAATACGAGTGGAAGTGCACAGATGTGTCAGACTACATATCGAGCCTGTACGACGACACATTTGTGCCCCCACGGCCTCACCAGTACCTACAGCGAAAAGAGAGGAGAGGGCGAAACTCGTGAGTGTGTTATTTATGTCTGTTGCTGTGTCGGGCCACAAAGTCCTAAATCAAACAAAATATGTTTTACAGTTTTACCTTTTTTTTTTATTGCAGAAGTTTCACAAAAAGTTTCTGTTTTAAGATGACAAAATCAAAACAATGATAACATCAAGAATCATTTTTCCACTCCTTGCAAAAATTATTAAGTCTTTATAATATCACATTTTGTTCGAGAATAGGACAGTGACGTCCATATAAAATTGTTAAAATACAATAATTCTTAATGCTTTCATATCGCCAACACCTGGCACCAACACGAGATCAGCAAATACGTCTTACAAACTAAGTTTAGTCTCAAACGTTACAACTAACAATCGCTTACAAACTAACATGATATAACTTAACAAAACGTTCTTAACATAATGGCTGTTCACGGAACTTTCATCAAAAATATAGAATAAAGAGGTAAGAGCTAGAAAAGTACGTACGAGTTTAAAAAAAAAACAGAAATGTCAAGGCTGGTGACTAGTTGTTTAGCGTCAACGAGATGTGAAGGAATCCACTTGCGGCAGTTTGATAAGACCAGACCCCCCAGGAGTCTTGAACATACTGCTTTGAATATATTGCTGATTTTGGGCAAACGAGTTGGCAGACATCATGTTTTGTTGAGCAAATTGAGCCTGAGGTATATGAACATGACCATTATACTGCATTTGTGGAAATACTGGCGAGCTTATTTGGCTAAAGTTTTGCGGTGACTGAAAACCATTTAAATGATGACTCATGGTTGAAAAGCGATCTAGCACCATTGGTTCCCCACAGACTGACTCTTCACGAGAAGGAGGCTGTGAAAACAGATTGCGCTGATTCACACTAGACGTCTGGGATTCAAAACCCGAACTTTGGCTTGAGGAACGACTACCGTTTATATTAAATATATGGCGCTCTCCTTCGGAACCCCAGTAGCCACCTGCCACCCAAGAAGTACTGTGACCCAGCTTGCTCGGCGATATAAGAGGCCTAGAACGAGCCATTGGCGTTGGAGCAACAAAACTTGGAGTGGCTGTGAATTTTCTCAAAGAGAAGATAGAATTCGTTTTTTTCTTGTTTATTTTTGTAGGACTACCTATACATAAGGAACTTATGCTTTCATCTAATTCAGAGTCCGAGTCGTCTTTCACGAGTTTCTGATATTTATTAAAGGAAGGTTTAACAAATAGGGTGTCAGATACAGAACTAGGACTTTTGTTAATAAGAGAATTGACGCAAAATGTTGGATTGAGTTTAGGTCTTGTCCATATACTGTCAGCTTTTGGTGAAAAGGTTCTGCCACTCATCATGCTGGAATTGAGCAGACCAGAATGTTCATTTGAAGACTCAGAAAAGTTGTGTACACCGAATTTACTCAATGAAACATCGTCATCACTGTCTAAATGCATAGGGTCATCATCGTCATCAATAAGTGTACTTGCTGAGGAGTTCACTAAGTTCTTCATATATTTTGGTGAAGTTGTAGCTCTCGCTTCCACTCTTCTTGTGTCTGTCGTGATTGATTTATATACCAATATTACTATAAAGGTACATAATGTCTGAAACAAAAGATTATACATTGTTTTATTTATAGAATATGTTCATATATGTATATTACATTAAATTTAATGAGTTAATTTATTTTGATTTTTATTCCTTAGCAAAGTCGTTTAGTATTATTTTGTTACTTTTCTTTGGGCTGATAAAGGGGTCTATGAGACAAGAACCATCATCCCTTGGACACTTGCATGAGAGTTCAGAACTATTTTGTTATTTAGATCAACTTAATTTATTGCAAGGTTCACAGGAACTTGTAAATTAAAACTTGAAATTTACCAACCTTTATGAAGCTTAAATAAATAGGTTCCACAGTCAAATAACGATGTCCCGTTGTAGCAATGACAAATATTAGCCATTGCAAGTCAATTATAATAGTGTTCATCAAGCTATTCACATTACAGACAAGTCCAATTATTTGTAATAAACATACAAGACTCCCTAAAGTTTCTTGTGTAGTCATATTAAATTGGTCTATGTATGTCATACTAAAATTAAGACTTTTTGGCATCATATTAACAGTATTTAAGTCATAGAAATAATTATCTAGTGCTGGGAATGTCATAGCTGTCTTCATTTCAATGATAGAGTATATTCTTTGTAGAAGACCTAGTACTATATTCTTTATATTAGTTATTGTACTAAGTAAATTCATGTATCTTAATGATAAGTTTGTGTAAAGTTCAAAAGAAACCAATATAAAAAGTATAACTGCTATAAGCATTGAGGTATTGTTTATAAGTTTTCTCAGCAGTTTGTCTTGTTTTAATTGCTTTTGATTGGTCTTGTCTATTGATGTTCTTGTTTCTAATAATTTAGATCCCAGTAGGGTTTCTTTCTCTTTGTGCAGTTTTGTTTGGAGGACTTTTCGGCAAGGGCTGCATAACTTGTAATACATCTCTAAGCGTAACCTGAAATTTATAAACACCTATTGTTATACATAACATCATTACATATAATCTATAATATATTAATATGTGAAGCAAAAATGTAACCCTTTTTACGAAAATTTCCTATGAAATTTTGCAAAAATAATATTTAATCCAAGAAAGTGTGCCAAAAGCTAATAGTTGTTTATAATAACATTCAGACTTCAAATGAAATATGGTTGAATATCAACCCCTTTGTGGCTTCAAGCATTATTTAATTCACAAGGCAAAGAATTATTGCATTATGTTTCTAGAATGATTGAATATAAAAGTTTTTTTTTTTTAGATGTTACTTTACAGAATATTTATTTATGTTTACCCATTACATAATAGAAACAGCCAATTAGAACTTACTAACTCATTCAAAACCAAGCCTATACCCTGTTTTTTAATCTCAGAGACAGAATTGACACATGCAAATGTCAAGCTTAGAAATAATGTTGCCAGCTCTTTTGTGCAGTTATACCTACGATACCGGTTTGTTGAATCGTAACTTTTTACCCGATTGCGTGACGCAAATGAGGGTAATGTGTTTCACAGTCTGTGTATTTATGTAAGTATGTATGTTTGTACCTATGTGTCGATGTACAGACCCTTTAGGTTCATAACGACAACTTCCCAAAACGTTCACTTTCCCAAAAAGTCCACTTCCCAAAATGGTAATTCCCTAAATGTCTATTTCCCATTTCGTCCTCTTTCCCAAAACGACCACAAAACTACAATTCCCAAAAAGTCCACTTCCCATAACGTCAACTCTCAAAACGTCCACTTTCTAAATAGGTTTTATTTATCAAAATGTTACGCGTTTCAGTTCCGTGACAAGACTTAACTATGCGTACCTTAATATGTTATATCTAGATGTGTTCAATGAAAATAATTTATTATTTCATGTAACAATGCAACAGTACCAAACGGTTTTGCAGGTCACAGTGGCTTAAGTGTTTTTAAAGATAATCATAGAACAACAAACCAAATAGAAGGATCGACGTCTTCGAGCCCAAATACCACAAAGCCCTAATTTTTATTTATTTTTGTATAAAATGAAGAAAGAGATTAAATACCAGGACAACACACTAACACGTTGCTTTTTCGAGACAGTTAACAGGACTAGACGGAATGGGGACATTTTATTTGGCAAAAAATATAGCATGTTACTGGAAAAACTACACAAAAAAAATATAACTCCGATTAACTTTAAAAAAAAAATTATTTACATGCGACTGCTAATAATCAATTGTAAAAAAAATCAAAACATAAATAGGTATTTCTGATTGCAGCCGAAGTTTTAATTGTGATTCTGTGTAAATGTGATTATATGTGAAAAGATCAAAGATTCTATTATATTTAAATGTTAAAAAGCAAATAAACATTGTAATCTCCATTACGCATTTTTAGTTACTCATTGTAGTCCTGTTTAGAAATAGGACGATAAAGCGATTCTTTTATTTTTCATGAAAATTCAAGTGTTAAATGTTGTGAAGTAGGTTTTGGGAGTAGACGTATTGAGAAATGGACAATTTGGGATCTGGTCATTTTGGGAAAGAGGACGAAATGGGTAATAGACATTTAGGGAGTTTTGGGAAGCACCCATTTTGGGAAGTGAACATTTTGGGAGAGTGAACGTTTTGGGAAGTTGTCGTTATGAACCTAAAGGGTACAGACCTAAAGCGTGGGCCAATTTGAATAATTCTCACGTTAATCAATTCGTCTAACTAACTAGAAATGAAACATCATATAAAAAGACTGAAGAATCGTAATACTAAAGGAAGGATAAAGTTGGAATTATTCCTTCTTCCTTGACTTATAATATTGTTATTTGATAACTTTATAGGCCAGCTAAACTTGGTGAATGTGGTGATGATTTTAGCACTTATATTGTGCTGGGTAGTAACAATACATTGGGCGTTTATTCATTGGCCGGCCCGGCAGGCATCAATACCAACAATGACAAACAATGACATTGGTGGACGCTTAATTCTATGAAGTTGTATGGAACAGTGTCTCATTGACCCGGCCCGACACCAATATTAACTGCAAGGTACGACCTTAGCTGGGATGTGTTTAACTTCTAATTTATTTACAAAAGGTATATTTTGTATTGAGCAGAGTTAGGGCACTAGAAGGCTCTATTTGTGCAGTTGATCCGAATAAACTTCTAAATACGCTTCAGGACCACAATTCCTAGCAAAAATTAAATAATCTGTGAAATCTTTAACATATTTAAACAAAGAAACTAAAAATAAAAAGGTAATAAAAAATCCTGTCTGCTCAACTGAAAGGAAAGAAACAAGCACATTTTTATTTAAAAAGTTACAAACAGGCCGGTCCCATCCCATTTTAATAAATATATAATTATGTTCGATTGGGTCCCGCCTGCTTGCATTAAATCGATATTTATAGTGTAGTTATTGTGTTTTTATGTGTCATCTGGGCCATTTAGTTGACGAAATTACTGATAGGTTTATCATAGACATAGAAATTGAGTCATTATTTGAATCTGATTAACAAATACCTATAATTAATTATGATCTTAATAACATATTTAATTACAGGTATATAGATATCATACATTATTAATTTAGTATTTCTAAATTTTAAATTAGCACCTACACATTATTTCAGGATAACGTATTATAAAAAACCGATGCTTGATTTTATTAACATTAAGTTTCGGTAGTGGCACATCACTAATTAAGATTTGCAAAAAACTGGCAATCATCGTAATGTCAACTTTGTCTCCGAGATTAAAAAACAGGGTATAGTTCTAATGAACTGCAGATCACAACTGATTTGCAAATTTCGTAATTTGCCTAAATTAATATCAGGCTGGTTCAGTAAAGATGACTTCTAAACATGACTGATAACAATAGTTAAACAATTAGCAGCCACTGAGATAAGTAGAATGTGCTAAATATGTGGCCTCCAATGTATGGCCATGAGAACAAGTGTTTGCACTTCAAATATGTGTACAAATAAGTCTCATTGGAATAAATTTTCATATTTCAGTGGCATTTAAACCATACTTGATTCTTTGTTTTGACCCTGAACTATACCATTCAAAGAAAAATACATTATTCAGGTTGCCATACCAAAAGTGCTCAGTCTTTTAACAGTTTTATTTTTACTTGTAGACCTTGAAACATGTACAAAATATATTTACCTGTATGATTCTATTTCATCATCATAATTCTTCTCATTCATAGGAACATAATTGGCTAGTTGTGCCACTTTCAACTGTTGGTTTATATTACACATCTTGCAGAGACCATTCCTTGGTGGACTGGATTTGAATACCTTTGGTGATTTGTTACCCTGGTCATTGTTGGCAGTAATCAGTTTATTGTAGTCCCCATCCTATAATTATGAAAGTAATAACTTAAGTTTGGTGCCTTTGACATGTCTATAACTAATATTCTATACATTTGACATCTTAAAACAGGAAAAAGATAAATATATTGGTAATATGTGAATATAGTAAGTACATGATTTGAAGTTTTCCAATCACTTGAAGTAGTATGAAGGTTGAATGGACAAGTAAATATACTGCTAGTTTAGCTATTTTATAGAATATATTAAATGACCTACACCTGACAGAGCTGAAACATTGCCAACTTCCATGTATCAGAGATTAGGTAAGGAAAAATTGAAGACACTTGTACAAAAATCACGTACCTACTTAACTATAGGATTTTATAAGGATATTTAATACCGATTGATGTTTATTACATAAATTCAATTGGAAAAATAATATAATTCATAATCAGTTGTAGGCTTACTTTGGTGAACCCATTGTACTGCTCACATTTTGGGCAAGTCCAGCTGTTGTGATCTGGATATTTTACCCAAAAATTATTGTTGCAGAACCAACAATTAACGCGCCACGGTAATACCGACCTGTAACAACAATTGAAATAAGATTAAAGTATTTTTAGATTCTGTCGGGCGGGAAAGCGTTCTCTATAACCTCACAAACTTACCGCAGTTTAAATAGTAATTTCACGAGTAACATGGTACATAAAGCAACGGCTATAATTATTTGAACTGACTGCATTTTATAAATATATTAAAATTTCATATTTTTTAAGTTTTTTCCTACAAATTCTTAAATTCCCTAACCTAAAAGTACACCCATTTTGTTTGCCATAGACTATTTCAATTAGAGATGAGTCGTATTCACTAGAACAGATCCGAAGAATAGGTAAATTTTGATACTAGGCGGCACCTATTCTCATTTTGACAATACCTAGTATCATGAAGTATTGCGAAATCCAACTGCTCTTAGGCCTCATAGAAAGAAAGAAAGAAAGAAAAAATATTTATTTGACGTCAGTACAATAAGCACACACACAATAATAATATTAAAAGAAAAAAAAGAAAAAAAAAGTTACAGAAAAAGAAAAATACAATCATAATACTATATGCCTACTGTGTGCCTCACGGCTGTGCCAAAAAGGTCCATTTCAGCATTCATGCCAGACAGGTTACGCTGTCTGACGCTGGTCTTCCAATGAACCTTGAGGGGGTAAGTGACAGACAGAAAACAGTTTCAAACATAATAAATAAATAAATGGTTATAATAAATAGATATCGAGTAAATTATTTAAATGTATGAGTTCGGTTTGAGAAAATTTCCAGTAACAAAAGTATTTTATTGTGTATTATGGTCTTATGGGACTGGTCACAATAAACAACATTATAAAATAAACAGCATTTTAATAACAAACAACTATTTATAGAAATAATAACAATCACCACTACAAAAAATATATATTAAAGAAAGAGAGAAAAGTATAAAATTATTAAATTAGCAAATTAGCAGCAGTATTTAAAATATGATATGAATCACGAAGATTAAGAAGAACAATGAACACTGAAAAATATATACATACATATGCGTAGGCCAAACGAAAACATGTTGTATGCATAAGTAGGTACGTACACGGTGCAGTCTGTAATTACTGAGCTTTTAAATGATTGAAACATTAATTTTGACCATATCCAGTTTCTGCTGTACAGCTATCAAATACTGCCGCAGTCGTGTTCTGAACGTGTGAATAGTGCCCAGTACCCGCAATGGTGGAGGAATATTATTCCACACTTTAGATGCAGCGTATCGGAAACTACCTCTGAAAGCTGCTGTCCTATGAGATTGTGTTGATAATTGCTGCGCACAAAGCCTAGGTGCGCACTCTCGTTTACTAGCCATCCAACTTAACTTGTCGTACAAATACTTCGGCTTCGTAGTCCTAATAACACTAAAAAGAAGACACGCTAGATGTAACTTTCGCCTCGACTTCATTTTGAGCATACAGTGTTTGTTCAGATAAGGGGTGACGTGACTTCTAGGGGGAACCGAGTAACAGAATCGAGCACACGCATTTTGGACTCTTTGTATAAGTCTATCCGTACGGGCCAGCAAGCGTGGGCCGTAAACCGTATCAGCGTAATTTAGTTTGGATAGTACAAGGGTTTCGACTAGCTGTTCGCGTAGCTTTTCATAGCACTAACGCGTAATTGCATTCCATTTACTCAACACGTTATGAATCTGCTTTACCGCTCATTCATGTTTGTCAAAATCATTCGTTTGTCAGTCACTTGAATTTAAACCCTAATTCAAAATACATAAAAGTAACGCGACGCGCACGCATGTTGTGCAAGAATATATATTCTGTCCTTTTTTAACTACGCTATTCCGTAGTCTTCCCATCTTTATCTTTCAATACTCGAGACTAGTCAGTAATCATTCGATCCGAGAATACTCGATCCGAATGAGTACCAACTAGTCTCGACAAGACTAAGTATATACATACTTCGTAATACTTAGTTTTGTCGAGACTAGTTGGTACTCATTCGGGTCGAGTATTCTGATACTTCGTAATACTTAGTCTTGTCGAGACTAGTTGGTACTCATTCGGATCGAGTATTCTCGGATCGAATGATTACTGACTAGTCTCGAGTATAAAGTCCAATTATTAGGTACCAACCTAGTCTTATCACTGATTGCTGGTGCTAACACACTAAGTTCAATAGAAATATCAAGTACAGGAGAAGTGGCAACGAGGTGAGTCCGTGAAGCTTAAAGACCGTTATCGTAAAATTTAATCAAAATACCGTGTTCATTTGTTGTTTAGCAGTTTCCTGCAAAATTAGTAGCTACAATAAAAACTTGACTTGGACTAAGTACTTGCACCATGACCACATTCGATAAGTAATAATTGATACTAGGTGGACTAGGGACTTGGTGGACTAGGTGGAATAGGTATCTGGATCACGTATTTTTAAATACCAAGAATAGGTGCGGCTAGTCCCAAATTTACCTAGTACAACCCATCTCTAATTTCAATTTAATTTGAAATTTCATGTGGATGGCAAAATTGACAAATGGCGAGTTGGAATCAGTGTTGCCAAAAACCAAGAAATTCATTTAAGCCGGCTCCACACGTTGGCCAACACGGTGGCGAATGTAGTGGCCAGTGCCTATTCGCCAACGTGTAGAGGGGGTGTTTGTGCATCTTGGGTTGTATTGGAATGATGGCCGACGAGTTGGCGCGAGATCCGTGTGGTGTCGGTTTTTTGCAAAAGATCAAAGGGTTGTTGGCCGAGCATTGGCTACCGCGTCCACACGTTGGCCGCGCGTTTAGTATGCTACGAGCTCCCAGAACGATCGCACGCACCTGATTAAACATTTTAACCGACTTAAAAAAAAAGAAGGAGGTTCTCAGTTCGTCTTGAACTTTTTTTTTGTGTATGTTACCTCATAACTCGAAGTCAGCTCGACCGATTTAGAAAATTCTCTTTTCATTTGAATTGGTATAGTTTCTAGTTGGTCCCATTGTTACGAAATCAGGATCTGATGATGGGATCCTGGAGAAATCGAGGGAACTCTTCAAATATTATAGGCACATCTATAGCGTTTTGGTTATATCTTATAGTATCTTGTGCAGTTGCTCTCGAAAAGCACCATTTGGGGAAGTGGAACTGATGATGAAGACCACAGATGACCACCGAAACTACTCAATAATAAGTATTTCATGGATTGCGATTCGATTACTTGAATATGGATGTTAAGCACTTTATGTTCGTCACAATGCATATGGTGATGTAGAGCTGATGGTGAAGTACCAGGAGAACTCCTCAAAAATTAACGGCTCTGCATCGGGAAAAGCAATATTTTGTAAAAGGTGATAAGTAGTTGATATTTTGGCTTTTGTAACTAGATAAATTACAAACCGACCCACTAAAAAGCGAGAAAAAAACTTTTTAACAAAAAATAAAACCGACTTCCATATTAAAATACTACAAAGGCAAAAATAACTATAATTTCGGAAGGCGGTGTCAAAAAAAGAAAATACAAAACGAATAACACCGACTACCGAAATTAAAGTTAGGTATTTTTGGCGTTGTATTGTTTTGATATGGAAGTTGGTTTTAATTTTTGTTAAAAAGTTTTTATAGTCACGCGTCGGTAACAACTAGTGTAAACAAAATGTCAGTAATGACTAATATCGAAGAAACTTTTCAGTTTATAGAGCTCTACCAAGCCGTAAATTGTTTGTGGAACCCAAGAAGCAGCAGTTAGCGCCTCAATACCCATTTTAATAAATACGTCCGCACATTGGCCTGAATCGTAGCAAACTGAACGACCTTCCAACGTGTGGACGCTATCACGAACTCTTGGCCAATATGCTGGCCACTACATTCGCCACTGTGTTGGCCAACGTGTAGAGCCGGCTTTATCTTGGCACCGACTTCAGCCATCTGTAGCCGGCTCTACACGTTGGCCAACACAGTGGCGAATGTAGTGGCCAGTGCCTATTGGCCAACGTGTAGAGGGGGTGTTTGTGCATCTTGGGTTGTATTGGAATGATGGCCGACAAGTTGGCGCGAGATCCGTGTGGTGTCGGTTTTTTGCAAAAGATCAAAGGGCCGAGTATTGGCCACCGCATCCACACGTTGGCTGCGCGTTTAGTTTGCTACGAGCTCCCAGAACGATCGCACGCACCTGATTAAAATTTTTAACCGACTTCAAAAAAAAAGAAGGAGGTTCTCGGTTTGTCTTGAACTTTTTTTTATGTATAACATAACTCGAAGTCGGCTAGACCGATTTAGAAAATTCTCTTTTCATTTGAACTGGTATACTTTCTAGTAGCTCCCATTGTTATGAAATCAGGACCTGATGTAAATAATAATGAACTGCTAAAAATAAGAGACAACATTATTCAAAGACGGTGTGTTTAAAAGATGTTGATGACGTCACGCTGAAGTAGGTGCACGAAGGCTGTGCTGACGTTCATGTTCGGGGTCACCAGTTTAAAGAGATAAGGAACAGTGTGTAAAGTTCACTCATACTCCATAGAAAAGGGAGGATCCTCCAACCAGACGAGTTTTGTGTCTGGCGGGCAACTGCCCAATGATGTCGGGAGTTTGTGTGTACATGCTAACTGCGCGGAAAACGTGTCAGTATGACGCATTGCTCGCATGTGGCGTTGTAGATACCGCTGCAATGTGAATCAAAATAATTTTACAATAATTAAAAAAATCAAATACGGTATTTGATTTTTTTTGTATATGATTTTACTAATTGCCTAAACACCCATACGGCGTTGTGTTTTTAATACACTTTCAAAATGTCCACCACCTTGTTCAATACATTTTAATTACAGTTTTCATAATTGATATTTTAATTTAGAAAGCATTTCAGTGTCATTTTTCACTATTTCAAAAGCGTTCACTATTCTATTTTTTAGGTTCTCGGCACAAGTTGTCTCACTAAAAGAAACTAACGATTTACTACCGCACCCCCACAAAATAAGCCAAGAGCCGATCTGGGAGGCCACTGGACAGGGCCGCCGCGACCGATCCAGCGCTCTCCAAACTCATCATCAAGGTGCTGTCGAACACTCCTAGTGAAATGAGCAGGGGCACCATCGTGTTGGTAGAAGGATAGGAAAGGAAGAGAATGTCAGGTAAACTAATAGGGTTTACGCAAATAACACAATGTTATCGGCACTCTTTTGTTAAGTACCGACATCGTCGGCGCATCCCGCCAGAGCTGTGTTACATTTAGTGTAACATTTTAAATAATACAATGATAAACTTAGGATACATTTTTAAAATTCATAAAAAATAGAGAATCTTCTAATATATAAAATTCTCGTGTCACAATGTTAGTTACCTTACTCCTCTGAAACGGCTTTACTGATTTTTACCAAATTTTATATGCATATTCAGTAGGTCTGAGAATCGGCTACTATCTACTTTTTAACCTGGAATTCCCACGGGATCGGGATTTACGCGGGAAATCCTCCCACGCGAACGAAGTTGCGGGCAGCAGCTAGTAATTTTGTAAAATCACTAACAATAAAATATTTTTAGTGTTCTTTACTGCACGATACAATAATTTTATTGCAAACATAAAACAAATGAAAGTTTTATATTTTTTTTTTAGCAAATCGTGTGATAATATTTGGAATGTCTTAATTTGCAAAATTTTAGATGATTTTCTATTTGCGGTGTAGGATTTGGGGGGGGGGGTCATGTTTGAAGTTCCTGTGACCCCCCCCTCCTTCGGACCGCGCCTGATGATGTCCCAGTATGTACCAATGACACCGGCCCAGACGTTAACTGAGAAGCGGCGTTGGAAGGAATCCAATCTGCATGCGTGAGGATTTTCGTGCATCCATAAATGTGTGTAGTGTTAATTGTGTATATCTCCACACATGTGAATGTACTTTCATCTATCCAAATTATGTTCCGCTGCCAATTTTCTAATAACCAGCGGCTGAACTGCAAGCGTGGTGTGTAATCGTTTGGAGTCAACTCCTGGCATCTTCTGAAGTGGAATGGATGTTCTTTATGACCACGAAGTGTTCTCCACACATGCATATGACTACATTCAAAGCGTGGCGCTGCTTCTCGGGTACTGGCATGGGATTCTCATCGAAATAGTCCAGTATTTCGTTATGAAGACGAGTACGGTACGTGTACGCACATTTGCTCCCCTGTTGATGGCCGTGTTCGGACGGAACGTTCCGTGGTCGCGAAACCGCTGAGTAGCAGCTAACATAGTTCTGTGGACTACTTTTGTACGTAAAGTTTGGTTGAATGTTCTGCAAGCTAGAGCTACATTATCACCACATCGTGCTAAAGTCCTCACCATTTCGGTGTACTAAACATTTGGGTATTGGAAAGACATCGCTCGCGAAAAATTATTTGCAAACACTACGAAAACACTTTCTACTGATAATGTCCGCGCGTGACTAATATTGCTTACATTGAAACTTGAAGTTAGCTTTCATCGTAGCCGCGCTAGCGCCCGCGCTGGTAGCTATCTCGCTCTATGCCGAAAGAAGAAGAAAGGGAAAAAGGAGAAAGGGACGAAAACAAGCATGAAATATTTTGTATTTTGTTTGTTGGCTTATCTATTGTGTCCTCCCTTTGTCCAGTGCTTGTTAGTGTATGCGTGCGGTTAAATCGCTATGTTTACTTAACTGTATTTATAAAGAGTTTAACGTGCTTAAAATAAGGTTCATTTTTCTTTATTTTGTATTGAATGACGGAATTTGTATTATCTAAATATATATAACTCAAAGGTGACTGACTGACTGACTGACTGACTGACATAGTGACCTATCAACGCACAGCCCAAACCACTGGACGGATCGGGCTGAAATTTGGCATGCAGGTAGATGTTATGACATGATATGTTAGCGGATGCCTAATCCGCTAAGAAAGGATTTTGCGAAATTCCCACGGGATCGGGATTTACACGGGAAAAACTTCCCACGCGAGCGAAGCCGCTGGCATGCACAAGCTAGTTACAAATAAAACTGCAATTTTAAAAGTCTTATTGCATTGAGTTACGGTTCATATCAGTTTGTTTTGACTGTACAAGGGTAGTTTGACTGTAATTTACGTAGTTTTAATTATTTTTGGGATAAAAAATTACCTATATTTAAAATGATAGAAATCGATTCAGTAAATGATTTCGAACAAACTACTTTCAGGATGTGCGTTAATTATGTTACATGTTGTATACATACACACATACTGGTCAAATACAAAACCTTTTTTCAAGTCGGCTAAAAAGCAAGTACAATGTAAATTATATAACAGCAACTAGCTAAATCTTTTGGAAGGGTATGTGTGATTACTAGGGATCCATCGAAGATAATAAAACTCACGTCGGAATGTTAACTGAATACTGAATGATTTATTGTCGAAACACCTGCTTATATATACATTTGCTAAGATTAGGCATGACAAACACAGTTTCTAAGCTCTCGACCAATGGCGAAGCGCCGCCGGGCGAGCCGCGCGCGGGGCGCGGGACGCATTCTTGCCCGCGGCACTAGATCGTCGCGGACCTATATATATCGAAGTGGGGTGCGGGCGCGGTGAACAACATTCCGCTTCCGACGCTCGCCCGCGTCAGTCGTGCCGATCCGCGCTCTCGATCGTTCCGTGCCTGAGTCATCGCTCTGCTTCGTCACGCCCGCCGTGACGTCACTCGTAGTCACCGACTACGACGCCTGGTCCGGATCCGCCTTTTTCGAGGCGGTGAAGGATATCCTGTTTCTATAACAGAGTATCGTCAAAAACAATTTGGTTTGGCCCCTTCAGGGTAAAACCACAGTTTCGTGGTCCTTGGTTGGAAACCTCACGGTGTCAACAATACCAAGGGGGTGCTGACCCGACGCACCCGCTGATCCCCTTCAGGGTGAAGCAGTCAATTGGAGTCGAGTGCTAGGTTTTGGCCTTGGGGGATCTCCTAGTCAAACCTAGTTACTGAGTTCTCTTCACAGCTTACACACCTAGTGTCGGTTGGGTGTATCTACCCCTTCGCACTAGACACAATAGGGCCCGGTTCGCACATTATGACTGGCGACCGGTTACAAGCTTAGGGCACACCATTAGGCACACACCTCCCTGCTATCCCCGCAGGGAGCATACTCACCTCCGGGTCATTCCCGCCCGGAGGGGTAGGCAAATAAGACCATTCAGGCCACATCAGACGGCAACACAGTTACCGAGTTTGTCTGGGTTTCTCTTCTCGGTAACATAGTGTTAGGAGAAACTCCGGGGCAGGGCTCTTTTGGGGACCGTCTGCTCGGGGAGCTCACGTTTGTCGTGTCTCCTCGAGGCTCATGATAGGTTTAGGAGAGTAGGATCCCCCTTTTACGCCTCCAATATGGAGGACTTATTGAAGACTCTATCCGCTAAGGTAGAGTTCTTAAACGATAAGCTAAATAAAACCACCCAGGTTCTAGGACTAATACTCCATAAAAACCCCATTCTACTCAAGGAGTTTGAGGTGGAGATTGACTCCATCAAAGCCAACCCCCGTCTCAAACCATCCCCCGAGTTGCCATCCACCCCGCAACCGGATGTAGATCCCACCCCCGCGCCCATCGCAGATAGGCCCCCCTCCCCCCCAGACGCCGAAATGGAATCTGAGGAGGAGGAACAAGACGACAACGAGAACTCGGAAGGTGAGCGCTCGGAGCGCGCAGAGTTAATACACTCTGAGCGCTCTGAGCGAGGGGAGTCCGAGCACTCGGAACACTCCTCCGACCAAAACTCTTCCTCCGACGAGTTTATCCTCGTCGAGGGAAAGAGGAAGAAGAGGTCGCAGGCCTCGTCCTCCCAGGCCCCTAAGGCCAAGAAACCCTCCCCTCCCGAGCCAGCAAGCTTAGTGCAGAGCCAGCCCTCTGCATCCTCGGCCACAAGGCCCAGTCCACCTCCAGTCGTCAGCGCCCCAGTGCGCAAAAGCATCCCTCCCCCACCCATCTTCATTCACGATAAGGGGGCTTGGACAAACGTGTCCAAAGCGTGTGGCGAGCAACGCATCACTTACACAAATGCCCGCGCCGTTCAGAACGGCATAAAAGTTGGTCTAGCAACGGCTAATGACCACCGCGCGCTCTCCAAGCTTCTCAAAGCAAGGAATGTACCCCACCACACGTACACACTCCATGAGAGCAAACCCGTACGTGTGGTCCTCTGCCGGATCCCTAGTGAGATCCCCACCACCGAGATCGTCTGCGACTTAGGGTCCCAGAACATCCCGGTGATTGAGGTGCACCGCATGCACGGCAGAGGAGGCAAGGCGTCTAACAACTTCCTTGTCATCAGCCATCCCACCTCCGAAGGTCCCCACCCCATCTTTGCCCTAAAGACTGTATGCAGTCTGTCGGGCATACTCATAGAGAAGCCACACAAGAGTGGCACGGTAGGCCAATGCCACCGTTGCCAACTTTATGGGCACGCACAGAGGAATTGTTTCGGCAAACCTCGGTGCGTCAAGTGCCTAGGTGATCACGGCACCGCCGAGTGCAATCGCCCAAAAGATAGGTCCCAATACCCAGACCCGCCCAGCTGCGTGCTGTGCGGGCAATCTGGCCACCCTGCCAACTACCGAGGCTGTCCGAAAGCCCCGAAAACCTCCGCCCCTAAACTGGCAACGCGCGCTAGCGCACGCCAGGGACGAGAGTGTCCTACACTCTCGTCTGAGCTCCCCCAGACCCTCAGTCCCCAGCGTCCAACTCCTTGGACGGCGGCGAATCACGCCGAAAATTTCCCGGCACTAAGGCCGAAACTCCCAGGTCTGATGGATCAACCCATCACGCCCTCCGCTCCGGTCGTTGTGGCTTCTCAGCGTCCTCCTCCCCAGTCACCCCCTCGCTCGGACGAGCCGGAAATCGATCCGTTCCTCATCCTAGCGAATACATTCAAATTCTTCCAATCCTCCCGTGCCATTCAAATGGCAAAGGAGGTCGTGGCCTGTAGTAGCATAGAATCCCTGATTAAGGAATACCTTCAGTATACTGACGTCAAAAGTCATTTTGCCAACCTCTTCAAACAACCATAATGTATAACACGGCTAGTAGGAGATTAAAGCCCCGATCCCTAAAGCTAGGTTATTTCAATGCCAATGGCATCAGCAATTAGAGTTTTTTAGAATTAGAGAGATCGTGACTTTCCTTCGCGATCATCGTCTCGACGTCCTTCTGGTCCAGGAGACCTTTCTCAAACCCCACCTTAGGGATCCCAGGATAGCAAATTACCGGATAGTTAGGAACGATAGGACTAGATGCCACAAAGGTGGCACTCTAATATACTATTGGAAATCCCTGCACTGCATCCCTATGGATCCGCCGCCCCTTGCCACTAAGAGGTATCCGTTTGCCGGCTAGGCATGACGGGTCATCCCTCTATCACCATAGTATCCGCGTATCTCCCACCGTACAACGATGTAGATTCAAATTCTTCGGTAAACGCCTCACTTCGAAGCGACTTTACCGCCCTTCTTGACATGAGTGACTCCGTCCTTATGGCGGGGGATCTCAATGCCAAACATCCCGCATGGTGTAGTCGTATTACCAACCCCCGTGGGAAGGTACTATACGACCTTTGCACACCTCTCCACATAGATATCATAGGTCCTATGCGGCCCACTCATTACCCATTCGAGCCATCCCACTCGCCTGACGTACTCGACATTGCCCTCCTGAAGAATGTGAACTTACGTTTGCACTCTTTAGAGACGGTAGACGAACTTGACTCTGACCATAGACCGGTGATCTTGGAGTTAACTCCGAGATCGGGTCCCTATGACCCTAACCGCCCCCCTCCCACACAGGTGATCACTGACTGGAGAAAAGTAGGCGACTTGCTGAAATCCAACACGTCACCTCACCTGGACAAGATCCCCGTCCACATCCAGTCCGCCGCCGACACGACGGCTGCGATCGACTCACTCACGGAGCACGTACAATCTGTCCTGAACGACTGTTCAAAGGAGATTCCGGTGTCAGAGCACTGGCGCCGGAAACTCCCGGACGATGTACGGGCCCTGCTGACTGAGAAGAACACAGCTGTCCGTGCCTACAGAGCTTTCCCCTGCCAGAACAACAAAACTTTCATGCGGTACTTACAGCGCAAAGTAAGTAACAGCATCAGAGAGTGGCGTGAAGCCGGCTGGGACAAGACCCTGAGCGAACTGGAACCCACCCACCTTGCCTTCTGGCAACTTCAGAGGAGTATGCGCGCCACTGAGGTTACCACAATGCCTCCCCTTATCCGCCCGGACAAAAGCATTGCCTTCGACGATGAAGACAAAGCCGAATGCCTAGCCGACAGCCTGGAGGCCCAGTGCTCTCCCAGCTCCCAACCAGTCGACCCAGCCCACCTTGCCCACGTGGATGCTGAGGTCGAACGTAGGTCTGCCCTACCCCCTGTCGAGGACCCTGATGCTCCCCTCCCCCCCGTCAAGGAAGACGAGGTGGAGGAGATCATCAGGAAACTCAAACCTAGGAAAGCTCCCGGGACTGACAGACTGACCACTAGGGCACTTAAACTCCTCCCACGCACGATCATAGTCCTACTGGCTGCCATCTTCAATGGCGCCATGTCCAACAACTTGTTTCCGCAAGCTTGGAAAGAGGCTATAGTAATAGGCATCCCAAAACCCGGTAAGCCCAAGTCCTCCCCGAATAGTTATCGTCCCATTAGTCTGCTCAGTGCCCTCAGCAAGATCTACGAGCGGATTATTTTTAATCGGCTCAAGGACTTTGTCGAGGCAAAGAGCCTAATCCCTAACGAGCAGTTTGGCTTTAGAGCCCATCATTCCAGTGTCCACCAAGCCCACCGCATCGTAGAGCACATTAGCGGCCGCTTTCAACGCGGTCTGGTGACGGGGGCCCTATTCTTCGACATAGCGAAGGCCTTTGACAAAGTCTGGCACAATGGCTTAATTTATAAGCTTTACCAACTAGGTGTGCCGGACCGTCTCGTGCTCATCATTCGAGACTTTCTGTCGAACCGCTCCTTCAGATATCGTATCGAAGGAGCGCTTTCCACTCCCCGCCCTATCAGAGCCGGCGTCCCTCAGGGCGCCGTGCTCTCTCCCCCACTCTTCACGCTATTCACTAGCTATATCCCCAAAAAGCCCCCAGTAGAGTTATCGCTATTTGCCGACGACACGGCCATCTATTACTCGGGAAAAAGTCCCGATTGCATCGCTCATACCCTCCAGACCTCAGCCAACGCACTAGGCGATTGGTTTAGGAAATGGAGGATTGAGTAAACTCCGACAAAAGCCAAGCAGTCCTGTTTCGCAGGGCTCGCCATAGACAGCCCACCCTCCCCTGCCCGATCACTATGTTTGGCAAGCCGATCCCTTGGGAGAAGCGAGCCAAATACTTAGGTGTAATCCTAGACCAGTTCCTCAATTTCAATGAGCACATAAAGCAGGTTCGCTCGCGAGCCGCTTTCGCTCTCGGTAGGCTCCACGCCTTGCTGAATAAACACAGTAAGCTCTCCCTTAGGTGTAAAATCCGAATTTACACGACGTGTATACGTCCTATCATGACGTACGCCTGTCCGGTGTTTGCCCAAGCCAGTCCGGCCCAGATCCATAGGATGCAGGTCCTTCAGAACCGTTTTCTCCGAAAGGCCACGGGTGCGCCTTGGTTCTTGAGGAACGAGGATCTCCACGTAGACCTCAAACTCCCGACCATAAAGCAAGTGTTGAAACGCATGTCAGTGCGTTACTTCACCTCTGCTGATACCCACACCAACCCCCTGATCGTATCGGCCGCCCGATACAGACCCTCCCAAATTTCTCGGGTTTGTCGTCCGCGTCACGTCCTAGACGAGCCCGACGGCCCCACCACCATCCGACAAGAGAGCAGTAGGGAAACTAGCACTCTTAGAAAACACACACAAAAAACGCGTTCCGTATTCCGGCCTCGCCGACGAGGCCCATCGCGACGTCCGCGTACTTGTAATGGAAATCCTTCCCGACCTTTGCCAAACGAGCCAGCCCGCGATGCTGAGCCAGCAGCAATAAATACTCCCCTAAATACGACCCAGCCTGTCACTTTGCTGCCCTCCCCAAATGACCCCGCTATGCCGAGGCCCGTACTCCACAGGGAGTGCCCTTAGCGTGCGGTCATTAGCTTTAATTATATTTTAGTTTGTAAGCCCTGGCTGGGGGCCTTTAATTTATTAGAGGTCACCACAGGACAGACCGGTTAAGTAGACGCACAGCCTTAGTGAGCTGATCTACGAGTGGCCCTACATAAAAAAAAAAAAGCGGGCGCGGTCCTTTTCTTCGTGAGCTGCCGTCCAGTGAAGATGTCTGCTGTTGAAGTGTTTTCCCGCCGTGTGTCGTCAGCGCCGCGTGTCCATCTGCATATGCGATCTGAAGATGCGGTGGGAACTGGTGCTACGATTGCTCTGCCTGATTGCCTGCTTACAAACAACCGCTTCTTTCGAAGCGATATGGCCGGCGAGTGCGCCGTTGTGATGACGCCGTGCTGTGCTCGTGCTGTTATCCTGTTTCTTTACAAACCAACGTCTTTTTCAAGATGATTGCTTTCTCTGTTTCTTTTCGGAATGTCAAAAACGCGGTATGGTAACTGGTTCAGTGTTGAGTGGTAATTATTTGGTTTGAAGGTAAAGGTAATGGTTCGGAGGTATTTGGTAATCGTTCGGAGGTATGGTAAATGCGTGACAGGTACTATGACACTACATCACTCCCCCCTAAGCAAAGCGTACTTTGGGTTTCACTGCGCGGCCGGATCGAGTGACGTAGGAGTCATGCGGTGCGCTCGGGGTCGACGACCGCGGCTCGACGCTCGGTGATGTGTTTTCAACGCGAGGTACTTGTTGTGTCACCCCTGTTTTAGAAGCAGTAAACCCTTCGTTGAGTAAGTATGCTGGCTAGAGTCTATCTATTGAGACAACTGTAGTTCGAAGTGGCATCTGTATGGTGAAATGCTTGCTGTCACGTTGAATTATCTTGAACGGGCCGTCGTAAGGTGGGGTCAATGGACTTCGTATGGTATCATTGCGCACGAACACATGGGTACACGTCGCTAAGTCCTTGTATACAAAAGTGCTTCTGTTATTGGAATGAGACTTGCTGCTCGGGGACAACGTCGACATGGTTTCTGTCAGCTTCTGGACGAATTCTGCGTCTTCATTTTTCGGCTGTGAAGGCACGAAGAAATCTGACAGTATTCTAAGTGTTGATCCGTAGGTAATGAGTGCCGGGCTCAATTGAGAGTCTTCCCGTAGGGCGGTAAGTAGGCCGAGTAATACAGTCGGTAGTTCCTCGCTCCAGTGTACACCGGCGTTTCGCGCCATAAGTGCGGACTTCAAGGTTCGATGCCAGCGTTCAACTTGACCATTTGCTTGAGGGTGGTAGGCAGTGGTACTTATTCTTGTTATGCCGAATTTCTTCATAAGTTGGTTAAATAACGACGATTCAAACTGTCGTCCTTGATCCGTTGTAATTCGTATAGGACAACCGAATCGTGATATCCACCCCTCGTAGATTGCCAGGGAGAGAGTGTCGGCGGTGACGTCACGTACAGGAATTGCTTCTGGCCATTTAGTGCAGCGGTCGATTATTGTTACTAGGTATCTGTAGTCGTTAGAGGGCGGCAGTGGTCCCACGATAGATAGATAGATAGATAGAATATACTTTATTGTACACCAATAATTGAATCACACTTAAATAACAATATTGTAAAAAATTGGTTACAATGGCGGTCTTATCGCTGAGAGCGATATCTTCCAGACAACCTTTGGAAGGACTTTATGAGCTTTAATTAAAATGGGGAGGGCTATATTAGTGTACTACTGTACAAATATTCATTAATAACGGAAAAACAAATTAAAATAAAATAAATAAATATATTATGTGTTCTTTAACATCGTGTGGAGAAAGCAAAGGAATAATCATAAGTTTGAAATAAAATGATTGGCAACCGAGCTTTTAAAAACAGCAAGTGACTGAGCTTGTCTTACTGACACCGGCAATCCATTCCACAACCGAATGGCCTGCACCGTAAATGACTGGTCGTAAAATTTTGAGGAATGCGTAGGCATCAAAAGTCTCAAATTCTCTGATGATCTCAAATCTCTAACATGTGTGTCATGAAGGAACTTAAAACGTTCTTTGAGGTAAAAGGGAGTCGTTGGATTGAAAAGAATACTGTAGAGTAATGATAAAATATGTGCATTCCGGCGAAGGCGGATAGGCAGCCACTTGAGTTTAGTGCGAAACTCAGAAACATGATCATATTTGCGCAATCCAAATATGAATCTGATACAAAAATTTTGGAGTCGCTCAAGCTTATCTAGCTGCACTTCAGTTAGATCTGGATAACTTGCATCAGCATAGTCAAGGATAGGGAGAAGAAGAGATTGGGCAAGCGCAGTTTTAGTAGCAGTCGGTAGGAAATTGCGCAATCTGCGCAAAGACCCCGCAGAGGCGAACAGTTTGCGGCTCACTTCTTGCAACTGGGGACCCCAAGACAAATCTTTATCAATATAAATACCAAGGTCTTTTACTGAGTCACAGTAGGGTATAACAGCTCCACCGAAAATGATTTGGGGAAGGGTCGTCCAGTCAATTTTGGAACGTAGCCTAGGGCTGCCAACAATAATGACTTTAGTCTTCGCAGGATTAACCTTCAAACCATGATCCAAACTCCAATCGGAAATATGCGCTAAATCTTTATTCACTGTCTTCACCGCCTCAGACAAATCTTCAACGGGAGCTTGCGAATAAATTTGCAGATCGTCAGCATAAAGGTGGTAGGATGAGAGAAGTTCATTTGAAATAGAATTTATAAATATGGCGAAAAGAAGAGGAGAGAGAACGCCCCCCTGTGGTACGCCAGCAGTAGTATTGCCCCATGAAGACAACGAACCTTCAATGCAAATACGTTGTCGGCGGCCACACAGGTAACTACGAAACCAATCAATAGCTGTTGGAGATATGTTAAGAGAGCATAGTATCCCGAGCAAGACATCAAAATCAACAGTGTTAAAAGCATTACTGAAATCAAGTAAAGAAAGGACCGTCAATTTCCTATTGTCCATACCCAGTCTTATATCATCCGTAATGTTAACAAGAGCTGTGGTAGTGCTATGCCCCGGACGAAATCCGGATTGGTAAAAATTAAGGAGTCTGTTTCTACCGAGGAAAGCACTAAGCTGACTATGAATAAGGCGTTCTAGGACTTTGGACAGAAACGGTAAAATGGAAATGGGACGAAATTCAGAGAAAGAAACAGGATTACATTTTTTTGGAAGTGGGGTTACATGAGCTTCTTTCCATGCAGATGGAAAAACACCAGAGGATACAGAATGATTAAGGATATGGCAGATGACAGGAAGGATTTCGTCCAAAATAGGGAGTATCATCTTGCGACTTACACAGTCACTACCAACAGCATTTGACGTGATTGATAAAATACTCTTCTTAACATCACAACAAGCAAATTGATTAAAAACAAAAGGAGAATAATCGGGAGTGGGAAGAGACGAAAGATTATCTAAAGTTTTGGTTTTAACAGCCCCATTGAAATTACAAGAGGTGGAAAAATGTTGATTGAGTAATTCAAGATCTATATCTTTAGGAACAGACTCTTGACGTGACTTCCCAATTCCCATTGATCTAAGAAATTTCCAGACTTTAGCTGGATCACCGTTTTCAACGGACTTATGAATGTGGCGGCGTTGGGCATCCCTACAAACTAAGTTGCTGCGATTTCTGATAGCGACGTATTTTTCACGATTTAAGGAGCTAGGTCTGCACTTATACCTAGATTTAGCTGCTGCCTTTTTTTGTAAAATTGCTTTCACGTCATCTGTTAGCCACGGAGCAGGCAGATGCTTCATCTTGACCAACCGAACAGGTGCATGCACATCATACAGCCCGATGAGATTGGAATTAAGGAGGTTAATTTTTTCATCAATCGAGTCTGCATGAACAAGCTCAGACCAGTCAATACTGCTAGCATCTTCCCGAAGACCTTCCAAGTCCATTCCACCAAAACTGCGCTGAAGAATACTTTTAGGTTTAGTCTTAGGAGGGCGAATTTTGTAGGAAAGGAAAATCAAATCGTGGTAGGAGAAAGCGTCAGCTGAACATTGCCCATGCTTAGCGACGTGTTGTGTGGAGGAAACAAAGATGAGGTCAAGAAGTGAAGGAGTACAGTTTGGAAAATGGTGAGTTGCGCTTAATGGAAGGAGAGATAAATTGCAGGATTGAGAAATATATTGAAGTGAGGAAGAGCGCGAATCATTTTTAAGGAGACAGGTGTTAAATTCACCCATAACAATTGTATGCCTGTAAGAGGGCGCAAGGTTGACTATTAGGCTTTCAAATCAGGAGAAGTAATCGATACGCAGAGAGGGACAATAATAGACACCCAGCAAAACTTTCACATGGTTTAGGTCAATTTCTAAAAAGAGATGCTCGCCAGCATTCGACGTCCACGTGAATGTGTTCGAAACGCAAAGATTTTTGAAACTCGCCGAGCGGGCTGATAACGTGTTGTTGAACTTTCCCGCGCTGGCAACCGATGCATGATTTCGCCCACAAACCGACTTCTTTATTCATATTCGGCCAGAAAAACTTTGTAGACATCACTCTTCTTGTTGTTCGCACACCCGGGTGACTTAGTTCGTGTTGCGCTTTGAATGCTACTAAACGATAAGCCTCTGGTAGGTATGGACGAACGTTACCGGTTGATGTTTCGCATATGATGGGAGGCGCGAACTTGAGACTTGGGTTCGACATGCAGATCTTCAGTTCTTCATCGTTTTCTTGGTCTTGAGCGAGTTGATTGTAGTCGATTGTAGAGTGCGACAAGTCGATTTCTTCGATGCGTGATAAGGCGTCAGCTGCTTCGTTCTTATCACCGTGAATGTATTTGATCGCTGTACAGAACTGGCTAATGTAGTGAAGCTGGCGTTCACGTCGTGGTGTATCGCTGCTACTTGGCGTTCTTGTCAAAGCGTAAGTTAGTGGTTTGTGATCGGTGAATATTGTTAGGTCACTGCCCTCGATCAGCCGTCGTAGGTGTTGCGCTGCGGTATACATAGCTAATAATTCGCAATCGTACACGCTGTAGCGTCGCTGCGTCTCACTCATAGTTTTTGAGTAGAATGCAAGTGGTCTCCACACGTCGTTAATTTTTGTTGAAGTACGGCGCCGATGCTAGTGTTCGATGCGTCGGTAAATAAACATAGCGGCGCGTTAGGTATCGGGTGCGTCAGTGTTGTTGCCTCGAGTATGCTTTGTCGGCATTTTTCAAAGGCTTGTTCTGCTACTTCAGACCATTGTATCGGAGTTTTGTCGTTCTTCTTGCTGTTGTGTAGGTATTTGTTTAATTCATGTTGGTACTCGGCTTGATGTGGTAAACAACTACGGTAGAAGTTTATCATTCCTAAAAATCTTCTTAGTTCTTGAACTGTTTGTGGTTTAGGATAGTCGACTATGGTTTGGATTCGTTCTTGAGTGGGTTTTATTCCTTCTGATGACACTTCATATCCGAGGAACTCGATGGTTGTCTTGTCAAACTCGCATTTCTCGATGTTAAGACTGACGCCGTAGGTATTTAGGCGTTCAAGTACTTGTTCTAAGTGGTGGCGGTGTTCTTCCTTGTTTCTCGAGTGTACGAGCAGATCGTCGACGAAACAGAATACGTTGTCGTCCAGTCCTCGTAGAACCTCATGCATGAAACGTTGAAATGTTTGACCGGAGTTTCTTAGGCCGAATGTCATGCAGTTGAATTCGAAGAGACCGAATGGTGTTATTATTGCTGTTTTTTGAGCATGATCTTGATTTGCGATTGGTATCCAGAAATAGGCCATTTTCAAATCGAGTTTTGAGAATATTTTCTTGCCGTGGAGCTGGTATGTGAAGTCTTGAATTCGTGGAATGGGGTATCGGTCGGGAACGGTGACGGCGTTGAGTCTTCTGTAATCACCACATACTCGAAGTGATCCGTCTTTCTTTTTCACAATGTGAAGTGGACTCGCCCAGGGACTGTTCGACGGCTTGCATATTCCCATCTCAATCATGCGCTCGAACTCGAGTTTTGCCGCTTTATATTTGTCGGGCGGTAGAGGGCGTGGCCGTGAGTAGATCGGCGGCCCAGTTGTCTCTATGTGATGCGTGACGTCATGCTTGGCTGGAGTTTTCAGTGTCATTGGTCGAAGTACATCTGGATATATCTTCAGCAGGTCGTGATGAGTGTGGTCGCGGTTGATGATGTGGATTGATTCTTCTTTGCTGTTTATTTTGATGCCGTTTACGCTAAGCTCTGTCACACGGTCGATAAGTTTTCTTTGGTGTAGGTCGACTAACAGTTTATGCTGTACCAGGAAGTTGGCGCCCAGTATTGAAGTCTTCACATTAGCGACGACGAAAGTCCACTTAAAACTTCTTCGTAAACCTAAGTTGAGCTCGAGTGTGCGCTCTCCGTAGGTACGAATTTCTGTTCCGTTTGCTGCGTATAGTTTGTAGCCTGCATTGTCAGCCGGTCTTGAGTATTTCTGGTTTCGAGCGGCTAATACCGATATGTCGGCTCCCGTGTCGACCAGAAATTTTTCACGGTTGTTGATGTCGATCACGCATAGGCGGTGGCTTGTTTGGCTTACATCGACACCCGCCACTATCGATGTACGTTCTAGTTTTCCCGCTTCGCTTTGGAACACGGTGATTCACATTTCCGTGCCTCGTTACCGAATCGGTAATGGTAATAGCACAGCCAGTCAGGCTTGCGGGAGTTCTCAGTACGCTGTCTTGAATGTGAGCGTGAGCGGCTACGATGTGCTGAGTTTTGGCGGGAACCGTGAAACGATGAATGTTGGTGTTTGCGGAGATCGGCGACTTCGATTGACAACTTCTCTATTTGTTTCGACAGCATACTGATTTGTAGGTTTGTTATTACGTTTAACTGTACTTCATTCGCTGCTGCACTTGTTGATGGAGGCTTTGCTGTGGAGCTGGAGACCGCGGCGACTGTAGTGGGTTCGAAATGCTCCATCATTTTGTCGGCCATCGCGGCTAGCACTTCGAGCGACGACTCGGTGTTGACGGAGAGCACGGCGCGAACTTGGGGGGGCAGTTGGTTGAGCCACATAACCTTCAGCGCCTCAACAGATAGTAGCGTGCCACTGAGATCTCGTATTTTACGCAGCAGCTGGCTCGGCTTGTTGTCGCCGAGTTCGAGACCGCTGAGTAGCTTCTGTAACTGCCGGTGATCGGACTCTTGGTACGTCGAGATGACTCTGTCCTTGAGCACGCTGTACTTGCCGGTAGCCGGTGGGTTTAATATGATGTCGCCGATTTGTTCTAGGTCGCTGTTGCCGAGTAACGGGACGACGAGGTTGAACTTTTGTTCTTCACCTATCTTGCTGGCAGCGACGGCGGCTTCAAATTGCGCGAACCACAGGCGAGGATTTTGGCGCCAAAATGGTGGTAGACGTGCAGGAAGTGAAATTGTTGCCACGTCACTCTTTACTGTTGTGGCGCCTTCAGCATCGCAGAAATTGTCGGGATTATTCAGCATGGTGGAGCTTCTTCAAGTATTCAAGGCGGATGTTGCAGGATTTAAGCTTCGTTTTTCTTCCAGTTTGTGTTCTTGTTCGCGGGTCACCAATTTGGAAGGGTGTGTGTCATTATCCATCGAAGATAATAAAACTCACGTCGGAATGTTAACTGAATACTGAATGATTTTTTTTCATTATTATTATTAATAAGGGAATTTAAAGCTACTGGCGCAGCGTCGCGGGCTGGCTCTGGCAAGGGTCGGGGTGGACTATTACGGGGACGTCGCGGCGGGCCTCGGCGGCGAGGACGGAAGGACGGTATGTTTTTGTGTTTGTGTGCCACTGTACTTGTTTCCCTACGGCTCTCTTGGAGCAGGGTGATTGCGTCATCGGGAGTGACTAGGGTATGCCTTGGTCGGCGAATCTTAGAGATACGCGAGGGTTCGTATTGGGCGGCCGATACGATAAGGGGATTCCTATGTTGGATTGAAGTTTCAAAGAAACGTTTGGAGACGCGTTTCATGAACTGCTGGATGGTGGGCATCTTGAGGTCTACGTGAAGAAGCTCATTTCGAACATAAAAGGGGGCTCCCGTGACTCTACGGAGGAATCGGTTTTGGAGGGTCTGCATCTTGTGGAGGAGGTAGGGCTTTGCGTGTGCGAAAACAACGCAGGCGTAGGTCATGATGGGACGGATGACCGCGGTGAAAATACGCAGCTTGCACCTGAGTGATAACTTGCTGCGAGAGCTAAGAATGAAGTGGAGCCTACCTAGAGGGAAAGCGGCGCGCGAACGTGCCTACTTTATGTGCTCAGCGAAGGAGAGGTGTCTATCGAGGACCACGCCTAAGTATTTGGCTTGCTTTTCCCAAGGGATCGGCTTGCCGTACATGGTAATCGGCCGGGGGGAGGGTGGGTTTATCCGCGGTTTAGAAAAGAGGACTGCCTGGCTTTTGTCTGGATTGACTTCGATTCTCCATTTCCGGAACCACTTGGCCAGAGTGTTTGCGGAAGTTTGGAGAGTGCGAGCGATGGTATCGGGTTTAAGACCGGTATAATAGATAGCCGTATCGTCGGCAAATAGGGCTAGCTGAATATTTTTATGCTTGGGGATATCGCTAGTGAATAGAGTGAAAACGAGGGGGGATAGTACGGAGCCTTGAGGAACTCCTGCGTGAATGGGATGGGGGGAGGAAAGCTCCCCCTCAATTCGATAACGAAAGGTGCGATTCGATAAAAAGTCCCGTAGGATGAGCACGAGACGGTCAGGCACGCCGAGTTGGTATAGCTTATAGATTAAGCCATTGTGCCAGACTTTGTCGAACGCTTTCGCTATGTCGAAGAATAAGGCTCCCGTTATTGCGCCCCGTTGGAAGCCGGCGCTGACGTGTTCTACGATGCGGTGGACTTGTTGGATACATGAGTGTTCGGTTCTAAATCCGAACTGCTCATTGGGTATTAGACTCTTTGCTTCGGCAAAATCTTTGAGCCGCTTATATATAAGCCTTTCATAGATTTTACCGAGGACGTTGATTAAGCTAATGGGACGGTAGCTAGACGGGTCAGACTTGGGCTTGCCTGGTTTGGGAATACCTATGACGGTGGCCTGTTTCCAGGTTGCGGGGAACATATTATTGCTCAATGCGCCATTGAAGATGGCAGTCATTAGCACTATAAGTTGGGCGGGGAAAAGTTTGAAAACCCTATTGGTGATGCCGTCGGAGCCAGGGGCTTTTCGCGGTTGGAGACTTTTAATGATATCCTGGACCTCATCAGGAGTGATGGGGGCCTGTGGATTATCGGGATCTTCGACGGGCGGAAGGGAAGTTCTACGTTCGACTTCGGCGTTCACCATATCGAGGTGGGCTTGGTCTACTGGTTGAGAGCTGGGAGAACACTGGGACTCTAGGCTGTCGGCTAGGCATTCTGCTTTTTCAGAGTTATCGAAGGCGACACTCTTATCGGGACGAATGAGAGGAGGCATTGTGGTCTCTTCAGTGGATCGTAACTTCCTCTGAAGCTGCCAGAAGGCAAGATGGGTGGGCTCAAGTTCGCTCAGCATCTTGTCCCAGCTCGCATTACGCTGCTCGGCAATGCGTTTCCTTACAGCACGCTGTAAGTTGCGCATGTGAGCTTTGTTTGCGGCGCAGGGAAAAGCGCTGTACGCACGGATGGCTGCGTTCTTCTCGGTTATCAGATTCCGTACATGGTCTGGGAGTTTCCAGCGGTGGTCTTCCGCTACTGGAACTTCCCTTGAACAATCGTTCAGGACGGATTGTACGTGATCTGTAAGCGAGTCGATCGCCGCCGTCGTGTCAGTGACTGAGACTATGTGGTCAGTAATGGTGTCCAAGTGAGGCGACGTGGTGGATTTCAGTTTTTCACTTACTTTCCTCCAGTCGGTGATCAATTGGGTCGGAAATGATTTATTGTCGAAACACCTGTTTATATATACATTTGCTAAGATTCTATCTAGGCATGACAAACACAGTTTCTAAGCTCTCGACCAATGGCGAAGCGCCGCCGGGCGAGCCGCGCGCGGGGCGCGGGACGCATTCTTGCCCGCGGCACTAGATCGTCGCGGACCTATATATATCGAAGTGGGGCGCGGGCGCAGTCCTTTTCTTCGTGAGCTGCCGTCGAGTGAAGATGTCTGCTGTTGAAGTGTTTTCCCGCCGTGTGTCGTCAGCGCCGCGTGTCCAACTGCGTTTGCGATCTGAAGATGCGGAGGGAACTGGTGCTACGATTGCTCTGCCTGATTGCCTGCTTACAAACAAACCGCTTCTTTCGAAGTGATATGGCCGGCGAGTGCGGCGTTGTGATGACGCCGTGCTGTGCTCGTGCTGTTATCCTGTTTCTTTACAAACCAACGTCTTTTTCAAGATGATTGCTTTCTCTGTTTCTTTTCGGAATGCATTGACATATATATTACTTCGTAAGGACTGGGCGGATCGCATGTTATAATGACGCCTCGAACTTGGTCCCAAAGTGGTCTAACCTTTATCGAAGTGAAATAGAACGCGATCGGCTATCTTCGGGAGGGGTCGTCAGTTTTACAAGCAAAAATGCCAAATTGTGTCGTGAAGGGTTGCGTGAACTACGACGTAAAGCACAATAAAAAAAATAACATTTCATATCACCGGTAAGTTAAAAATATGTCATTAAATCAACTTCTAACATTATTTAAAACTATTTTCTTTCTTGTTTGTCTCTACCTTTAGCATAGACAACGCGAAGCCGCGTAAAAGTGCGACATAACTTTACAGCGGCGCGCGTTGCAGCCAATGAAATAAAAAGATTTAAGAATATTACTATAAGATTAAATTATGTACAAAATTAATTTTTATTGTTTATTAAATTAAAATGTATTTTTATGTATAACAAATATAAAATTCGAAAACTAAAAGGTTTTATTTTATTTCTTTGTACCTCGAAAAATACCACACCCCGCTCTTACAAGGCTACGTCTAGGAGCAGACCACGCCGATTGACATCTTAGTTATCATAGATGGCGCTAGTGTGTTTTGTAGGGCGACCGCGTCCGTCAAATGTTCTGATGACCGTATCTTTACTATTTAAATCAATGCATTTAGCTTTTTATATTTACTGTCTTCATCGAAATGCGAGCAAAAACTCTGGTGTATTTTCAATTGCGACATTACGATGGGTTTTAAATTGTTTTAATATAATTAGGTTATGAAAGATTATGTACACTTGAATATTTATAATTCACTCGTATGCACATCAATTAAAAAAAAATCAAAATAAATAATTAGGGGTCCCAGTTTGCGAGTACAAGATTACAACTGACCAAAAAAACGTAAACAAACACGAAATTCAAACAAAACATGATATTCGGGAGTTGTTAAGCCTGCGCCGAGTAAAATAACTCAAAACGGTCTTCACAACTAAAGGATTATAACCTATAATAGTACTTTAATTACCATACAAAAATATGTAATGAACACTAGAATAAATGTGTTAGCAAACATAGTTGGCAAAATTTAAAAATATTTTATAGTTTATTAAACAAAAATACATAAAGTTGGACAAAAATCCTTACAAAACATGCTCGTGCGTCGCTGAATTTTGATAGTAAACTGTTGATTTTTTTTATAAACTTCAATTCATATTATTCTCTAATTATCATACTATCATTTACAGCTTTAAAATTTCAAAAATGTCGCTTGGTTGTTTTAATTTTAATTTTTTCTTCTAATTTGCGCGCTATTTTGAACCATACGCAACGTACACCGGTCGAAAATTCAGTCGTCCACGGGAGCTCAGAGAGGGGTCACGCCTCATCGTGGAGCGTTTCACCGGTAACGATAATTCGCGATCTATTGTGTACGTATGTATTGCAGCAATCCGTTGAATAACATAAGTCATATTTTTTGTTTTTTTGAGTACGATTTATTATGCATACCCAACAATTACTTTTTATTGTTCAATATTTATATTTCTTTAACATTTTTTTTTTCAATTTTTGTTTTATTATGGGAAAATGTAAAAAAAAATATTATTAGAAGAAAGTTGGCGCAAATTTTCGAAAAAAAAGCCATTCTCATAAAAAGTACGTATTTCTATTTTGTGATGTTATTATTGCTTTTTAACCGACTTCAAAAAAAAGGAGAAGGTTCTCAGTTCGTCTTAAACTTTTTTTTATGTATGTAACCTCAAACTCGAAGACGGCTGGACCGATTTGGAATTTTTTTTTTCGTTTGAAAGGGTATACTTTCTAGTTGGTTCCATTGTTATGAAATCAGGATCTGATGATGGGATCCTGGAGAAAGCGAGGGAACTCTTTAAATATTATAGGCACACCTATAGCGTTTTGGGTATTTCTAATAGTACCTTGTGCACCATTTGAGGAAGTGAAAGTGATGATGAAGACTTTTTTCAAACATTCGATATGGGTATCGTGTAATGGGTTTTTGGGGTTGGTGATTGCAAATCTGGAATTTATTTTTAAATTCAAGATGGCGTATGCAACTTTTTCTCACAAATTCGATATGGGTACCGTGTAATGGGTTTTTGGGGGTGGTGATTGCAAATCTGACATTCATTTTAAAATCCAAGATGGCGGATGCAACTTTTTCTCAAACATTCGATATGGGTATCGTGTAATGGGTTTTTGGGGGTGATGATTGCAAATCTGGCATTCATTTTAAAATCCAAGATGGCGGATGCAACTTTTTCTCAAACATTCGATATAGGTATCGTGTAATGGGTTTTTGGGGATGGTGATTGCAAATCTGGCATTCATTTTAAAATCCAAGATGGCGGATGCAACTTTTTCTTAAACATTCGATATGGGTATCGTGTAATGGGTTTTTGGGGGTGGTGATTGCAAATCTGGCATTCATTTTAAAATCCAAGATGGCGGATGCAACTTTTTCTCAAACATTCGATATAGGTATCGTGTAATGGGTTTTTGGGGGTGGTGATTGCAAATCTGGCATTCATTTTAAAATCCAAGATGGCGGATGCAACTTTTTCTGAAACATTCGATATGGGTATCGTGTAATGGGTTTTTGGGGGTGGTGATTGCAAATCTGGCATTCATTTTTAAATTCAAGATGGCGTATGCAACTTTTTCTCACAAATTCGATATGGGCACCGTGTAATGGGTTATTGGGGGTGGTGATTGCAAATCTGGCATTCATTTTAAAATCCAAGATGGCGGATGCAACTTTTTCTCAAACATTCGATATAGGTATCGTGTAATGGGTTTTTGGGAGTGGTGATTGCAAATCTGGAATTTATTTTTAAATTCAAGACGGCGTATGCAACTTTTTCTCACAAATTCGATATGGGTACCGTGTAATGGGTTTTTGGGGGTGGTGATTGCAAATCTGACATTCATTTTAAAATCCAAGATGGCAGATGCAACTTTTTCTCAAACATTCGATATGGGTATCGTGTAATGGGTTTTTGGGGGTGATGATTGCAAATCTGGCATTCATTTTAAAATCCAAGATGGCGGATGCAACTTTTTCTCAAACATTCGATATAGGTATCGTGTAATGGGTTTTTGGGGGTGGTGATTGCAAATCTGGCATTCATTTTAAAATCCAAGATGGCGGATGCAACTTTTTCTTAAACATTCGATATGGGTATCGTGTAATGGGTTTTTGGGGGTGGTGATTGCAAATCTGGCATTCATTTTAAAATCCAAGATGGCGGATGCAACTTTTTCTCAAACATTCGATATAGGTATCGTGTAATGGGCTTTTGGGGGTGGTGATTGCAAATCTGGCATTCATTTTAAAATCCAAGATGGCGGATGCAACTTTTTCTGAAACATTCGATATGGGTATCGTGTAATGGGTTTTTGGGGGTGGTGATTGCAAATCTGGCATTCATTTTTAAATTCAAGATGGCGTATGCAACTTTTTCTCACAAATTCGATATGGGCACCGTGTAATGGGTTATTGGGGGTGGTGATTGCAAATCTGGCATTCATTTTAAAATCCAAGATGGCGGATGCAACTTTTTCTCAAACATTCGATATAGGTATCGTGTAATGGGTTTTTGGGGGTGGTGATTGCAAATCTGGCATTCATTTTAAAATCCATGATGGCAGATGCAATTATTTCTCAAACATTCGATATGGGTATCGTGTAATGGGTTTTTGGGGGTGGTGATTGCAAATCTGGCATTCATTTTAAAATCCAAGATGGCGGATGCAACTTTTTCTCAAACATTTGATATGGGTACCGTGTAATGGGTTTTTGGGGGTGGTGATTGCAAATCTGGCATTCATTTTAAAATCCAAGATGGCGGATGCAACTTTTTCTCACACATTCGATATGGGTATCGTGTAATGGGTTTTTGGGGGTGGTGATTGCAAATCTGGCTTTCATTTTGAAATCCAATTTAAAACACATACGATATCCATATTGAATGTTGGACAAAAAGTTGCATCCTTGGTGGATGCAACTTTTTCTCCAACATTCAATATGGATATCGTGTGTCTACTAAGTTAAATACTGATAACCTTCAAGGGTTTATTGCTAAGTATAATTAACAAAGTAACGTAAGGGCTAAAATTATCGCTAAATGATGAAAATGGGTGCACCCGGTTGCTGTTCGAAATACACTAAGCTCGCGGCGAACTTAGTGCGACCGCATTATATCGCTTGCTCAGCAAACGTGGTCGATTGCAAAATATTGCATCAAACATCGTGTAATAGGTTTTTGGGCATACCGATTGCAATCCTGACATTCATTTTAGAATTTGCGACGAAAGTTCATTGGCTACTTTGTTAGCTTACAATTTACACTGGGTTTTTGACAATTTAACTGATCCTAGGTTAAGTGACTATTCAGTATTATCTAGGGTATCTAATAATACTGAAATTAATTGTTTAAACCCTTAGATGTGACAAAGGAGAGTTATAATAACACAATTTTACTATATCATCAGAATATAAATCGTTCTCCGGCAAAATATTGGATGAGGAAATGTTAATAGATAAATATGATATAGATATCTTATGTTTTTGTGAAACCTGGCTAAAACCAGATAGAATGTTGTTTAAAATTAATATTTTTCTGTTACTAGTGCATACAACAGGTCCTCAGTAGGAGGTGGTACTTTAATATTACGTAGTAATTCTCTTAGATATAAGGAACAAAACTATATCACCGCTTGCTCTGTTGATTGCTTGTGTGAGGTAGCATGTACAGAAGTTGAAGGCCAAACTTTCTTAAGTGTTTATAGACCACCAGCATCAAACTTGTCACCATTGTTAATGATAATGGGAGAAATTTTAAGTACCTAAGCTTATAAGAGATAATAAATTAGTTTTCGTTTGTGGTCACCTAAATATTGATTTGTTAGTGAATTCACCTGAACACTGCAAGCTTACTTCATTGTTTGGTTCATTTAACTTAAAATGCACATACAAGGAAGCAACAAGAATAACAGCAACATCAGCTCAATGCATAGATAATATTTATACTAATTGTGCCATAAAATACTCGTCTCAAATTAGTGGAGTTAGGTCTGACCATACAGGTCAACTAGTATCCTTTGAGTTGGTTAAAAAGCGGCAATTAAATAAGACTATTAAGTTTAGGCCACTAACTAAAAAGAAATTAATGTTTTTAATGATAACATGTTAAGTAATCTTTCAATGGCCAATTTTGACTCCCATGACCCCAATGAAAATTACAGGATATTATTTTCTTCACTATGCCACGAATTTAGTAAGGCATGTCCAGTTAAAAAAATTCAAATGAGTAATAAATCTAAATTTAATGAATGGGCCACTGCTGGAATAAGAATAAGCTGAGACAATTTATACAACTTATACCATGAAAAATCATTGACTTCCGATGAAGCCTTCCATAATTATGTAAGAAATTACTCAAAGATATTTAAAAGAGTATGCGCCCTAAGCTAAATCTAAATCAGAAAGTAATAAAATTAGCATTTCTAAGAATAAAATAAAAACTGTGTTGAAGGTGATAAACAAAGAAACTGGAAACACAAACCAACAGGGTTAGAATGATTTGACTTTGAACATCGATGATCAGGTCATCTCAGATAAGTCAAAAGTGGCTGAGAAGTTGGAAAATTACTTTACCAATATTCCAGTAGAGGTTACTAAATCTCTACATTCTTTGCCATTATTAGCAGAATCTTTTTTAAAGGAAAACTTCAATAAGGATATACCAACATTTTCATTTAAGCCCATTTCTATTGATGTAATAAAAAAGCATTCCAAAGTCTTAACATAACAAACACTGATGACTTATGGAGTGCATCTGTTAGGGTTCTTGGTAATATTATTGACTCAATTGCTGCTATCCTAACAGGCACATTTAATTAATGTATAGACAGCGATAATTTTCCCGATCTAATGAAACATAGTAAAGTACACACATCAAAAGTGTCTAGGGATCAAGCATTTTTATGCGGATTTCTTGAGATTGAGATGTGGCTTTGTAATAAATTTATGATTTTATAAATTTATATGGATTCTTTTTGGTGCATTTCATAATTTGAAACAGGAACTGTTAATCAAATTCGAGTAAAAGATGAAAATCAGCTGTCAATATTTTCCCTATAAAAACATACAACGCATTGAAGACATTATTAGTGCTACTGTTTCCCTACTACTGATTAAAACTAACGTTATTATAGAGCGGCGACGTCATTTAAGCAGGGAAGAAATGCTCAGAGCCGTGGGAATGATAGAAGCTGGTTCCCGGCAACGTACTGTGGCTTTAGCTCTGAATACATGTCAGAGTGTTATCAGTCGACTTTGGACACGTTACCGAAGCACTGGTACCGTGGCTGAGCGCCATGGAGGACGGTATCGCTGCACCACACGGAGACAAGACCGATACATTCAAATCTTAACTCGAAGAGCTCCAACAATAACCGCCATGATGTTAGCCGTGAGGCTTCATCACTCTTCAGGGAACTTAATTAGCGACCAAACAGTCAGAAACCGCTTGCATGAAGTGAACCTTCATTCCCGAAGACCGCTACGGGTACCACCTATAGCAATGCACAATCGTAGGATTCGATATCAATGGGCTCTTGAACACAGAAATTGGGCAGAAGAACAATGGCGTTTCGTGTGCTTTTCTGATGAGTCTCGTTTTGGTATGAGACCGGATACAAGACGTATACGACACTGGAGAACCCCTGGACGCCAACAGCGATTAAAATCCTGCCAGGAAGTCCATCCTTATAGTGGTGGAACCATCATGGTATGGGCGGGTATTTGGATCGGCGGAAAGAACTGAGTTGATTTGGATCAGAGGCAACCTCAACGCCTAGGCCTTGCAAGCATCTTGGCAAGGTATCAAATTTATGCTGAGACGATTGTATCTGACGTCATCGTTCCTCTACAAGTGCAAATCGGTCCCTTATTTCAGTTAATGCATGATAATGCACGACCGCACACCGCAAGAGTTGTAAGACAGACTCTCGCCGCAGCTAACATCAATGTCCTGCTCTGGCCTGCTCAGTCGCCAGACTTGAACCCGATTGAGCATGCATGGGATATGCTACAGAGAAGAGCTCTGCCGAATATGGAGGGTATCCAGTCGCAAGAAGACCTTTTTTTGTTGTTGCAACGAACATGGGCGGCCATTCCACAGCGTGATTTGGATGAACTCATTTTGAGTATGCGAAACCGATGTTCTTGTGTTGTTAGTGTTCGCGGTAGAAACACGGATTATTAATTGTTTAAGTTACCCAATAAAATTTTAAAGAAAACTGTTATTTCAGTCTTTTTTCGAACTTTAATGTTAGTGGTTCAAATGTCAAAAATCCCTTTATTAGGAAAATGGCAAATTTCTTTATTAATGCAAAGGTGACTTGGTTTATCGTAACTGTGACAAACGAAAACACTTTATTTGATGAATCCTTAAAGAAAATTTTAATTAATATCAATCAGGAGAAAAGTTATTGCAAAAATATATGTTGATCCCTAGACACTTTTGATGTGTGTAGTACTCATTTTTAAATCGGGTTGTAAGAGTGATCCCTCTAACTATAGACCGATATATGTGCTTCCAGCATTAAGCAAAATATACGAAAAAATCATGCTAGACCAGATGCTATCATATTTTAACTCAAATGGAATTCTGCATAGTCAGCAGTTTGGTTTCACGAAAGGTAGGTCAACAACAGACGCAGGAGTAGCGCTCATCCGTCACATTCTGGAATCTTGGGAGAAATCTCAGGATGCAATTGGCATATTTTGTGACCTCTCCAAAGCTTTTGATTGCGTTGACCACAAAACACTGATCTGTAAATTACACCATTACGGAGTTCGTGGATTCGTGTTCTGCTGACCTTGTTCTTTCATATTTATCAAACAGGCAACAAAAAGTTATTGTTAATGGAGCGACATCTGCAGGATCCCTTGCCAAGATGAGTGCTCCGCAAGGTTCAATTCTTGGCCCTTTCCTTTTTATAGTGTATATCAATGACATACATTATGACCAACTTTTCGGATATTTTTTATTTGTAATTCCATTGTGCTGTATTAATTGGTCTATACGACAGTATAGACCAAAGTTTTAAATATAATTAAGCATATCTTAGAACTGGAAACATATCTTACAACTATATAATAATATAGGTTATCCATCAGAATTCAGACAGGCTTTAATTTATAATCATATTGTGGGAAGTACTAATTTCACACGGGTTCCCGTTAGTATATGCTTAAACTAGACTTATGGTCTCATGGTGCGTGGTGCGCTGGTTGCACGCTACTGGCATGATTGCTCTATGTTATCTCTTAAAAATAGTAGTAGAGATACCTACTACTGTTTCTTGTGATTTTTTTTTATTTTTGGCTCGCGTTTGAATTTTAAGAAAAGAATTAATTCTAACTCAAAATGTTTTATTTCACATAGGCCTACATGGGCACTTATAAAACGTCAGCAGTTTGGCGCAGGGCACGGTTCGAAATTGGTCGTTTTCTATGGAGAAGATCCGGCAAGAAACTCCACAGTTACTCTTTTAAAATATCATTCTTACAATGTATCTATAATACAGGTTAATTAGGTATGAGAGGACATTAAAGCCTGTCTGAATTCTGATGGATAACCTATATTATTGTATAGTTGTAAGATATGTTTCCAGTTTTAAGATATGCTTAATTATATTGAAAACTTTGGTCATTACAAGATATTTTCTAAATTTAAACCCACGACCTACGTCATTTAAATTTAAAAGTCAATTATCTGAAATTAAGTATTTCAAATGGCGGGAGACTTTGTTAAACATAAAAAACACAGTGATACGACGTCAATGTGGAGCTATTTTTTAGTTGCGAAGGATAGGAATAGTGCCAAATGTAACCGATGCTCAGCCATTCTCAAGACTTTGGATGGATCGACTAAGGGATTACATACACATTTGTCATCAAAACATAACATCAAGCTTATACCAGCTTCAACAAGTCTAGATTCTGATAATCTGAACACAGCACCGCCGCCAGCCAAGCGAAAGTTAAATGATTATTTTATTGATAATGATTGCATTTTATTTTATTTTATTTATTCGGGAAAACAAACAATTACACACTGTAAATGAACTTAAAATTATCATGCAACAATATGTATAAGTGTGTAACCCACTACGTTATCCACATTTTATATAATTATAAACTAAGTCGTTTTAAAACATGCACGAGTGACACTATATCCTATGTTTCTGAGTTTTTCATTTCAACACTAACAATATTGCGAAATTTGTTGGCAGACAACGAAAATATATCAATATCTGCAAAATGTGAGTTATAGGTTTTCACTATGCGACGCAAAGGTGCACGGTTCCCAGCATTAGTACGACAAGAAAATACCGCAAACAGTGGACGCACGCGCACCTCTCGTCTTACCACAGTTCTAGGTACAATATAACATAGCATTAGATGGATTTCCATTCAGTATATTCATAACTTCAGATGATTCGAGAAAATTTGTCTTTGCAAAATACACGGATTTACCAAAGTCAGCCGTCACCATTCAAAAACGTGTCATGAATTACAGTGAAAAAATCAGAAAGCAAGTAACTGCAGAATTGAAACATTTGAAAAGTTCAGGTGAAAGATTTAGTCTTTCTTTCGACAAGTGGACTTCAACATCCAATAAACCATACATGGCTGTCAACGTTCATTCATATAAAAAAATTTGGAATTTAGGACTTGTTCCTATTTATGGAAGTATGAAAGTATGGCTGAAAATTGTCTTCGTATATTGAAAGAGCGTCTAAGTATATTTGATATTTCCCTGGATACTGGCTTTATGAAAAACATAATTATTTGCAAGACAGCTCTACCTCAGATGATACTATAAATGAACCACCTGTGGCTGTTGATCATATGGACGACATCCATGATGATGTACATTTAGAAGACTTAGACAGTCCAGAATCAGACTTAATCTTAATGTCACAAAATGACCTTGCGCTATAACACATACCAGAGTTAACACAAGATGAAAACATTAATGAGCTGATAAAGAAAATCCGCAAAGTTGTAGAGTGTATTTCAAAAGATCACCATTGAAAAATGAAACAGTACTTCAAAAATAAATGAAAATTGAACATGGAAAAGAGCTGTCACTTCTTTTGGACTGTAAAACCAGGTGGAATAGTCTTTTAACAATGCTGGAGCGATTTTATCTTTTAAAAACCTTCATTCAAAAAGCTCTTATAGATCTCAATCATCCAATTCGTTTGGAAGAAGTTGATTTTGAATTGGTAAATAAAATTGTTGATATGCTGACCCCAATTAAATTGACAGTAGAAGCAATCTGTCGGCGAGATGCTAATTTATGCACAGCTGATTCCGTTTTGAAATTTCTTATAAACAGCTATCTAGCATAATCATTTTTTGGCAAGTGCTGACACTTGCCAAAAAATTAAAACATCCTTAGTGGAACGTATGAAGCAACGACGAAGTGATGATTTGACTGGTGTGTTGAATTAATTACAAAATCCATGAAAAGATGATGAAAATCAGTTATTATCGGATTTGGAATGGCATGACTTATTTCCAGTTTCTACACAGGCTTTAGTTTGGAAGCAAATAAAGTGTATTGTTAAAAAACTTAAAAGTCGAGATGACACGGAAGAAGAAGAAGGAAGATCAGGATCACAAACAGATGATGAGTTAAGGCCACAAACCTCCCAATCCCAACCCCAATTGACACTAAAGGAAAAGTTATAGCTGGAAATTGATAAGAGTATGAAATCCCCAGATCGTGCAGTACAAATACAAAATTAATCGGGGTTGGCAAAATATAGTATTAGACGTGAAATAAGCCTGTTTGAAAATGGAGGAATTAGTGGATATCACTTAGAAACAGCATATAAGTATCTATTGTCTATTCCTCCAACCAGTGTAAAACCTAAACGAGCGTTTTCAGCTGCTGCTTATGTTGGTAATAAACGAAGCAGGCTTGGAAGTCAAACCTTGGATGCATTGATATTTCTACGATTGTATTTTCAAAATTCTAAATAAGTTTTATTGTCTTTTTATTTCTTACAAAGCATAGTATCTTGTTGTCATTTTTTCTTTTCTTACTATACTGTGATATGTGTAGTGTACCAAAATTAAAAAAATATATTTTAAGAAATTACTCGTTTTTTAGAGTTCAGTTGCCGAATGGCAAAAAACGGAACCCTTATAGTTTCGTCATGTCTGTCCGTCTGTCTGTCTGTCTGTCCGTCCGTCCGTATGTCACAGCTATTTTATTCCAAAACTATTAAGACTATACTTGGTAAGTAGATGTATTCTATGAAACGCTTTCCGATATTGAGAAAAAAATTAAAAATCATTTAAAATAAAGGAACATACTACTACCCCATACATGGAACTAAAACTGAAAATATATATTTTTTTTCATGAAACCTATGCGTGTGTGGTATTTATAGACAGGTCTTTAAAAATGACATGGGGGTTTCTGAAACCACTTTTTCATAACATCAATCGTTTAAAAGATATAAGCTTCCAAAGTGGTCAAATGTGTATCCCTTCCTCTAACTTCTATAATAGTGGAGTGAAAAATCTAAAAAAATATGTATCTGTAGATCTTAATGTAAACTTTCAACCAAAATTGGTTTGAATGATATCGAGAGTTTTTGAGATAAGGCATATTTTCTAAAACCGCAAATATAACTTTGTAATTCATACAAACATTATGAAAAACAAAGTTATCTAGCGTAGTTGTAAAAAATTTAAATAAGCTAGTTTTAAGAAATTTGTAAGGTTTTTTTCGTCAAATAAATATACATATTATATTATATTATCATAGTTACACACGGAACCCTTCATGCGCGAGTCTGACTCGCACTTGGCCAATTTTTTACATTTGAGTCCAATTAGAAACCACATAGTCTAATCCGGGGATAGCCCCAGGGTCCCAGGATTCAGCATCAAGAATCACGTAATCCCGGGATTGAAAAACATGCTCGGGATTGTATTCTCTAGTTGCAACTAAGAAAGGATTTCTATCGAAATTCTATTTTAGTTGCCAAATGTGTCGAAAAAAATAGAATTAATAAATTGTAAAGAACCAGATAGATAGCCCTACAGACCTCAATCTGAACAATAATTCTGTAAGCAGTTTTATGTCGATAGGAGCCGGGTTTTCTGGTTTAGAACAAGTTTCAGCTTCCTTTGACATTCCCTCTATGTCCGACAAATTATACGCCAAGTGCCATAACAAGGTCTGTCTACTACGGGAATTAGCCAAAGAATAATTGGCCAAGTGCGAGTCAGACTTGCCCATGAAGGGTTCCGTAGTAACTATAATAATATAATATGTATAACTACTACACTACTAGTCTGTCTGTCTGTCCATCCGTCCGTCCGTATGTTACAGCCATTTTATTCCGAAACTATTAGGACTATACATATAAAACTTGGTAGATTGATGTATTCTGTGAACCGCTTTCCGATTTTAGGAAAAAAATAATATATATTTAAATTAAATTAAAAAATATTTTCAGTTTTAGTTCCATGTATGGGGAGCCCCCCCATAGATGGAACTAAAACTGAAAATATTTTTTTTCATGAAACCTATGCATGTGTGGTATCTATATACATGTCTTTAAAATGAGATTGAGGTTTCTAAAACCACTTTTTCATAAAATTAATCGTTTAAAAGATATACGCTTCCAAAGTGGTAAAATGTATGCCCCCCTCTAATTTCTATAATAATGGAGTGAAAAATATAAATATATATATACAACGTGTAACGGAAACCCCATATCTAACCAAAAGGGCTGAAGACAACATTTGGTATGGAGTCTCTATGCACAGTTTCAGCACAAAATAACTGACTTAAAGAATTGATACCAAATGATTGGTTTCACATATTTTTTGAATACCAATCATAACAAACGTGTCACAGCACTACGAGGGTCAATAACTTTCAACGTCACTTGCAAATAACACGATAATTCTTTTCGTTCTTCTTAATTTGAAAAATTCGGTCTCTGGTATCAGTGTACTGGAATTTGTAATAAGTTCTACACATGTAGACTTAGGATTACAAAACCCTTGCCATATCGTTTGTTATCATCCAAAGAAGCCATGCACTTGGTATGTATATACCCTTTAAATTACACGTTGTATATATATATATATATATATATATATATATATATATATAGATCTTAATGTAAACTTTCAATCAAAATTGGTTTTAAAGAGATCGAGTCAGCAGTTTTTGAGATACAGCATATTTTCTAAAACCGCAAATATGACTTTGTAATTCATACAAATACTATGAAAAACAAAGTTATTTGGCGTAGTTGCAAAAAATGTAAATAAGCTAGTTTTAAGAAATTTGTAAGTTTTAGTTTTTTATCAAGTAAATATACATATTATATTATATTATTATAGTTACTACGGAACCCTTCATGGGCGAGTCTGACTCGCACTTGGCCAATTTTTGTAAAATGTTATAATAAGCAATATAACATTAGATTTATAGATTTCTTTTATTTTTTATTTCTTTTAAATTAAGTTACACTTGATACATATATTGTTATGAAATAAATTACGCTTATATTTTCTGCGAAGTAAGTTCGCTAGACAGCATTAATGAAAAAATGTTTTTTTGGTATGGCCCCACGTATATATAATAAAGTACCGAATGTTATTAAAAATATGACAGTACATCAGCATTTAAACGAGCACTAAATGAAATTTTAATAAACAAAACTTATTTCAGTCTGGTTTTATTATGACATTACATAATTATATTTTTTTTTATTTCATACTGGTTTTATTATTCAAATAAGTACTGCATACCTATCTACCCTAACTTGCTACTTACCCAGTTTCGAAGCGTCAATAGCCTAATGGATAAGGTGTCGGACTTGTGATCGAGAGGTCGCAGGTTCGAACCCCACCCATTACACTACTGACGTGAACCCACTCCAGACACAAGCATATTTAGCTTAGTTGGAGGGGTTAACAAGATTGCTAGTAATGTGAAATGTACCCACATTGCTAGTATTCTTTAAAAAAAAAATCTGAGGAGTTTAATATATAAAATCAAAGTTTTATTGCAATAGGATGAATAGTGAGGGAACGGATAACACACTACCGGACGGACGGATAACGGACTACAGTAAAAACAAACGTTAATTTTTATATAATAGGTATAATTTATTAAATTTATTTTTGTGATTTATTTACGTACCTACTTGCTTCATTTAGATCCATCCAACCGTTTGAGCGTGAAGAAGTAACAAACATGCAAACAGACACATTCATTCACAAACTTTCGCCTTTATAATATTAGTGTGATAAATAAAACCATCTAAATAATTAATATTCGTTTTTCAAGTTTATTCAACATAACGACAAAAAATTAAAAAATGCAAAGTTAGCAAACTTCGTCGTGCAACGGCAAGCGGGCCTCGAGCGAACTTGTCATTGTGTGTGTGACAACGCACACGACTAGCCCGCTGCAGTAAATACCTATTTTCCGCGCGTCTCGTAGGCTCGACACCCTCTTAAATAAAAGTCAAGCGTTCCGCAACAGAGCTATAATTGGACTGACAACTGTACAACTTAGATCTACCTACATACTTACAAACTAACTAATATAAACTATTATAAACTACCTACATTACAACAACTGACCAAAACAACGTAAACAAACACGCGCGCTCACTGGTTCCAATTCCAGGAATTATTCTAATTCATTATGTAAGGCGATTTTGTACCTTAAATCAACGATACATAAGTTGTACGAGTTTGTCCGTTGCGTCAGAAACGATAGTGCTGACGAGTGGTAACGAAATAACGACTGTATTACAATGGAAAAAAAAACTTATTTAAAAAATCTAAAAAACCCGACTGCTCAACTGAAGTGTAAGAAACAAGCACATTTTTATTTTTAAAAGTGACAAGCAGGTGGGACCCAATTGAACATATTTTTTTTAAATGGGATGGGTCCGCCTGCTTGTCACTTTTAAAAATAAAAATGTGCTTGTTTCTTACACTTCAGTTGAGCAGTCGGGTTTTTTAGATTTTTTAAATAAGTTTTTTTTTTACATTTTAGTTAAAATATTAATTAACAATTTTTTAGTTTTCCCGGTCGTGTCACATTGGCACTCCACCGGATTCAGAAAGTGAGTCCATATTTTTAAACTTTCTCATTGTGTTATTTTGCTAATATTACACTAATGATAAACATGATATACCTTTTTGAAATCCTTATGTTAAGCCCTTTAATTTGATACCCATATTGTAGTATTTGAAAAAAAAAATTTTTTTTTCACCATGTATCATGGCTTCGCACAGCCGCCATGTTTAAATTTTTTAAATGTCACCTATCTCAGAACACTCGGGCTGTTAAGACAAATTTAATGATACCTCAATTGTGCGAATCCGTTCAGCGGTTCTGGAGATATGAGGTAATAAAGAATATTACAAACATACATACATACATACAAGATACGCGCGACAAACATAACCCTTCCTTTGCAGTCGGGTAAAAAGTTCACTATTCATTAAAACAACTGTTTGTGCGAAACGAGAAGACTGGCAACGAAGACTGGTTGGACCTACGAAGTAAAATGGTTTCGCAGTCGCAGAACGTATAACGGTCTTTGAAAACGGTTCGTTGTCAAAACGCCCACGACTAATTATTCTAATTAATAATTAATCTGACGTTGAGAAAAAAGCGCGGGAACCTTCAAGATTGTTAGGCGCCTTTTTTTTTCTTCAAAAAAAAACTTAATTTGTAATAAATAAAAAGCAACTCATTTTTGAACAAATTTATTAGATTACGTGGTAGAGATGGCCCGGAGCCGTAAAAAACGTAAAAAGGAACATTCGGCTGAAGACGGAGAGGCGGAGTCGGTTGATGAGGGCTCAGCGTCTGACGTCGGCTCTGTAATATCCGAAGAGGATACTGATAAGTATACTCCTTTTAGAATCCCAGATTACGTCCGATATTACCCCGAAGATGGTGGTAATTTTGAATATATCGTGTTTCTAGAAAGTATAGAAGAAGATAAACCCATTGGCTTGAGGGATATGATGTCCCTTGCAAATGCAATTAAGCGTTACAACAAAGGTGTCAAACAACTGCAGCGGATTAACAAGAGTAAGGTAGGTGTCATATATGAAAGACCAGCACTGGCCAATGCTGCTTTAAGTAATAAAAAGTTTCTTGACGGTCACAAATTAAAAGCGTCAATCCCGGCTGCCGCTACGGAGGTTACTGGAGTCATCACACATGTCCCCATTGAACTCTCAAATAAACAAATTTATTCCGCACTAACAAGCACCAAGAACATCGTCTCTATAAGACGTTTTATGAGAAAATTAGTGGAGAATAAAACTGTAAAATATACACCAACAAAAACAGTATCAATTACTTTCTCATGTCCAGTTTTGCCAGAGAGTGTCGACCTCAACAGTTGGCGTTTTGAGGTAAGACCATATATTCCTCCAGTGAAGCAATGCCTTAAGTGCTTGAGATATGATCATATTGCCAAATTCTGTAAAAACTCTGAGAGATGTTCAATTTGTGGAGAAGCACATAATTACAAAGCATGTATAGTTCCCGCCTCGGGTGCAAAATGCTGTCACTGCTCGGGCAATCACATTGCTATATCTTCTTTATGCCCTGTAAAAAAAGAAAAGATTCTGCTACATAAACAAAAATATGAGAAAAAAAGAAGTTATGTTGAAACTCTTAATGACACAAACTTTCCGAAACTAAACAAAACTGATCAATTTCTGTCACTCTTAAATTCAGAACTGATTTTAAAAACTATTTCAGAATCAATAGTTAAATTAATAACACAAAATAAAATGAATGAAAAATCAATTTGTAGTACTAGCATTAAAGATGTCCTGCAAGAATCCTTTAAAAATATTAGATAGGTATTAAAAAATATATATTTTAATGGATTATTTAAATATAGTCCAATGGAACGCTCAGAGCTTATTACACAATCAACATATTTTCAATCACTTTTTGTTGGACAATTCTATTCATATAGCTTTAGTTTGTGAAACTTGGCTTAAGCCCCGTCACACTATCAAATTTCGTGGTTATGATGTAGTCAGACTTGATTCAGGTAATGCTCATAATGGTGTCGCCATTATTTTACATAAATCTATTATGTATACTACAATAAACACAATCTATGATGATTCCTTACAAAATATAGCAGTTCGTATTAATTATGCTAATAATAAAGAACTTACTATTGTAAGTTTTTACAGTCCAACTAATTGCAACCCTCCTTTTTCTAAAACAAAATTAGATAGACTAATTCAATCTTTTCCTCGTCCAATTTTTTTAGCTGGCGATTTTAATGGTTTGCATACAACCTGGGGATGTTCAGCTTCTAACTGCAGAGGTAGGGATATTTTGGATTCCATTAATAAAAACAATCTTGTTCTTTTAAATGATGGTCAAACGACTACTGTTGGTTCCCACACTTGGAGGCGAAATGCTCTTGATTTGACCATTGTCTCTCCTTTGCTAGCCCTGGAGTGTGAATGGTCAGTTCATGATGATCCTTTAGGCAGTTACCACCTTCCTGTAATTACAAAAATCTTAGTGAATAACAATAATTCTTCTAGCTTTCATATACCTGACAGTATTCCTCTTCCATTTTCTTATAATTTCAATACTGTTGATTGGAAAACATATTCATCCGGCATTGATGCTCTTTTGTGTAACTTTTCTATAGACAGACACAATCCTTTGCTTAGCTATAATAAATTTATTAAACTCTTACATTTGGCACTAGTAGATTCAATTCCATCTCCAAGGCGCTACTCCTCTGATGGGGGGCAGGCTCAGCCCCTTTCAACCTCTAACAGAAAGAAAAGAACTCCACTCCCCTGGTGGAATGCTAACTGCAGCAAAGCTGTGGAAGATAGTAAAAATGCTTACTTAACTTTCAAACACAATCCCTCTGAAGCAAATTACCTAGCTTTTAAGAAACTCCAAGCAAAGAAAAAGTTCATTATCAAGTATGAAAGAAAGATGAGTTGGTTGAAGTTGTGTGAATCTTTCAACAGAACTACACCTATGTCTGTGGTCTGGTCATATATGCGTAGATTTAATAAAAGTTCTGCATCCACATCTCAAAATAATAACATATATTCTTGGATCCCCGAATTCCTTAAAAAATTTACACCAGATACAGTAGAGCCAGCTTTTATTTTCAACCCTTCTCATCCTGTTTCTCCTAGTAACTTTCACTTAATTAAACCTTTTACATTTGTTGAATTTACTACAGCAATCCATTCTCGTAGGGATAGGGGAAGGTGGGGCAGCTTCATACAGTTTTTATATTTCGTCTTATAGAATGCTCTCGGGTATCGATATCTTTATTGATTCATCAAAAATCAATAGTCTAGCTATCTGACTTTATATAAAAAACATGAAATTTGTGTAAATACACTTGTACAACTTTTTGTACCACTTTAAAGAAAAAATTAAAAATGTATGAATGTACCCCACATGCGGGGCACTTACATACAGCCTATGGGGCAGATTCATACATGTGACAAAATATACAAGTTTTGCGTGAAATGTTTATTTATTTATCAAAATCAAAGTATCAAAACACATTCATGAAAATGTTCATGAAAACAAAAGCAATATTAGTCTCTATTATCAAATAATACTTACATAATCATATTATAAAAAAGACAAATATAGTTAGTTTTTATTTTTATGGCACCGAGGGAACTAACTTAACCTAACACACACAGCACACAGAGAGATACTTATCCAGTTCTAGAGCTGACAGCGACGAAATTGCCACTCTCAGAAAGGCCATGGTAGAGCGCATGAATTTGACCTTAAATTTCGTTTCCCAATGGGGTGACGACAATCTGGTCAAATTCAATGCTCTGAAAACACAGGCTTGTCTTTTCAGCGCTAAAAGGAGCCCTTTTGAATTGACCCCTACTTTTCGAAGTACATCTGTGCCAGTTACCAATCGCCTGGAGCTTTTGGGCATGGAGTTGACGTCAGACCTCAACTTCGGCTCAACCATCGAGTCCAGAGCTCAGACTGCAGCAAAAAATCTGGGAATCCTACACAAGGTGAGGCGGTACTTCAAGCTTGGACAGCTTCTAATTCTGTATAAAGCACAGGTCCGTTCCTGCGTGGAGTATTGCAGTCACTTGTGGGATGGTTCTGCAAAGTACCAACTTGCTGCATTGGACTCGATCGAGCGCAGAGCTAAAAGGCTTATAGGCGACGAGGTGCTGGTGGACAAGCTTCATAGCCTGGCTCATCGGCGAACCGTTGCTTGCCTGTCGGTTTTCTACAGATTGTACTTCGGGGAGTGTGCGCAGGAGCTCCATGACCTGATTCATCCATATCCCTTTCACTACCGGACTACCAGACGCACGGCTGGGTACCACCCACACTTGGTTGATATACCGTCTTGTCGTACCAAGCGCTTCTCCTCCACATTTATTGTGCGCACAGCCAAGCTGTGGAATTCTCTGCCGGCTTATGTGTACTTATGACCTTTCAGCCTTTAAAGCAAGAGTAAATAGGCATCTTCTGGGCTCGCTCGTCACATCGTAGACCTCATCTATTGCTTACCATCAGGCGAGATCGAGGTCAAGAAGTAGGCCCACCAGTAATAAAAAAAAACAGTCTTTCTGATCAGTCACATCACTTTTTAAATATCTACATCATATTGCTTAATTCTTATTTATTAATACTCCATATTTGGCTGCTGATTTCCGAAATGAGAGTTTGTTTTCCAAAACTTTATCGATAGCTTTAAACATTGCCTCTTCGTCCACTACTCCACTCCTAGTTCCCTTTTTCTTGTAATTTCTGAACATAATCGTTCTGCAAAACAAAATTATGGTATAATTTTACAAACAAACAAAAATGGGGCACATTCATACAGTATGAATGTGCCCCGTACACTCCTGTATGAATCCACCCCATCACAAGAAAATGAAATCAAAATATTTCTAGAAAAAAAGCAAGCATATATAAAATTATTCACAGATTAATTCACAAACTTGACCCTATTATCTTTTAAATAAAATAGAACGGAATAATCTAGAGAGCAGCTTTTATTTAAAAAAAAGACGTTAAAGTGAGCTTATAAAAATATTTATGCCTGGCCGAATCACGTTCTGTGTCACACCGACGCGCGTTTCACACCGACTGCTTTCAAACTCCGTGAGCAACCACACACAAAAGTAAGCTACACATACACGCATAAGTCATTCTGTTGATGTGCGCCTAACATCAGATATATTTAGTGTATGACGGTGCCCCTTGTATGAATCTGCCCCACTTCCCCCTACTGCAGCTGGCCTCGACCATATCTCTTATAAAATGCTAAAAAATCTACCTGATCAATCTAAATTAGTTTTGCTTGAAATCTTCAATCTTCTTTGGCAGCATTCTCTAATTCCTGAAGATTGGAAAACTGATTGTCTTGTTCCCATTCTCAAACCCAACAAAGATAAAAATAGTTTTGACTCTTACAGACCTATAGCTTTAACTTCATGTATGGGTAAAATCTTCGAGCAACTTATCAAACAGAGGTTAGAACATTTTATTGAGAAGAACCATATACTACCTTCGAATCAATTTGGGTTTAGGAGGGGTAAGTCTTCAAGGGAAAGCATTGCTAATTTACATCTCGATATCTTTGAAGCCTTCAAATCAAGGAATGCTCTTGTCAGTGTTTTCTTTGATGTGGTAGGTGCATTTAATAATGTTAATCATCATATACTCTCTTCAGAATTGGCCGCTGTTGGTTTGCCTGCAAAGGTGATAGAATGGATATATAACTTTTTGAATGGTAGAAAAGTATTTGTTAAGTGTAAAAATAGGCTTATAGGCCCTAGGTATTCTTACAAGGGCACTTGTCAGGGCAGTATATTGAGTCCTTTAATATTTATTTTATACATCCACAAACTTAATATTATCCTAGGCACTGAAGTATCCAATCTCCAGTTTGCGGATGACCTGGTAGTGTACTGTGTTGGTAATAATACCAGTACAGTATGCTCCAAGCTTAACATTGCCTTGTATAAACTAAATTGTTACTTTAATTATCTTGCATTAGACATTAGTATAGATAAATCCAAGGTTGTAGTTTTTAGCAATATTGGGCCTTTTATAGTCAATATTAAATATGACAACACTGATTTGCCTGTGGAGAATAGTGCAAGATTTTTGGGTGTTATTTTTACAAGCAACCTCTCTTGGAGAAAATATGTTGATTGTATATGTGACAGAGCTCAAAAAGCCCTAAATGTCCTGAGGTCTCTTGCAGGGACATACTGGGGTTCAGACCCTAAAATTCTTTTAAAATTATACAAATCCCTTGTACGAAGCCACTTTGAATATGGTTACCTCTGTTTTTCCTCAGATAGTCAATTGGTAAATAAACTAGATATCCTTCAAAATCATAATCTTAGACTTATTACAGGTGCCATGAGAACTACTCCCATTAATTCTTTACAAGTAGAATGTAATACTCCCCCCTTAATCTTACGCTTTCAGTATCTCAAATTCTGTTATATACTTAAACTTTTCTCTGTAAAGTGTAAATCATCATCCTCTGATTAAAAAGTTATTTTCACTTCACATTAAGTATCCTGTTAACACTCATCTGACCAAAAATATTCCATTTATGCTTTTTGATTTTTCATTCATGATCAAGTTAGATGGTCAGTTTAAATTTCACAAATCTAATGAATGGGTGTGTTATGAGAAAGAGTTTGAATGTCTATTTCATGAGCTGGATATAGTAATTGACAACAAATTAAGAGATCGGCAAGAAGTCTATAACCTCTTAGATCAATACCCAAACTATCACCACATTTATACAGATGGCTCTAAAAGTAATGAAAGGGTTTCTATGGCTTATGTCATTCCTCATAAGGAATTTGGACTGGGAGTAAAACTGAAGAAAGAATCAAGCATATTTTCCGCCGAAGCTTATGCCATTCTTGCTGCACTTAATACCTATAATCAAGTCCAAACGTTTAAAAGATTGGCAGGACACATGGACAGAATCTCTTACTAGAAAAGGTACTTGGTATGCTCAAATTAATCAGAATATTGGTAAAAGCCCTTGGTTCACCAATTGCCGTTACTTCAGAAGCAGACAATATTATACTATTCTTTGCCGTTTGAGATTTGGACATTGCCGTTTCAACGCTCATTTACATCGCATGCGCATAATTCAATCGCCTTCTTGCACCTATTGCTCAACAAATGATGAACAGACTCTTGATCATATTTTCTTTCAATGCTCAAGTTTTAATATTCAAAGACTGTCTTTAGTAGCCAATTTATTGAATTTATATGAAAAACCAGAGAATATACCGCGCTGCATTGAAGACATTTTGAAAAATAAAGACACCTATGTATTTATTTACGATTTTATTAAAAACACGATCAAGGACATATGAAACGGATTTTAACAAATATCGGACTCGACTTAGAAATAAATTCTATGAGATAATATCTGGGTAAATAACTAACAATTGAATATGGAATATGCATCGGATGTAACATTGAAGACTTGGCTCCGGCCTTATTACACACTTGGAACAGAAACAAATATTACAGACCTGGCTGTATGGGCTTGACTCTTTGCCTGTCCTAACGGACGAAGGGAAAAAAAAAAAAAAAAGGGCACTTGTCAGGGCAGTATATTGAGTCCTTTAATATTTATTTTATACATCCACAAACTTAATATTATCCTAGGCACTGAAGTATCCAATCTCCAGTTTGCGGATGACCTGGTAGTGTACTGTGTTGGTAATAATACCAGTACAGTATGCTCCAAGCTTAACATTGCCTTGTATAAACTAAATTGTTACTTTAATTATCTTGCATTAGACATTAGTATAGATAAATCCAAGGTTGTAGTTTTTAGCAATATTGGGCCTTTTATAGTCAATATTAAATATGACAACACTGATTTGCCTGTGGAGAATAGTGCAAGATTTTTGGGTGTTATTTTTACCATCAACCTCTCTTGGAGAAAATATGTTGATTGTATATGTGACAGAGCTCAAAAAGCCCTAAATGTCCTGAGGTCTCTTGCAGGGACATACTGGGGTTCAGACCCTAAAATTCTTTTAAAATTATACAAATCCCTTGTACGAAGCCACTTTGAATATGGTTACCTCTGTTTTTCCTCAGATAGTCAATTGGTAAATAAACTAGATATCCTTCAAAATCATAATCTTAGACTTATTACAGGTGCCATGAGAACTACTCCCATTAATTCTTTACAAGTAGAATGTAATACTCCCCCCTTAATCTTACGCTTTCAGTATCTCAAATTCTGTTATTTACTTAAACTTTTCTCTGTAAATCATCATCCTCTGATTAAAAAGTTATTTTCACTTCACATTAAGTATCCTGTTAACACTCATCTGACCAAAAATATTCCATTTATGCTTTTTGATTTTTCATTCATGATCAAGTTAGATGGTCAGTTTAAATTTCACAAATCTAATGAATGGGTGTGTTATGAGAAAGAGTTTGAATGTCTATTTCATGAGCTGGATATAGTAATTGACAACAAATTAAGAGATCGGCAAGAAGTCTATAACCTCTTAGATCAATACCCAAACTATCACCACATTTATACAGATGGCTCTAAAAGTAATGAAAGGGTTTCTATGGCTTATGTCATTCCTCATAAGGAATTTGGACTGGGAGTAAAACTGAAGAAAGAATCAAGCATATTTTCCGCCGAAGCTTATGCCATTCTTGCTGCACTTAAATACATTCAAGACCAATCTGAAAATCGTTGGCTCATTATCACTGATAGCATGAGCGTATTGCATGCTTTGAAAAACTATCAAATCAATGCTCACACAAACTGCATTATAATAGAAATCAGGCACATACTTCATAATCTTTCAACAAGAAACTATAGTATTACATTTTTATGGACTCCATCACATATCGGAGTTTCGGGTAACGAGCAAGCTGATTTTCTAGCACGTGCGATTGCTGACATTGTTGACAGTGACCAGGGTCTTTTCAGTTTTCACTTAGTACATTCGTAACTTCTACGGACAAAAAGACTTGGGCAATACTTTCATCTTTCCTCAACAGATGGCGCATGTATAGCCAACTTACTCCTATAGAATTTTACAAAAAATCATAACAATGTTTTTTATTAATTATGTTTAAGCATTGAAGCTTATCTTTTAAATTATATGAAAAAGAATATAAAATAAAATAAAGAAAAACAGTATCAATTATACTTTATAGCAACACTGTAAGAAATTAGTGTCGAATCCGTTTCTTTTCAAGCATTTTTTAAACAATTCCAACCTGTTTATTTCTTGGTTTATTTGCATTATTTCTGTTTGGTTGTTTTATTTTATTTAGATAAATCTAAGTTTTACTAACATAACCTACGTCGTTACTTTGCCAATTTAAATACAAATTAAATATTAGCACTAATCTATGAACCTAGAGATAAAATGGAACGTCACTGGCGGCTAATACGGCTAGGGATACGATATCGAAACGAAAGTATCGATACTGTAATCGATACAAGTATAGTATCAAAAGCATCGATACCAATATAAGTATCGCAACAAAAGTATCGATACTATAAGGTATCGACTCTTTTTGCGAACTTTTATTAATAATGATTTTAAATGAATAAATCGCTGGACAGCAAGCTGGAACGTACAATCTTTAGCTAGAATATAGTCTTAATCATCATCATATCAGCCAAGGGACATCCATTGTTGAACAAAGGTCTCCAGCAGGGTCAAGTAACAACATAGGTCAGTCACAACCAATAGAATACAACAAACATAAATCTTAATATCATTAATCTGCTAGTTACTTTTTGATATGGATTTTTAAAGGTTTTATTAGATTAGATATGTTTCCGCCCGTTTTTATAGTTTTGTAACATATTTTACGAGTAAAACTGTGCTCGTGAATCTTTTGGAAAGACTTTCAAACATCACTTCTAATCGGGGGTACCATTTTTCACAAAAAACAAACACGGAATACTGCAAGAACTTACGTGAGCAACAACAGAATAAGAAGAAAGGTTACAAGACTACAATTCTACTTACATAAATTCAGTCTACGAGATATCATTATGATTGTTTAATAATTTCTATGTTCCAAAAATCTTGAATATAATTTATTTATTTTGAATGCCTACTATAGTGAGATAAATTATCACGATGAAGATACACAATCAGTCAAAAACTTTCCAAAAACAAATAATCGCGCAATGTGGCCACACTATTACAATTTTGGTTATGATGAGACTTCCCCAGTACTAGCTGATAGATACTACTTGATAGTGGTTTGCTGAAGGGTATCGATTACATGAGAAAGTGTCCATTCATGTTGTAGTATCGAAAGCAAAGTAATCGATTACAAAAATACTCAATATCGAAACGAAAGTGTCGATACCAATGAGTAATCGATTCTTTTTTCCTATCCCTAAATACGGCCATGTTCGTTTTTTTACCGTCATTGTCATTGGAAATTTGTCAATACTATCGTATTTTCCCGACCTTTGTTATGCGTTTTGAATTTTATATCTTACGACCTAGCTTTGTTTTATGGACTTTCGTGACTGTGTTTTGTTCTGTTTACCTGTGCTCTATCCTGGACTTCGACGATCGTACCTTGTTTGTTTGGACCCCGGCATTAGTTTTTGGATTTCGAATTTTTACAATGACGTCAATATATTATTCAAAAAGATGGTCTGTATGGTCTAAATAAAATAAAAAGGTGTGTAATTTTGTGTTTTATTCAACGAAACAATCTAAAACAACTTACAAAAAAAATAATGTGAAATGAAACCCTGTAGACATGCATGCACACATACAACACAGATGACAACACGCACACATGCACAGAATAGATGTAACTTTGTCGTTAGTCACCAGATGGCGCGAAAAGGTAAGCTAGGCTGATGACTCTATACCCTATATATAATGTACTCTGTGACAGTGACAGCGGCAGCCCCGTCGACGATGTCGCTATTCCTTATAGCGATTTAATACCTATAATCAAGTCCAAACTTTTAAAAGATTGGCAGGACACATGGACAGAATCTCTTACTAGAAAAGGTACTTGGTATGCTCAAATTAATCAGAATATTGGTAAAAGCCCTTGGTTCACCAATTGCCGTTACTTCAGAAGCAGACAATATTATACTATTCTTTGCCGTTTGAGATTTGGACATTGCCGTTTCAACGCTCATTTACATCGCATGCGCATAATTCAATCGCCTTCTTGCACCTATTGCTCAACAAATGATGAACAGACTCTTGATCATATTTTCTTTCAATGCTCAAGTTTTAATATTCAAAGACTGTCTTTAGTAGCCAATTTATTGAATTTATATGAAAAACCAGAGAATATACCGCGCTGCATTGAAGACATTTTGAAAAATAAAGACACCTATGTATTTATTTACGATTTTATTAAAAACACGATCAAGGACATATGAAACAAGGATTTTAACAAATATCGGACTCGACTTAGAAATAAATTCTATGAGATAATATCGTCAGCATCAAGATGGCGGGACCAAGTCCCCAATCGAAAATGTAACAAATTAAAGTGTTTGTACTACATATGTACTATTTGTACCCTAAACCAGCAATTTGTACCTCTAACGGTAAAGGAAGTACGTCCAGACGAACCTGGTCCCGCCACTTTGACGTCAAAGTGGCGGGATCATCTGAAAGCGCTACCGAGAGACAGGTAATTCACACACAAAGACTTAGTACTACATATGTACTTGTATATACTCAATTTCCAATACAATTGTAAGTGCCAAACTAAAGTTATGTTATTAAAACATTGGTCCCGCCATTATGATGATTCATGTTATCGCTGATTTCATATGAAAATCGTAAAAAATTCGTACAAATCTAATGTGGAAACTTAGTACGTCCGATGTACTTATACGTGGGCAATTTTCATATTCATAGCTTTAGTACATCAAAAGTTATTTATCATTTATTATATATATCGTTATCTTTGAAATGGATACCCTTATGCAGAAATGAAACAACCTAAAATGCAATTGCAAATTATGTATATTTTTATAAAAATCTGTTATAAAGAGAACCTTTAATGTTTTAATGATAAAAGTTACTTATAAATAAGAAAAAACTTTTTAACAAAAAATTAAACCGACTTCTTAAAACATGGCTATGTATAAAAACTATCTTTAAAAATACTCTCGAAAAATAACTTTAATTTCGGTAGTCTGTATCTTTTGCTTTGTATTTTTGTTTTTGGCAGCGACTTCCGGAATTAAAAATGAAATACAAGTTACACTGCGAGTGCAATATAACATAATTATATTATCCAATGGTTTATAAAGTGTAGATGAAATATGAAACTGCTTGAAGAGAAAATGCTCAGTCAATGTAGTCCCTTGATTTCAAGATTTTACGCACCGGCATAGTTTACCACGGCAAATCAACTGATGAAATTATACAAGATCACATTTTGTCATGCAGTGCAACGGAATCAAAACCATATACTACTCGATATCATCTACCTACAATATTTTTTGACTCAATGATCAGAAGAAAATAAACATTTTTTAAATTCCGAGACAAATTTTCTTAAAAGGGATCCCTGATATCTGCTATAAAGTATATAGCACTAAACACTGCAAAGTGAATAGTTTTAATTTAGGTAGTCGGTGTCTTTGGTTTTGTATTTTAGTTTTTGGCACCGACTTCCAAAATCAAAGTTATTTTTCACATTGCAGTGTTTTTTTTGGAAGTCGGTTTAATCATTTGTAAATAAATTAATAGTTTAAAAAACCAAAAACACGCTTTTAAGACTAATGTAATGAGCAAAAATTAGAAATGTTTACTAGTAGGCAGTCCAAGGTTCCATCAGCCACCTTCCAATTCCATCGTCAGACCAGCTTGATGGTACCATAATATTGTATTGTCGTCTAGTCTACACATAATTGCCAAATTTCATGATGATACAACAATTAGAAGTACGTTTAATTCAGATTATTTGATTTTATTGCATATTTAGTTCGTTACAGATCGACCTAATAATAAATCTATGGATTACGCGGTAATTCAAAAAGGTTAAGAAAACCGATAACGGATTTTCTTTAGGTTTATTATAACCTTGAAACCTGATCGTGTTCAAAGTCCATTACGAGGCCTTTCTCAGAAGTGCAAACACGACTATGATACGATATTCCATCATGGAATGCCAGTGCCTATCTTCCGGCTTTATCATCAGATCTTGAAACCTAATCGTGGTCAAAGTTCATTACAAGACTTTTCTAAGAAATCCAAAACAGCTATGATACGATTTTCCATCATGAAGTTCCAGTTCATAGCTTCCGGCTTCATCATCAGATCAGTTTGACAGTACCATATTATTGTATTGTCATCAGAACTACATACAGCTGCCAATTTTCATTACACTACGACCCTTGGAAGATGGTTAAATTAGATACCTTAGATTCCATTACATAGTTAGTTACATACAGGTCGACCTAATAAAAGCGTGTTAAAAAAATATTTCTCTCTTTTTAGTTGGCTGATTTGTAATTTACCTACGTACAAAAGCCTTTTTTTCTAGGTGGGAACATCATCGAATGACAATTCCCACTCTGGGTAAAGCGCAAGGGGGTGTTAGACTTGTACTGACTAAAAACCCACCCTGTTCCTTCAGCTTCCCTTAAGTTCCAGGGCCGCGGTACCTTGTTAGAACATTTCCGCAACCCCGGCGGGCAATGGCCTTATGAGGCCCCGTAACTGGTGCTGACAGCTCTTTGAGGCGCGCGTGGAACACGACGCGCCGCCAACCCAGGCCAGGACAGTGAGCTACCCCTGCTCGCCGTCCGCAAGCCCGCGCCTACGGTGGTCGGAGATCGGCTCGTGATCCCCAATGCCCGGGGCGTCTCCCGCGGCAGCTGGGGCGTGAGGAAGAGAGTTGCCTCTCCCTCGCGCCTTCGGCTTACTCCTTCGCTAGCATGACTGCTTCGCAGAAGGAGGCGACTGCATCCCATTCCCTCTCGCTCCGCACCTTGGTCTGAACCACGGCTGGGCGCGAGAGGTTGCTGCCGTCGATCGCCACCACGAAGACACGGCGGTGCTCGGCCCAAGCAGGATACACCTCCACTGTATGCTCCACCGTGTCCTCCGGATGGTCCTCATAATGACGACACCCGGGCGTATCCTCCCGCTGTATCTCAAACAGGTACTTCCCGAAACAGCCATGTCCAGTCAGTACCTGCGTCAGGCGGAAGGTGCGGATGCCGTCATGAGATCCTGATTTGATGACAATGAAACCACTTTTAAAGAAAATCCTTTCAAACGAAAAAAGATTTTTCCAAATCGGTTCAGCCGTTTTCGAGTTATCGGTGATCATACATTAAAAAAAATATACGCATCGAATTAAGAACCTCCTCTTTTTTCAATCAATTAAAATAAAGGTAAAGATTATTTTTGCGAATATATCTAACAATTAGGCACTATGTACGTTTGATTCTTCATAACTTTCGTCTTTAAGTCATCGTAGTACTCTCACTGATCAATTATTCGAGAAATATGAGCTTAATAATGTCCGATGCCGCTAGATGTAGGCTATAAACTCTATAGCATGATTTAACTTTAATTTTGTGTTGCATAAAGTCTTTATAAATAAATAAATAGCAGATAAAATAGCAGTAGGCCCGGGTCGGCGGCGGCGCTTCGTGTTCAACGCGCGCCTCACGGAGTCGTCAGCATGAGTGACGGGGTCTAATATGGCCATGGCCCGCCGGAGTTGCGGGAATGTTCTAAGAAGATACCGTGGCCCCGGAACTTAAGGCCAGGTGCAGGAAAAGGGTGGGTTTTTTAGTCAGTAGAAGTCGGACACTCCCTTCCGCTCCACCCACAGCGGAAGCAGTCCTTCGATAATTTTCCCTCCCGGAAAAAGAAAAAGGGATTTTGTCGAATTGTATTTCTATGAAAATGTTCATATTGTTTTCTTTTTCATAAAATTTATTTATATTTTTCGAAAACGAGAGCTAGTGATATGAACTAAGCTAAATGTTTGTTTGTGATGTTTGTTTCCTTACTACATACATGTGTCCAGTTCTATAAAAATAGACTAGAAACGAAAAAACTTTTGATGTACTAAAGCTATGAATATGAAAATTGCCCACGTATAAGTACATAGGGCGTACTAAGTTTCCACATTATATTTTGTACGAATTTTTTACGATTTTCATATGAAATCAGCGATAACATGAAACATCATAATGGCGGGACCAATGTTTTAATAATATAACTTTAGTTTGGCACTTACAATTGTATTGAAAATTGAGTATATACAAGTACATATGTAGTACTAAGTCTTTGTGTGTGAATTACCTGTCTCTCGGTAGCGCTTTCAGATGATCCCGCCACTTTGACGTCAAAGTGGCGGGACCAGGTTCGTCTGGACGTACTTCCTTTACCGTTAGAGGTACAAATTACTGGTTTAGGGTACAAATAGTACATATGTAGTACAAACACTTTAATTTGTTACATTTTCGATTGGGGACTTGGTCCCGCCATCTTGATGCTGACATAATATCTGGGTAAATAACTAACAATTGAATATGGAATATGCATCGGATGTAACATTGAAGACTTGGCTCCGGCCTTATTACACACTTGGAACAGAAACAAATATTACAGACCTGGCTGTATGGGCTTGACTCTTTGCCTGTCCTAATGGACGAAGGGAAAAAAAAAAAAAAAAAATTAATCTGACGTTGACATCGCATTTTTAGGTTATCATGTCAAAAACACGAGAATTCACGAGATAAACATTAAACACTGCTAAGTGCTGATGCTGAAGGATTAAAAAGCTGAATAAGAAAATTATTAAAATTTTAAGGTTAATAATATAATAAGTTATACTACAATGACACCGGAATCAATATTACTTTTATGCAACTATGATGACCAACTGAAAACGGGTAGAATATTTTCGTAACTAAATTTTATTTATCTTGAAATTCTCTATGAAATCTAAACATAGTAAACATATAATCACCTCTGTTAACAGATAGTGAAACTATAAAAAAGCTGTGGGCGGATAAGTGGTCAGCCAGAGACATAGATATATGCAAAGAACTAATAGCAACAAGTCTTGAAACAGATGCCTTGAAGGATGTGTTAAAAAAGTATCAAAATGATAACAATGTTATGGAAAGTATACTCCTTGCATCAGTAAGTTCGTTTCTATCATTTTGTGATCGCAATTGGAACCCTCATCCAGAAACTTTGAGTATAGAAGAATTCTTTGGTATAGAATGGCCAAAGGAAATTGATGCTGGTGTATTACTGCAGCGGGACTCTGAGCCATTATATGTAAATATTCTTTATCCTGAGCTGTTGTACTTCTCCACACAAGTCTTCAATGTGCTGTGTAATATTGAACAAAGTTTGGTAAGTTAACCCTTTATAACTCAACAAAATATTATTTAATAAAAAGTAGCATTTAGGATAGGATTTCTTAAATAAAAAAACAGGTATTTTTTTAATTTTCAAAAATTTTAATATTTATCTCACAAAATGAAAAAAAAAGAGAGTGTACCATTACGGGTACATTGCTGCAATGTGTTCCACTAGGAAGTATGGAATATTTTAAAACAATTGTTTTGTTGGTTGTTGCACAATGCAGCTCCGCACTTTTCACAAATAATCTGTGATTTGCCAGAGCATTTAGAAAACTTACAGCGGATACGTTTTTCAACCCATACTGGCCAATGACCTACTTGGTCTTGGCGCATAGCTGCTGGAGGCACGAATTGAGCTGGACCCTTGCGTTTTTTCGCCTGGATGTCTGGTTCAATGCTTCGGCGTTGTACGTGTGCTATTATCCCCATCTTACAGAGCACCGTAACAATCTCTTCACGGAAGTCAGCAGATGACAGCAGTGGTCCATTCGTAATCTTAGTCTTATAAACCCTTTTGTATAGTAACCGGGCATTCGACATGGCAAGGTCCAAATAATGGTAAAACATTCGAACCTGCCATTTCTTGCTTCGTAGTTTTATTTTATACCCATTATACTGTCAATGAGATCGACACCGCCCATATGGCGGTTGTATTCTCCTACCACGTTTGGTCTATCAATGGTCACATACCTCTTGTGGGGCTTGTCGTATCTAGATACTTGTGACTTAGGTAGTTCATCCACAAAACTGGAGGCAAGTGTCACTATTTTTTTGTCTTTCCAGGCCACTGTAGATAAGTCTGTTCCTTCAACACAGGCAACATATTTGACTGAATAGCCACGTTCTTTTTTGGAGATTTCTTTTTCCGAGGGTAGTCTGCAATCAGGTATTCGGTTGCGTCAAATGGTACTCAAGCTCAATATTCCTTGTTTTGCGAAATATTGTTTGACTATCAAGTTCTAAAAACTCTACTGGCAAGTCTTCGTCACCTGTAAAGCAGAGTTGCTGCTCATTTAGCTGAAGGTTCTTTTTTTCCAACGTAAATTCAATATCTGCTTGGCTTGACTGCGTCCTGATGATCCAGGTCTGGATGATGGTCCTGGTTGAGGAACGGTTTAAGACAAAGTTGGCGGTTGGGAAGCACTACTTGAATTCTCAATATTTGCAAAGATTGTGACAATATTCACTCCATCAACCTCTTCGAAATCATCCACTTCTAATGGCACCTCCAAATCCGGAACAAACTCAAGATCTGCGATGCAGTCGTCATCACCGTCGAATCCATCTTCACTCTATGCATAATTAAAGCGGACCTCCTCTATTTGTTTGTCTCCTAGACCTATGGATCCCATCCTGTCGCGATAATAAAAAAGTGCTCAATGTATGACACTAAATGGACTTATTAACACAATGTACCAGAACTGGCACAAACACAAAACGACAATTATTTTTAAAAATACGGAAAATTATTCAATGTCTACAATAAATAGCAAAGAACATACACTTACCTAGTAAATTTACACTACAAACAAACGGTTTTTAAAGTAACAATATTTTTTGTCTATTTTCAAAACTTACTAAACAAACGCATTTTACGAAACGTCATATTGTTCGATTCAAATTCGTTTGTCTTGAAAAACCGTCATCTGAGGGCTATAAATTATACTAAATATTAAAGCGCGCTATGTTCCAGAGCAGGAACTCTGTTCTAAAACCGAAAATATATTTTGCTTTAGATTTTATATGGAAAAATTTGGTATGTTCCAGTACTGTCCCACGGTGATATAAAGGGTTAATACAAATAAAAAAAAAATAAAAATCAGAATTTAATGATTTGACATTTCTAGTTATGGCTAAAAGTCAAGGATCATACACCAAAATAAGTTATATTAGTAATTAGTTTGTAGGTTTCCTATTGCCAAGTATTTCATAGACAATAGTGATAGTAGACCACCAAAGACAAAGATGATAAACAAAACTCATAATTTTTAATTTCCAGTTACACTTGTGGTGGTACTTCAGAAGCAGAGTAGTCCATCAAAAAGCTCTTGAAGACACCAGTGCCACATTGTACTCTGAGCTTGAAATTATAATAGCTAAGCTGTCAAACTTACTTCATGTCATTCAAGAAAAGCCCAGGCTTCAGATTCTGTTATGCATGGAGATAGGACAGGCTTATCTCGTGTATGGCAGGGTGCAGCGGACTGAGGAGTACCTGAAAAAGGCCAGGGATCTGGCAGGACTGAAGCTGGAATTAACAGGTATGTAAAAAATGAAAATGTATAAAATTTTCTTTTGTACAAATATGTAGGTTTTGTTATTCCGTTCTTGGTTTTAAGAAGCTTTTTGATTTATTGGAGTCATAGTTGATTGCCCTTCTCATCCACCATCAAATTAAAGTGGTATTTTTTTTTTAACTAAGCTAAATATGCTTGTGTCTGGAGTGGGTTCACATCAATAGTGTAACGGGTGGGCTTCGAACCTGTGACCTCTGGAAAACAAGTCCGAAACCCTAGCCACTAAGCTATTGACGCTTTGCTTTAGGTATTTTATAACTATAATGGTTAACACTAAAACTGTTACTTCATAAACTACATAACTAACACTAAATATAAATTTTCAGGTATTCTTGGTAAAAGAACCAAGTTTCAGCAAACTATTATACCACAGCTCGCTCTTACCAGTGAGTTGGACTCCAACATAGAAAGACCATCAGCGGAGCAGAGTCACGGTGGGTCTCAACTGCCTCCGGATCTTGAACTGCAGGACGATGTCAGATTGAACAAGATAGCTTACACTGAGGCCATTAGCCAAGCTGAACTGCCAAGCTTAGAGCAAATACTATGCTTGTTAACTGTGTGAGTATTTTTTGTTATATTTTAAAAGTTAGAAAATTTATATTAGTAACTGATAATGAGTTTGAAATAAAGAAATATTATTTTTGTGGGAGGTCTTTCCTATGTACAGATCATGGTGGACTTTCTGGAATAAAAGTAGCATTGTCCTATTACCTCTTATCTTCCTGTTAAAGTCCCATTCAAATCGTTTCAGCCGTACTAGTGATTAGCACGGACACCAGAAAGAAACACCAGAAACTTTTAAAAAAATTGCGTGTGTCTTAGTATTTTGTAAATAAGTATAAGCACTTGAGAAAACACAGTAGTACATTTGTTTAAAATTTTGAATTAACTTCTGTACTGTTCCATTGTTCTTAGGGACCGTTCAAGTATTACGTAAGCACTATAGGGGGGCGTGGGGGTCTTTGCTTTGCTTATTTTTGATGACATGGGGGTGGGGGGATCTAGATGGTGATTACGTCAGCAGTAATTATTTAATTTTTTACACATATAGCAACACACATTGTCTATGCTTCAAAATGAAATGCATTTTTGGGGATTCCTACAAATAATGAATTGTTAAATTCCATGTCAGTAAAGTTTATTTAAATGAATATTATGTATGTTACAGACTTCTTTCCAAACCTATTCCTTATTTCTAGATTTATAACTGCTGCTCATGAATCAATCAATTGTATGTACCAATGTTTACGTAAGTATGGAGGGGAGGGGTAAGAGCTTTGTTACTTTGACTGACGAGGGGGAGGGGTGGATTAAAAATTGCAAAAAATGTGCTTACGTAATATTTGAACGGCCCCTTACTACTTAATTTAATCAATGGTTTCATTATTTGTAAGTACCACTACCATACTAAAAGTCCTTATCTTGGTATTGTTCATCAAATCGTTGAGCTTCTTAAAGTTTTAAGTTGAGCTAATGTTATCTGACAAATACTTGCACTATCCGCAGGGCCGGATTAACCATTAGGCGGAGTAGGCAACTGCCTAGGGGCCCCGCATCAACTAGGGGCCCAGGCCTAGTGCACGCACCAAGAAAACATGTTTCTTCGAATGAGAATTTGAAGTGCGTGTGAACTTAGGGACCTCAATGTTATCTCACAAAATACAAATCGTTAGATTTAGTAGTAGAATTAAAACAATTTTAGAACAAATCTGGGAATAAGCAAACAAATATATTAAAAACCACAGCCCTTAATGTGCGTTTCCTCAGTCCAAGCACGATTTGGTCAGTCAAAGTAAGAAAAGGGGCCCCGAGAATGCCATTGCCTTAGGGCCTCTGACAGGGTTAATCCGGCTCTGACTGTCCGTACAGGCCCACTTAAATCTCTGTGCATTTTTAAGCGATCTTTGATCGAAGACTTGTGATCGAGAGGTCGCAGGTTCGATCCCCACCCATTACACTATTGCCGTGAACCCACTCTGTGAATTCTACCCACATTGCTAGTCATCTGTAAAAAAAAAATTCTCAAAATATCACCTCAGACATTAAACCTACAAGATTCTTATATAATTTGACTTCAAAAGAAACTGATCTCCGAGTTTGTTTCGGTCTTTCTTCTCAGGGTAGTTAGAAAAGTTAGTAAGAGTTAGAAAACACCGACCTCATCTCGTTTAAACATGTAAAAGTGGTATTATTAAACAAAGGGGAACGCCTAAAAATGCTTGAAATGGACAGAAACTACTAATAGTCCTTATTCTATTCAGAATAAAATATGAATAATGAAATAATGTTAAGTTTGTAAACATTGGGAGAAAATATCACGATCATAAAAATATTTAACTTGATAACCGTCTAATCCATTCTTAGTTTTTTGTTGGCGGTCAGTGTTTATTTGACGTGAGTAATCGACATTCAGCCAAACAAGAATCGTCAAATAATCTTTAGCGAACTATTTTATATTTATTGCACAGTAATCATGAATTTAATATAATTCGACCTATTTATACCGTAAATGTATTTAAAATAATATATGTGTGTCAATATAAATTATCAAGTTATTTTCAAAATGGAAAAAGTATCTTAGACTGTATGAATCATAATTATGTCCCTTTCCTTACTGATTACTGACGTCTGACAGTTTGGCATTACTGCATTTCATTTTTTCGATTGATTACTTGATTGATTTATGGTTTTGCGTGTGTGACTTGAGTTTTAAACAGATTGCTTTTAAGGATATTTAACGACGACTGGCCATTTTTTAAGGATTTTAATTTGACCTCTGCACACTTTACCCATTTTGCAACACGGACTTTTACACCCGCCTAAACGACGACTCGGCTTTTCGACGGACCTGAACCTGTTTTACATAATTATTTGAATCGTCGCAGAGCGCAATTCCAAAGTATTAATGTAATGTTGCTGATTTTCCACAACTGACATACAGCAGAATAGTTTTGTTGGCGTGTGGAACTTACTAAATAAAACAGGCTCTTTCATACTATGGAGAGCATACACGAGCTAATGGTATGTAATTATAAGATTGAGACAAGCAAAGAAATGGATAATGCATTGGTTGAGGATTTAGCTCTTTAGGGTAATTGTTTTTTACTACGAGGAAAAATACAAAGTAGGCATATTTCTCAAAAAATATATTTTGTTTACATAATACTTGAAAATTCTTTGTCTGGAAGTAGAGCTATACAGCATCGTTATTGTAACTGCATATTGAGACGGCGAATAGTTGGTACCTGTGCACATACTATCTCAATAATATAGTACTTAGCATGCGCCCAGTACCAATCTAATATCTATCCTTCTGCAAAGTTTCTTGATGACATATTAGTGGTTTTAATGATGATTAAAACATTTAAATGCTGTTTTGTTGATTATTTGTTGCATATAAATTCATAACCTAACCTAACCTATATTTTAGAAAAATGGTTGGAACTAGTTTCTACCTAGCTTTTTGATAATTATTGAAATTGTTATGCGTTCCCTACGATTTGTAGTACAATTTAGCGTATATTTCATTGTTGTTCATTTCAAGCATTTTTTTGTATGGGTGATGGGCATTCCCCTTTGCAAAATGAAGGCTGCCAGGGCAGCCTCTTATCGTACTATGAGATGCAATGGTGGTAGTCCCAGCATGGCCTGTAGGGCGGCAGTGGGTGCAGTTCTCATGCTGCTGGTGATCGCCACACATGCAAGTCGTTGCAGCTTCTCGAGGTCTTATTGTGCTGTACCTAAGTCTGTTCTCGGCCACCAGACAAGGGAGCCCGACGTGATGTGCCCGAAGTGGGTTGTTTTGGGGCTGATGCCCCAGTTCCTGCTTTCTTGGTGATGTGTTCAATGTGTTTTGCCCAATTCAGTTGCTTGTCCAAAAAGATGTCCAAATATTTGATGTCAGCTGAAAGGCTTAAAGTGGTGCCAAAGAAACTTGGTAGCTCCAGTTTCGCTAGCTTCCTCTTTTTGGTAAATGTATTAGTTCGGTTTTTGTGGGATTCGCTGAGAGTTGATACTCTCGGCACCAGTCCTCTACTAAAAAAAAAACTAAATTATCTATCTACTTTATCACTTTGTATTTGGTCATTTTTTTTTAATTTTGTTTTGTAAACGAATTGATAACTAACTAACTCATTATAATTGTATTTTATTAGATGTAGTTTAGTAATCTTCTCGCCTGGAAAGGGTTAAAAATATAAAATCTCTTGTTTTCAGCCAATACTTAATGAAGGCACAGCCAAAAGACGAATTGATGAACGAGGAACTAGCCCCTTATATCGAAGCTGTTTTAACTCAGAAGAAAGGCGCCTGGCCCACAAGAGTAGCCGCTTTGCTCATCAGGTGCAAACTGGAGGCTAACCATAAGAGAACTGTGGAGAGAGCTATGTTGCAGTGCGAGACTATTGTTAACGATAAGACAGGAGCAAGTTCCACTACAAGGTAAGGCTAAGTGTTACTAAGTTTCTTCAAGACATCTGTTTATTTTTTAAGACGTTTTTTTTTATTTTTCAGACGTATTTTTTATTATTCTTGTAAGTAGGTATTTAATTTTGTTTATCCTTTCTGGTTGTTTCTTTTTTTTTTTTTCGTTTTATTGTTTGTATTTAGCATAGCGTTTAATACAATATTTGTACGCCTTCACGGCAGAACATAACACCCAGATATGTATACCCAATACCTTTCTGTAAATATCTATATTTCACAAATAAATATTCCGATTCTGATAGGTATGTCTGAATCTGAAAACTACCTTAATGTTTTGTGCCACTCAGAGCAATAAATCAACGGGGTATCCCCGTCCGCCATCACGCCTCATATTCTCCGTATTTTTGGTTCAAAACAGCGGTTCTTATTTCAGTAACCTCATAATTATTTTGTATTGTCAGGTTATCATATCTGTGGGCTACCGGCTTACAACCTGCTTGGATGTGGAGGCAGCAGCTAGCAGACCTGTACCTCAACCTGGGACTTGTGAAAGCTGCCCTGGAAGAGTACCTTAAATTACAGCTGTGGGAAGATGTCATAGTGTGTTATACGACACTTCAGTTGAGACATAAGGTACAGTTTCGTTTTTATTTCGGCTTAAATATGTATCTAATCAAGTAAAGGATCGTCTTATCGTACCAAGCGAGAGTTCCACACAGCCAACTCTCTGCCGGCTTCTGTGTTCCCTACTTACTAAAAGAGTAAACAGGCTTCTTCAGGGCTTGCTCGTTCCATCTTAGACCATATTTATCGCTTACCATCAGGCGTGATCGAAGTCAACAATGAACTTCTTCGCCCACGGATCGCTTAAGCGCTCAGACGTGTCCACCGTACATTATTTTTTAGTAAAATATTCATTTTCTTAAATAAATCAGTAGTGAATTATTGGTTGAAGTACTAGGCGCGCATAACACAGCGGAGATTAGCAGCGCGGCAAGAAGTTGTGGCGTGACCAGGACAGCAACAGGCGAGACGGAGGTAGCATCCCGAGCTTCTCTGCGCATACGCACCGAGCGGTGCCGTTTACGCACTCCATTCAACTACAAGGTGACTCACGCACCCAGTAGCTTGCCTCAGTTTAAAAGCGTTGGCGATTAGCGGATAATTTTAGTGGATGGCTCAAGGTAATTTTTTTAGTCTGTTGTATTATTCCGGATTAAGGTTTTACAAAAACCCATTGCAAATTGAAATCCAGTGTAATGTCTGTTAGACGTTCACCTCCGAAAAGCAGTCCTAAGCTTGTCTCACCTCCTCATTATGGATCTGATTCGGCGCTTCATACTCTAGAAAGTAATAATTATACAGACCTTAATATCACCAAAAGAAGCAAGCGCCGCTTTAACGAACCATCGAGCTCCTATGACATAACATTATCCGACTTAATGACACGGCTTGACGAAATAAAAACACATCAGGACACAAAGTTTTCCTCCTTGGAATCGTCGATTATTGCGCTAACAAATCAGAACACTGAAATTAAAGAATCAATTACATTCTTGTCGGCAAAATATGATGATGTTCTCTGTGACTTAAAAATACTTCAACAGGAAAATAATTCTTTTAAAAGCCGCATTATAAATTTAGAGAAGAAACTAGAGTACTTCGAGAAGAATGCACGATCCTCCGCAGTCGAGTTTAGGAATGTCCCCATATCTGATAACGAAAATAAGGGGAAGCTAGTTGAGCTGACGAAAAAAATTGGCACAGTAATCAACAACCCAATTCAAGACTTAGATATTAGAGATGTATCTCGGATGAAAGTTTATGACAAATTGACTGGCCCTATCATCGTCGACTTTACTTCCACTATAACGAGGGAAAACTTTCTCAGAGCTTCAAGGACTTTTAACAAAGAGAATCGTGAGCAGCGTTTAAGTACGGCTAGTCTCGATATGAATGGACCTGTTAAACCTATATATGTGGCCGAATCCCTTACGGCGGCGGCGAGACGTCTGTATCACTTAGCAAGACGGTTTGCCAAAGACCACAAATACGAACACTGCTGGACCTCGTTTGGAAAGGTTTACTTAAGAAGGAATACCAATGAACCCCGTGTACACCTAAGCTGCGAACAAGATATTGTAGAACTTACTCGTAAAATAAGTAGCTGACTGTCTTGGCGTTCTGCAATAGTCAAACCTAATTTTATTGCATGCAAAATTCATTTTATTTTCTTTTTAAAAGTTTGTTATTCTGCTATAAATATTAATGTGCCTAATAAAATATATACATATTACAAGCATATACACATAACACACAAATCAATCACAGTTACTCACAGATTAATTCTACCCGTAGTTATATTACACTCTTCATCATTTTGCAAATACATAACACACAAATCTATTAAAAATCATGTTCTATATACCTCAGTCAGCACTTTAAATAATTGTTTTCAAAACATGTATATGCTCTCTAATATGGCTTATAGTTGTCTCGGTTATCTTTCAGCTGTTTCTAATACTGTCCACATTACCACTATATATAACTGCAAGCGTTGTCCTGTTTGCAACTCTATCCAAAAAATTCAACGAATTACTTGATATTCAAAATGAAATTGATTCTTATAATGTAGCTGATACCTTTGTGTGCGACGCAGATGAATGCTTGTCCTTTTTACCTGGGTCTATGAAATGTCTAAAACTTTTTCAACAGAACATTCGCAGCATAAAGTGTAATATATCGGGGTTATTGCCAATCCTTGTAAGAACTGGTATATCCTGGGATTGCATCGTTCTCACTGAATGTTGGTTGCCATCAACCCCTTGTATACCACACCTGGATGGCTACGATAATTTTGCCTCTACCAATAATCTTACTCAAAATGAAGGTGTGGTCGTTTACTACAGGAGAAACCTGCTCATTTCAGTTGAAGAGCACATAATATCAGGGGCAAACTGTCTGGCAATCACCCTAAATACTGACACTGTTGCTCTTGCTATATATAGACCCCCGGGACATAAAAATATCAATAGCTTTCTTCATTCGCTTAATCAGTTATTACTGAAATTTTCATCTAGAAAAAATGTAATTTTATTAGGAGATATTAACATCAATATATCTAAATACAGTGTTGACTCAAATCTTTCACCATATCTAGATATGACGGCTTTCCATGGGATGATCCCAGCATACACAATCCCGACGCATAACAAAACATGTTTGGACCATGTCTTCTTAAAAACTAAATTAACTGCACGTTGTCTCGTTCTCCAAACATCTTTAACAGACCATAATAGCGTTGCCTTATTCATAACTACCTCATCTAGACATAAACCTCCAAAAGTGATAAGGCGCATTAATTATCCTCTCCTTAATGCAGAACTTAAAAACATAGATTTCGGTCATTTATTCACACTTACAGATGTCAATGAAGCTGCTGTTCTATTTCAAAATCTACTTCAAACGGCTATTATGAGCAATACTAATGAAGTAAAGATATTTAACCGTAAAAAAATCTTGAAGCCCTGGATCACCCCAGGTATATTAAAATGTCTTAGAAATCGCGATAACCTATACAAGAAACTTAAAAAAGAACCAGATAATGAGGTATTAAAAGCTACTTATAAAAGGTACAGAAATTTTTGCACATCCTTATTAAAAAAAATAAAAAGGAATTATGAGAAGCAACAAGTGCAGGATGCAGGTAAAGACAGCAAGAAACTTTGGAAAGTAGTTAAGGAAATCACTTATTTAAATAAACGTAAAGATAACTCACATGAATTAATAAATAATAACAATCCTAAAAGATCAGTTAATCTTGCAAATGAATATTTTGCAAACGTGGGCCGCAAGTTAGCTGAAAAGATAGCCAAAAATAATCCTCAAACTGAACTTCCCACCCTAAAGTCATGTTGCGATTCGTTTACACTTCTGCCTACCGATGATGATGAAGTTCGAACACTAATAGCGAATCTTAAAAGTGATTGTGCAGTTGGCCTGGACATGATATCCAGTGATATCTTAAAAGCGAATAGTGATATTTTAACTCCAGCAATTACGTACATATGTAACCTATCGCTTTCAACTGGAGTTTTCCCTACAGTTTATAAAAGGTCGCGTATTCTTCCAATTCACAAGGATGGGGACAGAAGCTGTGTCAATAATTATAGACCTATTTCCATTCTTCCTACACTCTCAAAAATCTTAGAGCGTGTTATTAATAAGAGAATTATTATATATTTGGAGTCAAAAAATCTTCTGTCGCAAGCTCAATTTGGGTTTAGGGCAAACAGGTCAACATCGGATGCTGTGTTGGAACTCACTAATTATGTTGTTAAGAACCTAGACAGTAAAAATAAAGTAATAGGTGTATTCTTGGATTTAGCGAAGGCATTTGACACGGTTTCTGTCCCTATACTGGTGAAAAAGCTCGAATATCTAGGTATCCGGGACCTGCAGTTAAAATTACTGAAGGATTACCTAACTGATAGAACACAGTGTGTACAAATTGATAATAACATTAGTGAAGAGATCCCAGTGACTTTTGGAGTTCCACAGGGAAGTATCCTGGGACCCACACTATTTCTAGTGTATATCAACGATCTTTGTCAAATGACAATTCCTAATGCAAAGATTGTCACCTTCGCAGATGACACGGCATTGCTTTTTAATGGTATCACATGGGATGAAGCTTTTTCAAATGCTCAAAGAGGGTTTAACATCGTTACTGGATGGCTAACAGAGAACATCTTAACGCTCAATGTTTCAAAAACCAATGTTATTACCTTCTCCAATAGGCCCAACGATAAGCCTAATCCATCGTTCCATGTTATCTCGCATTCATGTAATTGTCAGAATCATATAAACTGTTCCTGTCCTAAACTGTCAAGCACAGACTCAACTAAGTATCTTGGTGTAATTATAGATAGGAATATGAAATTTCACCAACATATTGATTTGGTCGCTGCTAGAGTGCGTAAATTGATGGTGATTTTCAAGGCCGTTAGACATGTTGCACAAATGGATGTTGTTAAGACCGTTTATTACGCGCTTTGTCAATCACAGCTAATTTACTGCATCACCTCGTGGGGAGGTGCTTGTAAAACTACTTTCCTTAAATTAGAAAGAGCACAAAGAGCACTGTTAAAAGTGAGTTCATTCCTACCGTTCTTCTATCCTACAAAAGAGTTATATGGTAAATGGGAGGTTCTAACCGTCCGTCAGCTCTTTATTTATTATACAGTTATTAAGCAACATTCTCTGATAATATATGAACCAGATAAATTAAAAAATCCACGACGTAATAACAGAGTCTGCACTTCAATTTTATTTAAAACCAGTCTAGCACATAGATTTTTTTGCTACCAAGGTTCTCATTTGTACAATACATTAAATAAAGTATTATGTATATATCCATTACCAAAATCAAAATGCAAATCTGTATTGATGGAGTGGTTACAAAAATTAGATTATAATCGTACTGAAAAGCTGCTTCAGTCATGCTAAACAACACATTCCAATATAGATACCAACAAACTCACTCTAGTACCCGCACACACATTACACGCTCGTACATGCACACACTCACACACACACACACACACAAACATGATAATCATTCTACTTTGTAATAATTTCACTCTACTCATATTCAAATTAGGCACTTAGTTTTAATTTCAGTTTCATAGTATTGTATGTTTAAATTTTTTTTCCTCGTACTTTGTATTTTCCAAATAATTCTACTGGAGCATGTTTAAATATAGTATTTAAATTAATGTTTTATTGTATACTTTGTTTTTTCCGTTGGGTGGGGACCTGGTGATCTGTAATTCAGGCATTTCTATGCCTAACACAGACACCAGCTCCTCACAAGTTGTAATATAAGATGTACATTTATGATGTCACTGTTGTTAGCTTGTAATTTGTGAGGAGAAATAAATAAATATATTATTATTATTATTAACTCATCCGGAATAAAAAAGGAGCTGAATATACGTTAATCGTTTTCGCTGAAATGTCGTTCTGTTTTGACGCTATTATCAGCCATAATTTCGATAAGGGTCTGTTAAGCCCCCATAATTTCATGATTAATACGAATATTTGTATTCTATTAACGATTATAATAATAGATTATAAAAATGACACTAAAATGCAGTCATCTTCTGTTTAAATAAAAATTAAATATACGTAAAAATTCAGAACGACTACTCCAGATTGCATAAATGTTTCTGTTGTGTATGTTAGTATCTTAGAAGGTTTGCATAAAAAAAAAATGTATAATTATTTGAAAAAGTAGTTCGAACTTAGACAAAGTCGCGGCAGAAGCTAGTTTATAATATATTACACATTCACTATAATTATTTTGCCATGAACACAAAATAAATAGCATATGAACTATCGGATAGCTCAAAATTATAGAAACGTACGTACGTATTTCGATTATGCTGTACTGGGGAAGGAAAAGGCGCTCTTAATAAGTTTTCTTTATTTTTCAGGCAGCCGAGATCATCCAACAGCAAATTGACATAAATCCAACAGTGAAACTATATTGTCTTCTTGGAGATGCAACAGGTTAGTGAGTTTATTTGATTTCTAAATATTACAAATCAAGGTCGCCGTCTACGTCTGTCTGTTTCACCGCTAAGCCAATTTACGGATTTAAATATTATAATCACTAATACAAATAGCGATACATGTGGAAGATTTCTGTATACATTTACGTCGTGCGAAGCTAGGCGGTAGCGACCCGCCTAGCTTCGCATCCAAATGTATACAAATGTTTTATTACAACTTTTCCTTATTCGCAAGGAGAGTATGAAATTAAATTAGATCTGAAACATGAACTTTTACTGAAAGCTCTTTAATTATATAATTGCCATTTTATGGCGAATATAATTCGTCATTTGACTATGTAACACTTCATAACATGAAAGTTTTTTTATGCTGTTGATTCCACTCCTCTGTTCACATTTTGGCTTCACTTTTCATTGTTTTCTTAGTATTTAATACATTCATTGTCCTCTTCTCGGGAGAAGAACTTTCGCGAAGTCCGTACAATTTTAATAGCAGAATTGTAGAAGACGTATTTAATTACTTTTTAATCATCTTATAATCAGAGGAGAGGTGGAAATTTCTTATTTACTACTGCTTTTTGCGATACCTATTCTTCCTGTTTCTCTGGAGAATTCCTTTCGGTGTCCTCTTCCTCCGTAGTACATTCAACAGGCGGTAATGGTACATCAACAATGGCAATTACACTACTCTTGTCCAAATTCAATTGGCTCTGCACTTTATACTTTAACTGTTGCTGAAGATTCTCGATCTGACTTTTCAGTTCGTCTATTATACTTTCCAACTTTTTACGCAAATTCCGTTCTTCGCAAAAGTATTTGTACAACAGATGTTCCGCTTTTATTTTCCCCAGGCTCATTGGTTCCTTTTTCGAACCCATTTTGTGAGTAATTAGCTCAGCCTTGAAAATAATTGCCTTCGGGATAGCACCGTGTCCAGCTGTCTAGGCTAGATTTTCCAGCCGACTTGACGGCGGGTTAGTGACACTATGAAACGTGCGCGATCGATACCGCGCCAACTGTTTTCAGTGAAGATTGAACGCAATTTAAACGTTTCATTAACGTGTCGTTAGAAAACTGCTTATGTATCTGTTCATTTTCATGCGAAATAAATCTTTGACTACATTTTTCCTTAAAAGCCGGCTTAAAGTGCGTCAAGGGTTCCGTATGTCGGATGAATATTTACGCGGGCTCAGTGATAAGTTGGGAGTTCAAAAATAAGTTTACTTACCTATATACAGTATCAAATTGAGCATAACATAACTTTAAAAAGCTCATACATCACCAACTTTGTCAATAAATAAATCAATTTGAAACATGATATGTATAATGTAGTTATACATATCATTATCCCATAAAAAACAATACTTGTCAAAAAAACCAAGTCTCGCAACTCAATTCTTCTACCGTAAATGTTGTAAGATCCATGTAATACCAAGTCAGCTATTAATTTATTCAGTCCCTACTTAAGAGACCTTCTGTCTTAAGTTGCTGCGTAATTATCTAACCTAACAGCATCTTATAGGGACCATATCAATATTAAAAATCTTTAACGTCTTAAATAAATAGATTGACTCGGCCATCGCATGAAAACACAATATATCTCACAAGTAATACATATATAAATTAGATTGTTTAGTGCGATTGCCAAGTAGTTATATTTTAGTTTTTCCTTGATTCATACACTAAACAATTGAAAAACTAATTGTATTCTAAATTTGAAGCTTCTATGTCTGCTTCTGTGCCTTAGACTTTTGATGATCGGTCAGTCAATCAGTGAGTGACAAAATTAAGAAACTTTGACTCGTTATAATTCTTAAACTACTGGTTCAAATTGAATGTAATTTGAAATATACCGTGTTTATACAATGCCTGCTTCGTTACTGAAAATTCAGGCTTCAAGTTTTATCCACAACGAAGTTATAGGGGGTCGAAAATGGCCTGAACTGCTTCGAGAAAAGAATGGTACGGCCGTGCCGCTTTTTTGCTCGACTTGGCGGGTGCACTGCCGTACACCCAGACGTAATCCAATAATAACCCACACAATACGACGCACGGAAATATAGTTGGACAGACAAAATTGTTAGGGGTTCGGTTATTGTTGTTTTGGCTACGGGGAACCCTAGAAATAAATTATCCAATGGTAGTCGTAAAATGTTGCCATAACTGTATTTTAAATGCTACTTTCAATAATATTCATAAACTTATTTTCAGATGATGTCAAATGTTTTGAGAAAGCATGGGAGTTTTCAAACCAGAAGAGCAGTAGAGCCCAGAGACATTGGGGCAACTTTTTGTTTGACCACAAAGAATATGAAAAGTGCATTCCACATTTCGAGAAGTCTGTCGAAATTAACTCGATACAGGAGCGTGTTTGGCTTCGATTGGGGTAAGTTCTAAATTTATTTATATGTTAAAAACTTGTGGGTTTTCCGCAGCTAAGTAGTAACGCTTCTTATTTACTGGAGCACTATAAGTATATTAAAAAAAGATCTAACTTATAAATAATCCTCCATACTTTTTTATATACCGTATAGTACAGAATGCAAATTATGGACAATAAATTGACTGTATACTTTCTTAGTTACGCAGCCCTTATGATTGAGAATTGGGAAGTATCAGCGAAAGCGTATCGTCGCTACACATATCTCCAGCCGAACACATTTGAAGCGTGGAACAACCTCGCGAAAGTATATGTAAAGCAAGGAGACAAGAATAGAGCCTATAGAGCCTTGATGGAGGCGCTGAGGTTCAACTATGATAACTGGAAGGTTTGAACATAATGAACTATTTTGTTAGACTTTTTTTACTTAATTTTCTCCCAACTAAGACATAGTTATTTCCTAAAAAGAAAAGTAGAAGTTTCTAGTTTGAACCGAATTGTGCCCATTATATAATTAAAGTCTCATGAAATGCCTGCGGAATATCTATGAACTTGGAATTAAAAATAACCACTTTCTGGAGCTCTGAACAGGTGCTCCGCTCTGGCGTCGCGCAGACCTCGTAGATACCGGGACGAGCTGGACAAAACTAACGACTAATGGTCCACTTTTACCCTGGATATAACAATTTGAAAGTCATGCTATTAATTGCCCAGCAATGGAATGATGCAGGCTAACAGTATCTATCTGAGTCTATACCGCCAGTCACTACATAAAAGTAATAATACAACAGACTTGAAAATATTTATAACAAATGTTATAGTTAAAAGTTTTTTAGAGGTCTCTTACTTGAATGTAATAATCATACTTAGCCATTTATAAAGTCTATACTCATGTAATTTAGACTTCTCTTTTGAACACATAAATTATTTATTACTTGTCTAAACTCTGAGCTATTTAATTCTATATATTTCTTTACATTTGTCAGTCGTCCAGTAAAATAACGTAATTAAATCTTTTATAGCTCTGGGAGAACGTTATAATAGTGAGTATGGACACGGGACACTTCGAAGACGTGATTCGTGGTTGCCATCGTATGCTCGACTTGCAGCAAAAGTTTGAAGACGTGGAGGTACTCGGGTTGCTGGTGCGAGCTATCATTCAGGATAGTAAAGATGCTGATGGGAACAGTGCTGCCAGGTGAGAAAAAGTTATTTAATTAACAATCTTCAACTATTTTATTTATCCTTTATTACTCTTCTTTTGTACTTTTCGCTTTTGATTTTAGCTATTTCTGTGTTGTGCTGTTTGAAAACCCTGTACTTTGATATTGTATTGCCTTTCTGTTATTATCCATCAAATATGTCTTTAATTTATAGATTGCGAAAGCGAGTTTTGGAGTTGTTCGGCAGGATAACATCAGTTCATCAGAATAACCCCGAAATATGGCAATTGTACTCAGATTTAAGTCCGACATATTTGCTAAAAGCTCAGCGTTTACTGAAGGCATATAAAGGTTTTACACAGGTGACTAATTAAATTAAGTTACTATAATAATTATATTAATGTACTGTTTCGTTTGCTTCGAACGAGATATCTTGTAGCATTTAAAAATAATTCGAGCTGTTATATTTTTCAGAGTGGCAACTGGGCGAACAATCCAGACACGTGTAAAAAGGTGATAGAAATGGCACAATCCGTTCTAGAACTTAGCAAAAAAGCTAGAGAAGAGTCAGAAGACAAGGATATTCTTCAAGCTAATCAGCAACTGTCTTCTGCGAGATTAACTGGCCAGGCGGTCATCAGGGCAGCTGAAAAGCAAGACTGGCCGGAGACCAAAAGTGGCCTCGAAGAGTTAACCCAATTATTTTCTACTGTTACAGAATACATGAAATCAGTTATGTAAATAATGTTTGTTTTAATTATTAGTTTTTTCTTTATTAAAGACATCCACATATTAAAATTAATCGATATAAGGAAAAAGTATTATACACTAACTTATGCCAATGTTGTGTTTAGATCAATATTTCTGCAAACTAAGAAGCAAACGAAATACATAAATTATTATAAATAACTAGCTGACCCGATAGATCTTGCTTTTCCGACCTTTTAATCATTCTCTTTTCATACAGGGAGGAAACAATATAAAAATAATGAAGTCGGTCCAGCCGTTCTCCAGTTTCAGTTAGACAAACAGTTAAATTTTTTTCTTCCGGGAATTGGATTTGTACCCACAAAACAATATTTCTAAAATAAGTAGATGTTATCTATACTAATATTATAAAAGAGAAAAGTTTGTTTGTTTGCTTGAACGCGCTAATCTTCGAAAGTGTGGATTTGGATGCAATTTGGTATGGAAGTAGCTTGAAGCTTGAGGAAGGTTATAGGCTACTTTTTACGCGACTGCAAAAAAGGAGAGTTATGTTTTTACCGTGATAGAATCCACGGGGGCGAAGCCCTGCGTGAGTACTAGTGTTTGATAACTTGGCAGATACGTTTTCCGCAAATGTTTAATACGCCTTGATATTCTACCAATGTAGTATGAATCGTTATACGAGGGCAACATTGCAAATTTACAAAATGTCATTTCTACGTTTCGTTACTCAGCTACAAAAAATATAAGATTGAAAAAATTGTGTTAATTAAATAAATTATTCAGTTGTAATAACTTAATTAATTGAAAATAAAATATTTATCAATGTTCTTAAATATTAATATGAAGAAATCATTATTTCTTATACAGTTTCTGAATTAGAAATAGGGCATGAATTTGAGAATGGTGTAAAACTAAACGTCGCTGTCATAATTTGTGCGAAGATTGAGGGGTGTTACGGTTTTCTTTCGCTTAGAAATTATTAATTAATTAATGTGCGTGTATAATGGTGCATTAATTAATGGTCTTTCACCATGGCTATGGCTAACGACGAAGAGATATTAGAGGGTTTTCTCTGTCCTATATGTAAAGCGGACTTGAAATCCGCCTCCCAACTTACGAGTCATTTCGAGAGTTTACATTCTGAGGAACAGGACGTCCTAAGATCCTTGAAGGATATCTTTGGTAAAGCGAAGAAGATTATATTGAATAATGACGATTCTGATTTGAAAGAGACATTTGATCGTGCGTTAAAGTTTAGTTATCAGGAGCATCGTTATTTGGACGAAGAGCAAGGTGTAGGAGTGTCGCGTAGTTCTACTGAGTATCTGAAGGGAGTGCGGTCTGCGCGGCTGGAGAGGTACGCGACTGAGACCAATAAGCTGTTGATAAGGCTGGACAAGCTTGTGTGTAATATGCCTAGTGATCCCAGTCAGAGGAAACTACATGAACAGGAAGTGAGTGGATTTTCAGATGTACTTACTTAGTTTTAATTAATTCACATTATAATCAAGCTTTCTTTGAAAAATCTGTCAAAAATTCATTAAATAGTAAAAAGTGTATTAAAATAAAGTAATAATAACTGATTTTGCTGTTGGATTCCATCAATCATGCATGGTTAGAATTGTTTTTGATTTCAATTACCATCAAACACATTTGCAGTCCTTTCAGGTTTTTTTCATTTTGGGTTCTTTACCTTTTTGGGCACACACTAGTACACTATTCTTGTTTTTATGGGCCTCAATTATCAAATTACAGGATTAGTATGTCTTATCAGTTGTTGCAGTCATGTTGAATTATTTGTATTATTTTTATTTTATTAATTGTTTTCATATAATTAATCTGCTTGTTATGCTAACCAATCTCACATTGGAAATGACCTCAATTAGTTTATAGAGATATGAGTAGTATAACATGTTGCATAGCCTACAGATGATGCAGAATTGTTTGAAAGAGTTAGCGCTGCCTTGAATACAAAGGGCAAATGAGGGAACATTGGTTGGGTTTTAGTCAGTAAAAGTATGACACAACATCCCGAGTTGCCCAAATTGTGAGCAGACATTAGATGATTTCCCATCCTTGAAAATAAAAGGTGATGTGTTCTGTGCCCAACTGACCAATACAGATTGCCAAGTTGTATGTTATGTAATTAGATTATTGAAAACACCACATTTGTGACTATGTCGGGCAGGTATTGGCGTATCTAGAGATATTTCCCAGGGGGGGCCTGGCCTCCAGTAGTAGAAGCGATGATCGCTTATCAAAGTTGCGTCAACTCTTAATGTACGAAATGAAAAATGTCACATAAATTCATTTAGCATGTATCGCATAATGGAACCTTGCATGAGTGAGTCCGTCTCGCACTTGGCCAGATTTTTTAATTTTTCAGCCATTATTGTTTGTTAGTCATATTCTTGGGTGGGCACCAGACCATTCTGGGGTGGGCACGGCCCACCCGGCTCCCCCCCTTCCTACGCCTATGGGCAGGTGTCTGTAACTCCTCAATCAAGCATAGGACAAGTCAAGGGTAGGACAAATACATAATTCGATCCATCATAGATCCTTCAGGAAGGCAAGCAATTTCCTGGTTTTTCTTGCCTTTCACCCTGTAATTACTAACCATGGAGCAGCTTATTAGCAGATGCACCATTATCACATTCTCCTCCATGCACACTGCAGGGTGAGCTGTCTGTAATTCCTATTCAATTCAATATATTTATTTCGGATGATTTCATATTTCGATGCCTCCCACGTAAGTTGTTGTAAACCACAAATAGCAATTTTACAGGAGAGTGTTTCAAAGATACTATTAGCAATAAAAACTGCATTTTTCAATTAATCTTTATACAATTCAATATGTGAATATAGTTAGTAATACTGTTTGTTTATTAGTAACATGTGAATGTATAACCTAGTGTTAGTAATAGCCTAATAACAACTTATAACTAAATTAAATTATAAAATTATCTAAGCTGCATGGGACACGCCGACCCTGCGATATGTTTATTTGACCTTACGTGTATAATAAAGAATCTGTGACTAGTATTGGCAAAATTATAATCTCAGCATGAACTGCTTAGATTACTTTTTTTCTTTGCGGGAAAATCAGGCCGCGGTATCTCGTTAGAACATTCCCGCAACCCCGACTGGCAATGGCCTTATGGGGCCCCGTCACTGGTGCTGACAGCTCTATGAGGCGCGCGTGGAACACGACGCGCCACCGACCCGGACCTGGTCCTTACCGGACGAAGAGCTACCCCTGCTCGCCGTCCGCAAGCCCGCGCCTACGGTGGCCGGAGATCAGCTCGCGATCCCCGACGCCCGTGGCATCTCCCGCGGTGGCTGGGGCGTGAGGAAGAAAGTTGCCTCTCCCTCGCGCGTTCGGCCGCCTCCTTCTCTAGCATGACTGCTTCGCAGAAGGAGGCGACAGCATCCCATTCACTCTCGTTCCATGGTCTGAACCAGGGCCAAGCACGAGAGGTCGCCGCCGCCGATCGTCCCAACGAGGACACGACGAAGCTCTGCCCAAGCGGGGCACACCTCCACCGTATACTCCACCGTAGTCGGTGAACCTTGCCTCTTAAACTAGGGTTACCTGTGACTTAAGAGGCAGTGATGGGCTTTAAGTTAACATAACGTAATACAACTTAATAGTGTGTGAAATGTGTCGGTCTACCATGTGATGTAGGTATGTGATAGGATCTTACCTAGAATTAAGCTAGAGGAGTAAATCTAAGTATATATTAAAGTAAAATAAGGAAAGAAGGGAAGAGTAACTCGAGTATGTAGAGGGGTGTGTTTAAGTGTGGGAGGGCGTGTGTGAATGTGTGCAGATGGGTTTGTGTGCCCATTGTAACCCTGCATCTATCTGAGCACCTAGATATCTTACACTTTCGGTTCTTGTTAGTGTTCGACATTGATACGGGCATGATAGCTGTGAGCAGGCAGGTGTGAGCTGTTATCGAGAACTCAAGAAATTAAGGTTCGGTCACAGATTACTAAATAGTTACTTCATAACAGATACATCACTCTCATACAAAAGCGAAAATACCTACGCTATAATAGCCTACAAAATCTTAATAATAATATCAGCTGTTTGCAGCGAGAAGAAATGTACCATAAGTACGCACACAGAAAGTTGAGATTGTTTTGCCCGCCGCGCGACCCACCCCATCGAGTGAGTGTCCTAGAGTTGTATATGATGATATTGGTAATAAAACGAATATAGAAAAACAATTATTTTTTATTTGTTGATCGAATATGTTTCAGTTTAATAAAATGATAGATGCATTTTTCCTTCCCTGAATTCCCGATTATTAAATTTTAGTGTTGAAAATATCCGAAACCGCGCAAATAAATAATGAAAAGGGAAATAGGACCAAAGCTGAGGAAAATCAATTGTTTTTAGGTCGATCCATTATGACGTTGCCAAAATTATTTAAAAAGGCTCAGGCAGGCGTGCGGCAGCCCGCTGTCGGATGTACCGACGACGATACGCAAAGGTACCAAATGTCCGACGGAGGTACCACCGGTCAAGTTATGTGGCGTGCCGGGCGTGCCATTGGAGCGGGTACCAACCTCCGATCCGTCCGATTTGAAGGACGACGCTGACATTGAGCGAGAAAGGAGGGCGCTGTCGGTGCGGGCAAATATGATAGCCCGTAGGTTTGCTCGTTGCTCCAAGGAAGTCAAAATCACCTTGTTTCGAGCCTACTGCACATCATTTTATACGGGAAGACTATGGGTGTCATACACGCAAAAATCGTATAGCGCTCTCCGCGTTCAGTACAACAATGCGTTGAGGGCACTGTTGCGTCAGCCTCGCTTCTGCAGCGCGTCGGGAATGTTCGCAAACATGCGCGTGAATTGTTTCTATACAATAATGCGGAATAGGGCGACCTCGATAGCGGGTAGAGTGCGGGACTGCGGTAATAGTCTCCTTACCGTCGTTGCCAACAGGTTGGACGGGCCATTTTTGCGGCATTGGCGGGCCCTACATGCCCCCGTGTATAAGTCATGGAGCAGATAGGGTACGAATTAATATGTTCATTGTGTAGTATGCGTATTATGTGTATTTTGTGTTTGTTTGTATGTCATTTATATTGTGTTTAATTATGTGTATGTGGATAATTTTTGTCTGAAATAAATGTATATATAATAATAAAAACGCGTGGCCTTGAGCGAGTGACGGACGCCTCAGGTTCGGTGCGGAGTTGCGGCGGGTAGAACAAATATCCATGTTGCTGTAAATCAGTTGTTTCTCAATTTCAGGTAGTCCCTTGGTTAGATGGGTCCTCAGTGAAACTGTGCCCCAACTGCGCGAAGGCCTTCAACCTGACCCGACGGAAGCACCACTGCCGACTTTGTGGCTCCATCCTTTGCCATGACTGTTCACTGTTCCTAGATATTAATGTAGCCAGTAAGTATTTTTCTTTATTTTGTTCAGCAGAAACAACAGAAAGTCATCTAATGATTGTTCATAATTTTTTGAATTTTGCTTTTTTACAATATAATAGACTAGCTTCGGCCTGCGATTTCGTTCGCGTGGAAGTGCTTTCCCGCGTAAATTCCAATCCCGTGAAAATTCCAGGATAAAAAGTAGCCTATGTGTAATTCCAGGATGTCAATTACACAGGCCGACAAAATTTAACAAAAAGCCAGACCCAGAGACCAGACCTAACATACCCGAAGGATTTTGATGCGCTGAATCCGAATCCGTGCTCAGAATTACGATTAAACTTGCTGTTTCCAGGGTCTGGTGGGTTAGCCTGCTTATGGTTTGGTAGGGGTGGTTTTTGTTTTTAATGAAATTCTGACCTCGGATTCGGAATCAGCAACCCCAAAAACACAAGATCAAAATGGTCTGGTCTCGGGCAGAATTTTTTCTATTTTTTTTTGTTGGGTTAATACGCAGTGTAAAATTTCAAATAGCGATATTTTGGTGAAAGAAAAAAAAGATATTTGAAAAAATCCAAATAGGTTTAAAAGGGCAAAGGTGGTACTTTCAATTACCATACAACGTTTTTTGATAATCATTTATTTCCTTCTATCACAACCTCAAAAACTGCAAAAAACAACGCGTTTTTTGCATTTTTGGGTTAGGATATCTCGAAAACCAGACGTATAGGAGCAATTCTGAACATGGATTCGAATTCAGCGCATCAAAATCCTTCAGATACGATAGGTCTAGTCTCTGGGTTAAAAATTTGTACGCCTGTGTTATCTACTTAACAAATTTCAATCAGATTCGTTCAGTAATTTTTGCGTGGATGAGTAACAAACATCTCTATGTATCTATACATCCATTCTCACAAACTATCGGATTTATAATATTAGTAAGAAAAATAATCGTACAATTTTCATTAAAAACAAACTGTTTTTACGGATTCCTTATCCGAAGTGTAAATAACGGAACCGTTATTATTCACTAAGTACCATACTACTTTTTCTGCTGTCCGTCCGTCCGTCTGTCTGCCATGAACCGTAAAACTTTTAAGAGCATGTATTTCTATAGCTGCTATAATAACATAATAAAAAAACCATCCAAGTGCAAGACGGGACTTTTGCACCCATAGTTCGTAATGCTGCATTTTCGATTCCCAAAAAATCTTACGGTGAGTTGTCGTAAATCAAAAATCATTAAATGTTACTAGAAGATTTTATTTTACAATGGGTGCTAATTAAACAAACTTCTTTTTAATATCATCATTCGCATCTAAAAATCTACATTGCCTTCTAAATTACTAAGTCAGCCACGATGAAGGAGCGTCTGAACGACACTATCTTAGCCACTAGTTATCTTCTATGTAAGCCACTGTAAATACAACTCAGCATGGTGGTTTTTTTTAGCATCTAAATTTGTATCATGCATTCAAGGAGTAAACTTAAAAAAGTAACATAACCTAACGCTTACTTTATGCTTTTATGATGTATAAAAGTGCGAGAGGAATAACTGCAAAACCGGAATGCATGAGATTTAGTTAGGTAAGGCCTCCGTCGACCGATGGAGGAGCCAGCGAATTAAAAAAAGAACCTATGAGGACTTTGTGTTGATACTGTAAACCGTAAAATGGTGATGAGATGTAAAATCTGTGGCTGAATTAGTAAATTAGGTGGCCATATTTAAAAGGAAATTGTTGATCTTTACTTGTCGCTTTATGTAAAATATTTAGCTGGCGTTGTAAAAAAGACGAATTAGTTTATCTCATTTTCCCGTTGCTTAGTTATAAAAAGAGAAGTTCGATGACATGGCCAAGAAAGAAATCTGTGGCTGGACTTATTATTTCCCTTTTACAATCATTTGCTCCACTTTAGTCATTTATTCTGTGTCTTTTATGCAAACACCCAGACCTGGAGCAACTATTTATAGCTAACTCAAATATTTGCTCCGGTGCGGGTAATGAACCCACGACACGCAGCGCAACAGCCAATCACTGCACGAATCTTGTCAAGAATGGTCTCTAAGAGAAAAAATTGAATACTTAATATGAATATTAAAATTGAATCATCACCTCTTTCAGGAGCGATAGTAGACCCATCAGCACCACAAACATCAAGCCAGCCGGACCATGAGATCACAGAAAAGAATGGTCTCCGCCTATGTGAACACTGCTACAATCTCATAGAGCTACGGAAGCAGGTGCAAGAGAGTAGGAACGCGAAGACTGTGCTGGTAACAGCTTATGAGCAGATGAGGAGCTTGATGGACAAAGCTAGGCCTGATGTCGCTATGTATGAAAAGGTACAAATCTATACATCCTTTACCACCTTACGTATTTCGTTCACGTGATAAAGTTTTCGAATCCCGATTCCGTTATAATTCCAGGATAAAAAGGATTGTATATGTTAATCCAAGCTTTCAACTATCTCCTGCCGGAGGCTCTATGTGGAGATTGTGCGGTGCATGGCCCTCTATGGGGTGTAGGTGCTGAATCTTCAGCGGCGACCAGCCCGCCAGCTGGTCGCGTTTCAGAGGGTCATGGCCATCCGACTGATCTGGGGATACCGCACGATCTCCGGGGAGGCAGCGAACCTCCTTGCCGGATTACTGCCGTGGGGTCTGGAGGCGGTAGCCCACACGCGCGTGGGAAATTGGCGCGTGGAGGTGCTAAGCCGGGGTGAATCTGCTACCGTGGCAAATTGCGGCTCAGCGGACAGAGCTCCAGCGCGATCTCACGCAGCATGGAAAGAGCGGCTGTCGCAACCGAAGGCTGGGCACGCCGCAATCGCGGCGATAAGTCCTCTTTGAGGAGTGGCTGGAGAGACGCCACGGCGCACGGTGGGCTGAAAATCGGCTTTCATAGACTTAGGCATTTTATTTAGCAAGTGCGAGTTTTTTTGCCGGATATCACTTCTATTAGTTATAACAATATACAAAAATGACACCAGAATTGATTCTGCACAGAAACGAAGGAATTATAATTTTTTTACGAAAATTTTGTATGGAGCTAGTATGAAAAATCGAAATATCTCTAAAACGGCAGCGATAACCGTAATATCCTTATAGGGGGTTATAGTACTAATTATTTATGATTTTTTGACATACGTTACATAATGGTTGTAATGCCTTTTTTTTTTAAAAATCGTCAAAATATTTTTATTTATTTTTACATATTTAAACGTTCCTTTTAGTGTTTAAGTTGAAGAATTCAGAGCTTTAACAACTCTTATCATAAAATAGCATCACCCCTATAGACCTGAAGGACTAGACAGAGGTGTGTAGTGTCTTGTTGATCTTGTAAGATTTCCAACAATACCAAATAGTTGAATATCAGTGTCAAAGTGCCCATGCTGTCGCTTCTTTTTGAAAGATAGGGGAATGAAATTGTTAATTGATCATACCCTAAAAGTATGATTACAACATAACCGGACACATAATAATAATAATATCCTTATAGGGGATTATAGTACTAACATTATTTATTTTAACATATGAAACTGTTCAAAACGATCCATGAACTGTGTCAAAGTTAAGAACATCGTTAGGAAGCATGCTTTTTCCCCAAATATTAAGAATATGTGAAAAAAAAAGACTATGTAAACTTTTTATTGATAGGTAATTTAAATAAAACAGAAGTAACAAAAATAATATCTAATAAATTCAATTATACAAAATACATATTTGAAACTATAATTTATGAAATTATTAACTAAACATATTGGTACAATAAACTAACATAAATAACAAAAGAACATAAAGAAAAATAATTAAATTTTACAAATTTTCTTTACAACTTTCGTTGTCGGACTCCAATTCCGAGTCAGAATCCAGATCGGATATACCTACAAACTCGAACTCAGTTTCCGGAAACTGTATTAGGTCGAGAGTTTCAGCAAAAAAGGTTGTCTTCCTTTTGGCATCTAACTTCGGCCTTTGTGCACTTAGAAAAGGATCCGAAGAAACAACAAGCATATTTAGGATATCTTGATTAGAATCTTGCCTGCTTCTTTTCCGCGAATGATGTTCCCGGAACCTCCTAAAATCTTTGTTTCGAGACTCTGAGGCTTCTTCCGAGAGAGTCCCAATCGGGACAATATCATTTTTTTCGATTATGTCAGCTCCGTGTATTAATAGTTTATGTACGGTTGATGACATGTAGTACCAGTCGTATAATTCCACGTACTTTTCTGCTGTTTTGCGAGCAAAATCTTTAAATTTGATGACATCGATCTTCTCACCAGATGTTATTGCTTGCAAAATAACAGCAAATCTTTTTATCAGGTTTTGATCCAACCCAGTAATAGCTGCAGTTTTATTGGGAAACTCGAAAAACTTCCTTGCGGTATTCCCGTCATTGGTAGTTCCCGAGCCTTGTTTTACTATATCAATTAACAGATTGAGCTCCTCTTTAAATTTATTTTGAATGTTTTTTTTTTCTGTTTTGTAACATATCTTTATGCTCATTACTTCTTGCTGCCCACTGTTTGAAGTCAAGTCTGTACGCAATGTGTAACAGACATTCCATGCAATTTATACGGGCATGTAGGGATGATAGGCCAAATTCATATATGTCAGAACACACAGTTTTTGATGTTACAGCATCTAAGTGGTTCATTTCTGTTGGTTTTGCTAAGCACAGGTAGCATGATGCATTTGATCTAGCTTCAGAAAGGTACGTGCAGACTTTTGCGTCGATCATTGTCATCATTAGTTTATGAGTCACCCTGTTACTATTAATGCACTCTGTGGGGTTAAGGGCCTCAATTTCCTCATCCATTTTTCTTTTGTTATCAATGACAACTGCATGGCTTTCTTTTACAAAAGTGAACTGAACCGGACGACAATAAAAAGTTGAGCATGGTTTCGGGTTTGTCCATATAGTATTATCTCCATCTGTCAGTTTCAGTGGCACCAAGGAGGTCATGAAAATGCTTGAATCATCATGCTCGCCGTCCATTTTCTGCTTGTATCGGCTTTGATTGGAAGCACCATCAAATCCCCACTTCGATATCAGCTTTAACTGCTTATTTTCCACATTATCAGAAAGACTTTGAAGAATCCGCTTCACCGTGATGTCAAGTAAAGCTTGAAGTGTAATTCTAGCTGATGAATCCGTAACTGATACTGATTGATTAGGAGGGTAGCATGCAAGCTTAGTTTGTTGCAGTTTATAGTAGGATGGGTAAATATCCTTAGCACCTTCCCGAATGGCAGTCTCTCGCAACGTAATATATTGCCACTTTGAAAGCTTAAGTGAAAGAAGCAATCCAAGTGCTTTCTCTGGTGTAAATATTACTGTTTTCTTAATGCTTTCCTTGATTTTAACGGCAGCTTCTGGATTTTTGATCATATAATTGATTACAGATGCGATATCTTCATAACCTTCTTCTTTTAAACGTGCTGCAGCTGCATATGCCAATTCACAGGAATCCTCGCCTATGTGCTCACTAGATCTTCTCTTTTTCTGTTTGCTTCCCAGATCTTTGAATGGTTTTCGGGACCTTTTTGTCATTGTTCCAACAGTCGATGATGTCGAAGGTTCTGGAGAGACTGAGCGTGCTCTTGGTATCTCATCAACAGTTGGTTCTTGATTTATTAAAGTTTGCACGCAACTCGGCCAATCAATATTTGCTTGCAACCACTCTCCGTACGTATTTCTAAACTTATCAAAGAATCGTTTAGATTTCTGCCACCTGTTTAAAGCAGCTCGCGTGAATCTTCGGCAAAATTCTTTGAGAGTTACTTGATCTTCGGCAGAAAGGCAATCGCCTATGCGGGACACAATTGCACTAAACAATACTTCATGATTAAATGAAGGACACTCACTTTTTAGAAGAACAAACAAATCTAAGTTGGTGATTAAACTTTCCATTCTAAGATTTTGTAGTCGCAAAGCAAATAGTTTTAGTGTTAGCAGTTACACGGTTGTGAACAATCTAAATTATGGAACAAAATTATAGCCCTTTTATTGTATAAAGTCAATAATTAGTTAACTACCCTCATTAAAGTTATAAAAGATATGATAATAAAAATTTATAATCGTCAAAAACATTTCGTAGAACTCATAGTAGAACTAATCAACATTAGCAAATCACATTAGCTCACTAATTATAAAAAGGTGAATGCAGTTCTTAGTTGGTATTGTTGCGAGATATTTCAAATCATTTAATCACTTAATAGGCGCATTAGAATCAGAAGACTACAACCATCATTCTAATTATTTAATTACTTGTCATCAGACTCATTAGATGACTACACAATATGTTATTTTGTATTTTGAACGTATGCAAGGTTTTAAAATTCCTTTTGTGTCGATATTATTATGTGTCCGGTTATGTTGTAATCATACTTTTAGGGTATGATCAATTAACAATTTCATTCCCCTATCTTTCTAAAAGAAGCGACAGCATGGGCACTTTGACACTGATATTCAACTATTTGGTATTGTTGGAAATCTTACAAGATCAACAAGATACTACACACCTCTGTCTAGTCCTTCAGGTCTATAGGGGTGATGCTATTTTATGTTAAGAGTTGTTAAAGCTCTGAATTCTTCAACTTAAACACTAAAAGGAACGTTTAATATGTAAAAATAAATAAAAATATTTTGACGATTTAAAAAAAAAAAAGGCATCTACAACCATTATGTAACGTATGTCAAAAAATCATAAATAATTAGTACTAAAACCTCCTATAAGGATATTACGGTTATCGCTGCCGTTTCAGAGATATTTCGATTTTTCATACTAGCTCCATACAAAATTTTCGTAAAAAAAATATAATTCCTTCGTTTTTGTGCAGAATCAATTCTGGTGTCATTTTTGTATATTGTTATAACAAATAGAAGTGATATCCGGCACAAAAACTGGCACTTGCAAAATAAAATGCCTAAGTCTATGAAAGCCGTTTTTCAGCCCACCGTGCGGCGTCCTCACCTTTCGCCTGACGCAGGTACTTACCGGACACGGGTGTTTCGGGAGGAGCCTGGGAAGGTCAAAGGGGGGTTAATATAGGCTATTTTCTAGATCGGATTTTTTACGGTCTTGGTGTTCACGCGAAAATGAACACTCCGCGAAGTCCTGGGCACAGTAAGTAAATAATAATAATCACAGTGTCACATGCCTACGAACTTTTGGGTTCTAGGACAAGCCGGTTTCCTCACGATGTACTCTTTCACCGTTTTAAGATCTGATTGACGTGAAAATATTAAGGTTATTGTATTATTTGTAGTGTAGTTTGAATAAATTACTTTATTTTATACTTTATTAATTATTCATTTATAATACACAGATATTTGAAGTACCTGATCTTATTCACTATGTATTAAACTCATGGAAAGTTTTGAGTTCGCTAATAAAAATAATGTAATATTAAAGGATTCGAGAAAAATCTATTGCGTATCAGTGGCATTCTATAAGCTAAATCAATAGAAAGCTACACTAGCCAATTGCCATTAGATACCTACATTTATTAAGCTATTGCATAGCTTTTATCGCGGGCTTTGAGTGCGGCGACCGAATCGTAACGTAAATAAACCTAACACCCCCCACTCCGACCGGCACAGCGGTGCGGCGTTGAAAGCCGTGCATCGTCTAACGTCGTTTCAGTTCGGCAGACTTCGGCACGGTGTTTGTGTGCGTGCGACTACACGTATGCGTGTAGACTAGCTGCTAACTGCTCATAACTGAGTCCACGAGTGAGTTCGAGCCCGCGACTAGTTGAACCTTAACGTGTATGTATATGGTACGACTGTACGAAGCTCGCACGGATCGAGACGAGCTGCTCCGAAATCGTGTAACTTGAATTAATATCAAAGAAAAAAATACTGCATAAATAAAATAAATAAATAATTATAATTGCATAAGTTGATAAAAAATGCTATGCAATAGCTTTACCGCGACAGTCCCCGAGTGCCACACTCATTTTTTTTCTGGTGTATCACGTGGGCGAGGGTATGGGCAGATCTAGTCCATGTATGTATTACGTTAAAATGAGTCCGTAGTTTAACCAGTCTAACATAAGTGATAATATGCATTTAGGATCAACTAATCTCTATGACAAAGACGATAAAGTTCAAATTCGATTGCTACTCATCATTTCTAGAGACTTCATTATTATCACAAATAAAATACAATGCTATATTCGATACACAGCTATTTAGTGATCTAGACTTATAAATTCTAGTTTATTCTTATTAATTCTATTTATTCTTTCTACCTATCTGAATAAACAATTTTTTTGTTCTCTTCTTTGGCAACTGAGCCGGTGTCGACTATTCTGCCAGTGTCATGTTATGACGGCTTCGTAGCGTATAGGCAGGCCGTCGAACTTTGTACTTTGCTGTTAGTTCAGCTGCAAGGACAGATACATGGGTTATATATAACACATAATCTACTGTTACGAGCTGGGGTTCGGGATAGAAATAATTAACGCCAATTAAACCAAAATTAACACTTTAATTAATTAAACACAAAATAAAAAATAACACAATTATTCGCACCACAACACTTGTCACTTAACACTTAAATCGCACTGAAATTCACTTGTAAACCTTCGATTATATCGCGTGTTCGCCTCGTAATAAGACTGCCATCTGCGTTCCTCTGCGAGCTATTTATACCCTGGTCTATGAGTTCTAGAACATTCTTATAAAATCGACTCACTGTTTATACTGCCTAGAATAATCCAGGAAACTACTCGAGATACACAGTACTGCTACTCGCCGCTAGATGGCAGTAGTGTATCGACTCGATATACTCAGTACTGCTATTCGTCGCTAGATGGCGTTAGTGTCTCGAACATTCTAGATTTCTGTCGAAGTTTCTCGACGTACTTCACTAAGCGACTGGCGTAACACTACTATAGATAAACTAAAATATAATATACTATAACAGTACAATAATTATTGTGTTTACTTTTCCAGATGTGTCAAAGCCTCTTCGACGGTGAGACGACGTACAATCTGACAGACGTCAACAAGATGCGCGGGCGCATCGGCAAGCTGGCAGAGGGCATTGACCTGCTGAGCAAGCAGATCATCACATTTCCCGCCGAGCCCGGAACCAGGCAGGCGAGGCTACAGACTGCTATAAGACAGGCTGCTGCACATTATATAAAGGTAACTTAAACTTATATTCATAATCATAGATAGATCGATAGCTCACTAACTCCTATAATACAAGTTTTACTTAGTTTAGGAGTTAGGGAATTCCATAATTATATGTGACAGAGTACAACCTGTAAACTTAGATTTAGATTTAAATTTGTTTTACCTACTTTGATGGAAATAAATAATTTATTTATTTATTAGATAGATATACTCCTTACTGTACACCATAACAGAAAACAAGTAAGGACTTGACAACTAAAAAAGGGTTATACAATGTGTGGTCTTATCGCTAAAAGCGATCTTTTAGTGTGCGTCCACACTGCAAGCCTAGCGCGGTTGCGATGACGGGCGCGAAATACCAAACAAATTAAACGCGCCTTTGTGTCCATTGTGCAGTGACTAAGGCGGGAGTCTAGCGCTACGGGCCTGAGCGAGTTAGCGCGCGTATTTTTCCAACGTTCCTATCCGTGCGTTATGGCCGCACTACGCGCCTAGTCAACAAGCAACCTAATGCGCGGGTAGCGGGGATATCAAATCAGTTCCGTCTTGTCGCTCAGCGTTAGGGCGTTTGTATTAAAATGGCGGTAAATACTGAATTGTTTATAAGTGCAATTCAATCTAAACAAATATGGCAAAGTAAGCATCCACATCACAATAATCGCACAATAACAAGAAAATTATGGAGTGAAATAAAAGTAAAGGGAGGACTTATTTGATAATACCACGTTAAAAAAAAAAAAAAAACAAAAGGGTATAATTTCAATTCTTCGTATAAGTAAAAAAAATCACTTTCACTAGTTATTTCTCTGTTTTTATTTATTTCGTTTACACCATCTCGAGTGTTCAACACCTCCCATCTCAGGATCGGACTGTCTAGTAAAAATATCAAATCCTCGTCCATGGTCTGTTACCCCTGAATCACGTCCAAACGCTACAACAGCTCGCGCGTCAATGTGGCCACCGCCACCGCACCGCCCCGCTTGTCGCGCTACAGGCCCCCGCCACCGCGCATTCACTGTGGACGCACACTTACAGACAACAACCTCTGCTTAGCTTTTTCCAACTGTGTTAGGGTGCGCTCCCAGTCTATCGGAATGCAGCGTACTAGTGACTTACATTGGGTGTCTACTTATCTGACGTCCACAGCCAACAGACCAACAGGTGACAGTTTTTCCGGTTTCTGACTATGTGTAACGACTGTCAAATATTTACAAATGACAGCCGGGACCGATATATTAAGATGATGATCACCCATACGGGCTGACCAAGATACAGGCTGTGCCTAGTTTGGGGCCCATTGCTAACTCTTTTGTGTTTTGTAACTTTATGTATTGTATTTTCTGTCTGTATGTCTTTCAACTTGTGTGCGTAAAAAAAAAAATAAAAAAAAAATAAGATGTTCACTCATCTATGGACAGACCTTTGCAAGCATTACTTAACCCTGAAGAACGACCAATGTGGCTGTTATTATTTAGCCACGAGCTCATAGTGTTTATGTGTTACTAATATGCAAGTGGAAAAATCACTCTTTAATAAAGACATCACAATATCACACAAAGTTACTAGTTGTCATCAGGGCCGGATTAACCATTAGGCGGAGTAGGCAACTGCCTAGGGGCCCCGCATCAACTAGGGGCCCAGGCCCAGTGCACACACCAAAAAAACATGTTTCTTCGAACGGGAATTTGATGTGACTGTGAACCTAGGGACCTCACTGTTATCTCACAAAATACAAATCGTTAGATTAAGTAGTAGAATTAAAACAATTTTAGAACAAATCTGGGAATAAGTATACAAATATATTAAAAACCACAGCCCTTAAAGTGCGTTTTCTCAGTTCACACATAATTTGGTCAGTCAAAGTAAGCAAAGGGGCCCTGAGAATGCCATTGCCTTAGGACCTCTGACAGGGTTAATCCGGCTCTGGTGGTCATAGAACATCACCCCAGTAATTTTGGAAAGGAAGAACTCAGTTCTGCGTAGTAAAAATTATCAGGACTACCAAACACCATCAACTGACTTTATACAAGTCCAATCTACGCAAGCATGGACTTGTACGGACTGGCATTACCCGCTCGCTTACATTTTTGAAGTAGGTACACCTGCAAATTATAATGCTACATAGGAAACACCGGCCTCATTTAGCTTAATTTAAAACACCAAAAAAATGACGTGTAAAAGTGTTATTTATAACCAATTTACAAAATAAATATTTCATTTAATTTCATAGTAGTATGGTGTGTGATATAAAAAATTGGCCAAGTGCGAGTCAGACTCGCCCATGAAGGTTTCCGTAGTAACTACGCCAAACAACTTTTTCATAGTGTTTGTATGAATTACAAAGTTATATTTGCGGTTTTAGAAAATATGCTATACCTCAAAAACTGCTGACACGATCTCGTTCAAACCAATTTTCGTTGAAATTTTACATTAAGATCTACAGTATATATTTTTTTAGATTTTTCACTCCATTATTATAGAAGTTAGAGGAGGGGAGGGGGCACATTTTATATCTTTTAAACGATTAAATTTATGAAAAAGTGGTAATGGAAACCTCAATGTCACTTTTAAAGACCTTTCTATAGATACCACACTCGCATAGATTTGATGAAAAAAAATATTTTCAGTTTCAGTTCCATGTATAAGAACCCCCCTTAATTTTAAATATTTTTCGTTAATTTTTTTCTTAAAATCGGAAAGTGGTTCACAGAATACATCTACCTACAAAGTTTCACATGTATAGTCCTAATAGTTTCGGAATAAAATGGCTGTGACATACGGACGGACGGACAGACAGACATGACGAAACAATAAGGGTTCCGTTTTTTGCCATTCGATTTGAGCTACGGAACCCTAAAAACAAAAAAGAAACTTAAAAGCTTTCAGTGTTGCCTTCTATGTAAATAATCTAATTGGCATTAGTCGATATGTCGTCTGCAAAGTATTCAAATGCAATAATAAGTACAAAAATCTTTTTCCGATTCGATTATCTGAATGCCAACAACAACAATTAGTCCGATTAATCGAGTTCACTGTATATCCTATCAATCTAGAAGGCCGGGTTAGTTACGTTTAATCCCCAATAATACGGGGGCATCATATTCCCATTGCAGTCTGGAAGCAGTAAGATTCAACATCATATTCGTGTTATGATCTTTAAAGCTCTTAAATTCTACATTGAGGCAAAGGCTTTTTATCCTATTGAGAAGTCTTGCATGACCAACTCGGCATTTTTATGATCACAATGTTTTCTCAAGGTGGATCGGTAATTAATACAAAAATCCTAACTTACTTCACAGCACCAACCACAATTTGAACCCAGAGCGAGTGTGTCGGACACTGAAATTTGATAGATATCATCTTCAAGATGTCATTGCTGCTACCTCGTACTCTGCCTAACAGAGATGATAAGCGCTTGCGTCTTATTGCGTAGAAGTCATCTGCTGTACCACGGTACAAACATTTTGATGGCATACTGATTAATTAAAAATACTGGCGTTTTTGTACGTACATTACAGTATGGATACGACATAATTATGAGCAATAAATGAAAACACTGGCAAAAGTCATCGTAATGAACATCTTTTTGTATGGGACCAACACTGGAAATGCGAAAAAAACAACTGTTCAGTACATTTGGTCGACTTATGCACACACAATGTATAGGGCAGTCTGTTTTTTTTTGCGATTTCAGTGTTGGCCTCATATAAAAAGTTGTTCATTATGATGAGTATTGCCAGTGTTTTCATTTATTGCATATATGTTGTAAACATACTGTATAACTATGTATCACAGGGATTCTTAGAGTAGATACAAGTTTTTTTTGATTAAAAATAAATAGTATATCGAATACAACTCAGCAATCAAATATTTTGAACTTAAACCAATCAAAATAATTTGTTTCATAATTCCAGGAAGACCTCCTCTCCTTACGAAAATTACCAACAGAGGCTCAAATAGAGGAAGTCCGTAGACAACGATACGAGCGAGCTGAAAGGCAGATCCAAATGGAGAGAGAGAGGATGGAGCGACAGAGAGGGAAGATGGAGGAGATGGCAGGTCCCAGTGCGGCCAGGGTCGAGAGCAACCAGGATGATGATGATAACCCACTGCTGGAGCAGATGAATATCATCAGGGAGTACATTAAAGAGGCGCGGAGGGAACTCAAGTTTGAAGAGGTTAGCTTTTGTAATCATCTACTAGGGCTTCTTTTTTTATTCAGAATAGGCTCGCGTTTATAGGTAGGTAGATAGATAGATATATTCTTTATTGTACACCATAACAGTAAAACAAATAAGGACATAACAACTGAAAAGGGTGATACAATGGGCGGTCTTATCGCTAAAAGCGATCTTTTACAGACAACCTTTGGATGGATTTGACACATAAGGAGAAAATAAATACCCGGGTAGTCCACGGTGTACTATTTATCTATATAAAATACAAAATATATCAATTACATTCTCAAAACATATGTACAACATGTCCCGAAACTCAACTATAAGCCAACACCGGAGGATAGACCTGCCCATGACTACTCGGGGAAATTAGAAATTATAATACTAGGTTTAATTTTTGGTAAAAAGTTTTTATTTCACTCTTTTTAGTTGATTGATTTTTAATTTACCTAGTTACAAAAGCCTAAATGTCAACTACTTATAAACTTTTTCAAAATATTGTTTTTCCCAATGCTGGGCCGTTAATTGATAGGAGTTCTCCTGGTACTTCACCATCAGCTTCACTTCTCACTATATGCATTGTGACGAGCAAATTGTGCTTAATAACGATATTCAAGTAATCGAAGCGGAACCCATGAAATACTTATTATTCCTACTTATATATTGAGTAGTTCCAGTGGCCATCTGTGGTCTTCATCATCAGGTCCACTTCACAAATGGTGCTTTTCGAATTCAACTACACAAGTTACTTTAAAAAATACTCAAATCACTATAGGTGTGCCTATAATATTCGAAGAGTTCCCTCGATTCCTCCAGGATTCCATCTTCAGATCCTGACTTGGTGACCATGGGACCAATTTCGAAGTATACCCTTTCAAACAAAAAAAGAATGTTCCAAATCGGTTCAGCCGTCATCGAGTAATCGGTGACCATACATAAAAAAAATATACGCGTCCACTTGATAACCTCCTCCGTTTTTTTTTTCGTCGGATGAAAATGAAAAAATGACAGTCGTTGCACGTTGAGTCGTTGTTGGTCCCCAATGGCTTAATCTGCTTTCCGAGGCGGACTAGCTTAACTATGAATATCACTTAGTGGCTCTGTTATTATTTAGCGACGAACTTAATGGAGTTGGCTTTTATCAGCTCTTAATAAGTTTCTTTGTTTATATTTTGTTAGGATAAAAATTAATAATTCATGTTCTAAACAGTTACTGGCAACCCAATAAGCTTCTACTTGGGATGCTTGATATGAATTGTCCGATCGAAGGTCGATATTTGGCGGATACCAAAGATATAATCAGTTGTCAGCACTATCTCTGGATGAACCCTCAGAAAAATAGTTCAAGGCTGAACATCTTAATAATAACATAGTATAAAGCAAAGTCGCTTCCCTGTGTCTGTCCCTATGTATGCTTAAATCTTTAAAACTCCGCAACGGATTTTGATGCAGTTTCTTTCAATAGAAAGAGTGATTCAATAGGAAGGTTTTAAAGTATATAACATGCATAATACAGTAGAGGAACACTGATAATTTTTGAGGTTTCTAATGTGATGTCGCAAATAAACACATTTTTTTGCGCTTGCTTTGCAAACGCTGGCTGAACCCTACGAGATAATGTACTACAGTATTGTACATCTTAAAAAGGTCAACAAAAAAGTCCTCGACGGTATCTGTCTATCTCTTATAGATAACCCACAACAACCATTTTTTATCCTTTACTTTTACCAAAAATACGAGCATATTTTACGAAGCGATTTTAAGCAATACAGCATTAATCCTTATCCAATTAAGTACAAAATATAATTTAAATAAATAGTTTCGAAGATATTACAGATTTAAAATGCAAGGACATAGCAGTTGCGGCGCGGTGCCGGCGGAGGCACGGCGCGCGTGCCTATGTTGCTTAGATTTGAGCGTTGAATGTTTTTCCCATGGTAAATTATGTGTCACACTTTCAAGAGTAATTACTAAAGAGAACATGTATGTCGAATAACAAAAAGGCTGTCAACGATGTATATAAAGACATTCTATAGTATATTTAATATAAACATTGCACCCGTGCGAAGCCGGGGCGGGTCGCTATTAATAATATTATTACTTCATCTTTATCTGGGCGGTACTCAGTAAACCCGATCCCTTGGGAATTCCAGGATGTATAGAATAGCCAAAATGTTATAATACCCCATAAAATAAAATAAAAAACCTCGTCTATTTATAATTATAAAATTTAAAAAGGTTTGTTTGTGCTTTAGTAACTATGAACACAAAAGACAGTTATTTTTGAAATCATAGACAGACCAGTATATTATTACAATATAGTATTATTTTATATATTTATATATTATCCAAAGAGTTCAAATTATACGTAAGCACGTATAAAATCAATTTTGTATTTTAATCAAACAAATCCTGTTTACTTCCAAAAGATGATTTTTCCGTATTTATGAAAGGATTTCTTGATAGTTTTCTTGTTAGTTTTTTTTCCAATAAACAAGTTACCGCCTCCTATAGACTTCTGCGTTACCCAATCCGTCAGTGCTGTGTTACCATTCGAAAAACAACTAGGTTAGCTTGGAAGTAAAGTACTTATCTTACAGTTATCTACTTAGCTACCGTATAAATGTTTATTATCAACTTGATATAACATACATTCATAAGCACACAGTGACAAACGCTTTTGGTTAGTTATATGGCTACCCAACTGTTTATCTCTCTTGACCTTACTAAGTACACCAGAAAAAATGTGACTGTAGTTATTATTATAAGCCATGTTTCAAGGGTTCCGTACACATAGAGTAAATACGGTAACTTATTACTAAGACTTCGATGTCCGTCTGTCTGCCCGCCTGTCTGTGACCAGGCTGTATTTCATGAACCGTGATAGATACCCAGTTGAAATCTTCACAGATGATGTATTTCTGTTGCTGCTATAACAACAAATACTCGAAACAGAATAAAATTAATATTTAAAGCGGCTCCCATACAAAAAACGTGTTTTTTTTTTTGCCGTTTTTTTATAGATTGTACGGAACCCTTCGTACTCGAGTCCGACTCGCGCTTAGCCGGTTTTTCAACAAAATCTTTTGACTTCTTTTTCCGACTGTATTCTTTTATGTCAACGTTATTGCTAACATTTGTGTTGAATTTTCGCAGGTGGCAATATTAGAAAAGAACTTGAAGGAACTGAAAAAAGAATATCAACTGCAAAAGCTCTCCAACAAATCCTAGTCATTCCAAATGTATAGATTTATGTACACTACCTATGTATATTACTTTTTGTATTATAATTTATTTACCTCGTCAAAATACATTTTGTTGTTATATTTTGTACTTTATGACTCATAAGAATAAAGTTCTTAATGAATTGGCGAGCTTTTAATTGTACTCAAAACCCCTAATTTAATGTTTCCGAAGTATGCGTGGAGGAGGTAAGTAATTCATATTCTATTTATCTGAAGTTAAATACAAGTTCTAATATAACTACGGAGCCGGTTACGACGACTATTTTAATAACAGAATGCTAGGCTAGTCAGAGGTTGGTTGTCGTCGCCGAGGGAGGCCTAGAAAGCGTTGGCGTGACGCCTTAGAGGGTAGCACACTGGGAGTGGAAATCTATGGGGCAGACCTATGCCCAATAGTGGGACAATATCTTTCCCTTCTTCTTCCCTTCCAACTCGGCTAAATATGCTTGTGTCTGGAATTGGTTCACGACAATAGCCTGTTGGCTTTTTGTTTGAACCCCACCCATTACACTTGCCGTGAACCCATTCCAGACACAAGCATATTTAGTTTAGTTGGACGGGTTAACAAGATTACTGCGGGCCTAGACAAAATCCATTTTCTGTAAGCGTTAACGCCAACGGAAAAATTAAATTGTATGGAGTTGACATTTGCTAACCACATGTCACGTGATTGTCACGCGTTGGCGTTAACGCTTACAGAAAATGGATTTTGTCTAGGCCCGCTGGTAAATTCTATCCACATTGCTAGTTTTCTTTTATAAAAAAAGAAAAGAAGACCTTAGCCCAGTACAGGGGCGGATCCAGCCCTCCAAAAAGGTTGTGGGCACAACCACCCGAAAATCGGTCAAGTGCGAGTCGGAGTACAAACTTGTTCGTCGCGACTTTTGAATTTGTTTAAGTATTTCCTTTTTTACGCGCATCAGGACTTTGGCCTTAGGTATGGAAATAATCATTAGAGGAAGTCAGACAGTTTCGATTTCGTCCAATTTTAATCAATAATTATTTTTCGTCCTAACGAAATGGAAAAGCTCAAAGTCGAAAGATCTATGGAATATAACCAGGTTATCTACTACGGCACAGACAATAAAAAAAGGGGTGGCAATACTCTTAGCATTAGTCGCATCACAAATATCACACGGAAAAGCGACCGTTTAATTTTCGTTAAACATGCTCTGGATGATCTACAACTAACCAACATCATATCAGCCTATACACCTCAAAGAGGATGCACAGAAATAAAAAAGGCACAATTCTGGGAAGACATGGACGACCTCATCCAGAGCATTTCAGCAAACGATTACAAGATTATAGGGTGGGACCTGAATGGACACATGGGAATACCAGGGATATCACAGAAGATAATGTACATGGTGAGTTTACGATAGGCAAGTTAAACAAACAACGAGAAGAAATACCTACTAGAATTTGCAGAAAGACGCACTTACACTAATAAAGACGAATTTTAAAAGAAACCAGAATACTTAATCACTTATAAATGTGCGGGTAGAGCGTCAAGATAGACTATCATGTCCGACAAGACCAAACAAAAGCTTAAAGGCTGTAAAGTAATACCTGGTGATGATCTTACATTACAGTATCGCATACTCGTGTCTGTGTACGAGCTGACAAAAACCTATAAAAATTATAGTAGATAGAACACCAAAAACTAAGTGGAGAGAGCTGGATGGTCCAGGGGAGACACTAATGAGCGTGATAAAAAATTATCTGGAGACCGATTTGGAAGTAAGTTATGACAACGCAAATGATATCTGGTCTAAGTTTGAAACCTGGTACAGGACAAAAGCGGCAGGGATCTTAGGAGTCTCCAAATGTCAGAATCAAAGAGAAATGTCCTGTGTTTATCCTAGCGAATAGAAAGATCTAAGCTAGCGAAAGATAAGGACCGATATAAAGTGGCGAAGCAGGATGCTAAAAGATGCACAAGAGATCACGAGTGCTCAAAATGCGGACGAAGTACTGAAATTAGCAAAACGCAAACATGGAGCATCCATGAACATAAAAGTAATTTGACGAGAGATGGTTGAATAGGGTTCCTTCTATTTGGCAGAATCTTGATACTCCGACATTTATTTGGCATAACACACTTGGCATAATATTCTTTAATCGAATATTTTTAAGGCAAAAAAATTCATGCCTTGCTTGCATGCTGCATGTTGCATGCCTGCCTCCAAGCTAAATATATAAAAAGATGTACCTATGCCATAAGAAGATTCTAACTGCAACTATTCTGCGATATGATGGTTCTGCGTTTCAATTATAATGGACATGAAATTTATGCCTAAAGATGATTCTGACTAATAAAATTATGTATTTCGAATTTATGATAAATGAGTGTTTGCCAAACAACTTTCTGCGAAATGAAGATTATGCTATCCATTGTTATGCAAAATAATATTATGACGTAAAAAGTTCTGCTATAAAAGGCAGACCCGGTTGAATACTATACTGCCGTGATTCTTTAAAAGGCAGTCATCTGACAATTTACCGATTTTGAGTTAAACATTTGAGCGTCATCAGGAAAAAAAGGCGCGTCGACCTATCTAACCCGTTTTTCTGAAAGTTATTTAGCTTTTGAGATATTTTTTTCATTAAAAGCCGTGAAGTGGTTTTGATACCAGTGCCAAATTTATAAAAAGACAGTCATATCACATTTATTCTTAAAAAGGCAGTTAAAGTCCCTTAAATGCAAAAGATTTGGGAATATTTTAAGCAGAAACTTACTTTACCTATATTATTATTATTATATTATTACTTCAAAAAAAGAAGTTTACGTTGCCTTCAAAATTTTTATTTACTAATATTTTGATTCTATCGGATACTAGAAAGCAGTTTTCTAGCAATGATTCATTAAAAGGAAGTTTTGTCGCGCTAGTGAATTTTTGTATAGAATCAGTGTCGTCAACAGTTCAGTTATTCAACTGCAGGGCCTTCTGGTACTTCTAATCGCACACAAAAGTATCTTGTCAAGCCCGGGTGTGACGAAAAATTTCTCAAAAATGTTTCACTAAGATCAGTGAACTTCGTCGGGAAGAAATCAACAGCTACTATTGGAGCTTAAATTGGAACGAACGGCGTATATTTAAACAAAGTTACTCTGCTACTGCAACCCCTAAAAGAGTGACTACGAAGAATCCTAAAATAAATAAACGTCGGGCATTTTCGTTAAAAAATAGCCATGATGAGATTATCGAAGTTTGTAAAGTGTTCTTTTTACCAACGCCAGGTTTTAATAAAAAAAAAAGATAAAGTCTTGTATAACTCTTTACAAATCCGAACATCGTCAATCGAGGCAAACATGCTAAAATTCCGAAAATAGATTCTACCTTAGATCAGCATATATAGACTCATTTCAACCTCAAATTTCACACTATCGCAGAGAACATGCACCCCAACGTTTATATTTGCCCAGTGATATCACAATAAAATGTATGTTCGAGGATTTTACGCAGAAAAATCCAGATATTAAGTTTAAATACGATTTGTACAGAAAACATCTGAAAAGTAGACACATTTCTTTTGCCCAACTTGGCAATGAAGAATGTGAGAGTTGTGAATCCTTTAAGATACAATATTCTATCTGATTGTGATATATGCTCAAACTGGATCAACCATCGTAGGAAATACATTGAAGCACGAAAACTATATAAGGAACACAAAAAATATAAAATAAAAATGATACTATATATTTTAGTACGGATCTTGAGAAAATTATAATGCTTCCAAGATTGGATACATTTAAAAAGTTTTGTTTTGCCAGCGTTTAACTGTTTACAATCAAACGTTCGCTCCGTTAGGCAAAAATTCTGAACACGATATTTTGCAGTTTTGTGGCATGATGCAGTGGCGGGAAGAAAACAGGAAGATATTATGAGCTGCTTTTACGAGTTTATGCTACGTTTTCGTGATCATAAATACATTAACATTTGGATGAACAACTGCACCGGTCAGAATAAGAATTGGTTACTGTATTTCCTAATGGTTCACCTCGTAAATTCTGACCTATTAAGTACTGAGAAGATAACATTTCACTACTTCGAACCCGGTCATACTTTTATGAGTAGTGACCACTTTCATCATCAAGTGGAACTCTCTATGAAGAAGATGGGGAAGATGTATGACTTTGTTGATTTTTGCAATGCAGTGTCACAGCCGTCACAGGCTTGTTCCAAAAGGGTGCTGTGAAAGAAATGTTTCCGCCAATTTTTTTCGATGTTCGTGATAATGTTTCTAAGAGACGCGTGCAAAATTCAAATCCAACATGACAGTCATCAGTAACATGACGAAAGTTAGTTTTCAAAGAGGGTCATTTGACCTTTTTTATGAAAATGACTATGATGGTCAAGAAATTACAATGTGCTTTTTGAAAGACACTTATCTAAGAAATCCTAGTCTTATCTCGGTTTTGTCGTTCCGTGAAAAACCAAAAGGCATTTCAAGAGAAAGGAAGGCTAATATTATTTCTAAACTCGGCTCTATAATACTGCCGCATAAATTATTATTTCCGAAGAATTTACCGATATCAGATGATGGTGATATTTAAACAGTATTTTAGATACCTACTTTATATTTTACTAGCTTCTGCCCGCGACTTCGTAGGTACGCGTGGGAAGGTTTTCCCGCGCAAATCCCGATCCCGTGGGAATTTTGGGATAACAAGTAGCCTATGTGTTATCCCAGAATGTCAACTATCTACTTACCAAATTTCATTCAGATCCGTTCAGTAGTTTTTGCGTGAAAGAGTAACAAACATCCATCCATCCTCACAAACTTTCACATTTATAATATTAGTAAGAACGAAGATAAGATAGTTAGAAGTAAGATAAGATAAGATTAGTAAGAAGTAAGACTTTACCCATTTTTTAACCTTTTATTTTTAGGTATGGTGTAAATTAATGTTTATGCTACGAATATGATTACAAGACTGTTAAGCATTAAAATTTGATTATAGGAATAAAACCGAAGACTGTTATGAGACTTAAAAAAACCTATGTTACGTTAAGTTATCTTAATTCATAACTATATTTTAAATTAATTGTGGCAATAATAATTTAAACACGTTTGACGTGATTAAAGTTGTTTTCAATGTGCCATACAGTTTAGTATTTTATATCTATTACTATCCGTATCTACTGAAACTGTTGATCTCTTGTTTAAGTGCCTATTAGTTATCTCAAGAATGAACAAAGTTCCTAATAAATAATATTGTAAGTATGTAGAGGTACAATAGCGATCTAATAAAATTAATCAGTTTTAATTAAGCCTTTACACAACGTAAAGTTCGACTGAAGTTATAATTGTATTTAATAGACGTACCTTCACTTATTTATGCACGTAAGTATACAAATTACTTTAAGTGAAAGATACAATTAGTCTCTATATAGTGCATATTCATGTAACGTGTGTGTAAGTGACGTCATATGGTGACTAATGTATAAGCCGTAACGATAGTTTTAAGTTTTTTACTGATTTTTGTATCCTGCCAATTAATAAAATTTTTATTTTACTATTCTTTTTTCCTCTAATTTAAAACTCAATTACCCTTGACTGCTGCTTATCCAAACTCAGTTAAAAGAATTACATAAGTGGATAATTGTTTAAAAAAAAGCAAACTGCAGTTGAGAATTTTTGGCTGCTTTTTAATGATTTCCTTAGATGCTATATTTATTCAAAAAGGTTTTTAAGAAAGTAGTTTGCTGCAAAACTATATTAAAAGGTAGTTATTGGACTCTCACGTCTTTGTTAGAAGTTTTTCAAATAGGATTTTTATTTTCAATACTTTTAAAAAACGCAGCTCAATGAATAAACGGCCTTTTAAAGAATTATGTACAGTGAATTTGGTGACTAAATGCTTATCAACAAAAAAAAAAGTTACTAATAATTCACTAAAAGGCAGCTTCGGGACTGAAGCTGTCTTTTACTGGATTATTATAAGATGTAAAATTATCCCAATAATGTTAACAAATATATAATTCATAAAATTTATTTATTTAAATGTGTAAAAATTGGTCCAAAAACACTAAATAAGATACAACAGGCACCCCTTTATAAAAAAAAAACCCACCAGATATGTTATATTTCTTACACAGATTAATTAAAATAAAAAAAACAAAATGAAGACTGCTTTCGCAGTTTTCTCAAAAATTAGTTTTGTCAGAAGGTTGCCTTTTAAAGAATCACGGCAGTATAGTAAGCTATTGAAGGACGAATTTCCAAACGAAGATCCACCGCCATGTGCACCCACACATGGTCCAATACCAACTATAAATGAGGACGAGGTGAGAAACACATTAGGTAAAATGAAAAGCCGCAAAGCCATAGGTCTAGACGAATTCACCGCAGATCGGTGGAAAAGACTAGACCCAGTAACTGAAGCTTGGTTAGCAAAGCTATGCAATATCGTCATGATTACAAATCGTATTCTAGAATCTTGGCGCCCGAGCTATCTAATGCCGTTCTACAAAAACAAGGGTGATGCTGCGCAGTGTGAAAACTATAGATATATAAAATGGACCGCTTACACACTCAAAATATGGGAATGAATCAACAACCGTCACAACAAAATCTGTGTAATGTTCCCAAACCAGTTTGACTTCACAGCATCTAAGTCAACCACGGATGCTATACACTATACAGATGGAAAAGTACGGCCTGAGAGTTAGCAAGAGTAAAACGGAGTATCTAAAATATCCTTTCAGCGGAAATACTACTCCAGAGACTATTCTCATTGATACGATACCCATACCCACAGTAAACCAATTTTAATGTCTAGTTTTTATGTTAATGAGAGATGCAAACGTGGACGCTGACGTCACTCACAGAGTCAGCGCCGCATGGCTGAAGTGATGCTCACTAACCAGCGTGCTTTGTGATTCTCGTATCCCAATAAAACCAAGGGGAAAATACCGGCAACGAGCCCGGCGTTACTCTACGGTACCCAGTGCTAGACAGTCAAAAAGACACATAAATAAAAAGTTCATACCAACGAAATGAAGATGCTTAGGTGGGCGGGAAGTGTGACTAGACACGATAAAATACGAAAAGAGTATATACGAGGGATTTTAGTCGCACCAATCACTGACAAAATTAACGAGAATCGCTTACGGTGGTATGGTCACATCAAAAGACGCCAAGAGGACCACGTTGTAAATATTGCCCTAAAACTCCCGGAACAAAAACGTGGCAGGGGGGCCGCCCGCCATTGATCTAGTGGTCACAGATAAAGAGAGACCTCGAGAAAGCCCAATTGCCTGAAACGACAACCTACAGACTGTCCTGGTGCAGGAAAGTAAGACCCGACCCCCAAATGAACTTTTAATGAACTTTTCTAGTAGCCAGTAAGCCAATATAGGTACACTAGAGTAGCAAATAGATACCTATCTTGACGTTGTCTCAGGAGTCGTAACTATGACAAGCAAGTGAGAAGTACCCGGCGAGACTTAATTCGCTAATAGACTCACTTTGGCGTTGTAGTAAACTACGGAACCTTACACTGCGCGTAAGCCGATACGCACATAGCCGGTTTTTTAAGGCTTGTCATCAGCCTATGAATGTCAATAGACCGTGAAAGTATGACGTCACAAGTCTATTAGGGTTGTGGGCATGCCCATCATGCCCACAACGGTGGATCCGCCCTTGGCCCAGTAGTGGGTCAATATCATGGGCGTGCACAGGATTATGACAGGGTATGCGGCGGAGTAATCGGTCACAAAAACTTTGCCTTTTATAGATTTTTAGCATAGCCACAGCCACGCATCGTAGCATGGTGGCGATGCGTGGCTGTGGCTATGCTAAAAATCTATAAAAGAAAAAGTTTTTGTGACCGATTACTCCGCCGCATACCCTGTCATAATCCTGTGCACGCGCATGGTCAATATAGGATAATAATAAAAAAAGTCTTGATGCCCGACTCGGGCTTTATTATCAGCAATAGTGCCCGGGTGGGCTGGCAGTTAGAACCGTGACATGTGGGATATGCCACGTTTCTATCCGCCAGGCCAGGGCCGTGACTCTTTAAAACATAGTGTATTACATTCTCTTTGTTTTACAATACCCCAAACTGCGGGAACTAGCTATTAATTATTTTGGAAGTACATATCAAATTTTTACGAGTTCACTAGTTTCTTATTAGGTTGTGTCGAATAATAATAATAATAAATTGATTGCTTTTTTTATAACGATATTAAAAAATGTAACTAGGTAATATTATATATAGCTAAAATAATAAATTGATACATTTTTTTTAAATAAGTAATAGATCAAATTTATAACTACATAATGAAATCAGGCGTTTGTTTGTGGAAATAGTTAATAAACAAATATTACAGTAGAATATTTAAATCAACACAATATGAGCGAATTTCGCAAGTGGTCGGCGAGTCAATATCTGCTGAGGAGGATGCTCCGTGGAGGGGCGAAGCACGTGTCGAGTATAGGTTTGCTTGCATGTGCTACTTACCGCATATGCATATCAATATTTGCAGGTAGTAGGGCAGTACGAAGGAAACTGGGTTTTGGCGGAATGAATACAAAATATTTTTCTGTAAAATTAATTTGTAATTAAAGCTCAATGTATTGAGTTGTCACCATGCAGGATATTAGTTATGTTCATAGTGTATTACATTCTCTTTGGTTATGTTATCAAACTACCACATAGTGTATTACATACCTTTTTTTTTTTTTTTTTGGGTGGGAAAATCATCAAATGACTTCTTCCGCTCTGGGTCAAGCGGAAGGGTGTGTCAGATTTCTACTGACTAAAAACCCACCCTGTTCCTTCGGCTGCCCTAAATTTCCGGGGCTGCGGTAACTCGGTAGAACTTTCCCGCAAACCCCGGCAGGCAATGGCCCTATGAGGCCCCGTCACTGGTGTTGACAGCTCTTACATACCTACGTTACTCTTTGCAAACATAGTGTATTACATACTCTTTGTTGCAAACTACAACCACCCAAAGAGAATGAAATACCGTTAGGTTCAAAGAGTATGTAATACACTATGGTTAGGTTTTACATACTCTTTGCACTATGAAATATATGTATCATCTATGGTTTTACAACCACCTGTCTCATAAAAAGTCATCTTTGCTTATTAATCTATTATTAATTTATAGAAAAATTAAATATATTACTTTCAGTAGGTACTTCTTCACTGAAACGAACTGCAGCTTTTCTTTCTGTTTAAAAACATGATGGAATACCAAAGCCAAGATGACACGGAAGATGATATTTCTGATAGCATTGAACCGTCAGAGTACGTTCTCGGTGAATTTATTGGCAGTAAAAAAGAAGTTAAGCTCCCTCCCTCCGTGACAGACAAGAGAGTGCTATATCAAGTGATCTTCAACGATGTGGATGTCACTCCGGATCCCATCAGCGATCCCAAGTATATTACTATGGATGAAAGGGATCTACATGCTGCGTTTGATGGAAAAGCGCGAATCAGAAGCGAAGCTGCTATTAAACTATCGAAATCTAAATCGCGGTTAGGTGGCATGGTTCCGGACGGCACAAAAGTGTATGCCACCACTATCAACCTTGACGACATACAAATCGATCACACACTCGACACTGAGGAAGGGGTAGAAACCGGCGACGGCGATCTTTCCATAGCGCCGTCTGCATTCTATTTACCAAAAATGAATCCGATCACGTCCTATCCATCAGAAATAGCTATTACACTTAAAGAAACTGAAACAGTGTTTTTATTTTCGCTACCAAGTTTAACTTACGATAAAGGAACACCCGAAGGCAATCTTGTAGAAGAAGAGAATACGTACTATGAGTACATTACCGTTGGAAAAGGAAGAAATCGAAAAATGGTCGGTCAAGAAACGCAAACCAAAGATACTATTAAGCAATCCCGACATACGCTTGCTACGAGGCCCCAGAAAAAGAACGCTATGTGCTTCGCGTCGATGTGGGATATGCACGACACTTATTCACGTATTGCTAAAGCGGAGCCCGACGAGGAGGAAGATGAAATGGTCATGTATCAATCTGCAGCACGCCATTTGTTACGGACGAAGAAAAATAAACTTCAAGACACTGTAAGCCGAGGTAAAACTTTCGAGGAAATTGGGGGAACGCCGCAATTTTTAGATGCGGTGCTTTTGACAGAGCGGGTCCTTGCGTCATTAGAATATGACGCCGCTCAGAAGAAGTTCCGAGGACTCATGCCTATGGACCCACTATCATTAGACTTGGTATATATTTACACGTTAAAACCTCTGTGGACTTACGAATGTGAGGAGTCGGTGAACAAACCAATCGCATGTATATCTTTTAATCCTAAGTCTCCAAATATATGCGCAATAGCTCATGGAAAATTTGGGTACGCGGAATTTTGTACAGGAGTAATCTGTGTTTGGTGTACTAAAAATCCACGTGAACCGGAGCGCGTGTATCACTTCGAGGATTCTGTCACGTCTGTGTGCTTCTCCGACAAAAACCCGAACTGGCTGGCATGTGGTTTTTGTAACGGTGATGTGATAGTATTAGATATAACTTCATACACTATTAAGACATTAGCTAGAAGCAAACGTGATACAAATCCTTGCTTCGAGCCAATATGGGTAATTACTTGGCGCACTATAGATGGAGACGAATTCGTAATAACAACGTGTCAAGACGGGAGGATCCGCAGGTTACAGAGTACCAAAACGCACGACTTTATTAGTTCTCCCCTGATGCGCGTGTCGACTGTCGAGGGAAAATTAAAAGGACTGGAAATAGCCAAATCATGTTTAAAAGTGGATGTTCCTATCACAAGGTATCCAGCTGCGATATGCATGATATGGCACCCCACTATTGAACATATCTATCTGGTCGGCACTGACGAGGGTTGCATTCATAGATGCTCCACACACTATCTGAACCAGCATATGGACGTGTGCCGCGCGCACGCCGGCCCAGTCACAGACATGTGCGTGTCACCCTATATGGATTATTTGCTGGCAACCTGCGGCTCTGACCACGCTATTCGGCTGTGGATAGATGGCTTGGACGACGTCATAATGACATTAGTGTGTCCGAGTGCAGTGAACGGGATATCTTTTTGTCCAATAAATTCAACTATCTTACTTGCCTCGAGTGGAAACACATTATCAGTTTGGGATCTGCGACGGAAAATTCACATGCCGTGTGCTGAATACACTTTTCCCGCCAATGTAACATTGACGTATGTAAGGTTTGAGGACTCGGGGCAAAACGTCTTTGTTGGGGACACATTAGGTAGGCTTCATACGTTCCATTTAGAGGACACACCGATACCTCCGTATGACCAAAAGAGAATGCTGGATGATGCTATAAAAAAAGCTCTATGCACTAGACCGGACCTGTTGAAGCAACTCGATAAACTTTTAAGGTTTAGAGAGCAAAAGACTAGTTCAAAGACATCGCAATCGCACAGTCATCACAGTAATGATGACTTTACAAAGAGTGTCAAATCAGTAATGGAAACCAATAACTAAATCTTCACGCAGCGTCAGAACAACCCGCGCCGTCTATTACTGGGACATTTTCAAATATTATAATATAATCTCTCTTTCTTACCAGTAAATTACCTACCCAGTTAAAAATTTGACTGACTAGATAGTGATGTATATAGTTTAAGCGTCCCATTTATCGGGCTTACCTATTATTAGAAAAGAGAGTAAAACTTAAAGGCATAGATATAGGTAGATACGTACTCGTAGTAGGTATGTATTATGATTTTGTAGGTACGGAATCCAGTGCAAGAGTCTGACTCAGCTGGTTTTAATGGTTTAATTACGAGAATAAAGCCAATGTTACCTGCATAGGTACCTTTTATAATTATTGATAATGTTAATTTAATTAACATTAGTTAACTACGATTAATTATTGGTTGTATTACCTTATAATGTAAAATGAATAAATGCTTCCTAACAAAAACTGTTTAATTAATACCATGTAAGATCACTTATCTAACACTAGCATTCCTTGTAAAGTAACTACCTATTATATGAATAATCGGATGTTTAGGAACTAGTTTTCACAATCCCGGATCCACACAAATCTGTGTTAAAATTAAGATTTTTAAGGATTTTTGCCAAACTCTTTACACTTTTAGCCTGTGAGTGAACTTTACGCAGAGAGCTTAACAATACATAATAATATGATGATAATATAGCAATCACTGAAACTGACACCACTAAATTTTTGGGTCTTTACTTAGATAGTCATTTGACATGGAAATATCACATCGAAGTTTTGTCCAAAAAGCTTAGCCAGTTTGAATAATGCTCTGTACAAACTGTTAAAACCGAAGTACAACGTGTAATTTAAAGGGTAGGTATATACATAGAGTCATGTGGGTCAAGTGTGCGCAGCGTCTAAGTGTGCGCATTCAAAATATCTCAAAAACTATATAGAGCTAAGGAACGGCAACCCCCCTCTGGGCTTGGACAAACGTGTCCAAAGCGTGTGGCGAGCAACGCATCGCCTACACGAATGCCCGCGCCGTTCAGCACGGCATAAAAGTAGGGTTAGCAACAGCTAACGACCACCGCGCGCTTTCGAAGCTCCTCAAAGCTCGAAATATCCCCCACCACACGTACACGCTCCATGAGAGCAAACCTGTACGTGTGGTCCTCTGCCGGATCCCTAGCGAGATCCCCACCACCGAGATCGTCTGCGACCTAGAGTCCCAGAATATCCCGGTGATTGAGGTGCACCGTATGCACGGCAGAGGAGGCAAGGCGTCTAACAACGTCCTTGTCATTAGTCATCCCACCTCCGAAGGTCCCCACCCTATCTTTGCGCTGAAGACTGTATGCAGTCTGTCAGGCATCCTCATAGAGAAGCCACACAAGAGTGGCATGGTAGGCCAATGCCACCGTTGTCAGCTCTAGGGGCACGCGCAACGGAATTGCTTCGGCAAACCCCGGTGCGTAAAGTGCCTGGGCGATCACGGCACCGCCGAGTGCAATCGCCCCAAAGATAGGTCCCAGTGCCCAGATCTGCCCAGCTGCGTGCTGTGCGGGCAATCTGGCCATCCTGCTCATTACCGAGGCTGTCCGAAAGCCCCGAAAACCTCCGCCCCAAAACTGGCAACGCGCGCTAGCGCACGCCAGGGACAAGAGTGTCCTACACTCTCGTCTGAGCTCCCCCAGACCCTCAGTCCCCAGCGTCCAACTCCTTGGACGGCGGCGAATCACGGCCAAAACTTCCCGGCACTAAGGCCGAAAGTCCCAGGGCTGATGGATCAACCCATCACGCCCCCCGCTCCGGTCGTTGTGGCTTCTCAGCCTTCACCTCCTCCCCAGTCACCCCCTCGCTCGGTTGAGCCGGAACTCGATCCGTTCCTCATCCTAGCGAAAACGTTCAATTTCTTCCAGTCCCCCCGCGCCATCCAAATGGAAACGGAGGTCGTGGCCTGCAATAGTATTGAATCGCTGATTCAGGTATACTCTAAGTATCCTGATGTCAAAAGCCATTTTGCCAACCTTTTTAAACAGCCATAATGTATAACACGGCTAGTAAGAGATTAAAGCCCCGATCCCTAAAGCTAGGTTACTTCAATGCCAATGGCATCAGCAATCAACGGGACGAGATCGCGACTTTCCTTCGCGATCATAGTCTCGACATCCTTCTGGTCCAAGAGACCTTCCTCAAACCCCACCTCAGGGATCCCAAGATAGCTAATTACCGGTTAGTTAGGAACGATAGGACTGGATGCCACAAAGGTGGCACTCTAATATATTATAGGAACTCCCTGCACTGCATCCCTATGGATCCGCCGCCCCTTGCCCACTTAGAGGTATCCGTTTGCCGGCTAGGCATGACGGGCCATCCCTCTATCACAATAGTATCCGCGTATCTCCCACCGTACAACGATGTAGATTCAAATTCTTCGATAAACGCCTCACTTCGAAGCGACCTTACCGCCCTTCTTGACATGAGTGACTCCGTCCTTATGGCGGGGGATCTCAATGCCAAACATCCCGCATGGTGTAGTCGTATTACCAACCCCCGTGGGAAGGTACTATACGACCTTTGCACACCTCTCCACATAGATATCATAGGTCCTATGCGGCCTACTCATTACCCGTTCGAGCCATCCCACTTGCCCGACGTACTCGACATTGCCCTCCTGAAGAATGTGAACTTACGTTTGCACTCTTTAGAGACGGTAGACGAACTTGACTCTGACCATAGACTGGTGATCTTGGAGTTAACTCCGAGATCGGGTCCCTATGACCCTAACCGCCCCCCTCCCACACAGGTGATCACTGACTGGAGGAAAGTAGGCGAATTGCTGAAATCCAACACGTCACCTCACCTGGACAAGATCCCCGACCACATCCAGTCCGCCGCCGACACGACAGCTGCGATCGACTCATTCACGGAGCACGTACAATCTGTCCTGAACGACTGTTCAAAGGAGATTCCGGTGCCAGAGCACTGGCGCCGGAAACTCCCGGACGATGTACGGGCCCTGCTGACTGAGAAGAACGCAGCAGTCCGTGCCTACAGAGCTTTCCCCTGCCAGAATAACAAAACTTTCATGCGATACTTACAGCGCAAAGTAAGTAACACCATCAGAGAGTGGCGTGAAGCTGGCTGGGACAAGACCCTGAGCGAACTGGAACCCACCCACCTTGCCTTCTGGCAACTTCAGAGGAGTATGCGCGCCACTGAGGTTACCACAATGCCTCCCCTCATTCGCCCGGACCAAAGCATTGCCTTCGACGATGAAGACAAAGCCGAATGCCTAGCCGACAGCCTGGAGGCCCAGTGCTCTCCCAGCTCCCAACCAGTCGACCCAGCCCACCTTGCCCACGTGGATGCTGAGGTCGAACGTAGATCTGCCCTACCCCCCCCCCCCCCCCCTCCCCCCCGTCACGGAAGACGAGGTGGAGGAGATCATCAAGAAACTCAAACCTAGGAAAGCTCCCGGGACTGACAGACTGACCACAAGGGCACTTAAACTCCTCCCACGCACGATCATAGTCCTACTGGCTGCCATCTTCAATGGCGCCATGTCCAACAACTTGTTTCCGCAAGCTTGGAAAGAGGCTATAGTAATAGGCATCCCAAAACCCGGTAAGCCCAAGTCCTCCCCGAATAGTTATCGTCCCATTAGTCTGCTCAGTGCCCTCAGCAAGATCTACGAGCGGATTATTCTCAATCGGCTCAAGGACTTTGTCGAGGCAAAGAGCCTAATCCCTAAGGAGCAGTTTGGCTTTAGAGCCCATCATTCCAGTGTCCACCAAGCCCACCGCATCGTAGAGCACATTAGCGGCCGCTTTCAACGCGGTCTGATGACGGGGGCCCTATTCTTCGACATAGCGAAGGCCTTCGACAAAGTCTGGCACAATGGCTTAATTTATAAGCTTTACCAACTAGGTGTGCCGGACCGTCTCGTGCTCATCATTCGAGACTTTCTGTCGAACCGCTCCTTCAGATATCGTATCGAAGGAGCGCTTTCCACTCCCCGCCCTATCAGAGCCGGCGTCCCTCAGGGCGCCGTGCTCTCTCCCCCACTCTTCACGCTATTCACTAGCGATATCCCCAACAGCCCTCCAGTAGAGTTATCCCTATTTGCCGATGACACGGCCATCTACTACTCGGGGAAAAGTCCCGATTGCATCGCTCATACCCTTCAGACCTCAGCCAACGCACTAGGCGATTGGTTTAGGAAATGGAGGATTGAGGTAAACCCCGACAAAAGTCAAGCAGTCCTGTTTCGCAGGGCTCGCCATGGACAGCCCACCCTCCCCAGCCCGATCACTATGTTTGGCAAGCCGATCCCTTGGGAGAAGCGAGCCAAATACTTAGGTGTAATCTTAGACCAGTTCCTCAACTTCACTGAGCACATAAAGAAGGTTCGCTCGCGAGCCGCTTTCGCTCTCGGTAGGCTTCACTCCTTGCTGAATAAGCACAGTAAGCTCTCCCTTAGGTGTAAAATCCGAATTTACACGACGTGCATACGTCCTATCATGACGTACGCCTGTCCAGTGTTTGCCCATGCCAGTCCGGCCCAGATCCATAGGATGCAGGTCCTCCAGAACCGTTTTCTCCGAAAGGCCACGGGCGCGCCCTGGTTCTTGAGGAACGAGGATCTCCACGTAGACCTCAAACTCCCGACCATAAAGCAAGTGTTGAAACGCATGTCAGTGCGTTACTTCACCTCTGCTGATACCCACACCAACCCCCTGATCGTATCGGCCGCCCGATACAGACCCTCCCAAATTTCTCGGGTTCGTCGCCCGCGTCACGTCCTAGACGAGCCCGACGACCCCACCACCATCCGACAAGAGAGCAGTAGGGAAACTAGCACTCTTAGAAAACACAAACACAAAACGCGTTCCGTATTCCGGCCTCGCCGACGAGGCCCATCGCGACGTCCGCGTACTTGTAATGGAAATCCTCCCCGACCTTTGCCAAACGAGCCAGCCCGCGATGCTGAGCCAGTAGCAATAAATACTCCCGTAAATAATAATATGACCCAGCCTATCCCCTTGCTGCCCTCCCAAAATGACCCCGCTATGCCGAGGCCCGTACTCCGCAGGGAGTGCCCTTAGCGTGCGGTCATTAGCTGTAAGTAAAATGTTAGTTGTAAGCCCTGGCTGGGGGCCTTTAATTTGATTATTAGAGGTCACCACAGGACAGACCGGTTAAGTAGACGCACAGCCTTACTGAGCTGATCTACGAGTGGCCCTACCTAAAAAAAGAAAAAACAACCCCCCTCTCCAGTACCCCGCGGGACGTCCTGCGAAGCGCTCGTGTCACAGCGGCTGCTCGTGCGCCATTTTGATTTGACAGGTAAATAATTATTTTTGCTAAAATATTTACAATATTTTGTCACATTTGATGCGTAATCTTTTGTGGTCATGTAAACTTTTTGAAAATATGCTATTTGCTACCGAGTACAACATAATATCTAGTTTGTTATTTGCCAGTGTTTAAGTTGTTATGATGACGCAATAATCAACGACATTCATACAATTCTGTTTTGATGGTTTGGGTTAAGTGTGCGCAGAAGCCTGTCGTGTCTTGCTATCTTTGTACATGTGTGTTTTTGTTTTAGAGTACAAATATAAATTCAAAATGCCTCGAAATTATCTGAGGAAAGCTCCGGATAGATGCATTGTCACAGATGAACAGCTGGAAACTAACCAAACCAAACCAAATTATTACATTTTAAAGAGTGCCAGTAAAAGAAAAGCTGCATCTCAAGTCGGACTTAAGGAAAGTACTCTGCGAAAACGTTTAAAAGCTGGGAAGACAGCAACCAGTATGGGAAGATTTTCTTTGACATTCACTAAGGATCAAGAAACTGACATATACAAATATATTAAGCAAAGTGATGATCTTTATTATGGTCTCACTATGCAGAACCTCCAGAAGTTGATTTATGAGTATGCTGAAGTAAATAAAATTACGCATAGATTCAACACTTCCACAAAATTAGCTGGCCGAGACTGGGTATATGGATTTCTCAAAAGGTTTCCTGAATTGAAATTGCGACAGCCAGTCCCAACTAGTATTGCCAGAGCCATGGGATTCAATAAAACTCAAGTACAAATATTTTATGATAACTTGCAGAGCCTCTACAACAAACACAAATTTATACCCAGCCGAATATATAATATGGATGAAAGTGGAGTGAATACTGTACCAAAGAAAATACCAAAAGTAATATCGATAAAAGGAAAAAAGCTGGTGGGAAAAATCGTTTCTGCTGAAAGAGGCCAAACGATTACACTAGTTTGTGCAATGAGTGCAACTGGAAACTATGTTCCTCCAGCATTTATTTTTCCCCGGAAGAGAATACAAGGTTATTTGCTTAACAATGCACCCGAAGGTAGTATTGGAATGGCTTCCGATTCAGGATTTATAAATACAGGCCTGTTTCTAGAATATCTACGTCATTTTAAAGACAATGTTCAGCCAACCAAAGATAATCCTGTCTTGTTAATTTTGGACAACCATAGCAGCCATATCTCTCTGGATGCTATACTGTTTTGTCGTGATAATGGCATTCACATGCTTACTCTCCCGCCTCACAATAGCCACAAGATGCAGCCCTTAGATCGTGGGTTTTTTGGGCCTCTGAAAACAAAATTCGCTTACGCATGTGATAAATGGCTAAGCCACCATCCAGGCCGCGTGATTGGACAAACAGAAATAGCTCAATTGGTGAATGAGGCCTTCCAAAAAGCAGCTTCGCTTAGCAATGCGGTCTCAGGTTTCAAAGTTTCTGGAATCTGGCCAATAGACAGAGACATTTTTTCGGAAGAAGATTTCGCGGCAGCTTCTGTAACAGACATGATTCCTGCCCAAAATTCAGAAGAGATGGTGCCAACTACAGCAGTACGGGAAACTTTCCAAGAAGATTCAATTCCATCACCAGTAGCGTCCACCTCTTCTACACAGCCAACACAAGAAGTTTTGGAAAGTGCAGGAACGACTTCACCTTCGATAATACATAATCTCTCTCAAGAAGAGCAAGATTCTTCTTTGCATAGCTTTACAGTTACCACATCATTCAGTCAACCTGTACAAGATCTGCTGTTGACTACTGAGCATACATTGACATCATCCAACGCTGACAACCAAACACAAGAAAACTTCATAGAAATCTCCCAATCATGTTCAGCGACAAACACAACTGTGACCAGTTCAGCCACAACTGCATTTTCACCAACATGTGTAGCTTCAACCAGCAAAGAATTTATTCCTTTGTCGTCTATACAAGCTCTGCCGAAAGCAACATCACAAAATCGACGACGAAAAGGCAAAACGTCAATAATTGCTACTGATAGTCCCTTTAAATCTGAGTTAGAAACTAAGAAAAAAGAGGAAGAAGAGAAATTAGCCAAAAAGAAAATACAACTAGATTTAAAAGAAAGACTAAAAACTAAGAAAACTGCTACAGAATCATCTAAGACTGCCAAAGAAAAGACTGATAAAAATAAAACTCTTAAGAAACCAAAAAATGACGAAAATGAGTATTACTGTCCCTTATGTGGCGAAAAATATTCTGATCCACCGACTGAAGACTGCATTAAATGTAGCCTTTGTGAAGCTTGGTGGCACGAACAGTGCACCAGCTTCGAACACGGCACTTTTATTTGTGATACATGTATGACCAAGTAACTAAGGATTTCTAAGTTCAAGTTGATCTCATATTTTGATTTAAGATGGTTATTATGTTGATTACTTTAAGTACCTATGATGAAAATTTTAATGATTATAAATTATTGTTTATGTTCTAAAAATATATAGCTCAATATTTCTATTTTTGTTGTTGCGTACACTTACCCCCAGTGCTGCGCACACATACCCCTATACTGGGGTAAGTGTGCGCGTATGGAACGGTCTTTGTTTTCTATAGTTTCTTAAAATATAAGCTACTGACAATACTATTATTGTGTCTAAGTTGATTACAAATAAACAGTCTTACTAATTAACACAGTTTTGTTTCATTCTACAAATAATTTTCGAGTTTTTGAAGCGTCAAAGTTTAAATGCGCACACTTGACCCACATGACTCTACCGAGTGCACGGTTTTTTGGATGATAAGTTGATAACAAACGATATGGCAAGGGTTTTCTAATCCTATGTCTACATGTGTGGAACATATTAGAAATTTCAATACATTGATACCAGAGGTCGAATTTTTCAAATTAAGAAGAACGAAGAGAATTATCGTTTTATTAGCAAGTGACGTGGAAAGTGATGACCCTCATAGTGATGTGATACGTTTGTTATTACTGGTATTCAAGAAACATATGAAACCAATAATTTGGGGTCAATTCTGTGAGTCACTTATTTTGAGCTGAAACTTTGCATAGAGACTCCATACCAGATGTTGTCTTCAGTCCTTTTGGATAGATATGGGGTTTCCGTTACACGTTGTACAGTGCAAATCGCGTATAATGCCTATGTGGCATCTAGCTTTAGGTATGGAATCATTGTGTGTGGAAGCTCGACTGATAGAGACATTGCTTTTAAAGGTCAGAAGAAATGGCTCCCATCTTTTACCAAATTACAAACGACAGATAGTTGCAAACCACTATTTAAAGAGTTAAACTTATTGACTCTAACCGTGTATGTAGGACCCTACATCTATGAATTGGGTGTGTTTGTCCGCTGTAACCTCCATTTATACGAAATCCTGCGCTCTCGATGTTATCAGAATATAAAACGGGATTAACTGAGAAATCCCTCCTTTTTTTGAAGTCGATTAAAACTAAAGACAAATAGAAACCTCACTTGCTTTTAATTACATAAAATACGTCCTGAGACTTAATGAAATGAGCTATCTAACTGCGATTTGAGACAAAGTCTCTTAACCCATAAAATACCTACAGGTGCTCCCATTGGGGATTACCCACATTTTATCGATTAATTAATGGTTGTCGGCAGACGGCAATAATTATAACAGGCCACGTGTTAGAACGGACCCCAGATGGTAAGCAGAGCAGGCGTGCGGTTTGTAAAATGTTTAAAAATCCTTTGCCAACGAGCCATACATAATTCCATACATGTACATGCTAGCTTTTGGCCGCGATTTCGTTCGCGTAGGAGGTTTTTCCCGCGTAAATCCCGATCCCATGTCTTATTCCAGGATATCGACTATCTACTTACCAAAAATTGAGATCCGTTCAGTAGTTTTTGCGTGAAAGAGCAACAAACATACATACATCCTCACAAACTTTCGCATTTATAATATTAAAATAGGATTTATGTAGATTGTTTTACCGAATATCAGGACCATATCATGTAGATTTTTATGTTGTTAGTTATTCCAAATGTTCCCATTCGAAAACAAATAAAAAAGCAAATTATTTGCAGTTTCTTTAAAAATAATCTTTTTATGTTTCTTATTGGGTATATATTTTATTAAAATATGTCTCATAATATAGAAAAGAGTTGGCACTTAATGGGTTAATATTTACTATAGATATATGTGTGTACGGCCTTAATTTACTCGGCTCAGTAAAAAAAAAAGTATCGTAAAATCTGTAGTATGTAAGAGGTACGCATGTGTAAGATATGGGTTCCGCAGAGCATATCGCACGCCGCGCGCCGTTCACCCGACGACGTTGCGCTTTGCCGAGCGTGATTCCGCTTATGGGCTTCACCCCGCCGTACTTGTCTGTGCTCTTAATCACGCGCCTTGGGTCACAGTTTTGTTATTATGTGCCATTACTTTAATTGCAACAACTGTTTCTTATAAGCATATAGGTACATGAACTGGAATTATGGTTGCAGCGATAATTGGAAAGCTGAGAAAGATGTTTCGAACTGATTTAAAAAAATAAATTAGTCATAAAAAAATATTACTATACGATACTTTATAAAAATAAATTATATAAATGCGCGTGCGCAAAGAAAATAATTCATTGGACAAAAAATTTGTCAACGTTGTCAATGAGAAAAGTGCTCAAACCAGGGGCAGCTGAAAGAATCAGCATTGCCATTTTGAAAAGCAATTCTGATTTTTGACCAAAGAAAAGGCCAGACCCTTGGTCAGGTGAAGAGTTGACAAATCAAAATCGAGGAGAACTCGGAATACAGGCACTTATTGGCATTGCTGTTTTGCATCATCAATCTGAACGATAGTTTTCAGATTTAACTTGCTGCATTGGACTCGATCGAACTTCATAGCCTGGCTCATCGGCGAACCGTTACTTGCCTGTCGGTTTTCTACAGATAGTACTTTGGGGAGTGTGCGCTGGAGCTCCATGACCTGATTCCTGCATCTCCCTTTCACTACCGGTCTACCAGACGCACGGCTGGGTACCACCCACACTTGGTTGATATACCGTCTTGTCGTACCAAGCGCTTCTCATCCACATTTATTGTGCCCACAGCCAAGCTGTGGAATTCTCTGCCGGCTTCTGTGTTCCCTGCCACTTATGACCTTTCAGCCTTTAAAGCACGAGTAAACAGGCATCTTCTGGGCTCGCTCGTCCCATCTTAGACCTCATCTATCGCTTACCATCAGGCGAGATCGAGGTCAAGAGTGGGCCCATGAGTAATAAAAAAAATAGTTCTGTAGTTTTCCTTTTTTATATTTTACGGTATTTCAGTACACTTACAATCTCGTGTGATACACAAAGAAGCCTCTGAGGCATGTGGGGATACGATGTGATCATAATATGTTACTCATCATAAGACACAAAGACCCAATCAAAATCAAACCTTAGTCATTCGCAAATTAAACGATGTCACCGTATCAGGAGGGCCTACATTCAGATGTAAAGTTTATCCACTCCGCGACGCTACCGGCGCCGGCGCAGCCAAGCGTGACGGTGGCCAGCTCGCCGCAGACAGCATTAGTGTCGCGGGCGCGTGCGCGGGAACACCTGGCTAAAGTACTCCCCTACTACACCAACCCACCTGCCAAAGACGCATTAACAAATCTACAGAACCAAGAACCCCTCAGTTCAAAATGAAGAGGATCTTCAACAAATTCAGACAGAGTAAGTTGAAACGTGATTTGCGTAATTTCAGATATTCAACAATATTATGATATAATTGTTACATGTGCGCTAATTGATACTGGTCAAGTAGGTGAGCGACTGTCTGTTCCGGTGAATCACTGCGGCAGATTTTATTTAAGATTTGCATCATGTTGTAACTACATATATTCCAAGTTACTTGTTTTCTGAACGGCGGATATTACGCAGACTTTCAAGATGCAACTAGCCCCAATCATTATTAACGTACCTATGCCTAACTCTACCAACACTATTTTTATTGCGCAAAATACCGCGAATACACGCATATTTTCATCTCGTTGTAACATAACATGAGTGGCCGTCATGTAGCGCGTAAATTAATCGTCTTCATGGCTAGTTCCCGTCGCTCCCATCATCAGAAACAAAAGCATAACAAAGTTAAAAAGCAACATGGTATGCTATCAGATACTAGAGTGAGGTTAATTTCTACCCGCACCGCCTACATTTCGTCGGTGCGCTGTGCGATGAGAGCATGCGTGCGCGTGCGTCCATCGATATACGCTGTATCGGTAATTGCATCTCCTTTTAAGAATGTAATAATAAAACTGACCAGGCGACCCGTGGCATATGGGTATTTAGAGCATTAACATTGTGAGATGAGTTGTTTTTGTTGCCTAATTGATTTTAATGGCAAAGTTGTTGTTCACTGTCAGTCTTGTTATTTTGAAAACGTATAATTATGTACTATACTTTAACGTTCAAAACTGCAAGAGTAATTTTAATGTCTCGCACACGAAAAATGTAAAAATGTTGAATATATTTCACGAAAGTAGGTGAAGTCGTGTTGCAGAGCGAAGAGCGAATGTAATTTTGCTTATGTTGAGCTCGCGGGGCGTCTGCGTCCCCGTGACAGGACGAGTGTCCACGGGCGGCGCGGGCGCAGCGCGGACGCGGCCGAGGGTCGAGAGGTCGTGCGCGCAGACGCGCTCCGCCCCCCTAATTGCCGCGCCCCACGCAAATAAATAATTTTTATCCACTGCGTCGAGATCACGCTCCTTCTTGACCTTAAATTATTATACGTAAAGCTCTTTTTTCTGAATTTTAATCGGTTTCCCGAATGCCAGTGTGGCAGGAATTCCATGTGGATGCCGAAAAGCAGTCAAGCGATGATCGCGCTTTTATGATACCATCTGTACGTCGAATTGTTAATAATACGTTTTGCAACGGGCTATAGATGTAATCATTAAACGATTTGCGATGAAGGCATCGAGTAATCTACGGTTACAGATCTCGAGTCCCTGCCATAGACGAGACAAATGCGAGGCTGTGTTTAGGCGCAGTAAAACAAATGATATAATAAACGAATCACAGAGCATTGTCTGGGCTACATCGTCCACTTAACGTCAGTCTAAACAAATTGCATTCCTTTTTAAGATAAATTATGCGAGATTTTGTAATCCGAGAAGAATAGGAATGTGGCCAGTGAGCTAGATCGAATTGGAAGGGACAGGCCCTTCCTTGACCATGTCACGTCTGTGATACCTGACACACGCCAGCCTGTGACTGAACTGTGTCGGCTCAGCTTACGCGTTCAAGATAGCTAGGATACGATGTCTTTTCAATGAAAATTAATAAACTCGTAGTATCTATGTAAGATATCCAGAATTTCTAAGCGTGAAGCGAATGCTCCTGTCCTCGATAGGTTTCTTCCGCTACTTGTAACCCTGAGTTACAGAATTAGGTTACTGAAAACAAAGTTGTGCACAGATTTGTGTTGCATGTAGTACCTTCATGTAATAATGTATTTTATGCACTGCTTCCAAAGTGATAGAAGCCTGAAACGGACATTGGCGTATCTAGAGATATTTCCCAGGGGGGGCGTGGCCCCCAGTAGTAGAAACGATTGGCCAGGTTTGCTTGAAACATCAAATTATTCTCATTTAAGATAATAATTTCCAAGTTTGTACCCTCGAGTGGGTGAAGCTATTGGCAGAAACTAATGGGTACCTAATACGTAATGTCCGTTTCCATAGGCGTAGGAAGGGGGGGAGCCGGGTGGGCCGTGCCCACCCCAGAATGGTCTAGTGCCCACCCGAGAATTTTTACTAACAAACAAATAATTGTTTAAGCAAGTAAAAATTTTTTGTTAATAAAAATTTTTACTAACAAACAATTATTTGTTTGTTAGTAAAAATTCTCGGGTGGGCACTAGACCATTCTGGGGTGGGCACGGCCCACCCGGCTCCCCCCCTTCCTACGCCTATGGAAACGGACATTACGTATTAGGTACCCATTAGTTTCTGCCAATAGCTTCACCCACTCGAGGGTACAAACTTGGAAATTATTATCTTAAATGAGAATAATTTGATGTTTCAAGCAAACCATCAAGAAAATAGACAAGAAAGGTTCTAAAATTGCTGAGCTTCTTATTATTTGCCTTCATTCACCCCCTTTTCTCCATTTCTTTCAATATTACAGACTTATAGGGTTTTGATATTTTATTTTACGATAGCTACGACTTCATTGGCGTGGCAGGTTTTTCCCCGCGTAATAATCCGTGATAATATTGCCTGTATGTGGCGCTACAGGTAACCTTCTTGTTTAGTTTTAGTTAGGGAAGAGCGGAGTCTCTTAATACAGGCATTATTTGTATAAAAGGAGTCTCCGAACACTACTTATTATGTTGTATGAAAACTATTTTTTTCAATACATTATTTTTTATTTACTTTTCTATCTTCCAGTGAAAGTTCAATTTAAAGCGATTCAGCCGTTTCAGCGATTAGACCGGATAAACGGAAAAACACTCAGACGAAAAATAAAAAGGACCTATGGGTTTTATATATGTATACATTTGAGAAAACACAGCGAGGCACTTGAATTTTATATAAATGTATACATATGTAATATTGATAATCAAAGGCGCGTTATGTGATGGTCAGTATGGGTTTTATTCATATCCTTGTGCTTCTAGACTCGCTTACTCCGTGTAAGTCGAAGCGCTATTGTAGTGACCTCACAATCATTGTTGCATTATAAAAGTGTTCAGATAAACTTATTCATCCTCTCTATTGTGGTATACTTTTATTTAATAGTAGTATTGTTATTATGTTTCTATCAAGAGTTATTTATCTATGGTTGGAATATACAATGACTTTTGTTGGCTCACTCCTGATGTAGGAACAGATACACTGATAAGTTAAGTGCATATATTGTTACGAGCTGGGATTTGGGATAGAAATAATTAACGCCAATTAGACCAAAATTAACACTTTAATTAAATAAACACAAAACAAAAATTAACACATTATTCACAGTACTTGTCACGTAACACTTAAATCGCACCGAAATTCACTTGTAAAGCTTCGATTATATCGCCTCGTATCTTGAAATAAGACTGACTCTCTGCGTTCCTCTGCGATCTATTTATACCCCGGTCTATGAGTTCTAGAACGTTCTTGTAAAATCGACTCACTGCCTATATTGTCAAGAATGTTCCAGAAGCTACTTGAGATACTCAGTACTGCTATTCGCCGACAGACGGCGTTAGTGTCTCGAACGTATTAGAAGTCGGTCGAAGTTTCTCGATATACTCAGCACTGCTACTCGCCGCCAGGTGGCGTCAGTGTCTCGAACATTCTAGATGTCGGTTGAAGTTTCTCGACGTACATACTTAGCTAAACGACTGGCGTAACAATATGTATGTACAATTATTCGTTTGGATAGCTCTTGGAGTCTTGGGTCATTATCATTTATTAATTTACTACCGACCCGCCCCGGCTTCGCACGGGTGCAATGTTTATATTAAATATACTATAGAATGTCTATATATACATCGTTGACAGCCTTTTTGTCATTCGACATACATGTTCTCTTTAGTATTTACTCTTGAAAGTGTGTATGCGACACATAATTTACCATGGGAAAACATTCAACGCTCAAATCTAAGCAACATAGGCACGCGCGCCTTGCCTCCGCCGGCACCGCGCTCCGCAACCACTACTTATGTCCTTGCATTTTAAATCTGTAATATCTTCGAAACTATTTATTTAAATTATATTCTGTTATGGTACTTAATTGGATAAGGATTAATGCTGTATTGCTTAAAATCGCTTCGTAAAATATGCTCGTATTTCTCGTAAAAAGTAAAGGATAAAAAATGGTTGTTGTGGGTTATCTATAAGAGATAGACAGATGCCATCGAGGACATTTTGGTTGACCTTTTTAAGGTGTACAATACTGTAGTACATCATTTTTATCTATCTCGTAGGGTTCAACCAGCGTTTGCAAAGCAAGCGCAAAAAAATGTGTTTATTTGCAACATCACATTAGAAACCTCAAAAATTATCAGTGTTCCTCTACTATATTATGCACGTTATATACTTTAAAACCTTCCTATTGAAAGAAACTGCATCAAAATCCATTGCGTAGTTTTAAAGATTTAAGCATACATTATAGGGACAGACACAGGGAAGCGACTTTGCTTTATACTATGTTAAGAGATGAGATGTTAGAACGGCCTACAAAAACAAATTACCTTAATTAGCCTTTTCCCAACTGGTTGGTATTAGTGTTTTACATCGAGCGACTGCTTATTTGACCTTCACAGTCCGATAGTTGGGTAACACGTTACCGCTTGGCAAGACCAGTGTTAGATTTTTTGGCTTCTGACTACCCGTAACGACTGTCAACGATATCCAAATTTCAGTTGGGCTAAAAGGCTTATAGGCGACGAGGTGCTGGTGGACAAGCTTCATAGCCTGGCTCATCGGCAAACCGTTGCTTGCCTGTCGGTTTTCTACAGGTTGTACTTCGGGGAGTATGCGCAGGAGCTCCATGACCTGATTCCTCCATCTCCCTTTCACTACCGGTCTACCAGACGCACGGCTGGGTACCACCCACACTTGGTTGATATACCGTCTTGTCGTACCAAGCGCTTCTCCTCCACATTTATTGTGCGCAAAGCCAAGCTGTGGAATTCTCTGCCGGCTTCTGTGTTCCCTGCCACTTATGACCTTTCAGCCTAAAGCAATAGCACTTTTTACCCGCCTTGGGAATTGAACTAAAGACCTCATGTTTAGCAGTCGCACTTGCGTCCACTAGACCAACGAGGCTGTCTGAATGGATAGCTCTTAGGTAAATGCTGCAAAAACGGAAAAATGAAGTGTTTTGAACCTAAAATGTAGGTTCCTAAGAACTAATTTAAAGATTTTAAAGATTTAAAAAAGTGGGTATGAGTAACTAAAGGTGTAAAAATTTTTGCTCTTATTTTCTAGATTTTATTCACTATTTAATGTATACATATACATGGTAATTTAGTATACCACCCAGTGCAGTGTTATCTCCTAAAACCGAACTCTCTAAAAACCAAAACAACATCGAGAAACTTCACATGGATGCACTAAAGGATTCACTCACAGAAATGATGTCACTATTTGAAAATAGGATGACTAACTTTGAGGCTGAATTAAACAAGACTACTTCGGGCACCTCAAGTGCCACTGATAGTTTGGCAGAGGATTTCACGTCCTCCAGGAAATTTTTTCTGAACTTTTTGGGTGCTGGTGATAGCATTGGTGTTGTCGTTGCTAAAACCCATAATAGAATAATCTAGCATAGGGGTTGCGTTTTATTTACAAATTAAACATAAATTATTAACGTAGAAATAGGTCATTAACATATTTCACCTGCTTTAAAATAAATCCGGTTTAAAAAGTCTGAGTCTGAGAAGTCTGAGCCTAGAATGTCGCCAGCATTTTGCGTAACACGCAAATCACCGTCAATTGTAATGCACTTACTTTGTCCAGAGATGGTAATGCACATAATAAAGGATTTAGAGATAATGCGTGTCCATTTTGTAAAGATGTCAACAGCCATCGTCAGTGGTCGCGACGGGTGGGCGGGACGAATCGCGGGCCTGTACTTGTGATTACCTATTCGCTACAGTCATACTATGTTTTGCGACATTAGGAAAGCGTTCTACTAACCTCTACGGTTTTCGCTTTCTATCAGTAAATTCAACATTATTTGGACGTGGAATCCTAATATTGGCAGACAAAAAGTGCCACTTTCTTTAGCATAAACCAGTTTGCACGCGACTAGATAAATAAGAGATTAAGTCAGTCTGCCGCCTTGAGTTTGAGTGTAATGCTGTTAAATATAATTTATGTATATCTTAAGTATGTGCATAACGGATATAATCGAAGTTCTGTAAAAATAGAATAGGTAAATAACCTTATTTTGTACGCAAGTAAGCGCAACATTTTTTTCTACATTTTTGCTTTTGCGTATCCTATGGGGGAATATTCAGGAATATATGCAGTCATTATGGGATGCACTGTGATGCACACAATGCATGATTCGTGCAGGTGTGCTTTGTATGTGCTGGGCAGTGGTGGACCACCACAAAGGAGGATGCAGAAGGAGTGTTTCTGAGAAGTCACTGGCTTAAAGACCCTAAAAACAAATAGGAAAAAAATAAGATTATACAGTCCTGAATTTCCAATCCGACAAATCTAAGTTGAAAGATATCTAAATTAAAGCTTGACTTCCACGTGTGGCAAATAGGTGCCTACTTCCATAAGATTTCTTTTAAATGGGCCTTCTATGCTTTCTTATTTTACGGCTTGGCGCGCTCAGGACGCAGAATGCGCCCGCGCCGCAATTTTGCCTTTTCGCCGATTGTGGCGTGCAATGCGATGTAGGAGGTGCATAGGGGAAGTAGAGTTCGCAAAGTCACCTTACGCTAATTAGCGAATAAAATCGAATATATGTATAATCCTATGCTCATTCTTTTCTAGTTTTTGCAGTTAAAAAAATTTCAACTGGAATTACGAATTAATTAAACCAAACTATATCACTATACCGATGACCAAGACGATAACGAACCTACTGTAATGAAATTGTTAATGATTTTATGACTACAATCGTCGGTATACAAAATAAACAACTTACTGTAACCTTTAGACGGCTTACGTAAAATCGCAAAATCACGGATCGATTAACAGATAAATAATAAGAATCGGTGCCAATTGCGAGACACGAAAACTGTTACGTCTTACTGTGTAATTAACAAAACGCTAAATATTTAAGTTTATTACACAACGATATCTAAAACAGATAATAAATAATTTTTTTTTTTTTTTTTTTTTTTTTTTTTTTTTTTAGGTAGGGCCACTTGTAGATCAGCACACTAAGGCTGTGAGTCTACTTAACCGGACTTTCCTGTGGTGACCTCTAATAAATTAAAGGCCCCCAGCCAGGGCTTACAAACTAAAATATACTTAAAAACTAATGACCGCACGCTAAGGGCACTCCCTGTGGAGTACGGGCCTCGGCATAGCGGGGTCATTTTGGGAGGGCAGCAAAGGGACAGGCTGGGTCATATTATTTACGGGAGTATTTATTGCTACTGGCTCAGCATCGCGGGCTGGCTCGTTTGGCAAAGGTCGGGGAGGATTTTCATTACCAGTACGCGGACGTCGCGATGGGCCTCGTCGGCGAGGCCGGAATAAGGAACGCGTTCTGTATCTGTGTCTTCTAAGAGTGCTGGTTTCCCTACTGCTCTCTTGTCGGATGGTGGTGGGGTCGTCAGGCTCGTCTAGGATGTTACGCGGGCGACGAACCCGAGAAATCTTGGAGGGTCTGTATCGGGCGGCCGATACGATCAGGGGGTTAGTGTGGGTCTCAGCAGAGGTGAAGTAACGCACTGACATGCGTTTCAACACTTGCTTTATGGTCGGGAGTTTGAGGTCTACGTGGAGATCCTCGTTCCTACAGAACCAGGGCGCGCCCGTGGCCTTTCGGAGAAAACGGTTCTGAACGACTTGCATCCTATGGATCTGATTGGGACTGGCATGAGCAAACACCGGACAGGCATACGTCATGATAGGACGTATGCATGTCGTGTATATTCGGATTTTACATTTAAGGGAGAGCTTGCTGTGTTTATTCAGCAGGGCGTGGAGCCTACCGAGAGCGAAAGCGGCTCGCGAGCGAACCGACTTTATGTGCTCACTGAAATTCAGGAACTGGTCGAGGATCACACCTAAGTATTTGGCTCGCTTCTCCCAAGGGATTGGCTTGCCGAACATAGTGATCGGGCGTGGGGGGGTGAACTTTTTATGCTGGCGAGCCCTGCGAAACAGGACTGCTTGACTTTTGTCGGGATTTACCTCAATCCTCCATTTCCTAAACCAATCGCCTAGTGCGTTGGCTGAGGTCTGGAGGGTATGAGCGATGCTAACGGGATTATGTCCCGAGTAGTAGATGGCCGTGTCGTCGGCAAACAGGGATAACTCTACTGGGGGCTTTTTGGGGATATCGCTAGTGAATAGCGTGAAGAGTGGGGGGGAGAGCACGGCGCCCTGAGGGACGCCGGCTCTGATAGGGCGGGGAGTGGAAAGCGCTCCTTCGATACGATATCTGAAGGAGCGGTTTGACAGGAAGTCTCGAATGATGAGCACGAGACGGTCCGGCACACCTAGTTGGTAAAGCTTATAAATTAAGCCATTGTGCCAGACTTTGTCGAAAGCCTTTGCTATATCAAAGAATAGGGCCCCCGTCACCAGACCGCGTTGAAAACGGCCGCTAATGTGCTCTACGATGCGGTGGGCTTGGTGGACACTGGAATGATGGGCTCTAAAGCCAAACTGTTCGTTAGGGATTAGGCTCTTGGCCTCGACAAAGTCCTTGAGCCGATTAAGAATAATCCGCTCGTAGACCTTGCCGAGGGCGCTGAGCAGACTAATGGGTCTATAGCTAGTCGGGAGGTTCTTGGGCTTTTTGGGTTTTGGGATACCTATCACTATAGCCTCTTTCCAAGCTTGTGGAAACAAGTTGTTGGACAAGGCGCCATTGAAGATGGCAGTCAGTAGGACTAAGATCGTACGTGGGAGGAGTTTAAGTGCCCTAGTGGTCAGTCTGTCAGTCCCGGGAGCTTTCCTAGGTTTGAGTTTCTTGATGATCTCCTCCACCTCGTCCTCCGTGACGGGGGGGAGGGGAGCATCAGGGTCCTCGACAGGGGGTAGGGCAGATCTACGTTCGACCTCAGCATCCACGTGGGCAAGGTGGGCTGGGTCGACTGGTTGGGAGCTGGGAGAGCACTGTGCCTCCAGGCTGTCGGCTAGGCATTCGGCTTTGTCTTCGTCGTCGAAGGCAATGCTTTTGTCCGGGCGGATAAGGGGAGGCATTGAGGCAACCTCAGTGGCGCGCATATTCCGCTGAAGTTGCCAGAAGGCATGGTGGGTGGGTTCCAGTTCGCTAAGGGTCTTGTCCCAGCCGGCTTCACGCCACTCTCTGATGCTGTTACTTACTTTGCGCTGTAAGTACCGCATGAAAGTTTTGTTATTCTGGCAGGGGAAAGATCTGTAGGCACGGACTGCTGCGTTCTTCTCAGTCAGCAGGGCCCGTACATCGTCCGGGAGTTTCCGGCGCCAGTGCTCTGACACCGGAATCTCCTTTGAACAGTCGTTCAAGACAGATTGTACGTGCTCCGTGAGTGAGTCGATCGCAGCCGTCGTGTCGGCGGCGGACTGGATGTGGTCGGGGATCTTGTCCAGGTGAGGAGACGTGTTGGATTTCAGCAATTCGCCTACTTTCCTCCAGTCAGTGATCACCTGTGTGGGAGGGGGGCGGTTAGGGTCATAGGGACCCGATCTCGGAGTTAACTCCAAGATCACCGGTCTATGGTCAGAGTCAAGTTCGTCTACCGTCTCTAAAGAGTGCAAACGTAAGTTCACATTCTTCAGGAGGGCAATGTCGAGTACGTCGGGCAAGTGGGATGGCTCGAACGGATAATGAGTAGGCCGCATAGGACCTATGATATCTATGTGGAGAGGTGTGCAAAGGTCGTATAGTACCTTCCCACGGGGGTTGGTAATACGACTACACCATGCGGGATGTTTGGCATTGAGATCCCCCGCTATAAGGACGGAGTCACTCATGTCAAGAAGGGCTGTAAGGTCGCCTCGTAGTGAGGCGTTTATCGAAGAATTTGAATCTACGTCGCTGTGCGGTGGGAGATACGCGGATACTATTGTGATAGAGGGATGGCCCGTCATGCCTAGCCGGCAAACGGATACCTCTAAGTGGGCAAGGGGCGGCGGATCCATAGGGATGCAGTGCAGGGAGTTCCTATAATATATTAGAGTGCCACCTCTGTGGCATCTAGTCCTATCGTTCCTAACTAGCCGGTAGTTGGCTACCTTGGGATCCCTAAGGTGGGGTTTGAGGAAGGTCTCTTGGACCAGAAGGATGTCGAGACTATGATCGCGAAGGAAAGTCGCGATCTCGTCCCGTTGATTAGTGATGCCATTGGCATTGAAGTAACCTAGCTTTAGGGATCGGGGCTTTAATCTTTTACTAGCCGTGTTATACATTATGGCTGTTTAAAGAGGTTGTCAAAATGGCTTTTTACATCAGAATACTTATAGTATACCTGAATCAGGGATTCAATGCTTTTGCAGGCCACGACCTCCTTTGCCATTTGGATGGCGCGGGGGGACTGGAAGAAACTGAATGTTTTCCCAAGGATGAGGAACGCATCGAGTTCCGGCTCATCCGAGCGAGGGAGTGACTGGGGAGGAGGTGGGGGCTGAGAAGCCACAACAACCGGAGCGGAGGGCATGATGGGTTGATCCATCAGCCCAGGGACTTTCGGCCTTAGTGCCGGGAAGTTTTGGGCGTGATTCGCCGCCGTCCAAGGAGTTGGACGCTGGGGACTGAGGGTCTGGGGGAGCTCAGACGAGAGTGTAGGACACTCTCGTCCCTGGCGTGCGCTAGCGCGCGTTGCCAGTTTAGGGGCGGAGGTTTTCGGGGCTTTCGGACAGCCTCGGTAATTGGCGGGGTGGCCCGATTGCCCGCACAGCACGCAGCTGGGCGGGTCTGGGCATTGGGACCTATCTTTTGGGCGACTGCACTCCGCAGTGCCGTGATCGCCCAGGCACTTTACGCACCGGGGTTTGCCGAAGCAATTCCGTTGCGCGTGCCCATACAACTGGCAACGGTGGCATTGGCCTACTGTGCCACTTTTGTGTGGCTTCTCAATGAGTATTCCTGAGAGACTGCATACAGTCTTCAGCGCAAAGATGGGGTGGGGACCTTCGGAGACGGGGTGGCAGATGACGAGGACGTTGTTAGACGCCCTGCCACCTCTGCCGTGCATACGGTGCACCTCAATCACCGGGATGTTCTGTGACTCTAAGTCGCAGACGATCTCGGTGGTGGGGATCTCACTGGGGATCCGGCAGAGGACCACCCGAACGGGCTTGCTCTCATGGAGCGTATAAGTGTGGTGGGGGATATTTCGAGCCTTGAGAAGCTTCGAAAGCGCGCGGTGGTCGTTAGCTGTCGCTAACCCTACTTTTATGCCGTTCTGAACGGCGCGGGCATTCGTGTAGGCGATACGTTGCTCGCCACACGCTTTGGACACGTTTGTCCACGCCCCCTTATCGTGGATGAATATGGGTGGGGGAGGGATGGTCTTGCGCACTGAGGCGCTGACGACTGGGGTTTGGGTAGGGCTGGGCCTAGTGGCCGAGGAAGTGGAGGGCTGGCTCTGCACTAAGCGTGCTGGCTCGGGAGGGGAGGGTTTCTTGGCCTTAGGGGCCTGAGTGGAGGACGAGGCCTGCGACCTCTTCTTCCTCTTTCCCTCGACGAGGATAAAATCGTCGGAGGAAGAGGTTTGGTCGGAGGAGTGCTCGGACTCCGCTCGCTCCGAGCGCTCAGAGTGTATGCTCTCTGCGCGCTCCGAGCGCTCGCCGTCCGAGCCCTCTTTTTCTTGTTCCTCCTCCTCAGAGTCCATTTCGACGTCTGGGGGGGAGGGGGACCTATCTGCGATGGGCGCGGGGGTGGGACCTAAATCTGGCTGTGGGGAGGGAAACACCGCGGGGGGTAAGGAGTCAATCTCCTTCCCATACTCCCTTTGTAGGGCGGGGTTTTCAAAAAGGATCTTTCCTAATATATCGGTTGTTCTATTTAACCGAGCCGATAGGGATTCAACTTTGGACAAGAGGTCCTCAATCCTGTCCTCCATATTGGAGGCGACAAGGGTGGGCATCCTAGTCTCCTAACCCTAACATAAGCGCCTCGAGGAGACACGTCAAACGTGAGCTCCCCGAGCAGACGGTCCCCAAAGAGCCCTGCCCCGGAGTTTCTCCTAACACTTCGCTACCGAGAAGAGAAACCCAGACAAACTCGGTAGCTGTGTTGCCGTCTGATGTGGCCTGAGGGGCCCTATTTGCCTAACCCTCCGGGCGGGAATGACCCGGAGGTGAGTTCGCTCCCTGCGGGGATAGCAGGGAGGTGTGTGCCTAATGGTGTGCCCTAAGCTTGTAATCCGGTCGCCAATCTTAATGTGCGTACCGGGCCCTATTGGGTCTAGTGCGAAGGGGTAGATACACCCAACCGACACTAGGTGTGTATGCTGTGAAGAGAACTCAGTAACTAGGTTTGACTAGGAGATCCCCCAAGGCCAAAACCTAGCACTCGACTCCAATTGACTGCTTCACCCTGAAGGGGATCAGCGGGTGCGTCGGGTCAGCACCCCCTTGGTATTGTTGACACCGTGAGGTTTCCAACCAAGGACCACGAAACTGTGGTTTTACCCTGAAGGGGCCAAACCAAATTGTTTTTGACAATCTCTGTTAGAGAAGCACGATATCCTTCACCGCCTCGAAAAAGGCGGATCCGGACCAGGCGTCGTAGTCGGCGACTACGAGTGACGTCACGGCGGGCGTGACGAACGGAGCGATGACTCAGGCACGGAACGATCGAGAGCGCGGAGCGGCACGACTGTCGCGGGCGAGCGTCGGAGCAGAATGTAATAAATAATATTTTACTTTCACTATAAATATGAATATATTTTTTTTACTTGCCAATACTTTTGTGCTGTCGGCGCGGGCCGGCGCGGGCGGCGCAGGCGCAAGAGGCTCGCGGGGCGCGTTCCCACGGCGGGCGCAATTATCGGTTGCCTACACTTACCCTTAATTCCCTCTTGCCCTCCTACCAGTCCCACCAATGATCCCTCACTGACGCGTTCACGAATTTTGAGTCACGGACGCACATCATATGTGCGATTCTAAAGAAGGCTTTAAAGATTTTTAAGGAGTTTCAAATCGATGGATGCTGGCTTGATTCAATTGCATAACAGGTTTCTGAATTGAGAATTCGCAGTTGAGTTTAAACTTTTCAAACTTAGTATGATTAGGTAACTACTTACAGAACTTTAACACGAAAAGAATAACAGAAACATATTTTCAAATTCTCATTTCGGAAACCGAGAGTGGATGAAATTTTGTAGCAAGAAATATTATGTTATAGAAATACGCTAGACTAGCTATGGCAGACGACTTCGTTCGGATCGTCAACGGCATATGATACATTTTGACGGTATATAAGTTGCAGCCTATGTGCTATTTCAGATTATAATAATCTGAAGATCTCTGAGTCAAGTCCGTTTAGCTATTTTAGCGTGATAGAGTAGCAATCATTTATCCATCCAACCATAGTACCCACACCTGAACTTTCGCTTTATAACATTAATACAGAAGTATTTTATTTTATATTAATAATTACAGAGACATACTACAGACTAAGACTTTAGTATAGCTATAACAATACACATTACATAAATCTGAAGTCCAATTATTACGGTATACAGCATTCAGTGTCTAATGTATTTCATTAGTGACGGTTGGGTTCAGTTAATATAAAGTTACTAAATTATATTTTGTAATTACATTTTATACAGCGAATTTCTAAATTCGTTAAAACTGTTAAAAACAAATCTAAATTAGAGCATATTACATTATATTGACACATTACACATTCTGGACAACGGATTGTTCTCAGAAACATTATTGTTACTAGAGGGGATACCGAACAATTGTGGAGTGCGCACAGATCGAGTTGGTATTTTAAAGTTTATCTGACCAAGTAATTGAATATCAAAGGAGCCATTAACAATTTTATGCAGTATACTTAAATCATATCCCTTTTCCTCTCTAGACTCTTTATGTGAAAGTGAGTGTGACGCTGATTGTAATTGGGTAGTTTACGTCTGAGGCCATATTTCGCACTTAAAACTAACAAACCTTCTCTGTATGGATTCTATGCGATCTATGTGAGCATTATAATACATTGGGGACCATACAGACGAGCAGTACTCCAAAATAGATCGTACAGAATTAACAGTTTGTATAGACAAAATTACTCTTAAACACATTTTCTTAAAGCTTGCAGGGTACTCTTAGTTACAATAATTACACACACCGCCTCATAAATACAAGTTAGACCGTCCGTTACGACTGACAAAGTCAACAATAACTCATGTTTTACTACGAAACACCAACCATTATATTCAAGTGTCAACCAATTAGTTTTACAAATTACCAATTAGAATTCTTTATAATTAACTGTCACAATTTACCTCTAACTTGTCGGCAGTGACATCTCAGAACCACCAAGCTTGCCGCGAGTATCATAAATTACCAAAACTTGGCACCTTTTAATATAAATTCGTAGTAGATTTTGGCGAGATAAAGTTTATGTTATTAAGCTTTATAAGTATCCAAGATGAACGTAGGCGTTCCTAAAAAATATTTCGTGGACGAACATAACGACTTACCGATAATGATCAACATAATAACACGTTCAAACTAATGGCTAGTTAATATTGTAATTTGTTGTGAATTTTAAACGTTAACATCGTACATCTATAATTTCTTCTCGAATACGTTACTTAAGCATTGGCGTATCTAGAGATATTTCCCAGGGGGGGGCCTGGCCCCCAGTAGTAGAAGCGATGATCGCTTATCAAAGTTGCGTCAACTCTTAACGTACGAAATGAAAATTTTCACATAAATTAATTTAACATGTATCGCATAACGGAACCTTGCATGAGTGAGTCCGACCCGCACTTAGCCAGATTTTTAAATTTTTCAGCCATAATTGTTTGTTAGTAAAAATTCTCGGGTGGGCATCAGACCATTCTGGGGTGGGCACGGCCCACCCGGCTCCACCCCTTCCTACACCTATGTACTTAAGATACATGAGCAAACCATACCAATAAAACTCTAATGTTAAATTATTTATGTCAACTTAATTACGACAAAAGAGGTCATACTGTCACACTAACATAAATAATATTGCATATTACTAAACGTTTCGTCATAAATTATCAGTAACAATAAAATAAATACAGAGCCGTTCAAGACATTAAAGTTGTTTTAATTTATATCGGGAAACCAAAAAATGCGGACGTTGAAAAGAAAAATGTAATATTATATTTATATTAGTATTAAATATATTATTCATTCTATTTTCTCGTACACCTACCACAATGTATTTTTTTAACCTAAAGGTTGACTGGTAGAGAATGTCTTGCTGCATTAAGTCCGCCCATGTAACACTATTGTACATAAAGTTTAAATAAATAAAAATATCGCGGTCAAATTAAGTTCTACTGACCACATGTATATAAAAATTCGCTGAGAATTACCCTGAATCTTTAAAATATAAATATAATAAAACTAAAAATAAAATTGTTCTGTCAGTTAACATGACAGAATAACGGACGAGCAACAATACCCACACATAAGATGCGCAATAATAGCTACATAACGGAAACATCAGGGGCAATTATTGTGCGCACATAATTTTGCCATCACCGCATTGGGATTTACGGTTTTCAAATCACAAAAGCAATAAATAACTACAACAATAAACTCATTGTATTAAAGATAACAGTTTAGTGAAAAGCTTGATTCCGTAATTTCATAACATTAACGCGAGAATGAATGGCGGCGAATACATCATCTTAATAATTACAGGACCGCCTAGGATCCAGCAAACTTGAACTGCAAAACATTTCATTTGCTCAAGAGAAACGGTTATGTAATCTATTATTTATCGGCCATTAAATCAAGAATAAACCTATAAGTTGGTACATTATCATTAATAAAAAGAACATGATCGAATCTCATCGCTATTTTCATGGGCATTTAAAACACACAATATTTTAGTTGTTTTCAATTCCTTGGGCGTTTTAAGGTTGGTGAAATTGGTCACGAAATGTGTTCAACTTTTACTGTTTAAAGTATATTCTGAAATATGTATTACTAGCTTCCGCCCACGACTTCGTCCGCGTGGACAAAAAATCCCCCGATTTTGAAACATTCTTCATTAGTGCTCCGCTCCTATTGGTCTTAGCGTGATGATATATAGCCTATAGCCTTCCTCGATAAATGAGCTATCTAACACTGAAAGAATTTTTCAAATCAGAACCGTAGTTCCTGAGATTAGCGCGTTCAAGCAAACAAACAAACAAACAAACAAACTCTTCAGCTTTATAATATTAGTATAGATTAACAAACAGTACAATATTAATCTTCAAAAAACAAGTATAATCAGTTGTTTTTTAATATTCTGTAGTTTCACAAAAGGGTACTAAATAAAAATATCCTGTTATATAAAAAAATCGTTTATAAAATTAAATAAGTGTTTATAAATCCATAATTTGTTTAATGAGGTGCGTTGCGCGACGGGATGCCCGGCGGGATGCGTGTGCGCACGTTTTCGGCAGTCGTCGTGATCTGCGCGGCATTCCTCCTCATTGTGGGGATGGGATGGGGACACATTCCCCACATAGCGATATGCTCGTGATTTAGGCTTAAACGCATTGTCTTCCGTTTTCACGCTTCTTAAACCACGATAAGAATACGGAAAAAAACGGATAAATATTTTTGGAATGTTTGCCAATGGACTGCATTTTATTATAAGAGTATCATTGCTTAGTTAACATAATATTACAACTAAGTAGATTTTTGTGTTAACAATCTACTCTCTACATTAATAATTATAATATGCAAGTGCACTTACTACATTATGAAATGAAAAGGACCTCTTAAATCTACACCTTTATAAGTTACAGGTTACAAATAGCAGAATATACAGATCCAACATACCGACTACAACATGTTTGAGTATATTTTCTATAAACAAAGAATCTTATTATTCCTCATTGACTTCAGGTCATATGAATAAGATTAACAGAAACTGGGACAGAAAAAAACGGCTACCACAATCTCATCTGGTAAAGAGAGCGAGCTTTTTCAGTGAAAATCATCTCACAAACAATTTAACAATGTATTCACTGAACATTGGTTATTAAAAATAATTATTAATTGGTTATTAATTGGTTATAATAAACTACTCAACGTGGGTGGCCAACGAAGGCGTCTAATGAAAGTAATTAATTTCGTCTACTAAACGACAATACCAGCAGACATAAATATGTTTTCTCGCGGAACCATACCGTCCATGCTGTGTGGCCAGTCGAGACCATATTTTGTAACAAATTGTATAATTACATGCGTATTTCAAGTGCGTAATAACAATTATTATGTGAGAGCGGTAAAGTAATACTTACTGGACGCAATAAAACCGTGAAATTGGCGGCAAGTAACGTACGTCGAACGCGACACAGCCTCAACAAACTGTCTCACTTTCCAATTTCGTGGAATGTAAAACGCGTAAATGTCCGTCGCATTTATTTTATGGTGTTCGTAAATAATGAAAGTAATAAAATTGTCACCATCTGGGGTAAACAAAAATCGCCAACGTCGCCGTGACGCAAGCTGTAGGTATTTATCGGGAAATGTGAATGACCCGCGAATAAGTAGAAAATAAAATACTAATCAAGATCAAATCTAGCTTCGATCACAATACATTTACACAAATCTGTGAATAATTTAGTCGCTTTTGCGCGGATAAACAAAATTTCGGATTTTGGATCGGTCTTATCTATCTGCAAAGTTCTGTATCTGATATTATCAGAAGATAGAAAATGTGACACCAGACTTGCGAATGAGTATGGTGTATGGTGGAGGTCAGATAGAGTCGCTCCATGTAAGGGCTTGTGCACACCACGTTTTTTAAACGCGTCGTCGCGCCCTTTTATCCTACAGAGCAGTTTGTTGTCGTTTGTATCGATACACACGCTCATTTGCATCGCGTCTGTATCGCTACACACGCGTGTTACATGGGTGTTAAATGGGTGTACCCAAAAACGTCGGTAATTTTTCTTCTTCCTTTTTTTTTAAATAATAACAAAGCGCATGCAATCAATGCTGTGTCGGCAGACGCCATCTTGCTACTGTTGAAGAGGTTCTGCTTAAAAACGCAAAATGCCAGCACGTTTGTATCGATACACACGCTCATTTGCATCGCGTCTGTATCGCTACACACGCGTGTTACATGGGTGTTAAATGGGTGTACCCAAAAACGTCGGTAATTTTTCTTCTTCCTTTTTTTAAAAAACAATAACAAAGCGCATGCAATCAATGCTGTGTCGGCCGACGCCATCTTGCTACTGTTGAAAAGGTTCTGCTTAAAAACGCAAAATGCCAGCACGTTTGTATCGATACACACGCGCGTTTGCATCGCGTCTGTATCGCTACACAGGCGCGTTTGCATCGCGTCTGTATCGCTACACACGCGCTTCTGTATCGATTCAAACGCGTATTTAAATTTATACAGGTGTGTAAAGGTCTACAGGCTGCGTCTGTCTTGCGTGCGTATCGCAACTGTATCGCTACAAACGCGCGTCAACGGCGCGTTTAAAAAACGTGGTGTGCATAGGCCCTAAAGCTCTAGTACTCAGCTGCATTCGTTAGTTAAGACTGGAAGTCAACCCTGACAAAGTTGGAGAAAAGGCAAAATAGATGATAAAGATGGTGATATAGGTACTGTAGATATTTAGTGAAGTCATCACTTTTCAAGCATTCTGATGCAGGTGATGGCATCAATGTGTGACTGAACTAAAATAAATGTCACCAACTGCACGTGAGTTTTATGAAAACTGTTTTTTTAGATAGATGTATTTTTTACGCAACCTTAACATACGGTCTTTTTGTATCTTGAAACACTTCTACCGTCGTCTAACTAACGTCTTTGTCGTCCGTGAAGAAACTTTCTTGGCATACAATAATATAGTAGATTCACTCAGCGGAGACGACCACCAAACAAAAAAGGAGTGAATAAAAAGTATTCGTCGGTCGTCTAATGCGCAGATAAGAAAATCTGCATTCAACGTCGATTTACATTTGTAAATACGCATGCATGCATAGTTTATCTCAAAAATGCGTAATGATATATACTTTGTATACAGTTTAAATACAACCTTTCACTAGCACAAAATAGGCGAGTATATTTATTATATTTTTACTACAATACGTATATGCAATGCACACAACAAAGCTTTAATTTATGTGTAGTGTTTACGATTGTACCGTCACGGTAAGTTAAGCAACGGTCAATTGTACAGGAATCTCGGCTATTAAGAAAAATAAATAAAAATCAAGCACGAGACAAGATAACGAAACACAAACACAGGTGTTTATTCTGTGCGCTTCAAAAAGCGTGAGTAGTGTTAAAACGCTTGCCTTTAGAGCTTATTGTTTGACTCTTAGCACCTGACAATTAGTGGCTCGTGACTGCCGCATTTCAACAATTTCACCCTATTTCATTTACTACCACTTGCGCTTTGAGCACAGATAGTGTATTGACTTATGCAAATGAATGTTTGATGGATGACTCTACCTCTGATCGAGTGTTTGCGGCGACTGCAAATCGTGTCCCGAGGCTAATTCGACGTCTTCCACTGCGATCGCGTCAGTGCGCTCACTTTGAACTGTGAGAATGTTCCGAGATTTTTTAGAGGAGGGCGATGTCGATAGTGTATCAGCACGGGGAGCCAGTGTTGGGCGCGAAGCCGCGGACGGTGGGCGGCGCGCGCATCGGGGATTTATGCCGAGACGAGCGAGTCGCTGTGCGCCTGCGCACTGCGCACGGGAGCCGCCGGGTAGTCCGGGAGCGCGCATCCCCCCGGGAGGGCATTGTTTCGCGCACTCGCCCACTTTCATTGTTATGACTGCAACTTGATTATTTATGCCCAATAATCCGCTCAGCTGACTATGATGTAAATCTCGTTATTAATAGTATCCGGTGAGGCATTAAGCACGGGCGATTGTGATTTTTAATCGATTGTTATTTAACTTTCAGAAATCACGTTTAAAGAATTACCGCCACCGTATAGTGAACGAGTGATTCATTTTGATGCTATTCAAAATCAAGAATTGAACAATTCGGTATGCTTCTTTGATATGAAACCTTAAAAAATTAATAACCGTGAATTACTGTTACAGTTAGTGACTTGTGAATTCCAGAGTAACGCACCTCCAGCATGCGAAGTCTTAGACTTGCTAGCCAACTGCAAAATATCGTCTTCAATAGATGACAATACGGATACAAGTGTTGAGTACGCAGAAATTAAAGATATGGGTCTTTGGCACTCCACTCCTTTAGCCCGTCGTCATAAATCAAAGATATCGCTTACTTGGGTGTTGAAAGAAAATTTGGAAAATGCGAAACTCACGGGTGATAAATTTCAAACTGAAGACAGAATAAAAAATACTATAGTAAAAACCGAAGTGGATAAGAATCACAACCAGAAGCCAAATGAAATCGAACGTTACAGAAAGTGCAAGCCTAGAGATGTGAGAGATAGGGTCGTGGGGCGCAACGAGTATTACCATAATCTTAGGTTTAGGAACGCGTGTGAAGAGTTTGCTAATGTGCAGGACAGTTACTCAGACACTAGTGTTGGTACAGAGGAGTACGTGAGGAGGAAACACAGGCATCGCCACAGAAGAAAGAAGAAGGACCAAAGTGGGAAATTTGGATATGATATCCGAGATTTGGACAGCTTTCTTACCGAGGTGAGAAATTTAAGTTTATTAATTTACAGTCAATGTCGCACCAATAATGTTTAAAAGCTCGTCATAAGCGATAAGAACCCGTTTAAACAAAGTAATGGATCACATAACCCAATTTAATTTGTAGAAAGTCATTCATCATTTTTGGCATTCGTTATTGCGATATTAACGGATCTTTTTTCAAAAGAATTTAAATGCACCTGTAAATCTCGATCATTATTCATTTCTTGGGTTATTATGACGTTACGACGTACAACATACGGTTTTTGTGCGTTACATCTGAGCATAAACCCGATTGTACAACGTAAGCCGCGAAATTGGCGCAAAATTGGACAACGCATATATACGATAAATTGCAAGTCATTTAAATTTTCGATATCCTTTCCGAAGTTTTTAGTATAAATTCAGGCGAACAGTTTTGGACTGGCAGATTATTGAAGCAATTTTATTTCTGAAGGTTTGTGCTCAGGATAATGGGCCTAAGTGAATGTTTTTAGGGTTGTAGTAATGTGGGGTTACAAGATATTCTCGAAAGGAGAGGGCCATTCATCAATGCGGTTTATTTAAAACAACAATATATCTTTGTAGGGGTTAAACGTTACGGTGTTAATTGCGCCTGTTCGACAGGAGACGGGATGGCGATACAATATTTCACGAGAGACTTTTTAAAAATCGACTCCCGAGGTCACGATAATTTGTAATTGACCTTTGTTGAGCATAAAAATAAAAGCTCTTTTGAAAATAATTACCTGTAGTGTAGCGTGCACCGTGTAGGTCAAAATACGAGTATTATATTATTAAACGCTAGGTTTTGGGCGGTGCATCTTGTAAAGTGTTGTCACGTTTAACCTATTCAAAATGATATTATTGATACACACTTGTAAATAAGTGTTTCCTTATATTAAACAATACCCAAGTATCACGTACATATTTATCAATAGCAACAATATATCTATTTGAATTTAATTTTTTTAAATGTTCATAATAGGCACGTTATACAATATTAATATACAAATAAAATGAATGCTGCGATGCAAATAGGTTTATTTTTTATGAAAAATTATTTTTGCTATAATAATTAATGACCGAGAATAATATTAAAAAAACATATTAGATTCACGTCTAATGGATAATTAACCTGCCGTAACACAAAATTATAAAAACAAAACTTGGAACCGGTTTACACTGAATAAATTTTCCTGAAAAGTTATGGATGAATAAAAAAAGTAATTAAAAAAAATTAAAAAACCCGACTGCAACCTTATACTAAAACTAACTGAAAAGCTAATAAAAACAAGCCCATTTTAAATTGAATAAAAGTTGGAAGCAGGCGGGGCCCATATAGGGACACGGTATCGATAAGAAAGTATCGATATTGTACTCATGAGTAATATCGAATAAAAAGTATCGTACTCATAAATGTATCGAAACAAAAGTATCGATACTTCAAAGTATCGAGTACTTTTCTTAGTGACTTACGGCTTGACGTATGTCAAGCCGTCAATGTCAGTCAGTAACGACAATATAGCTTTAGTACAGTAAGACAGAAGAACAGAACATCAACACCAATGGTACACTAGTGTAGTAATAGTAGGTACTATAAAAAAGACAACTGTGACTTTACAAATGATTTAAACAATATTATAGTATTTATTCTTTTAGCAACATATTATAGTACCCATTCCTCCTCCATACAATCGCTAATAGATATACAGCACGGAACAATAGGTTCTTTTAGATGGCACACATTCATATTTAATAAGATCAAATAATACTCAAGCACAATAATGATCAACCGGAGAAAAATAAATCGCGAGACGAACATGAAGAATAATACAAATAATACGGTTTTGTGGGATATTGTTGTACATTATAAGAACTACATTGTACCTTATAAACAATATATAAATAATAATAATAAAACAATTTTCCAAGCGCGAACGATTGAGTGATTGATTAGTGAAGCAGAACCGTGAACTGAAAGACTGAAGGAAAGATTTCGAGCTCAATGTAATGATTTAGAAGGTTCAGTTTAATTGAACCAGATGGCGTTGCCGTCCAAGATTTATTCGATACGATACCTGTCAAAAAGTGTCTCATTGAGTAAAAGTATCAAATACAAAGTATCGAGTACAAAAGTATCGGTATCTAAACGAAACGTACTCGATACCACAAAGTATCGATACTTTTTTCGTGTCCCTAGGCCCATACCATTATTATAGTTTCAAACTCAAATGGGTCCCGCCTGCTTCCAACTTTTATTCAATTTAAAATGGGCTTGTTTTTATTAGCTTTTCAGTTAGTTTTAGTATAAGGTTGCAGTCGGGTTTTTTATTTTTTTTATTTCCAGCTTTTTAGTTTACAGATGTGAATGATTTCGCAGACGATTTAGTTCTTTATACGTGTTTTTACGATTTGTCACTTTGAATTACTTTTAACCATATAAGTTGTATATATTTTTGTAATCACCTTCTAAAACACTTTATTTTGATACCCCACTCGATAGGTTTTGAGAAAAAAAAACCGTTTTTAAGGCATAACATGGCGCCAAAAATCCGCCATTTTGTTTTTTTTTTATTTTGATATACCCAGTGTCACTCTCACAGTCAATACGAATCTAACGATACCTCTCAAGCTAAAATCCGTCGAGCCGTTCAGGCCACAGAGCGTGCCAAACAATTATACAAACATACATACTCTCGAAAAACATAACCCTCCTTCTGGCGCAGTCGGGTAAATACATATTAACTTTTGTTAAAGCTTAAAAAATGTTTCCCCATCAAGATTTGCCGATCTCCATTACAACAATTTATGACAATTAATAGCTGTGGCGCATTACTTCGTACCTTTGGAAGTTACATATATTTTTTACCCGGAATAAGAAATAATGATAATGAAATAATGTTTATTTTGACAATAGGTTATAAATAACACTTTTACACGTAATTTTTTTCGTAAATGTAAACTAGATGAGGCCAGTGTTTCCTAGCTGACTACTCTGAGAAGAAACACTGAAACAAACTCAGAGGTAAACGTCTCTTTTAAAGTCCATACAATCTGTAGTGATCAAATCATATAGTGATTGTGATTGCGAATCATGAGAAGTAGTCTGAGTTATTTGAGAGCAGTGGTGGGCCAGAGGTAAAGAGCCCGACTTGCGAGTTGAAGGTCGTGGGTTTATTTATTTTATTTTATTTTATTGGGACAGCACACAAAAATAAAACAGTTACATGTTATAATTTTGGTAAATATCAAACTAGCGTAATACAGGTAGTGGGAAGCGGTCACCTCCTTCTGCGAAGCAGTCATGCTTCCGAAGGAGGAGGCGGGCCGCGTGAGGGAGAGGATGGCGTCCTCCCTCCAGCCCAGCCGCAGTGGTAGACGCCCACGGCGTCGGACGTCGGCCGACGATCTTCGGCCACCGTAGGCGCGGGCATGCGGACAGCGAGTAAAGGGCAACTCGCTGTCCGACCATGGACCATGCCCGGGTCGACGGCGCGTCGTGTTCCACGCGCGCCTCAAAGAGCGTCAGTAACATGACGAGGCCCCCTCTGCAGAGGGCCGAAGCCTGCCGGGGTAGTGGGACTCATCCCATTACCGTGGCCCCGGTACGTAAAGGGTTATTGAAGGAACACCGTGGATTTTAGTCAGTAAAAGTCTGACAGTCCCTCCCACCCTGCCCGGGGTGGGAGGACTTATTTGACAATTTTACAACGTAAAAAAAAAATAAAAGAAAAAATAGCGTAATACAGGTAAACATGTAACCCACACCAATGTCCGCGGAATAAACTATTAAGTAGACTTGAACAAAATCTCGCATCTGGAGGTGATTTGTGTTAGTAAAATAAGTAGTAATTATTGTGCAAGCAATTGAATAGCCATCTTTTTAAATTTTGATTGAGATAATGAAAATATATCAAGATCGAAAAAGTGTGTGTTATATGTTTCTAAGAGACGACGGAGGGGCGCCCTTGCACTTTACAGTGTGAAACAGCCGGGGCACGCACGCCTCCCGCCGTAATACAGTTCTGGGTACAACATAACAAAGTTTATTGGTGATTTCAGAGCAGTCAAAGTTGTTATTACATATGCCATGCAGCATCACAGCCATGAGTAGGGTACGCCTGGACTCCAAGCCTAGGAGTTTGTATTGTTTTAGTAATTGTGAGTACGGTAGTTTTGAACGGTAACATTTATAGTGAATGGAGCGTAAAATTTTTTTGAACCAGTAAGGCACATTACTTTGAGTAATTTATATCATCACCGCTGCTTTCAAATCGGGAAAACATCGTGAGGGAGCAGGCATGTCCCAGAACCAAAAATCCGAAGTAAGGTTATCAGGTACGGCCTATTCCCTTTCACAGAGAAGAAGCCTGTTGCCTAGCAGTGGGGATATAACAGGCTAAATTAAGATGTCTTATTCCAGACTGTAAACTGTGTATATAGGTGCGAAGATTAGTACTGTTACGAGCTGGGGTTCGGGATAGAAATAATTAACACCAATTAAACCAAAATTAACACTTTAATGAATTCAACACAAAATAAAAATTTAACACAATTATTCGCACCACAACACTTGTCACTTAACACTTAAATCGCACTGAAATTCACTAGTAAATCTTCGATTATATCGCGTATTCGCCTTGTAATAAGACTGACTCTCTGCGCCCCTTTGCGATCTATTTATACCCCGGTCTATGAGTTTCAGAACATTCCTGTAAAATCGACTCACTGTTTATACTGCTAAGAATATTCCAGAGCTACTTGAGATACACAGTACCGCTATTCGCCGCTACATGGCGTTAGTGTCTCGACTAGATATACTCAGTACTGCTACTCGCCGCTAGATGGCGTTAGTGTCTCGAACGTTCTAGATTTCTGTCGAAGTTTCTCGACGTATTTCACTAAGCGACTGGCGTAACACTACAAATCCCTTAAGCCATGTTTATGTGAGTAAAACACAAATATACGAACATCAAAACGTTCACCATAATAGAAGGATTTGTCGTTTACAAATAAAGGTATATATACCTACCCATACATACCTAGTTTACGAGCTCGAATAACACATCTAATAGGCCACTTTTTATCCTGGGATTAACTGCAAAATTTCCACGCTAACCAAGTTGCGACTACAAATATCTTACATAGTGTTCTTGTTCACAAAATAGAGCCAAACTTTTTATCGAGTTTCCATTTACAACGTAGTTTTTTTTTTTTTAATAAACACTCGGGTTTGTGTGTGATACTTTACAATTCTATTCATCCGTCTTAAAATTACTTAATACGTACATACAGAAACTGTTTATGTAACACAATTTACTAGAACAAAAATATAGGTAGGTACTTAGGTACTTAAAAATATTCGACTCTATTCTGTGTTTCCCGATAGCTATAACCTAGGGGGTGGGAGGACTCATCTGATGATTTTACCACGTTAAAAAAAAAAAGAAGTCTTTAAGTCAAGAGTAAATAGGTTACTTTTAGGTAAGCGTGCTCCATCTTCGACCACATCATCACTTACCATCAGGTGAGATGGTGGTCAAACGCGATCCTTTAATTAATAAAAAAAAAAGTCAGAAGAAATATGTTTTCAATTTATGTTTAATATTTTTTCCGGTAGACATCTTTTACATCAATTACGTTGGAGATTTTTTTTTGTACTTCTTCTACCGTGTAGGCCATAAAATGTAACTAAATATTCAAAACTTTTTTTGCAAATTTCCACTGACGCGTTACTTTATACAAGTGGCCCAATGGTCAAAAATTTTCTCAAATGCATTATTATATAAAACAGATTACCATGCTGCATGGGCGTGCGCTCCTTGTAAGCAGAAATGCAGTGCTTTACTTGCCATTCACAGATATATTATTTTAATAAAACGTTCGTACGTTTTAGATGACTTTAATTAATAGTAAATAAATGAAAAACAAAAAATAATAACTTAAAAACGCCTAATATTTTATAAATAGCACCTATTTGCAAGCACACAAACATTGTTTGCCAGGCGCTGCAAATTAATGTTTATTATATTTATAATATATAATTATAAATTGAAGTTTACATGGAGGAGTGCAGCATGGCATGCTGCAATCCTCCATATAAACTTTAACTGTGTCTTAATTTTTACTTCTACGACTGCGTATTTTTCATAATGAGGGATACATAGTTTATGCTTCACGTATGAATGTATAGATTTTGGCAGTCGAAGAATATTCAATACAAACAAAAAACATTATTTTATTGATTTACTTAAACAAATTTATTGTATTTGCTTGCAGTCAATACGGGTATTACTGTTACACGATTGGGCGCGCTTATTAAATTGCACGGCATTTTATAGTTTTAACGTAAATCATGCGACATTGATTTACTGTTTTTACATCAACCGTACGAAAACGGTTTGACATTATGATGATTTGGGAATCAGTAGGTATTACGTTTTTAGTTTATAAATAAATATGTCATCCGTGTCGTAATAAACCGAGTTCGTCGTAATTTCTGAAATATTTAGTCGTAAAACTTTTTGACAAAAAATAAAACCGACTTCCATATAAAAACACTACAAAGGCAAAAATAACTTTAATTTCGGTAGTCGGTGTTATTGGTTTTGTATTGTTTTTTTGACACCGCCTTTCGAAATTAAAGTTATTTTTGGCTTTGTAGTGTTTTGATATGGAAGTCGGTTTTATTTTTTGCCAAAAAGATTTTTTTTAGTGGGCCCGTTTGTAATTTATCTAGTTATAAAAGCCAAAATGTCAACTACTTATCACCTTTGACAAAATATTGCTTTTCCCGATGCAGAGCCGTTAATTTTTGAGGGGTTTTCCTGGTACTTCACCATCAGGTCTACACCACCATATGCATTGTGACAAGCATAAAGTGCTTAGCATCCATATTCAAATAATCGAATCGCAATCCACGAAATAATTATTACTGAGTAGTTTCGGTAGCCATCTGTGGTCTTCATCATCAGTTCCACTTCCCCAAAAGGTGCTTTTCGAGAGCAACTACACAACGTATTATAAGAAATACCCAAAACGCTATAGGTGTGCATATAATATTTGAAGAGTTCCCTCGATTACTCCAGAATCCCATCATCAGATCCTGATTTCATAACAATGCATGGGACCAACTAGAAAGTATAGGTACCCTTTCAAACGAAAAAAGAATTTTCCAAATCGGTCCAGCCGTCTTCGAGTTATGAGGTAAAAGTTCAAGACGAACTGAGAAACTCCTTCTTTTTCGAAGTCGGTTAAAAAGACACACATTTACAAGAGTTGCTTACATCTAAGCATCTCTTAACGATTACATGAATTCCATTACTCTCCGAACAACTAGAAACTAAATTCCAATGAGACGGGTATCAAATGCATCACTTATTAAGCTATTTCTTGGAAGTTCCATATACAAACTAACTAAGCAGCCAAACTATTGACAGGTTTTACTCCGTTGCAGAAATACGGCAAAAGAAAGATATGCAGGGTGTTATAGGTCGGGTGGATCAACTGTGTCCAAGGGGTGGAGGAACTCTATGCTATCTCAATTTTTATAAAGCAACTGTCACTTTGCCCACGGCTCCGTCTGCGTGAATTTCGAAATAATTTAGGGGAGGTCAGCTCAAAGCGGCCATCTTAACTTTGAGTTAAAAAAATACCTATTAAACTATAGACTTTTGAAGAGAATTTGATACTAATAATCAGACAATTTATAAAATTTTCATAATGTAAAATTAAAATTCGCGTAAATTAAAAAATAACCATGTGATTTGCAAATTACGCAAACTTGTCAAAAAACCGCTTTGCCCGAGTGGCCGCCCAAAGCGGCCATGGGGGTAGGGGCAAAGTGGTCACCCCAAAAGTACACAAGAAATGTATTTGTTTTTAGTTGGAAAATATCGTGCTTGACAAAATAAAAATAACAAAAATATTTAAAAATGTTATTTATCATTTTTTATTTTTATAAAATAATCAGCATTTTATTCTTAATTTTAATTACAATCAGTTTTGAGAGTAATCTAACTATAATACTATATAATTTTGTTTAAAAACTTCTATTAATCTATTAAGAACTTATATCAAGTTTAGTTTTTGACCCTATTTAACATTATTATTAATCAATAGTAAGTATTAATTATTGCAACAGTCTTAACATCTTCTATGAAAATTAATACTCTAAAATTTAAAAACTTTGCAAAAACAAGTAAATATCTGTTTTTGCTCTTGATTACCAGATCGTGTCGGGTGTTCTATACCAGGTGGATTCACCATAGTCGTTACAGGTAAAAAATCAGCATCATCAAAAATAAATCTATTTGGAGGCCATAGGCCTGTTTTTTAGAATTCACTAACTGCATTCTGGGTTGTTGCCGCTCGCAAATAGGCAGTTCCAAACAAGCCGGCTACATCTTTTTTATTGATTATCCGACCCACGTGAGTTTTCTGAAATGTCACCATACCACGCTTAAAATATACGCAGAAATCTAGTGGTTGCATGCGGTGTGTAGTGTGTGGTTCCAGTGATACAAATATTATATTATTCTTAGAGGCGAGTTCTAGAGCTGGCAAGTACTTATGTGACTCGTGATTGTCAATGACATCTAAACAAATAATTAAGCATTGTCTATCGAATCATAATAATTTTACAAAGGGCAAAGCGGTCAGTTGGCCGCGTTGCCCGAGCCGCTTTGCCTTTTTCGGCCATTTTGTTTTGACAATGAACTGCTCCCATATTATTTATTAAATTTCAGAGTGAATAGAACAAAAACAAAGCCAAATAGATAAGTAACAATACACGTTCAATAAAAGCATTGAAATATAAAGAGGTTTGACCAAAGCAGATTGAACTTACCTTGCGTTTTTTTAACAAAACATGCAAATAAATATATTTCGTCAATACAGCCACGCGCTCGGTCCCACTGCTACCGAATGACTGAATGGCACGGGGCGGGGGATTGGTTATGTGGATAGAATGGCCACGCCGCGCTATCATTTCAAATTAACGAAAAATGAATAGTGGCCGCTTTGCCTCCTATGGCCGCTTTGAGCTGACCTCCCCTATAGCTTTATAGCACAAACGGTGTGTGCTATAAGGCTATAAATTATATTGGTAGGAAGCTGCATTATTGGTGTGTGACACACCAATAACGCAGCTTCCTACCAATAAGTTTTTTTTTTAAGTTACCAATTTTTTTTTAGGGTTCCGTAGTCAACAAGGAACCCTTATAGTTTCGCCATGTCCGTCTGTCTGTCCGTCTGTCCGCGGTTTAGCTCAAAAACTATTGGTACTAGAAAGTTGTACTTTGGCATGAGTATACACGTTAATGACGCCGAAAAAGTGGTAAAATAAAATTTTGAAAAAAACAATTATTTAGGGTACCTCCCATACATGTAAAGTGGGATGATAATTTTATTTTTTCGTTCTTCCCATAGTATGGGATATCGTTGGATAGGTCTTTCAAAAATATTAGGGGTTTGGGAAGACCGTTTTTTGATTAAGTAAACCGTTCGTGACATATCAAGCTTTAAAGTACCAATTTTCGTTAGAGTCAAGTGTCCCCCCCCCCTCTATCAACTAAACGGTTATAGTTAGAAATTCAAATATCACGGCAGTAGTACCTATATATAACGAAATTTAAAGGAAAACTATCACACATAAGTGGGCTTTACAAGTTTACGAGTAATAGTCGACCAATTGTATTTGACTCGAAAATTTCGAACAACTCTATAGAAATGTCGATAGATGGCGCTAAGCGCCAGTTGTATCGTGCTAGCTTCTTGTGACGATTGAGTAGTGTAGCTCTGTGTCCGTATTTAAATTCAAAACACCGGCTATGACAAGTTTTATACAAATCTCTAAAAAAAATTGAAACTTTCCGTGCAAAATTGTCGGATTAGGTGAGGATTTGTATAGGAAGTCAAATTAGTTAGGTAGTCATGTTTGGCTTTTAGTTAGAGCATGGTACGAAACGATCAGTCAGCGAATACGACACGCACTTGGCTGTTATAAAAACTACGGAACCCTACACTGCGCGTGGCCCGACACGCACTTGACCGGTTTTATTTTAGAATTGGATCATCATTTCCGGAGATTACCTATAACCTACATTAGTATACACTACCGTCCAAAAGTTTGGAAACACCATGGTAATTTAAATAAAAACAACAATAAAATAAATAATTCTTGATTTATGACCCTGAAATCTTAATCAAACGTTAGATTAACATCAAGTAAGAAATATTGAGTACAAATAATTGCAAAACTAATATAATTTTCATTAAATTTTGGCCTCGTTAAAGGACCACCCTTATTTTTAATTATTTCTTCACAAATTTCACTCATTATTTTGATTAATTTACCGAAGTATTCGGGGTCCAATGACTTCCATTCACTTTGTAAATGTTGCCACAACTGTGCTCAGCTCGATGGACACCGATTTTTAACTCTTCTATCAAATTCATCCCATACTAATTCTATAGGTGAGAGATCTGGCAATTGTGATGGCTATTTCATAACTTGCAAAATTTTTTCGTTTTGTTTTTGTTGTAGGAAGCCCTGAAATTATTTTGATAAATGCTTTGGGTAGTTGTCTTGTTGAAAAATTAAAATTCGCTCAATCAGATTCATTCCAGAAGAAATTGCATTTTCTTGCAGTATTTTCAGATAGCCTTCTTTATTCAGTTTTCCGTCAATTTTAATCAAATGACCGGGCTTATTGTTACCAAAGCATCCCTAAACCATTACACTACCACCACCATGCTTAACGGACTGCACAGTACACGCTTCTAAAGCCCGTTCGTCTTTTGATCGGAGCACAAAAACACGTCTATAAGTCCAAATATTTTAAACTTAGCCTCATCCGTCCAAAGGACTTTTTTCCAGTTTTCTTCCGTCCAGTTTTTATGTGTTTTAGCCCACTCTAGTCTATTTTCTTATGGGTAATAGTTAGTCTTGGTTTTTTGGCTGCAATGCATCCTCTTAAGTCAACATTCAGTAAACGTCTCTTTACAGTTGTGATTGAAACTGGCTTTTCTCGTGTTTTATTTAAAGTAGCAGCAACTTCTGGCTTAGTTAAACCTCGATCTCGTTTCGATAACACTTTAATAAACTGATCTTCCTGCTTTGTTGTAGATTTGGGACGTCCAGATCTCTTCCTGTCTCGTTTTTCTCCCGTAGCTCGCTTTCGTGTAAGAGTATAATGTACACCTTTACATGAAACTCCAACCTTTTTTGCGATTTGGCGTATAGAGTATCCTTCTTTGTTCAAAGTACAAATAACACTTCGCTCTTTAAGACAAATCTGTTTCCTTTTTGCCATTATATGCAGTTATCAACTGTTGTTACTATAACATGAACGTCACTAAATACACTGAACTCTAAACTATGTAAATACTTAATGGAATTTTATACTTATTTTAAAGAACTGATCTCTATTTAAAACAGGAACAATGATTGTATCTACCAATTCTAAGAAATTAACAATTGGCAGTGTAGCAACTTTTGTGGACATAAAACACGTGTGACGGTCTTTTTTCAAATTACGGAATAACTGATAAGAAATAAGTAGTTTCGTTCATTATTGTTATAAGCACGATTGTAAAAATAAATGAACTTTAATAAGAACGTGTACATTTAAAGATTTATTTGCGGTATTTTTTTTAATCTAATGAAAATAGGGTGTTTCCAAACTTTTGGACGGTAGTGTAGATGATTTACAGCTGTTCGGTGATAAAAATAAGCTAGTTTGAGAAAAAAATCACTAGCTTAAGCGTTACGGCAATGCTCTAACGACCGCGGCCCCCGAACGCAAGGGCAATAAAATGAACAGGGTGAGTTTTTAGTCAGTAGAAGTCTGACTCTCTTTTGCGGGAGGAGTCATTAGATGAATTTCCCACCTGAAAAAGGACCTAAATAAGAGAACTAGCAATGTGGGTAGAATTCACATTACTATCCATTTTGTTAACCCCTCCAAAAAACGCAAAATACGCGCATGGTCGTGGAGTTGCGAATATCTGTCCGACATACATACATACAACCCCTTCCTAAAGCTAAAAAAAAAACAACACTTCAGCCCTAAGGTCGTAGATGCTTTGGACGCGAGTTAAACTGTATTTACCTAGTATTTTTTTCAAAGAATCGCCATCTTTAATCACCATCAATATCCTTATATGGTTGACTGGTAGAGAATGCCTATGGCATTAAGTCCGCCTTTGTACATTTTGTGTTGCATAAAGTTTTAAAAAATAAATAAATAAATGTATATACATGGGGGTTCAATTGGTAGGTATTGAGGTCCTCCACCCCTGGGAAACCATTAACCCACAACCCCTGTGGAAGGAAAAGATACTTACAGGATGATTATGATAGATTATGAGTCCCTTCGATATGAGTACCCAGCGCGCCGGTTCAGACGATATTTCCACCAAGCTTCACGAGAGGAGAGAGTTTGAGGGTTCACCACAAAACACCAGTATTTTATCACTTTTTAGAGTTTTAGCGCGGGCGCACGTTGATACGTGTCGCCAGTTAGCGAGCAGGTTTGCGAGTGGATGAGGGTGGAGAATTGGTTGCGTGGGTGAACGGAACATGAAAGAGTGGTAGAGTGAGTCAATGAGGGAAGTGTAATATAATGCTGCAAGTACGCGTTTATGCTAAAATACTAATAATAACAAGCATAGACAAAATAATGCGAATGGCGCATACACCCTGTATACGTACCTATACAAGTAGCAATTCTAGTAAACCGTTCTTAAAGTGAAAGTTTCTCCTATTTATTATTTCTAATCTTTTCTTGTTTCAGGCTACAATAGACCGTCCGGGCAACATTCCCGTAGTCATTGCGTACCCAAGCACTCTATACCAAACGCAAAAGGACATCCAGCAGGAACTGCCCTTACCGCTGGGTACAGTCGTAAACGCAGTGTTCAAGAACGAACAGTGGTTGTATGCGCAGACGCCGCACGGTGACGAGGGATACGTGCTGTATAGCGCATGCTTACCGCTGGGAATACTGCCTAATAGGTGAGCTTGTAACTGTACTTGAAGTCATGAGTAGGATAAATTGCTCAATAGGGACATTGTTTATGACTGTACTTTAAGACACGGGTATGGTAACACTGCTCAAAAATTGCACTTTTTTATTGTTGTTGGAGAAAATATGGTTAGGCTTGACAGTTATGATTTGGTTCCAACTAAATTTAGAATCCCAAATACATAGCAAATAAGGCCAACACATAAATTGAACATTGTTAGGATAAAATGTGTGTATGTGAACTGACTTCAGCTAGTCATAGAACCCTTATTTTCCAGAACATCACCACAAAAGAAGACGCCGTGTTGGGAGAGCAGCACAGATATCTACCCGCGTCCTTGCGGCAATCTCACAGACAACGAGAAAGAACAGTTGCGCGGACGCACCCGCTCCGAGTGTCGCTACCCCGCCCGAACCACACGACGCAAGACCAAGAACTCATGCGCAGAAAAAGACTTTGACACCCTATACTTAAAGACCAAATCCGTTTGCTCCAACTTAGATAAGATACACGAAAAAGAGAAGAATTATACACAAGTGAAGAGACAGACTTTGTTAGTAGTTAACAGTGATTATACAGGGAGTGTTTTAAATAAAACTTTGACCGTGCAGAAAGGTGATGTGGTGGTTTTAGTGCAGGGTGGGGGGGTGGAAACTGATGTGGATGCAGAGTGGTTTTATGTAAAGAAGAGGGATGGTAGTCAAGGGTTTATACCAGCCGTTGTGGCTGGACATGGTTATATTTAAGTTTTATGTACAGCAAAGGTAACTTTTCTAGTGCTTATGGTTAAAATGTATAAAACTGCGTGGTCTAATTGAGAAAATTGAAACTTAAGTGTATGTGGACAGAGTTCAAATTCGTCTTTGAAGCTGATAATTTGTAGTTGAGCACACACGTCATTTTGTGTGTTGCCAATATAAAATCGAGGTTGAAGCTGATTTCGCAATAAAATTGTAAATAATAAAGTTTTGTTTCATCATTAATTTATTCTCATTTTAATATTAACTTACATATAACAATCATAAAAGTATCGCTTACCTATCGAAAGTGTAGCACCTGGTCTCTATAGTTGAAGGTGGTACATAGGTCTATTTCTGGGCTAGACCCAGCAATGGCGAGGACTTTGTTGGGGCTTGTTCTCAAGACTGCAGAGTATACTGTGGTAGCTGATACCGGCAGTTCAACCTTCACTTCTCCAGAGTAGCTTAGTTGGTACAAGTGCTTAGCTGCTCCTCCTGCGAAGATGCAGTCATCGTGGAAGAAGGACACGTGGATGCCATGGTCTGGGAGATCGAACACGGTGACGACATCCAGGGAGCGAAGGTGCCACAGAGCCAGGCGAGGACCACCGCCACAAATCTGATGATTAAAATTTATTAGATTTTTAATTCAGTCGTATTCAATAGAGAAATAATTGAAATTGTATTGTAGAGACCATCATCTATAAATGGGGAACACTATTCTTATTGTTTTTACCTCTCAGATTAGCGGGATTGATAGTTCAGACTTGATTAAATAGAGTAGCCAATTCTTTATTACTCCTGGTTATATTTTGGTCTCAATTTAAAAGTATTAAAGCCCATTTCATTTGATATAACTATATAATAATATAACTAATGCCCTTTCAGTATTTGTTTATTTTAGAGTAACACTAAAGGTCTACGTCTACCATCCTACCATTTGGTTGATAATTTTAGTATAATAAGTAGAAAATACTAAATGACAAACAACCTGCTTGATAAATAAATCTCACTATATGACTGCCCAAAAGAGTGTTATTTAAAGAATATATACTACCAAAAACCATTAAAAAAGGTAAATGTTATAAAAGTATATTTTATTGCATATAGGAGATTATTTTTATCATCCTACATACAATTGCTCAGTACTATTAAATATTTTCAACCAGCGACCTTTTTTTTTTTTTTTTGGTGTGGGAAAATTATCGAATGACTTCTTCCGCTCTGGGTCAAGCGGGAGGGTGTGTCAGATTTCTACTGACTAAAAACCCACCCTGTTCCTTCGGCTGCCCTAAATTTCCGGGGCCGCGGTAACTCGGTAGAACTTTCCCGCTAACCCCGGCAGGCAATGGCCCTATGAGGCCCCGTCACTGGTGTTGACAGCTCCTTGAGGCGCGCGTGGAGCAGGACGCGCCGCCGACCCGGGCCTGGTCCTTACCGGACGGTGAGCGACCCCTGCTGGCCGGAAATCGGCTCGTGATCCCCGACGCCCGGGACGTCTCCCGCGGCGGCTGGGGCGCGAGGAAGAGAGTTGCCTCTCCCTCGCGCGTTCGGCCTCCTCCTTCGCTAGCATGACTGCTTCGCAGAAGGAGGCGACCGCATCCCATTCCCTCTCGCTCCGCACCATAGTCTGAACCAGAGCAGGGCGCGAGAGGTCACTGCCGCCGACAGCCTCTACGAGGATTCAACTAGCGACCTGGCCTAGCTTTGCCAGGTCTCATTTGGGTAATTCACACAAATTATTAAATTATACACCAAAACCTTCCCCGTGAATCACTCTATTCAGTAGTAAAAACCACATGGAACTCTGATTAGTATATTATGATTTTATCTCGAGCAGACAGACACAGCTGAATAGTCTGCTTTATAATGTGTAAGGAATATGTGGACTTTGTAGTTATACTCACAATCCAGTCATCTCCTATAGCAGCTGATCCAACCCACTTGCCAACATCAGGTCTGCTCACTTTGCTGTTAGTATAGGGCTGCACTTTATTGTGACTCTTGCAAGTACGGGTGTCCCACAACATCACTGACCCATCTTCGCTGGCTGTGATGAGTTGTTGGTTGCTGGAATGTAAAAACATAGAAATATTAACCTGTCTACTCCCGAATGGTATCTTTTTACCAATGTGATATTATATCAATATATTTTTCGGTGTCACTATCTAATCTATGATCTCTTAGGCACAATATTGATGTTAATATGTTTTTTATTGTTGGTCTATTAGTACTGTTTCTTAACCACCCTCTTATGGTTTATGTTTGGAAATATATTTAATGTACAGACACACTTATTTGCTGTTTTACTACAACATACTACTAATGCATTGATGCATACGTCATCTAGCTTAACTTAAAACACCAAAAAAAAATACATGTAAAAGTTTTAGTCATAACCAGTGATTGGAGTAGGTAGATTGATTTTTGGTACTTGTATCATAAATGCACACAGAAAGAATAACATGGATAAGCCATTTTCCCGGAAAGTAATTCTGGTATTTCCGGATTCAATTAAACATTGTTAATGTTGGTAGTGATATTATTCCTACTCAATTCAAAATTTAAAGGAAGGTATAAAAACTAAATTAATTCATTATTTATCTGTTGAATAATAAAAACAATCTAATTCCGATCGAAGCTTTAATTTTTATTTTTTTATTTTTAGCCTTTTATGGCTAGAACTTTTATAGATAGACATAAATTGTTGCACTTAAATTTAAATATTTTCATAGTGGTCATGGTAATTTGCATTAAGGGTAGAATAAAGAATAATATTGCTCATTTTATTACAATTCCTACCTTTTTTTGAGGATGGCAAATCATCAAATGACTCCTTCCACTCTGGCAGAATAAAATTCCTACATAAGTTCCATTTTTTTTTAATAATCCACCAATTCCGGAGGAATGTCCATATTAATATATACGTTTCGGATCAATGACCCCATTTTAATCTACCTACTCCGATCACTGGTCATAACCAATTAACAAAAATAAATATTTCATTTCATTTCAATATTTCATTCAATCATTATTTTAGTACACACATGCTGTAAAACAGTTATCTAATAAACGAAATATTTAAAGAGTTACCTTTCAATATTGCGTTTATCAGATAGCAGTTTTTACAGCATGTGTGTATTAAAATAACGATTGAAACTTCATAAAAGAACGAAAATTGACTATTTACCACATAGCGACTTTTGCAAGCGCAACAACGATATACTCTTAGTAATATACTCACTTTCCATGAACAGCATGGATGAAATCATTATGTCCTTTCAAAGTAGATACTAGGCTTCCATCTTCCAAATTAAATACATAAACATTATTATCACCACATCCTGCATACAGTTTTGCCTCATCTTCAGACAACCATAGACTATTAACATCGGTCTGTTCCAAGGATGATGACTTTGAAGGTATCTTGATGATCCACGAAGGTTTACTTAGCTTTGAACTAACTGCATTCTTCCAATTCCATCCATAAATTTCATTAACAGTGCCAGCGATTAAAAATTTTTCTGTACTGACTAAGCTACAGACTTGCCGGCCAGATTCTAGAGTGTGAGTGTATTTCGGCTTATTGTAGTCTGGGGTCAGAAGCTCCACAACCGGATTAAGGATTCGATCCAGGCTAAAAAAGAACGACAATGGTGTCAAGAATTCAATATGGATTTAATATAGTGTGATCTCTGACCGTAGTGTTTTGTAAAACATGTAACATGAGTCGGATAGTAAATCGAAAAAATGAAATACATAAAGTACTCACTCAAAAACAGCAATCTGACTGTAAATATTACCGGCAACCAAATATTTTCCACAGGGTGAAAGTGTTTGCGATAGAACCGTGTTGTACAGAATTTTGTCAAGCATGATTAGGTTCTGATTGCACTTTAACGCAATTATAATTGATAAATCAATATCTGAAGACTCGATTTAATTATTCTTTTTGACTCTCCTGGCGTGTAAACAAAACATTTAACATAACCTAAATCATTTTAAATGTCAATATCAATAACTTAATTTCTTTTTTTTTGGGATTTTATGATCTGGTAACTGGACCTTTAGTGTTTAGGTCAAATATTTTATTCGTATTTTATTTAGGAATAAAATGTACTGGCTACTAAGGCCTTTCATCTATTTAATATAAAAGATTCCTTCCACTTGTTCCACTGAGTTAGTCTATAATTTACTATCGTTTTTATCATCATTTATATAAATATAAGCTCCATTTAACCAAGATCACGCGCAGGAAAAATAAAATGTTAATAGTTTAGGCATGTGTCATTGACGGATTTTTGGTTAATGTAATTTAACTGTTAATCTTCCATGGTCAACAGGTTGAAAAAACTATTAATTTATTAACAGGTTTTTAAATTTTAATCGTTAGCGTTTAGCTTCAATGTATGTCAACAGTTTTGACTAGGCATGTGTAGAGATGGGTAGTGGGTGAGGAAACCCATTCTACCCGATTGGGTTAAAACTGGGTGGTTTGGGTTATAATATAACCCAGTTTTAATCCATTATCACCCATTTTGATGGGTGAAAATGAGAATCACCTTTTTTGTTTTACTTTGAGAAGTTGTATTCGTTGCTAGGCTGTAAAATGAAAGTCTGAATCCGAAATCACTCACATTTATTTGTAAAACAACATTATTCATTATCACTTGAAGCGATTAATGACGGACATAGATGGGTGAGGGAAGTAGTAGGGCGAGATGGATGTAGCCCTGCATATTTTTGGCAGTGAATCAGGCATGCAATCCGCAGCATTGTCGCTTAAATCTTCTACGTGATTGTTCAATAAAATCCTGATGTATGATAAGTATGTTAGTTTTTCTACCCTTTTCGTCGTGAGCTTATTTTTTAGGGTCTTGTAGCCGAATGGCAAAGAACGGAACACTTATAGATTCGTCATGTCTGTCTGTCTGTCCGTCCGTAAGTCATAGCAATTTTATACTGAAACTATATTAGGGCTACACATGTGAAACTTGGTAGGTAGATGTATTCTGTTAACCGCTTTCCGATATATATACAAAAATAAAAATATATGAGTAGCACCCCTTATGGCACTGAAACTAAAAAAATCATCAAGTTCAATTCAAGGGTCTAAATAAGTAAGCAGCAAAATATAGGTTTAAGGTGAACTTAAATTCTCTCATCAACTTTCATTAAAATTTCGTCTTTTTCTGTATTTCCTATTTCATTACTTCCGGTAAACTGAAAAGTAGCTTTGGTTTAATATTTGTCAGTATCAAAAATACCTTGTGGATATCGTTTATCATTTCCTTCTCACTCAAATATTGTCTTTTTTATTTATAATAGGCTTGCCTTTGACCACCATCTCACCTGATGGTAAGTGATGATGTGATCGAATGTGGAGCACGCTTACCTAAAAGTAATCTATTCACTCTTGAGTTTAAGGCTCCAAGGTTATAGCTATCAGGAAACACAGACTCCGGCAGGAAATTCCACTCCTTAGCCGTACGCACAATGAAAGTATTCCCAAAAGGTTTTGTGCGTATGTGTGGTATATCCACTATGTAACGATAGCGCATCGCCGTTTGTCTTGTAGTCCGATGATGGAACGGGCTTGGCGGAATTAGATTGTGTAATTCCATCATCACACACTCTTCAAAATTTAACCGATTGACTACCGACTCGTCGTCAATGTTCAAGGCTCAGCAGCTTTGCCTCGACCAGTGCATCGTTGTCAATAAGTCTTTTGGCTCGTTTCTCGATAGACTCAAGTGCGTCCAGTTGGTACTTGGCAGATCCATCCTAAAGATGAGAGCAGTACTCCATAGACGATCGAACCTGGGCTTGATACAGATTGAGCAGCTGTTCTGGTATGAAATACCGTCGCACCTTTGCTAGGATTCCCAATTTTTTTGATACTATTTGAGCCTTAGACTCAATAAACGGACCAAAATTGAGGGAGGAAGTTAGTGTAACTGTTACCCCAAGAAGCTCAATATAATCGGTTATCGGCACGGTTACACCACGGAAAGTAGGAGCCGGTTCGAATTAGCTCTTTTTTGCAGAAAAGAGATATGACTGGGTCTTAGCTGCATTAAACATGACCAAGTTGGCATCGCCCCATACGGGGACAGCCTTTAAGGACAAGTTCACGTGCCCAACCATGTCCTCACGGAGAGACTGGATCTGTGACCTACCGGCACGCGCGCTGAACACAAATCTCTCAGCAACAGTGCTGCCGTCTGCATACCCAAAGGTAGCGGGCATAAGCAGGTCATTAATGTGCAGCAAGAATAGAGTTGCGTTGAGAGAACTGACATTAATTGCCAATTCAGCCTTCAATGACCACTCGAATGGGCCAATCTCTCAGGAAGTCTTCAAACCAAACGCAAAGTTGAGTGGGTAAGCCGAGAGAAGAAAGCTTAGCTTAAGGCTATCGTGCCAAACACTGTCAAAAGCCTTAGATGTCAAACTTTTGGAAAATTGTGCACGCTTACTGTTTGTAAGCGTGCACAATTTTCCAAAAGTTTTCATCAACGCTGATCTTTCTTCTGCAGTTAGAAGCATAACTTTTTGATGTACAGCTAAGGACTGCAAGACAATTTTTATGTTTTCAATAGGTCATTACTTCAATATACCTCTTCTGGTCTACGCAGCGCACGCGAGTAGAGCTCGCAGTAGGCAAGATTTTTTGCGATGTCTTTAGCAACAATCGTTATATTTCAGTCATTTTACATAAAACCATAATAAATTACACCTAAACCTTCCTCAGGAATCACACTATCTATTGGTGAAAACCGTAACAAAATCCGTCCGGTAGGTTTTGAACGTATCGCATTCATACAGACAGACAGACGCGACAGGGGACTTCTTTTTATAATGTGTAAGGGTTTTTACTCGTATGTCGATTTTCTGCTGTTCCAATAAGTTTAATAAAGACTGGTTCTGGTTTTGCTATTATTATATTTATATTGCCTTCATTTCTACAATTTGACCAACTGTTAGATACATTGTGCAAACATGTTTGCAGCTATGCCTCAACCCGGTTGTAACATCTGCTTACTTTAAAACAAAAATGACGAAATAATTTGTTATCACCCGATGAAATGGGTTATTGGGTTGAAATGGTATATTATTGGGTTGAAATGGGTTATTATAGGATTTTAACCCACTTGTGGGTTTTAGCCCGGGTGAAAACCCATCTCTAGGCATGTGTCATTGACGGATTTCTTATTTATATAATTTAACAAGTTGAAAAATCTGTTTGTAAAAAAAAATCAAATTTGCAAAATTTACTGAAAATGATTGATATGATAAGAATTAAGATTTATATTTTGAGCTGTAATGACCATGATCCAGTATCCAGGCGAACTTAAAAGATCATCTGAATTTATCTATACTAATATTATAAAGCGGAAAAGTTTGTTTGTTTGTTTACTTGAACGCGCTAATCTTCGAAAGTACTGGGTGGATTTGGATCCAATTTGGTACGGAAGTAGCTTGAAGCTTGAGGAAGGTTATAGGCTACTTTTTACGCGACTGCAAAAAGGAGAGTTATGTTTTTACCGTGATAGAATCCACGGGTGCGAAGCCCCGCGTGAGTACTATTATACAATAATCAGCAATGTCATTTTTTTTTCTTTTGTTGTTTATTTAATATTTCCCAATCGTTTTTTTTGGTTTTGGCATTGCACTATTCGTGCTTATTGCCACTGACAATATTTTATTTGATCAAAACGTAGGAATCAAGTATTCGCAAAATTATAAAATAATACAACAGGAAATTTGGAATAGGAAAGGAGATTAGTTTTATTCAATAAATATAATAATAAATAATAACACGATAAATGGATATTTAGTACAACAGAAAACTGTACATAACCATTTAACGCCACCATGTAGCCCAACAAAAAGGCCGACTCGGTGCATAAACTAAGTACATGGTAAAATAAGTACGTATAAAAAAAATATTATTGCTTAAATAGCTACATCGTTATTTACAAGAAAAAGAGCTATGGTTTTATAAATATCTACATTAAAATTAAACAAAATACATAAAATAGAAGTGGGAAAAGGGACTCGGAGGGAAACAAGGCTTTGGAAAAATGAGGAGTGGTCATAAAGGGGGCAGGAAAAAATTTCCCAATCGTTATTTATAGTGTGTATTTTTTTGTTTTGGTCTATTTAAATGTCGAAAATCGGCCTTCGGCGTTTGCATTTAAAAATATAATAGTTTTGTAATACATTGACGAAAATTAACAGCTAATATTTTCAACCTGTTTTCGGAAATGTACAATGTGCAAAAACTTTGAGCGCGTTGACGAAAATAAACAGCTAATATTTTCAACCTGTTCTTTCATTGATGAATAACAGTTAACTCGTTGATGAATGAAAAGTCGTTAAAAAAACAGTTTATTGATTCAACACGCATCTCTAGTTAATACCAAATTGTTTTCATTCAATGTGCTCAATAAAGTTTATGAAAGTTAAAAATAATTGTTTTTTATTTGTTAATTAATTTTATTGTCTTAATGCCAATTTATAATTATAATACCGGTAGTGTATAATATTCAATTTGATTTAGGCCGGTCAAAGACGTTCGGTTTCCGAATTAACCCCTTCCTGCATGGATTTTTGTATCTTAGCGGAAAAAAAAATGTTGTATTTCAGAGTTTATGGAATCCATAAAAAATAATAAAAAAATGTAGCAGTCTCTATTAATTTTTTATAAATTTTAAAAAAACATTGCATATTTGGTACGGCATGCATTTTATATACCTCCATGGAATATACCAAATATGGGACGAAATGTAATCAGACCAACTTTTATCATCGCCCTATCAATAAAACAATTTATTATAGTCTAATATCAAATATCCTCTTTATTGGAAACAAACTAGCATAACCGTAATCTAATAACATGAAACAAAACAGCAATCAGCCACTACATTTACTCAAGTATTACTGCATCTAGAGGAGTATGATACTCCAGAAAACAATCCAGAAGACAAAAGTCGCATAGGTACCAAACAAATACCTATTTACCTACTTATAAGTGCTGTAATTCATGTACAGAAAACAAAATATACGTAACGTGCGAACTTTAGCACACATGTCTTATGAAATTGAATTCATGTTGATTTTATTGCATACCGTGTCATATGTGAACAAATGCAATTTACCGCCATCTGCATACGGTCTAGACATGAGTAACTCCGGACACGTCTATATCTTTGGATATATATCCATACGCGGATATATATCCACACCTTCCCTGTCAAAAAAATTAACATATCCTATATCCAAATAGTTCCGAGCGCTTCGACTGGCTACGACTTGCGTGAGTGAGACAGGGGAGCGCAGCGCACGGCTCCGGCTCGCAAAGCAAATTTCCGAAACGACACGAGTATATCCGAAGTCGAACTCAGCGATGTATAACCCATGTAATTTAAGGGCTAAAGCGCTTTAAGATAATAAACTTAATAGACGCACCCTTTTAAGATCGGAGTTTGGTTTTGCTTTAAAGCGACAGAGCAGCTATTGCGACCATATTGCGTAAACTATTCCCTCTTGAAATCAAAGCGTTTCTCTGTTATTGTTTATATTATTTACGAAATACAATTATATGCAAGCTTTTGAGCAATTATGTTTTGTTTACTCGATCGTATGAGATTTTGTTCAGTCAGTACTGTGTGTTTCTATGTTAATTGTAAATGAAAGATAATTAGTTAGTAGTATTAGGACTCGTTATTTGTGTGTGCTGTGAACATCAACATTCTATAATATAACCTTTATTTTTTTTAAAGTGCAAAATTGTACGGATACTACTGGGTGCTGCGCGGCGACCTCCCTGACGGCGTCAGCGTAATATGTTACGCTGACGACACGCTCGTCCTGGCGCAGGGAGAGTCGCACCAGGAGGCGGCCGACCTGGCGACGCAAGCGGTTGCGACAGTCGTTCATAGGATCCGGCAGTTGGGACTCGACGTGGCGCTGCACAAGACAGAGGCCATGTGCTTCCATGGCGGTCGGAACGCGCCACGGACCGAGTCCCACATAACGGTGGAGGAGGTTCGCATCGGCGTCGGGAGGACGATGAAGTACCTGGGACTCGTCCTCGACAGCCGGTGGATCTTCAGGGAGCATTTCCTGAGTTTGGCCCCAAAGCTGAACCGGGCAGCAGCCGCCTTCAGGCGACTCCTGCCTAATCTCAGCGGGCCAAACGCCTCCTGCCGAAGGCTGTACGCCGGCGTCGTGCGGTCCATGGCCCTCTACGAGGCCCCCGTGTGGGCCCTGAGCATCCGGACGCGACCACTAAAGTTGGTCGCATGCCAGAGGGTCATGGCTATCCGAATGATCCGGGGATACCGCACGATCGCCGGCGAATCGGCCAACCTCCTTGCCGGATTGCTGCCCTGGGATCTGGAGGCGACTGCCCTCCAGCGCGTCTATGAATGGCGCGTGGAGGCGCAGCGCCGGGGCGTATCCCCGCTGCCTCGAGAAGTCGAGGCGCGGCGGGAAGAGCTCCGGCGCGATCTCAGGGCAGTATGGAGGGAGCGACTGTCGCAACCGACGGCCGGGCACGCCGCAATTGCAGCGGTAAGACCCCTCTTTGAGGAGTGGCTAGATCGGCATCACGGCGTCCTGACCTACCGCATGACGCAGGTCCTCACCAGACACGGAAGTTTCGGGAGGTACCTGTGTCTGATGGGAAAGGAAGAAACGCCTGGGTGTCACCACTGCGAGGGTCACCCTGAGGACACAGTCGAGCACACGGTGCAGGACTGCCCAGCTTGGGCAGAGCATCGACGTGTCCTCACGGCGACGATAGGCGGAGACCTCTCGCGCCCGGCATTGGTCGAGGCCATGCTACGGGGCGAGAGGGAGTGGGAAGCGGTCGCCTCCTTCTGCGAAGCAGTCATACTTCCGAAGGAGGAGGCGGGCCGTATGAGGGAGAGGATAGCGTCCTCCCTCCAGCCCAGCCGCAGTGGTAGACGCCCACGGCGTCGGACGTCGGCCGACGATCTCCGGCCACCGTAGGCGCGGGCATGCGGACAGCGAGTAAAGGGCAACTCGCTGTCCGACCATGGACCAGCCCCGGGTCGACGGCGCGTTGTGTTCCACGCGCGCCTCAAAGAGCGTCAGCAACATGACGAGGCCCCCCCTGCAGAGGGCCGAAGCCTGCCGGGGTCGTGGGACTTATCCCATTACCGTGGCCCCGGTACGTAAAGGGTTATTGAAGGAACACCGTCGATTTTAATCAGTAAAAGTCTGACAGTCCCTCCCACCCTGCCCGAGGTGGGAGGACTTGATAATTTTAACACGCTAAAAAAAAAAAGGCTGTTTTGTTAATAACCTAATAGTTAAAACATTATTATTTTTCAACAACAATTTTGCGGATTTATCAGTCTTGAGCTACATTAGAACTAAGTTCGAGATATACCAGATATAGATATACCAACCAGACATCTCACCTCACTCCGCGGATCTGTTTAAAAGTCGGAATTACCTTATCTCACTCCTTAGTTTACTTCACTCCCGGATATATTAAGCGGATATGGATATGTTAATCGGATATATATCTTTACTTGGAATGATATAGTACATATTAAATCTCTTTCCGGATATAGTTAGCCCATGCCTTTACGGTCCCATATATGGGTAGTACAATTGAGACAACACTGCATGTTGTCCCGAATATACACACAACAAAAACGCAGCATCAATTTGCAATCAATGAGGATCTGGTTTTGTTTCTTAAATTTTTAGACTCACTTATGATGGTTTTATTCAAAGAAATATGTGCAAACCGAAATATTCATAGGATTCTGAGAAATTTAGGTACAAATACAGAGCTACTAGTCAGTTTGAAATCAAACGTACCTGGACGGTGACGTCCAGGTACGTTTGATTTCAAACTGACTTTAATCACAGATAACTTTAAATAAGTCAGAGACTTTAATCTTTTTCTATCAAGACTGCCAACATTTCACCGCTACTAAACGTTAAAGTACACACCTAGTCTTTGGTTTCTAATGTCGTTATAACTCAAACTTGAAAAGAAATTAAATTTATGCCAAAAAAGTTTGATGTGCAAATATGGGACGCAATGCGGTAAGGGGTTAAGTTTCCTTATCAGGATAAGATTCGGAAACCAAAATGTTCAACAAGGCGTACGATTCCGAACGTTTGAGGCCGGCCTTAATGCTATTTTGAATTTTCCGCAGTGGTAACTCTGACACAAAGTAGGGATGGACATTTAAAATATACATCGATGTTTTTTCCGATGTAATGCATCGATCGGTTGCATCGATGTTAATACGATGTATTGATAAATACATCGATGTTTTTAAAACATCGATTGTTTTCGCAATGAAATGTTTAGGTCTTAAAGAAAACTAGGTAAGTACAAGGAAAAATATCTATTAAAATTCACAATCACACAGCCAACACAGCTTTATTTTCTTTACATATTCCAATATTTTTTTCAGTGCTATGTAAAAACAAAAGTTTAAGTACTTAATCTTTTTCCCTTCCATCGGTTTCTATGCTCAGTCAAAACTAGCCCTGCCTGTGAAAAAAGTCTTTCTGAAGGGACAGATGTGCCAACCATTGTTAAATACTTAAAAGCTATTCCGTACTGCTCCGGGAATTGTATTTTATAATCCCTCCAGATTTCTAACGGATTCTCGTTCAGTCTTCCAACAGGAGTTCTGAGATAAACTGAAAGTTCGTCAGACAAAACATATTCAGATTTGTTACTTTTCCAGTTATGATGCACTAACTTATGGTAATTACTCTATAATGAAAAGGTGTCTTTATTTTTATCGGACTTGTCAGAATCGGATTCAGGTTCTTCATTGCTTTGCAAATTCTTTTTCATGAAATCTTTACAGCACGATACAGCACATTGCAGATGCTCTAGGTTGGTGGAAGAGAATATCATTTATGACACTACGGAGTTCTAAAAATCTTTGTAACATGTAATATATACTGTTCCAACGTGTGTCCACGCTTTGTATTAATTTTGTCCCAGCAGGAGACTCCGCAGCCACAGCGGTAGCTTTACGCAACTCATCACTAGCAATGCAACTCTGTTTGAACTAAGTTACTTTAGAAACGATGTTTAGTTTTTACTTTAGAAACAATGTTTCTCCAATCAGTACACATCATTGTGCCCTCAGCCACAAAATTCTAAGTATGGGCAAAACATGGGATGTGTTTCCTTCTACCGAACGCTAAGTCGATCGCCTTAACTATATTCGCTGTGTTGTCAGTAACAACAGCTGTCGCATTCTCTTGATATATTTTCCAATCTTGGCAAGCCTTTAATAGAATTTCAGAAAGATAGTCTGATGTATGTCTTTCATCCAATTCGTACACGCCTAAAGTGACTGCAACTAGTTCAATGTCTATTCCGAAATGTGCTGTGATGCCCAAAAAACTTTTCATGTTTAAGATATCCGACCAAATATCCGTTGTTAAGGTTATATCTTCTATAGAGGACAACATTTTTTTAATTGTTTCTGAAATTGTTTCATACGTTTCGTCCAACCAGCGTCTTAGGTCATGCTCATAGTACACTCATCTCATATTTTGCGTATTCGATGCATCGAATGAAAAACATCGATATATACTCGATGCTGAAGTATTAACAATACCTTGGTTCAGTACGATGCATCGTTACTATACATCGAGTATTTAAAATACATCGATGTATATCGTCCATCCCTAACACAAAGTCAATCATAAAAAAAATCAGAATCAGCCAAGATGGACGTGTATCCAATGAATAAAAATTAAAATAACGAGGTGCTTGTAAATGGTGAGATATTTGTGTAGGTATTGACCTAAATAACTTTGTAAGTTTGTCTGTGACATCGCAGTAAATTCATTTTACTTTTGACACATACATTGTGTTCGCCCGGTGCAGTCATACCCATAGTACAGCATGCCATAAGATTGATTTATGATTTTTAGGTAAATAAACCGGCAAAATGTATAATGGTATTGGTTTAACGACGCCACGGGGTTCTGGTACAAATGGTTATGTGCAAAGAAACTGGGCAGGAGTGCGGAAGACTAAAGATTCGGTGAATTATCGCACTGAAGAAGAAATAGCCAAGTTGGACTCTGCGTCAAATAAACAACCAAATCGGGAAATTCTCGACCATGAGAGGAAGAGGAAGATAGAGGTGAAGTGCGCAGAACTTGAAGACAGTCTCGAGGAGCAGGGGTGAGTGACTTATATGAACTTTTACTTGTTTATCGTTCTTGTTTTTAGTGTATAAATTTACGTGACGTAATAGTTTCTGAATTCTGAAGTAATTGGAATAGTTATTATTGTTCAGTACCGTTTTTCATGCATTTTATACCGTTCACGTCATTCTGAGTCAAGAAAAGTCTTAGTTGTACAAAATTTGGTAAATGAGATCAATGTATTAGCATTTTCTAACATTGTATGCATAATCATATATAATTAGTAAGTTATTGTGATTCATTGATTTTCGATGCATCAAATTAAATGATATGTAAATACAATATAAATACTATTAATATTGTATAATATATTTACTACTACTATTGAAAATATGGAAGTCAACCCAACTCGTTCCAAACGATGCTAGATCCAAGACTTTTTAAAATCAAAAGAAATAACATATTCTTAGACATTTATACTACTACTGCAAAATCATACTTTTTGTATTTTATAAACAAAGACTTTTTGTTTGATTGATTTTACTGCTTAAACTAAGTAAACAAGCATTAGGGAAGCACATTAGTCCAAGGAAGTGATTAACCTTTACAAAGTTATTTTCTATATTAAAGTCAAGAAACTTTCTTTTGAACTAATTGGTAGCCAGCTCATGTAAATTTACAATTAAATGAAAAAATATGTATAATAACAAATTAATGCATAGTCTCATAGTTTTGCATAATCTATTTTATTTTTGGACCATTGTTGGCACAGTGATTATAGGCACAACTTACGAGTTGTAATTTGGTTTGAATTTAGCAAAGCGAATTACTTTGCATGATTTCCATATTTTGCTCTTAAAATCTGCTTAGCATTTTCTGAATGACATCAGGATCAGCTTTAAATCTATGATATCAGCTGAGACTAGTTTTTATACAACATGTAATTTAAAGGGTATATACATACCGAGTGCATGGCTGCTTTGGATGATAACAAACAATATGGCAAAGGTTTTCTAATCCTATGTCTACATGTGTGGAACATATTAGAAATTTCATAGAGCAACTGCCTATCAGACAATCTCCACCACCCTGTAGCTGGGTTAAACAATACCACTTATTTTAGGGCTGATTAAATAAATAAATAAATAATAATTTATTGAAAATAAAAATATTACATCTTTCAAGTGAAGCCCCTGACTCCTGTGCTAGGCGAACCTGTGTTACAGGAATCAGTGTCCTACTCTATACATGAATACACATTTTAATTTTTATGTAATAAATTTCAAACAAAAAGTAACATTAGAAGGTATAGAATAATAATATTCCACAACTTTTCACACAACGCCATCTAGTCCCAAACTAAGCAGAGCTTGTGGTATGGGTACTAGACAACTGATAAACATACATATATATTTCTAAATACATACATATTATAGATAAATTACACCCAGACAAAGAACAAATGACCGTGCTCATCACACAAACATTTGTCCTAGGTGGGAATTGAACCCACGACCTTGCGCACGGCAGTCAGGGCCACGGACCACTATACCAACGGGCCTGTCATAGAGAATACCTATAACCACTGTCGAATGTATAAGTGACACTGGATTAATATACTTTCTTAAAGAGGAATCTCAAGAGGGTCACCCATCCCATTGGCAAGTTCTGTAGACCTTTGGGATTGATCTGTGCGGCTGTTGTTATTTAAACATGAGCCATAAGGAAACCGGTTCATCCTCCGACCACAAATCTGAAGTCATGCAACATCCACCAACATCACTGGGACCATGTGGTGGACTATGGGCCTTTCTCTTACTAAGAGGAGAGACCTATATCCCAGCTGTGGGAACTGTATTTTGCTTTTTATTGCTTTTCTATATTGCATTAGTAGATAGCAGTGGCGAAGGGTGAATTTTCATAAAAGGGAAGCCAGACCAAAAAATGCTTACCTTGCTCAAGTGTGATGCGTGAATTCCGGTAACTGTGGCCCTGTGGCTGACTTCGAAATAAATAATTATTTGTTTAATTGAAAATAATAGATTACTATTTATATATAAAATAATAGACTAATATTTGCCAATTTCAAAAGGGAAGCCGGTAGGAATCGAGTTGTATGGAGCCTTTGCCACTGGTAGATAGTATTTTTTAATCATACTGTAACCAATCTTAATTAAATAGTAATGTTCTTAATTAATAATCTTGTAATTTGCTGTCCTTAATGGCTTGAATAAAACATGACTATTACAATAATTTAGGTTGTATATTACTCAATGTTTTGGCAATATTGAGTAAAAAAGTTTAATAGTTTTTGGAGCTGAGCCAGTAGTAATAGACTGACTTTATTTGTTTTTCATATTGTTTTATCAGCTCAATAATAAAGTCTTTAAAGTTACTTTTGAAATCTGAAAATGAATAAAGTTCAATGCTTCATTGTGCATAGATGATATTGATGCATTATCCCCATGAATTTTTATATTGATCTTCCGAGATTTTGGAAATACACAATACCTGCCTGATCAATAAAATTCTATACATATAATAAAACAGTAAAAAAAGTGTGTCTGTACATTTAAAATTTTATACTAAAATAATAATTGGTCAACAAATTTTTTTATCTTCCAAAACAATGGTTATTTCATAAAGAACTATTGATAGCGTGTATAATCCTTCAAGAAACCATAATCTATCAGGTCTAAATTCTGAATAATCTGTTGAAAAAGTGTTGAAATTTCATGACTTTATACAAAGTGACCTGTTATATGTAAATGATTTGAAATAAATATGTTGTAAAGAATGATTCCTGCTCTCTTTATTGCACTTTTAATCAAGTTTCTATAGCTTTCCTTTCCTGAAATATAGACGTTTGAAATGTTGACAGCTTTTTCCATAGAAATTCCTAAAGGTGAATTGTAGGGAAAAAATGTATCATAATTCAAAACATTTATACTTTAGTGATGGGAGATGGTAGAGAGTTGATTCAAAGAGCAATGTGGCAGGACGTATACTTTACGACATATTTATTATTGTTTTCTTCGATAAAGTTGTTCACTTAGTACAAAGTCATGAAATATGCAAAAATGATGAAATTCTAGGACTTTGACAACAGATTATTCAAAATCTAGACCTGATAGACATAGTTTCTTAGAGGATTATACACGTTATGCATAGTTCTGTATGAAAATAAAATTGTTTTAAGTATTGCAAAACAAAAGTCAAAGTCGACCAGTGTAATTAAGGTGGGTTTTTTTTTTTTTTTTTTTTTTTTTTTTTAACGTGGTAAAATTATCAAATAAGTCCTCCCACTCCGGGCAGGGTGGGAGGGACTGTCAGACTTTTACTGACTAAAATCCACGGTGTTCCTTCAATAAATTCAATTTACGTACCGGGGTCACGGTAATGGGATAAGTCCCACGACCCCGGCAGGCTTCGGCCCTCTGCAGGGGAGGCCTCGTCATGTTGCTGACGCTCTTTGAGGCGCGCGTGGAACACAACGCGCCGTCGACCCGGGCATGGTCCATGGTTGGACAGCGAGTTGCCCTTTACTCGCTGTCCGCATGCCCGCGCCTACGGTGGCCGGAGATCGTCGGCCGACGTCCGACGCCGTGGGCGTCTACCACTGCGGCTGGGCTGGAGGGAGGACGCCATCCTCTCCCTCTCGCGGCCCGCCTCCTCCTTCGGAAGCATGACTGCTTCGCAGAAGGAGGCGACCGCTTCCCACTCCCTCTCGCCCCGCAGCATGGCCTCGACCAATGCCGGGCGCGAGAGGTCTCCGCCTATCGCCGCCGTGAGGACACGTCGGTGCTCTGCCCAGGCGGGGCAGTCTTGCACCGTGTGCTCTACGGTGTCCTCAGGGCGACCCTCGCAGTGGTGACACCCAGACGTTTCCTCCTTTCCCATCAGACACAGGTACCTCCCGAAACTTCCGTGTCCGGTGAGGACCTGCGTCATGCGGTAGGTCAGGACGCCGTGACGCCGATCTAGCCACTCCTCAAAGAGGGGTCTTACCGCCGCAATTGCGGCGTGCCCGAATTAAGGTGGGTTAAGAAACGTAAACACGGAAAAAAAAAAAAAAAAAAAAAAAAAAAAATTGTTTGGTCTGTTTGTACACGCTAATCTCCGGACCTACTGGATGGATTTTAATGAAATTTGGTAAGTAGATAGTTGACATCCTGGAATATCCCGGAATTCCCCACGGGATCGTGATTTACACGGAAAATCCTCCCACGCGAACGAAGTTTCGAAGCAGCTAGTAAACATTATTTTAGTACTCTGTTTATTTTCCCTCTAATTCTCAAATCAGATTTTTTTTTTCTCTGACCCAATTTTCTTACGTCTTAAGTAGCTTACATACTTACATAGATTGGCTGTTAAAATATAAGAGCTGTAACTCTATTGGTTGAATGTTATACCACCTGCAAAGTTAATGTTTCGTTATTGTATTTATATTATAAATCGGTAAAGGAAAACATCGTGAGGACACTGGCATGTCCTAGGAACAAAAAACCGAAAATATGTGAAATTCACCAACCAACACTGGTTCCGCATATTGGATAGGACATGGGTTCCCAAACTTATTTTAACTGTGACGCCTTTGGGAAGTTACTATATCGATGCTTTCCGCTACAAAGGGCGTAACTCCAAAACCCATAGTTTTGGCTATGAGCAAAAGAGTAAACAAAAAAAAACTTTCTCAAATATCTCTTTTATTTGTATACTTATAAAATTGAGTATTAGGATGAAAGTCCATAAATTTTGGCTGTCTTTTGCCTCATTTAATTACAGTTATGTACGATAGTTATTAACGAAGTTAGCAAGGAGTTACACCCCTGGAAACGAAAAAAAAATGTATATAAACCCCTTAATTAAATGACTTGATAACAAACGTCTGCGGTAAAAACCAGTTAGGCACATACAAGGGTAATTTACGTAGTTATAAAGACCATGTTTTTTCGCAAAATATGTAGATACACCCTGAAATTAATACTAAAGCAATGAATCCGTAGGCAATTTTATTAGTAAGGATGAATATAACTGAATTAATAAGGATGGGTTGTAGGTAATTTTAATATAAATAGTAATAAGTTGAGTAAAAATTAAATAAACGGTTCTAAAAATATCTAAACATATTTATTGTTAATTGGTAATATCAATTGCAATCAAATTGGAAGTTACAGGTGCCGTGAGCAAGTTGGGTTCTGGATAACACAATTATTTTATTCACTAATTATTATTATTAATTATTATTTTATACAGAATCGGCTCGCGTTTGACCAGCATCTCACCTGATGGTAAGCAATGATGTGGTCGAAGATGGAGCACACTTGCCTAGAAGTAACCTATTCACTCTTGACTTAAAGACCCCCAGGTTATAGCGATCAGAAAACACAGACTCCGGCAGGGAATTCCATGCCTTAGTCGTACGCGCAATGAACGTATTACCAAAACGTTTTGTAAGTAAGGGTGAGTAAACATCTGTTCCCGTTTAAAGTACCGTCTCACATTTGCTAGGATTCCCAACTTTTTTGCTGCTAGTTGAGCCTTAGCCTCGATAAACAAACCAAAATTGAGGGTAGAAGTTAGTGTTACCCCAAGAAGCTCAATACAATCGGTTATCGGCACGGTTACATCGCGGAAAGTAGGAGCCGGTTGGAATTGGCTCATTTTTGCGGAGAAGAAACGCCTGGGTCTTAGCTGCATTAAACTTGACCAAGTTGGCATCCCCCATTCGGAGATAGCCTTCAAGCACAAGTTCAAGCACCCAACCATCCTCACGGAGAGACTGGATCTGTGACTCACCATCACGCGCGCTGCACACATATCTCTCAGCAACTGTGCTGTCGTCTGCATACCCAAAGGTACCGGGCATAAGCAGATCATTAATGTGCAGCAAAAATGAAGTTGCTGAGAGAAACGACCCCTGAGGGACCCCGGAATTAATTGTCAATTGGCCAGACGAGCAGCCATCAATAACCACTCGAATAGACCGATCTCTCAGGAAGTCTTCAATCCAAACACAAAGTTGAGTGGGTAAACCGAAAGAAGGAAGTTTAACAATAAGGCTATCGTGCCAGACCCTATCAAAGGCCTTGGAGATGTCAAGAGAAACAGCAATTGCTTCCCCGTGCTTCTCAATGGCCTCACTCCAGATGTGAATGGCAAACGCTAGAAGATCCCCAGTTGACCGGTTTTTGCGAAAGCCGTATTGTCGGTCACTGAGGATGTCGTTGGCTTCTAGGTATGCCAGGAGCTTGCTATTAAGTACGTAACTGAGATAGGCCTGTAGTTGGCCGGGTCAGCACGACTGCCATTTTTGGGCACAGGCTGCACGTTAGCCAGCTGCCATGCTTCCGGAGACAGTTCAGGCGCACAAGTCTTAAGAACAATTGCTGGTATCCCGTCGGGGCCACTAGCTTTGTTCACGTCGAGATTACGCAGCACTCTACGGACGTCCTTCTGATGTATGCGAATATCCTATATATATATATGTAGGGCGTAACTCACATTTTGTTTTGTTGCTGTGTTTTACCCCGTTTTTTTTTTTCAAGAAAATACCTTTATTTGTAGATACAGCAAGTTTGCTGTCGTGATGAAAAAGAAATGTGTCTTACGATTTGGTTTTTCGAAAAAGAGATGTTTAGCGTTAAGAAAATGTTGGGTAGTAAAAACCATTTTTTTTAACGTAGCGCAATTTTGAATATACAGATAGAAAGAGCGTGAAAAACTAAGTAAGACTGCATCAAAAAGTCAATTTGGCCAAAATGGTCTTTACGCCCTTTGTAGCGGAAAGCGTCGATATTTTCGCGACGCCCTGGCCTTCTTGCCATACATTTACTTACTAGTTGTAATTCTAGCCTGATAAGAAAAACAGAAAGAAGCATACTTTCAGCCGCCTACACTTTATGACAAACAACATATTGAGTAAGTTCTAAATTTCCTTTAGTAATTTAAGTAAATCCGAAATTAAATTCTATACTTCTACCGTTTTTCTAAAGTTTTGTTCGTTATAGTGAATATTAAAACGAAAATTAAAAGCGTGCGTAATTTATCGACATAACACCCAATCTATTTAGATCGCCTCACGACGCCCCTAGGATAATACTGCGGAGCCCCAGGGCGTCGCGACACACGGTTTGTGAAGCCCAGGGATAGGTCTGTGTGCCAGCAGTGGGAACATAATAGGCTGAATTATTTAATTTCAAACACAACATTTCTATAAGTGTGTTTCAATTTTATAGCTACATAAAAACTGAACATAATGTTTGGCTATCGTTACCTACATAGAAGTGTTGATAAGCGAAACAAATATTAACAATACCATAGCTTCTATTATATACACAGTCAAACAACAGGAAACTATCTCTCGCAATCTCTATTCAATCTTAAAAGTAGCCTAGTCCTCCGCTTTCTTCCAGTGAATGTCCCATTAAAATTGATTAGCCGATCCAGAGTTTAGTCCGGACTAATAGGAAGACAGACAGACTAATCAATACTAATATTATAAATGTGAAAGTAACTCTGTCTGTCTGTATGTTACTACCTAAACCGCTGAACCGATTTATACGAAATTTGGCATGGGAGTAGGTTAGGACCCTGGGAAGGACATAGGATATAGTTTTTATCCCGAAATTCCTACGGGTTCGGGATTTACGCGGGAACCCCCTCCCACGCGAATGAAGTCGCGGGAAGAAGCTAGTATTTAATAAATGATTGTTTCTGTTTTAGTATCTCGTAAGTAACCGCGTTTGAGAACACAGCTATTTTGAAATCATAGACACTTCAATATTATTTAAATGTATAGATTTTGTGCTATTATAGGAAAAAAACTCCGGTCGACAAAAACGGCAATAGCACACGACCGGAGTGTGATGTTTTCCGAGGCACAGTAGTGTCACAATTACAATGTTGCCCTTGACCCACTCCAGACACAAGCATATTATACTTAGTTGGAGGTGGTTAACAAAATTGTTAGTAATATAAATTCTAACCACATTGCTAGATCTCTTTAAAAAAAAAAACTATTTTGTTACTGAAAAATTACTGGTGGAAAACCCAACAGTAATTCTACCGACTGCAACACTTATTGCTTGATGTGGGAATTGAACCAGGTTCAGAAGCCACAGTAGCTCATTAACCTGTCAAGCCTTACGAGTCGACCAGTCCAGACAAAGACCGCAACATGACGATTGCGCCAGTATTAACAAATAATTCAAAACAGTAAGACAGGGCCATCTTTTTATTCAAGCCAAAGAGGGTTTACCCCCCTTTGCGGGGCTTTCCATTTGTTACTCCTGTGCGGTAATATTCATGAACACAACACGCGAACGCTTGGCGCCAGCTAAGTGTGACCTGTCTTGCTCGAGTCCTTTATTGAGGGAAATGTTATTTTCATAGCAATGACTTGCAAAACTTTTGAGAATGAAGCCTTGGGGACTTTACAAATGACTCCCCCCTCTCTGGGTGGGGCCATTGGAAGTGTTAGACTTCTACTGACTAAAAGCCCACCCTATTCCTTCACCTGCCTTTGTGTTTTGGGCCCGCAGTATCTCGTAATCCCGAAAATTCACGCAACTCCGGCAGGTATTGGCCCTATGGGCCCTTTATAAGTGCTGAAAGCTCTTTGAGCCGTTGACTCGGGAGAGTTGGGACTTCACAAACGAATTAATTTGGATCCGCCTTGGACCTGTTTTTAAATTAGGTAATACAAACACGCTGCTTTTCGAGGTTTAGCAAGGTAGAAAAAGCGCTGTCGATGCGTTAATCTAGACAATACTTACATTTGTGGAGAGTCTAAGTGCCTTATCATACTAGCGGATTGCGAACGTCCTCAAAGCGGAGCGGGCGCGCAACGAATTCGTTACGGATACACAACGAACACGCCGCGCATGTGCAGCGAATTCGTTGCGGACGCGCAACGGGATCGCCGCGAACAGCAAAATGGACGCCATTTTGTACTGCCTCGAACAAACGCCTTTCTTCAGGTGACACTGATAATCTCAAATGCATGTCTTTATGTCTTATGTCAGTTTGCATCAAATGCTACAACTCATAAAATATAGGTCTTGACATTCGCAGGTAGGAACGAAATTGTTTTGGATTATTTTTTATTCGTTTGCAAAACAACACAAAGTAGTCGCTCTCCTCCATTCGATTAACTGATAATGGATCTTCCCAAATTCTTCGATGCTTTCGTTTTCGTCTCCGGCGTCTTCGAAGTAATAAAGCCAACAGGAGTATTTCCTCGTCGGAATCCATTTTGTTACTGAGTGTATTGTACGGCGATAATTTGCTACAAACACGCGACGAAAACGTAACGTATTTGCCACGCGTCCGCGACGTCCTCGCTGCGCAGCCGCGGCGTGTTCGCGACGCATTCGCTGCGCGATCGCTCGGCCCCGCAGCCGCTTCCAAACCGCTAGTATGATAAGGCCCTTACGATCATCAATAAGTACTCATCGTATCAGTGATCAGTCACGCAGCGAAATAAACTTACGTCTAATTAACCAAATAACCTTTTCTAGTTAAAACAACTGCAGCTCTTCTAGCCAAAATGTTACCTTTTGAAAATCCCCTGAATTCATTTCCGATTTGCCCTGATTTAGTGCCGAACTCTGCAGGCTTTTTATCCGAATAAGGAAGTACATACATATTTTATTTAACATAGGCCTACTTGGGCACTTATAAAACGTCACAAGCTCGTGCTCAGTTCGAATTGGCCGTTTCCTATAGAGAAGAACCGGCAAAAACCTCCATGCTTACTCTTTTCATCCGACCAAAAAATCGGAGGAGGTTATTAAGTCGACTTGTATATTTTTTTTATGTGTGATCACCATAGATCGGAATAGGTAGAGCTGTTTTATGGACTTGCCATAGGTTAGAATAATATGGATAATCCCCGAGTCCCGGGTTTTGGTTTTTAAGTCGTAAAATTATAAAAAAAAAAACTATTTTGGCCTTCGGGACTGTTGAAAGATTACACTTCCTTTCTGGCGGGTAAATATAAGAAGGACGGGATTAAGGATAGTATAATAAATAGATAAACTTGATTCATTAAACCACATATTTTTTTTCTACTTAATCAACAATCAATTAAACATTTTTATTCTGAAGTTGTACAAAAACATATTACCATACAAACAATTTATTTTATACATATTGACAAAAATAATGAAATTCAATAAAATCCCGTAATAGGAATCCCGTGGAATATCCATATTAACATCAATGTTTGCGGTCAATGAACCTAAATAGCTCTACCTATTCCGATCACTGGTGATCACCGATTACTGTTCTACCCCAAGGTATCGATATATAGATTTAGTGATATTCTGTCTCAGTATGAATTCCAAATTAAACTTAACATAAGTATGCAAAATTTTATTCAGTTACTAACTATTTAAATCTTACTATTACTATTGCTTAAAAACATAGGTACTATTTAAACCTTGTCCTACTTCCTTCCTACTAATATTATAAATGCGAAAGTGTGAGGGTGGATGGATGGGTGCAAAAACGAGTAAACGGATTTTGATGATACATAGGCGACAATTTATAAAGATTTTGGGTAAGTTGGCTATATATAACGATAAGTATCTAGTAAGTCGGAGAAAATCCTGTCCTCTGAGAGCTACCTTGGCGTGTTACACGAATATAATTTTTACGATAGTCTTTTTTTTTTGTATTCATTCAGTATCATTTATGTTATGTTATTCTAAGTCTTTGCCTAAGCCTGACAGACGGCTGGGTGAAAATAATTGGTGATCGCGATCATCAGTCATGCAGGGTCTGCCACAGAGATAGAAGTCTATAGGCTAAAATTTCATCTGATGGTAAGCGAGGATGGACTTCTAGGTAAGCGAGAACGCTTGCCTAGAAGTAACCTATTCAGTCTTGACTTGAAGAGCTCTAGATTATCAGGCAATACACGACTCCGGTAGAGAATTCCACTCTTTAGCTGTAGGCACCATGAAAGTACTCACAAAAATTTTTGTATGTATGGATGGATGTCTACCATGTAACGATGGCGCATCGCCGTTTGTCTTGTAGTCCGATGATGATGGATCGGGCTTGGTAGAACTAGTTGTGCAATACTATCGCACACTCTCCTAAATGTAACCCCTAGAAAACCGACAGGCTTACTACTCATAGCCAATGTTCAAGGATCTGGAGCGTCTGAGTAGATGAATGCCTCGTTGCCAATGAGCCTCTTGGGCAATTTCTCGATAGACTTAAACGTGTCAAGTTGGTATTTGGCAGAACCCATCCCAGAGATGAGAGCAGCACTCCATACGCGTTTGTTATTGCTCATCATGGTCAATGATCTCCCACAAGTTTAGGACCGGATGGAACACTGGCTCACACTGCACAAGAAAAAGCAAATTTATTTGCCGTCCTCTTTGCGGAAAGTTCACGTCTCGACACGGCGTCTAAAAAACCTCGTTGTGGCTCCGTGATGCTGGAAATTGCACTTCACGTTAAGGAAGTCCGCAAAGACCTTTCCAGTCTTCATGTAAACAAAGCTAGTGGGCCGGATGGAGTACCAGCTCGAATCTTAAAAAACTGTGCCCCGGAGTTGTCTCCTGTACTGACTCGCCTGTATCGGCTTTCTCTTAAAACCGGAGTGGTGCCCGTATCGTGGAAGCTGGCCAATGTGCAATCAGTACCCAACCTTTTTGGGTACTGATTGCAATCATTACCCAAAAAGGACTCTGCCGGCTTCTGTATTCCCTGCCACATGTGAGCCGTCAGCCTTTAAAGAAAGAGTGAACAGGCATCTTCGGGGTTCCCTCGTTCGATTGCAAACCTCATCTTACACTTACCATCAGGTGTGATCGAGGTCAGAGCGGGCTCATTCGTAATAAAAAGATGTCTGTTGTATGCCAACGCGACGATTCGAAACTACGAAAAAAAACCTTTAATTTTCCTGGAATCGAGCGAAGTTTTTCCAAATTTCGGTTTCGGCTGAAAATCCCGTTTCGGTCGGTCACTAATCAAAACCCTAGCTGATCTGTGCGACTCTCTAATAATTAATCATGTAATTAGTCTTGGTGCGGTAGTAGAAACCTTGTCGCTAAAAACTGTGACAAATACTAAAATTGTTTATTTTACCAACGCCTACATTTGTGTATTTAGTTATTTACTAACAAGTGAGCATCTTTGGTATAATTAAATAAATTAATTATTATTATAATCTAATCCAATAAGGCGTTATTACGAAACAAACGTCCAAACACAATATCGAATTTGTAAAATTTGTCGGCGTTTGTAACTCGAGTTGTAGCAACTAGCAAGTTCTCTATTAGCTTAACATACACTTGCACATGTTCACTTAGGTCACGTTGCCTTATCGAATTATTACTCAATATAATCCCTTGTTTTATTTAGCTCTATAGAAAGTACCCCCTCTAAGGCCATACGCATAGATCGCACCCTTGCTTAGGGGCGCTGGCCGTTGCGCTGGAGTCAGATCAATAATTCAACAGCGCGAGACCGGCTCGTGAACCACCCCAAATACGTATATTCAATATAAGCAGCCCCGTCGGCATTCGGCTTACAGTCGCGCAACGAGAACGTCTTATCGGGTTTTATTGTTTTCGAAAAGTAATTCTACGCCGTTATAGCGGCTCGGCGTATCATGCACTGGTAGGTATTACACTGAGAAATTTATTATAAGATTTTCATTTACGCTGGTCGGTACGCGGTCGCTCAGTGAGACATTCGTGAATCCATTGGCTGCAAGTAAACGTTCGCGCGTACGGCTGAGCACGCGTGTTATTTAGTTTTTCGTTTGTATTGTAATATTTAGTTTGTGAATAATGAGTGTATCTCTGGTATGGTTGCGTAGGTTGCCGAAGGAGGAGATAGCTGCCCGCGTGGCTGCGTTCCGGGCGAAGCTGTCCACCACCGCAGGAGACAAGGACGTGCCCAAAGACGAGTTTGGGAGAGTTGTGTGAGTCTACTTTTATTTATCCGGTTATTTATTTATCCGTTGGGTTGGAAGTGTTTACACAATATTGTTTTTTAATTAAACCTAAGAGAAAATTAAAAGGTAAATATATCTTAAAAATTTGCAGAGGAAATATATCATAGTGATAGATAGCAGGAAATAATCCATGCAATAATTCGTGCTAATGATCATGCTAACATTATAATTTACTGCTTTACATAAATCGAGATGAGTAAAAACCGTCTTGCATCCAGACTATTAAGATCACTTGCGCACGCGCATACTGTGTTGAAACTATCAATTATTTTATTACAGTTATTATAATTTAGCTAGGACAAAAAATACATAATAATTATGCGATTATCGAGCGTTCAATTTAACGTATTAAGTTTACCTTTATCGGATTTTATTTAAGGAAAAACGTGATTAATTTCCTAGTTGAAATGAGCTGTTAATAAGCACGACAAAAATAAGTATGAAAGTGTAGGTATATTACTAATGCAAACATTAGTGTTCCGTTTATTATTTTAGTACCTGTGTCTCGTGTGCGTATGCTTACACAGATGTTATAAATAAGCCCATCACTTTATATCTCTGAGATCTTCTTTTTCCAAGTGACAATAGGCGTGTCAATAAAACAAATTAGTGTCTTGTATTGGGACCGAATATGGTTTGGATAATACTCATAGAATAGCCTAAATATCGACGGGGCTTAGAGACCATCACGAGAATAGCAGACGTGGTCATTTTCCTTCCTATAAATTCTGAAATGCTTTTCGATCTGCCAAAGGATTTATGAAAATAACAATTTACTGAATAATATATTTTTTGTATTATCCTATTAATATTTTCCTACAACACCTACCGTTGTCAGGTTATCTGATTAGTCATAATCCAATGCATGAAATGAGCAAATTTCATTTTAATTTATTTTCACCTTCGAAAGGCAGAGAAAACCAGTGTTAGAAGTGGAATCGTAGTTTCAATTAATTTGATTGCCATTTTACTACCGTTAAATTAATTTTCACCGGTTATTGCTTGTTTAATTACACGGCCGGGGTCGGTTGTAACGGTGACGTAAATAAATGTGTGAGGGGAAAGTGTCAGTGTTGCCATAAGCGATGTTAGCCCAATATAGTGGTAGACAACTTGGCTAAGAAGTAGGGTCGTAATTGATATCAAAATGTTGTGCAATATTTTTTTTTGTAGTCAGTACTATTCTATTAATGGACGCAGACCTCCCTCCGATTCGTCTAGCGGTATCGATTCTGAAAGAAGAAAGAAAAAAATTAAAAGGAGGAGGGTTGATTGAGGCTTTTTTCACCCATCACAAACTCGAGAATAAAAGTTTCGATTTTCAACTGTTTATTAATGCACTTGTACAGTTGAAGATATACATTTTTTTATTCAATAAGATTTACGTGATAAATAACATAGTAAGTTTTTAAATAATTGTATTTTATATTTGTCATGATGTATATCTATACTTATAATAAATCTGTAGAGAGGTCAATTCTGTATATGAAATATATTTCCAAAATAACTATCAGGGGATGATTAGGGATCGATACTGATGCCAAAAATGTAATCAGTAAAATGTTTGTCTGTCTGTCTGTCTGTATAACCGTTATAGAAACAAAAACTACTCGACGGATTTTAACGAAACTTGGTACAATTATTTTTCATACTCCTGAGCTGGTTATAGTATACTTTTCATCACGCTACAATCAATAGGAGCAGAGCAGTGAAGAGAAATGTTGAGAAAACGGGAGAAGTTACTCCATTTTTTAAGCTTCCGTCGCGTAACCTTAATGGTTAAAGCTACACAGAAATCATTTCATGTCGGAAATGTTCTCCTTAAAATTATATAAAAAATTTTATGGTTGACTCACAATAACACATGTAACTCCCGATAGCTTAGCAGTTCGAAGCTTTCTGATTATAATATTTATTTACTCTTACGTTTATAACACTCTCATATAGTCTCATATAATTGAAAAAGTTAACATTATTAACTATTCCATAAAAAAGAATCACATAAATCGGTATAGAAACACCAAAGTTATACATGAAATACGCTAATAATAAGCCATCGCACGTGAATACTGAATCATACTATAAGGATTATTTTTGAGAATCGGTCGCCGCGCTCGACGCGTCTCACGGCCGAAGGTATAAAAAGGCGGGGCGTCCGAGCGCGAGCTTCTTCAGCTACCCCGTCCGATTACCATATATAAAATACTTTATTTTCAGACCAAAGTCCATATAGAGATACATTTACACATAAACAAAAAATAAACACACAAATCTATATAAATATAAAAGAAAGTCGTGTTAGTTACACTATGAACGGCTGAACCGATTTAACTGAAAATTGGTAGGGAGGTAGCTTAGAACCAGGAGACAGACATAGGATATTTTTATCCCGGAATTCCCATGATATCGGGATTTAGGTGGGAAAAACCTCCCACGCGAACGAAGTTGCGGGCAAAAGCTAGTTATTAAATAAAATTTATATCACATCATGTGGCTGATGAGCGAAAAAAGCCTCTTATCAACCTTCCTCCTTTCACCCAGATTATGAATCCAATATACTTCGTAAACAAAATTGTGTATGCTTCAGTCAGACAACGATTGCCTGGCGCTGTTTTTCAACTGGACCTTATGTAGCGAGAACGTGCTACAGATGTAAATCAGCTTTATAGTAATTATATGCGTCGGTATGTATTCTGCGCCTCTTCCGTGAACATTTTTGAAACTAAAGTAATTCTTAATGATAAATGATCTTAATTTTGCAAATTGGTTATTAAATAGCACTTTCACACATTTTTTTATCGTAAAAAACTAGATGAAACCGTTATTTCCTATGCTTGACTTCTATGAGAAGACCGGAACAAACTCAGAGGTCAAAATCTCTTTTAAAGCCCATACAATCTGTACTGGTCAAATTATAAATGAGAACCTTTAAATTCTGAGGTGATCGTTTGAGGAAAGGTGCACACGGAATAGGCCTGTCCAGGCAGTGCAAGCATTTGTCAGATAACGTATAGCTCAACTTAAAACTTAACTAAAGGAGCTCAACGGTTTGACCAAAGACTATAAAACCACATGACCGCGCATACAGTGCCCCGACGCTCGAAACTATTAGGCTTTTTGCACGTATACAACGTGTAACGGAAACCCCATATCTATCCAAAGGGGCTGAAGACAACATCTGGTATGGAGTCTCTATGCACAGTTTCAGCTCAAAATAAGTGACACAAAGAATTGATACCAAATTATCGGTTTCATATGTTTCTTGAATACCAATCATAACAAACGTGTCACAGCACTACGAGGGTCAATAACTTTCCACGTCACTTGTCAATAACACGGTGATTCTCTTCGTTCTTCTTAATTTGAAAATTCTGCCTCTGGTATCAATGTATTGAATCTTCTATTACATAATAATGTTTTCATGCGCATTGAAGTGGTGTGGAAAACATTCTCAGAAATCTAGATACTAAATGGATGACATAACTATTCATCAGTAATGAAATACCTAAAAATATTTTTTTTTTATTTAATCAAATTATAAGCCACCGCAGGGGTTTATTTAAAACTAGCTTTTGCCCGCGACTTCGTCCGCGTGGATTAGTTACTTTGGGCTAACGTTAAATTTAACCCCGATTTTGAAGTATTCTTCATTGGCGCTCCGCTCCTATTGGCCTTAGCGTAATGATATAGAGCCTATATAGCCTTTCTCTATAAATTGACTATTTAATTAAAAAATAATTTTTCAATTCGAACCAGTAGTTCCTGAGATTATCGCGTTCAAACAAACAAACAAACAAACTCTTCAGCCTTATATTATTAGTATAGATAGCTGTTGCCCGCGACTTCATCCACGTTTCCGTCGTTTTTCGTAAAAAAAAAGTAGCCTATGTCCTTCCTCACGGTTCAGTGATTTTGATGTAACAGACAGATTAACTTTCGTAATTTAGTAGGAAAATATAATATGTCAATCTATAATACTGTTGAAAAATATCGCAATACCGAACCGCACAATATTATTGTTAATAGCTGTGCCCGCGACTCCGTAAGCGTGTAACTCCTTGTGTGTTATTAAGTTAATGTATTGGTAATATTTTTTAGATCACGTTCACATGAGGCTTAAGTACCTATAGAACGAAAATACTTCAGCGCAAAGCTTCCGGGTAAACTATGTTGAAAGTTGACCCGTCCGGCACGTGAACATAAAGATTTCTAGAACTGCTAACCCAGGAAAGAGCGACGTACAACTGACCATGCGAGAAACAACTGACACCGAGATCTACTCCAGCAACACGAAAAGTCTGCCCTTGAGCCTTATTAATTGTCATTGCATAACACACCGATACTGGGAATTGCGTTCTTTTAAATTGGAATGGAAAATTATTTGGTATTATGGGAATTCTGGGAATAAAGACGGTTTCTCCTGCACCGCAACCTGTTAAAATTTGAGCCTCGATTATATTTTGTTGCAACTGGGTTACTTTTAGCCAAGTTCCATTGCAAAGTTGTGGTGGTTTTAAATTTCGGAGCAGAATAATAATCAGAAAGCTTCGAACTGCTAAGCTATCGGGAGTCACATGTGTTATTATGAGTCAACCATAAAAGATAGATATATGCTGTTGTGGGATATTTTTTATATAATTTTAAGGAGAACATTTCCGTCGTAAATGATTTCTGTGTAGCTTTAACCATTAAGGTTGCACTCGCGACGGAAGCTTAAAAAGTGGAGTAATTTCTCCCGTTTTCCCAACATTTCCCTTCACTGCTCTGCTCCTATTGATTGTAGCGTGATGAAAAGTATACTATAACCAGCTCAGGAGTATGAAAAATAATTATACCAAGTTTCGTTAAAATCCGTCGAGTAGTTTTTGTTTCTATAACGGTTATACAGACAGACAGACAGACAAAAGTTTTACTGATTGCATTTTTGGCATCAGTATTGATCCCTAATCACCCCCTGATAGTTATTTTGTAAATATATTTCATGTACAGAATTGAACTCTCTACAGATTTATTATAAGTATAGATGGTGGTTTAGGTGAGCAAGCCCACGGTTGAGTCGCGCGTTGATGTCATTTGGAAAAGTCTCTTTCTTTTATTAAGAAATTCTATTCTTTTATCCCTTTCTTTCTCAGTGTATTTTTATAGTAAAAATCTGTGCTGAAAATACAACTTTAACGTCTGATACTGATAAACGTACTAACTAAAACTTTAACGTCTGAATACGATATAGATAATTACAAAATTTTAAATTTAACTATTTTTTTAAATTCAGTTCAGTTACTATCTACTTATCTACGTTTAACCGACTTTAAAAAAGGAGGAAGTTCTAAAGGGTTTTCTTCTGTAACATGCATGTTTTCGTTTAAGATTTCCGAAGATTCCAGAATTAAAATTACAGTGGTTACTAGGGAATAAGGTTAGTAGGGAATATTGGTTTCTAATTTTGTTATTATTGATGTAATGTTGAGAAGAGTCAAATCGTGAAAATAAGATACCTATATTCATTCTTTTTAGGCTTCAAATAGTCTGGCGGACTCTAATACTAATTAACTTGGGCCTTAATTAAAATATTTTTACTATGGGATAATTACTCGGTATTTTTACAAGGGTAACATCAATTTTATCAATATCGACTACTTTCCCTTAATCAAGTAGACCAATCCCTAACCAGGCATATCTACGCAACTTGACCTTGAACTGACCAATTACAGCTCTGCATTTCTCTCTCGCCCGACCGGAAACAGTGAGTCGTTTTCTTCAAAGAAATCGGCCTATACGCTCTCTAGTAGTTATATACTCTCTTGGTTTGATGAACTATTTCAAGGTAAGGACGTAACTATAATCTTCATATCATATAGACGATCTAGTCTATATGAATAGGCGGCGAATCACTACTGAGCTTACAAACGAGAACACATTAGAACAAAATAGGCCGCGGCGTTATCATACGTATATCCAAAACATGCACTGGTTATTTTCGTTAGGTTTTTTACAACTACGCCAAATAACTTTGTTTTTTATAGTGTTTGTATGAATTACAAAGTTTAATTTGTGGTACCTATTAGAAAATATGCTGTATCTCAAAAACTGCTGACCCAATCTCGTTCAAACCAATTTTGGTTGAAAGTTTATATTAAGATCTACTGACATACCTATATATTTTTTTAGATTTTTCAATCCATTATTATAGAAGTTAGAGGGGGGACGGGACACATTTTACCACTTTGGAAGCGTATATCTTTTAAACGATTAACTTTATGAAAAAGTGATGTTAGAAACCTCCAATGTCATTTTTGAAGATCTGTCTATAGATACCACACACGCATAGGTTTCAAGAAAAAAATAATTTCAGTTTCAATTCCATGTATGAGAAGCCCCCCTTTATTTAAAAAAAAATTTTTTATTTTCTTTAAATCGGAAAGCGGTTTACAGAATACATCTACCTACGAAGTTTCGTGTATAGTCCTAATAGTTTCGGAATAAAATGGCTGTGACATACGGACGGACGGACAGAGACAGACAGACATGACGAAACTATAAGGGTTCCGTTTTTTGCCATTCGGCTACGGAACTGTAATAAGAACTATGTCAGGGTCGGCTTCCTGTCTAACGGGATGCAGCTGAGTGCCAGTGTTTTGCATGGATAGACTGCCTATCTGACCTCCACAACCCAGTTACTGGGTAACACGAGACTCCTTGGCAAGACTGGTGTCAGCTTTTCTGACTTCTGACTACCCAGAAACGACTGTAACAAAGGTACAAATGCCAGCCGGGATCAACGGCTGAACGAGCTGTCCTAGGCACGGAAGAATCTCGATCCATCTTCTGAGCTCGCTCGTACTTTTCAACCGACGATAAAAAGAGGAGGTTATCAATTCGACGCGTATATATATATATATATTTTAATGTATGATCATCGATTACTCGAAGACGGCTGAACCGATTTGGAAAATTCTTTTTTTGATTGAAAGGGTATACTTCGAAATTGGTCCCATTTTCATAAACGCAGGATCTCAGATTCAGATTCAGATTTATTATATTGTTTGTTACAGGTAGAAAATTAGTTCTTAAAATTATTATTATGACTAGTATCACTGTAACATACCCATAAGGTGTACAATATTTTAAAATTACAATTATATTTCATGTTACATTATTTAAATTTACAATTATATGTCAAGTGTACAATATCTACATTTACAATTATATAATTATGTCAAAAAATAATAGAACATAAACAAGGAAAAATAACATTAATTGAAAAAATAGGTTCATTATACATGCATCGATTGTCATTTGTCAAAATTAAGCATTATTATAATATTAAATAAATTTTAGTCTAAACATTTGTCATTTAAGAATTCATTGATTGTGTAATATACTTTCTGTATCAGTAATTGTTTGAGCTTGTATTTAAAAGTAGGCAATGTTTCAATATTTTTAATAGAGTCAGGTAATTTATTATAAATTTTAACACCCATACCAAATATGCTTGATTTAAACTTAACTGTTCTGCATTTTACTACCCTAAGTTCATTTTTATATCTGATGATGGGATCCTGGAGAAATCGAGGGAACCCTTCAAATATTATAGGCACACCTATGACGTTTTGGGTATTTATTATAGTAACTTGTGTAATTGCTCTTAAAAAGTACCGTTTGGGGAAGTGGAACTGATGATGAAGACCACAGATGGCCGCCGAAACTACTCAATAATAAGTATTGAATGGATTGCGATTCGATTACTTGAATATGGATGTTAAGCACTTTATGCTCGTCACAATGCATATGGTGATGTAGAACTGATGGTGAAGTACCAGGAGAACTCCTCAACAATTAACGGCCCAGCATTGGGAAAAGCAATATTTTGTAAAAGGTTATAAGTAGTTGACATTTAGGCTCTTGTAACTAGGTAAATTAAAAATAGACCAACTAAAAAGAGTGAAATAAAAACTTTTTACCAAAAAATTAAACCGACTCCCAAAAAACACTGCAAAGTGAGAAATAACTTTAATTTCGGTAGTCGGTGCCAAAAACGAAAATACAAAACTAAAGACACCGACTACCGAAATTAAAGTTATTTCTCACTTTGCAGTGTTTTTTGGGAGTCGGTTTAATTTTTTGGTAAAAAGTTTTTTACCTCATCTATCACTTACCATTAGGCGTACTCGAGGTCAAGACCGGTCTCATTCGAAAAATAAAATGAGGGATGATGGATCCCTCACATTTTTGAATTTTATCTATACTTTATTAACATTTTCTTTTTACAAGCATTTCCTTCAGTCTTCGCACAATAAGACTGTGACTACAGGTAAAATGTGCGTCAATAGATCATAAAACGAAGACAATCTATTTGCGTTAGTGCGCCGATCTATTTCAGTTGCTCCACATCGATAACATAATTTATAACCAGTAGCGTATTGTATCGTAAATGTCAGGTAAACCTTTGTCTCGTATAACTGAGGGATTGGCAAGATCGTTTCGTATCATGATCTGAGTATTATAATTTTACTTATCACATAATAATGAACAACTAACTCCTGCCGTCGAATTCCTTTGCGTTCGTACTTAGATTCGGTAAAAAAATCAAACATTGTCTTGTATACAAACCTTGTCCTAACATTATCGTACACAAACAACAATAAGAGGATCATCCAACTTGATGCAGTTCGAAGTTATGCGCGTACATATATTTCGATGAACTATTATTAATTATACTACAGGTCGCTCATTGGTCAAATTCAACAAAAATTTAAATGAATTAAAATGCACTATTTAAGAAAAATATTAGATTTCTGCACTTCCTCTCTGTATACATTTTAACTGTGCCAAATTTCAAACCGCGTAATTTTTGTAAAAAAGGGTACGAAGTCATGTATTAACATAAAAATAGATTAAAATTGGTAGAATAAAATACATACAATTAATCTTAGAAGTAATTTAGGTAAAAAAATGTATAAAAAGTGGATTCGATGTTTGAAAAGTTTTTTCTTTTGACACATTTTTTTAGTAGGACTTTTCGGCAATTGCCTTCTGCTACATACCAAGTTATATCGAAAAAGGTTGGAATCAAACATCGCAATTTGACTAATTTATTATTCTTTAATGGATTACGTACTAACGTTTCAAATAGATTACATTCGTTCAACCTTGCGATGTAACTTGAAATAGGTCCCTCAAGTACTATTTACTCGAGTAGTAAAAATGTTTTCTGTGTCGAATGTTATTTTAAGTAGCTCTTGATTTCTCTAATATTTTTCCTTCTTAGAGCTCCCTAAAGAGAAAACTACGACCAGATTTAACAAGTCAACATAAGTAATTAAGTTAGCCAATTATCCCAAGCTCCCAAAACATTTTGCCCAGAATTCTTCATACATTTTTATTAAATTTTCTGGGTAACCAACTCGGTTACACTAGGCTTCTATCTGTTATCAACAGGTAAGCTTATTGATTGTATATTTCATATCAGAAAAGCTCAAATGGACGGGGAAAGCCCTATTCCAAATTGATTTATATTTTAGTTGTACTCGTTTACACGAAAATGAGCTTGATGGTCTTTAAACTTGGACTTAGAGAAAATGTTGGAATCTCTAGCACTATCTCGCAACTTTTTTAGCGGGAGGAGGCTTTTATCTCCGTAAATCTCGACTCCATAGCCTCCTCTATCTTCCAGCAGAAGTCCCATTAAAATTGGGTCAGGGCTTTCAAAGATTAGACCGGACAAATACACATAAAATATTAAAAAGTTTAGTGTTTTAGTGTCGTGTAAATGACTATAAGCACTTGAGAACAAAACTTATTTCAAAATCATAAACAGACACTTCAATTTTATCTAAATGGACATATACATAATTTATATATGAATCTTGTAACAAAATTGGAAAAAGCATCTCAAAACCAACATACAAAAAACATCCTCTCACAGGCATCATAGCTTGAATATTTTAAAACCTACCTTACGTATAACTACAACTATCTAAACGCGGGGACCTCGTCTCACGTAACCGATATTCTAGGGTCCTTGAATATCGATCGCAGATGACGTCTGTCCCCCTCAACCCGCCCAATGGTATCGGGAGACAGGTCGCAGTACTTTTAATATGTCAACGTAGCACCCCGCTGTACCTCGCTCTTGTAGCTACTGAGCTAACAATGCTGAGTAAACACAATGCTGAGGTAACATAAACCTCTTTAGTTATGTTAAAAGGGGTTAAAAGTACAAATGTAAGTCAATAAGGGAACTAACTATCGAAAGATTGGTCTGAGAATTAAATAGAATGCTTTTGGGAGAAGTCTTTGCTAGTTGTAGGACAATAATCATAGCAAAAATAAAATTACCTATTTTATATGGGGAAGGAGTGCAGAAAATGCCTAATATTATTTTAAAAATATATAAATTGTGGTCGAATGTCGACTACTGGGCGACTACTATAATAAATAGCCGTTATTAGCATTATTTTTTTATTGGGATGTCTATATGCTCGGGTTCATGCGCGTGCACAGGATTATGACAGGGTATGCGGCGGAGTAATCGGTCACAAAAACTTTTTCTTTTATAGATTTTTAGCATAGCCACAGCCACGCATCGCCACCATGCAACGATGCGTGGCTGTGGCTATGCTAAAAATCTATAAAAGGCAAAGTTTTTGTGACCGATTACTCCGCCGCATACCCTGTCATAATCCTGTGCACGCCCCTGCTCGGGTTAGACATTGGTTTCAGAAGATCATTCCCTTTTGCATAGGCTATATTTTTCCACAGTCCCCGGTGATGGATTTTTCTCCTATAATTTGATCCAGCTATCACCCTCAGATCGTCTGTGGGAAAATATAAGTAGATTGAAAAGAAGTATTATATCAGATCTGTATTCCCTGAAAGATTCTTCTGGAGTTCTATCTATTGCAAACAAAAATTTATTTCTCAATTTAAATGTAATAGTTGACATTTTCACCATTTCTTCAGAGTTTTTCCCGCCTGTAAATTGTTAATATCATATTGATGAGCACCTATAACCCTCTTAACCCCTCAAATCACGGAAGTTGAAATGTCAAAATAATCAAGTGACGCTTAATCGCCTGCGAGCGTTACGTCACCACCCGCGATAACGACCCACTTGACTAAAATACTTATAAATACAAAAGTAGACCACTAATTCTCTTTCTGTAAAAAATATTGTATTTTTGAATATTTTTTCTGTTTCTATATGAATAAATGGATGTCTAATATGCTGCTATTTTTTTTTTTTACACCTTGGAAATTTTGAAAGCTGTTCGAAAAAGTTTTATTGAATAAAAAAATATTCTTTGAATTCTTATCAAAAATACCTTGTTCATTGATAAGCTAGTGAGTCATACTATCAATAAATCAACACATTTTATTGCACTTGAACGAAAATAATTATATAAACAACACTTGAAATTTGCTGATAAAGTTATGAGGCCTGCGTGCGAACCATGTACTTCGAGCCGTCGTTATTGTTTTTCATTTTGTGGAATGGGCCCCAAATATTTATATAAGCTTGATATAGTACTTCTTTACACATTTACGTTAATATTTCTGATATTGAATGAACAAGATGTGAAAAAATTAGGTAATAAATAAAACTAGATGAAATTACAAGGCCTTTCTTTGAAGCTAGTTTTCATAGACACACTTATCTGATCCTAGTTCAAATAATGTAAATAGGGGACAATAAAGTCTGAATATTACGATGAAATATCGTTTACATATAGCTTTCATAGAAAAATATCTAAAAAATTCAAGTTGAAATGAAGTATTATTCTCGAAAACATGAATAATTTACTAGTGATGGGGCTCACATTTTTTGCGCGATTTATCGATATCTGGCTAAGGTCATAGTTTCAGTACAAGCTTGGTTTGGAAATAAATAAAAACCATTATTAAGTAAAACATTGTTTTATTTTTCCATAAAAAGTGGGGTCAAAGGGGGTGACAAAAATGCAAGATGGAACAATCAGGACATGTGAGGTATCGTATGAAAGGGCTTTCTCAGTACATTCTAAAACAATTTTTATTTTAGGCTATAGCCCAACATTTTTTTTTCTCGCAATCAATATATTGTTTCCGGGTTATTAAGAAAAATGTAAAAAAATACCCGCCCCCAAACTCAGAAGATTACGAATCGAAAAATTTGAAATAATTACATTAGATAATTATACAACAATGGTTCCTCCAGTAGTATGTTCTAAAACTATAGATCAAAAAACTATAACTCCTACTAAAGATACTATAATGACTGTGTGTGATACAAGCATCACTGCTACAAGTATAGCTCCTGTAACTGCTACCAGTCCAGTTCCTACTGTAACGATATCAAAGAAAAACAAAGACGCGACCGGCACCAAAATAAAACGTTCAAAAACAAGAATAGAATCAGAAACCGCTAACAAACTTTTTGAATCACCGATCGCTGTACTAGCGAAGCTTTTGGAAGAGTCCCCGAAATCAGAACCTGGAGACGATGGAACTGTCAAAAGAATCGACTACTGTATTGAAAACTTTAGCAAAACAAATAGCAGGAATAACGGAGAAGAGCAAAGTATGCAATGTAGCAAAGATGAAACTAAGACAGATAAATTAATTGAAGTGACGGAGTTAGGTGAAGAATCTGATGGGTTGGCGCAAGCTATGAGTGACAAGCTAGTTGAGATGGACACGTTAGTGTTCGGACATGACACATTGACCTCTCAAATTACGGAAGGCCCCCGGCGGCCACAAAAACCAGCTTAAGTTGACCTCTAAAATCGATAGTGGAGGAAAAGGGGTGGAAAAATAATTTTAGAGGTCAACTTAAGCTGGCCGCCGGCGGCCTTCCGTGATTTGAAAGGTTAATCAGCCAAGTTTCAGCTTCCGACGTACTTGGGAAAGGAAATACAGATTTAGACATAAAAAAGAATCGAACCACACACAATCCTCACGTGTAAACCAGTAGGCGAAAGTTGTAAACACAATAAATTATTTACAGATAAAAAAAATGTACAAACACCGTAACTTCCAAAACATCTCCAAAATGTTCAGATAAAACTGAGAGAGATGAAAAAAATGATATAACAAATATAAAAGTTCCATCAGCAGTAAAAACTGATCAACCAAAAGTAGATATCAATAAGATTAACCTTGATGAATTAAATAGAGAAATGAGACATTTGGGCACAAGTGATAAACCTGAAAGATTGCCTAAAAGACAGAAGATCACAGATTGCAGTGAAACAGCAACCTGCTATAATGATATTAAAAATAAATTTAATGAAAAGAATAAAGAAACTAGTGTTTCGTGTATAAAATTAAATGCAGAACAAGTCGCGAATAGTCTTAACCTCGCAAATCACGGAAGGCCGCCGGCGGCCACAAAAACCAGCTTAAGTTGACCTCTAAAATCGATAGGGGAGGAAAAGGGGTGGAAAAATAATTTTAGAGGTCAACTTAAGCTGGCCGCCGGTGGCCTTCCGTGATTTGAAAGGTTAATCAGCCAAGTTTCAGCTTCCGACGTACTTGGGAAAGGAAATACAGATTTAGACATAAAAAAGAATCGAACCACACACAATCCTCACGTGTAAACCAGTAGGCGAAAGTTGTAAACACAATAAATTATTTACAGATAAAAAAAATGTACAAACACCGTAACTTCCAAAACATCTCCAAAATGTTCAGATAAAACTGAGAGAGATGAAAAAAATGATATAACAAATATAAAAGTTCCATCAGCAGTAAAAACTGATCAACCAAAAGTAGATATCAATAAGATTAACCTTGATGAATTAAATAGAGAAATGAGACATTTGGGCACAAGTGATAAACCTGAAAGATTGCCTAAAAGACAGAAGATCACAGATTGCAGTGAAACAGCAACCTGCTATAATGATATTAAAAATAAATTTAATGAAAAGAATAAAGAAACTAGTGTTTCGTGTATAAAATTAAATGCAGAACAAGTCGCGAATAGTCTTAACCTCGCAAATCACGGAAGGCCGCCGGCGGCCACAAAAACCAGCTTAAGTTGACCTCTAAAATCGATAGGGGAGGAAAAGGGGTGGAAAAATAATTTTAGAGGTCAACTTAAGCTGGCCGCCGGTGGCCTTCCGTGATTTGAAAGGTTAATCAGCCAAGTTTCAGCTTCCGACGTACTTGGGAAAGGAAATACAGATTTAGACATAAAAAAGAATCGAACCACACACAATCCTCACGTGTAAACCAGTAGGCGAAAGTTGTAAACACAATAAATTATTTACAGATAAAAAAAATGTACAAACACCGTAACTTCCAAAACATCTCCAAAATGTTCAGATAAAACTGAGAGAGATGAAAAAAATGATATAACAAATATAAAAGTTCCATCAGCAGTAAAAACTGATCAACCAAAAGTAGATATCAATAAGATTAACCTTGATGAATTAAATAGAGAAATGAGACATTTGGGCACAAGTGATAAACCTGAAAGATTGCCTAAAAGACAGAAGATCACAGATTGCAGTGAATATAATATTAAATATTATATTTTAAAATAAGTAAATGAATTTATTACAATGGATATCCAATGTGACCTGAATTCTGTAAATATTTACTTCGATGCATGCATCCGAAAGGCATATTATATACATATAATATTTTGTCTTTACCTATGAAATTGCTGTTTTGGCATACTGGCCATTTCAAATCAAATTCTTTTTGGCTAAGGATTCTAATATCAAATTAATTTTATATTAAAAACATGGAGTTGTTTTTAAAAATTTGTCATTTGTTTAATGATATATAAGCGTTCTATTTTCATCGCAATCGAAAATTTTTCTTCATCATGGATACGTTAAAAATCGAGCAGATGGAATATGAGTACCGTTGTGGCACCGAAGCGGCACGTAACATCAACGACCATGGTATGGTATGCTCGCTTCCATTTTAGAAATTTCAACTTGAAAAATGAACCCCGTGGCCCACCGAAAACTTTGGTCAACAATGACGAATTAAAGGCGACTGAGGAAGCTGATAGATACATGTTTACTTAAAACTACATGAAAAATACAACGATATTTCTAAGTTGCAAAGTTATTGAGAAATCATCAAAACCTTTATATTTATACAATATAACCGCTGCTATTAGATGGCGCTATTTCTGAATCACGCTAGTGGTATCATCTGGAATTTGTATAGGTGATCCAAAAGTGTATTTAGACAAAAGGTTTCTTATTTATTACTTACATATACTTTCTATGTACGAAGTTAATGTACCTAACATTCACTTCATACATACGTACATAAACTCACGACTTTTTCCCAAGGGGGTAGGCAGAAACCACAGAATGCCACCTGCTATGATCCTTACATACTTCTTTCGCCTCGTCTACGTTCATACATCTGATCATACACGCACGTCGATTACGAGCTACGCACCCGACCTTTCTGAAGAATCTCACCAATAAGGTCAGTGTAGGTCTTCCTAGTCTTCAACTTAATAACAAAGTTTTATTCTAAATTGTATACTTCCATTAAAACAAAATTGAAAGACGAAAAATCTTTTTATACACAACACGTTGAATTTTAGTAACTCAAATAATCTCTGTATTCCTTTGGTCTTAGAACTCATAGAATTGTCAGTTAATTTAATGTAAATTAATTGTTGATTAGTTAATTAATAAAAATGCTTTATGCTTCTTTTTCGATTTATGTCACTGCCAAGCAGCCTTGTTAATGCTGTAGTAAAATTATTTTTTTAAATTTATTAACTGACAAATCAGGCACATAACTTGGTAATGTACGTATTGTACAAACGGATAGAATTGTCTTCAAAATTACTTATATAAATAGACTCCAGTCTGTCACTTTCAAAATCGGTCACTCAGATTCAAAACAACTCATACTACTTTCACTTCACACTCACACTACAAGTTATTTATGGGTAATAGATACGAAAAGAGAAAAAGTGAATAAGCAAAGCATCTAAGTGGTATGATGTATTCTAAAGCAGTTGTCCACACACAGTGGCACGTCGCACGTCTGGCATTTATAGGGAGACCGTTGATGTTTCCCATTCTTGATACAGACAACGCATCTCCCTCGGCCTTGTCTGTTCCGTTGTTGATCAGTGGCGCTGGGTGGTATTTTAACGGGCCAATGTGTGTGCACAACTATATTTAATGGAAGTGAGTTGCTAGCTGCACGTTGCAAAGCGGGTGTTGCACGGCGGTTTTGAGGACAATGATTTAAATGATTGGCTACTATGGACTCTACAAGCTGAAGACGGAATTGCAGATGATCTACTGGGCGTTGCATCGAAGACTGCAGAAGAGTGCGCGCGTTTAGGATGGAACAGTTCAGAAGCCGTTTGAAAAGTTTCATATACCATTTGGCACATCGCTTTCGCTCAAGCAAGTACGGTTCCAGCATTTGGTCTTTCATGTCGATCCCACCCATTGACCTGTTGTAGTCTAAAACTACCTGTGGCTTGAATGGCAGGGGACGAGCTGGCGGACGAGATGGAACTGTCGCTAAGCCAATGGCTGAACCGTGACAAGTCGAGATCGTGGTGATCCTTTTCTTGTCCTGCCAAGACAAGACACAGAGATCTCCGGTATGTCGCGCTATGAACTGTCCTTGCTTGAGCGGAGCTTTACTAATAATAGGAGGGACATCTTGTCGAGAAGAGCGTAACGTACCAACACAGTCAGTACCATTACGCTTTAAAAAGCGAGCAAGAAGTGGACTGTTGTACCAATTATCCATGAATAACCTGTACCCTTTGTGCAGTAAAGGAGCAATAAGCTTCTTTACTACAGCTGTGCTTTTCAAATCATTTGAGTCTTGCGAGAGTTCAAAGGCGTTGTGCTTTCCTGTATACACTAGAAAAGACCACAAATACCCTGTAGCACTCTCGCAAAGCTCAAACGTTTTGATGCCGAACTTGGCTGCCTTTGACCGAATATATTGCCTGATATTAAGCCTTCCCTTCCAAAGGGTTAGACTTTCGTCTATGGAAATGTCTTGTGACGGAACATAATTTGCCTGAAATTTGGCGTTAAGATGATCAATTATAGGCCTCAAGAGATGTAGTCGATCAGAGCTAGCCGTGCGGTCACTGTTGGAAGGGAACTCAGCATTGTAGCTAGGATCGGTATTTACAAAATGCAGTACTTTCACGAGATTGCAGTACCTATTGAAGGAAAACATCCTGCGGAATATTGCTGTCTTTAATAAGGGATTGGTGGAAAAACAACTAACAATAGTTGGCATCCTTATTATAGCCAGCATCATCCAAAATGCAAATAGGCACAAAATCTCGTGAGAGTTGGTGGGATACCAATCAGCCTGGAATTTAGGTGATGTAATTTTGGTAGCGTACTGGTTAGTTTCCTCCACTATCACCTGTATAATGCTTTCATCCCAATAAGAGCGAAAAGCATCGTACGGAGATGAGTAAGATTCAACCGACCCGGTACGTTCTGGTCTAAAAGTTTCTTCCTTACCTTGAAATGTCTCCATTGGAGACCATTCAAAGTGAGGAAGAACTTCTTCCAGGAGAGAATTACCCCTTCCATTGGCGTCCTCAAACTCGTCTTCATTTTCGCTCACGCTATCATTATCTTCATCTAACCTGTTTCTTCTTTCTCGGGTGCTTCTGTTCACATTTGCGTTCGCATGTGTACTCGTCTGTCGTCTCCTCACAACATCCATCGCCATTTCGCGCAATTCGAGGGGGACATCGTCATCGGTCATCCATATCTCCTCCAATGGATGACCGACTTCCCACGTCCTTGCAGCTCCCCTGCGACGATGTCCACCCCCAACCCCACGACCCCGGCGCCCACGCCCACTTACATTCCCTCTACGTCCACCCCGCACTCTACCCCTAACACTTCTGGCACGCACATCTCTATTATGCTGATCCTCTACTACACCCCTGTCATCTACTACACCGCTTTCATTCCGGTCATCTGTTACACTGTCGCCTGTGACACTCTCCATACGCTCAGAACATTCATAAAGGGCGTGGGCATCCGGAGTCATAAACACATCCCCTTCGTCGTCGAGCAGCACGTCGGGGTCTTCGTGTGGCACGTCAGGGTTCTCGAACGGCACGCCAGGAATGTCGAGGCCGTTTAAGTCCTCAACGAAGACCCCGATGACGATGTCCGAATATGGCATTCTGAAATTGCAAGCGAGTTAGAACTTCACTGATTTCTGAACAAATAGGCTCGGCTCGAGCGGGGCAGCACCAGCGTTCCTCAAAACAAAATTGTCAACATGAAGTAGTAGGATCCTTAATGTATATGAATTGTACCGAACACTCAATTCATCTAACTTTCATCTAGCCAACAATGACAACTGATTACCCTATGGCCTAGCCTCATCTAGTTTACATTTACGAAAAAAAAATGACGTGTAAAAGTGTTATTTATAACCCATTTGCAAAATAAACATCATTATTTCATTATTTCCTATGCTAGTTGTTTGACAAATCTGTGGAACGAAGATAAAAAATGACGCCGTTATTAGTGAAATCCTTCTAGATGTCTCTATTACTCTGTCCGTCTAATGACTATTTTGAGCATAAGAGTTTAGAGTTAAATGTTCAGTATAGGACGAAAACAGGTATTATAATACTTACGAGCCATATTGCTGCTGATTGTTTATTGGGGACTGTGACCTATCACGGACGCGGCGCTCCGGAGACGTGAGTGGGGAGTACGGAGGAGGACTGGGTGATTCCGAAAAGCGGGGCGACGGAGGAGAGGGCGACGCCGGAAGTACCTTAGAAATAAATAACTTTAGTTAGTAGGGAAAGACAATACGTTTTTGAAAAGAGTAGATAGCAAACGGTGCAAAACCAATCCCACACACAAAATATCAAGATATCTGGTAACCTTAGTAGGGAAATAAAATACGATATTAAAAAGTGCAGAAAGCAAACTGTGCAAAACCAATACCCAACGCACACATAAAATATCTAGATATCGGGTATCATGCAAAGTACATCTGCCTTCATTACAAAACACCAGAACCTGTAGGTAAATGACGTGCATTCATTTTAAAAACACCAGCACCTGTAGGTTAATGACCTGTAATAATTTCATAAATACCAGCACCTGTAGGTAAATTAACGTTATTACCTTTAGAAAAAATTGTGGGAGACCGCAAATGATTTACTCAGTCCTAAAAATAAAAAGGCAATAATATGAAATATTGTGCAATATCAGTTTAATATTACAATATAATAGAAAATTACCTCGTCATCGCTCTCCATGTCAACTTCGTCCTCCCCATACTCGCTCGAGCCGAGCGGGGCAGCACCAGCGTTCCTCAAAACAAAATTGTCAACATGAAGTAGTAGGATCCTTAATGTATATGAATTGTACCGAACACTCAATTCATCTAACTTTCATCTAGCCAACAATGACAACTGCTTACCCTATGGCCTAGCCTCATCTAGTTTACATTTACGAAAAAAAAAATGACGTGTAAAAGTGTTATTTATAACCCATCTGCGAAATAAACATCATTATTTCATTATTTCCTATGCTAGTTGTTTGACAAATCTGTGGAACGAAGATAAAAAATGACGCCGTTATTAGTGAAATCCTTCTAGATGTCTCTATTACTCTGTCTGTCTAATGACTCTATTTTGAGCTTAAGAGTTTAGAGTTAAATGTTCAGTATAGGACGAAAACAGGTATTATAATACTTACGAGCCATATTGCTGCTGATTATTTATAGGGGACCGTGACCTATCACGGACGCGGCGCTCCGGAGACGTGAGTGGGGAGTACGGAGGAGGACTGGGTGATTCCGAATAGCGGGGCGACGGAGGAGAGGGCGACGCCGGAAGTACCTTAGAAATAAATAACTTTAGTTAGTAGGGAAAGACAATACGTTTTTGAAAAGAGTAGATAGCAAACGGTGCAAAACCAATCCCACACACAAAATATCAAGATATCTGGTAACCTTAGTAGGGAAATAAAATACGATATTAAAAAGTGCAGAAAGCAAACTGTGCAAAACCAATACCCAACGCACACATAAAATATCTAGATATCGGGTATCATGCAAAGTACATCTGCCTTCATTACAAAACACCAGAACCTGTAGGTAAATGACGTGCATTCATTTTAAAAACACCAGCACCTGTAGGTTAATGACCTGTAATAATTTCATAAATACCAGCACCTGTAGGTAAATTAACGTTATTACCTTTAGTTAAATTTGTGGGAGACCGCAAATGATTTACTCAGTCCTAAAAATAAAAAGGCAATAATATGAAATATTGTGCAATATCAGTTTAATATTACAATATAATAGAAAATTACCTCGTCATCGCTCTCCATGTCAACTTCGTCCTCCCCATACAGCTCTGCCAAAAAATTGGCGGGCTCCTCGTTCCATCCGCTCCCCATTGCTTCAACAATAAACTATACACGACAATACCTATACAATAAAAAAAACGTATCAGTATCACTAGATTCTCATTAGAATCACAAAAACAAAAACGTAGCTAAATAATCTAAATTTGATTATTAAAATATAATATAAATACAATAATAAATATAAACAAAATAAAATAAATTAAAATATAAAATTATCTTTTTATTTTATAGTTTTTTATTTATTTGTGATAGCGTACCCATCAGATTTTATTCTGATTGCAGCACCACCAGCGTCCAATTGTTAATCTAAGCCCATGGACACTCATTTTAACACATACAAAAAAAATCATCAAAATCGATTCAGCCGTTTTGGAGGAGTACAGTGACAAATACACTTACAAAAAAATAACCTGACTGCAGCGCCACCTAACGGGTCCAATTGTCAATCTAAATCATTCATGGACCCACACAAATACACAAAAAAAATTATCATAATCGGTCCAGCCGCTAAAATACAAAAATATCAAGAACACGCATCACGTCTCGTGTATTTTACGCGTATACAAGTAAATATTCAATATAATTAAAAACACCACGGTCCATTTCCTATATGAAACCAATGTCGATAAAAGTCGATACCAAAAATACTCTACCACATCACTATCGATTTTACCCTAACCATCAAGTTTCTCAGCAAACACAAAATGTACAGTCCCATGATAAACCATATTACCTTGGCTATAAAGCTCAAAGTCGTATAAAATAATAACACCGTTGGGAGCGCCGTAGTTTGTCAACTGTTCCTTTGAAATTTAGGTTAGGTTTAGGTTTTTTGTTTTGACGAAATCTTTGTTTTTATACTAAAAAGATGCTAATATTCATTGAAATAATAACTGTAATAATATTTTCGTAGCTCGTTTTAACCAACTTTTACTACAGTTGTACAAAAAACACTCGAAAAAGTTCTGTTGAGGGGCCCTATTTTCTGACTCGAAAACAATGGTTTCTAAAATGAAATTTGAAAATCTGAAGTTATAAATAGCGATATACTTACCCAAATAAAGGAATCCACACCGATTGTTTACTGTAACTACACAAGTAACTGAAAAAACTAATTAATATCTCGGAGCTCACACCTACTCCAACCACAAATTTGCACCGTTTTGTTTGACGTTTCTTTTTTTACCGAGAAAGCGGAAATCTGTTTGGACGTTGACAAATGACGTAAAATATATCATACTAGTCTATGAATAAAAGTTGCCGAACAAAAGTCGATTCTAAAACACTTAAATTTAAGTTTAAAGAGCTCTGGGTGAGCGTGGCCGCCGGCGGCCTTGCGTGATTCAACGGAAACTCTGTTAGTCTATGGCGTGGCCGCCGGCGGTCTTCCGTGATTTGAGGGGTTAAAAGCGATCCACCAACCCATCCTCGCATAAATTCCAAGTCTATACATTACAGTAAAACATGCAAATAACATGGCACTAAAGTCGTAATCGGGGTAGAAAATAAACCTATTTGGAGGGTATATTTTGAATCAATTTGTATCCAATTTATACGTATACAGCGTGGCACGGATAGGCACCTCGCCTTGGCAGGCCTTGTAGTCAAGTTTTCTACCTCGTCAGACCTAACTTTCGTAACTAATGTTTCGAAATTAACTTTTCATACCTAAATTATGAGCTAAAAATAGTACTTACATTTAGGGCCAATTTGCTCATAGCCTTTTTAAAGAAATTTCGAAAAAACCTGGTTGCGTTCCCCGTGAGCCAATTGCGCCAGTCTCTTGGGCACGTTACCAGTCGACAGCGTTGATGATGTTTTTATGCTTTATTTTAGTTTATATTTTATAAAATACTAGGATTTGCGTGGATTTTATCACCATAAAAACACAACCCTCCTTTAGCTGTCGGGTGAAAAGTAGCCTATAGCCTTACTTACCAAATTTGATCCAAATCCACCCAGTACTTTCGAAGATTAGCGCGTCTAAACTAACAAAATTTTCCGATTTATAGTATTAGTATATTTATGACTAAAAGAATACTACAAATGGATTTCCTTATAAAAACAGAGAGCAGTTCGTGGTTAAATAATAACAAGCGCCCTGTTCAATCTGTATGTTTAAGCAACGCTTGCGAATTCGGTCCGTTAGTGGCTGACCATCTCGAGAATCGAGCGGAAAGCACATTAACCCGTCGGTCCTGGTCGTCACGTGAGAAATCTGTGTCAAAGGGTTGCCAAGGGATGGTGTTACCCATCTAATGGATTGTGGAGGTTGGAGAAGCAGTCACTCAGCTGCATTTTGTTAGATTGGATGTTAACTCATCATACTTGGATGGGCTTGACGAAAACGCTAAACAAACGACTTCTTTATAGCAAACCTAGGAAAGTATAGGAACGCTGTATTTTTGATTAAGCATATCTACACCCCCCGTTGTTCGTTTCATAACCAACTCACGGAAGGCCGCCGGCGGCCACAGCAACCAGCTTAAGTTGACCTCTAAAATTTTTTTTTCCTATCGATTTTAGAGGTCAACTTAAGCTGGTTGTTTGTTTGACAGGAGGTTGAGGGGTTAAGGACTTATTCTTTTTAATGGAATTTGGTAATCTTTAAAAATATACATAGGACTCAATAATTAGAACTTTTTCGGAAAAGAGAAAGCATTTTTAAGTTTTCTATAGAAAGTGAAAATATCACTCTCTTTCCATTTGAACTTTATGAAACAACGTGAGGTGTAAACTCTTGTAATTACTGTCAAAAAGATGATGCTTATTATTGTGCAGCCTTTACTAAGAAAAGTTACTTGAATTATGTTCAAGAACTATATAGTAGATAATGCCATGTCACAAGCTAAATTCTCAGTTATTGTTGTATCGTCATATACCAAGACGTTGGCTTGCGTGTTTACAGCACTTATTTGAAACTATAAAATAAACATTATTACTGTCGTGCTCTTTTAAAAATAAATTTCTTGAGTCGTGTCAAAAGATCTACGGATATTATACAATATTTTTACAGTATAATAATTGGTCATATGGAAATAAGATTTTTGTAAACACTGTATGCGAAGTGTGCCAAAAGATCAACTTTTAAGGTTGTCCAAAAATAATATACAGTTTCATTTTATTCATACTTTCCCGAATATACTTCAGCAACAAAAAGCTCGCGCGACAACGAACATAAAAGCCCACTAATATACATTCTAAATTCGAACAAATCATAACGAGCGCGCCATCAAATCCGAGCACGTTAAAATTTTTGACACATTTATTTATTAGTCACGCGATCGCAAAACAAATGAACGTTGAGACGCACAGACGTATATCGTAATTAACGGGAGCGGCCGCGGGATAGGCCTAGTGCGTGCCAGAAACCGCGCCTTCGTACTTATAGGCAGCTAAAGATATTCATTCTCTGATACATGGGGATTTGGCACGAGATGAGACCCGCCTGCCAGGATCAACACTACGATTGGCAGTCTGACACTGAGCGATCAGGCACAGGTGCGCATTGTAGTACGATCGATGATAATAATTTTAATTTTCGGATGCTAGTGAGTGTTTGCGACGGGATTATTTGTTAGTATAAATAGGGGACCGTTTTAGATTTGTCTCTGACAGCAAAATAATAATTTTCATAAATATTTTCAGACACTTCGTTATTATCACAAACAAACAAACTCATGTTGTACCGGACACTTCCCTACTATAATAATGCCACACATATACTATAGTGGGTAAAGTTAATAGGTACCTACAAGTAAATAAAAACAAAAAGGAATAATTAACAGCTACAGGTAAACAATATGGAAAAACAGCGAGTTCTTTTTATTAGCTTAATAGAAAAGGGTTAACGGATATTTATAAGTACGCGACCCCTTAAAAAATATGCTACGTGCATATTTTTTAAGGGGTCGCTAAAATACTAAATAATTCACTAAATAATTAAAATATAATAAATTACTTTTCTATCTTGATCGCGTGTGCAAAACGCTTCGGTATATTAAAATGTTTTATGTTGTTAGTTGCCATCCGTAGCTAACACATATTATAATAATTTACATTCATACACGATATAAAAACCTGGTTGGTAAGCAAACCTTTCCATAAAGATCCAATTATAATTCTTTGTTTGAAATTAAATTGTTTGTCCTCATTCACGACAGGGAAATAAAGCTCACTCAAAGACCACTGGGTGTTTTGTTTTTCGCCCTGAATAGGGTGGATCCTTTGTTTTATACAGATAACAAAATGCGACACAAAAGCCAAAGCTAGCTTCTCTAGGTACTTTGTTACGCGAGGTTAAAGTTGAAACTTGATAAAAACTTTTTGGTCAGTAGGTGTCGCCACTTTTAATTACATATGAATTTGACAGCTGTCAAGCTATGTATTCAGCCTTTTTTTTCGGTGGGACAATCATCGAATGACTCCTCTTGCTCTGCGTGGAGCAGAATGGAGTGTCAGACTTGTACTGACTAAAAACCCAACCTGTCCCTTCAACTGTCCCTACGTTCCGGGGCCGCGGTATCTCGTTAGAACGTTCCCGCAACCCCATTCAGCCTGGCGGTTGCAACTGAAATTGCGATATTTCTTTTTTATTTTCGTTTAATTACACTAGTTTCAACGGTTTGTTTGTATCCCACATTCCCACAGGAACCCGAAATCCGAACCCGGTAATTCTCGAAAGGTTTTTGACGCACTAACTTCAAATCTAGCGTCAACAATTTTTCAACACCTATGTCAGATTTTTTCGATATTTAAAGTCATAGTTGCGAGATCTCGAGTTAAAGGTGAACGCAGACCTAGCCGCACCGCAGTCTCTACAGTCCCCGCAGTCATCGCTTTTTGTTAATGGCCTCGCACATCTATCCGCGCCGCAGTCGCTGCAGTCGTTCCCGTCGCCGCACGCATCGCACTTGCTGTGTTGCCAGATTTTTGAAAGCATTATCTGTACCGAAGATTTAAAAAATCTGTATGTGGTATTGGTATTTTGCTCTTTTATGTAATTTTATCTGTAGGTGCTATAATAGGGAATAAGCAAGTAATTATTTATACGAGAACAAGTAATTTTGTTATAAACCGTTGACAGAGATTCTCTGTCTAAATTATAACTCTGGCAACACTGCGCGCCGTGGATGCGAACGCTGCGTGCGGGTGACATCATCAGCTGCGGCTTGGGGAGTTCGGTCGTTTCAGGGACTGCGGCAACTGCGGCGCGGGTAGGTGTGCGAGGTTGCATAGAACTTCATATAAAGAATTCGAATGCAAAGACTTCGGCGCGTGCGGTGCGGCTAGGTCTGCGTTCACCTTAAGGCGGCGTTTTACTTTTAGCTATGGAATCTTACACTTGCTTTCCTCATCAAAGTCCCTTGTAATTATTTTTTATATCTCTTAGTATCGAATATGGAAAAAAATAAATGTCAATGGAACAGAAAAAAAGAGAAATATTTGTTAACTAGTCTTTCAGTTGCACAAGAATGATAGTGTGGGGACATTCATCAGTGCTGTCATCCCACGAACGAACTTTAATTTTTTACCTACGTATTGCCAACCCACACTGATTCTCGATTTACGCTTGCGGAGATACTTACACACTAGGTACATAATATTTGAGAAAACAAATACCTCTGGTACGCCAAGGATGCCATCAAACAATTGGGTCAGCATTTATTACAACGTTTTTCTTACAAATCTCTTGATATCTCTTCAAACTTGTAGCAGTTTCCTTCGCGAATTTGAATGTACACTCCAACCGAATTAATTCATTTGTCCGTTCAATTAAGTTCAGTCCTAAATTAATTAAAACACAAACCACTGAGAGTAGTTAGTAGAATTGTTCTTAGGTGTGTACGAATCCCCGCCGGGGTTACGGAAATGTATTAACAAGATACCGCGGCCCCGGAATTTACGGGCAGCTGAAGGGACAGGGTGGGTTTTTAGTCAGTAGAAATCTGACACTCCCTTCCGCTTAACCCAGAGCGGAAGAAGTTATTCGATAATTTTCCCACCCAGAAAAAGAAAAAAAAAAGCTGTGTACGAATAACAATTGCTTATCGTCCGCAGAATCTAAAATACGCCTAATGCATTGAAATTACGTTCAAGATAGATTTATTGTTATGATTTGAATGAACATGCCGACGTATTTGTGATTGCGCCACTCATTAATTACTCTACGTATCAACGCATACATTCATCCTAGGAACTACTCTAATGAACTAGTGAAGAGAAAGAATTCCAACAATTTTGCAATGTAAAAATAGTACTATCAATCCAAAAGTATTCTTTGAGATGTTAGTTTATTCAATAGCGTGTGCATGTGTACTGTTCAAGAATAGAACTAAAGAAAGACGCCGCGATGTTTTGTGTCCCCAGTAAACCGGCTCGACCGCGTATAATCCGATTTGATACATCACTACTAATAAGATGACTTTTAAATGGAGCATAATGTGTAACATACAAGAATATTTTAATGGATGGGATGCTTATTAATATATCGTAAACAACAACTTGACTAGGGTGCGCTATTTTAAACAACAAGGTATCTAATAAATAAGCATTGAAGGTATTTTAGTAAATGAGAGAAAATTGCTTGAGGGTTGCACAAAAGGGTGTGGGGGAGCCCTTTGTGTGGTAGGCGCGGCGCGTATCCGATGTTTGCGCAGGCTGCGCGCGTCGGCGTGCTTCCTGTTATGGCGCCCGACGCCCCGCAGTAGCGCCGCCGGCCCGCTGCCGGCCGCTCAGAATGTAGCCTCTACGCTCCTCTGCTCAAAAAGTCTTCCACGGCAAAGCCGCCATGCATTAGCCTAAGCAAAAAAAAATAGGATTAAGAAAACAAGTCTTCCATTAGTTAAGTAAGTAGATTAAGATGCAAAGGGGCAGGGCTCCGCGACGCGACGCTACTCAGAATAATAGAGTCGTGTTCGAGCGGCTGTGGCGCGGCACGTTCCAGGCCGTGCTGGAGAGCGGGCGCCGCGGGCGCGCCTCCTCGCTGGAGCCCAGCTCGCACGCGCTGGCCGGGCCGGGCGCGCCGCTGGCCCGCGCGCCTCCGCCCCTCGCGCTCGAGCCCGCGCTCCGCACCATCCTCGAGGGCTTGCGCACCTCTTGCTGCTGCCACTGTAACTGTTCCGCGACAGATCGAAACAACTTTAACGACAATTTGCAGGTCTGTCTCTCCAACGATGAGGAGAGGAAGTCCATGCGATCCGTCATAAGGTGTGCATAGAGTTTTATCGATTACCTTGTTGGCTATAGTACTTATTCGGGTCAGCAGCCGCCGCGAGATATGCATTCCATTTCCCGTTTAATTAAAAGTTACACATTTACAGTACAAACAGGTATTAATTGAAATATATATACGATTTGGACACACGTTTTGGACATACTATGCTTAGATTATTGATTGTATGCAGTGTCAAATGTAGAGATTTATTTTTATTAATATTATTGGTTTTTAGTCGAGATTGTCATGCTAAAATTATTTCCCTATTTTTTAGCGCACTTAGGTGCTGTTAAGGTAAATATGTGTTGTGTTAGAAGAATTTTATTTGAATTTTACAAACAAAAAAATTTTTAGCAAAAAATAGAACCGACTTCCATATCAAAACACTACAAAGCTAAAAATAACTTTAATTTCGGAAGTCGGTGTTATTGGTTTTGGATTTTTCTTTTTTTTTCACACCGCCTTCCGAAATTAAAGTTATTTTTAGCTTTGTAGTGTTTTGATATGGAAGTCGGTTCTATTTTTTGCTAAAATTTTTTTTTTCACGCTTTTTAGTGGGTTGGTTTGTAATTTATCTAGTTACAAAAGCCATAATGTCAACAACTTATCACCTTTTACAAAATATTGCTTTTCCCTGTGCATAGCCGTTAATTTTTGAGGAGTTCTCCTGGTACATCACCATCAGCTCTACTTCACCATATGCATTGTGACTAGCATAAAGTGCTTAACAACCATATTCAAGTAATCGAATCGCAATCCACGAAATACTTATTATTGAGGAGTTTCAGTGGCCATCTGTGGTCTTCATCATCAGTTCAACTTCCCCAAATGGTACTTTCTCGGAAGCAACAGCTCAAGGTACTATAAGAAATACCCAAAACGCTATAGGTGTGCCTATAATATTTGAAGAGTTCCCTCGATTTCTCCAGGATCCCATCATCAGATCCTGATTTCGTAACAATGGGACCAACTAGAAAGTATACCCATTCAAACGCAAAAAGAATTTTTCAAATCGGTCCAGCCGTCTCCGAGTTATGAGGTAACATACATAAAAAAAAAAAAAAAAAAAAAAAAAAAAAAAGTTCAAGACGAATTGTAAACCTCCTTTTTTTGAAGTCGGTTAAAAATACGTTCATAGTAGAGTTATTGTTTTGGTATTGTGATACTCCCAGGTTCTTGAATGCTGTGGTCCTTATTGTATTGTATTGTTTGTCAGCGTTCGCGAGACGCATGCGGTCGCAGAGGCGCAGCAGGAGAAGAACGCTCGCCTACGGGACGCATTCGGCATCTCACCGCGGTTCGTAGAGGGCTCAAGTTTGGACCCGGAGAGGCGCGCGCGCGACCACGCGGCCAAGTACCCGCTGGTCAGGACGCCCAGTCATGAGCGCGAAGACCATCCGCCGAAAAGGAAGAAAAAGAGAAGGTTGGCACACATTATTTTATCAAGGTCCCATAAGAAGATAAGCTAAAAACGTATTTAAGTCCTAAATACATAGGGAAGATTAAAAGTATACAACAAACACTAAAATGTGATCAGTTACTAAAAGACAACAATTAATGCGCTATAATTATAAGCATTTAACAAAACAAGCTGCATCTCATTGACAAGGATCAACTCGTCTGTGGAGATTGGAAAGGCCTGTCGACTTTTTTCATAGATAATAAGAAGGCCTTTGACATATTTGACATACAGGCAAATGAAATGATGGTGCAACATTAAAAAGCGTTAAATTTTTGGTATGAGGTGGAGACAGTATTTCTAAACGTTGTCATAATTAAGATGATGATCTGTATTTAATATAAATTAAGGAAACAGAAGTCTGATGCGGTCGATGGCATCAAATCTGAGATTGAATTATATAAATGTCACTAACTAAATCAATGCTTGCAAAGTCATTCGTTTGAAACTTTCATTCATTTTTCTGCGGTAGCGTTTTTTTTAAATCTTTTTTCTCTGTTTTGGAAAAAAGAAGTTTACGTTTATAGTAAAGTGAAACAGGTAAAGAATTTAAAAATCCTGCTTTATTTTAAATACAGAACATTAGCTTTAAATATGAAAGAAGAGTAGAAATAGACACCTGACCTTTGCTAGCTAAGAAGTCAGAACATTTAGGGCAACTCCAGGTATCAGAACTGAGGTAGGAATGCTTCAGGGGTCCAGTTTGGTTTACTTTAGCCTTGAACCATCTCATTTCGCCCTGATGCTACGGGGCTCCGCCATTTAAGATACATAGGTCCAGTTATCTTCCACTCGCTTTATATGGACCGAAACTTCATCAGCGTTCGAGAGACGCAAGCGTTCTCGGATGCGCAAGAGGCGAAGAACGCTCGGATGCGGGATGCATTCGGCATCTCACCGAGCTACGATCGGCGATTACAGCGGTACTCAGACTCCAGGCCTCCAAGCTCTGACCGAGACCGCAACTCACCCGAACGGAAGGAAAAAAGAAGGTACGAATTTCGCGGTATACCTTCTTTTTTTCTTTCTCTCCTACATCCATTGTACGAGGCAGATTTGAGAAACGTTTCTTTTCTGTTTGTTCTTTTGTTTCTTCGTTGTTGTTGTTGTTTGTAACTGAATTTCGCTGTACTTAAGTACAACATGAATTTGTTTTTATAATAACATGGTCACTAACAGTATCATACATCCATTGTACGAGGCAGATTTGAGAGACGTTTCTTTTCCGTTTGTTCTTTAGTTTCTTCGTTGTTGTTGTTGTTTGTAACTGAATTTCGCTGTACTTAAGTACAACATGAATTTGTTTTTATAATAACATGGTCACTAACAGTATCATTAGAACTTAGAACGGGACATTTATCATGTGTGTTAATTGTAAACGTATTAGAAACTCGAAACAATAAATAAATAATATGGTAAATATCCCGATTTATGATCTAATGATAACATGAATTTGTTTTCTTTCTTGGCTTTTTGATTGTGTTGATTTTGTTGTTTGGGAAATAGACACTTGAGGTTTCACAAATCGCTACTACCACGAGACAAATTTGTACATTTTTTGTTATATTTGGAACTGTACCATTCAATTTTTAGTTTTTGGGACTATTTCTTTGTGTTTTAGACAGATTTGCTTATGGGACCTTTTTCTTACTCAACAAATAACTAACTTTATTTCGGTAAAAACGCAGAATATGGTTTGGATTCTGGATTTAAGCAATACATTAGGTAAAAAAATAAACGTATTGAAAACGGTACCACTCACTATAAATTATTTAACTATACGGCATAGACTAAGGGAGTTTTATGATTTATTCCTATGTTAATTCATATACTCATTCAAATGAAATTCTATTTCAGTGCGTCACCTGAAGCTAAGAAATTGAAGAAGAAGAAGTCAAAAAAGAATAAAAAGGAGAAGTAAGTTTCTACCTGTTACAATTTATATATTATTTGTTTATTTATCTCTTTTTATATAATTTTTGTAAATGTTGGCGTAAATTTCATAGATTACATTTGAACCCAGACAGGTGACGCTTCGGTTGTCCGCAAGGCAAGTATCAAAAGTTTTTACATTTTGCCTTTATATTTTTTTTATATGAATTCAAGTATCAAATATGTCTGGTCATCATTTCAGTGAAAGAAAAATGTTATGGAACTTCATAAATAGGTATGGTATGGAGTTTAATATAAACTTATACTATGATATTGAACCCTAACGTTATTTTTGTACCTTTTCGGCATATAAAGATTTCTTTTTTATTGCTCTGTTTCAGTAAGTAAAAATAATAGAATTTCGAAATGATTTTTAGTAATGTTAATGTAGTGTTAAAAATGTTATGATATCTGAAAGACACAAAATATCTAGGACAATACATGTTTTAATCTACCTATAATGTCGCACTGTTAAATACAGATCTCACAGCTACTGCAGCCACATTACAAAATATATACCTAATTATATTTATTCATTCTGATAATAACCTTGTTTCATTACACAGCTGTTTTCAATAAGGTTAAAGAGTCTAAAGGCTAAGGAGGCTTCCACGTGTTAAGATATCTATGGTATATTTATTTGTCATCAGACAAGAATCCGGGAAGAAAAAGAAGAAGCGATCCAAATCTCCTGATACCGAGAGTTCGAGTAGCTCCGAAGGAGATAGAGACAGTGACAGTAGGAGCTCAGAGGACGAGCGACAGAAAAAGAAAAAAAAGGTAATTAACACCTCTACCTTGTCTATGTTATGTCAATGCCATACTCTTTAGTTAGGAGTGCTGCCGTTCAAAGATTATGTTTGGTTTGCTTCAAAGAAACCTATGCTTCAATACATGTTTACAGATTCATTTGAAACTAAATTCTTAGCTTTGATATTTTTAATTTTCTTTCTGAACTTCAAATTTTTATCTCAATGGCAATTTGGTCTTTAGAAAAGTAAGTGCAGTAGTGATTGCTTTAAAGCACTTGATTGATCTTGGAATATTTGAAACATAATCTTTGATTATTGAGATCTAACGTTACTACTACGTGTGTGGGGGTTGGGGCTACAGATTAGTCAATATATTGCCACACGATGCCTCGTTCAGATTAACTCGGGATTCTTCCGCGTGCCTCTAGCTCGAGCGCTGCCTCTCAGACAATGTTCTATCCTTCAGTAAACTAGTACAATGTTATAGTGACTTGGCAACAACCGATAGCTCGAGTAGCACATTGCTTTCATTACTTTTATGTTGATGTGTAACAAATACATTGGCCTGATACAATGGATATGACATTTGGCACCTCCTTTGCATAAAATTGGCTTCACAAGTTTTGGTTTGTGTATAATTTCCTCACACGGCCCCGTCTCCATCCCTCTACTTGTATCTAGCCGCTGCAGACACATCACATAGTTTCTGATCTTCCGATGTGCATAGCTGGTCATTATTCGTTAGCAGGGTGAACACTCTAGCGGTCGTGTGGGGCACACGATACCTAATTATTTAAATGTTATTGTCTTCTTACCTCATTTTATTTTATTTTCTGTAAATACAAGAAATAGCCAGTAAAAATTATCTGTTTAACTGTGCATCATTTCATAGGATAGCCATCTTTATCTGAAGAAATAACGTATACTGTAAGTATATCACAAAGCAATAACACTCAGTAAGACACTATGTTAGGTGATACTAAAATTATGTTCTCCGTGATAATTTTGGTAATGCATTGTTAACTATCGCATTTGTGACTAACACGAGATCATGAATTTAATACAATGTGCGATCTTGGGTCCAAGTGTGCACAGTTACCTCATGCATGGTGTGTAGTACTTACAAACAGATGGTGGTCTCAACTTGTTCGTGTTACGCGACTGTGTGTGCTACAAAAACGTGCTCTCAACGGCACCCAAGATAAACATAACTCAACCGCTATTCCATTTTGACGAAAAACAAATAAAATGCATAATTAAATAATTTATTTGTATTGACAAAGCTTTGTGACAAAGTGAATACTCGACTAAACTAATAGTAATTTATTCTGCGTGTGAGCATGTTTTCGTACCACGCACTAATAATAGAATTAATATCCAGACTGTCTGATTATTAAAATGTAACTAATCCATAACATTCTCCCTCTTCTCATTTACCCAAAACTAATTAAGGATGCTCCACATGTTTAAATGGTATACAATACCACCACCGTTTGTTAAATAAGGTACGTTACCGAAGTGTTATATTTACATTTGATTTTTGTGTATTACATGTATTTATGATTAATTATGTTGAGCCGTAATGTGTTACTAACATCATTATATTAAGCGAGTAACGCACCGGTGCCAACCAATCAATATGTTCCGTTCTGTTCCCTTTATCTATATGTTTATTTATTTCTGTTTTTGAGTTCACACTTCGAGAATGTTATGGATACTCTATTATATAACATTCTAAGAGATCGTCCAGAGAATACACTTCCAAACATATTACATGTTTATTTATACTTGCTTCCATCAATAGCTTTAAGTATAATTTTATTTTCTACTATTACCTTTGGTTTGATGCCTCTATTTACTATTTCTTATTAGAATGCATGTGTACAAGTGATATATTTTGATTATGTTTTTTTTTTACCGAAATTCTTCATCTGGTCCATTTGATGCCCCTGAAGAATTTCTCATGTAACTTTTAGTGTAATATGTTTATTTGCCATTACCACTATAGTCTATTGTATTGGCACTGGTGTTGTATGCCCGTCTATTGGAATCATGATATTTACGCATTTTGTCGAATTTTTGAACAGAAAAAGTCGAGCAGCCGTCTACGCGGCAGCAGTGAACCGTCGAGCCGTGACAGGTGAGACCGCTCATAATACCGTGATCATATTCTATTTAAATAAAAACGCAGTAGTAATTCTTGCTTGTTAGTTCCCCAGTGAAACACTCGAAAGAGAAGCAACGGGATCGCTCCGTCGAACACAGAAACAACGAGGAGCAGTACAGGAAGGCAGACAGGGAGCGCGAAGATCGCAGCAAGAAGTACGACAAGCGACAGTCGTCCCCTCGGCACGAGCGGCGCCGGCCGCGCTCCGCGTCTCGCGAGCCTTCGCCCGCGCTGCGCCAGCGCTCCTACATCACCAAGCTCGACAACAAGCGCCGCGAGACCTCGCACGACTCTGACAGACCCAAGAGCTCCAAGCGATCCAAACACGACCGCCAGCGCTCCTCCCCCGAATCTGACGCTGAGCCCGCATACAAAACCAGGACAGACAAAAGAAATAAGAAAAACTACAACAGAGAGTCCAGCTCCTCACCGCCGCCAGAAAAGCGGCGACGGAAGAGCTCTTCTCCAGAATACAGAAAACGAGAAGACACCTACTATAACAGAAAGGAATCGATCAGAGAAAATAGTAAAAATCATAGAGAAGAGAGAGATGAACGAAGGGCTCTCAGGAGAAGCGAATCTCCAAGCTCCAGGCATAGCAGGCGTGAAGGGTCACACTCGAGAAAAGAAAAAGATGCCAAATATGAAAAGAATAATAGAAATAATCATGATCGTTATGAAGAAGCGCCGCCGAAGCGGAAAGAAAGAGAAACGAATGATGACAAACCGCGAAGAAAGAAGGACAGGAGTGTATCTAGAGAAAAAAGGGATACGTCCCCAGAATACAAAGAACGATCCCCTATAAGTAAGAGTTACAAGAACAGAGAATCAAGAAAAGATACTGAGAAATCTCATAGAAGTTCTCGTTCAGAAAGAAGGTATTCGTCATCCGAATCAGAAGCTGAGCCACCACCTAAACAGAAATCTGGGAAAAGTTTGAAAAACAAGGCTCGTTACTACAAGGAGAGAAGCGAGTCTCCACAGAGGGAGCAGCGGAAACGAAGTCCGTCTCCCGAACACAAGAGAAAAGAATCCCCTCCGGTGAAAAGCAAAATAGAAAAATACTTGAAGTCGAGTCGAAAATCAGTTGAAAGCAAACGCGAGAGCAGTAAATCAAGAAAGAAATCTCCTTCACCAGAAGAAATACCACGACGCAAAGCGTCGCCCAGTCGATCCAAATCTCCAACTCCACGGAAAAGCTCAAAAAAGGAGAAGAGGAAGAGTGTGACGCCAGTTAAGAAGAGCAAGAAGTGTTCTGAAGGTCGAACCGCGGAGCGCCGCGCCTCGCCCAGTAAAGGCGACCACAGAGAGCGGTCGGACAAGGACAGGCCCCGCGAGCGCAGGGACAGCGCTCGCTCCCGCTCGTTGCGCAAGAGCAGCACGTCCAGTCTGAGCTACTCCCCCGCGCGCCGCAGCCCCGAGCGCTACCGCGACATCATAGAGAAGTTGCCAGAAAAAGAAAAACGCAAATACATCAAGTCCCCATCAGATCTTCATCCAAAGAAGAAGAAAAATAAAGAATTAGCAGAGAACTACAAACCTAAAGCTGTGTGCATGCGCAGCTCGTCCAGCGAACACGACGACTCAGAGGTCGAGTTCTTGAGGCTAGACGACAGGGACCGACAGGAGGAGTTAGATATCAAAGAGTTCAATAGACTGAAAGAAAGACTGGCGCAACTCGCTAAAGTGTCGATGGAGCGGCGGAGGATCGAGGAAGAGGCAGCGCCCTCGACGTCCTCATCGCAAGTGCCGCGGAGTAGTTCCAAGCCGGCGGAAACCGAAGCAGTAGTGGAGAAAACCAAAAGGAAAAGTGTTAGTCCCATTATAACAGAAGCAGTGAAAGATAAATCTCCAATACTTTCAGTAGAAGTTAAGAAGAGTCCAGAGCCTGTGCAAGATAATGCTAAAGAGAAGAGCCCGCCAGTGAATGTGGAATCGTCTCCAGAGGTGAAGAAAGTTGAAGACAGGGGAAGCGTGGCGGGTGATACGGCGGCGCGGCGGCGCTGGTCTCGCTCGTCATCTCGTCGCTCGCGCTCTCGCTCCCGCTCGCGTTCGCGTAACAAGTCGTCTCGCTCTCGCTCGCGCAACAAGTCGTCTCGCTCCCGCTCACGCAACAAGTCATCTCGTTCCCGCTCGCGGTCTCGCTCCCGCTCAAGATCGTCGCGCTCCAGGTCGCGGTCTTACTCATCTTCAAGGTCAGTGTTTTTCATCAGATATCTATTTTTATACACAATTTGTTACCAAACTTTATGATTGGAATTAAATAAAGCATACATTAAATATTTCAGATACATGGTTTATGTAAAATCATATTAAAATAAATACAAATTGTTGGTTTTTAAATTCCCGAGTCAAAAAAATTCGTAATAGATTCAGGATAAATTAATAAATGTCAAAGTATCAAATTGAATGTCAAATTATCAAAATAAAAGTCAAATTATCGAATTTAAATACAAATTCACACAAGTTTTAGTTTGATAGTAGATTAAAACTATAACTCGTGTAAACTATAACAAAAACTTGTAGCAAATTCTCAAAATGTGTATCATTTTTGTTATGCAATAAACTTTTGTATACTTCCAAAATAATACGCTACATGTTCCATCTCTGTGACTTTAAATGTTTGAGCCACCAGGGATAATTAGGCTACAGATAATGTAATGTAATACATATATTTATAGAATATAGATGCGTTTAATACCAGGGTGTACGTAAAATATATGAGATAGTGTTAAGCATAAGGGTGATAAAGAAGTTGACATGTTGTGCTGATCCCAAGCAATTGAAGATGCAATTTATTTAATGATTTCTGGAAGTTTGAGCACTTGTGTGGCCTACCCAAATGTCCTAACTTTGGAATTGTATGTCAAATCGTTGAGCTCCTTAAGTTCCAAGTTGAGCTACACGATAACTGACAAATGCTTGCACTGTCTGGACAGGTCCGCTCAAATTTGTGTTTTTATATCCTCAAAAGAACACCACAGACATGAACCTACATGCTTTTCATATTAGTGGAACAATGAGAATTTTATGGACTTTAAAAGAGACATTGACCTCTGAGTTTTTTTTTCGGTGTTTCTTCTCAGAGTAGTCAGTTAGGAAACACCGGCCTCGTCTAGCTAAACATAACACGCAAAAAAAAACATGACGTGTAAAAGTGTTATTCATAATCAATTTACAAAATATTTCATTTCATTCTAAATTCTACGTCTCATTTTTCCAGGCGGTCCCGCTCAAGTCGTTCGTCGTCGTACAGTAGCCGCAGCTCGTCGCGCTCCTCACGAAGCTCCTCTCGCTCCACACGCTCCTCAAGGTAAACATCTAGTCTTTAACTCCTTATGAGGAGTTCAGATTAATTAAGCTAACTATAGTAAGTGTCTAATAAGGTGGCAGTAGCGGTTATTGACCCACACAGATTCGAGTAGTAAAGGAGATGTTTCATTTTTATATAGGGCTCTGGCCATAAATGTATATTTCAGCAAAGCTGAGAAACTTACCCCTGAATGGAATAAAATAACATTTTTTTCATAATATCAATTTTACTTAACCTTGTTTTGTTTTTGTTCATCAGAACTAACCCACAGAACACTATTCCCCTAGCGGGGACCTGACTGACTGATAGAGTTTCAACTTTCAAGACAACCAGCGGTTGTTTTGAATTCGTTCAGAAACACATTTAAAAAATGGAGACTAAAGATTTTTGTAACGATGAAATCGTCACACTTAATTATGTTTACTCAAAAATATGTACAAGAGAATAATAGTAATTTATTTTTAATACTACAAGAATACACACATTTTTAAATTATCTTCTACGTAACATTGATTTGATGAGACATGATTTCAGAACGAATGTAGTATGCAAGCAAACGAGACGCCATGTTGAATAAAACATGGCAATCATTGAAAAAACTATTATTTTTTGTACACAAAAAATCAGGCTCAAATTCACCAGGTAATATTTTTTCCCAATCTGTAGTACTTTTTCCTATTTTTCGATAAATGTACATCTGATGGCCGAAAATGAAACATCTCCTTTCCAAAAAAAAGTAGGGATAAAGTGTTATATTATTATTTTACTTAAGTAAATTCGACACATTCAAGTGTTTGCCAGCTGCTTGGTTGTGGAAGACTGGAAGCCGACCAACAGGCAAGTCCGTGGCTAAATATTATATTAATAGCAATAAACCTTCAAAGTTAAGCAACGCATGCCGAGGTCGGTCCGTGGATGGGTGGGATATTGACGTATCGAAGTTGTTCCGTACCTCGTAAAGCACGTTAAGCCGTGATCTTTACATCTTTGACGTCATCTTAGATGTCAAAAAACTTGATCGTTTGAGAGATTCCCGGACCTGACGTCTTAGTGCTGCCGCCTGGTGACCGTTATTTCTGAAAACCCTCAGTGAAAACCTTCAACCTAATTGTGCAATCATTAAAATCGCAATTTCTACACTCGAATGTAGTTTCAGATACTAACACTGTAAATGCGAAAATTTGTCTGAGTGTACAATGTAACAATTTTAGTGAGCTGTGGAAGTCACAGCTCACCAAAATTGTTCAGCGGTTTGCTGAACAATTTTGGTGAATTTAGACATGGGGTTAGCTGTAGACAGTAGACCTGGGAAAATATAGATTACTTTTATGAGGGCTTAAAATAGGGGATGAAATTTTGTATGATAAATTGTGTGAACTATTAACTAGTCAACGAGGCAACGTAAGGACGCCATTTTATTATGCGGCTGGTTATATTCATTTTTATATTGCACAATTAGGCTGCTGGTTTGGGTATGTAGTTTATTCGGAAATCTTTCAATTTGATAGTTAGATATCATTGCATACCTAAAAAACAGTCAAAACGTATTTCTTTTCTGGTCACATGAACAGGACAGTTTAGTTCAGGAGGTCCTATAGACAGTCGCTCCAGGAAAAATACTAGTACTCGGCTGCATCTGGATAGACTGAAATCAACCCCAACATAATTGAGTGAACGGCTAATCCTCACTTCCAAAACAGAAATAAAGTATTAATCTAAATCATTATAATTTAACGATTTACTCAAGTAAATTCGATACATTTCGATTTAATTTACGGGGCTATAAAAAGATACTCGAGAAAATCTGCTATTGTAACCTTATTAGGCCACAACTGTAGTCCTTTCAAATTAAGAGTCTGTGTCCTTTGAGTTATAAACTATCCACATAAGGTTCAAATTGTAACGATCGACGCATACTCGATAAATTTGTTAGTTTTAAGTGTACCAACAATAAAGTTGCGTGTGATTTATTACATTTAAACATTTATCGTAAAGAATAAAAATGTTTAACATCATTTTGAAAGTCAATCGTGATTTATTTGTTTTGTTTCTAAACTAAATCACTTCAGTACTTTGTGATGCGGTTTTACATTTGTGACCTCGTTTTGGTTTTTCATTTAATGACACTAAATACCGTGTCATTTAAACTGTGTAGGTACTAATTCAATTATACAATAACTGACCTGCAAACTTTATTGTTGGATAGTAGAAAGATACTAGCAGAAATGTATCAAAGTATATTTTGCAAACGTTTTCCAGCGCTAAGAGCTTAGGAACTTTTCCAAAATTTAAAATGTATTCCAAAACTGAAAAAGAAAATCGAGTGAGGATTTTCAGGGAAATACACACCACCAGCTTGGCGCCACTGACGCAAGAGGTCTTTTTTTTAAAACGTCAATTTGACAGATGTCAAAAAACTTGATCGTTTGACAGATTCCCGGACCTGACGTCTTAGTGCTGACGTCTTAGTGCTGCCGCCTGGTGAGCGTTATCTCTGAAAACCCTCAATGAAAACCTTCAACCTAATTGTGCAATCATTAAAATCGCAATTTCTACACTCGAATGTAGTTTCAGATACTAACACTATAAATGCGAAAATTTGTCTGAGTGTACAGTCGGCCAAGAAAGTGGTGTACCACCCTAAGGTTGAATATCGCTTGCAGATTCATAGGTGATAAAGATTAGTTTCGCTTGCAGATCGATCTGACAACTTCTATTGCTGTCTTTATCTGATTATTGATAACGACTATTACTGTTTGTAACGTGACAGCTGTTCTTAGTTTGAACTTGATGGAACCAATGACGTCGTAAAATCAATGGCGGGGGGCTGTAGATTTTGATGACAAAATTGTATCTACAAATTCAGAATTGTAATCAACAAGTTACATAAAATTGTAAAGGCACAAGGCGAGTCCACAAACCTACAATTTCTGTAAACTTGTAATTACAATATCAATAAAAAACAAGCTAAAAATAGATTTATCCTTTTATTAAATTTCTACAATCAATTTTAAAATACTTATAACAAACAAAAACATAGCATATATAGTAATATTTAGAAGATATTGAAAATTTTTAAAAATTAGAAACGGGTGTAACCTCCGTTGGCCTCTATAACCTCTAAAAGACGAGACCTCATTGAACCAACAAGCCGTGAGCAAATATCGGTTCCCCGCATTTCCTCCCAGATATAATTACAGTGACTAATAAGAGCTTGTTTGGTTCTTTCATTTTGATGCGACCATCGTTGGACCATAAGGCCCCAAAGATTTTCTATCGGGTTGAGGTCCGGCGATCTTGAGGGCCACTGAATTACCCTTACGTCAGTGTGTGAACGAAACCAGGCTCTTACGATCCTCGCATTATGAATTGAACAATTATCTTGAACAAAATCAAATTGTGGCACTTCGTTCTCCGGGTAAACATTACGGACTGTCGGTAGCATTGCATTCTGAAGCACGTCGATATAATTTACAGCCGTCGCTCGAGGAGGTAGAGAACACAATTCTCCTACACCATCCGTACTCATCCAGCCCCAAATATTTACGGAAATTCGACCTGATTCTCTATTTGGGATTACATGATCATCTTTATACCGTGTTGAATTATATCGCCAAAGGTGAAGACGTCCATGCTGACTGGATTTAAACGTTTTTTCATCACAAAACACTGTATTAGACCAATCAAACTCTAAGTGCTCTCTGGCGAAGTTCAGACGAGCAAGTCTGTGAGCATCCGTCAAATATATTTTCTTGGCGTAATGCCTGTGGTGCAACCCCATGTAATGTAGATGATTCCTTATTGTTTGGGCACTCACATCGAACATCTCCGCAAAATGTTTTGTGGGCTTAAAACCATTGATTTCATATTCCCGTCTCATGAATTCTCTATCGTTATTGGAGAGTGCAGGCCGGCGACCACTTCTTCTGTGATCCAACAAACTTCCCTCCTCTCCTTCACGACGAATCCAAAAGCGGACAGAACGCCTCGATATATTCAAATTCCGGGATATCGCACTGATACTGCTTCCCTCATTAAATTGGGCAATTATTTATGCTCTTTCGGCAATGGTCAAGTTGGCAGGCATTGAGATGATTTTATATGCAGTTGATTGAAAAATAACACGGAAAATATATCGATTTTTTGCATATATTTGACAAAATGTCAATTGTCAGTTTTCTTTTTCAAATGGAATTCGGTTGTCTAAATAGTTTTTATTACTTTTGTTTGGAAACATTTCAATTGCTTTGTAGAAACTAATGTCCTTTTCATTTATACTAAAGGTTAAAATGTCATGTACTTATATGTGACATATGACGTATGAATACTAAATACATAGGTTTACGTCATGATAATGTTGTCTCTTTCAGTAATATCTTTTTATAACGAACCTTGTTGTAATTTTCGATGACCGGGAAACTAAATCAAAACTGGTACACCACTTTCTTGGCCGACCGTACAATGTAACAATTTTGGTGAGCTGTGGAAGTCACAGCTCACCAAAATTGTTCAGCGGTTTGCTGAACAATTTCGGTGAATTTAGACATGGGGTTAACTGTAGACAGTAGACCTGGGAAAACATAAATTACTTTTATGAGGGCTTAAAATAGGGGATGAAATTTTGTATGGTAAATTGTGTGAACTATTAACTAGTCAACGAGGCAACGTAAGGACGCCATTTTATTATGCGGCTGGTTATATTCATTTTTATATTGCACAATTAGGCTGCTGGTTTGGGTATGTAGTTTATTCGGAAATCTTTCAATTTGATAGTTAGATATCATGGTATGCCTAAAGAACAGTCAAAACGTATTTCTTTTCTGGTCACATGAACAGGACAGTTTACACGTAATATAACTTATATTACGTGTAAACTTATATTATATAAGGTATTCTATAGTTATTCAAATCTAAGAAATGAGTTAGTTCTAATATTATGGTCTTAATTTTAGATGAAACTAAACACGAAACTACCCGTTTCTTTGAAATTAAATTTAGACAAATATATTAACATACAATTTCTCTTTCCACTAAACTCGGAATACAATGAATGCATGCGATTGGTATCGATCAGAACAATGACGGGGGTATACGCGGATTACCGTAGATCGACCGAGTCACGAGCGCGCTCGCGCTCTCGCTCGCCGTCCATACCGCGCCGGGCTGGCTCGCCCAGCTTTTTGGATAGGCGACGAATCACGAGGTATCGTTGACAACAAGAACAGTGCTTTTAAATGGAATAGCGTCATGTTATATCACTTTTGGCCTATATATTCACACCGTCAGTCACAAATATATGATGAGCAAAATTGCGCCACCATAATAAGTCAATACTGCTGAGTAACAAGCCTCCTTACATAAGAGAGAATGGGCTATAAACCTCATCGCTAGCCCCGTATTTAATGACGCTCAACACGTCATCGTGATTAAGATTGAGAAATCCTGGACACAATTGGGTTCGTCATCTATTAGTGACAGTGGTGGTCCAAAGATCGACAGCAAAAATTTAAATATTTGTTGTCTGCTAAAAGCACTGTGTTCTTACCAAATAGGGATTTTGTAAGTGCAATCAATTTTGACATTTATTTGAACATGTAACGTTGTTTTTAATCTGTCACAGTTTTGTTTTGTGCCTGACAAATGGATGTCACATTTATTGCAGTGTGTTTTTAACTTTTTTGTGTGTCGCTTTTTATCCTGATTTATAGGTGTGCTTGTTATTATATTTTGCGTTTGTTGTGTCGTATCATGGTAGCTACGTAATCCACTGTAATATCATATTTTCGTTTGATGTTTAGAGGTGCTCCCAAGTCGCTGTAACAGATGCAATTTCATCTTTATATCATTCGGTTTTTGAATTCATTTTTGTATGGTTTATCAATATTTGAAAACGTTGTGTATATCTGGAAACTTATACGTTACCAAATATTGGGAAACTTTTTGTTGGGGGTAACCTCAATGCCAACTAACATGTGGATCTAGTGCACTAGTAACACCATGATATGACAATTTAGTCATATTTTTCCTTTTATCTATTTTGTTTTTGTTTTCTTTTTAGAAAAAAGTCGCGAAAATATAGCACGAGTTCTGCAGACACGAGTAGTAGCTCCGAGTAGTGAAGTGATTGTGCTAGTGTGAATTAGTTTAAGTAATATTATGTATTGTATTAAAATATTAAGCCTTAATTTCATTTAATATATCGCTAAAGCCTTTTATTATCTTTCTCATTATAATCTCAGTGTCCATATCTGTATTGAGGCTGACTAGGTTTAAAAATCATGTATTTGAATTAATATTCCCATTGGCTGTGAAAAATATTTGAAAACTCACTCATTGGTCAGTCTCTTTGCATCATATTATAACAACTAGATGTTTGCGTTCTTCTAACACTGATCATGCTAACAGGGTGTGCTACTAGTTATAAGATAATTATGTTCGTGTACGTACAAATTAATATTTTACAGTCTACCCCCCTTAACGAATCAAATTTTCTGGATCTTTAAAATGGACTGACAAAAATTTAAATGAACTAACCGAGAAATCTGCTGGAATGGAAACATAATTAATAGTTGTTTTTCCTCCGTAGCGCACCCATTATAGATCATTCATACCTGCCAAACAAATTCAAGTGTAGAAGAAGATAGCGTGCCAGTGAGGTAGTCACGTAACTGGAGTTTACTGTGGACGCTCGCCAGGTGTAGACAGTGCTATTTCCGTAGAACATGCTGCAAGTGTGTTTTCTGTTTCAAGATTATTCAGTTTGTTTTATCACATTAAATTTTATTGCAAATTTTTTGTTGTTTTTATTTTTTTTATTATTATTGCTGCATGGTAGCGAAGCTAGAAGTTGTACACAATTTCAAACTCCATTGATTTTGTAGAAGCTTTCTGTTTTGGATGTACGTAATCCACTTTAAAGGAATATATGGTAAGTCTTTATTTCCAAAATGCATCTTCATGACTAACAATACATTTGAATAATATCGATGAAAAGAAAAAAAAATCAAGTTCACTAAGGTCTTCTATCTTTTGTCATCATCAATAGTTGAACTCTTGAACTCTCCTGTCGCAGGTCTGCTGGAAGAAATTTCTTAGGAAATAAGCAGCACCTTTGTGCTCTTTTATCTGTATTTAATTTTTTTTTGTAAGTGTCATGTGTGTACATAAATAAATAAATGAATAAATAAAATAGTTACTAAAAAAACAGTTACAAAAAGTGCTTTCAATAGTTGCATGTTCATATAACAGTACTAACTCCCGTGCGTTACTAACACATTAACCGTCCAGCGCGCGCAAGCGGCCGATCCCGTACCGGAGGCCTACGCCGTCGACGCCGACCTCCACGGTCAGCAGCCGCTCTTCGCAACACAGCTGGTCGCGCTCCCCGCGTCCCGACAACTGAAACTACCCACTGTGAACTAGCCCATAAGCCCACGCCCATAACTCACGGAACCTTAAAACACATCCACTATTCTGCACTTAATTTTTTTTTACTACAATACAAAATCCATATTCACACTCCAAAAACAAAGTTTATGAGGTTTGAATGTTTGGTCGAAATTGTAAATACAGACCACGTGTAAGGTAGCTAATAGGCCAAAATAATCGACTTTTTGATTGAAGTTTTATCAAAAAAATAGATTAAGATACCTAATTTTTTATCTAGTCAAATGTGCTTAACCTATCAATTCCTTATTGGAAACTACTTGATCTCTAAAATTATTTTGTTTTTCTTTTTTGTTGTTGGTAATTTTATTTAAATTATTCTCTAACTTTGGTAATAAGTAACGAAAATACTCTAGTCAAAAACGAGTAGGTACCTACTTTATTATTATAAAGTGCAATATATTTTATTGACATCTGATATTTACACTAATTTAATAATTTAATTTTACTAGTCATTTTACAATTTTTTTTTTCTATTTATTGAAATTCTAATATAGAATAAGTGTAATTAAATTATTGTAGTAATGTAAGCTATTGTATTGTAAGTGTAAACAATTGAAACTGTCTATTTGTTTCAAATAACATAAGCAATAAATATGACGATATTCAATAATAATACTCAAGTGTAACAGTAAAAACAGTTTAATAAGAATATCAAAATATACATGGAACTTATACATACTTGGTTTGTATAGAGAAATCTCATCTAAATTAAATGCACTGTGTAAGAATTGATTTTGCAGATTTGAATTTAGTGACATAGTGTTAGGCAATCCACAAAACCATGTATATTCAAGTACTCACCTACTGGTACATAGACAATGGATGGATTGCTGTTGTCAAATAAAGTTCTCAGATATGACATTATTTTTTATTAAAATAGCATTACTTCTATCCATATCCCACATCCTGACTAATAATAAAAAAAGTATAAACATACCTCACACATGCAGATTAAACATTTTTTTTTTTATCATATTAAGATTAGATAAAATGGCCCTCCTACCTAATTCACTGTTACATAACTAGATTTACTAAATATTCAAGAATGGTTAAAAAAGTTAATTCGTCTTACTAGAATAATTTTAAAACAAAAAATTATGCATTATAAAAATATCCTTGCTCTATGTACGGCAGTGTCAAGGAGTAACAAATTATGTCAAATAAGATTCACTTATCAGTTCACTAACACTGCTCCATATCAATAGACAAGTTTACATCACTAAGGTCATTTAATTGCCCTTGCGACCCCAAATTCACATCTAACATTTTTCCTCTTGTAAATATTTATAAAAAGATTTATATAGAATGTTCAACATCCATCACAGAGTATAATAACATCCACCACCCAGTGTTGAGTTTTTCAATCAATTTGTTTCTTCAGTTCTTTTTCTGGCTTTGTTGACGTCTCTTAGTCGCCAAGAACATTGCCCAGCCGAATCCTACAAGATTCATGAACAGAACTCGCAACTGTAACAGTAAAAATGAAAAATATATTAAAGGGCAAACCTATAAAAAAACAAATTATGGTCGAGTTACTGTTCTGAGGATAGTATTGACATTTGAGAATAGGCTGGACTTCAATAAATTGAAGATTATATTTCTGGGTCACAAGCTGGACTTTTAGTGTCAGGGGTAAAAACTTTAATTTGTTAGCAAATTTGCAATTGTTATTGCTTATTTGTGGCCAGAAATCTGTAATACCAAACAACAAACAAAAACATATTTTTAATTTACAAAATACTTGTTTTACTTACCATGGGTGGCACAAATGCTAAGTTAATAACTTGGAACAAGGTCAACCATTTCCAGTTTGCTTCTAAAATAGGCATGTACAGAGCTAAGAGTTGCTTCAGTGCAGCTTTGTGGTTCTTTCCTTCAAACCTAGCCAATGTGTACAGTGAAAATGCTTGCATAATAGGTGCAAATATTAATCTTTCAAATAAAAGCTTCTTGGCCAGTGGAAATGCAACAACTTCTTCAGCGAAAAATCTCTCAATGAATTCATAAAAATAGTGTGGGATTGTGCCACCAAACAATAATCTGAAATACAATAAGATTGTAAGTATGGTATGTGAAACTCCTGTGATAGTTTATGAGTTGTAAAATCAAGTTTGTCAACACTTTGCATGTAGCATCCAAAAAAAATTGGCCAAGTGCGAGTCAGACTCGCCCATGAAGGGTTCCGTAGTAACTATAATAATATAATATAATATGTATATTTATTTGATGAATAAAAAAACCTTAAAAATATCTTAAAACTAGCTTATTTACATTTTTACAACTACGCTAAATAACTTTGTTTTTCATAGTGTTTGTATGAATTACAAAGTTATATTTGCGGTTTTAGAAAATATGCTGTATCTCAAAAACTGCTTACCCGATTTCGTTCAAACCAATTTTGGTTGAAAGTTTACTTTAAGATCTACAGACATGTATTTTTTTTAGATTTTTCACTCCATTATTATAGAAGTTAAAGGGGGGGACACACATTTTGCCACTTTGGAAGCTTATATCTTTTAAACGATTGACTTTATGAAAAAGTGGTTTTAGAAACCTTTATATCATTTTTAAAGACCTGTCTATAGATACCACACACGCATAGGTTTCATGAAAAAAAATATTTTCAGTTCTAGTTTCATGTATGGGGACCCCCCTTTATTTTAAATATTTTTTTTCTGAAAATTGGAAAGCGGTTCACAGAATACATCTACCTACTAAGTTTCACATGTATAGTCTTTCGGAATAAAATGGCTGTGACATACGGACGGACGGATGGCCAGACAGACAGACTGACAGACATATCGAAACTATAAGGGTTCCGTTTTTTGCCATTCGGCTATGGAGCCCTTAAAAATAAGAAATATGATCTAGTTTCAGAACCGTATTATTGAGCATTCTTTTTTAAATTGTAGGAATACCTAACACATCAAATTACTTACCCATAAAGACCAAAGGCTAAGATAGGATCTATCCTGATATTATCACCAGCAACTAACTGAGACGCAATGCTGCCAGCTGTACCCACCACGCAACTAAAATTAATAATTCACACAATTAGCACCGTTTACGATCGTAGATCAAGAAAAAAATTATATGCAAAACCAGTTAGACTTTGGAATCAAACTTTGACAAACTATTTTATCTGAAGAACAAAAGGTTGAGGACTTCTAAATCATGAGTTATATAGCTACTGATAACTTACCTAGTAATTGATTTAGTTTTAATTGGATGTATGTATAGGTTTTGTAAATACGATGCTAGCAAATTCATAATTGGTTTCGATAAAGCCATTTTCACTCAAGTTCGATGAGACAGTACAACTTCGACGTATCACAGTAAGCTCTCTTATGATCTAATTTGATTATTTTGCACGTAATTACAAAATATACTGATAATGAAAGTATTTTGTTATCGCTTATCAACAAACGTAGCAGTTTTCCAGAGAGAATGGAACTTGTAGAAAAACAAGAATCGTACCAGTGTTGCCGTTTAGGAATAAAAAAAGTCCCCAGACGTCGATGCAAAAGTCGCTAGATTTTGAAAAAACAAATATTAAAAAATCCGCTAGAAGTCGCTAAATATTTCAAAATATTCCATGATAACAAAATATGGTGTAAATAAAACCAAATTTCTATAATCAAGCATTTAATCATAATAATAAAATCCCTATAGATTTAAGCAAGCAAAAATTTCGTTATCTATTGCGTCATTTTCAACTTTGACAACTTCTAATGGCTAGTCTTGTGCATGCTCGGTCATTTTTGAGATTGCTCCGTACTAGTTCATTTCGGACAGTGAACTATTTAATTTTATTAGTTCTAATAGCTCTATGCGGTCATCGCTTTCAGCAAGTCACCGGTCACTAGAAATGTCTGCGTGTTCGGGTGATAAGCTAAATTAGACGTTATGCAATTGAAATAACACGCATCTTATCTCATTCTTGCGAATTCAGTCGGTAGGGTTCGGGTAGCATCGTGATTCATCGGATATTCTCTCCCGTTTTCATTCATTCACAGACATCGAATGAATTGTTATAACGTTTCTGTCAAACAATCAGTGACTGTATTGCATTTCTCGTTCGCACATTAAGATCGCGCGATTTAGAATGTACATCTGTACGAGTTCCAAAAGAGCGGAAAGAACAAAGACGTTCGGAAACGTTTATTCTAGTACAGTACGAAGATACGGTTCCTATTCATTCATCGTTCACGAACTACCCAAGACTACTAATGGCGCTGAAGCAGCAGAAGTTGATTGTTCCACTGTAGAAGTACTTGGTTTTTTAATGGTTTTAGTGATTTTTGTAAGGAAAGCTTTGCATACAAAAGTCGCTAAAAATCGCTAAATTTATTTTAGTCGCTAGATCGAAAAAAAAGTCGCTAAGCACATCAAAAACCGCTAGATCTAGCGACAAAGTCGCTAAAACGGCAACACTGAATCGTACCACTATTGACATTAAACATCCGTCTTCCACTGTCAGTCTAGTATAGTGGTGTAACGAATATATTCATAATAGGTATTGGTGCGATAAGTTCTCGAAGGACCGTGGCGGGGTGTAACTTGGGGGTGAAATATTGACCACACACAGTAATGAGCTGACCAGGGTATGAAGAAAGGTTGTGAGGGACTTACTTGGATATTCTGGGGTGCACGTGGATTGAATCACTTTCTTCTTCTGATGTTTAAGCACTTCACTTTAGTCTTTATTTATCACACTTGTGTATGGACAACACGGATATTTTGTTGATAGTTTTAGATATATAGATAGGTATATTAGCGGTTAATTAGTTAATCTCGGCTAGACGCGGGGTGATAACTTGCTTAGCGGGCAAGGCGCGGGGTGGTAACTTCACGATGGTTTCTTCTGGAAGACTCCGAGACACAATAATGCGGAGGTAATTATACCTTTTTCTTGCCACAGCATCTGTACGGTGATTGGCCGGCGTTGAATCCGCCAATGAGCGGCGCGTGCGGCGAATATCTCCTCTCTCATTTGTGGGCATTGTATAGGAAGGAAGGAATATGATTGGTCAACTCAAAAACCGCGGTAAAAATATGAATCTGTATTCTAATATGCGATACGTTCGGATATATGTTAGTAGAAAGTTACAAATCAAATAACTTGCGCAAGCAGGTATACATATTATAATACAAGCCAAGCAAGTATTAGGATATGCGAATATCATATATTAGGCTCCCTAGATATTAATAATGATTCAAGAACTTACAGAGTGTGTTTGATGGTAGGGGTGTGAGTCCAGCTGTTGTTACGGCTTGCTACGACACACTTTCATATTTGTTAAGTTTTACGCGCATTTGGTTATTTAGTATATTATATTTTGTTTAAGCGAATATTATTTTAAAACACGAAATTATTTAGTCACATACACTTCTTCAACAACTTCAACTTCAACTCTTGTTAAATGGCGTTTGTGGAGGAGCCACCACAATTTTGCCAATATCACGTGTAGAATAATAGACCATCAAACGCAGGAGGTTGTGTTAAGTATCTTGGTTGATGAAAAGAAAAGTATTAAAAAAAAACCCAAAATTATTTTGTACGCAAACATGACATGACAGCTTTTGTAATGTGTTACCAGTTTACCAGTGGTAGAAGGAATAGAATGAGTAAATTAGGAATATGGTACAGAACTGTTAAAAGTATAATACGCTACAGCTTTATTTTATTTATCTCAATGAACCTACATAGATCATAAACAAATCGAGTAAATACAAGAGAGAGAAGGCATTTAATGGAGGTTGGACGGGGAACATAAGGGGGTAAAATATCATATAAAGAGAATCGTAATTTGGGACAGCTGAAGAAAATATGGTCCACGTTTCCTTCATCCAAACCGCATTCACAAAGCGAGTTGTCCTTAATCCTAAGTTTGGCCAAGAAAGAGGGCGAACAGCAATGATTAAGACGTAGACGGCAAATAATTGATGTGGTCCATTTGTTGGCACACCGAAATTTAAAAAACCATGGTTTATGGGGGATCTCGGGTTGAATGTCACCATAGAATTTACCTATTACTTTCTTCGATATTTGCCAATTTTGAGTCCATGAATTAAATAAAATAGAAGACAATGTGGTGATGATGTCATGAGAGTAAATTTCGGAATGGTCTAGGGAGCCAGAATGAACAGCATTTTTGGCACATGAATCAGCTGACTCATTACCATAACTACCTGTATGGCCAGGGATCCAGGCTAGAACAATATTAATTCCTGATTTGTGGCATTGAAATAAGATATTTCTAATGTTAAGAATAAACCCTCTCTAATCTAGATTTTGAGCGGAAAGGATTGGACAAAATGGATTGAAGGCATCTTTTATAATCAGAGAATATAATACAGTTATTTATGTTATGGGATTTGACAAATGAAATGGCTTCAAAAATGGCTATAGCTTCACCAGTAAAAACTGATGTAACCGAGGGACATCTATAACTTAAGATAATTTTCGTAGAGGGAATCCAAACAGCTACACCGACTGGGCTATCATCTGGGACTTTGGAAGCATCGGTGAACATAGTAACCCAGTTATTATAATCAGAGGAAATTTTACGTTTAAAATATGTATTAGCTTCTAAAGTACCTTTGTTAATACCAAAGTCCAAGAGAATATTAGGTCGGAACACAAGGGCATCGTAAGGTGAAGAATAAATAGGTAAGATAGTGTTTTGAGAAAGTGGGCAAGGAAGACGAGTGAACTGAAGGTAAGCACGAAGAAGGCATGGAAGTTCTATATTAGAACGACTACAGGAGTTAAAAATAGAGGATAATTGGTCCAGCTTGCTTATTAGGGGATGCTCGGAATTTTGCACGAGCTTGAAAAAAAAAAAACGATTGGCAAGAAATTGTCTGCGAATAGAAAGAGGAGGGTCTACACACTCGACTTGCATAGCATTAATGGGGGACGACTTCAGGGCCGGATTAACCATTAGGCGAAGTAGGCAACTGCCTAGGGGCCCCTCATCAACTAAGGGCCCAGGCCCAGTGCACGCACCAAGAGAACATGTTTCTTCGAAAGAGAATTTGATGTGCGTGTGAACTTAGGGATCTTACTGTTATCTTACAAAATACAAATCGTTAGATTTAGTAGTAGAATTAAAACAATTTTAGAACAAATCTGGGAATAAGTATCAAATATATTAAAAACCTTAATGTGCGTTTCCTCAGTTCACACACGATTTGGTCAGTTAAAGTAAGAAAAGGGGCCCCGAGAATGCCATTGCCTTAGGGCCTCTGACAGGGTTAATCCGGCTCTGGACGACTTCATCGCTGCGAGAATTATACGAAGACATTTTGATTGGCACTTATCAAATTTTTGAAGGCCAGGTTTGTTACAAGGGTCTAGTAGAAACAGTCCATAATCCAAATGGCTGCGAAATATGGCGTTATAAATCAATTTTTGAGAGTATGGATGAGCACCCCACCAAACTCCAGATAGAGAGCGGAGTATATTAATGTTTTTTTCACATTTCTGAGAAACAAAGTTAGTATGAGTAATACCAGTTAGCCTTGAATCCAACCAGATTCCCAGAAACTTTACTTTGTTTTCTAAAGGTATAGTTTCCTCATTAATTTTAATAACGACAGGGGGAACAAATCGTTTTTTGGTGAAAATAACTACAGTGCTTTTAAGCGCTGAAAGAGATAGTCCGTGTAAAAGAAGCCAGTCAGATAGGTATCTGAGGGCCGAATTTAATCGCTTTTCAGCTTCTTCCAAAGATTTTACAGAAAGATACAGAGATAACCATTCAAAAATATGGTAACCATTCTGATTACCACAGTTTTGTTTTATTGCGAAAGCGGGCTAAAGACATCGAAAAAGTAATGTTTGACGATTACATGAAAAAAATAGAAATGGATATTAGTAAGAACCCTTGAGCATTTTGGAGTTACGTTAAAGCAAGGAAACATTCCAACTCATATCCGTCGGTATTACACTTTGGGCAGCAATCTTCTGGTGATGGTGACGTAATTTGCAATATGTTTGCTGATTGTTTTCAGTCCAACTTTCTTGCAAGCACTAATGCAGACAATAGTGATTTTCATCGTGATATGGGCCACAGAAGTGCGGTACAGAGTACGTCAGATATCAGTACTATTGAAATAAATGATGATGAGGTTTATAGGCTACTTAAACAAGTTGACCTTAAGCAGTCCGCGGGACCAGACAATATTCCACCGGTTTTTATAGTAAACTGCGCAAAAAGTCTCTCTTACCCTCTCTCGATCCTCTTCAGATTATCACTAGACCTTGGTGTTGTACCTGCGATATGGAAGTCGGCATACATAATACCAATACACAAAAAAGGACCTAAAACTTTTGTTGAAAATTACAGACCGATCTCCAAACTGTGCGTGTTTGCAAAAATACTAGAGAAATTAGTCTATAAACAAGTTTATTCGGCTCTTCAACATAATTTTAGTGAAAATCAGCACGGCTTTTTAAGAGGTCGGTCTACCACGTCCAACCTGGTTCTCTGTGGTGAATTCCTTTCAGAGTCCATGTCGCATCGGTCCCAGGTCGATGTTAATTATACCGATTACAGTAAATGTTTTGATAGAATAGATCATGTTATCTTAATGCGTAAACTTTTATCGATGGGTATCAGGGGTAACCTCTATAGGTGGTTCATGTCGTATGTTGAGGGTAGATGCCAGACTGTGGTGCTGAATGGTTACTCGTCTAGAGCTATGCGTATTCCCTCGGGAGTTCCCCAGGGATCGTTATTAGGGCCGCTCTTGTTCAATATTTTCATTAACGACGTAATATTCTGTTTCCAGCACTCTAAAATATTGATGTATGCAGACGACATGAAAATCATGAAACAGATTACAAGCCAGACAGATGCTCTTCTACTGCAGGCAGATCTAGAGGCTTTTATATACATACTGCAAATTAAATAAGCTGGACTTAAACGTCTCCAAATGCTATGTGTGTACTTTCACCCGCAAACCGCACCCTATATGTTTCTCCTACAATCTCTTAGATACCCCAATTCAAAGGGTCAGTGTAATAAAGGACCTTGGGGTTACTTTCAACTCAAAACTTATTTTTGACAAACATATTGATAACATTGTCAACAAAGCGTCGAAGGCGCTAGGTTTCATTTGTAGGGTCTCATCAGAGTTCAGGAGCATCAAAACTATTAAAATATTGTATTGCTCCTTTGTTCGTAGTCACCTCGAGTATGCCTCTCAAATCTGGAACCCTAAGTATAATTTGTATATCAGTCGATTAGAGGGCATACAAAAGAGGTTTTTAAGGTACATTCAATTTCGTTCCAGAACATATCTACCAAACTATCTTAAACGATGCAAAAGATTTCATATTCTCCCGTTATACGAACGTAGAAAAATATCCGACTTGGTCTTACTAACTAATATTGTGAGCGGTTCCAGTGATGTCCCTGAGTTGTTGGGCAAAATTGGGCTGCGTGTACCTGGTTCGTTCTTACGTACATCCCGTTTATTGCACACACCAACGACAAGAACTAACTCGTATAGGCAAAACTCGTACATGGTTAGGTCGAGCCGTGTGTACAATGCGACTTGCCAGGAGGTTGATATCGACATCTTTAATACTAGCGTGTCTAAGTTGAAGAAGACTCTATGTAGGCATTTCTTTGAAAATATTTAAGTTTTTTTTTTAACAATTTGTACTTATTTATATATTTTTTTCTCTCTGTATCTCAGCTAACCTGTCTGTATTGTTATATTGTATATCTAGTTATTAGTGAAAACTTGTAATTGGCCATATTGCATTTATTATCCTTGTTATTTTTTCTGTCTAGCTGTAAGTTTTCCAAACATAATAAAATAAAATAAATAAAATTTATATTAACAATATAATTATATTAACAAGATCGAGGTAGTATTGCTTCGTTACATTCGATAGGTTTTTCAAAAACGAGTACGGGATCCCGTCTACCCCAGGAGACGAGTCTACGAGACCATCAAGAGCCAGCTGAAGTTCAGAGAACGAGAATGGAGCATCAAGGCTGCTTACGGAAGGGAGGGGGACCGGTAGAAAAGGAAAGTAGCTCTGATGTGGAGCTGAAGGCGGAGCTAATTTATCCGAGAAGGCTTCGAGCCAGGAAGAAGGATCATTGGCTGAAAAATCGGCAATGCTACAAGAACCTCTGTATCTTTTAATTTGTTTCCAAACTAGGGAAGAAGGAGACCTAGGAGATAAGCTCTCACAATAGCGGATCCACCCTTCTTTCTTCTTTTTGGAAAGAAGTCTGGTAGCTGCGGCCGCTTTCCTCTTATAAATTAAAAAGTTTTCAAGCGTCATTAGCGCTTTATAGTTTTGTTCAGCCGCTTTTCTTTCCTTCACGGATTTTGTGCATTCTGAATCCCACCAAGGAGTCGATACCTTAAAATTTTGGGGTTTCTTACGAGGAAAGTTGTCGTCTGCACTAGCAATAATCGTATCTACGAATTTTGTATAACATTCAACAAGGTTGGTTCTCCCAGGAGAGGGAAGAAAAGGTAATTTACTTTCGATGGAAGAAGAGTAGGAGGCCCAATTTTCATTATTTAATCTGTATTTAAAAGAAGGATTAAAATTGCGCATGGGTGTTATTCTATCAGAAATAGAGACAAGGATAGGGAAATGATCACTTCCATGAGAATGTGATAAGACTTTCCAAGAAAGTACAGAAGCTAAAGAGGCGGAACATGCGGTAAGATCTACAGCTGAGTTAGGATTTTGAGAGGGGCGAGCTCTTCTAGTTGGAGAACCATTGTTGATGATGATGCAGAGGTTCGCTTCATCAAAAATTTCGAGGAGGGCAAGACCAAAGTTGTCATGATGACTTGAACCCCAAGAGCAATGATGAGCATTCAAATCACCCATAAAAATGACTGGAGGTGGAACTGAGGAGATAATGCATAATAGATCTGGAATAAGACGAGAATGAGGATGGGGAACGTATGCAGAAAGAAAAGTAATATTAAAGGCCCTCACAGCCACGATATTGATGTCGGGAGATACATGGGGAAGTGGTATTTGGGAAAATGGGAGCGCTTCACAAGGAGAGCACTTCCTGCATACCCATCAGCTCTATCATCTCTAACACAGGAGTAACCTGAAACCCGAAAGCGTGAACCAGGCACTAAACATGTTTCCGAGATGGCGATGATTGACGGGTGAAATTTATTTATCAAGAAAATTAATTCAGGCTTCCGCGGTCGAATACTCTGTGTGTTCTATTGAATTACGGACACTAGATCCATAACTGGTTTTATTTGAGAGAAGTTGGGAAAGTTTCTGGGCAACGTGGGGCGGTAAGTTGGAATTATTACGAGATATTAAACTAATAATGAGCGATAAGAGTAATTCTAAAAGATTATCCTCTTGATGAGGAACTTGCGAAAGATTCTGCGTAAGCAACTCAAAACCGTTCGGAAGGCATGAGGGTTCATCAGCAACTATTGTGTGATGGGCTGCTCTGTCGTATGATTTCCCTAGGGAGGTTCTGGGTCGCGGGGAGGAGACAATGGTCTTTCTATAAGAAACTGATGGAGGAAGGGTGGGATGGTTAGAGTCAGTTTGTGAAGAGGAGTAGGAACATTGAGAGGTGGAAGTATTTTGGGTCACTTCAGAATATAATTTAGAAATTTTAGGGTGTGATCTTGATGCCTCTTCGTAAGAGATGTTTTGTTGAGACATCAGAAGTTTAATGGACTTCTGCCTACCCTGCTCAGGACAACTACCACTGTAGGCGTAATGATGTCCTGAACAGTGGACGCAGGTAGCCTTAGTCTCAACAATGTCACAACTGTCCCCAGGGTGGGCTTGAGAGCAACGGTAACATCTTGGTTTAGATCGGCACTGTGCTTTGACATGGCCAAAGCGACAACAATTTTAGCATTGGATTGACGGGTAGCAGTAAGCCTCAACGGGAAGGGAGGTATGAAATGAGAAAACCCTTTGAGGGAGCACTTGGCCTTGAAAAGTGATAACAATGGTTTGTGTAGGTATCCAAGTGGTTTTGCCCTCCACTCTATTTTTTCTATTTAGACGGCGCGCTTTTAAAACGATTCCGCAAGAATTGGGTAGGATTAGTGAATCAACAAACTCGTCCATAGACATATCAACTGGCACCTGACGGACTACGCCCATCCTGGTGATGTTATAGGTGGGAATGGTTACCGCGTAGTCATTGGCATCTAAAATAGGATTATCTAGAAACTTGTTGGCCGCATTTCCAGTCGTGAATTCGACAGAAATTTTATTTCTGCTCACTTTCTTTACTCCATCAGGGCGAATGTTCGCGATTTTATTTTTATATAAGAATTGGCCAAACTTAATCGGACGAATTGACGTCCCAGCAGAGGGATCCGGTTCGGACCTAGACACGTGGACAATAAAAGGTCCTTTATCGGACGAAGTATATGCTTTAATGCCCACCACGAGGCTCGGGTGGACATACATCGATTGGGTGGCTGCTACAGCCATTCCCTGACTTCAAATAGTTTTTTTTGGGGCAGACGCCACCAATGCCGTCTGGATCATCCAGACGTCGCTTACCGTGTCCAGTTTTTACGACGTCGGTAGGATCGGGTGGAGCAGGAGGGGGTGGAGGGTTCATAATGGACACCCAGCTGACAGTTTTGCGCACAAAATCTGAAAATTTAGTAAAATTTATCTTTAAAATGCTTTAAAATCATTGATTTAAATAGTAAAGATACGGTCGTCAGAACATTTGACGGACGCGGTCGCCGTACAAAACACACTAGCGCCATCTACTATAACTAAGATGTCAATCGGCGTGGTCTGCTCCTAGACGTAGCCTTTTAAGAGCGGGGTGTGGTATTTTTCGAGGTACAAAGAAATAAAAAAAATCCTTTTAGTTTCTGAATTTTATATTTTTTGTACATAAAAATACATTTCAATTTGCTTGTAATAAAGAATAAAAATTAATTTTGTACATAATATAATCTTATAGTAATATTATTAAATCTTTTTATTTCATCGGCTGCAACGCGCGCCGCTGCAAAGTTATGTCGCACTTTTACGGGGCTTCGCGTTGTCTTTGCTAAAGGTTGAGACAAACAAGAAAGAAAATTGTTTTAAATAATGTTAGAAGTTGATATATGACATATTTTTAACTTATCAGTGATATGAAATGTTATATTTTACAAATTAATTACAAATTAATGACAATTGTAATCACAGACTTTGACAGCTTAATAATGTTGCCATATTAAACTTTTAAGAAAACTCCAGGTCACGCTTTCGTTAGCCAGACTCTATTGTCTAAACTCAGAACACCGAAATACTTTTCTTATATGCGTATTTTTCTATAAAACAACAAAAATATCTTAAGCAAGCAACTGTTTGACAGCACAACTACCCCAAAATCACAGAGTACTTTGGGCACTCAATATGGTGACCGGTCACGCATAGACATGATTTTGACATCAGATAAAAGTGATGCCAAAATTGTACTTCACAAACATTTAGATGTCTCTCTTTTCATATGCATCTTTTGGTTGGTTAAAAAGAGACAAAATGCGTTTTGACTTGTTTGTATCGATTGGATAGATATTTGTATAACTATTCTTCATATAGTAGAATATACCATCTCCATAGGTAGATACTTTTCCTATCTCAATGGTCTAAAGTCATTTTCACGTTGACACTTTCATAGGTTGAATATTTGAATTGACGAGAAAGGAGTTTTATCACAACAGATATTAGGCAAAGTAGCAATATTAGTATATTACCTAATATAGCGAGTATTAGCAATCACTCACTAATATTCGATATTAGGTAATATAGGCATATTATTATAATACACTAATATGTCGATATTAGGTAATACAGCCATATTAGCATAATACACTAATATGTCGATATTAGATAATATAGCCATATTAGTATATAATACTAATATGGCTAATACGATGAGAATATCAGAATAGTAAGATGCATGGACGCGGCTTGGTAATACGGTGTCGATACAATCGTATGAGCGAGATGGCGCAATTATGGCGAGATTCTTGGCAGATTATAATATTGCGACTCGTCCCAATAACATGTTATTATGTGTGAACATACGCAGAAAAAGTGAAATAGTGAATGTTTCTTGATGTGAATTATATATATAATTTTAATTAAAAAAAAATAGTTGTAATTAAGTGATGAACTTTTTAAATACGCCAACGTATTTATCGTTGTGGACCTGCGGACGATGAGCAGGGGTAGCTCACCATCCGGTAAGGATCAGGACAAGGTCGACGGCGCGCTATGTTCCGCGCGCGCCTCAAAGAGCAGTCAGTAGCATTGACGGGGCCCGATAGGGGTTGCGGTAATATTCTAACGAGATACCGCGGCCCCAGAACGCAAGGGCAACTGAAGGAGCAGGGTGGGTTTTTAGTTAGTAGAAGTCTGACACTCCCTTCCGCTCCATCCACAGTGAGAGGAGTCATTTGATTATTTTCCCACCCAGAAAAAAATAAAAGTATTCATCGTTGACAGATCTCAGCCTAATAACTATAAAGAAAAAATTACTTTTTCACTATGTCATTTATATTCACGAGAACACGCTTAATATGTAATGAATGCTAAGATTGGCTAAACTAATACTTGACTAATATCCAGTAATAGATATGGTGCCGATACATATGTACGAGCGAACGTTTAATATGTATGAATATTGATAAGAATATGAATTGGCTAAACTAATATTTGACTAATATCCAGTAATAGGTATGGTATCCTAATATGAGATTACTAATATATTCAATATTATGAATATCAAGATTTGACCCTAATATAACATCTCTAATCTCGTACTAGGGCTGTCAAATATCTAGTAAAAGTATATATTTTAAAAATCGCAGACCTTACTTTAGGTACACTATGTACTATAACTAGGTAGCTTGGGGTTGGAATATTCCTTAAGTCTGGGACCACCAAATGAAAAAACTACTCTAGGTGATTCATATTTTTTAAAATATTTTACCAAAATATTCAAAAAATAAAACAAATTATTAACTTAAGTGATAAATTTTGTAGGTAGAGTCTAGCTAACGAAAGCGTGTCCTGGAGTTTTCTTAAAAGTTTAATATGGCAACATTATTAAGTTGTCAAAGTCTTGTGATTTTTTAGGTTAGTACGACTTTGTAATGTTGATCCTTGGTGGCTGATTATTAGATATATTTACGATATTATGATACTTTTTCTTATCTTTATAGATAATATTGGAGATATTCAAGGAATCTGCGATGTCAAAAACCATGTTGAAACGTTAACAAATTTAGAAAAAAAAAACTTTAATAGAAACTCAGACTAAGTTTTTGGAAGAAATATCTTCATAAACTGGTATGTATGTTACGGTTAAGAATGTTTTATTTGATTGTTCCATTTCACAAAGTTGTGTTATTTGATATTATGAAACTGTTTGGGTACCTTAATTTCTTAATATGCATTTTATTCTTTGTTTTGCAGAGGTTGGTGTCACAACACTAAAAAAAAATTAAAAAGGAAGGATCTGTGAATGAAGGGATGTGGAGCACTCCAGGAAAAAAAACGCCCTCACAAAAGCTCAGGCTCGGATTTAGACAGTTTTGATATTGATGCAATAAGAAATAAAATCAATGAATTTTATATTGTGAGAAAGGAGGTTCGGACATTGTGAACATTGTTGTAAGAATTACATTCTAGCATTGGCTATAGTGGATGCAGAGAAACTCTACGTAAAATATTAATTGCTAATGGGATTGAGTTGAAGAAAAATAAAAATGAACGAATGGTTCTTGTCAAACGTTTTGATATTGCTGCTTGGAGACATCGTTATCTACGAGAAATTGCTGCCAAACGAACGGAAGGAAAACCGATCATCTATTTAGATGAAATATATGTACACAAAAATTATAAGCCTAAAATGTCATGGTAAGGTCCAACAACGAGTGCTTCCCCGCAATCAAGCCCGCTGTAACAAATCTCTACAGGGAAAAGATATATTATAGTACATGCTGGCTCTGAAACAGGGTTTGTACCAAATGCACTGTTAGATTTCAGTACGATTACCACCATGACATGAATGCCGAAAACTTCAATAAATGGTTAAAAGAAAAATTGATACCTAATTTGAATGAGCCCAGTGTCATTGTGATGAATAATGTGAGCTACCACACTGCACATCAGAATAAATAACGAAGATTGCCTAACAAAAGCAGAATTGTTATGATTAGTTAACAAACATAAACCCGAGCCCCTGTACGTAGCTGACGAACTTTTGAAACAATGCGGCCATGAGGTACTGAGACTGCCACCTTACCACTGCGATCTCAACCCGATTGAGCTTATATGGAGCTCAGCTTAGCGTATGGTGGCAAAAAAAAAAAACATTAATCTGCCCGTAAAAGAAATAGAAACATGACTGATAAAAAGCACATTTGGCCGAATAACTTCAGAAGATTGGAAAAGACAAATCATGGAAAAATTCATAACAAGTGTAGGTGATGACGAGTCTACTGATGCAGAAAAATCCTTAGAGGTTGAATTTTTGGACTCAGATTTTGAGTACGATGATTAAATAATTATCATACTCAAAACGCCTGTAGTTGATTAAACAAATTATACAATTAAACAAAATATTATGTAAATAAATAAATAAATCTACGCATTCGTTTTTTTATTCAACCTATGACAGTCAAGGATCCATGACACCAAACGGAGTCTTTAAAAACATTATGAGGTATTATCCTTAAATTAGAAATGAAGTACGTAAACAACTATTATACAAATTGATTGTCGTAAATACATAAAATTTCCAAGTATCAAAACGTTTTTCTCCTACTATAGTCAGTAATACCACATAAAGATTTTTTGAATTTGCCGCGTTTTCTCAGGTCACGCTTTCGTTAGCCAGACTTTAGGTACTTGCTACTAGTACATGTGTAGTGTAATACATCTAGCGGGGTTTCCCTGGTCAACGACTAAAGGTGAACGCAGACCTAGCCGCACCGCACGCGCCGCAGTCTTTGCATTCGAATTCTTTATATGAAGTTCTATGCAACCTCGCACACCTACCCGCGCCGCAGTCGCCGCAGTCCCTGAAACGACCGAACTCCCCAAGCCGCTGCTGATGACGTCACCCGCACGCAGCGGACGCTGCGGCTAGCGCAGCACGGATGACGTCATTTGCATCCACGGTGCGCAGTGTTGCCAGATATACAGATTTCGCGGTATCCATACAGATTTTCAACATGTCATACAGATAAAAAATTGAGAGTAAGATTTACACAGATTTTCAACATTCCAATTTTTTTTCATACAGAATTACCTCAAATGGTAGTATAATGTAGAAAGAGAATCTCTGTCAACGGTTTATAATAAAATTACTTATTCTCGTATTAATAATCTGTGGTTCTCGTTTATTTTGTTCGTGTAACTACTGGAATAATTGAGATAGGAAATGTAAGTCAGTGACCGGAACTATCGAGAAGGATACGTTTTGAGTCTGCGATTAGTTTCACCAAAAACACGCAACATAAAATAATGAATTGTAAAAGAAATCATGAACTAGTAAAAAACTTATTTAAAAAACCCGACTGCTCAACTGAAATGGAACAACCAGCACATTTTTATTTTAAAAAGTGACAAGCAGGTGGGACCCAATTGAACCTAATATAATTTTAGTTTAAAAAAATGGGATGGGTCCCACCTGTTTGTCAAAAAATGTGCTTGTTTCTTCCATTTTAGTTGAGTAGTCGGGTTTTTTTTTTATTTCTTAAATATTTTTTTTTTATTTTCAGCTTTTTAGTATTTAATTCCGTTTTAAAACGTTATATATCCTAAACGGTTGCTAAAAATGAAAAATAATTAAAGAAACCTCAAAATCATTTTTAAAGAAAAATCTATTTAATGATACCCCACTTGACATAGTTTGTCGACTTTTTTTTTAACAATATGGCGCCTGGTTGTCGTTGTGGTGATTTGTTTTTATTTTAATCTGTCTTATAACACTCACGCCATCAAACTAAATCCAACGACGTATCATTTATCAAAATCCGTTCACGGGTTTAATAGTTACGAGGGAACAAACGAACGGACATACATAAATACATACGCGGTAAAAACATAACCCTCCTCCTTGCTTTGCCACAGTCGGGTAAAAAATTAAACAAGTGCACCACATCTTTTCTATCTATGGTCCAATACAATGCATATTTAAATATAAAAAAATTCAATTATTTGCTTATTCCCTATTATAGCACCTACAGATGAAATTACACAAAAGAGCAAAATACCAATACCAAATACAGATTTTTTACAGATTTTCTTAAATTTACCTAATACAGATTTTTAAAATATTCGGTATAGATAATGCTTTCAAAAATCTGGCAACACTGCAAGTGCGATGCGTGCGGCGACGGGAACGACTGCAGCGACTGCGGCGCGGATAGATGTGCGAGGCCATTAACAAAAAGCGATGACTGCGGTGACTGTAGAGACTGCGGTGCGGCTAGGTCTGCGTTCATCTTAGATACATTTAGTGATGAGGTAATGGATCTAGTGATGTGCTTAGTCGAGTTTGTTGCATGGATATACATTCTTTTCTTTAAATGTTTTTGGTTTGTATTAGATTCTTAAAATCTCGTAAAAGAGTCTACGAGATTTTTTTTCTCGTTTCTCATACAGAGAGTGCTAAATCTCGTAAAGGTACGAGATTTCTCGTATATCAGGCAACGCTGCTGGTCTGCCACGCACTAAAGCTGTAGCAAACCGTACGTATTCAGTACTGAGTAACGGGTGCGCTATCAAGTACCGAGTAAGGAGTAACGAAACGTTACTCACGAATGCAATTCGTTACTCACATGTTTCGTTACAACTGTTTCAGATCGCGGAAGTACCGTTGATGCGACTGTTGAATGCGGTTTCCTGTTCATGTGTTTTACGCATGAGCGCGTATTCGGTGTATTTAAAAACATACGTTACAAAGAACGATGTTTATTTACTAGGAAAGCAGATTTTTGGAAATTCACTATCCTTGTTTTTCACTGCATTGATTGCGACATATTAGTGAGTGTGATATATCATTCTCAAAAAGTATTAAAAAAAACTCCCAAAATAAAAATTATTTTTTAAAATTGTTTATCCCTTAGAATAATAATGCAGTATTCTAAGAGTGTAAATTGTGTATTCCACTGTAAATTCAGTTGATTTCGTCGCAGTTTATTAAATTAAACTAAATATAGATTTAAAAAATGCATCTTATGTATGTACCATGTAACTTAAAGATATGTTTTCTACAAATTACGAATGATGTGACGTCGCGACGTCATACATCATACGTTACGAATACGCAATACGATTAGATGCGTTGGTCTACCAGGGATGGCGAACCAATGGCAGGCGAGCCACTGATGGCACGCGACATAATATTTTGGGCACGTCACCGATCACGAAATTCATTATGCACTAAGAAAAACGTCTGATGTAGGTATATTATGACGAGCAAACGCGAGTGACCCTACGCTACAGAGTGTTCGAAGAAAGATTATTATTATTTTCCAACAATCACAAAGTCAAAATTATTTGACGGCACGTCTATGACCTGACTTCATTAAACATTTCTTTAGAAAAAACGGTACATAAAGGCCATACATGAAGCCAATGTGGGATGTTAAATAAAAATGGACTGTATAATCTTAAATTTTGTAGGCGCGGTTTATTGCCTTCCCTTTTACAAAAATGAAAATTTCACGGACAAACAGAAAAAAAAAATCAAATTAGCGATAAGATGACCGTAGTCTGTGGTGTTCAAGAGCGCGAGCATAGAGTACTATAATACTACGGATAAGCGCGAGTGTCGGTCCAAGCCCCTCTCGCTCCGTCGCCCCCTCGCCGCACACGTCACGCTGCCGCGCGCCGGCGCTCGCTGCCCATGACTCAGGCGCAGGTAAATGCGTCGCTCACGCGTCGCTCGCGTGTATGTTGGGTTAGATTCCCAACATGTTCCCCGGGTTGAAGGAACTTCAAAATTCTAGAAGGGGACAAATATTATTAAAGGCCCTCCTGATAGTGCCTCTCTTCGTCTTGATCTCTGCGACTCTGTATATACCGTCGCTACCAGGATATACTTTGGTTACTCGTCCTAAGGCTCCAAAGTGAAGGAGGAAGAGCTCTGTCCTTTATTAAGACCAGAGAGCCAAGCTTCAGCTCTGACCTTGAGGAATGCTATTTCACCTTCTGTTGAAGTAGAGCTACATACTCCAGAGAGAAATAGTCCCATAAATGTCGAAGTTTGAAACGCTTGAACGCTTGAAACGCTCCAAACTGTTGATCTTCTCAATGTTTACATCAGTACCCTGCGAATGAGGTAGAGCATTAAGTGGTCGTCCAATTCAAAAGTGAGAAGGTGTAAGAGCGGAGAAGTCAAGAGGATTTAAGGAAAGAGGAGTAAGAGGAGGGGAGTTTAAAACAGTTTATATTTTAGCGAGGCAAGTAGCCATTTCCTCGTAAGTTAAATGAGTGGTATGTGACAAACTTTTTAAATGATGTTTTATGGAACGAACAGCTGCCTCTGCTAAGCCGTTGAAATGGGGACTGTATGCAGGAATGAATTTAAATTCAATTGCTTCAAGAGCTAACTGACCTTCAAGGTCTGATCTTGCTAGAACCTTTGATAGTTCGTTATATGTTCCGACAAAGTTTGTGCCATTATCAGACGTGATACTTTGAGGTTTTCCACGACGTAACACAAAACGATTAAGAGCGGCTATATAAGCTTCACTAGACAGAGCCGTAACGAGCTTGATATGACAGCTTTTAGAGGCATTGCAGACAAAGATTGCCAAAAAAGACTTTATTAGTTTGCAACCTCTGCCCTTCCTGTCCGCTATCATCACTGGTAATCAACGTAATCAACGCTGTAATGTAAAAATGGATACTGTAATTCAGTGCGCGATGACGGTAATTGCCCCATGATGGGTTGAGCACATTGTGCCTTGTATTTTTGTACCTTGTATGTTTGTCTAACGCTTGCTAATAAGAGTTGGGGACCAGCATGTAATTGTTTTAAATGAAAATAATCAAAAATTATTTTAGTTAAATGGTGTTTGATACACATTAGGATAGGATGCTTAGTATCAAAACTATATGGAGAGTTACCTAACCTATCACCCACTCGTATAAGGTTGTTTTGATCTAAATAAGGAGGCAAATAAATTAGTCTATTATTTTTAGGTAAAGGTTTCTTTGCTTTAAGAACAGCATATTCATCAGGAAACATTTCCAACTGAGCTTTATGTAATAACTAGCTTTTGCCCGCGACTTCGTCCGCGTGGAATAGTTACTTTGGGCTAACGTTAAATTTAACCCCGATTTTGAAGCATTCTTCATTGGCGCTCCGCTCCTATTGGCCTTAGCGTAATGATATATAGCCTATAGCCTTTCTCTATAAATTGACTATTTAATTAAAAATTAAATATTTTTTCAATTCGAACCAGTAGTTCCTGAGATTATCGCGTTCAACCAAACAAACAAACTGTTCAGCCTTATATTATTAGTATAGATAGCTGTTGCCCGCGACTTCGTCCGCGTTTCCGTCGTTTTTCGTAAAAAGTAGCCTATGTCCTTCCTCACGGTTCATTGATTTTGATGTAACAGACAGATTAACTTTCGTAATTTAGTAGGGAAATATAATATGTCAGTCTATAATACTGTTGAAAAATATCGCAATGCGGAACCGCACAATATTATTGTTAATAGCTGTGCCCGCGACTCCGTCAGCGTGTAACTCCTTATGTGTTATTAAGTTAATGTATTGGTAATATTGTTTAAATCACGTTCACATGAGGCTTAAGTACCTATAGAACGAAAATACTTCAGCGCAAAGCTTCCGGGTAAACTATGTTGAAAGTTGACCCGTCCGGCACGTGAACATAAAGATTTCTAGAACTGCTAACCCGGGAAAGAGCGACGTACAACTGACCATGCGAGAAACAACTGACACCGAGATCTACTCCAGCAACACGAAAAGTCTGCCCTTGAACCTTATTAATTGTCATTGCATAACACACCGATACTGGGAATTGCGTTCTTTTAAATTCGAATGGAAAATTATTTGGTATTATGGGAATTCTGGGAATAAAGACGGTTTCTCCTGCACCGCAACCTGTTAAAATTTGAGCCTCGATTATATTTTGTTGCAACTGGGTGAAAATAAAACTAATATAAAAAAAGTGAACGTAAATTAGCCAAAACTTACCTATCGTTATACTAAAATAACTAATACCTATTTTATAAAATAACAACAAAAGGAATCTAAAAATAAATTATCAACGACTAAAAGTCGCGCTGATAAGCACGGTTTGTTAATATCTGTCTTATAAGTATTGTCCAATATATGAAAGTACTCTGTGGTATTGTCTGTCAATAAGGTCGAACGCTCTGAATGTCTATTCGGATCAACCATACTTTTCCTATCTCAATGGGATCAACAGGCAAAATTTGTATGTTTTTTTTTGGGATTTTATGACCTGGTAACTGGACCTTTAGGTCAAATCTTATTTTAAAAAATTGTATGAAGCCCGCACTTTTTTTTTAGATAGGGCCTCTCGTAGTTCAGCACACTAAGGCTGGTCACTACTCAACCGCGAACCTCGCGCTCGTACACCCCGCCTTTTTAGGGTTCCGTAGCCGAATGGCAAAACACGGAACCCTTATAGTTTCGATATGTCTGTCTGTCCGTCTGTCTGTCTGTCTGTCTGTCTGTCCGTCCGTCCGTCCGTATGTCACAGCCATTTTATTCCGAAACTACTAAGACTATACATGTGAAACTTAGTAGGTAGATGTATTCTATGAACAGCTTTCCGATTTTAAGACAAAAATTAAAAAAATATTTAAAATAAAGGGGGATCCCCATACATGGAACTAAAACTGAAAATATATTTTTTCATGAAACCTATGCGTGTGTGGTACTTATAGACAGGTCTTTAAAAATGATATAAGGGTTTCTAAAGCCACTTTTTCATAAAGTCAATCGTTTAAAAGATATAAGCTTCCAAAGTGGTAAAATGTCCCCCCCTCCCTCTAACTTCTATAATAATGGAGTGAAAAATTTAAAAATATATATATATATGTCTGTAGATCCTAATGTAAACTTTCAACCAAAATTGGTTTGAACGAAATCGGGTAAGCAGTTTTGAGATACAGCATATTTTCTAAAACCGCAAATATAACTTTGTAATTCATACAAACACTATGAACAACAAAGTTATCTAGCGTAGTTGTAAAAATGCAAATAAGCTGGTTTCTAGAAATTTTAAAGGTTTTTAGGAACCCTTCATGGGCGAGTCTGGCTCGCACTTGGCCAATCGAGACGCGTCGAGCGCGGCGACCGATTCTCTAAAATAATCCTTATAGCATGATTCAGTATTCACGCGCGATGGCTTATTATTAGCGTATTTCATGCATAACTTTGATGTTTCTATACCGATTTATATGATTCTGTTTTATGGAATAGTTAATAATGTTAACTTTTTCAATTAGGGGTGACTGAGAGTGTTATAAACGTAAGAGTAGACAAATATTATAATCAGAAAGCTTGGAACTGCTAAGCTATCGGGAGTTACACGTGTTATTGTGAGTCAACCATAAAAGATAGACATATGCTGTCGTGGGATATTTTTTATATAATTTTAAGGAGAACATTTCCGTCATAAATGATTTCTGTGTAGCTTTAACCATTAAGGTTGCACACGCGACGGAAGCTTAAAAAATGGAGTAACTTCTCCCGTTTTTCCAACATTTCCCTTCACTGCTCTGCTCCTATTGATTGTAGCGTGATGAAAAGTATACTATAACCTGCTCAGGAGTATGAATATTAATTGTACCAAGTTTCGTTAAAATCCGTCGAGTAGTTTTTGTTTCTATAACGGTTATACAGACAGACAGACAGACAGACAGACAGACAGACAAAAATTTTACTGATTGCATTTTTGGCATCAGTATCGATCCCTAATCACCCCCTGATAGTTATTTTGTAAATATATTTAATGTACAGAATTGACCTCTCTACAGATTTATTATAAGTATAGATATAGATAAATTTAAAAAAAATTTAAGTTCACCGACCGAAAAGTGACCGGTTCGTTTGTTGGATTTGTTTCTAAAATTATAAATAAATATTTGTAAATATACTATTGTTTTCTGTAAATAAATAAAGTTAGATGTGTTATTAATTAAACTACAAATAGAATCTACATTAGTATTAGAAGAGACAACAGAACATGAAATCAATTCTGGTAGATCGTGTTTCTCCTTGTGATTGGGCATTTGTGCCCATTTAAGTTCATTTTCTAATAGAAAAGTGGGACCAGACCACCACAACGATAAATTGCTGATGGAATCGGCCTTCAGCCCGCGGGAATCAAGATCCGCCGGATTGTCTTTCGACGGTACGTAGCTCCACAAGTGACTCTCTGTGCTCTCGTGAATTTCGTGAACACGGTTGCGAACGAAATTTTTAAGTTGCAGTGGTGATGTAGTTAGCCGCCCTAGAACTATCGTAGAGTCACACCAAAATCTACATTTGCTAACTTTAAGAGTTAAAGAGGCTAATGCCTTAGCGCACAACCTTAAAGCCAACAAGGCACCGCAAAGCTCCAGACGAGGTATCGTCATCGGCGTTATCGGCGCTACTTTACTTTTGGATGTTACACGGTTTACCTTTACTAACCCTGAACGCTGCACGGAACGAATGTACAAACAAGCGCCGTACGCGAGCTCTGAAGCGTCTGAAAAAACGTGAATTTCGTAATGTTCACAATTATCACTGAGAACCCAACGAGGAATTTTCAGTTGATTTAAAAAGGTAAAGTGTCAGCAAATGCAAAACATGCATTCTTTATGTCCTGTGAGATTTAATCATTCCAATCATATTTATTAATCCACAGCTTTTGCATTAGGATCTTGGCTTCTATCACGCATGGGGCTACAAGACCTAATGGGTCGAAGATCTGACTAATGACAGAAAGTATTGTTATGCCAGTCGCTTAGTAAAGTACGTCGAGAAACTTCGACATAAATCTAGAATGTTCGAGACACTAACGCCATCTAGCGGCGAGTAGCAGGAATGAGCATATCTAGTCGAGACACTAACGCTATCTAGCGTCGAATAGCGGTACTGTGTACCTCGAGTACCTTCCTGGAATATTCTAGGTAGTATAAACAGTGAGTCGATTTTATAAGAATGTTCTAGAGCTCATAGACCGGGGTATAAATAGATCGCAAAGGGGCGCAGAGAGTCAGTCTTATTACGAGGCGAATACGCGATACAATCGACGCTTTACTAGTGAATTTCAGTGCGATTTAAGTGTTAAGTGACAAGTGTTGTGGTGCGAATATTTGTGTTAAGTTTTTATTTTGTGTTTAATTAATTAAACTGTTAATTTTGGTTTAATTGGCGTTAATTATTTCTATCCCGAACCCCAGCTCGTAACAGTATGTATCGTTTTGTAGTCCTTTTGACTGGTTGCTTTAAGTTAATTGAAAATGACAAAGTGTCTGAATCACTGATCCAGTTAAGAACTAAAGTTTTACAAGTGCCAACTGTACTAGTGTCTGAAAGGTCTAACATTTGATTTGAATTATTAACTGAGGAAGGAGAGATATGATTTAAAATGATTTTACTATTAGATTTAAATTTTTTTAAATAAAATTTTGCAGATTTTAATGTAGAAATGACTCCCAAGCACATGTTTATGGTTTTATTTATGGATGTAGAGCCCCCCAAATAGTCATCCACATAAAAGTATCTCTGGATCGACTCTGTGACGTCATTATCTAGAGAAGGATTACAAGAGACTAGACTCACTAAGCACTTAGTGGCTAAATAAAGTGCAGATGCCGTGCCATAAGTGTTAAGGTGATACGTAAAAAATAAGACATAGCTCGAGGGGCGTAGCTTAACGGAAGACGCAGGGAGCATCCCCGCTAGAATACATTGCAAACTCGAGCGCACGCTCGCGGTGAGTTTGCGATGTAGTTTGTGTGTTTTGATGTTTTAGAATAGAGAAGGCACGGAGTCGCCAAAATCAAATACATTTCTTTTTAATCTGAATTAAACTAACTTATTCATTATATTGTTAGGTATTTAGTGTTTTACTTTATTTAAGAATGACAAAAAATAATATAACGTGTGTAAATGAAAAGACCGTAACAGTAAATGATCATATTGACCTAAGAAAAAGAACTACTAGTGTAGTAACCAAATTCTTACTATGATTTTATTTAATTAATTTACTTAAAATGAGTAGTAACAAAAAGTTGCTTCAAAACTACGCTTTTTAACACGCTTTTATTAGGTCGACCTGTATGTAACTAACTATGTAATGGAATCTAAGGCAACTACTTTAACCATCTTCCAAGGGTCGTAGCGTAATGAAAATTAGCAACTGTATGTAGTTCTGATGATGGAGCCGGAAGATATGAACTGGAACTTCATGATGGAAAATCGTATCATAGCTGTTTTGGATTTCTTAGAAAAGTCTTGTAATGAACTTTGACCACGATTAGGTTTCAAGGTCTGATGATGAAGCCGGAAGATAGGCAGTGGCATTCCATGATGGAATATCGTATCATAGTCGTGTTTGTACTTGTGAGAAAAGCCATGTAATGGACTTTGAACACGATCAGGTTTCAAACAGGATCAGGTTTCAGGATAACAAACCTAAAGAAAATCCGTTATCGGTTTTCTTAACCTTTTTGTCAACTTTTTGTGATGTCACTTTCAAATCCTCTGGGGTGATTGACCGTTTAATTGTTCACTACTCGTGGGAATAATATAAAAAAAGAAACAGCAACACAAAGAAAACGGAGGCTACAAAAAAAAAAGGAAAAGCGCGAACAAATTTTTTGTTTTTACGTGCACTTATAAAAGCGTGTTTTTCTAGTGATTTTTAAACTATTAATTTATTATTAATTAATTAAAGATTATTCATCCAATTAAATTTTTTGATGGATATTTTCTTACGAATAAAAGTCAGAGATTTAATTAAAAAGTACTAAAAATTAAAAATTACTACACTATTTTCTTGGAATACATGTCTCTCGCCTTCATTTAATATTTCATCAGAGACATTTCCCCCGCGTGTTTTATTTTCTTTGTTTGTATCCTTGCCCCTATTTTTATTAATTACATATTCTGGATCACGGATCTCTCATGTACCGAGGATCTACCAGTCATATCATTATTTTCAATCTCTATTTCATATGGTAGAGGCTCAACATCTTCACTGACCTCTAGTGAATGCACCAAATCATCGTCGCGTATTTCCCTTTCCGTGTCCAACTGGCGACATCGGTCTCGCGAAATACACACGCTTTTGTATTACTACACAATTCAACCAACCCGTGCTCAACTCGCGTCAAATGAGTACGTTTTTGCGGTCAAGCAACGTTAAAAGAGGTTTTACAAAATAGTGTGCAACTGAATTGAACACGGTTTTTTAACTGGTCTGTTCGAAACAAATCCGTACTGAATTAGCGGGGTGCGTCTCATATCATAAAAAGTTATTTGGTATATTTTCATTTCAATAACGTTCACAAGATAGTGAGTTATACCAACTGTTGATGTAATTTCTTTAGACATAACATTTATATACTCTAAAACTTATTTCGTATAACGTTATTGGATATAACGTTTATTTAATCGAAAATCATTAAGCCTATCGTTTAAAATATATAATATTGCGAGTAATTTGATTGAGCGTGCTGCGGAAGCGGCGTGACAGAAACGAATTGCTGCGAAACCGATTCCACGTATGTTCCATGTCTGTCCTACCCCTAGAGTGTTATTTAAAATCGCGTAGGCGCGGAGGGGCGAGGCGGCCCGCGAGGTGGTTTTAACACTCGCCGCCGCGGCTGAGGCTGGTCGGCGAAGCCAGCCAGCAAGCCGCAGCCGCGGTGGTGAGCGTGAAACACATCTGCGAGGATAAGCTTGCATGGGACCGCCGGAGCCCTGCAGCACCGGAGCCGTGACAGAAACTATGCCTGCTGCATGTTGCATGCTTGCTTGCATCAGAGGTGGATCTACCTATGGGCTATTTGAGCTGCAGCCCAGGGCCCCATGGATATAAGGGCCCCCCTGCCAGTTTTCATTAATAAAATAGACGATACTTTTAAATCTATATTATATAATAAATCGAAAATATGTAAAATTCAAACACAATTTTGGCAACGCCATAATCGGCCAATCCGTATGTGCGACTATCGAGAACGAAGCAGGGAATTCCCTTGTCTCTTATAATGATCGGGTATTCAGTGTTAAAAAATACTTAATACCCCTAGGAAGGGCGTAGGGTAGTTTCCTAAAATATTTTATTTAGTCCGTCACGTAGTTTAACAAAAAACATTCGATACGTATTTTTTTTTTATTTCACGTAATTGAAAAATTAAGACGATACAGTGAGTTGAAGATTCGCGTGACGTCACACTCCGGTATAATTCTTGGCACTGTGTGACGTCAGCAGCTCCCACTCCTATACTTTGAAGCTTTCCATTTTGTGAATTTTTCTTGACTTGAAAGGGCAAAAAATACGTGATCAATATTTTTTGAAATTCTACCTGATGAACCAAATAAAATAATTATTTTGTAACACAGGAAACTACCCTATTGCGTTGGGTTGTACCGCCACAATTTTGTTATTGTCATCTAAATACAAACTTAGTGTTTAATTGTCACAACTGTGTGTGAGTATGGGTATTTAGTGTGCTATTAAGTGATAAGTAACATATTCTAATCAAATTCAAATTATTTATAAAACGTAAGCTATTTCAGGAAGCTATTTACACAGTCAAAGATTATATTGAGGATTAAAAGGCTTGGGAATTAGTTTCTCCAATGATATACGTACTTATGTGCTCTTTTTTAATATACTAGCTTCCGCCCGCGACTTCGTCCACGTGGAAAAAAAATCCCCCGATTTTGAAACATTCTTCATTAGTGCTCCGCTCCTATTAGTCTTAGCGTGATGATATATAGCCTATAGCCTTCCTCGATAAATGGGCTATCTAACACTGAAAGAATTTTTCAAATCAGAACCGTAGTTCCTGAGATTAGCGCGTTCAAGCAAACAAACAAACAAACAAACAAACAAACAAACAAACAAACTCTTCAGCTTTATAATATTAGTATAGATTTGGCTGAGTTAATGATTGACTTTCTAAAGTATTGTATATACCTACTTTGTATTTAATTATTTCTTTTTTCGTTTTTTGATCTTTTATATTTTTATTATTATGAATGTGAGGAATATGTAGGTTATTATTTATTTTTATGTTATTTTCATTATAATTTATAGTTGATGTATGGCTGTTTGAGTATTTGTCTTACCTACCCAAATGTCCTTAGTTTGATACTGTTCGTCAGATCGTTGAGCTCCTTAAGTTCAAAGTTGAGCTACACGATAACTGACAAATGTTTGCACTCTGGATGGTCCGCTCAAATTTGTGACTTATCGTACTTATAATAATTGAAAGTAATCTGATTATGATATGATCCTACAATGCTCCTAATTTAAGAAATCTACACTAATATTATAAAGCAGTAAAGTTTGTTTCTTTGAATGCGCTAATCTTTGAAAGTACTGGGTGGATTAAGATAAAATTTGGTATTGAAGTAGGTTGAAGCTTGAGAAGTGTGATAGGCTTCTTTTTACCCAACTGCTAGTTTGTAAAGTCTTTGCATATTTTCCTTCAATATAAGATAAGATAAGATGAAATTTATTTGTACATAAGAAAAGACACGTAATACATAAAAGAAAAACAGTAGGTTGTACAGCAAATCTAAAAATTAGTGTCAGATTTCCGGCACCTAAACTAGGTGCGCAGACCTGTATCTTAGGAGTCGGAGATATTTCGGCATTGGCAATAAATAACACGACCGTGACATTTCTGTTACAATATTTCTGTTGTCAACAGCAAAAGAAGGTTGTGTGTGTGTTTATGAGTGTCTGGAAGGTTTGTGTGTGAGTAGGTGTGTGTATATGCGTGTGTGGGCGACGGTGTGATTATGTGTGAATGAGAGATAGTATAATTCCATAGGAGTATAAATAAATTTAAGTTTCGATACACAATATTTTTTCTGCTTCGTCATAAGATAAATGAAGTAGCCAGTTCTTAAGTTTTTTTTAATTCGTGAGTGGTGAGTCTATAAATGGAAATAATTTTATTAATTTTGTTATAAATACGTGAACTTTGTGCTAAAAATTGACGACTTGCAAATGCATATCGACAAGGGATTGCTTTGCATACTGGAAAACCTTTGCGCCTTTGAAGTAGGTTTTTGTCTAGAGGAAGAGTGCGGTGTTTTCGCTGGATAGAACGGAGGATATATAGCTGTCTGACTGTGAGGATTTGTGCGTCAGAATATAGCTGGTCAGTAGAGAAGTCTCTTGGTTTAAAGAGCATCACTTTCAGTACTGCTCGTTGTCAGTTATGTTTAATTTTTAAATAATTTATAAATATTTGATATTTAATAACAGGGCTTTACCTATGAATTCGCTGTTTTGCCGTACTGGCAATTTCAAATTATAATATTAAATCATATACTGTCCTCTTAATCTGTATCATGGATACTGTGGAGTTTTTTTGCCGGTTTTTCTCCCTAGAAAACGACCAATTTCAAACCATGCACTAACTTCTGACGTATTGTAAGTGCCCATGTGGGCCTATGTGAAATAAATATGTTGAGTTTGAGTTCGATAATCATATTGTTTTGGCTAATAATTATAATTTCAAATTAATTTTATTTTAAAATTTGGAATTCTTGTTTCAAAGTTTGGCATAACCGTGCCCCTTGTACCTACGGCCCACAACCTCAACGACGTTTACAAAACGAACTCTAAAAATGAATGCACCACCCGTTATTAGTTTGCTCGTGTCCGATCTGGAAATTTCGACCTGAAAAATGAACCCTTTGGTTGTCGATGACGAATTAAAGGCGATTGTGGGAGCTGATGACACCCAATCTGCGGCTGAATTAGAAGCAGCTTTCAACGCTAGTATCAAAACAATATTGGTTTACTTGCGTCAAATTGGCAAGGTAAAAAAGCTTGACGTCTACCCCACGAATTCAGTGATCATCACCGCGAAGGACGCATCGAGACGTACCTTGCACTGCTTAACAGGCACACAAACGAAATAATTTTGTTGCCTGCGGTGAAAAATGGATCCTGTTTGACAATCGTAAGCGAAATTGGTTAGATCCTGGATTAGCATCTAAACGTTTTCCTAAACGAAAACTGACCCCTAGAAAAGTGATGGTCCCTGTTTGGTGGTCTAACCCTGGTGTAATGAGTTATCTACCAAACAGGATGAGCATTACTGCAGAACTGAACACAATTATGGAGAAGCTCGCACATCTCCAACCAGCTTTGGTCAATCGCTCGGCTCCGCTGCTCTTGCACGACAACGCGCGTCCTCATACTACACAGCAGACGGTCTACAAGTTACAAGAGCTGGTGTTGGAAGTTCTCCGCCATCTGTCTTACTCACTAGACCTTGCACCTACAGACTTCTACTTTTTCCTGAATTCTAAACTTCTCGGAAAAAAATCAACATCATAGAGGCAGTAAAAATGCCTTTGCAGAATTTGTTGCCTCCCGTCCAACTGATTTCTTCAAGAAGGGTATCAATAAGCTACCAGTGCGTTGGAAAAGATGCATCGATTGCATGGGTGATTACTTTGATAAATAGAAATAAAATATATAGAAAAAAACACGATGACTGATTTCATGAATAACGGCAATATCATTGGTAATGACTTTCAGTATTAATATACCAGACGTACTACAGGGCACCATCCTCACTTGGTCAATATACCACTTTGTCATACTATGTAATTCTCCTCTACATTTATTGTGCGCACTTTGTCGGTCGGACTTCGGTCGGACTTCGACCGGTCTTCGAATCGGTTTGGAACTCTCTGTCGGCTTCTGTGTTCTTTTCCACATATGACCCGTCTGCCACCTTTAAAGTAAGAGTGAAAAATCTCCGGCAGATGCCTTGCCACCACGAATTTTGGCCCTGGCAACGCACTTTCTTTCTATTTCATTAAGAAAAAAGCAGAAGAAAAATATTAGTTTAGTCCTGTCAAATTAAGATATTCCATAGACAATTTTAGACTCGATTAAAAAATTGGTTACTAAAAATACGTCAATTTACGTCAGGCGCTGACTAATTTGACAGAAATAAACTAATATTTTCTGTCCTTTTATAATGAAATAGTAAGAAAAAGATGCACTGAACTTTAGTTTAGTTTGTGAACAAGACAATCCGCGCCAATGTATTTCTTTCTATCTTAATAGGAAATAAACAGTTTACTGACTAATTTTTTTCCAAGAAGTTAGTAGTTAGACACTGTTGATCATCCAAATTTAAAAATTATAATGGCGACTCTAATCTTCTGTTTTCCGAATCACATGTAATATTCGAGGTCTGCTCCGGCGCTGTGATTTTGTCTCTGTAAAATAAAACTGGTATGTAAATATTAAAAAATAGGGAACCCTCATAGTTCGTCATGTCTGTCCGTGCGTCCGTTCGTATGTCACAGCCATTTTATTCCGAAGCTATTAGGACTATACATGTGAAACTTGGTAGGTAGATGTATTCTGTAAACCGCTTTCAGATTTTATAAAAAAAATATTTAAAATAAAGGGGGGCTCACCATACATGGAACTGAAACTGAAAAATTTTTTTTTTTCATGAAACCTATGTGTGTGTGGAATCTATAGACAGGTCTATAAAAATGACATAGGGGTTTCTGAAACTACTTTTTATAAAGTCAATCGTTTAAAAGATATACGCTCCCAAAGTGGTAGAATGTGTACCTCCCCCCCCCCCCCCCTCTAACTTCTGTAATAATGGAATGAAAATCTAAAAAAATATATGTCTGTAGATCTTAATGTATACTTTCAACCAAAATTGGTTTGAACGAGATCGGGTCAGCATTTTTGTGATACAACATATTTTCTAAAACCGCAAATATAACTTTGTAATTCATACAAACACTATGAAAAACAAAGTTATTTGGCGTAGTTGTAAAAAATGTAAATAACTTAGTTTTAAGAAATTTGTAAGGTTTTGTTTTTCGTCAAATAAATATACATATTATGTTATATTATATTATAATAGTTACTACGAAACCCTTCATGGGCGAGTCTGACTCGCACTTGGCCAATTATTTTCCGTCATTTTACGAGCATGATCCCTCAGGCGTTCCAAATGTTGGTTTTTAGGGTTCCGTAGCCGAATGGCAAAAAACGGAACCCTTATAGTTTCGACATGTCTGTCCGTCTGTCTGTCTGTCCATCCGTCCGTATGTCACAGCCATTTTATTCCGAAACTATTAAGACTATACATGTAAAACTTGATAGATAGATGTATTCTGTGAACCGCTTTCCGATTTTAAGAGAAAATTTAAAAATATTTAAAATAAAGGGGGCTCCTCATACATGGAACTGAAACTGAAAATATTTTTTTTCATGAAACCTATACGTGTGTGGTATCTATAGACAGGTCTTTAAAAATGACATTAAGGTTTCTAAAATTACTTTTTCATAAAGTTAATCGTTTAAAAGATATACGCTTCCAAAGTGGTAAAATGTGTGTCCCCCCTCTAACTTCTATAATAATGAAGTGAAAAATCTAAAAAAAACCATATGTTGTAGATCTTAATGTAAACTTTCAACCAAAATTAGTTTGAACGAGATCGAGTCAACATTTTTTGAGATACAGTATATTTTCTAAAACCGCAAATATAACTTTGTAATTCATACAAACACTATGAAAAACAAAGTTATTTGGCGTAGTTGTATAAATTGTAAATAAGCTACTTTTAAGAAATTTGTAAGGTTTTTGGTATTTTTTTTTCAAATAAATTTATTAAGTATATTATATTTATTATAGTTACTACGGAACCCTTCATGGGCGAGTCCAACTCGCACTTGGCCAATTTTTTCACCTTTCGTTGTCTTTTATACTTATTCCCCATATCGGTAAACTAATGTTATATAAACATTGTTCACTTGTCAAATATAGATAAATAAAATCAGAAAACAAGACTAAACAATAACTATTTCGATAAAAAATTATAATCACGGTTGTGGGAGGAATCGACACAGGTCTATCACTGACAAAGGCCGCAGGCGAACTGGGCGGGCATAAGAAAGTGACAGAGTCTATTACTTCCACGTGCGAAAAAAAGAGAGCGCAACAATACGCTGGAACCAAAATAAAACAACGTAAGCGCCAAACCAAATAAAAATTGTTTAAAAATAAATTAAGCTATGTATCAAAAAATATTTTCAGACAGAGTTTTCAATTACCTATTATGCACATTTTGAATGCAATTTTGAAATGAAATTCCTTAGGATTTTAGAATTATAGTGAATAATAAAAAAGAATAGAGGTCTTTTCGGAATCAAATTCGACGGAGCAAATTTAACCCAATTGCGTTTTCCTTCGGTCAAAGTATTAATGAAATAGTCAATAAACATATTACCAAAAATTAAATCCATACTTGCTGGAATAGTGAAATAAATGGTGACGAAAAAACCCCTAATTTATTTTGGTATCGCCTTAAGTGTGTAGGTTTTAAAAGGTTCTTTGGGACTATAGCGAAAAATGTACTGATGTTGTTGTAGAGTCCTTTGAGATGGATTCAGCTCGAAGGACCATGTCGAAGCCAATGTGGGATGTTAAATAAAAATGGACTGTATATAATTTTTGTAGGCGCGGTTTATTGCCTTCCCTTTTACAAAAATGAGAACTTCACGGACAAACAGAAAAATATTCAAATTAGCGATAAAATGACCGTAGTCGGTGGTGTCCAAGAGCGCGAGTGTCGGTCCAAGCCCCTCTCACTTCGTCGCCCCCTCGCCGCACACGTCCCGCCGCCGCCCGCTCGCTGCCGTAAAGTAAAATTAAAGTAAAATTACAGTGTTGGCAGATAAAAAATACAGGAGTTTCTGAAAAAAATACAGTAGATTTAAAAATCGATTACAGTAAAATTACAGACAAACTTTGTTTAAATATTGATAGAAAATTAAGCTGCTTTATGACTTTGTTTGTCAATACAAATTGCTATATAGGTATTATTAAATAAATAAAATCAATAAACCATATCAATGGTATGCACATGCGATAGGCCAGGAAGACGGTGTTTATGCTTAGCTCCTTCACTGTCTTTTAGTTGCACCCAGATCGGCAATCAAAGAAGAATCGCAAACAGTGCAAATGCATTTATAAGCAGAATTTTTATCACGCTTTAACCACTTATGGAAGTCTTGCATTTGGAGTCATTCATCACGGAATTCTGGCCGATATTTCTTTTTAGCACTCGACGGACCAACATCGCCACGCACATCAGTTTCCTCACTATTTGAGCTCGTTTTTAGTTTAGACTTTCTTTCTCATTCATATCACTCAAAACAAAAAGTTTTACCGATTAGCGGTTGATAGGGAATTCCCCACACCTTTATGATCTGCAACTCTGTTACTAACACTCTACATTGTCTATGGATAAAGGTCAGTGGGTGTAGGCTTGAAGGTATAGATATTTATCTACACCTTCACGGGTGTAGGTTAATATGTGTGGTTAATGTGCAGCAAAAACAAAGTTGCTGAGAGAACAAACCCCTGAGGGACCCCGGCATTAATTGCCAATTGGCCAGACGAGTAGCCATCAATGAGCACTCGAATGGACCGATCTCTCAGGAAGTCTTCAATCCAAACGCAAAGTTGAGTGGGTAACCCGAAAGAAGGAAGCTTAGCAATAAGGCTATCGTGCCAGACCCTGTCAAAGGCCTTGGAGATGTCAAGGGAAACAGCAAGTGCTTCCCCGGGCTTCTCAATGACCTCACTCCAGGTAAATGAATGAATTTATATGTATACCTCTACGATTTCGCATGTTACGCTGGCACACAAAGAACATTTCCTTTCATCTGTGCGTGGTAGAGGCGTAAAAGTAACGAAAAATTCATACCTATATGTATTCGTTACTATAGCCATTAGTACTCGTTACTATCGTATCGTTACGTTACTCGTCACTTTGATACGTCATACATAGTATAGACCAAGGTAGGCGTGTGCTTCCAGATGCACTGTAATTACAGTAGATTGACTGTATTTTAGACTTTTCTACTGTATACTGTAATGATAAAAGACAGTGTATGAATATACTGTATTTAATTTTCATTCTTAAAACTTCATCAAATCTAATACGTGAAACGAAACGTTGCTAACCTACACCCATGAAGGTATAGATAAATATCTATACCTTCATGCCTACACCCACTGACCTTTATCCATAGACAATGTAGAGTGTTAGTAACAGAGTTGCAGATCATAAAGGTGTGGGGAATTCCCTATCAACCGCTAATCGGTAAAACTTTTTGTTTTGAGTGATATGAATGAGAAAGAAAGTCTAAACTAAAAACGAGCTCAAATAGTGAGGAAAGTGATGTGCGTGGCGATGTTGGTCCGTCGAGTGCTAAAAAGAAATATCGGCCAGAATTCCGTGATGAATGACTCCAAATGCAAGACTTCCATAAGTGGTTAAAGCGTGATAAAAATTCAGCTTATAAATGCATTTGCACTGTTTGCGATTCTTCTTTGATTGCCGATCTGGGTGCAACTAAAAGACAGTGAAGGAGCTAAGCATAAACACCGTCTTCCTGGCCTATCGCATGTGCGTACCATTGATATGGTTTATTGATTTTATTTATTTAATAATATATAGCAATTTGTATTGACAAACAAAGTCATAAAGCAGCTTAATTTTCTATCAATATTTAAACAAAGTTTGTCTGTAATTTTACTGTAATCGATTTTTAAATCTACTGTATTTTTTTCAGAAACTCCTGTATTTTTTATCTGCCAACACTGTAATTTTACTTTACGGCAGCGAGCGGGCGGCGGCGGGACGTGTGCGGCGAGGGGGCGACGGAGTGAGAGGGGCTTGGACCGACACTCGCGCTCTTGGACACCACCGACTACGGTCATTTTATCGCTAATTTGAATATTTTTCTGTTTGTCCGTGAAGTTCTCATTTTTGTAAAAGGGAAGGCAATAAACCGCGCCTACAAAAATTATATACAGTCCATTTTTATTTAACATCCCACATTGGCTTCGACATGGTCCTTCGAGCTGAATCCATCTCAAAGGACTCTACAACAACATCAGTACATTTTTCGCTATAGTCCCAAAGAACCTCTTAAAACCTACACACTTAACACGGTGACTTATGTCACGGCATCTGCACTTTATTTAGCCACTAAATGCTTAGTGAGTCTAGTCTCTTGTAATCCTTCTCTAGATAATGACGTCACAGAGTCGATCCAGAGATACTTTTATGTGGATGACTATTTGGGGGGCTCTACATCCATAAATAAAACCATAAACATGTGCTTGGCCTATCGCATGTGCTTACCATTGATATGGTTTATTGATTTTATTTATTTAATAATATATAGCAATTTGTATTGACAAACAAAGTCATAAAGCAGCTTAATTTTCTATCAATATTTAAACAAAGTTTGTCTGTAATTTTACTGTAATCGATTTTTAAATATACTGTATTTTTTTCAGAAACTCCTGTATGTTTTATCTGCCAACACTGTAATTTTACTTTACGGCAGCGAGCGGGCGGCGGCGGGACGTGTGTGGCGAGGGGGCGACGGAGTGAGAGGGGCACTTAGATTTAATTTTACAAGGCATGTAATACTCAAGGTTATAATATTCAAACATATACTCTACTTATACTATCACACCAAACACACACCGAATACTCTAATATTCCCATTAAACACACACTACATTCACTGCATTACATACAAGACATACAACCTAATATATTATTCACCTATCGTATTATTATCTAACATATTCTATATGATCACATACTGCAAGCCCACTCTCTGGCCTTCCCTGCTCGCTCCCTACCGTACTTTGACTATTTTATCGGAACTATCTCATCTCACTCAAATAGTTTCTAAAAAGCTTAATATTCGATAACATAAACATTCTAAATAACAACTTAGATGACTTCTCTGTATCGAAAATATATCATTGCACGCCAGAAAACTGTTCTTCTATCCTAAGAGACCATGATAACCATCTTAAAATTATCTCCCAAAATATAATGTTCAGAACTACAATTGGCCAGTGCAACGATACTGGTGTGTCTGAAACTGTCCACGGTACGTGGAGCTTAACGTTGCTCTTCAAACAATGAACAAAAGGCTAAAACTACAGGCTCCTCGGCCTACAACCATATGTACAAATAACTGATCGGTACCACTAACCTTCTGTGATGGGTCCGCCAACTTCGACCTTCCTAGGTCACGCCCAAGTGTGGTATGTATGTGAATATGAGGTGAGTAAATGAAAGTGTGATGTAAGTCAAGTGTTCTGAACGGTCACAATGCGTCAGTCTCCAGATGGCGCGGTTCAGATCAGCATCACAGCCCTAACTCGCACCGGATTGAAGCTATTTATCACTACTTATTTCCAACAAATGCGCGTGCCACGAGGTGGCAACAACCCGGCGATAAATCCAAAAATATCCCGGGGTTTTCGTCAAATGGGGATTACAACTTCAAACAATAGTTAACTCGCGACCCAATTATCGGTTTCAACACGCGATTCCAAACGATATTTTTCCAATTATAATTAACTCAACAGGTCCGACGCGGACGTTTTTCAACAAGGAAGCCAAGTCTATCTGTCAAGTGAAAAAGTTATGTCAAGTGTCAACATCAAAGAGACAATAGAATGTTGCCACACCAAAAAGATCGTTCAAAATACATTTGGGACGCAACATCTACCCCCCCCCCCCCGGACGGGCCTACCCGTCCGCTAATCAATTGGAAGTCTTGACCAGGTTGCGAATTCAACACAGCTTCAATGCGGCCAAATACCGTAGCTAGTTCCTCAAAGGTGAGAACGGTGTCTCCCAACAATCTCCACCAGCGTCCCTTTGCCGCTTTCACCGCGGCCCCAAAAATACCTCCCCAATGGGGGGCAGGCTGGCGGGTCAAACAACCAAGTGACCCCTCGGCGGGCCAAACTATTACCAATGTCAACCTGGCTCTCATTAATGAAGGCGTATACCTTTTTCAAATAGTTACTTGTACCCTTGTAATTCGTACCGCAATCAGACCTAATCAAAGAAGGTAACCCACGGCGAGACACAAATCTTTCCAAAGTCGCCTCAAAGGCCTCTGTCGAGAGGGAGGTTACCAGCTCCAAATGTACTGCCTTGGTTGACAGGCAGACAAACACACAAATAAGCCTTACTATTACGAAGGGTGGACGTCTTCAACAAAAGGGGACCAACAAGTCCGTTACGACGCCAGCAAAGGGCCTCGCCTCATTGACGCCATCAGCCGACAAAATACAAATTTCTCGCTGCAGAATGGCCAACAGCGCATTGCAACCGGCATGCGAGTTCTTAGTGTGACGATCAGTCACCAACAATTGAACCAAGTGGCCCTTCTTGGGCAACAAAAGGGGGTGACGGGCCCCATAAGGAAGGCTAGAGTGCCGCAACAGTGGTGTCGGCCGGTTCGCCAATTCCCCAAATCTTGCCTGAAAGGTCGTTCACCTTCAGGCCAACCTGTCCCGCTAACCAAGACGACAAAAGGCAACCCTGGACTCCCGTGTCCAAAATGGCACAGACCACAATCGAGTCACCCAAGGGTCCCCAGACCTTGACCGAGGCCGTTGGCAACAAAACCGTCTTGATCGGGGGGTCCTTTAGCGGGCAGGCGTCAATCTCTTAGTGATGCCTAGGCGGCGACCGATCGCCGCTTCCAGGCTGCCTTCGTTCACGACGAGGCCAACAATAAAAATATTCGTCTGCGCGGTGTCCCGAGCCGCTCGCCATCACTGGAGGGGCATATCCCACCGGATGCCCGAATGGCGGAGGGCGCGACTCCAGCCGGGGACGTTCCGCCAACGGAGGGGAAAGGCAGCGGCGCCGACCCGGCCACTGCTGCCTAGCAGCCAATGCGCGTTCTCCCTGACGAGGGAAGACCAAATGGCGTTCGTGGGGCTCCCGTTCAACTTGCGCGGGGGGTGGAGTGCGGCGTACAGAATCGCGGGTCTCAGCCCGGTGCTCGTCTCCGGGGTACCCCCCCTGCGCGAACCCCCCTCAGAAGCTGGTCTGCTGGAGCGGTTCGCGTTGGCGCACAAAATCTCCAAGTGGGACCCTTCACAAATTCTACACGGGCGGGGGTCGGGGCAGTCCCGATGGAGGTGGGCCCCCAAGCACGAAAAGCACAAACGACGTGCGTTGACAATACGGCGGCGGGCACTTACGTGCAAATTCAAAAAGTCCGGGCAACGCGCCATGACATGCCCCGTTGCCTTACAAAAGTCACAATGAAGAGGACTCCGGGCACCAGCAAAACGGAGGGCGGGGCGATCATCAACAGGCCCCCTAGCCCGAGGACTCCGGGCGCCAGCAAAACGGGGGGCGGGAGGAACATCAACAGGCCCCCGAGCCCTAGTCCGTCCCTGGTCTCTAGGCTGAGAAGGTAGTGGGGGTGACCCCGTGGCGCCACGAGTGTTATCCGAAAACCGACACTCGTCTTACAAAAATTTGAGGAGGTCGTCAAAGGGGGGAAGATGGGTGGCACTATCCCCACCATACTTCTGCTCAAAACATGACCTCAGCTCCGCGGGGAGCAACTGCAGCACTATGTGCACCAACAAGTAGGACCAATGTTCTACCGGTAACTCCAGGCGTCTCAAAGCGTTGGTCGCTGAGACCAACGGGTTCAGCAAGTCAGTGCGCAACGTCGACGTGCTGGCAATGGCCGGTAGTCCCAAAATCTGGTCGATGTGCACATCAGCCAGGCAGCGCTTGTTCTGATACCGTCGGGAGAGAAGCTCCAGAGCGGTCGGGTAAGAGGAATCCGTCACCGGCAAGTGCTGCACCAAGGCTCTGGTTTCGCCCTCCAGGACAGACAATAAATAGGCCAGCTTCTGGGCAGGTCCGAGGTCCGAGCGTGCATCGACAAGACTCTCAAAGAGATTTAGGAAGCCCAGCCAGTGGTCCAAGCGACCCTCAAAATGTGGCAGCTCCAGGGTGGGCAGCCTACTCAATAGTCCAGGGCCTGCAACAACGGGGGTCTGCGGCTTGGCCGCATCAGGCACCCGACTCTTCAAAATTTCCCACGCTCGTAGACATATGACATCCCCCAGGTGGACAATCTGGTCATAGTCACCCAAAATCTTATCGCGGGCTGTCTGATCCATCACCCCCAAATCCACGTCCATGATGTACTCGTTGAAGCGCGTGAGCGCAGCATCAGCTGACTTGATCCTCTCAATCACTTGCCCATACCGAGCAAGGGTGAGCTCTTCCAATTCCACACGCTCAACAGTTGCAGCTGCCGATGTGAACCATCTCAACTGTGAGGTCAATCCGGCAGCAGCCTCCCTGACTGCCCTTAATGAGGCCATTGCAACAATCAAATATTAATACAACAGGCTAAAATTAACTAAACAAACAACAATGACTTGTTAGCCGACCAAATAATTTCACCAAAATAACAACTTAAATTCAATTATTTCAAGTCCAAATCCGACCCTGTACCCATTCCAAGCATGAATCTAGCTTGGTACAGATGGCTAGTTACAAAATAAATAACAATTGAATGTATAATACAATAAACACCAATAAACACAACAATTGACTGTATAATATTGAGCCGGACAAATCTCTAAGCACAATCCAATAAATACTATAAGCGATAAGTCAATCCACACATTCAAGTCTTGTTATGTTAACAAATGTGTGATTATTATTTAGATAAACTTTTAACTTCAGACTAGTGACATTCAATTATTAATCACAACAAATACCAAACAACTTTTACAACAATATACCAAATTATGTACCAAATACAACCAATAATTCCTAATTTCACAAACAAATCTTACTTGTCAGTGCAATACAAGAGACTAGCACTACAAATAACAGTACAAACTACAAGTGAAATTTAAGCCCGGCTGACAAAGCAATATTCAAACTTATTAAGTTATTTTCAACAATATTCAAAACTTCCAATTAAACCAGTGGATCTTATAAAACCACGCTCTGCTACCAGAATGTTCAGAACTACAATTGGCCAGTGCAACGATACTGGTGTGTCTGAAACTGTCCACGGTACGTGGAGCTTAACGTTGCTCTTCAAACAATGAACAAAAGGCTAAAACTACAGGCTCCTCGGCCTACAACCATATGTACAAATAACTGATCGGTACCACTAACCTTCTGTGCTGGGTCCGCCAACTTCGACCTTCCTAGGTCACGCCCAAGTGTGGTATGTATGTGAATATGAGGTGAGTAAATGAAAGTGTGATGTAAGTCAAGTGTTCTGAACGGTCACAAGGCGTCAGTCTCCAGATGGCGCGGTTCAGATCAGCATCACAGCCCTAACTCGCACCGGATTGAAGCTATTTATCACTACTTATTTCCAACAAATGCGCGTGCCACGAGGTGGCAACAACCCGGCGATAAATCCAAAAATATCCCGGGGTTTTCGTCAAATGGGGATTACAACTTCAAACAATAGTTAACTCGCGACCCAATTATCGGTATCAACACGCGATTCCAAACGATATTTTTCCAATTATAATTAACTCAACAGGTCCGACGCGGACGGTTTTCAACAAGGAAGCCAAGTCTATCTGTCAAGTGAAAAAGTTATGTCAAGTGTCAACATCAAAGAGACAATAGAATGTTGCCACCACAGAAATCAAAAATACAGAGAAGTGGTAAGGGGGCGTATCGGTGTCCGCGCGACATGGCCACAGGGCTCATGTCACAGGCAAGTGGCCGTCTCCGCGAACTAGTGCGCTTTCGACGGCGATCGTGATAACATATATGAATGCCGAGTTGTTCTGTGGTATCTTGTAAAAACCGAAGCCAAAATCAAATCTATGTGAATCATGGAATCACTTACCATATGTAAGTACAAGTATTTTACAATATTTGTCTTTAAAATCATGAAAAACAATAAATCGTAAAATATTTCTTGGTTTTACTGTTATTTTTGTTTTCAAATATCAGAGCGACTGTACTCCTTTTGCTATAAATACATTGCTCCTTAACCACTACCTGAGTTCGTCACTAAGTAACTGGACAAGCAATGTAAACATAACATACGAAACTGTATTACGCGGATTCATCGCGTAGTGAGGCCGCCACTTCTTGCGACGAATTAGTGATGTGCTTGTGCAGATCCACTAACGTAGGCTATCGACAGCAATGTCGATTGACGAATGAAATATTGCTATTATAGTTTAGGGGTTTTTCAACCGATGACATAAAAAAGAGGAGGTTATCAATTCGACGCGTATATTATTATTATTTTTTTATGTATGATCACCGATTACTCGGAGACGGCTGAACCGATTTGAAAAATGCTTTTTTTTTGTTTGAAAGGGTATACTTTGAAATTGGTCCCATTGTCACCAAGTCAGGATCTGATGATGGGATCCTGGAGAAATCGAGGGAACTCTTCAAATATTATAGGCACACCTATAGTGATTTGAGTATTTTTTATAGTAACTTGTGTAGTTGCATTCGAAAAGCACCATTTTGAAGTAGACCTGATGATGAAGACCACCGATGGCCACTGGAACTACTCAATATATAAGTAGGAATAATAAGTAGTTCATGTGTTCCGCTTCGATTACTTGAATGTGGTTATTAAGCACAATATGCTCGTCACAATGCATATGGTGAAGTGAAGCTGATGGTGAACTACCAGGAGAACTGCTCAACAAATAACAGCCCAACATTGGGAAAAGCAATATTTTGTAAATGAATATAAGTAGTTGACATTTAGGCTCTTGTAACTAGGTAAATTAAAAATCGACCAACTAAAAAGAGAGAAATAAAAACTTTTTACCAAAAAATTAAACTGACACCCAAAAAACACTGCAAAGTGAAAAATAACTTTAATTTCGGAAGTCGGTGCCAAAAACGAAAATACAAAACTAAAGACACCGATTACCGAAATTAAAGTTATTTTTCACTTTGCAGTGTTTTTTGGGTGTCTGTTTAATTTTTTGGTAAAAAGTTTTTTATAACATACGGAAACCTCTAAGAAAATATGTTTAACTTTTATTTTACATGAGATCACAGAAATAAAAATACGTTGAAAAGTCAAGTGTACAAAAAAGTAAAAAAAAATAAACAATTTATTTTACGCCCGCAGCATGCGTAAGGAGTTCCGACGTCGCCGTCGCGTCGCTACAATAGTTTATTTTTCAATCTGTCTACCGTTTTAGCCCGGTTGGAAGATCGATGTAAATAATGTTTTTTTACTTATTTTGATTTTTTTACAGAGTAGTAGAGAAATGCGTAACCAATATTCGTAAAGTAAGTTACTTTAATTTTAGGTTAATAATCGGTGGTGTTTTTCGGTTTAGAATTATCGTATGTTATGCCTTATCCTCATGCTGTTTCTTTATTTTTTTATGGTTTTTGTATTTTGCTTCCATTGAAGCTTTGAATGCGTTATAATAATCGGCATGGTTCAGATAATATATTTGTGAATTGAGCTTAAAATAAGTCAATATATTCATGCTATTTATTTGTTATGCATGGATGTGTGTTTGTTTTGATATATGTAACAATTTCTCTACTAACTAGGATTTTTCTTATAACAAAAACCTATTATAACCTACTAAACTATTACCTGCGGTTACCCCGCAGGTAATAGTTGCGTAACACACTTACAGTAGGAATCGGTTTCATTATGCTAAATCAACAACACTCACTGCGGTATTTACGTTGTTGAGCAGACCAATATTTCGAACATATGAAGCAATGGATTAGCAATATACGTCAAAATCATTCAGATCTCGATTTATAGTGTGTTACGTAATTATTGCGATGCTTATTATATGGTGACGTTTAGAAGTAGCTTAGGATGTATGTAAATGATAAATAAGTGCTTTTCGTACTTTTCAGCTTCCCAAAAGATGGTAACATAAAAAAGGAATGGATTGATGCCACAGGCATGCCACCTAACTGGTACCCTACAAAAAATAGCACCATATGCTCGGTTCACTTCAACGCAGAAATGTTCTAGTCTCTAAAGAAAAGACGCAGGCTTTTTGAATGGACAATTCCAAACTTAAGAGTACAACTAATATTTGCAGAAGTGTGTTAAATTTTATTTTATTACTGAAAGCTATTCTCATGATTTAGGGTATTCATAAAATCAGTCATTCAACTTTTCAGGATTCTATACAACCTATACGGCTGGTATGTTCCGATCAAGAGCGTAATGTAAGTTAACATCGACTTCTATTTGACCTATCACTATGATAATTAAATATTAAGATTTAAGTCGAAAGCGCCAGGGTAGCCCTTAATACTTAGTAGGTAGTACTTAATAATAATTATGTAATGTTATGTTCTTAATAATATGTTTATTGTTATTGTAATATTTTCTGGACATGCCATTTTTTATTTGGTTCATTTTCAGGTGCCCAAAAAAATTGTACAATAATAAATGGAAGAATCGATAACTTTCCGATTTAGTCAATCACTAGCGTATATGTAAAATAAATTGCTTTTGCACAGCACAACGATAGCGACCGATGTTTTTGTGTGGGTAAATTCTACGGTGCATGGTAAATACACGCTGTGTTTGACGGAATAAGGTTTATTATTGATTGTATAGTACGTTCTGATTTAAGAAATGCGGGTGTGTGCGCGAGTGCGTATCTATTGATTTTATTAAACTGCATGTGTAGTTGTTGCCCCGCCCAGCGCCTAACTGGAGACACACGGTTCCGATATAATTTCGTCTGTTGACCAAATCTACTTATTTATTTTATCTATGGTTGCCACACCAAAAAGATCGTTCAAAATACATTTGGGACGCAACATATAAGATCTATTAATCATAACTTTTGCAATTTCGAGACCTTACTTGCCCGTCTTTCCGTTGATTGTGATGTGATCGTTCTAACCGAGTGTTGGCTTTCCTGCTTAAGTAACTCTAATTTGCCCAAGCTTCCAAATTATACAGCTTATCACTCTAATAATCACCGCAACCAGAGTGACGGAGTTGTTGCATATATTAAATCAAGCATTACTAGCAACGTCCAAGAACCAGAACTCCACGACTCTGCCTCTGGTTTAATCATTACCCTGGGTAAAGACGTGGCAATTCTCTGTTTATACAGGTCGCCCTCAAATGCTAACATAGATATATTCTTACAGGCACTTAATGAAACTCTACCATCCCTAGCCAGCTTCAAATCTGTGATTATTACTGGTGATATCAACATAAATATAAATACCGTTATGTCTGATATAGACCAACGGACACATGAGTACCTTAACTGCCTTGCTTTCCATGGGTTCTTACCATCCCACAGTTTACCGACAAGGGGAATAAACTGTCTCGACCACATTTTTCTTAAGACAAAATTATCTTCAACTACATTTATTTTCGACTCAACAGTAACTGATCACTCTTCGACCCTTTTATACCTCAACATTAAACCAAAATGTAATTCTGAAATTATTACCATTACCAAGACAAACTTCAATGACCTGGACTTTGCAATGAAAAATCGAAACCTTGATTGTATCTTAAATATGAATAATCCAAATAACGCCACTAATTTTCTTATAGAATCACTCTCTCAAGAAATAAATAAGGCAACGGTTATAAGACAAATAACTAGACGTAAAAAAATCTTAAACCTTGGATTACTCCAGGATTACTTAAATGTATGAGGAATAGAGACAGGCTTTACAAAAAATCTAAGCAATTTCCAGATAACATAGTCCTTAAAATCACTTACAGTAGATACAGGAACTTTTGTAATAAAATACTGAAAAAAGTAAAGAGACAGTTTGATACAGATGAATTAACTAAAGCAGGATCTAATCCCAAGTTATTAAGGGATACAATTAAACGTGTTACCCACACCTCTAAAACAAAAATACCATCTAGTGATCTTTTAAAATCGTACAGTACTCCTTCTGAATCTATAAACAGGGTCAATGATTTTTTTGTAAACATAGGAAATCATCTCGCAAATAAAATGAGACAGGACCAACATACTACCACACTTCCCGCTCTTCAGATCCCTAATACCTCTATCAACTCTGGTTCTTTTGTGTTGTTGGAAACAAACCCCGAGGAGATAGCCGCCATAATAAGGTCTCTTAAACCAACTGCAGCCGTTGGTTCCGACGGCATATCCACCACCATAATACAAAGATACTCTTCACTACTGACACCCATATTGTGCCATATTTTCAACCTTTGCTTTAACAGTGGCGTTTTTCCTTCTTCCTTCAAAAAGGCTACTATCCATCCCATTTTTAAAGGGGGAGATCGGACCGATGTCAACAATTACCGCCCTATAGCAGTTTTAACTGCGCTTTCTAAGATCCTAGAACGTTTGCTAAATAATAGGCTCATTAAGTTTTTAGAGAGCAAGAACTATATGTCACAAAATCAGTTTGGATTCAGGAAGAAGATGTCGACCAAAAAAATGAACTTTTTGGAGTTTATGAGGTTAAAAAGTAATATACACTTCTGGACACATCTATTGGCCCACCTTAGAGTTTAGGTTTCGATGGCCCCTACCGAAATATGATTGCTAGATTGAACAAAAACTGTTGATGCAGTTTTAAACCTGATACATTTTACCATCTTTTTCGATCGTATAGTTTTAAATTTGAATTCAGAATACCATACGACATGGACCTACGCCTAACAAGTCGGATATGCGCCTTGTTAAAGGCAATTAATTTTTGAATAAAAAACATGTTTTATCAAATAAAGGTTTAATTTAATAACGCGTGTTGCCTCCATGGGCATCTACCACAGCTCTCATACGATTAGGCATAGAGTTTATCAACCGCTCTATGAAATTTTGAGGGATCATCTCCCATTCCTCTTCTATGGCAGTTTTCAACTCCTGCATCGTCTGGGCAACTGGCTGACGAGCCCTAACACGCCTTTTTAGCTCGTCCCACATGTGCTCAATGGGGTTCATGTCTGGGCTTCTGGCTGGCCAGTCCATAACTGTGATGTTCACATCCCGAAGATATTCCCTGACGATGCCGGCCGCATGGGCTCTTGCATTATCATGCATAAAAAGGAAATTTGGGCCCACATAGTCCGCGTATGGTATCACGTGAGGTTCTAAGCACTCACGAATGTATCTTTCAGCATTTAATGTTGGCAGCCGTGGTCCTGTAACAACCTCAAGTTGAGTTTTGCCGCTCGCGGATATACCGCCCCAGACAGTCCATGAGCCACCGCCATAAGCAACCCTCTCTTCAAAGCAGCATTGTGCGAAACGCTCTCCCTTACGCCGGTAGACCTTCTTCCTTCCATCATTGCCATGTAACACAATTTTAGACTCATCAGAAAAGAGTACACGGCTCCAATCTTGCTGTGTCCAATTTAAATGACTGCGTGCGAAATGAAGGCGCGCTGTTCGGTGGGCTCGCTTTAGTTTGGGCCCATTAGCTGGCTTGTGTGGTACCATATCGCGTTCTTTTAACCTTCTCCGAACAGTTCGAGCGCTCACAGATACTCCGTGGAAGTCGCGAAGTTGGTTTTGTATCTCAATGGAGGTAAGGTGACGATTTCTCAAGCTGGTCGTCACGATGAATCGATCCTGCCTTTCAGTTGTGACCCGAGATCGTGGCCTTCCTTGGCGACGAACAAAGCCGCCAGTCTCTAGGTACCTCCGATAAACATTTCGGACCGCAGATCGACTTAAATTAAGTTGAGCACTCACGTTTCTTTGGCTGTGTCCGGCCTGAATAAGTGCCACAGCTTGGGCGGCGACTTCAGGTGAAGTATCCATAGATTATTGATAGAACCTCACCTTAATGTTAAGAATAAGTAATGTTTGTTGCAAAAGCAAAGATATCAATCACTTTTTCAAGAATTAAATCCAAGTAAACCAATAAAACCAAGTTTTCTTAGTATTCGATTGTTTGATATCAACAAACAGGCTCCAAATTGTCTTTTGTTTCTTTAAATTCTGTGTTCGAAATTCAAAAAAAGACTATTGAATGAAATTGTGAATGTGCCAGGTTCAAAACTGCATAAAAACTTTTTGCTCGACCTAATATAAAATTTTAGCTAGGACCAAACGAAACTGAAAATACAAGGTGGGCCAATAGATGTGTCCAGAAGTGTATTTGCACTCTTCCTATATCCCATAAAATAAAAGTGAAAACTTTATATTATTTAGCACTAGTAATATAACTCTCTAAGAAGGTGGCAAATTCACCAACCTTTCCAAAATATTTCATACTAAGAAGAAGTTAGGGTTAGGGTTGTCTAATAAAAATGTTTTCATAGTAGGTATCTATATAAAAATTAAATACAAGTAAAAAAACGTAATAACTTTTAGTGAGATCAACATGCATTATTAATCGCCGTAAGTATTAATCTTCTAAAATAGGAAAATAAAATATATTTTTCGTCAATATTTTGTACACAAGGTACTCATAAAATGTTGTTTCCAATGGAAAAGGAAATAAAAAATATTGTAACAGAAAGTATTGTGAAATTGCAACGCTATAGGTACAGTCACGGACTATAAATGATGAGCCACTTGCCACCATTCGTATTTTAGCCGTGTAATGCAAATCGGGTTTAATCTGTTATATTCGTACACAGAACAGAGTGACTACCTAAAGTCGACGAATTGCAGGTGTAGAAACCGTAACCTAGAGACAATTGTTTTAGCGTAGCCATAGTAACGTTGGTGTACGGAGATATTATAGTTGGTATAATTTAGACATCGGAAAAACTTGAAACCACGATTTTATCCGAACGCGTAGCGTCCAAGATGACGTTCACGATAATTATGATTATGTATTAAACATAGATAACACCTAACTGCCGCCATCTTGCAAGAAGTTTTATTTGCTATTTCTGCTAAAGAGTTTACGTTTTAGCTATTATAAATGTCATAAAATGTGCTAAGCAAAAAAAAAACACTATATTATTTGAATAATTATTTTATTTTGTATAATAAGAATCAAAACTGTTGGACTGTCTTAATATCTTGTAAATGCTCCCTGGCTGTCTATTACAGCTTGCAGTCGTGATTGCATGGAGCTAACCAGACGAGTGCAAATATCAGTCCCTCGCATGTGCTCCCATACTTCTTGACAATGTTGAGCCAGATCTTCCTTTCTTCGTTCCCACAGATTTTCTATGGGATTCAGGTCCGGGGATTTAGCTGGCCATGGAATCACCTTTATGTCTGGATGTGCTTCAAACCAGGTCCTGACAGTCCTTGCTCGATGTATGGCAGAATTATCGTGAACAAAATTAATATTTTCCATGTCGTGCTGTGGATACACAATCCTTACAGACGGAAGCATAAAATCTTCCAAAATCCTTATATAGTTCACGGCATTTACACGAGGTGGTAGTTGAACAAGCTCGCCTACACCTTCGGAGCTCATCCAACCCCACATATTAACAGTTATCCTTCCTGATTCCCTATTTGGTATGACGTTATCTGCATCATACCGTAAACTGTTATATCGCCATAGGTGTAAGCGGCCATGATCGCTTGATTGGAATGACTTCTCATCACAAAAAATAGTTGATGACCAATCGAAATTTAAAAATCGGTGTGCGAAATTTACACGTGCGGTTTTATGTGCGTCTGTCATATCGACTTTGTAGGCAGGAATCCTATGATGCAAATTCATTGAGTGAAGATGCCTTCGGATGGTTCTGGGATTCACATCAAAACGTTCCGCGTAACGCTGCGTTGGTATAAATCCATCAACTTCATATTCGCGGAGCATTTCAGTTCTCTGAGCTTCGCTTAATGCAGAAGGGCGATGGTTGTTTCGGCGACGATCATTTATATGTCCTTCTTCGGCGTATCGTCTTACCCACAAAGAAACGGTGTTTCGCTAAAAAAATAACAACTTTCAAGTTAATGGACTTAGATAATTACCTTTTTAAAAAAATTCAAAAACATATAGATTGAGTGAATGAGCTCACCTTCAAGTGCAGATCTCTCGAAATTGCACGAATGCTCAGACCCTGCTGATGCATTGTTATGATTCTATAGCGAATTTCTTCAGAAATTGCAGCTGGCATTTTCGCGTTAATAACTACGGCTACGATTCACCAAAATTCAAAATTTTCGTCTCCAAATCTTTTCTGACATCGACATTTCAACTGTCACTCTGTCTTCGGATAGGATTTCAGAAATAAAGAGTATTTAATGAGGACTATTTCAAAGGAGGTCAGTATCAAATAGATGGGATACACGTAAGCACCGTTGTATGGATTTATCATTGACAACTTATAAAGTCATTTTTCAACCTCTATGGATAAGACTATTTCCGATTATTAGTAATTTGTCATTTTGTTTCCGAGCATTCGGTTTGAGTTCGTGTTTAATCGTGTAATCTCGTGAATGTATAAAACTGCAAAATTGGAAATCTTGAAAGTGGCTTATCAATTATAGTCCGTGACTGTACAGTATTTGCGCATATAACTAAATAACTTCACATATTTAATTGAATATTCAAACTGACCCAAATTACCCGCCAAACCTTTTGTAAAACCACCTTCATTTAAGCACATGCACTATTTTATGTCTGGGTAGCTACTTATAACTTATTTAATTAAAATATTCATAAGAAATTTTGTGGCAGCCCTAACCTCCAACAAAACATGGCAAATTCACCATCACGGACGTTGTGATTGGGGTTGTTGAATTTACCAACACCAATTGCAAACTATAGTTAGCTTGTAGCACGGTAAATCAGCTTTTATTTAGCTAAGGAACATTTTGCTAACATAATATCAAAAAAGTACTAACATAGACAATGCTTTTCCTGTTTATTTTTGTAGAAGTTCCGGAGCACAAAGTTTTACGCCACTAACATTCGAAAAAAGTAACCGCCGAAAATTCCATATCTAAAACAAGCATTTGACGTTGCCCTTTAACTAATAAATTTTACTATAAAAGCATCGATACATGACAATAAACTATTATTAAGACGTAACTAGACCTTTTCCCTCAGAAGTAGGCTATGGCAAACTCGGCAACCGTTGGCAAAGTTAGCAGGTTTGACCTTTTTTCCTTAGTCTGACTGAGGGTTTGACGGTAATAAGGACAAACTCGTATGGAATCTGTACGAAAAACAAAATAATAGTGTATCTTATGAATATTGTAACAAAACATTTCGTTATGCTAATATAACAGGTAATGCGTTCGCATTTTTTGCAATAAATGTCCATAACATGTGAAAATTATAATAACTTCGAAAACATCGCAAACTTTGCCGGAAGGAGCAGATTACATGAATATTTATTTATTTATTCGCTCTTAAACTAGGTACAACGAAGAATATTTACTTAAACTATGGACTGCCTTTATTAAAAGTTTATATAGGTATCTTCACATTAATATAATTGTACAGTGTTATTACAATCTTAATAAGGAATACATAACAGTTTAGAATTTTGACGTCCTATTTAGATTACAGAGTAATATGTGTTTTTTTTTTTTTTTTTTAGGTTGGGCCACTCGTAGTTTAGCTCTATAAGGCTAATGTACTACTTAACCGGTCTTTCCTGTGGTGACCTCTAATAAATTAAAGGCCCCCAGCCAGGGCTTATAAACTAAAATATACTTACAAACTAATGACCGCACGCTAAGGGCACTCCCTGTGGAGTACGGGCCTCGTCATAGCGGGGTCATTTTGGGAGGGCAGCAAAGGGACAGGCTGGGTCGTATTTAGGGGTAATCTGTGTTAAGGACCGTCAGCCTATTTATAAAATGAGAGAGAAAAGAAAGAAGATTGCAAAATCCGTAGGTGCTGCTAACAAAATAAATACAAACTAAACAATCTTAAAAATAATAATAGTGAGCAATTACAACCTAAAACTAAAATTAAACTGAAAAATAAAGAAATATATAGAATAATACTTAAGCATGATTTTTGTACTTTCACGCGTGTGTATGCGTGAGTGTGTGTGTCTGTTTGTGTATATGTGTGTGTGCGCGCGCGCGTGTGTGTGTGTGTGTGTATGTGTGCATGAGTGTGCGTGTTTTAGTGTGTGAAAGAGAGTGTGATGAGTTTTAAGGTATATGCAAAACATACAGTAGGAGTTAAAACAAGTTTAAATAAAAGATTTAAGTAATTTTTCGTTGTCATCGTAGTTTCTTTGTAGTAGAAATTGTGTTGTCTGTTTTTTACAAATAGCATTAGAAGATCTGTAGATAGGGAGTAATTTGTTTATTTTATTGTATAGGGAGGGTGCAAGGTAGTAAGAAAAGCGTTTTGTGAAAGCGAAGTGAGAATGAGGTACTTCACATAGCGTTTGACGACGTTTGTGAGTGACTTTATCAGATGAGAATGGGGTAATGGAGTGTTGAAGCATTATGGTGTGGAGTATGTAGAGTTGACGAACCGTGAGGACATTGCATTTCTGATACAAGTCAGTGGTTGGGTAAAGTATAGGACGGAATGTAGCTACTTTGTGCTACTTCAAGAGGTTTAAGGACCGTCTTGGCAGCACCACCCCAACTTGTGATACAGTACGAGATGACCGATTGGCCCATGGCAAAGTACACGGAGCGGATCAAATGAACATTGGCAATGTTTATTAAAGTTTTAAAAAGATATATTAATTTACGGACTCTTCCACTTAACTGGTCAATGTGGGCTTTAAAGTTCAGGTGTTTATCCAGTACAATGCCTAGATATTTTATGGTGTCTGTGGATAAAATTGAGGGACAGTTACAGTTTGGTGATTGTAGTTGACAGATGTGAGCTTTTAGTGTAATAGGGCTAGTTGGTTGTGAAGTTATTTTTAGGGAAAATGTGATGATTTTGGTTTTGGAAGAGTTTATGGTAAGGGAGTGAGAGATAAGCCAATTGAGAACACGGTTGAGGCCTTGTTGTGCTACAGCTTGAAGAGAAGTCCAAGAGTCACTAAAAAATGTGATGGCTGTGTCGTCGGCAACAGATGTAATGCTACCAGATGAGAGATTAATGTTGCAGAGGTCGTTGATGAAGATAAGAAAAAGAGTAGGGCCAAGGACGCTACCTTGGGGGACGCCATACGAGATGGGCAGTTCGTCGCTCAGGTAGTTTTCGACTTTTACTCTTTGAGTTCTACCAGTGAGATAGGATCGAAAAAGATTAAGTTGTGTACCTCTGACACCCAGGCGTTCGAGCTTGTGTATTAGGAGAGGGAGAGGAACTGTGTCAAAGGCCTTGGCAAGATCGAGAAATACTGTAAGACACTTTTTGCGTTGATTCAGTCTATGAACGATACCACTGACAAGTTGCAGAGCCGCATCAGAGGTCGACATCTTCTTCCTGAATCCAAACTGATTTTGTGATATATAGTTCTTGCTCTCTAAAAACTTAATGAGCCTATTATTTAGCAAACGTTCTAGGATCTTAGAAAGCGCAGTTAAAACTGCTATAGGGCGGTAATTGTTGACATCAGTCCGATCTCCCCCTTTAAAAATGGGATGGATAATAGCCTTTTTGAAGGAAGAAAGAAAAACGCCACTGTTAAAGCAAAGGTTGAAAATATGGCACAATATGGGTGTCAGTAGTGAAGAGTATCTTTGTATTATGGTGGTGGATATGCCGTCGGAACCAACGGCTGCAGTTGGTTTAAGAGACCTTATTATGGCGGCTGTCTCCTCGGGGTTTGTTTCCAACAACACAAAAGAACCAGAGTTGATAGAGGTATTAGGGATCTGAAGAGCGGGAAGTGTGGTAGTATGTTGGTCCTGTCTCATTTTATTTGCGAGATGATTTCCTATGTTTACAAAAAAATCATTGACCCTGTTTATAGATTCAGAAGGAGTACTGTACGATTTTAAAAGATCACTAGATGGTATTTTTGTTTTAGAGGTGTGGGTAACACGTTTAATTGTATCCCTTAATAACTTGGGATTAGATCCTGCTTTAGTTAATTCATCTGTATCAAACTGTCTCTTTACTTTTTTCAGTATTTTATTACAAAAGTTCCTGTATCTACTGTAAGTGATTTTAAGGACTATGTTATCTGGAAATTGCTTAGATTTTTTGTAAAGCCTGTCTCTATTCCTCATACATTTAAGTAATCCTGGAGTAATCCAAGGTTTAAGATTTTTTTTACGTCTAGTTATTTGTCTTATAACCGTTGCCTTATTTATTTCTTGAGAGAGTGATTCTATAAGAAAATTAGTGGCGTTATTTGGATTATTCATATTTAAGATACAATCAAGGTTTCGATTTTTCATTGCAAAGTCCAGGTCATTGAAGTTTGTCTTGGTAATGGTAATAATTTCAGAATTACATTTTGGTTTAATGTTGAGGTATAAAAGGGTCGAAGAGTGATCAGTTACTGTTGAGTCGAAAATAAATGTAGTTGAAGATAATTTTGTCTTAAGAAAAATGTGGTCGAGGCAGTTTATTCCGCTTGTCGGTAAACTGTGGGATTAGAGCATGGATACCGGTTTTCGATAATATCGAAAAACCGGAATATCGGACCATAAATCCGATATCGAAAAAAGCGATATTGGATTTCAAATATCGGTTTTTCGATATTTTATAAGAAACAAAAACCAGACGCAATAGAATCTTTCTTACCTATTTCATTGAATTTAATTTATGTAAACAAAACCTATTAGTTAATTATAATAATATGTATGCTACAGTGTCATTTATAAATGATTATTTCCATATAAAAGTGTACAACACTTGGGCCGGCGCCTGGGATTATGTACATACGTGCACATACACATACACATACGTGCAACAAAATAAGATCGTATCTCAAAGACGAGCCCAGAAGTTGTACGTTCACTCTTGCTTTGAAGGCAGACGGGTCATATGTAGAGGGAAACACAGCAGCCTGCAGAGAGTTCCAAACCTTAGCCGTGCGCACAATAAATGTAGAGGAGAATCGCTTACTATGACAAGACGGTATATTGAACAAGTGAGAATGGTACCATGCAGTACGTCTGGTAGATTGTTAGTAGTTAGATGGAGGAATCGGGTCATGGAGTTCCTGCGCACACTCTCCGAAGTGTTACAATCTGTGGAAGACCGACAGGCAAACAACGTTTCGCCGATGAGCCAGGCTGAAGCTTGTCTGCTAACACTGCATCGCCTATGAGTCTTTTAGCTCTGCGTTATGCGAGTCAAGCGCAGCAAGCTGGTATTTTGCTAAGCCATCCTACAAATGACTGCAGTACTCCATACAAGAACAGACCTGTGCTTTATACAAATTCAAAAGCTGTACAGGTGTGAAGTATCACCTCACCTTGTGCAGGATTTCCAGCTTTTTGGCTGCAGTCAAAGCTTTTGACTCAATGGTTGAGCCGAAGTTTAAGGTAGACGTCAACTCTTTGCCCAAAAGCTCCAGGTAGTCGGTAACTGATAGGTATAGATGCACCTCTGAAAGTAAGAGATAATTTAAATTGGCTCCTTTTAGCAATGAAGAGATAAACTTGTGTTTTCCAAGCATTGAATTTGACCAGATTATTGGGTCAAATTAATTTGCTCCAACGTGGCCTTTCTAAGACAGTCTGTTTCATCCCTGCCAGCTCTAGCACTGGATAAGTATATCTTTAAGTCTGTGCTGTCATCCGCGTACCCAAGAGCTGGAGCAGGTCCTTGATATGCAGCAAAAAAGAGTCGCAAAGAGAACAAACCTCTTAAGAATACCGAATTGACATTGACAGCCATAAGATCCGATGAGCAGCCATCGATGACCGCTCGGATTGACCGCTCATTTAAGAAATCAGAAATCCAGTTGCAGAAGCCAGCAGGGACGCCAAATGTAGGAAGCTTACTCAGTAGACTAGCGTGCCAGACTCTGTCAAGTTCTTTGAGATATTGAAGGACTCTACAAGAGCATTGCCGTGTTTCTTAATGGCCTCGCTCCAGCAGTGCGTAACATACACAAGAAGATCTCGGGTCGACAGACCAAGGCGGAAGCCATACTGGTGGTCACTAAGTAGCTAAACTACCTTCCGCCACCGCCTAATTCCGTTCAGCCCAAGGAACATCTGCCACCTGGATGTGACTTGCTGTGGCCTATTTGGAAAGCTATCAATGGACTACGAACCCAAGTAGGCCGCTGCAAGCACAATTTAGCAAAATGGGGCATTATATGCCAAATTGACATCCAGTGCGATTACGGCGTTCCTGATCAAACAATGTCCCATTAGCTGGAGTCTCCAAATGACCCAAAAACGAAGACCTACTGAACGAGACCTGCGTGACTGGGCCTGATACATATAAAGTACGCAATTTACCATCGATACGAAGAAGAAGAAGATACTAAGGAGCTCATTGTCTTCAAGGTATGCTAGCAGCTTATTATTGAGTAGGGTACTCCATTACTTTGCAGATTTTGGAGGTTTTTTGGGTACTGGTTATACATCTTGGTTGCTTGTGACAACTCCAGAGCACAAGTTTTTAAGACTCGTACAGGTATTCCGTCCGGCCTGCTGGCTTTGTTCTCGTCTAGTCTGCAAAGAGCTTTATGGAACTCTTAAATGGGAATTTCTAAAACTGACGTTCCATATTTCAGCAATAGCGATCTCTTGAATTGCCGTAGTCTTCGTATAAGATGACTGTGTAGTCACCCCTCCCATTGAATATAGGGTTACCAGATGACAGGAATTTTCCTGACATGTCCGGAATTTCAGCTCTCTGTCAGGGAAACAGGGAAAGTTGGAAATTTTCAGGAATTAAAAAAAAAGAGAAAAGTAAGCCTTTTCGTTATAAAATAAATGCTTGCCACACAAATACGCACAACACTAGTAAACTTAGCACCGTTTGCAAGAGTACTGAACTACTAATTGACTCGCTCAGTCGCACCGCGCCCCGTATCCCGCCACAAGGCATCTAACACTCATACTCAGACTCCCACGCGCCGCGCGCGAGTTTTTAAAATAATATAAGTTTCTGCCAAAATGTCAGGAAAATTATTGCCGAAACAAGGGTTTTTTCAGGAAAACTTATTTTTCGGATCTGGTAACCCTAATTGAATATCTACTTCTTTGCGTTTAACGTAATATATATTTATACAAGGTGTAACAGATTAAGCGCAATACCTCAGACACCCAAATTACAATATTAAATTATAAGGGCTAAGACAATATCCGGAACTAAATAAATTGAAACCAAACCTAGAAATTTTTTGTAACGTAAAACGTATGTGCGTCATACAATATCCTTAGGCAGACGCATACACTCATGCAATGTTAGCGGCCGACACGCACACGAGCGCATTTCCTTGAATTAAGGATTGTATTAATACAATCCTTAATTCAAGGAAATGGCATAATTAATGGCGTGATACTGTGTTTCCATTTTAAGTTTTTTTTTTTTTTCCGTCAAAATTTAATACCTATTTTGTATGACGGAATCGATTCGGAAGCCGATTCTGAACTAACTACTTTCAGGAATTGCGTTTATTCTGTTACACGTTGTATATTATGCTACTCAATCACTTATTTTAACTTGTAATGATTTTTTTATTTAATGACACAGTAGAGTATGTTAAGAAATTGATATTTTTTTGTGTATCATACTTTTAAATTCGAATTGATATAAGATTGCAATGAAATATTTTTAATAATAAATGACGGTGATTTTATATTTCCAGAGCACACTTTGATACAGTCTCAAAATTCTAATATTTGGACCCTTACAACGTTAAAACGAATTTGATCATTTTATTTCCATAATATCGGAAAAATATCGAAATACCGGAATTCCGATATTAAAAAATTGAATATCGAAACAAAACCGGTATTGGGAAAAGGTTCCGATATTCCATGCTCTATGTGGGATGGTAAGAACCCATGGAAAGCAAGGCAGTTAAGGTACTCATGTGTCCGTTGGTCTATATCAGACATAACGGTATTTATATTTATGTTGATATCACCAGTAATAATCACAGATTTGAAGCTGGCTAGGGATGGTAGAGTTTCATTAAGTGCCTGTAAGAATATATCTATGTTAGCATTTGAGGGCGACCTGTATAAACAGAGAATTGCCACGTCTTTACCCAGGGTAATGATTAAACCAGAGGCAGAGTCGTGGAGTTATGGTTCTTGGACGTTGCTAGTAATGCTTGATTTAATATATGCAACAACTCCGTCACTCTCGTTGCGGTGATTATTAGAGTGATAAGCTGTGTAATTTGGAAGCTTGGGCAAATTAGAGTTACTTAAGCAGGAAAGCCAACACTCGATTAGAACGATCACATCACAATCAACGGAAAGACGGGCAAGTAAGGTCTCGAAATTGCAAAAGTTATGATTAATAGATCTTATATTTTGGGAGATAATTTTAAAATGGTTATCATGGTCTCTTAGGATAGAAGAACAGTTTTCTGGCGTGCAATGATATATTTTCGATACAGAGAACTCATCTAAGTTGTTATTTAGAATGTCTATGTTATCGAATATTAAGCTTTTCTAGACACGCGGGAGCGTGTCAAGCCAAGTACTGGCGCGCAGCTCACCGTGTGTAATATTACACGAACCATTTGGAGCCACTTTTGAGCCCCTCATAACTCGAAAACTATTTCACCTAAACTTGTCAAATTTGGCTCATATATTGAGACTGGCAAGATACATATGTATTTCAAATTTTATGAACATATCTCAAACGGTTATTTAGATATTAACGTCCAAAAATCGTCATTTTTATGACTGACCTATAGATCAAAACTATAACCCAGTTCCAGATGACTTAGAAAGTTCAAATTTGGTACGCAGATAGGTAATTAGGTGAATACAAAGGAAAAAATCAGAAACTGGTAATTTTTTATCATTTTATTATAATTTTCTCTTAACTTATAATTAGTGCCTGTAAATCTCTATATGTGGATTTTAAGATCTTTACGTGAATATATAACGAGTTTAATACTAGCCTTAATTTTTTTTAATACAAATATTTCCGTTTTTGTACTTATAAATAAGAACAGAGTAAATTTTCGTATTTATTAGGCGTAGCTAACCGTATTCTACAACCACTAGCGCCACCTATTATCTTAGAGGGTCACTACACCATGGAGGCAAAACGCGTAAAAAGAATTCCGGATACTGAATGGGCAATTCACTCAAACATTTCAAAGGTACAAGAAAATATAGAAAATAACACAAAAAGGACAATTATACCCCGTAAACGTAGGAAAATGTAGTAGTTTAACAAAAAACCATTTAGCATTAATTTTGTTATAAATAAGTACCTACTAAGTACTCATTTATGTACAAAAAGTAATGATATCCCATCAAAAACATAAATGTGAAATGAGAGCCAAGTTCAATATTGTGATATATGCCTTGGTTGTTGACTTCAACGACAAAAGAAGTGAAATCTAAACGGGTGCCAAGTTCAATGGTCAGTCCTGAAATTTATTTATAACAACATAAAATATCCTTTATTCTTATAACTTAGGAGAATATATTGTAGCTAAGGTCTGACTTGGCTAGTTTTCATATACGAATTATATTATAGCCTTCGCAAGTTCTAAACCTGTTACTTGTCGGTTCTTATTTTATTATTCCGAAAATTTGGCTTGCTGGTAGAAACTAACCATCGAACATAATAATTCGTATATAAGAACTAGCCAGGTCAGACCTTAGGCTACAATATATTCTCGTAAGTTATAAGAATAAAGGATATTTTATGTTGTTATAAATAAATTTCAGGACTGACCATTGAACTTGGCACCCGTTTAGATTTCACTTCTTTTGTCGTTGAAGTCAACAACCAAGGCATATATCACAATATTGAACTTGGCTCTCATTTCACATTTATGTTTTTGATGGGTTAGAAACTATTTGAGTGAGATGAGATAGTTCCGATAAAATAGTCAAAGTACGGTAGGGAGCGAGCAGGGAAGGCCAGAGAGTGGGCTTGCAGTATGGGATCATATAGAATATGTTAGATAATAATACGATAGGTGAATAATATATTAGGTTGTATGTCTTGTATGTAATGCAGTGAATGTTTAATGGGAATATTAGAGTATTCGATGTGTGTTTGGTGTGATAGTATAAGTAGAGTATATGTTTGAATATTATAACCTTGAGTATTACATGCCTTGTAAAATTAAATCTAAGTGTTATTATAAAAGTTGGAAAAGAGCCTACTATTTTAAGAAGAGAAAATAGTTATGCTACTCGAGTCTTAGACATATTTTGCAGCTGTGTTTCATTCTTGATAATAATATACGGAGATTCACTGTCTTTTTTCATCAAAATACGTCCATTTGATATCCAGCAGAAGTCATATTTGTGTGATTTGGCTAAATTCCTAGCCAAATAAAATAATTTTCTTGAAAACGGTGTAAGTTGTTCTGCAATGAATATAGGCAATAGGTTTGCAGTGAATCCTAGATTGCTAGTCTACGATGGAACCAGCAAACCCAGAAGATGCCTATTTAAAGCAAGAGCTTTAAAGGGTAAAAGGTCATAAGTGACAGGGAACATAGAAGCCGGCAGAGAGTTCCACAGCTTGGCTGTGCGCACAATATATTTGGAGAAGAAGCGCTTGGTACGACAAGACGGTATATCAATCAAGTGCGCCTGGTAGACTGGTAGTGAAAGGGAGATGGAGGGATCAGGTCATGTAGTTCCTGCGCACACTCCCCGAAGAACAATCAGTAGAAAACCGAGAGACAAGCAACTGTTCGTCGATGAGCCAGGCTATGAAGCTTGTCCACTAGCTCCTCGTCACCTATAAGTCTTGAAGGATATTGATACATTGATTGCTTTAGCAACCACAGCATCCGGAGCCCTGATAAGTTTGGGTAGAGCATCCACTATGGAAAAAGATTTTCGTGCTTTGGCTTAAGGCTATGAGTAGGATGTTTATTACACATTTTCTCAACGACTTGATAAGATAGGTAAAGTCATTAGCGACGAAGCCTAATCGATCATGGTGTGCCTCAGGGCACCTGCATATCCCCGAGACATTTCCTGCTCTAAGTGAATGACTTATGCCAACAGTCTCTTACCAACGATAAAATATGTAGCTACGCAAATGACACCGTGCTAGTGTTTCGTGGAGACAATTGGGACGAGGCGCGGAAAACTGCAGAAATCATTCGCGGTCTAGAAGTCAATTTACTTACAATCCGTACTATCCATACTATATACCATATACTATATATATACTATATATACTATACTATACTATCCATACTAATATTATAAATGAGAAAGTAACTCTGTCTGTCTGTCTGTCTGTCTGTTACCTTTTCACGCCTTAACCGCTGAACCGATTTACATGAAATTTGGCATGAGAATAGTTGAGGACCCTGGGAAGGACATAGGATAGTTTTTATCCCGATATAAGGTTCCCGTGGGATAGTTTTCGAATTGTATCTTTTTTGCTCTTTCACGCAAAAACTACGGAACGGATCTCAATGAAATTTGGTAAGGAGACAGTTGACATCCTGTAAAAACACATAAGCTACTTTTTATCCCGGAATTCCCACGGACTCGGGATTTACGCGGGGAAAACCACCCACTCGAACGAAGTCGCGGACAAAAGCTATCCATACTTTAATACTAATAATATAGCTCCATACTTCCATATCCATATCCATACTATCCATACTATCCATACTATCCATACTAATATTATAAATGCGAAAGTAACTCTGTCTGTCTGTCTGTCTGTCTGTCTGTTACCTTTTCACGCCTTAACCGCTGAACCGATTTACATTAAATTTGTCATGGGAATAGTTGAGGACCCTGGGAAGGACATAGGATAGTTTTTATCCCGATGTAAGGTTCCCGCAGGATAGTTTTCGAATTGTATCTTTGTTGCTCTTTCACACTAAAACTACTGAACGAATATCAATGAAATTTGGTAAGGAGACAGTTGACATCCTGTAAAAATACATAAGCTACTTTTTATCCCGGAATTCCCACGGGTTTGGGATTTACGCGGAGAAAACCTCCCACTCGAACGAAGTCGCGGACAAAAGCTATCCATACTTTAATACTAATAATATAACTCCATACTTCCATACTTCCATATCCATCAATACTTCCAAGCTAATATTATAATAATACGAAAGTAACTGTCTGTCTGTTACCTTTTCACGTCTAAACCGCTGAACCGATTTAGATGAAATTTGGCATGGGAATAGTTTAGGACCCTGGGAAAGACATAGCATAGGTTTCGTCCCGGAAATCATTACTAAAGGATGTAAAAGGGGTGTTAGAATTTCGTATAGGGAATCAATAATGTCCCCGCCCTACCCACACACATAATACACTTAGACCGCTAAACCGATTTCGATGAAATTTGATATGGAGATAGTTTTAGACCTTGGAAAAGACATAGTATAGTTTTATTCCCGGAAATCATTCCTGAAAGATGTAAAAATGGTGTTGGAATTTTGTATAGGGAATCAATGATGTCCCCGCCCTCCCCACCCACATAATACACTTGACCGCTAAACCGATTTGGATGAAATTTGCTATGGAGATAGTTTTAGACCCTGGAAAAGACATAGGATAGTAATTATCCTGGAAATCATCCCTAAAGGATGTAAAGGGGTGTTGGGACTTTGTATTCCCCCTCTCAATTCATTCAAATCGCGTATTCAAGAACCACTCATAACATTTTTTCAAACTACACAACTGCATGTAGGCTATACAAATCTTTGTTTAGAGCTGGGGTCGAACCCACGTCATGCACCAGTTAACAGTTACGCCAACCGTGTTGCTTAAATTTTAACCAATCAAGTTAATATACGAATCATTTCTATTTCAAAATCGGGGCAATATGCGTTTGCCCTTTTGAAAATAGGAGAAGATCGTGTGGCAACAAAAATCAACGGGATGATTTATTTGAGCTGAACTGAATCTGAAACTGAAACTGAAGCTGAAACTAAAACTGAAGCTGAAACTGTAGCTGAATCCAAAACTGAAGCTGAAGCAGAAACTGAATCTGAAACTGAAACCAAAACTGAAGCGAAAGCTGAAACTGGAACTGTAGCTGATTCTAACGCTGAAACCAAAGTGAAGCTGAAACTAAAACTAAAGCTGAAACTGATGCTGAAACCAAAACTGAAACTTAAGCTGAAACTGAAACTGAAGCTGAAAATTAAGCTGAAACTGTAGCTGAATCTGAAACTGAAACCAAAACTGAAGCTGAAGCTGACGCTGAAACCAAACTGAAACTGAAGCTGAAACCAAACTGAAGCTGAAACTGATGCTAAAACCAAAATTGAAGCTGAAGCTGAAACTGAAGCTGAAACTGGAACTGTAGCTGAAACTGACGCTGAAATCAAACTGAAGCTGAAACTGAAACTGATGCTGAAACCAAAGCTGAAGCTGAAACTGACGCTGAAACCAAACTGAAGCTGAAACTGATGCTGAAACCAAAACTGAAGCTGGAGCTGAAACTGAAGCAGAAACTGGAACTGTAGCTGAAACTGACGCTGAAACCAAACTGAAGCTGAAACTGAAACTGATGCTGAAACCAAAGCTGAAGCTGAAACTGGAACTGTAGCTGAAACTGACGCTGAAACCAAACTGAAGCTGAAACTGAAACTAAAGCTGAAGCTGAAACTGATGCTGAAACCAAAACTGCAGCTGAAGCTGAAACTGAAACTGAAGCTGAAAATTAAGCTGAAACTGTAGCTGAATCTGAAACTGAAACCAAAACTGAAGCTGAAGCTGAAACTGAAACTGAATCTGAAACCAAAACTGAAGCTGAAGCTGAAACTGGAACTGTAGCTGAAACTGACGCTGAAACCAAACTGAAACTGAAGCTGAAACTGAAACCAAACTGAAGCTGAAACTGAAACTGATGCTGAAACCAAAACTGAAGCTGAAGCTGAAACTGAAGCTGAAACTGGAACTGTAGCTGAAACTGACGCTGAAACCAAACTGAAGCTGAAACTGATGCTGAAACCAAAACTGAAGCTGAAGCTGAAACTGAAACTGAAGCTGAAACTGTAGTAACATACATAGTGAACGTAGTCCAAGATACAGATAATTTAATAAACCACGTTTATTCTTATTTGAAAACATTTTATGAGGGATAAAGAATGGCTGCGTGAAAGAGTAATTTTGGCACCAACTAACGAAATTGTAGGGCAGATCAACGAAAAGATTAAGTTTCATGTTGATTGTGATGTTATTGAGTATCTGTCCGTCGACATTGTCATGGATACAAAGCAAGTGACGTCGTACTCTGTAGAGTGTATCAACTCTCTGGAATTGTCAGGGTACCCCATCACATTATTTGAGGCTTTAACTTGGTGTCCCAGTCCTGTTGATGCGTAATCAGGGCGCACCAAGGCTCTGTAATGGCATGCGACTACAAATTACATACCTTGGATGCAATGTTTTCAAGCAATAATTATGACAGGAACAGCAAGCTGTGAAAACGTATTTATTCCTCACATTCAGTTCGAAAAACTCAAATTTCCCCTAAAAGCGGCATTCGCAAAGACCATAAACAAAGTTCAAGGACAGACACTGAAAGTCGCAGGTGTACATTTAGAAGAAGACTGCTATTCCCATGGGCAATTGTATGTGGCGTGCTCACGAGTATCAAGCGTACAAAATCAACGTCTGTAAAAGATCGCTTTTAGCGATAAGACCGCCCATTGTATCACCCTTTTTAATTGTTAAGTCCATAATTTTGTTTTTATTGTTATGGTGTACAATAAAGAATATATCTATATCTATCAACACGCCAAGGACGGGAAAACCAGAAACGTAGTTTACAAAAATGTATTGTAAACTACGTTTTTGGTTTTAAAAAGACAAATTTTAAATACTAACTGTCTGTCTGTTTTTGGGGATGGATGGACCCTGGTGATGGTTTTTTAAATATTATATGCGTTTTTTAACCACCCAAAAAGATACGGTACACCTTTTTGGCAACAGGAATTATTGACAAAGTGTAAATTAACGCGGGCGAAGCCGCGGGCAAAAGCTAGTATTATAATAATACGAAAGTAACTGTCTGTCTGTTACCTTTTCACGCCTAAACCGCTGAACCGATTTAGATGAAATTTGGCATGGGAATAGTTTAGGACCCTGGGAAAGACATAGCATAGGTTTCGTCCCGGAAATTATTCCTAAAGGATGTAAAAGGGGTGTTAGGATTTCGTATAGGGAATCAATAATGTCCCCGCCCTACCCACACACATAATACACTTAGACCGCTAAACCGATTTGGATGAAATTTGGTATGGAGATAGCTTTAGACCCTGGAAAAGACATAGTATAGTTTTATTCCCAGAAATCATTCCTAAAAGATGTAAAAATGGTGTTGGAATTTCGTATAGGGAATCAATGATGTCCCCGCCCTTCCCACCCACATAATACACTTGACCGCTAAACCGATTTGGATGAAATTTGCTATGGAGATAGTTTTAGACCCTGGAAAAGATATAGGATAGAATAGATAGATATCCTGGAAATCATCCCTTAAGGATGTAAAGGGGTGTTGGGACTTTGTATTACCCCTCTCAATTCATTCAAATCGCGTAATCTTTGTTTAGAGCTGGGGTCGAACCCACGTCATGCACCAGTTAACAGTTACGCCAACCGTGTCGCTTAAATTTTAACCAATCAAGTTAATATACGAATCATTTCTATTTCAAAATCGGGGCAATATGCGTTTGCCCTTTTGAAAATAGGAGAAGATCGTGTGGCAACAGATATCAACGGGATGATTTATTTGAGCTGAACTGAATCTGAAACTGAAGCTGAAACTGAAACTGAAGCTGAAACTGTAGCTGAATCTGTAGCTGAATCTGAAACCAAAACTGAAACCAAACTGAAGCTGAAACTGAAACTGATGCTGAAACCAAAACTGAAGCTGAAGCTGAAACTGAACCTGAAACTGAAGCTGAAACTGGAACTGTAGCTGAAACTGACGCTGAAACCAAACTGAAGCTCAAACTGAAACTGATGCTGAAACCAAAACTGAAGCTGAAGCTAAAACCTAAGCTGAAAATTAATAAATTAAAATTAAGCTGAAACTGTAGCTGAATCTGAAACTGAAACACAAACTGAAGCTGAAACTGAATCTGAAACTGAATCTGAAACTGAATCTGAAACTAAAACTGAAGCTGAAACTGATGCTGAAACCAAAGCTGAAGCTGAAACTGAAACTGGAACTGTAGCTGAAACTGACGCTGAAACCAAACTGAAACTGAAGCTGAAACTGAAACCAAACTGAAGCTGAAACTGAAACTGATGCTGAAACTGAAACTGAAGCTGAAACCAAACTGAAACTGAAACTGAAGCTGAAACTGAAACCATACTGAAGCTGAAACTGAAACTGAAAAACTGGAACTGTAGCTGTAACTGACGCTGAAACCAAACTGAAGCTGAAACTGAAACTGACGCTGAAACCAAAACTGAATCTGAAGCTGAAACTGAAGCTGAAACTGAAGCTGAAACTGTAGTAACATACATAGTGAACGTAGTCCAAGATACAAACTGAAGCTGAAATTGATGCTGAAACCAAAACTGAAGCTGAAGCTGAAACTAAAACTGACGCTGAAACCAAACTGAAACTGAAACTGAAGCTGAAACTGAAACCAAACTGAAGCTGAAACTGAAACTGATGCTGAAACCAAAACTGAAGCTGAAACTTTTTTTTTTATTTAGAATAGGTTCGCGTTTGACCACCTGAAATTGAAACTGGAACTGAAACTGTAGCTGAATCTGTAGCTGAATCTGAAACCAAAACTGAAACCAAACTGAAGCTGAAACTGAAACTGATGCTGAAACCAAAACTGAAGCTGAAGCTGAAACTGAACCTGAAACTGAAGCTGAAACTGGAACTGTAGCTGAAACTGACGCTGAAACCAAACTGAAGCTCAAACTGAAACTGATGCTGAAACCAAAACTGAAGCTGAAGCTAAAACCTAAGCTGAAAATTAATAAATTAAAATTAAGCTGAAACTGTAGCTGAATCTGAAACTGAAACACAAACTGAAGCTGAAACTGAATCTGAAACTGAATCTGAATCTGAAACTAAAACTGAAGCTGAAACTGATGCTGAAACCAAAGCTGAAGCTGAAGCTGAAACTGGAACTGTAGCTGAAACTGACGCTGAAACCAAACTGAAACTGAAGCTGAAACTGAAACTGATGCTGAAACTGAAACTGAAGCTGAAACCAAACTGAAGCTGAAACTGAAACCATACTGAAGCTGAAACTGAAACTGAAAAACTGGAACTGTAGCTGTAACTGACGCTGAAACCAAACTGAAGCTGAAACTGAAACTGACGCTGAAACCAAAACTGAATCTGAAGCTGAAACTGAAGCTGAAACTGAAGCTGAAACTGTAGTAACATACATAGTGAACGTAGTCCAAGATACAAACTGAAGCTGAAACTGATGCTGAAACCAAAACTGAAGCTGAAGCTGAAACTAAAACTGACGCTGAAACCAAACTGAAACTGAAACTGAAGCTGAAACTGAAACCAAACTGAAGCTGAAACTGAAACTGATGCTGAAACCAAAACTGAAGCTGAAACTTTTTTTTTTATTTAGAATAGGTTCGCGTTTGACCACCTGAAATTGAAACTGGAACTGAAACTGTAGCTGAATCTGTAGCTGAATCTGAAACCAAAACTGAAACCAAACTGAAGCTGAAGCCAAAGCTGAACCTGAAGCTGAAACTGGTACTGTAGCTGTAACTGACGCTGAAACCAAACTGAAGCTGAAACTGAAACTGAAGCTGAAACTGTAGCTGAATCTGTAGCTGAATCTGAAACCAAAACTGAAACCAAACTGAAGCTGAAGCTGAACCTGAAGCTGAAACTGGAACTGTAGCTGAAACTGACGCTGAAACCAAACTGAAGCTGAAACTGAAACTGATTCTGAAACTGAAACTGAAGCTGAAGCTGAAACTGGAACTGTAGCTGAAACTGACGCTGAAACCAAACTGAAACTGAAGCTGAAACTGAAACAAAGCTGAAGCTGAAACTGAAACTGAAACTGATGCTGAAACCAAAACTGAAGCTGAAACTGAAACTGACGCTGAAACCAAACTGAAGCTGAAACTGAAACTGATGCTGAAACCAAAACTGAATCTGAAGCTGAAACTGTAGTAACATACATAGTGAACGTAGTCCAAGATACAAACTGAAGCTGAAACTGAAAGTGATGCTGAAACCAAAACTGAAGCTGAAACTGAAACTGACGCTGAAACGAAACTGAAACTGAAACTGTAACCAAACTGAAGCTGAAACTGATGCTGAAACCAAAACTGAAGCTGAAGCTGAAACTGAAACTGACGCTGAAACCAAACTGAAACTGAAGCTGAAACTGAAACCAAAGTGAAGCTGAAACCAAACTGAAGCTGAAACTGAAACTGATGCTGAAACTGAAGCTGAAGCTGAAACTGACGCTGAAACCAAACTGAAACTGAAACAAAGCTGAAGCTGAAACTGAAACTGATGCTGAAACCAAAACTGAAGCTGAAACTGAAACTGAAACTGACGCTGAAACCAAACTGAAGCTGAAACTGAAACTGATGCTGAAACCAAAACTGAATCTGAAGCTGAAACTGAAGCTGAAACTGTAGTAACATACATAGTGAACGTAGTCCAAGATACAAACTGAAGCTGAAACTGAAACTGAGGCTGAAACCAAAACTGAAGCTGAAGCTGAAACTGAAACTGACGCTGAAACGAAACTGAAACTGAAGCTGAAACTATAACCAAACTGAAGCTGAAACTGACACTGATGCTGAAACCAAAACTGAAGCTGAAACTGAAACTGGAACTGTAGCTGTAACTGACGCTGAAACCAAACTGAAGCTGAAACTGATGCTGAAACCAAAACTGAATCTGAAGCTGAAACTGTAGTAACAAACATAGTGAACGTAGTCCAAGATACGATAATTTAATAAACAACGTTTATTCTGATTTGAAAACAAATATGAGGGATAAAGAATGGCTGCGTGAAAGAGTAATTTTGGCACCAACTAACGAAATTGTAGGGCAGATCAACGAAAAGTTTATGTCTCATGCTCTCATGTGGATTGTGATGTTGTTGAGTATCAGTCCGTCGACATTGTCATGGATACAAAGCAAGTGACGTCGTACTCTGTAGAGTTGATCAACTCTCTGGAATTGTCAGGGTACCCCATCACATTATATGAGGCTTTAACTTGGTGTCCCAGTCCTGTTGATGCGTAATCAGGGCGCACCAAGGCTCTGTAATGGCATGCGACTACAAATTACATACCTTGGATGCAATGTTTTCTAGCAATAATTATGACAGGAACAGCAAGCGGTGAAAACGTATTTATTCCTCACATTCAGTTCGAAAAACTCAAATTTCCCCTAAAAGCGGCATTCGCAATGACCATAAACAAAGTTCAAGGACAGACACTGAAAGTCGGAGGTGTACATTTAGAAGAAGACTGCTTTTCCCATGGGCAATTGTATGTGGCGTGCTCACGAGTATCAAGCGTACAAAATCAACACGCCAAGGACGGGAAAACCAGAAACGTAGTTTACAAAAATGTATTGTAAACTACGTTTTTGGTTTTAAAAAGATAAATTTTAAATACTAACTGTCTGTCTGTTTTTGGGGATTGATGGACCCTGGTGATGGTTTATTAAATATTATATGCGTTTTTTAACCACCCAAAAAGATACGGTACACCTTTTTGGCAAAAAGAATTATTGACAAAGAGTAAATTAACGCGGGCGAAGCCGCGGGCAAAACCTAGTAATATTATAAATTTGAAAGTAACTGTGTCTGTCTGTCTATTACCTTTTCACGCCTAAAATGCCGAAGCAATTTCGATGAAATTTGGCATGAGAATAGTTTAGGACCTTGGGAAGGGCATAGGACAGTTTTTATCTCGAAATTCGCACAGGATCGGGATTTACGCGGGAAATACCTCCCACGCAAACGAAGTCGTGGCCAAAAGCTAGTGAATAATATCTCGAAGACCTCATTTCTACAGTTTACTTTCGCCAAATCTACAATATCAAGCGTGCAGCAAGCAGCGCGTCCAGGCAATTAAAAAAATTGGCCAAGTGCAAGTCAGACTCGCCCAACAAGGGTTCCGTAGTAAAATAACTGTGTGTTTTTATAGTGTTTGTATGAAATACAAAGTTATATTTGCGGTTTTAGAAAATGTGCTATTTTTTAAAGAGTGCTGAATCTATCTCGTTCCAACCAATTTTCGTTGAAGTTTTCAATCAACTCGCACTTTTTTAATTTTTTATCTTTGGTCTGTGAGGATTGAGGGACTTCACTATAAAGGATGTAGTTTTTAGGGTTCCGTAGTCGAGGAACCCTTATAGTTTCGCCATCATGTCCGTCCACCTACATATAACGAAGTCAAAAAATAAACTATCAATCCTAAGTTGGCTTCAAATACGAGTAATAATCGACCAACTGTATTCTACTCGCTTTCGGACTAATGTCATTGAAAAATATTTACAGAAAGTTCTTATTTGTGTAAAACAGAGTACCTAGACTTTGTTTTGGAATCCGACTCGCACTTGGCGTTGTAGTAAACTACTACATTGCGAGTGGCTCAACATGCACTTGGTCGGTTTTTTCTACCCGACTGCAAAGTAAGATTTATTAAAAATATTTGTGTACAAAATCCCAGATGTGTTTTACTAATTGTTTTAAGACTATTACTAAATCGAACGATTTTTATTTTGTGAAATACCAGGGAGGTCCCACTGCGCACACGCAAATCATTCACGACTAAATCTGGAAAGGCCAGGAAGTGCCACTTGAAAACCTGTTATGATTGGGAACATTTTCAGTATTACTCTGGAACCTGTTCTACAGAGAAACATACATTAGTTTCGGGTTCCCCCTTTTGAAGTGGTCAGCTGCGGTCTCAATTCTCAAACAGGTACTACAGTACTGTACCTCACTTACCCTACCTATGTAGTGTTAAATATATCCATGTCTTCAATGTGGCAATGCTTTTTAGCCTAATGCTTGTAACGATACCTTCTTCTTCTCCAATAAAAGAGGGTAAAATAGATGTACCATTAAATTTAATGTAGTAGTAATATACAGTATTTTATAAAAAACCTGCCTACCTATCTACCTATCCTAGAAACCGGCCTACCTACCTATCTGACACACTCTCAGGAGAGAAGAGGAGGAGGTTTAGAGTATAGTACTTGCGGGACGGCTTGGCAGACCACTCCAGGATCGCCTTCTACTCCACGATGTCTTCGTCGTACAGCAGCTCGAGCAAGGCGGTCTGGCAGTAGGCTCCCAACAAGGCGTCTGGGCAGCAGGCTCTCAGCAAGGCGTCAGGGCAGCAGGCTCCCAGCAAGGCGTCAGGGCAGCAGGATCGCAGCAAGGCGTCAGGGCAGCAGGCTCTCAGCAAGGCGTCAGGGCAGTAGGCTCCCAGTAAGGCGTCAGGGCAGCAGGCTCCCAACAAGGCGTCAAGGCAGCAGGCTCCCAACAAGGAGTCAGGGCAGCGGGTACTGCACTTCCTCTTCCATCACTCTTCGTCGAAACTCGTCGAGAACTAAACTCTTCAGAAACTGGTCAAAGACTGAACTCCCGGAGATGGCCCCCAGCGCCTTTTATACCCAGCTCAGCGTTCAAAATCCATTCCATTCTCATTCTGTACCAGAATTCAAATTGTAGAGTCCAAAATAGTCCATCTTGCCAGTTATTTGATCAGCCAGTTATATTCGAGCATAATTTATTAAACCTCTTCGATAAAATCTGAGAGTGTGTTTTAGAAATTTATAATTATAATTTAAAATGCCGTTAATCAGTAGACAACCACAATATAATATACAATATTAAGCTAGTCCTATCGATAAAAGTGAATAACAATTATATAATAAAAGTATGAACAACCTTTTTAGTCTATTAGCCATTCAGTGACTACAAAGAAGAAGAAATTACAGTTTGTCAGCCTTGACGTAAAAAATGTCATGACAAGAAAATATTTGTTTTGATGGATGAATTATGGATTATGATTACAAAGAAAATGTAAGTTATTTGGTATTTGTAATAACAGATACTATATTTCCCCATCGACCCCGAGAAAATTTTTGGTCTAGAACAAAAATTTTGTAAGGTTAAAGTTTATCCACATTCATATAACTTACATGCCTCATTCAATCACACCAACATCTCACGAAGTTAGGTCAGGTAGGATTCACATTCAATGATCACTACTCGACCTGATTAGTACATGACAGTAGGCTTGTTTTCGGAGTCTGTCAGTCCGCTCGCGTCGAAAACCCATCAAATAAAAAACAAGATTTAGCAAAGGCTTATTTTTACGAAGTTGCTAGCCGCTTCGATCAACTTTAGAGTCGATAACATAAAAAACAAGGTTTAGCAAAGGCTTATTTTTACGAAGTTGCTAGCCGCTTCGATCAACTTTAGAGTTGATAAATAGTAATAAACTAACTTGGAGAGTTAGAAAGGGAGAAGGTTTGGTAATATGTACCTAAACGCACTTCTAAGTGATATCTGATTAGTTCAGATAGAAGAGAAAAAATAAAAATTAAGAGAAACCTCTTAAAGTTTAAGAACAAAGTTAAAGAAAGAAATAAACTATTGAGTTTCAATAAACCGAAAAGAACTCTATAGTTAAAAGAAGAGAAGAAGATAGAGATGAGTCATGAATATAGTACGAAAGGTGAATATATTTACATGATTATATACATTAATTTTTAAAATCTTTAATATGCCATTTAGCTCGGTTGCCATTAGGATCCTCTAATATGTAAACTAATGGGGATAGTTTCTGAATTACAGTTGACTTTATATATTTGGGAGCTAACTTTGCGCTGAAATAAGTTCCAGCCTGACTATTTATATAATTTCTTCGCCAGACTGTATCTCCTACGTCATATTCTTTAAATGAATGACGTTCGTTGTAATAAGAAGAGTTACGGGTATGGGCAATATGAAGGGCTGTCTGAACTTTATCGAAAGTAGCAGACAATAAACCTAAGTTAGTAGCATAGATATCCCTAGGTAGAAAAATTATTTCTTCAAGATTATTAGTTGGCGTATAAAGTGAACCAGAAGTAACTGTTTCCCGTCCAAAGAGCAAAAAGTTAGGAGAGAAACCAGTGGTTGCATTAGTTGTGCTGTTCATAGCATATTGAACTTTAGGAAGGTGGATATCCCAAGATCTATGGTCTTCACCGACCAAAGGTGACAAAGCTGTGATTATAGTACGATTATATCTTTCAGTGGGATTAACTTGAGGGCAATAGTGGGGAGAAAAAAATATGTATGGTATGTTGTATCTCCCAAGAAAGTTGCGAAATTCATGGGATTGGAATTGCGATCCGTTATCCATAATAATAGTTTGAGGTACACCATGGACCAGAAAAACAAAATTTTCTAAGTTAGAGATAATGTTAGTACTAGTAGCCCGTTTTAGTGGGAAGATCAGGGAATATTTAGTAAAATAACAGTTAACTACTAAAATAAATTGATTCCTACGTCTAGTCATAGGTAGAGGACCCATTAAATCCAAGGAAATAGTTTGAAAAGGCCTGGAACAAATTTTTGGTTTACCCATAAGGCCAAATGGAGAGTGATTTGCGTGTTTATAAGCTAAACAATTATCACAAGAAGAAATTATTTTAGCGATATCCCTAAACATAGCTGGCCAGTAATATAGAAGTGATAACTTTTTATAAGTCTTAAAAATTCCTAGATGGGGCTGATCTGGGGACCCATGGTTATCTTTGACAAGGGTTTCCCGAAGATCAGGATGAGGAACTTCTTTCCACGCGAAATCTTCAGTCAGCGCGTAAGGAGAATGAGTATAGCGGAATAATTTATTTTCGCGAATAGTATAATTGGGATATTGATCAGGATTGTTACGACATTCTAAAAGTAGTTTGTTATAGTGTTCCAATGCTGGAGATACAGATTGGGGTTCAAGTAAGACAGGATTAACACCAAGAGGAGATGATGTTAAATCACGGGAGAGTAAGTCTGGGACTAAATTGTCTTTACCTCTTTTGTGTTTTAAAGTGAAATTAAAAGTTGACAGCCTAAGAGCCCACCGTGCAAGTCTACCGGATGGATTGGATAATTTTAAAAACCATTTAAGTGCTGCATGGTCTGTATAAACAGTGAATTGTTTACCATTATCGATATAACAACGCCAATGTTCTATAGCTGTTATTACTGCGAGGGTTTCTTTTTCTGTGGTTGAGTAATTGCGCTCATTTTTATTAAGGGATTTGCTCATATAGGCTATAACTACTTCTTTGCCGTCCTTTTCTTGTGTTAACATACCTCCGATTCCAAAGTTAGAAGCATCGCAGTGTACAGAGAAGGGGAGATCATAGTCAGGACAAGCTAGTATAGGAGTAGTAACAAGAGCTTCTTTTAGTTTATTAAAAGCCCGATTAGCGTCTTTATCCCAAAAGAATTTAGGGGCATTTTTACCGGAAGAAGTTAACTTATTAAGTGGTGTTGCAATAGTGCTGAAGTTGGGAATAAATCGACGGAACCAGCTACAAGTTCCAATAAATTTTCTTACTTCTTTACGAGTAGTGGGAGTAGGAAATTCGAGTATTGCTTTAATTTAAGCTGGATCTGAACGTAAACCATTTTCATCTACAATATACCCCAAGTATTTAAGTTCATTTTTAAAGAATTGACTTTTATCGAAGTTAATAGTCAAATTAGCTAACGTTAATTTCTCCAGAACTTTAAGTAGATAAGAGATATGCTCCTCAAATGATTCAGAGATGATTATAATATCATCTAAGTAACAAAAGACTTTATTATCAAATTCAGGAGTAAAGAGCATGTCCATAAGTCTTTGCTGAGTAGCTGGAGCATTGGTTAGCCCAAAGGGCATGATAACAAAGCGATACATGCCTCGACCAGGGACATAAAAAGCTGTTTTATCTTTATCAGATTCATCTTTCAAAGGAATTTCCCAAAATGCTTTAGCAATATCAATGCTTGAAAGGAATTTTGCATTTTTAAGGTTATCTAAAATTTCATTGACAAATGGAAGGCTATACGCGTCTCTACGAGTAACTGAATTTAATTTACGACTATCAACACAGAATCGCCATTCGCCATTCTTTTTAGGCGTAATGATAACCGGAGAAAGCCAAGGACTTTCGCATTTTTCAATAACACCCCATTCTAACATTTTATCAACTTCTTTAATGAGAGCTTTCTGCTTTTCAGGAGACAGTCGGTAGCAACGTTGTTTAATTGGTGGAGTATCACCAGTATCAATATGATGACTAATAAGATGAGTGCGGCCCAGTACTCTTCTACTTTCGAAGGAAATAGCTTTGAATCGATTAATCATGTCATCAGCAATAGTTTTTTGCTCTGACGAAAGATTGTTATAAGGAAGTACTTGTTTAGTAGTTTCAGTAACCACTGAACATTTAGTATTTAGCCTAAAAGCTGAAGAAAGTATGTGTGGTACAAGGTTAAACTTTTTCCAAAAGTCGACTCCTAAAATAATTGAAGGAGATATATTTGGGAATACGAAGGCTTGGATCAGATGAGTTTGATTATTGTATCTAATTGGAATGTCGATTGAGCCAAGAGATTTACTTATATGTTTACTGGCAGTAGTAATCGTCATTGAACAAGACTTGGATAGCGTGAAGCCTAATTTTAAAATTTCTAAGTGGGATTTATTACCAAGTATTGTAATCGAACTACCACTATCTAGTAGGCCGGAAAATATTTTGTTATTAATAGAAATATCAATAAAAGGACGGTTAAAATCTTTTTCGTTGTCGTATAATGAACTAATTTTGTAACAATGGAAGAAATTTTTAATGGTTTGTAACCAATCCTGCCAGTCAGATTGATTAAAGTATTTATTACCCAAGTCGTTGTTTAGTTTTTTGAGTTGTTAGTTTTTTTGCAGTTAGGACAATCAGTAGTTTTAACATCTTTTAAGCCACATCTAAAACAAATTAATGTACGAGGTTGCGAGCAATTAGTTAGGGTGTGGCCATTAGTGCGGCATCGTACACAAAAAGCATTAGAGTTAAATTTATTGATCGTGTTAACTTGAGGTTTATTGTTAAAACGATTATTAAAATTTGTTCTAGGAGGAAACGTGTTAGAAGTTGAGGGTTTCGGCGTTAAATTAGTAGGTTTATAGTTAAATTCAACAGTTAAAGGATTATTAGTAGTTTGTGGTTCGCTGAAACGTTTCTCTTTGTCCAAAAACTCTTCGTATTTTTGACAACATGAAATAAGTGCCTGAATAGAGTTAATATTATTATTAGCAATATAAGGTGAATAACAAGGTCGAATGTTACGAATAATAATTTGGAGTTTTTTAGTTTCTGTAAGTTTTTCTGAGAGTCTGGAAAACATACCAGACATTATAGAAACAAAAATAACAATAGGTTCATCCTTGCCTTGAGTACGACTATTAATGGCTTCTAATAATTTATGGTCATAGTCAAAACCACCAAAGTCTGTAATCAAAGCTTCACAAAGTGCATTCCAAGTTAACAAAGAGTCACGTTTAAAACGATACCAATGTAACGCATTATTAGTTAATAATTCAAACGCATGATCTAATAATTTGTCCCCAGGAATATTCCTAGAAATACTAAATTCCTGAATTTTTTGGATAAATGAACGCGGACAAGAGTTTCCATCGTATTTTATTCGTTTAAGCTCATTAAGTGAATTATTAGGAATAGAGTTTAAAGGTTGAGACTGAATGTCGGGAAGCATCGTATGAAACATGGTCTCATTAGGACTACTAGGAGTCGAAGAGGGACGGTTGATTTCTAAAGGTTGTGGATTAAGTTCGTTGGAATCAGTTGTTAAAGAATTAAATTTTGACTCTAAGTCGAGAAATCTTTCCTTTGTTTGGGTGAAGCGAGTTTCCTCTGTGGTATCTAAATCAATATCAATCCTATCTAATCTGAAAAATGTATGGTTAATAACAGTCCTAATTTTTTTGTTAAGTTTATTGTTGCCCTGCTCTACCAATAATATTTTGGATTCGATATAATTGAGAGTAGTGTTTAGTTCGTCTAAGTCAGTTTTGACTGGGAGCACCGAATCTAAAATATCATGAGATAATGTAAGAGGCGCGAGTTGGAGAATTTGCTTCTTGAGAAGTATGACTGTATCTTTTGGTTCCTCAAGTCTTATTTTAACTTCATACTCAAGTTCAGCTTTATTTAAAAGTTCAAAGTGAATAATTCTATCCATGACTGAAAATTAATATTATAGATAGCAAAAGAAGGTAAAGAGGGAATAAACTAGTGGTAAAAGAGGTGATAAACTAGTGTTCGTGTGAAGAGGGAGTCTAGTATAGTGTTAGTGTAAAGAGTGAGTCTCCTATCCTAGAACTTAATATTAAAAAAGAGTCTAAGCCAAAAAGTGAGTCCAAAGAAAAAAGTTACTAGTAATAGTTTTTTTGGAATTTTGAAAAAAAATTAAACCGACTAGCTATGATTTTACGTTGGGCGCCAAACTGTAACGATACCTTCTTCTTCTCCAATAAAAGAGGGTAAAATAGATGTACCATTAAATTTAATGTAGTAGTAATATACAGTATTTTATAAAAAACCTGCCTACCTATCTACCTATCCTAGAAACCGGCCTACCTACCTATCTGACACACTCTCAGGAGAGAAGAGGAGGAGGTTTAGAGTATAGTACTTGCGGGACGGCTTGGCAGACCACTCCAGGATCGCCTTCTACTCCACGATGTCTTCGTCGTACAGCAGCTCGAGCAAGGCGGTCTGGCAGTAGGCTCCCAACAAGGCGTCTGGGCAGCAGGCTCTCAGCAAGGCGTCAGGGCAGCAGGCTCCCAGCAAGGCGTCAGGGCAGCAGGATCGCAGCAAGGCGTCAGGGCAGCAGGCTCTCAGCAAGGCGTCAGGGCAGTAGGCTCCCAGTAAGGCGTCAGGGCAGCAGGCTCCCAACAAGGCGTCAAGGCAGCAGGCTCCCAACAAGGAGTCAGGGCAGCGGGTACTGCACTTCCTCTTCCATCACTCTTCGTCGAAACTCGTCGAGAACTAAACTCTTCAGAAACTGGTCAAAGACTGAACTCCCGGAGATGGCCCCCAGCGCCTTTTATACCCAGCTCAGCGTTCAAAATCCATTCCATTCTCATTCTGTACCAGAATTCAAATTGTAGAGTCCAAAATAGTCCATCTTGCCAGTTATTTGATCAGCCAGTTATATTCGAGCATAATTTATTAAACCTCTTCGATAAAATCTGAGAGTGTGTTTTAGAAATTTATAATTATAATTTAAAATGCCGTTAATCAGTAGACAACCACAATATAATATACAATATTAAGCTAGTCCTATCGATAAAAGTGAATAACAATTATATAATAAAAGTATGAACAACCTTTTTAGTCTATTAGCCATTCAGTGACTACAAAGAAGAAGAAATTACAGTTTGTCAGCCTTGACGTAAAAAATGTCATGACAAGAAAATATTTGTTTTGATGGATGAATTATGGATTATGATTACAAAGAAAATGTAAGTTATTTGGTATTTGTAATAACAGATACTATATGCTATGATGGCAGGAGATTCTTATGAGTTTTAGTACGTTTACCAAAGATTTAGCTTAAGAGGCTTTTTACATTTACGAAAAAAAAAGACGTGTGAAAGTGTTATTTATAACTTACTAGTAGTCACGCGGGGCTTCGCTCCCGTGGATTCTATCACGATAAAAACATAACTCTCCTTTTTTGCAGTCGCGTAAAAAGTAGCCTATAACCTTCCTCAAGCTTCAAGCTACTTCCATACCAAATTGCATCCAAATCCTCCCAGTACTTTCGAAGACTAACGCCTTCAAGCAAACAAACAAACAAACTTTTCCGCTTTATAATATTAGTATAGATTTGCAAAACAAGCATCATTATTTCATTATTTAATTATTATTTTTGACATGCTTGCATTTGGCCACTATCTGGCAGGTTATAAAAAATGCAAAGAGCTGTTAACATATAATCTTTAATTTGTACACAAACATGGCTACATCATGCAAATTTTTATAGTGAATTAGATTTATATATTACTACAAACTACCTAGAATAAGAATAGAATAATTTAAATACATATTATATTCACATCACAACATATTTTTATAGTCACAAATTTTATTTACATACATTGTTTAGAAAATCAGTTTTAGTTAATATTAAAATTATATAAAATTGTAATAGTGTGACAATTATATAGCATAAGCCAACCTGTAGCAAAAACATAAGAAAAAAGAAATTCATAAAAGTTTTTAATTAAATACAAATTTCATCTAAAATAATAATATTATTGCTTTTTTTACCTCATTCTATTATTAATTTATTATCAACATTTTTTCCTAGTTTCCATCATACAGTTTATCAAGCTGCTTTTGTAAGTTATGGGAAATAACTGCTGGTGTATCAGGCACATAAAACTCTCGTTTAGCAACAGGTGTGCTCAAAAAGTTCATCTGTTCCTTCATCTTCATGTACATGCTTAGAGCTCTGTTACCCATGTCAGCCTTTATGGGTGTTATTGTGTCATTAGAAACATTAGGCATAGATTTACAAATAACTTTTTTCCTCAAACACAAATTCTTTTTTGGTATCTTGTAAGATGGTGATTTTGAACATGACTTTATAACTGAAAATGGCTTGCTTACAGTTTTTCGTTCAGGACTCAGTTTCTCTGTTTTTATAACTTTGGGAGTCTCTTTGGTTTCCGTTAGAGTTTTGTCTGCATTTGCACAAGGTTTTTTATCATTAATTAGTTTCCTGACATACTGTAGAGAAGTCAACTGTGACTTTTTAATTTTATTCAATGCAGCTATGCCGTTGTCTATCATCTGCAAGTTGTGTTCAGTCTGTTTTTCTATCTGTAGTAAACCCTCTAGTTCTGTGCTTATTTTCCCCGAGTTAGCAACATAAGCTTTATTGAGTAGGTCACATAATGAGACTATTACACTTTCTTCTCTGTTGCTGTTTTCTTTGTCTGCTGGTTTCTCAAAGCTCATGATGGTGTTATCATGGTAGACGGCAGAACTTTCTAACTCACTGGAGTGATTAAAGTATTCCTGAACATTTCTATAATCCTTGAATGGAGTAGATGCTGGTGGTGTGACCGCAGCTAAGTTCTCTAGTGTTGGTTCTTCCTCTAGAGCTTTAGTTTTTTCCTCTGCATCATTAATCTCTTTCTCTGTCTGCAAGAAACTGGCATCACAGCTAGACTTCCAAGATACATTAGACATGGGAGTGTCAGGAATAACAGGAACCAGCGTTACCTTGATCACAGGTTTTGGAATAGGTAACTTTTTAATGCCACTCTGGTTGGGGACATTTTCTTTATTTGCTAGTGTCATCAGACTTTTACTGGGCTTATTTAAAAGTGGTGTTTCCGCATTGTTGTTTATGCCACTTATTCTCACATTGGTACAAGCTGAAAGAAATTGCAAATAAGTGTACTAAATACAAAATAATCAGTATTTGAATTAGATGAATTATTTTAGAAAGATTCTTTATATTACCTTGTAATGTATATAGGGACTTCTTCGGTCTGAGTTCAGGTCGTGTGAACTTTGGTGACTCGGGAGCCATTGTTGTTCTGATTTTAGAAACAGGCTGTAATCAATTTAAATCAAGATTGCCTTTAATGTAAAAAAGGGAAAATGGGACTAATCCAGCTATTATTACTTAGGAAGTAGACAGGCATATATTTCATAAACTTGTTTTTATACTCACATTGGGTTTGGATTGAAAGTTAAGCACTTTTCGAACCGGATTACGTTTCATTTTACCATTGGCTGTGTGGCTAACTGTTTTGTCAATTTTTACAGATGAATTCCAATTTTTCTTTTTAGCACTAGTACCCACCGGTGCAAGTCTTCTCGGAGACTGTACTCTTAGAGCTGAAACATATATTATCAAGTTTTACCTATTGTTGATAGTGGTAGGTAGAGGCATTTCGATAGAATTTTTATCAGTGCAAATTTATATTAGGCATTCAAATCATACTGCAAACTGCCAAATAGTTTTGTTTACTTACATAAGAGGTCAGCTCTCATTTCCGCGATAGTTAACGGCTTTATAATCTTCTCAGCAGTGCGTGTGTGTATGATTGTTTGACGAGGCTGCTTCTTCGCGGTCAGAATTTGCCTACCTTCTTTGGACAGGATACCTACAAAATAAACAATAAATATACTTTGTATCTATCGTTATAAGCGTGCTTGTTTACCTAATATCCAAATGACACGAGTAACTTCCTATTTACATCGTATAAATTGGGAAATATAACTAGGTATTAGCTCAACTACACATAGCTTTGGGGAATTACAAACTCTAACTTACCGCTGAGCCCGGGCAGCAATTCAGCCATCGTCATAGGTTTTATATTTGTCGTTGTATCCATTGTGATAGATATTATTATCAATCAGGTTCGAATTAAATATTAAGAACAATACAAATACACATTTAATCATTCAAATATTTTTATGTCAACCGTATAAACCGTTTTGGTTTGGCTTAAATTTTGAACTCTTTTGTACGCAGAATTCGGATCAGTTCAACGATTTTTCAAGTCAGTCTACTCCAAGGTCTACTCTATCGGAGCCTTCTCAGTCAAGTTCTCAGTTTAGGAAATGTCAAAATTTTCGCATAGAACGGAACGTTCATATACCATAGACTTTTTTTTTTTTGGTATTTTTCTTTCCGTCCAACGGAAAAGGCGAACAGCTTAAGCCCATACAGCCTGGTCTTATTTCAGTTAGAGGTTTGCACCGGAGCGAGATTTTAAGAACCGATTGAATTCACCGGTGATTGGGCAATCTCCGGTGAAAAACCGGAGGTCACCGGAGAATAAAGAAATTTTGTTTCTTTTTTTTTAATTTATACATTATAAATGAAGAAATAAGAATAATCAATTGATGTACTTTATTTAATCATTTATTAAAAAAAAAAGTTTTATAAATATAACAAATGCTAATTTTGATTTAAGAAACACAACATGTCAACAGCGTCATAGCGTAACATGTTTCTTCTATCATTAAGTATTTGTCCTGTCGCCGAAAATACTCTCTCTGACCTTACAGAAGTAGCAGGCACAGCTAGGTATTTAGAGGCTATTTCGTCTAAAGGCTTTAAATGTTTATTGAATTTCCAGAATTGTACAACTTCATCCCAATTGTGGTTTTTTTCAGGATACTGTGTTTCCATATACATTTTGAATAAATTCATTGCCGTAGCGGATGTCATATCTGCATTACTAGTATTTCTTTTTAGAAATCCAAGCAAATCCGGGCGACCAGTTTCTGTTGTACTATTTTCACTTGACGTGGCTGTTTCTTCTGCGCTTTGAGATATGTTTCGGATCCGGAAAATATTATTTATTTCTGCCTTTACAGCATCTTTAGCAGCCAATTTATTTTGCAATTGTCTAAAGCTGTTTCTAAAAAAATTGGCCAAGTGCGAGTCAGACTCGCCCATGAAGGGTTCCGTAGTAACTATAATAATATAATATAATATGTATATTTATTTGACGAATAAAAACAAACCCTTAAAAATTTCTTAAAACTAGCATATTTACATTTTTACAAATACGCTAAATAACTTTGTTTTACATAGTGTTTTTATGAATTACAAAGTTATATTTGCGGTTTTAGAAAATATGCTGTATCTCAAAAACTGCTGACCCGATTTCGTTCAAACCAATTTTGGTTGAAAGTTTACATTAAGATCTATAGACATATATATTTTTTGGATTTTTCACTCCATTATTATAGAAGTTAGAGGGACTTTATTATAGAAGTGAGGGGGACACACATTTTACCACTTTGGAAGCTTATATCTTTTAAACGATTGACTTCATGAAAAAGTGGTTTTAGAAACCCTTATATCATTTTTAAAGACCTGTCTATAGATACCACACACGCATAGGTTTCATTTCATCGTTACATGGTGGACATCCCACACATACGCACAAAACGTTTTGGGAATACCTTCATTGTGCGTACGGCTAAGGAGTGGAATTCCCTGCCGGAGTCTGTGTTTCCCGATAGCTATAACCTAGGAGTCTTTAAGTCCAGAGTGAATAGGTTACTTTTAGGTAAGCGTGCTCCATCTTCGATCACATCATCACTTACCATCAGGTGAGATAGTGGTCAAACGCGAACCTATTTTCAATAAATAAATAATAAAAAAATATTTTCAGTTCTAGTTCCATGTATACGCTCCTTTATTTTAAATATTTTTTTAATTTTATTCATAGAATCGGAAAGCGGTTCACAGAATACATCTACCTACTAAGTTTCACATGTATAGTCTTAATAGTTTCGGAATAAAATGGCTGTGACATACGGGCGGACGGACAGACAGACAGACGGACAGACATATCGAAACTATAAGGGTTCCGTTTTTTGCCATTCGGCTACGGAACCCTAAAAACGGGATGCAGTATAGTAGAAATTCGACAAACAGTTCGAGTTTCGTATTCCAATAAGCGATCATTCATACAGTTTTTCAATGTTTCTAAAAATATTCCACCTACCGGTGTAGAAAAAAAAATATTGTTGAATGTGTCTTTTATTTGTGTAACTTTATTATATAAAAAAAATGAGATGCGACGAACACCGGAGATCAATCGGTTAATTACCGATTATTTCAATTGAGTACTTTTACCGGTAAATCACCGGTTATTCTCCGGTACTCACTGCTCCGGTGCAAACTAGACATGTGTCGTTATGAGTTTTTCTAATAACGTAACGAAGCCGTTGTCCGTTGTCAAATAACGTTGTGAAAACTATCTATTTGACAACTATCTATTTCGACAACGTCTCGTGTAGAAGGCGCCTTAAAACGTGATATCTGTTGCAGTTACAATTGATACTAAACATACAGTCAACTTTCTTTCGTACTTATCCAGGCTTAGGCTTAGGTTTTTTTGCAATAAGAAAGTAAGTACTTGATATTGTCAAAAGAGTTAGATTTATTTACAATTATTAACACTATAGATGAAAATTACTTATTGTTCAATTCAACACACATACAAAATTTAACGACTTTAGAAAAAAAATTGGCCAAGTGTGAGTCAGACTCGCCCATGAAGGGTTTCGTAGTAACTATAATAATATAATATGTCTATTTATTTGACGAATAAAAAAAAATCTTAAAGACTTCTTAAAACTAGCTTATTTACATTTTTACAACTACGCTAAATAACTTTGTTTTTCATAGTGTTTGTATGAATTACAAAGTTATATTTGCGGTTTTAGAAAATATGCTGTATCTCAAAAACTGCTGACCCGATTTCGTTCAAACTAATTTTGGTTGAAAGTTTACATTAAGATCTACAGACGTATATTTTTTTTAGATTTTTCACTCCATTATTATAGAAGTTAGAGGGGGGACAAACACATTTTACTACTTTGGAAGCTTATAAATCTTTTTAACGATTGACTTTATGAAAAAGTGGTTTTAGAAACCCTTATATCATTTTTAAAGACCTGTCTATAGATACCACACACGCATAGGTTTCATGAAAAAAAATATTTTCAGTTCTAGTTCCATGTATGGGGACTCCCCTTTATTTTAATTTTTTTTTTTCTTAAAATCGGGAAGCTTTTCACAGAATACATCTACCTACTAAGTTTCACATGTATAGTTTTAATAGTTTCGGAATATAATGGCTGTGACATACGGACGGACGGACAGACAGACGGACAGACATATCTAAACTATAAGGGTTCCTTTTTTTGCCATCCGGCTACGGAACCCTAAAAACAATCGTGGAGAAATGGGAAATGGAACACTTGCGGGTATCAAGGTCAACACCTAACTCAATTTTCAAATAATATTTTTTAAGTGGCGAAAGTTACTCATTCAATTATCGACGTTCCTGTTTATAAGATTCGTCACATTATGCAATAAATCATAACCATCCATCTTTGCTTTTGTGCGAACGAGACGCGCTACCTTTCCTATATTTTTCTCGCTCTAACCGTTGCGATACCGCTACGTAGCCAACTTCAACTACGATATCTATTGCGTGATTTCTAGAGCGTTGTGAGATAGCTACGGTTATTATGCGCTACAAAACAACCGATGGTTGTTACAGCTGCAGTTATTGTCATAACGTACGTTGTGAAAATAGATAGTTATGCTTGGTTAGAAAACGAGTGATGGTTGTAAACTCAAATAGATAGTTGTACAACTATTGATGTTACAAAACGGCCATCGCTAGTGCAAACCTCTAATTTCAGTTCTAGTTCTTAATGGCCTTGTCTTCCGTACAATGATATCGTTTTTCCATTTCTTCATTTTAATCAGGTAGGTATATTTTTATGTCATATCCGTGTAATAGTTTCAAATCAGGTAGAGGTCTATTCCGGTAATGCTTTTTCAAATAACTTGAATAGTATTCTTGATGAAATCATAAATGGGATAAAATGTTTTAGTGTTCTTGAGCAAATCCTGAATAGAGCGCGGGACATCCAGGGCTTCTTTGTAAATTTCCAATAAGTTGTCAATGAGTACCAGTCTTTGTATATTAAATTGAGGGCATTCAAAAAATATGTGGTTCAGAGTTTGAATTTTAGAATTGCAATGTGTACATATTGGGGAAGGTGTAATATTTAGTCTAAATAAATGTTCATTAAATCTGCCATGACCCAATCTTAGGCGACAAATTGTTGTATAAAAAATTCTTTGTATACATTTCCCTTTGGTAAACCATGGTTTTTTGATGTCCGAGTTAATGTAATGATACCATTTTCCTTTTATTTTTACTGCTTCTTCCCAATGGGTTATCCATTGGCGTTTGATGTTTTTTATGATGAGGGTCTTGCAATCTGAAGGTGGTAACTTAATATTTTTGATGGGTATTTGACTAATATTGGGGTTTTTAACTATGGAGCTGGCAAGTTTATCGGCAAGTTCGTTACAAAGAGCAAAGAGTATGTAAAACCTAAACAAAGAGTACAATATATATAGGGACATTACCCGAAACGTCAATATGAGAGGGTGTCCAAATAAATCGTATTTTTCTGTCTTGACTATGCCGAAGCCTGCTATATTTCTGCCTAATGTTGTAAATGATATAGTTTGTGCTACCGCTGTATGAAGGATTTGATAAAGCCATTAAAACACTCATGCTGTCCGAAATTATCAACCATTTCTTGAAACTGAGGTTGGTTGTTTCTATATATTCTAAGGCTGCATAAATGGCCTGGGCTTCTGCTGTATAAATACTTGCAATCGATGGTAATCTGAAGCCATGTCCCAATTTAGTGACAGGATCATAGTATGCCATGGAGACATTATCATTATATTTTGAACCATCTGTGTAAATTTGCCTATAATCTGTATGCTCATCCAATTTATTGTAAACGACATATTTATCAGTCAGTGTCCTGTCTATATCAATGTTCAAGCCACAAAATTTGCTCTCATATGTTCCAACATAGCAGGGCAAAGTAAAACTATTGAAAATATTATGTTCACTCTTATATGACAAAATTTCATGGATGTTATGTGTTAAAAAGTTATTAGAATTATTCTTTAACAGTTTCGAAAGAAGGGGATTGTCAGTTTCGGACAACAATCTTATGATTAAATTATATTTTAAATGAGAAAATCTGATATTAAGTGGACACAAGTTACACTCAATTTGCATTGAATTAATAGAAGATGATTTAAAGGCTCCCAAAATTAATCTTAAATTTATGTTTTGAATCTTTTCAAGTTTATCTACTAATTTTGCATTCATGCAGTAACAAAAAAAAACTATAGTCAAAATGACTCCTTACTAGAGCTTTATATAAAGTTAAAAGAATCTTGGGATCGGCACCCCACTGGCTACCAACCAAAGATCTCAAAGTATTTGTAGCTCGTAGAGCTCGTTCTGCTATGCAATCAACATATTTATTCCATGACAAATTATGTGTAAATATTACTCCTAAAAATTTTGCTTGTGACTGAATTGATAACAAATTATTGTCATATTGTAGCCTAACTGCGGACACTTTTTTCTTTGAGAATACAACTATCTTACTTTTAGCAGTACTGACTTCTAGATTTAAATATTGAAAGTAACTGTGTAGTTGTTTTAATGCGAAATTTAATTTTTTATTTGTGTATGAGATGTTATCACCACTGCAATAAATAGCCAAATCATCAGCAAACTGTAAATTGCTGACTTCTGATCCTAATATTTCATTTAGCCTATGGATATAAAGTATATACAGTAAAGGACTTAAAATGCCCCCTTGACAAACACCTTTAGTTGATAATCTGGGTCCAAAAATGTTATTGGATCTCATTTTTATATATACTTCTCTATCACTAATGATTTAATGAACTCATAAATCCATTTGACACATTTTTTAGGTATTCATTCCCAAGGAAGAAAGAGTTGTACATAAAACTGAATGATTAATGTTGTTAAATGCGCCTACAATATCGAAGAAAGTTGGAGGCAGCAGGATGTTAGAGCTATTGGACGATAAGAATCTGCATCATTTGGATCTTTTCCTGCTTTAAGAATTGGAACCAAGCAACCTTGCTTCCATTCTTTTGGAATTATTGTTTGTTCCCAAAGTAAATTTAAAATGTTTAAAAATTTTATAAGGCAAAATGTGTTCATTTTTTTAAACATCTTATATGAAATGCAGTCTAAACCAAAGGTGGTGTCTTTACGTGATTTGATGGCTGCTTTTAACTCATCTATGGTGAATGGATTAATAATGTAACTATTGGTGGGATTTACAGAGGTATTGGTTAATTCAATTAACCAATACTTTATATATACTAAATTAACTTAATTGTATGGGGTGTGAGACAGAGTCAGGTGTATATTTTCTTAAAAAGTTATTTATCCAAAATGTTTCACTATTATTATTGAGATTGTTATTTCTATTGTAGGATTTATTAAATTTGCGCATAGTTTGCCAGATTTTTGAAATAGGAGTGGTTCTATTTATTTCTGTACAATACTTCTTCCAACTATCCAATCTTTCTAGTTTAATTATAAGTTTCTTCTCAGCCTGATTCTTTTTAAAATTTATGTAATTTGACTCACTTGGATCTTGTTTAAATGTAATAAATGCTTGTTTAATTTTTCACTGCACTAGCACACTTTTCATTCCACCATGGAAGAGGAGGATATCGGTATTTAGATTTGGTCCCTGCCTGCTTAAAACTATTGGTATTTAAATTTTGAGCCTGATTTCTAAACATTGATTGATCTATAGCTTTTTGCATAATATGGCAATATTCATAGTATGACAGTAGAGGATCATCGTAATTAATAATAAATTCTTTAATCAAATTGTTAACTATTTTTGTGTAATTTTCCCAATTTACGAGTCGTAGATTTGGTCTTTTGCAGTTTTGTCAGTTATGGGCGATAGATGGACTAACTATAGTTAAATCTAAACCATTAGGTCTCCAGATATTAGAACCAACTGTTGTTGGTTGTGTGTCGTTTAATAACACCAAATTACATTCATTTACAGCATCGAGGACATGTCTTCCACGTGGACTGACAGATTGGCAACCCCACATGGTGTGATGAGCATTAAAGTCACCTGCTATTAAACATGGCTTAGGTAATGAATTAATGAGATTTAAAAACTTAGTTTTGCTAAAAGTAGGACTACAATTTGGCGAAATATAAAGGCTGGCTATTGATAGTGATCTATTATTATATGTTATTTTGACTGCAATATTCTGTATTGAGTCATCTGAATATGTTGTTAATCTATTATATTGTATGCAATTACGAATGACAATGGCAACACCATTATAATTATTGCCACAATCATTGCGTTCTATGGAGTATCCTTTAATATTTAAGCGTTGCATAGGCTTAAGCCATGTTTCGCAAATTAAAGCTATGTCAATATTATTTTCATATAAAAATTGAGTAAAAATATGTCGATTACATAACAGGCTTTGAGCATTCCACTGTACTAACTTTAATTTGTCTGTGAATTTGAACTAATGTTCTTTGTGTCACTGGGGTTAAAAAAATCACTCAAAACATCTTAAACGTTTTTGGAAGATATTGGAGTATCTTGCGTCTTATTTAATGTTATCATCTTGATAATACTTTGCACTAAAAGGTTAAGTGCCTTGTCATTAGATTTTAATAAAGTGAGGAGATCTAGAGGCTTTTTAGGGCCAAGAGATGGGAAAGTTCCATGATTAAATATGTCAGCAAATGATGGTGGCTTAATTTTTTGTCTATTTTCTTGAATTTTTTTCTGTTTTACTGGACACTGAGCTGAAATGCTGATATGATTGCCATCACAATGGAAGCATTTGGCATGTTCAACGGGTGTTGTACAAACTTTAAATGAGTGATCTTCTTTACAGATGGAGCAGCGTTCAGAGTTCTTGCAAAACTTCGCTAGATGACCATACCTGAGACACCGGAAACATTGTTTGACAGGTGGAATATACGCTGAGATGTCGTGCCGCCAACCATCCAAATCCACGTAGTCTGGAAGAACAGACGTCGCGAAGGTGATGGCTACTATTTGCAGCGGCTGTTGGATTAAATTATTATCAATTTTAGTCCGTTTTGTGAATCTTCGAACAGATATTATTTTCTTGTAACTTGACAGCATTGTGAAGATTTTTTTATTTGTCAGATTGTTAGGTACATTTTTAATTATACCAGTGATTTCTGTGCTTTGTGCTGGTATATTAGCTTTAAACTGATAATCCTTTAAAAATGTAACATTGTTTAAAAAGGCATTCTGGCTTTTTCAAAGTATATAGCTATTTTAAACTTATTCATACATCTAAGGTATTTGACCCCTTTATTAAACCTTTTGATGCAACTGGATATGGACATTAGATCTCGTGTTCCTAAAGGTAGTTCCGCATTAGAAGACTCGACGAATACCCTGGCTTTTTCAAAGTATATAGCTATTTTAAACTTATTCATACATCTAAGGTATTTGACCCCTTTATTAAACCTTTTGATGCAACTGGATATGGACATTAGATCTCGTGTTCCTAAAGGTAGTTCCGCATTAGAAGACTCGACGAATACCACAAATTCTGCAGCACCGGAATCCTCGGGGTATCTTCTCTTGTAGTCTGTAACTAGATAAGGTTTATACGTATCTGCTACTTCCATCTCAGACTCTGACGACGTCGACTCCATTTCGGATTTTTCACCCTCTTCATCCTTCTTTCGTTTTTTTCTTGGTCGCACCTTCCCCATTGTAATTTATATATTTAATAAAGGATTTGATGACTTATTACTTATTTTCACTTCTAAAAACTCGATTAATAAAGGTTTTATCGAATAAATTAACAAAGTTTTCAAAATCCCCGCCTGGTTAACTCAGTAGTTTCCCGCGCTTTCTACCATAGACTACACTCTTTGATAATGTTGTCATCGCAGACTCGCAGTGATTGAGTGTCACTGTCATCCTATAGGTACTTTTCCTATCTCAATGCTGTCATAGTCATTCAACGTCATCGTAAGCTGTCAGTCATAAGAGTACTATTACTACGGATATGTCAGTATTATCAAAACAATATCATCACGAGCGTACTACGTACCTAATTAGGTACATATTGTGCATTATTCGTTGAGTGAGCCGGCCGCATCGGGCTTCTTTGTATTTGTACTGAAAATGGTGGTGACTAAAGTTGATTTGCACGGACATGATGAGTTTGTGAAATATGTGGACGCTATAGATCCACAAGGTCCCCCAAACCTTATATGCTTCAGTGGTTCAAAACTTCCGTCTGGGGAAAGTTGGTGTAGCGATTGTGTTGAAGGTATGCACCAAGCTTACGCATTACTTACAAAATTAGGTTCATTAATTGCTTTACCGCTGAAACGTAAAATGACACGGACTTGTTCTTATCTATCTACTACAGCTACAGACTATAAATAAAAACTACAGATTTAATTAAGTGCATACAGTGGTCACAACTCACATGATGATAAAAATTGGGACCTCTTTTATGTAGCAAAAAAAGAGTATTTCATAGATGATACATATAAGAGTATTTCATTATCTATGTATTTTATTTCATTGTTTATTATTTAAATGAGTATACAAATCAAAGAATTTCAAAGTTATAGTCAATTGACTGAGTTCATTGATAAATTATCACCTAAAGGTCCTCAAGTTTATTTATTTTTCACGGGTAAAAAAAAAGATAATGGCTACAGTTGGTGTATTTACTGTCAAATGGGTAAGATACCAGATCTAATACTTTTTGATTTTTAATGTTCAATATTTGAGAAAAGTAAACTGAAAAAATAGAACTATCCCATGGAGCACATACAATGGTTTAATGCAATGACTAAGTGCAAAAATCAAACCTGTAGCATATTACCAATAGCAGAGATAGATTAAAGTACTTACTATGAAAATTTTGAGACTGATAACACTATCTCTGAATTGCATAGATTACTTTTGTATCTTCAAAATTACTTGAGTCCTGTGAATTGAGCCTAAAAGATTAAATTCAAAGAAAAAACAATTTTAGTAATAGATCTTGTTCTTATTAATGTCACCAATCTTTGTTCACAGCCGAGCCTGTCGTGAATGCATACCTAAATGAATTAAAGAAGGATATCATATTTGTTACCGTTGATGTTGGTGATAAAGTTACGTAAGTAATACATAGTGCTGTTGCTGCAAAATAGTAAATTTATTAACTTAATAAAACCATTTATTATTAAATATTTTATCTCATAGAGAGCAGCCGCAAGTAGCATGTTATAGGCTGATAATAATAATAAAAACATTATAAAAGGCAAAACTAAACTCAGAGGAATTACCTATGTAAAGACGGTTTACAGAAGTTAAATGTGGGCCTGCTGTTGATTATTGTCTTTAAGTACCTATATGTAAGAAAATCAATCAGTCTCAGCAATGTGTGTTGCTTGATCATATACATGCATGATTTGTAGATATGTGACCATTCATTACAGACCAGGACTCCAGCTATTGGTCCTGACATTTGTATAGTTTGAGTGTTTACGGATAGTTAGATGATAGTTCACTATCAATGCTGGTACGCAGCTGTATTTGGTTAAACTAATTCCCATTCAAAATAGTTGTGAAAACTCGTGTCTCAATGCAAAACTTAATGATTTCTGTAAATTGTGAACCTCCTCATATATTTACTCCTTACTTTGCAGGTGGAGGGATGTTGCTTGCCCATTCCGGACAGATTCCCGCTTGAAACTTATGGTCATCCCCACAATCATCCGTTGGAAGGGAGTGCAAAGGTTAGAGGGCTCTCAGTGTGCCAAGAGGGAATTGCTTCAAATGCTCTTTGAAGATGATGAATAAAAGCCGCGACAGGTCATAAATCTGGTCGAGTTGTACGTAAACTTGTATATAACATGTATTTTTAAGGAAGGTGGTGTTTATCATTGAATAAATATTTTTACAAACTTCAGTTTTTTTTATTTTATAAGATATAAAAAAATATTAAAACTAATCCGTCGTCCAGTGGTTAAAATACAATATTTATTATTCATTTCAATTTTAAGTTTGAAAGTCATTTTAATAATATTAGCTTTCTGCACTCCTCCATATCAACTTTTACAATGCCGAATTTCGTACCTATTATATTAATATAATATTAATATTTCGTATATACATTATTTTCGTAAAACGAGGAATACAAAGCTTTTGCTTCATATAATTATATAAATAAAAATATTGGTCTCCAAGATACAGGCGCTGCCTAGTTTGGAGGCCGCTGACATTCTTTTTAATAAAACAAAGTTTAGTTACAGCAAGATTATATACTCGAAATGTTAATCATAGGTTAAGAAAATTACTGTAACTCTGGTCCAATAAAATTTATTCTTATTCTTATAATGCTTATCTATAGAAAGTGGAAAAGCTTGTTTGTAATCTTCGAAAGTACTGGGTGAATATGGTATGGAGGTAGCTTGAAGCTTGAGGAAAATTATAGATATGTTATATAAAGGCCACGATAGCGAAGTCCCGCGCGACTAATAGTAATATATACTTAATATATAATTATGTAGATAATGTAGTCGGTGTCTTTAGTTTTGTATTTTCGTTTATGGCACCGACTTCCGAAATTAAAGTTGTTTTTCACTTTGCAGTGTTTTTTGGGAGTCGGTTTAATTTTTTGGTAAAAAGTTTTTATTTCACTCTTTTTAGTTGGTCTATTTTCAATTTACCTAGTTACAAGAGCCTAAATGTCAACTACTTATAACCTTTTACAAAATATTGCTTTTCCCAATGCTGGGCCGTCAATTGTTGAGGAGTTCTCCTGGTACTTCACCATCAGCTCTACATCACCATATGCATTAGACATGGGTAACTCCGGACACGTCTATATCTTTGGATATATATCCATACTCGGATATATATCCACTCCTTCCCTGTCAAAAAAATTAACATATCCTATATCCAAGTAGCTCCGAGCGCTCCGACTTGCTCCGACCGGCCACTCGTCACTTGATGAGTGAGTGAGACAGGGGAACGGAGCGCACGGCTCCGGACACGAGTATATCCGAACACACGACCCATGTAATTTTTAAGCGCTAAAGCGCTGTAAGAGAATAAACGTAATAGACGCATCCTTTTAAGATCGGAGTTAAGTTTTGCTTTAAAGCGATAGAACAGCTATTGCGACCATATTGAGTAAACTATTCCCGCTTGAAATCAAAGCGTTTCTCTGTTATTATTGTTTACATTTTTTTACGAAATAGGTACAATTATATGCAAGCTTTTCAGAAATTATGTTTTGTTTACTCGATCGTATGAGATTTATTTCAGTCTTGTTCTCAGTACTGTGTGTTACTGTGTTAATTGTAAATGAAAGATAAGTAGTTAGTAGTATTAGGGACTCGTTATTTGTGTGTGCTTATTTTTTTTTACGTGCAAAATTGTACTAGACTATTTTGTAAATAACCTAATAGTTAAAAACTTTATTATTATTTCGTTGATTTATCAGTCTTGAGCTACATTAGAACTAAGTTCGAGATATATCAACCAGACATCTCACACCTCACTCCGTGGATCTGTTTAAAAGTCGGAATTACCTTATTATCTCACTCCTTAGAGTTTACTTCACTCCCGGATATATTAAGCGGATATGGATATGTCAATCGGATATATATCTTTACTTGGAATGATATAGTACATATCCAATCTCTTTCCGGATATGGTTAGCCCATGCCTAATATGCATTGTGACGAGCATAAAGTGCTTAACATCCATATTCAAGTAATCGAATCGCAATCCACTCAATACTTATTATTGAGTAGTTTCGGCGGCCATCTGTGGTCTTCATCATCAGTTCCACTTCCTCAAATGGTACTTTTTAAGAGCAACTGCACAAGTTACTTTAACCCTTAAATTGACATTGTATGCTACAATATACACGATATTGAATTAAATCTATTTTAATAAACAAAACATTATTTAGGATTTTCTGCAGTTATTTCGGTAGCAACATTAATTTACATTTGGTACAAAAATAATTCGTTGACCTAGCAACATTTTTGACGTTATAAAATAAAAATGTCGGCGACGAAGAAACAAGTGACGCTCAGCAAGGTATGAATCTTGTTTTCTTTTTATTTGACCGTGTTTGAGTTTATGTTATATTGTTATTTTGTGCTTGAAACATCAATAACAAAGATATATAATAAACTATAGATACGTTGTCCGCGCTCTAAAATGGCAAGTTGAAATCAAGGTAAGTGCCTCGTGTCTGTTTAGTTACGCACGAACCTGTGTCGCGATCGCTACACTACATATCTTAAGAAAAAAGTGTTTTAAAAGAAAATTAGGAAAAAAGCATGCCTTTGTGTGTTTTCAGACGTTGCACTAATTATACTGCTTCCGTGAGAGGTCAAAATGTGTCATTTCATAGGTAAATATCAACAGAAATACATTTTTTATTTTTATTTTACTACACGGCTAATGGCGGCTAGCGTATGAATGAAGTCAGTCACGTGACGTTAGGGGAGTTGTTAACTAAAGATGTATATTCATCTCTCTCTAACATCAGGTGTACCTAAAGATGGCATTTATTTTCTGTCCCTTTCTTTACACGTATTAGATAGTAATTCTCTATGTGTGTGTTTCGTGCCGTTTTTGAGAGGTGTTTTGTGGGAATATGACGCGTCTATTATAATACGTCATTGATCAATAATTACTATTGCATCATAGTTTGCACTAAACTAACAAAATAACATAATTTTATTCAGCATCTAACTTTTTGTATTTCACCACATACACTGCCAATTACCTATAAAGTTATCGGTAAATTTTCTTGTATGTCGCGTTGTACACTGCCAACTCCATAGTAAAGTATTTGCGTTTTTGTTTGTATGTTGTGAAATACATTGCTAATTTGAGGTTATGGCTTTTTTGTTTATTTATATTTTTGTTTGTGTGGTATGACGGTATTTGCTTAGGTGTTTTGTTTTTCTTTGCCGACAGCAAAAGCTACTAACACGCGGTGGTAGAATTCTTGCACTAGTACCTGCTCAAAAAGCTCCTTTTGAGTGTAGCGAAAAATCCGATGCCGAAGAAGAATTCATAACGCATGTCTCATCTCATTCTTCTTCACCAGCTCCCTCTATTGATAGTTCTTTAGAAAGATTTATAACATACTCTGACAAAGAAAGTGATAATGATCATTTCCAAAGCATCCGTCTAACACCTATATTACATGAAGTTTATCCCAGCCCATCACAAGAACCCAATTGCAGTAATGTACCAATTTTATAAAGCTGGCAAAAGACGCCAGTACATGAAGGACAAGCCCAATAAATGGGACTTCAAAAACTATGTGAGGGCGTGTGTTTCAGGCATGATCTACGATTTTATATTATATGGTGGCGAAGACACTTTCTGATTCCATACCGTTACCGACGAAGAATCTACTTTGGGATTTGGAGCCCAAATTGTATTAGCTTTATGTAAAAGCATCAAGAATAAACCAGCTGTTATCTACTGCGACAATTTTTTTCTACTCCCGAATTATTTTATATATTGAGAGAACATTACAGGGTATTTGGACTTGGAACAATACGGAGCAATAGACTTAGAGGCGCAGACATTATTTTACCATCAGAAAAGGTTTTGAAAAAAAAAAAACCTCGAGGTAGTTACGGTGAAGTCGTTTGTAACAAAAACCGTTTATCTGTTGTCCGTTGGAATGACAACAAGCTGGTCACCCTGATAAGCACCTACGTGGGGGCCCAACCAGTAAATAAAATCAAAAGGTATTGCAAGGAATCGCGTAGTAGAGACGATGTAGACTGCCTACAGATCGTGAAGGAATATAATAAGCATATGGGAGAGGTGGACCTTGCGGATATGCTTATCTCTTTGTACAAGACCCCTTTCAAAAGCCGGCGCTGGTACATGGGAATCTTCGCCCAGTTGATAGATATTTGTATAAACAACGCTTGGCTTTTATATAGGCATGACCAGGTTAAAATATCCTCCCAGGCTCCAATGCCTTTGAAAAATTTTCGTTTCGAGATTTTCGAAGGCTTGAAAAAGACAGGTAGATCTGAGACGTCAGCAGAAAAGCGAAAAGGTAGAAAAAAAGACAGCCTACGCAAGGTGCTTTAAATTACTGATGTCAGACATGAAAATGTAGGACATTTCATGGACATGACTAGCCAGGGTCGATGTCGCCTTTGTTCAAAATTGACCTCAGTTATCTGCATCAAGTGTCAAGTACGGTTGTGTTTCGTAACTGGCAAGAACCCAAGGAATTGTCAACTTGATTTTCATACCAAAAATTGATTATTTTATTACTATTCTCTTAATTAAAATATATTTTTTCCTTTAATTTGAGTTTCATTTAAATTTACCAGTCGTTACCATTAATTGGCAATGTATGCAACAAGATACATCAAAATAATTAGTAAAGTTTTCACTTAGTTGGCAGTGTATACCAGGTCATACATGGTTTTTTTCAAAAAGTAATAAATACAGTTTTTTTTTAATATTTTTTCAGTACTTATTTACTCATATAAATATAAAATATATTAAATTAAATCATATTTTTTAAGATATTTTTGTCTGCCAATTAAAGGGTTAATAAATACCCAAAACGTCATAGGTGTGCCTATAATATTTGAAGAGTTCCCTCGATTTCTCCAGGATCCCATCATCAGATCCTGACGTTTATGAAAATGGGACCAATTTCGAAGTATACCCTTTCAATCAAAAAAAGAATTTTCCAAATCGGTTCAGCCGTCTTCGAGTAATCGATGATCATACATTAACCTTTTCACCGCCAAGCACTTCTATAGAAGTTCGGGATTTTCGTGCCACCAGCGCCACAACTTCTATAGAAGTTGTTCATTTTGACTATCTTATTAAAATAAATTTACTGCGATTAAAAGCTTTGTTTCATTTTATTATTTAAGATAGCACTGTCTACTACCCTGTTTTTTTTTATTTTTCTACACAAAATAAGCCCTAGTTTGCCCTAAAATCGGCAAAACCAGAAATTCCGAATTTTGTTACTTTCCTCAGAACGCCAATCACTTCATATCAAGTTGGCCAGTGATGTGCCGTGAAAGGTTGATTTCACCATTGAAATATTTATAAATACAGAAAGTTACGAATATCGAAAACAATTTGAGGTCAATAAAATATGAACTTACTTCATTACAAAGGATAGTAGATGAATTTCGACCTTCAGGTAGATGCCGATACGTAATTATAAAGTTGTTACCAATTCTTGTCGATAGTTATTTTCCCATCTCTACAAAACGATTGGTCGTCTATGCCTCTGTGCGCCACCGAGTGCCACGAACTACTATAGAAGTTGGTCAGTGACGTCATACACGTGCGGCTGTCAAGGTCACTTTGGCATAGTGCAGCACAAAATCGGATTCGCGCGCACGCATCTTTCTTTCTTTCACTTGATAACAAATAGAAAAATGAGTGAAGAACTTGATTCGGACGAACTTCTTAAAATTTTGCAAGGTGTGGAATCGGACTCCGGAGTATTTTGTGGAGAAACAACACTTAAAAAACAATGCTTTGATAAGTACACGGCTACTAGCGTGATAGAATTTAAATATATACTTACTTTCCATTTCAAAAAACACTTTAAAAACAATTAAAAATTCTGCCACTTAGATACCTACGGTAAAAAACGTTGACTGAAGTTATTAGGAATAAACAAAAATAGAAGAAAGAAAGACCATAGACCCCATCCCTGATCAGAATCGAATTCAACGTGCCCTCAGTGCCAATAACTTGATATGAAGTTAAAGAATGAGATCATGAAACAAATAGAGATGTACCCCATTCCTTATAGTTTTAATTGAGTTATGTATTAGTTTCTTTGATACTCATAATTTATACTGTTTTTTCTTATTAAGGATACTGTGAATTAAAACAAATCTGGAAATATTTAATCAGTTTTTATTTTATTCGTAAAATCAACTTTAAATCTTAACTTTACGCGTACAAATCTTATTCATCGATATGACGATATCCCCATCACTACTGTTTACTGTATATTTAGTTATACATTTATAGCTTGGCGCTCGGCGAGGCATTGCGTTTTGTGTACGTTGGCGGCGAAAAGGTTAAAAAAAAAAAGAAAAAGAAATATACGCGTCGTATTGATAACCTCCTCTTTTTGTCGTCGGTTGAAAAATAAACAATATAAATTTTCGAACCTAAATATAATGATAAAAACGTAAGATAAGTCAATGCTTGTGTAATCAATGTTTATTGCTATTACATTACAACGATGATACATACATACAAAATGATATCTAAATCATAGATTATAAATTATAATTGAGCAATACAACAGTTAGGGGAGCGCGGGGCAATGAGAGCGGTCGGGTAGTGGGAGCCATGGTGATTGAACGGAATGTAGACACATTCGCGCGATTGTAAGCACTTGGCCGTTTCCGTCAACCATCAGGAAACTTCGTCTGACGCGCACGAGTCGTTAGTGCCATGCGTTAAGTCAGGACAAAGAGAATATAATATAAGAGACGGAACTTAGAACATTCAGTCTGTGAGAAATTGTTAACCTTCTTTAGCCAACCACAAAAAAAAAAACAGCTGCCAACATGAAAATTTCAACTAGCACTGTCTATGACAATCATGACCTTGACGGGAAGAACTGTCATTGATAGGGATGCGCAATGTATAGAGAACTCAATAAACTTATCGATATGTTTAAAATTTATCGATATCGATGAAACGCATTCTATGCAATTAATTGGGTTCTATTTAAAACTAATTACTTTGAAAAAAAAATTGTGTAAAATAAAACACTCAATATTATTTCAGCATTTATTTATTGATATAATTATATTACTAGCGACCTATATCACTTTATTTATGATCTATTTTTAATTGGAATAAGGGTAGAACAGAAATAATAATTACAATAGCTCTTCATATGTATAAAAGGTGTATTCCTGTCTTCCCCGTCATAGTCACGGTATTTTTAGTCACTTTATAAAAATAATTGCTGTCCCCGTTAAACTAATCGCGCGGTTCTAACAAGTAGTAAAAATATTCAATAATTTAATATAAAGACTATACGAGACGAGACGATAACAAATATTACTTATGTTATAATAACAATATTACACAAGTAATATTAAGTAGAAATTATAGTATAAAGCCGGGTATTCATTAGGCAACAATTGTTAATAAACACTGTTTCCCTATGTATGATCATCTTTGAAAACAGTTTATCAACAGTTTATAAACAAAGGTGATGACACATTGTTTCTTAAACATCAAAACATTTTGTTTATAAGCAAAAATCAACAGGTGTGGACATGTGTTGTGCGAGTTTATAAACATGGAAGTAGCAGGCTGCATTTCGTTTTTTCTAATTGCTCCATCAACTGCTTTTCCCTTGGTGTTAAATCTGTAAAGACAGGTTTTTAAATATGTATAAGCAAAATATTTGATAAAATTTGTAAATATTTCCCTGCATATAAAATGCAAGGATCTTTTCTAAGTAAAATGAACAATAGAGCACTATTTCGAGAATTTCTTGATTTTATGAGTGGGTGGGACAGACTGTCCGAGGCCAAGGCATACCAATTATGAAAAAAAATAAGAAATGCAAATAGTAATTAGTAAAGGAATAGCAAACGTTTTTTTTACGTATGATTTGTTGAGAATGTAATATTAAAAGAATTTGGTGATTTTATTTAAAATATTTACCATTTTGGGCCAGCCTTGGCCAGCTTGTGGATGGCACTGCTTCAGGCAAAAGATCTGAAATGATATATTTTAATTTGAAACTAGTTTGAAAACCATCAGATATTCAAGGTTCACTATTTTTTTTTATTTGAAATAGAAGTAGTATCCTAATTTTGACCTCTTTCATGAATTTGGCAAATATTTTAAATGATAAGCTTCGCCTGGGTGGTGGTTGGATATTATCCCACATTCATTATGATGATGATAAATGGTTATTAATATGTATATCTATAAATAACTATTGATCCCTTTAAATGCCATCATCATCCCACATTCCTTGTATCCTCTTAGACCACTTCAACAGCTCACTGTGTATTTGTCTTGACTTAAATGCATTATGTCTGTCCCTCTCGCAGAGACCTGTGCCCTGTCTCCCAGCATTGAGTACATTATAGGCTAATTACGATGATGATTATGAATAATTTACCATTTTGAGACAGCTCCTTAAGGATATGTCTGGATTGCTGGCTTGTGGATGGCACTGCTTCAGGCAAAAGATCTGAAATGATACATTATAATTTGAAACTAGTTTTGAGATCTACCAGATATTCAAGGTTCACTAGTTTTTTTTTTAATTTGAAATTGAAGTAGCATCTTAATTTTTAACTCTAATGAATTTGACAAATATTTTAAATGATAAGCTTCGCCTGGGTGGTGTTCGGATATTATCCCACATTCATTATGATGATGATAAATGGTTATTAATATGTATATCTATAAGTAACTATTAATCCCTTTAAATGCCAAATATATTCACTTGTGTTTTTGGTTCAAAATCAGCCTCGAGACTCGTTTCAGCGTTTTTTGATATTCCACAGGTATTTCACACTTGAAAAATTCATTCTATACAGGATACTTAATCGTATTATATTTACCTCTTGACTCTGAATGCTGAGTTTTTTTTTTAATTTGAAATTGAAGTAGCATCTTAATTTTTAACTCTAATGAATTTGACAAATATTTTAAATGATAAGCTTCGCCTGGGTGGTGTTCGGATATTATCCCACATTCATTATGATGATGATAAATGGTTATTAATATGTATATCTATAAGTAACTATTAATCCCTTTAAATGCCAAATATATTCACTTGTGTTTTTGGTTCAAAATCAGCCTCGAGACTCGTTTCAGCGTTTTTTGATATTCCACAGGTATTTCACACTTGAAAAATTCATTCTATACAGGATACTTAATCGTATTATATTTACCTCTTGACTCTGAATGCTGATACACATGTTGTGGAAATTCTGCCAATTGTCCGTCAGTGAGGGCCATCAAATTCAAAGACGGGATTGCATGTCTTTTCAGACGATTTCCCTTTTTGCTAAAATCCTTTTTTCCAAAGTGGTTAGCACATACATTTCGCTGCTCATGCAGTTTTTCTATTGGTAGATGCACCATTTCTTCATTACCAACTGCTTTTAGCCACTCTCGCTGGAAGATACAAAATATTAAAAAGTTATTATTAACTATGAATTTATTAAGTATGATTTAAAGTTGAATCAGTGATTTAAAAAACTCGACATGTTACATTTTCCCAGAAGTGAGTTAGCGCTAGTATCATATTTTATAAGCATAGACCTATCTACCGACTGTTAAAGTATGAAATAATCACTCATTCATAAATTAGTAGTTCATAGCATACAAAGAAATATCACTCACAAAACATTAATAAGATAAAATATTTATAGCAGTGTGAACTGTGAAATGTACAGTGAGTGATATTGTTGTGCTATTAATTATATGCTATTATTATATAATAGAATAGTCTGAAATAATCTTAACATGTGGAGTTTTTTAAGTCACCAATTCAGTTATGAAAACACCTAATTTACTATTTATAGCAGTGTGAACTGTGAAATGTACGGTGAGTGATATTGTTGTGCTATTAATTATATGCTATTATTATATAATAGAATAGTCTGAAATAATCTTAACATGTGGAGTTTTTGAAGTCACCAATTCAGTTATGAAAACACCTAATTTACACGATCAGTGCTACTAAATGGAATAGTTTCTTGGGATATGAAATTCTAGAATAATCACCAATTACACCATATTTACATAATGATATCACAGGTAGATAATGAAATGTCTTAGACTCTCTGAATGTAGTATATAGAACCTAGTTTCTTGTAATCATGCTAAAAACATGGTATTTAGCAGTTAACCTACATACTAAAATATATTGTAATCTTGATTGATGGCCAGAGGGTCATAATACAGAATTTGAATGATGCTATTCACAATAGGATATTTACAATTTATTTACACTTATATTAAACAGGTAAAGTTCGTGAGGTTGTAGGGGGGTAATCTCTGGATCTACAGAACTAATTTCGAAAATTCTTTTATCAATAGAAATCCACGTTACTTGTGAGTGTCATAGGCATAATTTATCCCGAAAAATAAATGTTTACCACCCAACGAAGTATGCATGGGTCAGCTATTAGCAATATGGAAAAATCATCAAACTTGAGTGGTTAACAACATATAGGTACTCACCGGTTTGGATCCAGTGGAAACTTGGAAAAAAAAAACTTATTTCCAGTATGCCAGGCCTCCTTGATACCACAAACCAGGGACTGAATAACCCAAAAATTACGCTATCTTTAAATTGCGGTATGACGTCAAACCGAAAAATAACGGTTGCCGCTTTATTTCGATATCTAAATTGATTTCGGTACCGAAACTTTTTGTGTATAAATAGAAAAAGGTATATTTCGGTAGCGGTACTAAAACCTTAATTAATAAAGATATGAAAGAGACGGATATTGACCACCTCTGGCCCTTGTTCGGTAGCGTGAGTTTCTCATCAAATTGCATTACTTTGGCAATGTCAAATAGCACACGAAAAGTTATAATTACAGAAAAAGGTAAGTAATAAATACTTATGTGGATACTTATACTGTAAATAAAGTGTAGAACAATAGTGTTAGTGTATAATATTTTTTTTCAGCTAAATCATCTACTGGACTTTAGTAGGTATTTTTACTCATTCGTTTTTCAGATCAGAGCAAGATTAAAAAACGTGACAACATTCGCAAAAATTAATTCCCAGTCTGAAAATATTTCAACGGAATACGAAACTTCACCAAAAATATCCAGAGTGCCGTCTAATACCCAGGAAACCTTCTGTTACTCACAAGACAAATTTCCGGATTCTCAACCTTTTGATGGTTTCATATATTCGAGAAAAATTGATAAAAATATCCATGAGGCACCTTACACTTTTGATTTACATAAGGATCTGCGTCATTATCAAACTAATGATGATTTATCCAACTCTTGAGAAATGTGTACCCATAAATATAACACTATTACAACAACAAGAGAAATTGGTACTATGACGGAATACGAAGGCTGTGCAGAAAAAGAAGCTGAATGTAACGAGTTCTTTGCGAAAATAGTAACATTGGAGATGTCTAAGTTTCACGGAAACATGCGTTACAATAAGATGAAGGAAATATTGGATATAGTGAAGAAAAGTGACGCATAAAAAATTATATATTCTTATTAACGGCTGATTAAATTGTACCTAAGCCATATGATTGTCTCTTACCTAGGATTATTTGGTAAATTTAATAAAACAAATATTGATTTTGAATCATTTATTTCTTTTAATCATTATTTAGTTTAACCATCTAGTACATGAACAATGATTTACCATAGATAAGATAATTTTGTTAATTTAGTTAAGTGGAAGGCCCATTAACGGCACCAATGCTTTTTTATAGTGTGGCAAATTCGCCCTCCTAAGTCAAAACCGAAAAGTATTCTTCAGCGCAGTTTTGGTGGAATGAACTTGGAAAGTCTTCGGGAAGATCTAGCATCTTCATCATCAATATTGACTGGTCTGATCTTGTTCATATAGAGTCGATTGATGACAAAGTTAACCTCCTCAATTCCAATCTTAACAAGCTTTATGACGTGCATGCACCTGTTCGTTTGGTAATGATTAAGCATCTACCTGCTCCGTGGCTAACAGATGACGTGAAAGTAATTTTACAAAGAAAGGCGGCAGCAGCAAAGTCTAAATTCAAGTGCAGATCTAGTCGAGAAAGTCGAGATAAATACGTCGCTATCCGAAGTCACAGCAACTAGGTTTGTAGGGATGCCCAACACCGCCACATTCATAAGTCCGTTGAAAACGGTGATCCAGCTAAAGTCTGGAAATTTCTTAGATCTATGGGAATTGGGAAGTTAGGTCAAGAGTTTATTCCTCCTTAGGAATAAAAAAAAAGGAAAATGTTGATTGAGCGATTCAAGGTCTATATCCTTATATAGACCTTGAATCGCTCAATCAACATTTTTCCACCTCTTGTAACTTCAATGTTGCTGTTAAAACCACTACTCTAAATAATCTTTCTTCTCTTCCCACTCCTAATTATTCTCCTTTTATTTTTAATTAATTTACCAGTTGTGATGTTAGGAAGAGCATGCTATCTATAACACAAATGCCGTAAAATGATACTCCCTATCCTGGACGAAATTCTTCCTGTCATTTGCCATGTCCTCAATTATTCCGTATCCTCGGGTGTTTTCCCATCTTTATGGAAAGAAGCTCAGATAACTCCTCTCCCTAAAAAGTCTAATCCTGTTTCTTTCTCTGATTTCTACCCCATTTCCATATTACCGTTCCTATCCAAAGTCCTCGAACGCCTTATCCACAATCAACTTAGTGCCTTCCTTTGTAAAAACCAACTCCTAAATTTGTACCAATCCGGGTTTCGTTCAGGACCACACAGCTCACAGAGCCACAGCTCTAGTTAAAATTACTGACGATATCAGATCAGGTATGTATAATAGGAAGTTGACTGTCCTTTCGTTACCGGACTTCAGCAACGCCTTTAACACTGTCGATTTTGATGTCCTGCTCGGTATACACTGCTCTCTTCACATATCACCAACAGCAATTGATTGGTTTCGTAGTTATCTGTGTGGCCGCCGACAACGTATTTGCATTGAAGGTACATCATCTTCATGGTGCAATACTACTGCTGGCGTACCACAGGGGGGCGTTCTCTCTCCTCTAATTTTCGCCATATTTATAAATTCTATTTCAAATGAACTTCTCTCATCTTATCACATTTATGCTGACGATCTGCAAATTTATTCGCAAGCTCCCGTTGAAGAACTGTCTGAGGCGGTGACGATTGTGAATAAAGACTTAGCGCGTATTTCTGATTGGAGTTTGAATCATGGTTTGAGGGTTAATCCTGCGAAGACTCAAGTCATTATTGTTGGCAGCCCTAGGCTACGTTCCAAAATTAACTGGGCGACCCTTCCTCAAATCGTTTTTGATGGAGCTGCTATACCTTATTGTGACTCAGTAAAAGACCTAGGTATTTATACTGATAGGGATTTGACTTGGGGTCCCCAGTTGCAAGAAGTAAGCCGCAAACGGTTTGCCTCTGCGGGTTCTTTACGCAGATTGCGCAATTTCCTGCCGACTGCCACTAAAATTGCGCTTGCCCAATCCCTTCTTCTCCCTGTTCTCGACTATGCTGATGCAAGTTATCCAGATCTTACTGAAGTGCAGCTAGATAAGCTTGATCGAAACCAAAATTTTTGTATCAGATTCATATTCATGTATTTGGTTTGCGCAAATATGATCATGTTTCTGAGTTTCGCATTAAAGTCAAGTGGCTGTCGATCCGCCTTTGCCGGAATGCACATATTTTATCATTACTTTACAGTATTCTCATCAATCCTACAACTTCGTTTTATCTCAAAGAACGCTTTAAGTTCCTTCATGACACACATGTAAGAGATTTGAGTTCATCGGAGAATTTGAGACTTTCAATGCCTGCACATTTCACTAAATTCTATGGCTCATCGTTTACGGTGCAAGCTATTCGTTTGTGGAATGCATTGCCGGTGTCAGTAAGACAAGCTCAGTCACTGGCTACTTTTAAAAGCTCGGTTGCTAATTATTTTCTTTCCAATTTATGACTATTCTTTTGTTGTCTCTCCACTTGATGTTAAAGAACACATTATATGTATTGTATTATTTAATTACCTATGTATTACATTGTATTTATATATATATATTTGCATATACATTTATTTATTTTAGTATTTAAATAATTTTTGTTCCTCTGTTTTTATGAGTAATGTAGTAAGTACACTAATTTAGCCCTACCCACTTTAATTAAAGTTTTTAAAGTCCTTCCAAAGCTTGTCTGGAAGATATCGCTTTCAGCAATAAGACCGCCATTGTTACCATAGAATAAGCAATATTGTTAAATAGGTGTGTTTAAATTTTGGTATACAATAAAGTATATTCTATCTATCTATCTATTACAGGGTATTTTTTAATAGGTTATATACCTGTTTGTGTTGGAATGTTGGACGATTGTTTGGAGCCAGCATTATAGATAACTTCTTTTAAGTATTGTTTAGTGCTATAGTAAAAAGAGTATGGGTAGGTAGGTCTTATTATCTGCGAAAAAAATTCAAAGTAGCATGTCAATCACTGACCGGTAGATATTGAGTATGTATGTATTGTATAAAATAATCAGATACGAACTTACTTTTACTACGACTGAGCATCCAAGCACTTGGCAGGTACAAGAATTATTTTTCTTTGAAAATGAAAAAAGAAAGCATAGATTGTGTTTTTACGTTTTCGTCCCATAATTATTTTCTAAATAACGACACACACATCACAACTTTTATTGACAGAGTGTTAGTGGTCACTGTGTGCGAGCGTCCGGCGACAAGCGACAAAAGCAGGTTCTAATAGGTTTGCCGGCGCGCACGCCTGTGCTTTGTCCACCCTTGCCGGTGCCTCACACCACTCATCCCACGTCCTGCAACGGTCAATTCTATGTTTTTCGGTACCGATATCGCATAAAGGTTAAATAACGGTATAGCCTTACCTTTATTTTATTAAGGTACATTTATTTTATACAGGTATCGTAACCGTATACCGTAACCGTTTTCAGTCCCTGCCACAAACTTTACATCTTCTGTAACCCTTACCCATGTTGGTTCACAAACTGTCTCAATTATTATAGTAAAAACAAATAAGTCTCGCAAGAGTCACTTACACTAAAAGAGTCAATATCACGATAAAACTATGTGAGGGTTAAACGGAGGAGGGTGCTCGATTCAACGTTTTACATACAACCACTGAAATTATTCTGTTATGTTATATTCCGAAATCATAAAGAAAAAGGAAAAACAATCAGAAAAATCACAACATAAACATGGACGACGCGAAGGCAGACATGTTTGTCTGCACAGACAACAAATCTACAGTTTTAGTGGTTTAATGTTGGTCATCCTCAGATTTTGACGTTTGTTTCTGAATGTTGGCTAAAGAAGGTTACAAATCCCATATAAAAAAGATTTGTTCGGAGTTTCACAGGACTGAGTCAGGAGAGGCGGTTGTGTGTTTTTCGCTCCACGCTTATAAAAAACTGACGACTGCTAGCGCCAAGGTAAGCATGAAGTTATATTCTTATTTTATTGTGTTTATGCTTGTTACATCCCTAGATTGATTTACTAACATGGCCAATTGGTTAAATTGTGATTGAAAGTAGAATTACATATTTATGTTATTACTTTTCAAAATGGTGGTCATCGGATAATGGTAGCCTAGCATGGCTCTCACTACCAGACATAGCTTCCATTACCCGATTAACTTTCACAATATATTTTATGTCATTTTAGATACATATATCTTATTTTTATTTTAGATGCCACGTAAAAGAATTCGGACAACCACAAAGGCTTCTTGGACAATTGATACCTACATTAGAAAATGCAATTACTGTTCTCAAAAAAGGAGGTATTTCGGTGTACAAAGTATCTGAGCAAAGTGGCACACCTTACAGCACTTTTAAGAAGAGATACAATTTAGCGAAAGCTAATGATGATAGCTACAAAAACTCTCCTAAGCTGGGCAGACGTACTGTCTTCAATTTTGCGCAAGAAGAAATACTCGCTAACCATCTTCGGACTATGTCAAATAAATTCTATGGCCTGACGAGAGAACAATTTCGCAAAGTATGTTACAGTGTAGCTAAACAGCTGGGTATTGAAGAAAGATTTAACCAAGTCAATTAAATTGCAGGAAAAGATTGGCTGGCTGGATTTTTACAGCGTCATCCTGACTTAAGTATTAGAAAGCCCGAAGCTATCAGTATCAATAGAATCCTCGGATTTAACAAGAATGAGGTAAAACTTTTTTTTTATAACTTGGAGAGATTGATGATGCAACACAACTTCGTACCTCAAATGATTTACAATGTAGACGATACTAGTATAACGACCGTCCAAGAGACTGACAAAATTATAGCTCCCAAAGGGCAAAAACGCGTTGAATCTGGGAAGAGCGCTTCTGGGTCTTTCATTCCTCTGCTTTTCATATTTCCTCGACAACGTCACTCACCACAGCTGGAAAAAGATGGACCACTTGGAGCGGTTTACACATGTTCTCATAATGGATGGACCAACGAAAAGATATTTATCTTATGGCTACGTCATTTTATTAAACACACCAAACCTACTGCTGAAACACCCGCTTTGCTAGTTTTAGATAATCACAACAGTCATGCTACCCTCGAAGCTTGGGAATTGGCAAAAGAGAACCATGTCATAATGAAATTGAATTGAATTCTGAAATTTTGACAAGCACACCAGTGAAAGCAGTATTTGAAGAAAAGAAGAGGAAAAGGACTGAAAAAGAGAATAAGAAAAAGACAATTAAGAAAAATATAGGTAACTGCAATAAAGAAAATTGTGCCAAGGGAAAATGTACCAAAGGCAAATGTAACAAACGGAAACTTACTAAAGACAAACTTACAAAGGCAACAAGCAAGAGGACTATAACCAGAAACAAAAGAGCTAAATGGGCAAAAATAAATTTATTTAAAAGTGATGATGAAGATTCATCTACTAATGAAGTTGACGAAAATGCAATTTGTGACGATGAGTCAGAGTATTCAGAAGACGAAGCTCTCTGTGCAATTTGTTTAGACACGGGAAAAAGTGGGGAGATGTGGTACCGATGCAGAAGTTGCGGGAACTGGGCCCATGAAGAATGTTCTGGCAGTGACAGTCCAGATTATTATATTTGTTTGGATTCGTAAAAAATTGGATCTTTTGTTTTCCTTTAATAAGTAATCTTTATTTCTTTGTTTTGTTTGAAAACTTGTTTTTTTATTTGTGTTACAAATAGTTATTTGTATTAATAACTAAGATCTCATTTAAAGTATGTTTAGTTTCATTTTCAGGAAAGAGTAAATATTATGGTTCCCATTTCCCATATGAGCGTTAAATGGGCTCTCATTACCCGAATGTGTCGGGTAATGGGAGCGACTGACTTTTTTCGTAAAATTGTTAATGTACCTTAATATATGACTGTAATTGATTATAACTGTGATTATCATATACTTGAATAATCAAGGTAAGAGTTCCTAATTAAAAAATATAAGAATGTTAACAAATGTCGTTTTTATCAAAATTTTCCCTTAGTAGGCTCCCATTACCCTGGTCTCCCCTACAATCAGTACAGAAATACGTTTTTATTCTAATTTTTGAAAACTTGAATTTAGAAAGTCACATAGGTACCTAGTTACACAATAAAAAAATCATAGAAGTAAGAAAGAGTATTAATTTAATACATATTTACAATGCTCCATTAGCCATTTATTTCTACAGGATTTATTATTTTGTTGCGTTGAACTTATGAGTTGTCAAATTATTTGTAGGCTAAACCCTCGAAGTAAAAGAATCGTGTAAGAGTATTTGCCAAAGATAAACGCTTATTATTAATAAAATGCATAAAACAAAATCATTAGGTACTTATTATTTCGATAAACAATACTGGCGCCGATACACTAAAACGGAATACCCGTTTGAGGGCGTCTCCCAGTACTGTAAACGCTAATTTAGCTAAAATGCCTGCGTGTCACAGGTATCTCACAATGTGGAAACGACGATAAAGAACACGTGTTCTTTTTTTGAAATGGGCTAATAAAAACACTAACAAGCCTGATACAAACGGTAAATTTTTTTTAAAATATCTGCCCCACATTAGGAATTTTCTCCTGTATTGTGGTTGCGTTTTCAAAACTGTTAATTATCTGTAGGCCATAAAAACATTTATTTAGATGCGGGAAACTACACACCACACGCAGCTCAACAGCTAATCGTCAAACCACTGCGCCAAAACATTTATGCAAATAAATGATTTTTGTTTTTTTTAGCCTTACCGTCAAATATGGAATTGTTTCAATGGGTAAGGCCGTTGCGCCCTCATTCCGGGGAGCCCTCGTCCGGGACGCCCTCACACAAACAAAAATGTTATTCCGGCATGCTCTCGGTAGGCTTTTATATGCCCATAATAATTTGGTGGAAAACTTTATTACTAAATAGTTTCAAAATATACTTACTGCTTGAGTCAGTAAGTTATCGTCGTCTTCACATTGTAGGTATATATATAGGTAGGTAACTATACAATATTATACATAATTACTCATATTTTCTTTTACAAGTAGATACTAATACATTTTTTCCATTCCACATAAGACTATTTCTGAATTGGAAACTATCACAGAAATGCTTCCTTTTCTAAATATGTATGTTAGTAAATGCACTGCATTTGTTTATAATTTCTTATTTAATAAACCTTAACTCCCCTGTAAAAACCTACATAAGTATAAAACATTTTTAAAACTTACCAAAGAAATATAAAAGTAGGTCGTAGGTACATCTACATAAAAAAATAACTATCTATCTACCTATACAAAATAACAATTAACCTCTCAAAAATCACCGAAGCAATCAAATGTCAAAAAAGTAGGCCTCTGCGGGATTGCCCGACAGATGTGAAACATGTATATTAATATTTTAAAACTATATTATCTTTATTACTTATAACGAAATATGATGTGAAATAAAGATGATATAGTTTCGTTAATTAAATCAATTATTTCACATCAAAAAGTAGTCCTATAGTAATATAGTAATTATTATTCTACTAGAACAGTCACGATTTTCTACGTGAGAATGATGTTTTATGGAGAAACCAATGTAACTAAACAGGGATGCAGAAGTAAAAACAGTTGTGCGAAAACATGCGCGTGCGCTATATCGATGAAGGAAAGAGGGCTTTATTTAAGAGCTACCTCTTAATGAAAGGTCTCTTTCCTTTACAGGAACTACTGTATGATTTAAACATGACAATCCATTTCTGAAGGCCTATTGTACCTATATAAGTTTTTAAACAGACACGGTCACTAACAGTATCATTAGAACTTTTAACGGGATATTTACTATGTGTAACTTTTGTTTCGAGTTCCCGTTATTTCGGCACTGTTGCAAGCGCCATGATCACGGATGTACTGAAGTAATTGCGGGTGGACGTTTATGAGCAGACGAATCGGTCTACCCTCTTTCTTGTTCGTTTTTTGTGATCGACTACGCTACCAGTAAAAAAACTTTTTTGCAAAAATGAAACCGACTTCCATATCAAAACACTACAAAGCTTTTTATGTTTTGATATGGAAGTCGGTTTTATTTTTTGCAAAAAAGTTTTTATTTTCGCGCTTTTTAGTGGGTCAGTGAATTTTCCAAATCGGTTCGTAAATGACGGAGTTATGCGCGAACAAAAAACGCAATGCAGAGTAAACGAAAAGATCATCAACGTAAATATTTTTTTAGACTTTTGTTGATTGTTCAGAAACGGCTTTCGATAAGTTTTTTATGGGACCATATGGAAAGTATACCCTTTTCAACAAAAAAAGATTTTTTCAATTCGGTTCGCAAGCGACGGAGCTATGCCCGAACAAACATAAAAAAAAACAAACAAACATCCGAATTCCGAAGAACCTCCTCCTTTTTTAGAAGTCGGTTAAAAACTCACATGTATCAGTAAAAACTCGATTCTGTTCCCGACACACAAAACTCACTGTGTCGACTGTGGTGTCGACTCATGGTAAACAACCCGTTTAAAGTTTAGTGATACTATTGTATAATAACAATATCCCACAACGTTCTCACAACGCCATCTAGTCCCAAACTAAGCAGAGCTTGTGCTATGAGTACTAGACAACTGATAAACATACATGTACATTTCTAAATACATACATATTATAGATAAATTACACCTTGACAAAGAACAAATGATCGTGCTCATCACACAAACATTTGTCCTGGGTGGGAATCGAACCCACGACCTTGAGCATAGCAGTCAGGGCCACTGACCACTAGACCAACAGGCCTGTCATGTATTATTGTATGTTTAATAGCATTGATATACTAAAAACCCAAGATGCACAGTCTCGAAGAAAAGTGACGATCGAAACTGTCGCCAAACACTCACCACCTACGTAGTAATAGATATGCTATAAGTACAAAATATGTTTTTGCAAATTCTATCTTATGACAATTGTTTAAGGTTGTTTTTACAAAGAAAATTTTGGCATTTTTGACGCGTTAACCTAGACGCGAGTGATGCGATACTATTTGAAATGAGCGCATAATTTAGAATTAAGCACTCATTTTATGCGGACGGTTTTGAGACGTTGAGTGTGCATCTTGGGTTTTTAGTATATCAATGTTTAATAGTCATCTATGTAAGTCTTCTTCTAATATAAAAAAGCTCGTCACAATGTTTCTCATCGATCGAACTGCATCAAAACGAGCGATTATTATGTTCTTTGTGTATATTCTGTAGGTCTGAGAATAACTCGTAGGCAATTTTTTATGATGTGAAACTATCTTGATGAAACCTGGATGTCCTAGGACACAAAATTCCCTGACCTGAGACATCCACCTCTCATATACACCTGTGTCCTAACAGTGGGTACCATATAGCCTGAATACATTGAGTAGATACTTAGTCATTGCCTGAATATGATATTGTTTATAAAATTTACAATCATTACTGATTTCTCCGCCGCATTTTCTGAGGTTTTTTATTATTCTAAGGTAGTTGTCCACCGCAGACGATGAGCGAGTAGCGAGTAGAGCTAGCATCTGGAAACAAGTTGGCGAGCAGCGAGTGTGTTGTTCCGATAGTTTAGTCGCTGAGCTGATCTGGTTGGTCTCTCAGCGTGAGTTCTGACCGCCAAGTGGTCGCTAAGCGAGTATTATCTTTGACAGATCTTGTCGCAACGGCAAAACTAGTGAAGCGAGTAGTCGCCGGCAGTGTGTACAGTCAGAGGACAACTATTAATATATGCATATATTATTGTGCGTTTCTTGAGCGAGTAAATCGCAGATAGTGAGTCGTATACTCGGCCGCAGCAGGACAACTGCCTATAACAGTGGGAACGATATAGCCTGAATACATTGTGTAGATACTTATTCATTGTCTATAAAACTTAGAACCGTTACTGATTTCTCCGCAACATTTTCTGAGGATTTCAAATGTATTATTCTATGGTTATGATTTAGTTGTGGTGTTACTGCAAGCGGCCGCGAGCTGTAGGTTGTCTATGGGGTCATCGTTAATGTCCAGATCTCTCGTCGGCACGGAGATAAAGATGTCGTAGAAAACTTTCTTGTTGCGCAGGAAAGCGTTCTTGTTGTCGAATATTATAGAATCTGTTGGAAAGGAAAAAGAGAATTAGAGAAGGTTATGGTTATATGGTGCGGTTTGTATCCAAGTATGTATTGCAATCCCCAATGTACACATACAGGGTGGTATTAAATTAAAAAGTTAGGACCCTGTTATATATAACCCATCAGGCGCAGCAAAATTTTAAGTAAGTAGGAGAGAAAAATAGAGCTTTTAATTAATTTTACATATTTTATTATCAAAAATATGCCGGTTTTTTTAAAGTCACGCGGTAGTAATATTACTGCGCAAAGAACATCTTGCAAAAATATTAGGTATAGATAGGTCTTAGGCTATTTTTTATAAAGTTAGGTGAAAAAAAAAAATAACTCGGACGAAGTCGCGAGGTATCCAAAACAGAGGAAAAGCCGGCACATTGTATTCGTAAGTACCTATCGTCTCTCTATCTCTCTTATCGTCGTCAAGCGTTCAGGTAGGTTTCAAGAGCAGTCCATCTTACGATTTAATCGTTTAACGTGTGTTCTCAATAATGTAGGTGACCATGGCCCAAAGGAAGACCCGTATCGAACAAAAGAAACGTCATGCATAACGAGGCGTTAATGACCGTTCGAGGTCTTTATAATACAATAAGACGTATCTAACGTTCTTAATTGTGTTGCAAATTGATGGGTTCATTAGAACCGAGTGAGTATAAGCGAAGATAGTGCCTCTAGAACTCTCAAACTCATTAACAGTTAGTGAGTATTGCCGTGAGTGTGTTTTTTCAAGATTAAATTTCGCATATTTTCCGGTATAAAAAGTACCTTGCGCTAAGTATGCGCTTTCTTTTTTCCATCCGTATCCGTCCGGCCATTCTGGAGTAATTGCATCCATAATATAAATCTATACCTACTTTCTTATTTATAATATTCTCATAGATTATTATATCTATGCAAATATAATAAACACTGTGATACGAGATTTTAATATCTATGCTAACATTATAACAAGGTAAAATTTGTTTGTACTTTTGTATGTAGAGGTAATTTCCGGAATTAATCAACCAATTTTAAATTAATGGTAGTAACTTTCATTATTTGTGAGTGCTTATAGGCTACAAATAATTTCGAAAAATCTACACAGTCGCGAGCAAAGTGATTTATAAATGTCACAGTATTTGTTACCGAACTCCTCCGAAACAGCTTCACCGACTTTTATGAATGCTTTGTTTATATTTGGTAGGTCTAAAAATCAGAAGTAGGCCACAGAAGCTTGCACATATATAACAACACACACACCAACACTAGGAATGTCTCCCATATCATGACAACCAGGCCATTCCAACATTTGTTCCGTCAGAGGAATCGAACCCGAAAGAGACAGCGGAAGACATAGGTATATTAGTATATAGTTACAAACTTACAAGTGGCGGGTCCATTAACTTCCATGACTCCGACGTCCGAGGGTCCCTCCGTGATCTTCCGCGGCCCGAGGACATTGGTCTCATTACCTTCCTCGTCGCGACGAATTATTGAAAACTTAATGTCATGATGGTCTACTCCGCATTCCCATCTGTTAAAAAAAATATAAGTCGTTAAAATATTGGACAATATTAACAACTAGATTTTGCCCGCGACTACGTTCGCATGGGAGGTTTTTCTAGCATAATTCCCGATCCCTTGGGAATTCCGGGATAAAAACTATCCTATGTCCTGTCTCCCAGGGTCCTAAACTATTCCCATGCCAAATTTCATCTAAATCAGTTCAGCGGGTTAGGTGTGAAAAGGTAACAGACAGAGTTACTTTCGCATTTATAATATTAAGTATGGATATGGATAGTATGGATGTCGTAAGTATGAATCATTGCTATATCTATCGAGATAACATTGCCCAGGTTTGGTTTGATTGAGCTGGTTGGAAAGGCAGTCTCAGACTTCTACGAACTTCTACTGACTAAAAATAATCCGTAGAACTCTGAGACTACTTTTCACACCACCAAGAGAGGTAGGAGCAAAGACTATAAAACCCTACTCTCTGGGTAGGAGTCAAACGATGTTCCCCTGAGTTTGTTTCGGTGTTTCTTCTCAGGGTAGTCAGTTGGGAAACACCGATCTAGTTTGTTTACGAAAAAAATAACGATAAAAATATAAATGTGTTATTTAATAACCAATTTGCAAAATAAAGATAATTTGAACCCTCAAAAAGTAAACAAAACAAAATCACGCCTTTTTCTCCACATGTAAATGTGCCACCCATGATTCTCCTAAAAAAAAAAATAGGCAAACTGCTTGCCTTATGAATCGAACACAAGTCGACGTTATTCTCCTCAGTAGCGCTTGAGGCCATCAGACCAATAACAAAAAAAATCCACTTACAACCCCTAATAAACCGTCATCGACTAGCAGATTGCAGTTATCTACTAAAAATTATTAACAATGAGACTGACTGTCCAGATATCTTTCATAAGCTGTATTTCAATGTTCTTGTTCCTCAGAGATCGGTCAGAAATAATCCATCTATCTCTGTTCCTCTTTCTCATTCTAGATATAGAAGAATTGTGTATTAGGGCGGTAAGTAAGGAATTACGATCGAGGCTCTAGTAGAAGCCTGAAGTCGGAGACTAAGGGCTTTCTGAGTCGAGGTTCGTAATTCCCGTACCGCCCGTGAAACATACAATGTTTTTCATCACATTTGCGAGTAAATAAATAAAATTATAAGGCAGAAACAACTTTTCATTAATTGTTTTTGCTGCATGGCTAATATCTGGCGGACGACATTTTTTATAACTTTTTTACTTGTCTTCAAATACAAAAGGTAAATAATTATGAATTATAGCTTTAATGCACAAGTCAGCACAACTATTATTACGAAACTTACGAAATAAGTGAACATTTTTTAAGCGGATGGCGGGCTTTTTGCCCACACCACAGATTATACAAATGTTTCGTTCAGAAACGTTAAGGGCAAATACTTTCGTAGGTATACAGCCATGACGGAGTGTAAAAAAATATAAATAATTTCGACGTTTTGATACAAAAAACTATTAAAATCGATTATTAAGAACATTAGTTGAGTATTTAAGTAACATGTAGCGAGATAGCAATGGAATTTCTGTTTAGATAACATTTTAAAACAATTTTTCAATTGCGTGTAAACTCCTTGCTTGAACTTGCACGACCTGTATCCTGTGCTATAAATAAAAAAAAAAACTTACTGACCCATTGAGATAGGAAAAGTACCTTGACCTTGGGTTTTATGACAAAAAGAAAGCTCAAGGGTTTTATATGGGGTATTACCGCCAAGTTAACCTGTATGTCTAGATACTGTTTCCGTGCAAGTGTGATGAAAACTAATTTATAGTGCGAGCGAGAAGGACTTTAACTATTAGGGTAAGGAATTCTCATTTGACACCAAATCTTATTCTGCGCGTAATCGGCTGAATGCTAGCTTTTTTGTGGGGCCTTATTGCTACGTTTATGTATGTTCTGTTTATAAATATTTCTATTTTATCGTGCTTGTTAGTGCATGTCAGATCTCAAAACTTGTGCTTCTATTCCATTTTTACCTGTAATTGGCTTTAAGTTACGTATACGACTGCAATTGATGTAGATTATCTGTTGGTTCTCCTTTTCATAAATAAATAAACAATTAAGCCAGGAAAATGTACTCACTTTAAAACACTATCATTGTCCGAACACAGCAGATCGATGACGTGTTTCTCGCCTGTCTTGATGGTGACTCGCTTGAATTCCTTCTCCGAGTCGAAGGTCTGGTTGCTGGAGTAATAGCTTTTAGGAACTTTTCCACCGGGCTTCACCTGTAAAAATAAAAAGCATTTAATTTTTCCGCATATGAAAAGATCCACGGAATTTTCATTCAAATGGTGTCAGTATATTTCGGTCGGCAGTCATCGTATCGTACAAAAGTACATAAATACTTTTTCAACGATCTTTTTTACTATTTGTTTTTACGGATGAGCCCACTATTGATCTCAATGAGACCACTCTTGATCTTGCCTTCTTCTTAGCGTGTTGACGGCAAGAATATTTTATATTAGACTGGCCAAAACTCAGCTACGTGAACTCCGCTCGCTGATGCAGAAATAAAATCTTCAAGAGTACAGGTAACGGGGCATGCAGAACAAGATTGAAGGTGGGCCATTGGATCACGCCGCATATACATTTCAGATCGGAGCCATCCGTAAATCCCCATCTGTAGATATTATCTTTGCTACGGTCGACTTAGGTACGTAGTTTATTGAGGTAATTCCAAGCCATCTACGGCAACACGTGCCATGGATCTCGCCTGATGGGAAACGATTGATGAAGTCTACGATGAAACGAGCCAGAGGATACCTGTGTATGTGTGTGTGTGTGTGTTTTATATCGAAAAAAAAAAAAAACCAACACCCGCTCACACGTATGCCTAGGCTGATAAGGTGAAGGTGTTGCATTGCCTATGTCAAGCCATCTACATTTAACTTGATAGATTGATGAGAGATAGAAGTTCCAAAGACAAAAATAATGGCAAATGTTTGCAGAAATTCAGATCCATTTGTAAAGGTCGGAAATGAAAGTTTGGAAACGGTAGACCGGTAAGTCTATCTTGGTCATATTCTTTCCTTTGGAAAAGAACATCAACAAACGGAGATATCGAGAAGAATACAGTTAGGGTGGGCTGCATTCAGCAAATTGGACGACATTCTGAAATCAGACAAAATTCCACAATGCTTGAAGACTCGCCCTTACAATCAGTGTGTTCAGCCCGTCATGACGTATGGTGCTGAGACGTGAACGCTTACACAGGAAACTGTATAGGCTAAGAGTAGCACAAAGAGCCATGGAGCGTTCCATGCTTGGCATCAGACTAGTTGATCGGGTTCCAAATGTCGAGATCCGAAGACGCACGGTCTTCGAAATTGGAAATCGCATTATGGAACTCAAATGGGATTGGGCAGGACACCTAGGAAGGCGCAGTGATGGCAGGTGGAGTAGAGCTGTGACCGAGTGGCGTCCAAGGTCTGGTAAGAGAAGCATTGGTCGTCCACCAGCAAGATGGGCAGACGACATTGTTGCCATCGTGGGTATACCCTGGATGAGACTGACACATGAACGTGGAGCTTGGCATAAGCGAACGGAGGCCTGTACTCAGCAGTGGGTGAAGTCAGGCTGTGGATGATGATGATTAGAAGTTCCTGGCCAGAATTAGAAACACTTAGTCTGAATTCAACATACCATGAGTGAACATCTAGGATCCCCGTTCTCATCGACCATGGTGCCTCCATAGTGTTGCGGCAGCTGTTCTGGGTCCACCATGGTGAGGACCTGCGGTTGCCACTTCTTGGTGTCCGAGCTGAAGATCTTGATCTTGGAGATAGTGTACTCATGCATGAACTTCTTGATCACTGAGAACGCTAGGGAGAATACTTTGGGCGCTGGAAATAAAGGGAGAGTAATTTCAGTAAAAGGTGCAGTAGATATGTTCCGGTAGAGTCTATCAATAGAAAGACTGTAGACGGTAGGGTAAATAAAACCTTTTATTTAACCACTTTATTATTGCTGAAAGGCTCGCGTTAGACACACACGTCACCTGATGGTAAACGATGATAAGCTCGAAGATGAAGCACGCTTGCCCAGAAGTTAACTATTCACTCTTGACTTAAAGATCCCCATTCCCCAGTTTATAGTTACCAAAAAACAGACTCCGGCAGAACCTACCTGAATTAAATTTCTAATAAAGTTTTTTTTCCTGCCATGGTCTCAATGCAACTTCTCCTCATATATTTAATCCTATTACAATTATTCCGTTGGTTCCGTTTTTTGCCATTCGGCTACGGAACCCTAAAAACGCCTGTCGTATCGTTTAAGTCGTGCTTATTGTTGCGTTCACTCACATAACATAAGGTGACGCTTAAATAAAAGCAGACCATTGTATTTTCAACGGTTGGTTCAGAGTCGAGCACGAGCGTTGTAAAATTTAACAAGGCAATTTGATTACTATTACGAGTATTGCAAGTATTTATTGAAACGGACATAAAAATAACTGTCTTTTGGTTTCAAAACCGGAGTCGTTTCGCCTTGGCCAAAGAACATTAAGGACCCGAAGTCAAATCGGCAGGCTTTCCATTCTAACAATAACGACTACAACAAATTGGATAATTTCTTTGTGTTCGTTGTTGTCAGGACAAGGTTTACATATTTATTTTTAACCGAAATTAATTGGTGGTGTGAAGATAGGCTGGTTTAAATTTTGAGGCGTCTGTAGTCCAATGGCTAAGGGTCGGTCTTATGATCGAGAGGTCGCAGGTTAGAACTCGCACGACACTATTGTCGTGAGCCCACACAAGCTTATTTAGCTTAGTAGGATGGCTTAACAATATCATTCCCAATTCGTTGGTGTTACATATGTGTGCGTAGCGCTATGTAGGTGAGCGGGCTGCGTCCCGCTTCCCCGCGCCGGGGTGTGACCTTCGAGAATAAATCAGTGTGCAACAGGCTAGCGAGTTTGATTGACGAACGTCAACGTCCTCCCGCAACACTACTTACATATATAACACGTGGCGACGAGCGGACTCACTTGTGCAGTAAAATGTCTGCAGGAGCAACTTATGGCGTTCTATCCACATTTGATCACCAGTCGCAAGAGTGAAATAGTTATAAATCGCGATTAAATCAGTGGTTTGTCGCTAACGACATAACCTCAAAAACGGACAAAGCAACGATCAAACGGCGGGCGATATTATTAACGTCATTATGTGAATCAACGTTCAAGCTTGCTAGTGACCTGGCGTTACCCAACAAGGTGGAAAAAATACGTTACGAGGCAATAGTAAAGCTCCTCGACGAGCACTTCACACCAAAAAGGTTCGGGTTTGCAGAGAAGTCAATCTTTTATTCGGCAACACAACGACCAGGAGAAACGCATACTCAATGGGCGGCCAGGATAAGAGGATTAGCGGCTCACTGTGCATTCAAGAATTTGGAGGAAGCCTTGCTAGATAAATTTATCTTAACGAGAGCGGGACAAGCTTTTCATGCAGGATCAGCGGGAGCTGACCCTCGCAAAGGCAATCGACTTGGCAGAAAGCATGAGGTGTGCGCGCGATGCCTCGTCGCTGGCAGCGTCGGACGGCGTCTTCAACATCTCCAAAAAGGAAAAGTGCAGTGTGTGTGGGTTCACTAATCACAAAGAAAATCAGTGTCGTTATAAGAACTATAAGTGTAAAAAGTGCGGAAACAAAGGGACATTTGCGAAAAATGTGTCCGAACGAGGGCAAAGTAAAGTTCGTGCAAGAAGGTAATCCTACATTGCTAGTTCTCTTCAAAAAATAAGGTGTACCGGATGAAAATTTTTAACGTCTCGAAAATACGACGAGTTGCAAGCCTATCGGTTAGATTTCGGGGAGTGTGCGATGGAATTACACAATCTAATACCCCCAAGCTCGTTCCATCATCGGACTACAAGATAAACGGCGATGCGCCTTCATTACATGGTGGACATCCCACCCATACGCACAAAACGTCTTGGGAATACTTTCATTGTGCGTACGGCTAAGGAGTGGAATTCCCTGCCGGAGTATGTATGTGTTTCCTGATCGCTATAACCTGGGAATCTTTAAGTCAAGAGTGAATAGGTTACTTCTAAGCAAGCGTGCTCCATCTTCGACCACATCATCTCTTACCATCAGGTGAAATAGTGGTCAAACGCGAGATTATGCTAAATAAAAAAAAAATAGAGAATATTTAATGCGCGAACGTCTCGTACACCTGCGAAAGGATATCAAAGAGGCCGACGGCAAATACAGCGAATATGCTGTATAGGATCGCGCCACAAATTTATGGATAAATTCTGCATTTAGTAGGGTGCGTATAATTTGAATTTCGATATATTTTTATCGATTTATGGTTATAATTTTTTTTAGATTTCTGTTTTAAAACAATAGAAATGATAGATCAATTTCTTTGTTTTTTTTTCTATGCCATAGGCTTCTGCTCCGTTCACAATTTATAGTTACCCTATTTTTTTTCAAGATGGTAAAAAAGTCACCGGATGACTTTTAGGTATATGATAACCAAATGATAACACACACAAACATATATATATATGACAGGTCCGTTGGTATAGTAGTCAGTGGCCCTGACTGCTGTGCTCAAGGTCGTGGGTTCGATTCCCACCTAGGACAAATGTTTGTGTGATGAGCACGGTCATTTGTTCTTTGTCTGGGTGTAATTTATCTATAATATGTATGTATTTAGAAATATATATGTATGTTTATCAGTTGTCTAGTACCCATACCACAAGCTCTGCTTAGTTTGGGACTAGATGGCGTTGTGTGAAAAAGTTGTGGAATATTATTGTGGAATATATTATATATATATATATATATAAGAACACACACGCACCATTAACAATGTAGCAGATCTTCAAGATCTCGGGGTAGTTGGCCTCGTACAACTGCAGCAGCGTGAATACCATCTCAGCGGCCGGCTTCCACGCGTACTGCTTTATGTTGAACCCTTCCAGGTCGAATATTACTGTCACCTGGATATCATAAGGGAAATAATGTTAAGGCTGCGTTTCCACCAGAGATGTGCGATGGAAATGTGGCGTGCGAGGATGTCTAGCAGTGCTGTGAAAATGTGTGGGTGTTTCCACCAAAGCTGTGCGATGAAAATGTGCCTACGTGGATGTGTACCGGAGCTGTGAAAATGCGCATTAATGTGTGGTGCGAGGATGCGCAAGCCTCGCATCACATCTCTCGCACACATCCCGCGCTTGTTTTGTATGCGCAAAAATCTAGCTCCGCTGAGCCGTTTCCACCAAAGCTGTGCTGACCGAGGCGAGGTAAATGAAGCGATTCTATTGGTTCTTTACAAACACATCCCTCGCTACGCATCCTCGCACATCTCTGGTGGAAACGCAGCCTTATACTATACCTGCTCGGAAAGTGCCTTATTACTTTTAAAAAAGTTTGACAGAAAGGACGTCATTACTGTAGTACAAATGTGCCGGTCGCAAAAGTGTATGAGAATTCATTACTAACGTGCTGGAGACACCAGAAAGGGAGGGAAAGCGCTAGCGGATAGCTTTCTTTTGTTATGAGTGTATGTTCCTGTGTTATTTATCTGAATTTTCAATTAGTGTTTACTGTGGTGTTTACGATCTAAGTACTCGAAATGTCGTCTAGTGATAGTGAAGATTTAATGACGCCGCCAGAATTAAAAGAAACGGCCCAAGCTGTTATTGATAACCTATTACCCGAGAAATCTAGGAAGAAATTGTCTTTTATTTTTCTCGTAGTTATAGTATAAAGCACTATGTATCACTCGGAAGAAAGTGCGATTCCCAACTCGTGTGTATTAAGGCTCAAACTACACCCTCGTTAGTAATTGGTCACTTTCTCCCCTCGATGAAGAATGTACTATTATAGGCTAATAATTTATTGTTTGAATGACGAAAATAGAGAAAAAGGAGCTTTTTCTTACTTTATGAGCAAGAAGAAGTCCGTTCAGTCGTTTTTGACTGAAAGAGTAAGTAAATATCCATTCATCTATCCATTCTCGAACGGAACTGAATGAAATTTGGTATGTAGGTAGTTGAAATCTGGAATAACACATTTTAGCTTCGGCACGTGACTTCGTTTGTGTGGAAGGGTTTTCCCGCGTAAATCCCAATAACATGAGAATTCCGGGATAAAAAAGAAGTATAAAGATTAGGTAATTGTACAAAATATGAATGACCGTACCTTCAACGCAGCAGGGCCATGTTGTTCCGCTTGCTTCCTGGCGCTGGCGAGGTAGTTCTCCAGGTGCCTGAGGATCATGCGGATGAGGTCTGTCTTCGTAACTGAGTGCAGAAGGCCCCATACGTCCAACCCTACGAACGGGACGATGATAACTGAAAAAGAAAATGGGTAACGTCATCGGATGCTTTCAAAAAGAAAGAGCAAGGTTGAAAACACGTAAAAGCTTTCTCGGGCGTTAGCCCAGCTTGTTCAGCGAATAGTAACGCCTCCATGGCAAAGTGTGACGGATCTTTTCATTGGACCTGAGGGTTTCATCGTACCGTCTGAGAATCTGCTACCTAGGCGAGTTACCGTGGTCGGCTTAGAAATGCCTAAACAACTGCGAACTCAAGTCGGCCGTAGCAAAGATAATCTCTACAGGTGAGAGTCATAGACGGCTCAGATCTCAAGTGTATGCTGCGTGACCTTACAGATGATTCGCGTATCTAAAAATCATATAAAACTATCACTTCGTCAGTGTGGATTACGAAATAATCTATAGCCTCACAAATAATGCACATTACTACCCATAAAATTTTTACCAGCACTTAAGAATGTGCTCGGACGGCTCGTTCGGTAGGTCCGGACGATCAGCTAAAGAAAAGATAATTGCGTCTAATTTTGATACAATTTGTTATTCTTAGCCGACCTTTCGGTGTTTTATCTCACTCATTTCAAAACTAACCACTTGCCTTATGCCTACATGTGAGCGGTCAGGGCCAAGGTTTTTGAATGAAGAAATAGAGAGGAAGTTCATGTGCGTAACTCCGCCATGCGCCAAGTGACAGTGACAATGACCTAATTGTTTCGCAATCAGCGCCGGCGCGGCCCATGAAAAGTGAGGGGCCGGTCTATCGTGTGTGTACTCACATTATACAAACATTCGATTTACTCCCGAATAGAAAAACAAACTTAGCGTGAACACGTTTGTTATTAACGAGGAAATAATCTTCTGATCGCAATTGTAATTTGTACTCTTATCATAATAACCGGTTTAGTGGAATTATAAATATGTAAATTCAAAGGAAGTCGGCTTGAAACCACTTATATCAGATGATCCTTGACTTTAATCACAACCTCTGGTTCCTTAGAGGTCACATAATTGGTAAAATTCCATAGCTTTTTGGGAATAAATCATATCAGAGATCAGAGACGATCACACACTTTAGGTAACTAAATAGTCATAGGAAATTACCGAAGCCCCACTCGAACGCGAACTTTCAAACTAGACAACCGATCGCTCAAAATGCGCCAACCGTGTTGTCAATTGATTGATTTCAACAAACGATCTGTTTATAGATGTTTTTTTTTATTAAGGAGCGAGCCCAGAAGATACCTCTTTATCTTCTCTTGTTTTAAGGGGCGGGTCATATGTGGTAGAAAAGAAGAAGAATACAGAAGCCGACAGAGATATTGGCCGATCCAGCCTTTCCCTAGTTACCCGTCCCTCAGCGACGCCCTAAGCCGAGGTCTGTACCCCACGGCGGATGCCCATATGTCACTTTCTACAAATGTCTACCTATCTTTGGTGCTTTCCTATAAAAATATAAATTCTAATATATATACCTACACCTCATGCTAAATTATTTAATTATTTAAACTTTATGTACAATGGTATCACATGGGCGGACTTAATGCAATCAATCAATCATTTTATTTTTAGCTACTTTAACCTCTAAAACCGTGATGATTTATAGATGAGTAGTAGCTTACCTGGTGATCCTTCTTTGTCGAAGCCAGTGCTTCCACTGGGGAAGTGCTTTATCAGAACCTCTGGAGCCTCCCATGTATGTAGAGTTGTGTCGATACCCCACTTCTCCCGCCATTTCTGGGACTGAAAATATAATAGAAAAATCTTCTTAGAACTTCATATTTGTATACAGTTACATCTAGCAAGACTGGAAGCATAAGAATTGGGATAAGGGCACATTCATTGATTGACTTAATTAGAAGGGAACTAAAATCTCTTTAGCTCAAACTTTAATCTAGTCGATTATTGATTATGCCCATGCCTGCTATTTAGATGCCACTGAGGAGCTCAAACTTGTGTATTCGCTTTGTTTTTGGTCTGAGGAAATACGATCATGTCTCTCAGTTTCGCAAGGATCTCAAGTGGCTCCCTATCCGTCTTCACAGGAACACTCGAATATTATTCCTTTTGTACAACATCCTTTACAACCCTGCATATCCTAGCTACCTGCGCGATCGTTTTTCGTTCACTCGTCCTACTGATGCCCTTTGTAGATCCAACCTTAAACTCCATCTCAATTTACCATCCCATAAAACCCGTTTCTATTCCCACTCCTCCTTTCATGCAGGAAAAAGCTGGTCAAAGATCATTACCTATCTAACATCCCGTAATTTTATATATTTATTATAGGTATATCTTTTTATAGCATTAATATAAATATGTATTTTAACTCTATGTATGTATATATTTGTTTATTATATAATTATAATTTAGTTTATTAGCTAAGTATGTTTTATTTCGGGCACGCCGCAATTGCGGCGGTAAGACCCCTCTTTGAGGAGTGGCTAGATCGGCGTCACGGCGTCCTGACCTACCGCATGACGCAGGTCCTCACCGGACACGGAAGTTTCGGGAGGTACCTGTCTGATGGGAAAGGAGGAAACGCCTGGGTGTCACCACTGCGAGGGTCGCCCTGAGGACACAGTCGAGCACACGGTGCAGGACTGCCCCGCTTGGGCAGAGCACCGACGTGTCCTCACGGCGGCAATATGCGGAGACCTCTCGCGCCCGGCATTGTTCGAGGCCATGCTGCGGGGCGAGAGGGAGTGGGAAGCGGTCGCCTCCTTCTGCGAAGCAGTCATGCTTCCGAAGGAGGAGGCGGGCCGCGAGAGGGAGAGGATGGCGTCCTCCCTCCAGCCCAGCCGCAGTGGTAGACGCCCACGGCGTCGGACGTCGGCCAACGATCTCCGGCCACCGTAGGCGCGGGCATGCGGACAGCGAGTAAAGGGCAACTCGCTGTCCGACCATGGACCATGCCCGGGTCGACGGCGCGTCGTGTTCCACGCGCGCCTCAAAGAGCGTCAGCAATATGACGAGGCCCCCCCGTAGAGGGCCGAAGCCTGCCGGGGTCGTGGGACTCATCCCGTTACCGTGACCCCGGTACGTAAAGGGTTATTGAAGGAACACCGTGGATTTTAGTCAGTAAAAGTCTGACAGTCCCTCCCACCCTGCCCGGGGTGGGAGGACTTATTTGATAATTTTACCACGATAAAAAAAAAGTATGTTTTATTTATCGTAATTAGTATCTATACACACTTTGTGTCTATCATCTCTTCTTCAACTTTCCTGTTGCAGGTCTGCTGGAAGAAATTTCTTAGAAAATAAGCAGCACCTTTGTGCTCTTTTGTCTGTATTTATATGTTTTCTTTTGTAAGCGTCATGTGTTTACATAAATAAATAAATACCTATTTAAGTTGATGTAATTGTTTTTATTTTAATTCGTTAATTTATGTATCCTATAAACAGACGGTTTAACCTACACTAAAATATAGCACAAAAAATTCGTCCTCAACGCTGTCAGGTAGTGATATGCCCTAGAAACTGACGACATTGCCACATTGTATGTTGAGTCTCTGGCCAAAATAAAAGTCAGCCTTTCAAAATTTCAACCTAGTGCAATTTAGTGATATTAACATAGTATTAAGTTTTATTTACTGACACAATTGTTATTATAGTATGTATAGTACAGACGCCAGCACATCAAGCTACAACAATCTGTCAAATATCTTTAATAGATTTTCAACTTTATTTGTTAAAGAAATTAGGTTCAAGGTTGATTGGGAAAATTTGACAGTTTCGGGTAGCTTCATGTGCTGGCGTCTGTACCTACTTTAGGTTAAGGTATAAATATCTATGGGTCTTTGTAACCTGATAATAAATGATTAAATAAATAAAAATATTTTTCCCAAGTAAGCTGGTATGTGACCTCCCATCTTCCTGGGCCCGCGTGGTACATATAACTGATTACTTACACACTCTGTCTTACAGAGAAGAAGCCTGTGTCTCAGCAATGGAAACGTTATGAAGTTATTAAGCTATTAAACTTCCACAATCACTAAAAAAAACTGTACAACCTTGAATAGCTTGATAGCCCCGTGTGACTATTATATTTTGGCGTGGATTTCTTCCAAAATTTTCCAAACAAGTGCGTTAGGTATGTTTAGTCATTTTGAATGTTTCTACAAAAGATATAAAGCCATTAATGTGTTAATAGAACTGTTTCGGAAATGTTTTCCTACATCTGAGTGTTATTACGGTAGAGCAGTGGTTCCCAAACTTAATTTAATCTAGGACCAATTTGGTTTCAATATTGAAATCAGGGACCAGAAGTCCCGAAAATAAATTTAATTATAGATAGAAACAACAAATGCTATCTTGCCTATTCTTTGGTACGAGTAGAAATAAAATATTTATAATAGAAACTTTAATTAGTTTGTGACAATTTTACTTTAGTTTAATATTTGAAATCTTTCGCGGACCACATTTTACCTTTAGCGGACCACAGTTTGGGAACCAATGCGGTAAACGTTACAAGTAGTTAAGTTAAACAAGTTTCAACAAAAATAAAATAAAACTGGTTACATTATTATCTCTCATATTTTTATCAGATTCTAGTTCTAGTATCCAGTCAGCGGTGGATTTATAATTTATTATTATTATTATTTATTTATTATATACTTTATTATATACTTTATTATACACCTTCCAATACACTTAAGGATACAAATAATAAACCTAGTGTACAATGGGCGGATCGTACAGAGCAATCTCTTACAGGCAGCCTTTGGATGGACAGAAATTAAAGGAGATAAATTATAATCTCATTTGTAGTTATATTTTCCAAGGGCAGGCTTTTTACCGTGGACAGAGGTTACGCATTGCTTTACAACACGGTAACGTGGCAATGCCGCCGCCGGTCTTTTGGGCGCATCACCAGAGAACTGCAATGCGTATTTCAGACGGAGCTAAATAAATAAATAGCTAATTAAAGTCTTACCGCAGCCCCCGGCGTAAGTGTGCAAGGGAACACAGGATTATTTTAGTCAGAGTCTTACAGCTTATTTTGTTTTGACGTGGCTTTGGTCGTAAACGTACAGGCACGAATCTATCACGACATAGGTACTTATGTATTAGATTTGATTTACCTAATACCGCGAAGCGAAAATACTATCAATCAGGCCTACTCATAAAAAATGTAAACATATGATATAAACAAACACTGATTACCTGATTCTAAATTTAAATTATCTATAGATCATTAGAATTTATTATCTCTTAATCAGTATTTTAATAGGATTTAATAATACGGTTGTATTTTTTTAACGTTATTAAGATTACTATAAATAAATATCTAGATAGGTATCTACGGTTTCACGTTGTGAAAAGCGACATAAGTATGGCACCACGATAGTGTTTATCAAAATAGCACCTGTCAAATATTGAAAAACATCATGTTAGGTAGTGGTGTCATTTTGATTTGAAAAAATATCAATCTGAAAATGTATTATAATCTAAGGAATTATATTCGAAATTATAAGTAGGTATCTTTGTTACTGATACACCTTTGTTAAAGCTCTATCAATCCTAGGAATAGAGCAGATTTCAGCAGAATGAGATGTGTGTAGGTACTGCTTTCGCCAGCAACTTCGGAGGCGGGAAATTATAAAATATTATAAAATACCATAATCCTTTAAAAAATGCCACTGTTTCAAACTATACTCAAATTCGGTCGTTATATATAAAAAAACATACGTACGGACATCAAATTTATTAGTCTGTTTTTGGTATTAATAATATTGCCCCACACTAGAGATTTTTCCTATATCGTTTGTGCGAATACAAAGATTTAAATTCACATGCACAAACACCCAGACCCGGACCAACTATCTGTAGAACAAACAAACATTTGTACCGGTGTGGAAATCGAACCTGCAACACGCAACGCAGCAGAGCTGCCTATAGAAGTTGAGTAATCACTCAACTTCTGCGCTAATCGTGTCTTCCATAATTCGCACGTACGCTTTCATTTAAAATTCCTATAATTAATTATCACATTCGAATTTATGCAAAGTTTTTTGAAACGGCAATTATTTCATTAAATCTATTAATTGTTTTGTGTATTTTGGTAGGTATGTAACTGCCAGAAAGCGTTACCTAACCAAGGCATTGACGAGTTCGTTTGAAGTCCGTGTATATATTTTTACCCGACTGGAAAGGAAGGGTTATGTTTTTCGCGCGTATCTCGTAAGTATGTATGTATGTATGTAATATTCTTTATTACCTCATATCCCCAGAATTATTGAACGGATTCACATAATTGAGGTATCGTTAGATTCATCTTAGCAGCCCAAGTGTTCTTAGATGACATTTGAAAAATCAAACATGGCGGCTGTGCGAAGCATAGTCATAGTGAATAAACTTTTTTTATATAAAAAAAAAATATGGGTATCAAATTAAAGGGCTTACCACAATGGATTTCAAAAAGGTATATCATGTTAATCATTAGTGTAATACTAGCAAAAATAATACAAACAGAAAGTTTAAAAATATGGACTTTATAATAAAAAAATATATGATATTAGCTCTTTCACTTTCTGAATCCAGTGGAGTGCCAATGTGACACGATTGGGAATACTAGAAAATTGTTAATTAATATTTTAACTAAAAAGTTTAAAAAAAAAGGTTATTTAAAAAATCTAAGAACCCGACTGCTGAACTGAAATGTAAGAAACAAGTAATTTTTATTTTAAAACGTGACAAGCAGGCGGAGCCGCCCCATTAAAAAAAAGGAATATTTTAATTCACACTAGGTACAATCTGCAATCCTGTGTTATACTACACTGGGTCAGTCCTTCAGGAAGACTTCGCAGACTATTAAAATTTCAAGAATTTACACCATTTTTAGGTGTGAAGTAAAGCTATTTTATATGAGTATACTTCATATGTATTTACACTAACTAAAATTACAGTATTATGATAAATGAATGTATTTTTTATTTTAATGAGTTTTTATCAAGTTTTTTAATTAAGCATGCAGATTGTAAGTACTTACATCTCTGAGCATTTTTTCTGCTGCCTCGGGATCCCATTGTCTCGCTGAAAATATAAAAATGGTGTTTAATTAGCTTTACGAAAAATATATTTACCTTAAAAGGTAAATATATTTTTATTTAAATTAAAAAAATATGCTAAAGCATATTTTTTAAATTTCATGCTTTAGAGTAGGTAAAGAGATCGTTTTTTTTTTTCAGTACCAGAAAAAAACGAAGTCTTTCTCTCGTTAACACACACAGCTTAATACCAATAGTGATTGCATAGAACTACACGAACTGCGAACTCTGAAGTCTGAATAGATTGCTGTACACAATCATCGTAGACCTCGATACACATTCGCCATAGGCCGGGCTACATAATCTGCGTAGTCTAGTTCTGCGCTACGCCGTAGCGGCCTAAATCAAATTAAAGTGTTTGGTTTGCCAAGTACGGATACTGGATAGTACCCAAATATACAATTACATTTATTTTATTTTACTAGATTATGACTGCAGAAGTATTTTATTAATTAAGCTGGGATTTTCCCAGCATAACACGTTCTATTCAATTAAATACTGTTTATTCAGGTTGTCGAGAATTCAAACCAATTTTCGTCACGATTTTCGAATGAGCAAAATATTAAAATTTCCATACTTCTTACTGATTGCGAATTAAGGGAATGGCTGTATGTTAATTTTGTTTTATTTTATATTGTTCATGCATTTTAATCGTCGTTATTAACTTCGTCGAACAAATTAATTCTATAAAAAAATACCAGGATGAAATCTCTGAATGGCCTTTCATTTCACAAACTTTAGAATAACATAGCATTAATCTTTGTTTCATAAAAAACCGATGATGAAATGTTATTAAAACATTAAAATTGAAAGTATTACACACAGTTGCAATTAAAAAAAAATTTTAGTCTGTGAATCGTTAAGACCTCAATTTAATTAATCAATTTGTCTAGCTAGATCACATTATTGAGATCATTACGAGGTCTCATCAGATTACATTAATAAAATAAACAAAAAATATTAGAAATTATCGGATTTGGAGATCGGGTCGGCTTAGGATACTCCGCTCTTCCTTAAACAAGACGTAACATTATACTGCATTTGAATAAAACTTCATTTTAATAATCTTAAAAAATTAAATAATGAATAAGGTAATTTATTTAAAAGTACATATAATGTGTTTGAATATGACGAATTGTGTGTATTTAATCAAAGGTGTATTGTGTGCGATAGTATGAGGGAGACAAAGGGGTCGTTCACCTACTCATTGGATTGATTTGATAAAATCTGTAATCGTACTCATTTTTTTTAAAGATAACTGTCAATGTGGGTAGAATTCACATTACTAGCAATCTTGTTAACCTCTCCAACTTAGCTAAATATACTTGTGTCTGAAGCGGGTTCACAACAATCGTGTAATAGGTGGGGTTCGAACCCGCGATCCCTCGGTCACAAGTCCGACTCCTGATCCATTAGGCTACTGACGCTTCAATACTACTTTCATGAGAGATACGACGTTCAGTAATGAATAAATTGGCTAGTTTCGTTCAAAGAAGGAAAAGAACACCAAAAAGGGTGGCCTTTTTGGTGTTCCTTTTTGTTTTTTTTTTCCGCAGTCGAATGGCAAACATTGAATCGTTCTAATAGATTCGTCATGGTTGTCTGTCTGTCCGTATATCACAGGCAGTTTATATTGAAAATATTAGAACTACATAGGTAAATTGGTAGGTAGATGTATTTTGAGAAACGATTTAGAATTATTAAATAAAAAGAAATTAAGGGGCTCCACAGGGAACTGAAAGTTAAAAAAAATCAAACCTGGGTTTACGTCTTTAAAAATGACATTCAGGTTCTACCTAAAAACAATTATTTGAAAAAGCGTCTCTCACTTGCAGACGTTTCGTCTGTATTAATTATCCTTCTTTGCTTTGCTAATTTACTTAGCTACTTAGCTGGTTACCTAGAAATCACACTTATTTGTTAATCCATACAAAGGTCTGGTGGACATTGATAATAATGAAATAATGATGTTTATTTTGCAAATGGGTTATAACGAACACTTTTACACGTCATTTTTTTTTCGTAAATGTAAGCTAGATGAGGCCAGTGTTTCCTAACTGACTACTCTGAGAAGAAACACTGAAACAAACTCAGAGGTCAACGTCTCTTTTAAAGTCCATACAATGTGTAGTAATCAAATCATATAAGAGCCATGTAGGTTTATGCCTGTGGCGCCCTTTAAAGGACAGAATCATACAGATTTGAGCAGGTCCGTCCAAACAGTGCAAGCATTTGTCAAATATCGTGTAGCTCAACAAATGCATTTGTTGTATATACTTTGTACTATTTTATTATGAGTGTACACGCAATGTTCCATAATAATACGAGTATTATTAATGTATTTCTTATCAATGTAGAATAATTGTAGACTTTCTTACTTTTAAACCTTAAATTAAAGAATTAAACATACTTCACGACCCGAAACATATAATATTAAAAATGAAAACTATGTAATCATATAAACAAGTGGTCGCCCAGTAGATGAGATTCGATAATTATTTAGATTATTTAGAATGCATTATTATATAATAATATTAGCTTCCTGCACTTTTGCTCTTAAACTGTGCCAAATTTTATACTCCTCCGTTCGTGTAATTTTTTTAAAAAGGTTTGTATATGATTCGCGTATTATTTTATAGATAGTGCGTTTTGTTTACAAGACCTGAATAGAGATTTCGTTTATTATATTTTGTAGAATCAACAAACGATTGCTAAACAATCCTTTCTTGAGCGTTCATCAGTTATGGATAAATGTTAATAATATCTCCGAAGTATTATTATTCTACAGTTATTACATTATTATTATACAGTTAACTTACCTCTGAGCCATCTCAATAGATAATGGTCATTGTGTTCCGGCTTCAGAACATCCTTCACACTCCTTCGGAACTGGAACAATAAACAATCGAAGTATTAAAATATTGGAAATGGACATTCACTTATATTCAAACAATCTCATTTATAGGCCTTTATTGGCTGGTAAGTAATAGGAAGAAACTTGGAAGGAATAACCGTTGCTAACGTTAGGTTTTACATACTCTTTGGTTGCTAAGCAACTATATTGACGAGACATCAGCGTGTCAACATCCGTCACCACAGTTTCACGAGAGATATTTTATAAAATATTATTATTGCATTAATCAATTGAAATCACAAATCATGGGAGAAGTAGATAATATATCGTCATTTAGTGCTGAAGGCGGACAGGACACCGTCGGGCTGCCACGCATTGTGATGGTGACTGAAGGCTCCGATACATCTGTCTCGTCGCCCTCATCCACTTCCCCTGAAGAAGATAACTGGGCAGACCTCATCAAGTCATCAGAGATACCTCCTGAGTACTGGCACATACAGAAACTGGTCAAATACATGAAGGCTGGAAACCAGACAGCTACTATGGTAGCCTTGTCTTGTCTGAAAGATCACGACCTAACAGTGGAAGTAAACCAAAGAGCGATACAAGAGATTGGAGGCCTTGAACTCCTCGTCAATCTTCTGGAAACCAGAGACTTATGTTGTATTTTGGGAGGTTTGGCTGTCCTTAAAGACATAACTCCAAACATTGAAATAAGAAAAAAAGTTACAGATTTAGGAGCTATCCCATTATTGGTGGGACTTTTATCGGATCCAGCGAAAGACGTACAAATTTTGGCAGCAGAAACAATTGCTAATTTGGGGCGGATAAGGAAAAGCAGAAAGTTCTGTAGAAAATTTGGTGGCATACCAAAATTAATTGATTTACTAGATATTAAAGATAAGTAAGTTTACAAATATAGAACCGATAACGAGGTGTAATATTAATATGACACGTGATAACGGCATTACTTTCAGGGCTTTGCAATCACCCCGCGAAGAGTTAAATCTAAATGAGCTCCAGTTTTTGGACATCGCAAGAGCAGGAGCTAAAGCGCTTTGGTCGATGTCTGCTTCTCAGAGAAATCGTGAAGCCATGAGGAAGTATGGCATGATACCGCTAATTGCCAAAACCTTGAAAACTATCCATCTCGATGTTGCCATCCCAGCAGCGGGTTTGTTGCAAATGTGTGCAAACGAAACATCATTCCAACTGGCTATTCAAACTGAGAAAATGGTGGATGACTTAATTAAGCATCTAGCGAATGAAGACAAAGATTTGAAGGTAAACTATCGATCGAGGTTACATTTTAAATGATCAAAGTATTATTCAAGGTTTCTAATTTATTTGCAAATAATTAATAAAAACCTAGAGCATTAAATCCGTATCACGACCTCCTTACATGTGTTGGGTTATCAGATAATTAAGTATTTAATTCTTTTCATGTATGTAGACATACTGCAGCTTAGCGATCTACAAGTGCGCAAGCGATGCTATCACAAGAAACATGATCCGAGAAGCTGGAGGGCTGGAGTTGTTGGTTCAAGCCGTTTCAGACCCAACAAATAGGCCGAACAAACCCCTAATGGCCGCTGCAACTGGTGCCATATGGAAATGCGCAATTAGCGAAGAAAGCGTTCAAAGACTAGACACTCTAGGAACGGTTCCCATACTGGTTAAACTGTTAGATGATGAGAACGATGGCGTACTTACAAATGTAGCTGGTGCACTAGCAGAGTGCGCCAAGTTCCCGCCAAACAGAGACAAAATTAGAATTGCTGGCGGGATTCCGATGCTAAGTAAGTTAGGTATTTTTGACAAACTGTTTAAATGTTTAACCACACGTATCGCTGTTTAATTAAAAACATGTTTTTATCGCAGTTCACCACCTTAATAACACACACAAGCCGCTGCTGGAAAACGTTCCACTAGTTCTGATGGAATGCGCTAAAGAACAGACCTGCATGTATCAAATCGACGAACTAGATGGCGTGAGACTGATCTGGTCTTTGTTGAAGAATGATTCAAAGAAGGTTCAAACGAACGCGGCCTTAGCACTGAGCCCCTGTGTTCAGAACGCAGCAGATTCCGGCGAAATGGTTAGATCCTTCGTCGGCGCTTTAGAACTTACAGTAGACTTATTGGATTCCGATGACCATAATGTTCTGTCTGCCGTCTGCGCTGCCATTGCAACCATTGCGAAAGATCAGGAGAATCTGGCTGTTATTTCTGATCATGGCGTTGTAGGTAAACTGTCTAAACTCGGTGAGTTCTTATTTAATTCATTAAACTTTGTTCCAAAGTTTCAGAACTTAAAATTTTACAGTAATTTCTTATTTTTACTCAGTTAACACGACCGACGACCATCTCCGAGCGAACCTTGGGGTGGCGATAGCGTACTGCTGTGAGTGGGCGCAGAATCGCCAGGAGTTCGGAAAACGTGGCGCCATCACGCCGCTGGTGAACTATATGACGTCACGGGACCCCAACGTGCACAGGTCCACTGCGCTAGCGCTCTACCACCTCTCGTTCTACTCTCTCAATTGTGTTACAATGCATGCCGTAAGTATTAAGGTTAAAAATGTATGACTTACAAAGATGTACGCAATTGTGTTGCACAGCCAGTTGGCACTTTTGATGGAGTTATGTCAACTACACATACTAGATCTTAACTGTATTATAGCAACTGGCGTGTTGTTCAAATGCAGGCTGTCTGTTAAGAACCATTTCAGCTGGAATATCACGCTAAAACCAGCAGTAGGTTCTTGTGTTACCACACAGGTTCTGTCGGCTTTACCTACCCACTGGCAAGCTTGAAAGATTTCTAAACGTTTTAATCCACTTTCAGTCCAGTAATAATACAAATTCTGGACACATCCTATTAAATAGACACTATTACAGCGTTTGCTCCTCAGAATACCCTGCCAATGTTTCAACAAAATCTGCCCGATAGTTTAAGGACGTGTATAGGGCAAACATACAATCATTTATTTTATTTATATAGATAATAGTAACAAATGCCCAGCATGACATTTGATAAAGGATTTGACAAAAAAAAACGTGTTTTTGCCCTTGCTCAAATGTCGTTATATATTTAAAGTTACAAGATCTTGTGCTAAAAACTGGTTTTTAATTTATTTTAAACTAGCTTCTACCCGCGACTTCGTACGCGTGGGAAGGTTTTCCCGCGCAAATCCCGATCCCGTGGGAATTTTGAGATAAAAAGTAGCCTATGTGTTATTCCAGGCTGCCAACTATCTACTTACCAAATTTCATTCAGATCCGTTCAGTAGTTTTTGCGTTAAAGAGTAACAAACATCCATCCATCCTCACAAACTTTCGCATTTATAATATTAGTAGGACTAAATAAAAACATTTTCTTATTTATACATGTAGAAGGCCATCGTATGGTATAGTTTCTATGTTTTACATCAGTGTTTGTCCTATACAAACACTGCAAGGAATGAAATAAGCCACAAAAATATTACTTTTGAATTGTCTGAAAGTTACTTAAAGACAAGAATTAACAAATTATAGACAAAATCGTATCTATTGATGATTTTCCTACCCAGAAAAAAAAACCGTGAAGTGGAAGAAACGTAGGCAAACGTTTCTTCAAGTGATTTTCCAGAACATATTATGTATATTTAAATATTTAGGCCCCTGTTTATCGGGGACTAAATTGGTTTGTTTTTAACAGGCTTTTATTAGGTCGACCTGTGTGTAACTAACTATGTAATGAAATCTAAGGTAACTAATTTAACCATCTTCCAAGGGTCGTAGCGTAATGAAAATTGGCAGCTGTATGTAGTTCTGATGACAATACAATAATATGGTACTGTCAAACTGATCTGATGATGGAGCCGGAAGATATGAACTGGAACTTCATGATGGAAAATCGTATCATAACTGTTTTGGATTTCTTAGAAAAGTCTTGTAATGAATTTTGACCACGATTAGGTTTCAATGTCTGATGATGAAGCTGGAAGATAGGCACTGGCATTCCATGATGGAATATCGTATCATAGTCGTGTTTGCACTTGTTAGAAAGACCACATAATGGACTTTGAACACGATCAGGTTTCAAGGTTATAACAAACCTAAAAAACCTAGAAAACCTGTTATCGGTTTTCTTAATCTTTTTGAATTACCGCGTAATCACTCACACATGTCACTTTCAAATCCTCCGGGGGATCGACCGTTTAATTGTTCACTACTCGTTTTGTTTTTACGTGCATTTATAAAAGCGTGTTTTTCTAGTGTTTTTTAAACTATTAATTTTTATAATTTTACCTAATTTAACTTTTAAAATTCGAATTTAAATTGGCTCGACGTTTTGGTCTTAGTTGACATTGAGCTTTAAAAATAATGAATTTATATTTGAAGGAACGTACTTTATTGCTAGTAACCTCCTTGATTAACTTCTTGATGCTCGCAAAGCTGAAGAGGTAAATATTTTTAATTGTTACATTTATCTGGCTATCATGTAAATTCAAACATAAAACATAATATTCAGCTCAGTACATAAAACGAATCGCAGCGCAGTTGCAAACTCATGTGACTGCGCAAGAGCCGCTTTTAAGTTCAATTCGACCTGTATTTTGAATGATTCAACCAATTTAAATTTTTGAGATAGTGTTACATACCATTTCACGAGACATACTGAAAATGCAAACCGGTTCTGAGCCCATTCAAATAATACATGCATATTTATTAATTATACTGAGAACTAGATTAGGTATATTTTCATTCAAATGGTTCCTTGATTCTAGCGAAGGCCTTTATATGTTAAAGAAAGATAATTTGGCGATAAACCATAAACCCCGTGTCAGAATATTCAATTATAACAGTGAGTATATGTCATCATTGTTACAATGATGTTCTTAATTTTATACTACAATTATTTAATTTGTAACCGTGTGACGATTTCTTATGTTGATCGGTGATCCCCAAACTAGAGTCATCATACCTGTATCTTGGGAACCTGAATTGCGGTAGTCTTAATACACTATTTATCAGTTATCTATAGCGTGGACATATTAATATAAATTCTGATGTAATTAGTTCTCAACCATAGAAAAATAAAAATATAAGCTAAAAATAAAAACATTTGTTGATAAACAAATGAAAAAAAAAAAACAAACATTAGTTTCCTTGTGCGTACAGCTTTGGAGTGGAATTCTCTGCCGGTCTGTGTTTCCTGATAGCTATAACCTGGGAATCTTTAAGTCAAGAGTGAATAGGGTTGCTTCTAGGCAACCGTGCTTCATCTTCAACCACATCATCGCTTAACATCAGGTGAGATGGTGGCCTATCAAAAATAAAAAATAAATAAAAATAAACAGTTGATCGTTATATTTTTTATCCGACTGCATAGTAAGGAAAAGAAAGGAAGATGGAAACTGAAAAGAAAAAAAATAAGATCACGCATAGCGACTTTACAGGCTGGGTCTCGCCTGTAAAGTCGCTATGCGTGATCTTATTTTTTTTTCTTTTCAGTTAAATAATCTAGACTCAAATCTTTGTTCCCAATATGAATCCCCACCCGACTGTAAATACGCAATGCTTGAACTTTATTTTTTCTTTTCAGTTTTTATTTAAAGGCTGTTTATAACACACTAGCTTCTGCCCGCGCCTTCGTTCACGTGGGAGGATTTTCCCGCGTAAATCCCGATCCCGTGGGAATTCCGGGATAAAAAGTAGCCCATGTCCTTCCCAGGGTCCTAAACTATTCCCATGCCAAATGTCATCTAAATCGGTTCAGTGGTTTAAGCCGCTATCCCACTGGCGTTTTACGAGCGTTGGCGTCTCTCCAACGTCTACGCAGCGCCAACGTTGCGCAGACGCGACGTTGACGTCGCGTTGTCGCGTGACAAGCATTAACGTCCGCTGAACGCGACGTTAACGTCGCGCACATGATACTATTTGAGGCGTACAATCAGAAACATAATGGAATCCGACGAGGAAACACTACTGTTGGTTTTACTACTTCGACGAAAATTACGTAAAAGAAAAAGAAAAAGTCGTCGTCAATTTTGAGAAAACCTTTTATGGTCCAATCGATCACAAGAAAGTGAATATTTCGTACTGTACTCTAATAATATTAAAAACAATGAATCGGAATTTTATAAATATTAAAATTTGCGAATGCCGAAGACCACATTTGACGAACTTTTAGAAGTGATTCAAAGTGACATACAATATATAGACACTAATCTTAGAATTTCAGTGTCACCAGAAGAGAGGCTTGTTATAACTTTGAGGTATGTTAGGAAAATAATACATTTAAATTTCACATACAGGCTGTTTAAAATATAATAATATTAAAACGCTTCTGTGTATATTTTTAACTAGTTGTTTTATTTGTTCAAAGACACTGTCATATGGTTTACAATAATCAAAGTTTGTTTATTCGGAAATTTTCGTCATGGAGACCTTTTAGAATCATATTATAATAAATGTATGTATTTTCAATATCGAAATCGTTTTCTGATAGTGACTGCATTCTGTATTGTACCAGTACCTACGTATTCTCGCTAAAGCAGCAACTGTGCAAATGGCCGTCGTCCGTAACCCCCGCCCGTACCCACATGGACAGAGCAGGACGGCGTGATTGTACCTGTTGCCAACAAACGCGACGTTAACGTTACGTTGGTGCGACGTTAACGTCGCATTCAGCGGACGTTAATGCTTGCAACGCGACGACGCGACGTCAACGTCGCGTCTGCGCAGCGTTGGCGCTGCGCAGGCGCGTTTCCATTTTGGAGATCCGTGGTCTACCCTTAAAAACGTTCACTTAACATAGACATTGTACGCTTCTCAACTTTAAAAACAAATCCAAGATTACGGTGTTTTAATTACGATACTTGACTTTACACCCGATATTTCTACATAAAGATGATACAGGTTATTTTTCAAATAGATAATCATCAAACGTCTCAATAATAGTTTACATTATTTCATTGTCGGTAGAAATAAGATCCGGTTACTTTATGGTTCAGTTATACCTACTTATACTATAATATGAAGTTTAAACATTTCAATTAACTACCTACCTATTATTGTTTTATTACAGAATGCCTTTTAAAATAGTTAAAACTATAAATGCAGACAAGGAAGAGCTGTCAATCTGCCCTTCAGGATGGGAAATATCGCTAGATCAGAATAAAGAAAATTTGTCAAACGAAGACAATATTCCGATTGAAAAGATATTGCCTAATGATGATGAGAAGTGAGAACGTTGTACAAAAAAACCGTAATTTGGCTAAAGAGGTTAATAGATCCTGTGATGGTACTGCGCCAAATCCAAATGTTGAGACTGATATCTTTATACAATAAGAACCCAAGAATAGGCTTTTTTTATTAAGTTTGTGATTTATGAAATGTTGAGATTAATATTCCTTAAAATTAAAAGCTTAAAAATTAAAATACTTTAGTATTAGATGATTAGCAGATTCACTGGAATGTTCAGCAATGTTTGACGATTTTAGCAGGTTTTCATAAACCTTGCGTACTTTCCTGCGATAACCTCCACTTTTCTTTATTAATTTCCATCGTTTAGCATCCATTTTTATTAAATGTTTTATAATAGTTACAAAAGCGGCTGTAAAATGGCAAATGGATTGAGCCTGCAAGGAATGACTATTGCTACTAAAGGCAGTAGTAGTCTGATGAATTTTTTGTAACTATAGTATGCATAAGAGTATATATTATTTCTATAATGAAACTTATAGTAGTATAATAGTGGTTACTATAACTATAACCTATAAAAGTTACAATAGAAACCACTGTACAGTTGTGAGTGGCAGAATGACCTTCGTAACTCTCATATAAAGGTGTAAGTGGTAAATGAGTTCTGCCGTGAACTACTGTGAAGGCTAGGGTAGTATTTGATTCAGCTTATAGCACTTTAAGTAACTTTTATAGCTATAGACGTTTACTGATGCAGATATGCAACTTTGAACTGCTTTTTGAACCCTTAAACCGCTATTTTACAGCCGAAAGTAACAAAATAGGCTGCTATTTCCACTAATGTGCTCGTTGGGTCCTTTCTTAGGTTCTAGACTATGTCCGTACCAAATTTCATTTAATCGGTTCAGTAGTTTAGGCGTGATTGCGTAACACACAGACAGACAGAGTTACTTTCGCATTTATAATATTAGTAAGGATATATAATTGGGGCGTGGCGTGAATACAGATGCGGCATATACAGATACTCTCGGACGCTTTAAAAGAATATCTCTGATCGTTTCCTCATTACCAAAGAAAATAATACTGTCTAACGAGAGCTCATTACTAAGGACCGTGATCACTAGCTTTGCTACTTTCATGGTCGTCTTTGTTCCCTACGAATCGCTGCCTTCCTCCTGCTTCCTTGTCTTGGTTTGGCCATCTAGTTAGCGAAAAACTTCGGGCTCTCTTGCCTTCTACTGCGCCAACAACAACCAGTTTCTCCAGACTTTCATCCCCACTCCGCATGATGTGCCCAAAGTATCAAAGAACAACCTACACGGATCTTACTGGATCTTATTGCTGATATGCGTAGAATCGTAGTAGGTACGATCAATGCGTGCGTGTGACTAAATGGTAACAAAATAAATGGACTGAGCTAGTTTATTATATAGTTGGACTGAGCAAGTAGCCTTGCAGGCGGCCTTGGGAAAAGGCATTTATCTCAGATTTATAATTTTCCACATGGATATAGTCACCTAAAAGTGACACCATAAATATAAATATTTTTAAATCAATGGCAGTTCCTATGATATCATATGCGCCGTTTTGAAAATATACGAAATTCGCCACGCTTTTGCGTCTTTAAATATGACACTTGTCACAGCGCGAAGCCTATACTATTTTATTACCTACTAGCGACCCGCCCCGGCTTCGCACGGGTGCAATGTTTATATTAAATATACTATAGAATGTCTTTATATACATCGTTGACAGCCTTTTTGTCATTTGACATACATGTTCTCTTTAGTAATTACTCTTGAAAGTGCGACACATAATTTACCATGGGAAAAACATTCAACGCTCAAATCTAAGCAACATAGGAACGCGCGCCGTGCCTCCGCCGCGCGCAGGCACCGCGCCTCAACCGCTATGTCCTTGCATTTTAAATCTGTAATATCTTCGAAACTATTTATTTAAATTATATTATGTAAAGGGCAATATTGATTTATATTAAATGCACAATGTATTTATGGTACTTAATTGGATAAGGATTAATGCTGTATTGCTTAAAATCGCTTCGTAAAATATGCTCGTATTTCTCGTAAAAAGTAAAGGATAAGAAATGGTTGTTGTGGGTTATCTATAAGAGATAGACAGATGCCATTGAGTACATATTTGTTGACCTTTTTAAGGTGTACAATACTGTAGTACATTATTTTGATCTATCTCGTAGGGTTCAACCAGTGCTTGCAAAGCAAGCGCAAAAAAATGTGTTTATTTGCGACATCACATTAGAAACCTCAAAAATTATCAGTGTTCCTCTACTATATTATGCATGTTATATACTTAAAAACCTTCCTATTGAATCACTCTTTCTATTGAAAGAAACGGCATCAAAATCCGTTCCGAAGTTTTAAAGATTTAAGCATACATACATGTGCAGGGACAGAGAAAGCGACTTTGTTTTATACTATGTAGTGGTAGTTATCTAAGACGTCATCAACATCTTCAGAGACAAAAACTGACATAAGTATTTGATAAAATTAAATTAAAAGTTATAGCCATGAACGTTTTGGCAGCTTTAATTTACGATTAACAAAATTACAAATCTCTCATGTACCACAAAAAAAAAATATTTATTGCATCAAGGTAAACTTAATATTCATTAATTACATAAGTAATGAGGCTCAACGGTTTTGCTCTTTTTGTGCTAAAGCTTAAAGGTACGAATTGTTGTGATACCTTGAGATGGCTTAGTTTATTAGAATAAATATACACTACTTTTCTTTCGTATTTAAAAGCATGGGAGGCATATAAAAAATAAAATGAATCTACTATGCGCTTAGTTTAAATATTGCACAGTAGGTACTTTAATCAAATTTTCTATAGCATATTTGAATTTAGAATTTGCTAGTCAGTATTTAAACCGAGCGAACAGATAATATATAGTTGATAATCTCTTACTCCTCAAACCCTTATCTAACTTAATGAGCTTACGATGGCCAATACAAAACTCTTCATAAATAGTAATTATTATCTAGAAATTACTTGAAAACATGACTTTAATCTTCTTTATAATTAAATAATTACGAAGCTTTCATAATAAATTGTCCTACCTACCTACTTTGCCAATACATATTATGAAATATATGGTTTGGAATACGTAGTTACTTGAATGTCACTTGTATAAATGCCCCACATATAGAAAAAAAAACAGGTCTACAACGAGAGATCACCTTATCTTGCATATTTGTATAAAAACGTTCTTATTCCAAACCAAATAAGGATACATTTTAAAAATGAACTTTACCTTATTGGGTTTAAGTTACTTAAGTAAGTAAATGTTGAAACTTGATGTTTGCGAGTAAAGATATCGGACATCCGAAACAACAGTGAAGAAAAAACACCATTCAATAAACTTATAATTATGTATACGTAATTGAATATCAATAATGTTATTTTTTCTGCTAGAAAATGCATCATCACGAGAAATTAATTAAACTTGACTTTATTAACTAAGCCTTAATTGAGTTTTGTGAGGATTTCAATAAATTGAATCTAAAAGTTAATTATATTTCGTTAATGTTACGGTGGCATTAAGAATATTGAAAACGCAAACTGTTTCTTGAGGTTTTCTGCTGCCTGCTACGAAAAATTCTTCCTTCAAAGTTGCTACGCAAACTCCTACCTGAGTTGCTACGCAAACACGGCATACTACTACTTGAGTTACTACGCGAGCTGCTACACGAACTGCTACCTTAGTAGCTACGTGGGCTTCTACGCAAGCTGCAACTAGCAGTTGTTTGTAGCAATATTAAAACAATGGGCGCCATCTACCTCATTTTTGCCAGTTCCATGGCTAAAGTTTGCACCAAGTACATAATCTTTGCTTTTCTTTAGTAGGCTAGTAACTTACAAACAGTAAAAGAGTATCAAATCACGTTATAAAACAACATCGGAAGTCTGGTTGCGATGCAGAAAACTAGCATGACCTGAACCCAGCGTGTTTCTTAGCGTTTATGTTGTCTGTTTCCAGGCTGGCGTGGTCCAATTCCTCCTGGAGACAATAGGATCCAAAGACCCAGTCCTCCAAGAGGCATCGGCCGGCTGTCTCTGTAACATCAGAAAACTAGCCTTGGCAACGGAAAAGGTCAAATTAAAACAATAGAAGTTTGTTAATGCTTTGTAGAGAAATTCTTCATTTATATTAAAGTAATTGAATTAAATGTTGTTTATTTTATTTGAGTTTGTTAGATGTGTAATAACATCATGACGTTATTAGGTATTTGAAATTTTGTTCAGTTTATGCATATTAAAATAGGCAATGTTATTAAAATAGAATTGAACAGAAGATACAAATTACCTGTTAGCCTTTGTACAATAAACAAATTTGAATCATGAGTTCATGATCGACCATACGCTTATTTTAATATGTTGGAAATGCAATTAGGTCGACATTCGCGTGAACATACATTTCTGTGGTAACGACCTTGGTTTGCCATTTAATTACTTTGAATTATTGGCATAGCTTAAATGAAAAATGTTTGAAATTCTTGGCTTTACTATAATATACATGTATAGTGGGGTTTGGACCCTTTGTGTATAACAACGTTAAATCTAAGTCCCTTGAATTTAACTCGTACTTTAGTACAAAATATATCGCTATAGGGGATTTGCATATAGCGCCGAGTTCAGGTGTAGCGACTTTGTATCAAATTATTAGAAATCCCATGCAGGATATTGCGACCGGATTCGGCCGCCTAAGATACAAAGAGATTTCTTATCTTTTGTTTACATCCACACAGATGGTCAGCAACTGTAGTGACCTTCACTTTTTGGTTATAGATATTAGCTAGGTAGGTAGGTAAACGTATACGTTTCGGAGTTAAATTTATAGTTCAGCTTGGATCAACAATAGTGGTTCATTTACAAATTGATATTATAAACTATAAACATGTCTGCATCTCTGCCTTTTCTTGTAACGACTTCGAAATTACGAAATTACAGTCCCTTCATCGTCGTTATACCCGAAATCCACTGTATAAACCTTTTGGGAATACTTTCATATTGCTTACATGTACGGAATGGAATTCCCTACCGGAGTCTGTGTTCCTTGATAGCAAGAAAGTCAGGAGTCAACACTAGCCTATCATCAATAAAATAATTTAATATACATAGGTAGTATAGTAGATAGTAGTATTGTATAGGTACCTATTGGTTTATTATATATGTGTTTCTACCTACACAGTAATGACGATGTTATGATATTACATAGAAGTTACTTTGTTTAGTTATTTTAACGATTCAGTAAGCCATACTTAGTGGTCATATGTCAAAATTATATAAATGCTAGTTATCGTTTTATTACTTGTGTAATTCATACCCTATACACAAAAATAAAATGCACGTGTCTGTCTGTAATTTCGAAATAACAGCTTCCTCAAGTGCAGCACAGTTATTTACACGATACTAAAAACACAAAAAACCTTTGTAAATTTTTGTCTGCCTGCCTGACGTTTTCTGTTTGTTCAGGCTTATCTATTGAACGATAAATCAATTATAATGGGACTTTCAATGGAAGAGGATTTTATAGAACATATCGGCGATTTTATTTCAAAATTCCTCCCACGTGAACGAAGTCGCGGGCACAGCTATACTAATATTATAAAGCGGGAAAGTACAGGGAAAAATTGCATGAAATTGGACATTCCACCTATATGCACTAAACGTTTTGGGAATAGGTACCTTCATTGTGCGTACGGCTAAGGAGTGGAATTCCCTGCCGGAGTCTGTGTTTCCCGAAAGCTATAACCTAGAAGTCTTTAAGGCGACATTATATGGCAGCGACCTTGAGCGACTGGGGAGAAGCTTGCGTCACTCCCCGCGACCGCGCAATGCACCCCCGCAACGCAAGCTCGAAATTTCGTAAGGTAACCATACGTTTCAAATGGTAAAGACTGTACTGCCTGATTTATTATCACCATCCAAATTTTTTCTGGACTTTAATTGTCTGGTCATTGAAAACTACTATGTGTATTTAGACAAGTAAATCTATCTATCTATATATATAAAAATGACTATGTGGCTACGCTACTTAGACTCATTTGATACTCGTAAATAATTAAGTTTTAATAACATTGAAATCGGAATATTGAAATAAGTATGAATTTACTTGTCAGCAATCATGTCCTCATTTTCGACATGCTGAGTTGAGTTTTTCCCTTTTGTATACAGCCAGAGCTGATTTTTTTTTAATAGTTTATAGGCTTGCGTTTGACCATAATCTAACCTGATGTTAAGCGATGATGTGGTCGAAGATGAAGCACGCTTGCCTAGAAGTAATCTATTCACTCTTGACTTAAAGACTTCCAGGTTATAACTATCAGGAAACAGACTCCAGCAGGGAATTCTACTCCTTAGCCGTACCCATAATTAAAGTAATCTCAAAACGTTTCATGCGTATGTGTGGGATGTCCACCATGTAACGATGGCGCATCATCGTTTGTCTTTTAGTCCTATGATGGAACGGGCTTGGTGGAATAAGACTGCAATTCCATCGCACACTCCCCGAAATGTAACCGATAGAAAACTGATAGGCTTGCAACACGTCGCCGATGCTCTAGGCTCTGGACCTTTGTCTCGACCAGTTTCTCGTTGCCGATGAGCCTTTTGGCCCGTTTCTCTACAGACTCAAGTGCATTAAGCTGGTATTTGGCAGATCCGTCCCAGAGATGAGAGCAGCACTCCATACACGACCGAACTTGCGCTTGATAGAGGTTGAGCAGCTGTTCCGGTGTGAAGTACCGTCTCACTTTTGAAAAGAAATGAAATTAAATATTTATTTTGTAAATTGGTTATAAATAACACTTTTACACGTCATGTTTTTTTGCGTGTTTAGTTTAGCTAGATGAGGCCGGTATTTCTTAACTGACTACTCTGAGAAGAAACACCGAAACAAAATCAGAGTTCAAAGTCTGTTTTAAAGTCCAGACAATTTGTATTTGTATATGAGAAGCATGTAAGTTCACGTCTGTGGTATTTTTTTTGAGGAAATAACCAAGCAAATTTGAGCGGACCTGTCCAGTCAGTGCAAGCATTTGTCAGTTATCGTGTAGCTCAACTTAGAATTTAAGGAGCTCAACAATTTGACGAGCAATACCAAAGTAAGGCCATTTGGGTAGGCCACACAAGTACTCAAACTGCTTGACATCATTAAGTTAAAACATAAAGCATAAAGTAAAAACTACGAAGATAGAATAACCTACATTATCCTCACAAGTACAATAATGAAATAATTATATTTATATACAACGTGTAATTTAAAGGGTATATACATACCAAGTGCATGGCTTCTTTGGATGATAACAAACGATATGGCAAGGGTTTAGTAATCCTAAGTCTACGTGTGTAGAACTTATTATAAATTAATACACTGATACCAGAGACCGAATTTTTCAAATTAAGAAGAACGAAAAGAATTATCGTGTTATTTGCAAGTGACGTGGAAAGTTATTGACCCTCGTAGTGCTGTGACATGTTTTTTATGATTGGTATTCAAGAAATATATGAAACCAATAATTTGGTATCAATTCTTCGAGTCAGTTATTTTGTGCTGAAACTGTGCATAGAGACTCCATACCAGATGTTGTCTTCAGCCCTTTTGGATAGATATGGGGTTTCCGTTACACGTTGTACATAAAAAAAACAATAAACAAAAACAAAATTAATAGGTATATACAATACTTTTTTTTCTCTTTATTGATTATAAGGATATACAATACTTGAGAACGCAAATATTCTAATTAATCAAAAATAAATCATCAATCAAAATTTTAAAACTAAATAGAAAGGGCACACGTATATCACTGGAGCATCTCATTCCCAGGCCTTCTTGTCCTCAATATAATCTGTAACTGTGTAAAAAGCTTTCTGACATAGCTTACGTTTTATAAATAATTTGAATTTATTAATACTTAGTTCTTGAATATGGCTAGGAATTTTATTATAAAAACGTATACATTGGCATCTAAACGATCCACCAATCTTTTTTCCTTGTTTTAGGAATGACATATGTGTCTTTGTTCCTTGTATACACACTATGAATATCACTGTATTTATTAAAAAGGTTAATATTTTTGTGTGCATACAAGAGATTCTCATAAATATACTGAGATTAATATTCATAGTCAGAGTCATTCAGAGTCATAATATTAATCTCTTTAAATTTGTCTCTTAAGGAGTGCTTAGGACTTAATTTATAAATTGCACGAATGGCCCATTTTTGTAATACAAATATTGTATGAATATCGGCGGCGTTTCCCCAAAGTATAATGCCGTATGAGATCACTCTGTGAAAGTAACTAAAGTAGACTAAACGTGCTGTTTCGATATCAGTTAATCCACGTATTTTTCTAACGGCATATGCTGCAGAACTTGGCTATTTTGACAATTTATATGGGGCCCCCTCTGAAGCTTCGCACCCAAATATATGCCCAAGAAAACTGTGGTATCTTCGGGTTTCAATATTTCGCCCTTTATTGATACACTTGTATTCACTTGTCTAACATGAGGTAACGTAAATTTTAGGCATTTGGTTTTTTTCTCATTAACAAGAAGATTATTAACATAAAACCAGCTAACTACAGTTGCAAGGGCACTGTTTACTTCTTCAGTAACCTGCTGTTAACTTTGATTTTAAATAAAAGATTATTGATACACTTGTATTCACTTGTCTAACATGAAGTAACGTAAATTTTAGGCATTTGGTATTTTTCTCATTAACAAGAAGATTATTAACATTAAACCAGCTAACTACAGTTGCAAGGGCACTGTTTACTTCTTCAGTAACCTGCTGTTAACTTTGATTTTAAATAAAAGATAAGTATCGTCAGCGAATAACACTATGTCATGATTTTTGATCAGGTACGGTAAATCATTTATATAAATAAGAAACAAAAAGGGACCTAAAATTGAGCCTTGGGGACCCCCATCTTGACGTCACAGATCCCGGCGATCTTTTGCCGTTCAAGTCGACTCTCTGAATCCTTTCACTCAAGTATGAGGTCTGAAGATTCAGAGAGGCGCCCCGGAATCCGTAGTGGTGCAGTTTCCTGATTAATGTCTCATGGGGAACACAGTCAAATACCTTTGAAAAATCGCAAAAAATGCCCAACACTTACCAACACTTATCTTCCCATGCATTATAAATGTGTCCTAAAAATTCAACACCGGCCATCAGTTGTTGAACGTCCCTTTGTAAAACCAAATTGTTTATTATGTAGCAATTTGTGTTTATTAAAATATCTTTGCATCTGCATTAAAATAATTTTCTCAAAAATTTTACTGAAAGTGGGCAATACAGAAATAGGTCTATAATTAGTAGGGTCAGATGTACTAACTGATTTAAATAGTGGGATTATTTTACTATATTTTATTAAATCAGGAATCTCACCGCAATCAATACAATTATTAAATATAACAGCTAATGTAGGAGCTATAATGTGTATAATGGACTTAGTAACATGAACAGAATTACCCCACAGATCTGCAGCCTTTTTAACATTCAAAGAATTAAAAGTTTTGATGATGTCATTAGAAGTAACATATTGGAATTTAAACTCTGAACTACAAACTGGAACACTTTTTTTAAGTAATGTGTCTGCAGCAATGACAGATGATTTTAGCGACTTGATTGTCGATACGGGTATGTCAGTGAAAAAATTTTCAAATTCTGTGGCGACTTGTGAATCTAATGTTATTATATTATCATCAATAGTTAGGGTGTAATTACTAGGATTCCCAACTCTTTGGCAGCCAATTGAGCCTTAGCCTCGATTAACTTACCAAAATTAAGGGTGGATGTCAACGTAACCTCAAGAAGTTCGATGCGATCTATATAATATAAAGCGAGTTATATAATATAAACTAGTATTTGCGTGATGCGCGAGGTGCAAGCACCATATATAGTATAATTAAATTTAGGTAAGTATAGGCACGGGCGCGAAAGTAGGATTGACCATATGGGCGAAAGTTGGAATATTGGAGAGTTGTGCGTAAACAAAACATTAGATCTCCGCATTCAAGGTCATGGTACTTTCGTACCATAGCTAGCTATAAGTACCTACAACTATGTCAAAAACCGCACTCAAGTATTTTTTAAACTAATCTGGACTGTCCTTACTACGCTGTAGTATGGTTACATTATAGTTAAATACTCACCTCGTACTCACCACAAAAAAACACTATTATTTCAATGAAATAAAAAATTACTAAACATTAGATCTCCGCATTCAAGGTCATGCTACATAAGTACCTACCCTAGACCTATACCTACAACTCGTGTCAATATCAGCTCTCAAGTATTTTTTGATACTCTAATCCGGACTGTCCTTAGTACCTACGCTGTAGTATGGTGCTATTACATTGCAATATTTACCTCGTCTCTGCATTTTCGCGGCGAGAATCTAAGTTATTTGATATACTCCAAAAAAAAATCAATTTGAATAAAATAAAAATAATTTTAAGTAAGTACCTACTAAATATTAGATCTCCGCATTCAAGGTCATGCTACTTACGTATCAAGAGCTATACCTACAACTATTCCAATATCAGCAACACTCAAGTATTTTTTGAAACTAATCGAACTGTCCTTACTACGCTCCAATATGGTTACCTACTCGTAAATTACATTTCAATACTCACCCTGTCTCTACATTTTTGACTCAAGAATCTTTCCTATTTGGTGTTCTCCTAAAAGGAAATAACATAATTATTTCAATAAAATAAAAGTTTGTTTACTACATTTAAATCACATTTATTTTATTCCAATATGCTAATTTAAACTATTGATAGATATTATATAAATAATCTTCTTCTTATCGTGTGGGTAGTAATGTCTAATGACCCCATACACTCTAGTGTCAGAGTTTCTAGACTGCCTCAAGAGCCTCTGACGTGGTCTATTCTGACGACCGCCATTTGGCGACCGGGACTACCGGCTTATATGTGTCTTCCGAAGCACGGAACCATCTTTTTATCAGACAATCAGGTGATTCAGGCCTGCAATGTCCTAGCCAAAGTGGAAACAAATTTACAAAGTATGCGTCCCGCGGGAATCGAACCCACGACCACACACAAGTTAAACCCCTAAACCACTCGACCATGGCGGCAGTAAATTATATAAATAATTAAAATTCGTTACTTCATTAATCTATTTTTAACATTGTAAGGCGTTTCTTTTTTAGTGTTTTGGGTTTACCAACCATTTTGGCGTTAAACTTCTATGCGAATAAAATCATGTATTTTTTGCGCGGAGCGTTAGCGTCTACTCGTGACAGTGGTCAGCGATGCACTGCCGCCCGTCGCCCGCAAGAGCCCCCGATTCATTGCGCACCTAGATTATTCGAATAATAATACACCATGACTTTACCAAACACAATATGAAGAAAAGCCGTATACTAAAAGATTGGCAATTAAATTATCTTTTAGACTGTGAAAGTTTCATAAAAATACACCCAATGGTTGTTGCCTGATCTTCGCTTTTATGCCCGCGTTAGACGTACTTTTAAAAATAAATTACACAATGTTTCACAAAAAAATATTTAAATATTCATATATCAAATTATTAAGGAAATAGTCTAGTTTATCATTATTTTTTTTCAAAGCATACCGACTAGCCGTTTAGACGTGATCTTGGATTAAAAATCATCGAAAATCGAATATCTGCCCCTTAAGTCAAGAGTGAATAGGTTACTTTTAGGTAAGCGTGCTCCATCTTCGACCACATCATCACTTACCATCAGGAGAGATGGTGCTCAAACAATTAAAAAATAATTGGTATGTATGTAGCTTGAAGCTTGCTATGGTTATAGGTAATTTTACCCGACTACAAAATAACAAGGCGTTTTTAACGTGATGAAGTCTAAGATAAGTGATTTAATAAAGTTCAAGTCTAAAGCCCGATTTACACTTCAACAAGTACAGTAGCGAGTTAACTTGCGTCATCGGCGAGTTAAGTTGTTATTGTAGTTTGAACGGTAAAAGCGAGTTAAGTAGAAAGTTGTTGATTAAGTTGAGCTAAATAGATCGCGATCCTATTTTTCGGCGAGTCCAGTGCGAAGTAGCCCCCTCTCTCGCGTCTCCCGCACCCCTCCAACTTAACTGGCTGGCATGTAGACGGGCGAGTTTAGTACAGTCTAGGGATGTGACATTGTACATAAAAAAATCGATTTTTAATTAATAGATTATATATTTCGCATGAAAAATTGATTAATAAATAATCGATTTTGCTTAAGAAAATAATCGATTTTGTTATATTAATCGATTTTTATTTTGATAAAAATCGATTTTAATCGATTATTTTCATAATCGATTATTATTTCACATCCCTACTAGGGATGTAACCTTGTACATAAAAATCGATTTTTAATCGATTATTTCCATAATCGATTATTATTTCACATCCCTACTAGGGATGTAACATTGTACATAAAAAATCGATTTTTAATTAATCGATTATATATTTAGTAGGGATGCATCCGATACCGATATATCGGCGATACTTTGGGTTTGCCGATATATCGGCATCGGCGATATTTTTATTGCCGATACAACGATACTTTTCAAATTTCGCGCTTTAAAAAAGTAATGTAAACGCGTATCTTGTTTGATCTAGTTCGTTGCAAACGAGGCACGGACTATCTATGCTCGGGGATTCCCCACGTTTTATTCAGTTTGTTGTCTCTCTCACCCGCTTTGTCCCCGCGTATTCCATTTCGCTAGACACTTTAGTTGGCTTTTAACTGCTATCGCGCGTAGTATTTTTTCGATGCTAAATAAAATACAGAATTACATATCGTAATCAATCAGTTTGTGTGTATATCGTTTATGAGTCGTTGGTTGAATTAAAAAAACAGTAAGATCATGTCAACTTCAAAACACAAAAGTGCTAAGTGGAATCATTTTGAAATTTCCACATTTGATAATTCCAAAGCAATATGTTTGTATTGTAAAGAAAATGTGTCCCGTGGTATCAATTCTAAAAATTATAATACATCAAACTTGTGGATTCACATGAAGAGGCACCATTCGAGCGAATTGAACACCGCTTTAGCGTCAAAAACAACTATCCAGAAAACAAAGTGTGATGACGACAATGGTCCACAATCTAAGAGACAAGCAACTCTGACGGATATAATTGATAAGAAAACACTTTACACCGACGACAATATTAGGGCAAAAGATATAACTCGCACTATTGCTGAGGAAATATGTGTTGACATGGAGCCGTTTGATTTGGTCAACAAGAGGCACAAGCATCTGAGAGATTATTTTCCACCGCAGGTCTTATACAGACAGACTTGCGAAATCGGCTTTCTCCCCAAAACATGAGAATACTCTGTTTTTTAAACAAAAAGCTTATTAATGTTAATTTTAATTATTAACATTTATTTATTTTAATTTAATTATTACCCTTAATTCTTAATATCTTATTCAAAGTTTGTGACTGTTTATATTTTTTAATAAAAATTAATAACTTTAACCAAACTTGTGTTTTATATACTTTACCTTAATTTTAATTCACTAATCGTTGGTATCGGTATCGGTATCAACGATATTTTTATAAGAGTATCGGTATCGGTATCGTATCGGCAAAAAGGTATATTGATGCATTTCTAATATTTAGCATGAAAATCGATTAATAAATAATCGATTGTTCTTAAGAAAATAATCGATTTTGTTATATTAATCGATTTTTCTTTTGATAAAAATCGATTTTTAATCGATTAGTTCCATAATCGATTATTATTTCACATCCCTACTAGGGATGTAACATTGTACATAAAAAATCGATTTTTAATTAATCGATTATATATTTAGCATGAAAAATCGATTAATAAATAATCGATATTTCTTAAGAAAATAATCGATTTTGTTATATTAATCGATTTTTCTTTTGATAAAAATCGATTTTTAATCGGTTATTTCCATAATCGATTATTATTTCACATCCCTAGTACAGTCCATAAATTTGTAGGTTGCGGCCGCGTACACGTGTTATTTTCTTATCTTCTTCTCGGGCAACTTATGACTACTCACTCGCCTACGTTTGGACGCTACTTACAACTTACTACTTATTACTTAACTGTCTGAGTTCTTAACTCGCTACTGTACTTGTTGAAGTGTAAATCGGGCTTAACGCAATTCCGAATTTATATTCGTTTCATTTCATTTCAAAGTATATGCATTGTATTCGGCACGGATAGATACATAGATATAATTTATTGTACACCAAAATTTAAACACACCTATTCTGCCCGCGGCTTCGCTCGTCTGAAAATGTTTTTCAGAGAAAAAGAATCCGCTTTCCTAGACAAAAATTGTGATATCTTAGCTAGTATGCATGATACAATTATAATTATAAAAAAAAATATATATATATATAGGTACATTAGCCTATAGCACTTACACGTAATGCAGCTTGATACAAATGAAAAAGCAATAGAATTGGATCATAGGTTTCGGAGATTACACCCTACATATTAACTTACAATAAAATTTTACCTCCTTATAAGATTAGTAGGTATCGACTTGAAAAGTTCTAGCGAAAAAGACATTTAGATGTCGCGAACTATGATAATAACCTTATCTTAGATTTTAGTTAATTATCATTAATTCAAGTTTCAATCAGCACTACACACATGTATACATCAATTATCTAAGTTATTATAAGAACTAATTGATGATTAAATAATCAATCATTATCAAATACGTATGTAGCAGATATCGAAAATCGGGGATGAGAAATGCTTTATCATATGCCAACCGACTTCACGATAAGATTACGTCATCAACATTAATTCCAGTGTTACCGAATGCAGCTGATTAGCAGTAAGAAGCGACTGCCTGTCTGACCTACACAGCTGGGGAGCACGGTATCCCGTGGCACGCCTGGAATCAGATAATCTGACTTGTGACTACCGTCAGAGATGTACTAATGACTGCCACTACCAACGGCTAAGCGTGCTTTCGGACGCAAGGAGCTCTCTCGATATCGACGATCTAAATATCAGAGTTCATAACTCCATTTTCACGGATTTTCATTTTGACGGGCCTGTTGGTATAGTGGTCAGTGGCCCTGACTGCTATGCTCAAGGTCGTGGGTTCGATTCCCACCCAGGACAAATGTTTGTGTGATGAGCACGATCATTTGTTCTTTGTCTGGGTGTAATTTATCTATAACATGTATGTATTTAAAAATATATATGTATGTTTATCAGTTGTCTAGTACTCATACCACAAGCTCTGCTTAGTTTGGGACTAGATGGCGTTGTGTGAAAGTTGTGGAATATTATATTATATTTGAGTAAATGTTACAAGAGCAAGAAAAAACTGTTTGATTTATTCATTTATTGCAATATTTCAACTTGTGATTTAAGGGTAGAATTGATCGGGCACGCCGCAATTGCGGCGGTAAGACCCCTCTTTGAGGAGTGGCTAGATCGGCGTCACGGCGTCCTGACCTACCGCATGACGCAGGTCCTCACCGGACACGGGAGTTTCGGGAGCTACCTGTGTCTGATGGGGAAGGAAGAAACGCCTGGGTGTCACCACTGCGAGGACCGCCCTGAGGACAGTAGAGCATACGGTGCAAGACTGCCCCGCCTGGGCAGAGCACCGACGTGTCCTCACGGCGGCGATAGGCGGAGACCTCTCGCGCCCGGCACTGGTCGAGGCCATGCTGCGGGGCGAGACGGAGTGGGAAGCAGTCGCCTCCTTCTGCGAAGCAGTCATGCTATCGAAGGAGGAGGCGGGCCGCGTGAGCGAGAGGATGGCGTCCTCCCTCCAGCCCAGCCGCAGTGGTAGACGCCCACGGCGTCGGACGTCGGCCGACGATCTCCGGCCATCGTAGGCGCGGACATGCGGACAGCGAGTAAAGGGCAACTCGCTGTCCGACCATGGACCATGCCCGGGTCGACGGCGCGTTGTGTTCCACGCGCGCCTCAAAGAGCGTCAGCAATATGACGAGGCCCCCCCTGTAGAAGGCCGAAGCCTGCCGGGGTCGTGAGACTTATCCCATTACCGTGACCCCGGAACGTAAAGGGCTATTGAAGGAACACCGTGGATTTTAGTCAGTACAAGTCTGACAGTCCCTCCGACCCTGCCAGGGGTGGGAGGACTTATTTGATGATTTTACCACGTAAAAAAAGGGGTAGAATTGATAGAGAAAATTATTATTATGCAATTATTTAGCTACGCCATTTTAGTCAGATGTTTAACATTCATACAAAAACATTGTATAAAAATAGACGAGGAAACCACGCATTGTGATCACGAAGTTTGATCTCTGACATTGGGTTTTACAACTGCTGTATATAATGATTGCTTCAACAAAGTATAATAAGTATGTACGAATATAATGTGTGGTCATACGTAAACCAATGATAAGTTAATTGACAGCAATGGCGTAATGCGTGGGAAGTGGCATATCAGGGCTACGAGGCCTAAGGCGCCTCTACATAGTATATATTATGTATCAGGAATGTCGCCTATTGCCCTAAATAATAGTAATAAGAAACATTAATGCTGAAATGGACCATTCTTGGGCAGCCGTGACTGGCCGTGAGGCACGCAGTTTTTTGTTTATCACTTTTATTTTTTTATTTATTTCTATTTTTGTATGTGTGTGTGCCTGCCAAACTGATGCCAATTATTTTCTTGATGTATTTTTTCTTTCTAAATTCTTTCTTAATATCTTTAGGCCCAGCCTTGAAAGGTCGCGAAGAGGGTTTTATGTGATCATAATATCGTGCGGGGAGCTGAAATTGATGAGCTCGCTTCGCGTCTCCTGTAGCAAGTAAAAGCGGGCATTTGTCATGATTTCTTAGCAACTCTGCACAACACGACGAAGGAACTCCTATTGTTTATAAATACCCGAGGCGTTGAATCTTGTAAATACTTTTGAACTCACTTTGGTAGCTCTTGCATATTAACTTCGCGTTATTCCTAAGCTTTTAAAACTTGACAAGACCATGGAAACGTATACATAAATGAGAGTTTAAGATTTATAGACAAATAAGTAGTCATGTTTAAGACTATTTGATAAAAAAAATCCTCTCGCAGACATCGCAGGTAAAATAAGGTTGAGAACAGGACCGTGTACAAGAAAAAAAGTTATAAATTCATACAGGAAGTCTTCAGGGGCCCCAAATTCCCTTTGGCCCAGACCTAAGTACGAGGTTACGCCACTGCTTCAAAAGTTAGCGTAATTTATTAAGCCCTATTTACCCAAGTAATTAAGATGGACTTTAAACTTTACGGTTTCGTTATATTATTGTTACGTTGGAGTTCAATCAGATGGTAGCTTCGATCAATAATAGTACTAGTATTGATCGAAGGTTGGTTGGTATACTTTCTCCGATTCAATTGACAGATTTCTTAAAGGAATTAAAAAGCTGAGTTGTCGGCCTGTTCTCTAAATGACAATGCATAGTATTAAATAATAATTATCATAATGCAATATGATTTGCTCAAACAGATAATTTATTTAGTCATTGCCAAACAATGCCGAATAGGTGTTAGAACATAAAACATGAAATTTAGCAGACTTTGAGACTAACCCAGAATCTGCTCAATTTCATGTTTTATGTAAATGTAAATTGAATTGTTTGTCTGTGATTATGATTACAGAATAACTTTATTTTCTCAAGTATTTACAAATAGTTATTTACACCATACTGAAACACATTTTTGGTCTGTCTGTCTTTCAGTTTGTCCGGGCTAATATATGAAATGGCCGAATCTGATGGGACATTCACTGGAAGATAGTTGAAATTATTAGGCAACATAAAGGCCTATTTCTTATCCCAAAATTCCTACGGGATCGAGATTTAATAAGGTAATATCGACTACACCGCGCACGAAGTCGCACAGCTACTTCTAAATAAAGTTTGCTAAGAATAGGTAACTATCGTATGATAATGGTGGACATCCCACCCACACGCACAACGTTTTGGGAATACTTTCATTGTGCGTACGGCTAAGGAGTGGAATTCCCTGCCGGAGTCTGTGTTTCCCCAATAGCTATAACCTGGGGTCTTTAAGTCAAGAGTGAAAGGTTACTTCTAGGTAAGCGTGCTCCATCTTAGAGACCAGATCATCACTTACCATCAGGTGAGATGATAGTCAAACGCGAGCCTATTATAAATAAAAAGAATAAATAAAAATTATCAAATTTCGTACAGTTCGAAAGTTCAATGGTCTGCTTATGCAAGTTCTAAAAATTGTATGATTAAAATTTATTTTCGTTCTTAATACATTATTAAACTAGTTATGCACCGGTAATAAGATGACTTCATCGCCTTATTAATGCTCGTGTTGTGTTGTGTAACTGTACATTTTAATTTTAAAAAGTGCATTCTATTTTTATCTATATTAATATTATGACGCGGAAAAGTTTGTTTGTTTGTTTAAATGAGCTGGTCTTCGAAAGTACTGAGTGGATTAGGATTAAATTTGTTATGGAAGTAGCTTGAAGAAGGTTTTAGGCTTTTACTCAACTGGAAAAGGAGGGCTATGTTTTTATGGTGATAAAGTCCACGACTGCTAGTCAGATGTACTTCTGGGAGAGAGCGTCCCCACTGTGTCGTACATGCATATTCTAGCTAGCCTGTCCTATCTCCAGTCTGCAAGACATTCGGCGTGACGTCACCGGTTCACAGTAGACATTATACCCATATATGAGTAGATACATGTACGCACGTATCACTCTAGACTTAAAGTTTAAGTCAAGGGTGATGTTGGGTGATTAACCATCGTCGAATACATCATCGCCTTCCCAGAAGTAAGAATGTGTAAAACGCGAACCCATAACTTTTTTATAAATTTTGTTGTTACATGTGCAATACGCTATTAATGCGGTCGTTACAACAATACAATTACGCAGTAAATTTCTGAATTTTATGATCTACTAATGCGTATATCGTTGTTTTACGATTAATTTAATAGAGTATATAATGTACGGGCTTTGTAAGCAAAGCGAAAGCAACTTTACCTGAGATACCTCCCAACCGGCAGTGTACCAGAAATAGGCTTTATTGCAAAATTGTTGGCTCCTCAGCATTGCGAACTGGCTAGCTCGTTACACATACTTACTAAGATTTCCTTATATGTTCGAGAAATGCTAACCCCAGACACGCCAGAGAAGTGATAATCTAAGATTTTATAAATTTCCACATTGATTTTTTGTCCCTTCAAAATGGCACGAAATCAAATAAACCACGGAGCTTGTATTTTCTACGAACCGCTGACATTTCCTCTGATATGACACAGTTCAAAAGGTGCGCGAAATCTCGCCCTCAAGACAATTAATTCAAGACTTAGAATATGATGTCTACAGAAGTGACTCATGCCTAGGTCTATTCTGTAAAATTGTTACCGTTATAAATTAGGTGGAGTGATTTTAAAGCCTCGAAGTAAACTGTTATTTTCCCTAAAGCTTCACTTTTTTTGCTTACCAAAATAATATTACTGTGTTGTGAATTGTTAAATTAATTGCTGCCTGCTTACAGTTGTTTACACGATTAACGATACTAAAACCCTTTCTTTTTAATTATCATCTATCTGTAGGTCTGTATGTCTTTCTGTTGGCCCCGTCTAACCTCTTGAAGGCTGAACCGGGGGTGGGTAATATCGATACCCACGCGGACAAAGTCGCAGGCACAGCTAGTCTATAGAATAACATTAATTCAACGTTGCATGTTGTATTATGTCAATAATTCAATACAAGGCACTACATACATATTATTACTACATTCAGTTCCATTGGAAGGCAAATGAAAGGAAGGTTGCAGTGAGTGCAGTGCTAACGTCTCGTTACGTTTGGAACTCTAGTTACGAGTACAAGGACTTTGGTTTAGTAATACTTACGTCACACGTATAGACGACTTATTGTCTGGTACCTCAGTACGTCTTAGGACTTATCTACCTATAGCGTATTATGTTTTGGTAACACAATAATAATTGTTGGCATTATTGACTTTAAAAATAAAAACATAAAGCACGTGGCTAAATAATAACAACAGCAAGGGTATATCGAGATTCTTCCGCGGCTTGGAAGTTTTCTTTGCAAACCGTACTTTTTGAGTGACATTAGACAGATAAAGATCATTGAAATTCCTAATAGCATTTGAAACGCATAGTATCTTTATTTTCTCGATATTAATATATCGTCGAATCAAAAGCGTTGAGTAAAACTGCGAATTATCTAGGCAATTACGAAATACATACTCAATCCATTGCCAGCCGTTGTTGTGTTGTGTGTTGTGTTGTTGTGCACAGATCTTACTTATATTTAGGCGTAATTGCAACATGACTGTATCATCAGTATCGCGTTGGCTGTTGCAATAGGATACCCTGTATCACAAGAGCCAGAAGGAATTTTATATAACAGATGCTAAAAGAGATTTAAAAAATAAAATAAAAGATGCAACATGCAATAAAATACAAAATGAATTCAAATTAACAGCGTTCATAATAGCTTTTCGAAAGGTGTACCATAAATCACGCATTATGCATTTAGCATTCGTTTCAAAACGAATTTTAAATAATAGTTCAAATTGATTTTTCAGTCTTGAATTATACGGAGTCGAATCGACTTCATTTAAGCCTTACAACGTTGTCCCTCCAATATTGTTCACGGCAATTGTGTAATGGGTGAGGTTCGAACCCACGACCTCTCAATCACAAGTCCGACACCTTAGCCTTAGCCTTATAAGGCTATTGACGTTTGTTTGTTGACAATGTTGTTTAATTGTCTAACAAAAGTCACTACAAAGTAGTCAAAAAGACTTCTAATTATTACCTTTTCAGATATTGATAACGGACACGAAACCATTATGTACGCTTAGAGTAGGGATGCCATCCGTCCGGGTTTTCCCGGATTTGTCCTAGTTTGGAGAGCGTCCGGGGGCGTCCGGGGGGATTTTCCCAATAAGCGTCCGGGTAAAACCCGGACACGTATGGTCTTACGGGTACCAAAAGCACGATCTCTATTATTATTTTCCTATGGTATTTCATCTCATTGTTTATGTTACGTTGATTAAATGAAAAGGAAGAGACTTATTAAAAAAGTTCTAAAGATCTACAATGTTATTACTTTATCAGTAAATAAAAACCATAATTAAACATCGTTGTTTTTAGTTTCAAGTTCAAAAATGTATTTTTCTACGGTGTCCGGGGAAATACTGTGATTTTACCCAAATGTCCGGGGTTTATGTCTTTGTCTGGGGCCGGCAAATTTGGTGATGGCAACCCTAGCTTAGAGGAACCCACTCTTATTAGCATTAAGACGCTAATGTTCGCAGGTACCTATTCCATTTCTACGCTTTACGAACCGTCTCATTTATCAACGCAAGTAATGGCCAATAAGAACCCTTAATTCATATGCTGTAATAATTTATTTCGATGTGAAAATTATTCAAAACATTTCCGACCTGGGTTGCAGGCATTATATTCGTCTGCTAATACTGTTACTTTTTTATTGTACTTAATAATGAAATGGTAATTAATTTAGATAAGATAAGGGAATTACGGCGTAATTACTGACGTGCATGTAAAGATATAAGTAATATCATTGTGTAACCTTTACGATATCAAATTGTTTAGCGAAAAAATTAAGTAATCTATATATACATATGAAAGCGAAATACCACTCACTGATTAATCACAAAATCTCAGAAACTACAAGTAGAAGGGCTCTCAAATTTTGCATGGGTTTCCTTTTAGTACGTAGCTCGCGTAGATGCTCGCAAGACGGGATTTTGCGAAATTTCCACGGGAAAAACTTCCCACGCGAACGAAGTCGCGAGCAACTGCTAATATAGATATAAGTCCTGGGTCCAGTTATAATAATAATAATAAGTATATACACTGGTCAGCAAATAAACCGAGCCACCCGCTACCTAGGAACTCTGATTCGATTTTCTCAAAAAGTATAAAACTTACAACTATCAAAGTTATACCTACAAAAAGTGCGATTCATGGTGATTAAAATGACTACAAATTAATTCGAAAGTACCGTCAACTCACATTGTAATCAAGCAACAAACACAATGCTAACGATTTGCTCTGTTTTCACCAGAGTTTGAAATTAGCGTTCTTTTTCTCTACAATGAGGGTAGTCGGATATTTCTTATCATTTCTTTAGTTTTTGTCCATCGTTTGCTCAGACGCGTGTTTCTTGCTACTTTTTTCGATTAATAATGGATACAACACCTCAGGAAGCAGCTCAAGCTGTAGCATTACTTCAAGCAGGCATTGCGCAACGTGAAGTCGCTCGAAGGCTTCGAATCAGCAGATCTTCGGTGCAACGAGTTTACAGACTATACCTAGAGACTGGAGCATTCGATCGCCGTCCAGGTACGGGCAGACCTAGGGCTACATCAGCAGCAGATGATCGTTATATCCACCTTACTGTTCTGCGAAATCGCCACCTCAACGCAGTTCAAGTCAAACAAAGTCTGCGTGACGAACGCCAAGTGGTCATAAGTTCAGATACCGTCAGATGGAGACTTGCTGAACGGAACCTGACCCCAAAAAGAGCTGCAACAGGCCCAGCATTAACGGTAGCACACCGTCGAGCACGACTTGAATTTGCTCGAGAGCATAGGGATTGGACATTAGAGCAGTGGAGTAATGTACTCTTCACTGATGAGACCAGGGTGAGTCTACATGGAAGTGATCGACGTCAGAGAGTATATCGTCGCCCTGGAGAACGTTATTCTCAGTGTTGCATCGAGGAAACTGTTGCTTATGGAGGAGGATCTGTAATGGTCTGGGGCGGCATCTCGTTAACAGCACATACAGCGTTAGTTTTCATCGAACCGATGGACCGTACACGTGGACTGACTTCTCATCGCTACATTACTGAAATCCTCGCAGACCATGTGGTACCTTATAGATATATCGGACAGGATATGCAATTGATGCATGATAATGCACGGCCTCATGTTGCTCATGTGGTGACCCAGTATCAGCATTCGTACGATGGACTGGCCAGCTCGAAGCCCGGACTTGAATCCGATAGAACACTTATGGGATGAGCTGAAACGTCGGGTTCGAGCCCGGGTACCTGTTCCAACAAGGCTTCCAGAGCTGCGAATCGCAATTGAAGAGGAGTGGAATACAATTCCTCAAGATTTTATCGTCAGGCTCGTAAGGTCGATGAATACAAGGATGCTGGCAGCAGTAGTACCTATATTATAAGTGCGAAAGTTTTGGATGTTTGGACGGATGGATGTATGAATGGATATTTGATACTCAATCACGCAAAAACTACTAAACGCATCTGAATGAAATTTTATAAGTAGATAGTTGACATCCTGGAAAAACATGGGCTACTTTTTATCCCGGAATTCCCACGGGATCGGTATAAAAAAAGAATGGATCAGACTCACTACCCCGCGATTTAAATTAACACTTATGTAAAGTAAGATTAATTTTTTTTAGTATGTTACCTCGTTACTCGGAGACGGCTGGACCGATTTGGAAAATTCTTTTTGCGTTGGAAAGGGAAAAAAATACTTTCTAGTTGGTCCTGGAGCAATCGAGGGAACTCTTCAAATATTATAGGCACACCTATAGCGTTTTGGGTATTTCTTATAGTACCTTGAGCAGTTGCTTTCGAAAAGCACCATTTAGGGAAGTTGAACTGATGATAAAGACCACAGATGGCCACTGAAACTACTCAATAATAAGTATTTCGTGGATTGCGATTCGATTACTTGAACACTTTATGCTCGTCGCAATACATACGAGTATGGTGATGTAGAGCTGATGGTCAAGTACAGAGAGTATTTAACCTAGCTAGAGAGCTTATAGGCCGATTTCTTTGAAGAACACAACTCACCAATATGGGTTGGGAGGCGAAGAAAAAATGCGCTACTGCAATTGGTCAGTTCAAGGTCAAGCTTCATAGATATGCCGAGTTAGGGATTGCTCTACTTGATTGAGGGAATGTTATCGATTCGATAAAATGAAGTTTAACATTATAAAAAACACTCAATAAAATCACATAATAATATTTAATCATTATCAGTCTCAATTACAAAAAGAAAAACAAGTATGCTGTTATTATTGATTTTTAAAATTAAATAATTTAGTAAATGTTTTTCGAATTAAAGTTTTAGGGTCCTGATTGTTTTTGCTAAAAAATTATAACCGAGCGTCTATATATTTCTGAATTATGCATCTTGCTAATTCAATCAAATGATTGGTAGTTTCTATTTCATATTGATGAAAATTAATATCCGGGAATAAATAATACCCAATCAGTGATTTTAAAACCGATCTCATAAAATAATTGGAATTATATTTCTACCACTCTCGTTGATCGACCTTTTAATATAAATTTCACAACGACGACAATTTTCTATTACTGTGGTGGATCCGCACAATAACTTGTTTTTAGTGTACCTATTTTTGAAATCGTAAGGCGTTTTGATTTGTAACACCAATCAACGCTCCAATACAAGTTAGGCATTTTATGCTTTATTAGAGCATGGACAATGTAGCCGGCCATATATTATTTTTATATTTTATTTTTTTATATTTATTTTATATTCCATAATAAATATATTTTCATTAAAATCAGTTGTGTCAACAACTGTAGCTTCAGCAGGCACTCGGTAATCATTATTTTTTTGGTGGTGAGTCATTAGATGATTTATCTAATGACTCCTCCCTCCTACATACACTTAACCCGTGGACTCGACATCGAAACAAAGGAACCTGTTTTTTTTTCCTGGGTGGGAAAATCATCGAATGACTTCTCCCGCTCTGGGTAAAGTGGAAGGGAGTGTCAGACTTCTACTGACTAAAAACCCACCCTGTTCCTTCAGCTGCCCTTAAGTTCCGGGGCCGCGGTATCTCAGAACATTACCGCAACCCCGGAACCAAAGTAACTTATGAGGGCGATATTGTAATGCAAAGGTCCAAGTTAATTAATATTAGACTCCGTCATACTATTTGAAGCCTAGAAAGATTGGATATAGGTATCTTATATTATTTTGACTTTTCTCAACATTATATCAATAAAAACCAAACTAGAAACCAATATTCCCTAGTAACCTTATCCATCCTTTTTAATCTGGAATCTTGGGAAATCTAAAATGAAAACATACATGTCACACAGAACAAAAAATATCAGAACTCTCCTTTTTTAAAGTCGGTTAATGTAGATAGGTATTTTATGACAACTATCTGAATTGAATTAACAAAAAAAATAGTTTAATTTTATAATTATCGATATCGTATTCAGCCGTTATAGGTAACAGCACAGATTTTTACGATAAAAATACGAAAGAAAAGACAGGGATAAAAAAAATTAGAATTTCTTCATGTAAGAAAGAGACATTTCCAAAAGACATCAACGCGCGTCACAATTTTGTCCTTGACCACCCAAACCACCACTTTAAATGGACCTCTGCGGTAGCTTATAATCTGATTAAATGGCCTCATCTAGATTACATTTACGAAAAAAAGACGTGTGAAAGTGTTATTTATAACCTATTTGCAAAATAAACATCATTATTTCATCATTATTTCATTATTTAATGATAAATAATTTTCATATTATTTCATTACTGATGAATATTTATGTCATTCATTTGGTATCTAGATGTCTGGGAATGTTTTCCACACCATTTCAACGCGCATGAAAGCATTATTATGCGTTATAAATTGGATACAAAAATTTAAAATTCGTAATTGTTTAGCATGCACACAGGCCTAATACTTGGTCACAACTAAAATGGTTCGTGTATCGTAGCCAATATATAAGAGCAAAAACTCGCATAGTTTTCGTGCGTCGGGGCAACGTATGTGCGATCAAGTGGTTTTTAAATCAGTGGTCAAGTACCAGGAGAACTCCTCAAAAATTAACGGCTATGCATCGGGAAAAGCAATATTTTGTAAAAGGTGATAAGTTGTTGACATTATGGCTTTTGTAACTAGATAAATTACAAACAGACCCACTAAAAAGCGTAAAAAAAAAAAATTTTACAAAAAATAGAACCGACTTCCATATCAAAACACTACATAGTGTTATGGGTTTTGGATTTTCTTTTTTTCACACCGCCTTCCGAAATTAAAGTTATTTTTGGCGTTGTAGTGTTTTGATATGGAAGTCGGTTCTATTTTTTGTTAAATATTTTTTATCGATAAAAATATACAAAAAATCGAACTATAAAGGTTATCATCTGATTACATGAATACACTGGTACCATTGATATCAAATATGATGATAAATATTTGAAGGTAGAGAAAGTATTTCATTTTAGTATAAGTCCACAGTTACCACCGTATTTGTACACCCTTCTGTGGAATTATTTGTACGCGTCCATTAACATTCATAGTAGCAGGAACACCTTCCGTTACAAATGTTTGCCATACGTTATTTACAAATGTTGGAGCACAACAGTCGTCAAATATTTGACGAAACATTGGTCTTGTAAAAGTCGTGAGAACTAGCTTTCACCGCTTTACACCTGTCTCTAGAATATTGACAATTTATTGATCTGATAGACCTTGGATTAGGACGTGAGTTGGATGTAGATACTGAGTTCCGAAGGTTAAAGTTAGAAGACAGAAATTATTTTATTATTGTTGAGCTACTGTTTGCTGCCTACCCCCTAACTTTTTTATTATTTTACACTTTATGCACTACTACAAAACAAAAATGGACTTGCATTAAGTCCGCTCGGCGCGTCCGGACGACTCGTAGAATATTACTAAGGCTTAGGCATTTTCTACGTGTCGTTCTTAGTGGGATGCAGTTATTGAACGTATCAGGTGCAACCTAATGGAATTGAGATTTTATGAATCACAGGAAATATATTTTTCTCCCTTATGCAGGATTTACTTTCCTTATGCAGGAGTAAACTTAATAACTGTTCATAAAAATTGTGACTTTGTTAGCTTATTATCTCTGCTATTAATCAAACCTATTAATATATAAGTACAGTATACCTTCTGTCAATCTACAAAGTAGGTAGCACAGGTCGTTAACGACTGTTAATGCTGCTACCGACTTTGGAAATTCATTGATGTACGAACTTGACTTAGTTCATACATCTATTAACTTTCACATACATGCCCTTAGCTAGCGATAGTGATTAAGGCAATGATAATGTATTCTTTTTTTTACACTCTCCATAAAATTGCAAATTAAAACTGCTTTTAAATCTTTACGCAAAAACACAAACCCGGGGTTGCGGGGAATGTCCTAACAAGTTCCCGCGGCCACGGACGTAAGAACAACTAAAGGAGCAGGGTGGGTTGGTTTTAGTTAGTCCACTCTCTCTACCCAGAGCAGGAGTCATTTGATGATTATCTCCCGGGAGCAAAAAAACACATTTATACGGATCCCTAAAAATAAAAAAGTGCGTATACACGTAGAGTTTGATAAGTACGTAGATACAGTTACTTGCGCAAGTTCTCATTGAGATTGCGTTTAAGTAACGTTGGAGACGGTTTCTGACCTTGGCCAATGAGGTTTTGCAACGAAGGGACATTGCCAACCGTTTCGAACAACGATGACACTGTGACAATAGCACGGACACAATGAATGACGTGACGTCACGAACATCTATATATGTGTTGTGTAGCTGAGGGCTATGTGTTGTTAAACTTTTGTTTGTGTTAAATTGTGTCTCTACTAATAACATAATCGTAGAAGCGTTTCCATATCCGTTACAAGAGTTACAAATCGATTGTATATACATATAATAAAACAACAAAAAAGTATGTACATGTGTGGGTAGGAGTACATTGAATATATAATTCTCTAAAAAAATTGAGTGGGGTTAAGAAACAATATCTATTTGTTATCTGTTTGTATAATCTTCGGAACTAGGTACTAGACGGATTTCAATGAAACTTTTTTGTTCTACATATTTAGTTAGCTAAATTCTGGGCAACATATGTATAGGCTATAATTAGTTTCGGAAACTAGAACACCTGATGCAGAACACAAAGCCGCAGACAGAACAGACAGATAGAGGCTAGTGATAAAAAATCTGTTTATTTTCAGACCACTAAGTCCAGAAAAAATAATTAAATACTCAGAAAGTACCAGGAGAACATAGTGATGAAGACGTGTCATCAAGGGAGACATTAGTATCTATGATAATCAAAACAATGTTGCAGAAACTAGTAACAAATAAGTAATTAATTTATACACATCAATTTATTAGCCTTTGGGTCAACTAAAGTTGCTCATTCTTGACATAATGACGGTACAGTGTAAATATGTTTTGCTGATAACCATCTTGGCTTCAGAACAAACGCAGACCTTGAAATATCACGGCGTAACGTTGAAGTAACTAGAACACAAAAATACTAACAAATTAGCAGCACTCGCGACTTCATTTGCGTGAAAGGTTTTTCCTTCGCGAATTTAGATCCCGCGGGAATTCCGGAATAAAAAGTAAAAACGTGCCCTAAAACTCCGTCAAAATTGGTTCAGTCCTTCTCAGGATTAGCTCGGACAAACAGACAGACAAAAATTTTAAAATTGTTTGTTTTTGTTTTAGTGTCGGTAATAATAAGACTATACACTAGATACAGAAGAGAAACAAAAACAAACAGTTTTTGTTTTAGTGTCGGTAATAATAAGACTATACACTAGAGATACTGAGTCGATAAAAAGAACTTTATCACGAAAACATAACCTCCTTCTTTTGCAGTCGGGTAAAATGTAGCTTATAACCTTCCTTCAGCATCAAGCTATACAACGTGTAATGAAAACCCCATATCTATCTAAAAGGACTGAAGACAACATCTGCTATGGAGTCTCTATGCAAAGTTTCTGCTCAAAATAAGTGACTCACAGAATTGACCCCAAATTATTGGTTTCATATGTTTCTTGAATACCAGTAATAACAAACGTGTCACAGCACTATGAGGGTCATCACTTTCCACGTCACTTACCAATAAAACGACATTCTCTTCGTTCTTCTTAATTTGAAAAATTCGGTCTCTGGTATCAATGTATTGAAATTTCTAATATGCTCCACACATGTAGACATAGGATTAGAAAACCCTTGCCATATCTTTTGTTATCATCCAAAGAAGACGTGCACTCGGTATGTATATACCCTTTAAATTACACGTTGAATAACTTGAAGCTTGGTATGGCATGGTATTGAAGTCCATACCTTTCATTTGCATTTACACAAACAAACTTTTTCGCTTTATAATATTAGTATAGATAATATGTATAGAATACTTTAGATAACTTCCTGAATCATTTAGCCTGGTATTACGTAGATATTATAGAATCGGGCAGAACAAATCAGGACAGAGATTGCACAAACGCACATGCAACATTCTTCAATTTAGCTCGGTAGCTTCTCATATGAACATGTATAACTTCCTGTGTTACATATAGTATCGCTGCACTAATGACAAAGATATTACAACTATTGACTGTTACGTTGTTGTTGCAGTTTCACCACAAAAATACAGTTGGTATTTATTTTCAACCGACGAAAAAAACGGAGGAGCAAGCCGACGAGTATTTTTTTTTTTAATGTATGATCACCGATTTCTCGAAGACGCGTGAACCGATTTGGAAAATGCTTTTTTTGTTTGAAAGGGTATACTTTGAAGCTGATTCCATTGTCACCATGTCAGGATCTGATGATGGGATCCTGGAGAAATCGAGGGAACTCTTCAAATATTATAGGCACACCTATAGTGGTTTGAGTATTTTTTATAGTAACTTGTGCAGTTGCATTCGAAAAGCACCATTTGTGAAGTGGACCTGATGATGAAGACCAGAGATGGCCACTGGCACTATTAATATATAAGTAGGAATAATAAGTATTTAATGTGTTCGGCTTCGATAACTTGAATGTGGTTATTAAGCACAATAAGCTCGTCACAATGCATAAATGGTGAAGTGAAGCTGATGGTGGTGGTGGATGGTTTTTAAATGACCTATTAGACAGGATGTAAAACGAAATGAATGATTATTTATAGAAGCAGACACGACTAATTAATTCAACTTGATTGAATTGACTATGCCGGTTATTCATTTACTTCAGTCTTACGCCTGTTTCTTCCGAGTGTCATCAAGTGACCAACCAGAATAATTGTTTCTTTCTCGTAGATCACTGAGTCAGCTTTATGTGTTTGAATATCTCAGTATTTATATGTATCATCTATGAGGCTAACCGTTAAATTAGGGTTTTCTGAAATAATGTTCGCCAGATGGCAGCAGTGAGGCCTCAGGTCCGGGCACCTGTCAAACGCTTAATATTTTTGACATCTGTCAAATTGATCTCAATTTCGTGTTTACGTTTACAAAGAAGAAAACCTCTCTCCACAGTGTAGCCAGCTGGTGGTGTGAAGATTCTTTCATTATCAAATCTTTATTTTATTTTCATTCCTTACCATTCTACTAGAAAGTAAAGCCTGCTTTTTGTAGAGTATAATTAGGTATACAAGTGTGGTGACGATTGGTAGGACTGTATGGGTTCTCCTCGGGAGACCTTCGTAAGAGGAGGTCGATCTAGATTTCTGTTCCTTTGTCTTGTTAAAAAGTAATATATTGTTATATGGTTATTACAATGGTTTTAATTAACACAAAGTAAATTAACTAAGTACATAATAATATAAAGTTTATAATTGTCTTACGAATACGATCTATATTAATGCGAAAGAAACTACTACTACCATACGTTTTGCCATGAAATGAAATTTATTATGAATTTTAAAATTTTACTTGTTTGCATAATAATATTGTGACGAATTTATATTTTAATTTAATAGTATTTTTTTTTTGTAATAATTTGTATGTCAATAGACAAAACATAGCGCACTACCTAATTTTTTAAGATCTTGTATATAATTATCACCTATGTTTACGAATAAATGATTCTGATTCTGATCTGTCTGTTACACTTTCATGTCTCTAAATCGATTTTGATGAAATTTTGTACAGACATAATTAGACCTTGGGTAAGGACAAGGGATGTTTTTTTTGCTGAAAATATATTTTCAAGCAAGCAATTAAATTATTTGGTTATAGGTATAGTTTTCTTTAGTTTCTTGGTACAGGAAGAACTCGGTGTGAGTGAACGAATAAATTATACATGCGGACGTCATGCATAAATTAAATTATGATTCCCAATTAGTCTTACGCAACATTCTGACACGTCATTACTACATTGAGGAACTGATTGACATCGTAGATTGCGCTTGTGGTCGGAGGAAATAATTTACTTGTTATACGTAGGTTGAGATAATATCGGACTAGACATAATGAATATATTAAATTAAAATAGCAGTGGCTCGTGATCAGGACTCTTTGCCCACAGAATAAGCATATAGCTTTTCAACTTGGCAATCAGGCCAGTTGGTCTTCTGGACAAGTTTCCGGACGATAGCGATGTGGAGATGAATACTTTGACGCCTAAATGCATTTAGTTTTGTGTTTATTAAGTTTAGTAGATGTAAGTAGGTAGTTATTTTTTAAGCAACTGATATAGGTAAGTACAAACATTAACAAATAAATAAATAATATAATGAGTACGAAGTAAATTAATGGAAATATCATAAAAAACAAATCAAACATGAACTTCGCAAAACAAGTCTTTGGCAAAGCATAGGTCGCCTCACTATGTATAGTACTATGCTTTTTGTCTTACAGTTTTTGTGTTAAGTCCGTTTTCGTGTAGTGTTTTTATACTTGTGCCCAAAGATTTAATACAAACAACAAAAAAACACGAGAACTTCGAATTAGGTATTCCCCAAGTCAATGCGTTAAACACAATTTACATATCATTATCAGATTTAACCGAGAAGCCAATTAAACATCTGAAAATTTACGTTCAATGACCTAAAAGTGCAGTACTATTCTGCAATAAATTGCAATACTGCTGTCCACTAGAACCACAGAAGTGACCTTACTTCTGTGGTTCTAGCGGACACAGAAGTGACATTGACAGATATATTAAACGTAAACATGTGTACCAAGATATGGAACACATGCATTGTAGCATGTTAGGCGGTTTATTAATACAGATGATTGTTATTATCATCCTGGAAGTTACGACGCCTTCGCTTAGTTTCCACTCACGTTTTATTGCCAAATCTTTACCATGCATACACGTGTTTAATTCAAGTAAAGCAAGTTAAGCCGACATCTTTGACAGTTGTAACGGGTAGTCACAAGCCAGAAAATCTGGCACCAGTGTTGCCAAGGGATGTTGTGTTACCAATCTACTGAGATGTGGAGATCAGACAGCAATTTGCTCCATGTAAAACACTGGCAGTCGACTGCATCCCATTAAGCTGGCTCTTCACGTTGGCCAACACAGTGGCGAATGTAGTGGCCAATGCTTATTGGCCAGCGTGTAGATGGGGTGTTTGTTCATCTTGGGTGCACAAACACCCCATCTACACGTTGGCCAATTGGCATTGGCCACTACATTCGCCACTGTGTTGGCCAACGTGAAGAGCCGGCTTTAGACTGAACGCCGACCCAGCCATGGGTAATTGGGAAAAAGCTAAGCAGATGTCGACAGGTGTTTAATTTTGTTTACTTGCAAATAAGGTGGTCACGTGTCTTGAAAAGAATTTAATTTTTAGGAAGGTAAACTTTAATTCGCAGTCATATAAAAAGAACGTCGTATTAATTCGTCTGATGCCATTCCGAATAATTAGGTACCTATTAAATAATTAGATATAATAAAAAACACTCGCGTTACCTACCTACTGGCTGTTTGCAAATTTTATTGTGGGAATTTAATATTTTGGACAATGCCGGTGTTATTCTTTAAAAAAAAAAGAATACATTTAAAAATGAATTTAGAAAATTGCTATTGTACAAAATTCAAGAATGTCGTGACCAACCGTTCGAGCGTTCAGTTATTTTTAGACTTTAAAAAAAAATCGCTTTAAATGACATGAGAATCACCTGCAATCGCTTTATAATGCGAGAAAAGACAATCGAGGCATCGTTACATGATTTATAATGCAGTTGCAGCCATTACCTGGGCGTGTGGATTTTTCAGTTTATGCGATACTATAGGTACAAACAAGCAATAATCGACTGTTGTTTCTCATCATTATTAAGTATTTAATGGTCTCAACCTTCGTGATTTACTCAAGGATATTTTAGAAAATATTTTACATAAATACATAGTTAGGTTACTTCTAGGTAAGCGTGCATGCTTCATCTTCGACAACATCATCACCTTGACCTTGAGATGGTGGTCAAACGCGAACCTATTAACCATTATTTGTTAAAAAACCTTATGTTGCATTTTAGGAATGGCAGAAATATCTTGTGCGATGAACTTTACTGATGATTGTACAAAATTCAGAAATTTGCATAGATTCAAATTCTTTGTTGTCTACATTTTGTTTATTAACCAAGACTGCCTAAAAACTTGCATATGTAGGTCAATATGGAACTGAGGATGGTAATCTAATTAGTATAATTTGGTTGTGTTTTAGTATCGTATAAAACCTACATAGTATAAGCACTGGTGAAAACACAGTTTCTTTGAAATCCCAGATACTTCAATTTTATTGAATAGACTAGCAGTGGCGCGTGTCTTCGCTCCTGTGGACTTAATGACGATAAAAACATAACACTCCTTCTTTTCCAGTCGGTTAAAAAGCTTATAGCCTTCCTCTAGCTACTTCTATACCAAATTTCTTCCAAATCCACCCAGTGCTTTCGAAGATTAGCGCATTAAGCAGCATACCACCCAGCTGCTAATGTCACATCCGCACTACTCCAGGACCACCAGTATTCAGTCGTCCTCGTCGCTTGGCACCGGATTGACTCCGCATAGCTACTCGTGAGTTTGAGGATATGGCATTAGCAGCTGGGTGGTATGCTGTTTGTATATGATCAGAGCTTTCCAGTTAAAATAATAAGTTAGACTGCATTAAGTTGATCGCGCGAATTGGACTTAAAGTGCCTTATAACTTACCCAGATTTCCGGTCAGTAATATGTTCCATCATCCAAAACTAATATTGGGGTTAACTCACCGATAAACAGGGTCTGTAGGGAAATGAACTCTCTCATAAAATCTATGCCCGAAGTTGACATCCACTACAACTCCTTGAAGGTCTTTAAAACAATTATACTGGAGTCTCAAAGAAAGAAACCCGACAATTATATGTAAATAAGATAATATAATTATTGTAGAATAAGAAATGTATTGCTTTGTAATGGGTTAGAATTTAATATGCAATGGAAGGATCTTTATAATTTAATTTTAATAATAATTTAATAATTTAATTTAATTTCAATCGATTTAAGTTAATTTTGTAATACTATTTTTTGTTTTAATGTTATTAATTATGTTGAATGCTGGTTTTCCTGTAATTGGCGACTGTATAAGACTAAGGCTGTTTGTTACTTATACCCACGAAATGCTATATACAGAAGCTGTTAGATGACCTTAATAATAAATAAATAAAACCAAGTACTCCTATCACGTCGGGGTCACCAATTGTGGCTATCTATAAATTGTAGTGCGACAGAAAGTCTATGCCTATTATAGGTTTCGTGACGTCAGTACATATGGTAGAAGGTAGATCTTTTACCATTTTGACTGACGTCACGAAACCTATAATAGGCATAGACTTTCTGTCGCACTACAATTTATAGATAGCCACAACACAAACGAACGAACTTTTCCGCTTTATAATATTAGTATCTAAGGTATCAGTGGCGAAGGCTCCATACAACTCGATTCCTACCGGGTTCTTCCCTTTTGAAATATGGCAAATATTAGTCTATTATTTTTTATATGAATATATAAATAGTAATCTGTTATTTTCAATTAAACAAATAATTATTTACGAAGTTACAAGATTTCGAAGTCAGCCACAGGCCACAGTTACTGGAATTCACACATCAAACTTGAGCAAGGTAAGCATTTTTTGGTCCAGCTTCCCTTTTATGAAAATTCACCCTTCGCCATTGATAGGTATGTATATAATATTATATTAAAGCATTACTTCGAAAGTACTGGTAAGTAAACATTTCCAATGAGATGGCACATCGTCGGTCGTCACATGCTATCCACTATTTATTGTGAATGGGTGTCATCATTAGATAGACCATAAACGATAGTGTTACGATGAAGTCGAAAGTTATGAAAGTGTCAGCGATAGTGCACAATCATGTAGTAAGTAATTTGCTATGTATTGCATATGTTTCTAAAATAACATTGTTGCTTAGAAACACGCTATGTCTGGTGATCATTGTGATAAATTGCTTTCCTATTTCTGGTTTATTGCGAGTAGGGTTGCCATACGACAGGAATTTTCCGGACATGTCCGGTAATATATGTAGGTCTTTGTCCGGAATGCGGAGGGAATCCTAAACCGTCCGGAATTTCTACAATTGAATGAAAGAGTGAAACATAAAAAAATATAATATTTTAATTTTAAATTAAAGAAAGTCAGGAATTTTCATCAAATGTCCGGAATTTACTCCGGATTTTCGATTTTTTGATCTGGCAACCCTAATTGCGAGTCACAGGATACTGAATAAAACGATAAAATTAATGGTTACATCGCCTGTGAAAGCTTGGTAATGGGCTCTCCAATGTAGGCTTTTACATAGTTGAGTGTTTTCTATTTAGTTGAATATCAATGTTATTTGGGATATTGCTGAGTTTGAATACAGTTAGAAGTCTTGATAATTCAATTCTAGCTAAAGTCATCATCATAAACTGCATTGACATCAAATTATAATATTTTGTTGTATTATGTCGATTTATATTATGTTGTCCAGAATGAGAATCAGAATATTTATTTGTGAAACATAGGTAACATAAAGGTCTTTGGTATACATAAATATTTGAGCACTATGTTTTGCCGTGAAGGCATACAAATTTAGTATGGAATGTAATTCCAAATATGTACTTAAAAATCTAAACAAAAAACTAACAAAAAGAAAAAATCAAATACTTACAAAATATACTATTTTAAGCTAAATTTAAAATAAACAAAATCAACAATAGAATCCATTCTCAGCCAATACTTTTGCACCAGCCAACGTTTTGGAGAAATCTCATGATGTTCAACATTTTCTTTCTATCAGCATACCTACTTAGCTTAAACACTTAAATGACTTTTAATGTTCTTTTCTATACATTAGCTTAATCGTGTCGAGGGTTGTTTAAATTATTATTCTTTGCTTATTGCATCTACCTACTTTATTTAGGTTTTAATACACGGTCTTCATCGTATTCTACCACAATATCGCTGGTAAAGTTTTTTAGTACGTTTCATACATCATTCATTTAAACGACATTAGCTTATTAACACCCCTAATTTTGTTTCGTGGATAAAAAAGACACCATAGAAAGGATGGTATGATGCAAAACTACTTTCAATTACCTCGGAAGTAGTCATGTATGCCATCTCTTTTAAATATTAATTTTTAAATTAATACGTTAGATCATATATGATTAAGTAATCATAACACTCATAACTCCTGCATTGGCGAATGCAACACCTTTACTTTTGCAAAACCAGTCCAAAAAGTAAATCACTCAAAAATAGAAAGTATTTACATACTTCTGGTGTTATAAATAACTTTATTACTAATCAGAATGATCTAACAACAAATATACAGAACCCAGACCTTTTTTAAGGACGCATTTACGTTTTCTCGCAAATATCAATGTTCTTCTGGTCCCATTTTGATACAGAAGGAGTTAAAATTTTGACAATATTATGGTATCAATTTCAAGATAATTTATTCATCTCCACATTGAATGCATTATAATTACACATTTCTATACATCTTTTTCACACAAATACGTTTTGAGCGCCGCAATAATCGTAGAAAATTACAAAAAATGGGGTCTGAATAAGTACGTGTAAGCCAAATCTGGAGCATATTCTTAACTTCAAAATAACAAGAAATTACAGCCTATGTATTTATCTATACGTTAAGCTAATTATTTTGAACATACGTAAATAACTTTATGATTTATGAGAAAAATAAAATCGGTCTCAAATTTCTTCATACATTTTTCTACCGAACGCACAGCTCCGACCGTCATTCTGCGCTCAAACGCGCTCGTGAACGCAGGGCTGTATCGCTTTCCTCGAAATAATAAATACGTCGAAACCTATAATAAAGATAGTGGCGTCTTGTATACTGTGACTAGAATACGTTGATACTTTTTCGTACCAAAACAAAAGTAAGAACGAGAACCATACATATTTTTAGAATTGGATGGATATTGGTTACTGAACCTAGTATGACACAACAATTATTTTTTAACCGACTTCAAATAAGGAGGTTTCGCAGTTCGACCGTATAAATGTTTTTTTTTTTCCATTAAGTATTTTAAAGAACTACAAATTAAGGAAGGTCTGGAGTTGATCAGATCTGATGATGGAGCCGAAAGGCTCCTTCATCAGATCGACTCCTGACAGTCGAGGGAACTCGTCAACGATTTACAGCAGTAACCTTTTGTTTGGGTTTGATTAATTTGAATTGACGAGAACTTTACACCTAGATAGTTTGTGATTGTCATTAGAGGTCTGATGATGAAGACGAAGGACAGTTAAGGGAACTCCCTCAACGGTTTACAGTAGCTACCTTGTGTTTGGACTTAATTCATTTATATTGATGAGAACCTTGCACCCATATGGGTTATAAGTGCCATTACAGGTCTGATGATGGAGACCATAGACAGTCGAGGGAATTCCTCAACGATATACAACAGTGACCTTTTATTGGGCTTACTTCATACGGTTCAATATGCCAAAATGTTCAGTTCGTACAAAAACAAAAAAAATTGGCCAAGTGCGAGTCAAACTCGCTCTTGAAGGGTTCCGTAGTAACTTTAACTACGCCAAATAACTTTGTTTTTCATAGTGTTTGTATGAATTACAAAGTTTTATTTGCGGTTTTAGAAAATATGCTGTATCTCAAAAATTGCTAACCCAATCTCGCTCAAACTAATTTTGGTTGAAAGTTTACATTAAGAACCATAGCATATATTTTTTGAATAATTTTTATTATAGAAGTAAGAGGGGGGGACACACATTTTACCATTTTGGAAGCGTATATCTTTTAACGATTAACTTTATGAAAAAGTGGTTTTAGAAACCTCAATGTAATTTTTATAGACCTGTCTATTAATACCACACACACATAAGTTTCATGAAAAAAAATATTTTCAGGTTCAGTTCCAAGTACCTCACCTTTATTTTAAATATTTTTTAATTTTTTCTTAAAATCGGAAAGCTGTTCACAAAATACATCTACCTACCAAGTTTGACATGTATAGTCCTAATAGTTTCGGAATATAAAAACAATTTACCAAAAAAATAAACCGACTTCCAAAAAACACTGTGAAAAGTGAAAAATAACTTTAATTTCGGAAGAAAAAGAAGAAATCTATATATATAAAAGAAAGTCGTGTTAGTTACACTATTTATAACTCAAGAACTGCTGAACTGATTTGGCTGAGAATTGGTAGGGAGGTAGCTTAGAACCAGGAGACGGACATAAGTTTTTATCCAGAATTCCCACGGGCTCGGGAATTACGCGGGAAAACCCCCCATGGGAACGAAGTCGCGGGCAAAAGCTAGTTAAAGATATTTTTCACTTTGCAGTGTTTTTTGGAAGTTGGTTTAATTTTTTAGTAAAGTTTTTATTTCACTCTTTTTGGTCGATTTATAATTTACCTACTTACAAAAGCCTAAATCTCAACTACTTATAACCTTTTACAAAATATTGCTTTTCCCAATGCTGGGCCCTTAATTGTTGAAGAGTTCTCCTGGTACTTCAACATCAGATTCACTTCACCATATGCATTGTGACGAGCATATTGTGCTTAATAACCATATGCAAGTAATCGAAGTGGAACCCATGAAATACTTCTTATTCCTTACTTACTTACTTATACAATATGTAACGGAACCCCATATCTATCCAAAAGGGCTGAAGACAACATCTGGTATAGAGTATCTATACACAGTTTCAGCTCAAAATAACTGACTCAAAGAATTGATACCAAATTATCGGTTTCATATGTTTCTTGAATACCACCATAACAAACGTGTCACAGCACTACGAGGATCAATAACTTTCTACGTGACTTGCCAATAACACGATAATTCTCTTCATTCTTCTTAATTTAAAAAATTCGGTCTCTGGTATCAGTTCATTGGTATTTGTAATAAGTTCTACACACGTAGACTTAGGATTACAAAACCTTTGCCATATCGTTTGTTATCATCAAAAGAAGCCATGCACTTGGTATGTATATGCCCTTTAAATTACACGTTGTATATTGAGTAGTTCCAGTGGCCATCTGTGGTCTTTATCATCAGATCCACTTCACAAATGGTGCTTTTCGAATGCAACTACACAAGTTAGTATAAAAAATACTCAAATCACTATAGGTGTGCCTATAACATTTGAAGAGTTCCCTCGATTTCTCCAGGATCCCATCATCAGATCCTGACTTGGTGACAATGGAACCAATTTCGAAGTATACCCTTTCAAACAAAAAAGAATTTTCCAAATCGGTTCAGCCGTCTTCAAGTAATCGGTGATCATACATTAAAAAAAAATATACGCGTCGAATTTATAACCTCCTCCGTTATTTTCTTCGGTTTAAAATGGCTGTGACATACGGACGGATGGACAAACTGACAGACAGGCATGACGAAACTTTCATTTATTTCTTATTAAATTTTTTATCACATAACTATGAGTATTATATTTCCAAAGTCCCCTAGTACTCCTAATCGGGCGTCAAACACATTAATACAAAATTGAAACTAACATCTAATCAATAAGCATGTAAAGACACCCAGCGCTGGTTTTTAGTTAGCATCCACCAGTGACACACGGACTAGGGTAAATGAAATAATATAAAAGAATGCGTTGGATTTAACCAAGAAGACAAAATCCGGTTAGCATTTGCCACTGGTCCCTATGATACATTACACACTGGTTTAGGGACCAGGGGATTCATGTTTTATATAAACCTTTTTTAAACAATACGTTACAACTTATTATGGTCAAACAATATTAAAGAAAATATAATATTATCTTCAAGTATCAAGATTAGTTAAGTAATGTATAAAATCGGGCGAACAATAGTTTGTAAGTGTGTGTGCGCGCAATGTTGTTGTGTTGATACTAGGATACCTAAAATTGAGCGAGTGGTAAACGTAAATGCGTCCTTAATGATAATAGGTTCGCGTTTGACCACCATCTCACCTGATGGTAAGTGATGATGTGGTCAAAGATGGAGCACGCTTACCTAAAAGTAACCTATTCACTCTAGACTTAAAGACCCCTTAAAGACTTTCTAGAACTATGAACTTACACGATGGACCTGTTGATATTATATTATATTAGTACATGTTCTGTGAGATCTTGGTAAAACGAGCTCTTAATCCGCAATTGAGCTGCAATCTTACTTCACATAAACTCTTCACTACGGGTTTATTGAATGATGTAAAAAATAGGGTAGTTTTCAAATCGACGTGCGTATATTTTTTATATCTGTAACCTCAAAATGTATGCAAATGTAATACGACAGTGCAATCTGACAGATCTCACCTGATGGTAAGTGATGATGTGTTCGAAGCACGCCTACCTAAAAGAAACCTATTCACTTTTGACATAAAGACCCCTAGGTTATAGCTATCGGGAAACATAGACTCCGGCAGGAATTCCACTCCTTAGCCGTACGCACAATGAAAGTATTCCCAAAACGTTTTGTGCGTCGGTCGCCGTTTGTAATTTCTTTTATGTAGGCAAATAAATAAGTACAGTTACGTAAGTACCTATTTTCAAAGTTTTATGATAATCGCCCTTCGAAATACGCGCGCAATTTCCAATAGCAATGCCATCAATAAAATCGTAAATACATAACAATTGTAAAAAAAGCAATCGTCTACGGAAGTGAAGGTAAAAAAAAAGTAAATTGTCGTCGTGAACGGTGATTGCCGGTTTTGACATAACGATCACTGGTACACGATCGCGCTGCGCTTGCGTTCCCGTCGATTATTATGACACACTAAATCATACAAAAACAGAGATGTAATTCTGTACACAGAGCAGAGCACCGTTCTTGTATTGTCATTGTTCATGGGTGTAATAAACTGTCAGAGTTCATGATCCTGACGTTACAATTAATTATTATTGTTAAATTCCGTTTAGGTACCTACTTATTTAAGTTTATTAGCACAATTCTGAAAAACTGGCTTTCATTTTTTATCGAAGTGGAAATCCTTTTGGAAGTCCTCCGCTCTAGGGCGGTCGTAGGGGTTTGTCAGACTTTTACTGACTAAAACCACCCCGTGTTCGCACACTTGCGCCGAAGACCGCGGGAACATTTCAATGCTTCCCGAGTCCGCCGTCTCGGGATGTTGAATCGGAATTTCCTGTCTAATGTAACTCTAGAACGAGTGCCGATCAACTGTGTTACAGTATGAAATTAATAGAGGCAAAAAAAATAATTGAGAATCAGATTTAAATAAAATTACCAACCACTTCGTAACTAAAAAAATACCCAGTAATAATATGTTTACTGTGGTGTTTCAGTCTTTCCAAGGCATACGATTCTCCCGAGTCGTCAGCGCATAAAGTTCCACGCGCGCCTTAAAAAACAGTCAGCACCATTGCCGAAGCCCGATCAGGCTGTCGGGACTGCGGAAATGTTCTAACCAAATATCGCGGTCTCAGACCATAAGGTCAACTGTTCAGTGGTTCTTTCGAACAAGGTGAGTTTTTAGTCAGTTGGTGTCTAACACTACCTTCCTCTTCATCCAGACGGGAGGAGTCGTTTGATGTTTTTCACCCGAAAAGAAGGATATAGTTCTATCCAAATACTGTTGAAGGTCCGGTACTCTAAGTAAGGTAAGGTCAGATACCCTAAGTAACCAGACCAGTTATCGCAAGCAGTAGGTATTGTTGACAATCTCTTCGCCAGTAAGGCCGTGCGCGCACTGCCTTGCGTTTTGGAAACGCAAAATCTGTGAAGTATGGAGTGTCATAGAAGTGCGCGCACTGCGGTGGAATAAACGCGTGCGGTAGAGTCACCGGTGGCCCCGGTCATTCTACCGGTGCGGTAGAACTACCGCAATTGCGACCACCGCAAGGCAGTGCGCGCACGGCCTTAGTGCAATTTGCAAACATGCCGTAATAGGCTCTTGCGTCACATCATCTGTTAGTAGGTAACTACTGCAGCCGTGTAACAAGTTAGGAAAACGTAAATACTTAGATACTTAAAATGTGCTTAAAAACGTAGGGTCTTCACTTGAGCAATACCTACTTAGAAGATTGGCTACATAAGCCACATGCAAGCGGGGACTATTACAAAGGAGTTGAAGCGGTCGCCCTGGTCGAAATCGGTCGGATCATCATCATAATCACCTACTTAGCGCTGTAAGGAAGTAGCTGGTCACAATAACTGCTAACAGCCAAACGAGTCAATATCAAAGCTCGTCGTGGTGAGTCCGAGATCGATTGGGAGTTGGGACGGTCTTCAATATCAAGATTCTAAAGACGATAGACGTGCCATGAACTTAGGGGTTACCAAATTTTTTTTACGAAAAGTAAAGTATATTTAACAGTATTTTAGAAAAATGAACAGTATTTACCCGACTGCGCCAGAAGGAGGGTTATGTTTTTCGAGAGTATGTATGTATGTATAATTGTTTGGCACGCTCTGTGGCCTGAACGGCTCGACGGATTTTAGTTTGAGAGGTATCGTTAGATTCGTATTGACTGTGAAAGTGACACTGGGTATATCAAAATAAAAAAAAAAACAAAATGGCGAATTTTTGGCGCCATATTATGCCTTCAAAAAAGGTTTTTTTTTTTCAAAACCTATCGAGTGGGGTATCAGAATAAAGGGTTTTAAAAGGTGATTACAAACATATATACAACTTATATGGTTAAAAGTGTGTTGCACGCGTTTTTTCAAAGTGACAAATATAAAAAACACGTATCAAGAACTAAATCGTCTGCGAAATCTTTCACATTTGTAAACGAAAAAGCTGGAAATAAAAAAAAGTAATTAAAAAAATTAAAACTATAATAATAGTATGGGCCCCGCCTGCTTCCAACTTTTATTTAATTTAAAATGGGCTTGTTTTTATTAGCTTTTCAGTTAGTTTATATATAAGGTTGCAGTCGGGTTTTTTAATTTTTTTAATTACTTTTTTTTTATTTATTTAATGTTAAAATCAATATTTTTTAGAGCTTCTCGCACAACTTATTAATTTACAGTTTTTTGAAACTTCATACGGCTCACCACAATTATAACTAAAATTAACATAAACGAGGAGCCCATTTTTTATTAAATCAATACTTGCTTTATTTCTATCCTCTCGACACTTTGCATTCATTACTAAAAAACTCTTTCAGTAAATGCTGAGTTGGCGGGAACAGAAAGTAGATATGAGCCAATCTTAGTAATATTTTTAAATTCTTCTAAAGTTTTTGCTAATAAATGGCTCCACTTTTGGCCAGTACTCATTTCAAGAAAATCTTTGTCTTGTGATACTTTTTCATAAATTACTTTGAAATTTGTTATTTCTGAATATAGATCATCCATACTAATATTCAATCTATACAAATTTAGATTATCTTCAATTTTCTCAAAACGATCAAATGTGACCAAAGACTTTAATGAGAAACAGCTAATTAAAGAAAGCCAGTTATCTTACAAAAATCAAACCATTGCTCTAAATATAAATTAACCTTATCAATAAAAAGTATGAAGTCATTAATAGTTCTATTAAAAACTTCTTGGGAAGACTGTAATAGTTTTTAATACTTTTTTTTCTTTGAATTAGCTCAGTCTTTAAACCAGTCATAATGTTATAATAATAATAATAATATAATATATACTTTATTTCGGATACAGAAAATCCATAATGTGTTAGTAACAGAAATACTTAAACAACTATATTAGTAAAAAAAAAATAATTAAACAAAATAAATTAACTTTAAAATATCGTCCCATCTTAATTCAAATATTTTCCCTCAGCACCAGGCCCGCAGGCATGCCTGCGGGACCAGTGCATCAGGAAAGGACAGTCTGGTTTCTCAACTATTACCTTCAGGATGCTATTGGAGCTTCCACGTATCCTACGCATCAAGGATGCCGTTCTCTTAGGCATGATAGCCTCAAAACTATCTGTGCCTGCCTCAGCAAACATGCCTGACGCGCTACAAAACCGCGGAAGCCCCAATAACACCCGGAAAGCATTATTGTACTGGACTCGAAGAGCGTTGTAGGCCCTCTGCGTATACGTGACCCACAGGCTGCAGGTGTAAAAAGTCTGGCATTAGGCCTTAAACAGTGTAATTTTCACTTCTTTAGTACACCTAGCAAACCTGCGGGCCAACATATTACATCGGACCGACAACGCTCTTCTCTCTCTCTCCAAATCATCGTAATCATTCAGATCCTCATTCAAAACGTGCCCAAGGTATTTAAATTGAGACACCCTCTTAAGCGCTACCCCATACAGGTAAACTGGAGGAACAGACTTAGGTTTTCTGGAACCAGCACGAAACACTATGACCTCACTCTTCCTGACATTGTACAGGAGTCCATGAGCCGTGGCGTATCGCTCACACACTCCAAACATCCGTCTGAGTGCATCAATCGAGGGACTCAGCAGCACCATGTCATCAGCATAACTGATACTATTAATCACCTTCCCATCAATAGAGCATCCGACACCAGTGCTGCCGAGCTACTCGACCAGCTGATTGATGTACAGACTGAAGAGCCCTGGGGAGGTCAAGCCACCTTGCCTCACGCCACACTCCAGCCCATACTTACCAGATAATGCACCCGACCATCTGACCTGGTTAATTTGATGGTTGTACCAGTACTCGAGGAGATTTATCAGCTCATGGGGTATGGCATTGTCCCTCAGTTTTGACCACAAGATATTATAATGAACCAGGTCAAAAGCCTTGGAGAGATCCAGAAAAGCACCATATACAGGAGTACTTCTGTCAGTATAGTACCTAACTGTGCGCTTTAGCGCCAGAATAGCAGTTTCGGTGGACAACCCAGCTCTAAAACCGAACTGTGCATCATTTGGCTTAAGCTGTCCACTTGTCCTACGCTCAAACACACAATCAAGCACCTTAGCTGTTACAGTGGCCAAAGAGATCGGTCTGTAGTTATCCTTATCTGACGCATCCTTAGTCTTACTCTTCACTATAGGCACAACTATCGTCCTCATCAGTTCTATAGGCAGGTAGGAATGCCTCACGCAGAAGTTGTACAGCATCGATAGGACCCTAGGAAGATGGGGACCTGCACACTGAAAGTGTTCAATGCTTAAGCCATTTTGTCCGGGAGATTTGCCTTTAGTCATAGATTTAATAACGGATAGAAATAGATTTAAAAGTTATGAACATCTAAAATAGTTATTTCCTTCTAATTTTTTATTGTTTTATTGAAAACATTTAATATATGGCTAGCATAAAGAAGATAACAATGAACTACATTATTTTCCAATTCATAATCCAACATTAAGAAATTTTGTATAACCACTGGCCACTGGACAATCAACATCCAAACTAACAAAGTAGTTACAAATTGGTGTCCAATTAAGTAAAATTGTATCTATTTCTGGTTGAAAAATATTGCAAGCATTTTGATGCTGAAAACAGTATTTTGTATACTTTATTTTTGTTAAACAGTAAAAAGTATAATGTAGTCAAAAACAGTATAATACTGTTTTTAACAGTATAGTTGGCAACCCTACATGAACTATCCAATTTCCCAAAGAAATCTAATTAAAAAGGTCGCTGACAGTAATTTGTAGATTTTAATAGAAACAAAAATAGTGTTGTTTAGTATTTTGTATGTAAGTATAGGATTTTGATTAATTTTATATGAATTCAAAAAGTATTCTATGAGCAAAAAACATGGATAAATAAAATAATCCATCATCCAGGTGGGATTAATAAAAAAAAACTATTTTTTTGGATTTTACAATCGCAGTTATCGATATAAATAAAAAAAAATTATAGGAAAAATATATATATACTTCGGAATGCCTGCACCAAATTAGACTTTTTTTTTTCTTTTTGAGTACATTAGTGTCAGGTTAAGGTAAGCCTAAAAAAACAAAATGGCGGTACGAAAAATGCGGATAGCCAGTTCTTCTTTAAAAAAAAAGACGCATTATTTATCAAGTTTGATGTCGCAGTTATTCCGTAGGCTTACTCAATTAACGATATTCCAAGAATTTCGTCTTTGGTTTATTGGTTTAGCTAGTTAGCATACGTTTACTAATTGCACTTTATTATACTTTTATGACTATAAACCAATGACGTATAAAAGTGCCATTATACTTTCTACCATTATAAAATAAATATATTACTAAAAATAAAAAAGCTACTTCATTACTCCTATATTTGTGCAAATTCCGTTAGAAGGTACGTGAAGCATAAGGTGACCCATGGTCCATGGATGGCTTCGAGTGTTCATGTTTTTCTGAAAACGTTCCAAGCAAAATAAAATCGTAACGTATTGAAATAAGATTCAAATTGTACCTATCTTCTTTGGTTTGTTAACATTGTCAGGCCTGTCTCATTCCGTGTGTAGGTATCGAAATGGGGCTAGTCCATAAGGGACTCACGCGCGAGTTTTGTTCGTCACCACTACTTCGCGATCGGGATCCTTCCATAAAAATGGAGAATCATAAAAAAGGCAAAATGCACAGTATCGCTGTGCAGTGTTTAACTGTTTAAACACGTATTGCAATCCAAATTTAACTTTTTTTACGCTTCCTAAGGACTCTGAAAGATATGATCTACTTTACAGTGGTTATTATTATTATCATGAAATATCATTCATGATAATTATACTAAGTAGCTAGATCAGATACGTATTAAATTACTTACGTATTAAAGTAAGTATTAAATTTTGTTTCTGGTAGGTAGGTATTATGATTTTATTTATGTATGTAGACGAGAGTTCAGCTACTTTTTGACCAACTACCTACTTAAAACAATAAATTCGGAGACTAAATCAAAGCAAACATTTAAAAGGTTTTCTATCGAAAGTTTTTTTTTATTCCAGGCATTGAAATGGTTGACAATAATCGATAGACAAGACTTGTTACAAAAAGAAGTTACGAATAGGACAAGCTATTTAGTTTGTTCTGCACATTTCGAAGATTCTTCAATTAAAATAAATAAATATCTTAAAGAAAATGCTCTTCCATCAATCCTTTTACCCAACCAACCTACACACTAACGTACGCCGTGTAGATAAAAATAAAATATTTTCTGTTCTACCTACATACTACCATAAAATAGGTACTTACATAAATTAAAAAAAAATCTAGCTTAGGTTTATTCGAAATATATGCCTAATTGGTAGTTAAATATCCGGATTAAATTATTTCTAATTGAAGACAACCCTAACGTCGCACAGACGGGTATTTTGCAGTCCTAGCCGGGCGAAATAGTAAAAACAAATTCCAACAAAAAAGCAAAAATTAATACTTGTCAGCGAGCCAGGTAGCTGCTGAACAATAGACGACCCTTTCCAGGCTCGTGCGCCTTCGCCAATCAGCCACAAATCAGTTGGAACTTGATCGTTGTCGCATGCGCTCGCGTCAGTTACTGGCTACATTAAAAACGTACCGTGTTTGAGACCTCACTGCTTTTTTATCGTAAGTTATTCAACCAAAACTACTATGGATTATCATAACACAGGTAAGAACAGTTTTATTTATTACGATTCACTAACGTTTACATGTATTTGTAAGGTTCAAAGTCAATTTATAATTGTCACGATTTTTTAAGCAGTTTTTATCTGAATTGTACATTTCAAAATGATTATATTTATCTTTCCGAGTGCTTCCGAGTAACGATTTCTGTTGTAACGCATGACAAACACTGTCAGATGATAGATATATCACGAATTGAGTGCTACTTTATGCTACTTTCTACAAAACTTACGCGTTAGTGTTGGTGTTAGTTAAAAAGTATTAACCGTTATTTTCAAGCAAATTATGAAATGTTTTCTTTTTTATTGTTTTAGGGTTACCATGGGCTCTAACTACAAAGTTGTATCTAGAGAATACCTGTTCAATAAAATGCAACAACAAAAGTTACACACTTTTGACGATAAAGTCGATTTTTTGGAACATTACCTTTTATCGTCTGACAACTTTAATTAAGAACAATTAAGGGTTTTGAAACATAATATTTCACATTTTAAAAGTGAATTAAAAAAAAGGTAGTTGAAGGCAAAAAGAATACTTCCTAAATTTATTACTGCCAATGCTACTTGGCTACAAGGAACGTTTGAGATACCTATTGTTTCAGAACCACAAAAGTATGCCTGTCGCCCATCAAAACCTTTTCATGAACTCTCTGACAGGAACAAGCGAAAGAAAACCAGTGAACTACGGTCAACTGTTAGTCAAGAAGTATTAGTACATGCAGCCAAAACTAGCCTAGAGACGTCTGGCCATAGAAATGCATCCCATTTACTGTCAGAAGTCATGAAGTCACCGAAGCGAGCAAAAAAATACAAACAAGCTAATTCTAAATGTTTGCTAGTTAGTGACACACAATTTTCTCCCTTCAAATGTTTTTTGAAGCTGATCTATCAAAAAAACAAATATTACAATCTATGTATACTAATATTATAAAGCGGAAAAGTTTCTTTGTTTGCTTGAACGCGCTAATCTTCGAAAGTACAGGGTGGATTTGAATGAAATTTGGTATGGAAGTAGCTTGAAGCTTGAGGAAGGTTATAGGCTACTTTTTACGCGACTGCAAAAAAGGAGAGTTATGTTTTTACCGTGATAGAATCCACGGGAGCGAAGCCCCGCGTGAGTACTAGTAAGAAATATTACCCTTGCTATAGCGTAATACAGAAAGAAAAGCAAAAGCGCTATCCACCAAAGTCGTCAATTACTGTGACTGAAACAATTGCAGAAGTTAATTTGCAAGACCTATTAAATCACATGGTTACTAGGCTGCTTACTTATTTAAAAGAAAATTTAAGTTATTTAACTGAAGAAGAACGTGGTTCATTGGAGCTTATTTATAAGTGGGGTTGTGACGGCTCGCAACAGTCCCAGTTTAAACAGAAAATGCACAATGAAGACTCCACTGACAACAACATATTCCAAAGCTGTTTAGTACCGCTACAGTTAAAAAAATTGTATGGCAAAATCCGACTCTCTCCTCGCCACGTTATTGTAGACCAATGAGAATAAGGTTTTCGGAAACAGAAGAGGTTGAAGAAAGCGACGATGAACCCTGGCATTCTTCCTCATCAAATTATATTTTATATACTTAGTTGATCAATAAAGCCTATTCCAAATCATTAATACTTTTTTATTTTAACATCATATCATTATATAATTACTTCCACTGAACATCTAATACATCCGCTATAAAGACCTCCCTCAATATCACAATAAACGTTCTTTAACGCTTCCTGCGTTCCACACAGAGCTCTGGACAGGTCGTCTGTACATTTTAGTAAGTCCTACCTATACATTACAACAGAAAAAACTGCACAAATAATTTCGCCCGGCTAGGAATGCGAAATACCCGTCTGTGCGTCGTCAGAAAAAATAAGCGATACGCGATAGAAAGAGATGCGACTTGTAGGTGAATATAGCACTGAGCGATTTGAGCTGCACGTTATTCTAACGTAGCAAGAGTCCCTATTTCCTTGATTGATTTTTAGTAGTACGACAATCGTAGTAAAGACGCACACACAGGGAGGTCACACAGAGGTCTGAATCTTATCTGACATTAACATAAATAATTAAATACATTCCGGATTGACAGAAATTGCATCAAGTATAAGCTCATTAATAACGACACATTAGCTGGTTTGACCAGAGCTCAAAGCAAGTGATTTTATTGTAAAACAAGTTATGTAATCTCCAAACAGCCCGCTCTTTACAACACTGGCCTTTCTATTTCTAAAGATAATGCAACTGCATGCAGTTTTAATTAACACCAGTCAGGTTGGATAATTTTAACTGACTGAAAAAGTAGGGCAAGATCTTGCAGCCTACATTGATTTATGTATATTGTATGAATAACAAAAACTATTTTGTTCATCCTACTACACTACTTCCTACTAATATTAGTATTAGTATAGTATAGATGGATAGATGTTTGTATCTCTTTCACGCAAAAACTACTAAACACATTTAGCGAGCTAAGCTTACACATCAGAATAATTCATAGGCTTCAGCATCAGAATAACTTATAACGATTTGGAGTAATTCAGCCATAATATAACGATAAGTAAGAATTTGTAAGGAAAAAGTAAGTATCGGAAAAATTCCTACCCTCTAGGAGATATCTTGGTGCACGCTGCCTAAACCGTTGGCGTTACGTGACGATACTGTACCGTGGAATTGTTTCAAATAGTTCCAAATAAAGTCTGCGACAGCATATACCTATGTGTATAAGTATACCTTTTTTGTAGAAGCCCTTTTATCCAAAACAGTAATAAAAGAATTGGATGCTGTTTTTCCAAAACACATTTTAGAGTATTTATCAAATACTTATATCAAAATTTATACATTTGTCGTTTTCCGTATTTAATGTAGATGGAATTTGTCTTTGACACTGAGTTGTTTAGACGATTAGCTTAGATCTTATCATGATAAGATTTACCTGAATGGAGCGCCATTAAGCGCCTAGTATGAGTCGGGCGCGGCGTGCAAAGTCGAAATTACTCAACCGATTTTAAAAATTCTTTCACCGTTTCACGTTATCACTGAGTGATATAAGTATACCCAATGTATATTCCGCTAAAAAACTTTTTCACGCGAACAAAGTCTGGGGCGGAAACTAGTGAACTATACAACGTGTAACGGAAACCCCATATCTATCCAAAAGGACTGAAGACAACATCTGGTATGGAGTCTCTATGCAAAGTTTCAGCTCAAAATAAGTGACTCACAAAATTGACCCCAAATTATTGGTTTCATATGTTTCTTGAATACCAGTAGTAACAAACGTGTCACAGCACTATGAGGGTCATCACTTTCCACGTCACTTGCCAATAAAACGATAATTCTCTTCGTTCGTAGTTCTTTTTAACCGACTTCAAAAAAAGGAGGTTTACAATTCGTCTTGAACTTTTTTTTTTTTATGAATGTTACCTCATAACTCGGAGATGGCTGGACCGATTTGGAAAATTCTTTTTTTGTTTGAAAGGTTTTTTTGTTTCTTTCTAGTTGGTCCCATTGTCGTCACGTTTGGATCTAATGATGGAATCATGGAGAAATCGAGGGAACTCTTCAAATATTATAGGCACACCTATAGCGTTTTGGGTATTTCTTATAGAACCTTGTGCAGTTGCTCTCGAAAAGCACCATTTGAGGAAGTGGAACTGATGATGAAGACCCCAGATGTCCACCGAAACTACTCAATAATAAGTATTTCGTCGATTGCGATTAGATTACTTAGATATGGATGTTAAGCACTTTATGCTCGTCACAGTGCATATGGTGAAGTAGAGCTGATGGTGATGTACCAGGAGAACTCCTCAAAAATTAACGGCTCTGCACCGGGAAAAGCAATATTTTGTAAAAGGTGATAAGTAGTTGACATTTTGGCTTTTGTAACTAGATAAATTACAAACCGACCCACTAAAAAGCGTGAAAAAAAACTTTTTAGCAAAAAATAGAACCGACTTCCATATAAAAACACTACAAAGGCAAAAATAACTTAAATTTCGGAAAGCGGTGTCTTTAGTTTAGTATATATTTTCGTTTTTGACACCGCCTTCCGAAATTAAAGTTATTTTTGCCTTTGTAGTGTTTTTATATGGAAGTCGGTTCTATTTTTGCTAAAAAGTTTTTTTAATTTGAAAAATTCGGTCTCTGGTATCAGTGTATTGAAATTTCTAATAAGTTCCACACATGTAGACATAGGATTAGAAAACCCTGGCCATATCGTTTGTTATCATTCAAAGAAGCCGTGCACTTGGTATATATATACCCTTTTCGTACCACTTGCTCAAAAAAGTGACATTCTATGCCACAAAAAGCGAACATAACAATAGTCATTTTTAATCTGTTAAAAACGGAAAGAAAATTGTACTGAATTTCATTCATCCTCTAGGGGGAGAATGTGATTTAAAGGACGGGCAAAAATGTATGGAAGCCAGCCTAGGAACCAATAACAACAAGCGATATATCATTGGAAAGGTTTTTTTATGTACTTCAACTATTGTTATGGCGGAAAATCCCAAATCACTGTGTGGATAAAGTTATAGCGCAATAAAGCCAGACTTCATTCACAAAAATGCCATTTCTCACTAATTTCGACTCAGGTGTTTTATGGCACCTCGAGCTCAAAACACCTTATCTATTGCTTTATTTAACGTTTGAATACACCGCGTAGAGTATTGTTTAACAGATAACTCTGTTTTTGTTATACTTTGTTAGTTGCGCGTGTTTTATAGGGGTGCCTAATACTTTCGGCCAAGGCTGTATCTCGCTCTCACTGATCTCATGCTACAGGTGCTTAAACTTGAAGTACCTACATACTAAGTCTACTTTATCTTACACATTTTATTTCTGAAAAAAATAAGGTCAGGTCAGCTTGCTCTTTAAAAGAAAACAAACAAGTGAAAAAAAACATGAGATTTATTATCATACCACTATCAATGAATTTTAACTTTTAACAATATTATACTTTGCTAAAGAAACATTTGATACGGTCATTACATTAATGACAACAGATACAAGTTAAGGATTAAAAAGGAAAACCAAACTATTAATATTGCAGCGCGCCCTAAGCCGACGTACGCACGGACTTTTTCGCGCACTGGATCTTCAACGCACTGCTTAGCACCAAGAGTTGAAAATCCAACAGTGTGGTACAACTACCTGACCTTATTTTTTCAGAAATAAAATGTGTGGGATAAAGTAGTCTTAGTATGTAGGTACTTCAAGTTTAAGTATACCAGCGCCTGTAGCATGAGATCAGTGAGAGCGAGATACAGCCTTGGCCGAAAGTATTAGCACCGCTATAAAACACGCGCAACTAATAACGTATAACACATTGATATATTAAAAGAAGGAAGATACGGTACTAGACACTGAGTTTGGTCCTACAAAACTAAGTGATTGCCCGTAGTTGGCGGGCGCTCACTCTCAGTCGCGTACGGAACGTTGTTGATCACACAGCTCAAGAAATTCTCGTCTCTTCGTGTTTTTAAGGATTTTTTGGAATAAATACGCATCCAAATGACTTCTTCTATAGCTAGACAGTGTTTTAATTACACCAGGAAGAAAAATAAGAGACATGGGTCATGGGGATCACTTACTACGTACTTACCTAATACATGCAATCTTATTTCATTCATAAGCGCAAACATTCGGCAACTGAGGCGATTTCGCTCGCACTACAGCGCCGTCTCCTATCTCTATCCTTGTCTATCGGTAACTGTAGGTTTGGGACTGATGACGACACTGAACACAGATGTGTGAGTTACTGTGCATGTATTCGTGCGCCGAGCCCAGGTTTACTGATTGCGATGTTGGAGAGTAACATATCTTCCTCCTTTTAATACATCAATGGTATAACAAAACTTTTTGCCAAAAAATTAAACCGACTCCCAAAAAACACTGCAAAGTGAAAAATAACTTTAATTTCGGTAGTCGGTGCCTTAAGTTTTGTATTTTCATTTTTGGCACCGACTTCCGAAATCAAGTTATTTTTCACTTTGCAGTGTTTTTTGGGAGTCGGTTTAATTTTTTGGTAAAAAGTTTTTATTTCGCTCTTTTTAGTTGGTCGATTTTTAATTTACCTAGTTACAAGAGCCTAAATGTCAACTACTTATATTCATTTACAAAATATTGCTTTTCCCAATGTTGGGCCGTTATTTGTTGAGGAGTTCTCCTGGTACTTCACCATCAGGTTTACTTCACTATATGTATTGTGACGAGCATATTGTGCTTAATAACCACATTCAAGTAATCGAAGTGGAATACATGAAATACTTATTATTCCTACTTATATATTGAGTAGTTCCAGTGGCCATCTGTGGTCTTCATCATCAGGTCCACTTCACAAATGGTGCTTTTCAAATGCAACTACACAAGTTACTATAAAAAATACTCAAACCACTATAGGTGTGCTTATAATATTTGAAGAGTTCCCTCGATTTTTTTAGGATCCCATCATCAGATCCTGACTTGGTGACAATGGGACCAATTTCAAAGTATACCCTTTCAAACAAAAAAAGAATTTTCCAAATCGGTTTAGCCGTCTCCGAGTAATCGATGATTATACATAAAAAAACAATTATACGCGTCGAATTGATAACCTCCTCCTTTTTTGTCGTCGGTTGAAATACAGAGTTATTTTATTAATATAATCAGAGTTAATACTCTATGTGGTGTATTCAAACGTTAAATAAAACAATAGATAAGGTATTTTGAGCTTGAGGTGCTATAAAACACCTGGGTCGAAATTAGTGAGAAATGGCATTTTGGTGAATGAAGTCTGGCTTTATTGCGCCATAACTTTATCCACACAGCGATTTGGGACTTTCCGCCATAACAATAGTTGAAGTAAATAAAAAAACCTTTCCAATGATATATCGCTTGTTCTTATTGGTTCCTAGGCTAGAATGCCCGTTCTCCTTTGGAATACTTACCGAAATTTATACTGAACTACATCTGTTACACCATTGAGTTTGTATATAAAGCATTATACATCTTTTTGAAAAAGTAATACACATTTATTATGCAGTTATGATTATTAAATAAAATTACAAAAACCGACGAGGCCGTATGAGCTTGATGCCTTTGCTTTTCCGACAAAAAAATATTAGTCTAGGAATTTGCCGCGTTTTTATTTTCTTCAAATACATAAACGTTAAGTTTATTTTAATTTTTATAAATAAGTTAATGTTCTAAATAATTATTTGTCCAATTATTTAGAACATTAAAGTTTCGAATGTTAACTTTTAGTTTTAATTGTCATTATTTTTAATAAATGCTTATCTCATATTATTACTCTGTTAATTTTTTCGCAAATGGTACGAAAAGTAGAGTATTTTTCTCGGTGATAAAGCTGTCTTAGTCTTGGGTGAACTTAAATCCATCGGTTTGCTCGTGATTTAAGTTTTTAACACCCTCGCTACGCTCGGGCTGGAGTAAGCCTCGAGTCCTTCGTTACGCTCGCGATTTAAATCGTCACCCGCGACAGAAGACACTGCTTTATCCCCTTGGTTAATAATTTACATTAAGAGCGCGTATAAAGCAAAATTACCAATTTTCTATTTGATTTTACATGAAAAATTCCAGACCAAATCTTAAAATAAAAATATATGAATAACTACATCATATTTTCAAGGGCTCTCTCTGATCAAAAACATAAAATAATAACATTTCCTTGGTAGAAAAAAATCACGAAATAACCTCTAATTCTCATGTTTTTCCGTTTTGTACTCGATATGGTAATGCCTATTGCGACAAAAATTTGATAAATAATTATATTTAAACAAGAGTAAAGGCTTTGCTTAGGCATTTTATGTAATTCCTTTTAGTTTTGGATTTATTACGATAAAACACTTTTGGCGCATACTACGTTTTTATTCCGCGCAAGAAGTCATCTTCCGTCGCTCGTTGCGGGAGCTTCAAGCATATTTCTATTTCACACATCAGTCGCTACCGCTCTGTTGAGACGAGAGGACTACGCTCAAGTGTTTTAGCTGCGCCGAGTTATAATCATTTCAATCGTAATTGTTGTTGTTGTTCGAACTAAATAGTGAAATGGGAAACAAAAAAAAACATTGAAAGAGAACTAAAAAAGTTACAAATTGACAGGATGGCTAATTGTCGAAGGTAAGTTTGTGAGTTACTTGTTTGTTATATACTGAAAAAATAAAAATACATTTTATACTTTCGAGAAAGTTTATGCAGGTGATTTTAGATTTTATTTTGAGAGACACAAGATCTAAATTCGTTTACCTACGCACTTTCGTCGGCCGAGTAGGTAACTAGACATAATAATATGTGGGGACATTTCACACACGGCTGTCTGACCCCAAACTAGGAAGACCCTGTACTATGGGTGTCAGACAGCTGATATACATAGACAAATATATTTTTAAATACATACATATATAGATAAACAACACCCAGACACGACGATATCAAAAATTCGTGGTAGGTACTTTATTAGATTATTAGGATAATAGGTAATAAATTACATTCATAATAGGTAGCTATTTACTTTTGCTATTTTGTTATGTTATTCTTCACGATACAATTTTATGATCATTTTCCCATAATGTAGGTAGTTATGAGATCTTCTAAAAATCTAGATACACGGATGGACAACAATAATGATCTTGCGAGTATCCTATATAAAAAAAAAATTATCTACCTATACCACTTCTTATTTAATATTTTCTTCTTATTTTATTTTCTATGGTCACTCGTAGTCGTAGGTAACGCGGGCAGAATAGTATATGCAAAATAAACACAAGCTTTTAGTTGGTATCCGTGTTTGTTCGATGAAATATATTTATATCGATTACGAACCTATTTAAGTATGCCCATTAGGTATTTAAACCCTATTTTTGTAGATCAATTTATTGTGGACGTGATTGTATAACAAGGAATTTGTTTTGAAATAATATTTTATTTTCAGAATGTGGCCACCTCGCTCGCCAGATTTAAACCCATTGGACTTTTTTACTGGGGCTGTTTAAAGGAGGTAGTTTATAAAGAAGAAATCACTTCAGTTGAACAGCTGCGACAACGCATACGTTCGGCTGCTGACGAAATATCGTCGGCAGGATTTGCGCGCCGATTGAGACGGTCCTTCATAAGAAGGTGTAGAGCGTGTATAGCAGCTGAAGGAGCCCACTTCGAACATCTTGTATATTTTACCTTTGTACCTCCAAAAAACAAAATATATTCCCTTCACGATTAGTTCGAAAACGAAACCCCCCAGAACTTACACTATCAAAGCCCATACGTGTCTAGATCCCACAACATGCACTTGTCCATCACTGCCCCAAGCCACATCTGTCAAGTACCTGGGTGTAATGGTTGATGAGGGACTGAAATGGTACAACCAGATAGAGAATACCGCCTGCAAAGTTAGGAAAACTATTCACGTATTCAAATCGTTAAGGCACTCTGCTGACCAAGAGATCTTAAAAATGGTATACAGTGCTCTGTGCCAGTCCATCATCAGTTATTGCATTCTAGCATGGGGTGGCTCAGCAAAAACAAAGTTTCTAGATGTGGAACGAGCACAAAGGGCAGTACTTAAAGTAATGTTCAAAAAACCCTTCCGGTATCCCACACATCAACTATACTCAGAACATAAAATCTTAACTGTGAGACAGCTCTTTGTGCTCAGAGCCACACTCTGGAAACACAAGCAAATACCACCACCAAACCCAGGCAAACGGGGAAATAGGACAAACTGCTCGACCGTGTCGCATAAAACCTCCTTTGCCAAAAGACAACTTTACGTGTTGAGCTCAATAATCTATAGAAATATTAATAGAACATCATCTGTAGCTAGTCTCAACAATCACGACGCCAAAAATAAGTTCCAAATCTCCTGTATCTTCTGGACTATGCGCAAACCGAGAAACTGCTGTTGCCCTTAATATAAATAATACTAAAAGTCACAAACACATACCCAGACTTACAAATGGCGTGGCTCAGCAAAAACAAAGTTCCATGTAAAATGAAAAACAAACATGTATATATATAATTATAATACAATGTCAACAATTGTACACATGATCACAAACACGCACGTACACACACGCACGCACGCACACGCTCACACACATAATCACCCATACACAGTACACACTCCCACGGTTTCTACTCTCTTACACACTCGCAACGCACACGCCCACGCTTACTAATAGTTAATCTCATATTTTTCTTGTTTATATTCACTGTGTAAATATATATATATGTATATTATCTTTATACCTTGCGATTGTACGGTTTCTTATAAGGGTTAAAACTAAGTCCAAGCGACAGTAGAACACTGCCTCCTAAGACACAGGATATCCTAGTTTAGGAAGCAGGGTTGAAATATTTATGTATGCCTTCCACAAATTGTAAATAAGCTAGTTTTAAGAAATTTGTAAGGTTTTTGTCAAATAAATATATTATATTATTATTATTATATTATATTTTCTTTTTCAATAAATTTGTTTAATTACTAATGTCTTTTATGGTGTCAACAAACCCATAGTGATCAAATTTTAAGGAAATTCTCATTCTCTTTGAGTCTAAAATTAGTTACAGCAGTGTTAAAGTAATTTAATTTTGAAATCAAATTTGTATAAAAATTCTCCTTTAAGATTCGAACAGCAATAACTTTGTACTTTATCAAGATACTGGTTATTATTATACCATTTTAGAATTCGCATTAAATAGGCAATTATCTATACTTATAATAAATCTGTAGAGAGGTCAATTCTGTACATGAAATATATTTTTCAACAGTATTATAGATTGACATATTATATTTCCCTACTAAATTACGAAAGTTAATCTGTGTGTTACATCTAAATCACTAAACCGTGAGGAAGGACATAGGCTACTTTTTTTTACGAAAAACGACGGAAACGTGGACGAAGTCGCGGGCAACAGCTATCTATGCTAATATATAAGGCTGAAGAGTTTGTTTGTTTGTTTGAACGCGATAATCTCAGGAACTACTGGTTCGAATTGAAAAAAATATTTTTAATTAAATACTCAATTTATAGAGAAAGGCTATAGGCTATATATATCATTACGCTAAGGCCAATAGGAGCGGAGCACCAATGAAGAATGCTTCAAAATCGGGCTTAAATTTAACGTTAGCCCAAAGTAACTATTCCACGCGGACGAAGTCGCGGGCAAAAGCTAGTCTAAAATAATGAGCCACCGCAGTGTAGTACATTTTTTTTCGATATAGTCTGGCGGGAATAATTCCGAATCATTCCCGTCGTATACTTCGGAAGTATTCCGAAATATTCCGAAACTTTGGGAATATTTCAACTGCCAAAAGAAACCAGGAAAATCGACCTTTGAAGTCGGTTAATATACCAAAACCTGCTCCTACCTAAGTATAACAAATACTTTTCTGAAAACCGCATCAAAACATGTTTGCTTGCAAGGTTTGCCTTTAATTGTTTTTATTGGCTGGGCTATTAAACGCGTTAAGTAGGTAGGTAATGATTAATACCTACCTATGCGACTCGCGAATACTCGCGATGCGTACAGAGCTACATACAAACGAACCAAAAACATAGGTAACCCTTTTTCAAAAAACAAATAAAATATGCTAGGCCTGGTTTTTTATTCAACTACTGACCTTTATAAAAATAGCATTCAATTTCGAAATAAGTAGAGTACCTACCTAGAAACAAAAGAATAAAAATCCTGTTAATCGCAGGCTAACATATCTACCTATAAAAATATCAACATATATACTTAATCAATCCCATTTATAATAAAACTAGTACTCACGCGGGGCTTCGCTCCCGTGGATTCTATCACGGTAAAAACATAACTCTCCTTTTTTGCAGTCGCGTAAAAAGTAGCCTATAACCTTCCTCAAGCTTCAAGCTATTTCCATACCAAATTTCATCCAAATCCACCCAGTACTTTCGAAGATTAGCGCGTTCAAGCAAACAAACAAACAAACTTTTCCGCTTTATAATATTAGTATAGATAAACATTTATATTTTACTCTTGTATCGTACGTAGTCTCGCACTGAACAATAATTAACCCACCCACCACACAACAAACAAACACGTTAATTTCGATTGAATTATTCGGGCGAAATATTCGGAAACATTCGATTGCGGGGTACGAATCTTTCTCGCGGGGGGAAAATTTCTCCGGGGAGCATCTCCCCTCTTACCGCACCCCGCACCGCCATCGCAGCGCGGCGGCAGCGGCCGGCGCACAGAGGGCTTTATTTAAATTCATTTTGAATAATTCTGATTTAAAGAAACTTTCCCAGAAGTATTCCGGAATTATTCCGAATTTTTCAGAAGTTTTGCAACTATAGATACAGGGGCCCAAAATTGCGTAATTCCGTAGAAAAAAATGTTAAAATTTAAGAATAACTATTTTTTGCAATATTGATTTAGAATGTAATAAAAAATCTTGATACTGATCTGATAATACAAATATTCAGGACTGATATAAAAAAAAAACAAAATGAAAAAAATATCACCAATTTTAGAAATGGTACCTAATTTTGTAAGAGTAAGTACGATTTTTATTTAAAATATTAAAAATATCAATAATTTGGTCATCCATGGGCATATGACGATATAAGTGGGGTAAATGATAGATATTATCTGGCCAATCGACAGTTTCAGAGTTATCCATTATTTACGCCACACCAAAATCACGCGCCAAAATAATATTATATTATACATAATATAATATTACCTTTTGGTATTGATTTTATATGGATTCGTGTTCAGTATCAGTGGTATAGTCACCTCCTACTAACTTACTATTTACGTATTATTCGCGTACACATAATAACATTTCGTAATATTGTATAACGCAGTCATACTTTGAATACAGTTGTTTCGTCTGAATATTATACGTATACTTACTACAGAAGATACGCGTCGAGCGAGCGCGTAGGTACACGCGCGATCGTATTCGATGTGAGGAGCGGGTAGGACAGTGCGGGTGAATTCTAAAATTACACGTTGTATAATACGAGTCTAATATAAAGTTATAATTTGTGACATAATATAATACAACGTCTGTAAGTTGTAATCGGGCTTGTTATGAGAAATACCTATCTAACCTTATTGAATAAAAATGCCATTTATGTAGCTGACTAGTCAATACCTGCCTTAATTGATTACTAATATTTAAAAAAATAAACTGTTCACTGATATTCTTTATTAGTGATAGTGAAAACTGGATATGCCCGCGACTTCTTTCGAATGGGAGATTTTTCGTGCGTAAATCCCGATGCCACGGAATTCCAGGATAAAAAGTAGCCTATATGTAGCGCTATAATTTCCTCTATCTTCCAGTGAAAATCTCACTCAAATCAGTTCCACCATTTCAGAGATTACCCCGGTCAAACAGAAAGACACTCAGAAAAAAAGTAATTTAGTGTTGTGTACTTTACACACTTGAGAAAATTAAACATTATTTTTAAATCACAGACAGACACTTCATTTTTATTTATTATACATGTATAAATATATATATGGACGTGTGCATTATTTTGTAACCAAGTTTCGTACTTGTGCAAACATTAAACAAAGGCTTTGTTATGTACGTTATTACTGTGCACAATCTTCAAGTAAGTGGGTAGGTAGGAACTAAATACTTACAAGTCGTTTTTTCTTTGGTCCATTGTTAAACATTAATTTGATAATTACAATGACACCCCGAACTCGTTTGTGTGGTGATTATTCATAATTAAGTTAAATTTTTCCAGGTGCCTAACGAGGTTTAGGAACATGGCAAACTAAAGAACTGGTCCGACTTTAAATACCTATTACTTTGTTGAAGTTAAGATATCAATGACGCATATATAACTAGTTTGTAGTTTATTAGTACCTAGTATTTGATACCTTTTAAGATTGATAGTTTTTTTTTTCTTCTTTGGCAACTGAGCCGTTGTCGACTATTCTGCCAAAGATTGATAGTTAGAGTTAATTACTTATAACTTTGTCATGTATATTTTAAATTGATAACTGACAATGTAAATGCCTTATATACACGATATGAAGGCTAACTACCAGTTTATCGGGGTGCGGCTGAATTCTAATCTCTGTCACTAACGATAGGTTCTGAGGTAAAAAAATTTTTTTCAGTTTCAGTTCCATGTATAGGGAGCTCCCCTTTATTTTAAACATTTTTTGAATATTTTTCTTAAATTCGGAAAGCGGTTTACAGTATACCTACATCTACCTACCAATTTCCCATGTATAGTAGTCCTAATAGTTTCGGAATAAAAATGGCTGTGACATACGGACGGACGGACAAACAGACAGACAGACATGAAGAATCTATAAGGGTTCCGTTTAGCTCATTCGGCTACAGAACCCTAAAAATCGTCATACGGCGAGTCGGAACTAAAAAAAATGTCGTAAGTTTGAATTGAACTGTCATTTCTTTAGGTCATAAAGCAGTGGATATTTTGGTTAGCAACTTAACTAGGCAATTACGAGGCAATTTTGAACACCCGTGAAAAACTATACAAATGTATTTTAAAAATATGGTTCGAAATGTGCTCGACCCTACGTTCACAGAAATTAGGAAGTGCGGTGTCATCAAATTGATATAACTATTCAATTTAGGAATTATCTTAACAAAATAATATCTGATTAAGTAAATACCTACCTACGTAGGTACATTTTATCTTTCCTACTTAATTAAGTAAAGACTTTGTTTCCATAATAGTTTTATCTTCAAATCGCATTATGATAAAAATAATTTTTGTGGTCGGTAGGTAAATACTTATGCTTTATTACATTTTGCTACGGTCGTTATTTGCGGCCGTTTTATATAGCAATTAGGTAACCGATAAAACCTAAGGTAGCTCCTTGCACTTTCATCAAATAGACGTTAATCAAAACTAGTTTTTATTAAAAAATAATCTAAAGACACAAAAAACAAAATGATCGAAAACAAAAAATATAGGATTTGCGTCCACTAGCACTAGGTACCCAAATGTCAAGACAGATTTTGGCAATGCCTCAATCGCTCTGTGGTTCTCTTATGATTGTTCCTCCATTCCATACCTCACTGTTTTTTTTTTGAGCCTTCAGCCTGTTAATCTAATGATCATGCCAGGCTCATAGTAGCCTACCTCTCTGGTTGTTTTGTTTTTGTGCATACCTACATGCAACCTTGAGCATAATACCTATACTTAATTTACGCATGACTGTATGAATAAAAAAACACTTAGTTTTTACATAAATAGTTGTGTTTTTGTTTATATTTACATTTGGGTAGTTCCAAAATTATGTGAAGACCTCAATAGTAATATCTAGGTACTTGGCATAGCATGTACCTATAACGATTATGATAACAAGATCAATGAGATTGATTGAGGGGCAATCGGTGAATATTTAACTTAAATAATTAATTAGTAGGAAAAAATAGCGTAAATAAACTAGACCACTTTTATTCAATAGGTACGACAAAATTATTGCTGACTAAGAATCAACGCTAAAAAGTCTACTAATCTAGTTCATTATAACCACGAAAACCTACCTATACGTAAACATCACAGACAAATTATAAAAAAACCTACCTTCATCAACGCGAAACGCTGATCATCATCAATTCCAACAACAGCATTGGACGAAGGTGCCATTTTCACAAACTGATGCGAATTTATTATCGATAGTTTACTGTTTACCTATTAGTGATTGGATATTACAGTACAGACGCGTGCAACAACCGCGAGCGCGCGCGAACGAGTGAGCGAGCGATTACGATTACCGATATTATTCATTGAGTGAGTGAGCTAATATTTTGAATCGCCGTCTAAGGTCGTATCGTATCGTGGTAGGAGGCGTTAGCAGTTCGTAGTAGAGGTTGTGTTTTGTTTTTTCTATATGATTTATTATGATAAGAGCAACTAGGAAAGCGCGGGAAACGTTCAACTTGGCGGACGCGTCCTTTTTTAATTTGAGATAAATTATTTTTAAATACGTTTTCAACCGACGACAAAAAGAGGAGGTTATCAATTCGACGCGTATATTTTTTTTTTTTTTTTTTTATGTATGATCATCGAGTACTCGAAGACGGCTGAGCCGATTTGGAAAATTCTTTTTTTGTTCGAATGGGTATACTTTGAAATTGGTACCATTATCACCAAAGTCAGGATCTGATGATGGGATCCTGGAGAAATCGAGGGAACTCTTCAAATATTATAGGCACACCTATGGCGTTTTGGGTATTTCTTATAGTAACTTGTGCAGTTGCTTTCAAAAAGTACCATTTGGGGAAGTGGAACTGATGATGAAGACCACAGATGGCCGCCGAAACTACTCAATAATAAGTATTGAGTGGATTGCGATTCGATTACTTGAATATGGATGTTAAGCACTTTATGCTCGTCACAATGCATATGGTGATGTAGAGCTGATGGTGAAGTACCAGGAGAACTCCTCAAGAATAAACGGCCCAGCATTGGGAAAAGCAATATTTTGTAAAAGGTTCTAAGTAGTTGACATTTAGGCTCTTGTAACTAGGTAAATTAAAAATCATCCAACTAAAAAGAGTGAAATAAAAACTTTTTAACAAAAAATTAAACCGACTCCAAAAAAACACTGCAAAGTGAAAAATAACTTTAAATTCGGAAGTCGGTACCAAAAACGAAAAAACAAAACTAAAGACACCGACTACCGAAATTAAAGTTATTTTTCACTTTGCAGTGTTTTTTTGGAGTCGGTTTAATTTTTTGTTAAAAAGTTTTATAGGATCAGTAGTCTTAGTTTAAGTGCTTTAGTTTCTTTTAATTTATAATTTTGTAGTTTTTTTCTTCGGTAGTGGTAAGTTTTTACTTATTTTTTTTGTTGAAGCCGTGTAATGAACGACCCGCCAGACCCGGGGGACTTTGTTCCCCCGGCAGGCAATTTTGTTACTGTAAGCAATGAGTCAGGCATGGATACTGATGGGTCGTCCTCGGCTCGTCACCTGAAAAGAAGCCGCGTACATGTGTGCAAGCACTGTAATAAACGCCGTCGCACCCGAAAAAACCACGGTTCCGAGTCGTCGGGTTGTGGTTGCATGGATCCTACAAGTCCTACAACTTTAACAGAACCTATTTGCTCTGAAATACCAACCATTACTGCTAATTTTCATACTCCATCCGTAGCTGTTCCCGCGCAAATTGGTCGTAAAGCATACGACAAAACCGACAGTGCACCTTATATTATTCATTTACAGAAGAAAACTATTTCCCCTGATGATGCTACTACATTGCACCCAATCACATTTGGTAAATTTCTTAAACATAACGCCTTTCAAAATATAATTAATGGTAGCGTCAAAAAAATTGGGCGTAATAAAATTTCTCTCGCATTTTCCGATTTTCTGGATGCAAATTCTTTTATTTCACATAGGAGTCTGGAAACAAATAATTACAAAGCTTTTATACCCACTTTTAATGTTACAACGATAGGTCTAGTGCGTGGTATTCCTGCAGAATGGTCTCCAGAGGAAGTTATTGATAATATTACAGTTCCGATTGGTTGCGGTCCAATTTTAAAAGTCAGACGCCTTAATTTTAAATCTGTTGTTGATGGTACAACCACTTGGAAGCCATCCCAATCCATAGTTGTTACTTTTGATGGACAGGTTCTACCTAAAAGAATCTTTATGTGTTATAATGCATTACCTGTTGATTTATATATTTTTCCCACTGTACAATGCTTCAATCGCTGTCGTTTTGGGCACACCAAAATTCAGTGCAGGTCTAAACCTCGCTGTTATAAATGTGGTCAAGGCCATACTGGAGATAGCTGTGAAAGGGAATTAGAAAACGCATCTTGTTGTCTATGCTCTGGCTTTCACAATGCCATTAATAAGTCTTGTCCTGAATTCTCTCGACAAAAACAGATTAAATCATACATGGCACATAGCTCAGTTGCTTATGCTGAAGCAGCAAAAGTATATCCCCCAGTAACTAAATCATATGCTGACACACTTTTATCTTCTCCTTCTAAAAACTATGCAGATACTCCATCAATCTCTTCACCTAATAGAATGCAGGCTTCAAGTAGTTATAAAAAGACTGTCTTCCTGAAACCACGCTCCCCACCCAAATCTATACAAGGTTATAATAAAGAGGCCCATAATGATATTATTAATGATTTTAAAATCCCTCAGCCATCTAATGGTTGTGCTTTTTCTAATAATCAAAATAATGATAAAAATGATGTTAACTTTTCTATAAATGATTTCCTTTCTGCATTACACAATCTTCTTTCTCAGTTCAACATCTCCTCACCGTCCAACGTTGCCTCAACTTTCAATGTACCTCAATCCATTCATAATGGACAACACATCCAATATAATCCAGTGGAACTGCCGCAGTCTAGTAAACAAAAAGAGTGATGTTATATACCTTTTAAACAAATATGAGCCATTTGTCTTTGCTTTAGCAGAGACTTGGCTCAAATCAAATCATATTTTTAAAATTAATGGTTATTTAACCATTAGGGAGGATAGATCTGATGGGTATGGTGGTGTAGCTATACTTATCAAGAACTCTATTCCTTTCTCTATTGTTTCATTACCTCCTCATAGTGAGGAAATTTCTATTGTAGCTATTAAAGTGCACCAAACTTGTTTTGTTTCTATTTACATTCCTCACCCTTCTTTTTCTATTCTTCAAGAGATGAATAATCTCTTTTCTTTTCTTCCAAAGCCTTTCTTAATATTGGGGGACTTTAATTGCCATCACCAATCATGGGGTTGTTCTGTCTCTAATTGTCATGGTGAGGAATTACTAGATATAATAGACTCACATAACTTATGCATCTTGAACTCAGGAGCTGTTACTCGTCGTTCAGATCCCAACCAAAATCAAAGTGCAATTGACCTCTCTATATGTTCTCCAAATTTAGCCTCTTCGTTAATTTGGCATACTCTAACCTCCACTCATGGTAGTGACCATTTTCCAATAGTTATTTCTTACCCTCTTTCCAAATCAAAGGCATCTTCAAGGAGATCTAACCTAAAACATAAAATGCCTAGTAGAAATAATAATGACTGGGACAAATTTAGAAACATTGTTGACAGTAAGCTTTGCTCCTTGCCTGTAATTTCTGATGGCAATGAAAACAGATGTGCTGAAGCTTTAGCACTTTTGTTAATTGAAACTGCAGATGAAGTTTTTCCTGTAAAAAATAACAAAAGTAGTAAAATTCCCTCGCCTCCATGGTGGGACTCTGAGTGTACTGAATTAGTTAACAAACGTAAAGAGGCGGAACACATTTATAACCTTGATATGTCTGATATTAATTTTGAAACTGTTACTAACATAAATAAAGAAACTTATAAACTCTTTAAGAAGAAAAAATTTGAATCCTGGCGTAACTTCTGCTCATCAATTTCACCGAACACCCACCCAACGATTGTCTGGCGTAATATCCGTAGATTCAGATCCATTTATAAGAACCCTTCCCCTATACCTGATTCTTTAGCCAGCGAATTTTTAGAAAATTTAGCGCCGCCTTGGGTTCCTGAGGCTATTAACCCTAACCTGTCCTTACCAATACCAATACTGTCAATAACCAACGGATCCCATAACCAAGACACACATACGACTCTAGATGGCCCATTCACTCTTACTGAATTAAAGGGTGTTATTCATAAAACTAAGGATTCTGCACCAGGCAGTGATGGCATCCCATATTCTTTTTTTGCTAATTTAAATGAAGACGCCCTCAGTTATTATTTACATCTTATCAATTCTATTATGACTCAGTATTTATATGTATCATCTATGATTATGACCACAGGTAACATACCTGTTGAATGGAAACGTCAAATAGTGTTGCCATTCCTTAAACCAAATAGAATCCCATCTGACGATTCTTCATACCGTCCCATAGTTTTGTCTTCAGTTCTGATGAAATTAGCGGAACACTTAATTAAAAATCGCCTAGAATGGTTTGTTGAAAGTAAAGGTCTTTTGGCTGAATCACAATATGGCTTTAGAAAAGGTAGAAGTACCAATGACTGTTTAAGCATTTTAACATCGGATATTCGGATTTCATTTTCTAATAACCAATCCACGGTCGCGGTTTTCCTTGACATTAATTCAGCTTATGATAATGTTGTATTATCAGTTTTACAAAATAAATTAAGAGCCTTACGAGTTCCATTGAATTTGTCTAATTTTATTATTAATATCCTGACTGAACGCTCTATTAGTATGTTAATTGGAGATCAAGAGATATCTCACCTTGTGTGGAAAGGCCTTCCACAGGGTTCTGTGCTCAGTCCCCTTCTATACAATATTTACACTTATGATTTAGACTCGTCCTTATCTGACCATGTTAGGGTTCTTCAATATGCCGACGATTTGTTGTTATATTCTTCAAGCCAATCCGTCGAACAAGCTAGTCAGGCTATTAATTCCGCCTTATCTAATTTGGAGTCATGGTTACATCTAAACGGCTTGGATATATCCACGTCTAAAAGCGCGGCCGTTTTATTCACCCGAAAGAGAAATATTCCCACAATAAATATATTTTATAAGGAAATCCCTATACCGATTAAAGATAATTTCAGATATCTAGGTGTAATACTTGATTGTAAATTAAGTAGTGTTCCTCATTGTGATTATATAGTTAACAAATGTGAAAATCACCTAAACATGCTTAGATGCCTCTCTGGTGTGTGGTGGGGCGCACATCCTTTTTCTCTTAAATTAATTTACAACGCTATAATCAGAAGCACATTAGATTATGGATTATTTATTCTCGAACCGGGTAGTGTTATGGCTTTTAAAAAATTGGACCGCATCCAGTCTCGTAGCCACTACGAATTATTGCGGGTGCTATGAAGTCGAGTCCGATAAATGCCTTACAGGTCGAATGTGGGGAAGCTCCTTTATACCTTAGAAGACAGTTCCTTTCTGATAATTATTTGTTCCGAATTATTCAGTTCTCAACTCATCCTCTCATTTCTAAACTTGACACTTTAGTGACGCTGTTTGATTCTTCAGATTACTGGTCCCATAAAAGAGCTCCTTGTTTAGTTATAAGCTATAAAAAATACCTTTCTCTATCTTCTCCAATTCACCGCTCCAACAAACTTCCCATATTTAGCAGTAGTTATGAAAGTTTACATTTCAATCCCATTTTAAAATTTCACTGTTCCAGTAAATCTGACCCAGTTTGTCATATAACTTTCAATAATTTTCTGGCTGAACACTCGGAATATCATCACATTTTTACGGATGCTTCCAAGCGTTCTCCGACGGGCTGTGTAGGCATTGGCACGTACCACTCGCAATACAATATAGTTCAAAAAATAAAACTTCCTCCGGAGACTTCCGTTTTTACAGGAGAATGTTTTGGCATTTTAAAAGCTGTTGAATATAGTCGTGTTTTTAAGCTCAAAAAAGTCATAATTTTTTCAGATTGTCTAAGTGCTCTTCTAGCCATCAACAAATCTCCAACGACACATAAATTCCAGTCTCCTATAATTTATCTAATAAGGGAATTTTCGTACAGAACCTTAACTGAGGGTAATACATTGGAATTCGCGTGGGTTCCAGCTCATGCTGGAATCGAGGGCAATGAAGTGGCGAATTCTCTCGCCGGTGAAGCGGTGCAGTGTGGGGACATAGCTCCATACATAAATTTCATTTCAGACATTGTAAATCTACCTAAAACTTTTCTTTTGGACACCTGGAAGGTGGCCTGGGAAATCAGCAGTAGACAAAAGGGCCGTTATTTTTCTTTGATCCACCCCGGCGTTTCGGAAAAACCGTGGTTTGGCAGGGCTAAGTTTGGCAAGATGGAGACGTCCGTTCTCATACGGATGAGGCTCGGTCACGTTAGCTCTCCGGCTCATCTTGCCAAACTTAAAATTATCCAAGATCCCAATTGCTCGTGTGGCACAGATGTGGGCGACTTGAACCACATTCTTTTCTCCTGTCCTCTTTATGACCGTTCTTCCTTTCTCCATGATCTATTGTCTCTCCGTATCCCTTTTCCTACTTCAGTTCTTTCTTTATTTTGTACAAATAGTTTTCCTGTATATAAATGTATAGCTTCATTCATCACCATTAATAATATTAAATTGTAATATTTAGTTACTTAGCTTTACAGCCCTACTGATCCTATACTTTCCTAAATTCCGTTTTTTATTTTTATTTTTAAATATTGATAAATTCCAGTTTCCCTACCTTTGTCTCTCCTACACTATAAATAAATAAAATAACAAACATGACATTGGCTAAATGCACAAACCGTGCGAAGCCAGAAAAAAAAAAAAAAAAAAAAAAAGAGCAACTATACTCTATTCAACTTACGAAAAAATAAAATGTAAACAAATCGTAAAAAGAATTCTTTGGATGTCATTTTTGCAATGATAAACTTTATAATAATATTATCATAGCAAAATTTAATTATTTATTACAAATACCCACCTATATTCTTAACAGTTATGAATAACATAAAAAGCTTTTAATTTCACAATTGAAATTGATAACAATATTAACATATAAAATTTACATAAATACAAAATAAAACGTTTAATAAAAAATAATGTAAGCGAGCATGATAAAGAAACTAAAAAGACAATGTTTCCAAACTCGAAACGATTTTATATACTGATAATTTAAAGAGTACTATATTAAAGACTATTTTACATAGGAGCGAGTATTTCTTAATTCGGTTGGATTATACCCTCCATGTTTTTTTAACTCTTGCTGAATCTCTGACTTATTTAAAGTTATCTGTGTTGCTGAATTTATTGACGCTAGCGTGCATTCTCCGTGTTATAAATCGATATTTCGTTGTGTTTTCGTTAAGTTATTGTTATTATTAAGTTTGTCTTGTTTGTTACTTGTTTTGTTGTTATATTTTTTTAAATGAGTGAACCTGGGCCGAGCAATATCTGCACTTTTTCTTCGCCGAAGAAAAAGCGGTCCAAGAGGACAGTGATGCGCTCAGTGGACAAGGAGACTCTTATTAATGTCTACAAGCATGTAGAAGAGACGTGGCCTAAGGATTCTTATCCCTACAAGTACGACATAGCTAATAAAACTGCAGAGATCATGGGGATATCTCGAAGCTCTGTTTTCAAAATTCTTCGTGAGAGGAAAGAAAAAGGCCGTGTGGAATCCCCTACGCCACGATCGAAAAGGCGATCAATCATTGACAATTTGGACGATTTGCAATTGGGAGCTATACGTCGCAAAATCCACACTTTTTTTTTTAACAAAGAATTACCCACCATTGACAAAGTTCTGGAAGCTGTGAATACGGATGACACATTGCCCGACTTCAAGAGGACCACTTTCTATAAAGTTTTCCAAAAACTACAAATGAAATATGTGAAACGCAGCAGAAACAGTGCATTATTGGAGCGGGATGATATTGTCCGCTGGAGAATTAAATATTTGCATGAGATTGTTCGAATGAGGGCTGAAGGGAGAAAGATATATTATACGGACGAAACTTGGCTTAATGAAGGTTAGCTATAATTTTAGTAATCAACAATATTTACAATTTTTATTATTCACTTTCTAACCATCCAATTCTTGGAGATCCAACAAGCATAGTGTAATTTTTGATATATATCTATTCTGACCTTGTTACAGGACACACTATGAGCAAAGTATGGCAAGACCAAACAATAATGTCTGTAAAAGAAGCTCACCGTGAAGGCCTATCAATGGGATTAAAAAATCCAAGCGGTAAAGGCAAACGCTTGATAATATTGCATATTGGTAAGTTCTCCATTAATAATACTCGCATAATTATGTACATAACATCTGATTCCCATATTTATAGTAACTACAGATTGTCACATACTTTGATCCGAACACACTACTTTTGCTTCTTTTACATACATGCATTATGATAATTTATAATGATTCTATTGTAAATGAACAGACCTCTATGTCAACACATTTAATACAATCACCATTCTATGTTTTGTACAAATTATGATTATGTGTAAGAATTCCTGTTTCTGTGTTTTGCTGTTTTTGCCAGTTCAACTACTGAAAAATAAAAACTTTCTGAATTGGATTTGTACTTTATTATATTTTGTTTACAGGATCAGATACAGGCTTTTTGGAAGGAGGTGACTTAATATTTGAAGCTAAGAAGACCGAAGGAGATTATCATTCAGAAATGGATTCATACAATTATGAAAAATGGTTTACCAAAATACTCCCTATTTTAGAACCAAACTCTGTTGTTGTCATAGACAATGCACCTTACCATTCCCGTAGGAAGGAAAAAGTACCTACCATGGCTAACAAAAAAGATGAATTACAAAAATGGCTACTTGAGAAAAATATACCCTTTGACCATTCAGAAGTTAAAGCACAATTAATAGAAAAAATTAAAAAAGAAAAAGACAAATACCAAAGTTACATTATTGATGATATGGCTCAAGAAAACGGTATCACAGTGGTTAGGCTTCCACCTTACCACTGTGAACTAAATCCAATTGAGCTGATATGGGCCCAGGTCAAAGGCTATGTTGCTAGACATAATAAGTCATTTAAATTAAATGAAGTAAAAATATTGTTAGCTGATGCAATCAAAAGCATAACAGCTGAAAATTGGAAAAAGTGCATTGACCATGTCATAAAAGAGGAACAGAAAATGTTGAAAATTGATGGGATAATTGATGATGTGGTTGATCATTTCATAATTCATGTGGGTGATAGTGAAAGCTCTGATACAGATTTAGATTCTGAATAAATATATTTTAAATGAAATGCTTGTTTTTTTCCATATTTTCTTCGTTGTCCATGTAATATTTTGAAAATAATAACAGTGCCAACATAGATAAAACACAAGTATTTTCGAGTAATTAACTCATTACCACAGCATACCTTTTTAATGTACAGTCGGTTAATGAAAACAAAGTTTGAGAACCATTGGTTTGTTTGTTTACATTTTATTTTTTCGTAATCTGGATAGGGTATAGAATTTTGTGCACTCAAGCTAAAACTTATATCCTATTCGCTTCTGCCCAGGCCCTGTCAACTTTGTTCTAGCGGTTTGGATACCTACAGGGGCTGAATTTTTTGTGTTGCCGTAGTAAAAATAAATTTACACTTGTCAATTATGTGGTATCATTAGGATATTATGAAAATATGAAAAAAAAAAACAATGTCAGCCATTGATATTTGATGTCGCTTGTTTGTTTCCCTGTATTTTTAATTTACCTTAATAAACGTCGAGTCGAGCTTCTGGTCCTCCGTTCTATTGTGTTATATTATAAGTGCAGTGATACGTGTTTTTTGAGATAGTGACTCTATTGTGGTCTGCGTATTAGAAACTTGTTTCGAGTTAGGACTCTAATAATGGCTGATAAAGAAAACTCAAGAAAGTGTTTTAAATGTGGGTGTTCACCAGCTGAAAACAACATTAAATTGTTTCGATTTCCTAAACCGGCTATAAGGAATCTGGACCGGTATGTAACACAATCATAATTTATCAAAATAACCTATAATTTAGTAACTATCTACACCCTGAGTTATATAGAAGATTGATCTAAAACTTAAGCTAATTATCATAAAAACATGGGCATGGTTTATCGTGTGAGTGATGTTAATGGAAAACGAGACACATGGTTGAAATCTCTTTCACATGATGCAACTGAAAAACTTGCAGAACTTTTCCTCACTATTATTCTTTGTCAGTAATAATATTAGTCTGGAATAACCATCCCTCTCACTAGGAGTCGGGTGTTGATAGCTGTGCCACAGTTATAACTTGCAGCTATCAAGTGTCTCATTGCTTTTCTTGACTTTATTTCAAGTAAATGATTATTATTATGACTATGTATATATTTTTATTTTCTTTGCACATATAGTCCATAGTTTTGTACATATGATTAATTAGCTATTATTATTTTCAGATGCGAATTATGGGCTAAATATATTTTCCCGGATAGAAACTACTCTGCAACAACATTGCAGATGAAGTTGCACAATGAACACAGAATGCTCTGTCAGAAACACTTTAATGATGCTGATTTTACTGATGAGTCTAAAACAAAGCTACTTCGCTCTGCAGTACCATATGATGTAAGTTATAGTAGGTTTAAAATTGTATAAATATACAACGTGTAATTTAAAGGGTATATACAAACCAAGTGCACGGCTTCTTTGGATGATAATAAACGATATGGCAGGGGTTTTCTAATCCTATGTGTACATGTGTAGAGCATATTAGAAATTTCAATACATTGATACCAGAGACCGAATTTTTCAAATTAAGAAGAATGAAGTGAATTATCGTTTTATTGGCAAGTGACATGGAAAGTGATGACTCTCATAGTACTGTGCCACGTTTGTTATTACTGGTATTCAAGAAACATATGAAACCAATAATTTGGGGTCAATTCTGTGAGTCACTTATTTTGAGCTAAAACTTTGCATAGAGACTCCATACCAGATGTTGTCTTCAGTCCTTTTTGATAGATATGGGGTTTCCGTTACACGTTGTATATGTATATTCTAGAAAACATACTTCAACCACCACTATATTAGTTTAAAACACAACTCTGATCTCTAAAAAATTAGACAAATGTGGTACAGAGCCTAGTTCCTCGTAGTCTATATCATTAGTGCTTAGTACTTGTTGCTTACCTTAATACCCTTTGTGTATACATATGGAATAAAGGCTTACTATTAGTGAAAGTGCAAGAATTAATTTGCCATTTCTAACATCTACCTGTTTCACTTGCATTGCGTAGGCACTTTTTTTTTGATAATAGGCTTGCGTTTGACCACCATCTCACCTGATGGTAAGTGATGATGTGGTCGAAGATGGAGCACGCTTGCCTAGAAGTAATGTATTCACTATGCACTTTCAGTATACTTAGCACTTATGCAGTAATTTTACAGTAAGTTACTTAAAGTTAGGGTAAGTGGCAAGTCCTATGCATTGTCTTTCAAATTAAATGCAAAATGAGTAGTTGCAATATCAATACTAAACTCTATTCTATTTTTCAGTGTGAACCTGAGTTGCCTTTAGCTGTATCATATGGTGTAGAACCTCAAGCTGGTCCTTCACATGCTTTTAGAGAAATTACAAATGAGCAAAATCTACCAGTACTAACCACTGAGCCTATTGTAGTAATATCTAAGGTACATACAAAAGGAGAAAAAACTGACAGGGAGAAGATGTTATATGCCAAATGTTGCACATATTTAAAAACAATTTGCCAATTGCGTAATCGTATAAAAAACTTGAAATCCAAAGAAGTTTTAAAAGCAGTTTCTGATGAAATGGCTGTCAAAAAATTATCTGCCAAAATAACTCCAACATTTGCTTTATTATTGCAAGGGCAGTTAAGAAATTGTAAAAAGAAAATCACTGGTCGAAGGTGGAGTAAAGAAGAAAAAATCACAGCTTTAAGAATGTTTAAAAGGTCACCCACATGTTACCGCTTACTACGAAGGCTGTTTCATCTGCCTTCACCCACCACTTTAAAAACATTACTCAGTAAGGTGCCATTTCGTGTTGGTATTAATAAACCAGTTATTGAATTAATAAAGAAACATATTATGGTACAGAAACCTTCGAATAATGTATTTACATTGATGTTTGACGAAATGTCTTTAAAAAAGCATCTTCATTATAATCCCAAGGATGATGTGATTGAAGGATTTCAAGATCATGCATCACAAGGAAGGTCTCCATTAATTGCTGCATATGCCTTAGTATTTATGATTACTGGAATAAGGCAAAAAGTAAAACAGCCCATTGCCCATTACTTTTCTAGTGGATTTTGTACTGCAGATAGGCTTGCAGTACTCCTAAAGGAGGTAATTTACTATAATATACACTGTAATATACTATGTATTTACTATAACATACTATGTAAATTCAGAACAGATTTTTTAGTTGTGTTTTCTTTTATGCATATCTATTAAAGTTTTATGCAGGTAGATTGAGTAACTATGAATTGTATAAATATGCTGACCAATTGTTTTCAGGTCTTACATCAATGCTTGGAAGCTGGCATAAATATTGTAGCCATGGTATGTTACATGGATGGTGCAAATAGGCGAGCTCTCAATATCTTGGGCGCATCTGTTCAGCACCCATATATTGTATTTAAAAATAAAGAGATTGTAACTCTGTTTGATCCACCACATTTGTTAAAATGTTTTCGAAATTTGTTTATGAAATATAATATAGAGTGTTCGCCAGATATTTCTTCGAATGATGTCATAGGAACAGGTAAAGTTAGCCTATAAATTAATTGGCTGCAATTATCAATATTTTATTAAAATGTGCTGTGTAATTATAGTGTGCTGGTTTTATTATTTACAGGTGTTGCAAAATGGTCTCACATTAAAGAATTTTATGAAGTGGACAGCACTAATGCAAATTTTGTATATGCTCCAATGTTAAAAAATGATCATTTAAATCCTAACACAAAACAGAAAATGAAAGTAAAATTGGCTGCACAAGTGTTAAGCAGTTCTGTGTCAGGTGGAATGTACGCGAAAATTGCTACAGGTATGCAGTTAATGACTATAATACAATTCAGTTGAATCTGATAAGTAAAATACTAAAGAAATCACCTGTTAACTCGGTTCGACTCTTCATTTTTAGGGTTCCGTAGCTGAATGGCAAAAAACGGAACCCTTATAATTTCGATATGTCTGTCCGTCTGTCTGTCTGTCTGTCTGTCTGTCTGTCTGTCCGTCTGTCCGTCTGTCTGTCCGTCCGTCCGTCCGTCCGTCCGTCCGTCCGTCCGTACGTCACAGCTATACATGTGAAACTTAGTAGGTAGATGTATTCTGTGAACCGCTTTCCGATTTTAAGAAAAAACTTAAAAAATATTTAAAATAAAGGGGGGTCCCCCTACATGGAACTAGAACTGAAAATATTTTTTATTCATGAAACCTATGCGTGTGTGGTATCTATAGATAGGTCTTTAAAAATGATATAAGGGTTTCTAAAACCACTTTTTCATAAAGTCAATCGTTTAAAAGATATAAGCTTCCAAAGTGGTAAAATGTGTGTCCCCCCCTCTAACTTCTATAATAATGGAGTGAAAAATCTAAAAAAATATATGTCTGTAGATCTTAATGTAAACTTTCAACCAAAATTGGTTTGAACGAAATCGGGTCAGCAGTTTTTGAGATACAGCTTATTTTATAAAACCGCAAATATAACTTTGTAATTCATACAAAAACTATGAAGAACAAAATTATTTAGCGTAGTTGTAAAAATGTAAATAAGCTAGTTTTAAGAATTTTTTAAGGTTTTTTTTTTATTCGTCAAATAAATAAACATTATATTATATTATTATAGTTACTACGGAACCCTTCATGGGCGAGTCTGACTCGCACTTGGCCAAATTTTTTTATTATTATAAACTAGCTGTTATTGATAGTTTCATCCATATCCTACTTTTTGTATATTGTACTTTATGAATTGACAGATGTAGATCAGATAGTAAATACAACTATTATTGTCTGTATTTTTGTAATTTGATAAATATTTTTTTATATTTACAGGAGAACTCACCTCAGAGGCTGTTGTGACTGCCAATATAATAAAACGAATGGATAACCTATTCGATGCGGTCAATAGTGATTCTCCCGACCTGCGGCGAGGAAAACCTCACGCTACAAATTTAAGGAGTAATACTCCACACCTGAAATGTTTCAGTGATATGAAAAAATTTTTCTTAAATATGAAATATATTGGGAGTATCCGTAAACCTCCGTCTCAGGAAGGCTGGGTATGGACCTTAAATGCCATGGAACGGCTGTGGCATAATTTGGTAAATTCAAATAAAATTGCCAGTTTGGCCACCAGAAGGATTCAGCAAGATGCATTAGAAAACCTTTTTGGATGTATTCGCAGCAACTGTGGTTGTAACACAAATCCGACATGCGGACAATTTCTTGCTGGACTTAAAACGGCTGTTTTAAGTAATTTGTCTTATATAAGTTTAACAGGAAATTGTGAAAATGATAATTATGAAATAATTAATAATTTCAGCAGTATGATAAAATCAGCTGCACAACCCACACGCATATGTGCAGAGCCTGAATTTAACTTTAGTTTTGAATTACCTCAGGAAATAGAGGAAGCCATTAATAATGATAACGCAGAAATTCAGGCATGTGCATATGTATGTGGGTTCTTATTAAAAAAAATTATGCCCACTTGCGAAATCTGCAAAGACCTTTTTATTTCTAAATCTATAGAGAAACATCATTTATTTGTCGAGTTCCGGGAGTACACTGAGATTAAAAAAAGTTTAAATTATGTAACTAAAGAAATGGTTAATGTAGTCGAGTGCTGTGCTACATATAATAATAAGTTTTTAGAGGAAAATGGTTACAGGAAATCTATAAAAAAAAATATAACAGACCAAATGAAATGTTCAATTAATTTTGATTTTTTAAATAAATGTCCAGAACATAAAATATTAAATATAAATAACATTATAAATAGTGTTTTTGCTATATGCACCAAAAGATTTTGTATACTTCAAAATAGAAAATTTGCTGAAGCAGCATCAGCAGCTGCTCTTAAGCATAAAATGAACATAATCATGCATAAATAATAAATAAGCTTATTTTTATATGTAGTAAGTTATTTTATGTTCCTACACAGCACTGGTTTTTCCAATCACCACCAAAATAACATGATGGATGTTATTCAGTTATTATTGTTATAACATTAAGTCTCATAATTGTTTACATGTTTTCAAGTATTGAGTATTGTCAGTTTTATCATACATATTATGTACTTTATAACTGTTTGAGAAATGAATTCTGTAATAATGTTAATAGCAAGAGCCAGTTGTACTCGTTTTCAGACAAGATCAAAGGCTATTTTAACAAGTGGTTTGGTATTTACTCCTAGACACAGATGTTATAATAAATTGCAAGATTCTCTTTATACAATAGGTTGTCTGGAAGTATTTGTTCAGTGAGTGGTCGAGTTTTTTGGGTGTAATATATGATTTTTAAATATAAGGTATGCAAGTTGTATTGTGAAATAAACAAATCTTTAAGTTTTATTTTCGTTTTATTTTCAAATTATGCGGGCATTTTTACTTGTAAGGAAACACATGAGAGGAACTTATAAGCCATGTGTTTTCTTATAAGTATAAATGCCCACTCCGAAATAATCAAGAAATAGGATTAGGGGGCCCTACATTTAAACCCACATTTTGAATCTCCCGCCACGATAATATCGCACGCTAGTTTCTGTGGGCTGAGATAAGAGGGCGCTGTTGAAATCGTTCTCTATTTTTTTATTCGAAGTTGACATTCTTCTCCTTTAGGAGTATATGTTCTGTGCTTCTGCCCGCGACTTCGTTCGCGTGGGAGGGTCTTCCCGCGTGATTCCAGATCCCGTGGGAATTCTATTATAATTTAATATTCACATAGATGTATGTTAAGAAAGACCTGCAGATAACTGAGCAGCAGGTGCAAAACCATTATCTGGAAAGCTATTTGTTGAAGATTGATTTTTATAGCTAGCTAAGCATGTTTAAAAAAAAAACATAAAAATTAATTTAAAAATACTTTATTTTTTTTATTTTATGCATGTGATTTTTTTTGCCTTATTATATACAAAAATCCAATACAACATATTATTCCAGATGCATTGGCTGGGATTTTCATAATAAAAGTTTCATTACAGCTATAAGATGAACACGCACCTGGAACTGGATCTCAGATCCTTCAAGGCTTGATAGACAGAATTATACAACCTTTCTTTTAATCGCTTTCACAATAAAACTATGATTTATTTCATAACAGTAAATACGACTCCTCCCCTTTCAGGCTCTTCATCATGTACCTCCTTATCACTACCCTCAGGGTCTGATGCATCAGAGTCCTCACTATCTCCCTCTCTATATTTCCCAAAGTTAGTTCTATCTGCCGGCATTTCAGCCATTTTGATTCCTGCTTGGGCAAGTAACTTTTCAGCAGCGTGATGAGCCTCTACTTCCTTTAAATGAAAGTTATATTCTTTTTGTAGTTTCAAAGACTCTTCTATAGACAAAACTTTTGCAGGACCATAGATACTCGGTGGAGGTGTTGCAGCTGTCACCTCCCAATGTTTGTGCTTTTTTCTTAATATCTCCTTTTCTGGATTATGAGAATTAGATCTTGTGGTCTGATATGGTTTGAAGTTTCCCGTGGTTTTGGGCTTAGGGTTGACCTCTGTTTTATCAACTATATACCTTACATGGGGTATCTCACCAATTTTTATTAAGTCTTCATTGGTTATTAGGGGCTTTTCAGATGATAATACTTTAACTTGTTTTTCTAAAGCTGTAGTTTGACTGAGAATATGTAACACATCTTCTGGTTCACTGTCATCATCAGAGTCAAGAAACGAGTCATTTTTACCTTCTATTTTTCCGACCCATTCGACTTGTTGTACAACGGTTTTGTCAACTTCACTCAGTTTCAAGTTATCAAACATACGACAAGCTTGCTCTTCATCTTGTTTTGCTTTAAGTTCATTGACGATTTTATCATGAAAAGCTTGGATCTTCGCACCTTTGTCTGGTAGTTTGGATATAAAAGACTTATTATTCAAGAGTTTCAATTGCCTATCACGTAATTCACAAAGTTCTACAGTATTCTTCGATGACAAATCAGTGATCTTCCCATCAATTTCGTTTTTTGGTGGTGGCGGCAATATACCTGGGATCTTTCTATTTATTGTCTTCATTGTTTAATATAAATGAACACAGATTGTCATAATGTAATATATTACGGTAACAATTCATGAAAATAATAGTCTGGACGTTGTTTATTTTGTTATTCGCATATATTATATTCTCTTTCACAGATAACTTTAAATCAGTGTTGCCAACTCCAGCAAAATCTTGTCGCTAGATTTATCATTATAAGTCGCTAAAACTGATTCAACTAGAGACGGTTCCCGGATTTACTTACTTTTCGGTTACTGGAGGCCATTAGCAGCCTGGAAAGGGGATGGGGGGAGGCAAGTGAAGAAGAATTTACTACATAAGCAATACAATCTTTAATAATTAAAAAATAAATTTACACATAGTTGCCTTATGTACAGAAAGCATCAAAATTATCAAAAATGTTCAAAATACCGGTAATTCTACTTGTATGCATTGGAGAACCATTTTCGATAGTGGTATTTTATGTCACAAGTGGCAACCGAATGGAATCTTGTTGCGATAGGAATAGAAATCACTTCACTTCTATAACACGCAGATATTTTGAACACTTTGAATCTTACATGTTGCCTGAGCTGATATTACCTTCAATGAAACAGTCACATACAATGTTGTGCACAAGTTTTAAAATATCGAAATGCTAATAAAAGATAATTTTAATGTAGAAATTTTATTCTTCGCCATCACTTTAAATTGAATACTTCTTCGTCCTCATGCTCATATAACTCAGCTGCAGTGGAAGTAGAAGGTTGAACTTCGCTTAATAGCTGATAGTGATCCAGATCAGAGATTTTTGTTGAAAAAGAATAACTTTTTTTCGTTCCAATAAGTTGTAGGACATCCAACAGAATTTCAAAAGATGCACAATCTTTGTTTTTTCAACTGATCCCTTATCAGAATCAAGGCATTAATCGTTTTTAGCGACAATCTATTGCGTTGTTTAGTTTTTATAAGATTCATAGAACTGAATACTCTTTCGGCTTCAGCATTTGAATGCGGCAATGATAGAACAGTGATTGCCAGTCGTGAAATCAAAGAAAGAGGATTTTCTCCCGCGGCATTTTTATACTGCAAAACTTCGCTCCAAAATTTAACAGTGTTAGAAGAGTTATTCCACTTGCCACTTGATATTATGCCATTCCTGCAGCATACCATCTATGAACTCGTTAGTAAAACCCAATTCTTTAGTTACATCCGCAATCGCATTATTTTTGTTTACTTTTAATGTTTCTTCACTCTTCTTTCGCCGACCACATTGCTCTAATGTTACCACTGGTAAAGATAATTTAATTGCGAGTGAGAGTTTTTAAAAAAGGTGTTAGGCATATATGTTTTGTTATCTTGTATTTTGAAAAGTCGTCAGCTAAGTCGCTAGATCATTTTTGTCGTCAAATCTTTTTCCTTGTCACTAAGGCTTAAGCAAAAGTAAAGCAATTTAGCTAAAAATTATGCTAAAAGTTTTCGATTAAAACGACATTTTAATTCAAATATTATTTAATCAACATTAACAAATATATATGTATATGTTATGTTTTAATCGAGTATTATCAAATAAAATATTAATATCTTGGTCTTCATCCGCAGCCGATGTGCATGTAGATGTGGAAACCTCATTACCAAGACTATACATTTCCTTGGTGCCTATAGAGCGCAGTACGTTATCCGGGACTACGTAAGAATAGCAACATTTCCCTGCCCTTTTTAGGCCGAATCTGATGTATAAAATGGCATCTTCGCTGATAAAATATGTAACTTCAAACAATAGATTTTAGCAATTATATCGCACTTACAGTACTTACAATAGGCTTTCATCGTACCATTTTCGACAGGCTATTTCCAATCCTTGAAATCCAGCATTTGCTTCCACTCTGCCCGGTAATGCTAACTGTATTTAGGTGGCATATTAATTACCAATTAATTGATAATGCACGTAAAACTAACAACTGCACTGCATAAAGTGTAAGAACTTTCATTTACAAAGTAAAGTATTAATTTCACTTTATTCTTATAAGAAATCAAGACAACGAATGATGATTGTCTATGGTATATTAAATTAAAGGACATGTTAGGAAATGGGCTTAAAATAATTTTGTTCTTGAACAACTATCATGTGCGGTTTTTCTGGTAGGGAAAATTATCCAGGATGGCCTTACAAAAACAAAAAAAAAATAAAAGCACCATTATTTAATAAATAAATATTTTAAACCTAGATATTTTTTATCGTAATAAATTATTTTGGCACATTAAAACAAAGAAAAAGCTGTTTAATATTATTTTAAAGCATATTATACGCCTTTGTGTTATACAAAAACATTATTAAATGGTTTTATACTAAAACCACCGTATAATCTCCATGATTTGGATGTATGACATTGATTCCTTTGCCGCCTTTGAAAACATTACCTGTGTCAATGGTTGCAACACTTGACACATTGACAGTTGTTTGTTTACCTACAAGACTAGATTCTGGCCATGGGGTAGGCAGAAATGCTATGTATGTCAAAATCGCCATTGTAAGTTGATGGATGGAGTGTAGTCCATCAACCTGCACCAGGCCAGCGTGTTGGACTACGGCCTCGCCCTTCTCATTCTGAGAAGAGACCCATGCCCAGCAATGGGACAGTACCTAATGGGCTGAATTCATTTTATTTACTGTTAGCGACTGTGTTAACGCAGAAGCGCTATTATTAACAACTAGCTCTTAGCCTGCGTTGATTTCGTACTTTTCCCTTAGAATAAATGATTTATGATAAGGATAATAAATCATATAAGATATAAAGATCTTTTTCTCCTACAATTTGGGACATTATGACCAAGAAGTCGGTAAACTACAGAATGACTACTGAAGGTTATGCGTCTCTTCCACGGTGGGTCAGTAAACCAGTCAGACTAGATTGGATCTGTTACCCTTTTGTAAATAGTCACTCCAGCAGGTCGGAATAGGTGAACATGTGTATTAGGTAGAGAAATAAAAGAATAATGTGTTCACTTATATTTATTCTACTTCTTCATTTTCTACATCTTCCCTAACAATTACATCATCAAGAAACTGTGCAGGCGGTAATATGTTGTTTTGATGCCGAGCCCACCCAAGATACCATATGATCGTCATCACATGAGCACAGCTTCCGACAGTTCGCTTCCCTACTATACAGCTGCAGTAATATTCAGGAATTCTCTCCTCCCAATTATTTGACTCTATTAATTTTATTAAAACATAAGTATAATATACTTTATTGCTTTGATGTCTTGATCTGATCCTGCCTCTAAGCAATACTGTCTCATGTGATGACATTATGCCTGGGACATTTGTGATTTCTAAGCTTTCACTTATTTCAACCAAAAATGTCCCATTTGCACGAATATGCTCCCCGTAATATGATCTAGCTTGCTTTATTTGGTAAATTCCAAGACTGAACAAAATCAAGTCTGACATTTCCATTACAGGGAACATATTTATTTGTGGTAATTGGGCATTCTTATGAAACTGGCTCGGCGTCTATTTAATTGATGCTCAAGCACATAATCACCTAAATAGTTCGGCAAGTTTACTCTTTGCATTGCTCTGTCTAAGATTGCTTGAGCATCAGAACGGTCGGTTATAAGCGGATGGAAATTGTTCAATATTGCTGCGCAAATTCTAAAATCACTCATCAAGTTTCTTGATGCTACATTAAAATATTTATTCCTGAACATTTTGAAATCACGTTTAAACCGACCATTCACTACTTCAATTACCCATCTGCACAAGGTTACAAGCCGAGATTTGTTTGCTTTTATTGTGGACAATTGTGTTTCACCTACATCTAGAGTCTCTGGCTTGTGTACTGAGAATCCTAATGAGGTAAGTAGTCCTATAGCATCCCGAAACCCTCTATCTAGCAAAAACACATCATTTTCTCTAAAATAATTTCTGAGAGCACCACTGGGTGCAAAAAGCTGGTTCATTATCTGGGCATCAGATGTTGTAGCAGCATACGGACCATAAACATCTAAAATAAACCCATCTGTGGTTGCCATTATAAAAGGTTTCAATAGATTGGCGTATTTATGTAAGCTGTAGGTTTTTTTTTGGAATAGGTAGTTAGACGACTTTTGCAAATATATATATGTGCCATCAAAGATTACTATAGGATTACTTTCCTGTGTGCCAAAAAGACCCTGTGGAATCAAAAGATTTCTACTGGACAAGCTGGCCCTTGGAATATTATTAATGCCCAAATGTAATGGAACATATGAATCCAATAAGCAGCCACGGGCCTTCTTTACCTACTGGCAGACTGTATAAGTTGATAAACGAAACAAAGATGCAATGCGTCGAAAAGGTTCCCCAGTCCTTATTTTTATTATATACATACCAAGTGCTGTTTTAGGTTTTTTACATATATTGGACAATTGAGGTATACAAGTTAATATTGCCAGAAAGTTCAAAACAGTCAAGCCTGTCCAGTATCGACAAGTAATATTACTCATGTGTTCAACATTTTCAAAGTCTATGGTGTTATTTACATCCCTCCTTAATAAGTCAAGCATTTTAGTAATATGCCCTGGGTTGAATTCAGTTACAAATTCAAATTCAGCAAGAAAGTCCCAATTGTATACGCTTAAATGTTCTTCACACACCCGAGCATTTTGAGTGATGTACAGTTTTTGATGTTTTAGAATATTTTTCTTTAAATACAATGGCACACGTTTCCTTTCGCGATTCACACAATCCGGAACAAAACAATGAGTAGTGGTATCTGGAGTGCGACTATAACCATCTAATGTAATGCTCATAACTGGTTCTCGGAGAACATTTTCAATGTCTGTACTGGCAGAACTGGGAGGCTCCGCAACAGAGCTGGATCCACTGATGATTGGATTTGGTTCTTGCAGAATATCCTCATTTTCGGTGCTGGCAGTACTCATTACGGATAATCCAGATCCACTTTCTGCAGGTGGTGGTGGTTGCCGATGAGCTCTTAACCAACAAGCATTACATACCCGGGCGTTAGACGGCATCTGCAATTGAAGTTACAATTAGTTTTAGTAATTCTAATGTGGGGAATATTTATACAAACAGAAAAAGTGAGTACAAGTACAGAAGCTGGTCAAGTTAAGCTTGAATTGCTGAAATAAGTTGATATTATTATGGTATACATTTTTTTTTAACTAATTAAAGTCAATAAAGTAGGAATAATGTATACAACAAGCAGGTACACTTACTTCAAGCGGGCTGATTATATTTGCAAAATAAATCCATTCAGCATCACCATAATTTAATTGACGAGAGCGCCTCCCAGTTCTTCTGGAAATGGATATGCCACAACATACACATACTGCATCATGGCCAAATTGACGTCCACCTATATTGCCTTCATTCCTGTTATTTGATTCACGAATTAATAGGCTAACACATTCTTGACAAAGGTGGTCTTCATCAATTACCTAAAACAAGAAAAACGTCGTATTTTAATTTATACCAGAATATGCTCTTTTTTAAGTTAATGATGTTTATAATTACTATGATATGATACTGCCAAAAACCAAGAAGACAATTGCTTGCACAAATGTGTAAAAATCAATAGTAAATACACTATAATTGGCAAATAAAAATCAGTATTATTAAACTGATGAGTAGATAACATGGAGTCTAGTTTTAAAATTATGTGTATGCAGATTTTTAGCTACATACCTGTCTGGCAATCCATTCTTCTAATACAGAGATAATTTCAAGATCCATATGGGTTGCATTGTACTGATATTGTTGTGTAATTGGAATAGCAATCCAGCAATTAATGCAGCGAGGCATGATGGTGAGGATTACCTGAAAGATAAAAACATTACTTAGTGTGGTTTCAGTTGGTCTACGGTAGGTAATCAAATTCATTGTTTTAAAAGGCAGATCTGAACACAACAGACCTTATGAAGTACTTGTTTATAGTCCATGTCTGCGACTTGATCGTTTGTTAGAATTCGTACAAAATAGATACTAACCTTACACAGCAGCGATAAATGGATGTTAATCGTGTGCAAAATCCAAGTCCGAGGGAAAAATCAGGGTCGTCAGTATCGCCGGTCGTCGAGTTTTCAAATCGTGTGCAGTATCAAAGAATCCAAATTATAAGCCAGGTCAAATAAAGATAAACTTATAAGAAGAAACTTAACAAGACAAAAATAACAAAAACACTCGCAAACAAATTCAAATCACTTGTGTCCGTTGAATATTGAATTGAATTTGACACTTGATTTGACGCTCACGATGACAACAATGACATCTAACAGAACAATGTTGCCAAAATAAATAATTAATGTGGGTTGCAATTTAACTTTTTAATTATAATTATTTAAAAATACAATAACTACGAAAGGGTGCTTTTAAAAAAAATAAAAAATATATACGAAGTATCCTTAATTTATGTACTTTCACAAAAACATAATCTCTTCCCTGTTCACAGCAGTTTCGAATAAAATCCCAGCCTCCATAGAAAAACCTAACATGTCCTTTGTATGGGAAGCCCCGAATTACGGTAAAGAGCGTTTGATGTAAAGGCAGGCCCACACTTTGTCGTTATGTTGAGAACCAGTGTTGCCATCTTATGTCTCATGAAATGTCGTATGCAAGATAGTAAAACGTTAGTTTGTTTCATGGTTTAACTTTTATTAAATAACTATTTTATATGCTGAAAAATATGCTATATGCTAATCAACAAATAAAAATGCTAAACAATATAAAAGTACTTATGCTAAATCTAGCATAAATTATGCTAAATTGTCATCACTGGACGACATTGATCTACACCATAGATGATACATATAAAACATACACATACATTCATCCATTCAGACTTCAGAGACATATTATTGCATAGTGATGTGTCAACTCGATTTAATTAATTTAATAGCTAGAGTTAACACGAGTTGTATAGGCTTTGACTCAATTTAACTATTACTTAAACGTAAAGTAGGTACTCAATGTACTCATGGACCTACACTTCAGGACCTACATTGTACAATGATGATCCTCATGACAGTCTCTATTCTTTTAAATTATACCTACTTTAACTAATTATAATAATCTCAATATTTACATGTTTGTACTGGATGTATTCCTATAATTAATTTAATAATTATTGTTATTATCGTTAATTAAATAGAAACGTTTATGTTTCTAGATGCGATGTTAATTATCAAATCAAACAATCGCCTGGTTCATTCCCTACTCGGTGTCTCTTCTGATACTATCACGCCATTTCTGGCCATTTTGTGTCATATCTGCATATATTTAGACCTCATTTAATTCTGTTATGGTGTACAATAGAGAGTATATCTATCTATCTCTAAGATCTATACCGATGATAATTATATATATAATAAAAAAGATATAATTATATATATATAATTACATACAATATAAACACAGATATATAGAATAAATTATGTCACATATAATTATTTAATTTTTAATAATCTTCTTGTCTCCTATTCATTTTAAATTTGCGGTGCCCGACAGGGTCCACAATTTTTTCCTTTTTATCCGACTGCAATTGAAGGGTTATGTTTTTCGCGTGTATCTTGAATGTATGTTTGTAATATTCTTTATTACCTCATATCTCCAGAACTTCTAAACGAATTTACACAATTGAGGTATCGTTAGATTTGTCTTAGCAGCCCAAGTGTTCTTAGATAGGTGAAATTTGAAAAAATTAAACATAGCGACTGTGCGAAGCCATTATACATGGTGAAAAAAATATTTTCTCGAATGCTACGATATGGGTATCAAATTAAAGGGCTTGACACAAGGAATTCAAAAATGTATATTATGTTTATCATTAGTGTAATACTAGCAAAAATAATACACAAGAGAATGTGTTGAATGTTTAAAAACATGGACCTCGCCTTTTCACTTTCTGAATCCGGTGGGGTGCCAATGTGACACGACCTAGAAAACTAAAAAATTGTTATTATAATTAATATTTAAACTGAAAAATGTGACAAGCAGGCGAGACCCAATTGAACATATTTCTCTTTAAATGGGGATGGGTCCGCCTGATTGTTACTTTTTGAAATAAAAATGTGTTTGTTTCTTGTATTTCAGTTGAGCAGTCGGGTTTTTTAGATTTTTTAAATAACTTTTTTTTTGTATTTATTATCACTTGTATGTGTATGTTATGCATTGCAATAAAAACTAAATATATTTTATTTTATTTTATTTATTTTATAAATTTTAAGGAAACTTACAGCTAATACATTTGAGTGATCATTGACAATATGTAGAAAAAGGCCAATTACAAGCTTCCGCTAATAAACAGTTATATGTAACACAGATACGACGGCGGATGTCGCACGGTCATGGACAAGTACATACATATTATGAAGTAAAACATGCATAAATCAGTACAAAATGTATATATATCATTTGATAGAAATGAAAGAAAAAAAAAAAAAATGTTAAGTCATCATTTGTCAAAGAAAAGGCTACATAGGTGTTTTTTTAATTGCTGAACACTGGTTCTGAATAAATCCAACTCCGTGTCCTGGCACACCATATTGAAAGTTCGACAAGCTCGTAACATAAACGAATTTTGCCTATAGGCAGTTTTTACACGTGGTACATGAAGAATATGTGGTCGTCTAAGAAACACAGATGGCACGCGAAGTCCAATCTTGGCCAACAGCTCGGGGACGTCAGTGGACCCGTTCAATAAACTAAATAGGAAAGTGAGATCTGCGATACGTCTGCGCTCGTGCAATGGCAGAATATGAAATTTCTTACACCTACTTATATAGTTAGGAAGATAACAATTGGAACGATATTGAGTGTACCTTAAAAATCGCCTTTGAATGCTTTCAAGGCGATTAATGTAGATATTATACTTCGGATTCCAAATTTGACAAGCATATTCCAGATGGCTACGGACAAAAGCACAGTAAAGGATTTTAATTGTTTTCACATTCTTAAACTCCGAGGATACCCTCAAAATAAACCCTAAAGCCTTGGAGGCCTTATTAACAACATTATTAATATGAGCATCAAATAACAGCTTTGAGTCAAATGTTACTCCGAGATCCTTTATGACGTTCACTCTGGCAATTGAGGTATTCGACAACTTGTAGTCATAAATAATTGGATTTTGCTTACGAGTAAAGGTGCATACATAACATTTGGATATATTTAGATCCAGCCTATTTCTGACGCAGTAGTTATGGAACCTACCCAGATCCTCTTGTAATAGGTGTGCATCCTCAGTGGTTGACACTTGGCTAAGAATTTTCATGTCATCGGCATACAGTAAGATTTTAGAGTTTAGGAAACAAGAGGCTATATCATTAACAAAAATATTGAATAGCAGAGGTCCCAATAGGGATCCTTGTGGAACCCCCGATGGGACGTACATCTCTCTCGAGGTATACCCATTCAGAACTACAGTCTGGCATCTATTTTCTACGTAAGATTTGAACCATCTGTACAAATTACCTCTCACACCGACTAATAGTAGTTTGCGCATTAGATGCGCATGATCAATTCGATCGAAACACTTACTGTAATCGGTATATATAACGTCAACCTGAGACCTTCTGGACATATGCTCTGACAGATAATCACTACACACAACGAGATTGGATGATGTTCTGAGAAACTAAGTTTAAGCGACAAAGACAATTGTACATGTACTATTTTCTCCATGATTTTGGCAAATATGCAGAGTTTGGAGATCGGTCTGTAATTATCAACGCTGTCCTTAGGTCCCTTTTTATGAATTGGTGTTATATACGCCGACTTCCAGATAGTAGGCACAACTCCCAAGTCAAATGACCGTTTAAATAATATTGTTAATGGAACTGACAGACACCTGGCACATTTTGTTATGAAAATTGGTGAGATATTGTCCGGGCCCGCAGATTTGTTAATGTTAACTTGCTTTAACAACCGAAATACTTCCTCCTCCCGCACATCAATGGAGCAGATATCTGACATAATGGATGTGGACTGATCATCAAGTTGGTCTCTTTCCAAAGTGGACAACCCAAATGAGTCAGATCGCTCCTGGAAGTTAGAAAAGAAATAGTCCCCAAACATATTGCAGATTTCCTCGCCATTACTAGACGAGATGTCACCAAATTTAAGCACTGATGGGTAACAGTTGGTTTGCTGTTTGGATTTAACGTATTGCCAAAAAGCCCTAGGATTTTTAGTAATGGCAAACTCAATGTTTGCTAAGTGGTTATCAAACATTTCTTTCTCCATATCTTTGGCCCGTTGACGCAAGGTAGTAAAAGACTGAAAGTCCGAAAGATTTCCATATTTTTTAAATTTTGAATGATATTTAGCCTTTTCTTTAAGAACTTTAATAAGAGGGCTTTTGTACCAAGGTGGATACTTACCACTCGGAACAATAATTTTAGATGGAATATATGTATTATGAAGCAAATTGATGGTGTCATAAAAGAATTTAACAGCTTCTTCGAGAGGTCTACAATTTAGTTCTAATGGCCAATCAATTGGCATAATGTCTTGATTTATAGCAGCATAATCCCCTTGAGCATACAAGAGCTTGACTCGAGGCCGAGAATGTGTTAAGTTTGAAGAGGAGGTATTCCAAAATAAAGGTCCGAATCCCCAAATATAAAGATAAGAAGTTGTGGAAAGCGTAATATTATATATTAGTAATTAGCAAACACATTAAAGCACATACGAAGTTATATAATTTTTCAATCTGACACATATTCGAAAATATATGTCAACCGACAGATATAAATCTATGGATTTTAATAGACACAATCAAAGAGGTCTCTCTTCACATCCACCAAACTTTTAAGAAATAAACGTAGTGTTATTTCATTGTCTCTAGTCCTATCTTCTTAGTTAACTGCTGCAATTTTGGACCGTATAATGGCTTCGTGAAAAGATCTGCCAGCTGCAGTTCACTGGGTACATGCTTGATGCGCAATTCCTTGTTTGCAACGCATTCCCGGATGAAGAAGTGCTTAAGCTTTATGTGCTTTGTTCTTGTGTGAAACTGGTATGGGGGATTTTCAGACAGTTTGATTGCCGATTCGTTATCCACACATATCAGGGGCACTTCTTTTAATTTGGCGATTTCTTTTAATAATCCCTTGAGCCAAAGTACTTCTTTCACAGTTTCAGTCAGGGCCACTAATTCAGCTTCAGTTGATGAGAGCGAAACTCCATTTTGTTTCTTGCTCTTCCACAAGATTGGACCGTTGTACAAAAATACCATTCCAGTGGTTGAATGACCAGTAGCGGCGTCTCCTCCATAGTCAGCGTCGCTGTATCCTAGGAGTATATCATTCTCACCCGATTTCTTGAATATCAGTGCCTTGTCAGCCGTACCCTTAAGGTATCTGAATATTCGCTTAAGATTCTTTACGTCGAGTTTACTTGGCCTTTCGAGATGTCTGGACACAACACTCACTGCGTAAGAAATGTCGGGTCTCGTAGCGACCATCAAATATGCTAAGGCACCAACAGCTTGCCTATAGGGGAAGTTACTGTCGTCTGGTAGACTATCTCCATCCTCTTCTTCTTGAGTTGCTTTCACGGCTGGTGTTGGGACTGGTTTACTGTTAGCCATTCCGTATTTGTCCAAAATCTTTTTGATATAAGACTTTTGGTCAAGTGTAATGGTTCCGTCTTTTGCCTTGTGAATTTCCATGCAAAGAAAATACGATGCTGTCTTCGTCGTAATCTTAAAACGAGTCTTGAGTTTTTCGATGAAGTTTCTGCCAGTCTTCTCATTAGACGAGACTACTAAACCATCATCGACGTATAAGGCTATCAAAACATTTTTTCGAATGTAGAAGCAAGGGTCTTGCGTACTCTGTTTAAAGCCGGATTCAATTAAATAGTCGGAAATACATGTATTCCAGCATAAAGGTGCCTGTTTTAGTCCGTATAGACTCCTTTTAAGTTTACAGACTCTCTTTGTGCCATCTTTGTAACCTTCTGGTTGTACCATGTATATTTCCTCTTTCACTGTACCGTTTAGAAAAGCAGTCGATACATCAAATTGTTGCAGACACATGTTTTCTTTTGCAGCCAGACCTAGTACGGCTCTTATTGTGCTAAGACGTACAACAGGGCTGAATGTTCTGTCGTAATCAATCCCTGATTTCTGTGAAAAACCTTTTACTACTAGTCTAGCTTTATACCTTTCAACTGTGCCGTCTGGGTTCGTTTTAATCTTGTAGACCCATTTACATTGTAAAGCTTTTCTTCCTTTTGGCAAGTCTACTAGTTCCCATGTTTTATTCTCATCCAAAGAGGTGAGCTCACTTTGCATTGCGTCTAGCCAGTTTGATTTATCAGCACAGTTCATGGCTTCGTGATATGTCTGTGGTTCTATAGGTTTCTCTGAGTCAATAACTGCCATGATGAAATCGTCGAACCTTGCCGGTGGAACTATACGTGTTCTGTCACGGAGTTGTCTTTGGTTACGTTCGGGTTCTTCATGTTCATTTTCACTATTGTCGTGAGCAGCTACATTTTCAGTGAGATTTTCATGTCTGTCTTCAACATCATTGTAATCCTCTTCTGAAGCAGACTCGTAGTCACTTTGTACATTTTCAGTACTGTCGACTATATTTTCTTGCAGACTGTCATTGTTTGGCGCGTTTGATTGCTCTTGCGCACTGTTGTGTTGCTGTAGGGCGTCATTAGGTTGCAGAAGTATGATCCCAGTTTCATCATCATCGTCACGATTGCCATTTTTAAGGTTTACTGGCGAGTCAAATAGATCAGATATTTGTGCAGTGTTTTGTTCTGAGTAGAACATCTTTTTCATCACTCTAATATCCTTACTGATGATGATATTTCTTTTGGTAGGTACGTAGATTCTGAAAGCCTTGGATGTTTCAGAATATCCTACGAACATGCCTGGGATTGCCTTTGATGCAAATTTATGTTGGTTAGAGCCTTTTAAAAGAATGAATGTTTTAGAGCCAAATATATACAAATGGTTTATGCACGGTTTCCTGCCGACCCATTTTTCAAAAGGTGTCACTCCTTCGATGCTCTGGTTTATTGCCCTGTTTGATAGATAGTTGGCAGTAAGAACAGCTTCACCCCACAAGTATAACGGAGCTTTCGACTCTAGCATCATTGCTCTTCCTTTTTCGATCAATGTGCGATTTTTCCTTTCAGCTACACCGTTCTGGTAAGGTGTGTGAGGAGCGGTGAGTCGACGTTGTATTCCGTGTTGTTTGAGGAAGTTGGTGAATTCTGTGTTTATATACTCTGTGCCATTATCTGATTGTAGAAACTTTATCTTATTTCCAGTAAAGTTTTCAGATGCTTGTTTGAACTCTTTGAACTTGCTCAGTACCTCGTTCTTGTTCTTCATCATGTAAACTCTACAATATTTGCTGATGTCGTCAATGAAGGTGACGAAGTACCTGTTCTGGCCGAGTGTGGGCGTTTGGATAGGTCCGCACACGTCGCTATGAACAATTTCTAAGCGTTCTGTAGTTCTCGGAGTTGTTTTGTCTTTGGAGGCTGGAATTCGATGCATTTTTGCTTGTACACAAGTTTCACACTCTGGTAGATTTTCGTTAGCATCGAAGTTCAAACCAATGAGGCTGCCGTTCTTTAGAGCAAGCTTCATGTCCTTGGCGTTTATGTGGCCAAGCTTTTTGTGCCAAGCTTCCATTGAACTGGTCGAAGTGTTTGTTATATTCGGTTCTGGAGTTTTGTTGTTGGCAAGATTGTTGCGGTCAGTAGGCTTCTGGAGTCTGACGTAAAATAATCCATCTGAGTCTTTTTCGGCTATTATAGTTATTCCGAGTTTTGGGTTGTTGACAGTTGCCTTATTTTTAGTGAAGGTGACGGAGCAGCCAGCGTCTGTCATCTTGCCGACTGACAACAAATTTGTACTCAGGCTGGGTACGTACAGTGTGTCCATAAGGTGTGAATCTGTTGTTAGATTTCCACATTTGTTTCTTATAGTTACAGTTCCAGTGCCTTTTATTTCAGCGGAGATTTCATCAGTAGCAAAACTTAGTTTTCTTGATGTACTTTTCAGGTTTTTGAATAGATTTTTCTGATACGTCATGTGAGAAGTACAGCCACTATCTAGCACCCAAACACTGTTGTTTTTAACCTTACTTGTAAATAAACATTGCGGTATAGCAAAGTTATTTGTTACCGGTTTATCGGAGTTCTTTGGTTTATCCTTCTTGGAGGCATTTTTCTTCCAACAGCTAGTGCAGATCTTATGTGCTTTGCGTTTAAAGATGTTGCCTTGTCGTTTGCATATTTTGCAGCTCGCGTAAAGTGCTTCTTCACTGTTGAAGGAACTTGGCTCGTTGAAGTCTGTGTTGCGTCGTCGAGCATCACTCTCTTCAATAATTTTGATTTTAAGTTTCTCCGGACTAAGCAAGTTTTCTTGTGTCTCGATCGCAATACGGAAGTTTTCGTATTCTTCTGAGAGACTATAAAGCATTATGATGGATAGTAGATCTTTATTTATTTCAACGCCTAGATCGTCGAGTTTATCGACATTATCCATAAATGACATCAGGTGCTCTCGTACGTCATCGTTTGGTCGCAGTTTTGTCAGGATGAGCCTTTTCAAAAGAGACGCTTTTCGTGCGGGTCCTTTACTGGCATAGATGGACTGTAGCGTGTCCCAAACATCCCATGCTGTTTTGCAGTTCTTCACCTGCTTGAGCTCGGACGAGGACATGAGCAGTAATAGCTCAGATTTTGCTATCTCGTCAGCATCTAATTCATCTTGACTTGTTGTTGCGCTGATGACAAAAGGCTTGCTAAAATGTTTCCACAGTTTATTCTTGACTAAGTAGGCTTTCGCATGGATCACCCAAGTGTCATAATTCTCCTTACCAAGTGGGGTAATTTTCACAACTGACATAGTTGGTTTTATTGCTCTGCTACCATGTTAAGTTTGAAGAGGAGGTATTCCAAAATAAAGGTCCGAATCCCCAAATATAAAGATAAGAAGTTGTGGAAAGCGTAATATTATATATTAGTAATTAGCAAACACATTAAAGAACATACGAAGTTATCTTATTTATCAATCTGACACATATTCAAAAATATATGTCAACCAACAGATATAAATCTATGGATTTAATAGAGACAATCAAAGAGGTCTCTCTTCACAGAATGAAGTCGATGAAGTTGAACGAAGTCAGCAGAGATACAGAGTGCCTTATGGTGTGAGTCCTCTTGCACTAGGGGATCTTGACTGCAAGTGACAACAACTTCACGATTAGACAAAACGAGGTCCAGAATCCTATCATTCGCGTTACGATGCGAGTTGTACTGTAATAGATTGCAAGCGGTGAGAGTATCACAAAAACTGGTTTGGATGGGACCTTGAAAGTTCCCAGGATATAAGTAATCACCGTCCACAGCAGAAAGCCAATCTATATTCGGCTGATTAAAGTCACCAAGCACTAAAAACTTATCTGTGGGATGTCTGAGAATAATATCGGCTAAGCAAGGATCTTCTACCTGTTTAGGTACAAGTTCCTTGCGGCTAAGCTATTGGAAAAATTATTAAGCTGTATCATTAAAGAGTTGCCAGACTGTTGACAACATATGTACACAACACATAAATGTATTTTATAGGTTACTTTAGGTTTCTTTTGGTGTAAAGTAATAGTAACCCACAGATCCTCAGCTGACGAGCACCATTCATTGCGAACATCGGCAACAAGTTCTCGATTTATGGCTATATGGGAACACCCCCACCCCTACTTTGATTTGTTTGCGAGTAGTTTCGGTCACGTCTCCATACCATATAACGATCATCAAACAATTCGCTATCTGAAATACCATCAATAAGCCACGTTTCTGTCAGACAAATGACATCAAAGAAATTCATACGAACATTTCTGAAGAAAACAGATGTTTTCGTCCGTAGCCCCCGAACGTTTTGATAGAAGAAACTAATAGGCGCCATTATAATTCAATTTTAACACCAGAAAAATGATTGAAAGGATATATAAGGTACACTCAGGCTTATTGCCAAGAAAAGGTTATAAGTAATAAGTGACGGCTTAAGTAGCAACTTGTAGCATAATAAAACAAAAACTGTGTTAAATAGATCTTCCACAGTGGAATACAAACGATTCCGGTTTGTATTCAATGTGTAAAAAGCGTTTGTTTTAAAATTATTTAAAATATATGTAAGAAGTTTCCAGTGTTGGTAAATCTCATCTCTAACTACACGAGCGTACAGTATATAATGGCAGTAAACAAGGCCTAATGAGTTGAATGAATAAGCGACAACAAGCGATAAGGGAACAAAAGGCAGGCGAGAATGGAATGCGTGCAAAAAATACATACCTGTGTTTCTCAAACTTCCATCCAATGAGTTAACATATAACAATTTAGTGACCATATTATTAAGTAAAACTTTTTCGAAACGAGCAACTAACTTGCAGAACACTTGAGACCTTTTTATTAGCAAATAAACTTTTTTAAATCTAGTTCCGTTTTGATGCAGTGTTTTGGTGACGTGGAGTTTTTTCGCACAAGTATTTTACAACCTCTAACCCACACATGTTCGAAGCCACGCTCATTGGCTAGAGCTTTGGTTTTATTGAGCAAGAGTTTATTTTCCAGTATTAGGTGGTCGTTAATGTAAACCCTGTTATTACCCTGAAAGCCCAGATCTCCAGAATTTAGTTTTTTATATTTCCTTGCAGCAGCTATAAAATCATTTTCAAGGTAGCTGTTATGCACAGAGCAAATAATATTCTTATTTACTTTGTCATTACGTGTTGGCACCCTTGCAATGTAGTTTATTTGTTCCTTTTGTATATGAAAATCTATTGTTTCGCCGATCTTGGCCATTACTTTGAACAAGTCTTCATCCTTCGATATAGGTACTCCTTTTATCTCAATATTGTTCATGCGAGACCTTTGTTCGTTCTCTAACTGCTGATTCTCAAGTTGAGTAATTCTGTCCTGTAATTTGACCACCACTTCCTTGGTATTCTTCATTGCCTCGACATCATCTTCCAGAACGGACACTTTGCTTGTCAAAGCTTTTATTTCCTGACTGTAGAACTCAAAGGACGATTTCATTTCAGACATTTCTTGCCGTATGGTTTTCAATTCTGCAAGCTCATTCTTGATTACCTTCACACTCTCCATTAGCGCAGGCAATGCTTCTAATTTGCTTGATAGACCTTGAAGCTCAAGCATGATGGTCTCTGAGTTGACTTGTGATATCTTCAAACTACCTGTTTGAGGACTGGCAACCGGCGTCGCTTTGCAGTTTTGACATCTCCAGGTCGACTTGCGCTCACCCAATTTTCTCCATCCAGCCTCTGTGATCCCAGCACAGGGAAAGTCAAATTTCGCCTTATAAGCCACACACGTGGCACCTTCTCTGGATTCGGCATCACAGCGTCTACAGGTAAACATGTTTTCTACTGGCTGACTTTAGTCGAAAGTTTGACTAACACTGCAAACGGCTGATATAAAAGTACACGGGGGTAGACCGGTCGACGCTTGCGATCACCCAGGCCACAACTGTCAAGTAGCTGATTAGTGTTTACTGATCCACTTAACACTGTAATAACATAAGTAATCCGTGTCTGATTTAAATGAGCAATATCACCAAACAAAGAACTTTCCTTGTGCTTGACACTGATATAACTTTTGAGTTAAGATTTACACTTTATACTAGTTAACGAAAATATTAAATACGGAGTATGTAATTAGTGCTGTACACACGACCGTGGCGCCGTTGTGAATGAATATTCTTTCTATCTTCATACATTAATATCGGTTCTACGATGTAGCCTATGGATGTAGCCGTTAAGCGTAACAGACAGACAGCATTTATTAATTTACTTATAATATTAGTTTGGATCGTATTGTCTTTGGCTACATGCTACATTATTCATTCTCCTGTCAAATCTGTCAATTCAATTCGACGTTTCTTCTTCTGAAATTCGGATCGCCGCATAACAATTTTTGTGCAAGTGTTCTAATTTAGTTCTAATTTTAATACTAATTTTATTTTCGCAAATTGTGATTACATTTGGAAATAATGGCTAATTTATGATGTTAAGATCGCCATCGTATACATATAATATTAGTTTTGTGTATTGATTTCTGCGATTACAGAAACCATGGAGGATGCTACGGTATGTTGACTATATTTTTATTTGATTTCTAAGAACGAAGTTGTGTCGTAGCGTGATTGCTAAGCAATGAGCGCGCCCTTCTTTATAATCACATGTTTACATATAAAAAAAAGTTCATAATTATAATGTTGTTATGGTCTACAGATCGATCAATACTTTCTTCCTTTTCAGGTGCCTTTACATCTCGAACCTCTTCAACACGGAGAAGTGTCCGACAAGCGGATCTGGATCGGAAATCTTGATACCAGAGTTAATGAGTATGATTATTTTATCTTTTAAACCTACTGTTAGAGTTTAATCAGTAAAAGTCAATCAGCCAGTTTCAGTGGTTTCTATTATTTTGGTGATGCTCTTGTAGGTTTTCATACATTTAAGTTTAAAAAGTTCCTTGGTAATTTAAAAATGTGTATGCTTCTGTCCAAAGATAATAACAATTACTATATTTGGAAAGAAGTTTAATAATAAACATTAGTCAACCATAGACAAATACTTACTTTCTGCACTGACTAACCTTTTACCTACGGGACTTCAAAAGCGATGTCATCACCCAATACGGGGTACTTTTTGGCGTGCAACTGCGAAGTCATTTATGTTTTTATTTGTCTACATTTTTTGAAGCACAATACCTAGGTACTTTAAATTTCACACACTGATTTATTATTTCACTTACCTTTGAGAAATGTTATAGATATTATAGTTTATTCACAAAATTTTACGCTATTGCCAAAAAATTAAGCATCAGAATCAATCACTGTATTCGGCGAAACTTCACTTGTTTTTTATCAGAATTTTATTTTATTTACATTCAATATGAGGTTAATAGTATTTTTAACATATTACTTAACAAAAACACTGAACTTAACCATAATTATTCAAAATAAACTAGTTTTTTCCGATAACCAAAGGTGGCCAGAATAAAAACTTAGTTTTTTGTTTATGATTTATTTTTATTGCCATCTATGTAAATATATGGGAACTTTTTCAACAGAATCATAATTTTATCAACTCCACATAGTGATCTTTATCTCAAGGAAATACGGTCTAGTTTTGTCAATATAAAGGTTTAAAACAGACCCTTTCGCAAATCATCTATAGTTGCCTCCCGTATTCAGAAATGACATCGCTAAATCAACAATAGTTGACACCCGTAGGTAAAAGGTTAATAAATCATTTTAGTTAATTAAAACAATGTTTTTAACAAATTACCTTTTCTCATTACCGGTATCAACTACTGAAAATGGTCCGTGTGTATGGAAATATCGAGAAGTTTGATATGCTGTTTCATCGGAGTGGTCCCAATGTGGGACAGCCACGGGGCTTTGCCTTTGTCACATACAAGCTGAGGCAGGATGCTATCAAAGCCATGAACTCATTGAACGGCCAGATGCTTGGAACAAAAAGGATGAGTGTCAAATTTGCCAAGAACACTGTGAGTTGATTAATTATAATGTTAAAATATTGTTGTTTTAAAAATCTATTATTTTTGTAAATAAGAAATTCAATATCTCCGTAGATTAAAATCTCACACAATACGAATATGAATACCTAATGATTTTATTGGGAGTTATTTTTATAATATTTGAGTTGTTTTTTCTTCTTTGGGTGTGATATACAAGTATTAGACCCTTAGCCCAAGTTGATTGAGTTTTTTTAAGACATCATTGAATGCTTATACAACTCTTCACTTGACTGAAGGGCTTATCTTATCTCCAGTCAAAAACTTTGCATGCATTCCCTGTTTGTATGGCCTTATATATAATTTGGGTATGTGAAGTTATTTTAAAATGTAAATCTGAAATATCCTATCTGTTTTTAGGATGACCAGGAGAAACCCAAACCGGAGCTAGGAATAGCAGTTTTAGCGGGTGCAAAACCAGAACTGAAGCTGAGTAAAAAGACGGCTATTCAGTCCATCGAAGCTAAACTCAAGATGATGGAAAACATGAAAGCAGGGGATGACTTTGTCATTAACAAGTTAGCTGCAAACGAGACTCCAGTCATCTCACAATATCAAACAAAGCAATATCAACCACAGAATAAGTCTGTTACGTCTTTCAGAAGACGGCATCCTTACCATAAGAAAAGATAAAACAAAATTTATTAAATGTCATAATGCCTTATTATTTATTATGGAACAAGCAGACGCTACTGTGAAAAATTTAGATTTAGGACTTTAGTAATCTCAAGCTTTTGCTTTTTTATGGTCTCATTATTATATTATTTGAATGATTGCTTGTAATTTCATTGTGCTATGGTGGGCCTTAGCCTGTTACTTATTAATAAAGCTGCTGATATGTTACAGAACAAATTCTGATATATCTTAAATTAATCAAATCTTAAACTTTCTAACACTTTTAAAAGGTTACTTAATTATTCTGAAGCATGCATCAATTTGCGAATTTACTGTCTTTTATTGTTGATCAATCATCCTAGTTATATTAGATATTGTACAATAATTATTATTTAGTTAATACTAAGTTATAAACCTGTTAAATTGTAAGTTGACAAAGATATACAGAGTAACACGGTAGCGTCAAATAATAATTAGCATAGAATTGTTTTTTTTTGCAAAAGCTAGTTTCAACGGTAACACGTTATATGTGATTTATTTATAAGTATTACGATATTTCAGTGTTAGCTTTTAAGTAAAATATTATCACAATAGAGAGATAGAAAATGTCGATAACTTTAATAAGGATTTGTCTATCAGATTAATATTAGATTGGAATTATTGTATTTTTGTGATTTAAAGATTAGCTTTTGAAAATGTTGTCTTGTATACAAATAGTTTTAAGCCTTGTACCATCAGTGTGTTCATTTATGTCTGTTAAATCTATGGAAGTAATCAACGAATCGCTTTTAAGTACACGATATGAAGATGGCGTGCAAACTTATTAATACTCATAGTTCAAAATATTTACGGTTACCTTATGTGATTTGTGTGCAGGTTGTTGTGAATAAATTTAGCTTTTAACACAGATATGTCTTTTATTTCAGCCGCTAATAGTTAATATTGATAATACCTATATGAATAATTCTGTAATAAGGAATAAATGAAAACAGCGAGAAACCAAAGCTGAGGTCAATAGAAACGCAGTGGCGACCGGACCGAGAAATACACAGACCGTGATAGAATTGATCCATCCATTGTCTATTAGAAATTTGACTATATTAAATGTCAATGGGAGTTACTGGAATAACCCGCAATGATTATTTACCTTTTTTTTCTGGTTGGGAAAATCATCAAATGACTAAAAACCTACCCTGCTCCTTCAGTTGCCCTTGCTTTCCGGGGCCGAGGTATCTCGTTAGAACATTCCCGCAACCCCGGCAGGCAGTGGCCCTGTCAGGCCCCGTCAATGCTGCCGACTATTCTTTAAGCACGCGCGGAACATGGCGCACCGCCAAACCCGGGCCTGGTCCTTACCGGACGGTGAGCTAACCCTGCTCGCCGTCCGCAGGCCCGCGTCTACGGTGGCCGGAGAATGGCTCGCAATCCCCAACGCTCAGGGCGTCGGGCGTGAGGATGTCAGTTGTCTCTCCCTCAAGCGTTTAGCCTCATCCTTCGCTAGCATGACTGCTTCGCAGAAGGAGGCAACTGCATCCCATTCCCCCTCGTCCTGCACCGTGGCCTGAATCAGGGCCGGACGCGAGAAGTCGCCGCATTCGTATAATCCATACTAACATTATAAATGCGAAAGTAACTGTCTGTCTGTGTGTTACCTGTTCACGCCTAAACCGCTGAACCGATTTAGATGAAATTTGGCGTGGGAATAGTTAAGGACCCTGGAAAGGACATAGGATAGTTTTTTCCCCGAAATTCCCACGGTATCGGGATTTAAGCGAGTAAAACCTCCCACGCGAACGAAGTCGCGGGCAAAAGCTAGTAATAATAATATAAAGCATTATGGCGTTCTATAGTTTCTGCCCCCGGCCCAAGGAATTTATACCTAAACTTTGTATATGAGATCCTTAATCAGGCCTATTTAAAAAAATAATAACCTTTTGCTTAATTTAAATACTAGGTAGCAGATTCTAAATTTAAATTCATCATAGAAAAGCTTAAGAATCGGCTAATCAGTATTTAAATTAAGCCTTAGATATAATTCAAAAAAATTAATGATTAGAGCTACCTATATGTGTCCTGTGTCTTTATGTACGTAGGTACATATTATGATCGAATTGTTGGATCCCTGAAAACCTAAATTTAATAATAAGGTAAGTAATATTATTTTAGGTACCTGTTTGCTCCAGAGCTCCAGAGTAAGGAATATCCTCACGATATATGCCGTGCTAAGCTAGCTAAGCTGTAAGCCAGTCGGTATAAAGGCAGCCTAGTCAACAACCTCGTGTGCTAAGTCGAGATACTTGATTTATATCGTCTGAGATGTTAGCATCCAGAATTCCAGATTCAGATAACTTTATTTGCTATCGATTATTATTTATCATTGGGCGGCGTTCTAATAGGTGTATAACCACTATATCGAGCTTATTGATAACAATATCCTACCAGTAATGAATTAATGGTAGACGCATCCCAGTATAACGTGAGGGCCACGTGTATAGTGCCTACGCACACTGAGACCGAATGGCAGAGGATTAAAATGTTTAACAAAAGATATTCAAACTTTGAACGCGCTAAGCTTCGAAAGTACCTACTGGTGGATTTTGATGGAATTTGGTATAGAAGTAGCTTGAGGAATGTTATACTTAGGTTTTTAGCAAAAGTATGCTTTATCGTGATAAAGACCACAGGAGCGAAGCCCTGCGCGACTCCTAGTTCTTTATATTGCTTCTGTAGCATCCAGGGGTTTTTTTATCAAGGCATTGGAGGGTCCGCCAAAAGTTGCCTTGACGATATGCCGCGAGAAGTCTTAGGGTCAGTTCACACCGACCGAGACGCGACGCTGCGCGCACATTTTAAATGAGCGACTCAAAATATAACTTTATTTTCTACACGAAAAGATACACATTTCACTGTGAGAATTCAGAATACGTTGCCCCATGCAGCACTGCGCCTCGTGATGCCTCGCGGCGTAGAGCGACGACGCAGCGGTGCGTCGCCGATACGCGCGGCGTGTAAGAGCGGCGTTGCGCCTCGCGAGGCCGCGAGGAGCTTGCAAATGGCAGACAGCGGGAGGACGCGGGACGTGGCGAATGTAGAGACACGTTCCGCTGCACCACGCGGCGTCTCGCTGCGCAGCGAGGCGTCGTGTTGCCAACGGTTTTAAGATGCGCCTCGCGACGTTGCGATGCGTCTCACGGCGCAGCGCGAAATTACTGGCCTCTTCCAGTATCGTCGGGACGCGTCGCGTCTCAGTGTGAACTGACCCTTACTAGGCCGCGGGAATGCTGTAGAGGCAGAGGGAGATCTCGAGCGTTCTCCCGGCTCGCAGAAAGCACACCGGGCGTCGGCAGAGGGCAGACAATGCCCTCTAGCGGCCACTCTAAATGGATCCAGGTTTAGCGCTAGGTCGTAGCACTACTTTAGTGCTTTTATTAAGCACTTTTATTAGAGATTATATTTAAGGTAGCAGAGATTTACTTTAGACAGCACTTTGGAGAATAAGTTAGGGAGAGCAATGACAAGGCGTGAAATCGCAGTAATGAATGTGGAAAGAATGTTCTTTATTAAAATAGAATTGTGTATATATAATTGTAGTGTTTACATTAGTTAAACAGTGGTCACTGTGTGGGAGCGCGGCCCTCCGCCCGCGTCTCATATAACTGTTGACATTATATTTAATTTATAGTACTTAGAATAATATTCCTTTGTGCATTGTATGAGCGATTGGTTATCAAAGTGAAGGGTGTGCTACGTATGCTACACAGGGTAGTCGTACTTGGAGACATCTGCCGCCCCCTATAACACGAGACTCGAGATGACGGCGCATTTGGTTGCACGCACGCTCCTCTTAAGCCGGCTCTACACGTTGGCCAACACAGTGGCGAATGTAGTGGCCAGTGCCTATTCGCCAACGTGTAGAGGGGGTGTTTGTGCATCTTGGGTTGTATTGGAATGATGGCCGACGAGTTGGCGCGAGATCCGTGTGGTGTCGGTTTTTTGCAAAAGATCAAAGGGTTGTTGGCCGAGTATTGGCTACCGCGTCCACACGTTGGCCGCGCGTTTAGTATGCTACGAGCTCCCAGAACGATCGCACGCACCTGATTAAACATTTTAACCGACTTCAAAAAAAAGAAGGAGGTTCTCAGTTCGTCTTGAACTTTTTTTTTATGTATGTTACCTCATAACTCGAAGTCAGCTCGACCGATTTAGAAAATTCTCTTTCCATTTGAAATGGTATACTTTCTAGTTGGTCCCATTGTTATGAAATCAGGATCTGATGATGGGATCCTGGAGTAATCGAGTGAACTCTTCAAATATTATAGGTACATCTATAGAGTTTGGGTTATATCTTATAGTATCTTGTGCAGTTGCTCTCGAAAAGCACCATTTGGGGAAGTGGAACTGATGATGAAGACCACAGATGACCACCGAAACTACTCAATAATAAGTATTTCATGGATTGCGATTCGATTACTTGAATATGGATGTTAAGCACTTTATGTTCGTCACAATGCATATGTTGATGTAGAGCTGATGGTGAAGTACCAGGAGAACGCCTCAAAAATTAACGGCTCTGCATCGGGAAAAGCAATATTTTGTAAAAGGTGATAAGTAGTTGACATTTTGGTTTTTGTAACTAGATAAATTACAAACCGACCCACTAAAAAACGTGTTTTTTTTTTTAATCTTTAACTTTATTTTTGGCGTTGTAGTGTTTTGATATGGAAGTTGGTTTTATTTTCAACCGACGACAAAAAGAGGAGGTTATCAATTCGACACGTATATTTTTTTTTTTAATGTATGTTCATCGAGTACTCGAAGACGGCTGAACCGATTTGGAAAATTCTTTTTTTGTTCGAATGGGTATACTTCGAAATTGGTACCATTATCACCAAAGTCAGGATCTGATGATGGGATCCTGGAGAAATCGAGGGAACTCTTCAAATATTATAAGCACACCTACGGCGTTTTGGGTATTTCTTATAGTAACTTGTGTAGTTGCTCTCAAAAAGTACCATTTGGGGAAGTGGAACTGATGATGAAGACCACAGATGGCCGCCGAAACTACTCAATAATAAGTATTGAGTGGATTGCGATTCGATTACTTGAATATGGATGTTAAGCACTTTATGCTCGTCACAATGCATATGGTGATGTAGAGCTGATGGTGAAGTACCAGGAGAACTCCTCAACAATTAACGGCCCAGCATTGGGAAAAGCAATATTTTGTAAAAGGTTATAAGTAGTTGACATTTAGGCTCTTGTAACTAGGTAAATTAAAAATCATCCAACTAAAAAGAGTGAAATAAAAACTTTTTAACAAAAAATTAAACCGTCTCCCAAAAAACACTGCAAAGTGAAAAATAACTTTAATTTCGGAAGTCGGTGCCAAAAACGAAAAAACAAAACTAAAGACACCGACTACCGAAATTAAAGTTATTTTTCACTTTGCAGTGTTCTTTGGGAGACGGTTTAATTTTTTTTTTAAAAGTTTTTATAGTCACGCGTCGGTAACAACTAGTGTAAACAAAATGTCAGTAATGACTAATAACGAAGAAACTTTTCGGTTTATAGAGCTCTACCAAGTCATAAATTGTTTGTGGAACCCAAGAAGCAGCAGTTAGCGCCTTAATATCCATTTTAATAAATACGTCCGCACATTGGCCTGAACCGTAGCAAACTGAACGACCTTCCAACGTGTGGACGCTATCACGAACTCTTGGCCAATACGCTGGCCACTACATTCGCCACTGTGTTGGCCAACGTGTAGAGCCGGCTTTAGAAGTCGCGCGACGGGTGGCTTAACCCCTTACCTGCTCTTGGTTACACCTTACCAGACGGGACCGGCAGAGGCAGGGGCCGCATTGAAGAATACGTATGTTCCCGCAGCCCCCCGGCATACTTGTGTATGCGAGGGAACACGGGGTGGTTTTAGTCAGTAAGAGTCTAACAGACCTCCGGACATGAGTATTTCCACATCGATAATAAAAATCGGGCTACGCGTTTAGCTTCTACAACTTCTAGGTAGGTACAAACATATATAGACTGATAAACACATTACCATCGTTTGCGTCGCGCAGTCGGGTAAAAAATAAAGACGGCGAAGCATGGATACTAGAAGTAAAAACACGAATAAGAAAATACATTTTATTTTCACTTTTCAGATCTGCCTAAATTTATCGCAATTATTTGGTACCCATACAATGATATCTATTTTAAAAATTAGGTACACTCGCCATCCTGATGTCAGAACCGCGGGTGTACTGCTAACCAATATAATAATATGTAGCTAAGTACACTCTATAAGTAGATTTGGTACCTCTTGTGTACCTGCAGAAACAAGTATTAAATAAACAAAATACTGTCAGGTTGCTGCGAAAAGTTAAAAAAACGATTTTCTTTCTATGACGTTGTTATTATAATTATTTAAAAAAATCTATTAGAAAAACAAACAATAGTTTGCTTATTTTAGAATTGTAAAGAATTTATAGAATTAAGATGTTTGTCAGTGTTTTCAAAATCAAAATGAAACAAGAGAGTTTTAAAGGATTTTTAAATTAATTTTAACGGTCACACGATAATGTGGGTTTGATCTCACATATAATAACAACTTGCGGATCACACAAAGTATTGTCCTGAGTCTGTGTATAATTTGTGTCCGTTAATTTTATGTTTTGATTCCCGGTATGAGCACACAATCACACTCACACTAATATTATAAAGGAGAAAGGTTGTGAACCGCGGAGCGCAGCTAGTAGTGACTAAATGTTATGCGGAGATTCTGGATTCGGGATTCCTGGTATAGCCACAATACATGCTTAACGTGGAGGTTCTGGGTTCGATTACCGAAGATTGTTATTTATTCTTTGACTTATTAAATACGTGTTTTTGCAGGTACACAAGAGGTACCAAATCTACTTATAGAGTGTACTTAGCTACATATATTGGTTAGCAGTACACCCGCGGTTCTGACATCAGGATGGCGGGTGTAGGTAACTAATTTTTAAAATATCATTGTACGGGTGTAGGTACACAGATTTTCAAAAGAGGTACGTAAAGGTACACAGAAGGTACCAAATAATTGTAATAAATTTAGGCGGATCTGAAAAGTACACCCGCGGTTCTGACGCAGGTACATCCCAAGCAGCAAAACCTTGTCCTAAAGCAGCCCATAGAACGTTTTTCAAAGAACTAATTGACGTTGCTGAGCGGTTCTATAAAAGACCAAAGAACGTTTACATAACCCGGATTGGGCGCAGTTATATCGTTAATCGGTGATATAACAGATCTATAGCAGCTTTGGCGTACCATTTTTGACCTGTAAGATTGATATTACAGTGAGAGATGTCACCAAACGGTGATGTAGTAGTCACTGCAACGCTGTTATTGTTCTTTTATGTTTTAAAGAAGTGGTTGTGGTTCTTTTACATTACCATATCACAACAAATCGTTCAATCTTTCGTTCATTCTCATACTGTCAGTGTTATTAAAGTGTTTGTGTGTTAGACTTATATTACTAATTTCAACAAATCGTGATAAGTAAAATTACAATATCAAAATATTTATTATGGCGTCTATCTAGTAGCAAAATGCGCTAGTAATAGCAACCCAGGCATTGAAATAGTGTTACGATCATAATTTTATTGACAAAGTAGGCATAGTTTACTAACTAATTTTTAATGCCCCTCCCAAATTAATAAGTTTTATCTAAATTAAAATAAATTTATCGTAGATTAGTTCCATAATTTTCTATTATAGAGCAAAAAGTGTAACATTGGCGACTACAGGCCTTCTATAGTACTATGATCAAATTAGTGACCGCCATTGTGGTTAAATAAATTAGGGTTCCTTTGAAATCATAATTTAAACAACTTTCGTAAATTAAAACACACTTTTTTATTTTTTCCAGTGTCTTCATAATAAAAGAAAATGGTTGTTTTTATGAACGTCGATAAATTTCTTAGTAAAGATGATTTCAAGCAATTATCTGAATTGGAATGGCCCTGGATAAGAACACATTTTATATTATCAACAAAATATAGTTCCTGTGGATTTTATACCCATTTATCTCCAGAACATTTTACAATTCACAAAAACTATCTGCAAATATTATTATTCCTAGACTTTTTCTGGTATAGAGGTTGTGGTGATAAGGCCGTGTATGACCACTACCCCAGCGATGAATGTGATTACTGTGCCAAAATATAAAACTTAATTTAATACCAATACAAAATATATATTTTTTTACTGTAATATCATAATAAGTAGGTACTTAATTATAGTAACGTACATGTTCATGCATGTTAAATGTATTCTATTATTTATCACTTGAATTATACTTCTTATAGCGTCATGTGAAATGTTAAATTCAATAGCCCAATTCTTCAGTCCATCGCATAATTGTTCGTTTTTTTCTTCAGTATCACAACTTGAGTATTCAGATGTACTTTCATCTGTATAGCTGAAGTCCATAATAGCACTTGAATTATTTACAATCTCTCTCTCTTCGCTCGCATCCAGATTTCTTGACATGAAAATGTTATTTTGTACGGGACCACTTTCCGCTTTTGTATTTTTATAACTTGACTTTGATTGCTAGCAGTAGTTCCATTATTAGTTGATATAGATACTACCTGTTTGTATCGCTTCATCACTGCTCTCCTATAACCTCCACATCTTTTATATCTTTTCCACGCTGTTAAGTCCATAGCTTTATTTTATAAATTAAAATGTCACGATAAGATTAACCAGCAGTTAAGTATTAAAATGGAAATGCTAACTCTTGTTTTAATCACATTAGTTATTTAATAGTGTCCGTTTGCTTCCTTTATGTATCATTATTGTAGTGTATAGACATTTAAAGTGGGTGTAAATCTGTCGTCTCGAGGAGCGCACACGCGGGTAGGCGGGGGGGGCACTGCCGACCGACCGCCGGGGTGAGAAGACGTGGACGCTTGCTGCGAGCCGATATCAGGCATCATATTATATTATACATCAGGACAGTACATTACATTTGGCGACGAGATAAACGGTGAGTATTTAAAAGTTTTTATACCAATATTAAGATTGAGAGAAAAACATACGTTACATTACGATAATTGTTTTCGATGCGGGTGCGGAAAGTATGGCGTTTCAATGGGTTCCGACAAATGTCGCCCTGAGACGAAAGCTAGGGTTTACCGTCGGAACGAGTTGAAATGACAATCCCGCACGTGCATTGAACAAGATTTTTTGTATAGTTGCCGAAAATTAAGCAATCTAATAAACAAACAAACTTTCTAAGAAAATTTTGGAAAATGGCGCCAACCGTAATAGACACTATAGCATAGACTAAGGAAGTGCGCGTCATACAGCCAACTTTGAAGTATTTATTAATTTATTTGATCGATGGTATTTGAATGTTTAAAAATTAATTTGAATTTCTTTAAATCTAATATTTCAATAAATTAATTGCTTCTATTTTTTTAAATAGTTGTGTAAATCATTTAAACTTCTATGAATATTGCAGTAAAACCTTCGTGGTTGATTTTTTTTCTTTTTATTAGACTATTGACAGAATGTTTACGGTGCGTTTTGTTCGTACAGAATAAACATTTTTTTCTTCTTTATTTATTCTAAAGTTAATCAATTGATTCGCAATATTAAATAGTTATTTACATAAAAAGAGGTTATCATAGTTACTAACTGATGTTGACTGATATCATTTTTATTAAAGAAAAATAGAAGTTAATGTAAAATAACTAGGAATTCACTTTGTGATGGTATTCTTTGTTCGCGTTTTAGGCATCTAGGTTACTATGGATGTACAGGAGAGTGACATACCTGGTTTTCATTGTAAATCGAGGTATGGTTTACCGTACTCATTAAATTGTGACTGAGCATTAAATTGCGATTGGGCATTAAATTGCGACTGAGCATTAAATTGTGATTGGGCATTAAATTGCGATCGGGCATTAAATTGCGATTGTGCATTAAATTGCGATTGTGCATTAAATTGCGATTGGGCATTAAATTGCGATTGAGTATTAAATTGCGATTGGGCAATAAATTGCGACTGAGCATTAAATTGCGATTGGGCATTAAATTGCGATTGGGCATTAAATTGCGATTGGACATGAAATTGCGATTGGGCATTAAATAGCGATTGGGTATTCTATTGCGATTGGACATTAAATTGCGATTGGGCATTTAATTGCGATTGGGCATTAAATTGCGATCGGGCATTAAATTGCGATTGTACATTAAATTGCGATTGGACATTAAATTGCGATTGGGCATTTAATTGCGATTAGGCATTAAATTGCGACGAGGCGTTCAGTTACGCCTGAGCATTTAATTGCGACATGAGACAGATAATAATAAAACACCCATTCAATTGTTGAAATTTACCGGTACAAAATGAAATCGCTAGGTATACCTACATGGCATTAAATTTCAAATTTGCGTAGTCATATTTAAATTTCGAGCACCCATTCACCAATAGATGGCCGCGCGCTGGGTGATGCTTACGCGTCAGTGCCACAGTATTGCACAGTATGACGACTACGTATTGTAAGAGCGCCGAATGTGTACCACGGATAGTGTACTTATAGCATAAGTACAGACACGTACAGCGGACGCTTCATCAATAGCATTAGATTGCAATAGCGTGTTAAAAACTATAAATATCCAACATAGTTACTACATTGTTAACAGGTAACCCCAAATGGCACAGTACACCTTAGAGAAGTTCGAATGTGAAGGAGAGGTTGGTTCAGTCTCTGTTCGTTGGGAGAGATGGAAAAGAAGTCTAAATATTTACCTCGAGGCGGCAGGCATAGACACCGAGCCAAAGAAAAGAGCTAGCCTTTTACATTTCGGTGGGCCCGAGTTACAAGAAATATTCTATAACATCCCGGGAGCTAATGCATCTGAAGGCGAACTTTTTAACATCGCGATCGAAAAATTAGATAACTACTTTGCACCTAAACAGAGCAAAGTATATGAGCGACACCTGTTTCGTCTCCTTAAACAGGAACAAGATGAGAAGTTTGAGAAATTTCTTATCAGACTTCGACTACAAGCCAAGAAATGTCAGTTTGGCGGTAACGAAAACGAGCATATTATAGACCAAATAACTGAAAAGGGTAAAACAGAAGAGCTCCGAAAGAAGATATTGAAAATAGGAGACAAGATCACTTTGGATGAAATAGTTGCAGAAGCGAATGCATTGGAAGCCATAGATCGTCAACTAGGAAACTTTAATACGAAACCTGTCGAAAGTCAATCAATCAACAGAGTAGGTACAGATACATGGAAAGGGAAGCAAAATATAAGGAAATTGGAATGTAGTAGATGTGGAAGTCCCAGGCATTTAGCCCGTGATAACAACTGCCCTGCAAAAGGAAAGGCTTGCCTTAAATGTGGTATCTTAGGACATTTCAGAAATCAATGTCGGACAAGACAAACTCAGAAGAGGAAATTGGAAGGAGAAGAATCATCGAACACTCAGAGAATAAAGAAGAAAAGCAGAACAACAAATAATATCGAAGAAACTGCAAATATAAGCGCGGATGGAAGAAAAGTAGACTACATTTTCAATATTGAGAACGACGCAAAGGTCACATGTAACATAGGTGGAACCAACGTGGAGATGTTGATTGATTCGGGCTGCAAGCACAATCTTATAACTGACCACACCTGGGAAAGAATGAAGAAAGATAACGCTCAAGTTACCAATCAAGATCCGAATCCTGGCAAAATGTTCGTAGCTTACGGGAGTGCAACACCGCTGAAGCTATTAGGATCATTCAAAGCTACAATAAAACTTGCTGGAACATCAAAGGACATCACAACATTCTATGTGATCGAAAACGGTACGCGTGACCTACTTGGACGTGTGACGGCAACCTCATTGGGAGTACTTCGGATCAATTTGGATGTAAACCAAGTTGAATCTGAAGCGTTTCCAAAATTTAAAGACGTCTTAGTTACTATTCCAATTGACGATTCAGTGAAACCCGTTGTTCAGCCGTATCGGAGGATTCCCATCCCGCTCGAAGAAAAAGTAGAGAGAAAACTGAAAGAATTACTGAAAAGGGACATTATAGAAGAAGTGAAAGGTCCTTCTAACTGGATCTCGCCAATAGTCCCTGTCCTAAAAAACGGAGGGGACATCAGATTATGTGTCGATATGCGCCGAGCAAATGCGGCTATACAACGTGAAAACCACCCACTGCCAACGATGGAAGAATTGTTGCCAAAAGTTCGAGAAGCCAAAATCTTTAGTAAGCTAGACATACGAGATGCGTTCCACCATATCGAACTACACCCAGATTCAAGGCATATCACGACTTTTATTACTAGTAAAGGATTATATCAATACAAAAGGATGATGTTTGGTATCTCGTGTGCGCCAGAGATTTTCCAAAAAATACTTGAACGAATCCTTTTAGGTTGCGAAGGAGTTATCAACTTCATAGATGACATCTTGACGTTTGGAAAAGACGTGGTAGAACACGACTTAAGGCTAAAAAAAGTTATGGCAGTGTTAGAGGAAAATAACGTGATGTTGAGAGAAGACAAATGCATTTTTGGCATGATGAAAGTTCACTTCTTAGGGCATGAACTGTCAGAACAGGGAGTCAAACCACTAGACAAGTATATCTTGGCTATAAAGGGATTCAGAGCCCCGACGAATATCGCTGAACTGCAGAGTTTTATGGGCTTAGTGAATTACGTTGGAAAATGGATCCCCCACTTAGCAACGGTAACAGAACCTCTTAAGTAGGCTTGTGTAGTACATGTACTATGAACTATTAGGACGCAATTCCTTCATGTGAACTAGAACGAACTATTCTGTTTCTGTCGCTCAAGTCGGTCATCTAGTACATCTAGTACAGTGAACTAATCACCAATCCTAGCGACATCCAATCGCGAGAGCCGAGCAAGAACGGCTGAACTAATAAGTGATGTACGAACTACGATGACCTGGAGAACGAGAAACTGTGCCCGGTCATTTATGTGCATAATCTATGGCCCGGACGTTCTATGGCTCTTTGATAGTTTCGATGTTTTTATTTGTTATTTTAACTTTGTTAAGTGAAGTTACTCAACGTCATTGGTACAACAATATAAGTTCATGTTGCTTAAGTTATGCTTGGTTTTGTTTCGTGTGGATTGTAAAAAAGAAAATATGTATATAAAAATGAAGATCACTGTAAATATTTGATTTTTAAATACGCCATTTTAATAATTCATTCAATATTACTTATTTAAATGATATTCAAATTATTTAAAATGTATCATAATTAAAATGATAGTCCTAAGCCTGCAAAGTATGAAGGAAAAACAAATATGCAGGTATTCCATCACGTCTGACGTCTTAATAATCGATGAACTAATAGTACTAGAAGACCGAACTAGTACATTTGAACAATTGTACTAGTTCGGAGCGCTCCTGTCAGTGACCGAGTATGAACAAGCCTACTCTTAAGCAACTGCTACGAAAAAGAACGGGAAGAAATACGGACATTCAAGATGACTGGGGAGATGCCCAAAAGAATGCATTTAACAATCTCAAGGCGGCACTCATGAAGGTACCAAATTTAGGTTACTACAATCCTCATGATAAGACAGTGGTGACTGCAGATGCAAGCCCAGTGGGTCTAGGGGCAGTGCTGGTGCAAATCAACAAGAATGGACCGAGAATAATTGCATTTGGTAATAAAACCCTTAGCAGCTGTGAGCGTCGTTACTGCCAAACAGAGAAAGAGGCCTTAGCCCTGGTTTGGGCAGTCGAACATTTCAACATGTTCCTGTATGGCAAGGTATTCGATCTAGTAACGGATCATAAGCCCTTGGAGGTAATATTTAGCCCAAAAGCAAAACCATGCGCTCGCATTGAAAGGTGGGTATTAAGGCTGCAATCCTAAGGTGAAATATAGCCCGGGGAAGACCAACATAGCTGACCCACTGTCGAGACTCTGTGAAGTGTCAACAAATCCGACGGCTTTATTTGAAGACCATGTTCAAGCGGTTACTGAATCTGCACGACCAGTAGCCATCCCATTACAAGAGATCATTGAAAATTCCCATGGAGATCCAGAGATACAGAAGGTTAGAGAGGGCCTCTACAATGGAAACTGGGATGAAATGGTTAAAATCTATAAACTTTTCCAGGATGAATTATGCTTTAATGGCGATATACTTCTCAGAGGGACGAAAATTGTAATCCCAACCAAATTACGCGGAAGAGTTCTGGAAGCTGCGCACGAAGGCCACCCGGGGATAGTCGCGATGAAGGGCAGATTGAGGACCAAGGTATGGTGGCCTAAATGCGACAAAGATGCTGAAAACACATGCAAAGCCTGTAAAGGATGTATCTTGGTTTCTGCTCCCAGCGCCCCAAACCCTTTAAAAAGAAGAGATTTACCTTCCGAACCTTGGGTTGACATAGCAATCGACCTCATGGGCCCTTTACCTAGTGGAGACTACATCCTGGTAGTTGTCGATTATTTTACCAGATATAAAGAGGTGAAAACATGCAGAACAATAACAAGCGCTGAAATAATTGGAATGCTTGAAGATATTTTTAGCAGACTTGGCAATCCGGTTTCGCTTACAGCAGATAACGGAAGACAATTTTCCAGCGAAGAATTTAAGAGTTTCTGTGCAGAGAGGAACATACGACTCTACAACACCATTCCCTACTGGCCGCAACAAAACGGAGAAGTGGAGCGCCAGAATAGGGACATCCTAAAACGTCTCAAGATTTCTCAGGTAGAGAAAAAGAACTGGAAGGGAGCACTTCGTGAGTACATGGTGATGTACAATAGTACACCTCACACAGTTACAGGAAAAACACCTGCAGAACTGTTCTTTAGACGACAATTTCGAGATAAGCTGCCTATGCTTCAGGACATAAAGCATTTCTCAGAGGATTTTGAAATGAGGGATAGAGATAAGGAACAAAAGGAAAAAGGGAAGGAATATGCGGATAGAAAGAGGAGAGCTACTAGCTGTGAATTGGAAGTTGGAGATAAAGTATACGTCAAGAACATGACTAAACAAAACAAGCTCAGCTTAAACTATGAACCGGAAACACATACCGTCGAAGCGAACAAAGGAGGGGACGTTACTCTTCGGAATGATGAAACGGGTCAACGAATAAGACGGAATGTCGTACACCTAAAACGAGTGCAAGGGCAATGGAAGGTGCTAGATGATGAGAATAATGCTAGTGATGCTCAACCCGACGATAATAGTGATGATGTAAATCAATCGCAACCCGAATGAATAAAATGATGGACAATATTGAAAATAATTTATGATTAGTAATTAGACATATAAAGTTCTGTAAGTGCTATTTAATTCATTTTTAATTATAACTGTAAAACTAAAATTATTATTACAATTTACTATTAGGGTAAAAGAATGTACTCAAAAGGAGTTGCTGATTGTACTTGTGTTCATTAAAATACTATGGTAATTGAGAATGTGTTTAATTTGTACGTTGACCTGACCAGTACCTAAACTAAATATGTTTATTGTTATTTAAAATAAAAAACATTGATAAGGGAGGGATGTAGTGTATAGACATTATAGATGGGTAACTTAGGAGAGATAGATACAAAAGATATGAATCACTCCGTTTCCATCAATCACTCTTTATATCCGTTCACATCCGAATGTATCACTGTATCAGTGTATCTTTTCAACTCATTCACTTACGGCGGCCCTAAGGACGATTTTGGAAAGTTCAGACGTCTCTTTCGCACCTCCCTATTTAGAATGTTCTGTCGCGCTTTCGCAAGACAGAGAGAGTCGTATGACCATTGTAAGCTGACATACGTCGGCACAGAAAGATAAATTGATAACTCTGTTACTGGTACGTAGGGCTCAAAGTCGTTAAACGGTACGTGAACATTTAAGTATTATACTGGTTTTACCTATACGTGTACTTTACTTTGCCTTTAAAAAGTTTTAGTAAACTATGCAAACTAATTTCAGTCATAAAACCATCGTTTTAAGGATCAGGATAAAAAATAAATAAAAAGAAATTTGTGATTTACAAAATTAAACAAAATATCAGTTCAATCGGTAGACTATAGAATATATTTTTTCTACAAATAAGTAAAAGCAAATACCTACCCTAAGTACCAATGTTATATTCGGTAATCCTTTATTTAATTATTTATTATTTTAAACAAAAATTACAGTAAATTTTTCAAATACCTATTTAATACTTATCAATCAAAACAGATACCCAGAAAGAAACAGCAGCCCACAGGCAGCCCAATAAATTAGAAAGATACCTAATGTAACGACCAAGCAAATGGCAAACAGATATACTTATCTATCGCTCACTGTATTCTAAAATAATGATTAATTGGATCGAGTTGAGCGAAGCAAGCCACGCTGAGCAGCGAGTTGCGTGCGCGAGTGTGAGCTACTGATACATATGGATACAAAGATATGAAAGAGTGATACATATCCCTGTGATCGAATCTTTCGATGCCACGCTGAGCAGCGTGTTGCGTGCGCGAGTGTGAGCTACTGATACATATGGATACAAAGATATGAAAGAGTGATACATATCCCGGTGATCGAAAGATACATTTCAATCTTTTCTTTTTAGTGATACATTTTGCCCATGTCTAATAGACATTTAAAGTGGGTGTAAATCTGTCGTCTCGAGGAGCGCACACGCGGGTAGGCGGGGGGGGCACTGCCGACCGACCGCCGGGGTGAGAAGACGTGGACGCTTGCTGCGAGCCGATATCAGGCATCATATTATATTATACATCAGGACAGTACATTACAATTATGATGTTATAGTAGAGAGAGAAACTCTAATAAAAAAAATTACAGTCTATTATAGATATCTAAAACTCTGTTACAAAAGAATTCTGCTCTAAACAAGTGTCTTCGTAACCAGTATAGAAAGGTTAATATTGTAAGCAATTATTAAATAAATTCAATATTTAAACGTGAATGAAGGTAAAAACATGAATTTAGAGTTTGCAACTTGACTCTTATTATCCAAAATTTGGTACTATTAAATCTTGATAATTTGTTAAAATATGATTTCAAAATAATACTCTAACATTTATTTAAAATGTAACAAAATGTTTATGGCTACATATTTGTGGTCACATTTTTATAATCTGTGAGTAAAGATGTGATAAACGACTTAAAACTTTTAACGAACTTATTCGTTTATTTTTTATCAAAAGTCACTTACGGAAACTGCTTAATACGCTTATTTACTTTCTTACATTAAAAATAATGAAATTATGTTGTTTGCTTTTTTAGTTGGTTAAGTTTAAGTATTGGTTTTTAAACGAAATCAATGAATTTTCTTTCGTACTTGGCAGGCTTAGGACTGACTGAATGAATAATATTATATAATTATGAAACTATACTAAGTAGGTTAGTATTATTCTAAGATCTGTATTTATTAATAACTTACTTTTATTAAATTCAGGCGTACTTAAAAGTTCTTTGATCTATTATATGTACATTTTAATTATTTACAAAATTTCCATTATTTCCTCAAACCATCAAGTCATTTATTCACATTCAGAAACATTAATTTTTTCTAGGTACTTTGCTCGTCAACAACCGGGTCCTCCATTCCGATATTATGTTAAAATCGGAATACGATAAATTTTTATTACAAAAATTACACACAGCTGTTTTAGTCGCATGATTTCTCAAAAAAAAGTTCTTAATTATGTTATTGGAACTTCTACTCGTCATTTTGATACAGTAGTTATTCGAATTTACAGTTTAATTAGCTCACCAATTTGTTTTTGTAGAAAAAGTAGTCAAAATTAACACAATTACTTACACTATAAACTATTTACACTATTATTAACACAATTACCTACACCTAAAAACTATATTATATACAAGTCCAAAACTCACAGAATTATTTCCTTGGTAAGAAACAATTCACCACATGAAATAATGTTTTACACTATTTATGTTTACGTAAACAATTCCGAGTCACAACTTTTAATCAAATTGTTTCGGAAATTCACAAAACATGACGCTTTTCACCGGGCGGAGGAAACGCTACTAAACGTAAAAAGCAAAATAAGTGATAAGCAACCCGTTTAAATTAAATTGGCGCTTTTAAAAGTGAACAACGGAAAGCATATTTAATTTGCTAGGTTTACCAATTTTGAGTAAGTCAACGCGATTCAGCACATAAACAAAAGATGTAAATATTTTAAACCTTAAAGTTTTTGAATTAAGGTCGATTTTCGCATAATCATTGTTTACTATCGATTAAAATTGAATCAGGCGCCATCTATCAGTTGTTACATAATTCATTTGAGCACGTTCTTACTTACGTGGTTATGAAAAGAAATTATCAAAACGCGGTTGCGTTTTAATTTTAACAAAAAGCGGAATAAACAGATAACTTTAAATGCTTTTATAAACAAGTCTGCTTATTCGTTTATTTTAAATAATATGTTATATTATATGCTTTTCGTTTAAACGCCCACCTCTGTCTGTGAGTGACATTAGAATGGTTAATCTATCTCAAAGAGTAAAGTAATTAAAGATGTGATAAACGACTTAAAACTTTTAACGAACTTATTCGTTTATTTTTTATCAAAAGTCACTTACGTAAACTGCTTAATACGCTTATTTACTTTCTTACATTAAAAATAATGAAATTATGTTGTTTGCTTTTTTAGTTGGTTAAGTTTAAGTATTGGTTTTTAAACGAAATCAATGAATTTTCTTTCGTACTTGGCAGGCTTAGGACTGACTGAATGAATAATATTATATAATTATGAAACTTTACTAAGTAGGTTAGTATCATTCTAAGATCTGTATTTATTAATAACTTGTCAAATAATAAACTACATTTTATTAAATTCAGGCGTACTTAAAAGTTCATTGATCTATTATATGTACATTTTAATTATTTACAAAATTTCCATTATTTCCTCAAACCATCAAGTCATTTATTCACATTCAGAAACATAATTTTTTCTACTGTGCTCGTCAACAACCGGGTCCTCCATTCCGATATTATGTTAAAATCGGAATACGATAAAGTTTTATTACAAAAATTACACACAGCTGTTTTAGTCGCATGATTTCTCAAAAAAAAGTTCCAAATTATGTTATTCGAACTTCTACTCATCATTTTGATACAGTAGTTATTCGAATTTACAGTTTAATTAGCTCACCAATTTGTTTTTGTAGAAAAAGTAGTCAAAATTAACACAATTACTTACACTATAAACTATTTACACTATTATTAACACAATTACCTATTAAACACAATTAACTACACCTAAAAACTATATTATATACAAGTCCAAAACTCACAGAATTATTTTCTTGGTAAGAAACAATTCACCACATGAAATAATGTTTTACACTATTACGTAAACAATTCCGAGTCACAACTTTTAATCAAATTGTTTCGGAAATTCACAAAACATGACGCTTTTCACCGGGCGGAGGAAACGCTACTAAACGTAAAAAGCAAAATAAGTGATAAGCAACCCGTTTAAATTAAATTGGCGCTTTTAAAAGTGAACAACGGAAAGCATATTTAATTTGCTAGGTTTACCAATTTTGAGTAAGTCAACGCGATTCAGCACATAAACAAAAGATGTAAATATTTTAAACCTTAAAGTTTTTGGATTAAGGTCGATTTTCGCATAATCATTGTTTACTATCGATTAAAATTGAATCAGGCGCCATCTATCAGTTGTTACATAATTCATTTGAGCACGTTCTTACTTACGTGGTTATGAAAAGAAATTATCAAAACGCGGTTGCGTTTTAATTTTAACAAAAAGCGGAATAAACAGATAACTTTAAATGCTTTTATAAACAAGTCTGCTTATTCGTTTATTTTAAATAATATGTTATATTATATGCTTTTCGTTTAAACGCCCACCTCTGAAAGTAATATACAGGGAATGGATCTATCTCTTCTGGCGGGCTTCTGGCTGCCGAGTAGGATCTGGATTAAGCTAAATAAATCTGTACAAATGAGTCTAACTGAAGCTAAAATATACTATTTCACAATGGTTATACTGTAGTTTTCTTTTAGTTCAGAAGTGGGATAAATTCACGTAAGTATTATTTTGTTACGTTGCTTATAAAACATACATAGTGGTTTAAGTTTAACTTCATGTTATGCATTTTAAAAATGTTTGTTTTCTTCTGTCTTATCTACACATAACAATCATGACGATTTAGTCGACAATTTAAGGTGCTTGTTAAAACTAGCAATTGAACGGGTTATGGTTCCATTTACGAATATGAATCCATAATAAAATAAAAAGGGATGTAGTGTATAGCGGCCGTTAAGATAGAAATCATTTACAATAGCATAACGTCGTATCTACGACTATGATCAAGATAATAGCCCAGTGTGTCGATTGAAGCGCGAATAATATAGGTTATATATTATGTGTAAATAAAGATGTGATAAACGACTTAAAACTTTTAACGAACTTATTCGTTTATTTTTTATCAAAAGTCACTTACGTAAACTGCTTAATACGCTTATTTACTTTCTTACATTAAAAATAATGAAATTATGTTGTTTGCTTTTTTAGTTGGTTAAGTTTAAGTATTGGTTTTTAAACGAAATCAGTGAATTTTCTTTCGTACTTGGCAGGCTTAGGACTGACTGAATGAATAATATTATATAATTATGAAACTTTACTAAGTAGGTTAGTATTATTCTAAGATCTGTATTTATTAATAACTTGTCAAATAATAACTACATTTTATTAAATTCAGGCGTATTTAAAAGTTCATTGATCTATTATATGTACATTTTAATTATTTACAAAATTTCCATTATTTCCTCAAACCATCAAGTCATTTATTCACATTCAGAAACATAATTTTTTCTACTTTGCTCGTCAACAACCGGGTCCTCCATTCCGATATTATGTTAAAATCGGAATACGATAAAGTTTTATTAGGTACAAAAATTACACACAGCTGTTTTAGTCGCATGATTTCTCAAAAAAAAGTTCCAAATTATGTTATTCGAACTTCTACTCGTCATTTTGATACAGTAGTTATTCGAATTTACAGTTTAATTAGCTCACCAATTTGTTTTTGTAGAAAAAGTAGTCAAAATTAACACAATTACTTACACTATAAACTATTTACACTATTATTAACACAATTACCTATTAAACACAATTAACTACACCTAAAAACTATATTATATACAAGTCCAAAACTCACAGAATTATTTCCTTGGTAAGAAACAATTCACCACATGAAATAATGTTTTACACTATTTATGTTTACGTAAACAATTCCGAGTCACAACTTTTAATCAAATTGTTTCGGAAATTCACAAAACATGACGCTTTTCACCGGGCGGAGGAAACGCTACTAAACGTAAAAAGCAAAATAAGTGATAAGCAACCCGTTTAAATTAAATTGGCGCTTTTAAAAGTGAACAACGGAAAGCATATTTAATTTGCTAGGTTTACTAATTTTGAGTAAGTCAACGCGATTCAGCACATAAACAAAAGATGTAAATATTTTAAACCTTAAGGTTTTTGAATTAAGGTCGATTTTCGCATAATCATTGTTTACTATCGATTAAAATTGAATCAGGCGCCATCTATCAGTTGTTACATAATTCATTTGAGCACGTTCTTACTTACGTGGTTATGAAAAGAAATTATCAAAACGCGGTTGCGTTTTAATTTTAACAAAAAGCGGAATAAACAGATAACTTTAAATGCTTTTATAAACAAGTCTGCTTAATCGTTTATTTTAAATAATATGTTATATTATATGCTTTTCGTTTAAACGCCCACCTCTGTGTGTAAAAGAATAGCTGTGTCCGTATTCTTTTTTAATTTCCAGTTTTACAAATGGATGGCGATGGTGATGGCCCACACGGCCATCATCGACCGAGTTGGGCCTTTGCAGACTTCGTCGTCTGTGTTGGACAGGCAGAGCCGAAGTGGTGATCGCCAGGGCGGCCGCAGCCAGGCCAGTAGGCGCAGCCGCGGCCACAGACGTGCCCGCGTGTGGAGTCCTGGTCGCCGGATACGTCAACCTCGGATGCCACCGCCAGCTGCCGCTCTTCGGGGTCGCAGCCCAGCCAGAAGATCACGGGGAGATGCACCGAGACAAATCATCGCATGCTGTGGTCAAGGCGCAGCAGAAGTAGGAGCAAGGGAGTTGAGATTTCGCGTCGGTGCAGCACCCGTTTGCCAAGTGCAAGCGGACGTGAGTCATTTCCAGTAACTGATATGCTATGAAGACTGATTTCTTCTAGACAACATTTTGAGTAGGGGCGTGGGAGAATTAGTAAATTTAATGTTGTTCCTCAGTTTGACCCATCCTCTAAAAATCAGAACATAAAAAAAGCAATTCATAAGGTTAATGAAATATTTATAGTTGGGCACATCAACAAATTATAGTTTCATAACACATTACCTTAACTAATCAGTAATGCAAAATGTCGGTACAAAGACAAAGGGCTCGCTATTGACAATAATTATAGCTGGGACCAGTGGCAAGAGAAGCTCGAAGGAGCTTTTCCACCTGACAAAAATTAAGGCCTAATGGTTCTGGATATAAGTAGTAATCTTTATTCAATAGTCATAATAGGAAAATTACATAATTAATCTTATGAAACAATAAAAAAAAGTATATGGTATTACTTGAAAATGTAAATAATATTCTCATTTAAAAAAAATCTTAATAAAACTATGTAAGTCTCACAATGTTAATGTTGGTACTTGGGTTAATCCTGTATGACAGGCGGAAAGTGCTCCAAAAAACATTATAATTTAAAGAGAATATAAAGTTTAAACAATGTGTAAAATAATGAGAGTAAGTACTAAGGTGAATAAAATATAAATTGAATTTATACATTCCGCCCGCGACTTCGTCCGTGTGGAAAAAAAATCCCCCGATTTGGAAACATTCTTCATTAGTGCTCCGCTCCTATTGGTCTTAGCGTGATGATATATAGCCTATAGCCTTCCTCGATAAATGGGCTATCTAACACTGAAAGAATTTTTCAAATCAGAACCGTAGTTCCTGAGATTAGCGCGTTCAAGCAAACAAACATACAAACTCTTCAGCTTTATAATATTAGTATAGATTAAATTAAAATAAATACTAGATTTAATGCTGATGACGGTAAAAATAAATAAAAATACCTGACATTTAATTTACTTATACAAAGACATTACATAAATAAATTAATTTCAATAATAACATAATTTAATAATAATGATGATGATAAACTTGTACATATACATAATAAATAACATGCATTCACAATTTAATTTAAATATATGGTTACATAATTTAATAATAACAATGATACAAAATAAATTAAAATATCTAACATAATTTACCACACAAAAATATACATATACATTCTATTAGATTTACCTATAATAATAATTAATTCCATGAATTGTTACTTAGCCTTCATCCTCTCTCCTAACTTTGCTATGCCCAACAGGGTCCATATTGATCTTGACAATATTTTATACCATCTATGTACATAATATGGAATGCAATTAAGTATTGAGTACAATATTTTACAAATTCATAATGGTAAAAACAAATTTATATTTTGTTTTAATAAACTTAAATAGCTTACATACTGTCACTTAAAACTGCAAATAAACTGAAGCAAATGACATAAAAAATATATATATACAAGTAAAATAAAAATAACAACAACAAGCACACACGAACAGTGGAGCTGGCCTTTATACAAATCAGGACAGAATGTATGCATCAACAGACCACATTAAAAAAAAAAAAAAAAAGCAGGTAGAACTATTTCTTATTTAAATATTTATAGCTAATGTATTAGACAGCAACGCTAATAGATTTATTTAGGTTAATACAGTTAGGTACATGAAAGTTATGAAACAGTCATATTACATTTAGAAGTGCAACAATTAATTATAGGCTAACACCACATGCGTTACTTAAGGTTACAACCCAATATAATTAACATAAATAATTCTTAACATAAAGGATTCATGTAAGGTTAAAGATACACAGATGATTGGGTTTATTTAATAATAAAATTTGTTACTAAAATAAAAATACAGTTAGGTACATGAAAGTTATGAAACAGTCATATTACATTTAGAAGTGCAACAATTAATTATAGGCTAACACCACATGCGCTACTTAAGGTTACAACCCAATATAATTAACATAAATAATTCTTAACATAAAGGATTCATGTAAGGTTAAAGATACACAGATAATTGGGTTTATTTAATAATAAAATTTGTTACTAAAATAAAACATTGAATTAAAAAAAAAAGACACTGCTAAACTTAACTATGTACACAAAAAAAAGCAAGCTTAGGCGTCAAAGTACTCCTCCTCATCGCTGTCGTCCGGAAACGTACCCAGAAGACTGGCAGCATTGCCACATTGTATGGCAATGTTTATTCTTTGAGCAAAGAACAAACCAGCTCTTTCAAACAACAATTATTTGAAAGATAACATTCATCAATATAAATTAATCGGAATAAAATTCAACATCAAATTGAATAGAATTCATTTATGCAAGATAATACATAATTTAATTACATTCAACAAATACATAAATATAGAATAGTTTGTGTAAATTCATCCCTTATAGGCGTGCACAGCACTTGTATTGACAAAGAGTAAAACAATTACATTGAAACGAAAAAAAGATTGGAATTTCAGGGAGTAAAAATATAATAGATATAAATGACATAGAACTATGAAATGCCACATCATTAAAATTGGATTGAATCAATTATCACTTTGAAAAAAAAAAAACAAAATTAGAATATCCAATAAATTGTATATTGTTACATTTATAACAATTTGAATAATTAAGGTAAATATATATATATATATTAAACAAATAACAATTTAACTATAGATAAATTCTGATCCTGTAGTTACAATACAGTTTGAATAAATAGATTTAGGTAAACTAAAACTATAATATTATTAAATTTCACTAGTATGACTTGTTACTCGTGCACATGTTACGTTTGCACGCCATGTAATGGCAGGATATGCTGAAACTAATTTACTGTAACACCTTATGTATCATATTCTAGCAAATAAATATTTTGATTGATCGATTGATTGATACTCGACCATGGTCTAAACCAGAATCAGAAACCGCAACTGTTTGATGTTATAAATCGGCATCATATTTTATTATATATGCGCTCTTATTTCGCCACTAAATTCACCAAGTTAGGTTGTACCAACGTCGTGACGATGGAGAATGTTTTGTCAGACACAGACCCCATCCAGCTGTTTACAGGCATTTTAGGTTGTCTTGTAAAGAAAAGCAGGAAGTTAGTTAGAGTAGAAAGAGAAGAGAATTGGTTTTAAAATATGTGGTCCCATACCATTATTTTAGTCATATACACATGAAATTACTACATAGTAATACATTTTACTTTAAATATATTACCTACTTAGTTTATTTCTTTGATGCACCTACCGTGTTAACTCCACCACCCATGGTTGACTGATGGAGAATGCTTATAGCATTAAGTCCACGTTTGTACCATTTATTTATTCATTATATACTTTACTAGCTTTTGCCTGCGACTTCGTTCGCGTGGGAGATTTTCCCCACGTAATTCCCGATCCCACGGGAATTCCGGGATAAAAACTATCCTATGTCCTTCCCAGGGTTCTAAACTATTCCCATGGCAAATTTCATCTAAATCGGTTTAGCGGTTTAGGCGTGAAAAGGTAATATACAGAAAGATAGAGTTATTTTCGCATTTATAATATTAGTATGGATTGTACACCTCACAATATTTCTATGGATACAGAAATTTAAACTAGTGTGCATTGGGCGGTCGTATCGCATAGGGCGATCTCTTACAGACAACCTTTGGATGGACAAAAATTAAAGGGGACAGATTAAGGGCTGTCAGTGTACAAACAACATAAATAATATTAATTGAACATACTAACATAAAATACATACATACAATACAAAAATCATATACTAATAAATATTACATGTATCTATGTATAATTGAGAAAGAAGGGGAAAGCTTATAGGGGGAGGTAATGCTCCTTCACTATTCTTTTGAACTCTGGTAGCGTTTGAGCACGCCTCACTTCTATGGGTAATGCATTCCACAAACGAGCTGCTTGAATAGTGAAAGATTTGTCAAAGAAAGAAGTGGAATGCATACCAATACTTAACTCTAAATTTTCCGATGACCTCAGGGATCTAGAATGTGTGTCAAAGAGGAACTGAAAGTGTTCTTTAAGATAAAAAGTAGTAAAAGTATTGTTGCATAAAGTGGCAATAAATAAATAATCAACAGAAGATACACTTCTCACCAAACAAAAAGGGATAAACTATGGGTGTTTCCCCAGTAAATAAAATCTAACCCTGCCTGGTGTATCAGTCAGTATCAGATGTTAATAAATATATAATAATAAAATAAATATATGATAATGACTCGGATATGGATTTAGGTCCGGAAATATATTGATGTTGTGTTACTGGGAACACAAGATGAGCCAAGTGGTTTAATAACAATGACTTGATTTAGAAATGATAATAATAAGTCGGATATGGATGTAGGTCCGAAAATACATTGATGTAATTGTGTTACTGGGAACACAAATTGAGCCTAAGTGGATTAATAACAGTGGTTTGATTTAGAAATGATAATAATAACTCGGATATGGATGTAGGTCTGGAAATACATTGATGTAATTGTGTTACTGGGAACACATATTGAGCCTAAGTGGGTTAATAACAGTGATTTGATTTGAAAATGATTATGGTCAGTATCAGGCCAGATTCGATTTAGCTAGTATGGTTAGTATATGACAAATACAAAGCCTATAACAGGCCAGATTCGATTTAACTAGTATGGTTAGTATGTGACAACGCCTCATTGATGTAATTGTGTTACTGGGAACACATATTGAGCCTAAGTGGTTTAATAACAGTGATTTGATTTGAAAATGATTATGGTCAGTATCAGGCCAGATTCGATTTAGCTAGTATGGTTAGTATATAACAAAGCCTATAGCAGGCCAGATTCGATTTAGCTAGTATGGTTAGTATGTGACAACGCCTATAGCAGGCCAGATTCGATTTAGCTGGTATGGTTAGTATATGACAAAGCCTATAGCAGGCTAGATTCAATTTAGCTAGTATGGTCAGTATGGTTAGTATGTGACAAAGCCTATAGCAGGCTAGATTCGATTTAGCTAATATGGTTAGTGTGTGACAACGCCTATAGCAGGCCAAATTCGATGTAAATAGTATGGTTAGTATGTGACAACGCCTATAGCAGGCCAGATTTGATTTAGCTAGTATGGTTACTATATGACAAAGCCTATAGCAGGCCAGATCCGAATTAGCTAGTATGGTTAGTATATGACAAAGCCTATAGCAGGCCAGATTCGATTTAGCTAGTATGGGTAGTATGTGATAACGCCTATAGCAGGCCAGAAAGTGAAAATGCCTCTTGTGTTATCATGCAGTGAAAAATTGGCGTAGTGGTATAATAAAGCAAAAGTGTAAAGTGAATTAAAATATGAAAAAATGTTTCTACCTAATTGCAGGAAGTGATTAAATACACATAGCACTAATAAATATTAATGATTATAAATAGTATTGTTGGTACTTTGAGGTTATAAAGAAATTGTTATCCTTAATTAATTATGTATAGTAAATTAAGAGATACAGAAAAAAAATATTTCTACCTAAATGGAGGAAGTGAATAATTATTATTGTTATTGTTGGAACTTTGATAATGTATATTGCAACATGTTCTTGTCAATAAATATTATTTGAATTGTCTAAAAATGAATTAAAACTATATAATTATGTTGATTTTGTTGTTAACGACTCAACTACGATAATCCATCTGATTTGACAGATTTTCTTTTTGTTTAATTTTTATTATTAGTTTATCCTTCATTATTGAAGTCTAATGTTGTCGCTTCTCAAGTTTACTTTAATATAACATAAAGCTTTTTTTTGAGAATGGCAGAACACTGTAGTCTCTTGGATTTGTTTAACAATTTTTTATTTGTAATTACATTGTGCTGTATTAAATTGATCTATACTGTCCTCTCATAGCTTATTAACCTGTATTATGGATACATTGTAAGAATGATATTTTGATTTGAAAAGAGTATCTGTGGAGTTTCTTGCCGGTTCTTCTCCACAGAAAACGACTAATTTCGAACCGTGCCCTGTGAAATAAAACATTTTGGCTTCGAGTTAATAGGGATAAAATAAATTACATTATATACTCATGTATAAAAATTACTAATAATTTAATGTTATATTGTTTGAATATAAGTATGTTGACTATTTCGCGAGGACGCGAATAGTTAGTCAGGATGGACGAATGTAAGCAATTATTAAATAAATTCAATATTTAAACGTGAATGAAGGTAAAAACATGAATTTAGAGTTTGCAACTTGACTCTTATCATCCAAAATTTGGTACTATTAAATCTTGATAATTTGTTAAAATATGATTTCAAAATAATACTCTAACATTTATTTAAAATGTAACAAAATGTTTATGGCTACATATTTGTGGTCACATTTTTATAATCTGTGAGTGACATTAGAATGGTTAATCTATCTCTTCTGGCGGGCTTCTGGCTGCCGAGTAGGATTAAGCTAAATAAATCTGTACAAATGAGTCTAACTGAAGCTAAAATATACTATTTCACAATGGTTATACTGTAGTTTTCTTTTAATATAGAGGGTTTTAAAAACTCTTGTAGCGTAAAATTCTCACATAAGGAGTAACACAAAACTCAGTTATATCACCAAATTGCTCTATTTTTGAGCAGTCGTGACTATTAAAACACTTTGTGCTATAGCAGATACTTAAAAACCCACTTTATTACCAAATCGCGGTATTGCCGAATTTCAATAACCGTTAATGAACCAGGCCTATAACGGTAAATATATAAGTTTTACAGATCAAATTAGATACAAAAGGGCACCGATCAACAAATATATAGAACAAAGTAGTTTTATAGATGTTTTCTTTAAGCCTTATATAGTATATGTCTATAACAGTTGTACAAAATGGTAATGTAAATGTTTACATCATTAGCTTATAGAACGTTTTCGCTGTATAAGCTTATAGAGCAAAAAGGTATAGTCAAACGCCTTTATTCAACATGCTACCAACATAAACACCGTTATATAACGTTTACAAAACTTTTTGGCGAAATAAGCTTTGGTTATAGTACAATTTTGCTGCTTGGGATGATCTGCATCATCTAAGGCATATTCATTTACACCTACGATCCGTAGAGACTTATATGCCACTTTTTACCTGGAGATCTTCCGTTTTTGTGGGATAAGACGGAAAGAAAGGGACGGGGAAGAAAGTTAATCTCTACTCAACAAATACACAAAATTTAATAAATAAACTTTATTATGTAGTAAGCTAATTAACGCATTGCATAAAAATGTACATCAGTCGCTTAAATTATATGTAAAAATACATAACAATCAGACAAATTGTATTAGTTAGCAGTATATAAAATCTATTTGTATCTACTACTGACTAATTTTAAAACAAAACATTTTAAAGCAGAAACTGGGATATTAAGGGATGCTTAAAATCATAACTTTTTATAATAATTCGGAAGATTTGTGCGCGAGTTTTAGAACTCTCGGAGTATAATGATTAACATTAGTTATTCATCACAAGCATCCTCAGGCTAAAACCAAGTAATCTAAAAATTATAGCTTTTACATTATGTTAACAAAATGCAGGTAACCTTACTATGTAATAGTTTTATTTGTTACATATAACAATAGCTTAAAAAAACAATCAGAAATTCGTCACTGCCTTAAAGCAACTGGTGGAGGGAAAATTTTGCCTCTATATTTTTTCCTATAAACTAATAACAAAAACTTTTTTAGACAACTTAAAATTGGAGGGCCGCATTGCTAATTATAAATAAAAGTCGCACTGGTAAATTTTTGAGGTGAAGCTATGCTTGCCGGTTCATACGTGGATGGGTGATTATTTCTTATATACCGAGACTCGACTCTGTCTCTGACAGCTCGATAAAGCTTCAAACTGTTCCTATACGGAGTTGTGGAGGTCAGATGGAAAGATACTCTATGTAAAACACTGGCAAGTAGCTGAATTTGGAAGGTAGATTAATAGGCAACTTAAAATTGGTCTACTCATACAGGGTTAATTGTAAAACACCGAAAACCTCTCAGGACTATGTTACTGACATCATAATCAACAACTTTTGTTCTATGACTTTTAAAAATTCGTCATATTTTAGTTCACCAGATTTTCATACAAAAATAAAAATATTTAAATTGAACGTTAGTCTAGCTAGTAAGTCTATGCGAAGCAAAAGAAAGCAATAGTATAAATCACTTTCTTTTGCTTCGCATAGATTTCGTAACATTTAGGGCGTCTAATTTAAATATTTTTATTGTTGTATGAAAATCTGGTGAACTAAAATATGACGAATTTTTAAAAGTCATAGAACAAAACTTGTTGATTATGATGTTAGTAACATAGTCCTGAGAGGTTTTTGGTGTTTTACAATTAACCCTGTATATATATATATATATAATAATGCTCTCTTTAGCATATAAAGTAATAATAGAATTTTAACAAATGTCTATATAATTATACTTTCACTGGTTCTAAAACCCGGTGAGATGCCGTTGGACAGTGAGGAGGCCAATCGTTGCGTGGGACTGGCCATTACTAAATAATCGTCATCTTCTTCTAATTTTCTCTTCATCGAGGAGTATTGAGTTTCATCATCACCTTGCTTCTGCCAGTCTTTGTAGTCTATGCATAGTGGCCAGATTACTTTACCGGATCTGTGAAAAATGTTTTTGTTTATAATTTTTACTCATTTAAATAACAAAAAAATGGGACCGACTTCAAAATAAACAAAAATACAACTGCACTCAAAAGCGAAATATAATCAGTGGATGTCTAAATTCGTTTATATAATAATAAGGACTAGGTATCTATTCACCTAGTTGAAGTTGGAGCCAAGCCAATGAATAGTTATCCTTTGAAGTCGGTTGAAAACAATTAAGAATAGTTGTGGCCCAGTGACTACGGACCCAAAATACGAGTACGTAGGTCGTGCGTTTGAACCTAGTCTAGTAATTATATGATACCACTGCTCTAACACGCTGAAGGATAACATACGCAGTCTAAACATCAGAATGTGTAACTCCATTTGAGTGAATTTTACAGGAGCAAGAAAAAACTGATTATTTTGTACATTTATTGCAATATTTCAATGTGTTTAAAGAGCAATTGTAATACCCTGAAATTCATCAACACATTTTGCTTCATTTCACTCAACTTCATTCCATCATTCATTCATCATTATCAACACGCTTAGTTGGGGGGTTAACAATATAATGTGAATTCTACCCAGATTCCTAGATATCTTAAAAAAAGACATTTTGCAGATATAATAACGGAATTCGCGATTCCTAGCACAGAAATCTACCGCGTGTGAGTGTTTCTCTAAAGGGCGTCACAGACATTCAGCTCTCATATGATTTGATCAGTACAGATTGTATGGACTTTAAAAGAGACGTTGATCTCCGAGTTTGTTTCAGTGTTTCTTCTCAGAGTAGTCAGTTAGAAAACACTGGCCTCATCTAGTTTACATTTGTGAAAGTGTTATTTATAACCTACTTACGAAATAAACATCATTATTTCATTATTTACCGCGAAAATCCCGAACCAGTGGGAATTACGGGACAATAAGTAGCCTGATTTCAACTATCTACATAGTAGATTTTAGTTCCATTCTGTAATTTTTGCGTGAAAGAGTAACAAACATTCATCCATCCTCACAAACGCATTTATAATATTACCAAGAGGTAAAATAGAACCTAATTCAACATATACTTACACAGGTAAATTATAAGGGTCATAAGGAAACCATTCATCGTATTGCTGCACTGCCGTCGTTTGCAGCGTGTGCCTGGCGTTCTTCTCGATGATGCCCTGACAGTAGACCACCTGATGAGACCGAGTTATAGAAGAGAAAGCCCGCGTCACCTGCGGCGGGCAGGTCCGGAGGGGGTTCAGGGGACAAGTCACAAGTCGAGGGAGGTTTAGGGACTCCACAAAGTTTACATCTGGAACAGGAAAGCATTTATTTATTAAAACTATGCAACACAAACTGTACAAAGGCGGACTTAATGGCATAGGTATTTTCTACCAGTCAACCATGGGTGGTGAAGAGATAACAGGAGCATTAGTTTTAATAAAAAAAAAAACAACTGCATAGCATTTTCCCACTTAGTTGGGATCGGCGTCGTCTAATCAAATGTACATAGCTGGGTAGGTTACTAGTGTTTTACATTTAGCGACTAGGTGGACAACCATTAGCTGGGTTACACGATACCACTTGGCAGGAATGGTGTCAGATTTGTTGGCTTCACATTTAGAAAAACGACTGTCAAATATGTATAGTGCCAAGTTATTTGGCGAAAATAACTTGGCAAGAGTCGTTCGATGCACAGAAGTCGATTTTTAGGTGTCAGCGGGACGCGGGGTATGACGTAGCATCGCTCCGAGCGCGCGATTGGTGCGTCAGTAGTTCTCGTTCAATTTGCTCCCGAATACACTTGCGTACACGAAAGTTGTACCCTTTGTTTTTGTTACGAGTTGTTGTTTTAAATTTAGTTTTTGTTACGATGATTACAATGCCAGGACCAAATACCGTTTTACGCAGACTATTAAAACGTCAGACAGAACAGCTAGACACTATTAATAGTTAAGGAAGGTTGAAATTCCGAATTCGTCACTGTCTTTAGGACACCGGGAAAAAAGAAGAATAAAAGGGGAAGCAGTTTTATTAACTAATTGTGACGACGACAACATATTATTTTTAATAATTTTTTTAAATACATTTTTTTCTCATTTAAATGTTGTTATGTATTATATCTATTTTATTTATAATACCGAATTAATTAAAACAAACTTCTTTCTTTAACATTCTTCTGAACAGACATGATTAAGAATAAATTATGGTAATAACCATAGAATAATGGCAAGCAGTAAAAGTGACCCCTTTTTTGTTCCACTAAGTTCCACTAAGTGCACAATGCGCGAACTTACCCCCACTACGCCACAACCTTGCCAACTTACGTGCCGGGTACTATATAAATTGCAGCCAAGACTTAACGTGCTAGCCGTGGCACGTACTCACGATATATTATTATATTCATTCTTTCACGGACTGACCTCGTCGAGCTAACGATTCTTTACCATAACCTTGAAGATTGATCCGTGCGTCTGTTACTATTTAACCACGGGCTCCTCAAAATTTTATTTAAAGAAATAAATTTTGTGCAAAATAATATTTATCATCAGCACTATTGGCAGGTATAGAATTTCCAAGGCAAAAGATTTGAAGAAAAACAACTGAAATACTAAGGCTTCCAAAATGATATTGTATACAGTATATAAATATTTGAATCAAATCCTCTGTGCTCTGCCATTTTGAAGAAAATTAAGCGGATAGAGGACTTTAAATCTGGAATAGTTACAGTTTATGTAGAGTCTGAGTGCAGATAGCAAATATTTTTGTATATAATTTAATTAATTATTTATTTAATAATATTATTTGCACACGCATATTGTTATACAACGTGCACGGGATGTATAGTAGATATAAGTATGCTTAATCTTCAAAAACCCTCGTCTTTCTAAAGGACTAGATCACCGTAACTCTTAAACAAAACTAGACCTTATAAACAAAAGAGAACACTCACTTTCTTTATTCATAAACAGCAAATGATGCTTAAAAGCAACAAGGTAGAAAACAGCATGGCAGATTGCATGAAACGCTCCATGGGCCTTCAGATTGTCACTCGCTGTGGTTGACTCTTGGGTCGCTGAGATATAGGAATGACACCACTCTGCCATGTTCTTCAAATACTTTATGAGCCTTGTATTGGGAACTCTAACGCATCGTGCAAGGAGCCCTGCTAAGTGGCTGGCTGCCGTTCGCCTGGTGGTTAGGGCTCCAGGGCCAAGGCCTTGCAAGCCAGCTGCTACTATCCATAGGCTGTCTAAGACACGGTCGGCGCATTGTTGGTTTATTGATATTGTGTATAGGAGGAGGAATTGCACGTGTCTGTAAGAAGAGAGTTTCATTTTGTTTAATTTTACAATTAAATGAATTTTCAATAATATTAATCACTTTTTAAGCATTGCCCCACACTGGGAGTTACTTGTATACAGGGTGGCAAAAAATGCTTTCCATGGATTCATTACATGATTCTGAACCCTACGTCGAAATTTTTCGTCGGCTTTTTCTTAATTTAATAAAATTAAGAAAAAGCCGATGCGTGTCGATGTCCCTGCCACCCTGTATTATGAATTTTAAACACCCATATCCGTAAAAATATTTGAAGTCCATACAAACATTTGTCTCAGTGCGGAAGCGAAACCGAGAGACGCGGCGCAGCAGTCGTTCGTTCAACAACTGCGCCAACCGTATTGTCCAAAATTGTATTATCATTTTGTATATTAGTTATCGAAAAAGAGGAAGAAAAAATATTTATTTGTGTCGTACACAAGACATTCAGATAGGAAATAGTATATATAGGTATATTATGATAGAGCCTACTATGATTCCATGGACAAACAACACGGAAAAGGAGAAATGAAGACAATTTTTTTTATGTCACTATAATCGGTTCACTCAGGAACGGAACATTGGGGACAAAAAAAATAACAATTTAAAAAAGGAAAATTTCTCTTCAGGATTATACACGCTTTGTATAGTTCTTTATGAAATTAAAATTGTTTTAGCTACAAAAGTTAAAAGACTAATGTGTTCAGCCAAAGACAAAATCGTTCGCACTAATGGGACTAAGACACAGGTTTTCTTCATGTGTGAGGCACTTATTTGGTTTAAAAAAATCTTATGAAGTTTTCTTTACTCACCTTATCCCATAAGTAGGTAATATGATTCTATCAAAAACATTGCAGAGTATGTTCATGGTGGGGTCCCTCTCATCTTCCAACCACTTCAGAACTTCCAGCATGCAGTAGTCCAAGGTTTCGGAGATCTCGTCTCGATCCTCCGTTTCCATTTCAAACATTGTTTCCGATTGAAGTTTACTTTTTCCACTTTCTACTATATTTACGTCCATGAGTATCATTCTGCAATTTAGAAAATAATATTTTAGAATTTAAATTACTTGTTTTAAATAGAGCTAAATAAATATATATCATTTACACTATTACAGATATTATAATATATTGTTATTCCAGTCGCAATATGCTACTAATATTATACATGCGAAAATTTGTGAGGGTGTATGTATGTTTGTTACTCTTTCAAGCAAAAACTACTGAACGGATCTCAGTGAAATTTGGTATATAGATAGGTAACATCCTGGAATAACACATAGATTATTATACTTTTTATGTCGGAATTCCCACGGGATTGGGATTTACGCAAGAAAAACCACCTACGCGAACGAAGTCGCGGGCAAAAGCTAGTATTACATATTATTATTATGATTAATCCAAAAACTAGACTAATTACTAGAGATGAAACGGATAGTATTCGGCAAGCTTCGAGGCCGGAGCACCGGATATCCGGCAACCGGATATTTATATATTAGTAAAAGAAGATGAAACTGGATCCAACTTCACACGGGAAGCTCATGACACTTTTTGGACTGTTTCAATGAAGTGGCAAAGGATAATAATAGTAGTGAATGTCGCGATCAAGTAAAATAAAATCCAATTGCTAACGAGATTGACTTGTTCTTAAAGACACCTCGAATCGATCGCAATCACGACCCATACATTTGGTGGTCATCTAATTTAAATCAGTACCCACCAGTGGCGAAGCGTGAATTTTCATAAAAGGGAAGCCGGTCCAAAAAATGCTTACCTTGCTCAAGTGTGATGCGTGAATTCCAGTAACTGTGATCCTGTGGCTGACTTCGAAATATTGTAACTTCGTAAATAATTATTTGTTTAATTGAAAATAATAGATTACTATTTATATATTAATATATAAAATAATAGACTAATATTTGCCACATTTCAAAAGGGAAGCCGGTAGGAATCGTGTTGTATGGAGCCTTCGCCACTGGTACCCACAGTTGTCAAGGTTGGCTAGAATTTATCTTTCAGCACCTGGCAGTAGCGTTTACAGCGAAAGGCTATTTTCAGAAGCTGGTCTGGTATACGAAGCCAAACGGAGTCGCCTCTTACAAACAAATGCAGAAAATTTGGTATTCGTTCACCATAATTTGCCACTTGTTAATTTTGAGTAATAATTAAGCTAATTAATAAAACAAACATTTTTGTCGAATGATTATTAAAATAAACCGTGTCCATAACGTAGTGTGGTATCATTTTTCTAGTGTAAAAAATGTGATTTTTTTTTAATATTACTATCCGGCATCCAGCCGAATACTGAGTTACTATCCAGTATCCGGCCGGATAGCGAAAAGAAGGCCGGATACTGGATAGTTACCAGATATCCGTTTCATCTCTACTAATTATTTTACATAAATTAAATATATCGTCATCTGCTTGGCATTCTCCCAGCTATATTGAGTTTGGCTTTCTGTCTAACCAGAAGCAGCCGAGAACTACTAAATAGAGCGAATAATGTCTATCTGACCTCCAAAATACTGAAGCTGGGTAACACGATACCCCTTTGCAAGTCTAGTGTTACATTTTCTGGCCTCTGACTAACCTGACGACTGTCAAAGATGTTAAAATAACAGATGGGACCAACGCCATAACGCAGTTCCCGAGTGTGTGAAGATAGTCCTCCATCCACAGACCGATCTCAAGCAATGTTTAACCTTGAAAAACGAGCCGTGCAACTGTATGTTTAACCTTGAAAAACGAGCCGTGCAACTGTATGTTTAACCTTGAAAAACGAGCCGTGCAACTGTATGTTTAACCTTGAAAAACGAGCCGTGCAACTGTATGTTTAACCTTGAAAAACGAGCCGTGCAACTGTATGTTTAACCTTGAAAAACGAGCCGTGCAACTGTATGTTTAACCTTGAAAAACGAGCCGTGCAACTGTATGTTTAACCTTGAAAAACGAGCCGTGCAACTGTATGTTTAACCTTGAAAAACGAGCCGTGCAACTGTATGTTTAACCTTGAAAAACGAGCCGTGCAACTGTATGTTTAACCTTGAAAAACGAGCCGTGCAACTGTATGTTTAACCTTGAAAAACGAGCCGTGCAACTGTATGTTTAACCTTGAAAAACGAGCCGTGCAACTGTATGTTTAACCTTGAAAAACGAGCCGTGCAACTGTATGTTTAACCTTGAAAAACGAGCCGTGCAACTGTTATTGTCGTTCCACAAGCGCCTCTCAACAATTGGAACATTTATGCTACGGCCAGACTTTAAGGCGAAGATTCCTGTTCACGTTGTCGCGATAAAAAATCGTGTTCGATCCATGACGAAGTGCTTGGCCACATCGAAAAAAAAAAACTTTACTACGTCGCGATAATTAATTTCACGGTAAACATGGAAGAGGCGGTTGCGCTGTATCAAATAGTGGCTAATAATTATTTACTGCATCTTTATAATTAGAATAAATATGAAAAAGGTCAAAAATAGGAATAAAACTAAAAAAGTCCACTAAAGCGGGCGAAGTGTAGCTAACTGCACGAAGTTTGTCGCGACAAAACCCTTTGAGGCGCACATCAATTTACCGACAGCGGCGCGAAGGGCATTCGTATTCGCGAAGATGATTCGCGATAGGACGAATTCTTTGGCCAACCTTGTCGCGACAACGCAAATCTTCGCGTTATCGCGATAGTGTGGCCCTAGCACTAACACTAGACATATATAATTTCGAAAATTAGACTTATTACATAAGGTTTGTTGGAACAAATCTCCGAAGAAAAAGATTCAAATCTTATGCTCTTACAAATAATATTAATGCGAAAATTTGTGAGGATGGGTCTTTGTTTGTTACTCAAAAACTACTGAACGGATTGTAATGAAATTTGGTACGTAAGTAGATATTTAAAATCATGGAATAACACATAGGCTACTTTTTATCCCGGAATTCCCACGGGATTGGTATTTACGCGGGATAACCCTGTGATATAAATCTAAATCGACTTACTTGTTAATAACAGTCAACATAATTTGTTCTCGCAGTAAAGGGATGTATTTGCTCATCCAAATTAAATTGTAAATGTATGCCCTGTTCACATAGCACCCAGCCTTGTAGTACGGGAACTGTTCTATCACTATGTGGATTAAAAGATCACTGGTCCTGTAAACAATAGATACACAAATGAAGACTTAAAAAGGAAGATCTAATTCAACAGTCAAATTTAGGTTTTTCATTAGGTACCATTATTGAAATTGCTATTTCATTGCCAAGCCACTTCTATTGGGAGTGGTTCAATTAAATCGAAGTAAAGAACATATTGTGTAAACACGGTTACTTTGGAATAGCAAATAGACTATCTGCGATTTCAAAATAGCTGAGTTTTACACAATATGTACAAATAAACAATTTTTTTTTATCTATCGTGTTTGTTTGTCCGGGCTAATATCTGCAACGCCTGAACCGACTTGAATAGGGCTTTCATTGGAAGATAGAGGAGACTATAGGGCAACATGTAGGCACCTTCCCATTTTAGGCCTGCCGCAGACGTCCGGTTTCCTGATCAGGTTTCCTGATCAGGAATTCAGATTCGGAATTCCGTGAGACTAGCGCATACGTCCGGTTTTTTTCATTCGGAATTTTACGTATAGAGACCAGTGTTACCAACTTAGTTCGACCCCCCTTTTAGTGGCGAAATGATGCTTTTAGTGGCTGGTGGTTTTTTCTAGTGGTCAAGTAGAATTCAGTTTCAATTACTGAAAGTGCTATTACTCAACTATTAAGCCACTAAAACTTTACGAAATATATTATTTTTACTTCATTAATGTACTTAATTTACTTTTACTGCGTAGGCACAATAAAAGTGCAGAACTTATGGCAAGAGTTGATGATCTATGGCGACAAATCTGTTCACTCTCAAGTTTTTATCGGTATGACATGGTGAAAATCTGTATGGATACCGAGAAATCTGTCTGGCAACACTAATCTGAAATGAAATTTCCGTGCGTGTGCGGCGGCCGAACCAAAATGTACGCCAGCGCTGCGTTCGGAATGACGTCATCAGGTTTTTTCCGTTCTTACATTCCGGAACGCATCGAACCGAACGTCAGGTTTTTTCCGTCCGGAAAAAATAAGAATAGTGTGCGCCTTGTTGAACATTTTGTATGTAAGTAGAGCATTCAGGTTTCCTGATCAGGTTTCCTGATCAGGAAACCTGATCAGGAAACCGGACGTCTGCGGCCTGCCTTATGCTCGAATTCCAATGACGATCGACGGGATCAGGATTTAGGCGGCATAAACCGCGTTGACTCTGCGTGCGCCCGTTTGTTACCGTTTCATGTCTCAAAAAATTTGTAAGACATTTTTTTTAAAGACACTAACTAGTAAAGCGGTTAGAATTCACATTATTAGTAATCTTGTTAATCACCTCCAACTAAGCTAAATCTGTACGTCTAGAGTGGGTTCACGGCAATAATGTAACGGGTGGGATTCGAACTCGTGACCTCTCGATCACAATTCCGACACCTTATCCATTAGGCTATTGACGCTTAAATATGACATATATCTACTGCAATCAGACACAGAACACCTGCTCTTATATCCCGGGGACTATGATATCTTTGAATGATTTCCCAATTCTATGAAGATGGAATCGCTGGCAGAAGCTTATATAATAATTACATTATTAATCTCTAGACCTGTAGCAAAAGTGGAACTGTTGATTTCAGTATTCCACAATAAGCCAAGGATCAGTGTTACTCGTTATTTACAGTCCTGGAGTCTGAAACTAATCCCAGAAGACTCAGAAGAGAATGCTGGGCTTAGGCCTAGCTTTAGAGTATTGTGCATGGACCATAGCGGCTATCATGTTAACCAGTCAAGCTTCGCATTTGACCACCATCTCACCTGATGGTGAGACATGATGTCGTCGAAAATGAAGTATGCTTAGCTAGAAGTAACCTATTCACTCTTGACTTAAAGACTTATAGGATGGTTGCATGCAATAAATCTGAATAAATAATTATGATAAATATAATATAACCTGTATTTGATTTACCTCTTTGCATAAGAGCCAAAGCTTTGTGTGGGTCTATCTAGCAGGCCCCAACGAGATTTATCAGCAGGTGATAGGTTCACATAAGGACATTATTTTGTACCTATAGAAAATAAATAAGATATATTTTGTACCTCGACAGTTTTTGATTAAATGACGTTTTTATTAAGTGTCTGGCTAGCGGGCCCCTTATCATTATTTTTATTGTTATTATACTTTCAGATCGCCCAGTAGTGCTCGGAGTTAGAAACTATTATGTACCTTACGAACCCAAAATTTCGACTTCCTGTGAGCTATACTTTAGAAGATATTCGTTACTTAGACAAACGTCCAGCTAGCGGGCCACCTTTTTAAATACTACTCTTTTATATGATACAATAGCATTAGGAGCTTAATACTATTATGTACCTTACAAATACAAAATTTTGACTTTCTGTGAGCTATACTTTAGAAGATATTAGTTATTTAGACAAACGTCTGGCCAGCGGGCCCCTTTTTTAAATACTACTCTTTTATATCATCCGATAGCATTAGCAGCTTGATACTATTATGTACCTTGCAAATCCAAAATTTCGATTTTCTGTGAGCTATACTTTAGAAGATATTCGTTATTTAGACAAATGTCCGGCCAGCGGGCCCCTTTTTTAAATACTACTCTTTTATATCATTCGATAGCATTAGCAGCTTGATACTATTATGTACCTTGCAAATCCAAAATTTCGACTTTCTGTGAGCTATGCTTTAGAAGATATTCATTATTTAGACAAATTTCCATTTTAACTTCCCATGGACTTTATAAGGTATTCGTTCCTAAAATAAGGGCCTAGCTAGCAAACCCGTTTCCAAACATTATACCTACTTTTATAATCACTCAACATTGCTATAATAGCAAAACTGGGATTAAGAAAAAGAGTAGTTCTTTTAACCCGGCGAGGATGTGGAGGGGTCAATTTGACCCTGACAATTTTTAGCCGTGTGTAGTTTTTTTTCCCGCGACCGTAGGGTTTTGGGCGTCTTAGTAGCTGTTGCTAAAGAACCCGCGCGTGCGCCACGCACTGATATTCAATCGGCCGCCGCCTGCGACAGGAGCAACACGTGCGCGGAGTCGAGAAGGGTAAATATGACCCCGCCACAACCGCGGCGTTACTTTTTTTGCGATGTTTCAAAAATGTTTTTTTACCTAATATTATTATATTTTCTGGCGTTTTTATACAAAATGAGTAACCCGGAGCTTGAGGATGAGCGCATACGTCATATTTTAATGCAATCTGACAGTGAAGACGACTTGTTATCCGACACGCAGTCAGGACAATGATACTGTGCAAACTACAAGCAGTGAATTTGACAGCGACGACGAGAACCTGAACCTGAAGCACCGGTCAGAGTTCCAGGTGTACGTAAAAGGTGCCAAATATGTCCGTATGCTCGCCATCGCAAGACAGCAAATGTTTGTGACGAATGCCACTCATATATTTATCCCGAACACCGTTTCGTTCTGCCAGAATTGTGCTGCAATGACAGACAATGATAACATGTAGTTTATAAGTGATTATAAGACTATAATTGAAACTGATTGATCTCTACTACATATGTACCAAATTAAAGGTTATTTATAAAAGAAGTTTTCTAATTTTTGTTATTTTAGTTTTACTTGAGTAATTTTATGAAAAAGATGATCATTTTGTAGTACTTTGTGAAAACTGATTTAATTATAATATTTTGTATTATTATATGCGTGTTTTATTTATCAAGTCATAAAAATAGTATTTAATTTACATAATACTTATTGAAACGTTGGTTAAAAAAAAAAAAAGCTATTTTAGACCCAATGACATACAGGGTCAAAAAGACCCTCGACAACCTCCACGTAACTATTTTCACCACATCCTCGCCGGGTTAAGTAGGTCACTATGTAAATTATTAAAAGAGAAAATGTAATAGTAATTATAATCATGATAGCGTAAAGATTGACGTGGGAGAATGGAAGAAAAAACGTGTAGCGCCGTCTACAAATAACATGGGATAGGAAGATGATGAATGTTTAATCAGTTTAAAGAGATTGTATAAGAACAAAAGATCCCATAAAAAACAATACTTGTCAAAAAAAAAAAAACCAAGTCTCGCAACTCAATTCTTCTACCGTAAAAGGTTGTGAGATCCATGTAATACCAAGTCGGTTATTAATTTATTCAGTGCCTACTTTAGGGACCTTCTGTCTTAAGTTGTTACGTAATTATCTAACCTAACAACATCTTATAGTGACCATATCAATATTAAAAATCTTTAACGTTTTAAATAAATAGATTGACTCGGCCACCGCATGAAAACACAATATATCTCACAAGTAATATGTTCCACACCAAGCCAGCCAACGGTAACTGGTATGTCGAACAGTCCACGGTACGTGGAGCTTTACCGTTGTTTTTCAAACAATAGGCTCTTAGGCCTCAGTACAACTAGAGATTACAATACTTAAGCTTATAGACTAGACTTACCCTCTGAGCTGGAGACGCCAAGCTTCGACCTTCCAAAAGGTCACGTCCGTGAGGTAGGTGTGCAAGTATGTAATGAGTAATTGAAACGTGTAATGATGTCAAGTGTTGATGGACGGCGGTTCCCAAGGACGCAGGTCTTCACAATGTGGTCCCGGCAGCGTGGTAGCGCCACAGGCCGTATTTTAGCACCAATTCACAATCACTTTCAACAAAGTTCGCGTGTCATTCAATACTGCGCTATTGTTCAAAATATCACAGGTTTTTAGACAATTCGGGATTCTAGATTTCAATTAATCGTTAATCGCGACCAAATTATCGGTTACAACAGGCGATTCAACAGGATATTTTCAATTACAACAATAATACAAAGTCCCAAAAGCGGACGCTTTTTCCAAGAGAACAAAAGTTATCAGACAAGTGTCGTCAATAGAAAATTCCTTATGTCAAAAAAAGGTGCGTTCGGAAACGTTCGGTACTAAACATCTACCCCCCTCGGACGGGCCTACCCGTCCGCTAATCAATTGGAAGCCTTGACAAGGTTGCGACCGCTCTCTTTATGATGGATCCGTCCACCAAAACCTCAGCAAAACGAGGGACCCCGTCGGTGCCAGTCACTAAATTGAGAATGCGCCCCCTGCGCCAATACAAAGGCTTAAGGTTGGCATCCTTAATCAGGACGAGGTCTCCGATCTTGGGCGGATGAGTTTTATCCGTCCACTTGACGCGTTGCTGGAGGATGTGCAAATACTCTAAGCTTCAACGCTTCCAAAAGTTCTGAGCGAGCTGTTGCACCAACTGAAACCGCGAAAGCCGATTTTGGCTCACATCAACAAAAGGGTACTCCAGCAAGGCGACAAGTGGCTGTCCAATCAAGAAATGGCCCGGTGTTAGAGCCTCCAAGTCATTCGGGTCCGAAGAGAGCGGGCACAATGGGCGCGAATTTAACACAGCTTCAATGCGGCAAAATACCGTAGCTAGTTCCTCAAAGGTGAGAACGGTGTCTCCCAACAATCTCCGCCAGTGTCCCTTTGCCGCTTTCACCGCGGCCTCAAAAATACCCCCCAATGGGGGCAGGCTGGCGGGTCAAACAACCAAGTGACCCCTCGGCGGGCCAAACTATTACCAATGTCAATCTGGCTCTCATTAAGGAAGGCGTATACCTCCTTCAAATAGTTACTTGTACCCTTGTAATTCGTACCGCAATCAGACCTAATCAGAGAAGGTAACCCACGGCGAGACACAAATCTGTCCAAGGTCGCCACAAAGGCCTCTGTCGAGAGGGAGGTTACCAGGTCCAAATGTACTGCCTTGGTTGACAGGCAGACAAAAACACACAAATAAGCCTTAACAATTTTACTATTTCGAAGTGTGGACGTCTTCACCAAAAAGTCCGTTCCGACGCCAGCAAAGGGCCTCGCCTCATTGACACGATCAGCCGGCAAATCTCCCATTAGGGACTGCATAGTGGAGGCCTTAGTCCGATAACACGGCATACAACGGAAGACAATGCTACGAATAGTACGACGAGCCGACAAAATCCAAAATTCTCGCTGCAGAATGGCCAACAGCGCATTGCAACCGGCATGCGAGTTTTTAACATGACGATCAGTCACCAACAATTGTACCAAATGGCCCTCCTTGGGCAACAAAAGGGGGTGACGGGCCCCATAAGGAAGGTTAGAATGCCTCAACCGTCCTCCAACACGCAAAAGACCCGTCTCGTCCAAGAAGGGATTCAGCTTACTAACGGCTTCTGACAACTTAACCCTACCAGACTTCAAGACCTCGATCTCCTTTTCAAAGTGTGCAGCCTGCACAGAGCGGACCCAAAGGAGGAGTGACTCCTGTCGCTCTTGAGGAGAGAGAACTGGTGACAGGCGCTTGTCCCCTGGATTCCTAGAATTATGGCCAAAACGCCTGATCCACGAGGTAACGTTCAACAATTTGTCGAGGGAGCTGTATCGATTCAACAAAAATTCAGGATCAAACGGAGGATCCTTCGTCCCAACAGCGAACACCTTAAGTCCGGGCAAAGGATCCGACATCAAGACTGGCGTTCGAGGCCAATCGTCCTCGGGGCGAGTCAGCCAGTCCGGTCCCCACCAGAGGGGGTGAGCAATCAAGTGGGGGGCCATGCACCCGCGTGAGGCCACGTCGCCCGGTTTCAGGTCACCAGGCACGTGCCTCCAAATCAAAGGCGTTTCAGAATCTTGAATCTGAGACACTCGGTTCGCAACAAAGACCTCCAAGGAGTGGACGGACGTCTTCAACCAACACAAAACAATTTGACTGTCCGTCTAAGCGTAAGAAGCTCGACTGTCAACAGTTCCACCCAAAGTGTGCGCAACGTGGTTTAGAAGACGCACAAGAAGCACCGCCCCTGACAACTCCAATTTAGGGATGGTCAATGCCGTCCGGAGGGGGGCCACCTTGCTCTTGGCCATGACCAGTGACAACTTCACCTGGCCTGTGGCGCTGACGGTGCGCAGATAAACAACGGCGGCATAACCGTGAGAGGACGCGTCACAAAACCCATGAAGGGTAGCAGTATAAACCCCAGGGGGAAGGATGGCGCGTGGCAGCGCGACCTCATTGACCGCAGGGAGTGCGGATACAAATTGGAGCCAGTCTTCCAACAGGGTTTCCCGAAGTGGCTCGTCCCAATAAAGTTCAGTTAATAATAAACAAGGGCAGGAGCACCAATTTTAGGGTAAAGACAACTCACAAGGGTGATTTCAAACCAGGTCCTTCCCTCAACAGTGGTGACAGCCGTTTCGCCAATTCCCCAAGTCTTGCCTGAAAAGTCATTCACCTTCAGGCCAACCTGTCCCGCTAACCAAGACGACAAAAGGCAACCCTGGGCTCCCGTGTCCAAAATGGCACGGACCACAATCGAGTCACACAAGGGTCCCCAGACCTTGACCGAGGCCGTTGGCAACAAAACCGTCTTGACCGGGGGGGGTCCTTTAGCGGGGCAGGCGTCAATTTCTTAGCGATGCCTGGGCGGCGACCGCTCGCCGCATCCAGGCTGCCTTCGTTCACGACGAGGGTAACATTCAAATTGTTCGTCCGCGCGGTGTCTCGAGCCGCTCGCCATCGCCGGAAGGGCATATCCCACCGGATGCCTGAATGGCGGAGGGCGCGACTCCAACCGGGGACGTTCCGCCAACGGAGGGGAGAGGTAGCGGTGCCGGTCCGGCCACTGCTGCCTAGCAGCCAACGCATGTTCTCCCTGACGAGGGGAGACCAAATGGCGCTCGCGGGGCTCCCGTTCAACTTGCGCGGGGGGTCGAGTGCGGCGAACAGAATTGCGGGCCTCAGCCCGGTGCTCGTCTCCGGGGTACCCCCCCCTGCGCGAACCCTCCTCAGAAGATGGTCTGCTGGAGCGATTCGCGTTGGCGCACAAAATCTCAAGGTGGGACCCTTTACAAATTCTACACGGGCGGGGGTTGGGGCAGTCCCGATGGAAGTGGGCCCCCAAACACGAGAAGCACAAACGGCGTGCGTTGACAATGCGGCGGCGGGCACTTACGTGCAAATTCAAAAAGGCCGGGCAACGCGCCGTGACATGCCCCGTTGCCTTACAAAAGTCGCAATCATAAGGACTCCGGGCGCCCGCAAAACGGGGGGCGGGGCGAACATCAACAGGCCCCCTAGCCCTAGTCTGTCCCTGGTCTCTAGGCCGAGAAGGTGGTGGGCGTGACCCCGTGGCGCCACGAGTGTTATCCAAAAACCGACACTCGTCTTCCAAAAACTTGAGGAGGTCGTCAAAGGGGGGAAGATGGGAGGCACTATCCCCACCATACTTCTGCTCAAAACGTGACCTCAACTCCGCGGGGAGCAACTGCAGCACTATGTGCACCAACAAGTAGGACCAATGGTCCACCGGTAACTCCAAGCGTCTCAAGGCGTAGGTCGCTGAGACCAACGGGTTCAGCAAGTCAGTGCGCAACGCCGACGTGCTGGCAATGGCCGGTAGCCCCAAAATCTGGCCGATGTGCACATCAGCCAGGCAGCGCTTGTTCTGATACCGTCGGGAGAGAAGCTCCAGAGCGGTCGGGTAGGAGGAGTCCGTCACCCGGCTCTTCAAAATTTCTCGGGCTCGTTGACTGATGACATCCCCCAGGTGGACAATCTGGTCATAGTCACCCAAAACCCTATCGCGGGCTGCCTGGTCCATCACCCCCAAATCCACGTCCATGATGAACTCGTTGAAGCGTGTGAGCGCAGCATCAGCTGACTTGATCCTCTCATTCAAGCGCCCGTACCGAGCAAGAGTGAGCTCTTCCAAGTCCAAACGCTCAACCGTTGCTGCTGCTGATGTGAACCATCTCAACTGTGAGGCCAATCCGGCAGCAGACTCCCTGACTGCCTTTAATGAGGCCATTGCAACAATCAAATATCAATACCAACAGGCTAAAATTAACTAAACAAACAAACAATGACTTGTTAGCCAACCGAACAATTTCACCAAAATAAAACTTAAATTCGATTTATTTCAAGTCTAAATCCGACCCTGCACTTATTCCAAGTATGAATCTAGCTTGCTAAGGATGGCTTGTTACAGAAAAAATAACAATTTACTGTATAATATTGTGCTGGATCAACACCAATTAACAACAACAATTAAATGTATAATATTGTGCTGGATCAACACCAATTAACAACAACAATTAAATGTATAATATTATGCCGGACAACCACCAACACACAATCCAATAATCACAATAAGCAATAAACCAATACACACAATTCAAGTCTTGTTATGTTAACAAATATGTGATTATTATTTGGATAAACATTTAAATTCAGATTAGTGACATTGAATTATTAATTACAACAAATATACCAAATTATGTACCAAAATGCCACCTAATAATTCCTAATTTCACAAATAAATCTTACTTGTCAGTACAACAACAGGGGCTACAGTATAAATTACAAATACAATTTGAGTCCGGGTGACACAACAATATATTCAAACTTATTAAGTTATTTTTACCAAAGTTCAAAACTTCCAATTTACTTAGTGGATCTAATATTATAAGCCACGCCCTGCTACCAGTTTGTTCCACACCAAGCCAGCCAACGGTAACTGGTATGTCGAACAGTCCATGGTACATGGAGCTTTACCGTTGTTTTTCAAACAATAGGCTCTTAGGCCTCAGTACAACTAGAGATTACAATACTTAAGCTTATAGACTAGACTTACCCTCTGAGCTGGAGACGCCAAGCTTCGACCTTCCAAAAGGTCACGTCCGTGAGGTAGGTGTGCAAGTATGTAATGAGTAATTGAAACGTGTAATGATGTCAAGTGTTGATGGACGGCGGTTCCCAAGGACGCAGGTCTTCACAATGTGGTCCCGGCAGCGTGGTAGCGCCACAGGCCGTATTTTAGCACCAATTCACAATCACTTTCAACAAAGTTCGCGTGTCATTCAATACTGCGCTATTGTTCAAAATATCACAGGTTTTTAGACAATTCGGGATTCTAGATTTCAATTAATCGTTAATCGCGACCAAATTATCGGTTACAACAGGCGATTCAACAGGATATTTTCAATTACAACAATAATTCAAAGTCCCAAAAGCGGACGCTTTTTCCAAGAGAACAAAAGTTATCAGAAAAGTGTCAAAGTCAATAGAAAATTCCCTATGTCAAAAAAGGTGCGTTCGGAAACGTTCGGTACTAAACATAATACATATATAAATTAGATTGTTTAGTGCGATTGCCAAGTCAATCATTTATTTAACACAAACTAGACACATGTATGTTACTATACGTTCTATAAAGTATTTATTATTGTAAGTACATTACAACAAATAAATACTTATTTTGTCCTTTTCCTGTAAAATGATCCGCAAACATAAAAATATATTTAGTAATGCAATGTGCATAACGAGCAAAGACGTAGGTAAATGTATTAGGCCGTGCGCGCACTGCCTTGCGGTGGCCGCAATTCCGGTAGTTCTACCGCACCGGTAGACTGACCGCAGTGCGCGCACTTCTATGACACTCCATACTTCACAAATTTTGCGGTACCGCAATTCCGGTAGTTCTACCGCACCGCAAAATTTGTGAAGTATGGAGTGTCATAGAAGTGCGCGCACTGCGGTCAGTCTACCGGTGCGGTAGAACTACCGGAATTGCGGCCACCGCAAGGCAGTGCGCGCACGGCCTTAGGCAAACGCAAATTTAACTAGGTCCGTTAGTTGAATACTTATTAAAATAACGAATATCTTCTAAAGTATAGCTCACAGAAAGTCGAAATTTTGGATTTGCAAGGTACATAATAGTATCAAGCTGCTAATGCTATCGAATGATATAAAAGAGTAGTATTTAAAAAAGGGGCCCGCTGGCCGGACGTTTGTCTAAATAACGAATATCTTCTAAAGTATAGCTCACAGAAAGTCGAAATTTTGGATTTGCAAGGTACATAATAGTATCAAGCTGCTAATGCTATCGAATGATATAAAAGAGTAGTATTTAAAAAGGTGGCCCGCTAGCTGGACGTTTGTCTAAGTAACGAATATCTTCTAAAGTATAGCTCACAGGAAGTCGAAATTTTGGGTTCGTAAGGTACATAATAGTTTCTAACTCCGAGCACTACTGGGCGATCTGAAAGTATAATAACAATAAAAATAATGATAAGGGGCCCGCTAGCCAGACAATAAAAACGTCATTTAATCAAAAACTGTCGAGGTACAAAATATATCTTATTTATTTTCTATAGGTACAAAATAATGTCCTTATGTGAACCTATCACATAAGGACATTATTTTATTATCGTTATATCGTTGGGGCCTGCTAGATAGACCCACACCAAAGCTTTACATTATTTATGTTGTTTTATTAACAGTTGTATTATTAACAATACCAACCTAATTATCATAAAAACCATGTTATCCTTACAGTGACAAATTAACATTCCTCAGTTATCTTGCTAGATTGCAGTGCAAAATTGCATAATTATATTATCAATAACAAGTGATAATAGTATATTCTATCAATATGAACTTCGATATGTTATCTTTCTGGGTTACTTTTTTTAAGGATTTGGAATCACAGCACAGGATCAATCTGGAAACTGGAAACTGTCTGGTTGTTTGTGGTAGCAGCCTTCAGAATATGAAAAGTAGCTACAAACTATCTAGTGGTAATTATTTTTTTAATAAAGATTTAAGCAGACATAGATTGGACAGAGCTATAGATTAGACAGTATTTGGTCGAGAGACAATGGGGGCAGGAATCAGCAAAAGTGTGAAATGAGCAAGACAAAAGGTACATGGTAGAGAATTAACAACATAAATTCTCTACCATGTAGTCAAATAACATTAAATAATATTAATGTTATAATATCGTCGTTGCGCTTGCAAAAGGCACTATGTGGTAAAAATCATTTTCGTTCTTTTATGAAGTTTCAATCGTTATTTTAATACACACATGCTGTAAAACAGCTATCTAATTAACGAAATATTTAAAGAGTTACCTTTCAATATTGCGTTTTGATAAACACACATGCTGTAAAAACAGCTATCTGATGATAGCTGTTTTTACAGCATGTGTGTATTAAAATAACCATTGAAACTTCATAAAAGAACGAAAATGACTATTTACCACATAGCGCCTTTTGCAAGCGCAACGACGATATGTCATTAATAACATTTTAGAAAAACTACATAAAATGCTTACTTACAAGAGTTTTCTAGAATGTTATTTAAATTATGAGCTGTATAAAGTACCTAGGTAAATTTTTAACAGCTTCTTACTTTTCATGGACATAAAAAAATACAGCCAGTCAGAAAAAGGACAGTCTTTTAAATAATGTTTCCTTTAAATGGTTTCTTGAAAACACAAACCATTAGAATTTTTTGAGGTTTAATAACCCCATTTTTTTTAAATCCCTGGAACCGACAAATGTCCATAATCAGTAAATTTGCTGCACAATTAGTCTATACTGTATCATCCAAATAACACATAATTTAGATGAGTTTCAACCAATCTTGGTATAAACAAGCTTTAGGAAAATATTGTTTTCCAAAACTTGTACAATTGCAAATGTACTATGTTATCTTACCAATACTTTTGGCTATGTCAAATGCAGCATCATTTCATATAGAAGTAATTTCTCCAGAATGTCCATATCTTGGGATTGCCCTCATCTAGGTTGCCACCCCACCCCTAGAATTTAGAGAAACCCAGTGAAGATTTAGAAAGAGAACTAGTAATGTGGGTTTGGATTTAGGTGGGGGGGGGGGGGGGTTAGAATTCACATTACTAGCAATCTTGTTACCCCTTCCAAGTAAGCTAAATATGCTTGTGTTTGGAGTTTACAGAATTGCCGTGATTTACGGCAATTCTGTAAACTGAGTCACAAGTCCGTCATCTTAGCCATTAGACTATTGACACTTCGAGCATTACCATGGCATTGCATGCACTTTACCATTCTTACTCTTGACAAAATATTAAAAGAGCGGTGTAAAATACATAATTATGTATAGGTGCTCTCACATCTGAAAAGTAATTTACTTATGAAGGGAAGGAAGCATTCTGCCGTAACAAGTGTACTTCCACAATTAGGCATTGTTAGAATAATTCCCATATATTTAACCAAGGTTAGTTAATTCAAGGTTGGTGGCTACTTCCTTTATTAAAAAAAAAAATGTTTCAATGTGTAGACTAACACATTTTTGATGCAAAACTGAAAAGTAACAACTTCTAAAATATCTGGTAAGTCCAGGTGAGCAGTGGTGGCCCAGTGGTTACAAGTTATAGGTTGTGAGTTCAAATCCAGGTAGACCATTACTTTGTGTAATTTACATCATCTTCAATGCTCTCAAAATGGTAAAGGAAAATATTGCGGCATGTACTTTTTTTTTTTTTTTTTTTTTTACTGGGACCAAAATTCTGAAGACATGCAAGATCCACCAACTCGCACTGAGCTTGCAAGGTGAATTACAGGCCATAACCTGTCATTGCCAAAGTCTGTTACAGAACTTAGCGAGAGAAATTTTAAAACCCATGTCCAATATGTCCTTATAAAAAAAGCATAATAAGATTCAGGACTATATTGAAGACATGACAGCTTGGCGGTGGTTCCTTCCTTCTGCACATTTGGCTTCCTGGCTTATTGTAATTGCGTTACCAATTAGTGTATTAACAACTCCACTAGCGTGAGTGTGTCTTTTTGTTTTTCCTTATGATAATCTATCCGATTCGACAGACTTTCTTTTGTTTCATTTTTATTTTTCTTTTATCCTTCATTTTTGAAGTCTATTGTCCAGTTTAATTTAACATATTCTTAAGCTTTTCTGTGAATGGGAGAACACTGTACTCTTAGATTTGTTTTAAAAAAAATATTTGTAATTCTATCGTGCTGTATTAATTGGTCTATACTGGACAGGACTCTCATACCTAACTAACCTGTATTATGGATGACGTTTTGTAAGTGATGTGAAATAAAACATTTTGAGTTTATAGAGAGGAGACTTGTGTCCAGTGATGTCATATTGCACAAATAAACTTGTGCAATATGACAGTAATCCACATATCTGATCAATTTATGTGTGTTTAGCACAGAATACAATAAGTGTTCTATTTTTTTTTTATTACCCGTTAGGTACTTAATGTCTCCTTTTACCATTTTATTAACCCTGAATACTTTCGAAGGCTATCAGTTAACTCTAGAAACCATATCTGTGTCACCATTGTAAGTAGGTCAGGGACATAGTATGACACATCAACAGAATTTATTATTTTCCATTTATGTTTGGTAACAAACATGATGTTTTGTAACACATTGGGATGTAAAATAGATCAAAAAATAGATTTAAAATCTAATTTACATATTCAATGTTGATCAACATTATTATTAGGTTGTTTTCAGCAGTTTCTGGTTTTTATTCTTCAATTCACAGTTCATAATTTATAAAGTTAGGTTCCTGTAATTTGAAATATATGAATAGTTGAAATACTTACATAGGCATTATGGCGACTATGTGTCCAATGATGTCATGTATGTGAGACCATTTATTCAAAAGTTCTGGCGGTGGGCTGTCTTCCCAGTTCTCACCTTCTCCTGGAAAAGTAAATATTTCCTTATGCCTTCATTGAAATTTACTAAAAACATAAAAGAATACAGAAAAAGTTTACAACTCTTTCATAAATCCCAGTCAAAGTACCATCTAACATGCTCATAACCACATCCATTTAACGGCAAACATATAGGTTTATGGTTTTGAATCAACATCCTTATCCCTAAATATAAGGAATCAGCACAACTTCATATTAAAAATAAAACCATTTTGTTAAGTTTCAAGTGATTGGAAAACATTGTGAAATAATGTACTTATAGAGTCATTAGTTTCAGTTTCAGCAACATTGCATAATGTTTATCAATAAGATATGGATTGTAGAATTGGTTTTACTCTGTGTAAGGACCCTTTTTTTTTCAGAAACATCATCAAATTACCGCTCTGAGTGGACCGGAAGATTGTTAGACTTCTACTAACTAACAATCCACCCTGTACCTTCGGTTGCCCTTATGTTACGACATTCCCACAACCTTTGCCAAGATAGTAATATTGAGTTTTAATTACTGAGAGAAGTAATTACATCTGTCAGCACATTGTTTGTAGCCACTAAACATAACGAGACAGTTGCCATAATATTGCAAACTGAAAATTGAATTGACTTCCATGGTACAATATTTTTAGATGCTCACCTTTGAATAGCGTAACCAGCCGCATCATGACGAGAGGACAGTGGTATGTGTGTGCTGTCACCAAATCCAGCACAAACCTCCGGTATAGTGCCACCAGCTCCTCACTACGGCTCAACCATTCAATGTTACACACTACGTCTACAAACTGAGTCAACTCCAGCCCTAACAAAACTACACATGATAAACTGTCATCAAACACTACTCTAAAGTTATCCTCATTTAAAGGGTACTCTTTCAATACTTTCACCAACTCATGGTATGGTCCAGTGCTTTTGTTACTAACGTAATTCACTAGTATTTGTTTTACTTGGGTTTTGGTAAATCGTAATCTCATCCGCGCCAGGGCCGCCTGCCGTTCGATAGTCTTTTGCATCAACGATGCAACACTCTTCGGAGTCACTGCCATATTTATTTCTTGAGGTCCGACGATATTGACTTCAGGTATTCTACTATTTCCGGCTGCCGTAATAATTCGGCCTTCTTGTGGTTCAAAACCTCACGCAATATGTTGCTACTGTCTTCAAGTGTCGGCAAACTTTGCGGTGGCTGGTCGTAGCTAGTACTGGGCTTGTTATACCCGAGACTTGGATCGGAGGCTTCGGAGGTCCTCTTGTCTTTCAAATAATTCTGCAATCTCTCTAACACGACTTTGTTATCACCTTCTTTCTTCTCCGGACTATAACCTTCTTTGGACATTGCTATGCGTAAATTTTACATCGTAAAGAGTTTATTTTACGAACGTAAACCGTATACCTAAATGCACAAGTTGGTAGTTCTATTTATATCTAAAATATATATCTTTTTACGGTTAAAATTAGCCAGACAACACGTGCACAGATACGCGGAACCAACAACACATTGACTGATGACAGCTGAGCAGAATTAATGCAGGGTTGGATTTATGTATGATGAAAAAGATAGTACAAACAAATGAAAAGGATAGTATTTATAAAAAATATATAGTACACTTTCATTTTTTTTAATTTAACATATAATAGTCATTAAAATCAACACCCGTTAAGGCAAAATTCACTCCTCTTCTAAGTTTATCAGTTCTTGAATATTACAATTAGTTCAATCTTCATCCTTGGCATTTTATCTCATCAACATATCCTTAGTAGGAATAAAATCAGTAAAATTCCCACTTTTGCTACCGCTTTTGATAGCGTCACAAGACAATAAAATGGCATTTTAAATACAAATTATTATAGTACAAAATCTAACCCTGGCAAAGAGAGAAGTGTACTTCGGAAGATAATCGGGGAATCCCCGATCATCAACACAGAAAACCTTGAAAGATCGGAATTCGGTCGGAATATTCATAATTATGACGTAAAACTAAGCATTCGGGAGCATATTTTAAATTATAGTATGTTAGCGTACTATCCTCAGATGTGGATAGTATATAGTACAAAGGGCGAAATTATAGTATAAATACTATAATTATAGTACAAAATCCAACCCTGAATTAATGTTTAATTAAATTAGAGATGAGTCGTATTCACTAGAACAGATCCGAAGAATAGGTAAATTTCGATACTAGGCGGCACCTATTCACACTTTGACAATACCTAGTATCTGGAAGTATGGCGAAATCCAACTGCTCTTAGGCCTCATAGCACTAACGCGTAATTGCATTCCATTCTATCAACACCAGAGGTGGGCGTTTAAACGAAAAGCATATAATATAACATATTATTTAAAATAAGCGAATAAGCAGACTAGGTTATAAAAGCATTTAAAGTTATCTGTTTATTCCGCTTTTTGTTACAATTAAAACGCAACCGCGTTTTGATCATTTCTTTTCATAACCACGTAAGTAAGAACGTGCTCAAATGAATTATGTAACAACTGATAGATGGCGCCTGATTCAATTTTAATCGATAGTATACAATGATTATGCGAAAATCGACCTTAATACAGTAACTTTAAGGTTTAAAATATTTACATCTTTTGTTTATGTGATGAATCGCGTTGACTTACTCAAAATTGGTAAACCTAGCAAATTAAATATGCTTTCCGTTGTTCACTTTTAAAAGCGACAATTTAATTTAAACGGGTTGCTTATACTGCTTATTACTTATTTTGCTTTTTACGTTTAGTAGCGTTTCCTCCGCCCGGTGAAAAGCGTCATGTTTTGTGAATTTCCGAAACAATTTGATTAGAAGTTGTGACTCGGACTTGTTTACGTAAACATAAATAGTGTAAAACATTTTTTCATGTGGTGAATTGTTAATACCAAGGAAATAATTCTGTGAGTTTTGAACTTGTATATAATATAGTTTTTAGGTGTAGTTAATTGTGTTTAATAGGTAATTGTGTTAATAATAGTGTAAATAGTTTATAGTGTAAGTAATTGTGTTAATTTTGACTACTTTTCCTACAAAAACAAATTGGTGAGCTAATTAAACTGTAAATTCGAATAACTACTGTATCAAAATGACGAGTAGAAGTTCGAATAACATAATTTGGAACTTTTTTTGAGAAATCATGCGACTAAAACAGCTGAGTGTAATTTTTGTAAAAAAAAACTTTATCGTACCTATTCCGATTCTAACAAAATGTCGGAACGGAGGACCCGGTTGCTGACGAGCAAAGTAGAAAAAAAAATATGTTTCTGAATATGAATAAATGACTTGATGGTTTGAGGAAATAATGGAAATTTTGTAAATAATTAAAATGTATATATACTAGATAATAGATCAATGAACTTTTAAGTACTTACGCTTGAATTTAATAAAATGTAGTTTATTATTTGACAAGTTATTAATAAATACAGATCTTAGAATAATACTAACCTACTTAGTTTAGTTTCATAATTATATTATTCATTCAGACAGTCCTAAGCCTGCCAAGTACGAAAGAAAATTCCTTGATTTCGTTTAAAAACCAATACTTAAACTTAACCAACTAAAAAAGCAAACAACATAATTTCATTATTTTTAATGTAAGAAAGTAAATAAGCAAATTAAGCTATTAAGCAAATAAGCGGTTTACGTAAGTGACTTTTGATAAAAAATAAACGAATAAGTTCGTTAAAAGTTTTAAGTCGTTTATCACATCTTTAATCAACACGTTATAAATAAATCATATATGATACATATAAATACTGAGATAGATGCGCTACTCTGATTCGAAAATCCGCGAGTTGACAGTATGTTTAAAAATCTAAAATAACTATTTAATTATGTAAATCTATTGATATGAAGCACAAAATAGTACAAATGAAGAAAAGATTATTAATTATTTATTTTATTTTCCCTTGAGAAAAATGAGAGTTTTTATCTGTGAGTCACGTGATTAGAAACACCAATCAGAAAACGAGACGTCATCGTTCAATATTTTGACAGCTGACTGGTTATCTTTGGTTGGTGCGTAAGACAAAATAAGAAAAAATAACTAACTAACTGCTTGCACTGTCTGGACAGGTCCGCTCAAATTTGCGTGGTTATTTCCTCAAAAGAATACCAAAGACATGAACCTACATGCTTCTCATATACAAATACAAATTGTCTGGACTTTAAAAGAGATGTTGACGACAAACTCAGAGGGAGTTTGTTTCGGTGTTTCTTCTCAGAGTAGTTAGTTAGGAAATACCGGCCTCATCTAGCTAAACTAAACACGCAAAGAAACATGACGTGTAAAAGTGTTATTTATAACCAATTTACAAATAAATATTTCATTTCATTTCATAACTAACTCTCTCTCTCTTCTGGTTCATTTGTCTTATCGTCCTGTAATAGTTGTTCGATGAGTTCCTTTTTTTGTCTTTTTAAAAAAGCAGATAGATAGATATATTCTTTATTGTACACCATAACAGTAAAACAAATATGGACTAAACAACTAAAAAGGGTGATACAATGGGCGGTCTTATCGCTAAAAGCGATCTTTTACAGAGAACCTTTGGATGGATTTGACACAGAAGTTCTAACCACTTCTTGCGAATATCTCTTTTTAAAGGGACATGAATAAATAGTTTCGTTGGCGTTTTTATAGTAGTATTCCCACAACAAGGTACTGCACAGCACTGATAATAATTTATCACGTTCATAATAGAGTAAAATATCATAAAATACCCGAAGTACATTTATGTGCCAAATGTCAGGAAAGTTGTTTTTTGAACGATGACGTCATAGGTAGTCACGTGACCACAATGCCACGATTTAGGCCATAGTTTTTTAATAAATTAAAAAATTACTTATATTTTAATTGAAAGGTTAAGTGATGAATAAAATATTATTTTACAAGTACACGTGAAGCGCTTCGAAGCGTTTCAAACAATTTTTACAAAGTTGTCAACTCGCGGATTGAGTTTTTGACCCTGATCGCCAGGTAGCGTAACGGTAGTAGTTTAATACCGAAAAAATCCGATAGGTGGCGTCTACCTGACATGTTAATAATATTAAGATTTTAGAAGTACTAGATTGATTGAAATAAATATTCTAATCGACAAAAGATGAAATCTTCGATTTTAGAATATTTATTTCAATCAATCTAGTACTTCCAAAATCTAAAGATTAGATTTTAGAGGATGGCAAAAATTAAAACACAGTGAAGATTTAATTATTTTTATATTTGTGATTTTTTGGATTCATTATAAATCAACGAAACATTGTTTTTTATAATAATTGCTCATTGTAGTTAATAAAGCACCAATATCATTATTCTCTTTATAATTAGATTTATTACCAAGCAGATTTACCATTGATTGAAATGATTTATTAAGGTGAACGCAGACCTAGCCGCACCGCAGTCTCTACAGTCCCCGCAGTCATCGCTTTTTGTTAATGGCCTCGCACATCTATCCGCGCCGCAGTCGCTGCAGTCGTTCCCGTCAGTGTTGCCAGATTTTTGAAAGCATTATCTGTACCGAAGATTTAAAAAATCTGTATAAAATCTGTATTTGGTATTGGTATTTTGCTCTTTTGTGTAATTTTATCTGTAGGTGCTATAATAGGGAATAAGCAAGTAATTATTTATACGAGAATAAGTAATTTTATTATAAACCGTTGACAGAGATTCTCTGTCTACTTTATAACTCTGGCAACACTGCGCGCCGTGGATGCGAATGACGTTATCCGCGCTGCGTGCGGGTGACGTCATCAGCTGCGGCTAGGGGAGTTCGGTCGTTTCAGGGACTGCGGCGACTGCGGCGCGGGTAGGTGTGCGAGGTTGCATAGAACTTCATATAAAGAATTCGAATGCAAAGACGGCGGCGCGTGCGGTGCGGCTAGGTCTGCTTTCACTATTACAATCGTTCTCACAATTAGCTCTTACAGAATGTACAGAATTAAATTTATTAATCAGCAAAGTTTTATATGCACACTGACACATGAACTGATTACAATTGGGATTAATATTACGCACACCATTACTCCTAACAGCACTAAAAAAAATCTAAGGGATCCTGATTAAAATTTCTAGTTAATAGATTTTTCACACCATAATTTACATTTAAATATTGCCATAATTCAATAAATGTTTTTATATTATTATGTATCCAATTTTTTACTGATGGAATCGATTCATACTTAATCAACATGAAATCATTTTTTCGAAGTACTGATTCAAATTTAATTGAGTCTAAAATAGGCAACAAATCATACCACAATTGCAAATGGAGCGAGTTATTTTTTAAGCACTGCTTATATATTTTGATGACCCCTTGTAAGAATGACCATTAAATTATTCGAAGAGCTTATCAAATAATAACAGGAAATCTCTGCACTCTTCGGGCAGAATGTTGTGTTCTGAAACAAAATATCAATGTTGGTTAATAACATTTGCAAAAGAACAATGACCACGCTCCATACATGCGATGACCTGTCAATCAAAAATTTTATCAGACGATGTACAGTGATGTGAATCATACCAAATTATAGAATGAGTCTTAAATATGCAACTGTAAAAACGTGGTTTAATTTGAAAATCAGGTAAAAATGTTACAATGAAAACAATATTTGAGGTTATGTACCTACTTAACTATCAAAGGAACATTAGTACAAACTATCAGATTTACAACTATCCCATAATACCTAAGTATCTTCATGAATTAAGTACTTTTATTATTGGTTGAAGAAGTGGTTATTATTGGTTGTTATTACTCGTTGAAAAACAATAGGAAAAAGATGGGAAATTAAATAAAATTAAAACAGCACATTTATTCATTTCATTATTTTATTCTTCACACTGACAGCACGAAAAAAAGTTTCGTTTCACAATTATAACTTCACTTAATAACATCACGACCGCGGAAATATTGACAACCTTAGAATATGCTTACTAAGTAACCTTATAACGAATTTAAATTAAATTAATTGTAAAACGATGCACGAAATACAAAATCAATAAAATGGTAACAATGCTAACACTGCGTCTATATGTCAAACTCACCATAAAACGGACCGGTACTTCAATGCATTTGAAATGGCTGCGTTCTATTAAAAACGCTTTATTTGGTGGTCGTTTTAAAATTATTATTTCTTTTTTTTCACATTACTAATTCTGATTTAAGTTAGTATTACGTAAATTGCAAAAAAATAGTTATTTAATACGCTAAATAACATCACTATACATACAATCTTGTGTCAAAATGTTTGACAGGTCAATTCGGGACATGATTCTTTGCTAGGTAAAAATAATGATGCAAATATGTGAAGTTATAAACATACTAACTCGCACTAACTCGTTAAAAAACGTAAAGCGCTAGACACCGTCTGGCTGAACACTTATGCTGCATATTTTACCTTCATTTTAGGAATTTGATTACTCATCACATGTTTTTCTGTTAATTGATTAAATAATCGAAATTTGTCAACATGTTTTTGATAGTTTTATATTTTTCTTTTTTCTTTGTTTTTCATAAACAAGCGAGGTGTATAGAGTCTATGATGCAGTAAAATTGTAATGTCATTTAATTTAGTGAATTAGGTGCAATACATTAAATAATGTTTTATGAATTTTTCGATACAAATAATATTTTTTTATTAATTTTGATTATCATATATGTATAAATATATTGTAGCTGCTGCCATCTATTAACAAAACAAACGCATTACGTATAAAACTAAGTTGACCCCAGACATAAGATGTCACTAGTTTTTTTCGCAAATTTTGTGTCTGCTGAAGTTTCTTCGGGAGTTTCACCCCCCTGTTATAAATCTGCTTTACCGCTCATTCATGCTTGTCAAAATCATTCGTTTGTTGTCAGTCACTTGAATTTAAACCCTAATTCAAAGTACATAAAAGTAACGCGACGCGCACGCGTGTTGTGCAAGAATATATATTCTGTCCTTTTTTAACTACGCTATTCCGTAGTCTTCCCATCTTTATCTTTCAATACTCGAGACTAGTTAGTAATCATTCGATCCGAGAATACTCGATTCGAATTAGTACCATCTAGTCTCGACAAGACTAAGTACCTATTACGAAGTATCTATATACTTCTCATTCGGATCGAGTATTCTCGGATCGAATGATTACTGACTAGTCTCGAGTATAAAGTCCAATTAGTCTACTATTAGTACTAGTCTTATCACTGATTGCTGGTGCTAACACACTAAGTTCAATAGAAATATCAAGTACAGGAGAAGTGGCAACGAGGTGAGTCCATGAAGCTTAAAGACCGTCATCGTAAAATTTAATCAAAATACCGTGTTCATTTGTTGTTTAGCAGTTTCCTGCAAAATTAGTAGCCGCAATAAAAACCTCACTTGGACTAAGTACGTGCACCATGACCACATTCGATAAGTAATAATTGATATTAGGTGGACTAGGTGGAACAGGTATCTGAATCACGTATTTTTAAATACTAAGAATAGGTGAACCTTGTCCCAAATTTACCTAGTACAACCCATCTCTAGTTTAAATGTTGACGTTTGAACAATTTATTTGCTGCAATGACCTTCTATAATATGGACGAGAAATACCTACAAAATACGCGTGCATACCTACTGTCAACTGCGGCCAAAAGATGGCTGCCATTGCTAGGGAAGCACATAAGTAATCAAAACCAAAAAGTATCGATATCGATACCAGAGTTTCTAACATTTCTTCGGGTTCATTGGTTACTTATGTAACAATACTTTTAAACTTTGGATAATTAGATTATACTTTTGGAATAACTGTAACAAGTCCTTTAGTTCTTTTCCTGAATTTTTAAAATTATAGTGCATTACATTCATATTAACATACAAGGGGTTAGAAGCACTGTTGGTTGGGCTACATTTTATGAGTGACTGACTGACTTTGTTTTTTTCTTGTGAGTGACTTTCTTGGAGGACAACCATTGACATATATATTACTGCGTACTATTACATAAATCAATGAGGACTACTGAGGTTTTTTTGCGATTTCAGGGTTTGTTTCACATTTAAAGTTGTTCATAAAGATCACTCTGACCCGCTTTTGGCTTAGTATCGAACTAACTGTCATTTGTAAATCTTTGACAGTCGTTTTTAGTTAGTGTGGCCCGAGTCTGATTAATACGATACCCTTGGTAACTGGTTGCCTTACCAAGGGTATTACCCAGAACTATGGAGGTCAGATAGGCAGTCTCAGGCATTTAAAATATTGGTATTCAGCTGCATCAGTTGATAGACTGGAATCTTACCCTAATATATAGTTTGAAAAAGGTTAGGCAAATAATGATATTATAGGGTGAAAACTGCGTAAAGAGCGTGTGTCGTGTGTTTCGGAAACCGGATTATTACCTGCAAAGTGTCACTAGTTCAACTTTAACGGTGTACATGTCGTCGAGTCGAACGAAAACTTAATATTTATTACGTAGCAAAAAGGGGGCGCGGGGTCTGATTCGCCGCGACGTGCGGGTTCCCGCAACGGAGCACTTTTGTATGGGACCGCGTGGGCGATCGCTTTACGTAGTTTCGGCCCATAGAGATATTTGTTTACAACAATAATAAATATTGTAGAAATATACTAAATCTGAGGTTATTACAAGAAATAAAACAACAAATGTTAACTATTTTTACTGGTACTGCTGATTAGGGATTTATAAACAAGACAAACGTGAGGAATAACTTGTATATTCACAAATATAGACAATACAGACAATCTCAACTTTAATAACGCAAAACTAAGCACAACACAACCGTACACGTCGAGAGTTCAACCCAAAGAGCCGGTTAGAGATGTGTAAGTACTGTGAGTAATGCATGACATGTCATATGACATGACAGCGTACTATAACAGTACCTATTACCCGATAAAATGAAGCATGGCACATGACATTAAAACATGGTGTAATGTACCGTCCTGATGTATAATATAATATGCCTGATATCGGCTCGCAGCAAGCGTCCACGTCTTCTCACTCCAGCGGTCGGTCGGGCAGTGCCCCCCCCCGCCTACCCGCGTGTGCGCTTCTCGAGACGACAGATTTACACCCAACTTTAAATGTCTATACACTACATCCCTCCCTTATCAATGTTTTTTATTTTAAATAACAATAAACATATTTAGTTTAGGAACTGGTCAGGTCAACATACAAATTAAACACATTCTCAATTACCAAGACATAGTATTTTAATGAACACAAGTACAATCAGCAACTCCTTTTGAGTACATTCTTTTACCCTAATAGTAAATTATAGTTTTACAGTTATAATTAAAAAAAAATGAATTAAATAGCACTTACAGAACTTTATATGTCTAATTACTAATCATCAATTATTTTCAATATTGTCCATCATTTTATTCACTCAAGTTGCGATTGATTTACATCATCACTATTATCGTCGGGTTGAGCATCTCTAGCATTATTCTCATTATCTAGCACCTTCCATTGCCCTTGCACTCGTTTTAGGTGTACGACATTCCGTCTTATTCGTTGACCCGTTTCATCATTCCGAAGAGTAACGTCCCCTCCTTTGTTCGCTTCGACAGTATGTGTTTCCGGTTCATAGTTTAAGCTGAGCTTGTTTTGTTTAGTCATGTTCTTGACGTATACTTTATCTCCAACTTCCAATTCACAGCTAGTAGCTCTCCTCTTTCTATTCGCATATTCCTTCCCTTTTTCCTTTTGTTCCTTATCTCTATCCCTCATTTCAAAATCCTCTGAGAAATGCTTTATGTCCTGAAGCATAGGCAGCTTATCTCGAAATTGTCGTCTAAAGAACAGTTCTGCAGGTGTTTTTCCTGTAACTGTGTGAGGTGTACTATTGTACATCACCATGTACTCACGAAGTGCTCCCTTCCAGTTCTTTTTCTCTACCTGAGAAATCTTGAGACGTTTTAGGATGTCCCTATTCTGGCGCTCTACTTCTCCGTTTTGTTGCGGCCAGTAGGGAATGGTGTTGTAGAGTCGTATGTTCCTCTCTGCACAAAAACTCTTAAATTCTTCGCTGGAAAATTGTCTTCCGTTATCTGCTGTAAGCGAAACCGGATTGCCAAGTCTGCTAAAAATATCTTCAAGCATTCCAATTATTTCAGCGCTTGTTATTGTTCTGCATGTTTTCACCTCTTTATATCTGGTAAAATAATCGACAACTACCAGGATGTAGTCTCCACTAGGTAAAGGGCCCATGAGGTCGATTGCTATGTCAACCCAAGGTTCGGAAGGTTAATCTCTTCTTTTTAAAGGGTTTGGGGCGCTGGGAGCAGAAACCAAGATACATCCTTTACAGGCTTTGCATGTGTTTTCAGCATCTTTGTCGCATTTAGGCCACCATACCTTGGTCCTCAATCTGCCCTTCATCGCGACTATCCCCGGGTGGCCTTCGTGCGCAGCTTCCAGAACTCTTCCGCGTAATTTGGTTGGGATTACAATTTTCGTCCCTCTGAGAAGTATATCGCCATTAAAGCATAATTCATCCTGGAAAAGTTTATAGATTTTAACCATTTCATCCCAGTTTCCATTGTAGAGGCCCTCTCTAACCTTCTGTATCTCTGGATCTCCATGGGAATTTTCAATGATCTCTTGTAATGGGATGGCTACTGGTCGTGCAGATTCGGTAACCGCTTGAACATGGTCTTCAAATAAAGCCGTCGGATTTTTTGACACTTCACAGAGTCTCGACAGTGGGTCGGCTATGTTGGTCTTCCCCGGGCTATATTTCACCCTGAAATTGTAGGATTGCAGCCTTAATACCCACCTTTCAATGCGAGCACATGGTTTTGCTTTTGGGCCAAATATTACCTCCAAGGGCTTATGATCCGTTACTAGATCGAATACCTTGCCGTACAGGAACATGTTGAAATGTTCGACTGCCCAAACCAGGGCTAAGGCCTCTTTCTCTGTTTGGCAGTAACGACGCTCACAGCTGCTAAGGGTTTTATTACCAAATGCAATTATTCTCGGCCCTTTCTTGTTGATTTGCACCAGCACTGCACCTAGACCCACTGGGCTTGCATCTGAAATCACTACTGTCTTATCATGAGGATTGTAGTAACCTAAATTTGGTACCTTCATGAGTGCCGCCTTGAGATTGTTAAATGCATTTTTTTGGGCATCTCCCCAGTCATCTTGAACGTCCGTATTTCTTCCCGTTCTTTTTCGTAGCAGTTGCTTAAGAGATTCTGTTACCGTTGCTAAGTGGGGGATCCATTTTCCAACGTAATTCACTAAGCCCATAAAACTCTGCAGTTCAGCGATATTTGTCGGGGCTCTGAATCCCTTTATAGCTAAGATATACTTGTCTAGTGGTTTGACTCCCTGTTCTGACAGTTCATGCCCTAGGAAGTGAACTTTCTTCATGCCAAAAATGCATTTGTCTTCTCTCAACATCACGTTATTTTCCTCTAACACTGCCATAACTTTTTTTAGCCTTAAGTCGTGTTCTACTACGTCTTTTCCAAACGTCAAGATGTCATCTATGAAGTTGATAACTCCTTCGCAACCTAAAAGGATTCGTTCAAGTATTTTTTGGAAAATCTCTGGCGCACACGAGATACCAAACATCATTCTTTTGTATTGATACAATCCTTTACTAGTAATAAAAGTCGTGATATGCCTTGAATCTGGGTGTAGTTCGATATGGTGGAACGCATCTCGTATGTCTAGCTTACTAAAGATTTTGGCTTCTCGAACTTTTGGCAACAATTCTTCCATCGTTGGCAGTGGGTGGTTTTCACGTTGTATAGCCGCATTTGCTCGGCGCATATCGACACATAATCTGATGTCCCCTACGTTTTTTAGGACAGGGACTATTGGCGAGATCCAGTTAGAAGGACCTTTCACTTCTTCTATAATGTCCCTTTTCAGTAATTCTTTCAGTTTTCTCTCTACTTTTTCTTCGAGCGGGATGGGAATCCTCCGATACGGCTGAGCAACGGGCTTCACTGAATCGTCAATTGGAATAGTAACTAAGACGTCTTTAAATTTTGGAAACGCTTCAGATTCAACTTGGTTTACATCCAAATTGATCCGAAGTACTCCCAATGAGGTTGCCGTCACACGTCCAAGTAGGTCACGCGTACCGTTTTCGATCACATAGAATGTTGTGATGTCCTTTGATGTTCCAGCAAATTTTATTGTAGCTTTGAATGATCCTAATAGCTTCAGCGGTGTTGCACTCCCGTAAGCTACGAACATTTTGCCAGGATTCGGATCTTGATTGGTAACTTGAGCGTTATCTTTCTTCATTCTTTCCCAGGTGTTGTCAGTTATAAGATTGTGCTTGCAGCCCGAATCAATCACAACTCCACGTTGGTTCCACCTATGTTACATGTGACCTTTGCGTCGTTCTCGATATTGAAAATGTAGTCTACTTTTCTTCCATCCGCGCTTATATTTGCAGTTTCTTCGATATTATTTGTTGTCCTGCTTTTCTTCTTTATTCTCTGAGTGTTTGATGATTCTTCTCCTTCCAATTTCCTCTTCTGAGTTTGTCTTGTCCGACATTGATTTCTGAAATGTCCTAAGATACCACATTTAAGGCAAGCCTTTCCTTTTGCAGGGCAGTTGTTGTCACGGGCTAAATGCCTGGGACTTCCACATCTACTACATTCCAATTTCCTTATATTTTGCTTCCCTTTCCATGTATCTGTACCTACTCTGTTGATTGATTGACTTTCGACAGGTTTTGTATTAAAGTTTCCTAGTTGACGATCTATGGCTTCCAATGCATTCGCTTCTGCAACTATTTCATCCAAAGTGATCTTGTCTCCTATTTTCAATATCTTCTTTCGGAGTTCTTCTGTTTTACCCTTTTCAGTTATTTGGTCAATAATATGCTCGTCTTCGTTACCACCAAACTGACATTTCTTGGCTTGCAGTCGAAGTCTGATAAGAAATTTCTCAAACTTCTCATCCTGTTCCTGTTTAAGGAGACGAAACAGGTGTCGCTCATACACTTTGCTCTGTTTAGGTGCAAAGTAGTTATCTAATTTTACGATCGCGATGTTAAAAAGTTCGCCTTCAGATGCATTAGCTCCTGGGATGTTATAGAATATTTCTTGTAACTCGGGCCCACCGAAATGTAAAAGGCTAGCTCTTTTCTTTGCCTCGGTGTCTATGCCTGCCGCCTCGAGGTAAATGTTTAGACTTCTTTTCCATCTCTCCCAACGAACAGAGACTGAACCAACCTCTCCTTTACATTCGAACTTCTCTAAGGTGTACTGTGCCATTTGGGGTTACCTGTTAACAATGTAGTAACTATGTTGGATATTTATAGTTTTTAACACGCTATTGCAATCTAATGCTATTGATGAAGCGTCCACTGTAAGTGTCTGTACTTATGCTATAATTACACTATCCGTGGTACACATTCGACGCTCTTACAATACGTAGTCGTCATACTGTGCAATACTGTGGCACTGACGCGTAAGCATCACCCAGCGCGCGGCCACCCAGTGGTGAATGCGTGCTCAAAATTTAAATATGACTTCGCAAATTTGAAATTTAATGCCATGTAGGTCATACCTAGCGATTTCATTTTGTACCGGTAAATTTCCACAATTGAATGGGTGTTTTATTATTATCTGTCTCATATCGCAATTAAATGCTCAGGCGTAACTGAACGCCTCGTCGCTTTTTAATGCCTAATCGCAATTAAATGCCCAATCGCAATTTAATGCCCAATCGCAATACAATACCCAATCGCTATTTAATGCCCAATCGCAATTTAATGTCCAATCGCAATTTAATGCCCAATCGCAATTTAATGTCCAATCGCAATTTAATGCCCAGTCGCAATTTAATGCCCAATCGCAATTTAATGCTCAGTCGCAATTTAATGCCCAATCGCAATTTAATGCTCAATCGCAATTTAATGCCCAATCGCAATTAAATGCCCAATCGCAATTTAATGCTCAATCGCAATTTAATGCCCAATCGCAATGTAATGCTCAATCGCAATTTAATGCCCAATCGCAATTTAATGCCCAATCGCAATTTAATGCACAATCGCAATTTAATGCCCGATCGCAATTTAATGCCCAATCGCAATTTAATGCTCAGTCGCAATTTAATGAGTACGGTGAACCATACCTCGATTTACAATGAAAACCAGATATGTCACTCTCCTGTACATCCATAGTAACCTAGATGCCTAAAACGCGAACAAAGAATACCATCACAAAGTGAATTCCTAGTTATTTTACATTAACTTCTATTTTTTCTTAATAAAAATGATATCAGTCAACATCAGTTAGTAACTATGCTAACCTCTTTTTATGTAAATAACTATTTAATATTGCGGATCAATTGATTAACTTTAGAATAAATAAAGAAAAAAAAATGTTTATTCTGTACGAACAAAACGCACCGTAAACATTCTGTCAATAGTCTAATAAGAAGAAAAAAAAAGAAAATCAACTACGAAGGTTTTACTGCAATATTCATAGAAATTTAAATGATTTACGCAATTATTTAAAAAAATATAAGCAATTAATTTATTGAAATATTAGATTTAAAGAAATTCAATTTAATTTTTAAACATTTAAATACCATCGATCAAATAAATTAATAAATACATCAAAGTTGGCTGTATGACGCGCACTTCCTTAGTCTCTGCTATAGTGTCTATTATGGTTGGCGCCATTTTCCAAAATTTTCTTTGAAAGTTTGTTTGTTTATTAGATTGCTTAATTTTCGGAAACTATACTAAAAATCTTGTTCAATGCACGTGCGGGATTGTCATTTCAACTCGTTCCGACGGTAAACCCTAGCTTTCGTCTCAGGGCGACATTTGTCGGAACCCATTGAAACGCCATACTTTCCGCACCCGCATCGAAAACAATTATCGTAATGTAACGTATGTTTTTCTCTCAATCTTAATATTGGTATAAAAACTTTTGAATACTCACCGTTTATCCCATCCTCGTCGCCAAATGTAATGTACCGTCCTGATGTATAATATAATATGCCTGATATCGGCTCGCAGCAAGCGTCCACGTCTTCTCACTCCAGCGGTCGGTCGGGCAGTGCCCCCCCCCCCGCCTACCCGCGTGTGCGCTTCTCGAGACGACAGATTTACACCCAACTTTAAATGTCTATACACTACACATGGCATGGCAACGGTGACACGACATAGTGCGCGGCCGGGCGGCGCGGCGGCGTTCTGTCATTTTCGATTCGAGTGTCTTCGGTCAGCATCGTAAAAGTTCGAGTAATTGTGCGAGCGAGCAGTGTGTGTCTCGGACACGTTTTCTCTCACAGTTTAGAAAGTTTTATGTAAAAGTTAAAACAGTACCTATTGCGTGCTAAATAAGGTTTAATTTCTTTAGCACAGCATAAATTTTAACTTGCGCGCTTTTTTTCGTTTGTTTATAAGCACAGTAAATAACACATCATCCATTTGTTTACGCGGTCAAAGTTATCCGTTGGATAAAATTGATTGAAGTTTTTTTGTATTCTTCTTTCACATACCTACTACCTATTATATAAATAGTATTTGTGTGTTTGTAAAAAGACTTTTAATGTGTTAAACTGTAAATATATTGTATAAATATAAACAATACTGCCGGTGTGAACAAATCATTGTACAAAAACAATCATTGTACATAGTTGATTTTTAAATACGCCAATATTTAAGGTCGTTCTTACAATCATCCATTTGTGGTCCTTGAATATTGCCCGTCCTAAGCCTGGAAACCCTTTTTTATTTGTAGATAACATTTTTTAATTAACTTCTAATTAAGGCTAAGTATGAAGGGAAATCAACTTTATCAAATATTAAACCTAAGTATATTGCATACCTACATTACGGCGCCGCGCCGACTGTCTACTCTCCGTCCGTCATACGAATTTTCGATCAGGTCACGTGTCCTGACGCGAGTTTAACATTTATTTATTACCCATTACAAAAAAGTGCACAACGCCGCTAAAGAAGTTTTCACTTCAAAAAATCCTTCAAAAATTTACGAAAAATCAAAGGTATACGTTTGCCCTGGTTTGCCCTGGTTTGCCCATATAAAATTTCCACGACATAAGAAACACTGTATAATGCTTCCTATCTCATTTTCTCCCACGTTAAATCTTATGAATTTATGTGTCTGTCTCTTTTTACTGTCGCTTTTTCGTTTCATAAAATTTCAAATCACAACAACACTAAAGAAGTTTTCACTTCAAAAAACCCTGTTTCTTGCTGCTATTCAAGGCTAATATTTAAATGAGTTTACCGTTTTATTAAGGTAAATAAAATAAAACTTAATTTTATAAGGGGGTTTTCCAATAAAACCACTCACAAACCAATGTACAGCAAAGGGTTATTTATTAAAACACTTTTACAAGATGTACTAAGGTAAACTACACACTGGTACAATAAAACTACGACGATCGAAGTACGTGATGTGACCGCCCGATATCGGTTCCGCGAAGGGATGCCGACCGTGCAAGCCAGAGAGCGCTCAACTGCCCGAAACCGTTCCGAGGGAAGCGGTCCGTGCAAGCCGAACTGGCGGACTGACGGCGCGCGAGGCCTTATATACCCTGCGGCCGCGGAGTGGTGGCAGTGAAGTGCGCTTGAGTGGGGCTCGGTGGGAGGTGCGCGACGTCATATGCGCGCACGCTCTGTGGTCGTGTTACAGTCTCCCCCTCTGTCTCCGAAGACGTCCCGGTGAGGAAGACAGGACTTAGGTAGGCTGCTGCTTCTTTGGCGGCCTCCCACGGGGACGGGGCTTGACTGTGAGTGTCTGGTCCTCCAGAGGAGTTGGTTTGTACTTCCGCGGGCGACCTCGCCGGCGTAAGGGTAGGACCGGCTCGGGCAGGGCGGCTGATGCCAACCCTTGGTACGGACGCAGGGCTGAGGAGTGATACAACCCTGCAGTCTGGTTTGGAGTGGCAGGATCAGCAATCTGAAAAGAAGATGGTCCATGAATGTCTTTGATGAGGTATGGGCCATCTCGGCGAGGTGCTAGTTTAGCACTGAAACCTTGTGATGATTTGCTTAAGGCATGAACATCAACCATAACTTGATCGCCAGGCTGATAGTTAGGACATGGTTGACGTCTCTTATCAGCGTATTCTTTTCGCTTTTCCTCTTTCATCTCCTGTATCTCATGGGCTCTTTTCAATGTAGAAGCCATCATCAATAACTTTGGTGTTATCTCGGGAACAAAGTTTTCATTTTGTACTATGTGTCGCAGGTCATGATTTATGTCGTCGAACGTGCGAAGATCTCGGCCAAAGGTTAAGTAGGCCGGCGTGTACCCAGTAGATGAACAAACAGCTGTGTTCATGGCGAAACGTATGCTTGGCAAATGTTCTGACCAACTTTTATGGCTATCTCCTACTAGTATTGCCAACTGTGTTTTTAAATCTCGATTGCGCCTTTCGACGGGGTTGGTTTCTGGATGATAAACAGGAGTAAAACTGTGTTCGATATCCAGACAGTATGTCAGTTGCTGCATCACGCTGCTAACAAATTGAGATCCGTTATCGCTAATGAATCCTCTTGGTGTGCCATACCGTAGAATGATCTCATCCAATAGTACTCTCGCACATTCCTCTGCGGTAGCTTGCTTCAATGCAAATAACTCAACCCATCTACTAGCCAGGTCTTCTATAATGAAGATCCATGTCTCATCTTTAGCCGTTTTCGGTAAAGGTCCGAACAAATCGAAGGATAATATTTCAAATCTTTGGTTAGGAGCCGTAGTTTGGAGCAGGCCCGCGGGTTTGAGATTGGTTGGCTTGTATCGCTGACATTGGATACAATTCCGGATATAATTTTCTATTTGGGTTCTCATTCCCTTCCAAAAGTATCGCTTAGCAATGCGTTCAGTAGTTTTCTCCACTCCATAATGTCCAGCGGAGGCTTCATCATGATACACACTGATAACTTTTGCTTGCTCATGCTTGGGAACAACTAGTTGTGCATTTTCATTATCATGTTCTGATTTGTACCTGTAGAGTAGCCCTTGATTCATGAGATACCCTTTTGTACTCCAATACCTTCCGCTTTCATATTGGTTTCCTTCTAGTTCGTTAATTATTTTTTCTATGTCTTTGTCTTTCAATTGTTCCACTCTTATTTCTTTAGATTTCTTTCTTGGCATATCAATTATCACACTGCATACTCCACAGTCTTTTTCCATTGTGGGATCGCAATTAGGACGTGACAAAGTGTCGGCGACAACATTCGTCCTACCTTTGATGTATTTAATCGTCAGATTATAAGGTTGAAGTTGCAGGGCCCAACGTGCTAGTCGACCGGTTGGGGACTTCAACGACATTAGCCACTTCAGGGCTTGATGATCGGTCAGTACAGTGAAATTCGTACCCTCGATAAAACCACGAAATTTGTTCACTGCCCAGATTACAGCTAGTGCTTCTCGTTCTGTGGTTGAATAATTTCTCTCAGCTGGAGTGAGGAGGCGGCTAGCATACTCAACTGGATGCTCACTTTCTCCCTCCCCCTGCACCAAAACAGCACCGATCGCGTAGTTACTGGCGTCTGATTTTATTGTAAAATGTTTGGTGTGGTCTGCCTGTACCAACACCGGTGCCGTAACTAAAAGGTTACACAGCTCGTCAAACGCTATTTTCTGTTCATCTTCCTTTCTCTCAAGGAAATGTAAATGCTTGATCTCTTCCTCAGACAGCTCGCACACATGGCTGCCCATGGAAAGTGAAGAGATTTCAGTATCTGGGAATAAAGCTGCAGAGCCTGGTGACAGCTCGACGTCAGCATTATTGATGTTCCTACGCGCATCCTCGTACAATGCATCAATAATAGGAGAGTATCCATCGAATAATGTCGTTCGTGGTCTCTTGGGAGGAGTCGAGAATCCTATGGGTATTAATGGCCCATAAGGTCGTTCCAAGGCTTGCTCTGTTGCTCCAGGCACAATAACGGGACTTCTCTTAGGAGAATGTGGAGGCGTCATCATTTGCATAAGCGGTTCCTGTTGCTGTTGCGGAATGAATTTTGTCATACCAACAGGCGATAGTACAGGGCTTGGTGTGTTCATTATCGGTGATTCCATTGCTGGTATGCACACACTGGATAAAACACCCGCTATGTCCTTTGATTCATCCAGACCCTCTGGTCTTAGGTCGTACTTCTTGTGTGGTTCATCCACAAAATGACAAATTCGTTGGGGTAGGTCTAGGGCCAACATTGCATCTTCTATAAATCCTACCCCAAGTAGCGTCCTATTCTCTCGGGCATCCGGAAAGATAACGAAGGACGTGATTACGTCTCGGCCAAAGAGGTTAACATTCGTCTTAACTGTAAGGACGTCCTGTCTCCTTGGCACTCCATCGGCGAGTGTTACATACATAATCTCCCTCTCAAAACTTACGCCGTTTCGCTGTAGACGTGTATATAGTTGGTAGGAGGCAACACTCGACTTTGCACACGTATCTATATACGCTATACCAGTCATTCCTCCGACGGTAATAGGTACAGTGGGACGTGGTCGTACATCAGCAGTCATATTGGCTGAGCAGAAACAGAAATCGACTGCCGTTAGAGACTGCTTGATTTTACATTTAGGGCAGCGACTGCGTATGACACCTGGCTCACCACAACCGTAACAGGCAACCTTCGGTTTGTCTTCATTTTGTGTGCTCGAGGTGGTTTCCTTAACATTATTCTTAGCTGCGTCGTCTCTTGCCTTTTTCCTACATATCTCAGCCGTGTGACCGGGCAGACGACAGTAACCACAGCGTGTCTTATTTTGTTTCTTGTATGTTTTTTGTTGTGTTGTTCTATCTTGATCTTGTAAATACTCTGATTCTTCTTTTTGATTGCTTTTCTCTATCAGTGTTATTTCAATATCTCTTATCCTTTTTAATAGCTCATCAAAAGTTTTTACAGAATCCCTAGAAATCTTCTCCCTCACAGGGAATTTTATCTGGCCAAAAACGAGGTTGATCTCTTGCTGCTCCGTATGTGGCTCTGACATCTCAGCAAGAAGCGCGCGTTTCTTAGCAATGAAAATCTCGGTCGGGGTCTGGTTGTCTTGCTTTACACCAACTATTTCCTGATAGATAATGTAGTCTAGTTTCTTTGGAGCAAAGGTATGGCGCAAGCGTTCCTTAAAAAGTTCCCAAGTCTTCACGCTACTTTTAACGCCTTGCCACCAAATCGCTGCGTCACCGATCAGAACTAAAGGTAGGCCTTCAAGAGCGTTCTCGTCTGATATTTTTTCTACTTCCTTGAACACTGTCACAGCTGCTAAGAAAGCTTCAACTTCGACCTTTGATCCTCCAAATTTAGATGGGCATTGTGAAAAGGTACTTCCCCCTCGTGTGCCGGTGGTTATTGCGAGAATCAGCTCCTTAAACTGGCTGTCTGACATGTTGATAGCCATTTCTGCAGGTGAACTATCTCCAAATCGAACTGGTCTGCGAGTAGGCCGTGGCCTTAGATATTTTCTATCTTCGGCCTCCACGTTGTGCGCCACTTATAAGGGGGTTTTCCAATAAAACCACTCGCAAACCAATGTACAGCAAAGGGTTATTTATTAAAACACTTTTACAAGATGTACTAAGGTAAACTACACACTGGTACAATAAAACTACGACGATCGAAGTACGTGATGTGACCGCCCGATATCGGTTCCGCGAAGGGATGCCGACCGTGCAAGCCAGAGAGCGCTCAACTGCCCGAAACCGTTCCGAGGGAAGCGGTCCGTGCAAGCCGAACTGGCGGACTGACGGCGCGCGAGGCCTTATATACCCTGCGGCCGCGGAGTGGTGGCAGTGAAGTGCGCTTGAGTGGGGCTCGGTGGGAGGTGCGCGACGTCATATGCGCGCACGCTCTGTGGTCGTGTTACAATTTTAATTACTTTTGTAATAGAATTTACTTAATTAACAATCCACATTATCAATTATTTTGAATAAATCGCTTAAATCCCGACTTGGCGTTTCATTTGAAATTTCGGAATTCTTAAAGTCATACATGTTTACATTTTAGCGCTAAGTTCGTAGCACTGCTTTAGTACTATGTGTGAGCACTAATATTAGATATTATATTAAGGTAGCGGAGAATTACTTTAAACAGCACTTTGGAGAATAAGTTAAGGAGAGCAATGACAAGCGTGAAGTCGCAGTAATGAATGTGGAATGAATGTTCTTTATTAAAATAGAATTGTGTATATATAATTGTAGTGTTTACATTAGTTAAACAGTGGTCACTGTGTGGGAGCGCGGCCCTCCGCCCGCGTCTCATATAACTGTTGATATTATATTTAATTTATAGCACTTAGAATAATATTCCTTTGTGCATTGTATGAGCGATTGGTTATCAAAGCAAAGGCTGGTATGCTACAGGACTCCCCTTCAAGCGAAGCGTACCGGCAGTTTGATGATACGTCCTGAGCGCGTCTGCTTGTTTTCAGCGGGATGTGACGTCAGGCTTGCTCTCGGTACTTCTGTTTTCTTGGTATCGCTGACTGTAACAGGTGTGGTAGATGGTAAAGTTTCTTCTGAGATAACGTATGCAGGTTTCAATCGATCTATCGAAATGTTTGCTTGCCGATCGGGTAACTGTATTGTGTAAACTTTTTCTGTGCGGCTTATCACTCGGTAGGGTCCTTCGTATGGTGTTTGAAGTGGTTTCTTGACTGCGTCGGTTCTGATAAACACGTGGGTGCACTTCAAAAGGTCTTGATGAATGAATACGGATTTTTTGTTGCTGTAGTGTTTGGTAACGGCTTGCGGCTTGTTTACTTGAATTATGTCACGTAGTTTCTCAACGTAGGTATAATCCATAGTAGGTGTGCAGGTATTTTCTGTGAAAAATTCGCCAGGTAAGCGTAGATTATAACCATAGGTAAGTTCGGCTGCGCTTACTCCGGTGTCAGTGTTTAAAGAGGCTCGTAGACCCATTAAAATTGTTGGGAGCTCGTCTATCCAGGAACTTGCGTTTGTGAGTTTCGCGCGTAATGCGGTCTTGAGGGTGCGATGCCATCTCTCGATTATGCCGTTGCTCTGTGGGTGATAAGCTGTTGTGCGAGTTTTCTTTATTCCCATTAGCTTCATTAGGTTTTGGAAAAGTTGACTTTCGAATTGGCGGCCTTGGTCGCTTGTTAGTGTGGTCGGACAACCAAATCTTGTGATCCAATGTTGGTAAACGATTTGGGCTATGCGATCAGCTGATATTTCGTCGGTAGGAATTGCTTCGGGCCACTTAGTTAATCGGTCGATCATTGTGACTAAGTACCGATGTCCTTGAGATGTTGTAGGTAGAGGTCCTACGATGTCAACGTGTAAATGTTGAAAACGTTCGGTTGGCGGGAAAGATGCGATGTTTGAGTGTGTATGTCGTTGAACTTTGCTTTTTTGACAAGGTATGCACGTTCGAGTCCAACAGCTGATGTCTGCGTTCATTGATGGCCAGAAATATTTTTGAGTGATAAGCTTGCGAGTCGTGCGCGTATCAGGATGACTGACATTGTGCACGCTGTTAAATACTTGTCTTCTATATTGTTCTGGTATGTACGGTCGTACGTAAGCAGTAGAGGTTTCGCAGAATAACTCGAGGTCGCTGTTGGGTATAACTATTTTCTTGAGACGAATGTTTTCTTGTGTTAATAATTGTTTGATGTTAGTATCCTTTTCTTGCGCTCTGGCTATATCGGTATAATTGATTGTAGGTGGGCATGAGATTGTTTCTATGCGGCTAAGTGTGTCCGCGACGACGTTTTGTTTACCGCTTACGTGTCGAATGTCGGTAGTAAATTCGCTGATAAACAAAAGTTGCCTTGTTCGCCTGTTGGTTTCTGAGTTTGAAGGAGTCTTTGACATTACGTATGTCAGCGGTTTGTGATCGGTAAATATTATGAGATTTCGTCCACGACGTTTTGTTTACCGCTTACGTGTCGAATGTCGGTAGTAAATTCGCTGATAAACAAAAGTTGCCTTGTTCGCCTGTTGGTTTCTGAGTTTGAAGGAGTCTTTGACATTACGTATGTCAGCGGTTTGTGATCGGTAAATATTATGAGATTTCGTCCTTCAAATATCTTGCGGAAGCGTTTGACTGCCATGTAGATTGCAAGTAGTTCACGATCGAATGTAGAGTATTTCTTTTGCGCGTCGGTGAATCTCTTGGAAAAATATCTGAGTGGTTGCCATGTTTCGTGTATGTACTGTTGAAGTACGGCTCCAGCTGATGTGTCGGATGCGTCGCAGAATAAAGCGATTGTTGCGTGGTGAGATGGATGAGCGAGTAAAGCTGCCTTTATTATGCTGGCTTTACACTGCTCGAAAGCTTGCGTTGCTTCATCGGTCCACGTGATTTGTGTTTTATCTTTCTTCTTGACGTTGTGTAGGTATGCGTTCAATGGTGCTTGTTGAGATGAGGCGTTTGGTATATGATCGCGATAGAAGTTTATCATACCAAGAAATCTTCTCAGCTCTTCAATGGTAGTCGGCTTGGGATAGTCAGTGATATCTTCGACTTTATGTTTTGGAGGTTTGATACCTTGTGCTGATACTGTGTAAACAAGGAACTGAACTTCTGATTGGCCTAAGTTGCATTTGGCAGGGTTAATAGTGATGCCATTTTGTTCGAGTCTCTTGAGTACGATATGCAGGTGTTCTCGGTGTTGGGTTTCATTTTCCGACGCTAGAAGTAGATCGTCGATGAATGGGAAAACAAAATCTAATCCTCGTAGTACTTCATGAATATATCGTTGAAATGTTTGTCCCGCGTTCTTTAAACCAGGGCACATACGTGGGAATTCATATAGTCCCATCGGTGTGATGATTGCGGTTTTTTCTATGTCTTCTTCTCGGACATTCAGTTGTTGGTAATCACGGTTGAGGTCTATCGTAGAGAAGATAGTTTTACCAGATAGATGATGCGTAAAATCTTTGATGCGTGGCACGGGATATCTGTCTGGTATAGTGATAGAGTTGAGTCGGCGATAGTCACCACAAACTCTGATATCGCCATTCTTTTTAGGCACGATATGAAGAGGTGATGCCCATGGACTCTTGCTAGGTCTGCATAATCCTTGTTCTATCATGTTTTCGAATTCTTTCTTGACTATCTCGAAGCGATGCGGTGGAATAGGACGGGCACGGCAGTGTACCGGTGGTCCGCGAGTTTCAATGCAGTGTTGCACATTGATGTTGCAGTTCAATTGCATTGATGTTAATCGCGTGATTTCCGGATATTGAGCTAGGATGTCGTGGTATGACTGTGACATGTCAATACTGCGTACGGTAGGAACATCTGATACACGTACCAGGATATTGACCTTTAAGCTCGTGATGCCGTCGATAAGTCTGCGGTTTTTCAAGTCGACGATAAGTTGATGGTACTTGAGAAAATCGGCTCCGAGTATTGGTTTTGAAACATCTGCTATTATGAACTTCCATTTGTACGGGCGTCGTAGGTTGAAGTTGAGAGTTAATGTTTTTTCGCCATACGTAGCTATTTTTGTGTTGTTTGCAGCGTAAAGTTGAAATGGTAGCGGCGTTGCGACTTGACCCTTTCTTCTCGGTAGCACGGATATGTTTGCTCCCGTGTCGACCAAGAAAGATAATTTAGAGTTTTTGTCGGTGATGTATAGGCGGTGTGAATTTTCTTGAACGCCGGTGTCCGCCTCTGCCAACGTTCTGTTTAGTTTTCCGACTGTTGTTTCTTGAAAGAGCAGGGCGACGTGCAGTGTCTAGCTTGTTCCTTGAAACGTCGGTGATAATAGCAGGGCGGTGATGTTTCTCGGCTTCGCGATCGAGATGTGCTACGGTGGTGAGATGGGTAGCGGCGGCGGCGATAGTTGTGATCATAAGGCGGTCTAGCTTTGAGATCGGCTATTTCTAACGAGAGTTTTATTATTACACCGATGAGATACTGCGTATCCGACTGCGGTGCTGATGTAGGTGCTGCGAATGAATGTACGGCTGCGACTTCGTTTGATGTGGTCTGCTCCATCATTTTGTCAGCGAGTAGTGTGAGTTCTGGGAGTGTAGTCTTGGAGCTGAATGTTTCACTAACCTCAGATATGTCTGGTTCGGGTTTTCTCCGCTTTAGGTGTGTCCGTCTCGGGATTTTCTCAGCGTTAGGCGTTTCTCCGCTCCAGGTGTTTCTCCGCGTCAGATGTGTTCGGTTAGGGTTTTCTCCGCGTCTGATGTTCTGTTCGGGTTTTCTCAGGTTTTCTCCGTTTCGTGTGTTTCTTGTTCGGGGTCACCACTTTAGCGCTAGGTTCGTAGCACTGCTTTAGTACTATGTGTGAGCACTAATATTAGATATTATATTTAAGGTAGCGGAGAATTACTTTAAACAGCACTTTGGAGAATAAGTTAGGGAGAGCAATGACAAGCGTGAAGTCGCAGTAATGAATGTGGAATGAATGTTCTTTATTAAAATAGAATTGTGTATATATAATTGTAGTGTTTACATTAGTTAAACAGTGGTCACTGTGTGGGAGCGCGGCCCTCCGCCCGCGTCTCATATAACTGTTGATATTATATTTAATTTATAGCACTTAGAATAATATTCCTTTGTGCATTGTATGAGCGATTGGTTATCAAAGTGAAGGGTGTGCTGGTATGCTACAACATTATATAACTGTAACATTTTTGGAGATGGAGACTGATGGAGTAAACGTAACGCAAGATCCACCATCACGTTTCGTGTCATCATCAAACTTAACAGCATTTTAAGGGACAATCGGTTTCGTAATTTGTTTTTCAGTATATGATATATCGAAAAAGCGCGTTCAATTTTAAAATGGTACAGTCATGAATACAAGTGCAAGTTTGGAAATATTTTCAAGACGCTTATTAAATGCCCACTAGCGTCACAATCATCAAATACTTCCGAATACTGCCTAGTACTAGTACCTACATAGATATACTACTTCCTAGTACTAGTACATAGATAATCTGTAATGTAGTAGTACTAGGCCGCTGACGGCCGCACGCCCCGCGGCCAATTATGTGATGCTTGTAAATGTATGTATGACCCTAAAAATAGCCTCGCCCCCCAACTCACCCCCCAACTCGCCCCCCAACTCGCCTCCCAACTCGCCCCCAACTCGTCCCCCAACTCGCCCCCCAACTCATCCCCCAACTCGCCCCCCAACTCGTCCCCCAACTCGCCCCCCAACTCGTCCCACAACTGGCCCCCAACTCGTCCCCCAACTCGCCCCCAACTCGCCTCCCAACTCGCCTCCCAACTCGCGCCCCAACTCGCCCCCCAACTCGCCTCCCAGCTCGCACCCAAACTCGCCCCCCAACTCGCCCTCAGACTCGCCCCCAACTCGCCCCCCAACTCGCCCCCCAACTCGCGCCCCAACTCGCCCCCCAACTCGCCCCCAACTCGCCCCCCAACTCGCCCCCCGACTCGTCCCCCGACTCGTCCCCCGACTCGCCCCCCAACTCGACCCAAGCTGGCCCCCAAACTCGCCCCCCAACTCGCCCCCAACTCGTCCCCCAAATTGTCCCTCAACTCGTCCCCCGACTCGTCTCCCAACTCGTCGCCCGACTCGCCCCCCAACTCGCCCCCCAGCTCGCACACCAACTCGTCCCACAACCGGCCTCCCCCACTCGCCCCCCCACTCACCTCAAACTCGTTTCATTAACTTTCAAATCACAACGATGCTAAAGAAGTTTTCACTTAAAAAAAAGTCTTACGATTTTCGATCGGTCACGTGACCCTGACGCGAGTTTAACAGTTTTTACCCATACAAAAAGTGCTCAGCGCCGCTAAAGAAGTTTTCACTTCAAAAAAGTTTTGAGGCCACCGGTGGCCTTCCGACATCTGAGGGGTAAGGAAAATTGAAAAAAAAAGTTTTGAGGCCACCGGTGGCCTTCCGACATCTGAGGGGTTAAACTTTTGTATACTTCATTTATTCTTCCAAATAAAAGACTGCTCTAAAAAAGAACTATTTCACATGGTTGTTGCTAACTAAACTGATTCCCAACTATCTCACTTCAAACTAAACAATTTCCAACATACTTCAACCAAACCTAATTTCTGACGTTTCTGACTCATATTTTTCATCACACACGATTTCTTCAACACCTGTGTCCTGTCTAGACATTTTCAAAATGTCAAAATGTTTCTATTTCTTTTAAAAAAACCATAGACTTTAAAACCTGCCAGTATTTAATAGACATAAAATTCTATTAAGCTAATATTACAACATCGATACCCATCTGTGGTATTCATCATCAGTTCCAATTCACCAAATGGTGCTTTTTGAGAGCAACTGCACATATAACTATAAAAAATACTATAGGTATAGGTACCGCCAATAATATTTGAAGAGTACCTCGATTTCTTCACGATTTCGTCATCAGATCCTGATTTGATGACAATAGGACCAATGGGAAAGTATACCCTTTTAAACAAAAAAGAAATTTCAAAATCGGTCCAGCCGTCAATGAGTTATGAGGTAACAAAAAAAAACAGTCGAATTGAGAACCTCCTCCTTTTTTTGAAGTCGGCTAAAAACTAAGGAAGATTAATAAAATATTTCTCAAAACTAAGACTAATCCTGCTAACTAGTCTTAGTTTTGAAAAGCGCTTATTACAGTCCATTTTTAAGAGAAATATAAAATTAGATACAAGTATAAATATAAAATACATTGGATAGGTACTTCTGTTCCTGTGCAAACCCACCACTACTTTTTTATAAGTGTAAAAAATGATAAATAACCAGGTGTTTTAATGGAAAAATTGCGCCCAGATAGCATCAGGCAGAGACGTATAATAGCTAAGTATGGGCCCTTGCCCAGGGCCTTGTACGTCAAGAAACCTTACGAGACACTTTTAAATGCGGTGCGCTTCGACTTTGCCACAGATGAATAACACAAAATTTTACTTTTTCAATTCGAAGTTTTCAATAAATGCTTTTCAATATTCTCTCTTCGCACATTTATATTTTGATACATGCAAAAGACAAAACCAATTATGGAATATTGGTTTTATTCAACATTAAAATACAACATGAGAAAATAACAGACAGTGACAAGACAGTGAAAAACAAAAGGTTTTACATACTCTTTGAAAGTATGACAATCTATCATAAAATCTTCTAAATGGACAAGGAGTTCATATCATTCACCCCCCCTAAGAAGAAATGTAATCCTTGAGGTAGCCTGGAGGTCTACGTTCGCGTGCGGAGTGGCGCACTTGAGAACCACTCGCTTCTGGGTTATCAGGCGTGTCTGTACCTGCAATAGGCTGCTCAGGTTCCTCTTCATCCGACATATCATCATTTGAGATCCTTGGCAGTGGTGCCAGAGACCTATTAGACACCGTCGTTTCACGCCCATCTGGTAAACGAACAAAGGAGTATTCAGGATTGCTTTGTAGTAGCTGAACTTCTTGTACAGCTGGGTCGTATTTCGAGGTCCTTACGTTTTTCTTCATATAAACAGGTCCAGGCGAATGAAGCCAGGATGGTAAAGATTGGCCATTTATCGAGCGGCGAGGATGGTTGAACATACGCTCATGCGGGGTAGCATTGGTTCCTGTACACAAAAGAGATCTAATGGAGTGTAGCGCCGGTAGTATAGCTTTCTCCCAGTTTGCGGTATCCTCGTTATTGGATCTGAGATATAGTTGGATTGTGCGCCATAGTGTACCATTTAAGCGCTCTACCAAGCCGTTTCCTTGAGGATTGTAGGGCGTTGTGCGACTACAAGATGTACCGAGTGTAATTAAGAATTGTCTTAGTTCGTCAGATAAGAATGAGGTCCCTCTATCCGAATGAACATAAGCTGGAGTGCCGAACGTAGAGAATAGGTCTTTCAGACATCTAATTACTGTTCCAGAGGTCATATCTTTACAGGCATAAGCAAAAGGGAATCTGCTATATTCATCGATAATCGTGAGGATGTATCGGTTTTGAGTATTAGAAGGGATTGGTCCCTTGAAGTCCAAGTTCAATCTTTCAAATGGTGCAGTTGCTTTTATGAGATGTCCTTGATGACCGACATAACGTGGTTTAATTTCGGCACAGATTGGGCATGCTGCCGTGATTTTCTTTACTTCTTCAATCGAGTATGGCAAATTTTTCGATCTGACCCAGTGAACCATACGGGTGATACCTGGGTGGCAGAGAGAACGATGGAGCTCGACGAGTCTGGAGTGAGAGGTCGCAGTGTCTATGTGCATACAGACTCGTGAGAGTGCGTCAGCAACTAAGTTCTGTTTACCAGGTCTATAAACAATATCATATCTAAAACATGACAATTCTAGGCGCCATCTTTCTATTTTTTCATTTTTGATTTTGTTTGAATGTGTTTGGTTGAACATAAACGCAACTGACTGTTGGTCAGTAATTAGTAGAAAGTGTCTTCCGATTAGGAAATGTCTCCATTTGCGTAAAGCTTCGACAATTGCGCTTGCCTCCTTTTCAATTGTGGGTTGTCGCTTTTCAGAATCGTTAAGAGATCGTGAAAAGAACGCTATAGGACGTCCTTTCTGTGACAGTGTCGCTGCGATTGCGAAGTCCGAAGCGTCGGTTTCAACGGAAAATGTCTCCTTATCGTCTATTCCAGCCAATGCAGCTTCGCAAATATCAGTTTTAAGATTATTGAATGAATTGATAGCGTCTTCAGTTAACGGTAGAGTAGCTTCAATCAGTGGTCTTATTTTGGAAGAAAAGTTGTAGATCCACTTTGAATAGTGGGCAAATAGTCCACGTGATCTTTTCAAAGTAACAGTATCGTTTGGGATTGGAAGATTCATCAGTGGTTCCAAACGAGATTTGTCAGGTTTTATAATGTTACGATGAATTGTGTAACCAAGAAGATTGATCGAGTCTGTTGCAAAAGTGCATTTGTTAGTATTCAAAGTGAGTTTGTATTTCTTAGTGGCTTCCATGAATTTGTGAAGGTTTGCGTCGTGATCTTCCTTATTTTTCCCACAAACGGTTACATCATCAAGGTAAGCATACGTACCTTTTAGACTTTCAGAATCAATAATATATTGCAGAGTTCGCTGAAACGCCGCTACACCATTTGTTACCCCGAATGGTATTCGAGTGAATTGATAGAGGTTACCGCATGCTTCAAAGGCGGTGTATTTCTTTTCTCTAGAGAGAATGGGAACTTGATGATAGGCACTTTTGAGGTCAATTTCGCTAAAGACGCTATATTTAGAGACTTGCGTTATGATAGAGTCAATGCTCGGGAGGGGATATGCGTCTAGCTCAGTGAATCTATTTATTGTTTGTGAATAATCTATTACAAGGCGCTTCCGATGATGGCCCCCTCCGGCAACGAGTACTTGAGCTCGCCAAGGTGAAACACTGGGTTCAATGACTTTGTCTTTAAGTAAATCATTTATCTCGTTAGATATGAATTCTTGGTCTTCTTGAGAATGCCTTCTCGAGCGAATTGCTATAGGCCTAATATTTGGCGCAAGGTTAGTAAAAACTGATGCTGGCGGGACAAACGCCTCCATTACATTGCAAATTTTCAGGGGTTGTTTATCTCCCCCGAACTGGAGTTCCACCGAAGAGTGTGTTTTCAGTATATCATGTCCGATAATTACGTCAGCACATAGATTAGCAATAATGAGTAGAGGTCGACGTTGATATTTGTGCTCACCAATTTGAATGTTAGCGAAACATAGCCCCTCTACGTATGAAATGTTGCTTAGAGATGCTAGAGTTATTGCTTGTTTGCAGGGCTTGCGTTTTAGATTCATAGTTTGAGCAAGATTCTTATCGATAAAGCTGAGAGAGCTTCCGGTATCGAGTAGAGCATCCACACGCGAGTTATTTAAAATGATATTGATAGTCGCTTTTTGCAGGCTCGTCGGAGCAGCAGCAGAGATAATTGACAGATGAGAGCCAGGGGCTTCAGATTGAGAGTCATCGTCGTTCGTACTAATAGCGTTCGCGGCACGTTGGCTTTGTCCGATGCTAAAGCATACGTTGGCGAAATGTCCTTTTTTGGAGCAAAGCTGACAGTCAGCGTTTCTAGCAGGACATTTGAGTCTTTGGTGGATATTACCGCCGCAGAAAAAGCATCGACGGATATTTAGTATAGGGCGTCTATATTGAAAATTGTTTTGAGTGCTGGTGGTTGCCAGATTTTGCCGCATTGACTTTTCTTGATTTTGAGAGATTGCATTGACAGGAACAAACGACATAGGAGGAGAAGGCGCTGCTGTTAATAGTTGCGAGGTATTTTCAGCAGTTTCTAAAGATATAGCCAAGTCCAAGGTTTCTTCGAGGGTCATAGTGGATTTCTCTAAAAGTCTTTCTTTAATTTTTATTGACAATATTCCGGCGATAAATATATCACGCACGGTTTCATTTTGGTGCGCTTCGGCAGTGACTGCCTTAAAGAGGCAGTCACGAGCAATTATATTAAGAGATCTCGAGTACTCCGCCAACGATTCGTCAGATTGTTGTTTCCTGGTATTCAAGCGGTGGCGAGCAAGAATAATATTTTGCCTCTTTTCGTAGGCGGTATTCAGAGTAGTAATTGCATCATCGTACGTAGCGCAGGCACGGATATAGTTAAATATTGACGGCGATATATGGTTGACAAGAAGTTTATACTTAAGGGCATCATGTGCCGAGGAAGCTTCTAGCGCGATAAAGTTCTCGAACGAATACTTCCAGTGAGCCCACTTCAGGTCCGAGCCAGCCATGGAAGGTTCTATGTCAAAACGTTCGGGCCGTAGGTACCGCGACATCGACGAACATTTTTCTTCTTCGGTAGTAGACATGTTAGAAACACAAAATTAATGTTGAATAAATTGATACATGCAAAAGACAAAACCAATTATGGAATATTGGTTTTATTCAACATTAAAATACAACATGAGAAAATAACAGACAGTGACAAGACAGTGAAAAACAAAGTATGACAATCTATCATAAAATCTTCTAAATGGACAAGGAGTTCATATCATATTTTTTTACTATCATGAGTGAGTGAGGAACGAAAGAAAAGGGACTTCGCTGATCCGACTGGACTACGATATACGTAGTCCAGTCGGATCAGCGAAGTCCCTTTACAGTTTAGTCCACATTCGCCACTGGCATCAGGAGAGACAGATAGATAGATAAATAGATATATTCTTTATTGTACACCATAACAGTAAAACAATAAGGACTTTACAACTAAAAAGGATAAAGGAAAGGAGAAAGGAAGGCTTGTTGAATAATCTAGTGGATAATCGACACTGTCTTCTCATATACCTACATACACACGGAAACATCAAAAAGATTTCTCCTTAGACGATCAGTTTAAACCATGTACTAGCTTATGAAGTTGCGACATTTTATAGCTGCCTATAAAGGCCGATTTGAAACGAAATACTTAGAATTGTGTTTGGTGGGCTTGAAATTCACACTATTCTATTGCGTGAGCCCAATCTCGCACTCTATGCTCAAAGCTTTTTCGGACGATGAGTTATTCATAGATAAATCGTAAACAATCATATTGGTATATTTGAAGTTCTGCGAGATGAGTGTATGGATATCACAAACGGCAATTCTCTGCGCCCAATGCCCATTGGCTAATCGCTTTTGTTGCAAATTACATTGTTTTCATTTTCATTTTGGTGTCGTGGAACGGAGCGGGTTACTGACAGCCAGCTAATGTTATGCTATCTGTGGTTTTTCATTTCTCAATGAGTTTGGGAGGGGTAGAATGCGTGTGTATTTCTGAATTCCGGATTTATGCTTTAATTTATTATGTATTGTCGTTAAATCGTGTGTACATTGTGCTATTGCGAAAATGTGTGTTGAATGAACTTATAACTACAGTGTTACATACTTTGCTCAGTTTCTTTCTATTATATGGGCGTTGATAATCATGCAAAATGGCCAACGATTTGTGGTCATGTACCTGTTGTACAGAGGCTCTTACGTGTTGGTTGCGCCTAAAATTATCGCCGGAGGAAATAGAACAGCGGTACAGGAGCAAGGAAATAGATAAAATACTTGAGAAGGAGAAACAGGCTCTGCGACGACAGGTAAAACTATTGTTGCTCGGCGCGGGTGAAAGCGGAAAGTCAACATTCCTGAAACAGATGAGGATAATACACAAAGTGAAGTTTGAGCCGGAACTGGTGCGCGAGTACCAGCATGTGATATACCAGAACATAGTGAAGGGGATCCAGGTGTTGGTGGACGCGAGGGATAAGCTCGCCATACCGTGGGAGAACCCGAGAAATTTGGACATCGGGCAGCAAGCGCTGCACTTCAACAGCACGTCATCGCTGGACAGCCGGCTGTTCGTGCATTACGCGCCGCACATACACTCGCTGTGGTTAGACAGAGCCATAAAGAGGGCCTACGACAGGCGGAGAGAATTTCAATTGGTAAGTTACAATGTTTAATGTTTGCCAAGTAAACAAAGGTACAAGTGGTGCCTTTGTGTTTCCACTGGGGATCCCTGATGTGGTTTTGTTTAATATTTACTTATCTCTAATGATTAATTCACAGGTTGAATATTACTGTGGAAGGTTTAATGAATTACCTTTTGTTTAACCAAACATTAGTAGGTAATAGCTGTGGTTGATAAAACAAACATGTTATTGTTTGTTTTATTAGTACAGAATTGTTTTTCTGAAATGATAATGTGGTATATTAATCAACACTGATAATAATAAAGGTAGGGTTTGTTAATTACTGTGGAACTTATTATTGACTTGTTCCAAATTCAAATTTGTATTGTTCAGTTTGGTTTTTTAAATCATACAGATTTAAAAAAAAGTTATATTTGCAATATCATAATGTGGGTTTTATTACTGGAAATTGTTATACATACATACTCATTCTCGGTTTTGTTAAGTGTTTTTTTTATGTTTTTGTGATAAAATCTTTGTCTTGACTGTATGTTTGCTACAGCCAATTTATTTCTTATCTAATTTGTTGGATTTTCAATCAGGTTTTAGATGCTTTGGCTTAGGTATTACTCAGTAATATTTATAGCCTTATTTTTCTGACAACCTCTTTTTTTTTGAAGTTGGTTAAAAATTATTAGCTTTCATCCTGCTAATGTCGCAAACCTATATTGTACCATTGAAGGGTTGCATTACTGAGTATTGTTTCTTACTGCAGGCCAGTCTTTTACCGCTACATTAAAAGTGAAATTATGCACACTGCTTCAGTAATGAGTTAAGTTTGGCACCAATCAAGTAACACATTATGAATAACAATTGCTATCATAATGTTTGCAACTCAAATGATGTTTATTCATTGGTTTACACCTGCGCATGTAACATGCACATATAATATGTTAATGCACCATTCTGTTTATCAGGAAAATGTTTCAACTTTTGCGATTTTCAGGATTATTCATTAAAAACATACAATTGTAAATTCAAATTCTCTATAGAATATTTTTTAAAGATTCTGCTAATAAATATTCAAGCATATAAGTAGTTATAATTTATCTGTAATAGTGTAGTAATAGTGAAGACAGTTAAAATATTTAGACAGAAATTGGAAATAGTCTTATAGCAAGAATATGGTAATTCTGCATATATTTTTTGGTGATAAATAAATTTATTCTTACTGAGGGTATTGTGTGAATGCTGTTGCTCCATGTTTAATACTAAGTTTAAATATAAAGTTATTTTAATCTAAAATTCTAAGTAAAACCACACTTTTAATCATAAATATAAGGGGCAGTTTCATAAAACAGTAATATCAAGGGAAACATGCAGTAGGATAATAAAGAAATTATTTAGATCTAGTTTTCTTTAATATTATTATTTAGTTCTGAAGAACTAGTATCTAGAAGTAAGGCTATAATTATATACGGAGTGGCTCTTCTGATGTCACATGTTAAGTGTATTATAATAATAATAAGTAGTTATCTGATAAGACTTATTTAATGTTCGATTCATGAACGCAACTGCCTTGTATGTGCTATCTGCCCATTTAATATTACTAGAGCTAGGAATAACTTGAAAAAATATGGACTGCCTTTTCAAAAAATTATTTGTGGTTCTCCATTTTTTGAGGAGTAATGCATACAAACATTACTAGCATTTTGCCTGCGATTTCGTCCTTGTGGAAATCAAAATAATTTATAGCCCGTAGCATTTACCAATGATGCACCTTACCATCAATAATTTTTTTTTGGAATTGGGTTGTTAGTTCTGGAGATAACCCCTTCCTTACACACAAACTGACAAACAAATTTTATCTGTTTATAATATTAGTATAGTTTATTTTACTTTAAAAATGTACATTCTTGTAGTTATTTCACTGGTGACAAGGGCTGCCAAGGGCAAGCTGTGCAAGGGAGCCGCCACTGTAAGTATGTGAATACTAATATTAAAAGTGGAAAAGTTTGTTTAAACATGCTAATTAGTATTTATACACACTTTCTATCATCTGTTCTTCAACTCTCCTGTGGAAATCTGCTGGAAGAAATTTCTTTTGAAAGAAACAGCACCTTTGTGCTCTTTTATTTTTATTTGTATTTTTTCTCTTTGCAAGTGTCATGTGTGTACATAAATAAATAAAATTAATAAATAATCTTTGAAATTACTGCGTGGATTTGGATGAAGTTTGGTATGGAAGTAGCTTGAGGAAGGTACTTTTCACCGAACTACAAAAGAAGGAAGGCAATTTTTATCGTGAGTGAAACCCCATGCGATTTAGTTATATTATATGTATACTTAAACCTCCCTCTTGAGTCAGTCCTTCTATTGATGAAAATGGAATTAAAATTTGTTGTATAGTTTGAAAGATCTAAACATACAGAGGTAGGAAGCGACTTTATTTTATAATGTGTAAACATATTCTTATTTGATATTTTAATCATTGTTTCCTTGCTCATCCCTGCCTCTTGTAGCCGAAAATATTTAGTCAATAAAATTAAAAGAAAAAAACCGCTAAAGATGGATATTTTCCATTCGTTCTTTTTAATTCATACTTAAGGATAATATAAATAATACTTAAGTAGATGTTTCTTTTATTTTGTGTTTGTAGTTTCTTTGTTTTGTCCACAATGATGCAATGATATGTACATATTTGTTAATCTTGACAATTGACAATGATTCACAGACAGAAACCATTACATTTTACTGTTTTGCTTACTTTGCATAATAAAGAAGTCATACCTTCAAACTTATCATAAGCACATTATTTGTTTGTTTCTGCATTAGTGGTAGAATTACTTAACTAATATAGCTTTTAAAAACATTCTTTATTGTCTTGAGTAAAATGAGAGATACATACACAAGTAATTAGGTTTAATGGGGTATTTTCCTTAAATATTAAATTTAAGCATTTCATCACAAACATTAACAAAAATAATATATTCTATCAACTATTTATTTTAATTTTGTCTTTTTTCTAATAAAAAGAAAAATACTTATTATACTTGGTATTTTTTTTCACATAATTTAAAAATTAAAATGTTATAGTCAAGATAGATAGATAGAATATACTTTATTGTACACCAAAATTTAAACACACCTATTTAACAATATTTTTTATTCTATGGTAACAATGGCGGTCTTCCAGACAACCTTTGGAAGGACTTTAAAAACTTTAATTAAAGTGGGGAGGGCTAAATTAGTGTACTAACTACATTACTCATAAAAACAGAGAAACAAAAAATATTTAAATATTAAAATAAATAGTTAAATGTATATGCAAATATATATATAAATACAATGTAATACATAGGTAATTAAATAATACAATACATATAATGTGTTCTTTAACATCAAGTGGAGAGAAAACAAAAGAATAGTCATAAATTGGAATGAAAATAATTAGCAACCAAGCTTTTAAAAGTAGCCAGTGACTGAGCTTGTCTTACAGACACCGGCAATGCATTCCACAAACGAATAGCTTGCACCGTAAACGATGAGCCATAGAATTTAGTGAAATGTGCAGGCATTGAAAGTCTCAAATTCTTTGATGATCTCAAATCTCTCACATGTGTGTCATGAAGGAACTTAAAGCGTTCTTTTAGATAAAACGGGTTTGTGGGATTGAAAAGAATACTGTACAGTAATGATAAAATATGTGCATTCCGGCGAAGGCGGATCGGCAGCCACTTGAGTTTAATGCGAAACTAAGAAACATGATCATATTTGCGAAAACCAAATATGAATCTTATACAAACATTTTGGAGTCGTTCAAGCTTATCTAGCTGCACTTCAGTAAGATCTGGATAACTTGCATCAGCATAGTTGAGAACAGGGAGAAGGGATTGGGCAAGCGCAATTTTAGTGGCAGTCGGCAGGAAATTGCGCAATCTGCGTAAAGACCCCGCAGAGGCAAACAGTTTGCGGCTTACTTCTTGCAACTGGGGACCCCAAGACAAATTCCTATCAATATAAATACCTAGGTCTTTTACTGAGTCACAGTAAGGTATAGCAGCTCCATCAAAAACGATTTGAGGAACGGTCGCCCAGTTAATTTTGGAACGTAGCCTAGGGCTGCCAACAATAATCACTATGAATATAGTATAGTAAGCAGATGGTGGTCAAACGCGAGCCTATTATCAATAAAAAAATTGGCCAAGTGCGAGTCAGACTCGCCCATGAAGGGTTCCGTAGTAACTATAATAAATATAATTATTTGAAAAAAAAAATACTTAAAATTTTCTTAAAACTAGCTTATTTACAATTTTTACAACTACGCCAAATAACTTTGTTTTTCATAGTGTTTGTATGAATTACAAAGTTATATTTGCGGTTTTAGAAAATGTGCTGTATCTCAAAAACTGCTGACCCGATCTCGTTCAAACCAATTTTGGTTGAAAGATTACATTAAGATCTACAGCACATATTTTTTTTAGATTTTTCACGCCATAATTATAGAAGTTAGAGGGGGAGGGAAAACACATTTTACCACTTTGGAAGAGTATATCTTTTAAACAATTAACTTTATGAAAAAGTGGTTTTAGAAACCTCAATGTCATTTTTAAAGACCTGTCTATAGATACCACACACGCATAGGTTTCATGAAAAAAAAATTTTTTCATTTTCAGTTCCATGTATGGGGAGCCCCCTTTATTTTAAATATTTTTTATTTTTTTTACATAAAATCGGAAAGCGGTTCACAGAATACATCTACCTACCAAGTTTCACATGTATAGTCCTAACAGTTTCGGAATAAAATGGCTGTGACATACGGACGGACGGACAGACAGACAGACGGACAGACATGTCGAAACTATAAGGGTTCGGTTTTTTGCCATTCGGCTACGGAACCCTAAAAAGAGTTGAAATTTCTGTGACGTCACGCCGTGTTTTTCTTTATTACACTATGTGACATCAGCTGCCCCTACTCCTGAACTCTTGATCTTTGTATATTTTATAATTGGAAAGGAAAAAATACGGATATGAGCAATATTTTTTGAAAATCTAAAGACTATCTGACCAAATAGAGTAATCTTGTTGAAACAGAATACTACCCTATTTCAACTTGAATAAAATATATAAAATAATTTATTTAACTTTAAACCTGAATCTTGATAAATGCAAGCCCAACTTCTACACGCGTTTTATAGACTACAGATAAATAGAGTTACAGAACTTTATCACTTAAATTACTTTAAACCTGTTTGTTGACACATTTAGTTGGCTATGGGTGAATTCTTGCTCCAGCGAACACTTTGTCACGATTTTTATTGTTACCTCGTTGATATCATTTACATACGTCTGTGTCATCTGAGGAGTGATTTTTCAAAAGGCCTTATTTCCATTTTTTACCCAACTGTAGATTTCGACGGAATCGTAAAATCAAGGCAAAATCACAACCATAATGTACAACAGTTTAGGTCAAAACACCTCATTTCCTGCTGTAAAAGGACCATCAACAGTAAAATTTCATTCAAACCTGGCACAATTCCACGATATGCAAATCCATAGGTCCAGTGTAAGTATAGTTTCAAACATAAAGCCATAATTCCTGCTATTTTTTATTCATAGTATAAAATTTTATACAAAATGGCATGATTCCTTCGCAGATAAAAATGAGGTTTGAAAACAAAATATTGCTTGTGAATTTTAACGCATTTTTTGTAAGTTTAACTTTTTATGTATGGAAATGGACGAAACCCAAGCTAACCGAGGAGTCACAGAGATTAGTTCAGCACTTTACTGCTATTTAAATAATCTTAATATCTCTGACCGTGTTACAGCGCTCAAATTATTCTGTGATGGATATGGGGGGCAAAATAAAAATAGTTATATAGTACATGTTTTAATGCAATGGCTGTATTCTAAATCACCAAAGAATTTAAGAGAAATACGACTACATTACCCAGTTCGTGGTCACAGCTTCCTAACAGCTGACAGAGTTTTTGGAAGAATAGAAAAAGATTTGCGAAGGTGTGCTGTAATAACTAATAAAGAGGAATATATCAAAATAATTGGTCAACATGGAGATGTGCAAACATTAGGTGAGCTTTGGCATTTGAAAGATATAAAACAATTATCCAGTCATTTTAAAAAAAATGGACAAAATTCAATCTTTAAAAAAGGTTTTTATTCAAAAAAGTGAAAATAAGAGGGGAAAGTTTTACATTGTAAAGTGATTGGATATGAACACTTCAGATTTCAGTCTGGTTCAGAAGAGCCAGTTTCGCTGTTGAAGCAGGGTAAAAGAATCCCTTCAGATATACCTACATTAAACTGTGTGCGGATACAACTTTCAGCTAATAAAAAGAAAGATGTAGACAATTTGTTGAAAAAATAGTTCGGAGATAATTGGAGAAATATAGATGATCTGACTGGGTATAAAAATATTTTAGATGATTTGCAAGTAGTGTGTAAGAGTACTGTCATGAGCATGACATGGAATGTGAATGACATCAACCAGATGATTTGATGAACCTTAGAATTTAAGTATAGATTACCATTGTGACCTTTATAAAAATGTGATTAAAATATTTCCTGATTAATTATTAGTTTGCATTACTTCCAAATAATTAGCTACCCGAATAGTGTGATTATGATGCCTTCAGTTTTTTTTTTTTCAAAAAGCCTCAGTTCCAAAATGTTGTGTAACAAAAAGGCATATTTCCAATTCATCTTAAACAAAAGGTCTTATTTCCTATAGTAACAAACAAAAGGTCGTATTTCCAACACTTACTTTTATTTTTAAAGTCGTTAGTTATTAAAATTCAAATTACTGGAATGCCATTGGTTTTGAGAGAATATTGCACATTGACTTCCGCTCTTTCAAAAATTATATTTCAAATTTTCTACCTACCACAGAAAATTGGAGCTTATGAAAATTTGTTCTTAATGGAATTAAGGCCTTTTGAAAAATCACTCCTCATCTTTATTGTTTTTTTTTAAGTTTACTGGATTGAATAGAATAAGGTTCACATAATTTAGTAAGAGTGCATTCAGCATTGGTGTATGTCACGTGGACTCTATACGTAAACGCCGCACTAGCGTTGCGTAGACGCAATTGTCCTGTAAGTGGTATCTATTTTAATTGTTTTAAACATTAGTTCTGTATGGTCAGTAGATGAAGATAGATAGATAGATATATTCTTTATTGTACACCATAACAGTAAAATAAAATTATGGACTTAACAATTAAAAAGGGTGATACAATGGGCGGTCTTATCGCTAAAAGCGATCTTTTACAGACAACCTTTGGATGGATTTGACTCAGAAGGAGAAAATAAATACGCGGGTAGTCCACGGTGTACTATTTATCTATATAAAATACAAAACAATAAATAACGTTCTCAAAACATATATATACATATAAATATTTAAAAAAAAAAGAAAGAAACAAAGACATACATAATAACACCAATTTAAGAAGAGAGATAAAGATCTTTAAAAAGCTGAAAAAAGCTTAGAAAAGCTGGTATTACAAGTTATCATCCCTATCGAGAAAGACTGAGGACCTTTTCGAGGTCGTTTGTAACGTCTATAATGTATAAAGCCTACAAGCCATAGTGATCAATCCATATAAGTTAATATCTGAGATAGTCACAACTACACACAGACCCTACTACACAAAAATATGTGTAGTAGGTACTTTCCTCAAGATCCACTTCAATTTGTTTGTAAATTTGTAGGTAGAGGGTAATCTTCGGTACCAGTGATCTAATTCGATAAGTATTTTCATTTGTAGTAAGGTACGTTATTTATGAGTGCTATAGGCATTCTATTCTATTCTATTTTCTGTTAATGGCAAGTGGAGCCGATGTCGACTATTCTGCCAATGTCAATGCCAGACAACCGGGAGTTGTAATTTTTTACACCTTTGACAGTCTTTATGGTAAGTCGGTAGCCCGGAATTCTGACACCACCAGTCTTGCCACGTGTTAAGCCTCCTCTACACGTCTGCGGACGCGTGGTGTGTAAAATTAGGAATTTTGAATTAATTTGAATTAGGTATAAGTATTAAAATAGTAGGTGCACTTACAACATTTTTATTTTTGTTGTATTTATTTTTGGGATTCTACAAACAGTTTTCAGCTTGATGTAGCTTAATAAACCTAAAAGTTTCCTCGGTGCTCATATTATTAGCCATTTCAACAAGAATTAAACCGCAAGAAGCGCGTGCACTCTCAACCGCAACGCCGATTAAACTGATGCGTCGTCAGACGTGTGGACAGACGCCGGACGTCCGCGCCGAAACCCTTGATCTGTGCCACAAAAACCGACAACAATCGGATTCGAGGCGGACGCGTCTGCGGGCCAGTGTTGCCGTTTAGGAATAAAAAAAGTCCCCAGACGTCGATGCAAAAGTCGCTAGACTTTGAAAAATCATGGTGTAAATAAAAGCAAATTTCTATAATCAAACATTTAATCATAATAATGAAATCCCTATAGGTTTAAGCAAGCAAAAATTTCGTTATCTATTGCCTCATTTTCGACTTCGACAACTTCTAATGGCTAGTCTTGTGCATGCTCGTCGTCATTTTTGAGATTGCTCCGCACTAGTTCATTTCGGACAGTGAACTATTTAATTTTATTAGTTCTAATAGCTCTATTCGGTCATCGCTTTCAGCAGTCAGCGGTCACTAGAAATGTCTGCGTGTTCGGGTGATAAGCTAAATTAGACGTTATGCAATTGAAATAACACGCATCTTATCTCATTCTTGCGAATTCAGTCGGTAGGGTTCGGGTAGCATCGTCATTCATCGGCTATTCTCTCCCGTTCTCATTCATTCACAGACATCGAATGAATTCGTATAACGTTTCTGTCAAACAATCAGTGACTGTATTTCATTTCTCGTTCGCACATTAAGATCGCGCGATTTAGAATGTACATATGTACGAGTTCGAAAAGAGCTATTTGATCGATTACAAGTCAACGTTCGAAAACGTTTCTTCTAGTACAGTACGAAGATACGGTTCCTATTCATTCATCGTTCACGAACTACCCAAGACTACTAATGGCGCTGAAGCAGCAGAAGTTGATTGTTCCACTGTAGAAGCACTTGGTTTTTTAATGGTTTTAGTGATTTTTGTAAGGAAAGCTTTGCACACAAAAAGTCGCTAAAAATCGCTAAATTTATTTTAGTCGTTAGATCGAAAAAAAAAGTCGCTAAGGACATCCAAAAACCGCTAGATCTAGCGACAAAGTCGCTAAAACGGCAACACTGCTGCGGGCGTCTGCGGACGTTAAATACCTACAACAGATGCACAAATTACCCCCTCCACACGTCCGCGGACGCATCCGCAGATGGCGTCCACGGACGCGTCCGCGGACGTGTAGAGGAGGCATTACCCAACTACCGAGGTGTGGAGGTCAGATGGTCAGTCGGTCAGTCGTTCCCTGTAAAACACCAGTACTTAGCTGCACCCAGTCAGATTGGAAGCTGGCCCCCACATAGTTGGCAAAAGGCTAAGCTGAATGATGAAGCATCTCCTCCAGATGCCACAAGAGTCTAAATTCAACATAACTGTTTTATTTCAAAAATATTAATAAGTTATGACAAAAATAAAATATACTTCCATCGTCGAATCGTTCCCGAGGCTCGGTTCTCGTGAATTATGGAGATAAACTGTCACTCAATTAAAGTAATTTACTTGCGAAACCAGTTTGTCTGTTCCATTTTTTGTCTTTCGGCATTCGCTCCGGAATCGATTTATGCCCTTAGGTATAAATATATAGGTATATTTAAAGTTTAAATCAGGTTTTAGTATTGGTATAATGAAAGTTGAGCGTGCTTAGAGGGTCAAATAAGATTGCGACTAATTAGGGTTTAGGTGGGCTGTGGATAACATTTGAGTTTCGATTTAATATAATAAGCTGTATTTGTAGCAATATTAAACAAACTAAGTAGCTTAAGCCCGCGACTTCTTTCGCGTAGGGGGGTTTTCCCGCGTAAAACCCGATCCCGTGGGAATTCCGGGATAAAGCGTAGCCTACGTGTTATTCCATGATGTCAACTATCTACTTACCAAACTTCATTCAGATCCGTTCAGTAGTTTTTGTGTGAAATAGTAACAAACATCAATATATCCATCCTCACAAACTTTCGCATTTATTAGTAGGACTAGCTTTTGCCCGCGGCTTAGCCCGCGTTAATTTACACTTTGTCAATAATTCTTGTTGCCAAAAATGTGTACCGCACCTTTTTGGGTGGTTAAAAAACACATAATATTTAAAAAACCATCACCAGGGTCCACCCATCTCCAAAAAGAGACAGACAGTATTTAAAATTTATCTTTTTAAAACCAAAAACGTAGTTTACAATACATTTATGTAAACTACGTTTCTGGTGTTCCCGCCCTTGGCTAAAACGTGTCGATTTTGCGAGCTTGATACTCATGAGTACGCCACATACAGTTGCCCATGAGAAAAAAAACAGTCTTTTTCTAAATGTACACCTGCGACTTTTAGTGTCTGTCCTTGAGCTGTTTATGGTCATTGCGAATGCTGTTTTTAGGGGAAATTTGAGTTTTTTGAACTGGAATGGCAAATCGGTCGGGATTATTGGAATGCGAGGAATAAATACGTTTTCACCACTTGCTGTTCCTGTCATAGTTATTGCATGAATAACATTGCGTCCAAGGTGTGTAATTTGTAGTCGCGTGTCATTATAGAGCCTTAGTGCGTCCAGATTACGCATCAACAGGACTGGGACACCAAGTTTAAGCCTCAAATAATGTGATGGGGTACCCTGACAATTCCAGAGAGTTGATAAACTCTACAGGGTACGACGTCACTTGCTCAATATCCATGACATTGTCGACGGACAGACACTCGACAACATCACAATCCACATGAGACATAATCTTTTCATTGATCTGCCCTTTACTTTCGTTAGTTGGGCCAAAATTGCTCTTTCACGCAGCCATACTCTACCCCTCATATTTGTTTTCAAATCCGAATCAACGTGGTTTATTAAATTATCTGTGTCTTGGATTATGTTACAGAATCCAGAGCTCAAATAAATCATCCCGTTGATATCTGTTGCCACACGATCTTCTCCTATTTTCAAAAGGGCAGCCGCTTATTGCCTCGATTTTAAAATAGAAATGATTCGTGTATTAAATTGATTGGTTAAAATTTAAACGACACGGTTGGCGTAAGGTTGACTGGTACATGACGTGGGTTCGACCCTAGCCCTAAACAAAGATTTGTATGGCCTACATGTAGTTGTGTAGTTTAAAAAAATTGTTTCGAGTGGTTCTTGAATACGCAATTTGAATGAATTGGGAGGGGGAACAAAGTTCCAACACCCCTTTTACATCCTTAAGGGATGATTTCTGGGATAAAAACCATCCTATGTCTTTTCCAGTGTCTAAAACTATCTCCATACCAAATTTCATCTAAATCGGTTCAGCGGTCTAAGTGTATTATGTGTGTGGGGAGGACAGGGGACATTATTGATTCCCTATACGAAATTCGAACACCCTTTTTACATCCTTTAGGGATAATTTCCAGGATAAAAACTATCCTATGTCTTCCCCAGGGTCCTAAACTATTCCCATGCCAAATTTCATTTAAATCGGTTCAGCGGTTTAGGCGTGAAAAGGTAACATACAGACAGACAGAGTTACTTTCGTATTTATAATATTAGTGTGGATACTAGCTTCTGTCCGCGACTTCGTTCGCGTGGGACGGTTTCGGTGGGAATTTCGGGATAAAAAGTAGCCTATGTATTATTTCAGAATGTCAACCAAATTTCATCCATCCTCACAAACTTTCGCATTTATAATATTAGTAAGAAGATTAGTAAGAAGTAAGAAGAAGTAAGATATTAGTAAGATAAGTAATCCAGTCTATTACGTGTCCACTTCTTGGACATAGGCGTCCTTTCTATGAGAGGGGATAAGTCGTAATCCACCACGATTGCCCAGTGCGGGTTTGTGATTGTTTGTCCTAGGTTATACCGATTTCCTTACGATGGTTTCCATCACTGATTTGAGAGTAATATTCAGTATTGATTTTACAAGATAACTCACCTGCAATGGGATTCCTAAAAGACACACATAACAAATAAAATATACAATCATCAAACCAAAGTCTACCGCCGCATAAAAAGATATAAAAGATTACATCCGTAGTACGTACCTGACCTTTATCCGGAAGTATAAAATATCGGTGAACGAGCGAATTTCGCTTGAACTTCCGCCAGCCAGACATTTTTGCGGATCTTCCAACAGAGATTATCTCGCATCGTATCTTCACCGATCGCAAAACCGAAAGGCTTATAACCAAATATGCCTTTAATACTCGTATTCCCTTAAGCGTTTTCGTATTAACTCCCATCTCAAATATTTGCATGTGGTTCGTACCGTCTTTCATAATGAAAACTTTTACCGTTTACTCTATCGTACCCACAAGGCTAGAAGAAGGCCTCTTTCATACTGCAGTCGATATTGTCCTAAGTGGTCGGGTTAATGTCCTCGGAGACATATTTGCACCTGCCTTGCCTTGCTCGTTTAGTTCTTAGATTGGTAATTTAACTTAGTCATTTACCCTTTCCTCTGTGGGCTATGCGTGTCCTGCTTAAGTTGTGGTGACTATAATTGAATAATTACGCCTATTTAGCAATAGACGAAATTATGTTGAATTAACTTAAACTACCAATCCTTTATCCACTAACCTGACTTGGCCCGCTTGATGGATTACGGACTTATGGCTCATTTCCTCACATAGAAAAGGGGTCTATATCCAGCAGTGGGTTGATATAGGTGGATTATGTACTTATACGTATGTATGTTATGTAACTTATACAAAAAAAATTGACCAAGTGCGAGTCAGACTCGCCCATGAAGGGTTCCGTAGTAACAATAATAATATAATATAATATGTTTATTTATTTGACGAATAAAAAAAAAAACCTTAAAAATTTCTTAAAACTAGCTTATTTACATTTTTACAACTACGCTAAATAACTTTGTTTTTCATAGTGTTTGTATGAATTACAGAGTTACATTTGCGGTTTTAGAAAATATGCTGTATCTCAAAAACTGCTGACCCGATTTCGTTCAAACCAATTTTGGTTGAAAGTTTACATTAAGATCTACAGACATATATCTTTTAAACGATTGACTTTATGAAAAAGAGGTTTTAGAAACCCTTATATCATTTTTGAAGACCTGTCTATAGATACCACACACGCATAGGTTTCATGAAAAAAAAAATTTTCAGTTCTAGTTCCATGTATGGGGACCCCCCTTTATTTTAAATATTTTTTAAGTATTTTTTTTTTTAAATCGGAAAGCGGTTCACAGAATACATCTACCTACTAAGTTTCACATGTATAGTCTTAATAGTTTCGGAATAAAATGGCTGTGAAATACGGACGGATGGACAGACAGACAGACAGACAGACAGACAGACGGACAGACATATCGAAACTATAAGGGTTCCGTTTTTTGCCATTCGGCTACTAACTAACAAGTAAATTCAATGAACGCCGAGTTTTATTTATAAGGGACAAAGATCATACTATAAAGTGTAGACCACGACATTTACCCGACGAACAAGTAAATATCTAATTATGCCATAAATATAATATTGCTCGATATATCATTCCAGTATAGTTGACCATCTGAAGAACGAATTTATTCCTTTAAAGTCTTGGGTCGGGCATAAATAAAATAATTGTAATTGCATTCCTTATCTCATTTGATTAGTCACACTAGTTACGTCATGCCTTCTGTGGCATCGCGTTAGGTGTTCTCCACATGCGTTCGAACTAATCTATAATGCGTTGATATTAATTGAAGTTGCTTATACTCGGAAATCTTGCGAATTGGTTCGTTTGAAGAACACCTTAAGTTTAATCGGGATATTTGTCATCGATTGTGAACAGTACGTCTATTGAATTTGTCAGTCATTATTATTTTATAAGTACTTGTGGTTACCTAAGTGACGGTAAGGACTTAAAGAACTAAGTTATCGTCTGCAATGTCCATCGCTACTAGATCGATTGAGTTAATTCTTATTTTCTTTATAAAATTGAATTCCAACAAACTGCCAGCAGTAGGAAAACACCTATATTTACGAGTAAGTCTATATTTTCCATTGATAATGTAAAAAGGTATCCAATTCAGGTCATTAGTTCTAGAACATCGTTTTCATCACGAAAATCATCCATTCCAGTATAAAAATGTATACCGTTCTAGTACGTTGGTCTAGAAAAAGTTCAAACTATCGAGCTGGGACTAGATAATAAGTACTGAATATGATAGAAAATAGTAATTGAATTCGTCCTTAGTTCACGAGGGCCGTGCCCTAATTCCTAACCGCTCATTATCACGCCAATTCTTGGAATTGATCGACGTAGGTACTGTAGGTAGTTATCGTTAAACTTTCCCTTTTTGAATGCGGATGTTATGAATATCTTAGCATATTCAAGGTCTATTGGATAGAAGATAAATCTAAATGAAGAACCACCAACTTCATTCTAAAGACCTCTCTTCTTCAACCCTTAGTCTAGCCAATGCTGAGAGTAGGGTTACTCCTTCGCACGACAATTTGCCTAGTCTTAGACCTCTGAGAAGAGTTAGATACCCTTGCCTGCTACTTGTCTACGAAGATCTTGAATCTCAAAAGCTGGAGACTTGTTCTTATGAAATATATACTTATATATATTATATCTTCTATTCGTCTATTTATTTTATACCTACGTATAAATAAAATTGAAGTGTACATGTCTCCGATTTCACAATAACTCTGTGTGCGCGATATTAAAACACATACTTAATTAAATTTGTCTGTCTTTCTGTTTGTCCGGGCTGGAACAGCGGAACTGATTTTTTAACAGGACTTTCACTGGAAGATGGTATTGGGCAACATTTATAGGTTACTTTTAATCCTGTAATGCCTACGGTATTGGGATCTACGCGGGAAAAACCTCCATCGCAAATGAAGTCGCGGAGACAGACGTATCATAATTGTCTCTAAAACTTCAAATGTCTCAGAGACATTTAAAGTTTTAGCCGTTGCAGATTCTATTACTTATATAACGTTAACCTCTTTATTTAATAATATTACCAAATGCAGTCTTACTTCGTTTTGACGATGATAGTTTGTTTTAATATTTTTTGTCGAATAAGTGGCCACGCCAGTCGTGTTTTCTGTGGCCTTGTTGAAGTGTTCAAAGTGCAGTTGTACGGGCACTGTTAGTACCTATACGTAAGAATGTGGCACAGTTACCAACGATGTCCTTAACACTTTAATTGTACTTTCCCCGGAATGTTGTCTTTTCTGAAAAGGTTTTATCTCTTCTATAATTAACGCAAAAATCTGTTCGTCAGTAGATTAAAACACCAGCGTTGGTCTTCTGGTTGTGATATCCTCGTTGCGTCGTTATCTTCGATGATGAGGGTCGTGATCTCCATGGAAGACATTCTTTTGGACTATCCGCCATTTAGTTCTGTCTTCGGCGGTGTAATAGTTCTCAGCTTATGCAATAGTCTTCCAAGTTCTGTAATAACAGTCATCTCTGCTTCTGTAAGCTTCATTTTGTCACCTAAAACACATGCAGTCGAAACCCGGCAGTATCTAAACAATCATAACTTTAACATCACAGCTAAACCAATTAGCATGGCCACTAACATTCGTGTCACCTCTTTATCCACTAATACAGTGTGAATCCATATATAAATAAGAATGGATTAGTTTCACAATAATTAAGTAATCCCGACCATTACATCCTGGTTTGCTTTCCCTGTCATTGGCGTCATTTTCGCATTCACAGCGTAACGACGCATCGCCTGTCGACCTACATACCAGTACACCTACTATAAACTGTTCGTGTCGCATATTGCGAAAACTTTGACTATCTACACAGATTTTCTTGATTCAACTTAGACCTGTTATATTTGGTACAGTTTTGAGTAAAACAAGTACAGTCATGTAGCGCATTCTGATAGTATAATCGAGTATTAATTGCCCAACGATCTACAATTACCTCCCGCGGCGGGTGTTCTAAAAACGCTGTTTCTGGTTAATTATTCTCTGCCCGTCTAGGTAATCCTCAGGGATTACATTAACATTCTAGTAATTAGGTCAGGACTAGAAGCATTAAGGTGCTTAGCTAATTAATGTCCTATTATCTCACAGTGTTCAGAGATACTGCGGTGGTCTTATCGAAACCGGGATGTCGGGTTCTTGCCAATCTTCGGGATTCTGGCTTCCGGGATTTGTCAAGACAGACAAGAAGGATTGTATTATAGTTTTTTTAAACAATAAGAGAGTCAGTTGCTAGTCTTAATGCATGTTTCAGTTCTTCGGTCGTTTAACAATGATTGAAACTGACTTGTTAATGCGTCTGCTCGGGTATTTAGCTGCGTGATCGATGCGATTTTAATGTGACCACATATGGCCGCTTTTGGCAACTGCCCGCCATACAGCTGTTTCTAAATCATCTCAGACTGGCGTCTAACACGTAAACATACATATAATACTCGTGATTAATTGAACTAACGAAGTAAGCAGAGATTTCAGTAGTTCTAATCCATTTTGAGGTTTCTTTGCCGGTAAAAGTACATACAATCTTATGATTTGCGCGAATTAGCGAGTAGCTGATGTAATAACAGTTTTTTTTTCTCACAACATTGGAATTTATATTGTAATCGTCAAGTTTATTTTATTATTTTTTTTACTACGACTAGCGTGGGAAATTAAATTAAAACATTCTTGGGAGGCATTGCGCGATGATCATAATTTAAAAGTGATCCCAATTTCCTTTCAAATGGATAGTGTCCTCTTTATTCTGATAGTCCCACCTTTTCTTCGCACACTGCCTAGAACTGGGTTTTATTCATTAATTTTGTAAACCAGATTCGCAATTTTTCTGACCCGTTCACTTTACTACACTACTCTATGGATGCTCGTATTGAGAAGACTTAATTTTAATGGCTTCGAAGTTGACATCCATTTCTTGATGTTTCTTGTATTCCCAAATGAGAGTGGAAAGATCTCATTTGGGATTACAAAGAGCAAAAAGAATCGAAATTTTAGTCTAGTTTCCTATTTAATAAGATTTTGTCCTTGTAACAATGTTACATTCATAATCTACTACTGACTAGCCGTTCTGGGTTTTTGCTAATTTGAACAGGGCCTTAAAATGTGATTCACATCACATCTGTGATTGTAAAAAAGGCAATTGATGCTGACTCTGACACACGGAGCATAGCGCAGACGTCATCCTTTTTTTCTTTTTTTTTTTTTTCGTTACAAGCTATGAATCAGTATGCAGGGCGTAGTAAAACTATTTGCTAACACAACTGTTTTCATAATCAGTTGCGATAAATTGATTTCATTTACATGATAGCCTTTATCTTGATCAAACATTGCTTTGGTATCATGTGTATTACCTTTTTGTTCTTTAAGGTGTGCAATAGTAAAACCTTTGTGTGAAGGGTTTAATTATCGGTATTGGTTCACACCATAATAGCCTCGGACTAATAAACACTAAGTAAACTATTCCCGTTTTGTTAATGATATACTTTGGCTCTACTGCTGCTTGCACAAGTAACAAAAGATTCAAGATCTTAGTTTGTATATTACTTGTGTTGTGTTTGAATTCTCGTGTACTAAGACGAGAATTTATTAAATCACGATTTTGTAATTCACATACCGTGACTTTTGCAATAAGTAGTCACACTCGCTCTCAGCAATTTGTAAGTATGTGATTGAGTGACATCAAAACCGACAGGTTAATATAACTGTCAAATTGTAACTTGATTGCAAGTGAGTAATTTAATAGAAAAGTGAGGAAATTGTAGACTGAGTTTTTAGTTGGACATGACGTTTGTTTTGGACAAATTGAGTTGTATAAACATGGAAATGCGTCATCTGTAAATAAAGTCACATGTGGGCTTTGATGCGCGGCGCCCGTCTGATCCATGTCTGATTGAAAAATGTTCTAGAATGTTATTACGTGCATCTACACCTAACTTTTAATAATCACAAGATTTTCCTCTAGTCCATTAATTCTCGAACAAGAAATTTGTTTAATAAACAAGATCAGCTCCGGAAGACTTGTACGAAGGGGAGTGAATAAATGCATATTTTTGTAGATTAGAACTTTATTTTTGTAATCATATCTGAAGTAGCATATTACAGTCTTTGTTATATGTCGTTGACCATAAACATACAGTTTCATTCATGGTTAATTGACCCGATAGTCTTATCGTAAAATAAGTTTCCAGCCATTTTGTAGCTAAGAATTTACAATTTGCCCTGTAGCTGTAGATTTGTGGTGTTTCGGGAGTGATGTATTGAGTATGCGTATGCGCAGGTAAAATTAAACAGTTTTAGATCTAGATCGGGTTTGTATTCTTAGGTTATTAATCCCGAAAGTAGAATTTTGGTGTACTGTTTTTATACCTATTTAAAGTTTATTTTATACTGTTATTTTCTTGAAAGTATGTAATCCGATAACAATGGAACAACTTCCTTTCAGCTATTTTAATGCTACCTATTTTTACGCTGAATACAAGTTACTTACTAAAAATGAGTAGTGTCCATGCAAAGGCATACCCACTGTCTTACTTCTCTGTCCTGTCCTTCCAAGGAACCAATCTTAGACCCTTGAAAGGACTTTGGAAGGAGTGTATCAAAGGAGTCGATTTATCCCTAATCTACAATAATGAAAGAATGAGGAAGCAGTATAAACTGTACTGACAAAGAAGTTTGACGATCACTACGGTTTTACGAGTATTCTTTTCCTAAAGCTAATGTTTTTTTTACGAAAAAGGATAACAATAGTTCATCGCAGATTTGTATTATAATCTTTATAGAGGTTGTAGTAAGCTGTAAAGTGCTTGAAGTATAAATAATAATATTTAACGCTTTATTGTTGTGTTCTGAAAAATTTCATTGACCGTGTTTGCTTGAGGACAAACCTCATGATTAGGCCGTGTGTAAGGTTTTTATTCGCGGCTATTTTACACCTAACTTATGGTCTTCAATAGGAGCCCGTGGATAAGCAATAACAGCTGCACGGGCAGGTTCAAGATTAAGCAATATTGACGAAGATGGGTGACTATTTTCACATATTGTCTAAAGATACAGAGATGAGATTACTACGTGCCATGCGAAACATGTCTTAATTAAAAAAAAAAAAAACATCTTGGACAGTACACATATTCATGTTTTTATTGTTTTCTTTTTTCTTTTCCATATTGCATGTTAATTTTTAGAATTTATATGAATAATGTATCAAATACAATGTAAATTGTTCCTGATAAATAAATAAAATAAAAATATAGTAGTTACGGGTCATCAAAAGCCGGAAAAGCTGACAACAGTCTTGTCAAGAGGTATCTTGTTGCTTCTGGGTTGTGGAGATCATATAGTGCCTATATGATCTCCACCTATATGATCTCTGCCTATATTATCTCTGCCTATATTATAGGCAGTCGCTTTACATCCAGTTAGACTGCAAGCTAACTCCAACGTCGTGGAGAAAAGGTTAAGCATTCGATAATTAGGGCCTTCAATAATAAAAACAAACTTTCTAGCTAGACATGTTTCTTAGATTCAATAAACGTTAGTAATCGGACGCCAAGCATATCCGGCTTTCCCCCATTTTGTGAGGCTTCTTGAAGACTAGCACGTATTAATTACGTAGCAAGTAAGCTGATCTGAGTTATTTAGACTTTACATAGTTTTTCCGGTTTGTCTGGGTTTTTGCTGAACGTTCACATAAAATGTATTGAAGTGATGTGCAGTACGGTACGCATTCTTGCGCCGCAATGCGGCCAGATACGATATGGCTTGGCGCTTAGCTTTACAGAAAATGTATTAATGTGGGTACCTATTAGACCTAGTGTGTGTTCGCCGGGAAGCTTGATAGATAGAATATACTTTATTGTACTCTAGTAATTTAAACACACGTTTCACAATGTGTAAATTAAAAGCATTGCCTGCCTCGGTCTTTTTCTCTGCTTTGTCTAAAACACGTAACGGAGTTAATTACGGTCTTCACTAGAAGAAAGAGTGATGAACGAGGAAGCTTTGGGTGTATAGTATAGACCCGTCCGGAGGCGGGGCACATCGCTAGTGACATACAAACATGAGAATGAAAATAATAATTCTACAGTTTTTGCGACCGGCTACCCAACGCAGTACATAATCAGAGACACATATAATTCTGTGCAATAATGGGTTCAGCTTTTAATCCATCCGCTACCTTACGTCATATCGCATTCTTTGTACGACATAAACGCCTAGTTCCGGGAAATGGCTAAGTTTGAATAGAATATTGTACTGTTTTTATATTGCATAATGCTAGGTGCTCGTACGAACTCCTTTCTCTCACTACTTATACCGTGAAGGTGAATTCAATCGATAATGAATAAAACAATTATAATACATAAACGGAAAATTGCAATTCGCTCGTAGCGTGCGTGAATTCCAACATTTTATTGTTGGTAATCTAGATTTTGACTATAACTTGGCTAAATGACGCCTTACTTTTGGTGTTATTGCAAAAAAAGTATGCCGATACCTATTTTGTATAAGTTTGAACTCTATATACTGTTGAGTTTATCGAGCAGTTTCTTTTGTTGATTTGAGACTAATAGAAAAACCTAAATGTTTAATCATGTCTGACAGGTACAGGTATGTTGTTTGTGTTTTTTTTTTTTTTTTTTTTTAACGTGGTAAAATTATCAAATAAGTCCTCCCACTCCGGGCAGGGTGGAAGGGACTGTCAGACTTGTACTGACTAAAATCCACGGTGTTCCTTCAATAATCCTTTACATACCGGGGCCACGGTAACGGGATGAGTCCCACGACCCCGGCAGGATTCGGCCCTCTGCAGAGGGGGCCTCGTCATGTTGCTGACGCTCTTTGAGGCGCGCGTGAAACACGACGCGCCGTCGACCCGGGCATGGTCCATGGTCGGACAGCGAGTTGCCCTTTACTCGCTGTCCGCATGCCCGCGCCTACGGTGGCCGGAGATCGTCGGCCGACGTCCGACGCCGTGGGCGTCTACCACTGCGGCTGGGCTGGAGGGAGGACGCCATCCTCTCCCTCACGCGGCCCGCCTCCTCCTTCGAAAGCATGACTGCTTCGCAGAAGGAGGCGACCGCTTCCCACTCCCTCTCGCCCCGCAGCATGGCCTCGACCAAGGCCGGGCGCGAGAGGTCTCCGCCTATTGTCGCCGTGAGGACACGTCGGTGCTCTGCCCAAGCTGGGCAGTCCTGCACCGTGTGCTCGACTGTGTCCTCAGGGCGACCCTCGCAGTGGTGACACCCAGGCGTCTCTTCCTTACCCATCAGACACAGGTACCTCCCGAAACTTCCGTGTCCGGTGAGGACCTGCGTCATGCGGTAGGTCAGGACGCCGTGACGCCGATCTAGCCACTCCTCAAAGAGGGGTCTTACCGCCGCAATTGCGGCGTGCCCGGCCGTCGGTTGCGACAGTCGCTCCCTCCATACTGCCCTGAGATCGCGCCGGAGCTCTTCCCGCCGCGCCTCGACTTCTCGAGGCAGCGGGGATACGCCCCGGCGCTGCGCCTCCACGCGCCATTCATAGACGCGCTGGAGGGCAGTCGCCTCCAGATCCCAGGGCAGCAATCCGGCAAGGAGGTTGGCCGATTCGCCGGCGATCGTGCGGTATCCCCGGATCATTCGGATAGCCATGACCCTCTGGCATGCGACCAACTTTAGTGGTCGCGTCCGGATGCACAGGGCCCACACTGGGGACCCGTAGAGGGCCATGGACCGCACGACGCCGGCGTACAGCCTTCGGCAGGAGGCGTTTGGCCCGCTGAGATTAGGCAGGAGTCGCCTGAAGGCGGCTGCTGCCCGGTTCAGCTTTGGGGCCAAACTCAGGAAGTGCTCCCTGAAGTTCCACCGGCTGTCGAGGACGAGTCCCAGGTACTTCATCGTCCTCCCGACGCCGATGCGAACCCCCTCCACCGTTATGTGGGACTCGGACCGTGGCGCGTTCCGAGCGCCATGAAAGCACATGGCCTCGGTCTTGTGCAGCGCCACGTCGAGTCCCAACTGCCGGATCCTATGAACGACTGTCGCAACCGCTTGCGTCGCCAGGTCGGCCGCCGCCTGGTGCGACTCTCCCTGCGCCAGGACGAGCGTGTCGTCAGCGTAACATACTACGCTGACGCCGTCAGGGAGGTCGCCGCGCAGCACCCAGTCGTATCCGATGTTCCACAGGGGCGGCCCCAAGACCGATCCCTGTGGGACACCGCACGACATCTCTCGCCGGTTCCATTCTCCCCGGTGACCGGGGTAGATGACGGCTCTGTCCGTCAGGTAGTCCTCGACTATGCGACGGAGGTAGGTCGGCACCCGGTGATACCGTAGTGCCTCCCTGATGCAACTCCAGGGCAGGGTGTTAAAGGCGTTGGTGATGTCCAAAGACACCGCCAAGACGACCCTGCCCCGGGATACCGCGTCCCCCGTCGTGAGGGCTCTCACGCGCATGATGGCATCCACCGTCGAGCGCCCCCTGCGGAAGCCAAACTGGCACTCCGCAAGATCCGGGCCCACCCGATTCAGGTGCCCGAAGAGGCGGTCTGCAATTACTCTTTCCAAGAGCTTGCCCGCCTCGTCGAGCAGCACGATGGGCCGGAATGCGGACGGAGAGTCCGCAGGGCGCCCGGCTTTCTGGATCAGGACCAGCTTTCCCGTCTTCCAGCGAAGCGGAAACTGGCCCCTCTCCAGGCATGCGCTAAAGAGCCCCCCTAGTCGAGGCCCGAGAGTCTCTGAGGCCAGGACCCACGCTTTCCCTGGCAAGCCGTCGGGTCCTGGGGCGGTATTTTTGGCTTTGAGCCGTTGTACCGCCACTCTCAAGTCTACCTCGGTCACCTCTGGAGCGTCGTAGACGTCGTCGTCGCTGTGGTCCGCGTTTGCGCCAGCTTCAGGTTCCGTCGGAGACGGAGCCATGGGCGGGGGAGCGTGCTCCCCTCGCGATGGGAACAGGGCGCTCACCACGTCCTCCAAGAACTGAGGCTGGAGACTCTGCGTCAACGGGGGAGCCCAGGGGCGGAGCTTCTCTCGCACCCACTTGTAGGGGCGGCCCCATGGGTCCCCGTCCAGAGTCGCCAGCATTTCCTCCCGGGCCAGTTCCTTGGCCCGCCAGATCTCGTCTCGGAGGACGGCCTTCGCTGCCCTGTAGCCCTCGTACAGCTCCGCCTCTACAGTCGCCGCATCCGAAGGTCGGGTGCGGCGCCTGCGGAACCTGGTGTACCGGCGTCGCGCCGCAACGCACGCTTCGCGCAGCGCTGCTAGCTCGCTCGACCACCAGTACAGCTGACGCCGGGCGCGTCCTTGCCGGACCCGGGGCATGGCCACGTCGCAGATCTCCGACATGGCCTCCCGGAACCACTCCGCCTCGTCGTTTATGTCGGCAGGCCTGTCCGGGGGTGACCCCCAGGCCTGCACGATCGAGGCTTCCAGGAATAGCTCCCGGTCCATCTGCTTCAGCGCCCATCGCGGACCACTCAGGTCCCGTCGGACCGGCGCGTCTGGGGTCTGGGCGGAGACGTCGAACTGGATATACCGGTGATCGGAATAGGTCTCCACCTCCTCCACAACGCGCCAGTCGGTGACGCGCGGTGACAGGCTGGGGGTGGCGAACGTAACGTCCACCACCGACTCGCCCGTAAACCGCACGCACGTGGGGACAGAACCCCGGTTCTCGATTACCAGGCCCTGCGCACGGGCCCAGTGCTCGAGTATCCTGCCCCGCCCATGGTCCATGGACCGGGAACCCCAAGCCGGATTTTTGGCGTTGAAGTCCCCGAGGACGAGGGCGGGGAGGGAACCGAAGGCGACGACGACGTCTCCCAGCTCCGTTAGGGAGTTCTGGAACTCGGCGAGAGTTCGGTTCGGGGAGAAATAAACGCCTACCACAGCGATCTCCCCGAACCGTGCTGCGACGATCCCACGCCCTCTCTTGACGCGATCGAGGGGCGGGGTACCGGCGGCGGCCGACGAAACGAGGGTCACCGAGCCGTCCAAGTCCGCCACCCAGTCATTCCTGGGCAGGACAAAATACGGCTCGGCGACCACGGCGACGTTGATCAACCACTGCGCCATGCTCTGGAGCAAAAGTTCCTGAGCAGCGGCGCAGTGGTTGATGTTCGCCTGGAGGAAGCGCAATGGGGCCATTAATCGGGATCCACTGCAGCCTCCTCCAGGGCCCCTCGCGGGGGTTCAGCCACGACGGCGACGGCGGCGGCAGTAGCGACGGCGGCGGCGGCGGCGGTGGCGGTGACGACGGCGGCAGAGGGCCTACCTCTGCGCCTGGCTTTGGTGGGTGGGGCGCAGGACTTGCCCCCAGCCCGGTGATCGGCCGGCTTGCCAACCGCCTCACATGCGAAGCAGTGAGGCGGGGCGGAGCACGAGCCGGCCTTGTGACCGGGCTGACCGCAGCGGAAGCACCTATCGCTGCGGTCTACCTCCGAGGTGCACACGCATGCCGCATGGTTGCCCACTTGGCAGCGGAAGCACCTCAGGGGTCTGGGGTCCAGGACTTTCACCTGCGCAGACACCCAACCAACCAGGAGCCTTCGGCCCTCCTGGATCTTTTTGACCGCCGGGACGGGGCAACTAACCGTAATGGTTTGCGTCCCCGTGAAGCCAGGACGCAGGGCGCCCGCCCTCACCTGATCGGGAGGGCACCCCCCAGTCCTGGCGACGGCGGCCACCACTTCCTCGGCCGTCACGGAGTCATCCAGACCCAATATGCGCATGTCTGCGCGCTTGGTGGGTCTGGAGACTCGGGCCTCCTCCGCATTTAAGGACGCTCTGAGCCGTTCGGCCAGAGCGTCAGCGGCAGGGCCACTGGCCGCGCCGGGGATCTCCAGCATCCGAGCCCCCGTTGCAGTGACCCGGTGACGGAGGCCGCCGACGATGCCGAGCTCCGTGATGTCGATCGCCATCCGCGCCTTCGCCAGCACGTCGCGGTACGACACGCCCCTCTTCACCGCGTCCGGCTGCAGTGTGATCACTACAGCCGCGGTCTTGGGGGCGCGCAATCGCGCCGCGGCGTCTCGCCGCCGCCGTCTCTCCCTACGCCGCGAGGACCTGGCTGCGCCAGCAGCCTTCCTCTTCTCCCCGGCCACTTGCCAGTCGGCACCGGCCGGAGGAGTCTTTGGAGGAGGCTGCTGGGACGGCTGGTTCCCGGCCTGGGCCTTCTTCTTTTTGGCCGCCTGCTTCGGCCCCGCAGGTGTCGGGGTCGGAGGCGGCTTTGATGGGCCCGATTTCGGCTTGGCCGGGGCCGTCTTTGCCCTCGCAGGGGGCGCCGTCACTGGTGCCGTCCGCACCGTGGCCGTCTTCGCCTGAGGCGGCCTCGTCGTCGTCTGGGGAGGCTTGGACGCGGCCGCAGCCGCGTACGAAGTCGCCGCCAGCGGGGGTCGCAGCACGCGGCTCTCCAATACGGAGAACCGCTGCTGGAAGGCGGCCAGCTCCTGTCGCACCAGGTCGAGAACCGAGTCCTCCGCTGGTGTGGGCTGGCCTTTCTCCTTTTGGCCCCGCGGCGGCGCATTCCGCTGGCCGCCTCCCCGGATTGTGGCCAGGTCCGCCTTGAGGGCGGCGTTCTCCCTCTGGAGAGCCTCAATGGCGGCAGTCAGGCGGGTAACCTCCGGCCGCAGATCGGACATATCATCCCTTGCAGCCGGAGCCCCGCCGTAAGTCCGCGTGGCCGCCAAGATGGAGGCCGTGGCTTCGCCGATCGCGTCCTCCTTGCTCTTGCGGTTGCGCTTCCGCGAGATGGTGCGGATGGCAGCCGCCACGGCCTCTTCTAGTTTGGCCTCGCTCGAGGCCAGACCAGTGTTGGGCTCTCCAGAGGGAGGCCCCCTCCCCGAGGTCTTGCCTCGGCCTTTACCCCGCACGCTAGTGGGGATCTTGCGGGCCGAGACAAGCCCCTCCTCCGACGACGACTCGTCGTTGCGGGGGCGCTTGAGGAACTCCTTCCTCCTGTCGGCGCCCCCCTCGTCACTCCTGACTGCGCTCCCAGAGACTAAGCTCTGGAAGCTCTCGGCGTCCGATGCCGAGTCGGTCTCCGACCCGAGCACCAGCGCCCCCTTCCTCCGCGGAGCGGCGCTCTGCGCTCGCTCAACGTTCGGTGCCGGTGAGGTGGACGTGCTGGACAAGTCCAGCGACTCCACCTCACGGGCACGTGAGCCTCCCTGGCTCAATGCGGCGACTGCCGGGGTAAAACTGGGGTAAAAGTGTTTGTTGTCCCCCCCAGAGTACGGTGGGACTGACCGGACGTGTCCGGTGCGGGACTCCCCAGCTGCGGAGCAGCTGGGACCCGCCTGGGTATCTTTTGCAAAAACTTTTTCTTCCATTTTGTTTTACTTTTTTAGAGAGGTGAGTTCCTCTGTCCCTACTCCCATTTCCACTCCCCTGGTTCACTTCACGGTTACGTCTAAAGATTAGACGCATACCGGAAGTGAACCTTTCCTCCCCCTTGACCCGATCTCTGAGACCGGGCCCCGCGCCGTCTAGAAGCTCGAGCTAGCTGCTCGATCCTCCAGGCGGCGCGCCTTTCCCCCGGTGTGTCCCTCTTGGTCTGGTTTCTCCCTCTGGGCCCGTCCGGCATGAGTGCCTCTACCGGCATGGCCCCAGAGATCATCGAAACACGCAAGCCCCACCACGACGACAACGTGGGGACACAGTTGGTGGGGATGTTGTTTGTGTTACTGTTTATGTAAAACTGGTTGAGAAACAAAGCCGTCAGTAGTTGAAATCATGCTCTATGAAATATCAGAAGCGACTTAGTTCATTTAGATAACTTTCCGGACCCATTCCGTCAAAGAAGTTAGGTTTCCTGATGAGAAAGGTTACCTCACCCAACTGTGAAGAATGTGCAGTAGTCGAAGACTTACGACATGTTTTGGATGCACTTAGGGTTGCCATCACCAAATTTGCCGGCCCAGACAGACTTATAAACCCCGGACATTTGGGTAAAATCACAGATTTTCCCCGAACACCGCAAAAAATACATTTTTGAACTTGAAACTAAAAACAACGATGTTTAATTATGGTTTTTATTTACTGATAAAGTGATAACATTGTAGAGCTTTAGAACTTTTTTAATAACAGTCTCTTCCTTTTCATTTAATCAACGTAACATAAACAATGAGATGAAATATCATAGGAAAATAATAATAGAGATCATGCTTTTTGGTACCCGTAAGACCAATGTGTGTCCGGGTTTTACCTGGACTGTGAATGGAATGGATTGGGAAAATCCGCCCGGACGTCCCCGGACGCTCTCCAAACTAGGACAAATCCGGGAAAACCCGGACGGATGGCAACCCTAGATGCACTGCATCTGGCTTTGCGATTAAATTTACATTTTAATAAATATTTTGTTAGAGTGTGTTATTACCATTCTAGCCAATCCTTTATCGGACTAGGCAAGAATACTATACAATCTGGAATTTTTCGTTCGTTGAAAAGCGACAATAGCCTAATGGCTAAATTGTCGGACTTGTGATCAAGAGGTCGCGGGTTCGAACCCAAACCATTACCGTGAACCCATTCCAGACACAAGCATATTTAGCTTAGTTGGAGCGGTTAACAAGATTGATAGTAATTTGAAATCAATCCACACTGCTAGAGTTCTCTTTTTTTTTTAAAAAAAAGAAAGTGCAACTTTCATCAAAAAGACATGTGACATCTACTAGCCCGCTCTGGTCCCAAGTGGTGGATGTTGAACCCGTAGGCCTGTGTCCTAGTAGTGGGCACGTAATAAATAGGCTGGTTATGTTATGTACGGATTGTCATCAGCAAGACTTTACTAACACTGACGTCGCAACAATAGGGTGGTTTCATAAAATATTTAGTCCGTTACGTAGTTTAACAAAAAACATTGTACACGTATTTTTTATTTTTTTTTCACGTAATTGAAAAATTAAGACGATACAGTGAGTTGAAATTTCGCGTGATGTCACACTCCGGTTTAATTCTTAGCACTGTGTGACGTCAGCAGCCCCCACTCCTGTACTTTGAAGATTTCCATCTTTGTGAATTTTTCTTGACTAGAAAAGGCAAAAAATACGTGACCAATATTTTCTGAAAATCTACCTAATGGACCAAATAAAATGATTATTTTGTAACACAGGAAACTACCCTATAATCTAGGAATTCTAATTTAGGCATTGTTGCATTATTGATGTTCTTAGAAAATATCAAAACTTCGCTAGAATAAAGTATATACCAGGGTTGATAAAAATCATGATTTAAAAAAATCAAATAAATCGGATTTATTTGATTTAAATCGGATTAATTTGATTTAAATCGTTTTTTTTTGTATTTTTTACATTCTGTTCTTTTTTAATTTGGAAGTCAGTTATTCATTAAATAAAAACTCAACATAATTTATACATTTTTTAAAATTACATCACATAAAATCAAATCACTTTTTAAAAAACACAGAACAAGGAAAATAAAGTAGTTGTCATTTTTAAAGACCTGTCTATAGATTAGTATCTATAGACAGGTCTTTAAAAATGACAATTAACACGCATAAGTTTCATGAAAAAATAAATTTTCAGTTTTAGTTCTATGTATGGAGAGCCCGCCTTTATTATAAATATTTTTTAATTTTTTTCTTAAAATCTGAAAGTGGTTTACAGAATACATCTACCTACCAACTTTCACATGTATAGTCCTAATAGTTTCGGAATAAAATGGCTGTGACATACGGATGGACGGACTGACAGACAGACAGACAGACAGACGGACAGACATGACGAAACTATAAGGGTTCCGTTTTTGCCATTCGGCTACGGAACCCTAAAAAGTATTGATTTAAATCATTGATTTTTATAAAATAATCACTTGATTTTAATCGCGATTTAAATCACTGATTTAAATCAAGTGATTTAAATCATATCAACCCTGGTATACCTACTAAATTCTCCGAGAAAAACATGAATGTTGCCAGTTAAATGTTTTAATTCAAGCCCTGCCCCTATTTATTACTTTGTTAATAAATAGTTTTAGGTGAATTCCACAATAATCGTGTCACTCGTTCATTGTGTAAGTTTATATTTAACGTTGATTCGTGACGTACTCGTTGTGACCCACCTATTTGTAAGTCACCGTTATTATATTTTTCTACTTACATATTTACTTTACGTTTTAGGAGCTCGTGGCTAAATAATATATATACCTACAGTATGTTAACTAAGAGAGGGCGTTCCCGTTAACCCGCAATAGTATAACATCCATACATGCTCAAAAAAATATTACCATTCGAAAACAAAATGTTTTTTTTTTTAATATTTTAATATTCACTACAAATGTTAAATTGATATGTAAAAGAAACACTCTGTACATGCGTACTTGAAGGACGGCAACGTCGCAATTTATTTATAAGTGACGGGCCGCGTGTGCTGCGATCTAATTGATGTGCTTATACTATTGCGGGTTAACGGGAACGCCCTCTGTTTGTTAACATACTGTATAATATAAGGTTAAGCAACACTTGCCACGGTCGGACCGTGTATGGGTAACCAACTTAACATATCGAAATTCCGTAATGTATCGGAAAGTACGCAAGGCCGATGGTCCCGATTGTCATTTATACATCACAGTTGTTACGAGTTGTCAAAAGGCAGAAAATCTAACACTGATATCGTGTTACCCAGCTTCTGGGTTGTGGAGCTCATACAGGCAGTTGCTTCATGTCAACACTAGCACTCCGGTTAGACTGGAAGACGACTCCAACATATTTGAGAAAAGGTTAAGCAAATGATGGTGTACTTTTTTTTTTTAACGTGGTAAAATTATCAGATGAGTCCTCCCACCCCGGGCAGGGCCGGAGGGACTGTCAGACTCGTACTGACTAAAATCCACGGTATTCCTTCAATAGCCCTTTACGTACCGGGGTCACGGTAATGAGATAAGTCCCACGACCCCGGCAGGCTTCGGCCCTCTACAGGGGGGGCCTCGCCATCTTGCTGACGCTCTTTGAGGCGCGCGTGGAACACAACGCGCCGTCGACCCGGGCATGGTCCATGGTCGGACAGCGAGTTGCCCTTTACTCGCTGTCCGAAATGATGGTGTACTTAACGTTTAAGACGTATACTAACTCTGATGACACGCTTTATGAGTCTTATTAAACTGGTTTAAGGTATAATTTGCTATAAAGAAAATTTAAAACATAATCTGGCAAAATAATGAAATAATGATGTTTATTTTGTATTTTTTTCGTAAACTTAAACTAGATGTGGCCAGTGTTTCCTAACTGACTACTCAACGTCTCTTTTAAAGTCCATACAATGTGTAGCAAATCATATGAAAGCCATGTAGTATGTAGGTTTATGTCTGTGGCGCCCTTTAAAAAGAAAGTTTTTAAATAGCGAGTTGGCAACGTGTAGTTTTACCGATGGGGGGACCCGGGAACCGATATTCATAAATGGTGTTCTATTTCGTATCCAGTGTTATGCCATTTAGTTTGTTTGATTATATATTTTTTTTAACTTCGATGTTGGGATTTTTTTGATACTGTAGAATTATTCCTATAAACTAGTATTGTACGTGTTTTAATTTATGATCGTATTGTCTTCTCACTAGCTATTGGCAAACAGATTTATTTATTTTGTATTATGCCAGGTTTCCTGTGTTGTTCCGGGGCAAAATAGGTCACTGTTTCTGTTCGTTATAACTACATTGTAAAAGGCGACTAAATTGTGTCAGATGAATGAGCAACGACTTCGCCAGTCCACTTGGGCGCTGATATTGTCATCATGTTGTTCTCTTAAAATTGCCTTTCGTTTATTTTATTATCGTATCGTCCCATCGTAGACCTCATCTATCGCTTACTATCAGGCGAGATCGAGGTCAAGAGTGGGCTTATCAGTAATAAAAAAATATATATCACAAAGATCAATCCTCCGTGATGTGACCATTTATTACGGAAGCCAATGGTAAGGACATTCTCAATCTAGTATTAAAAATCATTGAAGCAGAGAGATAGAGATACATCATTATCTGCTTTGCCTACCAGGACTACCAGACGCACTGCTGGGTACCATCCACACTTGGTTGATATACCGTCTTGTCGCACCAAGCGCTTTTCTTCCACATTTATAGTACGTACAGCCAAGCTGTAGAACTCTCTGCCGGCTTCTGTGTTCCCTGCCACTTATGACTTTTCAGCCTTTAAAGCAAGATTGAACAGGCATCTTCTGGGCTCGCTCGTTCCATCGTAGACCTCATCTATCGCTTACCATCAGGCGAGATTGAGGTCAAGATTGGGCTCATCACGAATAAAAAAAAATCGCTGCTGAGTAGTAATGTTTTACATGAAGCGACTGCCTACCTAACCTTCACAATACAGTAACTGGGTAGTACGATACCACTTGACAAGACTGGAGACAGATGTCCTTCTTTCTGAATACCCTTAACGGCTGTCAAAGATGTACCGAGGCATGGAGGAAACACGATATGATTTTTAAGGCCTATTGCCAAGTGTTTTACACGTGTAGCCTGTGGACCAGTTGTACTCTAAAAGCCATAAATCAAGGGTGGATCCAGCTTTGGTGCCAGGGGGGGCCAAACAAACCAACCAACCAACCCCCCCGGGTCACATAAGGTCACATTTCGTGGTCAAGTCACAAGAAGTTATAATTTGTATTTCCTGATTCCGCTGCCATTTGGCCATCCACTGCCGATATTCGTTTACAACGACAGAAACTGGAGTATTATCTAGTATCAATGTTTAAAAAAAAATATTAGTGGTCCTCCTAGGTCCTGGACCCAGCCCAGGGGGGTCATGACCCCATGACCCCCCTGGATCCGTCTTGCCATAAATGCTCATCGTATCCAGTACAACAATGCGTTTAGGATGCTGTTGGGGCTGCCACGCTTCTGTAGCGCGTCGGCTATGTTCGCTGTCGCGCACACTGATGGTTTCGCGGCCATCAGACGCAAGCGCGCCGCGTCCATGATGCACAGAGTGCGTGTCAGCACCAACAGTCTCCTAAATGTAATCGCTTTCAAACAGGATTGTCCTGTAATGTATTTTCTAAGTCAGTTGCATTTACTAACATAGTTTTAAGGTATAATGTTACTAACAATATTATGGAATGTCACAAGTCACCTATCATAGACCGACCTCGGAAGCGTTGCTTGTGGCTGTAATTATTTAGCCCCTATTATCACAAAAATCGATCGTCCATGTTATGACCATTAATTATAGTTGTCAATAGTAAGGACATGCTCAACGTGGTATTAAAAATCAACGAAGCATAGACAGAGAAATATTAATTTACGAGAAAAAAAACGATGCGTCATACTTGTTCTGCGAAAAACTGGAAAAAAATATACCAAGAAACCTAGTCATGAGGATATTATTACATGATCTATGTGTTTAAATGTCTAGGTAAGTTTTAACGTAATCTTTTCTCAATTCCAGAGCGATTCAGTGAGCTACTTCTTCGATGAGCTAGAACGCATCGCGAGGCCTGATTACGTGCCCTCCCACCAAGATATCCTTCACTGTCGGAAAGCCACTAAAGGCATCACGGAATGCACCATCAACATCAACAATGTGCCATTTGTGTTCGTGGATGTCGGCGGGCAGCGGACGCAGCGGCAGAAGTGGACACAGTGCTTCGACTCCGTCACGTCTATACTCTTCCTAGTCTCCTCTTCAGAGTTCGACCAGGTCTTGTCGGAAGACAGGTATGTTATTACAATATTATGTTTTTTAGCCTTACTTTGTCTTTTTTGTAAATCATTAATGATAGTTATACTCATTACTCAATTCTTTATTGCATTCCACAATGTAGGCTTAGGTGGTAAATAATTTTTTTTGGAGACAGTCGTGGACCCTGTCGGGCACGGCTGGCATAACCTGGTAGTCTTTAAGTCAAGAGTGAATAGGTTATTTCTAGGCAAGCGTGCTTCATCTTCGACCACATACTCGCTTAACATCAGGTGATGTGGTGGTCAAACTCCGTTAAACGTAAGCCTATAAACTATTAAAAAAAAATACTCCTATCGCTCTGGTTGGAGCGCAAGGGAGTGTCAGACTTTGCTGACTAAAAACCTGTTTAATTGTACATACATTTCTAATAAATATTATTTATTATATAAACCTAATGAAATACGAAATCAATGCGATAAAATTCAGTTTGAAATCTTAAGCGGTATTTGATTCAGTAAGATTTTTTCTTGAATGATTTTATAGTGAAACTAACAGTAGCATTTATTTGTTGACCCCGGGTCTTCAACTATCTCCATGCTAAATTCCATTAATTTAGTTCTGTGTATAGCTTAGTAAGAGTAACAGACAGAAACATTCTCATTTGTTATAATCGAAGAAGTATGAAAAAATTCTAAAGAAAACAGTAACGACTGCAAAAAAACTACACTACAAAACTAAAATGCTTAAATCTAATAATAAAGTTAAGACAATGTGGAGCATAGTAAATGAACGTACAAATAAAAAAATATCAAGTGAAAAATGTAACATAACCCTACAAACGAATTGCAGCGTAACTTCTGAACCTAATGAGGTAGCAAACATTTTTAATGATTTTTTTGCTTCAATCGGGGAAACAACGATCAACTCAACCTGTAAACCGATAAGATCTTCTTTTGTGTGTCCTACAGAGAATACAATCTTCCTTAATCCAATTGATCCTTGCGAAGTTAACCTATTAATAAAAAACCTGAAAAACAAAAGCAGTCATGGCGTTGATGAACTTCCACCTGTTTTATTAAGGCAATGTGCAGACGAACTAACATTACCATTTCATATATTATTAAACCAATCATTCGAAGAAGGAGTTTTCCCAAACCTCTTAAAAAAAGCTCTTATAAAACCTATTCACAAAAAAGAATCTAAAACAGATCCCAACAATTACCGCCCCATTGCCATCTTACCGACAGCTTCCAAAATATTTGAAAAAGCCATGTGCAATAGAGTATATGCGTTTTGCGAAAAATATCACATATTTAATGACTGCCAATACGGGTTTCGAAAAAATCGTTCCACCGTCTTGGCCGTTTATAAATATATTCAAAAAGCACTTGATATCATTAACAATAAAAAGTACGCGATAGGACTACTCCTGGATATGACCAAAGCATACGACAAAGTACAATTTGACATATTATTAAATAAACTATATAGTATAGGCCTCCGCGGGAAATGTTATGACTGGTTTGTATCCTATTTGAAACATAGGAAACAAATCGTGGAAATCGAATATTATAACAATATAAAAAATGAAATACAGCTAATTAGATCAGACTGCAAACAAATCACCGCTTCAATCCCCCAAGGCAGCGTAATAGGGTGTTTCTTATTTCTTGTTTACGTAAACGATCTTCCAAATAATATAAATGAGTCATGCGTCCTATTCGCGGACGACGTATCTATACTAACCTCATGCGAAGATAACTCGAATTTAAATGAGAAATTAAATACCATACTAAATTCTACAATTAATTGGATGACTGAAAATAACCTAGAAATCAACTTCAATAAAACTAAAATAATAGCATTCCATCCCCGCCAAAAAACAGAAATAAATATAAACTTTAGCTTTAAAAATAATAAATTAGAAGTAGTTGATAAATTCACCCTATTAGGCATAAACATTGATACGCATATAAATTGGAAGTCACATATTCAGAAAGTAAGAGCTAAAATATCAAAATTTTCATACGCCCTCCGCGTGATCAAAAAAACCACAGACCTAAAAACCGCATTAGCAACGTACTACGCGTACGCCTATGCATGGCTCAAGTACGGAGTCATTCTATGGGGCAACAGTACTGACGCACCCACACTATTTACCCTACAAAAAAAAACTAATTAGAATCCTAGTTAATATCGAAGCCGACGATAGCTGTAAACCCTACTTTCAGGAACTTAAGATTTTATCCCTACCCTGTCTCTATATATTTGAAATTTGTAAGTTCGTGCGCAAGTACCCCGATTTCTTTACAAAAAGAGAAGACATACAAACAAAAATTACTTTAAGACATAAAAATAGATTAAACTTACCAACATCACGTCTAAAAATACATTCTAATAGTACCTTTGTCATGTCCATAAAAATTTATAACAAATTACCCGAAACAATAAAGAATATTAGCAAATATAACGTATTTATTAATAAATTGAAGCTTTTCCTTATAACGAAATGCTACTATACTATAAGCGAATACTTTAATGATAAATTTTCTATTTTATAAATTACAATGTAAGTATAGGTGCTATAAATGATATGCCAAAAGATAAATAAAACTACTGTACGGACAAAATTGATGCAATAAATAATAATATATAGTAAATAAATAGTTAATAAAATAAATGGTTTTAAAATGTTATTTAGTAACTAAATATACATACATAATATATATTTAAACACAATGACGTATTAGCAACATACCTTACTAATTACTATAATGAATAATTAAATAATTTAAAAAAGTATCACATTCAACACGCAGTGTTCTTCCTCCTCTCTCCTACATTGGTTTATGCTGTGCCCGACAGGGTCCATAATTGTGACTTATATAACTATGCATAACAACTATGTAACATTATGGTACGCAATAAAGAATTGAGAATTGAATTGAGTGTATAATATATAAACTACTATCTGAAATTACGAATACACGTTCTAAATACATTTTTTTAACGTATAATATCACAGAGCACGGAGACATGTTCTGTACATATACTTATAAACCAAGCGTGTCACGAATGCGAAAAAACGAGTGAAATGACATAATTATAGATCGTCACGATTTTAAATAGCGAATATGACAAGTGTGACAACGTTTGACACTTAGGATACCTTTGGGTACCTCGTATTTTCTAAGTGCTTCGGTACTGTCGCTTCGAAAACTTAAAGCGCCCAAACCGACACTGTACTAATGCACGCGGCGATCGCGTATTCGTGCGATAATCGCTTTGCATTTAGACCACGCCTAAGCCTTTCCTTACCCGCCTTCCGCATTCAATGAACTACAGTCCAATCATTACATATTCTAAAATGCATATTCATACATTAAGTAATCAACTAATAAAATTCGAAAGGTAATTAGCCTTATAGAAGTGTCGCTATAGAGAGTTTAATATGCAAATTGCAGTTCGTGCCCCTCCCACACCTTTGTACTACAAAACAGGAACCTACTATCCATACTATACTATACTTCCATACTAATATTATAAATGCGAAAGTAACTCTGTCTATCTGTCTGTCTGTCTGTCTGTTACCTTTTCGCGCTTAAACCGCTGAACCGATTTAGATGAAATTTGGTAGGTATGGAAATAGTTTTAGACACTGGAAAAGACATAGGACGGATTTTATTCCAGAAATTATCCCTTAAAGATGTAAAAGGGGTGTTGGAACTTTGTTTCCCCCCTCCCAATTCATTCAAATTGCGTATGCAAGAACCACTCTAACCATTTTTTTTAAACTACACAGCTACAGTAGACCATACAAATCTTTGTTTAGGGCTGGGGTCGAACCCACGTCATGCACCAGTAAACCGTTACGCCAACGGTGTCGTTTAAATTTTACCCAATCAAGTTGATATACGAATAATTTCTATTTTAAAATCGGGGCAATATGCAGCTGCCCTTTTGAAAATAGGAGATCGTGTGGCAACAGATATCAACGGGATGATTTATTTGAGCTCTGAATTCTGTAACATAGTCCGAGGTACAGATAATTTAATAAATCACGTTTATTCGGATTTGAAAACAAATATGAGGGATAGAGTATGGTTGCGTGAAAGAGCAATTTTGGCTACCGGCTAACGAAATTAAAGGGCAGATTAATGAAAAGATTGTCTCATGTGGATTGTGATGTTGTCGAGTATCTGTCCGTCGACAATGTCATGGATATTGAGCAAGTGGCGTCGGTACCCTGTATAGTTTATCAACTCTTTTGTCTCATGTGTATTGTGATGTTGTCGAGTATCTGTCCGTCGACAATGTCATGGATATTGAGCAAGTGGCGTCGTACCCTGTAGAGTTTATCAACTCTCTGGAATTGTCAGGGTACCCCATCACATTATTTGAGGCTTAAACTTGGTGTCCCGGTCCTGTTGATGCGTAATCTGGACGCACCAAGGCTCTGTAATGGCACGCGACTACAAATTACACACCTTGGACGCAATGTTGTTCAAGCAATAATTATGACAGGAACAGCAAGCGGTGAAAACGTATTTATTCCTCGCGTTCCAATAATCCTGACCGATTTGCCATTCTAGTTCAAAAAACTCAAATTTCTCCTAAAAGCAGCATTCGCAATGACCATAAACAAAGCTCAAGGACAGACACTAAAAGTCGCAGGTGTTTAGAAAAAGACTGCTTTTCCCATGGGCAACTGTATGTGGCGTGCTCACGAGTATCAAGCTCACAAAATCGACACGTTTTAGCTAAGGATGGGAAAACCAGAAACATAGTTTACAAAAATGTATTGTAAACTACGTTTTTGGTTTTAAAAAGATAAATTTTAAATACTAACTGTCTGTCTCTTTTTGGGGATGGATGGAATGGACCCTGGTGATGGTTTTTTAAATATTATGTGTTTTTTAACCACCCAAAAAGGTGCGGCACACCTTTTTGAAAACAAGAATTATTGATAAAGTGTAAATAAACGCGGGCGAAGCCGCGGATAAAAGCTAGTAATATTATAAATGCGAAAGTAACTTTGTCTGTCTGTCCCCTTTTCACGCCTAAGCCGCTGAACCGATTTAGATGAAATTCGGCATGGGAATAGTTTAGGACCCTGGGAAGGACATAGGAGTTTTTATCCCCGAATTCCCACGGAATCGGTAATGAAGTGGGAAATACCTCCTACGCGAACGAAGTCGCAGGTAAAAGCTATAATATTATAAAGTTTGTGAGGATGTATGTATGTTTGTTGCTCTTTCACGCAAAACCTACTGAACGGATCTGATAGAAATTTGGTAAGTAGATAGTTGACATCCTAGAATAACACATAGGCTACTTTTATCCCGGAACTCCCGCGGGATCGGGATTTACGCGGGAAAACGCGAACGAAGTCGTGGGCAGAAGGCGCGTCCGAAAAGTGAGGGAGTGTTGTGAGTGCAACAACAAAAAATCGAGCGCTATTTGTTTTCTATATGAACGAACACAATTACTTTCGGACGTCATTAAGCCGCTGAAGAATGAAGTTTTCCTGAAGCGAAATATTTTCTTTTTAAATATTTCCTGCCTGATTTATAACACCTGGGTATTTGGCGGTAAACAAAACCTAAACGGGAGTGTTAATCTTATCTATGATCTAATACCCGCAATACATCTTTTCGTAATTATGTTGCATTGCAGGCAAAACGTTGTCTATCTTTATATGTATAAGTAAATAAATAAAGTATTACGTCAGTGTTACGTGTTAATGACTCAGGCGTCATGATAGAGACAGCGGGTGTTCGTTGAGACGAGAAAATCACATTTTATGTCAGCAGCCATGGGGCACGTATAGGTATTATTGAGATATGAAGTCATTCACGGAATTATTCTTTGTGTGGTATAGTATTATAATGAATGAATATTTTTCACTGGTTCGTTGTAAATCGACAGAACAGAATATAATTGAGCTCAAAAGGGAGAAATACACTTAAAAATTACTGTTTTTAGAATGGGGTAGTTTCATAAAATATTTTATTTAGTCGATCATTTAGATGGCCAATAAATATTGGACACATATTTTATTATTTTTTATCGTAATTACTAAATAGAGACGATAAAGTGAGTTTTGACGTCAGCAGCCCTCACTCCTGACCTTTGAAGCTTTCGATTTTTGGAAATTTTTATTGATTTGAAAAGGCAAAAATTACTTAGGTATATAAAAAAAAATTTTTGATAATAATACGTCTAACGGACCAAATAAAGTTTTTTTTTTATATTAGGCTCCCGTTCGATCACCATCATTTTGAAAGACTAAGCAGGAAACTACCCTTTTTAGGTCTGTGCACCCCTCATAAAATATTGGGTCTATATAGTCCTCAGGTAGCAAGTCTTTTCTAAAACCATAAGACAGTCAATTAAAAACACTGCCCAACATAATGGTTTATGCAGCTAAACCAGTGTTAATTTCATAAGAAGCTTTATATTTTATTATATACAAGGTGTAACAGATTAAGCGCAATACCTCAGACACCTCAATTAGAATATTAAATTATAAGTCTAGAACAACATCCGTAACTAAATAAATTGAAACCAAACCTAGACATTAAAAAAAAATATAGTAATCCTTACTAAACGCAAAACGTATTTGCGTCATACAATATCCTTACGCAGACGCATACACTCATGCAATATTAGCGGCCGACACGCACACGAGCCCATTTCCTTGAATTGAGGATTGTATTAATTTGTCATGATACTGTGTTTCCATTTTAAGTTACTTAAGTGAAAGATTTTTCCGTCAAAATTTAAGACCTATTTTTTATGACGGAAATCGATTCAGAAGCCGATTCTGAATCAACTACTTTCAGGAATTGCGTTTATTCTGTTACACGTTGTATAATCCTCTAAGTAATGCCTATCAGGTCTAGATTTTGAGTATTCGGTTAACATCATCATCCTCTGCTCAGCATTTTAGAAATACTATGTTATTGTAGGACTTGTCTACAGATTATTCAAAATCTAGACATAAATAGATAGAATATATACTTTATTAAACACGAAAATTTAAACACACCTATTTAAATGGTTACAAAGGCGGTCTTATCGCTGATAGCGATATCTTCTAGACAAGCTTTGGAAAGACTTTACAAACATTAATTAAAGGTGATAGACACATAATTTAATTTCAGCGGATTATGTAACGTGTTATGCAAAGTCCTTTATGAAACTAACTCTGTTTTAGCGCTGCAGCAAATTTTGCTTTTTTCGTGTTGTTTCAACGTTTAGAGTATTTTTTTATTAATGTTATGTAAATTTCTTTATAAGATAATATTATCAGTCGCTACAAAATCTTACTTCTTATAAATGCGAAAGTTTGTGAGGATAGATGTATGTTTGTTACTCTTTTACGCAAAAACTACTGAATGCATTTGAATGAAATTTGGTAAGAAGACAGTTGACATACTGGAATAACACATAGGCTACTTTTTATCCTGGAATGCCCACGGAATCGGGATTAACGCGCGAAAATCCTCACACGCGAACGTAGTCGCTGGTAGAAGCTAGTATAGGTTATATTTCATAGGCCTTTTCAAAATCGACAACAGCCTATGGCTAAGGTGTCAGACTTCTAATCGAGAGGTCGTGGGTTCAAAATATCAAACCCAACCTATCACACTTGCCGTGAACCCACTACGGACACAAGTATATCCCCTCGCACGTCTGGCCGCCCGCCTGTCGAAACGCCCCAAGTGTCACGTACTTTGGGTAGGACTTCAGAAAAAATGAGAAATCGGCAATTTATAGCCATTATCATGGTATATATTATACCTTACTGGCTTCATTATGAGTTTATCTAACTATTTTATCATTCAATAAGCAAATCAAACTGACTGTACCGTTGACTCTTGAGGGGATATGTAGCTACATATGCTTGTGTCTGGAGTGTCACGAGTCTTGTATCGCGGCAATCTTGTTAATCGAACGAAGATGCAAGTCATGTCAATTCTACCCACATTGCTAGTTCTCGTAAAAAAAAAAGAAAGGAAATAAGAATAACAATAAACCAACACTCGTGCTCACTTACTGCTCAATTTCAAATTTTGCACGACTCAGGATTTCTAGGACACTATTTACGCATATTATCACCTCACATGACACGTCATCTCAAATCAAATATCGTTTATTTTTCTCGAAATCGGTGGCTGCGATGAATCATTATAAATGCTTAGCCTATGTTGGGGTCGCCTTTTAGTCTCACTGAATGCAGCTGAATGCTAGCGTTTATATAGATCGACTAACTGTCAAGATACTCGACGACGAGTTGCAAGTCTATCGGTTTTCTATCGGTTACATTTCGGGGAGTGTGCGATGGAATTACACAATCTAATTCCGCCAAGCCCGTACCATCATCGGACTACAAGACAAACGGTGATGCGCCATCGTTACATGGTGGACATCCCACCCATACGCACAAAACGTTTTGGGAGTACTTTCATTGAGCGTACGGCTAAGGAGTGGAATTCCCTGCCGGAGTCTGTGTTTCCTGATCGCTATAACCTGGGAGTCTTTAAGTCAAGAATGAATAGGTTACTTCTAGGCAAGCGTGCTCCATCTTCGACCACATCGTCACTTACCATCAGGTGAGATGGTGGTCAAACGCGAGCTTATTATCAATAAAAAAAAAAGATCAGATTTATTCCTAAATCTGATCTTTTGATTACGTTTTTTTTTTGATATATTATAATTATATTCGTTTAGATTAATAGTGATTTGATGTATAACTTTCTTTTGATTTTGTATAATTTTGTGTTTAGCTCTTTAGATAATTAATTAATTTAGTTCTAGAAAATTCGTTCCCTAATGTAACTTTTCAATAATGTCTCAAATATTTGCACACTAGTTCCCTGGTAGAATATGATGGACTCTTGAATGTATACCTATCAACTTTCTGTACTCGTATTCTTGCAAATAAATAATATTCTATTCTATTCTATCAGTGGCAGATTTTCTGGGTTCTGACTACCAGTAGCGACTGTCAAGATGTACAAATGACAGCTGGGTCCTACGGCCTCTATATTTACAGGACATTATATTTTAAGATCGTCACCCATCCTCTGAGTTACTTTGGCGAGCGTTCCTTAACCTTGAAAGCCTCTGCGATGAATCACACGAGAACAGCTAAATTGGGCGCATAATAAGTTTTAAGCTATGCAAAGCATCACCATCTTGTGTAATGCAACGGCTAACAAGAACAAAACATTTTGAATATCATTTGCATAACTACGTAGGTTTGTTTGTTTGTGTATTTTCCCACAAAACATAAGCTAATCGTCATTCAGTGTTAATACTTTTATGTTAATACAACGTTTCGTACGTTAGTGTTCAAAGTATCGTCGATGTAAGCGGTGAGAGGTCATTATACCATGATTAATGCCGTGGTGATTTTTTTGAAACAATTGCCTGGTTTTCCATTATACATGTTCGATGATAGAAAAGTTATTACAATCTCTTTGTCTCATCGTATCCTTGGATTGGCCACTGAGAAGATCTACAGCAAGACCTGTATTTTTTTTTGTCTGAACTTTTAAAATAGTCTCCTATGATATTTTACATACTTAGTTTTTTTTCTGATTTTTGATCAACGATGTATACAAATAGATGTTACTGGATACATTGTATGCAGTTATAGAAGAAGTTGACTTTACTTCCTGTTCACCTGCACCCTGGTGCCGATGTCTTCCACCTTTCTTGTATTTTTCGTCAAATTGTTGAGCTCCTAAGTTCTAAGTTGAGCTACACGATAACTGACAAAAATGCTTGCACTGTCTGGACAGGTCCGCTAAAATTTGGGTGGTTATTTCCTCAAAAGTACACCACAGACATGAACCTACATGCTTCTCATATACAAATACAATTTGACCTCTGAGTTTGTTTCGGTGTTTCTTCTCAGAGTAGTCAGTTAGGAAATACCGGCCTCATCTAGCTAAACTAAACACGCAAAAAAACATAACGTGTAAAAGTGTTATTTATAACCAATTTACAAAATAAATATGTCATTTCATTTCTGGTTAACCCATCTCTTTAGGAACAGTCAAAAGTAATTTTTAAAATGATATGGTCACTAGAAGTATCATTAGAACTTGAAACGGGAGTTTATCCGTGATCGTGGCACTTGCAAAACAGTGCCGAAATATGGGGAACTCGAAACAATAAATATACATGGTAAATATCCCGGTTTGAGTTATTAGTATCTAACAACATTGCCATGGCCCATAACAAATATTTGCCAATGCCTCGCCTAATCAGTACCTTCTTTTTGCGAAAGGATTAAGACAGATTTCATGATGTGTAAAATTCAAAATTTCCTCTTTGCAATAACTGTCAAAGTGAAAACGAAGCGAATGCCTGCTCTTCCTGAAAAATACCTTGCAGATCAAAATGCCACAAATGTACAGTGTGTCTAGGACGGTGAAAGTCACTTACGGTAAACGTATAAAATATTACGTTACTTAGTTACGGTGTTTAACCTCATGTCTCCGAAACAAGGCGTTTGAAATTTCGGTGACCCGAATCGTATTGCGTGTTTACAGTAACCTACTTTGGTGTATCAAAAATGGCACATCGGAATAAATTTATGATTATTGATTAAAATTTGGTAGGTACTTGGTTGGCTAGGGTTCCGAGCGATCGTAAGAAAAACTAGAACCCTTATAGCTAAACTCTTGACGTAATTCGTCGGTTGGTCACAGATATGTATTTTGTGACCCAAACGCGGACGCGGAATATGTGTATAAAATATTCCTTATTTTTAATTAATTTAATATTTTTTTCAAATGTCACCTATCTAAGAACACTTGGGCTGCTAAGACAAATCTAACGATAGCTCAATTGTGTGAATCCGTTCAGCGGTTCTGGAGATATGAGGTAATAAAGAATATTACATACATACAAGATCGCGCGCGAAAAAGCAGACTCAAATCATCGTGAGGAAACGGGCATGCCTTTGGACTGAAAAACCGAAGATTATCGATATCCATCAGCCCGCACTAGGTCCCCGTGAAACGCACTCAGAAAGTAGGTCTGTGTCCTATCAGTGGCAATGTTACATGACTGATTGTGTAATATTCAGAAACGAGATGGAAAATTACCGTTCTGAGCTAGACTAAATAAAACAAAATATTGGCAGCTGTATATTTAGAATTTTTTATCAAACAAACATGTTAAAAAATATGATTAGTTTCGGACGTCCACTAGTTTCATAGGGACTGAACATCTCTCGCTCATGTCAGAGGGTGACTTTTAGTATCCAATTTAACCCAGAGCAATATAAGAAGCCAAGTAAAGTAAAGTAGTACCTATATGGTTCCATTTATAAGAAAACAAACATGCAATTAAATTAAATTTGTATTTTGCAAATTGGTAACAAAGGGCTCTTTTACACGTAACGTCCTTTTTTCGCAAATTAAAACTAGACGAGGCCTTTTTTAATTCGCGAAAAAAAAAATAGGACGTTACGTGTAAAATAAAACTAGACGAGGCCTGCCGGGGTTTGCGGGAAAGTTCTGCCGAGTTACCGCGGCCCCGGAAATTTAGGGCAGCCGAAGGAACAGGGTGGGTTTTTAGTCAGTAGAAATTTGACACACCCTTCCGCTTGACCCAGAGCGGAAGAAGTCATTCAATGGTTTTCCCACCCCAAAAAAAAAAAAAATCTAGACGAGGCCGGTGTGTCCTAGCTGAATCGAGAGATCAACGTCCCTATTTAAGGTGAAAGGATAGCCAAACGTCCTTGAGCATTGAACGTGAAACAAGCGGCCAGTGCTGACCACCCCGAGCGCCCGCGCGCTCCCCCGAACGTCATAGGTATCACCGGACGCAGATACGTTCGAAGCATTTTTGTCGCTACCTATTAGCTTTTATCATCATGAAATCGATTGAATATAGTCGGACTCAGAACATTTGCAATGCTTGTTTTGAGAACAAAATATTCTTTAGTGAGTACAGTTATTGTGTTTAGAGTGAATCAAAATATAAAAAATATCAATTTGTTTTTGTGAAAATAAATAATAACGCTTTTATCAACCGACGACAAAAAAGGAGGAGGTTATCAATTTGACGCGTATATATTTTTTGTAATGTATTTTCACCGATTACTCAAAGACGGCTGAACCGATTTGGAAAATTCTTTTTTTGTTTGAAAGGGTATACTTCGAAATTGGTCCCATTGTCACTTAGTCAGGATCTGATGATGGAATCCTGGAGAAATCGAGGAAACTCTTCAAATATTATAGGCACAGCTATAGTGATTTGAGTATTTTTTATAGTAACTTGTGTAGTTGCATTCGAAAAGCACAATTTGTGAAGTGGACCTGATGATGAATACAACAGATGGCCACTGGAACTACTCAATATATAAATAGAAATAATAAGTATTTCATGTGTTCCGCTTCGATTACTTGAATGTGGTTAGTTATTTTTCACTTTGCAGTGTTTTTTGGGAGTCGGTTTAATTTTTGGTAAAAAAAAATTTTAATGTACTAAAAAAATTGGCCAAGTGCGAGTCAGACTCACCCATGAAGGGTTCCGTAGTAACTATAATAATATAATAATTATGTATATTTATTTGACGAATAAAAAAAACCCTACATTTTTTTTTAAACTAGCTTATTTACATTTTTACAACTACGCTAAATAACTTGGTTTTTCATAGTGTTTGTATGAATTACAAAGTTATATTTGCGGTTTTAGAAAATATGCTGTATCTCAAAAATTGCTGACCCGATTTCATTCAAACTAATTTTGGTTGAAAGTTTACATTAAGGTCTACAGACATATATTTTTTTAGATTTTTCACTCCATTATTATAGAAGTTAGAGGGGAGACACACACATTTTACCACTTTGGAAGCTTATATCTTTTAAACTATTGACTTTATGAAAAAGTGGTTTTAGAAACCCTTATATCATTTTAAAGACCTGTCTATGGATACCACACACGCATAGGTTTCATGAAAAAAAAATATTTTCAGTTCTAGTTCCATGTATGGGGACCCCCCTTTATTTTAAATATATTTTAATTTTTTTCTTAAAATAAGAAAGCGGTTTACAGAATCCATCTATCTACTAAGTTTCACATGTATATTCTTAATAGTTTCGGAATAAAATGGCTGTAACATACGGACGGACGGACAGACAGACAGACAGACAAACGGACAGACATATCGAAACTATAAGGGTTCCGTTTTTTGTCATTCAAGTCATTCTGCTACGGAGCCCTAATAAAAAACTGTCCGAGTGCGAGTCGGACTCGCCCATGAAGAGTTCCACAGTAGCAAGAAGTTTTGCTTTCAACTTTGTTTTTCATAGTGTTAATAAATAAATAAATATATTTCAAACGAACGATATGCATGCCGAACGAGCTGTGGGCCCGTAAACCTCAAGATTGGTGCCCTGAAACAGGGACACAAGGTCGCGGCAGACCACGAAGGAGATGGCGGGACGAACTTGATGTCTTCCTTGAGAATTGGAAAGAATTGCCGCACAACCGGGACCATTGGAAGGAATGAAGGGAGGCCTTTGCCCAGCAGTGGGACAGTGCAGGCTAAATAATAATAATATTTCAAACAATTGACTTGGAGAAAAAATGGTTTGTATCATTTGGCTACGAAACAATAAAAACTAAAATATAAAATCTATCTATCTTTATTTACTTAACATTTAGTTTAGTCCACTCGCAATCAACACTAAAACTAAATATTCACATACGTCCAAGCGCAAACGAAATGTCCCATTTTTAAATAGCTCAACGCAAAGTTTAAAGAGCGGGGCGCGCTAACATGCGACACAGCCTCCCCGTGCGAACGCTAGGGTGAGACTGGTCCTTGCGTATGAGCGAGCGCGCGCGCCGAGCGCGAATGTATTAATATAGTATTATTGATTTAACGGCACGTAAGTAATCATTTTGTAAAATTTTGAATTTAAATTTTATAAAGCAATAAATTCTCTATAATAATGTGAAAGAAATATTTAAATCGGTCCAGTTATTTGAAAGCAGTAAGCAAATTATTGCAAAAATAAAGAGGATATATTCGATTTTTTTCCGAGAAAAGTATGAACAATAACAAAAAAAATAAATTTAAAATTTAAAGTCAAATATGTTACGCGTATTAGGTATTTTTTTTTTATCTATTTGGTCCATCCGTCTAGTAGTAGTAGTCCTTCAAAGAGAGGTCTATTTCGTAGTTTGACGTATCCTTTCGCCTTAAGTCCATACAATCCGTATTGATCAAATATGAACCGTGTAGGATATGTATGTGGTGCTCTTTTGATTACACATATTTATATTTTCTGTACATGTTCCGATAATGCAAAATAGAGTTCTCTGCTGAATAGCGATTTCAGTTGAACATGAAATTGGATTGGATAGAGAAGAAGACTAGATTATTATTGCTCGCTTTCCTTCCCCATTGAGTATTCGAAGTCACGCTAATTCTTTCGTAGCAACCGTCAACATTTTGTAGATTCATTCCGAGAACTAAAAATACAATAATTTTATTTTTGTCGACATTCGTAAAATTCATTCACATCGTAAAACATAATGTATAATTAAACGATTTTAAGTTAATATGTATTAAGGCGAAGCGTTAAAAGATATGCGTGCTTTTGCGATACGTATATGTTTATTTGTACTGAAGTCCGTAATATTGTTGATCTGATATGTTTGTTTGTTCAATGATTCCGAGGCCGACTTATTAATTCATGGATCATTTATTTTGTGGGCAGTCTAATCAGGATTTGCAGCCGGCTTTACAGGATTGGGGAATCATGTTATTTAGATATTGGGGTTAATTAAACTAACCTTGTAGCGTAGGTAGACAAAAATATTGAGAAGGGTTGTGGCTGATTTATAGATATCTCATCTTTTCATATTTAATTCTATTTCTTCACTACTCATGGTTGACGTTGTAGAAAATACTGTGCATGAAGAGTATATAAATAAATAGGTATAATCACTTTGATGAATAACATGACAGAACCGTGAATAACACATGTCGGATTTTACTGATTTCATCACGATGTATTCCTTCACCGTTTTGAGACAAGTGGTGATGATAAAAATTACATAAAGTAATGCGCCTACCCGGGTTTGAACCCATAACTCGTAAGTCTTGCCTGTAACCACTGGGCCGACACTGCTCTCACTGTGATGATAACATTAATAAAATACATAAGTACAGATGGTTTAGTACCAAACTTGAAATAAGTTTTCCCTTGCGAATAATCCACAATTCGCTCGCATAACTCACGCGGTCCACAAAGTAATCTAACTAAAGTTTAATTTAGAATTCTATTTCGAAATAAAAAGTTACCCGAGGGATTACAAACTCGTTTCAACATTTCACACGAGTGAAACCGCAACCAAAGGCTAGTTTTGTTAGTAAAATTTTTATTGCGGCCCTAAAATATTCGCTTTACATATTTTTGGTTCGCCCAGATGTGTTCTTTTGATGTTGCGGGTTGGATTTTTGCGTTAATAAACGTAAACGTGTTTTGGGTTGGTATGCGTGTACTGGACTAAATATGAATAGGTAGTTCTGCTTCTTGTTTATAGAATTTACCTTGTGATAAATTAATAATAAAAATACTTTTTATTTTAAAGAGAATAGCGATGTGGGGGTGGGTGTCATTCACGTTACTAGCTGTCTTGTAAACCCCTCCAACTAAGCTAAATATGCTTGTGTCTGGAGTGGTGGGTGTACAGCAAATTAGGCTTCAAAAGATGATTACAAAGCAAATCTGTAAAACATTTCTCAACTCCTGGCATTCCTGACCTCCGTTTAATACATATTTAATGGACGTCACGGCATAACTAATAATGCACATAATTACATGTTCTCAATGACAATGTTACTGCATAATCGCGACCTTGATCGCGACATGCGGATGCTATTCATGTAATAACATAATGTTACGGAAAATCAATTGGATGATTATAAATTATTATCTCACTCGGCAGTTTGTGGTGCTTGATGTTACCGCCTGGTTTATTTATGTATACTTCAAAAGATTTACATAGTTTCAAAACTTCACTAAAAATACTGGAATATTTTAAATGAAACAATTGTCTATCTGACCGCAGCTTAGAAACACGACACGCCTATGGCTGCCGCTAGATTTTCCTGGCTTCAGACTACCCGTAACAACTGCCCAAAATGTAAAATGATAGACGGGATGAACTGCTTAACATTCTTAGAGATCATCTTTACATATCACAATATGTAAAGATGATCCACGGATTGATTTCGTCTAGCGTTGATTAACCTTGAATATCCTTTCACTACCGGTTTACCAGACGCACCGCAGGGTACCAACCACACTTGGTTGATATACCGTCTTGTCGTACCAAGCGTTTCTCCTCCACAATTATTGTGCGTACAGCCACTTATGACCTTTTCAGCCTTTAAAGCAAGAGTGAATAGGCATCTTCTGGGCCCGCCTGTTCCATCTTAGACCTCATCTATCGCTTACCATCAGGCCTGATCGAGATCAAGAGTGGGTTCATCTGAAATAAAAATATCTACCTGTGCGGTTTATTACTTAGCCAGGTTCTCAGCTCTTTAGGAAGACGTGACCGTTATTTAATTAAAATTACCAACAGCGTTTGATAGTAATATGATATTAACAGGAAATTACCAACTCATATTATAAAACTGGTTCTTTACTTAATTTATGCTCACAAAATCTTTCGATTGAACAATCTAATCGTGGCTAATTATATCCTTATCTGATTCCAGGAAAACGAATCGCCTAGAAGAGGCGCTAAATATCTTCGACACGATCGTGAACAACGTGAACTTCAAGGGTATCTCCATCATCTTGTTCCTCAACAAGTCGGACCTCCTAGCGAGGAAGGTGGCGAGCAAAGAGACCGACATACGCTGGTTCTACCCTCAGTTCGCTGGCGACCCTCACAACCTCAGAGACGTGCAAATGTACCTGCTCAACATGTTCGCCAACGTCCGCAGAGAACCCAAGACCACATTGTACCATCACTTCACCACCGCGATAGATACGCACAACATTGAGGTAGTCTTCAACTCCGTCAAAGACACAATCCTCAATCGTAATCTCGAATCACTCATGCTACAGTGACGGACCACATAGGACTGCACCTACGGAATTGTTAAATTGTGATATCTACTAGCAATATTCTCATTTCGTGATCCAACCTCGCGATTTTTCCATTATTGCGTTTTTTTTTTCTCTATAACTTGCTAACCAGCATAATAGTGTAAAGCACATCTGAAAAGACATAGAATGTGATTTGTTGATGATGGCCTAACGGTCGGGTGAGTGGCTCTTGTATAAATGTAATATGACATGTATTTATTTACCAAATGTATAGGATTTGGTAAAACTATGTACCTTAGTCTAACGTATTGTAATTATAAAATTTGTATATCAGTATATTTATGACCAAAAATGTAGATTTTGCACGTGATGGACATTATTATGATCACTGGGATATTAATACGCATCGGTGATCCACAAAGGATCGCACGCGAAGTAGTGCTGTACTAAACACGCATACACACGCGCACATGCGCCATATTATATAAATGTAGCGAATTAGACGAAGTACGGTATGCATATTTATGACCAAAAATGTAGATTTTGCACGTGATGGACATTATTATGATCACTGGGATATTAATACGCATCGGTGATCCACAAAGGATCGCATGCGCAGTAGTGCTGTACTAAACACGCATACACACGCGCACATGCGCCATATTATATAAACGTAGCGAATTAGACGAAGTACGCTATGCCAGGGGGATTTTATAAACTTATGCCGTTTTCTATAACGTTTTCTCAATGATTGTAGATTTATTTTATATCGATTCGCTTGCGATGATATTATAGAGATGGGACTGACAATTCCACTGGAGAGAAATTAAACAAAATTGCCATGTAACCTTTATTTATGTTAGTCCTTCTAAATTTCACGTGTAGTTGTATGAAAGCTTAAAGCCACAAATGTATATTAATGGATTAGGATATTGGTATGTATTTAACTGTAATATTTCTTCCAGTACAGTTGTCAGTTTCGTTGGTATCGCAAGTGCTTGGTTCTCAAGGTAGCAGTGCCAAGTCATAGCGCTAGAGGTAGCCGACTACCGCTATATCATATAGATGTAGTTACAATGAGATTGCTCTTATAGGGTGCCACGATGCAAAGGATCTCCTTTGCGTTGGGAAGACTTTATATAGATCCCTCCCGGGAGTAAAAATGTATATAAATAACCATTGTTAGAAAAATCGTTTATAATCTGTGATTAAAAGTGTAAAAAGTATTAGGCTGTAAACAGCAACGAAATGCAAGTGTCTCTTGCAATGCAACAAAAGATAAAAGATGCTTTTTGACATTTGAAACGGTTGACAAATGACGCTCAAATTTTTTAATTAATTGCGCTGATATTGGTATCTTTTGAGTCGGTTGTTCTAATCTTACGAGTATTCCGTCCCTTGGCACAATTTAATGCAAAGACGTGTAATCTCACAATAGCTTCTACCACGTATTTTTAATTATAAAATCTTTTGTACAATATACAACAACATAATTATATTATTAAATGCGGGCACAAAGGTGTAGGTACAACCTTTTTTGGTAATTTTAATGTGGAATTTTATCTGCACTTGCTTTTGTACGTGAGAGGGAATGATCTGATTTTAATTATTATTTAAGTACAATGCATAATTTTCGATCATAATAATTATACTCATTTAGTTGTAAGTCTTATTAAGCTTTAGCATATTTATTGAGATCGTCGACAACTATTGTTTATTTTACGTGAGAGTTTTTAGATAGAGATTATCTATTTATTATTATGTGTACATTTTCATGAATGGTTTACTGAGGCTAAATGTGTAAATACCTCTTTAATCTGTATATCGTTTCTTAGTATTTTAGTTTAAAAAAGTTTTGGTTAATGTAATGTCTGATCGGTTAGAAATGAATTACGGATTCTATTTCCAATGTCAGTGATAAATTTGCATTTAGTAGTGCCATTGTGTGGTGCAAACAGTGTTGCCACTGAAAAAAAAAAGAACATGCCTAACAATATAAACACTATCTACACTGCCGCGGAATTTGTTCAAATTTTTAAAATACATTATGATGATATTGGCTCAGAAATTATAAATTAACAATCTCGGTGTAACAGTGCTATTTTTTTAGAATCCATAGCTTTTGCCGTTAAGACAGTTTGACTATTTAGACTGGAATGGTGTATTATCAATTAACTTATATTGATGCCAAAGGTTGACTAACATCTTGAAGCGAAGATAATACGACAATCTCTGTATACAATTGTTAGGTGCTCAGTATTGGTATCTGAAATGAACCATGCTTTTAAAGACCTGACTTCTTGGAAATTCTTGACATCTAATGAACACTTTCGCTCTTATTGTCTTAGCAATAAGGTTGAAAGTGGTCTGCCGGGATCTCGAGTAAAAGGTACCTGTTTAATCAAATTATGTCGAATATGCTGTGTCCATTAATTAATGTGAAACAGACCACATTTCGATTAATGCTTTATTAATTTAAATTTTAACCTTGTAAGCGATAGCAATCCGCAATCAGAATTTCACCAATTCTCACTTCTATTATTAAGTTTATCTCCAAGAGTTCAGGTCTTTAAGATGGTACAATCCTGATGATTGAATATCTCAATGTACAGTCACGTGCAAAAAGTGTAGTTTTTGACAGTCAAAAACGTTTTGCTTCTAATATGAAGTTGAATATTGTTTGAAGATATTATATGCACAATAACACCTTATATTTTGAAACAATATTTAAGTATAAAAATTAATTAAAATAAAATACCCTTTGTATGTTATGGGCTTCGTAAACGCTCTTACAAAAGCAAATTGCTTTTGAATAACACCAAGTGGATTTTGTCGCCATAATATATCAGGCCGTTTCATGATTTGGTCAAGGTCAAGGTGACCTTTCGCAAAATGGCCAACGAAATGTAAAATGACATACCACTTAAAGAAATGAGTAAAGCAATGATGTGGGTACAGCTAATAACTAATATCTTTGCACGTGACTACACTTATGCAATAATTCACAAATATGAACTGATATTTATTGTAATGAAGTTGGCAAATGTATTAGTGAGTTGAATGTGGGTCTCAAACTGGTAGCGACTAAGTCGAGGTGTGATTTATACAATGCTGTTGTAGGTACTGTCGCGTGGAACGTTGTTGTGTTGGTTTTAAATGCAAACAAAAAAATATATGAGTGAACAGGCATCTTCTGGGCTTGCTCATTGCATCGTAGTCCTTATTTCACGCTTATTTCGCAAGAGCGGCTCATCTGTAGTCAAATAAAATAAACTGTATAAAATAAGTTGATGTCTCTCTTTATTCAAGTATTTTTTTCTAAGTACTTACTATTTCTGAAGTTCGCAGCAGAATTTGTTGCGGTTTTCACTATTAGCGTTAAACGTGTAAGGTTTGTGCATATCATTGTCAGCCGTACAATGCCGCGGGTAGGTAGTTAATCTTTTATGAACGTTAACGTTACTTTGACGTTTCATTGATATTCTTATAGTTGAAGTGGCAAACAATTTGAAGCCGGTTTTAAGTATGCAAATGGAGTCTGACGAATTGTGAGTTTGTCATAATGATCTGCTCAATTTTTTAATAGCTTGAATAGTCATTTTATAAATGTTCTTGCCTGCCGTTGGGCTCAATTTTTGAATAAGCAATCAGAATATGGTAACTAAGGGCTGATTTTTCAATGGTCAAATATTTTTTTTATAACCAATGAATAAAACGCCATTTTGCTCTTTAATTAATTTTTATTCCAATCAATTGATTCTTTGATAAATTAATGATCTGATATTATCTCAATAAGTTATGTCTCATCAAATACTTTATGATATTATTTTAATTTATAAAAAATCCACAGCCCAACACGTCTGTGGCATTTGTTAGTAAGATGAGGAAGCAATACAAGACCCTAAATCCATGCAGATAAGCTTCATATTCCGTTACTTTTTTTTCGCCACTCATAGTCACATGTAATGTCTCACTCCCGTAACCTCACTGCTGGCGTTCAGACCTCTCTGTAAAAGAGAGGGATCAGAGTAACGGAGTTCTAACGCGGGTCGGAAGATGACCTCGGGTCTTAGTTCTGGGATATGCTGGTAACCTTATGATATTTTCATCCAGCCTGAGGCGATATTTTGAGGAAAGGTGCAGACAGATTTGAGTGGGCCTGTCCAGACAGTGCAAGCATTTCTCAGATAACGTATAGCTAAACTTAGAATTTTAAGGAGCTCAACAAAAAATGTTCCACGCAACAGGGGTAGTCGTAAGCTAAGGGTGCCAATCGTATTGCTCGAAATAATCTGTGAATGTAAGTTTGTTATCATAGCATCGTTAGGCCTACGGAATATTTCGGCAAATCCCGAAGCACTAAGCAAATGGTTGCTAAGTTAGTTGTATTTTATGAACTTTAAAACATATGTTAGGAGTCGTTTTACACTCATGTTAACGTATGCTAGAGTGTTGACAATATCTTTTGGATTTCCTCTATATTTTGTATACAGCCCAATATTTATTGTACAGTGTAATAAAACACCATGCATGTATAGTTTTGTGGTTTTATTTAGATTGTTGTACCCACGGAATAGATGAATAAGGGTGGAATGGTAATGTGGGCGTGGCGCGCGCGCCACATTTATGATACGACAATCATAGCGCGACTGATTAATTCATTCATCGCGTTTAGTACGCTTCGGATTACTTCAGAACACAGCTCTGCTTTAAAATGCCGTGTTGTGCAATTATAACCTGTAAAACAAAAACTCAGACCGCAAGTATAGAGCGAGGAGGTGTATCTTTCCATTGGTATGTCGAAAATAACATTTAATTACAATTTTATTTGTAAAAAACATTAAAATATTCTGATCACTATGAAATTCCGAACATTAACAACATTATTGCAACAAGTTACAAAGAGTATACATTGCCCGTTGTGTACTCGCTTAACCTTTTAACCGCCTACGTCGGATTTTTACGACAAATATTTTCGGGCCCATTTCACAGCAATATCACAGCTCGTTTCATGTACTTTTTTGTTTAATTACGCTGTATTTTATCAAAACGATGTTTATATTAGGTAAATAGTTAATTAAGTAATCATTTAACAGTTTAGTAAACTTTAGTCTCTTAATCAGAAGTCCTAATTATATTGCACTGCTGTTTTCGTTGTAGGTATTTATTTTTCGATTCACTGTGCCGGGCGCTGGGGGCCCGACAAACGATATGAAGTCGGGCGGTTAAAAGGTTAATCAACGCAATGACCAAGTCTGCTTACAATGTGCTGCACGCGCCACACTTCAATCATTAGAATTGAATAGAAGAAGAGTATTGAAGTCCTTTCGCAGCCGCCGACGCAAGTCTGTGAAAGAAAATAGGTTGGTTTTAGTCGGTCAGAACGATCCCCTGACAGACCCTTTGGAGAACATCCATGAGAGTTCCGGGATATTGTCGTGGTCCACCTACTTAGTTCACCTGGGTGGACCACGGGCACTTTTCTGCCCGTGGTCCACCTTTATAATAATTTGCAATCTCTTTCCTTTTGATCTTTGTTGAGTCTTAAATCTAGATCTTCCAACAAAAGGAAAACCAAAAATAATTTTGTTATACACTATAACAACATTATTTTACAATAATAGAAAGAAATACAAATAGAATTGTTAAACAAATTTTTGTAGGTATTATAATACAAATAGAATTGTTAAACAAATTTTTGTAGGACTCGCTTTGGAAGTTTCGCTAATGATAAATACTTTTATACTACACCTGCTTGGAAAGTACCTTGATACTTTATCAAATTTACGGTAGAAAGTACGTCATTGTATATCGAACAAATATGCGGGGAGAAAACGCATCTGAGCGGGAGAGAAAAGTGTATGAAAATCCATTTCTTACGTGGTTTTTCTTTTTTAATTTTGGGTAAGACTATGCGCCGGTAACCTAAATATCAAAAGCCAAAAAGTTTTTACAGTGAGTTTTTATCTCCAAGTTCGCAAAATGACACTGGCCACTAGCTGTGTGTTGGATGGTGTCGGGCTGGCAGTGCGACCCTGCGGCGGCAGGATAAACAATTTGAAAAAAGAACATGTGAAAATTGCAGAAGCCATTGGCGCCATTTTCAAAAGTGTTACATTAAGCTTCACTAACTGCAACAATTATATTATTATTATACTATATAAAGCTAGATTACCACTGACTGACTGACTGACTGACTCACTCACTCACTCATTGACATAATTGTTTTCCCAGATGGTGGATGGGGAGGTGGGTATATTTTGACAGATTCGTAAACAAGTAACTCTCAAACCTACGGGAAAAGTGCCAAACCTCCCCTTTTCACCCCCCTTCTCGCCCCTCCCTATCGTATCTCGGAAACTACGAGACCCGTATTTTTTGTTTTTTACGGATTCGTATAGAGGAGGCTCGGTAAAGTAAAAACCATTTTTCAAAGTCCCCCCCCCGCCCCCCTTCTCCCCCCCTTTAGGCGGATCTCGGAATCTAAGAGACTTGGAACATTTTTTTTTTCAGATTCATTTAGAGGGGCAATGTTTTAGTCGAAATACTTGTGCAACCCCCCCCCCATCACCCCCCCCCTCTTTTTTTTTTTTTTTTTTCACAAACTCGCGAGGTGCTTGCACCTCGCGCAACACGCAAATACTAACCCCCCCCCATCTCCCCCATCACCCCCCCCCTTTTTTTTTTTTCACAAGCACGCGAGGTGCTTGCACCTCGCGCAACACGCAAATACTTGATTTAGAGGGGCAATGCTTTAGTTTTTTTCACAAGCACGCGAGGTGCTTGCACCTCGCGCAACACGCAAATACTTGATTTAGGGGCAATGCTTTAGTTTTTTTCACAAGCACGCGAGGTGCTTGCACCTCGCGCAACACGCAAATACTAAACCCCCCCATCTCCCCCCCCCCCCTTTTTTTCTTTTTTCACAAGCACGCGAGGTGCTTGCACCTCGCGCAACACGCAAATACTAAAACCCCCCCATCACCCCCCCACCATTTTTTTTCACAAGCACGCGAGGTGCTTGCACCTCGCGCAACACGCAAATACTAAACCCCCCTCATCACCCCTCCATTTTTTTTTTTCACAAGCACGCGAGGTGCTTGCACCTCGCGCAACACGCAAATACTAGTTTCAATATAAATTTCAATTAGTAAAGATTTAGTTTTTTATTTTCCTCGTAGGTGTAGTATAAAGCACTATGTATCACTCGAGAGAAAGTGCGATTCCCGATCTCGGGTGTTTTAAAGCCCACGCCTACGGCTCGGGCTTCAAACGACACCCTCGACGGTAATCGGTCACTTTCTCCTCTCGGTGAACAATGTACTATTTTTTTGTTTGTTTAATTATTTCTTCAGTTGTTTTTTCAGTTCAGTTGTTTTTCGGTTCATTCTGCATTTTGTTTTTTTCGGCATTCATTTTTCAACTGTAGTAAAATGACAGGATCACAATCAGGGGGATAATTTTATTTCCGTGGAATTAATTTTAGGTGGACCATAGCCTATAGACATTTTTGATTTGCATATTCCTCATCATGTAGTTAGACCAAGGGCAAGAAAAGTTCCCGTGGTCCACCCAGGTGAACTAAATAGGTGGACCACGACCGAATCCCGGAGAGTTCCTTACTTCCTTCCTTGTAAAGAAAAAGGTGGTACAGTTAGTGGGATTTAAATTTACACCCATTAACCAATTGGCACCATAGAGTGATACACAAAAATGAAATGTAGTCATACCTATTACCTTGGAGCTCATTTTTAGTGTGTGCTCGCGAGGCCGGGTTCAATTCCCGGGTCGGGGAAAAGTAAGTTAAGTTATTGCTCCCGGCTGTCATTTGACATCTTTGACAGTCGTTACAGGTGGAGGAAGCTATTAAATCATACAACGGTCTGGCCTAAGGGTATAATGCTACCCAGTTACTGGGTTCAGTTGTGGAGGTCAAATACGCAGCCGCTCCATGTGAAAAACAGCTATCTGATAAACGCAATATTAGTTCAGAAGCTATGTAGTATCTAGTATCAGATAGCTGTTTTTACAGCATGTGAGTATTAAAATAACGATTGGAACTGCATAAAAAAACGAAAATGACTAAATAACACAGCGACTTTTGCACGCGCAACGACGATTGTTTTTAGGGTTCTACAGTTGAAAGCTTTTTTTTTAATTTCACCGTGTCTATCTAGCCCAAAGACTGGTTAAATACTCTCTGATCTAGCCGCAGGGCCGAGCCGTCCCTATGTGTGAAGTGTGCGGCGCACACAGGCGCCAGAGCAGAAGGGGCGCCGGGTGTAATGTCAGCATTAATTATTGAAATTATTTTTGTAAAACTACAACATATTATTCTTTATAATTGAGTAGGTACAAACAGTGTAAAGTTAAACCACATGCGTGAGTATTGTCTTTGGGAGACCCCAAGACAATACTCACGCCTGTGGAAAAAATCTTAGGCGCTTCATAGATTTTGCACACAGGCGCTATCTTAGGTCAGCGCGGCCCTGTCTAGCCGCAAGTAGATGGTGCGAAATTGTAACTGCACCTACCAATTTCCAGATGTTAATAAGTAATGCCCACGACAATCTATGTGGAATAAAATTTGCAAAACATTTTAAAACTTTCTTCCCATACTATTTCATCGAGTGAGCTATCGTCGGACATGTAAGTTTAAAATAAACATTTATTTCTGAAGCTACCTACTTAAATAAATAGTCTTTCAAAAACATTACTCGGAAGAAGGTTTTAAAGTGTTCGTTTTCGTTAGAGGCTAGTGTCCTCCAATCTAACAAATAAATAAAACACACAAATAAATTTGGATATACAAAGCTGGGGCAGCCTTTACACAACTTCGTCCTATATGGCGGTCCTAGAAATTGACAAGGAGAATGAAACTTAAAATCTTTTGCTCCAACGTGAAAACTGTCCTGCTATATGGGTGTGAAACATGGAGGTTTACCAAGGATATCACGCGTCGGATCCAGGTAATCGTCAATCGCTGTCTCCGACAGATTCTGGGTATCTTGTGACCAGAAAAGATAACCAACGAACACCTGCTGGAAGTCTGCCATGAGATACCGATCGGACAGCAGATCGCTTGTCGCAAAGGGTCTTGGATTGGTCACACTCTCGAAGGGGCCCCAGCCAGACAAGGTCTAGAGTGGACCCTATAGGGGAGACGGAAACGTGGCCGTCCAAAGCTTACTGGGAAACGTTCGGTAGCGACGGAGTTGAACAAAGGAATGAATGAATTAGTTTTTAGTTTATTACTTTTTTACTTTATAGAATGTAAGGTGTTTTATTAACAAACTTTGTATGGATTTTATCTTATCTTAACATAGTAGGTACTTATAAAGCAAAGTCGCTTCCCTGTGTCTGTCCCTATGTATGCTTAAATCTTTAAAACTACGCAACGGATTTTGATGCAGTTTCTTTCAATAGAAAGAGTGATTCAATAGGAAGGTTTTTAATTATATAACATGCATAGTATAGTAGAGGAACACTGATAATTTTTGAGGTTTATAATGTGATGTCGCAAATAAACACATTTTTTTTGCGCTTGCTTTGCAAACGCTGGCTGAACCCTACGAGATAGATCAAAATAATGTACTACAGTATTGTACACCTTAAAAAGGTCAACAAAAATGTCCTCGATGGCATCTGTCTATCTCTTATAGATAACCCACAACAACCATTTTTTATCCTTTACTTTTTACGAGAAATACGAGCATATTTTACGAAGCGATTTTAAGCAATACAGCATTAATCCTTATCCAATGAAGTACCCTAAATACATTGTGCATTTAATATAAATCAATATTGCCCTTTACAGAATATAATTTAAATAAATAGTTTCGACGATATTACAGATTTAAAATGCAAGGACATAGCGGTTGCGGCGCGGTGCCGGCGAAGGCACGGCGCGCGTGCCTATGTTGCTTAGATTTAAGCGTTGAATGTTTTTCCCATGGTAAATTATGTGTCGCACTTTCAAAAGTAATTACTAAAGAGAACATGTATGTCGAATGACAAAAAGGCTGTCAACGATGTATATAAAGACATTCTATAGTATATTTAATATAAACATTGCACCCGTGCGAAGCCGGGGCGGGTCGCTAGTCTGATATAAATTAATAATGATAATTAAGGCTGTTTTTATCCCGGGGATATTTACGAATTTCCCAAGCGAACAATGTCGTGAGCGACGTGTCATGATCACTATCTGAAACCTAATTTCACCCAGATTTTGTCGTTAATTAGTCGCCAAATATTAGTATTTGCCGGTTCGTTATTCGTGGCACGGTTCGCCACCCATGTACCCTATATCTTTTAAACTACGAACCGACTAATTCTGATATTTGATTTCTATTTCGACTAATTAAAGACTGCGGGTGTGATTAGATTGTAGATCCATGACCGTGGCCGAGCCTAGTAGTAGGTAGGCTAAAAACACATATCAAAATTCCAAGGAAAAGTAGCACGGATAATTAGGCTTTACAAGTGAACGTGTATTCGACCTACTTACTGTGCATGAAAATGTGAAAATATCGTTAGAACTCTATTTCGATTCATCCAAGCAGTTCCATTCTTCTTGTCCTAGGGTCCTACTACTTTTATTCGAATTAATGGTATGGTTGGTGCAGAGTTTAAGAAATTAACTACAGTGGTACGGTCAGCTCTTTTATCATCTACTTAGGTAAGTCACTCTGGGTAGAAATCTGGAACATTTTTATCGTTGGAAGAACTGTGCAACAGACGTTACGCATGGTAATGTAAGGCGACGCTCAAGCGAACGATGAAACAAGCACTGTGTGCCCTGTAAACCGTGTTTCAGAATCTGTTCGTTGTCACCACGGTCTTCAACCGGTGGCACTCGAGTTGGAAATCCTAATAGATGTTCTCCGTCCGGGTGGACAAAGGGTCTAACCTACACTGACTCAAACCACTACGCACACTCTTCATTGAGGCCCCCGTAAAAAGAGAAACTTCGGGCCAATTTCTTAATAATAATTATAGGTCCCATCCAAATCCCTAATACTTAGTCATCTTCGATATTCCCCAAGATATTTAAAAAGGAAAATCGTACCTAAAAAAGTAAAAAACGACACGATTAGCACCTACAAATTAGCTCAGTCTGCAGCCGCACTGAAGCGGCTAATTCCTTTATTAATTTATTATACAATTGTCGGATATTAATAACGGAGGATTTCACTCCAGATGTTTCGAATTCATTAGTGAGGGTAATCTCAACCTTTTCACTTAGTGAGCAATAAATTAGAGCGCTATTATTCTTCTCAAGTCGTTAAACGTAATGACACTAGTGCTTCTCTAGTCGTATTCGTTACGGTACTTAAGTTCCTATTAAGAGATAGAATTTTAATGAAAGGCGGAGCAGAAACGTTTGAAGTTTTCATCAGCATTTTCTTATTGTTGTTTTTTTTGGGGTTGGCGCGACATGTCATCTTTTGTAATTATATATATCTCTACGGACTCATTATTATGAACTCCGAAATTGCGTCCAAAAAACCGATCCCATACGCTGCTATTGCTGCCATTTATAATCCAGCTGCGTCACGTTAGCACGCAGAGCAGCCAATAGATGTACTACAGTAACGCCGCCGTTGCAAATCGAACCCAAGGGGCTTCGAGACAGCAGTCTTGAGAAGGACATGTGCGACCAGGATGGCTTCGTCAAGGCTGAGAAGGAGAAGGGGCAGCCAGCTTGTCAGCTTTTATTTTACTTGTATGGGCAAAGTTGCCTGAAATAAATTGATTAATTTTATTGTATAACAATGTTTAAACCCAGCCCAGGGAGGGGGGGTGTCATGACCCCATGACGCCCCCCCTGGATCCGCCCTTGCTTACAGTCCCTTCAGGGTGTGCCATAATAAGTTTTTTTTAAGAGGTAAAAGGTCCAAAAATTTACGTGCAGATGGTGATCACCGGAGTTGTGAGGTAGACATCCAAAAATCCCTGGTTCTTTCTCCAAACGTCCAGTCGCCTTTTGAAAGTTTAAAACACTGCTTAGCACGGCAAGCGTGAAGTCATGTTTAAAATAATACCAAATTAATAAAATTCTTATGCAGAGCATTTTAGGTCCCCTTTTGTTCTTTTGTTTTAGTTGTACAATAGCTTCCAAAAGCTGAGTCCTTACCTACATAGTACAACGTTGTATCGCTTACCTATTTAAAACAATAACCAAAGTATTGGTGTACAATATGTAGGTACACTTACCTAATACCTACCCCGAGAAGATTAGTAAAGTTTTCCATACGGCGCCGGCGTTCTCTCTGCTAAATGTTCATATTTATAAAGGGTATTATATAGTCTTAAGATTGTAATACGTTTGTTGCCAGGGGCTGTATGTTCAGAATTATCTTTGGAACAAAATACCCATGCTTAGTATCTTTGTGTTGTTCTAAAACAATATGTGTTGTTAATTTTGTGGTTGGTTTCCTAGCTGTGTTATTTATGGAATTTATTTGTTTGCGTGGACCGAATACAGATTTGGGTAAAGATTCCTCTTTCATTTATGTTTGCGTATACTTACATACCTAATATGTATAAGACTTCACGTAGGTACTACAGCCCTGCTCTGGTTCAGACCATGGTGCGGAGCGAGAGAGAATGGGATGCGGTCGCCTCCTGTGAAGCAGTCATGCTAGCGAAGGAGGAGGCCTAACGCGCGAGGGAGAGGCAACTTTCTTCCTCGCACCCCAGGCGTCGCGGGAGACGCCCCGGCACACGGTGGGCTGAAAAACGGCTTTCATAGACTTAGGCATTTTATTTTGCAAGTGCCAGTTTTTGTGCCGGATATCACTTCTATTTGTTATAACAATATATAAAAATGACACCAGAATTGATTCTGCACAAAAACGAAGGAATTATAATTTTTTTACGAAAATTTTGTATGGAGCTAGTATGAAAAATCGAAATATCTCTGAAACGGCAGCGATAACCGTAATATCCTTATAGGAGGTTTTAGTACTAATTATTTATGATTTTTTGACATACGTTACATAATGGTTGTAGATGCCTTTTTTTTTTTAAAATCGTCAAACTATTTTTATTTATTTTTACATATTAAACGTTCCTTTTAGTGTTTAAGTTGAAGAATTCAGAGCTTTAACAACTCTTAACATAAAATAGCATCACCCCTATAGACCTGAAGGACTAGACAGAGGTGTGTAGTATCTTGTTGATCTTGTAAGATTTCCAACAATACCAAATAGTTGAATATCAGTGTCAAAGTGCCCATGCTGTCGCTTCTTTTAGAAAGATAGGGGAATGAAATTGTTAATTGATCATACCCTAAAAGTATGATTACAACATAACCGGACACATAATAATATCGACACAAAAGGAATTTTAAAACCTTGCATACGTTCAAAATACAAAATAACATATTGTGTAGTCATCTAATGAGTCTGATGACAAGTAATTAAGTAATTAGAATGATGGTTGTAGTCTTCTGATTCTAATGAGCCTATTAAGTGATTAAATGATTTGAAATATCTCGCAACAATACCAACTAAGAACTGCATTCACCTTTTTATAATTAGTGAGCTAATGTGATTTGCTAATGTTGATTAGTTCTACTATGAGTTCTACGAAATGTTTTTGACGATTATAAATTTTTATTATCATATCTTTTATAACTTTAATGAGGGTAGTTAACTAATTATTGACTTTATACAATAAAAGGGCTATAATTTTGTTCCATAATTTAGATTGTTCACAACCGTGTAACTGCTAACACTAAAACTATTTGCTTTGCGACTACAAAATCTTAGAATGGAAAGTTTAATCACCAACTTAGATTTGTTTGTTCTTCTAAAAAGTGAGTGTCCTTCATTTAATCATGAAGTATTGTTTAGTGCAATTGTGTCCCGCATAGGCGATTGCCTTTCTGCCGAAGATCAAGTAACTCTCAAAGAATTTTGCCGGAGATTCACGCGAGCTGCTTTAAACAGGTGGCAGAAATCTAAACGATTCTTTGATAAGTTTAGAAATACGTACGGAGAGTGGTTGCAAGCAAATATTGATTGGCCGAGTTGCGTGCAAACTTTAATAAATCAAGAACCAACTGTTGATGAGATACCAAGAGCACGCTCAGTCTCTCCAGAACCTTCGACATCATCGACTGTTGGAACAATGACAAAAAGGTCCCGAAAACCATTCAAAGATCTGGGAAGCAAACAGAAAAAGAGAAGATCTAGTGAGCACATAGGCGAGGATTCCTGTGAATTGGCATATGCAGCTGCAGCACGTTTAAAAGAAGAAGGTTATGAAGATATCGCATCTGTAATCAATTATATGATCAAAAATCCAGAAGCTGCCGTTAAAATCAAGGAAAGCATTAAGAAAACAGTAATATTTACACCAGAGAAAGCACTTGGATTGCTTCTTTCACTTAAGCTTTCAAAGTGGCAATATATTACGTTGCGAGAGACTGCCATTCGGGAAGGTGCTAAGGATATTTACCCATCCTACTATAAACTGCAACAAACTAAGCTTGCATGCTACCCTCCTAATCAATCAGTATCAGTTACGGATTCATCAGCTAGAATTACACTTCAAGCTTTACTTGACATCACGGTGAAGCGGATTCTTCAAAGTCTTTCTGATAATGTGGAAAATAAGCAGTTAAAGCTGATATCGAAGTGGGGATTTGATGGTGCTTCCAATCAAAGCCGATACAAGCAGAAAATGGACGGCGAGCATGATGATTCAAGCATTTTCATGACCTCCTTGGTGCCACTGAAACTGACAGATGGAGATAATACTATATGGACAAACCCGAAACCATGCTCAACTTTTTATTGTCGTCCGGTTCAGTTCACTTTTGTAAAAGAAAGCCATGCAGTTGTCATTGATAACAAAAGAAAAATGGATGAGGAAATTGAGGCCCTTAACCCCACAGAGTGCATTAATAGTAACAGGGTGACTCATAAACTAATGATGACAATGATCGACGCAAAAGTCTGCACGTACCTTTCTGAAGCTAGATCAAATGCATCATGCTACCTGTGCTTAGCAAAACCAACAGAAATGAACCACTTAGACTTGCTGTAACATCAAAAACTGTGTGTTCTGACATATATGAATTTGGCCTATCATCCCTACATGCCCGTATAAATTGCATGGAATGTCTGTTACACATTGCGTACAGACTTGACTTCAAACAGTGGGCAGCAAGAAGTAATGAGCATAAAGATATGTTACAAAACAGAAAAAAAAACATTCAAAATAAATTTAAAGAGGAGCTCAATCTGTTAATTGATATAGTAAAACAAGGCTCGGGAACTACCAATGACGGGAATACCGCAAGGAAGTTTTTCGAGTTTCCCAATAAAACTGCAGCTATTACTGGGTTGGATCAAAACCTGATAAAAAGATTTGCTGTTATTTTGCAAGCAATAACATCTGGTGAGAAGATCGATGTCATCAAATTTAAAGATTTTGCTCGCAAAACAGCAGAAAAGTACGTGGAATTATACGACTGGTACTACATGTCATCAACCGTACATAAACTATTAATACACGGAGCTGACATAATCGAAAAAAATGATATTGTCCCGATTGGGACTCTCTCGGAAGAAGCCTCAGAGTCTCGAAACAAAGATTTTAGGAGGTTCCGGGAACATCATTCGCGGAAAAGAAGCAGGCAAGATTCTAATCAAGATATCCTAAATATGCTTGTTGTTTCTTCGGATCCTTTTCTAAGTGCACAAAGGCCGAAGTTAGATGCCAAAAGGAAGACAACCTTTTTTGCTGAAACTCTCGACCTAATACAGTTTCCGGAAACTGAGTTCGAGTTTGTAGGTATATCCGATCTGGATTCTGACTCGGAATTGGAGTCCGACAACGAAAGTTGTAAAGAAAATTTGTAAAATTTAATTATTTTTCTTTATGTTCTTTTGTTATTTATGTTAGTTTATTGTACCAATATGTTTAGTTAATAATTTCATAAATTATAGTTTCAAATATGTATTTTGTATAATTGAATTTATTAGATATTATTTTTGTTACTTCTGTTTTATTTAAATTACCTATCAATAAAAAGTTTATATACAGTCTTTTTTTTTCACATATTCTTAATATTTGGGGAAAAAGCATGCTTCCTAACGATATTCTTAACTTTGACACAGTTCATGGATCGTTTTGAACAGTTTCATATGTTAAAATAAATAATGTTAGTACTATAATCCCGTATAAGGATATTATTATTATTATGTGTCCGGTTATGTTGTAATCATACTTTTAGGGTATGATCAATTAACAATTTCATTCCCCTATCTTTCAAAAAGAAGCGACAGCATGGGCACTTTGACACTGATATTCAACTATTTGGTATTGTTGGAAATCTTACAAGATAAACAAGACACTACACACCTCTGTCTAGTCCTTCAGGTCTATAGGGGTGATGCTATTTTATGATAAGAGTTGTTAAAGCTCTGAATTCTTCAACTTAAACACTAAAAGGAACGTTTAAATATGTAAAAATAAATAAAAATATTTTGACGATTTTTAAAAAAAAAAAGGCATCTACAACCATTATGTAACGTATGTCAAAAAATCATAAATAATTAGTACTATAACCCCCTATAAGGATATTACGGTTATCGCTGCCGTTTTAGAGATATTTCGATTTTTCATACTAGCTCCATACAAAATTTTCGTAAAAAAATTATAATTCCTTCGTTTCTGTGCAGAATCAATTCTGGTGTCATTTTTGTATATTGTTATAACTAATAGAAGTGATATCCGGCAAAAAAACTCGCACTTGCAAAATAAAATGCCTAAGTCTATGAAAGCCGATTTTCAGCCCACCGTGCGGCAGTCGGGGATCGCCAGCCGATTTCCGGTCAACGTAGCCGCGGGCCTGCGGACGGCGAGCAGGGGTCGCTCACCGTCCGGTAAGGACCAGACCGTGGTCGGCGGCGCGCCTCAGAGCTGTCAACACCAGTGACAGGGCTTCATAGGGCCATTGCCTACCGGGGTTTGCGGGAAAGTTCTATCGAGATACCGCGGCCCCGGAACTTTAGAGCAGCCGAAGGAACAGGGTGGGTTTTTAGTCAGTAGAAGTCTGACACACCCTTTCGCTTCACTCAGAGCGGAAGAAGTCATTCGATGATTTTCCCACCCAGTAAAAAAGGTACTACAGTACGCTGTATCTACTATTACTATTATACTACTAGATATTATAGGCATACCTCTGCCGGGGTTGTGGGAATACCAACAAGTTGCCGCAGCCCCGGACCACAACGGTAACTGAAGGAACAAGGTGGGTTTTAGACAGTTCGGTCTGCTCCAGGTATGTAGGTAGGCATATAAACTCAGCTTTGAAGACTTAAATTTTGTAGTAATGTTGATGATACCTTTCTTATATTTAAGTCACCAAAACAAACTCTCTTGTTAATCATAATAAATTAGTTAACGACATACTATTTGCATTTCTTTTTTTTCAGAGAATGTAATAAAAGTAAACTTATTTCACTTTATTTCTTTAATTATGGCAACAATGGCACTTGTTTGCGTCTGATCTGACTTCCTTTTTAGGGTTCCGTAGCCGAATGGCAAAAAACTGAACCCTTATAGTTTCGATATGTCTGTCCGTCTGTCTGTCTGTCCGTCCGTCCGTATGTCACAGCCATTTTATTCCGAAACTATTAAGACTATACATGTGAAACTGTAGATGTGTTCTATGAACCGCTTTCCGATTTAAAAAAAAAATAAAAAATATTAAAAGTAAAGGAACTGAAAATATTTTTTTTCATGAAACCTATGCGTGTGTAGTATCTATAGACAGGTCTTTAAAAATGATATAAGGGTTTCTAAAACCACTTTTTCATAAAGTCAATCGTTTAAAAGATATAAGTTTCCAAAGTGGTAAAATGTGTGTCCGGGGCCCCTCTAACTTCTATAATAATGGAGTGAAAAATCTAAAAAAATACATATATCTGTAGATCTCAACCAAAATTGGTTCGAACGTAATCGGATCAGCAGTTTTTGAGATACAGCATATTTTATAGAACCGCAAATATAACTTTGTAATTCATACAAACACTATGAAAAACAAAGTTATTTAGCGTAGTTGTAAAAATGTAAATAAGCTAGTTTTAAGAAATTTTTAAATTTTTTTTTTATTCGTCAAATAAATATACGTATTATATTATATTATTATAGTTACTACGGAACCCTTTATGGGCGAGTCTGACTCGCACTTGGCCAATTTTTAGTTTTTAGTATTACTTAACTATGAATAGTCCGGAATCGGTTCATGCTTGGAATAACTTAGAGGCAATTTTGAATCAATGTCTCAATCTACTTGAGCCGTTTATCACTACTTTAAGACAGCGTTGATTTTTCTTTTATGATCATTTTATTAGGGTTTCGTTCATCAAAAGGAAAAATAATACCCTTGTTTCATACAACTTGTCTGATAATTACTTATGTCATTTTTTTTATGCCCAATGAACTGTTTCCCTGCACCCTTGTAAACTTTAGGATAGCTTCAAACAACAAATAATATTTGACGTTTTCAATCAGGGAATCTATAATTTAAAAAAAAATAGCAGACTTCTTTAAAAAACATGTAAAGAAATAAAAGGAAAAAATCAAAACAGGATGACTCGTGAAGGATTTGAACCTCCGTCCTCCGATGGTCAAGCTTTGAATTATATCGGTGCTCTAACCTACTGAGCTAACGAGTCTCGCAACTCAACAGCGAAAACAGCGTTCTATATCCACAAAATGACGTCACGATTACTCATCGGCGTTCACATTGTTCAAGGACTACTGAGGTGAATCACTCTACACACCGAATTTAAAAACATGCTCTCATCAGCATTCCGGATGAGATAGATTATAAACACTTAGTACTTATACTATATTAAATGTAGCTGTTGGAATCAGATGCATACGTGGGTACATAAATACAGACAATTATGTAAGTACTAGTACTACAATAGGGTACCTATCTATATGTAGTACCTACATAACAATGTAATATAGTATATTTGTTTACGTTGCGAACTGGCAATATTTTGTACATTATTTATTTGCTTGTAATGACCGATATTATCTCTATAAGGAAACACTGACTCAGACAGTTCCTAAAGGTTGTTTGTAAAAGATCGCTTTTAGCGATAAGACCGCCCATTGTATCAACTTTTCTAGAGTTCCGTAGCTGAATGGTAAAAAACGGAACCCTTATAGTTTCGTCATGTCTGTCTGTCCGTCCGTATGTCACAGCCATTTTATTCCGAAACTATTAAGACTATACAAGTGAAACTTGGTAAGTAGATGTATTCTGTGAACCGCTTTCCGATTTTTAGACAAAAATAAAAAAAAATGAGAGTATTAAGGGGGTTCCCCATACATAGAACTGAAACTACAAACACTATGAAAAACAAAGTTACTCGTATTTTGCATGGTTACTACGGAACCTTTCATGGGCGAGTCGGACTGGCACTTGGCCAATTTTCTCGTTGTTAGTTCCTTGTTTGTTTTCTGTTATGCTGTTAAATAAAGAGTAGGTATATCTATCTAACTTATCATAAGCAAATTATAACACTCGTAGATATCACAGACTGAATGTGAGTGTAGGTATTCAAGTAAGGCTCTTACTTTACATGTTACAGGTACAGCATGGACAGGCAGTGTCCCTGCTTGCCGAGTCCCTAAGAGGCGGGATGTGATGCTTTTGTAATAAAGATCCTGAACATTTTGTATATACAACAAGATTGAGAGCTCGTGGCACAATAATAACAACCTAACGCATACATTTTTAAGGTCCTGGTTTTATGACCAAATTGTTACTTGGGGTAGTAGTTAACACTCCTGATAACGATAAACAAAGGAAAGATACATTTTGAGTAATTGTCCACGATACTAGCGGCCGTTGACCTCACAGTCAGCTGCAATAAGACACGGAATGGGCTATAATCCACCAAACGTCGTATGTCCTCGGATTTTTGGTCGTAGGATATGCCAGTTCCTTCACGATTTTTTCTTTCGACAGCAGGGTGCTGGTGTAAACCACACAAAATAATGTGGCTACCGGGTTTGAACCCACGACCTACAAGTCGTGCCTTTAACCACTGGGCCACTACTGCTCTCGTATACTATAAACTAGGATTTTTTTCTTAATATGGGACTCCGAGCTAGAAAATCGGAAGGAAGCAACCTTCATATGTGATAAATTGATAGTCCCGAAGGAGGCCGCTAAGCGGAAACTTGAGGAAACTAGGGGAGAAAGACGGATCGATGCACCGTAACTATCCTGCTCGGAGAAGTTGGCGTCGCCGAGGGGCATACGCCTCAGGTGGACTTTTGGAGTAGTGGGCCAGAAGTCGAAGTACGTTTTTCGAAGGTTTCTACCCGAAAAATGCGTGACCCCAACTGGGGATTACTTTACAGATCGGCGGATTCGGGGTGATTCAGGACCTACAGGAACCGGCGCTGAATCATGAACACACGCTAACACGAATTCGGTAAAATCTGGCCGGATTGAACATGATACCGAATTGTAATCCCCAACCGTAACGCAATAGTCGATGTATTTCGTAAATTGTGTAAATAAAACACCTACTAACTCTTTAGCACATTTATTTGTTACTTTGAACATTAATACCTACGTTGATATTAATATAACTCAAACACTTGACACTGGAAACGTTCCTTTGAGTAATAGCCCATGATAATTGAGGCCACTAACCTCACTGTAAACTGCAGTAACTAAAAACAACAGAGCTTTGGGGCATTCAGAATTTTTGCTGTGTAGGTACAGCTACTAATTAAATTGTTGCCGTTGCTGAGAGGTCTTAACGATTTATACCTACAATCAGACAATATTGTTCCCACTTCTGGGGCACATGCCTTATCTCTATGAGAGAGTATGAGACCTAATCCACCACATGGATCCAGTGCAGGTTGGTGGGTGTCGCATGTCCCCAGATTTTCGGTTCTGGTCCTAAAATTAACTAAAATAATATGCCGGTTGCATATCCTAGGATCTTCACTGTTTTGATAACAGTGGATAGGTAGATAAACAAATTATAAAAAGTAATGTGCCTGACCGGGTTCGAAACCGAGACCTACAAGTCTTGCCTATTACCACCGAACTACCACTACTCTCGTAGACCTAAGAAATTCTAATTAGATTGTTTTCTGAACATCTGCAGGTTGGACCACAATTGGAGTGGGACTTGGACTTTGAGCAACGGATCTTGTCGTCCAGGATTTGGTGAGACCTGTCTGAAGAAACTCCACTACTGCTGGCGAATCTAGAAAACTGGAGGAAGGTAACTTTTATTTGAGAGAACAGGTCCAGAAGGAGGCCGTTGAGCGGAAACTTGGGATGGATCGATGTAGCGAACTCGCTTGGAGAAAAATACGTCCTATTTCACTAAAAATTCGTCCTATCACACAAACCAGGCAGGGTTTCGGTGATAGTATACAGTTTAAATTAAAGCAGGCAGATGTTTGTGGTAGTGCACCTGAGGCCGAGAAACTTTCGAAGGTTTCCACCAGATAACAACAAAATGCGTGACGCCAATTAGTGATCTTTCCGGTTCGGCTCATCCAGGGCCGGATTAAGCATTAGGCGGAGTAGGCAACTGCCTAGGGGCCCCACATCAACTAGGGGCCCAGGTCCAGTACACGCACCAAGAAAACATGTTTCTTCGAACGAGAATTTGATGTGCGTGTGAACTTAAGGACCTCACTGTTATCTCACAAAATACAGATCGTTAAATTTAGTAGTAGAATTAAAACAATTTTAGAACAAATCTGGGAATAAGTAAACAAATATATTAAAAACCACAGCCCTTAATGTGCGTTTCCTCAGTTCACACACGATTTGGTCTGTCAAAGTAAGAAAAGGGGCCCCGAAAATGCCATGACAGAGCCGGATTAACCCTATCATAGGCCCTATGGCAGGCCTATGACAGGGTTAATCCGGCTCTGGACTCATCCGGCGTGTTTCAGGACTTATCGGATCCAGCGCTAAATCATGAACATACGCAGACACGAATCCGGTAAAATCCGGCCGGATTGAATATGATACAGAATTGTAACCCCATCTCCAATGCAATAGTCGATGTATATCGCAAATTGTGTAAATAAAGCACGAACTAACTCATCAGCACATTTATTTCTTACTTTAAACATTAATAACTAAGTTGATACTAATACATATAACTCAAACACTTGACACTGGAGATGGTACTAAGTACGGTATCAACATAAGTACAATATGCCAATTGAGCCAACTACACTACGATCAATTACCATCAACAATAACCACACGTTTGACTTAGTACCTAATATTGATCCGTCGCAGCCACAAGTAGCGATAGGCTTGATACCTTGTTATTGTCTCGACAGCCAGTCAACCTTATCTCCTGGTATAAGGATTGCATGACAGTGGCTTTTTTAATGAAAACAGTAAAAGTCTTACCGCCATTCGGTCCGTCGGGCGTAACTTTTCAAGTCAGGCACGCCACCTACATATATGTTTTTCTGTAGCAGCAAGCCACGCACTGACGGACTACATTTATTTTACTCATTGCAGCTACTCAAACGCAGGCTTGCTTAGAAGTAACCTATTCACTCTTGACTTAAAGACCCCAGGTTATAGCTATCAGGAAATACAGACTGGTAGGGAATTCCACTTCTTAGCTGTACGCACAATGAAAGTATTCCGAAAACGTTTTGTGCGTATGGGTGGACTGTCCACCATGCAGCTATGTGACGAGAAATTGCGCCCGTGGCGATCCACACGGCCTGCTAGTTAATTTAAACAGTGAGCCTGCCAGCCCGTACGGTCTGCTAAATTCATTCTAGATTTTTCACCGCGGCCTAAGTGTAGGCAAGTTGTGGCCGCTGGTAGATCGCACATGCTGAACTGATAAATTCTGTACATCACTCATTGTTTTTAGTTTTAAGTACAAAAATGTATTTTTCTACGGTCTCTGGGGAAAAATTGCGATTTTACCCAAATTTCCGGGGTTTATGAAGTCTTTATCTGGGGCCGGCAATTTCGGTGATGGCAGCCCTATGCTTACCTAAACATATTAAACAAAATATACGTAGTATCTTTGATGTTAATCCAGTACACTCTTTAAAATAACTTAAAATATACCAAATAAGTAATAATAGTATATGTATGCATGGAGGGCCTCATCTGTTGAATGTACCAGGGGCCACAAAATGTATAATTACGCCACTGTTACCCATGACAGTAGTAACCTTAACTAAAGTAGTTTTATTGCATCTACTTAGCAGTTATCTGCAAAGAATATTAAACAGAAAATTTTACTGTCTGTTAGTTCTATCTACAATGAATTTCGTTTTCTCCCGCTTTCCACGCTTTAAATGCGTGATTTTGAAAGGTACCTAACAAAACAATAACGTCAGATGTAAAATATCATTGGGTGAAACCTTAAGTTCTTAATTGTATGATGGCTTTTAGTTAACAACATTTGGTGAGCATTGGCGCTGATAACCAAAGTACAAGCACTGCCTGGTTCAGTTATATATGCTGGATTCTTTTGTTAGCACATAAAATTGCCAAATAAAATAAAATAAAATGTAACCTAGTGCTAGTGAAACAATATTGTTCATCGAGAAGGATATTCGTAGATATTACACTGATAGAGCATTGCTTAAGCAAATAAAAAATAGTATTAAGCAAGGTATTTAAATAGCTTACTTAATACTATTTTTTATTTTATAAATAAAGTAAACATAATATTTATGACACAATTTAAAAAAAATGTAAAGAGCTAAATCATCAGAATTGTCATTGTGAATCACGGTGTATCTTCTTAGCAATGACATGTAAAAGTATTTTTCATCCCCCCATCTCGGAAAGAGTATTTTTGCTCTTCGATATCTGAGTGCAAAAGCCGTTTTTATCCGCTAGAGGATAAAGTAAATTCAATTTAGAACATTGTGTGTGCTAAGTTTGTGAATTCAAAACATCATTAAACCTATTTACTTCTACCTCCATGGAGCCGAATTTATCATACAACTTTTTTTAATTTGTTAAAAACTCAGACTCTGGAACCTTGGTGTACTTACTTTTTTTTAATTTGCTTTGCGCACCTTTTTTTTTTCATTTAGTCATTTCCTCGCTGAGGTGGGATGAAAAGTTACGTGTTGCACTCGAGTGCAAAGATTTTTCACCTCGTGCTCTTTTGATTCCTTCGCTAACGCTCAGGATTCTCCTTCGCTTGCTCGGTCATCAAAATTGAGCACGCGGTTAAAAAGCAACTTTGCACTCTTGTATAACAAATAACTATTTCACTTCAGTAGCTCAAACATGTAGGTTTTGCTACCTACATGTTTGACATACATGACTTGACATGCAACACGTAACTTTTCATCCCACCTCAGCGAGGAAATGACTAAATGCAAAAAAAAATGGTGCGCAAAGCAAATTAAAAAAAAGTAAGTACACCAAGGTTCCAGAGTCTGAGTTTTTAACATATTAAAAAAAGTTGTATGATAAATTCGGCCCCATGGAGGTAGAAGTAAATAGGTTTAATGATGTTTTGAATTCTCAAACTTAGCACACACAATGTTCTAAATTGAATTTACTTTATCCTCTAGCGGATAAAAACGGCTTTTGCACTCAGATATCGAAGAGCAAAAATACTCTTTCCGAGATGGGGGGATGAAAAATACTTTTACATGTCATTGCTAAGAAGATACACCGTGATTCACAATGACAATTTTGATGATTTAACACTTTACATTTTTTTTTTAAATTGTGTCATAAATATTATGTTTACTTTATTTATAAAATAAAAAATAGTATTAAGTAAGCTATTTAAATACTTTGCTTAATACTATTTTTTATTTGCTTAAGCAATGCTCTATCAGTGTAATATCTACGAATATCCTTCTCGATGAACAATATTGTTTCACTAGCACTAGGTTACATTTTATTTTATTTTATTTGGCAATTTTATGTGCTAACAAAAGAATCCAGCATAACTGAACTAGGCAGTGCTTGTACTTTGGTTATCAGCGCCAATGCTCACCAAATGTTGTTAACTAAAAGCCATCATACAATTAAGAACTTAACTTAAGGTTTCACCCAATGATGTTTTACATCTGACGTTATTGTTTTGTTAGGTGCCTTTCAAAATCACGCATTTAAAGCGTGGAAAGCGGGAGAAAACGAAATTTATTGTAGATAGAACTAACAGACAGTAAAATTTTCTGTTTAATATTCTTTGTAGATAACTGCTAAGTAGATGCAATAAAACTACTTTAGTTAAGGTTACTACTGTCATGGGTAACAGTGGCGTAATTATACATTTTGTGGCCCCTGGTACATTCAACAGATGAGGCCCTCCATGCATACATATACTATTATTACTTATTTGGTATATTTTAAGTTATTTTAAAGAGTGTACTGGATTAACATCAAAGATACTACGTATATTTTGTTTAATATGTTTAGGTAAGCATAGGGCTGCCATCACCGAAATTGCCGGCCCCAGATAAAGACTTCATAAACCCCGGAAATTTGGGTAAAATCGCAATTTTTCCCCGGAGACCGTAGAAAAATACATTTTTGTACTTAAAACTAAAAACAATGATGTTTAATTATGGTTTTTATTGACTGGTAACATTGTAGAGAGAAATTTATTAATAATAAATAGGCTTTCTTTTTAATTAATCAACGTAACAAAAACAATAAGATGAAATACAGAGATCATGCTTTTTGGTGACCTAAGACCAATATGTGTCTAAAACTAGGACAAATCCGGGGAAACCCGGACGGATGGTAGCCCTAGGTAAGCACATAGAACTTTCTATACCTTATTTGAGCAAATAATTTATTTTTTTATTTTCGGTGACTTAGTTTTGAAGTAACTTAATATATACTAATATTATAAAACGCATAGCCGTTAGACCACGGGCCCCTTCTCGCTGGAGGCCCGTGACATTTTGTCCATATTGCCTACTGTACGTACTATTATACGAGAGTTCGGAACTTGCTTTTTAAAAAAAAACTATTTTATAACTGGAAACAGAGTTTTATTATATTATTAATTAATATAGAATTAGCACAGAAATAGGAATTGGATATAGTAGAGTTTTAACAGACTTCCGACCCGTACCGAGATTCAGACCGAACTGAGGCTGCAAGCCATTGAATGAAACGTCTAATGCCCGGTTGCTGAGGTACTTTTATCGGTAGTTTATCTATTCATTAGCGCTATTGGTTCGATAACTTACGAAATTGCGTTTCTGAACAACGCAATGTACGATAAACTCCGTTTAAACTTAGGTTAACTTAACTGACCAATCTGTGCCGTTTATCGGTTCCATAACTTTATTTGACGTTTCATTTGTGAACTTTTACTGTACTTTTAGGTTATGTCGTGTTATTTTTAAAATAAATAGCCAGTGAAAGATAAGTGTGAAGTTAAGTTAAAAGATATTTTATTGAAGAACTAACCTATGAATAGCATAATGAATACGAGCAGTTCATCTGAGTCTGATTTGGAAGTGCTGGAGTTTATTGCTGACATATCTATACCCAGAAACTTAAAACGCAGGAGAAATCCTTTCGAAATGTATACGGATGAAGAATTCAAATTAAGATATCGTTTTTATTAGAACACTGTGATACACCTTACTGATATCATCAGCCCTGCTCTCGCTCCTGTTATGAATCACAAATTTACATTGTCTGTGTTAGAAAAAAAATTCATAGCATTATGCTTTTATGCTACAGGTACTTTTCAAGTTATAATAGATGATATTAACGTTCATAAAACAACAGTGTCAAGAGTGGTATATAAAGTAAGCAAAGAAAATGTAAAGCTAGCTAGGAATTACATTTATATGCCAAATGTTGATGACCTTAAAGGCACATTTTTATAATCTAGCAGGCATTGATAAACAACCATTGAGCGTTGTTTAACATTCGACTAGGTACTACGCAGGTACTCCTACTCGTCTGTACAGTACCTCTCTTTCACATTCGGACGATTACCTTTCTTTCTCTTCACTGGAAATACAAGCTCGTTCACATTTTGCCTACGAATATACAATGACGTGAAAATCGCTAAAATGTTAGTTATTAGTATTGATACTTCATCGTCAATGTGACAAATTATCATAATTTAAACTAAAAAGGTGCTTAACCATTCATATTTACCCTAGAAAAAATAAAATTATAAATAAAACTAGTTTTAATGACGATTTCAAACCATAAAATTAATTTTAAACTCTATCTCTTAAACAGACCCATCTAGTGTCAAATTATGGAACTGGCTATCGGTCCAATAGTTATTTTATCGGTCCGTGCGTCTTCAGAAACGCAGTGACAAATAATCGACGTTTAACTGTCGTTTAACTTTATTGAAGCCATAGCTATTGAGAAGATAACTGGGATCTTCAGAAACCGGGCATAAGTTGCTTAAATGCTGATCATCCAGATTGAAGTGATGGTCAGCCATTCTGCTAGCATGGGTAAGGTATAACAGCCCCCCCCAGAAGACTGAAATTCGGGGATTAAAGGGCGAAATTTCAGTAAGTTATACAATTTCTCGTAATCTAGGTAGTGGGATTGAAATGTTTTCAGGTTCGACGTTATTGACGTCATCAATCGCGTCATCGGTATGGGTCGTCGTTTTACAAAATTTAGATTTATATTTAAGAATTACTTTACATAACTTAAATAGTATAAAAGAACTTACAACTATTAAAATACACAAAGTTAATACAGAGTAGTGTGTCCCATATTTTACTAGGAACGGTTTTTCGTCAATAATTTGATTTAAGTCTGAAAGCATCTTATCATTACGTTTACTTAAAGTTAAATCATCTAGATCGATGTTTTGAAATAGAACAGAGGGTATATTATTATCTGAAATAGTTTTAGTAGCTATTTTACAGCATGAATCATTAATGATGCTAAAATCTAAATTAGGGCTAGGAATATCTATATTTATTTCATCCTTAGATGATACAAGTCTCGCACTTTTAGTGTAAACAGTACATCGTTTCGGAGTCTGTAAGATACCAGTTCCGGATACTATTATTTCGCGTAATTCAGAGTTTTCACAATCAATTGACACTTTGCTTGAATGAGATTGCACGAAAATCCACTGGTTATTCACAAGTGGTTTCCAAATGTCTAATTCACCACCAAAAGTTTTAGTCTCACATTGCACGGGGATAGCACTGATTGTTTTAGTTAATAATTCACTTTCACACGTAGGGTTTCCGTTTGTCAATAATACCATAGGTATCTCACACAGAAAGAACTCAGAGCTTATCGTTTTACACTTATCTAAATTATCTAGGTTACAGAAACTTAACTTATCCTTAGAGATAGCAATATAAGAATTAGAGGGTAAGATCAAACTAAACATATTCGGATTACTTGATCCGTGAGGAATAGGTAATGCTAGATTATGATATAAATTGAATTCATCATTAGTAACTAAAGGGATTTGTAAAACAAATACAAGTTTATTCTTATAATAATAACATGCGACCTTGGAAATACTTAAAATTAGATGTATATTATCAAGACTTAGTGTTATAGGAATTTCAGTGTTTCCGGGTAAGAAACGGTCATTGTCAACGAGCTCTTTATATAACTGACCCGGGCTCAGGATGTTTGGATGTAGAATGTTTTGACTACTTATTATAATAGCATTAGTTAAGTCTTCGAGCTGAAACGACAATGTTAGTAAAGAGCTTTCAAGGCTGGCTAAAAGTGAATGAATTTGCGTTTCAGATATTAAAATTGTGGAAGTTTGCGTTATATTATTTATTTGTAATACAAGTTGACTTAATGTACTTTTAAGTGAGTCTTCATAAGTTTTTAGTTTATTAATTGTTTGTTTGTATGATTCTAGAGTAGAAGTCGTGATTAAAATATTTTCTTTCACTAATTCCGCGAGCTTTTTCTCGTGATTTTGAATGGCTTCTATTGCGGAATCGTATTTTGATGCATCGTCTTCGTCTAAGGTACCGAAAACATGTTTGAAAACAGTGCCAATTCCACCGAACCATGCTGAACGTTTACTACGTTTTAATAATAAGTGTGAGATTGAATCATACTCGCGTTTGATATCGTTGTAACGGACCGTAAGGGGAGATAGTATGTTTTCGCATTGAAGGTTGCTTGCCTTTTGGCATGTTATCTTAGTAATATTTAATATTTCATCGATATTAACAAGATGAGGCTTTACAAAGGAAATATCTACGTGACTAACAATATTTAATTGTCCTTTGATTATTTTAAGTTTTCCTAGGCTATCGAAGTATATGCCGGAGCTAGAAGGAAGTGGCTTGATAAAGTCTTGATGCGCATTGATTGAAGCGCTGAAATAAAATGAATAAAATTTATTAGACTATGCTATTGACTTATTAGTAAGTATTTAATCTAAAATGATTTTACTCTTAACCTGGAGTTATATGGACTTTTATAATATAGGATGACTGACTTCAGCGGGTTTCATTTGGTCAAAATGATGAGCCACGTGACGTCTATTAATAAGGAGCGTAGCAGTATGGTTATCATGGACCTTAATTATTTTATATGGCCCCTTCCAGATGGGCGATAGTGCCTTTTTAAGCCTATGATGTGCTTTTAGATAGACGTAATCACCTACTTTGTACTGAGGTGGTGATTTGGTATGTGAGTCGTAGTAAGATTTGGAAGATTCTTTAGACTTTAGTATATTTTCTAGGGCTTTTTCTCTGGTATATTTGAATTTGTGTTGTAGCATTTTAATATAATCGGAATATGTAGTACTAGATTCTCTTTCATATATAGAGTTAGGAATGAAGGGTTTGTGTCCGAATATTAATTCGTAAGGGGTGAATTTTGTAGTGGAGTGCGTGGTCGTATTATATGTAAGCATAGCTGTGTATACGTAAGTAGGCCAATTATCTTGATTTTCATTAACGAATGATTTAAGGTATTCCTTAAGGGTTGAATGGCTACGTTCTAAAGCGCCTTGTGTCTGTGGATGGTAAGGTGACGACCATAATTGTTTGATTTTAAGGAACTGGCAAGTAGTTTTGAAGAGATCGGAAGTGAAGTTAGTTCCTTGATCAGTAAGGATAGATTTTGGAATTCCGAAAAGAGATATAAAATGGATTAGACAATCGCTAGTTTCTTCAGCCGTTGTACTACGTATAGGGTATGCAATGGAGTATTTTGTTAAATCATCTTGTAAGGTCAGAATATATTTTAATTTGCCAGAGCCGGATTCAGGTAAGGGTCCTACTATATCTAATGCTACTCTTTGAAATGGTGCCGTAGACGTAGTGGTGATCTCCATAGGAGCTTTATTTAATTTTCTTAGAGCTTTATTTTCCTGGCATAGTTTACATTTCTTGACGTATTCTTCTATATCACTTCTCATGCCTTTCCAGTAAAACTGTTCTCGGATTCTAGTGTACATTCGTGACGAACCTAAATGTCCAGCTGTAGGGATGTCGTGGTTTTCGCGCATAATCTTAGGTCTTTCACTCAGGGTAGGGTAGATTGTTTTATTTAAATACACGTGAATTTCAATTTTAGTGTTATTAAAAATGTAGGCTAAGATATTATAGATTTTAGTATAGGAGTGTTGGTCAAAAGGATTTTTAAAGTCGGAAATAGCAATGTTTGTTACTTGTTCGGATTCTAGAATTTCGTTTCTTATTTGTTTCAGGGTATCATAGATAGCGGGGTAGGATGATTCGTCAAAGTGGTGAACTTTAGTGAAGATGAAGTAAACAGTTTTATCTTCGTATTTAATTTTCAGGAATCGGTGAAGTTCCTTTTCAGAGTTTAAGATTTCGTCTTGATTTTCAGCGTTTGATAGTATTTCAGACACGTAGGGATTTGACTCGTCTAGGTCTATGGATGTGGGAATTAATATTGTTTTACAGGTCGTTTTTAGGAGGTTTTCGTTATGTTCTCTGATTATAGTATTGCTAACGATTTCCTTTTTAGGAATTGATTTTAGAAATTGAGGATAAGTGTCGTTATTTGGATTTGTTTGTGTGTTAGGCGAAGGAATTTGTAACGAATCGAAGTCAAGGTTAAGGTTTGCGCTATCAGGGCTAATATCGAGATAAGGTGTGTCTACCTGTAGATCTATAAGATCTGGGGGCAATGTTGGTTCGGCTTGTGGTATAGGATTAGACATTGCATTAGAATCGGTGTTAATATCCGGGTTTAGTAAGTCATCGTTATCGAATGAGAATGGAATATGTGGCGGTAGATTTAATAGAGGGTCTTCTAAGGGGTCATTAAATTCGTTGTCGAGATTTGGTAGGAAAGAGTCAGATGTGGTTGGAAGTTCGTCTTCAATAGGGTTGACTGGAAATCGGGATAGTGCATCGGCGTTAGTGTTTGTTTTGCCCTTTTTGTGTGTGATTTTGTAATCAAATTCTTCTAATTTGAGTCGCCATCGAACTAGCCTAGATCCGGGATCTTTACAGTTAAATAGCCACTGTAAAGGCTTATGGTCTGTGACTATGGTAAATTGATTTCCGTAGAGATAGGGACGAAACGCTTTGGTTCCAAAAACGATGGCTAAGCATTCCTTTTCGGTAACGCTATAATTGCATTCAGCCTTATTAAGCGTGCGAGATGCATATGCGATTGGACGGTCCTTTCCTATCGGGCCTTGAGAGAGAATAGCAGAGATGGCAAAGTTAGAAGCGTCACAGGTAAGGATGAAGGGTTGTGTGAAATCAGGATATGCTAGGACTGGTGAAGTTATTAATTTTCCTTTTAGGTTTTCGAAGGCAAGTTGCTGTTCGTTTTTCCAGTTGAATGGGGTGTCCTTTTTAAGGAGGGAAGTTAATGGTTTTGCTAATTTTGAAAAATCGGGAATAAAACGTCTGTAATAAGACACGAGTCCAAGGAAAGATTTTACATCTTTTGGGCATTTTGGTATTGGAAAGTCAACTACGCATTTCACTTTATTAGGATTTGGTTGCACACCGTCTTTACTGATAAGGTGACCAAGATAAGCGACTTCTTTGCATAGAAACTCGCATTTATCAGGTTGGAGTTTTAGATTGTATTTTCTGAGTCTGTCAAATACAGCAGATAGGTTTTGCATATGGCTAGATAGGTCTGGAGAGTAAACTACTATGTCATCTAAATAGACGAAACAGCGCGATCCTTGTAGTCCACACAGGCATGTGTTCATTAGTTTTTGAAAGGTAGAAGGAGCGTTTTTCAGCCCAAATGGCATTCTTGTGAATTGGAAGTGACCTTGGGGTACAGAAAACGCGGTTTTAGCGGCGTCTTCTTTTGATACTCGAATTTGATGGAAACCTGAGGCTAAGTCTAACGTTGTGAAGTACTGGCTTTTCCCAAGTTGGTCTAGAATTTCTGTTATTTGAGGAATAGGATAGGTTTCTCCAATAGTGATATCATTGAGTTTTCTGTAGTCGATGACAATTCTCCATTTTCGTTGTCCCGAGGCGTCTTGTTTTTTAGGGACAACCCAAATGGGTGAGGACCAGGGTGAATTTGAAGGAACTACTATCTTTTGTTCTAACATTTTGTTAACTTGATCCTCGACTTCCTTTTTGTGGCATTCCGGAAATCTATAAGACTTAGTTTGAATAGGGATATCTGAATTTGTTCTAATATTATGTTCGGCGGCTGTAGTATAAGAAAGTTGGTCATCCGGGAGATAGAAGATATCGGAAAAGTCTGTACAGACTTGCAATAGGGCATTGGATTCCTCTTCGTTAAGGTGAGAGATTCTAAGTTGCTTAAGAACTTTATTAGTTCTTATAGAGGCATTAGAAGGAGACAGTGATTCATGAGGGTTTAGATAAGCTTCAGTGTCTAGAGGTTCTATAGTAAGATTAAGGTTGGATTGAAGTATGACGGGCTCTTCAGAGATATTGACAACTGTAATATTGATACGATTATTTTGTTTCACAGTAACAATGCAATTTGCGACTAATAATGCAGGAGAGATGCGTTGATCTAGTATTATTCCTTCTTTGAGGTTAGGGTTATTAACAGTGCATTCAATAACGGTTTCAGAGCGAGGTGGAATATTATATAATGGTTCAGCGAATTCTAAGTTGATGCGATCTTTACCCATTAGCAACACTTCCTGCTCATAGTCAATTTGACAGTTAAATTTTTTGAGGAAGTCATTACCTAATATACCGTCGAAACTAAGACTGATATTGTTTTTGACAACATGGAATTCGTGTTTATAGGGTTCATTCGGTTTGGATTTTTGGGATACTTCCATGTCGAAACTGCCTAGGGTTGATGTTGTTTCGTTTCCAGGGTCGATTCCCTTGATGATTATTATGTTATCGCTTAACTCTGGGATTCTGGACATGCACTCTAGTTTCAGCAGGCTTATACTAGAGCCGGTGTCGACTAAGAGTGACAATGGTTTATCTGCGAGGGTGGTTTGTATTGTTACATGAGGTAAGTATCTTTTTTCTGCATTTTTGTTTATTGTATGTATCTTAATATTTTCTTTATGTTGCAGGTTTTGCAGGTTATCTCGAGCTAAGATACGTGAGTTTGCAGCTGAATTAGAATCAATGGATTTTGTACTGAATTTTAGAAATTCACAGGGTTTAGTATGTAGTTTTGTAGAATCAGTATTTGATTTAGTGGATATAGTATTTGATTTCGTTGATGTAGGAGATTTAGTAGAAATAGGAGATTTTGTAGATGTAGTAGATTTAGTAGACATAGGAGATTTAGTAGATATAGTAATTGTTTTTATTTTTTGATTGATTGATTTAGGAGATTTTGTTGATATAGGAGATTTAGTAGGAGGTTTTGTCGATATAGTAGATTTAGTAGATATGGTAGATTTAGTAGATATAGTATTTGATTTTGTAGATATAGTAGATTTAGGAGATTTAGTAGATATATTACGTGATTCAGGGGAAACAGTGAGGACAGGGGCATCGGCTTTGATATAGTAGGGATAATTTCCCGGGCGACGCCGATCGGGAAATTTTACTCGTTTAAATCGTTATGGTCGACTTCATCGACTCCTTCGTCATCCTGGTTTATAGTAAAAACCTTCCGGGCTGGATTAGTAGGAGGTGTTTGTGTAGGATATAGTTGACGTCCATATGAATTAGAAGCGTTATGTTGGTTTCTGCTGTTGTTGTATTGCCTTTTGCGGCAATTTTCGATAGTGTGACCGATGTTTTTGCAATATCGACATATCATATTATTGGTATTTACTGTGTTAGGACGATCGAGGCGATAGTTTCGTGGACTTGTTTGGAATTCGCGACGATAGTTCAAATTTTTGGATCTATCATAAGTATTATTAGGTGTTGATTTTCTATTGATGCTGGAAATTATTTTTTGTTCTTCGACTGCAAAGCTTATAGCGGAATTGAGCGAATCTGGATTGCGACATCGAACGACTTGCGATATTCGCGGCTGCAGCCCTATAATAAAAGTGTGAAGGGCAAGGTCTTGCATTGCAGCAACACGTCCTGCAAGTTCCGTCTTCTTTCTTGTCGGGATCGAAATATTTATTTCCGTAAGTAGTTTCGCTAAGCATGTTTCGATTCTTAATGAAAATTGGTCAACTGTTTCAGAGAAGCCTTGCTTACAGTCTTGGAGTTCAGTGAGCAGGTGAGCGTAATGTTTCCTTTCACCAAACTGTTGCTTAAGGAAATCGATAAATTGTTCAAAGGATTCGAACTCTTTGAGGCTACATGTAGTTTCAGCTCTGTCAGTTAATTGGCTTTGGATATAATGAAAAAGAATAGGTTTTTGATTTTTGGAAGCTAAATTGTAAGCATTCTGACAATGTGTGATAAAGGGATTTAATTTATCCCTAGAGCCGTCGAATGGTTTGATGAATTTGAATAGAACACCGAGTTCTATTTTTTCTTCGACTTCGAACTTAGTATCTGCTTTGGAAGTCATGATGAACTTTTACAATAATAATTAATATTCAATTTTAATACAATTTACAGTTCAAATAAAACTATACCGAAATTAAACTATGACTACAACACAGGCTTAAGTATGAAACGGCGACAATCACTTATTGTTATCGCGTCCGGGACGCGTAGTCTAAACAATATTACAATGTATGAACATATACAGAGACGACGATAAGTAGGAATGGAATGCGGCTCTGAGTTAATTCTGGTATTCGTTTATAGTAGTTTTTACTCACAGGAACGCCGTAATTATCAGGATGCTCAGCGTCATAGTGACCGCTTTATCAGCGATATCAGCGATGGATGTGGATGTAGTGGAACAGCAGGTCCACTGGAGTAGCTGGTCTCGCTTTGCAACATACGAGACAGGAACAGAGACAGGAACAGGCACTTGTATTCACAATTTAATACACTTTTGGCACTTTTATAGCTTTAGCGTTATGATTTTAGCACTTCTGAAGACGTATTACAGAAACAGGAACAGGCACTTGTATTCACAATTTAATATACTTTTATCACTTTTATAGTTTTTGGTTTTATTTAGTTTTAGCACTTCTGAAGACGTATTCGGGTAGGGGATTTTCGTATCCCACCGCTGCCACCAAATATTATACGAGAGTTCGGAACTTGCTTTTTAAAAAAAAACTATTTTATAACTGGAAACAGAGTTTTATTATATTATTAATTAATATAGAATTAGCACAGAAATAGGAATTGGATATAGTAGAGTTTTAACAGACTTCCGACCCGTACCGAGATTCAGACCGAACTGAGGCTGCAAGCCATTGAATGAAACGTCTAAGTTGCTTAAATGCTGATCATCCAGATTGAAGTGATGGTCAGCCATTCTGCTAGCATGGGTAAGGTATAACAGTACGTATTGTTACGCCACTGATCCTTACCAGTATATACCAATAAAAAATAAAACCCACAATAGCATTATTTTCAGAATTAACACTCACTACCACTCATGTATAGAATTTATCAGTTCAACATGTGCGATCTACCAGCGGCCACAACTTGCCTACACTTAGGCCGCGGTGAAAAATCTAGAATGAATTTAGCAGACCGTACGGGCTGGCAGGCTCACTGTTTAAATTAACTAGCAGGCCGTGTGGATCGCCACGGGCGCAATTTCACGTCACATAGCTGCATGGTGGACAATCCACCCATACGCACAAAACGTTTTCGGAATACTTTCATTGTGCGTACAGCTAAGAAGTGGAATTCCCTACCAGTCTGTATTTCCTGATAGCTATAACCTGGGGTCTTTAAGTCAAGAGTGAATAGGTTACTTCTAAGCAAGCCTGCGTTTGAGTAGCTGCAATGAGTAAAATAAATGTAGTCCGTCAGTGCGTGGCTTGCTGCTACAGAAAAACATATATGTAGGTGGCGTGCCTGACTTGAAAAGTTACGCCCGACGGACCGTATGGCGGTAAGACTTTTACTGTTTTCATTAAAAAAGCCACTGTCATGCAATCCTTATACCAGGAGATAAGGTTGACTGGCTGTCGAGACAATAACAAGATATCAAGCCTATCGCTACTTGTGGCTGCGACGGATCAATATTAGGTACTACGTCAAACGTGTGGTTATTGTTGATGGTAATTGATCGTAGTGTAGTTGGCTCAATTGGCATATTGTACTTATGTTGATACCGTACTTAGTACCATCTCCAGTGTCAAGTGTTTGAGTTATATGTATTAGTATCAACTTAGTTATTAATGTTTAAAGTAAGAAATAAATGTGCTGATGAGTTAGTTCGTGCTTTATTTACACAATTTGCGATATACATCAACTATTGCATTGGAGATGGGGTTACAATTCTGTATCATATTCAATCCGGCCGGATTTTACCGGATTCGTGTCTGCGTATGTTCATGATTTAGCGTTGGATCCGATAAGTCCTGAAACACGCCGGATGAGTCCAGAGCCGGATTAACCCTGTCATAGGCCTGCCATAGGGCCTATGACAGGGTTAATCCGGCTCTGGCATGGCATTTTCGGGGCCCCTTTTCTTACTTTGACAGACCAAATCGTGTGTGAACTGAGGAAACGCACATTAAGGGCTGTGGTTTTTAATATATTTGTTTACTTATTCCCAGATTTGTTCTAAAATTGTTTTAATTCTACTACTAAATTTAACGATCTGTATTTTGTGAGATAACAGTGAGGTCCTTAAGTTCACACGCACATCAAATTCTCGTTCGAAGAAACATGTTTTCTTGGTGCGTGTACTGGGCCTGGGCCCCTAGTTGATGTGGGGCCCCTAGGCAGTTGCCTACTCCGCCTAATGCTTAATCCGGCCCTGGATGAGCCGAACCGGAAAGATCACTAATTGGCGTCACGCATTTTGTTGTTATCTGGTGGAAACCTTCGAAAGTTTCTCGGCCTCAGGTGCACTACCACAAACATCTGCCTGCTTTAATTTAAACTGTATACTATCACCGAAACCCTGCCTAGTTTGTGTGATAGGACGAATTTTTAGTGAAATAGGACGTATTTTTCTCCAAGCGAGTTCGCTACATCGATCCATCCCAAGTTTCCGCTCAACGGCCTCCTTCTGGACCTTTTCTCTCAAATAAAAAGGTTACCTTCCTCCAGTTTTCTAGATTCGCCAGCAGTAGTGGAGTTTATTCAGACAGGTCTCACCAAATCCTGGACGACAAGATCCGTTGCTCAAAGTCCAAGTCCCACTCCAATTGTGGTCCAACCTGCAGATGTTCAGAAAAGAATCTAATTAGAATTTCTTAGGTCTACGAGAGTAGTGGTAGTTCGGTGGTAATAGGCAAGACTTGTAGGTCTCGGTTTCGAACCCGGTCAGGCACATTACTTTTTATAATTTGTTTATCTACCTATCCACTGTTATCAAAACAGTGAAGATCCTAGGATATGCAACCGGCATATTATTTTAGTTAATTTTAGGACCAGAACCGAAAATCTGGGGACATGCGACACCCACCAACCTGCACTGGATCCATGTGGTGGATTAGGTCTCATACTCTCTCATAGAGATAAGGCATGTGCCCCAGAAGTGGGAACAATATTGTCTGATTGTAGGTATAAATCGTTAAGACCTCTCAGCAACGGCAACAATTTAATTAGTAGATGTACCTACATAGCAAAAATTCTGAATGCCCCAAAGCTCTGTTGTTTTTAGTTACTGCAGTTTACAGTGAGGTTAGTGGCCTCAATTATCATGGGCTATTACTCAAAGGAACGTTTCCAGTGTCAAGTGTTTGAGTTATATTAATATCAACGTAGGTATTAATGTTCAAAGTAACAAATAAATGTGCTAAAGAGTTTGTGTGTGTGCTAAGGTGTTTTATTCACACAATTTACGAAATACATCGACTATTGCGTTACGGTTGGGGATTACAATTCGGTATCATGTTCAATCCGGCCAGATTTTACCGAATTCGTGTTAGCGTGTGTTCATGATTCAGCGCCGGTTCCTGTAGGTCCTGAATCACCCCGAATCCGCCGATCTGTAAAGTAATCCCCAGTTGGGGTCACGCATTTTGCGGGTGGAAACCTTCGAAAAACGTACTTCGACTTCTGGCCCACTACTCCAAAAGTCCACCTGAGGCGTATGCCCCTCGGCGACGCCAACTTCTCCTAGCAGGATAGTTACGGTGCATCGATCCGTCTTTCTCCCCTAGTTTCCTCAAGTTTCCGCTTAGCGGCCTCCTTCGGGACTATCAATTTATCACATATGAAGGTTGCTTCCTTCCGATTTTCTAGCTCGGAGTCCCATATTAAGAAAAAAATCCTAGTCTATAGTATACGAGAGCAGTAGTGGCCCAGTGGTTAAAGGCACGACTTGTAGGTCGTGGGTTCAAACCCGGTAGCCACATTATTTTGTGTGGTTTTCACCAGCACCCTGCTGTCGAAAGAAAAAATCGTGAAGGAACTGGCATATCCTACGACCAAAAATCCGAGGACATACGACGTTTGGTGGATTATAGCCCATTCCGTGTTTTATTGCAGCTGACTGTGAGGTCAACGGCCGCTAGTATCGTGGACAATTACTCAAAATGTATCTTTCCTTTGTTTATCGTTATCAGGAGTGTTAACTACTACTCCAAGTAACAATTTGGTCACAAAACCTTGTGATATTAAGACGAAATGGTCGTAAAAAGATCATATTTAAGCAAATAATATGACAGAGTGTTATACCAAAAGTCATAACTGTAGCATTTTAGTTTAATTGCTATTTGGACCTAATGTGAAGTCATACAAACGTCTGTATTACTAACAGTTAGGGCTATCAAGACGTAAGGTGTTTTGGTCATATAGAGCCCTTACTGATGACTATTTAGTAATTTTACGCTTTTTGTATGACTCCACAATGACATAATTTTCTTAAAGTCATAGAGTAGTTTTTATTATGACATTTGTATAACAAGTCATTGATATAACTAAGTAAGGACTTATCTATAACTAATAAGTAATTTTAAAGTCGTAAGTATAACCGTTTTATAACTAAATACCGAGTATTACGACGTTTAATCGATAAATAGTTATAGTTGTGAGCGGACGTAATCACCAAATATTAAAGATGGTTCTGTAGAGGAATTAGTTGAATAATGATAGAATGATAATGAGAGCATTCCAAGTGAGAATATTAATATGGTAAAGAGTAAAAATATTTCAAAAATATTGATAATAATTTTAAATTCCGACTGGAAATATCGAAATGAGCTATGGATTTTAATATACCGCATATTGCATTGAAAGCATTAATAAGTATTTTACATGAAAAATTGCCTTTTGAATTATCAAAAGATCCAAGGACACTATTAATGACCAACGCCACTAATATTACAATTACACCATTGAAACCATTTTACACGATAGAACCCTAAAACAGGAAAACATGGCACCTATATGAAACGTCATTTATATGATTGTTAAGTTAAACAGAGATTAATAGTCGTAAATAAGTCGGATGATGGATGTTAATAACTCGAATTAAAATAATTAAATATAAACAAATTGGAATAGGGCGTTTAAAATACGCCATAAACCTAACACTACATTTGACAGTAAAGAAAATTTCGCATTGGTTTTCGTATCCTTACTCGTATAACACAAAAGGACTAAATAAAACTATAAAATACGGCAGTTTATTACTTAGGTACCTAGTAAATCTTTCAAAATTATTTTTCATTAATGCACTGCACGATCCAACACTATAAAACTTTGTGACGAAAGTGTTATAGTTGCAACCACAGTAAGACCAATGTATCGTACAAGTGTCAGTATTATAACGTCTGTAGGGCGAATCCGTTGTACTAGAGGTGTAAAAATGACATCTAAACGTCTGAAGATTGCTGCATATGACTAAACTATGACTATTATAGGATCAAATAGTCATGAAAAGTGCGCCACATTCGCGTTATACTAATGTTTTTATGACTAACTTATGATTTATTTTACATACAAAATAGTTATAACCAAAAGGTTTCCATGACTTTTGTACGAGTTAATTTTGTTAGGTAGGTACTTGGGGCCTTTTATACACATTTGCGATTACGACAGTTGGATGTCTTTATAGTAGATATGTATGAGCCATTGCGATAATTATCTTTAAGTAAAAAGAAAAATAATTTTCAGTCATAAATATTGGAAGTGTCAAGAAGTGTGGGAATCTGTTTGTGAAATATTAAGCTTTAAAGTGCTAATTTTCGTTAGAGTCAAGTGTGTCCCCCTACCACCTATGTGGTTGTAACTAGGATTTCAAACGCCACGATAGTACCCAACTAGCACAAATGGGCTGCATTAGAGCTTTGGAGCGTATCCGATTATTACTTCTGGTAATAGACGTAAGCGCTAGAGCGTCTACTGCAGACTTAAAGCAGCCGCTTTAGCACTATTTGGGCGCCATTTTATGCAACCTAAAGTTCCATTTAACCTGCACAACGGTTGCATAAAGGTTCCTTAATAGCTATAACGATTTATTAACGCTATACTAAAGCTCTCGTAGCGCTACTTTTGAATGATTTTGAACTACTTTGAACGAATGAATTGATTATAGTTTTTTATTGTATATCTTCAGTTGACATTGTTTGTAATATTTTGGTAAAGTGTTTTCGTCGCCATCATGAAAATAAAACATAAAGAAGTAAATGTTTGTATTCTGTATTAGCAAGATATATAAAGATACTTAAAACGCTGTCCAGTTTACTGTAGATATATAAGATAATTTTCGAGTAATTTTAACGCGCTTTTATGATATTTAAAAAATTAACAAAAGATATGTGATATTTTTTATTTGTTATACAGAATAAATTTTATTTCCGTATTTTTACGTGTCGATAACTTACTATTCGCAAGTGGCCGATTGTTTACCGGTACATTTAATGCACATTTAACTGAAAAACCAATGTATATCAACTCAATTTTGCAAGTGAATTATAAGTTTTCTTTAAAAATCATGGCGTCATTGTACTGTAGTCATAACCTGCAGTTTGAGCTCTAATAACTCCCTTTTGAGAATCATAGTGCTAATTTTCACCCTTCTAACGATTCCAGTGATTTTTGTTCCCCTAGTGCAACTCACAGCCACAAAAAGCTCCTATTTTCCTGTTTTTGAGGTTATAAGATTAATTATTTGTATCCTTAAGTGTATTGTAAGGTGTACAATAAAGTATATAATAAATAAATAAATAAATAAGATCTAGTTACGTACTTATTCGTTTAGCATCCATTTTATTAAATGTTTTATAATAGTTACAAAAGTGGCTGTAAAATGGCGAATGGATTGAGCCTGCAAGGAATGACTATTGCTACTAAAGGCCTTAGTTACACTGATGATTTTTTTGTAACTATAGTATGCATAAGAGTTTCTATTATTTCTATAATGAAACTTATAGTAGTATAATAGTGGTTACTATAACTATAACCTATACAAGTTACAATGGAAACTACTATGCAGCTGTGAGTGGCAGAATGACCTTCGTAACTCTCATATAAAGGTGTAAGTGGTAAATGAGTTCTACCGTGGACTACTGTGAAGGCTAGGGTAGTATTTGATTCAGCTTATAGCACCTTAAGTAACTTTTATAACTATAGACGTTTACGGATGCAGATATGCAACTCTGAACTGCTTTTTGAACCCTTAAAGCGCTATTTTACAGCCCAAAGTAACAAAATAGGCTGCTATTTCCACTAATGTGCTCGTTGGGTAGTACCTACATAGAACGCAGCTAAAAGGAAATCTATAAGACCCAAGTTGGCTTCACGTATTTACGAGTAATAGTCAACCAACTGTATTCTACTCACTTTCGGACAAATTTCATTGAAAATATTTAGATCTAGTTCTTATTTGTGTAAAACAGAGTAGTTTGTTTTTGTTAGAGCATGGTACGAAACTTTCTGTCAGCTAATCCGATATACTAAGAATAGATAAACAAAGTATTAATTCTAAACTAAACAACATGTTTAATTTTTGTTACGTTGTTTTACAAAAGTTGTACAGTGAATACATAAATCTACCCCACTTTAAAAAAACCGCCGCTCCCTACATTTTGCGAGTTATTTGAGCAAAAACAGAAATGATAAGCGTCTTTCTTTTTTCGTCCCTAAAATTCTGCGACTACGCGGGCCTTATGTCCTCAATCTCGGGTCAAAAGTGGACAAAAAAATACCTGTATGTACGATCTTCTGCGATATGACTCAAGCATTTGACTAAAAAACTTGAAGCATATGGCATTAGAGGTAATGTTCTTAATTCAATTAAATCCTATTTAGACAATAGAAAACAAAAGACTGAAATAATTAGAACTAATATAAAAACTAAAAAGGAAGATATATGCTTGTCAGATGAACGTCAAACTACTTTTGGTGTTCCACAAGGCAGTGTATTGGGACCTCCACTTTTTACACTATATATTAACGACTTGCCAAAATCAATTCCCCACCCGATGACTTTATTTGCAGACGATAGTACAGTGACAATTTCTAGAAGCAATAATGACATGATCCAATATAAACTAGACATACATAATACCTTAACATCTATAATAGAATGGCTAAATAATAATAATTTGAAGATTAACTTAGATAAAACTAAAGTCATACACTTCAGCCAACGATTGATAATTGAAAATAGAGACATAAATATAGATAATAAAACTATTGAAACGGTAAATAATACTAAATTTCTTGGACTAATAATTGATAAAAAGCTTGACTGGAAGTCACAAATTGAGAATCTTTGTAAAAAAATATGTAGTTCTGCATTTGCATTACACTCTCTAGCTGCAGTTGTGAATGTGGATACATTAATTACGGCCTACCATGGCTTAGTTGCGTCTCACCTAAGATACGGTATTATATTTTGGGAAAATTCTACCAATGCTAACACGGCATTTAAGGCCCAAAAGAGATGCATTAGAGCGATGTTTGGACTAAAGTCGGATGATACATGTAAACCGTATTTAAAAAAATACAAGCTACTGACTCTTCCTTGTCTTTACATCCTCGAAACCGTGATGTTTGTTAAAACAAAACCCAATTTGTTTCCACGTCTCCAGGACGGGGTACCGCGTAACAGACGGAATATGACCATTCTTCGAGTCTATCCAGCTAAAACGAAACTCATGCGCAAAAGTATCGTCTGCATGGCGCCCACTATATTTAACATTTTGCCTAAACGTTGGAAGGAGCTAAATAGTAAGGCATTCAAGCATCAATAAAAAAGGTTCCTTCGCAAAAGGCATACTATTGTGTCTCTGAATTTGTAAACGAAAAAGTGTTTTCTTTTGACTCTGAGACTTTTTCCTGACATTAATATTATTATATTTTTTCTGTTGACATAAATACTATTGAATATGAATGTAATTAATATAGAATCTGGACATTAATACTAAACTATATTTGACATGTAATACTAAATTGTGAATTGAAATTTTGGATAACAATGATTTTAAATTTATATAATTTCTAAATTTTTCAACTTTGTAGATGCCTAATTGAGTTAATGTTTTGATTATTTGTAATTACTCTCATCAACTATGTGAAATATTTGTACGCCAATACTGATGGCTAAACATGACTGGACTCAAATAAAATAATATCTTGCATGCTCTTGTATGTATACCATGTTTAAACAAATAAAGATCTCTCTCTCTCTCAACGGGATTGTGATTGTGTTACGTTATTGGATACTAATCAGCAATGTTTAACTAGCTAATTAAAGAAGAACGGCAGATCTTGTACCGCCAACTTTAGTTGGTGTTTCGCTATAAGACTTTGAGCACTTATAAAGGACCTTAAAGTAGTTTTTTTTAAGTACTTATTATATTCTTAGAAGTTTGAAAACGTTTAAATAAAAGGATTTAAAAAATTATAACAATAAATAACTAAACGTTAATTTATTGATAACAAAACGCAATACACATTTTCAAAACTTGCCATGCGTAAACTAAACCATTTAACTTGATCACAAAATGTAATGAATAAAATATTTATTACATTTTGTGATTTTTACATGAATTATCACGTAAATGTACGTAGGTAAATAATTGATAAGAATAATCGATATCAACATCCAGCATGACTATGGCAATGTTTTATTGATATTTCAAGAATATCATGTGTCACTTTCACTGACTTTCACTTGTCAATGGGGTTGGCAACTGTCAAAGTGGCGCTAGCAAGTAACAAACTGGAACATTTGATATTTTAATTATTTTCATAATGCCAAAGATCTGTGAAGTACCTTTTTGTAAGGAAATCGGTGCTCATGTTTCCTAAAGATTTACCAATGGCAAAAAAGTGGCTAAAAGCCATAAGGAGACAAAACTTCAAGCCGGAAAAGAATTCGAGGTTATGTCGTAAACATTTTTTGGAAACAGATTACCATGGAACTAGTATTTATACAGGTACCTACGTCATTAATCGTGTTCTAAAAATATTCAGCATCATAATGAAAATGTGTTCTTTAACCTTTATGATTGTTTCTAGGTGTTGAAAACAAGCACCGTTACGTGAAAAAAACAGCTGCCCCAACAGTGTTTCCTTGGACTACTAAAACTCTTTCACTAGAAGCTCAAGCTCGAGAAGAGCGGTTATCAAACCGGAATATTAGAAAGTCACTCTTCGAAGAGACAGACATATCAGCTGTGCAAACTACCAGTTCAGAAGATTTGAAACACCATTAAGTTTTTGGTGGGGTCAACACCAGGACTCCTGTCTTATTGTTCACAAGGTTATGGAGGAGCAACAAGTGACAGGCATATGATTGAACGCAGCTTATTGATTTATTTGTGTGATAAAGGTGAGTGTCATGGCTGATAGAGGGTTTAATGTCCAGGACTTGTTTACAGTGAAAAATGTGTCAATTAATATACCCACTTTCTTGAAAGGCAGATCATAGTTGCCAGGTTTTGTATTAAAGTGTGATCAGAGACTTGCAAGTCAAAGAGGAATATTGATATCACATGGGAAGATTAATAAGCTTAACAAAAACTTATAAACTTTTGCAGTTAGTCTCATTTTATGTGCATTTTGCCTCTGAGATATTTTTCATTAATTGTTTAATGTTGTGTAATTTTAGGGAAATGAATGTAGATAATAAAAAGAAATTCAAATAATTATGTTCATAAGTTTTATTTTCACACCTTAATGGCTAATAATTTACTTTACTAAAGGAAATAGCAAAAATAAATCATAATACAGGTACAGCTTATTTATTATTTATTTGTTTTTTAATTAAATCATAATTTTTGTATAAATATGTGTTCAAAATTGCATGTTTAAAATAATTTTTTTAGAAGTTATCAAGTTTTTCTAACATCTCTGAAATGAATTCCTCATCTCTTGAAACATATATTACTTCTAGGTTCTTATATGTATATACAATTAAATTGCAGAATGATCTATTAGTACAATATAGCTGGCCTAGGCTGGCTTTTTTATATCATTAACCAGATAGGGGAGTCACTGGTGTGATCATTGCATCCCTGGTGGAATACGGACATTTCACTTGGATAATTGTGTCATGTCCCAGTAGGCCGTCTGGTGAGGCACCTAAATATGGTCTGTGCTTGCTTATGTATATTCCACAATTCTCAATTGTTAACCCATATTTAGTCTCATACTCTTTTATAGCAGCGTCTTCATTCATTATTCCATGGGTTGTTGCCCTTGATGTAAATAGTCTTTTATTTAAGAGTCGCCTGCTGTAACTTGCCTTCGATGAATCTCTTAAGTGGCAAACTGTGTGGAAGGTGCTGGCAGTAATGCGGTGTCTCCGCTCTTCATACCATACTGAACAGTTTTTCTGTCCTCGTGTGAGCTGCTCAAGATTATTGATGCTTTCTTCACTGATTTTTGTTAGATATAGTTTCTCCAGAGTTTCATTATCAGGATTGTTAGCTGTATAGGCATGATCTGCTCCAATAGCATAAGGATTTGAAGGATCAATTAACTGCTTTAATGGCATTGTAGAATTTGGGTAATTTAATATTAGGTTTCTGATTTTATTGTTATATTTTTCTTTGTTAATATTTTGTGTGGGATAAGGAATAAACCTTCCATCAGGTTGTTTTCTTGGCAATTTGTGTGCAGCTATGGGTGATGCTGTAAATTGACCTTTGGACATATGAAAAGTCTGCAACCTTTGTGTACACACCTGGAGAAGTAACATTATCTTTTCATGCACCATGTGGTCAACTCCCCATAGGAATACAGCAACATTTGGCTTGAATGCCACTTCCAGCAGGATATTCACAGTGTGATTCCTGTGGAGTACCATTTTTTTGGATTTTTATATCTACCTCATACTGCAGAACTTTCATCGTTTTTTTGCAGGAACCTTTTATATTTAGTTGAGTCGCCTACAGTTGTCGCCCTTGCCAAGATAAGGTATCGGGACTCATATAGGGCTTTGGCTTCATCCAATTTCTTATTAATACTGTAACAAAATATTTAACCGTAAATCTGTTAACTTACATATACATAAGCTCATGCATGTTGCCGGGGCCACACATTGGACATAATTTGACCCATGATGTAGCCTTGGAGCATAGGCTCCAATGCACCTTTCATGGAATTTATACCTATTTTTTTTTGGTACCTATATATGACTGACTTAGTTACAGTTATATCACTTTTTATACTGAGGTAGTAATGATTTAAAATAAGGATACCTAGGTACTTACAAGCAAAAATATTGCCTTATATGCATCTTTGTTAGTGGTGGTAGTGCAGTACTGCTATTAACGTCTGGATACCTGCTGGACTGAGGAACATCCATTAAGGGATCATCGTGGCTTTGAGTTCCTATATTTCCAAAGTTAAAATTCCAGTCGTACAGCTTTAATCTGTAAACAATACGAGTAAGTTCAGTCTTGATAGAAAAAACTTAATGGCAGTAGTTTGCAGGCTTTTACTTTCGATAAAACGTTTTGTATCAAACTACATTAGGAAAACGAGAATCAAGCTAACAATCACTCTATCAAAATCATATAACTAGAAGAGAAAATGTAATACTTTTATTTTTAAGGTTATACCTGTCGACAAGGTCTGCTTTCCTTCCTCGTAAAGATGCACCTCGTTTCTTCAATTCAGCTTTTAAATCACATAATCGCCATGTCGAATACATGTTTTTCAACAACAGTTCCTTTCAATAATAAAAAAAACGCAGTCAACAAGGCAAGCCAAAACACAACAAACATTTGACAGGTGAAATAGTGATGTGTCAACTCGAATTGGGCTTAACTCGATTCAACTCGAGTTGAATTCTCTGTAACTCGATTTAGTCGATTTGAATTCTCCCGCCCTAGCGCGTCAGCCGAATGAGAGACACTGAGATGGCGCGAAGTTTGCCGATCATTTATGACTATATTCATTCATTAAATTCGCTACAAATGTCAATTATGTCAATGTCACAACAACACATCATTGCATTGTTGCAGATTTGAGGTTATTTTGGAGTGCCGGTTGTTATTAGAAGTGAGATATACTAGGTAGAATGCGTACTGAGTCTTAGAAGTACGCGTCCGCACAAATACTTATTCTATAAACTAGGTCCAAGAGTATTTAGGCGTCTCGAGTCTATTGACGTTTCATTGAGTTTATTGAAGTTTTGACGTCGTAAGGCGTTTCGAGTTTATTGACGTTTCGAAGTCTTAACGCGTATCGATAAGCGTATAAAATGTAATCGATAAACCATAATCAAATCTAAATTAAACTAAAATCAAATTAAAAATCAATTGAATTATTATTTAAAACTAAGATAAAACATATTGTACATAAATAAAATATTACGCGACTACGCGAGTGAGTATGGTATGTAGTCCGTCAACTGACAAGTATCTACGAGTAGGTACATACCAGACTCGGTGAGACTCGGTCAGACGCCATACGCCTAAATACTCGAGACGTGTTTATGTGGTGCGCACAGAATAAGTCTGCATGTCCAGTCACATACCTGTTCCAAAAGCCTGTTGCAGTATATACGTTTCATCTCTAGTTGTTATTGTTGTTAGTTTTTCGAATTATTAGGTACTGTATAGAAAAAATGCCGGGACCTAAAAGGAAATCTGTTGTTTGGGATGTATTTGAATCGCCAGTGAATGGACATGCTAAGTGCAAACTTCAATAAACTCAGAAACGTCAATAGACTCGAGACGCCTAAATACTCGTGGACCTAGTTTATAGAATAAGTATTTGTGCGGACGCATACTTCTAAGACTCAGTACGCATTCTACCTAGTATATCTCACTTCTAATAACAACCGGCACTCCAAAATAACCTCAAATCTGCAACAATGCAATGATGTGTTGTTGTGACATTGACATAATTGACATTTGTAGCGAATTAAATGAATGAATATAGTCATAAATGATCGGCAAACTTCGCGCCATCTCAGTGTCTGTCATTCGGCTGACGCGCTAGGGCGGGAGAATTCAAATCGACTAAATCGAGTTACAAAGAATTCAACTCGAGTTGAATCGAGTTAAGCCCAATTCGAGTTGACACATCACTATTTCACCTGTCAAATGTTTGTTGTGTTTTGGCTTGCCTTGTTGACTGCGTTTTTTTATTATTGAAAGGAACTGTTGTTGAAAAACATGTATTCGACATGGCGATTATGTGATTTAAAAGCTGAATTGAAGAAACGAGGTGCATCTTTACGAGGAAGGAAAGCAGACCTTGTTGACAGGTATAACCTTAAAAATAAAAGTATTACATTTTCTCTTCTAGTTATATGATTTTGATAGAGTGATTGTTAGCTTGATTCTCGTTTTCCTAATGTACTTTGATAAAAAACGTTTTATCGAAAGTAAAAGCCTGCAAACTACTGCCATTAAGTTTTTTCTATCAAGACTGAACTTACTCGTATTGTTTACAGATTAAAGCTGTACGACTGGAATTTTAACTTTGGAAATATAGGAACTCAAAGCCACGATGATCCCTTAATGGATGTTCCTCAGTCCAGCACGTATCCAGACGTTAATAGCAGTACTGCACTACCACCACTAACAAAGATGCATATAAGGCAATATTTTTGCTTGTAAGTACCTAGGTATCCTTATTTTAAATCATTACTACCTCAGTATAAAAAGTGATATAACTGTAACTAAGTCAGTCATATATAGGTACCAAAAAAAATAGGTATAAATTCCATGAAAGGTGCATTGGAGCCTATGCTCCAAGGCTACATCATGGGTCAAATTATGTCCAATGTGTGGCCCCGGCAACATGCATGAACTTATGTATATGTAAGTTAACAGATTTACGGTTAAATATTTTGTTACAGTATAAATAAGAAATTGGATGAAGCCAAAGCCCTATATGAGTCCCGATACCTTATCTTGGCAAGGGCGACAACTGTAGGCGACTCAACTAAATATAAAAGGTTCCTGCAAAAAAACGATGAAAGTTCTGCAGTATGAGGTAGATATAAAAATCCAAAAAAATGGTACTCCACAGGAATCACACTGTGAATATCCTGCTGGAAGTGGCATTCAAGCCAAATGTTGCTGTACTCCTATGGGGAGTTGACCACATGGTGCATGAAAAGATAATGTTACTTCTCCAGGTGTGTACACAAAGGTTGCAGACTTTTCATATGTCCAAAGGTCAATTTACAGCATCACCCATAGCTGCACACAAATTGCCAAGAAAACAACCTGATGGAAGGTTTATTCCTTATCCCACACAAAATATTAACCAAGAAGAATATAACAATAAAATCAGAAACCTAATATTAAATTACCCAAATTCTACAATGCCATTAAAGCAGTTAATTGATACTTCAAATCCTTATGCTATTGGAGCAGATCATGCCTATACAGCTAACAATCCTGATAATGAAACTCTGGAGAAACTAAATCTAACAAAAATCAGTGAACAAAGCATCAATAATATTGAGCAGCTCACACGAGGACAGAAAAACTGTTCAGTATGGTATGAAGAGCGGAGACAACGCATTACTGCCAGCACCTTCCACACAGTTTGCCACTTAAGAGATTCATCGAAGGCAAGTTACAGCAGGCGACTCTTAAATAAAAGACTATTTACATCAAGGGCAACAACCCATGGAATAATGAATGAAGACGCTGCTATAAAAGAGTATGAGACTAAATATGGGTTAACAATTGAGAATTGTGGAATATACATAAGCAAGCACAGACCATATTTAGGTGCCTCACCAGACGGCCTACTGGGACATGACACAATTATCGAAGTGAAATGTCCGTATTCCACCAGGGATGCAATGATCACACCAGTGACTCCCCTATCTGGTTAATGATATAAAAAAGCCAGCCTAGGCCAGCTATATTGTACTAATAGATCATTCTGCAATTTAATTGTATATACATATAAGAACCTAGAAGTAATATATGTTTCAAGAGATGAGGAATTCATTTCAGAGATGTTAGAAAAACTTGATAACTTCTATAACAATTATTTTAAACATGCAATTTTGAACACATATTTATACAAAAATTATGATTTAATTAAAAAACAAATAAATAATAAATAAGCTGTACCTGTATTATGATTTATTTTTGCTATTTCCTTTAGTAAAGTAAATTATTAGCTATTAAGGTGTGAAAATAAAACTTATGAACATAATTGTTTGAATTTCTTTTTATTATCTACATTCATTTCCCTAAAATTACACAACATTAAACAATTAATGAAAAATATCTCAGAGGCAAAAGGCACATAAAATGAGACTAACTGCAAAAGTTTATAAGTTTTTGTTAAGCCTTTTAATCTTCCTATGTGATATTAATATTCCTATTAATATTCCTCTTTGACTTGCAAGTCTCTGATCACACTAATACAAAACCTGGCAACTATGATCTGCCTTTCAAGAAAGTGGGTATATTAATTGACACATTTTTTTCACTGTAAACAAGTCCTGGACATTAAACCCTCTATCAGCCATGACACTCACCTTCATCACACAAATAAATCAATGAGCTGCATTCAATCATATGCCTGTCACTTGTTGCTCCTCCATAACCTTGTGAACAATAAGACAGGAGTCCACCTGGTGTTGACCCCACCAAAAAGTTAATGATGTTTCAAATCTTCTGAACTGGGGAATGCCTTCTCTAGACCATTTAGAGATAATGATAATGCAGAGCAGTTTGTTAATATTATTTTTGAGCGCCTGTTTTTGACTAACAGCATCGCAGAAATAGTTGCTCAACAGAATTTGAACAGGCGTGATTCTCTTTTTATATCTATAGATAGATGGGGCATCTATAACCTTTCCGCAGCTATCCATGGATGAGCTAATGTTATTTGCACGTGTTATTTACCAAATATGACAGGCACGCTCATATGTTGGTGAGCATTTCCGCTTCCATGGGATTTATACTTTAGAAGTATCAAATGAAAGGATAAATGGTTTAGAAGGAATAGACCCTATGTTGCTTCGAGCTAAAATAAAATCCCGACATTCATCAAGCAAAACTTATTTTGTTTTTATAGTAGCAGAAAATAATATGAATGGTCGGGAAGTAATCTAAGTTATTGCTGTAATTGTATTGTTGGCTTAAGAACTGTGGGGTGCTGCTCGCATGTAATGAGCATTATTTGGTACTTGAGTTGTGCTCGCCATGAGGGTATGACGCGACCTGCTCCCTTCTTAGATGAAGTGATTTTGTGAACATTTTGAATGCATTAAAATAAAAGCAAAACTATTCTTTTATTTTACTGAAAACTATACAACATAATTATATTAAAAAAGGTTAAGATAGTATGCACCTTTAATTGCATTATTGCATAGAAATATTAGTAACCGTGTTCAACTTTTCTTTTCACTAACTTGACACAATTTTGTTTAAGGAACCAGCAAAGCCTTAGATGATCACACATTACAGCTCACACAAAAAGTTCTAAAATCTAGAAACATTTAGATTGTTTGTATCGGTATCTGTTTGTTGTATTACTTTTAATAAAAGGGATAGAGTGACATCCTTATTTACGGAAAATATGAGGTTATATATTGTTATGAATAGTCTATAAACCTCGGTGAACATCTTGGCTGTTCGTAACGTCGACAGGATCCTAATATGTAATAATAAATAAAAGGAATAATAGTGACTAAGAAGGTAACGTTTTAGCTCGTAAACAAAGAAAATAATACTCTCTAACGAGAGCTCGTAAACAACCACATTGACAGTCAACTGTCATCTTACCAACCTCAAAATGTAACCTCTCATGCATAAAATAAAGTAAAATAACTTTTGAACCCAAACTTCTAGAAATCGGATAATTTATATTCTATTTATTGACGATATTATCTATCGAATAAATATAAAAACAATACCATTCGCGAAAATTAAAAGCGGTACAAAACTTCCATACTAGCCCGCCATTGTCTTTTAAGACCTTATAATGAAACCGGGGTAAATGTCGGGATCGGCTTTAAGTAAAACGGTATGTAGTTGAGTACTAGTGTTTTGCATGGAGTGACTGCCTCTCAGGACTCTACTACCCAGTAGCCTAGGGATATCATGCTACCCAGGTAGCATGATATCCCTTGGCAAGACTGGTATATGGTCCCATTAGAACATAATTATCAGTCTCAATCAGAAAGCGGCATAATTTTCATTCGGCTCGATGTGAACTGGTGAATCACATCAGCAGTCCTAGAGTAATATGAGCGCCGATGAGTAATCGTGACGTCATTTTGTAGATACAGAACGCTGTTTTCGCCGTTGAGTAGCAAGACTCGTTAGCTCAGTAGGTTAGAGCACCGATATAATACAAATCTTGACCATCGGAGGGCGGAGGTTCAAATCCTTCACGAGTCAACCTCTTTTGTAAATCTTTTTCTTATTTCTGAATATAATTAAAGCATACTTGCATTAGTTGCCATAGGACCAAAATATTACGACTATTTCAAAATGATTCTCATACCTCATGATAGTTTTTATCTGTTACTTTCTATTATAATTGCAATAATATATTACTTGAATTAATTTCTATTAGTTTTGATTTACCTATAATAACGGTGTATTATACTGAATACAAATTTATTCCATATTAAATTGTTAGGTAGGCTTGTTTTACCATTATTTTATGTAAACTAAGCAAGATACAAAAACTTATTTCTATTTTAGGTATTTTAATTATAATAAGGCAAATCGCCTCATAAAACTACGAAGATACCCGCAGAGGAAAAATGTTTATGTGGCCTATACATTGCTATATCGAGTCTGGGTGTTTGTAAAAATGCACTCAAGATATACCTAGAGTGAGGCATTGACTTAGAAAAATGTTTTTAAATATCTAGAAGACATTTCGAATAATTTCGATGTCTAATAAAATAACAGATAACGATGCATTTACAAAGGATCATTTTAAATCTATTCATTAAAACCGTTACACGAAAGTAAGAAACAAAATTTAGAAAGTAATCAAACGGTATTTATTAAATAAATAAAAACAAAGAAAAAAAAAGATTTGCAAATTGCGTAAATATAATACTTTTACACATTATTTACATCCATTGTTACCATTGTAAATTTATACTAGATGAGGCCGGTGTTTCCTAGTTGCCTACTTTCACGAGAACCACCACAACAACTGAGTTAGTTGCGGTCAAAGTTATATACTCTCTGGTTGCGGTGTTTCTTCTCAGCGTCTCTTTTGAAGACCATCCAATACAACCGACATTTAAGGGCAGCTGAAGGAACAGAGTGGGCTTTTAGTCAGTAGAAGTCTGACACTCCCTTCCGCTCCACCTAGAGCTGGAGAAGTCATTCGATGATTTTCCCACCCGGAAAAAAGAGTACCATGTTTGTGCTTTAAAACATCATAAGTTCTTATCCACTAACGAGAGATGCAATATATCCCACGTCATAACACAAGATAGCCACATCGTTACACTTTTATTAAAACTTTTCATCTAATTAACTTTTCGTTCTCGTTTATTTTGCCACTATAAAGCGAATCTGGGTTACCAGAATCAAGCAAGTGTCGTATGGCGCGCGTAACTTTATGTCAAATTAAAGGGTTCTCAAAAAGTTCTTACTCTAATATAAGTCGAACGTACACGGGAAACTCCTATAAAAATATTGTCTATGTACCGTCAAAGAGGATTTGTTTATTGAAGTTCTTAGTAATTGCTTACCGAGGTTAGTTTGTTGATGGTGGGTGACGGTCATCTTAACATATCGTGATTCGTCTGTGCTTAGGAGAGCACGTGCTCCCGGTTGTCATTTGGACGTCTTTTACAGTTTTTTATTTATTATATACTTTAGTGTACACCATACAATAAATCTATGGATACAAATAAATTAAACTAGTGTACAACGGGCGCTCTTATCGCACAGGGCGATCTCTTAACGGAGACAGATTAAGGGCTATCAGTGTACAAACATCATAATATTAATTGAACATAATAATATAAACTACATACAATACCAAAATCAAATACTGATAAATATTACATGTATAATTGAGAAAGAAGGGGAAACGTTATAGGTATAGGTAATGATCCTTCACCATTCTATTTAACGCTGGTAGCGTTTGAGCAAGCCTCACTTCTATTGGTAATGCATTCCACAAACGAGCTGCTTGTATAGTAAAAGATTTGTCAAAGAAAGAAGTGGAATGCATACGAATACTTAACTCTAGATTTTCGGATGATCTCAAGGATCTAGAATGCGTGTCACAGAGAAACTGAAAACGTTCATTAAGATAAAAAGGAGTAAAAGAATTAAAGAGCACATTATAAAGTAAAGAAAGTAAGTAAAGATTCCGGCGAAACCTAATAGGAAGCCATTTGAGCTGAGCACGGAAATCAGAAACGTGGTCATACTGCGCAAGCCAAATATGAACCTGATACAGAGATTTTGAAGTCGCTCTAGCTTGTCTATTTGGTCTTGGGTCAAGTCGAGATAGCAGCCATCAGCATAGTCTAGAATAGGGAGAAGAAGAGTCTGTGCAATTGCAATGTTAGTGAAGATGGGAAGAAAATTACGAAGGCGTCTTAAGGAGCCTGCAGAAGCAAATACTTTACAACTAACTTCCTGTAGTTGTTTAGTCCAAGAAAGGGTGTCGTCAAAGTGTATTAGAACCGGTAGTCAGAAGCCAAAAGATCTGGCCAAGGGTTATCGTGTTACCTAGGTACTGGGTTTTGAAAGTCAGATAGACAGTAGCTCTTTGGAAAACTCTAGTACTCAGCTGTGTCTGATTAGACTGGGTGTCGATCTTAACATAGTTTAGAAATGCCTAAGCAGATAATGATAAATAGTGCTTAAACATAAGCCTCTATGAGAGTGAATGAAAGCGCCAAAATCAACCACGTGGGACCAGTATAGATTGTGGAAGGAAAAGGTACTTACAGGAAGATGTAAATTATGAGTCCCTTACGAGAGGAGAAAGAATTTGAGGATTTACCACACAACACCAGTAATTTATCACTTTTTAGAGTTTTGGTGTGAGCGCGGGCGCACGTAAATACTTGTTGCTAGTAAGCGAGTGGTTTTGCGAGTGAGAGGGCTTGGGTTGTTCCGAATGAACGGAACAGGAAAGAGTAGTAAGGAAGCGATTTGGAATGGGAGATTCTTCTCAATTGAGTTAATGAGTGAAGTGTAATATAATGTTGCAAGTACGCGTTTATGATAAAATACTAATAATAATAAGTATAGACAAAATAATGCGAATGGCGCATACAGATTGGTGGATGTCACCTGTCTCCGAACTTTTCGGTTGCAAGTATTTTTTGTTTCTCACAATGTTTTCTTTCAGCATTTTAAGCGACTCCTCTTTAAACGACGGAGATAGTGGAAATTATACAAAATAATGCCTGCCCGGGTTTGAACCCTTGACCTACAACTCCTAACTTGCGCTTGTAACCACTGGGACAGGACTGTTCTCACTATATGTCCTGATTATGACTTCAATAGTAAAGGACATATCTAAACCTTTATTGCAAATATCCTAATGGGAAAGTTGTCTCAATCATAAGGCCCACAGCCTTATGATTGAGACAACGCGGGTTCGGACCCCACCCATTACACTAATTGCCGTGAATCCACTCCAGACACAAGCATATTTCGCTTAGTTGGAGGGGTTAACAAGATTGCTAGAAATGTGAATACTACATACATTGCTGTTTTAAGAAGAGGAGAGTGAAAAATTTTCACTTTCCTCTTCTTTAATGAAAAATACTCAACCACAAATTCTTAATTTAGATATTAGCCGTAACGAGTACGCGCCACACAGAAGTCGGATGATCTTACAAACAGTAATAGGAATTCCAGGTATACCGTCCTATATGAACAACGTACAAGATGTTATAATATTATAAGAAATCCCTAGTTTAGTTTCTTGTTGGGTTACTAGCAAAAACATTGTATACAAGTCGGAACAGAAATGTTCTACCAATATTAGATACGTAATGATAATGAACTATAATGACTAACAAAAACACAAATACACATATTTCAATAAGTATTATTCTTTTCTTTAGATTATAATGCTAAAGGTAAAATTAATGTTAATAAGGTTACCGAGTTCGGAAATATTATCTGCCGGTCTTTTCTTTATAGGTTCTTTCAGGAAACTTCTAGAGAATTTTCTGTTATTTATCGTGGCTTTAATTATTATAGCTAATAAGAATTACAAGTAGGGTGATTAAGGCGGCCTAGCTTTTGAAGAAAACAAAGAAATAAATTCTGTTTATTTAATATAGCCTGTCAGGAAACTATTTAAAATAAATATAACATGCTCTTCACTGTTGTACCAAATAGGTCCAGTAGTTCAGAGTAAAATGCCAAACAACTAGAATATGAGCTAGAATATTACAACTTTTAGAATTTGGAATCTATTGTTATTGTTTATATTTATCACAGTAGTGACGAGCATTCGAACTACATGTCCTGTCAAAATCCTGCTTTTTATTTTGTATTGTTTTTTATTCTATTTTTTATGGACGTACGTTACTTCGGTTTCGATATAAGTTTTTTCTGTTCTCTCTCTAATTCTGTTCTTTCTCTAATTCATGTCTTAAATTCTGTATGTAACTGTGCTTTTATGTGTTGTGTTTTCTGTTTGATATCCAATAAAAGTTTGAGATGAGACAACCCAGAGTAACTGAAGGAGCAAGGTGGATTTTTAGTCAGTAGAAAGTACAAGAGGAAAGAGTCATTTTTTAAATTTTAATAGGCTCGCGTTTGACCACCATCTCACCTGATGGTAAGCGATGATATACCTGGTCAACATTAATTACTTTCACGCAAAACGTATGTTCTAGCAATTTCGGTTATACATTATTAATTTCATTGTCAGCATCCGCAGTCATTTGTAAGCACTTATGTAACACACTAATTAAGTGTTAAGCTTCCAACTTAACTATTCGCATTAACATAGAAAGCGAACTTAACTTAGGTCTTTTCAATGTAGTACGAAGATCTTACTCCAAAGTTACATTAGGCACTATAGCTAAGTAATTAGTGAACAGCTTTAACGTTAACAAGAAGTACCTACTTGAGCCAAGTTTGTGATGAAAATCGATAGTGCGTACTTAGAGAACAACGTGATTATGGTTGACGCTTAGGCACGAAAATAGTAAATTTGTTTTTGATGACCGAGGGCAGATTGTGTAATTGCAGCCGATGTGGAGTAAAATATTCGAGCCAGGCAGTTATGGAGCTGCGCTGGATTTTCTAGGTAATGTTCCCGGTGGTCAGTCTAATGTTACAAATTAGATAACTATCCAATTGCTATAAGATCACGGGCTGACAGTCTCATTTTTCGGCACGAGTGTGAAAGTCACTTCATTGCGTGCTTGCTGTAGAGTTCAAGCCGAGTGTATAAAAAAAAAACAGAGACACCCCAGTTTAGTTTAATTTTTAAAATTATTTGAAATGAAATAAGATACAATTATCGAAAATTGACCGTTATTTTAATTATTTAGAATTTATCGTGAAATAAAATTAGAAGCTAGAAAGCTTCTAATTTTATTTCACGATAAATTCGCACTCCGTATAAACTTTAATTGTGCCAAATTTTATACTCCTCCGTAATTTATAATATATATAAGTCTGCGTAATTATTGTACAAAAAGGTACACAGTTTTTTTTTTGATTTGGCTAACGATTTTTTTTTAGCTTTAAATGATTGATTGTTTGACATATTATTAGATATTTGTCTGATGTCTGGGTTAATAAAACGAAATAGGGCCTCAACAAATCTGCCAACCCTAAGGAAAGTTTAGATAGTGAATAATACAATGAAATACCTTCATTGTGCGTACGGCTAAGAAGTGGAATTCCCTGCTGGAGTCTGTGTTTCCCGATAGCTATAACCTAGGAGTCTTTAAGCCAAGAGTGAATAGGTTACTTTTAGGTAAGCGTGCTCCATCTTCGACCACATCATCACTTACCATCAGGTGAGATGGAGGTCAAACGCGCACCTATTTACAAAAAAAAAGAAATGTCAGAGAGTTTGAAATGTGTCACTACTCATCATCATAATTTCAGCGGAAATATGCCAGTCAGGAATATCTTCTAATAACGCAGCATTCCTCCAGCATCCCACTGTCACTTTCGGCCTGCTGTGGTTGCGGGAATGTGTGAACGATATTCCGCGGCCCGGAACGCAAGAGTAAATGAAGGAACGAGGGGTGATTGTAGTCAGTAGAAGTCTGACACTACCAACTGCTCCACGCTGAGGATGGAGTCATTTGAATCGATCACGCAAAGAAACTCCCAGCTCTAACTTAACTCTTTCCATTTCCCTTTGAGTGACTTAAGGCCTTCTGATTTTAGGCTCACTGCGAGCGAATACGTAATAGTTTCATTGTAACCTCTTTGGCTCTTTGATTTGATCCCTTGATTGATAAAAACACAAGCAAACACAATATTTAGCAGTAAAAATACCGAGATATATTAATATAAATGAAAAAAAAAAACATTTTGCAGTAAACAATTAAAAATATCTATAATTCATACAAAAAATCGCCAGCAATAATTCAACAAATACCAACGGTCCCGTAAAACTCGTTACGCGGAATCCTCCGTAATAATTTGCTGGCGGGTCGGTTCGCAAAATTGCTGCCATTGATATGTCGCAGGCTAATTGGTGAAATCGTTATTTTGTGACAATCCCAGATTTAACAAAACACAAGGTAAATATTTAAATAAATTTTTAAATTTTGCAGACAATTGTAATATCTGTATAGTTCAACATGCTACGAGTGTTATAATTTGAGATCATTTAACAAAGGTAGAAATCATAACCGGTGACTTCGTATTTCGACTTCCCATATAAATCGCGATCCCGTAGGAATTCCGGGATAAAAAGTAGCCTATGTGTTATTCCAGGATGACAACTAACTATTTACTATTTTTTTTTCAGATCCGTTCAGTAGTTTTTGCGTGAAAGAGTAACAAACATCCATGCATCTAGACATCCATCCACACAAACTTTCGCATTTATAATATTAGTAAGAAGATACTAATATCGCCAACTTTGATGTATTAGAAAACCCACGATAGTCGCTATATATCGGTACTAGTACATATTAGTAGCGGCAAGTAATTCAGGTCTTGTATTTTTTTCATAAATCCTTATAATAGTGGTGTTACAACAATCATGGTTTTCATTTCAAATAAGCCGACATTATTCAAAGATCGCGGTAAATTTTGGAAAAAACGCTTTCTCCACTCGTCCTGCGACGGATACATTCGAATAAATGTTTGCACCAAAATTCAGTAATCCCATATACTGGGTTGGAGTAAATTCGTTTTCCTTTAAGTTACTGGATGAAGGCCAATTTGTGCAATCTTCGTGCTATTTCGCCATTTGCGGCCGTTTTTGGACGTCGAGTGCGGTGGGATGCGGGCGGTTGCCTGTTGCGATTGTTATTACTTCAATTGGATTAAAAGGACTAGAATGGAGCATTGTGGATGGTTTAGAATTTCTGTTTTAAGAGGATATACATACTGAAAATGTTTGGGATTTTATCTGTTTCAAGTATCAAGTTCTGTTTAGCAATCAATTGTCTAAATTGCGAAATCTATCCTAATATTGATGAATGTTCATTACTCAATCACGATACGCTTAACAGATCTGGATGAAATTTGTCACAGCAATTTATTGTGTCGAATATCAAAAATTGGCCAAGTGCGAGTCAGACTCGCCCATGAAGGGTTCCGTAGTAACTATAATACTATAATATATTATGTATATTTATTTGAAAAAAAAATAAACTTCAAAATTTCGTAAAACTAGTTTATTTATAATTTTTACAACTACGCCAAATAACTTTGTTTTTCATAGTGTTTGTATGAATTACAAAGTTATATTTGCGGTTTTAGAAAATATGCTGTATCTCATAAACTGCAGACCCGATCTAGTTCAAACCAATTTTGGTTGAAAGATTACATTAAGATCTATAGCATATATTTTTTTAGATTTTTCACTCCATAATTATAGAAGTTATAGGGGGGGAGGGGGGACACATTTTATTTATTTATTTATTATATACTTTATTGTACACCTTACAATATTTCTATGGATACAAAAAAAATAAACTAGTGTACAATGGGCGGTCTTATCGCACAGTGCGATCTCTTACAGACAACCTGTGGATGGACAAACTTAAAGGAGACAGATTAAGGGCTGTCAGTGTACAAATATCATAATATTAATTGAACATAATAATATATATATAATAGTCGGTGTCTTTAGTTTTGTATTTTCGTTTTTGGCACCGACTTCCGAAATTAAAGTTATTTTTCACTTTGCAGTGTTTTTTTGGGAGTCGGTTTAATTTTTTGGTAAAAAGTTTTTATTTCACTCTTTTTAGTTGGTCTATTTTTAATTTACCTAGTTACAAGAGCCTAAATGTCAACTACTTATAACCTTTTACAAAATATTGCTTTTCCCAATGCTGGGCCGTTTCTCTTGGTACTTCACCATCAGCTCTACATCACCATATGAATTGTGACGAGCATAAAGTGCTTAACATCCATATTCAAGTAATCGAATCGCAATCCACTCAATACTTATTATTGAGTAGTTTCGGCGGCCATCTGTGGTCTTCATCATCAGTTCCACTTCCTCAAATGGTACTTTTTGAGAGCAACTGCACAAGTTACTATAAGAAATACCCAAAACGTCATAGGTAGGTGTGCCTATAATACACACATCAAAAGTGTCTAGGGATCAACACATATTTTTGCAATAACTTTTCTCCTGATTGATATTAATTAAAATTTTCTTTAAGGATTCATCAAATAAAGTGTTTTCGTTTGTCACAGTAACGATAAACCAAGTCACCTTTGCATTAATAAAGAAATTTGCCATTTTCCTAATAAAGGGATTTTTGACATTTGAACCACTAACATTAAAGTTCGAAAAAAAGACTGAAATAACAGTTTTCTTTAAAATTTTATTGGGTAACTTAAACAATTAATAATCCGTGTTTCTACCGCGAACACTAACAACACAAGAACATCGGTTTGGCATACTCAAAATGAGTTCATCGAAATCACGCTGTGGAATGGCCGCCCATGTTCGTTGCAACAACAAAAAAAGGTCTTCTTGCGACTGGATACCCTCCATATTCGGCAGAGCTCTTCTCTGTAGCATATCCCATGCATGCTCAATCGGGTTCAAGTCTGGCGACTGAGCAGGCCAGAGCAGGACATTGATGTTAGCTGCGGCGAGAGTCTGTCTTACAACTCTTGCGGTGTGCGGTCGTGCATTATTTTATTTTATTTTATTTTATTTATTAGGGACAAAAAACAGTTACATGCCAAGCTTAATAATAGATTCTTAAATTAACACAAAAATGAGATATACTATTATACTTAATCTATTCTATATCTATGTTACTACACATGTAACCCACACCATTGTCCACGAAATCACAAAAAAAATAATAAAAGAAAACAGACATATAGTTTGCATCATAGGTAAATGATAATTAAAAAGAAGGATAAAAAGGTTATACATACTTATGAAGTTAGTATCTCTATTGCTCTTGCCTTAAAACTATGTTTAGAAAGAGTAAATATGTCAAGCTCCATGAAGTACGTGTTGTATGTATCAACAAGGCGACGAAGAGGCACGCGCACCCCGGCATTAGTCTTACACGAATTTGTATGGAATAATCGAGGCACACGCACCCCACGACACATGACAGATCTAGGTACTATATAATGTAAACCATTTGACAATGGAATGCAGTCGAATCTGTTAGTACATATTCCATGCAGCATCATTACACCCAGTAGAAATCTTCTAGATTCCAGACTAAGAATATTATAGCGTTTCAATAATAGTTCATAGGAGACTTTAGGACGATAACATTTATAATTCATAGTACGTAAATACTTTTTCTGAACAATTTCTAGCCTATCTTTGTACTTATCATATAGGGGATCCCAAATTTGGACGGCGTATTCTAATTGCGAACGAATTAGAGTTGTATATAATGTTAAGAATGTAGAGGGTCGTACAAAGTTACTTGAAGATCTCATCACTAGTCCATACATCTGAAATGCTTTTTTTACAATATTGTCAATATGAACATCAAAATGCAGTCGAGAGTCAAGCGTAACACCCAAGTCGCGGACAAATTGAACTTCTTTAAGTCTAATATTATTTATTGAGTAATTAAATTTTATCTGATTTATATTTTTAGTAAAAGATATTGTGTAACATTTAGGAAGGCTGAGGAAGAGTTTATTTTTGAGGCAGTATTCATAAAATCTATCAAGGTCGTGTTGTAAATAATGGCAGTCACGAATGTTTTTACAGGTAGTATAAATTTTCATATCGTCTGCATACATCAAGAAATTTGTGTTGATAAAACATTGTTTTATGTCATTGATGAACAATACAAAAAGAAAAGGGCCTAATACTGATCCCTGAGGTACCCCGGATTGAACAACAATAGAGTCAGATTCATGCCCATTAATGACGATCTTTTGAGTCCTATTGTAAATATATGAAGCAAACCATCTCAATAAATTGCCGCGAATGCCATTAAAGGCAATTTTTTCCATAAGGAGGGTGTGATCCACCTTGTCAAAGGCCTTCTGAAAATCCGTGTAAACTGCGTCAACTTGTACCCTGCGATCCATATTCTCAAAGAGGTAATTCACAAAAGTCATCAGGTTAGTGGTGGTAGAGCGCAGTATTGCGTTTGAGCGTTGAGGTTGCCTCTGATCCAAATCAACTCAGTTCTTCCGCCGATCCAAATACCCGCCCATACCATGATGGTTCCACCACTATAAGGATGGACTTCCTGGCAGGATTTTAATCGCTGTTGGCGTCCAGGGGTTCTCCAGTGTCGTATACGTCTTGTATCCGGTCTCATACCAAAACGAGACTCATCAGAAAAGCACACGAAACGCCATTGTTCTTCTGCCCAATTTCTGTGTTCAAGAGCCCATTGATATCGAATCCTACGATTGTGCATTGCTATAGGTGGTACCCGTAGCGGTCTTCGGGAATGAAGGTTCACTTCATGCAAGCGGTTTCTGACTGTTTGGTCGCTAATTAAGTTCCCTGAAGAGTGATGAAGCCTCACGGCTAACATCATGGCGGTTATTGTTGGAGCTCTTCGAGTTAAGATTTGAATGTATCGGTCTTGTCTCCGTGTGGTGCAGCGATACCGTCCTCCATGGCGCTCAGCCACGGTACCAGTGCTTCGGTAACGTGTCCAAAGTCGACTGATAACACTCCGACTTGTATTCAGAGCTAAAGCCACAGTACGTTGCCGGGAACCAGCTTCTATCATTCCCACGTCTCTGAGCATTTCTTCCCTGCTTAAATGACGTCGCCGCTCCATAATAACGTTGGTTTTAATCAGTAGTAGGGAAACAGTAGCACTAATAATGTCTTCAATGCGTTGTATGTTTTTATAGGGAAAATATTGACAGCTGATTTTCATCTTTTACTCGAATTTGATTAACAGTTCCTGTTTCAAATTATGAAATGCACCAAAAAGGATCCATATAAATTTATAAAATCATAAATTTATTACAAAGCCACATCTCAATCTCAAGAAATCCGCATAAAAATGCTTGATCCCTAGACACTTTTGATGTGTGTATTTGAAGAGTTCCCTCGATTTCTCCAGGATCCCATCATCAGATCCTGACGTTTATGAAAATGGGACGATGGTCATAAATAAAAATAAAAAAAACTCTCTCTTTCCTTTAACAATTAATATATCATTTGTTTTCACGTGATAAACCCAGTAGCGCACAACAATATAAACCGATAAAATTTCCGATAAATACGTCCGGTTGCGATTTATAAATGCGGAAAACCGTTGACATAAATTGTCCGAATATAAAACCGGCGTTGGCCCAAAACATGAAAATATCGGTATCATAATTAATTTACACCGTCGATCTTATTTCCGGGTTTGGTATCCAATGAACAAATTAATTGAATTACACTCTTGTTATTAAAACGGTTACGGTCATGACTTTTAGTTGGGATTACAATAAATAAATGCTTTTCAAACAAATACGTTTCCATTTTGTTTTTATCTACGTTTGACTTATATTATTTTTTTATACTATATTTTGTAAAATGTAAAAAATTAACATGGATTGGTGGTACTGTCTGATTTAATTAATTATAGATTAAATTAATTAACTCATCGCTTAACATCAGGTGAGATGGTAATTAAACGCAAGCCTATAAACAATTAAAAAATAAAAAGAATAAATAAAATAATGAGATTAATTATTTTTATTCAATTCTAATCCAGACATTACTCATCCACAAAAAAATATCTACCTACTACAATCACTATGAGCAAACTAAGAATATATGTGTATACAACATGTAATTTAAAGGGTATATACATACCAAGTACATGGCTTCTTTGGATGATAACAAACGATATGGCAAGGGTTTTGTAATCCTAAGTCTACGTGTGTAGAACTTATTACAAATTCCAATACACTGATACCAGAGACCGAATTTTTCAAATTAAGTAGAACAAAAATAATTATCGTGTAATTGGTAAGTGACGTGGAAAGTTATTGACCCTCGTAGTGCTGTGACACGTTTGTTGTGTTATGGTACAATAATTTGGTATCAATTCTTTGAGTCAGTTATTTTGTGCTGAAACTGTGCATAGAGACTCCATACCAAATGTTGTTTTCAGCCCTTTTGGATAGATATGGGGTTTTCGTTACACGTTGTATAACTGAAATCAAAGATTGGAACTTTGCGTACGTTAGAGGCGGTAACTTAATTTATACTATTTCATAATATTATAAATTGGAAAAGTTTGTTAGTTTGTTTAAACGCCCTAATCTTCGAAATTACAGAATGGATTTGGATGAAATTTGGCATAGAAGTAGCTTGAAGCTTGCAAAAGAAGGAAGATTATGTTTTTATCGTGATGAAATCCACGGGAGCGAAGCCCCGCGCAACATCACCACACTCCTCTCTTTTACTTCCATGTTATGCGTTGTTATTTACATAACATAAAGTAAAAGAGTGAATTACGTTACATTGATTGCATTTCACAAAAGGGGTATACATGTATATTCTCGCTGAACTGTAAAGTTGGGGAGTAAAAAATACTGTAAAAAAAGAGAAATATTACAGAATATTAAACATATAAATAATAATTACCAACGTACCACTTTTTGAGTGCTTTTAAAAATCTACTGCCTACTCGTACGCCGCGATGAAAAATCTAGAACGAATTTAGCTGACGGAACTGGCTGGCGGGTTCACTGTTTATTTTAACTAGCAGGCCGTGCGGTCCGCCACGGGCGCAACTTCATATTAACATCGTTACATGGTTCATATTCCACTCATATGCCCAAAACGTTTCGGGAATACTTTCATTGTGCGTACAGCTAAGGAGTGGAATTCTCTACCAGTCTGTATTTCCTGATAGCTACAACCCAGGGGTCTTTAAGTCAAGAGTGAATAGGTTACTTTTAGGCAAGCCTGCTTTTTCTTCGACCTCATCATCGCTTACCATCAGGAGTGATAGTGGCCCTTAGATGATGCAGAGGGCGTCAACAGTAGTCCTCCATCGCGTACGGTCTTGAGCTTCACGCTTCATTCACTCCACGTTAACCCAATGCTCATCGCTTCTGCCACCACAGTGCGATGCAAAGTTTGTCGGGGACGACCACGCTTCCTTTTCCCCTGAGGATTCCAATCTATCGCCACTTTAGGTATGTGATCGGAATCCATCCGGAGTGTGTGGTCAATCCATTGCCATGTACGCCGTGGCATTTTCCCAACAGCTCTACATGAGTAAAAAACGAAAAAAAAAACATACACATAGGTGGCGTGTCTGACTTGAAAAGATACGCACGGCTGACCGGCGCACGGTGGGCTGGAATCGTCAAGTGGGGACTTAAGGATTCAAATGAGTATTTTTGAATTTTATGTACTAATACAAATATTTTTTGTTATTTGTAATTTTTTTATACATAGCATTTTTCGAGTTATAGACCCCTAAACTTTGTATGAAATATTAATCGGTTTTTGGTTAAATCTGACATGTTTCAATATTGTATTACAGAAATATAGCAAAAAATCTAATTATTGGTAAACATTCTACACCGCCCTTATGACGTCATTTATTTTTCACGATACTCACTCACACCACCCTTATGACGTCATTTGTTTTAAACAATACTCATTAGCGCGCGCGTCGTCCATTGAGTGCAGCAAAATGATAACGTGTCATTATGTGATTGGATGATGAATAGCAGGTAAAAAATGACACGGTTACATTTGAAAAACAACCATCCTCAGTACGTTGTTACACATCGTAATAAACGCACTATCCTCACATTTTCGGAATACTAATACTATTTATTACGTAAAAATGTTCGATTTGGTGTCAAATATTGATATTGTTGTGCTATTAAAGGAAAGTGGAAGTTTTAAAAATAAAAGTGTTTTATGTAGTGATATTAAATCTAGATTAGTCCCCACTGTGTTAAGTAATGAAAACGATAAAACGCTAAAAGCGTTTTGTGCAAAATATTGCTATAATCTGCAAAGGAGATGGCAAAATGCTCATAGCAAAAAGGAATTGTTTAGCAACAATAATAGCGAATGGTTATCATCGGAAATAAACTGGCCTGATTTCATTGTAAGTGCATTTGAAAGAAACTAAGACTCTGTTCGTAATACATCAAGTGAACATGAATCTCCAGCAAAAGTGTCTAATGCCACGTCAACGAATGTAAGTCCAAGAAAACCATTTTGTGAATTAGGACCTAAGCAAAAAAGAGACGTGCAGAACATATTCATACAATTATGACTACAGAGGAAATATCTCATGCATATATTATGAAATTACGTGAGGATGGTAATCAAGGAATAGCTGAAATCCTCGAACACCTACTTAAAAATCCACAGGATGTGCAAAAAGCCAAAGATAGTCTTTTAGGTAAAAATGAAAAACCTAAATTTACTCCAGATGAAGCTTTGGGACTTGTTTTGTCCCTTAAATTAACAAAGTGGCAACACAGTACTTTAAGAAAAAGTATCAAAGAGAAAAATGTCGACATGTTCCCTTCCTACTACAAGTTGCAAAATGCAAAAGAAGAATGCCACCCGCCAAAGGATGATATCACCTTAACAGATACAACTGCTAGAATAAAATTGCAGCCTTCTATTAGATATAACCGCCAAAAGGATATTCAAAGCAATCAATATTGATAGCACAGACTGTAAGGAGTTGACAATGATAAGCAAATGGGGAATGGATGGTGCCTCGAATCAAGCAAACTATAAGCAAAAAATGACAACGGATGACAAAGAGGACAGTGCTTCGACAGATGATTCAAGTATTTTTTGGGTAGTTTAGTACCAATACAAATTGTTTCTGAGGAAAAAAATATCTGGGAAAACGACTCACCAAATTCAGCATATTGGTGTCGTCCAATATTTTTCAAGTTTAAAAAAGAGAATAAATCACCGATTTTAAGTGAGAAAACCGAAACTGAAGCGGAGATAAATGAATTGAAGGAAACAGAAATTGGAGAAATAAAAGTCTCACATTCATTATTGCTTACCATGATATTTGGTAAAGCAACATCAATCCCCTGTGAAACTTCAGCTTAACGATGTGACATATGTAAAGCTGTTCTTACAGAAATGAATAACTTGTCTTTGTTATTGACTAAAAACATTGATACCGACTAGTACAAATATGATTTATCATCACTACATATATGGATACGTTTTATGGAATGCATTCTTCACATAGCCTGTAGACTGGATTTCAAAACATGGGTTGCAAAAGGTGAAAACAAAGTTTTGATGGAAAATAGTAAAAAAAAAACATTCCGGAAGCTTTTAAAAATCAAATAGGCCTTTTAATAGATATTGTAAAGCAAGGACATAGAACTACTAATGACGGGAATACCGCTCGTAGATTTGTCTCAAATACAGAGATTGCTGCTGCAATTACTGGTGTCGATGAAAACTAAATAAAACGGTTTTCAATCATTTTAGAAACAATATCTTCAGGTCATAAAATTGACACAGTGAAGTTTAAAGAATATACGGAAGCCACCATAAAATTATACGTAGATTTATATGAGTGGTATCACATGGCTCCAGTGTGCATAAAGTTCTTGTTCATGGAGCAGCTATCATTGAAAACTTGGGATTAATTCCGATTGGAAAGTTATCGGAAGAAGCGGCTGAATCTAGAAATAAAGACTTTAGGTGATATCGCCAACATCATTCAAGAAAATTCTGCAGAAGAGCTAATAATGAGGTTATTTTGAATAATTTAATAATTAGTTCAGATCCTTCATCAGATTCAGATCATCAAAACGTCATAAAATGATACGGAAACACAAACCATTTTCAGAAGAAGCGAAAGCCATGCTTCTATTATCTCCAACATTTGAAGATGATGAGCGTGAAAATATAGAATTTGTAAATCATTTAGAGAACGAATCTGAATCAGAATCCGATGAAATTGTCTAAGTGATAATTTTGTGAGTGCGTGTGTGAGTAAGAGTGTGCGTATGAGTGGATTAGGCCTCCTGGGGACACCACTGATTAAAAAAACGCGCTAAGTTCTCTACCTCAAGGGTGGTGTGGAAAAGGGAATGAAAAACAATTTTCTCCAAAATCGAAGAAAATCGAAGCAAGTGATATATCGGATAATTTGCCTAAAAAATAGCACAATTGAATACCGAAAGCCGTTTTTTGAGAACTCTTGAGAATTAAAAGTTATTCATATAAAATCAAATTTCTCCATACAAAAATAAATTCAAATTGATATAACTTTAAAAATATTAGGTATATACAAAAGTCGCAGAAGAAAAATGTCTTGTATTTAGTGGTAGATCACAAAGCCGTTATTATCTTTTTTTAAATTGCTCATCATGTTTCGTGAATCCCTAAGTCTATGAAAGCTTGATTTCGGTCCATCGTGCGGCGGAGCGGTAAGACTTTTACTGTTTTCAGTAACAAAAGCCACTGCCATCCAATCCAAAAAACGCCTACTTCTCCGAGCAGGATCGTTACGATGCATCGATCCCTGTTTCTCCCCTAGTTCCCTCAAGTTTCCACTTAGCGGCCTCCTTCGGGATTATCAATTTATCACATATGGAGGTAACTTCCTTCTGATTTTCTAGCTCGGAGTCCCATACATCCTATTCTACAGTCTACGAGAGCAGTAGTGGCACGACTTGTATGTCGTGGGTTCAAACCCGGTAGGCACATTATTTTGTGTGGTTTTCACCAGCAACCTGCTGTCAAAACGGGGAAAGAAAAAATTGTGAAGGAACTGGCATATCCTACGACCAAAAATCCGAGGACATACGACGTTTGGTGGATTATAGCCCATTCCGTGTCTTAGAGAAGAGGCCTGTGTCTCAGCAGTGAGAACGATATAGTCTGATTATATTATCTACCTAAGTTTAGGTAAGTAGGTATCAGTCGTTAAGCCCTCGCAACGACTGTAATTCAGTGCGGTTTCGTTATACTGCGACCGTTTAATTAGCACATAGCAAAACTTCGGAATGCGAACGCTCTGTTGTTGTTAGTAATTGCAGCTGACTGTGAGGTCAACGGCCGCTAGTATCGTGGACAATTACTCTAAATATATCTTTACTTTGTTTATCGTTATCAGGCAGTGTTCACCTTCTATACACATTTGCGATTACGACAGTTGGATGTCTTTATCGCAGATGTGTATGAGCCATTGCGATAATTATCTTTAAGTTAAAAGAAAAATATTTTTTTTAGGTTACACACGTAAAGAGGGAATGATGAATACATCAGTCATAAATAATGGAAGTGTCATAAAGTGCGGGAATCGGTTTGCGAAATATATAGCTTTTCGTTAGAACCAAGTGTGTCCCCCTACCACCTACGTGGTTGTAAGTAGGATTTCAAACGTCACGATAGTAGTACCTAGATAGAATGCAGTTAAAAGAAAATCTATAAGACCCAAGTTGGCTTCACATATTTATGAGTAATAGTCAACCAACTGTATTCTATTCACTTTCGGACAAATTTCATAGAAAATAATATTTAGATCAAGTTCTTATTTGGGTAAAACAGAGTAGTTTGTTTTTGTTAGAGCATGGTACGAAACTCTCGGTCAGCTAATCCGACTAGTACTTGGCGTTGTAGTAAACTACGGAACCCTACACTTCGTGTGGCCCGACACGCACTTGGCCGGTTTTTATAGATAAACAAAGTATTAATTCTAAACTAAACCACATTTTAAATTTTTGTTACGTTGTATTATAAAAGTTGTACAGTGAGTACATAAATCTACCCTACTTTAAAAAAAAATCGGTTGTCTGTAAAGTCGGTTTACAGACGATAGTTGAACGTGACAACGTCATAAGAAAATACTGATGGAATGGTTGCATTTTTCAAAAGAAAATTTTAATTTATTTGTTTGATAGATATTTTGTTGTAACATTGTTCGACTCTGCCCCTGAACGAGATGAAGATGTAGTTGTCGCTTCAAGAGAACCAATGGCAATAGCCAAATTAGCAGCTTGGCGTAATCTGTTGTTGCGTTGTCTTTCGTTTTTTGATTTTCTCGCAGCAGCCGCCTGAGCAGGAGTTCTAGATGCTGCGATACGCTGTCTGTACTCATGTTTTTTTTTGTGCTTTCGATTTTAAAGCAGCGATTATTGGCTGCGCGAATGGCGTTGCTAAAGTATATTTAATATCGAAAGAATTATTACCTTTATCGCCGCAATTATCGTTGCTATAAACAATTGACACCACATTCACTTTCACTGCACTTCATACTTGACGAAAACATGTAAATGTATTATTGTATAGCAGCTGTCCACGCGGACGCATCGCTCACTCAAGTAGGAGAGAGACAGATGTCGAACGCTGCCGAACGCGGAGGCCGATTGTGCCTCTTTGTCGCTCGTTTCGCGCTCTCGCTTGCACTTCAAGCCTGCTGACCTGGCTCTGAGGCGTTCCATTTAAGAATGGAACGCCTCAGAGCGAGGTAACGCCGCATGAGTCATGTATTTTCGTGCGTGCAGCTAGCTTCATCGAATTATAAGACGTTGTCACGTCAAAAACAGCCGTTCTTTACATTATGCGAGTTATTTGAGCAAAAAACAGAAATGACAAGCGTCTTTCTTTTTTTTCGTCCCGAAAATTCTGCGACTACGCGGGCCTTGTCCTCAATCTCGGGTCAACGGGATTGTGATTGTGTTACGTTATTGGATACTAATCAGCAATGTTTGACTAGCTAATTAAATTTAAGACCTTATAATTAAATCGGGGTAAATGTCGGGATCGGCTTTCAGTTAAACGGTATGTAGTTGAGTACTAGTGTTTTGCATGGAGTGACTGCCTCTCAGGACATCTAAATACCCAGTCGCTGGGTAGCATGATATCCCTTGGCAAGACTGGTATATGGTAATATGTACAAATGACAGTCGACAGTCACCCATTAGAACATAATTATCGGTCTCAATCAGAAAGCGGTATGACGCCATAATTTTCATTCGGTGCGATGTGAACTGGTGAATCACATCAGCAGTACTAGAATAATGTGAGTGCCGATGAGTAATCGTGACGTCATTCAGAGGATATAGAACGCTGTTTTCGTACTGGAAAAGCATGACTCGTTAGCTCAGCAGGTTAGAGCGCCGATATAATTCAAATCTTGGTCATCGGAGGGCGGAGGTTCAAATCCTTCACGAGTCAACCTCTTTTGTAAATCTTTTTCTTATTTCTGAATATAATTATTGCATACTTGCATTAGTTGCCATTTTTTTTTAACGTGGTAAAATTATCAAATAAGTCCTCCCACTCCAGGCAGGGTGGGAGGGACTGTCAGACTTTTACTGACTAAAATCCACGGTGTTCCTTCAATAACCCTTTACATACCGGGGCCACGGTAACGGGATGAGTCCCACGACCCCGGCAGGCTTCGGCCCTCTGCAGAGGGGGCCTCGTCATGTTGCTGACGCTCTTTGAGGCGCGCGTGGAACACGACGCGCCGTCGACCTGGGCATGGTCCACGGTCGGACAGCGAGTTGCCCTTTACTCGCTGTCCGCATGCCCGCGCCTACGGTGGCCGGAGATCGTCGGCCGACGTCCGACGTCCGTCCGCCGTGGGCGTCTACCACTGCGGCTGGGCTAGAGGGAGGACGCCATCCTCTCCCTCACGCGGCCCGCCTCCTCCTTCGGAAGCATGACTGCTTCGCAGAAGGAGGCGACCGCTTCCCACTCCCTCTCGCCCCGCAGCATGGCCTCGACCAATGCCGGGCGCGAGAGGTGCATTAGTTGCCATAGGACCAAAATATTACGACTATTTCAAAATGATTCTCATACCTCATGATAGTTTTTATCTGTTACTTTCTATTATAATTGCAATAATATATTACTTAAGAATTAATTTCCTTTAGTTTTGATTTAACTATAACAACGGTGACTACTGAATACAAATACTGAATACAAATTTATTCCATATTAAATTGTTAGGTAGGCTTGTTTTACCATTATTTTATGTAAACTAAGCAAGATACAAAAACTTATTTCTGTTTTAGGTATTTTAATTATAATAAGGCATTTCGCCTCATAAAACTACGAAGATACCCGCAGAGGAAAAATGTTTATATGGCCTATACATTGCTATATCGAGTCTGGGTGTTTGTAAAAATGCACTCAAGATATACCTAGAGTGAGGCATTGACTTAGAAAAAAGTTTTCAAATATCTAGAAGACATCACAATCATAATCACAATCATAATTTCGATGTCTAATAAAATAACAGATAACGATGCAATTACAAAGGATCATCTTAAATCTACGCATTAAAACCGTTATACGAAAGTAACAAACAAAATTTAAAAAGTAATCAAACGATATTTATTAAATAAATAAAAACAAAGACCAAAAAGATTTGCAAATTGCGTAAATATAACACTTTTACACATTATTTACATCCTTTGTTACATCGTAAATTTATACTAGATGACGCCGTTGTTTCCTAGTTGCCTACTTTCACGAGAACCACCACAACAACCGAGTTAGTTGCCGTCATAGTTATATACTCTCTGGTTGCGGTGTTTCTTCTCAGCGTCTCTTTTGAAGACCATACAATACAACCGACATTTAAGGGCAGCTGAAGGAACAGAGTGGGCTTTTAGTCAGTAGAAGTCTGACACTTCCTTCCGCTCCACCTAGAGCTGGAGAAGTCATTCGATGATTTTCACACCCGGAAAAAAAAGTACCATATTTGCTTTAAAACATCGTAAGTTCTTATCCACTAACGAGAGAAGCAATATCTCCCACGTTATAACACAAGGTCGTTACGAGCCACATCGTTACACTTTTATTAAAACTTTTCATCTAATTAACTTTTCGTTCTCGTATATTTTGCCACTATAAAGCAAATCTGGGTCACTAGAATCAAGCAAGTGTCGTTTGGCGCGCGTAACTTTATGTCAAATTAAAGGGTTCTCAAAAAGTTCTTACTCTAATATAAGTCGAACGTATACGGGAAACTCCTATAAAAATATTGTCTATGTACCGTCAAAGAGGATTTGTTTATTGAAGTTCTTAGTAATTGCTTACCGAGGTTAGTTTGTTGATGGTGGGTGACGATGATGTTAACATATCGTGATTCGTCCGTGCTTAGGAGAGCACGTGCTCCCGGTTGTCATTTGGACGTCTTTTACAGTTCTTTATTTATTATATACTTTAGTATTCACCATACAATATATCTATGGATACAAAAATATTTAACTAGTGTACAACGGTTGCTCTTATCGCACAGGGCGATCTCTTAACGGAGACAGATTAAGGGCTGTCAGTGTACAAACATCATAATATTAATTGAACATGATAACATAAAATACATACAATACCAAAATCATATACTGATAAATATTACATGTATAATTGAGAAAGAAGGGAAACGTTATAGGGAGAGGTAATGCTCCTTCACCATTCTTTTGAACGCTGGTAACGTTTGAACACGCCTCACTTCTATGGGTAATGCATTCCACAAACGAGCTGCTTGTATAGAAAAAGATTTGACAAAGAAATAAGTGGAATGCATACGAATACTTAACTCTAGATTTTCGGATGATTTCAAGGATCTAGAATGCGTGTCACAGAGAAACTAAAAACGTTCCTTAAGATAAAAAGGAGTAAAAGAATTAAAGAGCACATTATAAAGTAAAGAAAGTAAGTGAAGATTCTGGCGAAACCTAATAGGGAGCTATTTGGGCTGAGCACGGAAATCAGAAACGTGGTCATACTTGCGCAAGCCAAATATAAACCTGATACAGAGATTTTGAAGTCGCTCTAGCTTGTCCAATTGATCTTGGGTCAAGTCAAGATAGCAGGCATTAGCATAGTCTAGAATAGGGAGAAGGAGAGTTTGTGCAATTGCAAATTTAGTGCAGATGGGTAGAAAAATACGAAGGCGTCTCAAGGAGCCTGCAGAAGCAAATACTTTCTAACTTCCTGTAGTTGTTTAGTCCAAGAAAGGGTGTAGTCAATGTATATTAGAACCGGTAGTTAGAAGCCAAAAGTTCTGGCCAAGGGTTATCGTGTTACCTCTAGTACTCAGGTCCATCTGATTCGACTGGGTGTCGATCTCAACATAGTTGAGAAATGCCTAAGCAGATAATGATGAGTAGTGCTTAAACATAAGTTTCTATGAGAGTGAATGTAAGTGCCAAAATCAACCACGTGGGACCAGTATATAGCAAGAAGAAGAGAAAGAAAGAATAGTTATTTGTGCAACAAGAGAGCAAAGTCATTTTTTGCTGCGAGTGCTGATTTTGAATCCTGAGTGTGGCGAGGGATTCAAAGGCACGAGATGCAACAAAACTTTGCTCTCGAGTAACACACATAACTTTTCACTTCAGCAGCGAGAACACTTTAGGAGATAAAATATAAAAATAATAAACAGGAATTGATTGAAATAAGTATTTATTGTGAATCAAAATAATTAACATTGTAGGTACCAATGCAATAAAATGGAACATTTTAAAAGTTAAAAGTAAAATTACTGCAATTCTGCAAATTAAAAGTAACCGATTTATTTGGCAACATTATAATTGCATTGAGTTGAGTTTGATTATCTGGGGTTAAGGTTTTTGTTTTGGTGGCGGATTGAGAAGGAACAACGGTGAACGTTGGTGACTCTGATCGGCTTTCTGTAATTTATCTGAATGATTTTCGATATTATTATTTGTTCGCTGTAATAGCTCGTTATTGCGACACGCTCCACTAATTCCTATGATCAGTACAACCTGTAATGAAAATATTAAATAATTAATATGCATAATTTAATATTTACAGCATCTTTTACATATCGTAATAAATATTTTAACAGTATTGCTAAGCCAGACTAGGATTCAAAGTTACTTTGTCTCACTCAGTGAGCAAAATCACATTTTGCTCACTGATTTCAGGCAGCAAAACCTACATGTTTGAGCTACTGAAGTGAAAAAAGTATTTATTGCTAGCAGACAAACGACATGCTTAATATTAAAAACTTATTTAGTTCCTTAAGACTAGAGTTAGTAATTGGTACTTATAATTATGTTAGTAGGTAAGGACAAAGATTTAGATATTGACAATTTACGAAGAAAAAGGAAACCACAAAAAACAAGGCAAATGCACGTCGTGGTCGTGGCAACAAGGTTCCCACTCAGCATAATGCTATGTCATGGACATGCCCACAGCACGGCGGTGCTGGTTTTCAGTGGTTGCCTTATAGATTGGTAGATGTCACCTGTCTCCAGATTTTTCGGTTGCAAGCTCTTCTTTAATGAAAAATACTCAACCAAAAATTCTTAATTTAGATATTAGCCGTAACTAGTACGCGCCACACAAGTCGGATTATCTTACAAACAGTAATAGGTATTCCCTGTATGCCGTCCTATATGATACAACGTACAAATTGTTGAAATCCCTAGTTTAGTTAAGTTTCTTGTTGGGTTACTAAAAAAACATTGTATTAAAGTTGGAACAGAAATGTTCTACCAGTATTAGATACGTAATGGCTAACAAAAACACAAATACACATATTTCAATAAGTATTATTATTTTCTTTAGATTATAAAATTAATGTTGAAAAGGTTACCGAGTTCGGAAATATTATCTGCCGGTCTTTTCTTTATGGGTTCTTTCAGGAAACTTCTAGAAAATTTCCTGTTATTTATCGTGGCTTAAATTATAGCTTTGTAGTTTTTAAGTCCTTATTTAATTCTGTTATGGTGTACAATAAAGAGTATATCTATCTATCTATCTAATAAGAATTACAAGTAGGGTGATTAAGGCGGCCTAGCTTTTGAAGAAAAGAAAGAAAGAAATTCTGTTTATTTAGTACAGCCTGGCAGGAAACTTTATTTATATATATAAAAATGAATCGCTAAATGTGTTGCTAAGCGCAAAACTCGAGAACGGCTGAACCGATTTGGCTGATTTCTTTTTTGTTGTCTTTGATGAAGTCTGAGGAAGGTTTTTATGGAGAAAAAAGAAGTAAAAAAGCGAGAAAAATAGCAAAAACATCAATTTTCTTTTCCCGTTCAAACCACTCTGTTCCCAGCTGTCGAAGATTTGACGTTAATCAAAACAAAACAATGGCGCGTTAGGATTACCTTTGGTATGCCTTTAAATTGATTAGAGTTTGCATGTCATTAATGAAAAATAATATAAGTAATGAGTTTCCTCAAATTTGTTTTATAGCTTTTTTAATCGTGTAAAATATTGTGTTATTGCACTTGATAATAATCAGTAATCGTGAATAATATGAAGGAAAATAAGTGATAAAAACATAAGCGTTGGTGCCAATTTGGTGCAGTATTTCGGATGAAAAGAGGCTGCATTGACTTAAATTATCACCACATTAAATATTACTAAAGTCTTTCACTGTTATTTTTTTTTCTATTAGATTACGACAGGCCAATCACTTTTGACAGAATGAAATCTGTCGAAGCAGCTATTAACATAAAAAAAAAACAATATTACTTTGTTTTAGAGAAATAAGGCAGAACAAGGACTGCCGGGACAGTTCGTTTAAAATAAATATAACATGCTCTTCACTGTTCACCAAATACCTAGGTCCAGCAGTTCAGAGTAAAATGCCAAATAACTAGAATATTACAACTTTTAGTACTTGGAACCTATTTTTATTGTTTATATTTATCACAGCAGTGACGAGCATTCGAACAACATGTTCTGTCAAAATCCTGCTTTTTATTTTGTACTAGCTTTTGCCCCCGACTTCGTCTGCGTGGAATAGTTACTTTGGGCTAACGTTAAATTTAACCCCGATTTTGAAGCATTCTTCATTGGCGCTCCGCTCCTATTGGCCTTAGCGTAATGATCAGTGATCGGAGTAGGTAGATTGATTTTTGGTACTTGTATCATAAATGCACACAGAAAGAATAACATGGATAAGCCATTTTCCCGGAAAGTAATTCCGGTATTTCCGGATTCAATTAAACATTGTTAATGTTGGTAGTGATATTATTCCTACTCAATTCAAAATTTAAAGGAAGGTATAACAACTAAATTAATTCATTATTTATCTGTTGAATAATAAAAACAATCTAATTCCGATCGAAGCTTTAATTTTTATTTTTTTATTTTTAGCCTTTTATGGCTAGAACTTTTATAGATAGACATAAATTGTTGCACTTAAATTTAAATATTTTCATAGTGGTCATGGTAATTTGCATTAAGGGTAGAATAAATGACGGGGCCCCATAGAGGGCCAATGCCTGCTGGGGTCGTGAGACTGTTCTAAGGATGCACCACGACTCTGAAACGTAAAGGGCATACGAAGGAACAGGTTGATTTTAGTCAGATTTTAGGACCAAAAAAAAGGGGTAGAATAAAGGAAAAAGATAAAAATCAACATTGTTTATCGTTAAATATGTACATTTTACATTTATTCACATTTTTAATCTTCATCGATTACAATGTCGGCATCCTGGTAATCCTGATCTTTACAATTAAAATATATAACTATGAGTTTCTCTATATTTTCAATTTTCAACCTTAATCCATTTATAAATGGAAAAAGACCGTTCTACATCTGACGATGTCAAAGGAGCAAATTTTAAAAAAGGTATTAAATTATGTGCTTCATTTTTTTCAATGGCCTCACTATATTCTCTAAGTGTGTCTAAATCTGGGTTTCGTTCCATAACACATTCTATTTTATTTTTTATATTTTCTGAATTGCACTGATTTATAGCATCTCTGACGTTGTCAAATGCTAAAAGTGAATCTGTCAACGATAAATTATGCTTTTGCAATTCTTTTAAAGACAAATGAATTATAAAATAATTGTCTTTAATGTAATTTAAATCTTCTTTTAAATTTTCTTTTTCTATAATATTTTTTGCCTCTCGAATAGATACCGCATCAGAGCTGCTTAAACAAGATAAAACTTCTTTAATTTTTCAAAGTTTTGAGCGTAATAAAATGCTGCCTCTAACCAAGTGCCCCATCTTGTAACAACTGGTTGGGGAGGTAGCGGCAAATCTGGATATTTTTCTTTTAAAATTTTGACTCTACTTGGGGCTTTCAAAAATACCTTTTTAACATTTGCTATTAAAATGTTAACATCGTGATATTCTAACCTAATTTGCTCAGATACGCGATGAAGAGAGTGCGCCAAACATGTTACGTGCTTCATTTCAGGTAAGTATTGTTTTAAATTTCGTCCTGCAGACAGCATATATGCAACGCTATCAGTGCAGAGGACAAGAATGTTACCTACCTTCGATTCAAAAGAATCTTCCCAAAAGTTTTCCAAACATTCTAACACAAATTGCGTGATTGTTTGTCCATTAACTACAGTTAGCATTTTACATGCTACCAAATAAGGTCTAGTCAAATTGCTAGGATGTAATGGTTTTATTAAAAAATGGACTATATAGCGACCTAAAAAGTCTGTCGTTTCATCTAATGATATCCACAGTTTCTCATTTTTATAATTTTGCCGAATCGAATTGATTTTATTCTTAAAAAACTTGTCTAAGTAAACTTTCCGTAACTGTGATTCATCTGGCAGAGTACGATTAGTACACGTACAACAACAGGTACTACACATATATTTTTTAAAGAAATCTTGAAAAGTAGTATTTTTCATCTGAGACCACGGAATATTGCACAAAATGAGAAATTTTATAAGATCGAATTAAAATTCCTCTTCGGGCCGCTCAAACTTTCCCTGGTGTACTGCTCCTTCGATATGTCTTTTAACGTTTCCTTTATTTATGGTTTTCAAATGGCTTTCACATTTTGAACAGTATATTGTACCACTAGCGTGATCGTAAAGTAGTTCGGGATGACCGGATATCCATTTTTCTACAGTTTCAGCCTTGACGTTTGCCATATCTGAACTCTGTTGTAGAGATGGAACCTCGTATATATCACCTAAAACAAAGACATGAAAAAAATACATTTTATTTAGTTTATTTAGCTTACTCCGTTTGTTTTATTTTTCGTGGATCAAATTTAGTCATTGAAATTTCACCCTCTTCCTGTCAACCGATTGATCTAAAATTTGGTAATCGCCTTTGATTCTGGTGACAATACAATTATGTATATTCAATATTATTGTCAATCCAAAATGGCTGCCGCTACAAGATGGCGGACAACTTAGTTTTTTTTCAATCCCATCAATATGGGTATCAAATGAAAGGGCTTGTTACGTAGAATATTTTGTAGAGAAGTAGATAAGGCATATAGTAATTTATTTTACCAATACATTGCAAGAGGACACAGCACACAGGGCATTCAAATTATATACGGATTCCAGTAAAATGTCGGCTAATAGTGGAGTTAGCTGAATTGCGACTACATTACTAGAATATCATAATTTTGTTTCGCACTAAGCTCACTGCTTCATACTCTATTAAAGATTTAACAATATTAAGACTCATGGTATGTTCAGCAGGTTAAGCGAACAAACACAATACTAAAAATATTCTTATAGTACATCCAAACATGCTTTATACTCCTTGTAACTAGTAAAATATTACTTACCAAAGCTTGGTTTAAATATGTAGATCCAATTCAATAGTGAAAAATCTGAGTCCGTATATTCGAGCCAAATCGTGGTTTAGAGCAGATTCCAGAAGTCAGTATGTACACAAGCCAAGGGTCAAGTAACGTTTTCACAACACAGTAACAAACAAAGATGCGCACTCTACGAACCGAAGTAAACGAGTGAGCTACCTGGCATGTCGTCGGCAGGCGTACGCATTGTTCTGATAACCGGTTATTGTACCACCCATGATCCTTTGTTCTGATTGGTCGTTGGGTTTTGTCAAATCGTGACTGTGTGCCGTTAAAAAAAATATGAAGAATAATAAAGAATAATATTGCTCATTTTATTACAATTCCTACCTTTTTTTTGAGGATGGCAAATCATCAAATGACTCGTTCCACTCTGGCAGAATAAAATTCCTACATAAGTTCCGGTTTTTTTTTAATAATCCACCAATTCCGGAGGAATGTCCATATTAATATATACGTTTCGGATCAATGACCCCATTTCAATCTACCTACTCCGATCACTGGTAATGATATATAGCCTAAAGCCTTTCTCTATAAATTGACTATTTAATTAAAAATTATTTTTTCAATTCGAACCAGTAGTTCCTGAGATTATCGCGTTCAAACAACCAAACAAACTATTCAGCCTTATATTATTAATATAGATAGCTATTGCCCGTGACTTCGTTCACGTTTCCGTCGTTTTTCGTAAAAAAAGTAGCCTAGTAAGTAAAAAAAGTAGTAGTTCCTCATGGTTCAGTGATTTTGATGTAACAGACAGATTAACTTTCGTAATTTAGTAGGGAAATATAATATGTCAATCTATAATACTGTTGAAAAATATCGCGATACAGAACCGCACAATATTATTGTTAATAGCTGTGCCCGCGACTCCGTCAGCGTGTAACTCCTTGTGTGTTATTAAGTTAATGTATTGGTAATATTGTTTAGATAACGTTCACATGAGGCTTAAGTACCTATAGAACGAAAATACTTCAGCGCAAAGCTTCCGGGTAAACTATGTTGAAAGTTGACCCGTCCGGCACGTGAACATAAAGATTTCTAGAACTGCTAACCCGGGAAAGAGCGACGTACAACTGACCATGCGAGAAACAACTGACACCGAGATCTACTCCAGCAACACGAAAAGTCTGCCCTTGAGCCTTATTAATTGTCATTGCATAACACACCAATACTGGGAATTGCGTTCTTTTAAATTGGAATAAAAAATTATTTAGTATTATGGGAATTCGTGGGATATTTTTTATATAATTTTAAGGAGAACATTTCCGTCATAAATGATTTCTGTGTAGCTTTAACCATTAAGGTTGCACACGCGACGGAAGATTAAAAAATGGAGTAACTTCTCCCGTTTTCCCAACATTTCCCTTCACTGCTCTGCTCCTATTGATTGTAGCGTGATGAAAAGTATACTATAACCAGCTCAGGAGTATGAAAAATAATTGTACCAAGTTTCGTTAAAATCCGTCGAGTAGTTTTTGTTTCTATAACGGTTATACAGACAGACAGACAGACAGACAGACAGATAGACAGACAGACAGACAGACAGACAAAAATTTAACTGATTATATTTTTGGCATTAGTATCGATCCCTAATCACCCCCTGATAGTTATTTTGTAAATATATTTCATGTACAGAATTGACCTCTCTACAGATTTATTATAAGTATAGATAGAAGATTGTTTTTTTATTCTATTTTTTTATGGACGTACATTATTTCGGTTTCGATATAAGATATATAGATTTTTCTGTTCTCTCTCTAATTCTGTTCTTTCTCTAATTTATATCTTTTTTTAAATTTATTATTTATTTATAAGGCACACAAACAACTTATTTACAAACATAATAATATAAATTGTGACATTAAGGGTCCTGTGGAAATAAGTCACTTACAGGCATGCACAACTTACACAAAATGAGTTTTACAATATAATTGTGAATATTAATTAAAATTATTATAAAATAAATGTAAAGAAAAAATGACATTAACAAATTAAGAATTATTTATAGACAGAGTTATAATTACATAAATATAAATTGATTGGGTTTAATTTTATGAATTATAATTATAACATTAATAATGAATTAAATTAACAGACATTAATTTATTTGAATTGTAAAATGAATGTCAAATTAATATAAAATTAAAATTTAAAAGTTAGTACAGATTTACAAAATATTAAACTTAAAATTAAATAATACTAAAAGACTTAAATTAAATAAAACTATAAAATAATATGACTAAATTTGTAAAGAAAAAATAAATTAAAATAAAAGGCACTACGGATCATCCATTGATTTCACAATTTTCGACTTTTGGGCTAGTGAGTCTGAGAAGATGTCGATGTTGACTTGGCTGTTAGAGCAGATCCTGTTGTACGTGCTCATCATTCTACTCAGCGGAGCGGAACGACCGAGGTTAGTGCGACAACTTCTGCCAGCGAATGTTCTACCTATTCTCACCGATCTGAACATGCCCCGGCGGGGTACCTCTAAGTACATTTGGTCAAGCAGATCGGGAGTAGATGTTAAGCTGTTAGCAATTTTGTATAATAGAACCATGTCAGCTAAAGCTCTACGTTCTCGTAGAGAATGCAGTTTGAAGTGTCGTATACGCTGTGTGTAGTCGGCTCTGTAAGGACAACTGTGGTCTTTAAGTCTGAGGTACCGCGTGAAATTACGTTGGACTCTTTCAATACGGTTTGTATGGACATTATAAATTGGGTTCCAGACCGGGGATGCATAATCCAACGTGCTACGGACCAGACAAGTGTACAGTGTTTTTAGGGCGATCGTGTTTTTAAATTCCCTACAGGTTCTCTTAATAAATCCCGTCGTTTTAGCCGCTTTTGCGATAATGTTGTCGAAGTGGGGATTACATGAAAGGTTACCACTAAACAGTACACCCAAATCTCGAATGGTCTCTACCTTCCGCAGTGCAGTACCTGCGAGTGAATAGTGCGTTGGTATTATGTGTTTTTTACGCGTGAATGTGATATGATGACACTTGTTGACGTTTAGTACCATACCGTTCATGTCACACCAGGACTGCAATGAGTTGAGGTCGCATTAAAGTAACTCGGCACCCTCGAGTGAGCCAATTTTGCGATAAATTTTTAGGTCGTCTGCGAAAAGTGAGCACTTACTATGGCGAAAGCAGTCTGGTACATCATTTACGAATATTGTAAATAACATCTTAAATTCTGTATGTAACTGTGCTTTTATGTGTTGTGTTTTCTGTTTGGTATCCAATAAAAGTTTGAGATGAGACAACCCAGAGTAACTGAAGGAGCAAGGTGGATTTTTAGTCAGTAGAAGATAGAGGTCTGACACTCCCTTCCACTACACCCAAAGCGGAAAGAGTCCATTTTTTAAATTTTAATAGGCTCGCGTTTGACCACCATCTCACCTGATGGTAAGCGATGATATACCTGATCAACATTAATTACTTTCACGCAAAACGTATGTTCTAGCAATTTCGGTTATACATTATTCATTTCATTGTCAGCATCCGCAGTCATTTGTAAGCACTTATATAACGCACTAATTAAGTGTTAAGCTTCCAACTTAAATAATCGCATTAACATAGAAAGCGAACTTAACTTAGGTATTTTCAATGTAGTACGAAGGTCTTACTCCAAAGTTACATTAGGCACTATAGCTAAGTAATTATTGAACAGCTTTAACGTTAACAAGAAGTACTTGAGCCAAGTTTGTGATGAAAATCGATAGTGCGTACTTAAAGAACAACGTGATTATGGTTGACGCTTAGGCACGAAAATAGTAAATTTGTTTTTGATGACCGAGGGCAGATTGTGTAATTGCAGCCGATGTGGAGTAAAATATTCGAGCCAGGCAGTTATGGAGCTGCGCTGGATTTTCTAGGTAATGTTCCCGGTGGTCAGTCTAATGTTACAAATTAGATAACTATCCAATTGCTATAAGATCACGGGCTGACATACTCATTTTTCGGCACGAGTGTGAAAGTCACTTCATTGCGTGCTTGCTGTAGAGTTCAAGCCGAGTGTATAAAAAAAAAACAGAGACACCCCAGTTTAGTTTAATTTTTAAAATTATTTGAAATGAAATAAGATACAATTATCGAAAATTGATCGTTATTTTAATTATTTAGAATTTATCGTGAAATAAAATTAGAAGCTTTCTGCACTCCGTATAAACTTTAATTGTGCAAGTCTGCGTAATTATCGTACAAAAAGGTACACAGTTTTTTTTTTGATTTGGCTAACGATTTTTTTTAGCTTTAAATGATTGATTGTTTGACATATTATTAGATATTTGTCTGATGTCTGGGTTAATAAAACGAAATAGGGCCTCAACAAATCTGCCAACCCTAAGGAAAGTTTAGATAGTGAATAATACAATGAAATACCTTCATTGTGCGTACGGCTAAGAAGTGGAATTCCCTGCTGGAGTCTGTGTTTCCCGATAGCTATAACCTAGGAGTCTTTAAGCCAAGAGTGAATAGGTTACTTTTAGGTAAGCGTGCTCCATCTTCGACCACATCATCACTTACCATCAGGTGAGATGGAGGTCAAACGCGCACCTATTTACAAAAAAGAAGAAATGTCAGAGAGTTTGAAATGTGTCACTACTCATCATCATCATTTCAGCGGAAATATGCCAGTCAGGAATATCTTCTAATAACGCAGCATTCCTCCAGCATCCCACTGTCACTTTCGGCCTGCTGTGGTTGCGGGAATGTGTGAACGATATTCCGCGGCCCGGAACGCAAGAGTAAATGAAGGAACGAGGGGTGATTGTAGTCAGTAGAAGTCTGACACTACCAACTGCTCCACGCTGAGGATGGAGTCATTTGAATCGATCACGCAAAGAAACTCCCAGCTCTAACTTAACTCTTTCCATTTCCCTTTGAGTGACTTAAGGCCTTCTGATTTTAGGCTCACTGCGAGCGAATACGTAATAGTTTCATTGTAACCTCTTTGGCTCTTTGATTTGATCCCTTGATTGATAAAAACACAAGCAAACACAATATTTAGCAGTAAAAATACCGAGATATATTAATATAAATAAAAAAAAAACATTTTGCAGTAAACAATTAAAAACATCTATAATTCATACAAAAAATCGCCAGCAATAATTCAACAAATACCAACGGTCTCGTAAAACTCGTTACGCGGAATCCTCCGTAATAATTTGCTGGCGGGTCGGTTCGCAAAATTGCTGCCATTGATATGTCACAGGCTAATTGGTGAAATCGTTATTTTGTGACAATCCCAGATTTAACAAAACACAAGGTAAATATTTAAATAAATTTTTAAATTTTGCAGACAATTGTAATATCTGTATAGTTCAACATGCTACGAGTGTTATAATTTGAGATCATTTAACAAAGGTAGAAATCATAACCGGTGACTTCGTATTTCGACTTCCCATATAAATCGCGATCCCGTAGGAATTCTGGGATAAAAAGTAGCCTATGTGTTATTCCAGGATGACAACTAACTATTTACTATTTTTTTTTCAGATCCGTTCAGTAGTTTTTGCGTGAAAGAGTAACAAACATCCATGCATCTAGACATCCATCCACACAAACTTTCGCATTTATAATATTAGTAAGAAGATACTAATATCGCCAACTTTGATGTATTAGAAAACCCACGATAGTCGCTATATATCGGTACTAGTACATTTTAGTAGCGGCAAGTAATTCAGGTCTTGTATTTTTTTCATAAATCCTTATAATAGTGGTGTTACAACAATCATGGTTTTCATTTCAAATAAGCCGACATTATTCAAAGATCGCGGTAATTTTTGGAAAAAACGCTTTCTCCACTCGTGCTGCGACGGATACATTCGAATAAATGTTTGCACCAAAATTCAGTAATCCCTTATACTGGGTTGGAGTAAATTCGTTTTCCTTTAAGTTACTGGATGAAGGCCAATTTGTGCAATCTTCGTGCTATCTCGCCATTTGCGGCCGTTTTTGGACGTCGAGTGCGGTGGGATACGGGCGGTTGCCTGTTGCGATTGTTATTACTTCAATTGGATTAAAAGGACTAGAATGGAGCATTGTGGATGGTTTAGAATTTCTGTTTTAAGAGGATATACATACTGAAAATGTTTAGGATTTTATCTGTTTCAAGTATCAAGTTCTGTTTAGCAATCAATTGTCTAAATTGCGAAATCACGATACGCTTAACAGATCTGGATGAAATTTGTCACAGCAATTTATTGTGTAGAATATCAATAATTGGCCAAGTGCGAGTCAGACTCGCCCATGAAGGGTTCCGTAGTAACTATAATAATATAATATAATATGTATATTTATTTGAAGAAAAATAAACTTAAAAATTTCTTAAAACTTGTTTATTTATAATTTTTACAACTACGCCAAATAACTTTGTTTTTCATAGTGTTTGTATGAATTACAAAGTTATATTTGCGGTTTTAGAAAATATGCTGTATCTCAAAAACTGCAAACCCGATCTCCTTCAAACCAATTTTGGTTGAAAGATTACATTAAGATCTATAGCATATATATTTTTAGATTTTTCACTCCATAATTATTGAAGTTATAGGGGTGGCGGGGGGGGGGGGGGAGCGGGGGGGACACATTTTACCACTTTAGAAGCGTGCAGTTCCATGTATGGGGAGCCCCCCTTTATTTTAAATATATTTTTTTTCATGAAATCAGAAAGCAGTTCACAGAATACATCTACCTACCAACTTTCACATGTACAGTTCTAACAGTTTCGGAATAAAATGGCTGTGACATACGGACGGACGGACAGATAGACAGAAAGACAGACGGAAAGACATGTCGAAACTATAAGGGTTCCGTTTTTTGCCATTTGGCTACGGAGCCCTAAAAATGCTACTTTTATCTTAGGAATAAGTACGATTTTTGTTTACGCGTTTACGGTCATATAATTTTTTTACTAGATGTTGTCCTCGTCTTTGTTTGCGTGAAAATATAACACAGTAGCCTGTGATATTCTAGGTTGTGTCAAATACTAAAATACTTAACTTTCACATTTATAATATTAGTTGAATTAAAAGTTACATAGTAATAAAAATACTCGTATTGGTATTTTAATTTAATTTAAATTTTATTTTCTGCTTTCCTTATTAAACATAATATTGAGATTAAAATAGTACTAACAAAATAAACTCAAATATGTCTATTATATCGTTAAATGAGTTCTTTCCTTCTGAAACATCTTCATCTGAGCTGTACGGAATAAATCTAATCCCATGAAAAACAATACTTGTCAGAAAACCAAGTCTCGCAACTCAGTTCTTCTACCATAAAAAGTTATGAGATCCATGTAATACCAAGTCGGTTATTTGATTATTCAGTCCATGTCCAGTCGCATGAAAACAATATATCTCTCAAGTAATACATACATATATAAATTAGATTATTTTTGCGATTGCCAAGCCAATCTATTTATTTAAAACGTTAAAGGTTTTTAATATTGATATGGTCACTGTAAGATGTTGTTAGGTTGGATAATTACGTAACAACTTAAGACAGAAGGTCCCTTAAGTAGGGACTGAATAATCAAATAACCGACTTGGTTATTACATGGATCTCACAACTTTTTATGGTAGAAGAACTGAGTTGCGAGACTTGGTTTTTTGACAAGTATTGTTTTTCATGGGATCTCATTTCTTTTTGTAGATAGTCCTACTTTTTCCTTTCCGGTACCTTCTACTTCTTGTATACCAACAAAAAGGTTTCTTAAAGCCCTCTCTATGGCTTTTTTATTCCGTTGACCATTTTACAAGTTACCTTGGAACATATTTTTTTTAATATAAAGATTATTAGCAAAGTGAGTAGAATTCACATTACTAGCAATCTTGTTAACCCCTCCAACTAAGCTAAATATGCTTGTGTCTGGAGTGCGTTCACGGCAATAGTGTAATGAGTGGGGTTCGAACCTGCGACCTCTCGATCACAAGTCCGACACCTTAGGCTAGACCTAGATACCTATCTACACCTATTATTTCATTATATTATACATAATTATATACATGTACACTGATTAATTAACTGTAAATGTAACTTTGTAATCTCGTATAAATATATGGGATTACAAAGTTATTTATGCAGTTGATGTATCTAGAAAACTGGACCGAAATTTAAAAATATTTTAGTTTTTCCTTAATTCGTACATTAAACACTAATTGTATTCTAAATTTGAAGCTTCTATGTCTGCTAGAAGTGCCTTAGACTTTTGATGATCCGTCAGTCAGTGCGTGACAAAATTAAGGAACTTTGACTCGTTATAATTCTTAATAAACTACTGGTTCAAACTGAATGAAATTTAAAATATACCGTGTTTATACAATGCCTGCTTGGTTACTGAAAATTCAGGCTTCTAGTTTTATTCACAACGAAGTTATACGGGGTCGAAAATGGCCTGAATTGCTTCGAGAAAAGTATGGTACGGCCGTGCCGCTTTTTGCTCGACTTGGCGGGGGCACTGCCATGCCCCCAGATAAATACTGAAGGTGTGTTTTATATCCAGACAAAAATTTCTCATCATTATTCTTTTCTATGCAAGTAGTCTGATCTTTCAAGTGATTACAGAAAAACATAACGTAGGTACATGCTTCATTTTAATAAAAGTCACAAACAAAACGGTATTATTTGCTGAATATTATATAAATAACAGCTTAGAAGTGTTGGAGAGTGCTCTAGTTAGTTATTCTCACTAAAAGGATCTATTTTTGTGCCTTTGTCTGAGCCTGAAACGCAGACATTCTCCACACATGCTCTGTGGCTTATTTACTGAATTTCCTGTACTAACACCACTATTCTTTTGTAATATAAAACTTTTTAGAAACAACTTTTTTGTTCTGGGCTTGACTTGTTACTGGCAGGCTATTTAATGAAGACAATTTCAAAAGAAAAATGATAGAAGATATATACAACGTGTAACGGAAACCCCATATCTACCCAAAAGGACTGAAGACAACATCTGGTATGGAGTCTCTATGCAAAGTTTCAGCTCAAAATAAGTGACTCACAGAATTGAACCCAAATTGTTGGTTTCGTATTTTTCTTGAATACCAATAATAACAAACGTGTCACAGCACTATGAGGGTCATCACTTTCCACGTTACTTGCCAATAAAACGATAATTATTCTCTTCGTTCTTCTTAATTTGAAAAATTCGGTCTCTGGTATCAATGTATTGAAATTTCTAATAAGTTCCACACATGTAGACATAGGATTACAAAACCCTTGCTATATCGTTTGTTATCAGTTATCATCCAAAGAAGCCGTGCACTTGGTATGTATATACCTACCCTTTAAATTACATGTTGTATATATATTCTTAGTTTGCTCATCGTGATTGTAGTAGGTAGATATTTTTTGTGGATGAGTAATGTCTGGATTAGAATTGAATAAAAATAATTAATCTCATTATTTTATTTATTCTTTTTATTTTTTAATTGTTTATAGGCTTACGTTTCATTACCATCTCATCTGATGTTAAGCGATGAATTAATTAATTTAATCTATAATTAATTAAATCAGACAGTACCAAGAATCCATGTTAAATTTTTACATTTTACAAAATATAGTATAAAAAAATAATATAAGTTAAATATAGATAAAAACAAAATTGAAACGTATTTGTTTGAAAAGCATTTATTTATTGTAATCCCAACTAAAAGTCATGACCGTAACTGTTTTAATAACAAGAGTGTAATTCAATTAATTTGTTCATTGGATACCAAACCCGGAAATAAGAACGAAGGTGTAAATTAATTATGATACTGATATTTTCATGTTTTGGGCCAACGCCGGTTTTATATTCGGACAATTTATGTCAACGGTTTTCCGCATTTATAAATCGCAACCGGACGTATTAATCGGAAATTTTATCGGTTTATATTGTTGTACGCTACTGGGTTCATCACGTGAAAACAAATGATGTATTATTTGTTAAAGGAAAGAGAGAGTTGCTATTAAGTGCGGGGCTATTAATCTGCTTAGACTACCAAACTATGTCGGGGTCGGCTTTCAGTAAAGCTGAGTACTAGAGTTTTACATGTAGCGACTGTCTATCTGACGTCCACAACCCTTACTGGGTAATACGATACCCCTTGACTACCAGACTGGTGTCAGATTTTCGGGCTTCTGACTATCCATCATTATCACAATCACAAGCGTTACCTACTAATTTTTAAATATCAGTTACTTTTTCCCGACTGCAAAGGAAGGGTTATGTTTTTCGCGCGTATCTTGTATGTATGTATGTATGTAATATTCTTTATTACCTCATATCTCCAGAACCGCTGAACGGATTCACATAATTGAGGTATCGTTAGATTCGTCTTAGCAGCCCAAGTGTTCTTAGATAGGTGACATTTGATAAAATCAAACATGGCGGCTGTGCGAAGCCATTATACATAGTGAAAAAAAAAAATGTTTTGTTTTGAATATCACAATATGGGTATCAAATTAAAGGGCTTATCGCAAGGATTTCAAAAAGGTATATCATATTTATCTATAGTGTAATACTAGCAAAAATAATACAAAGAGAAAGTTTAAAAATATGGACCTAGAGCTCTTTCACTTTCTTAATCCGGTGGGGTGCCAATGTGATATGACCGGGAAAATTAAAAAAAAAAAAATATATTTTAACTGAAAAGTTGAAAAAAAAAAGTTATTTAAAAATCTAAAAAACCCGACTGCTCAACTGAAATGCAAGAAACAAGCACAATTTTATTTTAAAAAGTGACGAGCTGGCGGAACCTTCAAATTAAAAAAAAAATACGTTCCATTGGGTCCCGCCTGCTTGTCACTTTTTTAAATAAAAATGTGCTTGTTTCTTGGATTTCAGTTGAGCAGTCGAGTTTTTTATATTTTTTAAATAACTTTTATTTTTGATTCAAATGTTAAAAATTATAGAAATTAAACGTTTTTTTGCTTCCTGTAAAATCATGGTTTTGTAGTTATTAGATATTGCTACTACACCATCGATTTGCAATTAAGACATCTAACCTTGTGCCATTAAGCGATATCATTAAGTAATGTAGGACTTCAGTCGCGTTTACAGGACGGGTAACACTATTGTACATAAAGTTTAAATAAATAAATAGCCGCAGACGTCATTCTCAACATGTTTCTATAAATTGTATGTATTTCTTTCTAATAGATGAATTTGTCCCAAAGACTATAAAACCACTTGACCGCGCATACAGTGCCCCGACGCACGATAATTATTAGGCTTTTTGCACCTATATATTAGCTACGGTTCACGAACCATTTTATTTGTTACCAAGTGTTAGACCTGTGTGCATGCTAAACAATAACAAATTTTAAATTTTTGTATCCAATTTATAACGCATAATAATGCCTTCATGCGCGTTGAAGTGTTGTGGAAAACATTCCCAGACATCTAGATACTAAATGGATGACATAACTATTCATCAGTAATGAAGTACTACGCAAATTATTTAAAAATATTAAATTATAAGCCACCACAGGGGTCTATTTAAAATGGTGGTTTCGGTGAGCAAGCCCAATGTGGAGTAGTCGCGCATTGATGTCTTTTGGAAAAGTCTCTTTCTTTCATTAAAAAATTCTTATTCTTTTATTCCTTTCATTCCCTTAGTATTTTTATCGTAAAAATCTGTGCTGTTAACTTTAAAGTCTGAATACGATATCGATCATTACAAAATTAAACTTATTTTTTTTATTTAGTTCAGTTACTATCTACCAAGGACCCATTAATCGGATTAAAAGGTTAACCGGTTAGACGTTTAACCCATTTGTTTGATTAACCTTTATACGGGTTAACCTGTATACTATAAAGGTTAATCTATAAAATATTGCTGATTAATCTGAATGAAAGAGACAAAACCTGTAAGTTGCACAATCTCGGCTGCGTCGCGGTATCTTACGTTACACGCGGCTGAATGTTGCTCAGGTTTATTTGTCGCTCTTTTGTTGAATTTTGCACTTATTCAAAATTATGTGCGTAACCTAACCACGGACAGTGGAATGAAAATGTTTGGTAGGTAAGTGTATGGTGAACATTAAAAATTCAATGACAAAAGCAAATTGAGAAATGTAGGCAGGTAAGTAGGTAGGTGTCTTTTTAACCGACTTCAAAAAAAGGAGGTTTTCAATTCGTCTTGAACTTTTTTTTTTATGTATGTTACCTCATAACTCGGAGACGGCTGGACCGATTTGAAAAATTCTTTTTGCGTTTGAATGGGTATACTTTCTAGTTGGTCCCATTGTTACGAAATCAGGATCTGATGATGGGATCCTGGAGAAATCGAGGGAACTCTTCAAATATTATAGGCACACCTGTAGCGTTTTGGGTATTTCTTATAGTACCTTGAGCAGTTGCTTCCGAAAAGTACCATTTGGGGAAGTTGAACTGATGATGAAGACCACAGAGGGCCACTGAAACTCCTCAATAATAAGTATTTCGTGGATTGCAATTCGATTACTTGAGTACGGATGTTAAACACTTTACGCTCGTCACAATACATATGGTGATGTAGAGCTGATTGTCAAATACCAGGAGAACTCCTCAAAAATTAACGGCTATGCACAGTGAAAAGCAATATTTTGTAAAAGGTGATAAGTTTTTGACATTATGGCTTTTGTAACTAGATAAATTACAAACCGACCCACTAAAAAGAGTGAAAAAAAATTTTTAGCAAAAAATAGAACCGACTTCCATATCAAAACACTACAAAGGTAAAAATAACTTTAATTTCGGAAGGCGGTGTCTTTAGTTTTGTATATATTTTCGTTTTTGACACCGCCTTCCGAAATTAAAGTTATTTTTACCTTTGTAGTGTTTTGATATGGAAGTCGGTTCTATTTTTTGCTAAAAATTTTTTTTTAGTTTGTAGATAGTTAGACGGTAGAACAGGTTAGGTATCTTTTTAGGGTTCCGTAGCCAAATGGCAAAAAACGGAACCCTTATAGTTTCGACATGTCTGTCCGTCTGTCTGTCTGTCTGTCTGTCTGTCTGTCTGTCCGTCCGTCCGTATGTCACAGCCATTTTATTCCGAAACTGTTAGAACTGTACATGTGAAACTTGGTAGGTAGATGTATTCTGTGAACCGCTTTTCGATTTTATGAAAAAAAAAAAATTAAAATAAAAGGGGCTCCCGATACATGGAACTGAAACTGAAAATATATTTTTTCATGAAACCTATGCGTGTGTGGTATCTATAGACAGGTCTTCAAAAATGATATAAATGTGTCTAAAACCACTTTTTCATAAAGATAATCGTGTAAAAGATATACGCGTCTAAAGTGGTAAAATGTGTCCCCCCCCACTGTAACTTCTATAATTATAGAGTGAAAAATATGAAAAAAAATATATGCTATAGATCTTAATGTAATCTTTCAACCAAAATTGGTTTGAACGAGATCGGGTCTGCAGTTTTTGAGATACAGCATATTTTCTAAAACCGCAAATATAACTTTGTAATTCATACAAACACTATGAAAAACAAAGTTATTTGGCGTACTTGTAAAAATTGCAAATGAACTAGTTTTAAGACATTTTTAAGTTTTTTTTTTCAAATAAATATATTAAATTATATTTATTATAGTTACTAAGGAACCCTTCATGGGCGAGTTTGACTCGCACTTGGCCAATTTTTTTTATTTATTTTACTATATTTATTGGTTTACTTTGTTCTGTATATTACACACCTGAAAGGTGTTCCGAGGTGGGAATGTTTTACCCGTAAGTATACAACATTATGTTTAGTATATGCGAAATGTGAATATAGTTCGTTCGGAATAAGTAACTAAATCGAATCTAATATTTTATAAACCTTTTTTGTTTTTGCCCCAAAAATATTTAAAAAGAAGTTACAAGTTGGACACTTAGTAGCATATATACGCAATGATACGGCGCACAACACAGGTCACGCAGCACGCCACTAGACGCGCACGGCGCGACGCACTATGGGACCAACCGGTATTTTCCATCTCAAAATTAGTTGGGACAAAAGTCGTGTTTTTGAAACTGTTTTGATTGTTTTACATTCTAAGATGATAAAGCCACCCGATATAATAGTAAAAAAAAAATACAAAATATTTTTAGGTACATTAAATTACACCCAAACTTTATACTTTGATAATTTGATATTAACTAGACTACTCGTTATGGAAGTTCAACTTAAGATTTCTAGTTCATAACTACGTTATTTTGTGATGAAAAATATATTTTCGAATTTTTTAATATAATTTTTAATTGTCATAAGGAAATTTTACGTCTATTTAATTTTCAAGTTGAGGTTTCCTTGTTACCGATGGCTCCCGATGTCAAGTTAATGACATGTTTAGATACCTTACCTATTCAGTAATAAAAAAAAAACCTGCGTCATTGCTGCGCCATTTCGAACTAGAAGCAAAAATGTCGACCTAAATATATTTTCACACGATATTTTTTTGCGGTAACCATTTTAACCACACGTATGATAAAAATCATGTTGCATAGTTCTTATCTGTTGTTGTAATTATAATAAGTATTAGTGTGAAAACTGTTTTTATCAATTTTCTTATTGGTTTTGCACAAGTTACTGAAACTAGGGTCCTATAAATACTCGGGTTTGCAGCGTGTTCATCAGTGTCCGGATACCTTCCTTCGGTAACTGTGAATTTGCTGAAAAAAGTTTAAAATGAGTGAATTTGTGTGTTTTCGACGCGATATATGTGCTCAGATAATAAGCGGGAAAAGTACTTCAGTTATTGAAAATATTTGTTGGACAATTTCCATTTATCAACAACAGATGTGAGCACGGTTATGCAAAGTATTCAAAGAAATTTGATTACGATTTGTAACCAAAAATGGGTGAAAGCTCAAAGAAAACAAGATTGCTTCGAGAGCCAAAACACAAATTGGCTAAATTTCGGAGAGTACGAAAAAAACGTAAAAGCTTGGAATTACTCCAGGAGTATGGAATGGGACATGTGCATTACGCTTATGTTCAAGGTTTACGATCTATGGGTGAAAATGATGAAGCTTCGATTGAGAGTATTACGAGAAATACAGAAAAGGAGGAGAAAAAGTCATTTTACGAAGTCCAGATGGTGTACCTTCCCATACCAAAGAAGAAGCATTATGTATATATATTGAAACCGATCTATCCAAAGCTCAATATTCCTACCTGAGGCTGAGACTTGTTGAGAAAAACTTATTTTCGGTATTTCCATCATACCAAATTTTGGCTGAAGCAAAGAAGGATTGCTATCCTCTTGCGTCAAGCATATCCGTAACGAATATAAGTGCTAAAGTGAACCTTCAAGAACTCTCAGATCATACTGCCTGTCGTATTTTAAAAATAGACTCGGTTTCGAAAAAGTTCACCCGTCTTAAACTGTATAGCAAATGGGGTTGCGATGGATCCTCGGGACAAAGTGAGTATAAACAAGTTTTACCGGAAGAAAATGAACAAATATCGGATGCTAATATGTTTATAGTTTCACTTGTACCATTGAGACTAGTGGATGAATACAGTAAAGTAGTTATATCGCAAAATCCAACATGTTCTTCAGTTAGATATTGCAGACCCATTTCTCTGGAATTAGCAAAAGAAACTCCTGAAAAAACTACAGCTGTTGTAAGTGAACTTGAAGCAAAAATTAATGAATTAAGTCAAACGCGAACGCCTGCAGCAAAAGAAGGTAACATGAGTAAGACATGAGCTGTTTATGACAATGATCGACGGGAAAGTTGCTCATGTGTTAACGCAGACTCCATCGAGTGCTTCATGTACTGTTTGTGGAGCAACACCTACACAGATGCACAATATAACAAAAGTAACTGCAAGAATTGAGAATGAAGATACGTTTAAATACGGGCTGTCTACCTTACATGCTTGGATAAGATGTATGGAAATGATTCTGCATATCTATACTAATATTATAAAGCGGAAAAGTTTGTTAGTTTGTTTGTTTGTTTGTTTGTTTGCTTGAACGCGCTAATCTTCGAAAGTACTGGGTGGATTTGGATGAAATTTGGTATGGAAGTAGCTTGAAGCTTGAGGAAGGTTATAGGCTACTTTTTACCCGACTGCAAAAAAGGAGAGTTATGTTTTTACCGTGATAGAATCCACGGGAGCGAAGCCCCGCGAGAGTACTAGTTTCTTATAACCTAGGATTTGAAAAGTGGCCTGAATCGACTCCAGAGAATAAAAGATCAAAGAAGAGAAAAAGAAGCACGTTCAAACTCGCTTCCGGAAATTGCTTGGTTTACACATTGATAAACCTCGTCAAGATTCTGGAAACAGCAATGACGGAAATACGGCAAGGAGATTCTTCCAAACCTATCAATGTTCTGCAGAAATCACGGGTATCGATGAAGAGTTGATCAAGAGATTATACATAATTCTGCAAACTATGTCATCAGGATTTTCTGTTAACGCAGTAAAGTTTGGTGAATATACGCTGAATTTGCTTGACTTCTGTAGACTTCCTCTGTCGCTAAAGTGCGTATGATTATAATGCCGTTTTTAATATATTGTACCTTTATGCCCATAAATGCACGGTGACTTGGCCGTTGACTTCGATGTATTAACTAGTAAAAAAAAGTGCACAGAGTATGTTCAACGGCCGGTTACATAAAATCTAACTATATTAATAAGGAAATCGCAGTAAAGATCCTTAGACTTGGCTTCGCTTTGCTTAGAGATTTCATTACTTTTTATAGACAAACAAGCAGCTTAGGCGAGGCTTGGCTAATTTTTTACAGGATGTTTTGGTGGGATTTTATATTTTGTACATTGATTGTGTTAGCTTGGTCCTTATCTTGTAATGCAAAACCAGTAAGCAACATTGCCGCCGAGCGCTACATCTAAGCTAACGACCAATAATTGATAGGCACGCGGTGCCGTCCCACTGTGCAGCCACAAAATAGATAGGTTCAGAAGTCAATCTATCTCATAGACACCGCTCACGGAGATGATATCTTGGCGCGGGTACCTAATAATAATAATACCAGCTGTTTGCAGCGAGAAGAAATGTACCATAATTCCATACACAGAGAGTTAAGATTGTTTTAACCGCCGCGCGGCCCACGAATGTGTTAGGGTTGTACCCATAAATATAATATTATATTTCTATGGTTGTACCTATGCTGATATTGGTAAAAAAACGAATGTTGTAGAAAAACAATTCTTTTTTTATTTGTTGATCAAATATGTTTCAGTTTAATAAAATGATAGATGCATTTTTTTCCTTCCCTGATTTCCCGATTATATAAATTTTAACGTCTAAAATATCCGAAACCGCGTAAATAATTGTAATAAATAATTAATCAAAATGGAAACAGTAGCAAAGCGGAGGAAAATCAATTGTTTTTAGGTCGATCCATTATGACGTTGTCAAAATTATTTAAAAAGGTTCAGGCAGGCGTGCGGCAACCCACTGTCGGATGTACTGACGGCGATACGCGAAGCGGTAGGCATATAACACGTGGCCTTGAGCGAGTGACGGACGCCTGGTTTTAGGCATACTTAATCAGATCACTATAAGTTCACGTAGGTATAAAAATAAAAATAAAACATGTGGGCAATTCACACGTGGTAGAAGTGAAACCTTCAATGTTGGCTTTTTTTTTCTTATGAATTCCTGTGTCTGTCTCTTTTTACTGTCACTTTTTTGTTTCATAAACTTTCAAATCACAACGATGCTAAAGAAGTTTTGACTTCAAAACAGGTTGGTAATAACGCTACTTATGTATGTGCTAATTATGAGATCAAAAAATTTTTTAGCAAAAATTAGAACCGACTTCCATATAGAAATTAAAGTTATTTTTGGCTTTGTAGTGTTTTGATATGGAAGTCGGTTCTAATTTTTGCAAAAAAAAATTTTTCACGCTTTTTAGTGGGCCGGTTTGTAATTTACCTAGTTACAAAAGCCATAATGTCAACAACTTATCACTTTTTACAAAATATTGCTTTACCCGATGCATAGCCGTTAATTTTTGAGGAGTTCTCCTGGTACTTGACCATCAGCTCTACATCACCATATGTATTGTGACGAGCATAGTGTTTAACATCCGTACTCAAGTAATCGAATCGCAATCCACGAAATACTTATTATTGAGGAGTTTCAGTGGCCATCTGTGGTCTTCATCATCAGTTCAACTTCCCCAAATAGTACTTTTCGGAAGCAACTGCTCAAGGTACTATAAGAAATACCCAAAACGCTATAGGTGTGCCTATAATATTTGAAGAGTTGCCTCGATTTCTCCAGGATCCCATCATCAGATCCTGATTTTGTAACAATGGGACCAACTAGAAAGTATACCCATTCAAACGCAAAAATAATTTTTCAAATCGGTCCAGCCGTCTCCGAGTTATGAGGTACTTAACATACATTAAAAAAAAAAAATTGTTCAAGACGAATAAAATTGAGAACCTCCTTTTTTTGAAGTCTGTTAAAAATAACAAAGTTCTACTAAGTACCTACGACAAACGACGATATGTACAAGTACAAACACACTCACAATTCAACCGTGTCGGTCGGTGAAATGCGCTAGAATCGAAATATTATTTTTAATATTTTAGCGTCGAACATTAGTCAATATTAAAAACAGTATTGTGCAACATTAATAGGGCTCAAAGTTCAATGCATTCTACGCGGTGACTACGAGAGTCATGTCGGTACACGATCAAACACCGCGTGGTAGTTATCTCTCACTTTCTTGCAGATGTTTTATGTGCTAAAATGCACCTTATGTCGAAACCGGTTCTTATAGGCTGATTAACCCTATAATACGGGTTAACCTTTATTGAGGGTTTTGTAACCTAATCCTAAAAATTAACCGGTTTAAAACCCTCATACGGGTTAACCTTTCGGTCCCTGCTATCTACCTACTTATCTACTTTTAACCGACTTTAAAAAAGGAGGAAGTTCTAAAGGTTTTTCTTCTGTGTGGTATGCATGTTTTCATTTAAGATTTCCGAAGATTCCAGAATTAAAATTACAGTGGATGGATAAGGTTACTGGGGAATATTGGTTTCTAGTTTTGTTTTTATTGATATGATGTTGAGAAGAGTCAAATCGTGAAAATAAGATACCTATATTCAATCTTTTTAGGCTTCAAATAGTATGGCGGACTCTAATACTATTTAACTTGGGCCTTAATTAAAATATTTTTCTATGGGATTTTTACTCGGTATTTTTACAATGTTAACATCAATTTTATCGATATCGACTACTTTCCCTTAATCAAGTAGACCAATCCCTAACCAGGCATATCTACGCAACTTGACCTTGCACTGAAGCTCTGCATTTCTCTCTCCCGCCCGACCCGTAACAGTGAGTCATGTTTTTCAAAGAAATCGGCCTATATGCTCTCTAGTGGTTATATACTCTCTGACTTGTCCCAAGGAATTCGTGATTTGTTTCCTAGTCTTAGGAAGTCGCTGCATGAAAGGCTATTCCTTATTAAATAGTTTTAATTTAAAAAGAGTAGGTACTTATACAACGTGTAATTTAAAGGGTATATACATACCAAGTGCATGGCTTCTTTGGATGATAACAAACGATATGGCAAGGGTTTTGTAATCCTAAGTCTACGTGTGTAGAACTTATTACAAATTCTAATACCAGAGACCGAATTTTTCCGACTTCATTCACTCCACGTTAACCCAATGCTCATCGCTTCTGCCACCACAGTGCGACGCAAAGTTTGTCGGGGACGACCACGCTTCCTTTTCCCCTGAGGATTCCAATCTATCGCCACTTTAGGTATGTGATCGGAATCCATCCGGAGTGTGTGGTCAATCCATTGCCATGTACGCCGTGGCATTTTCCCAACAGCTCTACATGAGTAAAAAACGAAAAACAAAACATACACATAGGTGGCGTGTCTGACTTGAAAAGATACGCACGGTTGACCGGCGGAGCGGTAAGACTTTTACTGTTTTCATTAACAAAAGCCACTGTCATCCAATCCAAAAAACGCCTACTTCTCCGAGCAGGATCGTTACGATGCATCGATCCCTGTTTCTCCCCTAGTTCCCTCAAGTTTCCGCTTAGCGGCCTCCTTCGGGACTATCAATTTATCACATATGGAGGTAACTTCCTTCTGATTTTCTAGCTCGGAGTCCCATACATCCTAGTCTACAGTCTACGAGAGCAGTAGTGGCACGACTTGTATATCGTGGGTTCAAACCCGGTAGGCACATTATTTTGTGTGGTTTTCACCAGCAACCTGCTCTCAAAACGGGGATAGAAAAAATCGTGAAGGAACCGGCCATGTCCTACGACCAAAAATCCGAGGACATACGACGTTTGGTGGATTATAGCCCATTCCGTGTCTTAGAGAAGAGGCCTGTGTCTCAGCAGTAAGAACGACATAGTCTGATTATATTATCTACCTAAGTTTCGCTCCAAGCTCCAAGCTCCAAGCTCTTTGAGAAGCTAGTACATAATGAGGTATATCCGGCTATTCACAGTGCTTTAATAAATGAACAGCATGGTTTTGTTAAGGGTAGATCTTGTATTACCAATCTCCTTACTTTCACATCTCAGCTCTTTGAAAGTATAGACAACAGAGAACAAATCGATGCGGTTTATACTGATTTCCAGAAAGCATTCGATAAAATTGATCATACTGAACATGCTACTTAATAAAATTGCGTATAACGGAATCAGAGGTGACCTTTTGCGGTGGTTTACATCTTACATAACTAACAGAACTCTAAAAGTGGTGGTTGATGGCTTCGAGTCCAGCGCTATTCAGGTCACATCTGGCGTTCCTCAAGGTTCCATCCTGGGTCCCTTATTATTTATCTTATTCATTAATGATATAAAAATCTGTTTCCAACATTCTAAATTTCTTTTATATGCGGACGATTTGAAGGTTTATAAAAAAATATCAAATCAACAAGATTGTATTGATTTCCAGCAAGATCTGGACCGTTTTTCTGACTATTGTTCTTCTAATAAGCTATATCTTAGTATTCCAAAGTGTCACGTTATAACATTTACCAAAAAGAAAAATAAAACAGAGTTCAACTACTGCCTTGCTAATAAACTTTTAGATAAAGTTACTTCCCTCCGTGATCTTGGGGTTCAGCTTGATTCGAAGCTGCATCTAGATGCTCATATAGACAAAATAGTTAGTAAGGCTTACCAAATGTTTGGTTTCGTAATGAGAGCATCTAGGGAATTTAGTCGCCCTTCCACCTTTTTGCATTTATACAAATCTATAATAAGGCCACAATTAGAGTTTGCGGTACCTATATGGAACCCACTGTACAAGAAATATAATGAGACTTTGGAGTTGGTACGACGTAAATACCTTATAGCTGTAAACTACAGATGTTTTCGAAAGAGAGTCTCATACAGCCTACTTCTCAAAAAATACGATCTCCTTACCTTGCAGTCGAGACGGAAGCTCCTGGATGTTATGACTCTGTTTAATGTGTGCCGGAATAAATTTGATTGTCCTGACCTAGTGAAGAATTTAAGTTACCTTGTTCCCCGAACAGTACATGTACGTGAGGTACGCACACGACACTTATTTGCTACTAGCCGTTGTAAATCCAATGCTGGTTCACGCTCACCTCTTCATCGTTTAGTTGAGACTTACAATAATGAGTTTGGCACAGTCGACATATTTTTCCTCAGCAAAAATTTATTCAGGAAACAAATTCGAGCAATTACTAAGGATCGGCAGTTGACTTTGTGATTAACGTGTAATTTCGTCTGCCCTGTTTATGAAATCATTCGTATTTTACATTTTCTGCACCGCACTTTATTAACTGTTGCTTTTCTTTTAGTTTATAAAGTAAATCACACCGCATTATAATTATGTCGCTCTAGTTTTTATATAGTAATCCGTGGAAAACGTTGTGGGTAGCATATTTACCATATTTTTGTATGTAAGCCTATGTGTAACTCGGGCACGCCGCAATTGCGGCGGTAAGACCCCTCTTTGAGGAGTGGCTAGATCGGCGTCACGGCGTCCTGACCTACCGCATGACGCAGGTCCTCACCGGACACGGAAGTTTCGGGAGGTACCTGTGTCTGATGGGAAAGGAGGAAACGCCTGGGTGTCACCACTGCGAGGGTCGCCCTGAGGACACCGTAGAGCACACGGTGCAAGACTGCCCCGCCTGGGCAGAGCACCGACGTGTCCTCACGGCGGCGATAGGCGGAGACCTCTCGCGCCCGGCCTTGGTCGAGGCCATGCTGCGGGGCGAGAGGGAGTGGGAAGCGGTCGCCTCCTTCTGCGAAGCAGTCATGCTTTCGAAGGAGGAGGCGGGCCGCGTGAGGGAGAGGATGGCGTCCTCCCTCCAGCCCAGCCGCAGTGGTAGACGCCCACGGCGTCGGACGTCGGCCGACGATCTCCGGCCACCGTAGGCGCGGGCATGCGGACAGCGAGTAAAGGGCAACTCGCTGTCCGACCATGGACCATGCCCGGGTCGACGGCGCGTCGTGTTCCACGCGCGCCTCAAAGAGCGTCAGCAACATGACGAGGCCCCCTCTGCAGAGGGCCGAAGCCCGCCGGGGTCGTGGGACTCATCCCGTTACCGTGGCCCCGGTATGTAAAGGGTTATTGAAGGAACACCGTGGATTTTAGTCAGTAAAAGTCTGACAGTCCCTCCCACCCTGCCCGGAGTGGGAGGACTTATTTGATAATATTACCACGTTAAAAAAAAAAAAAGCCTATGTATAACTATGTAATATGTTACTGTTTGTTTTTCCCTAAAATAAATAAATAAATAAGTTTAGGTAAGTAGGTATCAGTCGTTAAGCCCTCGCAACGACTGTAATTCAGTGCGGTTTCGTTATACTGCGACCGTTTAATTAGCACATAGCAAAACTTCGGAATGCTATTCGCATTCCGATTATGCGAACACTCTGCTGTTGTTAGTAATTGCAGCTGACTGTGAGGTCAACGGCCGCAAGTATCGTGGACAATTACTCTAAATATATCTTTACTTTGTTTATCGTTATCAGGCAGTGTTCACCTTCTATACACATTTGCGATTACGACAGTTGGATGTCTTTATCGCAGATGTGTATGAGCCATTGCGATAATTATCTTTAAGTTAAAAGAAAATTTTTTTTTTTTAAGTTACACACGTAAAGAGGGAATGATGAATACATCAGTCATAAATAATGGAAGTGTCATAAAGTGCGGGAATCGGTTTGCGAAATATATAGCTTTTCGTTAGAACCAAGTGTGTCCCCCTACCACCTACGTGGTTGTAAGTAGGATTTCAAACGTCACGATAGTAGTACCTAGATAGAATGCAGTTAAAAGAAAATCTATAAGACCCAAGTTGGCTTCACATATTTATGAGAAATAGTCAACCAACTGTATTCTATTCACTTTCGGACAAATTTCATAGAAAATAATATTTAGATCAAGTTCTTATTTGGGTAAAACAGAGTAGTTTGTTTTTATTAGAGCATGGTACGAAACTCTTGGTCAGCTAATCCGACTAGTACTTGGCGTTGTAGTAAACTACGGAACCCTACACTTCGTGTGGCCCGACACGCACTTGGCCGGTTTTTATAGATAAACAAAGTATTAATTCTAAACTAAACCACATTTTAAATTTTTGTTACGTTGTATTATAAAAGTTGTACAGTGAATACATAAATCTACCCTACTTTAAAAAAAAATCAGTTGTCTGTAAAGTCGGTTTACAGACGATAGTTGAACGTGACAATGTCATAAGAAAATACTGATGGAATGGTTGCATTTTTCAAAAGAAAATTTTAATTTATTTGTTTGATAGATATTTTGTTGTAACATTGTTCGACTCTGCCCCTGAACGAGATGAAGATGTAGTTGTCGCTTCAAGAGAACCAATGGCAATAGCCAAATTAGCAGCTTGGCGTAATCTGTTGTTGCGTTGTCTTTCGTTTTTTGATTTTCTCGCAGCAGCCGCCTGAGCAGGAGTTCTAGATGCTGCGATACGCTGTCTGTACTCATGTTTTTTTTGTGCTTTCGATTTTAAAGCAGCGATTATTGGCTGCGCGAATGGCGTTGCTAAAGTATATTTAATATCGAATGAATTATTACCTTTATCGCCGCAATTATCGTTGCTATAAACAATTGACACCACATTCACTTTTCACTGCACTTCATACTTGACGAAAACATGTAAATGTATTATTGTATAGCAGCTGTCCACGCGGACGCATCGCTCACTCAAGTAGGAGAGAGACAGATGTCGAACGCTGCCGAACGCGGAGGCCGATTGTGCCTCTTTGTCGCTCGTTTCGCGCTCTCGCTTGCACTTCAAGCCTGCTGACCTGGCTCTGAGGCGTTCCATTTAAGAATGGAACGCCTCAGAGCGAGGTAACGCCGCATGAGTCATGTATTTTCGTGCGTGCAGCCAGCTTCATCGAATTATAAGACGTTGTCACGTCAAAAACAGCCGTTCTTTACATTTTGCGAGTTATTTGAGCAAAAAACAGAAATGACAAGCGTCTTTCTTTTTTTTCGTCCCGAAAATTCTGCGACTACGCGGGCCTTGTCCTCAATCACGGGTCAACGGGATTGTGATTTTGTTACGTTATTGGATACTAATCAGCAATGTTTAACTAGCTAATTAAATTTAAGACCTTATAATGAAACCGGGGTAAATGTCGTATAAATAGTGGTTGCATGGAGCGACTGCCTCTCTAAACTCTACTATCCAGTAGCTGGATAACATGATATCCCGTGGCAAGACTGGTAAAACCCGCAACTACTGTCAAATATGTACAAATGACAGTCGACACTCGACAGTCACCCATTAGAATCACATAATTATCAGTCTCAATCAGAAAGCGGTATGACGCCATAATTTTCATTCGGTGCGATGTGAACTGGTGAATCACATCAGCAGTACTAGAATAATGTGAGTGCCGATGAGTAATCGTGACGTCACGCGTCATTCAGTGGATATAGAACACTGTTTTCGTACTGTAAAAGCATGACTCGTTAGCTCAGCAGGTTAGAGCGCCGATATAATTCAAATCTTGGTCATTGGAGGGCGGAGGTTCAAATCCTTCACGAGTCAACCTCTTTTGTAAATCTTTTTCTTATTTCTGAATATATTGCGTATTTCATTAGTTGCCATATAATAACGGTGTATTATACTGAATATAGATTTATTTCATGTTGAATTGTTAGGTATGCTTGTATTACCATTATTTTATGTAAACTAAGCAAGATACAATAGTACATTATGGTACAAGTGTGTGATGTTGGTGATTACCGCTGAGGCGCCATTGAGACCCGAGCCGTTAGGTGAGGGTCTTAAGAGAGCCGAGGATGGTAATCATCAATACACACGTGTATCATACGACGTTTTTCAACACAGTTGTGAAGAAAATAATACTAAAAATCCATTTTATTTAGTGAGTAAAAAGTTTATTTAGAGAAACAATTAGTAAATGTGCAGTTGGTAAAATTATAATTAACTGTTTTTGATGGCATAACGGTCTCATCAGACAGATTATTTACTGAAATACTTTCATGTTGTATTATGTTATTTGAGATGGTTCATTATTCGTGTAGGTAGGTGAAATCCAATCATTGGATGTACTTGGTTTTTCGCCAGTAGGACGCGCTTCAGCATCAAGTCTAATTCTTTTTGTGATTTTTGCACAAATTTCTTTCTTGTTTTGTATGGAATCTTCTACGTATGATTCTGCTACATTGTTAGGCCGTGCGCACACTGCCTTGCAGTGGCCGCAATTGCGGTAGTTCTACCGCACCGGTAGAATGATCGGGGCAGAGAGTATTTAACCTAGAGAGCTCATAGGCCGATTTCTTTGAAGAACACAACTCACCAATACGGGTTGAGAGGCGAGGAAAAAATGCGCTACTGCAATTGGTCAGTTCAAAGTCAAGCTTCATAGATATGCCGAGTTAGGGATTGCTCTACTTGATTGAGGGAAAGTTATCGATATCGATAAAATGAAGTTTAACATTATAAAATTACTCAATAAAATCACATAATAATATTTAATCATTATCAGTCTCAATTACAAAAAGAAAAACAAGTATGCTGTTATTATTGATTTTTAAAATGAATTAATTTGGTAAATGTTTTTCGAATTAAAGTTTTAGGATCCTGATTGTTTTTGCTAAAAAATGATAACCGAGCGTCTACATATTTCTGAATTATGCATCTTGCTAATTCAATCAAATAATTGGTAGTTTCTATTTCATATTGATGAAAATTAATATCCGGGAATAAATTATACCCAATCAGTGATTTTAAAACCGATCTCATAAAATAATTGGAATTATATTTCTGAGACAGCACTTTCGAACCACTCTCGTTGATCGCCCTTTTAATATAAATTTCACAACGACGGTAAATTTCTATTACTGTGGTGGATCCGTACAATAACTTGTTTTAGTGTCTTTTTGAAATTGTATTAGGCGTTTTGATTTGTAACACCAATCAACGCTCAATACAAGTTAGGCATTTTATTTGCTTTATCAGAGCATGGACAATGTAGCCGGCCATATATTATTTTATATTTTATTTTTTTATATTAATTTTATATTCCATAATAAATATATTTTCATTAAAATCAGATGTGTCAACAACTGTAGCTTCAGCAGGCACTAGGTAATAATTATTTTTTGGTGGTACTCACCACCATTAGACGATTTATCTAATGACTCCTCCCTCCTACATACACTTAACCCGTGGACTCGACATCGAAACAAAGGTATCTGTTTCTTTTTTCTGAGTGGGAAAATCATCGAATGACTTCTCCCGCTCTGGGTAAAGTGGAAGGGAGTGTTAGACTTCTACTGACTAAAAACCCACCCTGTTCCTTCAGCTTCCCTTAAGTTCCGGGGCCGCGGAATCTCATAGAGACCATTACCGCATCCCCGGACCCAAAGTAACTAACGAGGGCGATATTGTAATGCAAAGGTCCAAGTTAATTAATATTAGACTCCGTCATACTATTTGAAGCCTAGAAAGATTGGATATAGGTATCTTATATTATTTTGACTTTTCTCAACATTATATCAATAAAAACCAATATTGCCTAGTAACCTTATCCATCCACTTTTCTTTTTAATATGGAATCTTGGGAAATCTAAAATGAAAACATGCATGTCACACAGAAGAAAAAATATCAGAACTTTCTCCTTTTTAGGGTTCCGTAGCCGAATGGCAAAAAACGGAACCCTTATAGTTTCGATATGTCTTTCCGTCTGTCTGTCTGTCTGTCTGTCTATCTGTCTGTCTTTCTGTCTGTCTGTCTGTCTGTCCGTCCGTCCGTATGTCACAGCCATTTTATTCCGAAACTATTAAAACTATACATGTGAAACTTGGTAGATAGATGTATTCTGTAAACCGCTTTTCTATTTTAAAGAAAAAAAATAAAAAATATTTAAAATAAAGGGGGTCCCCGTACATGAAACTAGAACTGAAAATATTTTTAAACCTATGCGTGTGTAGTATTTATAGACAGATCTTTAAAAAAGATATAAGGGTTTCTAGAACCACTTTTTCATAAAGTCAATCGTTTAAAAGATAAAGTCCAAAAAGTCAAGTCTTCCAAAGTGGTAAAATGTGTGTCCCGCCCCCCCCCCCCCCCTCTAACTTCTATAATAATGGAGTGAAAAATCTAAAAAAGATATATGTCTGTAGATCTTAATGTAAACTTTCAACCAAAATTGGTTTGAACGAAATTGGCTTAGCAGTTTTTGAGATACAGCATATTTTCTAAAACCACAAATATAACTTTGTAATTCATACAAACACTATGAAAAACAAAGTTTTTTAGCGTAGTTGTAAAAATGTAAATAAATAAGCTAGTTTTAAGAAATTTTAAGTTTATTTTTATTCGTCAAATAAATATACATAATTATTATATTATATTATTATAGTTACTACGGAACCCTTCATGGGCGAGTCTGACTCGCACTTGGGCATTTTTTTTAAAGTCGGTTAATGTAGATAGGTATTTTATGACAACTATCTGAATTGAATTACAAAAAAATAAGTTTAATTTTATTATTATCGATATCGTATCCAGCCGTTATAGGTGACAGCACAGATTTTTACGATAAAAATACAGATGAAAAGACAGGGATAAAAGAATTAGAATTTCTTCATGTAAGAAAGAGACATTTCCAAAAGACATCAACGCGCGACACAATTTTGTCCTTGACCACCCAAACCACCATTTTAAATGGACCTCTGCGGTAGCTTATAATCGGATTAAATGATAAATAATTTTCATATTATTTCATTACTGATGAATAGTTATGTCATCCATTTGGTATCTAGATGTCTGGGAATGTTTTCCACACCACTTCAACGTGCATGAAAGCATTATTATGCGTTATAAATTGGATACAAAAATTTAAAATTTGTAATTGTTTAGCATGCACACAGGCCTAATACTTGGTCACAACTAAAATGGTTCGTGTATCGTAGCCAATATATAGGAGCAAAAACTCGCATAGTTTTCGTGCGTCGGGGCAATGTATGTGCAATCAAGTGGTTTTCAAATCAGTGGATCGGGGCCACCGGTGACTCTACCGCACGCGTTTATTCCACCGCAGTTCGCGCACTTCTATGACACTCCATACTTCACAGATTTTGCGTTTCCAAAACGCAACGCAGTGCGCGCACGGCCTTAGATCGCCATCCACCATGACGCTTCAAAGTCATTATATCAGCTCCTGAATTAGCCAGCAATGTGGCTGAAGTTCTTCTGAAACTATGTTCAGTGTAGCTCTCAGCATCTGCTAAACCGAAAAACTTAGCGATTTCTTTAGGCATAGAACCAAATTTGTTTATACCTATTGGCTGACAGGTACATTTACCATTCTGGTAATTTAGAAAGAAACGGTCATTTTTCGCTTTTGGTGAACGCAAACTTTCATACTTCTTAACAATTTCATAGAATGGACCGTGTATGGTGAATGACCTAGGTATTTTATTTTTCGTGATAGGTATCTTCACTAAAAGCATCTGGCCATGGTTCTCTATGTCTTTTTCAGTTATATTTGTTAATTCTTGTATCCTACATGCACCAGTTACACCACATATTAAAGCAACCTGAAAAAAGAAACAATAATTAAGTTCAACACACAACACAGTCTGATGTTGCGTAGATATATAAAATTAGATAATTTAACTAACCTTAGTAGCCAGATATTGGTTATCTGGAGCATCTTTTATAAATTTTTCAACATCGTTAGACGATAAAACCTCTGATTTCTTGCTTCTAAATCCATCGGATAGTCTCTTTTGATAAGCTGACATATTATAGTATGTTTTTAAGTCCACTCCATTCTTTGTTCGGACTGTGCTTTTTAACATTGAGTATATACACCACAAAGAGCTAGGTTTTTACTTAGAAGATAATTCTTTAAAGTACGCCATGAACACATTTTCTGAAAAAGACTGCGTACTCTTGTGTTTTGCCATTGTATGAAATTTTGGTACGCTAATAGATATTTGGCCTTGGAGTTTCCATAACGTTAAGGGCTTCACATCTTATATCGGGTGGTGTACAACATAAATCATTTTCTTCATAGCTAGTACGTGTAGACATTTTAATTAATAAATAACTATAATTTCAACAGTGAAAACGAGTTGTGAATTTTTTTTCGTAATGGCGGGAAAAATTAGTCAGTTTTCCTATGCGCGCGCATCTAACAGATCCGCCATAGACCTTTTTTTTTGTATTTTTCATACCTTCCAACAGAAAAGGCGAAGAGCTTAAGCCCATACAGCCTGGTCTTATTTCAGTTCTAGTTCTTCATTATTAGTATTCGAGGCCAATAATGGCCTTGTCTTCCGTACAATGACATCGTTTTTCCATTTCTTCATTTTAATCAGGTAGGTATATTTTTATGTCATATCCGTGTAATAGTTTCAAATCAGGTAGAGGTCTATTCCGATAATGTTTTTTCAAATAACTTGAATAGAAATTCTTCATGAAATCATAAATGGGATAAAATGTTTTAGTGTTCTTGAGCAAATCCTGAATAGAGCGCGGGACATCCAGGGCTTCTTTGTAAATTTCCAATAAGTTGTCAATGAGTACCAGTCTTTGTATATTAAATTGAGGGCAATCAAAAAATATGTGGTTCAGAGTTTGAATTTTAGAATTGCAATGTGTACATATTGGGGAAGGTATAATATTTAGTCTAAATAAATGTTCATTAAATCTGCCATGACCCAATCTTAGGCGACAAATTGTTGTATAAAAATTTCTTTGTATATATTTCCCTTTGGTAAACCATGGTTTTTTGATGTCCGAGTAAATGTAATGATACCATTTTCCTTTTATTTTTACTGTTTCTTCCCAATGGGTTATCCATTGGCGTTTGATGTTTTTCATGATGAGGGTCTTGCAATCTGAAGGTGGTAACTTAATATTTTTGATGGGTATTTGACTAATATTGGGGTTTTTAACTATGGAGCTGGCAAGTTTATCGGCTAGTTCGTTACCCGAAACGTCAATATGAGATGGTGTCCAAATAAATCGTATTTTTCTGTCTTGACTATGCCAAAGCCTGCTATATTTCTGCCTAATGTTGTAAATGATATAGTTTGTGCTACCGCTGTATGAAGGATTTGATAAAGCCATTAAAACACTCATGCTGTCCGAAATTATCAACCATTTCTTGAAACTGAGGTTAGTTGTTTCTATATATTCTAAGGCTGCATAAATGGCCTGGGCTTCTGCTGTATAAATACTTGCATTCGATGGTAATCTGAAGCCATGTCCCAATTTAGTGACAGGATCATAGTATGCCATGGAGACATTATCATTATATTTTGAACCATCTGTGTAAATTTGCCTATAATCTGTATGCTCATCCAATTTATTGTAAACGACATATTTATCAGTCAGTGTCCTGTCTATGTCAATGTTCAAGCCACAAAATTTGCTCTCATATGTTCCATCATAGCAGGGCAAAGTAAAACTATTGAAAATATTGTGTTCACTCTGATGTTATGTGTTAAAAAGTTATCAGAATTATTCTTTAACAGTTTCGAAAGAAGTCAGTCGGACAACAATCTTATGATTAAATTATATTTTAAATGAGAAAATCTGATATTAAGTGGACACAAGTTACACTCAATTTGCATTGAATTAATAGAAGATGATTTAAAGACTCCCAAAATTAATCTTAAACTAATGTTTTGAATCTTTTCAAGTTTATCTACTAATTTTGAATTCATGCAGTAACAGAAAAACTATAGTCAAAATGACTCCTTACTAGAGCTTTATATAAAGTTAAAAGAATCTTGGGATCGGCACCCCACTGGCTACCAACCAAAGATCTCAAAGTATTTGTAGCTCGTAGAGCTCGTTCTGCTATGCAATCAACATATTTATTCCATGACAAATTATGTGTAAATACTCCTAAAAATTTTGCTTGTGACTGAATTGTTAAAAAATTATTGTCATATTGTAGCCTAACTGCGGACACTTTTTTCTTTGAGAATACGACTATCTTACTTTTCAACCGACGACAAAAAGAGGAGGTTATCAATTCGACGCGTAACTGTGTAGTTGTTTTAGTGCGAAATTTAATTTTTTATTTGCGTATGAGATGTTATCACCACTGCAATAAATAGCCAAATCACCAGCAAACTGTAAATTGCTGACTTCTGATCCTGACACCTTTTTGAGGTATTCCCAGGGAAGAAAGAGTTGTACATAAAACTGAATGATTAATGTTGTTAAATGCGCCTACAATATCGAAGAAAACACACACAAGATGTTTATTATTGTTAATGGCAGTATCAATATCATGGAAGAGATGTCCTATGCTTTCTCTTGCTGAACGACCACGACGAAACCCAAATTGATTTCTTGGAAGAATATGATTACATTCAATATAAAACTCAAGACGTTGTTTTATTAATTGCTCAAAAAGTTTACCTGCACAGGATGTTAGAGCTATTGGACAATAAGAATCTGCATCATTTGGATCTTTCCCTGCTTTAAGAATTGGAACCAAGCAATCTTGCTTCCATTCTTTTGGAATTATTGTTTGTTCCCAAAGTAAATTTAAAATGTTTAAAAATTTTATAAGGCAAAATGTGTTCATTTTTTTAAACATCTTATATGAAATGTAGTCTAAACCAAAGGTGGTGTCTTTACGTGATTTGATGGCTGCTTTTAACTCATCTATGGTGAATGGATTAATAATGTAACTATTGGTGGGATTTACAGAGGTATTAGTTAATTGTATGGGGTGTGAGACAGAGTCAGGTGTATATTTTCTTAAAAAGTTATTTATCCAAAATGTTTCACTATTATTATTGAGATTGTTATTTCTGTTGTAGGATTTATTAAATTTGCGCATAGTTTGCCAGATTTTTGAAATAGGAGTGGTTCTATTTATTTCTGTACAATACTTCTTCCAACTATCCAATCTTTCTAGTTTAATTATAAGTTTCTTCTCAGCCTGATTCTTTTTAAAATTTATGTAATTTGACTCACTTGGATCTTGTTTAAATGCAATAAATGCTTGTTTACTTTTTTCACTGCATTAGCACACTTTTCATTCCACCATGGAAGAGGAGGATATCGGTATTTAGATTTGGTCCCTGCCTGCTTCAAACTATTGGTATTTAAACTTTGAGCCTGATTTCTAAACATTGATGGATCTATAGCTTTTTGCATAATATGGCAATATTCATAGTATGACAGTAAAGGATCATCGTAATTAATAATAAATTATTTAATCAAATTGTTAACTATTTTTGTGTAATTTTCCCAATTTACGAGTCGTAGATTTGGTCTTTTGAGTTCTGATAGGTTTTCTTGAGAAAAGTTAGAAGTTAAATCATGTATATACGTAATTGAATCTGTAACAGTATTGAATAATATGTCTGTTATTGTGGGTAAATGATAACTTCCCAGAGGATCATTATGAACTCTCCAGTTACAGTTAAGGGCGATAGATGGACTAACTATAGTTAAATCTAAACCATTTGGTCTCCAGATATTAGTACCAACTGTTGTTGGTTGTGTGTCGTTTAATAACACCAAGTTACATTCATTTACAGCATCGAGGACATCTCTTCCACGTGGACTGACAGATTGGCAACCCCACATGGTGTGATGAGCATTAAAGTCACCTGCTATTAAACATGGCTTAGGTAATGAATTAATGAGATTTAAAAACTTAGTTTTGCTAAAAGTAGGACTACAATTTGGCGAAATATAAAGGCTGGCTATTGATAGTGAACTATTATTATATGTTATTTTGACTGCAATATTCTGTATTGAGTCATCAGAATATGTTGTTAATCTATTATATTGTATGCTATTACGAATGACAATGGTAACACCATTATAATTATTGCCACAATCATTGCGTTCTATGGAGTATCCTTTAATATTTAAGCGTTGCATAGGCTTAAGCCATGTTTCGCAAATTAAAGCTATGTCAATATTATTTTCATATAAAAATTGAGTAAAAATATGTCGATTACATAACAGGCTTTGAGCATTCCACTGTACTAACTTTAATTGTCTGTGAATTTGAACTAATGTTCTTTGTGTCACTGGGGTTAAAAAAATCACTCCAAACATCTAAAACGTTTTTGGAAGATATTGGAGTATCTTGCGTCTTATTTAACGTTATCATCTTGATAATACTTTACACTAAAAGGTTAAGTGCCTTGTCATTAGATTTTAATAAAGTGAGGACTAGAGGCTTTTTAGGGCGAAGAGATGGGAAAGTTCCATGATTAAATATGTCAGCAAATGATGGTGGCTTAATTTTTTGTCTATTTTCTTGAATTTTTTTCTGTTTTACTGGACACTGAGCTGAAATGCTGATATGATTGCCATCACAATGGAAGCATTTGGCATGTTCAATGGGTGCTGTACAAACTTTAAATGAGTGATCTTCTTTACAGATGGAGCAGCGTTCAGAGTTCTTGCAAAACTTTGCTAGATGACCATACCTGAGACACCGGAAACATTAGATAGATAGATAGATAGAATATACTTTATTGTACACCAAAAATGGGAACACACTTACATAACCTTATTTCTATAACTTTGGTTACAATGGCGGTCTTATCGCTGAGAGCGATATCTTCCAGACAACCTTTGGAAGGACTTTAAAAGCTTTAATTGAAATTGGGGAGGGCTAAATTAGTGTACTACAAATACTCATAACGGAAAAAAAGCTAATTGAAATATATAAGTATATATATATATATAAATACAATACATAATTATATAAAATATATAAATGTAATGTGTTCTTTATCATCATGTGGAGAAAAACAAAGAAATAATCATAAATTTGAAAGAAAATGATTGGCAACCGAGCTTTTAAAAGCAGCGAGTGACTGTGCTTGTCTTACTGACACCGGCAATGCATTCCACAACCGAATAGTCTGCATTGTTTGACAGGTGGAACATACGCTGAGATGTCGTGCCGCCAACCATCAAAATCCACGTAGTCTGGAAGAACAGACGTCGCGAAGGTGATGGCTACTATTTGCAGCGGCTGTTGGATGAAATTTTTATAAATTTTAGTCCGTTTTGTGAATCTTCGAACAGATATTATTTTCTTGTAACTTGACAGCATTGTGAAGATTTTTTATTTGTCAGATTGGTAGGCACATTTTTAATTATACTAGTGATTTCTGTGCTTTGTGCTGGTATATTAGCTTTAAACTGATAATCCTTTAAAAATGTAACATTGTATAAAAAGGCATTAGCAAGGCTGGCTTTTCCAAAGTATATAGCTATTTTAAACTTATTCATACATCTAAGGTATTTGACCCCTTTATTAAACCTTTTGATGCAACTGGATATGGACATTAGATCTCGTGTTCCTAAAGGTAGTTCCGCATTAGAAGACTCGACGAATACCACAAATTCTGCAGCACCGGAATCCTCGGGGTATCTTCTCTTGTAGTCTGTAACTAGATAAGGTTTATACGTATCTGCAACTTCCATCTCGGACTCTGACGACGTCGACTCCATTTCGGATTTTTCACCCTCTTCATCCTTCTTTCGTTTTTTTTCTTGGTCGCACCTTCCCCATTGTTATTTATATTTTAATAAAGGATTTGATGACTTATCAAATCATCAAATTATCATATTTATTTTTATCAAATAAATGAACAAAGTTTTCGAAATTCCCGCCTGGTTACCTCAGTAGTTTCCCGCGCTTTCTTCCGCCATAGACTAAAATAATGGTTTCTTTTTTTTTGGCTTATGGTTTTTTTTATCACAGAAAAAACAAAAGTTATATTTGAGTGAAAGTTATATTTATTAAAAACGTACAAGTTGAAATTTATCTATTTAAATACGAAGTTGCATGAAACTAGCAAGCAATAGGTAGGTACATTAATTTATTTGTACTATTGAACACGATCTTTTTTGTTTCGGAACTTTTTTTAAAAACAAAGCAATTCAATCAATTAAAAAAAAACCTATAACTCACTTGTGAATAATAGTAAAGAAAAAGTCACAGTTTGATTACAGGTGTCATTATGTGCCTAATTGCGGTGAAATTAGAGCATTTTATGAGCAAGTGTATTGAAAAAAATTATTTCTATTTTATATAGGTATTTTAATTATAATAAGGCAAATCGCCTCATAAAACTACGAAGATACCCGCAGAGGAAAATATTTATATGGCCTGTACATTGCTATATCGAGTTTGGGTGTTTGTAAAAATGCACTCAAGATATACCTAGAGGGAGGCATTGACTCAGAAAAAAGTTTTTAAATATCTAGAAGACATTTCGAATAATTTAGATGTCTAATAAAATAACAGATAACGATGCATTTACAAAGGATCATTTTAAATCTATTCATTAAAACCGTTACACGAAAGTATCAAACAAAATTTAAAAAGTAATCAAACGATATTTATTAAATAAATAAAAACAAAGAAAAAAAATTGCAAATTGCGTAAATATAACACTTTTACACATTATTTACATCCGTTTTTACCATCGTAAATTTATACTAGATGAGGCCGGTGTTTCCTGGTTGCCTACTTTCACGAGAACCACCACAACAACTGAGTTAGTTGCGGTCAAAGTTATATACGCTCTGGTTGCGGTGTTTCTTCTCAGCGTCTCTTTTGAAGACCATACAATACAACCGACATTTAAGGGCAGCTGAAGGAACAGGGTGGGCTTTTAGTCAGTAGAAGTCTGACACTCCATTCCGCTCAACCCAGAGCGGGAGAAGTCGTTCGATGATTTTCCCACTCGGAAAAAAAGAGTACCATGTTTGCTTTAAAACATCATAAGTTCTTATCCACTAACGAGAGGTGCAATATCTCCCACGTCATAACACAAGATAGCCACATCGTTACACTTTTATTAAAACTTTTCATCTAATTAACTTTTCGTTCTCGTTTATTTTGCCACTATAAAGCGAATCTGGGTCACTAGAATCAAGCAAGTGTCGTTTGGCGCGCGTAACTTTATGTCAAATTAAAGGGTTCTCAAAAAGTTCTTACTCTAATATAAGTCGAACGTACACGGGAAACTCCTATAAAAATATTGTCTATGTACCGTCAAAGAGGATTTGTTTATTGAAGTTCTTAGTAATTGCTTACCGAGGTTAGTTTGTTGATGGTGGGTGACGATCATCTTAACATATCGTGATTCGTCTGTGCTTAGGAGAGCACGTGCTCCCGGTTGTCATTTGGACGTCTTTTACGGTTGTTTATTTATTATATACTTTATTGTACTCCATACAATATTTCTATGGATACAAAAAAATTAAACTATTGTACAACGGGCGCTCTTATCGCACAGGGCGATCTCTTACGGACGACCTTTGGATGGACAAACTCAAAGGAGACAGATTAAGGGCAGATTAACATCATAATATTAATTGAACATAATAACATAAAATACATACAATACCAAAATCATATACTGATAAATATTACATGTATAATTGAGAAAGAAGGGGAAACGTTATAGGGATAGGTAATGATCCTTCACCATTCTATTGAACGCTGGTAGCGTTTGTGCAAGCCTCACTTCTATGGGTAATGCATTCCACAAACGAGCTGCTTGTATAGTACAAGATTTGTCAAAGAAAGAAGTGGAATGCATACGAATACTTAACTCTAGATTTTCGGATGATTTCAAGGATCTAGAATGCGTGTCACAGAGAAACTAAAAACGTTCCTTAAGATAAAAAGGAGTAGAAGAATTAAAGAGCACATTATAAAGTTAAGAAAGTAAGTGAAAATTCCGGCGAAACCTAATAGGAAGCTATTTGGGCTGAGCACGGAAATCAGAAACATGGTCATACTTGCGCAAGCCAAATATAAACCTGATACAGAGATTTTGAAGTCGCTCTAGCTTGTCCAATTGATCTTGGGTCAAGTCGAGATAGCAGGCATCAGCATAGTCTAGAATAGGGAGAAGGAGAGTTTGTGCAATTGCAATTTTAGTGGAGATGGGTAGAAAATTACGAAGGCGTCTCAAGGAGCCTGCAGAAGCAAATACTTTCTAACTTCCTGTAGTTAGTCGTTAGTTAGTTAGTTAGTTTAGTCCAGGAAAGGGTGTAGTCAATGTATATTAGAACCGGTAGTTAGAAGCCAAAAGTTTTGGCTAAGGGTTATCGTGTTACCTAGGTACCTACTGTGTTTTGGAAGTCATATAGACAGTAGCTCTTTGGAAAACTCTAGTACTCAGCTGTATGTGATTAGACTGGGTGTCGATCTTAACATAGTTTAGAAATGCCTACGCAGATAATGATGAGTAGTGGTTAAACATAGAGAGTGAATGTAAGTGCCAAAATCAACCACGTGGGACCAGTATATAGAAAGAAGAATAGAAAGAAAGAATAGTTATTTGTGCAACAAGAGAGCAAAGTCATTTTTTGCTGCGAGTGCTGATTTTGAATCCTGAGTGTGGCGAGGGATTCAAAGGCACGAGATGCAACAAAACTTTGCTCTCGTGTAACACACATAATTTTTCACTTCAGCAGCGAGAACACTTTAGGAGATAAAATAATAAACAGGAATTGATTGAAATAAGTATTTATTGTGAATCAAAATAATTAACATTGTACGTAGAGGTGTACCAATGCAATAAAATGGAACATTTTAAAAGTTAAAAGTAAAATTACTGCAATTCTGCAAATTAAAAGTAACCGATTTATTTGGCAACATTATAATTGCATTGAGTTGAGTTTGATTATCTGGGGTTAAGGTTTTTGTTTCGGTGGTGGATTGAGAAGGAACAACGGTGAACGTTGGTGACTCTGATCGGCTTTTTGTGATTTATCTGAATGATTTTCGATATTATTATTTGTTAGCTGTAATAGCTCGTTATTGCGACACGCTCCACTAATTCCTATGATCAGTACAACATGTAATGAAAATATTACATAATTAATATGCATAATTTAACATTTACAGCATCTTTTACATATCGTAATAAATATTTTAAAAGTATTGCTAAGCCAGACTAGGATTCAAAGTTACTTTGTCTCACTCAGTGAGCAAAATCACATTTTGCTCACGATTTCAGGCAGCAAAACCTACATGTTTGAGCTACTGAAGTGAAAAAAGTATTTATTGCTAACAGACAAACGACATGCTTAATCTTAAAAACTTATTTAGTTCCTTAAGACTAGAGTTAGTAATTGGTACTTATAATTATGTTAGTAGGTACGGACAAAGATTTAGATATTGACAATTTACGAAGAAAAAGGAAACAACAAAAAACAAGGCAAATGCACGTCGTGGTCGTGGCAACAAGGCTCCTACTCAGCATAATGCTATGCCATGGACATGCCCACAGCACGGCAGCGCTGGTTTTCAGTGGTTGCCTTATATTCACCTGTCACCTGTCTCCAGATTTTTCGGTTGCAAGCATTTTTTGTTTCTCACAATGTTTTCTTTCAGCGTTTTAAGCGACTCCTCTTTAAACGACGGTGATAGTGGAAATTATACATAATAATGCCTGTCCGGGTTTGAACCCTTGTCCTACAACTCCTAACTCACGCTTGTAACCACTGGGCCAGGACTGTTCTCACTATATGTCCTGATATGCCCTTTACTTCAATAGTAAAGGACATAATCTAAACCTTTATTGCAAATATCCTAATGGCAAAGTTGCCTTGATCATAAGGCCCACAGCCTCATGATCGAGACAACGCGGCTTCAAACCCCACCCATTACACTAATTGCTGTGAATCCACTCCAGACACAAGCATATTTCGCTTAGTTGGAGAGGTTTACAAGATTGCTAGAAATGTGAATACTACGAACATTGCTGCTTCAAGAAGTGGAGAGTGAAAAAATTTTTATTCTCCTACTCAACCACAAATTCTTAATTTAGATATTAGTCGTAATTAGTACGCGCCACACAAGTCAGATTATCTTACAAACAGTAATAGGTATTTCCTGTATACCGTCCTATATGAACAATGTATTAGATGTTGTTATATTATAAGAAATCCCTATTTTAGTTGTTTCTTGTTAGGTTACTAGCAAAAACATTGTATACAAGTCGGAACAGAAATGTTCTACCAATATTAGATACGTAATGAACTATAATGACTAACAAAAACACAAATACACATATTTCAATAAGTATTATTCTTTTCTTTAGATTATAATGCTAAAGGTAAAATTAATGTTAATAAGGTTACCGAGTTCGGAAATATTATCTGACGGTCTTTTCTTTATGGGTTCTTTCAGGAAACTTCTCGAGAATTTCCTGTTATTTATCGTGGCTTTAATTATAGTTAATAAGAATTACAAGTAGGGTGATTAAGGCGGCCTAGCTTTTGAAGAAAAGAAAGAAAGAAATATTTTTTATTTAGTATAGCCTGGCAGGAAACTTTATTTAAAATAAATATAACTAAAATAAATATAGCTCTTCACTGTTGCACCAAATAGGTCCAGTAGTTCAGAGTAAAATGCCAAACAACTAGAATATGAGCTAGAATATTACAACTTTTAGAATTTGGAATCTATTGTTATTGTTTATATTTATCACAGTAGTGACGAGCATTCGAACTACATGTCCTGTCAAAATCCTGCTTTTTATTTTGTATTGTTTTTTATTCTATTTTTTATGGACGTACGTTATTTCGGTTTCGATATACGTTTTTTTTCTGTTCTCTCTCTAATTCTGTTCTTTCTCTAATTCATGTCTTAAATTCTGTATGTAACTGTGCTTTTATGTGTTGTGTTTTCTGTTTGATATCCAATAAAAGTTTGAGATGAGACAACCCAGGAATGTAAGGGCAAACGAAGGAACAAGGTGGATTTTTAGTCAGTAGAAGGTAGAGGTCTGACACTCCCTTCCACTATACCCAGAGCGGAAAGAGTCCATTTTTTAAATTTTAATAGGCTCGCGTTCGATCACCATCTCACCTGATGGTAAGCGATGATATACCTGGTCAACATTAATTACTTTCACGCAAAACGTATGTGCTAGCAATTTCGGATATACATTATTCATTTCATTGTCAGCATCCGCAGTCATTTGTAAGCACTTATGTAACGCACTAATTAAGTGTTAAGCTTCCAACTTAACTATTCGCATTAACATAGAAAGCGAACTTAACTTAGGTCTTTTCAATGTAGTACGAAGATCTTACTCCAAAGTTACATTAGGCACTATAGCTAAGTAATTACTGAACAGCTTTAACGTTAACAAGAAGTACTTGAGCCAAGTTTGTGATGAAAATCGATAGTGCGTACTTAAAGAACAACGTGATTATGGTTGACGCTTAGGCACGAAAATAGTAAATTTGTTTTTGATGACCGAGGGCAGATTGTGTAATTGCAGCCGATGTGGAGTAAAATATTCGAGCCAGGCAGTTATGGAGCTGCGCTGGATTTTCTAGGTAATGTTCCCGGTGGTCAGTCTAATGTTACAAATTAGATAACTATCCAATTGCTATAAGATCACGGGCTGACAGTCTCATTTTTCGGCACGAGTGTGAAAGTCACTTCATTGCGTGCTTGCTGTAGAGTTCAAGCCGAGTGTATAAAAAAAAAACAGAGACACCCCAGTTTAGTTTAATTTTTAAAATTATTTGAAATGAAATAAGATACAATTATCGAAAATTGACCGTTATTTTAATTATTTAGAATTTATCGTGAAATAAAATTAGAAGCTAGAAAGCTTCTAATTTTATTTCACGATAAATTCGCACTCCGTATAAACTTTAATTGTGCCAAATTTTATACTCCTCCGTAATTTATAATATATATAAGTCTGCGTAATTATTGTACAAAAAGGTACACAGTTTTTTTTTTGATTTGGCTAACGATTTTTTTTTAGCTTTAAATGATTGATTGTTTGACATATTATTAGATATTTGTCTGATGTCTGGGTTAATAAAACGAAATAGGGCCTCAACAAATCTGCCAACCCTAAGGAAAGTTTAGATAGTGAATAATACAATGAAATACCTTCATTGTGCGTACGGCTAAGAAGTGGAATTCCCTGCTGGAGTCTGTGTTTCCCGATAGCTATAACCTAGGAGTCTTTAAGCCAAGAGTGAATAGGTTACTTTTAGGTAAGCGTGCTCCATCTTCGACCACATCATCACTTACCATCAGGTGAGATGGAGGTCAAACGCGCACCTATTTACAAAAAAAAAGAAATGTCAGAGAGTTTGAAATGTGTCACTACTCATCATCATAATTTCAGCGGAAATATGCCAGTCAGGAATATCTTCTAATAACGCAGCATTCCTCCAGCATCCCACTGTCACTTTCGGCCTGCTGTGGTTGCGGGAATGTGTGAACGATATTCCGCGGCCCGGAACGCAAGAGTAAATGAAGGAACGAGGGGTGATTGTAGTCAGTAGAAGTCTGACACTACCAACTGCTCCACGCTGAGGATGGAGTCATTTGAATCGATCACGCAAAGAAACTCCCAGCTCTAACTTAACTCTTTCCATTTCCCTTTGAGTGACTTAAGGCCTTCTGATTTTAGGCTCACTGCGAGCGAATACGTAATAGTTTCATTGTAACCTCTTTGGCTCTTTGATTTGATCCCTTGATTGATAAAAACACAAGCAAACACAATATTTAGCAGTAAAAATACCGAGATATATTAATATAAATGAAAAAAAAAAACATTTTGCAGTAAACAATTAAAAATATCTATAATTCATACAAAAAATCGCCAGCAATAATTCAACAAATACCAACGGTCCCGTAAAACTCGTTACGCGGAATCCTCCGTAATAATTTGCTGGCGGGTCGGTTCGCAAAATTGCTGCCATTGATATGTCGCAGGCTAATTGGTGAAATCGTTATTTTGTGACAATCCCAGATTTAACAAAACACAAGGTAAATATTTAAATAAATTTTTAAATTTTGCAGACAATTGTAATATCTGTATAGTTCAACATGCTACGAGTGTTATAATTTGAGATCATTTAACAAAGGTAGAAATCATAACCGGTGACTTCGTATTTTGACTTCCCATATAAATCGCGATCCCGTAGGAATTCAGGGATAAAAAGTAGCCTTTGTGTTATTCCAGGATGACAACTAACTATTTTCTATTTTTTTTCAGATCCGTTCAGTAGTTTTTGCGTGAAAAAGTAACAAACATCCATGCATCTAGACATCCATCCACACAAACTTTCGCATTTATAATATTAGTAAGAAGATACTAATATCGCCAACTTTGATGTATTAGAAAACCCACGATAGTCGCTATATATCGGTACTAGTACATATTAGTAGCGGCAAGTAATTCAGGTCTTGATGTTTTTTTCATAGATCCTTATAATAGTGGTGTTACAACAATCATGGTTTTCATTTCAAATAAGCCAACATTATTCAAAAATCGCGGTAATTTTTGGAAAAAACGCTTTCTCCACTCGTCCTGCGACGGATACATTCGAATAAATGTTTGCACCAAAATTCAGTAATCCCATATTCTTGGTTGGAGTAAATTAGTTTTCCTTTAAGTCACTGGATGAAGGCCAATTTGTGCAATCTTCGTGCTATTTCGCCATTTGCGGCCGTTTTTGGACGTCGAGTGCGGTGGGATGCGGGCGGTTGCCTGCTGCGATTGTGATTACTTCAATTGGATTAAAAGGACTAGAATGGAGCATTGTGGATGGTTTTGAATTTCTGTTTCAAGTAGATATATGTAGTGAAAATGTTTAGGAATTTATCTGTTTCAAGTACCTACCAAGCTCTGTTTAGCAATCAATTATGCCTAAAATCTATCCTAATATTGATGAATGTTCATTACTCAATCACGATACGCTTAACAGATCTGGATGAAATTTGTAACATCGATTTATAGTGTAGAATATCAAAACGTGCTACTTTTTATCCCAGGAATAAGTGCGATTTTTTTATACGCTAATTAGGGTTCCGTAGCCGAATGGCAAAAAACGGAACCCTTATAGTTTCGACATGTCTGTCCGTCTGTCTGTCTGTCTGTCTGTCTGTCCGTCCGTCCGTATGTCACAGCCATTTTATTCCGAAACTATTAGGATCATACACGTGAAACTTGGTAGGTAGACGTATTCTGTAAACCGCTTTCCGATTTTACGAAAAAGAAATAAAAAATATTTAAAATAAAGGTGGCTCCCCATAAATGGAACTAAAACTGAAAATATTTTTATTCATGAAACCTATGCGTATGTGGTATTTATAGACAGGTCTTTAAAAATGACATTGAGGTTTCTAAGACCACCTTTTCATAAAAGTAATAGTTTAAAAGATATACGCTTCCAAAGTGTTAAAATGTGTCCCCCCTCTAACTTCTATAATAATGGAGTGAAAAATAATAAAAAATATATATATCTGGAGATGTTAATGTAAACTTTCAAACAAAATTGGTTTGAATGAGATCGGGTCAGCAGTTTTTGAGATACAGCATATTTTCTAAAACTGCAAATATAACTTTGTAATTCATACAAACACTATGAAAAACAAAGTTATTGGGCGTAGTTGTAAAAAAAATGTAAATAAGCTAGTTTAAAGAAATTTGTAAGGATTTGTTTTTGTGAAATAAATATACATATTATATTATATTATTATAGATACTGCGGAACCCTTCATTGGCGAGTCTGACTCGCCCTTGGCCAATTTTCAGGTAATGTAATTTTTTTTAGTGGCTGTTGTCCTCGTCCTTGTTTACGTGAAAATATAACACAGTAGCCGGTGTTATTCTAGGTTGTGTCAAATACTAAAATACTTAACTTTCACATTTATAATATTAGTTGAATTAAAAGTTACATTTTTTTTAATTACGAATGCCTCAGCTCTTGACCTCGATCACACCTGATGGTAAGTGTAAGATGAGGTCTACGATCGAACGAGCGAGCCCAGAAAATGCCTATTCACTCTTGCATTAAAGGCTGACGGGTCATATGTGGCAGGGAACACAGAAGCCGGCAGAGACTTCCACACCTTGGCTGTGCGCACAATGAATGTTGTACGACAAGACGGTATATCGACCAAGTGTGGATTGTATCCTGCGGTACGTCTGGTAGGCCGGTAAAATACTCGTTGCTTTCCTAATTAAACATAAGTTTGAGACTAAAATAGTACTAACAAAATAAACTAAAATATGTCTATTATATCGTTAAATGAGTTCTTTCCTTCTGAAACATTTTCATCTGAGCTGTACGGAAAAAATCTAATAAATACTGACGGTGTGTTTTATATCCAGACATAAATTTCTCATCAATATTTCTTTTCTTTTCAAGTAGTCTGATCTTTCAAGTGGTTACAGAAAAAATATAACGTAAGTACATACTATTTTAGTAAAAGTCACGAACAAAACAATATTATTTGCTGAATATACAACGTGCAGTTTTGAACCTGCAAAATATTTCAGGAGGTTGTTATGAGACTCGTAAATAATCATATAACAATACGATACCAAGTCAATAATCAATAATACTTTTTCTTTTCGATTTTTCAATTTTATTGTTTTTCAGAATAACACTCTTAATAACCCTCTTCAAAAAAACAGAATCACCCATTGCGATGTATCGCGCGTCATGTCACTGTGTGCGTGTGAAACGAACGCGGCACGTACGACGTACGTTAAACTAAAATGAAGGTCGTTGCTATGGTTACGGGGGGCCCCGCGATGCTCGTCATATTCGAACTACATCTAAGGTAGGCGACCTTAGATGTAGTTCGAATTTGAAAATCACAATGTACCTACATTATTGTTTTAAATTTCGCTAAATAATAACTCATTTTTAAGCATCATTACAATGCCGTGGCCAATCTGCCGAGCCTACTATGTTAGGGTCGGCTTTCAGTTTAACTGTATGCAGCTCACTACATGGAGTGCCAGTGAATCACGTAGGGCGACTGCGTATCAGACGTCAACAAACCAGTTACTTGATAATACGATACCCATTTGTTAGACTAATTGTCTGACTTTCTGGCTTTTGACTACTCGTACCAACGACCATATGGCAGGGCTGTAAGGTCGTTGACCCGTACCGACCCGTGTGGTACCTAACGACCGTCCGAGATCTACAAATCAATTCGAACCAAAGGCATTAATTAAGTGCTTACCGAAACACGGGATTTCAATTATGTCCTAGATAAATTTAAAAAGTACTTACATCATTATGAATTAAAAAAATAACACAATGGTACTTGCTCAGTTGCGAACCCGCAACCTCATGCATGAGAGGAGAAAGCCTTAACCACTGGGCTATTACGATAAATAATAATAGTAGAAAGTAGATACAACTACGCCAAAAAAAGATCACGTTGGCGTCGTTAGTTACCTATCAGCTGATGAATAAAATGATAGGCGAAGATAAATAAACCTTACAAAGCACGTAAGCAGTTCCCGTTGCACAATTGTGAAATTACGATCGCGAGCGCGTGCGGGGGCTTAGGTAGGCATCTAATAATAATAATAATAAGGCATGTAGGTACTCGGCGCAGTCGGCGCGCTATTTAGGTAAATTCAGCCCAAAGAACGGTTTTTATTTGATTAAATTGGTTGATTTAAGATTTTCCTTCCTACTTTTTAACGGGCTGAGGACCGACAGAAATACATCAAGATAATTTGTGCTAGTTAAGTAGGTACCCATGTGTTAGGGATTTTAGGTGATTCATTTTGTCTGATAGGTATTTTTGACGTAGTTAAAAAATTTAATTCAACTTATTTACACTAATCAAGTTGATTTAGCTAACATCGTATTTACAAATTATTGTCTATGTACAAATAAATAAATAAATTACCTACTTATGTTACCTGGAGATATTGTTCAAAGTTTCCACCGTCACACTCCAGGCACAGTCTAGCACGACGTTGCTGATATTCCTTCAGCTTACGTAACACAAACACATTCGTTTTTATTGTGTCGAAAGCACTGATCACTTTTGCACGTAGTTGGGTAACACTGGTGATTTCGTCTGTGTACACCAATCTTTTAACGTCTCCCCACAGATAAAAGTCCTGGTGGAGATCCTGTACCTTGCGGTAAATAAAAGGATGCTGCATTTCTTTGTGCAGTAGCCGCCACACTGTGGAGTGGTGCACTCCAAACCGTCGACCAGCCTCCGGCGTGCTTGCACGTGGCTCTCGCCAGAAGAATTCCAGGATATCTTCCTGCAAGGCGACAGGCAGGCCTTCGTTGCCGCGACCTTCAGCATGCTGGGGAACGTCGAACTGCCGATGATCGCGCAGTCTCTGCGTAGCAGCCAGCATTACCCTGTGTGAGGGACGTTGCCGATTGGGGAATAACTCCGCGAACATTTCGATGGCTCCAGATACATTGTCTCCACTGATGGCATACAAGCGGACCATCTCCACCAACTCTACATTGGAGTATTGGTCCGTCATTTTTACAACTAGGTAGTAGGTACCTATCCCGACCGCACACGACACGCACTTGAGGGGCGGAATTTGCAAGCGTATGCACATACCGGCGTCATCAAATACACTAATAAATTGACCCGATTTATGCGTTTGCGATGGCCGCGGGGGCGTGGCGGGGGAGAGGGAGCGGGCGGTGGTTGGTGCTTTGGATTTATGAAAGAAATGTCGGTTGCGTTTGTTTGTGTGTGTGAAAGCGCAGTTTAAGGACACGTACAGATTGGTCGCGTTTTAAAAAGGGGAGTTCACACTTACCGATTTCCGTAAATAAGAATAAAATGAAAAAAAAATACCTGCCCATTTTATTGTTGATTCGGGTCGAGAATCACTAACATAATTACCTCCTAAAATGTTTTGCAGATCCAAAACTGCACCTTGTATATAAATAACAGCTTAGAAGTGTTGGAGAGTGCTCTAGTTAGTTATCCTCACTAAAAGGATCTATTTTTGTCTTTGTATGAGCCTGAAGCCGCAGACATTCTCCACACATGCTCTGTGGCTTATTTACTGAATTTCCTGTACGCACACCGTTATTCTTTTGTGATATAAAACTTTTTAGAAAGAACTTTTTTGTTCCACGACTTGACTTGTTACTGGCAGGCTGAAGACAATTTAAAACAAACATGACGCAAGATATTATTATTATTCCCATTGAGATAGGAAAGTACCTATAGAGCAAGGATCTTCTACCTACTAGTTCCTTGCTATAAAGTCAGTGATTATTCTTAAGTAGCCAATCATGATTTGAGTAAGTATTTTTTTGTGGGTGAGAAATAAGTCTGGATTAGAGTTGAATCAAAAATAATTAATCACATTATTTTTTATTGTTGACAGGCTTGCGTTTCATTACATTACATTGTTTCGGGCGTTTTGCCAATCATTCTACACGTGCAGTCTATGGGTCAGGTATACGCAGAAGACAATCAACGCCCTGCGCGTTCAGTATAACAATGCCTTTAGGATGTTGATGCGGCTACCGAGGCATTGCAGTGCGTCGGGCATATTTGCAAACGCTCATGTTGATGGCTTCCATGCCATTGTTAGAAAGAGAGCAGCATCTTTGCTCAGGCGTGCCCGAGACAGTCGTAACAGCATTCTCAGTGTTGTGGCAGGCCGATACGACTGTCCAATACTGTCGCATTGTATACGTGTACATAGTTTTAAAATATAGTTTATTTGGAACACATGACGCCCCACTTTTTATCTGTTTCCTAAAATTGTTTATTTTGTTTGGATTATTTTCGAAAGTGACATTATTGTATTTTATTTTATCTTATTGTTATAATTATTTAGTTTAAAAAAACCACCTGACATCAACTTGAACCTTTCACATTGTAACTAAAATTATTTATTTTTAATTAATTCAATCTTGATTATTATTATGATTAATTCGTGTAAAATCATTTTGTGTTGCGTTGTGTGTGATTTAAATTTAAGGTACTAACATTTAATTCTAAGGCACCTACTAACAATTTCATGGATATTTTTTGTCTGATAAATAAATAAATAATTATTATTATTACCATTTCACTTGACCTAGAAGTCTTTAAGTCAAGAGTGAATAGGTTACTTTTAGGTAAGCGTGCTCCATCTTCGACCACATCATCACTTACCATCAGTACCTCTACCATGAATTGTCATCGACAACTTACTCGCTAGCGCTGAACTCGCTAGCGTACAAACGTGGATCGAATAGATTTCGATAATGCTTGCACCATGACATTTAAGGAAATTTACGGAGGCGCTAACGTAAGCTCGATAGATCATGTCGTCTAGCTAACTTCACTCCACTCGTAGAATACTTTCGTCTATGGGTCACTACTTATGTTCTGTTTCTTTCTTTTCCGCTAATAAGAAGAGAGAACAGCTCTTAAGTTCAAAATGTAGTGTTATCGCTATGCTAAAAATGTTAAGACAGTCAATATCACAAAATAAACCAAAAAAATTTAAAAGTTTACGATTAGTGAACTACTTATGGTATTTAGTGGCTTTTGAAGTTCGAGTGGTTCTTGTAACGTCATTGTCGTCTATTCAACTTGTATTTTTGTTTGTTGATGTTGTATCACAGAGGTGCTTTGTGTGGTTTAAAAGTTTGGATTATTTAATACAATGAGGACCAGTGTCTCACAGTTCCAATTGATGGTGGAGTTCATGGAAAGATATGTTTCAACTTTCTACTAATATCAAATTAAATAAATCATATTTATTTTTAAGAATTTGGTACAATAGGTGTTATATTTGGTTCCAGCATATGCTACAATTAATTGATGTATAAATTTTTCCTATATTTAAAAAACAAAGCTTATAAACCAACATGAATTCTCATGTTGGCTTGAAATTCACGTTGTTCACGTCGTTGGTCTTCAAATTCAGCGGCCACTAACATATTCCACGCTAAATATGTTCTTGCAGACATTATTATAACTATATTATACTCAAAAGGTATTAAATGTTAATGTAAACACATGTTTCACACGCCAAAATGCTAGTGAGCAACGTAACTACTACCGTAAGCGTATCGTTCGCTAGCGTCTGTCGAATTAGTGGCTCATGGTACCGTTTTGTATGGTGACAGCTAAAAAACGTTAGTGACTATCGTATAGATTACGTTAGGTTTTAAACCTATCGTAATCTATAGTGCTCATGGTACGAATTTTTATTCTTTCTGTGACCGCTAGGGGCGCTGTACAATATTTCATACAAATAATTTACGGAGACGCTAGCGAATTTTGGTTGCGTAAACTCATGGGTAGAGGTACTGGTGAGATGGTGGTCAAACGCGAACCTAATCTAAAAAAAAAAAACAAATGTTAGGCGATGAATGAATGAATTATAAATGAATGGAATCTAAAATTAATTAAATCTGACAGCACCAAGAATCCGTGTAACATTTTCACATTTCACAACATATACCTACGAACTGAAAAATTCTAAGTTAAACGTACCTACCTACATAAAAACAAAATGGAAACCTATTTGTTTGAAAAGCATTGTGTGTGTAATTCAATTAATTTGTTTATTGGATACCAAAGCCGGAAATAAGATCGACGTTGTAAATTAATTATGATACTGATATTTTCATGTTTTGGGCCCACGCCGCGCGCCGGTTTTAAATTCGGAAAATTTATGTCAACGGTATTCCGCATTTATAAATCGCAACCGGACGTATTAATCGGAAATTTTATCGGTTTATATTGTTGTACGGGTTTATCACGTGAAAACAAATAATATATTTGTTAAAGGAAAGAGTACAGTTGCTATTAAGTGCAGGGCTATTAATCTGCTTAACCTTTACCAAACTATGTCGGGGTCGGCTTCCAGTAAAGCCAGATGCAGCTGAGTACTAGTATTTTACATGGAGCGACTGCCTATCTTACGTTTAGCAACTGGGTTATTACCCAGTAACTGGGTTATTACCCAGTAACTGGGTTATTACCCAGTTACTGTGTTGTGGACGTCAGATACCCCTTGGCCAGTCTGGTGTCAGATTTTCTGGCTTCTGATTATCCGTACCTACTGACAAAGATGTAGGTACAAATGACAGCCGTGACCAACGGATTAGTGTGCTTTCTGAGGCACTACGAAATCTCGATATATGTGTTAAGCTGGTCACCCATCTACGGACTGACCTCGGCAAACGATGCTTAACCTTGGGGAACGACCTTCGCGGCTGTTATTATTTAACCATGATCTCTTAGGGCTATGAAGTGTCTATGACGTAATTATTCCCTTTATGAAAAATATACAACGTGTAATTTAAAGGGTATATACCTACATACCGAGTGCACAGCTTCTTTGGATGATAACAAACGATATGGCAAGGGTTTTCTAATCCTATGTCTACATGTGTGGAGCATATTAGAAATTTCAATACATTGATACCAGAGGCCGAATTTTTCAAATTAAGAAGAACGAAGAGAATTATCGTTTTATTGGCAAGTGACGTGGAAAGTGATGACCCTTATACTGCCGTGATTCTTTAAAAGGCAACCTTCTGACAAAACTGATTTTTGAGAAAACTGCGAAAGCAGTCTTCATTTTGTTTTTTATTTTTATTTTAATTAATCTGTGTAAAAAATATAACATATCTGGTGGGTTTTTTTTTATAAAGGGGTGCCTGTTGTATCTTATTTAGTGTTTTTGGACCAATTTTTACACATTTAAATAAATAAATTTTATGAATTATATACTTGTTAATATTATTGGGATAATTTTACATCTTATAATAATCCAGTAAAAGACAGCTTCAGTCCCAAAGCTGCCTTTTAGTGAATTATTAGTAACTTTTTTTTGTTGAAAAGCATTTAGTCACCAAATTCACTGTACATAATTCTTTAAAAGGCCGTTTATTCATTGAGCTGCGTTTTTAAAAAGTATTGAAAATAAAAATCCTATTTAAAAAACTTCTAACAAAGACGTGAGAGTCCAATAACTGCCTTTTAATATAGTTTTGCAGCAAACTACTTTCTTAAAAACCTTTTTGAATAAATATAGCATCTAAGGAAATCATTAAAAAGCAGCCAAAAATTCTCAACTGCAGTTTGCTGTTTTTTTAAACAATTATCCACTTATGTAATTCTTTTAACTGAGCTTGGATAAGCAGCAGTCAAGGGTAATTGAGTTTTAAATTAGAGGAAAAAAGAAAAGTAAAATCAAAATTTTATTAATTGGCAGGATACAAAAATCAGTAAAAAACTTAAAACTATCGTTACGGCTCATACATTAGTCACCATATGACGTCACTTACACACGCGTTACACAAATATGCACTATATAGAGAATAATTGTATCTTTCACTTAAAGTAATTTGTATACTTACGTGCATAAATAAGTGAAGGTACGTCTATTAAATAGAAACAATTATAACTTCAGTCGAACTTTACGTTGTGTGAAGGCTTTGTAACTCCAATTACGGGCGGTCACATAAACTGATTAATTTTATTAGATCGCTATTGTACCTCTACATACTTACAATATTATTTATTAGGAACTTTGTTCATTCTTAAGATAACTAATAGGCACTTAAACAAGAGATCAACAGTTTCAGTAGATACGGATAGTAGTAGATATAAAATACTAAACTGTATGGCACATTGAAAACAACTTTAGTCACGTCAAACGTGTTTAAATTATTATTGTCACAATTAATTATAAAATATAGTTATAAATTAAGATAACTTAACGTAACATAGGTTTTTTTAAGTCTCATAACAGTCTTTGGTTTTATTTCTATAATCAAATTTTAATGCTTAACAGTCTTGTAATCACATACGTAGCATAAACATTAATTTACACCATACCTAAAAATAAAAGGTTAAAAAATGGATAATGTAAAATATAAAGTAGGTATCTAAAATACTGTTTAAATATCACCATCATCTGATATCGGTAAATTCTTCGGAAATAATAATTTATGCGGCGGTATCATAGAGCCGAGTTTAGAAATAATATTATCCTTCCGTTCTCTTGAAATGCTTTTAGGTTTTTCACGGAACGACAAAACCGAGATAAGACTAGGATTTCTTAGATAAGTGTCTTTCAAAAAGCACATTGAAATTTCTTGACCATTATAGTCATTTTCATAAAAAAGGTCATTTGACCCTCTTTGAAAACTAACTTTTGTCATGTTACTGATGCCCCTTGGATTTGAATTTTGCACGCGTCTCTTAGAAACATTATCACGAACATCGAAAAATTTTGGCGGAAACATTTCTTTCACAACACCCTTTTGGAACAAGCCTGTGACGGCTGTGACACTGCATTGCAAAAATCAACAAAGTCATAGATCTTCCCCATCTTCTTCATAGAGAGTTCCACTTGATGATGAAAGTGGTCACTACTCATAAAAGTATGACCGGGTTCGAAGTAGTGAAATGTTATCTTCTCAGTACTTAATAGGTCAGAATTTACGAGGTGAACTATTAGGAAATACAGTAACCAATTCTTATTCTGACCGGTGCAGTTGTTCATCCAAATGTTAATGTGTTTATAATCACGAAAACGTAGCACGAACTCGTAAAAGCAGCTCATAATATCTTCCTGCTTTCTTCCCGCCACTGCATCATGCCACAAAACTGCAAAGGTATCGTGTTCAGAATTTTTGCCTAACGGAGCGAACGTTTGATTGTAAACACTTAAACGCTGGCAAAACAAAACTTTTTAAATGTATCCAATCTTGGAAGCATTATAATTTTCTCAAGATCCGTACTAAAATATATAGTATCATTTTTATTTTATATTTTATTGTGTTCCTTATATAGTTTTCGTGCTTCAGTGTATTTCCTACGATGGTTGATCCAGTTTGAGCATATATCACAATCAGATAGAATATTGTATCTTAAAGGATTCACAACTCTCACATTCTTCATTGCCAAGTTGGGCAAAAGAAATGTTTCTACTTTTCAGATGTTTTCTGTACAAATCGTATTTAGAATTAATATCTGGATTTTTCTGCGTAAAATCCTCGAACATAAATTTTATTGTAATATCACTGGGCAAATAAAAACTTTGGGGTGCATGTTCTCTGCAATAGTGTGAAATTTGAGGTTGAAATGAGTCTATATATGCTGATCTAAGGTAGAATCTATTTTCGGAGATTTGCATGTTTGCCTCGATTGTCGATGTTCGGCTTTTGTAAAGAGTTATACAAGATTTTATCATTTTTTTTTTTATTAAAACCTGGTGTTGTTAAAAAGAACACTTTACAAACTTCGATAATCTCATCATGGCTATTTTTTAAGGAAAATGCCCGACGTTTATTTATTTTAGGATTCTTCGTAGTCACTCTTTTAGGGGTTGCAGTAGCAGAGTAACTTTGTATTAATATACGCCGTTCGTTCCAATTTAAGCTCCAATAGTAGCTGTTGATTTCTTCCCGACGAAGTTCACTGATCTTAGTGAAACATTTTTTGAGACATTTTTCGTCACACCCGGGCTTGACAAGATACTTTTGTGTGCGATTAGAAGTACCAGAAGGCCCTGCAGTTGAATAACTGAACTGTTGAAGACACTGATTCTATACAAAAATTCACTAGCGCGACAAAACTTGCCTGTCTTTTAATGAATCATTGCTAGAAAACTGCTTTCTAGTATCCGATAGACTCAAAATATTAGTAAATAAAAATTTTGAAAGCAACGTAAACTTCTTTTTTTGAAGTATAGAAGAAAATAATATCTATCAAATAATTATTAAAAAGGCAGCCAAAGTCTCATGACTGCCTTTTAAGAATTTTTTCCTCAAAAGCGGCCTTTAAGTGAATTCTTGTAAAGATAATTCTATAGAATAGAATTTGCAAAAGACAGTTTTGTACAACACTGCCTTTTAAGTAAGTTTTTTCTTAAAATATTCCCAAATATTTTGCATTTAAGGGACTTTAACTGCCTTTTTAAGAATAAATGTGATATGACTGTCTTTTTATAAATTTGGCACTGGTATCAAAACCACTTCACGGCTTTTAATGAAAAAAATATCTCAAAAGCTAAATAAGTTTCAGAAAAACGGGTTAGATAGGTCGACGCGCCTTTTTTTCCTGATGACGCTCAAATGTTTAACTCAAAATCGGTAAATTGTCAGATGACTGCCTTTTAAAGAATCACGGCAGTATACTGCTGTGAGACGTTTGTTATTACTGGTATTCAAGAAACATATCGCACCTTTAAAGTAAAACCGTTACTATACGAAATTATAAAATTTTACAGGAAAGCCAATATTTGAAACAGTTGAGTATCTTAATTTAGTCTCGGTAAGTCTAAGTACATGTACTTTATGATTTCTTATGAGTTTATATGATAGATATCTGTTTACTGTATACATGTGCTTTAGAATAGTTTTTCTTTATTTACTTACAAAAATATATTTTGAAGTGAAAACTTCTTTAGCGGCGTTGTGTACTTTTTTTGTAATGGGTAAAAAATGTTAAACTCGCGTTAGGACACGTGACCAGTACCTCTACCATGAGTTGTCATCGACAACTTACTCGCTAGCGCTGAACTCGCTAGCGTACAAACGTGGATCGAATAGATTTCGATAATGCTTGCACCATGAGATTTGAGGAAATTTACGGAGGCGCTAACGTTAGCTCGATAGATCATGTCGTCTAGCTAACTTCACTCCACTCGTAGAATACTTTCGTCTATGGGTCACTACTAATCTTCTGTTTCTTTCTTTCCCGCTAATAAGAAGAGAGAACTACTCTTAAGCTCAAAATGTAGTGTTATCGCTATGCTAAAAATGTTAAGACAGTCAATATCACAAAATAAACCAACAAAATTGAAAAGTTTACCATTAGTGCACTACTTATGGTATTTAGTGGCTTTTGTTTTTCGAGTGGTTCTTGTAACGTCATTGTCGTCTATTCAATTTGTATTTTTCTTTGTTGATGTTGTGTCACAGAGGTGCTTTGTGTGGTTTAAAAGTTTGGATTATTTAATACAATGAGGACCAGTGTCTCACAGTTCCAATTGATGGTGAAGTTCATGGAAAGGTATGTTTCAACTTTCTACTAATATCAAATTAAATAAAAAATATTTATTTTTAAGAATTTGGTACAATAGGTGTTATATTTGATTCCAGTATATGCTACAATTAATTGACGTATAAATTATTCCTATATATAAAAACAAAGCTTATAAAACAACATGAATTCTCATGTTGGCTTGAAGTTCACGTTGTTCACGTCGTTGATCTTCAAATTCAGCGGCCACTAACATATTCCACGCTAAATATGCTCTTGCAGACATTATTATAACTTTATTATACTCAAAACGTATTAAATGTTAATGTAAACACATGTTTCACACGCCCAAATGCTAGTGAGCAACGTAACTACTACCGTAAGCGTAATTAGTGACTCATGGTACCGAATTTTATGGTGACAGCTAAAAAACGTTAGTGACTATCGTATAGATTACGTTAGGTTTTAAACCTATCGTAATCTATAGTGCTCATGGTACGAATTTTAATTCTTTCTGTGACCGCTAGGGGCGCTGTACAATATTTCATACAAATAATTTACGGAGACGCTAGCGAGTTTTGGTTGCGTAAACTCATGGTAGAGGTACTGATCGAAAATTCGTAAGATGGACGGAGAGTAGACAGTCGGCGCCGCGTAGGAGAGGAAGTATCTCCCTCTCTTTCTAAGGCGTGGCGAAAATGTATGCCTGCGCCTGCTGTTTCGAGAGATAAACTTTTTAATGTAATATAAATTGTCATGTTTGTGTACGATAGCGCAATAAATAAATATTGTATTCTACCACATAAATGATAGTACTTTTATACTGATAATTAAAGCAATTCGTGCAAAATTATTCCCTAACCATTCCAAAATATCAAAAATGCACAACGTTAATATTCAAGTTTTCACTTCTGCCGGCACTCCCGGAGTGCAACGCCCATTTTTTTATATGTTTTTTTGTTTGGTAACGAGATGATTTAACGCTAGATGGCGAAAAAGACGATATTTTGGAATAATTACAAGTTTAACCTGCAGTTTACGTATATTTTAGATTGATGGTATAAATAACTCAATTCGTGAAAATTTTCGTTTAGTAACGGTTTTACTTTAAAGGTGCGATATGAAACCAATAATTTGGGGTCAATTCTGTGAGTCACTTATTTTGAGATGAAACTTTGCATAGAGACTCCATACCAGATGTTGTCTTCAGTCCTTTTGGATAGATATGGGGTTTCCGATACACGTTGTATAGTGCCATTCGTTCTGTGTAGGAATATAACGAGTAGATTACTGCGCTGTCTGGCTAGTTTTAGTATTTTATGCGGCCTATTCAAATGTCCTTATTTTGGTATTGTTCATCAAATCGTTTGACCTCCTTAAAGTTATTTACTAGATATATAAAAGCAAACAACATAATTTCGTTATTTTTAATAGTTTTTTTTTAAGCAGATAAGCGATTAAGCAGTTAACGTAAGTGACTCTGGATAAAAAATAAACGAATAAGTTCGTTAAAAGTTTTAAGTCGTTTATCACATCTCTGGTCTTAGCAGCTCAAGGTGTTCTTAGATAGATGATATTAGAAAAAATCAAACATGGCGGCTGTGCATACATAGTGAAAATACATTTTTTTTTAGAATAATACAATATGGGTATGAAATTAAAGGGCTTAACACAAGAATTTTAAAAAGCTATGTGTAAGGTGTTCAACATTAGTGTAATACTAGCAAAAATATTTCAAAGAGAAAGTTTAAAAGTATGGACTTAGCCTTTTCCCTTTCTGAATCCGGTGGGGTGCCAGTGTGACACGACCGGGAAAACCACAGACTATGGGGAAAACTAAAACATTTGTTAATTAATATTTCAACTAAAAGTTGAAAATAAAAAGTAGGCGGGACCCCATTGAACATATATATTTTTTTTAAATGGGATGGGTCCACCTGCTTGTCACTTTACAATATAAAAATGTGCTTGTTCTTGCATTTCCGTTGAGCAGTCAGTTTTTTTAGATTTTTTAAATATATTTTTTTTGTTATATTATGTTTACCTGATGGACTTCATGTAAAAGTTTTTATCTTATCTTGTATTATTACGTCATAGCTCACAATTGAATATCTATGATGCATATCCTCCCAATTCTTTACCCATATCTAAGTACCGCAGTACTCATATAAAATGCAATTAAATATCGGTTGTCACAGCTCGCCGCATCGTCCGATGAAACGCCGCGCGCAGTCTCGTTGTCGACGCAAACCAATGATACGTGTATTCGCAGTTGACGACTTGATTGCAGAAATAAATCATTCTTTGAACGAAAGCTCGAAAACGGCTCGAATTAAACGTCGACCTAGAATTGCTTTTTCGAGATTAATTTGGCAAAGGTATTCCGGTATTTATTGGGTGGTTTGATGGGTGATTAAAATGATGGGTCGGTAGTGCTAACGAGAATGTCCGTGATACATTTCCTGTGGGAGAATGATTTGTGTTTGAAAATTAAAAAGAAAGAAAAAAGTCTTTTTAATCTACTTTTTTACTTTCACCTTTAAGCCGCGTACAAGTGTGCCAGTGTTTTTGTCACTGCTTACAAGACTCGTCATACATTTTTAACACAAATTGGCGGAATCGGCTCACGGATATCGAGAGATAGATTTTAAAAACCAAAATTTAAATACACCTATTTAACAATATTACTTAATTCTATGGTTACAATGGCGGTCTTATCGTTGAAAGCGATATCTTCCAGACAACCTTTGGAAGGACTTTCAAAACTTTAATTAAAGTGGGGAGGGCTACATGAGTGTACTACGACATAATTATACCCATAAAAACAGAAAATATATATTTACATAGATATATATGTATACAATATATGTATACAAATACATAAATACAATACAATACATAAAATTATATATAAAATATAATGTGTTCTTTAACATCATGTAAAAGGAAAATAAAAGAATAAAGAAAATGTTTAGCAACCGAGTTTTTAAAAGTAGCGAGTGACCACGCGAGTGACTGAGCTTGTCTTACTGACACTGGCAATGTATTCCACAAACGAACAGCCTGCACCGTAAACGATAAGCCAAAAAATTTTGTGGAATGTGCAGGCATTGAAAGTCTCTTGTTTTCCGATGATCTCAAATCTCTAACAAATGTGTCATGAAGGAACTCAAAACGTTCTTTCAGATAAAACGGAGTTGTTGGATTGAAGAGAATACTGTAGAGTAATGATAAAATATGTGCATTCCGGTGGAGGCGGATATGCAGCCACTTGAGTTTAATGCGAAACTCGGAAACATGATCATATTTGCGCAAACCAAGTATGAGAGATATAGCTTGTTGGCATAAAACATGTCGCCAACATCTGGTAAAACTGATCATAAACTCAAGCAACGTCACTGTGCACCGTGCAGTCGTATGTTTACATCGAAAATAGGGTACTTTCATATTTTTTTATACAAAATGTTGAATTTTCCATCGTTATTTGCAATAATATGGCTATCACAAACATAATATACTAACATAAACAATACGAATATTATTCACTTACTGGTGAATATTTCTACAAGAAATTTACGAAAAGATACCTTAGATTTTAAAATTATTATTTTTATAACATACAAACGCCGCTATTTTTGTCAGTTGGTGTGCCCTGTATCAGTAAACAGTTGAGTATTTTCAAGAATAATAGGCAAAGAGAGTGTAGGTTTGTTTGAATTTTACCGTTGCCAATGTTCCGTAGATAGAAAAAGATTTGAATAGGTCCTATTCACATAATTACCTGGCATTAATTCCCTTGGCGATCCCAATTACATTAACTACGAGTCTATAAATAAATCAGTCCTATATAAATACTGGTCAGAAAACAAAAGACAACACTGAAAATATGTTTTAGATTATGTTGAGCGATTTTTGTGGACATACGGGACATACCTATACAACGTGTAATTTAAAGGGTATATATATACATATACATACCAAATGCACGGCTTCTTTGGATGATAACAAACGATATGGCAAGGGTTTTGTAAACCTATGTCTACATGTGTGGAACTTATTAGAAATTTCAATACATTGATACCGGAGACCGAATTTTCCAAATTAAGAAGAACGCAGATAATTATCGTGTTATTGGCATGTGACGTGGAAAGTTACCGACGATAGTGCTGTGACATGTTTGTTATGATGGGTATTCAAGAAACATATGAAACTGATAATTTGGTATTGGTTATTCTTTGCGTCACTTATTTTGAGCTGAAACTGTGCATAGAGACTCTCACAGAAATCTCATTATTAAGATTTCTGTGGAGACTCCATACCAGATGTTGTCTTCAGCCCCTTTGGATAGATATGGGGTTTCCGTTACACGTTGTATATTCAGACTAGTTTTGGCCAGCGACTTCATTCGCGTAGGAGCACTATTTTCCTGCGTAAATTTTAAGCCCATGGAAATTTCGAGATAAAAAGTAGCCTATGTTTTTTTTGTAGGTACTAGTAATCTTGTGAGCCCCACCAACTAAGCTAAATATGCTTGTGTCTGTAGTGGGTTCACGCCTATAGTGTAATGGGTGGGGTTCGAACCCGTGATCTATCGATGACAAGGCTTCTTAGCTATTGCCGCTTAATATTGGTGATTGGGAGATTAGTAAAGCGCAAAGCGGTGAATATAATCATCTCTTTTTATCGGGGGAAAACCTTTCAGTAGATGCTCGATCTTTAGGGATAAGATCGAGGTGTACGGGATTTTTATTATACGCTATTGACGCTTCTGTATTGTTATTCCAGAATTTCACCTATCTACATACCAAATTTTATTTAGATCAATTCAGTAGTTTTTGCGTAAATGAGTAACAAATGAACTCACAAACTTTAGCATTTATAATATTAGTAAGATTTATTAGGGAAAATATCTGTCATTTATCAAAAGGTTTACTAGCTCAAACTGCACTGCAATGCCACATAAATGATAAATTATCTTTATTTTGCAAATTGGTTATTAAATAACACTTTTACACGTCATTTTTTTGTAAATTTAAACTAGATGAGGCCGGTTTTTCCTAACTGACTACCCTGAGAAGAAACACCGAAACAAACTCAGGGGTCCATCTCTTTTAAAGTCCATACAATCTATACTGGTTAAAAATATATGGGAACCTTGTAGATTACCTTAGAGATTACCTTACCATAGAGTAATATCCTGAGTTGTCGTACATATATCGTTTATCTATAACATGTATGTATTTAGAAATATATGTATGTTTATCAGTTGTCTAGTACTCATAGCACAAGCTCTGCTTAGTTTGGGACTAGATGGCGTTGTGTGGAAGTTGTGGAATCTATACTAATATTATAAAGCGGAAAAGTTTGTTTGTTTGTTTGCTTGAACGCGCTAATCTTCGAAAGTACTGGGTGGATTTGGATGCAATTTGGTATGGAAGTAGCTTGAAGCTTGAGGAAGGTTATAGGCTACTTTTTACGCGACTGCAAAAAAGGAGAGTTATGTTTTTACCGTGATATAGGGCGTCCAATCCCGCAGCCTGAATTCAATCTCAGTATTTGCGGGACTACGAATTTTCAATCCCGCGGGATCTCGGTATTTGCGGGATCCCGCATATTGAAAATATTCACATTTATATAAGGCAAATAAAACAATGAATTAATCAACTAACTCCACGTTTATTTGCGTATTACTATTAGTATGAGATCAATCAAATTACCCGTTTATTTAGGTATCACAAAAAAAAAACAATGGATTAATCTACTAACTCCACATTTATTTAGTTTTTAGTATGAGATCAATCAAATTACACCGTTTTTTCTTCACTAAAAACAGTAACAAATACTGAAAAAAATAATTTTAAGCTACATACTTAGGCTACCACAGACTGAAATTCGGCTATATTAGGCTACATAAGCTGTGAAAAACGAGCGACATCGGCCCCCGCGTTGTTTGCAACACTGCCGGCCGCCAGTCACCGAGCCCGCTAGGTTATAGTGTTCTGTGCACCGAGCGATCGCGCTCGGGAGAGGTCGTATGCGTGTTTTTTTCAGTCCCGCAAATCCCGCGGATCCCGCGCCCGTAATCCCGCATCACGCGGGATTGCAAAACGACGCGGGGTCCCGCAATACCGAGATCTCGGTATTCCGGGATTGGACGCCCTACCGTGATAGAATCCACGGGAGCGAAGCCCCGCGTGAGTACTAGTATTATTATATGATTATTATATTCCAAGTGCGCCACAAAGAGTAGTCAGCTCCATTGACCTGCCCTATTTCCTGCCGGGTATGCGGGAAAGTTCCAAAGAGACACCCCAGCCCCGAAACGCAAGAGCGCCTGAAGGAACAGGGTGGGTTTTTAGTCAGTAGAAGTCTGACACTTTCTTCCGCTCCACCCAGAGTGAGTCAAGTCTTTTAATGATTTTGGCCTGAAAAAAAAGTATTACATTTGCTTTTTCAACTAACCCCAAATCTAAATGTGTGCATGATTGCCACATGTACACATTTAGATTTGGTTAGTTACTCTCTTTTTACAATCGATCGGTCCAAAAACCCCATCCCACGTCCACGAAATCCTTGCCAATGTTTCTTCAAAATCTGATCGATAGTTTAGAGCAGATAGGACAAACATACAAGCATTGATTATTATTTATAAAGAAGCTTTCTTTTATAATGTGATTTGGAAAACACTGCAAATTCTGAAGACTCCTAAATTTATTTATTTATGTATTTATTTATTTAAGGTCAGCCAACAATTGTTTACACATATCATTACAATACGATTGAAAAATTTACATATACAAGTGTAACAATCACTTATAGGCTAACACCACATGCACAGAAAACGGATTAAACGTGTACAAAATTAATTATTTTTACTAATTGATACAATAGTTTAGGTTAGTTTTGTTCTTAAGATTAGGTTAGTTACACACAATACAATGATCACAAATTCAATGCATTAATAATATGGAAGTCAAATTTAAATATTAAGATAAGAAAGAACATTAATTATAATTAAAATAGTAATTTAACTTCGTTACCGTTGTCCTCTCTTAAAGTATCCTCTGAATTTGTGGATAGGAAACGACCAATTCGAACCATGCACTAGTGACATAATATATGTGTCCATATGGTATATTGTAGGTCTATGTGAAACAAAACAATTTGCTATCAGTCTTCCAGGCACATTACATACTTTACAGTGGACAGCGATTTTTTTAAGGATACGAAATCGTCTAATGACTGTCTCCCGGTCTGGGCGAAGTGGGAGGTTGTGTAAGGCTTTTTTGACTAAAATCCATCCGTGTTCTGTTATTTGCCCTTCGTGTTCCGAGGCCGCGGTAATTCATTCGAACAATTCCGCAACCTCGGCAATTCCGGCACCCCGGCAAGAGGACAGCGATGCGTATGAATTTTTCGATACCATATTATAAGTAGATTATTTTTCAATTCAATTCAAAACATTTATTTCAGACTTATTCAGTCCATAAAGTTTTAGTATTACATCGGAGGAACTTAAAAATATGTTAGTACACACACACGAAACAAAAATAAAAATGTAAAAAAAATGAGTTTTTAATTTGTTGAGTTGTATAAAATATAAATAAAGAAAAGAGCAGTGGATACCCAGTGTTTATAGGCACGACTTGCGAGTAGATAGTCGTGGGATCGAACTCAGGCAGGCACATTACTTTAATAGTAATATACAACGTGTAACGGAAACCCCATATCTATCCAAAAGGGCTGAAGACAACATCTGGTATGGAGTCTCTATGCACAGTTTCAGCACAAAATAACTGACTCAAAGAATTGATACCAAATTATTGGTTTCATATATTTCTTGAATACCAATAATAAAAAACGTGTCACAGCACTACGAGGGTCAATAACTTTCCACATCACTTGCCAATAACACGATAATTCTTTTCGTTCTTCTTAATTTGAAAAATTCGGTCTCTGGTATCAGTGTGTTGGAATTTGTAATAAGTTCTACACACGTAGACTTAGGATTAGAAAACCCTTGCCATATCGTTTGTTATCATCCAAAGAAGCCATGCACTTGGTATGTATATATGCCCTTTAAATTACACGTTGTATAGTACATCATCATTCTATCATTATTGCTCTGAAAACTGTTAAGGAAAACATTGTGAGAAAACCGACACCCAAGCCCAACTACCCGCACTAGGCTAGCGTGGTGGATTATGGCCCATTCCCTTAGGTAGATAGAGAAGAGGCTTGTATCTCCGCATTGGAAACGTTATAGGCTGCAGTTTGTTTATGTATGTATACAACGTGTAATTTAAAGGGTATATACATACCAAGTGCATGGCTTCTTTGGATGATAACAAACGATATGGCAAGGGTTTTGTAATCCTAAGTCTACGTGTGTAGAACTTATTACAAATTCCAATACACTGATACCAGAGACCGAATTTTTCAAATTAAGAAGAGCGAAGAGAATTATCGTGTTATTGGCAAGTGACGTGGAAAGTTATTGACCCTCGTAGTGCTGTTACACGTTTGTTATGATTGGTATTCAAGAAATATATGAAACCGATAATTTGGTATCAATTCTTTGAGTCAGTTATTTTGAGCTGAAACTGTGCATAGAGACTCCATACCAGATGTTGTCTTCAGCCCTTTTGGATAGATATGGGGTTTCCGTTACACATTGTATAATAATATCTTTTATACAACGTGTAACATAATAAACGGAATTCCTGAAAGTAGTTGGTTCAGAATCGGCTTCTGAATCGATTTCCGTCATAAAATATAGGTGTTAAATTTTGACGGAAATATCTTTCATTTAACATAAAATGGAAACACAGTATCATGACAAATTAATACAATCCTTAATTCAAGGAAATTGTGTGCGTGTCGCGTCGGCCGCTAACATTGCATGAGTGTGTGCGTCTGCGTAAGGATATTGTATGAAGCACATACGTTTTGCGTTTAGTAAGGATAACTATTTTATAAAAATTGTCTAGGTTTGGTTTCAATTTATTTAGTTACGAATGTTGTTTTAGTCTTATAATTTAATATTCTAATTGAGGTGTCTGAGGTATTGCGCTTAATCTGTTACACCTTGTATAATAATATCTTCTATATAAATTAAAATCAATTTCTGTTCCTTAGTTTCGCTAAAACATGTGCACGGCTGGACCGATTTGGCTAATTAGGTATTAAAACATTTGTTCAGGGTAAGTTTAAAAGGTAAAAAAATATGGCGAAAAGATGTTTGCCGGGTCAGCTATTAATGAAATATGAAAAACAAATACCTACTTTTGCATTTTGATGTTTGTTTGTGTTTTTTACTTGTTCCAAAATGTAACTTTTCCAAAAGAGCGACCGTGTAGCTGAGTCTATATTTTGCTGCTATTTGAGTTGAACAAGCGCTCTTCAATTAGGCACAAGCTGAGTTTAAAACCATTATTAAGCCGGCCATTGACGATCAGTCCAAACATAAAACTGCGGCATAAAACTAGGGCGTCACTCCAAACGGTTTTAGATTTGCCCATTCACTGGCGTCACTCCGGCTCTTCATTTTTCGATCGGCCGCCGGGCCAAGCTAACTAAAAGTGACTTTGACATTGGCTGAATGCTAAAGACATAAAAAAAAAAACTAATAGTACACTACATAATATATTTGTGTCGAAAAAATGGATTCTGATTCTGAAGAAACATTAATTCTAACTGTGGCTACGATTTGTTGCCATATACTCACCGAGGAACGTGAAAAAAAGCAATGGATGAAAGAATGGCTTAGAAAAAGGAATCAATTCACTCACGTCAATTTGTTGAATGAGTTATCACTAGAACCAAGTGACTGGAGAAACTACTTAAGGATGGACGAAACTACATATTTCAAGCTTTTGAAACTTGTAACTCCATATATTGCTAAACAGGATACTAATATGAGAGAAGCTATTAGCCCTCATGAGAGATTGACTGCCACTCTTCGTTTCTTAGCTTCGGGAATGAGTTATGAAGAATTAAAATTTCCAACTGCAATATCTCCACAGCGTCTGGGAGTTATCATTCCAGAGACATGCCAAGCAATACTCACTGTATTAAAGGATTACATGAAGGTACAAAATATGCTAGTCAATATATTAGTAATATTATAATATACTCTTAGCGCACACCATAGAATCAATGGTGTGCATGAACAATTGATTAGTTGCATTTCATCTGTAATATTTTAATAATATATTATGATCAATCGATCATACACACCAAGTATTCTTGTCTTATGACGTGCATGATTGATAACAGGGTGGGTGTGAAAAATAAAATTTCCAATAACTGGTAATTTGAATCTTTAATTAATACTATCTTAGCCTAATACACACATGCCTGCATATTAAACATTTACAAAGTATTTTAACATTAAAACAATAATTTTTCACAAGCGTTTACGTATCAGTGGCTTAAAAATCAAATAATTTTTCATCGAATTGAAATTGCCTTCTGCAACCATTGATGACGATATTGAGTCATTATGCTGATCTAAATATTCTACAATTTCACCTGCATTATTAAAAATAATCGTATCTGAAGCTGATGATGACTGTGGAAGTGGTTGCTCCAGAGGCTCAGAGTGTAACTCTGTCAGGATGGGTTGTGATGATACAGGTAGGTTACAGGTAAGTAGGTAAGGTATGTCCGTCTGTTCATTAGGTGAGTGGAAGGAAGGTTGAGTTTGTGTGGACGATGGTGGACGGTAAGGACTGTCTGTCTGTTCGTTCGATGAGTGGTACGGAGAAGGAGTTTGTGTGGAGGATGGTGGACGGTAAGGTCTGTCTGTCTGTTCGTTCGATGAGTGGTACGGAGAAGGAGTTTGTGTGGAGGATGGTGGACGGTAAGGTCTGTCTGTCTGTTCGTTCGATGAGTGGTACGGAGAAGGACTTTGTGTGGAGGATGGTGGATGGTAAGGTTTGTCTGTCTGTTCGTTCGACGAGTGGTACGGAGAAGGACTTTGTGTAGAGGATGGTGGACGGTAAGGTCTGTAATAGGGAGAAGATGTTTGGGATCGTGACCGTGATCTGTCATATATATGGTCTGTTACAATCCTGGATGTATCATTAAGTTTGTCAAATTCAGCATAAAATATAGCATCATAAATAATTTTTTGACAGTATTTCGCAGAATCGCTTGACATATTTCTCAACTTCTCCGCAACATGTTCTCCAAATGCACTAAAAGTGGGTTTTGTTATGCCTGTTGACATGTCCATTTTCTTAGCAATTTTATTTAGCACCTCACAAACTTTTTTCCTTGAATTGCTACTGTCCGACCGCGGTGGTGGCTCAGAACGCGCCGCCAACAGCTGCGAAGCCTGGTCTATATTAATGTCCATATCCTGAAAAATATACATGATTTTGTTACAGATGCCTGAAACTGAAGCTGAATGGCTAGCTATTGCAAGAGAGTTTGAGGAAAGAAGGCAGTTTCCCAATTGGCTAGGCTCAATCGATGGCAAACACATCCGAATTGTACCGCCGCCTGGGTCTGGTTCCACCTTTTACAATTACAAAAAATTCTTTAGCATTGTGCTCATGGCCTGTGCTAATGCAAACTATGAAATTATATGGTGCGAAGCTGGTGTTAATGGCCGAATATCTGATGGTGGGGTTATAAGGCAAACACGTTTTTATGAGAAATTAAATAAGAATGAACTGAATATTCCTAATAACAGAACAAAGCCCCAAAATAGGTCCAAACCTTTGCCGTTTGTTTTTATTGGTGATGAAGCATTTGCATTAAGAACCGACTTTATGAAGCCTTTTGGTAAAAATTCACTAAATACACAGAGAAAAATATATAATTATAGGTTGTCACGAGCAAGAAGAGTAATTGAAAATGTTTTTGGAATAATGTCTAATCGCTTCAGAATTTTCCATACTGCTATTAATTTAAATTTGCAAAGAACAAAACTTATTGTCCTTACATGCTGCATATTACACAATTTTTTGAGAAAATCAACTACTAATTATCTGGATTCTGAATTTGATGAAGATAATGTACCGCTGCAAGGTGTAATTCCATTAAATGTAATAAATGGCAATGTTAGTAATGATGCAAAGTTGATAAGAGAAGAATTTGTACAATATTTTAATGGTGAAGGTGCTGTTAGTTGGCAAAATGAGAGAGCATTCATTTAAAAATATATGACAATAAATAAATGTATTGATATAAATAAAAGTACTTTGGTTACATAGCACTGGTATTAATAAAGTTGATTTTTACCTGATCATTGCTTTCATTTTCTTCGTTTAATATGTCATTTATGTCGTTAGGTTTCTCGACTTGTGTGTCTTTTTCGTTAAGAAATAAAAATAAGTTGTAGTACCACAATTTTGGTATATACTCTTCATCGGCCCCTATGCCGGATCGACTTGCTGTTTTCACCTACAACAAACAAGTAAATAAAAACATAAAGAAATAAACAAACACCAGTTCCTGACGATAAAGTCCGTAAATAAAGTTATCTACATACCTTGTTTTGTTCTTTATTAAATGCACTCCTCATAGAATTGATTTTTTTGGAAACGGAGTCCATATTAGCACCACTATCATTTTTTTTTAAATGGAAAGCAATTCTTCTAAAGCTTTCTGGCGTTGCTGTTTATTTTTATAATTTTTGTCGTTCACTCTCCACAAACATTCTGAATTTCGGTACTTTTCTATGAATTCTATCATTACTGCACGGTCTGCACGTCCAGTTGATACAGACGCCGCCATTTTAAAACTAGATGCACAACACGCTCAGTGACCGCGATCGCAGCGAGCGAACTGAAGCCTTGGAATGACGATCGCGCATTGACGGTCAGTTTGGCGCGACGCGCCGCTTGCATTTAGGGTAGTCACGGAAAATTTCCGTGGCGCGTCGTCAGTTAAAACTCTGGAGTGATGATTCGCCATTGACGATCAAATTTTGGAGTGACGCCTTAGTTTTATGCCGCAGTTTTATGTTTGGACTGATCGTCAATGGCCGGCTTTAGACTCAAGTCCCAGCTCGGTAATAAGATAGCTCGTTATATTCCGAAATCGCATCGGGGCGCATTGCACCATTTCGTTTTCCTTTTTGCTGGCAAAGAGTTTGGAGGTGACACTTCGTTAGGAAAGATATAAGAAATCTACGTAAATATATATAAGAAAAATGTTGTTTTTATGTCCTCTTTCATGTTGTGATAAGCATGTGTTTTGAAGGTAAAGAGGAAAATAATAATAAAAATATTCGATTCTCCGTGTCAGTACAGAGAAAGTCTTTAGAAGGTCTTTTAAGTTTCTATCATAGATTAAATTGTTTACCTGTTCAAATAATTATTATTTTGTTGTCTATTCCTAGATATTCCCGCTCAGTTCTATCTCGTCTAGTTAGTTTAGACACTAGCTTTTGTCTGCGGTTACATTCGCGTATGGCAGCTGTCCCGATGAAGCGACTAATTAGCGGCTATTTTCATACTCAAGAGACGTAATAGATATAATTTGTGTGTAAACAAATAGTCGATCGCTGACTGTTTACATTGCTGGTGAAGACCCGCTCCACTAGTTTTTCGCTGAGCGACAAGAGCTATCAAAGATAATACTTGCTCAGCGATGCTTGCTTGGCGGTCAGAACTCACGCTCAGAGACTAACCAGGTCATAGCCACAGCATAAAAATAATAGACAGAATCAGGGCTCTGAACCGGTTTAAAAAGAACGGTTAATTTCGATTAAATACCGGTAAATATATCGTTCCTTCATTAACCGGTTAAACAAGTGAACTGTTCTTATGTAACCCAAATGATAAAGGTTACCGGTTACATAAGCACAAACGGTTTTGACACCCAAATTAACCGGTTAATTGCGTAATTCGTAAATATTTTCAACAAGTTATAGTGACATTAGTACTCCAGAAAACATTAGGAAAAAAAGATGTTAGGTGCGCGTAGATTCATGTTTTAACTTACTTAGTTCGAGCTTAGTTCTTTGCGTGCCCGCAAGCAATGTCGAGCATACCTACGCCAGTCGCTACTTACTTTTTTTTTTCAATTTGTTTTTAACCGGTTAATTTTCACATAAAACCGGTTTCCCGCAAAACCGGTTTTGCAACCTTAACCTAAATCGATTTCGGTTTGGGGTCAATGACCGTAACCGGTTAAAAATTATTATTATAATAAAAGAAACCGGTTTCCGAGCCCTGGACAGAATAGCCCAGCGACAAGATTATCGGAACTACACGCTCGCTGCTCGCTAACTCGTATTCAGATGCTAGGTCTACTCGCTACTCGTTCATCGCCCGGCAGTGGGACAACTGCTTATCGATGAGCGCCTCATGTAAGTCAAAGCTTACTACCGGTATTATGTGTTCAGAGGCTTTAGTCAAAGTACTATACTATCAAAGAATGAAATGATCGGGTGATAGGTAGACAGAATTTCGTCAGCAAACACGAGTAACAGTAGATCGCAACACCGCGTACTTACATAACTATGTTTATACAGATATTTTCACTTACCTTTAAAACAACAGGCAAAAAATCATAAACAAGTTAAATAGGATTATTCTGATATCCAAGATCAGTTATCAAAAATCACTTACAAAAAATCGTTTCGATACGCGTAATTAGAAACTCCTCTCACGCATTTTTGTAATGAACCACCGATTCATATAAAAAAAAAAATAAAGAGATTTATGATAATAATATGGGTATATTATGTACTGTAAGTCTGTATAGTCTCATTTATATTTCATTAGTTCTACACAAAATATAATAAATACGAAAGCAATTTTCTTTGTCTATCTGACTTGTCTGTAAACCATTTGGTAAATTAGGTCATATAATATGTTTTTATCCCAGGAGTATGTTGCTTTTGCAAGACGAAACCACGGGCAGAAGCTAGCATAGTATAGGTGAAAATACTACCGATTGGTATAAAACGTATTCTATGCCTATTTTAACAGTGAATGTGTGTCAAAATGACAATCGGCTCGAAGGAGCAAAATGTAAGAGCCACAGAAATAAAACTATGGTAAGAGCAGAGCCTTTACAATTAAATGTTCAATGAATAATAATTTAATATGAAAATAAACTAAAACAATGTAATTATAAAATAATAACACAGCAAACACAACACTACACTACACTATAACAAATTAAAAAATAAATGTTTAAAAATGTTATAGAAAATGTTAGATGTTGCGCGAGCTCGATATTGAACCGAAGACTGACGTACTGGCGTACGTGACGATGCTACATTTTATAAATTAACAAAATTTGCAGTATTTTAACTAGGCCAAAGTACAATGTGCGGTTGCTAACCGTACAGTTATATAAACTAGCATATGCATGCGGCTTCAAAAAAGTTTTTTCCAGCAAAAAAAAAATTAAGTATGTTCTTCTGTAAGGTTTAATCAATTTCTGTACCAAATTTTATCAAAATCGGTTAAGTGATTTAGCCGTAAAAGTGAGCTAGATATACATTTTACGTGACATAACACACATGCAAAGTTTCATGATAAGGATGTCTTGTTATATGTGACTAGAATCCATCTACAATACGATATCATGTATTATTTACTCCTACAATTACTAACACTAAAAATATGCTACATAAATTAAATGATTTAATGGACGTTAATAACGTCACAAAGTTTTATGTCGCCACAAAAATTAATATGACATAATATCCCCCCATAATACGTAATAATGCCACGGGTACATCAATCAGAGTATATTGTGTGCCTTGCATGAATACATAATGAAAACGCAATGGAAATCAATTTTAAACTCGATTCCAATACAATTGATCCAACCGAATAAGTTTAAACTCGATCGGGAGGCGAGACTGTTTGTTTGGAATTGAATTTTTGTTGTTAATTTAAATCTGGTTTTTGATAGAAAATTCGAAAGTTTTGTGTATTTTCAATAGAAAAAAAAGATTCTGAGTGTCATTGCTCTCACCACTATTTCGGCAGATGTCCACTAATGCGTTCAGTGATTGCAAGTTCTACTGCTTGACATGAGGGATTGGACTCAGCGCCCTGGTCGGGTAATGGAGAGTAGTACTGGGTTTTTCCTTCTGAAACTAATCCAAGTTGAAGCAAAATGTCACCGCCATACATGGAACTTAAACATAAATGGAGAAAATATGGTTGTACCTAACGTATAGGTACGAATAACGTTATTTGTTATTACACCTTTGGGATGGATCTGCCAAATACCAACTGGACGCGCTTGAGTCTATTGAGAAACGGGCCAAGGCCGCTATCCCACTGGCGTTTTACGAGCGTTGGCGTCTCTCCAACGTCTGCGCAGCGCCAACGTTGCGCAGACGCGACGTTGACGTCGCGTTGTCGCGTGGCAAGCATTAACGTCCGCTGAACGCGACGTTAACGTCGCGTCTGCGCAAATAGTATGATGTGCGCGACGTTAACGTCGCGCACATCATACTATTTGAGGCGTACAATCAGTAACATAATGGATTCCGACTAGGAAACACTACTGTTGGTTTTACTACTTCGACGAAAATTACGTAAAAGAAAATGTCGTCGTCAATTTTGGAAAAACCTTTTATGGTCTAATCGATCACAAGAAAGTGAATATTTCGTACTGTACTCTAATAATATTAAAAATAATGAATCGTAATTTAATAAATATTAAAATTTGCGAATGCCGAAGACCACATTTGACGAACTTTTAGAAGGGATTCAAAGTGACATACAATATTTAGACACTAATCTTAGAGTTTCACTGTCACCAGAAGAGACGCTTGTTATAACTTTGAGGTATGTTAGGAAAATAACACATTTTCATACAGGCTGTTTAAAATATAATAATAATAAAATCCTTCTGTGTATATTTTTAACTACTTGTTTTATTTGTTCAACGACACTGTCTTATGGTTTACAATAATCAAAGTTTGTTTATGCGGAAATTTTCGTCATAGAGACCTGTTAGAATCATATTATAATAAATGTGTGTATTTTCAATATCGAAATCCTTTTCTGATAGTGACTGCTTTCTGAATCGTACCAGTACCTACGTACGCTCGCTAAAGCAGCAACTGTGCAAATGGCCGTCGTCCGTAACCCCCGCCCGTACCCACACGGACAGAGCAGGACGGCGTGATTATACCTGTTGCCAACAAACGCGACGTTAACGTTACGTTGGTGCGACGTTAACGTCGCGTTCAGCGGACGTTAATGCTTGCAACGTGACGACGCGACGTCAACGTCGCGTCGTTGGAATTACTTAATCTAATTCCGCCAAGTCCGTTCCATCATCGGACATCCCACCCATACGCACTAAACGTTTTGGGAATACTTTCATTGTGCGTACGGCTAAGGAGTGGAATTAGGGGCCGGAGTCTGTGTTTCCCGATAGCTATAACCTAGGGGTCTTTAAGTCAAGAGTGAATAGGTTACTTTTAGGTAAGCGTGCTCAATAAATAAAAACCTGTATTATCAATAAATAAAAACCTTTTTTATTATATTGATGATGGGCTTGTGTTTAACCACTATCTCACCAGATGGTAAGCGTTTATGTAGTCGAAGAGAGAGCATGTTATCCAGAAGTTACCTATTCACCCTTGACTTAAGGACCCCGCGGTTATAGCTATTAGGAATCACGCGTGACCCGACACGCACTTGGCCGGTTTTCTTCCAAGATACACGATTCATATGAGACATCACCATGTTGTCAGCTCATTATTAGCTTAGCCTTTTCCAAACAACGTTGGGGTCAGCTTCCAGTTTATCTGGATGTATCTGAGCACCAGTTTATTACAGACTGCCTATCTGACGTCTGACGTAGCGGGGTAACACGTACTGGATACTCGTAACGATTTATGTTTTTAAACTAACATGGTCACTAACACTAGAAGAACTTAAAACGGGATTGAGATTACCAAAAACGACAATTGCAACCGTGAAGATGGGTTTCAACTGTCGAGGGCCTGGAATCCAGTGGTTCAAATGTGTAAAATGAAAAAAATCCGTAGAAAGTTCGAGAGTCGACACGGTGAGTTTTGTGTGTCGGGAACAGAATCGAGTGTTTAGTGATTCATGTGATGGTGGTAGCGGTGTAACAGAAAACGAACGAGAAAGAGGGTAGACCGATTTGTCTGCTCATAAACTTCCAACCGCAATTACTTCAGTTCATCCGTGATGATGGCGCTTGCAACAGTGCCGAAATATCGGAAACTCAAAACAAAAAATACACATGGTAAATATCCCGTTTTAAGTTCTAATGATACTAGATAGACTAACCTAACGATCTAAACTAAACCACCCAACACTATTATGTGTACCCGAAAACTTAGTTACAAACTACAAAAGAGGGTCAAACCGTCAAACAGGTCGCAAGTTCGTGACCAATGGGCAAACAGCGCGATATCACATATGGTATAACTAATAGCACTGAGTACATAAATTAATCGTGGTACGTCTGATCATTAGTAACTGCCAACGTCGACTGAGGGGCACGCGCGAGCGCGCGTCACAAACTACCCGCGAATTCGCTTGATTAGTCGTTTGGGTGTGAGGCTTGGTAAGTGAAAGCTATTAAGATATTGGAATAGTATTAGGCTTGTGGTGACTGGAGTAATCAATTAGTTTTTTTTTAGTTTGAGCTAGCTCTTCGACATTCCGACAGTGGTTGATTTTTGGCAAAAATGGTCTAATGTTTGACCCCAGGTCTTCAACTATTTCCATGCCACATTTCAACAAAAACAGTTAAGTGGTTTAGTCGTGTCGACAGAGATAATGTGACGGACTATTCAATTTATAATATTAATAAAGTGCGAATGATTGGTGGCCAACGATGCAGTCGACGATGAAAAACGCTTACTTCGATGTACCCTGCTCACATTTTGTAAAAAGGTTAGGAAACACAAACTCTAGCGAAGGAATTCAGAAATTCAACAAAGAAAGTAAATCGCTTACGTGGCGCATCGTATTAAATATAAATTAATTTTATAAACTTAACTTTAGTACTAAATTATTGGTATAATAAATCAAAATCGCTCTCAGATTTTTAAGCATCACACTCAACATTCGTGGTAGCTGACCGAATACCAGTAGTGGCTGCCAGGCTCGAAGTCTGATATAATAAATTGGATGGGTGAGGCTTGGCCGCCGAGCTTTTCTGCACGAGTGCAAAATTCACTTCATTGTAACTTATTGTAACTTAGTAAGCGTTACGGATGAGATAAGGTTGGGCATGGATAAAGGAAATATGACGATTCTTTGCTTGCTAGATTTTAGCAACGCTTTTAATACCGTTGATTTCGAAATCATCCTCAACATACTTCGCTCTATTAACATATCTCCAACAGCGATTGACTGGTTTCGTAGTTACCTGTTTGGCCGCCGGCAACGTATTTGCATAGATGAGTCCTGCTCTTCTTGGTGTAGTACTTCAGTCGGTGTTCCTCAGGGTGGCGTTTTATCTCCTTTACTCTTCTCAATATTCATAAATTCTATTTCTAAAACACTTCAGTCCTCCTACCATCTTTATGCTGATGATTTGCAAATTTACAGACAAACTCCCTATACAGATTTGCATACTGCTATTGATATCATGAACTAGGACTTGGCTTCTGTTTGCGAATGGAGTGAAGCACATGGTTTGCAGGTTAACCCGTCAAAGACTCAGGTCATTGTGGTTGGTAGTTCCAGGTTGGCGCCTAAGGTAAAATGGACGCAGCTTCCTCAGGTTATTTTCAACGGCACAGCTATTCCATTAAGCGAGAAAGTTAAGAACCTTGGGGTTTGGGTTGACAAACATCTTTCTTGGGGTCCTCAATTACAAGAAGTCAGTCGCAAATTATTTGCTTCTGTCCATTCCCTAAGACGATTGCGTAACTTTCTGCCAACTGCTACTAAAATTGCGCTAGCACAGTCTCTTTTACTTCCCATCCTAGACTACGCTGATGTCAGTTATCTTGATCTTACTGAGGCACAATTTGATAAACTTGAGCGACTCCAAAATGTTTGCATTAGATTTATATTTGGCTTGCGCAAATATGATCACGTATCCGAATTTCGTACGAAACTCAAGTGGCTTCCAATACGTCTTCGCCGGAACTTACACATTTTGTCTCTGCTTTACAGTGTGCTGTTTAATCCTAAAACCCCCACTTATCTTAAAGAACGATTTAAGTTCCTTCATGACACACATGCAAAATCTCTGAGGTCATCAGAAAACTTAAGGCTTGCGGTACCGAGTCACGCCACCAATTTCTATGCTAAGTCGTTCGCAGCTCAAGCAGTACGGCTGTGGAATGTTCCACCCGTGTCAGTAAGACAAGCACAAACCCTATCTTCTTTCAAAAACTTAGTAAAAGATCTTTATCTCTCTTCTTAAACTGGTGTTATTATGTATGTCTTCGTTTCTTTCTTTTTTTTTAAATATTTATATGTATATATATGTTTTGAGAACGTTATTTATTGTTTTGTATTTTATATAGATAAATAGTACACCGTGGACTACCCGCGTATTTATTTTCTCCTTCTGAGTCAAATCCATCCAAAGGTTGTCTGTAAAAGATCGCTTTTAGCGATAAGACCGCCCCTTGTATCACCCTTTTTAATTGTTAAGTCCATAATTTTATTTTACTGTTATGGTGTACAATAAAGAATATATCTATCTATCTATCTATCTATCTAAAAGCAGTAGAGTAGGAAACAGTTTCCGTCCGTGTTTAATTTCTACTCTACTTCTTTTCAGATACAATTTAACGTGTTTCTGTCAACAATATTCCAACGCCAAAATTTTCACTTTATATAAACCACAAAAAATAACAACATTCAACAAACACTACTTTTAATGACTTCACACCAATTTCACGTGTACCGTTTTAAAAAAGAGTGACTCAGTTTCGGCGTATATTGCGTACGAGAACTTCAATTTTACTCCTCGACCAATCAAAGCGCTCCGCGAGCTCGCAATATGAATTTTTCACGGTTCCTCGGGATACGTAGAGAGAGCAGTGTTTTTATGAGGACACCATGTGTTACTGACTTGCAAAGATCAAGATGGGAAAATACCAAATTAAAATTCAATTTTATATTTTGCTGCGCCGAAATTTGGGTTCATTGCCACCCGTACCATTTACAGTTCCTCCATGGAACTATTGATGTTTTCTTCAATCACTGGTTCAATTTTAAAACAATCTGAAAATAATGGAGCCCGTGGTGAATTTTGTTCTCACTAGTTCGACAGTAAGCCCAAATGCAATTATTATCAGAAAACGGAATATTTAAAGGATCACATGTCGTGTCGTGTGAACCAATTTGCCCCATTTTTTAACCGACTTCAAAAAAAGGAGGTTTACAATTCGTCTTGAACTTTTTTTTTTTTTTATTTATTTATGTTACCTCATAACTCGGAGATGGCTGGACCGATTTGGAAAATTCTTTTTTTGTTTGAAAGGGTATACTTTCTAGTTGGTCCCATTGTCGTCACGTTTGGATCTGATGATGGGATCATGGAGAAATCGAGGAAACTCTTCAAATATTATAGGCACACCTATAGCGTTTTGAGTATTTCTTATAGTACCTTGTGCAGTTGCTCTTGAAAAGCACCATTTGAGGAAGTGGAACTGATGATGAAGACCCCAGATGGCCACCGAAAGTACTCAATAATAAGTATTTCGTTGATTGCGATTAGATTACTTGAATATGGATGTTAAGCACTTTATGCTCGTCACAATGCATATGGTGAAGTAGAGCTGATGGTGATGTACCAGGAGAACTCCTCAAAAATTAACGGCTCTGCACCGGGAAAAGCAATATTTGGTAAAAGGTGATAAGTAATTGACATTTTGGCTTTTGTAACTAGATAAATTACAAACCGACCCACTAAAAAGCGTGAAAAAAAACTTTTTAGCAAAAAATAGAACCGACTTCCATATAAAAACACTACAAAGGCAAAAATAACTTTAATTTCGGAAGGCGGTGTCTTTAGTTTTGTATATATTTTCGTTTTTGACACCGCCTTCAGAAATTAAAGTTATTTTTGCCTTTGTAGTGTTTTTATATGGAAGTCGGTTCTATTTTTTGCTAAAAAGTTTTTTATTATAACAGATGTATTTGAAAAATTCATCAACTGCTTACTTCAAAAATTACTGCCGGAATATTTATGTTTTCAGTTTAAGGATTCCAGGTTAAGTTGAGCTATACGATAACTGACAAATGCTTGCACTGTCTGGACAGGTCCGCTCAAATTTGTGTGGTTATATCCTCAAAAGAGCACCACAGACATGAACCTACACGCTTTTCATATGATTGGACCAATTCGAATTGTATGGACTTTGAAAGAGACGTTGACCTCTAAGTTTGTTTCGGTGTTTCTTCTCAGAGAAGTTGGTTAGGATTCACCGGCCTGATCTTGCTATACATAAAACACAAAAAAATGACATCTGAAAGTGTTATTTATAACCAACTAGCGACCCGGCCCGGCTTCGCTCGGGTAATAAAGTTTATATTTGCTTATATATGATTTTGCTTAATCAATTTCTTGTCCGGTAATTTGCCACTATCGGCGATAACTCATAAGATATTCATTTTATTGATAATTATAGTGTAAAAAGCAATTTTGATCTACATTTTATAAGTTTCTTTTACATTCATTTTATACTCATTACTAAATATGTTTCTGTTTCCTACTCATTACTAAATATAATTATTAGCAATTTTCCAAGTGGATTTCGAATCAATTTATAGCTTACACTCACAAATAATGCACCTTACTACCCATGAATAAAATATACTATACATATTTTACAAACAAATACCTCTTTATAATATTCATTTATTTAAACTTTGTGTAATAGTGTTGCATGGGCGGACTTAATGCAGAAAGGCATTCTCTACCAGTCAACCTTTGGGTATTAAAGTATAGATGTAGACAGACATTTAGAGTTTTCAATTTTGTACATTTTTGTTAACGACGATCAGAAAGTTAATGAATTAAGTTAATTAAGCGTCGATAGTCTAATAACTAAAGTGTTGACCTGATGATCGATAGGTCGCGGGTTCGAACCCCACCGAACACAGTGTAGGGCGCTGTCGACTTAGTCTCCGAATTTTCAGCATTCAAACTTATAGCTATGCTAAAATGATGCTAGCATGTAACCTCATTAATTTGATTTTTATTTTATTACTCTCATATGTTTTGTACCACTAGCATATAATGTTACTAAGGGTCACAGCACACATATCAACTCAGGAGCCAGAAGCTCCGGCACACGGTGGGCTGAAAAATGGCTTTCATAGACTTAGGCATTTTATTTTGCAAGTGCCAGTTTTTGTGCCGGATATCACTTCTATTTGTTATAACAATATACAAAAATGACACCAGAATTGATTCTGCTCAAAAACGAAGGAATTATAATTTTTTTACGAAAATTTTGTATGGAGCTAGTATGAAAAATCGAAATATCTCTGAAACGGCAGCGATAACCGTAATATCCTTATAGGAGGTTTTAGTACTAATTATTTATGATTTTTTGACATACGTTACATAATGGTTGTAGATGCCTTTTTTTTTTTTAAATCGTCAAAATATTTTTATTTATTTTTACATATTAAACGTTCCTTTTAGTGTTTAAGTTGAAGAATTCAGAGCTTTAACAACTCTTAACATAAAATAGCATCACCCCTATAGACCTGAAGGACTAGACAGAGGTGTGTAGTATCTTGTTGATCTTGTAAGATTTCCAACAATACCAAATAGTTGAATATCAGTGTCAAAGTGCCCATGCTGTCGCTTCTTTTAGAAAGATAGGGGAATGAAATTGTTAATTGATCATACCCTAAAAGTATGATTACAACATAACCGGACACATAATAATATCGACACAAAAGGAATTTTAAAACCTTGCATACGTTCAAAATACAAAATAACATATTGTGTAGTCATCTAATGAGTCTGATGACAAGTAATTAAGTAATTAGAATGATGGTTGTAGTCTTCTGATTCTAATGAGCCTATAAAGTGATTAAATGATTTGAAATATCTCGCAACAATACCAACTAAGAACTGCATTCACCTTTTTATAATTAGTGAGCTAATGTGATTTGCTAATGTTGATTAGTTCTACTATGAGTTCTACGAAATGTTTTTGACGATTATAAATTTTTATTATCATATCTTTTATAACTTTAATGAGGGTAGTTAACTAATTATTGACTTTATACAATAAAAGGGCTATAATTTTGTTCCATAATTTAGATTGTTCACAACCGTGTAACTGCTAACACTAAAACTATTTGCTTTGCGACTACAAAATCTTAGAATGGAAAGTTTAATCACCAACTTAGATTTGTTTGTTCTTCTAAAAAGTGAGTGTCCTTCATTTAATCATGAAGTATTGTTTAGTGCAATTGTGTCCCGCATAGGCGATTGCCTTTCTGCCGAAGATCAAGTAACTCTCAAAGAATTTTGCCGGAGATTCACGCGAGCTGCTTTAAACAGGTGGCAGAAATCTAAACGATTCTTTGATAAGTTTAGAAATACGTACGGAGAGTGGTTGCAAGCAAATATTGATTGGCCGAGTTGCGTGCAAACTTTAATAAATCAAGAACCAACTGTTGATGAGATACCAAGAGCACGCTCAGTCTCTCCAGAACCTTCGACATCATCGACTGTTGGAACAATGACAAAAAGGTCCCGAAAACCATTCAAAGATCTGGGAAGCAAACAGAAAAAGAGAAGATCTAGTGAGCACATAGGCGAGGATTCCTGTGAATTGGCATATGCAGCTGCAGCACGTTTAAAAGAAGAAGGTTATGAAGATATCGCATCTGTAATCAATTATATGATCAAAAATCCAGAAGCTGCCGTTAAAATCAAGGAAAGCATTAAGAAAACAGTAATATTTACACCAGAGAAAGCACTTGGATTGCTTCTTTCACTTAAGCTTTCAAAGTGGCAATATATTACGTTGCGAGAGACTGCCATTCGGGAAGGTGCTAAGGATATTTACCCATCCTACTATAAACTGCAACAAACTAAGCTTGCATGCTACCCTCCTAATCAATCAGTATCAGTTACGGATTCATCAGCTAGAATTACACTTCAAGCTTTACTTGACATCACGGTGAAGCGGATTCTTCAAAGTCTTTCTGATAATGTGGAAAATAAGTAGTTAAAGCTGATATCGAAGTGGGGATTTGATGGTGCTTCCAATCAAAGCCGATACAAGCAGAAAATGGACGGCGAGCATGATGATTCAAGCATTTTCATGACCTCCTTGGTGTCACTGAAACTGACAGATGGAGATAATACTATATGGACAAACCCGAAACCATGCTCAACTTTTTATTGTCGTCCGGTTCAGTTCACTTTTGTAAAAGAAAGCCATGCAGTTGTCATTGATAACAAATGAAAAATGGATGAGGAAATTGAGGCCCTTAACCCCACAGAGTGCATTAATAGTAACAGGGTGACTCATAAACTAATGATGACAATGATCGACGCAAAAGTCTGCACGTACCTTTCTGAAGCCAGATCAAATGCATCATGCTACCTGTGCTTAGCAAAACCAACAGAAATGAACCACTTAGATGCTGTAACATCAAAAACTGTGTGTTCTGACATATATGAATTTGGCCTATCATCCCTACATGCCCGTATAAATTGCATGGAATGTCTGTTACACATTGCGTACAGACTTGACTTCAAACAGTGGGCAGCAAGAAGTAATGAGCATAAAGATATGTTACAAAACAGAAAAAAAAAACATTCAAAATAAATTTAAAGAGGAGCTCAATCTGTTAATTGATATAGTAAAACAAGGCTCGGGAACTACCAATGACGGGAATACCGCAAGGAAGTTTTTCGAGTTTTCCAATAAAACTGCAGCTATTACTGGGTTGGATCAAAACCTGATAAAAAGATTTGCTGTTATTTTGCAAGCAATAACATCTGGTGAGAAGATCGATGTCATCAAATTTAAAGATTTTGCTCGCAAAACAGCAGAAAAGTACGTGGAATTATACGACTGGTACTACATGTCATCAACCGTACATAAACTATTAATACACGGAGCTGACATAATCGAAAAAAATTATATTGTCCCGATTGGGACTCTCTCGGAAGAAGCCTCAGAGTCTCGAAACAAAGATTTTAGGAGGTTCCGGGAACATCATTCGCGGAAAAGAAGCAGGCAAGATTCTAATCAAGATATCCTAAATATGCTTGTTGTTTCTTCGGATCCTTTTCTAAGTGCACAAAGGCCGAAGTTAGATGCCAAAAGGAAGACAACCTTTTTTGCTGAAACTCTCGACCTAATACAGTTTCCGGAAACTGAGTTCGAGTTTGTAGGTATATCCGATCTGGATTCTGACTCGGAATTGGAGTCCGACAACGAAAGTTGTAAAGAAAATTTGTAAAATTTAATTATTTTTCTTTATGTTCTTTTGTTATTTATGTTAGTTTATTGTACCAATATGTTTAGTTAATAATTTCATAAATTATAGTTTCAAATATGTATTTTGTATAATTGAATTTATTAGATATTATTTTTGTTACTTCTGTTTTATTTAAATTACCTATCAATAAAAAGTTTATATACAGTCTTTTTTTTTTCACATATTCTTAATATTTGGGGAAAAAGCATGCTTCCTAACGATGTTCTTAACTTTGACACAGTTCATGGATCGTTTTGAACAGTTTCATATGTTAAAATAAATAATGTTAGTACTATAATCCCCTATAAGGATATTATTATTATTATGTGTCCGGTTATGTTGTAATCATACTTTTAGGGTATGATCAATTAACAATTTCATTCCCCTATCTTTCAAAAAGAAGCGACAGCATGGGCACCTTGACACTGATATTCAACTATTTGGTATTGTTGGAAATCTTACAAGATCAACAAGACACTACACACCTCTGTCTAGTCCTTCAGGTCTATAGGGGTGATGCTATTTTATGATAAGAGTTGTTAAAGCTCTGAATTCTTCAACTTAAACACTAAAAGGAACGTTTAAATATGTAAAAATAAATAAAAATATTTTGACGATTTTTAAAAAAAAAAGGCATCTACAACCATTATGTAACGTATGTCAAAAAATCATAAATAATTAGTACTATAACCCCCTATAAGGATATTACGGTTATCGCTGCCGTTTTAGAGATATTTCGATTTTTCATACTAGCTCCATACAAAATTTTCGTAAAAAAATTATAATTCCTTCGTTTCTGTGCAGAATCAATTCTGGTGTCATTTTTGTATATTGTTATAACTAATAGAAGTGATATCCGGCAAAAAAACTCGCACTTGCAAAATAAAATGCCTAAGTCTATGAAAGCCGATTTTCAGCCCACCGTGCGGCACGTCAACTCGGCTACAGCTAGGCGACGCCGCGCTTACGGCTCGCCGACCGCTGGTTGACGGCTAGGCGACACGACTGGAAGCTACCTTGTGAATGACAGCCAATGAAAGCACGTTCGGCAACGTAGACCGCGGAAGGAGCGTGGACGAAGAGACGTAAGCGAGGATACGGAGAGCCGAAAACTAGGGTACGGAGAACCGTAAGCGCGGGAAGTGCAAGTCGACCACGCACCGCACCGCGGTTCTTGAGCTTGTCCCGAGGCGAGGCGATTACGTTACGATTCTGATTGGTGTGCGTTGCAGTAGGGAGTTCATACAAATAATACTGAACGGCTCGAGTTGATACGGTGACGATCCCTTTCCGAGTTAATACGTGTGCTACGACCTTAAATCGAAAATCTATAACTAGCTGTTAGAGTACTTAACAAGTATTCTAAATAAATATGTTTAAGAGCTGTGGATTTAGTAATTAACTAAAAATTAAATAAATTATATTGAACATGTTCCTTCACTATGTGAAAATTTAATAAACTACTATTATTCTCAGTTATTACTCGAAGTAGCAAAAGAAAAATAACAAACATATTAGTTATATTTATTCCAGTTCGGGTCACAGTAAAATAGTTGCATGTCAAAAAGTTGGAAGGAACGAATTCACTGCATTCTTGAGATACGGCGGTGGCCCAAGTTGTAAGATGTGATTTATAAATTAATAACAATAAACGTTGCTCCATTCCAAGTTTTTTAGCAAATATATTATGTAAATATATTTTATTTTATAAACTACCTAACTAATAATAAATTATTTGTCCGTACAGCTAAGGAGTGGAATGCCCTGCCAAAGTCTGTGTTTCCTGATAGTTATGACCTGGTGGTCTTTAAGTGAGAAGTAATTAGGTTACTACATTACTTCTAGGTAGGCGTGCTCCATCTTCGACCATATCATCGTTTACTATCATGTGAGATGGTGGTCAACCACGAGCCTGTAATCAATAAAAAAATGTGGGTGTATTTACAAACTCTGAAATTCACTTACACAAACACCCAAACCCGGAACAATCATCCATATGCCATAAAATCTGTTCCGGTGCCGAAATCAAACTCGCTTCGGGCAGCGCAACAGCCATTTGTTCAATTACTGCTTCAAGCTTCAACCGTGTCGACAAAATCATGCAAATAAACCACTAAAGTTAAACTCTTAGGTACCTATGGTATTTCGTTATTGTGAATATGGATAAATAGTGTATTTTCATTTTAGTGCATATATTTTATCACTAGCAGTCTCAATATCGGGCACGCCGCAATTGCGGCGGTAAGACCCCTCTTTGAGGAGTGGCTAGATCGGCGTCACGGCGTCCTGACCTACCGTATGACGCAGGTCCTCACCGGACACGGAAGTTTCGGGAGGTACCTGTGTCTGATGGGAAAGGAGGAAACGCCTGGGTGTCACCACTGCGAGGGTCACCCTGAGGACACAGTCGAGCACACGGTGCAGGACTGCCCCGCTTGGGCAGAGCACCGACGTGTCCTCACGGCGGCAATAGGCGGAGACCTCTCGCGCCCGGCATTGGTCGAGGCCATGCTGCGGGGCGAGAGGGAGTGGGAAGCGGTCGCCTCCTTCTGCGAAGCAGTCATGCTTCCGAAGGAGGAGGCGGGCGCGAGAGGGAGAGGATGGCGTCCTCCCTCCAGCCCAGCCGCAGTGGTAGACGCCCACGGCGTCGGACGTCGGCCGACGATCTCCGGCCACCGTAGGCGCGGGCATGCGGACAGCGAGTAAAGGGCAACTCGCTGTCCGCATGTTCGCATGACCATGGACCATGCCCGGGTCGACGGCGCGTCGTGTTCCACGCGCGCCTCAAAGAGCGTCAGCAATATGACGAGGCCCCCCCCGTAGAGGGCCGAAGCCTGCCGGGGTCGTGGGACTCATCCCGTTACCGTGACCCCGGTACGTAAAGGGTTATTGAAGGAACACCGTGGATTTTAGTCAGTAAAAGTCTGACAGTCCCTCCCACCCTGCCCGGGATGGGAGGACTTATTTGATAATTATACCACGATAAAAAAAAAAGCAGTCTCAATACCATAAAAAACATAACCCTACTTCTTTTGCAGTCGGTTAAAAAGTAGCCTTCCTCAAGCTACAAGCTACTTCCATACCTACATACATCCAATCTCTCGCAGTACAGTTTACGAAGATCAACGCATTTTAAACAAACAAGCTTTAAAGAAGTGACTTCGCATTGAAATATTAGTATAGATTGCTCACTCATTGGTTATGGTTCAAGATAACTGGCTGTTTCGTATAATGAAGGTGCTAAAAATTAAAAAAAAAAGTTTTTCAGTATCATAGTCTTTTTGTAAACAGTTTTTGAACGTGTTTGAAGGTCGTAACTATACAGAATTTTAAATGTTGTAAAAAATAGTATTTACTCTTGTTTTGGTTACGCTACATACTATTATGAAATAAAATAATAACCTGAATAACAACCTGATAACAAACGATGTGGCAAGGGTTTTGTAATCCTATGTCAACACGTGTGGAACTTATTAGAAATTTCAATACATTGATACCAGAGACAGAAATTTTCAAATTAAGAAGAACGAACAGAATTATCATGTTATTGGCAAGTGACGTGAAAGTTATTGACCCTTGTAGTGCTGTGACACGTTTGTTATGATTTGTATTCAAGAAACATATGAAACCGATAATTTGGTATCAATTCTTTGAGTAACTTATTCTTAGCTGAAACTGTGCATAGAGACTCCATACCAGATGTTGTCTTCAGCCCTTTTGGATAGATATGGGGTTTCTGTTACACGTTGTATGATCCTTCTTGCTTGTCATCTATAATTTAATTTAAATGATTAGTTTCTTCTATAATATTTTCTGCTTATTAAGTTTATTTTCTATTTATAAGTGTCTTATATTTTAGTGCGCTAGCAGAACAGTGTCAGATAAAGACTAAATGAGTTGTATGGATCATCAAAATACAGGCTGTGTCTAGTGTGGGACCCGCTGTGTAAACCTGTGGTATGTAAATTATATTCTGTAAACCACATAAATAAATACATTTGAAATACTTCATTTATACTGCATGAATGGTATTGAGACAGCTTGTGCAGTAGGTATTTCGTTAAAGTTAGATAAAGTGTTATAGTTATTGTTAGAAAATGTTGATAGTTAGTATTTTTTTGTCACTTGGATAATTTATTTAAAGTCATAGGTAATCTTATACCCTTAGATAAAAACCCTAAACTACATTTTTCAATTATACATTTAACCCTTAATCAAACACGGAACTTTTTGTGAGTTAAACTAAAACTAAGGTCGGTTTTTGAGTAAAATAGGTCCGTAGATTTCAAAAATCTCAGTGGAATTTCGAAAAAGTGGGGGGAAGGGGGTGTTTTGCGGTGGGAAATTATTTCCCCTTATTCGTATTCGCAAACACAAAAATCTCCAAGTGGGAAAATAATTCCCGTTATCCGTTAAGACTCTGGTTTGTTTATGATTATTTGGGGTATTTTTTAGACTAGTTAGTACTTCGGATTTGCCTACAGAATTTTGTGAATAATATTTTTAGACAGATAATAAAAAATCAATAATTAATCAGAAATGTTTTAATAATGACTAAACTTTTACAAAGATACAATTAATAATAAGTACTCTTATACGTATATATATACTATGTTTTACTACGTTTATAGAAATGTCCGGTAAGTGATTGATTGGAATCGTGGGCAATAAATCTTCACGTAGAATTGATAATAATTCATCAGGCTGTGTTATGGTTTCATTTAGTACATATCGTAGTCATCAGAAGTTTCTTCAAAGCCAAACATTTCTTCCAGACGTTGTTCTACTAGGCAAGCATCTGGTTGGTCTAGGTGTACATAAGGAGAATGGATACTATTTTCGTAACAAGGATCGTCTTCGTCATCGCATACGGACAAATCTGGAAGATCCGCTAAATTTTGAAAAAGCTGGAAATCACAAAAAACAACATATATAACAACAAAATTAAAAAACTAAAACCTACAAAGTGGTCCCCATTGGACAGATAAACATTTTATATTATATAGATTGAATTTTTTCAAGTCAGTAACAGACAAGGGGAAATTAATTCCCACATTTTAAATCGGATCTTTTTCCGTCAAATTATAGTGTTATCAGAGTTCTTTTACAGCCAAAGCCTTGAAAAATTAGTCTAGTTCAGGTTGTCAATATGTTCATGTACTTACCAGATTTTTTTCTTCACAATTTCCGAAAAAATACCGGCGCGCTCCGACAACTTTCGAAAATACAGGCAATTTTTGACTTTGACATGAGCTCACGGCGACTCATACTAACTGTCACTAAAATATTGTCATACAACAAAATTTAAATATATCAAAGATTTAATTTTGTTATGATTGGTATTGGTCAATGCTGCCGTTTATGATAAAAGAAATTTTTTGAGGTGGGAAAATACTTCCCGTTATTTGATTAAGGGTTAAAAACTACAGATGGTTAGTTGTTTGTTAATTGAGTTCTTTTATTTGATAAAACCTCTATGAGATTAGGAAAGATAAATACATTACCTTATTCATCCATACATACACAAAACGTTGTTTTAACGCAATAATGCAAATTCACTATGGATAGATATGTAAATAAAACCTATATTGGACAACAAACAGAACACATACATAATTTCAAACCTAAAAACAAACAGAAAACACAGAAAATAATACTACTTACTACTTTTTTAGGTACATTCCATGTTAGCAATTTACATAACAATCAATTAGTTTTAACTCCGGTATTTTTCAAAGTAGATATGTACTGCATCTTCACTTAATCAGATACTGAAAAATGATTAATAATACCCAGCCATAGACCCTTTCCCTTTTTAAAAAATAGATTTCTAAAAATTTCTTGCATCTTTGTTGTTCTAATTAGGTCAGTTCAAGATACAAACAACAAAAACAATTACTACGAAATTTGTAGCAAGCTACGCGTACTCGTAGCAAGTCTTCACTATCGGCCCTGCTACGTCGCGCGCCATTGCAATACTAAATAGCTTCTTTTTAGGGTTCCGTAGCCGAATGGCAAAAAACGGAACCCTTATAGTTTCGACATGTCTGTCCGTCTGTCTGTCTGTCCGTCCGTCCGTATGTTACAGCCATTTTATTCTGAAATTATTAGGACTATATATGTAAAACTTGGTAGGTAGATGTATTCTGTGAACCGCTTTCCGATTTTAAGAGAAAATTAAAAAAATATTTAAAATAAAGGGGGCTCCCCATACATGGAACTGAAACTGAAAATATTTTCTTTCATGAAACCTATACGTGTGTGGTATCTATAGACAGGTCTTTAAAAATGACATTGAGGTTTCTAAAACCACTTTTTCATAAAGTTAATTGTTTAAAAGATATACTCTTCCAAAGTGGTAAAATGTGTTTTCCCTCCCCCTCTAACTTCTATAATTATGGCGTGAAAAATCTAAAAAAAATATGTGCTGTAGATCTTAATGTAATCTTTCAACCAAAATTGGTTTGAACGAGATCGAGTCAGGAGTTTTTGAGATACAGTATATTTTCTAAAACCGCAAATATAACTTTGTAATTCATACAAATACTATGAAAAACGAAGTTATTTGGCGTAGTTGTAAAAATTGTAAATAATCTAGTTTTAAGAAATTTGTAAGGTTTTTTGTTTTTTTTTTTTCAAATAAATATATTAAGTATATTATATTTATTATAGCTACTACGGAACCCTTCATGTGCGAGTCCGACTCGCACTTGGCCAATTTTTTAAATAGAACTATTAATGTGGGCAGGAATTCACATTACTAGCAATCTTCTTAACCCTTCCAACTAAGCTAAATATGCTTGTGTCTGGAGTGGGTTCACGGGAATAATATAATGGGTTGGGTTCGATCCCGCGACCTCTAGATCACAAGTCGACCTCTCCATCGCTTATCAGAGAGAGATATTAGTGACGTCATTATTTAAGAGCGTTTTCTGCTCATGGTATTTTGTATAAAGTTGCAAGTTTTTGTTGTTGGAAATTAATTAAAGGATTTCGAGTTGACTTGATACATGATAAACATACGTAGATACCACAACCCGGAAAGCAAAGGCAACTGAAGGAACACGATGGGTTTTTAATAAGTAGAAGTCTGACACTCTCTTCTATTGTTCAGTTATTTAATAACATTCCCTACAAAAAAAGGCTAAGGTAAGTTCAGAACCTTTTAAAAAGTTTGTGACTTTGTATAAAATAAAGCGAGAGTATGTAAGTTTTTTTTGAGGTGCAAGGAACGAGAACTGAATTATATCAATTTACTTGGTAATCTTCTGTACAAGATTTCCTACAAATAAGTGAACGCCTCTTCATACTTTTTATGTCTATAGAGGTTCAGTTCTTTCCGGAACCTTGATCAATCCGGCCTTGAAAGATTTGTAGTAGATATTTTTTCTCTTCACCGGATGTTTGCTTTCTCTTCAAGACCGAGAAAACTTCTCAATAGGTCTTGTTCCTACGTTACCTTCAAGCTAGACAAAATAACCTCATAAGTTGGATTTGTTTCGAAAAATGTTGGTCCATTTTACTCATATGTAATTATCTCAAACAAAATACTATTAATAAAAAAATCAACTTCATGTCCCATTCCCTCTCATAGAGAGGAAGCCTATGTCCCTGTAGTGGGAACGTTAATAGGCTGCATTATTTATTATTTTATTATTGACGTGACAACGTCTTATAATTCGATGAAGCTGGCTGCACGCACGAAAATACATGTCTCATGCGGCGTTACCTCGCTGGCTGGCTAGCCTGCTGACCTCGCTCTGAGGCGTTCCATTTAAGAATGGAACGCCTCAGAGCGAGGTCAGCAGGCTTGAAGTGCAAGCGAGAGCGCGAAACGAGCGATAAAGAGGCACAATCGGCCTCCGCGTTCGGCTGCGTTCGACATCTGTCTCTCTCCTACTTGAGTGAGCGATGCGTCCGCGTGGACAGCTGCTATACAATAATACATTTACATGTTTTCGTCAAGTATGAAGTGAAAAGTGAATGTGGTGTCAATTGTTTATAGCAACGATAATTGCGGCGATAAAGGTAATGATTCTTTCGATATACTTTATATACTTTAGCAACGCCATTCGCGCAGCCAATAATCGCTGCTTTAAAATCGAAAGCACAAAAAATACGTGAGTACAGACAGCGTATTGCAGCATCTAGAACTCCTGCTCAGGCGGCTGCTGCGAGAAAATTCAAAAACGAAAGACAACGCAACAACAGATTACGCCAAGCTGCTAACTTGGCTATTGCCATTGGTTCTCTTGAAGCGACAACTACATCTTCATCTCGTTCAGGGGCAGAGTCGAACAATGTTGCAACAAAATATCTATCAAACAAATAAAATTAAAATTTACTTTTGAAAAATGCAACCATTCCATCAGTATTTTGTTATGACGTTGTCACGTTCAACTATCGTCAGTAAACCGACTTTACAGACAACCGATTTTTTATATTTATTTATTCATGATAAGTTATTTTATAAGTTAAATTGGTTATAAAACCAGTCTTTATATCAGAATGCATAGTTGAGCAAAAAATAATTGACAAAACGACAACACCCGATTTTCCCCGAATACTCCCGATTCACAACATCGTAACTCTACTCATCTCTACTTTCGGCTCTAGCAGCTAATCGCGAACAAGCAATATCTCTCACATCAAAGGACTATAATTGGCGCGAACGCGATCATCAAATACGTCACACAGCGTTATTACGTCACAAATAAAATACTGACGACGCCATCTTGTAAACCGGGCCGTCCAGTTTGACGTGAGCTGTCAATCGGAGTAAATAGCGCGAAACGATCAGCTGTCAGGGCTCTAGTTTAAGTGGTCACATTGTAATGACACACTGGGATTGGTATTAAAGTTGGATTGTGAAAAACTGGATAAGGATTAGGATTTATTCGAAAGAAAGAAAGAAATCATTTATTAGCCATAATGTAGGTATATATATAAGTTGGTTAGATTACGGTGTGCTAAATTTTACAATGCTATATATTTATCTAAATCAAATTCGGTTATTGATGTTTGATATAATTTTAAATGCATGCTTTATTAGCTCAACGATACGATCGAGAAACGTGTTAAGGTTTACTACATTTGTTAAACGTGAACAAAACATTTTCATGTAAAGTTAAAAGTCAATTCTTGCCGCGTTTCGGTAGCGGTGTTTCAAAGCTGCGTCAACGAAGCATTGCCACCTACTTGTAGGTAACAAAAAAAAAAAAATCAATTCATTGATCTGGAAAGTACTGCGAGCGCAATGTCAATAACCATGCACTAAAGCATGGTATTAATTCAACTTGCTACCACTTGTACCACTTCCTTTCGATGGTCAAACAGGGTTACGCTAATTGAATCATCCCTATCCTGCGTTATTGAATCCAGAAGTTTAGTCAGTTGATGAGGGTGTAAAAGCCATTCAGCCGGAAAGCTGATAGCAAATATGGCAATAACACGCCCATCTTGTATCTACGTATGTTTGGCTTATTTATCTCGGAGCTACAAGTATTTACATTAGTGTAACGCTCACTGTCTTACGTAATTTTAGGACTACTTATATATGTAGGGTTCTAGGATTCCATCTTTAACTTCATTAGCTTTTTTTATTACCACTTGAGCAATTTGGTGCAAAGTAAAGATGTGGAATGAAAAGGTGTTTCTGTGGAAATGCTAGTAGTCAAGTGTTTAGGTACAATGAATTCCTACGATTTAAAAGTGTAAGGTTGGTTGAGAATTCCGGCCAAGCTATTTAAATCTAACCAAATACATAATGTCGATGTTACAATATCTTTGCTTTTGTTATCAAGGGAAACCTTCAAAAAGCATCTAGATTCTTGGGGTTAAAAACCTGGGAGTGCTGGATTCTTACTTCATTAAAATATACTATATTTTTGATTTGGTGTTGTATTTGAAAATCAGTAATTGAACTAAAATTAAATTTTCAAGTAGGTTAGACTGCTTTAAAAGTATTTTTTTTACAATATTTTAAAACTTTTTCATTTTCGTAACTACACACAGAATATAACCCTTATGTAACCCCGCACTTCTATAACAGTCTGTATAATGTACTCGTGTGATGGGAATGAAATTGAAGAGCTTTATTTTAAGCTCTTAAAACACATTTATTTTAATCCTTTCGATTGATATTCATCGTCTACCCTTATACATTTGAGGTGGCTACAATTTATTTTAATTTTATTTTAAAAGCACTATTAATAACAGCCATCTCGTTTATTGCATTTAAGGATAAGTTTATTGGGTAGTTAATTGGGTAGAAGATAACGTGTTATATGTTTCAGATGATTCAAATGCTAAGCGATGCTGAAGTCTAGCTTGTCAATGCACAAAACCCTGTTTTTATTAGACACGTTTTTATTAGGTCGAGCAGTAACAAACTAAGTAACTATGTAATCAAATCTAAGAATCTGAATTACACGCGCTTCTAATTGTTGTATCATCATAAAACTTGGCAATTATATGTAGATTAGATGACTATATAATACATATTATGGTACCATCGAGCTGGTCTGATGATGGAATTGGAAGGTCACTGATGGAACCTTGGACTGCCTATTAGTAAACATATCGAGTTTGGGCTCATTAAATTTTGGCTTTGTAGTGCAGTAAATAAAAGCGTATTATTAGTTTTTTTAAACTATTAATTTATTATAAGTGATTTTAGAACTATTTTCAAGCTCCACTTAGCCTACGTGTAGACAAAGAATCGACGGAGATAAAAATGTAAAATAAATATAACACGTCGAACAATTTTGCACGTAGGTAACCTAGATTTCAGACTAGTTAAAAAAAAAATGCCGCCTCGTCTAGCCCTGAATTATTTCAAATGCGCACGTACAGCGTACACCTTTTAAAGCTAAAATAACCCGATCCAAAAACATTACAATGCTGGTTATCAATAACAAAATTGCCAACTCAACTCCTATTTGTGATATAGAGCTAAAAGGACTAGGTGTCAAGTTTTGAATAAGAAAAGGATACGTTCACGATGACTCGTTCGATCTGCTTGAATGAGCTCGGACGTGAGCGACTTACAAAACTGAACCTTTTACCACCATTTTCACGCCCTGATCTTTTTGAATGTACACGCTCCATTGCTTTAAGAGTACAGCTTTTAAGGCAACCATGTCTGGTGTAAACAGCATTGGTGTTAGAACTAGTTAAATAGTGCAAATGTATTTTCAGAACATTAGAAAATGGACGGTTATCTCTACGTGTCAGTTCGTCAGACAATTTTGTTTATGCCGGCAGCGAAATTCTTTGTAACTGAAGTATACGATAAATAAATACGATGCGGCTTTTCGTCAAATTAAATATTGAAGCTACTCTGGAAATATAAAACAATTTTTCGATGTTTTCCCTCAAATGGCGTAAGATGGGCTTATTTAACTTATGGCAGTATAAAGGGTACTTTGTCAGGGTAAATCGTTGTCGCGTTAAGAAATGTCGGGGATATTACCCTTATTTTTCACTTAGAAATAAGAAATTTGTGGAGGCAGCCAGGTGTTTATATTCTACGTTGAAAATGGTTCATTCAAACACGCTTTGTACTGAAAGGTTAAGACAATATACTTAAGCACTGAAGAAGCGTTTGTGGACGATTAGGAACTAACTTCATTAATGAGTGTTTGTTCGCGAAGGCAAATGTTTGCAGACGCCTTCTGTACACTAGTTTTGAACCTAACCTCTACTAATATTATAAATTTGAAAGTGTGTTTGTTTATTACGCTTTCGACATTTGCAGGCAAAAGGAGAGAACATTTCAAACTCAAACTCAAAATATTTTATTTCACATAAGCCTACATGGGCACTTACAAAACATCAGAAGTTAGTGCACGGTTCAAAATTGGTCATTCTTTATGGAAAAGAACCGGCAAGAAACTCCACATTTAGTTTGGCATAAGGGATGGGCTCAACCACAGAACAGATAAAAGAGGTTAGAAAGGAAATAGTTCCTGATTTGAACGAGAACGTGTGTCGCCGCTTATCTCCCACTCTTTAGCTCCACTACAAGCAAGAGGCCCGTTACGTATGCAAATTACGCACACAAATAAATTACACACACTTAAATCGAGAGCTTGCTACTGATTATAACTCACTGTCGATAAACATGCGCCGTGCAACACGGCCAATCAGGGCAAAGGACGAAGCGTCAATGGTTGAAGTGTTGAGGACGCAACACATGCAGTACATTGTAAGCGGACTTGGTCATTGCGTTGATTAAGCAAGTACACATCGGGCAATGTATATTTTTTTGTAATTTGTTGCATAATGTTGTTAATGATTGGAATTTTGTAGTGATCAGAATATTTTTATGTTTTTTTCCAAATAAAATAAAACTGTAATTACATGTTATTTTCGACTTACAGATAGAAAGATATACCTCCTCGCTCTATACTTGCTGTCTGACTTTTTATTTTACAGGTTATAATTGCACAACACGGCATTTTAAAGCAGAGTTTTGTGTTCCGAAGTAGTCCCAAGCGCACTAATCGCGGTGAATGAATTAATCGGTCGAGCTATGATTTCCGAATCACAAATATGGCGCGCTCGCCGCGCCCACATTACCATTCCAACCTTATTCATCTATTCCGTGGGCTCAATGCTACTTTTCCACTAAAATGCATTCCGCTTTTTTATTTCTGACTAACTCTAAAGTCTGTATGGCTTCGCCTAGTTTTGGTGTCAGGGATAATAATTGCTACATTAAATGTAAATCTGTCTATGTGGTATCTAGTGAATAAGCTTTTTGGTTGTTCGTAAATGTGAGTTTATATACCTTTACAAGCACCCAAAATGCGGAAGTAATACCTAGTGTGGGGCAACATATTATTTTAAAGATATCCCACACTGGGACCCACACTTTTCTATACTGTCCTCTCATACCTATTACCTAAACCTGTATTATGGAAATCAATTACAGTTGAAAAGAAAAATTAATCTAACATGTCTTTGTATGGTTCCGTAGCCGAATGGCAAAAAACGAAGCCCTTATAGATTTGTCATTTCTATTTGTCTGTCCGTGCGTATGTCACAGCAATTTTATTCCGAAACTATTAAGACTACACGGTTGAAACTTGGTAGGTAGTTGTATTCTGTGAACCGCTTTACGATTTTTATACATAAGTAAAAAAACATTCAGGCCTATTTGCGGGGTGTCTATAGATAGGGCTTTAAAATGGCATTGAGGTTTCTAGAACCATTTTTTCTCAAAGTCAGTCGTCTGAAAGATAGATATATACCTACTTCAAAGCGAATAAAAATCTAAAAGGAACTCAATGAAAACTTTCACCTAAAATTGGTTTGAAAGATATATAGTCAGCAGTTTTTGAGATATAGTACGTTAAAAAAGACTATAAATTTAACTTTGATATTAATAGATACACTACGAAAAACATAGTTATTTGGTGTAGCTACTACGGAACCCTTCATAGGCGAGTCCGACTCACATTTGGCCAATTTTCATTAAACAATTTTCACGTTAAAAATAATCAGTTTACAAAATATTATCAAAGAATCGTCCAAATATACACATGTACTCATATTTATTTAAGACAGTACAGAACATTTTAAATAAAAGCTTCAGTTACTCAATAGCGGCACAATTACAAGCAACGTAATATTTATTAAAAAAGGTTTGACGTGAGGGATAATTTAATATTGTCTTAAAGTCTATATTTGAATTCCTTAGACACTGTGTAATGAAAACATACAGTTTTTTAAAATGTCCAACTTGATAATAAACAAAAAGCTTTAGTTATCAAATTATCACTAATAGTAGAAACCATATGATATCACTAGCCATCAAAATTTTTACTGCATACAAAAAAGAATATCATTTCGCATAGCATGTATAATTGTCTAAGAAATAAATAAAAACATGTTTATTTCAATAAAGATACACAATTATTAAGTACTAGCTTCTGCCACCGACTTCGTTCGAGTGGGAGGTTTTTCCCGCGTAAATACCGATCCCGTGGGAATTCTGAGATAAAAAGTGGCCTATGTATTATTCCAGGATGTCAACTATCTACTTACCAAATTTCATTCAGATCTGTACAGTAGTTTTTGCGTGTGAGTAACAAACATGCATTCATCCATCTTCACAAACTTTCTCATTTATAATATTAGTAAGATTTAAAAGACAGATGTAATGCTAAACGTTAGGTTGTAACTAGAAAAACACCCAATTTTGACAAAATCACTCAGTATGGTTGGTATTCATACATTTTCACCTAGAGCGGAATGATTTTGTCACTGAAAAAAATCCTTATAATTAAGAACAGAAGCATTAGTCCGAGAACTGGAAACTTAGACCGAGTCGGAAAGGCTGGCTCTGACATGAAAGAAAATAAAAATAAATCCACCTGAATGCCATGGTGAGTTATGCAATAGTTGGCATCGACAGTCGCAGTGGGCGCAGGCCTGCGGGCAGCAAGCAATGGGTAGCTCGCCGCCCGACAGAAACCAGGCTCAGGGTAGCGACCTGTGTTGCATCCTGTTCAGTAATTATGTGCGTCTACTGTACATCTTGGGGAATTTTTCGTTTGAGCCGACGCTTGCTATGTTTTTAGGGTTCCGTAGTCAACAAGGAACCCTTATAGTTTCGCCATGTCCGTCTGTCTGTCCGTCTGTCCGCAGTTTAGCTCAAAAACTGTTGGTACTAGAAATTTGTAATTTGGCATGAGTATACACGTTAATAACGCCAAAAAAGACGTAAAATAAAATTTTGAAAAAAACAATTATTTAGGGTACCTCCCCTACATGTAAAGCGAGATGATAATTTTTTTTTTCGTCCTTCCCATATTGTGGGATATCGTTGGATTAGTCTTTCAAAAATATTAGGGGTTTAGGAAGACCGTTTCGATTAAGTAAACCGCTCGTGACTTATCAAGCTTTAAAGTACCAATTTTCGTTAGAGTCAAGTGTCCTCCCCCTCTATCAACTAAACGGTTGTAGTTAGAAATTCAAATGTCATGGCAGTAGTACCTATATATAACGAAGTTTAAAGGAAAACTATCACACATGAGTGGGCTTTACAAGTTTACGAGTAATAGTCGACCAATTGTATTTGACTCGAAAATTTCGAACAACTCCATAGAAATGTCGATAGATGGCGCTAAGCGTCCGTTGTATCGCGCTAGTTTCATATTTAAATAAGTTTTATAAAAAAAACTTTTTAACAAAGAAATACCGACTTCCAAAAAACCACTAGGTACAATGTGAAAATAACTTTAATTTCAGAAGATGGTGTCTTTGAATCTGTTTATAATTTATCTAAGTTACAATAGCCTAATGTCAACTTGCTCATCACTTTTTACAAAATATTGCTTTTCCCGATGCAGGGGCGTTAATTGTTGAGGAGTTCTCCTGGTATTTCAACATCAGCTCCATTTCACCATTCACATTGTGACGACCATAAATTGTTTAGCAACCATTTTAAAGTAATCGAACCGCAACTCGTGAAATACTTATTATTGAGTAGTTCCGGTGGCCATCTGTGATCTTCTTCATCAGTTCCGCTTCACCAAATGGTGCTTTCTAAGAGCAAATGCAAAAGTTACTATAAAAAATACCAAAATCGCTATACAATTGCCTTTAAAATTTGAGGATTTCCTTCGATTTCCATGAGATCCCTTCATCAAATTCTAATTTGGTGACAATGGTACTACCTCGAGAGCATACTATTTCAAACGAAAAAATAATTTTCTAAATCGATCCACAATTGACGGAGTAATCGGTGCACATACATAAAAAAATATATATTATATATACTTGACGAATTGATAACCTACTCCTTCTTTAGAAGTCGGCTAAAAAAAAGTTACTGCCCAGTAAAATTATAGTTAGTTCTGTTTAAGTAATTAGTTGAGGATTGTGTCAAACCAGTCTCATTTTTCAGTTTTGTGTAACAATTAGTACTTCTTTTCTAACTAGATGGCGTTGTCGTCGAATTATATCTCACAATGGTTTCGTTACCGCCAAAACTATAAGTAGGTAGTTATGAAAATTATTAAGTTTTTGCCCCGACCATAAAGCAAGTGCTGAAACGCCATTCAGTGCGTTACTTCACCTCTGCTGAAAACCACACAAACCCCCTGATCGTATCGGCCGCCCGATACAGACCCTCCAATATTTCTCGGGTTCGTCACCCGCGTAACGTCCTAGACGAGGCCGACGACCCCACCACCATCCGACAAGAGAGCAGTAGGGAAACTAGCACTCTTAGAAAATACAGAAATAAAACGCGTTCCGTATTCCGGCCTCGCCGACGAGGCCCATCGCGACGTCCGTGTACTTGTAACGGAAACTCTCCCCGACCTTTGCCAAACGAGCCAGCCCGCGATGCTGAGCCAGTAGCGATAAATAACCCCTTAAATAATATGGACCCAGCCTGTCCCTCTGCTGCCCTCCAGCAACGACCACGCTATGCCGAGGCCCGTACTCCACAGGGAGTGCCCTTAGCGTACGGTTGTTTAAAATGTAATTCTAGTTTGTAAGCCCTGGCTGGGGGCCTTTAATTTTAGAGGTCACCACAGGATCGCCCGGTTGATTAGTGACCAGCCTTAGTGCGCTGAACTACGAGTGGCCCTATCAAAAAAAAAATTGAGTTTTTGTTGATCGCCCGGTTAAGTAGTGACCAGCCTTAGTGTGCTGAATTACGAGTGGCCCTACCTAAAAAAATTAAGTTTTTGAGATTGTGTGTAAAAAAAAAAATAAGTTCTTGAGATTGTGTGTAGAGGCTAGAGATAAAATTGAAATAGTTGAATTGTGAAATTCATAATCAAGTCTCGTTGAGTGTAGGAATTTGGAGATTGAAATAGTAATAATAGAATATATTTAAATTCAAAACACCGGCTATGAAAAGTTTTATTTATACAAATCTCTAAAAAAAATTAAAACGTTCCGTGCAAAATTGTCGGATCAGATGAGGATTTATATAGGAAATCAAATTAGTTAGGTAGTCATGTTTGGCTTTTAGTTAGAGCATGGTACGAAACGATCAGTCAGCGAATACGACACGCACTTGGCTGTTATAAAAACTACGGAACCCTTCACTGCGCGTGGCCCGACACGCACTTGACCGGTTTTTTTTTTGTTCATTATTTGTTGAGCCAGTACATTTGGGTGGTTGCTGATTCTATCTTTGTAAGACTTGGTGTGTTTATGAATTTCTTTTGTGACTGCAGGCCCGTGTAGACAGCGCGTCGTGTTCCACGCGCGTTTCAAATAGTGTTGCCCAAACGAGAGTCTCGCAAGAGTCTTGCAATTAGCGATTATCCTATTGCTATTTATTAAACGGTAGTTGAGATCTCAGAACAATGTAACAGAGTCTGTGTTACATTGTTCTGAGATCTCAACTACCGTTTAATAAATACAATGTAACAGACTCTGTTACATTGTTCTGAGATCTCAACTACCGTTTAATAAATAGCAATAGGATAATCGCTAATTGCAAGAATCTTGCGAGACTCTCGTTTGGGCAACAACTGTTTCAAATAATTGTAAGCAAAATTTTCGGAACCCATTAGGGGGCCGTTGCCTGCCGGGGTTGCGGAATTGTTCAAAAGAGTTACCGCGGCCTCGGTACACGAAGGGAAAATGACGGAACACGGATAGATTTTAGTCAGTAAAAGTCTGACACTTCGCCTAGATCGGGAGGCAGTTATTCGATGATTTGCCATCCTTAAAAAAAGCCATGTAGTTGTTAGTAATAATCAGTAAGTATTAAAATAAAAAATACAACATAAAATTATTTACATTTTATTGTTTACCGAACAATAGGCGGCACAGTCAATCCTGTCAAAGCTTTTGGCAATTTATAGCAATATTAATATCGCTTATCTGGCGAACCATATCCTTCGTGATAATATTTATTTGGATAATCCAGGCGTTTGGTGCAACTGAAATGTATACAGGTTGTTTATGAAGTGCACGGTCATTTAGAGTGGTGTTTTGTTGCAAGTATAGATACAGTAAAAAAGAATGCTAATAATCTTATTACTTTAAAACTAGAAGGCAACAAGTAACAACATAGTAAAAATATTATTAACATATTTATTGTAATTGGATATACTCGTATTTTATTTATATGGGCTAAGTTGCCTGAAATAAATAAATTGATTGATTTAAAGTAAAATTCAGGAAACTTAACTTCTCTGTTTTAAATCATACTAAGCGAATATCAGCTAAGAGTAAGGACCTCTTTTGCAGTTACGAGAATATTTGAAATGGTGGAAATGACGGGGGTTGCGGGATTTTTTAACATGATACCGCGGCCCGGAACGCAAAGGCAACCCACCCGAAAAATACTTCGTTTTTAAATCGTTTTGGAACCGTTTAAAAGACTGGCTTAAAAAATAATTTGTAAGATATATTCATACGTAATTAATAAAAAAGAAGGGTAAAGAAGGGTCGATTCGAGTGTATGCAGTTTTTATGTATTTTGACTTTGCAATCAATATACAACGTGTAACGGAAACCCCATATCTATCCAAAAGGACTGAAGACAACATCTGGTATGGAGTCTCTATGCAAAGTTTCAGCTCAAAATAAGTGACTCACAGAATTGACCCCAAATTATTGGTTTCATATGTTTCTTGAATACCAGTAATAACAAACGTATCACAGCACTATGAGGGTTATCACTTTCCATGTCACTTGCCAATAAAACGATAATTCTCTTCGTTCTTCTTAATTTGAAAAATTCGGCCTCTGGTATCAATGTATTGAAATTTCTAATATGCTCCACACTTGTAGACATAGGATTAGAAAACCCTTGCCATATCGTTTGTTATCATCCAAAGAAGCCGTGCACTCGGTATGTATATACCCTTTAAATCACACGTTGTATATGACGTTTCTAAAAATAATTATGCAAAATTATTTGATTTACCGAAAATTACCTACGATACTAATAATAAGAACAAAAGCTGACCACACCACGCACGGGTTCCGCAGTTCCCCCCATAACCTTAAAAATATGTGGTATTCTTCCTTATTAACTATTGGACATCATTTTAGGCTTCTTTGAATTTGATTTTGAGTCCATTTTGTTAGTACGAACCCGAGACCAAGATACGATTCCTAAGTTTTTCAGGAATGCATTTTTTGCTTTTAATTTTGTGTCTGTTTAAACTCATATTTTATGGAATACCTTCACAAGTTGGTGGAATAATTGTTAACTATTAAAGTCTTCTTAGTTATGATAGTTTTTTTTTGAAATTGAGTTGAAGTTAAAAAGTAGCGCTTTAGAAGAATTTTCTTTCATCAGACATTTTGGAAATGTATCCAGCCCACCGCAACTGCCTTCGCATGAGGTAGGACTCGTTGCCACACATTCGCACGTTTCAGAACTTCTCTTTTTCATCTAACATCTACCATTACGTGAACCGCGTCCCCACATGTAATATTTCGGCTCGTACGTTTACTTAAAATAAAACTTTTTGGAAAAGAACTAAACCGACTTCCATATCAAAACACTACAATGCCAAAAATAACTTTAATTTCGGTAGTCAGTGTTATTGGTTTTGTGTTTGCTTTTTTTTGACACCGCCTTCCGAAATTAAAGTTATTTTTGGCTTTGTAGTGTTTTGATACGGAAGTCGGTTTAGTTTTTTGCTCTAAAGTTTTTTTCACGCTTTTTAGTGGGTCGGTTTGTAATATTTATCTAGTTTCAAAAGCCAAAATGTCAACTACTTATCACCTTTTTACACATTGCTTTTCCAGATGCAGAGAATTTTTGAGGATTTCTCCTGGTACTTCACCATCAGCTCTACATCACCATATGCATTGTGACGAGCATAAAGTGCTTAACATCCATATTCAAGTAATCGAATCGCAATCCACGAAGTACTTATTATTGAGTAGTTTCGGTGGCCATCTGTGGTCTTCATCATCAGTTCCACTTCCCCAAATGGTGCTTTTCGAAAGCAACTGCACAAGGTTCTATAAGAAATACCCAAAACGTTATAGGTGTGCCTATAATATTTGAAAAGTTCCGTCGATTACTCCAGGATCCCATCATCAGATCCTGATTTCATAACAATGGAACTAAATAGAAAATATACCCTTTCAAACAAAAAAAGAATTTTCCAAATCGGTTCAGCCGTCTTCGAGATATGAGGTAACATATATAAAAAAAAGTTCAAGACGAACTGAGAATCTCCTCCTTTTTTTTTGAAGTTGGTTAAAAATTGGTTACATTAGTTTTGTGAGGACACATAACAACTAACGGGAATGCAGTCGCTGTGGCCGAAATCGGCTATGAAACTTATCAATCTAAGTTAAAAAATAAGCAATATTGTGGCGGAATTATTCCAAGTCGGCCATAAATCCCCAAAAACCATATTTTCTTGTAGGAAACATACCTTAGAGACAGAACCCAGCGGAACTCTGTAAGTAAGAAATATGCGGCATTCCTATTATGCCAAATCTTTCGAATTTTCTGAACAAGCTTTAAAAAAGGTTTCATGATTAGTGCTGATTTCTAGAACTAGTATGATGTTTGCTTGTTTGATGCACGTGTGGTTCAATGCGAATCGATGAACAATAAAGTTAAGGATAACAAAACAAAACTATGTATACACGGATCAGTTTACAAGCTGAACACTAAATTAATGACTGGACTACTGAATGAATGAATTACCCGTAGCTAGGAAGCTACGGGTAGTTTACATAACTATAATGTAACAGTATACTTTAATGTTATTAGTTTATGCAGCTCAATGAATGCCATGTTAAACGATAATTGTTAAGATTTTAATTAAAAGCCACTTAAGTAAGAGATGAAAGTTTGATTCAAAAATCGTTCGAACAAAGTTGTGGGAGCGCCCCACTGCAGCTTTGAGGCAATAGTTACATCCAAAAATACAGTTTCAGTAATAACATCAAGTTTTTCGCCGACAAGGATGAAATTGAAGAATGAAATTTTTTGAGAAAGTTCATTAATGTACATATTAGGTACTTGTAATAAATCACTTATTAAGTATGTTGTCTATTAAGTTTATTTTTTTATTGATAATAGTCTCGCCTTTGACCACCATCTCACGTTCTTTTTTTAAGAAACTGCCATTTTATCTGTTCACCCCATGGTAGGAAATGTCGGATAACGGATTAACTCCGTCGTTGTACCTCTATGTCTTGCATAAAGTTTTAATGAATGATATAATAGAGATGTCCCTGTGCGATAAGACCCAGGGCCGGATTAGCCATTAGTTAGGCGGATTAGGCAACTGCCTAGGGGCCCCGCATCAACTAGGGGCCCAGGCCCAGTGCATACACCAAGAAAACATGTTTTTTCGAACGAGAATTTGATGTGCGTGTGAACTTAGGGACCTCACTGTTATCTCACAAAATACAACTCGTTAGATTTAGTAGTAGAAACAATTTTAGAACAAATCTGGGAATAAGTAAACAAATATATTAAAAACCACAACCCTTAATGTGCCTTTCCTCAGTTCATACACGATTTGGTCAGTTAAAGTAAGAAAAGGGGCCCCGGGAATACCATTGCCTTAGGGCCTCTGACAGGGTTAATCCGGCTCTGATAAGACCGCTAATTGTACACTAGTTTTGTGATTTGTATCCATATAAATATTGTGAAGGGTACAATAGTCAAGGTATATAATAAATAAATTTTAGCTAAGAACCATCCTGATCACGTCAGTTTTCAAACAAAAAGATACATCATCCAGTCTTTCAAAAGCTACGATACCACAGACGGACATACCAGACATTTCAAATTAAGTAAATGCTGGCAATTTTGATTTTATTATAATAACTGCATTTTTTTTTTACTTTTTGTCACTGTACATAATTTAATGTATTAATCCAATTTTTTTGTTATTGTTCAGTATGTTTGAAAATTCTTATTACGATGGATGATCTAATTTATTCACTTGTTTATTGTGGTTTACATATCTATATAATGTTTTTGTTTTAATGATATTCCACGTAGATATAACTACTTTTGTACGCCACGTTTTGTATGTTCGACACGATATTTCCCCGTATATTCCATCTTTTCTTGTGTCGTAGGAACGCAGCACGGACTGAGACGTTTAATAAAGAGAATGTAATGCGCAATGACCGCTCGTGATGTCGCCTAGTGTCCATTGTCCAGTGCATCGGAGCAGAACCTTTAATTAAACTGTACAACTTAATGACGGGACGTCCTAGTCCATTGTTTGAGATGGAGGAATCTTGGGATGGAGGTGTGATGTTGTGGAAAAGTCGATTTGGTGAGAGTCGGTGTCTGTGGCGATTATAAAATTAGTGAGAATGGAAAAGGTACATTACTTAAATGATTTATGTAAGAACTATTGAACTGAACTGCCTCGTCTAGTGGTCGCAAGCGAGACTACTGAGCATGAGGCTTTGATTCCTAGGTCAGGCTGAAAGTACTATTGGGTTTTTCCACAGAACAGATAAATTCATCTATTCCGTGGGTTTTTCTGTGAGGAGTTTCTCAGTAGAAGATCGGAGTTTGGGCGTTGGCGGTGTGAAACCCCATGCCTTGGAAAAGACATTAAGACGTTGAGCCCGGCTGTTATTAAGTCATCTTTGACTTCACACTCCATGTGTGTCGAACGGCATTTTTCAACGCACTTATTCAAAAATGTGAATACATAATACATAATGAAGTAACTATACTATGTATTAAGATTTTATTAGACACTCGTAATATTTTTTTAAATTACATTCGTAATATTTAATATATTATAAATCTGGTATAAGGATACCATACCTATTACCGGATATTAGCAAAATATTAGTTTAGCCAAATTAATATTCTTTTAAATATTCAATCATACTATGAAACGTTCGCCTATACATACGTATCGCTATTGCGTCATCGAGCCTTGTGCGATCTTACTATTCTAGATTTTTCATATTAGTCGATATCAATTGCTCGTTGAAACTCGCTAATATGTAATATACTGACATGGCAATGCGATGGGAATATTGAGGAACCTATTATTAATTTACAGATATATTAAGAACTAATATTCAGGTAGAATCTCAATATGATAAGATGGCCACTCATTCCCAGACCGACCACGGCAAGAATTGCTATTCTAAGATAGATTTGTTATTAACAAACTATACTGCATTAATTTGCAACTGTAGGTTGCTAATTACTAACTTTTTTTTGTCATATACGAGGGCGAATTTTAGAACTGGCCGTGACTCGTAAACGATATAATAAAAAAATAAGTTCAAATTTTGAAAATGGAACTCTGCCAATTGTATGTATTTTATTAATTTGTCATTTGTTTACGATTTGGCGGCAAATTGGAAATTGTCTGTGTCACGTCAGCATGAATTTAACTCGAGAAAATTTTCGTACAATGATTTTTTATAATTTTCGATGTCATTTAAGTCAACAAGAAAGTTATGATAGACTTCGATTGGCCTTTCAAGATGAAGCCCCATCTTGTGCCACTGTTTGCAACTGGTTTATTAATGAGTTTAAACGTCGTCGTACTAATCTCACCGATGATCTGCGTGAGGGACGGCCTTCTACGGCGACGACTGAAGATAATATCAGTGTTGTGCGGTGTATGATAGAGACTGACAAAAAGAGACTTATCAGCAGATTCGGACAAGCTTAGGTATCGGTATAAGTCAAGTGCACAAAATCCTCCATGAACATTTAGCGGTCAGAAGCTTTGTGCGCGATGGATACCTCATAATTTGACAGAGGCACAAAAACTCCGTCGTGTTGATTGGTGTCGTGAAATGGTTCAAAGATTTAACGGAGATGACTCAAATGCTGTGTTCGACGTACTTACGGGTGACAAAAGCTGGATTTATTTCTATGATCCTGAAACTAAGAGACAGTCTGCTGTCTGGGTGTTTCCTTCCGGGGAGTGGCCAACTAAAGTAAAGGGAGGTCGAAACGTGGGAAAAATTATAGGGGCCTCGTTCTTCAGAAGGACAGGTCATTACGCAACAATTGTTTTAGAGGATCGAAAAAGAGTTACTGCAGAGTGGTACACTTACAATTGTTTGCCACTTGTCTTCGAAAAAGTTTTCTCTACCAGTCAACCTTTGGGTTTCTAAGAACTTTCAGTGTCACCCTCGTATTGCAATCTGACCTGGCTTCCCCCGGAGATCATGAGCTTTCAGTTCTCATGATTTTTCTGACTATTTCCAAAATCACCTTAACCTTTAGTAATGATAATGAACAAAAAGATTTCTCGCATTCAGACAGACAGACAGGTGAGGTGCAACTTTGTTTTGTTATATTGTAGTGAATGAAGTTCAGCATAAAGCAAGAATAGTGTACCTTAAAATGTGGTAAATGTAGCTTGAAAGTTATTGAAATATTGTTGAAGTATTTAAAATTTTAAAATGAAATTTACTGAAAAATATCGATACTTTGTTAAAAACCAATAAATTAGAAATAGTGTGAAAATTCTAATGAAAATATTGAGTTAATTCCCGATGTTTCTATCCTCTCCACTTTTCCTACACTAGCACGGTGATATTATAATATAATTATAAGTTCAGGGTTGCGGGAATGTTTTAAGGAGATACCGCGGCCCCGGAGCGTAAGTTCAGTTGAAGGAACAAGGTGGGTTTTCAACCGACGACAAAAAGAGGAGGTTATCAATTCGACGCGTGTATATATATATATTTTTTTTATGTATGATCATCGATTACCCGAAGATGGCTGAACCGATTTGGAAAATTCTTTTTTTGATTGAATTGAAAAAATTGATTCGAAATTGGTCCCATTTTTATAAACGTCAGGATCTGATGATGGGATCCTGGAGAAATCGAGGGAAATCTTCAAATATTATTTTTTTATTTATTTATTTATTTTATTTGGCTCTTCAACAATGAAAACACTATTACATACACAATTTTACATCTTAATCTATGTTTAAGTGCTCCATCACTTAGAGAAGAGCACTATTTTATACGCGTAAACTGTTAAACAAAATGAATTACTTAATTAATCAATTACAATAAATTATGTGTTAAAAAATTTTTTCCTAATTACAATTTAAAATTCTCTTCATAGAAGACACAGGTGTAAGGAACAAATCAATGTCTTCATCGTGGCTTTCATACACAGTATACATTCTCGACAATGAGCAGTGCTGCCTTAAATTCGTATGACTTTTTGGCGTCCTGAATAGTTTCCTATTAGATCTTCTTGGTAGATTCCGTGGCACATGAAAAGACACTTTACTGAGCAACTCCGGACAATTCAAAGAGCCTGTTACTAGTTTCTTAAGGAAAATTAAGTCAAACATGTCTCTACGTTTCTCTAATGAAGCCATTCTAAAATATTTTAATCTGTCTTTATAGGCATTTTCATTATAGGCACACCTATGACGTTTTGGGTATTTATTATAGTAACTTTTTTTATTTTATTTATTTATTTTATTTTATTACAAACTTAAATCTACCATTACAGGTTGCACCCAATGCGATAGATAAGTTATAATTATACATTATATAAACACAATTAAGATTCCCTTACTATATTTACAAATCATGGTAACATAACACAAAATATATGGCTTTTGTGAACTCGCTCATTGCACAGGAAAATAAGTCGATACGTGAGGCTACAGTGTTGAGTGCCCGCAAGGCTCGCGTCATCGGCGCATGCTGTAGCAAGTTTGTACGCGCGCTAGGCACCACCAGCAGCGGCGGCCGCCGCCGGCGCTCCGCATAGCCATCCGGAACACTAATATGTATTTTGCACAAGATACTAGGGTTATGAATCTTGCCACGTAATATTTTAAACATATATGTGGCTAAAGCCACTTCCCGCCTTATTTCTAGTTTATAATATCCTACCATACCAAGTATAAACAATGTTGGATATAACATTGGATAACCAGGATAAACCTTATATAATTTAAAATATAAAAATCGAATAAATTTATTCTGAATACGTTCCAACATTGCTTTATACTTAGCTTCGTGGGGGCTCCAAACTACCGCATTACACTCTAAGTGACTTTTAACTAAAGCTTCATATAAAGCCCTTAATGCACTTATATTGGTGAATTCATTGGCTTGCCGTAAAGTAAATCCTAAATTACGATAAGCCTTTTTGCATACCATCATTACGTGTTTCCGGAAAGTCATATCATTTGAAAATTGAATGCCAAGATCTTTTACTTCCGTAACGCGCTGCAAAGACTGACCTTCAATTTTATAAAAGTTGTGGTTAGGTATTCGAGCTCTAGTGAAAGATATTACTGAACATTTTTCTACGTTGAAATGCAGCTTATTGTCTTTGCTCCACTGTGCAACCCTATCAATGTCCCTCTGCAGAACGTCGTGATCCGTAATGTCTCTCACTACAACACAAAGCTTAACGTCGTCAGCAAAAAGGAGGCAAATTGAGTCAGAAACTACTTTTGGCAAGTCATCTACCATCAAAATGAAGAGAAAAGGTCCTAAATTACTTCCTTGACTGACTCCAGATCTAGTGAAATATGGTGCAGAATGATATCCGCCACAATCCACAAACTGACGTCGGTCTCTCAAATAGCTTGCAAAAAATTTCAAAGTGTGAGGTGTAAAACCTTTTGCTGCTAATTTTAGGAGAAGGACATCATTGTCAACTGTGTCAAATGCCTTTCTAAAATCTAAATATGCGACATCCACCTGTAACCCTGCATCTACTGCTGGAACAAGTATAGACATGAGGTGGAGCAAGTTTCCTGTTGTGCCTCGTCCGGGTCGGAAGCCATGCTGTTCATCAGATAAATGGGCGCTCACCTGTTCATATAAGCAACTATGGATGGTCATCTCAAACACCTTAGCTGGAGCGCAAAGTATCGCCACAGGTCTATAATCGCTGGCTTCGTTACCACCTCGGCCTTTCGGCACCGGTACCACCCGGGTCAGCTTCCAAAGTTCAGGAAACTTTGCTGCTGCTATACACACATTAAATAGATGCAACAAAGGTCCGATTAAGGTCATGCGACTGTCCCTAAGTAAAAAAGGTGGTATTCCATCTGGACCCGTTGACCGTTTAGGAGACAAGCGGACAAGCGCTCTTTCCACCGCCGATGGTTCAAGACGACCTAGATGGGCCCAGGTTCCGCTGGTCGTCGCAGTAGCGCTTGCAGCCCCTACGTTTAACTCGGCTGGCTTCGGATTATATACAGAATGAAAGAATCGAGCGAACTCGTTAGCACAATCTTGATCAGTTAGAAGTTCTCCATTTTTGTTTAACTTAAAACTATATGAATCACTTCTTTTAGAATTAACGTAGTTCCAGAAAGCTTTAGGCTCAGATGCCAGATGGTTTTGCACTCGGTCACGATGACGGTCATGAGCGAGTTTCGACTCTACCTTTATCCTAGCGCGGCACTGAGCAAACGCCTCATAATCACTGCGTAATCCACTAACCTTATACTTCTTATGAAGATAATATTTTAATTTAATATCTTTTATAATATTTGATGTATACCAAACCGGATACACATACCTATTATTTATAGATTTCTGTTTTTTAAGAGGCACACAAACATCAAAAACTTCAGTGATTTTACTATAGAAAAAGTTTAAAGCTAAATCAGGATCTTGTAACTCATACATGTCACACCAATCTATTGTTGTTAATAAATAATATAATTGTTCAAAGTTAGCTTTGTTAAAGTTCCACTGTTTAAACTGACTAGTATACACTGTTTGGTGGGTATCTGGTATGAGTGGCGACGCCACCGGAGTGGTAATATCAACAGTGACTGAGAGCGGCGGGTGGTACGCGTCCACTGGCTGCAGCCCATCTCCCTCGCACACGGTCACGCCACTGCGGCCACTCAATACCAAATCTAACTGTCTGCCATTGCAATTAGGTACTGTATTACACTGAGTGACTTCACAAAAGGCCAGAAAATATTCATAATAATTACTAATGAGATTATTACACGAAAATAAATTGAAATCACCTAATACTAATACATTATTCTTATATTTAACACATATTTTTTCTAATAAACTAAACAATAGCATATACTCATTCTCGTCAGTTTTTGGTGGAATATACACTACACAACACGTAAAAAGAAACCGATTTTGCAAATACACCGACGCACAGATTAATTCGAACTTATGATTGTCTATGTCCACGCCATCTGGCAATGGTATTTGTCGCAATTCGAAACGCGGTGTGGCCACTAAAAGCACGCCTCCCTGCTTGCGTCCATCCGCTCGGTCACATCGTAGTATTGTGTACCCAGGCGACACAAGTTCGGCGTTATGTATAGACTCATTACAGCCAGTTTCTGTTATTGCAATTAAATCGGATACCGAAGAGTCCAGTAAAAATTGAAATTGTGAAGTTTTGGTCCTGAGTCCTCTAACATTTTGGTACAAAATGTTTACACTTCTACTGGGTCTGGGTTTGCAGCTGAGGTTCTGGTTGGATGGTGCGACGAAAAAATACCCATTCGCTAAATTCTACATATAATGGCCATGCTTCAGGATCACATAGTTTCTCATAATAGTCTTCTGTAACTCCAATTTTAAAAGATGCATAGTCTCTCTCTCTTTTAGGTTTTAGTTTCTGAATACTTATTTCCGAATCATCTTCAAGTATGTTCTTAATATAGTCCTTGAGGTTTTCTTCTGTCGTACTTTTATCCAGTCTCCAAACATGCAAGTATTTTTTACGTTCCACTGCCTTTAAAGTTACCACTGAACTATTGCCACCTCTCTTTATCGGATTGTTTCTTTTATTGCTCTTCACCTCCGTCCAACCATTGCTGTCTATGATTTCAGTTACCTCTGGTGCTGTTGCCTTGGCCACAGTTGCGTAGCTAACGTTAGATTGCCAAGGTTGTGTAAATTGTCGTGATTGCATCACTAAGGGTGGGTTTTGTGGTGGATTCTTTGACTCCACAGAATTAACCTGTCCATTTCTGAACGTAGTAGAATTCCTTTTGATATCCTCGTAGTTATTAACCTTCTCATTAAGAATTTCAATTTGTTTTTCTAAACTGGCACATTTATCATTTGAAATATTTAAATCCTGTCTTAATTTGCTATTTTCTAAGACTAGTGAAGTTATATTAGTCGTTATCTCTTGAATAAGTTTTGTTTCCATAGCGTTTATCTTTGCAGTAATAACTCCTTGTATCATCTCCATAATTTTCGACATACTATCCTGTACCTGTACTGCTGCAGTATCATCAACATTTACAACTGATGTCTGAACAATTTGTTGTTTATCATTCAAATGAGATCTCATGCACATACCGCGCGCTGGAGTAACATCTATTACCCGACCACGTTGAGTTATATTAGAACAGGAATCGCACTTAAAAGTTGATTTTAAATGTGCCTGTTTCTCTACAAAGTGCAGACTACTACACACATACATACAGTACATACAGTACTTGTGCAGTTGCTCTCAAAAAGTACCATTTGAGGAAGTGGAACTGATGAAGAAGACCACAGATGGCCGCCGAAACTACTCAATAATAAATATTGAGTGGATTGCGATTCGATTACTTGAATATGGATGTTAAGCACTTTATGCTCGCCACAATGAATATGGTGATGTAGAGCTGATGGTGAAGTAACAGGAGAACTCCTCAACAATTAACGGCCCAGCATTGGGAAAAGCAATATTTTGTAAAAGGTTATAAGTAGTTGACATTTAGGCTCTTGTAACTAGGTAAATTAAAAATAGACCAACTAAAAAGAGTGAAATAAAAAGTTTTTTTAATCAGTAGAAATCTGACACTCCCATCCGCTTCTTCCAGAACAGAAGGATATTACATGAGTCATTAGATGATTTAAAAAAAGTAGGTATTAAAAAGTTCTTATATTCACAATATGGATAAAAGAGTTTCCATTTATCCAACCTCATGCAATAATTCATCCACGTACTTTTTTGTTCTGACATCTTAAAACTTTACGGGGTCCCTTGTGTGTCCTTGGTCAGTTTAATTGTTCAATTAAGGAATATGTGTGTATGTTTGTATGTATATATCGTGACAAACGCAAACCGGCAGTTAAGAAAACGACCACTTGCTATCATCGCGGGGCTAAAGTGTCGTATTAGGAAACATTGTCTGACATCACATACTGAATGTAGCCTAGGAGAGAGTGCTTCTGATAAAAAAGTCGTATTTGTGACGTGTTATTGTATAAAGATGATTTTGGAGTGGAATCTATACAATATACACAAGGAGTAAAAATAATTAGATTTGAAGTGTATGTCTGCAATTTCTAAATAACAGTGCTTTCTTAAGTGCTTTTAGTTGTTTACACGATGCTAAAACACAACATTTTATTATTTTTTGTCTGCCTTTCTGTTTGTCCGGGCTAATCTCTGGAACTGTTAAACCGATTTAAATTGGACTTTCACTGGAAGATAGAGGAGATTATAGACTAATTTGTATTCAATATATTCTGGGATCAAGATGAACGTGGAAAAAAAACGCGTACTTAATACTGATTCCCACTTGACGAAAACGCGGCCAGCCTTCATATGACATCATCCGATGTAAATTCGATTGAGTAGAACATCCACCTTCATCAACGTAGGACAGTAGTAAATATCCCAATGTTGTTCCGATGTACTTCAACAAAATTCTTTGGAAAAATGACTTAGCGGGGTAACGAGCAACCCCACTAATAAAAACCAGCAAACGCTACTTAACCACACAAATATGTAGATAACTGTTTCATCAAGCCACATTTCATAAACACACATCATAACATGCAATTTACTACCAGAATTTCTCACTCGAAAATCACATCTGTCTCCTGGCCTAATATGGATGACACAATTTGTAGCGTAATGATGATAGCTGTGAGGGTCCTTAGCGAGCTTAACTGTGGCGTTTGCTGTTCAAGATATGAGGGTATTATAATATTCATGGTTGTGCGCTGATGGGAGTCGGCTGTATTCGCCCTGCATTAGCCTATTATTGCATGTTCGCGGGATTAGATTAGTTCACTGTGTTGTCAATGTTATTATGCTCTTTGTGTTCTGGCGTTGAGTGGCGCCGTGATATTAGAATTGTGATGGAATTGGATACAGGTGTGGGTAGATACTGTTTCGTAATTGAAATCAGGGTAACTAACGTGACTTGTTAACTGTAGTTATTATGTTCTCGTTTAAAGAGGACCACCGAAAAAACGGCATTATTGGTAGGGAGACTTAGTGGTAGGATTTCTTTTTTAATTATTTTACTATGTAAAAATCAACGTACCTATGTATTTTTGTCCTGCATGCTTTTCTAAACCATCGAACAAATCGTGATGAAACTATGGCAGGTTGTTCTGAGGAGGCGCTGGAGGGTTTCAGGACCAAATAATCTAGTGAAAAGATAAAAGAGAAGATGGCCACATGCGCCTTTGATTGCGTTGTTTGAAAAAAAAAACAATCACTTAAATACTTTATGTGGCATTCCAAGATGTGGCTGGTATAGTTAGTAAGCTATAGAAACTTATACCTAAATTATAAAAAAGACTAGTTAATATTATTTTATGGTTGATCTTTAGAAGAGAGAAACTTTGGAAAGAGATGGAATTGAGATACAGGTGTGGGTAATTTATACTGCTTTCGTAATTGAAATCAGAGTAACCAACGTGACTTGTTAATTATGGTTATAATGGTGTCATTTAAAGAGGGTAACTGAAGTTACTTTTTGATTGAATTTGCTAAACATTGACATACAACGTGACAATGCCGTCAGTCTATTAGGCACATTACCCGCCGACAGCGTTGATGATGAGTATTTTCCAATGCTATATTTTAGTTTGAGGTTTAGTTTAGTGAATTATTTTCATTAATGTTTATTGAATTTACTGTGATTTTAATTACGTAGGCAGAATACAAACACTTAGTTCTAAACAAGGAGCATGTCCCACCATAAAGTACATCTGAGCCTCAGTATAATTATTATTATTATCTTTATTTCAGACCCAAGGGCAAGGGCGGATCCAGGTCATGGGGTCATGACCCCCCCCTTGGCTAGGTCCAGGACCTAGGTGGACCACTAATTAAAATTTTTAAACATTGTTAATACTCCAGTTTCTGTCGTTGTAAACGAATATCGGCAGTGGATGGCCAAGTGGCAGCGGAGTCAGGAAATACAAATTATAACTTCTTGTGACTTGACCACGATTATGTGACCCCCCCTGGCACCAAAGCCTTGCCCAAGGGCCTATAGAAATCATTACATACAATGTTAGTAGGTACAAAAAACATTATATATAAGTTAATGTGTTTTAGTAAACAGGACAAAAAATACTTTTTATTGGATTGCAGGTGTACACCTGTCCAATATACAATAAACGGATTATATATTTTGTTCGCTAACGCCCTGACGATACTGCTAGAACTGCCACGGACCATGCTCATCATAGATCCCGTTCTGTTGCGTATGACGGCGAAGAAATCATCGCTACGTGCTTCCGCAAACATAGCGGAAGCACTGCAATACCGAGGTTTTTTCAGCAGTATCCTCAGAGCGTCGTTATATTGGACCCGAAGGGCGCTGTAAGCCCGCCTCGTATAATTGATCCACAAACTGCAGGTATAGAAAGACTGACAGAAGGCTCTGAAAAGCATCAGTTTCACATCTGTGCTACATCGCGCAAATCTGCTGATAATGTTCCCATTGTTTGGACAATAGCCATTCTCTCTCTGTGGGAAAAAAAGGTCTCTAACCAATACGCGAGCCCAGTCGGGCAGATTTGCTTCAAACTTACTGGACCGATTCAGTTGAGGTAGACATACGGCTTCTGTCGTAGTAATGTAATACTTTAATGATTCAGTTTTACGTTTTTAACTTAAGTTTCAATAGCTGCAGTGACTTTGTTGACGTTAACTATGACTTTAACAAGTTTCATAAAATAACAGCCAGTAATATTTAATTTAATTCCTTATTATCTCTAAAATTCTTTTCAAGCTTAATTATTATAATTCACCGTTTTGTTTAATTGAATTTGTTTTTATGCTAATTTTAATGTTAATTTTAATGTTTATTTTAATGCTATTATATTAACGATGTTATTTTAATATAGTTTTTTTTTTAAATAGACGTAGTGTTTGTGGTACAGCTACTAAATTAATGGGGTGCTAACCTTTAAGAAATTAAACATTAGATAATAATTAGAGAATTTCCTGTATAAAAACTTCATTTAAATGTTTACGTGTTAACAGCTGTTGGTTGGCCAAATAAAGAAAACAAATCCATAGCTAGATTTCGTAAATTTTTAAGTTAAGTTTTGCATAGGTAGGTACCACCTATGGTCAATATGAGGACAAAATATCTAATAAAAGATCTTAAAAAAGACCACATATTCACGATGTAAACATTAATGTATCATCTTTTACCCGTATTAAGCAGATAAATTATTTGATTGATTGTGACACGGATGCGTAACGTAGGTACGGTAATAAATTTAGGGTAAGTTTTGGGGAATATATTATGTAAAAAGTATATTTTGAAGCTATATCGTGAACATGATAAACGAAAGGTCTTATTGTGAGTCTTAAATCTATTTTTGAAACAATTAATTCTGTAGCATTTATGTACAATATTATTAAATATACAATTAAATAAAAACCTTTACTAAAAATAATAATTTTAAATATGGAGTAAAAAAAATTATATGCGTCGCTGTCCACTGTTATATGTGCTCAAAAGACAGGCGTCATTGCCACGTTGTATAGCAATGCTTAACCTTTCCGAGATAAAAAAACCAACTCCTGGATCACGTAATGCATCATGAAGGCGTCTGTAGAGATCTTTAAATAATTAAAAGGCGCTCGGACCCCATGATCCGAGAGTTTAAACTCCATACGGCTTAAATAGGGCTCGAGGTTATTTATTTCCGCCACTTGAGGTTTTCTGCAGCTGCAGTGACGGAAGTAATTGAAAAATTCAGGTAAATTAACCATCCGACTTCCGAAACTACGGAACCTACGATTTTGAAAAAAAAAAGGTTACGTACATTATATTGCTTTACTGATAGACTAGCTTCCGCCCGCATCTTCGTTTGTGTGTCAACGATTTTTTTTAGCGACACTATCCAGCACTTGAATCATCTTTCATCGGCATTGTTGTCTCATACTTTTATTGTATTTTTTTTTAAAGAGAACTGGAAATGTGACTAGCTTTCACATTACTAGTAATCTTGTTAACTCTTCCGACTAAGCTAAATATGCATGTATGTGGAGAGGTTTCACGGCAATAGTGTGATGGGTGGGGTTCGAACACGCGACCTCTCGATCACAAGTTCAACAACTTAGCCATTTTATTTTTATTTTATTTTTTATTATTATTAAAAATAATTAGGTGATTGACGCTTAAATGAAGTTTTGGCATACACTTAGACATAAGATAGATATAATACAGTAAACAATGTTAAAATAAATAATAATACACAAGTATTTAGTGATTTACCGTATTAATATACATATGTAAGTAATGACGCGAGGAGGTTGTGGCTAACGTTGCTTGCCTGTCTATCTTCTACAGATTGTACTTTGAAGAGTGTGCGCAGGAGCTCCACGACCTGATCCCTGCATCCCCCTTTTACTACCGGTCTACCAGACGTACCGCAGGATACCCTCCACACTTGGTCGATATACCGTCTTGTCGTACTAAGCGCTTTTCTTCAACATTCATTGTGCGCACGGCCAGGGTGTGGAACTTGTTGTTTTTACTAAATATTAGTTTTAGTAAAGGAAAAATACGTGTAACTTGTTAGATGTTTATTGACAGAAGTAATTATCATAAATTCAAATTTTTTATATAGATTACTCAAAACAGCCAGTACTACAACACACCCCCTTAATCTACATAAAAAATAAACTACAAAAGCTTAACCTACATTAGGTTAATCCTAGCCGACTTAAGCATCTTTTAAATTTTACTCTTTGCAGAGGTTTTGTAAATACATCTGCAGGTAAATCGGCCGTAGGTACATAATTAAGTTTAATCGTACCATCCGATACCTTCTCTCTTATATAATGATATTTGGTATCAATATGTTTTGTCCGACCGTGATGAATAGGATTCAAAGCAATTTTTTGCGCACCTTGACTGTCTCCTGACAGAGCCACCACATCTATTGTACCACTTACCTCAGAGAGAAATCGTCTTAGGAAAACCGCTTCTTTGCTGGCTGAGCAAAGCGCAACGTATTCCGCTTCTGTGGACGATAAAGAAACCGTGGACTGTTTTTTGGCTTCCCACGATATCGGGCCACCACCTAACAAAAAAACAAAGCCTGTATATGAGCGACGATCCCTATCATTTGCCCAGTCAGCATCGACATACCCACATAGGTAATCACCAGTTTTCTTGTATGTTACAGAAAAATGCAAGGTACCTTTTAGATATCTTAGGATTCGTTTCGCCGCTAACCAATGGGCTTTCCCAGGGTTTGAGTTAAACTGACTCAAGTATGACACTGCATACGCTATATCAGGTCTTGAATTTATTGCTAGAAACATCAAACATCCAATCAAAGTTTGATACTCTTTTTGGTCACACATTTCAGTAGAATCTTCCAGTTTTTGCACTAACGGAGTATCAACAGTTTTGCAATCTTGCAAGTTATACTTTTTCATTAAATCTTGTATATAACTATGTTGAGACAAGGAAATCACACCTTTTTCTATCGCAATATTCATTCCTAAATAATATTTTAGAGGACCTAAATCTTTAAGAGTGAAATGACTTTCCAGGTCAGATTTCACGGATTTGAAATGACACATGTCTTTATAGAAAACTATAACGTCATCGACAAAACATGCCAGTATGACGGTGTCATTACCAAACTTTTTGGTATAGACACAAGGTTCCGAAGGAGTTCGCATGAAACCTATAGAATTTAATGATTCATTTAATTTAATATTCCACTCTCTTGGAGCCTGTTTTAGGCCATACAGAGACTTCTTCAGCAGGCAGACCTTATTTTCTTCGTTTTTGCTGACAAAACCTTCTGGTTGTTCCATATAAACTTCCTCTTCTAGAACGCCATTTAGAAAGGCCGTATCAACATCAAGATGATGCATGTTTAGCTCATTTTCAGCAGCTAAAGCAAACAGCGTACGAAGTGACGAGTTTCGTACTACTGGTGCAAAGGTTTCTTTATAGTCTATGCCTGCTTCTTGAGCAAATCCCTTTGCCACCAGTCTGGCCTTGTATCTTCTAACATTGCCATCAGCATCTCTTTTCAGTCTAAACACCCACTTGCAAGGAACAACTCTTTTATTATTGGGTCTATTTACCAGCACCCATGTTTCTTTCGACTGCAAGGATTGATACTCTTCTTTCATAGCTGAATTCCACTTCCTTTGGTCTTCAGAGTTCAAAGCTTCTAAATACGTTGTTGGTTCGTTTGATAAAACCTTCACAGATTCAGCCACCCAAGAATCAAAACTTAAATAGTCAGGTCTCTTATGTTCACGCTGTGGATACCTTCTAGTATGGCTTACATCTTCACCGTCACTCTCAATGAACGTATCCGGTGTATCATACTCTTCATCTGAAGTGGAAGAAATAACAGGGGCAGCCGGTATCTGATCATCAGTATCCAGATCACGATTTGAATAAGAGCAACTTGGTTGTTCATCAGTTGATAACAACAATGGAACTAAGTTGTTATCGTTCTTCTTAGTCTTTAAATCAGTAAAACAATCCTCAAAAAATGTTATATCTCTTGCCTTAGATGATTTTCTAGGATTTTCACATTCCCGTATAAGATATGTGTGGGGATCTTCTGTATACCTCACAAACAAGTGCTCTTTTGCTTTGACTTCCAGCTTTGTACGTAGCTGGGTAGGTACATGTACAAGAGCTCTACAACCAAAGACTCTTAAATGACTCAGATCTGGTTTCTCACGATACCACACCTCAAAAGGTGTTGTTCCATCTAAAGCTCGATGTGGAGATCTATTCTTCAGGTAGACTGAACATTCAACAGCATCTTGCCAGTATGCCTTTGGCAGAGAGGCTTGAGAAAGTAAGGCACGAGCTTTTTCCATGAGAGAGCGACCCGTCCTTTCTGCTACTCCATTTTGCTGTTGACAATATGGAACAATAGTTTGATGAGCAATACCTTTAGACAGCAGGTAATCTGAAAGCTCTTTATTTACAAACTCTGAACCATTGTCAGTACGTAATGTTTTTACCTGTTTTTGAGTCTGTCTTTCAACCAAAGCTAGAAAATCACAAATCCTGCGTTTTACTTCAGTCTTTGTTTTAACAAAGTAAATAAAAATATATCTCGAAAAATCATCTATAAGATACAAAACATAAACATTACCTTGAAAAGAGGCTGAAGACATGGGACCGCTCAAATCACAGTGCACCAATTCCAAAATTGAAGAAGCTTTCTTGTACAAAAGTGGCTTAAAAGGTTTTCTGGCTTGTTTACCCTCTATACATGCTACGCAAGGTTCCTTATCAACGTCTCCAAGGATAACTCCTGTAGCAAGACCGTTTACAAGTTTACTCATACCTATACGACATAAGTGCCCTAAACGCCTATGCCAAAGTCTGTACTGAGAGATATCAAAGTGCACATCAAACGCTTGTTGTTTCGATGGATTACTAGTACAGTTTAAAGTGTACAATCCATCACGCTCAGAAGCACGAAGTATCGGAACACCTGTACAAGAAAAATCATCATTTTTATAAAACTTACAACCATCTTTATCAAAAAGTATAGTTAAACCCTTTTCGATAGACTTTTTAACAGAAATTAAATTTGATTTTAAATTCGGTACAAAGACAACATTTTTTATGACATTGATAGTTTGTAAATCACTCAAAATAGACACATCTCTAATACACTCACTTGATAGCTCGTCACCATTAGCAATTGTTACCTTAGCACAAGTGAAGGACCTTTTGTTTGTCATCCAGTCCGATCTGAAACTCATATGAGTTGAGGCTCCTGAGTCCACAATCCATTTTTTTTTCTGAAAATGCTCCATTATTTGAGTCATTCATAGCTCCTAAGTGTGTAGAATGTAGATTCGAGCATACCTGCTTGTGGACCTTTCGGTGTGGACAGTTTGGACGCTTGTGTCCTGGTTCATTGCATCCATAGCAAACAACAGGTTTTGGTTTGGTCTTCTTATTACGCTGAGTCCGCAGAACAGTTTCTTTAGTGGAGAGACTCTTCGTAAACTCATTCAAGAGTTTTGTCTTGATCATGTCAGTGGTTATATTAGCATTGCTGTTTTCTAAAGCCATAACTAACGGATCATAAAATGAAGTCAAACCTCCTAGAAGTATAGCCGCTAAGGATGTATCTTCAAGTTCCTTACCAATATCGGCTAAGTCTTATGCAGTGCTCATAACTGCGCTTATGTACTTCTCTACTGAATCAAAATCTGTGAGAGAATATCTGTAAAGTCTTCTTTCAAGAGCCAATTGACGTCCAATTCCTTTGTCCTCGTAGGCTACTGCTAAAGAATCCCATGCTTCCTTGGCATTTTTGGCCTTTCTGACATGCGTAATTGCAGCATCGTCTAACGCAAGACAAATCTTAGACAGAGCTCTAACATCCCGCTTCTTTTTTACGTCTGCGGGAGTGGTGTCATTTTCAGAATACCCTACGATAGCTTCCCAAAGATCTTCATGTAGAAGATACATTCTCATTTTAAACTTCCAAGTTACATATCCCTCTCTACTGCATAGTGGCTTAATAGCATTGGATTTTGTTTCCGCAGAGCCCGAACTCATTATTTGTATGAATGATGACAGCTCACAAAAATCCAGAAAAATATGTTGTAGTTCCGGAACTTTTATATTTTCACGAAAAGAACTAACAATATCACTAAACAGCCTTTTTCGTGCTGATAACGTGTTGATTTACTAAATATTAGTTTTAGTAAAGGAAAAATACGTGTAACTTGTTAGACGTTTATTGACAGAAGTAATTATCATAAATTCAAATTTTTTATATAGATTACTCAAAACAGCCAGTACTACAACAGAACTCTCTGCCGGCTTCTGTGCTTCCGTTTCACATATGACCCGTCAGCCTTTAAAGCAAGAGTGAATAGGCATTTTCTGGGCTCGCTCGTTCGATCGTTGACCTCATCTTACACTTACCATCAGGTGTGATCGAGGTTAAGAGCGGGCTCATTCGTAATAAAAAAAAGAAAGCCTTATGGGTCGATCTTTAATGTTAAGCAACGCTTACGGAGGTTAGAGCATGGTTGGGTGACCATTTTAACAATACATTTTTGAAACTAAAACATAGTGTTAACGCCATCTACTGGCGCAAAGCCAACAACTCGTGGCGGCAGAGGAGTGAACGAGAGCGGCGCACGGCGAGCGCTGATTGGTCGTCGCCGAATGAATCTGAAGAACGATCGATTCCTTCATTCCACGGATCTACAGTTCGTTCCACAGGCAAGACACTTGAAACCGTGGATAGTCGGTTCACTATCATAATTTTTAGTAACTTATGTAAATTATATCTAAAATAAACGCGTAAAACCCTTAAGAATAAAGAAAAGTTCATTGAATAAGCCTGACCCTCAAAAATCCCAAAACACATAGCCTATGTTACTTGCTGATAATATACTCGTTGTTTTATAGGTGAAAGACGTTTTTAAATAGTTCCAGTAGTTTTTTAGTTTATAATCCATTACGATTCGCGTATTGCTTTTTAACTTTGAAATTAAATATTCAATTCTAATTAATTAAAAAGTATTTCACTGCTACATAATTAATTTTACGATACGAATGTGACGAACTTTTGTTTCTACCGGCGCAGACTAAATTTTATTTTTCGGCAACATATTTGTACTTTGGGTTACATTTTTACAATTTTCTTAAGGATCTCTATTCTCTTTTTAAATAAATTATAGTCTATATTACTTTCTGATAATGAAGCTTTCTACTGGTGAGAAAATTGAACCAAATCATTCAGTAGTTTCAGAGCCTATTTGGTACAAATAAACTAATTGTAATATTAGTATAGATTGCAGAAAACCCTATCAGAAAAAAATATAACCTATATTTGTTTTTAGAATGATAAGTTAAAAAAAAATCCTACGGAGTCCTTTAGGTTTGAGTCTGAGTTGGACTTAACTGTATTTTTAACAACACAAATCTGACAGCTTACGGAACTTCGTTTATCAAAGACAAGTTTCATCTATATTTCGTTTAAAAAAATGTGCTTAATTCTCCATTCCCTCGACATTTCGGCGCCATGATTAGTTTCCGTCGGAACGGGCACAAAGCTACGTGTTTTCATTAACTTCAGAAGTGGGACTGCTATCCAATACATTTTCTATGCATTGGTTTTATAGTTCATCGTTCACTGTGATTTTACTGTGGGCAAGTTTAATAGTTCTGCACGAATTGATTTGACTATTCGGTGTGGTTCCTTTGTTAACTAAACGATTCCTCAGAGAATCAGGTTTTTTATTATTACATGATGTGAAGATTTAATTGCATTCAATTCGTGTGAAAACTATATCTAGCTTTAGAGCTCGCGACTTGTCAACCCATACGAACAGCGGACCAAGAAACCAGGGTTGGGGTTATCCTTTTTTTTAATAATAATTTAATATAGTCTTTATTTCCAGTTTACAATTTACATATATTTAGTCATTTCTCGCTTATAACAAAACATTTCATCTTATAAATTGTAGCTTTACACCGAGTTATAAAAAATAAATCTTTACCCTTAAAATTGGCACTATTAACACTATTAAATGTTCGGAATTTAGTTGTGTACAGGCATTGATATACAAAAACCCTGTACAGGTATAAACAGTAATAAATATTTTATACATGTAATTTTTTTATTCTTACGTGATAATGCAGCTCTGACACGTAAGGGCTATTCCTTCAGCTGCCCTAACGTGTCAGAGCCGCAGAGTGGGTTTTTAGTCAGTAGCAGTCTGACACTCCCTTCCGCTCTACCCATAGCGGTAGAAGCCTTTTGATGGTTTTCCCACCCACAAAAAAAGCATGTATTACGTTTCACTAACAGTTGAACATCATGTTCGAACCCGGCTGTAACACAATTTTTGTTACACCAAAAAAGCACATAGAATCCTCTACAAAAAACTTGTTATCAATTTATCTCAACTACCAAAATGGGTTCTCAAGAAACTTGTCCCACACTTATGTCCCCAAAATTACTGAGCAAGATCCAATCTACGTAATGGGTGGATCGAACGAGGCATATGTCAGACGCCAGATGTTGGTCGGGGGTATGACGCTGTAGGTATACTCCCAAGTGACACTTCAGTCTAGTTTTATAGCTCTGTAATTGATTAAAAAGATCTATTTCAGCTGAAAGTGTGAAGGTCTGAGTGATTGAGTTACGTTTATTTATTTACTTCAAACTATTTTTGTGGGGAAAATTATCAAATGACTCTTCCCACTCTTGGTGGTGCGGAAAGGAATGTTAGACTTATACTGAATAAAATCCACCCTGTTCGTTCAGTGATCCTTGAGTTACGGGGCCGCGGTATCTTGTTTCAAGATTCCCACAACCCATTAACTTAATACTTTACGTATATTTATATTTTTATTTTTTTATATATATTATGCTTTTTACTATACAAATATACAACGTGTAACAGAATAAACGCAATTCCTAAAAACGTAAAAAATTTAACACCTATTTTTTAAACGGAAATCGATTCAGAAGCCGATTCTGAACCAATGTTCAGAATCGGCTTCTGAATCGATTTCCGTCATAAAAATAGGTGTTAAATTACGGAAAAAAATTCATATAACTTAAAATGGAAACAGTATCATGACAAATTAATACAACCCTTAATTCAAGGAAATGCGCTCGTGTGCGTATCAGTCGCTACACAACAACAACATCCGTAACTAAATAAATTGAAAGCAAACCTAGACATTTTTTATAAAATAGTTATCCTTACTAAACGCAAAACGTATGTGCGTCATACAATATCTTAACGCAGACTCATACACTCATGCAATTTTAGCGACTGACACGCACACGAGCGTTCCTTTTTTGTCTTGTCGTCGGTTGTTAAATATCAACCGATGACAAAAAAGGAGGAGGTTATCAATTCGACGAGTATATTTTTTTTTAAATGTATGTTCACCGATTACTCGAAGACGGCTGAACCGATTTGGAATGTTCTTTTTTTTGTTTGAAAGGGTATACTTCGAAATTGGTCCCATTGTCACCAAGTCAGGATCTGATGATGGAATCCTGGAGAAATCGAGGGAACTCTTCAAATGTTATAGGCATACCTATAGTGATTTGAGTATTTTTTTATAGTAACTTGTGTAGTTGCATTCGAAAAGCACCATTTGTGAAGTGGACTTGATGATGAAGACCACAGATGGCCACTGGAACTACTCAATATATAAGTAGGAATAATAAGTATTTCATGTGTTCCGCTTCGATTACTTGAATGTGGTTATTAAGCACAATATGCTCGTCACAATGCATATGGTGAAGTGAAGCTGATGGTGAAGTACCAGGAGAACTCAACAATTAACGGCCCAGCATTGGGAAAAGCAATATTTTGTAAATAAATATAACTAGTTGACATTTACGCTCTTGTAACTAGGTAAATTGAAAATCGGCCAACTAAAAAGCGTGAAATAAAATCTTTTTACCAAAAAATTAAACCGACTCCCAAAAACATTGCAAAGTGAAAAATAACTTTAATTTCGGAAGTCAGTGCCAAAAACGAAATTACAAAACTAAAGACACCGACTACCGAAATTAAAGTTATTTTTCACTTTGCTGTGTTTTTTGGGAGTCGGTTTAATTTTTTGGTAAAAAGTTTTTTTATCTCCATAAAGCTGCTTAGCCTTTTTCTATTTTGGGGTCAGCTTGCAGACTAACTGGACAAAGCTAGTACTAGTGTTTTACATGGAATGACTGCCTACCTGATTTCTACTACCCTAGTAGCTGAGTAATACGATAGCACGAGTTCATCCTTGGTCATGGAGCTTGCAACACTGCTGAAATATCGGAAACTCGAAACTATAAACGTACCACCTGATTTATGGAAGAGGTCTTTTGTTACATGTATCTTTTTACTTAAAAGAAGATCTCTGCAATGTTTTTGTTAAAACCTGTTGATTATGAAATAAACTTTTATTTATAATAAATACACTTGCTGAATATGTCGTTTTAAGTTCTAAAGATGTTAGTGACCTTGTCAGTTTAACATCACAATAACTCTTGGCAAAACTGTACCGTGTAAATCCAAAACACTGTATCTTAAGATACAGTGTTTTGGATTAACAACGCTCATTCGATTTCTTTTACCCTATTCTATCGTCCTGCATTCACACATTTTTTACTTTGTATGAAAAGTTCTGAGATATGACTATGCTAATAACACTGTATTTACTTAAAAATACAGTTTTACTATAACAAAACACGGCAACTTAAGATACCGTGTACTGCCAAAATAATTATCGCGCGTTGCAAGATACAGTGTTTTGTCAAAACAAAGTAGCATGCTTGCGTGTTGCGGGCGCGCCAATCAGGAGCGAGAACCGGCGGCGATCTCAATGGTTATTGGATGATTTGATAGAGAACGAACGGACGACTGCCGGGAGCGGGGACCAGCTGTAATATTTTTTTGTGTAGAGACAGAGACCGTTTTCTTTATTTTCCAAGACTTTAAAGTTATTGTGTAGAAGAATATATGAAACCGTGTAGTTGGTCTCATTTCCATAAGATGGTTAAAGAAATGAAAATTTCTTCTGTAGAGCTAGTGCATGACATGTATAAAATGTAAAAATTATTACGAATTAACTCATAAGTCAATGATGCCACTTCCTTATAATTCTTTCGATTTTGTACAATATATAAAGACGTAGCTACAAAACACGGAAGTGGCTGTGACTTACTCAAAAAGATATGATCGTCTTTTCAAAACCTTGTATTTTGCTTTGAATATATAATCTACTTACACAGTTAATTTTCTTTTATGCACCTGCCATGTTATCTCTTTATCACCCGTGGCTGACTAGTAGAGAATGCCTAAGGCATTAAGTCCGCCTTTGTACATTTTGTGTTAGGTACATAAAGTTTTAATAAATAAATAAATCTAGAAGGTTTCCATATTTGCTAATGATTATGGAAGGAGAATATAAACAAATACATTTCTTGAAAAGAAAGGATGCACAAAACCTTTTAGTGAAATTGCAAATGGCAAACCAATCTACTCATTCATTACCTACTAATTTTGGTGTTCTTGTCGCTAAATTAATTTTGATGATTAATTATTATGTAAGTTCATACAATTTTATTGTCTTATTAGTTTTCTTATCTTCCAGTTTTTATATGAAACTGTAAGACTGATTCTGTGCCATAATAATTAAAAAAATATTTTACAAACTTTTTGTAAAATATCTATATACCTAATTGTGCACCTACGAGTCATTTTAACTCGATATTTTATTTTTAAATACATATGATAGACTCCATCTAATAAAAAATCCGACTGCAAATTCCTATGATATATTTCTAGGCCCTGTTTTATCAAGTCAATACACTGTAACTCTAACACATACAGTGTATTGTCATAACAATTTCTTCATTTGCTTCTGACGACTATTATGGCAAAACAAGTTGTTCACGATTATTTGTTGTGTATATTCTACTTGTATATGAAACCTAGCGGGCTGGATTACTTATAAAATTACCTTTAATTTGATATCAAACACTGAATACTTTCCAAAGTAACTTTTGGATTAATCTTCAAAAAACAGAAAAAAACTATTTTGCTCAATTTCTCAAATTTTGTTTTTTGTAGTTACAGTGTTTTGGATTGACACGGTACAACTGGTGTTGGACTTTCTGGCGTCTGACTACCTGTAACGACTGTTAAAGATTTATAAATTATAGCCGCGGCTAACAGCTAAACGTGCTTCTCAGGCGATATATGTATAGTCACCCATCGAGCTCCTGCTACGCGATATTTGACAAATGCTTGCACTGTTTGGACGGGCTTGCTCAAATCTTTGTGATTCTGTCCTAAAGGGTGTCACAGACAGTCACTCAGTAAGACAAGCACAAACACTATCTTCTTTCAAAAACTTAGTAAAAGATCTTTATTTCGCTCCTTAAATTGTTGTTATTATGTATGTCTTTGTTTCTTTCTTTTTTTAAATATTTGTATGTATATGTATGTTTTGAGAACGTTATTTATTGTTTTGTATTTTATATAGATAATTAGTACACCGTGGACTACCCGCGTATTTATTTTCTCCTTCTGTGTCAAATCCATCCAAAGGTTGTCTGTAAAAGATCGCTTTTAGCGATAAGACCGCCCATTGTATCACCCTTTTTAATTGTTAAGTCCATAATTTTGTTTTTACTGTTATGGTGTACAATAAAGAATATATCTATCTATCTATCTATCTCACCTACATGGCTCTCATATGATTTGATCATTACAGATTGTGTGGACTTTAAAAGAGACGTTGACCTCTGAGTTTGTTTCAGTGTTTCTTCTCAGAGTAGTCAGTTAGGAAACACTGGCCTCATCTAGGTTATATTTACAAAAAAATCACAAGTGAAAGTGTTATTTATAACCTATTTGAAAAATAAACATAATTATTTCATTTCATTATCAACGGACCGAACTCAGCAAACGTTACTTAACCTCTAGAGCCGCAGCGGCACAAAAACGTGCCAGTAAACAAGTATTAGTTGAGCCCCGCTGGCACAAATTTGTGCCACCAGATCCCGACCGATTTAAAACTGTATTTGAGGTAAAGATAAGTCTTAAAATCGTTTGTGACCGGGGTCAGATTACGCTTACGATAAGAGCCCGCCCGCGGTGCTTGACGGATGGTTGACGTAAATAATGGCGGTCCTTGAGAGGGTAACTTGGAAGATTGTTACATGCGGCTTTCATTATTTAGCCAAATGCTCCTCTCCATGTCCATAAAGAATAATAAAACCAATTATTTGTGTCTCTTGTTTTCTTAACACTAAGTATGCGTACCAACTGTGCCATGGGTATAATTTTACTGGAAATGTTAGTTCGTGAAACTGTGGAGGGACATTAAGTCCGAAGTCAGACAAAATCAAGTCATAACCTAGACGAGCTACGCAATACGTCTGTAAAATGAGCTCTAGTTTACAAAATTAAAGTCTTTTGTTAGATGAGCCACAAGAGCACCCCAGTTTTTGTGAAGACCACATTTCCAGACAGCTTATTCCGTCTCTAGTATTATTAGTAAAAGAAAGTAGGGTAAACGAGTAACTTGTTATCTTGCATCTCGTTATTATACTTGAGTAAAACATTCTCAAGACTTTTTAAATGGCTGCCGCTACTACAACTTTTAGTAATCCAAGAAATTTCTAAGAAACCAATTACGAAAATTCACGTGTAAGAAAATTAATATCCCAGAATGATAAATTGAAAACCGCGATGTATTTAAAAACAAAAAGAGGCGAAATGTCGTGTTTTGAAAGCATGTCACGTACAAGCCCATGTGGTCGCCACCGGGTTCCGTCGCTTTACAAAAATGTATACGACGAACGTGACAACCCTGTGTTGGAAACGGTTATATTTTTGAACGCAATCAAAATATTTTTTCGGTTGTTTATGGTTTTCTGAATTGTTTATGATTGGTGCGTAAGGTTTGATAACGAGGTCAAGTTTTTTAAAATTTTACAAAAAAAAAACTAAACAAATTTTAGTTTTATAAAGAGAACTTGTTTGACATATGACAACTTATATTTCGTCTTTGCTTTAATTTCCCAAGTAGCAAAATGTGGCCCTGTAATTATCCTAGGAGCACGTATTTTTTAATCCTATAGAAATCCTGTAAACGTTTATAGAGCTGCATTTGGGCGCAGTTTATAGGACTATTACGCCCTATAGTCGCTTTTTTATAATCCGGTAAAGTGCTATTTGATTTTATAATTACCTTATTAAGTGCTTTAACAAAATATAGTTGTCCTATAAAAATCCGGTAATTGCATCTAAAAAGAGCGATTGGTCCTCTTATGATCGGGCGCGTGCCGCTACTAGAGTAATTGATCCTACAGTGATCAGCATAATACCATTAGTAGATTCATTCAGTCGATCATTCGTTCATTTTTCGTTAATTCATTGTACTGTGCTGGTGTGTGACATTGATTACTTTTTTTTTCAAAAGCTAAGTAATGTCACATTTTAATAATGTCTGTCATTATAATAAAGTAACTTTTTCCGTGTAACTGTTTTATAAAGAGTGCCTACTCAACTTGCGAAAATCATTTTATTGATGAAGTGTTAGATGATAATAAACATATCTTGATGCGCCTTCAAAATTTTACGTTTTCATTATTTGTTAATTCAGTAATAAATTAATATATACCTATCCGAAATAGGGTCGAAACACGTGCCATTACATTGCATTTATCAGAACCTTTAAAGGACTTTTTAATCAAAGTTAAGACGTTTACATGACGTACCTACGTCACCATATTTAAGTTTTAGGGTTCTGTGGGTAATGTGAGTTAAACTATACGGTAATGTGCAAATCTTGTAAGTTGTTGCAAATATTTATACTTATATCAAATATCGCCACAGGTCACCGATACTAACCTAATTATGAATTATCTTAAAATTTTGCTATGTTATGGTGTGTAGGTAATGTTGTTATTACGTAATTTTGCACCCCCTTTTTTTGGGGTGGTAAAATCATCGAATGACTTCTTCCGCTCTGGGTCAAGCGGAAGGGTGTGTCAGATTTCTACTGACTAAAAACTCACCCTGTTCCTTCGGCTGCCCTAAATTTCCGGGGCCGCGGTAACTTGGTAGAACTTTCCCGCAAACCCCGGCAGGCAATGGCCCTATGAGGCCCCGTCACTGGTATTGACAGCTCTTTGAGCGCGCGTGGAACTAGACGCGCCGCCGACCCGGACCTGGTCCTAACTGGACGGTGAGCGACCCCTGCTCGCCGTCCGCAGGCCCGCGCCTGCGGTGGCCGGAAATCGGCTCGTGATCCCCGACGCCCGGGGCGTCTCCCGCGGCGGCTGGGGCGCAAGGAAGAGAGTTGCCTCTCCCTCGCGCGTTCGGCCTCCTCCTTCGCCAGCATGACTGCTTCGCAGAAGGAGGCGACCGCATCCCATTTCCTCTCGCTCCACACCATAGTCTGAACCAGAACAGGGCGCGAGAGGTCGCAATTTTGCTCCCCTAGACTAGTGTCCAAACAAAATCAATTTCATTTCATTTCATTTAATTTTTTTTATTTATTTGTGAGCATAGGTGTACAATAGATGTTACAGTCATATAATATATAAGAATCACTATGTCCTACCATTCGATGGTGTACAAATACAAAGTAAATTAACGAAATTTAAAGCAGACTCAGATTAAAATTACAGCATTCAGTGAAACAATAGAAAAACTCCATAAAAAATAATAATAAGGATGTCAGGAAAATTGATTATAAATACATACATTTTGTAGCAATGTCAATTAAATTAAATTTTCATTGCCTTTTTTTCCTAAATACGTAATTATAAAGTTCTTAAACATTTTCAGCATGCAGCTTATTTTAGTCTGGACTGGAAATGGTTGTATTAATGGATGTCGATATTTTTTTAACTAAAAAGGATTTCCATAAGCTGAAGTATGTCAAATGGCCGTGGAAAATTACACACTTTTTGAAAGTAAAAAAATGTTATGGTTGTGACTATAATATTTCAAATGACACAATCAATAGGCCGGTACACTTCACTGTGGCTCAAGGGAAGATGACAAAACTGTTATACCATGATTTTTTTGGTGTCAAAATTACAAGCATTTTGCGATTTATGATCATTTCCCTACCGATGAGTGTGAAATTTGCTGTTAGTAAGTTTTTTTAGGGATTTTCATTATTTCTGTGACGTGTTTCAAGCTGTTGAGTATTTTTATACGAAATATTTAACTGTTCTATTGTTCAGAGTAGATATTCAATACTAAAATATATTTTATAGCACACCTGATTTTTCACATGCCAATAATGTCCTGTGCCCACAGTAGTAACGTCTATTGTTTTATTGTTAGTTTTAAGCATAGTGCGGGCATCCCTAGATAAAGCATATTTTATCCTTTTATTTAAAATTGCAGAAAGTTCATTTAAAGCTGAATGTGATATATTATTCCTAATAGCCCACTGTTTTATATCCATCTGTAATTCATAATTTTTATCAAACTCAGTATGATTAAATTCACTATTAATGCTTCCGCTAGCATTTTCCGTATATTCTTGATCATTACAACTCTCTGTAAAATTATCCTCCCAGTTGTAGACAACTGCAACAAATAGACTTAGAAGTCTATTTCCATTTTACCGTCTACGGAACCATCACAAACTTCACCAGGCTCTTTTTTATTTAAGAACTTTTCTTTTGATCCGCTGGACCCGAACTCCGATACCGACTTCATTTCAAAGTACTTTTTCGAAACTCTTCTTCGATAACCGCCACTACGCTTAAATCGTCTCCATTTATTTAAATCCATATTTATATTGTTCCAGCTTTCTCTAACAAATCACAAGATGGCCGACTACTCTTATAATAGCAAATGTAGAACACATTTAAGTAGAATCTTACTTATTAAAATCAGAGGCTATGCTAGCTTGGTGCTAAAAATCCGTTAAGGGTCACGACTAAGTTAAATTTTTTCTATAATATCTTTACCTCTAGCAGCTGTATCTGTGGCATTTATAGGAAGTGCATGTCTTATAGAAGAATGAAACAAGACGTTAACAAGATAAAACGATCCCTACTAAATGCGATTATCGGATCAAAAGTCACACTTTGCTAATTACTTTTATAACTTGCACTTATAAGACTGAACTTGACTGATCGCTCTAGTAAGAGTCGTGTAAAATAATCCTATTAACATTTATAAAACTAAATGATAGGGTCAAAAGTACTTGTAGTTCAAATCATCTTGGAAGATGCTTTGACAGGATCAGTGGACTGAGTTAATGCGTCTACTAGATTTCTATAAGACGTGTAATCTTATAAGTCAATTGCTATAGGAGAATTTTGCTGCTTGGGTTCTTTCTGAATATCGTTTCAGTCTAGTGGAAGGAAGTTTTAACACTGAATTATTTAGATATCTTAAAAGCTTCCAGATTTTCATTATAAACGAATACTTCGGATGCACCAAGAAACTAAACTTATATATTATCTACATACATAATATATCCTTATTAACTATGTAGCTTTGCATACCAAGTGAATTGAGCTCCGTTGCTACTAATACGGGCATGTTTCCGATACATTGGCTGTGGAATCTTAGAGGTTGCGTCCAAGGAAGGCGATATACGTAGTTCATAGCTGGTAAAACTGCAAGCTGGGTGCAATTCTGTTATGCAGAATTTGTGTGAGCGTTTCTCGTTACCTATCCGTTGGAATTTGTGAGCTGAGAAGATTTCAGTTTTAAATTTTCATCAGTAATGGTTCAATGATTTTGTAAGCAACTTTTCGCCATCCCATATTTTCGCATGAAACTCAAACAACTTCAAGCAAAAATTGTTGGAGAAAAACCAAAGTGCCGTTGGCACAAAATGTTAGTAAGCATCAGAATTAGAGACTGAAACGATTGCAAATACGGTAACATCTGTGAAAAAAAAAAAAAAACTACAATGAATGGAATTGTAGTAAAGCACTCTCTATTGTGTCCCGACTTTTTGTTTTGCATACCAAATATATTCGAACAATGTTCGATGTATCTCCGATTGACACAACATGTGAAATCCCTAGTATTTACATATGGTCGTATGGATAACAATGTGAGGAACCCCGGGGGTCGCAGAAGGGGTCTATACAATACATTCGTCTCCCAGGACCCCGGGGTGCCGGAAAGAAGAGCGAAGTCCGTTAAAGCTTCGAGGGATTTTAATGGTTTTTCTCTGTCTATTTTTATTTCTGATGTGTTTCTGTTGCAAAAGGTTGAGTTTAGCTTGTTTCGCCGTTGTAGCGTTTGGATTCTCACTGTACTTTTATTACACAAAAAAAATGCTTTGTGAGAAAGTATTTTAGATTTAACATACATTATTTATAAAGTATTTAATCTGAACCTGAACTACAAACCAAAGTAAGGCATCAAAAACTTCTTCAACGCTCTCGGCTGGCAATGTAACCAAGAAATTGGCGGATTTCCACGTTGTATAAATAAATAAAATAAAAAAATAAAAATGTTTATTTTATTCCTGCGCTTCAGAAAATTTTTTATACATATTATATTATGGTGTATTACAAAAGGTACTGAGATACTGTTTCCTAAACTAGGCTGGAGTCTGTATGTTGGGAGAGAGCGATCAGACCGGCAGAGAGGTTATTTACACTTATCAAAAATAGAGGCTTCTGTCTTTTACTTAGTGTACAGATTATGGTTATTAATTGTGCAATATATATTTAGGGTTATTAAAATATTACAACTAATTAAAAAATATAAGTTAAAAAGTAATAATTAAAAATTAAATAAAAATTGAAAAACTAAAAAAATAACTAAGTAAGTACAGTATGCTTTTGTTTAGGTGTGTGCGAGAGTGAGAGTTTGTGGGTATGTATGTGTGTGTGTGTGTGTGTGTTTGTTTGTTTAGGTGTGTGCGAGAGTGAAAGTGTGTGGGTATGTGTGTATGTGTGTGTGTGAGGGTGCGTGCGTGTGTGAGAGAGAGTGTAAGCGCGAGTTTGCTTTGTGTTTTGACGAATGATGAATAGTTTGTGACTTTACTTTATGAATTTAAGCAACCCTTCCGTCGTTTCATAATCAAGCTTTTGTATCCACTCAGTGACAATGATCTTTACTGCATGTCTATTTGTGCGCGCTATGTTCAACTTTATGTTTGCAGTGTTATAAATTTTGCAGCTTAGACTATAAAATTGACGTCTACCAAATGAGGTCTTGCAGGGAGATTGACTCCGAGGAAAAGATTGGTTTCTTGCTACGTTTATTTGGGTTTGGGGCAGGTACAGTCAGATGCTTTCTGAGAATAAGTCGGAGCACATAAAGCTGGCGAACAGTAAGTACTTTCGAGTCTGCATACAAATGTACCGTGGGGAATCTGTATGGTTTTTAAAGTAGAACTTTCAGCACAGCTCTCTGGGCTCGCTCTAAGCTTAAAAGGTGCGTTTTGGCTGCCCCTCCCCATGTTGTGATACAATACTGGATGATAGATTGTCCCAGTGCTAAGTAAACAAGTTTGAGTTTCTCTTTTGGCATTGTATCCCTCAGGGATTTAAATAGATGTATTAACCGTCTTACGCGTGCTGTCATTAAATCTATATGTTTATCCCATTTTAAGCCACTGTCTATCTGAACACCCAGATATTTAGCAGACTCGGATTTGGTTAGTTCATAGCAAGCACAAGTTTGTGAGGACGAGCAGGTGTGTACTTTAACAGAAAAATCTTGTGGAGGTAAGCTAAATTTTGATATTGAGAAGGGAATATAGTGTGTTTTGGACAAATTGAGGGTTAGTAGGTTATTGTTTAGCCAGTTCATGACTTTACTGAGGGAATATTCTGCTCTCTCCTTAACTAATTGCCAATTTGGGCCCGACACTAAGATTGCTGTATCATCTGCGTATGCAAAAATGTCAGTGTATGGCAGTGACAGAGTGCTTGTGGGATGCCATAGGAAACCTTGAACTCATCACTCACGTAGTCTTCTACTTAAACTGACAATTTTCTATCAGTGAGGTAGTCTTCAAAAATTTTAAAAGGTGTAAAATATTACAAGTAATTAAAAAATATAAGTTAAAAAGTAATAATTAAAAATTAAATAAAAATTGAAAAACTAAAAACTAAAAAAATAACTAAGTAAGTACAGTATGCTTTTGTTTAGGTGTGTGCACCTCTGACACCACACCTGTCAAGCTTGTCTAGGAGAATAGGGACAGAGACCGTGTCGAAAGCTTTGGAAAGATCCAAAAATATGCATAGACATTTGGTTTTCGCGTCTAAGTTTTTACTTATTTTAGTTGTTAGGTCAAGTACTGCATCTTCGGTTGAAAGACATAGAGGAACATACAGATAAAGGTGTAAAACCATAATGGAAGCGATTTAACTGTACGCAAACAAATTCAGTGTGCATTATTGTTTGATAAATTTCGATACATTTGTCACCAATTCAAACGCATATTTTCCTTACACTTATACAATGTGTAACGGAAATCCCATATCTATCCAAAAGGGCTGAATGCAACATCTGGTATGGAGTCTCTATGCACAGTTTCAGCTCAAAATAACTGACTCAAAGAATTGATACCAAATTATCGGTTTCATATATTTCTTGAATACTAATCATAACAAACGTGTCACATCACTACGAGGGTCAATAACTTTCCACGTCACTTGCCAATAACGCGGTAATTCTCTTCGTTCTTGTTAATTTGAAAAATTCGGTCTCTGGTATCAGTGTATTGGTTTTTGTAATAAGTTCTACACACGTAGAGTTAGGATTACAAAACCCTTGCCATATCGTTTGTTATCATCCAAAGAAGCCATGCACTTGGTATGTATATACCCTTTAAATTACACGTTGTATATACTTAAAAAATAATAAGAACTTTCAATGTCAATAGCCTAACGGCTAAGGTGACGGACTTGTGATTGAGTGGTCGTGGGTTTGAACCCCACCCATTACACTATAATTGCCGTGAACCCACTCCAGACACAAGCATGTTTAGCTTAGTTTGAGGGGTTAACAAGATTGCTAGTAATGTAAATTCTACACACATTGCTAGTTTTCTTTAAAAAACAAAAAACAAATCAGATCTCCGTTAATCAGCTATTCGTAATATATTAACTTCTACTAGTCCGAATTTTCGAGTGATGGATGGGTTACTCCTTCACAGAGAATAGGCGTCTGTCTTAGCAGAAGGTCTATTACTAGTTGATAGTATACATTCATGTTTATGCGTGGATATTAACCTATCTTTGACCGCAGCTGAAATTTCCTCTCTTACCACACCGCCATAAACCTTAACGAACAACATAATCTAAACTAAATCCCGCCATTTATTATGCCATAGTTTGGCATCGCATGTTAGCGCAAAAGCCGGGAATTGGCACTGAACCCTAAATCGGCGACAGTGGTGCCATTAAGGGTCGACTCACATTGAGACGCGACGCGATGCGACTTAATACATACTTTTTAAAATATCGATACTATTTTACTTGTTATTTACTAGCCAATTAATATGTCAAGCTTTTTCTTAGTATGTTGGGCTCAGGTAACTGGTATTTTACATGGTGCGACAGCCTATCTAACCAGTACATCCCAGTTACTGATTAAACCAGCTGTGTTATTCTGTAAGACCTCATTCTAAACTTCGAATCTGAATCCGCTGTGAGTTTATTGATTGGCATTCTAAAAACTCGGTTGTTAATTCGAATTTACACTAGCGCTACCCTTGCGAGCGTGTCAGCGAGTTGAACTAAAGATTTTGACAGATAAAGTATGAGATGACGTGAGAAGTGGCATTCGGTAAGGTAATTCCTCCGTCACTTCAACGCTGTTTACAGAATGCAAAATCAAGGTCACTTTGAACCATAAGCGAAATGACAGTGAATAGCTATGTGAGATGCGAGTTATTGTTCGAATTTTACAGAATCGACGTACTGGATGCCACTCGGTCTGACTGATGTCAGATTTTTAGACCCACTGCCCATAATTACTGTCAAACATCGTCAAAAGGCAGCCAGAACCAACGGATTAACGTGCATTTCGGAGCATAGAAATGTCTCCGTATAAAATGGGTGACTATCCATTCATGAGCCGACTTGGGCAAGCATCATGGTACCTATCAATATGTTAAAAGCTCGTCGTAGGACAAATTTCACCAATTCAAACTAACCGCAATTATATCATAATACAATCATAACTCATGATATTTACGCAGTCGGAGTCAGGATCTTAGTTCAAAATTCTGATCCGCCGGTCAATTTTCGGAGTTCAGACTAAGTTCAGTTTAAGTTTTATTTACGAACACTATTGTTATTATATGTATACTTAGGTCAAGGTCTTAGAGCGTTAGCACTAGTGACAGGGCCCAATAGGGCCATTGCTTGGCGGGATTGTGTGAATGTTCTAACGAGATCTCGCGGCCCGAAACTTAAGGGCAATACGAGTCTGACATTCCTTTCTGCTTCACTCAGAGCAGGAGAAGTCATTCAATGATTTTCCCACCCGGAAAAATAGGTCAAATCTGCGGATCTATACAAGGTGTAACAGATTAAGCGCAATACCTCAGACACCTCAATTTGAATATTAAATGATAACTCTAAAACAACATCCGTAACTAAATAAATTGAAACCAAACCTAGACATTTTTTATAAAATAGTTTTCTTTACTAAACGCAAAACGTATGTGCGTCATACAATATCCTTACGCAGACGCATACACATGCAATATTAGCGGCGGACACGCACACGAGCGCATTTCCTTGAATTACGGATTGTATTAATTTGTCATGATACTGTTTCCATTTTATGTTAAATGAAATATATTTCCATTAAAATTTAATACCTATTTTTTATGACGGAAATCGATTCAGAAGCCGATTCTGAACCAACTACTTTCAGGAATTGCGTTTATTCTATTACACGTTGTATAATCTAAAAATAAATAGTTTATTATTTTTAAGGACTGTCAGCGCATATCGTATTTGTGTATTAAAATGAAAATTCTGCATACAATATATCTTTTCTCTTTTCCACTCAGTGTGAGCAGACCCTAACAGCGTCAGTGGTGCCATTAATCGGTGATCTAATTACTGCCAACCTTTGGCAGACTCATCGCCTGTCAATAAAGCTTATGAGTGAATTTAAAACGAATTATGATGCTCATATTCGGTAAAATTTATGGATGTTTTGTGGCCTTGTAATTACGTATTCTGGGATAGACTTTTGGACCTAAACATACTTAGTTTAGCGCTAATTACAATAAAGGAGGTGGAAGGTAAATTATTATTCTCTTTTATTATGTTAAACTTATTGGGGAAAATGGGTTTTATAAAATTGTAGGAATAATGGATACAAAACTTTGAAGCGCCTTTTCATGTTGTTTAAAAGTTTTTTTGCTATATTTTCGCCTCCAATTTTCATTAACATTAATTGAAGTTAATTATGGATAAGGCTCGCTTTTCTATGTAAATATTTTATCTGTTTTTGAGCAGTAATAATAAGAACTTCATACTATGGTATTGAAGTTGAAATTATTTTTTTTATTAAAAGCGTTTGAAGCGCAATAGCTGAGGTGTCGGACTTATAATTGAGAGGTCACGGGTTCAAACCACACCTATTACACTATTGCCGTAAACTCCCTCCTCTCCAGATACAAGCATATTTCTTCCGGGGTTGTGGGAATGTTCTAACGAGATACCGTGGCCCCGGAACGCAAGGGAAATTGAAGGAGCAGGATGACTTTTTAGTCACTCCTTTCCCCTCCACCCACAGCGGAAGCCGTCATTTGATGATTTTCCCACCCAAAGAAAAATACATGCATATTTAGCTTAGTTGGAGGGGTTAACAAGATTGCTAGTAATGCGGAGTCTACCCACATTGCTAGAGATATACAACGTGTAACGGAAACCCCATATCTAACCAAAAGGGCTGAAGACAAAATCTGATATGGAGTCTCTATGCACAGTTTCAGCTCAAAATAACTGACTCAAAGAATTGATACCAAATTGTCGATTTCATATGTGTCTTGAATACCAATCATAACAAACGTGTCACAGCACTACGAGGGTCGATAACTTTCCACGTCACTTGCCAATAACACGGTGATTCTCAGTTCTTCTTAATTTGAAAATTCTGCCTCTGGTATCAATGTATTGAAATTTCTATTATACTTCACACATGTAGACATAGGATTATAAAACCCTTGCCATATCGTTTATTATCATCCAAAGAAAACGTACACTTGGTATGTATATACCCTTTAAATTACACGTTGTATAAAAAAAATGTAGAAGTGGTGGCTCAGTGCTTACAGGGACGACTTACGAGTTGTGTTAGTCTTGAATTTGTACCCAAACAAGCATGTTTTCAACGTGAAGGACAAAACGTGTAGTGGGATCCTATTTAGAGAAGAGATTAGAGTACTGCAATTGTATCAGGTCAAGCGGAACTTTCAGTAGCTTGAATCAAATCACGAGCTCTCTTTGATAAATCTTTCTACGGACAGAGAACGGCTTTTTCGCTGCAATCAATCTTGTTTCGACAATAACGATACATTGCATTGTTTGCGTACGGTGCTCGTACGGTTTACGGCTTTATGAGACCTTGTTCCAAGTAACGCCTAATCGTACCGCCTATGAAATACGGCAACGATCTGACAATGTTTAATTTTGTAAAAATACATACACGTGCATTTATACGAATAAATATTGAGATAAACACGTTGCAAGTAGTATTTTACGCGACTCGATAGCCGTATGTTTTAACAAGATTCTGCGACCCTGGACCGCAAGGGCAACTGGGGAAAGGAGCAGGGTGGATTTTTGTCAGTAGAAGTCTGACACTCCTTTTTCCCCCACCTAGAGCTGGAGAAGCCATTTAATGATATTGCCACTGGAAAAAATGTGTTGTGCTATTCATATACAACGTGTAACGGAAACCCCATATCTATCCGAAAGGACTGAAGACAACATCTGGTATGAAGTCTCTATGCACAGTTTCAGCTCAAAATAAGTGACTCAAAGAATTGACCCCAAATTATTGATTTCATATGTTTCTTGAATACCAGTAATACAAACGTGTCACAGCACTATGAGGGTCAATAACTTTCCACGTCACTTGCCAATAACACGATAATTCTCTTCGTTCTTCTTAATTTGAAAAAATCGGTCTCTGGTATCAATGTATTGAAATTTCTAATAAGCTCCACACGTTTGTTATCATCCAAAGAAGCCGTGCACTCGGTAAGTATATACCCTTTAAATTACACGTTGTAAAAGTCATTGGAAAAAGGAGCTTTGAGCTTGCTTTAAATCTCATGAGATTAGATGCACGGAGGTGTTCCGCCCAAGCAGGGCGCACCTCCACTGTATGCTCCACCGTGTCCTCCGGGTGGTCTCCACTATGACGACACCCGAGCGTGTTCTCTCGAAACAGCCATGTCCAGTTTAGCACCTGCGTCAGACGGATGGTGAGGACGCCATGGTGTCTCTAGCCACTCCCTATTTGTTTTTCTTTTTTTATTACGGATGAACCCGCCCTTGACCTCAATCTTGCCTGATGGTAAGCGATAGACGAGGTCTACGATGTGATGAGCTAGCCCAGAAGATGCCTATTTACTCTTGCTTTGAAGGCTGTTTCTTTAAGAAAAACGTATTTTCACAAAAAATCTAATATTAACCTCTTCATTGCTTCATATGTTTAAAACATTGTGTGCTGGACAATGTACAACACGCAATGAATACGGTTGCAATGTCAAAATTACGCGTATGAGACCGATTACTTTAATTTTTTATAACGTTATTAGGCTGTGGATGTGGATTTTACGTTTTCATTACCCTAAGGCGATATACATAACGCTAATAGAGGTTTTGACTTGGAGTACTAATAATAATGTAGATGCGGCCTTTCTCTGTGATGGCTAAGATAAGAGATATCTTAAGGGGAGAATAGCAGCGCTCTTCGTTGTGATAGCAGTAAACTGCTATTCAACCCGTCTCTTAAGCTGTGGTCAGTGATAAGGTTAATAAAGTTATTGTTAGAACCAGCCGTGGCCGTATGGTTAATCATGTAACAATTTACATTCATCCATAGGTATTAATATTATAAATTAAATTCTCTTAATTAATTATTACCCGTCTGTATATTTCAATAAGGTAATAAATCAAAATCGAGAAGCGATTTTGATTAAATTAGACACTAAGAAGTTGGTTTCTTTAAATATTGACATATTTGAAGAAATCAACCGTTTAGTATCTGAAATAGGAGAGTGTCCACGAAACAATTTCCACGCGATTGAGCTCGCGGTTAGCAGTTAGTACATAATTATGCATATATGTATTGTATTGGTACATGCGTGCGCGTTCGTTAATCGTTATGGCTCATCGAGAAATGTCGTTATCATCCAACTGTTCACCGCAATTCATAGACAGCACTGTGAATTAATGCAAAAATAAATTAAAATAAAATAATTTATATCAGTGCATACCGTTATTTATGTAATGTATTTAATTTTTTTTTCATATTTACAACAACAAATCCCTTTTTTTTAACGTGGTAAAATTATCAAATAAGTCCTGCCACCCCGGGCAGGGCGGGAGGGACTGTCAGACTTTTACTGACTAACATCCACGGTGTTCCTTCAATAACCCTTTACGTTCCGGGGCCACGGTAATGGGATGAGTCCCACGACCCCGGCAGGCTTCGGCCCTCTACAGGGGGGGCCTCGTCATGTTGCTGACGCTCTTTGAGGCACGCGTGGAACACAACGCGCCGTCGACCCGGGCATGGTCCATGGTCGGATAGCGAGTTGCCCTTTACTCGCTGTCCGCATGTCCATCAGACACAGGTACCTCCCGAAACTTCCGTGTCCGGTGAGGACCTGTGTCATGCGGTAGGTCAGGACGCCGTGACGCCGATCTAGCCACTCCTGAAAGAGGGGTCTTACCGCCGCAATTGCGGCGTGCCCGAACAACAAATCCCTAGCAATAAAATATCGCCATTTTTGGAAATCCGCCATACTGGATTAAGAATGATGTCATTCAACTAAAACTACGTTGTTACACAAGCTTAACTTGAATGGAAAAATTTAACACAATCGGTTTTTAATGGTATTTCTTTATTTACTATTTATTATAATGGGGAATTGGGAAGCCATTGCTCAGCAGTGGAACGGTAAAGTCAGTTTATTAACAAGCCCTGGCTGGAGGCTTTAATTAATTTATTAATTAAGGCAAAAACAGGAAAGCCCGGCTAAGCAGGCGACCACTTCAGAGGATGACCTGCGAGGTGCCGCACACAAAAAAAAATGGAACTGTAATGACAATAAAAAGAAATACTATAAACTCAAATGTCAGGCTCTTTTGAAATCCATACAATCCGTACTTACTGGTCAAATCAAGTAACAACCACGTTAATTTGATTTTTTGTCAGTTTTCGCGTAGCTCAACTTTAACTTTATGAGCTATAATGATTGACGGACAATACCGAATTAAAGGCATTTGGGAGGGATGCATTAATTACTCAAACTGCCAGACCATGATATTTCGTAATATTACAACATACAGATTGAGAACCATACAGATTAGTGTCTGAGATGGTCTTTTGAGAGAACTATTTGGATTTGATTGGACCTGTCAAGTTTCAGCTTTTTCATAAATCGTGAAGTTTTTTTCGTTTGACCATCATCTCTCCTGGTGGTAAGCGATGATGTAGTCGAAGATGAAGTACACTTAGGTACCTAGAAGTAACCTATTCACTTGTCTTAATTACCCCTAGGTTATAGCTATAAGGAAACATGGACTCCAGGACGGAACTATTCTTAAGCGTCGACCTCAAAGAAAACGATCATTGCGTGATTACGCGATCATTGCGTGATTACGCGATCAATGCTGGTTTATTCAAGGAAATCGGAGACCAGCTATTAAGTTTGACTTTCTTTTTGAACGACACCTTTTGAACAATATTATATTTCAATGTCCGGTGTTTTAAATTATGTCATCATAAAATAAAACCACACATTACGGGTAGACATACAAAATGACGTTTTGTTTATAAAAATATCCTTATAAGGCGAGGATGTCAGTTTCTTATTCAACAGAATAAGCTTAAAGTAAAATTTTGGTGGATAAGGAAGCTAGATCTTTCTTAACACAGTCCAATAAAAAGACATCGCAGTATCATTCCGAAATAGAGGCACATCGCCCTTGTCAGTTGCGAAGCGTGTCTGAAACGAGAGCTGGCTGTTTCGAGCTGTGCGGGCTGTTACAAGCTGTTTCGCTGCAAGCTGTCTCGGCGCTCGTCTACGTGATTCAGCTTGTTTTGTTTCAAAGGTGTCGCAGTTCAGCTTGTCTTCAGTCGTAACTGTATTTTTCTGAATATGACGGTGTAAAGCTGTTTGCTAATTATTTAGGTGTTACTAATGCACATTATTGTACAGACATTAAACAAGACATGTATTCTGTTGTAGATAGTTAAATAATATGAACATTGCAACCAATTTATTAATATAAATGATACACATTTTGCAAATTAGTTTTTTAATATAAAGTTAATATTATTATTACTACATTACAAAAAAATGTAATAACATTTTTCTTGATTTTCTCACCACTTATATTCGAGTACATAATATTAGCTCATAACCAGTATTCTTTTGTAAACGTTGTTAACAAATTAAATAAACAAACAATATTTTTAATAGTAGAAAAAAATAATGTCAACAGATAAAATTATCGTTATTAAAACGTCTTTTACACGTCGTTTTTTCCGTAAATTTAAACTAGTTAAGGTAGATTTTTCATAGACGACTACCTAGAGAAGAAACACGGAAACAAAGGTTAAATAAACTAGTGGTCGAATTTGAAAGCATTATTATGTTACAATATTAGCTTTTTGCAGTCTCTTTCCATAAAACTTTAACTGTGCTGAATTTCATACTCCTACTTTTGCGTAATGTTGGTAATTTAAGGGGTGCATGTTTTTGTTTACGTATTTGTTTAAGTTTTATCATCCTATAAGATACGTGTGTGGGGCGTGTCGGGAAACTTTTAGAATAAAGTCCGTTTCATATAATAAAAAGGTTTAATTACTGTTCACAAAAAGTTCTTAAAATTATCAAATTTAAAAGTAAAATAATAAAAGTAGTTAAATTATACGCGATGAGCGCGAGTGTCTGTTCCCACCGATGTTAGGTTGGAAAAAGCCCAGGGACTCGTCGTTACCGTGGGAAGCGCTACTCGTGGAATTTGATGCTTCGCGCTTGTTTGCAAGTGTGCTGAGCTAGCATCTTGGCATCGTAACATCTCCCCTGCCAGATGAGCAACTATTTGGTGACCTTGACGCCAAAAGTTGCGGCTCTTCTTTCATCTTCCGTTAATTCGGTGTTAATTTGTGTGGTAATGTTAATTCTCCCAGCTCGACGGCGACGAATGACATAGATGATGCTTAGTGCACATGTGCCAAATAATATAAGTATGTAGAATGGAAATGTCGTATGGTAGATTCCGATAGTGTCCAGTGTTTCGACATAAATTTCATCTTGTGAAGTGATTTGGTTCTGTATTTTCCGAAGGCTGGTTAAATCCGTAGTCTTCAGGGTGAAGCTCCGTGTCTTTACTGGTGTTTCGTAGTGTGGAAGAGCCATGGGTTCTAATGGTTTTCCGACTAATTTATTGTCCAGGTTTATTATACTAAGTTCGGATGTTTTAATCTTGCAGCCTTGAGGGACGCTGACCAAAAAACTGCCTTGTAACATTACAAATCGCTCTTTATCGCAGGATAGTTGAGTCTTCGTACTAGTGGGGAAAGTAATTATGTAATGATAGCTATCCAACTCAATCAGGGCCTCCTTAGTCAGAGAGATAGGCGTGGGTTTGCACGTTCCATCTATCTCCTGAGATTGTATAAGTTTTTGAATACAGTCTGACCTTGATGAGATCCGGTGGACAATCTTCTGCTCGCATATGTGCCAGGAACTGACCTTCGGGCATTCAGCCTCCATATACACATATTCCTGAGAATTTGACGCTATATAAGGTGCAGTTGGTACTATAATTAACTAGGCTGTCCTTATTTGGAACGGGACATAATTCATATAACTGATAGTCTGTGCTAAACGTAATGGGAAACTTTAGGACTATTACAACTCTCGACTCTGTAAAGTATGAAGCTAGGCTAAGAATTTCGTAATAATCTCTGATGTCTATGTCAATTATTTGATCAGATCTATAAGTATATTTCTATAGTATATTTATTATTTTAGTATAGTATATTTCTTAAATCTTTAATAGAAAATACGGAATGGTGAAATGATTTATTTTTACTAAAAGCCAATATATTCTCTATTCTGTCAATTTCGCTCAAAAGTTCTTGAACATTTTCGCTTATTATTACAAAAACTTGTACAAGGTGAGCGTAGGAGATAATTCGCTCATTATCATTAGTCATATTCATGACAAAAGTAAGAGCCCTTTCCAGTTTAACCTGATTTAATGAAATATTTCGGATAATTTGATTCTGCTGTATATAAAGTAATATGCTTGTTCAATGATAGCAACAAAATTTGATCATTTTTATTTAAAGTGCGTAATGCATTCTCGAATTTCAGGGTGCCTTCATTGTCCAAATTACCGGAAATACTTTTAATAAATGTGCGTAAAGGATTGATCAGACCTCTTTTAGTTCTAGATGGCCTAAAGGTATCTAATTGCACTATAACTTTATCTAACTTCGCATATAGGTGCCTAGTTTGATACTTAAAGAGGGAGCTATCTATCTGTATGGGATAGTTTATAAGTAGTATCTGTAAGTTGGGATTTTAGAGCGTTCACATGTAACTCGATTTCTTGAAGGTTAATGTCTGGTAAAAATATATGAAAATGGGATATAATTTTGGTAGCACCTAGATTAAAGGGTAGTATACCCGGTCCATTATCTAGCCTATCGAGACGTATTTCTTGAGTACCAACTACGAAATCTGGCAGTAGTAATAGGTATCTGAAACAATGATATGAAAACTATCATTTTTTCGGTGGTCTTTTCAACCGTGATTTTGCTACCGGGCCACGACTTTTTGCGGTGTAAATATGTATAGGTAAATTCTTAACGACTTTGTCCTGAGTAAAACGAGGGGTTAATTTTTGCCTACTTGCCATTGGGTTAAGTACGTAAACTGTTTGATTTGGTTCACAGTCTAAAACTGGTTCCCGATCGACATTACGTCGAGTCATTATATCTTCGCGACGGGATAATGCAGTATCATGAATAATTTTATAAACTGTTTCCATTTGACCACGATGTTCTTATTTATTTATTTATTTATTTTATTTTCGGAAGGCTTACAGACTAATAACATTATAACAATAATATATAAAAACTAAGTTGCTAATTACAAGCCCTCACAGATAAATAAAGTTATGTAAAAAAAAAAGACTATGTTCAAACTGAACTAGCCTAATACAAAATAGACTGATGTGTTCTATTCGACTACACAAGTTAACTAAAACAATAAATTTATGTTCAGGTGTGCAGTTCAATTCAAATGCAAGTAGGTGCAACAGGTTCAAAAAATGGCTTTGCTAAGAGCTTCCTTAGTGTGTTTGCATTGGTGCAAAACAAATCCACATCATGTTCACAACAAATTTTGTTGAAGCTGCGACTCGCTCTACAGAAATAGGCATTACGCCTATAGTTAGTGTTTACAGAAGGTACACGTAGAAGTGGTCGCTGTCGCAGCCCCATTTGATTAGTGCGTAACGTTAACTTAGAAACAAGTTCAGTACTGTCAATTAAATCATTTGCAATATTTAATAAGTAACATATGTCATTAATATTACGCCTTTGGTCAAGCGGCAGAAAATGGTACCTTCTACATCGGTGATTGTAATCTACAGATACTTGTTTCGCCCTGTAATCTAGGTACTTAAGAAATTTTCTCTGAATACCCTCAATGCGAGAGATGTAGATCCCGTACTGAGGGTTCCAGACTTGTGATGCATACTCAAGATGGCTGCGTACGAACGAACAATACAAAACTTTGATCGGTTTTAGCGATCGGAAAGAAGCCGAGGTTCTAATTATGAAACCAAGTGCTCTCGATGCTTTTTTTACTATTCCATCAATATGCTTATCGAAGAGCAGCTTGCTGTCTTGTATAATCCCAAGATCTCTAACAGTATTGACCTTCCCTATACCGATATTGCATAATGTGTATGATGAATCAATTAACGACTTCTGGCGCGTAAAAGTCATGTGATAACATTTTGATACATTCAATTCAAGCCTGTTACGTCTACAATATTCATCAAATCTATTCAAATCAGCTTGTAACAGGTACGTATCAGCTATATTTCGGATAGTTTTATGAATCTTCATATCGTCGGCATAAAGTAAAATATAACAATTTTCGAAACAATATTTCACATCGGCAATAAAAATAGTAAACAATAGGGACCCTAATATGGAACCCTGAGGAACTCCCGAGGGGACAAAACACCATCCAGAGGTGTACCCCTGAAGCACTACAGCTTGCGTTCTGTTATCAATATACGAGGAAAACCAACGATATAAATCTCCATGTATTCCGGCCTTAAATAACTTCTTCATGAGCAGTGCGTGGTCAATACGATCAAAACATTTACTATAATCAGTATAAATGACGTCAACTTGTGCGCGGTTTCCCATACCCTCGGATATGTATTCATGGGATAAGATTAAGTTAGATGTAGTGGAACGCTTCCTGAGAAAACCGTGCTGCTCATCACCAAAGTAGCACTTCAAAGCATTGTATACGTCAGTAAACACAATACGTTCTAAGATTTTTGAGAACAGACATATCTTGGATATCGGTCGGTAATTAGAGATATCCGACTTATTACCTTTTTTAAATACTGGAGTAACGAACGCAGACTTCCAAATTTTTGGAACTATGCCTTCGGACAGTGACCGCCTGAATAAAATACAAAGTGGTTCAACTAAGCTGTCCGCACAATTTACTATAAATAATGGAGGCATGTAATCAGGACCGCCAGATTTGGCAAGGTCCATGGTCTTTAATAACTTTAGAACTTGAGAATTAGACACACGAATTGAGCCGATACACGATAAATCATGTTCAACGCTAATGCCACCGGAAGTAGTCACAGGCACGGGATTCGGTTCCTGGAATGTTGAATGGAAATAGTCTGCGAATAAATTGCTGATCTCCTCACCTGTACTTGCTGTCTTATCACCATAATGCATTACTTTTGGAAAAGTACCAGAGTTTCTTTTACTCTTATTCTTTTCATTTATTTATCTCAATTCAATCCATATATCTATTGAAACACGTTTTCTCCAAGTTAGCTGCTCTATTACGTAAAATAGAAAAAGAGTGAAAGTCTGACATATTGCCATAAGTTTTGTATTTGCGGTGGTATTTATATTTTTCTTTTAATACTTTAACCAACGCCGAATCATACCAAGGCGGATACGATGACCGTCTAACTGATTTAATCGGGATATGTTTATCTCTAAGCTCATATAATTTATTATAAAAAAGTTCCACAGCACTATCTAACGATTCATGAATTAAAAATTCATTCCAATTGATTTGGTCAAGTTCAGATTTAATAGCCGCGTAGTCACCCCTAGAAAATACATATTTCGTAGTCAGTTTGTCGCTTAATTTGTGAATCTCAACGAAATCGGCAGTAATCAATAGTGGTTTATGATGCGGGTCTACAGGTAATGCTAAAGGGTCGTGACATTCATTAACATTGACAGAATCGTTACAAAAAACTAAGTCCAATAACCTCGCATTTCTGTTTCTTTCACCGTTATATTGGGATAGGTTAGAAGTAAGAACTCCATCAAAAAAGTCCCTCAAGTAATGACATGATACATTTTGCGGAATTAGTTCATTACCTTCAGAACTTATCCATTCTACATTATTACCAAAATTAAAATCACCCATAATAATGAATTTGTCTAAAGGGTGGGTTAAGATCAGATGGTTAGTGTTAATACTAAAATTATGTAATTGATTATGGTATGAGTTGCCAAGGTTTTCTTTACAAAGATATAAAGCACAAATGTGTAAATTATAATTTACCGCTGGCCTAGATCTTTTTAAGATAAGTGAGACCCAGATATCTTCGGCCGAGCTGCGCCAATCATGTCGTTCTACAACAGTAAGCTCACTTCTAACCGCTATCAAAACGCCACCGCCCCGCTTCTGAGAGGTTTTAGAGTAATCGCGATCACGCCTCCACACCAAATAGCGACTATCAAATATCTCAGCATTAAATATATCATCCGCAAGCCACGTCTCAGTGAATACAACTACATCATATGCACTAAGAGATATTTTATGAAATATATCGTTCGTTTTCGTACGCAGACCACGCACATTCTGATAATAAACGTTGAGATTAGCCATCACAAGTTGTTAATTTAATAACTATGAAAAATAAACAAGTAAAATGGGCGAAGAAAATTAAGTAATGTGCCAAAATATTTAAACAGTATTCATATTCTCGATAATATAATATAACGGAGGTAGAAGGTTCACAATAATCTATTAAGCACAGGAAGGTACAGTGTTCACACACAAATAACTTCAATATACATGAACCAACCATACCTTGAATACAAACAAAAGGTGATGAACGGTTGCAAAACAACAATTGATGACAGCACCAAATAGTATTAATACACATTACACAGTATTCTAAATTAGACTTTAAACTTAACGCAATTAAGTCGTGATATAATAGTTTCATACAAGTGGTTTTTATAAAGAAATAACTCATTAGCACAGTGCAACAGCACAGAATGTTTAGGAATACGCAAGTAGCACAGAGCGGCCTACGGTTACCAAGCCGTTTATGTGCACAGCTGATTTCTATTATTAGACAATTTTTGAGAGGTCCCTTTCTGATTTCACTATCATAACTGGGGTGGTGTCCATTTTTCTCACATGGATTTTTGAGTGTTTGACCCATACATATTGAAAATCCGCTTCAGACGCCAGTTTTTTAGTTTTAGATAGCAATATTTTATTTTTAGACGTTAAGTGGTCATTTATAAATATTCTCTGATTGCCTGCTAATCCAATTTGGTTGGTTGTTAGTGGTGATGTCTTGGAGAAATATCTCGCTGCAGCAACAAAATCCTCTTTAACATAGCGATTACAAAACGAAACAATGATTGGTTTTATGTGATCTTTTTCGCGCGTAGGTACTCTAGTAATAAAGTTGACCTGGCCTTTGACAATAGGGTAATTAATTTTGGTACCAATACTGGAGATAATATGGAATAAGTTTTCATTATTTGACGGCGATAAACCTTTTACTTCCACATTGTTCATGCGCGACCATTGATCCTTACTATCTGAATCTTCTTCCAGTTTATCCAGACGCGCCTGAAGCTGATCTACCTGACCCTGAACCTTCTCCAACCGAACGACACGCTGTTCCACGTCACTTATCCTTCCATTAAACTCCATAACAATTTCATTGAATTGCTGGTTTAGAGAGGATTTCATGTCAGCAAACTCACTCCTAAGTGCCAGGATTTCATCCTTCAGACCTTCCAATGGAGACAACTTTGCAGCCAAGGCTCGAAGCTCACGTAACACAGCAGATTCCGTTTCCAACCCTGGTGGCACTGGTGAACTAGTTGGATGAAGAGCACACGTCTGTTTGCATTTCATGCATCGCCATGAGAGCTTCCTGTCTCCCAGCTTACGGTGGCCAGCCTCAGTGATACCAGCACATTGGAAATGCAACTCGTTTTTGCATACTGAGCAACGCACTCCATCAGTTAATTGATCATTGCAGATACCGCACTTCTTACGGACATCCATTATTTGGTTTTAAGCTTCAACTATGATAATAAAGCGCTTTCAGCGAATGTATAAAGCAATTAGCGTCTAGCGGCGCAAGATGGTATAAAGCGGTAGTATAATGCTTAAAGCGCTGAGAAGCGTTGTAGTGCTACTCGCTCACACAGCATGGAAAGATTTTAAACGGCTTTGTAACGTTGATAAACAGAGATTATTCACCATGTAAACTTAGTCACTGCACTTGTCGGTCTATTATTTACTTTAACACTCAAATTTTTAATTAATTTCTTGAATATAAGTTTGAATATATCGGTCCGTCATATTTAAACTGATAGGATTTTGAGGGTCGAAGTGACCAGAAATAACATCAAATGGCCTACACTTTGTTAAACTATGGATGGAATTATTATAAGCAATTAATGCGTACGGTATAAGATTTCGACTGAGTTCATTTTTGTGCTGAATTTTTAGTAACCGTAGGTGTTCCAAAAGCGTATTGTGGAAACGTTCAATGATACCATTCTCATTAGATGCAAATGCACTAGTCATATGATGTTTTATATTATGCAAACGGAGAAATTCTGGTATGACTTGATTGCTAAATTCGGTGCCTTGATCCGTTGTTAAATTTAAAGGGAAACCGTGATGAGTACTGAAGTGTAAAAGTGCTTTTAATATATTGGGTGAGGTACAATCGGGTAAAAGGTAAGCTTGAGCGTACTTGGAAAATGAGTCTATAATAGTTAAATATTTGTCATGGTCAACAGTTAGAACATCCGCGTGTGCTAATTCAAACGGTTGAGTTGGTGGGGCTATGTGTACTTGTGCTTGATGTATGATATTTTGTGGAGCCGAATAATCAGATAGGGTGGACGATGAATGCTGTGTTGAATGCTGTGTTTCTTCGAATGGAGGTAAGTTTGCTGTAAAAATAGGTGACGAATGTTGCGTTGCGAGATTTGGTTCTTTGTTCGCGGGTGAATGTGCAGTAAGAGTAGATGATGAATATATTGGACTGTTGCCTGCAGCGGTGAGAGTAGAGTATGAAAGTGTTGGACTATTTTCCTCGGCTGATAATGTGGAAGACGTATCGGAGTGATTAACGAACAAAGACTGAGTTTCATTATGATTGATCTGAATACGTGAGAGAGCATCTGCATTAGTATTGATTTTCCCTGTTTTATGAACAATAGTGTAATCATATTCTGCTAACTTGAGCCTCCATCTTGAAAGACGTGAACCAGGCTCTTTTAGATTCATAAGCCAAATTAAAGGTTTGTGGTCGGTTACTATTTTAAATTCTCTACCAAAAAGGTAAGGCCGGAAGTATTTTGTAGCCCAAACTATTGCCAATAATTCCTTTTCATTGGTAGAGTAATTAATTTCACTATTGTTAAGAGTTCTAGACGCATAGGCAATAGGTTTGTCCGAGCCGATAGGACCTTGAGAAAGGACTGCTCCTAAGGCCACGTTGGACGCGTCTGTAGTTAAGATAAACTCTTTACTGAAATCCGGGTATATTAAAATGGGGTCATTTGTAAGGAGAGTTTTGCAATGCTCAAAACAGCTTAAATATTCTGGGGTTAAATTTATTTTGGCACCTTTTTTAAGACACGATGTAAAAGGTTTAGTAATACGTGCAAAATCCGGTATAAAACGTCTGTAGTAACCAAGCAGACCCAAGAATGCCTTAATTTGCCTGGGAGTTTTCGGGACTGGATAATTTAGGATGGCTGAAATTTTATCCGGGTTTGGTTTAACACCATCGGTGGTGGTAATATGACCGAGATAAGGCGTTTCATGTTTGAAAAATTCAGATTTATCCATCTGAATTTTTAAATTTGAATTTCTGAGACGGTCGAAAATGGCGCGCAAATTAACTATATGTTCTTGCAAGGACGTTGAGAATACCAAAATACCGTCAATATAAGTAGTACAATTTGGGACTCCGCGAAGGACATCCATAACTCGTTGAAATGTTGCCGGAGAATTTTTTAAGCCCATTGGCATTCTAATGTACTCAAAATGGCCTTGCTCTACACTAAATGCTGTTTTCGGTATATCGGATGAATTTAGCTGAATTTGTAAAAATCCTGATGTTAAATCTAATGTAGAAAAGTACAAACACCTGCCTAACTTGTCTAATATGTCGTTAATGTTGGTAATCGGATACTTTTCATGTATTGTTTTTGCATTTAGTTGCCGAAAGTCAATGACTAATCGCCACTTAACTTTACCAGATGCGTCACTTTTCTTAGGCACAATCCATATCGGAGCATTCCAAGGCGATGAAGATGGACGAATAATACCTTGCTCTAACATAGATTCTATTTGATTTTGAACTTCTTCTCTATGTACGTAAGGGTATCTATAGGTTTTACTATAAACTGGCTTATCATCTACGGTTCTGATATGATGTTTGATTTCGTTAGTGAAGGTAAGTGGTTCCCCGTCTAGGTAGAAAACGTCGGCATATTCTTTGCAAAGATTAATTAAATTGACTGTCTCTTCTGCATTTAAATGTTCTATGCGCAACTGCGATAAGACTTGACGTGTTCGCTCGGCGGTATAGGTACGTGAGGTGGTGTCAATTACGTGGCTTATGGGAAACGTTTCTTTGTTAAAAATTTGTGCACATATTGGATTTTCTATAAGTATTACAATGTCGGTATCCCACGGGTTTGAAATTTGTATCATGGTATGATTATTTTCCGCGAATGATATGCATTCGGTAATGTAACAACCAGAAATTGTTTGCTCCTCAATATAGATGTCTCCCTGTGCAATATCAGTAGGTACCCTAATTAATTGAGTAGTTTGGGCCGGTATAGTAATTTCGTGAGAATATAAGCATTGAGGATTGTAATATAAAATGATAGGAATTTTTGTGAATTCTGTCTCTAAAGCATGAGTAGCAAGGTCGATTTTTGCATTCCACTTTTTTAACTGTTCGCAACCTATTAAACCATCAAAGAAATTATGGAATTTATAGAGAAATAATTTTATGGGAACATTGTCATTTAATTCCTCAAAGCAAGGGACAGTTAGCGAGTAGTAGTTTTGGGTGGTCACGTGCGTATTTGTAACTAGGAATGGTTCATAGTCAACTGGAATGTGGGGATAAAATTTTTCATAGGCTTCTGGGCTTATGAAAGACTCATTTGCCCCGGTGTCAATCAAAAGTTTAATTGGGGGATTTTTAATTTGGATATAGGGCAAATGACGTTTACTTTGCACGTTTAATTCTATACGGGGGCATTGTTCTCTATAGCTGGGCAAAAATTTTGCTCTGCAGTGCCTTCAACGGGGTTCTGATTTGGATCAGGTTCAAGGCCACTCATAAAATTATGAAAATAATCTGTATCGATAGCAGGATGAACATTTTGGACATTGGGATCGTATTCGTGAAAATTTAAGGTTGTATTATCGTGTAAGAGTTCTGTTCAGTCCTGCAATTGGCCAGTGCAACGGTAACTGGACGGTCTGAACTTGTCCACGGTTCGTGGAGCTATAAACGTTGCTTTCAACAACAAAGTACTTACAAAAGGCTCTTCGGCCTACAACCATGTATATAAATAGTTACAAATAACACTCACCTGAGCTGTAGACGGCAACCCGGATCTGTTTGATCACGTCCAAAGTGTGGTATGTATGTAATATGAGGTGAGTAATTGAGACGTGTGATGTAAGTTACGTGTTCTAGGACGTTCACAAGGCGTCAATCTCCAAATGGCGCGGTCCAGATCAGCATCACACCCAACTCACACTGGATTGAAGTTAATTTTCACTACCTTTTTTCAACAAAGCGCGTGCCACGCGGATGGCCATCAACCGGCTAGGAATCCCAAAATATCCCGGGTTTTTCATCAAAATGGGGACTACACTTCTAACAATGGATAATCGCGACCCAATTATCGGTCTCAACACGCGATTCCAACGATATTTTACCAATTATAATTAACTCAACAGGTCCCAAAAAGCGGACATTTTTTCCAAGCAAGCAAGTCTATCTGTCAAAGTCAAGCAATGTCAAGATCAAACTCCTTATGTCAAAAGGGTGCGTTCTGTTTCACGTCGGACCGAACATCTACCCCCCCCGGAGGGGCCTACCCGTCCGCTAATCAATTGGAAGTCTTGACAAGGTTGCAAATTCAACACAGCTTCAATGCGGCCAAATACCGTAGCTAGTTACTCAAAGGTGAGAACGGTGTCTCCCAACAATCTCCGCCAGCGTCCCTTCGCCGCTTTCACCGCGGCCTCAAAAATACCCCCCCCAATGGGGGCAGGCTGGCGGGTCAAACAACCAAGTGACCCCTCGGCGGGCCAAACCATTACCAATGTCAACCTGGCTCTCATTAAGGAAGGTGTATACCTCCTTCAAATAGTTACTTGCACCCTTGTAATTCGTACCGCAATCAAACCCAATCAAAGAAGGCAACCCACGGCGAAACACAAATCTTTCCAAAGTCGCCTCAAAGGCCTCTGTCGAGAGGGAGGTTACCAGCTCCAAATGTACTGCCTTGGTTGACAGGCAGACAAACACACAAATAAGCCCTAACAATCTTGCTATTACGAAGGGTGGACGTCTTCAACAAAGGGGGACCAACAAAATCCGTTACGACGCCAGCAAAGGGCCTCGCCTCATTGACGCGATCAGCCGACAAAATCCAAATTTCTCGCTGCAGAATGGCCAACAGCGCATTGCAACCGGCATGCGAGTTCTTAGTGTGACGATCAGTCACCAACAATTGAACCAAGTTCAGTTATAACAAGGGCAGGAGCACCAATTTTAGGGTAAGGACAACTCACAAGGGTGATTTCAAACCAGGTCCTTCCCTCAACAGTGGTGACAGCCGTTTCGCCAATTCCCAAATCTTGCCTGAAAGGTCATTCACCTTCAGGCCAACCTGTCCCGCTAACCAAAAAGACAAAAGGCAACCCCGGACTCCCGTGCCCAAAATGGCACGGACCACAATTGAGTCACCCAAGGGTCCCCAGACCTTGACCGAGGCCGTTGGCAACACAACCGTCTTGATCGGGGGGGTCCTTTAGCGGGGCAGGCGTCAATCTCTTAGTGATGCCTGGGCGGCGACCGATCGCCGCTTCCAGGCTGCCTTCGTTCACGACGAGGCCAACAATCCAAATATTCGTCTGCGCGGTGTCCCGAGCCGCTCGCCATCACTGGAGGGGCATATCCCACCGGATGCCCGAATGGCGGAGGGCGCGACTCCAGCCGGGGACGTTCCGCCAACGGAGGGGAAAGGCAGCGGCGCCGACCCGGCCACTGCTGCCTAGCAGCCAATGCGCGTTCTCCCTGACGCGGGAAGACCAAATGGCGCTCGTGGGGCTCCCGTTCAACTTGCGCGGGGGGTGGAGAGCGGCGTACAGAATTGCGGGTCTCAGCCCGGTGCTCGTCTCCGGGGTACCCCGCCTTGCGCGAACCCCCCTCAGAAGCTGGTCTGCTGGAGCGGTTCGCGTTGGCGCACAAAATCTTAAGGTGGGACCCTTCACAAATTCTACACGGGCGGGGGTCGGGGCAGTCCCCATGGAAGTGGGCCCCCAAGCACGAAAAGCACTATTACAGCGTATTCTCAACGCACGCCGTTGTGCGTTGAGAATACGGCGGCGGGCACTTACGTGCAAATTCAAAAAATCCGGGCAACGCGCCATGACATGCCCCGTTGCCTTACAAAAGTCACAATGATAAGGACTCCGGGCACCATCAAAACGGGGGGCGGGGCGAACATCAACAGGCCCCCTAGCCCGAGGATTCCGGGCACCAGCCAAACGGGGGGCGGGGCGATCATCAACAGGCCCCCTAGCCCGAGGACTCCGGGCGCCAGCCAAACGGGGGGAGGGGCGATCATCAACAGGCCCCCTAGCCCGAGGACTCCGGGCGCCAGCAAAACGGGGGGCGGGGCGAACATCAACAGGCCCCCTAGCCCGAGGACTCCGGGCGCCAGCAAAACTGGGGGCGGGGCGATCATCAACAGGCCCCCTAGCCCGAGGACTCCGGGCACCAGCAAAACGGGGGGCGGGGGGAACATCAACTGGCCCCCTAGCCCGAGGACTCCGGGCGCCAGCAAAACGAGGGGCGGGGCGATCATCAACAGGCCCCCTAGCCCGAGGACTCCGGGCGCCAGCAAAACGGGGGGCGGGGGGAACATCAACAGGCCCCCGGGCCCTAGTCCGTCCCTGGTCTCTGGGCTGAGAAGGTAGTGGGGGCGACCCCGTAGCGCCACGAGTGTTATCCGCAAACCGACACTCGTCTTCCAAAAATTTGAGGAGGTCGTCAAAGGGGGGAAGATGGGTGGCACTATCCCCACCATACTTCTGCTCAAAACGTGACCTCAGCTCCGCGGGGAGCAACTGCAGCACTATGTGCACCAACAAGTAGGACCAATGTTCTACCGGTAACTCCAAGCGTCTCAAGGCGTTGGTCGCTGAGACCAACGGGTTCAGCAAGTCAGTGCGCAACGTCGACGTGCTGACAATAGCCGGTAGTCCCAAAATTTGGTCGATGTGCACATCAGCCAGGCAGCGCTTGTTCTGATACCGTCGGGAGAGAAGCTCCAGAGCGGTCGGATAGGAGGAATCCGTCACCGGCAAGTGCTGCACCAAAGCTCTGGCTTCGCCCTCCAGGACAGACAATAAATAGGCCAGCTTCTGGGCAGGTCCGAGGTCCGAGCGTGCATCGACAAGACTCTCAAAGAGATTTAGGAAGCCCAGCCAGTGGTCCAAGCGACCCTCAAAATGTGGCAGCTCCAGGGTGGGCAGCCTACTCAATAGTCCAGGGCCTGCAACAAACACTTTTACAACAATAAACCAACTTATGTACCAAATACAACCAATTCCTAATTTCACAAATAAATCTTACTTGTCAATTCAACAAAGGGCTACAGTACAAATTACAAATACAACTTCAATTGATTCAACTTCAATTAGATAGCCCGGATGACATGGTAATATATTCAAAACTTATTAAGTTATAAGTTGTGTTAAGTAATTAAACTCAAGTTTTAAGTTTTCAACAATATTCAAAACTTCCAATTAAACCAGTGGATCTTATATTATAAGAGCCACGCCTACTACCAGAATGAATCAGTGGATCTTATAAGAGCCACGCCTGCTACCACTTTGTTCAGTCCTGCAATTGGCCAGTGCAACGGTAACTGGACGGTCTGAACTTGTCGACGGTTCGTGGAGCTATAAACGTTGCTTTCAACAACAAAGTACTTACAAAAGGCTCTTCGGCCTACAACCATGTATATAAATAGTTACAAATAACACTCACCTGAGCTGTAGACGGCAACCCGGATCTGTTTGATCACGTCCAAAGTGTGGTATGTATGTAATATGAGGTGAGTAATTGAGACGTGTGATGTAAGTTACGTGTTCTAGGACGTTCACAAGGCGTCAATCTCCAAATGGCGCGGTCCAGATCAGCATCACACCCAACTCACACTGGATTGAAGTTAATTTTCACTACCTTTTTTCAACAAAGCGCGTGCCACGCGGATGGCCATCAACCGGCTAGGAATCCCAAAATATCCCGGGTTTTTCATCAAAATGTGGACTACACTTCTAACAATGGATAATCGCGACCCAATTATCGGTCTCAACACGCGATTCCAACGATATTTTACCAATTATAATTAACTCAACAGGTCCCAAAAAGCGGACATTTTTTCCAAGCAAGCAAGTCTATCTGTCAAAGTCAAGCAATGTCAAGATCAAACTCCTTATGTCAAAAGGGTGCGTTCTGTTTCACGTCGGACCGAACAAGTTCATTGAAATGAGTTTCTCCAATTTGTGGGAGGTTTGGTGCAAGGTTACGTTTACCATTGTAGTTCATGGGCGGGAGAGTACGCGCGACTGGATGACTAATACCACTCATAGGTGTGGGGATATTGTATTGGGGTGCTTGATTTATTTGAGGTACTTGGGGAGCTCGAGGTGGGATTCGGAATCCAGTAGACATATTGGTAGGGGGAGCCCTAAATATTTGTTGGGTCTTTGTGGGGTTTTGAGGTCTGGGATAGGTTTGCCTGTACTGTTCTAGTGGTACGGGTGGTGGGTAGAGCTGTGGAGGATATTGAGGACCAAAGGTTCGAATTTGAGGTCTGGGGTATGCTTGGAATGTAGGGTTATAATTTGGTGGCATGTATGAATGAACATTTTGCAGATGGTGAGATGAATTAGGATCAGATGAACGGAAATTTTGCTGTGCGTTAGTAGTATTAGGTGCTTGTTCGTAAAAATTATACTGATTTTTCTTCGCGGGTAGAGACTTATTTCTCTTTTGTAAATACAGAACGTTTAATTCCTCTTGGGCAAATTCAAGAGCATTTTCGAGAGATGAAGGTCCCATGCACCTTACCCTAGAACCTAGCGGTTCATCTAAACCTCTCAAGAATGTCTGCAAAGCTAAGTTTTTATAAAGAGTTCTTTTTACTTCCACAGTAGTTCCTACAGATTCATGCAACTCGACATACGTTATTGTTATTATAGTGCACAGTAAATGCTGAACTTTTTCGTAGTATACTTGTATAGTATCACTGCTCTGAACTAAAAGAGATAGATCGGTATATAACGAAGTTTCGTCCCTGTGATCTGAAAAGCTGTTAATTAACGTGGTTCTTATGCCCTGCCAATCATTAGGAATTCCATTAGTTGCCAAAGTACGTGCAGCAGTACCAGTTATCTTATTCAAAATTCCATTAATCAGAGCCAAATTGGAGAGTCTACTTCCTGGTTCCGTACTGACATAAGTGAGCACTAACTCATCGCATAAATTCAAAAATCTGGTCAAAACATTAGGGTTACCATTAAATTCTGGAACGAATCTAAGCGATTTATAAATCTTATCAGTTAAGTCTGATGAAGCCATCTGACTCGTCTGACTCAAAGGTACTGAAGTTTGTTCAGTCATAGTTTCTAAATCTAATTCGTTTAAGAGTTCAAGGTTACGATTGGCGTCACTTCTGGTTATCCGAAGTTGAACTCGCCTACTAGGACTAAGGTCCCTATTACTACGTGGGTGAAAAATCTTGAAAAATTATAGTACACTGCGTAAAAAAAATATAGCATCCAATTAACAAGAATATATGTAATTCACTTACATTTGTACTATTGCTGGCGAGTGTCGATCCATCGATTTTTGGAAGTCTCGATGTCTGCAGCAGCAGCTTTCCCGACTGGCCTCCGAAGGTTCTTCGTCAGGACGGTCGACGCGGCGATGCCCGATTTTTGGGTGATTCACACAACGACAACACTTTCAAAGTCCTTGACAACTTCCGACTGCGCCAGATACGTGTGTGGGGCGTGTCGGGAAACTTTTAGAATAAAGTCCGTTTCATATAATAAAAAGGTTTAATTACTGTTCACAAAAAGTTCTTAAAATTATCAAATTTAAAAGTAAAATAATAAAAGTAGGTAAATTATACGCGATGAGCGCGAGTGTCTGTTCCCACCGATGTTAGGTTGGAAAAAGCCCAGGGACTCGTCGTTACCGTGGGAAGCGCTACTCGTGGAATTTGATGCTTCGCGCTTGTTTGCAAGTGTGCTGAGCTAGCATCTTGGCATCGTAACATATACTATTTAGTTTACTGCTAACAAAGGCCTTCAATAAAAATGCAGTCTACTAGAAATAAATTAAATCTAATTGCAGTGAAAAGTCTTGTATTATTTTTATTTGCAATCAAGGCTCAAAGCTTCTGAACTGATTCAAAAATTCCTTCGCCAGTTGAAACCTATCACTGCGCAATAAAGGACTTAGTTTACTTAAAAAAAAGTTAGGTATCCGTACCTTTACATTTCATTTTTAATAACTCCAATCGTTCGTTCAATTCAAAAGACAGCATCATGCTATTAAAACACAACACATGCTACAAAATTGATTCAAGCCTTGCTTTTAAATATATAATCTTATTTTTTCTTGAAATTTAATTTATTATTAGTGCGTGTAAAATTATTTTAAGTCACTTGTACAAACACCCAACCCAGAAGAACTGCCGTAAAACCGTTTTGTCGTAAATCCATTGTTTCGATGCGGGAGTTGAACCCGCAACTCTCAGCGCAGTAGCCAATCGCTCAAACACTTTTTACGTGTGTTAATACTTCAGTGATATCCTCCGCCATGGGGAAGAGATCCGTCGGAATCGTACTGATTGACATGACACGACTTTTCTCCTCGTCACATCTTTCTGGGGTACGGAGATACGTTGGGTTTTTCCACTATCACCCCAGCAGTGATGGTTTGCGGTCGGGTTAGTTTTTTGTGCAACTTAATATAGGTTTATTGTAGCCTAGTTTTAGGAAAATAATAATGTATTAAGGTACTATTCTTCCATGAATAAGATGGAATATTATACTCTGAATCTGATACAACTTAATAATTAATGTTTAACAAATAAATAGTGTAATTAAAAATGTGAGGATATTCATACTAATAGGTATTATAAAATCGAAAGTGTGTTTGTTCTTCCTTCATGTCAAAACAGAGCAACATGACGTTCGATGTATTTTAACACATGCAGATAAATATAATAATAATTGAATGTGCAAATGTTCTAGGCCATTGCCTGCTGGGGTTGAGGTAATGTTCTAACGAGATACTGCGGCCCCGGACCACAAGGGCAACTGTAGGAAAAGGGTTGGGTTTTTTTCAGTAGAAGTCTCCGTTCCGCTCCACCCAGAGCGGGAAAAGTTATTTGATGACTTTCCCATCGAAATAAAAGGTTTTCAACGAAGTCACAAAGACGCTGACGGGAGAGGTCCAATTCAAATCTGAGTAGTTCATTCCTTAAATGATCACTTTAGACTTCAACCTACTAACCGCCTATCATGCTTATGTAACGTCTACGCTTAGATATGGAATGATTTATTGAGGGAATGCTACAGATAGAGAACTCGCTTTTAGGGCTCAAAAGAAATGTCTTAGAGCAGTTTGTGGCATACGTGTCCCAGATAGCTGCAGGTCATATTTTAAAAACCTTAAGATTTTAACCTTTCCTGCCCTCTACATCTATGAGACTGCCACGTTTGTAAAAACCAATAAGGAAAAGTTTGGTAACCTATACTCCCGTCGATATGCCGACAAAATAGCAAATATGATGCCCTCAAAAACAGCCCTACTGTCTAAAAGTTTCTTCGGAATGGCTTCAAGAATTTATAATAAGATTCCGAAACAAATAAGGGAAATTGAAAATATTAAACTTTTTAAAAAACAATTATTTAATCTACTAGTAAACAGGCCATATTATACTGTGCATGAATTTTTGTCCGACAGATTTGAGTCCAGTTAGTGCCAATATTTTTATGTTTTGATGCAAAATTATAAAATACTATATATTAAATATTATTAATGAATGCTAATTGGAATGTTATTTTTATTTATTTGTAAATTGAATTAATATGTTATAGTTATTTTGTTTCCAAATATTGTATGCCTAATATGGTGGAGCAGTGCGAACGCACACAATAAACTAATAACAACCCTGTAACCACTGTCTCACAATAAACAACTTTTGACTTTTGACTTTGACTTTAACCTACATAGTTCTCAGATGATTTGATCAGTACGGATTGTATGGAATGTAAAATTTGACTTTGACTCTGAAAACTGGACTTTGACTTCTGAGTTTGTCTTTGTGTTTTTTCTAAGGCTAGGAAGCCGCCAGCTGTCAAAGTCGCGGGAATGTGAATGAAAAATGCAGGAACAAGGTTTTAGTCAGTAGAAGTCTGTAAAATGATTCACTCCACCCAGAGCCTCGGGAGGTGTCATTAGATCATTTCATGTCTTCCCAAAATAAAAGAAAATATGGCTTGATACCATCCCTATCTAGTTGAAACTAACTGAAAAGGAGTGACATGTTATTAGTAATTAAGTGTAATTTTTGTAACCTAAATGTATACCAGTAATGTAGCTCACTTATCACAGAAAACTCTTTAAAGATAATCACTACCCACAAGTTTCGGTTTACAGAAATTTATTTCTCAAAAAGAACATACAAAGTTCACTTAAATATGAGAAAATTAACTTTAAAATAATCTTAGATATAAACATTGTCGTTAGATCTATCGAGTACATTTTGTAAGTAGTTTTTCACTGCTGGTTGGCCAAATACAACTTTAATCTAGTTTTGTATTAAAACCAGTCAAGGTAATCCCCAGAACCAGCAACCACGAAACATAAAATAAAGATTTTCCACGAAGCATTATTTTATAGCCTTCTAGTTTGTATCATAATTTATCAGAAAAATCCGTTTTACAAAACAATTTTACCCTTTAGTTTTTCAAACTTAGCTTCTATTTTAACTGAAGTAAGGTTCAATATACGATTTTAGGGTTTGAAAGTGTTTTGTCGGATCTAAAACCCTTGATTTCGCGGCTGACTGGCCGGACAAACCAAAAATGGACAGCGGTACATTGCGGTCGCGTCGTACCAATATTCATAAATCTCGATACACTTCAGAACTTCTACTTAGTTTGCTGTGACCGTATCGCTAACTTGAGGCAAGTGGGCGAACATGTTGGAAAGTATGGAGAAATGAAGCGGCTACGTAAAACAAGTGCCGTTAGGTGATCGTTTTTGAGGTTTCTTTTGCTCAATTTGTGCGGTAAGGTTGATTTTGCTGGGTTTTTCCTTTAATATAATATACTAGTAGTTGTACGGGGCTTCGCTCCCGTTTATCATGGTAAAAACATAACCCTCTTCTTTTGCAGTCGGGTACAAAGTTCAAAATACATACTTCTATGCCAAATTTCAACCAAATCCATCCAGTACTTTCGAAGATTACCGTGTTCAAATAAACAAACTTGTCCGCTTTATAATATTAGTGTTACGAGCTGGGGTTCGGGATAGAAATAATTAACGCCAATTAGACCAAAATGAACACTTTAATTAAATAAACACAAAACAAAAATTAACACAGTTATTCACAGTACCTACAACACTAAACTTGTCACTTAACACTTAAATCGCACCGAAATTCACTTGTAAAGCTTTGATTATATCGCCTCGTATCTTGAAATAATACTGACTGTTCGCGTTCCTTTGCGATCTATTTATACACCGATCTGTGTTCTAGAACATTCTTGTACAATCGACTCACTGCCTATACAGCTACGAATATTCCAGAAGCTACTTGAGATACACAGTACTGCTACTCGCCGCTAGATGGCGTTAGTGTCTCGACCGTATTAGAAGTCAGTCGAAATTTCTCGATATACTCGGTACTGCTACTTGCCGCCAGGTGGCGTTAGTGTATCGAACATTCTAGATGTCGGTCGAAGTTTCTCGACGTACTTAGCTAAGCGACTAGCGTAATATTAGTATACCTAGAAAAAAATCTCGTATCACAGTGTTTGTTGCTGCCTCCTCCAAAAAATCTTTATTGATATTTAATGTTTTTTTTTTGTATATTTGGTAGATCTGGCTAGGTGACACTATACCGGTATATGGTAAGACTGGTGTCAGATTATCTGGCTTCTGACAGCTGGCACCAACGGCTGCACGTGCTTTCTTAAGCCTCCTCTACACGTCTGCGGATGCGTCTGCGGACGCCCGCGGATGCGTCCGCAGATGGATCACCGCGAGCCGTACACACGTCTGCAGGTCGATCAGTCTAGGTTCATTCTCGACAGACGCAACACGCACGTTTAAAAATGGATATTGAGACCGTAGCTGCCGCAGCTATTTATTTATTTAGTACTTTTAACTACTACGTGAGTGTGCATCGCAGAAGAGTTATTAAAAAATTAGGAATTTTGAATTAATTTGAATTAGGTATAAGTATTAAAATAGTAGGTACACTTACAACATTTTTATTTTATTTATTTTTGGGGTTCTACAAACAGTTTTCAGCTTGATAAAGCTTAATAAACCTAAAAGTTTCCTCGGTGCTCATATTATTAGCCATTTCAACAAGAATTAAACCGCAAGAAGCACGCGTGCGCTCTCAACAGCAACTCCGATTAAACTGATGCGTCGCCAGACGTGTGGACAGACGCCGGACATCCGCGCCGAAACCCTTTGATCTGTGCCACAAAAACCGACAACAATCGGATTCGAGGCGGACGCGTCTGCGTGCGTCTGCGGACGTTAAATACCTACAACAGATGCATAAATTACCCCCTCTATACGTCTGCGGACGCATCCGCAGATGACGTCCGCGGACGCGTCCGCAGACGTGTAGAGGAGGCTTTAAACATCCCACTCTCGACATGTTAAAATGGTCACCCATCTATGAACTGACCTCGCAAGCGTTGAAGATCAACCCGTGTGTGTGGCTTTTATTACTTTAGCTCTGTATTTTAATATAATTATTAAATATCTGTTTAAAAACAGGGACCATGGAGTTTTTTTGCCCGTTTTTCTCGTTATGATCTTCGATTTGACACGTGCAACTACTGCACTTGCTATTGGAGTGGTGCGGGTAATTCGTGGACGAACTTAATATGTATGCACTTACGAGGTAGAACTATGTTCATCCTTTGAGTGAACTTATTTGAATTTAACGTATATTCATTTTGGGGAAGGCTTAAGCTAAGACAAAACAATCTTGACCAATGAAATAAAAATTATTATGGAAATAAAATTGTTAAATATAAACAATTTTGATGGTAGTCGGTTCTAAACTTTGGCTGTGCGCAAAGTATTACGAACGAGATTATAGGCTACTAGACCATAGATATTATTAAAGTTGAGTTGAGTATTATTAGGAAACTTTCAGAAGTGCTAACTAGTAAATGATGAATGATGTTTATTTTGTAAGCAGTTTAAAAATATCACTTGTACACATAAACATTTTTAGTCCCTTTAAACTGTCCGGGAGGCCCCGGTTTCCTATCTGACTACCCAAAGAAGATACACTGAACCAAACTCAGAAATCAAAGTCCTTCATAGGTTCATACGCATAACGTTGCGCATTCCATGACAGTTCAACCATATCAAACTCAAACTCAAAATATTTTATTTCACACTAGCTGACCCGCCACGACTTCGTTCGCGTGGTATCCTACCCCTACCCAACTGATACCACTATCCTTATCCTACGGATACCCTACCCATTCCTTACCCCTACCCTTTTTTTTTTTTTTGGTATCGGGTTGGAAAATTCTCATGAAGTCCCTCCGTCCTCGGGGAAGGGCGGAGGGGACTGTCAGACTCTTACTGACTAAAAACCAACCCGGTGTTCCTCACGTACCCGTGTGTCGGAAGGGGCGGGTGTCGCAAAAGCATTCTTCGGTAACCCACCGACGGGTGTTGGCCCGCCAGATGTTCGGGCGGGCCCCGTCACCCACTGCAGCCGTCACCCCGGCCGCAGGACTCTACTAAGAGGCGCGTGCGGAACACGACGCTGCCGGCTCGAGGCCTGCTGCTGATCAGACGACAAGACGCCCCCAGTCTGTCGTCCGCAGGCCACGCCCTATGGTGGCCGAAATTCGGCCACCCACCGACGCCACGTGCGTCTGCTGCGGGAGGGGAGAGAGGAGGCAGCCTCTCTGTCCCTTCCGCCGCCTCCTTTGCGAGCATCACGGCCTCGCAAAAGGTGGCCATGGTAGACACAACAGCTGGAAGCGAGAGGTTACCCGCAGCCCCTACGGCCGCGACCAGGTCACGGCGTTGCTCAGCCCAAGCTGGGCACTCCGCCAGCGTATGCAGCGCCGTATCCTCGCGGTGATCACCGCAATGGTGGCACTGGGACGTCGGCTCCCGGCCTATGTGACACAGGTACTTCCCGAAGCATCCGTGTCCGGTAAGCACCTGCGCCACCCGGAAGCTGAGAGCGCCGTGGCTCCTATTGAGCCACTCCTTTAGAACGGGCCTTACCGCCGCTACAGCGGCGTGCCCCGCCGTGGGTTGCACTAAGCGCGTCTGCCACTCCACCACTAGGACCTGGCGGAGCTCTGCCCTGCGTGCCTCAACCTGTCGAGGCACCAGGCGCTCGCCCCGCTCGACTGCCTCCGCGCACCACGAATAGAGCGACGCGAGGAGCTTTGCGTCGAGGTCCCAGGGCGGGGATCCGGTTAGGAGGCTCGCTGCCTCAAAGGAGATCGTACGGTATCCCCTTATGATCCTGACGGCCATCACGCGCTGCGGCCTTCGCAGTGCGGTGACGTTGCGGGCCGTCAGGGCGTCCGCCCACACTGGCGTGGCGTATAGCGCCATCGACCGTACGACCCCCATGTAGAGCCTCCAACAAGAGGAGTTGGGCCCCCCCAGGTTGGGCAGCAAGCGCAAGAGCGTAGAAGCGGCGCCCAGCAACTGGGGGCCGAGCCGTGTAAAGTGCGGCCCGAAGCTCCATCGACTGTTGAGAACGAGTCCAAGGTACTTCATCGTCGACTCGACAGCGATGGAGACCCCTCCTACTATGATGCTGGACCCCGGAGGCGGCTGCATCATCGGCCCGTGAAAACACAGGGCCTCAGACTTGTGCAATGCCACCTCTAAGCCCAGCCACCGGATCCTAGCCACGACGTGCGCGACACCAGCAGTCGCGCGTATGGCCGCCTGCCGGTACGACTTCCCACGCGCTGTAACTAGCGTATCGTCGGCGTAACAAATGACGCCGACGCCGTGGATAAGCGCACTGCGCAGAGCCCAGTCGTACCCTATGTTCCACAGGGGCGGCCCCAGCACCGACCCCTGCGGAACACCGCACGACGTCTCTCGCCGACACCAACCTTCTCGACCCGGGTACACCACCGATCTTTCCGACAAATAGGCCCCGACAATGCGTTGGAGGTAGCGCGGCACCCCGTGGTAGCGGAGTGCCTCTTGGATGGTACTCCAGGGCAAGGTGTTGAAAGCGTTGGCGATGTCGAGCGACACCGCCAAGACCACCTCACCCCGAGCGACTGCCTCCTCCGCGAGGGCCCTCACGCGCTTGATCGCGTCCACCGTGGAGCGCCCTTGGCGGAAACCAAATTGGTTGTCCGCCGAATCTGGCCCTACCCTGGTCATGTACTGGACGAGGCGACTGGCGATGATTCGCTCGAAGATCTTGCACACCTCGTCCAGCAACACGATTGGCCTGTACGCAGATGGTGAGTCCGCGGGGCGCCCCTCCTTCTTGAGCAGGACCAACTTTCCGGTCTTTCACCGGGTTGGAAACTGGCCCCACTCCAAACAAGCGCTTAAGAGCCCCGCTAGTCGGGGTCCGAGAGCCTCCATGGCCAGGACCCATGCACGGCCTGGAATGCCGTCGGGCCCTGGGGCGGTGTTCCTGATGCGAGCCACCGCCGCTCTCAACTCTACCCGGGTCACTTCGGGCACATCGTCGTCAGTGTCGTCTTCCGCGTCGGGCACATTGCGAGGCGGAACCATAGCCGGTGGTGTGTGCTCCGGTCTCGACAGAAATAGCGCACACACCACCTCCTCCAGCAGCTGTGGCTGGAGACTCCGGGACAATGGTGGAGCCCGCTGGCGCAGCTTGCCCCGTACCATCAGGTAGGGGCGTCCCCACGGCTCTCGGTCCAGAGTCTCCAGCAGCTCTTCGTTGGCCTGGGCCTTTGCCCGGACGATGGCCAGCTGGAGGGCGCTTTTTGCCTCTCTATAGTGGTTGTATAGTTCCGCCTCTTCCTGTTCGTCCGCCGCTGTAAAGGGGCGGCAGCGTCTTCTTCTTCGGTAACTTGTGTAACAGCGTCGCACCCGCACACAAGCGATGCGCAACTGCGCAATCGACTGCGACCACCAGTACACTTGGTGCCTGGAAGGTAACGGCCGGACTCGGGGCATGCCAACGTCGCAGATGTGCGACATGCTCTCCCGGAACCACTCCGCCTCCTCGTCGATGTTGATTGGCCTGTCTGGAGAGTCCAGCCAGGCCTTGACGTTAGAGGCCTCCAGGAGAGCCTCCCTGTCCAGCCGCTTCAGTGCCCAACGCGGGCCGTCTCCAACGCCCACCGGGGCCGCTTGGACCGGCTCAACCGAGGTCTGGGCGGAGACGCTAAACGAATATATCGATGATCGGACAGCGTCTCCACGTGACGGACGTGCCAGTCCTGGACAGTGCGCGCGAGAGCGGGGCTAGCGAATGACAGGTCCACTATTGACCCACCCCGCTGCCGCACGCACGTCTGCACCGAACCCCGGTTCAGGAGAAGCAGGCCCTGCTCGACCGCCCACTCCTCCACTAACTCGCCCCGCGCATCCGTAGCCGGGGAACCCCAAGCCGTAGATTTGGCGTTGAAGTCCCCCAGGACGATCACGGGACGAGGACGGCTACGACTGACGACCGTGCCCAACTCCACGATCAAATTCTCCATGTCGGCGAGAGAAAGGCTGGGGGCGAAATACACCCCCACGACCATAATGTTACCCCAAATTGCCGCGACATAGCCCCGCCCTCGGGTGACGGCCTCGAAGGGAAGGGTGTCAGCGGCAGACCTCATGATCAGTGCCACCGAGCGGTTCGTGTCGCACACCCAGTCATCCCTGGGTGGCACAAAATACGGCTCGGCGACAACTGCCACTTCGATCGACCACTGCGCCATGCTCTGGAGCAAGAGATCCTGAGCCCTGGCGCAGTGGTTTATGTTGGCTTGGAGGAGACGACGTAGGGCCATTAGTGTGTGTCCATGGCCGTTGCCTCCTCCCCAGCCCTCGGCGGATGTTCTGCCGCAACCGGCGGGTGAACCGGCTGCGAGGAGCTGGTTGCCTTCTCTGTCGTGTCCGAGGTACTAGCCGGCGGATGAGTCGGCTGTCTCTTGGCATTGCTCTTCTTCTTGTTGGGCCTGGCGCAGGCCTGCGACCCGATCCGATGTTGGGCTGGCTTGCCAGATGCCGCACAGATGTCTCAGTGCGGCGTGGCAGTGCAAGTGCCAGCCTTGTGATCGCGCTGACCGCAGCGGAAGCACATTCTGCTGCGATCTACCCCAGTGCACCGTGCCCCCGCATGTCCTGCTTCTAGACAGCGGTAGCACCGATAGGGCTTGGGCGTTAAGAGCGCGACCCGCGCCGAGACCCACCCAACCAGCAGCCGTTTATCCGCGACCTTTTTGGCCGCTGCTACGGGACAGCTGACGAGAACTGACCCGAGACCGGAGAAACCCCAGTGCATCGTGCCCGCCTTAACTTGTTCCGGCGGGCATCCTCCGGCCTTGGAGACGGCAGCGGCGACCTCCTCCTCTGTGACGGAGTCGTCCAGGCCCGAAATGCGCAGATCTGCGCAATTGGTTGGCCTGGACACTCTAACGTCATCGGGGCCTAGAGACGCCCTGAGTCTCTCGGCGAGGGCGTCTGCTTTTGGTTGTTCCCGCTATTTCAAGCAGGCGGCTGCCGGTAGCGGTGGTTTTGCACCGGACGCCCATTATGCCGAGATCACTGAGCGATATCTTGGCTTTCGCCTTCACCAGGATCCCGGCATACGTGAGGCCCCGCTCCTCCACCCCTGGCTGCAGGGTGAGTACCACTGCTGTGGAGCGGGGTGCACTGAGCCTCGCGGTCTCGCGCTTGGCCGCTGCTTCCTCCTTCTGGGCCTTCTTTTTGGCCCGCTGGCGCGCCCTTTTGGACTTCTTGGCGGCGCCCGCAACCGTCCACTCCGCCTCAGGCTCAGTGGCGGCCCAAACCCTACACTATCCCTACCTTACCCTACCCTACCCTTACCTCTACCCTTGAGACCTTTCCTACTTTTTTTATTTTATTATTTTCATAAGAACCTTCTCCTGACAAAACCAAACGCAACAAAAAAAGAATCAGCCAAATCGGTCCAGCCGTTTTCGTGTTTTGCGCTTAGCAACACATTTAGCGATTCATTTTTATTATATAGATATGCCTACATGGGCACTTATAAAACGTCTGAAGTTAGTGCACAGTTCGAAATTGGTCGTTTTCTAAGGAGAAGAACCTGGAAGAAGCTCAACAGTTACTCTTTTCAAAATATCATTTTTACAATGTATCCATAATACAGGTTAATTAGGTATCTATTGGACTATTTGACAATAACATAGTGTTTTGTGATTCTGATCACCGTTGTTTCTCACTTCAAGGAGTTGCAGCAGTTGGAAATAATGTGGCAAGACTTACAAAATACCTGATTGTGGTAAAGGCCTTAATTTCAAACCGAAAACAAACATTTCAATTAGTCAAATGTATTGCGGACATGTTGTGAATACATCGTTAATTATCAGGTTGATTGGAAATAATTATGTGACTATTGACAGCTGACGTAGTTACAGCATCGCTTGAGTTTGTATTTTCGTAAAAGCGGATTACGAGTGTTCAGTGTTGCGGAAAACAATTGTTTTAAATAAATAAATAAAACGTTTATTTTCCACCATAATTCTAAGATTTAACAATTTGTTACAATTAATAAGGTACTAATTATAATATTACAATATTCGCTTATATTACAGTATTTAAAGGGTGGACTAGAGCCTAAACTAAGGAAAGCCTGTATTTCAAGACTCCACCTACGGAACAGATTTTTATCGTGTCTAATCAGACCAAAGGGGTGGACGGGGATTGACTTAGTATGCCTGAGTGTGTGGGTGTGTGTGTGTGTGTGTGTGTGTGTGTGTGTGTGTGTGTGTGTATGCATGTATCTATGTTCGTGTTTGCGGGTGTGATTTATATGTACACGTGTGTGTATTGTAGCGTAAAACCGCTACGGTTAAAACTTCCTCCAATTCTAATCCAAACTTTTCAATATAAATTTTTTCTTCTTAGCTGTTATTCACATTTGAACAAGGAATCGTGAAAAAAATCCTCGGATGTTTTGCCTTTTGACGGCGTCATTACATTTTTGGGACCCGATATGTGATGGTCGACCTTATTTTTTGATTCATATCGAAATTATGAAGTGAAAGTTTTTTTTCTGTTGGTGTAAAGCCAATAAAAAATATAAAGTGTCCTAGCAAAAGGATAGTCTGTGGGTGATTTTCTGGTTAATTTGGTATGTATTGTCGCCTTTTTTTCTTTTCGATCCATTTCGCACTAGTTTCATAATTAATCAAAGATTCAGCTTGCATCGGTGGTCTGAAGTTTCTTTTTTGTTTAGATCCCGTTACAAGCCAATTTTTGGCTCCACCCTACGGGCAAGCGACGTCGGTTATCGACGACGGAGGTCGGGGCGCTCTCGCCCGATATCCGAGCACATCCTGTGCCTGAGACGTCCATCTCAAAGGCCTGAAGCGAGTACGAAGTAGATGCGGACTCCGCAGCGCAGTGGCTCCGTGATTTCTACGTTACTTCCCACATTCGTGTCCAGCCGTCCAGGAATTACCGAGTTTTCGCAGCAGGAGTTTTATTTTAAATAGTGCACCTAATTTGTATATTTCTAATCTAAAAAATTATCACGTCAAAAACTCTTTCTAACCTAAGGCCTATCAAGACGCGTTGGATGCTCTTAGTGTTTTTGTAATTAAAATTACTAATAATGCGTATTCGCCTAGCTATAACCGATTGCAATCGATTTTTTTGTTAGGTAAGTTAAAAATATTTGCATAATACTTTCGATAACATTCTTTTTCTTTCCGCTAAGTTAACCCACGCCATCACTGAAAGGTTCCCAATAATAACTAATATTTAACTTTTTTATATTTTTTAATTAAGTACTTGTTTTCTATCTTTTTCCTTTTAATCAAAATTAAACGTGTAAAGTAGCGGTTTGTGTTTTACTGTGCACTTAATCTTATTTACGCTACAATATGGCGCCCGAATTAAAGTAAGTTTGCATATTAATTATTACTAAAATACCTTTTTTTTTTTTGTTATCTCGTGTGTGGTTGCTCTTGAGAGCAATCTTTAATTTTCATCTTTCTTGTTGTGAGTTTCAGGTTTTAGAATTGGTCAGATACCCGTATGGAAGTTAAAAGGATTACCTGTCTTGAATGTTTTCCCGATTCATACGACTGGACTACAGAATTGCTAACTGAATTTATGTTCTTTGCTAAATTGTGTGATGTCTGTGAAATTCAATTTTAAAGATTAACTTTGTAACTATACCCAATTTCCAATTCTTTTATTTTCTCCCAAAATATACTTATCTATCCCGAGTTTTATTTTATCCCAGTAGGTAGCGGTAGTTAGTTTCCCGTAGAGTGTGTTTGATGTGTGGATGGTTAGGCATCGTGACCAAAGGTAAGCTTTTTGAATGGTCGTGTGCTAGTGTCTACCTTTCTTATTTTTTTTAGCCCGTCTGTTTGCTTTTCTGCTATTTGCTAGTATCTGTTTTTGTTGGATTCTTAGCCCAGCCGATTCCTTTGACGTTCATGTTGTTGTCTTCTTCCCGCATCGATATTACGGCACGATATCTAACGATTTCCTTCTAAGTACCGCTCTTTCATTTAACCTATTTCTATTTTGTGTTTAAAAATGTCCGAAGAAGGTTCTATCGTTGAGACTCCTTTACACGGAAGTATTATTATTTCTAGACCTCCTCCCATTCCGCCTAGGCCCACTCCGGGTACTAGTCGTTCTAACTTACCTTCTCCGATGAAATCCGAGGACTGTCCCGGTTACTTTCTAAAACGATTTTCGCTAAGAAAATGGAACATAAATTATACTGGAGATACCAGTGTTCGAAATTTTTTTACCAGTATCGAAGAAGAGAAGGATGCAGACGACATAACTGACAGTTATCTGCTTAAACGTTTCCAGCTTACGCCATTCGGAACGGTGTTCTGTTAAGACGCATGCCAATCACTAACCCATTGTGCTCTGATCCTTGGCGCATAGTTTTACCCGTTGAAAAGGTTAAATCCGCTATATGGGAAGCTCATAATAATCCTCTCTCTATTCATCCTGGAGTTTCAAAGACTTATTTTAAGCTCAAGGATAACTTTTACTGGCCAAATATGTTTCGAGATGTTTCTGAGACTTTAAGGCAATGTGAGGTTTGTAAAGCTTATAAGATCGCGAATTCCCAACCACGTGGTCATATGTGTTATCCAAAGGAAGTTACTTTACCTTTACAAATGATTTCTATCGACGTTATTGGACCGCTTCCAATCGCTTATTATGGGTTCAAATACATTTTATCTATGGTCGATGTTTTTTCTAAATATGTTTGGTTAGTCCCCCTTAAAAGGATTGACGCCAATTCAGTTATAAAAGCTTTGGAATCTGAAATATTTTTTAACTTCGGAGTTCCACGGTCTATTCTCTGTGATAATGCTACCGTTTTTCGTAGTAATCAGTTTTTAAACTTTCTTAGATCGTTTCGCATTGAATCCCCTACGTATACCCCTTATTACATTCCACAAGCAAACACGGTAGAACGTTATAACCAAAGTGTCGTTACTTGTTTGAGCATATTGGTTGGCGAGAACCAAAGGAATTGGGCTAAATTGTTACCCAAGGTCAAACTTTACCTCAATTCATGTATTAATTTAGCCACAGGGTTTACGCCAAACTTTCTCATATTCGGTAGAGAAGTCTGTATGGATTCATCGCGTGCGAATATCCAGACTCTAAGCACTAATTTAGCTGAAAGTCGGGAACAACACGCGAGTAATCTGACTTCGCTCGCCGAGATTTACGCAAAAGTAGCGGACAATCTTTCTTCTGCTTTTCTCCGTAATTCACGAAATTACAATACGAACCGCACGGCTATTACACTCAATGCCGGCGACATTGTATGGAGGCGTAATTTTTCAAAATCGTCAGCTGCTGAATACTTTACAGGAAAGCTTGCTCCTCGTTTCATTAAATGTCGTGTGATCAGAGTCATCTCCATGACTACATATGTCCTACAAGACTGTGATTCTCATCATATTGGACAATATCATATAAAAGACATACTTAAATGAATTAATTTGTTCCATATTCTTAACTTGATCAGCATTACTTATGTTAGGCCATTAGTTTTCAATTAACGACACCTCTTTTATTATTTCGACCCTCATTCCTCCCTGGAGTTAATATTTATTCATAACCATTTCCTCTCATTAAGCGTCGTATTTTTGATTTTGATTTAACGTCCACCCTCTTCAACTTAACCCTCTCTCTTTAACTTAACCTTCTAACTTATCCCTCTATAACTTAAGCTCTTGACTTGGAGTCGTGTTAGACTTTGAGTCGTGTTTCACTTTGAGTCGTGTTTGACTTTGAGTCGTGTTTGACTTTGAGTCGTGTTGGACTTTGTGTCGTCTCTCACTTCGAGTTATTATCTGACTTCGAGCTTTTGTGTTCGACTTCGAGTTTTTGTTTGACTTCCTTTGAAGTTATTTTTAGGTTATTTCTTAATCTCAACTCTTATTTGTTTCGTCTTGAATATTGTTCTTTGTTCCCATATATTTAAGAATATTATTCTAGTTCTATCGTTTGTTTTTCTATTCTAATGTAGGTTTAGGAGACGCATCTGAAGCTCGCACTGTTAACGTCTAAACTGGAGGCCGGCTTTCAATTTTATTCAGTATCAGCTGCACTTCGATGTCGTTGATTTGATGTATTTAGTTTAAAGTTAGTTAGGCTAGTTCATTTAATTTGTATATATTATGGTTTTCACTCTTGGCTGATGCTATCCCTTTTGTGTTGTCAATCTGTTATTGTGTTTTCAATCTGTTATTGTGTTTTCAATCTGTTGTTGTGTTTTCAATCTGTTGTTGTGATGTCAATCTGTTATAGCGTTGTCACCCTCTCACCGGGTTGATACATTCACTTGGGTTGATCTCTCACCTTTCTTTTAGGGTTGTCAACCACCTCTCTTTTAGGGTTGTCAACCACCTTTCTTTTAGGGTTGTCAACCACCTTTCTTTTAGGGTTGTCAACCACCTTTTTTTTAGGGTTGTCAACCACCTTTCTTTTAGGGTTGTCACTCACCTTTCCTTTAGGGTTGCCACTCACCTTTAGGGTTGCTACTCTCATTTTTTTTTTTTTACTGGAAATGGGGTACTGTAGCGTAAAACCGCTACGGTTAAAACTTCCTCCAATTCTAATCCAAACTTTTCAATATAAATTTTTTCTTCTTAGCTGTTATTCACATTTGAACAAGGAATCGTGAAAAAAATCCTCGGATGTTTTGCCTTTTGACGGCGTCATTACATTTTTGGGACCCGATATGTGATGGTCGACCTTATTTTTTGATTCATATCGAAATTATGAAGTGAAAGTTTTTTTTCTGTTGGTGTAAAGCCAATAAAAAATATAAAGTGTCCTAGCAAAAGGATAGTCTGTGGGTGATTTTCTGGTTAATTTGGTATGTATTGTCGCCTTTTTTTCTTTTCGATCCATTTCGCACTAGTTTCATAATTAATCAAAGATTCAGCTTGCATCGGTGGTCTGAAGTTTCTTTTTTGTTTAGATCCCGTTACAAGCCAATTTTTGGCTCCACCCTACGGGCAAGCGACGTCGGTTATCGACGACGGAGGTCGGGGCGCTCTCGCCCGATATCCGAGCACATCCTGTGCCTGAGACGTCCATCTCAAAGGCCTGAAGCGAGTACGAAGTAGATGCGGACTCCGCAGCGCAGTGGCTCCGTGATTTCTACGTTACTTCCCACATTCGTGTCCAGCCGTCCAGGAATTACCGAGTTTTCGCAGCAGGAGTTTTATTTTAAATAGTGCACCTAATTTGTATATTTCTAATCTAAAAAATTATCACGTCAAAAACTCTTTCTAACCTAAGGCCTATCAAGACGCGTTGGATGCTCTTAGTGTTTTTGTAATTAAAATTACTAATAATGCGTATTCGCCTAGCTATAACCGATTGCAATCGATTTTTTTGTTAGGTAAGTTAAAAATATTTGCATAATACTTTCGATAACATTCTTTTTCTTTCCGCTAAGTTAACCCACGCCATCACTGAAAGGTTCCCAATAATAACTAATATTTAACTTTTTTATATTTTTTAATTAAGTACTTGTTTTCTATCTTTTTCCTTTTAATCAAAATTAAACGTGTAAAGTAGCGGTTTGTGTTTTACTGTGCACTTAATCTTATTTACGCTACAGTATGTATGCATGTGCACGTATGAGTAGATGTCTGAGCGTTGATGTAAACTGCTTACTTGACTATGGTTAGGAGAGACTCGGTGTCGATTTAATTTAAGTTTAATAGGTAAGTTTTGATCATCCTTTTACATACCATGAGAGTTTTGAGATATGTGTATATTTCAAAGGGAGTTAATTTTGTTGTACAGGTAAGGCGCGAGAAAAGACGATTGTCTCCTGAAGAAAGCTGTGTGATGTGCGACAGAACCACAGATCCTGTTTCTTCTACGTGGTAATAGAAATAGGTTGCTGCATCGTTTGGTTTATACATACAATGAACATTTTAGTGCAATCGACATTTTACATCTCAGTAAAACTAGTTATAAAAATAGTATCATTAAAATACTTAAGGATCGGCAGAATGTTCCGGAAGTTTAGTTTTTATATCAGTTTTGTTTGGTTATTTTATATTAGTCTCAATAATAATAATTAGTTATTTCTAAATCGCATCATCAGATTGTTTTGTTAGTAAACATAGACAACTACACACTCATACACAAAATAAGAGACTATTGTTAGTACAATGGCTTAATTTTATGTATTAGGCTAAGGTTTGTTTATCGTAATAATTAATAGCGTGGTTGAACAATTCTGCAAATGTCTGCTCACAGATTGATTAATTTTTTTACAGTAATCTGAGGAAAATGTTGTGGGTTGTGTATTAGATAAGTTTATAGTTTAAGACATTTTTGTTATTTTTTAATACGCAACTGTTAATTTTCCCTACATTAATAAATAATAAATAAATAATAATAAATAAATAGCGTTGTCGCAAACGCGAATACCGAGCATGGGCGTGTCAAAAAGAACTACTGAGTTTTTCCGTAAGGAATTTATCAGTAGAGCTTGGAATTTGGCGGTGTGATACCCCTGTGCCTCGAAAACGTTAAGGCGTTGTCCCGGCTCTCATTTGAACACATTTGATACTCGTTACGGGTAGTCAAAAGCCAGTAAATATTACACTGATCTAACCAAGGGTATCGTGTTACCCGGCTATTGGGTTGTGGAAGTGAGCTGCATCCAGTTAGTATGGAAGCCGATCTCAATATAGTTGGGAAAACGCTAAGCAGATAATGATTTTAAATAGTAATTTAAAAAATAAATATCTGTTATTTCATATCTAATTAAAAAAAAATAACAAAAAATACAACCGACTTCCATATCAAAACACTACAAAGCCAAAAATAACTTTAATTTCGGTAGTCAGTGTTATTGGTTTTGGATTTTCTGTTTTTTCACACCGCCTTCCGAAATTAAAGTTATTTTTGGCTTTGTAGTGTTTTGATATGGAAGTCGGTTCTATTTTTTGTTAATTTTTTTTTGTCACGCCTTTTAGTGGGTCTGTTTGTAATTAATCTAGTTACAAAAGCCATAATGTCCACAAATTATTACCTTTTACAAAATGTTACTTTTCCCGATGCATAGCCGTTAATTTTTGAGGAGTTCTCCTGGTACTTGACCATCAGCTCTACATCACCATATGTATTGTGACGAGCATAAAGTGTTTAACATCCGTACTCAAGTAATCGAAACGCAATCCACGAAATACTTATTATTGAGGAGTTTCAGTGGCCATCTGTGGTCTTCATCATCCGTTCAACTTCCCCAAATGGTACTTGACGGAAGCAACTGCTCAAGGTACTATAAAAAATACCCATAACGTGGTGTGCCTATAATATTTGAAGAGTTCCCTCGATTTCTCCAGGATCCCATCATCATATCCTGATTTCATAACAATGGGACCAACTAGAAACTATACCCATTCAAACGCAAAAAGAATTTTTCAAATCGGTCCAGCCGTCTCCGAGTTATGAGGTAACATACATAAAAAAAAAGTTCATGACGAATTGAGAACCTCCTTTTTTGAAGTCAGTTAAAAATAAATACAGTTACAGTTTTTTTATTTGTTTATTTTAAGCAATTTGTATTTGTGAAACTCTTTGTTAAATAATAACAGTTGTACGTCAAGTTTTAACAACTCTTGATCATGTTGTCGACGCATCACGGGCATTTTTTTGTACGTAAACTGTGGGATTACACCTATTTTTATACAGTCCACTAGTCTTTTATTCTTAAGTCCAATTGAGCCTATTCAATGGTCCTTCGAGCCGGATCGCGTCGGTGATCTGAGTGGTCTGGCCGGCGCGCAGCGGTCGCTCGGAGCGGGCTCGACACCCCGAGACGCCGCGCATTCCCCGCAGTAGATCACGCGCATAGGTGAGGCGCCGAAGCATGTTAACATATCTAGATTCATCTTTCCTAGATTCCGATTCGTCAATTGTACATCTTTGGCAGTCATTATGGGAAGACAGGAAATCTAACACCAGCCTTGCCAGCCGGATACCAAAATACCCCATATTTTGGTACCCGGCTGCTTGGTAATGGAGGTCAGATAGGCAGCTGTTTCTTGTAAAACACTAGTACTTAGCTGTATCCGGTTAGACAGGAAGCTGCCAGTGCAGTACATAAGTTTATCAGCTGCTTGGTTATGAACTTATATTTTTGTATTGAATTTAATGCAAATATTTGGCATTAACATTCAAGTTCAATTCAAATATTGTTTGCGTTGCTAGACGCATAATAATTGGACATTAAATTTGTCCAATTCAAATTCAACGTTGTGTCGAGCTCAAAATGATCACATTCAATATAACGCGTACGTAATGTTTTAACATAACTACGTGAGCGTCGATCTAGTAAATTAGAACCAGAGACTTAGAGGAATGGACTGAGCAATACAGTCACAAACTTTCATGTATTTTACAAGACTTTAACGAAGATCATGAATTCAAATAAAAAGCAATTGAAAGGGCTGTATTTGAAGTGTCTCGAATCAACAATATGAAAGGCACACCGCTCAGGGTACAAATGTTCTGAAGCCAACCGTGTATCAGAAGATGTAGTTGGAAAGCATCCAGCATAGTGGACCTGTGACCTGGAAGAGTCTGAATGCGATATGTATAATACTTGTAAATGTGGTGGCACTTAGAGAAGTTCCAGCAATGATTATTTTTCAGCTGGAATGATCATAATATTGCGATGTGAAGGTCAACAGTAGAGCATGCTTGCTTGGTTATCTAATGATTCTAGACTTTGTGTTACTGTTAATAGACTCGGTTTTGACACCATCTCACCTGATTGTAAGCGATGATATGGCCGAAGATGAAGCACGCTTACCTAGAAGTAACCTATTCACTCTTGAATTAATGATCCCCAGGTTATCAGGAAACACAGACTAAAAACCCCGATGAGGTTAGTTTGGTTCCGTGGGAGCAAGGCAACTATACGTAGCACCAGCAGATTCTTACGTATCTTTCTGTCAACTCTATAGCACGACATCATGGCCGCATGATCACCTTGTCTCTTTCATACTTTCTTGATTGTATTCACACACACATGTAAAGGCGTGGCCTAACAGTTTTGTTTGCCGAGACAAATGGATAACATCCCCCGCGTTCACCTGCGGGGAGGGGGAAAGTGACGCATTTTGTGTTCGCGCTCACTATCCCTATTTTTTAATCTCAGAGACAGAATTGCCATATTCAAATGTCAACTAAATCTACTATTGCTATAACAGCTTCCACGTCTTCTTCGTCGGAACTCAGTTTTGAAATTAAACAAAAACATTACAACAATATACAACAAACATCATATGACACTATTTGCCGACGACAGCACGGTTACCATTGACTGTAAAGACAAGCAATTATATAATTCTGACGTTACCAATACTATGCACTCAATTATAACATGGCTTAATAACAATAACCTTAAGATAAATATTGACAAAACAAAATTAATGACATTTAACCAACGTAAAAATATACCTTTGACAATTCAGTACGACAATAAAATTATTAATCAAGTAAGCACGGCTAAATTCCTAGGCTTGACGATAGATCAACGACTAGACTGGAAAGCGCATACGATACACTTGGCGAAGAGGCTCAGTAAATCGGCTTATGCTTTTTATAAACTAGCGCCAGTAATAGGAACAGATGCTATTGTTACAGCATAACATGGTATGGCTGGTTCAATCTTAAGATATGGCGTTACATTCTGGGGAAACTCAACAAATAGGGAAGTAATATTTAAAGCCCAGAAAAAGTGCATCAGTGCTATGTTTGGGTTAAAAAGCACTGACACCTGTAAGCCCTTCTTTATAAAACACAAAATACTGACATTACCTTCGTTGTATATATTTGAAGTTGCAGTATTTGTTAAAACCAACCCAAAATTATTCCCCAAACTATCCGACAGAATTAACCGTAGTCGACGACATGCCAACATGTTGTGTTCGAGGCAGTCCAAAACAGCACTGATGCGTAATAGTGTTTTTTGCATGGCGCCAATCATCTATGACCACATACCAGAAACAATGAAAAGCTTAAACGTAGTTTTATTCAAAAAACATTTAAAGAGCTTTCTCATAAGTAGATCTTATTATAATATTTCGGAGTTTTTGGAGGACAAAATAGAGCTATAATTTTTGAAGTGAAAACTTCTTTAGCGGCGCTGAGCACTTTTTGTAAGGGTAAAAACTGTCACGTGACCGATCGAAAAGCGTAAGACTTTTTTTTAAGTGAAAACTTCTTTAGCATCGTTGTGATTTGAAAGTTAATGAAACGAAAAAGCGACAGTATCTATCTGTTGGGACCTAGGAGTTAGGTCGCAGGGGTTGAGGTATCCCTGAGAGGGGGGGGGGAAGGTTTCGTGGGGAGTTCAGGGAGGTGAGGGGTCCCGTGTGGGGGCAGGATGGGGGGGCGTCTCGTCGGGTGTTGAGGGGGGAGTAGAGGGGGAGTTGAGGGGGGAGTTGAGGGGGGAGTTGAGGGGGGAGTTGAGGGGGAGATGAGGGAGTAGTTGAGGGAGTAGTTGAGGGGTGAGTTGAGGGGTGAGTTGAGGGGTGAGTTGAAGGGTGAGTTGAGGGGTGAGTTGAGGGGTGAGTTAAGGGGTGAGTTGAGGGGTGAGTTGAGTAGTGAGTTGAGGGGTGAGTTGAGGGGTGAGTTGAGGGGAGAGTTGAGGGGAGAGTTGAGGGGTGAGTTGAGGGGTGAGTTTAGGGGTGAGTTGAGGGGTGAGTTGAGGGGGGAGTTGAGGGGTGAGTTGAGGGGTGAGTTGAGGGGTGAGTTGATGGGTGAGTTGAGGGATGAGTTGAGGGATGAGTTGAGGGGTGAGTTGAGGGGTGAGTTGAGAGGGGAGTTTAGGGGTGAGTTGAGGGGAGAGTTGAGGGGAGAGTAGAGGGATTAGTTGAGGGGTGAGTTGAGGGTTGAGTTTAGGGGTGAGTTGAGGGGTGAGTTGAGGGGTGAGTTGAGGGGGGAGTTGAGGGGTGAGTTGAGGGGTGAGATGAGGGGTGAGTTGAGCGGTGAGTTGAGGGGTGAGTTGAGGGGTGAGTTGGGTGAGTTGAGGGGTGAGTTGAGGGGTGAGTTTAGGGGTGAGTTGAGGGGCCCCGTGTGGGGGCGGGATGGGGGGGGGGTCTCGTCGGGTGTTGAGGGTGAGTTGAGGGGTGAGTTGAGGGGCCCCGTGTGGGGGCGGGATGGGGGGGGGTCTCGTCGGGTGTTGAGGGTGAGTTGAGGGGTGAGTTGGGTGAGTTGAGGGGTGAGTTGAGGGGTGAGTTTAGGGGCGAGTTGAGGGGCCCCGTGTGGGGGCGGGATGGGGGGGGGTCTCGTCGGGTGTTGAGGGGGAGTTGAGGGGTGAGTTGGGTGAGTTGAGGGGTGAGTTTAGGGGTGAGTTGAGGGGCCCGTGTGGAGGCGGGATGGGGGGGGTCTCGTCGGGTGTTGAGGGGGAGTTGAGGGGGGGTTGAGGGGGGAGTTGAGGGGGAGATGAGGGGGAGTTGAGGGAGTAGTAGAGGGGTGAGTTGAGGGGTGAGTTGAGGGGTGAGTTTAGGAGTGAGTTGAGGGATGGGTTGCAGGATGAGGTGCTGTATGAGTTGCGGGATGAGTTGAGTGATGAGTTGAGGGATGAGTTGAGGGATGAGTTGAGGGATGAGTTGAGGGATGAGTTGAGGGGTGAGTTGAGAGGTGAGTTGAAGGGTGAGTTGAGGGATGAGTTGAGGGATGAGATTAGGGATGAGTTGAGGGATGAGTTGAGGGATCAGGTGCGGGATGAGGTGCGGGACGAGTTGAGGGGTGAGTTGAGGGGTGAGTTTAGGGGTGAGTTGAGGGGTGAGTTGAGGGATGGGTTGCGGGATGAGTTGTGGAATGAGGTGCTGTATGAGTTGCGGGATGAGTTGAGTGATGAGTTGAGGGATGTATGACTTTAAGAATTCTGAAATTTCAAATGAAACGCCAAGTCGGTATTTAAGCGATTTATTTAAAATAATTGATAATGTGGATTGTTAATTATGTAAATTCTATTACAAAAGTAATTAAAATTAAGTTATATTTTATTTACCTTAATAAAACGGGAAACTCATTTAAATATTAGCTTTGAATTGCAGCAAGAAACAGGGTTTTTTGAAGTGAAAACTTCTTTAGCGTCTTTGTGATTTGAAATTTTATGAAACGAAAAAGCAACAGTAAAAAGAGACACATATAAATTCATAAGATTTAACGTGGGAGAAAATGAGATATCCCTATCTCATTTTCTCCCACGTTATATTGCATTGCATTATGCATTATACAGTGTTTCTTATGTCATGGAAATTTTATATGTGCAAACCAGGGCAAACGTATACCTTTGAAATTTCGTAAAATTTGAAGGATTTTTTTGAAGTGAAACCTTCTTTAGCGGCGTTGTGCACTTTTTTTGTAATGGGTAAAAAATGTTAAACTCGCGTCAAGACACGTGACCTGATCGAAAATGCGTAAGACGGACGGAGAGTAGACAGCCGGCGCGGCGTATGAGAGGAAGTATCCCCCTCTCGTTCTACGGCGCGGCGAAAATGTATGCCTGCGCCTGCTGTTTTGTTTAGGCGGCGCAGGACGCTTGCGCGAATGTTCGTGTGTGTTAACATGAAAGTTGATTTTTCTAAGAGATAAACTTTTTAATGTAATATAAATTGTCATGTTTGTGTACGATAGCGCAATAAATAAATATTGTATTCTACCACATAAATGATAGTACTTTTATACTGATAATTAAAGCAAATCGTGCAAAATTATTCCCTAACCATTCCAAAATATCAAAAATGCACAATGTTAATATTAAAGTTTTCACTTCTGCCGGCACTCCCGGAGTGCAACCCGGATTTTTTTTTTTAATATTGTTTTTATTGAATATTATTATTATTATAAATTCTTTGAAATTTAATTGTGACATTTAATAATATAATGATAATGACTGGTTTATATGTAATTTCACACTGGTATCTTTAACCACATTTTATTTTATTTTTTTTTGACTTTGATATTTATATATTTAATCTGGATAATTTGGCGTTGTTTTAATTCCTGACATTGTTTATTGTATATTTTTAATCTGGATAATTTGACATTGTTTTAATTTCCGATTTTGTATTAGTTGAGCAATTTGTGATTTTTATTAATAATTTACAAACATTATTAACCTGTGTAAGCCCAATGGGTAGACTTTTGAGCGCTTTCATATTTTTATCTGACATTCTGTATTTACCAAAAGTCACACGAATAAATGATTTGATTTGATTTGATTTAATAGGCGCAGCGGACGGGCGGTTTTACTAACATGTTTTGATAACATGTTTTGTTAGAAAATGGGCGCAGTGGACCCGGCTTAACACTCTGAACACTCAGTTCATCTTTCTATGCCTATTATTAGAATCGTCTGAAGCATACGCAAACGTTATTAATCGTTTAAGGTGCTGTAAGCCCTTATACATAACGATATCGATTTCTAAGCCGCGTGGCCGTATCTCAGATGTAAAATACAATAATATAAATGTATGGAATATCAAGCAGGCCTATGTTTTTGGCATTTTTCTTGCAATCTGCTTATGATCGAAATGTTCATGAAAAAGTCAAAGTACAAAATATTTTTACCTACAAAAGAGGTGTATAAAAATTATATGTGATTTTAGTATTATCGTAGCGACAAAGCATCTATTTTTACTTAGCATTATGGTTATGATAGTTATACATTAGGTTTATTATAAAGGAATACTAATTGTCTAGTTAATTTTAATTCCGTTTGTTTTAAACGTGTAATTTAAAGTTCTCAATAAATTAAGAAATTACTTGTAAATGGAGAGACTTTTTGTTTTCATGGCGCAAAATATAAAAGACTTCCAAGACTTTAAAAGCTTCCGCCCGCGATTAGTGCTCCGCTCCTATTGGTCTTAACGTGATGATATATAGCCTATAGCCTTCCTCGATAAATGGGCTATCTAACACTGAAAGAATTTTTCAAATCAGTTCTGTAGTTCCTGAGATTAGCGCGTTCAAGCAAACAGACAAACAAACTCTTCAGCTTTATAATATTAAGTATAGATAATAAATTAGAAAGCTAAATCCAGAAAACAATACAGGATTATTGGTATAATACTAATAACCTGTCAGGACTATGTTAGTAATATCATTAACAAGAACTTTTGTTGTATGACTTTTAATAAATCATCATATTCTAGTTCATCAGATTTTCATACAGAAATAAATATTTCAAATGAACGCTATAAATGTTACGCAGTTTGTGAAGGAAAAGGAAATGCTAGTAATGTAGGTAAACTGACAGTACAAAAGGCAGCGGCAGGGATCTTTTAAGTTTTTGGTAAATGTATTGTTTTCTAAAAAAGTCATAGAACAAAAATTGTTGTTTATGATGTTAGTAATACAGTCCTCAGAGGTTGTTAGTGTTTTACCAATAACCATGGTGATTTGGCATCAGTAACTGAAGAAATAACAACGCATTTGACAGATGCCGCCAAAACAACATGGCCGCTACAAACTGTCAACATCGACCCGCCTTATTTTATTCGAACGACCCTTTATAAGTAAAACTTACATAATTATGACATGGCAACATACACTAAAATATTTGATAATATCGTGTCATACTAATGACATTCAAGTAATTTTTTTCATAGGAAACTACTGGGCGTTTTGCTTATATTAACCGAAAGTTACTCTATCGTCTAGTACGGTCGGCCAAGAAAGTGGTGTACCAGTTTTGATTTAGTTTCCCGGTCATCGAAAATTACAACAAGGTTCGTTATAAAAAGATATTACTGAAAGAGACAACATTATCATGACGTAAACCTATGTATTTAGTATTCATACGTCATATGTCACATATAAGTACATGACATTTTAACCTTTAGTATAAATGAAAAGGACATTAGTTTCTACAAAGCAATTGAAATGTTTCCAAACAAAAGTAATAAAAACTATTTAGACAACCGAATTCCATTTGAAAAAGAAAACTGACAATTGACATTTTGTCAAATATATGCAAAAAATCGATATAGGTATTTTCCGTGTTATTTTTCAATCAACTGCATATAAAATCATCTCAATGCCTGCCAACTTGACCATTGCCGAAAGAGCACAAATAATTGCCCAATTTAATGAGGGAAGCAGTATCAGTGCGATATCCCGGAATTTGAATATATCGAGGCGTTCTGTCCGCTTTTGGATTCGTCGTGAAGGAGAGGAGGGAAGTTTGTTGGATCACAGAAGAAGTGGTCGCCGGCCTGCACTCTCCAATAACGATAGAGAATTCATGAGACGGGAATATGAAATCAATGGTTTTAAGCCCACAAAACATTTTGCGGAGATGTTCGATGTGAGTGCCCAAACAATAAGGAATCATCTACATTACATGGGGTTGCACCACAGGCATTACGCCAAGAAAATATATTTGACGGATGCTCACAGACTTGCTCGTCTGAACTTCGCCAGAGAGCACTTAGAGTTTGATTGGTCTAATACAGTGTTTTGTGATGAAAAAACGTTTCAATCCAGTCAGCATGGACGTCTTCACTTTTGGCGATATAATTCAACACGGTATAAAGATGATCATGTAATCCCAAATAGAGAATCAGGTCGAATTTCCGTAAATATTTGGGGCTGGATGAGTACGGATGGTGTAGGAGAATTGTGTTCTCTACCTCCTCGAGCGACGGCTGTAAATTATATCGACGTGCTTCAGAATGCAATGCTACCGACAGTCCGTAATGTTTACCCGGAGAACGAAGTGCCACAATTTGATTTTGTTCAAGATAATTGTTCAATTCATAATGCGAGGATCGTAAGAGCCTGGTTTCGTTCACACACTGACGTAAGGGTAATTCAGTGGCCCTCAAGATCGCCGGACCTCAACCCGATAGAAAATCTTTGGGGCCTTATGGTCCAACGATGGTCGCATCAAAATGAAAGAACCAAACAAGCTCTTATTAGTCACTGTAATTATATCTGGGAGGAAATGCGGGGAACCGATATTTGCTCACGGCTTGTTGGTTCAATGAGGTCTCGTCTTATAGAGGTTATAGAGGCCAACGGCGGTTACACCCGTTTCTAATTTTTAAAAATTTTCAATATCTTCTAAATATTATTATATATGCTATGTTTTTGTTTGTTATAAGTATTTTAAAATTGATTGTAGAAATTTAATAAAAGGATAAATCTATTTTTAGCTTGTTTTTTATTGATATTGTAATTACAAGTTTACAGAAATTGTAGGTTTGTGGACTCGCCTTGTGCCTTTACAATTTTATGTAACTTGTTGATTACAATTCTGAATTTGTAGATACAATTTTGTCATCAAAATCTACAGCCCCCCGCCGTTGATTTTACGACGTCATTGGTTCCATCAAGTTCAAACTAAGAACAGCTGTCACGTTACAAACAGTAATAGTCGTTATCAATAATCAGATAAAGACAGCAATAGAAGTTGTCAGATCGATCTGCAAGCGAAACTAATCTTTATCACCTATGAATCTGCAAGCGATATTCAACCTTAGGGTGGTACACCACTTTCTTGGCCGACTGTACATTAAAACATCACATTTTACTTAAATATATGGAAGGAAGGATATTATGATTAAACGTGGGAAGTTATTGAGTGCACTAGCTGATGCCCGTGACTTCGCTCGCGTGGATATTTTGCATATTTACCGAAGATAATAATCTATCTCTGTGCCAAATTTAATCCAGTTCTGTCCAGCCATTTTGGCATGATGTTGAACAAAGTTCCATACATCTAAGTTTACGCATTTATAATATTAAGCAATTATAGAATATTTCTTTCATATTTATTTCTTTAATTTTCTTTTCTCGTTCGTCAAGTGGTCGCTACCGCGACTGCCAAGTCTCTAAAATCTCGGGTTCGTTTCTCGGGTTAGGCAAAAAGTGCTAGTGGGTTTTTCTCAATGGGAATTTGTCAGTAGTAGCCTAGAGTTTGGAAACTGGCGGTGTGATATTCCCTTGCCTCGGAAAGAAAGTTAAGCTTTTTTTCCCGACTGTACTTAGGACATAACGGGTAGTCAGAACCTAGAAAACCTGGCAATAGCAAAAGTTTTTTTTTATAATTTAGCAAAAGCTTATCATCTGCTTGATTGTGTTACCCAGTTACTGGGTTGTGGAGGTTTTTTTTTTAATTGAACTCAAATTATCCAATTACAATACAATTTTTAATTCTGCCAAACTGTAAAACAGTTTGTCGGCAGCTCATCTTGTATCATCGTACATAACCCATATTTTCAAAACGAATTATTTAACTAATTATTAATCTCAAACGGCGCAAATACAACAACCTAATTGGGTGCTGTATGTTTGAGCCGTTTGGGGTTGAAACGTTAGGACCATGGGGTCCGAGTGCGCATCGACTCTTTCGTGACATCAGCAAACGTTTAGTTGACTCCACAAGTGACCAGCGGGCTAGCCTTTTCTTTGGACAGAGAATCAGCTTTGCCATTCCACGTGGCAATGCGGCCAGTGTTTTGGGCACTTTCCCATTGATAGCGATATTGATGAATTTTTCGATGCCCTATAATTTCCTTTTATTTTCGCCATTATATAACAAATAATAAATTTACAGTTTATTATTTACACTAAACAAAAACAAAAGTGAAGCATTTTTAACCTTTTTCATGCTAGTAAAGAAAGATTGAATACTCGAAAAAACTTTATACCAAAAAATTAAACCGACACTTTGCAGTGTTTTTTGGGAGTCGGTTTAATTTTTTGGTAAAAAGTTTTTATTTCACTCTTTTTAGTTGGTCTATTTTTAATTTACCTAGTTACAAGAGCCTAAATGTCAACTACTTATAACCTTTTACAAAATATTGCTTTTCCCAATGCTGGGCTGTTAATTGTTGAGGAGTTCTCCTAGTACTTCACCATCAGCTCTACATCACCATATGCATTGTGACGAGCATAAAGTGCTTAACATCCATATTCAAGTAATCGAATCGCAATCCACTCAATACTTATTATTGAGTAGTTTCGGCGGCCATCTGTGGTCTTCATCATCAGTTCCACTTCCTCAAATGGTACTTTTTGAGAGCAACTGCACAAGTTACTATAATAAATACCCAAAACGTCATAGGTGTGCCTATAATATTTGAAGATTTCCCTCGATTTCTCCAGGATCCCATCATCAGATCCTGATGTTTATGAAAATGGGACCATTTCGAAGTATACCCTTTCAATCAAAAAAAGAATTTTCCAAATCGGTTCAGCCGTCTTCGAGTAATCGTTGATCATACATTAAAAAAAAATATACGCGTCGAATTGATAACCTCCTCTTTTTGTCGTCGGTTGAAAATACATTATTATGTTATATGTTATAAATTATACCTATATACAAGTTATCTCTATACTGCTTATTCCTATGGGCACATGGGCAGGGCAGGGTCAGGTGGGCAGTCGCTGCATGTGAAAACGCTTATACTCCGGTGTATCCAGTTAGACTGGGGGTCACCCCAATATAGTTGCGAAAAGGCTAAACAGATGTTGACGAGTTATTTTTAATATTTTTTTTTTCTTTTCTTTAGTATTATATATTTTAGTAAATTTTTTGTTTGATAATTTTTAAAGATATTCTAGATGTCTTTAATTTAAGCACATTGCAATTAATTTTATATGTTTTGTTTCTATATTAGTTTAGATTAATAATGTTATAAATTACAGATTAGAAATGCCGAAGAGAATACGAGAGTTGAGGTCGTAAAGTTAGGTTTCAACGGGGTGAGCGCCCTGGCCCTGCAAGAGAGGGAGATCGTCGTGCCGCGGTTGCGGTGCGGCGATGGACACGGCGCAGCACACCCTGGAGGTGTGGGGGTGCCCGTCGTGGTCGGGACCGCGCCGCGACCTCGTTGCGGCGTTGGGGCCGGACCTCGCGCTCTGGCGGGCGCCCCGCCTTGGGAGTTCAAGGCGTGGGTGCTCGCCGGAGTGGACGAGTGGACGGCGGGGCGGTGGGCGAGCGGAGAGCGCCCTAGCCCCGCAAGAGAAGGAGATCTTCGTACCGCGGTTGCGGCGCGGCGGTGGGCACGGCGTAGCACACCCTGGAGGTGTAGGGGTGCCCGTCGTGGTCTGGGCCGCGCCGCGGCCTCGTTGCGGCGATCGGTCCGGGCCTCTCGCTCCCCGGCGTGATCAACACCATGCTGGGGGACGAGGGGTCCTGGGCGGCGGTAGCCTCCTTCTGTGAATAGGTCATGGCGCAGAAGGAGGCGGCGGAGCGCGCGCGCGAGGGTGACCCTCTCGCGCCGGCGCTCCGCAGGCGGAGGGGGCGTCGGAGAAGACGTCAGTATGACGAGCACCTCCGACTCCTCCCTGGTGGAGGCCAGCAGGCAACGGGTGCGGGGGCACCCCTGCCTGCATTGCACGCGCCTTCACCATCGCCGGACGGGAGTGGCCAGGTGTTCACGGCCATTCCCGTCGCCCCCCAGCGCGGGGGGCAAGTAGTTGTCATTTCTCAGCGTCAAAAAAAAAAAAAAAAGTTTCAACGGGGTGATGCTGCTGCCGTTAATTGTTGAACAAATAGCAAAGAACTAAGGAGTGAAGTTTCGCCGTGTGTTGTTTATATTAAAAAAAGGTATAATATATATTGGTAAAATATTTTATTTTGTGAGCCTTTATTGTTATATTGCTAGGCAAAGACGTCCCACGTATCTTCACGACCATCCTTGTCTAAATTAAAAATCAAAAATCAATAATATTTTATTTCACATAAGCGTCAATGCGCACACACCCAGAGTCAGTCCACGGTTCGAATTGATCGTTAACTGTGTAGATGAACCGACAGGAAACATTACGTTACTCTTCAGTCGGCAGTCTTCTCCAGAAAATCCGTTATAAATGAGTCAAGATCGTCACGTTGTGTAAGTTTTCATAATAAGTAAAAGAAATAAAATCAGTTAATATTTAGGCAGTTAATTAAGGCGGGATTCTCATACATGGAACTGAAATTGAAAGTATTTTTTTTCATGAAACCTATGCGTGAAATATCTTTAAAAATTACACTGAGTTTTTTATAACCACTTTTTCATAAAGTCAATCGATTAAAAGATATACGCTTCCAAAGTGGTAAAATGTGTGTTCTCCCCCCTCTCTAACTTCAAAAAATATGAAAAAGGAGTGAAAAATAAAGAAAAAAACATGATCTTAATGTAAACTTTCAACGAAAATTGGTTTGAACGAGATCGGCTCAGCAGTTTTTGAGATATAAGTAGCATATTTCCAAAACCGCAAATATAACTTTGTAATTCATACAAACACTATGAAAAACAAAGTTATTTGGCGTAATTACTACGGAACCCTTCATGGGCGAGTCTGACTCGCACTTGGCCTATTTTTGCATGATTTATTTCTCCTACCTGTACGCAAAATACGCGTTTGGTCGTGGAGTTGCGGACAATTGCCCGACATACAACTTTTTTCCAGTGGGAAAATCACATCAAATGACTTTTTCCGCTCTGGGTGGGGTGGAGGGGAGTTTCAGACTTTTGCAAAATAAAATCCACCACCCCCACACTGGTACTTCTGTTGCCCTTACGTTTCGAGAGTTCTTGGACACGACGCGCCGTAGATTTGGGCCTGGTCCTTACCGGACGGTAAGCTCCTGGTCACCGTCCGCAAGCCAGCGCCTACGGTGATCGAAAATCGGCTCGTATAGTTGAGTGCATATATATTCTATTCTGTTCTATTCTACGTCTGACCTAGCAATCAATCCCAAAAATCCTCTCTCATCTGACCAATCACGTAGAATTGGTAGCAATCAGTAACAAACCACTAGTTACGCGAACACGGATTAAGTTATCAAGTGTAATCGAATTCATAAAACCAGTGTTGGCCGACTCGTCACGTTTTATTGGGACGCTCTATTTTCGGGCACGTGTCAAATTGATAACTGCACAAACATTAGAATACCTATATAAATCTACACACAAACAAAATCTTTTCTTCCTTACTTTTAATAAAAATATCGCTGGATATTTTTAAAAGTAAGGAAGAAAAGATTTTTATATTATCTTCAGCGTTACTCGGCCAATTACATTCATTAAATATAAATAAATGAACGCTGGAATTGCAAAATATTATTGATTTTATAATTTTAAATTTAACTTATATGAAATGAATTCAGACTTTAAAATCCGATATAACGCGTATATTTACAAATTAAGATAAATTTAATTAATATAAATTAAGTACAAAATATTGCTTTTCCCGATGCAGGGCCGATATTGTTGAACAGTTCTCCTAGTACTTTACTATTAGTTACACTTCACCATATGCATTGTTACGAGTATAAAAACACCCAAAAACTCCTCATTTTTATGTCAGTTAAAAACAATATATATGCCTATAAAATTTGAGGATTTCCCTCGATTTTCCCGGGATTCCATCAACATATTTTGACTTGGTGATAATGGAACTGTCTCAAGAGTGTAGGCTTCCGAACAAAAAAAGAATTTTGAAAATCAGTCTACAATATTGGCGGAGAAATCGGTTGAGCACACATAAGATAAGAACATCATAACAAAATATACGCATATTTAAGCGTAACTCAAAAACTACTCATTAGATCTAGATCATATTTATGTGAGACTACACGACAAGTACCAGCTTTTGAACATCAAAAGAATTACCAAAATCAGTACACACAGTAACAAGTTATGAGTTAAACACATAAAAAATACAGTCGAATTGAGAACCTCCTCCTTTTTTTGGAAGTCTGTTAATAAGAAAGATAATTATCTGTTATTGTTTCAGTCAACAATAATCTTTTGTGGAAATCGTGATACAGCTTTGAGTCGTAGTCGTCGTCGTCTGTCCCGCAGGGATGTAGTTTGTCACAGTAGGCGCGGGCTTGCGGACGGCGAGCATGGGTAGGTCACCGTCTGGTAAGGACCAGGCCCGGGTCGGCGGCACGTCGTGTTCCACGCGCCTCAAACAGTTGTCAGCACTAGTGACGGGGCCCCATCCATAGGGCCATTGCTTGCCGGGGTATCGGGAATGTTCTAATGAGAAACCGCGGCCCCGGAACTTAAGGGCAGTTGAAGGAACAGGGTGCGATTTTAGTCAGTAGAAGTCTGACATTCCCTTTCGTTCCACCCAGAGCGGGAGAAGTCATTCAATGGTTTTCCTACCCAGAGAAAAAAAGGGGTTTTGTTTGTCAAACTCGAGTTTATGACCCCGGCTTCCCTCGGAAGAAAATGTTATTTTTAAATGCATGTATGCTTACGTTGCTCAGTAATACCGAAGTAAGATAAAAGGACAAGAACTTTTAAATTTGGATGAGTGGGTTTGACGATACTGTCTTAAATACAAACGCATTCACAAACATTTACCTTTTTATAAAGTAACATTTTTATAGTACAGTTTATACAACGTGTAATTTAAAGGGTATATACATACCAAGTGCACGGCTTCTTTGCATGATAATAAACGATACGGCAAGGGTTTTCTAATCCTATGTGTACATGTGTGAAGCATATTAGAAATTTCAATACATTGATACCAGAGACCGAATTTTTCAAATTAAGAAGAACGAAGAGAATTATCGTTTTATTGGCAAGTGACGTAGAAAGTGATGACCCTCATAGTGCTGTGACACGTTTGTTATTACTGGTATTCAAGAAACATATGAAACCAATAATTTGGGGTCAATTCTGTGAGTCACTTATTTTGAGCTGAAACTTTGCATAGAGACTCCATATCAGATGTTGTCTTCAGTCCTTTTGGATAGATATGGGGTTTCCGACTAACTAAGATTTTTCCAACAAACTTATCCTTCTTTTTTACTTTGTACATACCCATTTCATTTGCCAATATAAATACGCCTTAATACCACCAACTTTTGCCACAAACATTGGCAACCAATGTCGTACTCTATAATGTTTTATTTTATATTACTTTCTGGTTCTTTACACTAGGGCTGTCTCAAAAAAAAAGGGAAAACAGGAATAAATCGCGCTATGAAACGAAAACCATAATTTTAGGCTTCATTGATCTTGAATTTTCCCTTGATATATATTTATGAGAGTTATTCATGTTTATAGAAGTCATAGAAAATTTCAAAGAGAATTTTTGCGGTTTGAAATACACTTTGTATGCTGGTTGAGAAGGTATTTGTTTTGTATAAATATACAAATAAAAAACTTTTTAATCTTTTTATATACACCGTGTTATTTTAGTCGTCTTACAACGGCAGCCCACTTCATGTATCCAAAGACTAGTAAACATCCATTTAAAAAAAAATCATATTTATGAGCATTTGAATAACTTAAAATTGGAAATAATATTTATTATTATGACGTTGTTGTGAGCTAGGGTAAGTAACCCCGGGCACGCCGCAATTGCGGCGGTAAGACCCCTCTTTGAGGAGTGGCTAGATCGGCGTCACGGCGTCCTGACCTACCGCATGACGCAGGTCCTCACCGGACACGGAAGTTTCGGGAGGTACCTGTGTCTGATGGGAAAGGAGGAAACGCCTGGGTGTCACCACTGCGAGGGTCGCCCTGAGGACACCGTAGAGCACACGGTGCAAGACTGCCCCGCCTGGGCAGAGCACCGACGTGTCCTCACGGCGGCGATAGGCGAAGACCTCTCGCGCCCGGCCTTGGTCGAGGCCATGCTGCGGGGCGAGAGGGAGTGGGAAGCGGTCGCTTCCTTCTGCGAAGCAGTCATGCTTTCGAAGGAGGAGGCGGGCCGCGTGAGGGAGAGGATGGCGTCCTCCCTCCAGCCCAACCGCAGTGGTAGACGCCCACGGCGTCGGACGTCGGCCGACGATCTCCGGCCACCGTAGGCGCGGGCATGCGGACAGCGAGTAAAGGGCAACTCGCTGTCCGACCATGGACCATGCCCGGGTCGACGGCGCGTCGTGTTCCACGCGCGCCTCAAAGAGCGTCAGCAACATGACGAGGCCCCCTCTGCAGAGGGCCGAAGCCCGCCGGGGTCGTGGGACTCATCCCGTTACCGTGGCCCCGGTATGTAAAGGGTTATTGAAGGAACACCGTGGATTTTAGTCAGTAAAAGTCTGACAGTCCCTCCCACCCTGCCCGGAGTGGGAGGACTTATTTGATAATTTTACCACGTTAAAAAAAAAAAAAAAAAAAAAAAAAAAAAAAAAAAAAAAAAAGGGTAAGTAACCTCTGATAAAGATGTCACCGCTCTTCCATGCCGGCCTTGGAAAATAAGGCTCGGTCCCCGCCCGCAATAGGATGTTTCAAACTACGTCATAATAATAAATAATATTTTCAATTATAAATTATTCAGATGTTTTATTTTTTTTAATGAATGTTTACTAGTCATTGGATACATGAAGTGAGCTGCCGTTGTAAGATAACTAAAATAACAGGGTGTATTAAAATGGGTTGCTGTTCGTTAGTCTCGCTAAAACTAGAGAACGGGTAGACCTATTTCATTAATTCATTTTGTATCGTATTTCCTCTCATACAAGGAAGGTTTAAAAGGTGAGAAAATATAAAAAAAGAATGCGGTGTGTAGTACGCCGGGTCAGCTAGTGTGTATTTATTATTGAGTATGTAGGAACAAGTAAGTAGTAGATTGAGTGGATGACTTCTGTTGATTCTTTGGATTATAATATTTGTATGCTTTTGGCATGTGATTATTCTCGTAATATTCGCAAGTATTGCTTTTTTATATTTGATAGGCTTGCTTTTGACCATAATCTCACCTGATGTTAAGCGATGATGTGGTCGAAGATGAAGCACGCTTGCCTAGAAGTAACCTATTCACTCTTGACTTAAAGACTCTCAGGTTATAACTATCAGGAAACACAGACTCCGGCAGGGAATTCCACTCCTTAGCCGTACGCACAATGAAAGTATTCCCAAAACGTTTCGTGCGTATGGGTGGGATGTCCACCATGTAACGATGGTGCATCGCCGTTTGTCTTGTAGTCCGATGATGGAATGGGCTTGGTGGAATAAGACTGTGCAATTCCATCGCACACACACATAGAAAACTGACAGGCTTGCAACACATCGCCGATGTACTAGGCTCTGGAGCCTTGTCTCGACCAGTTCCTCGTTGCCGATGAGCCTTTTGGCCCGTTTCTCTATAGACTCTAGTGCATCAAGCTGGTATTTGGCAGATCCGTCCCAGAGATGAGAGCAGTACTCCATACACGACCGATTGTGTTATACTCGCGGCTGTATTACCCCAAAAAGAATGCGATTTTTTTTGTCTCGTTTTCTTCAATATCTGCTTAGCTTTTTCCAAACTATGGTCGGCTTCCAGCCTATCCGAATTCAGCTGAGTAATAGTGTTTTACATGGAGACCAGTGACAGATTTACTGGCTTCTGACTACCCGTAATGACTGTCAAAGATGTCCTAATGACTGCCAGGAACAATGGCTTAACGTGCTTTCCGAAGCACAAGGGTACCACACTGCCGACATTCAAACTCGGAGCTACTACTGAGAAATCCATTACAGAAAAACCCAAATTTAATTTTCATGCTTAGATTCTATAGATATTGAGATGTGTAGTTGATCTACGAGTAGGTAAGTATTGTTTGCTGTTTATAAAATATACATATGTGTTCACTTTAAGTTTTGACGTGACAACGTGTCATAATTCGATGTAGCTGGCTGCACGCACGAAAATATATGACTCATGCGGCGTTACCTCGCTCTGAGGCGTTCCTTTGAACTTGCACTTCAATGGAACGCCTCAGAGCGAGGTACGCGAGCGCGGAACGAGCGACTAAGAGGCACAATCGGCCTCCGCGTTCGGCAGCGTTCGACATCTGTCTCTCTCCTACTTGAGTGAGCGATGCGTCCGCGTGGACAGCTGCTATACAATAATACATTTACATGTTCTCGTCAAGTATCAAGTATGAAGTGCAGTGAAAAGTGAATGTGGTGCCATTTGTTTATAGCAACGATAATTGCGGCGATAAAGGTAATGATTCTTTCGATATTAAATATATGTTCAGTGATATATTGTCGAATAAAAATTGTAAAACAATTGCTCAAAGCACATTCATACTTGTAAAAACTATGTACATTGTAAAAAAAAATGACATATTTGTATATATGCGTACAAATAAATGTAACTTGATCAATTCAATAGTGATTTCCATTTACTTCCTTCTCTATATCCATACAAAATATCTATCAAACAAATAAAATTAAAATTTTCTTTTGAAAAATGCAACCATTCCATCAGTATTTTCTTATGACGTTGTCACGTTCAACTATCGTCAGTAAACCGACTTTACAGACAACCAACTTTTTTTTATTTTTATGGCTCACTGTTTACTCTATTATACTCCTGGTTTATTGTAGCTTCCATACATCTATACTCTATACTTATAATATTATAAAGCTGAAGAGTTTGTTTGTTTGTTTGTTTGCTTGAACGCGCTAATCTCAGGAACTACGGTTCTGATTTGAAAAATTCTTTCAGTGTTAGATAGCCCATTTATCGAGGAAGGCTATAGGCTATATATCATCACGCTAAGACAAATAGGAGCGGAGCACTAATGAAGAATGTTTCAAAATCGGGGGATATTTTTTTCCACGCGGACGAAGTCGCGGGCGGAATGTTAAATAAATAAAGAATTAGAGGGAACAATATATGCATCAGATACGCGCAAAACGGTAATGGCTCAGCATAATGCTATGCCACCATACGAGATAATGACACTCCGTTGGTTGGTGGATGATGGCTGGTCTTATATTTCGTGGAAATAATTGTGGTTGTATTGTGTCATTTTTGTTATTATTATGGTGGTGTTAATTGTATTTAATTGAAATGTGTTTTTTTGTGACTCGACCAGTCTGCCAATTAGACTCTTGGCCCGTTTCTCGATAGACTAGAGCGTATCTGGTATTTAGCAGATTCGTCTTAGAGATGAGAATAGTACTCCACACATGATCGAACTTGCGCTTGATAGTGGTACGAGGAAAATGAATTGCTTTTTATAAACGTGTTTTTTAAATTAAAATTTGCTCTTTGTACCAATAATATTTTATTTGACTTTTATTTTAGACTTTACCTGATGGACTATAATAAATCAACATCCTTAAGAACTTCTCCTTATAAAACCTATGAGCTTTGCATTTTATAGAATGACTAGGTGCTATATTCAATGATTAAATTATGCCCTTGGTCGGTATAATAATAGATAAATATGTATAATTTTATATGACCTCGATGAAACTGGCGCGTATAGTAAATTTATAACAGAGTCTGACAACAAATGTATGACAACAAATATATTGAAGTGAAGATATAATCATTAAATAAATAAGTAATGATAATGACCCAATTGCCAGTAAAGTGGTGTTAGATAATATTTTTTTCCCTTTTCGTCAACAATTGACTGTTTCATTATCGTCGTTGCTACTCAGACACAACATTTCCAACAAATATGTCTCCATTAAAATGGTTGAAGTATTTACAGTTTGTAGAGAAACTCCTGGGGATATACAGGAATTATTGTATCGAGAAAACTAGGATGAAATGCTTTATTAAATTCCAAATATTCGCCCAGTCACTACTACATACTACGCTCTTAATAAATGAATTATTATATATGCGGGTGGCGACAGAAGGCCATGGAATAATTACGCTAACATTTATATCTTTCTCTACTTTAGCTGGTTTAAACTCTATTTCATGTACCGTGACTGGTTTATACTTCAGCCGTGACTTCATCTCTTATTATAAAAGCGTCAGTGCTGTTTCTGAATACTTCAAGGACGATAAGCAGTTGGTGTGTTCTCTAAAGAGAGCAATCTGCATCAGTACAACAATCAATATTATAATTTTCATGTTTGCTACATTCAAAACAACGCAAACGTTATTCATAGTCACACCTTCACGTCCGATACTCTATGTGGTCCTAATTTTAATATCGCAAATTATTATAAGAGGTTCTATGATGTTTAATCTTTTAATGATGTTTGCTGCTGTAGTTATCGTGGCTCTTTTGTTTAAAAGCTTAAGTTCATCGATATCAGCTGCTCAGGAGAGAGTAGGGCGTTCTGATAATAGTTCGGATAAACAATATGATATCACACCGGAGAAGATTCGAGAGTGGGTTGAGCTGTACAGGGATCTAGCAAACTGCTGTGAGACAGTGTCGCGTTGTTTCGGACGTCAGGTTGTTTCTTCTACTTGGTTTCATACAACGTAGATGCTGTCTAGAGCTTTTGATAAAGTTTATTAGTAAAACGTAAATGTTCGTTTTGTTCCAGTATTTCTTTTCACTGATTTTGGCGGTAATACATTTAATTTTGATGACGTTTCAAATGTTGTACAATTATCTGACTCAAGTAAGTACTACCACTTTTTTTTGTAGAGCAAAGTACCCCTGAGTGTATTTTTTTTCCTTTGTCATAAAATAGTTAACTAAAACAAAAGACAAATAAATGAATTTCCTATTTTACTGACCTCAAATTGTTTTCGATAATAATATTTTCAAATATTTCAACGGACGAAATCAAACAGTTATAAAATCCGCTTCACGGCGCACAGACGGGTATAGGCTCTAAAATGCGGTCAAAAATCAGTTTTAAAAAGGTCCCACTTCCTAGAAATTGGCCTTACCTGCCGATACCTAAGGTATTGAGGAACAATGGGTGGTCATGTTTTTTACTCGACTCTTGTCAGAACACACGTAGTCAGACGATTTTCGACTGCGCTGTTGGTGACACGTTTATTTTTGTAGTGAGTGTTTGTAAAGTTACTAATTTTCATCAATTGAAAAAATAGATAACTTCAGTTTCCACTGAAGGTTTTCATCATGGATATTAAAGAAGCAGGTATATGTTATTCAAATAAATTGTTATTTCTAAAATAATTTGTTTCTATCTAGAGTTATGGCGTTTTTGTATAACTGCATTATTTTTCACTTATCATTCTCAGAATTAAATTCAGAAAATGCAAAAAGTAGGATAATCGGGCGTTATTGGATTCTATTTCGCTTATGGTATGATAGGATATATATTTGTGATATATTATGGAGAAGAACAAATTGCTACTTTTTGCCCCTTTTATGGATTTCCCTATTTGATGTGTTAAGAGCTCCATAAAACAAACTTTGTTTTACGGTTGTGATTATATTTTTGGATTTTAATTGTTCTAGGAACGTCAGGGGCTCGAGTATTAACGCGAATGGATATTTACAACATGATTCATAATTCTTCTTACTTAAGAAGAATTATATTATTTACGACTAAAAAACTTGAAGAGATTGAAGGAAATTTAATAAATGACTCTTCTTTCGATGTCGAAAGAAGAAAAGCTTTTCGTCGTAAATTTGCGACATTCAAGCATGATTTTAAGTCAAGATGGCTAGCAGCAAACAGGAATAAACAGATTAAAAAAAAAAACAACGAATAATGGCTTCAAGGCACTCTTGAAATACCTCGAAAAAGACCTCCTAGCGGTAATACAGGGTGCCCAGAAAAATACTTTGAGTATTTGTCTGAACGAAGCAAACGCAAGAAAACTGAGAATCTTCTTGAAACCCACGAAGCTCCAGCGCTATTATATGCCGGTCAAATGGCACTTCCAGAGCGTGGAGATATTGATGAAGCAAATTTTGTGAAGGAAATTACAGAATCATCGACACGTGGCCGTGGACATGAATACCGCATCGCGTTGCGTAATAGTGACACGTCATCATTACCAGCAACACAATTAACACCAACTGTAGCGTTATCTATGTTTGTCGAAGCTAATTTAACAAGGAGACAGTACGATATAGTGCGTGATTCAAATAAAAAGTTCTATCCTTGCTACACCATCCTCCAAAAAGAAAAAAAGCAATGCTATCCAGATCCTGAAAGCATCACCATATCTGAGACCTGTGCTGAAATAAAATTGCAAGCATTGCTAGACCACACAGCTAAGCGATTGTTACTATATTTAGAGGAAGTTATTTCTACTTTATCGGTAGAGGAGTTGTCATCGCTTGAACTTATATATAAGTGGGGGTGTGATGGATCACAACAAGCTGAATATAAGCAAAAGTTTGAGAACTCAGCAAGCAATACAGATGCTAATATATTTCAGTCAAGTTTTGAGCCTGTACAATTAGTTTTCAAGCGCAACAATGACTCTAGTTCTGATAAGAAAAGTGAAAATGTCATTTGGCGCAGCAACACTCCATCTTCACACAGATTTTGCAGGCCAATGAGGATAAGATTTATCAAAGAAACTCCTGAAATAACGAAAGAAGAAATTAAGAATTTTGAAGACCAAATTAAAGATTTTAATATTACCAAATTAACAAGTGCTGGAATCGAAGTTTCAGTCAAACATAACTTATTATTCACAATTATTGATGGTAAGGTATGTAATGCTGCCACAGATACTAAATCTACAACGAGGTGTTATCTCTGCAAATTAACTTCAACAGATTTTAACAATCTCGATAAAGTGAGGAGCTCAGAGGTAGCCACAGAAAATTTTAAATTTGGGCTTTCAATTCTTCATGCTAGAATCAAATTCTTCGAAAGCCTTCTTTATATTGCATATAAGATTCTTGTAGGGAAGTGGAAAATTAGGTCGCAAGAAGGAAAAGACATTGTTAAAACAAAAAAGCAAGAAATCCAAGAAAGGTTTCGAGAAGAACTTGGTCTTTTGGTTGATATTCCAAAAGCTGGTTTTGGCAATACCAATGATGGAAATACGAGTAGGAGATTTTCCGAATGTTCTGCAGAGGCTTCCACTATAACTGGAATCAATGAGGAATTGATAAAAAGGTTTGCCACAATTTTAGAAGTCATTTCGAGTGGATACGACATAAATATAGAAAAGTTTTCTTCATACTGTGATAGTACTGTAGGACTTTATATTAGCTTATACAGCCAGCATCCGTTGACACCCACTCTACACAAAGTGTTGATGCACGGGCCACTCATTGAGAAAAACGCTCTGATGCCAATTGGAACTTTGTCAGAAAAGCAGCAGAAGTTAGGAACAAGCATTTTCGAGATTACAGGGAAATTATACACGAAAGTTTTCCCGTGAAGACTGTAATATCTCTATTACTACTATCCTGAATAGGCTGCTGCTCACATCAGACACGTATCTGAGTTCAATTAGGCCAAGACCTAAGAAAAGTTCCAAACATTTCTTTTGCCGAAGAGGTAAAAACCTCTTCGGCAAAAGAAATGTTACTGCCATTTCACGACACGACACTTGACAGTAGTGCCTCGGACAAAGAAAATAAAGATTAGGAGTACTTATCATACGTATTTATAGTTGCTTTTTAAAGTTCGATAAAATGAAATACAAGAATTTGACATATTTTTTTATTTACCTTTTCTCAAACACCCTATATACCTTTCCATTTGATATTTTTCATCAACTAGGTTCCAAATCATGATTTTTCAATAAATTTGGCTAAATAAGCACCGAAATGTTAAAAAAATATAGTTAAATAATTTTGACCACGTTTTAGTGTCTAATACCCGTCTGTGCGGCGTTCAAATTAAAATATTCGGCGTTTTTATAAAAAAAAAAAAAACTATTGAATACGGTAAATTCATTTTAATAACGTAGCTAAAATGAAGAACTTCTAATGAAGTCGTGGAGCTGGTAGAATGAAAATCCAGAACTTCTATAGATGACTTTCTTCAGGAAAATATCTAGTTTTAATTCCGCCAAAAATTAGATGCTGTGCCGCGGAATAGTCGACGAGTCAACATCCACTAAAGATGCTCCGTGGAGGTGCCACGTGTCGAATGTGGTTTGTTTGCATGTCTTTTATTGCATTCCTTTGCATGTGCATATAAATAACTGCTTGCGGGACTGGGTACTACATACTGCATGCAAGATATCTTGTTTTTGGCGGAATTAACACTAGATATTTTCCTCAGGTATTAGTTTGGTACGAATTTACGCAAAGTAACGCCTGATTCCAAAATGTTATCTTATCGGTTACGGTTGACAATGCATAATAAGCTAAGTTACGTCATTTTAAACCTATTATGGAGGACGATCCAAAATGTCGGATGACCCAAGATGGCGGACTAGTTATTTTTTGTATAAGGCTGCGAAGAATACGCAAAAAATAAAAAAATTAACTTGTTTTAAAATATTATATATTTTGAATATTACATTTTATTCTTATTGCAGTTAGCTGACAGCACCGATTGTGTGAAAATGGTTTTCGTCATATTAGGTTTCTTAACAGTGATGGTTATGCCATTAATTGCTGGGCAAATGGTTACCAACCAAAAAGTGCATTTCCACCGAGTGTTAGTTCGACTTTACAATACAATGAACAGCGGTAAAAAGCTTTTTTTTAATATTACTAGCTATAGTAATCATTAATATTACAATACAATTTCAATGTAATTAATTAAATATTATAGGTCTGTAGTAGGTACTGAGCTTCGAAGTTTATAATAAAACTAGTATTTGCGTGTTACGCGAGGTGCAAGCACCACGCGTGCTTGTGAGAAAAAAAAAAATGGGGGGGGGGGGGGGTTGATGGGGGGGGTTTGCACAATTATTTCGACTAAAGCATTGCCCCTCTAAATGAAACTGAAAAAAAAAAATGTTCCAAGTCTCTTACTTTCCGAGATCCGCCTAAAGGGGGTGAGAAGGGGGGCAAGGGGGGCGACTTTGAAAAATGGTTTTTACTTGACCGAGCCTCCTCTATTTTTTTTATTTATTTTTTTTATTACCGATGGGCCCACTCTTGACCTCGATCTCGCCTGATGGTAAGCGATAGATGAGGTCTAAGATGGGACGAGCGAGCCCAGAAGATGCCTATTTACTCGTGCTTTAAAGGCTGAAAGGTCATAAGTGGCAGGGAACACAGAATCTGGCAGAGAATTCCACAGCTTGGCTGTGCGCACAATAAATGTGGAAGAGAAGCGCTTGGTACGACAAGACGGTATATTAACCAAGTGTGGGTGGTACCCAGCCGTGCGTCTGGTAGACCGGTAGTGAAAGGGAGATGGAGGAATCAGGTCATGGAGCTCCTGCGCACACTCCCCGAAGTACAATCTGTAGAAAACCGACAGGCAAGCAACGGTTCGCCGATGAGCCAGGCTATGAAGCTTGTCAACCAGCACCTCGTCGCCTATAAGCCTTTTAGCTCTGCGCTCGATCGAGTCTAATGCAGCAAGCTGGTACTTTGCAGAGCCATCCCACAAGTGACTGCAATACTCCACGCAAGAACGGACCTGTGCTTTATACAGATTTAGAAGCTGTCCAGGCGTAAAGTACCGCCTCACCTTGTGTAGGATTCCCAGCTTTTTTGCTGCAGTCTGAGCTCTGGACTCGATGGTTGAGCCGAAGTTGAGGTCTGACGTCAACTCCATGCCCAAAAGCTCCAGGCGACTGGTAACTGGCACAGATGTACTTCGGAAAGTAGGGGTCAATTCAAATGGGCTCCTTTTAGCGCTGAAAAGACAAGCCTGTGTTTTCAGAGCATTGAATTTGACCAGATTGTCGTCACCCCATTGGGAAACGAGATTTAAGGTCAAATTTATGCGCTCTACCATGGCCTTTCTGAGAGTGGCAATTTCGTCCCTGTCAGCTCTAGAACTTGATAAGTATCTTTCTGAGTCTGTGCTGTCATCCGCGTACCCAACTGCTCCCAGCTGAAGTAGGTCATTGATATGCAGCAGAAAAAGAGTCGCAGAAAGAACATACCCTTGAGGAACACCGGCATTAATTGCCATAAGATCCGATGAGCAGCCATCGATGACCACTCGGATCAACCGCTCACTCAAGAAGTCGGAAATCCAGTTGCATAAGCCAGCAGGGACACCAAACGCGGGAAGCTTGCTTTGCAGACTAGCGTGCCAGACCCTGTCAAAGGCCTTTGAGATGTCGAGGGATACCGCAAGGGCTTCACCGTGTTTCTCAATGGCCTCGCCCCAACAGTGCGTGACATACACAAGAAGATCTCCGGTGGACCGACCACGGCGAAAGCCATACTGGTGGTCACTAAGGAGCTCATTGTCTTCAAGGTATGCCAGCAACTTGTTGTTGAGTACCGTTTCCATTACTTTACACAGTATGGAGGTTAAGGCGATTGGTCTATAATTGGCAGGATCGGCACGGCTCCCCTTTTTGGGTACAGGTTGCACATTAGCAAGCTTCCAGGACACTGGCACCACTCCGGTTTTGAGGGAAAGGCGATACAGGCGAGTCAGTACAGGTGACAACTCTGGAGCACAACTTTTTAGGACTCTGGCAGGTATTCCGTCCGGCCCACTGGCCTTGTTCACGTCCAGACTACAAAGGGCTTTACGGACCTCTATACGAATCCGTAAAAAAAAAATACGCGTCTCGTAGTTTCCGAGATACGATAGGGAGGGGGGAGAAGGGGGGTGAAAAGGGGAGGTTTGGCACTTTTCCCGTAGGTTTGAGAGTTAGTTGTTTACGAATCTGTCAAAATATACCCACCTCCCCATCCACCATCTGGGAGAACAATTATGTCAATGATTCAGTGAGTCAGTCAGTGAGTGGTAATTTAGCTTTATATAGTATAATAATCTCTAATTCCCAATTATCAAGCTCTAATCTATCTATTGTACCGAACTTCATTAAAATCGATGGATTAGTTTATGTGTGAAAGGGTAACAGGCAGGCAGACAGAATTGCTTTCGCATGTATAATATTAGTAGGGATGAGTAACTTAGTACTTATATTAGTACATAGCTATGCCACGCTGTTTCACCCGCGTTAATTTGTGGAAAATCCTACAAAATAATATATTCCATTACTTTAAGTTTACTAGTTAGTACATTACTTTAAGAAGCTACGTTATCTCGCAGAGCTACCAGCGAGCAGCACCAGCAGGCCAGCGCGCGTACTTAGCATTACTTTGTTGCGGAGTTATTTTAAAACTATGATATCTCCCGATAATCATTGAATTCAAATGACGTCAATGGCATTTTATTCAAAGTAAAATACTTGTAACGTAAAACGTATGTATTTGGATAAGGATTAATATCATGTTCATTAAAAGACCTTCGAAAATAATTCATTATTTTAGAACACATTAGGAAAAAGATAGACACTCGTAATATGCTGTCACTGAAAGAGTAATCATCCTCACAAACTTTAGCATTTATAACATTAGTAATATTAGGAAGAAAGAAGTCAGATAGATTTGTAAAAATTGGCCAAGTGCGAGTCAGACTCGCCCATGAAGGGTTCCGTAGTAACTATAATAATATAATATAATATGTATATTTATTTGACGAATTAAAAAAAAACCTTAAAAATTTCTTAAAACTAGCTTAGTTACATTTTTACAACTACGCTAAATAACTTTGTTTTTCATAGTGTTTGTATAAATTACAAAGTTATATTTGCGGTTTTAGAAAATATACTGTTTCTCAAAAACTGCTGACCCGATTTCGTTCAAACCAATTTTGGTTGAAAGTTTACATTAAGATCTACAGACATATATATTTTTTTAGATTTTTCACTCCATTATTATAGAAGTTAGAGGGGGAGACACACACATTTTACCACTTTGGAATCTTACAACTTTTAAACGATTGACTTTATGAAGAAGTGGTTTTAGAAACCCGTTTATCATTTTTAAAGACCTGTCTATAGATACTACACACACATAGGATTCATGAAAAAAAAAATCAGTTCTAGTTCCATGTATGGGGACCCCCTTTTATTTTAAGTATTTTTTATTTTTTTTTCTTTTAAAATCGGAAAGTGGATCACAGAATACATCTACTTACTAAGTTTCAAATGTATAGTCTCAATAGTTTCGGAATATAAAGGCTGTGACATACGGACGGACGGTCAGACAGCCAGACAGACAGACAGACGGACAGACATATCGAAACTATAAGGGTTCCATTTTTTGCCATTCGGCTACGGAACCCTAAAAATAATTGTCGTGTAACCACAAAAAAATAATTTTAGTTTCAGATGAAGCTGAAGTGAAACTGGTGAAGGATTTTATTCGTCTGATAAAGAAGAATCCTACAGAAATCAAGTTATCGTCCAAGCTGTCCGCCGGAGCGTACATGTTGCCTGTGATCATGTCGCTGGCTGTTAACCACGTCATCGTCATGCTGCAGTTCAACCATGTCATTTAGATTTATCAATAAATACCATTCATATCATTCATACAGGTCAAAATTCCTTCATAATAATCACCTTACCTACTATAAAAAGGTACTATGACAGTAATCACCTTTATTATTTTTATGGCATCATCCTGATTTAGAACCTGGGATTTAGAAGAAAGTTTTATACAACGTGTAATTTAAAGGGTATATACACACCAAATGCACGGCTTCTTTAGATGATAACAAACGATATGGTAAGGGTTTTGTAATCCTATGTCTACATGTGTGGAACTTATTACAAATTTCAATACATTGATACCAGTGACCAAAATTTTCAAATAAAGAAGAACGAACAGAATTATCATGTTATTGGCAAGTGACGTGAAAGTTATTGACCCTTGTAGTGCTGTGACACGTTTGTTATGATTGTTATTCAAGAAACATATGAAACCGATAATTTGGTATCAATTCTTTAAGTCACTTACTTTGAGCTGCATCTGTGCATAGAGACTCCATACCGGATGTTGTCTTCAGCCCTTTTGGATAGATATGGGGTTTCCGTTACACGTTGTATATTCGTCAAATTGGATCTGAAATTCTGAATGTTTTAATAGTAATTTGCTTTGAAGTTCAAACAGAGCATTTTGATTATTAAGAATTGTTTTAACATTCTGTTTAATAGCCTGAATATCCTCTTGTATATGCTCTATTTGCATATCTTGATTGAAGAATAAAATGTTGTGATCATCTATGTCTTCAGTGACTAGGTTGATTTCTTGTGTGAACGATTTTGGTTCCTGACTTTGATCTATATTAACGGCTGGCACATAATTATAACTTTCATCTGGTATTATGGTTAGTTGTTGAGGCATAGAAGCAGTACTGGCTTCTTGGTCATAATTCTGAAATATAATATGTAACTTCTACATTATCAAATTCGAATTAGCAACTTAGAGTAAAAGATAGATGGAAACCCCATATCTATCCAAAGGGGCTAAAGATAACATCTGGTATGGAGTTTCTATGCACAGTTTCAGCTCAAAATACGTGACACAAAGAACTGATACCAAATTATCGGTTTCATATGTTTCTTGAATACCAATCATAACAAATGTGTCACAGCACTACGAGGGTCAATAACTTTCCACGTGACTTGCCAATAACACGGTGATTCACTTCGTTTTTCTTAGTTTGAAAATTCTGCCTCTGGTATCAATGTATTGAAATTTCTAATATACTTCATACATGTAGACATAGGATTATAAAACCTTTGCCATATCGTTTATTATCATCCAAAGAAACCGTGCACTTGGTACATACCTATATACCTATATACCCTTACACATATACCCTTTAAATTACACGTTGTATAAATAAATTAACTTTGGATTACTGTCATTGATCCGTAGATTGACTATCATCAGCTCCCAAAATCCCCATTAATTCGTCATTGTCGACCAAAGCTCTTGGACGACCACCGGGTTCTTTATTCAGGATGAAATTTCCTGAACGGATGCGGGCTTGTACTTATACTGCACGCAGCGACGACAACGACGCATTGCTGCCACGATGCACGGTACTGATATTATTAAAACAGAATGCTAACCATTCAACAAATTACATACTTTGAATTTCTTGTTTTAAAATAAAATTAATTTGAAATTAGAATTCATAGCCAAAAAATATTATCATGATTTGAAATGGCCAGTACGACAAAACGGCATTTTTATAGGTAAGGCTTTGTTATTAAAATCAAAAGTTTAAAGAGTATAAGTATAAGTAGTAGTCGCGCCGAAATTTTCTCCCGAGTACTTTATCAGGAAAAAAACACAGCCTTCCTTCTTATGCGGTCGGGTAAAAACTAGAAATCGCGCGGGGCTTTCGAACCCAGTACTTTCGAAGTGCGTTCAAACAAACAAACTTTTCCTCGCCTTCCGAAGAATAGGGCCCGCGCACATTCGATAGAATCGCTAATGAGGCAAGATGTTGACGGAGTCGGCTTATGTCTATGCTAACGTGCAGGCGTCAACTTTTGCGCAAAAAGTGTCGCAAAACCATTATAATTATTAATTAGTTCTAGTTTTTAAGTATAAATAGCATTGTAATTTGTATGCTGACATATTACTGCTTCCTTCGCCTGAACAGTAAGTAAACTTTGTCGCTCAGAATTTTATTTCATCGCCTTATACTAAATCGCTTCGCTAACTAATGTATATAGCTGCCTAGATAATTGAAAGTAGTATATTAATTTTAATATAACGGAGTCTTATACTACTTCAGTATCAATTATTTAAGTAAAATTATTTGCCAGAATTGATTTCCGCACGTCGTATTTTAAGGCAACCACTGAAAACTAGCGCCGGTGTGCTGTGGGCCCATGGCATAGCATAATGCTGAGTTATAGCCTTGTTGCCATGGGCACGACGTGCATTTGCCTTGTTTTTGTTGTTTATTTTTTCTTCGTAAATTGTAAATATCTAAATCTTTGCCCTTATCTACAACCATAATTATAAGTAGCAATTATTAACTCTATTTTTAAGGAACTTAAATAAGTTTTTAATATTGTTAGCATGTCGTTTATCTGTGATAGAATGGCTAGGTGAATGAAATTATATCCTTAGTCGGTGTAATAATAGAAAATTATGTATAATTATATACGACCTCGGTGAAACTGGCGCGTATTGTATATTTTATAACAGAGTCGTAACTATGACAACAAATATATTGAAGTGAAAATATAATCATTAAATAAATAAGTAATGACCCACTTACCAGTAAAGTGGTTTTAGATAATATTTTTCCCTTCTCGTCAACAAATGACTGTCTCATTATCGTCGTTGCTACTCAGACACAACATTTCTAACAAAAATGTCTCCATTAAAGTGGTTGAAATATTTACAGTTTGTAGAGAAACTTCTGGGGATATACAGGAATTATTGTATCGAGAAAACTAGGATGAAATGCTTCATTAAATTCCAAATATTCGCCCAGTCATTACTACATACTACGCTCTTAATAAATGAATTATATATGCGGGTGGAGGCAGAAGGCCATGGAATAATTAAGCTAACATTTATATCTTTCTCTACTTTAGCTTGTTTAAACTCTATTTCATGTACCGTGACTGGTTTATACTTCAGCCGTGACTTCATCTCTTATTATAAAAGCGTCAGTGCTGTTTCTGAATACTTCAAGGACGATAAGCAGTTGGTGTGTTCTCTAAAGAGAGCAATCTGCATCAGTACAACAATCAATATTATTGTTTTCATGTTTGCTACATTCAAAACAACGCAAAATTTATTCATAGTCATACCTTCAAGTCCCATACTCAATGTGGCCCTAATTTTGGCATCGCAAATTATTGTAAGAGGTTCTATGATATTTCATCTTTTAATGATGTTTGCTGCTGTAGATATCGTGGCTCTTTTGTTTAAAAGCTTAAGTTCATCGATATCAGCTGCTCAGAAGAGGGTAGGGCGTTCTGATAATAGTTTGGATAAGCAATATGTTATCACACTGGAGATGATTCGAGAGTGGGTTGAGCTGTACAGGGATCTAGCAAACTGCTGTGAGACAGTGACGCGTTGTTTCGGACGACAGGTTGTTTCTTCTACTTGGTTTCATACAACGTAGATGCTGTCTAGAGCTTTTGATAAAGTTTATTAGTAAAACGTAAATGTTCGTTTTGTTTCAGTATTTCTTTTTATTGATTTTAGCGGTAACACAGTTAATTTTGATGACGTTTCAAATTTTGTACTATTATATAACTCATGTAAGTACTTCAACATTTTTTGTAGAGCAAAGTGTTCTTGAGTGATTTATTTTACTTTTGTTATAAAATACAACCATGCGCAAGCGGTGCACATCCCTGTTGCGCACGGTGCGGGCCAGCCCGAACAGCACCCTGAGCGCTTTCACCGTGGGTTTTGACTGCCAGTACATGTATCACTGTAACATGGTATATGTACGGGCTAATGTGGAAATATTCATTTAATAATACTTATGTTAATTTTTTGTGTGTTTTGTAACTTTTATTTGGTCCACATGTTGACTTTTGAATAAATGAATTGAATTGTAGCTAAAATTAACTTCTAATGAAGTCGTGGCGCTGGTGGCATGTTAATCCAAAATTTCTGTAGATATCCGTAGCGGTGAAAAAGTTAACCCCAACCTATAAGATGACATATTGCAAACACTTCTTGCAAAATGTCATCTTATCGGAAATTTTGCATATACCTTACAGGTTGGGGTCAACTTTTTTCACCGCTACGCACATCTACAGAAGTTAATCTTATCAGGTTCGGGTGACAAAGCATTATAAGCAAAGTTACGTCATTTTAAACCTATTATAGATGACGGCCCAAAATGGCGGATAATCCAAGATGTCGGGCTAGTTATTTTTCTGCGAAGCTGAAAGAATGCGCAAATAATAAAAAAAAAACTTGTTTTAAAATATGTGTTTCGAGTAATAAAATTTATTCTTTTTGCAGATAACTGACAGTACCGATTGTGTGAAAATTGCTTTCATCTTATTAGGTTTCTTAACAGTGACGGTTATGCCATTAATTGCTGGGCAAATGGTCACCAACCAAAAAGTGAAGTTCCACCGAGCGTTAGTTCGACTTTACAATACAATGAACACAGGTAAAAATTTACTAGCTATAGTAATCATTATTATTACAATACAATTTCAAAGTAATTAATTAAATATTATAGGACTGTACTACTGAATTTCCAAGTTTAAAATAAAATTTTTAATTCCCAATTATAATTACTAATATGATAGTAATACAATAAGGTTCTCCAAGGAAATCAAACTCTAATCTATCTAGTGTACCAAACTTCACTAAAATCGATGCGGACAGAATTGCTTTCGCATGTATAATATTAGTAGGGATGAGTAGGTAGCGTAGCGGGAGGTAGGTAGCGGGTGAACCGGTGTTCACCCGCGTTAATTTGTGGAAAAACCTACAAAATAATATATTCCATTACTTTAAGATTTAACTTAGCATTATTTTGTGTTGGAGTTATTTTAAAACTATGATATCTCCTGATATTCTCCTGGTATCCTCACGCATGTACATGTACTCACACTCTACCACACACTCACAATTTCACACAAAATCCCAAACACATCACAACAAACAAAAACAAAAAAAAAAACAAAACAAAATATTTTATTTGTTATAAAGTTTACATATCATGTAGTGATTGGAGCCTACTGTTAAGCTAATAAAGCCTGTATTGGGAGACTCCGCTCTTCCAATCGTTATTTACCATGTGAATGTAAAATTAAGAAGCTGGTTTACTTATACTAATACAAGATCACGTAAACTGTCAATGACATGACACAATCTGAATAATAATATAAAAATAACTACATATTAGTCGCTGAGTGAGCGTGAGTGGATTTTTGGGTATGTCTATGGGGTATGAGTGTATGAGAACCATGCCATGTATTTATACTTTTTGATTGAATGTAAGTAGTGCGTGTGTGTGTGTGTGTGTGTGTGTGTGTGTGTGTGTGTGTGTGTGTGTGGGTGTGTGAGGGTGTGTACGTGTGAGTGTTGTGTGTTTGTCTGTAATGTGCTGTGTTGAGAAATTTGGTTTTTTGTATAATTTGCAGTGTTAAGATGATTTTACTCTAGCAACGACTCCGTATTTTCGTAGATGTTTTTATCCAATTATTAACAATTTTTTTTACAATCACATAGTTTTTCTTCATATATATAAATTTGTTTAATCAGTTTATTATAGAGTTGTGCCGATCTCTTTTTATACTGTCTACTGGCAAATTTAGTCTTTGTATAGGGAACTTCAGCGATTATGTCTTTCCTTCTTCTCAAAGTTAAATTGCGGTCGTAGGGTAGTATTTTGTGTATTTTTAATATGATTTTAACTATATATAATTTTCTGACCGATAGTAAACCACTTTCTTGGAAAAGAGATTGTGTAGGGTATCTAATATTTTTAAAATACATCACTTTTATTAAAGCTCGCTGTCCTCGTTCAATATCGATAAATTTTGTCTTTGCTGCACCCCCCCAAATAGGTATGCAGTATATCAATATAGACTGTACCAGAGCTATGTATATTTCTTTTAGAAGGTTTTTTGGTTTGCCTAGTTCCTTAGGAATATTTTTTGGTACAATATATCTTAATGTCCTGAATATCCAGCTCAATTTTCTGATCCTGGTAGTCACCTGCTCCAGATGAGGATACCAGGAAAGTCTTTGGTCAACAACAACTCACAACACTACAATTTCAACAATTTCAATTTCAATCAACAATTTTGTATGTGATAATCTATCTAATGTTGGACACTGACACATATTATAATCTTCACACTTATGTACCTTTATATTAAAATCTTGTTTTGGTTGAGTGCGATTTGAGATTGCAAAACATATGTAATTCGTTTTGGCTGTGTTCAGAGAGAGCAAATTTTTTTGTAACCATCGGGCTATTAGGGCCATACCCGTCTCTGCACGAAGAGCAACTTCATGCCAGGAATTTCCGGTAAAAACAAATCACAAACACATCTTAATCAACACAGAACATTTATTTTATTCGGAATTTAATTTTAAATAATTTTATTCTATGTACCTAGATAATTTTTGGGTTTCGCTATAATTTTAATGTAACGTAATCTTGATAGATAGATAGATATATTCTTTATTGTACACCATAACAGTAAATCAATAAGGACTTTACAACTAAAAAGGGTGATACAATGGGCGGTCTTATCGCTAAAAGCGATCTTTTATAGATTGATGGATTTGACACAGGAGAAAATAAATACGCGGGTAGTCCACGGCGTACTATTTATCTTTATAAAATATAAAAACAATAAATAAAATTCTCAAAACATATACATATAAATACAAAAAAAAGAAACAAAGACATACATAATAACAACAATTTAAGAAGAGGTATAAAGATCCTTTACCAAGTTTTTGAAAGACGATAGGGTTTGTGCTTGTATTCCATAGCCGTAGCGCTTGAGCTGCGAACGACTTACCATAGTAATTGGTGTTGTGACTCGGTACCGCAAGCCTTAAGTTTTCTGATGATCTCAGAAATTTTGCATGTGTGTCATGAAGGAACTTGAATCGTTCTTTAAGATAATTGGAGGTTTTGGGATTAAACAGAACACTATAAAGCAGAGACAAGATGTGTAAGTTCCGGCAAAGACGTATTGGAAGCCACTTGAGTTTCGTACGAAATTCGGATACGTGATCATATTTGCGCAAGCCAAATATAAATCTAATGCAAAAATTTTGGAGTTTATCAAATTGTGCCTCAGTAAGATCAAGATAACTGACATCAGCGTAGTCAAGGATGGGAAGTAAAAGAGACTGTGCTAGCGCAATTTTAGTAGCAGTTGGTAGAAAGTTACGCAACCGTCTTAGGGAATAGGCAGAAGCAAATAATTTGCGACTGACTTCTTGTAATTGGGGACCCCAACAAAGATATTTGTCAACCCAAACCCCTAGGTTCTTAACCTTCTCGCTTAATGGAATAGCAGTGCCGTTGAAAATAACCTGAGGAAACTGCGACCATTTTACCTTAGGTGCCAACCTAGAACTGCCGACTACAATGACCTGGGTCTTTAACGGGTTAACCTGCAAACCATGTGCCTCACTCCATTCGCAAATTGAAGCCAAGTCCTGGTTTATCATATTTATTGCAGCATTTAAATCAGTATAAGGCGCTTGTCTGTAAATTTGCAAGTCATCAGCATAAAGGTGGTAGGAGGATTGAAGTTTTATGGAAATAGAATTTCTGAATATTGCGAAGAGTAAAGGAGATAACACGCCACCCTGAGGAACACCGGCTGATGTACTACACCAAGAAGAGCAGGACTCATCTATGCAAATACGTTGCCGGCGGCCAAATAGGTAACTATGAAACCAGACAATCGCTGTTGGAGATTCTATATGTTAATATAGCGAAGTATCCTGAGCATGATTTCGAAATCAACGGTATTAAAAGCGTTGCTAAAATCTAGCAAGCAAAGAATCGTCATGTTTCCTTTATCCATGCCCAATTGTATCTCATCCGTAACGCTTACTAAGGCGGAAGTGGTACTATGACCAGGACGAAAACCAGATTGTAAAGGATTCAGCAGACTATTCTTGCAAAGAAAAGAACTAAGCTGATTGTGGACAAGGCGTTCAAGGACTTTAGAGAGAAAAGGTAGGATGGAAATAGGTCGATATTCTGAAAAAGATGTAGCATTCGATTTTTTGGATAGAGGAGTAATTTTGGCCTCTTTCCATATTGATGGAAAGACACCATTGGAAATAGAATAGTTAAGGATATAGGTAAGGATAGGAAGGAATTCGTCGAGGACAGGGAGTATCATCTTCCGACTGACACAATCACTGCGTTGGATGTGATTGAAACTATGCTTTAATTTTAACATCACAATCAGAAAATTGACTAAAATTAAATGCGGAGTGATCCGGAGTTGGAAGATTAGAAAGATAATTTATTGTATTTGCCTTCATTGTCCTATTAGAGGAGGACGAGGATGAGAAGTGTTGATTCAACAGATCAATATCTAAGTCTTTAGGAATCGATTCTTGGCGTGATTTTCCAACTCCCATCGATTTGAGAAATTTCCAGACTTTAGCTGGATCACCGTTTTGTTGTTGTTGTGTTTTGTCTTTTTATTTTGTGTTATTTCATTTTGTTTTATCTTTTCTTTTAATATTTTTGTACCAAGCAAATTCTAATATTGTACCTTAGTTGCATAAAACTTGCTAAATTGTAACATTATTTGAAGAAGTCACTGGCTTCTGAAATACAAGTTTTCTAACCTTGCTTTGGAGGCAGGGTCTCACATCATTGTAACACTGTTTATGCCAATAAAGAATTTTTTATTTATTATTATCTTTCTTTCTTATCGTGTGGGTGGTAAGATCTAAACGACCCCACACACCCTAGTGTCAGAGTTTCTAGACCGCCTCAAGGGCCTCTGACGTGGTCTATTGTGACGACCGCCATCTGGCGACCGGGACCACCAGCTTATACGTGCCTTCCGAAGCACGGAACCATCTTTTTATCAGACAATTAGGTGGTTCATGCCTACAATGTCCTAGCCAAACTGGAAACAACTTTAGAAAGTATGCTTCCCGCGGGAATCAAACCCACGACCACCGGGTCACAAGGCAAACGCCTTAACCACTGGACCAAATCAAATGACGTCATTGGCATTTTATTCAAAACTAGCTTTTGCCCGCGACTTCGTCCGCGTGGAATAGTTAATTTGGGCTAACGTTAAATTTAACCCCGATTTTGAAGCATTCTTCATTGGCGCTCTGCTCCTATTGGCCTTAGCGTAATTTAATTAAAAAATATTTTTTCAATTCGAACCAGTAGTACCTGAGATTATCACGTTCAAACAAACAAACTCTTCAGCCTTATATTTTTAGTATAGATAGCTGTTGCCCGCGACTTCGTCCGCGTTTCCGTCGTTTTTCGTAAAAAAAAGTAGCCTATGTCCTTCCTCACGGTTCAGTGATTTTGATATAACAGACAGATTAACTTTCGTAATTTAGTAGGGAAATATAATATGTCAATCTATAATACTATTGAAAAATATCGCAATACGGAACCGCACAATATTATTGTTAATAGCTGTGCCCGCGACTCCGTCAGCGTAAGTTAATGTATTAGTAATATTGTTTAGATCACGTTCACAGTCATGAGGTTTAAGTACCTATAGAACTAAATTTTATACCTCCGGCCGCGAGACGCGTCGAGCGCGGCGACCGATTCTCAAAAATAATTCTTATAGCATGATTCAGTATTCACGCGCGATGGCTTATTATTAGCGTATTTCATGTATAACTTTGGTGTTTCTATACCGATTTATATGATTCTTTTTTATGGAATAGTTAATAATGTTAACTTTTTCAATTAGGGGTGACTGAGAGTATTATAAACGTAAGAGTAGACAAATATTATAATCAGAAAGCTTCGAACTGCTAAGCTATCGGAAGTTACACGTGTTATTGTGAGTCAACCATAAAAGATAGACATATGCTGTCGTGGGATATTTTTTATATAATTTTAAGGAGAACATTTCCGTCATGGAATGATTTCTGTGTAGCTTTAACCATTAAGGTTGTACACGCGACGGAAGCTTAAAAAATGGTGTAACTTCTCCCGTTTTCCCAACATTTCCCTTCACTGCTCTGCTCCTATTGATTGTAGCGTGATGAAAAGTAATTGTACAAGTTTCGTTAAAATCCGTCGAGTAGTTTTTGTTTCTATAACGGTTATACAGACAGACAGACAGACAAAAATTTTACTGAATTCATTTTTGGCATGAGTATCGATCCCTAATCACCCCCTGATAGTTATTTTGGAAATATATTTCATGTACAGAATTGACCTCTCTACAGATTTATTATAAGTATAGATAAAAGACTTGTAATGTAAAACGTATTTATTTGGATAAAGATTAATATCATGTTCATTAAAAGACCTTCCTAGTTAATTCATTATTTAAGAAGACATTAGGAAAAGATAGACATAATATTATGCTCTCACTGAAAGAGTATTCATCCTCACAGACTTTAGCATTTATAATAATAGTAAGATTAGGAAGAAAGAAGTCAGATAGATTTGTAAACAATAATTGTCGTGTAACCACAAAAAATAATTTTAGTTTCAGATGAAGCTGAAGTGAAATTGGTGAAGGATTTTATTCGTCTGATAAAGAAGAATCCTACAGAAATCAAGTTATCGTCCAAGCTGTCCGCCGGAGCGTACATGTTGCCTGTGATACTGTCGCTGGCTGTCAACCACGTCATCGTCATGCTGCAGTTCAAACATGTTATTTAGATTTATCAATAAATTACATTTATATCATTCATACAGGTCAAAACTCCTTCATAACTTAAAGAACGCTTTCGGTTTCTCTGTGACACACATTCAAGGTCCTTGAGATCATCGAAAAATTTAGAGTTAAGTATCCGTATGCACTCCACTTCTTTCTTCGATAAATCTTTGACTATCCAAGCGGTCCGTTTGTGGAATGCATTACCCATAGATGTCAGGCGTGCTCAAACATTACCTACGTTCAAAAGAATGGTGAAGGAGCATTACCTGTCACTATAATTTTTTCCCCTCCTTTCTCTATTATGAAATTGATATGTATTAGTACATCTATAATGTGTATGTATTTAGTAATATATACATATGTTTATCAGTTGTCTAGTACAGTTGTATAGCACAAGCTCTGCTCAGTTTGGTACTAGATGGCTTTGTGAGAAAGTTGTTAAATAAATATATATTATCTTTCGTGGTATCTGTTTTATATTATTATGTTTAATTAGTATTATGTATGATGTTGAACACTGATAGCTCTTAATCTATGTCTTTAAATTTCTGTCCATCCAAAGGTTTATTTATTTATTTTATTATTTATGTACACACAATAAAATACATTAAGATAAGCATAATTATAATATCTGAGTACAAAGGTACTGCTTAAGAGATTGCCCTGTGCGATAAGACTACCCATTGTATACTAGTTTTATTATTTGTATCCTTAAATGTATTGTAAGGTGGTATGGAAATTACCAATTTATGAGGCGATTTGAAAAATGATTTTTAATTTTAAGTGGATTGTATTCTAAAGGATGGCGGTGTTCGCCTAGAAAGAACTGGATGATGAACGGGTGACCAATTGTGAGGAATCGTCACGCGACACCTGCTCAGAGCAAACTTCGAAGCACTGATTTCTATCACAGGAATGTCTCAGACACTAGATCACTTGTTGACACCTTAGTTCAATCAGTTTTGCTGGAGCGGTTTGTGCTAATAAAGCGGGCAAAATGGCGATGGCGTGCGTGGTGCGCAGTGCCGCGTCTATATCATACGACCATCGGAAGCGGCATCTTCCAACTCACTCCTCCGCGGCAGGCGTGCATTGCGGTAGGGAGGAAAAAAAGGTCTGAACGCCCGTACTGACAAGTACGTCAAAATGAATAAACTATATATGAACGTTAATAAATATTACATCAAGAGATGGCGTTACCAGTAAGGAGTACAATAAATTATCTGGGGGCACGGCAGTTCCCCCGCCAAGTCGAGCAAAAAAGCGGCACGGCCGTACCATCCTTTTCTCGAAGCAGTTCAGGTCATTTTCGACCCCGTATAACTTCGTTGTGGATAAAACCATAAGCCTGAATTTTCAGTAACCAAGCAGGCCTTGTATAAACACGGTATATTTCAAATTTCATTCAATTTGTACCAGTAGTTTAAGAATTATAACGAGTCAAATTTGTTAATTTTGTCAATCACTAACTGACCGATCATCAAAAGTCTAAAGCACTTCTAGCAGACTTCAAATTTAGAATACAATAAATTAGTGTTCATTGTATGAATCAAGGAAAAACTAAAATATTTTTCAATTTCGTTTTTTTTTTAATGATAATAGTCTCGCGTTTGACCACCATCTCACCTGATGGTAAGTGATGATGTGATCGAAGATGGAGCACGATTACTAGAGCGCTAGAGGTAACCTATCTGGAGGCTTCACTCTTGACTTAAAGATCCCAGGTTATACGATGAACTTATAATTAACATGCGACAGCCCAACGATTCTGACTTTGTTGAAATGATTAATAGAATAAGATTAGGTGTGACTACACAAAAAGACTGTGACTTACTCTCGACTAGATTAATAACTCTCAAATCCGATTCAAATGGCGCAAATAAAAAAAAATTAATACAGATTAGTTGAAATAATTGAACACTTCTCGAAACTTTCTAATGATGCCGTTTACTTATTACCTAAAAAAAAACATGTGTCAACAACTAAATACTGCAATGCTTAGATCTCTCCTACATCCTGAAATAAAAATTACAGCTGTAGAAGGCATAGATTGCCCAAATACCTACTAAAAAGAGCTCATGAATGCATAAAAAATATGAAGATGGTGCTTCTATCACTGCGGGCCTGGAAGAGAATATAATTATAAAAATAGCAACAAAAGTCATGCTAAGGCGAAATATTGACGTGAGTCTTGGTTTCATTAATGGTTCTCTCGGTAGAGTGCAAAGGTTGATGCGGAAAATACAAAAGTCATTAAGAAAATATACATTACAAATAGTAATGAACATGTTGTTATGGAGTATCTGAATGTAATTTATTTATAAATCTAAATGACATGGTTGAACTGCAGCATGACGATGACGTAGTTGACAACCAGCGACAGTATCACAGGCAACATGTACACTCCGGCCGGCAACTTGGACGACAACTTGATTTCTGCAGGATTCTTCTTTATCAGACGAATAAAATCCTTCAGCAATTTCACCTCAGCTTCATCTGAAACTAAAGCAAAATTTGTGATTACACGAAAATTCTTGTTTTTAAATCTAAACATGCTGAAGTAGCCAAACAACGATAAAAATGTTTACTAGTTTTAATTGTTCTAAATTCATTATTATATAAAAATATTATCATTTTGCACTCTTTATACATATTAACTTTCACTGTGCCAAAATTCATACTGCATCGTCCGCGCAATTGATGAAAAAGGCATACATTTTGTTTTGCTTCATGTATAATATATATATAGATAAATAATATTAAAGTATCTATCTGTGATTCTGTCTGTCTGTGATAGGATTTCTTCCACGATACTAAAACACAAGCAAACTTTCAGTGTTTTAGAATCTCCGGAATGGTTGAACCGATCTTAATAGGACTTTCACTGGAAGTTAAAGGAGATTAAGGGCAACAACTATTATAAATATATTTAGTAATCTCTAAAAAGGAGTAACTTTGCAAGACTGCACCATATCGGATAATACTTTTTCATGTGTTCGTTATTATCACGATAAAGTTTGTATAAAAGAAACTTCTTGTACTTCGGAGAATGTGTGCAGGAGCTCCACGACCTGATTCCTCCATCTCGCTTTCACTGCCGGTCTATCACATGTACTGCAGACGTATTTCGTGTAACACTAAGCGCTTCTCCTCTACATTTACTGTGCGCACGGCCAAGGTGTGAAATTCTCTGGCAGTTTCTGTGTTTCCACATAACAGTGTGAAGTGAACAGGCACCTTTTAGGTTCGCTCGTAGTCGTTTCATCGTAGACCTCATGTATTGCTTACCATCAGGCGTGATCGACCTGAAGAGCGGGATCATCAGTAAAAAAAAATATCGAACTGAACCAAATATTAGTACGAAGTTTTCCGTGTCAACCATTTTTGTAAAATACGCGTACGCACAACGCGCGATGTGTTTCTGCAAACCACATCAGTGACTGAATCGTATGTAGCCTGGCTTATTCCCCTTAGCCAGGCTACATACGATTGACATATCCCCTGCGTCGCTCCTAAACATTGCGTTCACACAATAAGCCTTACAAATATAACCTTTCTTTTGAGACACCCTGTATAATATAATAAGTCTTACCGCTGATCATTGTATTATAAAGTCGAACCAACACTCGGTGGAGCTTCACTCTTTGGTTTCCTGCCATTTGTCCAGCAATTAATGGCAACATCGTCATTGATGTGTAACCTAATATGAGAATAATAATTTTCACACTGTAGGTGTTGTCAGTTATCTGCAATATTTATTTATTGGTTTACTAACAATCGTATACTTTGAAATAACGGTTTAAGGGTTATTTTCTATTAATCAACTAAAGTTAATTCATTTTGTTTATTCAGTGTTAATAAAAGATAACTTTAAAAATCAATGTTAATTGTTAGTACACACCGGGTGGACATGTGCAAGTTTACCCACTGTTTCATAAATGGACTAACTATTTTATCCCTTAATGTTTTTAGTACTCTCAACTGCATCAGGCTTGAAAGTTATCAGGCTTTTTGGTTGAATTTTATTTAAAAAATGCATTTGACGGAACAGCTCATTTAAAAGAGAGTACTACGCTAGCTCGGCAAATGGATGTGCGCTTAACGCTTATGCGACAAAACTGTACTGCGACTCATCATAGTTCGAATGCACGCTTGTGCGACACACTGAAGATCGACATCACGCTAGTACGATGTCGTACTAGCATGACGTCGATATAAAAAATATGAAGATGGTGCTTCTATCACTGTGGGTCTGGAAGAGAATATAATTATAAAAATAGCAGCAAAAGTCATGCTAAGGCGAAATATTGACGTGAGTCTTGGTTTCATTAATGGTTCTATCGGTAGAGTGCAAAGGTTGATGCGGAAAATACAAAAGTCATTAAGAAAATATACATTTAAATAGTAATGAACATGTTGTTATGGAGTATCTGAATGTAATTTATTTATAAATCTAAATGACATGGTTGAACTGCAGCATGACGATGACGTAGTTGACAACCAGCGACAGTATCACAGGCAACATGTACACTCCGGCCGGCAACTTGGACAACAACTTGATTTCTGCAGGATTCTTCTTTATCAGACGAATAAAATCCTTCAGCAATTTCACCTCAGCTTCATCTGAAACTAAAGCAAAATTTGTGATTACACGAAAATTCTTGTTTTTAAATCTAAACATGCTGAAGTAGCCAAACAACGATAAAAATGTTTACTAGTTTTAATTGTTCTAAATTCATTATTATATAAAAATACTAGTACTCTCGCGGGGCTTCGCTCCCGTGGATTCTATCACGGTAAAAACATAACTCTCCTTTTTTGCAGTCGGGTAAAAAGTAGCCTATAACCTTCCTCAAGCTTCAAGCTACTTCCATACCAAATTTCATCCAAATCCACCCAGTACTTTCGAAGATTAGCGCGTTCAAGCAAACAAACAAACAAACAAACAAACAAACAAACTAACAAACTTTTCCGCTTTATAATATTAGTATAGATTATCATTTTGCACTCTTTATACATATCGACGGTTGAAAGGCTAATTGATCTAAGCGACATTTTTTGCGATATTGAGTTATATACATATTCGGAATCAGCAAATTTTTCTCCATCGTTTGAGTCTGGTTTCAAATTTTTTTGACTACTTTTTTGGCGCTTAGCACCCACTGCAAAACAGGCCTCATTTCTAAGCTCATTGATCTATACGACACAAAATTAGACATATTTGAGGACTCGATGACTTAAGCTATTTTGATTTTTCAAACTTTTATAACGTGTGTCGATTAAGGCATTTGGCTTTTTCGCCATGGTTGTGATTTTGTCGTTTGGCCTATTTTGCAGTAAACCAAAAAAATAAGCTATGTCGTTTGGCCCATTTTGCATTCAATTACATTAAAAAACCGTGTTACTTGAACCATTTTGCATTAAGTTATATTAATTAACTATGTCTCTTGATCCATTAAGCGTCTATTAAGGATAATCAGTAATGTCACTTCGGCTATTTTGAGTAACACTAACTAATAACAATTTATTTGTTGTTTTATTTGGAAAGTGATACTAAAGTACAATGTATTCCATGGTGATACTACTACCTTTTTTTTCTGGATGTAAAAATCATCGAATGACTTCTTCCGCTCTGGGTTAAGCGGAAGGCTGTGTCAGACTTCTACTGACTAAAAATCCACCTGTTCCTTCGGCTGCCCTAAAGTTCCGGGGCCGCGGTATCTCGATAGAACTTTCCCTCAAACCCCGGCAGGCAATGGCCCTATGAGGCCCCGTCACTGGCGTTGACAGCTCCTTTGAACACGACGTGCCACCGACCCGAGCCTGGTCCTTACCGGACGGTGAGCGACCCTGTTCGCCGTCCGCAGGCCCGCGCCTGCGGTGGCCGGAAATCGGCTCGCGATCCCCGACGTCCGGGGCGTCTCCCACGGCGGCTGGGGCGAGAAGGAAGAGGGTTGCCTCTCCCTCGCACGTTCAGTCTCCTCCTTCGCTAGCATGACTGCTTCGCAGAAGGAGGCGACTGCATCCCATTCCCTCTCGCTCTGCACCATGGTCTGAACCAGAGCAGGGCGCGAGAGGTCTCCGCCGTCGACCGCCTCTACGAGGACACGGGGCTACCGCCTCTAGATCCCACGGCAGCAATCCGGCAAGGAGGTTCGTCGTCTCCCCAGAGATCGTGTGGTATCCCCGGATCATCCGGCTAGCCATGACCCTCTAAGACGCGACCAGATGGTGAGCTGATCACCGCAGCAGATTCAGCGAACACAGAGGGGCCCCATAGAAGGCCATGGACCGCACAATCCCCGCATATAGCCTTCGGCAGGAGGCGTTTGGCGTCCCTAGATTGGGTAAGAGCCGCTTGAGTGCATCCCCCGCCCGGTCCAGTCTTGGAGCCAAACGTCGGAAGTGTTCGATGAAGTTCCACCGGCTGTCGAGGACAAGTCCCAGGTACTTCATCGTCGTCTCGACGCCGATGCGAACCCCTCCCACTGTTATTTGGGAACCCGAAGGTGGCGCGTTCCGACGGCCATGAAAACACATGGCCTCGGACTTGTGCAGAGCCACCTCGAGTCCCAGTTGTCTGATCCTTTCTACGACCGTCGCAACCCCTCGCATCGCCACTTCGGCCGCCGCCTGGTGCGACCTTCTATGCGCCAGGACCAGCGTGTCGTCAGTGTAGCAGACTACGCTGACGCCTGTAGGAAGGTTAGCGCGCAACACCCAGTCGTAACTGATGTTCCACAAGGGTGGCCCCAGACTCGATCCCTGTGGGACACCGCATGACATCTCTCGTCGGTTCCACTCTCCTTGGTGACCAGAGTAGATGACGGCCCTGTCCGTCAGGTAGGCCTCAACCACACGACAGAGGTAGGTTGGCATCCGGTAATACCGGAGTGCCTCCCATATGCAATTCCAGGGCAGGGTGTTAAAGGCATTGGCCATGTCGAGAGACACCGCCAAGATGGGCCATCTTGGCGGTGTCTGTCGAGAGCCCTCACATGAATGATTGCATCCACCGTCGAGCGCCCCTTGCGGAAACCAATTTGGCTATCCGCAAAATCCGGCCAACGAGGCGGTTTGCAATAACTGTTTCAAAGATTTTGCCCACTTCGTCGAGCAGCACAATAGGCCGATATGGCACCCCGGGAGCCCCGGTTTCTTGATTAGGACCAGTTTTCCCGTCTTCCAACGAAGCGGGAACTGGTCCCTCTCCAAACATAAGTTAAAGAACCCTAATAGTTGAGGCTCGAGAGGCTCCAAGGCCAGGACCCAGGCTTTGCCAGGGAAGCCGTCGGGTCCCGGGGCGGTATTTTTGGTATTTAGCCCGCGTACCGCCACTCTCAGGTCTACCTCGGTCACTTCTGGAGCGTTGTCGTCACTGTGGCCCGCGTCGGGCACCGCAAGTGGCGGAGCCATGGTCGGGGGAGTATGCCCACCTCGCGAGGGGAACAGAGTGCTCACCACGTCCTCTACTAATTGGGGCCGGAGACTGTGTTAGCGGGGGAGCTCAGGTGCGGAGTTTGTCACGCACCATTTTCTATGGTTCCCACGGGTCCCGATTAAGAATCCCCAACATCTCCTTGCGGGCCAGATCTTTGGCCCGCCGGATTTCTTCTTTGAGGACGGTCTTCGCTGCTCTGTACTCCTTGTACAGCTCCGCCTCTCTGGCTTCCGTAATTGGTGATACTACTACCTAGGCTTAGGATGATATACCACCTTATCTAATACCTTGTTCTAAAACATATTGCATCAACATCTTGAATGATACCTCTACACAAAAATGTTTTGAATTAAGATAGCCTAAGCATCAATATCTACTATAATCTAGTAAGGGTTCATTTTGTTTCATCCTGCAGTCCCTCTAATGGGCATCTGCATCAAACTACTTCACTCTCGTGCAACACCATCATGTTGCTTATGCTCATTGGGTATATTCAACTGTCAGTTGACTTGGCGCTAAATTCATTTTCTCTCGTTTTATTTTATTCTAGGTTAAAACTTGAGCTAGTTTACATTCATCTATTTTATTTACGGTAAGCATTTGAACCATTTTGCCTGACTCAAAAAATAACAAAATTTGATGAATTTTGGGCTAACCAACATAAATTTTCTAAAATAATACACAATTTTCAATAGTAATAACTTGAACAACTTCCTTACTTAATTAGAGATATACTGTATTAAATAAATAAAAGTCTATCAAATGGTTGCTTTTTTATGAATTTTTTTTCAAAATAAATAACTTTGATCCGTCCTCCTGCAAGTTTTACAAAATGTCGCTTAGATCAATTAGCCTTTCAACCGTCGATATTAACTTTCACTGTGCCAAAATTCATACTGCATCGTCCGCGCAATTGATGAAAAAGGCATACATTTTGTTTTGCTTCATGTATAATATATATATAGATAAATAATATTAAAGTATCTATCTGTGATTCTGTCTGTCTGTGATAGGATTTCTTCCACGATACTAAAACACAAGCAAACTTTCAGTGTTTTAGAATCTCCGGAATGGTTGAACCGATCTTAATAGGACTTTCACTGGAAGTTAAAGGAGATTAAGGGCAACAACTATTATAAATATATTTAGTAATCTCTAAAAAGGAGTAACTTTGCAAGACTGCACCATATCGGATAATACTTTTTCATGTGTTCGTTATTATCACGATAAAGTTTGTATAAAAGAAACTTCTTGTACTTCGGAGAATGTGTGCAGGAGCTCCACGACCTGATTCCTCCATCTCGCTTTCACTGCCGGTCTATCACATGTACTGCAGACGTATTTCGTGTAACACTAAGCGCTTCTCCTCTACATTTACTGTGCGCACGGCCAAGGTGTGAAATTCTCTGGCAGTTTCTGTGTTTCCACATAACAGTGTGAAGTGAACAGGCACCTTTTAGGTTCGCTCGTAGTCGTTTCATCGTAGACCTCATGTATTGCTTACCATCAGGCGTGATCGACCTGAAGAGCGGGATCATCAGTAAAAAAAAATATCGAACTGAACCAAATATTAGTACGAAGTTTTCCGAGTCAACCATTTTTGTAAAATACGCGTACGCACAACGCGCGATGTGTTTCTGCAAACCACATCAGTGACTGAATCGTATGTAGCCTGGCTTATTCCCCTTAGCCAGGCTACATACGATTGACATATCCCCTGCGTCGCTCCTAAACATTGCGTTCACACAATAAGCCTTACAAATATAACCTTTCTTTTGAGACACCCTGTATAATATAATAAGTCTTACCGCTGATCATTGTATTATAAAGTCGAACCAACACTCGGTGGAGCTTCACTCTTTGGTTTCCTGCCATTTGTCCAGCAATTAATGGCAACATCGTCATTGATGTGTAACCTAATATGAGAATAATAATTTTCACACTGTAGGTGTTGTCAGTTATCTGCAATATTTATTTATTGGTTTACTAACAATCGTATACTTTTAAATAACGGTTTAAGGGTTATTTTCTATTAATCAACTAAAGTTAATTCATTTTGTTTATTAAGACTTTAAATAGTGTCAATAAGAGATAACTTAAAAAATCAATGTTAATTGTTAGTACACCACCGGGTGGACATGTGCAAGTTTACCCACTGTTTCATAAATGGACTAACTATTTTATCCCTTAATGTTTTAGTACTCTCAACTGCATCAGGCTTGAAAGTTATCAGGCTTTTTGGTTGAATTTTATTTTAAAAAAATGCATTTGACGGAACAGCTCATTTAAAAGAGTGTACTACGCCAGCTCGGCAAATGGATGTGCGCTTAACGCTTATGCGACAAAACTGTACTGCGGCTCATCATAGTTCGAATGCACGCTTGTGCGACACACTGAAGATCGACATCACGCTAGTACGATGTCGTACTAGCATGACGTCGATCAACAGTGTGTCGCACAAGCTGCAAGACACATTTTGAAATAACATGACAGAATGCCTGCTGCAAATTTCGTCAAAGAAGATTTAAAACACATGCTTCGGTCGGAGTTACTATATTGATATAAAATAATTAATTTATTATTTCTTACAAAGATGAAGTAAAAAACTGAATAGCTTAGTGCACATCACGGTTAGTTCAGAGCTATGACGCCTACAATTAAAAGTTCAATTTAAAATGGATTTTTGGTAAATTTGGATAGACTTATGTAAGCCATACACGCTACGGTCTACCAGAGAGGTTATCTGTGCAGGTGTGCCTGCGCAGGTCAACCGAACATTGGTAGCGTGTATGGGGACGTTCCGGTGTACCGGAGCGGTCTTCAGTTCTTTTTGCGATGGCATCGAATGAGGACGATGACGCGCTGGCATTGCTAGGCTTTACTTTAGTTTTGAAGATAAGATACAAGATAAAAGTTACTGAGGTACTGTCGCACTACCGTAGTGTCGAACTACTGTCGCGCAATCGTTTGTCACACTAGCGTGATGTCGATCTTCAATGTGTTGCATAAAGCTTTGTTTTCCTAGGAAAGCGGTGCCGTCATATAGCGGCCGTAATATTACGGCCGCAAAAAGACGGCCGTCTTTACGGTGACGACATGTGGAAAGTTCCACGGCCGTTTTATCACACTGTCTGCTTCATCGCTATCTAGTGTATTACATTCTCTTTGGAAACGTTCACGAAACCATCTGACACCGACAAGACGGCCGTCATGCAAATGGCGGCACCGCTTTTTGACGTTACGGTGTCATTTACCGCTCTCTAGGAAACCGCGCAATTTTGTTTACATAGACAACGTTCTAGTGACGTCATTCACCGCTGTATAACGGCCGCTATTTGACGGCACCGCTATCCTAGGAAACCAAAGCTTAAGCGTGCATTCGAACTATGGTGAGTCGCAGTACAGTTTTTTCGCATAAGCGTTAAGCGCACATCAATTTGTCGAGCTGCCGTAGTACACTCCATTTAAAACATTACAATTTAATTGAGGTTACTTTGCTGGAGAAAAAGGAATTGTACTTACATGAGAAATATTGATGAACAAAATTTGGTACGTTATCAAAATTAACTGTGCTACATTAAAGGCCAGTGAAAAGAAAAACTGAAAACAAACAAAAATTTTTGGTTAACAAAGGTTTTCTAATAAAAGTGGAATACTTTTTTAAAATGTCTATAATTTGCACCTATGTATGTTGTATGTAATCAAGTACAAGTAACAACCTGGCGTCCAAAGCAACGCGTCACTGTCTCACAGCAGTTTCGTAGATCCCTGTACAGCTCAACCCACTCTCGAATCTTCTTCGGTGTGATGTCATATTGCTCATCCGAACTATTATTAGAACGCCCTACCCTTTCCTGAACAGCTGATATCAACGCACTCAAGTTTTTAAACAAATGCGCCACAATAATTGTAACAAAAAACAACATAATATGCTGATATAGTATAGTACCTCGTATAATAACTTGTGATACCAAAATAGGGACCACATTGAGTATCGGAACTGAAAGTGTGAATGATATTATAGTTCGCGATATGCTGAAGGCAACAAAAACTAAAAGTATAATGTTTAAAGTAATACCGATGCAGATTACTCTCCTTAAAGAACACGCAAACTGTATATCGTTCTTAAAATATTCAGAAATAGCACAGACGCTTTTATAAAAAGAGATGAAGTCGCGGCTGAAATATATGCCAGTCACGGTATATGCCATACATTTGAAATAAGCTAAAATGGAGAAAGATGCAAATATCAGCTTAAACTGTCCATGGCCTTCTGTGACCAAAAGCAAATATAATTTATATATTAGGAGTGTAGTATGTAGCAATATCTGGACGAATATTTGGAAGCGAATGAAGTACTTCATCTTAGTTTTCGCGATACAATAATTCCTGTATATCCCTAAGAGATTCTCCATGAACAGTAAATATCTCAACCACTTTAATGGAGACATGTTTGTTTGTAGTGTTGTGTCTCAGTAGCAACGACGATAGTGAATCAATTAATTATGTCCGGAAAAGAAAAACCATATTATCTAAGTCCACTTTATTGATAAGTAAGTCATTCATTACTTATTTAATGATTATATCTTCACTTTAATATATTTTTAATGTCACAGTTCACACTATGTTACAAATATACCACACTAGCGCCCTTCGATCAGGTCATATAGGTATTCATTCTTCTTTTAATTAAATTATTGAGAAATATAGGCTCGCGTTTGACCACCATCTTACCTGACGGTTAGCAATAATGTGGTCGAAGATGAAGCATGCTTATCTAGAAGTCCTATTTAGTCTTGACTTAAATACCCGCAGGTTATAGTTATCAGGAAATATAGACTCTGGCAGGAAATTCCACTCGTTACCTATACGCATAATTTCCAAAACCGGGAATGCGCATATCGGAGGGATGTCCATCATGTAACGATGGCGCATCGCCATTCGTGTTGTAGTCTATGTCATCGACAAAAGTGTCTAGTCAGTCTAGTTCATTCATTAGATAAAACAAGTAGTCATTTTGCAAAGCGTTTCTTTTGCTACATAGGTGGCTACCTATATAATAAGACTCATAAGGTATTATATAATAATATATACGTGTAACAGAAACCCCATATCTATCCAAAAGGACTGAATTGAAATTTATAATAAGTTCCACACATGTACACATAGGATTAGAAAACCCTTGCCATATTTGTTATGTTTATTATCATCCAGACAAGCCGTGAACTTGGTGTGTATATACCCTTTAAATTACACTACACTTACCTACTACTTACCTACTACTACTACTACCTACCTACTACTTACTACTACTTACCTAAGTTATGTACCATAATTTGGAAAAACTGTATAATGTAATTTATGTATATTGTGGAGAGTAAATAAACTTATTATTATTATTAAACTTATTATTTTTATACAATGCGGAGTTAAAGTATGCATTATGTAATTATAAAATTTCATTAATAATTTGTAACGGATAGAATGACGTAGAATTGGTTATTAAACTGAAGTATAAGAATAACGAATAAGATACAACCATTTGGAATATGTTCTTTCTGTATTCTAAGGCCTCTATTCTGTATCCTCTGAGCCGCAATCTGAAAAACGGAATTCCTGGATAAGGCGCCTATCGTAAGGAGGTTCCTCAATCGAGGACTATAACCACAGTACCTAAGTGCTACTATATAATTTGTGGATCAGACTAAAATTTGGTTTGTATATAGTTAAAATCTTGGAATAAAACCTCTGACACGAACGAGGTCGTAGGCACTAGCTATACGTAAATATGTTTATTATATTAACCTTTTAATATATTACAAATCTATCTATACTTATAATAAATCTGTAGAGAGGTCAATTCTGTACATTAAATATATTTACAAAATAACTATCAGGGGGTGATTAGGGATCGATACTGATACCAAAAATGCAATCAGTAAAATTTTTGTCTGTCTGTCTGTCTGTCTGTCTGTCTGTCTGTCTGTCTGTCTGTCTGTCTGTCTGTATAACCGTTATAGAAACAAAAACTACTCGACGGATTTTAACGAAACTTGGTACAATTAATATTCATACTCCTGAGCAGGTTATAGTATACTTTTCATCACGCTACAATCAATAGGAGCAGAGCAGTGAAGGGAAATGTTGGAAAAACGGGAGAAGTTACTCCATTTTTTAAGCTTCCGTCGCGTGTGCAACCTTAATGGTTAAAGCTACACAGAAATTATTTATGACGGAAATGTTCTCCTTAAAATGATATAAAAAATATCCCACAACAGCATATGTCTATCTTTTATGGTTGACTCACAATAACACGTGTAACTCCCGATAGCTTAGCAGTTCGAAGCTTTCTGATTATAATATTTGTCTACTCTTACGTTTATAACACTCTCAGTCACCCCTAATTGAAAAAGTTAACATTATTAACTATTCCATAAAACAGAATCATATAAATCGGTATAGAAACACCAAAGTTATGCATGAAATACGCTAATAATAAGCCATCGCGCGTGAATACTGAATCATGCTATAAGGATTATTTTTGAGAATCGGTCACCGCGCTCGACGCGTCTCGATTGGCCAAGTGCGAGCCAGACTCGCCCATGAAGGGTTCCTAAAAACCTTTAAAATTTCTAGAAACCAGCTTATTTGCATTTTTACAACTACGCTAGATAACTTTGTTGTTCATAGTGTTTGTATGAATTACAAAGTTATATTTGCGGTTTTAGAAAATATGCTGTATCTCAAAACTGCTTACCCGATTTCGTTCAAACCAATTTTGGTTGAAAGTTTACATTAGGATCTACAGACATATATTTTTTTTAGATTTTTCACTCCATTATTATAGAAGTTAGAGGGAGGGGGGGACATTTTACCACTTTGGAAGCTTATATCTTTTAAACGATTGACTTTATGAAAAAGTGGCTTTAAAAACCCTTATATCATTTTTAAAGACCTGTCTATAAGTACCACACACGCATAGGTTTCATGAAAAAAAAAATATTTTCAGTTTTAGTTCCATGTATGGGGATCCCCCTTAATTTTAAATATTTTTTAATTTGTTCTTAAAATCGGAAAGCTGTTCATAGAATACATCTACCTACTAAGTTTCACATGTATAGTCTTAGTAGTTTCGGAATAAAATGGCTGTGACATACGGACGGACGGACGGACGGACGGACAGACAGACAGACAGACGGACGGACAGACATATCGAAACTATAAGGGTTCCGTGTTTTGCCATTCGGCTACGGAACCCTAAAAAGGCGGGGTGTCCGAGCGCGAGGTTCGCGGTTGAGTAGTGACCAGCCTTAGTGTGCTGAACTACGAGAGGCCCTATCTAAAAAAAAAGTGCGGGCTTCATACATTTTTTTAAAATAAGATTTGACCTAAAGGTCCAGTTACCAGGTCATAAAATCCCAAAAAAAAAAACATACAATTTTTGCCTGTTGATCCCATTGAGATAGGAAAAGTATGGTTGATCCGAATAGACATTCAGAGCGTTCGACCTTATTGACAGACAATACCACAGAGTACTTTCATATATTGGACAATACTTATAAGACAGATATTAACAAACCGTGCTTATCAGCGCGACTTTTAGTCGTCGATAATTTATTTTTAGATTCCTTTTGTTGTTATTTTATAAAATAGGTATTAGTTATTTTAGTATAACGATAGGTAAGTTTTGGCTAATTTACGTTCACTTTTTTATATTAGTTTTATTTTCACCCAGTTGCAACAAAATATAATCGAGGCTCAAATTTTAACAGTTTGCGGTGCAGCACGGTGGGCTGAAAAACGGCTTTCATAGACTTAGGCATTTTATTTTGCAAGTGCCAGTTTTTGTGCCGGATATCACTTCTATTTGTTATAACAATATACAAAAATGACACCAGAATTGATTCTGCACAAAAACGAAGGAATTATAATTTTTTTACGAAAATTTTGTATGGAGCTAGTATGAAAAATCGAAATATCTCTGAAACGGCAGCGATAACCGTAATATCCTTATAGGAGGTTTTAGTACTAATTATTTATGATTTTTTGACATACGTTACATAATGGTTGTAGATGCCTTTTTTTTTTTTAAATCGTCAAAATATTTTTATTTATTTTTACATATTAAACGTTCCTTTTAGTGTTTAAGTTGAAGAATTCAGAGCTTTAACAACTCTTAACATAAAATAGCATCACCCCTATAGACCTGAAGGACTAGGCAGAGGTGTGTAGTATCTTGTTGATCTTGTAAGATTTCCAACAATACCAAATAGTTGAATATCAGTGTCAAAGTGCCCATGCTGTCGCTTCTTTTAGAAAGATAGGGGAATGAAATTGTTAATTGATCATACCCTAAAAGTATGATTACAACATAACCGGACACATAATAATATCGACACAAAAGGAATTTTAAAACCTTGCATACGTTCAAAATACAAAATAACATATTGTGTAGTCATCTAATGAGTCTGATGACAAGTAATTAAGTAATTAGAATGATGGTTGTAGTCTTCTGATTCTAATGAGCCTTTTAAGTGATTAAATGATTTGAAATATCTCGCAACAATACCAACTAAGAACTGCATTCACCTTTTTATAATTAGTGAGCTAATGTGATTTGCTAATGTTGATTAGTTCTACTATGAGTTCTACGAAATGTTTTTGACGATTATAAATTTTTAGTATCATATCTTTTATAACTTTAATGAGGGTAGTTAACTAATTATTGACTTTATACAATAAAAGGGCTATAATTTTGTTCCATAATTTAGATTGTTCACAACCGTGTAACTGCTAACACTAAAACTATTTGCTTTGCGACTACAAAATCTTAGAATGGAAAGTTTAATCACCAACTTAGATTTGTTTGTTCTTCTAAAAAGTGAGTGTCCTTCATTTAATCATGAAGTATTGTTTAGTGCAATTGTGTCCCGCATAGGCGATTGCCTTTCTGCCGAAGATCAAGTAACTCTCAAAGAATTTTGCCGGAGATTCACGCGAGCTGCTTTAAACAGGTGGCAGAAATCTAAACGATTCTTTGATAAGTTTAGAAATACGTACGGAGAGTGGTTGCAAGCAAATATTGATTGGCCGAGTTGCGTGCAAACTTTAATAAATCAAGAACCAACTGTTGATGAGATACCAAGAGCACGCTCAGTCTCTCCAGAACCTTCGACATCATCGACTGTTGGAACAATGACAAAAAGGTCCCGAAAACCATTCAAAGATCTGGGAAGCAAACAGAAAAAGAGAAGATCTAGTGAGCACATAGGCGAGGATTCCTGTGAATTGGCATATGCAGCTGCAGCACGTTTAAAAGAAGAAGGTTATGAAGATATCGCATCTGTAATCAATTATATGATCAAAAATCCAGAAGCTGCCGTTAAAATCAAGGAAAGCATTAAGAAAACAGTAATATTTACACCAGAGAAAGCACTTGGATTGCTTCTTTCACTTAAGCTTTCAAAGTGGCAATATATTACGTTGCGAGAGACTGCCATTCGGGAAGGTGCTAAGAATATTTACCCATCCTACTATAAACTGCAACAAACTAAGCTTGCATGCTACCCTCCTAATCAATCAGTGTCAGTTACGGATTCATCAGCTATAATTACACTTCAAGCTTTACTTGACATCACGGTGAAGCGGATTCTTCAAAGTCTTTCTGATAATGTGGAAAATAAGCAGTTAAAGCTGATATCGAAGTGGGGATTTGATGGTGCTTCCAATCAAAGCCGATACAAGCAGAAAATGGACGGCGAGCATGATGATTCAAGCATTTTCATGACCTCCTTGGTGCCACTGAAACTGACAGATGGAGATAATACTATATGGACAAACCCGAAACCATGCTCAACTTTTTATTGTCGTTCGGTTCAGTTCACTTTTGTAAAAGAAAGCCATGCAGTTGTCATTGATAACAAAAGAAAATTGGATGAGGAAATTGAGGCCCTTAACCCCACAGAGTGCATTAATAGTAACAGGGTGACTCATAAACTAATGATGACAATGATCGACGCAAAAGTCTGCACGTACCTTTCTGAAGCTAGATCAAATGCATCATGCTACCTGTGCTTAGCAAAACCAACAGAAATGAACCACTTAGATGCTGTAACATCAAAAACTGTGTGTTCTGACATATATGAATTTGGCCTATCATCCCTACATGCCCGTATAAATTGCATGGAATGTCTGTTACACATTGCGTACAGACTTGACTTCAAACAGTGGGCAGCAAGAAGTAATGAGCATAAAGATATGTTTGCAAAACAGAAAAAAAAAACATTCAAAATAAATTTAAAGAGGAGCTCAATCTGTTAATTGATATAGTAAAACAAGGCTCGGGAACTACCAATGACGGGAATACCGCAAGGAAGTTTTTCGAGTTTCCCAATAAAACTGCAGCTATTACTGGGTTGGATCAAAACCTGATAAAAAGATTTGCTGTTATTTTGCAAGCAATAACATCTGGTGAGAAGATCGATGTCATCAAATTTAAAGATTTTGCTCGCAAAACAGCAGAAAAGTACGTGGAATTATACGACTGGTACTACATGTCATCAACCGTACATAAACTATTAATACACGGAGCTGATATAATCGAAAAAAATGATATTGTCGCGATTGGGACTCTCTCGGAAGAAGCCTCAGAGTCTCGAAACAAAGATTTTAGGAGGTTCCGGGAACATCATTCGCGGAAAAGAAGCAGGCAAGATTCTAATCAAGATATCCTAAATATGCTTGTTGTTTCTTCGGATCCTTTTCTAAGTGCACAAAGGCCGAAGTTAGATGCCAAAAGGAAGACAACCTTTTTTGCTGAAACTCTCGACCTAATACAGTTTCCGGAAACTGAGTTCGAGTTTGTAGGTATATCCGATCTGGATTCTGACTCGGAATTGGAGTCCGACAACGAAAGTTGTAAAGAAAATTTGTAAAATTTAATTATTTTTCTTTATGTTCTTTTGTTATTTATGTTAGTTTATTGTACCAATATGTTTAGTTAATAATTTCATAAATTATAGTTTCAAATATGTATTTTGTATAATTGAATTTATTAGATATTATTTTTGTTACTTCTGTTTTATTTAAATTACCTATCAATAAAAAGTTTATATACAGTCTTTTTTTTTTCACATATTCTTAATATTTGGGGAAAAAGCATGCTTCCTAACGATGTTCTTAACTTTGACACAGTTCATGGATCGTTTTGAACAGTTTCATATGTTAAAATAAATAATGTTAGTACTATAATCCCCTATAAGGATATTATTATTATTATGTGTCCGGTTATGTTGTAATCATACTTTTAGGGTATGATCAATTAACAATTTCATTCCCCTATCTTTCAAAAAGAAGCGACAGCATGGGCACTTTGACACTGATATTCAACTATTTGGTATTGTTGGAAATCTTACAAGATCAACAAGACACTACACACCTCTGTCTAGTCCTCCAGGTCTATAGGGGTGATGCTATTTTATGATAAGAGTTGTTAAAGCTCTGAATTCTTCAACTTAAACACTAAAAGGAACGTTTAAATATGTAAAAATAAATAAAAATATTTTGACGATTTTTTTAAAAAAAAAGGCATCTACAACCATTATGTAACGTATGTCAAAAAATCATAAATAATTAGTACTATAACCCCCTATAAGGATATTACGGTTATCGCTGCCGTTTTAGAGATATTTCGATTTTTCATACTAGCTCCATACAAAATTTTCGTAAAAAAATTATAATTCCTTCGTTTCTGTGCAGAATCAATTCTGGTGTCATTTTTGTATATTGTTATAACTAATAGAAGTGATATCCGGCAAAAAAACTCGCACTTGCAAAATAAAATGCCTAAGTCTATGAAAGCCGATTTTCAGCCCACCGTGTGCAGGAGAAACCGTCTTTATTCCCAGAATTCCCATAATACCAAATAATTTTCCATTCGATTTTAAAAGAACGCAATTCCCAGTATCGGTGTGTTATGCAATGACAATTAATAAGGTTCAAGGGTAGACTTTTCGTGTTGCTGGAGTAGATCTCGGTGTCAGTTGTTTCTCGCATGGTCAGTTGTACGTCGCTCTTTCCCGGGTTAGCAGTTCTAGAAATCTTTATGTTCATGTGCCGGACGGGTCAACTTTCAACATAGTTTACCCGGAAGCTTTGCGCTGAAGTATTTTCGTTCTATAGGTACTTAAGCCTCATGTGAACGTGATTTAAACAATATTACCAATACATTAACTTAATAACACATAAGGAGTTACACGCTGACGGAGTCGCGGGCACAGCTATTAACAATAATATTGTGCGGTTCCGCATTGCGATATTTTTCAACAGTATTATAGACTGACATATTATATTTCCCTACTAAATTACGAAAGTTAATCTGTCTGTTACATCAAAATCACTGAACCATGAGGAAGGACATGGGCTACTTTTTACGAAAAACGACGGAAACGCGGACGAAGTCGCGGGCAACAGCTATCTATACTAATAATATAAGGCTGAACAGTTTGTTTGTTTGGTTGAACGCGATAATCTCAGGAACTACTGGTTCGAATTGAAAAAAATATTTAATTTTTAATTAAATAGTCAATTTATAGAGAAAGGCTATAGGCTATATATCATTACGCTAAGGCCAATAGGAGCGGAGCGCCAATGAAGAATGCTTCAAAATCGGGGTTAAATTTAACGTTAGCCCAAAGTAACTATTCCACGCGGACGAAGTCGCGGGCAAAAGCTAGTGTTAATAATATATTGTAAATATAATGAATAGGCCGCATAATATTAAGCTATTATGCTTATTACAAAATATTTTATCAAGATCCACGTTAATTATAAAATGCTTTTATTCCTTTGGGGATAATGATATATTTTTAATTTATATTCTTTGGGCAACAGAGGCTTCTGATTTCCGAATCGAGAGTTTTGCTTTTTTGTTTATGATACAATTTAAACAGAAACGACAGACTTTGTAGCTGAACTCGCGGATGATTGACAAAATAATTTCCTATACGTCTTCGCCGGAACTTACACATCTTGTCTCTGCTTTACTGTATTCTGTTCAATACTAAGACCCCCTCTTATCTTAAAAAACGTTTCAAGTTCCTCCATGACACACATACCAAATTTCTGAGGTCATCGGAAAACTTGAGGCTAGAGGTACCGAGTCACTCCACCAATTTCTTTGGTAAGTCGTTCGCAGCTCAAGCAGTACGACTGTGGTATACTCTTCCCGTTTCAGTAAGACAAACACAAACCCTTCCTTCTTTCAAAAACATTGTAAAATATCTCTATCTCTCTCTTCAATTTGTTACTAATAATAATAATAAATTTATTTCACTAAAAAATGTTTCATACACAATCACAAAGTAGTTTACAGTCTTATTATACCGATACAGCGCCTAATGGTACTTCATGATTTTTGAGAACCTCTGCATCCGAACTAGGTGGTAACCTGTATCTCGGAATACAGCTTATTCCCTCTTAATAAATACACAATTGAGTACAATAAGTCTTAAAAAATTCTAAATAATAATGTTACTTGCCATTTTGTTCTTTTGGTGTGTGATTGTGTACGGTAATTGAATGTATGTGTATAGTGCACAGCTAGGTGGTGTGAAAGTGATGGTGCGTGTGTATGCGTTTGTGTTTGTGTGTGCGTGTTAGTGTGTGGGTGTGTGTGATATTTGTTTAAAAGTAGTAAGTAACGTGAGTAATGTGTAAAACTAAACCGGAATATTGAAAATATTTTCAGTTTAGTTTAGTTTTAGGCCCAATAAATATTCCTGAACTTTTCTCTTGCAGTTTGTCTTATTTAAAGAATAAATTTTAATAATGTTATTTATTTTATTATACACGTATGGAGCAATGAAAACATAAAACCTTTTAATAAATGTAGTCATTGGAAAATGTTTACGGACACATACTGCATGGTTTCTGCGTTTTGAAGCAAAGTTTAAATCATATGTGAGATCTGCGTGCTGTTTAAGTAAAATACTTTGTATAAACAATTGGCGTACGGTAAGGACTTGACATAATTGGTAAAGCTCTGCAGTAGGATAGAGGATAGGCCTGAAATTGATTATCTTCAAAACTGCGCGTTGGGCTATTTCAAGATTCATTAACGTGGTTTTCGCAGCTCCTCCCCAGCACGTTATGCAGTACGTAATGATAGACTGGCAAATCGAAAGATAGATTTGCTTCAACAGAATTGAGTCAGCAACATGTCTGAGGGTTTTAAAAACGTAGATCAGTTTACGTACACGAGCACAAAGGAGTTTAATATGATCTTTAAAGTTAAGGTGGCAGTCTATTGTGATGCCTAAGTACTTTATACTATTTACACGTTCCAGCGATGTGCATGTGCAACTCACACCGGCAGCACAGTTATGTGATACAATGTGGTAATTGTTGTAATTAGTTCCAGCGAGTTGACGGATACTGAAAGCTATGTATTTTGTCTTATCTGCGTTTAACGTCAAAATATTATATATATGTACATATGTGTATGTAGGTTATTACTTATTTATTGTATACTAGCTTGTGCCAGCGGCTTCGCCCGCGTGGGAAGTTTTTCCCGTGTAAATCCCGATCCCGTGGGAATTTCGCAAAATCCTTTCTTAGCGGATGCCTACGTCATAACATCTACCTGCATGCCAAATTTCAGCCCGATCCGTCCAGTGGTTTGGGCTGTGCGTTGATAGATCACTATGTCAGTCAGTCAGTCACCTTTGAGTTATATATATTTAGATAGATAGATAAGTGAATAGTACACCACGGACTATCCGCGTATTTATTTTCTCCTGCTGTGTCAAATCCATCCAAAGGTTGTCTGTAAAAGATCGCTTTTAGCGATAAGACCGCCCATTGTGACACCCTTTGTAGATTTTAAGTCCTTATTTAATTCTGTTATGGTGCACACTAAAGAGTATATCTATCTATCTATATGTTAGCTATATAAGTGCGCGCTAGTTTACCTATATTTTTATGTCTCTGAGATAACTACTTACGTATGTGTCTACTATTAATCTGCAAGTAAAGACTAATACCTAGATGATATACAAAGTAGATAAAAGTGTAATTACCTACCTACTTAAAAATAGAAATGATTAGTATAATTATTAACTTGGTTGGTTAAAATGTAAATAACACGGTTGGCGTAACGGTTGACTGGTGCATGACGTGGGTTCGACCCCAGCCTTAAACAAAGATATGTATAGCCTACAATGTAGGCTGTACAAAACTACACAACTACATGTCATGTAGTTGTGTAGATTAAAGAAAAATGTTTCGAGTGGTTTCAACTTCTCGAATCTAGATTAGGAGAACACAAGTAAAACTTCAGGATTTTTATTGATATGGATTTTATTGACCAGTAAAATGGAAATATTTAATTAAAACTTGCCGCTTTTACAGTTTAAGTGTTGCGTTCTTAGTTAAATAGTATTAGTATGTTAGTAGTAATATAATCTTACGTTTATATATTATTCCATTACGGCTTTTGTAAGTATTATTAAATGGTTATTCATTGGCGTTACAATTACACAACAGCCATAAAATTCCATGCAACAAAAAATCTAATTTTATTCCCTTGTGTAATCATTCGTAATAAGTAGGAACGTATAAAATATTGACAACCACAAACGTGTTGTTACATCCCTAACCAACAAAAGCCGGCAGCGGCCGCTTCACAAAACTATCGTGTGAGTGAGGATATCAGTAAAACACTTATCCATTACGCTATTATACCTGCCGCTTTATTGATCGATGTGTGCTAAACAACCAATAGTTCTTGTTCCTAATGAAAATAATTGCTTTTGGCACTTCATTGTGTTTCTAATATCATGAAGTAATATTTTAACGAATTTAATAAGAAAAGCAATATTATTTTAGTACTTACGTGTAAAATGAGATGCCATCTTTGACGTAATTCACAATACAGCTCTGGGGCGCAAGGGCTCTGAGGGCTTTGAGACCTGCCTCACCCTCGCGCGTCACACCACGCCACCTCCTTCGCTTGCATAACTGCTTCGCAGAAAGAGGTGACTGTTTCCCATGCCCCCTCGCTCCGGACCATGGATTGAACCAAGGCCGGGAGCGAGAGGTCACCGCCTATCGTCCCTACGAGGACACGGCGGAGCTCTGCCCAAGCAAGGCAAACCTCCACTGTGTGTTCCACCGTGTCCGCAGGGCGATCCTCGTAGTGGTGACATCCAGGCGTTTCCTCCCACCGAATCTGACACAGGTAACTCCCGAAACAACCATGTTCGGTGAGAACCTGCGTCAGGCGAAAGGTGAGGACGCCATGACACCTCGTTAGCTACTCCTCAAAGGGGGACTTACCGCCGCTTTTGTGGCGTGCCCAAAGAGATAGCGTTGGAGCTAATACGTAGGAACGCGAGAAGTGACAATCCAATAAAGGACATAGAAAGATCTATAAATCTACGTATTATATAATTAAATAAATATATACAATTATATAGATATATCGGTTTATCAACCCAATGCACGTTTCTTAACCATTCTAAACTCTTAAAACACAAAAGGTTCAGCATTTTATCTAAAAAAACATAATTAACTTTAATAAACGTAAGGTTTTAATTAAACAAGATTAAGATTTATGGACGTTCGTATTACGTAGTCAGTATAATAATGTAATTTCTTCTGCCGAGTTATCCTTTTTAATTTTGTTTTGTGATAAGAAGCGAGGCGACTAATTCGATTTAGTAAGTACGTTATATTACTTTATTAACTTTGTCGAATTACGGGTTGTACACTGTCCGCATGGTTTCAACATGTGTGGGGGATAGTCTCTCTTTTGTTTCTATTCTGATCATATGTATTAAGTATACAGGTACAGACGCCAGCACATCAAGCTACTTCTATATATATAGCTATCTGTCAAATTACTTCAATAGATTTTCAACTTTATTGTTAAAGAAATTAGGTTCAAGGTTTATTGAAAAAATCTGACAGTTTCGGGTAGCTTCATGTGCTGGCGTCTGTACCTATGCGGAAGGGGGTGGAAATTCTCGCTTACTCGATTAAAAGGAAGTATCGTCTGGCCGGATATGTGATAAGTCTGGTAGTCAACTATTCTATAGTCGTCAGGATTGATTCTTTCTTTTTTCAAAGAGAACTAGCACTGTGGGTAGAATTCACATAACTAGCAATCTTTTTAACCTCTCCAACTAAGCTAAAATATGCGTCTGGAGTGGGTTCACGCAATAGTGTAATGGACGGGGTTTGAACCCACGATCTCTCGATCACAAGGCCGACACCTTAGCTTTAATATTGTTTTAGATTACCAAAAAATGTCTGACACGAATGTTTCCCTTGCCACGTAAACAAATGATTAAGGCAAGCTATCACTGATGCGCTGTAATTTTTAATTGATTTAAAAAGCATTTTTATCAAGTATACATGTATTATATACATTTTTTTTTATTTATTGCCCAATGGAAATATTATATTTCTTCTTATAATAATAAATAATATAATGCGCTTGAGTCTATCGAGAAGCGGGCCAAGTGACTCATTGGCAACGATGCACTGGTCGAGTCAAAGCTCCAGAGCCTTGAACATCGACGACGAGTTGCAAGTCTATCGATTTTCTATCGGTTACATTTCGGGGAGTGTGCGATGGAATTACGTAGTATAATTCCGCCAAGTCCGTTCCATCATCGGACTACAAGACAAACAGCGATGCGCCATCGTTACATGGTGGACATCCCACCCATACGCACTAAACGTTTTGGGAATACTTTCATTGTGCGTACGGCTAAGGAGTGGAATTCCCTGCCGAAATCTGTGTTTCCCGATAGCTATAACCTAGGGGTCTTTAAGTCAAGAGTGAATAGGTTACGTTTAGGTAAGCGTGCTCCATCTTCGACCACATCATCACTTACCATTAGGTGAGATGGTGGTCAAACGCGAACCTTAAATATTTAAAAAAAAGGAATAAAAAGGGTGCTTGAAAGGAGCCTGCCCGAGTTGCGTAATTTAAATCATTTTGCGATTCGAACGCCTGGCGTACCCTTGACAGCTGGCACTCGGTAACGCAGAATCTAGCTGACCAATCCTTTCACCACGATGGTAAATCAACACGGTACTTAGGTTTTCTTTTTAAGGAACTTGTGACTAAATAATAACAGCCGAACAGGTCGATCTTTAAGGTTAAGCAAAGTCCGTGGATCTTCTTCTTCTTCTTCATAATCTTCTTCTTCATCATCTTCTTCTTCTTCTTAACATTTCGTGCCTTGAAAGGCACGTTAAGCTGTTGGTCTCGGTTGTCATTTGAACATCTTTCACAGTTGTTATCGATAGAAAGGAGCCTGACAATCTTACAACAGCCCAGCCGCAGTGGTAGACGCCCACGGCGTCGGACGTCGGCCGACGATCTCCGACCACCGTAGGCGCGGGCATGCGGACAGCGAGTAAAGGGCAACTCGCTGTTCGACCATGGACCATGCCCGGGTCGACGGCGCGTCGTGTTCCACGCGCGCCCCAAAGAGCGTCAGCAATATGACGAGGCCCCCCCGTAGAGGGCCGAAGCCTGCCGGGGTCGTGGGACTCATCCCGTTACCGTGACCCCAGTACGTAAAGGGTTATTGAAGGAACACCGTGGATTTTAGTCAGTAAAAGCCTGACAGTCCCTCCCACCCTGCCCGGGGTGGGAGGACTTATTTGATAATTTTACCACGCTAAAAATAAAAAAGAGGTATTGTGTGACCCAGCTATTCGGTCGTGGAGTTCATATAGGCATTTGATACATGTAACTATACAATGACTTTGTTTTTCATAGTATTTGTATGAACTACAAAGTTATATTTGCGGTTTTTGAAAATATGCTTTATCTCAAATATTGCTGACCCGATCTCGTTCAAATCAAGCATATATTTTTCCCTTCGTTATTATAGAAGTTAGAGGAGGAGGGGAAACATTTTACCGCTTTGGAAGCGTATATATTTTAAACGATTGACTTAATGCAAAAGTGGTTTTAGAAACCTCAATGTCATTTTTAAAGTCTTATCTATAAATACCACACACGCATAGGTTTCATGAAAAAAAATCAGTTTCAGTTCCATGTATGAGGGTTAAAAACATTTTAAAAATTTTTATGTTTTTTCTTAACATCGGAAAGCGGTTCACAGAATACATCTATATACCAAGTTTTATGTGTATAGTCCTAATAGTTTCGGAATAAAATGGCTGTGAAATACGGACGGACGGACAGACATGACGAAACTATAAGGGTTCCGTTTTTTGCCATTTGGCTACGGAACCCTAAAAAGGAAACTTTATTTTTAATATTATTATGCGATTTAGTTCAGGCAACACGGTCTAAAGGTAAATTAATAATAACTCTCTCTATTAAATAGAAAACTGGAAACTTATGAATTAGTTTCCAAAGCATACAAACCTTCTTAATCGGGTCTTGGAAGTCAAAACTCTCCGTAGTCCTTCCGTGAGCGAAATTTTGATTCGGTCTTATAAATCAAGAGGTATTGATCAAAAGGCCTCTGCTACTGCTAACTAAGGAGCACTTCAATATATTCCGTTTTTAGGGTTCCGTAGCCGAATGGCAAAAAACGGAACCATTATAGTTTCGATATGTCTGTCCGTCTGTCTGTCTGTCTGTCCGTCCGTCCGTATGTCACAGCCATTTTATTCCGAAACTATTAAGACCTATACATGTGAAACTTAGTAGGTAGATGTATTCTGTGAAACGCTTTCCGATTTTAAGAAAAAAGTTAAAAATATTTAAAATAAAGGGGGGCTCCCCATACATGGAACAAGAATTGAAAATATTTTTTTTTCATGAAACCTATGCGTGTGTGACGTGTCTATAGTTATAGACACGTCTTTAAAAATGATATAAGGGCTTCTAAAACCACTTATTCATAAAGTCAATGGTTTAAAAGATATAAGCTCCCAAAGTGGTAAAATGTGTCCCCCCCTCTAACTTCTATAAGTTAGAGGGGGGAGAGAGTGAAAAATCTAAAAAAATATATGTCTGTAGACCTTAATGTAAACTTTCAACCAAAATTGGTTTGAACGAAATCGGGTCAGCAGTTTTTGAGATACAGCATATTTTCTAAAACCGCAAATATAACTTTGTAATTCATACAAACACTGTGAAAAACAAAGTTATTTAGGGTAGTTGTAAAAATGTAAATAAGCTAGTTTTAAGAAATTTTAAGGTGATTTTTCATCGTCAGATAAATATACATATTATATTATATTATTATAGTTACTACGGAACCCTTCATGGGCGAGTCTGACTCGCACTTGGCCAATTTTTATTTAATTCTGCGCTGTTGAATTGACTCTTGGGCGAATCAAAGTTGATTTTGTATTCGTAATAAAGATTTGTAATTAGGTTCTTGAGTTTACATATGGTGGACTTAATGTATCAAAGGGTTTTGTACCACTATTTTTTTTGGTTCGTTAAATATATTTATTTCACTAATGAATACATTTCCCTTTCGATATGCGGACTTAGAACATCAGTAACATAATATGTAGGTATATGAATATAGTATATTGTGTACAAAGTAACAAACGAAGTAGGTATGTGACCATCATGATATAAAAATATTAGCCTTCTGCTTTCCTTCTCCCTATAAACTTTACAGTGCTAAACATTCATCAATTTCAATGTCCGTTCGTGTAATTTTCGTAAAAAGGGCTCTGAAGTTTTTGCTTCACGTAATATACAACGTGTAATTTAAAGGGTATATACATACCGAGTGCACGGCTTCTTTGGATGATAACAAACGATATGGCAAGGGTTTTCTAATCCTATGTCTATATGTGTGGAGCATATTAGAAATTTCAATACATTGATACCAGAGGCCGAATTTTTCAAATTAAGAAGAACGAAGAGAATTATCGTTTTGTTGGCAAGTGACGTGGAAAGTGATGACCTTCATAGTGCTGTGACACGTTTGTTATTACTGGTATTCAAGAAACATATGAAACCAATAATTTGGTGTCAATTCTGTGAGTCACTTATTTTGAGCTGAAACTTTGCATAGAGACTCCATACCAGATGTTGTCTTCAGTCCTTTTGGATAGATATGGGGTTTCCATTACACGTTGTATACTTAACATCTCTACATCAGGTACGACTTGTTGCTATAGCAGGAACGGAAATAAACTGTGTAAGAAAAATCCCACAGTGTGTCTATTACAGCTCTTGACATAGGTACCCACTGAAAGATAGGGAGACGGACGAACCGACGTTTGGTTAGAATAGTGCACCCACGCACTTCTAAAACATCCTCTATTAAAAGAATCTGTCCTAAATTGCGTGATGTTATTTATTGCAAACAGAAATCCTCTTTAAGTGATTCACAATAGAGAATTTTGAATTTATTATTATAATCCACGCTATTCCATCACCCCGTCGTCGTGTCCTCCATTTAGAAGAACCGTGTTAGGTTCTAATTCTCCTTACGCTAGATTTTCTAAGGTCACAAATAGTTCTAGCGATTTAATCGAATTACATTATGATTCCATAGCGAAGCTTAAATCAATATAAAATCCTTACCCGATCCATGATAACCTAGATGTTTTTTATTTTATTAGAATTATATTATTTTCAAAGATGTAGTTAATATTAGTGTGTTATAAAAGACAAATGTTGAGGTTAGATTACTAAAATAAGAATAATATGTACATGTGGTGTTTACCTTTAAGTGGTTGTTACTTTTGGATATCCATAGTTATTAAGAATTATTATCAGTGTTAATAGTCGTTGGTGAACCTAATGAATAATTAGGTAAATTAAAAATAAATAAATTAATTAAAAATTAATAAATTAATTAAAAATAAATAAATTAATTAAAAATAAATAAATTAATTAAAAATAAATAAATTAATTAAAAATAAATAAATAAATAATAATTCAGCCTATAACGTTCCCACTAGGTACTGGGACGCAGGCCTCTTCTCTAAGAGAGAGAACGGATCGTAAGTACGCGGGCCCAGTAAGGGTTGTGGAAGTCACATGTCTTCGAATTTTTGGTCCTAGCTATGCCGTTTACAGCGAGTAAAGGGCAACTCGCTGTCCGACCATGGACCATGCCCGGGTCGACGGCGCGTCGTGTTCCACGCGCGCCTCAAAGAGCGTCAGCAACATGACGAGGCCCCCTCTGCAGAGAGCCGAAGCCTGCCGGGGTCGTGGGACTCATCCCGTTACCGTGGCCCCGGTATGTAAAGGGTTATTGAAGGAACACCGTGGATTTTAGTCAGTAAAAGTCTGACAGTCCCTCCCACCCTGCCCGGAGTGGGAGGACTTATTTGATAATTTTACCACGTTAAAAAAAAAAGCTATGCCGGTTTCCTTACGATGTTTTCCTTCACCGCTTTCATTTCATCATTATGAGAATCAGAATCATTTATTCGTAACCATTGGTGATAATTATATACAAGAACAAGTGCATATTTACCATATACAGAAGTAAATAAATAGAAGAGATATTTAATATAAGTGTGAAAACCTGTTTTAAAATTCCATCTTGTTGTTTTAACATTTTAAATAAATAAACCATTAATATCTCATATTTATTTTAGGCTTACCAGTCAAAGTAGTAATATAATAATAATGCCATCCTTCATCCATAATTTGATAGTTTTGTCAGTAGATCACGGCATCTGTACTCGGCATAGGTACTGTTGAACAGTCCTACGGCGGCCCACACGACTGCTTGGTGGCCCTTTATTTGTGGGTCAGTGGAGGCACACGGGCAGTATTCACATTCCATACCTTCGCAGCGCTATCCCAACTAGAACTGTCGTAAAAAAGTGCAATTAATGTTATACTTTTGTAGCAGGTTTAACAGGACTTTGACAAGTTTGATTGATGTAAGTTACCGAAAGTAATGTGCCAGACTGGGTTCGAGCTCGCAACCTACAACTCGTAAGTTGGGCTCGTAACCACTGGGCCATCACTGATCTTCTATCTATAACCTATACTAATGTAATGTTATAAATATGAGTCCATCTGTCTCTTACGCATTGACAGCTTAACCACTGAATCGATTTTGGCGTAAAATAGAGAATTACTTTTTCAAAAATTGAGATCTGATTAGATTGAGATTAAGATTGATTTAGATTAAGTTTGTTTGAAAAACCAAGTAAACAAAGTAGCGAGCAATAGGTAGGGATGCAATAAAAACATATTTGACCTTCTCCATCCAATTTACCGCTAAAGAAAACATATATTCTATTTACAAAATATGTAAATAAAATATGGATAAAAATCCTTTTAGTCAATCTAGCAGTGACATCGAACACAGGAAGCTTACGTTACGGAAATTTGAGTTTGTTTACCCCCCAGGGTATACCCTAAGGAGCAGATTGAGATACCCTCTTTGCCTCAATCAAGACAAAGGATCAATACTGTGTGATGATGTAAGGGAAACACAGAAAGTGATTTGTGTATGATATAGCGTTGAAGATATATTATAATCAGTGATCGGAGTAGGTAGATTGATTTTTGGTACTTGTATCATAAATGCACACAGAAAGAATAACATGGATAAGCCATTTTCCCGGAAAGTAATTCCGGTATTTCCGGATTCAATTAAACATTGTTAATGTTGGTAGTGATATTATTCCTACTCAATTCAAAATTTAAAGGAAGGTATAAAAACTAAATTAATTCATTATTTATCTGTTGAATAATGAAAACAATCTAATTCCGATCGAAGCTTTAATTTTTATTTTTTTATTTTTAGCCTTTTATGGCTAGAACTTTTATAGATAGACATAAATTGTTACACTTAAATTTAAATATTTTCATAGTGGTCACGGTAATTTGCATTAAGGGTAGAATAAATGACGGGGCCCCATAGAGGGCCAATGCCTGCTGGGGTCGTGAGACTGTTCTAAGGATGCACCACGACTCTGAAACGTAAAGGGCATACGAAGGAACAGGTTGATTTTAGTCAGATTTTAGGACCAAAAAAAAAGGGGTAGAATAAAGAAAAAAGATAAAAATCAACATTGTTTATCGTTAAATATGTACATTTTACATTTATTCACATTTTTAATCTTCATCGATTACAATGTCAGCATCCTGGTAATCCTGATCTTTACAATTAAAATATATAACTATGAGTTTCTCTATATTTTCAATTTTCAACCTATTTCTTTTAACATCTAAAATCCATTTATAAATGGAAAAAGACCGTTCTACATCTGACGATGTCAAATGAGCAAATTTTAAAAAAGGTATTAAATTATGTGCTTCATTTTTTTCAATGGCCTCACTATATTCTCTAAGTGTGTCTAAATCTGGGTTTCGTTCCATAACACATTCTATTTTATTTTTTATATTTTCTGAATTGCACTGATTTATAGCATCTCTGACGTTGTCAAATGCTAAAAGTGAATCTGTCAACGATAAATTATGCTTTTGCAATTCTTTTAAAGACAAATGAATTATAAAATAATTGTCTTTAATGTAATTTAAATCTTCTTTTAAATTTTCTTTTTCTATAATATTTTTTTGCCTCTCGAATAGATACCGCATCAGAGCTGCTTAAACAAGATAATACTTCTTTTATTTTTTCAAAGTTTTGAGCGTAATAAAATGCTGCCTCTAACCAAGTGTCCCATCTTGTAACAACTGGTTGGGCGGGGTAGCGGCAAATCTGGATATTTTTCTTTTAAAATTTTGACTCAACTTGGGGCTTTCAAAAATACCTTTTTAACATTTTCTATTAAAATGTTAACATCGTGATATTCTAACCTAATTTGCTCAGATACGCGATGAAGAGAGTGCGCCAAACATGTTACGTGCTTCATTTCAGGTAAGTATTGTTTTAAATTTCGTCCTGCAGACAGCATATATGCAACGCTATCAGTGCAGAGGACAAGAAAGTTACCTACCTTCGATTCAAAAGAATCTTCTCAAAAGTTTTCCAAACATTCTAACACAAATTGCGTGATTGTTTGTCCATTAACTACAGTTAGCATTTTACATGCTACCAAATAAGGTCTAGTCAAATTGCTAGGATGTAATGGTCATGGTGGAAAAAATGGACTATATAGCGACCTAAAAAGTCTGTCGTTTCATCTAATGATATCAATAGTTTCTCATTTTTATAATTTTGCCGAATCGAATTGATTTTATTCTTAAAAAACTTGTCCAAGTAAACTTTCCGTAACTGTGATTCATCTGGCAGAGTACGATTAGTACACGTACAACAACAGGTACTACACATATATTTTTTAAAGAAATCTTGAAAAGTAGTATTTTTCATCTGAGACCACGGAATATTGCACAAAATGAGAAATTTTATAAGATCGAAATAAAATTCCTCTTCGGGCCGCTCAAACTTTCCCTGGTGTACTGCTCCTTCGATATGTCTTTTAACGTTTCCTTTATTTATGGTTTTCAAATGGCTTTCACATTTTGAACAGTATATTGTACCACTAGCGTGATCGTAAAGTAGTTCGGGATGACCGGATATCCATTTTTCTACAGTTTCAGCCTTGACGTTTGCCATATCTGAACTCTGTTGTAGAGATGGAACCTCGTATATATCACCTAAAACAAAGACATGAAAAAAATACATTTTATTTAGTTTATTTAGCTTACTCCGTTTGTTTTATTTTTCGTGGATCAAATTTAGCCATTGAAATTTCACCCTCTTCCTGTCAACCGATTGATCTAAAATTTGGTATTTGCCCTTGATTCTGGTGACAATACAATTATGTATATTCAATATTATTGTCAATCCAAAATGGCTGCCGCTACAAGATGGCGGACAACTTAGTTTTTTTTTCAATCCCATCAATATGGGTATCAAATGAAAGGGCTTGTTACGTTGAATATTTTGTAGAGAAGTAGATAAGGCCTATAGTAATTTATTTTACCAATCATTGCAAGAGGACACAGCACACAGGGCATTCAAATTAATATATATATATGTCCATATTAATATATACGTTTCGGATCAATGACCCCATTTCAATCTACCTACTCCGATCACTGATTATAATATATAATATATATTTGACTTCATACGATGACATTCGAGGTTCCTTGAGGCAGGGTTGATAAAAATGCAAAGGTTTTAGTCGACGGATATCGTGTATCAGTGATTTCGCGCAAGGCTTTGCGAACCACACAGTGCAGAATACGAAGGTGTCCCTACGTGTGAAGTCTATAATACAAAATGTATACAGGGTGTGGCGTAAATAGTGGTCCACTGTTAAAGATTTGATAAACCATATAATTAACTATAACATATCACAACTTTTACCCAAGGGTTCCGAAAATATTTCTTTTTTATGTTTTACTAGCTTGTGCCAGCGGCTTCGCCCGCGTGGGAAGTTTTTCCCGTGTAAATCCCGATCCCGTGGGAATTTCGGAAAATCCTTTCTTAGCGGATGGCTACGTCATAACATCTACCTGCATGCCAAATTTCAGCCCGATCCGTCCAGTGGTTTGGGCTGTGCATTGATCACTATGTCACTCAGTCAGTCAGTCAGTCAGTCACCTTTGAGTTATATATATTTAGATACAGATTTACGAAATTTCTACCTTTTATTACAAATTTGGTTGTAATTTCAACAAAAAACATTATTTTCTAATTTTGATTTCTGTTCATTACTGCTGAAGACTAGAGCTATTATGAAAAGTGATGATTTTTTATGTACATTTAGATCTTTTGAAGAAAAAGTTGGTATATCTCTATTTTGACTGTAATTTTTAACATACCATCTAAATTCAAAAGCGATTTTTGTAAAAAAAACGTATTACACTCTCAGTGCCCATTCATTTAATGATATGCCTACTAAATACCAATTTCAAAATGGTATCACTATAACAGATCCTATTATTTAACAAAAAATCGGTTATCTGTAAAGTCGGTTTACTGACGATAGTTGAACGTGACAACGTCATAAGAAAATACTGATGGAATGGTTGCATTTTTCAAAAAAAAATTTAATTTTGCATCACTATTACTGCACTTCTCATGACAATGGAAGAATCCCTACACAGTGACGTCATCTCTTAGCGTTTTATGATAGCCTAGTACTTGACTCCTTGAGTCATACATAAATGTCAAAGAATCCCTACACAGTGACGTCATCTCTTAGCGTTTTATGATAGCCTAGTACTTGACTCGTTGAGTCATACATAAATGTCAACTTGTAGATCCAATTTGATTTGCTTTGGAACGCCTCAGAGTGATGGAGCGCCTCAGAGCGAGGTAACGCCGCATGAGTCATGTATTTTCGTGAGTGCAGCCAGCTTCATCGATTTATAAGACGTTGTCACGTCAAAAGATATACAATTTTAATTGAAGAAAAGAAGATTTCCATTGATGCCCTCTCTTTAGTCTCACAGTCCGATGGGATGGCAATCCGATTTGACCGGAGTGAAATCAGGCACCCAGGAACCAATGGATTAACGTGCTTTCCAAGGCACCACCAACTTCACAACTCCGGGCTACTACTGAGAAATTTGTAATAGAAAAATCCAATAGCAATTTTTCCCCACTCGGGAATCGAATCCGGGACCTTGCTCAGTAGTCACATTTAAGACCACTACACTAATGAAACAGGTAACTATACTAATCTGTACTTTTATACTAATAATATAAAGAGGTAAAATTTGATTGTAAGTTTGCATGTAGGGGTAAATAATGGGGGGGGGGGGGTAATCTCCGGAACGAATGATATAATTCTAATACTTTTTTACTGGTAGTAAGGTGCATTATTGGTGAGTGTTTTGGGCTATAAATTATTTCGAAATCCACGCAGACAAAGTCACAGGCGCAGTTCTAGTACATAATATTTAAAGATCCAGAGGTGACCTACAAATTGGTAAAATTTGTAGGTCATCTCTGGATCTACTTATGAAAATTCTTTCATCAATAGAAAGCTAAATTATTTCTAAGTAACATAGGGTACATTTTCGAAAATAATCGAGTGAAGTTGCGGGCAAAAAGTAGTAGATTATACTAGTTGGTTAAAATAATAATTATTACTTTTTTATTTCAGCCAACAGTGGTGGACTTTCAAGACGTTATTTTTTTCATTATTTAATTTTCACTATGTTATTTCACATATTTATATCCTGTTGTTTTTCATTAGTTTTTCAATAGAAAAGTTAGATTCTCTGTAAATCTGCGTTTCATTTGTTCGTCGAAGACAGAAGTCGCTGTTTAGATGGTTTTACTTTCCTTCCTTACCAACTTATTCCTTTCACTTAAATTTTAATATCATAACTCTTATTACAAAGGCATAAAGTCTAGGTTTCCTCACGAGTTTGTTTCTATGATTTTTGGCATCCTGGTATTCCACGTTTATCGCGTTTTTACGTGTCTTGTTTCCGACGCGCCTAACAAGAACGTTTTAATGAAAACATCACGTATGTATATAACATATCGCACCTTTGGGAACAAAGGGTCACTACTGCATGTTTTCCAACTTTACAGGAGGAGCATTTTTCGATTTTTATTTATGTAATTTTTTTTTTACTCTGTACTGTTTTAGACTATTACCGCGATTCTTACAGTCTTAAATCCGTAGTTTCTTCACGGACAATCGTGAATATTAAAAAAAAAATACAAGAAGGAGTTTCTGAGAAACAAGCCATAAACTGAGGAAAGGGTATCAAAAGCGACTTTTTGTTACAAATCACTAACTGTCATATTGCAGAAATGACCTTTTTAAAAAATAATAACTTCATGAAAGTACGTATTTTTTTATTGATACGGGTGATTTACGTTTGTTTTTAGTAAAGATATATTTAACTGGAACCCAATACAAACTAAAACAAGCAGAAAAAGAAGAAGAATCGGTAAAATACTATATTTATTGATAAAATAGAGGGTTATTAAATGAAATAGATGATATTTTTTTTTTATTTTTTATTTGTATAATAAACAAATTGCATCAAAATTAAAAAAGAATAACATACATTTTGAAAGAGGTCCCACACCGACACCCGTATGGACGATATATTGGCCAACTTGTATGTTGGAGGCATCACAAGCTCAAGGTATTTGCTCTAAACTATAGAAAATGACTTTCAAGTTACTGTCAGATAAAACCTTAATTATACTGAGTAGTTATAATCATAAATATAATCGTTATAGTATAGATAAAATGACAGTAGCATGCTGTTTAAGTATCTAAAATCTTTATGAAAGTTTAAGCTGTAGGTACTTAATATTTAATAAAATAATCAAAATAATCCCATTAAGACCATGTCTCAGGTGCATGGCATGTAAAATCTAAACAAAACTAGGCATAGTCACATATTTCAACATAATAAATCAATCATCAGTCTTAATACGATTAAAGAGTTTGCCGTTCGGCACTTATCATCTAATAAAACGAGTATCGTGGACAAAATTCTATAACATTCTCCTAAAAGATAAATTCTAATATTGATTTAACAATATTAACTTAATATTAAACAGTCTCACAAATAACACTAATACTTAAACATCTTTATATACCTACGTTGTAATATTAAATTGCTTAAAGGTACTTAAGTAAATCACATTCATCACAGTTTAGTAGGTATTTGGACTTTATTATCCAATTAGGAACTACAACTTTGTTAACAAAATTATAAAGAAAATCAGTATCTGCTAAAAATATAGCAATAAGTACGAGTACGACTCGCATCGCACTTGTTTAATTATAAAATAAAGAAATATCAAAATATTGTGTTGTAAATAGTTTCATAAACTTTCGGTATAGGTAATGTTGGTGTTAATTAAGGTTTGAATATCTGCCTTCTTTCGAGCACTTAAGAGGATTTTACTGTCATAAGCCTGCTTTAATGTTACTTCGTGAGGTTCTTGGACTCTTGTGCTTCGTGTTACTGTATGAATATGATTGACTTCAATCCAGTTGCCCTCGTATGAAGTTTTGGAGTAATAAGTATTAATAAGAGTAATAATAATAATTTACTGCAAATAATACAGATTAATCATGATTCTGAAAACCAAAACAAAACAATTACTCAATAGATCAGCTCTAAATAATAATGTAAATAGAAAACCATCTATGTGAGAAAGATTGGCTAGATAGAAAGTGTCTTTTTGTTATAAAAATAAATGTTTAATTTAATGAGAATATAAAGTACGATTTGGTGAAACTTTTTTTTGGTTGATTGGATTCATTTGTGAGTTTTACCTAAAAGGGCCATTTAATTTTCAAAGATAATAATCTCTCGCTAGATATTTTAATGTCACATCAGTTGGAAAATGGCATTATGTTTGTAATATTTATTTTTACAAAAGTCATTGTAACAAATACAACCTATTCATTTTATAAACAATTTTTTTTTTGTAATCCTTTATTTTTAAACATTACTGACCGTTTATTACCATCAAAACCATGAGTATCTTTTGAAGCAAAAAAATAACACTTCTATACAATGATGATCAAAATGACTTTCTGCCTTAATATAAATACTAATCATTACAAAAATAATGTCACTTGTAAACAGAAGTGACGTTTTGGTTTCAATGAAAAAAGAAAAGTTTTATGCTATAATGTCATTTAGAAAAAGAAGTGACGTTATGTTTGCAGCAAACAAATACCAAGATTTGGTAACAAAACGTGACTATTATCCATAAGTGACATTAATTTTGCAAGAAATATGTAAAATAAAAGTCATTACTTACCGTAGTGCCTCACCGTCACAAATGCGCAAGGTCACACTTCGGCTGTCAAAACACTACTGACAGGATGAGACGTTATGTTTCAAGCAAACGGATCAATTACGCGAAATAATGTAACGACACTCCCTCCCTCAAACCGATGTTATTCATGCTATTGTCACCGTTTTTGCTGAGGATATACAGTCGATTATCCCGGTTTTTTCTGCATATTTAAGTCATTTTTGCAAAAAGTTGCAGTAGTGACCCTTTGTTCCCAAAGGTGCGATATGTCATAGTTTTTAGGGTTCCGTTGCCGAATGTCAAAAAATGGAACCCTTATAGTTTCGTCATGTCTGTCTGTCTGTCCGTCCGTATGTCGCGTGTCGCAGCCATTTTATTCCGAAACTATTTCCTAATAGTTTCCTACACATGTGAAATTTGATGACGCATGAATAATGCATGAAATGAGAATGCATGTGATATTAACCGCTATTCTGTTAACCGCTTTCCGATTTATATTAAAAATAAAAAAATTAAGGGGTTTCCCCATACATAGAACTGAAACTATTTTTTTTTATCATCTAACCTATACGCATGTGGTAACTATAGACAGGTTTTTAAAAATGACATTGAGGTTTGAATTTTCTAAAACCGCAAATATAACTTTGTATTTCATATACAAACACTATGAAAAACAAAGTTATTTTGTGTAGTTACTACGGAACCCTTCATGGGCAAGTCTGACTCGCACTTGGCCAATTTTTCGTTTTTTTCATCGTTTTAACTTCTGTTGGTAATGGTTGAAATTGTATAACGTTATATTTTATTAAGTTTGAAATTATGAAAATATTTGCTACTTTGGATTTCGAGATGATTCGTCCAGATTTTAATTGATAACTTTAGGATCTTCTTTAATTCGAGTTTTAATTATTGGGGAATTTATTCTAGCGGACACACGGGCACGCCACAATTGCGGCGGTAAGACCCCTCTTTGAGGAGTGGCTAGATCGGCGTCACGGCGTCCTGACCTACCGCATGACGCAGGTCCTCACCGGACACGGAAGTTTCGAGAGGAACCTGTGTCTGATGGGTAAGGAAGAGACGCCTGGGTGTCACCACTGCGAGGGTCGCCCTGAGGACACAGTCGAGCACACGGTGCAGGACTGCCCAGCTTGGGCAGAGCACCGACGTGTCCTCACGGCGACAATAGGCGGAGACCTCTCGCGCCCGGCCTTGGTCGAGGCCATGCTGCGGGGCGAGAGGGAGTGGGAAGCGGTCGCCTCCTTCTGCGAAGCAGTCATGCTTCCGAAGGAGGAGGCGGGCCGCGTGAGGGAGAGGATGGCGTCCTCCCTCCAGCCCAGCCGCAGTGGTAGACGCCCACGGCGTCGGACGTCGGCCGACGATCTCCGGCTACCGTAGGCGCGGGCATGCGGACAGCGAGTAAAGGGCAACTCGCTGTCCGACCATGGACCATGCCCGGGTCGACGGCGCGTTGTGTTCCACGCGCGCCTCAAAGAGCGTCAGCAACATGACGAGGCCCCTCTGCAGAGGGCCGAAGCCTGCCGGGGTCGTGGGACTCATCCCGTTACCGTGGCCCCGGTACGTAAAGGGCTATTGAAGGAACACCGTGGATTTTAGTGAGTAAAAGTCTGACAGTCCCTCCCACCCTGCCCGGAGTGGGAGGAACTATTTGATAATATTACCACGTTAAAAAAAAAAAGCGGAGTCCACAACTTCGTTTGAGATGGTAAAACGTTTTGGGAATACTTTCATTGTGCGTACTGCTAAGGAGTGGAATTCCCTGCCGTAGTCTGTGTAAAAAGAAGATCCCGTGGCAATTCCGGGATAAAGAGCAAATATATGTTTTCCATCCATTCATCATTTCTCCATCTTGCAGTGAAAGTCCAATTAAAATCAGGTCAGCCGTTTCATAAATTAGCCTCAACAAGTACACAGATAGAGAGACGAATATTAAAAAAAATATTTATTTGTATTTTAGTATCGTGTAAATTACTATACGCACTTGTAAAAACACAGTCAGTGTTGTAGTGTAGTGTCTATACCAATATGAAAAATTTTCAAATGACAACCGGGAGTAGCAATTTAACGTGCTACGTGGCACGGGGATATCACGCCGCCAAATTCCAAACTCCGGGCTACTACCATAGATTACTAAATAGTTACTTCGTAACAGATACATCACTCTCATACAAAAGCGACAATACTTACGCTATAATAGCCTACAAAATCTTAATAATAATACCAGCTATTTGCAGCGAGAAGAAATGTACCATAAATACGCACAAAGAGAGTTGAGATTGTATTGCCCACCGCGCGACCCACGTGCGAGCGGGTCATCGAGTGAATATGCTAGGGTTGTACCCATAGATATAATATTATATTTCTATAGTTGTACCTATGATAATATTGATAATAAAACGAATGTTGTAGAAAAAACAATTATTTTTTATTTGTTGATTACATATGTTTCAGTTTAATAAAATGATAGATGCATTTTTTCCTTCCCTGAATTCCCGATTATTACATTTTACTGTCGAAAATATCCGAAACCGCGTAAATAATTGTAATAAATAAGTAATCAAAAGGGAAACAGGAGCAAAGCGGAGGAAAATCAATTGTTTTAGACCGATCCATTATGAAGGTGTCAAAATTATTTAAAAAAGCTCAGGCAGGCGTGCGGCAGCCCTTTGTCGGTTATACCGATGGCGATACGCGAAGCGGTAGGCATATAACGCGTAGCCTTGAGCGAGTGACGGACGCCTGCTACTACTGAGAAATTCCTTCCTTTTTGCCCAACCCGGGAATCGAACACAAGACCTCATGCTCTGCAGTCGCGCTTGCAACCACTAGACAGTCATAAAAATCACATACAGACACTTAACTTTTGTTTATATACAGAATGTATTAATTATAGATGTCAAGATTCTTTAATACTTATGTAGGAATCCTCACTTCCCTATAATGATGACGAAACGTCGAACGTGATAATAAAATTACATTCACATAAAATCCCCCTCCGATCCCACTCCAAACTTCGCAAACATAACTCAAGCTCTTCAAAGCATAATTTGTACGGAACTCAATTTTATACACATTCAACTTACCAAGAAGGTTTAAACCAACATTTTACTCGATATACTCAAGTAAAGTTCTGCGTCGTCAAGTTTAGGGGTATTAATAACTCTGTAACTTGTCTTGTTTCAACTAACTAATATCCTCGGTTCTAAGGATTGAATGTAAGTATTATACAACGTTTAATTTCAAGGGTATATATACATACCAAGTGCACGGCTTCTTTGGATGGTAACAAACAAAATGGCAAGGGTTTTGTAATCCTATGTCTACATGTGTGGAACTTAATAGAAATTTCAATATATTGATACCAGAGACTGAATTTTTCAAATAAGAAGAATGAAGAGAATAATCGTGTTATTGGCAAGTGACTTGCAAAATTATTGACCCCCGTAGTGCTGTGAAACGTTTGTTATGATTGATATTCAAGAAACATATGAAAACTATAATTTGGTATCAATTCTTTGAGTCACTTATTTTGAGCTGAAACTGTGCATAGACTCTCCATACCAGATATACTATGTAGAGGGGAGCGGCGGCGGTGACCTCTCGCGCCCTGCCCTGGTTCAGAGCAAGGTGCGGAGCGAGAGGGAATGGGATGCAGGCGCCTCCTTCTGCGAAGCAGTCATGCTAGCGAAGGAGGAGGCTGAAAGCGCGAGGGAGAGGCAACTCTCTTCCTTCGCGCCCTAGCCGCCGTGGGAGACGCCCTGGGCGTCGGGGGTCGCAAGCCGATCTCCGGCCACGGTAAGCGCGGGTCTGCGGTTGGCGAACAGGGGTAGCTTGCCGGCCGGTAAGGACCAGACCTGAGTCGGCAGCGCATCGTGTTCCACGCGCGCCTCAAAGAGCAGTCAGCAGCATTGACCGGGCCCGTAAGACCATTGCCTGACGGGGTTGCGGAAATGTTATATTGAGACACCGCGGCCCCGATATGCGAGGGCAACTGAAGGAGCAGGGTGGGTTTTTAGTCAGTAGAAGTCTGACACTCCCTTCCGCCCCATCCGCAGCGGCTGGAAGAGTCATTTGATGACTTTCCCACCCTGAGAAAAAAAAACCAGATATATGGGGTTTCCGTTACACGTTGTATAAAGACAATATCAAGATGTCCGAAGCGGTGTGGCTATTTCGATTTTGTTGCTGGGTTTTGGTTGTTTGTTTTACTAGACTGGGCGTTACTACTAAGTTACTTTGATCACTTTTACACGTTTTTTTCACGTTTGTTTGTGTTTATTTATTTATTTACACTTCATATGCAAGGGTAAAAAGGCGGTCTTAATGAGGAATTCTCTACCAGTCAATCATTGGTGCTGAAGAGATAGTGTGGGTCAATAATTTTTCGAAAAAATTACCGCGGCCTCGGAACACGAAGGGCATATGATGGAACACGGATGGGTTTTAGTCAGTAAAAGTCTGACACACCCTCCCGCTTTGCCCAGATCGGGAGGCAGTCATTGGATGATTGAAAAAAAAGGGTTTTTATTTAAGTGTATATGAATATTAAATATAAAGAAATAGTTTGGTTAATGAATATTGTTTTTACTACAGCAACGCTACAGTTTGCCTGACCGACTATTTCAATCAATCAATCAGCCTATCCAAAAGAACTTTTCTGTTTGGTTAGCTTTAGAAGTTTCATATTATGTGTTTAAATTTAGTGTGTCTTTTGGCTTATGGGTCTCAAGAGGTAATACTGATCATAAAGAAAAACAAACAGCATTCATTAAATTAAAAAATAAAAACGAATAAGTAATTAAGAATCTATATTTTAGTAAACATGTGGTTGAATTTTTTAAACTTAATATTCCATTGCCAGATTCATGCATTTGGTTCATAAAGGAGGCTTGTGCCTATAAGTCAACCACACGCTCGACAAAAATACGGATTCTAAATTAACAATATCTACAACAAATTTGAATAAATAATCTGCATATCATTACTTATAGTATAAGCTTGACATTTGGTTAGTTTTATTAATCATAAACCTAAGAGTTTGTTTGAACACGCGTAGTTAGTAAGTCATTTTACAGTTTGATTAATATCGTTTCATGAATGCTTTTTTTATTACAGCCTCTGTGAAGCTTGCCTGACCGATCACTCATTCATAAAATAATTCTAACCTGAACTAATAGTATATATTATACCCTTAATTATACCTATATATGTAGTTTATTTAAAATACAGATTCTAAGTTAAAAATATCAAAAGAAAATTTGAATAAAGAACCTGTTAATCTCTTTCAAGCTAATGTCAATGCTAATTTCCATAGAGTTTAGGGTTCCATCCATAGAGAAAGAATATTATGTTCGTATTTCTCCATGGAGATCTAAGTCATAGAACGCTAAATTAGTTTTCTTTTTACATTCAGTTTTTCACGGCATCACATCAAACATTATATGTAATTGAAACACACATCCTGTTTTATTCGAAAAACTTTTTCTTTTCGCACCATTTTCGCACGCATAAATATTTAACAGTACAGAGGAAATTTGGTGTTTTCGTACTCAGTAATGAAAAAAGTTCAGAAATATGAAACAGTTTTTCACGTGCACCATGCCTGGTGTCAATAAATATTTTGTTTTAGGTGACCTTGTTACCCGCCCGTAAATAAAGGTAGGCGGGTTTTTGTACTCGTAGGCCTTCAAAGTGGGGAGACTAACCCTCTCTTAGCGACCCCAGAGAGGACGGTGGCTCGTGCGTACACAGTGAGGCTCTGAGGAGATCTTTTAACAGTTCCCCAAGGAGTTGGGCTGACAGGCATTGCATATGGAGCGGTCTCCTAAGAAGATCCGGAGCTTTCTTCCACGTTTAATTGTGACCACTGGGGTCGTTTTCGTGAGGTAAAAATCCCACACTCCTTGGTATCATCCCCAGACAGCTAGCGTCTTTTGAAGGCTTCCCACTGATTTAAAAAACCGCATCTATTGTACGTGTATATTTCCATAATTAATATAACTTTTTATACACCTACCAAAATGTGGTCTTTTAACCCACAGGTTGACTGGTACCTTGCTGCAGTAAGTTCGCCCACGTACCACTATTGTACATAAAGTTTAAATAAATAAATAAATCACCACATAGGCAAAACATAAATTGTATCACTACTATGTTGGATCTTTTTCTTGGCAATCTGTCATATTTCCATCGAACATATTTAACAAAACTTTCAATTGTTGTCACTCCCAGAAATGAAACACAAAACGTCAGAGTTTTTTACGAACTTTATTGTAAATGGAAGTCAAATAAAAACTTTTCATAAAAAACGGTGGATGTGATATTTATATTTATTCTGTAAAAACGCGTCTAAACCAGTCTGTTGTGTTGCGCCCGTCTGTGGAATCCATGAGTTTCTTTTAATATTTCATAAATTCTTTCATGTCCTACCTTATATTTTGAAAATATATTTCTATTTACACAACAACATTTTTTTTTAAAGAACTTGCTATGTCACATTATTAGCAATCTTGTAAAATAGGCTTATTTCTAGAGTGGGTTCTCGGTAATACTGTAACGGATGGGATTCAAACTCGTGACCTCTATACAAGTCCGACGTTTCAGCCTAATGGCTAAGTAATTATATCGTTGTTTATTACGTCCACGGAATGTTCTTTTGAATTAATACTCTATGTGACTCTCATGAGATATTCGGGAACAGTGCCAGCTTGTGGCGATATTGGTTCCACTTCTGAGAGTTTTACGTGAATTCTAGGAAGTTAAATCGGTATATAAATAAATCAGGAAGATTTCTTTGCTGTTTTTATATCAAAACTGTAAAAGTTAACGTTGATTATTTTATTACCCTTTGGTTCAGTAGTAGTAACACTACTGGAGCTCGTTGGAACTCACCGTTTGTGAGTGAAAAGAGCATAAGTATTTATTTTGTAATATTATAATCAGTATTTCTAATGAGTTTTAACTACGTCCGGGGCGGAGTGTTTCTTAGTGGACTTCCCTGAGAAGAAGCACTGAAACAAATGCAGGAGTTAAAGTGTCTTTTCATGGTCATACAGTTAATTCCTCATAGTTTTATATTCTGTTTACTGTCGGATGAATGATTGATTGATTGAGTTCGGACTGGTTGTTAAAGACTGAGTTCACAATGCGCGCAGGAGCTCCACAACCTGATCTTTCCAACTCCGTTTCATTATCAGTCTATCAGACAAACTGTAGGGTATCATCCACACTTAGTCGATATACCGTCTTGTCGTACTAAGCGTTTCTCTTCTACATTCCTTGTGCGCACAGCCAAGGTATGGAACTCTCGTTGGTTTTTGCGTTACCTACTACATAAGGACTCATCAACTTTTGCCCAAACTTTTAAACAAGGGTGAACAGGCATCTTCTGTGTCCACTCGTTCGTTCGTAGACCTCATAAATCACATACCATCAGGCACGATCAAGGTCAAGGGCGAGCATATGTAATAAAAAAAGAAACATGATAAAACCATGGAAGTTAAGTGGGTTTTTGAAGAAAGACACACTGATGTGAGGTGAGTAGACCAATACTTATAGTGCTAGTATTTCTCAGTTTTTGTATAGCCAACTAAAGGAATTCAACGGCTTGGTTGAGAAATATCAAAGCCAAATATTTGGAGTAAACATTAGAATTTAACAAACTGTAAGTATTAAAAAAATAATAATTTTGTGTCGACACTCTTGCGCCATCTAATATTCCAAGTACGGCGAGCTGTGCTGGTGCAGCAGCCGCGACTGCAGAGGCCCTCAAATGGCGCAAATACTGTAACCATTCTAGTAATTACAGTTTTGTGCCATTTGAGGTCGAAACGCTTGAGTCATGGGGCCCGAGTGCGTGTCTGCTTTATAAGGAATTATCTCACCGGCTCATCGATTCCTTGCGTGACCGGAGGGCTGGCTCGTTCTTTGCCCAAAGAATAAGCATTGCCATACAACGTGGCAATGCTGCCGGTCTTCTGGGTACGTTTCCGGACGACAGCGATGTGGAGGAGTACTGTGACGCCTAAGCTTGTTTTTTTTTTCTTGCTTCTTTAGCATCGTTGTGATTTGAAAGTTTATGAAACAAAAAAGCGACAGTAAAAAGAGACAGACACATAAATTTTTTGAAGGTTTCACTTCTACCACGTGTGAATTGCACACACGTTTTTTTTATTTTAATTTTGTATGTACATAGTTAGGTTTAGCATTGTTTTTTTTTAATTCAATGTTTTATTCTCATAAAGTTTAAATAAATAATTTAGTAACAAATCTATAATGTCGCCGCATTCACAAATAATAAAATTAAAATAAAATAGAAAAGTATTCGGTAACTTTGTAATATACTCATACATATAATATCCAAACGTAGATATACAATAAAATTAAATAAAATTTATTGGAATCCATAGAAAGTAGTAACAAAAAATGAATGAATACAAATTGTATACTTTTTGAAAACAACATTTTTATCATATAGGTTCTGACCCAGTATTGAACACACTCAGCGTTGAAATACCTTTTTGATTAAGATATAATGTGCTGGAGAAGAAAATGCATTGCAAAACTGCTCTTGGCAGCACACTACAAATTACTTAAAAAAAGTGCCCTCACTCTTTAGATTACAATACACGTATCAAACTACCATTGACATGATAACATCAACTGAACTAATATGTACATCCAAATTCCGCTGACAATAAAGAAATAAACGACAAACTGAGAAATACAAATCGAAAGAGCGAAACACAACTTAACAACACTCAAATAAAAAGCTTCCTTCGAAACTAGAAAATATTTTTCTGAACAAAACTGATATAAAATACCGATTGCCGGTTTCATATGTCTCCCGAAACGACGCATGTGCATAGACAAAAAAAAAGAAAAAACAAAACAGGTTTTATCGCGTCGGGTGTCACAGACAAATTCTAGATATTACGTATCAAAAAGTTTTACGTACCGAAAAGGTTTGAGTTGAATGTAGTGCAAAAAGCTGTGAAATAAACGCACGAATAACCGTTGTAAATCTGTATTTTGATTTTGACAATGGTCGGGATGAAAAACAAACGAGTCCCGTTGACTTTTAAATTTGGAGCTAGATAAAAATTGACGTTTGTTTGACGCGGATTTTTATGTGCGGATTCTGGGAAATGGTATGTTGATTTTGCCGATAATCTATTATTCTGAATGGCAAATTTTTTTGCGCTATGGTTGAACATTGCACAAAAATATATTGTACAAGCAAACTAGCTCCTCAGTTTTGTGAATTCTGATCAGTTCAAATAAATAAATAAAATACTCTTTATTTCGTATAAGTAACATCGGATGGATATGTAATACAGGCTTACAAGCCTGTGGAAAAACAATGGCGAGCTTAATCCACAATTCGATATTCTTACAGCAAGCCTCAGTGCATTAGGGAATTTTTATATGAACATAGTCGTAGTCCCACTACAGCTCCTACTGCTGCTACACAGGTATTCTCTTTATGAGAGGTAATACGTCGCAATCAACCAAGCGGGCCCCTAGTGTTGGTACCGAAACGGAAATCCGAGATTGGTATAACAAAGAATTTAAAAATTCCTAACTTATTGTAAATAAACCACACAAATATGTAAATGCCTATGGGTAAAGTACACATTCTATGAGTATAACAAACAAAATACATAAATAAATACCTATGCCCTTAGGGGTCATACATATAAACAGAAAATGTGTATGTGAATGTTTTACTTCTTTAAAAATTCTCACTACGAGTATATCCAAACAACAAAATTGGTTAAACTAGTTGCCATAAAACAGTAATATCAACGTAGTTTGACCAAATGTCACTCCATTACAACAAACATTTATTTTTCCAGTCCTAGCAAACATAATACGCTTTGCATCCTGTGCAAATGTGGCGCGGTGAGTGCACTTATATGAATAACTTTGAAATGTGGACGAATATAATGCGATGGTAAAAAGAACTACTTTTTAAGTTTGTTTCCTTTTTCAAAGTTTGTTTTTGCATTCGTACCTTCTTTAAAATTATTAGAATGCGTTCTAATTTTAAAATTCATTAATATCTGTAAATCGATTTTCAAATCAATGTTGTTCTCATTGCGCTGCTTTATACATTTATATTCAATTATTTTTATTTTCGTTACGGCCATCATGTAGGAATAACAATAAACTTAAGGTAAGTAGAACAATAACAACAATCTTTTATTTCGAGTGAAACCAGAACCTATTTATCATGGTTGACAGATTTTATAGGCACGAGTGTCCCCTCGAGATACGCGCTACTTATACCCTGGAATCGAAAAAAATAACACGAAAAATCATATGTACATTTTTATAAATTCTAGATATAGGTTTGTATTTCTTTTATGCCAAATAAACTATATTATATTATTATTTATACAACGTGTAACGGAAACCCCATATCTATCCAAAGGGGCTGAAGACAACATCTGGTATGGAGTCTCTATGCACAGTTTCAGCTCAAAATAAGTGACTCAAAGAATTGATACCAAATTATCGGATTCATATGTTTCTTGAATACCAATCATAACAAACGTGTCACAGCACTACGAGGGTCGATAACTTTCCACGTCACTTGCCAATAACACGGTGATTCTCTTCGTTCTTCTTAATTTGAAAATTCTGCCTCTGGTATCAAAATAAAATAAAAATAAAACAAAATGTGTTTATTATCTTAAATCTTTACAATTAAGTTGCCGGGGCTTCCCAGAAAGTAATCCGAAGATACTTGTGATGGGATAAACCTCGCTCTTCCTCGATTAATTAACAATTTGTTTCGTTGTGCTAATTAGGTATAAGTTACACATTTTTGAAAGAAAAAAGAAAAATAATAATTTGAAAAATAAAGAAAATCATGTTTATGGCAGTGTGCGAAACTAGTCTGTTTTATATAAATGTGTGTTTATACGTGTTTATGTGTGTGTGTATGTGTGTGTTTGTGTGTGTGTGTGTGTGTGTGTGTGTGTGTTCGTGTGTGTGTGTGTGTTGAAGTGTGTGTATATGTGTGTGTCTGTATGCATGACGTTCAACCCAGGGTCGCCAAAATGTCCTCCACAGCATCATAATTAAGTGTGAAGAGCCAATCCGTCACCGTCTTCTTACACTCATACATCTGCATAGGGTAAATGTTAAGTATGCGATTTTCTTTATTATAAACGCGTGGGGCTTGAGTTACATTCTGGCGTCTAGCAAAAATTGAACGTGCAGAGTATGTAGGGGCAACTATATCACACCGTCTTTTTTTAAGTTTGGCATGGTTAAAGGGTAGAATTTTGTGATATCTTAGGACCATGTGTAGTATGTGGAGTTTTCTAACGGAGAGCAGCTTAGAGCTTGCGTATAAAGTTTCAGTAGGGAACCTGTAGGGCCTACCGTAAATGACCTTAATCAAGGATCTCTGTGCCCTCTCTAGGTCTATAAAATACGACTTAGCTGCTCCGCCCCATACCGAGATACAATATATAATTACAGATTGAGCCAGTGCGATGTAAATTTTATTCAGTAGTTCTGCATTCATAACATGTCTCAGAGATTTGAAAACCCATATAAGTTTTCTTACCCTCCCCATAGTTAGTTCGAGGTGCGGGTACCAGCTCAACCTTTGATCTACTACAATCCCAAGGTACTTGACGGAATTTACCTTTTGAATTACAGGACAACTACAGGTAGATTGGGTTGGGGTACGACAAGAATGTATTTTAATGTTAAAGTCAGGCGCAGGCTGAGAGTTAGCGTATTTAGTGAAGCAGACGTACTTGGTTTTTTGGGTATTTAGCGTAAGTTGATTCTCACATAGCCAATCACTAACTCTAGCCAGACCCCTCTCAACCTCCTGCCTAACCTTATCCCAGGTCTTAGCTGAGAAGATCATAGCGGTGTCATCCGCGTAGCACAGTATCCTCGCACCGTTGATATGAAGGTTACAGAGTTCGTTGATATAAATCAAGAAGAGAGTCGGGCCGAGGACACTGCCCTGCGGGACGCCATACATCACGCTCTCTTCGTCACTAACATGGCTTTCAATTTTTACCCCCTGCTTTCTGTTTTGAAGGTAACTGCTGAGAAGAGAGAGAACTGAACCTCGAAATCCTAAGTTCTCCAACCTGCGTATAAGTTTAGAGATAGAGACGGTATCAAAGGCCTTCTTGAGGTCAAGAAAGGCCACTAGGCATTTGTTCCCCTTATCTACTTCCTTGCTTATCACAGCAGCAAGTTCCTCCGTAGCATCCTGGGCCGATATTCCCCTTCTAAAACCATATTGAGAGGAAGATAAGATGTTATACTTAGTCAGGTAGTTGACTATTCTAGAGTTCAAGAGCTTCTCAATGATTTTAGAAATGGATGTCAACACAGAAATTGGCCGATAGTTGTTAACGTCGTCTCTATCTCCACTCTTATACACAGGGGTAACAACGGAGCGCTTAAGAAGGAAGGGAAAGATACCTGTTTTAAAGCATAGGTTGGCCAGGTCACAGATCAGCGGGACTAAGATCTCCTTGGCCTGTTTTAGGAAAAGGGTAGGAATTCCGTCCCACCCTGGTGCACTCCCAGAGTCTAGGGACATCAGTATATTATCAACTTCCTCCTGAGAGGTGTCTAGGAGAACAAAGGAGGACAGATTAGTGCGGTCTGTGTTACGAGACGTAGAGGGTACGTTACTATTTAAGATTTTCTGAGCTAAAGTTTGTCCAATGTTAATAAAATAATTATTTACATAGTTAACTGAGTCTTGGGGACATGATTTTACCTTAAGTAGGTCGCTATTTGAGCTCTTGGGAGGCTTATAATTTGTCATGTCATTTATGGTTGACCACAATGCCCGAGGGTTCTTAGCAGATGTTTTGATTTTGTCTTTATTAAATTTATTTTTTAGTTTTTTTATAAGGTTCCCACAGAAAGTTCGATATCGTCTATATGTAATCACTAGAATTTGATTATGTGGGTTTGATTTGAGTTTAAGGAAGATTGAATTTCTCAGTCTAATACACCGTAGGGCACCTGATGTTATCCAGGGTTTAATCATTCTTTTGCTATTCGTGATTATTACATTTTTAGAGTTCGAAAGTAAAGTTGTCTTGATCAATTCTATAAGCGCAAAGGCGTAGGTATCAGGGTCTTTGAAGATGTTAAAAAAGGAGGTATCACTATTTATTAGACTATTATGAGCATTTTCGTAGTTTACTATTGTTTTGTGCTTTTTAGGTGTATTGTAACTATATTTATTCTCGAGAGATAACAAAATCAGGCAGTGGTCTGTTACGGTTGTATTTAAAACCGCTGTAAAAGCTATATTCTTTTTTGTTTATCAAGACTCAGGAAAACGTGATCTAGGCATCCATCCCTCCTCGTGGGTAGGTTGTGAGATGGTAAAAGTCCATGCATAGATAGCAATATAATAAGCATAAATATCAATGTAATGAAATTTAGACATAAGGTTATAAAACCCTTGCCATGTCGTTTATTTTCATCCAAAGAAACCGTGCACTTGGTATGTATATACCCTTCAAATTACACGCTGTATAAGTCTAGAAAAAAAAAGCATTCATATCTTAAAAAACATTGATCTAAGAAATAGCGCGCACTAGTGATTTTTATCACCGTGACTGTTGCGTCACTGTCACCGCGTACATCATATATCATATCATACGTGACAATTGGCGTTTTTCATTGAAGCGGTGACAGTGACGAAACAGTTACGGTGACAAAAATCACAAGTGCGCGCTATCTCTAAGTTTTTTTTTTAATTATATTTCAGCCTATATTGTTTCCACTGTTGGGACACAGGCCTCCTGTCTATGAAAGGGAATGTACCGTAATCCACAACGCGGGTCCAGTTCGGTTTGGTGGATGTCACGTGTCCTTGAATTTTTGGTCCTCGGACATGCCGGTTACCTCACGATGTATTTCTTTATCGATTTGAGAGCAGTTATGTCATAAATTATAAAACGTAATGTTTCTGATTGGGTTCGATCCACGACCTGCCAAGTCTGGCCCCATAACCTCTAAAATCTATGGTTCTATTTTTTTTTTGTATGTAGATGCGTTTATTTTTTTTTGACCAGCTTCTGACTATGGTATTTGGATCAATTCTCAAAGTTAAGCAAGATCTTCTCCTCCTAGTGGCTCGGTAAGTACGTCAAACTTTTGGTCATGGCTGACAATTATACAGACATGACAGATAGAAGCCTGAAGGTCAGACTCAAAGACGGAGGTCAGATAGGGAGTTGCTTCATGTAAAATGCAGGCCCCAACATACATAGTTGGTTAAGGACTAGCTAGATTTGATGTCGGGGATGTGGGAATTTTCTAAAGAGCCACCACGCCCCCGGAACAATAGAAAAGTAAGGAACAGCGTGGGTTCTAAGACCAGTCTGTCAAAATCAAACCAATCTGTTCCACCCCGAGCGAGAGGAGCCGTTTGATGATTTCCGTCAGAAAAAAAAAATGGCCAAGTGCGACTCGCCCATGGAGGGTTCCGTGCAACTACGCAAAATAACTTTGTTTTTCATAGTGTTTGTATAAAAAACAATGTTATATTCGCGGTTTTCGAAAATATGCTATATCACAAAAACTGCTGAACCGATCTCATTCAAACCCATTTTCTTTGTAAGTTTGTATTAATATCTATAGCATATATTTTTTTTTAGATTTTTCTCTCCATTATTATAGAAGTTAGAGGGGGGACGGACACATTTTACCACTTTGGTAGCATATTCTACCGAAGTGGTAAACTTATGCTACCAAAGGTCTTTTAAACGAACTTTAAGAAAAAGTGGTTTTAGAAACCTAAATGTCATTTTAAAAGACCTGTCTATAGATACCACACACGTATAGGTTTGAAAAAAAAAAATTAGTTTCAGTTCCATGTATGGGGAGCCCCCCTTAATTTTATTTTATTTTTTTTATTTTTGTCTAAAAATCGGAAAGAGGTTCACAGATTACATCTATCTTTTTTATAGTTGATAGGCTTGCGTTTGACCATAATCTCACCTGATGTTAAGCGATGATGTGGTCGAAGATGAAGCACGCTTGCCTAGAAGTAACCTATTCACTCTTGACTTAAAGACTCCCAGGTTATAACTATCAGAAAATACAGACTCCGGCAGGGTATTCCACTCCTTAGCCGTACGCACAATGAAAGTATTCCCAAAACGTTTCACATGTGTAGTACTAATAGTTTGGGAATAAAATGGCTGTGACATACGGATGGACGGACAGACAGACATGACGAAACTGTTAAGCTTACTGTCCACGGACGCGTCATTTGACGAATGCATGCAACCTACAAATGACGATAGGCGTATTTTGCATATTTGCTATGTCCACGCTGCTTCATACAATCGTCATGCAGTCGTCAATCACGCTAGAAAACATCTCAGTTTTCTTTCAACTAGCATCGAGAAAGCACGTCTTTTCGTTATGAATATGTCAAGTGATGATGATGAAGTGATTATAGCATACAAGTTACTATAAAAATACTTAAAGCACTATAAGTAAGCCTATATTATTTGAAGAGTTCCCTCGTTTTCTCCAGGGTCCCATCATCATCGTCATCAGTGACAATGGGACCAATTTCAAAGTACTTATATCATTAAAAAAAAAAGAATTTTCCAAATCGGTTCAGCCGTCTTCGAGTAATCGGTGATCATCATAGATCGGAATAGGTAGAGCTGTTTTATGTACTTGCCATAGGATAGAATAATGTGGATAGATTCCCAGAGTCCCGGGATTTGACTTTTAAGTAGTAAAATCATAAAAAAACTTTCTCGCCTTCAGGACTATTGAAAGATTACACTTCCTTTTTGGCGGGTAAATATAAGAAGGACGGGATTAAGGATGGTATAATAAATAGATAAACTTGATTCATTAAACCACATATCGCACCTTCGGGAACAAAGGGTCACTACTGCAACTTTTTGCAAAAATGACTTAAATATGCAGAAAAAACCGCGATAATCGACTCTATATCCTCAGCAAAAACGGTGACAATAGCATGAATAACATCGGTTTGAGGGAGGGAGTGTCGTTACATTATTTCGCGTAATTGGTCCGTTTGCTTGAAACATAACGTCTCATCCTGTCAGTAGTGTTTTGACAGCCGAAGTGTGACCTTGCGCATTTGTGACGGTGAGACACTACGGTAAGTAATGACTTTTATTTTACATATTTTTTGTAAAATTAATGTCAATTATGGATAATAATCACGTTTTGTTACCAAATCTTGGTATTTGTTTGCTGCAAACATAACGTCACTTCAATTTCTAAATGACATTATAGCATAAAACTTTTCTTTTCATTGAAACCAAAACGTCACTTCTGTTTACAAGTGACATTATTTTTGTAATGATTAGTATTTATATTAAGGCAGAAATTCATTTTTATCATCATTGCATAGAAGTGTTTTTTTTTGCTTCAAAAGATACTCATTGTTTTGATGGTAATAATCGGTCATTTATGTTTATAAATAAAGGTTTATAAAAAAAAATATTTTGTTTATAAAATGAATAGGTTGTATTTGTTACATTGACTTTTGTAAAAATAAATATTACAAACATAATGCCATTTTACAACTGATGTGAAATTAAAATATCAAGCGAGATCTCAATCAATCTTTGAAAATTAAATGGCCCTTTTAGGTAAAACTCACAAATGAATCCAATCAACCAAAAAAGAAATTTCACCAAATCATACTTTATGTTCTCATTAAATTAAACATTTATTTTTATAACAAAAAGGCACTTTCTATCTAGCCAATCTTTCCTAGATAGATGGTTTCCATTTACATTATTATTTAGAGCTTATCTATTGAGTACTTAATTGTTTTGTTTTGGATTTCAGATTTATGATTAACCTGTATTATTATGCAGTAAATAAACTGCAAATAAATACTATTCAACATAAATTCCTTGTTCGGGGGCATACACAAAGTGCGGCTGATAACGCCCATTCTTATTACTTCAAAACTTCATACGAGGGCAACTGGATTGAATTCAATCGTATTCATACATCATAACATGAAGCACAAGAGTCCAACAACCTCACGAAGTAACATTAAAGCAGGCTTATGACAGTAAAATTCCCTTAAGTGCTCGAAAGAAGACAGATATTCAAACCTTAATTAACACCAACATTATACCGAAAGTTTATGAAACTATTTACAACACAATATTTTGATATTTCTTTATTTTATAATTAAACAAGTGCGATGCGAGTCGTACTCGTACTTATTGCTATATTTTTAGCAGAGCATTTGATACTGATTTTCCTTATAATTTTGTTACCAAAGTTATAGTTCCTAATTGGATAATAAAGCCCAAATACCTACTAAACTGTGATGAATGTGATTTACTTAAGTACCTTTAAGCAATTTAATATTACAACGTAGGTATATAAAGATGTTTAAGTATTAGTGTTATTTGTGAGACTGTTTAATATTAAGCTAATATTGTTATATCAATTTTAGAATTTATCTCTTAGGAGAATGTTATAGAATTTTGTCCACGATACTCGTTTTATTAGATGATAAGTGCCGAACGGCAAACTCTTTAATCGTATTAAGACTGATGATTGATTTATAATGTTGAAATGTGTGACTATGCCTGGTTTTCTTTAGATTTTACATGCCATGCACCTGAGACATGGTCTTAAAGGGATTATTTTGATTATTTTATTAAATATTAAGTACGTACAGCTTAAACTTTCATAAAGATTTTAGATACTTACACAGCATGCTACTGTCATTTTATCTATACTATAACGGTTATATTTATGATTATGACTATTCAGTTTTTATCTGACAGTAACTTGAAAGCCATTTTCTATAGTTTAGAGCAAATACCTTGAGCTTGTGGTGCCTCCAACATACAAGTTGGCCAATATATCGTCCACACGGGTGTCGGTGTGGGACCTCTTTCAAAATGTATGTTATTCTTTTTTAATTTTGATGCCATTTGTTTATTATACAAATAAATAAGGTTTCATCTATTTAGTTTAATAACCCTCTATTTTTCAATAAATATAGTATTTTACCGATTCTTCTTCTTTTTCTGCTTGTTTTAGTTTGTATTGGTTTCCAGTTAAATATATCTTTACTAAAAATAAACGTAAATCACCCGTATCATGCCCGTATCAATAAAAAATACGTACTTTCGTGAAGTTATTATTTTATAAAAAGGTCATTTCTGCAATATGACAGTTAGCGATTTGTAACAAAAAGTCACTTTTGGTACCCTTTCCTCAGTTTATGGCTTGTTTCTCAGAAACCCCTTCCTGTATTTTTTTTTTAATATTCACGATTGTCCGTGAAGAAACTACGGATTTAAGACTGTAAGAATCGCGCCAATACTCTAAAACAGTACAGATTTAAAAAAAAAATACATAAAAAAAAATCGAAAATTGCTCCTCCTGTAAAGTTGGAAAACATGCAGTAGTGACCCTTTGTTCCCAAAGGTGCGATATATATTTTTGACGTGACAACGTCTTATAATTCGATGAAGCTGGCTGCACGCACGAAAATACATGACTCATGCGGCGTTACCTCGCTCTGAGGCATAGATGATACATATATTTGCTCTGAGGCGTTCCATCGCTCTGAGGCGTTCCAAAGCAAATCAAATTGGATCTACAAGTTGACATTTATGTATGAATCAACGAGTCAAGTATTAGGCTATCATAAAACGGTAAGAGATGACGTCACTGTGTAGGGATTCTTTGACATTTATGTATGACTCAGGAGTCAAGTACTAGGCTATCATAAAACGCTAAGAGATGACGTCACTGTGTAGGGATTCTTCCATTGTCATGAGAAGTGAAGTAATAGTGATGTAAAATTAAAATTTTCTTTTGAAAAATGCAACCATTCCATCAGTATTTTCTTATGATGTTGTCACGTTCCACTATCGTCAGTAAACCGACTTTACAGACAACAGATTTTTTTTAAGTAACAATTTCTTATTCAAGAATCAACAATCAATTAAACATTTTTATTCTGAAGAGGTACAAAAACATATTACCATACAAACTTTTTATTTTATACATATTGACAAAAATAATGAAATTCTTTAAAATCCCGTAGTATCAGTAGGAATCCCGTGGAATATCCATATTAACATCAATGTTTGCGGTCAATGAACCTAAATAGCTCTACCTATTCCAATCACTGGTGATCATACATTAAAAAAAACACATATATATATATATATATACGCGTCGACTTGATAACCTCCTCCGTTTGTGCGTCTCGCGAGTGCAGTCATGCTGCCGCGCGCGCCGCATGACGAGAGGCTGACGCGACGTTGCCGTTCCGTGGACACAGTTTTGATTGTTTCTACGCAAGATGCAAGCATTCGTCTTGCAATCGTCAATTGACGAAAGCGTGCGCATGACGTGCGGCTTACGTGGACAATAGACCTAAGGGTTCCGTTTTTGCCATTCAGCTACGGAACCCTAAAAAGGCTAGCCAGTTTGAGTACAACGCGTTTACATTAAAAGTGAACAATCTAAACACGATGATAATGAATCCAGAGCTGCCTAACATCGAACTTCAAATGAATAAATCTTAACCTTTACGGAAAAATCCATCTCAGGTAAATTAAATACTTCTTAGACTAGCAAATAGAAATAACCACGTAATCCAAGAGGGCGTCAATCATAATTTTAATAAAACGCCTGTATTATGTATTTCCCTAAAGTAGCGATATTTATACGTGTTTTCTGTGAGCAAAGCCGGGCTCAACGAGATCTCAATTTGTAAAGACAAAGCCCCTATCCATCATCCGAAGGGAGCGAACTGAAAGAAAATCCGCCTCACCAATTTTTCGGGAAAGAAAAAGGTTGGGTTCCGCATAGCTGAGTTAGAAAATAAAATGTTATCGGAGTAGGTAAGAATAACCATCGATTATAGAAAACCGTATTAAATAAATTAATAGTTTAAAAAGCTAAAAACACGATTTAGTAGGCAGTCCAAGGTTCCATCAAACACCTTCCAATTCCTACCATAATATTATATAGTCATCTAATCTACATTCATAATTGCGAAGTTTCATGATGATACAACAATTCGAAGTGCGTGTACTTCAGATTCTTAGATTTTATTACGTAGTTTGTTACAGCTCGATAAAAACTCGATATTTTTACGGACTGCCTACTGCAGTCCAAGGTTCCATCAGCCACCTTCCAATTCCATCATCAGACCAGCTCGATGGTGACATAATATTATATAGTCATCTAATCTACATAATTATTATTAATTAATAATAATAATTGATATAAAATGAAATATTTATTTTGTGAATTGGTTATAAATAACACTTTTACACGTCATGTTTTTTTGCGTGTTAAGTTTAGTTTAGCTAGATGAGGCCGGTATTTCCAAACTGACTACTCTGAGAAGAAACACCGATGAAGTTACAACAAGGTATGGTTGTACTGTAATGTTGACGTTTAAAAAACCTAAGCATTACTCCGTCATAGAATTGCCTACCAGAGTTGCGGTATATTCTATCGAGATTCCACAGCCCTGGAACGTATAGTAATTCAAGGTTAATTGAAAGCCCAGCGCCTACAGCATCAGACAGCCACTACCTGATAACATTCCTGATATGAACCTTCTTGCGGCCAAAAGACAAGACAAGGATTTTTTATATGCTTGCACCTGATGGACTGTTGTCAAATAAATGATTTTTTTCATACATATCTATGTTATGATTATTAATGATATCGGGATATGTGACGAGACATGATAAATGTATTGGGATGTTCGTTACATAACAAAAGCTGAAATTCGGTTTACCTGTAAACAGGAAAAGATACACCTTATGGAAAATTTTCCCAGCCTATTCTAATCTTCTTTAAAAAAATACAGTTGACAGCCACATTATTTTTTAACTTTAATGTTTATATTTTTAATCTGGATAATTTGACATTGTTTTAATTCCCGATTATGTATTAGTTGAGCAATTTGTGATTTTTTATTAATAATTTCAGCAATTTTTATTATTAATTTGAGCTCTTTCATATTTTTATCTTACATTCTGTATTTACCAAAAGTCACTCGAATCAATGATTTATGAGATTTGTGCGAAAAAAGCTAATAAATGATTTGCAACATGCCTATAGGTAAATAAATTTAATTAAAATGAACATAAATCTCTATCTTACTATCAGTAGAACCTTTTTCAAGTTACTAGCATTTACGTGGGAATTTGTAAGCAATTACGAATATAAAGTATGTAAGTCCTGATATCCTCCAGCCTCCAAGTAACAGTCGTGACCTGAATAACTTATGCGACTCCAGTGGACGTGGGTAACTGAATACGAGTGCTCCTAACAATCAGTTAGCCATTTTGAAGAGGAATATTTATGGGCGTCTTAGACAGCACAAGTTTTATATTGCGACATTTATGGTCAATAACAAGCAGCGTAAATCACAAAATGGATTTAGCGGTAAATTAATTTTAAACGTCATTCGATTTTTACGCTTAAAAAAAACTAGACACAGAATTATTTTTAAACAAATTTGAAAAAGGAATGGGTTCTCAATTCTGCTTATGTTTTTAACTCGTAATTTCGTCACAAGTACTTATGAACAGGTTAAAAAATATAGACCATAGTTGGAGGGGTTAACAAGATTGCGAGTAATGTGAATTTTACCCACATTGCTAATCACCTTTAAAAAAAAAGACTGGTCCCATTTTCATCAAAATCCGGCTTTGCTCATCGGAAATTGGTAAAACTCTACAAAGATTGTGGGCGTATATAGCTGTTTAGGTGTTTTTTTTATTATTACTTTTTGCCTTGGTCCTGGCTCTTCGATGTCCTACTAAAGACTAATAACGTAAGAGCGAAGTAAACGCAAAACAATATTAAGTCCCTATAAAGCCTCTTAACTTAGAGACGCGGCTTGGCTTGTATTTTAAAGTGGACTATTAATAAATTGCTTGTGTATTAATAAGCGCTATTTGGTTTCATTTTTTTTACACACACACAAACACATACGGTATTTTTTTTATTTTATGTATGTTTTACTTTTTAATTACTTGTAGTTTTAGTCTGGAACAATTGTCTTCTGTTTTTGTATGGGCGCTGATAGCTGCGACACAGTTGTAAACTTTTGTAGCTATCATCGATTTCTTTGTAATGTAGTCAACTGTCTATGTTTCTAAAATAAAAACTTTTACTTTTATTTTTTACTTTCTTAAAAAATTAAATATCTATAAGAATATATGAAATGACAAGGAGCTCGTGGACCTCAAGCTCGAGCTCGCTCGCTAAATAATAACTATCATATGAATCAAACTTCAATGTGGATGTGTACCACTGGGTGCTGGGTACCACCCACACTTGGTTAATATACCGTCTTGTCGTACCAAGCGCTTCTCTTCCACATTTATTGTGCGCACAGCCAAGCTGTGGAATTCTCTGCCGGCTTCTGTGTTCCCTGCCACTTATGACCTTTCAGCCTTTAAAGCACGAGTAAATAGGCATCTTCTGGGCTCGCTCGTCCCATCTTAGACCTCATCTATCGCTTACCATCAGGCGAGATCGAGGTCAAGAGTGGGCCCATCGGTAATAAAAAAATTAAAAAAAATGTAGTCAACTGTCTATGTTTCTAAAATAAAAACTTTTACTTTTATTTTTTTACTTACTTAAAAAATTAAATAACTATAAGAATATATTAAATGACAAGGAGCTCGTGGACCTCAAGCTCGAGCTCGAGCTCGCTCGCTAAATAATAACTACCATATGAATCAAACTTCAATGTGGATGTGTAACTATCTAAAAATTACGCGATTCCTTCGTAATTTAGAAAGCATATTAAGCCGTTGGTTTCGGCTCATCATTGATCATTTGTACATCGTATCGTAATACCCAGTTACTGGATAGTGAAGGTTAGATAGGCAGACAATCCACGTATAATACAACAGCATCCTGAGAACGATAGGTGAGAGTAGTTGCTCTCCAATTATGAAGCATTTTGTGCGAAGGCTGATTTCTAACACTAGGTGGAAGGGTGGTTACTAACACTAGGTAATCAGCTATTAGGTATAAGTTACTAATTCCTTATAGATTCATTAGTCCGAAATAAAGAATTATTATTTTAATACGGTACTCAGTTGCGTTATGAGTGGATACCGAGTCCAACATAATTGGAAAAGGCTAGGCAAAAGACTATCAGTAACCATACAATCTTATTTATTAGGTGACAACTCCAATTAAGTGTTATGCTTTGTACAATCTGAAAATGATAGGGAACAGCCTAGTATAAATTTCAAACAAAATTTAAAAAGCAGCATTCCTATAAAACAAAGTTGTAATTAAATATTCTGGTCGAGTTAAAGCCATTAATTACTGCGGAACCCCGGCGAAAGTATAGAAGGCCGTGTTTCGGACGGGCTTTAGATTATCACTGGATAAGTTTGATCAATGCCTGGCCATCATTGGGAAACTGCTAAAGTATTGTGACTCCGAGAACGAAACTAAGCTCTATTTTTTCAAGGATTATTTTTCTTTTTCATTTTTGATTGCTTTTGTCAAGCCTGTTGATTGATAAGTTATAACAAACTTCTCGGTCAAAGTTATCGAAAGGAATAATAGCAGCCATGTAGTTTTTGCACCCATATTGAAAGCGATTTGGGAACACTTTCCTTGTGCTGGCCTTGTTCTCAGCTGGGGAGTGGATTTCTGACCGGTATCGTGTTTCCTGATACCTGTAACCCCGTAGTTAAGTCAAGAGGGAATAGGTTACTTCTAGGCAAGCATGCTTAATCTTTGACCTGGGCTGGTAGTAAAATGCGAGCCAATAAATAAAACAAAGCTTCATAGCCTGGCTCATCGGCGAATCGTTGCTTGCCTGTCGGTTTTCTACAGATTGTGATTCGGGGAGTGTGCCCTGGAGCTCCATGACCTCATCCCTCCATTTCCCTTTTACTACCGGTCTACCTTTTTTTTTTCGCTTTCTCGCGCTTCTCCTCCAAATTTATTGTGCGCACTTCCAAGCTGTTGAATTCTCTGTCGGCTTCTGTGTTCTCTGCCACTTATGACCTTTCAACCTTTAAAGCAAGAGTAAACAGGCATCTTCTGGGCTCGCTCGTTCCATCGTAGACCTCATCTACCGCTTACCATCAGGCGAGATTGAGATAAAGAGTGAACTCATCAGAATAAAAAAAAATATTGAACTAACTTTCTATGATTTCAAAGTAACTGTGTTTTTTCAATACGATTATAATTAGTTATTTTAACGACAGTAAAACACAAAATTTTATAAATTGGTTCCCTCTGTTTGTATATCCTACTGTTTGTCAGAGTTAATGGGACTTTCACAGTTCACTAAAAGATAGAGGAGGTTTTATGGCAATATATACATAGGTTACTCTTCATCTTCGCAGAGTGGTCGCTTCACTCTTGGCAGAGTGGTCACGGTTTTTATTTTAGTTGATTGAGCCGCCTCGTTATGCGCCGTCGCTCGTCTCTTGCAGCAGCCTTCCTGGCGCTGGGTCACCGAGAGTAGCTTTTATCTGATCTGTCCATCATATGGGAAACTTTTCACACGGCCTCTTGCCCTCCACTAGACCCTGTACGACCAGACGCTCGATCGAGTTATGGTCCCTTCTCGAAATGTGCCTAAAGAAAGTGAGGATGCGAGCTGGACTACAAATTAATGGACTATGACTGAAATGAATCCTCCTGATCTAGTTAGGCAGTTGTCCCACCGCCAGCGTGGAAACGATTAACTGTCGCTTTATTTCTCGCTCAAGAAATGAACAATAGATATACTTTCTGTGTAAACAAGAGAGATGCATATATTAATAGTTGATCGCTGATTGTTCACACTGCCGGCGAGTACTCGCTTCACTAGTTCTATCGCTGAGCGACAAGAGCTGTCAAAGATAATAATCGCTCAGCGATCACTTGGCGGTCAGAACTCACGCTTAGAGACCAACCAGATGACAGCTCAGCCACTAAACAATCGGAACAACACACTCGCTGCTCGCCAACTCGTTTTCAGATGCTAGCTCTATTCGCCACTCGTTCATCGTCGGCGGTGAGACAACTGCCTTATATGCTTATTTTTTAAAAGAGAACTAGCAACTTAGGTGGAATTCATATTACCAGCAATCTTGTTAACCCCTCCAACTAAGCTAAATATGCTTTTGCCTGGAGTGAGTCCACGGCAATAGTGGGTGGGGTTCGAACCCATAACTTCTCAATCACAAGTCCGACACGTTGGACATTGTGCTATTGACACTTGACAACGTCTCGTTGGGTACTCTCTGGGTTCAGGGACAGTGGACTCTCCCTGCTTAACTAAACGAGGCTTGCAGCATCGGGGTCCGCATAGAAGAGTATTTTATGTGTTCCGCAGCCTCTGACGCAAATGGGCGAAGGAAAATCAGGGTTTTTTTTACTCAGAGTATGATAGAATCCTTCGTCTATCCCCGGTGGAGGACATCCATGAAGATATTCACTTAGATAAAAAAAAGAGGAAGCGCTTGCATGCCACTTTGGCCTTTAGTAAAATTCTCGTTTTTTTTACTGCCTCCCAAGATACAACATACAAGAGACAACAGCCTATATATGACTGTTAAATTAATAAACTAAGATGTGTGTGTATTAAGATGTATAATTTTATGGTTGTGTTCCTGATAAAGAAATTATTATTATAGTGGCCTGTGTCTGATTGATTTTCAATCGGTATTTTTTTTTTTTATTTAGAATAGGTTCGCGTTTGACCACCATCTCACCTGATGGTAAGTGATGATGTGGTCGAAGATGGAGCACGCTTACCTAAAAAGTAACCTATTCACTCTTGATTTAAAGACTCCTAGGTTATAGCTATCGGGAAACACAGACTAATAACATAACTAATAGTATAATTTTTTTAAGGACATATAGCATGCAATGCGGGCATGAGCTAGTAATGATTTTACGTCTTGATGTCAATTCTTCATTTAAGTTCTTGATATTTTATTTGTTACAGAATTTAAAGACAGAGGACATCCATTCAACTCAGTGGTATGTCGAAATACCAATATTAAATTTATTTACGGAATCTCAACCTTCATTGAGTCTAGTAACGTTATGTCGATATTATTAGGTAACAAAAGGTAGTGCTTAATTGGCGTATAAAATGTTCAGGTAGTAATTTATACGGATCTAAAGGCTTGATTGCACAAATAGATGACTGAAAACTTGCGTAGAAGTTAACGTTACGCGTAGGTACTGAACCCGTAATGTTGCGGTACGTTACGGGTACGATACCTACGCGTAACGTAAACTTGTACGCAAGTAAAGATTTGAAGCGCAATAACTCTTTTTAACACTATCGAAGAAATGGATCTTTTTTCCGACGGTTATCAAATGACTTCTCCCACTATGGGAGATGTGGAATGGAGTGTCAGACTTCTTCTGACTAAAAACTCACCATGTTCCTTCAATTGCCCTTGTGGTCCATGGCCACGGTATCTCGTAAGAACATTCTTAGAACCCCAAAGCAATGGATCTAGAATCATATTTATTCTGATTGTGTGTGCTACTGCTATTTCAAGTTTTGTTTATCGATGACAGGCTCGCGTTTGGCTAATATCTCGCCTGATGGTAAGTGATGATGTGGTCGAAGATGTAGCAAAATTGTAGGATTAAAACCGCATTTTCGTAATAGCATTCAATTGGTGTCTTGTGCTTCATATCATGTGGATGATACATTAACGAGTTCATAGCGGTACTAAGATTGTTTAGACTCAGTATTTAGCAAAGTTTTTAATACCGCCAGTAGTATAATAATATAATATAATATGTATATTTATTTGACAATTAAAAAAAACCTTAAAAAATTATTAAAACTGGCTTATTTACATTTTTACAACTACGTTAAATAACTTTGTTTTTCATAGTGTTTGTATGAATTACAAAGTCATATTTGCGGTTTTAGAAAATATGCTGTATCTCAAAAACTGCTGACCCGATTTTGTTCAAACCAATTTTGGTTGAAAGTTTACATTAAGATCTACAGACACATATTTATTTTAGATTTTTCACTCCATTATTATAGAAGTTAGGGGGACACACATTTTACCACTTTGGAAGCTTATATCTTTTAAACAACTGACTTTATGAAAAAGTGGTTTTAGAAACCCTTATATTATTTTTAAAGACTTGTCTATAGATACCACACACGCATAAGTTTCATGAAAAAAAAAAATTCAGTTCTAGTTACATGTATGGGGACCCCCTTTTATTTTAAATATATTTTATTTTTTTCTTAAAATCGGAAAGCCGTTCACAGAATACATCTACCTACTAAGTCTCACATGTATAGTCTTAATGGTTTCGGAATAAAATGGCTGTGACATACCGACGGACGGACAAACATACAGACAGACAGACAGACGGACAGACATATCGAAACTATAAGGGTGCCGTTTTTTGCCAGTCGGCTACGGAACCCTAAAAACATAGAGTTATAGGGGGTCGAAATTTAAAATTGACACTACTAGTTCAAGTGAGATATCATATGAAAGGGCTTGATGTACTTGTACATATTCCGAAACATATTTTATTTATTTTATCGACGCATTACCTACTTATAATGCAAAATACAAAACATTTTTGTGAATACTTTTATTGTGAGTACCTACAGCTAAGGAGTGGAATTTCCTGCCGCGATCTGTATTTCCTAATAATAGCTATTAGGAAATACAGATCCCGGCACCTAGCAACCAAGGGATATTTTAATCAAGAGTGAGTAGGTTACTTCTAGACAAGCCTGCTTCATCTTCGACCACATCATCGCTTACCATTAGGTGAGATTGTGGTTAAACGCGAGCCTATCTTGAAAAATTGGCCAAGTGCGAGTCAAACTCGCCCATGAAGGGTTCCGTAGTAACTACGCGAAATAACTTTGTTTTTCATAGTGTCTGTATAAAATACAAAGTTATATTTGCGGTTTTAGAATATGTGCTATATCTCAGAAACCACTAACTCTATCTCGTTCAAACTAATTTTTATTGAAAGTATACAATAAGATCTACAGCATTTATTTTATTTAGATTTTTACTCTATTATTATAGAAGTTAGAGGGGGGGACGACGCCCATTTTACCATTTTGGAAGTGTCTATCTCTTAAACTTATTTTTTTATATTTTTTGTATAAGAATCGGTAAGCGTTTCATGGAATACATCTACCTACCAAGTTTCACATGGGTAGTCCTAATAGTTTCGGAATAAAATGGCTACGACATACCGACGGACGGACAGACAGACAGACATGACGAAACTATAAGGGATCCATTTTTGCCATTCGGCTACGGAACCCTAATAAAAAAGTGTCTTCTAACATCCATATAATTAACATAATATGTTAATGATATGGATGTTAGAAGACACTTTTAAGATTAAGATTGATCGATTGATTCTATTAAGAACTTATAGTTTTATTATCTTTTTAGATCTTAATTGGAAAAAATCGAAATAGATTCGAGTGGACCTGTCCTAAAATTTAAAAAATTGTTAATTATTACTTAGCTTAGATTTGATTAACAATACCAAAATATGTTTCTTTAGAAATCTGTAAGTACACACTTTTATTAAATGACCAGACCAATTTACTAAAGATTTAGAAGTATGAACAAAGTAAGTACGTAAGAACTCAAAACCGTTCTAGGTCACGAAAACATAAAGAAAGTTGGACGACGTGATTTAGGTTAAACATAGGAAAATAATAGCTTAACATTCTTTGAAATAAATAAAATGTTCATTCTTTATAGAGATTCAAGAAAATACGAAATGCTGTAAATAGGTCTTAAGAAAAAAAAAACCTATTGTTTTTTGTATAGACTTTTATATAGGCTAAACAATAAAACCCGCACGGGTTGAATTTCAAGGTTAACACGTTCGCTGACAGTGAGCACTTACCCTGACACCACATTACGACAGTAGAATTTTCCATACTAAATGCATAAATGACAAATCAACGTAGTACTCGTGCACAAGCAAGCAATATGAAACTAACCACAAAATACTCTTATTAAGGCAGTCAGAAATATGAAATTGCTCATAATATGACAGTGGATACTGCTCTTCATAATACTTATGTGAAATATTATCGTGAGACGACGTACTCTTAAAAATAAGTGGCCCGTCCCTCGACGTACTGTCATAACGCACTATTTTAATTTCCCCCCTAACGACGAACTGTCAGCGAACGTGTCAGTCTGACGATGCGTGACCATTACTAGTACTCAGCTGCATCCAACTGGATGTTGGGAATATGTTGGGATCGGTTTCCCGTTTTTCGATGATCCCAACATAGTCGGGAAAAAGCTAAGATTATCAGAGTCAGTACTCAATTCGTATGACGTCACTTGCAAGTAATACTATAGTGACTAGTTGCGTCACTCAGTTAAAATAGAGACCTGCTTCTTGTTGAGTTGTTTTTCTTCAAAAGTGTATGAATCTCGATTATTCTACTGATTTTATTTTTTGGCTCACTTTTTAAAATATTCGGGTATATTTTTAAGTAAGAATAAAATAGAATAACAACGTTCAGATGAACCTACAATATAACCTACAACATTTTAACATATTGTCTCCAAAATAAATACTAACTTCCATTATTTATTAACATTAAGATTTAGTTTATTAATTTTATAGCTTGCTCTGTATACTCAAATAGTCTTTATTTTATTTTTTGGTTTATTGTAAACCGGAATTATTTTGTTTTTGTACGCCATGAATGGAAAAATATGCAGATCTAACTGTTTTATTTTAAGAACTTACACATTTGATGCATACTCATGTTTTTACAATAAAATATTATTCTATTCTATTCTATTCAGTGTGGAGTTCAATGACGTATTATAATAGACGCGTCATATTCCCACAAAACACCTCTCAAAAACGGCACGAAACACACACATAGAGAATTACTATCTAATACGTGTAAAGAAAGGGACAGAAAATAAATGCCATCTTTAGGTACACCTGATGTTAGAGAGAGATGAATATACATCTTTAGTTAACAACCTCCCCTAACGTCACGTGACTGACTTCATTCATACGCTAGCCGCCATTAGCCGTGTAGAAAAATAAAAATAAAAATTTTATTTCTGTTGATATTTACCTATGAAATGACACATTTTGAACTCTCACGGAAGCAGTATAATTAGTGCAACGTCTGAAAACACACAAAGGCATACTTTTTTCCTAATTTTCTTTTAAAACACATTTTTTCTTAAGATGTAGTGTAGCGATCGCGACACAGGTTCGTGCGTAACTAAACTGACACGAGGCACTTACCTTGATTTCAACTTGCCATTTTAGAGCGCGGACAACGTATCTATAGTTTATTATATATCTTTGCTCGTGTCTGTTTATATATCTTTGGTGGAGTTAGTTTGATTACAAAACAAAACAACAAAGAAGACGCTGAGCATGTTGACACCGAAAGAGTTACCAACTCAGCATTTGCTGGGCGAAAGTACTGATTTTCGGTTGGCACCTAGCAGTCACACAAAAAGCGACAATGGCCTAATTATATATTTATTTACTTTATGGAGGACTTACAGCTAATTAAAACATAAAAGAGGAATACATAGTGGCCAGAGAGCCAATAACAAGTCCTCACGTTTGGACTTATACTAAAATAAAGTTAAAAGCATACAAACAAGTAATAATAAAGCTAATTACAAATTAAAGTTACAATTTACACAGTAAGAAATACATAATATATGAAGAGCTTGCAATGAGTCAACAGCATAACATAACCACTAATACTTGAAAAAGTTGAGGCTTAAGCACCTTCTGGCTGAGTTCACACTAGTTGTGAAAGGATCCAGATCATACTGCTTGCATATCTCATTAAAATTTCCGCTGGATTGCACAATATAGCTAGCTAGATCAAGAGGTTGCGTGTGTGCCCACCCCACACTATTACCGTTTACGGTATATTAAACGTTCCATTTATTAACCATTGGATATTTATATTAAGAACGTTCGAGTATTTAGATGTTCGATTTATAGCGGTCGATCAATAAATATTTGATTCTTTGGCATTCGATTCTTTAGCATAGTTCAGTTTTCAGTTCTCTCTGGTGCGTCAGTGGTCTGGTGGTGCGTGCTGTCAGTTCCCGTGTTGTGTTTAAGCTAACTATCGTTGGAAGTTTGCCGATTTTCTTAATTTAATATCGGTACCTCTCTTACTATCTTGTGTTGTGTGCTGTATGGTGCCTGCGCCATCTTGGACTTTGTAGAGCGCTGTCCCGCTTCGACAGTCTCCTAACAATCGTTTTTATAAACTTCAAAAAGTGGTCGCTGTTGGCGAGATTCGAACCCGGACTTCCGTCGTTGGCGAGCCAAGTTTAGCACGTCAATGCGTTCGACTGTCGATGTGTGAGATCGCTTGGCGAAATAGCGTATTCATACCTGCACCGTATACGTCACAGATTAACGAGATATAAAGTACCTTAACATTGTTGTACAACTGTATTACTGTATCGCGGTATTATAGTATTTTACTTTTAAGTATCATGTTTCACTCTCCGGGTAAAGCTCATTCCTATCCGGATCTTGCACAGGAAGAGCCCGTTACAAACGTCACACAGAGAAAGAGGAAGCAACCTGACTGCGAGTTGACATTGGCCATAACTGCATTATCCGCTGAGTTGAAAAAAAGCATTAGTGATATGCGCGCTGACATGGTCGGGCAGTTTTCTGGCATAAACATGAGTATTAATACTCTCAGAGAAGAGTTAAATGCTCTTTCCTCTGCTTTTTCCCAAATTCATAAGGACGTACAAGATCTACGCACAGAATATTCTACTACTCTAACAGACGTTGCTGAACTGAAATCTAAATACGCGGAACTGTCTCAAGAAATAACGGAGTTGAAGTCGGCAATCAACTTTAACACTGAAAACTATAGTGATGGCGTGAAACGTATTACCGATTTGGAACTGAAAGTGAGTAATTCTGATGCCACTACCATTGAAATATTGGAAAATAAAATAGACGGGTTGGAACAACAAGCACGCCAGTGTAATATAGAAATATGTAATATGCCAGAGAAGCGGGGTGAAAACTTGATGACTATATTACAATCAATAACATCAACTATTAATTTAACCGTAACTGAGCGTGACACAGTTGCGGTGCATCGTGTTCCACATGCGCATACGCAGAATACGCGCCCTAAGAACATTATAGTCAAATTCACGTCTCGACTGCTTCGTGATAACGTGCTGAGGGCCTATCGACTTTCGAAGGGATTGACATCTGACCGCATTGGCTTAGCCGGAATACCGTGCCGTATCTATATAAATGAGCATTTAACACTCCGTAAGAAGACGTTATTTCGTAAATGCCGGGATGCAGCTAAAGCGAACAAGTTTAAATACGTGTGGATCCGAAACGCTACTGTATTGGTCAAAGAAAGTGATTTATCTTCTACTTATGCTATACATACGGAAGCCGATATATCAAATAAAATTATCTCAAATAATCGTTCAGAAAAACCAACTAATAAATAGAGTTTTGTTGTGTACACTAATTCTGGTCACGAAAATTGTATTGTATATCGCTTGCTTTTGCTTTTTGCTCGTGCCTCATTTTTTGTTGAATTTAGTTAAAGAACCTTATTATGCCATTTGTATCAAAATTTATATATGTTGTCTTTATTTTACTAAGCTGTTACCGATCCATAACTTATTTATATATTACTGCAATTATGTTAGCGCTTCATTTACTCTTACATCTTTTCTAGTGAATGCTGAGATGTTGATTGCTATATTTATACTAACTTGTAATACTTGTCACTCTACATTGCTTGTCATCACTACTATTGTTAGTCTAATTTCCAGGAATGGCTAGTAAGAACTTAACAATATATTACCAAAATTGTCGAGGGATCAGGACTAAGTTGAATACTTTATATCTTAGTATACTAGCGCATGCGTATGATATTATTATTTTTACGGAAACATGGTTAACATCGGACATTTCGGATAATGAATTTATTGATGAGCGTTATTTTATTTTTAGGTGTGACCGTAATCGTGTTGTCTCTAAAAAAAAGGACGGGGGCGGTGTACTTATAGCAGTCTCTCGAGAACTTAAGCCTTCATGTCTTTTGCTTTCACCCCCACTAGTTCTACCTGAACACGTTATTGTTAAAATCCCTTCTAACGGTAATAAATATCATTTATTATGTGCCACTTATATACCCCCGAACATGTCCGAACAGATATACATTAATTTTCTTGATTCTATTTCAACTGTATTCGACCACTCTCTTGTAGATAATATTATTTTGACTGGTGACTTTAATTTGCCACAACTTCACTGGATAAAAAAAACGACGTATATGGATTGTGCAGCCAGTACCTCCTTCAGTAATATATCTCGATCCTTACTTGGTTTTTGCTCACAACTAAATTTAAGGCAATATAATGACTTGACTAACTGCAATGATCGAATTTTAGATTTGTTTTATTGCAATTCGCACTCTATAACACACCCTGTAAACGTACCGCTCTTGCCTACAGATACACATCATCCGCCCTTTTGTATTCAAGTAGAACTTGTTATTCCTGCGTCATCACATGTCTCTAAATACAAGGTGCAAAACCCATTAAATTATTACAAAGCAGACTACGAAAAAATCAATAAAGATATTGATAATGTTGATTGGATTAGTTTACTTGAAACTGTATTGCCGGATGAGGCGGTGTCTTTATTTTATGAAAAACTTTTTGAAATAATTAGATCACACACTCCTATGCGCCAACCTAAAAATATAAACTTTCCTATTTGGTTTTCAAAAACACTAATACGTATTTACAAAAATAAAACTTCTGCGTGGATCAAATGGAAAAAATATGGCAGGTTGTACGACTACGAAATATTTTCTATAAACAGGTCCAAATTCAAAGAATTAGCTGATAAATGTTATAAATCTTATATGAATTCAGTTGAAGATAATATTCCCACAAATGACAAGGCTTTCTGGTCGTATATTTCCAACCGTAAAGCTACTAGTAAAGTTCCCGATACCGTCTTTTATCAGCAGGTCTCTTCGAATGATCTAAACAAAACGTGTAATTTATTTTCGGCTTTTTTCCACTCTGTGTATGAAGCATCCTCATTTAATTCAGAGTCGTGGGAACCTCCACCTGCGAGTACTGATCACGATATTAACCTATCCCAATTGCACATCTCCTTAGATAAGATACGCACGGAACTAAAATCACTTGACCTTACCAAAGGACCTGGTCCTGATGGTATTCCCGCAATATTTGTGAAAAACACATACAGTACTATATGTCATCCAATCTATATTATTTTCAATAAGTGTTTATCTCAAGGTGTCTTTCCTCGCGTGTGGAAGTCTGCGAACATTGTGCCCGTACACAAAAGTGGTTCAAAAAATGATGTGGAGATGTATCGTCCTATTTCCATGTTATCTACATTCTCAAAACTTTTCGAAAAAGTAGTTTTTAATGAAATATATCCTTTTATTCGGCGTATTATAATTAATGAACAACACGGTTTTGTTCGAGATAGATCATGTATAATAATCCCACAACTTTCTCTTAAACGCATATTGACTGGTGGCTGTCCTGATATCAAGAGGTAGTGTATTCCACAGAAAAATAGACTGTATATAAAAGGAAAAATGAATATAATCAAAAGTATGAGAAGGACAGAGTAAGAGAAGAATATTGGAAGATCGCAGACTTTTAGCATGTGCAACATAGAAATTGAAAATAAGAAATAAGGTAAGAGGGAGGGGTAGGAGAGTTTAGCAAAGAGAAAAGCGTAGTCAAGGCGCGCAAACTTCTTCTTTGGCGAATGGGCATCCATTTGAACTCGGTTCTATACTTCGATACGTGGTCATATTTCTTTAAATTGAATATGAACCGGATACAGCTATTAAGAAGCCTATCGAGCTTATCCAGCAAGACCGCATTCAAGTCAAAATAGCACACGTCACCATAGTCGATTATAGGGAAAATAAAGTTTGCACAAGCATTGTCTTGGTTATACTCCCTACTTTCCTGGGCGGTAGGGATCGCGAGCTGATCTCTGACCAACCATTGTACGCGCGGGCTTGCGGTAGGCGAGCAGGGATAACTCGACGTCCGGTAAGGACCAGCTGAGTTATTCTGTAAGACCTCATTCTAAACTTCGAATCTGAATACACTGTGAGTTTATTGATTAGCATTTTAAAAACTCGGTTGTTAATTCGAATTTACACTTGCGAGCGTGTCAGCGAATTGAACTAAAGATTTTGACAGATAAAGTATGAGATGACGTGAGAAGTGGCATTCGGTAAGGTAATTCCTCCGTCACTTCAACGCTGTTTACAGAATGCAAAATCAAGGTCACTTTGAACCATAAGCGAAGTGACAGTGAATAGCTATGTGAGATGCGAGTTGTTGTTCGAATTTTACAGAATCGACGTACAGGTCGGGTCGGCTGCGCATTGTGTTCACTTAAGAACATTGACTGGGTGCGACAGGGCCATTACCTGCTGGGTTGCGCGAATGTTCTAACGAGATACCGCGGCCACGGAACGTAAGGGCAGTTGAAGCAACCCACCCTGGGTTTTTAGTCAGTAGCAATCTGACACCCCCTTCCGCTCAGGAGGAGTCATTTAATGTTATTCGCACCTTTAAAAACGTTATATTTATTAGTTACATCTAAAACTTATTAGTATTCATATTTTCAAAGATTTTCTTTGAATATAAAAATAGCATGTTTAAAAAAAGAAATAACATTATTATCAATACATACGCGTACATTATTTAACTGCTAAAGTATGTGTGTGTGTTTGTCCTTTTGTCACATAAAAACAAAGCATTAATCAATGCCAAACTACACAAAGCACTAATCAATGTGATTTTGGCTGTGGGCACAACCAAAATCACATTGATTAGTGCTTTGTTGGCTGAAGGGCTGAAGAGTGTCGTAGGCTTCTTTTGCTGCAGATTTTTTTTACATCCAAGTGACATTTATCATACTATTATCATCCTAAATTACAGGCAAATGAATTGCGTACAGTTTTTATGCAGGTACAATCAAATTTGTATTTTTGTATTTAAATACTCTTTCTGATTTTCGTTACCTTGAATAACACACGTTTTTAATTCACCTGTAGTTTGAGAGCTTTAAACTATGAATGTTCTTAGCTTCTGTTTTTCATGGACCTGCAATCGCTGTCGCGGGAATATTCTGTACGAGTATTATTGGGTATCTTAACTGCTGGTTTATACAACGTGTAACGGAAACCCCATATCTATCCAAAAGGACTGAAGACAACATCTGGTATGGAGTCTGTATGCAAAGTTTCAGCTCAAAATAAGTGACTCACAGAATTGACCCCAAATTATTGTTTTCATATGTTTATAGAATACCAGTAATAACAAACGTGTCACAGCACTATGAGGGTCATCACTTTCCATGTCACTTGCCAATAAAACGATAATTCTCTTCGTTCTTCTTAATTTGAAAAATTCGGCCTCTGGTATCAATGTATTGAAATTTCTAATATGCTCCACACATGTAGACATAGGATTAGAAAACCCTTGCCATATCATTTGTTATCATCCAAAGAAGCCGTGTACTCGGTACGTATATCCTCTTGAGACCCTCGGTATCACCTATGATACCGAGATTCAATAATTTATCACACCACGCTATCTAGAAGTTTTGCTGAAGGTAGTAAGTTTGGTGGTAGGACTGTGTCGTCAAAATGTGGTTTCAGTGAATTCAATGGAGTTTAACAGTTGTTTACATTCAGTTGCGCTGTTGTTTACATTGTTTAAATTGTTTAAATTCAAGAGGATTTGACTTGATTTTATACTCTGGGTCTCAAGAGGTTATACCCTTTAAATTACACGTTGTATATTCTAGCGCTCAGTTTCAATAATTGCTATAAAAATAATATAGGAAACATTAACGAACAAGAAATCTTACATATCGATCTCGGTATCCGCACTTAGTCCTTGCGTGGGATCATTATGAATGGACCATGGCGGCCATTATTCCAAACAACACACTTCCCTTTAGAAGCAGATTAGGTCGCTCGGTATATTCAGGATGTATGTAAGAGAATTCAGTGTTCCTAACGTTTTTTTTTCCATATTGAAGAAATATTATTTCATTAATTATACAATGGGTATCATTTAACCAGCTACTGGGTTGTAGAGGTCAGATTAGGAAGTCGCTCCATGTAAAACATTAATACTCAGTTGCATTGGTTAGACTGGAAACTGACTCCAACATACTTGAAAAAGGCTAAGCCTTTAACCCACACGATAAGAAAAAACCTTCTTCTTATCGTGTGGGTAGTAAGGTCTAACGACCCCATACACCCTAGTGTCAGAGTGTCTAGACCGCCTCAAGGGCCTCTGACGTGGTCTATTTTGACGACCGCCATTTGGCGACCGGGACCACCGGCTTATACGTGCCTTCCGAAGCACGGAACCATCTTTTTATTAGATAATCAGGTGATTCAGGCCTGCAATGTCCTAGCCAAACTGGAAACAACTTTACAAAGTATGATTCCCGCGGAAATCGAACCCACCACCACCGGTAAATGTCTAAACAACTCGACCACGGAGGCAGTTGGAATGATATACCATTCCAATTCATTCCATCATGGGACTACAAGACAAACGGCGACGCGCCATCGTTACGTGGTAGACATCCCACCCATACGCACAAAACGTTTTGGGAATACCTTCATTGTGCGTACGGCTAAGGAGTGGAATTTCCTGCCGGAGTCTGTGTTTCCAGATAGCTACAACCTAGGGGTCTTTAACTCAAGAGTGAATAGGTTGCTTCTAGGTAAGCGTGCTCCATCTTCGACCACATCATCGCTTACCATCAGGTGAGATGGTGGTTAAACGCGAACCTATTCTGAATAAAAAAAATTAGCGTCAAGCATGTCGGCCAATCATCGCTGAGCGCTTCCCACCTACTTGAGACGGTTGATTTTTCGCAGGAAGTGTACCTCATGCGCCACGTCATACGATTGTACCTAATGAATGTGCAACAGTAAATGCCCTTTCTACAAGATAATAAATCAATCATTGGAGTTACTAAAACCAAATCCAAAAGACGAACGGAATCCGAAGACGAGGCAGCCGCCCTCATCCTGACTCGAGCATCGAATTCAACAACCACTTATTCATGAATAGCTCTTTTTTTCGATGACTTACTCCCGTAATAAACTTGAACTTTAACTGTTAGTAAAACAACCCTTAGTCTCAGAGTTACAATAAAAAGACATGTTATATGTTTAATATAAATCCTGACATTTTCTTAATAAGCTCGAACCTAATATCAAGATGTCGCTCGTAATAAATTGAATAATAATAATAATAATAAAGAATAATAATAATAAATAATATTAAAGAATCTGTGGCCCGGTTGTCAACACGGACGTCAAATATTTTCATCCTGATTTTTATCAATAATTTATAAATTAAATAGTTAAATACAATGTTCGACAGAACGAAAATAGTTAAAAAAAAACCAACAATCCATAAAACCACACTTCATATATGTTCCAACTAAGAAAATAGACCAAATGACGTAAATGAAAACTTCGTACAACCGTACAACGTAGACAATGTTGACCAGAAACCGGGCAAGATTACTCAATAACACACGCCCAAGACCTGCGGAATCGTCACTCAGCTCCGCCTCGCAGCCGCCGGGACCAGCTCTAGCCGTGAGTGAAGAGACTCCGGCCACTGCAGTTGCGTCGAGCTCGAGCGACGAATACTTCTCACCGCCGACGACACCACCACCTGCGCGTCGGCGAGGAAGAGGCCGCCCTCCGGCCAGCTTAGGACTTCGAGGCCCGCCGGCCTCTGATAGGGTCCCCGCTGCCGGTGGAAGTGTGCAGCGCATGCGATGGACAAATTTTATCAATGAAAATGTCATGCGCTCATACTTTGGGGCTACAGAGGGGGGAACTAACATGACTGCGTACCGTGGTCGGATGCTCTCTCTGTTTCAGGTACTTGAACCAGCTGTCAACGTTTCGGCCCAACGACTGTCGGATCAGGTGCGGGTCATCCAGCGTAACCGTATGTTGGATGACGCCGTACTTGATAGACTACGTCTCGAATCACGGTGCAGTTGTGTCTCATCTGCTTCACCACAGGCTGCGGTGCAACTACAACCTAGTATCTCACCGCGACCCGACCACGTCGGTGAAGATGATGAGGACCGGGCTACATCCGTGAGTACCCAGTGCAGTGAACGAATGAGGAGTGCTTTGGAGTGTGCATTACGGGAGTATCGCTCCACACCACCTGAGCTGAGACCTCGTCTGCCTCGTTTGCCCATGCATAGGAAAAATAGGGCGCTAGTGTGTGCTCTAGATTCACTGTTGTCAAATTATTTTGACAATAGCGAAGACCTCACCGATACCCATTCGATCCTGTACTGTGCCGCTGTTGCAGCGTGTCGGGTAGCTCATGTCAAGTTTCCAAAGACTGACAGAGCTATTCGACCAGCTGTACCAGCTTGGCAGTGCAGGATCGAACGTCGTATCGCTGGGGCTAGTGCACTCATTGGCAAACTTATCTGCTTCAGACAGGGCAACACTCGCCCTAGAGTGATGCGCTTTGTGAGGCGGGCATTCGCGGGGACTGATATTAGTCCTCGGGATTATCTGACCTGCGTCACAGAGCGCATCGACTTCCTGAAGCAGAAAGTCTATGCGTGGGCAAATAGAATTCGTAGATATAAGCGGCGGGTGGAGCGATACACTCAGAATCGCGCATTCCAAAGCAATGAAAGGTGGGTTTATAGGGCCTGGGAGCGACCTGACCAAGGTGTGACTGATACGTGCTTACCGGATGATGACGCCATGTGTTCGTTCTGGCGCAGCATCTGGTCGGCTCCTGTCAGTCACACCGAGGGTGACTGGATGAGTGAGATCAAGCGCACGTGCGATCTTATACCAGAAATGGGGGCAATTACGATCAGCCCCCAAGATGTAACCCGTGCAGTCCGTCCGCTATCCAACTGGAAATCTCCAGGACCAGACGGACTGCACAATTTTTGGATAAAATGGTTTCAAAGATCGCACGCCCGCTTGGCATCTCAGTTCCAGTCTGCCTTAGAGTCAGGATCGCTACCTCAATTCCTGACTACAGGAATAACCCACCTGCTCCATAAATCAGGTAGTACAGCGGAACCTAAAAATTATAGACCGATCACGTGCTTACCGACGGTCTATAAAGTTCTTACTTCCATTTTGAGAGCCAAAATTAATAATCATATTGATACAAATTCAATCATGTCTGCTTCTCAGAATGGATGTAGGAACGGGTCCCGCGGTACTAAGGAGCTTCTCCTCATTGATATTGCCATTAACCAACAGGTTCGTCGTTTCCGAAAGAATCTGTCGACATGTTGGATAGATTATAAGAAGGCCTATGATTCTGTTCCACATACATGGCTCAAGAAGGTGTTGGAGTTGTATAAAATAGACCCAATACTACGTAATTTTCTTGAGTCTTGTATGGGGCAATGGAAGACGGTCCTTCGCTATCCAGGATGTCGACAGATCCAGGAAAACAGCGAACCGATTAGGATTGAGCGTGGCATATTTCAAGGCGACAGTCTGAGCCCACTGTGGTTTTGTCTGGCTCTCAACCCTCTCAGTACATTGCTGGAGGGTTCGGGGCTAGGCTACCAGTTGAGAAGAGGTGGTCAGGTCATATCACACTTGCTTTACATGGATGATTTGAAAATCTTTGCCACCAGCAAACTGCAACTGATGGAGCTACTGAAGGTAACAGAAACTTTCAGTAGCGCCATCGGGATGGAATTTGGGGTGGACAAGTGTGCAGTTATGCATGTAAAGCGAGGGGAGATTATGGAATCCGTGGGAACTCAACTCTCGAATTCCATACACCTAAGATCCCTCGGATCAACTGAAACTTACAAGTATTTGGGTATGTCAGAAGCGCTAGGCATCAATGCTGCTTATGTTAAACAGTCATTGAAGGAACGCTTCTTTGGCCGCCTGAATAAAGTACTGAATAGTCTTCTATCAGGCGGAAACAAGGTGCGTGCCTTCAATGGTTGGGTTATACCAGTATTGATGTATTCTTTTGGCATACTCAAATGGACTCAGACTGAACTTGACGCCTTGGACAGGCGGGTCCGCACAACGCTGACTGCAAATCGGATGCATCACCCACGTTCATCGGTGATGAGGCTGTATATCCCGCGGAAGTGCGGGGGTCGTGGCTTTTTAAATGCAAAGACCCTGCACAACCGCGAGGTATGCAGCCTTAGGGAATATTTCCTAGAAACCGACGTGGGTATGCATCGGGATGTGGTAGCGGTGGATAAAGGCCTCACGCCGCTCTCCTTAGGTAACGAGAATTGGCGCAAACCTGTAGTATTAGATACTAATGACCGCAGAGAAGTATGGAAGAGCAAGGAGCTTCACGGACGCTATTACCGAGCCCTTCATGGGTCTGAAGTAGATTTATTAGCGTCCGTAGCCTGGCTACGTTTTGGTGACCTCTTCGGGGAAACCGAAGGTTTTGTCTGTGCGATTATGGACGAAGTTATGATGACGAATAACTATCGGAAATATATTGTGAAGGATGGTACGGTAGACACATGTCGGGCATGTCACAAACCGGGAGAATCCATTCGTCACATTATCTCCGGTTGTTCTCGTCTGGCTAACGGAGAATATTTGCATAGACACAACCTCGTAGCCAGGATTATTCACCAGCAACTTGCTCTTAAATACAATCTTGTGGAATCAGAAGTACCATACTATAGGTATGTGCCCGACCCAGTTCTCGAAAATGGCAATATTACACTGTACTGGGATCGGTCTATCATCACTGACAGGACTATTGTTGCCAATAAGCCTGACATAGTGGTGATAGACCGATTAGAGCGTCGCACAATGATTGTTGATATAGCAGTCCCCCATGACGAGAACCTCGTGAAAGCTGAGATAGATAAAAAAAATAAGTATCTTGACCTGGCGCGCGAGGTTGTCGACATGTGGGATGTGGAGACAGCAATCATTGTGCCGATAGTCGTCTCAGCCAATGGCATAATAGCCAAGAGCCTCGACCAACATCTAAGGAGGCTCTCGTTGAGCAGCTGGATCAAGGGCTTGATACAGAAAGCAGTACTCCTGGAAACGGCGCGTATTGTGAGGAGGTTCCTCTCTATGGAGCCCTGACCACCGGTAGCTTGGACCCTGTTCCCGATACCGGTGGGCTACTATTTTTTTTATATTTTTAAATGTTTTTATTTTTTTATTAATATTTAAAAATGTAATTTATATGTACATAGATTTAATAAATGGAATAATAATAATAATATTCCACAACTTTTCACACAACGCCATCTAGTCCCAAACTAAGCAGAGCTTGTGGTATGGGTACTAGACAAATGATAAACATACATATATATTTCTAAATACATACATATTATAGATAAATTACACCCAGACAAAGAACAAATGACCGTGCTCATCACACAAACATTTGTCGTAGGTGGGAATCGAACCCACGAACTTGCGCATAGCAGTCAGGGCCACTGACCACTATACCAACGGCCCTGTCAATAATAAACAAAATTCTTTTTTTTTAATGTATACTTCGAAATTGATCCCATTGTTGCAAGTCAGGATCTGATGATGGGATCCTGGAGAAATCGAGGGAACTCTTCAAATATTATAGGCACACCGATAGTGATTTGAGTATTTTTTATAGGAAGTTGTGTAGTTGCTTTCGAAAAGCACCATTTGTGAAGTGGACCTGATGATGAAGACCACAGATGACCACTGGAACTACTCAATATATAAGTAGGAATACGAAAATAGAAAACTAAAATCACCGACTACCCAAATTAAGGTTATTTTTCACTTTGCAGTGTTTTTTGGGAGTCGCTTTAATTTTTTGGTAAAAAGTTTTTATTTCGATGACTTACTCCCGTAATAAACTTGAACTTTAACTGTTAGTAAAACGACCCTTAGTCTCAGAGTTACAATAAAACGACATGTTATATTTTTAATATAAATCCTGACATTTTCTTAATAAGCTCGAATCTAATATCGAGATGTCGCTCGTAATAAATTGAATAAATAAAGTATGAAACGAAGATAATTCTGTTTGATTCGATAAATTCTGTGCGGATAAGACGAAGGGATCTTTGTGTTATTTTATAAAAATGTTTCATAAATATTGTTCAATATTTGTTAGAAAATTCAAATAAAATGAATAAAGCTAGTACCTAAAAGAATAATCATACAAGACGTTAATTTTCTCAACACAAAGTAACTTAATGTTAAATATTAAGTGAAACTTGTCTAGGGGTCTTTCTTTGTGGAAAACGTGTTCCTTGAATAGGTTTCTATAAGAACCTGTGTTACAGGTTACCAGTAACGAAATAAAAATATATGTCCATATTGCAGGAGATATTTAGATTAAATTTTGTTCTTACAACGGATGGTCTTACTTTCTTATTACACTAGCGACACGGCTTTGGACCCGATTGCAAGATGCTAATTCTTACAAATAATCCTTACTCTATCCATTGATGAACACGGCACGAAAATCCGTTCCGTAGTTTTTAAGTTTATTGCGAACATACAGACAGACGCGGTGAGAGCCTGTTTTATAATTTGAAAGTATACATACATATTTATCTATATCTGTATATACAGTAATTTTCACATTCAAATTCAAATTTTCAAAGTTCACACTCCAAAACGCAAAAACATAATGATAGTTTCAGACAGCCGATTGCAAAAATCTTCAGCCAAAATATGTCAGGCATAAAAAAGTCAATATGACCGAGTAACCTTTGATAACGCTGGAGGCATATTTTATAACAAAATCAAATGTAGACATAAAAGAAGCGATTACGCGATGCATGGTTACGTGAAAAGAATTCTGTTCTTTGATTAAGTCATAAGTCATTTATTTCAGAACAATATATATTGTGTATAAATTGTGTAAAACAAAACAGTACCATTAAAATATATCAAACGAAGAGAGAAAAAAACATGTCAAAGATAATAAAATAACAAATTGAAAACGATAATAATCGTCATTCAATTTAAAATAATGAATAATACAATAAAACACATAGTCAAAAAAAAAAACGAAAATAAAATTAGCAAAGATCAAGACCAGTGATTTATGATATCTAGTTGTATAAGAAGACTAGTATTTGCGTGTTGCGCGAGGTGCAAGCACCTCGCGTGCTTGTGGTGGTGGATTGTTCACTTTTAAAACCCCTAAAAGTAGTAAAATGTCAAACATAACCCTAACAGTTACGCTTCATCCACTCAACCTTCGTTACGCTACGGAGGTCGCCGGCTCGCTTCGCTCACCACCTCCCCCCTTCACTCCACTCGGTCTCGCAGGTTCGCTTCACTCAGGCCCTACGTACCACCGGACAGGTTTCGACGCCTACTATAATATTTGTTCAAACAAAAAATGTTCCAAGTCTCTTAATTTCCGAGATCCGCCTAAATAGGGTGAGAAGGGGGCAAGGGGGGCGACATTAAAAAATGGTTTTTACTTCGTAAAAAAAAAATCCGTAATCCGTAAAAAAAAATACGGGTTTCGTAGTTTCCGAGATACGATAGGGAGGGGGGAGAAGTTGGGTGAAAAGGGGAGGTTTGGCACTTTTCCCGTAGGTTTGAGAGTTATTTGTTTACGAATCTGTCAAAATATACCCACCTCCCCATCCACCATCTGGGAGAACAATTATGTCAATAAGTGAGTCAGTGGTAATTTAGCTTTATATAGTATAATTGCAATAAAATAAAATAAAAAATTGTGTAAGAAAGATTAATAATGGCTTAAAATTGTCCGTGATATTGGCCATGATAGTTGTTAGACTGATGGCTGTAGTAGGTATTCCAAGAGAAAAAATTTAACCGACTTCCATATAAAAACACTACAAAGCCAAAAATAACTTTAATTTCGGTAGTCGGTGTCATTTGTTTTGTATTTTCTTTTCTTTGACGTCGACTAAGGACGTCGATACAATTTTTTGCTAAAAAATTTTTTTCGCGCTTTTTATTAGGTCAATTTGTAATTTATCTAGTTACAAAAGCCAAAATGTCAACTACTGATCACCTTTTACAAAATTTTGCTTTTCCCGGTGCAGAGCCGTTAATTTTTGAGGAGTTCTCCTGGTAAATCACCATCAGCTCTACTTCACCATATATATTGTGATGAGCATAAAGTGCTTAACATCCATATTCAAGTAATCTAATCGTAATCCACGATATAATTATTATTGAGTAGTTTCGGTGGCCATCTGGGGTCTTCATCATCAGTTCCACTTCCTCAAATAGTACTTTTCGAGAGCAACTGCACAAGGTACTTTAAGAAATACCCAAAACGCTATAGATGTGCCTATAATATTTAAAGAGTTCCCTCGATTTCTCCATGATTCCATGATCAGATCCAAACGTGATGACAATGGGACCAACTAGAAAGTATACCCATTCAAACAAACAAAAAAAAGAATTATTCAAATCGGTCCAGCCATCTGCGAGTTATGAGATGACATACATAAAAAAAAGTTCAAGACGAATTGAGAACCTCCTCCTTTTTTTTAACTCGGTTAAAATTCACTTTTCAACCGACGACAAAAAGAGGAGGTTATCAATTCGACGCGTATATATATATATATATATTTTTTAATGTATGATCATCGATTACTCAAAGACGGCTGAACCGATTTGGAAAATTCTTTTTTTGATTGATAGGGTATACTTCGAAATTGGTCCCATTTTCATAAACGTCAGGATTTGATGATGGGATCCTGGAGAAATCGAGGGAACTCTTCAAATATTATAGGCACATCTATGACGTTTTGGGTATTTATTATAGTAACTTGTGCAGTTGCTCTCAAAAAGAACCATTTGAGGAAGTGGAACTGATGATGAAGACCACAGATGGCCGCCGAAACTACTCAATAATAAGTATTGAGTGGATTGCGATTCGATTACTTGAATATGGATGTTAAGCACTTTATGCTCGTCACAATGCATATAGTGATGTAGAACTGATGGTGAAGTACGAGGAGAACTCCTCAACAATTAACGGCCCAGCATTGGGAAAAGCAATATTTTGTAAAAGGTTATAAGTAGTTGACATTTAGGCTCTTGTAACTAGGTAAATTAAAAATAGACCAACTAAAAAGTTTTTATAAAACTCAATAATTTAATTAAATACTTCCATATTCAACACCGGGTAGTTCTTCGAAATTTGATTCTTCGACTGATTCATATGGCCAAAATTTAATTTCACTTTCAGCTCTGTAACACGTGTTCATATGAAAATAGGTATGCCAAATAACGTATATTTTCTCTCGTTTTTTTAAATACAGTGTTACAGAGCTGAAAGTGAAATTAAATTTTGGCCATATGAATCAGTCGAAGAATCATATTTCGAAGAACTACCCACCAACAGTATGTATTTGGCTCATGGCTAAATTATAACAGCCACCTTCAAGTTTAAGCAATGCTTTCTGAGGGCGGTCTGTTGATGACTGACCATCTCAAACAACTTGTTACATGAACAAATTGTTACATGCTATATGCTATACGTAATGTCAAATATAGATAGTGCAATGTGTTATCCTGTTTTATGAAATAAATATTTTTATTATTATTCCATTTATTTAATATATATATACATATAGATTACATTTTTAAATATTAATATAAAAAATAAAATCATTTAAAAATATAAAAAATAGTAGCCCACCGGTATCGGGAACAGGGTCCAAGCTACCGGTGGTCAGGGCTCCATAGAACCTCCTCACAATACGCGCCGTTTCCAGGAGCACTGCTTTCTGGATCAAGCCCTTGATCCAGCTGCCCAACGAGAGCCTCCTTAGATGTTGGTCGAGGCTCTTGGCTATTATACCATTGGCTGTGACGACTATCGGCACAATGATTGCTGTCTCCACATCCCACATGTCGACAACCTCGCGCGCCAGGTCAAGATACTTATTATTATTATTATTATCTTGACATATCGAGATTCTGCCGTGCCTCGGAAGGACGTTAAGCCATTGGTCCTGGCTCGTCGCGTCCGAAAGCCAGAAAATTTGACACTTAGCAATGAGTATCGGGTATCCAGCTATTGCGTTGTGGAGGTCGAATGGGCAGTCGTTTCCTGTAAAACAGTAGCACTCAGCTGCATCCGTGACTGATAGCCGACCCCAAAATAGCTGGGAAAGGGCAAACTTCCCTCTATTTTTAGGGTTCCGTAGCTGAATGGCAAAAAACGGAACCCTTATAGTTTCGTCATGTCTGTCGGTCTATCTGTCTGTCCGTCCGTATGTCACAGCCATTTTATTCCGAAACTATTAGGACTATATATGTGAAACTTGGTAGGTAGATGTATTCTGTGAACCGCTTTCCGATTTTAAGAAAAAAATATTTAAAATAAAGGGGGGCTTCCCCATACATGGAACTGAAACTGAAAATATTTTTTTTTTCATGAAACCTTTTCGTGTGTAATATCTATAGGCAGGTATTTTTTTATTACGTAAGAGCCCGCTCTTGACCTCGATTACACCTGATGGTGTAAGATGAGGTCTACGATCGAACGAGTGAGCCCAGAAAATGCCTATTCACTCTTGCTTTAAAGGCTGACGGGTCATATGTGGCAGGGAACAAGCCGGCAGAGAGTTCCACACCTTTGATAAAGTTAATCGTTTAAACGATATACGCTTCCAAATTGGTAAAATGTGTGTCTCCCCTCCTCTAACTTCTATAGTAATTGAGAGAAAATAATAAATATATATATATACTGTAGATCTTAATGTAAACTTTCAACCAAAATTGGTTTGAATGAGATCGGGTCAGCGGTTTTTGAGATACAGCATATTTTCTAAAACCACAAATATAACTTTGTAATTCATAGAAACACTTAGTTATTTGGAATAGTTACTACGGAATCCTTCATGGGCGAGTTTGACTTGCACTTGGCCAATTTTTTTGTTTTCTTCAGTTTCTATGTTCTTCAAACACTAAAAGTCTGCGCTTTTCCAATAATGTTCTCCTACTCTGTCCTTCTCATAGTTCTGATTTTGTTCATTATTCACTAACTCAGAATTTATTTGAATACAAGTGCCTTGTAAATTTATTTTGGACCCGCCCTCATATGGTACTGTATTTCGCTTCATGTGGAGCCAGATATTTTATTAAATTTAAATTTGTATCTTAGGAGGTTGAACAAGTCATTACTATTAAACGGTCTATTCAATCTCATAAGATACAAACTTAAATTAAAAAGATCTTCAGAGCTTACTGTTTCATAAAGCCGTTTTTTATATCTTCTATCTATATTTGGTAACCTTCAATTACACACCTTAAATATGACGAAATTATTTTGGTTCTGGTGTTCGTTCTCAAGAATAGTCTTTTTAATTTGCTTATGAATCAGTAAACTTTATCGTAAGTAAGTAATGGTTTTAATTTTTTTTTAATAGGCTCACGTTTGATCATCATCTCCCCTGATAGGAAGTGATGATGTGGTCGAAGATGGAGTATGCTTACCTAGAAGTACCCTATTCACTCTTGACTTAAAGATCCCCAGGTAGAGAGTATCAGTGTAAGAAGTCCCGGCAAATATCTTAAACATTATTAAAAAAATAAAAAAACGAACAAACGCAGAAACTCCTTAGACTTTCGACCGCTGTTGTCATTCAGGTATATAAAGAGCAATGGGCAATAAGCACAGGTGTTACGAATATTCAATTTAGATAAGAAAACAGTTTTTGAAAGTCTCATTCGAAATACATTGAAGTGAATGGCCCATTGGCACTGTAATACCGTCTCTGCTACTTCGACTACTCGTTTAATTCTGTAGTAATATGCATGTATGCAGCTCTTGTTGGCACTCGGCAAAGTTCAGAAACAGAAAGAACATTGTGGAGCTGATTACGGTGAGTGTGTATTTTTACTGTTGGTTAATGGTTTTTTTTTTAATTAAACTTTTTTCTGCTTTGTTTGCACAGTTAAGTAGGTATATAATTACTGTTTGGTATAATAATATATCCATGCAATGAGTGCCTAAGGATGGACGACGCCGCTGCGTCCGGCCCAGGAAAAGATGGCGAGATGACCTAGACGTACACTGCGTTGGCTGGTCCGAAGTGGCGTTTGAAAAGAGAACCTGGAGGGATTTGGGAGAAGCCTTTACCTAGCAGTGGGGCATTGACGGCTAAATAATATAAAAAAGTTGCTCTTTCTATTCGGTAGGTCTATATTTTTCATCTTATAGTTCAGGAGCTCATTGTTAACTTTGTATACTATCTAATAAAACACGAAGTAAAATGATACAGGCTTAAAATTTCTTTAATCATCAAACACGTGATATTCCGCTTTTTTATAAAAGTCATTTCAATCATAAATACTTAATTTTAATACCGGTAGATCATAAATTCGAATACTTTAGAATTTTCAATTTAAGAATATCTAATAAGTGTAAACTACGAAAATGGTTAGATTTTGTAAACCTCATTTTAAATCATTAAAATTACTTACTATGCCTTCTATGTACATTTATGAGACTGCTCTGTTTGTTAAAATCAATTTATATTTATTTATAAAACTAACCGATGTAAAAAAGACTCCAATGCGTTCACAATATATGCATCAATAATGTGCGACGGAAAATGTAGAATCGCTTTGTTGAAAAAAAGTTTTTTTGGCATGGCTCCGAAAATTTAAAATAAAATTGCTGATATAATAAAAAATATGCCATTATTAAAATTTAAGAAATGTCTCTACTCGCTATTAATAGATAAATGTTATTATAATGTTGAAGATTAAATTAATGATAAATTTTAATTGTAATTTTTCAAGTAGATTGTCTCTCTTTGTTGTTTTTTTCTATTGTTGATTTTGTTTTTTTTTTTAATTTAACTTAAAATAGTATGTCGTTAATTTTGTAACTTTTTATTTTTTTCTCTTTGTAAGTTTTTTTGATTAGATTTTTAAGTACATATTTGGAATTACATTCCATACTAAATTTGTACGCCTTCACGGCAAAACATAGTGCTCAAATATTGATGTATACCAAAGACCTTTATGTTACCTATGTTTTACAAATAAATATTCTGATTCTGATTCTATGAATTTTCCTTTGTGCTCTTTAACTGTGATAATAATATAAGTTTTTAAGCTAACATGGTCACTAATAGTATCATTAGAACTTAAAACGGGATATTTACCATGTGACCACGGTGAGTTTGGTGTGTCGGGAACAGAATCGAGTATTTAGTGATACATGTGACAGTGGTAGCGGTGTCGCTAACAGAAAACGAACGAGAAAGACGGTAGACCGATTTGTCTGCTCATAAACTTCCACCCGCAATTACTTCAGTTCATCCGTGATCATAGCGCTTGCAACAGTGCCGAAATATCGGAAACTCAAAACATAAATACACATGGTAAATATCCCGTTTTAAGTTCTAATGATACTGTGATAATAATGAATTCTTTGTATATTAAATTAAACTTTATATACAACTAGCTTCTGCCCGCAACTTCGTTCGCGTGGGAGGTTTGTCCCACGTAAATCCGATCCCGTGGGAATTCCGGGATAAAAAGTATCCTATGTCCGTTTCCTGGTTTTAAACCACCTCCCTACCAATTTTCTGCCAAATCGGTTCAGCCGATCTTGAGTTATAAATAGTGTAACTAACACGACTTTCTTTTATATATATTGATAATGGTACATGGGCGGACTTAATGCAACAAGGCTTTAACCAGTCAACCCTTGTGTTTAAAGACAATAACTTGCTTGAGAAATAGGTATCAAAATAAAACAAATTCATAAAATAAGTACGACATTTTGTTCACAAGAGCCTCCTCCATTTCACAATGAGAATAATATCGGCCAACAAATGTTGTCGTAAAATCGTGCACTGCATTTATACTTTACGTGGCCATCCCCTTGAGAAATGGACGCGATTTTCTAACAAAAGAGCAAGATATTACGTCATATGACTGTCCAAAGTCAGCTCTAAGCCTAATATACCTAATACCGACCAGCTCACATAGACCCTTCCAATCTTCATAATTCAATCATAAAGAAACATTTTGAGGTTCTAAGTAGGATGGTGACTTAACTACAGAATGACCATCGATATATGAAATGGTGATAAAGTAGGGACGGGTTTCTTATAAAAATATAGAGGACTTAGGTTTTGAGAGGGTATCAAGTCTAAGACCTAGGTATTATTCAAGGGCTTGATGTTATGAGAGACTATAATATTAACGTTTCAAAGTGGCTTCTGTTCCAGTAATATTCAAGAGGTGTAACTAAAAGTTTACGCAATTAGATGCAAGTGGGCAAACTTTGCCAATGCAAGTGAATCGTTTTGGAGGCTAAAGAGCTATGACGATAACTAATTAACGATGATTTCTAACACATGTGTATGTATTAGAAATAATTTTGTTTAAGTCTTTCAACAAAATGCATATAAAATATGCCTCGTGGTTTGTTCTACATTGCTTACCACGAACTTTACCACACAATTAGTGATTAGGGGAAAAGAAATGCACTTTGATTGAAATACATTTCATTAGAAATTAAAACTAATTTAGGAAACCCTAATGAAATGTATTTCAAGCGGAATAATATTTGTATGAGCTAGTTTCATTTTATTTTTATTAGAAGGAACAACAAACAGTACATTAAAAGAACTTACATCCAGTTTAACATAACATTGATTTGGTTATAATGGAACACAATATGCTGTCCACAGCTTGACATAAGAATTTAGAAAACGCTTTAAGCAAAGTCTTTAGAACGGGGAGTATCCTGAACGTTACTGGTATATACTTAAATTATGTTTTATACTTCTGCCCGCGACTAAGTCGGCACGGTAAGGTTTCCCGCGTAAATCCTGATCCCATGAAAAAGTAGCCTTTGTGTTGTTCCAGGATTTCAAGTATACAACGTGTAATTTAAAGGGTATATACATAACGAGTGCACGGCTTCTTTGGATGATAACAAACGATATGGCAAAGGTTTTCTAATCCTATGTCTACTTGTGTGGAGCATATTAGAAATTTAAATACATTGATACCAGAGGCCGAACTTTTCAAATTAAGAAGAACGAAGAGAATTATCGTTTTATTGGCAAGTGACGTGGAAAGTGATGACCCTCATAGTGCTGTGACACGTTTGTTATTACTGGTATTCAAGAAACATATGAAACCAATAATTTGGGGTCAATTCTGTGAGTCACTTATTTTGAGCTGAAACTTTGCATAGACTCCATACCAGAAGTTGTCTTCAGTTTTTTTGGATAGATATGGGGTTTCCGTTACACGTTGTATATATACTAAATTGAATTCAAATCAGTTCAGTATTTCCATCCATTAATTAGTTATCCATTAATCAACATCCTCACTATATCCCGGTGTTGCGGGAATGTTCTAACGAGATACCGCGGCCCTGGAACGCAAGGGCAACTGAAGGAGCAGGATGGGTTTTTGTCCCGCCGGGGTTGCGGAAATGTACTAACAAGATACCGCGGCCCCGGAACTGACGGGTAGCTGAAGGAACAGGGTGAGTTTTTAGTCAGTAGAAGTCTGACACTCCCTTCCGCTTAACACCCAGAGCGGGAGAAGATATTCGATGATTTTCCAACCCGAAAAAAGAAGGGGTTTTTGTCAGTAGAAGTCTGACTCTATTCTACTGCGGATCATTTGATGATTTTCCCACCTAGAGAAAAAAAGTTATCCATCCTCACAAACTTTCCCATTTACAGTAAGAAAAAAGTGAGTTAAGACAGATTGTAAAAGCACTTATGTTACTGATTTTCATGTATACAATCAATGACGTATTATAATAGTTTATTATATCACGTTCGCTGACAGTACGTCGTTAGGCGGGAAATTAAAATAGTGCGTTAAGACAGTACGTCGAGGGACGGGTCACTTATTTTTAAGAGTACGTCGTGGAAAATTCTACTGTCGTAATGTGGTGTCAGGGTAAGTGCTCACTGTCAGCGAACGTGATATCTTTGTATACAATCATTCACCGCCAGCTATTCAGCATTTAAATGGAAACAATTATGTAAAAAACTATTTCAAAACACAAAACGTTTTGGGAATATTTTCACAATGCGTACGGCCAAGGCGTAGAATTCCCTGACGGAGTCTCTGTTTCCTGATAACTATTACCTGGGGTCTTTAAGTCAAGAGTGAATGGGTTATTTCTGGGTAAGCGTCCTTTATCTTCTACCACATCATCGCTTACCATCAGGTGAGATGGTGGTCAAACGTGAGCCTATTAACAATAAAAAAATATTTAAAAAATGTTTATTGAGAAATTTATTTACAATTTGTATGAGTTTTTCGAACAAAATTAATGTTAGTTGGCTAGATCGGCGTCAGGACACCGTGACGCCTGAGGGGTAACTCCTCAAAGAGGGGTCTTACCCCTCTTTGAGGAGTTACCCCACTCTAGCCAGTCCTCAAAAAGGGTTAAGACCCCTCTTTGAGGAGTGGCTAGATCGGCGTCACGGCGTCCTGACCTACCGCATGACTGTGGCGTGGTAGTCGATTAAACTAGAATCGATTACCACACTCATCTAATCTATGGTTTCACTGAGTGACAACACTTATGCGGTGACCGGCTATAAATTCTAACCCCCGGTCTGCTGAGTTCTTTTTCACACCGTTTTCTGCTACAAGTAACTAATATTGAAACCCCTCTGTGCCCAAGGGTAAGTGCTCAAACGTATCTGCTATTTTTCTCCATCTTGCCAACCGCAATCCTCTTGTTTCGCCATAATCTGCAGCGTTTGTAAATTTATATAATTGCCCGGTTGTCAAGATGGCTTCCGTCTGGAACATGACTATGCTATTTCATTGTCATCTGTTTTCCACTAGTGATTCTAAATTAGTGAAGCGTCCGCATGTCGCAGCATACCTTTCCTGCTGTGTCATAGCAGCTATGAGCTTAAACGCCTTGCTACGCGGTTACCTTCTATATCGTTGTATGCGGCATGCGCACGCTTATCCTTAACCTTTGTGAACCGCCGCGATGGTGAGTTTCCTTTTGTTTCCCTGAAGCTGTTCCTTGAGCTTACGGCTGGGAGACGCACGCATCGCTGGCGCTCACGATTCCTGGCACCACGCTTACGGAAGCACCCTTCGTGTTGATTCCAGGGTTTTTTCTTTTCTTCTTCTACACTCTCATCTCTAATATCAACTACCTCAACGTCTGCCGCGCGACGGGTGTCACCGCTGCCTCTGCGTATAACCGCTGGAGAGGCGCCCTGTCGCGTGGCCTGCCTGCCTGCGCCTGCCGCGTGCGAGTTGGGTGTCAAGCTGCCTCCGCGGCTACCCGCAGGAGAGACATCCACTCGCGTGGCCTGCCCTGCATAACCTCTGCGTCTGACACGTGGTCGCTGCCTGCTACGGGGTCGGCCCGCCGGTCTGCGTGCGTCGCGGCCTAAGCCCAGGGCAGTACCTTCCTCAACCCTACAACCAGTGGAGGAAACCCTTAGTGAACTGAATCCACCCCTCTACCGATTAAATGCTGAAAACTTCTGTGGTCTTCTTTTTTATTCTACCACCTCAACCACTACGCCACATGACGCAGGTCCTCACCGGACACGGAAGTTTTGGGAGGTACCTGTGTCTGATGGGAAAGAAAGAAACGCCTGGGTGTCACCACTGCGAGGGTCGCCCTGAGGACACAGTAGAGCATACGGTGCAAGACTGCCCCGCCTGGGCAGAGCACCGACGTGTCCTCACGGCGGCGATAGGCGGAGACCTCTCGCACCCGGCATTGGTCGAGGCCATGCTGCGGGGCGAGAGGGAGTGGGAAGCGGTCGCCTCCTTCTGCGAAGCAGTCATGCTTCCGAAGGAGGAGGCGGGCCACGTGAGGGAGAGGATGGCGTCCTCCCTCCAGCCCAGTCGCAGTGGTAGACGCCCACGGCGTCGGACGACGGCCGACGATCTCCGGCCACCGTAGGCGCGGGCATGCGGACAGCGAGTAAAGGGCAACTCGCTGTCCGACCATGGACCATGCCCGGGTCGACGGCGCGTTGTGTTCCACGCTCGCCTCAAAGAGCGTCAGCAACATGACGAGGCCCCCCCTGCAGAGGGCCGAAGCCTGCCGGGGTCGTGGGACTTATCCCATTACCGTGACCCCGGTAAAGGGTTATTGAAGGAACACCGTGGATTTTAGTCAGTAAAAGTCTGACAGTCCCTCCCACCCTGCCCGGGGTGGGAGTACTTATTTGATAATTTTACCACGTTAAAAAAAAAAGTAGGTACGTAAATATGTGTTTTATGTTATTATAATAAATAAATAATTTAATTGCTTCAAGTATTGCATAACTGAAATGGAAAGACTAATAAGATAAATAATATTTATAGCATAACTGTGTTATGCTATAAATATATCTTTATCTTTACGCACAAATTTATTCTTTAGTCTTTTTTCTATCAAATAAACAGTAAGAACGAAATAACATGTTTGAAGTAAACACATAGCTATTGAGCACAGAAATGTGAGTTACAATGTAAATAATACTTACTCGATTTGGCAGATCAAAGACCTAAGAAAACATGGAGTACAAGTAAGGAAACACAAGGTACACGTGACTCCAATTATTGGACTCAAAATCTCTTGTTTATTTCCCTAGCTTGTAACAGTGATAATTTAGTATTTAATGAGATAATTGTTTTTAGAACTATTAGGTTTTGGAACTTTTTATAAAAATACTCCCGTGTGTGAAGTCTTATCTCATCATTTAATTAATTTAATGGCATATTGAAATGACATATTTATTTTGTAAATTGGTTATAAATAACACTTTTACACCTATTTTTTGGCGTTTTAAATGTTAGCTAGGTGAGGGTCTTTTTAGGGTTCCGTAGCCGAATGGCAAAAAACGGAACCCTTATAGTTTCGTCATGTCTGTCCGTCTGTCTGTCTGTCTGTCCGTCCGTATGTCACAGCCATTTTATTCCGAAACTATTAGAACTATATATTTGAAACTTGGTAGGTAGATGTGTGTGGTGATGTGTGATTCTGTGAACCACTTTCCGATTTTATGAAAAAAGAAATCGGTTGTCTGTAAAGTCGGTTTACTGACGATAGTTGAACGTGACAACGTCATAAGAAAATACTGATGGAATGGTTGCATTTTTCAAAAGAAAATTTTAATTTTATTTGTTTGATAGATATTTTGTTGTAACATTGTTAAACTCTGCCCCTGATGAAGATGTAGTTGTCGCTTCAAGAGAACCACTGGCAATAGCCAAGTTAGCAGCTTGGCGTAATCTGTTGTTGCGTTGTCTTTCGTTTTTTGATTTTCTCGCAGCAGCCGCCTGAGCAGGAGTTCTAGATGCTGCGATACGCTGTCTGTACTCACGTTTTTTTTGTGCTTTCGATTTTAAAGCAGCGATTGTTGGCTGCGCGAATGGCGTAGCTAAAGTATATTTATTATCGAAAGAATTATTACCTTTATCGCCGCAATTATCGTTGCTATAAACAATTGACACCACATTCACTTTTCACTGCACTTCATACTTGACGAAAACATGTAAATGTATTATTGTATAGCAGCTGTCCACGCGGACGCATCGCTCACTCAAGTAGGAGAGAGACAGATGTCGAACGCAGCCGATTGTGCCTCTTTGTCGCTCGTTTCGCGCTCTCGCTTGCACTTCAAGCCTGCTGACCTCGCTCTGAGGCGTTCCATTTAAGAATGGAACGCCTCAGAGCCTCAGAGGTAACGCCGCATGAGTCATGTATTTTCGTGCGTGCAGCCAGCTTCATCGAATTATAAGACGTTGTCACGTCAAAATTAAAATAAAAGGGGGCTCCCCATACATGGAACTGAAACTGAAAATATTTTTTTTCATGAAACTATGAAATGTACTTATAGTCAGGTATTTAAAAATGACATTAAGGTTTCTAAAACCACTTTTTCATAAAGTTAATCGTTTAAAACATATACGCTTTCAAATTGGTAAAATGTGTGTCCCCCCTCTAACTTCTATAATAATGGAGTGAAAATTTTCAATAACATATATGCTATAGAACTTAATGTAAACTTTCAACTTAAATTAGTTTGAACGAGATCGGGTCAGCAATTTTTGAGACACAGCATATTTTCTAAAACCGCAAATATAACTTTGTACTTCATACAAACACTATGAAAAACAAAGTTATTGGGCGTAGTTGTAAAAAATGTAAATTAGCTAGTTTTAAGAAATTTGTAGGGTTTTTTTTTATATAAATATACATATTTATAAAAAAAAAAAATATATATTATATTATTACAGTTACTTCGGAATCCTTCATGGGCGAGTCTGACTCGCACTTGGCCAATTTTTTATAAGAGAACTAGGAATGTGTTTATTATTCACATGACTAGCAATCTTGTTAACTCTTTCAACTAAGCTGAATATGCTTGTGTGTGGAGTGGGTGGTGTGATGGATGGGGTTCGAACCGGCAAACCCTCGATTATAAGCGTGACACCTTAACCATTAAGCTATTGTCGCTTCGAAATGAATTAACTAAGAAAATTAACGTAAAATTATTAATGGCATCCATAAGCCTAGAGAATGCCTATGGCGTTAAGTCCACCTTTGTACTTTTTGTGTTGCGTAAAGTTTTAATAAATAAGCGTTAATCATTAGACTGTTTAATGATTTAATTGTCTAATAATAAAAGTATGTGTGCACCTTCCCATCGCATTTGTCCAGTTTATCGTAACGTGCTAGCGATACCGCTTCGGCCGTAAATCGTAAATGGCGTAAATATTTTCCTCACCTGACATGTGAGGTATGTCATATTTTCTTGCCGTTTGGGGTCAAAAATAGCGGGCAATTGTGCTCACAGCTTTTTCAAAGAAGTTTCGGAAAGGCTTGTTGACACTTTCTGTGAGCGAAGGGTTAGCTGTTACTTTGTCCAAATACTAAGCATTGCGGGAATATTTTAACGAGATACCGCAGCCTCGGAAGTTAAGGGAAGCTGAAGGAACAGGGTGGGTTTTTAGTCAGTAGAAGTCTGACACTCCCTTCCGCTTAAACTAGAGCGGGAGAAGACATTTGATGATTTTCCCACCTGACAAAAAAAAGCATTGCCACACAACGTGGCAATGCCGCCAGTCCGTCGGGTACATTACCAGCAGACAGCATTATGGACGAATTCATGCTTTATTTTGGTTTCAGTCACCACCGTCTAGTTTAGTTTAAATTAACGTTATCAGACTATACATAGTGTTACGCCAGTCGTTTAGCGAAGTACGTCGAGAAACTTCGACAGAAATCTAGAATGTTCGAGACACTAACGCCATCTAGCGGCGAGTAGCAGTACTGAATATATCGAGTCGAGACACTAACCCTATCTAGCGGCGAGTAGCAGTACTATGTATCTCGAGTAACTTCTGGAATATTCTTGGCAGTATAAACAGTGATTCGATTTCACAAGAATGTTCTAGAACTCATAGACCGGGGTATAAATAGATCGCAGAGGGACGCAGATGGCAGTCTTATTTGAAGATCCGAGGCAATATAATCGAAGCTTTACAAGTGAAATTCGGTGCGATTTAAGTGTTGAGTGACAAGTATTGTACTGTGAGTAACTATGTTAATTTTTATTTGGTGTTTATTTAAGTAAAGTGTTAATTTTGGTTTAGTTGGTGTAAATTATTTCTATCCCGAACCCCAGCTCGTAACAATAAGTATAGCGTACCCACTGTTGGGGTACATGCCTCCTTTCTATGAGAGAGAATGGACCTTCATCTGCCACGCAGGCCTAGTGCGGATTGGTGGATATTGAATGTCTTCGGACTCGACTTTCGGTTCTGTGACATTCCGGTTTCCTTTTTTCTCCACTGATTTAAGAGCTTGACAGTGTCGTTTTGCTGAAAACAATAAATAAATTAGGAACAATAAAAAATCACAAATTAATTACTATAAACTACACTATACATCTAGTAATAGAGTTATTTTTTTAATAATTGACTAGTACGTCAGACTAACCACTTTATATTTTAAGTTATTATAATACTTTCTTTATGTACAAAGGTTCTGTGGTTGCAATCAATTTCAGCAATAAGACTGCCGCTATTCTCGAATTAAGATGTATAAAAGACTTGTGTAAATATATTTCGTGTACACTCATTATACACATACATTCTAAGTTGTTGTAATACCCAGTTTCAGGAGCATAAGCTACAGGAGTAAATCCGTAAGGAAATCTAGTTATCTCATTAGGATGAGTACCGAATTTATAATTATGTTAGGCTCAGTCAAACTTTCTTACACGGTGTTTAATTTATACACATTATAAATGCATAGCCGCTGAGAACAAACCCATTTTGTTCATACCACTGTTTGTTTAGGTACCTACTGCCAAAGATTAAGATACAGATGCGAAACAATATGAGGAAAATTATCACTCGATTATAGTTACTTACTAGTCTGCTGCGTCATCGATTTTCACGGACTGTGTACTACATCTAATACAATGATGCAACGCAAAACACTGGTTTTCACGCCTCAGTATCGCTCTCGAACGTAGCAGGGTGTTTTTTTTTGTGATTCGAATGACAATAAAATTGCGCAAAAGCTACGTTGTCACTGCGACAACGCAGCGTAGCTCCTCTTCGTTTCATTTCTCTGGCGCAAGTTTCGACGACTCAAGTCGTTTTAACTTTGTATTTAAAACAGATCAGCGTCATTACTCTATATCACAGCGTCTTCGCAACGTATCGTATGTTATCCTTCTACTGGAATAATCATCTTAAAGATCTAAAAGTGCTGGTACTATCTGACTGTTCTTAGAAGGGGAAAGTTTGAAAAAGGTCATGGTGAATCGACGCTTTCGTGGTAAAATTTAAAACCCTATGACAATCTAGAGCAGAGTGAAGTAATTACTTTTTACTAAAGTATCGTCTACTACGATTTATCAAGTCTTGTTTGTGGTGTTAAACATCAATGGGTTATTTCCAGTGATCGGAGTAGGTAGATTGATTTTTGGTACTTGTATCATAAATGCACACAGAAAGAATAACATGGATAAGCCATTTTCCCGGAAAGTAATTCCGGTATTTCCGGATTCAATTAAACATTGTTAATGTTGGTAGTGATATTATTCCTACTCAATTCAAAATTTAAAGGAAGGTATAAAAACTAAATTAATTCATTATTTATCTGTTGAATAATAAAAACAATCTAATTCCGATCGAAGCTTTAATTTTTATTTTTTTATTTTTAGCCTTTTATGGCTAGAACTTTTATAGATAGACATAAATTGTTGCACTTAAATTTAAATATTTTCATAGTGGTCATGGTAATTTGCATTAAGGGTAGAATAAATGACGGGGCTTTAGGACCAAAAAAAAGGGGTAGAATAAAGAAAAAAGATAAAAATCAACATTGTTTATCGTTAAATATGTACATTTTACATTTATTCACATGTTTAATCTTCATCGATTATACAATGTCAGCATCCTGGTAATCCTGATCTTTACAATTAAAATATATAACTATGAGTTTCTCTATATTTTCAATTTTTAACCTATTTCTTTTAACATCTAAAATCCATTTATAAATGGAAAAAGACCGTTCTACATCTGACGATGTCAAAGGAGCAAATTTTAAAAAAGGTATTAATTTATGTGCTTCATTTTTTTCAATGGCCTCACTATATTCTATAAGTGTGTCTAAATCTGGGTTTCGTTCCATAACACATTCTATTTTATTTTTTATATTTTCTGAATTGCACTGATTTATAGCATCTCTGACGTTGTCAAATGCTAAAAGTGAATCTGTCAACGATAAATTATGCTTTTGCAATTCTTTTAAAGACAAATGATTTATAAAATAATTGTCTTTAATGTAATTTAAATCTTCTTTTAAATTTTCTTTTTCTATAATATTTTTTGCCTCTCGAATAGACACCGCATCAGAGCTGCTTAAACAAGATTATTTATCTTTTATTTTTTCAAAGTTTTGAGCATAATAAAATGCTGCCTCTAACCAAGTGCCCCATCTTGTAACAACTGGTTGGGGAGGTAGCGGCAAATCTGGATATTTTTCTTTTAAAATTTTGACTCTACTTGGGGCTTTCAAAAATACCTTTTTAACATTTGCTATTAAAATGTTAACATCGTGATATTCTAACCTAATTTGCTCAGATACGCGATGAAGAGAGTGCGCCAAACATGTTACGTGCTTCATTTCAGGTAAGTATGGTTTTAAATTTCGTCCTGCAGACAGCATATATGCAACGCTATCAGTGCAGAGGACAAGAATGTTACCTACCTTCGATTCAAAAGAATTGTGGGGTTAGATATATGATATGTACAATATACGTGTGTGTGTGTGTGTGTCGGAATGTAAGTTAGCCTGTAGCAGCTAGTCGCTCGCTAACCATTGTATCGGTGTTACCAAAAAAACGTGTGCAAACAGTAGCAAGCGTTTATTGCGCCGGGAATTGAACGCGTTACGTTCCAGTAGTGTTATAAGTGTTATACCGCAACCAAACCAGAGGTCTCCTAATAACTATGAGGTATAGAATAAGAAAACTGTAATAAAATATACTATTGTATGACTATTTGGCTGAAACCTACTTAATGTTGGAAATTGTTTTGATTAGAATAAAAAAATATGTACTATTATTTTTTATTAGAAGGGGGTGTATGTGGGGTTAGATATATGATATGTACAATATACGTGTGTGTGTGTGTGTGTCGGAATGTAAGTTAGCCTGTAGCAGCTAGTCGCTCGCTAACCATTGTATCGGTTGGACAATAAACAATTTATTTAGGACAAGTGCATTTATTTCATCATCCCACAGCAGTACCAACAGAATCTTCCCAAAAGTTTTCCAAACATTCTAACACAAATTGCGTGATTGTTTGTCCATTAACTACAGTTAGCATTTTACATGCTACCAAATAAGGTCTAGTCAAATTCCTAGGATGTAATGGTTTTATAAAAAAATGGACTATATAGCTACCTAAAAAGTCTGTCGTTTCATCTAATGATATCCATAGTTTCTAATTTTTATAATTTTGCCGAATCGAATTGATTTTATTCTTAAAAAACTTGTCCAAGTAAACTTTCCGTAACTGTGATTCATCTGGCAGAGTACGATTAGTACACGTACAACAACAGGTACTACACATATATTTTTTAAAGAAATCTTGAAAAGTAGTATTTTTCATCTGAGACCACGGAATATTGCACAAAATGAGAAATTTTATAAGATCGAAATAAAATTCCTCTTCGGGCCGCTCAAACTTTCCCTGGTGTACTACTCCTTCGATATGTCTTTTAACGTTTCCTTTATTTATGGTTTTCAAATGGCTTTCACATTTTGAACAGTATATTGTACCACTAGCGTGATCGTAAAGTAGTTCGGGATGACCGGATATCCATTTTTCTACAGTTTCAGCCTTGACGTTTGCCATATCTGAACTCTGTTGTAGAGATGGAACCTCGTATATATCACCTAAAACAAAGACATGAAAAAAATACATTTTATTTAGTTTATTTAGCTTACTCCGTTTGTTTTATTTTTCGTGGATCAAATTTAGTCATTGAAATTTCACCCTCTTCCTGTCAACCGATTGATCTAAAATTTGGTATTTGCCTTTGATTCTGGTGACAATACAATTGTGTATATTCAATATTATTGTCAATCCAAAATGGCTGCCGCTACAAGATGGCGGACAACTTAGTTTTTTTTTCAATCCCATCAATATGGGTATCAAATGAAAGGGCTTGTTACGTAGAATATTTTATAGAGAAGTAGATAAGGCCTATAGTAATTCATTTTACCAATACATTGCAAGAGGACACAGCACACAGAGCATTCAAATTATATACGGATTCCAGTAAAATGTCGGTTAATAGTAGAGTTAGCTGAATTGCGACTACATTACTAGAATATCATAATTTTGTTTCGCACTAAGCTCACTGGTTCATACTCTATTAAAGATTTAACAATATTAAGACTCATGGTATGTTCAGCAGGTTAAGCGAACAAACACAATACTAAAAATATTCTTATAGTAAGTACATCCAAACATGCTTTATACTCCTTGTAACTAGTAAAATATTACTTACCAAAGCTTGGTTTAAATATGTGGATCCAATTCAATAGTGAAAAATCTGAGTCCGTATATTCGAGCCAAATCGTGGTTTAGAGCAGATTCTAGAAGTCAGTATGTACACAAGCCAGGGTCAAGTAACGTTTTCACAACACAGTAACAAACAAAGATGCGCACTCTACGAACCGAAGTAAACGAGTGAGCTACCTGGCATGTCGTCGGCGGGCGTACGCATTGTTCTGATAACCGGTTATTGTACCACCCATGATCCTTTGTTCTGATTGGTCGTTGGGTTTTGTCAAATCGTGACTGTGTGCCGTTAAAAAAAATATGAAGAATAATAAAGAATAATATTGCTCATTTTATTACAATTCCTACCTTTTTTTTGAGGATGGCAAATCATCAAATGACTCCTTCCACTCTGGCAGAATAAAATTCCTACATAAGTTCCGGTTTTTTTTTAATAATCCACCAATTCCGGAGGAATGTCCATATTAATATATACGTTTCGGATCAATGACCCCATTTCAATCTACCTACTCCGATCACTGGTTATTTCCTTTTTTAACTTAATTTTTTTCGGGAATTAAGTCATCAAATAACTTCTCCCGCTTTGCAAGATAACAACGCATTTAGGTGCATATTTGGATTACAGTGGCGGTGTAGTGCATCCGGCATGTTCGCCATGCTGGATGGTTTCCATGCTGGATGGTTACCATGCTGTATTACGCAAAGCGAGAGCCTCCTTTATGAGCCGTGTTCATGATTCTGACAATGGAATATTGAGAGCCATATATGATGGCTGTCAATATTCTTGCTAATTTGTAAATTTTATACATTTCGCATTTTTTTTTTGTTTATAATTGGTGGCGCAGAGGGCTAATTTAGTTTATTTTAGTGGACTGTGTTTGTAATGCGGAACAAAACGATTGAAAAAACGCTTGGCGATAGGTACACGAGTTGCGAGGATGTTGGACAGTAGAATACTACCCGAAAATTAAGGAGGGAAAGCACAAAACTTTTACGGGAGTCACGTGCTTTCGTCGTCACCGGTGCAGAGGTATTTAAGCTTAAACTTGCTGTCCTCACAAAAATCACACATTAAACACAAACACAAATTGTTGTTACTTAGTCTCTGAAAATATGGAAATCCAAAATTGACAATTATTCTTGTTTAGAGCAGACTAACACCAAGCGCGCGCGACGCGATTTGAAACGGAAGTGATTTCGCGATTTTGTTGTTTTTTTTTTTATATGGGCCTGCCTTCCTGCAATAAATGATTTTTTATTTTATTTATTTGGGTGGAGCGAACGGGACTGTCAGACTTCTACTGACTAAAAATCCATCCTATTCCCTTAATTACCCTTGCATTCGGGGGCAATGATATCTCATTAGACCATTACCACAACCCCGTCAGATAGGTCATAGTCAGCGGTAATTGAATGAGAAAGGTCAAAGTTGTGTCTATTCTACGCAAAATTTCCTGATCTATGGCATTATCAATTGTTTGCTTTTCTCTTCACACAAACGCGCAAGAACGGTGACATTGTTTTGGAGAATGTATACATTTTGTAGGTAAATGTGTTTTTGTTTTTTTATTTAACGGAAGGTTAGCCTGTTTAGCAATGGTGACCTGTGGGAAGAAACTTTAAAAACAATGAGGTTATTATAACGTAAACAGGAAAATTATTGTAGAACTTATGCTTCTCATGGTTATATGTAGTTGCAGTAAGTGTTTCAAATGGTACGTTTATTAAAAACTTAAATCATTGTTTTGTTGATCAGATATTTTTTAATGCGCCGACTAATATTTAATCCCAGAAGCAAGTCAGGGAAACAAGTTTTTTCTTTTTTTATTGAATAAATTTTTATGCAAATGTAAAACGTGTCTGTGCGCCCCAGCTGAATACGAGTTAGGTATGTAATATCATGCCTATTGACTGTAATGATAAATACCGACGCGCATCAAATGACGACTAACAGCTCAAAATAATATAATAAAATAATATCAAAATAATATATGAAGTCCTAATATTGAACTTCATTTTCGTATTTCCAAGAAAAGGTTAGCTTAACTTATAACTGGCCCGCCCAACAAACATTGTCTTACTGACTGTCTTTTTAACCTTCCTTCTTCTTCTGTGAGAGGAAAGACACTACAAAAAGAATGAATGAAATCGGTCCAGTCGTTCTCTAGTTCGAGTGAGACTAAAGCCTGCAATACATGTTGGCCGAGCGTAGGCCAACGCGAGCGTTGGCAAATAGGTACGGGGCAAGAAATAATGTCCACACCAATGCAGACGACCAATGTAGAAGAGAGTCTGTAGAGCTGCCCACACGTTGACCGAGCGTAGGCGAGTGCCTTTGATTTGTTACCAAAAACCGACACAGATCTGAAGTGAAGCAAGTGATCACGAGCAACGGCGAGCGAAGACAAGTTGCACCAAATGAGCTCTATACACGTTGGCGCTGGCCTCCACTCGGCCAACTAGGCAAGTGACACCGAGCGATAGCAAGACAAGGCAAATATACCGTCTACATGTTGGTTTTGGCCTTCACTCGACAACGCTCGGCCAACATGTATTGCAGGCTTAACAAACAGATATCATCATATCATATCATCATATCAACATCTGCCAGTATCAGATCTTCTGGCGTCTGACTATTAACGACTGTCAAAAACGTCCAAATTACAGCCGGGATCAACGCCTTAACACGCTTTCCGAGGCATGATGATGATGATATCACACCGCCAACTTCGAAACTCTGGGCTACTACTATTGCCCGACCCAAGATTCAAACCCGAAATTCCCTACTCATCAATGCCTGCACATTCCACAAAATTTTATGATTCATCGTATACGGTACAGGCTACTCGTCTGTGGAATGCATTGCCGTTGTCAGTTAGACAAGCACAGTCACTTGCTGCTTTTAAAAGCTCTGTTGTTAATAATTTTTATACACTCCTATGATTTTCCTTGTATTTTTCTCCTATGACATATTTATTTATACAAAACACACATATTTATTTATACTTATCCCGGCGAGCATGAGCCAGGGTATCTCACACCCTGGTAAAATTTAATAGTAGTGTATATTTTAAAATCTTCGTCTGGTGACATTAGCTCGCTCAGTAGCTGGAGGCAGGGGCATGCGGGACGGTGTAGTGGCGTGATCGCAGTGTGACGCGAGGCACTGGCCGGTATATACGTGCGCAAATTTGTCTTGGGTATGTTGTACCCGGCCTCATTTTTAACGTATTTTTATTATTACGTAATGATTTAATCATGAATTTTAACTGTTTAATTAGTTATTATCTATTATTTTTAGGTCTTTGTTGTTTGTTTTTAGCTTTTTGTTCTTTCTTTTTTATTTTATTATATGGATTGGTTATTCGTTCATTTATTGAACATTATTATTATTATTATTTTAGTATCTGACCAAAATTGATATTGAGAGTCAAGAGGAAGAGATTCGTGCCATGTTAGAGGAGGTAGCAACTGATTCTTCTGGAGAATCCAGTTCAGAACAAGAAACTTATCATTGTAGTGAGCACGAAGTGAATTCTGACACGGAGCAAGAAGGTGACGATTCAGTTGATATTTTATCCACTGGATATGAGCTAATGCTCCATCTACTAAAGGAGTATCGCCTTACGTCGGTTGGAACTGTACGGAAGAACAAGAGACAGATTCCTGAATCTTTCATTAGAACTGACAGACAACCTAACAGTTCACAGAAAAAAATAAAAAAATATTCCAAGTTACATCCGCCAGCGAATCGAAAAACAGCTTGTTGAGCCCTCACCTAGACATACAAATGTACCCGGAGGATATGTCAGATGCCAGGATTGTCCTTACAAGAAGGATAGAAAATTTATTTGCGAAAATTGTGCTGATCTCAGCAGTACTGATTAATAATAATTTCAATTAAAAAATATAACAATAGGTTTTTTACGAGAAGGATCTTATTATCTTTTAGTTTTTAAGTTGATTTACTTTCTAAAGAATAATGTTTTTTGTTAAATTCTTAATTTTTGTAAAACAGTAAACTTTGTTGTTATAATTACATAGTATAAGAAAAACGCGAATAAAGTAAATAATTACTATTTTATAGAACTTAATAATTAATTAATTTACAAAATAAAATCAATAAAATAAAAAATAATTATAATAAGAACTACATTACGGTACATTAAGATAGGGGTATGTCCCACCCTGTCACATTCTTGAAGTAACTTTTTTTCACCTCATGCTCGCCGGGTTATTTATGTATTGTATTGTATTATATATATATATATATATATAATACAATATATATAATATATATAAAACCCGGCGAGCATGAGGTGAAAAAAAGTAAATAATTACTAACCTAACCTAACTAAGTAGTAGTAGTGTAGTATATATATATATATTTATATTAACTACTTTAGTTACTTTTTGTGTATGTTATATACTTGAAGTAAGTACACTGACTTTCCCCTCCCCTCTTTGTTCTATGTTCTTAAAGTCCATCCAAATGTTGTCTGGAAGATATCGCTATCAGCGATAAGACCGCCATTGTAACCACATTTTGCAGTATTGTAAATCAAGTGTTTGTTTAAATTATTGGTGTATAATAAAGAGTATTCTATCTATCTATCTAATATATAAAAATCTCGTGTTTAAATCTCGTTTTTGGCTTGACTGTTTTATTCTTCTTCTTCTTAGCGTGTCGATGGCAAATAGCTAAATGAAGTCAGCCCAGAACTACGGGCAACAAGTTTGGCATCTTCGGTAGCTTCCATCTAGGCCTAGTCTACTGTTTTATGATATTATTTGTGTATGTTTCGTAGGTATGAGAATAGGTCGTAGGTTATTTTTTTCACTTGAAATAATTTATGTGTAAAATAACGTTTGCTGGGTCAGCTTGTTTTTATATACAGGGTTAATTGCAAAACACCGAAAACCTCTCAGGACTATGTTACTAACATCATAACCAACAACTTTTGTTCTATGACTTTTAAAAATTCGTCATATTTTAGTTCACCAGATTTTCATACAATAAAAATATTTAAATTTTTAAATTGAACGCCCTAAATGTTACGAAGTCTATGCGAAGCAAAAGAAAGCGATAGCATAAATCGCTTTCTTTTGCTTCGCATAGACTGTTTTACAACTAACCCTGTATAAAAAGATAAGCAGCCTACAGTTAAAAATATATTGAACGCATACATAAACGGACCTGATGCCTCAGTGCTGCCGCCTAGTGGACGTTATTACAGAAAACTCTCATTGGAAAAAATCATTAAAACCACTGTGTTAAATTAACAAGATTATGAACCTGACGTACGGGCTGTCAGAAACAGTTTTCGTAAAATTGTTTTTCTAATCCCACTCGGACCATACAAAATAACAAACAAATATATTATTTAATAAAATCCAATAACTCAAGGTTCCTTCAAAGTCAAGAATTCTTCCTTAGCGCTGACCAAAACAGGGCACTTTCGAGAAAGAGGCCCTTTACATTGTGACCCTTAGCATGAACTCTTAAATCATTTCTTTTAATTAAAATTTTCTTCTCGTAGTTTTGGAATATTTTTTTACTGTAACAGAAATATTCAAGTAACGTTTAGACTTGGGTTGAAGTGGTCCCTGGATGAATGTTAAATTGAAATATGGCCCACAAATAACAATTTTAGAGCAACTAATTGAAAGTAAGTACCAGTCGCCATTGAAGTTTGAAGACATATGGAGATTTTTAATTGAATCAATTTACGTAAAAATGTTCCAATCCACACAAACCTTAATTTAACTTTAAATTTATTCCAGATAGCTGTGGGTCTATACGTATTTTCGTCAATTATTAACATAGACTTTTGAGTCTTTGATACGTTTTCTTTTTTTAAGTGTATTTGGAATACATCGGAACACTCGAAATTGTTGAGGTTCTGGGTTGGATCATTTTTGCTTAAATTGGTAAAATTCAGAAAACGAATTACCGAACTTGAGATGAGCAGGACATCTGTTGAGGTGCTTGGATAGGCAGAGGAAAGTGATAATCGAATGTCATTCACATGAATAGGAAGTGTCTGTCGGCGGTAAGATGAGTAGACGGCATTATTTATTACTCATACCATCGTATAAGTAGGCGGACACATACCATGTACACTCAACACAAGACAACTCAATTTATTTAATCGTTTATGCATTGCAAGGCCTTGCTGCAATTACTCCAACAGTAGATTGTAACGTTGCCTGATTTCCGACATCATAAGCGTGGTGGACTTGTGGACATCAAATGGATTGATGGTGGGTCACGTACACTAAATAACGCAGCATCAGGCAACCGCATTTCAGGGTTCCATGTCAACTGAAATCAATACTCAGGCAACTTTAAGCTGTGTGATATTTTATTGAATTAGATTATTTGATCGTTGATGGTTTATGGGAAACTTGAATAGATATAGTTTGTTCAGATAAGTCGATTTCAATAATTTTTACATCATTTTATATATAACACAAAAATTTATAAACACTTACAAGCTGGACACTGGTCAATGCCGCCGGTGGAATACAAATTATGAAAAATTAGTACGCTTTTTGGTAACTGGTGAGTATGTTTTAGTACAGACAACTAGGGAATTATAACAAGCATGGTGATTTGCCACGGTACAGCTTTTAATTCAAAAAGATCCGTGTTTCGTTTATTGCATAAAAAGAAACTAAAGTTGTATATAAAACACTATCTAAGGCTTGCGACTTATTTTGCGTGGAATTTCCGCAATTTTTTCCGGGATAAAAAGTTGCCTATACGTAATTCCAGGACGTAAACTATATGCGTACCTAGTTTCGTGCAAATCTATGAAGCTAGTTTTTGCGAGTTGAATCAAATAAACACGTACAAACATCCGAACTCTCACATTTATAATGTAAGTAGGAAGTAAGAGTTTGTTAATTTCTGAAACGGACTGTAACAGTCATTAATATTGTAGAACGTTCCTCACTGATTTGATAACATTTCTGGCACTCGGTTTGCGGTAAATATGTCATTAACTAACATGGTAATGAATGAGTGAATGAACGAATGAACGAGAGTTGTGTCATACGGTTGTGTAGATATATGAAGAGTGTTATGAAATGTATAGGTACTTAACTTGTTAATTGAATAAGTGTGTAGTAATTGTAATAAATACTCAGATGCTTTCGTGAATGAATGGAAGGTTTTATTACTTAAATGTGGGCAGGAAATTTATATTTTCGTTTTTTCTATATTATAATAATGCAACTAATAAGAAACCCATGACGCAGGTTACTCGGGCTTATGTTTTCTATACGATTATTAATGAACATGATATACATACATTTTCACGAAAATTATGTAGACGGAGGAGTATGAAATTGGTACTGTTCAGTTTTGGATGGAGAAGGAGTGCAAGTACCGGAAATTAAGGGGATGATTATAAAAAATATATTTATCTTCTTTACTTTATTGTTAACCTTACAATATTTTTTTTATTAGTGAAGGGCGGTCTACATCAATCATTCGTGCATACCTATGTACATAAATTCTATATAGTTTTAAAGTCGCATAAACGTTGTATACATTGATAGTACTTACCTACCGCGTTTTATCAACGTCAAGGTAAAAGCACTGTTCTATCACCACTGGCACGACGGCGCTCGCGAGCCGTCATGTGGGACTTACGTCGCGTCGCAAACGATTGCCAGCGCTTCTAAAATGCCGCGGATCTTCCCCGATAAAAACGTTTGCCAAAAGAAAAGTATTACAGCAATTTCAAAATAAAAAATATCATTGAGTACGTTAGCGTATACAAAATAAACTTAAATAAAAATATATGCTCCAAATTTACATGTTTACCCTTTAAAAAAATGTTAAACTTAAAAAAGTAAATATTTTTTACTGATTTCCAGGCAATTTTATTTTTTGTGATTAAAATATGCTATCTAGAACAGTTATAAAGAATTGTAAATAAAGTAGACTATATTTCCTTCAAGTCGATACTAAAAGATTTGTATTACATTCATGAGAAGTAGATAAAATAAATTGTTAAAAACAAGACTACTCGAGTCTCAAGTACCGAACGCCGGATTACCTGCGGTACTCGCGAGAGTTGTTTCAACAAGCAATATGGCCGCCCGGGACCGTGCAGACGAGCGATTTATTTTTGACTACTTAGTACTGAATATTATTATTGTAATTTTTATGGTATTTTTGTTTTTACTATTGTTATATTTGAGTAAAAAATAAATACATTATTTATGATTAATTATTACTTCTAATAATAAAAATGGCAAAAATAAGTTTTTAAATCTTTACATAGCGCTCTCGCTGTCTGTTCGCTTAGATCTTAACGCAAACGGATTTTAATTCAGTTTTCAACAATTGAAAGAGTGATTCAAGAGGAAGATTTATAATTGTATAACATTACACCTGATGAAGGAAGAAATGAAAAAGGAAAGAATCTATAAAAAGGAACAGAAAAATATATTATGAAAAGATGTGACACAAAATAATAATAACACTAAAATAACAAATAAAAATAAAGACGTGGTTGGCTGGTTCGTGGTTGGCTGGTACTTAGGACTGCAGTTAATTCCACCTCACTCCCAACATCTTGGCATGTATCCGCATCTGACGTACCCACGGATAAACTCCTTTCTTCCACGTTGTCAAAAACTGTAACAACATAACATAAATTATTTCTTACATGTCATTTTTGTTACCTACTACTTCAAGACACTCAATGTGATAATATAATATTTACCGAGCTCAACATTCGCCGGCACAACAATTAAGGGCGCTGTTGGCGGAGAAGTCGGCACCGCATCCGTTTGAACAGACGTGGAGGGAAGTGGCGTGGGAGATGTCCGCACCGCATCTATTTGAGCAGACGTCGAGGGAAGTGGCGTGGGAAATGTCCGCACCGCATCCGTTTGAGCAGACATGGTGGGAAGTGGTGCAGCCACCATTTCATATGGCACCCACTCAGGCGATTGTTATCTATGAAAATCAGCGAAAATTACTAAATGTTGTTTATCTGTAATTATGTTATAATGAAAATGAATGATTGAATACATACTGCATCCGTCTCTTTCGGGGAGGTGCATCCGGAAGGAGGACGCGTCCGAGTTCCTTCACTCGCTTCCTCTCCAGTCAATTTTTCTTTTCACCTGCCGACAGGTCCGCTATATGTCTCTGCGTGACTTGTCGGGCAACCCTTATGTTTTGCAGCGTATCACTACAAAAATATTAAAAAAAAACTGTAATAATATTATAATTTCAAGGTAACAGCCGTTCTTTCTGTCGGTTGCGCATTGGCGAATCAACCGATAAACTTGTAATAAATAAAAAGACACTCACTCCTCCACAGATAGCCCCCTCCCTCTACCTCTCCCTCTTCCCCTTCCTCTACCACGGGCTTGGCCACGGCTGAGGCCCGACAGCGCATTCTCTTGCTCATTTGATCTAAAACATAGCCATATATTATGTTTACTTAATGTTCCTATTTTATACTAAAAAAAAAAACAATAGATTAAAAAAACAAACCACCAGTCCACCAGTTTTACAATCCACCAGTTTTAATGTTTGAATGCAGTAAAAATAAGGATATGGATATAATATACATGGCAACAAATGACGCTATATTTAAATTAGATAAGTCTTCGATCAACAATAGCACTATTATTGATCGAAGAGATAAATAGTAGTTAGTGCTGTGCAAATGGAAAGATGCGCTAGTTAACACTAGAAGCGCCACCATCCCATTTTTGTCTCACCCGCAAGTTTTATTGTCTCTAACTTAGGTCTATGAAACTTTTTGACTTTTATTTATTTTACGTATTTAACAGATTTAAAATGTTTTTGATAAATTATCAAGAATAATTTGTGAAAAAAATAACGATTTACCTAGAACTGCCGTTGGTTTTTGTCCCGCTATATTGTTTTACAAAACATTCCGTTGGCGTTCTGGGAAGTTGCAGGGTGAATGGTTTATGTCTGGGGCCAATAAACAATTGAATATTGTTTCTAATAGTCAGTGGTCTATCACTTTGTAAAGAGCACATGTTTCGTTTTCTATGAGGGTGCAACTTCGTGCTATTGTTATTTTTACTAAACGACATAAAATAATGAATCAGCACAAAATTATAGCTTGTTTGAAAATTTTGGAGGACAAAAATAGTATGGTGAATCTTTGGAATCCTCTGACGATAATTAGATTCTTAATAAATTAGGGTCTCAATCTTTGGCGCTTCTAGTGTTAATACCGTATTATTTAAGGTGAGATGGTGGTCAAACGTAAAGCTATTAATTATAAAAAATCTGTGTAGTGCAGAATAGCTAAATGTTTGAATAAAAAGGTAAAATAATGCAAATTATAAACCAACACGAAAAAATGCAAGCGAAAGACGTCTGCTGAACTCAAAAATCCTACACCGATAGCTCGTCTGCACAAACCTTACATTTACAAACGTTATTGGTCACTGCAGTGCCAGGCACTTGAACGCTGCGTATTCTATTACTCATTTCGTTGAATCTGTTAAAAATATAAAAGTTATTGTTTTGTTGTATATAACTAATTATTCTAGATAGTTTATTTCATGAAATTAGGATGTAATTTCTCTTGCAAATAATTTCTACAGTCCGTAAACAAACCAAAAACTGACCGTAATCATACACAAACGGCACTCGACAACTTCTTTTGCTAAAATTATCAACTGTGGAGAATAAAATAGTATGATAATTATACACCATTGTAACGTGTACATTGTCTAGAAAAATGTAATATATTACATTATTAGAAATATTCAATATAACAAAAGTACTTACGACATAATTACGGCGACACTTTCACGCACTCGCACACGAAACACTCTTGACTTCAATTCGTTGTACCAACTAAAGAGTATTGAAAAATGCACCGGACTTGGTTTCAGAGCCATCTATAATTATTTCTGTGTATTAAAAACTACAGATAACGTATGAAAGAGCCGTAGTTGAACCAGAACTTCACAATTCCATACATTCCTCATATTGGCACTGTAGTACCACTGACGTAAGTCCCTAAAAATTATTGTGGCACTGTAGTACCCAATATCGTTCCAGTGGATCACGGCCTTTTCTGCCTGATCAGTTAAAAATATTTTTGCCTAAACCATGCGGAGGCGACGAGCCACGCCCCCTTAAAGTTTGGGCCTATTAGGAAAGCTTCAACGTTAGTTGCAATCTGCACTGCGCAGGTTAGTGACGTATCCTGTGTGCGAATCCTATCCCACCTTTTTGCGAATTTTACGGACGAATTTTGGCGCGCTTACCGGACATCTCGAATATTGGCCATTGCTTTGTTTACCTGACTTTTGATTGCATAAACGTTAACCTGTGTGATAATATTGGACTCCTGTGAACCTGTGCTAGAACATTTTGTGCATAATGTCTTCTAGAAATCTCATACGAGAACGAAATGAAATTATCATTTTGCATGGACAAGGATTTAACATAAGTTAAATCGCTGAGCAGCTGCATATAAGCGTAAGTTATAAATTATTTTAATTATTGTTATGATCAATTTTGTTATTTTCAATTACCTTATAAATTATTTACACAAGATGATAATTATTTGCATGAAGTTTTATTTATAGGTAAATCCTATAAATGAAACTTCATGCAAATAATTATCATCTTGTGTAAATAATTAGATACTTTTTAGCTTGTTATATACAAGGTTTTGATAAATATAATTTAACTAGAAACAAGCAGAAAAAATATTCTGTTATTGGTTTCAAAGTTTCAAATCTTTGCCATTGTGTATCGTATAAAAGTATTTTATTCATTAATATCACAATTTTGTTTAACATTTTTGGTGCCAAGCACGATCTAGCTAAACCTCGTTATACGTAGCTATAGATGATTTGTGCTCATGCCCAGGGGCTAAGATGACCGATTTGGCAGAACCATACTATGATATGAATCACGTTAATAATATTCTTAGAATAGTCATAAACGCAGTTAATATTAACCCAGAACGGGAGAAGTAATTCGATGATTTTCCCACTCAGAAAAAAAAAGGACACGACTAGCGAGACCTAATAAAAAAACGAATTATAACTCTTATTAGGGTTCCGTAGCCGAATGGCAAAAAACGGAACCCTTATAGTTTCGTCATGTCTGTCTGTCTGTCCATCCGTCAGTATGTCACAGCCATTTTATTCCGAAACTATTAGGACTATACATGTGAAACTTGGTAGGTAGACGTATTCTGTAAACCGCTTTCCGATTTTAAGAAAAAAAAAATATTTAAAATAAAGGGGGGCTCCCCATACATGGAGCTGAAACTGAAAATTTTCTTTTTCATGAAACTTATGCGTGTGTGGCATCTATAGACAGGTCTTTAAAAACGACATTGAGGTTTTTAAAACCACGATTTCATAAAGTTAATCGTTTAAAAGATATACGCTTCCAAAGTGGTAAAATGTCTCTAACTTCTATAACCACTCAAACGTCCGAGTTTGACAGCTGCCACCGCTTTGTACGTCCGCGCGCGTACGGACGTATTCAGCGGTCGAGCGCCGCGTGCCATCACCGATTTAAAGTCTATTTTCTAAAAAACTACTACTGTTATAGCAAATAAAAAAATAACTGTATAGAGCTGACATTATAAGGAATCAAAATATGTGAAAACTAAATTATAACTCTTATCGTAAAATGTACAAAAAAAGTTGAACTTTACAATATGGGCGAAATAATTTTAAAGTTAAATTAAGTTTTTACGAAACATTTCGTAACATATCTCAATGTTATTTATTTATTAATAAACTAGATTAAATAAGCTTTTTTTTGATACCGATATATCATTATTACTTAGAAGAAACAGTATAACAAAATAAATCAAAGCAAACTACCCATTCTACCCATTCCTGTAACATTTTATTTTTTTTAATCTTAGTGTCGCCTGGCGTGCTGTTTTAGCGACCAAGACGCCTTATTTAAGGCTGCTCTCTCGAAAAAAGCTTGAAAAAAGCATTCAGATGAAGCAACTTTTCGTCGGCAATTACAGAGAAATTACATCTGAAAAAAATTGTTAGTAATCTACATGATATGAACCGTAATTTGGTTTAGCCACAATTTTTCTATCGGTATCACATAATAAGAAAAAAAAATGCCAAATCACCTCCAAATCATTAAGATGAAACCATTTCACTCCTTAATTTCTTATCAAAAGAGTATAAAAAATATACTACTGCTTTGCAATACAAATGAAAATAATTTGGTTTTGTTACTTTTTACAAATATGTATTATTTTTATTACAATAAATTAAAAATGCGTCCAATTAAAGACTGCGTTTATATCACCCCCGCACTCGTCCACAAATTCAGTGCGGGGCGCATCGTGTTGCTAGGTGGACGTACGTCGCGTTGCGAGAGCTCAAGCACTACGAAATAATATCGTAAAATATTACTGCAAAAATTAATTGAAATAGCTTTTTAACCGACTTAAGAAAAAGGAGGAGGTTCTCAATTCGTCTTGAACTTTTTTTTTATGATGTTACTTCATTACTCGCAGATGGCTGGACCGATTTGGAAAATTCTTTTTTTGTTTGAAAGAATATACATTCTAGTTAGTTTTATTGTCGTCACGTTTGGATCTGATGATGAAATCATGGAGAAATCGAGGGAACTCTTCAAATATTATAGGCATAACTATAGCGTTTTGGGTATTTCTTATAGTACCTTGTTTAGTTTCTCTCGAAAAGCACCATTTGAGGAAGTGGAACTGATGACGAAGACCCCAGATGGCCATCGAAACTACTCAATAATAAGTATTTCGTGGATTGCGATTAGATGACTTGAATATAGATGTTAAGCACTTTATGCTCGTCACAATGCATATGGTGAAGTAGAGCTGATAGTGATGTACCAGGAGAACTCCTCAAAAATTAACGGCTCTGCACCGGGAAAAGCAATATTTTGTAAAAGGTGATAAGTAGTTGACATTTTGGCTTTTGTAACTAGATAAATTACAAACCGACCCACTAAAAAGCGTGAAATAAAACTTATTATCAAAAAATAGAACCGACTTTCGATTCGTCAAAAAGTTTTATTTCTGATTATTGTTAACCGACTTGAAAAAAAGGAGGTTTACAATTCGTCTTGAACTTTTTTTTTTTAATGTATGTTACCTCATAACTCGGAGATGGCTGGACCGATTTGGAAATTTTTTTTTTTGTTCGAAAGGATATACTTTCTAGTTGGTTCCATTGTTACGAAATCAGGATCTGATGATGGGATCCTGGAGAAATCGAGGGAACTCTTCAAATATTATAGGCACACCTATAGCGTTTTGGGTATTTCTTATAGTACCTTAAGCAGTTGCTTTCGAAAAGTACCATTTGGGGAAGTTGAACTGATGATGAAGACCACAGATGGCCACTGAAACTACTCAATAATAAGTATTTCGTGGATTGCCATTCGATTACTTGAATATGGATATTAAGCACTTTATGCTCGTCACAATGCATATGGTGAAGTAGAGCTGATGGTGATGTACCAGGAGAACTCCTCAAAAATTAACGGCTCTGCACCGGGAAAAGCAATATTTTGTAAAAGGTGATAAGTAGTTGACATTTTGGCTTTTGTAACTAGATAAATTACAAACCGACCCACTAAAAAGCGTGAAAAAAATCTTTTTACCAAAAAATAGAACCGACTTCCATATAAAAACACTATAAAGGGAAAAATAACTTTAATTTCGGAAGGCGGTGTCTTTAGTTTTGTATATATTTTCGTTTTTGACACCGCCTTCCGAAATTAAAGTTATTTTTGCCTTTATAGTGTTTTTATATGGAAGTCGGTTCGATTTTTTGGTAAAAAGATTTTTTTTATAAGTTAAAGAGTATTCTATGTATCTATAAGTAGTGTTAGTGTTATAAACTCATAGTATTTTACAGTTTTAGTAGTGTTTAAATTTAGTTTGTAAAACATGGGAATAAGCAGAAACGAATGAAGAGAGGTTTAAAAAATATTACAAACAAAAGGGTATACATTTATTATCAAGGTAAGTTTAAAGTTTTATCTACATATTTCATTATAAACTATCGCTTTACTTACCTCGCATAAAAGTAGATAGCACAGAGTAAACGGACAGAGGGTAAGCTTCATACAACTGCGCTATGATAGGTACACTACTACAAGCAAGGCGCGTGTGTGCGCTTCGTCTGAGCGAGGCCTGGCTTGAGCCGATAAGCACCGGTTTCTCTTCGTACGGACGAAGCCGCCAGTTGAGATAGAGAGATAGAGTTAAGATAATGTACAAGAGAAAGAAGAAAACGACAAAGAGAAGGAAATAGAACTAAGGAAAGAAAAATAGATTGATGAGGAAAATGAAGAAAACGAGAACGAAGAAGGACGAAAAGAAAACATAGAACAAGATTTTATATGGCTATCAAAATTTCTAAAAATAAATATATGTGAACACGGTGAAATAAATGAGGATGAAGAAGTTCAACCAACCAAAAGAATAAAAATACTTGGTGAAAGAAAGTTAAATTTCAGTGAATTTTAGTTATAATCTATTTGTTTATAAAAAATGTAACAAATAATATGACATACACTAGTAATAATTATACTACCTATCTACCTTACTCTAAGTTCCTACCTACATACCTACCTTACCTACCTACCTACCATTTTTCTCTTAATAGAAACCTTCCTCAGACTATAACGAATATTCGAAATAAAATCCGTATTGGTCCAGCCATTCCTGAGTTTTGTGCTTAGCAACACATTTAGCCATTAATTTTTATTTATATATAATTAAGTTAAAAAGATACATCAAGTTGTTTACCTCATGTTTCGAGCCAGGCTGATCTATAATAGAGGTATAGTTTCTACAGTACATACTCAAAGTGCATCTATATCAATAGATAATAAATAAAAACAAAATTTGACCACTTTTGATGCGGTACAAATAAAAATGAATTTAACTTTCACGATGACTTGACCTTCTGTGATTTCGATACTCTGTGCCGAGACTAGGCGAAGCGACGACGCATGCTGGCGGCGCAAGCGCGGGCCGAGCGCGCCTCTCTTTTCTGTTGCATGCGGGTAGCGGAGAGCTGCGCGGAGTGACGCGCGGAGAGGGGTCGTTAGCTCCGCCCAAATGGTCAAGGTTATTGGCATGAATACAAGCCTTAATAAAGAACCATCTAGTGGAACACTCGTGACGCTCTTGAACGTTGTAACAGATAAAAACACGTTTAAAGTGGATGAGTCATCTGGGCTGCTATAGGCGCCCTAACGCTTAACGCCAAAAATTTTTGGGCGAACGTAGTCGCCCGGACGCTTCAGTGGATATTAATGGAGTGAGAAATTTAAAAATATATGAGTTGTAGATCTTGTAGAATGTAAACTTTCAAACAAAATTAGATTGAACGAGATCGGGTTAGCAGTTTTTGAGATACAGCATATTTTCTAAAACCGCAACTTTGTAATTCATACAAACACTATGAAAAACAAAGTTATTTGGCGTAGTTACTACGGAACCCTTCATGGGCGAGTCTGACTCGCACTTGGCCAATTTTATTTTAATTTTTCAATGCCAATAGAAAAGTCATCTCTTTCGTTACAAAAAGATCATTCATCGTATCTTGAATTTATTTATTTATTTAACCTCTCAAGGACCGCCATTATTACGTCAACCATGCGTCAAGCACCGCGGGCAGGCTCTTATCGTAAGAAAGCGGGGCTCAACTAATACTGGTTTACTGGCACAAGGCAAGCATTTAAGCATACGCCAATAAACAAGTTACAATATTATTACAAACAATAGTGTAGCCTTAATTGGCTGCCACGGCATGCACAATAAGCGTGAAAGTGAAAGAGATAAATCAAAACAATAAAAATTACTAACATTGCAATTGAATTTCGAGTGAGCTTCAAATTAGTTTGAATAATAATTTCTTAGGCAAACCCGAAATCCTATTTTTAGTTACCTTTGTTTAGAAGCAAAGCAAAGCAAATAGAAATAACAGAAACCATACCTTTGCCGACGAAGTTAAAAGAGTGACAACAAAGAGCATTATTATGTTTGTAGTTTTAATTCTATGCCTAAAAATGCAAAGAGTGCCCGCCCTATCTTCTTTGTTTCAAATTGCACGCCAAAGTAAAAACATGCTTTGTTCTATAATATCTCTAATATGACAAAAAAATCGGGCCCAAGCCGCAGTTTTAATATCTGAACATAAATAACACCATTGAGAATTAAATAGGTGTAAATAAAGGGCAAAATAGATATTTTGTTCTGATTAAAAATATCAGGTTAACATTTTTGTAAATTGGTATCTGTGACTTATGAGGTTGTTTATTGTTTGTAGAGCAACACTGTGCGGCTGTGATCAGACGCCATGAAGAAGAGGGTGTCTTAGGATAGACCGCGGGCACCACGTCTATATCTGATATCAGAAGAAAACATCCAACGTATGGTGAACAGGTGTTCACCAAGATCAACAAGAGAACACGTTCACGCTGGCCAGAGTGTTCTAGTGATTTTGTTTCTAATTTCCTTGACTTTTGCCACCGACTTCCGAAAGAAAAGTTATTTTACTCTTTTTGTGTTTGTTTTAGAAGTCAGTTTAATTTTTGTTATGTTTTTATTTTAGTATTAAGATTGAGTGGCCATTGAGTGATTATTTTGATAACCTTGTATTTATTAAGGTATAGTAAAAACTAATTGTTATTTACCGACTGTTTATTTATTTTAGAGAAGATATTGTTTACTGTGTTTTTTATTATTATTTTTTGTATTTATTTTGATTTATTGAATCATTTTAAATAGAAAGTCTAATTTTAATAATAGCGAAAATGAAAATGGAATAATTATATATGCACGAATATTATTGTTTTGTTGTTCGAGGCGAAATAGAATACTTTCTCGCTTACTCATGCACTATCTGTTTCATTTTTCTTAGGTAGGTTTTAAAGAAACAATGCTTGCCACCTGTATAGATATCAGTATTAACTTTAAAAATATTTGCATGTAATATAATAATTTGCATGTAATGTAATATAGTTTAGGGTTGACTGAAATTCTGTTTTACTCTGGTGCTTCTTTTTACGGGAATTACTGATTTACCTACCTTGTTTTTAATATTTAAAAGGCATTAGAAAAAATATGATTTCCCGACTGTTTTAATTCTAGCAAAGTTTTTGTTTATGCTGTCTTTTTTATTTTTTTAATGCTTACTTACAGATAATTTTGATGTTTTCACATATATATTGCAAAATATTTAAGTATAAGTTCTGATAGGTATTTGTGACTGCTTTTATCTGTAGATATTTTTGATTACTTAAAAAATATTTCTCTTTTTTTTAAGAATCAGCAAAAAGCCAATTATTTTGCATATTTGTTAATTATCACAGCTTTTATTTATTTTTCAAATTTTATTGTTTCATATTTGAATCTACCACCAACAGTAGATCGTAATTTTGTAACGAATTACACCAATCGAAGAACTGTTGTTTATAAAAAAAGTGTTGCTTGTAGTAATAGGTCACAGGAATTTCCTTAAACGGTAAACTATTTGAAGTTCGATCTATTACTTGTTATTTGATTTTTAGTGTTATACCTATTTACTGATACAATTTCTATATTGGACCTAATAAATATTTTATGAATATCTGTTTGTTTTATTTACTTTGGGTAGTAAGATTGATAAGCCGTTAAATATTATTACTTGTCGTACCAAGCGCTTCTCTTCCACATTTATTGTGCGCACAGCTAAGTTGTGGAATTCTCTGCCGGCTTCTGTGTTCCCTGCCACACATGACCTTTCAGCCTTTAAAGCAAGAGTAAATAGGCATCTTCTGGGCTCGCTCGTCACATCGTAGACCTCATCTATCGCTTACCATCAGGCGAGATCGAGGTCAAGAGCGGGCTCATCCGTAATAAAAAAAAATAAAAAGAAATGTCTAAACGATAATAGAATTTAACAAATCAAAGTTCTAGTTATTATAAATATTATAGTTAGAATAGTTTAAGTAAATCTGGGCGGCCGAGCTCCGCTTAGGACAAATATTAACATACAATGAATTTTTCCACAGACGAGATCTAGCTAGATCAACTTTCCACCTCCTAAAGCCTCATTATATATTTAAAATTTTATCGAAATCGTTAAAGCCGATTTACAGAACGCGCTTAGAAACTCTCGCTAGCTTACCTATTGCCTGTTAGTGGTATAGGATTTTATAAGATTCCTACATATAATAAATTAAAAGTTAATTACAGGAATCCAGGAATCTGTGAATTTACAATTACCGACACACGTAGATCAATATAATAGTAACATAAGACAATTTCAACAAAAATCTAATTTTTTTCATTTTAGTAACGTATGCCAATTTCAATAGCAGTTTGACAATAACAATAACTCGTTTAGCGTGCGTCGTCAGTGCGCCCGGCCGCTCGGTATTGTACGAGTACTTCATTCATTATTTCTATACAAAGTCAAGGGGGCGGGGCTAGAGAGCGTTTCAATGTTGTAAGTGCAAGCAAAAATGAGCTTAGTGGTGGTCAGGCGGGAGTGTCTACGATAGTTCATACTACACATACAAACTCAAGATATTCATATTTTAACTAGCTAGAGGGTATTCCGTTTAAATCCCGAGCCCGTGGAAATTTCGGAATAAAAAGTAGCCAAATTTCATTCAGATCCGTTCAGTAGTTTTTACGTGAAAGAGTAACAAACATCTATACATCCATCCACACAAACTTTGACATTTATAATATTACTAGTACTCACACGGGGCTTCGCTCCCGTGGTTCTATCACGGTAAAAAAATAACTCTCCTTTTTTGCAGTCGCGTAAAAAGTAGCCTATAACCTTCCTCAAGCTTCAAGCTACTTCCATACCAAATTTCATCCAAATCCACCCAGTACTTTCGAAGATTAGCGCGTTCAAGCAAACAAACAAACAAACAAACAAACTAACAAACTTTTCCGCTTTATAATATTAACTAGTACTCTCGCGGGGCTTCGCTCCCGTGGATTCTATCACGGTAAAAACATAACTCTCCTTTTTTGCAGTCGGGTAAAAAGTAGCCTATAACCTTCCTCAAGCTTCAAGCTACTTCCATACCAAATTTCATCCAAATCCACCCAGTACTTTCGAAGATTAGCGCGTTCAAGCAAACAAACAAACAAACAAACAAACTAACAAACTTTTCCGCTTTATAATATTAGTATAGATATAGATATATAGTATAGATTAAGATATAGGTATTTACATTGCATAACGTTTTAATTTTCGCTATAAAGTACTTTTCACGTGAGCAAAGCCTTGGACGGAACCTAATAGATACAATTCAAGCAGCAATATAATAACCTTGTTGGAGGTTATGAAATGAAATGAAATGAAATAAAATATATATTTTGTAAATTGGTTATTAATAACACTTTTACACGTCATGTTTTTTTGCGTGTTAAGTTTAGCTAGATGAGGCCGGTATTTCCTAACTGACTACTCTGAGAAGAAACACCGAAACAAACTTAGAGGTCAAAGTCTCTTTTAAAGTCCAGACAATTTATATTTATATATGAGAAGCATGTAGGTGAAAAAGTTCCGTAAAAAGGTCGCGAGTCGACACGGTGAGTTTTGTGTGTCGGGAACAGAATCGAGTGTTTAGTGATACATGTGACAGTGGTAGCGGTGTCGCTAACAGAAAACGAACGAGAAAGAGGGTAGACCGATTTGTCTGCTCATAAACTTCCACCCGCAATTACTTCAGTTCATCCGTGATCATGGCGCTTGCAACAGTGCCGAAATATCGGAAACTCAAAACATAAATACACATGGTAAATATCCCGTTTTAAGTTCTAATGATAGTATTGGAAAAATATGTAATATTTATATTTTTTTAAATTTATTAAAATAAACAATATTCACAACAATGGATTCATAAAAATTCGTATTACCGAACAACGTTTAACAAAACTCAATGAACACAATATAATACTACCCAAAATCTTCAATCAAGTATATGTACGTATCTATTATATTTAGGCGAATACATTATTATATTATAACTAAGTATATCAATTGTTAATACATTGGTACTACAAGATAATACCTTTGAATTACTTCGTGACGATGCTTCATTCCTCTACGTAGGAGGATATTTTTTGCATATTAAAATTGAACATTTATGAGAATAAACCTGTGTTGATAATTGGAAACTTTGTATGTTTGAACAAAAGACAGAAAAAAACTTTTTACCAAAAAATTAAACCGACTCCCAAAAAACACTGCAAAGTGAAAAATAACTTTAATTTCGGTAGTCGGTGTCTTTAGTTTTGTATTTTCGTTTTTGGCACCGACTTCCGAAATTAAAGTTCTTTTTCACTTTGCAGTGTTTTTTGGGAGTCGGTTTAATTTTTTGGTAAAAAGTTTTTATTTCACTCTTTTTAGTTGGTCTATTTTTAATTTACCTAGTTACAAGAGCCTAAATGTCAACTACTTATAACCTTTTACAAAATATTGCTTTTCCCAATGCTGGGCCGTTAATTGTTGTACTTCACCATCAGCTCTACATCACCATATGCATTGTGACGAGCATAAAGTGCTTAACATCCGTATTCAAGTAATCGAATCGCAATCCACTCAATACTTATTATTGAGTAGTTTCGGCGGCCATCTGTGGTCTTCATCATCAGTTCCACTTCCTCAAATGGTACTTTTTGAGAGCAACTGCACAAGTTACTATAATAAATTTCAAAGCATACCCTTTCAATCAAAAAAAGAATTTTCCAAATCGGTTCAGCCGTCTTCGAGTAATCGATGATCATACATTAAAAAAAAAATATACGCGTCGAATTGATAACCTCCTCTTTTTGTCGTCGGTTGAAAATACGTATTACCGAAAAACGTTTAACAAAACTCAATGAACACAATATAATACTACCCAAAATCTTCATTCAAGTATATGTACGTATCTATTATATTTAGGCGAATACATTATTATATTATAACTAAGTATATCAATTGTTAATACATTGGTACTACAAGATAATACCTTTGAATTACTTCGTGACGATGCTTCATTCCTCTACGTAGGAGGATATTTTTTGCATATTAAAATTGAACATTTATGAGAATAAACCTGTGTTGATAATTGGAAACTTTGTATGTTTGAATCTACTATGTATGTATGTATGTAAGTTCTGGATCTACTGAACCGATTTAATAGAAAACTATGATAAATGATATTTATTTTGCATGTTGGTTATTAAATAACACTTTTACACATTTTTTCCATAAATTTAAACTCGATGAGGTCGGTCTTTCCTAATCGACTACCTTAAGAAAAAACACTGAAACCTACATATTTTGCAGAAAATAAAACTTTTTACGGAAGTTAAGCGTCTACCATCAGCTAGTCGTAAATATGAGCACGTACCGCTGAAATTCACTGTTGATATTTAAATAATATCTACATTTAATGAGCTTTCGTATATATTTTCCAAATCAATGCGACATCTTTTCCACCAGTGTGTTCATATTGAAACAGAAGCACCTATAGCACTGTCGCCAGGTACCATTTGAACGTCTTTAATCCCGTTTTTATCAAAATGAACATTAAGCGATCTGCGCGTCGTTACATTCCGCTGAGTTCCGTGAAATCTTATTATCTAGAACGTTATAGTGATAAGAGAACTCGGGAATAAGGTGTCTAATAAGCCCATTTTGGATGGGATAAGCATTAATATAGACATAAGCCTCGGTTCAGATTTAATGGACGCATTAATGTTTTCACGCCGGTTTAGTTTTGTGTGAATGGAATAACATTTTACAAGACACTAGTAGAATACTAAATCGTAATTTGCGATAATAGCGAAATATATTTTGCTTTTGTACTTACATATAGATGTATGAACGTAGTTAGGACTATTAGTTAATATGTAAAAGTTAGTCATTATTTTTTGCCGGGTGGTAAAATCATCGAATGACTTCTCCCGCTCTGAATTAAGCGGAAGGGTGTGTCAGACTTTACTGACTAAAAACCCACCCTGTTCCTTCAGCCGGTTTCGGGGCCGCGGTAGGTATCTCGTTAGAACATTCCCGCAACCCCGGTAGTTAATATACCTAAGTGTAGATTTTGTATTTAGATGGTATACGTTACACAAACACAACACATCTTTAATCGATCGGAGTAGTCAGTACGAATGACAACGCGAACAATTTTTTTAGCTCGTTGTTAAAAATTTTATTATCAGATAGATAGATAGAATATACTTTATTGTACACCAAAAATTGAAACACTTACATAACCTTATTTCTATAACTTTGGTTACAATGGCAGTCTTATCGCTGAGAGCGATATCTTCCAGACAACCTTTGGAAGGACTTTAAAAGCTTTAATTGAAATTGGGGAGGGCTAAATTAGTGTGCTACAGAAACTCAGAACAAAAAAAAAAACTAATTAAAATAGATAAGTATATATACAACGTGTAACGGAAACCTCATATCTATCCAAAAGGTCTGAAGACAACACCTGGTATGGAGTCTCTATGCAAAGTTTCAGCTCAAAATAAGCAACTCACAGAATTGACCCCAAATTGTTGGTTTCATATGTTTCTTGAATACCAGTAATAACAAACGTGTCACTGCACTATGAGGGTCATCACTTTCCACGTCACTTGCCAATAAAACGATAAACTCTTCGTTCTTCTTAATTTGAAAAATTCAGTCTCTGGTATCAATGTATTGAAATTTCTAATATGCTCCACACATGTACATATAGGATTACAAAACCCTTGCCATATCGTATATTATCATCCAAAGAAGCCTTAGAATTAAAGTTATTTTTCACTTTGCAGTGTTTTTTGGGAGTCGGTTTAATTTTTTGGTAAAAAGTTTTTATTTCACTCTTTTTAGTTGGTTGATTTTTAATTTACCTAGTTACAAGAGCCTAAATGTCAACTACTTATAACATTTTACAAAATATTGCTTTTCCCAATGCTGGGCCGTTAATTTTTGAGGAGTTCTTCTGGTACTTCACCATCAGCTATACATCATCATATGCATTGTGACGAGAATAAAGTGCTTAATATCCATATTCAAGTAATCGAATCGCAATCCACTCAATACTTATTATTGAGTAGTTTCGGCGGCCATCTGTGGTCTTCATCATCAGTTCCACTTCCTCAAATGGTACTTTTTGAGAGCAACTGCACAAGTTACTATAATAAATACCCAAAACGACATAGGTGTGCCTATAATATTTGAAGAGTTTCCTCGATTTCTCCAGGATCCCATCATCAGATCCTGACTTGGTGACAAATGGTACCAATTTCGAAGTATACCCTATCAAACAAAAAAAGAATTTTCCAAATCGGTTCAGCCGTCTTCGAGTACTCGGTGATCATACATAAAAAAAAAAATATATATACGCGTCGAATTAATAACCTCCTCCTTTTTTTGTCGTCGGTTGATAAGGCAGTGTGGGACTTTTACCTAAGTAACGGGTGACTCATGGTTTGGAAAAAGGAAAGCTTTTCAGGAAAAAAAAATTAATACTAGCTGTTGTCTGGGACTTCGACTATGTGTAAATTTTTCATATGGCCCTGAAATAAAAAGTCACCATTGTATGTATACAGTATGTTAACTAACAGAGGGCATTCCCGTTAACCCGCAATAGTATAGCATCCATAAATGCTAATAAAAATATTACCGCTCGAAAACAAAATGGTTTTTTTTTTACTAATAAATATTCACTGAAAATGTTAAATTGATACGTAAAAGAAACACTCTGTACACGCGTACTTGAAGGACAGCAACGTCACAATTTATTTATGAATGCGTACGCGTGTACAGAGTGTACACGCGTACACTGTACACAAAAAATAACACTAAGAATTTCGCTGAGCATAGCGAAATTCTTAGTGTTATTTTTTTATGTTTGTAATTTTCTATTGTTTGTGGTTGTGTGTGTTTGTCACCGAATAAATGGTTTTTAAGTTTCAATTTCAAAAAAATTCATTCAGATCCATTCAATACTTTATGCGTGAAAGAGTAACAAACATTCATACATCTGTACATCCGTCCTCACAAACTTTTGTATTTATAATAGTTTTTGAAATAGTTTTTAACATTTAGTTAGTGAGAAGATTTTGCTGTATATCTGATACGCCCTATTCTATTCTAATAATATTTAATTAATAAATATAAAAAGGCTCAGTTTGTACGTTTGTGAGTATGCAGGGTGGCGGTTAGGTTATCACATTAAATTGTACAGCAGGTATTACAAGTTGTTATCAGTCTGTTAAAATAAATCATTTTACTAAAATTAATATAATGCATTTTTCAAACAAAATAAATGGCGTTATTGGTAATAAATAAATAATCCTTTATAATATTAGTTTACTGACCTGTAAAAGCGGCAACGCTGCGGCGCCGGTGCCGGCGGAGCATGCGCCGAGGATTGTTCAGCTGATTACGCTTATGCAATACATGATGTTGTGAAATATTAAAATGGAAAAAGGTCCCATGACTATAATATTGTTTATTATATTAAATATACTATAGAATGTCTTTATATACATCGTTGACAGCCTTTTTGTCATTCGACATACATGTTCTCTTTAGTAATTACTCTTGAAAGTGCGACACATAATTTACCATGGGAAAAACATTCAACGCTCAAATCTAAGCAACATAGGCACGTGCGCCGTGCCTCCGCCGGCACCGCACCGCAACCGCTATGTCCTTGCATTTTAAATCTGTAATATCTTCGAAACTATTTATTTAAATTATATTCTGTAAAGGGCAATATTGATTTATATTAAATGCACAATGTATTTATGGTACTTAATTGGATAAGGATTAATGCTGTATTGCTTAAAATCGCTTCGTAAAATATGCTCGTATATCTCGTAAAAAGTAAAGGATAAAAAATGGTTGTTGTGGGTTATCTATAAGAGATAGACAGACGCCATCGAGGACATTTTTCTTGACCTTTTCAAGGTGTACAATACTCTAGTACATTATTTTGATCTATCTCGTAGGGTTCAGCCAGCGTTTGCAAAGCAAGCGCAAAAAAATGTGTTTATTTGCGACATCACATTAGAAACCTCAAAAATTTTCAGTGTTTCTCTACTATATTATGCATGTTATATACTTAAAAACCTTCCCATTGAATCACTCTTTCTATTGAAAGAAACTGCATCAAAATCCGTTGTGTAGTTTTAAAGATTTAAGCATACATAGGGACAGACACAGGGAAGCGACTTTGCTTTATACTATGTTAAGATTATTAAATTATTTTAATTGTATATGATAAAATACGTAATATAGAGTACGTGGTTTCAAATAATGTGATAACCTAATCGCCACGCTGTATAGGAAGTAATTTCTGGATCTACTGAACCGATTTAATAGAAAACTATGATAAATGATATTTATTTTGCATGTTGGTTATTAAATAACACTTTTACACATTTTTTCCATAAATTTAAACTCGATGAGTTCGGTCTTTCCTAATCGACTACCTTAAGAAAAAACACTGAAACCTACATATTTTGCAGAAAATTAAACTTTTTACGGAAGTTAAGCGTCTACCATCAGCTAGTCATAAATATATGACCACGTACCGCTGAAATTCACTGTTGATATTTAAATAATATCTACATTTAATGAGATTTCGTATATATTTTCCAAATCAATGCAACATCTTTTCCACCAGTGTGTTCATATTCAGGTACCATTTGAACGTCTTTAATCCCGTTTTTATCAAAATGAACATTAAGCGATCTGCGCGTCGTTACATTCCGCTGAGTTCCACGAAATCTTATTATCTAGAACATTATAGTGATAAGAGAACTCGGGAATAAGGTGTCTAATAAGCCCATTTTGGATGGGATAAGCATTAATATAGACATAAGCCTCGGTTCAGATTTAATGGACGCATTAATGGTTTTCACTCCGGTTTAGTTTTGTGTGAATGGAATAACATTTTACAAGACACTAGTAGAATACTAAATCGTAATTTGCGATAATAGTGAAATGTATTTTGCTTTTGTACTTACATATAGATGTATGAACGTAGTTAGGACTATTAGTTAATATGTAAAAGTTAGTAATTATTTTTTGCTGGGTGGTAAAATCATCGAATGACTTCTCCCGCTCTGAGTTAAGCGGAAGGGTGTGTCAGACTTCTACTGACTAAAAACCCACCCTGTTCCTTCAGCTACCCTTAAGTTCCGGGGCCGCGGTAGGTATCTCGTTAGAACATTCCCGCAACCCCGGTAGTTAATATACCTAAGTGTAGATTTTGTATTTAGATGGTAGGTATATGTTACACAAACACAACACATCTTTAATCGATCGGAGTAGTCAGTACCTACGATTGACAACGCGAACGATTATTTTAGCTCGTTGTTAAAAATTTTATAATTTTATAACTAATGATAATTAGGTAATAATTGTATTGGTTATGGGAAGAAAATCCTGAAATAAATGATTATATTATATTATGTATAACGTTCCCACTTCTGGGATATATGCCTCCTTTTAATGAGAGGCCCGCAATCCGCCACGCGGACTTAGTGTGGGTTGGTGAGCATCGCATGTCTTTGGATTTTCTATCGTACACCGCCGAGCCGGTACCGGGCCACGTTAATTCGATTTTCTTTAACTTTGTTGTCCGCTGTCTTCCGAGTAGGGCTTTCAGTCTTGATGCATTATTGAGTCCCGGGAAAAAAACGAGACTAGGTGTGGTCTCGAAATTCCCGAGAAAAACGAGACTTTCGAGACTATCTCAAAACTAGGTTTCTTATTTAGAGAGTCAAATCAAGATATTTTAATCAAGTAGTTACTTTCATAAACAAACGCAAATAAAAAAAAAACACATTTGTTACAGATTTTTGTTCCATTTTTGTTACAACAGTAACCCGCATTAGAAAAAGCTCTTTCTGCTTGTACGCTAGAGGGATACTACTTAGTACCACTTCGCGCTTTCACAATGAAAAGGGATAGAACCTATCTGTCGTATCGACGTCACCATTTTGTTTTTATTTTTAATCGCGGTGCATGATGAAAGTGGTACGCATGGCTAGAGGAACAAAATGACCAGTAATACGGTACCCCAAACAAATAGACTCATTACGCGTCCATACGCTTATTAGTATTTAGTTTATTAGTCTAGCAGTACGACAAAACCGCTACTATAATTAATTACTTGCGTACTAAATTGCATCGCATCGCAATAAAACGCATGTCAAAGAATACCACACATGCGTGTTGGCTGTCTTTCATCTCACTGTATTATAAAATTAACAATGAGTGTTTTGGTACATGGATTAGTCTCGGCATCAAGAACCCGTATCCAACCTCTTGCTGAATTTATGGATTATGTAGTATTGTAGTATTTATGATACGTGTTAGATATATTTTAAATATTTGAAAATGTCACATCTTAGTATTAATATTCACTTATGTTTGATATTGTACTTACAGTTATAAATAAATGTTAACGTCAATGACATACCTTTTGCCTTTTGTTTAACAACTGCTGAAAAACGTTTTCAAGCTGAGTAACATGTCACATGATCCGCCACGCGATAGTGACATGTCGACTGCGTTTCACTGCGATGCGATTTAGTGGATAAATAATTGGATATAATGTACCTACTCTCTTTCAATAAACATTAGTTATCATAATCAACCTGGGAACAATTATTTGGATACAATCTGATGCTTATAAACACGTAATAATACCTGTAATGATTGTCGTTGTAGTCATAAACATCGACATATTATGTAGATGTTTACCTTCAAATATCTCGGTAATGTAAATTTTGGCGTAGCATGTTACTGATATTTTCTGTTACATACATGCCACTTTCAGCATGTGCCATGACATGCCAGTCTTCATACAAGAAAGTTCGAATCCCTTTCAAATCAATCAGAATAGTTCCATAATTCAATTTGTATTGCAATCATAATTGTGTTGACAAGATCTTAATATAAGTAGGAGCTCACATGGACCCTTTCGGGCACAGAAATTTACATTTATAATATGTAGACAAAATCTGTGTTACTTGTCAATAAGGTTATTCAACCTCCACAGATAATACTAAGCTTTACTCTATGCTCGACCATGCTGCCATTGCCATATCTATACTAAAAATATTAAAATTGACTGTTGGTTTAATAAATCATTTAATACAGTTTTTATGTTACTGAAGTCTCAAAAGTCTCGTTATTCCCGTGACCGAAAATGTTAGTCTCGAGTCTCGAAAATACTAAAAAATCGCTGAGACTCTCGAAATTTTCGAGACCGAGATTCCCGGGATGAAAGCCCTACTTCCGAGTATGATTTGCACGGCCAATTTCTATGGGGTTCAATCTGAACCTTGTCTAGGCCAAGACCACTTGTAGCGAGCGATCTATTATCCAATCGGTATCGCATGGCAGACTTTTTGATTTGATTTAATTTATTTTATAACTATTGTATGCCCTAAGGGCTTGCGAGAATTGTTATAACGAGACAACGCGGCCTCGGAATGCAAGGTCAACAGAAGGAGAAGGGTGGGTTTTTAGTCAGTGGAAGTCTGACACTCCATGTCATAATATGATGATTTTCCCCTCCAGAAAAAAAATACCTAAGGGCGGGACATAGCTGATCTATATTAATACGTAAGACCTGTATCCTGTACTACCTATGATCCACAAGAAAATATCTGATTGATTGAGACTTCCATTAGATGTTCGCTGGTTGTCTTTTCTGGCCAGATGATACCGAGAATCTGTTGGAGACAGCAGCTGACAAATATCATTTTGATAGTAACGGTGACGATGAAAAATACACAAGGTTTGAATCCACAAAAAAGTTACTGTAAAAAATTTTGATTCTTGGCTTATATGTATTGTCTAATCCTCCATAGTATCTATAATATATTATAAAAATAAAGAACCGCAAAAAAGGATATTGCGCGGGTAGTTTCCATATACAATGATTGCTAGAAAAGCAAAGAAGGAAGACACCAAAAAATACGCACAAAATTGTCCCAAGTAGGTAAGCCTTATTCGCAAAAAATTGGTCAAGTGCGAGTCAGACTCGCCCATGAAGGGTTTCGTAATAACTACGCGAAATAACTTCGTGTTTCATAGTGTTTGTATGATATACAATGTTATTGCGGTTTTAGAAAATGTGTTATATCTCAAAAACCTGACCCGAACTCGTTCAAACTAATTTTTATTGGAAGTTTTTATTAAGATCTGCAGCATACATTTTTTGATTTTTCACTCCATTATTACAAAAATTACATATTTTACCATTTTGAAAGTGTATATCTTTTAAACAATTGATTTAAGAAAATGTGGTTTTACAAATCTCAGGGTCATTTTTAAAGACCGGTTTATAGATACCACACACGAATATGTTTGATGAAAAAAAAATATTTTCAGTTTTAGTTTAATGTATGGGGAGACCCCCTTAATTTTATATTTATTTTTGTCTATAAATCGGAAAGCGGTTCACAGAATACATCTACTTACCAAGTTTCACAGGTGGAGTTTTAATAGTTTCGGAATAAAATTACTGTGACATACGGATGGACGGACAGACAGACAGACAGATCTGTCTGTCTATAATAACGAAACTATAAGGGTTCCGTTGTTTACCATTCGGCTACGGAACCGTAAAAAAATGCCTCCACCATTCTATATTACAATTGGACTAGAATCCTACACCAAAGAGGTTGTGCCATACTCCTCTGTGTCCCAGAGGTACAATATGTTGTGTGATATTTCCCCAAAAATACGATTACTTCCCATTTTACCCGACACGTCCAATTTAAAAATTTCCATTGTTCCCTTGACGTATGTTGTTGACGGTTACCGAGCTTTGTATCGCGGGTAGGTGTACAATTGGTCTCACTTACGGGGAAAAACAACTATTTCGTGAGGTCTGAAATGTAATGATATTTTTGCGTTATGGTTTGTGATGAATACCATTATTTCGTAGAAAAATTGTAAATTTATTTTTTAAAGAATTATTACTTTCTGTTTGTAAATTGTAGTAAAGTTATCTATTCACACACATCAAGAACTGGCAACAACATCATCAAGGTAATAAAAAAAACAGTAAACTGGGCAAAACGATTTCGTTTCGTCCATTATTGGTTTGAACATAATTATAATGTTCTTATTATATTTCATATAGTTCCCCACACGTCTTGATTTTTGTACAAAACGAATTTGGAGACGTTACACCTGTAATGACTCCATATTTGTTTAAAAAACCATTTACTATCAAAATTATAACGATTTTTTTTAATTCTGCTAAAATCATCATAATTGCAAAGGAGATTGCCCGATTTGTAAGGGCAGTTGGGTCCCAGTGGAAAATTCTTGTGCCCTGAAGATTTTTATTTTAAACTAGTACTCTCGCGGGGCTTCGCTCCCGTGGATTCTATCACGGTAAAAACATAACTCTCCTTTTTTTGCAGTCGGGTAAAAAGTAGCCTATAACCTTCCTCAAGCTTCAAGCTACTTCCATACCAAATTTCATCCAAATCCACCCAGTACTTTCGAAGATTAGCGCGTTCAAGCAAACAAACAAACAAACAAACAAACAAACAAACAAACAAACTAACAAACTTTCCCGCTTTATAATATTAGTATAGATAATAGTAAAAACATAGTATTTTCATAATCAGAAACCATTTTTCATTTATTTACCCTGGTATAAGAGATATCATTGTTTTTCTGTTGTAAAAATCTAGGTTATAATTAGAAATTGACATTTCCTCCTAACTCTATTTAGATTAAGTACCTACTTCTACTACCTATATACTATATATACATCACTATGGGGATGGGATTATGTCTCTATTACTTTATGTACATATAATAGCAGTACTATAAAAAGTAGATAGGTACTCATAGATGGTGTAGAAACCATCTAGAATTTGGCCCCAGTACTATTTACTGTCTATCGGGTACGTTAAATTATCAACAGATGGCGCTATATCGTGTACAAAAATTTTTATTTGAAATAAAATTATTGATGTAACATTAATTGGAGATAAGTTTAAGAAAAATATTAAAATCTTCTTAAAAATTGAAATAGTGTGTCTATTTCAATTTTTAAGAAGATTTTTTTAAATGAAATATAATTTGATAAAGCACAAATATCAACTTTATTTAAAAAGACCTGGTGCCAGATTCTACTTAGGAAATATAAAGTGACAGTTCTTGAACTGAAAATATACAATCACAATATGGCGGTTTGTTGTATTCTGGGAATGCGTATTTTGTATAATATATAATAATTCTTTGTTTTCTTTCTACCTTTTACTACGATTACTCAATTGAGTAAAAGATGGCATTAGTTATTTAATTCTTTGATACCTGGCAACTTTTTTTTGTATACCAATCAAACCACAGACTATATGTAATTAAACGGATGTCAACGTAATGTTTAACTATTAATTAACTTTAACTTTATTCCCAGGGTGAAAGAAATTGTATAAAAAATACCCTGAACGCAAAAAAATAAATTATATTTTTAGGTTATTATTAAAATCAGGCACAAGATACCACAAACGGGACCTGCTCCGTGGCAATCTCCTTTATCCATCACCTTGCATACGCCACATTCTTACTGCCGCTGCTACACAAATAATGTTATCTGCTGCAGTGACCCATCTTACTACCTGACTTATTTGAGACATTTCTTAGTTTGAGAGGCCTGGAGCCCTGTACTACTACATATAAAATTACGTGGTGGAGAAAAGGTAAATATTATATATATTTTTTTTTACATTTAGGCTCTTGTACCTGTTTATTGAACAATACTTTAACAATATTCAGCTAATTTCTTATTAAAAAATTGAATTAAAAAAAAAAGCACTGCTAAACCTAACTATGTATAAAAATAATAAAAATAAAAATAAAACAAGCTTAGGCGTCAAAGTACTCATCGCTGTCGTCCGGAAACTTACCCAGAAGACTGGCAGCATTGCCACGTTGTATAGAAATGCTTATTCTTTGGGCAAAGAACGAGCCAGTCCTCCAGTCATGCAAGGAATCGATCAGCCGGCGAGATAATTCCTTATAAAGGAGACGCGCACTCGGGCCCCATGACCCAAGCGTTTCGACCCCAAACGGCACAAAACTGTAATTACTAGAAAGGTATTTGCGCCGTTTGAGGGCCTCTGCAGTCGCGGCTGCTGCACCAGCACAGCTCGCCGTACTTGAATATGAGATGGCGCAAGAGTGTCGACACAAGTTGCGTCCCACACTAGAGGCCTACCCATCTTCCAAGGCACCAACGTCATACCATCTGGTCTCTTCCCATCGTCACGTACTAAGCCGCTTGGTTCTAATATCGCAGGTGTACTGGCGGTGGCAAGAGCTCGACGAATAATGTCATTAATGCTGGCGTGCCGAGCTATGCGCCCTGCACTCTTGCAACGGGACAGACCATGGTGCCCGAGGCTGTCAACAGCTGTACTACAGTGACACCGATGTAGAGCAACGCAAGGTACGCCTAAGCGTAAACAAGTAGCGACCCTGAACGATGCGTCATCGATCATTGTGCCAATGGTGGTCTCCCACAGCCAACAGACGAGCTCACTCAGCAGTATTTGAAGACGTATTAATTAAGTTATTCCGTGAAATACTGCAGAGCGGCGCGTCCCATAGTCTTTGGCAAGACAGGTTATCGGGCAAATCCGTGTTGGGACAAGTCACCTTCCAAGCGTCGGACAAACACAGTACATCAAAATTAACCAGTGAGTGAGATAAAATATTCCTGGTCAAAGAATCCGTACCGTGGACCGAGGAGAGAAAGGCTGGTAAACTGATACTTGAAATTTTGCGGACGCCGAGACCACCCATGCGAATAGGAAGTGTGGCTTGCTGCCACGCTCGGTCATCCAAGGCCACATTTAAAATGGAAGAATGTGTGTTTCTTATGATTTGGTCAACTTTTTCCAAAAGTTGGGATTGTTTCCAAAGATGATATGAGCGAAGGCTATATTTTAAATTGGGTCCAAAGCAACAGTATCGAATAAGTGTAAAAGCCGAATGCATGCTAATTTTGAAAAGTCTTTCCGAAACATCACTAAAATTTTGGATCTTTTGCTCAATGAAAGTTGGAAAGGATTCGTCAAAAATTAGAGAGGTGAAGAGAACTTTTGTCAATTATTTTAATATTTGGTGCTTTTGTTTTAAATTTTGCTAAGATCGCCTCTCTGGCAGTGGTGTGGGGGAGGTAAATTTCACATTTGGAAAAGTTAAGTTCCAAACCTATGGAACTCAATTTTTCCTTCAAAAAAGTAAAATCTTTTAACACGGTGTCTACATCACCTCCTAGGGTACCATCATCTAAATACCAAACATTAAATTTGGAATTTAGTTGTCGAATGATAGGGTTTATAGCCAAATTGAAGATGACTGGCCCAAGGGGGTCACCTTGTTGGTAGCCAACAGCTGATTCCAAAAGATTTTCCTTATAACGTAATTTAGACGGGTGCCTGTAGCATTGATAGAGAAAACTGTACATTTTGGGTTTTACTTTTTTAACTTCTGCCAACAAGGTGTCCCTGTTCACGGAATTGAAGGCATTCTTGATGTCAACCTTAAGAATGACCTCACCTTCATTAGAATTTAGGAATGCAGATAATGCATGTACCGCAGCCTTACAGCCCCCTTTGGAACCGAAATCCAGTTGAAGGGTCTGGAATTTGCTAGCCAGATCGTCGCGATAAATAGCGCAGCAAATTTTGGCTGCAATACGGTGGTAAGTAGACCCTCCGGCAATAGGACGAATACCGCTATCCTTTTTGCGCAAGGCACATAGGTTTGCCCCGTACAAAATATCAGTGACGGTTTCGTTCACATTGCCGGAGAGCATGAGGTTGACGGGGGCCGTCAACTCCTTCAAAAGGGACTCACCAGCTTCCAATACTTTCTTATATATAGCTTTCACCTGCGCACAATAGATCCTTGAGATGTTGAGGTGTCAGGCCGTCGAGGCCGCCAGCGGAGCCACTCCGGAAAGAGCTGACGGCCGCACAAATTTGTTGGGCTAATATACTACTATACTATTTGTTGCCTATCTATACTAATATTATAAAGAGGTAAAAATTGTTTCTAAGTTTGTATGTAGGGAATACTCTCCTGACCTAATGATGCAATTCTAAAAAAAATTATTGATATAGTAGTATTCAAATAACTTGGCAAGAGTCGTTCAATGCGCAGAAGTCGATTTTTAGGTGTCAGCGGTTGTCAGCGGGACGCGGGGTATGACGTAGCACCGCTCCGAGCGCGCGATTGGTGCGTCAGTAGTTCTCGTTCAATTTGCTCCCGAATACGTATTTTTGTTGTTGTTTTAAATTTAGTTTTTGTTACGTTAATTACAATGCCAGGACCAAATACCGTTTTACGCAATCTATTAAAACGTCAGAAAGAACAGTTAGACACTATAGTTAAGGAAGGTTGAAATTCCGAATTCGTCAGTTTTTAGTACACCGGGAAAAAAGAAGAATAAAAGGGAGCAGTTTTATTAACTAATTGTGACGACGAGAACATATTATTTTTAATGTTTTTTTAAATACATTTTTGCACTTTTAAATCTATTTATGTATTAAATATCTATTTTATTTATAATACCGAATTAACGAATGAATTCCTCTTCTTTCTTTAACATTCTTCTGAACAGAAATTATTAAAAATGATGGCAATAACCATAGAATAATGGCAAGCAGTAAAAGTGACCACGTTTTTCTTCCACTAAGTGCACGATGCGCGAACTTACCCCCACTACGCCAAAATCTTGCCATCTTACGTGACGAGCACTATAGTAAGGCACATAATTGGTGAGCGCTGTAGACTATAAATTATATCAAAATCCACGTGGACTGTCACGGGCGATGTGCTAGTAAATCGTTAGTCGAGTGATCATAAGCGCGACTGCTGAGCACAAGGTCTCGGGTTCGATTCCAGAGCAAGGCAAAAAGTGCTATGGGTTTTTCTGTAAGGAATTTCTTAGTAGTAGCCCTGAAGTTGGTGGTCTCTGACAGTCGTTAAGGGTAGCTAGAAGCCAGTAAATCTGACAATGGTCTAGCTGCTGGGAAATGATAAGCAAATGATTATCAGGTTTTGGTAGCCCATAGATAATTACCTATATTTAACACTGTGTTACGCCAGTCGCTTAGCGAAGTACGTCGAGAAACTTCGACAGAAATCTAGAATGTTCGAGACACTAACGCCATCTAGCAGCGAGTAGCAGTACTGTGTATCTCAAGTAGCTTCAGGAATATTCATGTTCAATATCGTGCAGTATAGGCAGTGAGTCGATTGTACAAGAATGTTCTAGAACACAGATCGGGGTATAAATAGATCGCAAAGGAACACGGATAGGCAGTCTTATTTCAAGATACGAGGCGATATAATCGTTGCTTTACAAGTGAATTTCAGTGCGATTTAAGGGTTGAGTGACAAGTATTGTACTGTGAATAACTATGTTAATTTTTGTTTTGTGTTTATTTAATTAAAGTGTTAATTTTGGTCTAATTGGCATTAATTATTTCTATCCCGAACCCCAGCTTGTAACAACTGTATGGACCGCACCCGATTGATATTGTTTGCACATGTTTTTTTTAACTATCTTTACTCGTTATTTGTCTTGAAATATTTTCTATGTTTGTTAAACGTAATAAACTCGAGATACTAGATTGTAACAAATAACGAAGCAATCGTACCACATCACAATATCTGGGGGCACGGCAGTACCCCCGCCAAGTCGAGCGCAAGGCAAACACTGCCGTACCATCCTTTTCTGGAAGCATTTCGACGTATTTTAAGGCCCCTATTTGAGGACCTTTGGATAGATTTACAACGCTGAAATTATCGTTATCTAGTAAGCTACCAGCACACACTTATACCACAAAATTTCATGTTTGTAGCTTGTTTATTTCCTAAGTTATGCAAAAGCAAAATTGTACTATTTCGACATATATAGACTCATTGGCTCACTGACCCACTGATCATCAAAATAGAACTAGTACTTCCCATAAACCTAGAGAGCTGAAATTTGGCATATATGTAGGATTTAGTGCTTTTATGAAGGGAAAATTATCAAAACTAGGATAATAAAAGATCTGGAGTACCTTATGACCCTAAGAAGAAACCGTAACAGACCAGCCAAACTATTGAAATTATCGACATGCTATGTTCACAAAGTTTATTGAGCGTGGTTAGCCCTTTCTTTTGAAATTAAAAAATTGAAGGTCGAAGTATCTGATGAAGAACCCTAAGAGCTCAGCTGAACTATGGGAGATATGGAAATGCACCTTGACAAAAGTTATTCAGTGTGACGAGCCCTTTCTACTGATGTGTATAAAAAATTGAAGGTCTGAAGTATCTGATGAAGAACCCTAAGAGCTCAGCTGAACTATGGGAGATATGGAAATGCGCCTGGACAAAAGTTATTCAGAGTGACGAGTCCCTTCTACTGATGTGTATAAAAAACTGAAGGTCTGAAGTATCTGATGAAGAACCCTTAGAGCTCAGCTGAACTATGAGGGATATGGAAATGCGCCTTGACAAAAGTTATTCATTGTGACGAGCCCCTTCTTATAAATGAATATGAAACTGGAGTCTGAAGTGAACAACTTCGATTTAGCTGATTAAACTTAATTCTGACCAAAAAAAGGTGTTTGATACAGTTATTAATAAAGTATCGAATCAAAAAGAAATATTGCGTCATTTTGTTAGCGGCACAGGTGGCACCGGAAAAAGTTTTTTAATAAAAACTTTGTCATGTCAAGTCACATAAAATCTAACTATATTAATAAAGAAATCGCAGTAAAGATCCTTAGACTTGGCTTCGATTTGCTTAGAGATTTCATTACTTTTTATAGAGAAACAAGCAGCTTTGGCGAGACTTGGCTAATTTTTTACAGGATGTTTTTGGTGGGATACTATTATACGCAACAATAACTAATTTTTAATAAAAAAAATCAATTGTGGAAAAACAAACGAAGCGCTCTTCCTCTCTCCTAACTATTTTAAATTTTTGCTGTGCCCGACAGGGTCCATAATTGTTTCTTATAATTATATTCCACTTGTATGTGTACATTATGGATTGCAAATAAATACATGAATAATTGAATACTATCGTAGTAACGTAGTTACCTGCGATTTCATTCGCGTTTCGCTTCTTCTTGCGAAAATTTCACACATTTTCCCGGGACAAAAGTAGCATATGTTTTTTTTTTTACTATAATCAATCTCTGTGCCAAATTTCGCCAGTTCAATGTGATCAAGTAACAAGTATCCATTTATCCATCAAAACTTTCGTAATTATAACATTAGTATAGATTGTATTATCTTTTATAGTATCAAAGTAGTACCTTGCCGTAGCTAGGTGCTTATAAGCGAGCCGTGTATGTAACATACTAAATGTTTATGTAAGCACACTTCTACGTACTATTGTGAGTCTAGTATATTAATTTAAAAGAACAAGGTTGCCGTTCCGATATTCCGCGATCTTAAAAGGGGCTTAAATGATCGTATTCTGATAAAATACATTCTTGTAAAGTTACTGAATACAACAGCAACACAAACTTTATTAACGGACATATTCAGAAATAAAACATCAGTACACATTTCAATAATAGCGTCTGGATCATTGGACACAGCTGTCCAGTGTCCGACCCTCATCTGGGTTGACCGGCCGTCCGATTGGAAGCGACCAGATCTATCTGCCAGTAGAAGTAAAGAGGGCACATCTCAACGAAACACAAAACGTAGATAATGGAAATATTCTGCGTTTTGCTTTGCCGAAACTATACTTTTGACTATTGTTCCTTTTTAGGTTTCCGTACCCAAAGGGTGAAAATGGGACCCTATTACTAAGGCTCTGCTGTATGTCTGTCTGTCTGTCACCAGGCTGTATCTCATGAACCGTGATAGCTAGACAGTTGATATCCTCACAAATGTATTTCAGTTGCCGCTATGACAACAAATACTAAAAACAGAATAAACTTAATATTTAAGGGGGACTCTTATACAAGAAACGTGTTTTATTTTTCCGTTGTTATGGATAATGGTATTGAACCCTTCGTGCGAGAGACCGAATTGCACTTGGCCGGTTTTTCTTCTTTAGCAGGGGTAATAATTCAAGGGGTTTTTAACTCACCTCACTAAAACCACGCAGTTGGTAACCGTCAGCACACGGAAAAAAGCTCCAGGTTTTCTTAGGAATTGGCTCCAGAGACTATTTAACGCCTGTCAGGGTACTTCCCAGAAAATACTGTAAATAGATCTCCCTTGAGACTCGCCGTGTACGGTAGTACGTGTCCCCTGTATTACCGTACTTCCTGGTGTCACTTAGTCAGCAATCAGAGTTCCTACTCTTAAGTTCCATGACTCCAAACACAAACCTGCCATAATTTACAGGTAGGTTTTGGCGTATAAGGCATGTGCGCCCCGGAAATTGTCTTTTTATCCTGTTGTGTGCTTTGTGACATGTGCTAAATAAATATATTTTCGTCTTCTTTCTTCACATCCAAAAATTCTACATTCATTTTGTATAAGTACCTATTATTTTAGCGCTAAAGCCGATAGGTCTACCTGAAGTCTCGTCATGCCAAATACCGCTGAGTAATGATCAATTCTTGTTCAGTTGAGACGCAAAACTTGGTTTTGATGTCTAAAGTTATAATAACTTTGTTCGCTATAATTACTTGTTCATAATCATAGACAATATCATCAAAGATTCATGAATTCTGACACTGACGTCGGTACAACTTGACCAGACACAACTGTAGGTACTGTTTTATAATTATGTTTTCATTTCAGTTTAGCTTATCTAATTATAAATTTATACATCAGTTTATAAGAGAAAAAGTGTCTCTGGAACGGCTGAATTGATTGAAACTTTCATGGTTGATAGAACATTTTTTTAATTTTTTTTTATAACTGATGGGCTCACTCTTGACCTCAATCTCGCCTGATGGTAAGCGTTTGATGAGGTCTAAGATGGGACGAGCGAGCCCAGAAGATGCCTATTTACTCGTGCTTTAAAGGCTGAAAGGTCATAAGTGGCAGGGAACACAGAAGCCGGCAGAGAATTCCACAGCTTGGCTGTGCGCACAATAAATGTGGAGGAGAAGCGCTTGGTTGCTTGTTATAGGGCAACATATGTACTTACTTTGCAGCATTCCCATTTCTGCTAATGTCACGGGCACAGCTAGTTTTTTTTTTATTTTTTCCTTTTCGCCTGTGTCATCTGCATAGGCCTTTCCCAACGATGTTCGGGTAGGCTTCCTGTATAATTGGATGCAGCTGAGTATAAGTGTGAAGCATGACGCGGTTGCCTATCTGACTTCCGTAGCTCCCAGTAGCTGGATAACTCGATACCTCATGGCAAGACCTGTGTCAGAATTTCCGGCTCCTAACTATGCTCATATGACAGCCAGAATCAACGACTTAGGGTTCCCGCCCACGTCAGACTTTTTGTAGGACAGATAATCGGGCCGATTTTTCCTCCGATTCTTAAGACCGATTTTGTGGTCGACTCAACGCCTACTTCCGTCACTTTTCTTGCGGCTATCGAGAGAGTAGCACGTCATGGACAGAGAGAATCTCATGAATATAAGGAGGAAGGTGGATTTACAGAGGAAGGTTTGTCTTTGGCTTTTGAGGAACAGAAGAGAGAAAGTTCTGGGTTGATCCAATAATCTCTCAGAGATTATTGAAGCGCAACACTTGTCCTTCCCTTGCAAGTGCATGCGGCCGACTGTCGGTGAGTAGTGTGCGTTTTACGCTACATTTCCGAACGTTCCATTTTTCACCGATAATCAGATCGGTCGGGATGCGCCGATTTTTCTAACCAACTTTTTGTAGGACGTATGCGTTGCACTATTGCTATCAGTATGTTCTATTTTTCTCCTAAAAAAATCGGTCACTGATTATCGGACGTGGGCGGGCAACCTTAACGTGCTTTTGGAGGCACAGAAGAAACTCGGTATGTTTATATAGTCACCCATCTATAGACTGTCCTCGGTAACCGTTGCTTTACCTCGAATATCAAACCGTGTATCTGTTATTGTTAAGCTGCAAGCTCCCCCTATTTCGCTTCTGTAAAAAGCAATAATTTGCGTGAAAATACAGATACCCCATTTTCCTTTGGATGCGACCAAATCTGTCAGTGGCGTGCAAACTCTCCGTTTCAGACAGTAATCATGTGTCCGCGGTCGTAACTGACGGCTGGTTTATTTTTTCCTTCTGTTTCACTTGTTTATTCGGTTTTGTTTGGGAATAAGACTGATAGTTTATGGTTTAGCACGATATAAAAGTTACGAAATCTTTTGTTTTCAGTGGCATGCTGTGACTGGCTTAGGTGTTCCTAGAATGCTATCCTGTTGTTTGAGTCCTAAGAACTACGATGTTATTATGGTCTACACATTTTCTTTTTTATATTTTAAATACTATAATGATTATTATATCACTATTATTTATTCATTTTTTTATTGTGGTTGAGTCTGCTCCTGACCTTGTTCAAGCGATAAATGAGGTCTACGATAGAACGAGCGAGCCCAGAAGATGCCTGTTCGCTCTTGCTTTAAAGGCTTATAGCTCATATGAAGTATCCCAACACAGAAGTAGACAGAGAGTTCATACACCTTGGTTAAGCGTACAATAAATGTATAATGCTTTGAATAATGAAAGGCGGTTATATTTTTCATTATTCAGAGTAAACTTTAAGTATCTACACAATTTTGTAAAATGGAAGCTATTTTCGCTTATTAAGATCCGTCGCACTTCGTAAAGACACCAAAAGATATTCAAAATGATACTCACTATATATTTTAAAGAGAAAAACTTGTACAAAAAGGTCACGGTCAAGATGTTTCGAGTTGAGTTTTTAACTAAACTGGATTTACAATTCCTCTCTGGGGCCTAGTAACACGATAACGCTCTTTTCAAGATGTTTATACAGAAAAAGATTTTTAGAATTCAGCCAAGGAAAGTTTGTGGCTGAATAAAATAATAATTTTGATTTTCTAAGGTCAATTTGTTTTTATTACTTTTTCTGGTTTTGGCATAATCAATGCTGGGTTATTCAAGTAAAAGTTACTGTGCTGAATTTGTAAGTGTTGTTTTAAGTCTGATCTTTCGGTATGAAGGATAGGTATCAAAATAGTCTCTTGATTTATTATTTTTAGGGTTCCGTAGCCGAATGGCATAAACGGAACCCTTATAGTTTCGTCATGTCTGTCTGTCTATTTGTCCGTCCGTATGTCACAGCCATTTTATTCCAAAACTATTAGGACTATAAGTGTGAAACTTCGTAGATAGATGTATTCTGTGAACCGCTTTCCAATTTTAAGAAAAAAATAAAAATTATGTTAAGGAACTGAAACTGTAAATATTTTTTTCATGAAACCTAGGCGTGGTATTTATAGAAAGGTCTTTAAAAATGATATTGAGGTTACTAAAACCACTTTTTCGTAAAGTTAATCGTTTAAAAGGTTTCCGCTTCCAAAGTGGTAAAATGTGTATCCCCCCCTCTAACTTCTATAATAATGGAGCGAAAAATTAAAATAAATATAAATGCTGTAAATCTTAATGTAAAATTTGAATCAAAATTGGTTTGAACGAGATCGGGTTAGCAGTTTTTGAGAAAACCGCAAATATAACTTTGTAATTCATACAAACACTATGAAAAACAAAGTTATTTGGCGTAGTTACTACCGAACCCTTCATGGTCGAGTCTGAATCGTACTTGGCCAATTTTTTTAAGGTTTCGTATCTCCAAAGGAAAACATGGAACCTTTATGGGACCTTCGTTGTCTGTCTGTATGTCAAGACTACTTTTCTCGGGAACGCGATGAGATATCAAACTGAACCATAAATGATCTATTTCATTCGTGAAAAAATAAAACTTTTGAGAGATATGACCATATACATATTTTGCGATTTCACTAGGGAATCAAGTCCTAAAGGGTCGGGGGAGTCCTTTTAACCTAGATTCATGAAATTTTGCAAGAAGTAAAGTCTTATTGGATATGGAAAGGAAAAATTTTGAAAACAGGCAATATGTTGTTAGTTAATATTGAACAAAATATTAAGTTCAAACAGAATCGATGCACAATTCCAACTCGCAGTAGGTTGGGGTTTTCAATACTTTTTTGCTTTTCATTGTATCACTTATCTGTTAATTCATATTTAATATGAATTGATAGTTATATGAGCAAATAATCGTCCTTCAGTAGTCACGTAGATTATGATAGGAACCCACCGTTGCCAAATTAAGTGTTCCTTAGAAAAACTAACTCTAAAGTTCCATCGAACTACTACTACCTAACTAACTACTTGATAATCTGGCACTCCATGTAATTAAAGCAACGTGTGGAGTTTTCACTAGGGCCTTTATAAAGATGGTGGATAACTATTCTTATCCTTACGTCGTTAGTGTTTTTGATCAACAAATGAGAATGAAATTTTCTAATTTTTGTATTTTTATAAAATCGAATAGTTCAATGTTAATAAAATGAGCATATTATTATTACTTAAGTGCTTTCTTTCATCGGGTCACCGCCGCGTCGTGTACTACGGAGTAGGACCCAGCCTGCCAGGGTTGAGGGAATGTTTTAACGAAATACCGCAGCCCCAGAAAGCAAGGAACTCATGAAACAGGGTTGGTTTTTAGTCCAAAAATGGTCTCAGATAAAATATTATTTCTACTTGCAAATGTAGCCTTTTTGAAAAGGCTGCGAGCACAAGGGCCTCTTCGGCCACGGTCCTACAGTTTCGAACACAAACGGCCTGAAAATATAGTCAGTGAGGTTACTATATTTACGCTTCTTGCGATGATTTGATTTTTATTGTTTGATTTAAGAGTAAAATAATGCACTTAATTGTTTGACATAATATCAGTTTTTTTATGCTTTTTAAAAATAGATTATACAAAATGGAGAAGACAATACGACCTTAAATTTATCATAGTCTAAATGACGATCTCCTGAGTCTGTACAAAAACATGTTCAGGATATTTTTTCCATTTTCATATTTTTCTACAGGTTCTATTTAGCTACTGTGCTTCAACGCAGGGTAAAATATGCTGCGTTTAAGCACAAAAATCTCTCACACCATGAAGGTTTTAAGTCAATTCAAAGCATCTTTCACTATTAATAAATTATAACGACAATTTCATACTTTTACTCATATTAACTATATAGATTACTAGCTTCCGCCCGCGACTTCGTCCCCGTGGAAAAAAAAATCCCCCGATTTTGAAACATTCTTCATTACTGCTCCGCTCCTATTGGTGTTAGCGTGATGATATATAGCCTATAGCCTTCCTCGATAAATGGGCTATCTAACACTGAAAGAATTTTTCAAATCAGAACGGTAGTTCCTGAGATTAGCGCGTTCAAGCAAACAAACAAACAAACAAACAAACTCTTCAGCTTTATAATATTAGTATAGATTTGAAAATAACATTTTTTTTTATTATTTTGATTTCACATTATATTTTATCCTCACTATGGTTTCCTTGGGATTAGTATAGTCGGTATTTTCATTTATAGTCGTATCATCTCTACTTTACATACAATAAGCACGTAATCTATGCGACCACCACATACTCGGTTGGTATCTGCTCCATATTTTAAGACCTTAAAATAAAAATATTTTCCTTTCTTTTCATACTTTGGTGACAAATTGGTACAATCTTATTTTTTTCAAAGTTTTCGTGGAAGTTGGCATCAATACTAATTGGCCCTAGGATCTCAAAGGTATACATAAAGATAAATTACATTTAAGAGCCGGATTACGCGCGAAGAAATAGATTAAGCTTTGCTGTCAACAAGTGGAGATGAGCTAGTGAGATTAATTCTCGCGTTTCCCCACAATTTGGTACATAACATGTTTCGTTTGTATTTTTATGGCAGACATTTTATCTTCCCTGTTTATTTATTGCTAACGTTTGGGGTTTTCGAGACTGTAACGTTCAAGGTGTTATGGTAACCGGGAAATTGGAGGTTGTACACTTTGTTATAGGTTGCTTGGCGGTATTCTTGTGACATAATCTACAAGGTTTGTCACAAAGTCTCTAAGTGTACCATAGGCGACGGTTTAGCCTTACAATCGGCGATTCATCGGCAATGATTTGACAACACGGTTGGCGCAGTGTTTGAGCGATTAGCTGCTGCGTTGGCTGTTGTGAGTTCGATTTCCACACTGATACACAATATGTGTGTGTGGCCTACAAATAGTTGTTCCGGGTCGGAAATTATTCAAAAAAAAAATATAGGTACCAAAAATGCAGAAAAAAGACCTAGTGTGAGGAAAAGCTTTAGGAAAAGAAAATAATGATGAACGGGCTGAGTTCCCAGGTTCTCCGTTTTTCCATAGGTTCCATTTCAACGTTCTGCATTAGATATTTAAAATTAATTTGTGCCAAATTTGTTCCATTAGCCTTCAAGTCGTACGGAGATGCGCCGACGATAGTCCTATTATTATTATATATATTGAAGTACCTTCACGTCATGGTGACGAAATAGCAGAAATAGACTCTTGCGTCCTCTTTTGTTATATTTTTTTAAACGTAATATTTTATGCCTTGAGAATGTTAAAGGCATTAAAGCCACCTTTGTACTTTTGCGTTGCATAAAGTTCCGATAAATAAATAAATATTTTAGTTAACATCATGTTACGAAAACTTCTGAATGTGGAGGAACAGGCGTGTAAATAGCCGTGTATCTCTGCGGTTTGAGGACTTGTTACAATCTAACACCTGGATTGCGTGCTGATTCAAAATGCCTATATTTGTCTGTATAATTTTCAAGTTGGGGGTGGCGGCAGTAGACGGCGTATGGTGGCCTAACTCTAGCATGTAAAGAAAAGCGGTACCTGTTTCTTCCTTGTTCAGCCTCGAAGGTCTTCGCAGGTGATACCACCTGTCTCTCTGCCTGGTCTTGCGTGCCGATCACCTTCCTTTGCTTGATCACAAATTACACAGACGCGGTGAAATGGGATTATTATTAAATCTCGGTAAATCCCCAATGCTAACGGGATAATACTCAGGATTATAAGGTCTTGCGGGTGGATGATGTCTTAAGATTTAAGACACGCGGTGAGACGTGTGCACTATGACATCTAGTTCAACATGGCCACTGATTCTTCCAAAAATGGCGGTCCCATACGCTAAATCAATACATGCCTATAGCCAGGCACACGCACACTCCGTGCTACGTACTACTCACCAACCAACTTAAAATTGAGGGGCGATAATCGCTACACCAGAATGCATTAATCTAATTTGGTTTATTTTACTGTAAGTCTTGGGGGGCCTGGTTACCAGTTACACAGTTTTTCATGACAATTTCAGGCACTAGTCCCTCAAAAATGTTCACCTTCTGGTTAAGTACTTCCTATTCACTATGCATTTGGGAACATAAAAATCTAAACGATTTATTACTATCCTACTTTCTGCTTCGTTGTAATCGAAGTTTTCCAGCTGTTGCTCGATGGCTGCCTAGGGAAAAGTAAACTCCCTGTCATAGGGCAACGTAGATGCACAAAAAATGGTCATCGCAGCTCTGAAGGCTCCCAATTATAAAAAACTGACGATACTGCTACGTTCACCACAGATAAAGACGTTGAAGTAGTGATTGGACGATTACAATACTCGCTCGATCTACTCAGCGAATATTTTAAAACTTGGAAACTAAAACTAAATTCAGCAAAAACCGAGGGCATTCTATTTACTAGAAAACGCACACTACCTACCAGGCTTATCAAAATAGACGAATTTGAGATCACGTGGCGTGTATCGGTAAAATATTTAGGACTTATACTAGACAAAACACTCAATTGGAACAAAAATAATGAATCAATCATTAAAAAAGGTGTTAAAGCCCTTAATTTATTGAAACCTATCCTAAATCGCAAATCTGTTCTTAGTCCTTCAATTAAATTACGAATTTATTCCACTTTGGTTAGACCTTGCCTGACGTATGCTGCACCTGTTTGGTCTAGTTTATCAGAAACCAAATATAATAAACTACAAACTATCCAAAACAAAGCTATTAAATTATCCTATAACACACCATTCCGCACTAACCTTAAACATTACACTACCGAATTAAATTTCCATTTATAAAAGATTACATATTAAAAATTTCACGTAAATTTTATTTGCATAAAAATCCTTCACATAGTAACAGTCTAATATCTGCAATTGGTAAAAGTAGACTTAGCTCATTATCTTACGCCCGCACGTACAATCGATATCGACTGCCCCATCACTATTTCCTCGGTGACGTATCATGACGATAGCTCGCTTACCAGCCGACGCCACTTGTTTGGCTGTTTACCAGTATTTTTATGTACTAACTACCCACTTATGCTACGATATCATTATTTATAATCTTAGTTGATTATTACAAACAAAATAACGATTTACATTAGTAAAGCTTATATTTTGTTACCCAAACAGCATATTATGTGGGTCCATACAAAGAATTGCACATACAATGTTAATCATGTAGGTATACTATAAATCATCTTAATAATCTGTTAAGAATACTATATATAATAAAAGCATGTTTAAATGTGTATAGAGGCGACGTATAGCCTATTCAACATTGTAAATCAGGACTCGTATACAATTAGAATAAGTTCAATTGTAAACTATCTTGTAAAACTTATTTTTAAATAAAGAATTTGAACAACAAACAAAAAAACAACAATTATAAAAAAAAACATTGAGCTTGAGCATGCTTCTTTATATAGTATAAAACAATCACACAAAGGTCTTTGATCCGTTCTTGATTGGAGCGCTGTTTGTTCCGGGTAAAATTCAGAAGCCTTTTGGTGGAATAGGCCTTGAACCTGTTCATTCATATTCAAAGGTTGAGTAATGCTTTATATTATTTCAAAGGTTATTTCATGAAATTCCTCGAAATCGAAATTTGTACTTCAGTACAGGGAAATTCGTGGATTAATAATAACAGTCATACGGATTGATTTTTACGGCTAAGTAACTTTTGAAGTGTAAAAGTTACTGTCGACGTGTTATAGCAATAAGCTTTTGGATTGATTGATATTTGATTGGTTGGGTATTAGAATGGATAAGGTTTGATAATTGGTTTAACATTATTGGTTTAATGATTCGAATGAATATTGATTAAAGTTATATTGAAAACTACAATTTACATTAAATTATGGTATTATGCTAAGTTACTAGATACTAAACAGATGGTTTGGTTTGATGGTTGGGTTACGCGATTGGCGGTCAGACACGTACTGAACTCTTTTAATTATGATTGATGTATTTATCAGTCTGATTAAGTGCTGAGTTGTCCGATTGCAAGTATTGCACTGAACATGAAGGGATATGTTAATCTAAACAAAGCATGATTTCTTTGAACCTTTGAAAGCACATTTTTAAGATTAACACCAAAAGGTTCGCTCTCTAAGTGATAAAACGCGAGTCTTCAACAATGTACAACCTTAAAATTCCCTGTTCAACAGCTTTTCGCCTTTATTACCTTACAAATAAGGTTGAAACGGCCCAACTTGATTTTATGTCCATACCTTTTGGAAGAAAACTGGCGTGATATAACGTTTGCGTACAATTTTGACAGCTGTCACTTTCAATTTCTGCTCATATTCTAGTACAGTGACAGATGTCACAGGAATTTGATTCGCCCGGTATTGAAATAGTTGGGCCATTGCCACCACTATGTGTGATTTGAACCGCGGTTATTCCTGTAGGTACACACTCGAATTAACAAACTATTGATTTTGATCTGTATTCAGTTATCAAATGACACTATTATTGTTGAGTTGATGACACGTTGGACAAGTGTGGAATTAACATTCATGGATAACATTTGCGTAATCAGAATTTGATACTGAGTCTATCGGTTTTCTATACCGTTACATTTCGGGGAGTGTGCGATGGAATTACACAATCTAATTCCGCCAAGCCCGTTCCATCATCGAACTGCAAGACAAACGGCGATGCGCCATCGTTACATGGTGGGCATCCCACCTATACGCACTAAACATTTTGGGAACACTTCATTGTGCGTACGGCTAAGGAGTGGAATTCCCTGCCGGAGTCTGTGTTTCCCGATAGCTATAACCTAGGAGTCTTTAAGTCAAGAGTGAATAGGTTACTTTTAGGTAAGCGTGCTCCATCTTCGACCACATCATCACTTACCATCAGGTGAGATGGTGATCAAAGGCGAACCTATTTTTGAATTAAAAAAAATACTGAATCTATACACATATAAATTAAATTAAAGTGTCTCTTTTTTTTTCAGTGGGAAAATTATTAGATTATTCCTCTTGCTTTGGGTGGAAAAAAAAGAGAGTGTCAGACTTGTAATGACTATAAACCCACTCTGTTCCTTCAGTTACTCTTGCGGTCTGTGGCCGCGGTATCTCATTAGAACATTCCCCAAACCTAGCAAGAACTGTTTAATGTGATTTCAAAATGACAGGTTTTTAGGGTTCCGTAGCCGGATGGCAAAAACGGAACCCTTATAGTTTCGTCATGCCTCTGTGTCTGTCCGTCCGTCCGTATGTCACAGACATTTTATTCCCAGACTATTAGTACTATACATGTGAAACTTAATAGGTAGATGTAATCTTTGAACCGTTTTCAGATTTTATGAAAAAAAAAAACTAAGGGGGCTCCCCATACATGAAACTGGAACTAAAAATATTTTTATCATCAAATCAATACGTGTATGGTATTTATAAACAGGTCTTTTAAATTGACATTGAGGTTTCTAAAAGCACAACCACTTTTTTCTTAAAGTCAATCGCTTAAAAATACTTCCAAAGTGGTATTTTTTTTATTTTCGATATTTTCTCGCCTTTTAAACCTTCCTTGTAAGAGAGCAAACAGGATACAAAAAGAATTGATGAAATCGGTCCACCCGTTTTCTAGTTTTAGCGCGACTAACGAACAGCAATTGATTTTTATCTGACTTCAAAAAAAGGTGAAGGTTCTCAGTTCGTCTTAAAATTTTTGTCTTTATTACGTTTTAGACACCGCCTTTCGATATTTAAGTTATTTTTCACTTGATATGAAAATACCCAAATCGCTAAAGGTGTGCCTATAATATTTGAAGAGTTCTCTCGATTTCTCAAGGTTTACATTATCAGATCCTGACTTCATGACAATGGGACCAACCTCTCAAACAAAAAAAAAGTCCAGCCGTTGTCGAGTAATCGGGGAACAACCATAAAAAAAAAAATATATAATTATTTCTATTTAAATACAAGCAAGCACAATCGCAAGCGCCCTATGTTATTTTATTTATTTTTACCTTATAGGTATACAAACTAACTGAACGGCATTCAAACTATAATTTGAACGTAAGAAATATAATAACAATTTGTAATATTTGATAATATGTGTACAAATATTATCAACTAAATAAAAAGAAATCGGTTATCAGCATATTTATATTATTTTCAAAGCCACCGTACTCCACATTGCCTGTTACAGTCAGACATACACGAGTGATTCTATAAGGGTTCCGTTTTACAGTACGAACGTTCGGATCCACAATCACTAAAAAGAATACATAAAATAATCAACAGTACGCAGTATACTTCAAGCACTATCCCTGACAAAAAGATAACTTATCCCTACATACGACTCTGCGACTCACATTCCGTCTGCAAGTACCCTTAGCCCAATATTCTGCCATGTCTGGTTTTGTATATGACAGGACCTTCACGATATTTTACGAATTTTTATGTGTGACAACGAATTTCCTTTTGAATGTGTGTTATGCTTTTTTGTGTCGGGATATACCTAGAGAATTTAAGTCCTGTGACGTAGGAGTATTTTTGCTACGTACCAGGGTAAAAAAATAGGTCAAGTGCGAGTCAGACTCGCCCATGAAGGGTTCCGTAGTAACTATAATAATATAATATAATATATATATTTACTAGTACTCACGCCGGGCTTCGCTCTCGTGGATTCTATCATGGAAAAAACATAACTCTCCTTTTTTGCAGTCGCGTAAAAAGTAGCCTATAACCTTCCTTAAGCTTCAAGCTACTTCCATACCAAATTTCATCCAAATCCACCCTGTACTTTCGAAGATTAGCGCGTTCAAGCAAACAAACAAACAAACAAACAAACAAACAAACAAACAAACAAACAAACAAACTAACAAACTTTTCCGCTTTATAATATTAGTATAGATTTGACAAATTAAACCTTACAAATTTCTTAAAACTAGCTTATTTACATTTTTTACAACTACGCCAAATAACTTTGTTTTTCATAGTGTTTGTATGAATGATAAAGTTATATTTGCGGTTTTAGAAAATATGCTGTATCTCAAAAACTGCTGACCCGATCTCGTTCAAACCAATTAAGATCTACAGACATATTTTTTTTTTTATTTTTTACTCCATTATTATAGAAGTTAGAGGGGACACACGTTTTACCACTTTGGAAGCGTATATCTTTTTAACGATTAACTTAATGAAAAAGTGGTTTTAGAAACCTCAATATCATTTTTAAAGACCTGTCTACATATACCACACACGCATAGGTATCATGAAAAAAAATATTTTCAGTTTTAGTTCCATGTATGGAAAGCCCCCCTTTATTTTAATTTTTTTTAAGTTGTTTCTTAAAATCAGAAAGCGGTTTGGAGAATACATCTACCTACCAAGTTTCACATCTATATTCTTAATAGTTTCGGAATAAAATGGCTGTGACATACGGACGGACGGATGGACGGACAGACATGACGAAACTATAAGGGTTCCGTTTTTTGCCATACGGCTACGGAACCCTAAAAATAGATTTTAAGAAACTAGTTTTTATACCTATGTTTTGGAATGCCGTCCCACCGGACAGTGAAAGTAAAGGAACAAAAAGTGCACCTGTATTTTGCACTCACACTTTTGCACTATAATATCTCCTGACCTCCACTGAGATTGGCCGCTGGGGTCGAAATAGGTCTGGAAGACTATTGATTGAATACCTAATCGCTTTTCATATATTCTTGTTCAAATTATAACACCAACGTTATATTGGCCAGTTGGCCAGTGTATCTCGTTATAAACTAAGAAAAGTATCAACTCATTGTAAATCAAAACACAAATCCTCCTTTCCCTTCACAGCATGATGAAACATTTCTATCAATCTACTTTTGTTTTGATAAACTTCAAGAGACGTTGACCTCTGATTAATTTCAGTGTTCGCCCTCATCTAATTCAAACTTACGTAAAAGTGTTGCTAATAACTAATTTGGGTAATTAATATCGTTATTTCATTTCACCAATCAGCAGTTTACCCGAACTGGATAATTTGTCCGCTAATTTTGTGTCAGTTTGCCTGAATCCAGGAGTGCAAATCGAAATACGTTGGTGGGTCACCTAGTCACCCGCGCGCTGCGTTTGGGCGGCCTTAAAATTGTTTAGCCATCGTAGTTGGGCTGCACAGCAAGTTAATTCCTCATTAAGTCCGCCTTTGTACATTTTGTGTTGCATAAAGTATTAATAAATAAATAATTTATTTTCCCACAAATAATATTTATACAACGTGTAACGGAAAGGGTATATACATACCAAGGGCACGGCTTCTTTGGGTGATATCAAACGATATTGGAAGGGTTTTTTTAATCCTATCTCTACATGTTCGGAAGTAATGAAAATTTTTAATACATTGATACCAGAAACCGAACTTTTAAAATTGAAATAAGCACATCACAGAAGAGATTTATCATGATATTTGCAAGTAACGTGGAAAGTTATGGACCTACGTAGTGCGGTGACACGATTGTTATGATTTCAATTTAAGAAACTTACGAAACCGAAAATTTGGTATCAATTTTTAGAGTATTTTATTTTGAGTTGAAACCCTTCCACTATCGTTTGATATCATCCAAAGAAGCCGTGCCCTTAGTATGTATATACCCTTTCCGTTACACGTTGTATAAAAAAAAAATAGTTTCGGAGGATCATCTATTTCTATTTTATTTTAAGGTCTGTTTCTTTTTTTTTGTTAAATGTAAATATATATTTGTTAAATAATGTAATTTTAATTTAATAATAATTTATTTGCACAGTAAAGTGAAAACATATCATATAACATATATATAAATAACATGGACCCAACTAGCACAAATGGGCTGCATTAGGGCTTTGGAGCGTATCCGATTATTACTTATGGTAATAGACGTAAGCGCTAGAGCGTTTACTACAGACTTAAAGCAGCCGCTTTAGCGCTATTTGGGCGCCATTTTATGCAACCTAAAGTTCCATTTAACCTGCACAACGGTTGCATAAAGGTTCCTTATTAGCTATAACGATTTATTAACGCTATACTAAAGCTCTCGTAGCGCTAATTTTGAATGATTTTGAACTACTTTGAATGAATGAATTGATTATAGTTCTTTATTGTATATCTTCAGTTGACATTATTTGTAATAGTTTGGTAAAGTGTTTTCGTCGCCATCATAAAAATAAAACAAAAAGAAGTAAAAGTTTGTATTCTGTATTAGCAAGATATGTAAAGATACTTAAAACGCTGTCCAGTTTACTGTAGATATATAAGATAATTTTCGAGTAATTTTAACGCGCTTTTATGATATTTAAAAAATTAACAAAAGATATGTGATATTTTTTATTGGTTATACAGAATAAATTTTATTTCCGTATTTTAACGTGTCGATAACTTACTATTCGCAAGTGGCCGATTGTTTACCGGTACATTTAATGCACATTTAACTGAAAAACCAATGTATATCAACTCAATTTTGCAAGTGAATTATAAGTTTTCTTAAAAAATCATGGCGTCATTGTAATGTAGTCATAACCTGCAGCTTTAGCTCTAATAACTCCCTTTTGAGAATCATAGCGCTAATTTTCACCCTTCTAACGCTTCCAGTGATTTTTGTTCCCCCCTACTCACAGCCACAAAAAGCTCCTATTTTCCTGTTTTTGAGGTTATAATATCTAGTTACGTACTTATTCGTTTAGCATCCATTTTTATTAAATGTTTTATAATAGTTACAAAAGCGGCTGTAAAATGGCGAATGAATTGAGCCTGCAAGGAATGACTATTGCTACTAAAGGCCTTAGTTACACTGATGATTTTTTGTAACTATAGTATGCATAAGAGTTTCTATTATTTCTATAATGAAACTTATAGTAGTATAATAGTGGTTACTATAACTATAACCTATAAAAGTTACAATGGAAACCACTGTGCAGCTGTGAGTGGCAGAATGACCTTCGTAACTCTCATATAAAGGTGTAAGTGGTAAATGAATTTTACCGTGGACTACTGTGAAGGCTTTTTTTTTTTTTTTTTACGTGGTAAAATTATCAAATAAGTCCTCCCACTCCGGGCAGGGTGGGAGGGACTGTCAGACTTTTACTGACTAAAATCCACGGTGTTCCTTCAATAACCCTTTACATACCGGGGCCACGGTAACGGGATGAGTCCCACGACCCCGGCGGGCTTCGGCCCTCTGCAGAGGGGGCCTCGTCATGTTGCTGACGCTCTTTGAGGCGCGCGTGGAACACGACGCGCCGTCGACCCGGGCATGGTCCATGGTCGGACAGCGAGTTGCCCTTTACTCGCTGTCCGCATGCCCGCGCCTACGGTGGCCGGAGATCGTCGGCCGACGTCCGACGCCGTGGGCGTCTACCACTGCGGCTGGGCTGGAGGGAGGACGCCATCCTCTCCCTCACGCGGCCCGCCTCCTCCTTCGGAAGCATGACTGCTTCGCAGAAGGAGGCGACCGCTTCCCACTCCCTCTCGCCCCGCAGCATGGCCTCGACCAATGCCGGGCGCGAGAGGTCTCCGCCTATCGCCGCCGTGAGGACACGTCGGTGCTCTGCCCAGGCGGGGCAGTCTTGCACCTTGTGCTTTACGGTGTCCTCAGGGCGACCCTCGCAGTGGTGACACCCAGGCGTTTCCTCCTTTCCCATCAGACACAGGTACCTCCCGAAACTTCCGTGTCCGGTGAGGACCTGCGTCATGCGGTAGGTCAGGACGCCGTGACGCCGATCTAGCCACTCCTCAAAGAGGGGGGGGGGGGGTATATTTACTTTTTGAACCCTTAAACTGCTGTTACATTGTTTTGTTATACACAGTAAGTATATTTGGAGACTCTAGCACCCTTGCTAAGTTGACGATACAACTTGTATTAAAGGTGCTAAGCCTTTTGCGATGCCTTGTTTAAAAATTGTTAAATCTATTTGTTAATTGTCTAATGGCTACATAATTCCTGTAATTGACACAAGCATTATTTAACTTAGAGGGGTTAACAAGATTGCTAGTAATGTGAATTCTACCCACATTGTTAGTTTTCTTAATATAAAAAACTAAAAATATAATGCATGATGTGGTCACCTGTCAATCTTAAAAAACCTGCTTATGTATTGTTTTAGTTTTCATGGTGTATTCTCTGTTGGAGGTCCAAAAAAAATGGATTTTAATGCGCCTGTTTTGACAGTAGTGTGTACATTTAAATTATCATACTACTGGGTCCTTAAGAGTTTAAATCGGTCCTATTCGTATAAGTGTCTATCTGCGATTTCAAAATACCAAAGTGTGACATTCATTAGTGCTTATAGTTATTTCTTCTTAATCATACACTCTTGGCTTAGCGGAGTGGTGTTGATAGTGGTGCTATTATAGTTATTTGCACGATACTAAAACACAAACAAACATTTTCAAACTTTTGTCTGTCATTCTGTTCGTCCGGGCTAATCTCTGGAACGGCTGCATAGATTTAATGGAACTTTCGCCGTAAAACAAAGTAGGTTATTGAGTTGCATGCTTCTTTTTATTTTGGAATCACTACGGGATTAGATTTACGGGGTCGAAGTCGCGGGAACAGCTAGTATTGAATAAAATCTTAAATTACGTTCTTTAACTCTTTAAAAGCCCCACAGAGATCACATTTAACGTCAATTTCCACGCTAAACCCGATATCGTAGATGCCAGCGTTGTTGCTAATCATTCAGTAATGCCAGCCTCTTAGATAGCGGTGCGCGTGCAAATTTGTTAATCGTGATTTAAGTAGCTTTTAGAACAGCCTCTTATCGTACAAACTTGCTTACCACCCGACACCTAACACTGCCTTTCCATCATGCCAGAGGTAGTTAAGCGATAAAGCTTAACAGTTTTCTACTTAGCTTGCCATTCTGCAATGAGATTCTGTAAATATTTCACTTTAAAAAGTCATGAGATGTGTTGAAAATTGTCAGTTGCTTTAAATATATTTTTTTAACGGATTATTCTTTGACACCGTCATGTGTCACTCTATCTAAAGCTAGGGTTTTATAGTTCCATCCAAATCTCTCCCCTGTAGTATTCACAGTGAAATAACAAAAAAATTTGATGTTTCGGTTGCGTTTGGCCATCATCTCACCAGTAAGCTATGATGTGGTCGAAGATGATGCTCATTTGCCTTTAACACGTTCGCTGACAGTGAGCACTTACCCTGACACCACATTACGACAGTAGAATTATCCATGACGTACTCTTAAAAATAAGTGGCCCGTCCCTCGACGTACTGCCATAACGCGCTATTTTAATTTCCCGCCTAACGTCGTACTGTCAGCGAACGTGTTAAGCAACCTAGTCACTTTCGACTTAAATAATCTAAGGTTATAGCTATCAGGAAATACAAACTCGAGCAGGGAACTACACTCTTTAGCTGTAAGCACAATTAAAGTATTCCCAAAGCGTATTATGTTAGAAGATTTTCACAATATTACTTCAATAGATGCTAGAGATTAACAGTCACTTCATGTTAACTTAAGTTACTAAGTTTTAACGGTGTTCAGTTGCAGAATATACAAGCCATGGGCTGCAGCGACATGTACTTACTTAGTTCCTCCACTATAAGTCGACCTATGGGAAGGCTAAGTTCACACTATAATGTTGTGTCGTGTTGACTTCTGGCGCAGTTGACTATCTACAAAGCTGGTTCAGGCTATTATTAATTTAATAAATATTTTTATATTTATTTTTACTTTAATGTTTTTGTAAAATTATGTGTTGCTGTGCTTTTGTATGTTGTGTTTTGTCTTCGCCTATAAATGTCTGATCTGTCTGTCAATCAGTCATCAGCATCGACGGGGATGACAAAGCATTGACTAGTGGAATTGCGGGAATGTTTGGATGAGAATGTCTGTTCTAACTTAACGTAATGCAAGGGCAGCTGAAAGAGCCGGGTGTGTTTTTAGTCAGTGGAAGTCTGAAACTTCTTTACGCCTGCACCCTAAGTGGATGGAAAATTGGTGGTGTCTGTCTGACCCCTCAGGCTATCCTATGGATATTCTTCGGCATGGTGTCGGCTGACGAGTCCATGCGGATATCTACCCCGGGAAGAACAACTAAAAACTAGATCAGGCCAAAAGGCGCATCGGCAACGAGAAACTGGTCGAGACAAGGCACCAGAGCCTAGAACATCGACGACATGTTGCAAGCCTATCAGTTTTCTATGGGTTACATTTTGGAGAGTGTGCGATGGAATTGCAGAGTCTTATTTCACCAAGCCCGTTCCATCATACAGGCCGTTTGACAGGCCCGTTGGTAAAGTGGTCAGTGCCCCTGACTGCTATGCGCAAGGTCGTGGGTTCGATTCCCACCTAGGACAAATGTTTTTGTGATGAGCACGATCATTTGTTCTTTGTCTGGGTGTAATTTATCTATAATATGTATGTATTTAGAAATATATATGTATGTTTATCAGTTGTCTAGTACTCATACCACAAGCTCTGCTTAGTTTGGGACTAGATGGCGTTGTGTGAAAGTTGTGGAATTATTATTATTCCATTTATTTAATATATGAACATATAAATTACATTTTTAAATATTAATATAAAAAATAAAAACATTTAAAAATATAAAAAATAGTAGCCCACCGGTATCGGGAACAGGGTCCAAGCTACCGGTGGTCAGGGCTCCATAGAGAGGAACCTCCTCACAATACGCGCCGTTTCCAGGAGTACTGCTTTCTGGATCAAGCCCTTGATCCAGCTGCCCAACGAGAGCCTCCTTAGATGTTGGTCGAGGCTCTTGGCTATTATACCATTGGCTGTGACGACTATCGGCACAATGATTGCTGTCTCCACATCCCACATGTCGACAACCTCGCGTGCCAGGTCAAGATACTTATTTTTTTTATCTATCTCAGCTTTCACGAGGTTCTCGTCATGGGGGACTGCTATATCAACAATCATTGTGCGACGCTCTAATCGGTCTATCACCACTATGTCAGGCTTATTGGCAACAATAGTCCTGTCAGTGATGATAGACCGATCCCAGTATAGTGTAATATTGCCATTATCGAGAACTGGGTCGGGCACATACCTATAGTATGGTACTTCTGATTCCACAAGATTGTATTTAAGAGCAAGTTGCTGGTGAATAGTCCTGGCTACGAGGTTGTGTCTATGCAAATATTCTCCGTTAGCCAGACGAGAACAACCGGAGATAATGTGACGAATGGATTCTCCCGGTTTGTGACATGCCCGACATATGTCTACCGTACCATCCTTCACAATATATTTCCGATAGTTATTCGTCATCATAACTTCGTCCATAATCGCACAGACAAAACCTTCGGTTTCCCCGAAGAGGTCACCAAAACGTAGCCAGGCTACGGACGCTAATAAATCTACTTCAGACCCATGAAGGGCTCGGTAATAGCGTCCGTGAAGCTCCTTGCTCTGCCATACTTCTCTGCGGTCATTAGTATCTAATACTACAGGTTTGCGCCAATTCTCGTTACCTAAGGAGAGCGGGGTGAGGCCTTTGTCCACCACTACCACATCCCGATGCATACCCACGTCAGCTTTTAGGAAATATTCCCTAAGGCTGCATACCTCGCGGTTATGCAGGGTCTTTGTATTTAAAAAACCACGACCACCGCATTTCCGGGGGATATACAGCCTCATCACCGATGAACGTGGGTGATGCATCCGATTTGCAGTCAGCGTTGTGCGGACCCGCCTGTCCAAGGCGTCAAGTTCAGTCTGAGTCCATTTGAGTATGCCAAAAGAATACATCAATACTGGCATAACCCAACCATTGAAGGCACGCACCTTGTTTCCGCCTGATAGAAGACTATTCAGTACTTTATTCAGACGGCCAAAGAAGCGTTCCTTCAATGACTGTTTAACATAAGCAGTATTGATGCCTAGTGCTTCTGACATACCCAAATACTTGTAAGTTTCAGTTGATCCGAGGGATCTTAGGTGTATGGGATCCGAGAGTTGAGTTCCCACGGATTCCATAATCTCTCCTCGCTTTACATGCATGACCGCACACTTGTCCACCCCAAATTCCATTCCGATGGCGCTACTGAAAGTTTCTGTTACCTTCAGTAGCTCCATCAGTTGCAATTTGCTGGTGGCAAAGATTTTCAAATCATCCATGTAAAGCAAGTGTGATATGACCTGACCACCTCTTCTCAACCGGTAGCCTAGCCCCGAACCCTCCAGCAATGTACTGAGAGGGTTGAGAGCCAGACAAAACCACAGAGGGCTCAGACTGTCGCCTTGAAATATGCCACGCTCAATCCTAATCGGTTCGCTGTTTTCCTGGATCTGTCGACATCCTGGGTAGCAGAGGACCGTCTTCCATTGCCCCATACATGACTCAAGGAAAGTGCGGAGTATTGGATCTATTTTATACAACACCAACACCTTCTTGAGCCATGTATGTGGAACAGAATCATAGGCCTTCTTATAATCTATCCAACATGTCGACAAATCTCTTCGGAAACGACGAACCTGTTGGTTTATGGCAATATCAATGAGGAGCAGCTCCTTGGTACCACGAGACCCGTTCCTACATCCATTCTGAGAAACAGACATAATTGAATTTACATCAATATGATTATTAATTTTAGTTCTCAGGATGGACGTAAGAACTTTATAGACCGTCGGAAGGCACGTGATCGGTCTATAATTTTTAGGTTCCGTAGTACTGCCTGATTTATGGAGCAGGTGGGTTATTCCTGTAGTTAAGAATTGGGGTAGGGATCCTGACTCTAGGGCAGACTGGAACTGAAATGCCAAGCGAGCGTGCGATCTTTGGAACCATTTAAGCCAAAAATTGTGCAGCCCGTCCGGTCCTGGGGATTTCCAGTTAGATAACGGACGGACTGCACGGGTTACATCTTGGGGGCTGATCGTGATTGCCCCCATTTCTGGTAAAAGATCGCACGTGCGCCTGATTTCCCGCATCCAGTCACCCTCAGTGTGACTGACAGGAGCTGACCAGATGCTGCGCCAGAACGAACACATGGCGTCATCATCCGGTAAGCACGTATCAGTCACACCTTGGTCAGGTCGCTCCCAGGTCCTATAAACCCACCTTTCATTGGTTTGGAATGTGCGATTCTGAGTGTATCGCTCCACCCGCCGCTTATATCTGCGAATTCTATTTGCCCACGCATAGACTTTCTGCTTCAGGAAGTCGATGCGCTCTGTGACGCAGGTCAGATAATCCCGAGGACTTATATCAGTCCCCGCGAACGCCCGCCTCACAAAGCGCATCACTCTAGGGCGAGTGTTGCCCTGTCTGAAGCAGATAAGTTTGCCAATGAGTGCTCTAGCCCCAGCGATACGACGTTCGATCCTGCACTGCCAAGCTGGTACAGCTAGTCGAATAGCACTGTTAGTCTTTGGAAACTTGACATGAGCTACCCGACATGCTGCAACAGCGGCACAGTACAGGATCGAATGGGTATCGGTGAGGTCTTCGCTATTGTCAAAATAATTTGACAACAGTGAATCTAGAGCACACACTAGCGCCCTATTTTTCTTATGCATGGGCAAACGAGGCAGACGAGGTCTCAGCTCGGGTGGTGTGGAGCGATACTCCCGTAATGCACACTCCAAAGCACTCCTCAATCGTTCACTGCACTGGGTACTCACGCATGTAGCCCGGTCCTCATCATCTTCACCGACGTGGTCGGGTCGCGGTGAAATACTAGGTTGTAGTTGCACCGCAGCCTGTGGTGAAGCAGATGAGACACGACTGCACCGTGATTCGAGGCGAAGTCTATCAAGTACGACGTCATCCAACATACGGTTACGCTGGATGACCCGCACCTGATCCGACAGTCGTTGAGCCGAAACGTTGAGAGCTGGTTCAAGTACCTGAAACAGAGAGAGCATCCGACCACGGTACGCAGTCAGGTTAGTTCCCCCCTCTGTAGCCCCAAAGTATGAGCGCATGACATTTTCATTGATGGAATTTGTCCATCGCATGCGCTGCACACTTCCACCGGCAGCGGGGACCCTATCAGAGGCCGGAGGGCCTCGAAGTCCGAAGCTGGCCGGAGGGCGGCCTCTTCCTCGCCGACGCGCAGGTGGTGGTGTCGTCGGCGGCGAGAAGTATTCGTCGCTCGAGCTCGACGCAACTGCAGCGGCCGGAGTCTCTTCACTCACGGCTGGAGCTGGTCCCGGCGGCTGCGAGGCGGAGCTGAGCGACGATTCCGCAGGTCTTGGTTGTGTGTTCAGAATCAATCTTGCCCGGTTCCTTGTCAACATTTTGATTTTTCCATTTAAAGTTTTTTGTATTTATTCTTCTATTTATTCATGTACTTCATTGATGTACTTATAGATTTTTTTTTTCACTATTTTTGTTTTGTTGAACATGATAATTGCTGTTTGTATGGCTATTTAATTTATAAATTATATTGAAAAATTCGGAGGAAAAATTTTTTGACATGTTCTTTGACAACCGGGCCACAGATTATTTATTATTATTATTATTATCATCGGACTACAAGACAAACGGCGATGCACCGTCGTTACATGGTGGACATCCCACCCATACGCACGAAACGTTTTGGGATTACTTTCATTGTGCGTATAGCTAAGGAGTAGAATTCCCTGCCTGGAGTTTATGTTTCCTGATAGTTATAATCTGGGAGTCTTTAAGTCAAGAGTGAATAGGTTACTTCTAGGCAAGCGTGCTTCATCTTTGACCACATCATCGCTTAACATCAGGTGAGATTATGGTCAAACGCAAGCCTACCAACTATAAAAAAAAGATTTTATTATCATAAAACAAACATACGTAGCACATAGCGAGCATAGAGCGTAGCACATCTCTGGATAAAAAGCTTTAGCAAGATTAAGGGCAAAGAGATTAGATTTTCGAAATAATGAGAGTCACTCGTAGTGGTCGCGTATTGTAAATATGCTGGGATGTCAGATAAGATGACGGGAGTTTCTTCGTTGCTTGTCAAGTTTTTAAGTTTTATTTACCAACCCGTTAGAGGATTCGCTTAATGAAATTGAAGATATTGTAACTGCTATTAAATATTACAGAGGTGGTCAACCTTTAGAAGCCATTCAAGACTGTTGTCAACATTTTGTCATGGTTAAAACTCCGGATCAGAGTTTCTTGAACACATGCAATCAAAATTGCATCATTAGACGACGAAGAAATTATTGTTAAAACTTTAAATATCATACAAGTGAATTGTACAATGTTCGTTTGAGAAATAAAGATTCTTAAAACCTAAAACTAAGTTTCAGTGATTCGTTATATGAAATTTTCAACAGCTCATCGCATCGCTCGGCATGTGTTTAATTTTTGTCATGGCGATTATTTGGTTTCGCAAGCAAAGATGTTATAGAAATTTATTATATTATTTTTATTATAATCTAAGAAAGTAGCATCATTTTCTTGTGTGTTTTGTCGGCAGCTTTCATTTCATTGTGCTACGTTACCTACCTATGCTACCTACAGTTAAAATAACATTCCACATTTGCGTAAGCACATAATTGAAGCGACATAAATAACTATTACGTGTATTAGCAACAGTTCCACAACAAAACACTGCGGTGTGCACCGTATCTCAGATCATTAACACAAACTTTGTCACCCTGAAGCGACATGCATCTAATTTACGGCCTCCAGTGTAATTTGTCACTTACTGTCACCGATATCAATGTTGTGACTTGCTGTTTAAAACTACAGTGTAGGATAGCGTGGGGCTAAAAGAACCGCGGGTAAATAGTTTCACCAACGTTGATACATTTTATTTGACCTTATTGATGGTAAAAAGGTCTTTAGGCAAATGTTGCTGCCGACAGTGTTATCTGAGGTTCGAATCAGGTATAGTTTTATTCAAGTTTTACTATATGCAATTTCGATATATTTTGTTAGACGGTAAAGTGCTTGTGTCACATGGGTTTTAAACATATAAGTTGCGTGGGTGTACTATAGGTACAGTTCATCCTATTGGAAAATAAAGAACAGGTACGATATTATTTTTATGTACATTTTTAGGGTTCCGTACCATAAACTAGAAAACGTATTTCTTAACGGCTTGATTAATGTTCGTCCTTTCTCTACCAATTTACCCAATATTCGGACAGTTATAGGCTTTTGCATGTATGAATAATATTGACCGATGAGCAAGTGGTTTAACAAAGCAGCATATCTAGCCGTTTACCGTACAAAGGAACTCAACCGCTTTTCCGAACACGTGCTTACATCAAAGCGACCAAACTGTTCACGTTATTCTGCTACAAATAATTCAATAAATTGTTTTGTTTGAGCTTAGAGTTTCGTCTGTTTGTGGTTTTGTCTAGTATTTCCTCTGATAAGTAACAATAAACTGGCGGAGACTTGTTTCAGTAAATTACTAGCTTCGGCCCTGGTTTTGCTCGGGTGAAAAGTTATTTTCATGTCATTCTCTGAGGTTGTATCTTCATATAAGTTCATAGTACCCATTATGAGAGCCCTGACACCCATAACACAAGTCAATCTTAGCTTGAGTTTCAGTGGGTTTATAACTCAGTGTAAATCTAAAATGGATCAGTTTTTTTATTAGTAAGTAGTGACTGTACTTCATGTAAATTGTCAAACTATAAATAAAAATTATGTTGTATTATACCAATCAACTTATTTAAGTAGTAAGGAACTCTAGAGAAAAATCTTGCAACAAAATTACCAGGTAACAAGTTCGTTTAAATTAAAATGGTGTTCCTACAACCGAGTCATGTTAATAATGTTCCTATTTTCAAGATAAATTACTAGCATAGTGTTCTCTTGGCTATCACTAGTTTTGTAATTGGTATTACAAGGTGCATTTTGTTTTTTGGGTGTAAAAATCACCAAATCACTCCTCCCGCCGTGGAAGCGGAAGGCAGTGTCAGACAGGCGTTCCGTGGCCGCGGTATCTCGTTAGAACATTCCCGCAACCCCGTAAGGCAATGGGCCTATAGGGCCCCGTCAATGCTGCTGACAGCTCTTCGCCGTCGACTCAGTGGACTACGGTGGCCGAAGATCAGCTCGTGATCCCTGACGCCTGGGACGTCTCCCGCGGCGGCTGGGGCGTGAGGAAGAAAACACAATGTCCATAAGGTGGCAGTGTGGTCCATTTAAAATAGATATTAATTTATGCGTTACGTGAACAGAATTGGGAGAGACATACCTTTGGATGGAGTATATTATAGGTACTACTCATAATACAAGAGTGCTAATAGTGGAAGCAGAGTTTTCATAAACCCCTTTCTATGACTTTTTATTTATATACCTATAGTATATACTATATTTGGTATGTATTATGATAAATATGTGTGTAAGTTTATAATATTTATCTATACATATAATTGTAATAAGACTTTTACGTTGAATATATTATGTACTTAGGTTTTTTTTTATGCACCTGCCATGTTGTCTCTTCACCACCCATGGTTGACTGGTAGAGAATGCCTCTGGCATTAAGTCCGCCTTTGTACATTTTCTGTTGCATAAAGTTCTAATAAATAAATACAGCTTATTTCAAAAGCAATTTCATCCAGTTGACCAGACAAATAAATAAAAACAAACAACTAGGATACCGTACAGGACACCGTAGAGCACACGGTGCAAGACTGCCCCGCCTGGGCAGAGCACCGACGTATCCTCACGGCGGCGATAGGCGGAGACCTCTTGCGCCCGGCATTGGTCGAGGCCATGCTGCGGGGCGAGAGGGAGTGGGAAGCGGTCGCCTTCTTCTGCGAAGCAGTCATGCTTGCGAAGGAGGAGGCGGGCCGCGTGAGGGAGAGGATGGCATCCTCCCTCCAGCCCAGCCGCAGTGGTAGACGCCCACGGCGTCGGACGTCGGCCGACGATCTCCGGCCACTGTAGGCGCGGGCAAGCGGACAGCGAGTAAGGGGCAACTCGCTGTCCGACCATGGACTATGCCCGGGTCGATGGCGCGTTGTGTTCCACGCGCGCCTCAAAGAGCTTCAGCAACATGACGAGGCCCCCTCTGCAGAGGGCCGAAGCCTGCCGGGGTCGTGGGACTTATCCCATTACCGTGACCCCGGTACGTAAAGAGTAATTGAAGGAACACCGTGGATTTTAGTCAGTAAAAGTCTGACAGTCCCTCCCACCCTGCCCGGGTGGGAGGACTTATTTGATAATTTTACCACGTTAAAATAAAAAAAAATAAAAAAAAAACAAACGTATTGTAAGGTGTACAATAAAGTATATATAAATATTATATATATATATAAATAGTATATATAATAATAAATAACCAACTTACAAAATCTGGGCTACCAATGAGAAATTTCTATTAGAAAAACGCATTACCCGACTCGGGAATTGAACCCGTCACCTCTATCACCAGTCGCGTATGCGACCACTAGAATAACGAGGTATTTTTTTCAGTTATTACGTAAGACTAGCAGCTCTCTTCGCTCGCCCCAGGGTAAAGGAAATCTATAGGGACTTCAATGTAAAAACATTGGCCAAGTGCGAGTCAGACTCGGCCATGAAGGGTTCCGTAGTAACTACGCCAAATAACTTTGTTTTTCATAGTGTTTGTATGAATTACAAAGTTATATTTGTGGTTTTAGAAAATATGCTATATCTCAAAAACTCCTGACCCGATCTCGTTCAAACTAATTTTTCTTGAAAGTATACATTAAGATCTACAGTATATATTTTAAGTAATGGGCTGCATTAGGGCTTTGGAGCGTATCCGATTATTACTTATGGTAATAGACGTAAGCGCTAGAGCGTCTACTACAGACTTAAAGCAGCCGCTTTAGCGCTATTTGGCCGCCATTTTATGCAACCTAAAGTTCCATTTAACCTGCACAACGGTTGCATAAAGGTTCCTTAATAGCTATAACGATTTATTAACGCTATATTAAAGCTCTCGTAGCGCTACTTTTGAATGATTTTTAACTACTTTGAACGAATGAATTGATTATAGTTCTTTATTGTATATCTTCAGTTGACATTATTTGTAATATTTTGGTAAAGTGTTTTCGTCGCCATCATGAAAATAAAACAAAAAGAAGTAAAAGTTTGTATTCTGTATTAGCAAGATATATAAAGATACTTAAAACGCTGTCCAGTTTACTATAGATATATAAGATAATTTTCGAGTAATTTTAACGCGCTTTTATGATATTTAAAAAATTAACAAAAGATATGTGATATTTTTTATTTATTATACAGAATAAATTTTATTTCCGTATTTTTACGTGTCGATAACTTACTATTCGCAAGTGGCCGATTGTTTACCGGTACATTTAATGCACATTTAACTGAAAAACCAATGTATATCAACTCAATTTTGCAAGTGAATTCTAAGTTTTCTTAAAAAATCATAGCGTCATTGTAATGTAGTTATAACCAGCAGTTTTAGCTCTAATAACTCCCTTTTGAGAATCATAGCGCTAATTTTCACCCTTCTAACGCTTCCAGTGATTTTTGTTCCCCTAGTGCAACTCACAGCCACAAAAAGCTCCTATTTTCCTGTTTTAGAGGTTATAAGATCTAGTTACGTACTTATTCGTTCAGCATCCATTTATATTAAATGTTTTATAATAGTTACAAAAGCGGCTGTAAAATGGACGATGAAAACGAATGGATTGAGCCTGCAAGGAATGACTATTGCTACTAAAGGCCTTAATTACACTGATGATTTTTTTGTAACTATAGTATGCATAAGAGTTTCTATTATTTCTATAATGAAACTTATAGTAGTATAATAGTGGTTACTATAACTATAACCTATACAAGTTACAATGGAAACCACTGTGCAGCTGTGAGTGGCAGAATGACCTTCGTAACTCTCATATAAAGGTGTAAGTGGTAAATGAGTTCTACCGTGGACTACTGTAAAGGCTAGGGTAGTATTTGATTCAGCTTTAGCACCTTAAGTAACTTTTATAGCTATAGACTTTACGGATGCAGATATGCAACTTTGAACTGCTTTTTGAACTCTTAAACCGCTATTTTACTGCCCAAAGTAACAAAATAGGCTGCTATTTCCACTAATGTGCTCGTTGGGGTATATCTTACAAGATATACGCTTCCATAGTGGTAAAACGACTGATCTTTCACTACCGGTCTACCAGACGCACGGCTGGGTACCACCCACACTTGGTTAATATACCGTCTTGTCGTACCAAGCGCTTCTCTTCCACATTTATTGTGCGCACAGCCAAGCTGTGGAATTCTCTGCCGGCTTCTGTGTTCCCTGCCACTTATGACCTTTTAGTCTTTAAAGCACGAGTAAATAGGCATCTTCTGGGCTCGCTCGTCCCATCTTAGACCTCATCTATCGCTTACCATCAGGCGAGATCGAGGTCAAGGGTGGGCCCATCGGTAATAAAAAAAAAAAAAATTATGAAATATTGGTTGTAGAAACCTCAATGTCATTTTAAAGACCTTTTTGTGTAAAAAAAAATCAGTTTCATGAATGAGAGCCCCCCCTTAATTTTAAATATTTTTCAATGTTTTTCTTAAAATCGGAAAGCAGTTTACAGAATACATCTACCTACCAAGTTTCACATGTATAGTCCTAATAGTTTCGGAATAAAATGGCTGTGACATACGGACGGACGGACAGACAAACATGACGAAACTATAAGGGTTCCGTTTTTGCCATTCGGCTACGGAACCCTAAAAAATGGCATGGAGTGCATAAGCGCCAATAGGTTAATGGCTGAGATAACGGACTTGTGATCGAGAGGACGCGGGTTCGAACCCTACCAATTACACTATTGCCGTGAACACACTCCGGACACAAGCAAACTTAGTTGGAGGCTTAAAAAGATTACTAGTAATGTGAATTCTAATTAAATTGCGAGTAAACATAAAAAAACTACTTTCTTGAATTTGTTTTACAACTGTCCCATTAAAATATGTAGCTGCCCAAATAAACGCCACAAAGATAACATATTTTTGATACTCCACAAACAAATCCTAAGCAAATAACACTAGTATTGCCGGGTAACTGAGTACCATTTCCTTTTGAAATATCGAGCTTATCCCGAGTATGTGAGGCATGATTAACTTTTGGAGTCAGGGTTGACTCCAACGCGATATTTTTGGGTGCATCACAAAGAAACAAATGTCAGTCGATCTTCAACATCAGTGTATAGATGAGTGTCCATCTTGACATAAGTCTATAGATGAGTGTCCATCTTGACATATCGAAATTCCTCCATACCTCGGAGATAACGTTAAGCCTTTGTCAAAGATAGATAGATAGATAGATAGAATACTCTTTATTGTACACCAATAATTTAAACAAACACTTGATTTACAATAATGCAAAAAATGGTTACAATGGCGGTCTTACCGCTGATAGCGATATCTTCCAGACAACCTTTGGATGGACTTTAAGAACATAAAACAAAGAGGGGAGGGGAAAGTCAGTGTACTTACTTAAAATATATAACATACACAAAAAGTAACTAAAGTAGTTAATATAATTATATATATATATAGGTATATATAATACAATACATAAATAAGTATAAATAAATATATGTGTTTCATATATATAAATATGTCATAAGGAAAGAAATACAAGGTAAAATCATAGGAGTGTATAAAAATGATTGACAACAGAGCTTTTAAAAGCAGCAAGTGACTGCGCTTGTCTAACTGACAACGGCAATGCGTTCCACAGACGAGTAGCCTGCACCGTATACGATGAATCATAAAATTTTGTGGAATGCGCAGGCATTGAAAGCCGGGATCAACGGCTAAAGGTGGAAACACACTATTGAAACGCCACGCGACCCGACAAAACCCGATGCGTGTTGAGTTGAACCAAATCGTATTATTTACTATGCCCAGAATCACATTATAAACACCCGATGCGACGAAATGCGCGCAAACGCCAACCGATCCGTGTTTGCCAGATCGACGTGTTACCGGTGGTGGGGGTAAATGCGCCACCCGACGCATCGCATGTAGTGTGTTTCTAGTCCAGCTCCAGACCCGACCTTTCTCAGAAAGCATACACTTTTGTCGCACCCTTTTTTCTTTGCATCTTTTAAAAATGAGAGACGAACAATTAATCTATGACATTTCAATGTATGTATATATTTGATTATTTATTATATTTATTATTTATTTCATGCACTCAATAACGTCTAGTCCTTAGGTCTAGCCATTTTCTTTTACTTGAGTCGTTTAAGTAATATAAATGAACCCAAAATTTGCATCAAATCATCTTCAAAATCTTCATCTGACTCATTATTTAGTAGATCCATGGCACACGACCACACACGTTCACTGCTGTACAGAGCCTGTATTCAGAAATTGCGAGCGTATCGTGGCATCTCGTGTTGGTAATGTGCACGGAGCACATGGGTTGTCGACACATTGTGTCGCGTCACGTTTCAAAAGTGTGTTTCCACCTTTAACGTACCGAGGGTATCTGAAACTGAAAATTTTCTTATAGAAAAACCCAGAAGCATGGTCAGCAATCGTGCTTGCGACGACTTGATCAACGAGGCAGTCAAAAAAGAATTAGAATAAATGAATTTATCGAATCTAAGTTATAGTGATTTTCAAACCATTCGAGTGTTGTCACAAAACTGTGTTTAGTTAGGATATTAAACTAGTTTATCGTACTAGGTGTTCGAATCAAACTTAGTAATTAGAAACGTTTAATGATTCTATGTAACATCTAAATACAACTTCTGTTTTAAGTCAACGCCTTAGTATCTAGACTTGCTGTTGAGCTTCCTAGAGGATTACACCTTTGACATGAAGACACGTATTCAAAGCAGTTTGTGATCGAATTTCTGGGTCCTTACACATCGGCTTAGGTAACAAGATTGGACACAGTTTGACACCCACTTACGTAAGTCAGGTGTAAATGTTCTGTTAGGCTTTGAAGATAGAGAGATGGATAATTATACTTTTTATTGTACACTAACAGAATGAAATAACAACTAAAAGGGGTGTTACAATCGGCGCGGTGCGGCGCTCTTATTGCTAAAAATGTTCTTGTACAGATAATCAATCTTTAGATGGATTTGACACAACAGGAGAAAATAAATACGCAGGTCCATTTTGTTCTATTTACTTATGTATACATGTTTAAAGTAATAAAGACATACTCAATACATATGTGTATAAAAATATATTAAACTTCTTTTTTATTTTATTAAAAATAGGTGCGTGTTTGACCACCATCTCACCTGATGGTAAGTGATGATGTGGTCGAAGATGGAGCACGCTTACCTAAAAGTAACCTATTTTATTATTTAAGAAGATTTGTAGGGCTTTTTACGTCCTTTAGGGTTTCGTACCCAAATAGTAAAAATGGGGCCCTATTACTAAGACTCCGCTGTCTGTCTATCTGTCTGTCACCAGGTTGTATCTCATGAACCATAATAGCTAGACAGTTGATATTCTCACAGATGATGTATTTCAGTTACCGCTATAACAACAAATAAGTACTAAAAACAGAATAAAATAAATATTTAAGGAAACGAAAAAACTCTTAGCGCGCGAGTCCGACACGCACTTGACCGGTTTTATATTATCACTTATTACGTATTGCACCTTCTACGCTATCTCTTCACTACTCATGGCTGACTGGTAGAGAAAGTCTACGTCATTAAGTCCTTCTTTGTAGGTACCCATGTACTCAAGAAGTGTCAGTAAATAAATAAATAAAAGCTGAGACATGTACACAAAATGTGTGGAGAAATATATTATAATAGATGTCTTACCATGTTTTTAAAAGTAGGAATGGTTTGTGCTTGTCTAACTGTTATGCGTAGAGCATTCCACAGCCGTACTACTTGAGCCGCCGACATATCACCAAAGAAATTGATAGAGAGACTTAGTTTCGTTAGCGATTTCCATGACTTCAGCAATTTAGCATGTGTCTTTTAAAAGAACTTGAACTCGAGCTCCACTGTAATTATTTTTTGATACATATATCCCGCGCGACGCTTAAGCACAAAACGTTTTCACAGTATAGATATAATATGGACAGTACAGAAACTAAGCCTAGTTGAGGAAATAATTACCTACGTTCCATTGAAGCAATAGGGTTGTAACTTTTAATGATTTTGGTATTGTTTTTTTTTTCACATTTTTGTTCTGTAGTGATCAATCCATGGAATTTAAATAACTACCTAGCTTACAAATACAATTTAAATAAGTAATCTCATGGCGTCGGTTAATCTCAGCCAAAGATGATTTAAACACGAAAAGCAATTTAATATTAACACACAATAACTTGTTGAACTATAAATCTATAACTTTAATATTACGGCGGCGTAACCTTGATTTATATTTTGTTACAACTATTGCACTATCGGATTTAAATATCCTCATAACCACCGCATTCTAGATTTATAAGTAATAAGATCACGAATTCATTATGATCGCGGACTTATAATTCGATAACGATTATAAGTATAACATTAACAATAAATAAATCATTCTTATATATTATCAGCAGGAAGTTTGAAATACGGTAGCTCCGGTTTTGTTGAAGCCGAGTTCAAACAGCCGTACACAACGCAAAACGCTCGTGGCGTTTTCGGAGATAAATAAAATTTAAACGTGACCACTCATGTTGACGCGGCACGCACTACTGAGAGCACCGTGATCCGCGCTTAGAAGTCTCGTCAGTGCACATGTTTGTGTGAGTGTGCTGTTTCGAGCGTTTGTAGGTAGATTTCGTACTGTCTGTCCATATTTTTATACAGTGAAGTTTTGGGAGTAGCTTCATTGTGCGTACAGCTAAGGAGTGGAATTCCCTGCTGGGGTCTGTTTTTCCTGATAGCTATAACCCGGGAGTGTATAAGTCAAGAAGGAATAGATTACTTCTAGGCAAGTGTGCTCCATCTTCGACCACATCATTGCCTAACATCAGATGAGATGGTGGTCAAATGCGAGCCAATCAATAATAAAACAAAATATTACTGCCGTTCTTACAGTATTATCATTAGCACAAAATGGGCTTTGTTCATGATAATGGTTTGGCTATGGTTTCTTCGGTATTTCCCTTCTATAACCATTCCCATGAATACTCTACTATTAGAACAAATTCTCAGCCTTATACACCATCTACCTCATTACCTTTTGCATTGTCCATAGTTGAGAACATACATAGGGCAGCCCTGACCATTATAAGGGTCGATTCCATTAGTGGCGCTGGTCCAACGTGTCACCTAATTGAATTCCTTGCACGGGCTATTGCGGCCTTAGCCGTGATTAAGACGTGCTGGTTTTAAGCGCAAATTGCTTGTTTATTTCCCCATTGTCGGAACGGGGGTCACCAGGGTTGATTGATGTTTTTGCTATTTTACATTGTTAATTAATTACTTTGTTCTCGTTTTGCAGATAGTTTTATGTGTTCATCACACACAGAAAACTAAATGCAAATAAAGATTCTTTGGTTGTTCTGAACCTTATTTTCGATATGAATTTTTTGATTGTGACCAATTCCAAATGATTACATACGTTTTGGCAAACAACGAATTGTATTAACACTCTATGTTATAGTTACGACAGATATCAACATTTTGTGAATCTCAATAGAAGGAAATTGTCCAATATGTTCCTAAAACAAAGCGAACATGTTACCTCGGACATTTCTAAAAATATTCTGGTTTTATATTACGCTAGCTTCCAGCTGTCGCCTCAGGCTGAAGCTTTTCTTATTTTCGAAGGCAGAAGAATATTGTTTTATTTTATTAAGATATCAAATTATATATCATATGTTATTAAAACGCACAGAGCCTAAAAAAGGGATTTTATCGGCGATCACCATTTTTAAGGAGTTGTAGTGAGCAGCTCGCCTATTTCTATATTTGGGCTTGCATACATACATAATATCTAATGATATTGTTTTACAAATCGTAGACTTGAATAGTTCTATTTTTAGTGTTCCTTACCTCAAAAGGAAAAAAAACGGAACCCTTATAAGATCACTTTGTTGTACGTCTGTCTGTCCGTCTGTATTTCTGTCAAAACCCTTTTTCTCTGGAACGCGTAGAGGTATCAAGCTGAAATTTATATCAAATACTCAAGTCTACTGTCCCTAAGAGTTGTGAAAAAATCAAACTTCTAATCCAACGCAATCAAAAGATACAGTATATAATAATAATAATAATAATTCTTTATAATAATTATTATTTATTGGCATAACAATTTTTACAGACTTTGTGAAGCCCTGTCTACCGAGCTAGGTACACAATACCTGTATTTGGGTAGTCAGTGTCTTCTTCTCAATAACAGGTTGTGCAACTTATATGCATTGAACCAAACTATGTTATTTAAAATTACATTAAATTAAATATAAAACATGAATGGAAATAATTGAAATACATCATTAAAATAAATCATTAAAATAAATAATTACAAATTGACAATAAAATATTACAAATAAAAAAATAGGAAAATTAAAACAATATTTACACAACACAAATTAAAACATAAAAACTCTCGCCTCTCTCCCATGAGGGTAGGCAGCAAAATAAAGTTTATAATTTAGTAAGTCTATAAGGTACATTAGCTAAAAATATATTGAATGTCTGCATAAGTCATTGTTAAGGGTTATTAAGCGCGGATCACGTTGGGATGTTTGATTCTGCGCCATACCAAAGCATAAGTGGCACTTATTCTAATGATAATTGTTTCCGTTAAATCAAAATCTTTTTTAAAAATTGGTGTAAAATTTATTGATTGAACATACATTATTCGAGCTAATTCATTTTTAGTTTTAATTTAAGTTGTTTGCTAATATGGTAATTTGAAATTAGAACATCATTTTGTTATTATTATGTACTATCTACTTATTTACAAAATCTAACATAACTATTATCAGAGACAAGAGAGTTCTCGCAATATGCAAATAGGATGTTATTACCCTAGGAACTTTTTTAAATACAAATATTGCTGCGGTTATAGTCAGCATCATTTCGATCACGAAACGAGCGATGTATCTACGTAAAATTATTTTATCTTAAAAATCCAATTTTAGTTGTAGATAGATAGATAGATATATTCTTTATTGTACACCATAACAGTAACAACAATGGGCGGTCTTATCGCTAAAAGCGATCTTTTACAGACAACCTTTGGATGGATTTGACAGAGAATCAGAAAGGCAATCTTTTAACAAAAAGTCCTTTGAGTATCTGTTGTATTTAGCATGGCTATCTGCTATCGATAATAAGTATGGTGTAATAATTTTCCGATAAACTCCCCTGAAAATAGTTTTGCTACCAATAAAAGTTTTGAGTTTCTACGTAGCCAAACACGCTCTTTCCCTTTTGTTAATCAGTAAGTAGAACTTTGCCCGATACCATTTACTGTTTGAATTTGTTAACCAACTAGTTTATTAAAAGCTCGTGATTCCTTGACGTAAGGGCGTATAAAGTTATTGACACCTCTATTTAAGTTATTTTGTATTGCGGCTTGTCATAACCGCAATACATTTTCAACTTAAATAGAGGTACCAGTACTACAAACTTGGTGTAAAGTTTACAAGTTTCTAACTTAGTAAGAACTTCGTTCGCGTGGAAATTTCACAGGATTAAAAGAAGTCTATGTGTTATTCCAAGTTGAATACCATAGATGTACTGTTATGTCCAAAATGGTCCAACGATGCACTGGTCGAGTCAAAGCTCCAGAGCCTTGAACATCGACGACGAGTTGCAAGTCTATCGGTTTTCTATCGGTTACATTTCGGGGAGTGTGCGATGGAATTACACAATCTAATTCCACCAAGCCCGTTCCATCATCGGACTACGAGACAAACGGCGAAGCGCCATCGTTACATGGTGGACAACCCACCCATACGCTCAAAACGTTTTGGGAATACCTTCATTGTGCGTACGGCTAAGGAGTGGAATTCCCGGCTGGAGTCTGTGTTTCCCGATAGCTATAACCTAGGAGTCTTTAAGTCAAGAGTGAATAGGTTACTTTTAGGTAAGCGTGCTCCATCTTCGACCACATCATCACTTACCATCAGGTGAGATGTTGGTCAAACGCGAACCTATATTTAATAATAAAAAAAAAACATGAAGCCGTATCAATCATTGCATATGATTAAACAGTCAAAAAGTGTGTCTGACATTGAATGTAAAAAATAATTGTGGGGTTTTAGAAACAGATTTTTAAAATTCTTTCTCTAATAGAGAAAAAAAATCTATCTGTTTGTACGCACTTATCTCCGAAATTTCTTGACGGATTTGAATGAAACTTTTTGGTTACATAGCTATTAAGTCTGGGCAACATGTAGTCTTCATACGCGAGTGAAGCCGCGAGCAGAAGCTAGTTTCTAATATTTTTTATACTGTTGTTATACAAAATTTAGACATTTTAATACAAAAAGTTAAGTTAGTTAGATGCGTATAGTCACAGAGCGTTTAATAGAATAACTATAAAAGTTGAAGCAAGCAAGTTAGATCAAAGAGTAACTATTTTCAAATTAGTTAACTACACGAACTTTAGCATACTTCATGAAAGTGTTTTATATGTTCGAGTTGTCTTGGCAAGCGCAGCAGTAGTTCGAAGGTAAGCCTGCACTAGAGGTTGGCTCGCCAACTTTGTCCACCACAATTAACTGGTGAGAATTCATGATCTCTTTAGTTCTGACTAAGAGAAAAAAATTGTGTCGAGTTTGTATATTGTGTTCGTGTCAAGTTCCAATGTGGTGTCGCGTATTTGTCCAAGCACGTCCCTCTGAGACATTCCGGGGGAGTGTTACACCTCGCTTTCAAAGCTAGACTAGAGTAGTTCCTGCAGAGAAGGACCAGCGCCGGTTGAAGGCCTCTTTAAAGAGTATTTTAAAATATACCTGAATCTCTCGGCGCGAGGCTCGAGGGTACGCCGTGTGATTTTAATCAGTTGGAGACGAAACAAGAAGCAAAGTTAGAGTCCATTACCCCCCTTAATTTTAAATATTTTGTTCTTAAAATCGGAAAGCGGTTCACAGAATACATCTACCTACCAAGTTTCACATGTATAGTCTTAATAGTTTCGGAATAAAATGGCTGTGATATACGGACAGATAAACAGACAAACAGACAGACATGATGAAACTATAAGGGTTCCGTTTTTGCCATTCGGCTACGCAACCCTAAAAGTTAGTTACTCAAAATGTTAATGTACTTATAACGGGTAATAAATATTTATGTTAAAGAAGTTAACTTTTAAATAATTAACTTACCACAACCCGTACAAGCACTTAAACTTAGTCCCAAAAAACTCTCACAGGCTACATTCAACTTGATACAGAGGTATCCCAGAAGATTACCACTTTAAATAAAAGAAGTTTTTCCGTGTTATAACCTGTTTATTTTATAGTGTAGTTAGTCTTCTCAAGAAAAAATATGATTAAAAGAAACTTTTAGGAGTCCTCCGCCCCATGAATATAAACGTATTTTCGAAAGAGATTCTTTTATATAATAGTTTGTTTCAATGATACATAAGTATGATCGTGTACAAAAAAGACCAATTCAATAGACCTTTTCAAAAACTTTTATCGTAGTTTATGAAAAACTAGAACGTTAATAACTATTTAGTCAGTTCAATTAAAATGGTATTTTTATTATTCTCTGTTAACACACTTAATTGGATAGTAGTTTCATACAAACTAAGCTCCAAGCGAATCAAGTACCAATTTCACCGTAACAAAAATATGGAGTGGAAAGCGAGTTCGTAACGAGGTAAATTGGTAAAACCTGATAGTAGTGTTTGGAGACGGGCCAAAGTAAGTTCTCGGTGGGCGATAGGTGTATTCCAACCTGTGCACCACTAATGATACCGGTTTAAGGGAAGCGTATACTGTGCGGTGGACGCGAATCTGTTTGAGCGGTGGAAAATTGTGGCACGGAAAATGTTGGGTTTTGGTAAATAGCTAGTGAGATATACAAATTCAGTCTGTAACGTTTCCATAGCTAAGACACAGGCCTCTTTTCTATGGGAGGAAATAAGGCCGTAATCCACCACGAGAGCCCAGTGCGTCTTGGTGGGTTTCGCATGTCTTCGGATTTGTCAGTATGGCATGCCGGTTTCGTCACGATGTTTTTGTTCACAGTTTTGAGAGCAGTCATAATGATAAAAATTACATAAAGTAATGTGCCTGGTTGAGTTCGAAGCCGCGATCGTAAGTCATGCCGTCACCGCTGCTCTAATAAGGTTTTAAATATTTGTTTGTGTCTGGTATGTAGTGGTATCAATAATGATCAAAGTTAATCATATAATTTAACCAGTATAAAATGTATGGACTTCAAAAGATACTGATCCTCAGTTTATTCCGGTGTTTCTTCTCAGGGTAGTCAGTTAGGAAATACCGGCCTCATTTAGTTTAAATTAGGGAAAAAAATTACATGTAGAAGTGTCATTAATTTAATAACCAATTTGCAAAATAAAGATCATTTATCATTTATAATCTCCTTCTTTCTCTCATATACTTCTAGTTGTTTTGAAGATAGAGAGAGTTGACGGTCTATAATTAACCAGCGTAATCGAGTCAAATTGCATAAAAAAGATTAAAGGAATCAGAGGTATTTAAAACCTCTATATACATTATCATCACTATAGTATAGTCTCTCTATTTTTACCTGTTCACATGATTTGGAAGAATTAGTACTTCATTCTGGGATTATGTTCCCTTGGAGTAATTTTCGTCCGCTGGAGTGGCGGAAGCGTGCTAACAAGATTCCGCGAGCTCCGGAAGTGTAATTTTTGTCTTAGAAGTGGGCGTATCCAGTATCCGCTTCGGCTTAACAATGTGACTAGCAAGACAAAACATTGCACCAAATGGCTGCATTATTGTTCGTTAAAAATTTATTCGCTATTAAATTGGATAAATTGTTTGTTAAATACGCTGATACATTACAGGATTTATTGCAAGTGAATTTGAATTTTAATGGGTTGATTTTTCATTCAGTCGTGTCTTTTACTCTCTCATTTATGGAGTTATTTTCAAACAATTATTTATCTATTAGCTGTGTCTTTACCTGACGCCCAGTCCCATGATCATTCCGTTATAGAAGTCTAGAAGTTGCCTTGTAACTTCTTTTATCTTAAAGTGAACTTTCTGCATCAATTGGGTCAGTCATTCCAGAGATTAGCCCTGATAAACAACTTCACAAAGTATGTGTTTTAGTTTTGTGTAAATAAAATAATAATAAATATATAATAAATAAAGCACTTGAGAAAACACTAGTTATATTTTAAAATCACAGATCGACACTTTAATTTTATTTATATGTATACAACGTGTAATTTAAAGGGTATATATATACCGAGTGCACGGCTTCTTTGGATGATAACAAACGATATAGCAAGGGTTTTGTAATCCTATGTCTACATGTGTGGAGCTTATTAGAAATTTCAATACATCGATACCAGAGACCGAATTTTTCAAATTAAGAAGAACGAAGAGAATTATCGTGTTATTGGCAAGTGACGTGGAAAGTGATGACCCTCATAGTCCTGTGACACCTTTGTTATTACTGGTATTCAAGAAACATATGAAACCTATAATTTGGGGTCAATTCTGCGAGTCACTTATTTTGAGCTGAAACTTTGCATAGAGACTCCATACCAGATGTTGTCTTCAGTCCTTTTGGATAGATATGGAGTTTCCGTTACACGTTGTATATGATCAAAGTACCTATTTATTTAACCAAGATGTCAGTTGTCAGATAGTTACTCGTAAAATATCGGTAGCACATGTCAATATATCATATTTGAAATGAAATGAAATGAAATGAAATATTTATTCTGTAAATTGGTTATAAATAACACTTTTACACGTCATGTTTTTTTGCGTGTTTAGTTTAGCTAGATGAGTCCGGTATTTTCTAACTGACTACTCTGAGAAGAAACACCGAAACAAACTCAGAGGTCAAAGTCTCTTTTAAAGTCCAGACAATTTGTATTTGTATATGAGAAGCATGTAGGTTCATGTCTGTGGTATTCTTTTGAGGAAATAACCACGCAAATTTGAGCGGACCTGTCCAGACAGTGCAAGCATTTGTCAGTTATCGTGTAGCTCAACTTAGAACTTAAGGAGCTCAACAATTTGACGAACAATACCAAAGTAAGGACCTTTGGGTAGGCCACACTAGTACTGAAACTGCTTGACATCATTAAATAAATTATAGTGAAAGCAAAAACAATGAAGAAAGAATAACCTACATCGTCCTCACATTTACAATAATGAAATAATTATATATAAAAAAAAAAACAACAATTTAAAAAAAAAACAACAAACAAAAACAAAAATTAATAGGTATATACAATACTTGAGAAAGCAAAATTTTAATTAATCAAAAATAAATCATCAATCATAATTTTAAAAAGAAATAAAAAAGGCACACGTCTATCACTGGAGCTTCTCATTCCCAAGCCTTCTTGTCCTCAATATAATCTTTAACACTGTAAAAAGCTTTCTGACATAGTTTACGTTTTATCAATAATTTGAATTTATTAATACTTAGTTTTTGAATATGGCTAGGAATTTTATTATAAAAACGTATACATTGGCATCTAAACGAACCACCTATTTTTTTTAACATTGTTTTAGGAATGACATATGTGTCTTTGTTCCTTGTATTTACACTATGAATATCACTGTATTTTTTAAACAGATTAATATTTTTGTGTGCATACAAGAGGTTGTCATAAATATACTGAGATGGCACAGTCATAATATTAATCTCCTTAAATTTGTCTCTTAAGGAGTGCTTAGGACTTAATTTATAAATTGCACGAATGGCCCTTTTTTGTAATACAAATATTGTGTGAATGTCGGCGGCATTTCCCCAAAGTAAAATGCCGTATGACATCACACTGTGAAAGTAACTAAAGTAGACTAAACGTGCTGTTTCGATATCAGTTAATCCACGTATTTTTCTAACGGCATATGCTGCAGAACTTAGCTTTTTTGACAATTTATCTATATGGGGGCCCCACTGAAGCTTCGCATCCAAAGTTATGCCCAAGAATACTGTGGTATCTTCGGGTTTCAATATTTCGCCCTTTATTGATACACTAGTATTCACTTGTCTAACATGAGGTAACGTAAATTTTAGGAAGTTGGTTTTTTTCTCATTAAGTAGAAGATTATTAACATTGAACCAGCTAACTACAGTTGCAAGGGCTCTGTTAACTTCTTCAGTAACCTGCTGTTGACGTTTGATTTTAAATAAAAGAGAAGTATCGTCAGCAAATAGCACTATGTCATGATTTTTGATCAGGTACGGCAAATCATTTATATAAATAAGAAACAAAAAGGGACCTAAAATTGAGCCTTGGGGGACCCCCATTTTGACCACAGATCCCGGCGATCTTTTGCCGTTCACATCGACTCTCTGAATCCTTTCACTCAAGTAAGAGGACAAAAGATTCAGAGAGGTGTCCCGGAATCCGTAGTAGTGCAGTTTCCTGATTAATGTCTCATGGGGAACACAGTCAAATGCCTTGGACAAATCACAAAAAATGTCCAACGCATCGCACTTATCTTCCCATGCATTATAAATGTGTCCTAAAAGTTCAACACACATCAGTTGTTGAACGACCCTTTGTAAAACCAAATTGTTTATTATGTAGCAATTTGTGTTTATTCTCTGACGGGCCTGTTGGTATAGTGGTCAGTGGCCCTGACTGCTATGCTCAAGGTCGTGGGTTCGATTCCCACCTAGGACAAATGTTTGTGTGATGAGCACGGTCATTTGTTCTTTGTCTGGGTGTAATTTATCTATTATATGTATGTATTTAGAAATATATATGTATGTTTATCAGTTGTCTAGTATCCATACCACAAGCTCTGCTTAGTTTGGGACTAGATGGCGTTGTGTGAAATTGTGGAATATTATTATTAAAATATCTTTGCATCTGCATTAAAATAATTTTCTCAAAAATTTTACTGAAAGTGGGCAGTACAGAAATAGGTCTATAATTAGTAGGGTCAGATGTACTACCCGATTTAAATAGTGGGATTATTTTACTATATTTCATTAAATCAGGAAACTCACCGCAATCAATACAATTATTAAATATAACAGCGTCATCGATTTTAAAATTGTTGTGGTCTGCTCCTATTGACGTAATTGATGGCATAATTTGATCTTTTTTGAAATATTGTTGTTCCGTATAGTAGTAGTAATTTATTGGTATTGTAACCATAGGCAATACTAAGGCGGCCCCTAGACCCTGCAATAACATTGTACAATATATTTTATTGTACAATAAGATTGAAAGGTGCATAGATGCCAAACGATCAATTAGGTATATTGTACAATAAACGAACTGCACAATATTTTCGCGAATGTGTACTCCTCTTCTATACGGAACACAAACTAAAACATATTGTACAGTACTGACCCCACACAATGCAATGGAAAAATATCGTGCTAAAAAAATTAAACTCGCTCAAACTTTTGTTCAATCATTGCAATATCGCGTAACATAATTGATCGTCTAAGGGCCGCCATAGTTGTGTTTATTATTGGTGTACAAAAAAGAATATTCTAACTATCTATCTATTTTTAACCGACTTCTGAAAAAGGAGGAGGTTCTCAATTCGGATGTTTGTTTGTTTCTTTTTTTTTTTTTATGTTTGTTCGGGCATAGCTCCGTCGCTCGCCAACCGATTTGAAAAATTCTTTTTTTGTTGGAAAGGGTATACTTCCCAAATGGTCCCATGAAAATTTTATCGACATCGAACAAGCCGTTTCTGAAAAATTAACAAAAGTCTAAAAAAAATATTTACATTGATGATCTTTTCGGTTACTCTATATTGTGTTTTTTGTTCGCGCGTTTTTAGTTTTTTGTAGTTGACATTTTGGCTTTTATAACTAGATTAATTACAAATTGACCCACTAAAAAGCGCGAAAATAAAAACTTTTTTGCAAAAAAATAAAACCGACTTCCATATCAAAACACTACAAAGCCAAAAATAATTTTAATTTCGGGAGGCGGTGTGAAAAAAAAGAAAATACAAAACCAATAACACCGACTACCGAAATTAAAATTATTTTTGGCTTTGTAGTGTTTTGATATGGAAGTCGGTTTTATTTTTTTGCAAAAAAGTTTTAAAAGATAAATATACACGTAAGCTTTCGTAATTAAATCAGCTTCAGTTTACGATGTTACAAGATTAATATTGGCGACTAATAAATAACATTGGCATGTTTTAAAACCGATGTCTATTCGAAAAGACACTTGAAGTTTCAGACGGTATCTGTCAAAAATGTTAGGACAACAACGTCTGACAAAAATATGCTAACAACATAATTTAATCAACAAAATTTCACCTGCAATGAAGCGAACGACTTGAAGTTTTGTCGCTTACTTGTACCGTCCGCAGTAAAGGCTCAAAAAAGAAACATGCAGAAGGTCATCTCCAAACAACGAATGAACATGCTTGTTCTTTATAAAATAATACTGATTAGTTCAACTAAGATAAGCCAATATCTCTATTCCCATCAGATAATTGTCTTGCTATTAAATACATATTTAAATAAAAGTGTGGCTAAAGGAGATTATGTACGAATCGCTTTTAAAACTGAGGAATGAATATTCAAAGTTATTAATCTGCTTACCCTTTTTCCCTCATTCACTGAGGTAGGCTTCCATTCTACCTGCAATACATGTTGGCCGAGCTTAGACCAATGAAGGCCTTTTTTTTTTTTTGTTATCGGGGGGAAACCTTCAAAAGGCGCCTGGACTTTCGGGGTAAAGACCAGGGAGTGTGGGATTCTTACCTCACTAAAACCACCCCGGTGATCACCATCAGCACATATAAAACACTACAAAGCCAAAAATAATTTTAATTTCGGTAGTCGGTGTTATTAGTTTTGTATTTTCTTTTTTTTTCACACCGCCTTCCGAAATTAAAATTATTTTTGGCTTTGTAGTGTTTTGATATGGAAGTCGGTTTTATTTTTTTGCAAAAAAGTTTTTATTTTCGCGCTTTTTAGTGGGTCAATTTGTAATTAATCTAGTTATAAAAGCCAAAATGTCAACTACAAAAAACTAAAAACGCGCGAACAAAAAACACAATATAGAGTAACCGAAAAGATCATCAATGTAAATACTTTTTTTAGACTTTTGTTGATTTTTCAGAACCGGCTTGTTCGATGTCGATAAAATTTTCATGGGACCATTTGGGAAGTATACCCTTTCCAACAAAAAAAGAATTTTTCAAATCGGTTGGCGAGCGACGCAGCTATGCCCGAACAAACATAAAAAAAAAAAAAAAAAAACAAACATACATCCGAATTGAGAACCTCCTCCTTTTTCAGAAGTCGGTTAAAAAGACCCCGTTACCTCTAAAAAGACCACACCGGAGCCTCCTCTGTGCAACGCCTGTTAAGGCACATCTCTGGGGAGACTGTAAAGAGATCTCCCCTGAGTCTCACTGTGCATGGTGGCACGTGGTCACTGTGCCACCGTCTTTCCAGGGATCACTTGGTAGGCGGACAGAGACCCCACACTGAACGCCTGCGATCCCGGAGTCCCACCTGCCTTAAATAAAGCAGGCAGGGTTTCGGCGTTTTAAGCATCGAGGCGGTTGCCTCCTCGACGCCTCCTTCTGCGAGCGGGATCGGCCCTCTCACGATCGCGCTCAGCGGCCTCCTTCTGGACTATCACTGTCTCACAGAAGGAGGCTATTTTCTTCCAGTTTTCGGTCTCTGCCAGCATAGCCCTCACTACTGCTGGCAGAGACAGGTCTTGCTCAATTTTCGCGACCAATATTCGCCGCTCAGAAGCCCACGCAGGGCACTCCTCTAGCGTGTGCTGTGCGGAATCGAGGTCGCTGTTGCAGTGGAGGCAATTCGCTGCGGCCTCTCTCCCAATCCTTTTCAAGTACTCACCGAAGCAACCGTGCCCGGTGAGTACCTGAGTGAGCCGGTACGTGATGCGCTCTCCTCTCTTCAGCCAGGCTTCGAAGTGCGGCAGTACGGCTTCGACAACACGTTTGCGCGAGAACTGCGGCTGCTGCAGCCGCTCGCGCCACTGTTCGAGTGTGTCTCGCCGTTCCTGCCGCCTCATTCTAGCAATTAAGACTCCCGGCACACTATTGCCATCCTGGCAGTCCAATGAAGGCCTAGACAAATTGACACAAGGCAAGCGTTACTGTCTAGACGTTCGGTAAGTTTCAAGGAAGCCAATGCAAATGGCCAATATAGATAAGTTTAGAGGAGACGCCCACATGTTGGGCGCTGTCAGTTTTTATTGGCCGAGCGCGCGCGAGTGCCTTTTATTTGTGCAGAAAAAACGACACCGCTTCGAAGTGAGGCAAGTGATCGCGAGCGACTGCAAGTTGTGACAAGCTACGTCAAATGAGGTCTATACACGTTGGCGCTTATCTATACGCAACCAACTAGGCAAGTGACACCGAGCGATAGCAAGACAAGGCAAATATACCGTCTACATGTTGGTATTGGCCTTCACTCGACAACGCTCGGCCAACATGTATTGCAGGCTTAACAGAATACAGGTCGGTAATAGTTTGTTACATAGAACAACTGCCCATCTGACCTCCACTAACCAGAAACTGGATAACACGATGCCTCTTGTCAGGACAGACGGTTGATTTTCTTTTTTTGTAACCGTTAAGGTGAGTGGACACTCACCTGTTGATGATTTCTTTTGCTAATTCATTGGGATTCAGTTTTAAATATTTATTATGTAAGTACAGTTTTATTAAACAGTTGAAGTAGACCCGCTCTGAAGTCCTGCTTCAGAGCGGGTGCGATTGCCGTTAAATTAAGCATTGTTTTTGCCGTAAAAACCTTTGAAGTTTACCTTCTGCCCTCACTTATTTAGGGACGATGGGGTTAAACCGATTATATTCTGCGGCAGGAACTCGATAAAGAGATTGTAAGTGGGACGAAGTACAGTGTGGAGTACAGTAGTGTAACTAACTTGTATTTGTGAATTATCTTTACTTGGCAAAACTAAATCCTCGGGTTAAATTTGCTTTTAAAAACTATTGGGGGCTAGACAAAGTGGCATTTGATTAGCGGTTGCGGTTGCCAAAATATATGAGATTATTAGATATACATACAAAATGTCTCATTGTGAATTTTAATTTAAAGTACAAGAGACTCACAGTATAGGTAAACACCCAGTTTTTGTTAAATTTACCTACCTTTCTCAAGAATGAAAATGCTTTATCAAAAATGATTTATAATCAAATGGCAGTACAAAGTATCAGTTGATACTTTGTACCGCCTTTAAACAATAAATATTTTATCATTTCCTTGTCTCACATAAATAACACAAAAAAAGGAATGACGATCGTGTGGTCGAAGATGAAGCTCGCTTACCTAGAAGTAACCTATTCACTCTTGACGTAAAGAACCCCAATTTATACCTATCAGGAAACACAGAGTTCGGCAACGAATACCACTCCTTAACCGTACGCACAATGAAAGAATTCCCAAAACCTTTTGTGCGTATGGGTCCACCATGTAACGATGATGCAATGCCGTTTGTTTTGTACTCCAAAAATGGAATGGGCTTGGTGGAATTAGATTGTATAATTCCAGCGCACACTACTCGAAATGTAACCAATAGAAAACTGATAGTGTTGAAACACGTAGCTGATGTTCAAGGCTCTGGAGCTTTGTCTCGACCAGTCTCTCGTTGCCCATGAGCCTCTAGGCCCGTTTGTCGATAGATTTAAGTGCATCGAACAGGTGTTTGGCAGGATCTAATATCGTCGCCTTAGAGTGAAAACCTCGGGAGTACATTTTTGTCCAAATTTTTTTTGCGTTTGCAGAAAGCAATCCTAGCACCGCACATCCTGATCTCACTAATATGTTCATTCGATACTCGAAACTCTATCTATGAAAGTAAGTGAGAACCTGGTAAACACTCGCATCGCATCGTCAGTTTAGCGTAATCAGGCCATGGATTATGCATTTCTGAACTGTTCGATATTATGTATAATATTTTTCATATTATACATAATATCAAACAGTTCTGGATATAAAAACGGGTTAAATTTACATAAATTAATTAAAAAAAAAACATAAAAGAAACCGTACAAAAAATTTATAGCACGCAGATTTTTCTTCCTCCTGAAAAGTTACTCCTTTTTCACTTACGAGGTTTTCACTCTAAGGCGTCGATATTAGATAATACCCAGACTAAGAATTGTATTGTACACTTAGAAAGGAAATAAAGGATTTGATTTGATCGATCATGTGATATTTGGACAGCTTATGAAAAGCCCAGACTTTTTCTATCGCCTTCACATTTCCACATATGTCATATACTCGGAGCCTCTTGTGAATAAAAATGAAGGTATTTTTATTACTTTGAGCCCTGAAGAGTTTAGAGTGAAAGGGAGAACGTCAATATTCTGTCTCTTTCTCTCTAAAGCTAACTTGCAGTCGGAATACATTACATGTTCTGACGATATAATATTAAACAAAGACTGAGCGATATGAGTGGCTAAATGAGATGGCCTGTATCTGAAATCCTTAAGGTAAACGGCGTGATGTTATCTTACTAATGCTTTTACCAGCTCCTGCGCGTGACTTTGCTAGCGTAGAAAACTTATATATGGCTAGATAATTATTTAATTGCCAGTGAAAGTCAAAATCGGTTCCGAGACGCTCGGACAAACAGACCGACATACATATTATTAAAAAGCAGTTTGAGCTTTAGTATCCTATAAATAACTGTAAACACTTGAGAAAAAATAGTTATTTGGAAATCACAGATATATATACACTTCAATTTTATTAGTATGTACTGTATAAGTATATACACACATCAACAGTGTCTAGGGATCAAGCATTTTTATGCGGATTTCTTGAGATTGAGATGTGGCTTTGTAATAAATTTATGATTTTATAAATTTATATGGATCCTTTTTGGTGCATTTCATAATTTGAAACAGGTACTGTTAATCAAATTCGAGTAAAAGATGAAAATCAGCTGTCAATATTTTCCCTATAAAAACATACAACGCATTGAAGACATTATTAGTGCTACTGTTTCCCTACTACTGATTAAAACCAACGTTATTATGGAGCGGCGACGTCATTTAAGCAGGGAAGAAATGCTCAGAGCCGTGGGAATGATAGAAGCTGGTTCCCGGCAACGTACTGTGGCTTTAGCTCTGAATACAAGTCAGAGTGTTATCAGTCGACTTTGGACACGTTACCGAAGCACTGGTACCGTGGCTGAGCGCCATGGAGGACGGTATCGCTGCACCACACGGAGACAAGACCGATACATTCAAATCTTAACTCGAAGAGCTCCAACAATAACCGCCATGATGTTAGCCGTGAGGTTTCATCACTCTTCAGGGAACTTAATTAGCGACCAAACAGTCAGAAACCGCTTGCATGAAGTGAACCTTCATTCCCGAAGACCGCTACGGGTACCACCTATAGCAATGCACAATCGTAGGATTCGATATCAATGGGCTCTTGAACACAGAAATTGGGCAGAAGAACAATGGCGTTTCGTGTGCTTTTCTGATGAGTCTCGTTTTGGTATGAGACCGGATACAAGACGTATACGACACTGGAGAATGTATGTAATGAAATGGAATCATGGTATGGGCGGGTATTTGGATCGACGGAAGAACTGAGTTGATTTGGATCAGAGGCAACCTCAAAGCTCAAATTTATGCTGAGACGATTGTATCTGACGTCATCGTTCCTCTACAAGTGCAAATCGGTCCCTTATTTCAGTTAATGCATGATAATGCACGACCGCACACCGCAAGAGTTGTAAGACAGACTCTCGCCGCAGCTAACATCAATAATAATAATAATAAAAATAAGTCTGTGGCCCGGTTGTCAAAGTACATGTCAGAAAATTTTTTCCTCCGAATTTTTCAGAATAATTTACAAATTAAATAGCCATATAAACAACATAATCATGTTCAACAAAACCAAAATAGTGAAAAAAAAAAATCTATGCATGATTAAATAGAAGAATAAATAGAGCAAACAATAAATGGAAAAACCAAAATGTTGACAAGAAACCGGGCACGACTGATTCAGAACACACGACCAAGACCTGCGGAATCGTCGCTCAGCTCCACCTCGCAGCCGCCGGGACCAGCTCTAGCCGTGAGTGAAGAGACTCCGGCCGCTGCAGTTGCGTCGAGCTCGAGCGACGAATACTTCTCGCCGCCGACGACACCACCACCTGCGCGTCGGCGAGGAAGAGGCCGCCCTCCGGCCAGCTTAGGACTTCGAGGCCCGCCGGCCTCTGATAGGGTTCCCGCTGCCGGTGGAAGTGTGCAGCGCATGCGGTGGACAAATTCCATCAATGAAAATGTCATGCGCTCATACTTTGGGGCTACAGAGGGGGGAACTAACCTGACTGCGTACCGTGGTCGGATGCTCTCTCTGTTTCAGGTACTTGAACCAGCTGTCAACGTTTCGGCCCAACGACTGTCGGATCAGGTGCGGGTCATCCAGCGTAACCGTATGTTGGATGACGCCGTACTTGATAGACTACGCCTCGAATCACGGTGCAGTCGTGTCTCATCTGCTTCACCACAGGCTGCGGTGCAACTACAACCTAGTATCTCACCGCGACCCGACCACGTCGGTGAAGATGATGAGGACCGGGCTACATCCGTGAGTACCCAGTGCAGTGAACAATTGAGGAGTGCTTTGGAGTGTGCATTACGGGAGTATCGCTCCACACCACCTGAGCTGAGACCTCGTCTGCCTCGTTTGCCCATGCATAAGAAAAATAGGGCGCTAGTGTGTGCTCTGGATTCACTGCTGTCAAATTATTTTGACAATAGCGAAGACCTCACCGATACCCATTCGATCCTGTACTGTGCCGCTGTTGCAGCGTGTCGGGTAGCTCATGTCAAGTTTCCAAAGACTGACAGAGCTATTCGACCAGCTGTACCAGTTTGGCAGTGCAGGATCGAACGTCGTATCGCTGGGGCTAGAGCACTCATTGGCAAACTTATCTGCTTCAGACAGGGCAACACTCGCCCTAGAGTGATGCGCTTTGTGAGGCGGGCGTTCGCGGGGACTGATATTAGTCCTCGGGATTATCTGACCTGCGTCACAGAGCGCATCGACTTCCTGAAGCAGAAAGTCTATGCGTGGGCAAATAGAATTCGTAGATATAAGCGGCGGGTGGAGCGATACACTCAGAATCGCACATTCCAAATCAATGAAAGGTGGGTTTATAGGGCCTGGGAGCGACCTGACCAAGGTGTGACTGATACATGCTTACCGGATGATGACGCCATGTGTTCGTTCTGGCGCAGCATCTGGTCGGCTCCTGTCAGTCACACCGAGGGTGACTGGATGAGTGAGATCAAGCGCACGTGCGATCTTATACCAGAAATGGGGGCAATTACGATCAGCCCCCAAGATGTAACCCGTGCAGTCCGTCCGTTATCCAACTGGAAATCTCCAGGACCAGACGGACTGCACAATTTTTGGATAAAATGGTTTCAAAGATCGCACGCCCGCTTGGCATCTCAGTTCCAGTCTGCCTTAGAGTCAGGATCGCTACCTCAATTCCTGACTACAGGAATAACCCACCTGCTCCATAAATCAGGTAGTACAGCGGAACCTAAAAATTATAGACCGATCACGTGCTTACCGACGGTCTATAAAGTTCTTACTTCCATTTTGAGAGCCAAAATTAATAATCATATTGATACAAATTCAATCATGTCTGCTTCTCAGAATGGATGTAAGAACGGGTCCCGCGGTACTAAGGAGCTTCTCCTCATGGATATTGTCATTAACCAACAGGTTCGTCGTTTCCGAAAGAATCTGTCGACATGTTGGATAGATTATAAGAAGGCCTATGATTCTGTTCCACATACATGGCTCAAGAAGGTGTTGGAGTTGTATAAAATAGACCCAATACTACGTAATTTTCTTGAGTCATGTATGGGGCAATGGAAGACGGTCCTTTGCTATCCAGGATGTCGACAGATCCAGGAAAACAGCGAACCGATTAGGATTGAGCGTGCAATATTTCAAGGCGACAGTCTGAGCCCACTGTGGTTTTGTCTGGCTCTCAACCCTCTCAGTACATTGCTGGAGGGTTCGGGGCTAGGCTACCAGTTGAGAAGAGGTGGTCAGGTCATATCACACTTGCTTTACATGGACGATTTGAAAATCTTTGCCACCAGCAAACTGCAACTGATGGAGCTACTGAAGGTAACAGAAACTTTCAGTAGCGCCATCGGGATGGAATTTGGGGTGGAAAAGTGTGCAGTTATGCATGTAAAGCGAGGGGAGATTATGGAATCCGTGGGAACTCAACTCTCGGATTCCATACACCTAAGATCCCTCGGATCAACTGAAACTTACAAGTATTTGGGTATGTCAGAAGCACTAGGCATCAATGCTGCTTATATTAAACAGTCATTGAAGGAACGCTTCTTTGGCCGCCTGAATAAAGTACTGAATAGTCTTCTATCAGGCGGAAACAAGGTACGTGCCTTCAATGGTTGGGTTATGCCAGTATTGATGTATTCTTTTGGCATACTCAAATGGACTCAGACTGAACTTGACGCCTTGGACAGGCGGGTCCGCACAACGCTGACTGCAAATCGGATGCATCACCCACGTTCATCGGTGATGAGGCTGTATATCCCGCGGAAGTGCGGGGGTCGTGGCTTTTTAAATGCAAAGACCCTGCACAACCGCGAGGTATGCAGCCTTAGGGAATATTTCCTAGAAACCGACGTGGGTATGCATCGGGATGTGGTAGCGGTGGATAAAGGCCTCACGCCGCTCTCCTTGGGTAACGAGAATTGGCGCAAACCTGTAGTATTAGATACTAATGACCGCAGAGAAGTATGGAAGAGCAAGGAGCTTCACGGACGCTATTACCGAGCCCTTCATGGATCTGAAGTAGATTTATTAGCGTCCGTAGCCTGGCTACGTTTTGGTGACCTCTTCGGGGAAACCGAAGGTTTTGTCTGTGCGATTATGGACGAAGTTATGATGACGAATAACTATCGGAAATATATTGTGAAGGATGGTACGGTAGACACATGTCGGGCATGTCACAAACCGGGAGAATCCATTCGTCACATTATCTCCGGGTGTTCTCGTCTGGCTAACGGAGAATATTTGCATAGACACAATCTCGTAGCCAGGATTATTCACCAGCAACTTGCTCTTAAATACAATCTTGTGGAATCAGAAGTACCATACTATAGGTATGTGCCCGACCCAGTTCTCGAAAATGGCAATATTACACTGTACTGGGATCGGTCTATCATCACTGACAGGACTATTGTTGCCAATAAGCCTGACATAGTGGTGATAGACCGATTAGAGCGTCGCACAATGATTGTTGATATAGCAGTCCCCCATGACGAGAACCTCGTGAAAGCTGAGATAGATAAAAAAAATAAGTATCTTGACCTGGCGCGCGAGGTTGTCGACATGTGGGATGTGGAGACAGCAATCATTGTGCCGATAGTCGTCTCAGCCAATGGCATAATAGCCAAGAGCCTCGACCAACATCTAAGGAGGCTCTCGTTGGGCAGCTGGATCAAGGGCTTGATACAGAAAGCAGTACTCCTGGAAACGGCGCGTATTGTGAGGAGGTTCCTCTCTATGGAGCCCTGACCGCCGGTAGCTTGGACCCTGTTCCCGATACCGGTGGGCTACTATTTTTTATATTTTTAAATGTTTTTATTTTTTATATTAATATTTAAAAATGTAATTTATATGTACATAGATTTAATAAATGGAATAATAATAATAATAATATTCCACAACTTTCCACACAACGCCATCTAGTCCCAAACTAAGCATAGCTTGTGGTATGGGTACTAGACAACTGATAAACATACATATATATTTCTAAATACATACATATTATAGATAAATTACACCCAGACAAAGAACAAATGACAGTGCTCATCACACAAACATTTGTCCTAGGTGGGAATCGAACCCACGACCTTGCGCATAGCAGTCAGGGCCACTGACCACTATACCAACGGGCCTGTCTAACAATCAGACAGTCAATGTCCTGCTCTGGCCTGCTCAGTCGCCAGACTTGAACCCGATTGAGCATGCATGGGATATGCTACAGAGAAGAGCTCTGCCGAATATGGAGGGTATCCAGTCGCAAGAAGACCTTTTTTTGTTGTTGCAACGAACATGGGCGGCCATTCCACAGCGTGATTTGGATGAACTCATTTTGAGTATGCCAAACCGATGTTCTTGTGTTGTTAGTGTTCGCGGTAGAAACACGGATTATTAATTGTTTAAGTTACCCAATAAAATTTTAAAGAAAACTGTTATTTCAGTCTTTTTTTCGAACTTTAATGTTAGTGGTTCAAATGTCAAAAATCCCTTTATTAGGAAAATGGCAAATTTCTTTATTAATGCAAAGGTGACTTGGTTTATCGTTACTGTGACAAACGAAAACACTTTATTTGATGAATCCTTAAAGAAAATTTTAATTAATATCAATCAGGAGAAAAGTTATTGCAAAAATATATGTTGATCCCTAGACACTTTTGATGTGTGTATAAGATATTGTATTACGCACGACTGATGATTGAACAGGCTAGGTGAAATTAAATTATGCATGAAGATTCCGCAACCACTTAAAGTTCTTCTACTGCTTCTAGTTACAATGTCCGCTTACTAATTTCTGCGGCTATTACGTATTTTCTATGAAAACTTTCAAAAACATCTGACTTTGCTTGAATGCTAAGTAGGCAAGTTTGGCCTGATTTTATAGTGGTGTTTTTAACTGAGTTACCGTACTTTATAGTTATTCAAACAATTTCATTGGCGGTTTGGGATTTGGGGCTGTTTTATGGTAGTTAACGTCGAGTTTAAAATATGGATCAGGGGTTATGAAATAAACGTTTTTTTATTAAAGACTCGTTTATACGGCGGTGCAGTATTAAAAAGAAAAATATCAGCTCTCTATTAATTAATTTATTTATGTAGGTACAAACATGACACTGAACAGAGAAAACAACAAGTACAGACAAATTAGCACAAAGAGATTTCTTCCAGCAGAGCTGCGAGAAGAGAGTTATAAGATGATAGACACAGTGTGTATAAATACTAATGATTTAATTATAATATTATAATGGTCCCAGACCCGTAATATCCCCCAGTCACCATGGGAGACGCCTCGCAATCACCGATGCCCCGCATCGGTGATTGCGAGCCGATCTCCGGCCACCGTGGGTGCGGGCTTGTGGGTGGCGAGCTGGGGTAGCTAGCCGTCCAAGGACCAGGCCCGGGTCGGCGGCGCGTCGTATTCCACGCGCGCTTCATAGAGCAGTCAGTTGAATTGACGTGGCTCGACTGGGCTATTGCCTGCCGGGGTTGCGGGAATGTTCTAACGAGATACCGCGGCCCCGGAACATAAGAGCAGTTGAAGGAAAAGGTTGGGTTTTTTAGAAAAAAGACCCGTAATATCACCAATTAAATGCTCTAACTAAGCCTCTTTTTCGTATTTAGGTTTATCTGTATGTCAGTTTTACAGCCGTATGAGCCATTTTCAAGGTTAAACAACGCTAGCAAGTGACTAACCGTGGATAGGTTACCAAGTAAACATGTGAGATTCCTTCTGTAACTCAGAAAGTACGCTATGCCATTGGTTCTGCAGTCATTGTAGACTTTGTCAGTCATTCAGGTGGATTATAAATTCATTGCTTGATAGATTACTTAATTTTGTATTTGTTAATAATTTAGTTTAGATTTAAACAGATTATATGGGTCGGTTGAGTCGAATACCGTCATATTAAAAACCTCAATTGAATATAAACTTAACTCGATTAAACACATTTTTGTATCAAATATACATACATTTATATGCGTTAAAAATGTTACCATCCTACGCAAATAATTTAGCCACCTAAGTCCCGGAAAGCACATCAAATAAAAAGTACAAAGACAAGAAATTTAATTACTGTCCCGCCATATTTAATTTTGTCGTCACCAATTTTATTACAAGGAAAAAACGTGCAAACTGAATTGCTTACAGTACACTCACACACAAAGGCGACAGTATTCCAAATATGTACGTAATAATTCGCACACCTAGGGTGAAATATCTGCATTTCTTCGTACAGTTTTGAACAATGCGCCGGCGGGCGGTACGTGATCCGGATTAAACCGGTAAATTGCGTTAAACCCCCCACTGTTCGACACCGATAGGGAGCTATGAGTGCTATGGCTTTTGAGCTCAAATTGCGTACTTTGCTGTGCGATTGTACTACCGAGTTCAAAAGCACGTTACTTTGGGATCCCGAATAAGTCACCGGATATGTGTCTGAAAATCCTTTTTAAAATATATAATTTCTCCGGAAAAGCACGTTTTAATTATACAACGTGTAAAGTAGTTGGTTCAGAATCGGCTTCTAAATCTTCTGAAAGTGTCATAAAAATAGGTGTTAAATTTTGACGGAAACATCTTTCATTTAACTTAAAAGGGAAACAGTATCATGATAAATTAATACAATCCTTAATTCAAGGAAATGCGCTTGTATGCGTGTCAGCTGCTAAAATTGCATGAGTGTATGCGTCTGCGTAAGGATATTGTATGACGCACATACGTTTTGCGTTTAGTAAGGATAACTGTTTTATAAAAAATGTCTAGGTTTGGTTTAAATTTATTTAGTTACAGATGTTGTTTTAGACTTATGATTTAACTAGCTGCTACCCGCGACTTCGTACGCGTGGGAAGGTTTTCCCGCGCAAATCCTGATCCCGTTGGAATTTCGGGATAAGAAGTAGCCTATGTGTTATTCCAGGCTGCCAACTATATACTTACCAAATTTCATTCAGATCCATTCAGTAGTTTTTGCGTGAAAGAGTAACAAACATCCATCCATCCTCACAAACTTTCGCATTTATAATATTAGTAGGATAGGAAGTAGGATAGGATAGGAAGTAGGATAGTAGGATAGGATATTCTAATTGGGGTGTCTGAGGTATTGCGCTTAATCTGTTACACATTCTATACGCGCTTAAGATGGCCTTACAGGCGCTGTAGGGGTTTTTAAATATTATCTGATTATAAAAATGTTTTCATGGCAGAAATTAAAGCTACTAAAAATCACAAGTGTGTAGAGAGAACAGAGTTATTTTTCACGCGAGCGATACTGTAGGGAAAAGCTAGTATTTTATGCAACTGTTTAGGTATGTTATATAACTTAGTTTCCAAAATATTCTTAAATAGATTCAAAACTGCATTCATAATTTGCTTAACAGGATTACTGTCTGGCTAGGTCATGAGCGTGTATCTGGAGTTTCACTCAAATCTATGTACTTACCTCAGACATTTTAAATTACATGTTCAAAATAGACTTTGACCTCTGAATTTGTTTCGGTGTTTCTTCTCAGAGTTGTCAATTAGAAAACACCGGTCCCATATAGGTAGTTTAAATTTATGAAAAAAAATGACGTATACAAAGAGTTATTTCATAATCAATTTGCGTTCAAAATAAATATAAATTATCAATTAACCATATGTCGCAGTCACAATAATCGTACTTAAATTTGAATCTTTAAATAGATGGTAATGATATTTATTCATTGAAGGCTTTTTAACTAACAGACGAATGTTCGTAGATTGATTAGGCCCTTAATAAAGTGTAATTGATACAATTAACAATCCGTATTTGGACCGGATATTTTGAAGTAAACCTGATTTCATTCAGTCCTTTTAATTTTGCTGGAGATTTATTTGGAGTAACTCTGAATTTTGTATAATTACTTTATGTGAATTAATGAGTAGAATTATCTATATTCGGCGTGTTTTAGGTATTTGTTTATATGTTTTCTGGAGAGAAATCTTCCTAATTTGGCTTTGATAGAAGATACTTGAGTAATGCCCCAGTGTTACACAGGCACGATTTACGAGTTGTTTTTTTTTTGTTTGTCTTTATTGATAATAGGCTCGCGTTTGACCACGGTCTCACCTGATGGTAAGTGATGATGTGGTCGAAGTTGGAGCACGCTTATCTAGAAGTAACCTATTAACTCTCGACTTAAAAGACCTCCAGGTTATAGCTATCAGGAAACACAGACTCCGGCAGGGAATTCCACTCCTTAGCCGTACGCACAATTAAAGTATTCCCAAAACGTTTAGTGCGTATGGGTGGGATATCCACCATGTAGTGATGGCGTATCGCCGTTTGTCTTGTAGTCTGATGATGGAACGAGCTTGGTGGAATTAGATTGTGCAATTCCATCGCACACTCCCCGAGAATTTAAGTTGTAGGTCATGGAAACGAAACCAGACAGGCACATTACCTTGTATAATTTTCATCTTCACCACTGCTATAAAAACGGTGAGGTGTAAAAACTATAAAAACCGTAAGAAATCCTGCATATCCTAGGACCCGAAATCTGAAGACATGTATAAAACTGCGTGATAGTTTTTTGCACATTCCTTCTCATAGAGAAGTCCCAGCATTGGTAACTTAAAATACCGAACTATTATAGCACTATCATACACTCTTCTTGTGTCACTTTACACAACATATTTTATTTTACAAAGTGGGCTAATAAATTAAAATTATTATGTTAAACTAAACTAATTTTCTTTCACAAGAAATATGCATGCGGTCGACATCAATTAACCTGATAAATTACATCTCTGTAAAATTTCCATTGTTACACGATATTATTGTGTAACAATAGTAATTGTTAATGGCCATGAGATATTGACAGACAGTGCTTATTTTAATTTCTAAAGTGGATATTTTTATCGTTATGTCCGTTACATTTATGTATGTTTTTTTTAAGAAACCTATCAATGTGGATAGAATTAACACGACTAGCAATATTTTTAAACGCTCCAACTAAGCTGTGTTCGCTCCAAATATGCGCACTCCAAATATTCTTGTGTCTGGAGTGAGTTCGCGGCAATAGTGTATTGTATGGGTTCGAACTCGCGACTTCTCGATCACAAGTCCGAAACCTTACCCTTTAGGCTACTGACGCTTCAAATTAGGTATTTATTGAGTTAGAATATATTGAATAGCTATACTTAGCCATGGGCCAGCCTCCGCTTCACCACTCACGGGAAATGTCAACTAGCCTTTACGAAATTTCTCATGAAAAACAGTGAGCACGAGAGCCGAACGAGAGTTTCGACCATAAACTGGTTGAAAGTATAGTTTTCAGTGAGGTTACTATATTTACGCCGCCAGAGGTTTTAGTCAATTCCATACATTTTTTAAAATACGTGTCAATGTCGTTCTTGGGTAACGCAGCAGGGTGGGTTATTAGTCAGTAGAAGTCTGACACTCCCTTCCACTCTATCCACAGTGGGAGGAGTCATTTGAGGATTTTCCCAACCAGAAAAAATTGTATTGATTTGTTTATTTAGAGTAATATTTGATTAAACTAATACAATAACATAAAAATAGTAAAAAAAGGAATGAACACCAGTGTAACTAACAATTACAGGTAACTACATTATCCATATCAATACTTCCAAACTAATATTACAAATGCGAAAGTAACTCCTGTCTGTCTGTCTGTCTTTCTGTCTGTCTGTCTGTTATCTTTTCACGCCTTAATCGCTGAACCGATTTACATAAAATTTGGCATGGGAATAGTTTAAGTCCTTGGGAAGGACACAGGGATAGTTTTATCCCGATATAAGGTTCCCGTGGGACAGTTTTCGAATTGTATCTTTGTTGGTCTTTCACGCAAAAACTACTGAACGGATCTCAATGAAATTTGGTAAGGAGACAGTTAACATTCTGAAATAACACATAGGTTACTTTTTATCCTGGAATTCCTACGAGATCGGGATTTACACGGGAAAACCCTTCCACACGAAGGAAGTCGCGGGCAAAAGCTAGATTACAATATATTATTAATATACCGATAGTGGGATCGTGTGATATAGACTAAAGCAAGAATGCTGCAGTTTATTAGGTAAATATGCATGTGAACAACTAGGTATAATTACGTAATGCATCTTTTAAGTAATGCATGCCGTGGCAGCTTTTAATTAAGGCTACACTATTGCTTGTAATAATATTGTAACTTGTAACATGTTTATTGGTGCATGCTTTGTTCGTTGTCCTTAAATAAATAAATAAATATAGTCAGAAACAGTTCGTTATTAATCGACATTTTATAAATACCGGGCTTTAAAGGATATCGGGACTAACTCCATTTATATTCCTCCAATTACATTTAATTTTTATTGACCTTTCAGCCTTTTAAGCAAGATTGAACAGGCTTCTTCTGGACTTGCTCTTTCAACATCATCAAGAGTGGGCTCTTAAGGAATTTTAAAAAAAATGTCCGATTTTGTGTGTGTGTTAAATAAAATATAATAAAATAAGAATATTCGTGTCTTATCAGGAATACGAAGTTCCTAGACGGTATCTAGTTTGTATCTGAAACAGAAGTACCGTCCTACTTGAAACGTGGCACAATGCAAAGTGGCCGTGGTGTGTGCCAAGCTGCCGACATGACAGGGTGATCTATTGTGTGTTGGTGACAACCCTACCAACTACGACGAGATGGTACAGTTACGAACATAACACACAATATACAAATTAAAAATTTTGTAAATTATTATATATTATTTAGAGATAGAAATAGAAATTATTTTTATATAAAATTTTGTACTTTTAATATATACATAATAATGTGGGGTCCGGGAAGCTCAATAAAAACAACTTATATTCGGAAGTATAGCTGTATTTCGAATACCTTGCCAAAGTGACATAATATCAGCGTTACAAAGTACTGTGGAGGTCTGCTATGCGAGCAGTCAGCCTACCGTACCGCACTGGCTGGCATAGTTTGAAATGTTTGAATTTAGATCGTAATGTTGGACATGCGAAAAAATTGTTTTTAACACGCTTTTATTAGGTCGACCTGTATGTAACTAACTATGTAATGAAATGTAAGGTAACTAATTTAACCATCTTTCAAGGGTCGTAGCGTGATGAAAATTGGCAGCTGTATGTAGTTCTGATGACAATACAATAATATGGTACTGTCGAACTGATCTGATGATGGAGCCGGAAGACATAAACTGGAACTTCATGATGGAAAATCGTATCATAGCTGTTTTGGATTTCTTAGAAAAGTCTTGTAATGAACTTTGACCACAATTAGGTTTCAAGGTCTGATGATGAAGCCGGAAGATAGGCACTGGCATTCCATGATGGAATATCGTATCATAGTCGTGTTTGCACTTGCGAGAAAGGCCACGTAATGGACTTTGAACACGATCAGGTTTCAAGGTTATAACAAACCTAAAGACAATCCGTTATCGGTTTTCTTTACATTTTTTGTTTTTACGTGCATTTATAAAAGCGTGTTTTTCTAGTGTTTTTTAAACGATTCATTTATTTAACTCTCTGATATTTAAAGTTATCTGTGTTTTTAACAAGAGCGGGAACGGCTTGGGACGCCGCGCCGCCCTGCGCCGCCCGGATAGCTGACTGAATATTAAAATAACGTGAAAATGTAATTAGAATAATCTTCCATAAAAATTTAAACATAATATTATACAAAGTATAAAGCCTACCGCGTTTATATTGAAAATCCCGAGTACACACATGACCCCGTTACAGTACCTAATATCCTTCTACCTACAATACATAATCTAATCTAATAATTACAGTTACATAAATACATATAGGTATAGCGCGACAAATATGTTCGCTGAAGCGGCTACGTCTACTACGTGACGAGACGGCGATCTGTCTCATTGCTGCGTAGGATCGTGGGAGTACCAATAGCATTCTGAAAGTAATTGCGGATAAACAGGATAACTGGAGCTGATGCTGCGGGAAAATACATGAATTCGTTTTTTATTTTTTATTTTTTCACTAACATAGAATGTAAGGTATTTTACTAGCAAAGTTTTTATGGATTTTTTGAAATAAATTAGTAACAAATACATTACAATCCGCGACACTTATTTAAGGATAATTATTAAAGGGTAAAACGTGACTTTGTAGATATGTTGCCATCACGACGACGGCCACCACATGACCCTAATTACACGCACATTATGGTGCAGACAACACAATTTAAATTCTTCTTCTTATCGTGTGGATAGTAAGGTCTAACGACTCCATACACCCTAGTGTCAGAGTTTCTAGACCGCCTCAAGGGTCTCTGACGTGGTCTATTTTGACGACCGCCATTTGGCGACTGGAACACCGGCTTATATGTGCCTTCCGAAGCACGGAACCATCTTTTTATCAGACAATCAGGTGATTCAGGCCTGCAATGTTCTAGCCAAACTGGAAACAACTTTACAAAGTAAGCTTCCCGCGGGAATTGAACCCACGACCACCACAATTTAAATTAACAGTGAGTTAACATAACAAAAAAATTGGCCAAGTGCGAGTCAAACTCGCCCATGAAGGGTTCCGTAGTAACTATAAAAATATAATATAATGTGTATATTTATTTGACGAATAAAAATAAACCGTAACAATTTTTACAACTACGCTAAATAACTTTGTTTTTCATAGTGTTTGTATGAATTACAAAGTTTTATTTGCGGTTTTAGAAAATATGCTGTATCTCAAAAACTGCTGATCCGATTTTGTTCAAACCAATTTTGGTTGAAAGTTTACATTAAGATCTACAGATATTTTTTTTCACTCCATTATTATAGAAGTTAGAGGGGGAGGGGACACATTTTATCACTTTGGAAGCTTATATCTTTTAAACAATTGACTTTATGAAAAAGTGGCTTTAGAAACCCTTATATCATTTTTAAAGACCTCTCTATAGATACCACACACGAATAGGTTTCAAGAAAAAAAATATTTTCAGTTCTAGTTCCATGTATGCGGACCCCCTTTATTTTAATTTTTTTCATAAAATCGGAAAGCGGTTCACAGAATACATCTACCTACTAAGTTTCAGAGGTATAGTCTAAAGGTATAGTAATAGTTTCGGAATAAAATGGCTGTGACATACGGACGGACGGACAGACAGACAGACAGACAGACAGACAGACGGACAGACATATCGAAACTATAAGGTTTCCGTTTTTTGCCATTTGGCTACGGAACCCTAAAAAGTGTGATCCATAACATAATGAGCTCACATCACATTACTAATTTGGTTTTTAAGTTCTTGCATCACTTACCAGTTCGCGACTTAGTTTGTCTGAAGTATTTAATAAATCTATCCACGATACGATATCCCACAAATGTTTCTTTGTACCAAATTTCGTCTAAATACTTTTAAGCGATTTGAGTGTGATTAAGTTAGTCAGTGTTAAGGACAAGATTGATCAGCAGTCAGTGTTCAAGAAAAGGCACAGATGGCGGAAGATAATAAAAAAGAAATTGGCATAAGAAGGTCACGACCCTCAGTAATGAAAATGACTGACTTCCCACAAAATGACTGACTCCTAGCGCTTGACGCTAGGAGTCAGTCATTTTGTGGGAAGTTGGTGCTGAAAAATGCATTTTTTTATTACGAATCAGCCTGCTTTTGACCTCGATCACACCTGATGGCAAGTGTAAGATGAGGTCTACGATAGAACGTGCGAGCCCTGAAAATGCCTATTCAAGGCTGACGAGTCATATGTGGCAGGGAACACAGACGCCGGCAGAGAGTTCCACACCCTGGCCGTGCGCACAATAAATGTTGAAAAAAAGCGACAGTACGACAAGACGGTATATCGACCAAGTGTGCGTGGTATCCTGCGGTATGTCTGGTAGACCGGTAGTAAAAGGGCGATGAAGGGATTAGGTCGTGGAGCTCCTGCGCACACTCTCCAAAGTATAATCTGTAGTAACTATGTTCGGCTGCGCTCGGGTTCTAGTTTAACTGGATGCAGCTAAGTATTAGTGTTTTAAATGAGGCGACTGCCTATCTGACTTCCAAAACGTGAAAAATCTTCAAAGATGCGTAACAGGAGTTGCACAGAGGGGGCTCCGGAGTGGTCTTTTTAGAGGTAACGGGGCCTCTTCTAAGTCTTCTAATCTTACAATACATGTAGGTTGTTCAGGACTACAAGAAGCCAGTGCAACGATACTGGTGTGTCCGAACTGTCCACGGTTCGTGGAGCCCTACCGTTGCTTTCAACAACAATAAACAAAACTACAGGCTCTTCGGCCTACAACCATATATACAAATAACTTATCGGTACCACTAACCTTCTGTGCTGGGTTCGCCAAGCTTCGACCTTCCTAGGTCACGCCCAAGTGTGGTATGTATGTAATTATGAGGTGAGTAATTGAAAGTGTGATGTAAGTCAAGTGTTCTGAACGGTCACAAGGCGTCGATCTCCAGATGGCGCGGTCCAGACAGCATCACAACCCAAACTCGCACCGGATTGAAGCTATTTATCACTACTTTTTCCAACAAATGCGCGTGCCACGCGGGTGACGACAAACCGGCGATAACTTCCGAGAAATATCCCAGGCTTTCATCAAATAGGGATTACAAATTCCAATTAATCGTTACTCGCGACCCAATTATCGGTTTCAACAGGCGATTCCAAACAATATTTTACTAATTATAATTAACTCATCAGGTCCCAAGCGGACATTTTTCAACAAGGAAGCAAAGTCTATCTGTCAAGTCAAAAGTCAAAGAGCATAGAATAATGTTGCCAACCAAAGGGGTGCGTTTCATTTCACGTTGGACTAAACATAGGTTATTCAGGAATTTTTTATCATTGAAACTTCAGCTTTATTAACAGCTAGTCTACACGCATTCGTCTAGTCGCACGCACACAAACACCATGCCGAAGTCTACCGAACTGAAACGACGTTAGACGATGCACGGCTTTCAACGCCGCACCGCTGTGCCGGTCGGAGTGGAGGGTGTTAGATTTATTTTCGTTACGGAATTTCTTGATTCGGTCGCTGCGCTCAAAGCCTGCGATAAAAGGTATGCAATAGCTTAAAAATTGTTTATAGGAAAACCCAACCGAACTATTTGCCTAACCCGGGAATTGAACTCGAGATCTCACGCTCAGTAGTCGCGCTTGCCACCACTAAACCAATGAGGCAGTTGCGATTATAACTAAACGTTCTCTCAAAACAAAATAACGTTTGCTTTCATTCTGTAAAATAACACGTCCACAAAATACAAGATAAAATAAATATACAGATTAAAGGGTCCATTTTGCACAACTTTATCTTCCAAAAGTATGATTAGATTAATGGTTTCAGGAAGAGGCACGTTTGTTTTTTCAGGGACTGCCGGACCCTTTTCTGGGAACGTGACTACCTTGTCGGTAATAAATCAAATGGATCGATACAATCCAAAGAGTCGATGAATTCCATCTGTTCTCTAATTTATGGAGTCTAGTTTATCAGAGCGGGGAGTCGGGCTGAATAGTAATGAAGACAGGGTACACAGCTGATAGGTTTGCTGTTCTGTAACTATTCTTACGATTCTGATTAAGAGCTTAGCAAGGATTTTCACTCAAATCTTACGTATTACGATAAGACTAGTTGACAGTGACAAGAAAAGCAATTACAAACAGACTCATTAACAAAGATTTTCTGTTGTCAACTGCTTACATTATAATAAAACGGTAAAAGAAGTTTGTTTTTATATTGTAAATATATTTACAAAAACTTTACTGAGGCGGTTAAGACAGTAATAAAACAAGAATTAAAAAAATATGTCTGTCTGTTTATCTGTTGGTGCACGCTAATCTCGAGAGCTACCTGCTAGACGGATTTGGATGAAACCTTATTTGTTATATAGCAGGAAACTGGAACACCTGAAGCAGAACTTAACATGCGAGCAAAGAAGCAGACGGAAGTTAGTATAAAATAAAACTATCTATTAGGAACAAAAAGTGTAAAGTTTGTGAATGTTCATTTATGTCAAGTAATCTGTTCACTAACAGTAAAAACATAATAATTATAATCATAGAAAAAGAATATTACTAAATTAGAATTCCAATCATGCAATTAAAATTAAAAATAAAACATATATTTTAATATTAATGATAACAACAGATATACCACATCACAATTATTTTTTGTTCTGCTGTTCATGTCTCACTGACGGGCAAAAGGCTTTTCTAAATCCTTACAACAGCTCTTTCCGGACGCGACCTCGGTTCAGCTACAAATAATTAATAACGAAAATGATCCACATTTAATAAACATCACATAAGATTCTAAACAATGCCTTGTTCTAACCGTTGGTCAGAACATTACACATTTAAACATAGAATTACATATTCACTTTTCTAAAAACCACATAATAGTTAAAATTACTGCTTAATCACAAACACTGGTAACATAAACCAAAATTGCTATATCCAAACCACTATTTACTCATTGGCTCAAGCCATCCAGTCAACACAACTACACGCATATCCTGTATACCACTGGCTACTTTCAATGGACGATCTCATTAACACCATCATCAACCAGTTAATGAGTTCGAGCCCTAATTTCCCGTCATGTGAACCCGGCCGAGCGTGGTCAACAGATAGTGTGTCCTTTCCACAGAGTATAGAAGCACCTCGATGCCCACAGTCAGAAATTTTTGTTAAAGAGATAGAATTAGATAGAATTCACATTACTAGCAATCTTGTTAACCCCTCCAACAAAGCTATGCTTGTGTCTGGAGTGAGTTCACGGTAATAGTGTAATGGGTGGGGTTCAAAACCACGACTTCTTGATCACAAGGCCGACACTTTAGCCTTAACGTTCATCTTAAACGTCACAGGGGAAGTCAAACACCTCACTTCCCCCGCTTGACCAGAAGAGAGAAAGTAGACGGAGGTCGCTCCCGCAGGCCCTGGTGCATGTATGCGACAGAATGGTTTTACTAGTAGTAAGTTAATGTCTGAACGACCTCCCCGCCTACCCCAGGTCGAAGAACGTTATAAGAATTTCCATCTCGAGAAAAAAAGCGTGATTTATGATTACCTACAATAAATTTACTAAGGTAAATTCCAATACAAAAAAAAACGAATGCTTTATACCCCGTACCTCGGAGTATAGTTATCACCATGACCTCTTACCTTGTGCCTAAATTCATCGCCTTGTATAATTTAATTCTGACTAAGAGAAAATTGGAGAGAAGAGAGAATATGGAGATTGACAGACCATATACTGCAAAGTATCCAAGAACAGTGGAGCAAGATCGTAACTGACTGGTATCCAAGAGATGGCAAAACAAACAAAGGAAGGCCAGAGAAGAGATGGGAGGATGCGGTAAGACAAACCGCCGATCTCAACTGGAGGAGGATTGTCAGAGATTCTCACCAATGGAAAGTTAGAGATGACTAAGAGACACTCTGAACTTGGAAACATACTATGAAACTTTAAAGTAAGCTAATAAGAAAAAGTTCAGCTAAAAAGGCTGATTGATGGATCGAAAAGGAATTTGTACTTGAGTTGATAAATAAACTATTATTATCTCCCATTTGCAGCGCCTCAACAACTTTCATTGCAATGAGTCCGATCGCAATGAGATTCCGTGCTCTATGGCTCCCACCCTTTTTCCTTTACAATTCAATTGTTTCTTGCTGACCACCCGTCCGTGGCATTTGTTCGTAAATTATTAGGTATGCTTTAGAAATAGTCTTTTTTTGGGAGTGGGTGTAGTGTTTAAAATTTAATTTTTGCTTTAGAAGATTTAGTAGGATAATGTCTGTATTTTAGTAGGGAAATGGGGGTTATGTCTATGTTTTTGTGAGTGATTCGCTTCTTCAGCCGGGTAACAAAACATTTGGGGAAAAAGTTACAGCTTTGTTTGACTAATGTTGTTTATTTTGTCACGTTTAATGTTTTGAAACGTTTTGGGAATACTTTCATTGTGCGTACGGCTAAGGAGTGGAATTCCCTGCCGGAGTCTGTGTTTCCCGATAGCTATAACCTGAGGTCTTTAAGTCAAGAGTAAATAGGTTACTGCTAGGTAAGCGTGCTCCATCTTTGACCACATCATCACTTACCATCAGGTGAGACGGCAGACAAAAGCGGGCCTATTGAAAAAAAATGCTTGCTTTTGAAGCCTTGCTATTGATAAAAGGATGGATTGCCAAAGAAAAAATACGAATTTTTTTGTTTTTTAAATACAACAATTTGGTTTGCTGAATAGCTAAACTTATCGTGCTAATATTTGTCGAAGGCATTAAGAACCTCTAAGGAGGAGTTTATAAAAATTTGTATCATAAAGGGCTACTTTACACATAGTTAAAAGTTTAATATTTATGTAGAAGTTGTCTTTTTTACCAAACTGGCTCAAAAGGAGATTATTGATTATGTATTTCGAGAATTTTTATGATAAAGGACATGTTATGAAATGGGCTTAAAATTTTTTTTTAACAGCTATCATGTTTGGATTTTCTGATAGAGAAAATTTTTTAGGACGGCCTTACATAAACGAAAAAAAATTATTAAAAACCACCATTATTTAATAAATAAATATTTTAAATCCAGATATTTATTAATTCGTTATATTATTTTTTCGCATAGAAACAAAGAAAAAAGGGCTATATAATTTTTTAAAGCAAATTATACACCTTATTATTATTTAAAATATTTTAAAACTATATTGGATAGCTCCCACGAATTATCTTCATGATATGGATGTATGGTATTGATTCCTTTGCCTCCTAATGGAAACTATGAAAACATTACCTGTGTCAGTAAGGTTGTCACACATGCCAGATGTCATGTCACTGGCCTCATTGTTAAAATCGGTATTTTTCCGTTTGCATGGTGAAATAATCATCTGAGAGGGCCATATAAAGTTTTCGCTGGTTTGTAATCTGCCAATCTGGACCAGGCCGGCGAGGTGGACTAAGGCCTAACCCTTCTCGTTCTGAGAAGCGGCCCGTGCCCAGCAAGGGAACAGTAATGGGCTGAATTTATTTTTTAATAACGAAATTGTGTTAACAAATTAACTAAATAAATTAAATAGATAAGGATAATAAAGGATATGGCCAATTTTACTATGGACGTCGGCATAGTTATCGAATTTATTGTACACCAATGATTTTTGGTGTTTTATATTCGTGAATATTGACTCATTAAATTGCTATAAATAAAAAACTCAGAAATCTTGTCATCACACCAGACTAGACAAAAAACAGTTACAGTAAACCTTTTAATCAGATCGCTAGCAACAAGGTGTTTAGATTATAATTTCGCTATTAAAAACTTAAAGGCGCTTTAAAGTAGTGAACAGTTGTGAATTATTGCGTATAACTGATATAGTTTTAGTATTAAACCAATAAACAAAGTAAGGATTTTAAACTGAATATTGACTAACATTTATTAAACTGGGTAATAGTCTCAAAAAATGTGACAATAATAACAAACATTAACATAACATCGCGCCTGTATTCCCCGAAGGGTTGGGCAGATGTGTACCTATAGTACACCCAGATTTCACCAGTTATTTTGAGTACCATTTAATAGGGGGCGAGTCCGTTTTTATCAGCCAGGCACAAATCTAGACTCCGGGCTGCTACTGAGAAATTCCTGATGAATAAACCCAATATCACTTTGCTCGTCCTGGGAATCGAACTCAGGACCTCATGCTCAGCAGTAGTGCTTGCGACCATTAGACCAACGAGGGAAGCACAGAATAAAACAAAGGATTAAAAATTATTATTTATTTACTTATTAGAGAAAATAAATAAAAATATTTTGACATATTATAATTATTATATCTTAAATGCTTACGAAGATAATATACATTAGAGCAATGCAGCGATAGTGTTAATAAAGAGACCTAGGGAGGTCAATTAACGAGCTTGGATAGAACAGAGCATTTTTATTTCACCAATACACTTACCTGGATTAAGTGTAAATATAGGGCATCAGTAATTACATAAATAACTGCTTTAAACATAACCAGACTTGTTAAAAAAATACAATCATAGATTTATTTATTATTATTTTATAATTGTGATTACTGTTCCGTGAGAGAATTTCTGAGACATTTTCAAAGTTCAAAATATTAGCTTTTGACTTCATAATATTATGTCTTCTATATGGATAGCACTAAATGTAGAATGTGTCTCATTCATTTGAGGTAATAAATGCCATTGATCGCTGTACAAATGTGTTTAACACACTCTACAGCTGCGAGGAACATAGAAACTATGTTCCTGCAAAAGCAGTCTTTTAAGGAATTGCGGGACCAAATGTACCATTCTGTTTCTGCATTGTTGAAATATACTGTGAACAGATGTGATCGAAGCTCGCTTGTAATTAGGTAATGATATGGTATTACTTTCCCATGGCCCTCTTTGAACAGGCGGCAACGGTGGTGGCTCTGGTGGGCTAACAACTTGGCTAACATTAGGGGCTGCTGCATCATTATCCAAAGCCAATTCTTGCATGTCTCGTGATGAGTCATGCACTGGCTGTCTATTTGCTCGCATCCAACACACATAGCAAACATAGTTGTTTCTTGAAGGCTGAAAATAAACCACAGTTAGAATAAACACAATAATAAATTAATTCAATCATTAGATAATTCTTATCTTTATATAATTTTTAGTAATTAGGGGATCTTTTTAAATATCTCTTTATGTTTTCAAGTACTATGTTATAGTAAAATGAGCAGTACTATGTTACACATGCCTACTTTAGGCAAGTATATTAACTATGTTAAAGATGAAAAATACATAAAACACAGATATAACAATCATACATACATAGTATGAAAGCTCATTTTTTTATAGATTAATACAACTAGGTATTTATAATAATGAAAAACAAAATGCTTACCACATAATTAGTATTTTGTGATAATAGAACAGCCAGCAACGGACACTCCATACTGACATTATGGTGTCTTATTTTCCTCACTGATTTGCCACAACCAAGGCAAACCATGTAATGCCCCAGTAGTCTCTCTTGTTCACCAGCTTCGGTGTTTAATAATAATAAGCATGGATGACAAATAAATGTATCAAGAGGCAACTGAAAATAAGATGCACTGTAAGATTTCGTATACCAAAACTATATAAAAATAAATCAGGTTAAGTTTTTCTAGTCCAACTTCTTACCTGGGTTTGGGCATTGGTTATCCAACGCGAAAGTCTTGTTCGATTGTAAGCAGAAAGCGAGGATATGAGATGCCTCTGCAACCTTTGCATGGCTATTCCGCAGTTGATGCACCTCATATTGATCCACAACGCAATGTAAATCAGAGTCCAGTATTAATAGCAAGGTAATCGGGTGGTAGAAGGTATCAGTACGTTGAAATAAGCAGGGGTCAAAAATATTAGAAAATAATCGGGAAAACAAACACAGAACGCAATATAGAATCTGCAATAACATAATATTGACATTTGACATAGACAATGACACATTGTCAAACAAGTAACGCGTTCCGTTATCAGATTTTTTTTTGTATGAAATATAAAAAAACCTATCTTACGCATCAACATTATGAAAAGATAATTTTATTAAATGCCAAAAATACCAACGAAGACAGTTTCGTATAAATAAAATGTTTTTAATAATAGCGTTTTGTCGTCCATATCACACGTCGCTGTGATATATGCAAGTAGTATGCTTGATGTGGAACACCCATTATTATATTTATCTTACTTTATGGTCCATTATGGCGGACGTTGACAAATGGTACTTTGGATTCATCTTGATTACTAATTATTTTGAATTAAACACTGACGAGATCAGAGAGGTTAAAAACTACGTATTAAATCATTTTTCTATTTTTAATATACAATATTATTTACTATGTATGTGTACATGGAATGTACTTTTTTGTCCATGTCATTTATATGTACTAAAGATCCTTATTTTCTCCTACAATTTGGGACTCTATCATCATGAATTCGGTAAATTGCAGAATGATACTGATGGTCATACGTCTCTTGCAATGCAGACTAGTAAAACAGGACAGTCCTGGTACAGACTAGATTGAATCTCAGACTACCTTAATGTTTGTCTTTTGTAAATAGTCCCTTCAGCAAGTCGGAATAGGTGAACATTTTTGTGTTTAAGGTAGATAAATAAAAGTAATGTATTTGCTTATATTGTTTGCATTTATTCTACATCATATTATATACAGCATCATATTACATACATCATATTATATTTCTATATCATATTATACAGCTTCCAACAGTTCGCTTCCCTATTATACAATAGGGAAGCAAACTGTCGGAAGCTGTGCTCATGTAATGACGATCATATGGTATCTTGGGTGGGCTCGGCATCAAAACAACATATTATCATAATTTCTTGACAATATAATTGTAAGGGAAGATGTTGAAAATGAAGAGGTAGAAGAAATGCAAACAAAGCAAATATAAGCAAATACATTACTTTTGGGAGGAGGAGAGAATTTCTGAATATTACTGGAGCTGTATAGCTGCAGTAATGTTCACAAATTCTCTCCTGCTAATTATTTAATTCGATTAATTTTATCAACCAATAAGTATAATAGGTACACTTTATTGCTTTGAACTGAATTTGACAATAAACGTTCACATTTCACAATGACTTACAACAGAAAAGTGTTGCCAAAATCAATAATTACTGTGGGTTGCATTTTTTTTTTAATTATAATTATTTAAAAGTGTAATAACTACGGAAGGGTGCTATTAAAAAAATTAAAAAATATATAAAAAGTTTCCTTAATTTATATACTTTTATAAAAATAAAAGCCCAGCCTTCATACAAAAACCTAACATGTCCTTTATTTAGGCATTCTTTATAGTCTTAACAGCTGGGCATTTTTGTCACAAGTGACGAAGTGAAACAAAATAAAAAGGGGAATGGTTAAAAAAACAAGACGTCAGCTCGAGGCCACGATTTTAAAATCTGACTTACAAAAGTCAGAGGCAATAAACAAGTGAACTTATGTCATTTTTTGTTGAAGTGAAATCACATCGGGTACGAGCTTATTTATTCATATCATGAATTACTAACACAAAGGTTGACGTAAGGACAGTCACGATTTAAAAAAGTATCATTTTTCATTCCGCAGTCAACGCAGTGTGGAGCACGTAGCCCATCGACCCTTCTTTTTTCGATGGGGAAATTATTACTAAAACTCACCCTGTTATTTCATTTGCCCTTGTATTTCAGGGCGGTGGTAACTCGTTTGAACATTACTGCAACCCCGGTGGCACATAAACTCTACTCATCGCTTCACATCTAACTCAAACAGATCACTGGTCAGATTTTATTGCGTCCGGAAATTCAAAATTCCTTTTTAGGGAGCATATCCATTGGAGCGATCCGGTTTTAAGACGTGACGGTTTTATATTACATCTCACGTCTCTTCGCAGCCGGTGTCCCTACGGTTTAAACTTTGTTACTTTTTAAAGCACCAGAGTTTCGTAGTAGACAGCTCGTGATTTTAATACCGCTAAAGTGACGTGCGAACGAGGCTTTCAGAACTTTTCGAAGGACATTTGAATGTTAATTGTGAGCTCCTGGGCTTTGGCGATAGCGGTGCGTTATCGTTTATAAGGGATTAGGGAGAGTTATTGTACGATGATGTAACGATGGTTTTGGTAATTTGGAGTGAGTAAAATTATGATCGTTGCTTTTAATTGAAGGGTCTTTAAACGTCTTTATTTATAATTGCCTGCCTACAAAAGATGCTAAAATATATTTTTTATGGCAAAAAGTCGTAGTCACCTTTCATTACAAACAGCCTATTTCTCAACATAACCTATAGTTTGTGATTATGCATTATATTCTTCTTTCATGAAATCACAGTGGAAATTATCTTAAGTAACTTTAATTTATTTTAATATTAACAACACAAAAATCAAGTCATGAACATAGCATTACTGGGTTTATTATAAAATTCATCTCACAAAACATTATGAATATCTTAGCTAAGAAACATTAAAAAGTATAAAAACTTTGTAATGTTTCCACAGCTAGACCATCTGACAGAATCTAATGAAGTGTAAAGGTTACTTTAGAACTAAAATTTATTTACGTTTTCCGGATGACTTGTTAGTGTGTACAAGCTCCTTTTAATTGGCAGTTACATGCGGTTATTGTTAAAGATAACTAAGGGGCTGTTCTAAGATGAGAAAGCATTTTAGTGAGCAATATCCAGACATTGTTATAATAATAATAAATGTGTTTATTTTGAACAATACAATCCATAGTGTTAGTAACTTATACCTAATAGCTTATAAGCTAGTGTTAGTACTCATTATCCTCTGCACAAACTACTTCATAATCGGATAGGATACACTGTCACCTACCGTTCTAAGGATGCTGTTGCGACTTTCCCTCAATTTTCTCAGAATCGACACTGGTTTCTTCCAAAAATCGCGTGAAAATTGGCCGTACGAGCTTTCCCTAACATCTTTGAGGCACTACAGTAACAAGAGCCGCAAGGATATATATATATATATTTTATTCGGCATGATCTCGATCTCGCCTGATAGTGAGCGATAGCGATATTATATTATCCTGAAATAATTATGTATTATACTGGACACAGAGCACATCTAGCGATCTTTTGGCGTAATTGACACATAGATTGCCCGCGTACAGAGACTGGCAGTTAGCCTTTGCCTATCGCTTATGATCAGGCGTGATCGAGGTTAAAATCAGGCTCGTCAATAATAAAAAAGAGAGGCGAGCGTGGAACACAGGGTCCTGATTGCTTAGGGCGACCGGTATACCTTCCTACTTGTGGTTATCATAATTATAATCTCACTAAAAACATCCTGTAAAAAACTAGCTAAGTCTCGATGGAGCTGCTTGTTTCTCTATAAAAGTAATGAAATCTCTAAGCAAAGCCAAACCAAGTCTAAGGTTCTTTACCTGGCTAGTTTTTTACAGATTGTTTTTGGTGGGATTTCACTTCTTTTTGTAGAAAAGTATTTTTTACTTGATTAATTTCTTAGTTATACACTTCAGACCTTTCATTATTAGGTTTTCTTATGAGGCATTGTGTTTTCTTATCTCGACTTGGCGGGGGCACTTCCGTGCCCCTAGATCAGACTCCAGTTTCATATACATCAATAGAAGGGGCTCATCATACTGTATAACTTTTGTCAAGGCGCATTTCTATATATCTCATAGTTCAGCCGAGCTCTAAGGGTTCTTCATCAGATACTCCAAATCTTCATTTTTTAAATGTCAAAAGAAAAGGTTAACCACGTTTGATAAATTTTGTGAACACAGCATGTCGATAACTTTAATCGTTTGGCTGGTTTGTTATGGTTTCTCCTCAGTTTCATCAGGTACTCCAGATCTTCCATAATCCTAGTTTTTATAGTTTTTCCTTTATATGGGCACTAAACCCTACCTCTGTGCAAAATTTAAGTTCTCTAGGTTTATGGGAAGTACTAGTTCTATTTTAATGATCAGTGAGTCAGTGAGTGTCGAATTAGCACAACTTTGCTTTTGCAAAACTTAGGAAATATGTACGCTACAACCATGTGGTTCAATGTATGCTTATAGCTTACTCGATGATGATAATTTAAGCGTTCTAAATCTATCCAAAGGTTGTCAAATAGGGGCATGAAAATACGCCGAAATCGTTCCAGAAAAGGATGGTACAGCAGTGTTTGCTTCGCGCTCGACTCGGCGGGGGCACTGCCGTGCCTCTTAATACACGTTCTAAGCAGTTTTTCGTCATTTTACGCAGTGCTAAGCAGCTCTTCGCATTGTTTATCAGGTTTATAGAACACTGCGCAATACGGTGTATTCTTTCATAACTTGTTTTAGTAATACCGGAGTCATAAAGCAACAATCATTTTCTTCTTCTCTTCTGCGCCGTTATCTCATTAAAATTACGTAGAAGATTGTGAATAAAAAAGGTTATTTCAAGCAATAAGAAGGTACTTCCACCCCGAACCTACTAGGGCGAAGTAAATTACCAAAGTAGATAATGTAAATCAGTCCTTATCACTTTAGCACAGGTTCGTTAGAACTTAATGTCCCACACAGTATACTTAAAAGTACTTTGAAATCGCAGTGGGTAATAATTATGCGGGTCCATTAATTACTTTGCACAAAAACCGTACCCTAATATATTGTGGCGTACCTCATGTCTTTGACCTACAGACTAAAATAATAGTGTCCTTTTGTGGAGACTATTAGTATAAGCGTAGGTACTACGTGAATGATTATGAATATTTTGTGTTAATTAAATTTTATATAGTTAGCTGGTTTAGGTTTGTTTGGCAACTGGTTAGCAAATATACAGATTAAATTGATGTATTTGAATTTAATTTTCTAGTAAATTATATGTTTTGGAACTGCTGAACCAGCCCTTGGGGTGGGGGGGCTTGTTTTATATTAATACTAAGAATTTTGTCGTTAAATTAATACAGATATCAATAACTAGGGATGATTTCTGAAAACTTAAAATTAAGTTGAAATGTCAGTTGATTGGTCACGTTTTGTTTGTTTTATCAAATCATTAAGGGCTATCGGGTTTGGGCACGCCACAATAGCGACGGTAAGTCCCCTCTTTGAGGAGTGGCTAACGAGGCGTCATGGCGTCTTCACCTTCCGCCTGACGCAGGTCCTCACCGGACACGGTTATTTCGGGAGTTACCTGTGTTCAATTCGGCGGGAGGAAACGCCCGGATGTCACTACTGCGAGGATCGCTCTGAAGACACGGTGGAACACACAGTAGAGGTTTGCCCTGCTTGGGCAGAGCTTCGCCGTGAACTCGTAGGGGTGATAGGCGGCGACCTCTCACTCCCGGCCCTGGTTCAATGCATGGTCCGGAGCGAGCAGGCATGGGAAGCAGTCACCTCTTTCTGCGAAGCAGTTATGCAGGCGAAGGAGGTGGCGGGACGCGCGAGGGAAAGGCAGATCTCAAGGCCCTCATAGCCCTTGTGTTCAAGCCGCCGCAGGAGACGTTCCGGGCGTCGGGAGTCACAGGGTGACTCTCAGCCACCGTAGGCTTGGGCCTGCGGGCTGCGAGCAAGGGGTAGCTCGCCGCCCGACTGAAACCAGGCCCGTGTAGAAGGTTACTCAGCTACTGGGTGTTGGAGATCCAATAGGCAGTCGCAAAATACTGTCAATTCAGCTGCATCCGAATAGACTAGAAACCGACCCTAATATACAGAGTTGATAAAAGTCTAAGCAAATCATTTGCTCAGCCTTTGACGATAATAAAAAATCTTAATCAAATAATGCCCTTTACTGACTTTATGTTTCTTTTAGTACTCGTTAGAGGGTTGTAAGAACTGGGAGAGGCCTTTGACCAGGAGAGGTAGAGCACATACTAAAATACGCTCAAATAAATTATAAAGAAAATGGACAAAAACACTATTGTACATAAAGTTTAAATAAATAAATAGATTTTATATTTTTATGCACAGATTTTATTGCAAACGAATGAAAAATCATTGTGTATATGCATGTATATTTCATACTAGCTTTCGCCAGCGACTTCGTCCGCGTGGAAAAAAATTCCCCCGATTTTGAAACATTCTTCATTAGTGCTCCGCTCCTATTGGTCTTAGCGTGATGATATATAGCCTATAGCCTTCCTCGATAAATGGGCTATCTAACACTGAAAGAATTTTTGAAATCAGACCCGTAGTTCCTGAGATTAGCGCGTTCAAGCAAACAAACAAACAAACAAACAAACTCTTCAGCTTTATAATATTATTATTAATTATTATAATTATATATTATATTTCATATATAAAAACAATTTCTAGTAAGTAGTCCGGATATTGCTCACACAAAATTTACTTAGTTCATTTACGATACTGTTTTATTTTAACACATCATGTTTGTTGATCATATAGAATATTGTTTGTGAACTAAACAGGATGTAGTACGAAAAAATAAACTTTTGTTATAGGAACATCCTACATGAAACTTTGAACTGAAAATGTATGTATCTATTTACTCGTGCGTTAAAGGCTGAAAGGTCATAGTGGCAGGGAACACAGAAGCCGGTAGAGAATTCCACAGCTTGGCTGTGCGCACAATAAATGTGGAGGAGAAGCGCTTGGTACGACAAGACGGTATATCAACCAAGTGTGGGTGGTACCCAGCCGTGCGTCTGGTAGACCGGTAGTGAAAGGGAGATGGAGGTATCAGGTCATGGAGCTCCTGCACACATTCCCCGAAGTACAATCTGTAGAAAACCGACAGGCAAGCAACGGTTCGCCGATGAGCCAGGCTATAAAGCTTGTCCACCAGAACCTCGTCACCTATAAGCCTTTTAACTCTGCGCTCGATCGAGTCCAATGCAGCAAGTTGGTACTTTGCAGACCCAACCCACAAGTGACTGCAATACTCCACGCAGGAACGGACCTGTGCTTTATACAGACTGCTGTCCAGGCGTGAAGAACCGCCTCACCTTGTGTAGGATTCCTAACTTTTTTGCTGTAGTCTGAGCTCTGGACTCAATGGTTGAGCTGAAGTTGAGGTCTGGCGTCAACTCCATGCCCAAAGCTCCAGGCTATTGGTAACTGCCACAGATGTAATTCGGAAAGCAGGGGTCAATTCGAAAGGGCTCCTTTAAGCTCCATTAATTGCCATAAGTCAAGTAATGCCATAATGTTATTATATACATAAAAAACCGAATAGTAAAAAAGTTATAAATTAAAATAAACATAGCGGCCGAAAAATTCTGAAAGTAAAATGAATTAAAAAGGACTCATAAGACATTCTAATTAAGAGTGGCCTCGAAGAATTTCGTCAGATCCACTAAATTAAAGCTATCAAGTGATTAATATTGACGGAGATAATTTCATTAAGCACGTTTGAATTTTCATTAAAAATCTCAAACATAATCACGTTAAGTAATTATTTTTTCGTTACCAACTTTGATGAGGTTTTTTTTTTTCAAATATTGTTGTGAAGACAGAGGTCGTGGCTAGATAATACTGGATTGTGTAGGTCATATTGGCAGTCATTCCAGGTAAAAACACTACTAGTGCGTCCAATTAGACTTGAAGTCAATCATGATTTAGTTGGAAAAACGCTAATTAGATGATGATCTTTCCGAATAGATATGTGACTTTGGCTGTCGATATTTTTTATCGACAACTGCTAGTGATATTTATTTATTTATTTACGATCTCTAACAAAAGATATATACGATTTATACACATACAGGTTATAAAAATTATGTATTTTGTGGGTGTTCTCTTTTACTTGTGCACATGTCGCTTCTTGGCTTATTGTAATTGCGTTATCGACTAGTGTATTAACAACTTCACTTTTGTAAGTGTGTCTTTTTATTTTTCCCTACGCTAATCCATCCAATTTGACAGATTTTCTTTTTGTTTCATTTTTATTATTAATTTATCCTTCATTATTGGAGTCTAATGTTGTCGCTTATCAAGTTTTTTTTTTAAATATAATATAAAGCTTTTTTGTGAATGGGAGAACACTGTAGACTCTTAGATTTGTTTAACAATTTTTTATTTTTTATTCCATTTTGCTGTATTAATTGGTCTATACTGTCCTCTCATACCTAATTAACCTGTATTATGGATACATTGTAAGAATGATATTTTGTTTTGAAAAGAGTAACTGTGGAGTTTCTTGCCGGTTCTTCTCCATAGTAAACGATCAATTTCGAACCGTGCCCTGTGTGAAATAAAACATTTTGAGTATGAGTTCGAAACTTATATAAGCATGCACGATAAAATTAACAACTAAGCTAACAAATAAATTTATATTAAAAATAAATAATAGAAACGAATAAGAGACTTATTACATTTAAATAAACATGAACACTACTTACAATATATATTTGAAACATATGACTCTGTTTTATGTCTTTATAATAACTTTTTCAGACACGAATTAATTTGTGTCGGCCTGATCCTACTTTCGGTATATTATGTTTGGTGATTTTTTTTATTTATTTTTATTATTATTAACTATTAAAGTTAGCTTGAATCATGGTATTAAATTCAGTCACAGATATTAAAAAAAATACTGGATAAAACAAACCTTTACAGCCATGTAGCTTTGTTTAAGTGATAAGCAGAAAAAACTGGCCAAGTGCGCGTCAGACTGGCTCATGAAGGGTTCCGCAGTAACTACGCAAAATAACTTTTCATAGTGTTTCTATGAAATACAAAGTTATATTTGTAGTTTTAGAAAATGTGCTTTATCTCAATAACTGCTGATCTTATCTCGCTTGAATTTTTGTTGATAGTTTTTATTAATATTTAAAGCATATATATATTTTCACTCCATTATTATAAAAGTTAGAGGGGACACACATTTTACCACTTTGGAAGCTTTGCGCGTCTTTTAAACGATTTACTTCAGATATAACAAATATATAAGGTTCCCGTTTTTTGCCTTTCGCCTACGTAACCTTAAAAAAGTCTATGAGATTTCAATTCAATTTATTTCGTATTCGATTAATTAATTTATTAACTTACTCATTGTAGGACTCATGTTTAAACAAATATAAAGCTATTAACAATTAACAATTGGACATGGAATGATGATGGAACGATGTAGCTATCAAGAAACACAGAATCGGGCAGGGAATAAAAATTGATAAAGTTCAAAAGCCTTAAAGATCAGAAGTGGGGGCTGTTGACTTTACTTTCTGGTAAAAGTAACGTCTGGTAAAAGGACCAAAGCGTGACATCACGTGAAATTTCAAATTACTGTATCGTCTTCATTTTTAAGGTTTCGTACTCAAAGGGTAAATTCGGGATCCTATTACTAAGGCTCCGCTGTTTGTTGGTCTGTCTGTCACCAGGCTGTATCTTATGAACCGTGATAGCTAGACAGTTGAAATTTTCACAGATGTTGTATTTCTTTTGCCGCTATAAGAACAAATACAAAAAAAAATAAAAAATATTTAACGGGGGTTCTGATACAACAAATGTGATATATTTTTCTTTTTTTTTATAGACAATGGTACGGAACCCTTCGTACGCGAGTCGTACTCGCACCTGCCCGTTTTTTGAATTACGTAAGATTTTAGAAAAAACGTGTCCTAAATAGATTACTTCATAAAAATTACTTTTTCGGTGATAAAATTTAAAAACTGGTTAAAAGTCCAATATCTTCAAGTATCTACGACATTTGTTCGCCATGATTCAACAGACGTAATCACCTAACCTTTTCTTGAAGAAATTTAGACTAGAGTAAGGAACCTACATAAAACCCTATTTTTTAAGAGTATCACCATTATTTGTTTTAGTTTATGATTACAACTTTACCTACATATCTAAGATCCAGGTAAAGTTGTAAGTAATTATGTTAATGCGTGGGTCATGCTTTATAATTTGATTGTGTTGAGATATTTTACGTGTCTAGTTACTAAACACAAACTTTCTAAGTATATAAAACAATATTATTGAAACTAATGTTCTAATAAATGTAATTTAAATGCTAGTTTTAACACTTCACTCGCGATCTCACCTGCGAGCATTTCAAAATAATTTATTCTTACCAATAATGCACTACTACTAATGAAGAATTGTATCATTGCTTCCGGATATTACCCGCTACAGACAACCTTATAGACAAATTTTATCTTTTTATAATATTAGTATAGAAGGATAGATCAAAAACATAACATATAACTTTAAGTTATTCTAATACAAAAACTTGTTCTATGATGCTGAAATAATCAAAAATCAAAATGAGTGTTAGGCTATCTTTTAGAAATAAAAAGCGTTTGAATGCCAAGAATACTTTCTGAAATCATCTACAAAATTGACAAACTATCATGTATATATACTTTAGTTAACTTTAACTTACATTTCGAAAGTTATATCAAACTTAATTTAATTTCAGTCATACTTGCGTATATCAAATTCATGCAAACGTTGTCATCAAAAGATCGATTAAGCTATAAGACCGCCCATACCATCCTATTATTCCAAAGCCCTTCCTGTAATTTATTCTAGTGTAAAATAAAGAATGTATCTATCTAACATTGATATCGTGTTAGGAATAAATCTACTTCAAAAATAGATGCACTTTAAACTAAAACAAAAGTCACTCCACTTCAAGTGTAGGGGTGGCACGAAACACAAACATCGCCTGCGCTCACTAATGAAATTCTACAGTTGAATTGTTGTGCAAACACAGAATTGAGGACAGCACTATTCTGCGATTGTACAACCCTATTGTGACAGTCTGTGTTTTCTTCGCACGACGAACTTATCTGAGATAAAGTGTTTAGTTTTGTGGGCTGTAGAGTGGGGATGAAATTAGACAATAGATAATGTATGCCATATTACGTCGTCTAGATGTATCTTTTTTCGTAATTGTTGATTTGCTCGCGTGTAACCACTATCTCACTTGATGGATAACAATGATGTGGTAGAAGATGAAGCACGCTTGTCTAGAAGAAAACTATTCACTGCAGTTATATCTACTTATAATCTGTAATTTTTATTAGTTACTGTTTTCAATGTACAGAAACTTTGGGTCCAAATCTGATGTGATGATCTCGACTCGTTTGGTGCAATAGTGAAACACAAATAGAGCAATAAAATTGCTGTTCTTGTTTATTAAGGTACCGTTTTTTTACCCCTGCCCTGCTTTTTCTTCACAGGATTAAACAAGATAGTTTATCAATTCTCCAGGACTCGTCGAGCCTCATAAATAGTATGTCGCACTTATCTCCTAAATTTGTGATGATAATAATAACCTTTATTAATTACCAATTGCACACTTATGATGATGACTGTTTAGTTTTATTTAGCAATAATAATGATTTTTTACTTATGCAAACTGCGGGTGTTGTATTTTTCCTTTTTCTGAAGGAAAATGGTCAAATCATCTCGTTCTGGATGGAAGGGACTGTCAAACTTCTTCTGATTAAAAACCCACTCAGTACCTTCAGTTTTAAATAAATTCAGGGGTTTTGGTGTCTCGTTACAACATTTCCGTAACTCCTTCTAAAAACGTAAACTCCTACTCCGTAACGAAAGCAGCCTATATGCCTAACATTTCAATACTCAGCATAATTATACAAAGTAAAGCTGGGACGAATAATTGAAAGTATATTGCCATGAAAAAAATTGATCGCAATTTTAGTATCATATACAGAATTCTTTCACACATCATCCATAGGAAATAAGGTCATCACCAACCCAGCAATAACTTGATAGAGCAAATTGGCAGGGCTGTCGTAAAAGCGAGTTCATTGTAAAAATGTTCTGCTCGTAAAATAAATCCTTATTACCGACACCTGGAGCTTGTTGCAAGGACATCATAATATGTCGACGCTTACAGTGCCGGACTATCTAAAGGCGGTGTAGGCGATTTCTTAGGGGCCCTGCGCCCTAAGAAGTGACTTTTCTCTACCATTTCAGTCTCAACATGTTTAAAAATGATAGCTTGGTAGGAAATCACTTGTTAAAATATAATTATAGTGCCTATTCAATTCTTTAGACCCAGGACATAAAAGGTATAGTAAAATAAATTTCCGGGGTTGCAGGAATATTCTAACGAGATACCAGGAAACAGATAGAACTGATTCGGTTTTTTATTCAGTAATTGTCTGACACTTTCTTCCGATCCAGCCAGAACGAGACGAGTCATTTGATGATTTTACCACTGAAAAAATAGTCTCATAAGTTCAAGAAAATTTATATATCGTAAAAGACAATGCCCAAAAAAGTATGGACACCGTCCCCACCTTTGTAGCACTTTAAAATCTATGTCAATCGAAGGGCCCTAGTCATCATATCATTTTATTGTATGCCGACATGTCACTTTCATTGTCATACAATCAAATGATAAGATGACTATGGCCATTGGATTGACATATACGTAGGTTTTAAAGTGCTACAAGAGTGAGGACGTTTTGAGCATTGCTCTTTGGATCCAGATCTGAATGCATTAATGCAATCTTTTTCAAAACGATTAATTATGAATTAAATTACTTTGGTGCAAAAATATATATATATAGAGTGAATTGGATACTTCTAGAAGTATTTCTAGGCAAGCGTGTTTCATCTTCGACCACATCATCGCTTAACATCAGGTGATATGGTGGTTAAATATATATAGTGATATGCTAGCTTATCAAAATTAAAAAAATATATTTGGTTTTTGGAATAGGGTAAGGTATAGGCCCCGACATTTTTACTCCGTCCCTGGACGTTTATATGTATAGAGATACTTATGTGCTTATAATGTGGTTAAGGGCTGACTTACATTACCCAGGTGTGTGGGGAAGTATGGTTTTCATATTATCTGAGTGTTTTTTTTCGGGGTAAGCAGTTTTGTTATACGTATTTTGTTTTTTCTTTAAAATAAACATTGCTCCTGAGTTATTTTTCCTGTAACGTAAGTGCATATCTACAAACATCCAAATAAGGAACAACTATTAAAATATGTAGGTCGTATAAACACTTGTTTCATTTTTTTCTTGTATTGATAATAGGCTCGCGTTTGACCACCATCTTACCTAATGGTAAGTGATCGTGGTCGAAGATAAAGCACGCTTTTCTAGAAGAAACCTATTCACTCTTGACTTAAAGACCCCAGGTTATTATAGTTATCAGGAAAAACAGACTCCGGTAGGGAATTACACTCCTTAGCCGTACGCACTGTGAAAGTATTCCCAAAACGGTTTGTTCGTATGTGTGGGATGTTCACAATGTAACGTTGGTACATCGTCGTTTGTCTTGTAGTCCGATAATGGAATGGGCTTGGTGGAATTAGATTGTGCTATTCCATCGCACACTCCCCGAAGTGTAATGAATAGGTTACAACTTGGTTCGGACTTGCAACTCGTCGCCGATGTTCAAGTCTCTGGAGATTTAACTCGACCAGTGCATCGTTGCTAATGAGTTTCTTGGCTCGTTTCTCGATAGACCCAAGCGCGTCCAGTTGATATTTCACAGATCCGTCCCAAAGATGAGAGTAATACTCCATACACGATCGAATTTGAGCTTGATGCAGATTGAGAAAATGTTCCGGGGTGAAGTACTGTGTTACCTTTGCTAGGATTCCCAACTTTTCTTTTTTGTTCCGTTGCAGGAATTGAAGCCGTACTCAACTTATCATCTGCTTAGCTTTCTCTTAACACGTTCGCTGACAGTGAGCACTTACCCTGACACCACATTACGACAGTAGAATTTTCCACGACGTACTCTTAATAATAAGGCTGCGTTTCCACCAGAGATGTGCGGGGATGCGTAGCGAGGGATGTGTTTGTAACGAACCAATAGAATCGCTTCATTTACCTCGCCTCGGTCAGCACAGCTCTGGTGGAAACGGCTCAGCGGAGCTAGATTTTTGCGCATACAAAACAAGCGAGGGATGTGTGCGAGGGATGTGTGCGAGAGATGTGTTGCGAAGGATGTGTTGCGAGGAATGTGTGTTGAGAAGGATATGTTGCGAGGTTTGTGCATCCTCGCACCACACATTAATACGCATTTTCACAGCTCCGCTACACACCCTCGTAGGCACATTTTCATCGCTTAGCTTTGGTGGAAACCCCCACACATTTTCACAGCACAGCCAGACATCCTCGTACGACACATTTCCATCGCACATCTCTGGTGGAAACGCAGCCTAAGTGGCCCGTCCCTCGACGTACTGTCATAACGCACTATTTTAATTTCCCGCCTAACGACGTACTGTCAGCGAACGTGTTAACTATGTTGGCTTAAGTCTAACTGGATGCAGCTGAGTATGTCTTTTACATGGACCTGCTTATTTGACCTCCATAACCCAGAAGTTGGATAACACGATATCTCTGGGTCAGAACAGTGTCAGATTTTATTCCCTCTGCGTTGATCATAACGACTGTCAAAAATGTCCAATTGACAGACGGGAGCACTGGCTTAGCGTGTTTACTGAGGAACGGGGAAATCACTGCGTTTGCTTGCGGCACCAACTAAAGAAAACATTTTAGCTATAAACTAATTTCATTTATACATTCACTAGTACTCACGCGGGGCTTCGCTCCCGTGGATTATATCACGGTAAAAACATAACTCTCCTTTTTTGCAGTTGCGTAAAAAGTCTATAACATTCTTGAAGCTTCCAGCTACTTCCATACCAAATTGCATCCAAATCCACTCAGTACTTTCGAAGATTAGCGCGTTCAAGCAAACAAACAAACAAACTTTTCCGCTTTATAATATTAGTATAGATATAATAATTCTCATTGTGTTTGAACATGTATGTACAATTAATTACAGCTAAGAGAAATAACTTATAAATAAAAAATAAAATAAACAAGCATTAAAAATAATAATCGATAACATATTATATACTAGTACTCACGCGGGGCTTCGCTCCCGTGGATTCTATCACGGTAAAAACATAACTCTCCTTTTTGTAGTCGTGTAAATTGCCTATAACGTCCTCAAGCTTCAAGCTACTTCCATACCAAATTGCATCCAAATCCACCCAGAACTTTCGAAGATTAGCGCGTTCAAGCAAACAAACAGACTTTTCCGCTTTATAATATTAGTATAGATTTATGATGTCAATCAATTGCCAAATTACTATCCTTATATAAATTATTGTTAATAATATATTATGTCAATGACAATAAATATATTGTACAAAATTCAAAACAAAAATTTTAAAAAAATCGAATTATGTGTCAAATATAATTATATTAAGTCTAATACAAATTATTTACCATCATCCCACCAATTCAGACAGAGAATACGAACATTTATCCAATAGAAATGCTATAATAGTTATAAGTTACTAGCAGTTAAAGTTTTTCCCGTGGGAATTTCGCAAAATCCCGTCCTAGCGACTACTACTAAACTACGTTAGTCTCTACGTACTAAAAGGAACCTCCATGCAAAATTTGAGAGCCCTACTACTTGTAGTTTCTGAGATTTCGTGATTAATCAATGAGTGGTATTTCGCTGTTATATATAATTATAGATTTTAAAAACTACAGAGTGTTACTATTTCACATCGATCAAGTGATTTGAGTCCCATCTACATTTATTTATTCAATCTTCTTTAGCGATTATTTAACCCTCCCAACTGAGCCTAAGTATTAAGAACATTGATAGATCAATACAGCGTGCTTTCAATGTCTGTTGCTTTTGAGATGATTTTTAATTTAATTCTAGCTTTTGCCCGCGACTTCGTTCGCGTAGGAGCTTTTCCCCGAGTAAATCTTGATCCCGTGGAAATTCTGGGATAAAAAGTAGCCTATGTGTTATTCCAGGATGTCAACTACCTACTCACCAAATTTCATTGAGATCCGTTCAGTAGTTTTTGCGTCAAAGAGCAAGAAACAAACATACACCCTCACTTTCAACTTTCGCATTTATAATATGTACCTATTAGTAAGATAAGATAGATATATATACTCTTTATTGTACACCATAACAGAATTAAATGAGGACTTAAAAACTACAAAGGGTGTTACAATGGGCGGTCTTATCGCTAAAAGCGATCTTTTACAGACAACCTTTGGATGGATTTGACACAGCAGGAGAAAATAAATACGCGGGTAGTCCATGGTGTACTATTAGAAGGATAGGATCACGCGGCAGAAAGTAGGTAGTGACAGATGCAAGTATTATTTTATAACACTTATCAAAGAGTAAAGGAGGTTGTGAAGAAACGTTCCAACTCGAGAGGAATTCTCACAAACGGACACTTTTCACATCTTTCTTGTTAGCTAAGTGGTCCAACCGTTTAGCGTCCATTTGACATATTTTTAATCAAAACAATCGTTCGGAAACGCCGCCATTTCTCTTGAAGAGGATTTTCTTATCAATCGTTTTACTCTTAAAATTGGACAGTGGATTGGTTCGGTCTCTGTAGTTCATGAATAATATTTATTTTGTCTTTGTTCCGTTTGGTTTATTTTTTTATTGCTCTTTCAAACTAATTTCAATAGCTTATTGGCTAAGGTATTGGACTTGTTTATTTATTTCATCAAAAAAGTTGTACAGTGCTCTTACAATCTTAATTACTTTTTAAGAATAACTAGAGTAGGTAAAGGTGTGTCCAAACATCGAGCGGCAATCGAGTACGGACTAGGGCACGGCAGAAACGTGTCCTAGTAATGCCGCGTGTTGCTGCCGCGCTCTTGCTGCTCAATGTTTGGACACACCTTAACAGTTTAGCTTCGGACGTTTTAGTTGAACGTTGGATTTGTGATCAGGAGTTCGCGGTTTCGAACCCCATCTATTACAATATTGCCGTAATTCCACTCCAGATACAAGTATATTTAGCTTAGTTGGAGGGGTTATGGATTTCTAGTAGGTATTGTGAATTCGACCCACATTTATTTTATTTTTTTTAATTAAAAATAGGTTCACGTTTGACCACCATTTCACCTGATGGTAAGTGATGATTTGGTCGAAGATGGAGCACGCTTACCTAAAAGTAACCTATTCATTCTTGACTTAAAGACTCCTAGGTTATAGCTATCGGGAAACACAGACTCTAAAAGACTAGACTAATAAATCTAAAACGTTATGGAACACAAAATGTACAAAGGCGGACTTAATGCCATAGGCATTCTACCAGTCAACCGTTGGTGATGAATAGATAACATGGCAGGGCAAAAAAAAAAATAATAAGTTGATAATATATTCAAAGTAAAAGTCTTCTTACTTTAATTAAAACTCTTTATAAAAAAAAATCATAGGTATCAATTTGTATGAGAAATTCATGGCGAAATAGTAACAGCCGCACGGGTCGATCTTCAAGGTTAAGCAATGCTTCCCGAACCCGGTCTGTGGATAAGTGATCATCTTTACATATTGAGTTGGTCTTGGATGTCATTTGTACATCTTTGAATTTTTCCAACTTCTGGGTAGTCATTGTTATAAGTATAGTTGCAAAACTTCTGGAAAATTCCGAATAATTCCGGAATACTTCTGAGAAAGTTTCTTTAAATCAGAATTATTCAAAATGATAAATTCATTTTGAATCATTCTGATTTAAAGAAACTTTTATTTTTTTATTAAGATTTCAATTTTTTTTTTGCTGAAATTTCGTATTTTGCATCGATCGTTGATCGCCGCCGCCCCGCTGCCCCTCTGTGCGCCGGCCACTGCCGCCGCGCTGGCGCCATGACGCGCGTGCCCGATTGCCACGAGACGTGCGTGCAGGCGATGGCGGTGCGGGATGCGGTAAGAGGGGAGATGCTCCCCGGAGAAGTTTTCCCTCCGCGAGAAAGATTCGTGCCCCGCAATCGAATGTTTCCGAATATTTCGCCCAAATAATTCAATGGGAATAAATGTGTTTGCTTGTTGTGTGGTGGGTGAGTTAATTATTGTTCAGTGCGAGAGTACGTACGCTACGAGAGTAAAATATAAATGTTTATTTTATTATAAATGGGATTGATTAAGTATATGTTGATATTTTTATAGGTAGATTTATTAGCCTGCGATTAACAGGATTTTTATTCTTTTGTTTTACGTAGTACATCTTGGAAGAAGAAAATTCTTTCTGGCTTTTGACTACCGAGAAGTCAAAAAAAATCAGACAGTGGTCTTTGCCCAGGAGTATCGTGTAACCAGGTCAGATAGGCTATCGTTCCATGGAGACCACTAGTACTTAGCTGCATCTGGTCAGACTGGAAGCTGCAGACATAGTTGTGAAAAGGCCTAGTATAAATAAATACGTCTAGTATAAATAAATAAATAAAAATTAAATAAATACGTCTAGTATAAATAAATAAATAAAAATAAAAACTATTACTGTCATTTACAGTAACAGTATTTATTTTATAATGGGATTGCAATATTCACAACTGTTGGAATTCCGTAATTTTAGGTTCTATAATGCAAAACAGGTCAGATACTGTTCTCCTAGCTAGGCCAAAAGTCAACCTGTGTTAAGGAGACTAAAGTAATGATTAGGTATCAATTTATTTATACAGACACACGCCTCAATTGAGCGCCTGGTCGTGCAGGGCCTCAACTCGAGAGAGCAACAAGGCCGCTCGACTGATCAGATCAGATAAGAGCTGCTCCTGGTGACCGAGGGCATAAACATGAGAAACACCAAGAATGTTGATCTTGTGGTTGTTGTCTTGAAGTTGTTAGTCATGTTCAAGAGACGAGTAGCAGCGGATTGCGAGGCGGCTCACTCAACAATAGTCTGTTAAGAGTGAAACTATGAAGAAGAAAAGGTACCAATTATTTGATTTTAGTTTTGTATTAGTTTAGTAAAATAAATATTAAGTGCACTGTTTTTCATAATTGTATCCGCATGCTCTACCTACGCAAAGGGTGCCAAGACTAGGCCAACGCCGCCGAGGCCTGCCCAGGAAAGATAGCGAGATCACCTAGAGGAACACAGCGTTGGTTGGTCCGAAGTGGCACTCGAAAAGAGAACCTTTGCCCAGCATTTGGATATCAATGCCTAAATAATAAAAAAAAATCTACATAACCCTATTTTGACTAGTAGAAAATGACTTAGGCCGTATTATATAGTATTAGAACGGTTAGTGGATTTACCTTTTTATTAAACTTGAAAAGAATGAATAAAACACAAAGTTCGTTCAATATTTATTGGTCGTTCAGAGGTCGATGCCCTCCATAAAGTTGGTGACCATGACTTATGTAATGGAGATCGTTTCTCAACTTACCGGGCTCTAAAGTACGCTATTTTATTACTACCGTTTACAATTTTTAGGTGAAATATGTCGTTATTTGTTAAACAGCTTTTGTTTTTGTATCTTTAAATCTATATGTACATATAAATAGAATTGGGGTGACCGTCTGTGATTTCGAAATAATTGTAGTTTCTCAAAAGCTTATTAGTAGTATTTACAAGATATTAAAACGCAATCTTTTTTAAATTTTTTGTCGTACCACATTTATGTACCTAATATTATGTGCTTTTTTGTAATATCCCTTGATTCTAGTAAAAATAAAACAAAAAGTCCCAAAGTTAAAAAATAGAATAAATGCATAGTTTCGAAGATATCATCAATCATAATTAATTGAGGTAAAACAAGTCACCCCTAAGTTTAATTGATAAACGAGTAATTCAGATACATTTAAAAAAAAAAAACATATTTAAAGGTACGAATATGTGACGTTGCCATATTTCACGTAAGGGTGTCGTTACATTAATAATCGTGACTTTGTCGAATTATTTGTATGAAAAATGACGACAAAATAAAGTAAAAAGTAATTCCTATGCTAGTCGATTCTTTGTTATAGTCCCATTCATACCCTAGATTTATGGGATAACACAAAAACACCTTGTATATTATTAGTAAAAACTATTGAAACTAAAATCCATACTAATATTATAAATGCGAAAGTAACTCTGTCTGTCTGTTTGTTACCTTGTCACGCCTAAACCGCTGAACCGATTTAGATGAAATTTGGCATGGGAATATTTGAGGACCCTGGGAAGGACATAGAATTATTTATAGTTTTTACCCCGAGATTTCCGCGGGATCGAGATTTACGCGGGAAATTCCTCCCACGCGAACGTAGTCGCTGGCAGAAGCTAGTACATAATATACGGGACCTTCTTTTCCGGGTAGAAAAATCATCGAATGACTTCTCCCGCTCTGAGTAGAGCGGCAAGGAGAGTCAAACTTCTACTGAGCCCTACAATCCGAAAGCTTCGACCCCAGATGGCTTGAAAATGTAGGTTTACTGCAAACGCAACGGTACAATATGATGAACTGGGAAGATGGGATGGCGAATTTTGTCTTTCTATTTGTACGGTCGCTGATCAAGTATTTGAGTTCATCGACACACTGCCGCTGCACTGTTGCGTGATGTGGTTTCAATTCCCGCATCGAACGTTTATATGGCCTACCGATATATCGTCCTTCTGACCGATTTCGGACTAGGGTGTCCAATCCCGCAGCCTGAATTCAATCTCGGTATTTGATGGAATACGAATTTTCAATCCCGCGGGATCTCGGTATTTGCGGGATCCCGCATATTGAAAATATTCACATTTATACAAGGCAAATAAAACTGCCCTGGGATCTGGAGGCGACTGCCCTCCAGCGCGTCTATGAATGGCGCGTGGAGGCGCAGCGCCGGGGCGTATCCCCGCTGCCTCGAGAAATCGAGGCGCGGCGGGAAGAGCTCCGGCGCGATCTCAGGGCAGTATGGAGGGAGCGACTGTCGCAACCGACGGCCGGGCACGCCGCAATTGCGGCGGTAAGACCCCTCTTTGAGGAGTGGCTAGATCGGCGTCACGGCGTCCTGACCTACCGCATGACGCAGGTCCTCACCGGACACGGAAGTTTCGGGAGGTACCTGTGTCTGATGGGAAAGGAGGAAACGCCTGGGTGTCACCACTGCGAGGGTCGCCCTGAGGACACCGTAGAGCACACGGTGCAAGACTGCCCCGCCTGGGCAGAGCACCGACGTGTCCTCACGGCGGCGATAGGCGGATACCTCTCGCGCCCGGCATTGGTCGAGGCCATGCTGCGGGGCGAGAGGGAGTGGGAAGCGGTCGCCTCCTTCTGCGAAGCAGTCATGCTTCCGAAGGAGGAGGCGGGCCGCGTGAGGGAGAGGATGGCGTCCTCCCTCCAGCCCAGCCGCAGTGGTAGACGCCCACGGCGTCGGACGTCGGCCGACGATCTCCGGCCACCGTAGGCGCGGGCATGCGGACAGCGAGTAAAGGGCAACTCGCTGTCCGACCATGGACCATGCCCGGGTCGACGGCGCGTCGTGTTCCACGCGCGCCTCAAAGAGCGTCAGCAATATGACGAGGCCCCCCCATAGAGGGCCGAAGCCTGCCGGGGTCGTGGGACTCATCCCGTTACCGTGACCCCGGTACGTAAAGGGTTATTGAAGGAACACCGTGGATTTTAGTCAGTAAAAGTCTGACAGTCCCTCCCACCCTGCCCGGAGTGGGAGGACTTATTTGATAATTTTACCACGATAAAAAAAAAAAAAAAGGCAAATAAAACAATGAATTAATCAACTAACTCCACGAATATTTACGTAATACTATTAGTATGAGATCAGTCAAATTACACCGTTTTTTTCTTAACAAAAATCAGTAACAAATACTGAATAAAAAACTTTACTGATATTTTAGGCTACATACTTAGGCTACCACTGACTGAAATTCGGCTATATTAGGCTACATAAGCTGTGAAAAACGGGTGACATCGGCCCCCGCGTTGTTTGAAACACTGCCGGCCGCCAGTCACCGAGCGATCGCGCTCGCGAGTGGTCGTATGCATGCTTTTTTCACTCCCGCAAATCCCGCGGATCCCGCGCCCGTAATTCCGCATCACGCCTGATTGGAAAATGACGCGGGATCCCGCAAAACCGAGATCTCGGTATTCCGGGATTGGATGCCCTATTTCGGACACGACGGCTAACCTCAGTGGAGATAAGCCATCTGCGTAGGAGATATTATAGTGCACAAGTATGTGCGCAGGTACAGGTGCACTCTTTGTCCCTTTACTCTTATAGCCCGATGGGATGGTAATCCGACACAATCTGAGAGAGATCAGACCGACTGATAGTTATTAAAGCCTGCAATACATGTTGGCCGAGCGTTGTCGAGTGAAGGCCAATACCAACATGTAGACGGTATATTTGCCTTGTCTTGCTATCGCTCGGTGTCACTTGCCTAGTTGGCCAAGTGGAGGCCAGCGCCAACGTGTATAGAGCTCATTTTCTGCAACTTGTCATCGCTCGCCGTTGCTCGTGATCACTTGCCTCACTTCGGATCGGTGTCGGTTTTTGATCACAAATCAAAGGCGCTCGCCTGCACTTGGCCAACGTGTGGGCAGCTCTACAGACCCGCTTCTACATTGGTCATCTGTATTGGCGTTCGACGAATTTGTTGAACGTGTGGATATTATTTCTTGCCTTGAACCTATTTGCCAATGCTCGCGTTGGCAAATGGCAGGCTTAAGGGGTTGGCTGTGGGAGATATAAGATAACTTCCAACGATGTACCTACAATCATCGTAAATAAATATATCTATAAAAAAAAATCTATAAAAAATCGAGCAGATGCAGTCCCGCCGACGGGATGGTGGCCAGAAGTGTGTTCAAGACATCTTCACATTGTTGAAGAGCACCGATCCAGATGACGTGCCCGCTTTCGTGGCGAAGGAGCTGCACAAGCTGCCCCCCGTCTCGTTCGATCACGTCGACGTCACCAGGTTGTTGAAAGACATAACAACCCTGAAAACAAACCTGGCCGAGGTGCAGTCTAAGTCGGAGGTGTCGAATAACACCATAGAAGAGCTCCGTACCGAAGTAGTGTTGTTGCGCAACGCTGTTGCGGTAAGTGGGTCACCTGACGCCTGTAACTTGTACGCATGTCGCGGAGAAAAAAATGAAGCCATCAGCAGTGTAGTGCCGCCGAGTTCCACCGCACCACCCGCTGTCGAAATCGCATGCGTTGCATCGCGATCCGCCGACGTTGTCAACTCGACATCGATCGAGGTAGTGACGCATGTAGGTACGTCGTCCCCTAAACGTGCCTACGCAGCAATTGCCGCAGAAAAGCCAGCTGTGTCGCAAACAAAGCGACCAGCAGAGCATGTGAAGAGGGATAAGCAGAGTGCTGTCATCGAGCAGCCGAAACAGCGTGGCCTTGAAAAGGGCGAGTGTAACAAGGATGGCTTTATAAAAGTGGAGAAAAAGAAGAGAAGGCAGCCTCCTTGTCGTAATCAGTGTGGTACCGCACTGGCTGGACCCAACTTCCTGCAGCGTGCAGCTGTACCAACGCCGCAGCTCTACGTGTCCAGGCTGCACTACGCTACGAAGGATGAGGAGATCATGGAGTACGTGCGAGCTAAGACCAACTGGACTTTGAGGGTCGAGGAGTTGAAGTCGCGTCATGAAACGAATTTTAAATCGTTTGTGATGCTGGTTCCAAGTCATCTGTTAGAGACATTCCTCAAGCAGGAATTTTGGCCGAAAGGTGTCGTGTATCGACGATTTCGCGGAAGATTACGTGACACCGTGTTAACTAGTTTTTGTTTTTAAGTGTTTTAAATTTGTTATGTATTAGTTTATTTATAAGATTTTGTATTTGTTTTGTTGTTTTTTATGGGCCTAGTTGCCTGAAATAAAGGATATATTATTATTTATTATTGACTTATTTATTCATATATCAATGCAAGAGATGGATAAATTCCTGGTGTGGAGTAAAGTTAAAAAAAAAAAAACTGATGTAGCTGAAATTCATAACAAAGTTTTCACGTAAACGCTTTTTCTAAAAATATGTAACAGTTTTGCAACATCAGAACAAAAATCCTATTACCAACCTTGCGGAAGAAAGGTCAAATATATTGTATAACGTCCAATCAGGATCAAATGGGTTCTCTCGTAATTGAGGTTATTTCGATGTCAACAATTTTTGTCGCGATAGTTGTAAAAGATCTTTTCTATCGGACTGTCCTTGAAGAAGACAACTATTTAACTTAAAACAACTTACTATCATTTTCCTTCAATCATTTTTTTTTTTAGTTTTGGTAGTTTTTATTTCTGTACATTCTCTGTTCTTATTTCTGGAAATTGTAAAGATTCATAATTATTTATACAAAGTGCAACCCCATTATATCAGGCGTATCTCCGGGCTACCTCTGGCCATTCCAGTTCGGCTCAAAGAGATTGCGTATTGTGACGGTTGTATGTTTTTGGTCAGATATATTATCTTTGTGTAATATTTTTATACATTCTAAAACGGGCATAGTCGATCGAGAGCACGGGATGTTGGCAAAATTTCTGCTAGGCTGAAATGGGATTGGGCGAGTCACGTTAGTCGTATGCGCGAGGATCGCTGAACAAACAAAAAAAAACACAGACTCCGGCAGGGAATTCCTTAGCCGTACGCACAATGAAAGTATTCCCAAAACTTTTCGTGCGTATAGGTGGGATGTTCACCATATAACGATGGCGCATCGTCGTTTGTCTTGTAGTCCGATGATGGAACGGGCTTGGCGGAATTAGATTGTTCAATTCCATCGCACACTCCCCGAAATGTAACCGATAGAAAACCGACAGACTTGCAACTCGTCGTTGATGTTTAAGGCTCTGCAGTTTTGACTCGATCAGCGTTGCCAATGAGTCTCTTAGCCCGTTTCTCGATAGACTCAAGGGCATCCAGTTGGTATTTGGCGGATCCATCGCAAGGATGATTATTAAATCAAATTCAATTAATTGATCATGTTAACTTAGAATAAGTAGCTCGTGGATTTATAATGATAGCTGCACGGGCGGGTCTTCAAGAATGGGAATAAAAAAAAAATCTTATCATATCACGATTCCTTCGTGTCTCGGAAAGCAAGTCCATTGTTTCAGCTGTAATTTGTAGATCTTTGACAGTCATTACCGGTGGTCGGAAGCCAGGAAATTTTACTCTGGTCTTGCCAAGGGTTATCGTGATACGTATACCTATTGGTGATTGTCTGCTCTTTATATATTCTCACAAACTCATACACATGCACAAACAAACACACGTACATACACACCCTCACACAACACAGACACAAACGCATTCACACACACACTCACACACACGCATTCACACACACTTAAAAATCGTGTAAAGAATTCATGCAAATACATTTGTTATTCTAATTTAATATATTCTAGTTAAGGGAGTGCGGCTTCTCCTGGCACAGGTGTTTTCACACTTAAAAGAAGAAGTCAACCTCATTATTGTTAAGACAAATTTTGTTATCGAATAAAACATTTTTCATTTTCATTTCATTTTCATTGTGGGGGCTAGATAGGCAGTTTCTCCATGTAAGCCCTAATACTCAGCTGCAGCCTGTTAGACTGCAAGCCGACCCATATACAACGTGTAATTTAAAGTGCCAGGCTTCTTTAGATGATAACAAACGATATGACAAGGGTTTGGTAATCCTATGTTTTCATGTGTGGAACTAATTAGATATTTCAATACATTGATAGCAGAGACTGAATTTTTCAAATTAAGAGGATTGAAGAGAATTATCGTGTTATAAATAAGTGACGTGGAAAGTTATTGACCCTCGTAGTGCTGTGACACGTTTGTTATGATTGATATTCAAGAAACATATGAAACCGATAATTTCGTATCATTTCTTTGAGTCACTTATTTTGTGCTGAAACTGGGCATAGAGACTCCATACCAGATGTTGTTGTAATAATATTTTTTTCTCTGTTTTTATGAGTAATGTAGTAAGTCCAATAATTTAGCCCTCCTCACTTTAATTAAAGTTTTTAAAGTCCTTCCAAGGGTTGTCTGGAAGATATCGCTTTCAGCGATAAGGCTGCCATTGTAGCCATAGAATATGCAATATTGTTAAATAGGTGTGTTTAAATTTTGGTGTACAATAAAGTATATTCTATCTATCTATATAATAATAGCAATAAGCATTCACAAAGACATGTAGATAAGTAATAAGTTCTACACACGTAGACTTAGGATTACAAAACCCTTGCCATATCGTTTGTTATCATCCAAAGAAGCCATGCACTTAGTATGTATATATACCCTTTAAATTACATGTTGTATACATATACAATACATAGGTAATTAAATAATACAATACGTATAATGTATTCTTTAACATCATGTGGAGATAAAAAACAAAAGAAAAATCATAAATCGGAAAGAAAATAATTAGCAACCGAGCTTTTAAAAGTAGCCAGTGACTGAGCTTGTCTTACTGACACCGGCAATGCATTCCACAATCGAATAGCTTGCACCGTAAACGATGAGCCATAGAATTTAGTGAAATGTGCAGGCATTTAAAGTCTCAAATTCTCCGATGATCTCAAATCTCTAACATGTGTGTCATGAGAAAACAAAAGAATAATCATAAATTGAAAAGAAAATAATTAGCAACCGAGCTTTTAAAGTAGCGAGTGACTGTGCTTGTCTTACTGACACCGATTAATGTAAAAGAATATTTGTTTTGATGTTAGTTTGTGTATCATAGCTGAACGATTTTGAATCAAACAATGCACATAGGTAGGCTATGTCGTTGTTTAGAACATAAGCTTTTTTTTTGTAATTAGGATAAATCTTAGTAAAAAAATCGCCAAAATACTAGTAATAAATTGAAGGTATCTGATATATGGAATAAGGCACTCCAAGCTATGGCTGAACGATTCTAGGAAATATTTAGCTCCTCAACTTATTACCAGTGATCGGAGTAGGTAGATTGAAATGGTGTCATTGATCCTAAACGTATATATTAATATGGACATTCCTCCGGAATTGGTGGATTATTAAAAAAAAACCGGAACTTATGTAGGAATTTTATTCTGCCAGAGTGGAAGGAGTCATTTGATGATTTGCCATCCTCAAAAAAAGGTAGGAATTGTAATAAAATTAGCAATATTATTCTTTATTATTCTTCATATTTTTTTTAACGGCACACAGTCACGATTTGACAAAACCCAACGACCAATCAGAACAAAGGATCCGCCGACGACATGCCAGGTAGCTCACTCGCTCGCGCACTTTACTTCGGTTCGTAGAGTGCGCATCTTTGTTTGTTACTGTGTTGTGAAAACGTTACTTGACCCTGGCTTGTGTACATACTGACTTCTGGAATCTGCTCTAAACCACGATTTGGCTCGAATATACGGACTCAGATTTTTCACTATTGAATTGGATCTACATATTTAAACCAAGCTTTGGTAAGTAATATTTTACTAGTTACAAGGAGTATAAAGCATGTTTGGATGTACTATAAGAATATTTTTAGTATTGTGTTTGTTCGCTTAACCTGCTGAACATACCATGAGTCTTAATATTGTTAAATCTTTAATAGAGTATGAACCAGTGAGCTTAGTGCGAAACAAAATTATGATATTCTAGTAATGTAGTCGCAATTCAGCTAAATCCACTATTAACCGACATTTTCTGGAATCCGTATATAATTTGAATGCCCTGTGTGCTGTGTCCTCTTGCAATGTATTGGTAAAATAAATTACTATAGGCCTTATCTACTTCTCTACAAAATATTCTACGTAACAAGCCCTTTCATTTGATACCCATATTGATGGGATTGAAGAAAAACTAAGTTGTCCGCCATCTTGTAGCGGCAGCCATTTTGGATTGACAATAATATTGAATATACATAATTGTATTGTCACCGGAATCAAAAGGGAATACCAAATTTTAGATCAATCGGTTGACAGGAAGAGGGTGAAATTTTAATGACTAAATTTGATCCACGAAAAATAAAACAAACGGAGTAAGCTAAATAAACTAAATAAAATGTATTTTTTTCATGTCTTTGTTTTAGGTGATATATACGAAGTTCCATCTCTACAACACAGTTCAGATATGGCAAACGTCAAGGCTAAAACTGTAGAAAAATGGATATCCGGTCATCCCGAACTACTTTACGATCACGCTAGTGGTACAATATACTGTTCAAAATGTGAAAGCCATTTGAAAACCATAAATAAAGGAAACGTTAAAAGACATATCGAAGGAGCAGTACACCAGGGAAAGTTTGAGCGGCCCGAAGAGGAATTTTATTTCGATCTTATAAAATTTCTCATTTTGTGCAATATTCCGTGGTCTCAGATGAAAAATACTACTTTTCAAGATTTCTTTAAAAAATATATGTGTAGTACCTCTTCTTGTACGTGTACTAATCGTACTCTGCCAGATGAATCACAGTTACGGAAAGTTTACTTGGACAAGTTTTTTAAGAATAAAATCAATTCGATTCGGCAAAATTATTAAAAATGAGAAACTATGGATATCATTAGATGAAACGACAGACTTTTTAGGTCGCTATGTAGTCCATTTTTTAATAAAACCATTATATCCTAGCAATTTGACTAGACCTTATTTGGTAGCATGTAAAATGCTAACTGTAGTTAATGGACAAACAATCACGCAATTTGTGTTAGAATGTTTGGAAAACTTTTGGGAAGATTCTTTTGAATCGAAGGTAGGTAACATTCTTGTCCTCTGCACTGATAGCGTTGCATATATGCTGTCTGCAGGACGAAATTTAAAACAATACTTACCTGAAATGAAGCACGTAACATGTTTGGCGCACTCTCTTCATCGCGTATCTGAGCAAATTAGGTTAGAATATCACGATGTTAACATTTTAATAGCAAATGTTAAAAAGGTATTTTTGAAAGCCCCAAGTAGAGTCAAAATTTTAAAAGAAAAATATCCAGATTTGCCGCTACCTCCCCAACCAGTTGTTACAAGATGGGGCACTTGGTTAGAGGCAGCATTTTATTACGCTCAAAACTTTGAAAAAATAAAAGAAGTATTATCTTGTTTAAGCAGCTCTGATGCGGTATCTATTCGAGAGGTAAAAAATATTATAGAAAAAGAAAATTTAAAAGAAGATTTAAATTACATTAAAGACAATTATTTTATAATTCATTTGTCTTTAAAAGAATTGCAAAAGCATAATTTATCGTTGACAGATTCACTTTTAGCATTTGACAACGTCAGAGATGCTATAAATCAGTGCAATTCAGAAAATATGAAAAATAAAATAGAATGTGTTATGGAACGAAACCCAGATTTTGACACACTTAGAGAATATAGTGAGGCCATTGAAAAAAATGAAGCACATAATTTAATACCTTTTTAAAATTTGCTCCTTTGACATCGTCAGATGTAGAACGGTCTTTTTCCATTTATAAATGGATTTTAGATGTTAAAAGAAATAGGTTGAAAATTGAAAATATAGAGAAACTCATAGTTATATATTTTAATTGTAAAGATCAGGATTACCAGGATGCTGACATTGTAATCGATGAAGATTAAAAATGTGAATAAATGTAAAATGTACATATTTAACGATAAACAATGTTGATTTTTATCTTTTTTCTTTATTCTACCCCTTTTTGTTTTGGTCCTAAAATCTGACTAAAATCAACCTGTTCCTTCGTATGCCCTTTACGTTTCAGAGTCGTGGTCCATCCTTAGAACAGTCTCACGACCCCAGCAGGCATTGGCCCTCTATGGGGCCCCGTCATTTATTCTACCCTTAATGCAAATTACCATGACCACTATGAAAATATTTAAATTTAAGTGCAACAATTTATGTCTATCTATAAAAGTTCTAGCCATAAAAGGCTAAAAATAAAAATTAAAGCTTCGATCGGAATTAGATTGTTTTTATTATTCAACAGATAAATAATGAATTAATTTAGTTTTTATACCTTCCTTTAAATTTTGAATTGAGTAGGAATAATATCACTACCAACATTAACAATGTTTAATTGAAAATAAAAATGGCTTATCCATGTTATTCTTTCTGTGTGCATTTATGATACAAGTACCAAAAATCAATCTACCTACTCCGATCACTGCTTATTACGTACTACAACAAAGAATATTTATTAAAAATCTCCACAATAGGTCAACAGCTATTTATTAGGCTAAAATACTCGACAAAATAACAAATACCTACTAAAAGTTCTCTTCAAAAGCTTCAAAAATAGAATCTTTAGTTTAAATAAGAAAAAAAATCTGTTCTTAAGAATATTTGCAAATGGATTGTTAAATTTTCCACGTCTGTTGAAGCTGTGTTTCTAGCTAATAAAAATACAAAAAAAATCTTTCCTCTTTAAAATATAAGTGTAGACTAAATCGTGGGTGATTTAGTCTACACACGTCCCACGTCGTCACACGTCTGTCTGTCTATATGATCGCAAAAATTTTAAAAAACTACTGAACAAAATTTCGTGCCGTTTTCTCTAATGGATCGAGTGATTTATGAGGAAGGTTTTAGTGCATAATTTATTAAGGTTTGTGTAAATTAGTAGAATAAGACCGGCCGAGTACCTAGTTCATGTCTATAATTAATATTTTCTGGTCCCTTTGATAATTTTCAATAAAGCTGCCATTCCTAGGAATAGCCCATTAGTATGTAAATAATGAACGCTTGAGTTCATTATTTCATTGTACTGACTACAATAGACCGAAGCTGACTAGAATTGATACTGTAACGTCTAATGTACGTTAGAAAGGGTACATAATATTAACCAATATGTACCGAAATAGTAGCCGATTTGTCCACCAGTTAGTGTTGTTATAAACATATGTAGTTGATATGTGCTATTGAAATTTCTAGTAGTCAATTAAGAAACGGGTTTTATATAAATAGGGACTTCCAAGGCGTGAAACTCGCTGCCTGTATCAGTGTTCCCCGTAAAATATAACCCGTATGAGTCTGTATTTTCTTCTTGGAGTTGATTAATCAGATTTTATTAAATGCACTGCAAATAAATAATACTCCTTAATACATTACATCCATACATGCTTTAAATGCATGTATGAACTATATAAATCCTTATTTTTAATATTGAGCTATTTTAATATTTTTTTTAATTCAGAATAGGCTCGCGTTTGACCACTAACTCACCTGACGGTAAGTGATGATGTGGTCGAAGATGGAGCACGCTTACGTAGAAGAAACCTATTCACTCTTGACTTAAAGACCCCTAAGTTATAGCTATCGAGAAACACAGACTCCGTCAGGGAATTCCACTCCTTAGCCGTACGCACAATGAAAGTATTCCCAAAACTATTCGTGCGTATGGGTGGGATGTACACCATGTAACGATGGCGTATCGCCGTTTGTCTTGTAATCTGATGATGGAACAGGCTTGCTGGAATTAGACTGTGCAATATTCCATTCTTCGAAATACTAGCTAGTATCCATTTGAAACAACTGGCAAGACCTAGCCCTTTAGAAAAAAAAATCGGACAGTAACTAAAGCCGATAAGATGTCAGTGTGTCTGTTTCCTCAGATGCCTTCTGGTACCAAGAAGACAATAGCAGTAGCCTATCCTTACTGTAACGAACTTGGGCCATCAATCATGAGCAAGGACCTTAAAGTTGGGGCTATTGTGGTGCCCCCTGCCGCCGCGATTATCCCGTTTATTATTGTTTGGCCTCTTTTGTTAAGTTTGGCCGGAGATTTTATCGTCACAGTCTGGGAAAGTTGACGCTAGCACACCCTGATGTTGTTACTTTTCCTTGCAAAAGATTTTTTATCATTTGTGGGAACTGTAGCAATAAAAGTGTTTAAAACCTAATATTTACAACAATTTTGAAACACATCGGCAGCTAATCAGTTTTAGAAGTGCAGCTATAGGCTCGCATTTGACCACCATCTCACCTGATGGTAAGTGATGATGTGGTCGAAGATGGAGTACGCTTGCCTAAAAGTAACCTATTCACTCAATTTTTCATTTAAATTCAAAAAGAATAATTCAATACCCCTAGGTATTTAAGTCAAGAGTGAATAGGTTTTTTCACTCTTGACTTAAATACCTAGGGGTATTTAAGTCAAGAGTGAATAGGTTACTTTTGAAGGTGAGAGTGAAAGCTATCGGGAAACACAGACTCCGGCAAGGAATTACACTCCTTAGCCGTACGCACAATGAAACTATTCCCAAAACGTTTAGTGCGTATGGGTGGGATGTCCACCATGTAACTATGGTGCATCGCCGTTTGTCTTGTAGTCCGATTATGGAACGGACTTGGTGGAATTAGATTGTGTAATTCCATCGCACACTCCCGGAAATGTAATCGATAGAGAACCGATAGACTTGCAACTCGTCGTCGATGTGAATCTTAATTAATAAAATATGTGGTGGTAATATTTAATCAAAATTCACGGGGTATTTTATTCCATTTCATAATTAGTAAGTTTGTCAATAAACTACAACATAATTATTTACATGCAGACTTTTATTTAGAATTTAAAATACATTAAGTTATAAAATAATATAAAATATAAAGAGAAGGTAAGCAGAGCAGTTCTCTTGTCTTTCAAACAAGCACTAATTGTCTTAGTACACTTTGAACTTTTAAACTTTATAACTTTAAAATGAAATCTTATAAATTCATAATCTAATGAAAATACAAATAGTCCCAAAACAAAGAAAGAATGCACACATAGTCATTCCTTAGATTACTATACATGTCTAGATATGGTCTCCAATCGAGACATTTAATAATACATCTATCTTTCACACAGTTATACAGCTAAGCATTTTGCACATGTTTTCAAAATCACCCACGCGTCTGAAGGACGCGTTCTTACTTCCATTAAAAGCTGTTATGTGTATATTTAAAATATGGTTTTTTTTTTTAATTTTAATGATTGTTTATTTCAAAACGACAATATATAGTAATCTGTAAATATATTAAAATCTATATCTACACAGTATCTATTTATTTATTTATTTATGTACACACATGACACTTATAAAGAAAAAAATTAAATACAGACAAAAGAGCACAAGGGTGCTGCTTATTTCCTAAGAAATTTCTTCCAGCAGACCTGTGACAGGAGAGTTGAAGAGGAGATGATAGACACAGTGTGTATAAATACTAATTACAATATAAAACATACTTAGCTATAAAATTAAACTAAAATGATATATTTAATAAATATATACATGAAAGGAGAAGGAGTGGGAATAGAAACAGTTTTTATGGTATGGGAAATTGAGATGGAGTTTAAGGTGGGATCTACAAAGGGCATCAGTAGGACGAGTGAATGAAAAACAAGCAAGTTGTATAGGATGTTGTACAGAAGGAATAATATTCGATTGTTCCTGCGAAGATGGATAGGGAGCCACTTGAGATCCTTGCGAAACTGAGAGACATGATCGTATTTCCTCAGACCAAAAACAAAGCGAATACACAAGTTTTGCAAGCGCTCAAGCTTACATAAGAGCTCCTCAGTGGCATCCAAATAGCAGGCATCGGCATAATCAATAATCGGCTGGATTAAAGTTTGAGCTAAAGAGATTTTAGTTTTGAAAGGCAAGAAGCTTTGAAGGGATTTTAAAGAGTGGAAGGAAAAGTGCACCTTTCGACTAACCTCACTTACTTGCGCTCGCCAAGAAAGATTGCTGTCAAGTAATACACCAAGATAATAATAATATTCCACAACTTTCACACAACGCCATCTAGTCCCAAACTAAGCAGAGCTTGTGGTATGAGCACTAGACAACTGATAAACATACATATATATTTTTAAATACATACATGTTATAGATAAATTACACCCAGACAAAGAACAAATGATCGTGCTCATCACACAAACATTTGTCCTGGGTGGGAATCGAACCCACGACCTTGAGCATAGCAGTCAGGGCCACTGACCACTATAACAACAGGCCCGTCGATTTTTCGAAGTCGTCGAACGTCGAAGATTCTATGCCATATCCGTGTACGCAATGACCGAGCCGTTAAGGGATAATGGCCTCAAAGAGGAAGTGTCAAGTGCAGAGCGATAGTATCGACTACCTAAGATCATAGCCTGGGACTTGGACGGATTAATCCGTATAATTTAGCCCACTGACTAATATACTCCAAGTCACAATTCATGGCACTAATCGCCGAGTCCGCGTCAGCCAGCAAGAAGTGTCGGTATATCTGCAAATCGTCTGCATAGAGATGGAAGTTCGAGGTGATGATCTGAGTAACTGTATTTATAAAGACAGAGAAAAGAAAACGAGAAAGAACGCCACCCTGAGGCACACCAGCAGTGAGATCACACCAATCAGAAAATTTTTCATTAAGGCGGACACACAGAGAGCGACCCCGAAGATAAGAGTCAAACCAGGATAGTGCAGAAGGCGATAAGTTAAATGAACGAAGGACTCCAAGAAGTATGTCAAAATCTACTGAGTTGAACGCGCAACTGAAGTCAAGTAGGACTAATACGGTGACTGATTTTCTGCTTCGTTATTCGCTATAATAAAGCTGTAGACACACACACTTATTATTTACCAAAAATATTTAACTACTTATGTTTATTAGAATTTAAATGGGATATTTACGATGTGTATTTATTTATTAGTTTAGCTTCGAGTTCATCTATGATCACGGCGCTTGCAAGTGTCGGAAACTTGAAACAATAAATACACACACGGTAACTATCCCGCTTTAAGATCTAATGATACTTTTAATGACCATGTCAGTTTAAAAACTTATATATAATTATGTACTTATTCCACATAAAACTAAACAAAAAGCATATCAGATTTACAGTGGTATTTCGAATTTAAACAATTCACGTAATTTGTTTAAAGCTGAATAGGATAGTTTCCTAAAATATTTTATTTAGTCCGTCATGTAGTTTAATAAAGAACATTGGATACGTATATTTTTATTTATTCACGTTTTGTAAAATTAAGACGATACAATGAGTTGAAATTTCCCATGACGTCACACCTCAGTATATAAATCTTAGCAATGTGTGACGTCAGTAGCCCCCACTCCTGTACTTTGAAGCTATTTATGACCCTTTTTTTAAATCTACCTAATGGACCAACATTAGGTAAATTTTCAAAATAATAGTCACGTATTTTTTGCTTTTTGAAGTCAAGAAAAATTCACAAAGATGGAAAGCTTCCAAGTAATAGTAAATAAAATAATTATTTTGTAACACAGGAAACTACCCTATTATAATAATGACGACTTTGTTTTATTGATAATAGGTTCGCGTTTGACCACCATCTCACCTGATGGTAAGCGATGATGTGGTCGAAGATGGAGCACGCTTACCTAAAAGTAACCTTAAAAACCTTGACAAATTAAAAACAACCTTAAGTCTTAGACTGTAAGGCTTAAAATTCATTGCAATCAAACTTTTTTTAAATTAGATTTACATGCTTGTATAAATACAGGTTTTATTAAGTGGTACGTTTAGATAAGTTTGGGGTTTTAGCATGTTCATCTTCCTCCGTCATGTCTCCCAGGATCTGCCTCCGATCATCGGATCCATGATTCTGCGATGGCATTGTAGACCGCCTCAGCTGATGAAAGGAAAATTTAAATGCGTCATTTAAAAAACGTAGTTTTTAACAATTTTCATACTTGATTTTAAGATTTTAGTTGGAGGGGTAGAATTCATATTACTAGGATTGCTAGTAATATGAATTCTAATCATATTATAGCTAGTTCTCATAAAAAATCTAACCTTTTTCCGAATGGCAAAAATACGGAACCCTTATAGATTCATCATGTATGTCTGTCTATCCGTATGTCACAGCCATTTTGTTTCGAAACTATTTATTCTATACTGTGGCAGATATATGTAAGTATTCTGTTAACCACTTTACGATTTTTGTTTAAAAATAAACATTAAGAGGGACCCCCCTTATATTATACATGTACCTGGAATTTTTTCATCAAATCTATACGTGCACCCATAGATAAATATTTAAAAAATGATATTGAGCCAATCCTTTGAAAGATAGACACTTTAGATTTTGTAGATAGGGCAACAAATACGCTAGTTTTAAGAAACCTCCCACATGAACGAAGTCATGGGCACAGCTTGTAAACTAATTATAACTATAATTAAAATACTTGTATATCTTGTATGTAAAACTTACAATAGTTTGACGTTTAACACTTTTTTTCAATTTTTCTAGTTCTTCTCTCTTTTTACGACGCAGAAAACCAACCTGGTAAATAAGAAAAAATAAGTCTTTAGGTTTACTTCAACTGTGCTGATTTTTTACGTGATTCTTTTTTTCCATCAGGGAAAATCCTCTAATCACTCCTTCCGCTGTGGGTGGAGCGGAAGTCAGTCAGTAGTCAGTAGAAGACTGACACTCTCGTCAGTCTTCTACTGACTAAAAACCCACCCTGTTCCTTTAATTGCCCTTACGTTTCGAGGCCGCGGTATCGTGTTAGAACATTCCCGCAATCCGCAGTTCTATTTGAGTCTTGAGGTCCTGCTTTTTGTTGTTGTTTGTTTTTTTATTGTTGTTGGTGGGCATGAGACAATTCATACGCAACTATAACTACAATACGAGGCTGAGTTGTAATGTATGAAAATGCCCTTTACTAAGCGGCCAACTTGACAACAAAATGTGCCATCGTCGGCGACGACTTCACAACGTTAAAACATCACAACTACTATCAATAACGTAACCTTCACAATATTGAGTAACCTGTTGAGTGTATACAACGTGTAACGGAAACCCCATATCTATCCAAAAGGGCTGAAGACAACATCTGATATGGAAACGCTATGCAAAGTTTCAGCTCAGAATAAGTGAATCAAAGAATTGATATTAAATTATCCGTTTCATATGTTTCTTGAATACCAATCATAAAATAAACGTGTCACAGCACTACCGGGGTCAATAATTTTCCACATAGCTTGCTAACACGATAATTCTCTTTGTTCAGGACTACAGGCCAGCGCAACGATACTGGTGTGTCCGAAACTGTCCACGGTTCGTGGAGCTCTAACGTTGCTTTCAATGAACAATAAACAAAAGGCTCTCCGGCCGACAACGATCTATAGCCTCTGAGGCTTTATAAACCATACATACAAATAACAGTTCTAACCACTAACCTTCTGTGCTGGGTTCGCAAAGTTTCGACCTTCCTAGGTCACGCCCAAGTGTGGTATGTATGTAATATGAGGTGAGTAATTGAAAAGTGTGATGTAAGTCAAGTGTTGTAGAACGTTCACAAGGCGCCAGTCTCCAGATGGCGCGGTCCAAATAGCATCACAGCCCAAACTCACACCGGATTGAAGCTATTTATCACTACTTATTTCCAACAAATGCGCGTGCCACGCGATGGCATCAACCCGGCGATAAATCCAAAATTATCCCGGGGTTTTCGTCAAATGGGGATTACAACTTCAAACAATAGTTAACTCGCGACCCAATTATCGGTTTCAACACGCGATTCCAAACGATATTTTACCAATTATAATTAACTCAACAGGTCCCAATCGGACATTTTTCAATCAACAAGACACAACAAGGACAATCGAACAAGGAAGCAAAGTCTATCTGTCAAGTTAAAAAGTTATGTCAAGCCCACAGATAATTAATGTTGCCAACCAAAGGTGCGTTCTGTTTCACGTCGGATCGAACACTCTTCGTTCTTCCTAATTCGAAAAATTCAGTCTCTGGTATCGAAATTTCTAATAAGTTCCACACATGTAGACATATGATTACAAAGCCCTTGCCATTTCATTTTGTATTATCCAAATACCCTTTAAGTTACACGTTGTGTAAATGCTATGGAGAATTTGAATTTTATAATTATGTTCCATTTTTAATATAAGTTAGTAAGTTTTGAAATTAGCAGCCCGCCTCTATTGTTAACATTAACGACAAAAGGGTATAAATTGAGCAAAAACAATGTGATTTTGTTTTACTGCGTAAGAAGGTAACACGCTTAGTCACTTACCCTGTACAGTATCACAGCAATGATGATTAAGATGCAGAGGCCGACAACCACCGCTATTATTATAGTATCTATTGGAACCTTCGCCTCTTTCAGTACTAAGATTGAGGTTACGCTGAAAATATAACATATTTCGACTTGTACATACAGCAACATTCCGTAAGAATTTATTGAAGAGGTTATCAGGGTGTTAGCATAAAGCGCGTGATCAGATTGTTTTGAATCTTTATACATATACAGGGTTAATTGTAAAACACCGAAAACCTCTCAGGACTATGTTACTAACATCATAATCAATAACTTTTGTTCTATGACTTTGTTGATTATGATGTTAGTAACATAGTCCTGAGAGTCTACTCATACTAGATATTTTTACCCGGCTTCAAGGAAAGGGTTATGTTGTTTGCGTATATTTGTGTGCATGCATGTAATATTCTTTATTAGGTACCTCATATCTACCAAGCTACTGAACGGATTTATATAATTAAGATATCGGTAGATACATGATAACCCAAGTGTTTTAGTTAAATGACGGTAAAAACATACAAGGCGATTGTGACAAGCTATAGTCAAATGTAAAAAAAATGTTGTAGTATGACTTTGTCATGGATTTTCGCAAAGTAACGTCTGATTATATGTTTAGGGGCCTGTTAATCTTTCATTTCTGCACTTTTGATATGATCACGAATTTTGGATAACCCAGAATTTGTCCTATATTATTAAATTTCCTATATTATATATCAACCTAATTTACCTTTCAGATCTGAATTCTTCATCCGTTATTTCTAATTGAATAGACGATGTTATAGTAATATTGTGATCTTTATCGAGAAGACCTTCTGCAAAAAAGAAGAATTAACATGAGTTTATGTTAGCTTTGTAAAATAATCAAACAGTAGAATGCTGTTTCAGAAATGCGGCACCAAGCTAGACCGCAGAGGGAATGGTGGGCAAAAAATAAAGCGTGTACATTTTTAACGTCACGCCATGTTATTTGAAAGTCCAGACGATAACTCTTGTTCAGCTTCATTGTTCCAGGTTAATACAGGGTGGCAAGGAACGCTTCCCATGGATTTAGTACATGATTCTGGAACCCTTGCGTTGAAATTTTTCGTCGGCTTTTACTAATATTTTCAGGTTTTTTCTGCAATGTTTTTTACTGAAACCTGTATAAAATCATTGTTTCTATCTTCTATCCAATGAAATTTTACTTAAAAATAAATTTCACTTGTTTCACTTAAAACAGTAATGTAAATAAAACTCGAAAGGGCTACCTGATCAGCTGTTTTGCTAGAGTTAATTTGAAAAAACTAGTGAGTTTACTGTATTTTTTGCATTGGCTTTTTATTAATTTTATTAAATTAAGAAAAAGCCGACGACAAATTTCAACGTAGTGGGGTCCAGAATCATGTACTGAATCCATGGTAAGCGGTTGCCTGTCGATGTCCCTGCCACCCTGTATACGGTTAAAAGTGAAATAACGTTATTAATTGAGAATATTTAGATTTAACTGAACTCGCTTTACTGAATTACCCCCTTGCCCTAGAAGAGTTGAGTAGGTATAGGGCTTCTTCTGGAGACACAATTTGAAATAATTTTTAAATAAAGAAATGTTATCATGTGGTTAGCTTTGTCTCAACAATGTCGGAGTTGGCATCCAGTCCATCCAAATGAAGCTAGTAGTGTTTTACATTGAGCGACTGCCTATCTGTACTTCTCAATCCAGTAGCTAGGTGATGAAATAGCCCTTAGCAAGACCGGTGTCATATTTTCTAGCTTCTGACTACCCGTGACGGCAGTCATACAGTATGTTAACTAACAGAGGGCGTCCCGTTAACCCGCAAAAGTAAAAGCACATCATAATTCATGTGCTTATACTATTGAACATTATATGAACGACCGCGTGTGTCGCGACGCGGTCATTCATAAATAAATTGCGACGTTGCCGTCCTTCAAGTACGCATGTACAGAGTGTTTCTTTTACGTGTCAATTTAACATTTTTAGTGAATATTTTAACATTAAAAGAAATAAAAACAATTTGTTTTCGAACGGTAATATTTTTTTTAGCATGTATGGATGCTATACTATTGCGGGCTAACGGGAACGCCCTCTGTTAGTGAACATACTGTGTATAAGGTGTATCTATTCATACACGAAATGTTTTAAGAGACATATCTATAGCCGGTAATTAATCTCAATGTTTTTTATTTTACGTAATTATTTTAAATTTCATAAATTATCAAAGAGAAAAACTCTCTTTGATCATCATAAAAGTCGCGCACCGTCTCAAATACCGCTGCCACCCGCGTAAACTGGCGTGTTGGATGTTAAAAAATAAGAAGGAACCAGTATTTATTATGTGTGTCAAGTAATATTAAATTATTATTTTTTTAAATACTATACCTAGATATTTCTTTTTGTTGCTATGGTCTCTTTACCAGCTATAGATATACCTTAAAATATTTCGTGTATGAATAGATACACCTTATATATGTACAGACGCCAGCACATCAAGCTACAACAATCTGTCAAAGGAGATGTTTCATTTTTATATGGGGCTCCGGCCATAACATGTACATTTCAGCAAAGCTGGGAAACTTACCCCTGAATAGAATAAAGTAACATTTTTTTTCATAATATCAAATGGTTTTTATGTACAAAATAAAAATTAAAAATGTTTGACGTCTGTCCTAAGAGTTATGACAGCCATGACAGGTTGTAGAAATGATGTTTACTTAACCTTGTTTTGTTTTTGTTCATCAGAACTAACCCACAGAACACTATTACCCTAGCGGGGACCTGACTGACTAGTGACTGATAGAGTTTCAAGACAACAATAGTGGTTATTTTGAATTCGTTCGGAAACCAATTTCAAAAATGGACACTAAAGATTTTTGTAATAATGAAATCATCACACTTAATTATGTTTACTCAAAATATGTACAAGGGAATAATAGTAATTTATTTTTAGCACTACAAGAATACACACATTTTTTAATTATCTTCTACGTAACATTGATTTGATGAGATATGATTTCAGAACGAATGAAGTATGCAAGCAAACGAGACGCCATGTTGAATAAAACAGGGCAATAATTGAAAAACTATTATTTTTTGTACACAACAAATCAAGCTCAAATTCACCAGAGAGTATTTTTCCCCAATTTGTATTATTTTTTCCTTTTTTTCGATAAATTTACATCTGATGGCCGAAAATGAAACATCTCCTTTCTTTAATAGATTTTCAACTTTATCGTTACAGAAATTGGGTTCAAGGTTGATTGGGAAAATTTACCAGTTTAACGGTTTTTCCGAGTCACGGAGAAACCTCGATGTGATAAGATCACCCATCCACGAACTGACTTCGTCAAAGGCAGTTGTCCGACTGCCGGCGAGTAAACGACTAACTATCGGCGATTTACTCGCTCAAGAAACGCACAATGAAATATACATTCCGTGTAAACGAAAGATGCATATATTAATAGTTTCACACTATTCACACTGCCGGCGACTTCTCGCTTCACTAGTTCTATCGCTGAGCGACAAGAGCTGTCAAAGATAATACTCGCTCAGCAATCACTTGGCGGTCAGAACTCACGCTGAGCGACCAACCAGATGATAGCTCAGCCACTAAACTATTAGAACAACACACTCGCTGCTCGCTGCTCGCCAACTCGTTTTTAGATGCTAGCTCTACTAGCTACTCGTTCATCGTCTGCGGTGGGACAACTGCCTTAATCTCGAAGATCGACCCGCGCGATTGTTATTATACAGGGTTATTTGTAAAACACCGAAAACCTCTCAGGACTATGTTACTAACATCATAATCAACAACTTTTGTTCTATGACTTTAAAAAATTCGTCATATTTTATTTCACCAGATTTTCGTACAAAAATAAAAATATTTAAATAAAAGCCCTAAATATTACGAGGTCTATGCGAAGCAAAAGAAAACGATTTATACTATCACTTTCTTTTGCTTCGAATAAACTTCGTAACGTTTAGAGCGTTCAATTTAATTATTTTTATTTTTGTATGAAAATCTGGTGAACTAAAATATGACGAAATTTTAAAAGTCATAGAACAAAAGTTGTTGATAATGATGTTAGTAACATAGTCCTGAGAGGTTTTCGGTGTTTTACAAATAACCCTGTATAGCCACAAGTTGCTCCAATGTTATGTTAATATGTGATCCGGTTTATGATTTAACATTGTACACAATATGCATAAATCTATGTCTAATACTTCGTCATCATACGTACCAAGAGTTCCGGGTAGAATGAACATCGGTATCAGGATCTTGGCAAATTTTTTGACTAAACTGTCTACTGTGCAGACAAAAGATATCACCGTTTCATTTTTGGATTTAATATTGCAGGGAGTATACTTATTGGATACAGAGAAGTATACCTGAAAGAAAATTGAAAATATTTGTCAAATATTGTATTTCGCACGAACCTTTTTAGAGTCCCATAGCCGAAGGCAGGGATAACGGAACCCTTGTAGATTCGTCAACTCTGTCTCGCCGCCCAACTAGCAAAAAATAATCTTACAAATATCCCAAAACCATATTTTTTTTCAGTCTTATACCACACTTATAGACATACTAGTACTCTCGCGGGGCTTCGCTCCCGTGGATTCTATCACGGTAAAAACATAACTCTCCTTTTTGCAGTCGGGTAAAAAGTAGCCTATAACCTTCCTCAAGCTTCAAGTTACTTCCATACCAAATTTCATCCAAATCCACCCAGTACTTTCGAAGATTAGCGCGTTCAAGCAAACAAACAAACAAACAAACTAACAAACTTTTCCGCTTTATAATATTAGTATAGATATAAGTGTGGATTTGGGCGCACTTAATACGTATATTCACCCTTACAATTGCCTTGTAATGGTCTCGCGAAGTGTATTTTCAAACTTACAAAACTCTTGCTGATATTTTTATAAGGAAAAACAAACGTACAATTGACTTACAAGGACATGCTTTAAGGGCAAATAACCTTAAAGTTCTCTTACTAATGCTATTTTAAGTGTAATATCACTAGTAGTCCTCTTTGTGATGTCCTAATAAGAGTGTAATCACAAACCACCGTGAGCTAAACTATGCAAAATTAATAAAAAGTTGCGTAAAAACTTAAGAATTATATTTTATTTCATTTTTCTATTAAACGCTAGTGGGCAACCTTAGTTTGTCACGCACTTTATGCGATTATTAGGTTGCGAACATTGATATACTAAAAACCCAAGATGCACACTCAACGTCTCAAAACCGTCCGCATAAAATGAGTGCTTAATTCTAAATGATGCGCTCATTTCAAATAGTATCGCGTCAAATTTCAATGGCCGCGTTTTCAGTGTCAAAACAATGTATAATGGCATCTTTTTTATTTTAGTAGCATAATAAAAAATACCCTGTTGAACAAATAATGGAGTCGATTTTTTTTATTGTTTTTATTTTTTATTAATAAGTTTATGCTTTATTGTCCATATTGTCCATACAAATATTATAAATGCGAAAGTAACTCTGTTTGTCTGTGTGTTACCTTTTCACGCCTAAACCGCTGAACCGATTTAGATTAAAGGTTAATGCCAAGTTTCGGCTCGAATCATGTAGTGTCCGACAGACTTTCTAAATTAATGATAATTCATTATATAAAACTGTAAGAATTATACAGTATAAATAAAATCTGTAGAAGTACACCGTTTAAAAGTCATTTTAAATAGTTATTCAATTTATCAACACGTTTTCTATCTACAATTTCAATTAGAAATGTTGCCAATACCAAAATAAAATACTATCGATACGAAATTGCACTTGCAAATCGATTACATTAATATCATTATGAACCTACGTAAGTGAATTTCTTAGTTACTAAAGTCATAACTCGTAATTCTTATAATAATTAATAATGTTTAGTTATATTTTTTAATATCTTATAAATTATAATAATTTAAAGTAATTCAATTCAATTATCGATACAGTTTAGAATAGTTATTTAGTGCTGGTAACACTTAATCTTGTAGTTGTCATTGTCACTGATAATTGTCAAAAGTTTTAATTCTCCCGCGTTTTATGACGAGCGACGAAGTGTCTTATGTGTTTTTTGAGTTTTGTGTTGTTTATTGTTTTGTTACCGGACTCCGATTTCTGTATCACTAACGACCACCTTGGCTGTTGAAAAGGAATTGAATAGTCATTATTCAATAATTTTATAGTTTATTTCATGTTATCGTTAAAATTAGAAGTATTAAGTGGTCAACTTCAAAGAACTATAACTTTATTTGGTGTACTTCTTATAGATAACTAACTATACAGTCAAATTATATAATTATTCCTTTTTATGATATATAGTTCATCTTTGTCGGTTCTGGCCGAGTCTTGAAGGAATCCTTGGCATTCTCCTTTGGCATGGGAATAGTTTAGAACCGTGGATGGAAGGAAGGACATAGGATAGTTTTTATCCCGAAATTCCCACGCGATCAGGATTTACGCGGGAAAAACCTCTACGCGAACGAAGTCGCGGGCAAAAGCTAGTATTTAGAATAGATTAAAATAAACTTTATTGTACACCAAAAGTTAAACACATCTTTTTTACAATAATTAATACTAATTTAGTTTTTGGAAAATATGTATACGTTATATTATACTGAAGGAGAATAAGTCGTCAATTTTATGGTTTTTTAATGGTCTTAAATAAAATAAATTAATAATTTATTGTCAAATAATAGTAATATATATTTACATAAAAATATTACATCTTTCAAGTGAAGCCCCTGACTCCTATGCTTAGCGAGCCTGTACTACAGGAATCAGAGTCCTACGCTATACATTAAAACACATTTAAATTTTTATGTAATAAATTACAAACAAAAAGTAACATTAGAAGGTATTGAGAACAAAAGAAATAGAAGCGAAACGTGTATGTGTGTGTAAGTTTGAGTGTATGTGCGTAATTGCGTGTGTGTGGGTGTGTGTGTGTCTGGAACTCTGTACGCGCGTCCGTTAACATGAGTGTGTGTTTTGAATAGCTTAATTTACTGTACCAGTGACGAAATGATTTTTTTAATATCGTCATAGCTCAAAGACTGAAGCCATGGTTTTAAAATTTGTTTGACCTTATGTCACATAAGCTTCTAAATTGGGATAGTTTTATTTGATCTATTGTAGATCCTAGAACTCAATGCCTAAAAGTATCTAGACGTAAGTGTAGTGTGACATTTGGGAACTTTACAAAACGGGAAACCCAGTGCATTTGCTTATTAAATCTGGGCTTACTTGTAACAATCTGTGTCTACGTAGTATGATACGGAGGATATATATTGGGAACTGTAAGTACTTGAGCTTCCGAGTATAGCAGTCCAGTGGGATAAATTCGTTTTTTGAACGACATCACTTTAAGTATTGCCCATTGTGCACCTTCCGCTCCTAATACTAATATTACAATTTTAAACGTCCCTCCCCATACTGGAATAATTTAAATGATTTAATAATAGAATAAAAATATATTTTAAGTATATCGATTCATCACGGGATAACTTATGGTTCACGACATGCGATATGTTAATGATAAAAATGTGTGTGAGTGTTGCTTTGTCGCAACACCAATCTCATTAAAAACTTCTTATTTTTATACTTTAGTTTTTCTCGTGACCAAATACGATGCGGAGAACAGACATCAATAGTCAGCCAAACCTTTAATTTTAAAATAGCCATATAAAAATCTCTCGCATTTGCGAGAGATTTTTTTATGGCAAATTTTTTTGACGAAGATATTATGTATATCACGGCAAAAGGTATAAGCTTTATTGAATTAAAAAAAATATTAAACAATTTTAACAGTTAATATTTGTTTCATTGATATACACATGTTCTACCCAAAAACATTTACGCTATAATTACGTCTTTAGAACATAATTTAATAAACTTATAATACTAACAAAAATGTCTTATAAAAAAAAATTGTATAAGGTGTAAGTCTCCACTCAAGACCTTGTTCTATCGAGCAACGTCAGTCGTAAAATTTGATTGTCTTTCGTACACTGCTTTGTAAAAACAACTTTAAACACTTTTCATAAGATGGAATTTGCAAAAACATATTTTATACTTATAGCATTACTATTACTACGTAGGTGGTGAGTGTTTGGCGACAGTTTCGAGCGTCACTTTTCTTCGAGACTGTGCATCTTGGGTTTTTAGTATATCAATGGTTGCGAAGTAGTTTTTCTAGATTATTTTGAAATTTGAATAACAGTATTTTCAAGGGCCTTTTCAAAAATTTGTTTTATTATTATATATTATTTCAATTATTTGTGAAATGATATTGAAATGTCGCCATTACGACCAAAACCACGACTCATAAGTGCTTTATCACAACAATGTAAGTCCAGTATTCTTGTGTAAGGTTTATATTGCACTCGTAAAAGTCAAATTAAACCTAAAATAATTGTATACACGGCCATACTGCTCACAATTTTAGGGTTCCTTAATAAGTCAAAGTAAGCCAAACAACGAAGTCATTGTATGTACAAGTAAATAATTAATCCACAACGTTAATTCAATGTACCTGATTTTATAATAATTTCTCGTGTCAGACAGCACAAGGAAAATAAATAACCCTTAATAGAGAATTGTTTGAGACACTTGTAAGACTTTTAAAGTACTTGTTACTCTTTAATAAGTCTTAGGTGAGATAAGTCACACTTTTAAAACACTAGTTACAGAAGTCTAATAAAACACTTATTATAGTCAGTTCGATTAAATGTACTTACAAAATGTATTTATAAGTTTTAATTAAGAATCAAAGGCAATTAGACTTGTAAAAGACGCTTATAATACCACTGCTCTTATTAATATTATATAACGTTTTCTTATATACGTCTATAAGAATAATGTTACAAGTATGAATGCTCTTAAATCTGCAAATGACTTCTCCAGCTCAGGGTGAGTGTCAGACTTCTACTGACTAAAAACCTACCCTGCTCATTCTATTGCCCTTGCATTCCGGGGCCGTGGTATCTCGTTAGAACATTCCGCAACCCCGTAAGGCAATAGCCCTATAGGGCCCCGTGAATGCTGCTGACTGCTCTTTAAGGCGCGCGCCGAATCATGTCTGGTCCTTACCGGACGGTGAACTACCCCTGCTCGCCGTTCGCAGACCCGCGTCTACGGTGGTCGGAGATCCGCTCGTAATCCCCGACGCCCGAGTCATCTCACGCGTCGGCTGGGCCATGAGGAAGATAATTGTCTCTCCCTCACGCGTTCAACCTCCTCCTTTGCTAGCATGACTGCTTCGCAGAAGGAGGCGACTGCGTCCTATTCCCTCCTGCTCCGCACCATGGTCTGAACCAGAGCCGGGTGCGAGAGGTCACCGCCGCCGAACGCCTCCACGAGGACATGGCGGTGCTCCGCCCAAGCAGGGAACACCTCGACCGTGTTCTCCACTGTGTCCTCCGGGTGGTCCTCACAATGACGACACACGGGCGTGTCCCCGCTTTATTCGAAACAGGTACCTCCCGAAACAACCATGTCCGGTCAGTACCTGCGTCAGGCAGAAGGTGTGGATGCCATGGCGTCTCTCAAGACTTTCCTAAAGACTTATCGCTCTGATTGCGGCGTGCCCAACTCTATTGCCTATAACCTGCCAAATGAGTCGGAGTGCATATCAACATGATCGCTGACACCATTTAAATCTCACCGAGTAAACTTATTATTTACCTAAATAAATAAAATTTATTTTATAAATAACTTAAATAATTTGCATTAATGTACATGAATAATATTAAACATTCCGTTCTTGAAAATAAATAACTATCATTTTAAATATAGATAATACAGTAACTTACGATGACTGATGAATTATCGTCATTAAAGTAACTGACGTAGGGTTGCAAGTGCAATGTGACATGAACGGGCAGCCCCATCCAGTTTGTATGACCTTTGTTATTGATCTGTAAAAAAAAAATAGAGTTTAGTATTCATATGCATTCCGGAACTTTCGTTGACAAATTTTTCATTATTCAAGCAGCTCGTTTTATAAAATGCATTTATTACACATGACACTTAAAAAAGCTAAAAAACTGAGAAAGAAAATCCTTTCCAAATCGTTTGTCCTTTCTTTCCTATTGTACTTGTAATTTAATATTTTTGTACACTGACAGCCCTAAATCTGTTGTCCATAAGAGATTGTTTTGTTCGATTATTCCGCTCATTGTACTACATTAGTCTATATAATTGTTATCTTTTGCATTTATTATCATGAAACTATATATATAAACCGTGTTACATACAAAAAGCAGCTGGAGGCCGATGTACCCTCTAAATACTCTTTAAATAAAAAACCAGATTATTCATCATAATTATGCATAATTATGCTACACAGCAAAAAGCTGCCATTCTACTTGAAGTTGGTTAATGGCCTGGCATTTTCTTGTTTTGGATTCACCAGCAACTAAAATCGAAGTAAGAAAGTATTTGTTTTGTAATCGTTATTTATAATCCACACCTACTAATATTCAAAATGTTGAGTCCACACCTTCTTATACTCAATTATTTGAAAATTTTGTAGTTACGGGACTAAACGCTAAGGGCACCCCCTGTGGAGTTCGGACCTCGGTTTAGGGCGTCGCAGAGCGAGGGCAACTAGGGATAGGCTGAATTGGATCATTACTATTATTAAGAGACGAATTTAAAGTAACTGGTTCAGCGTCGCGGGCTGGTTCTGGCAAGGGTCTGGGCGGCTAATTACGGGGACATCGCAGCGGGCTTTGGCGGTGGCGTGGATGAAAGGACGGTCAGATTTTTTGTTTTTGTTGTGTGTCGTTTCTCTATGGCTCTCTTGGAGCACGGTGATAGCGTCATCGGTTGTGACAAGAGTATGCCTTGGTCGGCGAATCTCGGAGATGCGGGAGGGATTGTATCGAGAGGCTGATACAATATGGGGGCTTTTTTTGGGTTTCGGACATCGGCAGAGGGAAGATAATGCCCGTGTCGGCCCTCCTAAATGGGCCCAGAGACGGCGGCTTTGGGGATCTTATTCTCCCCAGGCGACCAGGCGAGGACACGTTAACGGGTATTTATAATAGGTGCTCCCCTCAATACATCCCTGAGTAAGTGTGCGTGGGAACATGTGGAAGGTTTTAATCAGAGCCTTACAGACCCTTTCGTGGGTCGGTGGGTATTTATGCGGATTTCCACCTTGGGAAAAAAATTAAGGGCTGATATATCCTGCTATTATTTATTATTAGCTCACCAATCTTAACGACATTTGAAACTTATTTTCAACTCACCGTATAAACGTGTTGTAACTTTTTGCCATTTTCTTTTATATCTTCTTCCGTCATGTTGACAAAAGTACCAATATCAGACTCTCTGCAATCATAGAAAAAGTAAATGGAAGTTACTTTGTCTGACTCTTTAAAATAATATCAAATTATAAAATTTTAATTTTGTCAGTAATAGGTAAGCTATAATAATTGTAACTCATCTTTTCTTACCAGCTTTGAAAATGTATTATGTATCTAATTTATAATAAAAAAATATATAATAAAATAAAAATCTATGCCATAGGTTCTACTCCGTTCACCTATTGTGGATACACATTTTTTTTCAAGACGATAAAAATTATCATCCGGTATAATTATAAGCACTTAAGGAAACAAAGTTATTTAGAAATCACAGACAGACTTAAATTTTTTATATGTATCGATGACACTACCAACCCTTTGGCGAAGATTCCTCCAGGATCAGCAATAACAGGTATCTCAAATGTACTGTTTTGTGTAACATTACCGTTACATCGATCATACAAGAAAGTGTTGATTTTTATCGACTTGTGCAGGTTTGTTAGATGGGACATCTCCAATTGGATTTCATCGGTGGTCTGTGAAAATATGATAATTTTATCATTTTTTTTTTTTTTTGATGGATAATAATTTATAAATAAAAAACTTAGGTTGTCTCAAAAGATGGCCAATGGCTTTACATGCTTTTTTTTCTGTGCGGTAATTTATTGAGCGGAATACACTGGCTCCTGTTATACAGTTTACAACTAGTTCAGGAGTCAAGGAATTTCAACTGTAATGGGGACTGGGACTCGCCGATGTGGCACACACTGCGGGTGGACGTGTCCAGGGCTTGGCATAAACTGGCACCCCTGTGCGGTACCACTTTACGATTATTTTTATTTTACGTTATTTTTTTTGTGACTACTAATACTAACAATAGCTTTATAAGATTTGTGTTACTAACAGAATATGGACTACTCGTCTGAAATAAATGTCTTATTATTATTATTATCATTATACAACGTGTAATGGAAAGGGTATATACGTACCAAGGGCACGGCTTCTTTGGGTAATATCAAACGATATTGGAAGGGTTTTTTAATCCTATCTCTACATGTTCGGAAGTAATGAGACTGACAAAAGAACACCGCCTGTACGGTAGGCTACTACACTACTAGGCGCATAGAATTACGGAAGAGATTTATCGTGATATTTGCAAGTAACGTAGAAAGTTATTGACCTACGTAGTGCGGTGACACGTTCATTATGATTCCAATTTAAGAAACTTACGAAACCGAAAATTTGGTATCAATTTTTAGAGTATTTTATTTTGAGTTGAAACCCTTCCAATATCGTTTGATATCATCCAAAGAAGCCGTGCCCTTAGTATGTATATACCCTTTCCGTTACACGTTGTATAATCTTTCTGGTAATAAAGAATGTTTTTATGTTTATGTTTTTACTTTGAGAAGCACAGAGGAATCTCGTTACGTGATCATCACCAATCCCTGGAACAACCTCGGTAAGCATTGCTTAACGTTAAACACGTGTGGCTGTTATTATTTAGATATGAGATTTTTTTTTTGGTTATAGACTTGCGATTGACCACGTCTGCATCTGATGTGATCGAAGCTGGAGCATGCTTATCTAGAAGTAACCTATTCACTGTTGACTTAAAGACTCCCGTGTAAAAGTGTTATTTATAACCAATTTACCAATAAATATTTCATTTCAGCTAATAGCTAAATTTTGCATGCTTGTACTATAACGTAAAGATACAACACTTAAATTCATTCCAACTTTATTGTAAAAAACTTACCTACATTCTATGCGAATAATTGATTTGATTTGATTTAGCTACCAAAAAGCACAGACTCCAGCAGGGAATCCCAGTCTTTAGCTGTACGTACAATGAAAGAATTTCCAACGTTTTGTGATCCTCATTACTGTTACATACAAAAGCAACTTACCATACTTTCACCTTTCCAAAGAGGCTTTGGTGGTTCACATTTAACAGTCATGGACATATCTATGTCTCCCTCATTGAAGGGTTCACGGACACAGCTTCCTGGCGTAAACACATTAACCCCGATGATTTGCACCTTCACACACGATGCATATGCAACTTCTCCAGAGTTGTGCACAGTGATACTCAGAGTTTCCTTGTCACTCGAACCTATGATGTACGGGTGTGAATCATTTCTGCAACCACGAAATTGATTACAGTTTATTTATCTTTACATAGTAAAAAAAAAAAACGCTTCCGCTGTTTTATGTATGGTCAAATCATATAAGAATAAGAATAATTTAATATTCTTATTCTTATATGATTTGACCATTACGAATTGTATGGATTTTAAAAAAGACTGACTTCTGAGTTTGATACGGTATTTCGTCTTAGAGTCAGTTTGGAAACGTCAGCCTCATTGAGCTGTACTTAAAACGGCAAAAAATAACGTGTAAAAGTGTTATTTATAACCAACTAGCGACCCGGCCCGGCTTCGCTCGGGTAATTAAGTTTATATTTGCTTATACAGGGTGGCCTAAAAGTCGTGGATCAAACGCAATTAGGGGTTAGATGGGGTCATCAGCTGCAAAAAGTTGTTCTACGGGAGGTCCTTAAGGTCAACCCCTGCAGAGTTATAATTTGTTTTGTGTTTTTATGAGAAAATGGACATTTTTAAACTAATTCTTATTAAAATTCAAAAATATCTGCATCCTGTATCTTTTTATAATTTTTACTAGATTGGTACTGATGAGTCCTTGCGTTAGACATGCTATTTATGGTTGTTTATTGGGTATGTTGAAGATAATATTAAGTTTTACGATTTTTTTTTTCACAAATCATAACTTTTTATTTACTTCAGACCCCACTGAAAAAAAAATACTCTACCGAAAAGTAACCCTGTATTATAAGTTTTGGCGCATTTAATAGGGATTCTGAAAAGGTATTACACATGGCCATGAGTGGCTCTAATATCTTTCTAGGACGAAAAAACGAAACAACGATTGTGAAATAATTGTTTTATTAAGCAAAACATTTTACAATAATTGCTCAAAATTTCTGCCTCTGACCATAATACATAATCTGCACCGTCTAATAAAATTCCTACGTAACCTACGGAATGCACCTCTGTTGTTAGTAACTTGTACCCTAGCAAATTCGAGCTTTTGTTCTCAAACTCACTAACAAAAACAAAGGGTACAACTTTCGTGTACGCAAGTGTATTCGGGAGCAAATTGAACGAGAACTACTGACGCACCAATCGCACGCTCGGAGCGGCGCTACGGCCCGCGTCCCGCTGACAACCGCTGACACCTAAAAATCGACTTCTGCGCATTGAACGACTCTTGCCAAGTTATTTGGCGTAACCTAGTGTGTAGCTCGCCTAACCCTATATATTGTACATACACACTTATTTAATTGTCATTATTACATGGATCATTGACCCGAACAGTACTCTTTTATTTGCACCTACGTCATTCCATTATATGGGGACCCTGCCGAATGTAATACAAATACTAAAACCGACCCCAACATTGTTGGGAAAAGGCTAAGCTGAGATGACAAGGTCAAACATAAGCCTAAAACCAATATACAGTATGTTAACTAACAGAGGGCGTTTCCGTTAACCCGCAATAGTATAGCTTCCATACATGCTAAAACACCACACAGCCAAAAAAATTTTAATTTTGGTAGTCGGTGTTACTGATTTCGTATTTTCTTTTTTTTTTCACACCGCCTTCCGAAATTAAAATTATTTTTGGCTTTGGAGTGTTTTGATATGGAAGTCGGTTTTATTTTTTGCAAAAAAAAGTTTTTATTTTCGCGCTTTTTAGTAGGTCAGTTTTTAATTAATCTAGTTACAAAATACAAAATGTCAACTACTTATCACCTTTTACAAAATATTGCTTTTCCCAATGCAGAGCCGTTAATTTTTGAGGAGTTCTGGTATTTCACCATCAGCTCTACTTCACCATATGCATTGTGACGAGCATAAAGTGTTTAACATCCATATTCAAGTAATCGAATTGCAATCCACAAAATACTTATTATTGAGTAGTTTCGGTGGCTATCTGTGGTCTTCATCATCAGTTCCACTTCCCCAAATGGTGCTTTTCGATAGCAACTGCACAAGTTACTATAAGAAATACCCATAACGCTATAGGTGTGCCTATAATATTTAAAGAGTTCCCTCGATTTTTCCATGATTCCATCATCATTGTCATCACGTTAGGATCTGTCCTAACAATGGGATCAACTAAAAACCTTTCAAACTAAAAAAAAAATTCCAAATCGATTACACACTAATAATCATCGACATAATCGATCCGGAGTTATGCGCGAACAAAAAACGCAATGCAGAGTAAACGAAAAGATCGTCAATGTAAATATTTTTTTAGACATTTTTTGATTTTTCAGAAACGGCTTGTCCGATTTCGATAAAATTTACCATAGGACCATTTGGGAAGTATACCCTTTCCAACAAAAAAATATTTTTTCAAATCGGTTGGTAAGTGACGGAGTTATGCTCGGACAAACATAAAAAAAATATAAACGTCCGAATTGAGAACCTCCTCCTTTTTTAGAAGTCGGTTAAAAAAGAATTACCATTCGAAAAAATAACGTTCTTATTTTTTTTTTATATTAAAATATTCACTAAAAATGTTAAATTGATACGTAAAAGAAACATTCTGTACACGCGTACTTGAAGGACGGCAACGTCGCAATTTATTTATGAATGACGGCCCGCGTGTGCGGCGATCGAATTTATGTGCTTATACTATTGCGGGTTAACGGGAACGCCCCTATTAGTTAACATACTGTATATAGTGAAGTGCAAGTTCTGCTGTCATTGTTATGCAAGTTTCTATGGTTTTCTGTAACTGAAATTGCTGGTAATTTATATAAATACCTAGGTTCTAGTTGAACAGAAAAACGCGATTTGGCCATATTAATTATTTCTTGTGGACAAAAAAAGAATAGCCTACGACCTATTTTGTATATATTTATTTTTTATTGTATCACCCTTTTTAGTTGTTTGTACTAATTTGTTTTTCTGTTATGGTATACAATAAAGAATATAATATCTATCTATCTATTGTTAGATCAACCAATTATACACATAGAACTTCATAATATCGGTGACAGGAGATTTTTTTTTTTCAATTAGTAGATAATAAGATACTGACTCAAAAGTAGACCAACAGAAAAAAAAGACTCTTAGGGTACTCACTTGAAGCTGATATGAGGAGTTAACTGCAAGATCGGCACACAGATTTTGCTCCCAGCGCATTCGGCTGCCCACAGAGCATCCTGAATGTATAAGACACTGCGGTCGCTCAGGATAACATGGGTGCTATGGAAATCAGGGGAATCCCTGGGGTCGTCCAGAAGCGCCGAAGATATTGTATAAGGTATTTCCGTCTCATATTTGCCATACTAAAAAAAAAATCATTATCAGTGTTCAGTAAAATGAAATAATTTTGCTTATTTTGCAACTAGGTTATAAATAACTCTTTCACATGTAATTTTTTTTTGGTAAATGTAAACTATTTGAGACCAGTGTTTCTTAACTGACTGCTCTGAGAAGAAACACTCAAACAAACTCAGAGGTCAACGTCTCTTTTAAAGTCCATACAATCTGTAGTGATCAAATCAAATGAGAGCCATGCAGGTTAATGTCTGTGGTGGCCTTTAGAGGACAGAATCACACAGATTTGAGCAGGCCCATTCAAACTGCCAGACAGCGCGGTAATCTATTTGAATAATATTTGTTGTTATCCCACATTGCTCACACATTCACAATATAGCTTTTGCTTTTGCTGATACTAATCAACACATAAACGCCTTATCTTATCTTACTGTTGAGATTTCAGCTCTGCTGCGTGTGTGGAGACTGAAGGTTCTTTAAATAACGTAGTCGACACCAGGAATTACTTTAAAACAGTGTATTGCGAAGATTACAATTAGGTATAGATTAGAATAAAGATGCGTGCGATGTGGAGATGTGATCGGAATCAACCAGAAAAACAGAAAAGATTTTTGAAAATATTAGTTGATGCGTAGCTTGGCGGTGATTGGTCGGCGGCATCCGTGGACAACCAATCGCTGTGTCGTAGGTGGCATAACAGTCCTTAAGGTGATGACTGTTTGTTAAGGCGATGTCTGAACACTTACTGATGGTATAAATGTGATTATTTTTAGGATGGATGAATGGATGGATGCTTGTTACTCTTCGACGCAAAAACGACTAAATGTATTTGAATTAAATTTGTTATTTAGATAGTTGAAATCCCAGAATAAGACATAGTACTTTATTAGACTTCTTATCCCGGATTTCCATCGGAATAATAATGACTTCACACTCTTATCACCACATTAGTATTTACATTGCACTCAAGCAAAGCCGGGGCGGGTCGATATCTTTATGTTTGCAGAGAAACCATTGAGTTTCTTGCCGGTTCCTCTCTATAGGAAACGGCCAATTTAGATTCTTGCATCAGCTTCTGACGTATAAGTGCCCAAATAGGCCTATCTGACATAAAAAAAGTTTGAAATAAAATTAAAAGACATGTAAAAAATATACTCACTACAGGCAATATAAACGGAACTTTTTTGCAATATTTTGGTTGTTTATCATTCAGTGACGTTGTAAACGTAAAACGGCCAGTAGCATCGGTTTTGTCCAGTTTGGCATAGTCGTGGTTCATCTCTACCGTAGTGTTTATACCTGGTAAAAATGCATTTCTTTTTTTCAATATAATTCAACAATAGTTACGTCGCTTAATCTACAACTTTTTACAAGGATTGATGTATCATATAGTGTTTTGACCGATTTCGGACACTGCGGCAATCTCAGAGGACATAAGCCAAGTGTGCGCACAGACTAGAGTACAGCCTGTGCTGTACTCTCTGTTCTTTTTACTTACATAACTGGAGAGAGATCAGATTAGGCGGAAGACCAACGGTTTGACATGCATTTCGAGGCACGAGGTATTACAGGCCGGCTGGGGCATGAGGAAGAAAATTGTCTCTCCCTCACGCGTTCTGCCGCTAACGCTGGTTTTCAACTGGACCTTATATAGCGAAGACGTGATACCGGAGATAAGTATATGAATGTTTTGACTTACTCGCTTGTATTACATGAGGCAGTGTCGGATAGTTTACTGATAGACAAACGTCGATTTCAAACTTGGTTTCTTTGCCGCGACCCTGTAAATAAAAAACAGGGAATTATGAGCGTCTAAAAATATTTAAATATCACTGTCTCTTTCCTTCTGGACTTTTACAAAAATATAACTCTTGGACTTGGATCGCGTTGTAAGTACTAAGCTGTATTTTAAATCATTTCATTAATTTCCAGTTATTATGATTCATATCCAAATTACTGGACATGTTTTTTTTTGTTTGATAGGGCCACTCGTAGTTCAGCACACTAAGGCTGGTTACTATTTAACCGGACTATCCTGTGATGACCTCTAAATTTAAAGGCCCCCAGCCAGGGCTTACATACTAATATTTACATTTAAACAACCGCATGCTAAGGGCCCTGTGGAGTACGGGCCTCGGCATAGCGGGGTCGTTGGTTGGCAGCAAAGGGTCGAGCTGGGTCATAATATTATTAAAGGGGTTATTTATTGCTACTGGCTCAGCATCGCGGGCTGGCTCGTTTGGCAAAGGTCGGGGAGGAACTGGAAATGAATGACGTTATAACTTACGTAGTTTGTATACCGTGTGGTGCAATTCTATCCACATTTATAAAACCCCACTGCTAGAGCTCAGTCTTCCTCTCTCTGAGAGGTAATAGGCCGTAATCCACCACAGGGGGTCAGGTGTGGGTTGGTGGATATCGCATATCTTCGGATTTTTAGTCCTAGGCCGTGCCAGTTCCCTTAGGGTGTGTCTAAACATCAAGCGGCAATTGAGCGCGGCTGCCGTACGCGGCCCGCCGCCGACCTGTGTTTAGACGATTGCCGCGCAAACATTAGTCGGCTTTGTCCTAACTAGAGCACGGCAGAAATGTGTCCTAGATATGCCGCGTGTTGCTGCCGTGCTCTTGCTGCTCAATATTTTGACACACCCTTACAATAATTTCCTTCACAATTTTGAGAGTAGAGATGATTATGAGAATTATGCTTTTTAATGCGCCTGGCTGGGTTAGAACCACGACTGTCTGACCTCCACGACCCGGTTGCTGGGTAACACGATACTTGAAGGGATGCTGAACATTCATTTTCATTCATCATTATTTATTATGTTAAAAATATAATTTACCTGTACATCAGGTAATGTCGCTGAAGTTGTGACAATAACTGATGCCATACACCGTAGTACTAGGACAGTGTCTGTGTAGGGCGAGCCGATTGCAATCTCTATTGAAAAAGAAAATAGTAAGAATTCAGTTTTATTTGGTATACTAATATGAAACGCAAACCCGCACTGTATGAAAAATAAGGAGACTTTAAATAAGTACGTAATGTATACATATTTGTCTTTTTACTGAACTAAATGACATATTATACAAAGTAGACGGGAAAAGGCCTCGTGGACGTAGCCCAATACGTTGGTTTGACCAGATCCGCACCGCTCTCGGCTCCGCAGTTCATAACGTCTTCCACACCACCAGATACAGAAAGCACTGGAGAAAATATTTCGTGAGAAAATAATGCAAAAGAGAGGCCACGACCATCAGTCATGAGGAAAACGACGCAAGGAGAGGAGAGGAGATATCTGGATACTAATATTATAAATGCGAAAGTAACTCTGTCTATCTGTTACCTTTTTACGCCTAAACAGCTTAACCGATTTAAATGATTTTTATTATAAATGAGAAAGTAACTCTGTCTGTCTATCTGTTACCTTTTCACGCTTAATCGATGAAATTTGGCATGGGAGTAGTTTAGGACCCTGGCAAGGATATAGGATAGTTTTCATCCTGAAATTCCCACGGGATCGGGATTTACGCGGGAAAAACCTCCCACGCAAACGAAGTCGCGGGCAAAATCTAGTGTCATATATTTCAGTAAAAAGATAGATAATTAGAAATTGTCTGACGCTAGTTTTCAACTGATCGTTGAGTGTACCGTCAAATACCATACATCTTGAGCCTTTTCAGTTGGAATCAGTTTTCAGTCGAACCGTATACAGCGTAGCACTAGTATTTTACTTTAAGTAACTGCCTATCTGTCATTTGGCAACACTGGTGACAGATATTTTAAATTCAAATTCAAATTTCATTTATTTGCTAATATGGGTTATGGGTATACAGTTGGTAAAAGAAATAGAGCACAGTTCAACCATATTACGCCTTGCGGCATGCAAATCTCAAGCAATTACAACATAGTTACATTAATACAAAAATTGTTAATTGTAAAACATTAGAAAGTAATAAAAAAGACAATAATAATTATAATGTCACTTAAAGAATTAAAATGTCATAAAGTATTAAACGAGAATGTCAAGATATATGTATTATTTATTGATAAATATTAAAGTAATATATAACAATGTCAATATTTAAAGAACAAAGGCGAAAAAATTGTTAATAGAATATTTGAGCGTCTATAAATGTTATGTTTGCAAATGTTAATAAAATAATTTCTTACTTTTTTTCAAGATATGCTTATGAACTGACCCACTCTAATAAAAATATATATATTTTTTGGAAATACTATTGACTAATATGATCACAAGGGATTAGATTATTTTTTCCTTTACAATTTGACTTCATGTCTTTTAGCCCATATTGTCTCAGTTGAAAGTTCTCTGCTGGTTTCTCTACCATATATTAGTAAATCTACTCCAATTTATTTAAAGTGCTTTGCCCTTATTGCATAAGTATACTTTACAAGCGTATTAGTAAACCACAATAAATATAATTGCAGATTTTTGTTAAGAATTCTGCTGAATAAATAAATACTAAAATAAAGTCATACTGCAAGCAAAGTATGGCAACAATACGACATGACATTGACATCTACGTAACGTATATTGACAACTGCTGCTATCTCGTGTAAAGTCGGTTGTGTTTCCGTACTTTTGAAATTATTAACTGCTTCTGTGTATAAACTCAGTTTTTCCTTGCGACTAGTGCTTGCCTAAGGATTCCGATCAGCTGCTATTTACGCCGTCGACGTTTTGCTTTGACTTTTTAGGACTACGATTCTACCTGATACTTTGGACTTTGTTATTTGTGCATCCATTTGTATATCACAATGGGAAGTCGTGTTATGCCTACTCGCATAATCTGTGTTAACTGCCGCAGAAGTGGAAGTGGTCAATGGATAATTTAAAAGAGATTACTTAGGCAAGAATATTTCCATAGATCACTTCCCCACATGATGCAAAACTTCCAGATAGCAGCAGCTTTACTAAATAAGTTTGGTGCTCGCCTGCAAGACAGTGAATATGCCAAAGAAATATTAAACATAATTAGGCAAATTATAATTTAGAAAATAATCTGGCTACTATGGTTGAGGCTGTTAATATGAATAGAAGAACTTCTAATTTCCAAAACATATCAGCAAACAGAAACAATGTTTACTTTCCTGTCTTAGAATATAGAGACCTCATTCTATTCGCCCTGGGAACGTACCAAATACGACAAGCACGTTCATATTATGGTGAACATGTACGTTTCCACGGCGGATACAGGATTGAGGTATGCAGTGAGTGAGTAAATTCATCTGAATACAATCTTAGAGGCAGTAGTGATACAACCCTTATTAGAGGCAAAATTAAATCACGCCATGTCTCTAGAAGGCAATACGTATAATTATATTAATAGAAAATAATGTGCCCGACCGTGCAGGAATAATAGAGTACCTACTGTTGCAGTTGCTTAGTGGGAAGACGAACTGTCGGATGTTGCGCGTTTACCATGACGGTAGTTTGGTATCTCGGATGGGCCAGACATCAGGAAACTATTACTACACCAGCAGGTTTTTTGGACGATATTATCATAAGAGAAGATGAAGAATAAATACATACATATATAAAACAAATTGTTTCATTTTTATAAGTACCTATTACCTACTTTTATAGTATTTATTTAATTCGACTAAGATCCATATTTGAGGATGGCAAACAGATGTTCCGACTGATGGAAAGTGATCGCCACGGCCTATATGGATCTGTATTACAAAAGGCATTGTACAAGCGTTGCCATCCTAGAGGCAGAGCCGCATTTAACTTGTACTACTTAATGCCTGTAATTATAGCTTTCATAACGCATAGTTACTTCTTAAAACAGATTTTCGATATAATCAATTTCTAATTCCTTGGAAGTGGCGGGGGACCCATTTTTCATTTTTCCCAGAGCGGTATCAGACTACTACTGACTAAAAACCCACCCTGTTCCTTCAGCTGCCCTTAAGTTCCGGGGCCGTGGTTGTGCCCCGGCAGGCAATGGCCTTATGCGGCCCCGACACTGGTGCTGACAGCTCTTTGAGGCGCGCGTGGAACACGATGCGCCGTTGACCCGGGCCTGGCCCGCGCCTACGGTGGCCGGAGATCGGCTCGTGATCCCCGACGCACGGGGCGTTTTCCGCGGCGGCTGGGACGTGAGGAAGAGAGTTGCCTCTCCTTCGCGCGTTCGGCCTTCTCTTTCGCTAGCATTACTGCTTCGCAGAAGGAGGCGACTGTATTCTATTCCCACTCACTCCGCTCCAGGGCCGAGCGCGAGAGGTCACCGCTGCCGATAGCCTCAACGAGGAAATGGCGAAGCTCTGCCCAAGCGGGGCACACCTCCACCGTATGCTCCACCGTGTTCTCCGGGTGGTCCACGCAATGTCGACACCCGGGCGTGTCCTCCCGCTGAATCCGAAATAGGTACCTCTCGAAACACCCATGTCCAGTAAGCACCTGCGTCAGGTGGAAGGTGAGGACGCCGTGGTGTCTCTCCAGCCACTACTCAAAGACGGGACTTATCGCCGCGATTGCGGCGTGCCCAGCCTTTGGTTGCGACAGCCACTTTTTCCATGCTGCCGTGAGATCGTGGGCGGGAGACTCCTGGCCAACTGACAATGGCTCACTACTAGGTCTATGTTTTCCACACTAGCGTTGACTATGGATATAATATCATATAATTAAGTCTGCGGTACCAGTCTGCTTCCAATAAATCGATTTACGTAATAATGGCCAGACATAACCTCTAAAACTTCTTCAACGAATATCTTTTTTTCAAGAGTTACTTTAATAGTGGATCTTAAGGCAAAAATGATTATGAATTGAAACTCTATATTCTTGTATATTTTCCATTAATAGACGCTACAAAATTATGCCAACAAAAATTTGTTAGAGGATTCGCCATTGTTCTTTGTGTAATATTATCATATCACGCCAACAGCATTATTTATGGGATTAACATATGTCCTTACATCCTCTTTTAAGTAGTCCTGAACAGTATAATAACATTTATAAAGCAAGAATCTTTTTAATTTCTTTTTGAACACATTGATGGATGGAGTTTCTACTATAGACTTCGGTAAGTGGTTGTAAATACGCGGTGCCATACTGAAAATACTTTTAGCATACAAAGCCGTCGTTTTTAGGTTTTCCCAAAATTTTAATAACATGTCGCTTACTTCTATACTTATTAAATAGATGTTTATTATTTCTTGCAAAGACAGCAATCTCATAAATGTAGACACAAAGCAGCAGGCGCGTGCACAGGATTATGACAGGGTATGCGGCGGAGTAATCGGTCACAAAAACTTTTTCTTTTATAGATTTTTAGCATAGCCACAGCCACGCATCGTAGCATGGTGGCGATGCGTGGCTGTGGCTATGCTAAAAATCTATAAAAGAAAAAGTTTTTGTGACCGATTACTCCGCCGCATACCCTGTCATAATTCTGTGCACGCGCCTGCAAAGCAGAGTTAATATATTGTGCTTGATAAAATATGGTCTACAGCTATCGGTCTGGTGGATGTTAAACATACCCCTAATACACCGCTTTTGCGCCTTAAATGCCATATCCCTATTGGTGGAATGACCCCAGAATGAACTTTTATCTTCTTCTTCTTTCTTCTTCTATAACGACTAGCAAAGATACAAAAATAACAGCCGGGGCGTTGGTCCTGAACGGTTATGAACGGAGGAATCTTCAAATGTTGATATTTTCACCCATCCGCTGACCGACCTCGGCAACCGATGCTTAACTTTGAAGGTCTACCCACATGACTGTAAATATTTAGCCATCAGCTTTTCAAGTTTAATATTTGTGAACAATGATGTTATCTATGCAGCTGCGTGGCGAAAAGCGAACATTGACATTTCGTGAAGTCCAGGAGATTATGGAATTTTAGTTTTAATAAAAACTTTTTACCAAAAAATTAAACCGACTCCCAAAGAGCACTGCAAATTGAAAAATAACTTTAATTTCGGTCGTCGGTGTCTTTAGTTTTGTATTTTCGTTTTTGGCACCGACTTCCGAAATTAAAGTTATTTTTCACTTTGCAGTGCTCTTTGGGAGTCGGTTTAATTTTTTGGTAAAAAGTTTTTATTTCACTCTTTTTAGTTGGTTTATTTTTAATTTACCTAGTTACAAGAGCCTCAATGTCAACTACTTATAACCTCTTACAAAATATTGCTTTTCCCAATGCTGGGCCGTTAATTGTTGAGGAGTTCTCCTGGTACTTCACCATCAGCTCTACATCACCATATGCATTGTGACGAGCATAAAGTGCTTAACATCCATATTCAAGTAATCGAATCGCAATCCACTCAATACTTATTATTGAGTAGTTTCGGCGGCCATCTGTGGTCTTCATCATCAGTTCCACTTCCTCAAATGGTACTTTTTGAGAGCAACTGCACAAGTTACTATCATAAATACCCAAAACGTCATAGGTGTGCCTATAATATTTGAAGAGTTCCCTCGATTTCTCCAGGATCCCATCATCAGATCCTGACGTTTATGAAAATGGGACCAATTTCAAAGTATACCCTTTCAATCAAAAAAAGAATTTTCCAAATCGGTCCAGCCGTTTTCGAGTAATCGATGATCATACATAAAAAAAAAAATATATATATAGGCGTCGAATTGATAACCTCCTCTTTTTGTCGTCGGTTGAAAACTAGCTTTTATGTCACTTGTCATTCCAATTTTTTTGTGTTGAAAATTATTATATTTGGACCGCCAGTGAGATTTAAAAAAATATATTGTGAAAGAATTTTTTGGCTTTCCACATCAGTAAAAATTGGCAAAGAACAAAAGCTTCAAAGTTTAGAAGTGGGGGGCTGGTAACGTCATTTGTTGTTAAAAAGTATTAACACGGCTCACGTCACGTGAAGTTTTTATATAATTATATTTTTTTTGTATTTTTTATTTTATAAAACTAATTTAAATATTTTTTGACAGTCGAATTGACGATAATAATAAATTATGACAAAAATGAATAATAGCATTAAGTCCGCCTTTACATACATACATTTTGTGTTGCATAAAGTTTTAATAAATAAATAAATTATGACGCAGTGTTGACAGGTTAGACAGGCCCGTTGGTGTAGTGGTCAGTGGCCCTGACTGCTATGCGCAAGGTCGTGGGTTCGATTCCCACCTAGGACAAATGTTTGTGTGATGAGCACGATCATTTGTTCTTTGTCTGGGTGTAATTTATCTATAATATGTATGTATTTAGAAATATATATGTATGTTTATCAGTTGTCTAGTACTCATACCACAAGCTCTGCTTAGTTTGGGACTAGATGGCGTTGTGTGAAAAGTTGTGGAATATTATTATTATTATTTCTTTTCATGCTTTGCATTTCTCCCATTTAAGTGGGGATTTCAGGCACGGGCCGAAGCCAAGTGCGTGTATATTTAAAATTTAGGTATTTAGGAATTTTCGAGTTAACGAATGTATAGTATGTATTTAAAATGACTGCTTTTTGCAGTAGGAGGTAATTGGATGGGCTAATATTTAATGAATTTAAACTATTGTGAAGGGTTTTTGGTATTACTCCAGTACTGGACAATATGATGGGGATGGTTTTGGTATGAGTAATGTTCCATTGCGTTTTGAGTTCTATGGATAAATCTGTATATTTTGTTATTTTCTCTGAATATGTGCTTATAAGGTTGTGGGTGTTGCATACAGCAATATCTATTATATATACTAATTTCTTCTGTTTATCTAACATTGTTATATCTGGTCTATTATTGTATTATTATTATACATTAGTGACTACACCCGTACCTTTGCATCCATTCTTGTCATAGTCTAGTAATGGAGTGAGACTCATGCCAAAGGACTGCCCGTAACTAGGTTCAGGTATGATTTTCTGCAGCGGTTTCAATGTTTTCTCTGTCGCCGATCCTATGAGCTCAGCCCCGCTGTATATGTAGACAACGCCTTGGCCGGAATTTTCAAATGGGGCACCTATTGCTATTTCTGTGAAACGGGAAAAATAAAAGCGTGAGTTAATTAGAGTCGATCATAAAAATGAATGTAATGAATTAACTTCCAATTAGGTCACAAGGAAGTTTTGATACCATGATTTCGTTTCTATACAATCCGAGAATTACAGCACTTCAGGCCTTAAACTATGGTATTAGGAACAAATTCCTGTGTTCGATTTACAGTATATTTTTTGAATATTCCTTACCATCTCTATGGTCGTTGTTTAAGTCACCAACGCTTATTATAGCGCTGCCAAACATTGATCCAGGTACTTGACCAACAATTCTTCTGTGGAATTTCGGAGCTTTCTGGAAGAATTAATAAATAAGCGGGTCTATTTACACATTCAGCTAGTAGCTAAGTTAGAGTGGCAGGCGATTATTAAAACGTCTCTATCACAAATAGTACCTCCGATGTAACTACATAATTGGTGAAGAGATAGTGTGGGAGGTGCAATATGTAAGTACGTGAAAAGGGAAATTAGAAAAAAAAAGTAAAAACCTAGTATCATAAAATAGAAATCTACATCTATACTAATATTATAAAGCGGAAAAGTTTGTTTGTTTGTGTGTTTGCTTGAACGCGCTAATCTTCGAAAGTACTGGGTGGATTTGGATGCAATTTGGTATGGAAGTAGCTTGAAGCTTCAGGAAGGTTATAGGCTACTTTTTACGCGACTGCAAAAAAGGAGAGTTATGTTTTTACCGTGATAGAATCCACGGGAGCGAAGCCCCGCGTGAGTACTAGCAAAGTATAGTATAGTATACTGATATATATATATATATATATATATATATATATATATATACTATCTTTCGCCCGCGACTTCGTCCGCGTGGAAAAAGAATCCCCCGATTTTGAAACATTCTTCATTAGTGCTCCGCTCCTATTGGTCTTAGCGTGATGATATATAGCCTATAGCCTTCCTCGATAAATGGGCTATCTAACACTGTAAGAATTTTTCAAATCAGAACCGTAGTTTCTGAGATTAGCGCGTTCAAGCAAACAAATAGATATATATCTATACTAATATTATAAAGCTGAAGAGTTTGTTTGTTTGTTTGTTATATATATATATATATACTTAAGAAGCAAATGAAAATTAAATTTGGAAATTCTGCTTATTGGTGTAGAAAGTAGATCCACAATTTATCTTTAAATGCATAGCGACTGTGAGCCATCCTGATCTCGAGAGGAAGCGCATTTCAGAGGAGAATCGACTGGTTATGAAAAGAAGAATCAACAAAGTCAGAAGTATGAGAAGGACAGGGTAAGAGAAGATTATTGGATGAACGTAGATTCTTATTGTGTGAAGAACATAGAAATTGAAAGTGAGATATTAGATAAGAAGGAAGGCTGGGAGAGTTGAGTAAAGAGAAGAGCGTTGTCAAAACGCGCAAACTTCTCCTCTGACGAATGGTCATCCATTTAAGCTCAGACCCGGAACTTGAGACATAGTCATATTTCCTTAAATTATAAATGAACTGAATACAGTTATTAAGGATACGATCAAGCTTATCCAGCAAGACCGCATTCAGGTCATAGTTGCACATGTCACCGTAGTCGATCAACAGGAAAATTAAAGTCTGCTCAAGCATAGTCTTCGTCTTAACAGGCAAAAAGTTCTTCAGACGATACAAGGAACGCAAAGTGCCATTAGCCCATTGGTTGACACTAGATAATTGACTTTGCCAGTGATACCATACCGCGATTTGGTTTCGCGGTATGGTTTTTGACAGATCGAGTGGATTTCACGGATCGCGGCATTCATAATTTTATATTACTATAGTATCAAAGTGAACGTATTTAGTAGGTACTTACTTTAATCCTTATAGCAAGATAAATGTATACAGCTCCAAGGTTATAGGTAAATTTAGTGCTATAAGTAGGTGCTCCAACGAGCAGGTCAGACCTTGTACCAAACATCTTGGCAGCACACAACACAGCTCCGAACATTGACCCCACTACCTGAGTGTCCACTGTTTTATCCAAATTCATAAGATAAGTGTGGAAGGATTTGTAGAATAGTACCTGTAAAGAATGAAGGTGTTATAATCTGCTTAACATTTTTACCAACTTTGTCAGAGTTGGCTTTTTTATAATTGATAAGCTTACGTGTGACCACCATCTCACCTGATGTTAAGCGAGGATGTGGTCAAAGATGAGGTACGCTTGTCTAGAAGTAAGCCTATCAGTTTTCTGAGTGTGCGATGGAATTGCACAGTCTAATTCCACCGGCGATGCGCCATCGTTACATGGTGGACATCCCACACGCACGAAACGTTTTGGGAATACTTTCATTGTGCGTACGGCTAAGGAGTGGAATTCCCTGCCGGAGTCTGTGTTTCCTGATAGCTATAACCTGGGAGTCTTTAAGTCAAGAGTGAATATGTTACTTCTAGGCAAGCGTGCTTCATCTTCGACCACATTATCACTTAACATCAGGTGAGATTATGGTCAAACGCAAGCCTATAAACCATAAAAAGTAACCTATTCACTCTTGATTTAAAAACTCCCAGGTTATAGCTATCAGGAAACACCATATAAATCGAATGCAGCTGAGTAGGTATCATTTTTTTAAGCGGAACATCTGCCTTTCTGACCACTACAACACAGCTGGGTAGCACGATACGCCTGTGGTGTCAGATTTTTTAACTTCTGATTACTCGAAACTACTGTGACTTCAATCAGAAGCAAAAACACATACAACCCTATTATGACATAACGTAACAATTACCTACACACAATAGGGTAGTTTCCTGTGTTACAAAATAATTGTTTTATTTGGTCAATTAGGTAGATTTTCAAAAAATATTGGTCACGTATTTTTTTTGCTTTTTCAAGTCAAGAAAAAATCACAAAGATGGAAAGCTTCAAAGTACAGGAGTGGGGGCTGCTGACGTCACACATTGCTAAGAATTACACCGAGGTGTGACGTCACGTGAAATTTCAATTCACTGTATCGACTTAAATTTTAAATTACGTAAAAAATAAAAAATATGTGTCCAATGTTTTTTTGTTAAACTACGTGACGGATTAAATAAAATATTTTAGGAAACTACCCTATTACGTTACTGTTATGTCGTCTAGTCATCCTAGTTAATACAAATAGGCTAGATAGTACCTAAGCTAAAAATTCATGTCATGTGTTTACCTCTCCAAAACCATACGTTGAACTTATGGCATATGATAAATCTTTATGGATAAATGCTCCAGCTGCGACAGCGTATCCTGTAATGACAATTACACTGAAATTCATTTTGAACAAAATTATTTTACCACAGGGAAATAAGCCACACATTTATAGTGTAAAACATATATGGATGGATGGATTGATGTTTGTTACATTTTCACGCAAAAGCTACTAAATACTATTTATATATATATATATATATGTAAGGTTAACTTACTTCAGCTTTATTATGGTTATCGTTCTAAAATAATGCGTTATTAGCAAAGTTCTTTATATATTATAAACATGATATCCTTATCCAAAAATATACGTAATTCCTCACAAATATTTAATTTTGAACAACATTGCCCTGGATTCCATTTGATTTCAGTTAATATTTTAGGAGATATCTAATCATAGTTTTAAAATATTTCCACAAAAAAAGAATGATGAAGTACAACGCGCGCATGAAGTTCTAGTAGAACGGGCTTTGTCACGGGAGGTCGGTCATCGCAGATAGCTTCGAGGTAACATAGATTAAGTAATACCAATAAAATAATAGAATATGAAATAACTAATAAAAATATATTCTTATTAGTTTATTATTTTACACTTAATAGTATAACTAATAATTATTATGAGGATATATAATAAAACTAGTTTCCTGAAACAGAGGCTTTGCCTAGCTCAGAAGTCAGGATTATAATCTACAGTGTAAAATATTTATGTCATAAAAAATATTTGTATTTAGTGTACAATGGTGTAGCCCCCTTGATCATCCTTGTCCATCAGGACAGAACTTACAGAAGATAGATTTAGGCCTATCATTGTACAAACATTTTAAATAATATTAATAAACCACAAATAAACCCTCGTGTTTGTAGATGCTCCATTCGATAATTATTATTAATTTATTTATTTCGGAAAAAAAAATCCATACAAAGTTTGTTAGTAAAACACCTTACATTCTGTATTAGTAATAAAAAATAAAAATAATGAACTAAAAACTAATAATAATAATGAACGCACATAATTTCAAAACAGTAGAAAATATGTATGAGGTGTAGAAAAATATTAAAATGATTTAATAGGTATGTACTTACCAAAATTAAATTCAGGAGTATCTTTACTATATCTAATTAAATCCGGAATTTTATAATACTCTCGCTGTTTGTAAATCATTGCTCGACCTAGAGATTAAAAAAAAATTAATAAAATATGCTAAAATCATGGATAACATTGTAAACTCATAAAGAGTTTGAAGGTGAATTAATTCTGCCGACTCAGTTTATCGGCTTCATCGTAGCTAATCAATAAAACAGCTTATTTACTGAATATTTAAAATATTCATAGTAGATAAGTCCTTCAGAAAATATAAAATCGAAAGAATTTATACATTTAGAATAGAATATGCCTTTATTGGTATAGAAAATAGGTTCATGATACCGTTATTCGTCATAATTATTTAGTGTTCCTTATTTTGAACTAGCTGTGCCCGCGACTTCGTCCATGCGAAATAGTGACTTTCGACAGCATTTTTAATTTCTTAGGCTAATTATTTTGAAAACAAAATTCATACATAATTTGAATATCGTATTTATTTATGTCTAATCAAAAGCCTAAAAAATAAGTTTCAAGCTTCTAGCTTTAAAAATGACGTAATTTCCATACAAATTATCATTCCCTATTTCAACCCCTTACAGCCCTTTTTCGCAATAAAAACTAGCCTATGTCCTTTTTCAGGCTCTAGACTACGTCCGTACCAAATTTCATTAAAATCGGTTCAGTAGTTTAGGCGTGATTGCGTAACACACAGACAGACAGAGTTACTTTCGCATTTATAATATTAGTAAGGATTATTCTGGTTTGATCCCCAGATCGCCTCGCCTGGGGGATCAGTTTTATTTTATAGTAATTTTTTTTTCGTTTGTCGTGATGTCTCGAGGTATTCCTCGAAGCGCTACCATTTGGAAGCGCACCTAATGAAGCGCTCCTTTTTTATTCCTCGGAGCGCTCCTTTTAGTAGCGCTCCCGATACCATGATATCGGAAAAGGAGCGCTCCGAGGAATAAAAAAGGAGCGCTTCATTAGGTGCGCTTCAAAATGGTAGCGCTTCGAGGAATACCTCGATGTCTCTAGTTCGATACCAGGGTCAGGCAAATAGTGCTATTGGGTTATTCTATAAGGAAAACCGTATTATCCGTAATCAGTAGTAGCCCGGAGTTTGGAAATTAGCGATGTTATACCCCCGTGCGTCGGAAACATGTTGGTCTCGGCTGTCATTGAGACATCTTTGACAGTCATAACGGGTAGTTAGAAGCCAATTCATTTTGATCTGAGGCACCGTGCAGGATATCACAAACAAATTTAAATACCTATTTTATTCCAGTTTGATACCCTAGTTATCTATCACCACACTTATAAGACCGTCAGTAAAAAATAAAAGTTTAGGGTTTATTGAAATACTTGAATTAATGATGATTTTAAACACTAACAACTAATAAAATAAATATTACTTACATGTACCGTACAGTGTGTTTTTTTGTTAGACTATACCTACCTATAAAAAGACTAAGGTGATCAGACCGGAATGACAAAGTTTGTAGTGGATCAGACAGGAATAAAAAAAATATATATATTTAAACATTCTAAAAAACTCAATATGTAGCACTAATGCAATAGACTTTTTAAATAACTTTTTTATTTTCAGTTTTTTAGTTCAGACATTAAGGCTGCTAAGACAAATCTAACGATACCTCAATTATGTAAAACCGTTCAGCAGTTCTGGAAATATGACGTAATCAGAAATATTACATACATAAATACGTACAAGACACGCGCGAAAAACATAACCCTTCCTTTGCAGACGGGTAAAAAGAACCAGCAGGGGATCAGATCCGACCGTAATAACTCCTTATTATATTTATGAAGGCACAAATATGAAATTAGTTGTAATGGCTGCATGACAGCAGATGTGAGTTGTCATTCTAGTGAAACGTCACACACCGGTGGAAGCGAGGCGGCCATCTTGGACACTTTTTGAATCAGGAACCGCCAATGCACTTCAGTTATTTTTAAGTTGATTTGTTAGAATATAACTATCAGTGTCTTGTTACAGTGCGATTGACTTTTATTTGGTCAATTTGTTAATTACGTTAAATCATTGAAAGATTAATTTGAGACTGTTCATGTTTCTGACCCAATTAAATCTTGGAGAATTCCGATATTGGTCAACCTGAGTATATATACATATACAATAATATAAGTTCGTAGATAAATATTTCTTAACAAGATATTGTATGATAGTACTTCACTACTAGGTTATTCACGCGTTGCCGCGTGTATTTAACAATTTTATGTGCCCCTATTACCACACTTACCATGGAACATGCCAGGGCCCCCAACAATTATAGAGTCATCAGAAGCGACATCAATACTCCAACCAAATGAATCCATAGTTGCTTCTGTAAAATAGAGAGTTAGCCTCTTAAAATATTCTTAAATAAAATTAGATTTAATTATGAATGGTAGCCGGTCTCCGAGATTATACTGGTTGTCGCACACAAATACGAATACATTTTACCTCACGATTTAGTTGGAATTATGAGGGTACATGGTACTTAACAGGCCAGCTATGATTTCAGACACTAAATAGACCTACCCTCCTTATGCTTTTTGTAATCTTTTTTGCACAATTGCATGTTTCAATGCAATGCAATTTATTTTTTATTGCATGCTGCGTCATAATCATAAGACTGTACTGTAGTGAACTGTACAATTTTCTTTTGAGAAATAAAGATTCGTTCTCAAAAGAAGGGTAAGCTTCCAATCTAACTGGATTCAATTCAATACGATATTTTTTATTTTGGTCATTCTTCAACTGGAACTAATACTTCAGAAAAATATCTAGGATTTATTCCGCTAAATACCAGATGTTCATTCTTGCATAAAGCATCAGCACCTCCCTTCCGCCCGCAAATATATGCACATGACACAGTGATGCAATAAAAAATTACAGATGCAAGCAAGCCACATAAGATCCGTGTTTGAGGCCACTGTGGAACATTCTTAAGAGATTTTGACACTGCTCCGCCGCGAAAACACTTAATATTTTACCGTAGTTTGACACGAATCTCCGCAAATTATCTAACGCCTGATTCAAGATTTTTGTTTAGATTCTGTTTGGGTTTAGATTTTGTATTTCAAGGAAAATGTTTAAAAGAAAAAAAAAATAATTACCCATCGGAGATGGTGAGTCTTTTATTCTAATCGCTTCTTCTATAGTTTTCTTTCCGATTAGAGAACTATTCGTACGAGTGTAACATCTTCCCCGCGCCACAACAGCGTCGAAACCTATAAGGAAAAACAAATTAGATTGTTAAAGATTCCTTTTTTTGGACTTTACGCCTAGTTCACCACACCACAACACACACTACTTGTTAAACGACACAGATGGCGCAGTGGTGGAGTGATTGGCTTTCTGCATTGCGTGTCGTGGGTTCTTGCACCGAAACAGTTTGTTTCTACCCTGAGAAGATAGTATGCCTGTCCAGACAGTGCAAGCACTAGTCAAAATACGTATAGCTCAACTTATAACTTCAAGGGGCTCAACACTCACGTATAGCTCAACTTATAACTTCAAGGGGCTCAACACTCAACTCTTATTGGAAGCAAAACTAGGTTTAAAGTTTTGCTTCACCCTTTGAGCTTTTTACGAAAATTAATGGATGAGTATTAAATTGGGACAGTTAAAATTTATATGAAAGAATACATGAAGCTTATCTTTGTAATATTATAATAGCGAAAAAAAGCATTTGTCAGGTTGGATGTATGGATGTTTGTTACACTTTCACGCAAAAACTACTGAACGGATCTGTATAAAATTTGATAAGTACTTATTTATTTGTTATTAATTAATTACAACGGTTACACACCAATATCAGCAATTAATTCATTTCTCATGCTTTAAATATTACGTCAATATTAATAGTTACATTTAATTAATTCACAATAAAAATAGGACCCTATATTATTCATATGCAATGTTATTCACAAATTCTCGAGCACGATAACATAATTTGGTTGAATCTGTCGGTCAACACATCACAATCGGGTGGTTCAAGAATAAGGGTATTGATTACGCTGCGCATACGACACAGCGGGGAATGCGCACGTGACACTATGCGGCACTGCGCATTCGCGAATAGTCTGTGCTGGTGGTTGGACCGGTGGCGTAGGCAATTATCAGGGACATAGATTGTGCACAGTATATTGTGCAATTCTGGGGGTAGATAGGTATCCTGGAATAAAACATAGGCTACTTTTTATCCCGGAATACCCATGGGATTGGGATTAACGCGGGAAAACCCTCCCACGCTAACAAAATCGCGGACAGAAGCTAGTATTTTATAATGACACACAAACTGGTGACAACTATTAGTATGTATAAAAATACTAAGCGGGAACTAGTTTACATAATGTTTTACTTTAACCATTGTCATTGTATAAAATAATTTAACCATCCTAAAACAATGGTATATTATGAATTGTCAGGAAAATAATGAAATCTTTTTAAATATACTAGGGTCGATTCACGATACAAAAAGAATTAATGAAATCGGTCCAGCCGTTCACGAGTTTTAGCGAGCAATTATTTTTAGGGTTCCGTAGCCGAATGACAAAAACGGAACCCTTATAGTTTCGTCACGTCTGTCCATCTCTCTGTCTGTCCGTATGTCACAGCCATTATGCGTGTGTAGTTTCTATAGATAGGTCTTTAAAAATGACATTGAGGTTTCAAAATGACTTTTTCATAGAGTTAAATCGTTTAAAAGATATACGCTTCCAAAGTGCTATAATGTGCCCCCCCTCTCCCCTCTAAAGTCTATAATAATAGAGTGAAAAATCTAAAAAAAAACACATGATGTAGATCTTAATGTAAACTTTCAACCAAATGGTTTGAACGAGATCGGGTTAGCAGTTTTTGAGATACAGCATATTTTCTAAAACCGCAAATATAACTTTTTAATTCATACAAACACTATTAAAAACAAAGTTATTTGGCATAGTTACTACGGAACCCTCCATGGGCGAGTCTGACTCGCACTTGGCCAATTTTTTTTTATATATAAGCAGAAGATTTATTTTGTTACGTTATTGTGTACAGTAAGTAGTATCATAATTTAGCCTTTGAACATAATAGTGATGCTTATTCAAATTGGCAAGTCTAAATATTACCAAAAAATATGATATCATTATGTTTCCTGTTCGGCCTGAGATTATTTTAGCATCCTCCTCTTACTATTTATAAACAGTTTAAAAAACTTTTTTTATCTTATACCTATGTTTTTCAAACGTAACCCTTTATTCGAATATCACTTGTCGCATCTTAAACCAAAAACTTATTAGGTCCACCACTTTTTAAGAAAATAATAATATTTATAGAAAAAAAAAACCTGATTTGGGTAAACATAAATCAAGCAAAAGCATGCATGTTAGATATACTTCACCAGACGTGTCCCGTTACAATGAGCTTTGCGCCGTCTCACGCTGTTACCAACGTTTTAAGAAATACAAATTGAAACTAACCCAGGGTTTGAAAACCTATTAACTTACGAACTGTACGCTCCGTGTATCTTGGGGCACACATCTGAAATGAGCAGAATAGAGCATTATTGTTAACATACTTTCATAAACCAGAAGAGTGGAAGTCACCACGGAGGTAAGCGCACCTTCACATTTCTGTCACGTAGGCTTCTCGCTTTTGAGGTTGCAAGTATATTCTAACGAGGTACCTTGACCCCGGAATACAAGGGTAACTAAAGGTACAGGATGTGTTTTAGTCAGTAAATGTCTGATACTCCTTTTCGCTGGACCCATAGCGGCAGGCGCAAAAAAAGTTTCACCCGAAAAATAACAAGACTACTTGCTTCGGTGTGAGCTGTGTAAAGCTAGATGATATAATTTTTTGGTGTTCAATAAAGTATATTCTAACCACGGAATAGATGAATAAGTTTGGAATGGTAATTCATTCACCGCGTTTAGTGCGCTTCGGATTACTTCGGAACACAGAGCTCTGCTTTAAAATGCCGTGTTGTGCAATTATAATCTGTAAAACAAAAAGTCAGACCGCAAGTACAGAGCCAGGAGGTATATCTTTCCATCGGTAAGTCGAAAATAATATTTAATTACAATTCTATTTGTAAAAAACATAAAAATGTTCTGATCATTACTCGTATGAAATTCCGAACATTAACAACATTATTGCAACAAGTTACAAAAATATACATTGCCCGATATGTACTCGCTTAATCAACGCAATGACCAAGTCCGCTTACAATGTACTGCATGCGTTGCGTCCTCCACACTTCAACCATTTCGTCCTTTGCCCTGATTGGCCGTGATGCACTGATGCATGACGATGCCTTGTCTCCCAAGAGGACCCAGGCCTACCCTTCATAATTATGCTGATGGTGATCACCGGGTTGGTTTTAGTGAGGTAAAAATATCACAAGCATCGGTCTTAGTCTCAAAGAGCCAGCGCCTTCTGAAGTAGGCGGCGACTTTGCTCAAAGTTCGTCACCTGTAAGCCTCTGATTATGGTGGCTGAAGAACGTTGAGCACAGTAAAATATTCGTGATGAAACATAGATTTTGAAATCGAGAAAGTCGCTTCGGTACTCAGCGTAAAAAAGACTTACCATCACAAAATCACGCCCCGCTTTGACGGTGGCTCCGAACCAGTAGTCGTGTTTATATTTTTCTAAACCACTCTCTGAAACACGATATACATGGTAAAAGATCTCTATCTCTCTCTTTAATTTGTAACTATTTTTTATATATCTCAGTTTTGTTTTTTTTTTTATGTATGTTTATGTATAACTATATTGAGTATGTAGGTTATTGCTTATGTATTGTATATATGTGAGTAGTACACCATGGACTACCCACGTATTTATTTTCTCCTGCTGTGTTAAATCCATCCACAGATTTTCTGTAAAAATTCGCTTTTAGCGATAAGACCGCCCATTGTAACACCCTTTGTAGTTTTTAAGTCCTCATTTAATTCTGTTATGGTGTACAATAAAGAATATATCTATCTATCTATATTATTTGAAAACATTTAACATTTATTTTACATAATAGATATTAAATAATACTTTAACAAGTCATTGGTTTTTCGTAAATATAAACAAGCTGACGCCGGTGTTCCTAATTAACCACCTTAATAAGAAACACCGAAATAAACTGAAAGACCGAAGTCTATTCTGAAGGCCATATAATTTCTACTGATGAAATAATCTAAGAACCATTAAGTTAACGTCTGAGGGATGAAACACGTAGATTTGAATGGAGCTGAAATGTCCAGATAGAAAGTCAGAAAAAAAGAAAGAATACGATTTGTACGAGTCTCCCCTAAAGTTTTATATGTACTACTTATCTCGAACACAAAAACAAATAGTACTTATATTTTCATGGCTTACATTATTGCTGTTGAGTTCATTCAACGTCAGAGTACCAAAGCCAAAAGGCAACCTTAAAGAAATTAATAAAAATTTATATTTGCTTATTTTGTTTATTTTATCAACGGCAATATTTAACCATGAAAAGAATTATGGAATGAATTGTTAATCATTATTAATTATTTTGTTTATCCGTGGCAAACATATTGTGTAGAGAAATTTAGAGCTCAAACATATTTTTAGTGTCAATAAATTCAATAATTAGCGTGATTTCTTATCTTTATTGCGTCATCCGCTTTCCGCTGCGCACACGCGGTTAGCTGTGTTCTTTTTAAAATTAATTCTTTGGTTTAAACCATTTATTCTCAAAAACACACAAACCAGCCACTTACATGAGAACATAAACTAAAATATTGAACATTTCGAAACAGGTCATCATAACATGCTAGATCATAATGTTATTTTCAATACACTTCCTCGAAAACTAGCTCTTATCGCACTACGATTACGTTCAACATGCAATGTATTTCACACTCATGGACTTTTTTCATTTTTCACACACGACGGCTTTTTTCATTCCAGATTTTGCCACAGATAATATTAAACAACTATTCAATCCCCTATATTCCATTGAGATAGGAAAAGTACCTATAGGTACCTAGTATATTCGGCGGTGATTGTTTATTTTTCACAGCAAAGAGGTGCATGTTTTTAAGGCCTTATATTTAATGAAAATTAAAACTGTGTTTATGAACAGAATATCAGAAATAAACATTATTATTTACAAAATAATTATGCTTTTATCAACAAATTAATATTTGTTTGTGTTCTAAATTAAAAAAAAAACGGGTTGCACTCCGGGAGTGCCGGCAGAAGTGAAATCTTGAATATTAACGTTGTGCATTTTTGATATTTTGGAATGGTTAGGGAATAATTTTGCACGAATTGCTTTAATTATCAGTATAAAAGTACTATCATTTATGTGATAGAATACAATATTTATTTATTGCGCTATCGTACACAAACATAACAATGTCTGTCTTATGAATTTTCGATCAGGTCACGTGTCCTGACGCGAGTTTAAATTTTTTTTACCCATTACAAAAAAAGTGCACAACGCCGCTAAAGAAGTTTTCAACTCTCCGTCCGTGTTACGAATTTTCGATCAGGTCAGGTGTCCTGAGGCGAGTTTAACATTTTTTACCCATTACAAAAAAAGTGCACAACGCCGCTAAAGAAGTTTTCACTTCAAAATATATTTAATTTTTCATATCAGGCTTTTTTGCGGCCTTTTTGACCTTTGCTTCTCCTTTAACACGCGAAGGTAAAGCGCGGGGAAAAGTAAATTAAATCTTATTGATTTGTGTTTTTTGCGTGAGTATGTCGAATTTAAGTTTTGATGAGAACAATTTAGATGCTACGCCACCAGATATTGTGATTGAGGCTCACAATGCTTGCGATAGCCTGTTGCCATCTAAATCGAAGCTAAAATATATGGCAACTTTGCATAATTTTCTTCAATGGAAAACAAATGAAATTGCGTCGTCATTTTCGGAGCAAGTATATTTCTAAAGTGTATTGAAAAACGTCGTTTGATACACGTAGACATTTGTTACTGCAGTACCCGACTCCATAACCCTCTCGCCTTACGGCTCGCACGTAACTCCGCCTCGTACGCAATAACAAACTTTCTCCACTTGTATCTAAATGTTAGTGAATATAACATAAACCCGTTAACATACTTTTGGTGCTGTGATGTAAAACCGTTAAACGAGCTTCCATTTTTGATGATAGATTCGCTTTTGACCACTATCTCACCTCAAGGCAAGCGATGATGTGGTCAAAAATGAAGCACGCTTACCCAGAAGTAACCTATTTATTCTTGACTTAAAGACCTCTAGCCATCAGGAAATACAGACTTCGCACAATGAAGGTATTCCCAACACGATAACGTTAAGTTCTTTTTGGCATAATTTGTGCCAGTCCTGGGTAATAGGTACAAGTAATTCTAAAAAAAGTTAGTTCTTACCTCTAGTAACTTTTGATCTGTTAATTTTGGTGCAGCTAGTTTTGCCTATGTCGCAATCATACACGTCTCCTATGTTATCTGCCCTCGGTGCACTTATTATTAATCTGTGGAATGGGCAAAAATAGTTTTTCCTCAAATTGTGTTATTGTCATGCTTTAGAATTGTTAGGTACCTACGTGTATATTAGATGTGTATAGGTACAATAGGCTGCGGTCAGCGTTATTAATATTATTTATAGTTATATTGTTACTAAAATATACAGTGGTAAACTTGGTTTAATATAAATGTATTTTAATTATTTGTTTTGTTTTGGGAAGTGTCTATAAATTTATTGGAATCTTTAATAATAAACTAGTTATTTTTCTACTTTTAAAGGGGCTGGTAAAATTTTATTTACAAGCATATTAGTAACAATATAAAAGTGTATCAAAATCAGCAGATATTAGCCACAAACGTTCCCATTACTGGAAAACACTCCTCGAGAGGTACTGGGCTGTAATCCAGCACACAAACGTTGAACGTTGGTGCATACCATATGTTTTAAAATAATTGTTTCTAGGATGTGAGAGCAGTGGTCATGATAAAATATGAAAAATCTACACAGGTTTGAAAAATTTTCTGGTTGGGTTCGAACCGATACATAGCTTGTGTGGCTCGCGTTTGCATTACCATAGTGGCAGCAAAGCTATAATAAAATCAGACAAACGCACGGAGTCCTGTAAGTGCCTTTTCACAGGTACTGATTGCCGGGTAGCCAGCCCCGACTGTCCGGTAACACATTCAGCTTTCACACGATCCGATTATGTATTATTAGTAGGTATACTAAAATAGGACGATAAGTACGAGAGTGTGACAATAAACGTGTATTTGGGCGACTGCCCAGTGCGTCTGAAAGCATGCTGCGTGTTTCATACAGTACTATGCATCCGGTGACCGCTTGCCGGGCAACCGGTACATGTGAAAAGGCACTAAGGGTATCGTCTCGCGATCTTCGACGGCTGGGTCGTCTCCCGCGGCGGCTGGGGCGTAAGGAAGAAAGTTGTCTTTCCCTCACGCGTTCAGCCTCCTCCTTCACTAGCATTACTGCTTCGTAGAATGAGGCGACTGCATTCCATTCCCCCTCGCTCTGCACTATAACCTGAACCAGGGCCGGACACGAGATGTCGCCACCACCGATCGCCTCCACGAGAACACGGCGGTGCTCCGCCCAAGTGGTGCACATCTCTACTGTATGCTCCACCGTAACCTACGGATAGTTCCCACAATAATGACACCCGGGCGTGTCCACCCGTTGAATCCGAAACAGGTACCCCTCTAAACAGCCATGTCGGGTAAGAACCTGCGTCAGGTGGAAGGCGAGGACGCCATGGCGTCTTTCTAGCCACTGCTTGCAACGTGCACACCCAGTCCGTATCCTAACGGTCCTCGCGTAGAAAATAACTCAAGCCAGCTTTTGCAAATATCCCTTCTTATACTCTAGTATCGAGTACGATTATCAACCCCCTTTTTTTCAGGGGGAAGTCATCAAATAACTCCTGCCACTCTCGGTGGAGCTGAAGGGAGAATCAGACTTTTACTAAACCCCCTGCTCCTTTACTTGCGTTCCGGGATCGCGGTATTTCTCTAGAACATTCTCGCAGCCCCGGCAGTCAATGGCCCTATAGGGCCCCGTTGTTAGTGCGTGGTCTTTGAAGCGAGCGTGGAACATCACGCCCCATCTGCTTGTTATTCAACTAAATCCAAAAGGCACTAAACTGTTTATAATATACTAGCTTGTGCCAGCAGCTTCGCCCGCGTGGGAAGTTTTTCCCGTGTAAATCCCGATCCCGTGAGAATTTCGCAAAATCCTTTCTTAACGGATGCCTACGTCATAACATCTACCTGCATGCCAAATTTCAGCCCGATCCGTCCAGTGGTTTGGGCTGTGCGTTGATAGATCACTATGTCAGTCAGTCAGTCAGTCACCTTTGAGTTATATATATTCAGATGTATCGATAATGAACCCAGAAAAAAAAATGAACGGGCATTGTACTGTAATACATTTTGATCTTTTTAAAGACGCGCCTTAAACTATGGTAGATCTAGTCCAATTTCACGTGCAAAACCGACCTTTGTATTTTGAGGTCAGTAATCAACAGGCAACCTACATTTTTAACTAGTTTAACTTTTCGAAAAGTACATTTTTGAATGTATAAGATGATTTTATAAATAGAGTACACCTTACTTTTGATTATATTCATCATAGGTGATGCTGTAGCCGAAATATGAATTGTTGCGAAGACTCGTCGGTGGTCGGAATACTTCTTTTGCTTTTTCAAAGTACAATGCAAACGCGCATGGCCACGATGTCAGGGCCAAGCAGAACCAAATTTGAGCTAGAAACACAAAAAAAAAACACTCTTAATATTATAAAAGTTAAAGACCATCCGTCTGTATATTTTATTTCCATGGCTACACTTGCACTGCAAAACTGATTTTAAAGAAGCTTGGAGATTGTTGAAAAGTCAAAACTAATAAATATTTTATTAGTCATATGGGTGATTATAAAAAAAAAACACCAGAATGAAAGTCGAGAATTGTCAAATGAAGACGTGTCCTATGGAGAAGAACTGATAAGAAACTCCATGGTTATTCTTCGGACGACACGGGATTCAACGTAGGTTACTTTTTTCGAACGAATAGCTACAATGATATCTGCTACACACTCGTTTTAGGTAGTGCCATACAAAAAGTTCTTCATGATAATGACTATTACCAGTTTTTATTGAGTCTATCGAGAAAAAGGGCCAAGCGACTCATTGGCATCAATGCACTGGTCCATTCAAAGCTCTAGAGCTTTGAACATCGACGACGAGTTGCAAATCTATTGGTTTTTCTATCGGTTACATTTCGGGGAGTGTGCGATGGAATTACATAATCTAATTCCACCAAGCCCGTTCCATCATCGGTCTGCAAGACAAACAGCAATGTGAAATCGTTAAATGTTGGACATCCCACCCATAACTATGCACAAAATGTTTTGGGAATACTTTTATTGTGCGTAGGGCTATGGAGTGGAATTGCCTGCTAGAGTCTGTGTTTCCCAATAGCTATAACCTGGGGGTTTTTAAGTTAAGATGGAAAAGGTTACTTCTAGGTAAGCGTGCTCCATCATCAACCACATTATCAATTACCAGCAGGTGAGATGGTGGTCAATCGCGAACCAATAAAAAAATACATGTATATTGATGTATTTACGATATGATTATCTCAAATGAAGGCACAAGACAATCGACATTTAGCTAGCGAAAAAAAGTGGGATTGAAAAATACTGTTAAAATTTCTTGTGACGTGTTTCTAAAGCCTCTTGTTCCATTTTAATTGGGGGTCGACGAAGCCTCGTCAGCGCCGACATTATTACTATATGCTACTTAATTACTTTTCAATGCTTTTACGATTTATTTGTATGCTCATAAATGAATTTTACTCTTCATATCTTGCTTAAATACATACAATAAGGTGCGACGTCATTTGTGATCTGGACTCACGATACCGACTTGACTTTTGGTTTACGTGAGAATAAATAAAATACCAGCAAACTCTTTATTAGTACTTAATGTAAATATTAGGAAAAATATATGCAGCTATATCAATATATTTTTCGTAATATTTTATTCCTAATGCAACAAGGAAAAACATACGAAAATAACACTTCAGAAATGACGAGCTACTTGTACCTACTAGTTTCAATATAATACATATTATTTATTTCAAGTCTACTTTAAACCAAATCTTATAAATTAAACAATACATCTAAACAACATAGCACTTAAAAACTACATTACACGAATATTTAGCGTTGTGTGTGCGTCTTTTGTTACAATGTATATCTATATATATGCAACAAGGAAAATACATTTAGGTGTCGAACTAATCTGTCGCATTATTGTCCTCCAGAAACGAATTCCGAAGTTTGGTAGCATTGCGACGTTTAAAAATGTTACGGAAGGTATCGGCGAGTCAGCAACATACCCTTGAAAAGAAGACTCGAATCCCACTACTCACGCATTCAAAATTAGGGTAGGCATTATATTAATGTCGCTTGAGGTTTTACTTCTATTAGGCACTTAAACATTTGGTCACGTATTTTATCTTTCTCACTTTTAATTGGCTAACATTACTATTGTCAAAAATCTACCTTATTATTATGCGTACATAATTCACCTTTGGATGTCTTACAAAATATATTACCATGACGGTAGCACCGATTATAGAATATTATAAAAGAAGACATACCATTCATGATTTCTCCAAATACGCACTTCACATGCTTATGGCTTCCAATCCCAACAGATATTGACGCTTCCTGTGGACTTTTAAATAACAATTTATCCTGGTTAGTAGTAATGAGGTCATCTATTAATTAAATACAGTTCGTCCTGCCAATCTACCTACCACCTACCTATGGTGTAAATGTCAGCTATATAACATCTAAAACAGGAAAATATAAGCACTGTATCTATTTAGTTGCAGACCATCCATCTGGTTAACCTTTTCCTAGCTATGTAAGGTTCTACTAGTATTCTACATGGAGCTAGGTACAACCTATCTGAACTCCACATCTCATTAGCTGGACAAACGGCAAATCGTCACATGGTGGACATCCCACCCATACGCACTAAACGTTTTGGAAATACTTTCATTGTGAGTACGGCTAAGGAGTGGAATTCCCTGCCGGAGTCTGTGTTTCCCGATAGCTATAACCTAGGGGTCTTTAAGTCAAGAGTGAATAGGTTACTTTTAGGTAAGCGTGCTTCATCTTCGACCACATCATCACTTACCATCAGGTGAGATGGTGGTCAAACGTGAACCTATTATCAATAAAAAAAAAAATAGTAGAATACCCGCTGACAAGTGTGGTGTCAGATTTTTCTGAATTTCGACTGTCAAAGATGTACAAAAGATACCCTGTACTAACGGTTTTACGTGTTTTCCGAAGCACGGAAGATTCTAGATATTTAAATCCACCTGACCAGACCCAGGTATGGTCGCAGCCTGGAATTTAGGGGAGTCACTAACAATAAAATATGTCGAGTAAATGAGTTTACTTTATTGCACAATACAAATTTTATCGCACACATTATAAAACAATTAATGGAAGTCTTCTATTTTTATTGACATATCGGGTGATAATATTTGGAACGTCTTATTTTCCAAAATTTTAGAAGATTTTCTATTTGGGGTGTACGTTTTTGGGGGGGGGAGGTCATGCCCCTGTGCCCCTCCCCCCCCCCTTCGGACCGCGCCTGACCAGACCACGAAGACCTCTACAAGCCTTGCTTGACGTTGAAGATCTGCCGTGCGGTGTTTATTATGTAACCACGATCTCTTCACGATAACGTATAGTAAAGCTTAGGCAAATTTACACCTCTTGCTATTGTTATGTCGGTCATACGTACAAATGAGTTGTTTTACGTTTTATAGAATTCTCCTCAAGGCGGTCCCTCAGTGCTAAGGATCGTGGCTATGACAGAAACGTTGCAACAGGTTTCTCCATCTACTACGGTCTTCAGCTTGATGGAGAGTCTGGTATATCGGCATCAGCAGTACTTCGGAGTTTGGACACCTGATCAGGCCATCATCTGTGACTACGTTCTCTTGGTCGTTCACGTGAATATCTTCCGTTTACGAAATATCTTCTGACTCTAACATTATAAACGCGAAAGTGAGGATGGATTTATAGGTATGTATGGATATTTCGCGCAAAAACTACTGATCGGATCTGAATGAAATTTGGTAAGTAGATAGATTACATCCTGAAATAACACAAATGCTATTTTGTATCCCCTCACATGAATGAAGTTGCGGGAAGAAGCTAGTAATTATAATAAGTGTTAGGATCACATAGTTAGACCATTTAAATAACCATCCACTTATTTTGTAATTGACTATTTCGTGCAATCGACTAATCGTGCTGATAACCCTAACCTGTGAGTTTTTAAAAATGGTGCGCAACGGTGACGCTAAGAGAGTCGGTTGACAGTTGTCAGACTGAGGGAAAAGCACGCAATTCGTCTCTTGGATCCATGAGTTAATAAGAGTTAGAAGAGAATAAGAGTTATAGAAGTTAATAAGTTATTGTGTAATTGGATTGGATAGTATACAGAATCGTAACGTTGTTCGTGCGTATATAAAATGCAATCACGATGCAGTAATAAATAATATTATCTTGTACCGAAGTAAGCAGTTTTATTACATAAGTTTGAAACCGCTATTTGACACGCGGCCATTTTTGTACAGTCCCCAAGCTCCATTTGTACCATACCTGTGTACTATTTGTATCAGATTTTTACCGTAATAACGATTTTTACAGTATAGACAGATTAAAACGGTTCGTAATTTAAATAACACATTAACGACGAAAATGAATTATTAATTACTGTTGAATTTAGTAAAACATAAAATAATTGTCCAACATTTTTAATAGGTACTAAATTTTATAACAATACTAAATATTTTTATTACTATTTCTTTCTTTTTCTAGTCTCACCAAGGGGTATCGTATTATTTACAGTCGCCTACACATCAAGCTATCCGAATCTGTCAAATTTACCCAATTGAGTTTGAACCTTAGCATGTTGTAATAAAGTTGTAAATCTATTAAATTATTTTGACAGATTGGATTGGGTTGATGTGCCGGCCACCGTACCTACTGGGTTATGGAGGTCAAATAGGCAGTTGTTCCATGAAAATACGAATACCGGTTGACCCCAACATAGTTGAAAAAAGGTTAAGCACTAAAACATACACTAATTAACTATAGAGATAAATATAAGGGTAGGTAATTAAATGCAGTGTTTAGTGATTAATATAATAACGGGTATAGCTTACTAATTAATATTCATATTTCAGATTTGTGTTTAAAATATTAATATTAATTACGTACAATTTTAAGCATCATTAGTTTGTAATCAATGATGCCTAAAATTGTGGATTTATTCACACACCGGTAACGTGCCATCGATTTTACCAACTACCGTAAATAAGGTATTATGGGAAGTAAGTCAAATTGAAAAAAGCGATAAATCTGTACTAATATAAATAAATGCGAAAGTTTAGATGTATGAATGGGTGTATATTTATTTGTTACTCAATCATGGGATTTGTAAGTGCATGGATAGATTATAATTTATATGTATATAAGCGAAATACCATTCATTGGTTAATCACGAAATCTCAGAAACTACTAGTAGTAGGGCTCTCAAATTTTGCATGGTGATTTTAGCACGTAGATGCTCGCTAAGACGGGATTTTGCGAAATACACACGGAATCGGGATTTACACGGGAAAAACTTCCCACACAAACGAAGTCGCAAGCAACTGCTAGTAGTCTATAATAACTCTATCTGCAGTTGATCCTTCATGGCTGAAGATCGCGACCACTATTATTCAGCCTCCAGCGGATCGTTAGGCTTTTCCACACGATCTGTGGCCATACGGAGAACTTCTTCGAACTGTGAGATTTGTTTGTGTTCAGTTGCTCCGACCGCCGTTATAGGATCTACCTCTTGATTTTTTGCCCTGAACGTTTGCGCAGATGATTAAACTCTCCAGAAAAAGCCTAACGGTTTTATATCCCGACAAAATAACTGGTTTCCGTGGAAAAGTCTGTGTTCCCTGCCACTTACACCCTTTCATCCCTTAAAGCAAGAGTAAATAGGCATTTTCTGGGCTCGCTCGTCCCATCGTAGACCTCATCTATCACTGGTAAGTGATAGATAAAATAATTAAATTTCCAATTCATGTCAATAGTTAGTGAATTATAAAGATACAAATTACCTATTAAGAGTTATATATTCTTCTCAAACTTACCGTTTAACTATAATTTTATGTTAATTAGTCTTAATTTAATTAATTCTGAGCAGGTGTGACCCAGTAGTTATGAGCCCGACTTATGAGTTATAGGTAGAAAAAAAAAATAGAAATAGAAATAATTTATTTACTCAAAAAGATTCATATACATGAGTTGTCTTAGGTTAGGAGTCTCCTTTTAGGCAAAAAAAACTTTTTAGCAAAAAATAGAACCGACTTCCATATAAAAACACAAACACAAGGCAAAAATAACTTTAATTTCGAAAAAAAATTAAAATACAAAACAAATGACACCGACTACCGAAATTAAAGTTATTTTTGTCTTTGTAGTGTTTTATATGGAAGTCGGTTCTATTTTTTGCTAAAAAGTTTTTTTTTTCACGCTTTTTAGTGGGTCGGTTTGTAATTTATCTAGTTGCAAAAGCCAAAATGTCAATTACTTATCACCTTTTACAAAATATTGCTTTTCCCGATGCAGAGCCGTTAATTTTTGAGGAGTTCTCCTGGTACATCACCATAAGCTCTACTTCACCATATGCATTGTGATGAGCATAAAGTGCTTAACATCCATATTCAAGTAATCTAATCGCAATCCACGAAATACTTATTATTGAGTAGTCTCGGTGGCCATCTGGGATCTTAATCATCAGTTCCAATTTCTCCATGATTCCATCATCAGATCCAAAGGTGGTGACAATGGGACCAACTAAAAAGTATACCCTTTCAAACAAAAAATAATTTTTCAAATCGGTCCAGCCATCTGCGAGTAATGAGGTAATATACATAAAAAAAAAAACAAAAAGTTTAAGACAAATTGAGAACCTCCTCCTTTTTTTGAAGTCGGTTAAAAATTGCCAGTTTTAGAAGACTCCGCTCTTTCATATCTTGATACTCCATATTATGTTAAATTTAAGATTTTTACATTACAATACAATCTTAGTCAGTCAATCTAAGGTCGTAAGTTGGAACCCAGTCTAGGTGTAAAATCCCAAAATATTGCACTAGACTGAGTTTCCACCAAAGATAATTTCATGTTAAATGATGCCAAGATGAGACCATTTTGCTCGCACTGTCACAAAGTTATCACATATCATATCTAATTCTACACGCCCTTACTTCACAAACTCTACACCTTAGTCAAATATGTGGCGTTTTTTTACTACAAGATATTTCCATACTACAAGAACATTACAAAGAAGTAATGAACAGTGAATACATTTCTCACCTTACGAAAGTGAATCGGCCCACATTGAAGAGTACTCGTATTGAAGTGCTCCCTCAGCTCCAGGTGCAACGAGGGAGTACTCTGAATCAGCTCAAGAAAAGAAATCGCAAATGGGTAAGATGTAGTACGTGTAAGTGACATAGATCTTCTCATGGTACAGTTCTAGTAAGAGCATAGTATCCATTTAGACCACCTGAAAAAAAAAATAGCAATCCACAACTACGCATGTGCTACGCGTGATTTTGGATTGCTATTTTTTTATCTTTGATCAGAAATCTATTTAATTTCTCACATGAACAAAAATAAAAAAGAAACAAAAGAACTTTTTTTGCTGATTCGAAAAAAGAATTGCTCAGAACCTCCTTTGTCAAGCTCACATCAATTGATTTCTTAACAAAGCCTTCATCAAGAGTACATACAAACATCCTTGAAGCGATCAGCTAGCTCCTTTCTTCTATCAAATAGTGTTTAATCAGTGAACAAACATGGTAAATTAAACATTGTTCATTTGACTTAAGTCTCAGCTCAAGTGTTGTATCAGCTCTTCAAAATACTAGATTCTGATAAGTGTTTGATTTAATTTATCTTTGACAGTGTAGTGATGTTCTAACTTCGTTTGAAAATCGAAGTATGATTGTGTGTTAATAGGTATTAACAAGAACATCGTATCGAACTCTTTTTAAAATCAAAAATTCGTTTCACGAGAGAAACGACTGAAATTTTGGTTGTATAAAAAAAAAAAAAAAACTGATCAAGAGCAAGACATATTATTCGCGCTTCAATCAAATAATTTATTTTTAATAAACTATTTATAATTAAATTTGTAATCTACAACGTGTAACGGAAACCCCATATCTATCCAAAAGGACTGAAGACAACATCTGGTATGGAGTCTCTATGCAAAGTTTCAGCTCAAAATAAGTGACTCACAGAATTGACCCCAAATTACTGGTTTCATATGTTTCTTGAATACCAGTAATAATAAACGTGTCACAGCACTATGAGGGTCATCACTTTCCACGTCACTTGCCAATAAAACGATAATTCTCTCCGTTCTTCTTAATTTGAAAAATTCAGTCTCTGGTATCAATGTGTTGAAACTTCTAATATGCTCCACACATGTAGACATAGGATTAGAAAACCCTTGCCATATCGTTTATTATCATCCAAAGAAGCCGTGCGCTTGGTATGTATATACCCTTTAAATTACACGTTGTATAGTAGCAGTAGTACAAGTTTGACACTCCCTTCTCCACCCGGAGCGGGAGAAGTTATTTGATGATTTTCCTCCCAAAGAAAAAATTAATAAATTTGTGTTTAAATCTTTTGCTCCAAGTACACTTTTGTGCGTACTAAGTATTTGTTTAAGAATCAAAGTGAATAGTTCCAAAATACCAAACGTACAAATTTTGATATTTTATTGATTTATTTAGAAACAGTGTGATAGGAATTTGACTTTAGCGAGCATGTAGCTGTCAATGCACTGCTCGCAAATGCCGTGCCCGCAAATATGACACTTCCTTGTAGCTATGCCAGCCATTGTACTTGCTATAGCCATGTACTGTCAGTTAGAAAGAGCGGGAAAGTATAGACATACAAGCCTACGTCAGTCATATTGTGAAAATAAAATTGGAAGTTATGACAGAACAGAACTGCTAAAGATTTTATTTAGCTGACCCGGTAAATTTTTTCTCACCATATTTTTTTTAAAACACAATAAAAAGATTTATTAAAAAAAGATTTATCCAATTTCGTGCAGTCATTCGGAAGTTAGGCACGTGTATGATGTTGACAAATCATTCTTATTATTTATACAGATGTACGTATCTAACACGATTTAGATGAAACAAAATTGCCCTTGCACACATGCGACAATGACACACAAACAATATCGGCTTTCACTTCATGATAAGTGAAGTATGTATGATGTAGGTATTTGGTATATTTATAGAACATAACTATGATAACCCGCACTAGTGCTACAAATAGTGAGTAATGCCAATAGCTATATACTTGAAATTAACTGAAACGAGTCAGACATGGCCTAGACACGGTATTCGAAGTTATTTCTTAATCTGGCTTCATAATATACCTATGTATTTTATGTACACTCGCCAGCACATCAAGCTATCCGAATCTGTCAAATTTACCCAATTGAGTTTGAACCTTATCATGTTGTAATAAAGTTGTAAATCTATTAAACTATTTTGACAGATTGGAGTAGGTTGATGTGCCGGCCACCGTACTTACGGCAACTTAATTCATCATCTTCTTTACCCAACTATGTTAGGGTTGGGTTCCAGTGTAAGCGGATGCAGCTGATAGTAGTGTTTTATATGGAGTCAAGGCTGATATTGTATGTATGTCTCCCTATTTGGCCTCCACAACCCAGAATTAACGCCACCCACCTTTGAAAATTGTGGTATCAGATTTTCTGGTACCGATTGTATAAATGACAGCCGGGACTAACTGTATAACACACTTTCCCAGACAGAGAATATTTGGAGAGAGATTTAGAGGAATGTGAATGCGATAAGACCGCCCTTGTACACTAGTTTAAATTGTTGTATCCATAGAAATATTGTGAGGTGTACAACTAAGTAAAAAAAAATGTGGACGGCGCGCAGGGGTCGCTTACCGTCTGGTAAGGACCAGGCCCGGGTCAGCGGTGCGTCGTGTTGCACGCGCACCTCAAAGAGTTATCAGCAATAGTGACGGGGCCCCATAGGGCCATTGCCTGCCGGGGTTGCGGGAATGTTGTAATGAGATAACGTGGCCCTGAACTTAAAGGCAGCTGAAAGAATAGGATGGGTATTTAGTCAGTAGAAGTCTGATATTCCCTTCCGCTCTACCCAGAGCGGGAGAAATCATTCGATGATTTTCCCATCCGTAAAAATAAAATCTCGATAGAAAATGAATTAGTGAATGGATTAGTAAAAATGTATTAGTTTAGTTAAGCTTATTTACTAACATCTTTAAAATGTAAAACTTACAAATTCACTTACATTTTATCTTAATCTTAACATAGTATAAAGCAAAGTCGCTTCCCTGTGTCTGTCCCAAACTAAGCAGAGCTTATGCTATGAGTACTAGACAACTGATAAACATGTATATATATATTTCTAAATCTTTCTTAATTCTTAAACATAGTATAAAGCAAAGTCGCTTCCCTGTGTATGTCCCTATGTATGCTTAAATCTTTAAAACGACGCAACGGATTTTGATACAGTTTCTTTCAATAGAAAAAGTGATTCAATAAGAAGGTTTTTAAGTATAAAACATGCATAATATAGTAGAGGAACACTGATAATTTTTGAGGTTTCTAATGTGATGTCGCAAATAAACACATTTTTTTGCGCTTGCTTTGCAAACGCTGGCTGAACCCTATGGGATAGATCAAAATAATGTACTACAGTTTTGTACACCTTAAAAAGGTCAACAAATAAGTCCTCGATGGCATCTGTCTATTTCTTATAGATAACCCACAACAACCATTTTTTATCCTTTACTTCTTACGAGAAAAGCGATTTTAAGCAATACAGCATTAATCCTTATTCAATTAAGTACCATAAATACATTGTGCATTTAATATAAATCAATATTGCCCTTTACAGAATATAATGTAAATAAATAGTTTCGAAGATATTACAGATTTAAAATGCAAGGACATAGCGGTTGCGGCGCAGTGCAGTAAATTATGTGTCGCACTTTCAAGAGTAATTACTAAAGAGAACATGTATGTCGAATGACAAAAAGGCTGTCAACGATGTATATAAAGACATTCTATAGTATATTTAATATAAACATTGCACCCGTGCGAAGCCGGGGCGGGTCGCTAGTAATATTTATAATTCAATTTATCCGAATTCACTAGCCAATACGGGCTTTTGTGGTTTTTAGTATAAAAACGATATGTATACTATGAACTAGTATTTGCGTATTGCGCGAGGTGCAAGCACCTCGCGTGCTTGTGAATAAAACAAAAAAAGTGTGGAGGGGTGATGGGGGGAGATGGGGGGGTTTAGTATTTGCGTGTTGCGCGAGGTGCAAGCACCTCGCGTGCTTGAGAAAAAAAAAAGAAAAAGAAAAGGGGGACGGGGTGATGGGAGGGGGGGGTTGCAGAAGTATTTTGACTAAAGCATTGCCCCTCTAAATGAATCTGAAAAAAAAATGTTCCAAGTCTCTTAATTTCCGAGATCCGCCTAAAGGGGGTGAGAAGGGGGGAGGGGGGGGTGGGCGACTGAAAAATGGTTTTTACTTTACCGAGCCTCCTCTATACGAATCCGTAAAAAGAAAAAAATACGGGTCTCGTAGTTTCCGAGATACGATAGGGAGGGGGGAGAAGGGGGGGGAAAAGGGGAGGTTTGGCACTTTTCCAGTAGGTTTGAGAGTTACTTGTTTACGAATCTGTCAAAATATACCCACCTCCCCATCCACCATCTGGGAGAACAATTATGTCAGTGAGTCAGTCAGTGAGTGGTAATTTAGCTTTATATAGTATAACAAGTATTTGCGTGTTGCGCGAGGTGCAAGCACCGCGCGTGCTTGTGAAAAAAAAAATGGGCGGGGTAATGGGGGGGGTTTAGTATTTGCGTGTTGCGCGAGGTGCAAGCACCTCGCGTGCTGGTGAAAAAAACTAAAGCATTGCCCCTCTAAATCAAGTATTTGCGTGTTGCGCGAGGTGCAAGCACCTCACGTGCTTGTGAAAAAAAAAAAAAAAGAGAAGGGGGGGGGGGTGATGGGGGGAGTTGGGGGTGTTTAGTTTTTGCGTGTTGCGCGAGGTGCAAGCACCTCGCGTGCTTATGAAAAAAAAAAAAAAAAGGGGGGGGATGGGGGGGGGGTTGCAGAAGTATTTTGACTAAAGCATTGCCCCTCTAAATGAATCTGAAAAAAAAAATGTTCCAAGTCTCTTAGATTCCGAGATCCGCCTAAAGGCACTTTTCCCGTAGGTTTGAGAGTTAGTTGTTTACGAATCTGTCAAAATATACCCACCTCCCCATCCACCATCTGGGAGAACAATTATGTCAATGAGTGAGTCAGTCAGTCAGTCAGTCAATGGTAATGTAGCTTTATATAGTATAATTTGATCATAAATTAAAAAAATATATATTAATATGGTTCCACATAAGGACCGCCCTTTGCATGAGTTGCTCAACCTTGAGCTTTAGCTGTTTTTTTTTACTGAGTAGTTTGATTTTGATAATTCTTTGGTGTGGTATACCTCGGAAGTGGTCCTAATTTTAAAAAGAAAAGAAATCAGGTAATAAAACAGGATTATTGATCGCTGACAAATTGACCAAACATTAATTTTATTTAGAATCGTCTGATTGTGATATTTATATTTATATTCGATAGAGTATATATTAGAGTACACTTTTATTCTATTGTACTGAGTGCTGGGCGATGAGAAAAACAGACGAAAAATAAGTGCATACCACTGAGATGAAAATGCTGCGCTGGTCGGGAGGAGTAACAAGAATGGATAAAGTTAGAAATGAGTACATCAGAGGATATTTTAAAATTACCCCGATTAACAATAAGTTGAGGGAAAACCGATTACGCTGGTATGGGCATGTAATGAGGCGTGAGGATAACCACATGACAAAAAGGGTAATGACAATAGAAGAGGGAAAAAGAGGCCATGGACGACCGCCAATGACCTGGATACAAACTATGAAAAATGACGAAAGAGACAATCCACAACCGTGCAGAGTAGCGCAAAAATACTAGGAGGGCTGACCAAAAATTGAACGGGATAAAAGCCAGGAGAAAGAAGAAGAATATACTATAGAGATGGTCCAATAGAAACTCTTATAGTTAGATCTTATATTGAAATACCTGAAAATGTTTTCACTAAACGTTTTCTAAGACAACTTAGAAAACGTTTAGTGAAAACATTTTCAGGCCCAGGGGTTATGGCTCTGACTTGCAAGTTGTACGTCGTGAGTTTGAACCCAGTCAGGCACACTACTAAGATAAAGAAATTGAATTGGGAAATTGGACGAAATTTCCTCACGGTGAAGTTTCAGCCATCAGCTACATACATATATATATTTAAATCATTATAGTATTAATTCAGTCTATTACGTTCCTACACCTGTGACACAGGCCTCTTATCTCTGAGTAGGAATGGGCTGTTATCGAAGGCAATCGTCTTCACCAGGCAGGCAAATGTGTCGGGAGTTGTTGCCGAAGAGTTGTAATCAATAGTGACGGGGCCCTATCCTCCGTCACTATTGCTGACAACACTGAGGCGCGCGTGGAACATGACGCGCTGCCGACCCGGCCCTGGTCCTATCCGGAAGATGAGCTAAAAAATAAGAAGAATAAAAAAATCACATCCTGCAACTCGTAAGTCTGGCTCGTAACCACTAAGCCACCACTAATCCCAATCCTTATGCTTTTCTTTTAAAATCAGTGTTTTGTAAAACATTTTTTCATGAGTTGTAGCTAGTAGAAGACATGGTCACCGAAACCCTCAAGTATTAGCAAACTATCACAACATTACATAAGATAATCAGCCCACAAACCATGGCACACTTAATTTCCTGTCCTGCGTGCCCTGTCAACTGCTCACTGCAGGACTTGATGGAAGCTACCGACGGTGCCAAACTTGTTGCCCAGTTCTGGACAGATTCCATCTAGCAGTTTGCCATCGTCATGCTAAGAAGAAGAAGACTTGTAATTTTGACTCCTATTACCACGAAGATTTAGAGTGTTAGAGGTCAGTTTTATAACACAGTCAGAAGATTCAGGTTTTTATAGTTAGGTCATTTTCACTAGTGCGCTACGTACTCGTAACATTGAGGTTTAACTAAATTACTTACCGTTAGGTATTCGCATTAACAAAACAATTCTAGGAATCCTTGTATTGACATTATTTACGTAAATACCTGTTATCTTTTAAATATAAACACTAAGTGCGGGCAGTTATCGATTAGTTACTCGTAAGCCAGCAAAATGATATTATTTCACCTGTTTGTTAGTTTTTCTTTGTTACAAACATGTTTGACAGAGGATGATAATAATTTTAATCTATATAACAATCACAAAATGTATCATATACAGGGAGGAAAAGAGGGAATGGATAAGCTTGTTGACTTTCTTATGAAGAATCATGTGAGTAACAATTTTTAAGTAGATTATGTACTTAGTAATTGCAAAGAGCGTGGAAAAGCATGGTGAAAGAATCATAGTAAGTAGGATGCTTGTGGATGTATTAAATATGATGTCTTGTATCTGATATACAGTAAATAAATGTAGTATTCATTTGTTTTGCACAAGTGCATCAGACTGCTGTTTTGGAACTATTTAGATGATTATTGCAGTTGATATTTATAAATATGTTTATTTCTGCTCATTCTGGTGTGGTGTGTTCCATATCTGTACAATAACCTTAATGCAAATTTTTGCAATCCATGCCTTGCAATATTCTAAATGCAAAACTACTATTTGTTCGTTTCTCCTCTCCAAAACATATAGTGAGACAGAACAAATCTTACTAACACTATCCTGAAAAGTTTTCTATTCCTACTCCACTGCAAAACGAATTATTCGATGACACCAACATAACCCACACACATACACACGCATGTATACACACGTATCCCTCCTCACTTTCACACTCACACGACTCACTTAAAAAACTGCTTGCTCACAATCTATTATTAATTAATAATATATAACATAATCTTAGTTAGTAAATAATTTAATTTAATTTTGTAAAACACCAACTGGGGAGGCAAACTATCTCTCCTTAATACAGGTTGCACAGCAACCTAGGTAGAAAAACAGCAACCAAAAATTTGTCGATTTGTAATACATACAACATAAATTTTGCTAACATCATGTATACACCCTTTGGTGAAATAAACAATTTTATTTATTTTTATTTATTCTTAAGTCTGCCTATCTTTAAGTATTACTATGAATATCTAATACAAAGAGCAGTCAGCACTAGTGATGGGGCCAGTTAGGGCTATTGCCTACCAGGGTTGCAGAAATGTTCTACCAAGATACATACGGCTTCAACGGAACGCAAGGTCATGGAAGGAACAGAGTGGGTTTTTAGTCAGTAGAAGTCTGACATTCCCTCCCATTTCACCCAGAATGGAATGAGTCATTTGATGATTAAGTCCCCGAAAAAAAGCCCTCGGTTTTTCTATTCTGAGCGACTACTTTTCAGTTTCATATTATTAGTTTCATGTGGAGCTTGTGGCTAAATAATAGCAACCCCACGGGTCAATCTTTAAGGTTCAGTAACGCTTGCTAAATTCGAATTCGAAAAAAGACCAATTTCGAACCGTGCACTAACTTCTGACGTTTTATGAGTGCCCATTTAGGCCTATGTAAAATAAAAACAATTTTGATTTTGATTTTGATTTTGAAAGTCGGTCTGTGGATGGGTGACCATATTAACATGTCAGTTATGGCAGTCATTGTTACACCTTAACATGATGTTGGTTATGGCAGTCATTGTTACATCTTAACATGTTGTTGGTTATGGCAGTCATTGTTACATCTTAACATGTTGTTAGTTATGGCAGTCATTGTTACATCTTAACATGTTGTTGGTTATGGCAGTCATTGTTACATCTTAACATGTTGTTGGTTATGGCAGTCATTGTTACATCTTAATATGTTGTTAGTTATGGTAGTCATTGTTACATCTTAACATGTTGTTGGTTATGGCAGTCATTGTTACATCTTAACATGTTGTTGGTTATGGCAGTTATTGTTACATCTTAACATGATGTTGGTTATGGCAGTCATTGTTACATCTTAACATGTTGTTGGTTATGGCAGTCATTGTTACATCTTAACATGTTGTTAGTTATGGCAGTCATTGTTACATCTTAACATGTTGTTGGTTATGGCAGTCATTGTTATATCTTTGATAGTCGTTACGGTAGGTCAGAAGCCAGAAACTCTGGCACTGGTCTTGCCGAGGGGTGTTGTGTTACCCAGATACTGGTAGGTGGAGTTCAGATAAGCATTCGCTCACGCCACTAGTACTTAGCTGCATTAAATTCGACTGGAACATGATTCCAACATTGTTCGAAAAAGGTTAACTTCATAGATGACGATTGTTTCATACTGGCAATGCGAAAACTTGTCGAAACCAGTGTGGTACTGCGCCAGCCGAACCAAACCACCTGCTGCGTCCGGCCGTACCCACAACGTTGATCTACGTGTCCCGTCTGCATTATTGTACAACGGCTGGAGTCTCATCATGGAACTAATTTTAATTCTTTTGTGGTAAGAGCGCCGACCAAACATCTGTCGACTTTCATGAAGGAGGAAATTTGGCCGAGCTGTGTAATGTTCCAGCGTTTTCGAGGGTGCTTACAGGACACCGCGCGGCACACGACGCCGATAACTTGCGTAACATAATTATGTATAAGTTTTGGTTAAGTGATATAATATATTAGTTTATTTATAGGCATTTATTGTAATAGGATATATTTTATTTGTATAGGCCAAGTTGACAGAATTACATAAATTAATTAATAATTGAATACGCTCTGAATTCATCTTGAGACGTAGAATGTGTATTTATTATACAGCATTATTTTCAGGAGCTACCATATCACTCCAACACTCCAAATGGTTGCCATGTGCTAGTGGCGCCATCTATAGTGCCTGTCGTAGAAGATATAGCGACAACTGAAGGTCTCAACACCAAAGTGGTTGTCAATGATGTTTCTGAGTATGTACTTTAATATTTGCTTGTATTTTAATTTTTTTAGATAGTAAAATAGTCTTAACTCCAGAAATATTAGGGGTTTCTCTATCCTCGGAATGAGATAGTCAGCTATAAACTGGTATAAACCTTTTTTGACACCCTAAAACTTGTCTCAAATCGTAGGGTGTCCGCGATCTTATATATTTCAAAGTGAAAGGTCAGAAAATCGATTATTTACACATTTATTGCAAATATCTCGTTTCGTATGGGTTTTATGCTATTTGTATTTCTTATAAATATTGTACCTGGAAGATTAAGTTCTTTACAACGTTTGTTTAATTTTTTTTATATTTTGAAAAATTTTCGAGGTAGTGGGCAGAGCGCGCGCATTAACTATTTAAAAACACGCCATATAAAGTTTATAAAATATTAATAAATATAAAATTATAAATAATTTAAATTTTTTATTAAATATTAAATATATGACTATCTCTCATGCCAAGATTCTTGCCCTCATTTGACTAATATTCCTGAACTATTAACCACTTGTCATATAGTGGGGAACCAATATATACAAGCATTGATTACTAGTTTCTGCCCGCGGGTTTGGTTGCGTGATAAGTTGTCAGCGATAACAAAGTAGCCTATATCACTCTCTAGCCTTTTAGCTATCTTCGCACCTAAAATCACATTGATACGTTAATTCGTGTTGACGTCGATCTGGCAGAAACATGCGTCAAAGATATGCGAAAGTTGCTGCAATACAAAGTATTTTAAATGTAGAACTGTTCCATTTTCTTTTTAAATGTTGAACTGTTCCATTTTCTTTTTAAATGTTGAACTGTTCCATTTTCTTTTTAAATGTTGAACTGTTCCATTTTCTTTTTATTCCGGATGAGCCCACTCTTGACCTCGATCTTGCCTGATGGTAAATAGTGTTGCCCAAATGAGAGTCTCGCAAGAGTCTTCAAGAGTCTCAATTAAATTGATTCATTTGGTTGGCCTATGTCAATTCAAACTCAAAATGTACCTACTCTGTTACATTGTTCTGAGATCTCAACTACCGTTTAATAAATAGCAATAGGATAATCGCTAATTGCAAGACTCTTGCGAGACTCTCGTTTGGGCAACACTAATGGTAAACGATAGATGAGGTCTACGATGGAGTGAGCGAGCCCATATGCCTGTTCGCTCTTGCTTTAAATTTAATAGTGTTTCAATTAATTTTTCTTTTAAGATTAATCCGCAACGAAAAAAATAATAGACGGCACAATAATGGTTTTTCTTGGACTTCTTACTACGATGTTGATGACGTGAGTATTTTACTTTTTTTATATTTTATTCGGTATGAACCCACCCTTGATCTCAATCTCGCCTAATGGTAAGCGATAGATGAGGTCTATGATGGAACCAGCGAGCCCAGAAGATGTCTATTCACTCTTGCTTTAATGGCTGAAAGGTCATAAGTGGCAGGGAATACAGAGTTGACCGTGAGTTCCACAACTTGGTTGTACGTACCATAAATGTTGAAGAAAAGCGCTTTGTGCGACAATATCAACTAAGTGTGGACCCAGCAGTGCGTCTGGTAGACCGATAGTGAAAGGGAGATGGAGGAGTCAGGTTATGGAGCTCCTGCGCACACTCCCCGAAGAAAAATCTGTAGAAAACCGACAGGCAAACAACGTTTCGCCGGTGGGCTAGGCTATGAAGCTTGTCCACTAGCGCCTATTTTTTTTAACATTTATAATACTAACTGTTACCTGCGACTTCGTTCGCGTGGTAATTTCGCACTTATTTTCAGGATATAAAGTAGCCAGTGTGTTATTTCAGCTTATAAACTATAAGTGTGCCAAGTTTATCCAAGTCGTTATTGACACAAACATAAAAACAAATAAAATTACACTTTTGGGTGATTGAAACAGCAATATTCAAACATTCTCATTATAATACATATTAGCCATATGCCTGTAGGATGTTACGCCAGCAATTTCTAGGCCTTTCTTGGCGACGATGTCCGTCATCTGGCTCCCATTGCATATCGACTTCAGCCCATCTGTCTAGATGCAACCTGCATACATGGCCCGCCCAATCTCACTTCAATCTGACCTTGTTGCCTAGTTCCAAACTTTAGACTTTATTATTTTATGGATACCGGCACGTACCTCAGTTCAGCGTTTTTAAACCAAAGCTCTTGTGGGGCTTTGGTTCTATGCTATGCCCTATAATACATTATAATTATCAATATTTCAATTCAGATATACGGCTACCTTCAAAACATGAGTCACCTACACCCAGAGTGGGCGCAAGTGATTGTTGGTGGACAAAGTTACGAAGGTCGTCAAATTCTGGGGTTGCGGATAAAAACACCAACGGATGAGGAGAAACCAGTCATGTTCATTGAATCAGGAAAGTATTTTTTCCCGCCTTCGTCTTGACTGCAATGACCAAGTTTCTTAGCCAAAATTTCATCAAAATTTATATATTTTATTCCTTTCGAGCGTGACCATCACCCAATATGATAATATAAGACTCATTCACTATATAGTTCAGTTGGCAATGTTCTAAGGAAGTTGGATGATATCATCCGACTTCTTTAGAATGTTGCCAACTGTAAAAGAAAAGGCGTATACCTAGTTTGATACAGCATTTTTTTTTTTCAACAGGGATCCACGCTAGAGAATGGATTACTCCGGCCACGACGACTTATTTCATCAATGAGTTACTGACTAGTTCCGATCCAGATATAACATATATGAGAGACCAGTTTGATTGGCATATCTTCCCGACTGTCAATCCTGATGGATACCATTACAGCTTTACCAGGGTAAGTAAATAAAATAATTATAACTGATTGAAGTTCAAAAACGTTTACCTATGTATGTTTAGACATGCATATTAATGACGAAGATTCGTGGTCAGTATGTTAATATTAAAATGATAAGCTATATTATTTTTAACGTTACAGTAGTGATTGAAATTCCCGTATTTTAAGGTCATAATTTAAACAGTTTGAAATGTATTATTAAATAAAAATAGTTGCTTTCCGCGCGGCTTCTCCGTATAAAGTATATAATATACTCCTCAGTCACTTTAAAGATTTCTTTAAAGGGTTTTGACCCTCAGACACACAAATTAGAACATTATGCTGTAATCATGGCATACACTTAATTTTTTGTTAAACTTGTATAAAAAGACTACTGACGAATGACGGAATTTGAATAAAACAGCATTTAAAAAAGTTACCTTTGACTTACGGCCCATTTTGACTGTACAGCGATAGTGTAACCGTATGTTTTGTAGATTTTATTATTTTTGGGTATGCATTAATTTATTATGTTACGAGTAGATGTTGTAGATATGCGAAACTTTAGATCATTGCCTTTGTCTCAGTGTGGATCTTTATTATCCTATCATGCCAACATAACAAAGATTATAATCTGTACACATATGCTACTTTCTGTCCGGAGGAAATGTACCATTTCCGTGGAGAAAATTTCCGTGAAAACGAAGCCGTGGGCAATAAACTAGTGCAGAAATTTGTTCTAATTATGATGTTGAAACACGATAACACTAAATTAAAGTATTTTTCACTTTTTTATTTTTAACCGACTTCAAAAACGGAGGTTCTGTATTCGACCAGTATGTATGTGTGTATGTATATTTGTATATCCGCGATTTTATCAGAAACTACTGATCCGATTTTTTACATTAGGATCGCATGTGGAGGAAAACTCGGTCTCGCTCCGCCAACGGATGCTATGGTGCTGACCCCAACAGGAACTGGGATTATAACTGGATGAGTAAGATATTTGTAACCGTTCTTCTATTTATTCACAATAAATTACATAATGGAACAGCTTCATGGAAGTCCATGGCAAACTAATAATTCTTTTTTATTACGTATGAGCCCACCCTTGACCTCATCACACCTGATGGTAAGTGTAAGATGAGGTCTACGATCGAACGAGCGAGCCCAGAAAATGCCTATTCACTCTTGCTTTAAAGGCTGATGGGTCATATGTGGCCGGGAACACAGAAGCCGGCAGATAGTTTCACACCTTGGCTGTGCGCACAATAAATGTTGAAGAAAAGCGCTTATTACGACAAGACGGTATATCAACCAAGTGTGGATGGCATCCTGCAGTACCGGTAGACCGGTAGTAAAGGGGGACTGGACGCGCTTGAGTCTATCGAGAAGCGGGCCAAGAGACTCATTGGCAACGATGCACTGGTCGAGTCAAAGCTCCAGAGCCTTGAACACCAACGACGAGTTGCAAGTCTATCGGTTTTCTATCGGTTACATTTCGGGGAGTGTGCGATGGAATTACACAAACTAATTCCGCCAAGCCCGTTCCACCATCGGACTACGAGACAAACGGCGAAGCGCCATCGTTACATGGTGGACATCCCACCCATACACACAAAACGTTTTGGGAATACCTTCATTGTGCGGACGGCTAAGGAGTGGAAATCCCTGCCGGAGTCTGTGTTTCCCGACAGCTACAACCTAGGAGTCTTTAAGTCCGGAGTGAATAGGTTACTTTTAGGTAAGCGTGCTCCATCTTCGATCACATCATCACTTACCATCAGGTGAGATAGTGGTCAAAGCCGAACCAATTTTCAATAAAAAAAAAAGTATAATCTGTAGAAGATAGACAGGCCAGCAACGTTTCGCCGGTGAGCCAGGCTGTGAAGCTTTCCAGCCAGAACCTCGTCACCTATGAGCCTTTTAGCTCTGCGTTCACTCGAGTCAAGTGCAGATAGCTGGTATTTAATAATCATCATTATCAGTCTACAATGTTCCCACTGCTGAGACACAGGCTCTCTACGAGAGGCTCATAATTCACCGCACGGGTTCAGTGCATGTTGGTGGATTTCACATATCTTTGGATTTTTCAGTCCTAAGAGATATGGGTTCCCATACGATGTTTAGCTTCAACGTTTTGAGAACAGTGATGATGAAAATAACACAAAACCTGCCTTAGTTTGAACCCACGACCTATATTTAACTAAGAAATAGAATAGAAATAAATTTTCGGAGTCTGTGTTTCCCAATAGCTATAATCTAGAGGGGTCTTTAAGTCAAGAGTGATTTAACTTTTAGGTAAGCGTACTCAATCTTCGACCACATCATCACTTACCATCAGGTGAGATGGTGGTCAAACGCGAACCTATTGTTGATAAAAAGAAAAGATTTATTCAAGTACAGACACACAACGACTACCATAGAAACCTCCAACATCAAGATATCAACAAAAATTGCGCTGAGCAAATCCGGCCAAACTTAGGTTTACCAACTCAGCGTTCTCTGGGCGAATGACACCCAGCGCTAATTTTCAGTTGGCTCCCCGCAGTGTCACACGGACGAGGGTAAATAAAAATTTGTGGTGTTTTAATAAATAAATTTTAAATGGTGTAACTAGAACATGAAAAATAAATTGCGCTAAACGAACATTTTGATAATATGAACTTGTAAGTTGTGCGTAACTGGGTCCATAATCTAACCCTCCATGGAGCAACCTCAGATGTTGACTTATCGATCGCTCTGCTCATCGCTCTTCAGTAGACTAGATTGTTTTGGCGTAATTAGGAGAGTGTGCTATGGAATTGGACAAACTAATTCCTCTAAGCCCGTTCCATCATCGGATTACAAGTGGAACTGCGATGCGCCGTCGTCGTCTCAAAGAGAACATCCCAACAATACGCAAAACATGTTTCGAGAATACTTTCATTTGTGCATACAGCTAAGTAGGGGAATTCCCTGCCGGAGTCTGTGTTGCCTGTTAGCTATAACCTGGGGGTTTTAAAATCAAGAGTGAATAGGTGATTTCTAGGTAATTGCGCTACATCTTCGACCACATCATTGCTTACCATCAAGTGAGATGGTGGTCAAACGTGAATTAAAAAAAAATCATATAATATGGTTCCTAAAATATTAATATAATGCTGTGACTCTTATCATCTTATCATCAATTTCCAGATTACAGCTCATCAGACAACCCATGCGACTACCAATTATACGCAGGATCTAAACCATTCTCAGAGATAGAGACCAGGACGCTCTCTGAGTATATATCAGGACTAGAGAACATGTTGGGCTACATATCATACCATTCTACTGCGCAGACGTTACTTCTTCCATACTCCGACTCAAGCGAACATGTTGATAATTACGATGATTTGGTAAGGATTTATTACAAACTAGGACTCACTTGCGTAACTAGTTTTTTTCTAGCGAAAAGAAAAAGTAGCCTTCTCCATACTTATCTAAGGTCTAATCTATATCTATCAGTACCAAACTTTATCAAAAACGGTTCAGTCGTTTAGATGTGTAATAGACAGATATTGTTACTTTAGCATTAATAATGTTATTAGGTATAGTAGGGACTAGTTTCCAAAGTATTTAATATCAAAGAATAAAAAGTATTCTATGGAATTTAGTTTAAGGTTAGTGTAAGGAATTAATCCTACCACATTTGCACTTATAGTTCTTACAGAACCAAATATTATGTCGCAACAAACCATGTTTAACTTCCTTTATCATTTTGTATCATCTTTTAAATGGTACGACCAAGCAATATGCAGAAAAAGTAAACTTACACCTTCACCTACACGTGATGACAGAGTTATTATTTTCTTTCGAATTATTATGTTATACATGAAAAATTAATTTAATGAAGGCGTCAAAATGATATTGAAATATTCGATAAAGTGTGTCTCTTTGGACAACAAATTGTCTGGCTTTAATCCTACTATTAAAAATGCATTCTTTCGTAGGACATTGATTTATCTCAAAACTTTTGGTCTACACACGCCGATAATTACAAATTAATTATATTATTAATTTAACATAATATAGTGACGTACTGCAATAATATAGCGCCCTACTGGAGAAATAATTTCGAATTAGAATTCGATTTCGAATTCGATTTAGAACTTCATAGAGATTACATTTTTCAAACACATAATAACACAAACACACAGTTTTTTTTTATTTTATCAGCTTAGTCTGAACACAATAACGAGAATGCCTTTTTCTTATTTAAAACTTTCTCCTACCTTACTTGCTATTAAATGTCATTTTTTCCTATTGCAGAAGAAAATTGGTGAGACATCTCTACGTTACGGATATGCAGTAAACAAAGCAAAATACGATGGTCCGGGAACAGCCGCAGAAATCTTATGTAAGACTAATAACTTGATAAACATTTGTTATTGTATGAATATTTATAATATATTTTACTGTAATTATATCTATACCGTCGCGAGTCACCCAGCGACTCCCGATGCGTCGGGAGTCGCTGGGTGACTCCCGGCGACCCTAGGCGCGGGCCTGCGGGCTGCGAGCAATGGGCGCCTCAAAGATTGTTAGCAAAATTATCGGGGCCCACTAGGGGGCCTTTGCCTGCCGGGGTTGCGGAATCGAAAGAGTTACCGCGGCCTCGGAACAAGAAGGGCAAATGACGGAATAAGGATGGGTCAGTAAAAGTCTGACACACCCTCCCGCTTCGCCCAGAACAGGAGGCTGCCATTGGATAATTTCCCATCCTTAAAAAAATATACATCTATATAAGTGGGATACATATGTACGTATATTTATACGTAGACAACAATATCGAGTAGGTATGAACACATAAAAATATACATGTGAATGGCGCAAGTTTTCGGATTATTTAGTCCTACGAAATGCCGATTACCTCCATCACAATGTTTTCTTTTAATATTTTGAGAGCAGACAATTTTACAAAAAAATGTGCCTATTGTTACACTTTTTATCCTAACACAAAACTAAACTAAATTATAACATTTTATTTTTTTATTTATTGGCATACATAAGAACACAAGTGCATTGGCCGAGAAACACTGGTGCCTGTGGTAGGTAATCAAAACCTGTATTACAGGTCACCAGAATTTCACCTCTCAGAAACTGTATAACATATTACAATAGTAGTGCAGAAACAATGCTTGCAACAACTAGTGGGTAGTTTGACAAATACAGTAGACAGAAAATTGTATGCAAATTGTAGGGATGGGGAGTTGGATCCTGACACAGTTTTGCGAGTTCAAACTCTAGGCCGCGAGCGCATTGTTTGAGGTAACAAAGTGATGTTTAATTAAATAAACGGAATCTTAAAAAAATATACATGGTGTTGTAAAGGCTCCTACTGGGGTTGCGAGTATGTTCGCAGCACTACTAGAAATTAGGAGGTCTTCGACTCGTAAGTCCTATCTGTGACTACTGGGCCACAATTGCTTTACGAACTGTTCAAGTGTGAAGCGGAAATAGCCTGGCTAAGGTGTTGGCCTTGTGATCGAAAAGTCGTGGGTTTGAAACCCACCCATCACACTATCGCCGTGAACCCATTCCAGACACAAGCATATTTAGCTTAGTTGGAAGCGTAAATAAGATTGCAAGTAATTTAACTTTTACCCACCCACATTGCTTGTCCTCTTTTTTTTTAAAGTCTTCATATTATATGTAAATACAATAATGTTGTTAGTTTTATATTACCTGGTATTTCTTTACATGTTGATATTTGTTCTAGACAAAGCGTCAGGAGGCAGCATTGACTGGGTACGTTACACCCATGGTACGCCTCTCGTGTACGTGTACGAACTCCGAGGTGTGTTCTTCTCCTGGCCTCCCAGCAGAATCCATGAGCAAGGAGATGAGGTCACGCAAATGATGGTTGGACTAGTCAAAGAGGCCCGGAACTTGGGATACTTTTAGAAAAAACCAGTATTATTTCTGAACTAGTGTAATAAAGGATAAATCTTCTACGATTCAGATATTAATAAAATAATAAATGATTTCAACATTTAGTGTGTCGTCTTATTTCAACTCTAGCAATCGCACGGGCTTCACTCCCGAGGACGTTACCCCGGTAAAAGAAAAGCCTATAACCATCCTCAAGCTTCAAGTACTTTTGAAGATTAGCCCGTTTAAATAAACAAATAAATAAACAAATAAATAAACAAAATTTTGCGCTTTCTAATATTAGTATAGATACCACCCTGTATATGTGGCACTGATGCATTAATCAGCGCCACATATACAGGGTGGCGATTAGGTTATCACATTAAATTTTACAGCAGGTATTACAAGTTATTAGTCCGTTAAAATAAAAATAAATAATTTTACTAAAATTAAGAAAATGCATTTTTAAACAAAATAAATGGTTATTGTTATAACATAAATAATCTTTTATAATATTAGTTTACTGACCTGTAAAAGCGACAATGCTGCGGCGCCGGCGCCGTCGGAGCACGCGCCGAGTGATTGGTCAGCTGATTACATCTATGCAATAGATGATATTGTGAAATATTTAAATGGAAAAGGTCCCATGGCTATAATATTGTTTATTATTAAATTATTTTAATTATATATGACAAAATACCTAATATAGAGTAAGCGGTTTCAATTAATATGATAACCTAATCGCCACGCTGTATAAGAAACTTTATTTTCATCTTTAGGGATCCTTTAATGGAATAAAGCAGAGCCCTTCACTTAGTTGCCCATCGGTCAGTTAGTCAAGCCCCGTTTTCTCAGTAAAGCGTAAAGATATTAAACAGAAATTTGCAACAAATACTTGCCTATATAGTATATAGTTTCTTTCAGCTGCGAAAAATCAAACTTAATTGAACGGAATCATAACATCTAACCATTTATTTCATACTAGCTTTTGCCCACGACTTCGTCCGCGTGGAATAGTTACTTTGGGCTAACGTTAAATTTAACCCCGATTTTGAAGCATTCTTCATTGGTGCTCCGCTCTTATTGGCCTTAGCGTAATGATATATAGCCTATAGCCTTTCTCTATAAATTTACTATTTAATTAAAAATATTTTTTCAATTCGAACCAGTAGTTCCTGAGATTATCGCGTACAAACAAACAAACAAACTCTTCAGCCTTATATTATTAGCATAGATAGCTGTTGCCCGCGACTTCGTCCACGTATCCGTCGTTTTTCGTAAAAAAAGTAGCCTATGTCCTTCCTCACGGTTCAGTGATTTTGATGTAACACACAGATTAACTTTCGTAATTTAGTAGGGAAATATAATATGTCAATCTATAATACTGTTGAAAAATATCGCAATACCGAACCGCACAATATTATTGTTAATAGCTGTGCCCGCGACTCCGTCAGCGTGTAACTCCTTGTGTGCTATTAAGTTAATGTATTGGTAATATTGTTTAGATCACGTTCACATGAGGCTTAAGTACCTATAGAACGACAATACTTCAGCGAAAAGCTTCCAGGTAAACTATGTTGAAAGTTGACCCGTCCGGCACGTGAACATAAAGATTACTAGAACTGCTAACCCGGGAAAGAGCGACGTACAACTGACCATGCGAGAAACAACTGACACCGAGATCTACTCCAGCAACACGAAAAGTCTGCCCTTGAGGCTTATTAATTGTCATTGCATAACACACCGATACTGGGAATCGCGTTCTTTTAAATTAGAATGGAAAATTATTTGGTATTATGGGAATTCTGGGAATAAAGACGGTTTCTCCTGCACCGCAACGTGTTAAAATTTGAGCCTCGATTATATTTTGTTGCAACTGGGTTACTTTTAGCCGAGTTCCATTGCAAAGTTGTGGTGGTTTTAAATTTCAGAGCAGAATAATAATCAGAAAGCTTCGAACTGCTAAGCTATCGGGAGTTACACGTGTTATTGTGAGTCAACCATAAAAGATAGATATATGCTGTCGTGGGATATTTTTATATAATTTTAAGGAGAACATTTCCGTCATAACTGATTTCTGTGTAGCTTTAACCATTAAGGTTGCACACGCGACGGAAGCTTAAAAAATGGAGTAACTTCTCCCGTTTTCCCAACATTTCCCTTCACTGCTCTGCTCCTATTAATTGTAGCGTAATGAAAAGTATACTATAACATGCTCAGGAGTATGAATATTAATTGTACCAAGTTTCGTTAAAATCCGTCGAGTAGTTTTTGTTTCTATAACGGTTATACAGACAGACAGACAGACAAAAATTTTACTGATTGCATTTTTGATATCAGTATCGATCCCTAATCACCCCCTGATAGTTATTTCGTAAATATATTTCATGTACAGAATTGACCTCTCTACAGATTTATTATAAGTATAGATTACTTGCGATCACATAAACGTTTTGGGAATACTTTCATTGTGCGTACGGCTAAGGAGTGGAATTCCCTGCCGGAGTCTGTGTTTCCCGATAGCTATAACCTAGGGGTCTTTAAGTCAAGAGTGAATAGGTTACTTTTAGGTAAGCGTGCTCCATCTTCGACTACACCATCACTTACTATCAGGTGAGATAATAGTCAAACGCGAACCTATTATCAATAAAAAAAAAAACAAAAGAATAAAAACTTAAAGGATACTTCCCTAACCTAAAATCACGAAATGTTGCCAGAAGAAATGTTGAAGAAATGACAGCAAACATTAAACAATCAGCAAACCATAAATGCAGTTAGTTGGGTACTTTTTGACTAGTTTGTACGGAACCCTCGCTTGAGATTTTTGTTGCCTCTATCATTATTTTTCTTACTAGAAATCGAGCAGGGCTTCGCTCCCATGTACTTTATCACGATTAAATATACCCTCCTCTTTTCCTCAAGCTACTTCCATACCAAGTTTCATCCAAATCCACCCAGTATTTTCGAAGATTAGCGTGTTCAAACAAAAAAAAAACTTTACCTCTATTAGATATTTTTAGATTTATTTATTTTATTTTGAGATATTATTAGATTTCCTCTAGCGTATAGATATAATAAAAATAAAATCATTAAAAAACCCGACTGCTCAATTGAAATGTGAGAAACGAGAACATTTTCTTTAAAAAAATTCACAAGCAGACAAGACCCATCCCATTTTTATAGTTATATTGTTCAATTGGCGAAAAACATAACCCTTCCTTTGCAGTCGGCTAAAAAAGTACCAAGTACATCTTTTATTAGTTTTTAAACATCTGTTATTAGTTTTTCATCTGATTCCTAGTGTTGTTGGCTTGTTTTAAATCACTTCAGAAAAATTAAGCAATTGTCGTGAAGACTTTCTGCCAGAACATCATATTATTACTAGTCTTGATCTCAGAAGAATTAAAATCCACAATTTAACATTCATCCCACCTCCTTCTTAGTCGTGCATTCTCGCGGCTGACTATAATGCCTTCTCTAGATAAAGCAGTCCTTTCTGTTGAAAAAATACATCCAGTTATGGATATTTCAATAATCTTATGTCTTTTTGGCAAGGTAATTACTGCTAAAGTGATTGAAAATGTCTAAATAACTTTATTAATTAAGTAAATCAATACTTTAAATATTTTAAAACGTACAAACAAAAAAAAAACAGAAAAATCTTCAATGCTTCCATCAAAAAAGTTTTTCTCTTATGACTCTTCTGTGTATTCACTGCTTTCTACTAAACCCACGTTGTCTTTGGTCGTCACCGGTCGGGCCTCTTCAAAAGGGCAGTCGTCGACTACATCTATTTGTAACTGAAAAAGGAAACAATCTTTTAAATGAACTAAAAAAAAATCTCTTGTTAATGAAGAGCGAAATCAAACTAGGCAACGTATAACGGAAACCCCATATCTATCAAAGAACTGAAGATAACATCTGGTATGGAGTCTCTATGCACAATTGCACAGTTTCAGCCCAAAATAAGTGACTCAAAGAATTGATACCAAATTATCGGTTTCATATGTTTCTTGAATATCAATCATAACAAACGTGTCACAGCACTACGAAGGTCAATAACTTTCCACGTCACTTGCCAATAACACGATAATTCTATTCATTCTTCTTAATTTGAAATATTCGGTCTCTGGTATCAATGTATTGAAATTTCTAATAAGTTCTTCACATGTAGACATAGGATTACAAAACCCTTGCCATATCGTTTCTTATCATCCAAAGAAGCTGAGCACTTGGTATGTATATATCCTTTAAATTACGCGTTGTGTAAGCAAGTTTTGCTTTTCTCCTGTGATTGCTAGCTAGATCATAATGCATAGCCCACACAATTGGTGAGACAAAGGGTAATGATTCTCGAGTGGACGGCGCTATTTGAACCACACGCGCCACTTAGAGCAACTAGCAGCATTGCCGGGGTGGATAGGTCCATTACTTGCTGGGTCACGGGTATGTTCAAAACGCACGAGCTACTAAAGGAACAGGATGGATTTTAGTCAGTAAAAGTCTGACGCTCCTTTTGCACCCAGAGTGGGAATAAATAGGTATGAATTCACGACCTATGCAAATTAAAAGAGGGACATACGAATATGATTCTTATCGTGGTTACCTTCATCATCATTTTCTTAATTCAGTAATGAACTTTATCTAACTGTCTTCTCATCCATCACTGTCAGAAACTTATCAAATGAATGGACTCCATAGTTTTTAAAACAAATTACGGGTGAGATACGAATGTACCTACACGTTCCCTAGAACTAAAATAAAAAAAACATTTTTCTGTTGATTAGATCCTTTCCAATCATATCTTTTAATATACAGAAATATTAAATTATCTATCAAGGTTTGAAAAATTATAGTAACTTGAGCTTAACTTACCCCTTCCATTGGTCCGTCCAAAGCAGAGACATGAGTGTTTCGCCTCTGTAAACAAAAATAAAAACATGTTAAGCATTGAAAGGGCTTCGACACATTAAAATGTTGTTTGTTTTTGTTTTGATATATACATAGCTATGCACACACACGTTTTGATTTTTAACAATCCTTATCGCTAATGGAATATCAGTTTGACATACAAGACTGTGCTGCCACTTTGTACCTCAGAATTTCACGAATATTTATTCAGATTTATTTATTTTTAAGGAAAAAAACAGCTTATAATTCTAGGTACTTATCTACAATTACATGAGTAGCCAATAATAGTTATCCACGGCAAATAAGATTGTTTTAAATTTTGTGATTTAAAACGTGTTGAGGGGGATGTTGTGGTTGTAGTATGTCTAAAGCAATGATATTATAAGATATCATTGGTCTAAAGTAAATAATCAATACTTACGATACTCTTCCGTCTTACACTCTCTTGCATGACGATTAGTTTTTGCTTCTGTTTCCTTCTGAAGAATCCGATCTGAAATTAATGTTAAAATTATAACCTCCTCTTTTGGTCGTCGGTTGAAAAGAAGAATCGATCAAGGCATCAACATCATCTATAGCCTTTTCTCAAGTATGTTAGGGTTGGTTTCCAATTCTTCTTTTTGAAGTGAAAACTTCTCTAGCATCGTTGTGATTTGAAAACTCGTGGGGAGTCGAAAAGAAAAGAGACAGACACATAATTTTTTTTTAAAGTTTCTCTTCTACCACGTGTGAATTGCACACATGTTTATGTTAATTAGGAATGAACCCGCTCTTAACCTCGATCACACCTGATGGTAAGTGTAAGATGAGGTCTACGATCGAACGAGCGAGCCCAGAAAATGCCTATTCACTCTTGCATTAAAGGCTGATGGGTCATATGTGGCAGGGAACACAGAAGCCGGCAGAGAGTTCCACACCTTGCCTGTGCGCACAATGAATGTTGAAGAAAAGCGCTTAGTACGACAAGACGGTATATCGACCAAGTGTGGATGGTATCCTGCGGTACGTCTGGTAGACCGGTAGTAAAAGGGGGATGGAAGAATCTAGCCGGATGCAACTAAGTTTTAGTGTTTTACATGAAGCGACTGCCTTTCTGATTTCCACAATCCAGTGGCTGGGTAACACCATACTACTAGGCAACACTGGTGTCAGATTTTAATCTAACTACCCGTAGCGATGTTCAATGATGTACAAGTGACAGCCAGGATTAGCGGCTTAAGATGTTTTGCCAGGCACAGTGGAATCTCGATCGAGTTCAAATTATCGCCCAAAAGTGCGTTGCTTAACCTCAAAATTGGGCCTGTGAAGCTGTTATTATTTAGCTTTACGAGCTCACAACCAATCAGGTAATCAATCAAAATATCAACGTAGAAATTCATTGGTGGTTTTGAATGGATACATTATACAAAAGGGTTACATTTGATTCCTACAATGTTCAAAGTACAGAAGCGTCGCAAATGATGATGACACAGGGCTCTTCTGTGTGACAGGGAATGGGACGGAAACCGTCACGAAGGCCAAAAACGGGTTTGTCGCCACGGGAGACGCCTAGGGTGACGGAGATCACGGCCACCATAGGCTTACAGCGGATGGCGAGCTCACCGTCCGGTAAGGACCAGGACCGGGTCTTCGGCGCGTCGTTTTCCACGCGCGCTTCAAAGAGCTGTCAGCACCAGTGACGGGGCCAAATAAGGCCATTGCCTGCCGAGTTTGCGGGAATCTTCTAACGAGATACCGCGGCCCCGGAACTTAAGGGCAGCTGAAGGAACAGGGTGGGTTTTTAGCCAGTAGAAGTCTGACACTCCCTTCCGCTTTACCCAGAGCGGGAGAAGTCATTCAATGTTTTTCCCAGCTATAAAAAAATGCAGGTTTGTGGACGTCAGATGCCTACGGATTGTAGAATCTAGGACATCAGTTTCCTCACGATGTTTTCCTTCACCGATGTCAGTGATGATAATATAAATTACTCAAAGTTATGTCTAAGTCTGAGTCCAAACCCACGACTTGCATTTCGCAAGTTACCCATTAGCACTAGGCCAGCACTATTCTCGCAAACGGTTATGCAAAGAAAAAAGACGAAGCTTAAATGTGTCAAGTACCCATTTTATTAGTCACTATAATGATTATATCTTCGTTCCAAATTAATGTACATCAGAAGGTTCGGCCAGTCGAGGTAGGGAGCTGGCTGCTACTCCAGTTTTTACTGACGATTATGTGACGCATTTCCAGCCAAAGAATTTGTGACAGAACAGTTCGAAAGTTTTAAATTAGCTATTATTTCATTTATTGTTTTCAATTCAATTTATTGATGTAAAGTATGGCCTATCACTCACGTTCTTATAAACCTACGTCAGGCAGGTTGCAACATTATAATTAGCATTATATTTTACCTCGATTGAATTTAAAATAAATCATAATTTTACCAATGCTTATTCAGCCACCTAGACTCTTAGAACTATTATATAAATTTACTTTTAGACTATTCTTTTCTGTATACATGATCTTTGGACAAAAAAGAAATCTTTAAAATGGAACTTACCTTGTAAAGAATATATGTCAAAATAGCCAGTAAGATTAACGCAACTATGCCAGCAATCACAGCGATTAACCATTTTCTATTGGCGAATCTGATTTCCTTTTGTATTGTTATTGTAGTCACCGATCTGGAAATAAAAAGATTCGTCGTGTTATGTTCGGGTTCTTTTAGGATTGTCACTAGGGTTTTAAAAAACTATGACACAACTCAGTTACTGCTTATGAAGAAAATACATTTTAAGCTCCTATCAAACTGTTTAAGGCGGTGTAAAAAGTGGCCAGTGTATATTGTACATGATTGTGTGTAGTCCAAACCCTTTCACTGGTTTTGCGTGATTTGAACACAAATTTATATAAACATTTAGATGTATAGATAATTGGCACTTCGCTCGTGGCTTCGTCTGCATGGATTTTGAAATAATTTATAGCCTTATAGCACTCACCAATAATGCACCATTCTATTTCATTTTATGTTTTAATTGGACCGTTAGTTCCTGAGATTACCCTCTACATACAAACTTACAAGTAAATTTTAGCTCTTTATAATATGAGTATGGAATATACATTTAAAGCATTTGAAATAACTTACCTGGCAGGTAAATCTTCGACTCGTTTGGACAAATGTAGTAATGACATATATTTAATCTCTATTTTTTCTCCGCTGAGATGCCCATCTGAAAATAAATATCACTTTAAAAAGATATTTTGATATTATAATAATATACCGAACAATATATCGCAGTACGATGAATGTACCTAAATATGTTTATTTGTTACTTATATTGCTTGGCTGAAAGTATTTTAATGATCTAAATGGAAAAACATGGGTAGAGATAAGGGCACTTTCATTGCCATTTCTTTTTCAGGTGGGAATATCTGCGAATGACTTCTCCAGCTCGGGGTGAGTGTCAGACTTCTACTGACTAAAAACGCACCCAATTCCTTCAGCTACCCTTGCAGTCCGGGGCTGCGGTATCTTGTAAGAACATTCTCACAGTCCTGGCGCACGTTCATTGCCATGGAGAACGAATTGAATAATACGGCAAGAAACTTTTGGACTCTGTAGAAAGAACTAAAGCGATTGTTCGTTATTTATTACTGCTTTACTTTGTACAACGTGTGTAGAATTCACACGTATATTGAAGCCAAGCGAAAGATTATCGCCATCACTTTACTCTTCTCCGTTTTTTTTTTATTACTGATGGGCTCAGTCTAGACCTCGATCTCGCCTGATGGTAAGCGATAGATGAGGTCTAAGATGGGACGAACGAGGCCAAAAGATGCCTATTTACTCGTGCTTTAAAGGCTGAAAGGTGATAAGTGGCAGGGAACACAGAAGCCGGCAGAGAATTCCACAGCTTGGCTGTGCGCACAATAAATGTGGAGGAGAAGCGCTTGGTGCGACAAGACGGTATATCAACCAAGTGTGGGTGGTACCCAGCCGTGCGTCTGGTAGACTGGTGGACTTTCGTGGACGTGGTCGTTATTTTAGTTAAATGACCCACCTCACTATGCACCGCCACTCGTCTCTTGCAGCAGCCTTTTTGGCTACTTCACATTTATCTACCCCTATTCTCTTCACACCAAGATGTGGAAAACTCAATGCATTTTCTATTTGTAACACAATAGATATAGTACCTAATACTCATTATACTCTCCATCGGTCACTGGAAAAACAGGACTTCACGTGAAGAACAACAGTGTCACAATTCAGATGAACTTATTAAATGATCGTTTTGCGTGATGTGATGCATATTTTCTCTCGAGTTTAAATAATAAATAAATTAATAGTTTATAAAACACTAGAAAAACACGCTTTTATAAATGCACGTAAAAACAAAAAAGATCGTGTTCAAAGTCCATTCGTGGCCTTTCTCACAAGTGCAAACACGACTATGATACGATATTCCATCATGGAATGCCGGTGCCTATCTTTCGGCTTCATCATCAGACCTTGAAATCTAAACGTGGTCAAAGTTCATTACAATACTTTTATAAGAAATCCAAAACAGCTATGTTACGATTTTCCATCATAAAGTTCCAGTTCATATCTTCCGGCTCCATCATCAGATCAGTTTGACAGTACCATATTATTGTATTGTCATCAGAACTACATACAGCTGCCAATTTTCATTACGCTACGATCCTTGGAAGATGGTTAAATTAGCTACCTTAGATTTCATTACATAGTTAGTTACATACAGGTCGACCTAATAAAAGTGTGTTAAAAAATACTTTTGTTCTTTCTTAAATAAATTCTGATATAGATTGCCCACGGGTGCACCAGAATATCAGACGGTATGATAACTGGTGAATCACAAACGCTCAGTCAAGACATTGAAGAAGATTTTCTTCTTAGTCAGGCACTCTTGCCAGAGTGATCGTGGTCATAACTCGGTTAACGTTTGTTTTTTTTTTATTATTTTCTTATTGTTGATAAGCTTACGTTTGACCACCATCTCAGATAATGTTAAGCGATGATGTGGTCGAAGATGAAGCACCCTTGCTTAGAAGTAACCTATTGACTCTTGACTTAAAGACTCCCAGATTATTAGGTTCTTGATATTTGTCATGTGTTTGGCGGAGTGAAAGCAATCGTTAACACTCGAGTGTAGTGGTGGGCGAAACCGTTACTTTTTTGTCACTGTCACTGTCGTTCCTGTTCCATAAAAGTCACAGTGACAAATCAAATTGACTTTGTCACTGCGGTCACTCACGTTACGAAATATGATTCCGTAGATATTTGATCCCAACAACGTTCACTGTGATTTTTGTAACAGGAACGACAGTCACAGTTTTACAGGCTTAGGAATGTCGGAAATTCTTTTGAATAACTATAATATGTATTTATTTAACATTTATATTTACTTTTTTTTTTCAAAATGTTTTTTCGAAACATAGCCAGATATTTTTTTAAAATCATGTTTTACACAAGTTTTTACTATTGGTTCAAATAATTTAATTATCACAAGTTCACATTTCAGAATTATATAAAAAGGTCTATAATAATTTTTTTTTGCCTAGTGATATGCTCAAGTCAACAAAAATCTTATTTTTATAATATAAACATAAGAATTTAATTTTATTATTTTGAGCAAATTAGTATTCAAGGCGCGAGGGAACGAGACAGAAGTACGGAATCATTCGCTATCTCACTCCTGGATTTCCAAAAAAATGCCCGATTGCGCGTATTACATCGTTCGTTAGATTTCGTTCCATGTCGTGACTTGTTCCATATCGTGACTCGGTCATTGTCGTGACTCATGTCACTGTAGTATCTCGTGTCACTGTAGTGATTACAGTGTCTGTGTTATTTCACCACTGTTATTTTGGAACGTTGTTCCTTCATGATCAGTCACAGTGATCATTTGATCACAGCTTCTATGAGGTCTCTCCATCGTTTTGGAAAGCACCCTTTTACCTTCAACGTTCCCTTAAAGCAAAAGTCGTTTCATTGAGTCCTCGTTACATCCAAAGAACTTGAGAATTCATATTTGCACAGTCGCCGATCATTTCTCACGAAAAATATTTATCAGTTCACTTATTTTGTATTAGGTGCTGGACTTGTGATCGAGAGGTCGCATTGCAGGTTCGAAACCAACCTATTATACTATTTCAGTGAACCCACTCCAGACACAAGCATTGTAGCTTAAGCTTTGTTTTCCTAGGAAAGCGGTGCCGTCATATAGCGGCCGTAATACGTAAAAAGACGGCCGTCTTTACGGTGACGACATGTGGAAAGTTCCACGGCTATTTTATCACACTGTCTGCTTCATTGCTATCTAGTGTATTACATTCTCTTTGGAAACGTTCACGAAACGATCTGACACCGACAAGACGGCCGTCATGCAAATGGCGGCACCGCTTTTTGACGTTACGGTGTCAGTTACCGCTCTCTAGGAAACCGTGCCATTTTGTTTACATAGACAACGTTCTAGTGACGTCATTCACCGCTGTATTACGGCCGCTATTTGACGGCATCGCTATCCTAGGAAACCAAAGCTTTAGTTGGAGCGGTTAACCAGATTGCTAGTAATGTGAATTCTACCCACATTGCTCTCTATCTGTTTAGAAAAAAAAAATCTCAGGTGATAAGGGGAGAAGATTACTTACTCAGATTGCCTGTGATTATTTCTGTAGTCCCGATTATAGTATTTGTCGTATTTGGCAGTAAGTCCAGGGTGCAATGTTGTACAATGTAACTTGAATCTTCTGGACTAGATGTAGAGCAGGACCCTGCTGAAATCTTAATTAAAACACATAATTATTATTTATCAGAACTTATTTTTACTCAGAAAACATCGTCTATCCTCGGATGGATTCGCATAACCTGTTATAAAATTGCGTTTCGGATGAACATTTTAGTTTCGAAATTTTTGTTTTGAAATTGGAATGTCTTTGAAATAAGTAGAAATTTATTTCAAAGACATTCCAATTTCAATGAAAAGCAAATATTTGCACTGTAGTACTGCTTCATTTCGTTCAGAAATTCTGAATTCTAATTTAAAATTTCAAAATAAATGGAATGAAATTCTTAAATTCCATTATTATTATTCTAAAATCTAATTATTATTGAGTAGGTTATTTCTAGGCAAGCGTGCTTCATCTTCGATCACATCATCTTCATTAGGTGAGATGGTGGTCAAACACATGTCTACAAATAATAAAAAAAAAATATCGTGTACACTATCAAACTTTTTCTAAAGCTAAATAATTAAAAGTGGGCAAACTTTAGTGTATTACTAACAAGCACTTCGTCCGTGTGTATTTAAATAATTTATAGCCTCTAGCACTCACCAATAATGCACCTTATTAACAATGAAATTATTTATAGAACTGGATCACTAGTTGTGAAGTCTTCTCCTACATATAACTAACAATTTTTTTTTAAAGGTAACTAGCAATGTGGTAAGAATTCACATTACTAGCTATCTTGTTAACCCTGCCGAGGTTGCGGGAATGTTCTAACGAGATACCGCAGCCCCGAAACTTAAGGGCACCTGAAGGAACAGCGTGGGTTTTTAATCAGTAGAATTCTGACACTCCCTTCCGCTCCACCCAGAGCGGGAGAAGTCATTCAATGATTTTCCCACCCAGAGAAAAAAAAAAGCTATTTTCTTAACCCGTCTAACTAAGCTAAATATGCTTGTGTCTGGAGTAGGGCGTCCAATCTCGCAGCCTGAATTCAATCTCGGTATTTGCGGGACTACGAATTTTCAATCCCGCGCGATCTCGGCATTTGCGGGATCCCACATATTGAACATATTCACATTTATATAAGGCAAATAAAACAATGAATTAATCAACTAACTCTACGTTTATTTACGTATTACTAATAGTAAGAGATCAATCAAATTACACCATTTATTTATCACAAAAAAACAATGAATTAATCAACTAACTCCACATTTATTTACGTATTACTATTAGTATGAGATCAATCAAATTACATCGTTTTTCGTCACAAAAAATAGTAACAAATAAGTACTGAATAAAAAACTTGACTGATATTTTAGGCTACATACTTAGGCCACCACTGACTGAAATTCGGCTATATTAGGCTACATAAGCTGTGAAAAACGGGCGACATCGGCCCCCGCGTTGTTTGCAACACTGCCGACCGCCAGTCACCGAACGATCGCGCTCGCGAGAGGTCGTATGCATGCTTTTTTTTCAGTCCCGCAAATCCCGCGGATCCCGCGCCCATAATCCCGCATCACGCGGTATTGGAAAATGACGCGGGATCCAGCAATACCGAGATCTCGGTATTCCGGGATTGGACGCCCTAGTCTGGAGTGGGTTCACGGCAATAGTGTAATGGGGTGGGGTTCGAACTCGTGACCCTTAGATCACAAGTCCGACACCTTATGCATTAGGCTATTGACGCTTTAATTTTACATCTTTATAATATTAGTACTTATAGAAAACTTACCCTGAAAGAATTAATATACGGTTCCTTTTTCATTGAAACACTGAATTGAGCCTGCTTCCATTTTATACTGCCATTGTTCCTTATCTAGATTGGAAACAAAGAAAAAACCTTATAAATAAATAAGATAAAATTCAGGAAAATAATTAATTAATTTATTTACATACTCAACACATAGGCAGTCAGGCTCACCCACGTAAATCACACATACACAAATACACACACACGCACACACAACTCAAACACGCGTAAACATTTATTATAAAGAACACACCCAATAAACAATCTATCTCCCGATCTCCTTCTAGACAATTGAATTATTACCATTTTGTTTTTGTATTATAACATTGTTGGTTTAGTTTAATGTACTCTTACTGTGATTTTAAACTGCACTGTTCTTTTTAATTTTTTGTATCGCTTATAATGGACGGATGGATGACCCCTGTAACACAGGTTTTTCTAGTATGGGGGTCATTAATCATATCTATTTAGAATGTCTCCTTGAATTCATATGTAACAATGTGTCACATGTAATTTATGTACTCTTTGGCAAATAAAACATTTATTTATTTATTTCCACCGCACGATTCTTAGCAGTTGCAGCGGCAGCGCCAGCACACCAAGACGAACTTGGAAGATGGGATGATGCAAGAGTATCGACACAAGTAGCGTCCCACAGTAAAGGCCTACCCATCTTCCATGGAAATAAAGACATGCCGACCGGTCTTTTGCCATCGTCGCGTGCCAGGCCATTGGGTTCTAATACAGCCGAAACGCCGACACGACGGCGACAAGAGCTCGTCGAATAATGTCATTAATATTTGCGTGCCGTGCTATGCGGTGGTGACCGAGCCTGTTGACAACTTCACCACAGTAGCAGCGATGAGCAGAACAACAGGGAGCACCTCATCGAAGGGAAACAACAAGGTGAAAAGTGTTATCATCGAACAAGATGCCTATGTTCAACGACGGTAGTGCATGAAGCCAGAGACCCGACTCCCATTCACTCACAGACAGCAGGCGCGCACGCTCTGCAGCTGAAGCAAAATGTGGCAAAAAGGTTACTCTGAGCTGCTCTACAGAGCGGTTAATTTGAACTAGATTAATAGCAGGGAGTCGTCATGGCCAATGGCACAATAGCTAAGAAATTCCTACACAGATGTTATCTGTTGTTATCATAAATGTCAAAGTCTGCCTGTGTGTCTGTCTGTTACGCTTTCACGGCTAACCCGCAAAGTTGAAGATCAGATGTCAAAAAATGCTTTTTATATCTCAGAAAGACGCACAATTTCCTTGCGGAAACGTCGCAAATTAGAGAGTAAGTTTTTTACTGTGCCGGTTTTACTCTAATTTAATTTCGTGGTCGGCAGGCTTATTAGCTTAATTTTAAAAATGTATAAATTTGGAATATGTGTAAATTTATTTGCACACATATGATACTTTCAAGGGTAAAGAACAAATACAAACAATATAGCACAAAGATAGTCTCTCCCTTTAAAGTCTGCTATAAAAAATGAAATATTTTTAGGGTTTATCATGGGTTTATCGAATAAATAAATTATTATACATCACAACATACATAGATGTGGTTGTTAATTTAATACGACCAAGAGACCTATTTTTCAAATGTATTTTTATTATAGTAGCCGAATTAACAGGTGGATATTTTATACAGTTTTTCAATAAAATCGTGACTTACAGACATACAGCTTGGTTTTAATAAAATGGTTCCCTAGCACAAAACTCTAAAAATGAATCATAACTGAAAAAAAAAACTTACCGGGAATTCGAGATGGTCGTAAACAGTTTCATTTTCTAATATTTGTTTGTCCGTGATGTTAAAAGTGTGATTGTCTCTGGAAAGATAGTAAATAATTATTTAATCTCAATTCTGTTAATAGTTGTTTTATATACCAGCTTCTTCGCTCGCGTGAAATGTTTTTATTTTTAGCGAAAAAAGATAAGTTTAGGGATTTTTCTCACTATCATTTAATAAAATATACGTGATTACAAAAATATTTAAATACATGTATACATATGTAGCTCACGGCATTATCCACATATTGTAATAAGAATGTCCACGATTAACTTATATATAACTTGACAGCCTAACTCATTGGACCTTCAAAGATCATAGCTAAATAAAACAAATCTCATTAAAATTTAGAGTAAAAAACCCGAAACCGAACGAAGTCTTTTTACCTCTTAAAACATTGTTCTTTATTTAATTTAAAAGTTGCTCATACTAGTTTGGGGTCAGATAACACAAAACAAAGAAAGATATTGGATTACACAATCTAATTCCGCCAAGCCCGTTCCTTCATCGGACTACAAGAAAAACGGCGATGCGCCATCGTTACATGGTGGACATCCCACCCACACGCACAAAACGTTTTGGGAATACTTCCATTGTGCGTACGGCTAAGTAGTGGAATTCCCTGCCGGAGTCTGTGTTTCCCGATAGCTACAAGCTGGTGGTCTTTAAATCAAGAGTGAATAGGTTTCTTCTAGGTAAGCGTGTGTTAGATAATAGTAACTTTATTGTATAAAACACTAATTTGTTACTTAGAAATAACCCTTCTTTGTGTGTTGAATCATCTGTCATCGTAAGACTAATATGTAATTGAACTAATTAATTTCAACATATCTACTGTATTTTTATATCATTTAATCATAGCTTAATGTTAAAATACAAAGGTTAACAAATCTGTTTTAAAATCGTACGATGTGACGTCACTTGTTTACCACTGTGTATAAAAGCCGCCGCTCAGTCGTTCTAGACACAGTGATCACTCCGCTTCCGACGCTCGCCCGCGACGGTCGTAACGCTCCGCGCTCTCGATCGTTCCGTGCCTGAGTCATCGCTACGCTTCGTCACGCTCGCCGTGACGTCACTCGTAGTCGCCGACTACGACGCCTGGTCCGGATCCGCCTTTTTCGAGGCGGTGAAGGATATCCTGTTTCTATAACAGAGTATCGTCAAAAACAATTTGGTTTGGCCCCTTCAGGGTAAAACCACAGTTTCGTGGTCCTTGGTTGGAAACCTCACGGTGTCAACAATACCAAGGGGGTGCTGACCCGACGCACCCGCTGATCCCCTTCAGGGTGAAGCAGTAAATTGGAGTCGAGTGCTAGGTTTTGGCCTTGGGGGATCTCCTAGTCAAACCTAGTTACTGAGTTTCCTTTTCAGCTACACACCTAGTGTCGGTTGGGTGTGTCTACCCCTTCGCACTAGACCCAATAGGGCCCGGTTCGCACAATAAGACTGGCGACCGGTTACAAGCTTAGGGCTCACCATTAGGTACTCACCTCCCAGTCTCTACCCGACTGGGAGGGTTACACATCCCCGGACCCATCCATCCGGGGAGTTAGGCCAGTTAGGCTTTAAATAGGCCCCCCGCGGGAGAGAAATCTCCAAAATTTCCCCATTCAATTTTTGATCCATTTGCCAATCATGGCGAACTCCAATATTTTGGAGATTCTGTTAGAAATCCTTAGGGAAAACCCTACTATTTCCGCCAAATATGGCGGAAAAATCCAGCGTGAAATCGCTAATTGTCCCCCGGCTACCGAAGCCAACGTCGCTGATTTTAGTGACGCGCTTGACAGCCCATTATCTCCCCCGCTTGCCGATCAAGGCATCCCGGTAGGTCAGTTCACGGAAGTATTTATTAACTCCGATCCCATTGTTCGTCAAACAACGAACGACTTCCAGGTAGATAGCCCTTTATTGCCCCCGCCCGCCGACAAAGTCGTGCCGATCGCCCGATTCCCGAAATCACCCATTGTTTCCGGCCCACCTGCTAATCCCATTGTTCCTAAAACAATGGACGCCGCGCAGGTGTGCGCTGCACCTGAATTCCGTGAAATGGACACCACCGAACCTGTGTCCAATAACAACTCTGACAATGATTTGTCATCATGCCCCTCGTCCTCGGAAGACGACTTTCAAGTCGTCACCGGTGGCAAGAGGAAGAAAGGGAAAACCTCCCAGGCCAGCAAGGCCAAAAAGACCACCGCGTCGCCCCCGTCCCCAACTCAAACGCCCGTTCGACCCGCTAGCCCCGTCCCAACTACCTCTGCTCGAGCGCAGAATAGTCGTCCCGCCAGCCCGATAGCCCAAACTTCCTCAGCCCAAAGGAAGCAACGCCCTCCGCCCCCCTTTTACATCCAGGACAAGGGTAAATGGACTGATGTGTCCAAGATGTGTGTTGATCGAAAGATCAACTATACAAACGTCCGTGCCTGCCAAAATGGCATTAAAGTCACCGTCCCTACGTCGAACGACTATAGGGAACTATATCGCGCCCTCCGTGAAAGGAATATTTCCTTTCACACTTTCTCCTTCCCCGAGGACACGCCTACTCGTGTTATTATTAAACGTTGTAACGATACCTTCTACTTCTCCAATAAAAGAGGGTAAAATAGATGTACCATTAAATTTAATGTAGTATTAATAAACAGTATTTTATAAAAACCTGCCTACCTATCTACCTATCCTAGAAACCGGCCTACCTACCTATCTGACACACTCTCAGGAGAGAAGAGGAGGAGGTTTAGAGTATAGTACTAGCGGGACGGCTTGGCAGGCCACTCCAGGATCGCCTTCTCCTCCACGATGTCTTCGTCGTACAGCAGCTCGAGCAAGGCGGTCTGGCAGTAGGCTCCCAACAAGGCGTCTGGGCAGCAGGCTCTCAGCAAGGCGTCAGGGCAGCAGGCTCTCAGCAAGGCGTCAGGGCAGCAGGCTCCCAGCAAGGCGTCAGGGCAGCAGGCTCCTAACAAGGCGTCAAGGCAGCAGGCTCCCAACAAGGAGTCAGGGCAGCGGGTACTGCACTTCCTCTTCCATCACTCTTCGTCAAAACTCGTCGAGAACTAAACTCTTCAAAAACTGGTCAAAGACTGAACTCCCGGAGATGGCCCCCAGCGCCTTTTATACCCAGCTCAGCGTTCAAAATCCATTCCATTCTCACTCTGTACCAGAACTCAAATTGTAGAGTACAAAATAGTCCATCTTGCCAGTTATTTGATCAGCCAGTCACATTCGAGCATAATTCATTAAACCTCTTCGACAAAATCCGAGAGTGTGTTTTAGAAATTTACAATTCAAAATGCCGTCAATCAGTAGACAACCACAACATAATATACAATATTAAGCTAGTCCTATCGATAAAAGTGAATAGCAATTACATAATAAAAGTATGAACAACCTTTTTAGTCTATTAGCCATTCAGCGACTACAAAGAAGAAGGAATTACAGTTTGTCAGCCTTGACGTAAAAAATGTCATGACAAGAAAATATTTGTTTTGATGGATGAATTATGGATTATGACTACAAAGAAAACGTAAGTTACCTGGTATTTGTAATAACAAATACTATATTTCCCCATCGACCCCGAGAAAATTTTTGGTCTAGAACAAAAATTTTGTAAGGTTAAAGTTTATCCACATTCATATAACTTACATGCCTCATTCAATCACACCAACATCTCACGAAGTTAGGTCAGGTAGGATTCACATTCAATGATCACTACTCGACCTGATTAGTACATGACAGTAGGCTTGTTTTCGGAGTCTGTCAGTCCGCTCGCGTCGAAAACCCATCAAATAAAAAACAAGATTTAGCAAAGGCTTATTTTTACGAAGTTGCTAGCCGCTTCGATCAACTTTAGAGTCGATAACATAAAAAACAAGGTTTAGCAAAGGCTTGTTTTTTACGAAGTTGCTATCCGCTTCGATCAACTTTAGAGTCGATAACATAAAAAACAAGATTTAGCAAAGGCTTATTTTTACGAAGTTGCTAGCCGCTTCGATCAACTTTAGAGTCGATAACATAAAAAACAAGGTTTAGCAAAGGCTTGTTTTTTACGAAGTTGCTATCCGCTTCGATCAACTTTAGAGTCGATAAATAGTAATAAACTAACTTGGAGAGTTAGAAAGGGAGAAGGTTTGGTAATATGTACCTAAACGCACTTCTAAGTGATATCTGATTAGTTCAGATAGAAGAGAAAAAATAAAAATTAAGAGAAGCCTCTTAAAGTTTAAGAACAAAGTTAAAGAAAGAAATAAAATAAACTATTGAGTTTCAATAAGCCGAAAAGAACTCGATAGTTAAAAGAAGAGAAGAAGATAGAGATGAGTCATGAATATAGTACGAAAGATGAATATATTTACATAATTATATACTTAAATCGTTGTTTAGTTTTTGACGATGAGTGGAGTATAATTCTATCCATGACTGAAAATTAATATTATAGATAGCAAAAGAAGGTAAAGAGGGAGAGGGCAGGTAAATGAGAGGGTTAAAGAGTGCTAAAAAAAACTCAAGAGGATAAATTAAATATAAGAAAGAGGTTGAGTAAGAGTAAGATCACAAAAAAATAAAAAAAGTGTTATAAGAGGTTAAAGAGGGAATAAACTAGTGGTAAAAGAGGTGATAAACTAGTGTTCGTGTGAAGAGGAAGTCTAGTATAGTGTTAGTGTAAAGAGTGAGTCTCCTATCCTAGAACTTAATATTAAAAAAGAGTCTAAGCCAAAAAGTGAGTCCAAAGAAAAAGTTACTAGTAATAGTTTTTTTGGAATTTTGAAAAAAAAATTAAACCGACTAGCTATGATTTTACGTTGGGCGCCAAACTGTAACGATACCTTCTACTTCTCCAATAAAAGAGGGTAAAATAGATGTACCATTAAATTTAATGTAGTATTAATAAACAGTATTTTATAAAAACCTGCCTACCTATCTACCTATCCTAGAAACCGGCCTACCTACCTATCTGACACACTCTCAGGAGAGAAGAGGAGGAGGTTTAGAGTATAGTACTAGCGGGACGGCTTGGCAGGCCACTCCAGGATCGCCTTCTCCTCCACGATGTCTTCGTCGTACAGCAGCTCGAGCAAGGCGGTCTGGCAGTAGGCTCCCAACAAGGCGTCTGGGCAGCAGGCTCTCAGCAAGGCGTCAGGGCAGCAGGCTCTCAGCAAGGCGTCAGGGCAGCAGGCTCCCAGCAAGGCGTCAGGGCAGCAGGCTCCCAACAAGGCGTCAAGGCAGCAGGCTCCCAACAAGGAGTCAGGGCAGCGGGTACTGCACTTCCTCTTCCATCACTCTTCGTCAAAACTCGTCGAGAACTAAACTCTTCAAAAACTGGTCAAAGACTGAACTCCCGGAGATGGCCCCCAGCGCCTTTTATACCCAGCTCAGCGTTCAAAATCCATTCCATTCTCACTCTGTACCAGAACTCAAATTGTAGAGTACAAAATAGTCCATCTTGCCAGTTATTTGATCAGCCAGTCACATTCGAGCATAATTCATTAAACCTCTTCGACAAAATCCGAGAGTGTGTTTTAGAAATTTACAATTATAATTCAAAATGCCGTCAATCAGTAGACAACCACAACATAATATACAATATTAAGCTAGTCCTATCGATAAAAGTGAATAACAATTACATAATAAAAGTATGAACAACCTTTTTAGTCTATTAGCCATTCAGCGACTACAAAGAAGAAGGAATTACAGTTTGTCAGCCTTGACGTAAAAAATGTCATGACAAGAAAATATTTGTTTTGATGGATGAATTATGGATTATGACTACAAAGAAAACGTAAGTTACCTGGTATTTGTAATAACAAATACTATAACGTGTCCCTAAAGAAATCCTAGTACAGGATATTAAAGACGACCTTGCCGATCAAGGTATACCAGTGATCGCCGTCCATCGCTTACATAAAGCGAGAGGCGGTGAATTGTACGACATGGTTCTTGTCATTTGTGAACCAACCGAAGGTCATCACCCAATATTTAAGATTAAGTCTATTTGCTCCCTATCCGGTATCTCAATAGAAAAGCCCTACAAAACCGCAACAGTGGGACAATGCCACCGTTGCCAACTGTATGGCCATGCGCAGAGCAACTGCTATGCGACTCCCAGATGCGTCAAGTGTCTGGGCGAGCATAGCACTGCGGACTGCCCACGGCCTAAAGACCGAACCCTCTGTTCGGAACCACCCAGCTGCGTTCTCTGCGGCCAGACCGGTCACCCGGCAAACTACCGCGGCTGTCCCAAAGCCCCCAAACTCGCTCCTAAATTAGCGAAGCGCGCCAACGCCCGCCAACAGAGAGAGGCACCTTCTTCTCAAATTCCCCAACGTCTCGCTCCTCAGAGACCGTCCCCGTGGAACAGGCTAAACCACGAAAAAGCCTTTCCCTCCTTGGCCCCTGCCAAACCTTTGCAGGCACTGATGGATATACCCATCGCAGCGCAGATCCTGCCTATAGCCGTGGCTACAGAGCCCACAGCCAGTCACAAACCCGCGCCTCAAACCACTGCTGCTCCTGCAGTCAAACAACCGCCCAATCCCTCACCCGTCGCGCATGGCGAGGCTTGCGCCCAGACTATACTACGCCATTATAGGTTATTTATGACCCGCCAAGCCAGATCTCTCCGCGATGCCCTTCTGGCTGCCGAACAGCAGAATAACGGCAAAATTACGACGGCAATGTACAGCCAAATATTCAGCACACACAGTGATGTGGTGCTAGGTCTCGACCAGATGGATGCGATGGACTGATCCAATGGATTCCCAACGCACAAACCACACTAGGCCTCGATCCCTCAAATTAGGTTTTTTCAACGCCAATGGAATTTTCAACCAACGCGCCGAAATAACTAAATTCCTCCGCGACCACCAATTAGACGTCCTCCTTATACAGGAGACCCTTTTGAAACCCCACCGCGCTGATCCCAAAATTGCGAATTACCGTCTAGTTCGCAATGACAGAACACGTTGCCACGGCGGCGGTACCCTTATTTATTATAGAAAGGAGTTATACTGCATCCCTCTGACCCCACCCGCGCCTCTCTCTCACCTAGAGTACTCTGCCTGTCGACTAGGCATGACTGGTCATCCTCCGATAACCATCATCTCTGCCTACCATCCCCCACCATCGGTCGCGTCTCTTGCTTCAGAAGATCCTATGGCGCTCACCAGCGATCTCACGACTCTCTTCGGCCTGAGTGACTCCGTCTTACTAGCGGGCGATCTCAACGCCAAACACCCCGCTTGGAACAGCAACACGACAAATGCCAGAGGCAGAATCGTGTATAACCTAGGCGCGACCCTAAACTACGACGTCATCGCTCCGATGACTCCCACCCACTACCCACACGACCCCAACCATAACCCCGATCGATGTGGCGCTCCTAAAGAATGTAAACCTCCGTTTACACTCCATAGAAGCGCTTCACGAGCTCAACTCGGATCACCGTCCAGTTATCCTACACCTAGGTTCCCGCTCGGGTAACCATGATCCTACCCAACCTCCTCCGACCCAATTGATCACCGACTGGAGGAAAGTAAGTGAAAAACTGAAATCCACCACGTCGCCTCAATTGGACACCATTCCTGACCACATAGTCTCAGTCGCTGACACGACGGCGGCGATCGACTCGCTTACAAATCACGTACAATCCGTCCTGAACGATTGTTCAAGGGAAGTTCCTGTAGTGGAAGACCACCGCTGGAAACTCCCGGACGATGTACGGAATCTGATAACCGAGAAGAACGCAGCCATCCGTGCGTACAGCGCTTTTCCCTGCGCCGCAAACAAAGCTCACATGCGCAACTTACAGCGTGCTGTAAGGAAATGCATTACCGAGCAGCGTAATGCGAGCTGGGACAAGATGCTGAGCGAACTTGAGCCCACCCATCTTGCCTTCTGGCAGCTTCAGAGGAAGTTACGATCCACTGAAGAGGCCACAATGCCTCCTCTCATTCGTCCCGATAAGAGTGTCGCCTTCGATAACTCTGAAAAAGCAGAATGCCTAGCCGACAGCCTAGAGTCCCAGTGTTCTCCCAGCTCTCAACCAGTAGACCAAGCCCACCTCGATATGGTGAACGCCGAAGTCGAACGTAGAACTTCCCTTCCGCCCGTCGAAGATCCCGATAATCCACTGGCCCCCATCACTCCTGATGAGGTCCAGGATATCATTAAAAGTCTCCAACCGCGAAAAGCCCCTGGCTCCGACGGCATCACCAATAGGGTTTTCAAACTTTTTCCCGCCCAGCTTATAGTGCTAATGACTGCCATCTTCAATGGTGCATTGAGCAATAATATGTTCCCCGCAACCTGGAAACAGGCCACCGTCATAGGTATTCCCAAACCAGGCAAGCCAAAGTCTGACCCGTCTAGCTACCGTCCCATTAGCTTACTCAACGTCCTTGGTAAAATCTATGAAAGGCTTATATATAAGCGGCTCAAAGATTTTGCCGAAGCAAAGAGTCTTATACCCAATGAGCAGTTTGGATTTAGAACCGAACACTCATGTATCCAACAAGTCCACCGCATCATAGAACACGTCAGCGCCGGCTTCCAACGGGGCGCAATAACGGGAGCCTTATTCTTCGACATAGCGAAAGCGTTCGACAAAGTCTGGCACAATGGCTTAATCTATAAGCTATACCAACTCGGCGTGCCTGACCGTCTCGTGCTCATCCTACGGGACTTTTTATCGAATCGCACTTTTCGTTACCGAATTGAGGGGGAGCTTTCATCCCCCCATCCCATTCGCGCAGGAGTTCCTCAAGGCTCCGTACTATCCCCCCTCGTTTTCACGCTATTCACTAGCGATATCCCCAAGCATAAAAATACTCAGCTAGCCCTATTTGCCGACGATACGGCTATCTATTATACCGGTCTTAAACCCGATGCCATCGCTCGCACTCTCCAAACTTCCGCAAACACTCTGGCCAAGTGGTTCCGGAAATGGAGAATCGAAGTCAATCCAGACAAAAGCCAGGCAGTCCTCTTTTCTAAGCCGCGGATAAACCCACCCTCCCCCCGTCCGATTACCATGTACGGCAAGCCGATCCCCTGGGAAAAGCAAGCCAAATACTTAGGCGTGGTCCTCGATAAACACCTTTCCTTCGCTGAGCACATAAAGCAGGCACGTTCGCGCGCCGCTTTCGCTCTAGGTAGGCTCCACTTCATTCTTAGCTCCCGCAGCAAGTTATCACTCAGGTGCAAGCTGCGTATTTTCACCGCGGTCATCCGTCCCATCATGACCTACGCCTACGTTGTTTTCGCACACGCAAAGCCCTACCTCCTCCACAAGATGCAGACCCTTCAAAACCGATTCCTCCGTAGAGTCACGGGAGCCCCCTTTTATGTTCGAAATGAGCTTCTTCACGTAGACCTCAAGATGCCCACCATCCAGCAGTTCATGAAACGTGTCTCCAAGCGTTTCTTTGATACTGCAATCCAACATAGGAATCCCCTTATCGTATCGGCCGCCCAATACGAACCCTCGCGTATCTCTAAGATTCGCCGACCAAGGCATACCCTTGTCACTCCCGATGACGCAATCACCCTGCTCCAAGAGAGCCGTAGGGAAACAAGTACAGTGGCACACAAAAACAAAAACCGACCGTCCTTCCGTCCTCGCCGCCGAGGCCCGCCGCGACGTCCCCGTAATAGTCCGCCCCGACCCTTGCCAGAGCCAGCCCGCGACGCTGAGCCAGTAGCTTTAAATTCCCTTATTAATAATAAAAATGATATGATCCAGCCTGTCTCTAGCTGCCCTCCCACTGCGACGCCCTAAGCCGAGGTCCGTACCCCACAGGGGGTGCCCTTAGCGTGTAGTCGCCTAGTTTGTAAGTTTTCTAATAAGCCCTGGCTGGAGGCTTTAATTAATTTATTAATTTAGGCAACCACAGGCAAGCCCGGTTAAGCAGCCGACAACCTCAGAGGTTGACCTGCGAGATGTGTGTTTTGTGTGTGGCACAAAAAAAAAAAAAAGTTCTAGACACAGTCACTCTCAGTCGCTCTGGAGCAGTCACACCGAACGGACCTAAGTTAAGTGAACTTGTGTTGTTTCTAACTTTTATTAATATTTTCTAATATTTTTATATATAGAATTATGTTGTTATATCGGTGTCCTAATAATATTGTGTTAATTTTTACTTGAAATTATGTGAAAGTGACGATGTTTTGAAAAGAGTAACTGTGGAGTTTCTTGCCGGCTCTTCTCCATAGATAACTACTTTGCGAACCGGTGGTAAATTAATAAACTGATATTGCTATACAGACTACTAATTATTTCTATAAAACACCTAGTAATCATGTTTATATCTATATATCTATCACTTCTAACATCAGAAGTGGGATAGTTCACAGCCCACTTATTTTGTTTCGGTATTGAGGTTAGATTCATAGCCCATGTGATTTTTTTTTTAAACGTCACTATTGTCAGATTGTTTTGCAGTTACTTTTCTTGCAAGTTAGTTTTGGTTAGCTGTACATTTGTTTTAGGCCTTTATTTCAAGTAGAAGGTACATGTATGTATATCGCTCTTGCCCAAATACTAATGCATTGGAGTGAAAGTTTCAGAATGAATCCTGCAATATTGGAAGGCCTCTTCATCCGTGATGCTATCTCGAGCTATTACCGCCGTTCAGATGATTATGCGGCGCTTCCAGTCCAGTGACAGCGGTGCAGCCTGATGGTGCTATGGAATCAAAAAACTTTGCAAAGAAATTGGATGGACCAACATCATAACGGGAGTCAAGTAAGAAAAAAAAAACTACTAAATAACATTGGACCAATAAGCTATATATAAAAAAGTGTTATTATAAGTAATCCATATAAATTAACTAAAAGAAATATATCGGTAAATGTGGAATCATTATTTTTAAAACTGTAACGATTATTATCGAGGAAATGTAATAAGTATCAATATTTTTTTTTGTTTTCGTAAGTTTTATGCATATTCTTGTTTAAAAATTGACTATAGATTCATTGAGATTTAATTTTTTTTTTCTATATAGTCGATTATTTTATAAAAGAATATCGATATTTTTTTTTTCTCTTTCTCCAAACCCTACTTTTCAATGTCACTTCGTTACTACCTACTGTTATGGTGTTTATTTTCGTTAACTTTTCGCAATGTGTACACTGTACTCGATAGAGATTTATGATAACGGATACTAATTTTGTCAAAGCACACGGTAAAAATATGCCTAAAATTGACTCCATAATGATATGTGTATGTTTCAAAAGTAATTTAGATTTTTATGCTCCTGAGCTGAAAAATATTAAATATGAATTAATTAAATATACTTCCAACTAAGTACAATTACTAACTAACTTAAATTTGTCATGGGTTGTTCAGATAATGGTAGTCTTACATAAATATGAAAAAAAAAAAAAAAAAATTGTATTCGGCTTTATATCATCACAATTTCTCTGAGAAAGTTTCTTAGAAAGTTCTTTGGAATCTGTGCAGGTATTATGATTCACTTAAAATCAGATACAAAGTATTGTATATATTTGAATAGTAATTATAAAGTAGTGTTCACTCTTGAAAAAGTTGGAGGCGATATGTTACTTTGTTCGAACATGCTTCTTCAGTTTATTTTTTTATGGACGCTATTAGTTCGCTTCAAATCCTCCGGCAGACCAAAGTACAGCCGTACACAAACAATATAGTATTTTTCCCGTAATTAGTTTAGGCACTTGTTAGTCATTAGCTGCAACTTATTAATATTCAGTTGTAATGAATTAATGGTGATGTTGTTAATGATTTTTCTATATTGGATGAAGATACTGATAGTGAAATAAGGATTTTCTGATTATATTTTTTTTGTGTTCTTTGTAGGGGGTTAAGATTAGGTTTACAAGCTGATCCCTATGTCTCGATTAAGTATTCAACATGAAATTTTAAGAATCAGGCTCTTCTTTGTTTTCGATATTCTGTAGATTTGCATAACGCTCCTATCAATGTTTTTAATTTTGTTTTAACACGATCAATGTGTACTTTCCAATTGAGCCTATCGTTCAGCCAAAGTCCAAGTTATTTTTTCTGGATATTTACTTGATTTCTCGTTGATTGTGAGAAGTGTAAATCCGAAACCGGTTTGTTTTTATTAAATAAATTTTGTGTGGTTTTTACTGAAGTATTTATACGTTTTGATAATGTACACCATTTGTAACTCATTTTTATACAGAAATCGCAAATAAATTTCAGAATGATGATAATTTATATCATTTAGAAAACTTGATGTCTGTTCACTTGTTGGCGAATTAGTGAGGTAGTAATGCGATACGATTTGTATAGAGAATACTTAATTTGAATTTTTGAAACTTACACTTATCACAATTGAAAACAACATTCATTATGGGTTCCATAGTCGCTAATTATTAAATAATCAGAAATGGTTTTTAAAATGTTGCCATATAATTTATTTCAATAGTCAAATTAGGTCACATAGGCACTGATCTCTCTTTAGAACTAGTTTTGAGTCAAGTACAGATTCATTGAACATAGTTCCATAATTTTTGGCCATTTTCAGTTACTAGATGAATCCTGTGTTTCCTAAACTTAAATTGATTACAATAATTATTTATTTCAATAATGATTTGAATAGAAAAACAGAACTTCAGCATCCCATACAAGTTTGCTAATAAGTTTAAGGAATGGTATAGATTTTCACAAGATGTGATACAATTTACAATTTGTAATACCACCACCATATATTGACCAATATTTGTTTAAAAAAAAATGCATTTCTGTTTAGTTTTAACTATAACTTTGTTTCTATTGACAGTTTTTTTTTCTCTCCAATGTTTATTTGAATACTATTAAGTATATAATCAGTGAGCAATTTATAACAGCACTGTCATAGATATTATTTAGGATCTACTCCGTCCCAAAAACAAGTTAATCTTGCTATATTCTCATATGCTAGAAACAAATCCTTAATACCACTTACCTTCAAGAATTAGCTCTTACAAATTCTTAAAAATTAATTTCTGTAGTGAAACTGTACAATACATATATTTTATTCTTAAAAATTTGGTACTGAATCTGAGTCACGTAGGTACTGTAATACGGACCTTACCACTTAATAACTTCAGGAAGCCCTAAAAGTAATGGAAAAGTAAACCAATGTGTCCACGATTACAAATATGATAAACACTTCTTGTACTGATGTATCAGACTGGCCGAGCGGTGCGTGGAAAGTTCAACTATCCATGAATACTGTAATTCAGCAATTGATTTTTGACCGTAGTGAGGCTACCATTCGTTAATTCCACCCATACAAACTTGATTAGTAATAATGTTGAAGACATTTAAATTATTGTTCTAAATTGGATTCTTTTTTTTCTTTTTATATATTGATATTTTTATGGCATTTTGTTTTATTATTGTATTACTCATATATTATTAAATGACATATTATCTCTAGTATAATTATAGATTTTATCTTTGACATTTTATTTTACATTTTTGACGACATATTGTTAATATTTTTACACATTTTTTTTTTATTATTTTATTGCCTAATTTTTTTTTAATTAAGATTTTCATAAATCTCTGATGTTGATCTTTTCATACCAATATGGTTTTCGATTTTCCTTTTTATTTTGATTATTTGTTTTATTGTACTATTAATTATTTTTACATTGAATGTGGGTTATTATCACTTTAAACTTGTTTGATATGTATTTTTTTATTTTTTTTTGAATGGTACTGTTTTATTTTATAAAATCTCTATATAATGTATACTGTTTAGATATAAATTAAGAAAAATAATTGTATAATGAAAGACTTTAATTATAGAATTTATGTATATAATTGTATAATGAAATACTGATGGATTATTGTATGATGAAATACTGATGGATTATTGTATGATGAAATACTGATGGATTATTGTATGATGAAATACTGATGGATTATTGTACGATGAAATACTGATGAAATATTGTATGATGAAAACGAAATATTGTATGATGAAAACGAAATATTGTATGATGAAAACGAAATATTGTATGATGAAAACGAAATATTGTATGATGAAAACGAAATATTGTATGATGAAAACGAAATATTGTATGATGAAAACGAAATATTGTATGATGAAAACGAAATATTGTATGATGAAAATGAAATATTGTACGATGAAATGATGAGAGATCCTTATCTTGACTGTTGTCTGCCATTCATGACCGCAGGTGATTGAGCTTCACTGATGGCGGGTGTTTGATGAGGCACAGTAAGATGAGATGATGTAAACACGATAATGTAAAGAAAATTGTATGAAAAGTTAAGTGATAACACTACTGTTTTTGTTATGCTGTTATTATTATTTCAGGTGAATTGTATTATGAATATTTCGTAATTATTATGACCGATGAAATGCCTTAACTGTTGTCTGACATTCTCTGAACGCGGGTGATTTAGCTTTGTCTATTATTGATTTTTAATGTGATTATGACTTAGTGATAGACGTTGCGAAGTAATAATGATTACGAAATATTGTAGCATTGCAGATGTTGCTAATTTATTTTTTTTACTTATTGGTTTATTCTAATAATATGTACCTAAATTGTACGTTGAAATGATCGTGTTAGAATATTATAATTGTACTTCGAGAACGAAGTACATGTCAGTATGGCCGTGTTAGATAATAGTAACTTTATTGTATAAAACACTAATTTGTTACTTAGAAATAACCCTTCTTTGTGTGTTGAATCATCTGTCATCGTAAGACTAATATGTAATTGAACTAATTAATTTCAACATATCTACTGTATTTTTATATCATTTAATCATAGCTTAATGTTAAAATACAAAGGTTAACAAATCTGTTTTAAAATCGTACGATGTGACGTCACTTGTTTACCACTGTGTATAAAAGCCGCCGCTCAGTCATTCTAGACACAGGATTCGCCAGTAACCACCCAGTGCTCACGTGTAATTAGTGTCTTCGTTACCAAAGTGCTGTGATCTCGCGTACGGACCGTTTTTCGGTGTTGTCTCTCTGCGGGTGTACGAGTGAACGCCGTTCGCTCGTACAGGCGCAGAGGGCGCCACCCGTCGTAGTTTCTCGACGTTTCGGGAACGTCGTCGGTCGCGCGACGGTTACGTCTACCCCCAACTTTTCGACGTAAGTGGAAAAAACTATTAACTGAATCTTAGTGGAAAAATAACAATATCCGAGTGCGGGATAGTGTTCCGTGATGCCTAAACCCGGCTCCCGCGGCTCTCCGGGCCGCGGTGATGCCGTACCGTCGGGGAATGAAGAAGCCGCCGAAAAGGTAAGGAGCCACAAGAAGCTGGATCGGGCGTCGTCGCTCCCGGATATCGGGACGGCGACGGCGAGCTCAGCACGCATCTCCTCGGTACAACTGAGGCAAGAGCTGCAGGGTAAGAAGGTTGCCGCCGACCCACCGCCGCCGCCGGCGCCTGCGCGCGCTGCGCCCGCGACGGCGTCGAGCCGCCCGCAACCACCTAAATCCCAGGCAAGTCCCGCGATGCAGCGCCCGGTCGCTACCGGGCCCGCCGCTGCCCCGCGCGCCCCCGTTGGCGCTGCCTCCGCGCCCGCCGCCGCTGGCACCTCGCGTGCCCCTGCCACCGCCGCGCACCCATCCTTCGCGCGTGTATGCGCGACCCCGTCTCGGGACCCGCGCCTGCGTAAGTACGCAACCGGACCCGCGTCCCAAACGCCTCCACGCATCGCCGCGTACGATGCGCCCGCGACGTACTCGACCGCATCGTCGCGTGCAGGGTCGCCCACACCCACGCCGATGTCGTCGGACACCGACTCCGACGCCGTCCATCCACCTGAACCGCGCCCTCAGAGGCGCCGTCGCAGCCCAGAAGAGTCAGCAGAGGAAGAAAGGAAGAGGTACCGCCTTGACCAACAGCGCTCAAGAAGAGAGCGCCCACTGCAAGGAAGAGAAGAAGAAGAAGACTCCTACTCTTCAGAAGAAGAAACCATGGCTACAGAGGAGGTAGGTGTAGTGCCAACACCTGCCCCCGCCACCACTTCTAAAGTGGCCCTCGCCACCACTTCTAACGCGGCCCGCGCCACCACTTCTGGTGCGGCCCCCGCCACCCCTTCTGCAGATAACACAAACGTTCAGCGGCCCAAGAGGCCTCGATACCCTCCGCTGGTAGTGGAAAAACTACCGAATTGGGCTCGACATTTCCGGGCCATCGCGGCCCAGCTGGGTCGGCCACCAAATGCCCGCCCCTACGGCTCCGGCGTACGATTCACCCCGGAGTCTGAGGGAGAGTATAGGCTGATCCAGCACTACCTCACCGAGCTGGCAAAAACAGACGGTATATCATGGTTTGCATACTCGCTACCAGCGGAGAAGCTGATGAAAGTGGCCATCCGAGGCCTGCCCGCTGACACGGAACCCTCAGAGATTGAGGAAGAGCTCCGCGCGCAAGGGTATGAGCCGGAGTACGTGCGCCATATAAGGGCGCGCCAAGGAAGACCCGGCTGCGTTTTCTACGCCCTACTTAAGCGGACGCCAGATGTGCGCCGCATATATGATACCTCCGTGTTCCTCATGATGCGGGGGGTCAAAATAGAGGCGTGGCGTGGAAAACGCGGGCCCGCACAGTGTCACAGGTGCCAAAAGTTTAGGCACTCGTCGCACCAGTGCCACCGCCCGCTCGCCTGTGTAAGATGTGGAGAGGGGCACGCAGCGAGAGACTGCCCACGCCCTCGGGAGGAGCCGGCCACCTGCGCAAACTGCGGTGGCCCGCACCCGGCGTGCCACGTCAAGTGCCCCGTATTCCAAAAGGAAATACAGAACAGGCGGGCGGGGACTGTCGCCCTGACAGCCAACTCGCGCCGCCCAACACAGCCGGCTGGAGACAGCGTCAGGCAGGTAGAAGAAGGCCACGGCGGCGCGACCCTGATGGCGGCAGCCAACGGGCCCACAACGCGCGGAGAGGCCACCTCTTCCAGGCGGAGGAGGAATAAGAAACGAGGGGGGAAAGGGAAGGAAAAGGCACAACCCCCCCCCCCCCCCTGCACAGAATCCAAAAACAACGACCAAGGCAGAGGTTCCGCAGGCCGCCCCCGCCCAGAGCAAGGCGCAGGTCAAACCAATTGAGAATGCGGCGACTAAAGGCGCCGGTGTCACAAAGAAGAAGAACCCGAAGGTACAAACAACGACCACCGAGGCTACCGGCGCCTCAGTGGCAGTTAATAAAGAATTTATGACCTGCGCCATAAAGATCATGATGGACCTAATCCAGGCCATCGGACGGGGGCAGGACCCACAACAGGTCATCCTAGATGGCCTAGCCACCCTATTAACGCTTACCCATGGCTAGGCCACTGCGGGTATTAAATTGGAATGCCCGCGGCCTGCGAAATAAGGTCGCCCTCCTCCGTCATCTTCTGAGGGACCAGGATATCGACGTGGCGTTGATAAACGAAACACACCTGGGACCCGAAGACAAGATGAAGTTCCCAGGTTACCACATATACCGCAAAGATGAACGGTCGGCATTCAATATCAGATATCGCGGTCTGGCAGTGCTGGTGAGGCGAAGAGTCGTCCATCAAGAGCTGCCCCCCTCGATGTCGCATAATTCATTGTACACGCTGGGCGTACAGATTCACGTGGCCGGCGAGGACCTGCGCGTATACGCCGCATATAAGCCACCCGCAACACAGTTAGACCTGGCTGAGTTGCGGGCCTTGCTCTTCACCCAACATCCAACGATCCTCGCCGGGGACTTCAACTCGAAGCACCCAGCGTGGAACTCATACCACATGAATACTCAGGGGAGACGACTCTTCGCGGACGCGGAAGCCTTTGGCTACACAGTGTCCGGCCCAGAGACGCCTACCCGGTACCCGGACGACCCCAATCACATGCCGGACGTGCTGGACATTGTGATTCACCAAGGGCTAAGCTGCCAGATCGCACAGCACGTGATAGACGACGAGCTGCAGTCGGACCATCAACCTGTACTCGTCGTCATATCTGGAATGCCGACCCAACAGAAGCCACCAACGCCACGTCGACTCCTGGACTGGAAGAAGTACACAGAAAAGGTTGAGGCCACGACGCCAACTCGGCCCATCGCTACCGCCGCCGACGTCGATCAGTTTGCGGAAGAAGTCACTGCTTGCGTCCAACACGCGATAGAAGAGGCGGTCATACCACCACCGGCGCAGGGGAGAGGGCTATTGCCGCCCCTGCCACCGCGACTACGTGCTATGATCGCCGAGAAGAGACGCTTACGCAAGCAGTGGCAACAAACAAGATGCCCGACCATGAGGACCCAACTGAATCGACTCGCGGAGAAGGTAAAGGCCGAGTTACAAGCGTCGGCCACCGCGAGCTGGGAGGAACACATTGACGCCACGGCTGACAGCTGGCCGTCAATACACAAACTGTGCCGAACTTTCACAAATACCCCAGCCCCGGTGCGCCCTCTAAGAGGCAACGACGGGGCTCTTAAGTACGTAGCGGAGGATCGCGCGGAGGTCTTCGCCGAGCACCTGGAGCGTCAGTTCCGTCCGAACCCGACTGACCAGCACGCACACGTCGCGGCAGTCGAGCAACACCTTGGGGACTACTTCGCGACGCCGATAGCTCCCGAGGAAGACCCGATATTTTTCTCGCCGGGCGCAGTCAGACGCGCCATCCTAAGAACGAAGCCCAGAAAGGCTCCCGGGGCCGACGGCATCACAAACGCCGCGCTACGCCACCTGCCGCACCGTATGGTGGCGGCGCTGGCGCGCCTGTTTACAGCGGTGCTGCGCACGGGGGCCTTTCCCGCCGCGTGGAAGGAAGGGCGCGTCATAATGCTGCCCAAGGCGGGGAAAAATGTATCGAAGCCGGAGAGCTATCGGCCCATCACTCTGCTGCCCACCATCTCCAAGGTGTTCGAATCGCTCCTGCTGCGACACCTTACGCCACACATCACGCCGAGGCCCGAGCAGTTCGGTTTCAGGGCGGAGCACAGTACGACGCTCCAGCTGTCGAGAGTACTCTACCAGCTGTCCACGACAATGAACAAGAAAGAGTACGCGGTAGCAGTACTTCTCGACATGGAGAAGGCCTTCGACCGCGTATGGCATGAGGGCTTAGTTTTTAAACTAGCCACCTCCGACACGCCCCGTCGCGTTGTCAAAGTGGTCCAATCTTTTCTGTCCCACAGGAGCTTCAGGGTGCTGGTCGACGGAGCACTCTCTGCACCCCGCCCCATCGAGGCGGGAGTACCACAAGGCAGCTGCGTATCGCCTGCGTGTTACTCACGTTACACCGACGACATCCCAACCACAGCTGACACGACGCTCGCGCTGTACGCCGACGACGCCGCGTACATCTCAACCTCACTGAGCCCCAAGTACGCGGCGAAGAAGATGCAGCGCGCGCTGAATATGCTCCCGGAGTGGCTCGCCAAATGGCGGCTATCCGTAAACGTGAGTAAAACGCAGGCTATGCTCACTGGCCAAAAACACCCTCCACCACCCCTGAAGCTCATGGGAGCTGAGGTCGCGTGGTCGTCGCAGGTCAAGTACCTCGGCGTCACCATCGACCGTCAGCTCTCGATGCGGCCGCACGTCATGCAAGTCGTGGCGCGGACAAGGGTCGCCCGTGCACTGCTCTACCCAGTGCTCTCGTCCCGCCTCCCGGCGCGTGTCAAGCTGGGCGTGTACAAGCTGTACATACGCCCGCTACTGACATACGCCGCCCCCGCCTGGTTCGCCCTCACTAGCGAGTCATCGCGCAAGAAGCTCAGTGCGCAGCAGAACCTGACGCTGCGCACCATATTCCACGCCCCTCGCTATGTGAGGAACGATGTTATCAGGCGGGACTCCGGGACTGAGAGCCTGGAAGAGTTTGTGCAGCGCCTCGCGAAGGCAATGTTCGCGCGTGCCGACGCCTCTGCTTGGCCTCACGTCAAGCACTTGGCGCCCTGGCATGCGCGCCCGCCTGACGCGAGGCGGCTCCCCAGGGATCTGCTCCCGACAGACGTCGCGGCCGCATCCCTCCCGGACTTGACTCCTGGGTAAGTCGCCCCACTTTACACGCGGCTTACTCAAACAGTTATACTACTCATAACTACACTTCACCTAGTACGTAACGTGTTCTAAGTTAATATAGGCACGTTGCGTACTATAAACATACATTCATGACTCTACATGCGCTATATATAACTAGCACCGGATAGCAGCGCACGCTATTCGGTGCAGACGCACTGAGCGGCGACTCACAATACAAGCCGCTCACACATACATACTCGGCTCTGCGGTCGAAACGCAACCGGCTAGCTCTGGAAGCGGTACGACCGAGAGCCCCGCATTCACTATAGGTGCGTCGGAGTCGGCACCCCTGTCGCTGGTCAGCTCCCGCTGGGCCTCCCCTAAATAGGGGTCTCACCTGGCGGGGTTAGATCGCCGGGGTGTCGTGAAGAAACGACGCCGAAAATACCTAAAGGTCGGCGTCGAGGCGCGCCTATAGTAACACAATAGCAATTAATCACACGGGTGTGCGTTGCCGTTCACTTTTGAACAGGCGCTTTCAACGCACACCCGAACATCTAAGCCGTAACTAGGCCACCCAACGACGGTCCCGTATTGACGGGACACGGTACTGCTCCTGCGACCTGGGGGCGAAGCCCTGAGGCCGCTCGCCGCGCCCCTCGCGGGGCGCAGCGACTGCCAAGTGTTCTAGACACAGTGAGTGAGATTCCGCTTCCGACGCTCGCCCGCGACGGTCGTACCGCTCCGCGCTCTCGATCGTTCCGTGCCTGAGTCATCGCTACGCTTCGTCACGCCCGCCGTGACGTCACTCGTAGTCGCCGACTACGACGCCTGGTCCGGATCCGCCTTTTTCGAGGCGGTGAAGGATATCCTGTTTCTATAACAGAGTATCGTCAAAAACAATTTGGTTTGGACCCTTCAGGGTAAAACCACAGTTTCGTGGTCCTTGGTTGGAAACCTCACGGTGTCAACAATACCAAGGGGGTGCTGACCCGACGCACCCGCTGATCCCCTTCAGGGTGAAGCAGTCAATTGGAGTCGAGTGCTAGGTTTTGGCCTTGGGGGATCTCCTAGTCAAACCTAGTTACTGAGTTTCCTTTTCAGCTACACACCTAGTGTCGGTTGGGTGTGTCTACCCCTTCGCACTAGACCCAATAGGGCCCGGTTCGCACAATAAGACTGGCGACCGGTTACAAGCTTAGGGCTCACCATTAGGTACTCACCTCCCAGTCTCTACCCGACTGGGAGGGTTACACATCCCCGGACCTATCCATCCGGGGAGTTAGGCCAGTTAGGCTTTAAATAGGTCCCCCGCGGGAGAGAAATCTCCAAAATTTTCCCTATAAATTTTTGATTCATTCGCCAATCATGGCAAACTCCAATATTTTGGAGATATTGCTAGAAATACTTAAGGAAAACCCTGATATTTCAGCCAAATATGGCGGAAAAATCCAGCGTGAAATCGCTAACTGTCCTCCGGCTACCGAAGCCAACGTCGCTGATTTTAGTGACGCGCTTGACAGCCCATTATCTCCCCCGCTTGCTGATCAAGGCATTCCGGTTGGTCAATTCACGGAAGTGTTTATCAACTCCGATCCCATTGTTCATCGAACAACGAACGACTTCCAGGTAGATAGCCCTCTATCGCTCCCGCCCGCCGACAATGTCGTGCCGATCGCTCAATTCCCGAAATCATCCATTGTCTCCGGCCCACCTACTAACCCCATTGTTCATAAAACAATGGACGCCGCGCAGGTGTGCGCTGCAGTTGAATTCCGTGAAATGGACACCACCGAACCTGTGTCCAATGACAACTCCGACAATGATTTGTCATCATGCCCCTCGTCCTCGGAAGACGACTTTCAAGTCGTCACCGGTGGCAAGAGGAAGAAAGGGAAAACCTCTCAGGCCAGCAAGGCCAAAAAGACCACCGCGTCGCCCCCGTCCCCAACTCAAACGCCCGTTCGACCCGCTAGCCCCGTCCCAACTACCTCTGCTCGCGCGCAGAATAGTCGACCCCCCAGCCCGATAGCCCAAACTTCCTCAGCCCAAAGGAAGCAACGCCCTCCGCCCCCCTTTTACATCCAGGACAAGGGTAAATGGACTGATGTGTCCAAGATGTGTGTTGATCGAAAGATCAACTACACAAACGCCCGTGCCTGCCAAAATGGCATTAAAGTCACCGTCCCTACCTCGAACGACTATAGGGAACTATATCGCGCCCTCCGTGAAAGGAATATTTCCTTTCACACTTTCTCCTTCCCCGAGGACACGCCCACTCGTGTTATTATTAAACGTGTCCCTAAAGAAATCCTAGTACAGGATATTAAAGACGACCTTGCCGATCAAGGTATACCAGTGATCGCTGTCCATCGCTTACATAAAGCGAGAGGCGGTGAATTGTACGACATGGTTCTTGTCATTTGTGAACCAACCGAAGGTCATCACCCGATTTTCAAGATTAAGTCCATTTGCTCCCTATCCGGTATCTCAATTGAAAAGCCCTACAAAACCGCAACAGTGGGACAATGCCACCGTTGCCAACTGTATGGCCATGCGCAGAGCAACTGCTATGCGACTCCCAGATGCGTCAAGTGTCTGGGCGAGCACAGCACTGCGGACTGCCCTCGGCCCAAAGACTGAACCCTCTGTTCGGAACCACCCAGCTGCGTTCTCTGCGGCCAGACCGGTCACCCGGCAAACTACCGCGGCTGTCCCAAAGCCCCCAAACTCGCTCCTAAATTAGCGAAGCGCGCCAACGCCCGCCAACAAAGAGAGGCACCTTCCTCTCAAATTCCCCAACGTCTCGCTCCTCAGAGACCATCCCCGTGGAACAGGCTAAACCACGAAAAAGCCTTTCCCTCTTTGGCCACTGCCAAACCTTTGCAGGCACTGATGGATATACCCATCGCAGCGCAGATCCTGCCTATAGCCGTGGCTCCAGAAGCCACAGCCAGTCCCCAACCCGAGCCTCAAACCACTGCTGCTCCTGCAGCCAAACAACCGCCCAATCCCTCACCCGTCGCGCACGGCGAGTCTTGCGGCCAGACTCTACTGCGCCACTATAGAATATTTATGACCCGCCAAGCCAGGTCTCTCCGCGATGCCCTTCTGGCTGCCGAGCAGCAGAATAACGGCAAAATTACGACGGCAATGTACAGCCAAATATTCAGCACACACAGTGATGTCGTGCTAGGCCTCGACCAGATGGATGCGATGGACTGATCCAATGGATTCCCAACGCACAAACCACACTAGGCCTCGATCCCTCAAATTAGGTTTTTTCAACGCCAATGGCATTTTCAACCAACGCGCCGAAATAACTAAATTCCTCCGCGACCACCAATTAGACGTCCTCCTTATACAGGAGACCCTTTTGAAACCCCACCGCGCTGACCCCAAAATTGCGAATTACCGTCTAGTTCGCAATGACAGAACACGCTGCCACGGCGGCGGTACCCTTATTTATTATAGGAAGGAGTTATACTGCATCCCTCTCAGCCCACCCGTGCCTCTCTCTCACCTAGAGTACTCTGCCTGTCGACTAGGCATGACTGGTCATCCTCCGATAACCATCATCTCTGCCTACCATCCCCCGCCATCGGCCGCGTCTCTTGCTTCAGACGATCCTATCGCGCTCACCAGCGATCTCACGACTCTCTTTGGCCTGAGTGACTCCGTCTTACTAGCGGGCGATCTCAACACCAAATACCCCGCTTGGAACAGCAACACGACAAATGCCAGAGGCAGAATCGTGTATAACCTAGGCGCGACCCTAAACTATGACGTCATCGCTCCGATGACTCCCACCCACTACCCACACGATCCCAACCATAACCCCGATATCCTCGATGTGGCGCTCCTAAAGAATGTAAACCTCCATTTATACTCCATAGAAGCGCTTCACGAGCTCAACTCGGATCACCGTCCCGTTATCCTACACCTAGGTTCCCGCTCGGGTAACCATGATCCTACCCAACCTCCTCCGACCCAATTGATCACCGACTGGAGGAAAGTAAGTAAAAAACTGAAATCCACCACGTCGCCTCAATTGGACACCATTCCTGACCACATAGTCTCAGTCGCTGACACGATGGCGGTGATCGACTCGCTTACAGATCACGTACAATCCGTCCTGAATGATTGTTCAAGGGAAGTTCCTGTAGTGGAAGACCACCGCTGGAAACTCCCGGACGATGTACGGAATCTGATAACCGAGAAGAACGCAGCCATCCGTGCGTACAGCGCTTTTCCCTGCGCCGCAAACAAAGCTCACATGCGCAACTTACAGCGTGCTGTAAGGAAACGCATTGCCGAGCAGCGTAATGCGAGCTGGGACAAGATGCTGAGCGAACTTGAGCCCACCCATCTTGCCTTCTGGCAGCTTCAGAGGAAGTTACGATCCACTGAAGAGGCCACAATGCCTCCTCTCATTCGTCCCGATAAGAGTGTCGCCTTCGATAACTCTGAAAAAGCAGAATGCCTAGCCGACAGCCTAGAGTCCCAATGTTCTCCCAGCTCTCAACCAGTAGACCAAGCCCACCTCGATATGGTGAACGCCGAAGTCGAACGTAGAACTTCCCTTCCGCCCGTCGAAGATCCCGATAATCCACTGGCCCCCATCACTCCTGATGAGGTCCAGGATATCATTAAAAGTCTCCAACCGCGAAAAGCCCCTGGCCCCGACGGCATCACCAATAGGGTTTTCAAACTTTTCCCCGCCCAGCTTATAGTGCTAATGACTGCCATCTTCAATGGCGCATTGAGCAATAATATGTTCCCTACAACCTGGAAACAGGCCACCGTCATAGGTATTCCCAAACCAGGCAAGCCCAAGTCTGACCCGTCTAGCTACCGTCCCATTAGCTTACTCAACGTCCTCGGTAAAATCTATGAAAGGCTTATATATAAGCGGCTCAAAGATTTTGCCGAAGCAAAGAGTCTAATACCCAATGAGCAGTTCGGATTTAGAACCGAACACTCATGTATCCAACAAGTCCACCGCATCGTAGAACACGTCAGCGCCGGCTTCCAACGGGGCGCAATAACGGGAGCCTTATTCTTCGACATAGCGAAAGCGTTCGACAAAGTCTGGCACAATGGCTTAATCTATAAGCTATACCAACTCGGCGTGCCTGACCGTCTCGTGCTCATCCTACGGGACTTTTTATCGAATCGCACCTTTCGTTATCGAATTGAGGGGGTGCTTTCCTCCCCCCATCCCATTCGCGCAGGAGTTCCTCAAGGCTCCGTACTATCCCCCCTCGTTTTCACGCTATTCACTAGTGATATTCCCAAGCATAAAAATACCCAGCTAGCCCTATTCGCCGACGATACGGCTATCTATTATACCGGTCTTAAACCCGATGCCATCGCTCGCACTCTCCAAACTTCCGCAAACACTCTGGCCAAGTGGTTCCGGAAATGGAGAATCGAAGTCAATCCAGATAAAAGCCAGGCAGTCCTCTTTTCTAAACCGCGGATAAACCCACCCTCCCCCCGTCCGATTACCATGTACGGCAAGCCGATCCCTTGGGAAAAGCAAGCCAAATACTTAGGCGTGGTCCTCGATAGACACCTCTCCTTCGCTGAGCACATAAAGCAGGCACGTTCGCGCGCCGCTTTCGCTCTAGGTAGGCTCCACTTCATTCTTAGCTCTCGCAGCAAGTTATCACTCAGGTGCAAGCTGCGTATTTTCACCGCGGTCATCCGTCCCATCATGACCTACGCCTGCGTTGTTTTCGCACACGCAAAGCCCTACCTCCTCCACAAGATGCAGACCCTCCAAAACCGATTTCTCCGTAGAGTCACGGGAGCCCCCTTTTATGTTCGAAATGAGCTTCTTCACGTAGATCTCAAGATGCCCACCATCCAGCAGTTCATGAAACGTGTCTCCAAGCGTTTCTTTGCAACTTCAATCCAACATAGGAATCCCCTTATCGTATCGGCCGCCCAATACGAACCCTCGCGTATCTCTAAGATTCGCCGACCAAGGCATACCCTAGTCACTCCCGATGACGCAATCACCCTGCTCCAAGAGAGCCGTAGGGAAACAAGTACAGTGGCACACAAACACAAAAACCGACCGTCCTTCCGTCCTCGCCGCCGAGGCCCGCCGCGACGTCCCCGTAATAGTCCACCCCGACCCTTGCCAGAGCCAGCCCGCGACGCTGAGCCAGTAGCTTTAAATTCCCTTATTAATAATAATAATGATATGATCCAGCCTGTCCCTAGCTGCCCTCCCCTGCGACGCCCTAAGCCGAGGTCCGTACCCCACAGGGGGTGCCCTTAGCGTGTAGTCGCCTAGTTTGTAAGTTTTTTAATAAGCCCTGGCTGGAGGCTTTAATTAATTTATTAATTAAGGCAACCACAGGCAAGTCCGGTTAAGCAGCCGACAACCTCAGAGGTTGACCTGCGAGATGCCACACACAAAAAAAAAAAAAAAAAAAATTCTAGACACAGTCACTCTCAGTCGCTCTGGAGCAGTCACACCGAACGGACCTAAGTTAAGTGAAGTTGTGTTGTTTCTAACTTTTATTAATATTTTCTAATATTTTTATATATAGAATTATGTTGTTGTATCGGTGTCCTAATAATATTGTGTTAATTTTTACTTGAAATTATGTGAAAGTGACGATGTTTTGAAAAGAGTAACTGTGGAGTTTCTTGCCGGCTCTTCTCCATAGATAACTACTTTGCGAACCGGAGGTAAATTAATAAACTGATATTGCTATACAGACTACTAATTATTTCTATAAAACACCTAGTAATCATGTTTATATCTATATATCTATCACTTCTAACACGTGCTCCATCTTCGACCACATCATCACTTACCATCAGGTGAGATGGTGGTGAGCCTATTCTGAATAAAAAAAGTCTAATTTGCTAGTTTTAGTTAGTTTATTCTATCTATAAAACCATCTTTTTTTCTTGAAACCATTAAAATACGTTATTTTTTAATTAAATCATAAAATTTTCCAACAGAATTTGCTAATCAATTACTTATCCTTACGCATAAATATGACCAATGTATAGAATATGTGTAAATGTAAGTGGCAAGGGCTAGTAGTTTAATAGTGGGGGGAATTATTTGACGATTTTCCCATCCAGAAAAAAAGGCCTAGTTTAATGCCAAAATTTTATTGGTTTCCAGAACCGTTCAACAGCTTCTGGTGTTTTGTGAATCTACTTGGGCAGGCTAGGTGAAATATTTTTGATTTGATTGTTACTCAATTTTCTATAGACAATTTGTGATTACAGACAGTCCAGATAGTTTGAAAAAAAAGACAAGCAGACTCAAGGCGTGTTCACACTATGTCGTGAAGAGAAATGTTCGTTTTAAGGGTCGTGGCTTGAGTATTTACATGTAGGTGTTCACATATAGGACGACACTTTTAACTGTTGATTCCTCTTTTTTATAGTGACGACAATTCTATAAGACTGCCTAGCATGACAGTCTTAAAATGCTAAAAAACTTCACAACTTATCGTGACGATAAACCGTGTGTCATCGTTGCTGTGTGTACTATCTTCTCTTCGTTATCTTTATCTTTTGTTTTGTAAAAAGTAATAAATTATTAAAATGCTATCTTAATCTTAGTACACTGTAATTAAGATCTAAAGACTTTACTGATCTTTAAAAGAACTTGAACTGATGTGCAAACGGCAAAACGACTACCGCAAACCGTAAAAATATCGTCACAATCTAATGGAAACACTTAGATACTATAGTCGTTCAGGGATAAATTGATCGTTACAAAATAGTTGGGACGCCCTCGATTATAAAATATCGTGTTATAATCACTCACCCAGAATTGAAAACGCCTTCTGAAGTCACAATAAGAGGTATTTTGAGGGAATCTGTTACGTTACTATCTTTTTGGTTACAGTTTTGATATAGATACACTACGACTCGTAGATATGTCTGATCACTGTTCGGCTCCTTCATGATCACCTTTAGGTCTATGGAAACCTGTGAAACAAATATTAGACTATGTATATATAACGTTATATGGTAAAACCTTTGTCACAATAATTTGTTTAATGTAAATAAATATTACAACAATTATTACATTGGCAACATACTGTATTAAACATGATGTGGTATTGGTGAATGGAGAGGTAGAGTAAGGCCAAAGAAAAAATGGATGGATTGTGAGAGATGATATGAAAGAAAAATTAGTGAATGATGCTGTGACGTCTGTCACGGGAGAATGGAAGAAAAAAACGTGTTACGCCAACCCCAAGGTATATTTACATACATATAAATGGGATAAAGGCAGGAAGATGATGACAGTATTAGTGGTCCCGAAAATGAGCAAAAAGTCACGTTTTCTGTATGGGTACCCCTTCAATATTTATTTTATTCTGTTTTTAGTATTTGTTGTTATAGCGGCAACAGAAATACATCATCTGTGAAAATTTCAACTGTGTAACTATCACGGTTCATGAGATACAGCCTGGTGACAGACAGACAGACGGATGGACAGCGGAGTCTTAGTAATAGGGTCCCGATTTACCCTTTGGGTACGGAACCCTAAAAACTAGGGTTAGTACCTACATAACACGATACGGCGACATATGTAATTGACAGCAGTGGACCATAATTATATGGATAGCCCACTCTATCCGCGACCATCTTCCAAATTTAAGAAAAAAAAGTTATTTAAAAATCTAAAAAACCCGACTGCTCAACTGAAATGCAAGGAACAAGCACATTTTTATTTTAAAAAGTGACAAGCAGGCGGGACCCAATTGAACGTACTTTTTTTTTTAAATCGACGGGTCTGCCTGCTTGTCACTTTTTTAAATAAAAATGTGCTTGTTCCTTGCATTTCAGTTGAGCAGTCGGGTTTTTTAGATTTTTAAATAACTTTTTTTTCAACTTTATGTTAAAATATTAATTAGGTAACAATTTTTTGATTTTCCCGGTCGTGTCACATTGGCACTCCACCGGATTCAGCTCAAGTCCATATTTTTAAACTTTCTCTTTGTATTATTTTTGCTAGAATTACACTAATGATAAATATGATATAACATTTTGAAATCCTTGTGATAAGCCCTTTAATTTGATAGCCATATTGTGGTATTCGAAAAAAAAATTTTTTTTTTCGCTGAATATAATGACTTTGCACAGCCGCCATGTTTGATTTTTTCAAATGTCACCTATCTAAGAACACTTGGGCTGCTAAGACAAATCTAACGGTACCTCAATTATGTGAATCCGTTCAGTGGTTCTGGAGATATGATGTAATAAAGAATATTACAAACATACATACATACATACAAGATACGCGCGAAAAACATAACCCTGCCTTTGCAGTCGGGTAAAAAGCATCGCAATTATTAGCTACTTATCATTAATTACTTGTGCTCCGTACCAGATTAATTTGTTATAGTTTTACACTTTATTTCTCAATCGTTTTTATTTTTCATTATGTATTTAAACATACCTGTACGCGCTCGCATTTTTACTCATAATGTCATCTCTTACCTTTAATGTATAACTGTTATTTGTCCCAAATAAATAAAATAAAATCTTCAGAACCCTGTTGGGATTACTGATGACACGAGTCACTAACAATGCTGCAAGTTTGGACATTATTGTGCATTATACGTACATTTGTACCACTGTTGATTGGCGTCGGTAGGTAACATCTGTATCCTGTGTTGTAATTTTCACATCCAACCAGGCCAGCAGATGCACCATATACTCGCAACCACACACAAGCGACATAAGACGCGTTTCCATCATTTTGCACTGTTATTTTCACTGTCTCGTTTTCAGAGGAGCCGAGTGTGTAATTATCACTGTAATCAAACCAAAAACATTTTAGTTCATACAGGCCTATATGGGCTCTTATAAAACGTCAGAACTTTGTTCACAGTTCGAATTGGTCGTTTTCTATGCAGAAGATTTAATTTTACAATGATTCCATGATACAGTTTTTTATAGGTATGAGAGTACAGTATAGACCAGTTAAGATACTAGGTACAACGTAATTATTAATCACTTAAATCTCAAAGACTATAGCGTTCTCTCATTCACATTAAAAATGAGCTTTATAAAATGACAAGATTAGGTTTCATCACATAAAGATAAAAGAGGTTAGAAAGGAAATAGTTCCTGATTTGTATGAGAACGCGTGTCGCCGCTTGTCTCCCACTCTTAGCTCCACTACAAGCAAGAGGCCCGTTACGTATGCGAATTACGCACACAAATAAATTACACATACTTTAATAGAGAGCTTTCTACTGATTGTAACTCACTGTCGATAAACATGCGCCGTGCATCACGGCCAATCAGGGCAAAGGACGAAACGTCAACGGTTGAAGTGTGGAGGACGCAACGCATGCAGTACATTGTAAGCGGACTTGGTCATAGCGTTGATTAAGCGAGTACACATCGGGCAATGTATATTTTATGTAACTTGTTGCAATAATGTTGTTAATGTTATGAATTTTATAGTGATCAGAATATTTTTATGTTTTTAACAAATAAAATTGAAAGAAAGGAAAGATATAACTCCTCGCTCTATACTTGCGGTCTAACTCTTTGTTTTACAGGTTATAATTGCACAACACGGCATTTTAAAGCAGAGCTCTGTGTTCCGAAGTAATCCGAAGCGCACTAAACGCGGTGAATGAATTAATCGGTCGAGCTATGATTTTCGTATCATAAATGTGGCGCACTCGCCACGCCCACATTACCATTCCAACCTTATTCATCTATTCCGTGGGTTTCACTAATGATTCTTAGTCTTTTCCCAAACATGTGTCGACTTCGAGTCTAACTGGATGCAGTTGAGTATTACATGGAGCGACTGCCTATTTGATCTCCACAGCCCAGGATCTGGGTAACACGATACCTTTTGGCCAGACCTGTGTCAGATTTACTGGCATCTGACTGCCCGTAAAGACTGTCAAACATGTTGAATGACAGCCGGGGCCAATGGCTTGACGTGCTTTTCGAGGTAAGTAGGAATCTATTTTTTCACAAATGAGCCCACTATTGACCTGGATCTTGATGATAGATGAGGTCTAAGATGGGATGAGCGAGCCCAAAAGATGCCTATTTACGTGCTTCGTGGTTTAAAGGCTGAAAGGTCATAAGTTGCAGGGAACACAGAAGCCGGCAGAGAATTCCACAGCTTGGCTGTACGCACAATAAATCTGGAGGAGAAAGATCTTTAGCATATATTTTTTTTAATTTTTCACTCCATTATTATAGAAGTTAGACGGGGGGACACACATTTTACCACTTTGGAAGCGTATATCTTTTATACGATTGACTTTATGAAAAAGTGGTTTTAGAAACCTCAAAGTCAGATTTAGACCTTTCTATAGATACCAAACATGCATAGGTTTCATGAAAAAAAAAATCTGTTTCAGTTCCATGTATGAGGAGCCCCCCTTAATTTTTATTTTTTTCTTAAAGTTGGAAAGCGGTACATAGAATACCTACCAAGTTTCATGTGTATAGTCCTAATAGTTTCGGAATAAAATGGCTGCTACATCCAGAAAGACAGACAGACAGACATGTCGAAACTATTAGGGTTCCGTTATTTGCCATTCGGCTACGGAACCCTAAAAAGCAAAATACCACTCACTGATTAATCACGAAATCTCAGAAACTACAAGTAGTAGGGCTTTCAAATTTTGCATGGAAGTTTCTTGTAGTACGTAGATGCTCTCTAAGCCGGGATTTTGCGAAATTCCCACGGGATCGGGATTTAGACGTAAAAAACTTCCCACGCGAACGAAGTCGCGAGCAACTGCAAGATACGTGGAGGGGAGAAACGGTTGTTAATTTTCGGTTTGGGTTGCACTTTCATTGCACCATCTACATATAGTAAATATACTGCATTCAAACATGTACTGCACTAAATATCTTCCTAGAATATGTAATTTCTATTTTGCTACATAATATATTTATATTTAAATGTGTACGTTCATTCCTCTAACCTGCCAGACCAATGAAGTTTCAATGAAAGTTTCGGTATGCTTCGGGATACCCTTAAAGATGTGTCCAGTTCACTGTACGGGCTCGCTTCAACCCATGTTTCGTTAAATTCTGTTGAAAAACAATGATATTATTTGATTATTCCATTTTCTATTCAAGAACAAAAAGAAACGGTCTCATCATTATCTTTAATCTATAGATTCCTTTTTAATTTTTAAACTCTAATGGAAAAAAGAGTAACCAATTTTCTTGAATAACTTTTGAGTTTATTATTTAACAATAACAAAGAAAAAAGTTTGGGTGGCTGATTCTACAAAATGGTAAAATCAAGTGCATTGACTTATAATTATTAACATATTTATTACCTGTAATGTTTGTGTTGTATAGATAAGTATTTTGTAGTTCTGCTCTAGATTTAAAAGTGTAATAATCTGGCTCCTTGTTATTCTGCAACTAATTTAATTTAACAAAATTTAAGAAATAATAATATAGGTACAATAATACAAAATATTATAATTGTATGCATTAAAAGTGCATTATGTATATTATATTCTAGTATGCATGGAAAATTATATATTAATAAGTGTGCTATAAAATTCAGTTCAATTAAATTGGCATAGTTCAGTTTTTATGCAGCAGGACTGCAAACTATTACGCTTTCTTTGGGTACCTATACAAGAATAAGTTGGTTAAAATATATTCTCAGACTTTTTCACGGAAACTTTCTCCGCTCTATTCAACGTAAAAACTCAACACAGTCTCCATGACATATAAAATCTAACTCTCCGCATTTGGTAGAGTGGAGGTTGAGGCGACTGGGGGAAATGCCTTAGAATATTAATAATATAATACAATAGATAGATAGATAGAATATACTTTATTGTACACCAAAAACTGAAACACACTTACATAACCTTATTTTTATAACTTTGGTTACAATGGCGGTCTTATCGGTGAAAGCGATATCTTCCAGACAACCTTTGGAAGGACTTTAAAAGCTTTAATTGAATTGGGGAGGGCTAAATTAGTGTACTACAAATACTCAGAACGGAAAAAAGCTAATTAAAATATATAAGTACCCATAGAGTACAATATTTATTTGCACTCAAAAAATAATTAGAAAAACCGTTAAGTCCCTGACTCCCGTGTGATCATCGCCTAGGCGATAAACTGTTTGCAATTGTGAAACCCCAAAGATGCAAAAATTTTCAAATACATATGTAATTGTAGCAGATCAAATTAATTCCAGACACTTGTTTTGTATACGCTTGCCAGACTAGAAAATTTTAGTGGATCCCGATACAAGTATGACAAGCTCCAGTTATCGAGATATTTCTTGACACAGATGGCTCTTATGTCACTCAATTAATTCTACGACTATTTGATATCTTTCAAAGTGGCTCGCAATAAAATAAATGTATCGGAAAACAATTGAATAAGCCGTTCGTTATGACAAGTCGATATAAAACCGAGAATTAATAAAGAAAAATCGATGGGTATTTATTTAATAGAAATGTCAAGTGGTCAGAAGTTCGATATTTCAAAGTGTGTAGGAACTTCAGGGCCCTAGTCGACGTCGCATCGATTTCCACGAGCGCTCCAAAGAGCTGTCAGCACTAATGATGAGTCCCGATAGGTCCATTGCCTACCGGAGCTGTGGGCATGTTTAAACGAGACACCGTGGCACCGCAACCGAAGGACAACTTAAGAGATGTCAAAGAAACACGGTGGGTTTTAAGTCATTAGTAGCCCGTTCCACCTAAAGCGGAAGGAGTCATTTGATAATATTCCCGCCGAAAACAAGGATGACTCGACTTAGTTGCCATGGTAATGGGAAACTTCATTAATTAAAGTCAATAAATAACTAACGACTTCAAAATCTCTGTATCAGGTTTATATTTGGCTTGCGCAAGTATGACCACGTTTCTGATTTCCGCACTCAGCTCTAATGGCTTCCTATTAGGTTTTGCCGGAATCTTCACTTACTTTCTCTACTTTATAATGTCCTCTTTAATCTTTTTACTCCTTTTTATATTAAGGAACGCTTTTAGTTCTTCTATGACAGACATTCTAGATCCCTGAGAACATCGAAAAATTTAGAGTTAAGTATTCGTATGCATTCCACTTCTTTCTTTGACAAATCTTTCACTATTCAAGCAGCTCGTTTGTGGAATGCATTACCCATAGAAGTGAGGCGTGTTCAAACGCTACCAGCGTTCAAAAGAATGGTGAAGGAGCATTACCTCTCTCTATAAGTTTTACCATTCTTTCTCAATTATAGATACATGTAATATTTATTAGTATATGATGTTTGTATTGTATGTATGTATTTTATATTATTATGTTCAATTGATACCGTTTCCGGTATTAAAACTGTCAACACTGTCGTGAAAATCTCCAGAAGAAACTAAGTGCATAAAAATAGTTACACACATCTTTGGATACAACTTTCCTCACAAAACGCTAGCAAAACCTCTGTGAAGTGTTCATAAATAATCAGATTGGTGTGATTGTTCGAACTCGACAAGAAATAAAAAGCACAACATCATCATTGATTTGAGGTTAGAAAGCAGATCAGACATTATCCATCGACATCTGTCATAAAAACGTCAAAAAAGCTGACGTTCGTGACATTGACAGTCAGTGACGCCAACTACGAAATAAAATTCTACCTTTTCTACTATTACGCTCCAACATACGCAAATACAACTTCATAACAATAAAATGGATGGTCAATTTCAACTTTTATTTGACAAAATGAAAATTGAGATGCAAAATCAAACTGCTGAATTGAAGGATTCTATTACAAAAAGTATTATGGACAAAATGGAAGAGAAGTTAATACCTTTGGTGGAAGAAAATAAAAACCTAAAAATCAAAGTTAAAAAATTAGAAAAAGAAATAGAATTTCTGAAGCGAGGAGAGAGGAATAATAATATTTTAGTATTTGGCCTGGAAGAAAAAGAAACGACAACCTCTGAATTAATACAAGAATTAAAAGAAAATCTGAAACATGATTTGAATATTAGTGTAGAAAACTACGAAATCAACAAAAGCTATCGCCTGGGTACTAAAAACAGAGAAAGCAACAAGCCGAGATTCAAGATTCAAGATTCTTTATTTGTTGAAACATGAGTACACATACAGAGCATGCAAGTTATTAAAAATCACATTATATAGATCAGTCATGTTTGGCCTTAGTGGCGTACAAATATTTAAATGTCACTGATATAAGTTAGTGGATAATTATAATATTAAATTAAATAAGAACACAATAGTAAAATGTCAATTTTGAAAACAAATAAATTAAATATATGGTCATAATTACGTAAAAATTATTAAATGTCAATTAAAATTATTACACATCAATTTTTTTACAGAATATGTCAAAGATGGATTGATAATAGGTATTGTTACTACATGGTATTAAAAGTTGTCATTGAGGAATTCTAGAATACTGTAGTATGCTTTCCCTTCAAGCAGTATCTTTAAATTATGTTTTAATTTACGGACATTAAGTTCTTTCCAACTATTTGGGAGCTTATTGAAAATTTTAGGGGCCATGCAGAAAACACTCTTGTGCATTAATGCTGTTTTTGATCTATGTAAACTGAGAATACTGTCATCACGTCTACTATGGTTGCGATCAACCACGTCTGATTGACGTGGAAATAAGTGTCGATTAGATTTTACAAAGATGACAACGTCCAAAATGTAAAGGCAAGGCAGAGTTAATATTTTATATTTTTAAAGTATGGCTTGCAACTTTCGGTTGACTGTAATTTAAACATAGTCCTGATGCACCTTTTTTGGGCTTTAAAGGGTATGTCCTTGTCCGAGGCCAGTACTATATTCGTTTATTAGCAATTGGAAAAAGAACGACATTATCTTTTATATAAAAATGAATTGCTGTTCGTTAGTCTCGCTAAAACTCGAGAACGGCTTCACCGATTTCATTAATTCTTTTTGTATCGTATTCCCTCTCACTCATGGAAGGTTTAAAAGATGAGAAAATACCGAAAAAGAAAAAAATATATAGCGGTACGAAGTTCGCCGGGACAGCTAGTTTAAAATAAAAAGAACTTAAAAACAATTAGTATTAGTGAAGACTATTCAAAGGAAGTGCTAGAAAAGAGGAGAATGTTGCAAGCAGAGCTGGCGGAAGAAAGGAAAAAAGGTAATATAGCATTTTCGAAATATGACAAACTTATAGTTAAAGAGAATAAAAATATCCAAGAGAAAAGAAAACGAGAATTATCTGCTTCACCTCCCGCATATAACAATCAACCCAAGAAACAACAGACTCGCATATTCTCAATAAAATCGAACAGGACAAATGCTTTTGATATCTTGCGGTCTAAATCCAACTCTCTTTCTAATATATCTAATATCGAGAAACAATAACAACTAAAAACCGGCAAACGGAATCCAAAACCAACCAATGACACGTGCAACAACGAAACAAAAATACACCGATCTCCCCCAAGCCGACTGGTCCTCGTGGGGGAAGAAGACCACAACCCTCCAACAATACACAAAAACAAAAATAAACATCAAGAATTAAAAATCTACATCGCAGCTCTCAATGTACTGACCCTGAAAAATGAAGAAAATCTTACAGAACTAATGTATGCGCTAAAACACATCAAATGGGATATAGTTGGCCTGAGTGAAGTGAGAAGAATGGGTGAAAATATCATATCTTATCCAGATTATATATTTTACTATATAGGCGAGACCCCGGGCCTTTCACGGAGTTGGATTTATTGTTAAAAAGTATATAACAAAATATGTGGAAGGATTTGTTGGTATCTCAGAGCGTATTGCGATAATGAATTTGAAATTACCGGGATATAGAGATCCTTGGTCTATTGTACAAATATATTCTCCTACAGAACAATCAAACCTGGAAACTATAAATTCATTCTACATTGATCTAAAGAAGGTGATTCAAGAGAACGGTTATAAAAATCTTATAGTAATGGGAGACTACAATGGCCAAATAGGGGATAGGCGCCTAGATGAGACAAAAATATTAGGGCCATTCACATACAAGAACAAAACTAGGAGTAGAAATGGAGAACATATCACGAACTTTGCACTCGAAAATAACCTTACCATCTTAAATACCACGTTCAAGAAAAACATTAAAAACATGTGGACCTGGATCTCGCCAGACGGTAAAACAAAAAACCAAATTGATTTTATAATAGCCACCAGACACAGCTAATTTACCAATTTCACCGTTATCAATAAATTGAACTTTAACACTAATCATAGACTAGTAAGGGCAGAATTATTAGCTAATCTAAAAAATCTAGACCAAGACAAGACCCAGGAAATAAAAAGCTCGGAAAACATCAACTAGAAAAATTTTGATCGCTTTAAGAAACACATGTACAGACTTCAAATCTGACACAAATACATCTGAAATACAAGAGAAATACAACTGGATAGAAAATACTATACAAGCGCAAATACAAATGACTGCAAATACCAAAATTAAACCGAAAAAATGGCTAAAAATAAATACCACAAAACCACTAGAAGAAAGAAACCACTTAACCTTCCTATACCCGCGCGTTGGTCTGTGAGACCGACGGAATGATTTTTCGAATTTATTTAATATCACAGAAACGCTAGCGAGTCGCATCTTTTGCTAGCTGCCGGATTTGTAGCGAGCTTCATGTAAGTGATCGCCACGCGCTTGTGGGGAACGCACGTGTGTGCGTATTTGGCGCCAATCGGTCCGTGAGACCGACGCGGGTATAGGTGTAACTTTTTATGTAAGTATAAAATTATTGTTTATCAGGTTTTTTTACTGTGTATGTAATTGTTTATTATGTATGTAATTGTGTATGTATATTTTGACCAATCTTATTATTTTACAGATTATATTCTGCGCCAGAATGGATGAAGAGCGAATCCGGTCACTATTGGAAGAAGAAAGTTCTGACACTGATTATGACGGAAATGACAGCGAGGTGGAAGACGCAGTTGATATACAAGAGGAAGCCTATCACACAGAGCAAGAAGATGATGAAGAAGACGAGATTGAAGTTTTGGCTGAGGAGGAAGACCGTCAAAGTTCCAGAGATTTTTATGTCGGAAAAGATGGACGGACTAGATGGAACAAAACTCCTGCCTCAAATCATGTAAGACGACGAGCTCGAAATATAGTTACACAACTGCCAGGGCCTAGAAAAGAAGCTAAAAATTTAAAGGATTCAGGTGAGATTTGGAGGTCATTTTTCCGGAGGATGTTATAAAACATATAGTAAAATGCACTAATTAACAAATTAGTCGGATAAAACCTAATTTTACACGAGAGAGTTTTTGAGAGAGAAATTTGTCAGTTAGATGGTCCCGAGTCTTCAGCGACATCTAATAATAATAAAATTGGTCGTTGTGGATATTGTTCATCCAAAAAAAAAACCGCAAAACACGATACAATTGTGCAACTTGCAAAAAATATTTTTGTTTGGAACATGCTGTTATGGTATGTCCTGATTGTTATGGTGAGACTGAAAACTAAGTCAACCTGTGATTTTTTATTAGTATATTAAGTGTTTTTTTTTAATGTAAAAGTTTATTTTTATTTTTTTAGAAGAAAAAAAAATGTTTTAGTTGTGTTTTTGTAGTACCTAAGAAAAAACTCTGTACTTAGAAGGCTGTTGTTATAAGACTGATAGTCTGTTAAATAATTAATAATAAAGTGATTATATGATATATTTCTTTTCATTATATCCTTTACTTTTAAGGTCTAACTTTATTAATATAGGTCTTCTAAGGAAAATCATGTAAAACGGCGTTCCAAACTTTCGGTCTGTGAGACCGTACGCGGGTATAGGTGTCACAGAAATTAGATTAAAATTTAAAAACGACGATTTACGACAGTAATTAAATTATTAGGGTATAGGAAGGTTAATAAACGCTAAAGATACACAAGATAGAAGAAAGCAATTAACGAGAATTAGTAAAGAAATTAGAGATAGCATAAGAAATGACAGGAAACAATATAGAATGGAAATTATAGAAAACTACATAAGTCAAACGGGTGGAGTCAAAAAAGCATATAAGGAATTGATGAATTCATTGGATTGGATAGTTAAAATGAAAAACGAGATTGGGAAATGGAATCATCGCAGAATAGACATATTGGAAATAGCAACATCGTATTACAAGAGATTGTACGATAGCCCTGAAACAGAAGATGAAATTGATCTAACAGGAATCTCGAATATCCCTAGTATCCTTCAAGCTGAAGTCGAGAAGGCTATAGATCCAAAAGGTAGATAAAACACCAGGACCCGATGGAATAAGTAATGAAATCCTAAGACATACCAAGGAAGTTTTAATACCCGTTCTTACAGACATGTTTAACAGTATCATGAACACTGAAATAATTCCTTCTCAATGGACCGAGTCTAATATCATCCTGTTGTACAAGAAGGGAGACAAACACGAAATTAGAAACTATCGCCCTATCAGTCTTATGTCCAATATATACAAAATCTTCGCTCTTAAAACGGATTGAAAAAACTTTAGACGAGCATCAACCCATCAAACAGGCTGGATTTCGTAAGGACTACTCAGTTATCGACCACATCCATGTAGTTCGTCAAGTTTTAGAGAAGTACAACGAATACCAGCTCACATACTATATTGCTTTCATCGACTACAGCAAAGCATTTGACTCTCTACTACATAAAAACATATGGGAAGCATTAATTAAAACAAGGGATTGAACATAAATACATACGATTAATAAAAAATGTATACAGGAATAGTACAGCCAGAATTCAGTTAGAAAAGAAAGGCCATCCATTTAAAATAAAAAAAGGTGTTAGACAAGGAGACCCTTTATCCCCAAAACTATTCTCGGCTGTACTAGAGTCAATTTTTAGGCGACTCGATTGGGAAAATCTCGGGATCAACGTCGACGGTGCATCGCTGACGCATTTGAGATTCGCTGATGACATAGTGTTATTCGCCAAAACACCTGAAGAGGTCAATAGAATGATAGAAGACCTTGCGATAGAAAGCGAGAAAGTAGGTTTAAAACTTAACCCAGATAAAACTAGACTTATGTCGAATGTGAATAAAACAGCCATACAGTTAAAAACCACAATAATAAACTACACTGCTGAATACATCTATCTGGGACAGCTCATAACTCAAACAGACCCTATGCGCGAGGAAGTAAAAAGAAGAACTACAAACGGCTGGAAAAGATACTGGAGTTTGAAAGAGGCTATGAAAGATAAGAAACTTCATATAAACATGAAAAGAAAATTATTTAACACTTGTGTGCTACCCGTTCTCATGTATGACTGCCAATCATGGACCTTAACCCAGGAAGTGACAAGCAAACTCGCAACTTGCCAACATGCTATGGAGAGGAGTAGGTATGTTGAATATCAAGAGATCAGATAGACTGAAAAACTGTGTCATCAGAAATAAAACAAGAACTATAGATGTCTCACTTAAGATTAAAAGACTCAAGTGGAGATGGGCAGGCCATATGGTAAGAGGCCAGGACAAATGGAGCAAAAAAGTGACTAGGTGGTATCCCAGGGAAGGCAAAAGGAAAAGAGGCAGACCGCAGAAGCGTTGGGATGACGATATTAGAGAAGTGGCAGGAGTAATGTGGAATAGAGTGGCACAAGATAGATTAGAATGGAGAAGGTTGGAGAAGGCCTTTGCCGACTGGCAAACAAATCTACAGCAAATTAAAAAATGTCAAATAGTAGAATAACTTAAATTCATTTTATAATTGGTAAATAATGTTGTAATTAGGTTACAGATTTGAATGTAAGGCTATATTATTATTATTTCCTTTATTTTACATAAGTAACTCTCAAAAATTACATTTTTATTTTTTAATATTATTATATTATGTTCAATTGATATTATTTATGTTGTTTGAGGTACACTGGCAGCCCTTAATCTGTCTCCTTTAATTTTTGTCCATCCAAAGGTTGTCTGTAAGAGATCGCCCTGTACGATAAGACCGCCCATTGTACACTAGTTTAAATTTTTGTATCCATAGAAATATTGTGAGGTGTACAATAAAGTATAAAATAAATAATAAATAAATAACTAGATTTGACTTGGAGTACGACTTAGAATATGTGTTCCGAGTTTTTGGGGGCCGCGTTGATGAGTATTTGAGTAATTGCGCAGCACCGGCGTAAGTTTACAAGTGTATGTGCAACCACACGAGGTGGTCTTAGTTAGAGTCTGGCAGACCCCTTCGTTCCACCCGGGGCAGAGGAATACAAGAACTCGAGAAATACAACAAAATGTCCCACAGGATTGCTATACTTGAGCCACTATTTCGATGTTTATCTAATTAAATATTTATGTACATCTTAATATTTAACGCCCCTTTAAATAGAATCTTAGATTATAATAAATTTACAGATTGATATTGGGAAAACATGAATTATCTTCAAACCGGTTACTACTTTTCAAAACTATGCTCTTATGCATAGTTTTGAAAAGTTTAGACACATATTATGACGCTAGCAACAGCGGGGAATGTATACAATTCTTAAGATTCTTAATACTATCTCAGCGCTTCTCACTCTTTATCTCGCTCGCACACTACTGGCCGCGGTCACTGGAGCAAGCGAGACAGGTTGAGAGGGAAAAGACTCCAAAACAAAAATAATTTAGTTTATTTATTTTTACGATGAAAATAATGGTAATTTTAAAAAAGTAAATAACATAAGACCTGCTTTATACTTAGTTCAATTAATATGCAAAGTTTCATTATCTAATTTGAAGTTATTTTTGAATACCTGCGGTATATTGTTCGGTCTGGAGGTAACTTTGGATTTTTTTTCTATCAAGAAAATTTTATGGAATCGTGTTTTCGTCAAATATAGTACCTAATATTAATCCTCAACTTTACCATATATTGATTTCAAAATTATTGCTGCAGTATTTTCGACATAACGGAGGATCATGCTAAGCTTTTTGAGGTAGTATAGGCCCTTAATAATAAAGCTACTTACCAATGCCACAATTACATTCTTGCAAAACTTGATAGTTTGATTGAAGTATTCATTGCTAGTGATGTCAATTAAAATATTGGGTTGCCTGACTACGGCCGCCTCGCCGATAATACTGCTTTCAATTGTAACATCTGTAAATGGAAAGTATTTCGTCAATAAATAGGGCCAGAAGTTATGTAGATATTCAATCTATACTAATACTAGTATTTACGCGGGGCTTCGCTCTCGTGGACTTTATCGCTATAAAAATATAACCCTCTTTATTTGCAGTCGGGTCAAAGTAGCCTAAAACCTTTAAGCTACTGCCATACCAAGTTTCATCACCCAAATCTACCCAGCACTTTCGAAGTTTAGCGCGTTCAAACAAACAAACTTTTCCGCTTTATAATATCGACGCCTTAGAGTGAAAACCTCGTAAGTGAAAAAGGAAGACTTTTCAGGAGGAAGTAAAATCTGCGTGCTATAAAATTTTTGTACAGCTTCTTTTATGTTTTCTTTTTATTAATTTATATTTAAATTTAACCCCTTTTTATATCCAGAACTGTTCGATATCATGTATAATATGAAAAATATTATACATAATATCGAACAGTTCAGAAATGCATAATCCATGGCCTGATTACGCTAAACTGACGATGCGATGCGAGTGTTTACGAGGTCCTCACTTACTTTCATAGATAGCGTTTCGAGTATCGAATGAACATATTAGTGAGATCAGGATGTGCGTTGCTAGGATAGCTTTCTGGAAACGCAATAAAAAAAATTTAGACAAAAATGTACTCCCGAGGTTTTCACTCTAAGGCGACGATATAGTATTATTATATAAATGAAAGTATAGATTATATAAATGTAGTTTCAATATAATGTATTTTTAGTCGTTTTTGAAGATCTTGCTTTTCACTGGGAATTTCTCTTGTATCCGTGCGTAAACAAACATAATTTTAATTTAATATAAACTTGCCTGCAGAAATACAAATATCTATAGGCCATTCATTGATTGAAATTTGAATGATTCAGAACACATCAATGATTCACTGAACCACTGAGCCAACCGACTCCATATACAAATAAACGCAATTCCTGAAAGTAGTTGGTTCAGAATCGGCTTCTGAATCGATTTCTGTTATAAAAAATAGATGTTAAATTTTGATGGAAAAATCTTTCGTCAACCGAAGACAAAAAAGGGGGTTATCAATTCGACGCGTATATATATATATTATATTTTTTATGTATGATCACCGATTACTCGAAGACGGCTGAACCGATTTGGAAAATTCTTTTTTTGTTTGAAAGGGTATACTTTGAAATTGGTCCTATTGTCACCAAGTCAGGTTCTGATGATGGAATCCTGGAGAAATCGAGGGAACTCTTCAAATATTATAGGCACACCTATGGCGTTTTGGGTATTTCTTATAGTAACTTATGCAGTTGCTCTCAAAAAGTACCATTTGGGGAAGTGGAACTGATGATGAAGACCACAGATGGCCGCCGAACCTATTCAATAACAAGTATTTCGTGGATTCCGATTCGATTACTTGAATATGGATGTAAGCACTTTATGTTCGTCACAATGCATATTGTGATGTAGAGCTGATGGTGAAGTACCAGGAAAACTCCTCAATAATTAATGGGCCAACATTGGGAAAAGCAATATTTTATAAAAGTTTTAAAGTAGTTGAAATTTAGGCTCTTTTAACTAGGTAAATTAAAAACCGACCAACTAAAAAGAGTGAAATAAAAACCTTTTACCAAAAAATTAAACCGACTGCCAAAAACACTGCAAAGTGAAAAATAACTTTAATTTCGGAAGTCGGTGCCAAAAACGAAAATACAAAACTAAAGACACCGACTACCGAAATTAAAGTTAGCAGTGTTTTTTGGAGTCGGTTTAATTTTTTGGTAAAAAGTTTTTATTTAACTTAAAATGTAAACACAGTATCATGACAAATTAATACAATCCTTAATTCAAGGAAATTGTGTGCGTGTCGCGTCAGCCGCTATCATTGCATGAGTGTATGCGTCTACGTAAGGATATTGTATGACGCACATACGTTTTATAAAAAAAATGCCTAGATTTGGTTTCAATTTATTTAGTTACGGATTTTGTTTTAGACTTATAATTTAATATTTTAATTGGGGTGTCTGAGGTGTTGCGCTTACTGTTACACGTTGTATACTATATATAGTGCAGTGTCGGAGTGATCGACTACTATACTACAGGTAGTGTATGAATTCCTACATCAGGATGCGGGTTCGGTTCACGCATGGAATAAATGTTTGTATGTAAAAATCAATTTGTAACGCTTTCACAGATACCTGTCTGTCTATCTGTTAAAGTGTTACAGTCCAGTACTGATAGATAGCGGAGGATAAATAATATTAGGGGACATCGTGTATTCGTTTGCGGAACCCAAAAGGTGGTATCTGCCAATATAGCTGCGAAAACTATGAATGACTAAACATAATTATGGTATAACACATGGTATGAATCGTACTGTGACTTACTTCCAATAATTTCATCTGGTACTGATGGATACTTCACATGTGCACACACCTCAACTGTGAAGTTAGTATCTTGTTCTCTAACTAACTGTGAACAAAATAGAAAAAATTTCAGCAGGATCATGTGTAGAATTTCTTGGAAATAGTTTCATTGTGCGTACGGCTAAGGAATGGAATTCCCTGCCGGAGTCTATGTTTCCTGATAGCTATAACCTGATGGTGTTTCAGTCAAGAGTGAATAGGTCACTTGTAGGTAAGCGTGCTTCATCTTCGATTACATCATCGCTTATCATAAGGTGAGATGGTGGTCAAACGTCTGCCTTATCAGTAAAAAAAAAAATCAATCATTTACGTTATTTGATCCTGCCAGGAAAACCAACTGCAGCACTTCCTACTTGATTCAATTATGCTTTAAAACCATACAGGAATCCATTGAAATAGTTACATATAGTTTCATCTAAATCGTTCCAGCCATTTAGGAGAAGTTAGGTGACAAATACTGGTACACAGGAATTCTATAAATTACTAGCTATTATAATTACTAACTAAAATACTAGCTACTTCGTTCACGAAGGAGAGTTTTCCCACGTAAATCCCGATCTCGTAGAGATTCGGAGATAAAAAGTAATCTAATATGTGTTATTCCAGGATTTCAAACATCTACATACCACATTTTATTAAGATAGGTTCAGTAGTTTTTGCATGAGAGACTAACAAACATCCATCATCACAACCTTTCATTTATAACAAGTAGGAAAACATATATTCTCATTTTCTTATGCGACAGAAAACTTAAGAGACAGAAAATAAATTTACCTCCACTGTCATCTTATGACAGTGGAGGTAAATTTATTTTCTGTCTTATCTTTTACGTACACTACTCACAACAATTCAATATTTTAGAAAAAAAAAATTGTTGTGGAACATTGTCAATCAGAATAAAAAATAAATCATGAAACGATGGCGATGCGTTATCGTGGTGGACATCCCTCCTATACGCAAAAAACGTTTTGGGAGTACTTTCATTGTGCGTACAGCTAAAGAGTGGAATCTCTGTCAGAGTCTGTGTGTCTTGATAGTTACTTCTAGACAGGAGTGCTTCATCATCGACCACATCATCGCTTACCATCAGGTGAAATGGTGGTCAAACGCAAGTTTATTAACAATAAAAGAAGCCCTTATTCGACTCGTGTTAGTCACTAAACCATAACAGACTTACCTGCTCGCCAATTAGTTGGGAAGTCAGTGTGACGATAATCTTGCGCACGCATTTGAATATGAATACTGTACTGTTGCCCGGAGAGCTTGCTGCTAATTCTGTTGAACAATATGGAACCTTACATAATGTAAATCGTATTTTGTCAATAGCCTAATGACTGTCTACTCACATTGCTAGTTTTCTTAAAAACGAAGAAATACATCTGTTACAAATAAGCACATTTTTATCTAATTACTAGCAGTCGCGCGGGGCTATAAGTTACTTCGATACCAAATTTTATCCAAATCCACCCTGTACTTCCGGAAATTAGCGCGTTCAAGCAAACTTTTCCGCTTTTTTTTAACCGACGAAAAAAAAAAACGGAGGAGGTTATCAAGTCGACGCGTATATTTTTTTATGTATGATCACCGAATACTTGAAGACAGCTGAACCGATTTGGAAAATCCTTTTTTTGTTTGAAACAGTATACTTCAAAATTGGTCCCATTGTCACCAAATCAGGATCTGATGATGGAGAAATCGAGGGAACTCTTCAAATATTATAGGCACACCTACAGTGATTTGAGTATTTTTTATAGTAACTTGTGTAATTGCATTCCAAAAGCACCTTCTGTGAAGTGGACCTGATGATGAACACCACAGATGGCCACTGCTCAATACATAAGTAGGAATAATAAGTATTTCATAGGTTCCACTTCGATTACTTGAATATGGTTACTAAGCACAATGCATATGGTGAAGCGAAGCTGATGGTGTAATACCAGGAGAACTCTTCAACAATTAACGGCCCAGCATTGGGAAAAGCAATATTTTGTAAACGGTTATAAAGTAGTTGACATTTAGGCTTTTGTAACTAGGTAAATTATAAATCGACCAACTAAAATTAGTGAAAGAAAAACTTTTTAAGTACCAAGAAACTAAACCAACTTACAAAAAACACTGCATAGTGAAAAATAACTTTAATTTCGGAAGTCGGTGCCAAAAACGAAACTACAAAACTAAAGAAACCAACTACCGAAATTAAAGTTACCTTTCACCTTGCAGTGTTTTTTGGAAGTCGGTTTAATTTTTGGTTAAAATGTTTTAATAATATCAGTATAGATTTTTTCTTTAAAGGATTACCTATAATCAGTTGAATACCTTACCAAGTATAAAGATGAGCCATTGTAATTGAAATGAAATGAAATATTTATTTTGTGAATTGGTTATAAATACACGTCATGTTTTTTTGCGTGTTAAGTTTAGTTAGTTTAGCTAGATGAGGCCGGTATTTCCTAACTGACTACTCTGAGAAGAAACACCGAAACAAACTCAGAGGTCAAAGTCTCTTTTAAAGTCCAGACAATTTGTATTTGTATATGAGAAGCATGTAGGTTCATGTCTGTGATATTCTTTTGAAGAAATAACCACGCAAATTTGAACGGACCTGTCCAGACAGTGCAAGCATTTGTCAGTTATCGTGTAGCTCAACTTAAAACTTAAAGAGCTCAACAATTTGACGAACAATACCAAAGTAAGGACATTTGGGTAGGCCACACAAGTATTCAAACTGCTTGACATCATTAAATAAATTATAGTGAAAGTAAAAACAACGAAGAAAGAATAACCTATATTGTCCTCACATTTACAATAATAAAATACTTAATTATATATATTATATAAAAAAAAAACAACAAACAAAAACCAAATTAATAGGTATATACAATACTTGAGAAAGCAAAATTTTAATCAATGAAAAATAAATCATCATATAAATTTAAAAAATAAATAAAAAAGGCACACGTATATCACTGGAGCATCTCATTCCCAAGCCTTCTTGTCCTCAATATAATCTTTAACACTGTAAAAAGCTTTCTGACATAGCTTACGTTTTATCAATAATTTGAATTTATTAATACCTAGTTCCTGAATATGGCTAGGAATTTTATTATAAAAATGTATACATTGGCATCTAGACGAACCACCTTTTTTTAACTTTATTTTAGGAATGACATATGTGTCTTTGTTCCTTGTATTTACACTATGAATGTAATGGACGCCGAGCGAAATGTACTTAGAATAGGTTTAACATAAGTAGGATAGTTAAAATCAGTATAAGACAGATCAATATGTAAGTAGGAAATAGGAATGAACACGTAGGTAAATGAAACACATGCTAAAATCAATATCATTTATCATACCTATTGTAAAGTAACTTCGAGAAGTTTCTATGTACCAAGGCCGACAGGTCAGGAACCTGTCGGAAAAGAGAAAGTTTTGTGCGTAAACAACTCCAAGGTCACGACAAGCGATTCTCGTTTGCTATTAGTAGATTTCCAAAAACATATCGTGACCCCCACACGAGTTCGACCCTCGTGCCAAAGGATATAAGACGGCAGGATTTGTCGAATAATCGTGGCTTCCGACGCTCGCCCGCGACGGTCGTACCGCTCCGCGCTCTCGATCGTTCCGTGCCTGAGTCATCGCTACGCTTCGTCACGCTCGCCGTGACGTCACTCGTAGTCGCCGACTACGACGCCTGGTCCGGATCCGCCTTTTTCGAGGCGGTGAAGGATATCCTGTTTCTATAACAGAGTATCGTCAAAAACAATTTGGTTTGGCCCTTCAGGGTAAAACCACAGTTTCGTGGTCCTTGGTTGGAAACCTCACGGTGTCAACAATACCAAGGGGGTGCTGACCCGACGCACCCGCTGATCCCCTTCAGGGTGAAGCAGTAAATTGGAGTCGAGTGCTAGGTTTTGGCCTTGGGGGATCTCCTAGTCAAACCTAGTTACTGAGTTTCCTTTTCAGCTACACACCTAGTGTCGGTTGGGTGTGTCTACCCCTTCGCACTAGACCCAATAGGGCCCGGTTCGCACAATAAGACTGGCGACCGGTTACAAGCTTAGGGCTCACCATTAGGTACTCACCTCCCAGTCTCTACCCGACTGGGAGGGTTACACATCCCCGGACCCATCCATCCGGGGAGTTAGGCCAGTTAGGCTTTAAATAGGCCCCCCGCGGGAGAGAAATCTCCACAATTTCCCCATTCAATTTTGATCCAATTGCCAATCATGGCGAACTCCAATATTTTGGAGATTCTGTTAGAAATCCTTAGGGAAAACCCTACTATTTCCGCCAAATATGGCGGAAAAATCCAGCGTGAAATCGCTAATTATCCCCCGGCTACCGAAGCCAACGTCGCTGATTTTAGTGACGCGCTTGACAGCCCATTATCTCCCCCGCTTGCCGATCAAGGCATCCCGGTAGGTCAGTTCACGGAAGTATTTATTAACTCCGATCCCATTGTTCGTCAAACAACGAACGACTTCCAGGTAGATAGCCCTTTATTGCCCCCGCCCGCCGACAAAGTCGTGCCGATCGCCCGATTCCCGAAATCACCCATTGTTTCCGGCCCACCTGCTAATCCCATTGTTCCTAAAACAATGGACGCCGCGCAGGTGTGCGCTGCACCTGAATTCCGTGAAATGGACACCACCGAACCTGTGTCCAATAACAACTCTGACAATGATTTGTCATCATGCCCCTCGTCCTCGGAAGACGACTTTCAAGTCGTCACCGGTGGCAAGAGGAAGAAAGGGAAAACCTCCCAGGCCAGCAAGGCCAAAAAGACCATCGCGTCGCCCCCGTCCACAACTCAAACGCCCGTTCGACCCGCTAGCCCCGCCCCAACTACCTCTGCTCGAGCGCAGAATAGTCGTCCCGCCAGCCCGATAGCCCAAACTTCCTCAGCCCAAAGGAAGCAACGCCCTCCGCCCCCCTTTTACATCCAGGACAAGGGTAAATGGACTGATGTGTCCAAGATGTGTGTTGATCGAAAGATCAACTACACAAACGCCCGTGCCTGCCAAAATGGCATTAAAGTCACCGTCCCTACGTCGAACGACTATAGGGAACTATATCGCGCCCTCCGTGAAAGGAATATTTCCTTTCACACTTTCTCCTTCCCCGAGGACACGCCCACTCGTGTTATTATTAAACGTGTCCCTAAAGAAATCCTAGTACAGGATATTAAAGACGACCTTGCCGATCAAGGTATACCAGTGATCGCCGTCCATCGCTTACATAAAGCGAGAGGCGGTGAATTGTACGACATGGTTCTTGTCATTTGTGAACTAACCGAAGGTCATCACCCGATTTTCAAGATTAAGTCCATTTGCTCCCTATCCGGTATCTCAATTGAAAAGCCCTACAAAACCGCAACAGTGGGACAATGCCACCGTTGCCAACTGTATGGCCATGCGCAGAGCAACTGCTATGCGACTCCCAGATGCGTCAAGTGTCTGGGCGAGCACAGCACTGCGGACTGCCCTCGGCCCAAAGACCGAACCCTCTGTTCGGAACCACCCAGCTGCGTTCTCTGCGGCCAGACCGGTCACCCGGCAAACTACCGCGGCTGTCCCAAAGCCCCCAAACTCGCTCCTAAATTAGCGAAGCGCGCCAACGCCCACCAACAAAGAGAGGCACCTTCCTCTCAAATTCCCCAACGTCTCGCTCCTCAGAGACCATCCCCGTGGAACAGGCTAAACCACGAAAAAGCCTTTCCCTCCTTGGCCACTGCCAAACCTTTGCAGGCACTGATGGATATACCCATCGCAGCGCAGATCCTGCCTATAGCCGTGGCTCCAGAGGCCACAGCCAGTCCCCAACCCGAGCCTCAAACCACTGCTGCTCCTGCAGCCAAACAACCGCCCAATCTCTCACCCGTCGCGCACGGCGAGTCTTGCGGCCAGACTCTACTGCGCCACTATAGAATATTTATGACCCGCCATGCCAGGTCTCTCCACGATGCCCTTCTGGCTGCCGAGCAGCAGAATAACGGCAAAATTACGACGGCAATGTACAGCCAAATATTCAGCACACACAGTGATGTCGTGCTAGGCCTCGACCAGATGGATGCGATGGACTGATCCAATGGATTCCCAACGCACAAACCACACTAGGCCTCGATCCCTCAAATTAGGTTTTTTCAACGCCAATGGCATTTTCAACCAACGCGCCGAAATAACTAAATTCCTCCGCGACCACCAATTAGACGTCCTCCTTATACAGGAGACTCTTTTGAAACCCCACCGCGCTGACCCCAAAATTGCGAATTTTCGCAATGACAGAACACGCTGCCACGGCGGCGGTACCCTTATTTATTATAGGAAGGAGTTATACTGCATCCCTCTAACCCCACCCGCGCCTCTCTCTCACCTAGAGTACTCTGCCTGTCAACTAGGCATGACTGGTCATCCTCCGATAACCATCATCTCTGCCTACCATCCCCCACCATCGGTCGCGTCTCTTGCTTCAGACGATCCTATCGCGCTCACCAGCGATCTCATGACTCTCTTTGGCCTGAGTGACTCCGTCTTACTAGCGGGCGATCTCAACGCCAAACACCCCGCTTGGAACAGCAACACGACAAATGCCAGAGGCAGAATCGTGTATAACCTAGGCGAGACCTTAAACTATTACGTTATCGCTCCGATGACTCCCACCCACTACCCACACGACCACAACCATAGGCCCGATGTCCTCGATATGGCGCTCCTAAAGAATGTAAACCTCCATTTACACTCCATAGAAGCGCTTCACGAACTCAACTCGGATCACCGTCCCGTTATCCTACACCTAGGTTCCCGCTCGGGTAACCATGATCCTACCCAACCTCCTCCGACCCAATTGATCACCGACTGGAGGAAAGTAAGTGAAAAACTGAAATCCACCACGTCGCCTCACTTGGACACCATTCCTGACCACTTAGTCTCAGTCGCTGACACGACAGCGGCGATCGACTCGCTTACAGATCACGTACAATCCGTCCTGAACGATTGTTCAAGGGAAGTTCCAGTAGCGGTAGACCACCGCTGGAAACTCCCGGACGATGTACGGAATCTGATAACCGAGAAGAACGCAGCCATCCGTGCATACAGCGCTTTTCCCTGCGCCGCAAACAAAGCTCATATGCGCAACTTACAGCGTGCTGTAAGGAAACGCATTGCCGAGCACCGTAATGCGAGCTGGGACAAGATGCTGAGCGAACTTGAGCCCACCCATCTTGCCTTCTGGCAGCTTCAGAGGAAGTTACGATCCACTGAAGAGGCCACAATGCCTCCTCTCATTCGTCCCGATAAGAGTGCCGCCTTCGATAACTCTGAAAAAGCAGAATGCCTAGCCGACAGCCTAGAGTCCCAGTGTTCTCCCAGCTCTCAACCAGTAGACCAAGCCCACCTCGATATGGTGAACGCCGAAGTCGAACGTAGAACTTCCCTTCCGCCCGTCGAAGATCCCGATAATCCATTGGCCCCCATCACTCCTGATGAGGTCCACGATATCATTAAAAGTCTCCAACCGCGAAAAGCCCCTGGCTCCGACGGCATCACCAATAGGGTTTTCAAACTTTTCCCCGCCCAGCTTATAGTGCTAATGACTGCCATCTTCAATGGCGCATTGAGCAATAATATGTTCCCCGCAACCTGGAAACAGGCCACCGTCATAGGTATTCCCAAACCAGGCAAGCCCAAGTCTGACCCGTCTAGCTACCGTCCCATTAGCTTACTCAACGTCCTCGGTAAAATCTATGAAAGGCTTATATATAAGCGGCTCAAAGATTTCGCCGAAGCAAAGAGTCTTATACCCAATGAGCAGTTTGGATTTAGAACCGAACACTCATGTATCCAACAAGTCCACCGCATCATAGAACACGTCAGCGCCGGCTTCCAACGGGGCGCAATAACGGGAGCCTTATTCTTCGACATAGCGAAAGCGTTCGACAAAGTCTGGCACAATGGCTTAATCTATAAGCTATACCAACTCGGCGTGCCTGACCGTCTCGTGCTCATCCTACGGGACTTTTTATCGAATCGCACTTTTCGTTACCGAATTGAGGGGGAGCTTTCCTCCCCCCATCCCATTCGCGCAGGAGTTCCTCAAGGCTCCGTACTATCCCCCCTCGTTTTCACGCTATTCACTAGCGATATCCCCAAGCATAAAAATACTCAGCTAGCCCTATTTGCCGACGATACGGCTATCTATTATACCGGTCTTAAACCCGATGCCATCGCTCGCACTCTCCAAACTTCCGCAAACACTCTGGCCAAGTGGTTACGGAAATGGAGAATCGAAGTCAATCCAGACAAAAGTCAGGCAGTCCTCTTTTCTAAACCGCGGATAAAACCACCCTCCCCCCGTCCGATTACCATGTATGGCAAGCCGATCCCTTGGGAAAAGCAAGCCAAATACTTAGGCGTGGTCCTCGATAGACACCTCTCCTTCGCTGAGCACATAAAGCAGGCACGTTCGCGCGCCGCTTTCGCTCTAGGTAGGCTCCACTTCATTCTTAGCTCTCGCAGCAAGTTATCACTCAGGTGCAAGCTGCGTATTTTCACCGTGGTCATCCGTCCCATCATGACTTACGCCTGCGTTGTTTTCGCACACGGAAAGTCCTACCTCCTCCACAAGATGCAGATCCTCCAAAACCAATTCCTCCGTAGAGTCACGGGAGCCCCCTTTTATGTTCGAAATGAGCTTCTTCACGTAGACCTCAAGATGCCCACCATCCAGCAGTTCATGAAACGCGTCTCCAAGCGTTTCTTTGAAACTTCAATCCAACATAGGGATCCCCTTATCGTATCGGCCGCCCAATACGAACCCTCGCGTATCTCTAAGATTCGCCGACCAAGGCATACCCTAGTCACTCCCGATGACGCAATCACCCTGCTCCAAGAGAGCCGTAGGGAAACAAGTACAGTGGCACACAAACACAAAAACCGACCGTCCTTCCGTCCTCGCCGCCGAGGCCCGCCGCGACGTCCCCGTAATAGTCCACCCCGACCGTTGCCAGAGCCAGCCCGCGACGCTGAGCCAGTAGCTTTAAATTCCCTTATTAATAATAATAATGATATGATCCAGCCTGTCCCTAGCTGCCCTCCCCTGCGACGCCCTAAGCCGAGGTTCGTACCCCACAGGGGGTGCCCTTAGCGTGTAGTCGCCTAGTTTGTAAGTTTTTTAATAAGCCCTGGCTGGAGGCTTTAATTAATTTATTAATTAAGGCAACCACAGGCAAGCCCGGTTAAGCAGCCGACAACCTCAGAGGTTGACCTGCGAGATGCTACACACAAAAAAAAAAATCGAATAATCGTAGTATCCAACCAACCGGACAAGAAGAAACACCTGAAGTGAAATAAGTAATAAGTCTGAAGAATATCAAGTATAGTAGTGAAAGTAAACAGTGAAATAAGTAGTTCAAAGTAGTGAAAGTAAACAGTGAAATAAGTAGTTCAAGTAAATAGTTTAAAATGTATAAATATTGAAGAAACGTTATGAAAGTGTAAAGAACATTTAAGAATTAAGACTCCATAAAGAACTTTAAATTAGTATAGACAGTATAAATAGACTTAAGTGAAAATTGTGAAGATATAAAATAAACCAGTGTTTGAAGATTGAGTTTTATTTCAAGAGCTATCGACGTATGTCGAATTGAATAAATAAATACAGTCCACACCCATACAATGAATATCACTGTATTTTTTAAACAGATTAATATTTTTGTGTGCATACAAGAGATTGACATAAATATACTGAGATGGCACAGTCATAGTATTAATCTCCTTAAAATTGTCTCTTAAGGAGTGTTAGGACTTAATTTATAAATTGCACGAATGGCCCTTTCTTGTAATACAAATATTGTGTGAATGTCGGCGGCATTTCCCCAAAGTAAAATGCCGTATGACATCACACTGTGAAAGTAACTAAAGTAGACTAAACGTGCTGTTTCGATATCAGTTAATCCACGTATTTTTCTAACGGCATATGCTGCAGACCAACTATGGTAAAATGCTTCTAATAAGATAAAAAAATGTGTAGTAGTATTAGTTTGCTCTATTTAACGGCTTGCTATTTTGTATTATAATATTTGGATTACATAGTTAGTAGTGTACTAGTTTCGTTTATTAATTTAGTACAATTTTGTGTTTCTATAAAAAAATACACTTATATATAACACAAAATTGCAGTTCTAAATTAATCAAAGTGTAAGTCACTATAAGTGTAATTTTTGTTATAGGGAAACGTTGCCAATTTCATCGCCTAGATAAAACTGAATCTCCATTGTCAAGTTGATACTACAACAAAAGATTGATGGCAGATTCGGGGCAGTATATATAGCGTGATTTTTGAGATGGCGGGAGATCGTGCAGAGAGCTGTGTCCGTCCCTATCACTGACAAAGACGCTTTTATGTGATCACGACCGCTCTATCAAGTGCAAAGTGACAAAGAAGAAGAAGATCATGACTTTCATCTAGATGAGCATTAGGGTGTCCCGTTCATGTATGGGGGAAAAAAAATGAGCTACGGCTACGCAAGAGGTATCAAAAGTTGCGTTTTGACACATATATTACGATTATTATAAAATTTAATTAGATATCCGGCATCTTGAGGCCTCTACCAGTCCTTGAAGTTTTTCAAATTTGCTATTTTTAGGGGTTCCTAATATAAACTATAAATCATAAAAAAATAACATTTAAATGGTTTTTATTAAATTTAAGGGTACAACAATGAGTTAAAGCAAGGTTTAAAATAGTTGAAAGACAAAATAATAAATGGCAACTTTAAAAACGGAACTGGTTTTTGTGACCAAAATTAGGCATTTCTGAGCGAGATTTTAATCTGTTCCTAATAAAACCATCCCGAGCTGTAGCGTCCGTGACGCTTTGAGAAGCCTCCGTCACTAGTTTTACACATCTTTCCACTGACTGTGTGTGGCAGGGAAGGTCAATAATGTCGAGGATGTGTTATTTAGCATTAATTCTAAGTTCATCGTTGGAGACGTGTCGCAAAATTGGTGGAGCTGATATTTCACACTCTTGCCAAAATATTATATCGGTGTAGTCTCGCGCTTTGGTGCTTTAAATACCCTGCGAGAGTTGCTCTTTGCTGCTTCTCTGGCCTTTAATATTTTGCGAGATGCAAGCTCTCGAATATGCTCTCTATCGTCGAATAACATGGCAATAAGCAAGTTTTCTGGGTGCGCAAAAAAAGCGTTTCTTTCAATCACCGAATTTATAATAGATCTCTGACTATCAGGCAAAAATCGAGAGTATATAACCATTTGAAAAATGTGCTTGGCTCCATCTTTAAATGATGAGTTTTGCTTGATTAGGAACCAAACAGGAGCGTAAACTTTGACCACGTAGTTCACAAGCAGCTGCAAATTATTTGACGGCGAAACAGTAGTTACGTAAAGTCTGAGTATGCGATTGGCAGTAGTGAGCCATCTCGAATGCGCCATTTTTCCAGGTTGGCGGTTCGCTAGCTCAAGGGAACAGGAACCAGCCATCACAGCATGACACATTTCGTACAGATACTTTTGATCCGTGCTTAGTTCCTTCACAATATTATCAGGTAATTAATACTAGCAAATTGCCAGACACTGCACAAAAAGACGCTAGAGGTTTACTTTCACAAGCAGCTAGCTGTATTCCAATAGGTCCTGAATATTCTTTTGGCCCAGATGTGCTACCATCCAGAGACATGAACAAATGACGAAGCGGTAATTCATTCGCGTGAAGCATACAAACACACCATTGCAACGGTCTCTTTAAATAGTTTTCCAGGTATTGAATGACACCTCCCTTCCAACCTGTATTCGTAGCAGTACCATCGCACCCCTCACAGATCACCTCTTCCAAGTTCAACCCTTGATTTTCTAACAAAGATATGATAGAAGAGACGATCCCTTTGGCAGTGCCACGACTTGGCGTCATATGTCCCAAATAAATAGATCCCGGCTCTGTGAGAACTGAAATGTGTTCATGCAAGACTTCTCTGCGGTGGTACCGATCGCCTATTTTCTCGTTTATGAGTGTTTTGTCCTTTCGTCCATCAAGTAGATACTTTTTATTACAATCGTATCAATGTCTTTGCTGGCCTTGGTCCGTGCTTTTGAAACAGCTCTATGAATTTTATTCTTATCAATAACAAGACTTAGATCTTCGGAAGATACCAATCCTACGTCAGCTAAGACCGCCGAAGCGACCGCAGCCGCAGATCGCGTTGATAGTCCATACCGATCACATACCTTAGCTACTGTTGGCAGCGCCAGAGTGTTCCGATTCAACGAAGTAGATGGAGTCTCATTTACAGGCACGTCACTATTCGCAGAAAGCTCTGTTACAGGCGACTGCGGTCGAGGCAGCAACTCGCGCACCGGAACAGGATTGGTTTTTAGTGATGCACTGGGAAAACATGCGTGCTCTGACTCTTTCCGATTCAAATTTTCTTGTCTCTGATGTTTCTTTAAAAGTCTTGCTGTTTCTTTTGTGTCTATACCGCTTATTGCCATTTTTCTATCACTTCTTTGATCCAGTAAAAAGTCTCTTTCAGAAATAGGAACTTTCTTAGGTTTTATGCAGGAACATATGTCAAACGAAGTGCACTTACAAGCAGCAATATCGAAGAGCTTGTTCGACGATTCCTAAAAGCACTTCACTTTGCTTTCGTAACTATCATTTCTTTTATTTTTGGGATATCTTATCAATGACAGGTATTTGTCGAAATATGATTTCAGCAATTGGATAACTCGTACGTTGGAAACGATAGGAATCGAAGCTTTGGTCCAAATCGTATCAAGTTTTCCAGAAACGATTGAAAAAACTTCTGTGTTAGAAGGATCTTTCCCATTCTTCTGTAGTTGTAGTTCATTTTTAGTAAACAAAATGAATGATAACGTCACTTATCACTGGTAACTGGCGATCGTCAAGTTCTTTATATGATCCCAAAATAGCACAAGTAGTCTCACTTCGTCTTGAACCCATTATTATATATAACAAAAACACGTATTTTATCACAAGGAAGTGCAGAGCGACACCTTACAGCAATAAAACCGCAATAGAAATGAGACGAACTGCCTCACAATAGAAGTAGAGAATTTAAGAAAAACAAGTCAAAACATGAATTTTGCGAGTTTGTTCCAAACCAATTCCTAACAGAAAAAATCCTGTCGTTGCCTGCAAATCATAACTTAGGGTTTCACTATCAATGAAATAAAAAATAAAATGGGAATAATGTACATAAAATAGAATAGACGACATTGACTGGAGGGTTATTTAAGTGATAAAAAATTAAAAAAAAAAATGCCGGTAGAACCCTCAAGATATTTTTTTATGTTTTTTTTATTATTTTTACGGTAATCTAAAACTAATAATGCAACTTTTGAGGGGGCTTGAGTAGCGAAAAGTGAAAAAAAAATTTTTCGGGACACCCTAATGAGCATCCTTAAAAATTTAATTAAATGCTTGTTTTCTCACCATCACACCCATTGCCGTCAACATCATCAACAAACTGTAGACTAAAGCCAAGTGCCCTATAGTTCTCTTTTTTAATCTTCTGCGTCAACTTCAGATCTTTCAATTGTATACTCTTGAATTCCTCGGTCTTCATCAGGGTATTGTAGACTTCGTAACCAGATAGTATGTATATGACTCCACTTCCATGGTTCTCGTATGGCGCGCTTACTACTATTTCTGTAAAGTTTAAATTATTTAAATCATTGGGCTTGTATACTTCTTCAGCATAAGCATAATTGTTTAATAATTTTCCTACTACTAGAACGCAAGGCTCTTCTATGTAAGAATGATTATTTTATTTTTTACAAATTACATGCTTTTTTCGTAAATTTAAACTAGACGAGGCTGGAGTTTCCTAGCTTGAGAAGAACACCGAAACAAAATCAGAGGATAACGTTTCTTTTGAAGTCCATACAACCCGCACTGTGCAAATTATATGAGAACTATGTAGGTTTAGACCAGCCGCTCATTACAACTTTTTGTCACCGTGACTTTTTGTCACTTAGTCAAGTGCTATGAAAACTATACTGAGTGCGCTCATTATGGTGACTTGATAAGACGGTGACAAAAAGTTGCAGCGACAGGCAGTACCGGAGTGACGTGACTGTCTCTCGCCCTGTACATTAATAATAATATTCATTACTATGAGAGTCCGCTCACAGGTGACTTTTTGTCACTCAGCCGTAAAGATGGGCGTTTAAACGAAAAGCATATAATAAAACATGTTATTTAAAATAAGCGTATAAGCAGATTAGTTTGACAACCTCGTTGAAGTCCATTACAAAAATGAACGCGATAGACATGTGTCAGTTATAACAAAACGCAACTGAAAATGGCTGCCTTAGCAATAACGTTAGGTATCGGTATCGTCTCAACCGGCAACGGTTATCAATCTGCAAAGTACGAGTAGCTGCAACTCAACGCGCAACTACGAAAACATTAGAAACCGAAACCGATGATAACCAACCGGCAACTGGCAACCATGCCTTCCCTCTCTCACTTAGCCGATAATTATGTGCAAGAAAGAGAGATGCGATTATCGTTTTGTTGGCATGCATTGGTTATCATGGATATCTTAAGGAAATAATATGGTCGTATATACCAATTGCTGGTCTAATGATGAACAGTTTTGATGTGTTTGTCGGTTATCACAGATATTTTTACTAAATAGAAATACTTTTAGAACGAAAGTTATTAAGAAACTGAATATATTACATACCAGTCATTTTGAAGTTGCTGACTAATTTGAAAGTTTGTTGAGTTATTAAAATATAATAGTTTACTTGAATGTGAACTAAACTGAACTAAGTAACTAGCTTGACTCTTCATCACATCATACCTCTTAGCGTATGCATACGTAATATGTGGAAAATGTTGTTGTGATTACATTTTTTTTTGTTATAATTTACTTATTATGTTTAATGTAATGACGTTTTTTCCAACATGTTTCTGTGTGTGTCTGTTTCGAATTATTGAGTGATTTATACTTGTGCCGATGTCGGTTGTCTGCTTTCTTATCGGTTATTTGAAGAACTTGTTAATTGTTTTATGATTTCTGTTTTTGAAGATTTGAGACGATTTATTATTTTCTAATTTTTTTGACTATTCAAATTCTTTAGTTTATAAAAGTTAGGTGCGTAATCGTAGTTGTGTATTAAATTTAAGTGTGTAAATAGACAATGCAAACACAGTTTAATAATAGTTTTTAGTGCTAGATATACTCGTGTAGACATAAACTGACTTGTAAAAATGAATTTAATGACATAAATCGAGTGTCATTCAACTCCCTAAAGCTTAGCTTGTCTTTCATACAATGGTACACTCTATAATCGTTACACCCAGTCTCAATAACGATAGCAATTAAATAATAAAATGTACTTTTTAAGTGGCCGAAATTAGTAAAAACTGTGGAGCTATAGGTTCTTTTGTTACTTTATTATTCTAGTACATAATAAACTCGACTGTCGGCATCATAAATACTAAACTTTTTACGACATCTGTTCTTTTATTCACAAATTGCACGTGTAGACGGTTATTAGTAGGATTCGTGGATTACAAACTAAAAAATACAACAAAATTACTGGTGCAGCAAAAGACGTCAGATGAAAATGACAAAAAACACACTACGAAATAGCGTTTTTTCTTACAGTAGTCTGAAATATTTCTTTTTTCATTTTCTAATATAGTTTTTGTCCTATAATATCAAAATACACGAAGTCCCTTGAGTGTAGTTATATAGAGCTAACACTGTAATAATATGATGATACTAGCTTCTGCCCGCGACTTCAATCGCGTGGGAGGTTTTTCCCGCATAAATCCCGATTCCGTGGGAATGCTGGGATTAAAAGTAGTCTATGTATTATTCCAGTATCTTAACTATCTACTTACCAAATTTCATTGAATTCCGTTCTGTAGTATTTACGTGAAAGAGCAACAAACATACATACATCCTCACAAACTTTCGCATTTATAATAACAGTAGGATTGATTAATTGACCATTTTGTAAATAGTATAATTATGATGATAGTGATTATTAGGTGAAGGTGAGTTAGTGAGCCATGTTAATTTAATCAATCAATGTGAATGTGATGATTTTTAAATGCGCCGCATTTTTTGTATATTTTTTATATAAAAAATGTGCTAGTCCTAAGCCTAGAAGAAAGCTATGAAGGGAAATTACCAGTATCGTTATAATCCCTTTACTCCACTCCTTGTTATATTCATACTGTGGTTATTTTAGCTATCCAGTTGTTGTAATAACTATAGAGATACAACAACTGAATAGTTAGATTAACTGCATTTGTGATACCGTTATTCTAAGTACCGGTTAGATAACGGTTAGCAAAAATAACTAGTAACGCCCATGTCTAGAACGTGATTTGTTACCCAAGAAGTCACCTCAGTGAGCGCATCGTGGGTGACAGCAGGCGACAGTAACAATAAGTCACGGTGACAAAAAGTTGTAATGGGCGGCCGGCCTAGGTGTTTGGTCTTTGTGATTTACAATGACACTTAATTTGCACATGCATATGTGTGTGTATGTGTATCTTACACTTATTTTGTGCTTTTGGTAATATTATTGCTGATAAATGTCACTTTCTCATAAACCTTTACCTCAGGGGGACCTCAAAGTTGTTTTAGCTAAAACAACCTTCTTGTTATAGGGACATGAAAAAAAAATTGGTCAAGTGCGAGTCAGACTTGCCCATGAAGGGTTCCGAAGTAACTAAATGTAAAAAATAGTTTCAGTTCCATGTATAGGAAGCCCCCTTTATTTTAAACATTTTTTAATTTTTATCATAAAATCGGAAATCGATATACAGAATACATCTACCTACCAAGTTTCACATGTATAGTCCTAATAGTTTCGGTTCCATGTATAGGAAGCCCCCTTTATTTTAAACATTTTTTAATTTTTATCATAAAATCGGAAATCGATATACAGAATACATCTACCTACCAAGTTTCACATGTATAGTCCTAATAGTTTCTTTTTCTTGATCTATATAAATGATCTGCCAAAGGTGACTCAACATCAAATGGTGATGTTTGCAGACGACAGTACTGCAATAGTGAAATGTATTGATCGCAATATTTATCAAGATGACATAAATAATACACTATCCGACATAATTAACTGGCTTGATAAAAATAATTTAGTTATTAATTTAAAGAAAACCAAAATAATGCACTTTCACCAAAGAACTGAAGTACCAAAAGTAAATATTAGACATAGTAACTGGGACATTGAAGAAGTTAAAGTAGCAAAATTCTTAGGTTTACTCCTTGATAATCAGCTTAACTGGAAGGCCCACATAGAGGACCTAAGTAAGAAAATAAATAAATCAGCATACGCACTTTTCCAAATTGCAAGAAAAGTTAATATGGATGCGCTACTAGTTGCATATCACGGCCTAGTAGCCGCAATTTTGCGAATCACGGCCTAGTAGCCGCAATTTTGCGATATGGTATTATTTTTGGGGCAATTCTACTGATAAAGATATCGTTTTTAAGGCACAAAAAAGATGCATCAGATCGATGAGTGGTCTGAAAATTGATGATAGCTGTGTACCAATTTTTAAATCGCTGAAAATACTAACCTTACCCTCATTATATATTTTTGAAATTAGTGTTTTCGTCAAAACAAACATGAGGTTCTTCGAAAAAGTGTCAACTTTACGAGATGTAGCGATTCGTAGCCAATACGCAAACTCTTTGAGTAATCAGCGTTGTAAGACAGCCTTAGTGAGAAAGAGCGTCTTAGGCATGGCACCGCGCATTTACAATAAATTACCAGATAATATTAAAAAATTGAATGCTACACAATTCAAAACAAAATTAAAGCTGTTGTTAATTGAAAAATGTTATTATACGATTGATGAATTTTTGAATGATAAACTAATGTAGACTTATGAATATTGACATATTATACCTATCAAATAATTTGTAATTACCTCTCGCATGATTAATATATATTTTTTGTTTATTTTACATGCAACCATATATTTGTACGCCTCTTGGCATAACATAGCGACCTATCTTTAATTTAAGAACTGTATTCACTACCTATGTTACACAAATAAAATTGATTTGATTTGATTTGATTTGATTTGGAATAAAATGGCTGTGACATACGGACGGACGTACAAACAGACAGACAGACAGACAGACGGACAGATATGACGAAACTATAATGGTTCCGTTTTTTGCCATTCGGCTACGGAACCCTAAAAAAGGAGAAACAAACTTTGCTTTTTCTGTATCAATTACTAGCACCTTCGTCTCGAATTCGTCTGTGTGGATTTTGATTTAGAATTTTGAATTATTTCAAAACAATAATGCACCTTACTATCAAAGAAATACGATTTTGAATGGAATACCCTTACATACAAAAAAATTTTACCTACCTATTTATAATATTATTCTAAAAATACTAACCTGGTTTACCATCACCGTCCATGTCTTTTGCAACAATCGCGCTGCCAAACCGACCAAAGTGTGATGTGCCAAAAATTGAACGAAGCCTTTTCGGGTCATTGATTGTTTTCTGAGGGCATAAGAGAACGATATTGAAAAAGTTATTATATTCTATACGGTGTTAGGTAAGAATACAGTTAGTTAAAAATTCCAAAATTGAGGGTTGGATATCTCATGTCTTTGAATTTCTTGTCAAAGTCATAGTCAAAAATATTTTATTTCACATAGACCTACGATTCAAAATCGGTCGTTTTCTATTAGAGAGTAACTGGCAAGAAAATCTATGGTTGTTCCTAGGACAGCCGCCTTGCTAACAATGTTTTCTTCACCAATGAAGACTAAAGTCTGTTACAATTGTTGGTTAGACGGGCATCACAGTCTCATCAGAGAAATAATGAAGAAGAATATCGACCCCAAATAATAAGATAAGAAAAAAAAAATTAGATAAAAAAGATATTAAAAAAATATTTGCTTTTGCCCGCGACTTTATTAGCATGCGAGAGTTTTCTCGCGTAAATCCCGATCCCGTGGGAATTCCAGAATAAAAGGTAGCCTATATGTTATTCTAGAATGTCCTACTTACCAAATTACATTCAGATTCGTTCTGTAGTTTTTACGTGAATGAGACAAACGTCCATAGATCTATATATTTAAACATCCATCTTCACAAACATCGGTATTTAAAATATTAGTAATATTACCTTATCACCACCTGTGTAAATATGTAAGGCTCCACATTCAAAGCATTCATCCTCAGACTGCGCGGGTGCACCCACTAACAATTCATCCAGTTCATCAAAGTTGAGGTCGGCAGAGGTCATCGAGTTACCGAACATAGTGGCGACAGCTTGACTTTGCAGCTCAATGAATTTCCCTCTTCTAGCTTCGGCAGGACTTGAGGCCATTATAGATAGCGGAAAGCTGTTTGTTTTACGATTATGTTTATAAACAAGGAATGCTATCTGAAAACGATAAGAAATCATAGATATACTCTTTAAATCACAACAGAAAAAAAAAATAAGGACTTAAAAACAAATAAAAAATTGGCCAAGTGCGAGTCAGACTCGCCCATGAAGGGTTCCGTAGTAACTAATAATAATATAATATGTGTATATATATTTGACAAAAAAACCTGACAAATTTCTTAAAACTAGCTTATTTACATTTTTTAGAACTACGCTAAATAACTTTGTTTTTCATAGTGTTTGACTGCTATGCGCAAGGTCGTGGGTTCGATTCCCACCTAGGACAAATGTTTGTGTGATGAGCACGGTCATTTGTTCTTTGTCTGGGTGTAATTTATCTATAATATGTATGTATTTAGAAATATATATGAATGTTTATCAGTTGTCTAGTACACATACCACAAGCTCTGCTTAGTTTGGGACTAGATGGCGTTGTGTGGAAAGTTGTGGAATATTATATTATATTATATTATATTATATTATATTATATTATATTATATTATATTATATTATATTATATTATATTATATTATATTATATTATATTATATTATATTATATTATATTATATTATATTTGCGGTTTTATAAAATATACTGTATCTCAAAAACTGCTAACCCGATCTCGTTCAAACCAATTTTGGTTGAAAGTTCACCTTAAGATCTATAGAAATATATTTTCTTTAGATTTTTCACTCCATTATTATAGAAGTTAGAGGGGGGGACACACATTTTACCACTTTGGAAGCTTATATCTTTTAAAGGATTAACTTTACGAAAAAGTGGTTCTAGAAATCTCAGTGTCATTTTTAAAGACCTGTCTATAGATACCACACACGTGTAGGTTTCATGAAAAAAAAAATATTTTCAGTTATAGTTCCATGTATGGAGACCCCCCTTTATTAAAAATATTTTATAATTGTTTTCTTAAAATGGGAAAGCGATTCACAGAATACATCTACCTACCAAGTTTTACATGTATAGTCCTAATAGTTTCGGAATAAAATGGCTGTGATATACGGACGGACGGACAGATAGACAGACAGACAGACGGACAGACATGTGGAAACTATAAGGGTTCCGTTTTTTGCCATTCGGCTACGGAACCCTAATAAAAAAGGTACACGAAATTCAAATTGCGTGTAACGTCACTCAATACAAGACCAGCCAGTACAACAACTAGCGTGACAAGGACGGAAGAACCATTTAAACCAATTTCAAATGAGCGGCCGAACGACGGTTTTTTTTTCGCGAACTAGGTAACAATTTAATTCTAATGCTAATAGATGCTTACAGGTTATATAATATTTAGTTAAATATGTGTATAATTAGATTATAATTAGTGTTTATATAGGGTATTATGGCAAATGAGTAACACGACAAACGAATTATGGTTTAGTGGTGATGGTGTGGTGACTTTAAAAATAATACACAACAAAAAAAAATAACTTCAATATCGTGTAGATATTCATTTTAACACAAGTCTTACTATTTAAGTAACGCCTTTTATTTTTCGGTATTCAACAGGCTGTTGAATACCGAAAAATAAAAGGCAACAGCTTACATAACTATAGACAATCAGTGTCTTGCTCGTTCTATGAAACGGTGTCTACGACACAAATTCTTCATTCATTCGTACTATTATACGAGAGTTCGGAACTTGCTTTTTAAAAAAAAACTATTTTATAACTGGAAACAGAGTTTTATTATATTATTAATTAATATAGAATAGAATTAGCACAGAAATAGGAATTGGATATAGTAGAATTTTAACAGACTTCCGACCCGTACCGAGATTCAGACCGAACTGAGGCTGCAAGCCACGTTCGTTCAAAAATCCAGCTGGATAACCACTGTACGTTGCACAAAAAGTAATTATAAAACATGTAAAATCCTTAGTAAAACACATTTGTTTAACATGAAATCTTTGCTTGATTTATCACAAACAAACGGCAATATATATTTTTTTTTTTACAAAAAATAGAACCGACTTCTACTTATATAAAAACGCTACAAGGGTAAAAATAACTTTAATTTCGGTAGTCGGTGTCTTTAGTTTTGTATTTTCTTTTTTTGACACCGCCTTCCGAAATTAAAGTTATTTTTGCCTTTGTAGTGTTTTTATATAGAAGTCGGTTCTATTGTTAGTAAATTTTTTTTTCACGCTTTTTATTGGGTCGGTTTGTAATTTATCTAGTTACAGAAGCCAAAATGTCAACTACTTATCACCTTTTACAAAATATTGCTTTTCCCGAAGCAGAGCCGTTAATTTTTGAGGAGTTCTCCTAGTACATCACCATCAGCTCTACTTCACCATATGCATTGTGACTGGCATAAAGTGCTTAACATGCATATTCAAGTAATCAAATCGCAATCCACGAAATACTTATTATTGAGTAGTTTCGGTGGCCATCTGGGGTCTTCATCATCAGTTCTACTTCCTCAAATGGTACTTTTCGGAAGCAACTGCTCAAGGTAATATAAGAAATACCCAAAACGCTATAGGTGTGCCTATAATATTTGAAGAGTTTCCTCGATTTCTCCATGATCCCATCATCAGATCTTGATTTCATAACAACGGAACCAACTAGAAAGAATAGCCTTTCAAATGAAAAAAATATTTTTCAAATCGGTCCAGCCGTCTTCGAGTTATGAGGTAACATACATAAAAAAAGAGTTCAAGCCGAACTGGGAACCTCCTCCTTTTTTTGAAGTCGGTTAAAAATAGAACAAAACATAAAACCAAAACATTTAGATCGCCTCACGACGGGCGACGCCCCTGGGATAATACCGCGGAACCCCAGGGCGTCTAGTGAATAAGTCGTTGGTGTGTTATTAAATAAATAAATAAATAGTTTGGAAAAGGCCAATGATAATGTTGATGCATGATATGTCATAACCAGTGATCGGAATAGGTAGAGCTATTTAGGTTCATTGACCGCAACCATTGATGTTAATATGGATATTCCACGGGATTCCGATTAATACTACGGGATTTTATTGAATTTCATGATTTTTGTCAATATGTATAAAAATGGTTTATGTAAGCCAATAAGCGCATAAGCAAGGTTGTAAATTTAACAACTTGTACAACTTCAGAATAAAAATGTTTGAATGATTGTTGTTGAGCGTGCTCCATCTTCGATCACATCATCACTTACCATCAGGTGAGATGGTGGTCAAACGCGGTACTATTATCAATAAAAAAAAATTGTTACGTAAAAAAATATATGTGGTTTAATGAACCAAGTTTATCTATTTATTATACTATCCTTAATCTCGTCCTTCTTATATTTACCCGTCAGAAAGGAGGTGTAATCTTTCATTAGTCCCGAAGGCGAGAATAGTTTTTTTATGATTTTACTACTTAAAAACCAAATCCCAGGACTAGGGGAATATCCATATTTTTCTAACCTATGGCAAGTACATAAAACAGCTCTACCTATTCCGATCTATGGTCATAACATAATTAACCTATAAAGTATCCTCTACTGGGACAGGCCTCCTCTCTGTGAGAGTTTTTTTTTTAAACTTGCTTTTGACCACTAACTCACCTGACGTCAAGCGATGATGTGGTCGAAGATTAAGCACGCTTGCCTAGAAGTAACCTATTCACCCTTGACTTAAAGATTCCCAGGTTAAAGCTATCAGGAAACACAGACTCCGGCAGGGAATTCCACTTCTTAGCTGTATTCCAGTAATCCATACGCAGGTCCATTAGGAGTAGGTGGTTGTCACAATTCTTCGTATTTTTGGCCCTAGGACGTGTTCGTTCCCTAAACCTGTTTACCTTAATCGTTTTGAGAGCAGTGGTGAATGGTGATGATAGGAATTACACCATAATGTGCCTGCCCAGATTTGCATCCACGACCTACTAGACATAAGACCTCCATGAACCATATGTAGGAAGAGTTTTGGTCGAAAGGTGTTGTGTTCAGACGATTCCGTGGACAGATATCCGATACTGTGCGATACACGACGCCGTTACAGACTATTCGTGGGAAATAGTGTTTATGTTATATGTATTAGTTTATTGGTACATAGTAGTTTTATTGTGTAAATATGAAATATGTATTAGTTTATAATCACTTATTACGTGTGTATAGTTTTATATGGACTTTTGGTAGCCTGAAATAAATAAATAAAATAAATAGAGCATGAAACCAATCGGCTACCACTACTCTGGTGCATGACGCGTCTATATTATATTTCATTGTTTATACAAAAGCGGTAATTACTCAAAGATGTTTCGGAACCGAACAAATATTTGATTCAATAACTTACCAGTCCTTCCATATTCTTCTGCAGCATACTAAATGCGTACACGGTTTCATTAGAAAAGAATTTTCCTGCCGTGAGGCCAAAACCTGCAATGAAGCGTATGAAGGTTACAAATTCAATTACGTATAAAAAGATGTCAAAAATTCATAATGAGTCTTTGTATCCCTCCACAGTAGATGTTAAACAAATATTTATATGGTAAACAATAGTACTGCGTTTTCATGAACATTACTAGTAATATGAAAAAAAAAAAAACTAAAAACCCAACTACTTAACGAAAATGCAAGAAACAAGTACAATTTTAATTAAATAAAAGAAGTGAGTGACAAGGAGGCAGGACCCATCCCATTTTTATACTTATATATGCTCCATTTTGTCCCTCCAAATTGTAACGTTTTTAAATTAAAGAAAAATGTGGGCCAACGTTGTGAAAGGGTCGATAATCTTCGCTCTCCAGAACCAGTCGCGATGGAAAGTCAAAAATGTGCAAAGACCACATCAAAGGTCTATAAAATGGCGTTATTATTTCTTGTGCAGAAGTTTCTTGAAGACGTCTATAGATACGAACTTTTGGTCAGTCCAATTAGTACCTACTATTTTAATCTATGTTGTGTTAGTGTATTTTTTCTTCATCAGCACATAACTAGCCTTCGCACTGATAGAAAAAAATATTTATCAACTTACCTATGTTCCAATATCTTGACAAATATGATTTATACGTCCCTTGGTCGGCCAATGATTTAACATCTATAGTGGCATTTGACGCAGGAACGTATGAAAAATCTCCAATCAACGACGTCTTAGCTATTAACAACAGGTCATTTTTCTCGTCAAGTAACGTAGACCAACCCGTTCCACCAGTGAACCTTTCTGAAAAGCAAAATATTAATCAAATTTTTAATTAAGATTGTAGTAAACAGTCCTACAAAATATTGTATTTTTTTTTGTTTCAGCTCAAACAACTCTTAACTGTTTACGATATTCCGTCACTAAAATAAGGGTATGTTTTCAATCCAATTCAATAAATTTTTTCCTACAACAGAGTTTAATGAATATCTATACCTAAATCATCACCTTTTTAGGGTTCCGTAGCCGAATGGCAAAAAACGGAACTCGGAATCGGAACGGAAAAATCTAAAACAAATATAATGCTATAGATATTAATGTAATCTTTCAACCAACATTGGTTTGAACGAGATCAAGTCAGTAGTTTTTGAGATACAGCATATTTTATAAAACCGCAAATATAACTTTGTAATTAATACAAACACTATGAAAAGCAAAGTTATTTGGCGTAATTGTAAAAATTGTAAATAAGCTAGTTTTAAGAAATTTTAAGTTTTTTGTTTTTTTAAATAAATATATTAAATTATATTTATTATAGTTACTATGGAACCCTTCATGGGCGAGTCTGACTCGCACTTGGCCAATTCTTTTATTGATAATGGGCTCGCGTTTGACCACCATCTCACCTGATGGTAAGTAATGATGTGGTCGAAGATGGAGCACGCTTGCCTAGAAGTAACCTATTCACTCTTGACTTAAAGACTCCCAGGTTATAGTGATGGAAACACAGACTCCAGCAGGGAATTCCATTTTCCCAACTATGGATACACTTCCAGTCTAACTGGATACAGCTGAGTATAGTGTCTACATGGAGCGACTTTCTATCAGTTCATTATCAGTCTATCTGACATCTACAAACCTAGTAGTCGGGTAACACAATACCCCTTGACAAGACCAGAGCCAGACTTTCTGGCTACCCATAACCCGTTTCTGAGGCATACATCTCGATGTGTTAAAATGGTCATCATCATCAGACTGGCCTCGAAAAGCGCTGTTTAACCTCGAAGACTGACCTTTAGGCTATTATAATTTAGCCACAAGATCCTCTTTAAGAAAATCTCTAAAAAAAATTTTTTGCAAAAAATAGAACCGACTTCCATATCAAAACACTACAAAGCCAAAAATAACTTTAATTTCGGAAGTCGGTTCTTGTTCTTGGTTTTGGATTTTCTTTATTTTTTCACACCGCCTTCCAAAATTAAAGTTATTTTTGGCTTTGTAGTGTTTTGATATGGAAGTCGGTTCTACTTTTGCAAAACATTTTTTTTCACGCTTTTTAGTGGGTCGGTTTGTAATTTATCTAGTAACAAAAGCCATAATGTCAACAACTTATCACCATTTATTATTTATTGCTTTTCCCGATGCAAAGCCGTTAATTTTTGAGGAGTTCTCCTGGTACTTGACCATCAGGTCTACATCACCATATGTATTATGACGAGCATAAAGTGTTTAACATCCGTACTCAAGTAATCGAATCGCAATCCACGAAACACTTATTATTGAGGAGTTTCAGTGGCCATCTGTGGTCTTTATCATCAGTTCAACTTCCCCAAATGGTACTTTTCGGAAGCAACAGCTCAAGGTACTGTAAAGAAATACCCAAAACGCTATAGGTGTGCCTATAATATTTTAAGAGTTTCCTCGATTTCTCCAGGATCCCATCATCAGATCCTGATTTCGTAACAATGGGACCAACTAGAAAGTATACCCATTCAAACGCAAAATGAATTTTTCAAATCGGTCCAGCCGTCGCCGAGATATGAGGTGACATACATAAAAAAAACAAGTTCAAGACGAATTGAGAACCTCCTTTTTTTGAAGTCGGTTATTTAAAGTTGTCAAGAACTTAGGCCCGTATTACAGAACGAAACTCGAGCACTGATCTCTGTTTAAAACTAGTTTTGAGTCGAGATTTAATTTTAGAATGTTCCTCAAGTATAGATTCATCGATCATAGTTCAGCCGGGTACGGCTTTATTCTAGATCGTTACTCAGTTGTAGATTCATCACCCAAGTATGGTCGACACCACGCTCAAGCAGAGATTTCCTTGTCAGTTAACTATTTGCTTTTCAGTTTATTATTTGACATAAAAATGGTGATTTTTGGCGAATGATGATGAAATCACATTTTATTTTGCTAATTGGTTACAAATAACTTTTTTACACGTAATTTTTTGCCATTTTAAGTTACTAGATGAATCCCGTGTTTTCTAACTTAAACAGATTATAACAATGATTTTTTCTTCGATGATTTGAACAGAAAAACAGAACTTCAGCGTTCCATGTGAAGGGCCCATACAATTTTGCTAATAATTATTTTAAGAAATGGTATAGATTTTCACAAGATGAAGATTATTGACAATTTGTAATACTGCCATCTATTGACCAAGAATTGGTAAAACATATGCATTTCTGTTTTGTTTTAACTATAACTTTGTTTCCTTTTAATATTTTTATTGATCGTTGTTTCCAAGCCATTATTTATTTGAATATTACTTATTATATGATTAATGAGCAATTCAAAACAACACTGTCACACTCACAGACATTATTTAGGATCCACTCCGTTCCACGAACAAGTTACTTTTGCTATGTTTTTATATGTTAGAAAATATTGCCTTAACACCTTTTACCTTCAAGAATTTGCTTTTACAAATTCTTAAAAAATTATTTCCATAGTGAAACCGTGCAATACATATTTTTTATTCTTAAAAATTTGGTATTAAAGTAAATTGAATTATTTACGATCATTCATAGATCGGAACAGCGGAGACGAAGAAAATAAAACGTAAACGAAAACAGACTGATGCATAGACAATTAGATATTCTCTGCTTGAGGCTCGATTTGAATCTGAGTGTAGTTTTATTACCATTCTGGAATAAGACCAATGCTCAAGTGCAGATTCTATATTTAAACTGAGATCGGGCGAATTAAGCTCAAACTGGACTTGAGGAACGTTCTGTAATACGGACCTTAGGGTGTATAATCCTTTAAGAAACTACTTATCTTGTTTGTTAAAAGATTACAGAATAATGCAAATCAGTGTCAACTACCAGCGATCCTGTCAATGTGACGACCTGAAAAACTGACTACTCAGTCTTTTGTTGGAGAAAATATTAGTATAATCAGCGATAGGCAGCATCTATCTGGAAACGTTACTTAAATGAATATTTTTGGCGTATTTGTCAGGCCGGCTGATTGGCGTACGAAACTCTTAATTTTATTATCAGTCTCGTCACTCAGACTTCGTAAAAAACTCTAGATAATATAAAGATTGGATTAGAGACTAGCGTTGATCTGCCAGCAGCAGGCCTCTGCCGAGGGTAGGGAGCGCTTTTTAGCTCCCTATACGTCTAAGAGAGAGTGGAACACTACGCGCTTCCATCTCGATTCCTCCATCTCTGAATCCTGTTTATAGGGGCTCGAAGAGGGAGTTATCCGCTCTCAACCGTAACGCCTCGTGTGCCTGGTGATGTCACTATGTATAGTTCAAATACTCACCAACAGACAATTGGGGTCTTATCTGTTTAAAACCCTTTTTCCTTGTACTGTATTTGATGTAATACTCTAAAAGCCCTTGATAGCGAGTTGTGTCCTCGTCTACTATGAAGCACGTCCCGAAAGAATCCACTTCGGAAACTTTATTGTAATATTTATCAGTTGTATTCACGCTTGCCGGCCATAAAGGCGCACAGGTCTGTGAAGTAAAAAACATCAATCAATCAATATGTATAATGTCCTTAATATGTCCTTTTAATTTCTTTTTATAGTGTAAGATTTCGATACAATGTTAAAATTGTTAATCTACTTCAAAAAAGGAGGTTCTGAATTCGACCAGTATGTATGTATGTTTGTATATCCGCGATTGTCTAAGAAACTAGTGATCCGATTGCCATCGCGTTTGCAGCATGCTTGTTTCAGCTGGCTGAAGTCGGTGCCTAGCGAATGAATAGTTTTGATAGGCAAAGTACGCCGGATTCAAACCTATTCATTTATATTGGCACCGACTTCAGCCATGTGATTATATACCTAGACCTTAATTTAAACGGAATTAGACATCCAATAATCCATGTTTAAGGTTATATTTCTCTTTGTAGTGCAAGTCTTTTAGGAAGTTTTGATGTCGGTTACATTTTTTGTAAAAAAGTTTTTTTTTTGTGAAATAAATTAAATGAAAAAATGGAATGAAATATTTTCTTGTATAATTTCTTTTTATTTACATGGAGCGCCGCCTTTTCTGACCTCTAAAGTCACGCAGTCACTCATTAGTGTGTTATTATAATAGTGGTAAGTATGATACCGGATTTTTTGTGTTCAGAATACCTTTATGTAAATTTTTCTCGAGGTTAAAAATGTTTTCCTCCTCTGTCTATCAGACTCTAACTGACTAATACTACCCCATCTTCGCTCGTACACTTACATCGGGGGCTGCGGTAACACTTTAGTATTTTTAAGAATCATGCCCCACACACAACACACACACATACACATACACCTGCACTATACACATGTACACACACATACACCTACACCACACACATACACACATACACACGCCACGCGCGCATGCACACACGTTTCTATAATTGTATGGTTTTATGAATATTTATAAATATTTTATCCTGTAAAAATGTAAATAAGTAACAAAAATGGGAGAAGACACTGACTCCTGTAACACAGGTTATTACCTAGCTTAGGAGTGAATGCTTCGACATCGACAGCTAATATAACAATTTTTATGACAATAAACGAATTAAACAAAAAAAAATTCTTTAAAATGGACCGAGACTGGTGCAAGCCGGTCCACGTCTGTGGACTCCATCTGGTCAAGCGGAGTGAGTGTTTTACTCCCCCTTTTTTCTGGTGGGAAAATCATCTAATGACTCCTCCCGTTCTGGGTAGAGCTTAAGGGAGTGTCAGACTTCTACTGAGTAAAAACCTACTCTGTTCTTTCAATTGCCCTTACGTCTTTTTTTTTTTTAACGTGGTAAAATTATCAAATAAGTCCTCCCACTCCGGGCAGGGTGGGAGGGACTGTCAGACTTTTACTGACTAAAATCCACGGTGTTCCTTCAATAACCCTTTACAAACCGGGGCCACGGTAACGGGATGAGTCCCACGACCCCGGTGGGCTTCGGCCCTCTGCAGAGGGGGCCTCGTCATGTTGCTGACGCTCTTTGAGGCGCGCGTGGAACACGACGCGCCGTCGACCCGGGCATGGTCCATGGTCGGACCGCGAGTTGCCCTTTACTCGCTGTCCGCATGCCCGCGCCTACGGTGGCCGGAGATCGTCGGCCGACGTCCGACGCCATGGGCGTCTACCACTGCGGCTGGGCTGGAGGGAGGACGCCATCCTCTCCCTCACGCGGCCCGCCTCCTCCTTCGGAAGCATGACTGCTTCGCAGAAGGAGGTGACCGCTTACCACTCCCTCTCGCCCTGCAGCATGGCCTCGATCAAGGCCGGGCGCGAGAGGTCTCCGCCTATTGTCGCCGTGAGGACACGTCGGTGCTCTGCCCAAGCTGGGCAGTCCTGCACCATGTGCTCGACTGTGTCCTCAGGGCGACCCTCGCAGTGGTGACACCCAGGCGTCTCTTCCTTACCCATCAGACACAGGTACCTCCCGAAACTTCCGTGTCCGGTGAGGACCTGCGTCATGCGGTAGGTCAGGACGCCGTGACGCCGATCTAGCCACTCCTCAAAGAGGGGTCTTACCGCCGCAATTGCGGCGTGCCCGGCCGTCGGTTGCGACAGTCGTTCCCTCCATACTGCCCTGAGATCGCGCCGGAGCTCTTCCCGCCGCGCCTCGACTTCTCGAGGCAGCGGGGATACGCCCCGGCGCTGCGCCTCCACGCGCCATTCATAGACGCGCTGGAGGGCAGTCGCCTCCAGATCCCAGGGCAGCAATCCGGCAAGGAGGTTGGCCGATTCGCCGGCGATCGTGCGGTATCCCCGGATCATTCGGATAGCCATGACCCTCTGGCATGCGACCAACTTTCGTGGTCGCGTCCGGATGCACAGGGCCCACACTGGGGACCCGTAGAGGGCCATGGACCGCATGACGCCGGCGTACAGCCTTCGACAGGAGGCGTTTGGCCCGCTGAGATTAGGCAGGAGTCGCCTGAAGGCGGCTGCTGCCCGGTTCAGCTTTGGGGCCAAACTCAGGAAGTGCTCCCCGAAGTTCCACCGGCTGTCGAGGACGAGTCCCAGGTACTTCATCGTCCTCCCGACGCCGATGCGAACCCCCTCCACCGTTATGTGGGACTCGGACCGTGGCGCGTTCCGACCTCCATGAAAGCACATGGCCTCGGTCTTGTGCAGCGCCACGTCGAGTCCCAACTGCCGGACCCTATGAACGACTGTCGCAACCGCTTGCGTCGCCAGGTCGGCCGCCGCCTGGTGTGACTCTCCCTGCGCCAGGACGAGCGTGTCGTCAGCGTAACATACTACGCTGACGCCGTCAGGGAGGTCGCCGCGCAGCACCCAGTCGTATCCGATGTTCCACAGGGGCGGCCCCAAGACCGATCCCTGTGGGACACCGCACGATATCTCTCGCCGGTTCCACTCTCCCCGGTGACCGGGGTAGATGACGGCTCTGTCCGTCAGGTAGTCCTCGACTATGCGACGGAGGTAGGTCGGCACCCGGTGATACCGGAGTGCCTCCCTGATGCAACTTCAGGGCAGGGTGTTAAAGGCGTTGGTGATGTCCAAAGACACCGCCAAGACGACCCTGCCCCGGGATACCGCGTCCCCCGTCGTGAGGGCTCTCACGCGCATTGGGGTAATTTAATTTGACTCCCCATACATTCTACAAGACACCACACAACACCACGCTAAACCACTCCATTTCACGCTACAACAGGCCACACCATACAACGCTATGCCTCACCACACCACGCCACACCACTCCACACCACAATACACACCGGTCCACATCTCATCACATCAAACCACCCTACATCTTACACACACGCCATAAACAACATAGCAAACTAAGATAAGATGTAATGTAACCTTGTAATATAACTATACTATCTATAAATATATATATATTTTTTAAGTATAATAATGTAGTTGCTAAGATATGGAAGAGCGGAGTCTCTCAACACAGGCATTGTTTGCCTAAAAGGAGGCTCCAAACACAAATCATTGTACATGAAGTTCTTGGTGTAAATAAAATATATTTTCATTTTCATGCGATTTCTCAGAGAGGCGCGCGTGGAGTGCATTAGCAAGCCAGCAGGCACATCACAAATATATTGGACCAACTGCCTTATGTGTTTTCAGAAGGATGGAGGGACCATGTTTTGTGATGGATAATTATAATCAATCGTTTACGGGCTGATTTCGGTTGGCTTTGCCTTACTTTGCCAGTTTTTTTATTTGTGTAGCCTCGCTATTCGACTTATGAATTTATTAACTTTTCCCGGGTGTTGCATGTGGCGGCCTTAATTATCATTATTAAAGCATCCGACCAGTAGTAATAAGTAAACTTACAAACTAAGCGTGTGAACCTCCTGTAGGGTACGGACCACGGTTTAGGGCGCCACTGGGGGAGGGCACTTACAAACACAAAATGTGGAACTGAAAACTTAAAAAAAAAGGTTTATTTAAAGCTTTTTACTGGGTCGGTTTGTAATTTATCTAGTTACAAAAGCCAAAATGTCAACTACTTATTACATTTTACAAAATATTCTGTTTTTGCCGATGCAAAGTCGTAAATTTTTGAGTTTTCCTGGTACTTCACCATCAGCTCTACTTCACCCAATGCATTGTGACGAGCATAAAGTGATTAACATCCATATATTCGCGAGTCGCAATTCACGAAATACTTATTATTGAGTAGTTTCGGTGGCCATCTGTGGTCTTCATCATCAGTTCCTTTTCCCAAAATGGTGCTTTTCGAGAGCAACTGCACAAGGTACTATAAAAAATACACAAAACGCCATAGGTGTGCTTATAATATTTGAAGAGTTCCCTTGATTTATCCATGATTCCATCATCAAATCCTAACGTGATGACAATGAGACCAACTAGAAAGTATACCCTATCAAACTAAACAAGAATTTTCCAAATCGGTCGAGCCGTCTTCGAGTTATGAGGTAACATACATAAAAAAAAAGTTCAAGTCGAACTGAGAAACTCCTCCTTTTTTTTGAGGTAGGTTAAAAATGTGGCCTGTTTGCTCCCAGTAGTGGAGTGACTGAAGGACAAAAATTATCAAAAATCGAAAAAAAAACCATACTTACAAAGAAGTATGTACTCGAAACGACTATCGAAGAACCCAAGTGAAACCGCTGTTCAGGAAATTTCTCTGAAAAATATTAAATTAAGAATGAATGATAACATTTGCTTGAATTAATTTCTTCTATCATCCCTATTCTACTTTAAATAAATGTGAAAATCAAGATCTTTGTTGATAAATAACAGTAAAACTGGTAGAAAAGTTGCACAGGTAACCCATTTCCTAGATAAGGATAGTATACAGACGCCAGCACATGAAGCTACCCGAAACTGTCAAATTTTCCCAATCAACCTTGAACCTAATTTCTTATACAATAAAGTTGAAAATCTGTTAAAGAAATTTGATGTGTTTCTTGATGTGCTGGCGTCTGTACATTAAATTATTACTTTTAGTAGTATAATAATATCGTAACTGAGAGATGAATTGCTTGTTAATTTTTTTTTATATTATATATATATCATTTACCTATGACGTATGACGGCGTAGGTAATTGTAAGTAGAAGGATATTATGTCATAGTTTAGAATGAAAGAGTTAGTCAGGGTGACTCACAAGTTTATAATAAAAATCGAAAAATTTTGTCTAAATAAATTAATAGTTTAAAAATCACTAGAAAAACACGCTTATATAAATGCAACGTAAAAACAAAAAAATTGTTCGCGCTTTTCTTTTTTTTTTGTAGTCTCCGTTTTCTTTGTGTTACTGTTTCTTTTTTGTAGTTTTTGCCATATTATTCCCACGAGTAGTGAACAATTAAACGGTCCATCACCCCAGAGGATTTGAAAGTGACATCTATAAAAAAATAAATCTTTGATTATGCGGTAATTCAAAAAGGTTAAGAAAACCGATAACGGTTTTTCTTTAGGTTTGTTATAACCTTGAAACCTGATCGTGTTCAAAGTCCATTACGTGGCTTTTCTCACAAGTACAAACACGACATTCCATCATGGAATGCCAGTGCCTATCCTCCGGCTTCATCATCAGACCTTGAAACCTAATCGTGGTCAAAGATCATTACAAGACTTTTCTAAGAAATCCAAAACAGCTATGATACGATTTGCCATCATTAAGTTCCAGTTCATATCTTCCGGCTCCATCATCAGATCAGTTCGACGGTACCATATTATTGTATTGTCATCAAAACCACATACAGCATGTGTTTATCACCGAATAAATGGTTTTCAATTTCAATCACCTGTTTAGCCTTTTTCCAATGTTGGAGTCAGCTTTACGTGTAACCCAATGCAGCTGTGTATTAGTGTTTTACATAGAGCGACTGTTTATCTAAGTTCCAGAACCCAGTAGGGGAAACCCGATACCCCTTGTCTACCAGTGTCAGATTTACTGGTCTTCTGACTACCAGTAACGACTGTCTAAGATGTCCAAATGACATCCTCACGGTTTAATGTGCTTTCCGAGGCACAAGGGTATACACCACCAACTTCCAAATTCCGGAGTACTACTGAGAAATTATTTACAGAAAAACCCAAAAGCACGTTTTTCCTGACCCTTTTTTTTCTGGATGGGAAAATCATCGAATGACTTCTTCCGCTCTGGGTTAAGTGGAAGGGTATGTCAGACTTCTACTGACTAAAACCCCACCCTGTTCCTTCGGCTGCCCTAAAGTTCCGGGGCCGCGGTATCTCGATAGAACTTTCCCGCAAACCCCAGCAGGCAATGGCCATATGAGACTCCGTCCCTGGTGTTGACAGTTCTTTGAGGTGCGCGTGGAACACGACGCGCCGCCGAACCGGGCCTGGTCCTTACCGGACGGTGAGCGACGTTTTTCCCGGACGGGAATCGAACTCGTGACCTCGTGCTCAGTATTCGCGCTTGCAATCACTTGACCAACGAGGCAGTTAATAAAGATAATATTATAATTAAAGAAGCAAATTAAGTTATTCTTACCAATATTATATTCAGAATCGTCAAGGTCGATGTACTGTTCTCCACATGAAATTTCTTTCATAACATCAGCTCTATCAATTTCACAGTTGAATACTTTACCTATTTGGTTCGCCTTTGGGGCACCAACAACTGTCAAAAAAAATGTTCTGGATCAAGGAATGGAGCTTGGTCAGGCGATATTTTTTTCGCATCTGGTGTATGTGCAAGTGAATTCAAATGTTTGTAAACACTCACAAGATACAGGAGATATTCCTATGATGCGGCAATGTTTAACAAAATACAAAAAGAAAACCTATTTACAGAATGAATATCATAAAAGAGGTAGAAAGAAACTACATGGCGCCAAAACGATTAAAAGGTTGTGATGATGACAGCGTGTAGATTCTGTCTACCCAAATAGTAAATAGAATGGTTATGCATTATTGAAATGTCACGCAGTCGATTGGAACATTCTGCAAAATTATATTTATATACTTAATACTTTAAGTACATAGTCGGACTTAAAGACATATTCTCCCAGTCTATCTAAATAGTTAATATGAGCTTTGTTTATTTGGTTTTTTATGGAAATATTTGTATGCCATATTATTATTATGGCAAGATATGTTGGACATGCTGGATATGTAAATGAATACCTATTGTACTAAATTCAGGTAAATAAATATTTTTATTAGATAGTGAAGAGTGAATTTGTCCGATCCAGCCGAGGCTGCGGAATTATTAGAAAGAGTTACCACGGCCTTGGTACACGAAGGAAAAATGATGGAACATTTTAGATGGATGGATGAATTTTAGTCAGTTTCTGGGCAACCTGGGCGAAGTGGGAGGCAGTCATTGGATGATCCTTAACAATAAAAGCCTGTACCTAGCCACCCTTTTTCAGGTACGAAAGTGCGCTAAGTGTATAGTCGTGGGCTCCTAGTCACGGATAATCACACAACACACTTCAAAACTCCAGGCTACTATTTAAAAATTTCTCATAGAAAAGCCCAGTAAAGCTTTGGTTTCCTAGGATAGCGGTGCCGTCATATAGCGGCCGTAATATAACGGTGAATGACGTCACTAGAACGTTGTCTATGTAAACAAAATGGCGTGGTTTCCTAGAGAGCGGTAACTGACACCGTAACGTCAAAAAGCGGTGGCGCCATTTGCATGACGGCCGTCTTGTCGTGTCAGATGGTTTTGTGAACGTTTCATTGATAGCGATGAAGCAGTGTGTTAAAACGGTTGTGGAACTTTCCACATGTCGTCACCGTAAAGACGGCCACCTTTTTGCGTCCGTAATATTACGGCCGCTGTATGACGGCACCGCTTTCCTAGGAAACCAAAGCTTTACAGTTATTGCTCAACTTCTGATCGAACCCGAGATTTTTTTTTTTTCAATTACTCAGCAATCGCAGTTGCGACTACTATTAATGTGGCAGTCAAAAATAAATGAAAAATACAAAAGTTCCTTACTTAGAGTTTTCATGTCATTTCTATAACCCATAGCAAATCCGAAGTCTGAGTTGTTTTCAGCCCCTAATCCTTGGACTATTACGCTTGACGGTACGTGGAAGAACATTGCAGTTGCGTATTGCAATGCTTGAACTACAGTTAAAACAGCCAACATTTTGCTATCTGTAATAAAAATATATCAAAAATTATTTATTGGACTGTGTATTCAGCAGTCATTTTAACGATAGTTTGATGTCACGCTTGGTATAGTAGTTGACCGATCGATTATTACGCTGCGTGTCACGGGTTCTATTCTCGCGGCGGAGCATATGTTTGTATTCCCTACGAGTATCGGGTTTGGATGTATGTAAAAAGCATCCACGATAAAGGAGAAATTCTTAACATTGGAAAATGTTTTTTTATTATTTATTTAAACTTTATATACAATAGTGGTACATGGGCGGACTTAATTTTAATACCTTAATTTTAATTGAAATGTTTTTTTTTTTAATTTTTATCCTACAAATAGGAAATTTCAGTAATTAGTTAAACTACCAAGTACATAATACATTTTCTTACATATCTTATTACTAGCCTGTAATTAGTTCCCTACGTATGAAAAATAACAAAAATCCGGAGGGAATTTCCGCGCTTTCAGAATAAATTAAATTAAAGTAAATTTAATTTTACAAGCGATCTAATTCTGTTGTATCCTATAACTAATTCATACCTACTTAACACAATACCTATTTAATAATAATAATATTTTTTGATACGAATTATTTGATCTAATAATAATTATAACAATACATACATATGTACTACAAAATAATACACAACAAGAAAAAAAAACAAACATCACTTTCAAACATACAAATCTTATTTTGGTGTGCATACTTGGTACCTTCTTCAACAAAATTTGCTTATTTTGTTTTTGATTCATATTAATTGTATTTTTACTCAAACTTGGTATTTGTTTGAATATAAAAACAATAAGATAGTTGATTAATAGGTTTTCAAAAATCCTGAAATCTCTCGTAGTTGTTTAAGGTTACGCAATACACGCTGCAGTTTCAAACGAATTATAGGTAATGTTTACCTAATAGCAGAGAGCCTTGACCAACACCGTATGAGGCAACTGAAGCAAAGGCTCGATCAGAAGGCTGTATATCTGATCGCTGGTGCTATTGTTAAGAGATTCCTGTGCCCTGATACTGTGCTTCCATTTCTAGTGTGAATTTGTCACTACAAATTCACACTATATATTTATTTCACTATATATTTTATTCACTATATGTATTTTTTTTAATATTCATTAAAAACACACTTGTTTTTAAGGAATATTAAAAAAAATACTAGCTTATTCCAGTGAGTCCAGCCGCGTGGTAGTCGTAAATTATCCCAAGCGTATATAATCTAGGAATGAAAGGTATCCTAGGCACTAGTCTAAGATGAGATCTACCCCGTATGTTGTTGTTGTTGGTCCAACAAGACAGGTAACGAAAATACAGACAGACAAATTAACTGATTTTATTTCACATGAATAACTTAGTTTTATGTATTTAATAAGTTTTCAAGTGGCGAGAGAGATATATTGACCCTTACATTTGGCTCACTACTAAACATAACAAAAATCTAGTGAAACGGCTCTCATTATCTATTCTTATTAAGTATGTCTTAGATTATAATTTTGAACATCAAAAATTCATTGTAATTCGAGCAATGTAAATTTCTTCTTGTTTTTACCGCACATCTCCGAAATTACTGAAAATATTTTATAATTAATTTCAATACGCGGACAGTATGTAACGTGGCTGGTGCGGAAGCTTCGTCATATTATTTTAATTTGTTTCTCAAAATATAATCTTAACCACCTGTGAATAATTTTTATAATATAAGATTTCACTGACATGGTTACTAACAGTATCCTAATAATTTAAAACAGGATATTTGAATGTTGAAATATCGGAAACTCGAAACTAAACTAAGAAATATATATCGCAAATATCCCATTTTAAGTTGTAATGCAAATGTTTGTAATAATTTGATTTCTTTGTGCAAATTTTCTACTTTTGCTTTGACTAAACAGCTAAACACATAGACATTTTAATTAAATCAATTGGAACTTTTGTTAGATACTTACTACAAACAGAATTTATTGTCCGCTAAAATGCAAACATTGTTATAAATTTAAAATATATCCATCATTAATCGTCAACGAGAAATGTGAATAAAATATATTTAACATAGAATTGCCTTACTATTTTTATGCTATTTAGATTAAAGTTATAAGTAATAACGCACAAAATACACTTACCATCCATATTTCCCTCCTATCATTAGATAACACTACTTTGTTTATTAATTAATCTATAATTAAACACAACCACTACACTATTATATTCATTTTATTACTTAACATAACATTATTTGCCACGTTTATTCATAACGAACTGTTCAGGAAAACATTATTATAGCAAATGCTTCGTATAAACAGGCAAATCCTGCGAAGATGCAATTATGTTACGGGTAAAGTTAATACTTGTTTAAATATTATATTTCCTGTTCCTATTTAGTTTATACAGGAGGAGCTCGTGACTGTAGTATAAGCTGCACGGACCATTTTTAGGGTTCCGTAGCCGAATGGCAAAAACGGAACCCTTATAGTTTCTTCATGTCTGTCTGTCTGTCTGCACGTCCGTCCGTATGTCACAGCCATTTTATTCCGAAACTATTAGGACTATACACATGAAACCTGTAGATGTATTCTGTGAACCGCTTTCCGATTTTAAGAAAAAAATATATTTAAAATTATGGGGTCTGAATCTGAACTGAAAAAACTGAATCTTAAAATATATTTTTTTCATGAAACCTAAGCATGTGTAGTATTTATATTCTAAAACTACTTTTTCATAAAGTCAATCGTTTAAAAGATATACGCTTCCAAAGTGGTAAAATATATCCCCCGCCTCTAACTTCTATAATAATGGAGGGAAAAATCTAAAAAAAATATATGTTGTAGATCTTAATATAAACTTTCAATTAAAATTAGATTAATTTTTTTAGTTAATTTTTTGAACGAGATCGGGTCAGCAGTTTTTGAGATATAGCATATTTAACTTTGTAATTCATACAAACACTATGAAAAACAAAGTTATTTGGCGTAGTTACTACGGAACCCTTAATGGGCCTTCGAGAGTCCTCCGGTGTTATTTGTACATATTTGACAGTTAGACAGTTATGGGTAGTCCAAAGCCAGACAATCTCACACTGGTCTTGTTAAGGGGTATGGTGCTTGGAGTTCAGATACACTAATACTCAGTTGTATCCTGTTAGATTGGAAGTTTAGCCGACTCCACAAAAATTGGGAAACTATCCTATAGCCGACCCTAAACGGCTAAACTAAATAATCACTCTCATCTGCTTTAGTGTGTGTGAGTGATTATTTATACAGAACTTTATCGATGTGATTAAGTTGGTTCCGTTAAGTATTACGTATTTATAAAAACTAAACAATCGTACTTGTGGGTAAAGGGTTCCATAGACTTATATACTTATATATAGGAGTTTAGTTTTTTGTTAATAGACCAACATGAAATACATAATCCTATATTACTATTATTATATCCTATACTATATACTATAATATGATACGAGATATCAACGAGATAGAATAATCAATAATTTATTGAACATAAAAATATTACGTCTTTCAAGTAAAGCCCCTGACTCCTATGCTATACATTAATACACATTTCAATTTTTATGTAATAAATTACATATAAAAAGTAACATTAGAAGGTTTAGAGAATAACAGAAATAATAGCGAAACGTGTGTGTGTAAGTTTGAGTATATGTGCGTAATTGGGTGTGCGCGTGTGCAAGTTTGAGTGTATGTGCGTAATTGGGTGTGTGTGTTAACATGAGTGAGTGTTTTGAATAGCTTAATTTACTGTACTGATGAAGTTAATTTTTCAGTATCGTCATAGCTCAAAGACTGAAGCCATGGTTTCAAAATTTGTTTGACCGTATGTAACGTAAGCTTATAAATTGGAATAGTTTTATTTGCTCTATTGTAGATCCTAGAACTTAATGCCCAAAAGTGTCTAGACGCAACATGACAAACGGGAAACCCAGTTGTAGTGGTGGTTAGGTAACTTTTAAAAATACCCAAAGCCAAACCACGTATTCCCATGTGCGTCATTTTGGCCACCAGTCTAGGGATTGAAACGATATTGAAAGCTTTAGTGAGGTCTTAAAATATTTTTAATATATAAAATGTTATATAAAATAAATTAACTAAAAATAAAAAAAAACAATATGATTATGTCTATAATATACCCGAGAACAGTATGGTAGAGAGGTGTTAATCATAATCGCATTAAGGAAAAAACCCTTCGTTTAACCTATTGCCATTATTCCAGACAGTGTTAAATAATTCATATTACACATAAACACCTGTGACTTACCTTTACCTCGAATTTTTTTAAGATCTTGTATATAATTGTCACCTATGTTTACGAATAAATGATTCTGATTCTGATTCTGGATCTCGAAGTATATTTTTGACGTAACGTTATTCATTAATATTTCCATACATATAAATAACTAACCAGAACAGGAAAAAAATGTTGCTAACATAAGCGATACGCCATATTAGAAACCGTTACTACGTTGAGGATAAATCAATTAATTGATTCTAGTGCATGTTCAGGCATTAACTTTTTTTGGTGGGATACTCATCAAATGACTCACACTCTGACTTCTACTGAATAATCTCACCCTGCTGCTTCAGTTGCCCTCGCCTTCCATATTCTAACGAAATATTGTTAGAATATTATATGAGCGCAATTAATACATTAGCTAAGTACTAACTTAAATTACACTGTTGTTCTGTTGTTGTTGTGTGTTATTACTGGGGGTCTTTAAGTCAATAGTGAATAGGTTACTTCTTGGTGCGCGTGCTTTATAGCCTGGCTCATCAGCGAACTGTTGCTTGCCTGTCGGTTTTCTACAGATTGTACTTCGGGAAGTGGGCGCAGGAGCTCCATGACCTGATTCCTCCATCTCCCTTTCACTACCGGTCTACCAGACGCACGGCTGGATACAACCCACACTTGGTTGATATACCGTCTTGTTGTACCAAGTGCTTCTCCTCCACATTTATTGTGTGCACAGCCAAGCTGTGGAATTCTCTGCCGGCTTCTGTGTTTCCTGCCACTGATGACCTTAAAGGAGCCTTTAAATCACGAGTAAATAGGCATCTTCTGGGCTCGCTCGTCCAATCTTAGACCCCATCTATCGTTTACCATCAGGCGAGATCGAGGTCAAGAGTGGGTTCATCAGTAATAAAAAACAAATGGTGCTCAAATGCGAGCCTATATTCCTCCAGAAAATGCTCACAATAAGGCTTTGGATAGTACTTTGGACTTATAAGTAACATACGTTAAAAATTAAAATATGATTAAATTTTTTCAACCGACGACAAAAAGAGGAGGTTATCAATTCGACGCGTATATATATATATTTTTTTTTTTTTATGTGTGATCATCGAGTACTCGAAGACGGCTGAACCGATTTGGAAAATTCTTTTTTTGTTCGAATGGGTATACTTCGAAATTGGTACCACTATCACCAAAGTCAGGATCTGATGATGGGATCCTGGAGAAATCGAGAGAACTCTTCAAATATTATAGGCACACCTATGGCGTTTTGGGTATTTCTTATAGTAACTTATGCAGTTGCTCTCAAAAAGTACCATTTGGGGAAGTGGAACTGATGATGAAGACCACAGATGGCCGCCGAAACTACTCAATAATAAGTATTAAGTGGATTGCGATTCGATTACTTGAATATGGATGTTAAGCACTTTATGCTCGTCACAATGCATATGGTGATGTAGAGCTGATGGTGAAGTACCAGGAGAACTCCTCAACAATTAACGGCCCAGCATTGGGAAAAGCAATATTATGTAAAAGGTTATAAGTAGTTGACATTTAGGCTCTTGAAACTAGGTAAATTAAAAATCATCCAACTAAAAAGAGTGAAAAAAAAACTTTTTAACAAAAAATTAAACCGACTCCCAAAAAACACTGCAAAGTGAAAAATAACTTTAATTTCGGAAGTCGGTGCCAAAAACGAAAAAACAAAACTAAAGACACCGACTACCGAAATTAAAGTTATTTTTCACTTTGCAGTGTTTTTTGGGAGTCGGTTTAATTTTTTGTTAAAAAGTTTTTAGTCCATTCTGAATGATGTGATAAAAATAACCAGAAAGTTGATAACATAAGTTGATAAGTTTTATTTCATTATTGGTTCTGTTTTTAAGTGTGTAACTACGTATCTTAAGTTTTATTTCATTGGATTAATTTCGTATAAACTTACGGAACAGTGTAAGCTTCTATTTAATCAGTTCTGTTTTTATGTGTGTAACTACGTATCTACCGAAAAGTTAATTGTGGTTTATGATGTTAAGTTTGATTTGACCGTGACTTCATATGTAACGTGGAAAAACTTGAATTATTAAATATGTAGCTAGTAATGTGTGGAGAGGAGTTCAAAATCAAAAAAGTATGATTTTTTTTTACTATATATGTTTTTTATCACCAATAATAAATTGTTATCCTTATTGGAGATAAAATAAATATATATACTACATATAAAACATAATGATACTAAAAATCAATAAAATTTATTTACGTTACGCATCCATGTTCGGGCTCCCAATTCAACCGGTTCAGGGTATTCAGAATTTCAGACACACGTTCGTACAGGCATTGGAACTCATTAAAAATTGGCCAAATGCGAGTCAGACTCGCCCATGAAGGGTTCCGTAGTAATTATAATAATATAATTTAATATGCATATTTATTTGACGAATAAAAAAAAAACCTTAAAAATTTCTTAAAACTAGCTAATTTACATTTTAACAACTACGCTAAATAACTTTGTTATTCAAAGTGTTTGTATGAATTACAAAGTTATATTGGCGGTTTTAGAAAATATGCTGTATCTCAAAAACTGCTGACCCGATTTCGTTCAAACCAATTTCGGTTGAAAGTTTACATTAAGATCTACAGACATTTTATTTTTTGATTTTTCACTCCATTATTATAGAAGTTAGAGGGGGGGACACATTTTACCACTTTGGAAGCTTATATCTTTTAAACGATTGACTTTATGAAAAAGTGGCTTTAGAAACCCTTATATCATTTTTAAAGACCTGTCAATAGATACCACACACGCATAGGTTTCATGAAAAATAAAATATTTTCAGTTCTAGTTCCATGTACTATTCCCCCTTATTTTAAATACTTTTTAATTTTTTTCTTAAAATCGGAAAGCGGTTTACAAAATACATCTACCTACTAAGTTTTACATGTATAGTCTTAATAGTTTCGGAATAAAATGGCTGTGACATACGGACGGACGGACAGACAGACAGACAGACGGACAGACATATCGAAACTATAAGGGTTCCGTTTTTTTGCCATTTGGCTACGGAACCCTAAAAAGGGCTTATAAACGTTTGACGTAAGTACTCGAGATAATATTGTGTCTTAAATTCTTAATGTAAAATGTATTTTCTATTTTAAACACCGTTGCACCGTGGCCCAGTGTTTACAGGTAAGATTTAAGAGTTGTAGATTATAATGGAGTGACGTAGGTGCAAATAAAAGAGTACTTTTCGGGTCAATGATCCATGTAATAATGACAATTAAATAAGTGTGTATGTACAATATATAGGGTTAGGCGAGCTGCACACTACACCTCCCCTTTTTATAGAAAAAAAAAATATTTTTATAAATCATTCTTAAATATTTATATACAAACTACAAAAAAAAACTAAGTTACAACCATTATAGAAAAACTAAAAAAAACTCAAAAATTTAGTATACAAAATAAGTTGGTCTTAAATTAAAACAAAGTTTAATATATATTTCATGTCACAAACAATTTAGTGTTATTCTTATGCATAACATACTCTTTCCCATCTCTTAAAATCTTAACATTAGGTTATATTTCTTCGATTACCTTATATGGTCCTAAATAAATTCTACTTAACTTATCTCCTACCTGATTCTTAATTAAAACTAAATCTCCACTCTTATACTTTACTTTGGTTTATACTATTATCAAAATTATGTTTTCTTAATTGCTTACTGTGCAACAAATTATTTCTAGCTTCATCTTGCGCTTTTTGAAGTCTGTATTTTAGTTCTAAAGGATAAGAGTTGGGATTGTACAATGGTTCTATGTATGAATTAAGTACTAAGTTATTGGGTAAATTGCAATGTTTCCCAAATACTAACTCAAACGGAGTGTATTTCGTCTCAGTATGAACCGTGGTATTAAAAGAAAAACACCAAAAAGGAAGCCAACTGCTCCAATCAGTTTTGTTGCTATCGCACTGTATCCTAAGATAAGCTCCTAAATTCTTATGCGTGTTTTCTAATGCACCTAGAGTTTCATGGTGATAAGCTGTCGAATGTAACTTTTTAATATTCAATAAATTACAAGTTTCAGTAAACACTGACGACATGAACTCTCTACCCTGGTCTGTTATGATTTCCCTCGGGATACCAAACCTTAAAATTAAATTATTTACAAATAACCTAGCGACTGAAACTGTATCCTTCTTTTCTAATGGATAGGCTTCAACGTATTTTGTCAAGTCACATTTTAAAGTTAAAATATACTTATAATTAAGATTATCTACATCTAAGGGGCCCATTAAATCTAAACTAACTCTCTCGAAAGCAGTGGATGCCGTGGATGTGATAACCATCGGCTCCTTAGTATGCCTATTAGTATGCTTTTGAATCTGGCAACTTTTGCACTTATTGACGAATTCTTTTACGTCATTAGTCATTCCTGGCCAATAGTAATATTTCCTAATATTATTCAACATACGGTTAACCCCCGCATGACCACTGGTGGGTAACAGTTGAAAATCATTTAAGATCACGGTTTTCGTGTCCTTGTCAGTAATTCTTGTGACGTCTTTAATTACTAATAACTTTGGAATGTCATGTAATTGAGTAACTTCCTTTAAAAACATGTTCATGAAAATTTCATCACGCTTACTTTTAATTATTACGAGCTCATTTAATTTGCTTTGTTTGCAAAAACGTTGTAATTCTCTCGCTAACACACTTACGGTTGATAACGATCGAGACACTACAAATATTGCCGATTTTTCAGGGACATAATATAAATTACCATCATCACTAATTAAATGTTTAAGCTTATATATCTGTCTTAGAGTACTCCTATTACAAGATAAAATCAACTCAATGCTGTCTGTCGGTCGTTTGAGGATTTCCACTACCTTAGGTTGATCAGGCCTAGGTGTAGAGAACACCTCAGTCTTGTCATTGTTCTCCAAGTCAGCACGTAACCTACGAGTTTGTGCTCTGGTCATGACTGATACTACATGCCTATGCATATCCTTCAAATCGGTGGATGTCATGGGTATCCGGCTCAATGCATCTGCAGCTGCGTTGTGCCGTCCCGGGACATAACTAATCTCAAAGTCATATTCTTCAAGATAAAGTCTAAATTTAGTCAGTCGGCTGGAAGGGTCGGTCATATTAAATAAATAAATTAGCGGCTTATGATTAATTTGGCTAATTTTAACAACATCAGGCCGAACATCTGAAGATATGTAACATCTATCAACCCACACTGCAATTCCAGCCATTGTAACCTTATATACCTACTGATTATGATAAATTGAGAACAAAGTAAATGCTTTGAAACAAACACAGTTGAGTAACAAAACTACTGCTTATCCTAGAAACCATCATAATAATATGATTCTGGGTACGTTCTGGTTTCTTAAAAATTTTAGTAGATAGTTGATTATAAATAACATTAAATGATGAGGGAAAACGTAAAAAATAAAAATAAACCAATGACTAAAATAAAAGGAAATTAAAACTAGTCAAATTGTGATTAACTGCATTAATATTACGCTTTGGGGGAATTATGAGGAAAAATATTAATAGGTATAATACTCTTATTATCCTTGCTATACAGAGTGGCTATTGTAAGCACCGTACAATAGACATCATTGCGGAAACTCCTTTAATTAACAGGCAAATGCTGGAATATAAAAATATTGATTATGAAGAGCATTGATTAAAATTATATTAAATTTATTCAACCAATGTAAAAACAATGTTAACGTTAAATTACAGTTTATTACAGCCCAAACGGGCAAACACCCTGACAAAATCTGGCTTAATATTTTCTTAGTACAATTATTTTTTTCATCATGTACTTATCACACGTGTTTCTCGACACAATAACAGAGTAAAATAACTCGACTATAATATTAATAATGAATGAATGTAATATCGCCCAGTCCCTTGGCAGCTAACAATAGATACCTACTTGAATGATGTAATTAAGTAAGGGTTTTTGTTATTCACTTATTCGCCTAACTCTTACAATGAAATAATAACGTTATTTAATTAATTTAGTCAGTCTACCTCATTCGTGACTTACCGGGTGGCCTTTGACTTTGCCCTGCACTTCTATTGATTCGCAACAGCGTCGAGTTATATGTCCGAAGAAAGTGTGAATACGAATATTAGATTAACGTCTGTGTTTGATGCCCACCTTTCGAAGAATGTTCTCATTGGTCAATACAATATGCGTGGTTCTTTTTGCAAAATAGGAGTTCGGGTACTAATCTACACGGTCCCTAATAGACGAATATTATAACAAATTTAAACATTTTTTTTGCAAAAAATAGAACCGACTTCCATATCAAAACACTACAAAGCCAAAAATAACTTTATTTCGGTAGTCGGTGTCATTTGTTTTGTATTTTCTTTTTTTTGATACCGCCTTCCGAAATTAAAGTTATTTTTGGCTTTGTAGTGTTTTGATATGGAAGTCGGTTCTAATTTTTGCAAAAAAAATTTTTCACGCTTTTTAGTGGGTTGGTTTGTAATTTATCTAGTTACCAAAGCCAAGTTACTATAAGAAATACCCAAAACGCTATAGGTGTGCCTGTAATATTTGAAGAGTTCCCTCGATTTCTCCATGATTCCATCATCAGATTCAAATGAATTTTCCAAATTGGTCCAGTCATCTCCGAGTTATGAGGTATACATAAAAAAAAGTTCAATACGAATTGAGACCCTCCTCCTTTTTTTTGAAGTCGGTTAAATATGATACTGGTCGTTGTACTATCGGACTTGCAAAAGTTTGTGAGCATGGATGGATGGATGTTCGTTACTCTTTCACGCAAAAACTACGGAACGCATCTGAATGAAAATTGGTATGATACCTAGTTGAGATCTTGTAAAAACCCTCCCACACGAACGAAGTCGCGGGCAGAAGCTAGTGGATACGTAATATCATGATTGACTGGTAATATGATCCCGCGGTCAACTCTAGGTTGACGTGAATTAATTTCTTACTAAATTAAAACGAGTCCACTATGAGAAATTACTCTTTCAATCATCAAACCGGTTGCCGATTTGGCACAGAAATCATTCAATCAATCTTTTTACACGACCAACCTGTGGATCTCAAAAGATCTACAGAGCTCTGCAGATACAATGTAATATATAACGTCTTCATCCTGAAGACGACATCCCACCCATACGCACAAAACGTTTTGGGAATACTTTCATTGTGCGTACGGCTAAGGATTGGAATTCCCTGCCGGAGTCTGTGTTTCCTGATCGCTATAATCTGGGAGTATTTAAGTCAAGAGTGAATAGGTTACTTCTAGGCAAGCGTGCTCCATCTTCGACCACATCGTTACTTAAACAATTTCACGTCAAACGCGAGCCTATTATCAATAAATAAAAAATAAAACGTTATTATATTGCTCATGCGGTTGAGGCGGTTTTGCAAAGTGTCCGCTGTTTGCCAAACCGAGTAGGTACGTTTTAAGACGCAAACGTTTAGCGTCGCTGTTGGGCAGCGTACGTGGTAGTAGCTATGGTACTCTAAAGATAGTTCCAAGTAAATATCAGAGGCTGATATACTCGCTCTGGGTGAACATCGTTGTCAAGAGCGGGGTCATCCGAAGAGAAAATACATTGAACCTACTAAATTCGTCTATAAGTTTCTGTTGTTACCATCATGGATCATAGGAATCAAAAGAGATAAATGAATTGAAAAAAGTCTCACGATTAGAGATTATTCTTTTTCAAGAAGGTATGTAACAGTCATTTATAACCCATTTACAATATAAATATCAAACAATGGAATGACATAACAGGTAAGGTTTTGTACCTATTTAAATCAAAAGTACTATGGCAGTTTTTAATACCTTATAATTTATTAATATACAATCTAAACTAAATCAAAAGAACTATTGTGGGACTAATCAACACGCTCACTAAAATTAACTAATAATTGGTTTTCCAATAATTAGGATTCGTTATTAGTTACTGGCTCTAATTTGGAGCTAATTTAAAATTTATGTGCTAGTAGACATAATATCGTGTACCTACCTACATAAATTAAGTATAAGCTAAATAAAAATAATTATTACTTACCAACGAGACGACCGCGACTGTAGTTTACCTATTTCGATACTGGAAATATGAAATAACCTAAGGGACAAACCTAAGGTTTACAGGAGAGCAAAAATAAGATATACTTTTCACAAACTGACAATATTTTTTTAACTATATGTTTTATGTAAAAAGTGTCTAGGACAAAGTTTCTTAGATTTCTTCATTATTTTAAGCTAAAATAGCAAAAATTCAATAAAGCCTATAGTTTCAAAGAAAGCATGTCCTTTCATTAAATAATAATGAATACGGGTGACATACGTTAACAAAATTGGAAATATAAATAAACAGCATAAAACTTTTATGTTTTACTAAGTAAAGAACTCTTAATGGTGTACTCTTTTTACCCGACTGCAAAGGAAGGGTTATGTTTTTCGCGCGTATCTTGTATGTATGTATGTAATATACTTTATTACCTCATATCTCCAGAACCCCTGAACGGATTCACATAATTGAGGTATCGTTAGATTTGTCTTAGCAGCCCAAGTGTTCCTAGATAGGTGACATTTGAAAAAATCAAACATGGCGGCTGTGCGAAGTCGTTATACAAAGTGAAAAAAAAAATTTTTTTTTCGTATACCACAATTTGGGTATCATATTAATGGGCTTATCACAAAGATTTCAAAAAGGTATATCATATTTATCATTAGTGTAATACTAGCAAAAATAATACAAAGAGAAAGTTTAAAAATATGGACTTGAGCTCTTTCACTCTCTGAATCCGGTAGGGTGCCAATGTGACACGACCGGGAGAATTAAAAAATTGTTAATTAATATTTTAACTGAAAAGTTGAAAAAAAAAGTTATTTCAAAAATCTAAAAAACCCGACTGCTCAACTGAAATGTAAGGAACAAGCACATTTTTATTTTAAAAAGTGACAAGCAGGCGGACCCGTTAAATTTAAAAAAAAAAATACGTTCAATTGGGTCCCGCCTGCTTGTCACTTTTTAAAATAAAAATGTGCTTGTTCCTTACATTTCAGTTGAGCAGTCGGGTTTTTTAGATTTTTGAAATAACTTTTTTTTGCTTTTGCTGTTTATAAATTTTAAAAATAGAATTAATACATCCATGACCTCCTATGCCTATACAATATAGTTTAAAACTAGTTGCTGACAGAAAAGGATAAAAAATAAACTAATAAAATATATCAACATTTTTATTTGTACTCACTAATCCTCTTTTAAAAAACGCAATTAACTCTCATAAATTATATTAAGAAGGTATGTACAATATAATTACATTCTGCTTTAAATCGAAAACAAAAATAGCTATTTGGCTTACTAAAATTACGTGGCAAGAGTCTCTTAACCTTGATCGATCATACAAACGACGCTTTTTACACTTATTCATTCTTTTTTTTTCGAGGTGGATATCCTCATGGATGTCCTCCACCCCGGGGCCGGCTGGGTTAAGAGGTCTGTCAGACTCATACTGACTAAAACCACCCCGCGTTCCCTCGTGCACATGCGCCGGGGGCTGCGAAGTATTCTTCAACGCAGCCCCCGACTAGTGCCGCCCGCCTCTGCGGCCCCATCTCTTTAAGCGGGAGGAGTGACTTGTTTAGCTCCCCCAGTTACTTCTGAAAATGGCGTGGAACAAAATGCGCCATCATCTCGGATCTCGTTTTATAGGGGACGGCGGAAATCCCCAAGTCCGCTGTCCATGGACCCATTAATTGGGGGCCAGAGAGCATTGTCTGCCCTCTATCGATACCCGGTGTAGCTTCTGCGGGCCGGGAGAGCACTCGAGATCTCCCTCTCCCTTTCTCTCTCGCTTCTCAATTCCTTCTACGACATGACAACTTCGCAGAAGGAAATCACCGCGTCCTAAAACGCTGTACCGCTGATCATGGAACGAATCACGGCCGGCAGCAATAAGTCGTTTCCTACTTCTGAAACGAGGATACGGCGCGGCTCCTCCCAAACTGCAAGCGTATGCCACGCCGTGTCCTCCCAACAATGGAGGCAGTGATGACACCGAGCGTCTGGCTACCTGCCTATGCGACGCAGGTACTTTCCGAAGCAGCCGTGCCCCGAGAGCACCTGCGTCGCCCTAAAAGATAGGGAGCCGTGCATCCACCCGAGCCAGTTATCGAGCACTGGCCGGACCGCCTCGATAGTAACGAGACCGACGGTTGAGTACGGATGGGGGATTAAGGATGGGGAATCATCCAATGAATGGGGAATCTAGCTCAGACAAGTTGCACCGTTTTGCGTGTGCGACAGAGATGCATAATAATATTCGTTTAGATAAGTTTTGCGGAATTATATGGATCACGCAGTCTAGTGTGAAGTAAAGGGCAGTTCAATTATTTTCGATGCTGATAATTTGAGTCGCAATTTAATGTAAGGGACATGGTATTTGTACCTACTCAGGGAAGACTAATGTATAAGGCAATACTAAAAATCTCAAATTTTTGAATAACTTATGTGACCTGTTGTAAAATGTTACTCTTTTTTGTTTAAATGTAAATACCAAATACTGTGAATAAAGAGCCTTACATTAGTTTTTATAAAAGTATTAATTTAAAATGTCATATACAGCCAATTTCTAGAAAAAAAAATGGTCTAGGACAGCGGAAATTAAGTGATTTAAAGGAAATTTTGTTTGAGATATTGAGATTTTAAATATACCAATCGATGGAGCAAGATATTTCGAATCACATGATATATATATATATATATAACTCATTTACGAAAAAATGTTCCTTACGTTATTTCATATTTCCAGTATCGGTTTGTTATCGAGGGAAAACTTCAAAAGGCCCTCGGTTTCTAGTATAGCACCAAGGAGTATAGGAATTTCACCGCACTTAAACAACCCAGTGGTGATAATCAACACATGCCCAAAAAGTGTAAATAAATAAAAATATCTGATACCAGTCTGTATAAGAAGTAGCGTGTTTCTCTAGTACTGGGTCGTGGAACTCAGATAGGTAGTCGCACTACGTAAAATACTTGTACTCTGGTTAGAATAGAACTGGTTAGCCGAACCCAAACATAATTGGAAAAAGGCTAGCCAGATGTACTGTTTTTTTTTTGGTTCCATAATTAAACTGAGGTATCGTCGCTTAAGGACAGAGCTCATAAATTAAATCTTTAATTAATCCAAGCCTTAATCCACTTTGAAACGAGGATCCTGTTTCCCAAATAAATTTAATTCGCGAACAAATAAATTCACCTAACACGCATAACAATTCAAAGCTTTAAATTTTATTGAAACTCCTTCGAACACGTTTCCGAACAAAACTTTTAATTATGAAACACCTCTCCGTCACGTATTCCGTTCGTTAACTTATGTCTCTTAAATATATCGAGAGGTAAAATTAAATGAAGTCGCTATGTCTGAAAAGTTTTGCTCTAATCCTGTGAGAGACAATTCGTTTTAAACTTTCCAAACTGTTTAATTTGTACTAAAAAGTAAATTGTATTGAATAAATTTAGTTGGCTAGTTTTCATTTTTAATTGGGTCGACTTTCAACTACCCTCAGTTAGTACTGTAAAGCCCAACCTCTTTGCTACTAGCCTCCTTTAAGATTATTTCAATTAATAGCACGTGCCTACCTAGATAGAATCTGAAAAGTTTTCTTGCCGGTTTATAATTACGAAATTCTTAGAGTTTAAATTAAAATATTTAGGTATAAGTTACCATCGACGATTTTATTAATTAAATTATGCAGTTAATGAAAAGATTTTAGAAAGAAAGAGACTCCAGTTGTTTATGCGGGTCGCGTTTAAAGCAAAAAATCTTCTATCAATTTAACTTTTGTTTTTTATCTGTATAACAGATACTGAACTTCACCTTTAGATTTTTTTTGTGCTGTTCTTTGGTAGGTAATAGGCTCCAAATACTGGTGGCATTGCCATGTTGTATAGGAATACCTTATTTTTCCAGTGTGGGAAAATCATCGAATGACTTCTCCCGCTCTGGGTAAAGCGAAGGGATTGTCAGACTTCTATTGACTAAAAACCCACCCTATTCTTTCAGATAGCCTTAAATTCCGGGGCTGCGGTATCTTGTACATTACCGCCACCCCGGCAGACTATGGCCTTGTGCGTGGAACACGACACGCCGCCGACCCGAGCCTGGTCCTTACCGGACGTTCAGCCACCCTTGCTCGCCGTCCGCATGCCCGCGCCTGCAGTGGCCGAAGATCGGCTCGCGATCCTCGATGGTATATGTTTACCTTGGATAGAAGTTAAGAATTCCCTTAACTTCTCCAGCACCTTTTTTTCTGGGTGGGAAAATCATCAAATGACTCCTCTCCCACTGTCGGTGGAGTGGAAGGGAGTGTCAGACTTCTACTGACTAAAAACCCACCCAGCGCCTTCAGTTGCCCTTGCGTTCCGATCAATAAAATTAAAGTGTCTTTCTATGATTCTAAACTGTGTTTTTTCGAATGTTATTTAATAATATGTACCTACATCAAATAATTTTATTTACAAACGCATACAAACTTTTTATTTTTAGTCTGCCTATCGTTATGTCTATCCAAGCTAATCCAAAGGCCAAAAAATAATGGAATGCTTGAAACGAATTCAATAAGACTTTCACAATAAGATAAGACATCATATCCTTTTTATTACAGAACAGATAAAAGAGGTTAGAAGCGAAATAGTTCCTGATTTGTATGAGAACGCGTGTCGCCGCTTGTCTCCCCACTCTTTAGCTCTACTACAAGTAAGAGGCCCGTTATGTATGCGAATTACGCACACAAATAAATAAACATTACTATTCCAACCTTATTCATCTATTCCGTTTCTGCTTTTTATCCACAAATTCAATGGAAGGAAGTCATGGGTACAGCTAGTGATAAAATAAAGTTGTCCCACTAACCCTGTAATACTACTTTTATGCTCAACTTAATAAGGTTAATAAACGTAGACAATGATACGAACTTACAACCTTTATAAAACATGCCCATCTCTTAGGACGTTTACGTTAATGGTTACGATAAACTGTATCTTCGATGATGAAACTCGAGGCTATGAAACGTTAAGATGGTATCTATTTTTCGGGGGGGGAATCATCAAATGACACTCCTCCCGCTCTAAAGAGATTGTCAGACTACTACTGACTAAAAACCCAACGTGTTGCTTGAGTTGTTTTTGTGTTCCGGTGATATCGAGTTAGAAGAGTTCTTTTGACCAACACTGACTTTATATTATTGTTTTAATTTTTTATTTATTTTTTAAATAATTGATGTTTGACGTTTTTCTATTGTAACGTTCCATAATAATTAATTTGTTAATTGATATAATTTAATCTGTTTACTTATGTCAGAATTGTCAATTTAAACGAATATTGTAATATTTTAAACTTTTGTTGATATTTGCACACCATGACAATATGGTAAACATGTTAGCACGACTTCATGTACTTGTAACACCTTGCATGCATTTTTGTTGTTTATAAGATGTATGTACTTACACTCATGTTTGAGCAAATAAAGTTATTTGAATCTGAATCTGAACATTACGTGACCCTGGCAGGCAATGGTCCTATCAGGCCTCGTTATTAATGCCGTCTGTTCTTTGAGGCGCGTGTGAAACATACATATATTATCGTCAACCCAGGTATGGTTCTTACCAAATACTGGGCTACCCCTGTTAGCCGTCCGTAAGCCTGCGTATCGGCGGCTGAAGAATGGCTCGCGATTTCAGACGCCATGGGCTTCTCCCGCGGCGGCTGAGGTGTGAGGAAGACAGTTGTTAAGACGGTATGTCACTATATAAGTAGTGAAAGGATTTTTGCGACCATTATAGATAGGTTCAGTCAATCTCGTATATTCCTTGTGTTCCGTACACCAACAGAAATATTATTACTACGCCACGCCATCCTAGTCCATATTATGTCAGTCTGCGGGCTGTGTTTTATAAAACATGATTGGTAGACCGTTGATTTTTTCAAAGAATTCATATTTCTATTGCTGCTATTATAGCGGTACATAACAATTTATTTATGGAGCAAATGTTTGTATGGCAAACTGATTTAGGTTTGCAATGACAAACACCTAGGCCCAGAAGTAAAGGCCAGGTATTCTGTGTAATAATGAAACCCATGACATTTCGCGTAGCAGGCTTTATCACTGCGCCACCGCTTTGACCGTGTCAAACTTTTCTGTTGAGAGCTTTAAAGTGTCGCTGATAAATTGCTACTCATCTTTTCAGTACCGCATTAATAAACTACTTTTAAACACTAAGAAAAAAGGTGGGAAGAAACTCAAGTGTCCCTCAAAACATCTCGTCTAATACTTACAAACCTCAAACTAAAAATGGTACTAAAAAGAAAAAGCGCTTCTTACACAAACCGCTAAAATATCTTTTTTACTGCAAACATCGTAAACGGAGATATTGTTACAAAAATTTTAGTAGCCATCACTTTCAAGTCGCCACTTGAATATCATTTTCAGTACGCAGGGCTATTACAGAATTACACCGAACGGCATTTTACAGATTTTCATGAATTGTTAGAGAAAGCGTGGCTTTGAATACAAATGGCAGATCGGGCCAGTGTTTTAGATTTATTTCTCCTCATCGGGTCATGTCTTGCTCTTTTTGTAAGAGGTAATGGTATGTTACGAGCAGTTTAATTTGAAATCGTGATCGTGGGAGCATTACTCAGTGTAGGATGTTAGGTTCATTTCTGAGTTTGTACAATGTGGGTACATAAGTTGAATCTATTATATTTATTAAAATTCATAAAATTTTGGTTTTTCAAGAGACAAATATTTGTCAATGTTCGTCTATCTGTTGGTCCGAGCTTTTTGCTGGAACGGCTGTGTTGATTTTAAAAAGACTTTTCCTGGAATATATTATTACGTAGATGTGGTTATAGAGCAAAATAATTAATAAGAAACTTTTATGTTGCCTGTCGTTCCTTTTGAGTAATACTTATGGACTGTATTTTAGAAATCAATACGGACGAATTGCTAGTTTTTAGTAAAAATAAAAACATTGCCTCACAGAAGGAATTTCTTCTGTATTGTGCATACATTTTTACAAACACCCAGACACGGATCAAATATTTTGTATCCAATGAGTAAAATGCCACTTAAAATTTATCTTTGGGTATAGTAACAACTGGCCCATAAACCTCCCGTCCGGTCTTTGACCCAGCAGCCCATTTTCACTGTTATATATTTGATTCCCTGCTCCTCCACGACTGGAAGAATCTCAACGTTTAAGGGTTAATATCCTACTTAAACCATACTGCCTGTCATAAAAGCTTCTAAACATACGAAGACTTTTTACGTACATTGCGTCTCTTATTCAATGCAAGTATTGAAAAGTCTGCCGAAAAACGCAATAGTGTGGAAAACGGCCTCCGGTTGTAAAAATCGTCGTTTTATCAGCAGCGGTAAGAGGTTGGTAGTTGCTGGCTAATGTTTTATGTTTCTATTTTACAGACAGTAAGTAATATAATGCGACAAGTATGCAAAATTGGCTGCTATGTGCCAAGCTTTGACGAATTTAAGTACATAGAACTCTATTAAATCGCTTCGCTAGTTTATAGAAATACTAGATTCTGCCTGTGACATCGTTCACGTGGGTAGGTTTTCCCACGTAAATCCCGATCCCGTGGGAATTTAAGGATAAAAAGTCTATGTGTTATAAACTTCTTCAGATCAGTTCAGTAGTTTTTGTGTGAAAGAGCAACAAACATACATACATTCTCACAAATCGCATTTATAATATTGGTAGCACTAGTTTGTAGGTGCAACTAAGAGTTAAGACTAGACTCTCCACCATCCGCCTCCAGAAGATGCTTGAAATTTCGGTCATATCACAAGGAAGTAAGGCGACAATCTAGAGAAAATGATTGTGACGGAAAAGATCGATGGAAAAAGACCTCGTGGCCAATGCGCTGGTCCGACCAGGTTCATAGTATTCTCGAATTGGCAATCTCTACGTAGCTGTGAATGCAGCCGAAAAATAGAAACTGATAGCAAGCTATTGTCCACATCAAATGACGCCTTCATAATTTGATGATTTTCTCGAAAAAAAAATAAAAGGCAAGTAACTAGTTGCCGCAGCAGGAAACGCTCCGGGCATCAGGAGTCGCAGGGTGACTCCCAGCCACCGTAGACGTGGGCCTGTGGGCTGCGAGCAATGGGTAGCTCGCCGCCCGACAGAAACCAGGTCCGTATAGACGGTGCGTCGTGTTCTACGCGCGCTTTAAAGAGTGTCAGCAAAATTGTCGGGGCCCACAAGGGGGCCGTTGCCTGCCGGGGTTGCGGAATTGTTCGAAACAGTTACCGCGGCCTCGGAACTCGAAGGGCAAATGATGGAAATTGGATGGGTTTTAGTCAGTAAAAGTCTGACACACCCTCCCGCTTCGCCCAGACCGGGAGGCAGTCATTGGATGATATCCCATCCTTAAAAAAAGTAACTAGTTGCTGGGATTTTATTTACAGAACTGAACCTATTTAATAATAAGAAATAGTTTTTATTGCTTCTGATAACATTTTCGTGTAGCACAAAAATTAAGGCAACCCCAAAATACATTGTTATTATTTTAAATGAAGTCTAGGTACTTATTAACTTCCGCCGCGGGAGACGCCCCGGGCGTCAGGAATCGCGAGCTGATCTCCGGCCACCGTAGGCGCGGGCTTGCGGGCGGTGAGCAGGGGTAGCTTGCCGCCCGTAGAAACCAGGCCCGTGTAGACGGTGCGTCGTGTTCTACGGTATGGACCAGGCCCGGGTCCATACTCTTCCTCTCCTCTTCCTGTTCCATACGCGCCTTAAAGAGCATTTAGCAGCACTGACGGGGCCCTATAGGACCATTGCTTGCTGGGGCTGCGGAAATGTCCTAACGAGATACCGCGGTCCCAAACCACAAGGACAACTGAAAAAACAGGGTGGGTTTTTAGTCAGTAGAATTCTGACACTCTTTTCCACTCCACCCAGAGTGGAACGAGTCATTTGTCTATTTTCCCACCAGGAAAACAAAATGTACTTACTATCTTACTAATATCATAAATGCGAAAGTTTTTGAGGATGGTTGTATAGATGACGTATGGATGTGTGTTACTCTTTCACACAAATACTACTGAACAGATTTGAATGAAATTTGTTAGGTAAATATTTTAAATCCTGGAATAATACATATGGTACTTTTTATCCCGGAATTCCCACGGAATCGGGATTTACGTGGGAAAACCCTTCACGCAACGAAGTCGCGGGCAGAAGGTAGTGGTAACTAATATGTTGTTATTAAAAGCTGTGTATACCTATTTATGAGTAAAAAAAAAATGTTTTCGTCTTTGTTCTAATTATACCTTATGATTATCTACGTGCACAATACAATAAATTTAAAACCAGCAACCAGAATTGGTTTAATCATTTAAAAATCGAATTCCAGTATTTAGTTCCTATCATTTTTTTTATTGATAACAGGCTCGCGTTTAACCACCATCTCACCTGATGGTAAGCGATGATGTGGTCGAAGATGGAGCACGCTTGCCTAGAAGTAACCTATTTACTCTTGACTTAAAGACTCCCAGGTTAATAACATAATGTAATCAGCCGTTCAAGGAGAGGGAATGGGCTCTAATCCACAGCGGTTTCGATGCAGGTTGGTGGATGTTGCATGATTTCGGATTTTTCAATCCTAAGACATACAAACTGGTTGTTTTAGTACCAACCTTTACAATGAAAATGTTCTCTTTCGAAGTTTTCGAGTGCAATGGTGATAATTACATAAAGTAATGGGCCCACCTGGGTTTGAATGCACTACCTACAGCTTGAAATTCATGTCTGTAACCACTAGGCCATCACTGCTCTTCTACTTGACTAACTACTCACACTAACTACTTGACCAAACCATGCCTCTTCTGTTGCAGTGTCCGAAGTGCCCATATACGTGGCCTAAGGTTTTTGTTAAAAAGTTTTTTTATAATAATTCTTTACTCGCCGAACATTACAGATAGCGTGAACTGGATTGTTTGATCCAAAAACCCTATCCTTAAAACACCCAAAGTCTCATAACAACCTTATCGATGGTTAATAAACGCTTAAAGGACAAACATAAAACATACAAACTTGGCACAGCGGCGTTCCGTGCTCCGCTATCCTAACCCAGTATTGAACCCAGAATCTACTCTCGATTGCTATTGAATTCTGTGTTACTTTGATTTCTCATGGCCGCGACTGTGCTTAAGATTTGTACTAAAGATATCTGGCTGGACAATAGTAACAGAAAAATGTATTTGACCGTATCATGCGATACGGTAAAAGTGCTCCATCTTCCACCACATCATCACTTATCAGCAAGTAAAATTGCTATAATCAATAAAAAAATAAGTCATTCTCAACCTATTCTTCTGTGGTATAATTAAACCGACTTAAAATGTTACTCTATACTTAAGCTGATATTTTTAATCAAATAGGTACAGACGCCAGCACATGAAGCTACCCGAAACGGTCAGAGTTGAAAATCTATTAAAGAAATTTGGCATATTGTTGTAGCTTGATGTGCTGGCGTCTGTACAATTAAAATACATTACACGATACATATTTTACCCGAAAGCGCATAAAATTTAATCTACTAAATAATTACCAAAATTAGGTTTGTTAAATAATGCGGAATAAAAATAACTACCTAAATTACAGTATTTGCCGTCACACAACCTATACAAAAGATATTTAAAACTGTTAAGGAAGACTTTGAGGGAAAACCGATAACAACCGAAAACAATTCAATTGTGAGATTGACCGCCACGCAGAATTCAGAATAATTCACATGTTAGTTTGAATCCATACACCACTCATAAATTAGTTTTATACTCATAGTATAACCAGTTATTGCCTGGGTTGCGCAATTGCGCTAATGAAGAAACAATATTGAGTTGATTAGTAACAACGGCACAGTAAACACATACAAATTAACCTTTTTCAACCGACGACAAAAAGAGGAGGTTATCAATTCGACGCGTATATATATATTTTTTTTTATGTATGATCATCGATTACTCGAAGACGGCTGAACCGATTTGGGAAATTCTTTTTTTGTTCGAATGGGTATACTTCGAAATTGGTACCATTATCACCAAAGTCAGGATCTGATTATGGGATCTTGGAGAAATCGAGGGAACTCTTCAACTATTATTGGCACACCTATGACGTTTTGGGTATTTATTATAGTAACTTGTGCAGTTGCTCTCAAAAAGTACCATTTGAGGAAGTGGAACTGATGATGAAGACCACAGATGGCCGCCGAAACTACTCAATAATAAGTATTGAGTGGATTGCGATTCGATTACTTGAATATGGATGTTAGGCACTTTATGCTCGTCACAATGCATATGGTGATGTAGAGCTGATGGTGAAGTACCAGGAGAACTCTTCAACAGTTAACGGCACAGCATTGGGAAAAGCAATATTTTGTAAAATGTTATAAGTAGTCGACATTTAGGCTCTTGTAACTAGGTAAATTAAAAATAACTTTAATTTCGGTAGTCGGTGCCAAAAACGAAAATACAAAACTAAAGACACCGACTACCGAAATTAAAGTTATTTTTCACTTTGCAGTGTTTTTGGGAGTCGGTTTAATTTTTTGGTAAAAAGTTTTTATTTTCACTTTTACATTTATGCGCACTTCATGACCTGCTTTCTCCATTTCCCTTTCACTACCGGTCTACCAGACGTACTGCTGGGTACCATCCACACTTGGTTGATATATCGTCTGGTCGAACCAAACCGCTTCTCATCCACAGTTATTGTGTGCATAGCCAAGCTATGGAACTTACTGCCGGTTTCTGTGTTCCCTGCCACTTTCAACCTTTCAACCTTTAAAGCAACAGTGATCTTCTGGCCACGCTCAACTCATCTACCTCTTACCATTGGGCAAGATCGAGGCCAAGGATGGGCTCCGTAATTTAAAAAGAAAAACTTCAAAACCAAAAAATACTAACTTTTTATATAGTGTTTGTAATGGATAGGTCTTATTAGATAGCATACCATTTTTTTTTTCAATTAAGAATATTATCTCGTGTTGCTGAGTTATGTCGAAAGTTGAATGTCTCAAAGTCCTGACGTATTATTACAATTTAAACGCCGTTTAAATTCAGTGCGTTAAAAACCTTCAGGAAAGAATGACGCGTATGGTATTAAAACTGTATAAGCTTTTGTAATTGGGTGAGAGAGTAATCGTTTAAGCGCATGCAGATCCACTTCTCTACGTTCTTGTAGATACTTTCACTGATCACTCCTAATTTTGATAAATATAAATAATAATTAGCGGCACTCTTCTAAAAAGGTAAAATTTCTCATGGCTCAACACTAAGGCTCAATTTACACCGCCGCGGAACGGAACGCCAAAAATTCTCGAGAATGCGCGAGGATTCGCCGGAAGAAGCGTGACCTTTTTTTGGCTCCTATTTAGTTTGTATGTTATACAATTGACAAAAAGTTCATTATGCTATGAACAATTTCGTTCCCTTCCATTCCATTCCGCGGTGGTGTAAATTGAGCCTAATACCCAAAACATAGGCAGAACAATAAAATCTGATATTAAGCCTAGTAGAGGGAAGTATCAGATTTTATTGTTATGTACAAATTTATTTATGAGCCACCGCAGTTTCGTATTCGGTTAAAAGTACCAGTAAGCATAGTCATACGGAGATAAAAAATAAATCAATAAATTATACGTAAACAAGACATTGCAAACGACTTCGATTATTTCAACACTGTTAGTTTAGTCAATGACTTTTATGGTTCAACTTCTTTTTAAATCAGTGCGCATACAACTCATTCGTAAATTGTGCATATCAATTTACTTTGAACATCAACAAACCAATTCAAAATAACGAAGAAAAAATTCTTCGAATTCAAAAGATTCAACCACAAAAAGTTCGCCCTGTTATCACATTAACGAACGATTCCATCCTTTTGAGGGAAACTGCTAGTACCTATTTGCATACATAAAGACTGCTACGGAGTAAGGAGATGTAATCTTCGAAACGGTAAAATAAAATTCAAGTGTCTTTTTAACGTAAAAATAATAATTACAGGTCTTCTTTTTTTCTTAATATGCACCATCCTACTGTTGAGCAAAGGTATTCCGAACTTCTCATGACGTAATCCTTTTTCCCCTTTTAATTATTTATTTTATTACTTTTAAGTATACTTACAACTTATTTACGGACTCTGACTCAGACTTCCTGTATAAATACAGTATTTAGGCGATGATGGGCAATTACAAGTTTTCACAAGTATACAACGTGTAACGGAAACCCCATATCTATCCAAAAGGACTGAAGACAACATCTGGTATGGAGTCGCTAAGCAAAGTTTCAACTCAAAATAAGTGACTCACAGAATTGACACCAAATTATTGGTTTCATATGTTTCTTGAATACCAGTAATAACAAACGTGTCACAGCACTATGAGGGTCATCACTTTCCACGTCACTTGCCAATAAAACGACAATTTTCTTCGTTCTTCTTAATTTAAAAAAATCGGCCTCTGGTATCAATGTATTGAAATTTCTAATAAGCTCCACACATGTAGACATAGGATTAGAAAACCCTTGCCATATCGTTTGTTATCATTCAAAGAAGCCGTGCACTCGGTATGTATATACCCTTTAAATTACACGTTGTATATATTACTATGATAATAAGATTTACACAAAAACAATACAAATAAAACAATCGAGAGCTATACAATTTAATTATTAAACTTATATTTATTGAAATTATACAGCTTTGCCCTCAATTTCGTTCGCGTGGGAGGTTTTCCCGAATAATCCCGAACTCGTAGCAACACTGCGATAAAAAGTAGCCTATGAGATGCTCTACAATCTTTTTTATTTTCCACTGAAATTGGTTCAGCTGTTTCGAAAATTTGCCCAAACAAATAGAAAGACAGACAAACATTTTAAATAGAATAGGATTATACCACGGTTTCTTTCTGGCCAACAGAAAATAGGTCTAATTTTTTAGTTCATGCCCAGAAACATTTTGTATAATTTGTTGAAATCGAATGCTACCCGTGGGCCGGGTAAATGGGGAACTTGTACGCCCCGCGGGTAGGATTCGTCCCCAAAACTACTGAAAACTATATGTAAATCTTAACTTTGAATAACTATGTGTGTTTACTGTTTTTTTAGTGTGTGTTTTATTGATGTGTAGTGTAAAGTGGAATAATAATTGCTCATCGCGTTCCTAGATTTTGCTCCGTTTGAGTAATCGTTTTGTTTATATAACGTTTAATTAACTTGCAATGTATGTATTATGAATGAATGTGTGTCACATTGTAAATTAATTTAAAGCAGTTTTCTTTAACCGACTAAGATTAAATTTGTTTACACATTTAGTTTGGATGACAGTGTATGGTAAGTTTTGTAACGCCATTATATATTCAATATGGCTGATGGCCCGATATAGTGGACTAGTTATTTTTGTGCACTGCCATGATATATGAGATATCAAATAATAGAGTCTGCTGAAAAGAATATGAAATAAGTAAAAAATTGGCCAAGTGCGAGTCAGACTCGCCCATGAAAGATTCGGTAGTAACTACGCCAAATATTTTTGTATTTCATAGTGTTTGTATGAATTACAAATTTATATTTGCGGTTTTAGAAAATATGCTATAACTCAAAAACTACTGACCAGATCTCGTTTAAACTAATTTTTGTTGAAAGTTTACATTAAAATTTCCAGCATGTAATTTTAGATTTTTCACTCCATTATTATAGAAGATAGAGGGGGGACACACATTTTACAACTTTGGAAGCGTATATCTTTTAAAAGATTGACTTTATGAAAAAGTTATTTCAGATATTTTAATGTCATTTTTAAAGACCTGTGTATATATATACCTTACACGCATAGGTTTCATGAAAAAATATATTTTCAGTTTCAGTTACATGTATGGAGAGCCCCATTTAATTTATTTTTTTATTTGATTCTTAAAATCGGAAAGCGGTTTACAGAATACATTTACCTACCAAGTTTCACATATATATTCCTAATAGTTACGGAATAAAATGATTGTGACATACGGACGGACAGACAGACATACAGACATGACGAAACTATAAGGGTTCCGTTTTTGCCATTTGGCTACGGAACCCTAAAAAGGTTGTAATCTTTTTTTTATTATTTATTGAATTAATGATAAAAAATTGCCAACCTTTGTACTGAGAAAAAATATCTAAATCTATACTTATAATAAATCTGTAGAGAGGTCAATTCTGTACATGAAATATATTTCCAAAATAACTATCAGGGGGTGATTAAGGATCGATACTCATGCCAAAAATGCAATCAGTTAAATTTTTGTCTGTCTGTCTGTCTGTCTGTCTATCTGTATAACCGTTATAGAAACAAAAACTACTCGACGGATTTTAACGAAACTTGGTACAATTATTTTTAATACTCCTGAGCGGGTTATAGTATACTTTTCATTACGCTACAATCAATAGGAGCAGAGCAGTGAAGGGAAATGTTGGGAAAACGGGAGAAGTTACTCCATTTTTTAAGCTTCCGTCGCGTGTGCAACCTTAATGGTTAAAGCTACACAAATCATTTCATGACGGAAATGTTCTCCTTAAAATTATATAAAAAATATCCCACGACAGCATATGTCTAACTTTTATGGTTGACTCACAATAACACGTGTAACTCCCGATAGCTTAGCAGTTCGAAGCTTTCTGATTATAATATTTGTCTACTCTTACGTTTATAACACTCTCAGTCACCCCTAATTGAAAAAGTTAACATTATTAACTATTCCATAAAAAAATTGGCCAAGTGCGAGTCAGACTCGCCCATGAAGGGTTCCGTAGTAACTATAATATAATATGCAAATTTATTTGACGAAAAAAAAAAACCTTACAAATTTCTTAAAACTAGCTTATTTACATTTTTTACAACTGCGCCAAATAAATTTGTTTTGAAAAAAAAACCTTACAAATTTCTTAAAACTGGCTTTTTTACATTTTTTACAACTGCGCCGAATAAATTTGTTTTTCATAGTGTTTGTATGAATTACAAAGTTATATTTGCGGTTTTAGAAAATATGCTGTATCTCAAAAACCGCTGAACTGATTTCGTTCAAACTAATTTTGGTTGAAAGTTTATATTAAGATCTACAGACATATATTTTTTTTAGATTTTTCACTACATTATTATAGAAGTTAGAGGTTGTGTCCGCCACACACACATTTTACCACTTTGGAAGCTTATATCTTTTAAACAATTGACTTTATGGAAAAGTGGTTTTAGAAACCCCGATGTCGTTTTTAAAGAACTGTCTATAGATACCACACATGCATCGATTTCATGAAAAAAAATATTTTCAGGGTTAGTTCCATGTATAGGGAGCCCCCCTTTATTTTAAATATTTTTTATTTTTTTTCTCAAAATCGGAATGCGGTTCACAGAATACATCTACCTATCAAGTTTCACATGTATAGTCCTAATAGTTTCGGAATAAAATTGCTGTGACAGACGGACGGACGGACAGACAGACAGACAGACAGACGGACAGACATGTCGAAACTATAAAGATTCCGTTTTTTGCCATTCGGCTACGAAACCGTAAAAAGAATCATATAAATCGATATAGAAACACCAAAGTTATACATGAAATACGCTTATAATAATAAGCCATCGCGCGTGAATACTGAATCATGCTATAAGGATTATTTTTGAGAATCGGTCGCCGCGCTCGACGCGTCTTGCGGTCGAAGCGTTCTCTAGGTACTTAAGCCTCATGTGAACGTGATCTAAACAATATTACCAATACATTAACTTACGCTGACGGAGTCGCGGGCACAGCTATATTGTATCATTACGCTAAGGCCAATAGGAGCGGAGCGCCAATGAAGAATGCTTCAAAATCGGGGTTAAATTTAACGTTAGCCCAAAGTAACTATTCCACGCGGACGAAGTCGCGGGCAAAAGCTAGTACTTAGTAAATCGTCTTTTAAGAGTACCAGAAGAAGTATTAGAAATGTTAGTCCTCTTTCAAAATACAAAACTCAATTTTATTTGTGAAGTTTAGCTCTTTAGCATACATATAAAAAAACACTAATTCGCACCTTTGGGACTTAACTGCCATAAATAATGTGCTTTGAATAAGATGAAATGGCCTACAGAGAGTTATAGTGTCGAGGAAAAATACAATCAGCAACTTATAGATATTTATGTCTGTGTTTAAGGTAGAATAGCCCTTAGGGGTTAGAATGGTTGAACGAGATATCGCGGCCACAGAACCGAAAGGCAACTGACGGAATAGGGTGGGTCTTTAGTCAGTAGAAATCTGACACTTCTTTCCGCTCCAACCAGAGGTTTAATATACCGAAATGTATAATGTATGTCGAAATTAGCGTTTGGATGGTGACTATTCATAAAATACTCCTCAGTACATTGGAAGCTATTGTTATTTGCATTTGTATCATACGTAGCAACTTCTCAACTTTTGAGAAGTTGCCGATCATAAACAAACGTCTGAGACACGCGCACCTAGAACCAATTTTTTCAAAAATAAAATAAAATTAATGTAAACAGACACACGAGTCTCGTATGTCTGTTAACATTATATTTAAAATTTATAGTATTTATAATAATATTCTTTTGTGAATTGTATTGACGGTTCTAGGTGCGCGTGTCTCAGACGTTTGTTTATGATCAGTTTGGGCTTTTGACTACCCTTAATGACAATCAAAGATGTTCAAGTGACAGCCGGGCCTAAAGGCTTAAAGGTATCACACCGCCAATTTCCAAGCTTCGGGCTACTACAGAAAAACCCAATAACACTTTTTGCCCGATCGAACCCGAGACCGTGTGCTCAGCAGTTGCACTTGCAACTACTCGACCAACGAGGCAGTTGGTCTTCGATATCGTCGTTAGATGATTTTTACGTTCTATCGAAGTTAATAAAGTTGGTTAAAAAAATCGGTTGTCTGTAAAGTCGGTTTACTGACGATAGTTGAACGTGACAACGTCATAAGAAAATACTGATGGAATGGTTGCATTTTTCAAAAGAAAATTTTAATTTTACATCACTATTACTGCACTTATCATGACAATGGAAGAATCCCTACACAGTGACGTCATCTCTTAGCGTTTTATGATAGCCTAGTACTTGACTCGTTGAGTCATACATAAAAGTCAAAGAATCCCTACACAGTGACGTCATCTCTTACCGTTTTATGATAGCCTAGTACTTGACTCGTTGAGTTATACATAAATGTCAACTTGTAGATCCAATTTGATTTTCTTCGGAACGCCTCAGAGCGATGGAACGCCTCAGAGCGAGGTAACGCCGCATGAGTCATGTATTTTCGTGCGTGCAGCCAGCTTCATCGAATTATAAGACGTTGTCACGTCAAAAAGTAATACATATGTAACGGGGGCGTATGAGTACTTGAGATTTTCAATATAAACGCGATATAGCACAGGTTACTAAATAGTTACTTCGTAACAGATACATCACTCTCATACAAAACCGAAAATACCTACGCTATAATAGCCTATAAAATCTTAATAATAATACCTCCTGTTTGCAGCGAGAAGAAATGTACCATAAGTACCCACACTCACACAGAGATTTGAGATTGTTTTGCCCGCTGCGCGACCCACGTCATCGAGCGAATGTCTTAGGGTTGTAATTATGATGATATTGGTAATAAAACGAATATAGAAAAACAATTACTTTTTATTTGTTGATCAAATATTTTTCAGTTTAATAAAATTATAGATGCATTTTTTCCTTCCCTGAATTCCCGATTATAAAATTTTAGTGTCGAAAATATCCGAAACCGCGTAAATAATTTTAATTTTAATAAAATAACCTCCTGGCGATAGGTTTTATACTTTGTATATTATTATGTTCACATTTATGGAAGATTAATCTAATTATATTTTTCAAGTTAAAACGATGTCGAGCTTGTTATGCTGGCGGCGTCCCAGCCGGCTCTGTCCATTTCTTAAAACAATTCCTTCGCATGTCAAACATTGCTGTCTAAATTCAAACTATACCAGCCAGTGCGATAGGCTGACCGCTCGCATAGCAGAACTACACAGTACGCTCTTGCCAGAACGGTCGCGTAGTTCTCTTTTTTCGGGAAGTTATTATTATCTTCACCCTTCGTCACCCATCTAGAGTCTGACCTCGGCAAACGTTGCTTAACCTTGAGAAGGGCGGCCCGTGTGGCTGCCATTCTTTAGCCACGAGCTCCTTTACTGAAGATGTGAAGAATATATAACAAGATTGTCTTGACTTATTTTCCATCTTCGCCTAATCTAAAATATAGGCGAAGGAACAGGACAGTGTGTACTCGCAATCACCACCCTCATACGTCCTTTATTCGTAAATATTTTGCATTTTGAGGTCCTTATATACACAACGTGTAACGGAAACCCCATATCTATCCAAAAGGACTGAAGACAACTCCTGGTATGGAGTCTCTATGCAAAGTTTCAGCTCAAAATAAGTGACTCACAGAATTGACCCCAAATTATTGGTTTCATATGTTTCTTGAATACCAGTAATAACAAACGTGTCACAGCACTATGAGATTCATCACTTTCCACGTCACTGGCCAATAAAACGATAATTCTCTTCGTTCTTCTTAATTTGAAAAATTCGGTCTCTGGTATCAATGTATTGAAATTTCTAATATGCTCCACACATGTACACATAGGATTAGAAAACCCTTGCCATATCGTTTATTATCATCCAAAGAAGCCGTGCACTTGGTATGTATATACCCTTTAAATTACACGTTGTATAACACAAGCTATATTTCAATTAATATCTACTCTCTGAATAAGACCCAATGCAAAACTAGGGTAAAAAAATTAGTTACTAACACTAACCTATGATGAGACAGAAAAGCTTATGGAAGTTACTGAATAATCAGGACACTTAAATTTTTTCCTATAGTTAACTCGAAAGATTGATACTCTTTGGCACAATGTAAGAATACAAACACTCTCATACACACTACACATGCACATACACCCTAACACGTACACTCGTGCATAGATCCATACTCATACACGCACGCAATAAACCTATAACTCACTTAGATTTTAAGTAAAACCCTAATTCTAATTTTATCATTATTTGTATAAAGTATTACTTTAAAAAAAAAAATTGCAATATCATAGACTGAGAGGATTGGCGCTATATGCCGAGATACAGGTGTTTACCTAGTTCGGCTGCAGATGATCCTATATTATTTTTAATGATACTTTATGTATGTGCTAGTTTTTAAGTAATATTTTAATCCTTTTTGATGCAAATAAATATTCAATCAATAATCAATAGTAATCCTCCCTAGCAAACGATCTTGAGCATCATGCTTAATTTTGTTCCACGTCACCTAGATGCTCGCCTCCACGCTTCTACCACCACGGTTGACGCCAGGATAGCCGGGGATGGCCGCGCTTCCTTTTGCTTGAGGATTTCAATCCATCATTGTGTTGTGTGTTTAGGTGTATATACAGGGTTAATTGTAAAACACCAAAAACCTCTCAGGACTATGTTACTAACATCATAATCAACAACTTTTGTTCTATGACTTTTAAAATTCGTCATATTTTAGTTCACCAGATTTTCATATAAAAATAAAAATATTTAAATTGAACGCTTTAAACGCATTTAGCGTCTATGCAAAGCAAAAGAAAGCGATAGTATAAATTGTTTTCTTTTGCTTCGCATAGATTTCGTAACATTTAGGGCGTTCAATTTAAATATTTTTATTTTTGTATGAAAATCTGGTGAACTAAAATATGATGAATTCTTAAAAGTCATAGAACAAAAGTTGTTGATTATGATGTTAGTAACATAGTCCTGAGAGGTTTTCAGTGTTTTATATTTAACCCTGTATAAATATTTTTTTGATAGGCTTGCGTGTGACCACCATCTTACCTGATGTTAACCGATAGTGTGGTCGAAGATGAAGCAAGCATGATCGGAATCCCTCCGAAGCGTGAAAACATCATAAGCCTAAAGCCGTTACGCTAAAATATAGCCTTCTGTAGTGTTTGCTTAAATAATAATGGTTATGCGTCTCCTCTAAGTAAATATATTATTCATACGAACCATTAAACATTTCCGAAGTAGTAGTGTAGAAACTTCCTACATAAACACTACATTAAAACATCACAATTTTTCTATAAAAACCAGTCCATTAGAACCATAGAAATTTATTATATCTATGATTAGAACCAACACAGTAACACCAAAAAACAAGAAGCGCTGCACAAAACCAATTTAATTTTTTCCAAGTGGAGTTCCGCAAACAATTGGGTCGTACAAACAACGCTCCAAGAAAAAATTATTATGCATAATCTATGAAAAAATATTTTCTGAAAATTACCTCTATTTTTTCGTATGTAAGTGTAAATATTCCCAACATTTATTATGTATGGCGAGCAATCTCCAAGCTTCGCATACGTTATTATCTTTTTTTTTCAACTAAGCCACGAGGTAATTTTGTCCCAGATGAAACTCGGGCAATTGTTTAGATATTTTTGTTAAAAGTGTGGGACGCGTTTATGTTACACTTATCTACTGTTTTTCAGCTTAGAAGATTTTAAAGTAGCAAGATATAAATGATTCTTGGCGAAATTGGTGGTAGAATTGTGTGCTAATGGTGAGCCTTGGAGAAAATCACTTTTGTTTTGGATCATCGCCATGTTTTAGATCAATAGTAACAATCATTTTTTATTTATTTATTTATTTACATATACACATACAACTATCCTTACAGGTATTAACCCAATGCGATAGCGTAGCAAAAGGAAAAAAAAGTATCATTCCCTTGCAGTCGGGTAAAAAACAATAAAACATACACAAACATTAATTATAATAACATATTACAAACAGTGCTGACCTTGTAAATTCACCCAGAGAACAAAAAATAGGTCTGTCTCCCTAGCAATAACGTTTATTGTGTTGAGTGCACGCGTCAGAGGCGCCTGCCTCAGAAGGTTGGTACGAGCGCTCGGAACCACCAGCAGCTGCGGCTGCCACCGTCGCCACACGTACCTGTCCGGGACACACAGGCTCATCTGCCCTAAAATCGTCGCATCATGCACCTTCCCACGCAATCTATATCTTCTATACTTATAATAAATCTGTAGAGAGGTCAATTCTGTACATGAAATATATTTCCAAAATAACTATCAGGGGGTGATTAGAGATCGATACTGATGCCAAAAATGCAATCAATAAAATTTTTGTCTGTCTGTCTGTCTGTCTGTCTGTCTGTCTGTATAACCGTTATAGAAACAAAAACTACTCGACGGATTTTAACGAAACTTGGTGCAATTATTTCTCATACTCCTGAGCGGGTTATAGTATACTTTTCATCACGCTACAATCAATACGAGCAGAGCAGTGAAGGGAAATGTTGGGAAAACGGGAGAAGTTACTCCATTTTTTAAGCTTCCGTCGCGTGTGTAACCTTAATGGTTAAAGCTACACAGAAATCATTTATGACGGAAATGTTCTCCTTAAAATTATATAAAAAATATCCCACGACAGCATATGTCTATCTTTTATGGTTGAGTCACAATATCACGTGTAACTCCCGATAGCTTAGCAGTTCGAAGCTTTCTGATTATAATATTTGTCTACTCTTACGTTTATAACACTCTCAGTCACCCCTAATTGAAAAAGTTAACATTATTAACTATTCCATAAAAAAGAATCATATAAATCGGTATAGAAACACCAAAGTTATACATGAAATAAGCTAATAATAAGCCAACGCGCGTGAATACTGAATCATGCTATAAGGATTATTTTTGAGAATCGGTCGCCGCGCTCGACGCGTCTCGATTGGCCAAGTGCGAGCCAGACTCGCCCATGAAGGGTTCCTAAAAACCTTAAAAATTTCTAGAAACCAGCTTATTTACATTTTTACAACTTCGCTAGATAACTTTATTTTTCATAGTGTTTGTATGAATTACAAAGTTATATTTGCGGTTTTAGAAAATATGCTGTATCTCAAAACTGCTTACCCGATTTCGTTCAAACCAATTTTGGTTGAAAGTTTACATTAAGATCTACAGACATATATTTTTTTTTAGATTTTTCACTCCATTATTAGAGAAGTTAGAGGGAGGTGGGGACATTTTACCACTTTGGAAGCTTATATCTTTTAAACGATTGACTTTATGAAAAAGTGGTTTTAGAAACCCTTATATCATTTTTAAAGACCTGTCTATAAGTACTACACACGCATAGGTTTCATGAAAAAAAATATTTTCAGTTTTAGTTCCATGTTACCCCCTTTTATTTTAAATATTTTTTTAATTTTTTTCTTAAAGTCGGAAAGCGGTTCATAGAATACATCTACCTACTAAGTTTCTCATGTATAGTCTTAGTAGTTTCGGAATAAAATGGCTGTGACATACGGACGGACGGACAGACAGACAGACAGACAGACAGACCGACAGACACAGACGGACAGACATATCGAAACTATAAGGGTTCCGTGTTTTGTCATTCGGCTACGGAACCCTAAAAAGGCAGGGCGTCCGAGCGCGAGCTTCGCGGTTGAAAAGTGACCAGCCTTAGTGTGCTGTGTGCTGAACTACGAGAGGCCCTACCTAAAAAAAAAGTGCAAGCATCATACAATTTTTGCCTGTTGATCCGAATAGACGTTCAGAGCGTTCGACCTTATTGACAGACAATACTTAATTGATATTAACAAACCGTGCTTATCAGCGCAACTTTTAGTCGTTGATAATTTATTTTTAGATTCCTTTTGTTGTTATTTTATAAAATAGGTATTAGTTATTTTAGTATACCGATAGGTTAAGTTTTGGCTAATTTACGTTCTTTTTTTTATATTAGTTTTATTTTCACCCAGTTGCAACAAAATATAATCGAGGCTCAAATTTTAACAGGTTGCGGTGCAGGAGAAACCGTCCTTATTCCCAGAATTCCCATAATACCAAATAATTTTCCATTGGAATTTAAAAGAACGCAATTCCCAGTATCGGTGTGTTATGCAATGACAATTAATAAGGCTCAAGGGCAGACTTTTCGTGTTGCTGGAGTAGATCTCGGTGTCAGTTGTTTCTCGCATGGTCAGTTGTACGTCGCTCTTTCCCGGGTTAGCAGTTCTAGAAATCTTTATGTTCACGTGCCGGACGGGTCAACTTTCAACATAGTTTACCCGGAAGCTTTGCGCTAAAGTATTTTCGTTCTATAGGTACTTAAGCCTCATGTGAACGTGATCTAAACAATATTACCAATACATTAACTTAATAACACACAAGGAGTTACACGCTGACGGAGTCGCGGGCACAGCTATTAACAATAATATTGTGCGGTTCGGTATTGCGATATTTTTCAACAGTATTATAGATTGACATATTATATTTCCCTACTAAATTACGAAAGTTAATCTGTCTGTTACATCAAAATCACTGAACCGTGAGGAAGGACATAGGCATTTAAGAATGCTTCAAAATCGGGGTTAAATTTAACGTTAGCCCAAAGTAACTATTCCACGCGGACGAAGTCGCGGGCAAAAGCTAGTATTTTAAATAAAAGTGAAGTGAGTGCCACTTCATGTTGATTGTTTTCATCTTCCCGGGCTTTACGATTGATCATCTTAATTATGTATTAGGAACAATTATTCAAAAGGCAATATATAACGATTTTGACGTTCTATAGAATATATAAAGCAATATTATATAAAGATCTCGTTTCGGAGTCGATACGCTCTTGCCAGAATGGTTGTGTAGTTTTAATTTTCCGCGAAGTTATCATGTTCACGATTTCTCTAAAATGCATAATAAATAAAACTAGTTGGAATAAAATAAAGAATTATCAATAAAATAAAGAAGTTTGATATCAATCAATATTTCTATATAAAATATTGTAAACTAACACTATTATAACTGTAGAAAATAATAATACACTGACAGGACGGGTCTACTCAAATCTGTGCGGTTCTTTCTTCAAAAGGACATTTCAGACCAATATTCATAATCCTCATAAACTATTGTGAATATGTGAACTATGTAGGTTGTTTTATTCGAGTTAAACATGATTGTCTGGCAGTTTGAGTGCTTTTTGCGGCCTACCCAAACGTCCTTACCTTGGTATTGTTCGTCAAATCGTTAAGCTCCTTGTTTTAAGTTGACAAATGCTTGCACTGTATGGACAGGCCCACTCAAATCTGTGAGCATCGTTCCTCAAAAGATCACCTCACATGGTAATCTACAAGGTTCCCATATATTTTTAACCAGTATAGATTGTATGGACTTTAAAAGAGACGGACCCCTGAGTTTGTTTCGGTGTTTCTTCTCAGGGTTGTTAGTTAGGAAACACCGGCCTCATCTAGTTTAAATTTACAAAAAAATTACGTGTAAGTGTTATTTAATAAACAATTTGCAAAATAAAGATCATTTATAGGCTTTTTATCAATATTTTATAGTATGATATAAGTATACACAGTTTTGTGAATTTTAAGTATTGTACATAATCTTAAGTGGGCCAGTCTGCTTCAACGCGAATGCAAACAAAGGGGCCTCGTAACAAAAACAAAGGGTTCAGCTTTCGTGTACTCAAGTATTGAGAGGAGCCAGAGTTGTTGACGTGCCGGTCTCGCGCTGTGGGAACGGCGCCGCGGCGTTGCGTCATACCTCGAATTCCGCTGATAATCGCTGACCCCTAGAAGTGGACTTCTGCGCATTGAATGACTCATGCTAGGCCCTGGGACCCGGACCGTGGGAGGCGGTGGTTGAGAGGGAAGTTAGAGTATATATAAGCTAATGTTCGCGGGATTCGGGAGAGAAAAATAGAAGAAATTTGTCGAGAGTGGACGGCGAGAGTCGATCTAGTATTTAATATCAGTGATTGTGGGTTTGAGTCATCAGAATTTGGTAAGTCAATATTCTTTATTTTTGAGAATCTTATTATGGTGATTAGAATTGGGTATTTAATTCGAAGTGTTATTAATTACGTGAAATAAACTCTATAACTCGTCATTTATATTTGCAAAATAATTCTTCTGGCAGTTATGTTGGAGTTTAATTTTATTCTACTAAGTTATAATCCTATTTAAATAAACAGTGGTAGAATAGAGTAAATGAAAAGGTTAAATCAAATCATATTAATACAAATTAGTTTACTTTCATTGCAGATGTACTTATGCTATTTAATTTAGTATATTAAATTAAGAAACCAAATAATATATTTTATTACAATAGAATTATTTTTAATATTGACTGATTGATAAATTAATACACCATAGAGGGTTCTATACTAATGTTTTATGTGAATACTATTCAGTTTGATTTATGAGTAGTAAGATAATTTGTTTATTAAATTGTTCTGTGTATTTAATAAGTTAAAGATTTGGTAAGCAAATTATCTCTAAATTATATTAGGATGTGATATTACTGTTCTTAAAAGTGTGTGTCTTTTCATGTGTAGTATGTGGTATTATTCAAGTAAACTCGATAACATCAGTGATAGGTTATTTTATCGATCCGATCGATAAAATCACAGGGACGCTTTCAATATTAAATGATTTATCACTCCAGGCTAGATACGATAAATCATGAGGATTGTTAGGTTCAGCATTAAATAAATAAGTACACAATTAGTTATAAGTTAATATCTACACATCACTGCCTCAAATATACACGACACGTAGAATGAATGCATAGGAGAATTATTACATAACACATACAAATAAGAAACGAAATATTTATAAAACAAAATATAATTGGGTTATGGTAAGGGGTAGGTGAGTCCATTGGTCCTGACTAGTCGATTAAATTCGAGACTTTCTAGATGGGATCTGGTGTGATTCACAGCTGCTGGGGGTGAGTTTCTGGTCTATAGAAATCCAACATGTCATAATTATTAATACCATAACATAATTAAGAAAGAAAATAATAAGGAAGTAATAGGTTTATATATATATTGAACATTCACCATAACATAACTCAATTTCGCGAATTTGCAGAGGTATTGGTTGGAGTCATAGTATTGAGATAAATTGTAGATATCTCTCGAATTTTAGACTATAAGGCTAGGGAGTACTTCAACCAATACTAGACTTATAAGTCTCAATAATTTAGTAACACCTTACACCACCACCATTTACACCTTCTGTGTATTGTTTTGAAATATTTAACCTGAATAATACCACCTTTTCAGCTAGTTTTAATATGGGGAATTAGGGTGGTTAGGCTGTACTATATACTAAATAATTGAATTCATTGGAACTCTTTGATGAGAAAAAGAAAAGGTACTAACAAGGGCGAAAGCTTTTCGAATGAAGTTTTCTCCTTTGCAAGTAGAAGGCTATAACCTGGTGTTAAGCTTTCTATGTGTGAATGTACTAAGTAGTATAATATTATTCTATAACTATATTTAATTGTTCCTTGGAAATGAGTACGGACGTGAATGTAGATACTTAGCTTCTAAAAATATTATTGTAAAATCTTGTTCGAAATTTATTACCAAATGAAATCATTACCTTTAGGTGTATTAAAAATATCCAAAATTTTAGGGATTAGTATTCCTTAAGGTAATGGTAAAAAGGGAAGTGCGACAAAAGACAATCAATACTGTGGTTACTCATAATCGTGTACCGGAGGTACATGTAGTTATAAGTTAATATGGAATTTTCTTTCAGCTTCTACAAGTAGATTTAATTTAATAAATAGTAGTTAGAAACGTGTACCACTTGTGATGGACATATATGAGAACCACTTCACCTCCTTCGCGATTCAGTAAAGTATTTTAATATTTATTTCTTTGTAACACTTTATTATGCGGCATGGGGAAGGTTAATTTTGCTTCTTACAGCAACAAAGGAGTTCAAGAAAGAGTACTGCATCACTGTGGGTTATCATGTACACCGGTTAGCTATTTTATATGGTTGCATTATATAATTAGATAATATATAATTTAGAAAGAAGAATAGATCTACAATATTTAATAAAGGTACCCTTTGCAAAGTAGGTGAGATTGATAGAATAGAAATTAGGGATATTTACAGGAGATTAATTACATGATAATTCACAGTCCAAAAGAAGACTTCAAAGGTTAGTGACATGATTTTCTTATATTCGCCATTTTGGTTTAATTACTTGAACAATTATTTTATATTTTGAATTTTATTTAAACCTAAAATGAATTCTTTTATCAATAGACATATCATTAGAGTGGAGTATTTGAAACCAACATGGCCTTCCTAGTTAATATAATCGGTGACACTTTGGAATTACTAATGTTTTACACAATTATTAGGAGATATTTATAAAGTCACTTATTGTGTAACTAGAGTAAACTTTAATCACTTTATGGTTTATAATTGTTTATGGAATGTCGGTGGAAGGTTTTGACAGTTGCTTGATGTCAACTAATGATATTTTTCTTATTGTGATTTTCGGTTTTCCTTGATATTTTATAGTGCTATGTGAATTTTAACATAATTTAGGATGAATTATTTCTTCCAGGTTGTATTAGAAATATAAGCAGATACACCTCCATACTTATTGTAAATTTTCCTTGTTATTTTTATATTGTGTGAGTTTCAGATCTTCGAGTTTAGTTGTTTCTTCATATACCTAGTATTAGAAACTTAAGCAGATATGCGTAGTTAATCTATAGTAGGCCAAATCAGTTCACTTATGATTTGAAAACAGACAGAAACTGGTAACTTGTTATTGAAAGTAATTCATACTTAACCAGGTTGGTAACTTGTTATTGAAAGTAATTCATACTTAACCAGGTTGTGTTTGTCCATTTCTTAAGCTGAATAGTAGAGTTGTTTAGATAATAAGTGTAGTTAGTTCCGCGGAACTTCGTCGTGAGATTAGAGTTATTTCAAGAATATGAATATACTAATTATGCACCAGTTGACTTTACACAATCTGTAGTATTTTCATAAGTGAGTGTTATATTCAAGGAGTTGTTATGAATTTAAGGGACCTCACAAACCCCTTCTAAGTGTAGCCTCCTAAGAAGATACTCATTGGTGATTATATCCTACTGCAAGCAGGAACACTTCACATGCAGCAAAGATCTTTATGCACACTCTACAACTGTAATTGATGAGCAATGTTTTGTAGGCCAACAAAACATTGTGTTATTGATTCAACTCACCACATCAATCTTACATAGTTAACTGGGACTAAATTAGTATTGCAAGTTAATTAGCTAGGCCCTACCACTTCCTTAATCCTTTCTTTTCCAACTAATCATTTCCTTCCCATTCCTTTTAACTTTAAACAAATTATAGGGAAATATTTCTGTGATACTATTTCACTCCAGCATGATTAGTATAATTGAAACAGTTTAATTATGATAAATGAATTTAATAACCTAATTCTTGGAATTCCATGGGAGGAATAATATGGGAATGATTCTCATCATTTCGATGTATGTAGGCACCCGGCACTGATGGAATATCATGGGTGTTTCCGTTGATACCCTATGAGGAGTAGGAGCACTTATGGGACCCCTTCGTGTAAATTCTGGCTCTGTCTGATACTAGACTGGTGTGACATTACCTGTTGACCCCTTGTGAAATTCTTGGATAAAGAGGTTGTGAAATAATTGTGATATATTAATGACTTGAGTACGTCTCAATCATTTATAAAAGAGTCTCAGTACCATTATAATTATAGGCTTAGTCCTATCATATACTAAGGTTTAACCTTCTACTAGGAATGAAAAGTAACATACTAATTGAAGTGTTCAATTATTATTGATTAATGTTGGACTGAATGGTTGTACCTACTTATTGTATAGGACTTAAAACCGCTTTGAATCCAATATCCTATCTGAAGGGGGTGCACATAGTGGTTGGCACTCATTTTAGTTGAGGCGTTTGGTGTGGGGCCTACTAACTTCTACAAAATACAAAATTTGTAGAGGCAGATTTCCTAATTCCTTTATTCCTTATAGTCAAATATATATGTTAGCATCTTTAATTCAGGAAGAACTGAATTGTCTTCCTTAGGTTTAAGGTATTTAAGAATAACCTTTATTATGTTTAATCATCTGATCAAGACCTTTATTCAGCCACAGAAATAATTAATTTAAATGAACCAAAGTCATTTACCCATTTCTGTAAATAGTCTCTTTCCTCTAAAAGACTCGGGTTACTTATAAACATAACGTAGGAGAGACAATCATTGGCCAATCAAATCTTCAATTCAAGAGTTGCAAGGGGGGGTTAGTTACAATTTGGTGCCGTGACCAGGATATCTGGTCATCAATTCTATTTTATATGTAGGCTTATATAGCCTACAATTTGGTGTTCGTGAAATGGAAAGAGTTGAAGAGACTATTATCTGAAAGTGGGATCTTTCTTTCGGTTGCATATATTACAACTGATCAGAATTAAATTTCAAGATTATTTTGAGTTTTATAACCTCTAAAGTACGTACTTTGATTTTTGGGTAAGGCTTCAGAAAAAATGAGAAATCGGTAATTTATGACCATTATCATGATATATAATGTACCTTTCTGGCTTCGTTGTGAGCTTGTTTAAGTACTTGTACCCTTCATTGGACAAATCGGACTAACTTTGCCTCACAGTTATGTGATTTGTTTCACTTTTGAAACTTTCACTTACAGTCGAATTTGCGCACATATTCACAAAGAAAAGACGCACGATAGACACAGTAATGTATAGGCAATGTTAACACACATTAATCCGCTTAGACGCTGTAAAAAAATAATAAAAACTATTTGATAACACCTAAAAAACGAAAAAGTCATAAACGAAAATAGTGATGTACCCTTTAAAATGTTACTAAAACCGGACAAGTATGAATCGATTATTCGAATGATACAGTCACATCATGTTGTCGATGTTAATAAACTTAAAATACCATCGTCCAATGCGAGCCACGTCGTTATGTATAAATGATGTATCATTGATATTTCGAGTATTTTTTAGTACTAATACTATACCATTGATGTTCAAGTTTATAATTAAGGAGGTGTTCTATTGGTAAACTTTAGGAAGATGTAGAAAAAGGTGAATTAAGTGAGACATTATTTATATTGCTTAGGATTTGTAAGGGAATTAGACTTGGGGGGTGAGGGGAAAGTATAAAATGAATTAAAGTTATTGTCTATCCTAGTGTTGTAAAGCGGAAGAGTTTATTTGGTTGTTTGTTTGTTTGCTTGAGCGCGCTAGTCTTCGGGAACGCTGGGTGGATTTGGATGCAGTTTGGTATGGAGGTGGCTTGAGGCTTGAGGAAGGAGGTTGCTTTTTACGCGACTGAAAAAAAAGGGAGAGTTATGTTTTTGCCGTGATGGATTCAGCGGGGGTGGGGCCCCGCGTGTGTGCTAGTTAGGATATAATTATCCACAGGGACGTCGTACAATTGAAAACACACAGGTTGTTGTTGGTTACATAAGTGTGGTTTAGGTTACTCAAGCGATGTTGATTCGAGAGATCTAGGCACAACTAGAATTATAAATTTTTTCAAACTAAAATCAAATATGATAATTGAACAAATTCTTGTAAAAGAAAATATAGTTAATTCAGTATTTAATGAAAGTGAACAAGAGGAACAACAATTAGGATTTGTAAAATCTGAAATTGATTTGAAGATATTTAATTTACAAAATAGAGGTTTATTGGACACGGGTAGTAATATAACGTGTATTTCAGATTCTTCTAGCAAAAACTTAAGAGTTGCAATGTAAATGTAGAATTATTACCTATAAACCCAATACAAATAAAGGGCGCAGTAGGTCAAAAAGGCTCCAAGGTACAGCAGATGGTTATGCTACCGATGAAAGTAGGAACTATAGAAATTGAGACCGGATTCTTGATTATTCCCAAATTAGTCAGGGTATTAATTTTAGGATTTGATTGGTTAAGAAAATAAGAAACAATAGTACAGTTGGCTAAGAAAAATACTTACACATACTTATTAAATACGAGGGAAGGGAACATTTTGTACTGTTGGTTAAAGAAGGAACTAGAATAAATACATTAAACCTTGATAATTTTCTACTGAATACGAATAATGAACATTTAGAGGATAAAATACAAAGCATAAAAAGAAAGGGAATTTTGGGAGAATCAGAGTTAAATAAATTACAAGCTGTATTGAAAAAAACATATCAACTTATTTTCAACTCAACTAGGGCGTACTAATTGTTATGAACGAGATAAAAATGGTAAAACACATTCCTTTCATAAGAAGGCCTTACCCTATTCCATACGCTTATCGAGACGAAATGGAACATAAATGAAATGAAATGGTTGAATAAGGAATAATTAGCCGCAGAACTACACCTTATAGTAGTCCTTTAACTTTTGCATTAAAAAGAGATGGGTCAATACGAGTTTTACTTGATGCTAGAGAAATAAATAAGTATATGGTAGTTGATTCAGAGAAGCCGCTAATTATTAATGATATATTGAGTTCGTTCCATGGGGTAAACTACATAAACATAGTAGATATGAATAATGCATATTTTCAAATTCCATTCAAATCAAATCAAATCGTTTATTTGTGGTACATTGAGAGAGGAAAGTAAACAATTTACAGGATTCACGTCTAATGGGAAATCATACATTATATACATCAGTTGGTAGCTCTAGTAGGGTCATGGATGTTATTCTAGGACCGGAAGTTAGGGAGTTTTGTATAAATTATCTAGATGATTTAACTATTAATATGCAAAGAAGATTGGATCAACATTTGATCCATATAAACATTGTCAGTGGATAGATAATATTCTTTATTTTCAAATTGACCCACTTGATAAAAGAGTCATTTATTTACATCAAATTTTGATAGAAGACGTAATTTGTTATGATTGGTTATGGATCAACATTTGATCCATATAAACATTGTCAGTGGATAGATAATATTCTTTATTTTCGAATTGACTCACTTGATAAAAGAGTCATTTATTTACATCAAATTTTGATAGAAGACGTGATTTGTTATGATTGGTTATGAGAGACGAGACAAGAGTTTAAGATGGGAGAACGTAATTCTTTTGTTTTATATAAAGTAAGTCTGATTTAATTCATTTTTTTTTTACCATATTAAATCTACATGACTAATTATGAACAGATTACAAGGTTGATGGTCAAGGAAAATAAAACATAGGAGAATATTATACTAACACCGTGGGTTGACATTATAACGACATGAAGATTACTGTGTGCACAACACGATATAGGTTACAAAATTTTAATCGGATATACCTTTTAAAATTTTGGGGGGTGAATGTACATAATCTTAAGTGGGCCAGTCTGCTTCAACGCGAATGCAAACAAAGGGGCCTCGTAACAAAAACAAAGGGTTCAGCTTTCGTGTACTCAAGTATTGAGAGGAGCCAGAGTTGTTGACGTGCCGGTCTCGCGCTGTGGGAACGGCGCCGCGGCGTTGCGTCATACCTCGAATTCCGCTGATAATCGCTGACCCCTAGAAGTGGACTTCTGCGCATTGAATGACTCATGCTAGGCCCTGGGACCCGGACCGTGGGAGGCGGTGGTTGAGAGGGAAGTTAGAGTATATATAAGCTAATGTTCGCGGGATTCGGGAGAGAAAAATAGAAGAAATTTGTCGAGAGTGGACGGCGAGAGTCGATCTAGTATTTAATATCAGTGATTGTGGGTTTGAGTCATCAGAATTTGGTAAGTCAATATTCTTTATTTTTGAGAATCTTATTATGGTGATTAGAATTGGGTATTTAATTCGAAGTGTTATTAATTACGTGAAATAAACTCTATAACTCGTCATTTATATTTGCAAAATAATTCTTCTGGCAGTTATGTTGGAGTTTAATTTTATTCTACTAAGTTATAATCCTATTTAAATAAACAGTGGTAGAATAGAGTAAATGAAAAGGTTAAATCAAATCATATTAATACAAATTAGTTTACTTTCATTGCAGATGTACTTATGCTATTTAATTTAGTATATTAAATTAAGAAACCAAATAATATATTTTATTACAATAGAATTATTTTTAATATTGACTGATTGATAAATTAATACACCATAGAGGGTTCTATACTAATGTTTTATGTGAATACTATTCAGTTTGATTTATGAGTAGTAAGATAATTTGTTTATTAAATTGTTCTGTGTATTTAATAAGTTAAAGATTTGGTAAGCAAATTATCTCTAAATTATATTAGGATGTGATATTACTGTTCTTAAAAGTGTGTGTCTTTTCATGTGTAGTATGTGGTATTATTCAAGTAAACTCGATAACATCAGTGATAGGTTATTTTATCGATCCGATCGATAAAATCACAGGGACGCTTTCAATATTAAATGATTTATCACTCCAGGCTAGATACGATAAATCATGAGGATTGTTAGGTTCAGCATTAAATAAATAAGTACACAATTAGTTATAAGTTAATATCTACACATCACTGCCTCAAATATACACGACACGTAGAATGAATGCATAGGAGAATTATTACATAACACATACAAATAAGAAACGAAATATTTATAAAACAAAATATAATTGGGTTATGGTAAGGGGTAGGTGAGTCCATTGGTCCTGACTAGTCGATTAAATTCGAGACTTTCTAGATGGGATCTGGTGTGATTCACAGCTGCTGGGGGTGAGTTTCTGGTCTATAGAAATCCAACATGTCATAATTATTAATACCATAACATAATTAAGAAAGAAAATAATAAGGAAGTAATAGGTTTATATATATATTGAACATTCACCATAACATAACTCAATTTCGCGAATTTGCAGAGGTATTGGTTGGAGTCATAGTATTGAGATAAATTGTAGATATCTCTCGAATTTTAGACTATAAGGCTAGGGAGTACTTCAACCAATACTAGACTTATAAGTCTCAATAATTTAGTAACACCTTACACCACCACCATTTACACCTTCTGTGTATTGTTTTGAAATATTTAACCTGAATAATACCACCTTTTCAGCTAGTTTTAATATGGGGAATTAGGGTGGTTAGGCTGTACTATATACTAAATAATTGAATTCATTGGAACTCTTTGATGAGAAAAAGAAAAGGTACTAACAAGGGCGAAAGCTTTTCGAATGAAGTTTTCTCCTTTGCAAGTAGAAGGCTATAACCTGGTGTTAAGCTTTCTATGTGTGAATGTACTAAGTAGTATAATATTATTCTATAACTATATTTAATTGTTCCTTGGAAATGAGTACGGACGTGAATGTAGATACTTAGCTTCTAAAAATATTATTGTAAAATCTTGTTCGAAATTTATTACCAAATGAAATCATTACCTTTAGGTGTATTAAAAATATCCAAAATTTTAGGGATTAGTATTCCTTAAGGTAATGGTAAAAAGGGAAGTGCGACAAAAGACAATCAATACTGTGGTTACTCATAATCGTGTACCGGAGGTACATGTAGTTATAAGTTAATATGGAATTTTCTTTCAGCTTCTACAAGTAGATTTAATTTAATAAATAGTAGTTAGAAACGTGTACCACTTGTGATGGACATATATGAGAACCACTTCACCTCCTTCGCGATTCAGTAAAGTATTTTAATATTTATTTCTTTGTAACACTTTATTATGCGGCATGGGGAAGGTTAATTTTGCTTCTTACAGCAACAAAGGAGTTCAAGAAAGAGTACTGCATCACTGTGGGTTATCATGTACACCGGTTAGCTATTTTATATGGTTGCATTATATAATTAGATAATATATAATTTAGAAAGAAGAATAGATCTACAATATTTAATAAAGGTACCCTTTGCAAAGTAGGTGAGATTGATAGAATAGAAATTAGGGATATTTACAGGAGATTAATTACATGATAATTCACAGTCCAAAAGAAGACTTCAAAGGTTAGTGACATGATTTTCTTATATTCGCCATTTTGGTTTAATTACTTGAACAATTATTTTATATTTTGAATTTTATTTAAACCTAAAATGAATTCTTTTATCAATAGACATATCATTAGAGTGGAGTATTTGAAACCAACATGGCCTTCCTAGTTAATATAATCGGTGACACTTTGGAATTACTAATGTTTTACACAATTATTAGGAGATATTTATAAAGTCACTTATTGTGTAACTAGAGTAAACTTTAATCACTTTATGGTTTATAATTGTTTATGGAATGTCGGTGGAAGGTTTTGACAGTTGCTTGATGTCAACTAATGATATTTTTCTTATTGTGATTTTCGGTTTTCCTTGATATTTTATAGTGCTATGTGAATTTTAACATAATTTAGGATGAATTATTTCTTCCAGGTTGTATTAGAAATATAAGCAGATACACCTCCATACTTATTGTAAATTTTCCTTGTTATTTTTATATTGTGTGAGTTTCAGATCTTCGAGTTTAGTTGTTTCTTCATATACCTAGTATTAGAAACTTAAGCAGATATGCGTAGTTAATCTATAGTAGGCCAAATCAGTTCACTTATGATTTGAAAACAGACAGAAACTGGTAACTTGTTATTGAAAGTAATTCATACTTAACCAGGTTGGTAACTTGTTATTGAAAGTAATTCATACTTAACCAGGTTGTGTTTGTCCATTTCTTAAGCTGAATAGTAGAGTTGTTTAGATAATAAGTGTAGTTAGTTCCGCGGAACTTCGTCGTGAGATTAGAGTTATTTCAAGAATATGAATATACTAATTATGCACCAGTTGACTTTACACAATCTGTAGTATTTTCATAAGTGAGTGTTATATTCAAGGAGTTGTTATGAATTTAAGGGACCTCACAAACCCCTTCTAAGTGTAGCCTCCTAAGAAGATACTCATTGGTGATTATATCCTACTGCAAGCAGGAACACTTCACATGCAGCAAAGATCTTTATGCACACTCTACAACTGTAATTGATGAGCAATGTTTTGTAGGCCAACAAAACATTGTGTTATTGATTCAACTCACCACATCAATCTTACATAGTTAACTGGGACTAAATTAGTATTGCAAGTTAATTAGCTAGGCCCTACCACTTCCTTAATCCTTTCTTTTCCAACTAATCATTTCCTTCCCATTCCTTTTAACTTTAAACAAATTATAGGGAAATATTTCTGTGATACTATTTCACTCCAGCATGATTAGTATAATTGAAACAGTTTAATTATGATAAATGAATTTAATAACCTAATTCTTGGAATTCCATGGGAGGAATAATATGGGAATGATTCTCATCATTTCGATGTATGTAGGCACCCGGCACTGATGGAATATCATGGGTGTTTCCGTTGATACCCTATGAGGAGTAGGAGCACTTATGGGACCCCTTCGTGTAAATTCTGGCTCTGTCTGATACTAGACTGGTGTGACATTACCTGTTGACCCCTTGTGAAATTCTTGGATAAAGAGGTTGTGAAATAATTGTGATATATTAATGACTTGAGTACGTCTCAATCATTTATAAAAGAGTCTCAGTACCATTATAATTATAGGCTTAGTCCTATCATATACTAAGGTTTAACCTTCTACTAGGAATGAAAAGTAACATACTAATTGAAGTGTTCAATTATTATTGATTAATGTTGGACTGAATGGTTGTACCTACTTATTGTATAGGACTTAAAACCGCTTTGAATCCAATATCCTATCTGAAGGGGGTGCACATAGTGGTTGGCACTCATTTTAGTTGAGGCGTTTGGTGTGGGGCCTACTAACTTCTACAAAATACAAAATTTGTAGAGGCAGATTTCCTAATTCCTTTATTCCTTATAGTCAAATATATATGTTAGCATCTTTAATTCAGGAAGAACTGAATTGTCTTCCTTAGGTTTAAGGTATTTAAGAATAACCTTTATTATGTTTAATCATCTGATCAAGACCTTTATTCAGCCACAGAAATAATTAATTTAAATGAACCAAAGTCATTTACCCATTTCTGTAAATAGTCTCTTTCCTCTAAAAGACTCGGGTTACTTATAAACATAACGTAGGAGAGACAATCATTGGCCAATCAAATCTTCAATTCAAGAGTTGCAAGGGGGGGTTAGTTACAGTATGTAGCGTACCAAGTTTAAAATTAAAACCTTTCGAACTAATGCTATCTACATCATCTAAATATATCTAACTCAAAGGTGGCTGACTGACTGACTGACATAGTGATCTATCAGCGCACAGCCCAAACCACTGGACGGAACGGACTGAAATTTGGCATACAGGTAGATGTTATGACGTAGGCATCCGCTAAGAAAGGATTTTGCGAAATTCCCACGGGTTCGGGATTTACACGGGAAAAACTTCCCACGCGGGCGAAGTCGCCTGCACAAGCTAGTCCACCTATAAACATAATTTCATTTTTGGCCGTGGTCAACTTCGTAAGCGATGCTATCCAAAAGCGTCTAGATAGTTTGTCTTAGTATACGTATTTCCATACTTATATTGCTAATGCGTATGTTTGTTTGTTCTACTTCTGCAGAGGAACGAATCACTGTGAATTTTTGGTGTGGAGACAGTTGAAAAACTAGAGAGTATCATAAGCTACTTTTTTTTGCTGAAATAAAGACCTTTTTCGCGAGCAATGCAGCGGGCAGGAGTTAGTTAATAATATTACCTTATCTCATTATAGCACAACTGTATTCTAACATAAAGAGTGACCCGTAGAATTATAGAAATAATTCGGCATTATCAATGTAGGTAACCTAAAAAAGAATACCAAGATACTTAACGAAAAACACAATTTGCCAAAAATTATTCAAGCACAATATATTATGAGTCTGAATGTATATTCATTTTTCAACTAGCACGTAACCCAATTCGTTTTAATTACGTCAGGCATCCCGCATTTTCTTTGTAAAATATTTACATACAAAGCTCTTGTGCCAGTTACATTATCTTTATTCTATTTCGGTTTCAGTTATCTCGTACAGCTAACAAAGACTGATGAGTTTCATATCGCCAAATATTCAAATACCTCAATTATTTTCTAAAATGAGAATTTATGTTTTGATGTCGTCTATCAGAGTATTTACTTTTGTGTTTACCGTTTTTATCGATGCATAGACGCTGAGTTGTCGTCACGTAACTGCTAGTCGGCATAGCGTTTACGCAGCGTTTTGTTTTTTGATAGGCTCAAGTTTGGCCACCATCTCATATATTCTCATACGCTATGTACCTAAGAGTAAACTATTCACTCTTGACTAATAGACTCAAGATTATAGCACTCAGGAAGCACAAACTCCGGCAGGGTGTCCCACTCCTTGACTATACACAAAATGAAAATATTTCCTGAGCGTTTTGTGCGTATGGTGCTATGTCCACCATGCGACGATAGCGCATCACCATTTGTCTTGTTTCGTAGTTTAGTCAGAATTAGATATATTATACAACGTGTAATTTAAAGGGTATATACATACCGAGTGCACGGCTTCTTTGGATGATAACAAACGATATGGCAAGTGTTTTCTAATCCTATGTCTACATGTGTGGAACTTATTAGAAATTTCAATACATTGACACCAGAGGCCGAATTTTTCAAATTAAGAAGAACGAAGAGAATTATCGTTTTATTGGCAAGTGACGTGGAAAGTGATGACCCTCATAGTGCTGTGACACGTTTGTTATTACTGGTGTTCAAGAAACATATGAAACCAATAATTTGTGGTCAATTCTGTGAGTCCCTTATTTTGAGCTGAAACTTTGCATAGAGACTCCATTCCAGATGTTGTCTTCAGTCCTTTTGGATAGATATGGGGTTTCCGTTACACGTTGTATAAGAGATAGATAATCTGACCATGGTTGGCTAGCCTTTGCATGAGTGCACCAAAATGTCGGCGAATAGGGAGAGCGAGCTACATCCGCCATTCCATAATTTACTACATGTTGACTACGACCACCCTAGCAAGAGTGATACGATTGAGAAGAAGAGAAGAAATAGATACATTAAAATGTTCAATTTGTATAGATAAATAAATAAATGACTATCCGATGAGTCCATACACGAAAAAAAAACACTATATTCGTTAGCATGAATAACTCCCAAAGGCTTTCTTTGCATCAGTATGCAGGTTTTCACGCCATTTCCCGAGAGGACAGACGGATACGAAAATACATTTTCGTTAACCTTTTATTGTGAAAAAACCTCGGAATGTAAATAAGGAAATACGACGAATAGATTTCTGTATTCGTCATTTCTTTTCAGAACGGTTTTTTTTGGGCGGATGTGATGTAAGCAAGGTAAGGCCATTTTGTACTGATTACGATTTTTTGCGGTGATTGTACTTTGTGAGCGTGAGATTATAATGTCGCGATTTTTCTGTTATATTTTTGGGAAAAGCATTCAAATATTGTTGACAAGGTTGTTGTAATGTTTGAGTGATTAACTGCTGCGCTGCAGATTGCGAGTTCAATACTCGCATCGGAACAAATGGTGATATGTCACCCTGTGCGATAAGACCGCCCATTGTACCCTAGTTTAAATTTTTGTATCCATAGAAATAGTGTGAGGTGTATAATAAAGTATATATATATATATATATATATATTTTTTTTTTTCAATAATAATAATAATTTATTTATAAAAATATTAGGTACAACTCATCTATCCTAATTAAAAACACAAGTGCAAAGATAACAATGAAAGTTTCCACAGATAGAGTGAAACGTCGATGTCCGTGCTAGTTTGCACTGTGTGACAGACATCGGCGCCTTCCTCCTACACATTAAAAAATAGGTTATCCCGTAAGACAATACAATTGATTATATTGATTTAAACCACTAACAATATAAAATGGCATACATTACGTTTTGCTTTTTAAAACATTAAATTTTCATTTTATATATTATATTGAACACAGATTAAAATAAAAAAATTGGCCAAGTGCGCGTCGGACTCGCCCATGAAGGGTTCCGTAGTAACTATAATAATATAATATGTATATTTATTTGACGAATAAAAAAAACCTTAAAAATTTCTTAAAACTAGATTATTTACATTTTTACAACTACGCCAAATAACTTTGTTTTTCATAGTATTTGTATGAATTACAAAGTTATATTTGCGGTTTTTGAAAATATACTGTATCTCAAAAACCACTGACTCGATCTCGTTCAAACTAATTTTGGTTGAAAGTTTACATTAAGATCTACAACATGGTTTTTTTATATTTTTCACTTCATCATTATAGAAGTTAGAGGGGTGGGGGGGGACACATTTTACCAATTTGGAAGCGTATATCTTTTAAACGATTAACTTTATGAAAAAGTCATTTTAGAAACCATAATGTCATTTTTAAAGATCTGTCTATTGATACTACACACGTATAGGTTTCATGAAAAAAAATATTTTCACTTTCAGTTCCATGTATGGGGAGCCCCCTTTATTTTAAATATTTTTTAAAAGTTCTCTTAAAATCGGAAAGCGGTTTACAGAATACATCTACCTTCTAAGTTTTATATGTATAGTCTTAATAGTTTCGGAATAAAATGGCTGTGACATACGGACGACGGACAGACAGACAGACGAACAGACATGTCGAAACTATAAGGGTTCCGTTTTTTGCCATTCGGCTACGGAACCCTAAAAAGTAATAAAATTAAAATAAAAGGTATTAATAACATTAGTAATTGAAATATAGTAATAACAATGACATTAACAATTGAAAAATTAAATATAAATTATATTAAAGTCCCTGCAAGGAAATACGCGTAAATAAATGAATACAGATGTTTCGAATCTGGGTGAATGACAGCCGAAGCCAACGGCTTAAACATGTTTTTCGAGACATGGGGGTATCACAACGCCAACTTCCAAACTCTGGGGTAATACTGAAAATTGTCTCATAGAAAAACCCAATAGCACTTTCTGCCCGACCCGGGAATCGAATCCGAGATCCCATGCTCACCAGTCACACTTACGTCCACTTGACTAAAGCTTTGTTTTCCTAGGAAAGCGGTGCCGTCATATAGCGGCCGTAATATTACGGACGCAAAAAGGCGGCCGTCTTTACGGTGACGACGTGTGGAAAGTTCCACCGCCGTTTTAACACACTGTCTGCTTCATCGCTATCTAGTGTATTACATTCTCTTTGGAAACGTTCACGAAACCATCTGACACCGATAAGACGGCCGTCATGCAAATGGCGGCACCGCTTTTTGACGTTACGGTGTCAGTTACCGCTCTCTAGGAAACCGCGCCATTTTGTTTACATAGACAACGTTCTAGTGACGTCATTCACCGCTGTATTACGGCTGCTATTTGACGGCACCGCTATCCTAGGAAACTAAAGCTTTACGTAGCAGTCCATCATAACCATGTGAAAGTATTAGTTAAATAATAAATTTACATCTTTCAGAGCCCACAAAGCAGACATATCAATCCCAAGGACTGAAACTACGCTCGAGTGATTTTATTTCGGTTGAAATCCTCCAAAGGAAGATCCTTCTCGTCGTATACCTACGTATATTCACCGATAACTTTACGAGGGTAGTATTTAGTTTTACCTACTACGTGTTGGGGAGAAGTAGGTAATATTTGATTACGTTCTCGTTTTAATTCTTAAGACAAGATTATGAATATTTAATAACAAAATAACTTTTGTCATGATCGAATGCAATATTAGAATAATAATATTTATTCACCAAAATGAAAAAAAATGGTTTAAATTACTGTCTAATGATGCAATGACGAAACTTGTGGAAGTTCATCTATATACATATACTAGTATTTGCGTGTTGCGCGAGGTGCAAGCACCTCGCGTGCTTGTGAAAAAAAAATGGTGGGGGGTGATGGGGGGGGGGTTGCACAATTATTTCGACTAAAGCATTGCCCCTCTAAATGAATCTGAAAAAAAAATTCCAAGTCTCTTAATTTCCGAGATCCGCCAAAAGGGAGTGAGAAGGGGGGCAAGGGGGGTGACTTTGAAAAATGGTTTTTACTTTACCGAGCCTCCTCTATACGAATCCGTAAAAAAGAAAAAAACGGGCCTCGTAGTTTCCGAGATACGATAGGGAGGGGGGAGAAGGGGGCTGAAAAGGGGAGGTTTGGCACTTTTCCCGTAGGTTTGAGAGTTACTTGTTTACGAATCTGTCAAAATATACCCACCTCCCCATCCACCATCTGGGAGAACAATTATGTCAGTGAGTCAGTCAGTGAGTGGTAATTTAGCTTTATATCTATATACATATATAAAAGCGAAATACGACTCACTGATTAATCACGAAATCTCAGAAACTACAAGTAGTAGGGCTCTCAAATTTTGCATTCTCCTTTTAGTACGTAGATGCTCGCTAAGACGGGATTTTGCGCAATTCTCACGGGATCAGGATTTACACGGGAAAAGCTTCCCACGCGAACGAAGTCGCGAGCAGCTGCTAATATAAAAGGTAACTTGCAAAACACACACAAACACAATCAATCAGTCGACATTAATACTCGGCAAATATATAAATAATAATATTTAAAATACTAATCAGCCAATGACACTACCGTGGAGTTCTGTTATGCAAGCGGTCAACCTATCACACTGGCTGGTATAGTTTGAATTTAGACCGCCATGTTTGACATGCGAAGGAATTGTTTAAAGAAATGGAGAAAACCGGCTGAAACCTATTTAAAATTATCTGTGGCTGGGACGCCATCAGCATAGCAAGATCGATATCGTTTTAACTTGAAAAATATAATTAGATTAATCTTCCATAAATGTGAACATAATAATATATAAAGTATAAAACCTATCGCGTTTATATTGAAACTAATACTCACGCGGGGCTTCGCTCCCGTGGATTCTATCACGGTAAAAACATAACTCTCCCTTTTTGCAGTAGCGTAAAAAGTAGCCTATAACCTTCCACATGCTTCAAGCTACTTCCATACTAAATTGCATCCAAATCCACCTAGTACTTTCGAAGATTAGCTAGTTCAAGCAAACAAACAAACAAACTTTTCCGCTTTATAATATTAGTATAGATTCCCGAGTACACACACGCCCCCGTTACACTACATTGGCTGATTAGTATAAGTCAGGCCACTGGACCACCACTGCTCAGTGCTCGTAAGTGAATTGAAATTTCACATAAGATGAAAATCAAATTTTTAAATCGAAGGTACTTCTGTAAATCAACAATCAGACTTTTGAATTTTCGTAACATAGATATAATACTTACATATGATATGTGTGAAGTAACAAACAAAGTTTGTGGGTACTCCCAGAAGAATAGTTACGGGCGGCGTTTAGTCAAAACTACTGCGCTAGAAGAAAAAGATGCGCGACTTCGATGTCGTAATGCAGTTAATCACCTAGTAGTACCATTTTATTTTTCTATTGTCTGTTTTAACATTTTTATACATCGCAAATCATTTTAGTAATTAAATCTGATATCCATACGTTACAATAATTTTACTTATTTTTTACATTTTTTTTTAATATTACTTACTGTTTAATTACAGTATGTCTTTCTTGTGCCAATGTTGCTCTGGAGAATTTGTGATGCGTCGCCTTGTAGCCCTGTCGGAGTGAAAGTAATGGCTGATATTGGAGTGCTTCTCAGCTTTTATGATATCTTGCATTTTAGTTACATGTCTGGAACTTGTTGAGATCTCGTGGCCCCTCTCCAACTCGCTGGATCGACTTTATAAAATCTGAGACGCACTCCTATTTAACAATCGATCTCACTCCGCCAAGCATAGAACCATAAAGAGATGGATTCAACAGCCCTCAGAGACTTGACCACGACTACTTCAATCACTAATAAAAAACGTTCTTTATTAATTCAATTCAATTCTAAACATTTATTTCAGACTTACGTCCATAAAGTGGTAGTATTAGGCCGTGCGCGCACTGCCATGTGGTGGCCGCAATTGCGGTAATTCTACCGCACCGGTATCGGTAGTACTCTACCGCACGCGTTTATTCCACCGCAGTGCGCGCACTTCTATGACATTCCATACTAGACAGATTTTGCGTTTTCAAAACGCAACGCTGTGCGCGCACGGCCTTACATTAAAGGAACTTAAAACTATGTTAGTAAATTACACACATACACGTAACAAAAGAAACAAAATAAAAAAATGTGAAAAAATGAGAGTCCGTTTACCTAACATGAACTTTCATCCATTGCCTCCAAATCGGACTATGGATGTTTTCAGTAATTACCTTCAGGTAACTAATGATCGAAGATACTAATATTATATAGCGGAAAAGTTGTTTGTATGAACGCGCTTAACTTTTTTTTTAATTGATAATAGGCTCGCGTTTGACCACCATCCCACCTGATGGTAAGTGACGTTGTGGTCGAAGACGGAGCACGTTTGCTTAGAAGTAACCTATTCACTCTTGACTTAAAGACTCCCAGGTTATAGCGATCAGGAAACACAGACTCCGGCAGGGAATTCCAGTCCTTAGCCGTTCGCACAATGAAAGCATTCCCAAAACGTTTTGTGCGTATGGGTGGGATGTCCACCATGTAACGATGGCGCATCGCCGTTTGTCTTGTAGTCCGATGATGGAACGGGCTTGGCGGAATTAGATTGTGTAATTCCAACGCACACTCTCCGAAATGTAACCGATAGAAAACCGATAGACTTGCAACTCGTCTTCGATCTTCAAGGCTCTGGAGCTTTGATTCGACCAGTGAATCGTTGCCAATGAGTCTCTTGGCCCTTTTCTCGATAGACTCAAGCGCGTCCAGTTGGTATTTGGCAGATCCATTGCAAAGATGAGAGCAGTACTCCATACAAGACCGAACCTGGGCTTGATAGAGATTGAGCATCTCATCTTCGAAAGTACTGGATGGATTTGGATGATATTTGGTATGAAAGTGGCTTAAAGCTTGAGAAAGGCTAGGCTACTAATATACTTTTTAACTGACTGTAAAAGAAGAAGTGATAAAGCCCACGGGAACGAAGCCCGGCGCATCTGCTAGTATATACAGTTACTGCCCACAATTTTTGTTTTCTTTAAAAAAATATATAAAAGAGTCCAACATCTCAATTCTTAAATCGAAATTGTTCGTCTATAAACGTTCCGTCGAACGATTTCTACAAAAAATAGACGTACTATTGTTGCGTAGCGCCTGTCGGGGGACAATGTACAATACAGACCCTTTAATCGCGTTTCACAGTAACCAGGATTATACATATATTGTTCTATATTTAGGTATTATTTTGTTGGGAAATTCTAGAATGGCTACAAAAGTTTAATTTATTACAAAATAGCGATGTTTAAGAACACCGCAGTCAACACAAAGTCGCAGAGATTTCATCAATAATTCAAGAATATTTTCTAAGATCATCTTATTTTGCGGCCCTAAGTTTTGTTCGAAACAAAATAAACACTAAAGTTTGAGAGAATTTTGGTTGTAAAGACTTTAAACAAGGTCACGGCGGAAAATAATTATTTGAAATGAATTAATTATTCTTGTCTTGTCTGACGTAAGCAGTTTCGTAAGCTCACTATTTTACCACTGTTTTTTAATTAACAACGCATAATTATGTTGTGATCTCAGTCAGTCATTATCTGCTTAATCTTTTTTAAGTGTTGAATAGTAATAATAATTTAATGGTTTCAAAAACCTTGGCACTAGGTTACATTTAAAAAAAATAATTTAATGGCAATTTTATGTGCTAACAAAAGAATCTAGCTGTATCTCTAACCGAACTAGGCAGTGCCTGTACTTTTGCGGAAAAGTTCTGCCGAGTTACTGCGGCCCCGGAAATTTAGGGCAGCTGAAGGAACAGGGTGGGTTTTCAGTCAGTAGAAATCTGACACACCCTTCCGCTTGACCCAGAGCGGAAGAAGTCAATCGATGATTTTCGCACCCCAAAAAAAAAAAATAGGCAGTGCCAGTACTTCGGTTATCAGCGCCAATCCTCACCAAATGTTGTCAACTAACAGCCATCATACAATTTAGAACTTAAGAAAGCACAAAATTGTATAAAATTAACTCAACTTAAGATATGACAAAATTAAATTAAGAACAGTTATATCCTGTTAGTTTGTTGTGATAGGTGAAATGTACGTGAGTGGAAGAAATGAGAGTGTGTGTATGTAAGTATGTGTAGACTGAGTGCATTTTGTGTGTATAATACTTTTAATTTACATAGAGTCACTGCCTGTCTGACCTCCACAATTAACAACTGGGTAACTCGCCTTGGCAAGACTGATGCTGATGCTAGATTTACTGGCTTCGGACTACCCGTAACGCAAAACAAATACATACAAATAATAGCCGGGACCAGTGGCTTCGCGTTCTTTCCAAGGTACAGAAGAATCTAGATGTGTTAAGATGGTGACTCATCCACCAACCGACAGAAAAGAATCTTACCTATTGGTTGCGCTGATATACAATTCTTTTCCGTTTATCTATACTAATATTATAAAGCGGAAAAGTTTGTTTGTTTGTTTGTTTGTTTGTTTGCTTGAACGCGCTAATCTTCGAAAGTACTGGGTGGATTTGGATGAAATTTGGTATGGAAGTAGCTTGAAGCTTGAGGAAGGTTATAGGCTACTTTTTACCCGACTGCAAAAAAGGAGAGTTATGTTTTTACCGTGATAGAATCCACGGGAGCGAAGCCCCGCGAGAGTACTAGTATTAAATATTGGCAACACGCCTAATAACTGATTGGTTGACACATTTCCCATTCCGTTTTACCATCTCCTTCGCACCAACCTTTGGCTGTTCGCGAGTGAAAGAGATGGACTCGACTCGATGGAATCGAAGAAGACTTTAATGGCTGACAACTCGCACACGCCCTCCGTAAGAAAAATTCGATATCGAAGAAGTTTGGCGTTGTGTAGTGTAAAAAGTAGTCCAATCGTGCCAGGAGACAAACCGGGACGATTAAGGTTAGTGCATCCACATCCTATACGGCGCCTGGCCCTTATATCTTTTGTTCCAATCCAAGCGTCGCATTCCTACCAACTTTGTGCAAACCAAATTATAAAATTCGCATTCTTTAGCTTTACCGCATAACCACCTATGAAGATACTGAATTACTCTTACAGCACATAAAATAACACATACACACTCACACATACACATACACACAAACAAATACACATATTGACGGGCCTGTTGGTATAGTGGTCAGTGGCCCTGACTGCTATGCTCAAGGTCGTGGGTTCGATTCCCACCCAGGACAAATGTTTGTGTGATGAGCACGATCATTTGTTCTTTGTCTGGGTGTAATTTATCTATAACATGTATGTATTTAAAAATATATACGTATGTTTATCAGTTGTCTAGTACTCATACCACAAGCTCTGCTTAGTTTGGGACTAGATGGCGTTGTGTGAAAGTTGTGGAATATATATTATATGCACACATCTTGTTATTATGTAAGGTACATCTAGTTATAAAATTAACACTGCTTAAAGTTATGGAAGAGTGGAGTCTCCTATTACAAGCACTATTTGCTTAAAAGGAGACTATAATCACCAACTATTGTAAATGTATTCCTTTAGTACTGAATAAAGATTATTATTATTATCAACAAGCGCTGCTTAATTTATTGATTACGAACTGCTACCCGCACCTTCTTTCGCGTGGGAGGATTTCCCGCGTAAAACCCGATTCCGTGGGAATTCCGGGATTAAAAGCCTATGTGCTTTTCCAGAATGTTAACTATCTAGTTACCAAATTTTATTAAAATCCATCTAGTAGGTCCGGAGATTAGCGTGTACAAACAGACAGACTTAATTTTTTTCCGTGTTAATTTTAACAAAAATTAATTGTACAAACAAACTTTTGTTACTGTCTTATTATATGTATAGATAAAGTAAAGCTCGCGTTTTACCACCATCTCACCTGATGGTAACCGATGATGTGGTTAATTTTGAAGCTCTATCCGCGTGGCAGTTACTTTAAAGCCACTCTTCTCTTGAGTTTTGTCTGTAACTTGTGATTAGTCTATTATACTTACATGTCTGAAAATCTGTTTAATGACTTCAACTATTCATTATATTCTTAAGTCCCAACTCGACTACACCTCGAATAGACAAATTGGCAGAGTGCTTTAAAACCGACTTCAAAAAAAGGTGGTTTACAATTCGTCTTGAACTTTTTTTTTATGTATGTTACCTCATAACTCGGAGACGGCTAGACCGATTTGAAAAATTCTTTTTGCCTTAGAATGGGTATAGTTTCTAGTTGGTCCCATTGTTACGAAATCAGGATCTGATGATGGGATCCTGAAGAAATCGAGGGAACTCTTCAAATATTATAGGCACACCTATAGCGTTTTGGGTATTTCTTATAGTACCTTGTACAATTGCTCTTGAAAAGCACCATTTGAGGAAGTGGAACTGATGATGGCCACCGAAACTACTCAATAATAAGTATTTCGTTGATTGCGATTAGATTACATGAATATGGATGTTAAGCACTTTATGCTCGTCACAATGCATATGGTGAAGTAGAGCTGATGGTGACGTACCAGGAGAACTCCTCAAAAATTAACGGCTCTGCACCGGGAAAAGCAATATTTTGTTAAAGGTGATAAGTAGTTAACATTTTGGCTTTTGTTACTAGATAAATTACAAACCGACCCACTAAAAAGAGTGAAAAAAACTTATTAGCAAAAAATAGAACCGAGTTCCATATAAAAACACTACAAAGGCAAAAATAACTTTAATTTCGGAAGGCGGTGTCTTTAGTTTTGTATATTTTTTCGTTTTTGACACCGCCTTCCGAAATTAAAGTAATTTTTGCATTTGTAGTGTTTTTATATGGAAGTCGGTTCTATTTTTTGCTAAAAAGTTTTTTATTATAATCAATCATGGATTTTGTTTTTACAACAACTTTTGGAACACTTTCAAATTGACTTTATAGGGGACCTGTAATATTGTTTGCTTACATAAATGCTGTAATATTGGTTGCTTACATAAACTTATTTAATTAAAAATGTCAGTTAAGTTTTACTCCGAAGTCGTTTTTGTTTTGTGTATTGAATGACTAGAGATTGTAAAAAAAGCGTTTATTTGCGCATCGTAAGACGTATAACATCGATAAAAATAAGGATCTCATACCAGTGCAGGAAATAGGCGCTATTTTTTTTGTGGTCGAGCCCTCTCTTGGTCTTGATAATGCCACCGATAGATATCTATCTATATAGATGTCTATGATGTAACGAGCAAGCCTAGAAGATGTCTGTCCACTTTTGCTTTAAAGGCTGACGGGTCATATCGGCGCAAAAAGGCCAACCACAAGCTCTTCAATAAAATTATTACCTTATTAAATCAATTCTGTAAAATACACTTCTAAGTAGGCACACACATCTTAATACATCAAAGACGAAAAATCAGATTCTCTATGATATCAAAACCGTAAGTAATGGAAGCCTACATTTTTTTTGTTTCCACGCCAATTTTAGTTCCCACAAAGCAATCGCACCAAAACTTCGTTTCAAAGAGGTTTCGTTCGCACCGCAAACCAATTGGTTGGCCGGCTTTATTCTCCATCTCAACGAACACAATCAACTAGCAACAAGGCAATACCAAAACTCTAGGGAATAGAAAACAGACTTCAGTTTATCGTTAGGTTTGTACGTTATCCAATTACCGAGTAGGTTACCGTCTAACTCAGCCTTGGTTTGCACATAAACTTTGTTAACGCGTTGAGAAGTTTCAATGTAATCATTCTTCATGTTTTTTTAAGGCTGGGGGTGATTACCAAATCTATTTGATTTAGAGGACAAAGAGCTAGAGACGACAATTCAATTTATTCACCTTTTAGGAGTGCCTATACTACTGCTAATATTATTTGCCACAGTGTGTTTTTGGGTATACCTCAAAGCTCTATTTAAAACGAAGTTTGCTACCTTTTGGTTTTGGTATAGGTAATTCTCTCGCTATGCCTTCATGGTGCCTCCAATCAATTGGTATGACGAACCAGTCAAAGAGGTTTGAAATATTGTTTGAAATGTAGGTTTAAATCTTTGGTTATACCAGCGCCACATTCATAGAAAATCGAATTATATTTGGCACACACCTTAGGCACACAAAACTGTTTTATTTTATTTAGATTTTTATTTATTATTATGTGCCCTTGTATATAGGTCAAATAAAATTATTATCTTCATTTATTATTGGAATCCAACGATGTAGGATTTAGGGCAGCTAAAAGCATTGTAGATACCCAATATACGTAAAAGAATGAAAAGAAAAAATAGATAAGATTATTATCGTACTTATAAGATGCTTCCATTCAGCGTCTCTCTTTGATAACGTCATCAGCAAAATGCCCAGTTTTCTCTACTTAATAATTTATTTATGTTTTCATGTATGAAATTTTCCGGCAACCTGAAGTTTTCAGCTCGTTTACTTACCCCGGGGATCATTCCGTAATTTCTACGCTTGCGTGACTTGTTTTAGAATTTCGTCACCGCCTTTGCAAAGTTTCTTCTTTATTTTTGACTACTAAGAATCTTTCAGTTTCAAAACCTGAGTATAAAACCGAAGTCATGTCATATACGAATTAATGAAATAAGTTCTTTGCAAAAATGCTTTGTTTTTTCTTTTAAAAATTATGTACGCACTAACGTTTATAAAGTCACTTACCATGGGACCTGTTCTAAGCCAGTACGATGCTATTATAATGATAATGATAAAGACGTTACCATTGGTCATTAAACTTGTCCTACCGACCAACGACAGTCGTAAAATTTTATTGTTTTCGCAAACTTCTTTGTAAAAAACCACTTTAAACAATTTTCGTAAGGTGGAATTTGCAAAAACATTTGCTTATAGCATAACTATTACTATGAAGGAATAATTGGTGACATTTTCAAGCGTTACTTTTATTCGAAACTGTGCATCTTGGGTTTTTATTATATCAATAGATGTTACTAACTGGAAAATAAGAACATAGTCCCGGGATTTCACACACGTTTTCCTGAAATACAAAATAGTGTATGTATATATCTCTATGTATCAAATTTCAATCAGATCTGTTCAGGTATTTTGTCGTGATTGAGCAACAAACATTAACACAAAACCCATTTAAACTTTCGCACTTATAATATGAACAATATTTTGTGTTGAATTCGCCAAAAATTAGTTGTATAAGCGATGCTGCATACTACATTTTATGTAGTATGCAGCATCGTTCTTCTACCCGCTAATGTATGACCGACAGTTCAGGCGTAAAGCTCAACGAAATAATATCCCCTGAGGATGCCTCGTGCTGCAGGAAGGAAGGGAGAGAATTTGCTAGAGTGATTGGTTCGTAGAAGGAGGCGACTGCATCCCCAATTCCTTTCAAATCTTTTCACGTATTACTTTTCATACATTTTTTTTATTGAATATAGGGTCGTGTTTGACCACTATCGCAGCTGATCGTAAGTGGTTGAAGATGGAGCACGCTTACCTAAAAGTAACCTATTCACTCTTGACTTAAAGACTCCTAGGTTATAGCTATCGGGAACCACAGACTCCGGCAGGGAATAGTATGATAGCCATACAATTGTGTTTTTAAGCTAACATGTCACTGACAGTATCATTAGAACTTAAAACGACATATTTACCATGTGTACCATACAATATTGTTTGCCTTACTTACTGCAACTTTGTGCAATTTCATCATCACTTCTGCTCTCAAAACGGTGAAAAAAACCATTGTACAAAGAAAACCACCGCATCCAAATACATCCACCAGCCCACATTTGACCCACGTGGTGGATTAAGGCGTATTCTATTTCTTAGTGAGGAGAACTGTATCCTAGCGGTAGGAACATTATAGGTTGAATATGTTGTATATTTTTGTATTCATGTTTCAGTTTCCTTTTTCCCTTTTAGTTTGAGTTTTTTTGAGTTTAGTTAGCTCCTTAGTTTGTTAACATTCATTTCTAAGTAGGTTCATAGCTGGTTTTTGTTTAAATAATACATATAATATACCTTCATTGTGCGTACGGCTAAGGAGTGGAATTCCCTGCCGGAGTCTGTGTTTCCCGATAGCTATAACCTAGGGGTCTTTAAGTTAAGAGTGAATAGGCTACTATTAGGGAAGCGTGCTCCATCTTCGACCATATCATCACTTACCATCAGGTGAGATGGTAGTCAAACGCGAACATATTATCAATAAAAAATAAAAAAATCCTCCTAACCGATTTAGGTTGCTGTGGCGAGTCTCATCATTGATTTGCCATGTGCGCAGGAGATATTATAGATCACATAAGTGCGCAGGTATAAATGCACTTACTGTTCATTTACTCTCATTGTCCGATAGGATGGTAATCCTACACGACCGGAGAGATATCAGGCGCTGGACCAGTAGGATAATATGCTTATCGAGGCACGGGATAATCACAACGCCAACTTCCAAAACCCAGGCTACTACCGAGCAATACAATGGCAATTTTGGCCCGACCCAGGAATTGAACTCGACATCTCTTGCTCAGCAGTCGCGCTTACGACAACTAGATATTGAACGCCAGTCACTTAGCTAAGTACGTCGAGAAACTTCGACCGACATCTAGAATGTTCCAGACACTAACGCCACCTGGCGGCGAGTAGTAGTACTGAGTATGTCGAGAAACATCGACTTCTAGAACGTTCGAGACACTAACGCCACCTGGCAGCGACTAGTAATACTGAGTATGTCGAGAAGCTTCTGGAACATTCTTGCCAGTATTGGCAGTGTGTCGATTGTACTTGATCTTTGTAGAAAACTTAAATCGCGGTATAAATAGCTCGCAAAGGAACGCGGAGAGTCAGTCTCATTACAAGAAACGAGGCGATACAATCTGAGATCTACAAGTGAATTTCAGTGCGATTTAAGTGTTTAGTGACAAGTATTGTAGTGTGAATGACTGTGTTAATTTTTATGTTTGTGTTTATTTCATAACCCTAGACACCTAACGTTCGTCTATTCGACGAGCACGCGACAGAAAATTAGTTATCACTTATTGACGCGTACGGGGATCACAACCGCATTGCTTGTCAACTTAGTGTTCTCCTAGGTCTTTCGCAACGTGCAAGGCTCCGGCGGGTAAGTACAATAGTTTTCGAGATATTACGATATTGTTCGTCGTTTCGACGAATGGTTAGGGTTTGTGTATAAATTTGCAATTCATGTTGTTTTGATTTTTGGAAATTTCAACATGTCTTCGAGAAAATTACAGATGGCAGATGAAACCATTGTATGATATATACGTTTGTTACTGGATCAAGAAGGTATCAGGGCTTCGGAGGACATATCAGATAGTGAAACGGACGATATTCTGGAGGTTGATGCTTTTGAAAGTGATCATCAGATAGAACAATCTTCCGGCGGAGAAGTTATTCAAGAACGGGTTTCTCCGGTTTTGATGGATGTTGTGCAAGAACCACAACCAGAAGTGAGCTCAGACCTTCGATCAAATGTGCTCAGATATGTCAAGCAGCAGAAAAGTCAATCGATGGCCAATGTGTGTATTGTATGGAACGATAAGTAGGTATAGCATGTATTGAGTTACATAACTAACTGCCACAATGCCTCAGTACCAGGTCAAAAACGATTAAAACATCGTGACTTCATGAAGAATCTGCATTCTTAAGTTGCGAACTTGAAAAACCATGGCTCAAAATCCGACTGGAAATTCACACCATGCCAACTCAGATCAAAGCAAAGATCTCAGATGTATTGGGTGTAAGGCATGGCAAAAGTCATGAACAGAGCCAGCCACAATCTAGCAGTGACCTACGCCACCAAACAAGACAAAAAGAAAAATCTGTGGTCTCTGTCCATGCACTAAAAGACGCAAGACTAAGTAATTATGCACTACATGTACCACTGCAATTTGTGGCGAACATGAAGTTGATTTTTGTACCAAATGCGCTTCGCAGATTTAGTATTATTTTATTTTTATATATAGTTTAGAACGTTGTTATTTAAGTTTGCCAAAGAAGAAGAGGCTACATTTTGTTTTCCTTTTTAATTAAATTTTTGTTTAATATCGAGTCTCCAGTGATCGCGTAAAAGCTAGTGTTTTCCTAAAATTGTGATAAAATAAATATAATTAGTTACAAAACATAAATTTATTGTTTCATTTTATAGAATAATAGTCGGACCAGATATATGTGCAAAAAATATAACGAAATTTTTTATTTTTATTTGAAATTAAAGCACACCAAAAAATACTCGTCGAATCGACGAATGGTTAGGGTTTCAAGGGGGCAAGTGAACGTTAGGTTTCTAGGGTTAAAGTGTTAATTTTGGTTTAATTGGTGTAAATTATTTCTATCCCGAACACCAGCTCGTAATAATCCTTACTAATATTATAAATGCGAAACTAACTATGTCTCTCTGTTACGCAATCACGCCTAAACTACAGAACCGATTTTAATGAAATTTGGTACGGACATAGTCTAGAGCCTGAGAAAGGACATAAGCTGCTTTTTAATGCGAAAAAGGGCTGTAAGGGGTTGAAATAGGGTATGAAAGTTTGCATGGAAATTACGTTATTTTTAAAGCTAGAGCTTGAAAGTTATTTTTTAGACTTTTGATTAGATACTAATAAATACGACATTCAAATTTTGTATGAGTTTTATTTTCAAAATAATTAGCCTAAAAAATTAAAAATGCTGTTGAAAGTCACTATTCCGCGCGGACGAAGTCGCGGGCACAGCTATTATTAATATATATTTAGTTAGCAGTATATTTCGTCGAGGATCTCGTGGCTAAAAATAACAGCCACACAGGTCAATCTTCAAGGCTAAGCAACACCGGATCGTGGATAGGTGATCATCTTAACATAATTATCTAGATTCTTCTCTCAAGGACCGCCATTATTATATACCGTCAACCATCCGTCAAGCACCGCGGGCGGGCTCTTATCGTAAGCGTAATCTGACCCCGGTCACAAACGATTTTAAGACTTATCTTTACTACAAATACAGTTTTAAATCGGTCGGGGTTTGGTGGCACAAATTTGTGCCAGCGGGGCTCAACTAATCTTGTTTACTGGCATGTTTTTGTGCCGCTGGGGCTCTAGAGGTTAAACCGTTGGTCTTGGCTGTCAATTATACGAATGACAGTTTCAATCTTTAAGAAGCTGTAGCCGTAAAATGTGACACTAGTATAGCCAAAGAGTATCGTGTTATCCAGCTACTGAAATAGATAGATAGTCGTTCCATGTAAAATACTAGTCCTGAGCTGCATCGGGTTGGATTGGAAGCTGACTCTGAGATAGTTCGAAAAAAGGCTAAGCAGACGTTGACTAAAATATGCTCGTCCAATAACCGATGTCTAAAAAAATTTTTTAGCAAAAAATAGAACCGACTTCCATATCAAAACACTACAAAGCCAAAAATAACTTTAATTTCGGAAGTCGGTGTTATTGGTTTTAGATTTTCCTTTTTTTTTCACACCGCCTTCCAAAATTAAAGTTATTTTTGGCTTTGTAGTGTTTTGATATGGAAGTCGGTTCTATTTTTTGATAAAAAAATTTTTTCACTCTTTTTAGTGGGTTGGTTTGTAATTTATCTAGTTACAAAAGCCGTAATGTCAACAACTTATCACCTTTTACAAAATATTGCTTTTCCCTGTGTATAGCCGTTAATTTTTGAGGACTTCTCCTGGTACTTGACCATCAGTTCTACATCACCATATGTATTCTGACGAGCATAAAGTGTTTAACATCCGTACTCAAGTAATCGAATCGCAATCCACGAAATACTTATTATTGAGGAGTTTCAGTGGCCATCTGTGGTCCGCATCATCAGTTCAACTTCCCCAAATGGTACTTTTCGGAAGCAACTGCTCAAGGTACTATAATAAATACCCAAAACGCTATAGGTGTGCCTATAACATTTGAAGAGTTCCCTCGATTTCTCCAGGATCCCATCATCAGATCCTGATTTTGTAACAATGGAACCAACTAGAAAGTATACACATTCAAACGCAAAAAGAATTTTTCAAATCGGTCCAGCCGTCTGCGAGTTATGAGGTAACATACATTAAAAAAAAAGTTCAAGACGTATTCTAAACCTCCTTTTTTTGAAGTCGGTTAAAAAGCGGGATTGGGCGCGATTGGTTGTTGAAGAACGCGAGATATTGTAGTGGGTGTAGAGGTTATAATGCTTCAATTTATAATTCGAATTTAGCGTTCTATATTTTAAGTTCATTTGCTGAAACTGATTATGAAATCACAGTGCGTATAGCAACAAAAAATGTTGAATAGGCCGTTAACATTTAGGTCTCACTACACGGTGTAATTCATAAAGCTGTTCTTTTTATGAATTCTAATTTTTAACCTACTAGTTTTAATAATAGTAATATAAAGTTTATTTCAGAATATTTAGCGTTCATACAATGTTAGTAACTTAAACGGCAACGTCATTTAAATTCAGTCTCTTAATTTTTTACTCAGATAAATTTAGATAATTATAAACTAGTTGCCTGCGGTCACTGCCCTTTGAATTGTGATACGCAGTTTTAACAATGAGCTAGAGGAGCCCTAATGGAGGGTAGCTAGACACCTGAACTACACGATAACTGGTTTTAAGCTTCTAAACATGACAATTCATAAAACCATTAAAATATCACAGATTGGGGATCACCGCGAGCCTGATCGACCGTTTTATGTAATAGCTCCCTTGTGGCCGATAAAATGACCATAATAGCTCCCGACGGCCATGACAGGGAATTGCGGCCTCATTTGTACTAAACTAGAGCGCTTGAGGACCATTCTCGTGTATTAAAAGGCTAAGTAGTCACTGATTAATCCGTGGGGCAGGAAGAGACTTTCGTTAAGGAGTTTTCTTTTAGTCGAAACTTAGTAGCTATTAGGTACTTCAGAAAAATTTACAGTTGGTACGTTTTCACTGACTTCAAAAAAAGGAGGAGGTTCTCAGTTCGTCCTGAACTTTCTTTTTTTATGTATGTTACCTCATATCTCAAAGACGGCTGGACCGATTTAGAAAATTCTTTGTTAGTTTAGTAATTGGTCCCATTGTCATCACGTTAGGATCTGATGATGGAATCATGGAGAAATCCAGGGAACTCTTCAAATATTATAGGCACACCTATAGCGTTTTGGGTATTTCTTATAGTAAGTTGTGCAGTTGCTCTCGAAATGTACCTACCATTTGGGGAAGTGGAACTGATGATGAAGACGACAGATGGCCACCAAAACTACTCAATAATAAGTATTTCGTAGATTGGGATTCGATTACTTGATATATATGATATATGGATGTTAAGCACTTTATGCTCGTCACAATGCATATGGTGAAGTAGAGCTAATAGTGAAGTACCAGGATAACTCCTCAAAACTTAACGGCTCTGCATCTGGAAAAGCAATATTTTGTAAAAGGTGATAAGTAGTTCACATTTTGCCTTTTGTAACTAGATATTATTACAAACCAACCCACAGAAAAGCGTGAAAAATTTTTTTTTGCAAAAAAATAATAAGTACCGACTTCCATATCCAAAAACTACAAAGCAAAAAACAACTTTAATTTCGGAAGGCGGTGTGAAAAAAATTAAAATACAAAACCAATAACACCAACTACCGAAATTAAAGTTATTTTTGGCTTTTTAGTGTATGGAATATGTTATTAGAAATATACAACAACGTTTTATTTTTTGCAATTTTTTTTCTCATTTATTGTCCAAGTTTAATCGTAGCCTTATATCGAGTGTTTTCGTGATTAGAAAACTATTTACAAAACTGTTTAAACCGGTCAGTAAACAATCTGAAGGTAGTCTACACTATTTATTTTGTTTATTTACACTTTATGCACATAGGTACAAAGGCGGACTTAATGCCTTTAGGCATTCTCTACCAGTCAACCATGAGTGGTGAAGAGATAGAGTGGAAGGTGCAATATGTACGTGAAAATTATATTGGAAACCCATCTCCACTAAAATTACAATTGCACAAACTCTCCTTCTCCCTATTCTGGACTATGCTGATGCCAGCTATCTCGACTTGACCCAAAACCAATTGGACAAGCTAGAGCGACTTCAAAATCTCTGTATCAGGTTTATATTTGGCTTGCGCAAATATGACCACGTTTCTGATTTCCGTGCTCAGCTCAAATGGCTTCCTATTAGGTTTCGCCGGAATCTTCACTTACTTTCTCTACTTTATAATGTGCTATTTAATCCTTTCACTCCTTTTTATCTTAAGGAACGTTTTCAGTTCCTCTGTGAAACACATTCTAGATCCTTGAGATCATCGGAAAATCTAGAGTTGAGTATTCGTATGCATTCCACTTCTTTCTTTGACAAATCTTTTACTATACAGGCAGCTCGTTTGTGGAATGCATTACCCATAGAAGTGAGGCGTGCTCAAACGCTACCAGCGTTCAAAAGAATGGTGAAGGAGCATTACCTCTCCCTATAACTTTTCCCCTTCTTTCTCAATTATACATGTAATATTTATTAGTATATGATTTTGGTATTGTATGTATTTTTTATTATTATGTTCAATTAATATTATGATGTTTGTACACTGACAGCCCTTAATCTGTCTCTTTTAAATTTGTCCATCCAAAGGTTGTCTGTAAGAGATCGCCTTGTGCGATAAGACCGCCCATTGTACACTAGTTTATTTTTTTTTGTATCCATAGAAATATTGTAAGGTGTACAATAAAGTATATAATAAATAAATAAATAATAGTGATAACACAAAAAACCTAATATCATAAAATAGAAATCTACATAAATAATATATATGAATAAATACTTATATAAATACATATGCATATACACACTATCCACACTAATATTATATAGAGGAACGATTTGATTATTTTTTTATTACAACAAATATATATGCTTTAAAAATATATGCTTTCCTCGCGTGCTGCTAAAACTATGGATAGATGAAACAAAAAATACAATACATATCGAACGTTTTCTTTTATGTTAACCAAATATACCTAATGTACTGTTACTGTAATATTGATGTTATAAGAAACTTCTTAAAAAAATAGTCAACTAAAACTCAAATGCGAACATAAAGTGGTTGTATTAATCCTCATTGGAATCAATTGTTAAATCATAAAGGCTATTACATTGGTGTAAATTACCATTAGAATTATTGGAATTGGTTAATTAGATGTGGAGATTTTTAGGGGAAAGCGACATACGTTATTATTTTTGCAAAAAAAATGCTTTTTACGTGATTGAAGTAGCGGACAGAATCTAGCTAACGAAAATTACTGTCTCGCTGTGATTATCGATAATCATAATATGTATATTTCTATTGCGGTGGCTGTGGTCACACACAACTACAACCAACGATTTAGGTCATGGATTCAAATGCAGACCGGCAGTACTGGGACTGAAAAATATGTGACGAAACCGGCAGTACTGGGACTGAAAAATATGTGACGAAACCGGCAGTTATGGGAATGAAAATATGTGACGAAACCGGCAGTTCTAGGACTGAAAAATCCGATTAAATGCGACATCCACAAACGAAGAGGCCGAAGAGGAGGAGAGAACGTTAGATAATAGACATGCAAAATGTAGCTCACTGAAAAGAAAAGAGGGAGATAGCTCTTTTGATCAAAAGAGCTAAATCATTCTTTTAGCTCTTTAGCTCACCGAATAACTCTTTTAACTCTTGAGTTCAATTGACCTACTTGCGAGCTACCTAAATCACTCTTTTAGCTCTTTAGCTCACCGAATAACTCTTTTAACTCTTGAGTTCAATTGACCTACTTGCGAGCTACCTAAATCACTCTTTGAGCTCTTTAGCTCACCGAATAACTCTTTTAACTCTTGAGCTCAATTGATTTACTTGCGAGCTACCTAAATCACTCTTTTAGCTCTTTATCTCACTGAATAATTCTTTTAACTCTTGAGCTCAATTGACTTACTTGCGAGCTACAGATCAAATTGAGTCGCGCTATTTTACGCGAGTCAAACGAGACAACTAGCTCAGTGGCTCTATAAAATCGTTGAAGTTTTTTAGTTTATTTAACTTAGAGCTATAGATAAAATTAGATTCATTTGGTTGTTTTATTACAAATAAATATTAAAATGATGCCTTTTTTCTTTGAAAACACTTAACTAACTACTACTAATAATTAAACTTATAACTAAGCAACTAAAACTAAACTGCGCTTAGCAACATGCGACACGATATTTCGCCGAAACAATTGAACAAAGGCGCTAGATACTTTGACGATCAATCCACTAAGACGTTATTTGTCTGTTTTCTGATTTATCAACTATTAATAATTAGCAATGATTTGCATTACAACAGAATAATAACTAATATTTCCCACTGTAATCATCACATATTACCTAGAAATTCTGTTAGGTATAACAGAAAATGATTACCTCCGTCACTTGATGGCAATGTTAGGCAAATTGACTGATATATTGCCGAGGTAATTGCTCCAGTTAAGATTAATTAGCAGCTCGTAACCGAATACCTATTTACCCCGCTCGTGTGTTACATACTTTGGGGAATTCTTGGTATACAGGAATAGGTTAATATTTGTTTAGTCTTACACAAACCAGTGAATCTTAGGCATATTAAAGAAATAGTTTAAAAAATCTATGTCTTAGATTTTGAACTTTATATATAAAACTTTTTTGCAAAAAATAAAACCGACTTCCATATCAAAACACTACAAAGCCAAAAATAATTTTAATTTCGGTAGTCGGTGTTATTGGTTTTGAATTTTCTTTTTTTTTTTCACACCGCCTTCCGAAATTAAAATTATTTTTGGCTTTGTAGTGTTTTGATATGGAAGTCGGTTTTATTTTTTGCAAAAAAGTTTTTATTTTCGCGCTTTTTAGTGGGTCAGTGAATTTTCCAAATCGATTCGTAAATGACGGAGTTATGCGCGAACAAAAAACGCAATGCAGAGTAAACGAAAAGATCATCAAGGTAAATTATTTTTTTCGACTTTTTTTGATTTTTCAGAAACGGCTCGTCCGATTTCGATAAAATTTTCATGGGACCATTTGGGAAATATACCCTTTCCAACAAAAAAAGAATTTTTCAAATCGGTTGGCAAGCGACGGAGTTATGCGTGGACAAACATAAAAAAAAAAAAAAAAAAAAAAAAAAAATACAAACATCCGAATTGAGAACCTCCTCCTTTTTTAGAAGTCGGTTAAAAATAAGTAGATAATTTGGATATTCAAATAAATTATTAAGTAAATAAAAAATAAAGCAAAAGCTAATATTCTGTAATAATGCATTTTATATAATTTAAATAAGGATTTCTAGGAAAATTGACACCATCAAGTCGAATTAGCACACTGAAGAGAGAGGTCTACTTCTTTGAAAACTAAACTGACGTAAACATGACATTGACGTTTAATTGACAGATATCAGAATACAAAGCTTTTTGACAGGTGCCCGGACCAGTTCAGTCGCTTAGTGAAAGTATGTTTCAGAATATCCTCATTATGTTCGAAGTTCAAATATTGAACGAGCTTTATGAATACGTGCAAAAAAACCCTTATTTTATGCTGTAAATTGCACACTTGTTGATTTATTTGAGCACATTTATAAAGATTGTAAAATGAAATGCTAGTTGCATTGTAGTAGAATTCTCATTTAGTAATGAGAATTCTACCTACAATGCAACTATCAATCTTGTTGGCAATCTTGTTAACCCCTCCTACTAAGCTAAATGTGCTCGAGTCTGAAGTGGGCTCACAAAATAGTGTAATGGGTGGGATTTGAACCCACAACCTCTCGATCACAATGCCGACACCTCACTCATTATGCTATTACGCTTCATTGCGCACATTACGCTTCATTGCACACTCAAAAGTGTAATAAAACTTTAAAGTTAAATGTCGAGTGAAATTCTTCTTTCATAAAAGAAGATTTAATGAATACGTTCCAATTTTAAAACCACTACACGATAGTCCAAGTCCTTTAATAAATAAGTAGTGGTCGTATCAGACAGCAAAATTAAGCGAAATATTGATAATTGCAATACACGGCAAATATCGTTTAACTCGCATCCTTTGATATTAACTACCCAATTATTAGCATGAACATCATAAATGTTTTATCTGTAGATTACAATATTATCAGTTTAAAATGCGTGAATTTAATACCGTTAAAAGAGCCATTCATAATATGAATTCAGTAATATTAACCTTCTACTGGTGATGTGAAATTGCGTAACAGTATTGGAGAGTTACCGTCATTTTGACGTACTTTTAAAATGCCGAAGTTTAGGACAACTAACTGTATTAGGATAAAACAAATGAGTTTATTTACAAGTAGATATATTAGTTTTATAAATGAAACATCTTTTTATATATTAAATTAATAAAGTTTACTTATATTTTGCACACAAACATAGTATCCAATTTTAACTTGTATTTTCGTAGACATGAGATCAATCAGGATAAAATTTACAAAAATGAAACGAAATAAAAATCTAAGGTTCTAGGCTTATTCATACTCAAATAATTAACGAAAAAAAAAATTGTTCTAACATATAGATTAATCTTGGTAACAAGCGATACAATTTTTTTCTAATCAAGCAGGCTTCTTGCACTTCTTGCATAGATATGATGTTCCTTTTTTATTTTTTGAGACAATATATTGAGTAAGTTCCACCTTTTTCAAGCTTTGCAGATGATTATTTGCAGTGGACGGAACAGGTTCTGTATCTTCTACTTTCAAAATTCTGATGGAAGCGCGAATGTCTCGAGGATTTTTTTGCTTCTGTACGGACCTTTATACTTACTTGAACGGTCGTCTACCTTCGGCCTTTTAGAATTAGAATTAGAATTAGTTTATTGGCACAGAAAGTAGGTACATAAAATAAGATGTTAACAAAGTGATCTGAACCCTGTACAATCTGCCTTTAATTAGGCATGCAAACATTAGAAATATACGTAAATAACATTTAAAAGATTATAAAACATTAGCAACATTATAAATAATTACAGATAATATGAATAATGATAATGATTAATTAAATTTATACAATTAATTGATTTAAATTACAGAAAAAAAATGGGTAATGTCACAGAAATTTAAAACTTATCATTCAAAGTCATTAATTTTTGAAAAATTTATGATTTTTTGAATGATAAGTTATAGGCCATCCTATTGCTTACCAAATTATTAAGAGGCTCATCATCGGAGTCCGAGTTACGATCTGGACTTCAAACTTTAGTTTAACTTTCAAAAACCTCATTATAGTGGGTATCGGGTATCGGGTATATAGGGTATCCTATATCTCTTCACCTGTGCGCTTGCGATGACCGATTCGTACAAAATCGGATGGCAAACTGAGAGAGAGGCAGTTTCTGAAAAGCGAAAGCGAGGGTAACAAATTGTTCGAGAGATATTCAGTTGTTTAAATTGAAAGGTATCAAATTGACGTTACAGGCTTCCGTAGACAGACACGACAACAATTTTTCATATTTTTTTGACATTATTATTACATGATTATGACATTAAATTTGTTGTCGAATCGCTTTATCTGCAGTGGTTTAGCTATGGGAATCCGTCTGTAACTTTCGCGATAACGAGTGTTTTCGTACATAATCGTATTTGATTCGTAAGTTTTAGTATTCACAACTTTTTACGAACACTTTCAAAATGGTTCTAAATTTATCCGTGCTAATAATCACGGATTCAGATCAGACGAATTCATGGCTACATAATAACAGCCCCCTTGGGGGTGGCCTTCAAGGCTCAGCAACGCTTTTTTTTCTGGGTGGGTGGAAATATAATCGAATGATTTCTTCCGCTCTGGGTTAAGCGGAAGGGTGTGTCAGACTTCTACTGACTAAAAACCTACCCTGTTCCTTTGGCTGCCTTAAAGTTCCAGGGCCGCGGTATCTCGATAGAACTTTCCCGCAAACCCCGGCAGGCAATGGCCCTGTTCAGGACTACAATAGGCCAGTGCAACGATACTGGTGTGTCCGAACTGTCCACGGTTCGTGGAGCTTAACGTTGCTCTCAATAATCAAAAGGCTCTTCGGCCGACAAGCAATATATACAAATAACACTTACCTGAGCCGTAGACGGCAACCAGGATCTGTTTGATCACGTCCAAGTGTTTGTGTGTATAAGTATGAGTGAGTAATTGAAAGTGTGATGTAAGTCAAGTGTTCTGAACGGTCACAAGGCGCCGATCTCCAGATGGCGCGGTTCAGACAGCATCACAGCCCAAACTCGCACCGGATTGAAGCTATTTATCACTACTTTCAGCAGAGTCCGCGTGCCATGCGGTGGCAACCAACCGGCGATAAATCACAAAATATCCCAGGTTTTCATCAAATGGGGTTTACAAATTCCAATTAATCGTTACTCGCGATCCAATTATCGGTTTCAACAGGCGATTCCAAACAATATTTTACCAATTACAATTAAATCAACAGGTCCAACGCGGACATTTTCTTTCAACCGGGAACAAAGAGTATCTGTCAAGTCAGAGTAATGTCAAGATCAAATTTCTTTTTGTCAAAAGGGTACGTTCGGAAACGATCGGTACTAAACATCTACCCCCCCCGGACGGGCCTACCCGTCCGCTAATAAATTGGAAGTCTTGACAAGTTTGCAAATTTAACACAGCTTCAATGCGGCCAAATACCGTAGCTAGTTCCTCAAAGGTGAGAACGGTGTCTCCCACCAATCTCCGCCAGCGTCCCTTTGCCGCTTTCACCGCGGCCCCAAAAATGCTCCCCCAATGGGGGGCAGGCTAGCGGGTCAAACAACCAAGTGACCCCTCGGCGGGCCAAACTATTACCAATGTCAACCTGGCTCTCATTAGGAAGGCGTGTACCTCCTTCAAATAGTTACTTGTACCCTTGTAATTCGTACCGCAATCAGACCTAATCAAAGAAGGTAACCCACGGCGAGACACAAATCTTTCCAAAATCGCCTCAAAGGCCTCTGTCGAGAGGGAGGTTACCAGCTCCAAATGTACTGCCTTGGTTGACAGGTAGACAAACACACAAATAAGCCTTAACAATCTTACTATTACGAAGGGTGGACGTCTTCGACAAAAGGGGACCAACAAGTCCGTTACGACGCCAGCAAAGGGCCTCGCCTCATTGACGCGATCAGCCGACAAAGTCCAAATTTCTCGCTGCAGAATGGCCAACAGCGCATTGCAACCGGCATGCGAGTTCTTAGTGTGACGATCAGTCACCAACAATTGAACTCCAGCCGGGGACGTTCCGCCAACGGAGGGGAAAGGCAGCGGCGCCGACCCGGCCACTGCTGCCTAGCAGCCAATGCGCGTTCTCCCTGACGAGGGGAGACCAAATGGCGCTCGCGGGGCTCCCGTTCAACTTGCGCGGGGGTGGAGTGCGGCGTACAGAATTGCGGGTCTCAGCCCGGTGCTCGTCTCCGGGGTACCCCCCCTTGCGCGAACCCCCCTCAGAAGCTGGTCTGCTGGAGCGGTTCGCGTTGGCGCACAAAATCTCCAAGTGGGACCCTTCACAAATTCTACACGGGCGGGGGTCGGGGCAGTCCCGATGGAAGTGGGCCCCCAAGCACGAAAAGCAGAAACGGCGTGCGTTGACAATACGGCGGCGGGCACTTACGTGCAAATTCAAAAAGTCCGGGCAACGCGCCATGACATGCCCCGTTGCCTTACAAAAGTCACAAAGATGAGGACTCCGGGCACCAGCAAAACGGGGGGCGGGGCGAACATCAACAGGCCCCCTAGCCCGAGGACTCCGGGCGCCAGCAAAACGGGGGGCGGGGCGATCATCAACAGGCCCCCTAGCCCGAGGACTCCGGGCGCCAGCAAAACGGGGGGCGGGGCGATCATCAACAGGCCCCCTAGCCCGAGGACTCCGGGCGCCAGCAAAACTGAGGGCGGGGCGATCATCAACAGGCCCCCTGGCCCGAGGACTCCGGGCGCCAGCAAAACGGGGGGCGGGGGGAACATCAACAGGCCCCCGAGCCCTAGTTCGTCCCTGGTCTCTGGGCTGAGAAGGTAGTGGGGGTGACCCCGTGGCGCCACGAGTGTTATCCGAAAACCGACACTCGTCTTCCAAAAATTTGAGGAGGTCGTCAAAGGGGGGAAGATGGGTGGCACTATCCCCGCCATACTTCTGCTCAAAACGTGACCTCAGCTCCGCGGGGAGCAACTGCAGCACTATGTGCACCAACAAGTAGGACCAATGTTCTACCGGTAACTCCAGGCGTCTCAAAGCGTTGGTCGCTGAGACCAACGGGTTCAGCAAGTCAGTGCGCAACGTCGACGTGCTGGCAATGGCCGGTAGTCCCAAGATCTGGTCGATGTGCACATCAGCCAGGCAGCGCTTGTTCTGATACCGTCGGGAGAGAAGCTCCAGAGCGGTCGGGTAAGAGGAATCCGTCACCGGCAAGTGCTGCACCAAGGCTCTGGCTTCGCCCTCCAGGACAGACAATAAATAGGCCAGCTTCTGGGCAGGTCCGAGGTCCGAGCGTGCATCGACAAGACTCTCAAAGAGATTTAGGAAGCCCAGCCAGTGGTCCAAGCGACCGTCAAAATGTGGCAGCTCCAGGGTGGGCAGCCTACTCAATAGTCCAGGGCCTGCAACAACGGGGGTCTGCGGCTTGGCCGCATCAGGCACCCGGCTCTTCAAAATTTCCCGTGCTCGTAGACATATGACATCCCCCAGGTGGACAATCTGGTCATAGTCACCCAAAATCCTATCGCGGGCCGCCTGATCCACCACCCCCAAATCCACGTCCATGATGTACTCGTTGAAGCGTGTGAGCGCAGCATCAGCTGACTTGATCCTCTCAATCACTTGCCCATACCGAGCAAGGGTGAGCTCTTCCAATTCCAAATGCTCAACCGTTGCCGCTGCCGATGTGAACCATCTCAACTGTGAGGTCAATCGGCAGCAGACTCCCTGACTGCCCTCAATGAGGCCATTGCAACAAACAAATATCAATATAAATCGGTTAAAATTCACTAACTAAACAAACAATGACTTGTTAGCCAACCGAGCAATCTCACCAAAATAAAACTTAAATTCAATTATTTGAAGTCCAAATCCGACCCTGTACTTATTCCAAGTATGAATCTAGCTTGGTACAGAGGGCTAGTTACAAAATAAATAACAATTCAATGTATATATTGTGCAGGATCAACACCAATTAAACACAACAATTGAAGTATAATATTGCTCCGGACAATCTCTAACAACAATCCAATAAATACAATAAATGCAATAAGTCAATCCACACCATTCAATTCTTGTTATGTTAAAAAATGTGTGATTATTATTTAGATAACCTTTTAAATTCAGATCAATGACATTCAATTATTAATTGCAACAAATATACCAAACAACTTTACAAAAAATATACCAAATTATATACCAAATACAACCAATAATTCCTTATTTCACAAATAAATCTTACTTGTCAATTCAACAAAAGGGGCTACAGTACAAGTTACAAATACAACTACAATTGATTCAACTTCAATTAGATAAGCCGGATGACATGGTAATATATTCAAAACTTATTAAGTTATAAGTTATGTTAAGTAATTAAACTAAAGTTATTTTCAAAACTTCCAATTTACTATGTGGATTTATTATTATAAAAGCCACGCTCTGCTTACCTAAATGTTCAGGACTACAATAGGCCAGTGCAACGATACTGGTGTGTCCGAACTGTCCACGGTTCGTGGAGCTTAACGTTGCTCTCAATAATCAAAAGGCTCTTCGGCCGACAAGCAATATATACAAATAACACTTACCTGAGCTGTAGACGGCAACCAGGATCTGTTTGATCACGTCCAAGTGTTTGTGTGTATAAGTATGAGTGAGTAATTGAAAGTGTGATGTAAGTCAAGTGTTCTGAACGGTCACAAGGCGCCGATCTCCAGATGGCGCGGTTCAGACAGCATCACAGCCCAAACTCGCACCGGATTGAAGCTATTTATCACTACTTTCAGCAGAGTCCGCGTGCCATGCGGTGGCAACCAACCGGCGATAAATCCCAAAATATCCCAGGTTTTCATCAAATGGGGATTACAAATTGCAATTAATCGTTACTCGCGATCCAATTATCGGTTTCAACAGGCGATTCCAAACGATATTTTACCAATTACAATTAAATCAACAGGTCCAACGCGGACATTTTCTTTCAACCGGGAACAAAGAGTATCTGTCAAGTCAGAGTAATGTCAAGATCAAATTTCTTTATGTCAAAAGGGTACGTTCGGAAACGATCGGTACTAAACAGGCCCTATGAGGCCCCGTCACTGGTGTTGACAGCTCTTAGAGCCCTTAGCGCCGCCGACCCGGGCCTGGGAGACTCCAATTATGTTGGAGGTATCAGACACAATGCCCTGTGATGACGAGTGCATCTAAAAAAAAAAAAACAAAAAAAAGAGACCCGGGTTTGGTCCTAACCGTATCAAGTTTCCTCTTTACCTTGGAAAGCCCGCTAAGCAGTTGGTTCCGGCTGTAATTTTACATCTTTAACAGTCATTACGGATAAGCAGAAGACATAAAATCGGACAATGGTCTTACCAAAGTTTATCCAGTTACTGGGTTGTGGAAATCAGATAAGTAGTCGCTGTATTTAAAACTCAAGTACTCAGGAGCATCCGGTTAGGCTCAAATCCAACCCCAACATAATTTTGAAAATGCTTAATTAGATGATGATGAACAATCACAAATTGAAATGCACAAATGCCCTTAAAAATTTGGTTCGAAAACTGACTAGCATTTTACTTCCTTCTCTTTACTTTGTGTAAATTATTTCTTCGCCACTGCTCCGAAGAAAAGCAAAGTTAGGAAATCGGCATATCCTGGAACCAATACTCCAAAGACATTTCGACATTCATGAACTTGCATTGGAGCTACGTTGAGAATTACTGATCGCTCGAGGGTACTGTTACGGGGCCGGTTCTAAGTCCCTTTTTAAAAAAAACTATTTTTTGAACCTTGAAAGAATTTTAATTAGAATTAGTACAAGAATACAAAATTAATGTGTCCGCCACGAAGTTCAAAGTATGACTGCCGGAAATTACCAATAATTACGATTCGGAAAACACCAACTGTGGGAAACATTATATGACACCTAAGAGGTGTCAGCGTTTATATTTTATATGCTTAGGGCTGTCTTCTAATTTATAACAACCCCCCCGATAAGATTGATCATTACGATTAAGAGTGATGAGAAATCTAAGTTAAAAGATTGAACTTCGTTTTGGTTACAAACTAGGATTTAAGAAACCATAAGAAACATTATAAATGTACATAACTGCTAATAATCTTAAAACTAGTCTAGAATTAACATAGAAAATATAGTATATTTTACAATAAAATAATAGCCTTTACAGACGAGGCTTTAATTGTTTTATAAGATATGAGATTACAATAACAATTGATAAGGCTAAGTCATAACATTACGTCTTAGTGGAGTAGGTAGGGATTTGCATGACCCTTGGATATCTTCATCAGATGATTCGGCAATGCTGTTGTTTACTGACTGAACAGACTGAATTGTTTGTTTCTTTTTGGTATAGCATTGATTAAACACTTGGATACAATATCGAGGTTTAGTTGAACAAAATAACTTCCGTGATCTGTATAAAAGATAAATAAGAACAATGCTAGAGATAACATATGTTACTGAGAGATAATGAGTACTATATTTATATAAGTGAGATGGTTGTTCAATCTTATTTAATTCGTTTTCGAATTCCTTAAGATGCACACTTGCTTGTAGTAGTGAATTGAAATCATTAACGTTAGATAACTTTACAAAAGGGAGATGCCTTACTGTTTTATTTATTCTCTGATTATCGCAGCAATCATCTTCTATAATATTAAAATTAGATATATGATTAGTAAAATTAGAGATAACATTATCACTAGGCGTAAACTTTAAAGTTTTAAAGAAAGCAACACAATATTTTGGCAAGGTTAGCATGCCTGTACCAAAAAAGATCTCATCATGATTGGTAGGATCATTTTCACATGTTATATGAGCTTTTCCAGGCTCTGACTGTACAAACAACCATTTATTATTATTTAACTTGAAAAATACATCAATAGAGCCATGTAACAACTTGGTATTACAAGAATCTGGCAATGAACTTATAGCTTCGGTTAAGATTATTGTTTCACACGTCGGATTCGCAATTGTAGAGTACACATTTCCTAAAGAACACACATAACACTCGTTATGAATCACTTGACACTTATCCACTGACTCTAACAGTGAGTAGAACATACGATCTATAGTTACGGCCACATAAGGTTTATCGGGAGCAATAAGTATGTAAGTGTCAGGTTTCGTGACGTCGTAGGGAGCTGGAAGTGGAACATTATGATAAAGGTTGTATGTCTGTGGAAGGACGAGTGGGATTTTTGTGATAATAATGATTTTATTTAGATGATAATAACAAATTAAATCAGAAATATCTATAATTATGTGTATATTTTCTAAAGATAAACTTGTAGGAAGCTCACAGTGTTTAGGAAGCTTGTCTTTATGTAGGTCTAGTTCGTGGAATAATTGATAGGGACTAAGTACAGCTGGATGAGGAATGTTGAGCTTGCTAAATAGGATAGCGTTGTTGACGTCATCAATGTCAAATGACAGGGCTATCGTAATGCTTTCTAAAGAGTTCAATAACATTATCAGATGGTTTTTTATTTCCAATTTATCAGTTGAGTTAGATAATTGTTCAAATGCCATTCGAATAGTTTCTAGATTTTGATTCAATTGATTTTGATTTTTGTTTACCCTTGACATTGTGTTATTGAAGGTTGAAATAGTAGATCTGATGACGTGAATGTTATCTTTCATTAAGTGAGCTAGCTGTTTTTCGTCCGACTGTACTTTGGTGATAGCGTCCGAGAACTTTAAGGCGTCTTCGGTATCTAAAGTTCCAAAGATTGATTTTAAAATTGAGCCGCCAGCATCAATGAGCCCGCGTTTAAAACGGTTTGGTTTTTGATCTTGAACAAGGTAGGATATAGACAGGAACTTACGAACATTGTTAAGATGTTGGTTTTGTAATGGTGATAGTAAATTAGTACATTCTAATTGGATTTTACTAGAAGAGCTGGTAACACAGAAATTAGAGACTTCTTTGATTAGAGCTTCGACTTTATCTAAATGGGGTTTTATATGACTAATGTCTAAGTACGTTACGACATTCCAGTGATCGTTTGTGAACTTAACGTTCAATAACTGGTCGAAGTATAAGCCTGGACTGCCTATGATTGGAGTAACGTATTTGTGGCTCGTAGATGGATGGAGTAATAACCTGAAATAGAAAAGATTAAGCTAGTCATCTGTTGCCATTTTTATTTCGTCGTAATGATGACGAACGTATTTTCTATTAATTAAAAGGGTAACTGTATGGTTACCATTGATTTTAACTATTTTAAAGGGTCCTTTCCATATAGGAGACATTGCTTTATTTTGTTTATGATGGTACCGTAAATATACCATATCACCTATTTTATACGTCACGGGTTTCGCATGAACATCGAAACGCTCTTTGGACTTTTCTTTGGATGAGTGTATGTTTTGCAAGGCTTTTTGTCTACTATAGTATAACCTATGATTGAGAGCACGGATATAGTCCGTGTATGTATTTAATTCTAAGGTGTCGGCACTTTTGGGTATGTAAGGTTTAAATCCGAACAACAACTCCATCGGTTGAAAGCCTGTAGTTGAATGGACATTAGTATTATATGCAATCATGGCAGTTTGTAAATATAAACTCCAGGTATGTTGGTTGTCTTCGATGTATGATCGCAGGTACTCTTTTAAAGTGGCATGGCTTCTTTCGAGAGCGCCACATGTTTGAGGATGATAAGGAGAGGCAAAAATATGTTTGATACCGAATAATCTCTCCAGCTGTTTTAGGACATCGGATGTAAAGTTGGTCCCTTGATCGGTTACGATCATCCTGGGAATACCTATATGAGAAATGAAAAGTACAAACTTTTGTGCAGTTTCTTCAGCGGAACATGATGTCATTGCATAAGCTTGTGAATATTTGGTTAAATCGTCTTGCAAAGTAAGGATAAACTTATAGCAATAATCGTGAGTTTCGGGTAATGGTCCTACAACGTCTAAATATACTTTTTCCATAGGCTTTGTTGCCGTGGATGTGATTATCATAGGAGCGCGATTTGTTTGACGTAATGGTTTGTTTATTTGACAGGACTTACAACTTTTGACGTAGTTCTCTATGTCTTGGCGCATATTTTTCCACCAATAAAGCGTTTTTAACCTATCGTACATCCGAGAAATACCCGGATGTCCTGCTGAAGGTGAGTCATGGTTATCTTTTAATATACGAGGAACTTCCGCGGGTGTAGGATATAGAATATTGTTATGATATATATGAACTTTGAGACCTGTTTTATGAAAAATAAATCCAATAATATTATATAATTTTGTAAATGATAGCTTTGCGAACGGATCTTGGAAATCGGAAATAGCAAATTCTTTTTCCTCTGGATACCATGCAGTAATCATGTCTCGATAATCTCTTATCATATTAAAAATGTCCTTATAAGTCATTTCGTCATAATGATGGACACGTAAGAATAAATGGGTGAACACATGATTTTCATTGGATGTACTTTGGAACGTATAGAGTTCTCTTTCTAAGTTCCGTATGTCAGGTAAGTCCTCGTTGAACTTAGACATCTGTAAAATTTCAGAGCAGTATGGGATAGAGTCGTCTAAATCAATGGCAGTAGGGTAAACGATCATTTTACACTTGGTTTTAAGTAACGAGATATTATGTTCTTCGATAACAGTGTCATAGGAATTAGTATGTTGTTGACTAATTTGTAAATATTTTTCGTAAGTTTCAGAAGTAGAAGGAGTATCTGTGGTAAGTATTGGATTACGAGACAAGGAATCGGCGTTACAATTCATTTTGCCCTTTTTATGGACTATCTCGTAATCGAACTCTTCTAGCTTTAAGCGCCAGCGAACTAATTTCGAATTAGGATCTTTACAATTGAACAACCACTGAAGTGGCTTATGGTCAGTGACTACAGTGAACTTGTTACCATATAAGTAAGGCCTGAAGACTTTTGTGCCGAAAATTATAGCTAAACATTCTTTTTCGGTAGTGGAATAGTTTCCTTCCGCTTTGTTGAGAGTTCTAGACGCATATGAGACTGGTAAATCTTGACCGATTTTTCCTTGGGATAAGATTGCAGATACAGCGAAATTAGAAGCGTCTGTAGTTAATATGAAAGGTTTAGAGAAATCGGGATATTGAAGAATAGGAGCGGTCGTTATTTTATGTTTTAATTCATCGAAAGACTTTTGTTGTTCAGGAGACCAGATAAAAGCTGCATTTTTCTTTAGAAGGCTAGTGAGAGGTTTTGTGATATGCGAAAAGTTTTCTATGAACCGGCGGTAGTACCCCACTAATCCGAGGAATGATTTAATGTCACGAGGCGATTTTGGAACTGGAAAATTTTGAACACAATAAACCTTTTTCGGATCGGGTTTCACGCCGTGATCCGATATTATATGTCCTAAATATTGTACTTCTTTTCGTAAAAACTCGCATTTGGCAGGCTGTAACTTTAACCTATGTTCACGTAACTTCTCAAAAACTGACTCTAAATTTCGGCAATGGGATTCAAGGTCGTGGCCGAATAATACAATGTCATCCATGTATGTGAAACAGTGAGTTCCTTGAAGCCCACTGAGGACAATATTCATAAGCCTTTGGAATGTGGATGGTCCATTTCGGAGTCCGAAGGGCATCCTTGTAAATTCATAATGACCGGATGGGACACTAAACGCGGTTTTTTCTGTGTCTTTGACCTTGACCTGGTGGAATGAAGATACAAGGTCAAGTGTGGTGAAATATTTGCTATGACCTAGTTGATCTAGGATATCGGAGATATTTGGAATTGGGTATGCATCGCCAATCGTGATTTCGTTTAATTTGCGATAATCTATAACAATCCGCCATTTGGGTTTACCGGATGCGTCTTGTTTTTTTGGTACAACCCAAATTGGTGCTGACCATGGAGATATGGATGGTCGAATTATGTTTTGATCTAGCATATCTTGAATTTGTTTATTGACCTCTTCCTTATGACATTCTGGAAACCTATAACTCTTGACCGCAATGGGGGTTTCGGAGGTAACACGAATTTTGTGTTCTAAAGTATTAGTATGTGTAAGTTTGTCTCCTTCCAAATAGAATATGTCTTGGAACTTTGAACATATATTACGTAGGCGATTTTTTTCTTCTAAATTAAGATGATCGCATCTAATCATGTTTTGAACTTTTGAATCCCGATCAGCTGTGTACGGGTATGTTGACTCAGAATAGGTTGCGGTTGTATTGATAGAAACAGTGTTCTCATTGTGTTCCAATATTTGTGAGATAGGTTCTAGGGTTATTTCGAGATCTTTTAAAGTTATGTCTTGGTCTGACGTGTTAAGCACAGAAATAGTAGTTTGGTTATTAGGATCAACACGAACTAAGCACCGGGAAGTATATAAATGAGGGTGATCTTTTAATTTAACATCTAGCAAAAGTCCCTCTTTAATTTCGGGGTTAGTGACATTGCAACGAATAAACATTTCGCTTCTAGAAGGAATAATCTTTACCGTAGGCGTTACTGTTGTTTTTAAATTGAAGTAGTATAATGGATTATCTTGAATGAACAATTTAGAATCGCCATAACTAATTACGGCTTTATTCCAGTCTAGAAAGTTTGAACCTAGGATGCCATCATACTCTAAATTAATTTTGTCTACGATATGGAAATAATACGGAACTGACATATCTCCGTTGTTCAGTTCCAAAGATAAAATAAACTTGCCTTTAGTTTCGGAGAACGAATCAATGTCGTTAATACCCTTGATTTTTAAGATATCTTTTTCAACCTGAGGTGGCTCAGATAGGCACTGTTCTTTAAGGATGCATATGGAACTGCCAGAATCAACTAAGAGACGAATAGGCGTTTTCGTATGTGAAGTTTCTACTACAATGTAAGGTAAAGTACGCCTTGAATTAGGGAAAACATCGTGAATCGTAGAATAGCCACCTGGATTTTGGATAAAATTATCTAGTATTCCTTTTGGTGGACTCGTGTTTATCATTGATTTAGTAGAACTAGTAGGGATTGAGTCGTTGTATATTTTAGAATTAATAATTGATTTAGTAGAACTAGTAGAGATTGAGTCATTGTATATTTTAGAATTAGTAATTGATTTAGTAGAACTAGTAGGGATAGAGTCATTATATTTTTTGGAATTAGTATTTGATTTAGTAGAATTAGTAAGGATAGAGTCATGATATACCTTAGAGTTAGTACTTGATTTAGTAATTGGGGAATTGGAATTTTTAGTGGCTTCGGAATTAGTAGTACATTTGTATTTAGAAATAGAATTAGATTTAGAAATTGAAGCCTCTAAGAAAACTTTCCCACGATTAGTGCCTATATTAACAGAGTTACGGCGGCACCGGCTCGTAATCTGATCATTTAGTTTAAATCATCGTCGTCATCGGTAGGTGTTGAAATCTGATTACACTCGACGCTCTTTTCATTTGTTGTGTTCTCACGATTTCCGCGATCGAAGCGGGAATTATTAAATAGTCTTTTACGACATTGTGAGATATCATGCCCGATATTTTTGCAATAGCGACAGATTAATGGTTGAGAACTAGAAGTTGAAGGTTTAGGTGTGTAATTTGACTGCTTTGGTTTAGACGAAAACTGAGTTTTATTTTGATTGTTTTTCAATCTACATTCTAACTCAGAGTGGCCTACTTTATGACAAACTTTGCAAGATGATCGAACCGAGAAGTTGTAAATTTTTTCTTCTTCCGTAGCGACACTTATAGCGGCATTAAGGTTTCGGGGATCTCGACAACGAACAATAGTACTTAATCTAGGATGTAGTCCCAGACAAAACGTATATAAAGCTAAATCTTCTGTCATAGCAATGCGTCCCGGAAGTTCTTTTTTTAAGGAATCTGAATTATGTATTTCGGATTGCAAGTCCGTCAGGCAGGTCTCAATCCTGAGGGCATATTGTGCGACGGATTCGTTTGGCAACTGTTTACACGATTGCAGCTCTAACAAAAGATGATTATAATGTTTTCTTTCCCCGAAATTCTGCCTTAAGAATGTTCGTAATTCGTCGAAGCTATCAAAAATTTTATTTGAACAAGCTACCTGTGCTTTTCCTTGTAATTTTGATATTATGTATTTGAGCAACAAGGACTTTTGACCCTCAGATGCTAAGTCAAGAGCGTTTTGGCAATTTGTTAAAAACGCCGATAAAGTTTCGCGCTCCCCTTGGTATGGGTTTATAAAGTTACACAAGACTTGGATGGGGTATGGCTCAGAGGTAGTAGGAGTTACTTGTTTTCTTTCACTTGTCATGGTAACGAGTATTTAGACGAATAAAGGTAATTATTTATCAAAAGGATTTAGGAGACAAGGATACTTATGCGGCAATAACGAAATTGTATATTCTACTCACAGCAAACTGATGGTTTGAAGGACAGGATGCATCACGTAGACCTCGGTGAGTAGAGCACTTGACACCAGCGCAGACGTGCAGCAGCAGCAGTCAGCAGCAGACACAGGCGACACTTGGGTGATCCGTAGACAGCGTTGGTTGGGGTCAGCTTAGCTTGAAGCTTACCCAGGCAGGAGACGTAAGGCTTCGTAGAGGCGTTGACTACTTTGGCCAACTCGGTTGGACTCGGTGTGATCACGATCGGATACCGTGATAATAACGTGGTTTTGACGACAAAATGACACACACGTACCGGATAGAGACAGGATAAAGTCACACTGGATAGAGACGATAGAAATAAGATAGAGTCACACTGGATAGAGACGATAGAAATAAGATAGAGTCACACTGGATAGAGACGATAGAGTCACACTGGATACCGATTTTTAAGCTTGATTTAAAGACGAACAAGGCGGGCGGGCACTGAATTTAGTTTTATATTATTTTATGAATAGCCAGCAACGACTTATACTGACTATCCCACTTCTGACACCACTGTTACGGGGCCGGTTCTAAGTCCCTTTTTAAAAAAAACTATTTTTTGAACCTTGAAAGAATTTTAATTAGAATTAGTACAAGAATACAAAATTAATGTGTCCGCCACGAAGTTCAAAGTATGACTGCCGGAAATTACCAATAATTACGATTCGGAAAACACCAACTGTGGGAAACATTATATGACACCTAAGAGGTGTCAGCGTTTATATTTTATATGCTTAGGGCTGTCTTCTAATTTATAACAGTACGCTGAGCCGTAGGCTGACTGTGAGCGGGCACAGTGAGGAAAACTGTGTGATCAATAATGCCATAACGCGATGCAAATGTTATTGAAACTGTAAAACAGATGCGTGTATCACTATGTCTAGCCAGCACTATCCTACCGGTGTTGGTATTAAGCTTGGTTTGATATTTAGCTTAGTTAGAGGAATTAACAAGATTGCTAGTAATGTGAATTCTACCCATATAAATAGTTCTCTTAAAATCTTCTAACGAGATAGCACGTCCCCGTAACGCGAATACAGTAAAGGAACAGGGTGGGTTTTTAGTCAGTAGAAGTCTGACACTCCCGCTCCACCCAGAGCGGGAGAAATCATTAGAAAAAAGGTCCTAGTCTAGTGCAGGGCAGGCGAACCTTTATGCATCAATGTGCCACTTTTTCTAAAGAAATGTTTAATAATTCAAATTCAAATTCAAATTTTATTTATTCAGATATCAAGGATCCATAATGGTTTAATGAGATCATAGACGTGCCGTCAAATAATTTTGACTTTGTGATTATTGGACAATAATAGTAATATAACTCAAAACCCTTCAAAAAGGCACATTTTGCTATATTTCTCTTCGAATACTCTGTAGTATTGGGTCACTCACGTTCACTCGTCATAAAATACCTACTTCAGACTTTTTTCTTAGTACATAATAGTGTTCATTGTTTTAGCCAATTTTCTTTGTTGTACTTTAAGAGCAAAAGATTTCGTAATCAATGACGTGCCCAAAATATTATGTCCCGTGCCATCAGTGACACGCGGGCCATTGGTTCGCCATCCCTGGTCTAGTGTCACGATGTAGGTACCACAGATACGTAGTAGACATACCACCCACCACCCATACGCACTAAACGTTTTGAGAATACTTTTATTATGCGTGCAGGTAAGGAGTGGAATTCTTTGCCGGTATATGTTCCCTGATGGCTATAACCTTAAGTCAATAGTGAATAGGTTAGTCCCTGTTAAGCGTGCTTCATCTTCGACCACATCATTGCTTACCACCATGTGAGGTGTTGGTCCAACGTGAGCCTATTACATAATAATGAAAAAAAAATTAACCCTCTCATTTAAAAATTTCATATAAATTAGCGTAATGATTTTAGCGTGATAACCGTTTATAGATCCGCGTTAGATGTAATTTTTTTAAATTAAATTTTCTATGTTAAACCAATTTAAATCAACATATTCAATTCGTTTATCTGTTTGTTAAGGCTACTATTAAAAATAAATATAATAATACTATGCGACTAAACTTACTTTGTTTTTTAAATCATGGCAAAATGGCTAAACGATGTTTGTCATCGAATACCGATTTTTTTGTGGATTTATTTGGTAGATCCGAGCATAGGTTATAGACTATGTTTTTCACTGGAAATAATTTATATGATAACCACTGTTTTGGGTCAGCTAGTATCATATTATATAGCATGTAGGCTATAAAGCCCAAATAACATATTGGCTACTTTTCCAAGCGCGAAAATTTCACTCGACCGAATTCTCCAGCAATGGCTAATTAATAAAACAAACATCTTTTATTTCAGATATCATCGTCCATATTTTGTACAACTATGTATGAACTATTTTCAGCATTGATAATATCAATAACACAAATATAAAATTCGAATGACAAGACATTAAATTAATTGCCACTCTCAGAAAGGTCATGGTAGAGCGCATGAATTCGACCTTAAATCTCGTTTCCAAATGGGGTGACGACAATCTGGTCAAATTCAATGCTCTGAAAACACAGGCTTTTTGCACAGCCACTTGTGGGATGGCTCTGCAAAATATCAACTTGCTGCACTGGACTCGATCGAGCGCAGGGCTAAAAGGCTAGGTGCTATCGGGCAAGCTTCATAGTCTGGCTCATCGGCGAACAGTTGCTTGCCTGTCGGTTTTCTATAGATTGTACTTCGGGGAGTGTGCGCAGGAGCTCCATGACCTGATTCCTCCATCTCCATTTCACTACCGGTCTACCAGACGCACGGCTGGGTAACCATCCACGCTTGGTTGATATACCGTCTTGTCGTACCAAGCGCTTCACCTCCACATTTATTGTGCGCACAGCCAAGTTGTGGAATTCTCTGCCGGCTTCTGTGTTCCCTGCCACTTATGACCTTTCAGCCTTTAAAACAAGAGTAAATAGGCATCTTCTGGGCTCGCTCTTCACATCGTAGATCTCATCTATCGCTTACCATCACGCGAGATCGAGGTCAAGAGCGGGCTCATCCGTAATAAAAAAATAATAATTGGAAATTCATAGAAAAGAAATTGAATAGCTAATGTTTTTTTTCGGACAGAATAACTAATTGTTGAACGCCACAGTGGCATGTAGACATATCCAATGTCCCAGTATGGGGCTGTCCCACCTGTCCGCTATAGTGGTTAATGGTTAATTTAGACGTCCGATTTAAAAACATTTTGCTCGTTGAAAGCCGGTAATACTTCTCCAGAGGATCCTTAAAGCAGGTATACCTATGTCCTGAGGTAATCGGTTAGGTTCAATAGGTATTTCTCATTAAGTTCAACCATTATGAACATAGAAAGTCCCATTTGTGGTTTCGTTATGTTGAAGTATCTCGCAGCGGTTACCAAAAGCCCGATTATCGGTTGACAGCTAAAACTGTAGTTTAAAACATGGGCACAGTATAAAAATCTGTGATGTATTTGGGCCGCTGTAGAGCAGTTTTTTGTCCTTACAGACCGTTTTTTGGCCTTCGTTGGCCATGGTTTGGTGAAAAGGTTTCTTAAGCCTTTTGTGTTGCGTGAAACAAACAAATAATAGGTTATATTTTACGATTATTTATTTTTATAAAAATCCGCGCAAGTGCGAGTCGGGCTCGCGCACGAAGGGTTTCGTATCATTATCTATAAAAACGGCCAAAAAATCATGTCTGTTGTATGGGAGCCCATCTTAAATATTTGTTTTATTTAAATTAATTATTTATTTTTAAAGTATAAGGGGGTTTTCCAATAAAACCACTCGCAAACCAATGTACAGCAAAGGGATATTTATTAAAACACTTTTACAAGATGTGCTAAGGTAAACTACACACTAACACAATAAAACTACTACGATCGAAGTACGTGATGTGACCGCCCGATATCGGTTCCGCGAAGGGATGCCGACCGTGCAAGCCAGAGAGCACTCAACTGCCCGAAACCGTTCCGAAGGAAGCGGTCCGTGCAAGCCGAACTGGCGGACTGATTTTTTTTTTTTTTTTTTGTGTGGCATCTCGCAGGTCAACCTCTGAGGTTGTCGGCTGCTTAACCGGGCTTGCCTGTGGTTGCCTTAATTAATTAATTAATTAAAGCCTCCAGCCAGGGCTTATTAGAAAACTTACAAACTAGGCGACTACACGCTAAGGGCACCCCCTGTGGGGTACGGACCTCGGCTTAGGGCGTCGCAGTGGGAGGGCAGCTAGGGACAGGCTGGATCATATCATTTTTATTATTAATAAGGGAATTTAAAGCTACTGGCTCAGCGTCGCGGGCTGGCTCTGGCAAGGGTCGGGGCGGACTATTACGGGGACGTCGCGGCGGGCCTCGGCGGCGAGGACGGAAGGACGGTCGGTTTTTGTTTTTGTGTGCCACTGTACTTGTTTCCCTACGGCTCTCTTGGAGCAGGGTGATTGCGTCATCGGGAGTGACAAGGGTGTGCCTTGGTCGGCGAATCTTAGAGATACGCGAAGGTTCGTATTGGGCGGCCGATACGATAAGGGGATTCCTATGTTGGATTGCAGTATCAAAGAAACGCTTGGAGACACGTTTCATGAACTGCTGGATGGTGGGCATCTTAAGGTCTACGTGAAGAAGCTCATTTCGAACATAAAAGGGGGCTCCCGTGACTCTACGGAGGAATCGGTTTTGAAGGGTCTGCATCTTGTGGAGGAGGTAGGGCTTTGCGTGTGCGAAAACAACGCAGGCGTAGGTCATGATGGGACGGATGACCGCGGTGAAAATACGCAGCTTGCACCTGAGTGATAACTTGCTGCGGGAGCTAAGAATGAAGTGGAGCCTACCTAGAGCGAAAGCGGCGCGCGAACGTGCCTGCTTTATGTGCTCAGCGAAGGAAAGGTGTTTATCGAGGACCTCGCCTACGTATTTGGCTTGCTTTTCCCAGGGGATCGGCTTGCCGTACATGGTAATCGGACGGGGGGAGGGTGGGTTTATCCGCGGCTTAGAAAAGAGGACTGCCTGGCTTTTGTCTGGATTGACTTCGATTCTCCATTTCCGGAACCACTTGGCCAGAGTGTTTGCGGAAGTTTGGAGAGTGCGAGCGATGGCATCGGGTTTAAGACCGGTATAATAGATAGCCGTATCGTCGGCAAATAGGGCTAGCTGAGTATTTTTATGCTTGGGGATATCGCTAGTGAATAGCGTGAAAACGAGGGGGGATAGTACGGAGCCTTGAGGAACTCCTGCGCGAATGGGATGGGGAGAGGAAAGCTCCCCCTCAATTCGGTAACGAAAAGTGCGATTCGATAAAAAGTCCCGTAGGATGAGCACGAGACGGTCAGGCACGCCGAGTTGGTATAGCTTATAGATTAAGCCATTGTGCCAGACTTTGTCGAACGCTTTCGCTATGTCGAAGAATAAGGCTCCCGTTATTGCGCCCCGTTGGAAGCCGGCGCTGACGTGTTCTATGATGCGGTGGACTTGTTGGATACATGAGTGTTCGGTTCTAAATCCAAACTGCTCATTGGGTATAAGACTCTTTGCTTCTGCAAAATCTTTGAGCCGCTTATATATAAGCCTTTCATAGATTTTACCAAGGACGTTGAGTAAGCTAATGGGACGGTAGCTAGACGGGTCAGACTTGGGCTTGCCTGGTTTGGGAATACCTATGACGGTGGCCTGTTTCCAGGTTGCGGGGAACATATTATTGCTCAATGCACCATTGAAGATGGCAGTCATTAGCACTATAAGCTGGGCGGGGAAAAGTTTGAAAACCCTATTGGTGATGCCGTCGGAGCCAGGGGCTTTTCGCGGTTGGAGACTTTTAATGATATCCTGGACCTCATCAGGAGTGATGGGGGCCAGTGGATTATCGGGATCTTCGACGGGCGGAAGGGAAGTTCTACGTTCGACTTCGGCGTTCACCATATCGAGGTGGGCTTGGTCTACTGGTTGAGAGCTGGGAGAACACTGGGACTCTAGGCTGTCGGCTAGGCATTCTGCTTTTTCAGAGTTATCGAAGGCGACACTTTTATCGGGACGAATGAGAGGAGGCATTGTGGCCTCTTCAGTGGATCGTAACTTCCTCTGAAGCTGCCAGAAGGCAAGATGGGTGGGCTCAAGTTCGCTCAGCATCTTGTCCCAGCTCGCATTACGCTGCTCGGTAATGCGTTTCCTTACAGCACGCTGTAAGTTGCGCATGTGAGCTTTGTTTGCGGCGCAGGGAAAAGCGCTGTACGCACGGATGGCTGCGTTCTTCTCGGTTATCAGATTCCGTACATCGTCCGGGAGTTTCCAGCGGTGGTCTTCCACTACAGGAACTTCCCTTGAACAATCGTTCAGGACGGATTGTACGTGATTTGTAAGCGAGTCGATCGCCGCCGTCGTGTCAGCGACTGAGACTATGTGGTCAGGAATGGTGTCCAATTGAGGCGATGTGGTGGATTTCAGTTTTTCACTTACTTTCCTCCAGTCGGTGATCAATTGGGTCGGAGGAGGTTGGGTAGGATCATGGTTACCCGAGCGGGAACCTAGGTGTAGGATAACGGGACGGTGATCCGAGTTGAGCTCGTGAAGCGCTTCTATGGAGTGTAAACGGAGGTTTACATTCTTTAGGAGCGCCACATCGAGGACATCGGGGTTATGGTTGGGGTCGTGTGGGTAGTGGGTGGGAGTCATCGGAGCGATGACGTCGTAGTTTAGGGTCGCGCCTAGGTTATACACGATTCTGCCTCTGGCATTTGTCGTGTTGCTGTTCCAAGCGGGGTGTTTGGCGTTGAGATCGCCCGCTAGTAAGACGGAGTCACTCAGGCCGAAGAGAGTCGTGAAATCGCTGGTGAGCGCGATAGGATCGTCTGAAGCAAGAGACGCGACCGATGGTGGCGGATGGTAGGCAGAGATGATGGTTATCGGAGGATGACCAGTCATGCCTAGTCGACAGGCAGAGTACTCTAGGTGAGAGAGAGGCGTGGGTGGGGTCAGAGGGATGCAGTATAACTCCTTTCTATAATAAATAAGGGTACCGCCGCCGTGGCAACGTGTTCTGTCATTGCGAACTAGACGGTAATTCGCAATTTTGGGGTCAGCGCGGTGGGGTTTCAAAAGGGTCTCCTGTATAAGGAGGACGTCTAATTGGTGGTCGCGGAGGAATTTAGTTATTTCGGCGCGTTGGTTGAAAATTCCATTGGCGTTGAAAAAACCTAATTTGAGGGATCGAGGCCTAGTGTGGTTTGTGCGTTGGGAATCCATTGGATCAGTCCATCGCATCCATCTGGTCGAGACCTAGCACCACATCACTGTGTGTGCTGAATATTTGGCTGTACATTGCCGTCGTAATTTTGCCGTTATTCTGCTGTTCGGCAGCCAGAAGGGCATCACGGAGAGATCTGGCTTGGCGGGTCATAAATAACCTATAATGGCGCAGTATAGTCTGGGCGCAAGCCTCGCCATGCGCGACGGGTGAGGGATTGGGCGGTTGTTTGACCGCAGGAGCAGCAGTGGTTTGAGGCGCGGGTTTGTGACTGGCTGTGGGCTCTGTAGCCACGGCTATAGGCAGGATCTGCGCTGCGATGGGTATATCCATCAGTGCCTGCAAAGGTTTGGCAGGGGCCAAGGAGGGAAAGGCTTTTTCGTGGTTTAGCCTGTTCCACGGGGACGGTCTCTGAGGAGCGAGACGTTGGGGAATTTGAGAAGAAGGTGCCTCTCTCTGTTGGCGGGCGTTGGCGCGCTTCGCTAATTTAGGAGCGAGTTTGGGGGCTTTGGGACAGCCGCGGTAGTTTGCCGGGTGACCGGTCTGGCCGCAGAGAACGCAGCTGGGTGGTTCCGAACAGAGGGTTCGGTCTTTAGGCCGTGGGCAGTCCGCAGTGCTATGCTCGCCCAGACACTTGACGCATCTGGGAGTCGCATAGCAGTTGCTCTGCGCATGGCCATACAGTTGGCAACGGTGGCATTGTCCCACTGTTGCGGTTTTGTAGGGCTTTTCTATTGAGATACCGGATAGGGAGCAAATAGACTTAATCTTAAATATTGGGTGATGACCTTCGGTTGGTTCACAAATGACAAGAACCATGTCGTACAATTCACCGCCTCTCGCTTTATGTAAGCGATGGACGGCGATCACTGGTATACCTTGATCGGCAAGGTCGTCTTTAATATCCTGTACTAGGATTTCTTTAGGGACACGTTTAATAATAACACGAGTGGGCGTGTCCTCGGGGAAGGAGAAAGTGTGAAAGGAAATATTCCTTTCACGGAGGGCGCGATATAGTTCCCTATAGTCGTTCGACGTAGGAACGGTGACTTTAATGCCATTTTGGCAGGCACGGGCGTTTGTGTAGTTGATCTTTCGATCAACACACATCTTGGACACATCAGTCCATTTACCCTTGTCCTGGATGTAAAAGGGGGGCGGAGGGCGTTGCTTCCTTTGGGCTGAGGAAGTTTGGGCTATCGGGCTGGCGGGACGACTATTCTGCGCTCGAGCAGAGGTAGTTGGGGCGGGGCTAGCGGGTCGAACGGGCGTTTGAGTTGGGGACGGGGGCGACGCGGTGGTCTTTTTGGCCTTGCTGGCCTGGGAGGTTTTCCCTTTCTTCCTCTTGCCACCGGTGACGACTTGAAAGTCGTCTTCCGAGGACGAGGGGCATGATGACAAATCATTGTCAGAGTTGTTATTGGACACAGGTTCGGTGGTGTCCATTTCACGGAATTCAGGTGCAGCGCACACCTGCGCGGCGTCCATTGTTTTAGGAACAATGGGATTAGCAGGTGGGCCGGAAACAATGGGTGATTTCGGGAATCGGGCGATCGGCACGACTTTGTCGGCGGGCGGGGGCAATAAAGGGCTATCTACCTGGAAGTCGTTCGTTGTTTGACGAACAATGGGATCGGAGTTAATAAATACTTCCGTGAACTGACCTACCGGGATGCCTTGATCGGCAAGCGGGGGAGATAATGGGCTGTCAAGCGCGTCACTAAAATCAGCGACGTTGGCTTCGGTAGCCGGGGGACAATTAGCGATTTCACGCTGGATTTTTCCGCCATATTTGGCGGAAATAGTAGGGTTTTCCCTAAGGATTTCTAACAGAATCTCCAAAATATTGGAGTTCGCCATGATTGACAATTGGATCAAAATTGAATGGGGAAATTTTGGAGATTTCTCTCCCGCGGGGGGCCTATTTAAAGCCTAACTCCCCGGATGGATGGGTCCGGGGATGTGTAACCCTCCCAGTCGGGTAGAGACTGGGAGGTGAGTACCTAATGGTGAGCCCTAAGCTTGTAACCGGTCGCCAGTCTTATTGTGCGAACCGGGCCCTATTGGGTCTAGTGCGAAGGGGTAGACACACCCAACCTACAAGATGTGCTAAGGTAAACTACACACTAACACAATAAAACTACTACGATCGAAGTACGTGATGTGACCGCCCGATATCGGTTCCGCGAAGGGATGCCGACCGTGCAAGCCAGAGAGCACTCAACTGCCCGAAACCGTTCCGAAGGAAGCGGTCCGTGCAAGCCGAACTGGCGGACTGACGGCGCGCGAGGCCTTATATACCCTGCGGCCGCGGAGTGGTGGCAGTGACGTGCGCTTGAGTGGGGCTCGGTGGGAGGTGCGCGACGTCATATGCGCGCACGCTCTGTGGTCGTGTTACAGTCTCCCCCTCTGTCTCCGAAGACGTCCCGGTGAGGAAGACAGGACTTAGGTAGGCTGCTGCTTCTTTGGCGGCCTCCCACGGGGACGGGGCTTGACTGTGGGTGTCTGGTCCTCCAGCGGAGTTGGTTTGTACTTCCGCGGGCGACCTCGCCGGCGTAAGGGTAGGACCGGCTCGGACAGGGCGGCTGATGCCAACCCTTGGTACGGACGCAGGGCTGAGGAGTGATACAACCCTGCAGTCTGGTTTGGAGTGGCAGGATCAGCAATCTGGATGCTCATATTCTCTCTCCCCCTGCACAAAAACAGCACTGATAGCGCGTAGTTACTGGCGTCTGATTTTATTGTCAAAGGTTTGGTGTGGTCTGCCTGTACCAACACCGGTTCCATAACTAAAAGTTTACACAGCTCGTCAAACACTGTTTTCTGTTCATCTTCCTTTCTCTCAAGGAAATGTAAACGCTTGATCTCTTCCTCAGTCAGCTCGCACTCATGGCTGCCCATGGAAAGTGAAGAGATTTCAGTCTCTGGGAATAAAGCTGCAGAGCCTGGTGACAGCTCGACGTCAGCGCTATTGATGTTCCTACGCGCATCCTCGTACAATGCATCAATAACCGGAGAGTATCCATCGAATAAGGTCGTTCGTGGTCTCTTGGGAGGAGTCGAGAATCCTATGGGTATTAATGGCCCATAAGGTCGATCCAAGGCTTGCTCTGTTGCTCCAGGCACAATAACGGGACTTCTCTTAGGAGAATGTGGAGGCATGTGCAGTCATTTGCATAAGCGGTTCCTGTTGCTGTTGCGGAATGAATTTTGTCATACCAACAGGCGATAGTACAGGGCTTGGTGTGTTCATTATCGGTGATTCCATTGCTGGTATGCACACACTGGATAAAACACCCGCTATGTCCTTTGATTCATCCAGACCCTCTGGTCTTAGGTCGTACTTCTTGTGTGGTTCATCCACAAAATGACAAATTCGTTGGGGTAGGTCTAGGGCCAACATTGCATCTTCTATAAATCCTACCCCAAGTAGTGTCCCATTCTCTCGGGCATCCGGAAAGATAACGAAGGACGTGATTACGTCTCGGCCAAAGAGGTTAACATTCATCTTAACTGTAAGGACGTCCTGTCTCCTTGGCACTCCATCGGCGAGTGTTACATACATAATCTCCCTCTCAAAACTTACGCCGTTTCGCTGTAGACGTGTATATAGTTGGTAGGAGGCAACACTCGACTTTGCACACGTATCTATATACGCTATACCAGTCATTCCTCCGACGGTAATAGGTACAGTGGGACGTGGTCGTACATCAGCAGTCATATTGGCTGAGCAGAAACAGAAATCGACTGCCGTTAGAGATTGCTTGATTTTGCATTTAGGGCAGCGACTGCGTATGACACCTGGCTCACCACAACCGTAACAGGCAACCTTCGGTTTGTCTTCATTTTGTATGCTCGAGGTGGTTTCCTTAACATTATGCTTAGCTGCGTCGTCTCTTGCCTTCTTTCTACATATCTCAGCCGTGTGACCGGGCAGACGACAGTAACCACAGCGTGTCTTATTTTGTTTCTTGTATGTTTTTTGTTGTGTTGTTCTATCTTGATCTTGTAAATACTCTGATTCTTCTTTTTGATTGCTTTTCTCTATCAGTGTTATTTCAATATCTCTTATCCTTTTTAATAGCTCATCAAAAGTTTTTACAGAATCCCTAGAAATCTTCTCCCTCACAGGGAATTTTATCTGGCCAAAAACGAGGTTGATCTCTTGCTGCTCCGTATGTGGCTCTGACATCTCAGCAAGAAGCGCGCGTTTCTTAGCAATGAAAATCTCGGTCGGGGTCTGGTTGTCTTGCTTTACACCAACTATTTCCTGATAGATAATGTAGTCTAGTTTCTTTGGAGCAAAGGTATGGCGCAAGCGTTCCTTAAAAAGTTCCCAAGTCTTCACGCTACTTTTAACGCCTTGCCACCAAATCGCTGCGTCACCGATCAGAACTAAAGGTAGGCCTTCAAGAGCGTTCTCGTCTGATATTTTTTCTACTTCCTTGAACACTGTCACAGCTGCTAAGAAAGCTTCAACTTCGACCTTTGATCCTCCAAATTTAGATGGGCATTGTGAAAAGGTACTTCCCCCTCGTGTGCCAGTGGTTATTGCGAGGATCAGCTCCTTAAACTGGCTGTCTGACATGTTGATAGCCATTTCTGCAGGTGAACTATCTCCAAATCGAACTGGTCTGCGAGTGGGCCGTGGCCTTAGATATTTTCTATCTTCGGCCTCCACGTTGTGCGCCACTTATAAGGGGGTTTTCCAATAAAACCACTCGCAAACCAATGTACAGCAAAGGGATATTTATTAAAACACTTTTACAAGATGTGCTAAGGTAAACTACACACTAACACAATAAAACTACTACGATCGAAGTACGTGATGTGACCGCCCGATATCGGTTCCGCGAAGGGATGCCGACCGTGCAAGCCAGAGAGCACTCAACTGCCCGAAACCGTTCCGAAGGAAGCGGTCCGTGCAAGCCGAACTGGCGGACTGTTTTTTTTTTTTTTTTTTTTTTTTTTTTTTTTTTTTTTTTAAGGTAGGGCCACTTGTAGATCAGCACACTAAGGCTGTGAGTCTACTTAACCGGACTTTCCTGTGGTGACCTCTAATAAATTAAAGGCCCCCAGCCAGGGCTTACAAACTAAAGTTTACTTAAAGCTAATGACCGCACGCTAAGGGCACTCCCTGTGGAGTACGGGCCTCGGCATAGCGGGGTCATTTTGGGAGGGCAGCAAAGGGACAGGCTGGGTCATATTATTTACGGGAGTATTTATTGCTACTGGCTCAGCATCGCGGGCTGGCTCGTTTGGCAAAGGTCGGGGAGGATTTTCATTACAAGTACGCGGACGTCGCGATGGGCCTCGTCGGCGAGGCCGGAATAAGGAACGCGTTCTGTATTTGTGTTTTCTAAGAGTGCTGGTTTCCCTACTGCTCTCTTGTCGGATGGCGGACTGACAGCGCGCGAGGCCTTATATACCCTGCGGCCGCGGAGTGGTGGCAGTGACGTGCGCTTGAGTGGGGCTCGGTGGGAGGTGCGCGACGTCATATGCGCGCACGCTCTGTGGTCGTGTTACAAAAGTGAATATATAACTAAATATTATGTGAATATTTCAAAGATCTACCCGTTGCCATTATCAATATCGGGAATAAAAAACGAGCAAAGAAATCACGTTGGTTGTATGGGTGCCCCATTAAATATTTATTTTATTCTGTTTTTTAGTTATAGCTGCAACAGAAATACAACATCTGTGAAAATTTCAACAGTCTAACTATCACAGTTCATGAGATACAGCCTGGTGACAGACGGACAGGCAGATGGACAGACAGCGGAGTCTTAGTAATAGTGTCCCGCTACAATAATGATATAACTAAAAATGCAGGTGGAATACGGTTGGTCAACTATTACTCGTTTGGTGAAACCAACTTAGGTCTGATAGTTTTCCTTTTAATTTCGTTAGATGTAGTTTCTATTGCCGTAACGTTTAGATTCCTACCTACCACCACGTAGTTGAAAGTAGTGGAGGAAACTTGAGTCTAACTAAAGTTATCTTAATATTTCGCAAACGGATCGCTTAATCGAAATCAAATCGAATCAAAATTGGTCTTCTCTCCCAATATTCTCTCCCAAATTACGGGTTAGCCGAGATAAAAAAAAACATTCCCTCTTTAGGTGTAGAGGGAGTACCATAAAAATACCTTTTTTATGATCACCATTTGTCGGCGTGACTAATTAAATTTCAGCGTTCTACTACCAGAAGTTTCTGAGTTAAGCTTGGACTTAGAGACAGACGTTCAGACGAACAATGCGAAAATATAAGGGTTCCTTGTCGACTATGGAACCCTAATAGAAGTAATAAGTAATATAAAAATCATCTTTTATTGGCTGTCTATTTTTTAAAGTAGGTAACTAATGAACGCATTATGATTAAATTTTCACAGATTCACAAATATTTTTTTCTAACACTAAACACTTAAACCCTAAACTACATGTACACATCTAAAAATAAACTAAAATATGGCATCCAGAAATTCCTGCGCATCGCTGTCCACTGGTAATGTGCCCAAAAGACTGGCGGCATTGCCACGTTGTATGGCAATGCTTAACCTCTGTCCAAGGTAAAAGCCAGCCCTTGGGTAACGCGAAGTGTCAACTAGGCGTCTGGACAGATCTTTAAATAATTTGTGAGCACTCGGACCCCACGACCCCAAGGTTTTTTTCTTATTTCTGTTCCTTTTACCGGTGTGATAATGTATACCTTTTTATAGTTTCTAAAAATGCTTTTATTAATAAAATACTTTATATAGTTTTAGTTTTTTTATAGGTGCTAAAATAGGGAATTAATTTAAATTAGGTGAATATTTCGCCTAATTACCCTAACAAATCCCACTTCAACAATTATAAAACAAGCGCCCTAATTTTCGAAACCCTTCTTATTCACAAATAGTTCAGCGCAAAATTAAACCACAATAAAGCGCTTCAGCGAATGCCATCACGTCGAACCATTCAACAGCCATCATTATTGTCCAGGCTAACGAAGTGGGCCTGTCTATGACACCTCTTCGAGTTAGATGAAGGTGATGTCGAGAGGCCGAAAAATAGATGGGTACGTAAAACACAAGGGTTCAGAAGTTATTTAGATGAATGACAGTTATTACGATTGATTTAAATATATTATTCAAAATAAAATAACAAAAATTTGTTGAAGAACCTTGACTGTTATTGTTCATTGTCTGTCGGTTTTTCTGCTCATTGGTCTAGTGGTCACAAGCGTGACTGCTGATCATGATATCTTGGGTTCGATTCCCGGGTAGGATAAACAGTGTTATTGGGTTTTTGTATAAGAATTGAACTTGGGGAAGTCCCCGCCCCCTATTCGATGGACCCGAGTCGTAGGCGCGCGTGGGTGACGGCGCGCACCTCTGAGGCGATGCACGGGGTAGTTCAACACCTCACTACCCCGTGCAGGAGACGAGGCCCGGACAGATCTGGCCAGCACTAGTGTGGGGCTGTGGAAGAATTTGGATTCCGACGGCCCCGCGCGCACGTGCGATGAGACACTGGGGTGGTTTTAGCCGGTAAGAGTCCAGCACCCCCCTCCGCCTTTCCCCAGGTGGAGGTAGTCCATGAGGATTTCCCCCCGTAAAAAAAAGGTTCAGTCAGTGTAGGTTCGTGTTTGACCACCATCTCACCTGATGGTGAGTGATGATGCGGTCGAAGACGGAGCACGCTAACCTAAAAGTAACCTATTCACTATTGACTTAAAGAACTCTTAAGAAACTCTTCCCTAGGTTATAGCTATCAGGAAAAACAGACTTCGACAGGGAATTCGAAATTCGATATTTAAAATTGAAACTCGAAAAAGTTGAAATTTTTCAGCAGTAGCCCGGAGTTTGGAAGAACTTAAGCTGTTGGTCCCAATTGTCATATGGACATCCATCATCAGGTAACATCGTTACGGGTAGTCAGAAGCCAAAAAATCAACACGGAACTAGCCACATCATGTTAGCCACTTACTGCGTTACGGAGGTCAAATAGGAAGTCGCTTCATGTAAAACACTAATACTCAGCTGTAATTGGTTAGACTGGAAGCCGACTAACCACTCACGGCTGTGCCAAATAGGTCCAGTTTGCCTAAATACCGGAAAACTAATACCCGACGCTGGTTTTCAACTGGATGTAAAGCATTCGTCTGTATGCATTCGCATTTTTGAAGCATTCGTCAGGACATCGATTCTATCGTACTTATAATGACCTAGTTACTAAACACGATGATATTTTTTCCGTATCTAGGCAAGGAGATAATCATGTAAGAATGACCTTTTCCCACAATTTCGACAACACAGGTGTCAGGCTAATAGGGCGGTAAGATGAGACTTCGTTAGGCGGTTTACCCGGCTTTTGGATTGTATCAATTTGAGATATTTTCCACCGTGTAGGAACATATGAGGTTCTCAAAGACAAGACAAGACAAGAGTATGGTCAAAAAGACAATGCACTTCCTAGGGAGCTCTTTCAGTAGCCAGATCAAATATAGGTGTTTTTTTGGAATCCAATTTTGCAATTTCTCTAGCAATTTCCCTCGGTGAAGTAGGACTCAGAGGCAGGCATAGTTGCAGATCTTGCTTTAGCACTTCATGTATTTCTGGGTCTTCAGGTCTATCCGTAGGGTTGGGTTCAAAGACCCCGACTAGGTATGTAGCAAAAGCCTGAAATTTTCCCTGATGATAAAAATAACAAAGACTTATTGTTGAACCTTGAGCGTTCAGTTGAATTAGTCTGATAGTTTTTTAGTTATTAATTTTTTAAAGTAAAATATACGCATGTTTACGATGTCTGTAATTAGGGTTTGAATTATCTTTGCAGGATCTTCACGAAACATTGTTCTTTCTGTAGGCAATAAATAAATATATATCCGCGGGTAGTGTTATGGTGTTTCAACGTATGTGACCCCCGTAAACACCGTAACTTTATATCAAAACGCGAAAGACTGTAGTCTTTTTTCTCTTTCGTACATAGTCGACATTACATGAGATTTATTGGATGCTTTAAAAGTGTGTAGTAAATCATTGGTGGTTCTAGCCAGATGATTTAAAAAAAAAAAAACATTATTACCACTAACTACTGAAACAGTCTGTCTGTCTGAATCCTAACACTAAAATACAACACAAAGTAAATTTCATCTAGAAAATATACAATTTGCCGATCCCACCATTGGGATTGAGCTATTAAAGAACAACAACACTTCTAGCCCACAATTTGCGTTATGTTCACACAGTCGATTGTTCTAGAAAAGTTAAATTAACACGGTCTATGCGAGCTTGGAGGAAGCAAATGTGTGTTTACAAGGGACCGTGATTTTGAGTTTTTGAAACAACCTGAAAAGTTGGCGCTTGGGTCTAGTGGAAAATTCGGACCATTCGGTCCTTTAATTTAGGTAGGCTTGTCAAAGCCGCTAGGCCACAGTGGCATTAATTTTGACTCCTAAAATAGGTCACGAGTAAAATTCTCACTTAACTTTTAAGGAAGACCAAAACGTGTAAAATCAAATAAAAACAACTCACCAACTCAGCTACTTCATTATTTGACAAATCTTTTACTATCCAAGCAGCTCGTTTGTGGAATGCATTACCCATAGAAGTGAGGCGTGCTCAAACGCTACCAGCGTTCAAAAGAATGGTGAACTGTGAGTGAACTGGCATGTTCTGGGCTCTCTCGTTTAGTGTATGCATGGGGATCTGGTGCATCAATGCAACGGCAATATGACATGACCGTCAAGGGATCAAGCATAGGATCAACAATTTTCAGAGTCGCGGGGTGTCACACTAACGACTTGCAAAATCGATTCTTGAGAAATAAGGTGCTCTTTTCAAAACCCATTAACAATTTGCTCGATCCGGGAATTGAACTCAGACAGGTTATCTGTAAAAGATCGCTTTTAGTGATAAGTCCGTCTTTTACTCTTTGTAGTTGTTAAGTTCTTATTTAATTATGTTATGGAGTACAATAAAGAGTATATATAGATATAGATGTCGTCGTAGCATGGTGGCGATGCGTGGCTGTGGCTATGCTAAAAATCTATAAAAGAAAAAGTTTTTGTGACCGATTACTCCGCCGCATACCCTGTCATAATCCTGTGCACGTGCATGATATAAGGTGTATCTATTCATACACGAAATATTTTAAGAGACGTATCTATAGCTGGTAAAGAAACTATAAACAATAAAAAAAAATGAATCGCAACGTTTATATTTTACGTAATTATTATAATTTTCATACGATAAAAGAGAAAAACTATCTTTAATCATCATAAAAGCCGCGCACCGTCTCAAATACCGCCGCCACCCGCGTAAACTGGCGTATTGGATGTCAAAAAATAAGAAGGAACCAGTATTTATTACGTGTGTCAAGAAATGTTAAATTATTTAATTTTTTAAATACCTACGTAATTTTTTTTGTTGCTATGGTTTCTTTACCAGCTATAGGTATATCCCTTAAAATATTTCGTGTATGGATAGATACCTACACCTTATATATTGCAACAACTTGTGTGTTCAGGATGAAGCATGTACTTATTCTTTTGAAATATGTAAATACAAGTTCAAATGATCATATATGAATAAACCAGACTTCGGTAGCAACCAAGTTTTGGATATATCTATTTAACATCAATCTTTCTCATTTCAATAGGTTTACATAAATGTATGTACGTGTGTATGTATGTATGTAAATACTTGTGGTACTAGTATTAATATCAGTACTTACCCTAACCTATTAAGTAATCTGTGCCCTAACCCCGGCGAAACGTTCTACAGATCTCGAAGTGAGTACGCAGGAGCTCCATGACCTAATCCCTTTCAAAACTCGGTTGATATACCCTCTTGTCGTATTAAGTGCTTCTCTACGTTTATAGGGCGCACTGCCAAGGTGTAGAATTCTCTGCCAGATTCTGTTTTCTACCACATTTAACCCGTCAGGCCGTCTTTAAATCAACAATGAACAGGCATCGTCTGGGCTCGCTCATTCCATCGCATCGAGGTCAAAAGCGCACTCATCCGTAATAAAATATTAAAAAAAAAACTCAATTATGCTCGCAGTGTAGTTTTAAAACATTACATTTTGATTAATTATTATTAATGTACAAAAAATAGTCTACCTTGGTACAAAATTACTTAAAATAAAGTACAAAAAATTCGTCTTGTACCCAATACCCGTGTCGTAATGTACCCAAGGACTGGCGGCATTTCCACGTTCTATGGTAATGCTTTGCTTTTGGCGAAAGTAATAGCCAGGTCACAGGAAGTGTGTCCCTTTTATCGCTAAAAAATATAGTACTAAATATAGAATAGAATAATAATATTAAAAGTAAATTAATATAGAAATGCTTAATGAAACAGGAACCTTTGAAAACTGAATAATTGGTGATGGCATTTACAAAAAACTTTTTACCAAAAAATTAAACCGACTCCCAAAAACACTGCAAAGTGAAAAATAACTTTAATTTCGGTAGTCGGTGTCTTTAGTTTTGTATTTTTGTTTTTGGCACCGACTTGTACACTGCAGTGTTTTTGGGAGTCGGTTTATTTTTTTGGTAAAAGTTTTTATTTCACTCTTTTTAGTTGGGGTATTTTTAATTTACCTAGTTACAAGAGCCTAAATGTCAACTAATTATAACCTTTTACAATATATTGCCTTTCCCAATGCTGGGCCGTTAATTGTTGAGGAGTTCTCCTGGTACTTCGCCATCAGCTCTACCCCAACTAGCACAAATGGGCTGCATTAGAGCTTTGGAGCGTATCCGATTATTACTTATGGTAATAGACGTAAGCGCTAGAGCGTCTACTGCAGACTTAAAGCAGCCGCTTTAGCGCTATTTGGGCGCCATTTTATGCAACCTAAAGTTCCATTTAACCTGCACAACGGTTGCATAAAGGTTCCTTGATAGCTATAACGATTTATTAACGCTATACTAAAGCTCTCGTAGCGCTACTTTTGAATGATTTTGAACTACTTTGAACGAATGAATAGATTATAGTTCTTTATTGTATATCTTCAGTTGACATTGTTTGTAATATTTTGGTAAAGTGTTTTCGTCGCCATCATGAAAATAAAACAAAAAGAAGTAAATGTTTGTATTTTGTATTAGCAAGATATATAAAGATACTTAAAACGCTGTCCAGTTTACTGTAGATATATAAGATAATTTTCGAGTAATTTTAACGCGCTTTTATGATATTTAAAAAATTAACAAAAGATATGTGATATTTTTTATTTGTTATACAGAATAAATTTTATTTCCGTATTTTTACGTGTCGATAACTTACTATTTGCAAGTGGCTGATTGTTTACCGGTACATTTAATGCACATTTAACTGAAAACCCAATGTATATCAACTCAATTTTGCAAGTGAATTATAAGTTTTCTTAAAAAATCATGGCGTCATTGTACTGTAGTCATAACCTGCAGTTTGAGCTCTAATAACTCCCTTTTGAGAATCATAGCGCTAATTTTCACCCTTCTAACGCTTCCAGTGATTTTTGTTCCCCTAGTGCAACTCACAGCCACAAAAAGCTCCTATTTTCCTGTTTTTGAGGTTATAAGATTAATTATTTGTATCCTTAAGTGTATTGTAAGGTGTACAATAAAGTATATAATAAATAAATAAGATCTAGTTACGTACTTATTCGTTTAGCATCCATTTTATTAAATGTTTTATAATAGTTACAAAAGCGGCTGTAAAATGGCGAATGGATTGAGCCTGCAAGGAATGACTATTGCTGCTAAAGGCCTTAGTTACACTGATGATTTTTTTGTAACTATAGTATGCATAAGAGTTCCTATTATTTCTATAATGAAACTTATAGTAGTATAATAGTGGTTACTATAACTATAACCTATACAAGTTACAATGGAAACTACTATGCAGCTGTGAGTGGCAGAATGACCTTCGTAACTCTCATATAAAGGTGTAAGTGGTAAATGAGTTCTACCGTGGACTACTGTGAAGGCTAGGGTAGTATTTGATTCAGCTTATAGCACCTTATGTAACTTTTATAACTATAGACGTTTACGGATGCAGATATGCAACTCTGAACTGCTTTTTGAACCCTTAAACCGCTATTTTACAGCCCAAAGTAACAAAATAGGCTGCTATTTTCACTAATGTGCTCGTTGGGACATCACCATACGCATTGTGACGAGCGTAAAGTGCTTAACATCCGTATTCAAGTAATCGAAACGCAATCCACTCAATACTTATTATTGAGTAGTTTCGGCGGCCATCTGTGGTCTTCGTCATCAGTTCCACTTCCTCAAATGGTACTTTTTGAGAGCAACTCCACAAGTTACTATAATAAATACCCAAAACGTCATAGGTGTGCCTATAATATTTGAAGAGTTCCCTCGATTTCTCCCAGATCCCATCATCAGATCCTGACTTTTATGAAAATGGGACCAATTTCAAAGTATACCCTTTCAATTAAAAAAAGAATTTTTCAAATCGGTTCAGCCGTCTTCGAGTAATCGGTGAACATATATTTAAAAAAAAATATTCGCGTCGAATTGATAACCTCCTCTTTTTGTCGTCGGTTGAAAAAGCATTTTTGTTGGTGTATCGAACTAGTTTTTTTAAAACAAAACTGTCGAAAAATTTCAAAAACGTATTGTTTCATTCAAACAAATTCATTGATTACAACAATACGCAGTCAAAAAAGCTCCCATTGTGTTCTTGTTAAAACGCATACAGATACAGTAATGACTGGCTCTCTTAAAACAATTTAATTGAATTGGTTTATAAAACAGTGTGGCTTAAACCAAAGCCACTTTGCAAACAAAAGTTAGATTAGTTTCTACAGTGTCCCACTTCTGAGGATATATCGCATGCATATTTTTTAATGACAAAGTTTCCGACTCACGGGGATTCCTAACGGAGAAATAATGGGTTTTCTTTGCAATTGCTTCTGGAAGAAAATTTGCGAACTCCTCTTGATTCTAAATAGGGTGCCTAACCTGTATAACTTGTTTTTTGTTATTATGCTTATTTGTAAGAAAATTATATGCTGTTTTATAAAACGGTACGAAAAAGTTGGTGATTCTTCTAGTGGATTCTTTAATACTACTATCCACTACATGGTCTAGTCCTACACTAATTGCCAATATAAATTTTGTCAGAATTAGATGTCACATACTTATATTATAAAACACCGATCTGATTCAAGTTTTTAAGCTAACATGGTCACTAACAGTATCATTAGAACTGATGAATGATGTTCAAAATTCGGCAATAGCACAACATCTTTTAGAAGCAGGATCGAACCATTGGATTGAGTTACATAACCCTCAGGTCATCTCGACAGAACGCCACTATATACCTAGAATGGTAAGGGAAGCGATTGAGATTACCAAATACAATAACTTTAACTGGGAGGACGGGTTTCAACTGTCGAGGGCCTGGAATCCAGTGCTTCAATTGAGTAAACCCCGTAAAAGTGTTCAAAAAAGTTCGCGAGCGGACACAGTGAGTTTTATATCCCGTGTTAATTTCTAATGATACCGATCTGATTTCCAATATGTATTTAATTATCATCTTCAAGCGTCAATAGCCTAATGAATAAGGTGTCGGACTTGTGATCGTGAGGTCTCGAGTTCGAACCCCACCCATTACACTATTGCCGTGAACCCACTCCAGACACAAGCATATTTAGATTAGTTGGAGGGGTTAACAAGATTGCTAGTAATATGAATTCTACCCACATTACTAGTTATCTTTAAAAAAAAATCTGATTAGCCTCTTCACAACTATGTCGGTACTTGCAGTATAACCCGTTGCAGCTGAGTTTTAAGGTGTGTCCAAACATCGAGCGGCAATTGAGCGTGGCTGCCGCGTGCGGCCCACCGCCCTGTGTTTAGACGACTGCCGCGCAAACATTAGTTGGCTTTGTGCTAACTAGAGCGCGGCAGAAATGTGTCCTAGAAATGCCGCGTGTTGCTGCTGCGCTCTTGCTGCTCAATGTTTGGACACACCTTTAGTGTTTTACATGGAGCGACTGCTTATCTGAACTCCATAACCCAGTAACTGGGACACCCCTTGGCCAGACGAGTGTCAGATTTCCTTTCTATTGACTACTTATAACGACTGTCAAAGATGTCTGCATGAAAGTCGGGACCATCCGGGATCTCTATACAGGGTGGCAGGGACGCACAAACGCTTACCAGGGATTCGGTACATGATTCTGGACCCCCTGCCTAGGATTTTTTCGTCGGCTTTTTCGTCGGCTTTTTCTTCATTTTTTAGGATTTTTCAGTTTTTTTTTACTGAAAACTGTATAAAGTCATTGTTTTTATCTAAGCCAATGAGATTTTAAATAAAAATAAAATACACTTGTTTCACTTAAAACGGCAATGTATATAAAACTCGAAAGGGCTACCTGATCAGCTGTTTTGCTAGGGTTAATTTGCGAGGTCAATACAGCTGATCAGGTAGGTAGCCCTTTCGAGTTTTATTTACATTAATGTTTTAAGTAAAACAAGTGAATTTACTGTTTTGTTTTTTGCGTCGGATTTTTCTTAATTTTCAACCGACTTCAAAAAAAGGAGGTTCTCAATTCGTCTTGAACTTTTTTTTTATGTATGTTACCTCATTACTCAGAGACGGCTGGACGCATTTGGAAAATTATTTTTGCGTTTGAAAGAGTATACTTTCTAGTTGGTTCCATTGTTACGAAATCAGGATCTGATGATGGGATCCTGGAGAAATCGAGGGAACTCTTCAAATATTATAGGCACACCTATAGCGTTTTGGGTATTTCTTATAGAACCTTGAGCAGCTGCTTTGGAAAAGTACTATTTGAGGAAGTTGAACTGATAATGAAGACCACAGATGGCCACTGAAACTACTCAATAATAAGTATTTCGTGGATTGCGATTCGACACTTTATGCTCGTCGCAATACATACGAGTATGGTGATGTTGAGCTGATGGTCAAGTACCAGGAGAACTCCTCAAAAATTAACGGCTATGCATCGGGAAAAGCCATATTTTGTAAAAGGTGATAAGTTGTTGACATTATGGCTTTTGTAACTAGATAAACTACAAACCGACCCACAAAAAAGCGTGAAAAAATTAAAAAAAAAAAAATATATAACCGACTTCCATATCAAAACACTACAAAGCCAAAAATAACTTTTATTTCGGAAGGCGGTGTGAAAAAAAGAAAATGCAAAACCAATAACACCGACTACCGAAATTAAAGTTATTTTTGGCTTTGTAGTGTTTTGATATGGAAGTCGGTTCTATTTTTTGCTAATTTTTTTTTTATTAAATTAAGAAAAAGCCGGCAAAAAATTTCAACGCGGGGGGGTCCAGAAACATGTATTGAATCCATGGTAAGCGGTTGCGCGTTGATGTCCCTGCCACCCTGTATATTACGATGGTTACCCATCCACAGTCCAACCTTGGCAAGCGTTGCTTAACCTTTACTTAACTTAAAGACCATCCCATGCGGCTGTGAATATTTAGCCACAAGCTTCAGTTTATAAATATATTTATAGATAATTTATAAATATCTCATTCATAAAATACGTATTATAATTATTATTTGTGTCAACATGTTTGCCGCAGAGGTTAAGCGAATGGTTGCTGCGCTGCATGTCGAACGAATATTTGTATTGCGTACAAATAGTAGTGCCGAGTGTGTCTTTGTAAAAATACAATCACCATACAGGAGAAATTTTGAGTAAATCGGCGATGATTAGAAAAGAAATTGTTCAAAATCATTTCTGTAATGCTTATTTTATTATTATTTATTTATTGATAATAGACTCGCGTTTGACCACCACCTCACCATCAGGTGAGATGGTGGTCGCAGATGAAGCACGCTTACCTAGAAATAACCTATTCACTCTTTACTTAAAGACCCCTAAGTTACAGCCATCAGGAAACACAGACTCCGGCAGGGAATTCCACTCCTTAGCCAATACAACTTAGAACAATGAAAGTATTCCCAAAAAAATTATAATTTCGTCGCCACACCACCTATGTGAGTTTTGAATTCAGTTTAATCGTGTTGCAATCAGTAGATCTCCATTAGTCTACTTTAAACAGTCTTTAAGTCTTAAGAGATATAAGGGGAATTTTAGTGCTATACAGGTCCACCCTTCTCTATTAGATCACGTTCCTGTAAATGTTACCTTATCAAATCGTATGAAAAACAGTGGTTTTCCGCTTTCATCCCTAGATGGCACTGATTTAGTTTTAATTACAAATCGAAGTTTACCGGACCGCAAACGCGTAGTAATGAGAACACTTGTAACTTAATATAACATCAACCATTCGCGTTTTAGACTGACGTCATGTGGGAATATTGTGAAACTTATATTACACACAGATACTGATACATTATATTCAAATAGATCCCTATAACCTTCATGTGAAACATTCTTACACAGTTGTATCCTATTTGACTGAACGCCGATTGTTGGGAAACTTCCAAGATAAATTTTGTTTCTGTTCATAGCGTGTGTATAGAATAGGGACTGTGAATTTGTTACATGGGATAATTCTATCTGTTTCGGTATAATTTAATTATCTTTCAGAATTCTACCCTAATACTTAATTAGTATTCCATGTAGACTACCTACTAATAATATCATAAGCTCAGCCTTGGTCTAATAAAACCCTTTTATATGTGTTAATTTTACCCTCTTTTCCCAACCCAAATACAAACTGGAGAAATCCAAACAAAATATATTCTTACTGTAAAATGTATGTAAGCATTCGAAACAACGATTTATCTTACACTTTTTACTAAAAAGCAAAGTCGAAAAGGTTTCTTTTAAATCCGTCCGTTAACATGAAAAAAAGATAAGCCGGAAGTAATATACGAGCCGCTAAATCCATCTGGGCAAAGTAAGCAAAACTGGGCAAATCTCGGGCAAAGTTTTTAAGCTGTACTGTCTACCCGTTTGTGGAAAGAACGGTATGTGGAAAACTTTTTGTGTTTTTATTAATAGTGATTTAAGTCCCACCCTAGCACGGTTAAAGCATCAATTTTTGAGTAGCAGCACAGATTTTTTATTGATAGAAGAATGATATAACCATATTCATCATCAAAAAGAAAATAGATTCGACGAATCATCACGAGCTGAGCACTTGTTTGTCAAAGTCACTCGTCTAGCTTGATACACATACTCGGCGAGATGTCGTTTTAATGTAGTTGTTGATAATATCGCTGCGACACAGTCACTTGCGAAGTTTGTGTTCCTTAAATTAATTTGATTTTTAGACAGGCCCGTTGGTATAGTGGTCAGTAGCCCTGACTGCTATGCGCAAGGTCGTGGGTTCGATTCCCACCTTTTTTTTTTTTTTTTTTTTTAACGTGGTAAAATTATCAAATAAGTCCTCCCACTCCGGGCAGGGTGGGAGGGACTGTCAGACTTTTACTGACTAAAATCCACGGTGTTCCTTCAATAGCCCTTTACGTACCGGGGCCACGGTAACGGGATGAGTCCCACGACCCCGGCAGGCTTCGGCCCTCTGCAGAGGGGGCCTCGTCATGTTGCTGACGCTCTTTGAGGCGCGCGTGGAACACGACGCGCCGTCGACCCGGGCATGGTCCATGGTCGGACAGCGAGTTGCCCTTTACTCGCTGTCCGCATGCCCGCGCCTACGGTGGCCGGAGATCGTCGGCCGACGTCCGACGCCGTGGGCGTCTACCACTGCGGCTGGGCTGGAGGGAGGACGCCATCCTCTCCCTCGCGCGGCCCGCCTCCTCCTTCGGAAGCATGACTGCTTCGCAGAAGGAGGCGACCGCTTCCCACTCCCTCTCGCCCCGCAGCATGGCCTCGACCAAGGCCGGGCGCGAGAGGTCTCCGCCTATTGTCGCCGTGAGGACACGTCGGTGCTCTGCCCAAGCTGGGCAGTCCTGCACCGTGTGCTCGACTGTGTCCTCAGGGCGACCCTCGCAGTGGTGACACCCAGGCGTTTCCTCCTTTCCCATCAGACACAGGTACCTCCCGAAACTTCCGTGTCCGGTGAGGACCTGCGTCATGCGGTAGGTCAGGACGCCGTGACGCCGATCTAGCCACTCCTCAAAGAGGGGTCTTACCGCCGCAATTGCGGCGTGCCCGGCCGTCGGTTGCGACAGTCGTTCCCTCCATACTGCCCTGAGATCGCGCCGGAGCTCTTCCCGCCGTGCCTCGACTTCTCGAGGCAGCGGGGATACGCCCCGGCGCTGCGCCTCCACGCGCCATTCATAGACGCGCTGGAGGGCAGTCGCCTCCAGATCCCAGGGCAGCAATCCGGCAAGGAGGTTGGCCGATTCGCCGGCGATCGTGCGGTATCCCCGGATCATTCGGATAGCCATGACCCTCTGGCATGCGACCAACTTTAGTGGTCGCGTCCGGATGCACAGGGCCCACACTGGGGACCCGTAGAGGGCCATGGACCGCACGACGCCGGCGTACAGCCTTCGGCAGGAGGCGTTTGGCCCGCTGAGATTAGGCAGGAGTCGCCTGAAGGCGGCTGCTGCCCGGTTCAGCTTTGGGGCCAAACTCAGAAAGTGCTCCCTGAAGTTCCACCGGCTGTCGAGGACGAGTCCCAGGTACTTCATCGTCCTCCCGACGCCGATGCGAACCCCCTCCACCGTTATGTGGGACTCGGACCGTGGCGCGTTCCGACCGCCATGAAAGCACATGGCCTCGGTCTTGTGCAGCGCCACGTCGAGTCCCAACTGCCGGATCCTATGAACGACTGTCGCAACCGCTTGCGTCGCCAGGTCGGCCGCCGCCTGGTGCGACTCTCCCTGCGCCAGGACGAGCGTGTCGTCAGCGTAACATACTACGCTGACGCCGTCAGGGAGGTCGCCGCGCAGCACCCAGTCGTATCCGATGTTCCACAGGGGCGGCCCCAAGACCGATCCCTGTGGGACACCGCACGACATCTCTCGCCGGTTCCACTCTCCCCGGTGACCGGGGTAGATGACGGCTCTGTCCGTCAGGTAGTCCTCGACTATGCGACGGAGGTAGGTCGGCACCCGGTGATACCGGAGTGCCTCCCTGATGCAACTCCAGGGCAGGGTGTTAAAGGCGTTGGTGATGTCCAAAGACACCGCCAAGACGACTCTGCCCCGGGATACCGCGTCCCCCGTCGTGAGGGCTCTCACGCGCATGATGGCATCCACCGTCGAGCGCCCCCTGCGGAAGCCAAACTGGCACTCCGCAAGATCCGGGCCCACCCGATTCAGGTGCCCGAAGAGGCGGTCTGCAATTACTCTTTCCAAGAGCTTGCCCGCCTCGTCGAGCAGCACGATGGGCCGGAATGCGGACGGAGAGTCCGCAGGGCGCCCGGCTTTCTGGATCAGGACCAGCTTTCCCGTCTTCCAGCGAAGCGGAAACTGGCCCCTCTCCAGGCATGCGCTAAAGAGCCCCCCTAGTCGAGGCCCGAGAGTCTCCGAGGCCAGGACCCACGCTTTCCCTGGCAAGCCGTCGGGTCCTGGGGCGGTATTTTTGGCCTTGAGCCGTTGTACCGCCACTCTCAAGTCTACCTCGGTCACCTCTGGAGCGTCGTAGACGTCGTCGTCGCTGTGGTCCGCGTTTGCGCCAGCTTCAGGTTCCGTCGGAGGCGGAGCCATGGGCGGGGGAGCGTGCTCCCCTCGCGATGGGAACAGGGCGCTCACCACGTCCTCCAAGAACTGAGGCTGGAGACTCTGCGTCAACGGGGGAGCCCAGGGGCGGAGCTTTTCTCGCACCCACTTGTAGGGGCGGCCCCATGGGTCCCCGTCCAGAGTCGCCAGCATCTCCTCCCGGGCCAGTTCCTTGGCCCGCCAGATCTCGTCTCGGAGGACGGCCTTCGCTGCCCTGTAGCCCTCGTACAGCTCCGCCTCTACAGTCGCCGCATCCGGAGGTCGGGTGCGGCGCCTCGATTCCCACCTAGGACAACTTTTTGTGTGATGAGCATGATCAATTGTTCTATGTCTGGGTGTAATTTATCTATAATATGTATGTATTTTGAAATAAATGTGTATGTTTATCAGTTGTCTAGTACTCCATACCACAAGCTCTGCTTAGTTTGGGACTAGATGGCGTTGTGTGAAAGTCGTGGAATATTATTATTATTTTTCCATTTATTTAATATATATACATATAGATTACATTTTTAAATATTAATATAAAAAATAAAAACATTATTATTATTATATTATTATTATTAATTAAATTATTATAGATGCAAGGTTTCAAGTCGGTCATGGTTGGCGCAGTGGTTGAGCGGTTGGTCGCTGCGCTGCGTGTAGCGGGTTTGATTCCCACACCAGAACCAATGTTTGTTTTCTTCCATGTCGTAATCTTTATTAGTGATGGTCGTGTCTTAGGTGTAGTCCTTCGTAGCTCTCTGAGATACCACCGGTTGCAATAAGAAGTCCAGTGAGGGTTATTATCTGGTCACATCGTCAGTGCAGGATCGTTCACGTGGTCTTCTGCTTGCCACCTATTGTTCTGTTGTTTGGTTCCTGCAGGACGATATGACCAAAGTAACTAAGGATTCTTTGGTAACAGATTGAAGATAGTTGGGTCTTCAAGTTGAGCTGTTCCAACATTTTTAGTTGTTCGTTCGGCTATATACGGAGCATTTGCCATGAGCACCACATTTCGCAGGCAATTATTTTCTTGCGTTCTGCTGCAAATATTTGTACAAATATTTGTATAGCCTATTAATAGTTGTTCTAGTTCAAAATGCTTAATACAGGACAAGTTAATCATCGGACTACGAGACAAACGGCGATGCGCCATCGTTTCATGGTGGACATCCATCATTACATTAATACATAGTGATTCTTATAAATAAGCTAATGTAAAGTACACGCGCAAACACTCACGCACGTACCCTCGCTCACACACACACACATATCGGCACGCAAAATAGGTTTACTCAATTAAGGATAGAAATTTTGTATATAACTATGTAATCAAGATAAAGGAGTTCGGCTTCTCCTGGCACAAGTGATTTCACACTTAAAAGGAGAAAGTCAACCTCATAATTCTTAAACGAACTATTGTTACCAATGAACATTTTTCATTTTCATCTCACCCATACGCACTAAACGTTCTAGGAATAGCTTCATTGTGCGTACAGCTAAGAAGTGGAATTCCCTGCCGAGTTCTGTGTTTCCTGATAGCTAAAACCTGGGAGTCTTTAAGTAATTACTGGTTACTTCTAGGTAAACTCGCTTCATCTTCGACCACATCATCGCTTAATATCAGGTGACATGGTGGTGAATTGCGAGCCTATCAAGAATAAAAAAGAAGTTCCAAGTAAGGGGCAAAGATTTTTTAAATATGTTTTAACTAGTTATATTGTCACTGAAAAATCGGCCAACTAAGAATTGCAATATAATTTTAATCGACCCAATAATCAGATCCTGATACTTCATTCAACTTTAGCAATAGCAAACATCGAAGCAGTTTAATTTTTATTAAGAAAATACACTTAGATTATCAAGGTAATCGATCGACAATGGTAGATTGGTAGTAATACTTAACAAGACAAGTTATTATAGTTCAGCAGGAGTTATGGGTATCAAAATGAAAGCCAGAATACACGAGGGATGAGCAAAGTTTGTTATTCAACGAGGAAAGTTATGATTCAGAGTAACATTTGGTAAACAACGTTAAATTCATGAAATACTCTATTTGTCTTCCGGTTTTTTGATGAAATAATAAATTATAATAATAAATAATAATATGGTAAATTAAGGAGCTTCATGGACGTTTTTTCCGGGCCCTACATGGGTCCAACGTAGACCAAGTAGCGTCCGTAGCTTGGTTGCGCTTCGGTGACCTCTTTGGGGAAACCGAAGGTTTTGTTTGTGCAATTATGGACGAAGTTATCGTGACGAACAACTACCGGAAATTTATTGTGAAGGATGGCACGGTTGACATATGTCGGGCATGTCACCGTCCGGGTGAATCAATCCGCCACATTATCTCTGGTTGTTCTCGTCTTGCTAATGGAGAGTACTTGCACAGGCACAACCTTGCAGCCAAGATAATTCATCAGCAACTTGCTCTGAAATATTCTCTTGTGGAATCGGAAGTGTCATACTATAGGTATGTGCCCGACTCAGTTCTCGATAACGGCCATGTCACATTATACTGGGATCGGTCAATCATCACTGACAGGACTATTGTAGCCAATAAGCCTGATATAGTGGTGGTGGACCGAATCGAAAGGCGTGCCATGATTGTCGACATAACCATCCCACATGACGAGAATCTCGTGAAAGCTGAGAAAGATAAGCAAATCAAGTATCTTGACTTGGCACACGAGATTGTCGACATGTGGGATGTGAACTCGGCAATCATTGTACCGATAGTCATCTCAGCCAATGGTTTAATAGCCAAGAGCCTCGACCAACACCTCAGGAGGCTCTCGTTAGACGGTTAGATCAAGGGCTTGCTTCAGAAAGCGGTACTCCTGGACACAGCGCGTATCGTCAGGAGGTTTCTCTCTATGGAGCCCTGACCACTGTTAGCTTAGACCCTGTTCCCGATACCGGTGGGCTACTATTTTTTATATTTTTAAATGTTTTTTTTTGAAAATATTTAAAAATGTAATTTATATGTAGGTATATATTGGAAATAAAGAAATAATAATAATAATAGATACTAATGACCATAGAGAAGTATGGCAGAGCAAGGAGCTTCACGGACGCTATTACCGAGCCCTTCATGGGTCTGAAGTAGATTTATTAGCGTCCGTAGCCTGGTTACGTTTTGGTGACCTCTTCGGAGAAACCGAAGGTTTTGTCTGTGCGATTATGGACGAAGTTATGATGACGAATAACTATCGGAAATATATTGTGAAGGATGGTACGGTGGACATATGTCGGGCATGTAGCAAACCGGGAGAATCCATTCGTCACATTATCTCCGGTTGTTCTCGTCTGGCTAACGGAGAATATTTGCATAGATACAACCTCGTAGCCAGGATTATCCACCAGCAACTTGCTCTTAAATACAATCTTGTGGAATCAGAAGTACCATACTATAGGTATGTGCCCAACCCAGTTCTCGATAATGGCAATATTACACTGTACTGGTATCGGTCTATCATTACTGACAGGACTATTGTTGCCAATAAGCCTGACATAGTGGTGATAGACCGATTAGAGCGTCACATGATTGTTGATATCGCAGTCCCCCATGACGAGAACCTCGTGAAAGCTGAGATAGATAAAAAAAATAAGTATCTTGACCTGGTACGCGAGGTTGTCGACATGTGGGATGTGGAGACAGCAATCATTGTGCCGATAGTCGTCACAGCCAATGGTATAATAGCCAAGAGCCTCGACCAACATCTAAGCAGGCTCTCGTTGGGCAGCTGGATCAAGGCCTTGATCCAGAAAGCAGTACTTCTGGAAACGGCGCGTATTGTGAGGAGGTTCCTCTCTCAAGATCCCTGACCACCGGTAGCTTGGACCCTGTTCCCGATACCGGTGGGCTACTATTTTTTATATTTTTAAATGTTTATATTTTGTTTTATTAATATTTAAAATTTTAATCAATATGTATATATAATGAATACAGAAAATAATAATAAATTTATTTCATCAAAAAAAATACTAAAAGTAAATATGTAACAAAATTATATGACAAACAGTATATGGTTAAATTATAGCAACCAAACACAGCACACTGATTCCCAAACTGAGACGAACTCGTATTTCGGGATTCGGTGGCTCCCCACTCTAATGTCATTACAATAATTATGACCCAAACATTTGCAACATTGAAATCCCTTAATTAAATTTGTTTATACTTGCTGAACTATTTCTAAAACTATTATATCCTATTCTATTCACTGTCTATTTTATTTATCAATTAACATGAGCTTTTTTGTCTCTTCGTAATTTCAGGACTTAAGCCAATTAGTTAGTTTTATTTTCAAATTATATTTATTTAGTTTATATAGTGAGAGTATTTTATTAATTTTGTTATACATTCTAGAACTTAGTGCAGTATATTGACGTAGTGCTAATTTGGTCCTACATTGAACAGAACAACAAACAAGTGCTCCGCGTCTTTTTTTTGTAAAATCTTTTTATTAAAAGAAAGTTGTGAATGTCGCCGAATTATGGTACGCAGGATAAATAATTTTCTAACAGTTAAAATCTGGCTTTCCCGTTATAGGTCTGTAGTCGATTAGTAACGCGGTTTTAGTGTATAACTTTAAGGACGTATCTCTGGGCTCTTTCCAATTGCAAAAACAGAGTTTTATAATTACCGCCCCATGCAGGTATACAATAACTAATGAACTGGAATTAAAATATAATTTGAGCCAATGGTCCAATGGTCATTTTGTCATTGGTCATTCAACCATAATTTAAAATTAGTTAGTATTAAAAGAAACAGTAGCTTTCTGCACTCTTTCTCCGAATAAACTTCCACAAAGATTTTCAAATGGTTACCAATTTTTTATTAAAAACTCACAATTTATGTTACTAGTTTGACATACATTTTATAAATTATTTAATCTAAACTAGTATATTTATTCAAATAAAGTATATACAGGCGAAATAAAAAGAAATTATAGGTCATCGAAAAATTCGTCATCATCGCTATCAATGGGACTTCCCATTGATAGCGATGATGACGAATTTTGCCCAGAACACTAGCCACATTGCCACTTTGAATGGCAATGCTGATTCTCTGTCCAAAGAAAAGACAAGCCCTCTGGTCACTTATGGACGACTAATCGTTTGCCGATGTCATGAAAGAGTCGATGCGCACTCGGACCCCATGGTCCTAACGTTTCAACCCCAAACGGCTCAAACATATAGCATCCAATTAGGTTGTCGTATTTGCGCCGTCTGAGATTTTCTGCACCTGCAGCTGCCGCCCCAGCACAGCCCGCCGTACTGAGAAGATGGGATGGACATCCAAGGATGTCAACACATCATGTCAGTAGCATCCCACACCAAAGGCTTACTCAACTTCCAAGGCATTATAGTCATCCCGTTTGGTCTCTTCCCATCGTCCCTTGCCAGCCGTTGGGTTCTAAAATAGATCGTACTCCAGCGGTGACAAAAGCCCGACGGACGATGTCATTTATGCTGGCATGCCGTGCTATCCGACCAGAGCTTCTGCTGCAGGAAAGGCCATGATATCCGAGGCGGTCGACTGCCGCACCGCATTGACAGCGATGTGGAGCACCACTGGGAGCACCCAAACGTAGACATGTAGCGATCCGGAAGGTGTTATCACTTAACATAGTACCTATATTAAGAGAAGAAGTAATTACTAGTCAATATTGTAATATTTTATTTGGAAAGTTAAAAACCACTCTCTCCCTTAAACTTATTTTCGTAAAAGTTCTTAACTAACTAAATACTCTTAAGTACACCGTAAGATGTATACAGTTAAAGAAACAAAGGTAAATTTAATAAACCTATTGTTAGTACACTTAAAACAGAAAAAAAAAAAAAACTATTTAATTGTTGACATGTATGCCTGTACGCACATACATACCTACCAGCCCAGTGTCTGACAAATGGCCCATATATTTTGTACGCCAGTGTAACAGAATCCCCACCAACTGTGTCCCCACGTTATCGTCGTGGTGGGGCTTGCGTGTTTCGATGATCTCTGGGGCCATGCCGGTAGAGGCACTCATGCCGGACGGGCCCAGAGGGAGAAACCAGACCAAGAGGGACACACCGGGGGAAAGGCGCGCCGCCTGGAGGATCGAGCAGCTAGCTCGAGCTTCTAGACGGCGCGGGGCCCGGTCTCAGAGATCGGGTCAAGGGGGAGGAAAGGTTCACTTCCGGTATGCGTCTAATCTTTAGACGTAACCGTGAAGTGAACCAGGGGAGGGGAAATGGGAGATAGGGTCGGAGGAACTCACCTCACTAAAAAAGTAACAAAAAATGGCAGACAAAGTTCAAGTAAAAACTATCCAGGCGGGTCCCAGCTGCTCCGCAGCTGGGGAGTCCCGCACCGGACACGTCCGGTCAGTCCCGTCGTATTCTGGGGGGGACAGCGACAACTTTTACCCCAAATTTACCCCGGCAGTCGCCGCATTGAGCCAGGGAGGCTCACGTGCCCGTGAGGTGGAGTCGCTGGACTTGTCCAGCACGTCCACCTCACCGGCACCGAACGTTGAGCGAGCGCAGAGCGCCGCTCTGCGGAGGAAGGGGGCGCTGGTGCTCGGGTCGGAGACCGACTCGGCATCAGACGCCGAGAGCTTCCAGAGCTTAATCTCTGGGAGCGCAGTCAGGAGTGATGAGGGGGGCGCCGACAGGAGGAAGGAGTTCCTCAAGCGCCCCCGCAACGACGAGTCGTCGTCGGAGGAGGGGCTTGTCTCGGCCCGCAAGATCCCCACTAGCGTGCGGGGTAAAGGCCGAGGCAAGACCTCGGGGAGGGGGCCTCCCTCTGGAGAGCCCAACACTGGTCTGGCCTCGAGCGAGGCCAAACTAGAAGAGGCCGTGGCGGCTGCCATCCGCACCATCTCGCGGAAGCGCAACCGCAAGAGCAAGGAGGACGCGATCGGCGAAGCCACGGCCTCCATCCTGGCGGCCACGCGGACTTACGGCGGGGCTCCGGCTGCAAGGGACGATATGTCCGATCTGCGGCCGGAGGTCACCCGCCTGACTGCCGCCATAGAGGCTCTCCAGAGGGAGAACGCCGCCCTCAAGGCGGACCTGGCCGCAATCCGGGGAGGCTGCCAGCGGAATGCGCCGCCGCGGGGCCAAAAGGAGAAAGGCCAGCCCACACCAGCGGAGGACTCGGTTCTCGACCTGGTGCGACAGGAGCTGGCCGCCTTCCAGCAGCGGTTCTCCGTATTGGAGAGCCGCGTGCTGCAACCCCCGCTGGCGGCGACTTCGTACGCGGCTGCGGCTGCGTCCATGCCTCCCCAGACGACGACGAGGCCGCCTCAGGCGAAGACGGCCACGGTGCGGACGGCACCAGTGACGGCGGCCCCTGCGAGGGCAAAGACGGCCCCGGCTAAGCCGAAATCGGGCCCATCAAAGCCGCCTCCGACCCCGACACCTGCGGGGCCGAAGCAGGCGGCCAAAAAGAAGAAGGCCCAGGCCGGGAACCAGCCATCCCAGCAGCCTCCTCCAAAGACTCCTCCGGCCGGCGCCGACTGGCAAGTGGCCGGGGAGAAGAGGAAGGCTGCTGGCGCAGCCAGGTCCTCGCGGCGTAGGGAGAGACGGCGGCGGCGAGACGCCGCGGCGCGACTGCGCGCCCCCAAGACCACGGCTGTAGTGATCACACTGCAGCCGGACGCGGCGAAGAGGGGCGTGTCGTACCGCGACGTGCTCGCGAATGCGCGGCAGGTGATAGACATCACGGAGCTCGGCATCACTGGTGGCCTCCGTCACCGGGTCACTGCGACGGGGGCTCGGATGTTGGAGATCCCCGGCGCGGACAGTGGCCCTACCGCTGACGCTCTGGCCGAACGGCTCAGAGCGTCCTTAAATGCGGAGGAGGCCCGAGTCTCCAGACCCACCAAGCGCGCAGACATGCGCATATTGGGTCTGGATGACTCCGTGACGGCCGAGGAAGTGGTGGCCGCCGTAGCCGGGACTGGGGAGTGCCCTCCCGATCAGGTGAGGGCGGGCGCCCTGCGTCCTGGCTTCATGGGGACGCAAACCATTACGGTTAGCTGCCCCGTCCCGGCGGCCAAAAAGATCCAGGAGGGCCGAAGGCTCCTGGTTGGTTGGGTGTCTGCGCAGGTGAAAATCCTGGACCCCAGACCCCTGAGGTGCTTCCGCTGCCAAGTGGGCAACCATGCGGCATGCGTGTGCACCTCGGAGGTAGACCGCAGCGATAGGTGCTTCCGCTGCGGTCAGCCCGGTCACAAGGCCGGCTCGTGCTCCGCCCCGCCTCACTGCTTCGCATGTGAGGTGGTTGGCAAGCAGGCCGATCACCGGGCTGGGGGCAAGTCCTGCGCTCCACCCACCAAGGCCAGGCGCAGAGGTAGGCCCTCTGCCGCCGCCGTCACCGCCACAGCCGCCGCCGCCGCCGCCGTCACTACTGCCGCCGTCGTCGCCGAAGTCGTGGCCAAACCCCCGCGAGGGGCCCTGGAGGAGGCTGCAATGGATCCCGATTAATGGCCCCATTGCGCTTCCTCCAGGCGAACATCAACCACTGCGCCGCTGCTCAGGAACTTTTGCTCCAGAGCATGGCGCAGTGGTTGATCAACGTCGCCGTGGTCGCCGAGCCGTATTTTGTCCTGCCCAGGAATGACTGGGTGGTGGACTTAGACGGCTCGGTGACCCTCGTTTCGTCGGCCACCGCCGGTACCCCGCCCCTCGATCGCGTCAAGAGAGGGCGTGGGATCGTCGCAGCACGGTTCGGGGAGATCGCTGTGGTAGGCGTTTATTTCTCCCCGAACCGAACTCTCGCCGAGTTCCAGAACTCCCTAACGGAGCTGGGAGACGTCATCGTCGCCCTCGGTTCCCTCCCCGCCCTCGTCCTCGGGGACTTCAATGCCAAAAATCCGGCTTGGGTTTCCCGGTCCATGGACCATGGGCGGGGCAGGATGCTCGAGCACTGGGCCCGTGCGCAGGGCCTGGTGATCGAGAACCGGGGTTCTGTCCCTACGTGCGTGCGGTTTACGGGCGAGTCGGTGGTGGACGTTACGTTCGCCACCCCCGGCCTGTCACCGCGCGTCACCGACTGGCGCGTTGTGGAGGAGGTGGAGACCTATTCCGACCACCGGTATATCCGGTTCGACGTCTCCGCCCAGACCCCAGACGCGCCGGTCCGACGGGACCTGAGTGGTCCGCGATGGGCGCTGAAGCAGATGGACCGGGAGCTATTCCTGGAAGCCTCGATCGTGCAGGCCTGGGGGTCACCCCCGGACAGGCCTGCCGACATAAACGACGAGGCGGAGTGGTTCCGGGAGGCCATGTCGGGGATCTGCGACGTGGCCATGCCCCGGGTCCGGCAAGGACGCGCCCGGCGTCAGCTGTACTGGTGGTCGAGTGAGCTAGCAGCGCTGCGTGAAGCGTGCGTTGCGGCGCGACGCCGGTACACCAGGTTCCGCAGGCGCCGCACCCAACCTTCGGATGCGGCGACTGTAGAGGCGGAGCTGTACGAGGGCTACAGGGCAGCGAAGGCCGTCCTCCGAGACGAGATCTGGCGGGCCAAGGAACTGGCCCGGGAGGAGATGCTGGCGACTTTGGACGGGGACCCATGGGGCCGCCCATACAAGTGGGTGCGAGAGAGGCTCCGCCCCTGGGCTCCCCCGTTAACGCAGAGTCTCCAGCCTCAGTTCTTGGAGGACGTGGTGAGCGCCCTGTTCCCATCGCGAGGGGAGCACGCTCCCCCGCCCATGGCTCCGTCTCCGACGGAACCTGAAGCTGGCGCAAACGCGGACCACAGCGACGACGACGTCTACGACGCTCCAGAGGTGACCGAGGTAGACTTGAGAGTGGCGGTACAACGGCTCAAGGCCAAAAATGCCGCCCCAGGACCCGACGGCTTGCCAGGGAAAGCGTGGGTCCTGGCCTCGGAGACTCTCGGGCCTCGACTAGGGGGGCTCTTTAGCGCATGCCTGGAGAGGGGCCAGTTTCCGCTTCGCTGGAAGACGGGAAAGCTGGTCTTGATCCAGAAAGCCGGGCGCCCTGCGGACTCTCCGTCCGCATTCGGGCCCATCGTGCTGCTCGACGAGGCGGGCAAGCTCTTGGAAAGAGTAGTTGCAGACCGCCTCCTCGGGCACCTGAATCGGGTGGGCCCGGATCTTGCGGAGTGCCAGTTTGGCTTCCGCAAGGGGCGCTCGACGGTGGATGCCGTCATGCGCGTGAGAGCCCTCACGACGGGGGACGCGGTATCCCGGGGCAGGGTCGTCTTGGCGGTGTCTTTGGACATCATCAACGCCTTCAACACCCTGCCCTGGAGTTGCATCAGGGAGGCACTCCGGTATCACCGGGTGCCGACCTACCTCCGTCGCATAGTCGAGGACTACTTGACGGACAGAGCCGTCATCTACCCCGGTCACCGGGGAGAGTGGAACCGGCGAGAGATGTCGTGCGGTGTCCCACAGGGATCGGTCTTGGGGCCGCCCCTGTGGAACATCGGATACGACAGGGTGCTGCGCGGCGACCTCCCTGACGGCGTCAGCGTAGTATGTTACGCTGACGACACGCTCGTCCTGGCGCAGGGAGAGTCGCACCAGGCGGCGGCCGACCTGGCGACGCAAGCGGTTGCGACAGTCGTTCATAGGATCCGGCAGTTGGGACTCGACGTGGCGCTGCACAAGACCGAGGCCATGTGCTTTCATGGCGGTCGGAACGCGCCACGGTCCGAGTCCCACATAACGGTGGAGGGGGTTCGCATCGGCGTCGGGAGGACGATGAAGTACCTGGGACTCGTCCTCGACAGCCGGTGGAACTTCAGGGAGCACTTCCTGAGTTTGGCCCCAAAGCTGAACCGGGCAGCAGCCGCCTTCAGGCGACTCCTGCCTAATCTCAGCGGGCCAAACGCCTCCTGCCGAAGGCTGTACGCCGGCGTCGTGCGGTCCATGGCCCTCTACGGGTCCCCAGTGTGGGCCCTGTGCATCCGGACGCGACCACTAAAGTTGGTCGCATGCCAGAGGGTCATGGCTATCCGAATGATCCGGGGATACCGCACGATCGCCGGCGAATCGGCCAACCTCCTTGCCGGATTGCTGCCCTGGGATCTGGAGGCGACTGCCCTCCAGCGCGTCTATGAATGGCGCGTGGAGGCGCAGCGCCGGGGCGTATCCCCGCTGCCTCGAGAAGTCGAGGCGCGGCGGGAAGAGCTCCGGCGCGATCTCAGGGCAGTATGGAGGGAACGACTGTCGCAACCGACGGCCGGGCACGCCGCAATTGCGGCGGTAAGACCCCTCTTTGAGGAGTGGCTAGATCGGCGTCACGGCGTCCTGACCTACCGCATGACGCAGGTCCTCACCGGACACGGAAGTTTCGGGAGGTACCTGTGTCTGATGGGAAAGGAGGAAACGTCTGGGTGTCACCACTGCGAGGGTCGCCCTGAGGACACCGTAGAGCACACGGTGCAAGACTGCCCCGCCTGGGCAGAGCACCGACGTGTCCTCACGGCGGCGATAGGCGGAGACCTCTCGCGCCCGGCATTGGTCGAGGCCATGCTGCGGGGCGAGAGGGAGTGGGAAGCGGTCGCCTCCTTCTGCGAAGCAGTCATGCTTCCGAAGGAGGAGGCGGGCCGCAAGAGGGAGAGGATGGCGTCCTCCCTCCAGCCCAGCCGCAGTGGTAGACGCCCACGGCGTCGGACGTCGGCCGACGATCTCCGGCCACCGTAGGCGGGGGCATGCGGACAGCGAGTAAAGGGCAACTCGCTGTCCGACCATGGACCATGCCCGGGTCGACGGCGCGTCGTGTTCCACGCGCGCCTCAAAGAGCGTCAGCAACATGACGAGGCCCCCTCTGCAGAGGGCCGAAGCCTGCCGGGGTCGTGGGACTCATCCCGTTACCGTGGCCCCGGTATGTAAAGGGTTATTGAAGGAACACCGTGGATTTTAGTCAGTAAAAGTCTGACAGTCCCTCTCACCCTGCCCGGAGTGGGAGGACTTATTTGATAATTTTACCACGTAATAAAAAAAAAAAAAAAGTGTAACAGAATGTTGTTGATAAATGCAATTCAATTTATAAAAAAATTGTGACAATGTGTGCATACAATTTTAATTTTGATATTTTTTATAGATGTATAATTATTGCTTTCTGATTTTATTGTTCTATTATTAAAAGTTTAATTCAAATAAGTAGTATTTATTGATACTTAGATAAAATTTTTTGATTTGTTTTCTATGCCATTGACTTCTACTTCGTTCACATATTTTTTTCAAGACGGTTAAAAATGTCATGCGTTAGAGTGTATGTAATTATTACTTTGAAATTGTAGCATGTATTCAAAATTTTACAACACACGCTGAGGTGGTCACTACCTACCTACTTATGAGATGTGGTGTATCTCTAACAAATTCAAATGCCCCACCCCGAAAGAGCTCAATTTCTAGCCAGTTACAACTACTCCCCTACATACTACACAACCAGTTTATCCTATATCAGACTAGCTTATCAAGTTTCCTTCATAAATATGGATACCCATCTCCATATTTATAGTGATTGTTCGACTGTAAAGTTACGGTATGTTTTAGTAATTGGTAACACTTCAATTACAACGCATACTAATAGGTTCTCGGTAAACCTGAACATGTTTTCTTTGTAGTCTCGTCTCATCAAAGAATTTGGTTTATACATTATAATATTTTTCTTTGGACGCCTGTTATAGATTCGTTCCACTCTAGGGTTTTTTCCAGGTTTTGGCCCATATTTTTCTCGTGAGACTCAGCGATGACCTTAGTAAACAGAATGTAATTTTATCAACGACAATCTTATACCCGTGGCTATGCTCTAATGAATCGGTTTTTTCAGTGAAAATAAAGTGGTAATGTTACTCGTTGATGTCACTTTGTATTGGTGAAAGAATGGTTATAATTAGTAAATCTATACTTTTTTTAATATTACTGTCGATAACAATTACAGTGACGCGATTGATTCCAATATTTTAAACTATTTCTCTGGTTGGTGTGTTTAGAGCCCCTTTTATGGTTTTCCTGGTAATGTTTACAATTAAGGCAGGTGGGTGTTTGGGATCGTGGGTCTCAGAGCGAGGACTGTGAGCAGTCCCAGGGAGGACGGTGGCACAGTGGTCATAGATAGATAGATAGATATACTCTTTATTTTACACCATAACAGAATTAGATGAGGACTTAAAAAATACAAAGGGTGCTACAATGGGCGGTCTTATTACTAAAAGCGATCTTTTACAGACAACCTTTGGATGGATTTGACACAGCAGGAGACAATAAATACGCGGGTAGTCCATGGTGTACTATTCACTTATGTACAATAAATAAGTAATAACCTACATACTCAATACATATACATATATACATAAAAACAAAGCTTTTTATTTAATTAATTGTAATTTATTTGAGAAAGAATACAATTTTAATTTAAATAAAAACCCTAAACTACATATACACACCTAAAAATAAACTAAAATATTGCATCCAGAAATTCGTGCGCATCGCTGTCCACTGGCAATGTGCCCAAAAGACTGGCGGCATTGCCACGTTGTATGGCAATGCTTAACCTCTGTCCAAGGTAAAAGCCAGCCCTTGGGTCACGCGAAGTGTCAACTAGGCGTCTGGACAGATCTTTAAATAATTTGTGAGCACTCGGACCCCACGACCCCAAGGTTTCAACCCCAAACGGCTCGAAAATATAACTACCAACAAGGTTATTATATTTCCGCCGCTTGAGGTTCTCAGCAGCCGCAGCGGCAGCGCCAGCGCAACAAGATGAGCTAGGAAGATGGGATGGCGCAAGAGTATCGACACAAGTTGCGTCCCACACTAAAGGCCTACCCATCTTCCAAGGAAATAAAGACATACCGTCCGGTCTTTTGCCATCGTCGCGTGCCAGGCCATTTGGTTCTAAAACAGCTGGAACGCCGACAGTGACAAGAGCTCGTCGGATAATGTCGTTAATATTCGCGTGCCGTGCTATGCGACCCGCGCTGCGGCCGCATGAAAGGCCGTGGTGACCGAGGCTGTTGACAACTTTGCCACAGTGACAGCGATGAGCAGAACAGCAGGGAGCACCTAATCGAAGGGAAGCAGCGAGGCGGAAAGTAGTATCATCGAACAAGGTGCCTATGTTCGATGACGGAAGTGCATGGAGCCAGAGACCCGACTCCCATTCACCCACAGCCAGCAGGCGCGCACGCTCTGCAGCCGAAGCAGATGTGGCAATAAGGTCACTCTGAACTGCTTTACAGAGCGGCTCATCCCACCGCCTCTGAGATGATGGATTGTCGGGTGGATTTAGGTTCGGGCAAGCGAGTCTCCAGGTATCTATAGCCTCGGTGAAATACGGCACATTGAAATCAACCAGTGATGGAGCTAGGATATTCCTGATTAATTTCTCAGTGCCGTGTACCGAGGATACAAAAGCCGGTAGACTGATACTAGTAATTTTGCGGACGCCGAGACCACCCATACGAATGGGAAGAGTAGCTTGTGCCCAAGCTCGGTCGTCCATAGCCACATTTAAAATTCCTGTCAGAGTTTGACGAATAATTTGGTCCATTTTTTCCAAAAGGTGAGGATGATGCCATAGATGTGAAGAACGAAGAAAATACATTAATTTGGGTCCAAAACAACAGTAACGAATTAAGGTGATGGCCGAATGCATATTAATTTGGTATATCCTGTCCAAGATGTCATTAAAATTTTGTATTTTTTCCTCGACAAAATCGGGAAAGGAATTCTCATAAATTGGAGACCCAAGAAGACGAAGAGAACTTTTTTCCACAATTTGGATATCTGGGGCTATTTCGTTGAATTTTGAAAGTGTCAGTTGTCTGTCAGTACTGTCGGATATAAATAGTTCACACTTCGAAAGGTTGAGGTCCAATCCTATGGAATGGAATTGATTTATTAAAAACTGTAGATCATCTAATACCGTGTCTACATCGCCTCCCAGGGTTCCATCATCGAGATACCACACATTAAATTTCGAATTTAACTGTCGAATGATTGGGTTAATGGCTAAACTGAAGATCGCTGGCCCGAGGGGATCACCTTGTTGACAGCCAACAGCTGATTCCAAAAGGTTTTCCTTATAAAGTAATTTAGTCGGATGTCTGTAACATTGCCAAAGAAAACTAAAAATTTGTGGTACTTCTTTTTTAGTTTCTGCCAACAAAGTGTCCCTATTGACTGAATTAAAAGCATTTTTAATGTCAACCTTCAAGATGACCTCTCCTTTACCTGAATTTAAATAGGTCGTCAAGGCATGTACGGCAGCCTCACAACCCCCTTTGGAACCGTAACCCAGTTGCAGGGGTTGAAATTTGGTCGAAATATCCTCACCATAAAATTTAGAGCAAATCTTGGCTGCCATACAAAGCTGAGATATATAAAAAATAGTAACAAATTAAAGAGAGAGATAGAGATCGTTTACCATGTTTTTGAAAGAAGGAAGGGTTTGTGCTTGTCTTACTGACACGGGAAGAGTAATCCACAGTCGTACTGCTTGAGCTGCGAACGACTTACCAAAGAAATTAGCAGAGTGTCTCGGTACCTCTAGCCTCAAGTTTTCCGATGATCTCAGTAATTTGGGATGTGTGTCATGGAAAAACTTGAAACGTTCTTTAAGATAAGAGGGGGTTTTAGGATTGAACATTGGTCATGTACACAGCGAGACTCAGGTAGACCTATTACAGTCTCTACAGGAAGGTGCACTATTGAAAGGATTCGCTTATCATGGTAGGGACATTGTGATGAGGAGGGATGACACACATCTAACTAAAAGTGTAATGGGTATAAATGTTGATGGATGGAGTGGTTGAGGAAGGCCAAAGAAAAGGTGGATGGATTGTTTGAAGATGTATATGAAAGAGAAAAAAATAGAGTAAAAGATGCTGTGACGTCTGACAGGAGAGAATGGAAGAAGAAAACATGTAAGTACCTATCCTTAAATTTATTGTAAGGTGTACAATAAAGTATATAATAAATAATAAGACCAAAAAGATGATGATACAAGGTAGATGATGCGATGCCCTAATAGGCAGATACAGGGAGCTCTGGAACTCTCCTTAGAGAACTCGAGGCTTTCCTTCATGTGCTGGTGGTGACCACTGGGGTGGCTTAGTGAGGTAGAAGTCCCACTTTCGTCGCTCTTATCCTCAAAGACCGACCGCCTTATGAAGGTTTTCTCGTGATAACTAAAAGAAATAGGTCATCCTTGTGGCGACAAAATGCTTGCCGAGGCCATCATTCTTGATCTAGCAATGTGGGTAGAATTCACATTATTAGCAATCCCGTTAAAACTAAGTTAAATATGCTTGTATCTGGGGAGGGTTCACGGATTGCCGTGAACCCTCTCCAGACCGGACAGAAGTGTGACCTCTTGATCACAAGACCGACATCTTAGCCAAAAGTCAAATTAATTTATTTTAATTCTTTCTGTTTTCAGGTTATACCGTTTATTATGAACTGCATTAACAGATTTTGATCGATTTATGTGGCCGCGCTACTTTGCTGTGGTAAGCGCCAGATAATTATGCAGAAAGGTGCATGTTCCTTATCCTAATATTCCATTACCTACTACAAAACCTAAAGATCACATTAGATGCCTATTCAAGACAATTTTATATCTTTATCTCTTTTTTTATATATAATATAAGTCTACTAAGTACCTACAACTACTGCAAATTAAGTAGTGATTATGGACCTATTGTTTTGTCAGTACCTCATGTTTCTCTTTTCCTCAAATTTTTTACAAAACTCAATTGCTACAAAGTCCACAACATGTTTCCATTACATTTCCGACATAGCTCAACCATTTTATAGTTACGAGCAGAGATACAAGCAATAAAATACGAAATCTCCCACTTAGCCCGTCATACAATTATTTATAAAAGCCATTCGTGCATAAAAGGCAAGGGAAATGCGAGAAAAACATTACCGTCTAGTCCAATGACCGTTTTATTTGTAAGGTTGGTACATACGACGATATCACCAGGCTTTACACCCTAACACGAGCTGACCTCTTGTATCATTCAAAAGTTAGGCACTGCGAGGTCTTTTTAAATTGGAATTATTAATTTGAAATGTCGCTGTGAGTATCATGTTAAATTATGCATGGCCGCCTCATTGTGTGAAGAGTGAATTGTTTGTTTAAGAGGGTGTCGAGCCTACGAGACGCGCGGAAAATAGGTATTTACTGCAGCGGGCTAGTCGTGTGCGTTGTCACACACACAATGACAAGTTCGCTCGAGGCCCGCTTGCCGTTGCACGACGAAGTTTGCTAACTTTGCATTTTTTAATTTTTTGTCGTTATGTTGAATAAACTTGAAAAACGAACATTAATTATTTAGATGGTTTTATTTGTCACACTAATATTATAAAGGCGAAAGTTTGTGAATGAATGTGTCTGTTTGCATGTTTGTTACTTCTTCACGCTCAAACGGCTGGATGGATCTAAATGAAGCAAGTAGGTACGTAAATAAATCACAAAAATAAATTTAATAAATTATAACTATTATATAAAAATTAACGTTTGTTTTTACTGTAGTAATACATTAACCGTTCCCTCACTATTCATCCTATTGCAATAAAACTTTGATTTTATATATTAAACTCCTCAGATTTTTTTTTTAAGAATACTAGCAATATGGGTACATTTCACATTACTAGCAATCTTGTTAACCCCTCCAACTAAGCTAAATATGCTTGTGTCTGGAGTGGGTTCACGTCAATAGTGTAATGGGTGGGGTTCGAACCTGCGACCTCTCGATCACAAGTCCGACACCTTATCCATTAGGCTATTGACGCTTCGAAACTGGGTAAGTAGCAAGTTAGGGTAGATGGGTATGCAGTACTTATTTGAATAATAAAACCAGTATGAAATAAATAAAAAAAATGTAATGTCATAATAAAACCAGACTGAAATAAGTTTTGTTTATTAAAATTTCATTTAGTGCTCGTTTAAATTCTGATGTACTGTCATATTTTTAATAACATTCGGTACTGTATTATATATACGTGGGGCCATACCAAAAAATCATTTTTTCATTAATGCTGTCTAGCTAACTTACTTCGCAGAAAATATAAGCGTAATTTATTTCATAACAATATATGTATCAAGTGTAACTTAATTTAAAAGAAAAAAAAAAATAAAAGAAATCTATAAATCTAATGTTATATTGCTTATTATAACATTTTACAAAAATTGGCCAAGTGCGAGTCAGACTGATGAAGGGTTCCGTAGTAACTATAATAATATAATATAATATGTATATTTACTTGACAAAAAACTAAAACTTACAAATTTCTTAAAACTACCTTATTTACATTTTTTGCAACTACGCCAAATAACTTTGTTTTTCATAGTATTTGTATGAATTACAAAGTTATATTTGCGGTTTTAGAAAATATGCTGTATCTCAAAAACTGCTGACTCGATCTCTTTAAAACCAATTTTGATTGAAAGTTTACATTAAGATCTGTTCAGGACTGCAATAGGCCAGCCAACGGTAACTGGACGGTCTGAACCCGTCCACGATACGCGGAGCTATAAACGTTGCTTACAATAACAAGGTTACACAATAATCTACAGGCTCTCCGGCCGACAACAATCTATAGCCTCCGAGGCCCTACAAATAGTTACAAATAACACTCACCTGAGCTGTAGACGGCAACCTAGGATCTGTTTGATCACGTCCAAAGTGTTTGTATGTAATATGAGATGAGTAATTGAAACGTGTGATGTAAGTCAAGTGTGTTCTAGGACGTTCCCAAGGCGTCAATCTCCAGATGGCGCGGGTCCCACAGCATCACAGCCTAACTCGTTTCCACCAAGCGCGTGCCACGAGGTGACGCAATAAGGCGATATGTTCCGAGAAATATCCCTGGATTCTCGTCAATCCGGGAGTACAAAGTTCAATTGAACACTGTTCACAATCAATCTGCTAATATCTCGTGAGATCCAATTCAATTTCCAACAAATTCCGCGAGTCAGCCCAACCGACGACTACGGCGTATAATCCAACAATATCCCGGGGTTTTCGATAAACGGAGACTACAACTTCAAACAACAAATAATTCGCGCCCCAATTATCGGTCTCAACAGGCGAATCCAACGATATTTTACCAATTATATTTAACTCAACAGGGTCCCGACGACCGGCATTTTTTCCAACCAAGCAAAGTCTATCTGTCAAAGTCAAGTAATGTCAAAATCAAATTCTTTATGTCAAAAGGGTGCGTTCTGTTTCACGTCGGACCGAACAAGATCTATAGAAATATATATATATACAACGTGTAATTTAAAGGGTATATACATACCAAGTGCATGGCTTCTTTGGATGATAACAAACGATATGGCAAGGGTTTTGTAATCCTAAGTCTACATGTGTAGAACTTATTACAAATTCCAGTACACTGATACCAGAGACCGAATTTTTCAAATTAAGAAGAACGAAAAGAATCATCGTGTTATTGGCAAGTGACGTGGAAAGTTATTGACCCTCGTCTGTGACACGTTTGTTATGATTGGTATTCAAAAAATATGTGAAACCAATAATTTGGTATCAATTCTTTAAGTCAGTTATTTTGTGCTGAAACTGTGCATAGAGACTCCATACCAAAGGTTGTCTTCAGCCCTTTTGGTTAGATATGGGGTTTCCGTTACACGTTGTATATATATATTTATATTTTTCACTCCACTATTATAGAAGTTAGAGGGAGGGATACACATTTGACCACTTTGGAAGCTTATATCTTTTAAACGATTGACTTTATGAAAAAGTGGTTTCAGAAACCCCCATGTCATTTTTAAACACCTGTCTTATAGACAGGTCTTTAAAAATGACATGGGGGTTTGAAATGAAATGAATGACGGACGGACAAACAGATAGACAGACAGACGGACAGACATGACGAAACTATAAGGGTTCCGTTTTTTGCCATTCGGCAACTGAACTCTAAAAAAACGAGTAATTTCTTTAAATATATATTTTTAATTTTGGTACACTACACATATCACAGTATAGTAAGAAAAGAAAAAATGACAAAAAGATACTATACTTTGTAAGAAATAAAAAGACAATAAAACTTATTTCGAATTTTGAAAATACAATCGGGTTGGGATTGGGAGGTTTGTGGCATTAACTCATCATCTGTTTGTGATCCTTATCTTCCTTCTTCTTCTTCCGTGTCATCTAGACTTTTAAGTTTTTTAACAATATACTTTTTAACAATAATGTAACAGACTCTGTTACATGGTTCTGAGATCTCAACTACCGTTTAATAAATAGCAATAGGATAATCGCTAATTGCAAGACTCTTGCGAGACTCTCGTTTGGGCAACACTATATGGTTTATTGGATGTTGAAGTCCACTTGTCGAAAGACAGACTAAATCTTTCACCTGCACTTTTCAAATGTTTCAATTCTGCAGTTACTTGCTTTCTGATTTTTTCACTGTAATTCATGACACGTTTTTGAATGGTGACGGCTGACTTTGGTAAATCCGTGTATTTTGCAAAGACAAATTTTCTCGAATCATCTGAAGTTATGAATATACTGAATGGAAATCCATCTAATGCAATCATTCTTGCCAAAACATCATCGAGGCTATCGTCGGCACTTTTAGTAAAATAATCATTTAACTTTCGCTTGGCTGGCGGCGGTGCTGTGTTCAGATTATCAGAATCTAGACTTTTTGAAGCTGATATAAGCTTGATGTTATGTTTTGATGACAAATGTGTATGTAATCCCTTAGTCGATCCATCCAAAGTCTTGAGAATGGCTGAGCATCGGTTACATTTGGCACTATTCCTATCCTTCGCAACTAAAAAATAGCTCCACATTGACGTCGTATCACTGTGTTTTTTATGTTTAACAAAGTCTCCCGCCATTTGAAATACTTAATTTCAGATAATTGACTTTTAAATTTAAATGACGTAGGTCGTGGGTTTAAATTTAGAAAATATCTTTTAATGACCAAAGTTTTAAATATAATTAAGCATATCTTAAAACTGGAAACATATCTTACAACTATACAATAATATAGGTTATCCATCAGAATTCAGACAGGCTTTAATGTCCTCTCATAGGTATAATACAGGTTAATTAGGTAATTAACCTGTATTATAGATACATTGTAAGAATGATATTTTAAAAGAATAACTGTGGAGTTTCTTGCCGGATCTTCTCCATAGAAAACGACCAATTTCGAACCGTGCCCTGCGCCAAACTGCTGACGTTTTATAAGTGCCCATGTAGGCCTATGTGAAATAAAACATTTTGAGTTTGAAAAAATCACAAGAAACAGTAGTAGGTATCTCTACTACAAAGTAGAGATACCTACTACTGTTTCTTGTGATATTTTTTATTTTTGGCTCGCGTTTGAATTTTAAGAAAAAAATTAATTCATTTCAAATTAATTCAATTAAATAATTAAATTTCAATTTGAAATTAATTTTTAAACTGGCATGATTGCTCTATGTTATCTCTTAAAAAATATTCTTTTTAAGAGATAACATAGAGCAATCATGCCAGTAGCGTGCAACCAGCGCACCACGCACCATGAGACCATAAGTCTAGTTTAAGCATATACTAACGGGAACCCGTGTGAAATTAGTACTTCCCACAATATGATTATAAATTAAAGCCTGTCTGAATTCTGATGGATAACCTATATTAATATATAGTTGTAAGATATGTTTCCAGTTCTAAGATATGCTTAATTATATTTAAAACTTTGGTCTATACTGTCGTATAGACCAATTAATACAGCACAATGGAATTACAAATAAAAAATATCCGATAAGTTGGTCATCATGTATGTCATTGATATACACTATAAAAAGGAAAGGGCCAAGAATTGAACCTTGCGGAGCACTCATCTTGGCTAGGGATCCTGCAGATGTCGCTCCATTAACAATAACTTTTTGTTGCCTGTTTGATAAATATGAAAGAACAAGGTCAGCAGAACACGAATCCACGAACTCCGTAATGGTGTAATTTACAGATCAGTGTTTTGTGGTCAACGCAATCAAAAGCTTTGGAGAGGTCACAAAATATGCCAATTGCATCCTGAGATTTCTCCCAAGATTCCAGAATGTGACGGATGAGCGCTACTCCTGCGTCTGTTGTTGACCTACCTTTCGTGAAACCAAACTGCCGACTATGCAGAATTCCATTTGAGTTAAAATATGATAGCATCTGGTCCAGCATGATTTTTTCGTATATTTTGCTTAATGCTGGAAGCACATACATCGGTCTATAGTTAGAGGGATCACTCTTACAACCCGACTTAAAAATTAGTACTACTTTACTATGTTTCATTAAATCGGGAAAATTACCGCTGTCTATACATTAATTAAATGTGCCTGTTAGGATAGCAGCAATTGAGTCAATAATATTACCAAGAACCCTAACAGATGTACTCCATAAGTCATCAGTGTTTGTTATGTTAAGACTTTGGAATGCTTTTTAATTACATCAATAGAAATGGGCTTAAATGAAAATGTTGGTATATCCTTATTGAAGTTTTCCTTTAAAAAAGATTCTGCTGATAATGGCGAAGAATGTAGAGATTTAGTAACCTCTACTGGAATATTGGTAAAGTAATTTTCCAACTTCTCAGCCACTTTTGACTTATCTGAGATGACCTGATCATCGATGTTCAAAGTCAAATCATTCTAACCCTGTTGCTTTGTGTTTCCAGTTTCTTTGTTTATCACCTTCAACACAGTTTTTATTTTATTGTTAGAAATGTTAATTTGATTACTTTCTGATTTAGATTTAGCTTAGGGCGCATACTCTTTTAAATATCTTTGAGTAGTTTCTTACATAATTATGGAAGGCTTCATCGGAAGTCGGAATTTTTCATGGTATAAGTTGTATAAATTGTCTCAGCTTATTCTTATTCCAGCAGTGGCCCATTCATTAAATTTAGATTTATTACTCATTTGAAATTTTTTAACTCGACATGCCTTACTAAATTCGTGGCATGGTGAAGAAAAAATATCCTGTAATTTTCATTGGGGTCATGGGAGTCAAAATTGGCCATTGAAAGATTACTTAACATGTTATCATTAAAATCATTAATTTATTTTTAGTTAGTGGCCTAAACTTAATAGTCTTATTTAATTGCCGCTTTTTAACCAACTCAAAGGATACTAGTTGACCTGTATGGTCAGACCTAACTCCACTAATTTGAGACGAGTATTTTATGGCACAATTAGTATAAATATTATCTATGCATTGAGCTGATGTTGCTGTTATTCTTGTTGCTTCCTTGTATGTGCATTTTAAGTTAAACAATTAAGTAAGCTTGCAGTGTTCAGGTGAATTTACTAACAAATCAATATTTAGGCGACCACAAATGAAAACTAATTTATTATCTCTTATAAGCTTAGGTACTTAAAATTTCTCCCATTATCATTAAGAATGATGACAAGTTTGATGCTGGTGGTCTATAAACACAAGCAATCAACAGAGCAAGCGGTGATATATTTTTATTCCTTATATCTAAGAGAATTATTACGTAACATTAAAGTACCACCTCCTACTGAGGACCTGTTGTATGCACTAGTAACAGAAAAATATTAATTTCAAACAACATTCTATCTGGTTTTAGCCAGGTTTCACAAAAACATAAGATATCTATATCATATTTATCTATTAACATTTCCTCATCTAATATTTTGCCGGAGAAACGATTTATATTCTGATGATATAGTAAAATTTTGTTATTATAACTCTCCTTTGTCACATCTAAGGGTTTAAACAATTAATTTCAGTATTATTAGATACCCTAGATAATACTGAATAGTCACTTAACCTAGGATCAGTTAAATTGTCAATAACCCAGTGTAACTTGTAAGCTAACAAAGTAGCCAATGAACTTTCGTCGTAAATTCTAAAATGAATGTAAGGATTGCAATCGGTATGCCCAAAAACCTATTACACGATGTTTGATGCAATATTTTGCAATCGACCACGTTTGCTGAGCAAGCGATATAATGCGGCCGCACTAAGTTCGCCGCGAGCTTAGTGTATTTCGAACAGCAACCGGGTGCACTCATTTTCATCATTTAGCGATAATTTTAGCCCTTACGTTATTTTGTTAATTATACTTAGCAATAAACCCTTGAAGGTTATCAGTGTATTTAACTTAGTAGACACACACGATATCCATATTGAATGTTGGAGAAAAAGTTGCATCCACCAAGAATGCAACTTTTTCTCCAACATTCAATATGGATATCGTATGTGTTTTAAATTGGATTTCAAAATGAAAGCCAGATTTGCAATCACCACCCCCAAAAACCCATTACACGATACCCATATCGAATGTGTGAGAAAAAGTTGCATCCGCCATCTTGGATTATAAAATGAATGCCAGATTTGCAATCACCACCCCCAAAAACCCATTACACGATACCTATATCGAATGTTTGAGAAAAAGTTGCATCCGCCATCTTGGATTTTAAAATGAATGCCAGATTTGCAGTTACCACCCCCAAAAACCCATTACACGGTACCCATATCAAATGTTAGAGAAAAAGTTGCATCCGCCATCTTGGATTTTAAAATGAATGCCAGATTTGCAATCACCACCCCCAAAAACCCATTACACGATACCTATATCGAATGTTTGAGAAAAAGTTGCATCCGCCATCTTGGATTTTAAAATGAATGCCAGATTTGCAATCACCACCCCCAAAAACCCATTACACGGTACCCATATCAAATGTTTGAGAAAAAGTTGCATCCGCCATCTTGGATTTTAAAATGAATGCCAGATTTGCAATCACCACCCCCAAAAACCCATTACACGATACCTATATCGAATGTTTGAGAAAAAGTTGCATCCGCCATCTTGGATTTTAAAATGAATGCCAGTTTTGCAATTACCACCCCCAAAAACCCATTATACGATACCCATATCGAATGTTTGAGAAAAAGTTGCATCCGCCATCTTGGATTTTAAAATGAATGTCAGATTTGCAATCACCACCCCCAAAAACCCATTACACGGTACCCATATCGAATGTTTGAGAAAAAGTTGCATCCGCCATCTTGGATTTTAAAATGAATGCCAGATTTGCAATCACCACCCCCAAAAACCCATTACACGATACCTATATTGAATGTTTGAGAAAAAGTTGCATCCGCCATCTTGGATTTTAAAATGAATGCCAGATTTGCAATTACCACCCCCAAAAAACCCATTACACGATACCCATATCGAATGTTTGAAAAAAGTCTTCATCATCACTTTCACTTCCTCAAATGGTGCTTTTCGGGAGCAACTGCACAAGGTAATATTAGAAATACCCAAAACGCTATAGGTGTGCCTATAATATTTAAAGAGTTCCCTCGCTTTCTCCAGGATCCCATCATCAGATCCTGATTTCATAACAATGGAACCAACTAGAAAGTATACCCTTTCAAACGAAAAACAAATTCCAAATCGGTCCAGCCGTCTTCGAGTTTGAGGTTACATACATAAAAAAAGTTTAAGACGAACTGAGAACCTTCTCCTTTTTTTGAAGTCGGTTAAAAAGCAATAATAACATCACAAAATAGAAATACGTACTTTTTATGAGAATGGCGTTTTTTTCGAAAATTTGCGCCAACTTTCTTCTAATAATATTTTTGTTTACATTTTCCCATAATAAAACAAATATTGAAAAAAAAATGTTAAAGAAATATATATTGAACAATAAAAAGTAATTGTTGGGTATGCATAATAAATCGTACTCAAAAAACAAAAAATTAGACTTATGTTATTCAACGGATTGCTGCAATACATACGTACACAATAGATCGCGAATTATCGTTACCGGCGAAACGCTCCACGATGAGACGTGACCCCTCTCTGAGCTCCCGTGGACGACTGAATTTTCGACCGGTGTACGTTGCGTATGGTTCAAAATAGCGCGCAAATTAGAAGAAAAAATTAAAATTAAAACAACTAAGCGACATTTTTGAAATGTTAAAGCTGTAAATGATAGTATGATAATTAGAGAATAATATGAATTGAAGTTTATGAAAAAATTCAACAGTTTACTATCAAAATTCAGCGACGCACGAGCATGTTTTGTAAGGATTTTTGTCCAACTTTATGTATTTTTGTTTAATAAACTATAAAATATTTTTAAATTTTGCCAACTATGTTTGCTAACACATTTATTCTAGTGTTCATTACATATTTTTGTATGGTAATTAAAGTACTATTATAGGTTATATTTCTTTAGTAGTGAAGACCGTTTTGAGTTATTTTACTCGGCGCAGCCTTTGTTTAAGAGGGTGTCGAGCCTACGAGACGCGCGGAAAATAGGTATTTACTGCAGCGGGCTAGTCGTGTGCGTTGTCACACACAATGACAAGTTCGCTCGAGGCCCGCTTGCCGTTGCACGACGAAGTTTGCTAACTTTGCATTTTTTAATTTTTTGTCGTTATGTTGAATAAACTTGAAAAACGAACATTAATTATTTAGATGGTTTTATTTGTCACACTAATATTATAAAGGCGAAAGTTTGTGAATGAATGTGTCTGTTTGCATGTTTGTTACTTCTTCACGCTCAAACGGCTGGATGGATCTAAATGAAGCAAGTAGGTACGTAAATAAATCACAAAAATAAATTTAATAAATTATAACTATTATATAAAAATTAACGTTTGTTTTTACTGTAGTAATACCTACATTAACCGTTCCCTCACTATTCATCCTATTGCAATAAAACTTTGATTTTATATATTAAACTCCTCAGATTTTTTTTTTAAGAATACTAGCAATATGGGTACATTTCACATTACTAGCAATCTTGTTAACCCCTCCAACTAAGCTAAATATGCTTGTGTCTGGAGTGGGTTCACGTCAATAGTGTAATGGGTGGGGTTCGAACCTGCGACCTCTCGATCACAAGTCCGACACCTTATCCATTAGGCTATTGACGCTTCGAAACTGGGTAAGTAGCAAGTTAGGGTAGATGGGTATGCAGTACTTATTTGAATAATAAAACCAGTATGAAATAAATAAAAAAAATGTAATGTCATAATAAAACCAGACTGAAATAAGTTTTGTTTATTAAAATTTCATTTAGTGCTCGTTTAAATTCTGATGTACTGTCATATTTTTAATAACATTCGGTACTGTATTATATATACGTGGGGCCATACCAAAAAATCATTTTTTCATTAATGCTGTCTAGCTAACTTACTTCGCAGAAAATATAAGCGTAATTTATTTCATAACAATATATGTATCAAGTGTAACTTAATTTAAAAGAAAAAAAAAAATAAAAGAAATCTATAAATCTAATGTTATATTGCTTATTATAACATTTTACAAAAATTGGCCAAGTGCGAGTCAGACTGATGAAGGGTTCCGTAGTAACTATAATAATATAATATAATATGTATATTTACTTGACAAAAAACTAAAACTTACAAATTTCTTAAAACTAGCTTATTTACATTTTTTGCAACTACGCCAAATAACTTTGTTTTTCATAGTATTTGTATGAATTACAAAGTTATATTTGCGGTTTTAGAAAATATGCTGTATCTCAAAAACTGCTGACTCGATCTCTTTAAAACCAATTTTGATTGAAAGTTTACATTAAGATCTGTTCAGGACTGCAATAGGCCAGCCAACGGTAACTGGACGGTCTGAACCCGTCCACGATACGCGGAGCTATAAACGTTGCTTACAATAACAAGGTTACACAATAATCTACAGGCTCTCCGGCCGACAACAATCTATAGCCTCCGAGGCCCTACAAATAGTTACAAATAACACTCACCTGAGCTGTAGACGGCAACCTAGGATCTGTTTGATCACGTCCAAAGTGTTTGTATGTAATATGAGATGAGTAATTGAAACGTGTGATGTAAGTCAAGTGTGTTCTAGGACGTTCCCAAGGCGTCAATCTCCAGATGGCGCGGGTCCCACAGCATCACAGCCTAACTCGTTTCCACCAAGCGCGTGCCACGAGGTGACGCAATAAGGCGATATGTTCCGAGAAATATCCCTGGATTCTCGTCAATCCGGGAGTACAAAGTTCAATTGAACACTGTTCACAATCAATCTGCTAATATCTCGTGAGATCCAATTCAATTTCCAACAAATTCCGCGAGTCAGCCCAACCGACGACTACGGCGTATAATCCAACAATATCCCGGGGTTTTCGATAAACGGAGACTACAACTTCAAACAACAAATAATTCGCGCCCCAATTATCGGTCTCAACAGGCGAATCCAACGATATTTTACCAATTATATTTAACTCAACAGGGTCCCGACGACCGGCATTTTTTCCAACCAAGCAAAGTCTATCTGTCAAAGTCAAGTAATGTCAAAATCAAATTCTTTATGTCAAAAGGGTGCGTTCTGTTTCACGTCGGACCGAACAAGATCTATAGAAATATATATATATACAACGTGTAATTTAAAGGGTATATACATACCAAGTGCATGGCTTCTTTGGATGATAACAAACGATATGGCAAGGGTTTTGTAATCCTAAGTCTACATGTGTAGAACTTATTACAAATTCCAGTACACTGATACCAGAGACCGAATTTTTCAAATTAAGAAGAACGAAAAGAATCATCGTGTTATTGGCAAGTGACGTGGAAAGTTATTGACCCTCGTCTGTGACACGTTTGTTATGATTGGTATTCAAAAAATATGTGAAACCAATAATTTGGTATCAATTCTTTAAGTCAGTTATTTTGTGCTGAAACTGTGCATAGAGACTCCATACCAAAGGTTGTCTTCAGCCCTTTTGGTTAGATATGGGGTTTCCGTTACACGTTGTATATATATATTTATATTTTTCACTCCACTATTATAGAAGTTAGAGGGAGGGATACACATTTGACCACTTTGGAAGCTTATATCTTTTAAACGATTGACTTTATGAAAAAGTGGTTTCAGAAACCCCCATGTCATTTTTAAACACCTGTCTTATAGACAGGTCTTTAAAAATGACATGGGGGTTTGAAATGAAATGAATGACGGACGGACAAACAGATAGACAGACAGACGGACAGACATGACGAAACTATAAGGGTTCCGTTTTTTGCCATTCGGCAACTGAACTCTAAAAAAACGAGTAATTTCTTTAAATATATATTTTTAATTTTGGTACACTACACATATCACAGTATAGTAAGAAAAGAAAAAATGACAAAAAGATACTATACTTTGTAAGAAATAAAAAGACAATAAAACTTATTTCGAATTTTGAAAATACAATCGGGTTGGGATTGGGAGGTTTGTGGCATTAACTCATCATCTGTTTGTGATCCTTATCTTCCTTCTTCTTCTTCCGTGTCATCTAGACTTTTAAGTTTTTTAACAATATACTTTTTAACAATAATGTAACAGACTCTGTTACATGGTTCTGAGATCTCAACTACCGTTTAATAAATAGCAATAGGATAATCGCTAATTGCAAGACTCTTGCGAGACTCTCGTTTGGGCAACACTATATGGTTTATTGGATGTTGAAGTCCACTTGTCGAAAGACAGACTAAATCTTTCACCTGCACTTTTCAAATGTTTCAATTCTGCAGTTACTTGCTTTCTGATTTTTTCACTGTAATTCATGACACGTTTTTGAATGGTGACGGCTGACTTTGGTAAATCCGTGTATTTTGCAAAGACAAATTTTCTCGAATCATCTGAAGTTATGAATATACTGAATGGAAATCCATCTAATGCAATCATTCTTGCCAAAACATCATCGAGGCTATCGTCGGCACTTTTAGTAAAATAATCATTTAACTTTCGCTTGGCTGGCGGCGGTGCTGTGTTCAGATTATCAGAATCTAGACTTTTTGAAGCTGATATAAGCTTGATGTTATGTTTTGATGACAAATGTGTATGTAATCCCTTAGTCGATCCATCCAAAGTCTTGAGAATGGCTGAGCATCGGTTACATTTGGCACTATTCCTATCCTTCGCAACTAAAAAATAGCTCCACATTGACGTCGTATCACTGTGTTTTTTATGTTTAACAAAGTCTCCCGCCATTTGAAATACTTAATTTCAGATAATTGACTTTTAAATTTAAATGACGTAGGTCGTGGGTTTAAATTTAGAAAATATCTTTTAATGACCAAAGTTTTAAATATAATTAAGCATATCTTAAAACTGGAAACATATCTTACAACTATACAATAATATAGGTTATCCATCAGAATTCAGACAGGCTTTAATGTCCTCTCATAGGTATAATACAGGTTAATTAGGTAATTAACCTGTATTATAGATACATTGTAAGAATGATATTTTAAAAGAATAACTGTGGAGTTTCTTGCCGGATCTTCTCCATAGAAAACGACCAATTTCGAACCGTGCCCTGCGCCAAACTGCTGACGTTTTATAAGTGCCCATGTAGGCCTATGTGAAATAAAACATTTTGAGTTTGAAAAAATCACAAGAAACAGTAGTAGGTATCTCTACTACAAAGTAGAGATACCTACTACTGTTTCTTGTGATATTTTTTATTTTTGGCTCGCGTTTGAATTTTAAGAAAAAAATTAATTCATTTCAAATTAATTCAATTAAATAATTAAATTTCAATTTGAAATTAATTTTTAAACTGGCATGATTGCTCTATGTTATCTCTTAAAAAATATTCTTTTTAAGAGATAACATAGAGCAATCATGCCAGTAGCGTGCAACCAGCGCACCACGCACCATGAGACCATAAGTCTAGTTTAAGCATATACTAACGGGAACCCGTGTGAAATTAGTACTTCCCACAATATGATTATAAATTAAAGCCTGTCTGAATTCTGATGGATAACCTATATTAATATATAGTTGTAAGATATGTTTCCAGTTCTAAGATATGCTTAATTATATTTAAAACTTTGGTCTATACTGTCGTATAGACCAATTAATACAGCACAATGGAATTACAAATAAAAAATATCCGATAAGTTGGTCATCATGTATGTCATTGATATACACTATAAAAAGGAAAGGGCCAAGAATTGAACCTTGCGGAGCACTCATCTTGGCTAGGGATCCTGCAGATGTCGCTCCATTAACAATAACTTTTTGTTGCCTGTTTGATAAATATGAAAGAACAAGGTCAGCAGAACACGAATCCACGAACTCCGTAATGGTGTAATTTACAGATCAGTGTTTTGTGGTCAACGCAATCAAAAGCTTTGGAGAGGTCACAAAATATGCCAATTGCATCCTGAGATTTCTCCCAAGATTCCAGAATGTGACGGATGAGCGCTACTCCTGCGTCTGTTGTTGACCTACCTTTCGTGAAACCAAACTGCCGACTATGCAGAATTCCATTTGAGTTAAAATATGATAGCATCTGGTCCAGCATGATTTTTTCGTATATTTTGCTTAATGCTGGAAGCACATACATCGGTCTATAGTTAGAGGGATCACTCTTACAACCCGACTTAAAAATTAGTACTACTTTACTATGTTTCATTAAATCGGGAAAATTACCGCTGTCTATACATTAATTAAATGTGCCTGTTAGGATAGCAGCAATTGAGTCAATAATATTACCAAGAACCCTAACAGATGTACTCCATAAGTCATCAGTGTTTGTTATGTTAAGACTTTGGAATGCTTTTTAATTACATCAATAGAAATGGGCTTAAATGAAAATGTTGGTATATCCTTATTGAAGTTTTCCTTTAAAAAAGATTCTGCTGATAATGGCGAAGAATGTAGAGATTTAGTAACCTCTACTGGAATATTGGTAAAGTAATTTTCCAACTTCTCAGCCACTTTTGACTTATCTGAGATGACCTGATCATCGATGTTCAAAGTCAAATCATTCTAACCCTGTTGCTTTGTGTTTCCAGTTTCTTTGTTTATCACCTTCAACACAGTTTTTATTTTATTGTTAGAAATGTTAATTTGATTACTTTCTGATTTAGATTTAGCTTAGGGCGCATACTCTTTTAAATATCTTTGAGTAGTTTCTTACATAATTATGGAAGGCTTCATCGGAAGTCGGAATTTTTCATGGTATAAGTTGTATAAATTGTCTCAGCTTATTCTTATTCCAGCAGTGGCCCATTCATTAAATTTAGATTTATTACTCATTTGAAATTTTTTAACTCGACATGCCTTACTAAATTCGTGGCATGGTGAAGAAAAAATATCCTGTAATTTTCATTGGGGTCATGGGAGTCAAAATTGGCCATTGAAAGATTACTTAACATGTTATCATTAAAATCATTAATTTATTTTTAGTTAGTGGCCTAAACTTAATAGTCTTATTTAATTGCCGCTTTTTAACCAACTCAAAGGATACTAGTTGACCTGTATGGTCAGACCTAACTCCACTAATTTGAGACGAGTATTTTATGGCACAATTAGTATAAATATTATCTATGCATTGAGCTGATGTTGCTGTTATTCTTGTTGCTTCCTTGTATGTGCATTTTAAGTTAAACAATTAAGTAAGCTTGCAGTGTTCAGGTGAATTTACTAACAAATCAATATTTAGGCGACCACAAATGAAAACTAATTTATTATCTCTTATAAGCTTAGGTACTTAAAATTTCTCCCATTATCATTAAGAATGATGACAAGTTTGATGCTGGTGGTCTATAAACACAAGCAATCAACAGAGCAAGCGGTGATATATTTTTATTCCTTATATCTAAGAGAATTATTACGTAACATTAAAGTACCACCTCCTACTGAGGACCTGTTGTATGCACTAGTAACAGAAAAATATTAATTTCAAACAACATTCTATCTGGTTTTAGCCAGGTTTCACAAAAACATAAGATATCTATATCATATTTATCTATTAACATTTCCTCATCTAATATTTTGCCGGAGAAACGATTTATATTCTGATGATATAGTAAAATTTTGTTATTATAACTCTCCTTTGTCACATCTAAGGGTTTAAACAATTAATTTCAGTATTATTAGATACCCTAGATAATACTGAATAGTCACTTAACCTAGGATCAGTTAAATTGTCAATAACCCAGTGTAACTTGTAAGCTAACAAAGTAGCCAATGAACTTTCGTCGTAAATTCTAAAATGAATGTAAGGATTGCAATCGGTATGCCCAAAAACCTATTACACGATGTTTGATGCAATATTTTGCAATCGACCACGTTTGCTGAGCAAGCGATATAATGCGGCCGCACTAAGTTCGCCGCGAGCTTAGTGTATTTCGAACAGCAACCGGGTGCACTCATTTTCATCATTTAGCGATAATTTTAGCCCTTACGTTATTTTGTTAATTATACTTAGCAATAAACCCTTGAAGGTTATCAGTGTATTTAACTTAGTAGACACACACGATATCCATATTGAATGTTGGAGAAAAAGTTGCATCCACCAAGAATGCAACTTTTTCTCCAACATTCAATATGGATATCGTATGTGTTTTAAATTGGATTTCAAAATGAAAGCCAGATTTGCAATCACCACCCCCAAAAACCCATTACACGATACCCATATCGAATGTGTGAGAAAAAGTTGCATCCGCCATCTTGGATTATAAAATGAATGCCAGATTTGCAATCACCACCCCCAAAAACCCATTACACGATACCTATATCGAATGTTTGAGAAAAAGTTGCATCCGCCATCTTGGATTTTAAAATGAATGCCAGATTTGCAGTTACCACCCCCAAAAACCCATTACACGGTACCCATATCAAATGTTAGAGAAAAAGTTGCATCCGCCATCTTGGATTTTAAAATGAATGCCAGATTTGCAATCACCACCCCCAAAAACCCATTACACGATACCTATATCGAATGTTTGAGAAAAAGTTGCATCCGCCATCTTGGATTTTAAAATGAATGCCAGATTTGCAATCACCACCCCCAAAAACCCATTACACGGTACCCATATCAAATGTTTGAGAAAAAGTTGCATCCGCCATCTTGGATTTTAAAATGAATGCCAGATTTGCAATCACCACCCCCAAAAACCCATTACACGATACCTATATCGAATGTTTGAGAAAAAGTTGCATCCGCCATCTTGGATTTTAAAATGAATGCCAGTTTTGCAATTACCACCCCCAAAAACCCATTATACGATACCCATATCGAATGTTTGAGAAAAAGTTGCATCCGCCATCTTGGATTTTAAAATGAATGTCAGATTTGCAATCACCACCCCCAAAAACCCATTACACGGTACCCATATCGAATGTTTGAGAAAAAGTTGCATCCGCCATCTTGGATTTTAAAATGAATGCCAGATTTGCAATCACCACCCCCAAAAACCCATTACACGATACCTATATTGAATGTTTGAGAAAAAGTTGCATCCGCCATCTTGGATTTTAAAATGAATGCCAGATTTGCAATTACCACCCCCAAAAAACCCATTACACGATACCCATATCGAATGTTTGAAAAAAGTCTTCATCATCACTTTCACTTCCTCAAATGGTGCTTTTCGGGAGCAACTGCACAAGGTAATATTAGAAATACCCAAAACGCTATAGGTGTGCCTATAATATTTAAAGAGTTCCCTCGCTTTCTCCAGGATCCCATCATCAGATCCTGATTTCATAACAATGGAACCAACTAGAAAGTATACCCTTTCAAACGAAAAACAAATTCCAAATCGGTCCAGCCGTCTTCGAGTTTGAGGTTACATACATAAAAAAAGTTTAAGACGAACTGAGAACCTTCTCCTTTTTTTGAAGTCGGTTAAAAAGCAATAATAACATCACAAAATAGAAATACGTACTTTTTATGAGAATGGCGTTTTTTTCGAAAATTTGCGCCAACTTTCTTCTAATAATATTTTTGTTTACATTTTCCCATAATAAAACAAATATTGAAAAAAAAATGTTAAAGAAATATATATTGAACAATAAAAAGTAATTGTTGGGTATGCATAATAAATCGTACTCAAAAAACAAAAAATTAGACTTATGTTATTCAACGGATTGCTGCAATACATACGTACACAATAGATCGCGAATTATCGTTACCGGCGAAACGCTCCACGATGAGACGTGACCCCTCTCTGAGCTCCCGTGGACGACTGAATTTTCGACCGGTGTACGTTGCGTATGGTTCAAAATAGCGCGCAAATTAGAAGAAAAAATTAAAATTAAAACAACTAAGCGACATTTTTGAAATGTTAAAGCTGTAAATGATAGTATGATAATTAGAGAATAATATGAATTGAAGTTTATGAAAAAATTCAACAGTTTACTATCAAAATTCAGCGACGCACGAGCATGTTTTGTAAGGATTTTTGTCCAACTTTATGTATTTTTGTTTAATAAACTATAAAATATTTTTAAATTTTGCCAACTATGTTTGCTAACACATTTATTCTAGTGTTCATTACATATTTTTGTATGGTAATTAAAGTACTATTATAGGTTATATTTCTTTAGTAGTGAAGACCGTTTTGAGTTATTTTACTCGGCGCAGCCTTTGTTTAAGAGGGTGTCGAGCCTACGAGACGCGCGGAAAATAGGTATTTACTGCAGCGGGCTAGTCGTGTGCGTTGTCACACACAATGACAAGTTCGCTCGAGGCCCGCTTGCCGTTGCACGACGAAGTTTGCTAACTTTGCATTTTTTAATTTTTTGTCGTTATGTTGAATAAACTTGAAAAACGAACATTAATTATTTAGATGGTTTTATTTGTCACACTAATATTATAAAGGCGAAAGTTTGTGAATGAATGTGTCTGTTTGCATGTTTGTTACTTCTTCACGCTCAAACGGCTGGATGGATCTAAATGAAGCAAGTAGGTACGTAAATAAATCACAAAAATAAATTTAATAAATTATAACTATTATATAAAAATTAACGTTTGTTTTTACTGTAGTAATACCTACATTAACCGTTCCCTCACTATTCATCCTATTGCAATAAAACTTTGATTTTATATATTAAACTCCTCAGATTTTTTTTTTAAGAATACTAGCAATATGGGTACATTTCACATTACTAGCAATCTTGTTAACCCCTCCAACTAAGCTAAATATGCTTGTGTCTGGAGTGGGTTCACGTCAATAGTGTAATGGGTGGGGTTCGAACCTGCGACCTCTCGATCACAAGTCCGACACCTTATCCATTAGGCTATTGACGCTTCGAAACTGGGTAAGTAGCAAGTTAGGGTAGATGGGTATGCAGTACTTATTTGAATAATAAAACCAGTATGAAATAAATAAAAAAAATGTAATGTCATAATAAAACCAGACTGAAATAAGTTTTGTTTATTAAAATTTCATTTAGTGCTCGTTTAAATTCTGATGTACTGTCATATTTTTAATAACATTCGGTACTGTATTATATATACGTGGGGCCATACCAAAAAATCATTTTTTCATTAATGCTGTCTAGCTAACTTACTTCGCAGAAAATATAAGCGTAATTTATTTCATAACAATATATGTATCAAGTGTAACTTAATTTAAAAGAAAAAAAAAAATAAAAGAAATCTATAAATCTAATGTTATATTGCTTATTATAACATTTTACAAAAATTGGCCAAGTGCGAGTCAGACTGATGAAGGGTTCCGTAGTAACTATAATAATATAATATAATATGTATATTTACTTGACAAAAAACTAAAACTTACAAATTTCTTAAAACTAGCTTATTTACATTTTTTGCAACTACGCCAAATAACTTTGTTTTTCATAGTATTTGTATGAATTACAAAGTTATATTTGCGGTTTTAGAAAATATGCTGTATCTCAAAAACTGCTGACTCGATCTCTTTAAAACCAATTTTGATTGAAAGTTTACATTAAGATCTGTTCAGGACTGCAATAGGCCAGCCAACGGTAACTGGACGGTCTGAACCCGTCCACGATACGCGGAGCTATAAACGTTGCTTACAATAACAAGGTTACACAATAATCTACAGGCTCTCCGGCCGACAACAATCTATAGCCTCCGAGGCCCTACAAATAGTTACAAATAACACTCACCTGAGCTGTAGACGGCAACCTAGGATCTGTTTGATCACGTCCAAAGTGTTTGTATGTAATATGAGATGAGTAATTGAAACGTGTGATGTAAGTCAAGTGTGTTCTAGGACGTTCCCAAGGCGTCAATCTCCAGATGGCGCGGGTCCCACAGCATCACAGCCTAACTCGTTTCCACCAAGCGCGTGCCACGAGGTGACGCAATAAGGCGATATGTTCCGAGAAATATCCCTGGATTCTCGTCAATCCGGGAGTACAAAGTTCAATTGAACACTGTTCACAATCAATCTGCTAATATCTCGTGAGATCCAATTCAATTTCCAACAAATTCCGCGAGTCAGCCCAACCGACGACTACGGCGTATAATCCAACAATATCCCGGGGTTTTCGATAAACGGAGACTACAACTTCAAACAACAAATAATTCGCGCCCCAATTATCGGTCTCAACAGGCGAATCCAACGATATTTTACCAATTATATTTAACTCAACAGGGTCCCGACGACCGGCATTTTTTCCAACCAAGCAAAGTCTATCTGTCAAAGTCAAGTAATGTCAAAATCAAATTCTTTATGTCAAAAGGGTGCGTTCTGTTTCACGTCGGACCGAACAAGATCTATAGAAATATATATATATACAACGTGTAATTTAAAGGGTATATACATACCAAGTGCATGGCTTCTTTGGATGATAACAAACGATATGGCAAGGGTTTTGTAATCCTAAGTCTACATGTGTAGAACTTATTACAAATTCCAGTACACTGATACCAGAGACCGAATTTTTCAAATTAAGAAGAACGAAAAGAATCATCGTGTTATTGGCAAGTGACGTGGAAAGTTATTGACCCTCGTCTGTGACACGTTTGTTATGATTGGTATTCAAAAAATATGTGAAACCAATAATTTGGTATCAATTCTTTAAGTCAGTTATTTTGTGCTGAAACTGTGCATAGAGACTCCATACCAAAGGTTGTCTTCAGCCCTTTTGGTTAGATATGGGGTTTCCGTTACACGTTGTATATATATATTTATATTTTTCACTCCACTATTATAGAAGTTAGAGGGAGGGATACACATTTGACCACTTTGGAAGCTTATATCTTTTAAACGATTGACTTTATGAAAAAGTGGTTTCAGAAACCCCCATGTCATTTTTAAACACCTGTCTTATAGACAGGTCTTTAAAAATGACATGGGGGTTTGAAATGAAATGAATGACGGACGGACAAACAGATAGACAGACAGACGGACAGACATGACGAAACTATAAGGGTTCCGTTTTTTGCCATTCGGCAACTGAACTCTAAAAAAACGAGTAATTTCTTTAAATATATATTTTTAATTTTGGTACACTACACATATCACAGTATAGTAAGAAAAGAAAAAATGACAAAAAGATACTATACTTTGTAAGAAATAAAAAGACAATAAAACTTATTTCGAATTTTGAAAATACAATCGGGTTGGGATTGGGAGGTTTGTGGCATTAACTCATCATCTGTTTGTGATCCTTATCTTCCTTCTTCTTCTTCCGTGTCATCTAGACTTTTAAGTTTTTTAACAATATACTTTTTAACAATAATGTAACAGACTCTGTTACATGGTTCTGAGATCTCAACTACCGTTTAATAAATAGCAATAGGATAATCGCTAATTGCAAGACTCTTGCGAGACTCTCGTTTGGGCAACACTATATGGTTTATTGGATGTTGAAGTCCACTTGTCGAAAGACAGACTAAATCTTTCACCTGCACTTTTCAAATGTTTCAATTCTGCAGTTACTTGCTTTCTGATTTTTTCACTGTAATTCATGACACGTTTTTGAATGGTGACGGCTGACTTTGGTAAATCCGTGTATTTTGCAAAGACAAATTTTCTCGAATCATCTGAAGTTATGAATATACTGAATGGAAATCCATCTAATGCAATCATTCTTGCCAAAACATCATCGAGGCTATCGTCGGCACTTTTAGTAAAATAATCATTTAACTTTCGCTTGGCTGGCGGCGGTGCTGTGTTCAGATTATCAGAATCTAGACTTTTTGAAGCTGATATAAGCTTGATGTTATGTTTTGATGACAAATGTGTATGTAATCCCTTAGTCGATCCATCCAAAGTCTTGAGAATGGCTGAGCATCGGTTACATTTGGCACTATTCCTATCCTTCGCAACTAAAAAATAGCTCCACATTGACGTCGTATCACTGTGTTTTTTATGTTTAACAAAGTCTCCCGCCATTTGAAATACTTAATTTCAGATAATTGACTTTTAAATTTAAATGACGTAGGTCGTGGGTTTAAATTTAGAAAATATCTTTTAATGACCAAAGTTTTAAATATAATTAAGCATATCTTAAAACTGGAAACATATCTTACAACTATACAATAATATAGGTTATCCATCAGAATTCAGACAGGCTTTAATGTCCTCTCATAGGTATAATACAGGTTAATTAGGTAATTAACCTGTATTATAGATACATTGTAAGAATGATATTTTAAAAGAATAACTGTGGAGTTTCTTGCCGGATCTTCTCCATAGAAAACGACCAATTTCGAACCGTGCCCTGCGCCAAACTGCTGACGTTTTATAAGTGCCCATGTAGGCCTATGTGAAATAAAACATTTTGAGTTTGAAAAAATCACAAGAAACAGTAGTAGGTATCTCTACTACAAAGTAGAGATACCTACTACTGTTTCTTGTGATATTTTTTATTTTTGGCTCGCGTTTGAATTTTAAGAAAAAAATTAATTCATTTCAAATTAATTCAATTAAATAATTAAATTTCAATTTGAAATTAATTTTTAAACTGGCATGATTGCTCTATGTTATCTCTTAAAAAATATTCTTTTTAAGAGATAACATAGAGCAATCATGCCAGTAGCGTGCAACCAGCGCACCACGCACCATGAGACCATAAGTCTAGTTTAAGCATATACTAACGGGAACCCGTGTGAAATTAGTACTTCCCACAATATGATTATAAATTAAAGCCTGTCTGAATTCTGATGGATAACCTATATTAATATATAGTTGTAAGATATGTTTCCAGTTCTAAGATATGCTTAATTATATTTAAAACTTTGGTCTATACTGTCGTATAGACCAATTAATACAGCACAATGGAATTACAAATAAAAAATATCCGATAAGTTGGTCATCATGTATGTCATTGATATACACTATAAAAAGGAAAGGGCCAAGAATTGAACCTTGCGGAGCACTCATCTTGGCTAGGGATCCTGCAGATGTCGCTCCATTAACAATAACTTTTTGTTGCCTGTTTGATAAATATGAAAGAACAAGGTCAGCAGAACACGAATCCACGAACTCCGTAATGGTGTAATTTACAGATCAGTGTTTTGTGGTCAACGCAATCAAAAGCTTTGGAGAGGTCACAAAATATGCCAATTGCATCCTGAGATTTCTCCCAAGATTCCAGAATGTGACGGATGAGCGCTACTCCTGCGTCTGTTGTTGACCTACCTTTCGTGAAACCAAACTGCCGACTATGCAGAATTCCATTTGAGTTAAAATATGATAGCATCTGGTCCAGCATGATTTTTTCGTATATTTTGCTTAATGCTGGAAGCACATACATCGGTCTATAGTTAGAGGGATCACTCTTACAACCCGACTTAAAAATTAGTACTACTTTACTATGTTTCATTAAATCGGGAAAATTACCGCTGTCTATACATTAATTAAATGTGCCTGTTAGGATAGCAGCAATTGAGTCAATAATATTACCAAGAACCCTAACAGATGTACTCCATAAGTCATCAGTGTTTGTTATGTTAAGACTTTGGAATGCTTTTTAATTACATCAATAGAAATGGGCTTAAATGAAAATGTTGGTATATCCTTATTGAAGTTTTCCTTTAAAAAAGATTCTGCTGATAATGGCGAAGAATGTAGAGATTTAGTAACCTCTACTGGAATATTGGTAAAGTAATTTTCCAACTTCTCAGCCACTTTTGACTTATCTGAGATGACCTGATCATCGATGTTCAAAGTCAAATCATTCTAACCCTGTTGCTTTGTGTTTCCAGTTTCTTTGTTTATCACCTTCAACACAGTTTTTATTTTATTGTTAGAAATGTTAATTTGATTACTTTCTGATTTAGATTTAGCTTAGGGCGCATACTCTTTTAAATATCTTTGAGTAGTTTCTTACATAATTATGGAAGGCTTCATCGGAAGTCGGAATTTTTCATGGTATAAGTTGTATAAATTGTCTCAGCTTATTCTTATTCCAGCAGTGGCCCATTCATTAAATTTAGATTTATTACTCATTTGAAATTTTTTAACTCGACATGCCTTACTAAATTCGTGGCATGGTGAAGAAAAAATATCCTGTAATTTTCATTGGGGTCATGGGAGTCAAAATTGGCCATTGAAAGATTACTTAACATGTTATCATTAAAATCATTAATTTATTTTTAGTTAGTGGCCTAAACTTAATAGTCTTATTTAATTGCCGCTTTTTAACCAACTCAAAGGATACTAGTTGACCTGTATGGTCAGACCTAACTCCACTAATTTGAGACGAGTATTTTATGGCACAATTAGTATAAATATTATCTATGCATTGAGCTGATGTTGCTGTTATTCTTGTTGCTTCCTTGTATGTGCATTTTAAGTTAAACAATTAAGTAAGCTTGCAGTGTTCAGGTGAATTTACTAACAAATCAATATTTAGGCGACCACAAATGAAAACTAATTTATTATCTCTTATAAGCTTAGGTACTTAAAATTTCTCCCATTATCATTAAGAATGATGACAAGTTTGATGCTGGTGGTCTATAAACACAAGCAATCAACAGAGCAAGCGGTGATATATTTTTATTCCTTATATCTAAGAGAATTATTACGTAACATTAAAGTACCACCTCCTACTGAGGACCTGTTGTATGCACTAGTAACAGAAAAATATTAATTTCAAACAACATTCTATCTGGTTTTAGCCAGGTTTCACAAAAACATAAGATATCTATATCATATTTATCTATTAACATTTCCTCATCTAATATTTTGCCGGAGAAACGATTTATATTCTGATGATATAGTAAAATTTTGTTATTATAACTCTCCTTTGTCACATCTAAGGGTTTAAACAATTAATTTCAGTATTATTAGATACCCTAGATAATACTGAATAGTCACTTAACCTAGGATCAGTTAAATTGTCAATAACCCAGTGTAACTTGTAAGCTAACAAAGTAGCCAATGAACTTTCGTCGTAAATTCTAAAATGAATGTAAGGATTGCAATCGGTATGCCCAAAAACCTATTACACGATGTTTGATGCAATATTTTGCAATCGACCACGTTTGCTGAGCAAGCGATATAATGCGGCCGCACTAAGTTCGCCGCGAGCTTAGTGTATTTCGAACAGCAACCGGGTGCACTCATTTTCATCATTTAGCGATAATTTTAGCCCTTACGTTATTTTGTTAATTATACTTAGCAATAAACCCTTGAAGGTTATCAGTGTATTTAACTTAGTAGACACACACGATATCCATATTGAATGTTGGAGAAAAAGTTGCATCCACCAAGAATGCAACTTTTTCTCCAACATTCAATATGGATATCGTATGTGTTTTAAATTGGATTTCAAAATGAAAGCCAGATTTGCAATCACCACCCCCAAAAACCCATTACACGATACCCATATCGAATGTGTGAGAAAAAGTTGCATCCGCCATCTTGGATTATAAAATGAATGCCAGATTTGCAATCACCACCCCCAAAAACCCATTACACGATACCTATATCGAATGTTTGAGAAAAAGTTGCATCCGCCATCTTGGATTTTAAAATGAATGCCAGATTTGCAGTTACCACCCCCAAAAACCCATTACACGGTACCCATATCAAATGTTAGAGAAAAAGTTGCATCCGCCATCTTGGATTTTAAAATGAATGCCAGATTTGCAATCACCACCCCCAAAAACCCATTACACGATACCTATATCGAATGTTTGAGAAAAAGTTGCATCCGCCATCTTGGATTTTAAAATGAATGCCAGATTTGCAATCACCACCCCCAAAAACCCATTACACGGTACCCATATCAAATGTTTGAGAAAAAGTTGCATCCGCCATCTTGGATTTTAAAATGAATGCCAGATTTGCAATCACCACCCCCAAAAACCCATTACACGATACCTATATCGAATGTTTGAGAAAAAGTTGCATCCGCCATCTTGGATTTTAAAATGAATGCCAGTTTTGCAATTACCACCCCCAAAAACCCATTATACGATACCCATATCGAATGTTTGAGAAAAAGTTGCATCCGCCATCTTGGATTTTAAAATGAATGTCAGATTTGCAATCACCACCCCCAAAAACCCATTACACGGTACCCATATCGAATGTTTGAGAAAAAGTTGCATCCGCCATCTTGGATTTTAAAATGAATGCCAGATTTGCAATCACCACCCCCAAAAACCCATTACACGATACCTATATTGAATGTTTGAGAAAAAGTTGCATCCGCCATCTTGGATTTTAAAATGAATGCCAGATTTGCAATTACCACCCCCAAAAAACCCATTACACGATACCCATATCGAATGTTTGAAAAAAGTCTTCATCATCACTTTCACTTCCTCAAATGGTGCTTTTCGGGAGCAACTGCACAAGGTAATATTAGAAATACCCAAAACGCTATAGGTGTGCCTATAATATTTAAAGAGTTCCCTCGCTTTCTCCAGGATCCCATCATCAGATCCTGATTTCATAACAATGGAACCAACTAGAAAGTATACCCTTTCAAACGAAAAACAAATTCCAAATCGGTCCAGCCGTCTTCGAGTTTGAGGTTACATACATAAAAAAAGTTTAAGACGAACTGAGAACCTTCTCCTTTTTTTGAAGTCGGTTAAAAAGCAATAATAACATCACAAAATAGAAATACGTACTTTTTATGAGAATGGCGTTTTTTTCGAAAATTTGCGCCAACTTTCTTCTAATAATATTTTTGTTTACATTTTCCCATAATAAAACAAATATTGAAAAAAAAATGTTAAAGAAATATATATTGAACAATAAAAAGTAATTGTTGGGTATGCATAATAAATCGTACTCAAAAAACAAAAAATTAGACTTATGTTATTCAACGGATTGCTGCAATACATACGTACACAATAGATCGCGAATTATCGTTACCGGCGAAACGCTCCACGATGAGACGTGACCCCTCTCTGAGCTCCCGTGGACGACTGAATTTTCGACCGGTGTACGTTGCGTATGGTTCAAAATAGCGCGCAAATTAGAAGAAAAAATTAAAATTAAAACAACTAAGCGACATTTTTGAAATGTTAAAGCTGTAAATGATAGTATGATAATTAGAGAATAATATGAATTGAAGTTTATGAAAAAATTCAACAGTTTACTATCAAAATTCAGCGACGCACGAGCATGTTTTGTAAGGATTTTTGTCCAACTTTATGTATTTTTGTTTAATAAACTATAAAATATTTTTAAATTTTGCCAACTATGTTTGCTAACACATTTATTCTAGTGTTCATTACATATTTTTGTATGGTAATTAAAGTACTATTATAGGTTATATTTCTTTAGTAGTGAAGACCGTTTTGAGTTATTTTACTCGGCGCAGCCTTAATTTTTGGTGATAGACATACCTAAATTGACGGGTTTGTGCCAGAAGTATTTTTATGGTGGTATAGTTTTATGGGGGTATGGTGGGGAAGATTGTTATTTGGGTTGGTATCTGGAATGGAGACCACATACTAACAACAGTATGTGGTCTCCATTCCAGATACCAACGTTCACGCGGCTGATCTCCCAAGAGATATGTGGACGATCCTCCGGGTCGTCCGATATTTCACTTTCACGTATGTATTTGCACCTCCCACCCTATTTCTTCACCACTCATGGTTGACTGGTAGAGCCTACGGCATTAAGTCCACCTGTATAGCGATGTGCATGAAGTGTAAATAAATATGTTTGAGATGTATGTATGTGGTTGAGACTGGGGCTGAGGCTAAGGGCACAAGATCACCTGACATTGAAGGACAATGTTGAAGACTGGACACAAAACGGTTGAATATGATGATCGTGATGGTGATTTTGTAATGGTTGGGATATGGGATTCTTTTGAATATCTAAGATTTTATAAATTAAATCAATCGAAGGGTTGGTTGAGTTTGTATAATATAATCATAAATTACTTTCTATATCCTACAAGGTGCCATCGTAAGGTGCTATCAACGATAAAACTCCTTTGACTATGATTATAGTCTCGATATATGAAAAACTAGTACTCACCCGGGGCTTCGCTCCCGTGGATTCTATCATGGTAAAAACATAGCTCTCCTTTTTTGCAGTCGCGTAAAAAGTAGCCTATAACCTTCCTCAAGCTTCAAGCTACTACCATACCAAATTGCATCCAAATCCACCCAGTACTTTCGAAGATTAGCGCGTTCAAGCAAACAAACAAACTTTTCCGCTTTATAATATTAGTATAGATTATGTAGCTTTAATACGTACGTTTAGATATCTAGCCTTCCATGAACTGCCTGTTTGTTTTATTAGCTGTAAATATAATTTTAAAACTTAATTTTGAATAATAATAATTTGTATATATTCATCTTCTTAAATATTTGAATGCCATTGTATGAATGAAGCAAAGATACTACTTGTAGTAAGTAGTATTTTTAACAACTTGCATGCTTTTCGTTTGTATTTGAACAAATAAAATGATTTTATCTTTATAATCTAGACCAGCTGTTTGCCCTACCCTACTACTACCCCTACTGTTTGTCCTTGACCTTTTTGTTTTTCACGTGACATATTGACAGTGGCTGCGATTGCTTGAATGAATTCTCAAAACCAACCGCATTCCTTGTCAGCTTTTAATTTGAGTCACGTCAATAATTACTTATCAAAACCAAGTGGTACGAAACCGTACTGTGCGTAGGGCTAAGGAATGGAATTCTCTGCCAGAGTCTGTGTTTCCTGATAGCTATAACCTGAGGATCAACAGTGAATAAGTTACTTTTAGGTAAGCGTGCTTCATCTTAGATCACATCATCACTTACCATCAGGTGAGATGGTGGACAAACACGAGCCTATTATGAATAACAAAAAAAAATGGCCAAGTGCTAGTTAGAGTCGCCCATGAAGGGGTCCGTAGTAACTACTCCAAATAACTTTATTTTTGATAGTGTTTGTATGAATTGCAAAGTTATATTTGCGGTTTTAGAAAATATGCTGTATCTAAAAAACTACCGACTGGATCTCGTTCAAACTAATTTTGGTTGAAAGTTTACATTAAGATCTACAGCATATATATACTTTTTTAATTTTTCACTCCGTTATTATAGAAGTTAGAGGGGGGACACACATTTTACCAATTTGGAAGCGTATATCTTTTAAACCATTAACTTTATGAAAAAGTAGTTTTAGAAACCTCAATGTCATTTTTAAAGACCTGTCTATAGGTATCACGCACAGGTTTCATGAAAAATAAATTCAGTTTCAGTTCCATGGAGCCTTTATTTTAAATATTTTTTTAATATTTTTCTTAAAATCGGAAAGCGGATCATAGAATACACCTACCTACCAAGTTTCACATGTATAGTCCTAATAGTTTCGGAATAAAATGGCTGTGACATACGGACGGACGGACAGACAGACAGACATGACGAAACTATAAGGGTTCCGTTTTTTGCCATTCGGCTACGGAACTTTAAAAACAGCTAGGTAACTAAACAAAATAAAACACAGAAGTAAATACGAACAATTTATTAATAAACAAATGTTAATATTATGCTTGTAGAAGGACGCATAGCGCCGTTGTTAGCACCCACGACGAGGTGTATGATGGAGTGCCGCCCTGATGCAACTCAGCCAGGCTCTCACCTGATGGAGAAATTGAAGAAGTTTGTGAGAATGTACACACACACAGTACCTACTATATACATAACAATTGAGAGGTCGCAAGTTTCAACCCCAACCATTACACCATTGCCGTGAACAAGCATATTTAGTTAAGTTGGAGGGGTTAATGGGATTGCTAGTAATGTGAATTTAAACCCACAATGCTAGTAATAAAAAAAAAACATATATTTATAAACTTTTCTTAATTTATGTTTAAAACCCAAACTTTGTTATTAGGTTCTATAATAAACAACGTACAATTAGAAATAATTATTGGTCACGAAAAAACAGTAGAACGCTGACTCCTAAGTCACAGGTTTACCCTAGTTTAGGATTCCAATGTTTTTGCGGGAATGTTCTAAAGCCTGCAATACATGTTGGCCGAGCGTTGTCGAGTGAAGGCCAATACCAACATGTAGACAGTACATTTGCCTTGTCTTGCTATCGCTCGGTGTCACTTGCCTTCACTCGGCCAACTAGTGTTGCCCAAACGAGAGTCTCGCAAGAGTCTTGCAATTAGCGATTATCCTATTGCTATTTATTAAACGGTAGTTGAGATCTCAGAACAATGTAACAGAGTCTGTTATATGATTATGATCTGAATTGATACCAAATTATTGATTTCATATATTTCTTGAATACCAATCATAACAAACGTGTCACAGCAGTACGAGGGTCAATAACTTTCCACGTCACTTGCCAATGACACGATAATTGATTTCGTTCTTCTTAATTTGAAAAATTCGGTCTCTGGTATCAGTGTATTGGAATTTGTAATAACTTCTACACACGTAGACTTAGGATTACAAAACCCTTGCCATATCGTTTGTTATCATCCAAAGAAGCCTTGCACTTGGTATGTATATACCCTTTAAATTACACGTTGTATATGTATATCCCGTTCCCTTCTAAATGTTAAGAATATGTTTAAAACACTAATCTATACATATAATTTTTTATTTCACTCTTTTTAGTTGGTCTATTTTTAATTTACCTAGTTACAAGAGCCTAAATGTCAACTACTTATAACGTTTTACAAAATATCGCTTTTCCCAATGCTGGGCCGTTAATTGTTGAGGAGTTCTCCTGGTACTTCACCATCAGCTCTACATCACCATATGCTACCTTACCTTATAAGCTACCTTAATAAATATAATATTCTTTCTAGTTCTCAATATGGTTTTAGACAAGGGCTCTCGACACAGGATGCTGTTATTGCGTTGACTACTGAAATCGTTCGAAAAGTAGATAAAGGGTATAAATGCATAACAGTATTCCTGGACCTTAAAAAGGCGTTTGACACCGTTCCTGTTCCCATCCTTGTGCAGAGGCTTGAAACAATAGGAATAAGAGGTACAGCTCTTTCCCTCTTCGATAGCTATCTTCAGGGAAGGAAGCAACAAGTTAAGATAGAAAACTCGTACAGTGAAGAAGAAAACGTTGTTTTTGGCATCCCGCAAGGGAGCGTGCTCGGCCCAACGCTATTTCTGGTGTACATAAATGACCTATGTAACCTCAGGGATAGCGGTGGGAAGATCTTCTCCTATGCGGATGATACAGCCATTGTCTTTTCTGGTCAAACATGGGAGATTGTGCACCAAAAAACTGAATGCGGCCTAACTACTATTGGAAACTGGTTAAAAGCGAACCTTCTAACCTTAAACATCGCTAAAACTAACTACATCTGCTTTTCCCCAAGTGCTAAATCTAAACCAGGTCCAGGCTTTAATATAACAATCCGCGACAATGTGATGAGTACAGACCTAAATCGAAATTGTCAAAACGTACAACGAGTCACCTCTACTAGATACTTAGGCATTATAATTGATGAGTGTTTATCGTGGCAGGCACAGATTGATGCTAATATCTCTCGTGTAAGAAAACTGATATGGATCTTTAAAACTCTACGCTATGTAATGCCTCAGAACTTGCTTAGTAAAATTTATATTGCGCTGGCACAATCTGTTACAACATACTGCATTCCGGTCTGGGGAGGAGCCGCCAAAACTAAGTTACTTGAACTCGAAAGAGCTCAGCGGTCACTTTTAAAGGTCATGTATTTTAAACTATACAGATATCCGACAAATACACTATATAGTTCGTGTGGTTTGCTAACAGTAAGGCAGCTATATCTTTTAAACATGACTTTATACCTGCATAAATCTACCCCATGTAACCTAGGAGACCAGAATAAAAGACGCAATGATATGGTGGTGCACACATCGCGTGTTCAAACAGTCTTTGCAAAGCGTCAGTATATTGCTCAATCAGCCTATGTCTACAATAAATTAAAATCGAAATTAAAATTCCATCCAGAGGCTCAACATAAATACAAAAAGATAATAAGTGATTGGCTAAAAACATTGACATACGAGGAAACTGAACAAATACTGATCAGACTTTGCTAATACATAATATACATAAACATATACAGAAATTATGAATACACAAATATACAATCCCACTCAAACACATAAATTCACGACCAATACACACACACACACAAACACACTCAAACACACATACAGACACACGCACACAATTGAGCTGCTATCCTAATAGTATCATTTAAGTTATATGTAAATATCATAATTTTTAATTGTTTCTTAATTGCAACTGTTTTCATTTATTTTTAACTTCTATTTTTGTTTATTAGTCTCCATTATGTGAATGTAAAAGGGAAGTAGCGAGTCGGCCCCAACACAAGTATTGTTAATTACTTAATGGGGCAGCCTCATAAAACAATGATGTAAAGATTTTGGAACAATAAACAATTTATTTATTTATTATTATTATTTATATGCATTGTGACGAGCATAAAGTGCTTAACATCCATATTCAAGTAATCGAATCGCAATCCACTCAATACTTATTATTGAGTAGTTTCGGCGGCCATCTGTGGTCTTCATCTTCAGTTCCACTTCCTCAAATGGTACTTTTTGAGAGCAACTGCACAAGTTACTATAATAAATACCCAAAACGTCATAGGTATGCCTATAATATTTGAAGAGTTCCCCCGATTTCTCCAGGATCCCATCATCAGATCCTGACGTTTATGAAAATGGGACCAATTTCGAAGTATACTCTTTCAATCAAAAAAAGAATTTTCCAAATCGGTTCAGCCGTCTACGAGTAATCGATGACCATACATAAAAAAAAAATATATAAAAAATATACGCGTCGAATTGATAACCTCTCTTTTTGTCGTCGGTTGATAAAATTGAAGTGTATGTATGTCTGTGCTTCAAAATAACTGTGTTTTTTCAAGTGATTATTGTCATTTAATCGATACTAAAACACAAAACTTTTGTCAGCCTGTCTCTCTGTTTGTCCGAGCTTATCTCTGGAATACTGAACCGATTGTAAGGGACCGTTTATAGGAAGATAGAGGAGTTTACAAGTTTGCTTAAAGATTACGACCGTCTTGTATACATGTCAATATCATAGAAGCATCAAAGTGATATGTAGTAACCATGGCAACGCCTCAGTTTTATTGAGAGTTAAGTAAGAAGTATAGCACATATCACAAACTCCTTGCTTCGTTTATGTACTCATAACAATACTCATAAAAGGGTTCTTTATACATATTTTCCTAACTAAGAACATGGTCGGATTTTTATATGAAAAAACCTGTTAACCTCCATCAAATAACATGGATAATTATTAGGTGCCTTAATATAGCAATAGCATAAATTGATACAATTATTAAGATTCAGTATGGAAATACCATTGGTATGAAAACATGCATGACAATTTCCCTACCGTATCTGAATTCGAAACGATCATACTGAATGTTAATATAATGATTTCAATTTATGTTATTGCTATTTGGCATTTATTCATTAATATTGATACAAGAAGCGACACTGAATTACACACCGATTGTTAATTATACCTAATCCTACCGATACGTGACGTTTTTATGATTTAATAGTCAAAAGCTTGTATATAAATGATCAATTCATAGGTGGTATATACAGCGTTATCATGAAGGCCTTAGCTAAATAATCTGTATCAGAATTAATAACAGAACACATTGGTGATTTTTTTTCCGTAATAATTTCCTGATTGCGTTATGGAAAAATGATATATTAAGTAGTAAAGTGAATGACTTTAGCTTCATACTATTTAAAGCGTACATACACTACGAAGGGGCTAACGCGCGTAAGTACTTAGCTAATGCCGCGCGTGTAATCCATAAAATCTACTCTTTTGAAGGATAACAGGACGTCTCTCATTATCTCCTTATCTATAAATGAATAACAAATAATAATAAAATTATCAATTACAATATTCTCTTCTGAAGTATTGAGGTAATATGTACTACGTACTAGAGAAGTCATCACACATCACTACTGCGTTCCGTTCAAGTGCGGTCTATTGACTTCACTTCACTTAGACGCTTGTCAAATCTTGAGCGCATAAGTCATTATTTGTTTTAAAGGAAAAAAACGTAAAAACGCATTAAATATGACGACGTGTGTTTTACAATATTGCACTAATAGTTCAATTAATACGGCGAAGTGCAAAGGAATAACTTTTCATCGGAGAGTAACTAGATAGCGTAGGTAGAATAAGCCGAAAATTCTTTTTATAGCGGAAAATAATAATCTAACATATATTTAGAAAAAAACTGGCTGTGGTTATTCAACGAAAAAAGATAAACATTGAAACATTAAAATACAATTGCATATTGTAAGACATAACTTGTTACATTTTGTTTTTTAAGGTTTCCACAGGTATGGGCCTTAAAGATAGAGAAAATGGGATAAAATTTGTCCAAAACAACAGTATTGAAGAGACCTGGTTACCATCCAGTCTTATCTTACTTATAATGCTCATTGCATTTTCGCGTGTTTCATTATATAAATATACAAAAACAAAAGTTTGTTTTATTTTAAGTACTTTTAGGTTAAATTCAATTATTCAATTAAAAGAGTGCGAATGAAGATTGCTAGGTATAAAGCTATGTCACTTCTGTAGTCAGTCAGCAGTTTTAATCTATATAAGTGACATGTTATAGCAGAACGTTGAGGAAAATGCGTAAGCACCATGTAAATCACGGCGCTTCCAACCTGTACGGTGGTTACCTTACACCTTGTTTGTTAATGTTAAAATGTTATGAGTACCGCGCCGCGACCCAGGTTAGGGAATTTGATTAGTAAAACGATGTTTACTGTTACACGGATTTATTGGTACTAAAGTAATTAATTTACAAATGGAACGCGATGCACCGCATCGTGAGTGCAAGCGTCAGCATTATTACTAAACAATACAAAATGTACGGGTTTGCTCGTACATACTCCCTACAGGAGAAATTAACAAGATACAAAATAAATGTTATCAGATCAATGATCAAAATATTTGAAAACAAAGTTTCAAGAAAAATAGAACAATAATAAATGTTATACAAAAATAATGTTGATACCATATAATGCTAAAAGGACTTAATTAATTATAAAGTAAGTACTGTCTCTGAACGCATCATTAAACTTAACGAACGCAAATAGGTGACGTAGCTTTATTCACTCGCGCACTATTGAGATTAGAAACACTACTCTGATTGTTGTCATTTAACTCACTAACACTGTGGTAAAACACTCGGTCACCGAGAATCACGCACGGGTTGTCATTGTTGTTGCAAGGAGGTGCGGGCGCACCCCGTGCTTGCGCTGGTGTGGGCGCGGCTGGCACGCTCCAGGCGCGCACGCGACGCCACACGTACACCAGTCCCGCTATTCCCACGATGCCGACGAACACGTATATCAGCGTGTAGTGGTGTATATCATGAACAGAAATTCCTTCGGCTATAGCAGCATTATCTTTCAAGATCTTAATTTGCTGGCCAATTTCTGCTAAATCCATTTGATTCTGGTCAGTTTTTGAATCATTCATGGATATCAGATGCGGGATCGTAATGTTGATAATATGATTTATCGGCGGTATCAGTGGAGTGTAAACATCAGGTTTAATGTTCAGTTGGCTAGACTGTTGTCTATGTGCAATCAAAGTAAATGCTTGCGTTTTAATAATACACCCATTGTCTATAGCAACAAGACCCGCTCCGGTCAGCTGATGACTGGCCACTTGATCCTCGCACATTATACGTAAAGAGCATTGATCGCAACAAAAATAAATGTAGTTGTTAATTGAGTTACTTTCAAACCAGCTGTTTTTGCAAGGAGAGATCCTTGTCTCACACTCAAACTCTTTAGTCTGACAGAAATCTTTATCTCCATTTAGATGATAAATAGGTCTCTGAATATGACACAGATATGCATCTGATATAAGACATGATGTTAATGTTTTCTCGGTCATAGTTAAGTAGGTATCCTTTTTCAAGTTTATGGCTACATAATCTGATATTGGTTGGATGCTAACCATGTCAGTTCCTTTGACTTGAGGTATGGAAAATGTTTTGTATATCTCAAAAGTTTCTCTACTGATAAGAGGAAGTCTGATTTCAAAGATGAGGTATTCTTCCAGCATCCTGGCCTTTACTTTAAGAAGCTTATATATTTTCCTTAAATCCATTTGCACATTGTCTACAGGCAATGTCTCGTCCTTTGGGAGCTGACTAGCGATGGCACTCAGTTGATCTTGCAATTGAACGGGAGTTAAAAGGTGTGGATTAAACTGACCGTGATAGATGTCAGTGATAGTGTCCAGCAAGGTGCTTTGTAATGATTTCAAGTTATGTAGCATGTTACTCCCTATAATAGCTCCGACAGTCAGCTCGTTTACAATAGACATGTTTTGTGTTTCAGATTGAAGTTGGTTTAGCGCCTTTTCGATGCTAAATATATGTTGGGAAACCATTTTATGTTGTCTGTTCATGGTTTGCTCTGTTCGTTTGAGAAGATTATATTCAACCTCTATGATCGATGTTTGGTTTTTCCAGTAAGAGGCAATATGACGTTGGTTGTCGCGTAGTAACGTTATGTCCTTGCGGTATTGTTCGGCGAATCTCGCATCTAATACCCCGAAGAGGCTATTCGCAAGATATCCGACACCGTCGATAAGACCGCGCCGCTGTCTAGCGCGCTGCTCGTTCGAGTGCTGACCGAGCAATATCTGGTTATAGTACTCAAGTTCACCGAAGCCTTGAACCAGCTGTAATAATATGATATCACAGTTCATAATATTACGTATTGTTTTGCATGATTGTTCTAGGGACTTCGTGTATTTGTTGAGAGCTTTTATGCCTTCCCAATATGGTTGCATATCGTAGTAGATGATAAGCTTCCACTCGTCCCGTATAATTTGCATGTTAGATAATTTATCAAAATAAAGGCTCTGATTAGGTCTAAATCTTGTTGATTGGAAATCGCAGTGTCCTCCTGTTACGATTGTCATGAAAAATAATAAAGACGTAAACAATGTAGTAACGCTAACTCTCTTCGATTTCCTTTGAAGCTTTGTTTCTTTGCTGTTTGTTTTTAACTCTTTTATGCCACGCCCCTTGTTGGCTTTAAGGAGTAGGTGCCCAGTAAAATCTGTTCCAGTGTGTTCAAACGGACGAGAGGGATTGCTCCTCGCTGCAGGTAAGTCACCCATGATTTGGTTATGCTTGTTAGGACTTAGCTTTTTACATTTAACGCATAGACGTGTTTGCTTTTTCGTTGCATCATTTCCGCCTACAATCCAATACCTTTGTCGGATGAATCCCGAGGTACAGCGAGCTCCGCCATGGAAAGTAAGCTTGTGTGCATGTTCTATAAGAAGCTCTGTTAAACGTCCTCGTTGTGGAATAATTAAAGGATGTTGCATGTCTGCATGAATATGAGCATGTCTTAACCTTCCCCCGACACGAAGAAGCCCACAGTCATCCAAAAATGGATTTAGATTTAGTATTCTACTTTTATTGCTAAGCTTTCCTTTCTCTCTTAAGCTTTTAATTTCTTCTGCAAACTCTTGCTGTTGTACTTGCTTTATGATCTTCATTTTGGCTTTACTTATCTCTTCTATCGTAAGATAGGAAGTCTGCGCATTGTTTTGCTTACTTGTTAAAAATCTAAAATGTGTACATCTTTGGTAAAACAACTGTGATGTTTCAACAAGTTCATGATTATTCTGTCGTCTTCTGTTTGTTTTATGACAGTGTTAACTTGCTTCTGGGCCTTGGTTTCCAATGTCGTTGTGTAATTTATTTCTTTACTTCCTTCATCGGCTTTAATTGTTTGTAGCCAAGTTGGCCCTTGCCACCACAATGGATGTTGAATCAATTGCGACATCGATAAGCCTCTACTTGCGCAGTCTGCTGGATTTTCGGCAGACTTGACATATCGCCAGCAGGAAGAAGGCATGATTTCCGTTATGAATCGGGTTCTGTTGGCAACAAAAGTTTGCCAACGGCCTGGATCTCCTTGCAGCCACCCCAGTACTGCTGTGGAGTCAATCCAGCCATAAATATCAATCTTGTAGTCAGTTAAAGAAGCCTTGACCTTAGTCATGAGTTTAGCTAATAAATGAGCGCCGCAAAGCTCCAATCGTGGCAACGATATGTTTTTGTTAGCCGGGATTATTTTTGATTTTCCGGCCACCAATATGATGCTTGTTTGTTCGTTATAAACTTTACAGTAAATAACGCAGGCGTATGCCTTTGTTGACGAGTCGCAGAAACCATGTAACTCGACTCTTTGGTCGGGTTTTGTGCCCAACCATCTTGGTATTTGAACCTGACTTATTTGCTCGATGTCCGCCTTAAGTTTATTCCATTCTTCAAAAATATCTTCAGGTATCTGCTCATCCCACTGAATTTGTGAAGTCCAAATTCGTTGAAATATAATTTTAAGGTTTGTTGTTGTAGGTGTGAGCCACCCCAAGGGGTCAAAGAACTTGGAGATATCGGATAACACGGATCGTTTTGTAGCTTTGTTGACAGTTGAGTTAATTTTTGGCTCGAACGTAAAATTATCCTTGACGGGGTTCCAGCGAAGTCCTAATGTTTTGGTAGACTCCGGCTGTCGAAAGCTTTTGCTTTGTTGTTGGCATGGGACTTCATCGTGCAGTAAATGCGGATCATTAGAAGCCCATTTTCTTAGATTGAATCCCCCGCGTTTCAGGAGTTCAATTAATTCTTGTTGAAGTTGGCGTGCCGCTGATACGCTGTGAGTACCATGGAGAAGGTCATCCATGTAGAATGACTCCTCAAGGACTTTAGATGCTTCTTGGTATTCTAAGCGTTCGTCATCCGCCAGCTGTTTCAGCGTCTTCATTGCGAGGAAAGGAGCCGCTTTAGTCCCGTATGTGACAGTGGTCAGCTGATATTCTTGTAGTTTATCTCTGGGACTATCTCTCCATACGATTTTTTGCAGACTCTGATCTTCATTATGGACCAAAATTTGACGGAACATCTTTTCGATGTCTGCAGTGAAGGCAAATTGATACTGCCTCCACTTAAGTATCAATGACTGAAGGTCCAGTTGCAGATTTGGGCCCTTGTGCATCAGATCATTTAAACTTTGGCCACTTGATGTTTTCGATGAGGCGTTAAAAACGACTCGAAGTGAAGTAGTTGTCGAATCGTCACGTAGTATACAATGATGGGGCAGGAAACACTCGAGTTTCGAGTTACAAATAGCTGGTTTCATATGTCCTAACGCTAGGTACTCGTGTATGAATGTTTTATATTCTTTTGCGATGTTTTCATTTTTAATTAGTTTACGTTCTAAATGAATAAATTGTGCTATGGCCTTTGATTTCGAGTAGCCCAATTGTTCCTGTAAATTTGTTTTCAGAGGGAGCCTTACTACATATCTTCCATCTAGCAATCGGTTTGTTGTTGAGCTGTAAAATTGTATACACTCTTGATCATCTGATGAAAGCGCAGTGGACTCTGCAATTTCCTCCGTTTCCCAAAATTTTTGTAACTGGTCAACATCAAACTGTACGACATTGCATTGCAGTGTGTTTACGTTGCCGCACAGGATCCACCCAAGCCGAGTCTGTTGAGCAATGGGTGTTGTTTGTTCAAGTCTGCAGATTCCCTCCATAATTATGTTGGAATATATGTCGGCGCCAAATAAAATATCTACCGGACGACTGACGTAAAAGTCGGGATCTGCAAGTTCTATGTTCTCTAAGTACGACCAAGTGGGCTTTGCAAAGGTATAAGTTGGCAGATTTTTTGTTAAGCTATTCATGATGAAAACGTCAGTATTAAAGGAATAAGACTCTCTTCTTGATGAGCAGTTTATGTTGATAACTCCTTTGCAGGCATTATCCCTGGCTCCTATACCGGTTATTACGCCCTTGCATCGTTGACGGGGAAGTCTCAATAGTTGCGCCGCATTTTCGGTGATGAGTGAAGTTTGGGAGCCCTGATCAATCAAAGCTCGCATGTTAAGATAAGATCCATCATATTTTTGGACCTTAATCACGGCTGTGGACAATAATGTTTCCGGTACATCACATTGTTGAGCCACGTGAGTCCTAAGTTGCTGATTTTGCTCAGGCGAAGTACGGGCATTTTCTGCTTTAGGTATTGCTTGGTTAGGTGATGTGTTTGCGGATTGCGCAAACGCATCGTGAAGTATCGTATTATGACTTCCGTCGCACTCATGGCACCGTTTTGTTGAAATGCATTCCTTGCCTTTATGGCTAAAAAGACAATTTTCGCATAGCTTGTTGTCAACGACAAATTGTTTTTTGTCGATTGGGGACAATCCAATATATTGTTCACAATGGAATAATCCATGACCATTTTTGCATAATGGGCAAGTTCGTTTGTTAGGAAATTTTCCGTTCGATTTCGATACGTTTTTGTTGCTCGAATAAGATTGTTTCCAATTACGATTGATATTTTTGTTATTAAGATTGTTATCCTTAGATGATTTTGCATTGGAATTTGGAGATTTCTGATCTTGTTTACGCCGCGCTGACTCCATACTCGTAAACTTGGCTTCCAAGAAGTTCAAAAGGTCCGATAAAATGGGCAGTTCACGAGGTTGCTTAAGAGACGCGATGTATTCGGAATGTGTGTTAGCATCTAATTTGTTCGACATCAAATAGCAAATTACGGGGTCCCATGTGCTTACGTCTGCTCCCATGTTCTTTATAGCGTTAACACATTCGATGGTTGTATCGTGGATGCGTTTTACATAGTGGACTGAAGGTTGTTGCATGACCGGAAGATTGGTTAGAGTATTCATGTGTGAGGTGAATATAAGCAGTTTGTTATTGTACCTATGGTTAAGGATTTCCCAACATGTTGAATAGTTTTCAGAGCTAATCGGAAGATGATGTATTAAACCCTCGGCTTCTCCTTTCAGTTTAGCTTTAAGGAACTGCATCTTTTGAGCTGGAGAGAGCGACGGATTGTTGTGGATGGCCTCCGTGAATAAGTCTTTAAAGGATACCCAGTATTGATAATGGCCATTAAACGTAGGCACTTCCATCTTCGGTGTAGAATGTTCTCGGTGTGATACAGACCACAATTTGCTGTTCAGAGACTTCTTCATATTGTTGTACGTAATTTCATATGAGGTAAACTTGTCCTCATACGAATCATCTTGCCCGTCGAGTTCCCCTTCTAACTCCCAGTGAAGCATGTCAATGGCCGACCACCTTGTTTCCAATGTTTTTAACGTATCTTGAAACTCCCATTTCTCAGTTATAGCATCGACTTTGATGTTCGCCACCGTTCGGTGGAAAGCCTTAAAGTTGATAGTCTGCTTCTTCAGTAATTCATCTAACTTGCTGTTGGTGCCCTGAGACTTGAATTTCGGCGTTTCAAGAAAAATCGTAGCTTCGCTCTCCTCGGATTCCTGTTCTTAAGGGTCCCGTCCACGTCAGCCCTGGATGTACCAGCTAACGGTGTTGCGGGTCTTAAAATAGACGGAGGTCCTGCACTTTTAATAGTTTCACGCGTCGAAAGATAGAAAGCATGAGTTTGTTGATAGTGATTCAATGCAAAATACTCCATCGATTTGTTGCTAAATGGGTTCAACTGATCATGATTAGATTGAAACTCCTGCCAGTAGGAGTCTAAAGTTTCCAATCTACGTTTGATGTAGTCAGGAGTTTTGCGTTCCTGACCATCCTTCTTAAAGTTTGATAATAGTTGGTTCATGGCCACCATGATTTGGTTCTGGTTGGCCAGCAGATCCTCCATTGTGTGACTCATATTGTCAGGTCAAGCAAAAAAAGGAAAGATCTTACTTTGATTCTGCTGTCTGGTGGGTATGTTGATTGCGCTCAAGACTGCTGTTTACTCCCTGAACTGCAACTCCACCGCTGTTGCTGCTATGGAACCACTCACACGAACTGACACAAATTGCCACTGATTGCTCGCGTTAATGATTCTCTCTCGATCTCGAAGGACCATAAAGATGTACGGTGGTTACCTTACACCTTGTTTGTTAATGTTAAAATGTTATGAGTACCGCGCCGCGACCCAGGTTAGGGAATTTGATTAGTAAAACGATGTTTACTGTTACACGGATTTATTGGTACTAAAGTAATTAATTTACAAATGGAACGCGATGCACCGCATCGTGAGTGCAAGCGTCAGCATTATTACTAAACAATACAAAATGTACGGGTTTGCTCGTACACAACCTTTTGGTCGCGAGAAAACTAACCTTAGAAGTACCTTAGCGCTGCGTGTTTTTATTGTTTTGTTATACGATTAATTATTGTTTCAGCGCTGCAGCGAACTTAAGTTTAAACTCTTGCCAAAATGGAACATATCCTTTGCTTAGGATAGCTCCTCTAATACGTAGTACATAAATTACCACAATTTTCTGAAGAGGTTCTGATAAAATAGCTAAGGCTTTCAGAATAATGCTGTATATGGGTCAAATATGCTTGTTTACCTTTGATAACATGCAATATGACATGCGCAGGCGGCGGTGAAGGCGGAGGTGCGCGTGCGATGGCACACGTGTAACGCCCCGCGTCGTCGCTGCGCACTCTCGCTACCCGCAGAATCGAGTTTGCGCCATTTGCGCCAAACTCTGTTCGTACACTGTGAAATAGAAATTGTTTTTAGAATAAGTGAACTAGATTATTGCACTTAAGATGATAAAAGGTTTTTTTATTATTTTTCACTTCTTTTTTAAAAATGCCTCATCTAGTTAAACTAAATTTAACACGCAACAAAACATGCGAGCTTGCGCCATTTGCGCCAAACTCTGTTCGTACACTGTGAAATAGAATTTGTTTTTAGAATAAGTGAACTAGATTATTGCACTTCTTTTTTAAAAATGCCTCATCTAGCTAAACTAAATTTAACACGCAACAAAACATGACGAGTAAAAGTATTTTTATAACCAATTTACAAAATAAATATTTCATTTCATTTATGTTTTGATGACCGTACGCAATAATGTACGTTTATTGTATGAGACTTACAAACTTACATCTTATTATTTTAACATCACACACAATGCTCTAAATGTATAATACTTCGGGGTTGTAGGCGTCAAAACTGTTGCCTACACCCCCAGATATTCGTCTAGCACAGTTAGCAGTTCTACATACCTGATCCCTCCTCTTGTGGTATCATCATTTAGAAGGTCATCCTTCCGATACCAAAGCAAGGAGGGGCCCCCTTCCATCTTCAGGCCGTTGACCTCGCACCGCAGCGCGACGGTACTGCCAAGCTCACATACTTGCTCTGACACCGCTGCGCCGGCGCCGTCCACTATGCGGACTGACACTTCTGTGAAAAAGTTTAAAAGTCAAGGATATTTATGATTGGTTAATAACCTAATGGCTAAGGTAAAGTCGCGAGTTCGAACCCCACCCATTACACTATTGCTGTGGACCCACTCCAGACAGAAGCATTTTTAGCTTAGTTGGAGGGGTTAACAAGATTGCTCGTAATGTGAATTCTACCCAAAATGCTAGTTTTTTTATTTAAAAAATTATAATTACTTGTTACGTAGAAATTTTTTTTTCTTTGCCGAATAATGTTCGCTGATGAAAACAATCCTCTCTCATTTTAATTTCGTGATTAAAATGTTCATGGACGTCCTTCATCCAGTGGCATGGAGGGGTCTGTTTGACTCATACTGACTAGTAGTAGTAATAATTACGTGGATTCAACTGTATCTATATCTAAATGTATATAACTCAAAGGTGACTGACTGACTGGCATACTGATAGATCTATCAACGCACAGCCCAAACCACTGGACGGATTGAGCTGAAATTTGGCATGGGGGTTCCTTTTAGTACGTAAATACTTGCTAAGACGGGATTTCGCGAAATTCTCACGGGATCGGGATTTACGCGGGAAAAACTACCCACGCGAACGAAGTCGCGAGCCACTGCTAGTATGTATATAAAAGCGAAAAACCACTCACTGATTAATCACGAAATCTAAGAAACTACAAGTAGTAGGCCTCTCAAATTTTGCATGGGGGTTGCTTTTAGTACGTAGATAATCGCTAAGACGGGATTTTGCGAAATTTCACGAGATCGGGATTTACACGGGAAAAGCTTCCCAGGCGAGTTGTGTTCCAAGTTGCGAGCAACTGCTAGTTTAATATACAGCACTTCAGTCAAAAGTAAATGGGACAGACATTTTCCAGTTCGCAATGAAATACCCATATATACTATGTACTATATAAAGCAACGGTTTCACTTACTCTATTGCTTTTTATTAGAGGATAGCTCGATATCAATTGAGAAGATTTACGGAATACTACGCGCATTGACGGCCACAGATCTATTAATGCCAGTCGAACCTAACAGTTGAACCGCTAAAAATAAACGATGCAATTCATTATTGAAGTGGAGGGTACTTCAGTAATAAATAGTATCGTTTATAGCACCACCATTTCTGTATGCGCTTTTACCTCTATATAGTTTTTTTTTGTATATTCTGGGTTAAGATAGAATATTAACATACGATAAGTGCTCCTGACAAATGAGTCATAATAACTTAATAAAAAAAAAACGGGTTGCACTCCGGGAGTGCCGGCAGAAGTGAAAACTTGAATATTAACGTTGTGCATTTTTGATATTTTGGAATGGTTAGGGAATAATTTTGCACGAATTGCTTTAATTATCAGTATAAAAGTACTATCATTTATGTGGTATAATACAATATTTATTTATTGCGCTATCGTACACAAAAATGACAATTTATATTACATTAAAAAGTTTGCGCTGGCATACATTTTCGCCGCGCCGTAGAAAGAGAGGGGGATACTTCCTCTCCTACCCCGCGCCGGCTGTCTACTCTCCGTCCATCTTACGAATTTTCGATCAGGTCACGTGTCCTGACACGAGTTTAAAATTTTTTACCCATTACAAAAAAAGTGCACAACGCCGCTAAAGAAGTTTTCACTTCAAAAATAATATTATTTTGGGTTTTCTTTTAAAAATGTCTCGGTAGTAGCCGGAGGTCGGAAGTTTGCTGGTGTGATATGATAACTCCCGTACTATGAAAATCAAGTTAAGCTGTTGGTCCTGCACCTGGTCTCTTTCCATTCGTGTCGTATTGCCGTCCTTACTTGTGCACTGAAATATCTCCTGCGCAAATAGAACATCTCCGCTTAGATTAGTCGCCTTGGCAGAGACCGGTCAGGATGACTATTTATTTTTAGGGTTCCGTAGCCGAATGGCAAAAAACGGAACCCTTATAGTTTCGATATGTCTGTCCGTCTGTCTGTCTGTCTGTCTGTCTGTCCGTCTGTCTGTCTGTCTGTCTGTCTGTCCGTCTGTCCGTATGTCACAGCCATTTTATTCCGAAAATATTAAGACTATACATGTAAAACTTGGTAGATAGATGTATTCTGTGAACCGCTTTCCGACTTTAAGAAAAAAAATTAAAAAATATTTAAAATATAACTAGAACTGAAAATATTTTTTTTTATGAAACCTATGCGTGTGTGGTATATATAGACAGGTCTTTAAAAATGATATAAGAGTTTCTAAAACCACTTTTTCATAAAGTCAATCCTTTAAAAGATATATGCTTCCAATGTGGTAAAATGTGTGTCTCCCCCTCTAACTTCTATAATAATGGAGTGAAAAATCTAAAAAAATACATGGTTTAAACGAAATCGGGTTAGCAGTTTTTGAGATACAGCATATTTTCTAAAATATAGGTTACTTTTAGGTAAGCGTGCTCCTTCTTCGACCACATCATCACTTACCATCAGGTGAGATGGTGGTCAAACGCGAACCTATTTCAAAAAAAAAACCGCAAATATAACTTTGTTATTCATACAAACATTATGAAAAACAAAGTTATTTAGCGTAGTTGTAAAAATGTAAATAAGCTAGTTTTAAGAAATTTTTAAGGTTTTTTTTTGTTCGTCAAATAAATATACATATTATATTAGGTATATTATTATAGTTACTACGGAACCCTTCATGGGCGAGTCTGACTCGCAATTGGCCATTTTTTTTAAATTATCGTGTTAACTAGCTACTAGGTTGTAATAGGCAGCATCCGGTTAGGCTGATAGCAGCAGGCTAAAAAGATGATGGTGAATATGTGACCTGGTAACGGTAAGCGGTCGTTCAAGATTCACCCATGCTCCTACGACCACTTAGCCACGAGCGCAAGTAATCAAGTGTAATAAAACTTTTAGGGTAGTAACAGCGAAGCTTGTAACCTCAAGTTCTTTATTGTTAACCTTTAAAGTATTCATTAAATTGGTTCAGCGGCTTTTCATAATAACAGTTCAAAGTTTAGCAGTTCTAGAAATATTAAAGTTAGGTGAGCTCAATTTCCAGACCCTATTTACTTAAATAACGTTATGTTAAGGAACAAAGCAAGTATATAAGTTTTTAATCTGGTATGGTCATTAACAGTAACATTAGAACTTTGTGAACATTACCTCATACGTGGTCATGGCGCTTGCAACAGTGCCGCAATGTCGGAAACTCGAAACAATTCAATTCAATAAATTTTTATTTCAAGTTTCTATGACTCATTTATTAGTAGCACTTATCCTATGTTAGTAAAAATTGTATCTTAACCCTAAATAATTAATTCTAAGAACTAATAGAGGCTGATCTGTACGACGCTTTACAGCGGCAACACTATTCCATAGGAAATGGCGCAGCAGCGATTGACGTACGAAGAGTTCAGCCTGCTCGTGATTAGGGACAGGATTCTGTTGTTCCTGCCCTACACCCTACATACCAGGGATGGTGCGTAGGGGGACTCGCTTTGATTTCATTTCGATGATTTCATTAGAACAAAAAAATAATAATATGATTATATATAAAGCAAAGCTTTTTAGTTTCATAATAAATCTGGAAACTAACCAGGCACCCGTAGAGTAACCCTCGCCGTGCGTGGAGGATGAGCAGACAGCTGGCAGTCGTAGTGAGCTGCATCAGTAGGACGCACCTCCTTTACTTCCAGTCTCCAGATGTCTGGAGGGATAAAGACAGCTGAGTACCTGGGAAAAACATAATTTTATAAACGACTAGCTATTGCCTGTGAGTTCGTTCGCATACATTTTCCTTCTTCAATAATTTAGAGTTCATTTAAAAAAAAATTGCCCTTGTTTGACCCCGAGTCGTCAGCTATTTCATTCCAAATTTCATCCAAATTGGTCCCGTGGTTTAGCCATGAAAGCGTAACAGAGAAACTGCCGTTAATAAGAAATGCCTAAACGCTTATTTTTATCTGCCTTAGTTTATTATATATATCCAAAAAAGCTCGAACAAAAGATACACGTATTGACATGTGACGTCACTGTTTTTAGTTTATACGCGAACAAATTCGAAAGCAAAATTATCAAATATCACCACGCCCTCACTTGTCCTTATATAAATATTTATAATACATCTTTGAATAACTAATTCCAACGCAGTTTTTCAGATATTTGATGTTTTGTTTAAAATTAAGAATTTACCAAAGAGTATTTAATCTAATTTTAAGGTTGGTTAAATAAGCGAAGCCACAATCTTCCAAGAGTTCCGTCACAGAAAATGAACAGCACCCGACACTGTTTAAACATTTCACCACGTAGCTTCGATCATTCAAAAACTTTTCCTTACACCAAATAAACAAAGTTTCAAAAGAATTCCAAGGAGCGCTCTAAAATTCTTCATCATACATAATTTCACACAGTTTGAAAAGTACACGAAACTCTGCTTATCCTGTTGGAGAGGAGACTACGTTTATTTATATTTTCGTTTCCCCAACTTTGCTTGGAGTTAAGAGCAATATATTAAAAAGTTTGAGAAAGCTAAGGATATAATTTTGTGCAATAAGTAAGTGTTTTTGTTTTATTAACTTGGCGAAGTTTCTTACCTGTCGTCCGCAGTGTACTGTTGGGTGCCCGTCGTTAGCAACTCCATTGGCTCTTCGTCGTTTTTCCGTCGCACCCAAGATACCTGGACAACAGTCATTATTGTATGCAGTAAAAGATCACCAAAATCTATTAAAGATAATCAGCAAACTATAGAATGATAGATGAATAAACCAAGAAAGGTGTTGAAGAAAATATCATACAAATGAAAGCGACTGAAAAGTAACAAGAAACATACTTATTACCAGTTTATCATGAAGGGCATCCACTTTACAGTCTAAGTGAGCTGTTGAGCCGACGAGAGCTTCAATTTCTGGCGCTGCCGCCGCATAAATGCTGTTCCCATTTCCGACCCTGATTAGACAGAAGTTGTTTGTAATTAATGGCATCTTAAACCCAAATATTCACTCGAAGAATCTCCAAAGTGTGTCACAAAAATATCAAAGGTGTTTTCAAATTTCGAAACTCAGAACTGTTTACCTTTAAATCCGTTTACGAAATGATGAAATAATTTAGGACGCCGCAAAAATTTCCCCTCCGGAATAGAAAAATAGAAGGAAATTATTTTCAAGGAAGGTTTCTTTCAATGATAATATTTTTGAGAGTTCCGCATCCACTTACTAAATTTTATATTCGTAAAGTTGAACTGAGATGTTTAAAATTTTATGAAATTCATCATTACAGTTTTGCTCTTCGTTAAGTCAACAGAATTGAATTAATTTCGGTGCTGCCATTCCGCCAAACCATTAGACGTTGGCAAACAGAGCTTTGTTATTTATTAATGCGGCCAAACATTTGTGTTGGTTCATCAATTCTATTGTAAACATATTGTATTGTTTATAAAGTACTTATACAATGTTTCGTATAGACTTAAGAGATTCTATGAAATACAATTCGGGTATTACAATATTCAATTGTTTACTCTAAACAAATATTTCTACCGAAATACGTCCGTTCGGGGTCTAGAGGTGAATAATTTTAATGTGTTGGTTCAGGTCTTTGGGTATTCTGAGCAAAACTAATAATGAAAAATAAGTTAATTAATTTTCTAATTTAGACTAGACAAAACTTACCTACAATTACATAGGGAATAGGGACACTTTTGCTAAACCTGTTCCTCCTTAGACATGTATGTATATTTTTGAGAAAATTACTTATTGGTAAACCCATACTCAGGTTTTGATCTCTTGAACTGAGTACATATTTAAAATTAAACATTTAACAATAAAACATATTGGTAAGGCTAACATTTCTTTTTAGTAAAATTGATTTATTTTACTTTACCAAAAGTATGATTGGAATCCCTTTTGTCATGGAAAGTGTAGATCACTTATTATACTTACTTCTCATTCCGGTGCTGGTGTGTATTGGAATACGTGTCGAATATGTAATTTAGCAGAGGAGCACTAGACCCGGTTTCCCCTGGTTTTCTTCTCCTCTCCATAATCGACGGAGAGTTGCTGGCCAACAAAGACACTGCCGTCGCTTCTATATACCGTCTCGTGTCACTAGTCGTCACTTCTATAAAAGTTCTTACTATATTCACAACTCTTCTCTTTCTATTCTTCTTATTATCTGTTGATGATTCTTCTTTTACTTCATCTACGATTACTTTAGCACCCTCATTAGATATACTTACATTGCTTTCACCAACCTGATCAACATTCAGACAACACTCAACGTGATTCTTATCCACACTAGTGGGATACTTGAGATTGTTGTAAAAGAAACTATCTGTTAGATTAACACTGGAGTAATTAAAGTTCTCGCCAAGTTTGCTTTGATTATGTAGGTCAGAGTTAGTGTGTAACATTTGATAGAGTTTGTTTATAGTTGGCAGGGAGCCGGTCTCCTGAAAATTGTTGGTTTCGTTCAATATCCTTGAGGCGACGTCGGCGTCGGTGCCTGAAAATGGAAATGTAAATTTTAGATTTGATAAACAATCAACTATTTTGGCTTGTCTGGGCTCAGTGTAAGTGCGTAGGTAAGTAAACTAGAAGTTTTCTATTAAGTTATAGCTACTTTAGGCTCTGTTTGCTGCCTTTCAAAACATTGAACAAAAGGTGTTTCAGCAAATATGTTTCAATGGTCAATCTCGCGTGAAATTTCATTTGTGACGGTCGACATTGTATATACTAACAAACACACAACTGCGTACTTAATATTGTTTATTGTATAATTGTTCTTGTTTAGACCAGTTTTACAAATAATAATTGATCCTGCAATAAAAAACATTATTAGCGACAGCCTGAAACACAGGTTTAACCTAGCTCAGGCAAGTCGTTAAGAGGTATTTTAAGTACAGGTGATTTAATTTAAAAGTAAATAAATAATAGTTGTAAATCAATTATATATACCTAAGCATTAGTTTTAACATTTATGTAATCTTTTGATTTATTGACCAATGTATATTAATTGTAAATTTTGGATGAATAAATATTATATTATATTATTATATTATATTATTGTGGTCAACTACAGAAATGATAATAGTATAGATCTCTTTTTTGATGCACTGCTATTTGGATTTGGATATTCAAATGTAATAATATATCTATACATATAATAAAATAGTAAAAAAGTGTGTCTGTACATTTAAATTTTAGACAAAAATAATAATTGAGGTGGGTGAAAACGGTAACACGGCAAAAAATAAAAAATAAAGTGTCTGTTTTTACACGCTAATCTCCTCTCCTCTCTCTCCATCATCTACTGGATGGATTTTAATGAAATTTGTTGAGTATGCGGGACTTAACACCCTGTTCCGCATATCCCCAAACTGGTGACCCCGACGTGATATGAACACGCACTTAGAAGTATTGATCACCATACCATAATCTTGCAGCCTTTTGAATACTTGACGCAGGTGGTCATGGTGCGTCTTCTGGTCTTTTGAATAGACCAGAAAATCATCAAGAAATGGATAACAGAAGTCCAATCCTCGCAGCATCTCATCGACAAATCGCTGAAAAGTCTGCCCAGCATTACGAAGACCGAATGTCATATACGGAAATTCGTATAAGCCAAACGGTGTCGTGATGGCAGTCTTGGGAATGTCCTGTGGGCTGACACCAATCTGATTAAAAGCTTTCACTAAATCAATAGTGCTGAAGACTGTGGACCCTGACAGGCTATGGGAGAAACCATGAATATGACGTATGGGATAACTGTCAGGTATTGTCCTGGAATTCAGCATTCTATAGTCACCACAGGGTCGCCATCCATTGTTTTTCTTAGTAGCTAAGTGTAGAGGCGAAGACCATGGTGAACTTGAAGGTCTGGCGGTGCCATCTTTCAGCATCGCTTCAAACTCTTCTTTGGCTATTCTCAATTTGTCGGGGGCCAGGCGGCGTGGTGTACATGAAACAGGTAGTCCAGGTGTAGTCTGTATGTTGCGAGATAGATGTCGCTACATCACTCCCCTCCGAGACCGGAGGTCGTAGCAGGATGAGTCGTCCATACATCTTGTGATGCTTGCCGGGCCAGTGGAAGGTAGGTTCCAGTGAGTCGGAACCGGAAGTCGCATAGTTCACGGTGAGTCGGAACTGTCTGCGGTGCTGTCCCCTTTGAGTCGGGGTGATATCCCAGTGAGTCGGGATGATACTCCAGTGGGTCGGAGTAGTCGGGGTGATACTCCAGTGGGTTGGAGTGATGCTGCATGATCTCCAGTGGGCCGGAGTGGTGCAGTGCTGCGTAGTGGCTGGCTGCTGCGTCGACCAGGAGAGAAGTGCGTCTCTGCTTGCTGACCGGCCGAAGTGCAGGGTGCTGTGCCAAGGTTGCTGAAGAGGCTGGGGGTGATGACCAGGTATGCGCGTCCGCTGCATGCTGGTGGTCAGGATACCCGTAGAAGCCGAGGGTGCTGGCTGGCTGTATGACTCGCTACTCGAAAGCTTGAGGGAAGTGATGATGACGTCACGCTGAACTAGCTCTGCACGAAGGCTGCGCTGATGTTCATGCCCGGGGTCACCAGTTTGGGGATATGCGGAACAGGGTGTAAAGTCCCGCATTCCCATTGAAAAGGGAGGATCCTCCAACCAGACAGGTGTTTTGTCTGGTGGGCAACTGTCCGATGTTTGTGATCGGGTGATTTGTATGTATGCTAATTGTGTGGTAAACTCTGCTTGTGCGATACAGGATAGTTTGTATGTTGCGAGATAGATGTCGCTACAAGTAGATAGTTGACTTCTTGGAATAACACATAGGCTGCTTTTTATCCTGGAATTTCCACGGGATCGAAGGTTAGGAAGGATTTACGTGGGAATTCCTCCCACGTGAACGAAGTTGCGGGCAGCAGCTAGTATTATATAAAATCCCATGACAGCTTGATTTTATATATATTTTAAATATCAATTCCTCTCAAAACAAATTCCAACAGTTTATTTAAAATCCCTCTAGAATTAAAATGTGATACGGGCCCTTAGATATACAAGTTGAAAGTTCCAGAGAATTAGCAATTTAATTTATTAGACGACGCGTAAAGAAAATATTTTTTAAATGGTCTACAGCTTACAAGACGGGACCCTTTGAGCATGCTAGCTTCAAAATAAACAAATTTTGGTCAGCGTTGAAATTGTAATGCCCTCGAGGGTCATTTGGTATCTTGGCTTAATGTCTGCAAAATGCCATTGAGGAAGATGAAATACGAACAACAGACGAAGCGGAATGATTAAATTTGCTGAAATATTGTATGTAAATCAAAAATTAGAAGGTCACGATAAACTGCGTTTGAATTGAAAAGAAAGATGATTTGTTTGATCAAACCTCCCAGTTCAATACGAGGAAAATAAATATTCTCTTATGTGTGCTAGTCACAATAATAGTCAAAGAAATGACCTAGAGACCATGGTTGGTTAGATGGAGTGATGGCCAAAATGTCCCACGCACAATGGTTACGTACAGGGACTAAGTGCGGGAACCAAACCACAGAGAAGAAGTAGAGGATAAAGAAGTGACAAGACTTACTTATAAGCAAATCTACTTTGTACTTTGTAATTTATGAGCTCATGTTTAAGTTATACTTGAACTTCAACGATAAGCAAGGTTTTTAAGGTCCATCATGATATCGATAAGTTGAGATCTGTACTTACAGAAAGCACTTTAATCAATGGACGTACAAATGACGTATGTATTTTTTTCTGTTGTTACCAGTAGTGGAGAGATAATCTGACACAACACACACACGCATCAAAGGGAGACCTAAATTAGTCTGCATTGAGAACAGTGCTGGCAGACTGCTAGACATTAATAAACATATAACTACATAACCAAACCAATACCACGTGCATATAGGATTGTAATCTAGGATCTAATTTAAATTTAGAAGATAAATTTATATATAATATAGAAATAGATTAGACCTTTTCTAAGGTCTAATCTATTTCTGTTTTTAATTTCATCAAAATAAGACGTCAACGTATACTGAGACAGAGTTATTTTCGCAATTATAATATAAGTTGGGAATTGGAAAAAATCATATAATTGAATTCTTTTCAAAGAATAAAAGCTGTTGTCCGACAGTAAGAAAGTTACATACCCGAATTGAGTTCATGCTTTCTTAAATAATCTTAGTACTACACTGAGAGAAATCGGCTTAGCAATTTGAACAAGTTTGACTTGTTAAGTGGTTATCTGTTTGAAATAAAATTATTTTGGTCAACGGAAACAAACGCAATGTTGATAATACAAGTCGATTTTGTACAAAGAACCAGATTAAACTTGTTGAAAGTTATTTAGTTGAAATAACCAAACATTTGTTTGAAATAACATGCTTCTTATTGCTTTGACAAAATCGACTTGTTTAATCAACCAAAACATAAACTTGTAGCATTAACAAGTTGGTATCACATTAAACCAACAGGACTATTTGATTATTTCAACATTATACACTCGGCGTCACAAAAATCGCACGTCTTTAAGAATTCCTTTCAAAGTCATTTTAACCCTATTAAACATTGATAGATATATGATTATAAGATATCATTGGAAAGGCAATTTAATTAAATTTCAGAATAAAGCAACAGATTTGGTTTTTGTTTACCAGGGAATAAAAAAAAAAACAAGCTAATGCAAATGAATATAATGTATCGTTTTATTTTTACATAAAAAAATACAACTTAGTCCTTAAAAACAACTTAAAACCTAGTGTTACCCCCCCCTAGCCCTGATGACTGCTTGCATGCATTCTCTCATGGACCTAATTAATGTAACAACAGTCTCTTGAGGAATGTTGTCCCATTCTGCAACGACGGCATCTTGGAGGTCTTGGAGAGTGGTAGGAGCAGGATCACGTGCCCGTACTCGCCGTTTCAGTTCATCCCAAAGGTGCTCAATAGGGTTCAGGTCTGGACTTCGCGCCGGCCAGCTCATAACAGGGATCCCAACTTCTTGCAGGTAGTCTCTTACAATTAATGCGGTGTGGCAGCGGGCGTTATCATGCATTAACATGAACGCACTGCCAATAAAACCCGCATAAGGGACCACGTGCTCCTCTAAGATCTCTGTTATGTACCAATGAGCAGTCAGCGACCCTTGCCTGCTAGCACTTCCAGTCCGAGAAACACACACAAGGTTCGTTTTGCCGTCGATTGACATGCCGCCCCAGAACATGCACGAGCCACCCCCGTATTCCACTGTCTCTTGAATACAGGCATGTGCGAATCGTTCCCCCTGCCTCCTATACACCTGTCCTCTACGCCTGTCGTTGCAGAAAAGACAAACCCTCGTCTCATCCGAAAAGAGCACATTGTCCAATCCACATGGTCGTGGGCAAATTCCAACCGGTCTCTCTTGTGCTGTGCAGTCAATTTTGGCCCTGTAGCAGCCCTGTGAGCTGCAATTTTCTTCTTCCGCAATCTTCTTCTTATCGTGGAGACGCTTACAGAAGTTCTGCGAGCTGATTGGAGTTGTTGCTGCAGCTCAACAGAATTGGAGAACCGATTACGTAAAGACGTCGAAACAATGAAGCGATCGTCTCTTTCGGATGTGCAGTGTTGTCTTCCAGATTCACGTCTTTCGATATAGCCACCAGTCTCTTGGAAGCGTTGGAACACTCGTTGAATGGAAAAACGACTCAAACTCAGTTGCCGAGCAACATGACATTGCCGCATCCCTGATTGCAGTAGTGCAATGACTTGAGCGGCTTCATCTGCAGTTGTATCCATCTTCAGGGTTATTTTTCTTGCTGCAGCTGTTCACGTGTGTTCAATTCAAAGGTTGGATAGCGAATGACCCACATTTACCGAGTGGAAGTCGCTACGTCCCCGTAAGGGGGCGTGGCGAGCGGTGTCGAGGCGTACGCCTCTCGACCGCGGGTGCTTTACCGGGGCTCGTAAAAACGAGCCCGTCCTTGTGGTGCCTTTACTAGGCGTAGTATTTCGAGTGCGAGAGTGCCTACTCAAATATGAATAGCAATCTCGCACTCGTGTGATAGAGTTCTTGTCGTGTGACTATAGGCTCGTCGCGGCGCCGTGACTCAGCGCCGTTTCTTCACGACACTCTGGCGGTCTGACCCCGCCAGGTGAGACCTCCAGTTTCCTGGAGGAGGCCCAGTGAAGGTCTACCAGCGACGAGAGTGTCGACTCTGACGCACCTATAGTGGGTGAGTGGCTCCCGTCCGTCCTGCTTCCACGGCTAGCCGGTCACGTTTCGGACTGCAGAGCCGTGTCGTGTGTGAGTGTGAGCGGTATTGTGTTGTGAGTCACCGCTCAGTGCATCTGCACCGGATAGCATGCGCTGCTAGCCGGTGCGGATTATGTTTAGGCGCATGTTGAGTTATGAATGTGTGATTCAGTAATTGATGTGCCTATATTAACTTAGCACACATCACGCACTGTGGTGTGAGTCAGGTGAGCAGAGTATTTGTTTGAGTTAGCCGCGTGTAGCCTGGGGGCGGTTAACTCAGGCGTCAGTCCGGTGGGATGGGGTCGCTGTCGTCCGCTACCTTATCGCGGGGCAGGCGTCTCGCGTCAGGTGGGCGCGTATGCCACGGCGCTATCTGCTTGATGTGTGGCCAAGCGGTGCGTCGGCACGCGCGAACATACCCTTCGCGAGGCGTCGCACAAACTCGTCCAGATTCTCAATCCCGAGGTCGCTGTGGATCACGGCGATCCTCACGTAGCGGGGGGCGTCCAGTATTGTCCGCAGCGCTAGATGTTGTTGGGCGCGGAGCATCTTGCGGTTCGCCTCGCTGGTGAGGACAAACCAAGCTGGTGTGGCGTACGTCAGTATTGGGCGTATGTATGTTTTGTACACGCCCAATCTGACGCGCGCCGGGAGGCGGGATGAGAGCACTGGGCGTAGTAGGTTGCGGGCGGCGCGGCCTTGCGCGACGACCCTGCGGACATGCGACCTCATCGTGAGCCGATGATCAATGTCTACGCCCAGGTATTTAGCCCGGGGTGACCACTTGATGTCGGCTCCTTGAAGCTTCAGGGGAGGTGGGAGGTGCGCACAGCCCGTGACGAGGGCCTGTGTCTTACCTACGTTCACCGAAAGCCGCCACTTGGCTAGCCACTCGGGGAGTTGGTCGAGCGCGCGCTGCATCTTGACAGCCGCGTGCTTCGCGTTCATTGACGTGGTGATGTACGCGGCGTCATCCGCGTACAGCGCGAGCGTCGATTCCGGGGTTGTGGGGATGTCATCGGTGAAGCGTGTGTAGCACACAGGCGAGATGCAGCTTCCCTGCAGCACGCCCGCACCTATTGGGCGGGGGGCGGACAGCGCGCCCTCCACGGTCACTCTGAAGCTTCTGTTGGTGAGGAAGGAGGAGACCACTTTGACTATGCGACGGGGCGCGTCGGACGTGGCCAGTTTGTATATGAGGCCATCGTGCCAGACGCGGTCGAAAGCCTTCTCCATGTCGAGGAATACTGCGACCGCGTACTCTTTCCTGTTCATGGTACTGGACAGCAGGTGCAGTACCCTCGACAGCTGGAGCGTCGTGCTATGTTCCGCCCAGAACCCGAACTGTTCTGGGCGTGGTGGCATTGCTGGGATGAGGTGACGCAGCAGGAGTTGCTCGAACACCTTGGAGATCGTGGGCAGCAGGAGGTGATTGGCAATGTAACCCACGGTGTATTACAATGTCCAGCACGTCGGGCATCTTGCGTTGGTCGTCTGGGTAGTGGGTTGGCGTCTCAGGGCCGGACACTGTATACCCGTGGGCTTCTGCCTCTGGGAGGAGTCATCTCCCTCCGGAGTTTGTAGTTAGTGAGTTCCACGCCGGGCTTTTGCAGTTGAGGTCGCCGGCGAGGAGCGTAGGGTTGGAGCTTCGGTTGAGTATTTCCTCCCGCAACTCTCGGCAGTCGAGTGGTGTATTGGGAGGTTTGTAACAGGCGTATACATCTATGTCCTCGCCGGCAATGTGCAGTTGTACGCCCAGCGCGTACATTGATTGCAGCGACGGTGTGGGGAGTTGTTGGTGTACGACTCCTCTCTTCACTAGTACTGCCAGACCGCGGTACCTGTAGTTGTGAGCCGACACCTCGTCTTTGCGATAGACGTGATATCCCGGGAACCTGGTCTTGTCCCCAGGTCCCAGGTGATTCTCGCTTATCAGCGCCACGTCGATATTTTGTTCCCTCAGGAGGTGGCGGAATGGGACGATTTTGTCCCGAAGGCCGCGGGCATTCCAGTGGATCATCCTCAACGACTTATCCATTATAGAGGTCGAGTAACTCGGCCAAGCCGTCGAGGATGACCTGCCCAGCGTTCTGGCCCTGTCTTATGGCCTTGAGCAGGCCCATCAAGAGTTTGATGGCGCAGGCTGTAAACTCTTTCTCGGTAAGCTCACCGGCTTTTGCGCCGGCGGAGCTGCTAGTCGTGGGTTGGTCTGCGTGCTTGGTGGCCATCTGTGCCACTTGCCTTGATTGAGCTGTGCCGGCGCTCTTCTTGGCGTTGACAGCCTGCGCCTGTTGTACGGCAGGGGCGGCCTTTGGGATCTCTTCCCTCTTCGTGGTCGTGGTAGTGGGCGGGGTAGGTTTCCTTCCTTTACCTCCCCGCTTCCTCTTCTTCCGTCCTGAGGGAACAGTCCCGTCGCGGTTGGTTGGTCCGTTGGCTGTCGCCATCAACGACGTGCCTTGGTTTTCTTCAACGGGTTGCTGGTTGTTTGTAGGGCGGCGTGTAGAGTCGGTCGTGATGGCGACAGTCCCCGCTCGCCTGTTCTTGATTTCCCGCTGGAAGACGGGGCACTTGATGTTGCTGGCCGGGTGAGGGCCACCGCAATTTGCGCAGGTGGCTGGTTCATCACGTGGCCGCGGTCAATCGCGTGCTGGGTGCCCCTCTCCGCATCTCACACAGGCGAGCGGTCGGTGGCACTGGTGGGAGGAGTGTCTGAATTGCTGACATCTATGGCATTGTTTCGGCCCTCGCTTTCCCCGCCATGCTTCTATTCTAATGCCGCGCATATTTAGCAGCACCGTGGTGTCGTATATAGCGCGCGCGTCTGCTGTCTTCTGCAGGACGGCGTGGAATATACATCCGGGACGTCCCTATCGTGCCCGGATGTGGCGTACGTATTCCGGCTGGGAGCCGAGGTTACGCAACTCCTCCAGGATTTCTTCTGTGTCGGTGTCTGCGGGGAGCCCTAGGATGGCCACCTTCATCTTCTTGTCAGCTGGTAGCGAGTATGCAAACCAGCTGACTCCTTCTTCCTTCTCCAGGGTTGTAAGGTATCGTTGAATAACGCGGTACTCGTCCTCCGATTTCGGCGAGAAACGGACACCGGAACCGTAAGGGCGAGCGTTAGGAGGGTGGCCCAGCTTGGCCGCCAAGGCACGGAAGTGGGTGGCCCAGTTGGGGAGCTTTTCCACTATTAGCGGCGGGTAACGTGGGCGCTTTTTCTCTTTCCTTTGGTCAGCTGTAGTCGCCTGCGTCTTTGGAGCGGCGGAGCCTTGCTGAGTTTGAGTACTTCCGGGTTGCAGGGGGGGGGGAAGAAATATAGAACCCCCTCTCTGTTGTGATGGCTGGTAGGTACCTGAAGATTGCGGGGAGTGTCGAACAGCTTCTGCGAACGTGGGAGACTTGGCGGTAGGGCGTGGTATCTCTACACAGTAACGCTTGGCGTCGTCCACCGCGTCGGTCGTTCCCTCTTCTGGGCTGCGTCTCCTTCGCTGGGGTCGTTGTTCCAGTTGGAATTAATATTCGAATCCCAGCGAGGGAGTTGGCGAAAGTATGGGCGGCGGTGTGTGCACTTCGTGGCCTTCCGAGGCCAGCGACATACTGGAGCCCGCGCGAGATGAGCAGGCCGATAGCGCTGCCGGCGAGTCATATGCAGAGGCGCGGGGCGGAGCGGGCGATGCAGGTTCCGTCTGGTGTCTCGTAGCGGTGGCCGTGCTATGTAGTCGCGGGTCACGCGGCGTGGCGTAGTCTATGGTCGGCTTTGTTGCTCGAGCCGAGCTTGTCAGCGAGCTGTGGGGCGCGGATCACGCAGTGCGCACAGCTGGCGCGCGGTCCGGCGCGGCCGGTGCGGTTGAGCGTGACGGCGGGGCCGCGGGGTACGCGGCAACCGACGGTACGCGGGCGGCACTGCTGGTGGACGCGTGCGCGGGAGGGGCAGGAGCGCGTGCTGGCGGGGCACGGCTTGGAACAGCGGCGGCTGGCCCCGGGGCCTGGGTGGGCACGGGCCGGAACGCCGCGGGTCGGACGAGCACGGCATGCTGGCGGCCCGACGTCGATATGGGCGCTACGCGCGCAGGCGCCGATGGCGACGGTGAGCCAGTTGCTGTGCTCTTCTTGTGCTCACTCTTCGAGTCTTGGCTTCGTCCGGTCGGCGGTGGGCCGGACGACTCGTCCCCAATATCTGGGAGCGACCTCGCCCAGTCCAGCGTCGAGCGGCTTTCTTCTTCTTCCTCGGAGTCTTCAGTGCGGCCTAGCGAGCCGCGCTTGCCGGGCTTCGGCATCGCGTTATACTAATACACTATAATTGCACTATAACGATTGGGTCCGTACGATATTAATGTTCAAAAAGTTTTTTTTCACTATTGTGAAGCGGGTTGAGGGTAGGAGTAACCGTCGCGATCGATCGACGTTCTAGAACGCCGGGCTGCTTGCGACGGGTGGCTCCCTCTGCGCCTGTACGAGCGAACGGCGTTCACTCGTGCACTCGCAGAGAGATGCAACACCAAAACGATCCGTGCGACACAGTACACTTGTAAACACTAGATGTAGACAACTGAGCACTGTATGATGATTACTGGCGAATCCAAATGACCCACATTTGACGCGGGTCGCCCGTTTTATACCCTTGTAGGGTGGTGCAACTAATGACCGTTGTAATGTGTATTTTGAGAACTTTTTTTTAACGTAACGTGCTAATGTGATTTGTTGTGTTTAAGAATTGTACGAGCCACGCATCGTACATGATAGGCGCGCAACGTAAGATCAGCAATTTTACTTCAATTCGTACAAATTATATTGTTACGCGTCAGTACTCGTTCAAGATTCATACACAGTTGTATTCACTAGCAATCATTCACTTTTCATACATTTTAGCATAGTTACGCGATAGCTCACTTATCAATATAGTATATCATTTTAGTTGGCTATCAGTGACTTTCATTACAAACATACATCCAAGCTGTGTGCGCCTCATTCAACAGCACATACCACTTTTTGGTCCTTCAGCCTCAAGGTGGTAAGTAGTCCGTATTTCTTTGCTGCGGAGCGGCGAAGCGGTTGGGTTGGCGTTCAAGAGTCAGACACAGCTAGCCCGATTGAAGAGACGCATCAACCGTACGGAGGGCACGGACCACTGATATCATCAGTAACCAGCAGAAAATACAAGAGATCACCGAAGCACATCAGCAGCAGCATTCACAGATTTGGTGACTCGAAGTATTTATACATTTACTTTTAAATATGGAGGGAGTTATTGATACTCAATATCAAATCATGCAAGCCATGAACCAACTTCTTACCAACTTCAAAAAAGATGGCCCAGCCCGTAAGACATCCGAAGCGGTTCAAAAGAAGATAGATCTTCTGGACAGGTACTGGGCCGAGTTTCAAACCAATCACGAGAAGATTCAGGAGCGTGAAGATCATTCTCATCAATATTTTACGAAGGATTCCTATGGGCAGACAAGACAGTTTTACAATAGCACCATGGAATTCTTTGTCAAGCATATAACTCAAGAACAAAAACCAGCCTCGCCTGCGCTAAAAACGTCAACCGTAAAATTCGGCCATTCACCGTCAACCTCGAATGTATTGGAGCCAACATTCACTCAAGAGCAAACTGACGCAGGCAGAGCTGATCGTGGTTACCCATCTCCCTGTACTATAAAGGTGCCAGAGATAACGGAAACTGCGACTGACAGCAGAACAGACGAGATGTTACGCAAGCAAAGGAGCAACTTCAAAGCATTCCAGAGAACCGCATCAAATATCAACTTGGATCTCCTAAAAGAAAAATGGCAGTTTGAAGACGCCTTAAAGGCATTAGAATCACGGTGGAAGGCAGTTGATTTACTTTATTGGGATATTGACAGTCTGTCCATTGACGCCGATGTCCAATATGAGATGTCATATAATACGTGCGAACTCATTTACAACCAAATGAAAGCAGACATCAACTCTAAAATGTGGTCCGTTTCATACAGGGAAAAGACGATGCCGACTATCGAAATTCCAGCCTTTCATGGCACTTATCAGCACTGGACTTCATTTAAGGATTTGTTTACTGAGACCATTCATTCCAATCCGTCTCTTTCAAATGCACAGAGAATGCAGTTTCTGAAAAGCAAGGTGAAAGGAGAGGCAGAGAAACTCATTCAACATCTGACAATTAGTTCGGAAAATTACGACACAGCCTGGGAAATCCTTAATCACAGATACAACAATAAAAGATTGATATTTTGCTCACATGTTAACTACTTACTCGGTGTACCTAACACCCAAAATTTATCAGCAACATCAGTCAAGAAGCTCCACGACACGACCAAGGAATGTATAAACGCGATTAAAAACCTCGGCGTAGACACGTGGGAACCCTTCGTAGTACATCTGCTTTTGCAAAAGTTGGATCCAGTAACACATAACGACTACTCAGAGTCGCTTGCCGATCCACGTGAATTACCAACCTTTGCAGAGTTTCTCAAATTTCTGGAAAGCAAATTTGTATCCTGGGAATCATCTAGCCGCAAGTCAGAAACAACAAAAACGGCTCAGTCTGAATCTACGCAGAAAAACAAGAAATTTCATTCATATAAAGCATTCAGCGCAAATCATAACAAGAATAATAATTCTAGATCAGATTCGTTAAATAAAGACAATGAGGACACATCAAAGTGCCCACATTGCAATCAAACACATAAATTGTTTTCGTGCAAATCATTCCTCGAATTACAACCGGATGCAAAGCGAAAAATAGTTGCAAAACACAATTTATGTAAAAATTGCCTTTACGCACACACCGATAAATGTTTGTCGAGAAAAAAATGCCGTGTCTGCAATTCAGACCATAACACATTATTGCACGACGCTTATGGCAAAGGGGGTGGACAGACATTAAACATCAAATCAGGGCAGCAAGATACATCCGCCACGGACAGCAAGAAAACGGCAAGCAACAACAGCAATCATGTGTCTCAAGAAGATTTATCAGAAGTTCTGCTTACTACAGCACTGATCAAAGTACAAGCATTTGATGGGTCTCTGATAACTTTGCGAGCACTCCTAGATCAGGGTTCACAAGTATCCTTGATTACGGAGAAAGCAGCGCAAATGCTACGATTACCGCGTGGCCGATGCAAGGGTGTCATTTTCGGTGTCGGAGCTAAAGAAAACAATTGCAAAGGTGCAATACAAATCACGTGCAATGCCATTCACAGTGATTATACATTTGACACCAATGTATTCATTATGCGCAATTTAATTAAAAATTTGCCGAATAAGTCATTCACAAAGCCAGAATCATGGACATTTTTAGAAAACATCAAGTTGGCTGATCCAGAATTTCATTTGAGCCATCCTGTAGACATATTACTAGGGGCAGATGTATACTCAAACATTATTCAAGAAGGTATCATCAGGCACGAAACATCGCAGCCAGTGGCACAACAAACACGTTTAGGTTGGATTTTATGCGGAAACGTGCAAACTTTCCACTGCAACGTTGTGATCAATAATATCGAAGACATTCAAAAATTTTGGGCAGTTGAAGATATAGCAGAAAATTCTAGTATGTCACAGGACGATCTAGAGGCCTTACAACACTACAAGAACACAACAACTCGTGACGCACAAGGTCGCTATGTTGTGGAGTTACCATTCAACCCAAACTTTCAAGAGAAATTAGGAAATTCAAAACTCATGGCGTTGGCACAGTTTCGACAACTTGAAAGAAAATTCGGCAGAAATCCAGAATTAGCAGAATCATACAGTTATTTTATGCATGAATATCAAACACTGAATCATATGGTTGAGTGTACTAGTAATACGACACCGGGTTGCTACTTACCTCATCATTGTGTTCAGCGCGCCGATTCCACAACTACTGCGTTAAGGGTAGTATTCAACGCATCTGCGAAAACCTCCACAGGTTATACGTTGAATGAACTCATGAAGCGTGGGCCAAATTTGCAGCAAGATCTCATGTCATTAATCTTGCGCTGGAGGCAATATCAGTTCGCGTATACGGCTGATATAGAAAAAATGTATCATCAGATACTTTGCAGCACTCAGCATCAGAATTATCAGAAGATACTGTGGAGAAGTTCTCCTGACCAATTGTTACACGAATATCAGCTCACAACAGTCACTTACGGCATGAAGGCAGCTCCCTTCTTAGCCATGATGACTCTGAAGCAGTTGGCAGCCGACGAAGGCCACAAGTATCAGCACAATAGAGCAGCAACAGCTCTGCAAGAAGAGTTTTATATGGATGATCTCGTAAGCGGAAGCTTCACTCTATCGTCAGCCAAACAACTTCAAAACGATTTAATCCAGTTACTGCAGTCAGGAGGCTTCAACCTGCGTAAATGGTCATCCAATGACGAGGAGTTACTTCAAAATGTCAACAGGGCATCCTTAAATCAAGCATCATTCGACTTCAAGCAAGCCGAATCAACAAAAACGCTCGGACTAAAATGGCATCCTAATGAAAATACATTTTCATTTGAGCTAAAAATAAGCAAAACAAGAACAGTTGATAAACAAACAAAACGTACGCTACTATCAGATATCTCAAAGATATTTGACCCGCTCGGTTGGCTAGCTCCGGTTACAACAAAGTTGAAACTTTTATTTAAGCAAGTTTGGCTTTCTAATATTAAATGGGATGATCAACTTCCGGCTGAAATTAGCACCGAGTGGGAGAAAATCAAAGCGGATCTTCGAAACATCAGCAATTTCAAAATAACAAGATGGTATCAGATTGGGCAGCAGGACAGCATTCAATTGCATGGATTTTGCGACGCGTCAATAAAAGCATATGCATGCGTCGTGTACTGTAAGTTTGATACCTACATCACTCTCGTCGCCGCAAAAACAAGACTTGTGCCTGAGAACAAAAAGCTCACTTTACCACGACTAGAACTGTGTGGAGCTCATTTACTATCAACACTTATGAAAAAAGTTCAACAAGCCCTCGCCGGACGCGAAATCAAAGTATTCGGTTGGAGTGACTCTACTGCAGTTCTGGGCTGGATTCAAGGAGATATCAACCGTTGGACACCATTTGTGGCGAACAGAGTCAAACAAATCAGAGAAATGATACCATCAGGACATTGGCATTACATTAAATCAGCTGAGAACCCCGCTGATTGCGCCAGTCGCGGCATCACAGTACAACAACTGAATCAGCATCATCTGTGGTGGAGCGGACCGCCATCTCTCCCTGGGTTCGATGAGTCATCAATATCAGAGAAGCCTGTCTACGTCACGGATCAAGAGGAGCGAAAATCAAAACAAAGCAACGTCACTATTCGTCAACCTCACAGCGATGATGTCATACAAACCATACTACATAGAAACAGTAATATGACACGCACCGTGCGCGTACTTGCATGGGTATTACGTATCACACGACGTCACAGCGAGCGCTCTATTTACTTGAATGCAAACGAGTTAGCAACAGCAAAACAGATGATCATCAAATATGTTCAAGAAATGGAATTTTCGGAAGAAATTAGAAAGCTACGATCACAACAACAAGTACACTGCAAGAGCAAGATTTTGAGCCTCAATCCATTTCTAGACAAGTACGGACTTTTGAGAGTGGGAGGTAGACTCAAGCATGCAAACATTGACGAAGAAAGGAAACATCCTCTCATCATACCACACAGCAGTCACATTACCGACCTAATTATCGACCAAGCCCACCTTCGCACATTTCATGGGGGAGCTCGGATGACACTCGCACATATCAGACAGAGCTATTGGATATTAGGTGGAAACAGAGCTGTAAAGAAGCGTTTAAATGCATGCACTACCTGTAAGAAGCATAAAGCGATCAAGCAAAAGCAAATGATGGGGGACTTACCTGAACCTCGGAGCAATCCTTCGCGTCCTTTCCAACACACCGGCGTAGACTTCACAGGATACGTTGACGTGAAACTCAATAAAGGGCGAGGTGTCAAGACGAGCAAGGGATACATTGCGGTGTTCGTGTGCATGGTGACCAAAGCCGTACACCTCGAACTCGTATCAGATTTGAGTTCCACAGCATTTTTGGCTGCCTTGAAACGCATGTCTTCACGTCGGGGTAAACCTCATCACATATACAGCGATAATGGCACCAATTTCGTAGGGGCTAACAAAGCACTGCAGCAAGAACTAGCAGAACTTCACAAAACATTCAACGTTGAATTCCAAACAGAGATTAATGAGATGGGAATCCAGTGGCATTTCAACGCTCCCGCTTGGCCGAGCGCAGGAGGCCTATGGGAGGCGGCGGTAAAAAGCCTGAAACATCATCTTCGACGTGTTGTTGGTGAGCAGAAACTCACGTTCGAGGAATTCAGTACTTTACTGGCCCAACTCGAAGCTTGTCTCAACAGTCGGCCGCTGTGCGCAATCACAGAAGACCCAGATGATTTAAATTATCTGACACCGTCACATTTTATGAGCAGCGGCCCTCTACTCACTATCTTGGACACCGAACAAGATGACAGAACAAGGTGGACAAGAACTCAGAAACTGTTCGAAGATATTTGAAAAAGGTGGCAGTCTGAATACCTTGCCCAACTTACAACTAGAAGCAAATGGCACAGACCTCAAGAAAACGTTAAAGTTGACGACGTTGTTATCATTCACGAGCCTAACCTCCCCGCGGGAAGATGGGCTCTAGGCAGAGTCACCGAGCTACATCCCGGTTCCGATGGACTGGTCAGGGTTGTCACCCTGAAAACAAGAAACGGAATCATCAAGCGCCCAGTGATTAAATTGTCTGTGCTGGTCTCTAACCCTAAATCAATTTCAACCTCAGATCAGACCGGGGATTTAGATCAGCCGAATGTCAAGACAAAGGACAACAAAACAAAAGGAAACCCTCGAATGGGGTCTAATTTCATGGCTACTCTCATCACACTACTTTTCTTTATGATATCAGTATATGGTCACGAGCAGTCAGTATCTCCATATACGATGACAGCAATACATAAAGCACTTTATTTTGACCGAATATCAAGCATGCAGTTTATTCGCGACGAATGGAAACTCATCGTATATTACGACATGAACCCGTATTGGGAGGGAGCGGCAGCATTCGAGAAATACCTAAAACAAATAAACGGCGTGTGTGAAACAGAAACAAACAAGGCACTATGTGACATCATTCTCCTGCAACTACGTCACTCTCATGACGAACTCAAATATTACAATGGAATGTTACTCAATCAGCAATTTGAAGAACGCACACGTAAGCGACGAGGCCTTATCAACGGTGTAGGCTATGTTGCCAACAGCTTATTTGGAGTACTAGACCAGCGTTTTGCCGATCAATACAAACAAGACATATCACTCATAAAGGAAAACGAACATCACTTAGCACTCTTGTGGAAAAATCAGACCTCAGTAGTGGAGGCCGAATACAACTTACTCAAACGAACAGAAGAATCGATGAACCGTCAACATAAGGTCATCAATCAACATCTGAACAGTCTAGCAAAGGCCACCAATACTTTGAACAAAAATCTACAAGAACAAGAAAAAATGAACGAGCTAGCACTTTCCACAATAATTGCAACAAATATGCTGGCAAAGCTAAAGTCTATACAAGACACTATGATCGACACCATAACAGATATTCATCATGGGATGTTCAATGTTCATTTACTCTTGCCAAAGCAGTTACGAGAGCAACTCAACTTTATCGCTGGGCAATTATCGCGAGAGCTATCCCTACCGATAGAAAACATACTGACTGAACTACCAAAAATTTACCATCTTTTGAAGGTCAAAGCAAGAGTAACAGAGCAGTACCTTTTATTTGAAATTACAATACCACTTGTTAGCAGAGAAAGTTATGACCTTTATCAGCTGATTTCAATACCACAACAACGTGGAACTACTACAATCGCTGTCTTACCGATATCAGATTACATCGCAATTAATTTACGCAAAGATACATATCTGGCTATGACGGAAAGAGACATACAACAGTGTATCCAGTACGATGAATCTAGTCGTCTATGTCACTCCCGCAAACCTATTTTCCGGTTCAAGTCAGAAGATAGCATGTGTATCAAAAATAAGAGCACAAACACCTGCCTTACAAACATCGCAATATGTCGTAATAATTGGATGGAGTTATGGAAAACAAATACATACCTCTATTATTGTTGCGGCCAGTGCGCACTCCGTGTAATATGTGAGCATCAGATTACAGCAATTCAACTCGCACAGGCCGGGGTCATAGCACTGGACTCAGATTACGTCATCAAAGGCGAAGACTTCACTGTTTTTTCACATAAACAACGATACTCAGAAATAAAAACTGCATCTGACTTGGAAACTCAAGATATCGCACCGATCAATCACATCATCAACGTGTCGGTGCCACCAATGGAAGTCAATCTCACCGACCATCAGGCTTCATTACGGCACATCAAGGAACAGATTGACCAAATAAAATCAGAAAATGCATTGAACTCAGGATTAACAAGCCATGATGTACACCAATACACAGTTATCTACGTGTTGATGTTGGGCGCTGTATTAGCATTCGCAACTTATCTTTGTCGGTGCCTTTATCGTCGCCGGGAGAGGAGCGCCAACTTACAGTTGAACTCCGGCACACAACCACAAGCGGTGACGTCACGCAGAGAACCTGCCACCCTAGTCGGCCCGACGCCACGCACTAGAAACGCACATCAGCTATGAGAAGAGGCCATTGAATTGAGAGACTTCTCTAGCATATTCAGCAGCATAAAGCGTCACAAGAAGACACCACCAACTTTCAGCAAACCAGTGTCCAGTGACAGTGATTAGAATTCAATTTATTAAGCATATATTTAAGTCATGAATTATAAACATGGGTGAAATTTATAAGTTAGCATTTAAGCAATTGTAAATTCATCTTCATTCACTCACATCTCTTAAATTCACATTTCTCTTTCTGTCGCCCGGGAATATGTACGTGCCACGCATCGTACATGATAGGCGCGCAACGCAAGATCAGCAATTTTACTTCAATTCGTACAAATTATATTGTTACGCGTCAGTACTCGTTCAAGATTCATACACAGTTGTACTCACTAGCAATCATTCACTTTTCATACATTTTAGCATAGTTACGCGATAGTTCAGTTATCAATATAGTATATCATTTTAGTTGGCTATCAGTGACTTTCATTACAAACATACATCCAAGCTGTGTGCGCCTCACTCAACAGCGCATACAAGAATTCTAACTGTTGTTAATTTAAAGGTCGATAAACATACTTTCAATCGATACCAATATTAATTGGGTTTAATGTATTCGTTGATGGCGGGACATGCTTGAAACATATTTTCAGAGAGGTGCGATTTTTGTGACGCCGAGTGTATCTTGTTGAAACTACATTACGTAACTTGTTAAATGCTATCTTATTAAAACAACGTTACAGGCGGTTTAAATAACATAGCGTCATTTGAAATTGACGTGCCCTTAATTGTAAAATCAACAAAGAAAACCTATATTTTTTTCTAATTTAACGGTGTTTTTTTTTTAATTAGAATAAATGGAAGATAAGAGTTTGAATTTACATCAAACATTTACTATGAGAACATACATACATAACCGAATCACAAAATAGTTCCGTCGAGCTCGATAGATGGCGTTGCCCTGTTTAAATTCGCGCTATCGTTTGCTTCACTTGGTTCGTACATATAGTGCGGAGTTCTATATGTCAAGAAACTGATAAAGAGAAACGGTCTCTCAGAGACCTCGGTCTCACCCCCACGGTAGTAGCTAACATGACCTCCTTTTCCTCCCGGTCCGTAGCTACTCCGTAAACCGGTCTGGCTAGGAGCCGGTCTAAGTCTTAGCCACCCAAAATGATGAAACCCAAAATGATGCTCAAAAGACTAACGACCCTGCTATGCCGAGGCCCGTACTCCACAAGGACTGTCCTTATCCTTAGAGTGCGGTTGTCTAAATGTGGCCCTGGCTGTGGGGGCCTTTAAATTTAGAGGTCACCACCACTTTGGAAGCGTATATCTTTTAAACGTTCGACTTTATGAAAAAGTGGTTTTAGAAACATCAAAGTTATTTTAAAGACCTTTCTATAAATACTACACACGCATAGATTTCATGAAAAGAAATATTTTCAGTTTCATTTCTATGTATGGTGGCCCTTAATTAGAAATATTTTTTATTTTTTTCTTGAAATCAGAAAGCGGTTTACAGAATACATCTACATACCAAGTTCCATGTGTATAGTTTTATTTGTTTCGGAATAAAATGGCTGTGACATACGGACGGATGGAAAGACAGACAGACATGACGAAACTATAAGGGTTCCGTTTTTTGCCATTCGACTACGGAACCCTAAAAAGAAATAAATGTAATATTTACCACGACAGGGTAAGGCAGCAAGAGCGGCTAGCAGCAGCGCCGCAGCGGTCGGCGCGCACATCGCTGCTACATCATCATTGACTCTGCAACAATATATTGCACCATTAATAACATAATAATTGCGAGAATATTCTAACGAGATACCGCGGCCCTGGAACGTAAGGGCTACTGACGGAGCAGGGTGAGGTTTTAGTCAGTAGAAGTCTGACACTTCCTCCAGCTCAACCCACAGCGGTAGAAGTCATTTGATGATTTTCCAACACATACAAAAAATAAATTAAAAAAACACTAGAAAACAAGCTTTTTAAATGCACGTAAAAACAAAAAATGTTCGCGCTTTTCATTTTTCTTGTAGTCTCCTTTTTCTTTGTGTTGCTGTTTCTTTTTTGTAGTTTTTGCCATATTATTCCCACGAGCAGTGAACAATTAATCGGTCGACCCCCCAGAGGATTTGAAAGTGACATTATATAAAAATATAAATCTATGGATTACGCGGTAATTCAAAAAGGTTAAGAAAACCGATAACGGATTTTCTTTAGGTTTTTTATGACCATGAAACCAGATCGTGTTCAAAGTCCATTACGTGGCCTTTCTCACAAGTTCAAACACGACTATGATAATCCTCCGGCTCCATCATCAGATCAGTTCGACAGTACCATATTATTGTATTGTCATCAAAACTACATACAGCTGCCAATTTTCATTACAGTAATTTAACAATTAGTTACCTTAGATTCCATTACATAGTTACATACAGGACGACCTAATAAAAGCGTGTAAAATCGTGGTCAAAGTTCATTACAAGACTTTTCTAAGAAATCCAAAACAGCTATGATACGGTTTTCCATCATGAAGTTCCAGTTCATATCTTCCGGCTCCATCATCAGATCAGTTCGACAGTACCATATTATTGTATTGGCATCAGAACTACATACAACTGCCAATTTTCATTACGCTACGACCCTTGGAAGTAGGTTAAATTAGTTACCTTAGATTCCATTACATAGTTACATACAGCGTGTTAAAAAGCAGTCGTAGAAAAGACCATAATTATACTTCCTCGAGTGCGGACAGCTTGAGCGATTTCATTTAGCCAAGAGCTCGGAGAAGAAGCCCGTAACTAAATAATATCAGCCACACCATCTTTGAGGTTAAGCAATGCCTACTGAGTGGATGGGTGAGCATATTTACATACCGAGATACCTCCGTACCAAAAACACATTAAAATCATGGTCCTGGCTTTCATTTGGACTTCTTTGACACTTTCGCCTTCGTTACAGGTTAGTCACAAGCCTGAAAATCTGATATCAGTCTTCAGAGTCATCCAAGGAATACTGTGTTACTCAGGTGCTGAGTTATAGAGGTCAGATAGGCAGATACTCAGATGCTTCCGGTTAGACTGAAACTGACCTGGGAGCCTTTGACGAGTTTTAATTATTTTAAAGTAACTTCAAAAAAGGAGGAGGTTCTCAGTTCTTCTTGAACTTTTGTTTTATGTTACCTCATAACTCGAAAACGGCTGGACCGATTTAAAAAAATATTTTTTAGTTTGAAAGGGTATACTTTCAAGTTAGTTCCATTGTCACCATGTTAGGATCTGATGATGAAATCCTGGAGTAATCGAGGGAACTCTTCAAATATTATAGGCACACCTATAGCGTTTTGGGTATTTTTATAGTACTTTGTGCAATTGTTCTTGAAAAGCACGATTTGGGGAAGTTGAACTGATGATGAAGACCACAGATGGCCACCGATACTACTCAATAATAAGTATTTCATGGATTGCGATTCGATAACTTGAATATGGATGTTAAGCACTTTATGCTCGTCACAATGCATATGGTGAAGTAGAGCTAGTGGTAAAGTACCAGGAGAACTCCTCAAAAATTAACGGTTTTGCATTGGGAAAAGCAATATTTTGTAAAAGGTGATAAGTAGTTAACATTTTGGATTTTATAACTAGATGAATTACAAACCAACTCACCAAAAAGCGTGAAAAAGGCGGTATCAAAAAAAGAAAATACAAAACTAATAACACAGCCTTCCGAAATTAAACTTATTTTTGGCTTTGTAGTGTTTTGATATGGAAGTTAGTTTTACTTTTTGCTAAAAAGTTTTTGGTAGGTATACTTTTACTGGCACTCTTTTGAACACTACATCCTACTCTATATTGTAAGGCAGAGCTCTAACACTAAAAGTTTCGGAGGAAACCGGGCAAGTCATGTAATTGTATATCAACTGAACTTTGGACAATACAATACTTAACTCAAATCATCTTTTATTTGTACGCACCAATCGTATAGCCCGATCTTAGTGAACTCAACACCCACTTTGAGTTAAGCTCGCTTGTGTACGTGAAATACAATTACAATGATGTATCATGTCAATGGTGAGGGAATTATGAATTCAAGAATACTTACAGGTGTGTTGTAGTACAGACTGAATGATGTTAATTTGTTTTGTTCACACGAGAAACAAATACATGTTTCAACACATGTCCAATATATTTGGTAACCTGGAGAACTATATATTGGGAGAATTTTCAACATAAATATACTGTCTCATCTTGGTAGTCTTCAATACAAATTTATTGTATTTAAAAAGGAATGTAAATACTTTAAAATATGGGACTATGTATGCCTTCTTCAGTTTGGGTATATAACTTAATTGTATTTAAATAAAAATTGGCCATGTGTGAGTAAGACTCGCCCATGAAGGGTTCCGTAGTAACTACGCTAAATAACTTTGCTTTTCCTAGTGTTTGTATGAAATACAAAGTTATATTTGCGGTTTTAGAAAATGTGCTACATCTCAAAAACTACTGACGTAATCTGTTTTTTTTTTTATTATGAATGAACCCGCTCTTGACCTCGATCACACCTGATGGTAAGTGTAAGATGAGGTCTACGATCTAATGAGCGAGCCCAGAAAATGCCTATTCACTCTTGCTTTAAAGGCTGACGGGTCATATGTGGCAGGGAATACAGAAGCCGGCAGAGAGTTCCACACCTTGGCTGTGCGCACAATGAATGTTGAAGAAAAGCGCTTAAGCTTTGGTTTCCTAGGATAACGGTGCCGTCATATAGCGGCCGTAATACATCGGTGAATGACGTCACTAGAACGGTGTCTATGTAAACAAAATGGCGCGGTTTCCTAGAGAGCGGTAACTGACACCGTAATGTCAAAAAGCGGTGCCGCCATTTGCATGACGGCCGTCTTGTCGGTGTCAGATGGTTTCGTGAACGTTTCATTGATAGCGATGAAGCAGACAGCGTTAAAACGTTAAAACGGCCGAGGAACTTTCCACATGTCGTCACCGTAAAGACGGCCGCCTTTTTGCGTCCGTAATATTACGGCCGCTATATGACGGCACCGCTTTCCTAGGAAACTAAAGCTTTAGTACGACAAGACGGTATATCGACCAAGTGTGGATGGTATCCTGCGGTACGTCTGGCAGACCGGTTGTAAAAGAGGGATGAAGGGATTAGGTGGTGGAGCTCCTGCGCACACTCTACGAAGTACAATCTGTAGAAGATAGACAGGCAAGCAACGTTTCGCCGGTGAGCCAGGCTGTGAAGCCTTTTAGCTCTGCGTTCGATCGAGTCAAGTGGAGCTAGCTGGTATTTGGCTGAGCCATCCCACAAGTGACTGCAATACTCCATACAGGAACGGACCTGTGCTTTATATAAATTAATTTTCACTCCATTGTTATAAAAGTTAGAGGAGGGCGGGGGGGGGACATTTTTAGGAAAAATATTTTTAGTTTCAGTTTCATGTACCCCCTTTTATATATATATATATATATATAATTAGTCTAACAATCGGAAAGCGGTTCACAGAATACATCTACCTGCTAAGTTTCATATGTGTAGTCTTAATAGTTTTGGAATAAAAACTGTCATACGGACAGACAGACATGACGTAACTATAACGGTTCCGTTTTTTGCCATTCGGTTACGGAACCCTAAAAAAGAGTACAAATGCTAAAAATATAATACAATAAACCGGTAATTTGGTTATTTTACTTTTTTACACTTCATGCACTTCGGTACAAAGGCTGACTTAATGCCGTAGATATTTTCTACCAGTCAACCAAGGTAAATTCTAAGCTTTCAAGGTTAATTCTAGCTTATTAAAAAAATCATAACAGGTATCCCATACCATTTAAGGTACACGAAACAAACTTTATTTTTTTACAAATACTCGTGATTTCTACGTTTCTGTTTCCCAAAAAACGTTCTTTGAATAATTTATTAGCTATAGGTACGAGATTCAATACATTTCTAACTTTTTCATTTTGAGGAAATCCCTAAGGATTTGAAAAACTGACTTTGACATTCATGTGTCCGCTGAATTTGAAATCCTATTATCCTAAATAAATTAATAAATCACTATAATAAAAAGTGATAGATTGTTGAGACAAATCGTTTGATTTTATATTGTAACGGGGACTGAAAATTTACAGAAATAAACATTCTAAATACCTAGTAAACAAGAAAAAGATAAACGTCAAAAATCGAAGAATATATTTTTAAGATATTTATTTAAGAAAAAAGCTGTTGAAGTCACCAAGAGTCGCAAAACGCTTGTCCGTAACTACTTTCCGCTTAACTTGTGAGAAGGAAAAACTCGGCTTAGTGCCGGTTGGTCCAGCACATAGAGGGATCTATAAATCTAACTAGTGGTTGACGAGGATCCTGGAGGCGACATCGAAGACCTACAACCAGCTGCGTGCTATCCGGCAATGTTGATCTAGGGCGCCGCCGAAATGCCTTCTTTGGCCTCGCGGCGCCCTAAGCCACCACCGCGACTGCGCAAATTTTTGACGTGTGGTGTCATTTATTGATGTTTTTATTAATCAGTGTTTTTCCTTGGTTTTTTATTATTTAATTTATTTACTACTTTAGTTGCTAAGTTTAATTTTTCTTTAAACATAATCTGATAAATGTTGAGTGGCAGCAGTGATGTGTTGTGTAGTGCCGATCAACCTTCTACATCACAAAATATTCTGGAGAGGTGTCCTCTGTGCACCCAGGCACGGTTTTTTAAAGGTAAGCGAGGTCTGAAAGTACATATTGGGAAGGTACACAAACCACCTAATGTATCTACTTCAGACCCCGTTATTTCTTTAAAACCTACATCACCTTGTTCCAATTTGGATCCGTTTTGGAAAACCCTCTCAAAATTCAAAAACTCTGTTCCGGTTTTAAAGCGAATTCCTCGCGGCGCTAGACCTGTAGTGGCGCAAAACCTAGCCGGATGCGTTCGCCTTGCCGCTCGCGAGAACTCTCAAAGTGCCTGGGAACATCTGCTTACCTTCCCGTATAGGATCCTACATGTTCGGAAGAATTTGGCAACCAAAAAAACTTTAACTTCACAAATTAAAGAAAATTGTAATATTTCGGCCCATATTCAGGATGCAAAATTACCGACACAGAGGGTTACTTCCACCACAAGAAGTATATCCCGCCTGGTCGAATCTAAATTAGGGGAAGGTGACATTAGCGGAGCTGCCAGAATACTTTTCAGTAGTGATGTGGTGGCCTCGTACTCTCCAGATACTCTCGCAGCTCTGGAGAGCAAACACCCTGCCCCAGCGGATGGTCTTTCCTTTCCCGACCCCCCCGATCAGGACATAAACACCCTCACCGTTACAGGTCAAGAAGTGATCACAGCCGTTTGTTCCTTCCGAAGCGGCTCTGCTGGCGGCCTCGATGGGCTGAGTCCGCAGCACCTGAAGGACCTACTCAGCTCAGGCGCCGGAGAGTCTGGTGAGTTGCTTTTGAAGGAGCTAACGGCTCTGATTAACCTTATGCTCTCAGGCCAGGTGAACGAAGCCGTCACCGATATCTTGTACGGGGCCAATCTATGTGCCCTACGCAAGAGGGATGGCGGCATCCGCCCCATTGCCGTGGGAACTACCTACCGTCGTATGGCAGCCAAGATTTGCTCCAAATTTTATGGTGAGGATATTTCGACCAAATTTCAGCCCCTGCAACTGGGTTACGGCTCCAAAGGGGGTTGTGAGGCTGCCGTACACGCCTTGACGACCTATTTAAATTCAGGTAAAGGAGAGGTCATCTTGAAGGTTGACATCAAAAATGCTTTTAATTCAGTCAATAGGGATGCTTTGTTGGCAGAAACTAAAAAAGAAGTACCACAAATTTTTAGTTTTCTTTGGCAATGTTACAGACATCCAACCAAATTGCTTTATAAGGAAAACCTTTTGGAATCAGCTGTTGGTTGCCAACAAGGTGATCCCCTCGGGCCAGCGATCTTTAGTTTAGCCATTCATCCAATCATTCGACAGCTAAATTCCAAATTCAATGTTTGGTATCTCGATGATGGAACCCTGGGAGGCGATGTAGACACAGTATTAGATGATCTACAGTTTTTAATAAATCAACTCCATTCCATAGGATTGGACCTCAACCTTTCGAAGTGTGAACTATTCATATCCGACAGTACTGACAGACAACTGACACTTTCAAAATTCAACGCAATAGCCCCAGATATCCAAATTGTGGAAAAAAGTTCTCTTCGTCTTCTTGGGTCTCCAATTTATGAGAATTCCTTTCCCGATTTTGTCAAGGAAAAAATACAAAATTTTAATGACATCTCGGACAGATTATACCAAATTAATATGCATTCGGCCATCACCTTAATTCGTTACTGTTGTTTTGGACCTAAATTAATGTACTTTCTTCGTTCTTCACATCTATGGCATCATCCTCACCTATTGGAAAAAATGGACCAAATTATTCGCCAAACTCTGACAGGAATTTTAAATGTGGCTTTGGATGACCGAGCTTGGGCACAAGCTACTCTTCCCATTTGTATGGGTGGTCTCGGCATCCGCAAAATTACTAGTATCAGTCTACCGGCTTTTATGTCCTCGGTACACGGCACTGAGAAATTAATCAGGAATATCCTAGCTCAGTCACTGGTTGATTTCAATGTGCCGTTCTTCACCGAGGCTATAGATACCTGGAAACTCGCTTGCCCGAACCTAAATCCACCCGACAATCCGTCATCTCAGGGGCGGTGGGATGAGCCGCTCTGTAGAGCAGTTCAGAGTGACCTTATTGCCACATCTGCTTCGGCTGCAGAGCGTGCGCGCCTGCTGGCTGTGGGTGAATGGGAGTCGGGTCTCTGGCTTCACGCACTACCGTCATCGAACATAGGCACCTTGTTCGATGATACTACATTCCGCCTCGCTGCTTCCCTTCGATTAGGTGCTCCATGTTGTTCTGCTCATCGCTGCCATTGCGGCGAAGTTGTCAACAGCCTCGGTCACCACGGCCTTTCATGCGGCCGCAGTGCGGGTCGCATAGCACGGCACGCGAATATTAACGACATTATCCGACGAGCTCTTGTCACTGTCGGCGTTCCAGCTGTATTAGAACCCAATGGCCTGGCACGCGACGATGGCAAAAGACCGGACGGCATGTCTTTATTTCCTTGGAAGATGGGTAGGCCTTTAGTGTGGGACGCAACTTGTGTCGATACTCTTGCGCCATCCCATCTTCCTAGCTCGTCTTGCTGTGCTGGCGCTGCCGCTGCGGCTGCTGAAAACCTCAAGCGGCGGAAATATAATAACCTTGTTGGTAGTTATATTTTCGAGCCGTTTGGGGTTGAAACCTTGGGGTCGTGGGGTCCGAGTGCTCACAGATTATTTAAAGATCTATCCAAACGCCTAGTTGACACTTCGCGTGACCCAAGGGCTGGCTTTTACCTTGGACAGAGGTTAAGCATTGCCATACAACGTGGCAATGCTGCCAGTCTTTTGGGCACATTACCAGTGGACAGCGATGCGCACGAATTTCTGGATGCCATATTTTAGTTTATTTTTAGATGTATATATGTAGTTTAGGGTTTTTTATTTAAGTCTATAAAGTGTAAAAAATTTATGTTAAAAATAAACATTCCTATCTCCGTGGTGGTGAATGCGAAGTTTCGATTAAGCCTTTACACACAACGAGTATCACAGGGATATAGCTGACTGGTTTGACTTATGGCTATGTATTAGCCTACCTTTTTCAATGAGAGATCAATGACTCAATTAGTAGTGGTCATATGTTTGTATATTTGAAAAGGTAAATTAGAAAATACTGCATGATCCAGCTTTTGTTACTAAAATTAATTTTAAAATTTATACATTCTTATATTCTTAGCAGAAATTTCGAAAAAAGAACAAAAACCTAAAATCGGATTTCGTAATCCAAATGAATCATTCTACTTGCGCTTTAAAATGGCGGCTGAATATTATCTTAGAAACTTTTGTCTCTCACTCTGGACGGTCGGTAAGCATCAGAGTTGTATGTGGAACGAATTATCTGTCTCCAGCGATTCCTATGAAGCACGTCTCTTGCAACTTGAGTGAAATTTAGAAGACAGATTAGTTCACCTTATCCTTAACCATGCGTGAAGGATTAAGTAATTTTTATCAATTTGTGGTGTATGACAGTTAAATATGAAAATGGATTTTAAGCAGGTTACCCGAATGGAGTTGTGACTGTCATGGCGCTAGCAACGGGCACTTTGGACGACAGCTTACAGGCTGTGCACACGCACAAACCCATTGGCTCAATCCTGAATTATTTTTGTACTCCTGTAATATTTGCGTTATCCTCTAAAAGTATTCAATGTTATTGTTTAACAATATAGTCTGTATGTCTTTATTTTGTGAGTATTATTTGGAATTCCTGCACCTACGTGCCCATGTAAATAACAAAACAACATATAATATTATAATATAAGTAATATAATATTCCACAACTTTTACACAACACCATCTAGTCCCAAACTAAGCAGAGCTTGTGCTATGAGTACTAGACAACTGATAAACATAAACATATATTTCTAAATACATACATATTATAGATAAATTACACCCAGACAAAGAACAAATGATCGTGCTCATCACTCAAACATTTGTCCTGGGTGGGAATCGAAACCACGACCTTGAGCATAGCAGTCAGGGCCACTGACCACTAGACCAACAGGCCACAAGGATATAAAAGTTCTGCCGCGGCACATCAGCCGCAATCGCTCAGGGATCCAAGATACTTATCAAAACACATACCACACCTAACACTGAAGTGTATAACTTTGGGTATAATAATATCTTTGGAACGGTTCCATTTTCCTAGCTTATTATATTAGGGTTTTGGGAGAAATCTTCTCATAGCCATCCTGTTCAAAAGTATTATAAATTCTGCACAAACACAATGGACTTTTTGTCGCAGGAAACAAAACATTTTAATCATGATTTACGTTATTTACATGCCCTTTGTTCAGCTTGGAAGGAGTTAATTAAAAACAGCAGGTAAAATATAAATATTTTTTAATTATAAAATATAGCAATCCTCACGACAGTATTACCTAATGGGAAGGGATAATGTTGTTGACGATGGAACTTGTCTAAAAGTAAACTATTCACTATTGTCTTAATGATCTCTGGGTTATAGATCAGAAACAGTCTTTTAACAGCTCTGCCGGGGTTGTTAGCTTGTTCTAAAGAGACACCACGGCCCCGGAATGCAAAGGCAATTGAAGGATCAAGGTGGGTACTTAGTCAATAAAATACTAATACTCCCAGTTGCCCCACCCAGAGCAGTAGAATTAATTTTATGATTTCCCCCCGAAAAGAAAGAATCCTGAAGTAGTACGCACATTAAAAGAGTTGACGTGGTATTTTGAATTTATTCAATGTGTATTGTTTTTACCATACATTTTAAAAACTATTTAAACTAAATGTAAGTACAAGCTGAAATAAAGGTTAAAAAAAAAATCGTCCTCAACGCTGTCGGCTGGTAACACATCCAAGAGAGTGGTGGCATTGCACAGTTGTATGGTAATGCTTAGTCTTTGGCCAAATGAGTAACCGCAGAGTTTCTTGCGGAATATTCTCCATCCATTCCCACGTTTTAGAAGTGCCCAAGAGGCCTAAGGAAAATATTTTGATTTGATTCATAGTAAATACTGGCCAGCCCTTGTTAACCAACAATTTCAAAGTCTCTGAGCAGAAGACCCTCACGGTCTAAAAGTTTTGACCGCAAATGTCTCGAAAATATAGCTACCACTGAGATATTTACGCCACTTGAGGTTTTTCAAGGCGGGAGCACCAGAACAACACGATGAACTGAGAAGATGAGATGGCGCAAGAGTGGTATTAATTCAAGTTCTTATCTAAGCTATAGAATATCACGAGACGAGCTGGACAAAACTAACGACCATGGTTTACTTTGATCGTGGACAGAACTACCTGGGAAATCATGGGCAGAGCCTTTGTCCAGCTGGGATGATGCAGGCTAACTGTATCAGTATATCTAATCTGTTCACTTAGAAATTATTTATATATTATATATCACATAGACTTATTACTCTAACAGCCTGTCTACAACGTGTAACGGAAACCCCATATCTCTCCAAAAGGGCTGAAGACAACGTCTGGTATGGAGTCTCTATGCACAGTTTCAGCACAAAATAACTGACTCAAAGAATTGATACCAAATTATTGGTTTCATATATTTCTTGAATACCAATCACAACAAACGTGTCACAGCACTACGAGGGTCAATAACTTTTCACGTCACTTGCCAATAATAATTCGGTCTCTGGTATCAGTGTATTGGAATTTGTAATAAGTTCTACACACGTAGACTTAGGATTACAAAAGCCTTGCCATATCGTTTGTTATCATCCAAAGAAGCCATGCACTTGGTATGTATATACCCTTTAAATTACACGTTGTATAAGTTTAAACACCTCACTGCGCATACTTATGTGAAGCGAGTGTGAAATGAGCCAACACTCCACCTTAAGCTATGAACTGATGAGCTCACATCACTTTAGTTTTCACTGAACAATTTTTAGAGAATACGAGTAGCACTAGTATTTTTCACGGTGAGTATCTATCTCACAACACGCATTCGCAAAATGTTGCAAACATCGAGTCGAACTGTCCAATCCAATTCCACACAAGTGCTACTGTTTGGTTATATTTACACTGGCTTTGCATTTTCTGAGTGCACAGTGTTATAAAAATAATACCAAGATGGATTCGTTTCAATATCATTGATGTTACGCGGGATGCATCGGAGTAATTGCATAGCAAATCATATATTGGTCGCACGTTTTTACTTTTTGTCAATTCAAAAGTATTCATTACATGTTTCACATTGTCGATAAAATTAACTTTTAAATATGAAGCATTGAAGTAGAAACGTTTTCATAAAGATTTAATTTTTCACAGTAACTTGTTTAAAAATTATTCGAACCATAATATTATTCAACTTTAACTTTTGGTACATATAAAAACACTATCAAATAATATCTGTATACCTAAGTTATGCATGAGTTTGAATTTAACAAACAGGTTCTGTATAAATTTTTTCTATGTAATTTTATTTTATATGTATAACCAATCACACGTTAAGTTTTTAATGAATAAGCCCTAAGGTGTCCTCTGCCCCAGCAGTTTTCAACGTACAGCTGTAGTGAAGTTACAAATAAACTTATTAAAACACTTTAAACTTCAAAGTATTAAAACTTAAACATTATATTCAAATATTTCAGCTACAATAATTAAAACGTCACTCCAACAACAGCAACAAATAATTAACTCATTTAAGAAAATAATAGCTTGAACAAGTACCAACAAAGTTACTGAACTCACTAAATGCCGGGAAGTGTTAATTAAATGCCATCAGTACTTTAAAGCTTGGCCGACATTCGACCACGCTTGTCCAAAGTGGCTTTACAAGTTGATCCTCTCAAAAGTTGTAGAACAACTGACAGTCATGACCCTCCCCTCAGTACTCCCTAAAATATTAGATTTCATCATGCTGAAGACGGACAGTGCGTTTCAACTACTATTAGGAAAAACTTAACGCCATATTGTGATGTCTTAGCTGTCAAAGTGAAACATTTGGGTAGAGTGAACAAAACAAGGATTTATTAAATTATTTATCTACAAATATTGAGCGAAACAAAACTAGTTCCCTTTACATATTTTGGTGGTCAAACGCGAGACTATCATCAAAAATAAAATAAAATAAAGTTTTATAATTTTGACTATACGAATATTCAAATATTGTATTTAAATTTGACGTGAGACTCGGTGAAACAAAGAAAAATAAACCGTTATTATTTTTCGCTATTAAATTTTCATGGCAAACCGTATTTTTTGAATGACATTTGACAGACAAAGGTCATTGAAATTCCTATGTGTTTCAAATGCTAATCATTTGAAACACATAGTAGAATCACATAGAATGCTTAATTGTATTCTGTTGCATGTATATTTACTTACAATACTGAAGGCGTAGACTAAAAGGTAATTAATTAGGAACAGGTCGTCTCGTTTAATTTAAGGCTTTGTTGGTAAAAGTGGTTGCAAAGCCTCTTGTAATTACTTATAATTCTGAAAGTGGCAAGAATATGGAAGCATTAGATTTATATTTTGCATACTCCAGTTAAAATAAAACACGCCATTTTAGGGTAGTCGAATTAGGAACAGTATTCAATCAACAACATACACTTTGAAATCGTTATGATTTGTTTTTTTTTTTTCTATTCTATAGTCTTCACTTATACAACGTGTAACGGAAACCCCATATCTATCCAAAAGGACTGAAGACAACATCTGGTATGGAGTCTCTATCCAAACTTTCAGCTCAAAATAAGTGACTCACAGAATTGACCCCAAAACAAACGTGTCACAGCACTATGAAGGTCATCACTTTCCACGTCACTTGCCAATAAAACAATAATTCTCATCGTTCTTCTTAATTTGAAAAATTCGGCCTCTGGTACCAATGTATTTAAATTTCTAATATGCTCCACACATGTAGACATCGGATTAGAAAACCCTTGCCATATCGTTTGTTATCATCCAAAGAAGCCGTGCATTCGGTATGTATATACCCATAAATTACACGTTGTATATAAACAAAAATCCATTTAATTGTCCTGTACATATGCGTTCTTCAACCATCGATCAGATTGTGACGAAACTTTGAAACGGTGTTTTGAGAAATAGAAAATAACAGCTTGATTAAAAATAGAATGGATTACCACATTTTTTGATTTGGTTGGTTTAGAACATCAAACATTTTACTTCTATACGTGGCTTGCATTGCACTAGTTCTCTAGTTTACATTTATAAAAAAAAAAACTGACGTGTAAAAGTGTAATTTATAACCCACTAGATTCTGTGGCTTCGCTCCGCCAAAATGGTTAGAGCGAAAAAATTATGCTATATTCTTCCGCAAGGTCTAATCTATCTTTATACCAAACTCTATTAAAATCAGTTAACTGGCATAGACATGAAAGTGTAACAGACAGACGGACAGACAGAGTTACTTTCACATTTATAATATTAAGTAAGGATAAGGATTTGCAAAATAAATATAATTACACAGAGTGTCGTGTGCAGCTAAATTCTAATAGAATGTTAGAACACGACGCCATCCAAATATCAAAACGACAGCACAGAATACAAAAATTCTACTTGTAATAGAGACCAGAACTGTAATTGTGTCTTGAGACTTACTACGCACAATAAAATAATATTTCTTTTTTGATAAACTCATTGCCAACGGCTGACTTTTGATTATACGTATCTTTTCACTTCTTGTGCCTTATGTATTGTTGCTTTTCTTTCGTTCATATCTAGAAATAAATCTAAGCATAATATTAGGTGCCTTGGAAGATGGGTAGGCCTCTAGTGTGGGACGCAACTTGTGTCGACACTCTTGCGCCATCTCATATTCCAAGTACGGCGAGCTGTGCTGGTGCAGCAGCCGCGACTTCAGAGGCCCTCAAACGACGCAAATACTCTAACTTTTTTAGTAATTACAGTTTTGTGACGTTTGGGGTCGAAACGCTTGGGTCATGGGGCCCGAGTGCGCGTCTCCTTTATAAGGAATTATCTCGCTGGCTGATCCATTCCTTGCGTGACCGGAGGGCTGGCTCGTTCTTTGCCCAAAGAATAAGCATTGTCATACAACGTGGCAATGCTGCCAGTCTTCTGGGTATGACAGCGATGAGGAGGAATACTTTGACGCCTAAGCTAGTTTATTTTTATTTTAGTTTTTTATATACATAGTTAGGTTTAGCAGTGTCTTTTCTTTTTAAATTCAATGTTTTATTCTGTTATGGTGTACAATAAAATCTATTTTTAGCATAATATTTATGTATACCAGCGTTGCAGGAATTCTCTAAAGATATACCCAGAACACAAGGGCAACTGAAGGAATAGGGTGGCGTTTTAGTCAGTAGAAGTCTGAAACTCCTTTTAACGATTTATTCGCTCTGGAGAATAAAAGCAAAATATTTATCAGATACTAGCCTTTCCCAAGGTTTTGTCGGCGTTGCCAGTTTTATTCCAAGATAATACTGGCTTAAAAATACCATTTGCTCAAATTATCATAACAGTTGAGTTGTCAAACATCCCGACAACCTGTTGGCAACATTTAGTTTTTTTTTTTTGCTCACATTTGACCACCATCTCACCTGATGGTAAGTGATGATGTAGTCGAAGATGGAGCACGCTTGTCTAGAAGTAATCTATTCACTCTTGACTTAAAGACCCCCAAGTTATAGCGATCAGTAAACACAGACTCCGGCAGGGAATTCCACTCCTTAGCCGTACGCACAATGAAAGTATTCCCAAAACGTTTTGTGCGTATGGGTGGGATGTCCAAGCATGAAACAATGGCGCATCGATGTTTGTCTTGTAGTTCGATAATGGAACGGGCTTGGAGGAATTAGATTATGTAATTCCATCGCACACTCCCCGAAATGTAACCCATAGACTTGCAACTCATCGTCGATGTTCATGGCTCTGGAGCGTTGACTCGGCCAGTGCATCGTTGCCAATGAGTCTCTTGGCCCGTTTCTCGATAGACTCAAGCGCGTCCAGTTGGCATTACTTTGATTTATTTGAATAGCACTAAGGCCCAAAGGTCTAGGCTATAATATGCATATAGTATTATGTCTAATTTATCTGTCAATATCACTAATGTCAATACTGTACAATGCAACAAATACACCAATTAATACGTATTTTTCACCCCATCTTTAGTTTTTTATTGTCAATAGGCTTACGTTTGACCACCATCTGACCTGATGTTAAGCGATGATATGGTCGAAAATGACACACGCTTGCCTAGAAGACAGTGACCTATTCACTCTTGACTTAAAGACTCCCAGTTTATAGCTATCAGGAAACACACTCTGACAGAGATTTTCACATTTCAAATTTTACTGTCTAAAAAAGAAGTTCCCCAATACACCCTGACATACGTTCATACTATTTGCGGGTTCATTCTAACATTTGTTAGAAAGAAAAAATATGGTATGGCAATGCGCTGTGGGGCAGCTGTGATCGATTGTGTACGTACCCCAGGGAACGGATTTAATTCAAAGATAAAAAGCTTCTACGTAGGATTCTATAGAGCAGAGTCTGCATAGAAAACGTAGGATTGTAGGATTTTTCCAGATATTGCAGCAGATAAGTCTGATTCTGTAGGGAATTGTGAATAAATGAAGTCGTGAATGATGATAATTGATTAAGTAGGGTAAAGCTATGTTGAAATTGAAATTGAAAAACCATTTTATTCGGTTATAAACACACACAACAACAAATCATAGAAAATTAGAAACATAAAAAAATAACACTATGAATTTCGCTGAGCATGTCTACACCGACTCAGCAAATGCTGGGCGAAAGTCACCCAGCGCTAGTTTTCAGTTTGTAGTAGTGTTCAAAATTTGAACGTCAATTAACGGTAGAACGTAGTACGGTTATCTGACATCCGGAATGTCAGATACAAAGCATCTGTAAGCTAGTCAAGCCTTTGTTCCTAGCTGTCATTTTTAGACGTTTGACATTTATGAGGATTTGTCTGTCAGAGTTTTTTTATTTTTATTTTTTTATTTTTTAATAATAAAAAATCTTTATTTATCTCCACAAATTACATATCAACGTGAGTATAAATTACAGTCAGACACAGAAAGTTTGGCAAAGTCTGTAATTTGTGGGAGATCTGGAGTCTAAACTAAGCCTAGGCCTGTATTTTAGAACTCCAGGCCCCCCCAGGTCCCAGGCCCCAGGTTTGACTGACTAAAACCACCCCGTGTTGCTTCGCAGCCTTGTGTCAGTTTTTTTTTGTATGTGGCATCTTGCAGATCAACCTCTGAGGTTGTCGGCTGCTTAATTATAATTAAAACCTCCAGCCAGGGCTTATGTTTACCTTACGAACTAGGCGAATACACGCTAAGCCTACCCCCTGTGGGGAAGGGACCTCAGCGTAGAGCGTCGCGGAGGGAAGGCAGCTGTCCAGATTGGTTTATCAAGTGGAAAACAGTTTTTTGTGGAGAAAATCATCAAATGACTGACCTGAATGAATGACCTGGGTTGAGTAGAATGGAGTGTCTAACTTCTAATGACTAAAACCCCAGCCATAATATAATAATAATAATATTCCACAACTTTCACACAAAGCCAACTAGTCCCAAACTAAGCAGAGCTTGTGCTATGAGTACTAGACAACTGATAAACATACATATATTTTTCTAAATACATACATATTATAGATAAATTACACCCAGACAAAGGACAAATGATCGCGCTCATCACACGAACATTTGTCCTAGGTGGGAATTGAACCCACGACCTTGGGCATAGCAGTCAGGGCCACTGACCACTAGACCAACAGGCCTATCATGGTCCTTCAGTTGCCCGTGCTTTCCAGGGCCGCAGTATTCCGATAGAATTTTCCGCCTCTCGCGTCCCCGGCAGTTCAACGAATATTTTTAGAAGAGTTTATATTACATTATATACAGTTATACCATCAACCACAGTTTATCCAGAATAGCAGAAAGTATAAAGGTATACTGCGCATATGTCGGTTTCTTATTACTGTTGAAAAATTGATTCATAACAGCATTTCTATAAGGAAAAATTCACACAATATCTGATACCAACTCAAACAAAAAAGTTTTAAGTATTCGTCAAAATTAAACCGACCGTAAAAACAAAGCACTCGTATATACAGAAATTACGTCAAAACAACGCGGCGAAAATGAAGAAGACGACAAAAAATACTATTACCATAAATAAATTATTCAAAGTATAATAAGCCTTAGTGCCACCTTAGACGGTTCAACCCCAAGACGCATTACACCTCACATAATCCCATTTGCTTCTGCGCATAATGAGGTTTAAAGAAGTGGCTTAGACGTTAAAGCTTGCGACGAAGGCTTAGCTATATTATATTTTTTAACTCGTCTTGATACTTTAATGATACGGTTAGCTTTAAGCAGATTTGCAATGGTATTGCTGGTAAATGTTTAATGTTCTTTGGTTGCTTTTGTTTTATTACTGTAATCAATTAATACAACTTCTTTTGTTTAAATTAATCGCCTCTTACTCTTTACACGGTAAAAATCAAGGGTTACTTATTTACAAAATATGGAAACTACAAGACATTTTGAATAATTTGAAATGAATTATAGTTATACAAATATATTTGTGCTCTATAGTCCTTCGTCTTAAACAATTTATTAAAATTTCATAATTCTCCCTCCGCTTTGCTTTTGTAAACAAAGGTACCCCTTTGTACTATCGGCCAAAGATACACATGCTCAGTTAAGAAAATATTTCTGTGGAAGCGCAGCTAGTGACAAACCACATCTCTTCCTGGTGTCGCCCAATTAAAGACAATATACATTTTGTGAGTACAGGGCGTGTAACATTATATTAATACTTACTATTACGAACACTACTAAAATACGCTTCGTGCATCCTATTGGTGCAAAATACACGCATTAGGCGATAGAAATGTGAGCCGTGCTAGGCGATTATAACCAGGTGAGCATGCGGAAGATTGGTGGATAGTACAAATGTTTTGCTTCACATATAATACGTAGAACATGTAAACAAAGATGAAATGACACTAGAGACTAGTCATCGTACCGAGCAGTTATTTAAATTTTAAAACAAATAAAATTATTTCGGAATTAAGTTCATTCTTATGTGCTTATTTATGCTTGTTTTTCATCTATGTTGGGATCAGATTCCAGTCTTACCAGGTGCAGCTGCAAATATCTTTAATAGATTTTCAACTTTATTGTTAAAGAAATTAGGTTCAAGGTTGATTGGGAAAATTTGACAGTTTTGGGTAGCTTCATGTGCTGGCGTCTGTAAAACAATAGTATCATTCTGCTCAATCTAATACTATTGCAGAATTGAACGCTTGTTTGGTTTAGCATTAACTTCTGAGTTGGTTGATATTTGGTTGATTTGGTGTTATATTAGACTGGTTTAATAATACGAAATGATATGGTCTAAAGGATATATTGAACACTGGTGCTAATTATTAAATGGTAAATCTAAGCTAAATTAGCACTCAAATGTTTTGATCTAGTTTGGTTTGAGTTACGCGATTGGTAGTCGAACACGTACTAATTGGTAATAGTTGCGATACATGCATTTATGGAAATGCATGCAGGGAAAAGTCCAGAGCTGTTCGATTGCAAATATTGTACAGAACAACTATTGTTTTATATGAAGCGTCTGTCTATCCGACCTTCATAACTCAGTGACTGAGAAACACGATAGCCCTTGGCATGTCTGATGTTAGATTTTCTGGCTTGTGACTATACATAACAACTGTCAAATATATTTTAAGATGACCAATCTATGGACCGTCATAAGAAACCGTTGATTAACCTTTGAAATAGCCTCATGTTGTTATTATTTAGCTACTAGATCATTCCATGTATCAGAGCTCGTGACTAAATAATGCTCAGGCTTATGGGGGAAAATTAGAACACATAATGTTATATTCTGACATCAGAAATAGGTCACCGAACCTCACGACCAACAATTTAAGTAGAAGTTTCACGATGTGATTAGTTATTAAATGGATGCGTAAGCCACAGGTCAAGATTATGTCGAGGAACAATAAACAAATGGTGGAAGCATTGAATTCAAATCAGTCGGAGACGGAAATGATATTTGATTTGAGATCTGTATTACACAAATAGTTGCGACCTTGCCGTCTGGTAATCTACAATTGTTACCACTTAATTGTTATCATAAACTATGATGAATGACATAACTGATTAACGTTAAATGCCTCGGCTAGAGAAGACGGCAAAAGAAAATCAAGTTAAGGACTAATCAGATCAGTCGGAATGACTGGATAGCAAAGTAAATAATATTATTATATCAATAACAACATACGATAAGGCTGTCATTAAATAATAAACCGTACCTAATCAAAAAAATCTATTGGAGGTCAACAGGAGAGTCAATATTCCAAGAAGATTATCTACTAGTAATATTGTATTGAGTTTAAGTAGCATATAAAACACACTAAACTCACTACATTCAATTGACCAATTCTCGCCTGTCTTATGATCGATATGGGTGACGACTCCCAGAGAATAATAGAAGAAGAAAAATGGCGGGGACTCAAAATAAATTGGATATATATATGTCTAAGAAAATGATGATGATTGTAATCATACTAAGGAAAAAGAAAGTGAATTTTCACTTACTATAGAAAACTTGAAATTGCTCTGTTTTCTCTTCCCATTCTTTTTTTTTCGAAAAGTTTTGAGTGAAATATGTAACTGATCTTGATTTTTATGTATGCATATAATTGGTTCATACACATTCCTACATTTATGTATATATAGATAGATAAACATATCCTTTAGTGTACACCTTAACTGAATTAAATAAGGACTAAAAGACAGCAATTGATTTTATTATTTGTACAAAATTAATTGCTGTCTACAATGCGAAAACGGCTGGACTGGTTTCGCTCATTTCAGTCTTTTATGGATTTAGGGAAAGTTTTGATGGTGAGAAAATACGGAAAGTAAAAAATTTTTCATCCCCCCATCTCGGAAAGAGTATTTTTGCTCTTCGATATCTGAGTGCAAAAGCCGTTTTTCAACCGACGACAAAAAGAGGAGGTTATCAATTCGACGCGTATATTTTTTTTTTTTTTTTTTTTAATGTATGATCATCGATTACTCGAAGACGGCTGAACCGATTTGGAAAATTCTTTTTTTGATTGAAAGGGTATACTTCGATACTGGTCCCATTTTCATAAACGTCAGGATCTGATGATGGGATCCTGGAGAAATCGAGGGAACTCTTCAAATATTATAGGCACACCTATGTCGTTTTGGGTATTTATTATAGTAACTTGTGCAGTTGCTCTCAAAAAGTACCATTTGAGGAAGTGGAACTGATGATGAAGACCACAGATGGCCGCCGAAACTACTCAATAATAAGTATTGAGTGGATTGCGATTCGATTACTTGAATATGGATGTTACGCACTTTATGCTCGTCACAATGCATATGGTGATGTAGAGCTGATGGTGAAGTACCAGGAGAACTCCTCAACAATTAACGGCCCAGCATTGGGAAAAGCAATATTTTGTAAAAGGTTATAAGTAGTTGATAATTAGGCTCTTGTAACTAGGTAAATTAAAAATAGACCAACTAAAAAGAGTGAAATAAAAACTTTTTACCAAAAAATTAAACCGACTCCCAAAAAACACTGCAAAGTGAAAAATAACTTTAATTTCGGAAGTCGGTGCCAAAAACGAAAATACAAAACTAAAGACACCGACTACCGAAATTAAAGTTATTTTTCACTTTGCAGTGTTTTTTGGGAGTCGGTTTAATTTTTTGGTAAAAAGTTTTTTATCCGCTAGAGGCTAAAGTAAATTGAATTTAGAACATCGTGTGTACTAAGTTTGTGAATTCGAAACATCATTAAACCTATTTACTTCTACCTCCATGGGGCCGAATTTATCAAACAACTTTTTTTAATTTGTTAAAAACTCAGACTCTGGAACCTTCTTGGTGTACTTACTTTTTTTAATTTGCTTTGCGCGCCATTTTTTTTGCATTTAGTCATTTCCTCGCTGAGGTGGGATGAAAAGTTACATGTTGCACTCGAGTGCGAAGATTTTTCACCTGGTGCTCTTTTGATTCCCTCGCTAACGCTCAGGATTTTAATGTTTGAATCACTCGCTGCACTCGTGATTCAATTTTAGAATCCTTCGCTTGGTCGGTCATCAAAATTGAGCCCATGGTTAAAAAGCAACTTTGCAATCTTGTATAACAAACTAGCTTCTGCCCGCGACTTCGTCCACGTAGAAGTCGAAAATATACCACGGGATCCCGTCCCCGGGATAAATAGTATCCTCTGTTTTATTCCAGGACATATTTATCTATCTGTGTGCCAATTTTCTTTCAAATCCATTCACCCGTTATAGCGTGATTTAATAACAAACATCCATCCAAACTTTTGCATTTATAATATTATTACCTATAGATATAGATTTACAATCCCATTTTTAAATATGAAAGATTTCGCCTATGACTTCGTCCGCGTGAAATTTTTACAGGCGGTGTTTTTTTTTTTTTTTCGAAACAAATACAATACTAATCTAAGAGCTTTCAGCTCTTTAATGTCCCACGGCTGGACAGGAGACTCAAAGGTAATGTAGGCAAATTATTTCAATATATCCCGCTGGCTAGATAGATTTAATAGAGTGTTTTTTATTTATTTATTTATTTATTGGCCTATCTACAATTGTTACACTGATTATTCTTATATTTCATGCAATATGTTACAAACATAGTGTACAATATGACGCGATAGACACAGCATGCAAAAACAAAATTATAACATCAATATAATACTAGGTAGTGCAGAAATAACGCTAAGAACAACTAGTTTATACAGTCGACATAGAAAAAAAAAAAACAGTACGGTAGATTATTTTTGATGGACTTGGTGCTTGATTTTTTTAAGTGTTGTGGAAAAAATGTCAATTGATTCATCGCAATTATTAAGAAGCCTGCAAATTCTGGGGATAGGGGAATTGGATCCTGATACAGTTTTGCGGAATGGGGGATGTATTAGTTTGATAGGGTGACGCGGATAATTATGGGGAAGGTTAAAATTAATCTTACTTAACAACTGGGGGCAGTCTATTTTACTCCGAAGTAATTTAACAAGAAAAAGTAAATCTATACCATCTCTTCGTTTTTCGAGTGAGATCATGTCGAATTTTTTAAGACGTTTTGCATAGCTCGGAACTTTTTTGGCTAATCTCGCACAATATGCAAGATGGTACAAAAATCTTTTTTGAATCCTCTCTAACCTAAGACTATGTGTTGCATAGTGAGGACGCCACACAACCGAGCAATATTCCAATACGGTACGAACAAGGCAGTTAAAAAGATAGATCTTAGTTTTAGGTGTTCGAAAGCATTTAACATTACGCAACACGAAACCGAGTGTTTTTGAAGCTTTTTTAATAATGTTGTCCATGTGGGGAACAAATGTAAGTTTTCGGTCAAGAAGGACTCCCAAATCTTTTACCTCATCAACTTTTCTGAGGTACGTACCATTCATACTATAATTAAAATCAATGAAGTTAGCCTTGCGAGTAAACGTAATTTGGGAACATTTTTCAACATTAAGTAGCATATTGTTATCCTTACACCAGTTTAAAAGTCTGTTCAAGTCATCCTGAAGTAATATCGAGTCGGCTAGAGAATCTATGACGCGGACTATTTTCAAATCATCGGCGAATAGGAATGGCATGGAGTTAAAGAAGCAATAAGGAAGGTCATTTACAAAGATTATAAATATTATGGGGCCTAGGTGGGAACCCTGCGGAACACCGGATGTAATGATCATGGATTCAGATTTATAGCCATTGGCCACGACATAAAAAGATCTATCCGTTAGGTAAGAGTGCAGCCACTTAAGAAGAGAACCAGCAAAGCCGTACGCAGCAAGTTTTTGAATTAGCACTTCATGAGAAACTTTGTCAAAAGCCTTGCTGAAATCGGTGTATATGGCGTCGACTTGCTGGTTCGAGTCTAATGAAGCTGCAATAACCTCCACAAAAGCTACTAAGTTAGTGCAGGTGGATCTTGCAGCAGTGAAGCCATGCTGGTGGTCAGACAGATATTTCCTGAAGTAGTTTTTTATGTCAGGGCAAACTATTGCTTCAAAAACCTTGGCAAATGTCGAAAGAATAGATATGGGACGATAATTTTCCACCAAATCGTCAGCACCTGATTTGTAAATCGGTACTACTTTGGCCTTCTTCCATTGCTTAGGGAAAATACCAGAGCTGAGAGATTTGTTAAAAATCAAGCTTAGGGGGCTTGCTAGTTGGTCGGCGCAAGTTACGATAAAGTTAGGGGGAATTTCATCGCTGCCGGAACCTTTAGATATGTCTAAACTTTTAAGATGCTTGGCTATTTTATCCTTTGAAATCTGGATCAAGGAAAAGCTGTCGGAGTTACAAAGAAGGCTTTCAAAGAAAGGTGAAGTATGAACCACGTCATACGCATGGGTAGCTGGACTGTAGACAGAAGAAAAATAGGTCCCGAACATGTTGCACATCTCATTGCCATCACTAGTTTTGGTGAAGCCATTTGACATTGAGGCTGGATAGGCATTAGCGACACCACGTTTAGACTTAATGAAGGACCAGAAAACCTTGGGATTTGTTGTTATTTTCTGTTCAATGCTATTTATGTAGGAATTGTAACATTCTCTTGCTAATCGGTCACAGTGCTTACTACACCAACGAAGAGATATCTTGTCCATAGGGTTTTTGTACATACTATACCTTTTTCTGACGTTATTCTTTTCACGCAGCAATCTCTCCAACTTTTTTGTGTACCATGGTGGTCGCGCATTACTTTTTACTAAGGTCGTTGGGACAAATCGCTCTATGATCTGATAAAGTACCGTATAAAACCGTTCCAACATTATACTGGGGTCGTCTGTATCCGCGAATAATGCAGACCAGTCAGTATTTTCTAGTTCTGGTTTAATTGCAGAGTAGTTAGCTTTTGAGAAGTTTAGTCTTATGCTAGGTTCGGGTTTTAAACAATTATTTACATTAAGGCGTAGGGAAATTTCAAGAGGAGGGTGATAAGGATCGATCTTTGTCAGACTATTGAGGCCTTCAGACACCTTACATTCGTGAAGGTTTACAAGAACCAAGTCCAGGATTCTATTTTTAACATTATTTTTATACCGTAACTATACGGATAATAATATAAAAGTAGGTAGTATTTAATAACATAAAATTTAAGTAAGGGCCCTGTTTAATTTAAAACTTCTCTGTATACAATATTTGAGGTTGTTTTATTTTCCGGTAACAAAATAATCTGATTTTCAGATGATCCAACTCGTGATAGACCAACATATAATTGCCCATTGGCTTATATTTATTAGTTTTTAACATTAATTTTTTAACACTTTAAACACTTAAATAAAAACCCTAAACTACATAGGTAGATTATAATAGCTCGGCTAATATGCATGATATAAAGATAATTTATAGCCTATAGCACTCAGGGATAATGCGACTACATGTAATCAAAAGAATTTTAAAAATCGGTTCGGTAGTTTCAGAGATTACCCCCTACATACAAACTTACAAACATACAAATTTTACCTCTTTATAATATTAGTATAGATGTGTTATTCAGCAAAGACCTTGTCCCAGTATCTACCTATAAATGAATGAAATATAACTACTATAAATATTACTAAGTACCTACAACCTAATGAGAGCTAGCAAATCCTGTCATAATAATTTATCTTCGTAGTTCTCGTCTATACGTAGCTTCGCTTAATCTCGTCGTGAAACGGACCAGAAGTTCAGAGTGCTCTCATTAGTAGTTCGAGTCTTTAGTCTGTCATCTATGATATGGCAAATGTCTACAAAGAGGGCTTAATACGTTCGGTATTGTTATAAATGGAGAGGAGAATTGTTACGACACAATGCTTCTATGATTCAAATTATTGAGCGAAAAACATACTTATCGATATCGGCTCTATTGGCAAATGGGAAAAAAGCATATACATATTATGTATGTACGAATATATGGTAAGCATTCAACCCTGTATGCCAATAATATCGTACGAGCCTATGACCGTCAAAACAATTTATTCTTCCTACTTAAGTATGTAAATAATAACGATAATCGATTTGACTGAAATAGATTGTAGTGCTGCCTAACTATTATTATCTTCTATCTATACTTGTAATAAATCTGTAGAGAGGTCAATTCTGTTCATGAAATATATATCCAAAATAACTATCAGGGGGTGATTAGGGATCGCTACTGATGCCAAAAATGCAATCAGTAAAATTTTTGTCTGTCTGTCTATATAACCGTTATAGAAACAAAAACTACTCGACGGATTTTAACGAAACTTGGTACAATTATTTTTCATACTCCTGAGCTGGTTATAGTATACTTTTCATCACGCTACAATCAATAGGAGCAGAGCAGTGAAGGGAAATGTTGGAAAAACGGGAGAAGTTACTCCATTTTAAGCTTCCGTCGCGTGTGCAACCTTAATGGTTAAAGCTACACAGAAATCATTTCATGACGGAAATGTTCTCCTTAAAATTATATAAAAAATATCCTACGACAGCATATGTCTATCTTTTATGGTTGACTCACAATAACACGTGTAACTCCCGATTGCTTAGCAGTTCGAAGCTTTCTGATTATAATATTTGTCTACTCTTACGTTTATAACACTCTCAGTCACCCCTAATTGAAAAAGTTAACATTATTAACTATTCCATAAAAAAGAATCATGTAAATCGGTATAGAAACACCAAAGTTATACATGAAATACGCTAATAATAAGCCATCGCGCGTGAATACTGAATCATGCTGTAAGGATTATTTTTGAGAATCGGTCGCCGCGCTCGACCCGTCTCGCGGCCGAAGGTATAAAATTTCGTTCTATAGGTACTTAAGCCTCATTTGAACGTGATCTAAACAATATTACCAATACATTAACTTAATAACACACAAGGAGTTACACGCTGACGGAGTCGCGGGCACAGCTATTAACAATAATATTGTGCGGTTCCGTATTGCTATATTTTTCAACAGTATTATAGATTGACATATTATATTTCCCTACTTAATTACGAAAGTTAATCTGTCTGTTACATCAAAATCACTGAACCATGAGGAAGGACATAGGCTACATTTTTTTACGAAAAACGACGGAAACGCGTACGAAGTCGCGGGCAACAGCTATCTATACTAATAATATAAGGCTGAAGAGTTTGTTTGTTTGTTTGAACGCGTTAATCTCAGGAACTACTGGTTCGAATTGAAAAAATATTTTTTCTATATATCATTACGCTAAGGCCAATAGGAGCGGAGCGCCAATGAAGAATGCTTCAAAATCGGTGTTAAATTTAACGTTAGCCCAAAGTAACTATTCCACGCGGACGAAGTTGCAGGCAAAAGCTAGTTTTAAATAAATGTGTTGCAAGCAAGGGCGGATCCAGCTTTGGCGCCAGGGGGGGGTCACATAGTCGTAGTGAGGTCAAAAGAAGTTATAATTTAATTTTGATAATAATAGGTAGATGTAAATAGTAGGTATTTTATTAATAAATGTTAGTTGTTAAAATACTTTCACTTTTCAGTAAAGTGAAAGTATTTAAATAAAATCTATATTGTGACAAAAACATATAAAAACATTGTTTAACAATTTTAATTAGTGGTCCGCCTAGGTCCTGGACCCAGCCCAGGGGGGGGGGGTCCATGAACCCATCACCCCCCCCCCTGGATCTGCCCTTGGTTACAAAACAACAACAAGTCGTTTTTATGGTTTGCTTAAATACTATGTAAAAATAATAATAAATTGATAATATGAAAATGCGTGCTCCAATCATTATTAACAAATAGCATTTTTTTTTAAGTCTGTACTATTCATTTATGTAATAAAAAAAGAGAAAATCACATTTAACTGCTATCAAAATCAAATTCAGAACGTACATAATAATTATGTAATATTTGACGTGTCGAATGAGCTTGGATTGAGAAAAAATAATCTTGTTTGTATAAATTGATGTTCGGTTCCTGTTTGATATAAAACATCAAAAAAGTAGCGCAACTCAGTTTTACTGTCTTAGTAACAGCGCGTAACTCACTTGTATTGGCTTAGCAACAGCGCAAAACTGAATTTTATATTCTTAGCAACACCGCGCATTGAGTTTATTTTCTTCTTTAATGAGTTGCAGATTTTGTCACCTGCGGTGTTAGAACCAGTTAGAACTTATGCGACGATTTGTTCTTTACTTCACCACATACATTAAAAACCCTACCATTTATCTCCCAGAACAAATTGAACTTCTTAACTTAACGCCTACTTAACCAAACAAGTTGCGATCAAGTTTACTTTAAGTTAGTATTTTATTGCTTCATCAAACAGCTTAACTTGCATCCCCTTGACAAACAATTGATATATCTTGAGACTGTTGATGTAGATTAGATTAGTTAGATGCTCGTGTATTAACACGTAGACAGCAGTTTGTATGTTAGTAGTTTTTAGTAGTTAGGAAGTAGGTCCGTTGTTTATTTTAGACCGTCTTATGCTGGCACTGATGTTATATCTACAACGTGTAATTTAAAGGGTATATACATACCAAGTGCATGGCTTCTTTGGATGATAACAAACGATATGGCAAGGGTTTTGTAATCCTAAGTCTACGTGTGTAGAACTTATTACAAATTCCAATACACAATACCAGAGACCGATTCTTTCAAATTAAGAAGAACGAAAAGAATTATCGTTTTATTGGCAAGTGACGTGGAAAATTATTGACCCTCGTAGTGCTGTGACGCGTTTGTTATTATTGGTATTCAAGAAATATATGAAACCAATAATTTGGTATCAATTCTTTGAGTCAGTTATTTTGTGCTGAAACTGTGCATAGAGACTCCATACCAGATGTTGTCTTCAGCCCTTTTGGATAGATATGGGGCTTCTGTTACACGTTGTATACATAGATTCTTGCATACTTGTTTCTATTCAGCCTTTTCTTAACAACATTGGGTTCGGCCTTCAGTCATGGAGCCATGGCAAGACTAGTGTCACATTTTCTGGCTTCTAACTGCCTGTTCTGGAACTTTACAAGGCATGGAGGTTTTTCAGTATGTTAAGATATATGCACAGATCGATCTCGGCAAATGTCGTTTCACCTTGGAGATCGACACGTGCCGCTCTTATTATTTACCCATAAGTTTCTGTTTTGATTCACTTACATACATATAAATGAAATTGAAGTGTATATGTGTGATTCTGTGATTTAAAAAATACTAGCGAACCGCCCCGGCTTCGCACGGGTGCAATGTTTTTATTAAATATACTATAGAATGTCTTTATATACAACGTTGACAGTCTTTTTGTCATTCGACATACATGTTCTCTTTAGTAATTACTTTTGAAAGTGCGACACATAATTTACCATGGGAAAAACATTCAACGCTCAAATCTAAGCAATATAGGCACGCGCGCCGTGCCTCCGCCGGCACCGCGCCGCAACCGCTATGTCCTTGCATTTTAAATCTGTAATATATTCGAAACTATTTATTTAAATTATATTCTGTAAAGGGCAATATTGATTTATAATAAATGCACAATGTATTTATGGTACTTAATTGGATAAGGATTAATGCTGTATTGCTTAAAATCGCTTCGTAAAATATGCTCGTATTTCTCGTAAAAAGTAAAGGATAAAAATTGGTTGTTGTGGGTTATCTATAAGAGATAGACAGATGCCAACGAGGACTGTTTTGTTGACCTTTTTAAGGTGTACAATACTGTAGTACATTATTTTGATCTATCTCATAGGGTTCAGACAGCGTTTGCAAAGCAAGCGCAAAAAATGTGTTTATTTGCGATAGAAACCTCAAAAATTATCAGTGTTCCTCTACTATATTGTGCATGTTATATACTTAAAAATCTTCCTATTAAATCACTCTTTCTATTGAAAGAAATTGCATCAAAATCCGTTGCGTAGTTTTAAAGATTTAAGCATACATAGGGACAGACACAGGGAAGCGACTTTGCTTTATACTATGTTAAGATTGTGTTCCTTCAATCTTTACTAATATTACAAAGCGACGAGCTAATCATTGAAAGTACTTGGTGGATTTGAAGAAAATTTCGTATGGATCTAGGTTGAAGCTGCAAAAGTAGGACAGTTATGTTTTAATTGTAATAAAGTCCACGAGAGCGAACCCCGCGTGAACAGACACGCGGGGCTTAAATAAATTTATAGGCAACTAACAGTAGTTGCTTATAAAATTATTTACAAGACACTGAAACATGGACAACATTTTGAACAAAAATATATCTCTGCCGGTTTGTCCATATCGAGCCGTTACCGCCAAATTATCGTAAGCGACACTTTTGTCGAAACTGCTTTTTTTATCTTAACTAGTATTTTAAACCATAACGGACCCATCCCTGTTAACGTTTCCCTCCAAAAGAAAACCGTTATAAAGTTATAGCAAGTGCTAAAATTATCGTGAATACATATATTTTAAAAGCCTTAACGTAAGCGATAATAAGCATTTTTATCTTACGTGCCTTGCGATCGATAGTTTGTAGCGTAAGCGACCCTACTTGTTATCGCAACCGATATTAGTGCTTGATCTTGAGGCGTTTACTATAAACAAACCTGTCGTGACATGCTCATTTCCGCGAAAGTTGTGATGCAACAAACATCGTTCTCATTGAATTGTTGTTTAAAAAATAGTTTCACGCATAATAACGTTTTAAATAGTGTTAATTATTGTGTAGTAATTGTGGTAATTGAGTTATAATTGTACTACAGATACTAACAAATAAGACAACAATATCGACTCCAGCAGCTAAGGTATGTATTAAATATATTGAAAAGATGTGAAAAATTAAATACGAGTACGTATTTATTGCATGTAATAATCTCCGATTTAAATTATTGGTGTGTTTAATTATTACTGGTTAAAACAATGAGTTAGGCCAATCTCGTACAATGTCCATTTTACCTAAATTTAAATTATAGAAACAAAGACAGGATTACAGAAAACTTCTTAACGATCTCTCAAAGGTAGGTTCTTGGTATGTAATTGAGCAAGTTTTCTTCTACATCTTTTGGTTTTGGTCAGCTATGTATGAAACAGCTGATTGAGTTTTACAAGTTAATATGGAAAACCGAAGAAAATGTCCTTAGTCAAAACTTTTAGAGCAAAATTTGCTTGCCAAAGTAGATACCTTGGTAATCTACCCCTGACAGATGGTTAAGGACTTTTCAGTAACCTTGTTTGTACTTTTATCTTTACATAGTATAAAATAAACTTGCACCCTGCGTCTGTCTGTCTGCCTGTCCGTTTCATGTTTTATGTTATGTGATTCTTTTTAAGTTGTTAATTGTTTGTTATAGTCACGAATGAAGAAAATTATGCAGTTAATATCACCACTCCACATACCAGAAGAGAGTAATCCTGAAACTGTTTTTCCCGAGAACATAGAGCAAGATACAGAGGCCTCAGTTCTAGATACATTCTTACTTACAGAAAGCAACAATGATATTGACATGGACCCAATACTAACTGATAGTACATCACCATCTTTGATCAATTTAATTTGTGATTCTGATTTAAATCCTGAGCAAAATACCGACCCACATGTACCTCTAACTAAACTTATTGATTACAGTGATTCTGATACTGACAATTCTTACACTTTAATGGATTTAGATAAACAAAACAAAATTTCACATTTAGACTTAACAAATTATGATCATACTATTTTAGATGATCCTACTGTGCCAGCTTTCATTAATCAATTAATACAGCCGAGCTCCAGTTCACTGTTTGACCAACAAGAAGAAAACATTTCCAGGAAGTCCTTGAAGTCCCACGACCACAATGCCTGTATTGATAGTGAAGATTCATGGAAGCCAGCCTCATCGTCCAGTGATTCAGGTGAAGATAAATTAGCTCAAAAAATAGAAGAAGAAACGAGTGTTGGTAAAAGAGGATACAGGAAAAGTAAACCTTTACCAAAATGTCTTTTATCAAAAAAAAATCGTAATGCTGCTGTAGGGAAATATGTGCAACCTAATCCTTGTATGAATAAAAGATGTGGTAACTCATGTGCAAATAAATTTACCGAAGATGATAGGATTAATATTTTTGAAAACTATTGGGGATTAGGGTGTGATAAAAGACAAAAAGATTTCCTGCTGTCATGTGCTAAACAGAGACCGATTGGCAGAAAAAGAGCTAGTAGTAATGTTCGCAAAATATCATATGATTATTTTATTAGCTACAATGGACAGAATATTAAAGTATGTCAACAATTTTTGCTTAAGACTCTAAATATATCTCATATGACTTTGAGATACACAATCGAAAATGCCAATAAAATTCTAAATAACACTCGAAAAGGAAGAAAAACTCAATCTCAAAATCCTTATAATAAATCTGATGAAGCAAAAGTCGCACAATTAAAATCATTTATTGAGATGTTGCCTGCTGTTCCATCCCAGTATTGTCGCAATAAAAGCACTAAAGTATATTTACCTCAAGAATTTCAGAATGTATCGTTTTTGTACACACTGTATGTTGATCACTTGAAAGAAAAGAATATGGAATCATCAGTATTATCAAAAAGGGTATTTCGTAATATTTTTAAAACAGAATTTAATATTGGATTCCACTTGCCTAAAAAAGATAAATGTGCTTTTTGTAAGAAGTTCAAAAATGTATCACCTGAGAGCAAAAATATTTTTGAGCAAACCACTGAATATAAAAATCACATTCTCGATAAAGAGAAATGCAAGCAACTGTTTTTAGAAGACCAAAAAATTAGCAAAGTAGATGATTCTAACTCCTTATGCGTGAGCTTTGATTTAGAAAAAGTCCTCAATACTCCACATGGTAAAAGTGTGACCTTATATTACTCGAGAAAATATGCATACTATAATGAAAGTATATATGAAAGTGGCACAAGGGATGGATATTGTTACGTGTGGGGCGAATGCCAAGGAAAAAGGGGCTGCAATGAAATAGTTACAGTAATTTTTAAGTATTTGAATATGTTGGATCAAAAAAGTACCCATACTGTTGTTAATCTTTATTCTGATAGCTGTGATGGGCAAAATAGAAACCGTGCCATGATTTCAATGTTAATTCATTTCTTAAAAACCGCAATAACAATTACACAAATAAAGGTAACTTACCTTTTACCTGGACACACTATGATGCCTGTTGACTCCATTCATAGCACCATTGAAAGTTTTGTTCGTAATAAAACAGTATGGGCTCCTTCTGAGTGGCCAACAATGATAACTAATGCTAGATATAATCCTAAAAGCTACATTGTAAATGTTTTAAAATATGGAGACTTCATGGATTGGAAGTCCTTTTCACTAGCTTTACTACCAGCTAAATTTAAAATTAATTTTAATTCATTAAGAGTGATGCAATTACATAAAAATAATCCAATTGTTAAATTTAAATACGGTTTTTTTGAAGATAGTGACAGTTACGAAATTAATATGGATTTCATCATCAGATCTAGAGCAAACAGTGCTACTGTCCAAAAAGGACCCACACCTTTATACGACGAAGAGCTCAAAATTTCAGCAGCTAAATACAAAGATTTACAGGAGCTATGCAACAAAAATATAATACCAAACAGATATCATCAAGAATGAAAATGAATGAAGTATGAGGCATGATGGAACCACACGTGATGCTCTAGCTGAAACGGACGAAGATGATTCGGATAAGGAGAATTAAAAATATTTTACTTAATTTTGTATAAGTACTTAGCAGCTATAATTTTAATCTGATTGATCTCACTATCCCAAATGTTTAATATAAATATTGTTTTGATTTTATATAATATTTTGTTTAAAAGCCATGATGTAACAATACGTGTTGTAAAGTTAACAATAATAATAAGTTAAAATGGACGAAAATGATTCGTACCACAAGAAATAATTTATTTCATTACCTAGACTAACCTAACCTATACCTAGTATAAGTTAAACTAAGCTGATTGATCTCATTATTCCAAATGTTTAATATAAATAAACATATTTTTTAATTATAATATGACTATTTCATTTAAAAACTCTTGAAATACCTATTTATTTATCAAATATAGTGTCTTGGATATAGTAATTTTATTAGATATTTTTATCGTAAACGTTAAAATAACCTTAGATTATGACAGCAAAAATAATGTAAGCGCCATAAATACAGTAAATACTTATTATTTTCTTTTTTTTTAAATTATGTATGTAAATGTCTGAAAATCATTAATTTATATAAAATTTTAATTTACTAGCACATTTCTGTTCAAAAATATTTAAAAAAAAACCTTCTCCTGTAAAATTTGGTTTTTGTCGCTTGCGCTAAAACGGCGGTAAAGGCTCGATATTTCTGTTTATACGGGCTGAAAACTGGAACAGCTAACCAGATTCAAATGGACTTTTGTTGGAAGAGAGAAGGTTGTAGGTAACATATATAATGAACTTTTTTATATCGGAGTTTATACGGGATTGGGATTTACAAGAAATACTGCGTGACATTACATCAACACCCGTTTGAACAGACTTGCTAAAGCTAGTATAGGAATAATACTATAAAGAGTGTTTTAGAAGAGCTTGGTCGTATTTACAGTTGATGTTCTATATCTAGAAGAAACTTTGACCTCTGGATTTGTTTCAGTGATCCCTCTGAGAATCACTGCTGTACAGAGAAACACTGACTCCCATAACTTATACTACTCAAGCTTGGGAGTCATCACACTCACATATTGATTTTGCTTCGGTGCCAAAAGATTTGATGTACTCTATTCGTATTGTTTTCTTTGGAATGTTATATAGAATCTTGGCAGTCAATAAAGTTATTAGTATGTTATGATAGTAGTCAGATAAGAAACACTAGTTTAATCTTTTTTAAATTTAGTAAAAGTTTGACATAAAGTAGTATTAATTTTTATTTAAATAATTAAATATTCCTTTCACTTTCGAATCCACATTACTTGCCTTGGAGTGGGTTCACAGTAATAGTATAATATGTGGGGTTCAAACATGCGAACTCTCGATAACAAGGCGGACACCTTATCCTAATGGCTATTGTGGCTTCAAATATAATAAAGAGGTAATATTTTAAGGTAATGTTTGTGAGTGAAGTTTCATTTAGGAGGTTATCGTCAAAACGCCTCATTGACTATAAAACATTTTATTTTCAGAAGCATGCTACGTTATCACAGTGTGAAATAGACATACGTATATTTAAAGAACACCTTTTTACGCGAGCTAAGCCCGGAGGTAGTCATTTATAATTTTAGCGTAGAGTAAACATAATTGCCTGACTTAAAATACAAATACGCGAAGCATTTTTCTTGCTTATAAATATTACCCGAGACAAGCAAAGCAAGAAGCGACTGAAAAATTTTGCACAATTTTCGAAGTCTGAATTCTCGTCTATATTTCGAGCCGGGCTAAGAGCTATAACTCATAGCTAACTGTGTTAGGTAACATAACAGATGGTCGCATGTATTTCCTTCGCAATTTTGTATTTTTTTTATTGTTTCCGTCTCGTATTTGCTTCGGAAAAATTGACTGAGTTTGCTAGTGTAGGTTTTTTTTTCTCTGCGGCTCTTAGTTCAAGGAGTTTTCGATGCCTTTTTCGACTGAAAAAGTACTCATCACTTAAGTTTGGCATTGGCACTCTGAAACTGTTGTATCCGATAGGTGATAAAGCGAATTCTTAAAGAGAAATAGAAGTTCTTATTATTGATTACGATGCGTGAAAGGAGTGGAGCTATATAAGATATTTAGTACTATCTCTTTTCCACAATAGGAGAAGAGTTGGCAAGTTTAGTTTCTAATGGCTTTGATTAGAAAGGAGTAGAGCATTTTTTTGCAGTTGGACTCAAAAAAAAAACTGTTTTCTTCATAACTAGCTCGCTGTTGTACCCGCGACATTATTTGCGAGGATTTCAATTTTATCTACGCAGTTTCTGTCGTGTAAATCCCGATCCCGTGGGAATTCCGGGACCAATCAAGTCATGTGTCATTCCAGGATTTTATTTACGTAGGTACGTAGTTCGGTAAAAGTTACAAACATGCATCTCTCTTCTTCTCAGTCGCTTCACTCTTGACAGAGTGGTTGTGGTCGTCACGTGGTATTTTTGTGTTTGTGCTCTATCACCCGCCGCCATTCTTCTCTGACATATGCCTTCCTGCGGCAATCGTGCATGGTGTTGCCAGTGGCCGCTTTAAACTGGTCTGTCCATCTCATCGATGATCGCCCACGTGCTCTGGCGCCCTCAACCTTGCCCTGCACAACCATGCATCTAAACTTTTGAAATTATAATACCAGTATAGATATAATACAACAGCATTTAACTCAGCTGTTAGCCTTTGTTAACTTTAGACATTTAGGCACTTATTAGTTGCCAATTTCGAAGTTCAAGAAAATAGAGCTCCATCCTTTTCAAAAGGAAATCGCTCAACCAATTGAACAAATCGTAAGATAATTTCATTCCTAACAATCCAAAATGTAAGTCTGAATTTCCGATTCTCCTCAGCATGTCACAAGGAATTCATTCAATAGAATTGCCGAAGCAGTAAACAGAATAGGTATCTATTAGTAATTTTGAATTGAACTTCAAACTGCGCGTTAATGGAGATTCATTGTAAGATGTAAATTGTCGCTTCCATTTGCTTTCAAGATGTTTTGTCGGATTATTCAAGTTAGTAATTGTGTTAGAGACACCAATAAATATGTATCGTCTTTAAATTCGGTTTTCTTTGGTCCCGTTGTTAGTATAAATGTGGTTGTGTGGGAGGTTATTGAGATTACATTTTGGGAGTACAAAGGCTCTAAATCTTGAATGATAAGCAACAATGGATAATCTTTTAGACAGTATTAAAAGATATTATACTGTATTAAGCCTACGAAATGTAAATGCTAAATAATTTTGGTTGCACAATGAACATCAGATCATTAAGAGAGCTAAGACGATTGTCAAAAACTTGAATTGTTAAGTATTGGTAAATTTAAATACTTAATAATAAATCATGTATAAGCAACAATAATAACTGCTTCGGTAGGCTAGTGGTCTCAAGTACGACTGCTGAGCAAGACGTCGCGGGTTTAATTCCTGGGTCGCGCAATAAGTCCTATTAGGTTTTTCTGATATAAATTTCTCAGTAATAGCCCGGATTTTGGAAGTTGGCGGTATGATTACGGTCGTTTCGGATTGCCATCCCATCGGACAATGAGTGTATGGGACCTACAGTGGACCTGTACTTGCGCACATATTTGCACTATAATTTCTCCTGCGCAGATGGCTAATCAATAACGAGATTTGCCACCGGGCCGAAATCGATTAGGAGGACTATAATAGGCAAACATATAAAGAGGGATACAAAGCCAAGAATATATTGGGCATCTTAGTCAGTACTAAGATGCCCAATATAATTATTCTTGGCTTTATTAAAATTTTATGTTGACGATTACACGATGTGGACCAGTGTCCACATCGTGTAATCGTCAACATAAAATTTTTACTTACCTTTTCAACCAACGACAAAAAAAAGGAGGAGGTAATCAATTCGACGCGTATATTTTTTTTTTTATATATGATCATCGATTACTCGAAGACGGCTGAACCGATTTGATAAAATTGTTTTTTTGTTGGAAAGGGTATAGGTACTTCGAAATTGGTACCATTCTCACCAAGTCAGGATCTGATGATGGGATCCTGGAGAAATTGAGGGAACTCTTCAAATATTATAGGGACATCTATGGCGTTTTGGGTATTTCTTATAGTAACTTGTGCAGTTGCTCTCAAAAAGTACCATTTGGGGAAGTGGAACTGATGATGAAGACCACAGATGGCCGCCGAAACTACTCAATAATAAGTATTTCGTGGATTGCGATTCGATTACTTGAATATGGATGTTAAGCACTTTATGCTCGTCACAATGCATATGGTGATGTAGAGCTTATGGTGAAGTACCAGGAGAACTCCTCAACAATTAACGGCCCAACATTGGGAAAAGCAATATTTTGTAAATGAATATAAGTAGTTGACATTTAGGCTCTTGTAACTAGGTAAATTAAAGAACGACCAACTAAAAAGATTGAAATAAAAACTTTTTACCAAAAAAATAAACCGACTCCCAAAAAACATTGCAAAGTGAAAAATAACTTTAATTTCGGAAGTCGGTGCCAAAAATGAAAAGACAAAACTAAAAACACCGACTACCGAAATTAAAGTTATTTTTCACTTTGCAGTGTTTTTTGGGAGTCGGTTTAATTTTTTGGTTAAAAGTTTTTTACTCTATAAATTTCTCCTATATCGTGAGATATAAATTCGAATAAAATTTCTTCCAGTGTGGGAATCGAAATCGGGACTCCAAGCACAGCAACCAATAACTTAATCACTGCGCCAGCCAACTCCAATTTTTTTCCGTGGAAAAGTCACGCCGTAACTGACCAAGAGTCACGTTCTCCAAAGCTTAACATAAGTGTATTCGAAATTCAAAACATAAAAATGACTACATAGTTTACGGAAACCTCACTCTGTACCACGAAACAAAAACCAAGGGAGAAGAAACGTCAAAATATATTCCTTGTTACAGGAAAAATCAAACACAGTCTCGAGTGTATCACAGACGTATTTGCTCAGGATATTTAAACAGGAAGGAGCTAACAAACGCCTACATCACGTCCACCGGAAGCGCTCGAAACACGGCTAGGGACGTTGCGAGCTCTGAGCTTTAATTCAAATGGAATATGCACATAAAATAGTGCAACGTCTATTTATCATGCAAGCCGTATCCTTATAGATAAAGGATAAATGTATGGAGAATTATTTAATAGGTACGGGGCAGAAGGTAGTTAGTTTAAAATAACAACTATACCCGGACTTTTAATTCGATGCAGTACTGCAGACTGACAGTTTCTGAGTTGTCAGATAATGACGACTACGAAATTGTGATGTAACTAAATAAATCAATTCAAGAATAAAATCGAATAACGATGTAAACTATTTTTTTTTAATAATATTGTTTCAAAATAACAAGAAGTATTATAAAGGGGCGAATGTGATTATAAAGGGGCATGAAAATATATTATGTATGTTATTTTTTTATTATATTTTTTATTTTTTTTTCCAATAGGCCCCTGTACCTGTACCCATTCCAATGGGGTTTAAGTTGCAGTGGTGAGGGGCAGTCTTTTTAATAGTAATCCCGCGTAAGTTATTAAAATATTCATCTCATGAATCAATTTCCAAGTGTGGCTTTTATTATGTCTGGAAAGATATGGATATTTTTAATAAAAAATAGATTTATTTACAATAAAATATAGTAACTACTTCAAAATAAAAGATAATACTATAAATTTTATCATTTATTTATATATCTCACGAATAAAAATTGCTCATGTATTATTCGATTGATTGAAGCCATCACTATTAGGTTAAATAGGGAATCATTATTTGAGTAAGTGACACTAGCTTATGTCAGCTTACTGCATCGAATTAAAAGTTCGGGTGTAAAATTAAAACTGTCAATGTCAGTAATTTGAAGTTAGTGCACATTCCAAAGCGTAGAACACCATGGTGAAGATCGTACAAGAAGAAACGATGATTCGATTAGAAGCGATGTACGATGCACGTCTGTTCAGCGAGTGTGGGACAACTCTAACAAAATCCTGATCTTTATATTGAGCAGTTTTTTTTGTGTATGGCCCCTCTTAGTTCATTCCATCAGATTGTCGGCTGCTTAACTGGGCTTGTCTTGTGGTTGCCTAAAAGATAATAATTAAGTACTATCGAGCAGAATAAATCACTGCTGTGAAGTACCAGCTGAGCTCGCCTTCTTATAGTAATGTTGCAGTTTTTGTTGAAGAAAATCACTGACATGATTACTGAGTGACAAAGTTTTGCATAATTATATCGTACCTGAACGTAGCCCCGTTAAGCTCCGTTAAGCTAGTTAAAGTTTGTTTTCATTAAACACTAAAAACTTGCTGCTATACAGGTGTAACAGATTAAGCGATTAATACCTTAGACTAGAAGTCTAAAACAACATCCGTAACTAAATAAATTGAAACTAAACCTAGACATTTTTTTATAAAATAGTTATCCTTACTAAACGCAAAACGTATGTGCGTCATACAATATCCTTACGCAGACGCATACACTCATGCAATATTAGCGGCCAACATGCACACGAGCGCATTTTCTTGAATTAAGGATTGTATTAATTTGTCATGATACTGTGTTTCCATTTTAAGTTAAATGAAAGATTTTTCCAGAAGCCGATTCTGAACTTTCAGGAATTGCGTTTATTCTGTTACACGTTGTATAAAATTCTATAATTATTTAGATACCCGCGCCGTCACTGATTTTTATCCTAATAACTTAAAACAAAATTTTAAAGTAAAAGGCTCAAAGATCGTCGCCGGACTACGGGAGACACCCGGGCAATAACGAGTTGATCTCTGGCCACCGCAGGCGTGGGCTTGGAAAGCCCGAGCAGGTGTAGCTCACTGGTAATAACAAAGCAACATTCCCATAACCCTACGCTACGGCTACGGGAATTTTCTAACGAGATACCGCGGTCCCGGGGCCGGAACGCAAAGGTAACTGAAACAACAGGGTCAGTTTTTAGGCGTAAAGTTTTACTTCCTCCCCACCCAGAGTGGATGAAGTACTATTTAATATTTTTTTTTTATATCGTCACCGGTAATCTTCAGTGCTAATTAAGTATATTGCAGGAACATAGTACCAGAATTTCCCGAACACACATAAATTCTCATCTTACTCTAAGCTCTCGATGCAACTTTAACATCTGCTTACTCCAACCATTCTGTACGGACTACATTGCTATTTTTTTTAATACAAATGAGTTCACTCTTGAACTCGATCACACCTTATGGTAAGTGTAAGATGAGGTCTACGATCGAACGAGCGAGCCCAGAAAATCTTAAATCTTATTTACTCTTGCTTTAAAGGCTGACGAGTCATATGTGGCAGGGAACACAGAAGCCGGCAGAGAGTTCCACACCTTGGCTGTGCGCACAATAAATGTTGAAGAAAAGCGCTCAGTACGACAAGACGGTATATCGATCAAGTGTGGATGGCATCCTACGGTATGTCTGGTAAACCGGTTGTAAAAGAGGGAAGAAGGGATTAGGTCAATTGCATCACATCCCACTCTAAACTCAATCTTAACTTAAAGCACTAAAGTCCATTATAGTAAAAAAAGCGCAACACTTACGTCATTTGCGTGTTCCGTAGCTGTTTTGCAGAAAGTCGTCTTTTACGATATGATAAAATTATATAAGCATTAAATGCAAGACTAGTTTTTGACCGCCGGTTTGCTGTTTTTGTTATAGAATTATCAAATTAATCGCAATAAAGGAGCCTGTTGCCTTTACCGGGAACCCTGTAATCGCAAACATCTCTGTATTTATGCGATTTCAGCGTGACAAACAAACTAGCTTTCATGTTTATTATAAGAGTCTGATGAAGCTTACATTAGCTGTAAGTTATGGCTGAGATTAAAAAAAGTAGGTTAAAATGCAAATTACACATATTCTGTACGTATGTTGGACGTAACTTAGTTGTGCTAGTTTTCCGGTTAAAGTAGTTTCACTGACGCAGAAGCCAATCAGGTTCCCTTATTTAGTTTGAAAGTACGGCGAGCAATTCTTCAATTCACGTAGTAGGTACCTTGGGTGGTACTCGGTACTATTGCTTGTAATATTGCTATCTAAAACAATGTTTTTTCAGTATGTAATTACTGTTTAAGGCTACTTTCACGAAATAAAATCAGTCGTTTCTTTGTAGAAATCCATTAATCCACTCAGGCGTAAAACATTCCTAATTTGTGTGCCTTAACGGACTACAAATCCACATCTCCTGAGGACGCATGACCTCCGTGCAGGGGTGACAACGATGGTCGACTATAGGCTTGGGTTGTGTGTATATTGCATGTGCTTGAATTGGGAGCGAGAACCTTTTTTTAGTGAAATTAACACATAATATTTTTCGGAACACGGAAGTGAGATTTTAAGTTTAAGGCAGAAGTATTTATTGGAATTTTGTTGCGCTTCGTTTTCTTCCCAGTTGATTGCACTGATTTGGAGAAGGGTTGACGATCAAAGGGCGAAACTGTCAAATTTTCCCAATCAACCTTGAACCTAATTTCTTTAACAATAAAGTTGAAAATCTATTAAAGAAATTTGACAGATTGTTGTAGCTTGATGTGCTGGCGTCTGTACAATAGTGTTACATGGGCGGATTAGTTTGTTTTTCAATCAAATGCAATACAGTAGGTACACGTAAATTTTATAAGAAGTAAAAACTGCAATTTCTAGGTCTCGTGATCGATTCCTCGGTTGGGCAAAAAGTTCTATTGGGTTTTTCGGCATTTCGCAGTAGTACTCGGAGTTTGGAAGTTAGCGGTGTGATACTTCCATTCCTTGAAAAGTACGTTAAGCTATTGGCCTTGGATGTCTGACACTGTTCTGGCCAAGGGGGTAAGGGGGGTTACCCGGTGACTGGGTGGGGGTCGGATAGGCAGTCGCTCTATGTAAAACACTTATTTAATTTAATTCCACGACCTATTAACGAATCCCTTCATCCCTCTTTTACTACCGGTCTACCAGACGTACCGCAGGATACCATCCACACTTAGTCGATATACCGTCTTGTCGTACTAAGCGTTTTTCTTCAACATTTTTTTTTAATTATTTTTTTTGAAAATATGTTTGCGTTTGACCACAATCGCACCTGATGATAAGTGACGATGTGGTCGATGATGGAGCGCGCCTACCCAAAAGCAACCCATTCACTCTTGATCCGACTCTGGCAGGGAATTCCACTCCTTAGCCGTACGCACAATGAAGGTATTCCCAAAACGTTTTGTACGTATGGGTGGGATGTCCACCATATAACGATGGCGCTTCCCCGTTTGTCGCGTAGTCCGATGATGGAACGGGCTTGGCGGAATTATATTGTGTAATTCCATCACACACTCCCCGAAATCTAACCGATATAAGACCGATAGACTTGCAACTCGTCGTCGGTGTTCAAGGCTCTAGAGCTTTGACTCGACATTTATTGTGCGCACAGTCAAGATGTGGAACTCTCTGCCGGTTTCTGTGTTCCCTGCCACATACGGCCCGTCAGCCTTTAAAGCAAGAGTGAATAGGTATTTTCTGGGCTCGCTCGTTCGATCGTAGACCTCATCTTACACTTACCATCAGGTGTGATCGAGGTCAACAGCGGGCACATTTGTAATAAAAAAAAAATCGATTCGTACAGCATAAATCCATGCATCCAGCTGTATCTGGATATACTGGAAGCTGATCCCGACATATTAAATGAAATATTTATTTTGTAAATTGCTTATAAATAGCACTTTTATTCGTAATTTATTGCGTTTTAAGTTAAGTTAGATGAGGCCGGTGTTGCCTTAAGCTTTGGTTTCCTAGGATAGCGGTGCCGTCAAATAGCGGCCGTAATACAGCGGCGAATGACGTCACTAGAACGTTGTCTATGTAAACAAAATGGCGCGGTTTCCTAGAGAGCGGTAACTGACACCGTAACGTCAAAAAGCGGTGCCGCCATTTGCATGACGGCCGTCTTGTCAGTGTCAGATGGTTTCGTGAACGTTTCCAAAGACAATGTAATACACTAGATAGCGATGAAGCAGACAGTGTGATAAAACGGCCGTGGAACTTTCCACATGTCGTCACCGTAAAGACGGCCGTCTTTTTGTGTCCGTAATATTACGGCCGCTATATGACGGCACCGCTTTCCTAGGAAAACAAAGCTTTACTACTCTGAGAAGGAACACCGAAACAAACTCAGAGGCCAACGTCTCTTTTAAAGTCTATACAATTCGTATGGATCAAATCATATGAGAAGCATGAAGGTTCATACCATACATGACGTAGCTGGGCAAAGACTAGAAAACAGATTCGTACGTAATAGGTATAAACTTTGCTTTAAACTCGATGTCATTAATTAGTGAATTGATCAATAACTATTACCAGTAGAAGAAGTGCATATTTCAGGACCACTTTTTGTTGTAAAAATATAGTTTTACTAGCATGCAATACTTTTGTTCCATACGAAAGTATTTTATAAGTGCAGTGGAGCATTTTTCTTCATTTCGGTTACAACGCTCCACGCCAGCTGAACTCTTTAATTATTTCAAGCATTTATGCTTTTTATTTATTTAGTTCTGTTCTAGAATGACTGTTAAAAATGTAGTTTATGTTTGCAGTTTTAGCGTTAATAATTAGAACAATTTTTATAGAAAGAGTTTTAATGAAATTATTGTTTAACAGTTATTAGTGATCGCCCAGTGGTCGAAATTCGATCATAATTTAAATTATTTCACTTGCTCAGCCACAAGCTGGACAGCCCCTTATGGGACACTGGGTTCAAACTCAAGTGCGTGTGCTCGGCGCCCCAGAGGGAGGCAAATACTTAAATTAATGTTTAATGTAATGTTCATTTATTCGATGTGACATGTGTGTGATGACATAATACTTAAATTAAATTGAATTAATAATACTATAATACAGTATGTTAACTAACAGAGGGCGTTCCCGTTAACCCGCAATAGTATAGCATCCATACATACTAAAAAATATTACCATTCGAAAACAAAATGTTTTTTTTTTTTTAATATTAAAATATTCACTAAAAATGTTAAATTGATACGTAAAAGAAACACTTTGTACTCGCGTACTTTAAGGACGGCAACGTCACAATTTGTTTATGAATGTTTATTCTTTCGATCTTTTTTTTTTATTTTTTTATTGATAATAGGCTCGCGTTTGACCACCATCTCACCTGATGGTAAGTGATCATGTGGTCGAAGATGGAGCACGCTTGCCTAGAAGTAACCTATTCACTCTTGACTTAAAGACTCCCAGGTTATAGCGATCAGGAAACACAGACTACGACGATAATCACATTTATTTTACTTGTACGTACACGTACCACATTGTGGTCTTTTTAACCCAAAGGTTGACTGGTAGAGAATGCCTTGTTGCATTAAGTTCGCCCATGTACCACTATTGTACATAAAGTTTAAATAAATAAATAAATGTACTTGACCAGGTTACTTTTGTGCCAGCACTGCTCAGTCTGGAACTCAATTATATATGTATTATTTAAAGTGTCGCGGATTCGAATCGCACCCGTTATATTATTGCCGTGATCCACTCTCGTGATTGCTACTAATGTAATATATACCCTCATTTGTAGATCTCTTGAAAAAAAAACATGTTTTTAACAGGAACACTAAAACTGTTTTAAAAATAGTCATCACACATAATATACAAAGGAACAGTAGAAAGGACTAAAGAGAAACAGTAATGAATTCGAATCTTCAGAATAGAACAACATCAAATAAAGTTACTCAAAGACATAATAATCTTACAATTCAAGCGAAAATAATATTCATGAATGTATGTAGTGTCTTCTTTCTGTGTGTCGGTAAATAAGAATATGTCAATAGATAGGTTAATATTACTACATGTTACGCTATTGTAAGCTTTAATACATATGTGTAGGATTTGCCTGCGATTTTGCTTTTTTTATTGTTCCGCGCGCCTCAAAGAGCTGTATTGTACGTTTCCATTTATACTTTTTCATTGTTCTCAAAAATCGTGTTGTTTATGTGAACGTATCCTATTGTGTATCTTTAAGTGGACGCACAGATTTTTACGAGTAAAGTTGTCGAACTGTGAACCGAGGTGGAAATTCTCATATCCATGAGAATTTTCACATTCGTCCTCCGCCCTGGGGCGGGCAAAAGGGTCTGTCAGACTTAATGACTAAAATCACCCTGTATTCTTTCGTACACAAGCGCGGGGGCTGCGGAAACACATAAGTATTCTACAACGCGGCCCCCGACTAGCCTGCCTCTGCGGGCCCCATCTTTTTAAGTGGGAAGAGTGAGGTGTTTGGCTCCCCCAGTAGCTTCTGGGTGCGCGTAGAACAAAACGCGCCGCCACTCGGGTCTCGCGTTATAGGGGACGGTGGGCATCCCCAAGTCCGCCGTCCCTAGACCCATTTACGGGGGCCACCAGGGCGTTGTCTGCCCTCTGTCGACGCTCGGTGCGTCTTTTGCGGTCCTACACCAGCTTAATAGTAGTATATCTACATTAAAAAAAATAAACATACAAAACCAAAACAAAAAATCAAGTCTGTGCTCTTTATAATATATTTTTTTTATTACAGATGAGCCCGCTCTTGACCTCGATCTCACCTGATGGTAAGCAATAGATGAGGTCTACGATGTGACGAGCGAGCCTAGAAGATGCCTATTTACTCTTGCTTTAAAGGCTGAAAGGTCATAAGTGGCAGGGAACACAGAAGCCGGCAGAGAATTCCACAACTTGGCTGTGCGCACAATAAATGTGGAGGAGAAGCGCTTGGTACGACAAGACGGTATATCAACCAAGTGTGGATGGTACCCAGCCGTGCATCTGGTAGACCGGTAGTGAAATGGAGATGTAGGAATCAGGTCATGGAGCTCCTGCGCACACTCCCCGAAGTACAATCTATAGAAAACCGACAGGCAAGCAACGGTTCACCGATGAGCTAGACTATGAAGCTTGCCCGATATTAGTGTTAATATGTAGCACACACAGACCCCTTACGTTTATCATTATAAGTTTTTTCAGGTAGTGATATGAAGTTTCGAATGACGTTATTGCGACGCACGCTATTTCGAAAAAAAATTAAGAGTGGTACGCCAGTTCGAAAACTCATTAAGTCGAAAACCGCTATATCGAATGACGTTGTTGCGATGCACGCTATTTCGAATAAAATTAGATTGGTATGCCAGTTAGAAAACACATGTAAGTCGAAAACCGCTATATCGAATGATGTTGTCGCAAACACGCTGATTCGAAAAACTGTTTGAATGGTACGCTAGTACAAAAAAAAGTCTTGGTATCGCAATCCACTGTTGCAAATAGCCTATTCCATTCTGAATTTGTCTGGCGATCAAACTCGCGATCCCAATAAAGCCTTATCTTTGTATTGGGTTTGGGAAACAAGAGCAATGAGAAGTATTATATTTTTAAGTTAACTTTTTACGTTACTTATTATTATTTCCTTTATTCAACACTTTTCTCAAAAATTACACTTTTAAATATTTTTCTATAAAAATAACATACAATAAAAATAACATTTAAAAATATAAAAAATGGCAGTCCACTGGTATCGGGAGCGGGGTCCAAGCTACCGGTGGTTAGGTCTCCAGAGAAAGGAACCCCCTCACATTACGAGTTGTATCGAGGAGAACTGCCTTCTGTATCAGGCCCTTTATCCAGCTGTGCAGCGCCAGCTTCGACAGATGGTCGTTGAAGCTTTTAGCTATCAGCCCATTGACTGATATGACAATCGGCACAATGACAGCAGAGTCCACATTCCACATGTCAACAACCTCATGAGCTAAGTCGAGATACTTTATGTTTCTCTTTCTCAGCTTTCACGAGATTCTCGTCATGTGGGATGGTGAAATCGATTATCATTGCGCGGCGCACTAATCGGTCTATCACCACTATATCAGGCTTATTGGCAACAGTGGATTGCGATACCAAGACTTTCGTACTAGCGTACCATTCAAACAGTTTTTAGAATCAGCGTGTTTGCGACAACATCATTCGATATAGCGGTTTTCGACTTACATGTGTTTTCGAACTGGCGTACCAATCTAATTTTTTTCGAAATAGCGTGCGTCGCAACAACGTCATGCGATATAGCGGTTTTCGACTTAATGAGTTTTCGAACTGGCGTACCACTCTTAATTTTTATCGAAATAGCGTGCGTCGCAATAACGTCATTCGAAACTTCATATCACTCCCGTTTTTTCAGGCCATATAAATGTCGTTTAGTAGATATCGCTGTCACCGACGAGACTGCCATTGTACTATAAAATAAAGATAGTATAAGAGAGAGATATAATAATTATATTTTGACGTACAATTACATCTACACAATTTAGAAAGATCTAAGGAAACAGATGTGTTAAATGTTGTGTAATTGCCAATTATGTGTTTTTTTTTTGTTATATTAAAAGTTTTTTAAAACTTCTGGTATTATAAATGCAAAAGTTTTTCCGTCTGTCTGTTACATTTTTACGGCTTCTGGGTGACCACTCTTTAATAACCTTATGGCGTCAATAGTATAATGGCTGAGGTGACGGACTTGTATCGAGAGGTCGCGGATTCGAACTCCAACCATTACACTATTGCTGTAAGTTGGAAGGGTTAACAAGTTTGTTAGTAATGTTAATTCTACCCACATTGCTAGTCCTCTTAAAAAAAAAATCAAACAAAACAATGCACAGAAATACATTTACGAAACTGTACATAAATTTATTTATTATTTATTTATTGTACACCTTACAATATTACAATGGATACAAAATGTAAAACTAGTGTACAATGGGCGATCTTATGGCACAGGGCGATCTCTTACAGACAACGTTTGGATGGACAAAACTAAAGAAGACAGATTTAGGGCTGTCAGTGTACAAACATCATAAATAATATTAATCGAACATAATAACATAAAATACATACATAGAATACAAAAATCATAATACTAATAAATGTTATATGCATAATTGAGAAAGAAGGGGAAAAGTTACAGGGAAAGGTAATGTTCTTTCATCATGCTTTTGAAGGCTGGTAGCGTTTGAGCACGCCTCACTTCTATGGGTAATGCATTCAACAAAAGAGCTGCTTGAATAGTAAAAGATTTATCAAAGATAGAAGAGGAATGCAAACGAACACTTAACTCTAAATTTTCCGATGATCTCAAGGATCTAGAATGTGTGTCACAGAGGAACTGAAAACGTTCCTTAAGATAGAAAGGAGTAAAAGGATTAAAGAGCACATTATAAAGCAGAGAAAGTAAGTGAAGATTCGGGTGAAACCGAATAAGAAGCCATTTGAGCTGAGCACGGAAAATAGAAACGTGGTCACACTTGCGCAAGCCAAATATAATCTTATACAGAGATTTTGAAGTCGCTCTAGCTAGTCCAGTTTTTTTCAATACTTTGAATTGACTCAGTGAAAGGCACTTGAAAAATCGTTATTCCTTACTAATTAAGATGGCATCATATCAATAATTATGTTCATTATTTTTTTAGACTGATCTAAGAGATCTTTGTCTGAACAGGACTGACTACTGCAACTCTTCAAAATTTCAATCAACCTTTAAAGTTCTTACTACTGGAACATAGGCCTCTTCCATGAAAGGGCCGTAATTCACCACGTATGTGTTCTTATTTGAGATCCTAAGACTTTCCTTACAATGTTTTTCTTCATAATTTTGAGAGTAGTGGTCATGATATTGTAGCGACATACTGTGGAGCATACGTCATGTAGCCGATACGGAGACCGGCCGCGCACTGAGGACGGCAACGCAGCGCTACGTGTATGTTCTAGCTGCGCGGAAACCGCCGGCGATAACATCCCTCCGCCGAGTCATGGATTGCACTGAGGTTGAAGATTTTTTTTTAGGTAGGGCCACTCGTAGTTCGGCACACTAAGGCTGGTTACTACTAAAGCCGGCTCTACACGTTGGCCAACACAGTGGCGAATGTAGTGGCCAGTGCCTATTCGCCAACGTGTAGAGGGGGTGTTTGTGCATCTTGGGTTGTATTGGAATGATGGGCGACGAGTTGGCGCGAGATCCGTGTGGTGTCGGTTTTTTGCAAAAGATCAAAGGGTTGTTGGCCGAGTATTGGCTACCGCGTCCACACGTTGGTCGCGCGTTTAGTATGCTACGAGCTCCCAGAACGATCGCACGCACCTGATTAAACATTTTAACCGACTTCAAAAAAAAGAAGGAGGTTCTCAGTTCGTCTTGAACTTTTTTTTTATGTATGTTACCTCATAACTCGAAGTCAGCTCGACCGATTTAGAAAATTCTCTTTCCATTTGAAATGGTATACTTTCTAGTTGGTCCCATTGTTATGAAATCAGGATCTGATGATGGGATCCTGGAGTAATCGAGTGAACTCTTCAAATATTATAGGTACATCTATAGAGTTTGGGTTATATCTTATAGTATCTTGTGCAGTTGCTCTCGAAAAGCACCATTTGGGGAAGTGGAACTGATGATGAAGACCACAGATGACCACCGAAACTACTCAATAATAAGTATTTCATGGATTGCGATTCGATTACTTGAATATGGATGTTAAGCACTTTATGTTCGTCACAATGCATATGTTGATGTAGAGCTGATGGTGAAGTACCAGGAGAACGCCTCAAAAATTAACGGCTCTGCATCGGGAAAAGCAATATTTTGTAAAAGGTGATAAGTAGTTGACATTTTGGTTTTTGTAACTAGATAAATTACAAACCGACCCACTAAAAAACGTGTTTTTTTTTTTAATCTTTAACTTTATTTTTGGCGTTGTAGTGTTTTGATATGGAAGTTGGTTTTATTTTCAACCGACGACAAAAAGAGGAGGTTATCAATTCGACACGTATATTTTTTTTTTTTTAATATATGTTCATCGAGTACTCGAAGACGGCTGAACCGATTTGGAAAATTCTTTTTTTGTTCGAATGGGTATACTTCGAAATTGGTACCATTATCACCAAAGTCAGGATCTGATGATGGGATCCTGGAGAAATCGAGGGAACTCTTCAAATATTATAAGCACACCTACGGCGTTTTGGGTATTTCTTATAGTAACTTGTGTAGTTGCTCTCAAAAAGTACCATTTGGGGAAGTGGAACTGATGATGAAGACCACAGATGGCCGCCGAAACTACTCAATAATAAGTATTGAGTGGATTGCGATTCGATTACTTGAATATGGATGTTAAGCACTTTATGCTCGTCACAATGCATATGGTGATGTAGAGCTGATGGTGAAGTACCAGGAGAACTCCTCAACAATTAACGGCCCAGCATTGGGAAAAGCAATATTTTATAAAAGGTTATAAGTAGTTGACATTTAGGCTCTTATAACTAGGTAAATTAAAAATCATCCAACTAAAAAGAGTGAAATAAAAACTTTTTAACAAAAAATTAAACCGTCTCCCAAAAAACACTGCAAAGTGAAAAATAACTTTAATTTCGGAAGTCGGTGCCAAAAATGAAAAAACAAAACTAAAGACACCGACTACCGAAGTTAAAGTTATTTTTCACTTTGCAGTGTTTTTTGGGAGACGGTTTAATTTTTTGTTAAAAAGTTTTTTTGTTAAAAAGTTTTTATAGTCACGCGTCGGTAACAACTAGTGTAAACAAAATGTCAGTAATAACGAAGAAACTTTTCGGTTTATAGAGCTCTACCAAGTCATAAATTGTTTGTGGAACCCAAGAAGCAGCAGTTAGCGCCTTAATATCCATTTTAATAAATACGTTCGCACATTGGCCTGAACCGTAGCAAACTGAACGACCTTCCAACGTGTGGACGCTATCACGAACTCTTGGCCAATACGCTGGCCACTACATTCGCCACTGTGTTGGCCAACGTGTAGAGCCGGCTTTAACCGGACGACGGCGAACGGCCACTATATACAGACGGTTCGTTGGTGTCTCTAGCAGCGGGAACTAATTGATTCAACCTCTGATGCGTGATTATCCTGCGCTCTGATTGGTCGTTCCTCAAAGTAGTACTAACTGTTTGAATTTTGGAACCAATGCGAATGTATTTAAGAACCGACATTTTAACAATACATCCTGTGTTTTACCAGCCTTCAATCGAGTTTCACTTAACCTCCTAAATAACCTCTAAAGTGGTGACCCCAACGTGATATGAACTCGCAACCTTCTGATCTGGAGTCAGACCACCTAATGCTTTATGCCCATCTGGGTTCGAAGCCACGACTCGTTACTCATGCCTGTAACCACTGGTCCATCACTGCTCTTCAACATCGCCTCTTTCACAAGCTAAGAATACTTCAGCTTCATCAAATTACTAGCTTGTAGAAAATAATCCTACTAACTATAAAAATAAATCAAGTGCCTCCTCGCATTACTTATTTAACTACCACTAATTAAGACTCTTTGTAACCTACCATTGTACACTGGCGTGCACTTTGTTCTAAGCTGAACTAAGAGGCAAAGTAAAAAATAAGTTTATTCTTCTAAAATATGTTCTTCCAAGGATATAAACCGTATAATCTATGTCCCTCTTATAAACTCCATCATGCAAACTTTATCTATGCAAAGATACTATGCACAAGCATATTTATAATCATCTAAGCCAATCTTTAAAATTCCTGTATTATTTTTCCGAATTACTGAAAACTAATTTGGTCATAATCTTTGAGACACCACCACATATTGGCTACATACCATATAATATAGTTGTGAATATGATAACTATATTTTCAATCCGTTTGGGATAGAAACCTCTCAGAGACCCTGGTGCTCTGAGCCTTTTCAAAGAAACTTCTTTCAAAGAAACAATAGTTAGTTGACCCTTTCTGTAATCCAAGAGCTGGAAATTGGCCAAAGGCAAATGTGACAATGCCGCCAGTCTCTTGGGTACATTACCAGCAAACAGTTTTAAGGATGTTTATAAATCGTATGTTAAAATAAAAATTATAAAGACTACAAAAAATGTTATTAATGTTATCTAATTTGCTGTGGGTCAAATCTTACAACTGAATTTAACATACATATATTCAACCACCACAAATTTTGCATATGTATACAAAATTCATTTGCATGATTTGACCCACAGCAAATTAGATAACATTAATAATCATTTCAATCCATTATTGCGCGACGACCAATCAAACTTACTAACTGACCACAACGCTTTTCTATTCAGCGGTAATACGATGCAAAAGCGTGGGTGTAATTTTAATATTAGTGGAATCCATAGACGTACTGTGACATAAATAATTTGTTGAGTAATTTGTTTTTCAAAGTGCCGTGTCAACTACAGAAAGTATTGTAGTTGACTGTTATCAAGCATTTATCGAAAATTACCTTCTTGGAAAAAAAAAATATTTCTTGGTAGTTTATAACTAGTGGGTCACCATACTAATTTTTATTTATTATTGATAATAGGTTCGCGTTTTTATTTTATTTAAATGATGATGTGGTCGAAGATGGAGTACGTTTACCTAAAAGTAAACTATTCACTCTTGACTTAAAGACACTTAGGCTCTCGGGAAACACAGAATCCGGCAGGGAATTCCACTCCTTAAGCCTGCAATACATGTTAGCCAAATAGGCAAATAGGTACAAAACAAGAAATAATGTCCACACGTTCGGCAAGTTCGTCAAACGCCAATGCAGATGGCCAATAAAGAAGAGGGTCTGTAGAGCTGCCCACACGTTGGCCGAGCGCAGGCGAGCACCTTTGATTTGTGACCAAAAACCGACACCGATCCGAAGTGAGGCAAGTGATCACGAGCAACGACGAGCGAAGACAAGTTGCACCAAATGAGCTCTATACACGTTGGCACTGGCCTCAACTTGGCCAACTAGGCAAGTGACACAGAGCGATAGCAAGACAAGGCAAATATACCGTCTACATGTTGGTATTGGCCTTCACTCGACAACGCTCGGCCTAAATGTATTGCAGGCTTTAGCCATACGCACAATGGAAGCATTCCCAAAACGTTTTGTGTACTATCGTGCATTTTTACTATTATGGCTCATAGCTAGAATCCATTCATTTCAACGTCATTGCTCAGTAAGGGTAACGTAAAAATTTGAGTAAATAGGTACTGAATTCTGGAAACTGAACGAACTCGTGGCTAAAAATAGCCGCTGTACGAGTCGATCTTCATGTGTGTCACGCTGGGAATGGGTGACCATCCTTAACATATCAAAATTCCTGCTGCAGTAATTTGTACATCTTTGGCAGTCGTTACGGGACAGTCAGAAGCCTGAAAATCTGAAACCAGTCTTGCCAAAATGTTTAGTACTACCACAGTATAGGCAGTGGTTGAGTAGTAAAGCTACAGATTGCGCAGTTAGAAATTTGATTTGCACAAAGTTGGTACGAATGCAACGCTTGGATTGGAACAAAGATATTAGAGCCAGGCGCCATATGGGATATGGATGCACTAACCTTAAACGTCCTGGCTTGTCTCCTGGCACGATGGAACCACTATATGCACTAAAATAACAACAAACTTCTTCGATATCGATTTTTTCTTACGGAGGGCGTGTGCGATCAACAGCGAATTGTCAGCCATTAAAGTTTCTTCGATTCTTATTGGAGATCGCAAGTCGTGTTGTCCATCTCCTTCACTCGCGAAAGGCCAAAGGTTTGTGCGAAGAAGATGGTAAAGCGGAAGGGGAAATGTGTCAACCAATTAGTTATGAGGCGTGTTGCCAACATAATGTAAACGAAAAAGAATCGTATATCAACGCAACCAGGCAGTATGGACAGTACAGAAACTAAGCCTAGTTGAGGGCATAATTACCTACGCTCCATTGAAGCAATAGGGTTGTAACTTTTAATGATTCTGGTATTGTTTTTTTTTCTCACATTTTTGTTCTGTAGTGATCAATCCATTGAATTTAAATAACTACCTAGCTTAAAAATACAATTTAAGTAGGTAATTTCCTGGTGTCGGTTAACCTCAGCAAAAGACGATAGTTTAAACATGAAAAACAATTTAATATTAACACACAATAACTTGTAGAACTATAGATCTGTAACTTTGTAATTACGGCGTCGTAACCTTGATTTACATTTTGTAACAAGTGCTACATCTATTGCACTATCGGCTTTAAATATCCTCATAACCACCGCATTCTGGATTTCTAAGTAATAAGATCACGAATTCATTATGATCGCGGATTTATAATTCTATAACGATTATAAGTATAACAATAATAATAAATAAATTATTCTCACCTTTCTAAATCAGCAGGAAGTTTGAAATACGATAACTCCGGTTTTGTCGAAGCCGAGTTCAAAGAGCCGTACACAACGCAATACGCTCGTGGCATTTTCGGAAATAAATAAAATTCAAACGTGACCACTCGTCTTGACGCAGCACGCACTACTGAGAGCACCGCAACCCGCGTATAGGAGTCTCGTCTATGCGCATCTTTGTGTAAGTGTGCCGTTTCGAGCGATTATAGGTAGTTTCCATACTGTCTGTCCATATTTAAATATGTTTATACGTGTAGAAAGGGCCCAGAGAGCTATCCTGAAGGTGATTCAAGGTCGACCACGAAGGTATCCCACTGTGCAGCTCTATGCCGACAGCAAAGTGCTCACAGTCAGACAACTTTACGTGCCTTACACAAACACTCTGCACGCCCCTCTACGCAACCCAGCGGCAGACGTAAACATAATGTATTTGCCCAGGAACGTCACAGAACTGCCTTTGCTAGACGCCAGTTCTTTGTCAATAGCAATACCATCTACAACTCTTTAAATAAAAAATTAAATATATATTCGACCACAAGATTTCAATGTAAAAAAGTTATCAGAAATTATCTCCAATCACTCACCTTTGAAGGTACTGAGGATCTTCTGCGTGGTAATTTGCAGTAAACTGTTACTCATACGCTTTAAATACTTGCAATATCACACATGCCTTACACGCACATTTACACGCGCGCATACATACACACGCACACACACTCGCTTAAATACCCACACTCTCTCACACATGCACACACTCTCTCACACATACATACTCACGTACACACACACTACACTAACACTCTTCATCGCTAAGTTTATAAGTAGTGTGTAAAGTTTTTGTTTTTCTTTTTATTTAGTTTTTTGTATTACATTTCTCTTTTTTGTACAAGTTATTGGTATCTCTCACCATTTGCTTTTGCTTTGTATTTAACGTCCTAACTGAAAGAAGCATAGTTATTTTGCTGTTATAGTTTTTGAGGAATCACTGACTCCTAAGTCACAGGAACTTACACCTAGTTTAGGAGTCAGGGTATTTCCATCTCTTTGGACCTCATAGAATAAGCCTTTTGTTCAAACTTTTTTTTTTTTTGTTGTTATTTTATTATTATTGTAATGGCTTTTGTGAAAATAAAGGATTATTTATTTATTATTATTTATTTATTATTTTTATACTGTGGTACTACCTAGCTACAGGGCTCGGCGGCGGTCAGGCAGGCAATCCGCAGTCGTTTCATATAAAACACTAGTACTCAAGTGCATTCGGTTAGTCTGTGAGCTGATCGACATAGTAGCTGACATAGTTAGAATAAGTCTAATCAGATGATGACTGAATTCTGTAATCACCAAATCCCTTTTTTCATTCAATAGCGATCATTCCACACGGTGTTTGAAAGACAGCAGAGGAAATCTTAAAATTGATGTTTCTTTCGCTCTAATTTTTCGTATTAAGTATACAAAAAGACTCAAAATTGCTTGCAGAATACGAATCTTTGGTCAAGTCAAACCGAGGACCCTCGAAAAGGTCCACGGTCGTGCAAATCTAGTAAAAAAAATTGTATATAAATCACAGTTTTTATCACCTATAATCAAGAGAATCATTTAACTTACTTATAAAAATCAGTCTGGACAGTCGTGCAGTGTGTACATAATAAATGTGTTTTTAATGAGGAAAAGGTGTGTAACGATAAGGTTAAGGCGATCTATTCTCTCTGTTATTTGATAAATAACTTTTGTGTAGCAAGAAAAATACTTTATTATTATGGTGAAACACTTTTATTATTTACTGTACTAAGTTAAAAAGCATAAAAAGAAAGATATTAAATTAATAGAATCGGGGGCGTTGGCCACAGGTGCCTCGACCACTGGGGGCCTAAGCCACAGACCCGAAACTCCTCCCGGGAGAGGGCTCTATATTTTAGTTTTTAGTTTAGGTTTTATGTAATACTTTTTAGTACAAATAAAGATTATATTATATTTTTTACGGTATTCAATTCACATTCAATCCAATTTTATTGGTGGAACCACGGTGGATTTAAATATTTTGATGCTATAATTTTACAACACACATATTGCGCTTTGAGAAAGTGCCCTAATTTCAAAATCCTGTACCTAACTGTTCGGTCCGACGTGAAACAGAACGCACCCTTTTGACATAAAGAATTTGATCTTGACATTACTTGACTTTGACAAATAGACTGGCTTCCTTGGAAAAAATGTCGTCCGCGTCGGACCTGTTGGGTTAAATATAATTGGTAAAATACCGTTGGAATCACCTGTTGAGACCGATAATTGGGTCGCGAATTATTTGTTGTTTGAAGTTGAAATCCCCATTTGTCGAAAACCCCGGGATATTGTTGGATCATACGCCGTATTGTCGTCAGTCGGGCTGACACGCGGAATTTGTTGGAAATCGAATTGGATCTCACGAGATATGAGCAGATTGATTGTGAACAGTGTTTAATTGAATTTTGTAATTCCGGATTGACGAGAATCCAGGGATATTTCTTGGAACACATCGCCTTATTGCCTACCACGCGTAGCGCGCGCTTGCTGGAAACGAGTTAGGTGTGATGCTGGTCAGGACCGCGCCATTTGGAGATTGACGCCTTGTGAACGTCCACACACTTGACTTACATCACACGTTTCAATTACTCACCTCATATTACACACATGCCACACTTGGGGCGTGGCCTTGGGAAGGTCGAAGCTTGGAGAACCCAGCACAGAAGGTTAGTGGTAATAATGTATTCATAAAGCCTAGTAGAAGTAGGCCTTTGTAAGAACTTTGTTTGAAAAGCAACGGTAGGCTCCACGTATCGTGGACAGTTCGGACACCCCAGTTATCGTTGCACTGGGCCTATAAATAAATAATATAAATTGATCTTAAACATTACTGTGAATCCTTGCAGTAATCGGTCTCAGAATTAGGACTAACTAGCGACGCGGTCCGGTTTCACACAGCCGCATTAGGTAGATTTTCAAAAAATATTGGACACGTAGTTTTTGGTTTTTCAAGTCAAGAAAAATTCACAAAGATGGAAAGCTTCAAAGTACAGGACTGGGGGCTGCTAATGTCACACTTTGTTAAGAATTATACCGAGGTGTGACGTCACGCGAAATTTCAACTCACCGTATCGTCTTAATTTTTCAATTACGTGAAAAAAATAAAAAATACGTGCCCAATGTTTTTTGTTAAACTACGTCACGGACTAAATAAAATATTTTAGGAAACTACCCTATTGTCACGAATCACTCTATCCATTTTGGAAAACCGCAAGAAATCTATTCAGTAGTTCAAGCGTTTATCGCGAACATACAGATAGACAACAACGGCGACGGGATATTTCGTTTTATGTTATGTAAGGATAAAGAGACATCCTACAAATCGGTATTATGTAAATTTAAATTTACTCAATACTACTTTCTTAAAGAGTTTCTAGCACAACCCCAAAAAAAATTGAGTTAAGTACATAACTTTTGTTCTTAGAGTACAAGATAAGAATTTAATTGATGAATAAATACGCGAAACCTAACAGAGTAATCTTTGTTCTATTTACTCGAATTGCTACCAAGAATATAAGTATTTCTATAAATTATATCAAGTACATGTTTGAGGAAAATGTCTGGGACTAAGCCTATATATTTTTTCGTTCATAAAATACATAAAACACACGTGTGGTCCTTATGCGTGGTTACGACACAATATGGTCATCGACTCTCGAAGGTCGGAGCTTTATTTACGAACGTACAGAATATTACATTTGGTAAAAGTCACATGATTTTTGGGTAACAACAAGACAAGTTTTTTTTATAGGAAACTAGTTGTAGCCTACGACTTTTTTATAGTGGACTTTTTTGGCATTGGCACGTGAAATGTTCAACAACCATTTCAGCCCATAATGAGTTTGATTTGACCCTTAGTGTTTGGTTATATCCAAGCCGAATTTTATATTCGGTTCGGCGGTTAAGCATACCAAGTTCTTTAGGTTAACAGGCAAACAGCATTTGGCACTTTTAATATTAGTCTTGATTTATATGCAATAAAATATACATATACTCGTAAATTAACAGTAAAATCATTTAGTTCTTTTTTTGTTTTTATTTCACTTCTCATTACCAATAAAAGTATAACTAGGAAACAAGAATGCGGTATGAATAAACTGGGCTAAGTACGAGTTTTACTCGTATGTAAAGGATTCTAAACGAGTAATATTTTATACATGAAATGTTTTAGGGGACCAGTGGCGGCCTAATGGTTACACGCATAATTTACGAGTTGAAAGTCTTGGATTCAAACCTAGGCAGGCACAAATGTAACAAATGGGCCCAAATCCACCACGCGGGCTGAGTTCGGGTTGGTGAATTTCGCATGTCGTCGGATTTTTGGGTTTCCTCATGTTTTCTTTCACTGTTTTGAGGGCAGTTGTTATGACAATAATTTCACAAAGGAATGTGCTTGCCAGAGCTTGAACCCTTTTTTTTCCTGGGTAGGAAAATCATCGAATGACTTCTCCCGCTCTGGGCAAAACGGAAGGGAGTGTCAGACTTCTACTGACTAAAAACCCACCCTGTTCCTTCAGCTTAAATTAAGTTCCGGGGCTGCGGTATCTCGTTAGAACATCACCGTAACCCCGGCAGGCAATGGCCTTCCACCCGTCACTGGCGCTGATAGCTCTATGAGGCGCGCGTGGGACACGAGACGCCGCCGCCTACCCGGGCCTGGTCCTTATCAGACGATGAGCTACCCTGTTCGCCGTCCGCAAGCCCGCGCCTACGGTGGCTGAAAATGAGCTTGAACCCTAAACCTAAAACTCGTAAATCCTGCCTGTGACCACTAAGGCCACCACTAGACTCATTGCAAAAGGAAAAGCGGATACTTACTAAAGTACGTGCTTAACAGTTTACTGCTTACCCATTGGGTAATAACTATGTTTTATACAACCCATTTCATTCTTTACCGTTAAAGTTAACTGTACACCTGTTTTAACGGCTCACTCTAAACATTGATCCGATTAAACTCCACACAAACAGGCTTTGTAAAAGTCAATTGACTAAACTGCGTGGTTCGACAGTGAACATAAATTTTAAGATCCATTACATTATGTATCTCGCTTGGGGCCTGCCTATAAAGTTGTAGAAATCAGACATTAATATTGAGCTACGTAAAGCTTACGTATTTATTTGACTGGTCTTTCTAATTTTGCCAAACATTTTCATTAGAAAAAATCCATTGAAAAGCGAGTCAGACTTGAAAAATTTCAAACAAATAATATTTTAACATTTTCTTTTTATGTGAGTGGTGTCTTTTGTGTGACAAACGTAACTAAAGCCTCCAGCTAGGGTTTTAAAATGAACTTACAAATTAAGCGACTGCACGCTAAGGGTACCTGTGGGGTACAGACCTCGTCTTAGGGCGTCGCTGTAGATAGGCAGGTAGGGACGGGCTAACACCATGAGCTAGAGACAAATTAACATGTTTTAAAATCATAGGCTTTCATAGATATCGTATCGAATTTCAGAACAGGATGGGGAAATGACAATTTTTTTTTTAAATATTAATATGTAATATTATCTTTTTTTTAAATGAATGTATAATAACAAGATTGTATTTGGAACTTACAATTAATTTTCTGATTAAGATCTTCAATATAACCTTACACTCAATTGAAACAATCTAAACAGTTACCAGCTAAGAATTATTGACAATTAATTTGATTAAATTCGTATTTAAATTGCATTATTTAAATGATTTTTCTTTTATTATGATTTTTTTATATGCGAAAAAGAACTGAAATATGGTTAATTGGACAAACTTGCTCAAAATTTGTTTATAAAAGGCAACCCTCAGTTCAAGAAGTGACAACTTTATTGGGTCACTAGCTGTACTCGTGTCTTCGTTCACATGGTAGTAGAAATTACTTAAGCGGTTTTATACCCTCCTAAATTCCGATGCCATGAAAAAAAGTACTTCCAGTATAGGATCCATTAAAAAAACTTTTTAGCAAAAAATAGAACCTACTTCCATATGAAAAAACACTACAAAGGCAAAAATAACTTTAATTTCGGAAGGCGGTGTCAAAAACGAAAATATATTCAAAACTAAAGACACCGCCTTCCGAAATTAAAGTTATATTTGCCTTTGTAGTGTTGATTTAATGGAAGTCGGTTTTTTGTTCACGCTTTTTAGTGGGTCGGTTTGTAATTTATCTAGTTACAAAAGCCAAAATGTCAACTACTTATCACCTTTCACAAAATATTGCTTTTCCCGGTGCAGAGCCGTTAATTTTTGAGGAGTTCTCCTGGTACATCACCATCAGCTCTACTTCACCATATGCATTGTGACGAGCATAAAGTGCTTAACATCCATATTCAAGTAATTTAATCGCAATCAACGAAATACTTATTATTGAGTAGTCTCGGTGGCCATCTGGGGTCTTCATCATCAGTTCCAATTTCTCCATGATTCCATCATCAGATCCAAAGGTGGTGACAATGGGACCAACTAAAAAGTATACCCTTCCAAACAAAAAAAGAATTTTTCAAATCGGTCCGGCCATCTCCGAGTTATGAGGTAACAAACATAAAAAAAAAGTTCAAGACGAATAGTAAACCTCCTTTTTTTTGAAGTCGGATAAAAATAGGTTAAGTCATTTCAATGGTTAGCCTAGTCAAACAAGAAATCAGACGAACAAAGTATGAGAAAGCTTACTTGTGTTTGATAATCCTGTACGTTACTATAGACTAGAAAACACAGTTTACAATCACAGATAGAAAATTTATTTGTTTGTAATACATAGATTACGATAAAACCTTTTTGCAAAAAAATAAAACCGACTTCCATATCAAAACACTACAAAGCCAAAAATAATTTTAATTTCGGTAGTCGGTGTTATTGGTTTTGTATTTTCTTTTTTTTCACACCGCCTTCCGAAATTAAAATTATTTTTGGCTTTGTAGTGTTTTGATATGGAAGTCGGTTTTATTTTTTTGCAGAAAAGTTTTTATTTTCGCGGTTTTTAGTGGGTCAATTTGTAATTAATCTAGTTATAAAAGCCAAAATGTCAACTACAAAAAAACAAAAACGCGCGAACAAAAAACACAATGCAGAGTAAACGAAAAGATCATCAATGTAAATATTTTTTTTAGACTTTTGTTTATTTTTCAGAAACAGCTTGTCCAATTTCGATAAAATTTTCATGGGACCATTTGGAAAGTATACCTTTTCCAACAAAAAAAGAATATTTCAAATCGGTTGGCAAGCGACGGAGCTATGCCCGAACAAACATTTTAAAAAAAACAAACATCCGAATTGAGAACCTCCTCCTATTTCAGAAGTCGGTAAAAATGCATTGAATAAAATAAAAAGAGAATAGGCAACTTCGATTGTAATCACAAAGATACTTAAGTATTTTAAATCAGAATTGGACAAAAAACAACATAAAATCGAAATGTTACTACTGGTTTTAATATTAAATAAAAGAAGCAATTAGTTTTAAATCAAAAAGAATTAAACCTTTCATGACGAATAACTTATATCGATAGACGTAATGTATAATATTTATTTATATAATAGTCATTTTTCTTAAAGCATTCAGCTACATGATACATTATATTTATTTTGCAAATTGGTTATACTCGTAAATAACAATTGAACATTTTTTTTTTTACTATTTTAAACAAGATATGGCCGGTATTTCCTAGCTAACGAGAACCCTAAAAAGAACCCTAAAAGGAAACACCAAAACTTACTCAGAACTCCATACAATCCGTACTGATCAAATCGTAATACACGTTGTAGTTGAAGTTACGAATATTTTGCAGGCACATAGTGCTCAACTTTTGCACTGAACGTCAACCTTTTTAAACAAAAAATCACAAAGCATTCCTCTTTTGTCGTGGACTCATTGTTGTCTCAAATTTTCAATCACCTTTTCCTCATGTAGGTACACTATATTGTCTGATCCACGCTGCTTTTACAAACAAACCACAATATCAGCGCGGATAAAAAATGTAAAAAAAATATAAACTCTAAAATCTCTTTGATAACTTCCGAAATTCCTCTTACGACCTCGCTTCCCAAGCCCCTAACTCCGTTACATCAACGGTATATGTTCCCGGACGATCGGATGTATAGAATGCCTAGGTCCTATAAAGGAAAACCGTTCAACACATTTCTATGCTTCATTTTTTCGGGCGCGGACCACACTTCACTTGAGCGTTTTTGCTAAATAAATTATTAGCTTACCATCGCTTTCTTGTGGCCACCCTATATACGTCACCTGCCAATTTTGTATGGCTTTTAAAGTGCTGTTGTTGTTTTTATGAACGCTCTATTTTCCTGCTGAAAGGCTAACGTAGCTCAGCTACTATGTAGGATAGATGTTAAATGTTTTTGAAATGTTCTTCTTCTTCTTTCTCCAGGCTTTTATCCCGTTTCATTTGGAGTCAGCCGTCCTAGTATTTTTACGCCAATCTTCACGGTTGTGGGTTGTCTCTTCCTTCGTGTTGGTATGCACCGTGTCTTTTTTATAGTTTGTATCCAGGTCATTGGTCATTGTAAATATTTTTGAAATGTTATTTAGTTTTTATAAAACAAGTTTTTATACAAATGGCTGTAACTATTGAGCTAATTAGCGAAAAAACAACATTGTCGTAGATCTAACAGCTGTATTTTCAAGATTTTTTAATGGGTCCTAAATTCTATAATATCACTGCTTCAGGATGCTGTTGAGACTATCGTGCTATTGTATTGCATCCGGTATGTTCAATACTTTGAAAGAAGTTCGATTTGATATTGTCAAGAGTGCGGTCGAGTTCTAACAGTATCTAGAGTATGATGGCAAACAAACACGACTCACCCTGGTTCGCTCCCGCTATGGCAGTGCTAGTCCGGACACCATCGGCTCGAGTGTGTATGTAGTGTACTCGTATCAAAGCTTATAAGAAAAATGTTACTAAAAATTGGGCCCAGTTTAGTAATGTATTTAATTTAAAATAATGATGTTTATTTTGTAAACAGGTTGTAAAAAACACTTTTACTCATTTTTTTCGTAAATGTAAACTAGATGCAGCCAGTGTTTCCTGACTACTCTGAGAAGAAACACTGAAACAAACTCAGAGGCCAACGTCTCTTTTGAAGTTCATACAATCTGTAGGGATCTAATCATATGAGAGCCATGTAGGTTAATTTCTGTGGCGCCCTTTAGAGGACAGAATCACACAGATTTGAGCAGGCCCGTCCAAACAGTGCAAGCATTTGTCAGTTTAGAGGTAGCCTAGTTTAGAGGTCAGGGTTTCAATTTCAATGTATTACTACCTAGCATAAGCCTCACAATGTGTGTACTTCTACTATACCATTGTAATACTTTTTAAGGCTTTAGTTCAATAAAGATTTATTTATGTTTATTAATCGCGTAGCACAACTTAAATCCTAAAGGAGCTCGAACGAACGAACCAAAAATACGACGAACAATAACAAAGTAAAGACATTTGGGTAGGCCGTATAAAGCACTCAAACTGCCAGACAGTGCGGTGATCTACTAATTTTTTTTTGTAGCTGAGCATAAATAAAGATTCAATTGGTAGGTATTGATGTCATTGACGCATAGGCCCCTAATGGTGTCCCACGCGTCAATGACATCAATACCTACCAGTGGCGAAGGGTGAATTTTCATAAAAGGGAAGCCGAACCAAAAAATGCTTACCTTGCTCAAGTGTGATGCGTGAATTCCAGTAACTGTGGCCATGTGGCTGACTTCGAAATCTTGTAACTTCGTAAATAATTATTTGTTTAATTGAAAATACTTAATAGATTACTATTTATATATTCATATACAGGGTTAATTGTAAAACACCGAAAACCTCTCGAGACTATGTTACTAAAATCATAATCAACAACTTTTGTTTGTATATTTTAGTTCACCAGATTTTCATACAAAAATAAAAATATTTAAATTGAACGCCCTAAATGTTACAAAGTCTATGCGAAGCAAAAGAAAACGATTTATACTTTATCGCTTTCTTTTGCTTCGCATGATTGAACTAAAATATGACGAATTTTTAAAAGTCATAGAACAAAAGTTTTTGATTATGATGTTAGTAACATAGTCCTGAGAGGTTTTCGGTGTTTTACAATTAACCCTGTATAAAATAATAGACTAATATTTGCCATATTTCAAAAGGGAAGCTTCGCCACTGATACCTACCAATACCTACCGACTGACAGATGCATCCTTTTTCATAGACTGTGAAAAAGGATACATCTGTAAGTCGGTATGTCTTTTTTAACTGTCTCAATGGCCTAGGGGTCGCAAGCGCGACTGCTAAGCAAGAGGTCTTGGGTTCAATTCCCGGGTCGTGCAAAAAGAGCTATTGTGTTTTTCTCTTAGTAGTTTCTCAGTAGCAGCCCGGAGTTTGGACATTGGTTTCGATAACCCCCGTACCTCGGAAGACACGTTAAGCCGTTGGTCGTGCGCCTGATCTGTCTCCGGTCGTGTCGGATTGCCGTCCCATCGGACTATGAGAGTATAAGAACAGAGAGTGCACTAGTATCTGCGTACATACTTCTGCACTATAAGGAATATCTTCTGCGCAGATGGGTAATCAAATACGATAGTGCCCGCCGTGGCCAAAATCTATTAGGAGGACTATTATTATTATATCCCATTTTAAAGATCAATTATAATGAAATAATGATGTTTATTTTGCAAAGAGGTTATAAATAACACTTTCACATAACTTTTTTTGTAAATGTAAACTTGATGAGGCCAGTGTTTCCTAACTGACTACTCTGACAAGTAACACTGAAACAAACTCAGAGGTCAACGTCTCTTTTAAAGTCCAGACAATCTGTAGTGATCAAATCATATGAGAGCCATGTAGTTTAATTTCTGTGGCGCTCTTTAGAGGACAGAATCAAACAGATTTGAGCAGGCCCGTCCTAACAGTGCAAGCATTTGTCAAATATACCAATAACCAGGTACCAAGTTTTAATGAATTTTAAGGCACGTGTGACGTCAAAAATATTCAGTTCAAAGTCACGTTGCTTGTAATCTTAAGACTTTTGCTCTAAATTACTGAGAAAGGCTAAGAATATGTTGGTAAGAAAAAGAAAATCCTTTTCTCCTTTAAGAATAGGTACAGTCAAGTCGTTTATACCTTCGTCAGCTTTCAATTTTTCTTAAGAAATGTGTCAGTTTTTATTTTTTGTTTTAAAGACAAGACACTAGGTATACACATTATTGAGCTAAGGTACTAAGCACACTTCTTCTATCTATAACTAGTTCTGACTTGAAAACAAAGGTCAATATAGAATTAACCTTTCTCTCTCCAAAACATCAAAGGCTGACTATTTTTAGAACCCATTAATAGATTCTGTTTATTTTCAAAAAATATTCGACTATGTTTATTTATTAAATTTCTCCAATTCTACACAAACTGATTATCTAATCTCAAAGAATTACGGAGTCTCATGTTTCAAGTTATCGTGTTATACACAGACAGATCTAATTACACGACGTCACTTAGAAATCATAATGTGTTTTTTCGTGTGTATGACTTCGAATGTGAGTGAAAATTACAAAAGTGAAAACATATCACATCGCTGCGAGATAAGGTCAGTTTGATTTGCTTATTGAATGATATAAATAGTTAGATAAACTCATAACGAAGCCAGGAAGATATAATATACTCGTATACCATGATAATGGCCATAAATTGCCGATTTATAATTTTTTCTGAAGTCCTACCCAAAAATCAAAAAGTACATTAAACATGTGACATTCGAGGGGTTAAGGAACAGGGTGGGTTTTTAGTCAGTAGAAGTCTGACACTCCCTTCCGCTTAACCAAGAGCGGGAGAAGTTATTCGATGATTTTCCCACCCAGAAAAAAAAATGGTCCCATTTCATGTTTATCCAAACGATTTAATTTAAATTAAACTAAAATAAAGCTCAAAAATTCGTACTCAACGCTGTCGGCCGATACTATACATGGCTGGCGGCATTGTCTCGTTTATGGTCATGCTTAGGTTTTTGCCATGGCTATAGCCTGGGTCTCTCTCTCAGCCAGTCACAGGTAACATTAACCAGCCTTATCGAGAAACTGCTTTGAGAAGGCTGTGATTACAAATGCCAGACGGCCCGAAAGCTTAGACTCCAAACGGTTCGAAATGTCGAAAATCGGTGTGTTAGGTTCTGTTGCAGAAGAAAAATTATGTATATCCGAAAATTTGTTATTTTGTACTTTGCTGTATTTTTACATGATAGTCGTTTTATTTTTGTTTTAGAATAAGTGGCTAGTCTAAGCGGTAGCGCATTAGGCAGCTCTGCTGTGTGTCTTTGTCGGCTAATTCCAGTGCTAATATATTCAGTACATAATTATAATACAAACACTTTTTTACTGCTGTACAGACTGTACAGACAATTATATGTTTACTACATATTGTGTCTGTACATTGGGCATATTATTAACACAAAAATTGGGGAGTTAAGAAACAATAAGAGAACAAGAATTTAAAAAGAAAGTACCTATGTCTGTTTTTCAGTTCATCTGCTTGTACAAGCTAAGATTCTCCGGAACTACTAGACTAATTTGAATAAAACTTTTTGTTATGATGTTTTTTTGTTACTCGCGAGCTAAGCCGCAGGCAGAAACTAGAGTATAATAATTAAGTGTGTTAGTGTTTTTGTCGGATTGTCACTGCGAAACGAAAGTAAGCGTTGCTTAAAAATAAAATGGCTACTCATAACTCCACAAATTTATATTATTTCGACTGTACATTCACAGTCTAGTAAAAGAAAACCAGGCATTATCATGTAATATTTTAGCTTCTTTATGAAACTTCTTTAATACCCAGAGAAATCCCGTTCACTTTGACTTTTAACACCAGACAAAACCGCCATCTTCTATTATGCTAAAAAAAATACAAAATCGCAAGCCGTTTAATATCTTCAAGAGGCGTCGAGATCTCTTTGAGATTGTAAAGACAGAATCTTTTCTCTTTACCTTTTCTCTAAAAAAGTATTAATGTTTATTTTCACGCTTAAAACCGTATCGTTAATTTGAATAAAAATGGCTGCTTTCGTATTGTGTTTGGTGATTTTTCTTTTTAAATGTAGCACTTCGTATGTAAATCTAATTGAAAATGTGGGAAAAAGTACTTTGGTTGTTAACTTTATATGTATATGCCAGATAAAGATATGTAGAAACGTATTAAAAGTCATCGTGCCTTTGAATGGAGATTGGCTTATGTAGTCTTGATTCAAAACAATATATTGCAATTGGGTTTTTTCTTAAAAAAAAAGCCAAGAGACTCATTGGCAACGATTCACTGGTCGAATCAAAGCTCAAGAGCCTTGAACATCGACGACGAGTTGCAAGTCTATCGGTTTTCTATCGGTTACATTTCGGGGAGTATGCGATGGAATTACACAATCTAATTCCACCAAGCCCGTTCCATCATCGGACTACAAGACAAACGGCGATGCGCCATCGTTACACGGTAGACATCCCACCCATACGCACAAAACGTTTTGGGAATACTTTCATTGTGCGTACGGCTAAGGAGTGGAATTCCCTGCCGGAGTCTGTTTCCTGATCGCTATAACCTGGGAGTCTTTAAGTCAAGAGTGAATAGGTTACTTCTAGGTAAGCTTGCTCCATCTTCGACCAGATCGTTACTAACCATCAGGTGAGATGGTGGTCAAACGCGAGCCTATTATCAATAAAAAAAATCGGTTGTCTGTAAAGTCGGTTTACTGACGATAGTTGAACGTGACAACGTCATGCGAAAATACTGTTGGAATGGTTGCATTTTTCAAAAGAAAATTTTAATTTTACATCACTATTACTGCACTTCTCATGACAATGGAAGAATCCCTACACAGTGACGTCATCTCTTAGCGTTTTATGATAGCCTAGTACTTGACTCGTTGAGTCATACATAAATGTCAAAGAATCCCTACACAGTGACGTCATCTCTTACCGTTTTATGATAGCCTAGTACTTGACTCGTTGAGTCATACATAAATGTCAACTTGTAGATCCAATTTGATTTGCTTTGGAACGCCTCAGAGCGATGGAACGCCTCAGAGTGAGGTAACGCCGCATGAGTCATGTATTTTCGTGCGTGCAGCCAGCTTCATCGAATTATAAGACGTTGTCACGTCAAAAAATCTCAGTAGTTGACCGGAGCTTGGAAGTTGGCGGTGTTATACCCCAGTGACTCTGAAAGCTCGTCAAGCCGGTGGTCCTACGAATGATATCTCTCCGGTCGTGTCAGAGTGCCGTTCCATCGGACTATGAGAGTAAAGGAACAGAGAGTCCACCTTTACCTACACACATACTTATACACTATAATATCTCCTTGAGCAGGTCCCCGCTGAGATTGACCGCCACCGTGGTCAAAATCATTGAGGAGGACTATACAACGTGTAACAGAATAAACGCAATTCCTGAAAGTAGTTGGTTCAGAATCGGCTTCTGAATCGATTTTCGTCATAAAAATAGGTGTTAAATTTTGACGGAAAAATCTTTCATTTAAGGGCCTATACTTCCTCAGCGCTTCTTACTCTTTATCTCGCTCGCATACTACTGGCCGCGGTCACGCGAGCAAGCGAGACAGGGTGGCAGGGAAAAGACTCCAAGACACCGATAACTTAGTTTATTTCTTTTTACGGTGAAAATAATGGTAATTTAAAAGAAGTAAATAACATAAGACCTGCTCTATAGTTAGTTCAATTAATATGCAAAGTTTCATTATCTAACTTGAAGTTATTTTTGAATACCAGCGGTTTATTAACTTTGGAATTTTTTCAATCAAGAAATTTTTCTGAAATCATGTTTTCGTCAAACATATTTTATTTATATTAAATATTGTGCGATTTATTTAAACAATTAATTACAACAAATATACAAAATTATGTACTAAAATACAAACTACAATAAAGCATAAAAAAAAAACAAAATTTATTAATTTTTTTATGGAAACACAGTATGTATAATGACAAATTAATACAAACTTTAATTCAAGGAAATGCGCTCGTGTGCGTGTCGGCCGCTAATATTGCATGAGTGTATGCGTCTGCGTAAGGATATTGTATGACGCACATATGTTTTGCGTTTAGTAAGGATGACTATTTTATAAAAATGTATAGGCTTGATTTCAATTGTAATTATAATTTAATATTATAATTGGGTATCTGAGTTATTGCGCTTAATCTGTTACACCTTGTATACAAATACAAAACAATTAGCACGTAAATACGCTATACTTGAGTTCAATTTAATTAAATTTTTTCCCTCTTTTTTTTCTTTTTTTTCCCGAGTGCGCGTCTCTTTTATAAGGAATTATCTCGTCGGCTGATCCATTCCTTGCGTGACCGGAGGGCTGGCTCGTACTTTGCCCAAAGAATAAGCATTGCCATACAACGTGGCAATGCTGCCAGTCTTCTGTACTTTGACGCCTAAGCTTATTTTTTTTTATTTTAATTTTTTGAGTTCGATTATAAAGTAAACTGGAACACATTGAAACATTCAAACGTGGAGAAAATTTAGCATAGCAACAATTTGTACGGTCCTTCGAGTGGTTTTAAGCACTAGCAACCTCACATAGAAGTATTCGCATGAAAAGCTTCTGGTTGAAAAAATAACAGCAACATGGGTCACACACATCTTCAAGGTTAGGCAACGCTTACTATTGTTGGCCTGACTCCGTCGAGCCATCTTGGCTATAGAGATTATTCAGTGCTTTGGAAAGCACCTAAAGACTAGGCTATCTTTTTTATATCTGTGACCATTGTTACGGGCAGTAAATTAGTAGTAAAGCTAAATTATAAAAATTTAACACTAGTCGACAAGGCTTGTCATGCTACCCAGTTATTTGAATTGTTGAGGTCAATCAATGCTTCGTCTTCTTAGCGAGTCGATAGCAAGAATATACAGGGTTAATTGTAAAACACCGAAAACCTCTCAGGACTATGTTACTAACATCATATTCAAAAACTTTTGTTTTATGACTTTTAAAAATTCGTCATATTTTAGTTCGCCAGATTTTCATACAAAAATTTAAATTGAACGCCCTAAATGTTACGAAGTCTATGCGAAGCAAAAAAAAGCGATTTATACTTTATCGCTTTCTTTTGCTTCGCATGATTGAACTAAAATATGACGAATTTTTAAAAGTCATAGAACAAAAGTTGTTGATTATGATGTTAGTAACATAGTCCTGAGAGGTTTTCGGTGTTTTACAATTAACCTTGTATAACTTATGTTTGACATCGTGCTGAAAGGATTAGCCAATCCACAAGAGTCGATTGCCCAGGATGCGCTGGACGTAGTAGAAGGTGGCAATCAATTCTAATTACTTGCATCCAATTAGCCTGGACTAGATTAGTTAGGAGATTAGTTAGAAGACTAGGGAGACGACGAACAAAGTTCCCTTATGCGTTGCTTATTGACAAAAAACATGTGATTTTTTTGTGCAATTTGGTAAAGGTTTGACATTGATTAAGACACGAAATGATGTTGGCTTTCGGTATAAAATTTTAAAGAAGTATTTATTTATTTATTTTATTTTATTGAGACATAAAACAGTTACATATAACGATTTTTGTAAATATCAAACTAGGGTAATAGAGGTAAACATATAACCCACACCAATCTCCGCGGAACAATCTATTAAATAGACTTAAAACAAAACCACCCATCTGGAGGCGATTTAGTTTAGTTAGAATTAATAATTATAGTGCAAAAAATAAATGAGCGAAAAGTTCGGTGCTTCCGCTTACCTTTTTTCCAAAAAAAATTTTTCTTTTCCCGTCACACTCTCACAACTATGAACGAAAAGGGTTTGGGAGCAAATACCTAATGAGTAAAAATGTTCATTCAGGTTATCAGTAAAGCATCAGCCACATAAGTTAGTATCTCTGTGTAGTTTACGGCAGCGATCTCATTGAGTTCGCAATGAGGCCTGATAATTATACTCAACGAGTCAATCTTACTATAAGGCTGGGTTCACGTAATAAGCAATATTTATAAATACTTTCAGACATAATTATGCTTAGTTAAATGATGTTAAAAAGTATGTGTTCTATAACCATAGAACACATGCTTTTCTGTATCATGAGAACTAAAAACGAGATATTTACCATGTGCACGTATTGTTACGAGTTTCCGATATTTCGGCACTGTTGCAAGCGCCATGATCACGGATAAATACATGGTAAATATCCCGTTTTAACTAATGATACTGTTAGTGACCATGTTAGCTTAAAAACTTACATGCTTTTCTGTCTGATTGGTCTCGACTTTAAGATCATTTGTAACTAAAACTAGAATATAAACTATTTGTAACTCAACCCAATATGGATCACTATTGGCCGAAAAAAATTGAATTTAATTTTTAAAGTAAAACGCGTTTGTCTTTTGCGCAGCGTACGTATTTTTGTTTGCACTAAATGCATATACCTACATAGTTTTAGATAGATATGTAAAAATAATGTATAAATAAAAGTTATTTTATCAAACTATGAATTTTAAAATATCCATGTTGTTAAAATAAGTTAAGGAAATATGAATTTAAATCTTTATACACCCATGATACAGGATAGATTGCCACCGTTTTTAAATTCGACAAAATATTTTGAATATAGAATTTGCTAATCAGTATTCAAACGAAGAAGATAATTAGGTTTATAAAAAATAAGTAACAATTAATGAGATTAGTTTTGTAAATAGCCACTTAATTTACGTAATTAGGTCGGTAGGTACTACTTAGTTAAACTTCAGCGGTTCTCCCATGAGGGCAGAAACTATACAACGAGACCTTTTACGTTTCTTACGCTTCTTTTTCTTAATTTGCGGTAAGTACTGGCAGTTGAGAAATAACTTCTAAGAGTCGTGATGGTGGTGCTTACGGCTCTTTTACTTAAATTGCGGTAAGTACTGGCAGTTTAGAAAAAACTTCCTATAAGAGTCGTGGTTCTGGTGTCATATTGTTCTGATGATGATGGGTTGATAGATTGATAGAATTTATTTAATTGTACAAAAAATGTATACAACTGTGTAACTATTGAGTTGATGTATGTAATATGGTTACAGGTAAATTTTATTTTGACATATAGCTATACCAGCTACCTAATGTTGCAGCAAAAACTGATCGCACAAAAAAATTCTAAGTTGGCAATATTTTGCTGGGTTGCAGGAATGCTGCTGGGGGAGGATTTAACGAGGTAGCTGGAGGTAACGGAACGCAGGAGCAATTGAAAGAACAGGCTTTTTTAAGGATGGGAATTCATCCAATCAAATCATTGAATGAGTTCTCCCGATCTAGGCGAAGCGAGAGGGTGTGTCAGACTCTTACTGACTATAATCCCTCAACCCTGGCAGGCAACGGGGGGCTACTTTGAGAGGCGCGTGGCACAGGCTGGGTTTTAAGTTAATAGTTAAAAAGGGCTGGCAAAAAAAGTTTAAAACTAAATGAAAGGCTACCTAGGCTGTCTGTATACGCCCTTACATTGAAAATAATAATAATTTCACAGCACGTAAATTCAGTAGCGTTCACTTTGATATCAGTGGCCCGGGGGCGTTTGTGACGTAATCAAAATTGCTAGTGAGGCACTGTTCGAGTTGTATATCGATAAAATTATTGTACCTATACTGTAATTATCAAAAACTTCTGAACTAATTAAATCGATTTCTTAACAAGCATCACACTTTCTTTTTTTTTGTTCTTAGCTCTTATTCGTATCTAAGTATTAGTGTGCAATAGTTAGTGACTACACTAACTATTGCAACGCGAATATTTTTGCGTTGGAAGTTTTTCAGAACAAATTCTGGACCCATGGGAATTCCGGTGTGATACGTAGCCTACATGTTATTAAAAAAATTCAGTTACCAGCATTTCATAAAAATTAGTTGAGTAGTTTTTGGGTGAAAGAATAATACACAGTCCATATTCAGTACCTTTCACATTTAAAATATTGTTAGTAAAATCTTACTGCTTCATATAATTTAAAACAAGATTTCAGTGTTGGGGAGTTGCCATTGTTTATTGCTTTCGGGTATTTAATTCTTCATTATAATGTCTTAATCTTCGTGCTTCTCCATTATATCAAGAAAACCGAGAATATTTTTTTCTCAGAAAAAATATTCCGTAGTACTACTTAAGGACGTTTTGGTGGGAAAATCTCCAGAAGACTCCTCCCACTCTGAGTTGGAGTGGAAGGGAGTGTCAGAGTTTTACTGACTAAACTCCGCCTTGTTCTTTCAGTTGCTCTTGTGGACCGGGGCTGCGGTATCTCGTTAAAATGTTCCTGCAACCCCAGCAGGCAATGGCACTATCAATTCAATGCTGCTAACCTGACTGACCTTTGAGGTGCGCATGTAACATGATACGCCGAGCCGGGCATGAACCCGGGCCTCGACCTAACCGGACTTCTCTAATTTTTGTTTTAAATATTATCAATTTTATATTTATACACAGTGTAATCAATAACTTTAACATGAATATCGACTGAAAAAAAAAGCGCCTCTTTCAGCTACCACTCAATACAATGGTAACAATTATCTTTCCATTCACCGTACACTTTCTTATAGCGAATAAAAAACTGTTTTTTGTTGGCATTTTTCCTTTAACCTGTAAAGTTACTGAACGTACCGAAAGGAAGTGGATCGGGCTGATGACGGCTTTATGACGGTGCAGAGGAGGAAGCGTCATCAGATTAGCTGTAAGAACCGCTGCGGCAAGGCTCCTACGGAGCCCAACGAGAAACTGCGTGCTGCGAAGCCGAATACTCCGGTGTACATTTTCCGCCTTCACTACACCACTGACGCGGAAGACATCGTTACGTACGTGCGCCAAAGGCTGAAATACGCGCCGAGAGTGCAGCTGCTGGAATCGCATCGCAGTGTCAACTTCAAGGCATTTGTGGTGCGCATACCAACATGTTTCCTGCCTCAGGTGATGGAAGAAAGCTTTTGGCCGCAAAATGTGGTATTCCTCTGGTTTCGCGGACAAGTGCCACCGGAACGGACAAAGACCTAGTGCAATTTAGTGATACTAACATAGTATTAAGTTTTATTTACTAACACTATTGTTATTATATTATGTACTAGTACTCTCGCGGGGCTTCGCTCCCGTGGATTCTATCACGGTAAAAACATAACTCTCCTTTTTTGCAGTCGGGTAAAAAGTAGCCTATAACCTTCCTCAAGCTTCAAGCTACTTCCATACCAAATTTCATCCAAATCCACTTTCCACTTCCACACCACCAGCACTTTCGAAGATTAGCGCGTTCAAGCAAACAAACAAACAAACAAACAAACTAACAAACTTTTCCGCTTTATAATATTAGTATAGATACTTTAGGTTCAGGTATATATCTATGGGTCTTTGTAACCTGAAAATAAATTATTAAATGAAATTAAATTAAATACTATAAATGGGACCATCATTCACCAAACCTATATAAGACTACCTCAATATTTACAATATAAAAACTCACACCAACGAAGCTCCAAAGTTATCAAAAATTAATTAATCCATGTTGACCTCGTAATCAGACACCCGGAAAGACGATTAGCATTTCCATGACTATATTAAGAGGGTTGGGAAAAAAATATTGACAGTCGTTCCAAATTCCCGATTGTGTGTCGTATAAAGAGGGGTGAAACAAAATTATGCTAAACGACTCGATCCTTTCCATGTTCTATGGAAATAACAATTTCGCAGCACATAAATTTGGTTGTACCGGGTGATATGTGTCACAATTTATATGTCTTATTCTCGGTTTGTGGCAGTTTTTTTAGAGAGCAATAATTTGTACTATTTCTGCTAAGGTCTGACGTATTATACGGGCCAGCGGCTATATAATTTTTTCAATCAAAACAAACTGTATCAGGTATCTTCTCGGTACTTGCGAATCCTGTTATGTCAAACAATGAGCTCTTTAGTAGTCCTGAGTTGAGCTACACAATTGCTGACACTGGCTTTCAGTGGCTGGACAGGTCAAATATGTGTAGTTCTTTCTTCAAAAAGCCATCACATACAGAATTTATATGTTTCTCAAAAGCTATATTGTGAATGTGAGAGCAATGTGGGAAAACAACTAATATTAGAGTAGATTACTGCACTGTCTAGCTAGAAGTTTGAGTACTTTATATGGTTTACCCCAATGTCCTTACTTTGGTATTGTTCGTCATATCGTTTGAGCTCCTTAAACTTCTAAGTTGAGCTACGGATTAACCGACAAATGCTTGCACTGTTTGGATGGGCCTGCTCAAACCTGTGTGGCTCTGTCCTTTAAAGAGCATCACATATATAAACCTACATGATTTGATCAGTACAGATTGTATGGACTTTAAAAGAGACGTTGACCTCTGAGTTTGTTTCTACTTTTTTAGTATTATATTTGCAAAATGAACATCATTATTTCAATCTACTCGGAACATTTGGACAAAGTCAAATTGGTGTTCTTTTGATTTCACCTAAGTCTCCAAGATGCATAAATATTTTCGTTTCTTTTTGCTAAAAAGCGTCACAACACAAGGGATTTCTAATGTATCATTGGTGCTTTTCACAAATAAAAATAAAAAAATTCTACCACAAATAAACAAACATTTGTTCCAGTGAAGCAATCGAGCCTGCAATACGCAGCGACAAACGTGTCGTCTAAAAAAATTTTTAGCAAAAAATAGAACCGACTTCCATATCAAAACACTACAAAGGCAAAAATAACTTTAATTTCGGAAGGCGGTGTCAAAAACGAAAATATATACAAAACTAAAGACACCGCCTTCCGAAATTAATTTTTGCCTTTGTAGTGTTTTGATATGGAAGTCGGTTCTATTTTTTGCTAAAAATTTTTTTTTCACGCTTTTTAGTGGTTCTAGTTACAAAAGCCATAATGGTGACAACTCATCACTTTTTACAAAATTTTGCTTTTCCCGATGCATAGCCGTTAATTTTTGAGGAGTTCTCCTGGTACTTGACCATCAGCTCTACATCACCATATGTATTGTGACGAGCATAAAGTGTTTAACATCCGTACTCAAGTAATCGAATCGCAATCCACGAAATACTTATTATTGAGGAGTTTCAGTGGCCATCTGTGGTCTTCATCATCAGTTCAACTTCCCCAAATGGTACTTTTCAGAAGCAACTGCTCAAGGTACTACAAGAAATACCCAAAACGCTATAGGTGTGCCTATAATATTTGAAGAGTTCCCTCGATTTCTCCAGGATCCCATCATCAGATCCTGATTTCGTAACAATGGAACCAACTAGAAACTATACCCATTGAAACGCAAAAAGAATTTTTCAAATCGGTCCAGCCGTTTCCGAGTTACGAGGTAACATACATAAAAACAAAAAAAAGTTCAAGACGAATTGTAAACCTCCTTTTTTTGAAGTCGGTTAAAAATATGCCTGAACATTTGTTTTTTTTTGTTTAAGACAGTATCCTATATCCACATATTAACAACTCTCATTTATGTAAGAGCTCTCTCATAAATTATTCTGATTTATTACATCCGGGCCTAAGTAATTAGTCTCTCATTCGATTAATCGAATTCGAAAACAGGATTCGATTAGCCACATCCCTAGTTCGTTCGTAATAATTACATTCAAACGTGCGTAGGTAACACCATTCGTATTCAACGGGCGTATACCTAACAACATTTCCACATGTTCATATTGCTCACTGTTATCTTGTAACTTATGGTAACTATATTTTGACAGTAATCGATTTCAATGACCACTTTGTAGGCAAATAATGAGAAATATGAATCGTAGTCAGAGCTATATAAGGTTCAATACGAATATATCAATTTTGTTTTCTATCTTAATATCTATGATAGGTGGAAAAGAAACAAAAAAGTTAAATGAGAGGAAAAAACGACACTAAATTCAATTCAAATTCAAAATATTTATATCATTTAATCCTACTTTTCAGTCCATAGAGTGTTAGTATAGGTTAATATATAAAACTTCTACACAAACCCTTCCACCCTTCTGCATTGCTTCGCTCGTTCTTGGTGGATAAAAGTTAAGTGGCCCCCAGATAAAAGTTAGGAATGTATGCGTTCCTTAAAAGCAAATAGCCATCGCTCAACATTGCGCTGTGGCATGTGAGTGAGACCGAGCCACAGCACTGATAATAAATAACACTTAATGCCAATTAAGTATGTTTAACCATTGCTAAACCAAAAGATAGTCTTCATACACTCTTTTTTTTAAACCAAAATTTTCTGACTGTTCCACAACCACGCCGCGTACGCAGTTAAAGGAGTATGAGAAGAAATCTGTAGTTCGGGGTAGGACTATAAGGATATAACAAAGATATTCCACCCTTCTGATGTGCAACGATAATCCTAAGACGCCAGCTAGTTAATGTTCTTCTTCTTCTTCTTAGCGTGTTTATTAAAGACGATAGAAATTGGCCCAGAACTAGGCAATGAGTTTGGCACCTTTGCAAGCGTCCATCAGTTCCAGTAGTGTACAATCAATAGGCCATGATATTAATAGCGCAAGTATCTGTGGAGCACCACATTTATACTCCAAGACAGAGATGACAATCACAAGTGTCAGATGTTAAAATGCAAAAAAATATACGAGAGTTAGTACGAAGTCAAATAAGGAGCCCCATAATTAATTCTTCGCGTTCCTTCTCACCGCACCGGGCTTATGGCTAATTCCTATGCTATTTCAACCATTTAACTCTGGTACATGCTACCCCCTGACATCAAGAAGGCCGAGTCTAAATTCTCTTTTACGCGTAAAATGAGAAACCAATACTTAAAAGCCTGTCATTATTAGTTTAGTTTTCGCCATACATATATTTATTGTAAGTTCTCTTAGTCAGAAAGATTATTATAAAGCACCGTATTTATTAGTCTATTATTTTACCATATATATGTATTTTATTATTATTCTATATATACTATATATATATATATATATATATATGCATAATTATGTTCTTTCGATAATGACATTTATTTTACTTATACACCTACCACATTTTGGTCTTTTTAACCCAAAGGTTGACTGGTAGAGTATGCCTCGTTGCATTAAGTCCGCCCATGTACCACTATTGTACATAAAGTTTAAATAAATAAATAATAGATAGATAGATAAATAATAGAGACAATATTGTTTATTGTACACCATAACAGAAAACAAATAAGGACTTGACAACTAGAAAAGGATCATACAATGACGGTTTTATCGCTAAAAGCATACTTTGTGATAGCCTTGAACATGATCATATTTTTTTAAGTTTGAACTATATTAAGAGGAGGCTCCCTAAATTGTGTGTAAATTTGCATTAATATTTTGAAACAATCACGCATACAATCAAAATGGAACTTTAGTATATGATTTATTGGATCTTTTTCTTTACATGTCTAAGACCAGTTTCGTAATTGGAAGATTTTCAATAGTTACCTTTTTGTCGAAAATCATGTCTTTTTTAAAGATTATTCTAATCAAGATTACTCGGCTTTGGTGTCTAAAATTAGTACTGACAGTAAAAAAATATAGTTTATTATCCATATGTAAGATATTTTTTCTCTAGATCAATTATTACTTTAGTTATAAACGAAATAAAAATTGAGACTTACGATATTTAGTTTCGAACCCGAACATGGTGAAAGAGCGTACGCGATATTCAATTTTATTACTGCTGCGTTAGCGTTTAGCACACAACGGCCTAACCGGGGGTGCATGGGGGCGGAGCTAGCGTGAAAATTATTTTAGAATGCCTGGTCTTAATCTTATCTTACTTCTAACTAATATTATAGATGCGAAAGTCTGTGAGAATGGATGTATGTTACTCTTTCACGCAAAATCTACTGGATTGTCTTAATGATTTTTTAGTAGATATTTGACATCCTGGAATAACACATAAGCTACTTTTTATCTCACAGAATTCCCACGGGATCTGTATTTACGCGGGAAAACCGTAAACATTAGGGACCCAAAATACACGCTCAAGTTTATTTAGGGTCCATTTCATTTCTGTAAAGAGCCTGTATAAAGTGAATCGTTTAATATCGAATTCTTTGAATTTTAGCTGTAATATTAAATGTTCCTTTCAAATGCTCAATTGGGTCACTGCAAACATGTGGTGTAAGAGGATTTCAGCTGATGAATCGAATTTCTGCACAAAGTTGATATTCATTAGAATTTGTTTTATTCGAGACTTAGCTTTGATAAAAATCCTTAGAAAATTTCTTAACTAGTCCATAACCGTTTGGTGATTTCTGCCTTTTTCCAATGTGAAAATCTTCGTTTATTCTTCTCTGAATGATTGAGTGGAATTCCGTGCTGGAGTCTTTGTTTTCTGATAGCTATTTACTAGAGGTCTTTGCGTGGATGGATTCATTATACAACGTGTAATTTAAAGGGTATATACATACCAAGTGCATGGCTTCTTTGGATGATAACAAACGATATGGCAAGGGTTTTGTAATCCTAAGTCTACGTGTGTAGAACTTATTACAATTTCCAATTCACTGATACCAGAGACCGAATTTTTCAAATTAAGAAGAACGAAGAGAATTATCGTTTTATTGGCGAGTGACGTGGAAAGTGATGACCCTCATAGTGCTGTGACACGTTTGTTATTACTGGTATTCAAGAAACATATGAAACCAATAATTTGGGGTCAATTCTGTGAGTCACTTATTTTGAGCTGAAACTTTGCATAGAGTCTCGATACCAGATGTTGTCTTCAGGCCTTTTGGATAGATATGGGGTTTCCGTTACACGTTGTATACCTACCTGGCTCCTCTTTGCCTTGGAAACTATGTTTTGCAATTGGATGATAATTGATGATCTTTGAGAGTCGTTACGGATAAATAGAAGACAGAAATGTAGCTAAACTAATTTCTGGGTCATTGAGGTCAAATACATATTCTATACGCTTAATACTAGTACTTCCTTGCACTTGCTTTTACTGTAAGCCGACCCCAAGGAGCAATTTTTTTCCTCTAAATTCTCGACAGTTGTCATTATCAATATTAGTAAAAGTATTTTTCTAATGATTTTGACTTTAATTTCACATTCCTAGCCTAGGGATGCCCGGTTATAAATTTAAGGTACTTTGTTACCGAGCCAGCAACATAATTTGGCAAATAACTAGATAACAACATAATCGATTTCTATGAAAATTTAGTTTAGATCAATTTAGAAATACATTGTGACACTGAGTCCAAAACCCTTTACTAATAATACTCAGCCTCAAGGGACCAGCAATAACCTCGTTGCTAGGGTTGGTGAAACGCAAACATCTCTTTTTATTGATAATAGGCTCGCGTTTGACTACCATCTCACCTGATGGTAAATGATGAAAGATGGAACACGCTTGCCTAGAAGTAACCTATTCACTCTTGACTTAAAGACCTCCAGGTTATAGCGATCACGAAACACAGACTCCGTCAGGGAATTCCACTCCTTAGCCGTACGCACAATGAAAGTATTCCCAAAAGGTTTTGTGCGTATGGGTTCCCACCCATGTCCACCATGAAACGATGGCGCATCGCCGTTTGTCTTGTAGTCCCACCTCTAGCCATAACTATTTTAACGCCTCTAAACATATTAGAAAATGTATTCAAACGGACAATGTTATTATTCATACAAAGCTTATCTTCCCTTCGCAGTGTCCTGAGGAAGTTAGTTTTGCATAAACACGAAGGCAAGTCGGGTTAAGTGTTAGCCTAGTTACATACCTACGTGCAAAGTGGCTTCGTGGCTTAAACGCAATAAAATGGCGGTAATAAGTCGTGATTTGTTGCGACTTGATGGTATAAGATTAAATTAACAAGGGACCCGCGAGTTTATTTATTTATTTACACATGACACTTAAAAGAGAGAAAAAAATAATAATAATACAAATCAAAGAACACAAAAGTGCTGTTTATTTCATAAGGTTTTTTCCGCAGACCTACGACAGGAGAGTTGAAGAAGAGATGATATTATGCCTTTTTAGGGTTCCGTAACCGAATGGCAAAAAACGGAACTCTTATAGTTTTGTCATGTCCGTCTGTCAGTCTGTCATTTTATTCCGAAACTATTAGGACTATACACATGAAACTTGGTAGGTAGATGTATTCTGTAAACCGCTTTTCGATTTAAAAAAAAATATTATAATTAAGTGGGGTTCCTCATACATGGAACTGAAACTGAAAATATTTCTTTTTCATGAAACCTATGCGTGTGTGGTATCAATAGACAAGTAGTTAAAAATGACATTGAAGTTTCTAAAACTACTTTTTCATAAAGTGAATCGTTTAAAAAATATACCCAAAGTGATAAAATGTGTGTCCCCCTCCCCAAACTTCTATAATAATGGAGTGAAAAATCTAAGAAAATTAAATGGTGTAGACTTTAATGTAAACTTTCAACGAAAATTAGTTTGAACGATATCGGGTCAGCAGTTTTTGGGATATAGCAAATTTTCTAAAACCACAAATATAACTTTGTAATTCATACAAACACTATGAAAAAATAAAATTATTTGTCGTAGTTACTACGGAACCCTAATGGGCGAGTCTGACTCGGGACTTTTTTTGTATTCGGTGCGGAAATCGTCAAACGACTCCTGCCACTCTGGCTGGAGTGGAAGGGAGTGTCGAACTTCTACTGACCGATGACCCATCCAGTTCCTGCCTTGCGTTACGGGGCCGCGGAATATGATTAGAACTTTCCTGCAATCAGAACTAACATCACACTCAAATATTGCGATATTTGAGTGTGATGATAGTTCTGATAAAAATTAACGAATAAAATAGCAAAATTAAAAAAAAAATACACTGAATAAAACTTGATCTAAAATATATCTAGAAATAGAGTTAATAAGTAGTTGCAAAATTGTTTTATTTGTAACTTTTCCGCGCTGTATACAGCAATATTATGTAATGTATGTTCGTGTGTTAATGAAAAGTTGAGGACTTGTGAGTTTCTATTCTATCTATAACAAATTTACGACGTATTTATAATATACTAGTACTCACGCGGGGCTTCTATCACGGTAAAAACATAACTCTCCTTTTTTGCAGTCGCGTAAAAAGTAGCCTATAACCTTCCTCAAGCTTCAAGCTACTTCTATAACAAATTGCATCCAAATCCACCCAGTACTTTCGAAGATTAGCGCGTTCAAGCAAACAAACAAACTTTTCCGCTTTATAATATTAGTATAGATATAATATCCACATAGAGATAATAAAAACACAAAACATATAAATAATATTGCAGTCCACAACGCTGTTCCCAGATTAATAATACGATACAATACAGTCAAAAATGTTCCTCAAATATCGATAATTTTTAAATAAATATATGGTAAAGTAGAGGATTAATGTTAGGTACTATTTTTGACAAAATCACGATTCCATAAAATTTTCTTGATAGAAAACAATTCCAAAGTTACCTCCAAACCGAACAATAAACCGCTGATATTCAAAAATAACTTTAAGTTAGAGAATGAAACTTTGCATATTAATTGAATTAACTATAAATCAGGTCTTATGTTATTTACTTTTTTAAATAACCATTATTTTCACCGTAAAAGGAAATAAACTAAATTATCGGTGTCTTGGAGTCTTTTCCCTGCCACCCTGTCTCGCTTGCTCGCGTGACCGCGGCTAGTAGTGTGCCAGCGAGATAAAGAGTGAGAAGCGCTGAGGTAGTATAGGTCCTTAATGCGAAAGTTTTGGTGTAGTGACGGATGTTTGTTACTCAATCACGCCTATAAGTCGATGTCGACGCAGTAGGGTAGCCAAAACTTCGGAGGCCCCCTCGCCAAAATCTCAATAAGGCCCTTTATAACCCAGCGATAACCTAAAAAATCGTATTTAGCTTAGTTGGAGGGGTAACAAGATTGCTAGTAATGTGAATTCTTCTCTCCCCACATTGCTAGTTATCTTTTAAAAAAGAAAGAAAGATAATAATATGGCTGAACGGAACTGAATGAAATTTGACACATTGACAGATTATCGTCTAGAACAGCACATACTACTTCTTATGCCGAGAAAATGTCAAAAATTTCCAGGCATGTGATATAAGTATATAAGTACTGTATATAAGTGATACAGGTTAATCAAGTGTCACTCCTAGTTCCGATTTTGATTCTAATTGGGTCGACAGATGTTTGATTTTCAATTTGTTGATGTTTCTACATGACATCACGTCATGTTGGATATGACAACCTTCATCGAAACTTATAACTTGAGAATTGGTTATGTAGGATTTTGTCGCAAAACAATACATATCTTAGAAGCTTACTTACTGGAGTGTCTCCGCGAGTACAGACCATAATACCTTCTGTTACGTCGGGTACACTTTGGGCAATCGACTCCTGACAATTGGCTAATCCTTTCACCACAATATTTTTTCGTTTTTAGGGTCGCGTAGCCGAATGGCAAAAAACGGAACCCTTATAGTTTCGATATGTCTGTCCGTCTGTCTGTCTGTCCGTCCGTCCGTATGTCACAGCCATTTTATTCCGAAACTATTAAGACTATACATGTGAAACTTAGTACGTAGATGTATTCTGTAAACCGCTTTCCGATTTTAAGAAAAAAATTAAAAAATATTTAAAATATAGGGGGGTCCCCATACATGGAACTAGAACTGAAAAATTTTTTTTTCATGAAATCTATGCGTGTGTGGTATCTATAGACAGGTCTTTAAAAATGATATAAGGGTTTCTAAAACCACTTTTTTCGTAAAGTCAATCGTTTAAAAGAAAGAAGCTTCCAAAGTGGTAAAATGTGTGTCCTCCCCCTCTAACTGCTATAATAATGTAGTGAAAAATTAAAAAAAATATATATGTCTGTAGATCTTAATATAAACTTTCAACCAAAATTAGTTTGAACGAAATCGGGTCAGCAGTTTTTGAGATACAGCATATTTTCTAAAACCGCAAATATAACTTTGTAATTCATACAAACACTATCAAAAACATAGCGTAGCTGTATTGTAAAAATGAAAATAAGCTAGTTTTAAGAAATTTTTAAGGTTTTTTTTATTCGTCAAATAAATATACATATTATATTATATTATTATAGTTACTACGGAACCCTTCATGGGCGAGTCTGACTCGCACTTGGCCAATTTTTTTTCGTATGGTAAAATCATCGATTGACTTCTCCCGCTCTGAGTGGAGTGGAAGGGAATGTGAGTCTTCTACTGACTTCTTCTTATCGTGTGGGTATGTGAGGTCTAACGACCCCATACAACCTAGTGTCAGAGTTTCTAGACCGCCTCTAGGGCCTCTGACGTAGTCTATTTTGACGACCGCCATTTGACGACCGGGACCACCAGCTTATACGTGCCTTCCGAAGCACGGAACCATCTTTTTATCAGACAGTCAGGTGATTCAGGCCCTCAATTTGCTTTTTTTTAACCACGCTAGCAAATATAAGTTCTATGTTCATGCTATGAACAAGCTAAGAATAAACAGCTTACTTTAATTACCTTTCCTACTTTGTCAATAATCGTCTGAATATCAGTCTTGTAGCCACCGAATAAATAACCCGATCCCTTTTTAGGGTTCCGTAGGCAGATAACAATTGGAGCCCTATTATTAAGCCTCCTCAGTCTATCTGACAGCTGTCTGTCTCTCAGTGGGCTGTGTCTTGTAAACAGTAACAGGTACACAATTGAAATTACCAGAGACCTGAATATTTTATTTATTTATTTAAAACGTTTTGTACAATAGTGGTAAATGGGCGGACTTAATGCAACAAGGCATTATATACCAGTCAACCTTTGGGTTAAAAAGACCACAATGTGCCAGGTGTTTTTTTTATTTTTATTTTAGTGAGTGACTAGTTTAGTTTATGTTGCAAAACATTATGAAATGAAAATATAGTACATTAAATATGTTTGAAATTTAGATTATTATTCACAAAATAAATAAATCTTTATTGAACTAAAGTCTTAAAACAACTTTTTACCAAAAAATTCGGTTTAATTTTTTGGACTTCCAAAAAACACTGCAGAGTGAAAAATAACTTTGATTTCGGTAGTCGGTGTCTTTAGTTTTGTATTTTCGTTTTTGGCACTGACTACCACGTTTTGTAATAGTGTACACAGGCATCAACGGCTTATCACGAATCAAACAATATTGACTGGCCGGAGGCGGCAGGAGCGAGGTATACAGAGAGATAATCTGAGATCTCTTGTTTTAGTTGCTAGTGCCATCGTGATTATGCTGTTAGAGATTTATGGGGACAAGTCACTATGTATAACACATCAGTAACGCATAAGAATACATTTTGTTTCTTTATTTTATTATGTACTTTTACGCGTTGCGTGTCATTTGCATAGCACCATCATACCCTAAATCTAGTTAAATACATCTATGTTAATCTACGTCTTACATTTTGCTAAGAATTTGATAAGACTCTTCGCATCATAACCATTTGGTTGAGACAGAATTCTGTGGAATTTGCCTAAATCGAGTCAATTTAAGTCCACCTCCCCACATTTCCCAACTAATTAAAACTCTGTATAATTAAAATTACTTAACATTTTTTTTTTTTTTATTCCACAACTTTTCACACAACGCCATCTAGTCCCAAACTAAGCAGAGCTTGTGATATGGATACTAGACAACTGATAAACATACATATATATTTCTAAATACATACATATTATAGATAAATTACACCCAGACAAAGAACAAATGACCGTGCTCATCACACAAACATTTGTCCTAGGTGGGAATCGAACCCACGACCTTGCGCATAGCAGTCAGGACCACTGACCACTATACCAACGGGCCTGTTTATGAAAGAACTTTTAAAACAAAATTATTTACCCAACAAAAACTGTATATAAACCACCCATGCATAGTAATAAAGAAAATTAAAACTAAAAAATTGCACTCAAAATATTACTTTCGAACGTAAAACTTTACTATGCTACTACAGAGTAGGAATAGTATAGAATAGAGTAGTAGGTAATATAGAATAGATTCAGTCTGAAAGAGCGCAGCTCAACACAACTTATTAGAAAAGTTACCAAAATAAAAATAGTTAAATGTTGGATTTGGCTTACCAACAGTAATAAACCACTACCTCTACTCGATAAATTGAATCTTAAAATATTTTTACTTTAAATATATCATATTAAAGTGAAACAAGAAGGTCTATATACCTTTATAAAAATAAATAAAATAAAAATATTTTATTTCAGACCTCAAGATCCATAGTTTTATTAGTATTTATGTTCACTTCGAAAAATACATTTCTTAAACCGAGAGAGAGACGAAGATATGTAACGCATAGCCCTATCTCTGTTACACAACGTTTTCATGAGAGCAATAATGCATCTTTTGAGGCAGTTACTGCAGACTATCCGTAGTATTATAGTACTCTATGCTGCAGACACATCTCGGGACTTAGTAAATGCTACGGGAGGTACGGACAATGCGAACGGCTTTCAAAAGCAACCTAAGATCCTTTGAGTAATGTTACGTAAGGAACTGCACTGCTGTATAGGTATATGAGACATTATCGAAAGCTAAATGAATGAATTTAAAGGTGCAATATTTCAAATTAGAAGAGAAATACTTAAGACTCCGGTGCTTAATTTACCCATCTAATTACGTTTATGAGGTATCCATAAATAACGTTTCTAGTTACAGAGGAAGAAAGTGTTGACAAATTAAGACAGTATGACAGAGGTCCAAGATTACTTGACGTTACATTTCAAAATCTTATATCTAAGTATTAAAATTCGAAATTTGTAGTATACTATATAACTATAAGACACAGGCCTTCACTCTATGAGTGGGGATGGGCCGTAATATGGCCGTAATCCACCAAACGAGCCCATTGCGGGTTAGTGAATAAACGGTTTATTCGACAGTTCATCTGGGTTATATCACTCAGATGAACAAAGTAGACTTTTAAGCCTTCTCATTTCACCTAAGTGATACCGTCCAGGTAAAACGTAAAGCTTTAAAATATTTCAAGATGTATCTATAAAAGTAAGGTTATGGAATATAAGAATTAAAAAATTACAACTGATTCCGGAAAATATGTTTTAATACTAAAAAAAAAAAACATTTGTTCCATTCTATTATTATTTCTTTCTTTTTCATGGCATGCTTTACCTATAAAAAACATTTTTCAAAGTTTAAATAGAACAGCATCAAAAATGGCTATCACTTGATAGACGCATCGTAGGTTTATGAGATGAAGTCATTATCAAATTGGATCCTTAAACGACCTACTCTGACGTAGTCTCCAATAGTTTCACAATACGATACTATGTTTTAACAAAAAACAACTATAAAACAAAAATATCTTCACATTGCTTTTCGTCATTCTGTTCAAACACCAACCGGAACAGATGGCTATAAACGTTGCCTTGTATATTATTCAGAGACCGTTTCACCCGCTTTTTATACGGTTTCAGTCGCCAGTGAGGGGTGCCTTAAATATTGTATTGGGAGGCTAGTTACTCTTTTACGAGTGATTGCGGTCGTGTTCAATTTTGAAGGTTTTGATCGAATTTGTATCAGTATTTTTTTTGCTGATTTTATACGAGAAAATTGTAAATGTCACAAGTTTGACTCTTTTAATACTGAAATCTTAGATTGTTATAATTTTCTTGATACCACTTCGCGTTAAAATATGACTGCGGGGCAGAATAATAAAACTAATACTTAACAGAAATCATAAACAAATTAAGCTAGTAAAAAAAAGTTATATTTAGTATTTAGATGACAAGATAACATTTTTAATTTAATTGGTACGCGATATAGCCAACTGCTTTGCGCGCTTTTGCTTATTAATAACTTGCAAACTTACTCGTTAACCAATTGACAAAACATTGTGAAAATCACAATGAGTATTTTATATTAGAAGTTACTTATCTGTCTTTGAATTTTTAAAAGCTTATTTAAGTAAAGTCTTAAAATTAAATACATATTTTATATTTTTGTAGTGCCCTTGATAATCATACAAAATTACAGCACACGTCGTCAAAATAGACCACGTCAGAGGTCCTTGAGGCGGTCTAGAAACTCTGACACTAGGGTGTATTTTTTTAAGGATGGGAAGTCATTCAATAACTGCCTCGCGATCTGGGTGAAGTGGGAGGGCGTGTCAGACTTTTACTGACTAAAACCCATCCGTGTTCCATTATAAACCCTTCATGTACCGATGCCGCGGTAACTCTTTCCAACTATTCCACAACCGCGGCAGGCAACGGCCCCCTTGTGGGCCCCGACAATTTTGCTGACACTCTTTGAGGCGCGCGTGGAACACGACGCGCCGTCTACACGAGCCTGGTTTCAGTCGGGCGGCGAGCTACAAGAAGAAGACAGCACACTGTCACTATGAGGTGTGCTGTCGGAAAATCTATTTCTGGGATGAGTTCGCCCTGGATGCATATGAACAGCTTATTGAAAGTTGTCCCATTGCGTCTTGGGCTTCCGGAATATCCTAATGAGATACCGCGGCCTCAGAATGCAAGGGAAACTAAACGAACAAGGTAAGTTTTTGGTCAGATTAATTATATCATTTGATGATTTTACGACCGAAAAAAAGGGTTTCCATTTACATATATTTTAGTGCTGTATGTACCTACAATAAAGAATAAGATAAAATCCTAAACCAAAATCTAAAATAATGTAGGTCACAGTCGCGTCGCGTCGTGATAACAAACGAAACTGACAATAGGATTACGTTTCGACATAAATCCTCCCATAAATAGAGAAGTCGTAAATACCTCTTGGAGCCTAAACTCCAAAAGGAATCACACAATCGGGACACGTCCTAAATACTCGTCCCATTCGTCTTGCGAACAATGTCGAATAAAAAGTAGCTATTGTAGAAGGTGAAAATATATATTTTATGATCAATTTTTTTTTTATGTATCCTTCTCTTCAGTCGTGCATACTTGATAGAATGGTCGTGGTTGACAATGTTACCTTTTCTTTAGATACAGTAAGCTCTAGCGATGTGTTTCCACTTATCCACGTTATTTCATGTCTCGGGAGCTTAGAACTAAGATCATTTCTGCTTTGGTAATGCTATCCATAGAGTAAATGACCGACCACATGACCGCGTTTCTATGTATAACTTAGATTTTTGTGAGCAGTTCCTGGGGTTACAGACACCACTTTCGAATTCGGTCGTGAACAAACATTAAGCAATTGTTAGCAACATTAACTTACTTAAACTTTCCAAATATAAAATATTAAAGACATAGAATGCCATGCCCACAAGGGTACTAACCCAATAGTGCTCGTCGTAACACATCAACCAATCACAGAGCGTGATTTAAAAAGTTAAAGCGAATGATAGAAGGTTGTAATCTTGAGTTTTTTGAGCATGTCTGTCGTGTGAAAAACTCGGAGCTTGATCGGTTGTATGGCATGAGAAATACCAGAAAACAACTGAGTTGTAATTGATATTTCGTAGCGGTAAAAATAGAATGTGTGACTTACATATTTTTATACTCTGTAAGCATTGGGGAAATATAATAAGTAAAGTACCTGTGAATCTGTCTATTATTTCTACTTGCTAGCTTTTATTCCAAGGGGCGCCATGCACGTAGTTTTTATTAATACCGAAATTGGTAGATTCCTTGCAGGAATTTACACAATTTACAAGGTTCGAACTCAAGCATGCACATTATAATTTCAGCCTGTCTATGAGAGGGAATGTCCACCGCACAGTTCCAGTGCGGGTTGATACGCACATCAGGCGCGTGCATAGGATTATGACAGGGGGGCATGCGTGGCTGTGGCTATGCTAAAAATCTATAAAAGAAGAAGTTTTTGTGTGTTTTTACTCCGCCGCATGCCCTGTCATAATCCTATGCACGCCCCTGACGCACATTACTTTGTTCAATACTCATCACTCACTCCGTGGACTGATACACAACAAATTTGATTGTCCTGAACTTGTGAATAATATATTTTATATTTAATATCGTGTCGTACAAATGCGGGTGAGCCTCTCCACAGATTAGTAAAAATATAATGAAATAAATATATCTAGAAAATATGTATATCTAGTTGTAAGACAAAATGTACAACTGTTGGTTTTCCCTAATAAAATAAAATTACTACCATTCTCAAATCGGTGAAGAAAAACATCGTGCGGGAACCGGACAAGTCTGAACCCCTTCGGGTCCTGAACTGAAAAATCCGAAAACAAATGACATTCACCAACCTGTATCGGGCTCTGTAGACTTTGGCGCATTCCGTCTCATAGAGCGGAGACACGCGCGAGGAAGAGGCAGGTCTCACAGCCCTCGCGCCCCAGCCGCCGCAGGAGACGCTGCGGGCTGCGAGCAATGGGTAGCTCGCCGCCCGACTGAAACCACGGCCGTGTAGATGGCGCGTCGTGTTCCACGCGCGCCTCAGAGTGTCAGCAAAATTGTCGGGGTCCATAAGGGGGCCGTTGCCTGCCGGGTTTGCGGAATTATTCGAAAGAGTTACCGCGGCCTCGGAACACGAAGGGCATATGATGGAACACGGATGGGTTTTAGTCAGTAAAAGTCTGACACACCCTCCCGCTTCGCCCAGATCGGCAGGCAGTCATTGGTTGATATCCGATCCATAAAATAAAATAGAGCGGGGACCGTGTCCTAAGTGTGGGAACGTCATTGGCTGATAACGTTACTTAATTATTTTACCTTAGTACTTTATAGTAGACATTTATTTTCTTATTGATAATAGGCTTGCGTTTTACCACCATCTCACCTGATGATGTGGTCGAAGATGTACCTAGAAGTAACCTATTGAGTCTGGACGTCAAGAACCCCTGGTTATAGCTATCGGGAAACACATACTCCAGCAGGGAATTCTTCCCCTGAACCGTACGCACAATGAAAGTATTCCTAAAACGTTTTGTGCGTATGAGTGGGATGTCCACCGTGTAACGATGGCGCTTCGCCGTTTGTCTTGTAGTCCGATGATCCGATGTCCCGCATTCTCCATTCAAATGGAGATATCCGCTGACTAGACTAGCTGGTCTTTCTGTATATACATATTTCACCGTCAAAACTTAATAACTAATAGTTCATTTTGTGATGCTTGTAAACATTTCACAGTTCACTGTAACGTAGTCAATTGCCCTAAGGTTGATGTTGGCTGATTGTACAGACGCCAGCACATCAAGCTACAACAATCTGTCAAATTTCTTTAATAGATTTTCAACTTTATTGGTAAAGAAATTAGGTTCAAGGTTGATTGGGAAATAATTACAGTTTTGGGTAGCTTCATGTGCTGGCGTCTGTGCCTATCAAATCGCATGAATAACTTCAATATCACAATGGAATAGTATGACGTAATATCTTTTTTATAGCTCGTAAGTGTATATGATTATCCTACAGACGTTAATCTGAAAGTATTTAAAAAAGTTTTGAAAAATACTAAAAAACTTTTTCAAAGAACTCAAATAGCTACATAATCAAAGTTAAACGTAAATAGCATTTGTAAAAACTCATGATGCAGAGCGGTATCGTGAATTTTGTCGTTTTAAGGTGTACAACTCTAAATAACTGTGCGTAAATACTTAGTCAGCTGCTCAGGAAAATACGTCGTGATTTAACTAAGAAAAAACTTTAAAAAAATCCTGTGACTAAACTATTGCTTCTTTTGATCTGATTTTTGGTGTGTAGCCTTAAAATTATACATAGTAAATGTGGTCTAATTTAATGTCTCTTGCTTTGTAAAGTTGTATAACATAAGTGAGAACTAAAGTTAGAACCTCAGCCTAACCTATTTAGTTTAAAAATATCCAGCGTTTTTCACCAAGACCCTTTTAACCAGTACATACTATAATGAAAAAAGTTCGTTTACCTTTTCACCACGTGTACTGTATTACTTTTCTCGTAAAAACAAATATTTACAACATTCGCCCTTCATAAGAACATGAATAAAAATCACCTGCACAGCGCGAAATACGCCACTGTAAACATAGACTTAATTTCGAAAAAAGAACAAAGATTCTATTAATATTTTTTCTAAAAGAGGCTTCTATCTGCCAAGCCAATTTTTAAGTCTTTATTTACGCTCGGCTCTGTGTGACGTTTATAAAATTACCTCTGAAGCGTGGGAAGTCCAATTTAATTCTAATCGGTGCTTCAAGGCAAAACATCAATGAAATCGACCTCTTTATTGAACAACCAAAAACTTTTACAGTTGCAATTGAAATCGCGTAAAATTCTGGCACGTGTAAGACCGCACACATTCCAAAATCGAACGCACACGAAGCATGTGTCGATACAAACACAGGTAATTCCCACAGAATAACGATACAAATCGGCGGTCATTACAGCAATTAAGTAAAAATACACTTTTTAAATCTTACTGCACATCATTATACACTTGCAGGTGGCGGACGAATTACACACTCGGGACATATAACGCCTTAAGTGTTCAATATAATAACGCGTTCAGGGTGCTGATGGGACTACCACGATTTTGCAGTGCTTCGAATATGTTCGCGGGAATGCGGAATAAGGAAGCAATGGGCGTCGCTGCTAAATCGTGTTAGATCCAGTCAAAACAGCATTGTAAGAGTGTTTGCAGATAGATGGGACTCTTCAATGCTTACTGGATGCGCTTACACACTGCTAGTTAGTTATAATATTTTATTTGTTTTATGTTCCTTGTGTGTCTTATGTATGTTTTGTTGTCTGTTTTGATGAGTGAAGTGTTTTATTATGTGTAAATTTGTATCTGTACCTATGGATCAAAATCTGAAATAAAGTTCATAATATTACTTGCTTTCGCCCGCAACTTCTTTCGCGTGCAATTCGAAAACTATCCCACGGCAACCTTATATCGGGATAAAAACTATCCTATGTCCTTCCCAGGGTCCTAAACTATTCCCACGCCAAATTTCACTAAATCGTTTCAGCAGTTTAGGCGTAAAAAGGAAACAGACGGACGGAGTTACTTTCGCATTTATAATATTAAGTATGGATTATTATATAATTGCAAGATGGCACAGTCAATACTATTAATAAACGCCTAGCGTAGCCGCAGGCTGTAAATATCATAATTATGGAAACTGATAAATGTTGTCGGCGCACATTAGGTACCTATGGATATTGTCCGTTTCTACCAATAGCTTCACTCGCGTTACGGTCGTCAATTGTTTCAGAGAAACATAATCCCGGGATAAAAATATCCTCGTATGACAAAATTTCGTCCAAATCCGTAGAGACGCGAAGAGATTTATTGTGATCGGCTGCCTGTTTTAGTATTTGTGTTGTGTGTCCTACCAAAATGTTTTTACTTTGGTATTGTACATTGTATTGTTCAGTTTCTTAAAGTGCCTGACAAATGCTTGCACTGTATGGACAGGTCCACTCAAATTGTGTGTACATTCTCCGAAAGATCATCTCAGATATTAACCTACATGATGCTTTATAAGATTTCATATTTAATATAAAAATCAATCTCAGTAGCATTATATGTATAATATAATATGTATAATTGTAAATGTATAATTACAAGCAATATCAAAATATTGATAAACATTTTATACAATGAAACAATATCAAAATATAAATATTTACCTAATTGAAAGTGTCCATAGGTTTTATTACACGTTCTCTCTCTACGCTATTGAGTAGCTTTAGCAAAAGGGCCTGAAAATTGTTTACTTTACCATAATTAGGATCAGTTTTAGTTTTCCGAATTGGCTTAGTGACAATAGTCGCAAAGATAGATTATATTATTACCTGGAATAGCACAGATGGTCTATTTTACCCCGGAAAATCACCACGTGAACATACAGCCAACGCAAGCGGCAACTAGTCTAAATATATAAGTTTTTAAGCTAAACTGGTCATAAACAGTATCATTAGAACTTAAAAAAACTAAACTAAAACTTATGAGTAATAATTAAAACAATAGTAATTAAAATTTGAGTTTTGAGTGATTCATGTGACAGCGAGAGAGTTTTCAAACGAACTAGAAAGAGAGTAGACCGATTCGTCTGCTCATAAATCGAAATATCGGATACTCAAAACAATAAATACACAATAAATATCCCGTTTTAAGTTCTAGTCTGAAAATATAACATGAATAGTGCCACTGCCAGCCTGGAAATTCTATGCTCTGTGGTATTCTGCCACAACATCAACGTTTGGAAACAACAGAGATAACCACAGAGTAACACAACCAGTCCTCCGACTTGTTCACGCCTGTCCAACTTGTGGACAAGTTAGATATCGCTATTCAGACCTTTTTAACTCAAACAGTCGAACCCCAGTGGACAAAACCTCGATAATTTAAACGGTTTGTAGGTCATCCAGCCGTAGTGAAATGTTTGGAGATATGAGATTATTTTTGGATTCCTTTGGTGTGATTTTCCTCATGCTCTCGTGAGGAATACATCCTCATTACCAAAATAAAAAAATCATATAAGCCTACATACTTAATCGTATAATACGTCAGAAGCTAATACACGATTCGAAATTGATCGTTTCCTATTGAGAAGAACCGGTATGTAAATCCACGGTTACTCTTTATCACAATCTTTGCATAACAGTTTTTTTTTAGGTGTGTGAGGACACTATAGACCAATTCACATAATACAAATTGTAATGACTAATCAGAAATGAAACACAGAATCTAAAGTGTTCTTGCATTCACATTAAAATGAGCTTAACAAAACTGTTAATAAACTAAAACAAAGCACCTAAAAAAATTGGAAGTATAATGAAGTAAATATATCTAAAAATAAATATAAAATATCAAAAACAAACACAAAACAATAAGTGGATTTGTTAATAGAACTTTATGCAATATCTAACGCAGTTACAATAAGCCAGCAAGGTTTGTTGTTATCCCAACGTAAAGCCTATACGTCAACTTAAAAGAAAAGATTCCTAGTATTTTATGGTCCTCGCAATATTCAAGCATAATAGACTAGGTACTGATCTAGGTATAGCTGGTGAGTTCGTTTCGCCACTGCCTCTTTCTAGCTTAAGAGCGCGCCTAAAGCCAGCAAAATTTTAGAATTCACCCGCACTGTCCTACCCGCTCCTCACATCGAATACGATCGCGCGTGTACCTACGCGCTCGCTCGACGCGTATCTTCTGTAGTAAGTATACGTATAATATTCAGATGAAACAACTGTATTCAAAGTATGACTGCGTTATACAATATTACGAAATGTTATTATGTGTACGCGAATAATACGTAAATAGTAAGTTAGTAGGAGGTGACTATACCACTGATACTGAACACGAATCAATATAAAATCAATACCAAAAGGTAATATTATATTATGTATAATATATTATTTTGGCGCGTGATTTTGGTGTGGCGTAAATAATGGATAACTCTGAAACTGTCGATTGGCCAGATAATATCTATCATTTACCCCACTTATATCGTCATATGCCCATGGATGACCAAATTATTGATATTTTTAATATTTTAAATAAAAATCGTACTTACTCTTACAAAATTAGGTACCATTTCTAAAATTGGTGATATTTTTTTCATTTTGTTTTTTTTTTTTATATCAGTCCTGAATATTTGTATTATCAGATCAGTATCAAGATTTTTTATTACATTCTAAATCAATATTGCAAAAAATAGTTATTCTTAAATTTTAACATTTTTTTCTACGGAATTACGCAATTTTGGGCCCCTGTATCTATAGTTGCAAAACTTCTGAAAAATTCGGAATAATTCCGGAATACTTCTGGGAAAGTTTCTTTAAATCAGAATTATTCAAAATGAATTTAAATAAAGCCCTCTGTGCGCCGGCCGCTGCCGCCGCGCTGCGATGGCGGTGCGGGGTGCGGTAAGAGGGGAGATGCTCCCCGGAGAAGTTTTCCCCCCGCGAGAAAGATTCGTACCCCGCAATCGAATGTTTCCGAATATTTCGCCCGAATAATTCAATCGAAATTAACGTGTTTGTTTGTTGTGTGGTGGGTGGGTTAATTATTGTTCAGAGCGAGACTACGTACGATACAAGAGTAAAATATAAATGTTTATCTATACTAATATTATAAAGCGGAAAAGTTTGTTTGTTTGTTTGCTTGAACGCGCTAATCTTCGAAAGTACTGGGTGGATTTGGATGAAATTTGGTATGGAAATAGCTTGAAGCTTGAGGAAGGTTATTTTTTACGTTAAGGCTACTTTTTACGCGACTGCAAAAAAGGAGAGTTATGTTTTTACCGTGATAGAATCCACGGGAGCGAAGCCCCGCGTGAGTACTAGTTTTATTATAAATGGGATTGATTAAGTATATGTTGATATTTTTATAGGTAGATATGTTAGCCTGCGATTAACAGGATTTTTATTCTTTTGTTTCTAGGTAGGTACTCTACTTATTTCGAAATTGAATGCTATTTTTATAAATGTCAGTAGTTGAATAAAAAACCTGGCCTAGCATATTTTATTTGTTTTTTGAAAAAGGGTTACCTATGTTTTTGGTTAGTTTGTATGTAGCTCTGTACGCATCGCGAGTATTCGCGAGTCGCATAGGTAGGTATTAATCATTACCTACCTACTTAACGCGTTTAATAGCCCAGCCAATAAAAACAATTAAAGGCCGATTTTGAAGCATTCTTCATTGGTGCTCCGCTCCTATTGGCCTTAGCGTAATGATATATATAGCCTTTCTCTATAAATTGAGTATTTAATTAAAAATATTTTTTTCAATTCGAACCAGTAGTTCCTGAGATTATCGCGTTCAAACAAACAAACAAACTCTTCAGCCTTATATATTAGCATAGATAGCTGTTGCCCGCGACTTCGTCCACGTTTCCGTCGTTTTTCGTAAAAAAAGTAGCCTATGTCCTTCCTCACGGTTCAGTGATTTAGATGTAACACACAGATTAACTTTCGTAATTTAGTAGGGAAATATAATATGTCAATCTATAATACTGTTGAAAAATATATTTCATGTACAGAATTGACCTCTCTACAGATTTATTATAAGTATAGATAATTGCCTATTTAATGCAAATTCTAAAATGGTATAATAATAACCAGTATCTTGATAAAGTACAAAGTTATTGCTGTTCGAATCTTAAAGGAGAATTTTTATACAAATTTGATTTCAAAATTAAATTACTTTAACACTGCTGTAACTAATTTTAGACTCAAAGAGAATGAGAATTTCCTTAAAATTTGATCACTATGGGTTTGTTGACACCATAAAAGACATTAGTAATTAAACAAATTTATTGAAAAAGAAAATATACAAGATGTTCGAAGTGGGCTCCTTCAGCTGCTATACACGCTCTACACCTTCTTATGAAGGACCGTCTCAATCGGCGCGCAAATCCTGCCGACGATATTTCGTCAGCAGCCGAACGTATGCGTTGTCGCAGCTGTTCAACTGAAGTGATTTCTTCTTTATAAACTACCTCCTTTAAACAGCCCCAGTAAAAAAGTCCAATGGGTTTAAATCTGGCGAGCGAGGTGGCCACATTCTGAAAATAAAATATTATTTCAAAACAAATTCCTTGTTATACAATCACGTCCACAATAAATTGATCTACAAAAATAGGGTTTAAATACCTACTGGGCATACTTAAATAGGTTCGTAATCGATATAAATATATTTCATCGAACAAACACGGATACCAACTAAAAGCTTGTGTTTATTTTGCATATACTATTCTGCCCGCGTTACCTACGACTACGAGTGACCATAGAAATATTAAATAAGAAGTGGTATAAGTAGATAATTTTTTTTAATATAGGATACTCGCAAGATCATTATTGTTGTCCATCCGTGTATCTAGATTTTTAGAAGATCTCATAACTACCTACATTATGGGAAAATGATCATAAAATTGTATCGTGAAGAATAACATAACAAAATAGCAAAAGTAAATAGCTACCTATTATGAATGTAATTTATTACCTATTATCCTAATAATCTAATAAAGTACCTACCACGAATTTTTGATATCGTCGTGTCTGGGTGTTGTTTATCTATATATGTATGTATTTAAAAATATATTTGTATATGTATATCAGCTGTCTGACACCCATAGTACAGGGTCTTCCTAGTTTGGGGTCAGACAGCCGTGTGTGAAATGTCCCCACATATTATTATGTCTAGTTACCTACTCGGCCCACGAAAGTGCGTAGGTAAACGAATTTAGATCTTGTGTCTCTCAAAATAAAATCTAAAATCACCTGCATAAACTTTCTCGAAAGTATAAAATGTATTTTTATTTTTTCAGTATATAACAAACAAGTAACTCACAAACTTACCTTCGACAATTAGCCATCCTGTCAATTTGTAACTTTTTTAGTTCTCTTTCAATGTTTTTTTTTTGTTTCCCATTTCACTATTTAGTTCGAACAACAACAACAATTACGATTGAAATGATTATAACTCGGCGCAGCTAAAACACTTGAGCGTAGTCCTCTCGTCTCAACAGAGCGGTAGCGACTGATGTGTGAAATAGAAATATGCTTGAAGCTCCCGCAACGAGCGACGGAAGATGACTTCTTGCTCGGAATAAAAACGTAGTATGCGCCAAAAGTGTTTTATCGTAATAAATCCAAAACTAAAAGGAATTACATAAAATGCCTAAGCAAAGCCTTTACTCTTGTTTAAATATAATTATTTATCAAATTTTTGTCGCAATAGGCATTACCATATCGAGTACAAAACGGAAAAACATGAGAATTAGAGGTTATTTCGTGATTTTTTTCTACCAAGGAAATGTTATTATTTTATGTTTTTGATCAGAGAGAGCCCTTGAAAATATGATGTAGTTATTCATATATTTTTATTTTAAGATTTGGTCTGGAATTTTTCATGTAAAATCAAATAGAAAATTGGTAATTTTGCTTTATACGCCCTCTTAAACATTAGAGAATGGTGATGGGGGTTTTGGGGAGTACCTACCACAACTTTTTTAAATTTTAATTGTTTTTGAAATGTGTATATATATATATATATGTATAATTTGGTTATATTATTGCTCATAAACTGTTTCTTTATTTAGAACCCTAATAAGTCAACCGACTTTGATAATTTGACTGACATTTTCATTATTCACTGGTATTATTTGATAATAATACAGCGTAATTTTACCATGACGTAAAGGGAAACGAAAATAGCCCTATAATCACAGTGCCCCATTGTAGACAAGCAAACGAAGTAGAAAGGTACAAAATTGAGTTTAATTAAACCATTAAAAGAAATTACTTACACTCGGAAGGCCAGCAAGACGGTTCTAAGTTCCAAAAGTAAAAAAAAACCGGCTAAGAGCAAGTTGAACTCGCACACCAAGGGTTGCGTACAAACATGTGGTGTGACGGCGTGTAAATAGCAAACCACACGCGGAGCGCAATTTTGCAAGATTGTGTTTTGATTCCTGTGAAACCTGCCCTGTGACCCGAAGAATAAGAAATGGTATCGACTTCAGCACCGAATACTATTGGTCACTAATTTAAGCCCAGCATGGAGACGCCTTCCGCAGCTCTCACCGTGATTGCACTTTCACGAAACAGATTGTCAAATCACTGCTGGGTATTTATAACAAGTTCCTGGAAACTAACTTAACTGTCCATCGTGTAGAAAAAATAATTAATTCCACCTGACAAAAACACCCGTGCTGCCCCGCTGAGAATTTTCTTCCTTCTCTTTGTTCTAGAAGCTTTGTTCTGACTGGTCCACATTGGTCGACGCTCCGTGAGCCGTAACCAAAACTATCGCGCTGGTGTCGCCAGGTTTAAACGAATCCCAACGCGATCATCATGGCGCGCGAACCAAATAGCTTTCAGATACTAACTTATAGAAACCATTTGAAATTAATAATAATATAATAATATTCCACAACTTTCACACAACGCCATCTAGTCCCAAACTAAGCAGAGCTTGTGCTATGAGTACTAGACAACTGATAAACATACATATATATTTCTAAATACATACATACCTATTATAGATAAATTACACCCAGACAAAGAACAAATGATCGTGCTCATCACACAAACATTTATCCTGGGTGGGAATCGAACCCACGACCTTGAGCATAGCAGTCAGGGCCACTGACCACTAGATTATTGTTATAGAAATGACCTAATACTTAGGTACAGTAGAAATAAATAATAAACAAGTTAATTTGGGTCACTTACAGTGCCCAACCAACATGTACAAATTCAAAATAATTTATTGCTATTAAGTGTGCATTAACAATTAGTGTTTGGAGTTTTTCCTTCCCTTTAAGCAAGTTATGCCTATGTACGTTTGTAAAATACATAAGTATTTTCTATCTATATAATATATACCTAATATCTAAATATATGTACAAGTGCACTAGTTCGCCCATTAAAGAATTTTCTGAAAAATCAATCAACAAAAATCATTTAGTTTCTATTTTAAAATCAGTCCCCTATATATCCGATAAATATATTTGAGTATTATGTAAGCAACAGTTCATAATTTTTGATCAACGAGGAGCATCCTAAATGAAATAATTACTTTCTAAAACTGCAGTATAGTGAACATATACGACGTTCACTTACAGGTTTGATTTTTTACAACTAAGATACTGTAAGCCAGAGTAACTGATATAAACAGTTCCTGAGTAAAAGAGTCTTAACAAACAAGCGGACAAGGAAGATGACTTCGTTCTCCGTCTGTTCGTCAGAATACCGCTTTTCTTTTTCAGGTACGGAACTCTAAAAATGACAAATGTCAATAAAATTAATTATTTTTTTGTAAATAGGGTAATGTTAGTGTAAACTCCAGGTAAAAGTCTATTGACTGGACGAAAGAATATTTTTTTTTTTATTAAAAATAAATATTTTTTTGTCGGAGAAAATCCTAGTCGCAGGATAAAATGTACGAAAAAAAGAATTAATGCGCTTGATGGAGCGAAAAGGGTATAAGTATCTAAGGGCTAAGAAAGGTAAAAGCAGGCGGTTCTGTTGCAGAAAACTGGACCGGAAAACCTTTTCTCTGGGTACTTTATAAGGATACTTAGTAGTTGTATCTATTGAAGCTTCTATCGGTCTGGTAGACATTCTTTCTTCCATTTTCTTACTGAATTACAAATATGTTAGAGAACCGTCTCTAGAAATTTGTAAGTTATTCGTATTATTCATAAGTATTTTTTTGTTAAATGGCAACGTAACATGATCTAAATTCCAGACTTTTCCAAAACGTAAGTAAAAATAGAATCAGTATTTATTTTTCATTATAATATACAGACTTTTAGTTATGATCTTCATAATTATCCTACTTTGTTGTATTCTAGAGTCATTTCTGCCCATACCATATACATATAAACAGACTTAAAAATGTGAATTTAATACAACACTTACTTCTACTAATGTACAAGTAGCTTAGTACACTGGTAGCCTCTTCTTCTTATTTGGTCTGGTTTCCGCACTTAGTCTCTGTACGAGACCATTCTGCGTGAGCCGTGTCGGCCGTCACACTGGTAGCCTCTCGGTAAAGGTGTGTCCAAACATCGAGCGCGGCTACCGCGCGCGGCCCGCCGCACGGTGGGCTGAAAAACGGCTTTCATAGACTTAGGCATTTTATTTTGCAAGTGCCAGTTTTTGTGCCGGATATCACTTCTGTTTGTTATAACAATATACAAAAATGACACCAGAATTGATTCTGCACAAAAACGAAGGAATTATAATTTTTTTACGAAAATTTTGTATGGAGCTAGTATGAAAAATCGAAATATCTCTGAAACGGCAGCGATAACCGTAATATCCTTATAGGAGGTTTTAGTACTAATTATTTATGATTTTTTGACATACGTTACATAATGGTTGTAGATGCCTTTTTTTTTTTAAATCGTCAAAATATTTTTATTTATTTTTACATATTAAACGTTCCTTTTAGTGTTTAAGTTGAAGAATTCAGAGCTTTAACAACTCTTAACATAAAATAGCATCACCCCTATAGACCTGAAGGACTAGACAGAGGTGTGTAGTATCTTGTTGATCTTGTAAGATTTCCAACAATACCAAATAGTTGAATATCAGTGTCAAAGTGCCCATGCTGTCGCTTCTTTTAGAAAGATAGGGGAATGAAATTGTTAATTAATCATACCCTAAAAGTATGATTACAACATAACCGGACACATAATAATATCGACACAAAAGGAATTTTAAAACCTTGCATACGTTCAAAATACAAAATAACATATTGTGTAGTCATCTAATGAGTCTGATGACAAGTAATTAAGTAATTAGAATGATGGTTGTAGTCTTCTGATTCTAATGAGCCTATTAAGTGATTAAATGATTTGAAATATCTCGCAACAATACCAACTAAGAACTGCATTCACCTTTTTATAATTAGTGAGCTAATGTGATTTGCTAATGTTGATTAGTTCTACTATGAGTTCTACGAAATGTTTTTGACGATTATAAATTTTTATTATCATATCTTTTATAACTTTAATGAGGGTAGTTAACTAATTATTGACTTTATACAATAAAAGGGCTATAATTTTGTTCCATAATTTAGATTGTTCACAACCGTGTAACTGCTAACACTAAAACTATTTGCTTTGCGACTACAAAATCTTAGAATGGAAAGTTTAATCACCAACTTAGATTTGTTTGTTCTTCTAAAAAGTGAGTGTCCTTCATTTAATCATGAAGTATTGTTTAGTGCAATTGTGTCCCGCATAGGCGATTGCCTTTCTGCCGAAGATCAAGTAACTCTCAAAGAATTTTGCCGGAGATTCACGCGAGCTGCTTTAAACAGGTGGCAGAAATCTAAACGATTCTTTGATAAGTTTAGAAATACGTACGGAGAGTGGTTGCAAGCAAATATTGATTGGCCGAGTTGCGTGCAAACTTTAATAAATCAAGAACCAACTGTTGATGAGATACCAAGAGCACGCTCAGTCTCTCCAGAACCTTCGACATCATCGACTGTTGGAACAATGACAAAAAGGTCCCGAAAACCATTCAAAGATCTGGGAAGCAAACAGAAAAAGAGAAGATCTAGTGAGCACATAGGCGAGGATTCCTGTGAATTGGCATATGCAGCTGCAGCACGTTTAAAAGAAGAAGGTTATGAAGATATCGCATCTGTAATCAATTATATGATCAAAAATCCAGAAGCTGCCGTTAAAATCAAGGAAAGCATTAAGAAAACAGTAATATTTACACCAGAGAAAGCACTTGGATTGCTTCTTTCACTTAAGCTTTCAAAGTGGCAATATATTACGTTGCGAGAGACTGCCATTCGGGAAGGTGCTAAGGATATTTACCCATCCTACTATAAACTGCAACAAACTAAGCTTGCATGCTACCCTCCTAATCAATCAGTATCAGTTACGGATTCATCAGCTAGAATTACACTTCAAGCTTTACTTGACATCACGGTGAAGCGGATTCTTCAAAGTCTTTCTGATAATGTGGAAAATAAGCAGTTAAAGCTGATATCGAAGTGGGGATTTGATGGTGCTTCCAATCAAAGCCGATACAAGCAGAAAATGGACGGCGAGCATGATGATTCAAGCATTTTCATGACCTCCTTGGTGCCACTGAAACTGACAGATGGAGATAATACTATATGGACAAACCCGAAACCATGCTCAACTTTTTATTGTCGTCCGGTTCAGTTCACTTTTGTAAAAGAAAGCCATGCAGTTGTCATTGATAACAAAAGAAAAATGGATGAGGAAATTTAGGCCCTTAACCCCACAGAGTGCATTAATAGTAACAGGGTGACTCATAAACTAATGATGACAATGATCGACGCAAAAGTCTGCACGTACCTTTCTGAAGCTAGATCAAATGCATCATGCTACCTGTGCTTAGCAAAACCAACAGAAATGAACCACTTAGATGCTGTAACATCAAAAACTGTGTGTTCTGACATATATGAATTTGGCCTATCATCCCTACATGCCCGTATAAATTGCATGGAATGTCTGTTACACATTGCGTACAGACTTGACTTCAAACAGTGGGCAGCAAGAAGTAATGAGCATAAAGATATGTTACAAAACAGAAAAAAATACATTCAAAATAAATTTAAAGAGGAGCTCAATCTGTTAATTGATATAGTAAAACAAGGCTCGGGAACTACCAATGACGGGAATACCGCAAGGAAGTTTTTCGAGTTTCCCAATAAAACTGCAGCTATTACTGGGTTGGATCAAAACCTGATAAAAAGATTTGCTGTTATTTTGCAAGCAATAACATCTGGTGAGAAGATCGATGTCATCAAATTTAAAGATTTTGCTCGCAAAACAGCAGAAAAGTACGTGGAATTATACGACTGGTACTACATGTCATCAACCGTACATAAACTATTAATACACGGAGCTGACATAATCGAAAAAAATGATATTGTCCCGATTGGGACTCTCTCGGAAGAAGCCTCAGAGTCTCGAAACAAAGATTTTAGGAGGTTCCGGGAACATCATTCGCGGAAAAGAAGCAGGCAAGATTCTAATCAAGATATCCTAAATATGCTTGTTGTTTCTTCGGATCCTTTTCTAAGTGCACAAAGGCCGAAGTTAGATGCCAAAAGGAAGACAACCTTTTTTGCTGAAATTCTCGACCTAATACAGTTTCCGGAAACTGAGTTCGAGTTTGTAGGTATATCCGATCTGGATTCTGACTCGGAATTGGAGTCCGACAACGAAAGTTGTAAAGAAAATTTGTAAAATTTAATTATTTTTCTTTATGTTCTTTTGTTATTTATGTTAGTTTATTGTACCAATATGTTTAGTTAATAATTTCATAAATTATAGTTTCAAATATGTATTTTGTATAATTGAATTTATTAGATATTATTTTTGTTACTTCTGTTTTATTTAAATTACCTATCAATAAAAAGTTTATATACAGTCTTTTTTTTTTCACATATTCTTAATATTTGGGGAAAAAGCATGCTTCCTAACGATGTTCTTAACTTTGACACAGTTCATGGATCGTTTTGAACAGTTTCATATGTTAAAATAAATAATGTTAGTACTATAATCCCCTATAAGGATATTATTATTATTATGTGTCCGGTTATGTTGTAATCATACTTTTAGGGTATGATCAATTAACAATTTCATTCCCCTATCTTTCAAAAAGAAGCGACAGCATGGGCACTTTGACACTGATATTCAACTATTTGGTATTGTTGGAAATCTTACAAGATCAACAAGACACTACACACCTCTGTCTAGTCCTTCAGGTCTATAGGGGTGATGCTATTTTATGATAAGAGTTGTTAAAGCTCTGAATTCTTCAACTTAAACACTAAAAGGAACGTTTAAATATGTAAAAATAAATAAAAATATTTTGACGATTTTTAAAAAAAAAAGGCATCTACAACCATTATGTAACGTATGTCAAAAAATCATAAATAATTAGTACTATAACCCCCTATAAGGATATTACGGTTATCGCTGCCGTTTTAGAGATATTTCGATTTTTCATACTAGCTCCATACAAAATTTTCGTAAAAAAATTATAATTCCTTCGTTTCTGTGCAGAATCAATTCTGGTGTCATTTTTGTATATTGTTATAACTAATAGAAGTGATATCCGGCAAAAAAACTCGCACTTGCAAAATAAAATGCCTAAGTCTATGAAAGCCGATTTTCAGCCCACCGTGCGCCGCCCTGTGTTTAGACGAATGCCGCGCAAACATTAGTCGGCTTTGTCCTAAAGGTGTGTCCAAACATTAAGCAGCAATAGTGCGGCAGCAACACTCAGCATTTCTAGGACACATTTCTGCCGCGCCCTAGTTAGGACAAAGCAGACTAATGTTTGCGCGGCAGTCGTCTAAACACAGGGCGGCGTGGCGGGCCGCGCTCGATTGCCGCTCGATGTTTGGACAAACCTTTACTAGAGCGCGGCAGAAATGTGTCCTGGAAATGCCACGAGTTGCTGCCGCGCTCTTGCTACTTAATGTTTGGGCACACTTTAAGACTGTTATCAGATTTCTGGGGTTTAACTTCCCGCAATGACTGTCAAAGGCATACAAATGACCACCAGAACCAACGGCTTAGCATACTTTCCAAGACAAAGAAGAATCTCGATATGGTAATATGGTCACCCATCGAATCTCTGACCTCAGCAAGCACTTGAAAACCTTAAAGAATGACCTTTACGGCTATTATTATTTAGCCACGAGTTGTTTCCGAACCGTAAAAGGAAGTTTCCACCTGAAAAAACACATCGGTACATATTTACCGACCTCTGGTTCATCAAAATTCATTAATTCTTAGCCTTATTAACGAATTCTGACAAGCCCATTGCCTTTCCCAAATGTTTTTGTTAGGAGGGGCTTTTAGATATTATAATTAATTTTACAGGTAGGTATTTCATTTGAGCATCGGTGGACCTGTGGTTACGTACCTATCTTACAAGCTGTAGGTAGTGAGTTCAAACGAGACTGGCTCGTACGCTACTTTAGGTAATTTATATCTGTGATACTCTGAAAACGGTGAAGAGACCCATTGTGAGGAGATTGGCATGATCTAGGACCTGAAATTATTTGACATACACTAACCTATACGGATACCGGGCCATTCAGTCTCATACAGATGAGGCCTGATTCCCAACAGTGGGAAACTTTATAAGCTATTTATAATTTAACGTATTACAACTTACTTTTTGGCCATATATTTATGCAATAAGCTAAACAAGACCTCTTACAATTCACAAAGCTAAACAAAAAGCAAAAATATAGCTGCTACAAACACAAAAAAAAAAAACGAAAAACAGAAAATCTACCACCTCAATGATGTGAAGCAAATCTGTTATAACTTACAACTCCCACCCATACGGACAAGACGTTTTGGGAATACTTTCATTGTGCGTACGACTAAGGAGTGGAATTCCCTGCCGAAGTCTGTGTTTCCCGATAGCTATAACCTATGTGTCTTTAAGTCAAGAGTGAATAGGTTACTTTTAGGTAAGCGTGCTCCATTTTGGACCACATCATCACTTACCATCAGGTGAGATGGTGGTCAAACGCGAACCTACATTCAATAATAAAAGAAAAGCTATATAACTTATAACCTACAATTGTTGTACAAAAAAAAAGCATCAGCTCACTACTCACACTATTCACACACATTTTTTATTATTGCGCGCGCAGGCATTTAATATCTTTGTGTGTCTAAATGTAGAAAATACTTTCTATTAGGTACATAATAGAACGTATTTTCACTTAAAATTAAGTTTATTTTTTTGCCTACCCTCATATAAAAGCGAGAGTTTTTATGTTTGTTTGTTAATATTAATTTAATTTTCCTATTTTTATATTTGTAATATTTTGTTGACAATTTATAGTGATTTATTAAAAAGATAAATAATATTTTGCTATAATTATAATAAAGTAGCACTACCTGTTATTAACAAGAATACACTAACTACCGAAATACAGGTATTGTATACCTAGCTCTGTAGGCAGGCCATCGCTAGTTCTGTAAAAATGTTTTTGCCAATAAATAATTATTTATTTATTATTGTATTTCCTTTATTTTGGTACTTTTGATCTTTCTTTGTTTTGTTCAGCTTGTATTTCGTGTCGAAAAGGCGTTAACGCCCAACAAAAGTCTGATATATTTATAAATAGTTTAAAACAAAAATCCCGGTTGTTACCAGAGCCAACCTACATTATTTATCAGGCGTCATGTCTGTCCGTCTGTCTGTCTGTCTGTCTGTCTGTCTGTCTGTCCGTCCGTCCGTATGTCACAGCCATTTTATTCCGAAACTATTAAGACTATACATATGAAACTTGGTAAGTAGATGTATTCTGAATCGCTTACCGATTTTAAGAAAAAAATTAATAAATACTTCAAATAAAGGGAGGCTCCCCATACATGGAAAAACCCATTTTTTTTTTCATGAAACCTATGCGTGTGTGGTATCTATAGACAGGTCTTTAAAAATTACATGTGGTTTCTAAAATCACTTTTTCATAAAGTCAATTGTCTAAAAGATATTCGCTTCCAATGTGGTAAAATGTGTCCCCCTCAACTTCTATAATAATGGAGTAAAAAATCTAAAAAAAATATGTCTGTAGATCTTAATGTAAACTTTCAACCGAAATTGATTTGAACGAGATCGGGTTAGCAGTTTTTGTGATACAGCATATTTTCTAAAACCGCAAATATAATTTTGTAATTCATTCAAACACTATGAAAAACAAAGTTATTTGGCGTAGTTGTAAAAAATGTAAGTAAGCTAGTTTTAAGAACTTTGTAAGGTTTTTTTTTTCGTCAAATAATTATATTATTATAGTTACTACGGAACCTTTCATGGGCGAGTCTGACTCGTTCTTGGCCAATTTTTATCTAATGCCTCACTTTAAATTTTTATGTTCGCCACACGATATGAATCTACTTTCATCCAATAATCTTCTCTTACTCTGACCTTCTCATACTTCTGACTAAGTTCATACTTCTTTTCGTATTTAGTCGATTCTTCTCTGGAATGCGCTTCTTCTCGAGATCAGGACGGCTGACAATCACAATGCATTTAAAAAGAAATTGCGGATCCACTTTCTACACCAGTAAGCAGAATTTCCATATTTAGTTTTCATTTGCTTCTTATGCGTATATATATATATATATATATATATTTGGGTGTCCCTTATATGGCCAAAATCATGTTTTTTTGAAATTTGAAATGCGGTATGTATTTCTCTGCACTCTTATTTTTTTATAAACGCTTAGACATACTCAAATATGAAATTTTATTTTTCTGGCATGCTCGCAATCCATACCGAGCGAGCTCCAAAGTTTATTAAAAATCTTGTTTTGACCTGATATCTGGGTCAGCTATAAAACTAATATAAATGAAACAAACTACCGAAAAAACAGGTGATTACACACTAAAAACAACTTCTGTGGGATACGGACATCAGCTAAGGGCCTCGCTTTTGGGGTAAAGTAGCAGGGGACAGGCTGGATCGGAAAATATGTTGAGCTGCGCCTCAAAAGATGGCGTACTTAATATCTTATCATGCGTGTCCTATCGATAGTACGTTACATGAATTGATGAACGATTTCGCTGTGCCACACTCGTTACCCAGTACTGGACCGACCCTTTTAGATAGCCATCGACACGCTAAGAAAAAGATACGTGTTCGCTTCCGTCCATCCGCTTTGCGAGATAAAGTAGGTTTCTATCTACACGAGAATTACAACATACTAGCAGTGCCCGCGACTTTGTCCCCGCGGAATAGTGACTTTCGGCAGCATTTTTAATTTTTTATGCTAATTATTTTGAAAATAAAACTCATACATAATTTGAATGTCGTATTTATTAATATCTAATCAAAAGTCTAAAAAATAAGTTTCAAGCTTCTAGCATTAAAAATGACGTAATTTCCATACAAATTTCCATCCCCTATTTCAACCCTTTACAGCTCTATTTTTGCATTAAAAAGCAGCCTATGTCCTTTCTCAGGCTCTAGACTATGCCCGTACCAATTTTCATTAAAATCGGTTCAGTAGTTTAGGCGTGATTGCGTAACACACACACAGACAGAGTTACTTTCGCATTTATAATATTAGTAAGGATTGATTATGTCTAAAATAAAACGGATGAGTAAAATTTAATCCCGTTGAAGTACACAAACAGTCAATATTGTACTAAAGAGGAAACAAAAACATTCTAACTCGCTTATTCATTATTATTTCCTGTTGTTATTTACGAGTTCCGATATTTCGCTAAATATTATTGTATCTCGGTTAACAGAATGTTGTACTTCGTTTGTTAAAACTTGCCTAAAAAACTATAAGTATTGCATTACGGGGCCATACCATGACGAGTTAAAACGTGAGTCGTTCGAGCGAGAAAGAGGGATGGAGCTATATAGCGTGCATAGCTTCATCCCTCTTTCTCGCTCGAACGACTCACGTCTTAGCACGTCATGGTATGGCCCCAGAAAAAGAAAACGACAAAATGCCATCCAAATTCACTTGCCAGGAGCTCGGCACCATCTTTTGTTTATCCTTTTCAACCGACGACAAAAAGAGGAGGTTATCAATTCGAAGCGTATATATATATATATATCGACGCTTGAAAGGCAATCCTAACTAAGCGACATAAATCCGTAAAATGAGTTATATATACCATTCGAACCGGCAGATTTTTCTGCGTCGTTTGGTCTAGGTCTCATAGTTCTACGACGAGTTTTATTGTCGCTTAGATATTGCGTGATTTCGGTAAAATCTACATTTTGTGCTTACTAAACGACCAAAAAATAGTGATTTTTTGAATATCTAGCAGTTATGACGTTCTAACAATTAGGAATATGAACTTAGTTGGTTTTTCATGTATTGACTTTTTCATTTATTTGTATTGACGTATTTTTACTTGTTAAGAATTTTTCCTTTGAAATTACTTAGTAGATTTTACCTACATAAAGCAATTGTAATTTATGTGGTTATATATTTTAACTCGATAATATATTTTGTGACAGTGTCATTTGTATAAGTTAGCCTGAAATAAAGTGGAAGAATATTAGAGCTTAGATATTTTTACTTGTTTATCATAATATTTATTTTTTATTCTTAGATATTTTTATTTGACAACGCTTAATACGAATGATGTCGGTTAGATAGTCTTACTTGATTTGCTAAATGGCTAACAATGGCGCGTAGATAAATTTACCCGTACGCAAAATTATATTTTCTCGTCGCTAAAGAACCGCACGAGTTTAAAAAACGTCGTGTAGGTATGCGCGACACGCGTCGTGACACGTCTATACAGGTTCTAATTCAGGCACCCGCCGTCGCTTAGGGAGGACGTACTTCACATTTTGGCGCATATTCTATGAAGACATGGTAAGTATTCAATCAAATTATGCAAAGGTAGTACCTATTTCAAAACTGCATTTTGTTTCGGGTTATTTTTAAACCCTATTATGTTTTAGATGGAACAAAGTACTCATTTTAAATCAATTTTATTATCTTTGCAGTTAAAAATAAGTTGCTTTTTTATAATTTGTTTGAGTACCTACAAGACAAATAAACAGTAGTTATTTATCTTGTAGTTTCACTTAGTAAAAATACACGGTATAAATCTGACATCATCGAATTGTTTTTTTGTGCAGTCTGCGGCTTCGTCAATTAATAGCAACACAAACAGTTTAACAAAACATTAGAGTCAGCTTCTATCAGCATTGACACTTCGAAAGATTTAGCTTTTCCGGTTCTTGCCGATAGTTTATGCACCACAACAGATCACACTGAAACGACTGCATCGATTACTGCTCCACGTATATCGGTTGATCACGCATTTAATAGGTATGACTTTAACTGCTGAACCAGACATTGAAAAACCGACTATGAATGATCACCAGGTTGAGGAAAACACACAATATACATCACTTACGTCCGATCATGATGTACCGTCTACATCGGCATGAAAGTAAAGAATCTACGGTATCAAATCCAATTAAAAGTAAAGTTGGTAAAAGAAAATCCAAGAAAGATATTAAATATATTGATTATATGTGTAGATACAGTGCATGCTATTATTGAAAATAGATTGAAGAATACAACTGTTTACGCACCATCACAATGGTTTACAGTTTTTCCAGATCCACAGATCCAGTCTCTCCGTGAGGACATGGTTGGGCGCTTGAACTTGTCCTTGAAGGCTGTCTCCGAATGGGGTGATGCCAACTTGGTCAAGTTTAATGCAGCTAAGACCCAGGCGTGTCTCTTCTCTGCAAAAAGGAGTCAATTCGAACCGGCTCCTACTTTCCGAGATGTAACCGTGCCAATAACCGATCGTATCGAGCTTCTGGGGGTAACACTAACTTCTACCCTCAATTTTGGCCCGTATATCGAGGCTAAGGCTCAATTAGCATAAAAAAAAATTGGGAATCCTAGCAAAGGTGAGACGGTACTTCACACCCGAACAGCTGCTCAATCTCTATCAAGCCCAGGTTCGGTCGTGTATGGAGTACTGCTCTCATCTTTGGGATGGATCTGCCAAGTACCAGCTGGATGCGCTTGAGTCTATTGAGAAACGGGCCAAAAGACTCATTGGCAACGATATACTGGTCGAATCAAAGCTCCAGAGCCTTGAACATCGACGACGAGTTGCTAGTCTATCGGTTTTCTATCGGTTACGTTTCGGAGAGTGTAAGATGGAATTACACAATCTAATTCCGCCAAGCCCGTTCCATCATCGGACTACAAGACAAACGACGATGCGCCATCGTAACATGGTGGATATCCCACCTATACGCACTAAACGTTTTGGGAATACCTTCATTGTGTGTACGGCTAAGGAGTGGAATTCCCTGCCGGATTCTGTGTTTCCCGATAGCTATAACCTAGGGGTCTTTAAGTCAAGAGTGAATAGGTTACTGTTAGGTAAGCGTGCTCCATCTTCGACCACATCATCACTTACCATCAGGTGAGATGGTGGTCAAACGCGAGCCTATTATCAAAAAAAAAAGTTGAAATTCAGTCTAAAACCAAGGAATCTCTTTTACGTTGTTATCGATCGCAGCTTCCCATATCAAAAGCAATTGTGAGATATATTTTTTTTTAGAATCTGAATTATGAAGATGCTTTTTTTTTTTTTTTTTTTTTTTTTATCGTGGTAAAATTATCAAATAAGTCCTCCCACTCCGGGCAGGGTGGGAGGGACTGTCAGACTTTTACTGACTAAAATCCACGGTGTTCCTTCAATAACCCTTTACGTACCGGAGTCACGGTAACGGGATGAGTCCCACGACCCCGGCAGGCTTCGGCCCTCTATGGGGGGGCCTCGTCATATTGCTGACGCTCTTTGAGGCGCGCGTGGAACACGACGCGCCGTCGACCCGGGCATGGTCCATGGTCGGACAGCGAGTTGCCCTTTACTCGCTGTCCGCATGCCCGCGCCTACGGTGGCCGGAGATCGTCGGCCGACGTCCGACGCCGTGGGCGTCTACCACTGCGGCTGGGCTGGAGGGAGGACGCCATCCTCTCCCTCACGCGGCCCGCCTCCTCCTTCGGAAGCATGACTGCTTCGCAGAAGGAGGCGACCGCTTCCCACTCCCTCTCGCCCCGCAGCATGGCCTCGACCAATGCCGGGCGCGAGAGGTCTCCGCCTATCGCCGCCGTGAGGACACGTCGGTGCTCTGCCCAGGCGGGGCAGTCTTGCACCGTGTGCTCTACGGTGTCCTCAGGGCGAACCTCGCAGTGGTGACACCCAGGCGTTTCCTCCTTTCCCATCAGACACAGGTACCTCCCGAAACTTCCGTGTCCGGTGAGGACCTGCGTCATGCGGTAGGTCAGGACGCCGTGACGCCGATCTAGCCACTCCTCAAAGAGGGGTCTTACCGCCGCAATTGCGGCGTGCCCGGCCGTCGGTTGCGACAGTCGTTCCCTCCATACTGCCCTGAGATCGCGCCGGAGCTCTTCCCGCCGCGCCTCGACTTCTCGAGGCAGCGGGGATACGCCCCGGCGCTGCGCCTCCACGCGCCATTCATAGACGCGCTGGAGGGCAGTCGCCTCCAGATCCCAGGGCAGCAATCCGGCAAGGAGGTTGGCCGATTCGCCGGCGATCGTGCGGTATCCCCGGATCATTCGGATAGCCATGACCCTCTGGCATGCGACCAACTTTAGTGGTCGCGTCCGGATGCACAGGGCCCACACTGGGGACCCGTAGAGGGCCATGGACCGCACGACGCCGGCGTACAGCCTTCGGCAGGAGGCGTTTGGCCCGCTGAGATTAGGCAGGAGTCGCCTGAAGGCGGCTGCTGCCCGGTTCAGCTTTGGGGCCAAACTCAGGAAGTGCTCCCTGAAGTTCCACCGGCTGTCGAGGACGAGTCCCAGGTACTTCATCGTCCTCCCGACGCCGATGCGAACCCCCTCCACCGTTATGTGGGACTCGGACCGTGGCGCGTTCCGACCGCCATGGAAGCACATTGCCTCGGTCTTGTGCAGCGCCACGTCGAGTCCCAACTGCCGGATCCTACGAACGACTGTCGCAACCGCTTGCGTCGCCAGGTCGGCCGCCGCCTGGTGCGACTCTCCCTGCGCCAGGACGAGCGTGTCGTCAGCGTAACATACTACGCTGACGCCGTCAGGGAGGTCGCCGCGCAGCACCCAGTCGTATCCGATGTTCCACAGGGGCGGCCCCAAGACCGAACCCTGTGGGACACCGCACGACATCTCTCGCCGGTTCCACTCTCCCCTGTGACCGGGGTAGATGACGGCTCTGTCCGTCAGGTAGTCCTCGACTATGCGACGGAGGTAGGTCGGCACCCGGTGATACCGGAGTGCCTCCCTGATGCAACTCCAGGGCAGGGTGTTGAAGGCATTGGTGATGTCCAAAGACACCGCCAAGACGACCCTGCCCCGGGATACCGCGTCCCCCGTCGTGAGGGCTCTCACGCGCATGACAGCATCCACCGTCGAGCGCCCCCTGCGGAAGCCAAACTGGCACTCCGCAAGATCCGGGCCCACCCGATTCAGGTGCCCGAAGAGGCGGTCTGCAATCACTCTTTCTAAGAGCTTGCCCACCTCGTCGAGCAGCACGATGGGCCGGAATGCGGACGGAGAGTCCGCAGGGCGCCCGGCTTTCTGGATCAGGACCAGCTTTCCCGTCTTCCAGCGAAGCGGAAACTGGCCCCTCTCCAGGCATGCGCTAAAGAGCCCCCCTAGTCGAGGCCCGAGAGTCTCCGAGGCCAGGACCCACGCTTTACCTGACAAGCTGTCGGGTCCTGGGGCGGTATTTTTGGCCTTGAGCCGTTGTACCGCCACTCTCAAGTCTACCTCGGTCACCTCTGGAGCGTCGTAGACGTCGTCGTCGCTGTGGTCCGCGTTTGCGCCAGCTTCAGGTTCCGTCGGAGACGGAGCCATGGGCGGGGGAGCGTGCTCCCCTCGCGATGGGAACAGGGCGCTCACCACGTCCTCCAAGAACTGAGGCTGGAGACTCTGCGTCAACGGGGGAGCCCAGGGGCGGAGCTTTTCTCGCACCCACTTGTAGGGGCGGCCCCATGGGTCCCCGTCCAGAGTCGCCAGCATCTCCTCCCGGGCCAGTTCCTTGGCCCGCCAGATCTCGTCTCGGAGGACGGCCTTCGCTGCCCTGTAACCCTCGTACAGCTCCGCCTCTACAGTCGCCGCATCCGGAGGTCGGGTGCGGCGCCTGCGGAACCTGGTGTACCGGCGTCGCGCCGCAACGCACGCTTCGCGCAGCACTGCTAGCTCGCTCGACCACCAGTACAGCTGACGCCGGGCGCGTCCTTGCCGGACCCGGGGCATGGCCACGTCGCAGATCTCCGACATGGCCTCCCGGAACCACTCCGCCTCGTCGTTTATGTCGGCAGGCCTGTCCGGGGGTGACCCCCAGGCCTGCACGATCGAGGCTTCCAGGAATAGCTCCCGGTCCATCTGCTTCAGCGCCCATCGCGGACCACTCAGGTCCCGTCGGACCGGCGCGTCTGGGGTCTGGGCGGAGACGTCGAACCGGATATACCGGTGGTCGGAATAGGTCTCCACCTCCTCCACAACGCGCCAGTCGGTGACGCGCGGTGACAGGCTGGGGGTGGCGAACGTAACGTCCACCACCGACTCGCCCGTAAACCGCACGCACGTGGGGACAGAACCCCGGTTCTCGATCACCAAGCCCTGCGCACGGGCCCAGTGCTCGAGCATCCTGCCCCGCCTATAGTCCGTGGACCGGGAACCCCAAGCCGGACTCTTGGCGTTGAAGTCCCCGAGGACGAGGGCGGGGAGGGAACCGAGGGCGACGACGACGTCTCCCAGCTCCGTTAGGGAGTTCTGGAACTCGGCGAGAGTTCGGTTCGGGGAGAAATAAACGCCTACCACAGCGATCTCTCCGAACCGTGCTGCGACGATCCCACGCCCTCTCTTGACGCGATCGAGGGGCGGGGTACCGGCGGCGGCCGACGAAACGAGGGTCACCGAGCCGTCCAAGTCCGCCACCCAGTCGTTCCTGGGCAGGACAAAATACGGCTCGGCGACCACGGCGACGTTGATCAACCACTGCGCCATGCTCTGGAGCAAAAGTTCCTGAGCAGCGGCGCAGTGGTTGATGTTCGCCTGGAGGAAGCGCAATGGGGCCATTAATCGGGATCCATTGCAGCCTCCTCCAGGGCCCCTCGCGGGGGTTCAGCCACGACGGCGACGGCGGCGGCAGTAGCGACGGCGGCGGCGGCGGCGGCGGTGGCGGTGACGACGGCGGCAGAGGGCCTACCTCTGCGCCTGGCTTTGGTGGGTGGGGCGCAGGACTTGCCCCCAGCCCGGTGATCGGCCGGCTTGCCAACCGCCTCACATGCGAAGCAGTGAGGCGGGGCGGAGCACGAGCCGGCCTTGTGACCGGGCTGACCGCAGCGGAAGCACCTATCGCTGCGGTCTACCTCCGAGGTGCACACGCATGCCGCATGGTTGCCCACTTGGCAGCGGAAGCACCTCAGGGGTCTGGGGTCCAGGACTTTCACCTGCGCAGACACCCAACCAACCAGGAGCCTTCGGCCCTCCTGGATCTTTTTGGCCGCCGGGACGGGGCAGCTAACCGTAATGGTTTGCTCCCCCGTGAAGCCAGGACGCAGGGCGCCCGCCCTAACCTGATCGGGAGGGCACCCCCCAGTCCTGGCTACGGCGGCCACCACTTCCTCGGCCGTCACGGAGTCATCCAGACCCAATATGCGCATGTCTGCGCGCTTGGTGGGTCTGGAGACTCGGGCCTCCTCCGCGTTTAAGGACGCTCTGAGCCGTTCGGCCAGAGCGTCAGCGGCAGGGCCACTGGCCGCGCCGGGGATCTCCAGCATCCGAGCCCCCGTCGCAGTGACCCGGTGACGGAGGCCGCCGACGATGCCGAGCTCCGTGATGTCTATCACCTGCCGCGCCTTCGCGAGCACGTCGCGGTACGACACGCCCCTCTTCACCGCGTCCGGCTGCAGTGTGATCACTACAGCCGCGGTCTTGGGGACGCGCAATCGCGCCGCGGCGTCTCGCCGCCGCCGTCTCTCCCTTCTCCTCGAGGACCTGGCTGCGCCAGCAGCCTTCCTCTTCTCCCCGGCCACTTGCCAGTCGGCGCCGGCCGGAGGAGTCTTTGGAGGAGGCTGCTGGGACGGCTGGTTCCCGGCCTGGGCCTTCTTCCCTTTGGCCGCCTGTTTCGGCCCCGCAGGTGTCGGGGTCGGAGGCGGCTTTGGTGGGCCCTGTTTCGGCTTGGCCGGGGCCGTCTTCGCCCTCGCAGGAGCCGCCGTCGCTGGGGCCGTCTGCCCAGTGGCCGTCTTCGCCTGAGGCGGCCTCGTCGCCGTCCGGGGAGGCTTGGACGCGGCCGCAGCCGCGTACGAAGGCGCCGCCAGCGGGGGTCGCAGCACGCGGCTCTCCAATACGGAGAACCGCTGCTGGAAGGCGGCCAGCTCCTGTCGCACCAGGTCGAGAACCGAGTTCTCCGCTGGTGTGGGCTGGCCTTTCTCCTTTTGGCCCCGCGGCGGCGCATTCCGCTGGCCGTCTCCCCGGATTGCGGCCAGGTCCGCCTTGAGGGCGGCGTTCTCCCTCTGGAGAGCCTCAATGGCGGCAGTCAGGCGGGTGACCTCCGGCCGCGGATCGGACATATCGTCCCTTGCAGCCGGAGCCCCGCCGTAAGTCCGCGCGGCCGCCACGATGGAGGCCGTGGCTTCGCCGATCGCGTCCTCCTTACTCTTGCGGTTCCGCTTCCGCGAGATGGTGCGGATGGCAGCCGCCACGGCCTCTTCTAGTTTGGCCTCGCTCGAGGCCAGACCAGTGTTGGGCTCTCCAGAGGGAGGCCCCCTCCCCGAGGTCTTGCCTCGGCCTTTACCCCGCACGCTAGTGGGGATCTTGCGGGCCGAGACAAGCCCCTCCTCCGACGACGACTCAACGTCGCGGGGGCGCTTGAGGAACTCCTTCCTCCTGTCGGCGCCCCCCTCGTCGCTCCTCACTGCGCTCCCAGAGACTAAGCTCTGGAAGCTCTCGGCGTCCGATGCCGAGTCGGTCTCCGACCCGAGCACCAGCGCCCCCTTCCTCCGCGGAGCGGCGCTATGCGCTCGCTCAATGTTCGGTGCCGGTGAGGTGGACGTGCTGGACAAGTCCAGCGACTCCACCTCACGGGCACGTGAGCCTCCCTGGCTCGATGCGGCGACTGCCGGAAATTTGGGAAAAAAGTTGTTGCTGTCCCCCCCAGAGTACGGTGGGACTGACCGGACGTGTCCGGTGCGGGACTCCCCAGCTGAAGAGCAGCTGGGACCCGCCTGGGTAGCTTTAACAAAAACCTTATCTGCCATTTTTTTTTTTTTTTACTTTTTTAGAGAGGTGAGTTCCTCTATCCCTACACCCCATTTCCCCTCCCCTGGTTCACTTCACGGTTACGTCTAAAGATTAGACGCATACCGGAAAGATGCTAGGTAATTTATAATTGCGACAGCAATAATAATTGTTCAATTAAAAATATATTAATCTCAGACTGAATGTTATGTCATAATTGGTTTCCTGGTCGGCACTACATAGCGTATTTGTTTAATTTTCAATAAAGACTTATTCAATAATAATTGATTTCATTTATTTTTATGCATGATAATAATTACCTATACAGTTCTTGGTTAAATGTCGGTTATGAAGGGAGGTTTTGGGTAATTTTAATAACTAAGATACAATTTCCAAAATCACAAAAACCATTTAAGAATGCTTAGGTAAATTTACTTATTTTATTTTAAACTGTCAGATCTTTTTAGATCAATCTTTATGTTTCAAAATTATAAACTAAGTAAGTTTACCTATTTTTACATGTTACTGCACACACTACAATGATAATTTAGATAATTTTACCTGTTTATCAAATCAGGTAAATTTTATCTAACCGACACAAACCGGTGTTTTTAAAAGTGTCAGGTGTCTTATTTTAACAATTTGGATAGCTATAAAAAAATGATTTCTAGGAGTGTTAACATCATTTTAATCGAACAATTAGGAAAATTTTTATGATTTTTTTTGTAAATATTTGAACTTTAAATCGCTCTCCTGTAAAGTTTACTCAATGTCGCTTAGTTATGATTGCCTTTCAAGCGTCGATATATATTTTTAATGTATGATCATCGATTACTCGAAGACGGCTGAACCGATTTGGAAAATTCTTTTTTTGGTTGAAAGGGTATACTTCAAAATTGGTCTCATTTTCATAAACGTCAAGATTTGATGATGGGAACCTGGAGAAAACAAAGGGGACCTCTTCAAATATTATAGGCACACCTATGACTTTTTGGGTATTTATTATAGTAACTTGTGCAGTTGCTCTCCAAAAGTACCATTTGAGGAAGTGGAACTGATGATGAAGACACACAGATGGCCGCCGAAACTACTCAATAATAAGTATTGAGTGGATTGCGATTCAATTACTTGAATTTGGATGTTAAGTACTTTATACTCGTCACAATGCATATGGTGATGTAGAGCTGATGGTGAAGTACCAGGAGAACTCCTCAACAATTAACGACCCAGCATTGGGAAAAGCAATATTTTGTAAAAGGTTATAAGTAGTTGACATTTAGGCTATTGTAACTAGGTAAATTAAAAATAGACCAACTAAAAAGAGTAAAATAAAAACTTTTTACCAAAAAATTAAACTGACTCCCAAAAAACACTGCAAAGTGAAAAATAACTTTAATTTCGGAAGTCGGTGCCAAAAACGAAAATACAAAACTAAAGACACCGACTACCAAAATTAAAGTTATTTTTAACTTTGCAGTGTTTTTTGGGAGTCGGTTTAATTTTTTGGTAAAAAGTTTTTTCAAAAGTAAGTTGGGGTCGGCTTCTAGACTAACTGGATGCAGCTGAGTACTCGCTTTTTACATTAATCGACTGCTTATTCGACCTCCTCAACCCAGTAGCTGGGTAACACGCTACACCTTGGCAAGACTGATGTCGGATGTTCTGGCTTTATCATTGATTTAAATAGTAAAGATACGTTCGTCCGAACATTTGACGGACAAGATCGCCCTACAAAAACACTAACGCCATCTATTAGATCTAGTATGAATCACGATGTCAATTGGCGTGGTCTGCTCCTAGACGTAACCTTGTAAGAGCGGGGTGTGGTATTTTTCGAGGTACAAAGTAATAAAAATGAAACATTTTATTTTACGAAATTTATATGTGTTGTACATAAAAATACTTACATTTTAATTTGCTTTTAACAAACAATAAAAAATAATTTTGTACATAATTTAATCTTATAGTAATATTATTAAATCTTTTCATTTCATCGCATACAACTCGCGCCGCCACAAAGTTATGTCGCACTTTTATGCGGCTTCGCGTTGTCTTAGCCAAAGGTTGAGACAAATAAGAAAGAGAATTGTTTTAAATAATGTTAGAAGTAGATTTCATGACATATTTTGAACTCACCGGTGATATGTAATTTTATAATATTTGTTATTGTCCTTTTTGTCGTAGTTCATGCAACCCTTCACGGCACAACTTGGTATTTGTGCTTGTAAAATTTACGTCCGCTCCCGAAGACAGCCGATAGCGTTCTAGTTCACTTCGATAAAGGGAAGACCATTTTGGAACCAAGTTCGAGGCATCATTGTAACATGCGGTCCGCCCAGTACTTACTTAGTAATATATATGTCAATGGGCTTTATACTACCCATAACGACTGTCAAACCTTGAAGCCAAACTCTGTTATTATTTAACCATGAGCCGGGTTCGGCATCGTTAGACGAGAAAAACATTTTTACAATTTCATACTAAAATAGTATGTTTTCGCGATTGCAATAAATTGGGTGCTTTATAATAAGCTGATCACTAAACAATGTGTTACTTTTCCTGTAACATTTACATAAACCTCCAGAGGCGGATATTTCCGATTTTCTGTACTCAAATATCTTCAAATCTCATTATAAATACAACCACGTTTCATCTAATATATTCAAAACATACACGTTTACAATATTTACATCATATAACACTCAAGTACCATATATTTACCGCAAACACCTGTAATGCCACATTATACTTGAAACAATGTACTCGGTATGAAAACGTCAAGTATTTTGTGGTTAGAAACGAGCTGCGTGTAGACTTAAACGGTAAGTAAAAATTACTTTAACAGTTGAACGCTGACGAGTAAAATTCTTGCTGAGTTTAAGCATAATAGGTATAATGCAATTGGATAAAAACCAATTGCAGTATATTATGCAATTAATTATTCCAAAATTCTCGAAAACACGCTTTTATTGTTTCTAGTTTCTGTTTTTTTTTCTATTTGTTATTACATCAAGTATTGTTATGATTTCAATTTTTATGTGAATCTCTGACACATAGGCGATGTGTTTTTTTTTTTTAAGATAGGAAACAGGTCTTGCATTCAATATTGGTTTCTTAATCGATTTTTTTTGCAACGAATAAAGAATCATGTCCAGAATTGACCTGTCAAACATTTTGACACAAGATTGTATGTATAGTGATGTTATTTAGCGTATTAAATAACTAATTTTTTGCAATTTACGTAATACTAACTTAAATCAGAATTACTAAAGTGAAAAATTTTAATTTAATTTTAATTTAATAATAATTTTAAAACGACCACTAAATAAAGCGTTGTTTTTAATAGAACGCAGCCATTTCAAATGCATTGAATTACCGTTCCGTTTCATGGTGAGTTTGACATTTAGACGCAGTGTTAGCCCTGTTACCATTTATTGATTTTGTATTTCATGCATCGTTTTACAATTAATTTAATTTAAATTCGTTATAAGGTTACTTAGTAAGCATATTCTAAGGTTGTCAATATTTCCGCGGTCGTGAAGTTATTAAGTGAAGTTATAATTGTGAAATGAAACGTTTTTACGTGTTGTCAGTGTGAAGAATAAAATAATGAAATTAATAAATGTGCTGTTTTAATTTTATTTAATTTCCCAACTTTTTCCTATTGTTTTTCAACGAGTAATAACAACCAATAATAACCACTTCTTCAACCAATAATAATAATAATATAAAATAAAAAGCCTTTTATTTCTTGCATTATAAAATCCAGCTTAATAATAGATTAAAAAGTTGTTTGGAAAATAAAATTAATACATGCTAGTTTTTACAATCTATATCTTGATACTATTGTTAATTGCAAGAACCCCTCCTCAGGTGAAGGTGAAGGCCTCCTCTAAAGAAATCCATTTATCTCTGTGTTGCGCTATTTGTGGCCAGCAGGGGCCAGCGGTTTTGACTATTTCGTCTTCCCATCTCATATAAGGTCTGCCTCTGAGGCGCTTACCCTGTGGGCCCTTCCATTTAGTTACCCTGCCGGTCCACCTCTCGTCTGTTAGCCTCGCTACGTGCCCTGCCCACTTCCACTTTAGGTTTTTTTTAGTTTTTTTTTTGTTTTCAACCAATAATATAATAATAATACTTAGGTATTGTGGGATAGTTGTAAATCTGATAGTTTGTACTAATGTTCGTTTGACACTTAAGTAGGTACATAACCTCAAATATTGTTGTTCAGTCCTACAATAGGCCAGCCAACGGTAACTGGACGGTCTGAACTTGTCCACGGTTCGTGGAGCCCTACCGTTGCTTTCACAAACAATAAACTATTACCAATGTCAACCTGGCTCTCATTAAGGAAGGCGTATACCTCTTTCAAATAGTTACTTGTACCCTTGTAATTCGTACCGCAATCAGATCTACGAAGGGTGGACGTCTTCAACAAAAGAGGACCAACAAGTCCGTTACGACGCCAGCAAAGGGCCTCGCCTCATTGACGCGATCAGCCGACAAAATCCAAATTTCTCGCTGCAGAATGGCCAACAGCGCATTGCAACCGGCATGCGAGTTCTTAGTGTGACGATCAGTCACCAACAATTGAACCAAGTGGCCCTCCTTGGGCAACAAAAGGGGGTGACGGGCCCCATAAGGAAGGCTAAAGTGCCTCAACCGTCCTCCAACAGGGTTTCCCGAAGTGGCTCGTCCCAACCAAGTTCAGTTATAACAAGGGCAGGAGCACCAATTTTAGGGTACGGACAACTCACAAGGGTGATTTCAAACCAGGTCCTTCCCTCAACAGTGGTGTCAGCCGGTTCGCCAATTCCCCAAATCTTGCCTGAAAGGTCATTCACCTTCAGGCCAACCTGTCCCGCTAACCAAGACGACAAAAGGCAACCCTGGACTCCCGTGTCCAAAATGGCACAGACCACAATCGAGTCACCCAAGGGTCCCCAGACCTTGACCGAGGCCGTTGGCAACAAACCGTCTTGATTGGGGGGGTCCTTTAGCGGGGCAGGCGTCAATCTCTTAGTGATGCCTGGGCGGCGACCAATCGCCGCATCCAGGCTGCCTTCGTTCACGACGAGGCCAACAATCAAAATATTCTTCCGCGCGGTGTCCCGAGCCGCTCGCCATCACTGGAGGGGCATATCCCACCGGATGCCCGAATGGCGGAGGTCGCGACTCCAGCCGGGGACGTTCCGCCAACGGAGGGGAAAGGCAGCGGCGCCGACCCGGCCACTGCTGCCTAGCAGCCAATGCGCGTTCTCCCTGACGAGGGGAGACCAAATGGCGCTCGCGGGGCTCCCGTTCAACTTGCGCGGGGGGTGGAGTGCGGCGTACAGAATTGCGGGTCTCAGCCCGGTGCTCGTCTCCGGGGTACCCCCCCCTGCGCGAACCCCCCTCAGAAGCTGGTCTGCTGGAGCGGTTCGCGTTGACGCACAAAATCTCAAGGTGGGACCCTTCACAAATTCTACACGGGCGGGGGTCGGGGCAGTCCCGATGAAAGTGGGCCCCCAAGCACGAGAAGCACAAACGGCGTGCGTTGACAATTCGGCGGCGGGCACTTACGTGCAAATTCAAAAAGGCCGGGCAACGCGCCATGGCATGCACCGTTGCCTTACAAAAGTCACAATGATGAGGACTCCGGGCGCCAGCAAAACGGGGGGCGGGGCGAACATCAACAGGCCCCCTAGCCTGAGGACTTCGGGCGCCAGCAAAACGGGGGGCGGGGCGATCATCAACAGGCCCCCTAGCCCGAGGACTCCGGGCGTCAGCAAAACGGGGGGCGGGGGGAACATCAACAGGCCCCCGAGCCCTAGTCCGTCCCTGGTCTCTAGGCTGAGAAGGTAGTGGGGGTGACCCCGTGGCGCCACGAGTGTTATCCGAAAACCGACACTCGTCTTCCAAAAACTTGAGGAGGTCATCAAAGGGGGGAAGATGGGTGGCACTATCCCCACCATACTTCTGCTCAAAACGTGACCTCAGCTCCGCGGGGAGCAACTGCAGCACTATGTGCACCAACAAGTAGGACCAATGTTCTACCGGTAACTCCAGGCGTCTCAAAGCGTTGGTCGCTGAGACCAACGGGTTCAGCAAGTCAGTGCGCAACGTCGACGTGCTGGCAATGGCCGGTAGTCCCAAAATCTGGTCGATGTGCACATCAGCCAGGCAGCGCTTGTTCTGATACCGTCGGGAGAGAAGCTCCAGAGCGGTCGGGTAAGAGGAATCTGTCACCGGCAAGTGTTGCACCAAGGCTCTGGCTTCGCCCTCCAGGACAGACAATAAATAGGCCAGCTTCTGGGCAGGTCCGAGGTCCGAGCGTGCATCGACCAGACACTCAAAGAGATTTAGGAAGCCCAGCCAGTGGTCCAAGCGACCGTCAAAATGTGGCAGCTCCAGGGTGGGCAGCCTACTCAATAGTCCAGGGCCTGCAACAACGGGGGTCCGCGGCTTGGCCGCATCAGGCACCAAACTCTTCAAAATTTCCCGCGCTCGTAGACATATGACATCCCCCAGGTGGACAATCTGGTCATAGTCACCCAAAATCTTATCGCGGGCTGTCTGATCCATCACCCCCAAATCCACGTCCATGATGTACTCGTTGAAGCGTGTGAGCGCAGCATCAGCTGACTTGATCCTCTCAATCACTTGCCCATACCGAGCAAGGGTGAGCTCTTCCAATTCCACACGCTCAACCGTTGCAGCTGCCGATGTGAACCATCTCAACTGTGAGGTCAATCCGGCAGCAGCCTCCCTGACTGCCCTTAATGAGGCCATTGCAACAATCAAATATTAATACAACAGGCTAAAATTAACTAAACAAACAACAATAACTTGTTAGCCGACCAAATAATTTCACTAAAATAAAAACTCAAATTCAATTATTTCAAATCCAAATCCGACCCTGTACTTATTCCAAGTATGAATCTAGCTTGGTACAGATGGCTAGTTACAGAATAAATAACAATTCAATGTAAATATTGTGCAGGATCAACACCAATAAACATCAATAAACGCAACAATTGACTGTATAATATTGAGCCGGAGAATCTCTATCAACACAGTCCAATAAGTACCACAAATGCAATAACCAATACACACAATTCAAGTCCTATTATGTCAGACTATGTGTAATTATTATTTAGATAACCTTTTAAATTCAGATCAGTGACATTCAATTATTAATTGCAACAAATACCAAACAACTTTTACAACAATATACCAAATTATGTACCAAATACAACCTAATTATTCCTAATTTCACAAACAATCTTACTTGTCTGTACAATACCAAGGGGCTAGCACTACAAATTACAGTAATAATAATAATAATAAATGTATTTATTCACTAAAGAAAAACGCACACAGACAAACACAGTTACAACATGGTACCATTTAAAAGTATAAAATTTAAACATAACTAAGTATTACATAGTTGGTTCTTGCAGAAGAAAAAGTTTACAAAATGTCTATGCATACAAATGTAAAGAACCCTGTCTCTTAAACTAGGCCTACGCCTGTATCTTAAGAGACATTGATCAGCCAAAAAAAAAGCTACTTGAAACATAGTTGCAATATTTAACAGCGTGAAAGTGTGTCGAAGAGCCATTTTTAAATACATTCGATGTTAGTTACAATAAAAAAATGTTAGTATGTAATCTAATTATGCTAGGTGAAAATAAAATTAAAATATTAAATAAAAAGAAAAAGTAATTAAAAAACTAAATGTGTGCGTATTTGTGTGTGCAGAGGGGTGTGTGGCAATGAATGTGTGATGGATATTGTGTATGTATATGTGTGAGTATAATGTGTGTATGTGTGCGTGTATGTTAGTATGACGTGTGTATGTATATGTGTGTGTGTATCAGTCAGGTGACATGTGACAGCAAAGATTCAGTTATAATATAATCTTGCTGTAAAAGCCAATCAGAAGTTTTTGATTTCACATTGAATTTATTCATGTCTAAAATATTTAGTTCTTTCTGTATTATATTATATAAAGCTAGATTACCACTCACTGACTCACTCATTGACATAATTGTTCTCCCAGATGGTGGATGGGGAGGTGGGTATATTTTGACAGATTCGTAAACAAGCAACTCTCAAACCTACGGGAAAAGTGCCAAACCCCCCCTTTTCCGCCCCCTTCTCCCCCCCCCCTATCGTATCTCGGAAACTACGAGACCCGTATTTTTTTCTTTTTACGGATTCGTATAGAGGAGGCTCGGTAAAGTAAAAACCATTTTTCAAAGTCCCCCCCCCCGCCCCCCTTCTCCCCCCCTTTAGGCGGATCTCGGAATCTAAGAGACTTGGAACATTTTTTTTTTCAGATTCATTTAGAGGGGCAATGCTTTAGTCGAAATACTTGTGCAACCCCCCCCCCATCACCCCCCCTCTTTTTTTTTTTTTTTTTTTCACAAGCTCGCGAGGTGCTTGCACCTCGCGCAACACGCAAATACTTGATTTAGAGGGGCAATGCTTTAGTTTTATTCACAAGCACGCGAGGTGCTTGCACCTCGCGCAACACACAAATACTAGTTATACTATATAAAGCTAAATTACCACTCACTGACTCACTGACATAATTGTTCTCCCAGATGGTGGATGGGGAGGTGGGTATATTTTGACAGATTCGTAAACAAGTAACTCTGAAACCTACGGGAAAAGTGCCAAACCTCCCCTTTTCCCCCCCCTTCTCCCCCCTCCCTATCGTATCTCGGAAACTACGAGACCCGTATTTTTTTTTTTACGGATTCGTATAGAGGAGGCTCGGTAAAGTAAAAACCATTTTTCAAAGTCCCCCCTCCCCGCCCCCCTTCTCCCCCCCTTTAGGCGGATCTCGGAATCTAAGAGACTTGGAACATTTTTTTTTTCAGATTCATTTAGAGGGGCAATGCTTTAGTCGAAATACTTGTGCAACCCCCCCCCCATCACCCCCCCCCTCTTTTTTTTTTTTTTTTTTTTTTTCACAAGCTCGCGAGGTGCTTGCACCTCGCAACACGCAAATACTAAACCCCCCCATCACCCCCCCCCCTTTTTTTTTTTTTTTTTTTTCACAAGCACGCGAGGTGCTTGCACCTCGCGCAACACGCAAATAATAGTTATATTATATAAAGCTAGATTACCACTCACTGACTGACTCACTCACTCATTGACAGAATTGTTCTCCCAGATGGTGGATGGGGAGGTGGGTATTATTTTGATAGATTCGTAAACAAGTAACTCTCAAACCTACGGGAAAAGTGCCAAACCCCCCCTTTTCCCCCCCTTCTCCCCCCCCCTTATCGTATCTCGGAAACTACGAGACCCGTATTTTTTTCTTTTTACGGATTCGTATAGAAAAGGCTCGGTAAAGTAAAAACCATTTTTCAAAGTCCCCCCCCGCCCCCCTTCTCCCTCCCTTTAGGCGCATCTCGGAATCTAAGAGACTTGGAACATTTTTTTTTTCAGATTCGTTCAGAGGGGCAATGCTTTAGTCGAAATACTTCTGCAACCCCCCCCCCCCTATCAGCACCCACCCTTTTTTTTTTTTTTTTCACAAGCACGCGAGGTGCAAGCACCTCGCGTGCTTGTGAAAAAAAAAAAAAAAGGTGCTTGCACCTCGCGCAACACGCAAATGCTAAACCCCCCATCATCGCCCCCTTTTTTTTTTATTTTTCACAAGCACGCGAGGTGCTTGCACCTCGCGCAACACGCAAATACTAGTTTTTTTATAAATTTGAAGGCTTAAGACATAATATTGGCGTCTCGCAAATGAGGTTTTGCATCGCACACTTGGAGGAATATATGTACGCTTTCTTGGATCAGATGGAGGTAGGCTGGCATGTATTCTAAGCACAGACTGAAGAACAAAGAGCTGGCAAACCGTCAGCACTTTACAATCAGCGTATAGCTGCGTTGTAGGGTATCTGCGAGGTTTCCTTAGCATAACTTTGAGGACAGCTCTTTGAGACCTCTCCGCCCTCAGCAGATAAGTTTTCGCTGCACCACCCCATGCAGTTATGCAGTATCCAAGAATCGATTGGCATAATATGAAATATACCATTTTGAGAACGTCAATACCAGCAAATTCTCGAAGAGCTTTGAAGATGTGAATAAGACGAAGTGCTCGAGCAGATAGTGAATCAAGTTGTTTGTCCCATTTAAGCCCCTCATCTATATGCACACCTAAATATTTCACACTATCCGTTCTATCAATAGAAGGGCATGAGCATGACACTAACTGGTTCTGGCATGAGTGAGTCGTTATTATGAAATTACTTGAAGGTCTACTGTTGCACCGAATGGCAAAGGGCAGGTAATAAGTTTTTTTCAGATTTAATGTTAATAGGTTTTGGTCAAGCCAGTGCATTATTGAAGACAGTGCTGATTCTGCCTTTATCTTCACTGCTTCCCACGATGGTCCATTAACCAGAATCGCTGTGTCATCTGCATAAGCATAGATCTTACAATCAGGGATAGAGATTCTACATAGGCCATCTATGTATATTAGAAAAAGTGTGGGGCCCAGTATGCTTCCCTGAGGTACACCGTATGACACAACTTCTTCGTCACTATAGGAAGAGCCAATCTTTACTACTTGGGTGCGATTTCGTAGGTAATCTTTGAAAATTTCCAAAGCTATGCCACGTACACCTACAAACTCTAACTTGGAAATTAGCTTTGGAACAAAGACCGTGTCGAACGCCTTCGAAAGGTCCAAGAAAATACCGAAGCACTTTATCCTACTGTCTAGTGTCTTAGCGACAGATTGAGTCAGATCCAGTACTGCATCTTCGGTGGAGACTCCAGTCCGGAAACCGTACTGATTATCTGCTATAATGTTATACTTATCGATAAAGCTTCTAAGATTTTTATTGAGAATCTTTTCTAGGATTTTTGAGATCGATGGTAGAACTGATATAGGCCTATAATTGTCAACACAGCCTCTGTTCCCGCTCTTATGGATTGGGTGGACAATTGCCCTCTTTAAGCAATCCGGAAAAATACCTGTCTCTATACACAGATTGCAGATATATGTCAAAGGCGACACCAAGACATGACGGCAGTTCTTAAGAAGTGCGGAAGATATTCCATCCCAGCCCACGGCACAGTCATTGCGCAGCTGTACTATAATAGACTCTACGTCATGTTCGTCAACTTTTGGTATAACTGTAATGTAGGGTATTCATAAGTTGTAAAGTATAAATACCGCACGCCTACCGCGGTTAGTTTCAGTCATTAAATGTATATAGAAGAGCTACCAACAAGTTTTATTTCCGGACATTACAATGGCGACGATGATGGCTAAATTAGGCGAGTTCCACATGAAGACTGGAAACTGGCAAACATACTGCGACCGGCTGGAGATGTACTTTCTGGTGAATGCAGTAAAGGAAGAATTGAGACTACCGACGCTTATAGCATCCATGGGTGAGCCAGCTTATGAATTATTAGTGAACTTATGTAGTCCGAAGAAGCCGGCGAACATGACCTTTACCGAGGTCATAAAGGTCATGCAGGAACACGTGCAACCGACACCGTCACTATTGGCAGAACGCTTCAAATTTAGACAAAGGAGACAACAAGCCGGTGAAAGCATCTTAGATTATGTGGCGGAATTGAAGAAAAGTACCCGATATTGTGAATTCGGCTCAAGTCTGGACGATAACCTGCGAGATCAATTCGTGTGCGGTATCTTCAGTGATCTTATCAGGCAACGATTGTTTGCGGAAGGGAACATAAAATTCGTTAAGGCGGTATCGGTGGCGAGCTCTCTGGAGGCGGCGGAGCGGGATGCAGCCACGGTAGACGGACGTGGTCACATTAGCGGGCCGGAGGCGGCCGGCGCGATGGCGCTGTCAGCGGGTATCGAAGGTTCGAGAACAAACGCGGCGACACGTCGTAGTTCAGCAGCGTGTGATCATCAGGCAGGAGACGTACATCGCATGCAAGTCGGAGGATGCGCGGCATGCGGGGACTATAGACATACGAAAATGGAATGCAGATTTTCGAAATATCAGTGCAGTAAATGCAAAGAAATTGGGCATTTGCGTCGCATGTGTCAGGGAAATGGCACACGTGGCAGCGCGGACTATCGAGACCGCGGCCAACCACGGCGCGGTGACGGCGGCGGCGGAGCAGGCAGGACGGGGCGCGGCGCGGGCGCTGGTGGGTCCCGCATGGCCAGCCGGGGCAACGGGCAGGCCTCGAGGGTGCGGTTGGGAGCAGACGGGCGGCCGGCTATGCACACGTTCGAGGCGCACGAGGAAGACGGGGAAGAATCAATTTATCAGATGTCGTTAAGCCAATACAGACCGGTGAGCATGAACATTTTAGTAAACAATGTATGGTTGACAATGGAAATTGATACCGGTTCCCCTTTATCTTGTATCTCAAGTAGTAATTATGATCAATATTTTTCTGATATACCCCTATTACCTTGTAAATTATCAGTCAATTTCTATAATGGGAGCAAAGTTCAGCCAATGGGGTATCTAGAAGTAACAGTGACCTATAAAAATCAGGAAAAAGTTTTAGATTTATATGTGTTTAAAACGGGTAGTACCATACTTTTAGGAAGGCAGTGGTTATCAGAATTAAATATCAGTATACCTCCATTAGCAATTATTAATAATGCGAGAGTGTCGGAGGAAGAACTAACTGTACAACAAAAAAATAATATGGTGTTAAATATTTTTTCTAGATACCATGACTTATTTGATGGTGGATTGGGCTGTTTCACGGGCGGTCGGGCCACGTTACATTTACGGGAGGGAGCCGTGCCGGTGTTCTGCCGCGCGCGGCCGCTGCCGTACGCGCTGCGCACGCGCGTCGACGCCGAGCTCGACGCCATGCTGTGCGCGGGCATCATCGAACCTGTTGACACCTCCGACTGGGCCACACCTCTGGTAATTGTACACAAGCCGAATGGCGCTTTACGTTTATGTGCTGATTATAAGGTCACGTTAAATCGTATGTTAAGGGTCGATAAGTATCCTGTGCCAAAAATAGAGGACTTACTGAGTAAGTTAAGCGGTAGTAGGTATTTTACAAAACTAGATTTATCTCAAGCGTACAATCAAATACAATTAGATGAGTCCAAGGATTTGACGGTTATTAATACCCATAAAGGTCTTTTTAGATACAATAGATTAGTGTATGGTCTCGCGTCGAGTCCAGGAATTTTTCAAAGGATAATGACACAATTATTTGATAAAATACCCAATGTAACAATATTTTTAGATGATATTCTGATCACGGGAGATACACTGGAGGCACATGTAAATACAACAAACAAAGTTCTTCAAATATTACAAGAAAACGGGTTAAAAATAAAAAAAGAAAAGTGTGATTTTTTAAGTAAAGAAGCAAAATATTTGGGATTTATAATTAGTCGAGAGGGGGTAAGAGTGGATCCTGATAAGATTAAACCCATACTGAAACTGTCTTCGCCAACAAATGTATCCGAACTAAAATCATTTTTAGGTATGGTGAACTTTTACGGGAAATTTATTAAAAACTTAAGTTTCTACTTATCACCACTTTACGAATTACTGAAAAAGGGTACACATTGGGTATGGGGTAATACACATTCTCAGGCATTTAATAAAATAAAAAAGTTATTAATTAGTTCCGAAATATTATCACACTACGATGAATCACGGCCCGTGATAGTAACGTGTGATGCGAGCTCGCGGGGAGTCGGCGCTGTGCTTGCGCAGCGAGCGCCCGACGGCCGCGAGTATCCTATAGCGTACGCGTCAAGGTCACTCACCTCCGCGGAGTATCATTACAGTCAAATACATAAAGAGGCTTTAGCAATAGTATTCGCAGTGAAGAAATTTCATCAATATTTATATGGCAGGCCATTTGTTTTAAAAACTGATCATAAACCTTTAGTTAGTATATTCGGTTCAGAATTAGGGATTCCAAGCATGACTGCTAGTAGGTTACAGAGATGGGCGTTAATATTATCAGCTTACGATTTTAAAATAGAATATGTAAATACAAATTCAAACACAGCAGACGCTTTGTCTCGATTAGTAGAAAGTTATAAAGCTATTAGCGGATCAGGCATACAGGAAGTTCCGGAACAAACTTACCTACATTTTGCCTCAGATGCCTTGTTACTTAAGCATGACGATATTAGAGAGGCGACAAAAAGAGACCCAATTTTAACGCGTATATTGAGTTATGTTAGGGATGGTTGGCCTAAGGAAGTAGATATAAAGGAACATAGACCTTATTTTAATAGGCGTAGTGAAATATATACTGAGTTAGGTTGTCTTATGTGGGGTCATAGGTTAATAGTACCAAGGTCATGTCAAGATAGGGTTTTATTGGAGCTACATGATACTCATATGGGGATAATTAAGACAAAATGTATAGCAAGAAGTTATGTGTGGTGGCCGGGAATTGATGAAATGTTGGAAAACCTATGCCGCAACTGCACAATCTGCGCAGAAATGGCCGAGGCGCCAGTACACCACGCCCCGCAGTCGTGGAACTGGCCGTCTCGTCCATGGACTAGGTTACACGTGGATTTTTTAGGGCCAATACATGGACATAAGTATTTAATAATGGTCGATGCCACTTCGAAATGGATAGAAGCATGTCCGATCGTTTCGACTACGGCTAAAGCAGTAATAAGTAAAATTAGAGAAATCTGGTCACGATTTGGTATACCTAAACAATTAGTCTCCGATAACGGGCCCCCCTTTAGTAGTGAAGAATTTAATTTATTTTTAGAAAATAACGGAGTGGAACATGTATATTCCGCACCATATCACCCCGTTTCCAATGGTTTAGCGGAGAATGCAGTTAGGCAGTGTAAAAGGGTTATAAAAAAGCTATAATTCAACTCTCAGGCTCAAACCGGCGCGCGAGAAGCAGGTGGCTGACGCGCAGCTCCGGCAGAAAAACGGGGCAGGTGGAACGCACCGCGCTCTCAATATGGGGGACGAGGTTTGGTGCCGGGTGTACCAAGGATTAAAGAGGTGGGTAAGAGGTACGGTGATTGAACGCTTGAGTACTACAGATTATCAAATAAGATTATTAGATGGCACAGAGATACATAGACATATAGATCAATTAAAGTTAAAATGTAAGGCACATCAATCGCAACAGACTGATGACGTAATAGTCAGCACAAAAGTATCGCCCAAAAACTATGACCGGCCTTTAGGCAATGTACTGGTTTTTCCTACAGAACCAGTTGTGGAAACACCCACCGAGGTGTGCGTAGGTGGAGGTGTGGGAGGTTCGGGATTCAGTAGGGACAAAGCGCATTCGGAACCAGGGGTAATAATTCCGGAGCTAGCAAAGGGGTCTGTGGATGAACTTAACAGTGTGGCCTCGACCGCTGGTGAAACCCGTCCCGTTAGAAATAGGAGACCTCCCCAAAGATATGGTCAGCCCTAATTTAAGGTTTAGATTAAGTACTTGTACAAATAATTGATTACGAACTAGTCTTATGTTCAGTTGTAATTAGATTAAGTATTAGTTATAAGTTTAGTTTATTAGTTTGTAGATAGATTATAAGTACCAATGTTTGTCTAGTAAATAAGTTCAATTGTAATGTAAGTTAGATAATAAGGGTGGAGGTGTAATGTAGGGTATTCATAAGTTGTAAAGTATAAATACCGCACGCCTACCGCGGTTAGTTTCAGTCATTAAATGTATATAGAAGAGCTACCAACAAGTTTTATTTCCCGACATTACAATAACAAGTGAGTTGACTGGCGGCCTCAGAGTCTTATTATTGTCAGCAAGGAAAGTGCGACGAGTAGGAGATACTTTGTTCGGGTCGTTAAGGATTTTTTCAGCCATGTTCTTCCCAATACTACTGAAGAAAGAGCAAACATTGTTAAGCGAAGATGCAGGGCTGTCACATGTCTTGAGCAGTTCATTAGGACTAGAACATATTTTGCCAGTATTGGTTATTTCTTTTATGGTTTTCCACAGTGCTTTAGGATTATTCTTTGATTTCTCAATCTCACTCTTCTCGTAAGTCCTCTTCAATTTACGTAGCAGCATATTGCAGAAATTACGATATCTCGTGTACGATACCTGCAGTATAAGATTGTCAGGAGACTTTTTTGTTTTTGCATGGAGTTTATCTCGGTGCTTGATGCATTTTAGAAGTCCTGGAGTTATCCATGGTTTCAAAGTCCTTTGTTTTCTTGGTAAGCTAATTTCTTTTGAGTGTTTAGTTATTGCTGAGATTATCTTTGTGATAAGTGTTTCCATAGCAGTATTGGCGTCCTTGATTTTATATATGTAGGAGAAGTTTGTGTTTTCTAACTCTTCCTTAAGGGCTTCTTGGTTTGTTCGGGAGATAGTGAAGCTTTTGTTTCGTGTCGGTTTTGTATTCGAAATTGAAACAGTACAAACTACAAGTACTATTTGAGCCCGGCTGACAAAGCAATATTCAAACTTATTAAGTTATTTTCAACAATATTCAAAACTTCCAATTAAACCAGTGGATCTTATAAGACCACGCTTCTGCTACCAAACATGTTCAGTCCTACAATAGGCCAGCCAACGGTAACTGGACGGTCTGAACTTGTCCACGGTTCGTGGAGCCCTACCGTTGCTTTCACAAACAATAAACAAAACTACAGGCTCTTCGGCCTACAACCATATATACAAATAACAGTTCTAACCACTTACCTTCTGCACTGGGTACACCAACTTCGACCTTCCTAGGCCACGCCCAAGTGTGGTATGTATGTAAATATGAGGTGAGTAATTGAAAGTGTGATGTAAGTCAAGTGTTCTGAATGGTCACAAGGCGTCAGTCTCCAGATGGCGCGGTTCAGATCAGCATCACAGCCCAAACTCACACCGGATTGAAGCTATTTATCACTACTTATTTCCAACAAATGCGCGTGCCACACGGTGGCATCAACCCGGCGATAAATCCAAAAATATCCCAGAGTTTTCGTCAAATGGGGATTACAACTTCAAACAATAGTTAATCGCGACCCAATTATCGGTTGCAAACGGCGATTCCAAACGATATTTTACCAATTACAATTAAATCAACAGGTCCGACGCGGACATTTTTCAACAAGGAAGCAAAGTCTATCTGTCAAGTCAAAGTTATGTCAAGTGTCAACATCAAAAAGACAATAGAATGTTGCCACACCAAAAAGATCGTTCAAAAATACATTTGGGACGCAACAATTGTTTTCATTGTAACATTTTTACCTGATTGTCAAATTAAACCACGTTTTTACAGTTGCATATTTAAGACTCATTCTATAATTTGGTATGATTCACATCACTATACATCATCTGATAAAAAAATTTATTGACAGGTCATTGCATGTATGGAGCGTGGTCATTGTTCTTTAGCCTATGTCACTTTCCAGCCTATCAAAACTAACCAAATACATATTACTGCGATCAGATTCTCCGTTTTGAAGTAAAAGAAGGACAAACAAACAAACACACTTTCGCGTTTATAATACTTCTAATATGGAAGTATGAATTTAAAAACTAAGCAAGTAAATTGGAGATTGTAAGTTAGTACATTATTATCACAATATTTATGTTTATTGTCAAACTCGACAAATCGTAACTGTCGTAGAAAATACGCACTCGAAGAAGTAGGGTATGTATAGACGTACCATACTTCTTCGAGTCCGAACCACTCAAGGTAAAAATATTTTTTAGCAAAAAATAGAACCGACTTCCATATCAAAACACTACAAAGTCAAAAATAACTTTAATTTCGGAAGTCGGTGTTATTGGTTTTACATTTTCTTTTTTTTTTCACATCGCCTTCCGAAGTTAAAGTTATTTTTGACTTTGTAGTGTTTTGATATGGAAGTCGGTTCTATTTTTTGCTAAAAATTTATTTTCACGCTTTTTAGTGGGTCGGTTTGCAATTTATCTAGTTACAAAAGCCATAATGTAAACAACTTATCACCTTTTACAAAATATTGCTTTTCCCGATGCATAGCCGTTATTTTTTGAGGAGTTCCCTGGTACTTGACCATCAGCTCTACATCACCATATGTATTATGATACGTACGTATACGTATTATGTGATGATGAGTATAAAATGTTTAACATCCGTACTCAAGTAATCGAATCGCAATCCACGAAATACTTATAATTGAGGAGTTTCAGTGGCCATCTGTGGTCTTCATCATCAGTTCAACTTCCCCAAATGGTACTTTTCGGAAGCAACTGCTCAAGGTACTATAAGAAATACACAAAACGCTATAGGTGTGCCTATAATATTTGAAGAGTTCCCTCGATTTCTCCAGGATCCCATCATCAGATCCTGATTTCGTAACAACGGGACCAACTAGAAAATATAGCCATTCAAACGCAAAAAGAATTTTTCAAATCTGTCTAGCCGTCTCCGAGTTATGAGGTAACATACATAAAAAAAAGAAGTTCAAGACGAATTGAGAACCTCCTTTTTTTTAAGTCGGTTAAAAAGCTGTAATTTATGAAGCAGTGCAATTTTATAATACAGTATGTTAACTAACAGAGGGCGTTCCCGTTAACCCGCAATAGTATAACATCCATACATGCTAAAAAAATATTACCATTCGAAAACAAAATGTTTTTACTTTTTCTAATATTAAAATATTACTATACGTTTTATTATACGTCAAAGAAACCCTGTACACGCGTGCTAGAAGGACGGCAACGTCGCAATTTATTAATGAATGACGGGCCGCGTGTGCGGCTATCTAATTTATGTGCTTATACTATTGCGGGTTAACGGGAACGCCCTCTGTTAGTTAACATACTGTATCCTGCTCTTGACTTCGTTCGCGTAGATACATTATTTTTCCTCTTAAATCCCAATCCCGAGAGAATTCCTGGATAAAAATAAACTACGTGTTATTACAGGATTTCAATATACCCAATGTCATTCAGATCCGTTCAGTAGTTTTTAAACTTTTGCATATATGTATTCTTATAATATTAGTACTTAAGAAAACTTTCCAAAAGATTTTTTTTATAGATGTGAGGCTTGCGTTTGACCACAGAACAGATAAAAGAGGTTTTATCTGTTCTGTGCGTTTGACCACCATCTCACCTGATGTTAAGCGATGATGTGGTCGAAGATGAAGCACGCTTGCCTAGAAGTAACCTATTCACTCTTGCCTTCAAGACTAAAGAAAAAGAATGCGAGTACATACATTCAATGTTTTTAACGCACATACTGGGAATAAGATTTATAAGTACTGTAAATAATTTAAAGTGCAATTTTAGTTAAATTTTTACATTTTGATTAATGATTGTTTTGTTTGTTACATTGCATAATTACCCTTAATGTCACAGTCCACTATAGTGACGCTAGTTAGTATAAGTGTACTACAGTGATATAAAAGAGCGGTGCCTTCTAATACCAGGGACCGAAAGGTTAACCCGTATGAGGGTTTTAACCGGGTTAATTTTTAGGATTAGGTTTAAAAACCCTCAATAAAGGTTAACCCGTATTATAGGGTTAATCAGCCTATAAGAACCGGTTTTGATATAAGGTGCATTTTAGCACATAAAACATCTGCAAGAAAGTGACAGAGATAACTACCACGCGGTGTTTGATCGTGTACCGACATGACTCTCGTAGTAACCGGGCAGAATGCATTGAACTTTGAGCCCTATTAATGTTGCACAATACTGTTTTTAATATTGACTAATGTTCGACGCTAAAATATTAAAAATAATATTTCGATTCTAGCGCATTTCACCGACCGACACGGTTGAATTGTGAGTGTGTTTGTACTTGTACATATCGTCGTTTGTCGTAGGTACTTAGTAGAACTTTGTTATTTTTAATCGACTTCAAAAAAGGAGGTTCTCAATTCGTCTTGAACAATTTTTTTTTTATGTATGTTAAGTACCTCATAACTCGGAGACGGCTGGACCGATTTGAAAAATTCTTTTTGTGTTTAAATGGGTATACTTTCTAGTTGGTCCCATTGTTACAAAATCAGCATCTGATGATGGAATCCTGGAGAAATCGAGGGAAATCTTCAAATATTATAGGCACACCTATAGCGTTTTGGGTATTTCTTATAGTACCTTGAGCAACTGCTTCCTGAAAGTACCATTTGGGGAAGTTGAACTGATGATGAAGACCACAGATGGCCACTGAAACTCCTCAATAATAAGTATTTCGTGGATTGCGATTCGATTACATGAGTACGGATGTTAAACACTTTATGCTCGTCACAATACATGGTGATGTAGAGCTGATGGTCAAGTACCAGAAGAACTCCTCAAAAATTAACGGCTATGCATCGGGAAAAGCAATATTTTGTAAAAGGTGATAAGTTGTTGATATTATGGCTTTTGTAACTAGATAAATTACAAATCGACCCACTAAAAAGCGTGAAAAAAAAAAATTAGCAAAGAAATTTTTAGCAAAAATTAGAATGTCGGTGTTATTGGTTTTAAATTTTTTTGTTTTCACTGCGCCTTCCGAAATTAAAGTTATCTTTGGCTTTGTAGTGTTTTGATATGGAAGTCGGTTCTAATTTTTGCTAAAAATTTCTTTGATCTCATAATTAGCACATACATAAGTAGCGTTATTACCAACCTGTTTTGAAGTCAAAACTTCTTTAGCATCGTTGTGATTTGAAAGTTTATGAAACAAAAAAGTGACAGTAAAAAGAGACAGACACATAAATTCATAAGAAAAAAAAGCCAACATTGAAGGTTTTACTTCTACCACGTATGAATTGCCCTCATGTTTTTTTTTAGTTTTATACCTACGTGAACTTATAGTGATCTGATTAAGTATGCCTAAAACCAGGCGTCCGTCACTCGCTCAAGGCCACGCGTTATATGCCTACCGCTTCGCGTATCGCCGTCGGTACATCCGACAGTGGGCTGCCGCACGCCTGCCTGAACCTTTTTAAATAATTTTGACAACGTCATAATGGATCAACCTAAAAACAATTTTTTTTCCTCCGCTTTGCTACTGTTTCCATTTTGACTACTTATTTATTACAATTATTTACGTGGCTTCGGATATTTTAGACATTAAAATTTAATAATCGGGAAATCAGGGAAGGAAAAATGCATCTATCATTTTATTAAACTGAAACATATTTGATCAACAAATAAAAAAAATTGTTTTTCTACAACGTTCGTTTTTTTACCAATATCATCATAGGTACAACCATAGAAATATAATATTATATTTATGGGTACAACCCTAACACATTCGTGGGTCGCGCGGCGGTTAAAACAATCCCAACTCTCTGTGTACGGAATTATGGTACATTTCTTCTCGCTGCAAACAGCTGGTATTATTATTATTAGGTACCCGCGCTCGCATTGAGCTGCATTGCGCCAAGATATCATCTCCGTGAGCGGTGTCTATGAGTGCGTTGCTAGAGCGCGCTTTTTATGTAGATTGACTTCTGTACCTATCTATTTTGTGGCTGCACAGTGGGACGGCACCGCGTGCCTATCAATTATTGGCCGTTAGCTTAGATGTAGCGCTCGGCGGCTATGTTGCTTACTGGTTTTGCATTACAAGATAAGGACCAAGCTAATACAATCAATGTACAAAATATAAAATCCCACCAAAACATCTTGTAAAAAATTAGCCAAGCCTCGCCTAAGCTGCTTGTTTCTCTATAAAAAGTAATGAAATCTCTAAGCAAAGCGAAGCCAAGTCTAAGGATCTTTACTGCGATTTCCTTATTAATATAGTTAGATTTTATGTAACCGGCCGTTGAACATACTCTATGCACTTTTTTTACTAGTTAATACATCGAAGTCAACGGACAAATCACCGTGCATTTATGGGCATAAATGTACAATATATTAAAAACGGCATTATAATCATACGCACTTTAGCGACAGAGGAAGTCTACAGGAGTCAAGCAAATTCAGCGTATATTCACCAAACTTTACTGCGTTAACAGAAAATCCTGATGACATAGTTCGCAGAATTTTGTATAATCTCTTGATCAACTCTTTATCGATACCCGTGATTTCTGCAGAACATTGATAGGTTTGGAAGAATCTTCTTGCCGTATTTCCATCATTGCTGTTTCCAGAATCTTGACGAGGTTTATCAATGTGTAAACCAAGCAATTTCCGGAAGCGAGTTTGAACGTGCTTCTTTTTCTCTTCTTTAATCTTTTATTCTCTGGAGTCGATTCAGCCCACTTTTCAAATCCTAGGTTATAAGAAATATGCAGAATCATTTCCATACATCTTATCCAAGCATGTAAGGTAGACAGCCCGTATTTAAACGTATCTTCATTCTCAATTCTTGCAGTTACTTTTGTTATATTGTGCATCTGTCTAGGAGTTACTCCACAAACAGTACATGAAGCACTCGATGGAGTCTGCGTTAACACTTGAGCAACTTTCCCGTCTATCATTGTCATAAACAGCTCATGTCTTACTCATGTTACCTTCTTTTGCTGCAGGCGTTCGCGTTTGACTTAATCCATTAATTTTTGCTTCAAGTTCACTTACAACAGCTGTAGTTTTTTTCAGGAGTTTCTTTTGCAAATTCCAGAGAAATGGGTCTGCAATATCTAACTGAAGAACATGTTGGATTTTGCGATATAACTACTTTACTTTATTCATCCACTAGTCTCAATGGCACAAATGAAACTATAAACATTATTATTATTAATATTAATATTAGCATCCGATATTTGTTCATTTTCTTCCGGTAAAACTTGTTTATACTCACTTTGTCCCGAGGATCCATCGCAACCCCATTTGCTATACAGTTTGAGACGGGTGAACTTTTTCGAAACCGAGTCTATTTTTAAAATACAACAGGCAGTATGATCTAAGAGTTCTTGAAGGTTCACTTTAGCACTTACATTCGTTACGGATATGCTTCACGCAAGAGGATAGCAATCCTTCTTTGCTTCAGCCAAAATTTGGTAAGATGGAAATACCGAAAATAAGTTTTTCTCAACAAGTCTCAGCCTCAGGTAGGAATATTGAGCTTTGGATAGATCGGTTTCAATATATATACATAATGCTTCTTCTTTGGTATGGGAAGGTACACCATCTGGACTTCGTAAAATGTTTCGTAAAATGACTTTTTCTCCTCCTTTTCTTTATTTCTCGTAAAACTCACAATCGAAGCTTCATCATTTTCACCCATAGATCGTAAACCTTGAACATAAGCGTAATGCACATGCCCCATTCCATACTCCTGGAGTAATTCCAAGTTTTTACGTTTTTTTCGTACTCTCCGAACACGTCAGGATTTTCTTTTTTTTCACGTAAGTACTCTAAACTCACCATTTAACCAATTTGTGTTTTGGCTCTCGAAACAATCTTGTTTTCTTTGAGCTTTCACCTATTTTTGGTTACAAATCGTAATCAAATTTCTTTGAATACTTTGCATAACCGTGCTCACATCTGTTGTTGATAAATGGAAATTGTCCAACAAATATTTTTCAATATCTGAAGTACTTTTCCCGCTTATTATCTGAGCACATATATCGCGTCGAAAACACACAAATTCACTCATTTTAAACATTTTTCAGCAAATTCACAGTTACCAAAGGAAGGTATTCGGACACTTTGATGAACACGCTGCAAACCCGAGTATTTATTGGACCCTAGTTTCAGTAACTTGTGCAAAACCAATAAGAAAATTGATAAAAACAGTTTTCACACTAATACTTATTATAATTACAACAACAGATAAGAACTATGCAACATGATTTTTATCATACGTGTGGTTAAAATGGACACCGCAAAAAAAATACCGTGTGAAAATATATTTAGGTCCACATTTTTGCTTCTAGTTCGAAATGGCGCAGCAATGACGCAGGTTTTTTTTGTATTACTGAATAGGTAAGGTATCTAAACATGTCATTAACTTGACATCGGGAGCCATCGGTAACAAGGAAACCTCAACTTGAAAATTAAATAGACGTAAAATTTCCTTATGACAATTAAAAATTATATAAAAAAATTCGAAAATATATTTTTCATCACAAAATAACGTAGTTATGAACTAGAAATCTTGAGCAATCTAAAAATGTATAATACTTATACATTCCCTCGAAGAACATAGAAAATATCTTAAGTTTAACTTCCATAACGAGTAGTCTAGTTAATATCAAATTATCAAAGTACTATAAAGTTTGGGTGTAATTTTATGTACCTAAAAACTTTTTGTATTTTTTTTTTACTATTATATCGGATAGCTTTATCATCTTAGAATGTAAAACAATCAACAGTTTCAGTAACACGACTTTTGTCCCAACAAATTTTGAGATGGAAAATACCGGTTGGTCCCATAGTGCGTCGCGCCGTGCGCGTCTAGTGGCATGCTGCGTGACCTGTGTTGCACGCCGTATCATTGCGTATATATGCTACTAAGTTTCCAACTTGTTACTTGTTTTTAAATATTTTTGGGGCAAAAACAAAAAAGGTTTATAAAATATTAGATTCGATTTAGATACTTATTCCGAACGAACTATATTCACATTTCGCATATACTAAACATAATGTTGTAAAGTTACGGGTAAAACATTCCAACCTCGGAACACCTTTCGGGTGTGAAATATACAGAACAAAGTAAACCAATAAATATAGTTTTTTTTTTTTATTATTACGAATGAGCCCGCTCTTGACCTCGATCACACCTGATGGTAAGTGTAAGATGAGGTCTACGATGAACGAGCGAGCCCAGAAAATGACTATTCACTCTTGCTTTAAAGGCTGACGGGTTATATGTGGCAGGGAACACAGAAGCCGGCAGAGAGTTCCAAACCTTGGCTGTGCGCACAATGAATGTTGAAGAAAAGCGCTTAGTACGACAAGACGGTATATCGACCAAGTGTGGATGGTATCCTGCGGTACGTCTGGTAGACCGGTAGTAAAACGGGGATGAAGGGATCAGGTCGTGGAGCTCCTGCGCACACTCTCCGAAGTACAGTCTGTAGAAGATAGACAGGCAAGCAACGTTTCGCCGGTGAGCCAGGCTGTGAAGCTTACCCGCCAGAACCTCGTCACCTATGAGCCTTTTGGCTCTGCGTTCGATCGAGTCAAGTGCAGCTAGCTGGTATTTGGCTGAGCCATCCCACAAGTGACTGCAATACTCCATACAGGAACGGACCTGTGTTTTATATAAATTTAAAAGCTGTCCAGGTGTGAAGTATCGCCTCACTTTCTGTAGGATGCCCAGCTTTTTGGCTGCAGTCTGAGCTTTAGACTCAATGGTTGAGCCGAAGTTGAGGTCAGACGTCAACTCCATGCCCAAGAGCTCCAGGCGGTCGGTAATAGGTACAGATGCACCTCTGAAAGTAGGAGACCATTCAAATTGGCTCCTTTTAGCGGAGAAAAGACAAGCCTGTGTTTTTAAAGCGTTGAATTTGACCAGATTGTCATCGCCCCATTGGGAAACGAGATTTAAGGTCAAATTCGTTCGCTCTACCATGGCCTTTCTAAGAGCGGCTATTTCGTCCCTACCAGCTCTAGCACTGGACAAGTATCTCTCTGAGACTGTGCTGTCATCCGCGTACCCAATAGCTCCCAACTGGAGCAGGTCGTTGATATGAAGCAAAAATAGAGTCGCAGAGAGAACAGACCCCTGAGGAACACCGGCATTAATAGCCATTAGATCCGATGAGCAGCCATCGATGACCACTCGGATCGACCGTTCACTCAAAAAGTCACAAATCCAGTTGCATAAGCTAGCAGGGACGCCGTATCTAGGAAGCTTGCTCAGCAGACTAACGTGCCAGACCCTGTCAAAGGCCTTTGAGATGTCGAGGGACACGGCAAGGGCACGCGGCAAATAAATAAAAAAAGATACCTCACCTGTTCTACCGTCTAACTATCTACTTACTAAAAAAAGACACCTACCTACTTACCTGCCTACATTTCTCAATTTGCTTTTGTCATTGAATTTTTAATGTTCACCATACACTTACCTACCAAACATTTTCATTCCACTGTGCGTGGTTACGCACATAATTTTGAATAAGTGCAAAATTCAACAAAAGAGCGACAAATAAACCCGAGCAACAAACAGCCGCGTGTGACGTAAGATACCGCGACGCAGCCGAGATTGTGCAACTTACAGGTTCTGTCTCTTTCATTCAGATTAATCAGCAATATTTTATAGATTAACCTTAATAGTATACAGGTTAACCCGTATAAAGGTTAATCAAATAAATGGGTTAAACGTCTAACCGGTTAACCTTTTAATCCGATTAATGGGTCCTTGTCTAATACAGGCATTGTTTGCTTAACTGGAGGCTCTTAACACGTTCAAAGTTCAAATGTGATGTAATTTTTATTTGTCACAATAAACTATTTTGTATTTTTTAAGATCGAACTAGTTTTTATAAAAAATATATTCTCCAAAAGATCTCCACATGATCAATTTAATCACTAAAAATATTTACGACGTATACAATTTTAAAACTCAGTCTAGTTTTAAGATTTTATACTTCGTTGGTCGAGTGGTCGCATGCGCGACTGTTGAGCAGAAAGTCGCAAAAAGTGCTATTAGGTTTTTCTATAAGAAAACTTTTCAATAAGAAAATTCTCAGTATTAGCCTGGAGTTTGGAACCGTCTGGGCAGTCGAGTACGGGTCGGCCGTACGGGTGGTCAGATGTCAGAAAATCTGACTCTGGTCTAACCAAGGGCTATCGTATTGCCCACCTACTGGGTTGTAGAGGTCAGATAGGTAGTATAGTAGGATTTTTTATCATGACAATAATAATATACATAAATTCTGTAATAAAGTCTTTCATTATATAATTACTTTTCTTCATTTATATTGGAACAATATATATTATATACAGAGTTGATACGACAGAGGGGCATTAAATTACACCACGTATACTATACGCATTTAGTGTTAATTTGATACAGTTAAAATATAAAGAGCCAATATTTTTTTTCAAACAATCTAAATAGCTTACAAATCAGAGTAAAACGCAACCACCCTTTGTAAATAAATGTGACTGACCTTAAATACCTAGGCAACAAAGTGACAACGTAGCGCGGCGTGTGTTATCTCTTGTCTTGGTCAGATTTATCGCTTTAAGGTGCATCTCATCAAAATCATTTGCGACTAAACTACTTCTCCTATTTAATTGATTTTTGGTACAAAGCTTGAAAATTGTACCTAGTATACGCAGTTTAAAGGAAAGCCCCTCGGTCGTATCAACTCTGTATATATTTTTTTTAATAAAAAGTGTGTAACACCGCAGCACATATGCGAAATATTACTGAAAAGTCATATTTAATTATGAATTATCTGCAAGTTGGGGTGCTTCTCTACAAATAATATACTCGAGACAATCACTTCTTAATACAGAATCCGTGCTCTTGAAGTACCTACGTTTAGGCGTTGGTTATGCATCTAATCGTCGTCAGATTAATAATAATTTAAAAAAGTTAAAACATAGTTGACAATATTATGAGTTAAGAATGCCTTTGATCACGGCAATAGTGAAACGGGTGGGATTTGATCACGCGACCTCTAGATCACAAGTCCTTAGCTATTAGGATATTACCGCTTTAAATTAATTTTCTGAAGTTGGGATATTTAACGTCGCCATGTGGCAGGCAGCATTATTTACAGGAAAAAAAATCCTCATGGATTTTCTCCGCCCCTGGGGCGGGCGAAGAAGTTTGTCAGACTCTAACTAACTAAAACCACCCTGTATTCCCTCAGACATTTGCGCCGAAGGCTGCGACATCACTTAAATACTCTTCAACGCGTCTGCGAAAACCCTAACCTAATTACTAATACCATTGTAGCACGAACTACGTAATACCTACTATTAACAATCCACTCACGTCACAATTTAATATCATTCCACTAAACTAATTGCTAGTAACAACAACTATGAACAACTGTGGACGTGTTGCCTGACGGGTAGTTTCAACTCGTTCTACTAATTACCCTAAATTGGTACAGTACACTTAGTACTGGTGACAGGGGATGTTTTTAGTTTATTGAAGTGGTTAGTTGACTAGAATTCAATATAGGCACTGGTAAGTGAAGCAGTTACTAGGGAGGGCCGTCTGAAGGATTGTGTTAGAAATTTCTATCATGGAAATTATTTATGAAGCTCGACTTAAGTGACTTTAAAACGCCACCCGGTTAGCTACTACGATGTTGGGGTTTTAGAACATAAGTTAAGAGCGCGCCTAAAGCCAGCAAAATTTTAGAATTCACCCGCACTGTCCTACCCGCTCCTCACATCGAATACGATCGCGCGTGTACCTACGCGCTCGCTCGACGCGTATCTTCTGTAGTAAGTATACGTATAATATTCAGATGAAACAACTGTATTCAAAGTATGACTGCGTTATACAATATTACGAAATGTTATTATGTGTACGCGAATAATACGTAAATAGTAAGTTAGTAGGAGGTGACTATACCACTGATACTGAACACGAATCAATATAAAATCAATAGCAAAAGGTAATATTATATTATGTATAATATAATATTATTTTGGCGCGTGATTTTGGTGTGGCGTAAATAATGGATAACTCTGAAACTGTCGATTGGCCAGATAATATCTATCATTTACCCCACTTATATCGTCATATGCCCATGGATGACCAAATTATTGATATTTTTAATATTTTAAATAAAAATCGTACTTACTCTTACAAAATTAGGTACCATTTCTAAAATTGGTGATATTTTTTTCATTTTGTTTTTTTTTTATATCAGTCCTGAATATTTGTATTATCAGATCAGTATCCAGATTTTTTATTACATTCTAAATCAATATTGCAAAAAAATAGTTATTCTTAAATTTTAACATTTTTTTCTACGGAATTACGCAATTTTGGGCCCCTGTATCTATAGTTGCAAAACTTCTGAAAAATTCGGAATAATTCCGGAATACTTCTGGGAAAGTTTCTTTAAATCAGAATTATTCAAAATGAATTTAAATAAAGCCCTCTGTGCGCCGGCCGCTGCCGCCGCACTGCGATGGCGGTGCGGGGTGCGGTAAGAGGGGAGATGCTCCCCGGAGAAGTTTTCCCCCGCGAGAAAGATTCGTACCCCGCAATCGAATGTTTCCGAATATTTCGCCCGAATAATTCAATCGAAATTAACGTGTTTGTTTGTTGTGTGGTGGGTGGGTTAATTATTGTTCAGTGCGAGACTACGTACGATACAAGAGTAAAATATAAATGTTTATCTATACTAATATTATAAAGCGGAAAAGTTTATTTGTTTGTTTGCTTGAACGCGCTAATCTTCGAAAGTACTGGGTGGATTTGGATGAAATTTGGTATGGAAATAGCTTGAAGCTTGAGGAAGGTTATAGGCTACTTTTTACGTGACTGCAAAAAAGGAGAGTTATGTTTTTACCGTGATAGAATCCACGGGAGCGAAGCCCCGCGTGAGTACTAGTTTTATTATAAATGGGATTGATTAAGTATATGTTGATATTTTTATAGGTAGATATGTTAGCCTGCGATTAACAGGATTTTTATTCTTTTGTTTCTAGGTAGGTACTCTACTTATTTCGAAATTGAATGCTATTTTTATAAATGTCAGTAGTTGAATAAAAAACCAGGCCTAGCATATTTTATTTGTTTTTTGAAAAAGGGTTACCTATGTTTTTGGTTAGTTTGTATGTAGCTCTGTACGCATCGCGAGTATTCGCGAGTCGCATAGGTAGGTATTAATCATTACCTACCTACTTAACGCGTTTAATAGCCCAGCCAATAAAAACAATTAAAGGCAAACCTTGCAAGCAAACACGTTTTGATGCGGTTTTCAGAAAAGTATTTGTTATACTTAGGTAAGAGCAGGTTTTGGTATATTAACCGACTTCAAAGGTCGATTTTCCTGGTTTCTTTTGGCAGTTGAAATATTCCCAAAGTTTCGGAATATTTCGGAATACTTCCGAAGTATACGACGGGAATGATTCGGAATTATTCCCGCCAGACTATATCGAAAAAAAATGTACTACACTGCGGTGGCTCATTATTTTAGACTAGCTTTTGCCCGCGACTTCGTCCGCGTGGAATAGTTACTTTGGGCTAACGTTAAATTTAAGCCCGATTTTGAAGCATTCTTCATTGGTGCTCCGCTCCTATTGGCCTTAGCGTAATGATATATATAGCCTATAGCCTTTCTCTATAAATTGAGTATTTAATTAAAAATATTTTTTTCAATTCGAACCAGTAGTTCCTGAGATTATCGCGTTCAAACAAACAAACAAACTCTTCAGCCTTATATATTAGCATAGATAGCTGTTGCCCGCGACTACGTCCACGTTTCCGTCGTTTTTCGTAAAAAAAGTAGCCTATGTCCTTCCTCACGGTTCTGTGATTTAGATGTAACACACAGATTAACTTTCGTAATTTAGTAGGGAAATATAATATGTCAATCTATAATACTGTTGAAAAATATATTTCATGTACAGAATTGACCTCTCTACAGATTTATTATAAGTATAGATAATTACCTATTTAATGCAAATTCTAAAATGGTATAATAATAACCAGTATCTTGATAAAGTACAAAGTTATTGCTGTTCGAATCTTAAAGGAGAATTTTTATACAAATTTGATTTCAAAATTAAATTACTTTAACACTGCTGTAACTAATTTTAGACTCAAAGAGAATGAGAATTTCCTTAAAATTTGATCACTATGGGTTTGTTGACACCATAAAAGACATTAGTAATTAAACAAATTTATTGAAAAAGAAAATATACAAGATGTTCGAAGTGGGCTCCTTCAGCTGCTATACACGCTCTACACCTTCTTATGAAGGACCGTCTCAATCGGCGCGCAAATCCTGCCGACGATATTTCGTCAGCAGCCGAACGTATGCGTTGTCGCAGCTGTTCAACTGAAGTGATTTCTTCTTTATAAACTACCTCCTTTAAACAGCCCCAGTAAAAAAGTCCAATGGGTTTAAATCTGGCGAGCGAGGTGGCCACATTCTGAAAATAAAATATTATTTCAAAACAAATTCCTTGTTATACAATCACGTCCACAATAAATTGATCTACAAAAATAGGGTTTAAATACCTAATGGGCATACTTAAATAGGTTCGTAATCGATATAAATATATTTCATCGAACAAACACGGATACCAACTAAAAGCTTGTGTTTATTTTGCATATACTATTCTGCCCGCGTTACCTACGACTACGAGTGACCATAGAAATATTAAATAAGAAGTGGTATAGGTAGATAATTTTTTTTTTATATAGGATACTCGCAAGATCATTATTGTTGTCCATCCGTGTATCTAGATTTTTAGAAGATCTCATAACTACCTACATTATGGGAAAATGATCATAAAATTGTATCGTGAAGAATAACATAACAAAATAGCAAAAGTAAATAGCTACCTATTATGAATGTAATTTATTACCTATTATCCTAATAATCTAATAAAGTACCTACCACGAATTTTTGATATCGTCGTGTCTGGGTGTTGTTTATCTATATATGTATGTATTTAAAAATATATTTGTCTATGTATATCAGCTGTCTGACACCCATAGTACAGGGTCTTCCTAGTTTGGGGTCAGACAGCCGTGTGTGAAATGTCCCCACATATTATTATGTCTAGTTACCTACTCGGCCCACGAAAGTGCGTAGGTAAACGAATTTAGATCTTGTGTCTCTCAAAATAAAATCTAAAATCACCTGCATAAACTTTCTCGAAAGTATAAAATGTATTTTTATTTTTTCAGTATATAACAAACAAGTAACTCATAAACTTACCTTCGACAATTAGCCATCCTGTCAATTTGTAACTTTTTTAGTTCTCTTTCAATGTTTTTTTTTTTCCCATTTCACTATTTAGTTCGAACAACAACAACAATTACGATTGAAATGATTATAACTCGGCGCAGCTAAAACACTTGAGCGTAGTCCTCTCGTCTCAACAGAGCGGTAGCGACTGATGTGTGAAACAGAAATATGCTTGAAGCTCCCGCAACGAGCGACGGAAGATGACTTCTTGCGCGGAATAAAAACGTAGTATGCGCCAAAAGTGTTTTATCGTAATAAATCCAAAACTAAAAGGAATTACATAAAATGCCTAAGCAAAGCCTTTACTCTTGTTTAAATATAATTATTTATCAAATTTTTGTCGCGATAGGCATTACCATATCGAGTACAAAACGGAAAAACATGAGAATTAGAGGTTATTTCGTGATTTTTTTCTACCAAGGAAATGTTATTATTTTATGTTTTTGATCAGAGAGAGCCCTTGAAAATATGATGTAGTTATTCATATATTTTTATTTTAAGATTTGGTCTGGAATTTTTCATGTAAAATCAAATAGAAAATTGGTAATTTTGCTTTATACGCGCTCTTAAAGTATAATATAATATAACGCATGGACAGTTCGAAATTAGTGGTTTCCTATAGAGAATAACTGGCAAGAACATCCACAGATATACAGGAGAGTATTTATTTTAGTTAAATCATTTTTTCATTTAAGTCAGTTTTGATGCTACGTCATTTTAATTTATTCAGATTTGAAGCCATTAATTGCATCAGTCTGCTTGTAAAGTGATTGATTTGAAACTACTTTCTTTTCGAGGGGAAAATTATCATAATGACTCCTCTATTATCTAAAAACCTAACCTGTTTTTTCAGTTACCCTTGCGTTTCAAGACCTCAGGATCTCATTAAATTCCCGCAAAGATTTTAAATTTCTGAGATGTGTTTTAAGGAAGAACATTTTTTAAGCACCTACTTATTGTTTTGTTACTATCAAATGCAAAACCGAAAAAAAAAACAAATATTCCAAAATTGTGCCGAATTGTTGCATCAAAATTCATAAGAACATTTGTATACATGATGTCGACATCGAAAAAAGTTGAATAGCACAGCAAAAAGAATATTATTGACCCAAATATACTTTTTTCTGGTGGGAAATCAGTTTTTTTATTTATAATAGGCTCGCGTTTGACCACCATCTCACCTGATGGTAAGTGATGATGTGGTCGAAGATGTAGCACGCTCGCCTAGAAGTAGCCTATACACTCTTGACTTAAAGACTCCCAGGTTATAGCGATCAGAAAACATTCAGACTCCGGCAGGGAATTTCATTCCTTAGCCGTACGCACAATGAAAGTATTCCCAAAACGTTTTGTGTGTATGGGTATGCGTATCATCTTATAACTCCTCCTGCTCTGGGTGGATTGGAAGGGAGTGTCAGACTTTTACTGACTGAAAACCCACCCTGTTCGTTCTACTGACCTACCGTTCAAGGGTATTTCGTTAGAACATTAAGCAGATAGAGGATCCGATTCCCGCACTTGAATAAGTATTTGTGTGGCCTAAAGATAGTGTTCAGGGTCTAGGTTTTTGTCCAAATGAGTTTAAATGTTTGCAAATGTACCTATCCAAGAAACAGGGGTTTCTAGTACGATAAACGTTTAAACACTACTACAACAAATATCAAAAATTGACCAAGTGCGAGTCGGACTCGCCCATGAAGGTTTCCGTAGTAATTATAATAAATATAACATACTTAATATATTTATTTGAAAGAAAAAAAAACAAAAACCTTACAAATTTCTTAAAACTAGCTTATTTACAATTTTTACATTTTTAATAACTTTGTTTTTCATAGTATTTGTATAAATTACAAAGTTATATTTGCGGTTTTTGAAAATAGACTGTATCTCAAAAACTGCTTACTCGATCTCGTTGAAACTAATTTTGGTTGAAAGTTTACATTAAGATCTACAACATATGGTTTTTTTAGATTTTTCACTTCATTATTATAGAAGTTAGAGGGGGAGGGACACATTTTACCACTTTGGAAGCGTATATCTTTTAAACGATTAACTTTATGAAAAAGTAATTTTAGAAACTATGATGTCATTTTTAAATTCCTGTCTATAGATACCACACACGTATAGGTTTTATGAAAAAAAATATTTTCAGTTTCAGTTCCATGTATGGGGAGCCCCCTTTATTTTAAATATTTTTTAAATTTTCTCTTATAATCGGAAAGCGGTTCATAGAATACATCTACCTACTAAGTTTTACATGTATAGTCCCAATAGTTTTGGAATAAAATGGCTGTGACATACGGACGGACGGACAGACAGACAGACGGACAGACACGTCGAAACTATAAGGATTCCGTTTTTTGCCATTCGGCTACGGAACCCTAAAAAACTAGTCTCAAAGGATACTTTATTCAAGGAACAGTTTTGACCAGCATCGTAATTGTTCTATTATAAAAAAAAATAGTAGGAAGTATATTATTACTTATTGCTATTTATGTATATTTTCCATGGGCCTTAGTAGCCTGAAATAAAGAAAAAAATATTATGTTCACAAAATCTTGAAAATCCCAAAAATTCTCTATCAAGTTCTACTCAATACATTTATTTGCATTCCACAATGTGAACTTAGGTGGTAGGTACATACGAAATAAACATTGTTATAGATCATTGTGGACTCTGTCGGGTACAGCAAATTAGGATAGAGGAAGAGGGCTGTTACAATAATTATCCATACTATCCATACTTCCATATCCATACTAATATTATAAATGCGAAAGTAACTCTGTTTGTCTGTCTGTTACCTTTTCACGCCTTAACCGCAGAACCAATTGTGCTGAAATTTAGCATGGGAATAGTTTAGGACCCTGGGAAGGACATAAGATAGTTTTTATCCCGAAATTCCTACGGGATCGGGATTTAAGCGTGAAACCCCTCCCACGCGAACGAAGTCGCGCGCAGAATCTAGTTATACATATATAGAATGTGTATTACTTTAACTACTACTATATTGGTTTTATACATTTACTAAATCTTGGCAACTGAATAAATTTCTTGATTCATCATAGTTTCGCACCGGGTTGTAACGAACTAACTTGCACAATAACTCATACTTTGACGGCAACAATAAAATTGCAGCAAGAAACTATTTTATTTACTTCAAAAGATATCTGTTTCAGTTTCAGAGTAACACTTGCGCTAGTTTCAAAACTTTCGTCATTATTCGCGCAAGTTTCTTTGAACGCGAACAATGAGTGGACACTGCTAAGTACTTGGTATTAAAACTATATTTGTAAGGATTTCATTTATTCATGTTACGTTTTATGTAGACAACTTTGACAGTCGTTCCGGGTAGTCAGTAGCCAGTAAATCTGAATCTCAACATATTTGGGAAAAGACTTTTTTATGTACAGACGCCAGCACATCAAGCTAAAACAATCTGTCAAATTTCTTTAATACATTTTCAACTTTATCGTTAAAGAAATTAGGTTCAATGTTGATTGGGAAGATTTGACAGTTTCGGGTAGCTTCATGTGCTGGCGTCTGCACAAAGGTTTAGCAGTGATTTTAAAAATGGAATGTTTTTAATTCAAATAAACACAAGCATGTCTCTGCTTTAAAGATAATTCCAAATATTGTAACGCTACTTACATTAGGCTATAAAATAAAACCTCTTTATGTTACCCTACATAATTGAATATTCGAATCAATTATTACCGACTTTTCATAAATAATAATCAAGTACTTTAAACCAATAATTATATGTTTATTGAACAAATTAATTAACGGCAAATGAACTATGATGAAATAATGATGTTTATTTGGCAAATAGGTTATAAATAACACTTTCACACATCTTTTTTTCGTAAATTTAAACTAGATGAGGCCAGATGTTCTCTGAACTGAACTAAACTGGCTAATTAAGTCAATAATGTGGTCTTTTTTTAACCCAAAGGTTGACTGGTAGAGAATGCCTTAAGATAAGATAAGATATATTTTATTTGCATAAAACATGGTATACAAGTTGTTATTATAAATATGAGATCAACATGTCTTGCTTATAACTTATACTTACTTAACTTATTAGGTCCGCCCATGTAACACTAGTGTAAAATAAAGTTTAAATAAATAGTGAGTACTTCAAGACAATGGTTCTTCGTCATCGATTATACCATCATTTACCATAAGTGGTAAATGATTCAAGCGTATCAATAAAAAAATACAATGTAAAGGTAACTGGTTTATTTTATATCTTAAGGGCTAAACAGATTAGACAAAACGAATATATCCTATCCAGCAACTAGATACTTTTTATGTCTATCTGTGGACAGCGTAGTGACCGTTATAGTCAAAAATAGTTAATAAAAGTTATAGTAAATTTTGTTAATCTAGTAGTAAGTTCTTATAATGTAACTGTTTCTTATTCCATCTAATATAAATAAAATATAATAAAGTTAATATGTAATGAGCACCTCAGTAGGTAGTCAAAGAAATGAAACGCTAGTTAGGCAACAATAATTATTTATTCTCACTTCAACAATTACTTTCCAAACTAGGTATTCGGTCCTATCCTCAGTCTTCACAGAGCTTCACTCTTTCAAGAATGCCCGCCAACCGGAATGACAGTAAATGTCGCAGATGAAATAAATAATGTGTAATCGTTATAACAATTGTTAGATATCGATATATTTGCTACACATACTTGCCATCTTATATCATAAGGAGGCCCAAGTTTAAAGTAAGAACATTATATCCCTTGCCTAAACAGGCCCAGTTTATTATTATTTTGTGAGTTGATTTAAAAAAAATAAAACCAAAATTATTTTATTTTATACTAGTACTCACGCGGGGCTTCGCTCCCATGGATTCTATCACGGTAAAAACATAACTCTCCTTTTTTGCAGTCGCGCAAAAAGTAGCCTATAACCTTCCTCAAGCTTCAAGCTACTTCCATACCAAATTGCATCCAAATCCACCCAAGTACTTTCGAAGATTAGCGCGTTCAAGCAAACAAACAAACAAACTTTTCCGCTTTATAATATTAGTATATATAGGCCTACATTGGCGCTCATAAAACGTTAGAAGTTGGTGCACGGTTCGAAATTGGTCGAATCGTTTCCTATGGAGAAGAGCCGGCAAGAAATTACACGACGATTACTCTTTTAAAAAAGTTCTTGGTTTTCACAAATTTTGCATAATAGATACATTTTTTTTTGTTATGAGAGGACAGTTTAGACTAATTGACATAATATAATGTAATATAACTAATCAGAAATTAATCTCAGAGTCTATAGTGTTCACGCATTTACATTAAAAATTAACTTTACAAAACTGCAAATAAACTAAAGCAAATGACATAAAAAAAATATACAAGTAAAATAAAATTAAAATAACAACAACACAAAAAAGTGGGGTGGTTAATAGACCTTTATTCAATAACGCAGTCACAATAAGCCAGGGAAGCCGCCACATGTGCAGAAGGAATCATTGCCAAGCAGTCTTATCTTCAACGTAGCTTATAATGTGCTTTTTTCAAAAGAACACGTTTAATATGGGTTTTAAATTTTCCCTCGCTTAGATCTGTCACATACTTTAGCAACTTGTTATAAAAGCGTATGCTGTTTATAAGGAATAACTTGTTTGTCTTGGCTAATCTCCATTCCAACAATTTCATGTTTATTGCGCGCGTTTATTGTATGGAAATCACTTCTAATCTTAAAAAGTCCTATGTTTTTGCGTACATACAATATGCTTTCTAATATATAAAGAGAAGGCAGAGTCAGTATATTTATTTCTTTAAATACATTTCTAAGGGACTCGCGGGGTAGTATGAAGATTGAATCTACGTCAACTGTGGATCCCCACAGTAGTATATCATAATAGAAAATACTGTGGAAATAAGTAAAATAAACTAACAGAGCTGTCGCTATATCAGTCAATTGCCTAATTTTACTTACTGCACATGCAGCTGAGTGTTATTTACCTGAAAGAGTCCTAATGTGAGGGCCCCTTTGCAACTTTGAGTCAATAGTTACACCCAAAAATACCATTACAGTAATAAGATCAATTTGTTTGTCATCAAGTATCAAATTGAGTCCAGCTTGTGGTACATTAGTAAGTGAAAACTTGAGACATTTTGTCTTATTCTTTTTGTTTTGCTTTTCCTTAGCTTATACTATATCCCCATTTTTTTTCTCGGGGTGTGAAAATCATTCAACACCTTCTCCCGCTCTGGGTTAAGCGGAAGGGTGGGTCAGACTTCTACTGACTAAAAACCCACCCTGTTCCTTCAGCTGCCCTTAAGTTCCGCGGCATCTTGCTAGAACATTAACAAAGGCCATCGCCTTATGAGGCCCCGTCACTGTTGCTGACAGCTCTTTGAGGCGCGTGTGAAACACGACGCGCCGCCCTTATCTGTGTGTGTGTGTGTGTGTGTGTGTGAGAGAGAGAGAGAGCAGTGGTGATGATATAAAACACACGAAGTGCCTGACTGGATTCGAGATAGAGCAATGCATGGATACCCACGATCTGCAACTTGCAAGTAGAGCAATGCGCGTAATGTATTTTTAATTATTTGATTAATAACAAAATCCACAGCTCTTAAACAACATTTTTACAATACTTACTTATTAACTAATCTACTAATTATGGATTTAAAATTGATTGACTAGACAGAAACACACATGTGGGTGAGTAATAAGGAGTAATAAATGCATGATAATTATGGTCTCCTATAACTGAAAAATCTTGTAAGGTCTGTTTTTTGTAAGATATCTAGTTAAATATACAACGTGTAACAGACTAAGCGCAATACCTTAGACACCACAAGTCTATAACAACATCTGTAACTAAATAAATTGATACCAAACCTAGGTATTTTTTATAAAATAGTTATCCTTACTAAACGCAAAACGTATGTGCGTCAAACAACATCCTTACGTAGACGCATACACTCATGCAATTTTAGCGGCCGATGCGACACACACACAATTTCCTTGAATTAAGGATTGTATTCATTTTTCATGATAGGTACTGTGTTTCCATTTTAAGTTAAATGAAAGATTTTTCCAACAAAAAATAACACCTATTTTTAATGACAGAAATCGATTCAGAAGCCGATTCTGAACCAACTACTTTCAGGAATTGCGTTTATTCTGTTACACGTTGTATAAACTGTAAAATGATAGTGAGTATGGATATATTTTGTGAAACATTTACCACCCAAACTAGGACAATATCTAGTGTCTTGTACTTTTATTGTTGATTCTGCCTTTACAAAGAACTAGGCTAGCTCTGTATTCAAGAGAAGCTGTTAAAATAATGTCAAAACAGAATATTAGTCAAAACCAAGTCGGTTTTCTTATCCAATCCATTATAACGCATGATAGTTTATACAATAACAAAAATATTAACGTACCATAACACAGTTATTATTCAAATTTAATAACGACACGTATGACGTAGATACGGCTCTCTATATTTTCATGGATTCTAATAACCCTATTAGACATGCTATTTAGTAATTATTTTGTGGGCGTGTACTTGGTTGATTAAGTAGGTAGAGTTCAGTTGTATTTAGTTTAGGAAACAGATATACTTGATACTGTTGAAGCAGGTATTATTACAGATAATTCGGTTACCATTTATTTATTTATTTATTCATAGGAAACTCAACAGCTTTTTTTACAATGCTCATTATATGATAACAATGTCACATGGGGTTCTGAAGTCTATTATAGAGTTTCACAGCATGAATATAAAACTAGAAAAAAAACCTAAAAAGTACAGTAGTTCTAAAATTTTAACTTTTTTACTAAAAGAAAAGGAAATATAACAACTTTCAAATAATTATTATCTAAATAATTGTCACAATTATTAAATTATCTTACTTACCCGGTGGCATTTCTTACAAGCTCAAAATGTTAAGACATGTCGGCTGCCATATGTTTGTCCACCCTTTTTGTTGCCCAACTATGTCACAGTATAAAAATATGGACAGACAGTACGGAAACTACCTGCAAACGCTCGAAACGGCACACTCACACAAAATTGCGCACCGACGAGACTTGAGAGTGCGCATGTTTATGTGAGTGTGCCGTTTCGAGCTATCTCATTGGAGTAGATTCACCTAAAACATTTTTTTTTACTTTATTATTCATTCTTAATTCTGTATAATTATTATTCTCTCCTAATTTAGTTCTATATAATGTATGTTAATATCGTTCGTAAATATTTAGATAGATAGATAGATGGAATATACTTTATTGTACACCAAAAATTGAAACACACTTACATAACCTTATTTCTATAACTTTGGTTACAATGGCGGTCTTATCGCTGAGAGCGATATCTTCCAGACAACCTTTGGAAGGACTTTAAAAGCTTTAATTGAATTGGGGAGGGATTTACTACTTATTTTATTTATTCTTTTTAATTTTCCTTTATTTCTAATCATATTCTTATATATTTCTATAAAAAGCAAAAAAAAATTAAAAATATAAAAAAAAAAAATTATATATTATTTTTGCTATTTTTATATTACTATTACCTATAACTTGTATGTGTGGTATGTAAAAACAGTAAGTGCAAGTTGGTGATTAAATAAAGGCTTGTGTTTAAACCTAACCTGAAAACCCGTCTGAAGGCTTAGTGAGCGAGTTAGTAAAATTGGTGAGCATTTATCCATTTTGGTGAGCATTTCAGTTTAAGCCTTAAATAAACAAATGTGTTACGATAGTCACCCATCTAGGGAACGACCTCGGCAAGCTTTGCTTAACTTTGAAGATCGACCCGTGTGGATGTTATTATTTAGCCATGAGTTTCTCGAAATGATTGGATGTTCATAGTATTCAGTATTATCGAACCAGTACAAATAGTGGACGCAGAGTTTTCATAACCCCCGTCTATGACTTTTTATTAATATGTATATAATTTATCGCAAAAGCGGCTAAAACGACGGGATTTATTTATTAAGAGAACCTGTAGGGAATTTAAAAGCACGATCGCCCTAAAAACACTGTACACTTGTCTGGTCCGTAGCACGTTGGAATATGCATCCCCGGTCTGGAACCCAATTTATAATGTCCATACAAACCGTATTGAAAGAGTCTAACGTAATTTCACGAGGTACCTCAGATTTAAAGACCACAGTTGTCCTTACAGAGCCGACTACACGCAGCGTTTGCGACACTTCAAACTGCATTCTCTACAAGAACGTAGAACTTTAGCTGACATGGTTCTATTACACAAAATTGCTAACAGCTTAACATCTACTCCCGATCTGCTTGAAAAAATGTACTTAGAGGTACCCCGCCGGAGCATGGTCAGATCGGTGAGAATAGGTAGAACATTCGCTAGCAGAAGTTGTCGCACTAACCTTGGTCGTTCCGCTCCGCTGAGTAGAATGATGAGCACGTACAACTGGATCTGCTCTAACAGCCAAGTCAACATCGATATCTTCTCAGACTCACTAGCCCAACTTAAGTCGAAAATTATGAAATCAATAGATGATCCGTAGTCCCTTTTATTTTAATTTATTTTTTTCTTTACAAGTTTAGTCATATTATTGTATTATTTTATTTTATTTAAGTGTTTTAGTTATTATTTAATTTTAAGTTTAGTATTTTGTAAATCTGTACTAATTTTTAATTTTATATTAATTTGACATTCATTTTACAATTCAAATAAGTTAATTTCTGTTAATTTAATTCAATATTAATCTTCTAATTTTAATTCATAAAATTAAACCCAATCAATTTATATTTATGTCATTATAATTCTGTCTATAAATTATTCTTAATTTGTTAATGTCATTTTTTCTTTACATTTATTTTATAATACTTTTAATTAATATTCACAATTATATTGTAAAACTCGTTTTGTGTAAGATGTGCATGCCTGTAAGTGACTTATTTACACAGGACCCTTAATGTCACAATTTATATTATTACATTTGTAAATAAGTTGTTGGTGTGCCTTATAAATAAATAAATAAATAAATAAATAAAAATAATATATTTTTGGAATATATTATGATAATTATGTATGTAAGTTTATTCTAGTTATAATGTATAGGTATATACACTTGTAACAAGACTTGTACATTGAATATATTATGTACTTACATAGTTTATTTTTTTATGCACCTGCCATGTTATCTATTCATCACCCAAGGTTAACTGGTAGGTAAAGAATGCTTATGGCATTAAGTCCGCCTTTGTACATTTTGTGTTGCATTAAGTTTTAATAAATAAAAATAAATAAACCTGTTCTTAGTAGATTGTTTATTAGTGTAGGTAAATTATGACGCGAAAGGAAAACACGCCTGGTCCAGTTAAATAATTATTAGTGACTAATTAAAAGTTACAACGTTGCTTATTACTAAGTATATTTATAGACGGGGTTGCGGGAATGTTGTAACGAGGTACGGTGGCCCCGGAACTTATGGGCAGCTGAAGGAACCGGGTGGGTTTTTAGTCAGTAGAAGTCTGACACTCCCTTCCGCTCGACCCAGAGCGGGAGAAATCATTCGATAATTTTCCCGTACGGAAAAAATAAATTACATTTATACACTTCACAGGATCCTCACAGAAGATACTTATTTCCTGACAAACATAATGTTTCTGACAGATTAGTTTGTTGTTTGACCTTTTAGAAGCTATCGTAATATTTTACACACTCCTCCACTTGTGAACACACGTTCACTAATTACCATTATGGGACCAGCTTGTTCCAACAAGCTCCTAAACAACTTGTAACTAAAATTACGTCAACAGTAAACACAACTAAACTGCTAGTAGCATCCCTTAGGGAAACTCTCACACTGAACTGTAACTTTATATTGAAGTAATTTTAATAGTTCTTATTTTTACCTGTGAGGAAAAGATTTCATTTTGTAAGAGTGAATCTGGTACCTTGATATGGAAAGGTATCTAATACTCTATGTCTTACCTTCTATATATCTATACATACATAGGAATAAAATCGAAATGTCTATCTGAGATTTTAAAATAACTGTGTTTTATTAAGTGCTTACAGTTTTTTTACACAGTTAGAGCTAAAACGCAAATCAATTCTTTAATTTTTTTTTATCTATAATATCTTCTATGAATTTATGACATAAGTACATATACATTTGAATAAAATTGAAGTGTTTGTCTGTAATTTTAAAATAGCTTTATTTTCTTAAGCGGTTATAGTTATTTACAAAATAGGTGCTAAAACCAAAACTAAACTTTCACACTACTCAATTTTCAAAATGTTTGTTTGTGCGTCTAATTGTTGGTATGTCAGTCTTTGTTTCTGTTTGTCCTGATCTCTCACAAGAACTCAGATTTCTCACGAGATCGTGATTTACGAGGGATACCCTCGTAGGTGATATTGACTCCCATATTTCTTTTTTTTTATTTAAAATAGGTTCGCGTTTGACCACCATCTCACCTGATGGTAAGTGATAATGTGGTCGAAGATGGAGCACGCTTACCCAAAAGTTACCTATTCACTCTTGACCTAAAGACTCCTAGGTTATAGCTATCGGGAAACACAGACTCCAGCAAGGAATTCCACTCCTTAGCCGTACGCACAATGAAAGTATTCCCAAAAAGTTTTTGACGAAGTCGCGGGCATAGCTTGTGAACAATAACCGTGTTTGAATTAACTGCATAGAGCGTTGAACATTGTGAGTATAACATACATTTCAATGCCACTAGCGACCCGCCGAATTATATTTTATAATGAATGGATGAAACAGGCCCAGTAAGTAATTAATAACACTTGTGTCGGGGTTGTCTCGCTCCTCCCCTTGAAAGTTAGTTGACAGTATTGAGTTGACTTATTAGATTTTTTAACTTAGAACTAATTTTAAGAACAAAAAGATTGGCATAAAATATGTACTACACGGCTATAGGTAAGTAAAGTTTGTACGAAATAATCTCTGGATATAATGAACATTTTTTTTTAATTCTTTCACCAATACAAAGCTACATTATTCCTGAGTGATAGGATACATTTTTTGCTGATTACTTACGAAAAATTCACGCTAGTTTCGTAGTTCGGAAAGAGTATTTATTTATTTATTTATTTCGGGAAAACAAACAGTTACACAAAGCAATTAGTCTCTAGTATCATTAAGTAAACAATAACATATGTGTAACCCACTGCGTTATCCACAGATTAAATTTTACGACGTAATAAGGTTACAACACTCACAAAACAAAAATAATAATTATAAAAATAAATAAAAAAAAACAATATTAATCAAAAAACAGAAAAAATAGCGTCAAAATAACATTGAAATAATATGAAAGAAAAACAAACGGTATCAAATCATTGAAATTAAAAATAATTAAAATTAAACAAATCAAAATAAATAATCAATAACGAAGGATAATTATTACAATTAAATGTGTCACAAAGTTGATGCATCAACTAAGAATTCAAATAAGGAGATCTTAAACTTATTTGCAGACACAGCAAACAAGTCTAAGCTCCCAAAGACGATACTAAAATTGTTTGCCATACGACGAAGAGGTGCCCCAGCGTTAGTGCGACAGGAAGTCACAGCAAAAATTGGACGTGCTTGCACCTCCCGTCTAATGATGGTCCTTGGTACAACATAACTAAGCCTATTAATAAGGTCTATGCAATCATATCTATTATTACACAAGTTATAAAGAAACATGATTTCAAGATACAGGCGTCTAGATTTTAAGCTCAACAACTCAATATTCCTGTGGGGTAAATTCGAGGATTTCAAATGGAGGCGGCACCGATATTTTATGGATTTGAGGAATTTATGTTGTATCCCTTCCAATGTGTCAATATATTTTTGGTAAAGAGGATTCCAAATGAGTACAGCGTATTCAAGTTGAGACCGAATTAACGATTTGTATAAATGTATGTAAGTATCAATACGCTTAAAGTTATTGGTAGCCCTCATCACAAAACCATACATACGATATGCATTACTAACTATTTTCCTTATATGCTGATCAAGATGAAGTTTAGTGTCCAATAGAATTCCAAGGTCCCTTACTGATGTAACTTTTTGTAATGTATTGTTATCCAATGTGTAATACTTACTTATTATATTTCTATTCTTCGTAAATGTAATAGATACACACTTAGATGTACTCAGCTGGATTTTATTTTCTACACAGTAATGAGAAAATCGATTAAGATCATTTTGTAGGAGTAAAGCATCAGTGTCGTTACGAATTTGTCTGTAAATTTTAAGATCATCTGCGTATAGCAAATACTTAGAATGCGTGAAGCAAGTCCCGATGTCATTAATGAAAATAATAAAAAGCAGAGGGCCTAGAATAGAGCCCTGTGGCACACCAGAAGTGACGCCAATTGAATTGGACCGATAACCTCTTATAACAACTCTTTGGGACCTATTCGAAACATAGGATGCAAACCAGCGAAGTAGATCCCCACGAATGCCATTATATGCCAGCTTTCTAAGAAGCAGTTACCAGTACCTGACGATCCATATTATTGAACAAGTATTCTGTAAAAGTTAATAAATTTGTAAACAGTAGATCTTTTTTTAACAAATCCGTGTTGTTGTGTCAGAATAATGTTATGAATGGTAGGGTATATTGCCCTGTGTACAAGCCTCTCGAAAACCTTGGACAAGGTAGATAAGATAGAGATAGGGCGATAGTTTTCAACATCGTGTTTAGAGCCTGTTTTATGTACTGGGGTTATATTTGCTTGTTTCCAAACTTCAGGAAATGTGCCATCACAAATACATTTATTATAAATAATGTGAAGTGGAATATACAAACTATCAGCTGATTTTCTAATAAAGAAAGGTGGCAACCCGTCAGGGCCTGGACCTTTTGTAACATTCAATGATTTCAATTCTTGTAGTACTTGATCAGGGCAAAATGTGATACTGTTAATAATAACACAATTGTCTGAGCACTCTTCAGGGGGAAGCCATTTAGTCTTATCAAAAGTAGTAGCTTCATAAACCGATTGAAAAAAGTTGGAAAACATATTACAAATTCCGTTTGGGTCACTCGAACTATGTTGTTTATAAAATACTGTTTCGGGTATACCAGCATTGGATTTGCGATTATTGACATAACTCCAAAGGTTCTTGACATTTTTTGTAATATTATTTCGACACTATTAATATATCTATTAAAACTCTTATTACACTCAATTTGGAACCTCTTTCTAAGGAAAGAGAACTGTTCATAATCTGATAGGTTATTGTACGTTTTCCATTTCGATGGGTCCTATGTATATGGGCCAAAGTGCAAAATTACAACTTTACAGGAGAGGCTTCCAAAGTTTCTACTATAACTTCAGATTGATAAAAACCGAAGTTTACGAATCTTTGCTTGTTTGCTAAGACAACTATCCTCCTCATTTGTACTATAGTATTTTATATATAAATATATCGGTTTTTTTTTTACGTCACATTGGCCCTTCTACGTTAGTTTTTGTTAAAATTATTTTTCTCTAAAAACACTTTAAAAGGGCCAATGTGTCATATTGGCCATTATACGCGTATTACGTTAATTAGCATACGTAATATATTTTTAACCGACTTCTGAAAAAGGAGGAGGTTCTCAATTCGGATGTTTGTTTGTTTTTTTTTTTTTTTTTTTTTTTTTATGTTTGTTCGGGCATAGCTCCGTCGCTTGCCAACCGATTTGAAAAATTCTTTTTTTGTTGGAAAGGGTATACTTCCCAAATGGTCCCATGAAAATTTTATCGACATCGAACAAGCCGTTTCTGAAAAATCAACATAAGTCTAAAAAAAATATTTACATTGATGACCTTTTCGGTTACTCTATATTGTGTTTTTTGTTCGCGCGTTTTTAGTTTTTTGTAGTTGACATTTTGGCTTTTATAACTAGATTAATTACAAATTGACCCACTAAAAAGCGCGAAAATAAAAACTTTTTTGCAAAAAAATAAAACCTACCTCCATAACAAAACACTACAAAGCCAAAAATAATTTTAATTTCGGAAGGCGGTGTGAAAAAAAAGAAAATACAAAACCAATAACACCGACTACCGAAATTAAAATTATTTTTGGCTTTGTAGTGTTTTGATATGGAAGTCGGTTTTATTTTTTTGCAAAAAAGTTTTTTTATATTTTTTACTCATAAAATCAAGTAACAATTGAAGTAGTTGATAATTCATTAATTAGAATATAAGCTATTTAGATATTTAGTCATTTATGTCACATTGACACTTATACGTTTTACAATCGGCTTACCTACTAACTCAATTTTCAGTTAGATAATTTCAATAATTAAAAAACACGCAATAGTTTTATTCATTTATTGAAATAAAAATTAAAGTAGCCTTAAAACTACACTTATGAAAAAAAAAAACAAAAAAATAATAAGTAAGAACGAAACTTTTACTGAAGATCTTAGTTTGATTAACAAAATAATGTACCTACTTCACATTATTAAATTCTCAATAAAATTACAAAAAAAATAACAAAATTAAAAACCTATCTTGTGTAAATAAACTAAAAAAATCTCTGTTGTATAATTAAGTCATAAAATCAACAAAATCAACATTAGTATTATTATTTTTGTTAATTGGTTCGCGTTTGACCACCATCTCACCTGATAGTAAGCGATGATGTGGTCGAAGATAGAGCACGCTTACCTAAAAGTAACCTATTCACTCTTGACTTAAAGATCCCTAAGTTATAGCTATCGGGAAACACAGACTCCGGCAGGGAATTCCACTCCTTAACTGTACGCACAACGAAGGCATTCCCAAAACGTTTAGTGCGTATGGGTGGAATGTCGACCATGTAACGATGGCGCATCACCGTTTGTCTTATAGTCCGATGATGGAACGGGCTTGGCGGAATTCGACTGTGTAATTCCATCACACCCTCCCCGAAATGTAACCGATAGAAAACCGATAGACTTCGATCGTCGTCGACTTAGTCATCGATGTTCAAGGCTCTGGAGCTTTGACTTGACCAGTGCATCGTTGTCAATGAGTCTCTTGGCCCGTTTCTCAATAGACTCAAGCGCCTCCAAATTTGTTTTGGCAGATCTATCCCAAATATGAGAGCAGTAGTAGCTCCATACACGACCGAACCTGGGCTTGATACAGATTGAGCAACTGTTCCGGTGTGAAGTACCGTCTCACCTTTGCTAAGATTCCCAACTTTTTTTATGGTAGTTGAGCCTTAGCCTCGATAAATGGACCAAAATTGAGGGTGGAAGTTAGTGTAACCCCAAGAAGCTCAATATGATCGGTTATCGGCACGATTACATCACAGAAAGTGGGAGCCGGTTCGAATTGGCTCCTTTTTGAGGAGAAGAGACAAGCCTGGGTATTAGCTGTATTAAACTGGACCAAGTTGGCATCACCCCATTCGGAGACAGCCTTCAAGGACAAGTTCAAGCTCCTAACCATGTCCTCATGGAGAGACTGGATCTGACCCACCAGCACGCACGCTGGACACATATCTCTCAGCAACTGTGCTGAGAGAACCGACCCCTGAGGGACCCCGACATTAATAGCCAATTGGCAATTGGCAATTTAGCAGTCATCAATGACCACTCGAATGGACCGATCTCTCGGGAAGTCTTCAATCAAAACGCAAAGTTGAGTGGGTAAACCGAAAGAAGGAAGCTTAGCAATAAGGCTATCGTGCCAGACCCTGTCAAAAGTCTTGGAGATGCCAAGGGAAACAGCAAGTGCTTCCCCGTGCTAATTCTTAAAAAGTCTTCATTAATTTTCTTCATTATCGCTTTCATTAATTGACGCAATGTCATTAGATGCTACTAAATTTTCATAATAACTGTGATATGCAGGTGGGATAATATTTTTTCTTTCACTAAAATCCGACTTCTAGACAACTTAGCGCGATAATTGGATGTCATCTTTTACTTATTAAACTAAATTGTAACCCAAAAACACAACAATTACAATTTGTATTAATCACAGTGCGGCCGTTGCTCCGTTCAATGTATTGTCAAATCACCTGATTGGTCCAAACAATAAATAAACGCGCGGCAACTCCCCGCGTATAAGTCTCTAACTACTATTAGGACCTTGTACGTTTAAATTCATGTCACATACGCCGTTATACTGCAATAAAAAATCGTGTTTCTATGCAGAAATCTTTTTTTTTTAATAGCTCACATAATTCTTTATATCGATAAGATGCGTTTACCATAAAAAAGTCAAAATGGCCAAATTGTTAGTTTGGCCCATAAACATAGGACCCATCGATTTAATCCACGCTTTATTTTTGTTATGAAATATCCTTATGAGTGATCTAGAAAACCAGACTAGGAATCTTGATGATTTGGAATGGCTAGTAGGAGTATGAGTTTTTATTATACCAAAAATATTATTATAAAAAGTGCTGACGCACTGATCTACTGAGAGCCCGTTGAAGGTCTGATCCCAGTCAATCTTACACAAGTCATTGTTAATTTTCTCATAATCCGCTTTGTAATAATTATATCTTATTGTATGATGTGTAGGCACAATAATAGACAAAGACAAACGTTGACTTATCTTACTTAGATACTTACGAGTATACTATTATTACAAATACGAAAGTTTATACGACCGAGTATTTATACAGTATGTTAACTAACAAAGGGCGTTCCCGTTAACCCGCAATAGTATAAGCACATCAATTAAATCACCGCACACGCGGCCCGTCATTCATAAATAAATTGGGACGTTGCCGTCCTTCAAGTACGCGTGTACAGAGTGTTTCTTTTACGTATCAATTTAAAATTTTTTTGTGAATATTTTAATATTAAAAAAAAACATTTTGTTTTCGAATGGTAATATTTTTTTAGCATGTATGGATGCTATACTACGGGAACGGGAACGGCCTCTGTTAGTTAACATAATGTATATGTAGACCATTAATATGGTGATGGGGGGTTTGATGCGCTACTTGATGGTGGTGATGGATGGGTATTTTGGGGGACTATCTTCATGTGAATATTTGATGTTCAAAGAGCCAGTTTGGATATATGACATCTGATTTCGTTTTTTTTTGTGTAGAGTTACTGAGCACATAGGCTTGTTTTATTCAAGGAAAACGTAAGTAGTACATATTACTTCAATGAAGAAAACAGATTGATTTATAAATATACTCTTTATTGTACACCATAACAAAATTGACTACTTACTTGGCACTCCACCTTGATGTTATTATTGTTTCTTTAAGTCTATTAATTATATATATATTTGTTTAAATTTAATACGATTTGATCCCGAGAGATCCATCTTACCTAACCTAACGTTTTTCTCTTATTCGCAATTTTTTTTATATATTGACAATCTGTTTTTCGTTATTTTGAAATCATAATTTCTTATAAAAAAAACATTACATAGACAACCATATACTTAATCAAAACATTCCGCAAGCCATTAATGACTACACTTTACAATGAACTTAGTAATTATAAAATAATGTAAACTTTTTCTAAACTCTATCTATTCTAGACAAATTTAGGTAAGTATCTACTATTGAAAGTACTAAGTCAACTTATGTCGTGACATTGCTTAATTAGTTTTAAATATAAAATGTTTAACTTCAGTCTTTGTTAGTCTTAAATGTTCTTACTTAAATGAGAAATTAAAACTCCATTAACAGGAGAGTAAATGAATATTCAAGAAGATTACTTGAACTTTATTCTTGTGAGAGTTTGAATATAGCTACAGGAATGATTTATTGTTTTAATAAAAAGTGATATTGTAACTAACCCCCCTTGCAACCCTCTGGATTGATAGATTTGATTGGCCAATGATCGTCTCTCCTACGTTATGTTTATAAGTAACCCGAGTCTTTTAGAGGAAAGAGACTATTTACAGAAATGGGTAAATGACTTTGGTTAATTTAAATTAATTATTTCTGTGGCTGAATAAAGGTCTTGATCAGATGATTAAACATAATAAAGGTTATTCTTAAATACCTTAAACCTACGGAAGACAATTCAGTTCTTCCTGAATTAATGATGCTAACATATATATTTGACTATAAGGAATAAAGGAATTAGGAAATCTGCCTCTACAAATTTTGTATTTTGTAGAAGTTAGTAGGCTCCATACCAAACGCCTCAACTAAAATGAATGCCAACCACTATGTGCATTCCCTTCAGATGGGATATTGGATTCAAAACGGTTTTAAGTCCTATACAGTAATTAGGTACAACCATTCAGTCCAACATTAATCAATAATAATTGAACACTTCAATTAGTATGTTACTTTTCATTCTTAGTAGAAGGTTAAACCTTAGTATATGATAGGACTAAGCCTATAATCATAATGGTACTGAGACTCTTTTATAAATTATTGAGATGTACTCAAGTCATTAATTATATCACAATTATTTCACAACCTCTTTATCCAAGAATTTCACAAGGGGTCAACAGGTAATGTCACACCAGTCTAGTATCAGACAGAGCCAGAATTTACACGAAGGGGTCCCATAAGTGCTCCTACTCCTCATAGGGTATCAACGGAAACACCCATGATATTCCATCAGTGCCGGGTGCCTACATACATCGAAATGATGAGAATCATTCCCATATTATTCCTCCCATGGAATTCCAAGAATTAGGTTATTAAATTCATTTATCATAATTAAACTGTTTCAATTATACTAATCATGCTGGAGTGAAATAGTATCACAGAAATATTTCCCTATAATTTGTTTAAAGTTAGAAGGAATGGGAAGGAAATGATTAGTTGAAAAAGAAAGGATTAAGGAAGTGGTAGGGCCTGGCTAATTAACTTGCAATACTAATTTAGTCCCAGTTAACTATGTAAGATTGATGTGGTGAGTTGAATCAATAACACAATGTTTTGTTGGCCTACAAAACATTGCTCATCAATTACAGTTGTAGAGTGTGCATAAAGATCTTTGCTGCATGTGAAGTGTTCCTGCTTGCAGTAGGATATAATCACCAATGAGTATCTTCTTAGGAGGCTACACTTAGAAGGGGTTTGTGAGGTCCCTTAAATTCATAACAACTCCTTGAATAGACACTCGCTTATGAAAATACTACAGATTGTGTAAAGTCAACTGGTGCAAGATTAGTATATTCATGTTCTTGAAATAACTCTAATCTCACGACGAAGTTCCGCGGAACTAACTACACTTATTATCTAAACAACTCTACTATTCAGCTTAAGAAATGGACAAACACAACCTGGTTAAGTATGAATTACTTTCAATAACAAGTTATAACCAGTTTCTGTCTGTTTTCAAATCATAAGTGAACTGATTTGGCCTACTATAGATTAACTACGCATATCTGCTTAAGTTTCTAATACTAGGTATATGAAGAAACAACTTAACTCGAAGATCTGAAACTCACACAATATAAAAATAACAAGGAAAATTTACAATAAGTATGGAGGTGTATCTGCTTATATTTCTAATACAACCTGGAAGAAATAATTCATCCTAAATTATGTTAAAATTCACATAGCACTATAAAATATCAAGGAAAACCGAAAAATCACAATAAGAAAAACATCATTAGTTGACATCAAGCAACTGTCAAAGCTTCCACCGACATTCCATAAACAATTATAAACCATAAAGTGATTAAAGTTTACTCTAGTTACACAATAAGTGACTTTATAAATATCTCCTAATAATTGTGTAAAACATTAGTAATTCCAAAGTGTCACCGATTATATTAACTAGGAAGGCCATGTTGGTTTCAAATACTCCTCTCTAATGATATGTCTATTGATAAAAGAATTCATTTTAGGTTTAAATAAAATTCAAAATATAAAATAATTGTTCAAGTAATTAAACCAAAATGGCGAATATAAGAAAATCATGTCACTAACCTTTGAAGTCTTCTTTTGGACTGTGAATTATCATGTAATTAAACTCCTGTAAATATCCCTAATTTCTATTCTATCAATCTCACCTACTTTGCAAAGGGTACCTTTATTAAATATTGTAGATCTATTCTTCTTTCTAAATTATATATTATCTAATTATATAATGCAACCATATAAAATAGCTAACCGATGTACATGATAACCCACAGTGATGCAGTACTCTTTCTTGAACTCCTTTGTTGCTGTAAGAAACAAAATTAACCTTCCCCATGCCGTATAATAAAGTATTACAAAGGAATAAATATTAAAATACTTTACTGAATCGCGTAGGAGGTGAAGTGGTTCTCATATATGTCCATCACAAGTGGTACACGTTTCTAACTACTATTTATTAAATTAAATCTACTCGTAGAAGCTGAAAGAAAATTCCATATTAACTTATAATTACATGTACCTCCGGTACACGATTATGAGTAACCACAGTATTGATTGTCTTTTGTCGCACTTCCCTTTTTACCATTACCTTAAGGAATACTAATCCCTAAAATTTTGGATATTTTTAATACACCTAAAGGTAATGATTTCATTTGGTAATAAATTTCGAACAAGATTTTACAATAATATTTTTAGAAGCTAAGTATCTACATTCACGTCCGTGCTCATTTCCAAGGAACAATTAAATATAGTTAAAGAATAATATTATATTACTTAGTACATTCACACATAGAAGGCTTAACACTAGGTTATAGCCTTCTACTTGCAAAGGAGAAAACTTCATTCGAAAAGCTTTCGCCCCTGTTAGTACCTTTTCTTTTTCTCGTCAAAGAGTTCCAATGAATTCAAGTATTTAGTATATAGCACAGCCTAACCACCCTAATTCCCCATATTAAAACTAGCTGAAAAGGTGGTATTATTCAGGTTAAATATTTGAAAACAATACACAGAAGGTGTATTTACTAAATTATTGAGACTTATAAGTCTAGTATTGGTTGAAGTACTCCCTAGCCTTACAGTCTAAAATTCGAGAGATATCTACAATTTATCTCAATACTATGACTCCAACCAATACCTCTGCAAATTCGTGAAATTGAGTTATGTTATGGTGAATGTTCAATATATATATAAACCTATTACTTCCTTATTATTTTCTTTCTTAATTATGTTATGGTATTAATAATTATGACATGTCGAATTTCTATAGACCAGAAACTCACCCCCAGCAGCTGTGAATCACACCAGATCCCATCTAGAAAGTCTCGAATTTAATCGACTAGTCAGGACCAATGGACTCACCTACCCCTTACCATAACCCAATTATATTTTGTTTTATAAATATTTTGTTTCTTATTTGTATGTGTTATGTAATAATTCTCCTATGCATTCATTCTACGTGTCGTGTATATTTGAGGCAGTGATGTGTAGATATTAACTTATAACTAATTGTGTACTTATTTATTTAATGCTGAACCTAACAATCCTCATGATTTATCGTATCTAGCCTGGAGTGATAAATCATTTAATATTGAAAGCGTCCCTGTGATTTTATCGATCGGATCGATAAGATAAACTATCACTGATGTTATCGAGTTTACTTGAATAATACCACATACTACACATGAAAAGACACAGACTTTTAAGAACAGTAATATCACATCCTAATATAATTTAGAGATAATTTGCTTACCAAATCTTTAACTTATTAAATACAAAGAACAATTTAATAAACAAATTATCTTACTACTCATAAATCAAACTGAATAGTATTCACATAAAAACATTAGTATAGAACCCTCTATGGTGCATTAATTTACCAATCAGTCAATATTAAAAATAATTCTATTGTAATAAAATATATTATTTGGTTTCTTAATTTAATATACTAAATTAAATAGCATAGGTACATCTGCAATGAAAGTAATCTAATTTGTATTAATATGATTTGATTTAACCTTTTCATTTACTCTATTCTACCACTGTTTATTTAAATAGGATTATAACTTAGTAGAATAAAATTAGACTCCAACATAACTTCCAGAAGAATTATTTTGCAAATATAAATGACGAGTTATAGAGTTTATTTCACGTAATTAATAACACTTCGAATTAAATACCCAATTCTAATCACCATAATAAGATTCTCAAAAATAAAGAATATTGACTTACCAAATTCTGATGACTCAAACCCACAATCACTGATATTAAATACTAGATCGACTCTCGCCGTCCACTCTCGACAAATTTCTTCTGTTTTCTATCCCGAATCCCGCGAACATTAGCTTATATATACTCTAACTTCCCTCTCAACCACCGCCTCCCACGGTCCGGGTCCCAAAGGCCTAGCATGAGTTATTCAATGCGCAGAAGTCCACTTCTAGGGGTCAGCGATTATCAGCGGAATTCGAGGTATGACGCAACGCCGCGGCGCCGTTCCCACAGCGCGAGACTGGCACGTCAACAACTCTGGCTCCTCTCAATACTTGAGTACACGAAAGCTGAACCCTTTGTTTTTGTTACGAGGCCCCTTTGTTTGCATTCGCGTTGAATCAGACTAGCCCACTTAAGATTATGTACATTCACCCCCCAAAATTTTAAAAGGTGTATCCGATTAAAATTTTGTAACCTATACCGGGTTGTGCACACAGTAATCTTCATGTCGTTATAATGTCAACCCACGGTATTTGTATAATATTCTCCTATGTTTTATTTTCCTTGACCATCAACCTTGTAATCTGTTCATAATTAGTCATGTAAATTTAATATGGTAAAAAAAATGAATTAAATCAGACTTACTTTATATAAAACAAAAGAATTACGTTCTCCCATCTTAAACTCTTGTCTCATCTCTCATAACCAATCATAACAAATCACGTCTTCTATCAAAATTTGATGTAAATAAATGACTCTTTTATCAAGTGAGTCATCTTGAAAATAAAGAATATTATCTATCCACTGACAATGTTTATATGGATCAAATGTTGATCCAATCTTCTTTGCGTATTAATAGTTAAATCATCTAGATAATTTATACAAAACTCCCTAACTTCCGGTCCTAGAATAACATCCATGACCCTACTAGAGCTACCAACTGATGTATATAATGTATGATTTCCCATTAGACGTGAATCCTGTAAATTGTTTACTTTCCTCTGTCAATGTACCACAAATAAACGATTTGATTTGATTTGAATGGAATCTGAAAATATGCATTATTCATATCTACTATGTTTATGTAGTTTACCCCATGGAACGAACTCAATATATCATTAATAATTAGCGGCTTCTCTGAATCAACTACCATATACTTATTTATTTCTCTAGCATCAAGTAAAACTGTATTGACCCATCTCTTTTTAATGCAAAAGTTAAAGGACTACTATAAGGTGTAGTTCTGCGGCTAATTATTCCTTATTCAACCATTTCATTTCATTTATGTTCCATTTCGTCTCGATAAGCGTATGGAATAGGGTAAGGCCTTCTTATGAAAGGAATGTGTTTTACCATTTTTATCTCGTTCATAACAATTAGTACGCCCTAGTTGAGTTGAAAATAAGTTGATATGTTTTTTCAATACAGCTTGTAATTTATTTAACTCTGATTCTCCCAAAATTCCCTTTGTTTTTATGCTTTGTATTTTATCCTCTAAATGTTCATTATTCGTATTCAGTAGAAAATTATCAAGGTTTAAGGTATTTATTCTAGTTGCTTCTTTAACCAACAGTACAAAATGTTCCCTTCCCTCGTATTTAATAAGTATGTGTAAGTATTTTCCTTAGCCAACTGTACTATTGTTTCTTATTTTCTTAACCAATCAAATCCTAAAATTAATACCCTGACTAATTTGGGAATAATCAAGAATCCGGTCTCAATTGCTATAGTTCCTACTTTCATCGGTAGCATAACCATCTGCTGTACCTTGCAGCCTTTTTGACCTACTGCGCCCTTTATTTGTAATGGGTTTATAGGTAATAATTCTACATTTACATTGTAACTCTTAAGTTTTTGCTAGAAAGAATCTGAAATACACGTTATATTACTACCCGTGTCTAATAAACCTCTATTTTGCAAATTAAATATCTTTAAATCAATTTCAGATTTTACAAATCCTAATTGTTGTTCCTCTTGTTCACTTTCATTAAATACTGAATTAACTAAATTTTCTTTTACAAGAATTTGTTCAATTATCATATTTGATTTTAGTTTGAAAAAATTTATAATTCTAGTTGTGCCTAGATCTCTCGAATCAACGTCGCTTGAGTAACCTAAACCACACTTATGTAACCAACAACAACCTGTGTGTTTTCAATTGTACGACATCCCTGTGGATAATTATATCCTAACTAGCACTCACGCGGGGCCCCACCCCCGCGGAATCCATCACGGCAAAACACAACTCTCCCTTTTTTTTGCAGTCGCATAAAAAGCAACCTATAACCTTCCCCAAGCTTCAAGCCACTTCCATACCAAACTGCATCCAAATCCACCCAGCACTTCCGAAGACCAGCGCGCTCAAGCAAGCAAACAAACAACCAAATCAACTCCTCCGCTTTACAATATCAGTATAGATAATAATTTTAATTCATTTTATACTTTCTCCTCACCCCCCAAGTCTAATTCCCCTACAAATCTTAAGCAATATAAATAATGTCTCACTTAATTCACCTTTTCTACATCTTCCTAAAGTTTACCAATAGAACACCTCCTTAATTATAAACTTGAACATCAATGGTATAGTATTAGTACTAAAAAATACTCGAAATATCAATGATACATCATTTATACATAACGTCGCGGCTCGTATTGGACGATGGTATTTTAAGTTTATTAACATCGACAACATGATGTGACTGTATCATTCGAATAATCGATTCATACTTGTCCGGTTTTAGTAACATTTTAAAGGGTACATCACTATTTTCGTTTATGACTTTTTCGTTTTTAGGTGTTATCAAATACCTAGTTTTTTTTTTTTTTTTACAGCGTCTAAGCGGATTAATGTGTGTTAACATTGCCTACACATTACTGTGCCTATCGTGCGTTCTTTCTTTGTGAATATGTGCGCAAATTCGACCGTAAGTGAAAGTTTCAAAAGTTAAAACAAATCACATCACTGTGAGGCAAAGTTAGTCCGATTTGTCCAATGAAGGATACAAGTATTTAAACAAGCTCACAACGAAGCCAGAAAGGTACATTATATATCATGATAATGGTTATAAATTACCGATTTGTCACTTTTTTGAAGCCTTACCCAAAAATCAAAGTACGTACTTTAGAGGTTATAAAACTCAAAATAATCTTGAAATTTAATTCTGATCAGTTGTAATATATGCAACCGAAAGAAAGATCCCACTTTCAGATAATAGTCTCTTCAACTCTTTCCATTTCACGAACACCAAATTGTAGGCTATATAAGCCTACATATAAAATAGAATTGATGACCAGATATCCTGGTCACGGCGGCACCATATTGTAACTAACCCCCCTTGCAACCCTCTGGATTGATAGATTTGATTGGCCAATGATCGTCTCTCCTACGTTATGTTTATAAGTAACCCGAGTCTTTTAGAGGAAAGAGACTATTTACAGAAATGGGTAAATGACTTTGGTTAATTTAAATTAATTATTTCTGTGGCTGAATAAAGGTCTTGATCAGATGATTAAACATAATAAAGGTTATTCTTAAATACCTTAAACCTACGGAAGACAATTCAGTTCTTCCTGAATTAATGATGCTAACATATATATTTGACTATAAGGAATAAAGGAATTAGGAAATCTGCCTCTACAAATTTTGTATTTTGTAGAAGTTAGTAGGCTCCATACCAAACGCCTCAACTAAAATGAATGCCAACCACTATGTGCATTCCCTTCAGATGGGATATTGGATTCAAAACGGTTTTAAGTCCTATACAGTAATTAGGTACAACCATTCAGTCCAACATTAATCAATAATAATTGAACACTTCAATTAGTATGTTACTTTTCATTCTTAGTAGAAGGTTAAACCTTAGTATATGATAGGACTAAGCCTATAATCATAATGGTACTGAGACTCTTTTATAAATTATTGAGATGTACTCAAGTCATTAATTATATCACAATTATTTCACAACCTCTTTATCCAAGAATTTCACAAGGGGTCAACAGGTAATGTCACACCAGTCTAGTATCAGACAGAGCCAGAATTTACACGAAGGGGTCCCATAAGTGCTCCTACTCCTCATAGGGTATCAACGGAAACACCCATGATATTCCATCAGTGCCGGGTGCCTACATACATCGAAATGATGAGAATCATTCCCATATTATTCCTCCCATGGAATTCCAAGAATTAGGTTATTAAATTCATTTATCATAATTAAACTGTTTCAATTATACTAATCATGCTGGAGTGAAATAGTATCACAGAAATATTTCCCTATAATTTGTTTAAAGTTAGAAGGAATGGGAAGGAAATGATTAGTTGAAAAAGAAAGGATTAAGGAAGTGGTAGGGCCTGGCTAATTAACTTGCAATACTAATTTAGTCCCAGTTAACTATGTAAGATTGATGTGGTGAGTTGAATCAATAACACAATGTTTTGTTGGCCTACAAAACATTGCTCATCAATTACAGTTGTAGAGTGTGCATAAAGATCTTTGCTGCATGTGAAGTGTTCCTGCTTGCAGTAGGATATAATCACCAATGAGTATCTTCTTAGGAGGCTACACTTAGAAGGGGTTTGTGAGGTCCCTTAAATTCATAACAACTCCTTGAATAGACACTCGCTTATGAAAATACTACAGATTGTGTAAAGTCAACTGGTGCAAGATTAGTATATTCATGTTCTTGAAATAACTCTAATCTCACGACGAAGTTCCGCGGAACTAACTACACTTATTATCTAAACAACTCTACTATTCAGCTTAAGAAATGGACAAACACAACCTGGTTAAGTATGAATTACTTTCAATAACAAGTTATAACCAGTTTCTGTCTGTTTTCAAATCATAAGTGAACTGATTTGGCCTACTATAGATTAACTACGCATATCTGCTTAAGTTTCTAATACTAGGTATATGAAGAAACAACTTAACTCGAAGATCTGAAACTCACACAATATAAAAATAACAAGGAAAATTTACAATAAGTATGGAGGTGTATCTGCTTATATTTCTAATACAACCTGGAAGAAATAATTCATCCTAAATTATGTTAAAATTCACATAGCACTATAAAATATCAAGGAAAACCGAAAAATCACAATAAGAAAAACATCATTAGTTGACATCAAGCAACTGTCAAAGCTTCCACCGACATTCCATAAACAATTATAAACCATAAAGTGATTAAAGTTTACTCTAGTTACACAATAAGTGACTTTATAAATATCTCCTAATAATTGTGTAAAACATTAGTAATTCCAAAGTGTCACCGATTATATTAACTAGGAAGGCCATGTTGGTTTCAAATACTCCTCTCTAATGATATGTCTATTGATAAAAGAATTCATTTTAGGTTTAAATAAAATTCAAAATATAAAATAATTGTTCAAGTAATTAAACCAAAATGGCGAATATAAGAAAATCATGTCACTAACCTTTGAAGTCTTCTTTTGGACTGTGAATTATCATGTAATTAAACTCCTGTAAATATCCCTAATTTCTATTCTATCAATCTCACCTACTTTGCAAAGGGTACCTTTATTAAATATTGTAGATCTATTCTTCTTTCTAAATTATATATTATCTAATTATATAATGCAACCATATAAAATAGCTAACCGATGTACATGATAACCCACAGTGATGCAGTACTCTTTCTTGAACTCCTTTGTTGCTGTAAGAAACAAAATTAACCTTCCCCATGCCGTATAATAAAGTATTACAAAGGAATAAATATTAAAATACTTTACTGAATCGCGTAGGAGGTGAAGTGGTTCTCATATATGTCCATCACAAGTGGTACACGTTTCTAACTACTATTTATTAAATTAAATCTACTCGTAGAAGCTGAAAGAAAATTCCATATTAACTTATAATTACATGTACCTCCGGTACACGATTATGAGTAACCACAGTATTGATTGTCTTTTGTCGCACTTCCCTTTTTACCATTACCTTAAGGAATACTAATCCCTAAAATTTTGGATATTTTTAATACACCTAAAGGTAATGATTTCATTTGGTAATAAATTTCGAACAAGATTTTACAATAATATTTTTAGAAGCTAAGTATCTACATTCACGTCCGTGCTCATTTCCAAGGAACAATTAAATATAGTTAAAGAATAATATTATATTACTTAGTACATTCACACATAGAAGGCTTAACACTAGGTTATAGCCTTCTACTTGCAAAGGAGAAAACTTCATTCGAAAAGCTTTCGCCCCTGTTAGTACCTTTTCTTTTTCTCGTCAAAGAGTTCCAATGAATTCAAGTATTTAGTATATAGCACAGCCTAACCACCCTAATTCCCCATATTAAAACTAGCTGAAAAGGTGGTATTATTCAGGTTAAATATTTGAAAACAATACACAGAAGGTGTATTTACTAAATTATTGAGACTTATAAGTCTAGTATTGGTTGAAGTACTCCCTAGCCTTACAGTCTAAAATTCGAGAGATATCTACAATTTATCTCAATACTATGACTCCAACCAATACCTCTGCAAATTCGTGAAATTGAGTTATGTTATGGTGAATGTTCAATATATATATAAACCTATTACTTCCTTATTATTTTCTTTCTTAATTATGTTATGGTATTAATAATTATGACATGTCGAATTTCTATAGACCAGAAACTCACCCCCAGCAGCTGTGAATCACACCAGATCCCATCTAGAAAGTCTCGAATTTAATCGACTAGTCAGGACCAATGGACTCACCTACCCCTTACCATAACCCAATTATATTTTGTTTTATAAATATTTTGTTTCTTATTTGTATGTGTTATGTAATAATTCTCCTATGCATTCATTCTACGTGTCGTGTATATTTGAGGCAGTGATGTGTAGATATTAACTTATAACTAATTGTGTACTTATTTATTTAATGCTGAACCTAACAATCCTCATGATTTATCGTATCTAGCCTGGAGTGATAAATCATTTAATATTGAAAGCGTCCCTGTGATTTTATCGATCGGATCGATAAGATAAACTATCACTGATGTTATCGAGTTTACTTGAATAATACCACATACTACACATGAAAAGACACAGACTTTTAAGAACAGTAATATCACATCCTAATATAATTTAGAGATAATTTGCTTACCAAATCTTTAACTTATTAAATACAAAGAACAATTTAATAAACAAATTATCTTACTACTCATAAATCAAACTGAATAGTATTCACATAAAAACATTAGTATAGAACCCTCTATGGTGCATTAATTTACCAATCAGTCAATATTAAAAATAATTCTATTGTAATAAAATATATTATTTGGTTTCTTAATTTAATATACTAAATTAAATAGCATAGGTACATCTGCAATGAAAGTAATCTAATTTGTATTAATATGATTTGATTTAACCTTTTCATTTACTCTATTCTACCACTGTTTATTTAAATAGGATTATAACTTAGTAGAATAAAATTAGACTCCAACATAACTTCCAGAAGAATTATTTTGCAAATATAAATGACGAGTTATAGAGTTTATTTCACGTAATTAATAACACTTCGAATTAAATACCCAATTCTAATCACCATAATAAGATTCTCAAAAATAAAGAATATTGACTTACCAAATTCTGATGACTCAAACCCACAATCACTGATATTAAATACTAGATCGACTCTCGCCGTCCACTCTCGACAAATTTCTTCTGTTTTCTATCCCGAATCCCGCGAACATTAGCTTATATATACTCTAACTTCCCTCTCAACCACCGCCTCCCACGGTCCGGGTCCCAAAGGCCTAGCATGAGTTATTCAATGCGCAGAAGTCCACTTCTAGGGGTCAGCGATTATCAGCGGAATTCGAGGTATGACGCAACGCCGCGGCGCCGTTCCCACAGCGCGAGACTGGCACGTCAACAACTCTGGCTCCTCTCAATACTTGAGTACACGAAAGCTGAACCCTTTGTTTTTGTTACGAGGCCCCTTTGTTTGCATTCGCGTTGAATCAGACTAGCCCACTTAAGATTATGTACAATATCCATATTGCAAAATGAAAAATGTTGCATAGTAAAATAACTAATTATGCCACATATTTATATTACATCATAATCAATGCACAACTTACTTATCGCTCACTTCAATTTAATTAAAACTCGGCAAAAAAGTCTTAGCAATAATAAATAATAAAATGTTATTGGAATATAATCATACTCATATAAACCCCCTTTTTCGATATCAAATCTCTCTGGGTGGAGCAAATGAGAGTATTAGATTTCTAGTGATTAGAATCGCACCCTGTTCTGTCACCTGCTATTGCATTCCGGGGACACGTTATTTCGTTAGAACATTCTTGCAACCCAGACATTAAAAAGGATAGCAAAACAACTACAAAAGTCTGTAACTTCTAAGGTTCTTCCAACCATTATATTCTTTCAATAATCTTTTTGGTCTCTTTTTTTTGGAATCTAGGTTTTAATTCAGTAGAAGTCGCACACTTATTTCCGTTTCATCCAGATTGAAAGAGTCATTTCATGCTTTACTCCCGAAAAGACAAATAAAAAATTGGCCAAGTGCGAGTCGAACTCGCCCATGAAGGGTTCCGTAGTAACTATAATAAATATAATATACTTAATGTATATATTTGAAAAAAAAAAAACCTTACAAATTTCTTAAAGCTCAAAAGTTACAATTTTTACAACTACGCCAAATAACTTTATTTTTCATAGTATTTGTATAAATTACAAAGTTATATTTGCGGTTTTACAAAATATACTGTATCTCAAAAACTGCTGACTCGATCTCGTTCAAACCAATTTTGGTTGAAAGTTTACATTAAAATCAGACAGACAGACTAGTAGTTATCTTATATTATTATAGTTACTTATTTGGTCTCAAATCACGAGTCTCTAATAGCGATATTAAGGCTGTTATTTTTAAATTTAGTTGTTGGATGTTATCACATAGGCCTGCCTCTACGCGGGTGCGGGCTTCTTCGACCCGAACGCGCTCTGCTTCAACTTGAAGTCGCTCTCTATCGAGTTGCACACGTTGTGCTTATATTTTGAGTCGTTCAGTTTCAAGCTCATGCAGACGCGCATCCCTCTCCCTTTCGAAACGCAACATATGGCTTTTTTAGATTTTTCACTTCATTATTATAGAAGTTAGAGGGGGGGGGACACACACATTTTACCACTTTGGAAGCGTATATCTTTTAAAGGATTAACTTTATGAAAAAGTGATTTTAGACCTTAATGTCATTTTTAAAGACCTGTCTATAGATACCACACACTTATAGGTTTCATGAAAAAAAATATTTTCAGTTTCAGTTCCATGTATGGGGAGCCCCCTTTATTTTAAATATTTTTTAAATTTTCTCTTAAAATCGGAAAGCGGTTCACAGAATACATCTTCCTACCAAGTTTTACATGTATAGTCCTAACAGTTTCGGAATAAAATGGCTATGACATACGGACGGACGGACAGACAGACAGACGGACAGACATGTCGAAACTATAAGGGTTCCGTTTTTTGCCATTCGGCTACGGAACCCTAAAAATGGTTAGCATTACGAGTACCTATTCACTATTAAGATAAGATAAGATAAGATAACTTTTATTTGTTCAAAACACGATTATTTATTTTTATTTATACACGATATTATTTTCGTAAAGCACACAAATAACTATTAACTTATTAATAGCTAAATATCTAATTGATATCACGAACAGGTTTACAAACAAACTAATGTTTGTAATGAAAAAACTTCGTAACTCCGCTGATCGCGTCACCTTTGCCTTGGTTTACGATTCCTTCTGCAAGTCCATCATCTCATACTGTCTTCCTATATGGAGAGGAACTGATAAGACATCCTTAATTAAACTAGAGAGGGCACAGAGAGCCGTCTTAAAAGTGATGCTTTACAAAAACTTCAGGCACCCAACGGTAGACTTGTATGCTGAGTGCAAAGTGCTTACTGCTTTATTTATCTTACGACCCTGCGTCGGCATTCTACTGTTGTGCTGAACACCGCAGCAAATTTGTTGAGGAGAACAAGAACTAATCCTTGCCGTATAAATCCCACACGCACGGCTTTTGCAACCCAAAAACTCCTACATATAAGCTCTTTCTTATACAACAAAATTGATAATATACTGCATATGGTATCTCTACCAAAATTCTCTATCAAAAGGAATTTGCAGGTATGTCTGCTAAGTCTAGATTATGATAAGACTGAAAAGCTGATACTCAGGTAACACCTCTACTACACCTATTTCCAGTAACACCTAAGAGACACGTACACAAACAGTCAGTCACACACCACACATACAACAAACTCTCATACACCACGAACAATACACACTCACAAACACACAACACAAACACGCAAGCATATTAGGTATACTCTTATCTACAAATTGTTAATTTTGTATTACTTAATAGTTTACAATATGTATTAAAATTTAGGCTAGCTACTGATTTACAGAGGAACACTTACTCCCATAACACAGATTAATCTAGCTTGGGAGTCAGCAGACTCATATTTTGTATATTTTCCCTACCAAAAAATCATTTCAGTTCTCATTGACTATTGTAATGTTATATGGCTGTTAATAAAGTTATTATTTTTATTGGGTTTAAACCCGTATCAATGTTACATTACCATGTCAATCGATTACCCAATACGTACCGAGGGTCGCGATAAACACATTTAAATTGACTGCCAACTTTACTGAAAGATCAAAACAGATAGGCTGTTTACGTAGTCGACTCAAACATTTGCTAGCAATCAAATTTAAATTATATCAGTCTTCAATGTATTTTATTATATTGCCTTTCAAAGACTTTCAATGGTAAACTTTAGCAAAAGGGAAATGGTTATTTCAGTTGAGTGGAATACTTACTTCCTTTGTAAAAATATCTTGGATGACTTCAGAGATTTTATTGAAAGCTACTGCAGGGAAAATTTTGTTTTTGCAAAAACAATTCGGATGAATGAAATAAATAATTTATTGATATTCAATTCTTATCTCAGGGTCTATTTGTATATTACAGGCTCTAGGCTCTTGAGATACTGAGATATAATAAGGGTCAGATTATAGCCATGACATTTTGATAGCGTTTGAAAATACAAGACGATTTTAAAATCATCTGCGCCACGCCACTGAATATTCTTTGCCCATACTTACTGTGTGAGTCTCAGGAGGTTACAATAAGAAGAAATAGGGCATTTTTTTAGTTGTGAAATTTTTTAGTTGCAAAATGCTTTCTCTATTTGGTCCCGTACTTATATTTTCAAAAAAAGATTGTAGGTACACTTATTTTTTGTCTTTTCAAATGAATAAAATATACTAAGAACAAAAGCTTCAAATTTCAGAAGTGGGGGGTGCTAATGTCACATCGTGCTATAAAAAATATTTTATTATATGTCCGAGCCTTATGCGTTGGTCTATAGTCTATACAAGTTCACTTGACATTCGACTCCAGTAACAGTAACTCAATTTAAACCACTGCGGAATGGAATGGAAGCAACTTTTTCAACGAAATTGTACATAGGCTAATGAACTTTGTCAATTGTATAACATAGGTACAAACTAAATAGGAGCCAAACTACTGTCGGCGCCGTCGCCAGTTGGGTCGGTCACAGCAGTGCGGTACCAACTAATAGATCTAGACAGAACGTCCCTCATGGCGCAGTCGCGCGTATTCGCTGGAATACTCGAGCATTACAGCGAAACTTCGCGCCTTCTCGCGTCATGAGGCACGGCAGTGTAAATTGAGCCTTATATTATCCAAATGAAGAAAACAGCGTCATATGGCGAAATATAGTCCAAAACAAAGTGTTACATGGAGATCGCCACTCCAGCATTGAGGATAACGACGCAAGGAAGAAGATACTTTAATATCAACTTTTAAATAATTGTTACTCTTGAGGGCCTTCGATTGGTATCAGATAATATTATAATTAACAACAATGAAGTGGAAGTTAAAACTAATAAATAGAATAGATTTTGAGTCGCTTCGGTTGTGAATATAATTATTTCAATTGGTAAACAGCTTTTAGCGAATGTTCACCTCGTTTCCTTTCATTTTATTCATGTTTACACTATATGAACGAGGCGAGATAAAATTTTGTTATTTTATCTTCATTTAAAAGATAATGAAATATGACATATGCCAAAAATATGACAACGTATATATCGCTGGTTTGCGAGAATATTGACGTAACTCGAAATACTGTCCAATTTAACTAGATACTTGTGTGAAATAATCATAAATTTAAGTACCTATAACATCGTGAACTGAGACACAATGCCAATTTACTACTAGATTTTACTTATTATTATTTAGACTAGGCCTGGGTTTGGTCGCCCTGAGGACACCGTAGAGCACACGGTGCAAGACTGCCCCGCCTGGGCAGAGCACCGACGTGTCCTCACGGCGGCGATAGGCGGAGACCTCTCGCGCCCGGCATTGGTCGAGGCCATGCTGCGGGGCGAGAGGGAGTGGGAAGCGGTCGCCTCCTTCTGCGAAGCAGTCATGCTTCCGAAGAAGGAGGCGGGCCGCGTGAGGGAGAGGATGTCGTCCTCCCTCCAGCCCAGCCGCAGTGGTAGACGCCCACGGTGTCGGACGTCGGCCGACGATCTCCGGCCACCGTAGGCGCGGGCATGCGGACAGCGAGTAAAGGGCAACTCGCTTTCCGACCATGGACCATGCTCGGGTCGACGGCGCGTTGTGTTCCACGCGCGCCTCAAAGAGCGTCAGCAACATGACGAGGGCTGCCCTGCAGAGGGCCGAAGTCTGCCGGGGTCGTGGGACTTATCCCATTACCGTGACCCCGGTACGTAAAGGGTTATTGCAGGAACACCGTGGATTTTAGTCAGTAAAAGTCTGACAGTCCCTCCCACCCTAAAAAAAAAGTCTAGTCTCTCTCACAGAGGAGCTTTGCATGCTTAAGTTTAAGTAAATCATGTTGGATTCCATATTTGTATTAACTTCGTATATTCTATATTTTATGCAAATAAATAAAATAAAATGAAGTGTTTTGTCTCAAATGAATAATATAACACTTTCTTTCTGATGAACGTCGGCGCAAAATTGGCATTGTGTCTCAGTTCACAATATTATACTTAAAATTTATGATTATTTCACACAAGTATCTAGTTAAATTGGACAGCATTTCGAGTTACGCCGATATTCTCGCAAACCAGCGATATTTGTATAGATAAGTAAAACAAAGACATGAAAAATGACGTCACAATGTGCAAACGTAATTTTTAACGTCAATCGGTTATCTGACAGTTTTTGTAAAACGTTTGGGTACATCTTTTTAACCGACTTCAAAAAAAAGAAGAAGGTTCTCAATTCGTCTAATTTTTTTTTTTTAGTATGTTACCTCACATCTCGAAGATGGCTGAACCGATTTGGAAAATTATTTTTTTGTTTGAGAGGGTATACTTTCTAGTTGGTCCCATTGTCACGAAATCAGGATCTGATAATTGAAACCTACACCACAGATGGCTACTAGAACAACTCAATAATAAGTATTTCATTGGTTGCGTTTCGATTACTTGAATATGGTTGTAAAACACTTTATGCTCGTCACAATGCATATGGTGATGAGGAGCTGATGGTGAAGTACCAGGAGTACTCCTCAAAAATTATCGACTCGGCATAGGCAAAAAAAAAAAATATTTTTTAGGGCAAGTTTGAAGGAAGCCAATGCACATGGCCAATATAGTCAGTTTTTAGGGGCAGAGCGCGCGCGAGCGCCTTTGATTTGTGCAGAAAAACTGACACCACTCTGAAGGAGGCAAGTGATTGCGAGCGACTGCAAGTTGTGACAAGCTACGTCAAATGAAGTTTATACACGTTGGCGCTTGTCTATACGTAACCAACTAGGCAAGTGACACCGAGCGATAGCAAGGCAAGGCAAAAATACCGTCTACGTGCTGGTATTGGCCTTCACTCGACAACGTTCAGCCAACATGTATTGCAGACTTTACGATGGCGCTTTGCCGTTTGTCTCGGAGTGGATGGAACGGGCTTGGCGGAAATAGATTGTGTAATTCCATCGCCCACTCCCCGAAATGTAACCGATAGAAAACCGATAGACTTGCAACTCATCGTCGATGTTCAAGTCTCTGGAGCTTTGACTCGACCAGTGCATCGTTGCCAATGAGTCTCTTGGCCCGCTTCTCGATAGACTCAAGCGCGTCCAGTTGGTATTTCGTAGATCTATCCCAAAAATGATAGGAGATAGGCGGTTGCTCCACGTACAACACTAATGCCCGCCTTCCACTGCGAGCGGAGCGGGCTCCGTACGGACTCCGTTTAACTCGCAAAGGCTTTTTTCATAGAAGTGCTTCCACTGTGAATGAGTAGACTGAGCGGATCAAAAGAGTACAAAGAGTTATAAAAGTGGTCGCAGAGTTGAGCGGATTTCCAAAGGACTACGTATGGACTCAGTTCAACTCGCAACGCAAAATTTCATACAAATGTTTCCACTGCGAGCGAGTAAGCGGAACGGATTGAGCGAGTTAAAATGGGTCCACTGAGTCATGGCGTCACACGCGAGTTTTGAACGGACTCAGCTCACCTCACCCCAAGTAGCAAGCATTTATTTATAGTATTTACGTAATCCTCTTCACTGGAATCGTCAGACATCGTTATCGCAAAATTTACCGCGCGACTTGCTTTCTCTGTGGATCGCCTGGCACTGAGATATTTCTGCGCCTCCTCGCTCATCGCCTCGCGCCGCTAGCAATGGAAGGCAAACAACTCGCTCATCCGACCCCGCTAATTTCCCGCCTCACTCGCTCCGCAAAGCCCTCTGGCAGTGGAAGGCAAAATCTGAAACTCTTTCTTAGTGGAAGTGTACAACTATTTTTACTCTGCTCCGCTCAGATCATCAGCTCAGTTTCCGCTCATTACCCTTTTTAGTGGAAGGCGGACATTATGCCCGCCTTCCACTGCCAGCGGGGCGGGCTCCATACGGACTCCGTTTAACTCGCAACGGCTTTTTTCATAGAAGTGTTTCCACTGCGAATGAGCGGACTGAGCGGATCAAAAGAGTACAAAGAGTTATAAAAGTGGTCGCAGAGTTGAGCGGATTTCCTACGGACTCCGTAGGGACTCAGTTCAACTCGCAACGCAAAATTTCATACAAATGCTTCCACTGCGAGCGAGTAAGCGGAACGGATTGAGTGAGTTAAAATGGGTCCGCTGCGTCATGGCGTCGCACGCGAGTTTTGAACGTACTCAGCTCACCTCCCCCCAATTAGCAAGCATTTATTTATAGTATTTACGTAAACATCTTCACTGGAATCGTCAGAAAATAGCAAAATTTGCCGCGCAACTTGCTTCCTCTGTGGATCGCCTGGCACTGAGATATTTCTGCGCCTCCTCGCTCATCGCCCCGCGCCGCTGGCAATGGAAGGCCAACAACTCGCTCATCCGACCCCGCTAATTTCCCGCCTCACTCATTCCGCAAAGCCCTCTGGCAGTGGAAGGCAAAATCTGAAACTCTTTCTTAGTGGAAGTGTACAACAATTTTTACTCCGGTCCGCACAGATCATCAGCTCAGTTTCCGCTCATTACCCTTTTTTAGTGGAAGGCGGGCATAATACTCAGCCACATCTAGTAAGACTTGAAGCCGACTCCGGCATATAGTTCGGAAAAGGAAATGAATGATAAATGAATGATGAATGAAATGAATGAATGAATTCGCATTAATGATGCCCAAAATAAAAAAAATCAGACCAAGAGAAATAAGCCGACCGTCAAAGCTATAAAACAATCACAAGCTATGCACACCGAACAATACAATTACAACGCATCGCTCTGTTAAATAAACAGTAACATGACGTCACCGAGTACGACAGCGTGACAACGTTATTTGTTTGACGTGACGTGCGCGTCCGCAACGCTCGCATCGTGCCTAATAAATGACAAGCGGTTTCACGCTGCACTGTTCCGTAAATGTTTGTTCGTCTTTGTGTGGCTTAATGTAGAATTTACTACTTCATTTATTTGTTTTTTTACGTTTCTAGTTCTCTTTACAACAAAAAATAGGCTTTTGTCCTTATTAATTTAGGGAGATATTGGTAAAAACACAATCAAAAAACACATCTAAGGCAAGTCGAATATTATTCATACTCCTCCTTTATTAATGCTTTTCAGTAAATAAATATAATAGCTGAACAAGATTTCTATTTCTTATTTACTAACGAACATTAAGAGTTAATTTTATGTAACAGTTTCTTATTATACTCGTAATTATGTCAAGAAGTTTGAACAAAGAAATAACTTAATAACTGTTTCCAAAGAACACAATATTAAAGTTACAAAAGCGAAGGATTATTAATATTTATTACAGTGAAGTATATACATCACGAAGATACAAAGTCTAAAAATTGTGTATTATGTAACTAATTTCACAGACTTATTTAGTCGAAGGACTTAATATCTGACTACTTAATTTTCTATGAAAAAACAATGTGCTTGAAAGTCAATTTATAAAGGCCTAATTACGGTACCATGATGTGTCTGATATTAATATTATTAAAATTACATTCTAGTCTGGATCAATCTGATTTTTTTTCCAGTCTCTGTAGATGTGGCCGAGCACTAGTATTTTACATGTTTATTTTGCAAATAGGTTATAAATAACACTTTTACACGTAATTTTTTCGTAAATGTTAACTAGATGAGGCCAGTGCTTCCTAACTAGGGCTGCCATCACCAAATTTGCCGGCCCTGGGGCCAGACAAAGACTTATTAACCCCGGACATTTGGGTAAAATCACGGTTTTTCCCCGGACACCATGGAAAAATACATTTTAAAACTTGAAACTAAAAACAACGATGTTTTATTATGGTTATTATTTTCTGATAAAGTGATAACATTTTAGAGCTTTAGAACTTTTTTAATAACAGTCTCTTCCATAGATATAATAAACAAGTTTATATTTGTATGGCCTTTTAATTTAATCAACGTAAAATAAACAATGAGATACCATAGGAAAATAATAATAGAGATCGTGCTTTCGTCGTCATCGTAACCCGGGCACACATTGGTCTTACGGGTACTAAACCCGTAAGACCAATGTGTGCCCGGGTTTTAGTTCAGCCCTATTCCTAACTAACTACTCTTAGAAGAAACACTGAAACAAACTCAGAGGTCAACGTCTCTTTTAAAGTCCATACAATCTGTAGTGATCAAATCATATGAGAGCCATGTAGGTTTATGTCTGTGGCACCCTTAAAGGACAGAATCACACAGATTTGAGCAGTCTGATCGTCTGAGAGTCTGATCCACGACGCTGTAGCCTGTTCGATCACATGCACAGAACAGAAATGTATTTTCTATTCCGTGATCACATGATTAAGTACCCCTTTGATTAGGCAAGACCGGTTCTTGTTAGAACAAGGTACCCGTAATAAATGACAACCGGAAGCAACTGGTTAACGTGATTTCCGAGGCCTGAAGGAATTTCGATATATTAAGATAAATAGATACATAGATATATTCTCTATTGTACACAACAACAATAAGTACAACAGTAAAACAATAAGGACTTCACAACTAAATAGTGTAAAACAATGGGCGGTCTTATCGCTAAAAGCGATCTTTTACAGACAACCTTCGGATGGATTTGACACATAGGAGAAAGTAAATACGCGGGTAGTCCACGGTGTACTATTTATCTATATAAACTATAAAAACAATAAATAAAATTCTCAAAACGTATAATTATAGAAATATAAATATAAAAAAAAAACAAAGACATACATAATAACAACAATTTAAGAAGAGAGATAAAGAGAAATAAAAAACGATATCGTCTTTCAAAAAGATGGTCACTCACGGACCAATCTCACCAAGCATTGCTTAATCTTTAATATCAACTCGTGTGGTTGTTACTTATTCACGAGCTCCTTTAACTTCTATTTATTTACATGTCTCAAAAGTTAAATTGTACCGCCACACTGTACACTCAAACTGCCTATTCTGTGATTCTGGGTCATCAAGATACCGGCTGTGCCGATTGTGGGATTTCGGTATTGCGGGAATAATCTAACGAGATACCGCGGTCCTGGAACTTGAACGAAGCTGAAGGAACAGGGTGGGTTTTTAGTCAGTAGAAGTCTGACACTCCCTTCCACTCCAGCCAAAACGAGGGAAGTTATTAGATGATTTTCCCACTCGGAAAATAATAAAAAAAGGTCGCCGAAATGCCGGCTGTGGCGCTATTGTGTGGTCTGCGGCTAGTTTTGTTGTAATTGTTAATGTTATTTATTTATTTATTAATACTCTCACCAGCACATATAGAATTTTTCTGGCCTGCAAGGCTGTGCGATCTACCGGCGGCCGCAACTTGCCTACCCATAGGCCGCGGTAAAAAATCTAGAATGAATTTAGCAGACCGTATGGGCTGGCGGGGGTCGCTGTTTATTTTAACTAGCACGCCGTGCGGTCCACCACGGTGGCATTTCATGTTAATTTAGTTATGCGTGGCCTGTTGCTACAGAAAATCATAAAGTTTACTTAAAGCTTACTCGAAAAAATTCGGCTGGCCGGCAGACCATATGGCCGTGAGAGTGTTTATGCAACACAAAAGGTACAAAGGCGTACTTAATCCCTTAGGCATTCTCTGGCAGTCAACCATGGGTGGTAAAGAGATGACATGGCAGGTGTATAAAAAAGTAGAACTAAGAACAATTTTTTGGTCTTCACAGTGTATTTTTCTATTATGACTTGTCGGTGTAAGATGATGTTTGATTGAGGCTGATTGATCTTGTATGTGTAAATCTATATACATACTAATGGGTAGAGCAAAAACATTAATCCGTTTTTAGGCTTCCGTAGCCGAATTGCAAAAATTGTCTGTTTGTCTGTCTATCTGTCCGTCCGTCCGTCCGTATGTCACAGCCATTTTATTCCTAAACTATTAGGACTATACATGTGAAACTTGGTAGGTAGACGTATTCTGTGAACCGATTTCCGATTTTCAGTCTGAAAAATTTAAAAAAAAAACTTGCTGTATATCTTAATGTAAACTTTCAAACAAAATTAGTTTAAACGAGATCGGGTTAGCAGTTTTTGAGATACAGCATATTTTCTAAAACCGCAAATATAACTTTGTAATTCATACAAACACTATGAAAAACAAAATTATTTGGCGTAGTTACTACGGAACCCTTCATGGGCGAGTCTGACTCGCACTTGGCCAATTTTTATACGGCTGGTAGACGTGATAACGCCTATATCTAACAGCGGAAGTTTTTGTTTATTTATTTATTTATTTATTTATTTATTCTCAAGGCAATTACAACAGGTTACAATCCACTTATTATAACAAATACACATAATATGTTTTGGGCTGATTGTGACCCAGAGCGTAATCGCACAACATGACAACAACAACAAAAAAGAAATATAAATTTAACTACAAGCAATAGGTTACAGAAAAAGTGTTTAAAAATTAAATTAGTGTAAAACAGTGTTAAATACATATATTAAACCATTAACAGAGAGTAAGAGCACTTACAAGTCTTTTAAAAGCTGTAAGCAGAATTAGTATTGACATCTTCGATGCTCGTACAGCATCGAAGATGTCAATACTAATTCTGGTATCTTTCGATATTTCATTATAAATGCGACACATTCTAACGATAGGGTTGTAATAAGAGGTGTTATTTCTATATACGAGAAGTGAAAAAGTTCTTGGCATTCTGGAGGTATACCTAGTATTAATATTAATAGAGGACAGCAGGGTAGATGAGTTCAGTGTGGAGTGTAGGATCTTATGTTTATTAAATCTTGCTGCTTGCGGCGAACATGCAAAGGCATCAAATTAAAGTTACTAAAGCGATAATAATAAATTTGTAGTGTTCTTGCTAAGCCATACCGGTATGAGACCCATTTTAAACACTTTCTTTGAACGCTCTCGATTCTGTCAGAGTGCACTGCCTATACCGCCTATACCTATACCGTACTATTACGGTGGCCAAATTACCGAACAATACTCCAATATGCTTCTTACAAGACTTTTGTAAACTAATAGGAAGCTATGAAGGTTTTTAAATCCTTTGGTAGTCCTGTATATAAAACCGAGAAGCTTAAATGCTCTATTCGTGATGCTGTCGTAACGTTCTCTGAAAGAAAGTTTCTCATCGAACAACACGCCGAGATCTCTGGCTACATGCTTCCGCTCTAATGATTGACTTTCGAGTTTGTAGTCACATATATTCTTAATCATTTTTTTTTGTGAAAGTTATAACAAAGCATTTATTAATGTTTAAATTCATTCGATTAGGAATGCACCAGTTGGAAATAATATTCAGATCATTTTGAAGGAAGTCATAGTCGGAGATATTATTAATGGACATGAATAACTTCAGACCATCGGCATATAACAGACAGGGACACTGTAATTTTGTCACAAGATCGTTAATAAAAATGATGAAAAGTAAGATGAATGATGAAATGGAATACCAATTGAAGCTAATCGCATATGCCTAATTTTCAATTTCATTAGGAAATAGTCTCATACTCTTTTACGCAGAAATACACAGTCGAACGTTTAAAGCACTCTCAAGAATAAATAAATGTACCAGGCATTTCTGCAATACCTTTGATGATAGGTACAGGCCACATTTAGCAAACCCAGTGCGACACCGGCGATAAATTAGTCTGTACCGTGGCAGTTGGCAACCTCTTTGTTGTGAAGTTTTATCGCTGTTGCTAGACCACTTTTGTTTTTCTTTATGATTACTCGTACGTTGTGGTTTAGGTAAACCAGAATGGTTTACTTAAACCACAACGTACGAGTACATTCATTAAAATAAAATTTAAGTGTTTCTGATTTTATTATAAATATGTTTCTTAAGTGCTTAGAGTTATTTAAACAATTCTAAAACAGCGATAAACTTTTTTTTTTATTTAGTCGACAATTTTTTTTTTAATTTTTATTTCTCAATCTGTTTTTATTTTTGCCCGGGCTTATCTCTGGAAACACTGAATCAATTTTAACGGGAATTTCACTGGAAGATAAAGGAGGCTATAGGGACATATATTAATTTATTATACAACGTGTAATTTAAAGGGTATATACATACCGAGTGCACGGCTTCTTTGGATGATAACAAACGATATAGCAAGGGTTTTGTGATCCTATGTCTACATTTGTGGAACTTATTAGAAATTTCAATACATTGATACCAGAGACCGAATTTTTCAAATTAAGAAGAACGAAGAGAATTCGATGGCCCCACCGAATAAACGTGTAAGAGAAAAGTGTCAACTTTTCAGCAAAAAATAAAAACGTTTAAACTTCAATAACGCTCTTTTCAATGTAAAAATGTATAAATAATGTATAATCGAATTATAGGTAAAAAATAAACTATAGATTTGTATATTTACTCTTTTAAAAACTTCAGCGAGTTTCAGGAAATTCATGAAAACCTATTTAATATTTTTACTCTTGTGAAATTTGCATGACTAGTTCACAGTAATATATCATTACACGTTTATTCGTGTAATAATGCACAACGAATAAAACATACTGTAATATTACACTATTATTCTCTGTAAATCAAGTTTAATTTTGACACAACTAGAACTATTTACACGCTTGTTTACAGTACATTGTTCTGCGATTATATGATTGGAAAGATCGTATGCAATTTAGCCTATTTATAGTCAAACTTCCATTTTGTGGAATAAAACATTAGTAATAAAATTTGCATACATTTCTACACGAATAAACATGTAAGAAGACATTACCGAAATTCGAAAACAATCACAAATCTCCTCAAGTTTTAGCATATTTATTCTTGTGTAGCGACTCAAAAAGCATGTAATAATAGCATAAACTATTATTCATATAATTTTTAAATTAATTATTTCCCTAGAATAAAGAAATTCACTATAATAATAGGCGTGTTTTGAGTCTAAAATATATAAAAAAAAAATTAAGTAGAAACGAAAAATAGAAAAAACCTCAATTCATGTAAGAGCTTTTGCACGTTTATTCGGTGGGGCCATCGAATTATCGTTTTATTGGCAAGTGACGTGGAAAGTGATGACCCTCATAGTGCTGTGACACGTTTGTTATTATTGGTATTCAAAAAACATATGAAACCAATAATTTGGGGTCAATTCTGTGAGTCACTTATTTTGAGCTGAAACTTTGCATAGAAACTCCATACCAGATGTTGTCTTTAGTCCTTTTGGATAGATATGGGGTTTCCGTTACACGTTGTATACTTTATTATACACCGTACTATACACTTAAGGTTTTTTTTTCATTCCAGAATGTTCATTGGTTCGGATTTACGCAGGAAAAGCCATGTAGGTAATCGACACTAACGCGAATGAAGTTATGGGCATAGCTAGTAAGAAATATAGAGTAAGCCCAGAATAATACTTATTTTTATTTATTTATAAAAAAAAATTACTAACAATGTGGGTAGAATTTACATTACTAGCAATCCTGTTAACCCCTCCAACTAAGCTAAATACGCTTGTGTCTGGAGTGGGTTCACGGCAATAGTGTAATGGATGGGATTAGAACCTGCAACCTCTCGATCACAAGCCATCACCTTATCCATTAGACTATTGACGCTTTATCCCAGTGGTTGACAACCCAATTTTAATTTACTTAATTTCGCGGAAGAATCACTTGTTATTTTGTGTACCTGTCGAAAAACTCTTTGACTCTCACTTATGCCTCTGCAATTCCATAAAAAGAAATAAAAACTTTTTACCAAAAAATTAAACCGACTCCCAAAAAACACTGCAAAGTGAAAAATAACTTTAATTTCGGTAGTCGGTGTCTTTAGTTTTATATTTTCGTTTTTGGCACCGACTTCCGAAATTAAAGTTATTTTTCACTTTGCAGTGTTTTTTGGGAGTCGGTTTAATTTTTTGGTAAAAAGTTTTTATTTCATTCTTTTTAGTTGGACTATTTTTAATTTACCTAGTTACAAGAGCCTAAATGTCAACTACTTATAACCTTTTACAAAATATTGCTTTTCCCAATGCTGGGCCGTTAATTGTTGAGGAGTTCTCCTGGTACTTCACCATCAGCTCTACATCACCATATGCATTGTGACGAGCATAAAGTGCTTAACATCCATATTCAAGTAATCGAATCGCAATCCACTCAATACTTATTATTGAGTAGTTTCGGCGGCCATCTGTGGTCTTCATCATCAGTTCCACTTCCTCAAATGGTACTTTTTGAGAGCAACTGCACAAGTTACTATAATAAATACCCAAAACGCCATAGGTGTGCCTATAATATTTGAAGAGTTCCCTCGATTCTCCAGGATCCCATCATCAGATCCTAATTTTTATGAAAATGGGACCAATTTCGAAGTATACCCTTTCAATCAAAAAAAGAATTTTCCAAATCGGTTCAGCTGTCTTCGAGTAATCGATGATCATACATAGAAAAAAATATATATATATATATATAGAGGAAAGGAGGGTATTTTGGAATACTGTTGTTAATTTGGGATAGCAGGGTTTCACAAAAACGAAAAGTGCCATCTCGTCTTACGGATCATAAAATGTTCACAAGTAACGTCATCTATCGATATGTTGACACGGATAGTCTGATATTTTTCTAAGAAGGCGACCAGAGATTAAAACGTGGAACAGCGCGTGAGAAAATTTTTGAGCTACGTGTTTAACCCATTCCCATCGCTAAATTGCCTTATGATTGTGCTGTTTAGCTTTATGTGTAGTGTAAAATAGATATTTAATTTTGCATATTAGCATTGATTTCAACAATTTGTATATTTATAAATCCATAAATTGAGGTTATGTCCAACTACGTCTTGTTGCTAATTTGGAATATCCGATGTGATGTTAATTTGGAATATTCCAAAATACATTCAGTTCTACTTTTTAAGTGCTTTGTATTAACTTACTTACAAATATAATATTATTATGCAATGGAGTTTTTCGGTATCTTGCTTTGTTCTTTTGTAACTGAACTGATTGAGATGTTTTTAATTTAATTTATGTTTAGTAAATTATTTTAATTTATTTTTAGTAATTAAGAAAACTTATTTCTATGCCAGATAATGTCGACCAATATCAATATCGGTGCGTGTTTTATGTGTGAGCTTTGGGTGCAGGGTAAATGTGCCGGCTATGAAGCTGGATCATATGTTTGTGATTTTTGCAAATGACCCATATATTTCATTTAACTGGTTAAAGACTTATTAAAACTAAAAGTCTGATTAAAGGTACTTAAAGGCTGATTAAAGGTACTTAAAGGCTGATTAAACTTTATTATAGAAATCATATTTTTTTTATATATTGAATAATTATCCTTTCACCTTTAAATCACTTACCTACTATCACAGTCTCTCTAATCTTGACTTTGACTGAAGGTAATTTAGAATACCGAAATGGGATGCCAAATTACCTTCAGTCTGTTTAGGAACCGATTTTAGGGAGTTGCTCTCTGAGCTCAATTTTGTTATCACAAATCATACACTTTCTTCTTAAACATTGACTTAATAATAGCGAAAATAACTAAGTAAAGCATGGTGAATATAATTTGGAATACTCCTATACCAAAATACCTGCACCACATCTCCAAATCTAAATTGTGCCATTTTGCAGTCAAGCTAAAATTTTAACCTGTAGGGATATTTAATTGTTTTTGATAGCTTGTACATTGATAGTAAGATAATATTGCTTCAATTTAATCAAGGTTTTATTTCTATATACCTAACGGAAAAAAAGTTGCAGGTCTGAAACAAAATGGTATTCCAAATTACCATCCTTTCCTCTACGCGTCGAATTGATAAACTCCTCTTTTAGTCGTCGGTTGAAAATGCGATTAATGTTTTTGCGGGATAAGTCACTATCCTCTTTATGGCATAGTTGTTCCAACCTGTTGAGAAACACTTAATGCGCTAATACTCTAGTAATATTAAAGACCATGTTTTTCTTTTCAAAAATTTAAAGTCGAAAATCCAAGGTATACGTAAACACTTAGTTTTTTTTTTTGTACTCGGAAGAAGCAACTCTAAAAAGTGTGGCAGCTACTTCAGTTTTACCCTGTTATTATTTATTTCGCCACTGTTACCTCAGGTAAATCCAGGAGAAATAAAAAGAAAAAGTAATTAAACAATTTGATTCGAAACAACGTTCCAACAAAATAAGTAAAATACCCACAACTTGTTATTAACAGTAAAATAAGTGCTGTAAACATTAAGACTAACGACACAACTTCGCCATTGTATCTAGGTACTTAGTAATCCACAGAGTAAGTTTATAACAAGATAACAAACAAGAGTTAAGTTTTGAATCGTGAGTTTATCTCCGAGTCTACTCTATTTTCTATTTTGTGATTATGTTCAGGTTTCAAGAAGCCATTCTTTTAACACTCTCACCGCTATATGGTCCGCCTGCCGCCCACATAAATTACGGTGCAGCAAGCTACTACAGATTCTTTAATTTTTACAGGCACGCCATGTGGGCTGCCTGCGTACCACAACTAGCTGCAAAAATTACACGAAATCTAGCGTGGTGTGGTGTAAAAGACATTGCATGACCCGCGCGCCGCCCACATTGCCTGTTGTTCTAGAAAAACCATAAATGTGTATGGCGGTGAGAGTGTTAAGTTCGCGGACAACCCCTACACAATAATGCGACAATGCAACCATACGTTATTTTTACTACTAATTTTATTATAAACGCGAAAATAACTCTCTTCGTGTCTGTTACACTTTCAAGTGTAAACAACTTAACCAATTTGCAAATGCGATGAAAATTTGGCAGGGTGTTTTGAGGTTGCGCGAGAGTATTTCTATTCCTATCATTTGGGTCAGCTTAAAATCTGACCGAATGGAACTGAGTACCACCAGTATTATAAGATAGAGCGACTAACTATCTGACCTCTCCAACCTTAACTAGGTTAGTTAGTACCAAAAAAATAGACTTCTAATCATTGACATATATATTACTTCGTAAGGACTGGGCAGATCGCATGTTATAATGACGCCTCGAACTTGGTCCCAAAGTGGTCTAACCTTTATCGAAGTGAACTAGAACGCGATCGGCTATCTTCGGGAGGGGTCGTCAGTTTTACAAGCAAAAATGCCAAATTGTGTCGTGAAGGCTTGCGTGAACTACGACGTAAAGCACAATAAAAAAAATATAACATTTCATATCACCGGTAAGTTAAAAATATGTCATTAAATCAACTTCTAACATTATTTAAAACAATTTTCTTTCTTGTTTGTCTCAACCTTTAGCATAGACAACGCGAAGCCGCGTAAAAGTGCGACATAACTTTGCAGCGGCGCGCGTTGCAGCCGATGAAATAAAAAGATTTAATAATATTACTATAAGATTAAATTATGTACAAAATTAATTTTTATTGTTTATTAAAAGCAAATTAAAATGTATTTTTATGTATAACAAATATAAAATTCAGAAACTAAAAGGTTTTGTTTTATTTATTTGTACCTCGAAAAATACCACACCCCGCTCTTACAAGGCTACGTCTAGGAGCAGACCACGCCGATTGACATCTTAGTTATCATAGATGGCGCTAGTGTGTTTTGTAGGGCGACCGCGTCCGTCAAATGTTCTGATGACCGTATCTTTACTATTTAAATCAATGCTTCTAATTATACTTTGTGTAGTTAACACGTAACAGTTAGCCGGCCGATAGCAACGGCTCATCGTGCTTTCTGCGGCTCATAAAAATCTCAGTATCTATTGTTACGTTGTTTTTTTTATCCTCACTTACCTGTGGACATACGTTGTGAATTGTGAGGTATCCAATATTGATCTCGAACGTTTTAAAATGAAATGTTCAATGTAGTTTGTGCAAAGGACTTTGGTTTGCGATTTATAGAAAAGGAACATCCCTTCATCTGTACTTCCTCACTGGACTCTTTGGTAACACTTTCTGATGTTGAATCGCTTTTCAAAATCCTAATAAACCAGCTTACAAAATAAAATAGAGCCATTATATTCTATTCTATTTTTGGTTAATGGCAAGTGGAGACGATAGTCGACACTATTCTGCCAATGTCTAAAGTAAATTGGAAAAACAAGTGTGTATGATTAATGATTAGAGACAGAATGGATTTAGAAAAGAAAAAAGTTACGTCAGTTTCTGACAGTTGGTGGCGACATCTGGCGGTTGCCGATTCGTAGTTTTGAATCGATATTAATTGATTTTAGCAAATTGATTGGAAGCCATCGAACTAATATTCAATGAACCGATCCTTAATAGTTTTCAGCTTTTAGTTAAAATACTTAATAAACGGTATTAATAAAATAAATAAACTTAATAAATTATAAAACATTTAAGGGAAATAATTAAAATACATAATTAAAATAAATAATTACGTCACATCTGACTCATCCACGGACCGACCTCCACAAGCGTCACTTAACCTTGAAGTGAAGATCAACACGTGCTGCTATTATTATTGATCCACGAACTTCTCTCCAGAATAAATTATATCGACCCCTACTTCCCTACTAATAATATAAACGCGAAAAGAACTCTGCCTGTTACACTTTCACGTAAAACTACGTATTAACAACCTCGTTAAGTCGGTCTACTTGGGCAACAACTCAAAGCAGTGTCGAGGTGTGGATGTGGAGCTGCAGTGTAAAATATGCTGCAGCTCTTATCCTGTCCTGTTAGCCCAGCATCTTGCAGCCAAAGCGAACTCTCGCCACCGATGTCGCCGTGGGAATGGCGAAGTTTTGGGCTGGCAAAATAATGTATAACATTGTCATGCCATCGACGAGAAGAAGAAAAATTAAATTTGGTACAGATATACTTTCATTTGAACATGGAGAAAGACATCCTTTTTAAAGTTCCGTAGCCGAATGGCAAAACACGGAACCCTTATAGTTTCGTCATGTCTGTCTGTCTGTCTGTCCGTCCGTCCGTATGTCACAGCCATTTTATTCCGAAACTATTAGGACTATAATTATGAAAATTAGTAGGTAGATGTATTCTGTGAAACACTTTCCAATATTAAGAAAAAAAAATTAAAATAAATGGGGCTCTCCATACATAGACCTGATACTGAAAATATTTTTTTTCATGAAACCTATGCGTTTGTGGTATCTAAAAATGATATTGAGGTTTCTAAAACCACTTTTTCATAAAATTAATCATTTAAAAGATATACGCTTCCAAAGTGGTAAAATGTCCCCCCCTAACTTCTATAATAATAAAGTGCAAAATTTAAAAAATATGCTTTATGCAGTATAAGTCTGACATTTCCTTCGGGTCCAACCACAGCGGAATGAGTGATTTGAAGAGTTTCGCACCAAGAAAAAGAAAATAATTGTTGAAATAAGGGCTGAATTTTCAAAATAAATGAACAAAGTCACGGGCAACAGCTAGTTATTATTTATATTGCTCTATTCACTTCACTGTTGCCGAACGATGGTATGAAATATTCTTCAGAATACGGAAAATATTATTTTGTTACAGAAATATATTTTAGATGCCTCTTCTATGTATTTTTGAATTTAGGATAATAATAACTGGAGATTGATCATCCTATCCCTGTTTTGCAGAACCTTGAAATATATTTAAAATCATATTTAAAAGTTTTATCGCCATCATCTGTACATCTTGTGTCATTTTGAATTTTAATAGTCACCTGTAATGTATATTTTTTTCCAAATAAATGTGTTATTATTCTTATTATAAAGACAGTAGAAACACTATCACAATAATATATCTACTAATACCGTCGTAAGTTTTCATGTTACCTTTCTTAATTTAGAATAAAGTTGCTCTATATAAAACGACTTTATTTATATTCAAAAAAAATTGGTGGGTGTAGGAAAAGAGACTGATTTCATAGAAAACTACTTACGGTTGGTATTTTCCAATTAAACATGACTCTTGACCTTCATAAAAATGCGTAGTTTGTTTGACGTCAATAACTTCCTCGATAACATCTAAATATAAACATTCAAAACAGAAAAAATACAAAGAATCGTAACCGAAGGTTATAAGAGAGAATAAAAAACCAATAACATTTTATTTTGGCTTTTTTTCCAATAAAAAGCTTTAAAGTCCATTTAAAAACAATGCCGGCTATCAAACTAAAGGTCCTAATAGGTATAAGGGTCATACACAAAACGGGTTATAAAAATATACGAAATAAAAAGTCGTTATTTTTTTTTTCGAATCAGTCTCATTTATTAGGTAATCTTACAAGTAATTAGAAATTAATCAAAAACCAGATCGTTATTCAGATTTCAGCAAGTTATTTAACTTAATTTTTTTTTTACGTCCACTGAAAAGACCCGTTTCCACAGAAGAGAGGTTAATCAATCTGATATTGATATTTACTTGCCATATAAACTCGGTATTATTAACAAAAGTTATCCAGCCAATTAAAGGTACTTTGGAGAACACAAACAAAAAAATCTTATTTTTTCTTTGATAATATTAGTAATAAAATGTCATTTTTCAAGGGCAATATTTTGATTATTTTTCATTTTAGCCTCTTATCCTTATCAATAAAAAATCGTCAAACTAATAAAAAATCAACAAACAAATACGCTTTCAAAAATGTTTTATCACTATCATCACTTTCAAAGAACGAAGGTCGTACTTTAGGTTTTTTAGGTGGTGTAACTGAGTCATCAGAATAGTTATTCTCACAGAAAATCCTCTTTCGCGGAGTACATGGTTGACTAGTCACATTGTCTAATAGTTCTGGAGAAGATGTTAACAACAATGGCGAAGGAGTTCTTGGCCCAGTGATAGTTGATACAGATGCTGTCTCCAAAGTGGGCTGATTGAATTTCAGATCCGTACTTACAAGAATAATTTTCTGAAAGTCTATATGTCTTTGATGGCAAAAGACTTTGTTTTATGAATTTTATAGCATTATACTGACTAGTGCTGTTGGCAAGAAGCTGCATGATGATAAGGTTTTTATTTAAACTATTAACAAGCAATTGATGCGATGTCTTTACGCTTTATTTCACAGTTTTCTTGCAAATCTTCTCATTGCCTTTAATTATTACATTACAATTCTTAGTTACCCATCTTTGGTAAATTATTGTATCATTGCCATTTAACAAAGTGTACTTTGGAACTCTCTCAGAACATTGTGTATATTTCCGTTCCAAGCAAGGAACACTAAAAGCATTATTACAGCAAAGAGATTTTGCGAGATCGGTGGCAGAATAATGATTTAATATCGTAGATTGGTGTAAGGCTCGAACAATATAATCATTATTCGTATGAACGGAATACAGGCAAGTATTTCTTGACGCCGCTTTAGGGAATATTACCCAGAATGGACGATGTCGGCGGAATGTTTCATATGAGACATTCAAACCAGTCGTATTATAAATTTTTTAATGATATTTGTATCATTCCACTTCACTTCTAAACCTAGAAGCGAAGTGAAATGATACCATTTAAAAGTCGTATTTGCTTTTTGACTTTTCTGCGCGTGATCGTTTCCTCTTTACCAGCCGTTAGTCTGCTATTTTCGTCATTGATTAAAAATTCATGTATTCTTTTTCTTAAGTCAATATTTATGATAATCTCCTGTCCTTTACTTTTTTTAAATCTTATTATTCCGTTCTAAAATATTTAATCTTTCTATAAAAACTGATTTTGAGCCTTCAATATTCGGCGATTTCGTAATCGTATTGCTTTACCCACCTTCTCACTCACTACACGTGAGTGTGATGAGCGAGAAGAACTGGGAGAAGAAACCGGTGTATTCACGTGTACTATTTCTTCTGTTTGTTTTCTTAGTCGATCTCTTTCACGTCTTAGCTTGCCTTTTTAATGCCACATTTTTCGCATCTGTCTGGGTGTAAAATCTTTAATTGTCTTCAATTACCCATTTTGTTTCTTCAGATGATATCTTTCGCGTTCTTTTCTACGTCGTTTTTCTATGGCAGTAGCATCTAATTTAGCTCTAGCTCTTCGCATGCTAAGTTTTTTCTGTTCACGACGATGTATTTTGTTTTCTTCGTCAGTTCATTGGGTTCTAGACCGACTTGATCGAGGCATTGTACCTGAAACAAACCCAGCCATGCTAAGCACACCACATTTGGCAAAAAATAAGTCAAGCTCCTTTTTCGGGTGCCGATACCAATAATGCAGTATTTAAATCATGCTATCACGGTTTTCCCGTTTGTTTGACCAACATTGTAGCTTTGTTAGCATGGAAAACCGTTAAAATGTTATTTTTTGTGGACATACATCTATCCTGTGGTCATTTATGTTCACAGGAAAGATGTCCACAGAAGATATATTTCAAACTAAAATCAAAGCAGCCATTTTATTTTTAAGGTTACAATCACAACAAAAGAAATTTTGAAAATACTGCTCAAAAGGCATATCGGCGGAATATTTACTAAAATATTGAATAATAACTTACCAAATTACAACCTAAGCAGGAAAGACGCACTGAACTTTGACAAAAACACTTAATTTTATTTTGAAACTTCGTAAATTATAAAACGGCACGTAGATGAACTGATAAGGACTCCAACAAATGGTGGCTATCCAGGGTTGTCAATTTAAAAAATATACGACATATGGTAGCTTTAGTAGAAATTAAAATTTGGTTGATTTTTAGGTCCACCAAAAAGACCTAAATCCGTATAACAGCATGTTTATTGGAAATAAAAAAATATATGTTGTGCAATTATTAACAACTATCTAATAAAAATAATATTCATTATATACCACGTAAATGCGACAGTGATGTTTTGATAAATACGTAACAAAATAATTAACTACATCTATCCAAACACTCATACCCCGAATCTGAACAGTCCACACGACGAGACTTTTGAAACATTTTGATTTTTTTTTAAATAATAATTATCATTTTTTTTGTTTGAAATATTATGGGTAAATAGAAAAGTAACAATAATTTAACTGAAAAATAAAAGTCTTCGGATACTGTCGTAAATTTTTAAGTTATTTTATCCGAACACCCATATGTGTATGACCCATAAGAGTTTATACCTTCTAATACTTTTTTGATTGTTAAAGTACGCTTACATTTAAAAGGCAATGAGTACACTTCGTATCCTGGTTTTCGCCAGAATTACGACATCTGCAGAAAAGACATCTACCACCATTATGTGTATTTTTTTATTTGAGAAAATAAACAGTATCTCAATGTAGTAATGCTGGTAATGTACCCAACATTGTGGCAGCATTGCCACGTTGTATGTCAATGATTAGCTTATGGCCAGCCCATGGGTCACGGGAAATGTTAACTAGCCTATTCGACATCGGGCACGCCGCAATTGCGGCGGTAAGACCCCTCTTTGAGGAGTGGCTAGATCGGCGTCACGGCGTCCTGACCTACCGCATGACGCAGGTCCTCACCGGACATGGAAGTTTCGGGAGGTACCTGTGTCTGATGGGAAAGGAGGAAACGCCTGGGTGTCACCACTGCGAGGGTCGCCCTGAGGACACCGTAGAGCACACGGTGCAAGACTGCCCCGCCTGGACGTGTCCTCATGGCGGCGATAGGCGGAGACCTCTCGCGCCCGGCATTGGTCGAGGCCATGCTGCGGGGCGAGTGGGAGTGGGAAGCGGTCGCCTCCTTCTGCGAAGCAGTCATGCTTCCGAAGGAGGAGGCGGGCCGCGTGAGGGAGAGGATGGCGTCCTCCCTCTAGCCCAGCCGCAGTGGTAGACGCCCACGGCGTCGGACGTCGGCCGACGATCTCCGGCAACCGTAGGCGCGGGCATGCGGACAGCGAGTAAAGGACAACTCGCTGTCCGACCATGGACCATGCCCGGGTCGACAGCGCGTTGTGTTCCACGCGCGCCTCAAAGAGCGTCAGCAACATGACGAGGCCCCCTCTGCAGAGGGGCGAAGCCTGCCGGGGTCGTGGGACTTATCCCATTACCGTGACCCCGGTACTTAAAGGGTTATTGAAGGAACACCGTGGATTTTAGTCTGTTTTAGTTTGTCAAATCATTGGGTTCCAATATGGTTGGAACGCCGATGGTGACAATTGCTCGTCTGATGATGTCATTTGCCCATTCAACCAACATGCACTACGTGGGAACCCAGAAATTATTATCAAATCCTACCTGTTCCTTCAGCTACCCTCGCGTTCCGGGCCGCGGTATCTCATTATAAGATTCCCACAACCCCAGCAGGATTCATGTTTTTATAACTATCATTTAAAAATATCTTATTGCTCTAAACTAAAACACTTTTAGCCCTGAACTGTTTGGTACATTATACTACCGTTAAACCTATGTATATAACAAATAAATAAAAAATAGACTAAGGCGTCAAAGTACTCCTCCACATCACTGACCTCCGAAAACGTGCCCAGAATACTGGCAGCATTGCCACGTTGTATGGCAATTCTTATTCTTTGGGCAAAGAACGAGCCAGCTCTCTGGTCACGTAAGGAATCGATCCGCCATCGAGACAATTCCTTAAAAAGGAGAAGCGCATTAAACCGTTAAATAAATATAAAGAAAGTATTTTTTCAAAAACATAGTTTCTTTTTATTTCTGAAACATCTAAGGGGTTATTTAAGGCTATTTAAAAATCGTTTAAAACAATGATTTTAACAAATCTATTCAGTCTCTCTCAAGTGGTACAATTACTGACGACTTGTAGATAGGTACAGAATTAGTATAGTAATAACTCACAAAGAACTAACAATCGATGTGAAACTCTGACCACTTACGATAACCAGGGCCGAAGAAGAAATAAAAACAGGAACTTTACTTTTTATTTGGTTGCGTCACCGTGGTAGGTTTTTTAGCACTATTTTTAGTTACAGTTCTGTTACTCAGCTACCGAAAAATGGATACCGAATAGACCGTCCTAACACTAGGTTTTGTATATATAGAATTACTCTTGTTACAGGGTTCTGATAAAGTTCAAAAACCGTACTAATTCTTCTTACTTAATATTATAAATGCGAATGTTTGTGAGGATAATTTATTGGATTTGTTAATCTTTCAAGCAAAAACTACTGAACGGATTTAGATGAAACTTTACAGTAATATAGCTTTTTTTTTAAAAGGTTACTAGCAATGCGGGTAGATTTCACATTACTAGCAATCCCTGTTAACCCCTCCAACTAAGCTGATGCTCGTGTCTGGAGTGGGTTCACAGCAATAGTGTAATGGGTGAGGTTCGAACTCGGGACCTCACTAACATACTAGTTTTGGTCCTGCAATTCCCACGGGATCAATATTTAAGTGTAAAAACCATAAATTTGAGCACAGAACAGCTTATATCTAGTCATTAAATTATTATTAGTTCTACTTTATATTTTATATTTTTACTTAACTTAAAAAAACAAAACTTAGTCGTACCAATGTGACGTGTATATATCGCACACTGAGAATGAAAGTGACCTAATTAAAAAAATAGTATTTTTTGGATTTGAGCTTTAATAACTAATAAAGCAGCATTGAATAAATTATATTCATATATCTCAAGTGGCAAATGTATAAGCTGTCTCTTTATAACTCGTAATTCTGTTCTCATTCTCTGTTTCCACGGCAATTCAGAGTTATGTTTCAGGCCAGTTTACATCAAAATCTGAAATTACACGAATTTAGAGTTAGGTCACTTTCATTCTCAGTGTGCGATATCAGTATTCCATCTTCACACAAACCGTCGGAGCACAAGTAATACGCGCCTCGGAATTTGGTATACACTGGGTATGCAACAAACAAATGTAGCCGAATGCCCTCAATGTCGAACGGTATCCAGGGCAGGACAGGAGCAGTAAGCGGGCGTTTTTTGATGTGTGTACGTGTGATTGATATAAATAAAAGTATTTACTTAAAATGACTAAAACAGTCTCAGTCATAGAAATAGCCGTGAAAGTTTTCTCTGGTGCGTTAGCCCAGTTAGTCCATCGATTGGCATCGCCATCACAGCAACGTGTGAGATTTAGCGGGTGCTTTTCAACCCACCTAAGGGCTTCATCGAACCGCTTAAGAGTCTTCTACCTGAGCGCGTATTACTGGGTGATCGGCTTGGAAATGTCTTAACATAATTATTGCAATCCCAAGTCGACTGCAGCAATATTTATCTGCACAGATGACGATTCACGGATAGACTGGTCCGCATGTCCTATGTCCACTTTATGATCTTATATTTGCATCAGCTAGCGGAGTTTGCGTAGCTGATTTTTGGGCCAAATTTATTTCAAATGTTTTGTCATCGACTCGCTAAGAAGTCATAGAAATAAAATGATGATGAGCAGCTTTCAGAGCTCAGCCAGCTGGCAAAATGTTGGAAGGTTTCTCGTTTCTGTTTCCGTAAATCGCCAGACCAAGAGTACCAAAAGCGTTCCCGCTTTTGGATCAAAAACTATTAAATCCTCAAAGCCATTTGAAAGCAGAGGTACCTACCGATACAAACTAAAAAGGGACATAAATTGGAGCTTTATCATTCATTATAGAATTTCGTGGTTATATTTAATGGTATTGTAAAGTTTTTGTCAATGTTTCCATATTATGTTCACTTAGTATAAGGACTCATCATATTTATGTTTGTGTGAATCCAAATTACTTATTTATATTCAATTAACTAAAAAAAACGGGGGGACTTAAAATGTTTAATTAAATAACATCAAAACTTAATGCTTTTTATTTTTCCTATTATACAAAAAAATATGAGAATATCACTATACAATATTAGGGCAGGCATTTTTAAAACACGGTGCAGAAGATTTATATAAAATTATTCCATTGTAAGGCAGTTATATTATAACATATGTAATAGACAGAGATAGTACTACTGGTATTAAGTACATCCCCATTTTCATTTTAGTGGTATAATTTATTATTTATTTATTTATTTACACTTTATGCACATAGGTACAAAGGCGGACTTAATGCCGTAGGCATTCTCTACCAGTCAACCATGAGTGGTGAAGAGATAGTGTGGGAGGTGCAATATGAACGTGTGATGTAAAATTAGAAAAACAAATATATATATATATATATATAATAATAGTAATAACACAAAAACCCTAGTATCACTAAAAAATAGAAATCTGTAAAATAATATATATAAATAAATACTTGTATATTTATATATATACAAATATATATAATAAAGAAGCAAATGAAAACCGAATGTGGAAATTCTGCTTATTGGTGTAGAAAATAGTTCCGCAATTTCTTTTTAAATGCATAGCGACTGTCAGCCTTATTTGAATATGATTATGTTTGACCAAACGATTCAGATTTCTAACACTCTTCGTTCCTGGAGAACTTGGATCTATAACAAAGCATGAGATAGAGTTATAATAAAAAGTCAGAGAAAAAATACACGACAAAAGAGAGAGAGAAATACAGTTAAATATTATTTCGTGGCGGCTATTTTTGCATTTAGTATCACTTAGATACTCTACGCGTAATCTTTGAGTCCAAAAAATAAATATAAAAAATATCACTTACTTATCGACAAGCTGCTGTACAATTTCGATAGCCTTTTGTTTAATAAACAACTTTCATTCATAAGATTTTGACCCGCAAGCATAAGAAAATATGTATAAAATATTAAATTTGCCCCTAAATATATACTGATCATAACTCCACTGAGTTGACGGGGATCCTGTAAATAGAATTCTAAGTCAGTTGCAGGCATTACCTTAGCTTAAAAAATAAAGTATATGATCGTACATATATTTACATTTTTTATAATCGCACTAAATATCCCGAACGCCGCTGGAACATATATAAGGGAAGTAAATGCCATGCAATATATCATCTGTAAGAATATAAACAAAGTCAGTCATTCTATCATAGTCTTTAAGAACAACTTAATGGAATGCATATGTCGGCGCCGCGTTGGCCTTGTCAAATTACTCAACGTTAAACTGCGCGCCCCACTTCCGGCACCTTTCACTTCCACCGGCACGTGACTTATAGGGCGTGCACACACAATTGAGGGGCATTCGATCGTTGGCTCTCGAGCCGAGCGGACCTCTGATTGTATTTCGTGTTTTATTTTGAGTTATATTATCGAGCAGTGATTTGTGAAGTTCTTAAATAATTTTATTTAAATAATGTGTAAATAAAATGTAATGAGTCATCACGATGGTTTCATTCTGGATTACGCCTTTCATCTTACACATATATTCATTTTTTTTGTTTCGGTTGAACCCACTCTGGACCAGGATTACGCCTGATGTTAAGCGATATGTAAGATCTACGATGAAAATAGAGTTTTTTTATTTATTATATGCTCGAGTTTGACCACTGTCTCACCTGGTGGTAAGTGATAATGTGGTCGAAAATGAAGCACACTTGCCTAGAAGTCTATCTATTCAGTCTTGACTTAAAGACCCCTAGGAAATACAGACTCTAGCAGGGTATTGCATTTCTTAGCTGTACGCACAATGAATGAATTTCCAAAACGTTTTGTGCATATGGGTGGGATGTCCACCATGTAACGATGGCGCATCGCCGTTCATCCAATATGCCGTGAACCATGGCCTTACGGAGAGACTGGATCTGAATCCCACTAGCACGCGTGCTAGACACATATCTTTCAGCAACTGAGACAGTGCAGACTGTCCTCTGCATACCCAAAGGTACCGGGAATTAGCAGATCGTTAATGTGCAGCAAGAATAAAGTTGCGGAGAGAACTAATCCCTGAGGGACCCCTATGACTATTAATGCCGGAATGGACCGATTGTTCAAAAAGTCAGCAATCTAAACGCATAGTTCAGTGAGTCAAAAGAAGGAAGTTTACTAGGAATATCAGACTCTGTCAAAAGCTTGACTTTTGAGAAAAAGTTATAGATGACAAGGAAAACAGCAAGTGCTTACCCGTGCCTCGCAATGGCCTCACTCCCGATGTGAATAAATTATTTTTCGACAGCTAGTCTGTTTTCAAGATCGATTATTTTCGTTTCGAAATTGATTCTAAACAACCATCACCTGAGCGTTAAAGCAGATTGATAGATTTTTGCTACAACTGAATGAACTTTTGAACTGTATAGCCCACTGTTCCACTTGTTCGACTGTAAGAAGATTATTCCACTCTCTGCTATCCGAGTTTAACCTTTTTTCGATATCATTGTACTTTAATTGAATATCGAATATACTGTTGTTTAAACACTTCAGTAAATTTTGAATAATTGTGATATAAATGTACATTATTGTATGTTCAAAAATAATTCGTTCTCCTAGTAACAAATGTGATACTATAAACAATATCACATTAATGTTTATCTCTTCGTGTTTTACGTAACACATCAAAAATAGTTTTGCTATAAAAAGCATCGAAATTGTCACAGTCATTAATGTTGTGCTTACAACAAAAACAGTTTTTAACTTTGTTGAATTTTTAATGTACTTTGGATCGTTCTGGTAGTATTGGTGTACGGAAATAAAGTTATCTTTGAACAGTTTGTAATAACTTGAAGTTAAAATACCACTTAAAATAATAATTAGAGAACTAAAAAGTTTACAACATAAAGCACTTGTATTATTTTCACAATCCGTGGAACCGCAAGTTCAAAAATAACGTTAAAATTATTAAATTGAATTAAGGTGAAAAGGAAAATTTCAATAATGATACGTATTGTACTTAAAATTTAACTATGTTTCGACATGAGCTTATAATTTCTGTAAATGCCTAGTAAATTTTCGGCTTTGATTAACCATTTCATAACTTTTCTTGCCACCATGTTGAAGCTTTATGTTTTAATTTATAAAGGAGTTTATGTATCCTAAGAACTGACTTCTGTCGTTGTATAATAACTTATAGCAACTACGAGTAACATATTAATATTATACTTGTATTCTTTGATCGTTATCATAATAGGTTAAGTAGCATTAACTTATTGGTACTTATCTGTAACAACAAAAAAAGTTCATCAAGGTTCAATATTAGGTTTATTATTAGTTGTCCTGAACTATTATAATTTTGTTCTAGTTGAATGATCTTCATTATGCGATGTACTTTATTTTTCAGTTTGATGGATTGCTCAAAGAACATTATGTACTTATATGTATTATTATAAACGGCATTCGACTTATTTCACGGCACGGACTTACAATTTTTGTATGTTTGGTTTAAGGAAGAATGAGGGATTGAAGGGTTTATATATATTCTACATAAATGATAACTGAAGGAGATTAAACAAAAATATAAATTTTGTGTTTTATAGAATTACATCTTCAACATATTACATAACTTTATTTATTTATTTAAACTTTATGTACAATAGTGGTACATGGGCGTACTTAATGCAACAAGGCATTCTCTACCAGTCGCCCTTTGGTTTAAAAAGACCACAATGTGGTAGGTGTACAAGTAAAATAAATCCCATCAAAAACATAAATGTGAAATGAGAGCCAACTTCAATATTATGATATATGCCTTGGTTGTTGACTTCAACGACAAAAGAAGTGAAATCTAAATGGGTGCCAAGTTCAATGGTCCGTCCTGAAATTTATTTATAACAACATAAAATATCATTTATTCTTATAACTTAGGAGAATATATTGTAGCCTAAGGTTTGACCTGGCTAGTTCTCATATATTAGTATTATTAGTTTAGTTACTCCAAACACGATCGAACCTGGGCTTGATAGAGACTGAGCAGCTGTTCGGGTGTGAAGTACAAAATCAAAAATAAAATAAAAACCAGTTTGCTTATAACATTTTTACACGATTTTTAGCATGAGCTTTTTTTTTTGTAAAAAAATATAGTTTACTGGAGTTAGACTTATCCGGATGCAGCTGAGTATAAGTATTTTACATAATAATATTTAATAATAATAATATAATAATAATATATATATAATAATAAATAATAATAATAATAAAATATTTTACATGGATCGACTGCCTATCTGACTTCCACAATCCAGTAGCTGGGTAACACGATACCCCTTGGCAAGATTTGGGGTCACATTTTCTGACTTCTGGCTACCCGTAACGACTGACAAAAATGTACAAATGACAACTGGAACCGACGGTTTATTGTCTTTTCCGTTGCACGGAGTAATCACGATATAGTCACTCATTCACGAATTAACCTTAGCAAGCGTTGCAGAACGTTGAAGAGCGAGCCGTACGTCCATTATCATTTAGCCACGATCAATTCATATTTCTAACTACTTAGCTAAAATGTACTTCATTTATGTTATCTCAGCGTTTAACCAGACCGATATCTGTTTGCTGCAAATCAATAGATATTTAAACTCAACCCATTGATCAACTTGTTCAACCGTAAGAACATTCTTACTCTCTAATCTCTTTTCGATATCATTGTATTTTACTTGAATATCAAGTACTCGTATACTATTGTTCTAACATCTAAAAAATTACACACTATTTTAATGTAAATGTACATTATTGTATGTTCCGATATAAATCAAGTTACAATATCGAAATCTTTTGAATTTATGAAGTCCTCCACAACTTTTTGCTGATTCATATAAAATGTTTGAAATAAAATATATTGGTTAGGTTAGGTTGGAGTATGAATTGTTATGAAAACAACCTTCACCCTTTTTAAACATTTTATGTAAGCAGGTTTGTTCTTGTAAGATCGATGTACTGATATGAAAATGTCTATAAATTGTTTGAAAGAACTGAAGCGAATAATAGTATTTATGATGATGATTGGAGCGTTCAGAAAGCTTTACAAAGTGGAATAGTTCAAAAACATAACATAATTATGTTATACTTTCTTTGTTTAACATCATAGCGTATGTAGTTAATATAAATTACTAGAAACAACGCTATGTAAATATGGATACATATTTTACTCAATAATTTACTTTTTCTTTTGATACAAAAGAATAATTTTCAAAAATTACCAAAACATATTTTGCTTGACTGCCAGGATATAGTATCTCCGCGCGGATGTGCTAAGCCGGGGTGAAACTGCGCTGCCGCGGCAAATCGCGGCACAGCAGACAGAGCTCCGGCGCGATCTCACGGCGACATGGAAAGAGCGGCTGTCGCAACTTAGATCGTGAACTCATAGTTTGTTTGCTGTTGCATAGTTTGCTCACTGCTGCTTCCGGTACAATGTCATATTATAACTCAACTTTGATTTGCGTGCTCGAAATAAAAAATGCATTACTGGCATCGACAATGGGGTGTGCCGCTAGATGGATGGATCTATGTCGGGAAAGTATGAGATTCTGTGGGATTATGAACGAAAGATTATGTTTTTTGTTATTCTGTTTCAATTGTTTTTCTAGATTTCTGTTACCTTGTTTATTTTTTTCTCATTTTAAATATTCCTTGTCTAACTGTCTCGTTGTTGAAGTGGTCACTACCGCTACTGGTGAGCATGTAATTAGTTGTTGTAAAAAGTTGTAAATTAACTGCTTTTACTACCAATACAGGTCATTATCAAATGAAATGTTATAGCTATAGTATAGTAGTTATAGTAACGCCAGTTACTATAAGTGTACTACAGTGATATAAAAGAGCGGAACCTTCTAATACAGGCATTGTTTGCTTAACTGGAGGCTCCGAACACGTTGAAATGTGATGTCATTTTTATTTATCACAATAAACTATTTTGTTTCTGTATTTGTATAAACGTTTACCTATGGGTCTCAAGATAAGTTTGAGCACATTTAGCCGTATGATATCAGTAGCAATATCCGGTTTGACTTACGATAAATGCTTAAATATCAGGATGATCTTATTGTATTTGGAAGAAATTTGCAAATGCATAATCAAAACTTAATAAATGTAATGGAAAGATTGAGAAAAGTTAATTTAAAATTAAAATTGAATTTAAGTAATGCGAATTTCTAAAGAAAGAAATTATTTATCTAGGTCACGTTGTATCAGAAAACGGTGTTTCGCCTAATCCCGAAACACAAATGTATTGAAAAATTACGCTGTACCCAAAACGGCAGATGTAGTTAAGCGTTTCATAGCTTTTTGTTATTATTATCGTAAATTTATAAAACATTTTCAGACATATGTTTGCCATTAAACAATTATGTAGAAAAAGAGAACCCTATTTGGACTAATGATTGTAAACACCAGTCACCTATTCTACAATATCATGATTTCAAAGAAAATAATTAATTCATATTAACCCAAAGGTTGACTGGTAGAGAATGCCTTGTTGCATTAAGTTCGCCCATGTACCACTATTATACATAAAGTTCAAATAAATAAAACAGATGCTTCAGACACTGCAGTTGGTGCCATGTTGTGCAATAAAGATCTCAGACCTATAGCGTATGCAAGTAGACCTTTGATAAAGCGGAAAAGAATTACCCTACAATACAGAAAGAGCTTTTAGCAAAAGTTTGGTCTGTGAAATATCTGAGACCGTATTTATATGGTAGAGAATTTACAGTAATGACTGATCACAAACCTTTAATCTATCTTTTTGGCATGAAAGATCCTTCAAGTAGGTTTCTTAAATGCCGTTTGATACTAGAAGAATATAAATTTAAAATTATTTATGTTCGAGGAAAAGAGAATGTTGTTGCAGATGCTTTGTTTCGAATATGTACGAGTATAACTTCAGGCGAACTTAAGAATATGCAAGCGCAAGTTATGGGTGTTATGACTAGTTCGCAAAAGGTTGATTGATGATGAGTTAAGTAAAAATAAAGAAGACGTTGAAAAGGTGGATCTTAATAAATCTCCTGACTATTGGTCTGGCCAATCAAGGGTTGTAGATGTATTAAAAATACCATGCGACTCAGTCGAAATGAGTTTTATTGAAAGTAGCGAATAAAATAGAATGAGAAACGATTATATGATAACTGAATTCTGTGAATGTTTTGTATTTTTAGCAAAAAAAGATCATTTACATCAATCTTGATTTCAAGGCACATTTTAGGCGAGCACAATTTGTGCAAAAATGATGTTAGTTTTGTAAAAAGTTAAATATTGAAGAAGTGCGTAGGTATAACTAAAAATAAAGATATAAGTTATTTGGTATATTTTCATTTCAATAACGTTCACAAGATGTGAAAAATATCTTCAACTGCCTATCATCACCAATCGATAGGAGCTCTTGCAAATTCTCACAAAGGTTTGGGTACATTTTTAAGAATCCAATGTGAAAACCATGGTTTAATAGGCCAACATTTAATGGGCCTTGTGACGTCAACTGGAGGACGATGGCCCCTTCTGTGAGACCCTTGATGTTACAGGAGACAGCCGAGCGAGATCGTGGGAAGGCCGATTCCGTTCGGAGAAGTAGGCGTCGTGTAGACTACGTACTCTACACCTAAGACGCCTATATTATTATAATTTTCCAGATATTTGTATCAAATTCTATCCTAGAGATCCGTTCAATTATTTTGACTTGATTGAGTACCAAACATAATACAACCAAACTTTCCTATGTAGGTATTAATGTACCTTTGAACTGTAAAAGATCAAGTTTAAAGTTGCGTTTAATGGGTCTTACAAACATTTTTTATACAGAATAAGCTCGCGTTTGACCACCATCTCACCTGATGGTAAGCGATGATGTGGTCGAAGATGAAGCACGCTTACCTAGAAGTAACCTATTCACTCTTGATTTAAAGACTCCTAGGTTGTAGCTATCTGGAAACACAGACTGCGGCAGGGAATTCCACTCCTTAGCCGTACGCACAATGAAGGTATTGCCAAAACGTTTTGTGCGCATGGGTGGGATGTCCACCATGTAACGATGGCAGGATCGCCATTTGTCTTATAGTCCGATGATGGAACGGGCTTGGCAGAATTAGATTGTGTAATTCCATCGCACACTCCCCGAAATGTAAACATTATTTATATTAACTAGCAGTTAGAGAATCAAGTAGTGCCTCCACTTGAAAAAATATTTGAAGATATTGTAATGAAGAACCTTGATCGTCGGACAAAGTTCTATCAATGTCTAAGCACCAAATTGCATGAAAAAGATAGGCGCTTGGTTAGCTCCAAAAATTTTGTCATAATTCCACTTTTTCTTGTGCCTCAGGGTAAACTATGAATTATATTTAATTTGCAAATTGATTATTGACGAACACTTTTACATGTATTTTTCCGTAAATTTAAACGAAATGTGGCCAGTGGTTCTTTACTGACTAATTTGAGAAGAAACACAAAAACAAACTACAAATTCGAAGTCTCTTTTGAAGTCCAAACGATCCGTACTGGTCAAATCGTATGTGAATCCTGTAGATTAAAGATTGCTTCGGGAATACCTTCATTGTGCGTACGGCTAAGGAGTGGAATTCCCTGCCAGAGTCTGTGTTTCCTGATAGCTATAACCTAGGGGTCTTTAAGTCAAGAGTGAATAGGTTACTTTTAGGTAAGCGTGCTCCATCTTCGACTACATCATCACTTACCATCAGATGAGATGGTGGTCAAACGTGAGCCAATTATCAATTAAAAAAAAAATGGTGATATTTTGAGGAGAGAACCAAACAGATTTGAGTGTCAGTGCTAGCATTCGTCACGGATCGTGTAACTGAACTAAAAACTTTGAAGGAGCTCAACGTTTTTACGAACAATATCGAAGAAAGGATATCTAGGCAGGCCCCATAAAGTACTCTAACCGCCAGACATCATTATATACATAGGGAGGATCCGCAGATCTGTAACTATTTAAACATAACGAGTTTCCTCTTTTCCTCAAAAAGTACGTCAAGCCGTTTATACCGACTCTCATTTGTATACATCTTTGACAGTAGTTCCGTGTAATCAGAAACCAAAAATCCAATGCCCAGTATTGATATGTGTATGGGTGGATAAAATAGATTGATAATTCTTCTCTTACGACTTGGCACAGCCTGTTATGTGGCCTAATTGATATTATTACAGAGATAAAATAACAGATAAATAAAAACAAATTACTCGTAGTTATATTTTATATATGTACATACAATCATCTTGATACCAGCATAATCTGTCTTGTAGCTTCTGTCCAACTATTTTGAGGTCGGCTCCAGTCCAGTCGATTTAGTTAAAATACTGGTACTCTGTTTTTTTTTTATTGATAATAGGCTCGCGTTTGGCTACCATCTCACCTGATGGTAAGCGATGATGTGGTCGAAGATGAAGCACGCTTACCTAGAAGTAAACTCTTGACTTATAGACCTCCAGGTTATAACAATCAGGAAACACCGACACCGGCATGATATTCCACTCCTTAGCCGTACGCAAAATGAAAGTATTCCTAAAACATTTTCTGCCTATGGGTGGGATATCCACCAGTCCGACGATAGGAATGAGTTGTATCCGTTAAACATGAAGCCCCTTCCTTCAAGTTGCAGATGACCCCAGTTGCAATAAAGGTTCGAAAGACTAGGCTCATGATGGAAGAATTATAATGATAGTACTTATAATCAGCATATAACGTTGGGACAGCTGGGACACAGGCCTATGGGAGGGAATGGGCCATAATCATAATATATTTTTTTTTTAAATTAAAGATAGGTTCGCGTTTGACCACCATCTCACCTGATGGTAAGTGATGCTGTGGGCGAAGATGGAGCACGCTTACCTAAAAGTAACCTATTCACTCTGGACTTAAAGACTCCTAGGTTATAGCTATCGGGAATCACAGACTCCGGCAGGGAATTTCACTCCTTAGCCGTACGCACAATGAAGGTTACATTACATGACGTATAAAAGTGTTATTTATAACCAATTTTACGAGATAAATATTTCATTTCATTTCATTTCAATCCAATGTGCAAGCCCGGGAATGTGAAATTAGGAATATGAAAGAATATCTAGCGTAATATCACATAATTCTAGTAAGTATGAATACATATGTAATTAAAAAAATATTCATTAAAACCCATAACAATCTACTTATATATTAATTTCAAATCTAATTATCTTAACACGATTTATATTCACCTGTGATTTCAGTCATTGTATTTAATTACTTAATTAATACTGATAATGTTTATGGAACAATGGCGTGTGCTTTCTAGGTGTGTTTGTTCAACTGTGACTTAACTAATTACTGACTAATTGGCAAAGGAATATTTGCGGACCCAATTATAATATTTATAACCTAATTAATTTAATTATAATAAAATTTAGTGAGGAAAAATATTCGTATTTTTTGTTTTTCGTCGCCGTCTTCAGATTATTTAAAATTTAGTTGGTCAAAAGTTTTTTGATTTCATTAAAGCTGATATACAAGTTGCGTCAAAAATGCGAGGTAAATTTAAGAGGGATAATTTGACTACCCTGAGCGTCTTGACCAAGAAATGAGACTGCCCTATTTGAATGAGAAGGCTAAAACTAAACTCTAGTGGTTCTTAATTTTATTTTGAATCAATTGATGGAATATGACAACAAAATAAATTTAGTGAATTGTTCGAATGAACTTATAGTAAGTAAACTTTGTAAGAAATTATTAAAAAACCTTTAGAATAAATACTAAGAAAACTCTAATCTTTCAAGCAGTCTGGTACAGGCGATGCCATCAAATCTGAGATTTAAAACAAACTATGATATTGAACATAATTTTTAAATATTACTAAAAAGTTCTGACACATGTTATACAATCCATTTTTAACTGTTCAATTTTGCAAGATTATAAAATTCACTGAAAAAAATCTTTAGTTCAAGTAACAATATATACTGAAGCATCTAAAACGATAAAATATTTAAAACAAAATAATAACTATTCACTTACCTCAATATATAACAACAACTTTTCGTTCACACACCACAGAACAACACTAAATCTATCCCGCGCACAACTTTCCAACAACCCGGCTACGCGACTACGTCGCTACGAACAACGTGTAGCTCGGTACGCCACCAGAAGTCGACTGAGTGCTACGCATGATATTTGCTACGGAATGCTATGCTGTAGCGGATGAATAACATTTAGCACAACTATAATAACTTCATTATTACATATAATATTTTATACTTTATGAAAGAACATCGGTTTACATTATGGAAGTTTGTATATTAAGAAGAAATTTCGTTATGGAAAAAATAATTAAACTTGAGTAATAATGGCGGAATATGAGGTTATTATTACAGCACTTTGTTAATATAGTTACTTTGTTATGTAGTGTAGCGTGAAAAACCATATTTTTTGGAAGTTCGGTGTGGTAACTGAGTTACTGTACTGGAGTTCGTAGAATATGATTTCATAGAAGCTTCTCTTTTTGATTGTCAGGAGGGTGTAAAGGTTTTTGGAAGTTTTGAAATTGGAATCCAAAATATAACCTGTACAATACAATAATTTAACAGTTTACTTACCCTTAGTTTGGTATAAAAAATAGATTCATTGATTGAAAATAGATTTAGAAATTGCAAGTTAAAATTACCTCAACTTATTATTACAGCATGCGGTCATTTTTTTTTTGTAAGTACTAGTCCTTTCTAAAATTGCCACTACACAATATATTCTATCTATAAAAATGTATTAAAAACAGCATAAAATACTTACAAATTTCAATGAATATTCGAAGAAAAACGTGGCTGTCTAATATTAAATTATGCGACCAACCCAAAATACGAACTGCGTACTTAAAGCCTAAATTGCTACATCAAGTTAATTGGCACTCGGTATTATACTCAACAGTGTTCCGTTTAATTAGAACACCATAACCATAATTGTCTATATTGAACCATTTTTTTTAGTAAAATTAAAATTGTTCCACTCCCACTGCATGGCCAAAGTACAGGATAGTATCTATAGAAGGTTAACTCCACACAGTGAGAGAAAACACAATCACATATACACAAAACTGGAATTTGCCGATGTAGAGACAAAACTTTCTAAGCATGATTTATGTTTTCTTTCAGTTAGCTCAATTATAACACCAAATAATTTGAATAACCCGTATCGTAATAGATAATGATTTACATCTATACTAATATACTAATTACTAAAAATATTATAAAGATGAAGAGTTTGTTTGTTTGTTTGAACGCGCTAATCTTCGAAAGTACTGGGTGGATTTGGATGCAATTTGGTATGGAAGTAGCTTGAAGCTTGAGAAAGGTTATAGGCTACTTTTTACTTGACTGAAAAAAAGGAGAGTTATGTTTTTACCGTGACAGAATCCACGGGAGCGAAGCCCCGCGTGAGTACTAGTATTACGATATATTTTAAAAATAAATAAACATTTATTCAACTAAAGCCTTAAAAACTATTACAATGGGTTATTAGAAGTACATACATTGAGAGGCTTATGCTAGGTAGTAATTCCATTGAAACTCTAACCTCTAAACTAGGTCAGAACGTGTATCTTAGAAGATCAGTATCCTTCCGCAACAATGTTACAAGCCATAATTTTTTACAGTTCTAGGACAATTACTAAACATCGCAAAAAATCAACAAAAAAGTGAAGGTTATACTTTTACAAATCAAAAGTAGTGAAGTTATGCCATTAATGTCTGATTGAGGTGTGTATGTGTGTGTTGTATGTAACTGTAATGTAATATGTAACTGAAATAAGTAAATTATACCACGTAACTTTTGTAAAAAGTGTTGATATATAGACAATCTATCTATCTGTCTACTGAGACGTGTTGCATGGACATGTGGTGAGGGTGGTTGACCTTCTGTACCGTAACTAGTCTATGACGTGAGCTACTTTTCTGACGAAACCAATACACATGGGAGTCTATAAATACTCTGACCTGTTTTCCAATGTTTTTCAAACAAAAGAACAATTAATATTACATTTCCTTACGCCTCCTTGCTCTAGTATTTTTGTGTTTAATTTGTTGCCGCTATATGTCCCCAGAGAGGCAAGCAGAAATATTATAGAGAACGCCCACATTTTGTTATTGTGTCAATATTGAGTTTATAGTACTGAGTTTGTTTTCATATTTTTGTTCATGTATGTAAAGGTATTCCCAAAGCTAACGAAACATTTTGATATCGAATTAGTGATATATTAATTATTTTGAGACACAAACTAAGTTTAGGAAGATCAGTGTAGTTAGGTGGATGTAGTAAATGACTGAGTAGCAGTTTATTATACTTTTATTGTAATTTGGGAATTGATGTTACGGCTAGCTGTAGTCATAAGAATTACGTTTTTTTATAGATGATTGATGGCTTGCGTTTGACTACCATCTCACCCGATACGATGATGTGGTCGAAGATGAAGTACGCTTACCTAGAAGTAAGCTTTTTACTCTTAACTTAAAGACTTTAAGGTAACTATCACTTGTAGGTAGAGCTATCCGGAAACAGACTCCGGCTGAGAATTTCACTCCCTAATTCCCAAAACGTTTTGCGCTTATGGGTAGGGTGTCCAAATATGTAAGGATGGCGCATCGCCGTTTGACTTATAGGTCGATAATGCAACGGGCTTCGTGTAATTAGATAGTACAATTCTATAACACACTCCCTGAAATGTAACCGATAGAAAAGCGATAGGATTGCAAATTTTCGTTACTAAGTATTTTAAATTTTGTGTTTGATACTAAGATAGATAATTATCAAAAAAAGAAATTACTATTTTAATTACGATTTAATAAATAATATATTTGGCGTCTCGAAATTTCCCAGCCCTTGCCACAGAACATCACACTCCGCCGACCCTCCATTTTAAGGTGTGACGAAATTTATGGATGGCTCCTAACTGTGTTTTACTTTGTGATAATTCTTTTTCCCGGTCGGTTTTAAGTTAAATAATCTTAGTTAAGTTTAAAATTCCTTTACGCTATAGTATGTGATGCGTTTTATATACCTATTATCCTTTTAGAGGTGGTTTTAGAATTGGTAAGACAGGTTGATCATGGCCCACAGGGTCGATTACGGTCCATTCAAGCTCATAGAGAAGACAACTGTGTGCCAGCTGTTGGATCGTTATAAGCTGATTATAAATAATATTAATAGAAAGACGTTTATTTACGAATTTGCATCCATATAGTGTTAGTAACAATAACTTACACTCTAGTGTTAGTACTTATCAATCTGTTAATACAATGGCTAAGAATTGCTGAGTTAAAGCTCCTCGCCACCGTTTTTCAGCATGCTGAGACTTTCTCTCTCGCCCGCCTTAGCAAAGATGCTGTCTTTTTGAGCAGAATCGCATGGAAGCCATCGGTGCGGGCTTGCGAACATCTCTGATGCGCAGCAATAGCGAGGTAGTCCCAACAATATCCAAAAACTATTAATATTGCACAAGCAGGGTGTAGATTACTCATATCGATTATGTTTTGATGTTTTTCTTAACCAAGATTAAAGTAAATTTTAAGGGAAATATGTATATGTATATAATATATGTAGGATATAAATTGAAAAGCCACTGCAGTGGCACTTGCTTAACTACTGAGCTATTACGGTTGTTTTAAAGTAATCAAGTTAAAACTTTACGCTGTAGGCTTGGGACCCTTTTGTAAATCGCACACCCTCATTACAGCCCCAGGTAACCTCGTTTGTTTAAATTCACACCGTGTTTAAGGAAACCCGGCATTTAGGGGATACTTTCATACCACTCGCTTCTTAGAGAATTTTATAGGGCAAAATGATTATGTAAAATGCAGTTAAATAATATAATGTTTCGTTTATTTAAATCTATGGCATTGCTTATAACGTGTTAATAGTGATTTAAATCTGATAAATTAGAAAAAAGGAAAAAGAGCTTTGATAAAAAGTTGATTTGTAGAATAAACTATTTTTAACCGACTTCTAAAAAAGGAGGAGGTTCTCAATTCGGATGTGTGTATTTTGTTTTTTATGTTTGTCCACGCATAACTCCGTCGCTTGCCAACCGATTTGAAAAATTCTTATCTTGTTAGAAAGGGTATACTTCCCAAATGGTCCCATGAAAATTTTATCGAAATCGGACAAGCCGTTTCTTAAAAATCAACAAAAGTCAAAAAAAAATATTTACGTTGATGATCTTTTCGTTTACTCTGCATTGCGTTTTTTGTTCGCGCATAACTCCGTCATTTACGAACCGATTTGGAAAATTCTCTGACCCACTAAAAAGCACGAAAATAAAAACTTTTTTGCAAAAAATAAAACCGACTTCCATATCAAAACACTACAAAGCCAAAAATAATTTTAATTTCGGAAGGCGGTGTGAAAAAAAAAGAAAATACAAAACCAATAACACCGACTACCGAAATTAAAATTATTTTTGGCTTTGTAGTGTTTTGATATGGAAGTTGGTTTTATATTATTTATTTATACATATTATAAGTTACATTTATTTCGCAAATTGTTTATTTTGTTAAAATTTTAAGTTTAATGGCCTCATATGAGGCTGGTGTTTTCTAACTGAGAAGACACACTGAAACTAATTCAGAGGTCAACGTCTCTTAAAGCCCATACTGCTCTACTTTTAAAGCCCAAAAGTTTTTCAGTCTAATCATTTATGTAACCATGTAGATTTATTTGTGTCTGTGTTTTGGCGATAAAAGCACACAGATTCGGCTAACCTATCCAGACTGAGCAAGCATTTGTCGATTATCGTAACACTATAATTATTAACAGCGCCTGATTATTCTTGTATTTTCTTAAAAAATAACTTCTTTTAGTAGTCGTATTTATAATCTAAGCTCAATCCAAAAATCAGGAAAATGCGATTGGAATAATTAGTGTTGGAACAAATCATATTTTTATTAAACCAATAACTTGTATTTGTGGTGTGTATTTACTGTAATTACAAGTTGGTAATAAATCATAAATGTAAAGTATAAGTTGTTATGGATTTCCAGAACGTAACGACTTTTTTTTTCTCTGGGTGGGAATATCATCGAATGACTTCTCCCGCTCTAGGTGGAGCGGAAGAGAGTGTCAGACTTCTACTGACTAAAAACCCAGATACATAAAATATTTATTTGGTACAACAGGAGACACAAAACTTAACTGTACGTCCGTGTATAAGAAATAACATCACGTTATTAACCCTACGGATGCGACCACCCAATGAAGCAAGCAAAAAGGAAAAGATAACAAGTCCTTGATAAATTAAATTACTGGGATGTTTGTTTTTTCTCAGTCGAGATGGGTTAAGTGCCCTTCGCATCCTAATGGCAATCTTCGAAGGTGCTTATTCCGGGTACCTTGTTGATTCAGAGGACGGGGTTTTTCGGAGATGCTTTCTACATTTTAGGGTTATTTATACGTATACGAATCTATTTTACATACTTTTTTGTACATCTTGTAATATTTCTATCGATACAAAAAATAAAACTAATGTATTGGAACCAGGGCGATCTCTTACAGACAACCTTGAACCTTGACCTACATGTTATCCTACTTTTAAAAATTAAAAATGCAAAGGATTGGAGGTTTGTATGTTTATAATTATGTTCCAATTAAGGTAAAATGACTGAACATATCTGCATGAAATATTTTTTTATTAAAACGTACATTGGTTGTTTGAAATAAAATATTTTGAAACTTTTCAATAATATTAATAAGAAACAAAAGTTAATGCACAACAAGTCGTGCATTTACCTCTTCTCTATCTGACAGAGTGTTTATCAACTTTAATTACTTGTACTAGAAATAGAATATTCATTAAATTCTAGCATTTATACTCAAAACCTCTCAATTGGTGAAAGCCCTTGGAAGCAGTACACAGCTATAAAACCAACTTTATTTACTAAACAAGCAATTATACATTTCGCTGACTTGAAATTCCCCGAGGTGTTTTCAAATTTTCTTATTAAAATGTCTGTCAGTACCTTTATGTGAAGCCACAAATATCAGTTAGTAAAATTATCGTATAAAAATGGTTTCTTTAATTCATTAAAACAGTGTACCCGCTTTAGGCTGTTGTCCTACCGCTGGCGAGGTAGTGACGAACTTTCGCCTATTTTCTCGTTCAAGAAACGTACATAGATATACATTCCGTGTCAACAAAAAAGATATTCAGTGTCGATCGCTGACTGATTACACTGTCGGCGAGGACTCGACCTACTAGCCCGTTTTTTTTTATAGGGCCTTTCGTAGTTCAGCACACTAAGGCTGATTACTACTTAACCGATTGAGCCAGTAGCTTTAAATATTCGTCACCTAATAATAACAATGATCCGATTCAGCCTGTCGCTTACCGCTCTAAGCCGAGGTTCGTACCCCAATAGCATGTATTCGCCTAATTCGTAAGCTCAATATTAGTTATATAAGCCCTGACAAGAGGCTTTAATAGTAATTAATTAAGGTAGCCACATACAAGTCCAGTTATGCAGCCGAAAACCTCAGTGGTAGACGTGCGAGATACCATGCAGAAAATGCTCGCTTGGTGGTTAGAACTTACGCCGAGAGACCAACCAGATAAAACTATCGGAACTACACACTTGTTGCTCGCTGCAGTTACTCTCTACTCGTTACTCGCTAGTTGCCGGCGATGGGACAGCTGCCTTATAGCTGTCTTATACGAAGACAATGCTTTTATTCCTTATAAAAGCGTGCTTCCTCCTAATTAGGCAAGCACCTTATTGCAACCTTACATTTCCCTGTTCTACCCAGGAAAATGTAACGTTACAGCATGTTGTGCATCTTACTGTTCAATATTTTTTATATTAGTCGACATAGAGTTATCTTAGCTCAGGTATTGGCTGCAACCCTTACATAAACATATGTTTTACCTTTGACCTATGAACATTGCCATTTTACTTGAAGGTGCCAATAAACTATTTTATTATTATATCAATCACTCGCTAGTAAGTCAGTCTGTCTGGATAATCCCACTCAAATCACACAGACATAAACCTACAAGTTCTCATTTGTTTTGACCAGTAAAAATTGTATGAACTTTAACAGAGATGTTGACCTCTGAGTTTGTTTTTTCTTAGGAGTTAAGAAACACCAAACTCTCTAGTTTAAATTAAAACAGAAAAAAATACACGTTAAACCATTTCATCATTAAGTAACATGGAGTAGGTACATGACGACGTGACGGAAATTTAATGGAACCTATGATTGTTTGACTAATATTCAGTTGCCTAATATGAATAGAAGTGCTTTTATTATAATAAGTACGACTACCGGTGATCTACTCTTGTTAGTCTAGAATAAGTTTCTCTTGGTTTAACTTACATAGAAATTTTGAAATACAAGGCGTAAAACCTTGATCAAATTAATAAATTCAATTTGTTCTGTTTCCACCCTAAGTTGTTTAACATATATTAATTGTATCGTAAAGTTTATTTATTGAATTTACAAGTCCACTGTTCTGTCTGCTTAATTGATTGCTTAAGTATTTCTTGAGCCCTCATTGTTTTTCGGAATTTTAATCGGCCTCTTATAATGAAACTCTCAAGCTTTTATATCTACAAAAAGGCAAAAGATCGCGTGGTTGTTCAACAATAAGGAGGATGGATCAAGAAGAAGGCTCGTCGTCTTCCGCAAGTCTCTCAAGGTCGTAAGAGACGCACTGGCTAGGAACCGGTAGAGGGTAGATGATTCGTTTCAGATGCAACTCCGACGCTGACCGTGATCCTCAGACATGAGGAACGATCAGAAAGAGAGAGAATAAGAGAAATACCAAGATGATAATTACAAACTAAAAAAATCCTCTTAGTATAGTTATTTCTTTATTGCTTGATTTCAATCATCTTAATTTTGTAATTTAGATGTTCTTGTTTCAATTTATATTTCATGTTGTATTTTATGTTTTTTGTTATTAATTGTGATGATGGTATGCTGTGCGAGAATAATAGTTAACCTGTAATTGGCAAATGTGCAAGCCCAAAACGATTTATTACTTATATAAAAAACAAAATATTTCTCACCACAAAGTTACAAGTTGTAGAAACATTATTATTTGTGTGGCTGTGATAGTTCACATGAAATTTTTGACCCTGTCCTCTGAACTAGGTAGTAATCTATATCACAGTGGAATGTGTTCAGCCATAAGTAATACAATACAAAAGTTATCGAGTGCCACTACTAAGTATTAATAAGATTAGCGATTATATATCTGTGAAAGTGGACAGTAAAAAATAGTTTGTTTTTGTTTTGTATATGTGTATTTGTTACTTATTGTTAACAAAAAATATACAAAAGCTGTTGGTTAACCATTTTCGAATCAATGAACGAATAAATAACAAAACTACTAAAATAAAATAGGTAAAGAGCGAGAGTAGTCTATGATTTAAAGACCGAAGAAATAGAAAGAGAGTTTTTCTGTCAATGCTTGAGTAGTTTCCTTCCTGACGTTATACACTCAGCGTTCCCATTCGGTTAGTATAAACGTGTTGATTCTTGATGCGCGATATGTCTAGCTCTAACATAAATACAAAGCATACTACATATCAGTTACAGAATCGACTGAGGGGTCGAATGAATATTGCACGGACCTTGTTAACGGTAGCTTGTTAACGTAGCAATTACGGTTTAGGTGCCTTGATAGACAATAATGTGGTAACTGCTGTTACTTTGCAAAAGGGGATGTCGAATCCATTGATAGGACTACATAGTTACTGAATTTTAGATACGAATCCAAATTCGACAGATTAAATTTAGAGTTGTGTTACAATCGGATTTTTCATTAAAATTATTATTTCTTTAGATACTTTTCATAAAATACTTTCGGATTTTAAATGTTGACCTCTCCGGTAGAGGAAGGCCAAAGAAAAGATCAATGGAATGTGAGGAATAATATGAAAGGAAAAGGAGTAAATTATGATTACACGTCTGACATGGAAGAATGGAAGGTACTCGTATAAAAGTGTGACGGTGCCTTTTCATAAAATACTTTTGATATTTTAATTCTGATGAATAGAGACGTAGAAGAACGCCCAAAAATAGATAGATGGATTGTATGAGGAATGAATGATATGAAAGGTAAAAAGTACATGATCCTGTAACATCTGACAGGATGGGGGGAATGAAAGCTGAGTTTTCATAACGCTCTTTCTATAACTTTTTATTAATATATTATATACAACGTGTAACGGAAAGGGTATATACATACCAAGGGCACGGCTTCTTTGGATGATATTAAACGATAATGGAACGGTTTCAACTCAAAATAAAATACTCTAAAAATTGATACCAAATTTGCGGTTTCGTTTCTTAAATTGAAATCATAACAATCGTGTCACCGCACTACGTAGGTCAATAACTTTCAATGTTACTTGCACATATCATGATAAATCTCTTCCGTAATTTTGTGCGCCTAGTACTGTATCTGGTATCAATGTGTTAAAAATTCTCATTACTTCCGAACATGTAGAGATAGGATTAAAAAACCCTTCCAATATCGTTTGATATCACCCAAAGAAGCCGTGCCCTTGGTATGTATATACCCTTTCCGTTACACGTTGTATATTGGTATGTATTATGATACATATGTATGTATTTTAGTTATATACGTATATATATATACTTGTAATAAAACTTTTAATTTGAATATAATTATTATCTACTTACTTAGTTTATTTTTTTATGCACCTGCAATGTAGATAACATGGCACCACCCATGGTTGACTGGTAGAGAATGCCTATGGCATTAAGTCCACCTTTGTACATTTTGTGTTGCATAAAGTTTTAATAAATAAATAAATAAAGAAGAAAACGTGTCGCGCCGACATTCAGTAAATAGGACAAGGGCAGGTAGCTGATGAGATACTTTCCATAAGCAAATCTTACAAAATACAAATGTATTTATTTCTCCAGAACATTGTGAGTACATACGTAATAGTACATGTAAAAGTTTTTTTAGGTTTAGTTTTTTTAGTGTAATGTGTATGTTTGACTTATGAATTTGTTTGTGCGTGTGTATTATTTTAGGTAGTCCTAACTAATATGACAAGTATTCTGTTTCGTCGTATGAAGGGGATTTCAGCCAGTCGGTTATAATATTTTACATCGTATGAATAAGTATACAGATATAATGGTTTGGTATCAAACAGCAAACTGTAGTACGATGTTAGATGTTGCGCGTCTATTTAAGGAACTCATGGGAAATTAAAACATGTGCGATACGTTTTCTCCAAAATTAAATGATTCATTAAACAGTACACACAACCAAGTTTTGAGTAAATAGTAAATTAGCTGCTGCCCACAACTTAATCGCACGATTTTTATACGAACTTTCATATTCGATTTCAGCCCAATAGGAGTTGAAATAGGGGTTTTTATTGGTACTTCAAGTATCGCCATGCCAAATTTAATCAAAATCGATTTAACGATTCACCCGTGGAAGTCTAACAGACGGACAGACTTTTGCATTGATAATATTATTATGGTTTGATAATAATTTTATCGATGTACCTTGAACAGTACCTTCTTTTTCCCGTGGAAACATCATCAAATGACTCCCCCCACTCTAAGTAGAGCAGAACAGAAGTCTGATACTCCGTGTGTCAGGCTTCTGCTGGCTAAAACGCACCTGGTTCCTTCAGTTGCTTTTGTGTTATGGGTCACGGTATCTCATTAGAACATTTCAGCAAACCCGGCAGGATGTCCGTATCGGGCCTTGTCACTAGGGCTTAGTATCATGTATGATGTTGTAAACTGACAGCCTTAAATCTATCTCCTTTAATTTCTGTCCATCCAAAGGTTGTCTGTAAGAGATTGCCCTGTGCGATAAGACCACCTATTGTACACTAGTTTTATTATTTGTATCCTTAAGTGTATTGTAAGTTGTACAATAAAGTATATAATAAATAAATAAATTAAGTTGTTAACATATACAATGTGTAATTTAAAGGGTATATACATACATACCGAGTGCACGGCTTCTTTGGATGATAACAAACGATATACTTAGCAAGGGTTTTGTAATCCTGTGTCTACATGTGTGGAACTTATTAGAAATTTCAATACATTGACACCAGAGACCGAATTTTTTAAATTAAGAAGAACGAAGAGGATTATCGTTTTATTAGCAATTGACGTGGAAAGTGATGACCCTCTTAGTGCTGTGACACGTTTGTTATTATTGGTATTCAAGAAAAATATGAAACCGATAATTTGGAGCCAATTCTGTGAGTCACTTATTTTGGGCTGAAACTTTGCATAGAGACTCCATACCAGATGTTGTCTTCAGTCCTTTTGGATAGATATGGGGTTTCCGTTACACGTTGTATGTTGTAATCATAACTTTTTTCCTTTTTTTTCTGGGTGGGAAAATGTTCGAATGACTTCTTCCGTTCTGGGTTAAGGGGAAGGATGTGTCAAACTTCTACTGACTAAAAACCCACCCTGTTCCTTCGACTGCCCAAAAGTTCCGGGGCCGCGGTATCTCGATAGAACTTTCCCGCAAACCCCGGCAGGCAATGGCCCTATGAGGCCCCTTCACTGGTGTATATAGCTCTTTGAGGCGCGCGTGGTACATGACGCGCTGCCAACCCAGGCCTGGATCGAAGACCGCGAAGCAGTCATGCTAGCGAAAGAGGAGACAGATACTGGTATCAATGTATTGAAATTTCTAATATGCTCCACACATGTAGACATAGGATTAGAAAACCCTTGGCATATCGTTTGTTATCATCCAAAGAAGCCGTGCACTCGGTATGTATATACCCTTTAAATTACACGTTGTATAAACACCTAATAAATATTACAATAGACAGAGGTGCATTGAATTACACTACGTATACTATAAATGTGTTTAGTGTTAATTTGATACAGTTAAAAAATAAAAAGAGCCAAAAATTAGTTTTCATTCAAATTAAATAGCTTACAAATCAGAGTAAAAAGCAACCACCCTTTGTAAATAAATGTGACTGACCTTAAATACCTAGGTAACAGAGGCAACGTAGCGCGGCGTGTGTTATCTCTCGTCTTGGTCAGATTTATCGCTTTAAGGTGCATCTCATCAAAATCATTTGCGACTAAACTACTTCTCCTATTTAATTGATTTTTGGTACAAAGTTTGAAAATGGTATACGCAGTTTAAAGGAAAGCCCCTCGGTCGTATCAACTCTGTATACTTAATGTTTTTATCGGCGCATTTTCTCGTAATAGCGTAGTCTAGACGTATTTTTATATTGGACTTTAAAAATGCAGTTTAGAGCCATATTATGAGTTGATGCACACTTCAAAGTTTTGATTGGATTGAGTTTTCATCACGTCTATTAATAGTAACAGTGTTTTAAGCAGCAATTTTATTCTATGAATACGAAATTCAATTTTACTAGACTTTTATTTTCTTGGGACTTGACGTGTACGTGTTTAAATTTTGTATTAAAAATGCTAAACATTATTTATAAAAAGTAGTTTATGCTTAGTTTCTTTATAACGATAGATTGTATAATTGATCAGTTTGCTTAGATTTTTAACAACTGTGTTGACGCCAATGAGTACCAGTATTGTAAACCCACTGCAAAAACAGGGGGTGTTTTAGTTGATGATGTGTGCTTGTCTGTCTGTCTGTGGTATCTTTTTTTATAGTTGATAGGCTTGCGTTTGACCATAATCTCACCTGATGTTAAGCGATGATGTGGTCGAAGATGAAGCACGCCTGCCTAGAAGTAACCTATTCACGCTTGACTTAAAGACTCCCAGGTTATAACTAACAGGAAACACAGACTCCGGCAGGGAATTCCACTCCTTAGCCGTACGCACAATGAAAGTACTCCCAAAACGTTTCGGCGTATGGGTGGGATGTCCACCATGTAACGATGGCGCATCGCCGTTTGTCTTGTAGTCCGATAATGTTGATGATGATGTATCTGACACACATGAACTGATTTTGTTTTTTTTTGTGAGTCAATAAAAAAAATTCAGTAGAAAGTAGAAAATGCAAGGAATAAATATTATATAACCTTTTATAAAAGCCAACGTCCTATTGCTGATTACGTTGAGACAGGCCTCCTCTTAATACGCGAAGCGTCAAAAGCCTAAGGCTAAGGTGTCGAACTTGTTATCGAGATGTCGCGGGTTCGAACCTGGGTGAGGTTCGAACCCACGACTTTTGACATGAACCTATTCCAGATGCAAGCATTTTTAGCTTAGTTAGAAGGGTTAACAAAATTGCTAGTTATATGAATTATACCCACATTCCTAGTGCTCTTAAAAAATACGAGGGAATGGAAAATTATTACATAAAAGGAATAATTTGACTCAAGCTTCATCGTGTAGCCTATGTAGCCTATGAAGAAACATTGAAACAAACTTGGGGCACAACGATTCTTTTAGAGGTTTATACAATACGAACTAATCAAATCATAAGAAAACCATAATTATAGGTTTATATCTGCGGTGAAAGGAAAGGAAAAACCGACAGATTTTAATTCCATAGCTCAACTTAGAACTGAAGGAATTGGAAACTGATTAAATACACACCCTGTGTTTTTAATCAGTAGAAGTCTGACACTCCTTTCCACTGCACCCAGAGTGAAAGGAGTCATATGATGATTTTCCTACCGAAATAAAAACCAAATACACAATTTAAAATTTTAATTAATACTCACAGACAAAACTACACCTTAAAAAATAACGGATGTCGAAAACTGTTACAATATCTTGACAAAATATCACATCACAAATTCTGAAAAACGAACTCTAACAATTTGATTCGAAAACATCGTCTTAAAACAAATTTCCCGAAGGTTAAACAAGTCGAGCAAAATTAATACTAAAAGAAAATATACCGGTCACTTAGTATTACGACGCACAGATTATACAGAACTGCCAATACTTATTGTTCAAGGAAAATTTAGGGGCCATATATCAGAAACACAAAGGCTCTGGCATAATAAACCTTTGCCAAGTTTAGAAATTACGTTACAAGTAAGTTGCAGCCCTTATTTTGGTGGCAAGTTTTCGGGTACCTACCTGACTTAAGGCAGTCCAGATTACGTTAAAGTTTATTCTTTATGTTTGCGGCACGTGTGTTTTAGAATTTATATTTATGCATTCTTTTTTTTTATTAATGTAGGTACATTAGAAGAAAAAAAAATCACGGGCCACAGCTTGTTATGTAGGTACATAACAGGCTGTGGCCCGTGATTTTGCTCGCTTGGAAATTTCCATTATTTTCATGGTATAAAAAATACATAATTATACTGTTACGTTTCCATTGCTGGAAAATACGCCTCATGTGTAAAACAAGAAATGGGTCAAAATCTTCAACGCGGGCCCAGTGGGATTGATGGATGTTACATGTTTTCGAATTTACTAATTACTGAAAACTAATTTGAGAGCAGTGGTGATTATGTAGATATATAATATTGTAAACTCTCATTAAAATTTATTTAGTAGCTTTTGTGTGAAAGTAACAAACAGCCATACATCCTTACAAACTTTTGTATGTATGTATTTATAATACCTATTAGTAGGAATTACAATTAAAAAAAAATATTAAACCAAATGAACAACAAACTAAAATATTATACGTATCATAATGCTGTATGCTAGTAGTGTGCCTTAAAAGCTTGTCACATTATATAAAAAACTTATCCACTGGGAAAACTACATACAAACCAGCCTTTGAATCACGGAAAGTATGTACCAACCTTTTCAACACAACTTTGGAAAAGGTTTTCATTCATAAATCTTGACTTTTTCAATGTTTTTTTGTTTGACTTACCATGAAAAAAAAAAGAAAATAAGTCAGAAGTAACGATTTCGCATAACATTAATTTGAATGACTTAGGTAAAGTATTGAGAGACTGTTTTTTATTATTTCTATAAAAGAAATAATAAAAGTAATCGTGGTTGAAAAGTTCCAAACAAAAAATCTTCGTTCCTGATATCGTAACTTTCGCCACTGATTCTTAACTTTAACAAATGCTGAATCATTCATGTGAGAACCATTTCCTCGATTTTTAACCGACTTCAAAAAAAGGAAGTTCTCAATTCGTCTTGAACTTTTATACAAAATCATAGGTACATTACATTTCATTCTTTATTAATTTCTCTAAGGAATATTTATAGTGATATTTATTTCTATAAGCACTGTTGAAAAATTATTGAATCTATTCAGAGGAAATTTTTGCGTTACTAAGACTTTAAGGCAAAGCGGTTCTCAGTTGACTATGAACTACAATTTAAGCGATATCATTTCTTGCCATTAGATGTAAGGCGTTACATTAGGGACATATTATGTTTTTTGGCAAACATTGCAAACGGCTCGATTGATTGTCCACTCCTTAGCAAAATAAACCTCCGCACTAAACTAAATAACCCACGCAGTTGACTCCTCCTGCTGTATATCGACTAAGTACAGGACCAACACCTTTTCCATACGCAGCGTTATGGCCTATAATCATTTACCGTCGCACCTGGAAATCGACCTATTTTGCACAAGTGCACATCATAGTAGGAAAATTCTCAATAATGAATACTTTGGTGACACTCGTCACTTTTTAATGGTAATGTAAAATGTTCAAATATGTAAAATTATGTCAATTTATTATTTTTCATCACACTTGCACGTAAACATTATCTAAACATACAGGTTAACTTGGCCGTAATGCCCCATATAAAACCCTCGGGCTTTCTTTTTGTCATGAAATCCAAGGTCGGTAAGTAATTTTTTTTTATTTATAGCACATCATGCAAGTTCAAGCAAGGAGTTTACACGCAATTGAAAAAATATCTTAAAATGTTAATATCTAAACAGGAATTTCATTGCAATCTCGCTACATGTTACTTAAATACTCAACTAATGTTCTTAATAATCGATTTTAATACTTTTTGTATCAAACCGTCGAAATTATTTATATTTTTTTCACTTCGTCACGTAAGTATTTGCCCTTAACGTTTCTGAACGAAACATTTGTATAATCTGTGGTGTGGGCATAAAGCCCGCCATCCGCTTAAAAAAAAAGTTCACTTATTTCGTAAGTTACATAATAATAGTTGCAAAAATAAAAAAGCTATAATTTATAATTATTTACCTTTTGTATTTGAAGACAAGTAAAAAAGTTATAAAAAATGTCGTCGGCGTCGTCCGATGAGAGTGATTTAAATGTAACACCGCCAGATATTATCCATGCAGCAAAAACAATTAATGATGTACAGTGACTATAAATTTTAATAAATAAGTAAGTTTTTCTGCCCTATAATTTTATTTATTTACTCGCAAATGTGATGAAAAACATTTTATGTTTCACGGGCGGTACGGGAATTACGAACCTCGACTCAGAAAGCCCTCAGTCTCCGACTTCGGGCTTCTACTAGAGCCTCGATCGTAATTCCTTACTTACCGCCCTTAATACACAATGTACTATTGAGATGTTGCACGATTTGACTATTGCCTTGGTAATAAAACAATCGGATATATAATAACTTTATTTTTAGTTTATTATTTAAGTGCTTTTCATTGTATTTGTTTAATGTTAAACGCAAATGGAATTAAGTATTGGAATAGCATACATTTGGAAGCTTGTAATTAACTATTTTCGCTATTCACGAATGTTTTTGTCATGTAGCTTTCTGTAAAATAAACGAAATAAATGATATGATCACTAGTGTATTTAACCGTCTGTCACAGCTCATCTGCTCCGAATCTAGTAGTCCGATTTAGTTGAAAGGCATATGATGTAAACTTCTTATAACCTAAATGCTAATCAATAAATTTGGAAGATAAATAGTTTAAGAGGTTTTAAATTAAAATATAATTAATTGAAAGATGTTCTCAATATACCTTTTATTTAATATTTAAAAGTCAGCCTTATACCTTAACTTTACTTGCAATAATAGTTATTATTAATCAAATATGGAAAGTTCACTGCGTTCTGAGTTATAGGCATAGCCTAGCTCAAGCGCAGTTTCTCACTTTACTTTTGTGATTCAAATAACCCTTATTATTACTACTTATACTCTACAAATTGTATAAGCATCATATTAGAACAAATTAAACAAGTTTATGGTTAAAACTTTTTACCAAAAAATTAAACCGACTTTCAAAAAAAAAACTTTAACACAAACAAAAAAATAACTTTAATTTCGGTAGTCTGTGTCTTTAGTTTTTTATTTTCGTTTTTGGCACCGACTTCCGAAATTAAAGTTATTTTTCACTTTGCAGTGTTTTTTGGAAGTCGGTTTAATTTTTTGGTAAAAAGTTTTTATTTCACTCTTGTAAGTTGGTCGATTTATTTTTTACCTAGGTACAAAGGCCTAAATGTCAACTACTTATAACCTTTTACAAAATATTGCTTTTCCCAATGCTGGGCCGTTAATTGTTGAGGAGTTCTCCTGGTACTACACCATCAGCTTCACTTCACCATATGCATTGTGACGAGCATATTGTGCTTAATAACCATATTCAAGTAATCGAAGCGGAACCCATGAAATACTTGTTATTCCTACTTTTATATTGAGTAGTTCCAGTGGCCATCTGTGGTCTTTATCATCAGGTTCACTTCACAAATGGTGCTTTTCGAATGCAACTACACAAGTTACTATATAAAATACTCAAATCACTATAGGTGTGTCTATAATATTTGAAGAATTCCCTCGATTTCTCCAGGATCCCATTATTAGATCCGGACTTGGTGGCAATGGGACAAATTTCAAAGTATACAATTTCAAACAAAAGAAGAATTTTCCAAATCTGTTCAGCCTTCTTCGAGTAATCGGTGATAATACATAGAAAAAAAAAAATACGCGTCGAATTGATAACCTCCTCCTTTTTTTTGTCGTCGGTTGATAAATAAATCGTTCTTTATTTCAAACTAGCGACCCGCCCCGGCTTCGCACGGGTGCAATGTTTATATTAAATATAGGCAGCGTTCGCGAGAATCGTTAACGTACGGCAGTTTTTTCGACGCCTTACTCCACAATTTTCACTACCACGAAAAATCCTATCTATTTTCCGGGATAAAATATAGCCTATACGGATTCGGAAGAATCCCTCTAAGTAATGGTAAAAGAAATTTTGAAATCGGTCCAGTAGTTTTTGAGCCTATTCAATACAAACATACAAAAATTCAAAGGTTTCCTCTTTATAATATTAGTATAGACAATAAGATCCACAATAATAAATATTTACAATTCTAAATGTTAGTAACATATTTAACTTACATAGCTATGTTAGTACTTAGGTATATTCTATTTAAAAAAAAGACAATTATAGAAGTTTTAGTTGTTAGTACAGAAAATTTACTTACAAACTACGTTAGTACTCGTATTGCATAACTGATAGGACACATTATCATACCCGTCAGCTATAACTCTCAGAAGGCTGTTGCGACTGTCCCTCAATCTGGCCAAAAGAGACTCATTCTTTTTGCGTATTACAGCTGCAAAGCTGTCTATTCTGGCTTGTGCAAACATTGCTGATGCACTGCAATATCGTGGCAGTCGCAACAGCGGCCTGAGAGCATTATTGTATTGAACACGCAAGGCATTGGCGGCGCGTTTGTTACAGTTGATCCATAAGGCGCTCGAGTACAGGGATGTACAGTAAGCTTTAAAAGTGTAATTTTCACCGCATCTGTACATCGAGCAAACCTACGGGCCAACATATTCGCCCGCACCGCCAATGCCCTGCGCTCCCGTTCTACACACCATCATACCTAATGTCATCAGCAACGATATGTTCACGGTATTTGTTCAACATTACATAACTCTGTTTAGAATTTCCTAATATGCTGATATTAAGCTATTTTTTCTGCAATATTTTGTTTGTTTACGTTTCTGTAAAGTCATTAGTGACAGGACTAGTTTTCTTTTTAATTCATTGCTGGAGCTGGGAGGTTAGGTAGCATAGGTAACTGATATTGTACCTCGTTATTAATTACATTTATTTCTCTTTTCATTCTAGAACCTCATTCAAATGCTTAAAACTCGATTTAGCTAGAGAGATGACGGGGAGCGGTCAGTCCTGACTTATTTAAAGTTATCTGTGGGTCAGTCTACACCTAGAACTGAAACAGAGAAGAAGTCTGCGAGAAAAACTGATAATAGTCATCGGAGTGAAATAGTCATATTTTAAATCAACGGCACAAAGACGACACGCAGCGCGTCATACGTGGGATTTATACGATCCGTGGTCCGGACCTCAAGACATGCTGACACCCTCACCACCGACTGCTGCATCGACGATGCTTGACTTTTCCCCCGTCCCACTACTATGGCCAGAGGGAAGGTAGACGAGAACAGACGTTCTTCGAGCTCTACTGCCTAAAGAAGACTGAGGCCAGCCGTCCTGCAGCCACCTCTACGTGACCTGTTCGTTTTACTCGAACCATCAGCCCGTCAGCCGTCCTGCAGCCACCTCTACGTGACCTCTTCATTTTACTTGAACCATCAGCTCCGTTTAGCATCAACTCCGATCTCCGTCATCTCAAGCTCTGTTAGGGTTCCGTGACTCCAGCAAATGTTATATAATTAATTATTTCTTTTATAAATCCTGTTCATCTTTTTTCCCTTTAATTTCTTTCCCTTGCTATATTCCTTATAAAAACGTGCTTCCTCCTAATTAGGCAAGCACCTTATTGCAACCTTATATTTCCCTGTCTACCCAGAGAAATGTAACGTTACAGTATCGAGACATTTTTAATTAGGGGCAGGATTGAAACTAGTGTACATATCTTTTATTAATTTGTTCACATATAAATCTGTGCAATGTACATCAAATTTGTGCTAAATAAAATTATTTATTTATTGATTTATAAATGGGTATTCCTAAATAAAATTATTAATTTGCAATGCTAGTATAACGTAATATATAGTGAGAGACAAAATGACAGGTATTAAATGCATTCCTAAACTTATTTTAGAAGTATAAAGTATTATAACAGGAGTTTTTTTCACTAGACAACATAAGTTTCGTATTTGCTTCGTCTGTGGCGCTTGGGGATCTGAAAACAAAAATAATATTTACTTGTAAAGCACAAATTAACATTATGTCATCTTAAAAACTGGAAACTGCATTTCGGACTAACGTCTCCATACTGCGAGAACTTAAAATCTCCGCGTGGCTATCATCCGTGTATCTACGCAGAGTCCTCGCATACGTTGGTCTGACCAGATCCGCACCGCTCTCGACTCTACGGTTCACAACGCTTTTCACACCGCCAGAGACAGAAACATATGAAGGAAAATAATACGGGAGAAAGTGATGCAGAAGGGAGGTCACGACCCTCAGTTACAAGGGAAATGACGCAAGGAGGAGGAAAAACTGGAAATTATTAACATGGTCTATCTCATTTATTTTCAACAAGCTGACCCGGCGAACTTTGTACCATTTTTAGGGTTCCATAGCCGAATGGCCAAATCGGAATCCTTATGGATTCACGTCTGTCTATCTGTCCGTCCGTATGTTACTGCCATTTTATTCCGAAATTTTTGAACTACATAGTTGAAATTCAGTAGAGAGATGTATTCAGTGAACCAATTTACGATTTTTATACAAAAAAAAATACATGGAACTCAAATGACTTTATTCAACCACTTTTACAATATTTCTTAATGCTACTTAATATTACCTACATGGATTATGTAACAAGATAAGCATAAAATAGAATTGCACAATGGTCCCCGAACTAGGCAGCGCCTGTATCTCGGGAGCCGGGGTTGCGTCATCGTTAATGTACATTTCAATAAATATTAAATTAAGGCGATAAGTAAGGTAAGTACAAAGTGGTCAATATTATGAGAACATAAATCCAATTTGACACTAGGTAAGAAAGAGTACATTTTTAATTAAAACTAAAACTAAAATAAACGAAAGCACAATAAAAAATAAGATAATATAATAACAAAATAAAAATATATTCTAATTCGAGTGTGGTGTGAGGGTTGTGTGTTGTTGTTAGTGTTGTGTGTGTGTAGTTTGTAAGTGTTGCGTAGTGAGTTTTTATCAAAACAAAGAGTTAAGATTGAATCAAAAACAATTGTCGATTTGAGTAGGAACTTATCATTTGAGAATTTCCTCTGTTTCATCATATGATAGTGAGATGAGTAATTTTTTGGTCATTTTCTTGCATGCACTGTAGTTAAGGCTTTTGATGTCACAGCGTTTGTTTACTTTATTGTAGACATGTGTATGGGAATAGGAAGGGCACCGTCGGGCTAGAAGACTTTTTGCAGCGGGAAGAGGGGCATGAAAAACACGTTTTGAGATAAGATTTAGGTAGTCAGGTCTATTTTTTTATTGCCTTGTGAGCATGTAAACTAGCACTCAGAATATATAATTGCCGTACTCGGAGAACCGGGAATTCGGTGTAGAGAAGATCCGTCGAAAACCTGTACGGTTTTTTTAACATCACTTTAATGATGGCCCTTTGAGCTCTTTCTATATCTATAAATGTGCTTTTGCCGGCGCTTCCCCAGACCGAGATACCATACTGTAAGACTGACTGACATAGACCTAGGTATATTTTACGTAAAATTTCTATTGGTGTGCAGTCCCTTAATCTTTTCATGATATAAATAAGTTTTCTGGCACGAGCGGCGAGCAGATATATATGTGGTTTATATGATAGGTATTCGTCTATTATTATTCCAAGGTATCTAATGGATGGAGTGCGGTCTATACAGACGCAAGTGCAGTCTATGGGAGGATGTTTGCCGCATGTGTGTAATTTAAGCGTTAAGTGTTGTTGAGGGCCGGAAGCTATGGTTTTGAAAAAAGTGACGTACTTTGTTTTTTTCACATTTATTGTGAGAAGGTTTCTACTTAGAGTCTCAGTAATAGTCAGCAATCCATTCTCAGCGACTTGATAAACTTGATCCCAAGTCTTGGCATGGAATATGATTGCTGTGTCGTCGGCATAAGATATAATTTCAGCTTTACCTATTGAAACATTTAGGATGTCATTCATATAAAAAGAAAAGAGGGTCGGGCCGAGAGTACTACCCTGAGGAATTCCGAAGCTGATTGGAAGCAAGCCACTTGACGCGTTACCTACTTTTACCAGTTGCTGACGATTTGACAAATAGGACTTGAACCAGTCTAGTGCGACTCCTCGTATTCCTATTCCATTTAGTTTAGACAAGAGAAGGTCTATTGAAATAGTATCGAATGCCTTAGCTAAGTCTAAGAAGACTCCTAGAACTTGCTCTCCATTTTCGATAAATGATGCAACAGAGTTGGATAAAAGCATTGCAGCGTCTTCTGTTGACTTACCTCTTCTAAAACCGAACTGTCGTTCTGATATCAGATTATTTTTTTTTCAAAATAGTTAACTAGGCGGTGGTTAACAACTTTTTCCAGCAGTTTGGATATAATGCTTAAGAGAGCAATTGGACGGTAGTTCTCCACTAAATCTGTTCAGAAAAAATATTTTTGTCTTTAAGTAGGTCGCAAAGACAATCGTTTGAAAGATCAACACTTCTAAAGTGACAATATGTGTGTGTCCCGCCCCTCCATATATGTTATTTATGATAATGAAAACTTTCAACGAAAATTTATTTTATACAAATTTTGTCCAGATAATAACAAACACAACAAAAACGAATTATCCAATTTGGTGTAGTCATTCTATAGTTATACGCATACATACATTTCGGCGATTCATTTTATTTATATATCGATATAGATTAAACCCAGTCGCAAAGTGAAAGACTAGTGATCAATACATTTTAATTAAATGACAGCAATAATAATGCGCAATGACGTAGACCTATCGTGAACCCTATCTTGTGTCTTGCTCTTATAAACTGGCTTGAGTGGAGATCTGCAAGACCAAAGGTGCTCGGGCAATATTTTTGAGTACATAAGGATCTAGATAATCTTTCGTCTTTATCTTAGTAGATCTATTATTTCCTCTCCACATTTCGGACATCTTTTCAATTAATTGAGTGTTGTTTGCATCCTCTACCATTATATAGCCGTGTAGATTGACAGTGTGGTCATGTCTCAGTGTTAGTGGCTCATTAATCCACTTCTAACAAGGAGAAAGTTCTCAATTGAAGATGGCTGAACTGATTTGGAAAATTATTTTTTGTTTGAAAGGGTAGGTTTACTTCAGAGGTGGTCCTATTGTGGAAAATTCTTTTTTTATTTGATAAGGTATACTTTCTAGTTCGTCTCATTGTCAACAAATCAGGATCTGATGATGGAATCCCGAAGAAATCGAGGGTATTTTTAAAATATTATAGGTGGTGTACCTATAATATTTGAAGAGTTCCCTGGATTTCTTTTATAGTGATTTGATTATATTTCATAGTAACTTGTGCAGTTGCTCTCGAAAAGCACCATTTGGTGAAGCTGAACTGATGATAAAGACCACAGGTGGCCACCGGAACTACTGAATAATAAGTATGTCATGGGTTCCGATTGCCTATGCTTAATAATAACTTATTAAGCTTTATATGCTCGACATAATGCATATGGTGAATTGAAGCTGTTTGTGAAGTAATTTGAGAACTCTTCAACAATGCAAATTTTGTAAAAGGCTATAAGTAGTTGACATTTAGGTTTTTGTAATGAGGTAAAGTACAAACCAACCAACTAAAAAGGGAGAAATAAAAACTTTTTATCAAAAATGAAACTGAAAAAAAACACTGCAAAGAACAATGTTGCGTCCAAAATGTATTTGAACGCATAGTTTTGGTGTGGCAACATTCTATTGTCTTTTGATGTTGACACTTGGCATAACTTTTGTCTTGACAGATAGACATTCCTTCGGTTGAAAAAATGTCGGTCGTTGGGACCCTCTTGATTTAATTGGTTTTGGAAATATCGTGTTCAATCGCCCGTTGTAACCGATAATTGGGTCGCGATTAACGATAAGTTGAAATTGTAATCCCGAATTGACGAAAAACCTGGGATATTTTGGAACATAACGCCGTATTGACGCCAGACCGCATGGCACGCGAGTTTGTTGAAAGTGTGCATAAGTGATAAATAGCTGCTTCAATCTGGTGTGAAGCTTGTGCTGTGATTGCTGCCGGACCGCGTTGGGAGGACCTGCATCTTTGAGAACCTTCGTCCATCCACACTTGTCTACACTACACGTTTCACCTACTCATTTCATATTTACATACACACACACGGACGCGATCTCAGTAAGGGTCGTAGCTTGTCGTCTCTAGAACTGGTAAGTCAAATTGTGTAAAGTTAACTATTTGTTAGTAAGGCCGGAGAGCCTATTGTTTGTTTGCAAGCAACGGCAAGCTCCACGTACCGTGGACAGTTCAGCATACCAGTTACCGTTGGCTGGCTTGGGACTGAACAAACTGGTAGCAGAAGCGTGGTCTTATAATTTAATATCCACTGAGTAAATTGGAAGTTTTGAACATTGTTAAAAATAACTTAATAAGTTTGAATATATTACCATGTCATCCGGGTTATCAGATTGAAGTTGTAATTGTAATTTGTACTGTAGCCCCTGTTGTTGTATTGACGAGTGGGATTTATTTATGAAATTAGGATTTATTAGGTTGTATTTTGGTACATAATTTGGTATATTTGTTGCAAAAGTTGTTTGGTATATTTGTTGTTAAATTGGTTTAAAAGTTTATCTAAATAATAATCACACATTTGTTAACATAACAAGACTTGAATTGTGTACATTGATTTATTGTTTAGTTCACACTAATTTAGTTCACACTAAGTTATTGGATTATGTTATTAGAGATTGTCCGGAGCAATATTGTGCATTCAATTGTTGTGTTTAATTGGTGTTGATCCAGCACAATATATACATTAAATTGTTATTTTTTCTGTAACTAGCCATCCTTAGCAAGCTAGATTCATATTTGGAATAAGTACAGGGTCAGATTTGGACTTGAAATAATTGAATTTAAGTTTTTATTTTGGTGAAATTGTTCGGTTGGCTAACAAGTCATTGTTGTTTGTTTAGTTAATTTAGACTGATTGGTATTGATATTTGTTTGTTGCAATGGCCTCATTAAAGGCAGTCAGGGAGTCTGCTGCCGGATTGGCCTCACAGTTGAGATGGTTCACATCGGCAGCAGCAACGGTTGAGCGTTTGGACTTGGAAGAGCTCACCCTTGCTCGGTACGGGTGCTTGAACGAGAGGATCAAGTCAGCTGATGCTGCGCTCACACGCTTCTACGAGTTCATCATGGACGTGGATTTGGGGGTGATGGACCAGGCAGCCCGCGATAAGGTTTTGGGTGACTATGACCAGATTGGCCACCTGGGGGATGTCATAAGTCAACGAGCCCGGGAAATTTTGAAGAGCCGGGTGCCTGATGCGGCCAAGCCGCAGACCCCCGTTGTTGCAGGCCCTGGACTATTGGGTAGGCTGCCCACCCTGGAGCTGCCACATTTTGACGGTCGCTTGGACCACTGGCTGGGCTTCCTAAATCTCTTTGAGAGTCTTGTCGATGCACGCTCGGACCTCGGACCTGCCCAGAAGCTGGCCTATTTATTGTCTGTCCTGGAGGGCGAAGCCAGAGCCTTGGTGCAGCACTTGCCGGTGACGGATTCCTCCTACCCGACCGCTCTGGAGCTTCTCTCCCGACGGTATCAGAACAAGCGCTGCCTGGCTGATGTGCACATCGGCCAGATTTTGGGACTACCGGCCATTGCCAGCACGTCGACGTTGCGCACTGACTTGCTGAACCCGTTGGTCTCAGCGACCAACACCTTGAGACGCTTGGAGTTACCGGTAGAACATTGGTCCTACTTGTTGGTGCACATAGTGCTGCAGTTACTCCCCGCGGAGTTGAGGTCACGTTTTGAGCAGAAGTATGGTGGGGATAGTGCCACCCATCTTCCCCCCTATGACGACCTCCTCAAATTTTTGGAAGATGAGTGTCGGCTCTTGGATAACACTCGTGGCGCCACGGGGTCACCCCCACTACCTTCTCGGCCTAGAGACCAGGGACGGACTAGGGCTAGGGGGCCTGTTGATGTTCGCCCCGCCCCCCGTTTTGCTGGCGCCCGGAGTCCTCATCATTGTGACTTTTGCCCGGCCTTTTTGAATTTGCACGTAAGTGCCCGCCGCCGCATTGTCAACGCACGCCGTTTGTGCTTCTCGTACTTGGGGGCCCACTTTCATCGGGACTGCCCCGACCCCCGCCCGTGTAGAATTTGTAAAGGGTCCCACTTGGAGATTTTGTGCGCCAACGCGAACCGCTCCAGCAGACCATCTTCTGAGGAGGGTTCGCGCAGGGGGGGTACCCCGGAGACGAGCACCGGGCTGAGGCCCGTAATTCTGCACGCCGCACTCCACCCCCCCGCAAGTTGAAAGGGAGATAGATAGATAGATAGAATACACTTTATTGTACACCAAAATTTAAACACACCTATTTAACAATATTGCTTATTCTATGGTAACAATGGCGGTCTTATCGCTGAAAGCGATATCTTCCAGACAACCTTTGGAAGGACTTTAAAAACTTTTAAATTAAAGTGGGGAGGGCTAAATTAGTGTACTAACTACATTACTCATGAAAACAGAGAAACAAAAAATATTTAAATATTAAAATAAATAAATGTATATGCAAATATATATATATGCATATAAATACAATGTAATACATAGGTAATTAAATAATACAATACATATAATGTGTTCTTTAACATGAAGTGGAGAGAAAACAAAAGAATAGTCATAAATTGGAATGAAAATAATTAGCAACCGAGCTTTTAAAAGTAGCCAGTGACTGAGCTTGTCTTACAGACACCGGCAATGCATTCCACAAACGAATAGCTTGTACCGTAAACGATGAGCCCGGATGAGAACGGGGAGCTCCGCGAGCACCATTTGGTCTCCCCTCGTCAGGGAGAACGCGCGTTGGCTGCTAGGCAGCAGGGGCCGGATCGGCACCGCTGCCTTTCCCCTCCGTTGGCGGAACGTCCCCGGTTGGAGTCGCGCCCTCCGCCATTCAGGCATCCGGTGGGATATGCCCCTCCAGTGATGGCGAGCGGCTCGGGACACCGCGCGGACGAATATTTTGAATGTTGGCCTCGTCGTGAACGAGGGTAGCCTGGATGCGGCGATCGGTCGCCACCCAGGCATTGCTAAGAAATGGGCGCCTGCCCCGCTAAAGGACCCCCCCGATCAAGACGGTTTTGTTGCCAACGGCCTCGGTCAAGTTCTGGGGACCCTTGGGTGACTCGATTGTGGTCCGTGCCATTTTGGACACGGGAGCCCAGGGTTGCCTTTTGTGGTCTTGGTCGGGACAGGTTGGCCTGAAGGTGAACGACTTTTCAGGCAAGATTTGGGGAATTGGCGAAACGGCTGTCACCACTGTTGATGGAAGGACCTGGTTTGAAGTCACCCTTGTTAGTTGTCTTTACCCTAAAATTGGTGCTCCTGCCCTTGTTATAACTGAACTTGGTTGGGACGAGCCACTTCGGGAAACCCTGTTGGAAGACTGGCTCCAATTTGTATCTGCACTCCCTGCGGTGCTTCTTGTGCTTCTCCTAAACCACGTTGCGCACACTTTGGGTGGAACTGTTGACATTCGGGCTTCTTACGCCTGGACGGACAGTCAAATTGTTTTGTGTTGGTTGAAGACGTCCGTCCACTCTTTGGAGGTCTTTGTTGCGAACCGAGTGTTACAGATTCAAGGTTCTGAAATGCCTTTGTTTTGGAGGCACGTGCCTGGTGACCTGAACCAGGGCGACGTGGCCTCACGCGGGTGCATGGCCCCCCGCTTGATTGCTCACCCCCTCTGGTCGGGACCGGACTGGCTGACTCACCCCGAGGACGATTGGCCTCGAACGCCAGTCTTGATGTCGGATCCTTTGCCCGGACTTAAGGTGTTTGCTGTTGGGACGAAGGACCCTCCGTTTGATCCTGATTTTTTGTTGAATCGATACAGCTCCCTCGACAAATGGTTGAACGTTACCTCGTGGATCAGGCGTTTTGGCCATAATTCTAGGAATCCAGGGGACAAGCGCCTGTCACCAGTTCTTTCTCCTCAAGAGCGACAGGAGTCATTCCTCCTTTGGGTCCGCTCTGTGCAGGCTGCACACTTTGAGAAGGAGATCGAGGTCTTGAAGTCTGGTAGGGTTAAGTTGTCGGGAGCCATTAGTAAGCTGAATCCCTTCTTGGATAAGACGGGTCTTTTGCGTGTTGGAGGACGGTTGAGGCACTCTAGCCTTTCTTATGGGGCTCGTCACCCCCTTTTGTTGCCCAAGGAGGGCCACTTGGTTCAATTGTTGGTGATTGATCGTCACATTAAGTACTCGCATGCCGGTTGTAATGCGCTGTTGGCCATTCTGCAGCGAGAATTTTGGATTTTGCCGGCTGATCGTGTCAATGAGGCGGGGCTTTTTGCTGGCGTTGGAACGGACTTTGCTGGTCCCCTTTTGTTGAAGACGTCCACACTTCGAAATAGTAAGATTGTTAAGGTTTATTTGTGTGTTTTTGTCTGCATGTCAACCAAGGCAGTACTTTGGAGCTGGTAACCTCCCTCTCGACAGAGGCCTTTGTGGCGACTTTGGAAAGATTTGTGTCTCGCCGTGGGTTACCTTCTTTGATTAGGTCTGATTGCGGTACGAATTACAAGGGTACAAGTAACTATTTGAAGGAGGTATACGCCTTCCTTAATGAGAGCCAGGTTGACATTGGTAATAGTTTGGCCCGCCGAGGGGTCACTTGGTTGTTTGACCCGCCAGCCTGCCCCCATTGGGGGGGGGGGGTACTTTTGAGGCCGCGGTGAAAGCGGCAAAGGGACACTGGCGGAGATTGTTGGGAGACACCGTTCTCACCTTTGAGGAACTAGCTACGGTATTTGGCCGCATTGAAGCTGTGTTAAATTCGCAACCTTGCCAAGACTTCCAATTGATTAGCGGACGGGTAGGCCCGTCCGGGGGGGTAGATGTTGCGTCCAAAACGTATTTGAACGCATAGTTTTGGTGTGGCAACATTCTATTGTCTTTTGATGTTGACACTTGACATAACTTTTGTCTTGACAGATAGACTTTGCTTCGGTTGAAAAAATGTCGGTCGATGGGACCCTCTTGATTTAATTGGTTTTGGAAATATCGTGTTCAATCGCCCGTTGTAACCGATAATTGGGTCGCGATTAACGATAAGTTGAAATTGTAATCCCGAATTGACGAAAAACCTGGGATATTTTGGAACATAACGCCGTATTGACGCCAGACCGCATGGCACGCGAGTTTGTTGAAAGTAATTGTGCATAAGTGAAAAATAGCTGCTTCAATCTGGTGTGAAGCTTGTGCTGTGATTGCTGCCGGACCGCGTTGGGAGGACCTGCATCTTTGAGAACCTTCGTCCATCCACACTTGTCCACACTATACGTTTCACCTACTCATTTCATATTTACATACACACACATGGACGCGATCTCAGTAAAGGTCGTAGCTTGTCGTCTCTAGAACTGGTAAGTCAAATTGTGTAAAGTTAACTATTTGTTAGTAAGGCCGGAGAGCCTATTGTTTGTTTGCAAGCAACGGCAAGCTCCACGTACCGTGGACAGTTCAGCATACCAGTTACCGTTGGCTGGCTTGGGACTGAACAAACAAAATAACTTTAATTTCCGAAATTAAAGTTATTTTTTAATTTGCAGTGTTTTTTGGAAGTCGGTTTAATTTTTTGATAAAAAGTTTTTATTTTGTTAAAAGCATCTTACGGGCCCTCTGTGATATCTCAAAAGCCAAAGGCTGCCGTGGCCGTAAGTCCACGTGGCCTGACTCCAAGGAACCTAGAAATGTCAAAAGTAAAAAAAAACTATATATACACTTACTTATCGACAATGTGCTGTATAACTTTGATAGTCTTCTGTTCAGTATGGAACTCTCATCGAGCAGATGTTGCCCCCCTTTCATAAGTAAATATGTAGACCATATATTAGATGAGATAAAATATGTTACAGTAATGGTGGGAACGATGAGATAAGGTTCCTGCAAAAAATCAATAGTTTAGTTTCCCACACGCCATTGCAGTTAAACAAAGTGTCTAAAAACGTTATAGTTACTTGTGATAAAAACGCTTGGAAAATCAAGTAAAAAGAAGCCAGATGACGAATTGTTGATAGAAGTAGTGAATATAACATCTGAAAAAGAAGTACACAAAAACGAGTAAATTACAATATATTGTACTTAAATGGCGAATTAATTTATTTGATCATTTTTCGATCGTTGACATTTTTAATCATCATTGACATTTCAATTATTTTGCTATCGCTTATTTTATATGATTCGATTTGACTATTAAATAATTCCTATAAGTCTGACATAATTATGAGTCAGTGTTAATTTGTTATCTGATTTAATAAGCATGATTTTTACAATATTTTTATTAAATTTGTAATACTTGCAAATATATGCACATGAACCACATTTGTACGCCTCCTGGTATAACATGTTACTATGTATATCAACATAAGATCTGTATTTCTTTATCTATGATTAATTTATTTATTTAAACTTTCTGAACAATAGTGTCACATGGGTGAAATTAATATAGCAAGGCATTCTCTACCAGTCAACCTTTGGGTAATAAAAAAACATATGATAACAAATAAATAAATAATTTCTAATTTTTCTAGTTTTAACCTCCACCAAAATTAATCTAAATTGTTATCATTGCATATTTCCTACCTGAACATGAAAGCAAACCGAAAGATTGCTACTGCAACTGAATAACGATTTAAACTGTGTAGCCCACTGCTCAATCTGTTCGACCGTAAGAACATCACTCCTCTCCCTGCTTTCTAAGTATAACCTCTTCTCACACTCATTGTACTTTACTTGGATATCAAATATACTTTTATTCAAACATCTCAGCAAATTTGCAGTCATTGTTATATATACATACATTGTTACGTTTAACAAAATAGAACGTTGGTTGGCCATTATGTCTGAGATCACTATTATAATTATACTTCTATTAAATGACTTCTTTATGTAAATTACCCAGAACATACAAGACGTAAATAATAATACACTTGCAACACTTGACACTGCGGTATTGATAAAAAAAACCTTTTTCAACTTGTTTAGGGTTCTGATGTAAGTAGGTTCATTCTGGAAGGTGTCGTGCACAGATATGAAGTTTTCTATGAACAATTTGTAAGAAAAAGAGCTCTGAATACTACTAATTATGAAAACTGGGGTGCCAAATTGGCTAACGAAATGATATAAATATATCATTTTACGAATTCGTTTAATTTGTAGTACGTTAGATATATACAAACTATCAACCAAAACAACTATGAAAACTAGTTCTAAAATGATACGAATGAAGGTCAAAATTGTATGTAGTTTCGACTGAAAAACATAATTTCTGTAAACACCAATTACATTTTCAACTTTTGTTAATATGTTTATGATGTTTTGTGCTACCATCTTGTAGCTTTGTCCATACGGTCTATTAAACTAATGTGTTAGGCACACTTTTTGTATCGTCTTACATTATGTAAATCGATCGGTTAATACATTAATGTTACTTGTCCAAATTACCGAACAATTTCTTTAAGTCCCAGCTTTTAATGATTAAATATTTTTATTAGATTAGTGATTAAGTGGAAAGGGTCTAGCAGACTTACCATATGGAAAATGCACTGACGTCTTTAGACATAGTTTAACCTTCTATATTACGTTTCTGCCCAAAGTACTTATACTTGTGATTTTAGCTCTCTGCTTCCATTCACAAGGGAGATATGGGGGTAACAACCCCTAAAGATATTTTTTTTTCTTAGAAACCATAGCAGATATTTGGATGAATCCAACGCTAAAAAAAAGATATCAATTTGATCTATACTTAATAAAACAAAATATTTTTTGATTAATTTTCAAAAGTATAAAACGCAATGTTTATTATTCAAGGGTGGTTTTTGAAGTGAAAACTTCTTTAGCGGTGGTGCGGAAGCGGGGGGGTTACTAGAAATTTCTCGAAGGACCTTAGCGGGGTGTAATTTTTGGGCAGTGATATATTGACCACACGGTAATGAGCCGACCAGGGGTAGGAAAAAGGACTTACTTTGATATCTTGATGAGAGTAGACAGCAAAAACTTCTTTAGCGGCGTTGTGCACTTTTTTTGTAATGGGTAAAAAATGTTAAACTCGCGTCAGGACACGTGACCTGATCGAAAATTCGTAAGACGGACGGAGAGAAGACAGCCGGCGCGGCGTAGGAGAAGAAGTATCCCCCTCTCTTTCTACGGCGCGGCGAAATTGTATGCCTGCGCCTGCTGTTTCGTAGTTTTAGAGATTGAAGAGAATTATGGATGAAAGTTGATTTTTCTAAGAGATAAACTTTTTAATGTAATATAAATTGTCATGTTTGTGTACAATAGCGCAATAAATAAATATTGTATTCTACCACATAAATTATAGTACTTTTATACTGATAATTAAAGTAATTCGTGCAAAATTATTCCCTAACCATTCCAAAATATCAAAAATGCACAACGTCAATATTCAAGTTTTCACTTCTGCCGGAAGTCCCGGAGTGCAACCCGTCGTTTTTTTATATGAACCACTGGAGATGCACCAACCAAATAAATATCATATAATCATCTGAGAGTCTACTGTAATATATTATAAATACAAAAGTTTGCATTTGGTGGATCATAGTTAAAAAAAAATTGGCCAAGTGCGAGTCAGACTCGCCCATGAAGGGTTCCTTAGTAACTATAATACCTAAATATAGTTTAATATATTTATTTAAAAAAAAAAAAACTTAAAAATTTCTTAAAACTAGTTTATTTACAAATTTTACAACTACGCCAAATAACTTTGTTTTTCATAGTGTTTGTATGAATTACAAAGTTATATTTGGGGTTTTAGAAAATATGCTGTATCTCAAAAACCGCAGACCCGATCTCGTTTAAACTAATTTTGGTTGAAAGATTACATTAAGTTCTATAGTATATATTTTTTTTAGATTTTTCACTCTATAATTATAGAAGTTAGAGGGGGGATATCATTTTAAAGACCTGTCTATAGATACCACACGCGCATAGGTTTCATGAAAAAAAATATTTTCTGTTTCAGTTCCATGTATGGGGAGCCCTCCTTTATTTTAAATATTTTTTATTTTATTTTTTATAAAATCGGAAAGCGGTTCACAGAATACATCTACTTACCAATTATCACATGTATAGTCCTAACAGTTTCGGAATAAAATGGCTGTGACATACGGACGGACGGACAGACAGACAGACAGACAGACAGACAGACAGACAGACAGACAGACAGACAGACGGACAGACATATCGAAACAATAAGGGTTCCGTTTTTTGCCATTCGGCTATGGAACCCTAAAAAGGTTATACGGCAACATATAATTTTCTTTTTCTCCCTGGATTCCTACAGGATCAGGATTCACATGGGAAATGTTTCACACAATAGAATTCAATTAAAGAAATTGTTTATTCATCATCATCACTGACTAAAAGTTACAAACAAATTACTTTCAAGCAATAGGGTAGTTTCCTGTGTTAAAAAAATAGTTATTTTATTTGGTCCAATAGGTAGATTTTCAAAAAATATTGGTGACGTATTTTTTGCTTTTTCAAGTCAAGAAAAATTAACAAAGATGGAAACATCAGACATCGCCTTAAGAGACAGTCATCGCCTTAAGGACTCGGTCTGCCATCGACTTCAAAAAAGGAGGTTCTCAATTCGTCTTGAACTTTTTTTTTTTATGTATGTTACCTCATTACTCGGAGATGGCTGGACCGATTTGAAAAATTCTTTTTGCGTTTGAAAGGGTATACTTTTTAGTTGGTCTCATTGTTACGAAATCAGGATCTGATGATGGGATCCTGGAGAAATGGAGGGAACCCTTCAAATATTATAGGCACACCTATAGCGTTTTGGGTATTTCTTATAGTACCTTGAGCAGTTGCTTTCTAAAAGTACCATTTGGGGAAGTTGAACTGATGATGAAGACCACAGATGGCCACTGAAACTACTCAATAATAAGTATTTCGTGGAATGCGATTCGATTACTTGAGTACGGATGTTAAGCAATTTATGCTCGTCGCAATACATACGAGTATGGTGATGTAGAGCTGATGGTCAAGTACCAGGAGAACTCCTTAAAAATTAACGGCTATGCATCGGGAAAAGCAATATTTTGTAAAAGGTGATAAGTTGTTGACATTATGGCTTTTGTAACTAGATAAATTACAAACCGACTCACTAAAAAGCGTGAAAAAATTTTTTTAACAAAAAATAGAACCGACTTCCATATCAAAACACTACAAAGCCAAAAAATAACTTTAATTGCGAAAGCCGGTGTGAAAAAAAAGAAAATCCAAAACCAACAACACCGACTACCGAAGTTAAAGTAATTTTTTGGCTTTGTAGTGTTTTGATATGGAAGTCGGTTCTATTTTTTGTCAAAAATTTTTTAAATCATAAGATACCATATGAAATTGGAATCTCGTTTATCAGCTGTTTATCTCTTTGATAACGCTAACGTAGCTCTCAAGTAGTAATAAATCTGTTGATAAAGTGTTTTATGGCATTGGTACGGAGATGTACCAGATTATGTAGGCGAATTGAAAATGTTTGATTTTAAGTGGACTGTATTTTGAGGATGGCTGGTTTCGCCTAGAAAGAACAGGATGATGAACGGGCGACCGAGTTTCAGGGATTATGAGGGAAAAGCACGTCTTACCTGAAGTCTTCAAGATGGCGCCTGCTGGCGCCTGCCTGCTTCGAGCTTCGAAGTACACGACGTGTTGATATCAGAATGCACCAAACCACTCAATCACACCCGCGGGCGGTTCATCTTAGTTCAATCACGATTTATATAGATAAATAAGCGGAGTTTTAGCGGTATAACACACGGACGGCGGAGTACGGTAAGACATCGACAATACGTCCGCGTGGAGAGGCGTACTTAACACGTTCTGTCATTGCGGTGTCATTGCTTGCCATAGATTCGTGGCAGACATGCTTTTTTGGGGTAGGGAGAGGGAATGGTCGTCCGTTCTGACAGTAAACGTCAAAATGTGGGAACAAACTATTTAACCAAATTTCAAAATGAGATGGCGTTACCATTTCCCCCCGGCTTTAAAGGGTTGCCTTTAAAAGGAAACAAATAAAATAAGCTACGTTAGGTATACTACCGCATAACCTATCCACGAGCTAAAACAGCGTTATGATATTAAATTAATCTAAATTACCTTTAGCGGAACAATTATAGCGAAAACTATTAACTAAATACCTAAACTAAGAGGGAGATCCAACTTCAGGCTAGATCTCACTGAGTCGGTAGCGGACAGAGACGTACAACAGGGCGCACGTAACTACCCTTCGCGGTTTTTACAGTAACAACGCGGGTTGTACCGTCTTTAGATGTATGCAATTTCTCAACGATGGCTAAGGGCCATGAAAGCGGCGGAGAATTGTCATTTATGACAATAACCAACGTACCCTCCTGTATAGGGGATGCAGGACTATTCCATTTGGATCTAGCCTGAAGCTGGTGAAGGTATTCCGACCGCCAGCGCCGCCAGAACGACTGTACGATATTATCGAGCAGAGTATGTCTCTGAAGCAAGCTAGAAGAGTCTGCTTTAGGAGCGGGAAGTGACGATAATGGCGCTGTGTTCAAGAAATGCGCAGGAGTTAACGCGGATGGTTCCGCAGGGTCGCTACTCAGTGCTGTGAGCGGCCGCGAGTTAACCAGTGCCTCGACTTGAGCAAGGACAGTTAAAAGCTCTTCATAAGAGAGGATCTGTTGACCTACGATTTTGAAGAGATGCGTTTTAATTACTTTGACCATGCTCTCCCAACATCCACCGAAATGTGGTGAAGCAGGCGGAATAAACTTCCAATCAATGTGATTTACGGAAAGTTCTTCCTGTAGACTTGTACGATATTCTTTATTAAGAAACTTATAAAGATCGCGTAAATAAGAGTTTGCACCCACGAAACAAGTGCCGTTGTCCGTGTACAAACATTGTATAGGGCCGCGTCGCGAAAGAAATCGTTTTAGGGCTGCCAGAAATGACACCGTGCTTAAATCCGTCGCAACTTCAATGTGCGTGGCGCGCGTCGTTAAACATGTAAAAATGCACAGCCAGGCTTTACGGCTTTTAACACCTCGACCACGCACTGGCGTGTACTGCAGCGGTCCTGCGTAATCACAACCGGTATGTGTGAACGCCTTATCTACTTGATTGACGCGCTGGCTAGGAAGGTCAGCCATGAGAGGAAAGACCGGGCGAGGACGAAATTTAAAACACGCGTTACATTTGTGTATTCTGTGGCGAATTATGCCCCGTGCAGCTAAAACCCAATGTTTATGCCTGAGTAAGGACATAAGCAACTCTGGACCGGCATGGAGATATTTCTTGTGATAAAAATCAACAAGAAGGTCGACAACGTGGTCATGACGCGGTAAGACGCAAGGATGCTTGTAGTTGTATGGTTCGTCCGAATTTGACAGACGACCGCCAACGCGTATAATGCCGTGCTCATCGAGAAACGGCTTGAGCTTAAGAAGCAAGGGAGAACAAGATACATTATTTTTTAAATTTTGAATGTCGTTACTAAAGTGAACAGCCTGTACAACTCGCAATAATTTATACTCTGCGAATTCAAGATCAGAGCTCGAAACAGAAGCCCCATTAGGTAGTTGCCTAAGAAACCTACAGACATAAACGATGGCGCGTAGTAACTTAGACCACGACGACATGCGCAGCGCGAGTGCATAGATCGGAGATTGTGCTACCTCAACAATCACGGGGTGAGAAACAGATTTCCGTTCGGGTGCATCCTCGGCTTCTGCACTGTGGTCACAATGTTGTATGGGCCACTCTGACGGATCATGAGAAATCCAAGAAGGTCCACGGTACCACAAAGGATGTTGCAGAAGTTTAAGTGGAGTAACACCACGAGAAAGGCAATCAGTAGGATTCTCAACGCCCGCGATGTGATTAAAACAAGTAGCAGGAACAAGTTCTATTAATTTAGTAACGCGATTGGCGACAAAAGTCTGCCAGCGGTGAGGAGAGGAATAAATCCAGGCGAGCACTACCTTGGAGTCAGAAAATGCGTATATTTTATTGATGGGGTAGTGGGGCGAAACTGTGTCTTGAACCTTGCGGAGCAACTGAGACAGCAGAAGGGCCGCGCACAACTCCAGTCTCGCAACCGAAATGGTTTTGACAGGCGGGACCTTGGACTTGGCACAAACTAACTGCACCGAGTAGTTAGAACCAATGCGGACGTGCAAATATACGACTCCGCCGTAAGCGCGTTCGCTGGCGTCAGCAAACCCTATTAAGTTGATAGTACATCCATCGACCAACCCAAGATGCCGCGGTATAGTTATTTGATTGAGCGCGGAAAGCTCAATGCAAAATTGTTTCCAAGCGGCGACAATACGGTCGGGAGGTGCGTCATCCCACTCACACTTTGATAACCAAAGTTCTTTGATCAAGAGCTTGGCGTACAAAATTGTGGGAGCCACAAAACCCATGATGTCCCATAGTCGTGCCACTGTGGACAGCATAGTGCGTTTGGTGCACTTATCATCAGGTGGTGCGACATCAAACAGAAAACTATCACTGGATTTATACCAACGTAAACCGAGAACTTTATGCGGTACAGACCTCTCAAACTCAATGTCTGGAGAAGCCTTATGAGAATTAGGTAAGTGCTCGAGAACCTGTTTATAGTTGCTTGTCCATTTGACAAGATCAAACTGGCCTTGCTTGAAAAGCTGAATAAGCTCTTCACAAAGCGAAATTGCTTGCGGAGCGTATGTGACACTACAAGCGATGTCATCCATATATAAAGCGGAAGTAGCGGCAGCCGCTGCGGCGGGAAAGTTGTCGCCTTCATCAGCGATCAACTGGCGGACAACTCGTAACGCGTGATATGGACTGGACTTGAGTCCAAAACAAACACGATTAAACTGATACACAGATAAAGGTTCATTTTTGTTAAAACGATAAAAAATCCGTTGAAATCTACGGTCAGATTCACGAACGCCGATATTGAGAAACATTTGGCGGCAATCAGCTGACAGAGCAACTTGGAAAAGTCGAAATTTTATTAATATATTAAATAAGTCACCCTGTAGATTAGGGCCGGCATGCAAAATGTCATTGATCGACTTACCCGATGTAGTCCTGCAACTAGCATCTAAAACCACGCGAAGTTTCGTGGAGGTTTTATCTTCGCGAACTACGCCGTGATGTGGAATATAATACGCGGGAAGAGAATTGTCCTCGTTGTTAACAACCGGACTCAAAAAACCTTTATCTATGTAGTCGCGTATGACGTCATTATAGGCGCCGCGCAACTTGATCGATGCATCCAGTTTGCGTTCCAAACAATGAAAGCGTCTAAGCGCCGCAGCGTACGAGTCGCCTAGCGAATACGGGTCACCACAAAAGGGTAACGCCACAACATATCTACCACTGTCGTCGCGAACAGTGGTAGTGCGGAAGTGTTCTTCACACTCGAGATCCTTAAGGCTCATCGAGGGCGGGGCGGAGATCTCTTCAAGCTCCCAAAATCGCTTGAGAAGAGAATCAATATTATTTTCTTGAAGAACAGCACAACAAGACGTAGTATATTGAGAAATATGTGACGTAGGTACGGTACCCATAATCACATATCCAAATACCGTCTCAATAGCGGGTGGCAAATTATGTTGTTCACTACGTATCACGTTAGGTAGGAACAAATGTGGAAAGATAGATGCGCCGAGCAAAGCGTCGCTATTTCCCGGTTGCGAGAAGTCAGAGTCTGCGAGCGATAAATACTCGAGATGCTTAAGTAAGGACACGTCCACCTGAGCGTTCGGCAGTGTGTCCGTAATACGTTCCACGATAAGCGAGGAAAAATTAAAATTAATATTCTTATTGAAACGGGAATGTATTCTAACATCTACGGAACCCTTACAAGATTTTTCCGACCCACCGATCCCCTTAACTACTAAGTTAGTATTTTTAAAGTTATTCCACAGTCCGAGGCGTTTAAAACAATCAGAAGTAATAAAATTACTTTGTGAAGCACTATCTAGTAAACAACGAATTATGTGCGGTGAGTTATTGACATCGTAAACAATAACTTGCGCTGTCGCTAACAGTACCGTTGTGGACGCCATACATTGCGGCTCTGCATCGCGCTGAACATGACAAGTGCGCGAGCGCTGACCGCGCGCACACGCAATGTATGTCGTACACAGCGACACCTCGGGCTGAGACGCGGAAGCGGCCGCCGCCGTGGTATTGGCGGTTTGTGGCTGTGACGGTGACTCATCCGTTAGCGTAGATTTTTTATCGAAATGTAATAATGTGTGATGACGCTGATTGCATGAGCGGCACCTTGTCTTACTAGAACAATCACTTGTTTTATGTTTTATGCTTAAACAATTAACGCAAGCTTTGTTGTCTTTCACACATTTGAAACGAGCAGTCGGATTTAAATTACTAAAAGCGGGACATTTAAAATAGTGGTCGTGCACAATATTACTGCACAGACACTTAGACGAATTATTTTTATTAGGTTCCGAAGATGCTACATAAGACTGCGGATTAGGGACCGACCTATTGTTACTATTTCGCGATTTATTCGAACTTTGTCTACTATTGTTATCATTCGACGAGCTGGATGAACTAGGCTGCGTATTATGATATATTTGGCACTGATCTTTGATGAAGGTAATAAAACTATCTAGAGTAGGTATTTTATGATTACGTTCCGACATCTCGTAAGCACGAATGGTTTCGGTGTCGAACTTCTTTAAAGAGAGTTGTAACAATATGAAGTCGGAAAGATCTTTCAATTTTAAATTTTTAAGTGAATTAACTGCGGTAACAAAGTTATCTATAAACAGCTGGAAATTCGATTCAGACGCGGGACCGGACAATTTAAGGTTTAAAGCCTGATCAAAGTAAGTAGACGCGAGGATACGAGTATCCTGATACCTATCAAGGAGTGACTGGAATATGACCTGATAATTCTCAGCACTGGGTGTGACACCCGCGAATACGGACTGCGCTTTCGGCGACAGCTTCCCTATTAAATAGTACAACCTGTCAGCGTCTGTCAGAGAGCCATTATCGTGCACCGTTGATTTAAAACTTGCATGAAATAACGGCCAGTTCCGTATATCGCCATCAAACGACATAAATTCAATCGGAGGTAGTCTAGGCGGCGCTCGGACAACCGGTGCGGCGCTCGTGGAGTATCTACCCTCTAACTGTAATTGTATGCGCTTGATGATGCAATAAAGATCCTCGAAGGATGTGTACGCTTGGTAATTCGGTTTTGAATCAGGATCAAAAGAAAGTAATTTATCGTTATATGTGTCCAACAAATTATGAAAGTCTGATCGAATATTATCTACTGTTACACAATAACTAAGAAATGATTCGGTACTAATTTCGGAAGAAGCGGCGGTTTTTGAGCGCTCGTAAATATTTTGAATCCGCTCAAATAAAACATTACGTTTAGCTTCCAAGATTGTCAGCTCTTTTTCTTCCGAAATACACGGCTTATTTTGTTTCGACATGTTGTGTGGGTATAAGTAAATAAGTTGTTAGGAACAAACTAACTAAGAATGACCAAGTAGCCACTATTTTTGCAACTGAAATAAGATTCGTAAATATGTTTATGCGGTAGTTATTCCTAGCTAGGCAAGAACTATGATAATTATAATTGGCGGTAAAACTAAAAGATGCTTGAAATATGGAATTTACAAGGCAACTATGATAGTTTGTATAATGATATTTAGGAATGTAGGTAGCTACTTTAAGTATATTACCTACAGGGGGGCGATGTATATGGACTAAGGCGTATAGCTAGGTGCTATAACTTCCTAGGTAGTGTAGCGTAAATAAAATTAAGTGCACAGTAAAACACAAACCGCTACTTAACACGTTTAATTTTGATTAAAAGGAAAAAGATAGAAAACAAGTACTTAATTAAAAAATATAAAAAAGTTAAATATTAGTTATTATTGGGAACCTTTCAGTGATGGCGTGGGTTAACTTAGCGGAAAGAAAAAGAATGTTATCGAAAGTATTATGCAAATATTTTTAACTTACCTAACAAAAAATCGATTGCAATCGGTTATAGCTAGGCGAATACGCATTATTAGTAATTTAAATTACAAAAACACTAAGAGCATCCAACGCGTCTTGATAGGCCTTAGGTTAGAAAGAGTTTTTGACGTGAGAATTTTTAGATTAGAAATATACAAATTAGGTGCACTATTTAAAATAGAACTCCTGCTGCGAAAACTCGGTAATTCCTGGACGGCTGAACACGACTGTGGGAAGTAACGTAGAAATCACGGAGCCACTGCGCTGCGGAGTCCGCATCTACCTCGTACTCTCTTCAGGCCTTTGAGATGGACGTCTCAGGCACAGGATGTGCTCGGATATCGGGCGAAAGCGCCCCGACCTCCGTCGTCGATAACCGACGTCGCTTGCCCGTAGGGTGGAGCCAAAAATTGGCTTGTAACGGGATCTAAACAAAAAAGAAACTTCAGACCACCGATGCAAGCTGAATCTTTGATTAATTATGAAACTAGTGCGAAATGGATCGAAAAGAAAAAAGACGACAATACATACCAAATTAACCAGAAAATCACACACAGACTATACTTTTGCTACGACACTTTATATTTTTTATTGGGTTTACACCAACAGAAAAAAAACTTTCACTTCATAATTTCGATATTAATCACAAAAAATAAGGTCGACCATCACTTATCGGGTCCCAAAAATGTTATGACGCCGTCGAAAGGCAAACAACCGACGATTTTTTCACGATTCCTGGTTCAAATGTGAATAACAGCTATGAAGAAAAAATGTTTTATTGAAAAGTTTGCATTAGGATTGGAGGAGGTTTTAACCGTAGCGGTTTTACGCTACAGTAGGTACTTTTATAATGTACCTACGCGGTATATAGAGAATATGGATTATGAATCCTTCTCTTGCGGGGGCGAGCTATGAATCCACTTGAATAGGATCAAGCAATGGATCCGGCTCGTAGAGGACCAAAAAAATGGTACGGAGATGTACCAGATTATGTAGGCGAATTGAAAATGTTTGATTTTAAGTGGACTGTATTTTGAGGATGGCTGGTTTCGCCTAGAAAGAACAGGATGATGAACGGGCGACCGAGTTTCAGGGATTATGAGGGAAAAGCACGTCTTACCTGAAGTCTTCAAGATGGCGCCTGCTGGCGCCTGCCTGCTTCGAGCTTCGAAGTACACGACGTGTTGATATCAGAATGCACCAAACCACTCAATCACACCCGCGGGCGGTTCATCTTAGTTCAATCACGATTTATATAGATAAATAAGCGGAGTTTTAGCGGTATAACACACGGACGGCGGAGTACGGTAAGACATCGACAATACGTCCGCGTGGAGAGGCGTACTTAACACGTTCTGTCATTGCGGTGTCATTGCTTGCCATAGATTCGTGGCAGACATGCTTTTTTGGGGTAGGGAGAGGGAATGGTCGTCCGTTCTGACAGTAAACGTCAAAATGTGGGAACAAACTATTTAACCAAATTTCAAAATGAGATGGCGTTACCAGGCATATCATCTTTTGTATAAAACTTAGATATACTTCTGTGAATATTGTTATCGTTTCCCACGTTTCCATCGTTTTGTGCGTACGTCTAAAGATTGGAATTTCCTGCCGGATTCTGTGTTTCCTGATAGCTATAACCTGGGAGTCCTCAAGTCAAGAGTGAATAGGTTACTTCTAGGCAAGCGTGCTTCATCTTCGACCACATCATCGCTTAACATCAGATGAGATTATGGTCAAACGCAAGCCTATCAATAATACAAAAAAAAAATGTTTACAAGCGCGCTTCAAAGAGCAGTCGGCAGCATTGACTTAACCTGATGGCAATCGATGATGTGATCGAAGATGAGGCACGCTTACCTTGAAAAACCTGTTCACTCTTGAATTAAAATCTCCCAGGTTATTATTAATTAGTTAGCTTATAAAGAGGTATGTAATCGTGTATAATCCCTAATGAAACTCTATCACATTCTAATTCTTCATTTCAAGTTAAAATAAAATAGTTTTTTTATTTTTTATTAATTTATTTTGCATTGTATACTATTGTCACCTCATAATATTATAATTAATGCATAACTTAAATTCATAATAATATATTTGCACGCCATATTTGGCAAACATTATTGAATCTAATTTTTATTATGTTAACTTGCATGCACGTTTTTTTATTCTTGTATGTATACACATGTTTATGCAAATAAATGAATGTGAATCTGAAAGGTCTGCTGGAAGAAATTTCTTATGAAATAAGCAGCACCTTTTTGCTCTTTTGTCTGTATATGTTTTTATTTTTAAGTGTCAATATGTGTACATAAATAAATAAATAAGTCCATATTTGTATCAGAAGAGGCTTTTTTTTTTAAAGGCTAGAATTAGCTAACTATAGATATCTGTAGATATTGAATACTCTGTTGACTCCTAGTGTTTGAGATCCTAGACTATTACTTACCCGTGATTTCATTGGCGTGGAAATAATTATACGTACGTATGAAAATAGGTCATATATTTTCATGTTATTTTCCATACAATTTACTGTCTACGTGTTAAATTTCATTTAGTTCCATCCAGTAATTTTTGCGTCATTACGTAACAAGCATCAATTCATATACATTTTAGTCCACCCTACAGAAGTTACTAAACAAGTTACAATTTTTTCTCCATTTAATGATCAAAATTACGATAAGCAATCTGGAAGAATAAATCCCACCAAAAACATCCTGTAAAAATTTTTCCAAGTCTTGCCTAAGCTGCTTGTTTCTCTATAAAAAGTAATGAAATCTCTAAGCAAAGTGAAGCCAAATCTAAGGATCTTTACTGCAATTTCTTTGTTAATATAGTTAGATTTTATGTAACTGGCCGTTGAACATACTCTATGCACTTTTAGTAGTTAATACATCGAAGTCAATGGCCAAGTCAAATAAAATCTAACTATATTAATAAAGAAATTGCAGTAAAGATCCTTAGGGGCCTTTTCCTGTCACGCGTATCTTAGCCCGCACGCGGGTTTCGTCCGCATGCGGGCTGCCCGCATCCTATCATTTCATACATGTTTTTCCTGACATGCGGCTAGCACGCGTGCGGAACGCGGCTTGGACGCGGGCGCAGTATTTTTTATACACATCAATAGAAGGGACTCGTCACTCTGAATAACTTTTGTCAAAGCGCATTTCCATATCTTCCATAGTTCAGCTGAGCTCTTAGGTTTCTTCATCAGATACTTCAGACCTTCAATTTTTTCATTTAAAAAGAAGGGCTAACCACGCTCAATAAACTTTGTGAACATAACATGTCGATAATTTCAATAGTTTGGCTGGTCTGTTACGGTTTTCCCTCAGGGTCATAAGGTACTCCAGATCTTCCCTGATCCTAGTTTTGATAGTTTTCCCTTAATATAGGCACTAAACCCTACCTCTATGCCAAATTTCAGCTAGCTCTAGGTTTATGGGAAGTACTAGTTCTATTTTGATGATCAGTGAGTCAGTGAGTCTATATATGTCGAAATAGTACAACTTTGCTTTTGCATAACTTAGGAAATAAACAAGCTACAAACAAGAAATCTTGTGGTTTAAGTGTGTGCTGGTAGCTTACTAGATAACGATAATTTCAGCGTTCTAAATCTATCCAGAGGTCCCCAAATAGGGGCCTGAAAATACGCCGAAATGGTTCCAGAAAAGGATGGTACGGCAGTGTTTGCTTTGCGCTCGACTTGGCGGGGGCACTGCCGTGCCCCCAGATTAAAACTCTATGACAAAAGAAAGGGATACTAAAATCCGAGAGCTCCATGCACTACTCTCGTTCACCTTTTTATACGATGTGTAAAATGATGATATGGTTTTCAAAGCAGAGAGGAATCTCGTTATGTAAACGGTGAATATTATCGCATGACTTGCTCAAGCGTTTGAAATTTAATGTGTAGGTCTTTAAGCATTATATTGTAATCAAGCAATAAACTGCTATTTTTTCTCAACTCATTTACTTTTCCGTGTTGTTTAACATAACATCTTAAATATTTTCTCTCCTCCATAAGAAATACAGAAAAGAATAATTTCATATTCATAGCTGTTACAAAAGTTTTTACAGCTGACATAATGTTTACAGGACGTTAGGTTAAGCTAGGCCGGCGGATATAAACCAACGTATTATTGTTTGTAATAGTTAACTCAGTTTACGCAATTAACTTGCTTATACTTTAGCAGTTTAAGGGCTACTGTTATATTTTTGTAAAGGTAGCCTTTATAAAAATTAGTGTTATCTTGAGACAGAATACCTCTTGGAGGAGCATTTTTAAAATAGTTTTATTCAGCTCAACTTCGTTGTCGTTAAAATCCAGTAGGTAATTGAAATTTTCCCCCTTTCCCAAGACCTTTTAATTCTAATAACAAAACAATCATATGTATTCAGTAGTATTGTAAATCAAGGTGGCCGCCGTCGCAAAACGCGGCCAGTTTTTTTTTTAAAGCATCGTTTTAGTACCAAATAAAAGGAAGTGGCTTAACTTAAAGCAGCATGCAGCACAATATAAAACCATTAGAAATAAAAACGCTAAAGATTTTTTTTTTTCAAACATACACAACATTTTTATTCTTGATATATATTGACCCATTGGTATCCTCCACCGTGGGGTATGTGAAGGTGGCTGTTAGACTCTTATTTACTGAAACCACCCGGGTGTTACCTCTTTCACTTGCGTCCGGAGCTGCAAATGTGACTTGCGGTACTCTAGACTGGCGTCGATCTAACAACAGTAGGCCCTTTCCCAGAGTAGGGAGCGCGTCCCTATACTTAAAACACTACGCGCCGCCATTTTCAGTTCTGCTTGCTAAGGGCTGCGGATGTCCTCGAATCCGTTGTCCCTGAAATGTACCTCACTTATTCCACCCTCTCTAAAACTAGAACCAAAATCAAACATGGCAATCAACAGCTAAACATCGATTCAATGATTCAACTGTTACAGAACCTCCAATTAATTAGCTGAGGAATATTAGAAGTAGGTATCAAGGGACATTTGCAAATGGTTTAAGTCCAGTTGCTAAGCGTAGGGTATTAAATTTAATACTTATATTAATGGGTCTTAAATTGTAAGCTGATATTGATGCTGACAACGGACAGAAGGGCGTGTATCTACGTATCCTTACATTTACTTCGTTGGACTAAAGCTACCACTATCAAATCGGCAGAACGGATAGTATATAAAAACGTTTAACTAAAAATAAAAACGACTTCCAAAAAAAAAACAATAACTTTAATTTCGATAATCGGTGTTTTGTATCTGGCACCGACTTCCGAAATAAAAGTAATTTATAATCGATTTCAAAAAAGGCGGAGGTTCTCAGTTCATCGGAATGTTTTCTTTTTTAAATGTTTGTTCTCCGATTACTCAAAGACGGCTGGACCGATTTGAAAAATTCTTATTTTTTGTAAATGTGTACATTTTAGTTGGTCCCATTGTCATCACGTCAGGATCTGATGATAGAATAATGGAGAAATTGAGGGAACTCTTTAAATATTGTAGGCACACCTATAGCGATTTAGGTATTTTTATAGTAACTTGTGCAGTTGCTCTCGAAAAGCACCATTTGGAGAAGTGGAACTAATGACCGGCCACCGGAACTACTCAATAATAAGTATTTCGTGGGTTGCGATTCGATTACTTGAATATGGTTGTTAAGCACTTTATGCTCGTCACAATGCATATGGTGAAGCGGAGCTGATGGTGTAGTACCAGGAGAACTACTCAAAAATTACCGGCTCTGCATCGGGAAAAGCAATGTTTTGTAAAAGGTGATAAGAAGCTGACATTTGACAGGCCCGTTGGTATAGTGGGCAGTGTTCCTGACTGCTATGCGCAAGGTCGTGGGTTCGATTCCCATCTAGGACAAATGTTTGTGTGATGAGCACGGTCATTTGTTCTTTGTCTGGGTGTAATTTATCTATAATATGTATGTATTTAGAAATATATATCGTCGCCGTAGAACGAAAAGTCACCAAGTAGGTCAAAACGTGTTTTGAGTTATGAAGGTTTAAAGTTTTATAAAACAAAAAAAATCATAACTTAGTTTTGGCATGAGATAATTGTTTTTTTATAGTTTGTACCTTAGAAAATAGATAAGAGCATAAGTTGACATTATTTTTTTTAACGAATTACTTATAATTATTGAAATAATGACAAAATACTAACTTAGTTATTTTTCACCCTCAAATCCCGTATCAAGATTTTTGGTTATAGAGTTTTAGTGACTTTTCACCTGTGTCTAGGACCATTGTTAAAAAGAATAACTCTAGTTAGTTACAATATTACTAATATTACGAACTTCAATAGATCTTTTAATGAATTTCAACTCTCTAATTTACACCCTTTTTAATTATTATTATCTGGTTTTGAAATCAAGGCAAAGAAAAGAGTAAAACAAATGCGTTACTTACTATTAGTTTACTAGAAAAAAACACAAAGAAACATTCATAAGAAAAAGTATTATAAATAATCATAATTAAATTAATCCGACTCTTCACTTTCATTGTTAACATCAGGTTCCAATGCCCTGTCTTGAACGTCATTGCTGGTGGGTAGAGACTCATACCATGAGTGAAGTTCTTGCGACAGAGACCAATAAGGTCTCTTTTCTTAGCCTCTGAAATCGGAAGAAGAGCAGTATAAGCCATTGGAATAGCATATGCTTTTAATTGAGCTATCAAATCGCTTCTTCTAGTTTCAGAATCACTCTCTTATTCCATTCTCTTCCTGAAGTCTTCTTTTTTTTTCTTGTTCGAGGAACCACTTTTTCTTCTTTTTGAAATACGTCAAACTCAGAGTACGGGCCATCGTGAGTATAACGAAACTTAACTATGCCTGGACATTACTTTTCAAACCTGAAATTTAAAATTAAATTATGTGGCTGAAAATCAAATGTTTTTGATTTTCAGCCACATCATTTTCTTTCCGTGTTTATCCTTGCTTGTTTTACTGATAAATTTTCTATTTAGAGTCTTCACATCAAGAATTTCATTTTCAGTAAGTTCTTTTACTATATAAGGAGATGCTGTTTCACGGTGTCTCTTTGAGCGCACGCGACGCATGACTGACTTCCTCTAAAAATAAACTGGCGTATGCTTTTGCTCTTTTTCTATTGCGCTATGCATGGAGTCAACCTCCATGTGCGTGTGACCACTTTCCAAGTATTTCTGCTCAAAAACATCCAAATGTAAATGGGGTCTTTGGATCAGATGAACCAAAAAGGCAGTTATAAATTGGTTTCTACTTTGCCCTGCGCACGTGTCACTATAAATACAGATTTCTTTAATAGTATGTGGCACCTGACTGATCCACCAGTTTAAAGCATTGGCGATTTAAACACTTCCTCTTTTGCCATTAACTTCGTTCCATGTTATACAATAAGCTTCATTAGGAGGATTTGCTGTATGAATCGTGTAGTTCTGGACATTTAGTTTCCTTGTGTATTATAGAATGCCGACGCCACAAACAGGTATGTGTAACGTAGATTATATGTCAGCAGTGAGCGCAAGATAGGTTTCGTCTGCAATAGACGGTCTATTGCTTATCCTTATCACTTTCTTTGGCAGTTTGTGACGCGATTTTTCTCTCAATATGGGCATCATATTATTCTTTAAGATTATCAGGCCGACCTGCACTATCGAACCGTGTACCTATCATGCAGAGATCCTTTTTTGGAGTGAAAAATGACAAGTTAAATTCAGATCCAAATATTCTTTTATATACTTAAAATGAACATGGGGTATCATTAGTTGATCGTTGATGCTAGTTTTTCTTTATATATCTCGTACATTTTGGCAATGCTGAGTTTGCTCTCCAAGTATTGCCTTTGGGTAGTTTTTCTGCAATAATGTGATTCAAGTCGAGGATAGGAATTAATGTGATTGATAATTTTTTGTTCAGAATCACGATCGGCTTTATTAATAGGAATTTGGGAACCACGTCCGTCTTTCCCCTCAAAAATGCCGAACTCGTTCTTTTGTTTGAGAGCTTCATTGACCGGTCCATTTGAAATGCATAATGTTTTGAGGAAAAACTGCTTGCACGCTCTTATTTTAGAACCATTTTTGTTAAAATAGTATTCATATGAGGCACTTCGATGTTTATCTTTTTGAAATAAGCACCTTCAAAGTTTTTACAGGTTTGGCAACTATAAATTGCAATAAAAACTGTTTTTGTGCCACATAATCCGTAATGTTCCAGTATTGTTGACATAGTGAAACTCTTTCATCTTCAGAAAAGTTATACAAACAAAGAAAGCGGCATTTTGTATTACATTTCACGGACTTAGGCATCTTAGCGGGCATGATTTTCCCTTTTTTATTCTTATAAGGCAAACAATTGTGTCTATTCGTTTTTGCTTGATTCTTTTCCCATTTACTTGGGCAGCATTTTTTCCATCTTTAAGTATTCTTGTTCTTTGTGGCAGCAGTGGTAGCTGATGCTAAGTTTTGATCTTCAACAGATTCTTGTGTATTTGTTTCTGATTTGTCGTTTTCGACAGAGTTTAAAACGACACCAATAGTAGCCGATGGAGATTTTAGAGGTTCAACGGACTCTGTTATTTCAATCACTGCCTTTTCGTTTTCATCTGCGTTGTTAGTTGGTATTATTATTTCTTGCTGTTTATTAGATTCTTTGTTTTCATTGGCAAAGGTAATACCCAGGTTGATTTTCAACTGTAAAGTTACTGTTTCTATTGAAAATAAGAATTCATCAAATCTTCGCTATCACTGCTGTCACTTGAAATGTTTCTAATTACTCTTCGTTTATTCTCCAAATAGTGTTTCTCGTCACTATCTGCATACCTAGAAAATCCACCAAAACTGCTTTTATCGGATATTTCACCAGAGGTTACTAATCAGAAAAGTCTAATAAATACTTAAATCACTCACCTATACAGCAACATCTTCTTTATTCAATAAATTTAAGATTAACTTTGCTCGACTCATTGTTTATTTGAGTTAATAAAATCACGTACAAAAATAATAACGGGACGCGTGCGCATCGGACGGCGGCGTTCCGCCGAGAGTAAAAGTCACCAACGCGTGCGGATGCACGTATGCAACGGCCAACAAACCTAGTTAAAAGAGCAAAACTAACCAAGTCATGCGCGAAAATCACCTAATTATCGTAGCTGTACAAAGATAGTGATTGAAATATTCACTAAAAGTTTTTAGCGAAAAGTCGAAACAAATTTCTGTGACCATAGCATTAGGATAGAACTGATTAAATAAGTTTGACGATTTCTCGCGTTAAGATTATGTTCACGTAATTACTATAAATGTCGGTCGAGTAGTCACTAAGTTGACTTGGTTAGTTTTCGCTTTCTGTTTTTTTGTCGAACGATTCATTCTAAAACTAATTAAGTTATTTTAGTTATCTTTGCCTTGAATTAAGTCCCGGCTATGATTTATTTTGTAAAGAGGAAAGGTAATCAAACCGAGTTAAGTACAGAATTGCAATCTTACCGAATAATGAAAAAGTATTTAAGTAAATTAATTAATTTTCGATTAATGTGTTGTAAACCAAATGAAGAATTAGTGATTTTTTGCACTATCTAAAATGAAAATTATGACACGTATAAACATGACTGTAAGGTTGATATTCGTAGAAAAAATTGGTGATTTTGATGACATAACTAACTCAATTTTGGCCAAAAGTCGACTTGGTGACTTTTCGCTCTACGGCGACGATATGTATGTTTATCAGTTGTTTAGTATCCATATCACAAGCTCTGCTTAGTTTGGGACTAGATGGCGTTGTGTGAAAAAGTTGTGGAATATTATTATTATTCCATTTATTTAATCTATGTACATATGAATTACATTTTTAAATATTAATATAAAAAAATAAAAACATTTAAAAATATAAAAAATAGTAGCCCACCGGTATCGGGAACAGGGTCCAAGCTACCGGCGGTCAGGGCTCCATAGAGAGGAACCTCCTCACAATACGCGCCGTTTCCAGGAGTACTGCTTTCTGGATCAAGCCCTTGATCCAGCTACCCAACGAGAGCCTCCTTAGATGTTGGTCGAGGCTCTTGGCTATTATACCATTGGCTGTGACGACTATCGGCACAATGATTGCTGTCTCCACATCCCACATGTCGACAACCTCGCGCGCCAGGTCAAGATACTTATTTTTTTTATCTATCTCAGCTTTCACGAGGTTCTCGTCATGGGGGACTGCTATATCAACAATCATTGTGCGACGCTCTAATCGGTCTATCACCACTATGTCAGGCTTATTGGCAACAATAGTCCTGTCAGTGATGATAGACCGATCCCAGTACAGTGTAATATTGCCATTTTCGAGAACTGGGTCGGGCACATACCTATAGTATGGTACTTCTGATTCCACAAGATTGTATTTAAGAGCAAGTTGCTGGTGAATAATCCTGGCCACGAGGTTGTGTCTATGCAAATAGTCTCCGTTAGCCAGACGAGAACAACCGGAGATAATGTGACGAATGGATTCTCCCGGTTTGTGACATGCCCGACATATGTCTACCGTACCATCCTTCACAATATATTTCCGATAGTTATTCGTCATCATAACTTCGTCCATAATCGCACAGACAAAACCTTCGGTTTCCCCAAAGAGGTCACCAAAACGTAGCCAGGCTACGGACGCTAATGTGTCTACATCAGACCCATGAAGGGCCCGGTAATAGCGCCCGTGAAGCTCCTTGCTCTGCCATACTTCTCTGCGGTCATTAGTATCTAATACTACAGGTTTGCGCCAATTCTCGGTACCTAAGGAGAGCGGAGTGAGGCCTTTGTCCACCGCTACCACATCTCGATGCATACCCACGTCGGCTTCTAGGAAATATTCCCTAAGGCTGCATACCTCACGGTTGTGTAGGGTCTTTGCATTTAAAATGCCACGACCCCCGTACTTCCGCGGGATATACAGCCTCATCACCGATGAACGTGGGTGATGCATTCGATTTGCAGTCAGCGTTGTGCGGACCCGCCTGTCCAAGGCGTCAAGTTCAGTCTGAGTCCATTTGAGTATGCCAAAAGAGTACATCAATACTGGCATGACCCAACCATTGAAGGCACGCACCTTGTTTCCGCCTGATAGAAGACTATTCAGTACTTTATTCAGGCGGCCAAAGAAGCGTTCCTTCAATGACTGTTTAACATAAGCAACATTGATGCCTAGTGCCTCTGACATACCCAAATACTTGTAGGTTTCAGTTGAGCCGAGGGCTCTTAGGTGTATGGAATCCGAGAGTTGAGTTCCCACGGATTCCATAATCTCCCCTCGCTTTACATGCATGACTGCACATTTGTCCACACCAAATTCCATCCTGATGGCGCTACTGAAGGTTTCCGTTACCTTCAGTAGCTCCATGAGTTGCAAGTTGCTGGGGGCAAAAAGTTTCAAATCATCCATGTAAAGCATGTGAGATATGACCTGACCACCTCTTCTCAACTGGTAGCCTAGCCCTGAACCCTCCAGCAATGTACTGAGAGGGTTGAGAGCCAGACAAAACCACAGTGGGCTCAGACTGTCGCCCTGAAAAATGCCTCGCTCAATCCTAATCGGTTCGCTGTTTTCCTGGATCTGTCGACATCCTGGGTAGCGAAGGACCGTCTTCCATTGCCCCATACATGACTCAAGGAAGGTGCGTAGGGTTGGATTTATTTTGTACAACTCCAACACCTTCATAAGCCATGTATGAGGGACAGAGTCATAGGCCTTCTTATAATCTATCCAACATGTCGACAGATTCTTTCGGGAACGACGAACCTGTTGGTTAATGGCAATATCAATGAGGAGAAGCTCCTTAGTACCGCGGGACCCGTTCCTACATCCATTCTGAGAAGCAGACATGATTGAATTTACATCAATATGATTATTAATTTTGGCTCTCAAAATGGAAGTAAGAACTTTATAGACCGTCGGTAAGCACGTGATCGGTCTATAATTTTTAGGTTCCGTAGTACTGCCTGATTTATGGAGCAGGTGGGTTATTCCTGTAGTTAGGAATTGAGGTAGCGATCCTGACTCTAGGGCAGACTGGAACTGAAATGCCAAGCGAGCGTGCGATCTTTGGAACCATTTAAGCCAAAAATTGTGCAGCCCGTCCGGCCCTGGGGATTTCCAGTTAGATAACGGACGGACTGCACGGGTTACATCTTGGGGGCTGATCGTGATTGTCCCCATTTCTGGTAAAAGATCGCACGTGCGCCTGATCTCCCGCATCCAGTCACCCTCAGTGTGACTGACAGGAGCTGACCAGATGTTGCGCCAGAACGAACACATGGCGTTTTCATCCGGTAAGCACGTATCAGTCAAACCTTGGTCAGGTCGCTCCCAGGTCCTATAAACCCACCTTTCATTGCTTTGGAATGTGCGATTCTGAGTGCATCGCTCCACCCGCCGCTTATATCTGCGAATTCTATTTGCCCACGCATAGACTTTCTGCTTCAGGAAGTCGATGCGCTCTGTGACGCAGGTCAGATAATCCCGAGGATTAATATCAGTCCCCGCGAACGCCCGCCTCACAAAGCGCATCACTCTAGGGCGAGTGTTGCCCTGTCTGAAGCAGATAAGTTTGCCAATGAGTGCTCTAGCCCCAGCGATACGACGTTCGATCCTGCACTGCCAAGCTGGTATAGCTGGTCGAATAGCTCTGTCAGTCTTTGGAAACTTGACATGAGCTACCCGACATGCTGCAACAGCGGCACAGTACAGAATCGAATGGGTATCGGTGAGGTCTTCACTATTGTCAAAATAATTTGACAACAGTGAATCTAGAGCACACACTAGCGCCCTATTTTTCTTATGCATGGGCAAACGAGGCAGGCGAGGTCTCAGCTCAGGTGGTGTGGAGCGATACTCCCGTAATGCACACTCCAAAGCACTCCTCAATCGTTCACTGCACTGGGTACTCACGGATGTAGCCCGGTCCTCATCATCTTCACCGACGTGGTCGGGTCGCGGTGAGATACTAGGTTGTAGTTGCACCGCAGCCTGTGGTGAAGCAGATGAGACACGACTGCACCGTGATTCGAGGCGTAGTCTATCAAGTACGGCGTCATCCAACATATGGTTACGCTGGATGACCCGCACCTGATCCGACAGTCGTTGGGCCGAAACGTTGACAGCTGGTTCAAGTACCTGAAACAGAGAGAGCATTTATTATTATTATTATTTAGGCTTTTGTAACTTTGTAACCCGATTTGTATTATTTTTGCAAACCCAAAAATAACTTTAATTTCGGAAGTTGGTGTCAAAAAACGATAATACAAAACTAAACCCACCAACTACCGAAATTAAAGTTATTTTTGGCTTTTAACAAATAACACAAATCGGGATCCGATGATGAACTGGAGAAATCGAGGGAACTCTTCAAATATTATAGGCACACCTATAGCGTTTCGATTACCCGTCACGGTACGTTATTGCGATAGGAAGCAAACATAAAGATACCGATTTTTCGGTCCCGATATGCCAGTACGGGTCGGTACTGATAGGTAAGGGTTCAACCACATACAGAAACAGGTAAATCTGTTCTTAGTGACCATCATGATAGTCTTCGAGTTCGTCGGACGAAGAGCTTTTACTCTTCGAAAGTGTTCATTATAAATGTAAAAAGGACAGTCGGTGTTTCTTATAATAATATGAACAGTAAAAGAAAGAAATATGGATCGTATTATCAATTATTTCTACTGGAATAAAAACAAAAAAATATTCTATTTACTTACCATCATGTTTCATTTCTAAACTAGTCTCCTTCCAATATTTATCAATCACATTTCTGTTGCTGTGTAATTTATGTCTTTTGTCCCACAAAGGTGCTTTAGCAAATACCAATGCTATTAAAACATCGCAATCCACATCCATTTTCACGACGGGGAAGACGACACACTACACTGGCACGTACATATCGATGTAGATAGTTGGTACCGACAAGTTTCCACCTGTTTCTTTATGAACGAGAGCATATTGGTTGTATGAGCTATTTTACCCGTACCAATCGGTAATGATCTGTACCGACCTATCCGTACCTGTAACCTGCTTCTTTATGTTTGCACCCTTACAGTTGCCAGAGAGGCCATGATACCCGCTATTGGTCATTTCGCCACAGTTACAGCGATGAGGGAAAACAAGGGACTCCTAGTCGTAGTAAAACAGCGAGGCGGAAACTGGTGTCTTCGAACAAAGTCCTTAGATTTAACGACGGTAGAGCGTGTAACCAAAGACATGGCTCCCACTTTCATACAGCCAGCAAACCTGCATATTCAGCAGAAGTAGCAGACGTGGTAAGTAAATTATTCAGAACTACTCTGCTGAGCGGCTCGTCCCACCGCCTCTGGGAAGATGGTATATCAGATTGGTCAAAATTCGGACAAGTGAGATTCCAAGAATCAATAGCCTCAGTGAAGCACGGCACATTAAAATCAATCAGTGTGGAAGCCAGGATATTTCTGAATTATTTGAGTGTGCTGTGGACCGGGGAAATGAAATATTTCAAATATACCAAAAATGAGCATTTTTGATTGTCAGGAATTAACATGAAGACAGTTTTTGAAGTGAAAACTTCTTTAGCGGCGTTGTGCACTTTTTTGTAATGGGTAAAAAATGTTAAACTCGCGTCAGGACACGTGACCTGATCGAAAATTCGTAAGACGAAAGGAGAGTAGACAGCCGGCGCGGCGTAGGAGAGGAAGTATCCCCCTCTCTTTCTATGGCGCGGCGAAAATGTATGCCTGCGCCTGCTGTTTCGAGAGATAAACTTTTTAATGTAATATAAATTGTCATGTTTGTGTACGATAGCGCAATAAATAAATATTGTATTCTACCACATAAATGATAGTACTTTTATACTGATAATTAAAGCAATTCGTGCAAAATTATTCCCTAACCATTCCAAAATATCAAAAATGCACAACGTTAATATTCAAGTTTTCACTTCTGCCGGCACTCCCGGAGTGCAACCCGTTTTTTTTATTACTGATGAGCCCACTCTTGACCTCGATCTCGCCTGATGGTAAGCGAAAGATGAGGTCTAAGATGGGACGAGCGAGCCCAGAAGATGCCTGTTCACTCTTGCTTTAAAGGCTGACGGGTCATATGTGGCAGGGAATACAGAAGCTGGCAGAGAATTACACAGCTTGGCTGTGCGCACAATAAATGTGGAGGAGAAGCGCTTGGTACGACAAGACGGTGTATCAACCAAGTGTGGATGGTAACCAGCCGTGCGTCTGGTTGACCGGTAGTGAAAGGGAGATGGAGGATTCAGATCATGGAGCTCCTGCGTACACTCCTCGAAGTACAATCTGTAGAAAACCGACAGGCAAGCAACGGTTCGCCGATGAGCCAGGCTATGAAGCTTATCCATCAGCACCTCGTCGCCTATAAGCCTTTTAGCTCTGCGCTCGATCGAGTCTAATGCAGCAAGTTGGTACTTTGCAGAGCCGTCCCACAAGTGGCTACAATACTCCACGCAGGAACGGACCTATGCTTTATACAGATTTAGAAGCTGTCCAGGCGTGAAGTACCACCTCACCTTGTATAGGATTCCCAGCTTTTTTGCTGCAGTCTGAGTAGTGTACAGTCTCCCAAAACACCCGCGCATCACTAATTGAATAGAATAGAAATGAAAAAACATTTATTCGTGTATTTGAATAAATGTTTTTCACATTTACAACACACACTACAACTACAATCAATTTGCCAACTACGTTGGGTTTGGCTTCCAATCTAATCGGATACAACTGAGTATTAGTGTATTACATGGAGTGACTGCCTATCTGACCTCTATAACCCAGTAACTGGGTAACACGATACCCCTTGCAAGACACGTAACGACTGTCAAAGATGATTACAGCCGGGACCAGCGGCTAAGCGCGACAACAACTACAATCACAAAGTTAAAATCATTATTATTATTGTTATATACTTTATTGTACACCTCCAAATATTTCTAAGGATACAAAAATTTAAACTAGTGTACAATGGGCGGTCTTATCGCACAGGGCGATCTCTTACAGTCAACATGTAATGTACTCTGTGCAGTCAACCTTTGGATGGACAAAAATTAAAGGAGACAGATTAAGGGCTGTCAGTGTACAAACAACATAAATAATATTAATTGAACATAAAAATATAAAATACATACATACAATAGAAAAATCATATACTAATAAATATTACATGTATCTATAATTGAGAAAGAAGGGGAAAACTTATAGGGAGAGGTAATGCTCCTTCAACATTCTTTTGAACGCTGGTAGCGTTTAAGCACGCCTCACTTCTATGGGTAATGCATTCCACAATCGAGCTGCTTGAATAGTGACAGATTTGTCAAAGAAAGAAGTAGAATGCATACGAATACTTAACTCAAAATTTTCCGATAATCTCAAGGATCTAGAATGTGTGTCACAGAGGAACTGAAAGCGAAGGAGTAAAACGATTAAAGAGCACATTATAAAGTAGAAAAAGTAAGTGAAGATTCCGGCGAAACCTAATAGGAAGCTATTTGAATCATTATAACGGTAACAACAAAAATTGCGATAAGCATGTCTCCACCGAAAGGGTTACCAACTCAGCATTTGCTAGGCAAATAACACAGGTTTTCAGTTCCTAGTGCTTCAATAGTAATAGATTAAAGGAGTACTTTGACGCCTAAGTTTTTTTTTTATGTAGATAGTTAGGTCTAGCAGTGTTTTTTAAATTTAATGTTTTAAATGTTAATGATATATCTAATTAACTAATTCTCGTTAGCATAAAATAATCTAGTCATGAAAAATTCATTAAATAATTTAATGTGTTGTTTTCTGTAGAAATATGAATAATTCAACAATTAAGTTTTTGAACGAGAGTCGAATAAATTATAAGTTAGTCGGTTCACGCCGAAAGGTCGTTGTTCCTAAATGTCTCACGTAACGTGATGTGTAATAATCGCTTTTTGAATTATATTAAAAACAAATTTTAACGGTTTGAGCTGGGTTTAATCTTGGGACTAATGGCGACGTTGTCAGAACAGGCAGTATGGTATAAAAGGTCGAATCAAAAGCTCAGATCTTTACAGATATACTTAGTATTACTTTAGGTAATTTTGCGGTTTTCGTAAATCGCGAATCGTCGAATGGGCATTACATAGAGTTTATTCAGAATTTTTAAAACTCAAAGCCTGGTCTGCTAAGAAGAAGATATCTTTTTAAATTAGCTTGTTAGACACTATTTATACATATAAAACAATAGGTACATTATATTTCATTCTTTATTAATTTCTCTGAGAAATATTTATAGTAATATTTATTTCTATAAGCCGTGTTGAAAAATTATTGAATCTATTCAGAGAAATTTTTTGCGTTACTTTGACTTTAAGGCAAAGCGGTTCTCAGTTGAGTATGAACTACGATTTAAGCGATATCATTTCTTGCCATTAGATGTAAGGCGTAACATTTGTAGTTTGGCAAACATTGCAAACAGCTCGATTGATTGTCCACTCCTTAGCAAAATAAACCTCCGCACTAATCTAAATAACCCACGCAGGTGACTCTTCCTGCTGTATATCGACTAAGTACAGGACCAACACCTTGTCCATACGCACTGTTATGGCCTATAATCATTTACCGTCGCACCTAAAAATCGACCTATTTTGCATAAGTGCAAGTCATATTAGAAAAATCCTCAATAATTAATACTTTGGTGATACTCGTGACTAGATTAATGGTAATGTAAAATGTTTATCGCTGCCCGGCAAAAAAAGTGTCATAACATAAAAATTACTAATTCGAGATAAAGAGACTTTTAAGATAGTATGTTTATATACACAAACATACTATTTGTAAATAAATATTTCAGTTATTTAACTCCTATAATTTTTACATTATCAATGTAGTAAATAGTAAAAAATCTTAAAAGTCTCGCACACTCCCCGAAATATAACCGATAGACTTGCAACTCGTCGTCGATGTTCAAGACTCTGAAGCTTTGACTCGACCAGTGCATTGTTGCCAGTGAGTCTCTTGGCCCGCTTTTCGATAGACTCAAGCGCGTCCAGTTAGTATTTCGCAGATCCATCCTAAAGATGAGAGCAGTATTCCATACACGACCGAACCTGGGCTTGATACAAATTGAGCAGCTGTTCCGGTGTGAAGTACCGTCTCACCTTGGCTAGGATTCCCAACTTTTTTAATGCTAACTAACACAACAAACAAAATTGAGTGTGGAAGTTAAAGTCACCCCAAGAAGCTCAATATGATTGGTTATCGGCACGGGTAAACGGAAACGGAAAGTAGAAGCCGGTTCGAATTGGCTCCTTTTTGCGGAGAAGAGACACGCCTGGGTCTTAGCTACATTAAACTTGACCAGGTTGGCATCGCCCCATTCGGAGACAGCCTTCAAGGTCAAGTTCAAGCGACCAACCATGTCCTCACGGAGAGACTGGGTCTGTGACCCACCAGCTCGCGCGCTGGACACATATCTCTCAGAAACTGTGCTGTCGTCTGCATACCCAAAGGTACCGGGCATTAGCAGATCGTTAATGTGCAGCAAGAATAAAGTTGCTGAGAGAACAGACCCCTGAGGGACACCGGCAATAATTGCCAATTGGCCAGACGAGCAGCCATCAATGACCACTCGAATGGACCGATCCCTCAGGAAGTCTTCAATGCAAACGCAAAGTATAGTGGGTAAACCGAAAGAAGGAAGCTTAGTAATAAGGCTATCGTGCCAGACCCTGTCAAAAGCCTTGGAGATGTCAATGGAAACAGCAAGTGCTTCGCCTTGCTTCTCAATGGCCTCATTCCAGATATGAATGGCATACGCTAGAAGATCCCCAGTTGACTGGTTTTTGCGAAAGCCGTATTGCCGGTCATTGAGGATGTCGTTGGCTTCTAGGTATGCCAGGAGCTTACTATTAAGTACACGCTCCATACTCTTACAGAGTGTGGACGTGACTGAAATAGGCCTGTAGTTGGCCGGGTCAGCACGACTGCGCTTTTTGGGTACAGGCTGTACGTTAGCCAGTTTCCATGCTTTCGGCACCTTTCTAGTCTCTAGCGAAAGGCGAAACAGGCGTGTTAAGATTGGAGAGAATTGAGGCGCACAAGTTCTAAGAACAATTGCTGATATCCCGTCAGGGCCACTAGCTTTGTTCACGTCAAGATTACGCAGCACTCTACGGACGTCCTTCTGATGGATGCGAATGTCCGACATACACGTCTCGCATCCAATAGGAGCATCAGGAGGGTGAGCGCCACTACTATCCAGACGTGAAGACTCCGCGAAGGGAGCGGCAAACAAGTTTGCTTTTTCCTCAGCGGAGTGAGCCAGAGACCCGTCAGGTTTGAGCAGTGGTGGTAGTGAGGGGCGACAGAAGTTCAATTCGACCGAATATGCCAGGGACCAAAACGCTTTGCTTCCAGCAGGGTATGAAGCGAGTTTGTTCCCAATTCGGCTAACGTGGTCAAACCGAGCCCTCCGCAAAACCTTTTTGCTGAACTTGGCAGCCCTGTTGAAGGCTCTCTTCTTCTGATCCACGTCATTTGTTTTGCAGTTTCGAGCATCGACCCATGCTAGGTACGCCGCGTGTTTAAGCACTTCAGCGCGATCACATTCGGCGCCAAACCAAGGTCGAGCTTTGCCGGACATTGTTAGGTCAGAGAACGGAATCCCCTGTCGCAAAACATCTGCCACGGCGTCTGCGGACGACGATGGATCATTTGAAGAAAAGCAAGTAGGTTGCCAAGGATAACATGCAAAGAAAGATCGCATGCCATCCCAATCCGCTGACTTGTGTCGCCAAACCCGCCGAGTGCCTTTAAGGCTGAGATCGCGTGGAGAGTAGACGGATACAGACTTCACCAGACAGTGGTCGGAACTACCTAACGGTGAAGATATCGTTACCGAGTAGCGGTCTGGATCTGTAGTCAGCAGAAGGTCCAAGCAATAGGCTGTGTGCGACTCAACATCCGGCACCCTCTTTGCTCCCTGGACCAGCTGAGTGAGATTTAATGCAAGTGCAAGATTGTGCATTTCACGCCCAGCATGGTCCGTGCACTGGTATGGGAAGAGCCACTCCTGGTGATGGGCATTAAAGTCCCCCAATAACATGAGCTGAGCTGAAGGGTACCGCTGCTGGGCCGCATCTGCCGCCTCACTGATGTACTGTGTGAGCCTGGTTGTCTCATAATATCCGCTGTGTGAGCTGTAGACACAGGCATAAACAATTTTGTCTATCCCCGTGTCCACTAAATCCCAAAGCGTAGAGAACCTGGATTCCTCAAAACCTTGAGGACTCCAGGTTCTCTACGCTTTGGGCTCGTCGTCGGCTTTACGTCTCCGGAACCCCGGAGACGCCGATAGCAAATGTCGTTGCGGGCGTACATACATACACCCGCACGTGGTTTAAAGTTGTGCTCCAAGGTAAACCCTGGGTATGAAAGATACGACACGTCTGACGGACATCCGGTCTGCGTCTCCGAAAGAAACAGCAGAGCAGGTTTATCAGTCTCGAGGTGGTGGTGGACTGCGACGAGATTTGAGTGCAGACCTCGGATATTACTGAGGTGCACTTTGAGAGAGAGGGAGTACAGCCGCTGTTTAACTTTGCTCTGTTTTTTCCGTTTCATAATTTTGAGAGTGAAGAGGAGAGGAGAAGGAAGTGAAGTGAGGCTTCACGCTGTTGACCCCCAGACTCGCACTAGACGGATGGTATCGATTGGGGGACTAGTCTGGAGACTGCGGGGACGCCCGAACCCCCCCGTGAATGTCCATCGGGCCCTCTCATCTGGTCGCCAACCAGCACGATGGTGCATTCCGGGATTTTTCGACAGTTGGCGGGGCAGGCTTTCGTGCGTGGCTGGCACAGTACTTGGGCCCCCAACTACCTGCGGTCGGCCAGCGGTGCACCGTGCCTCGGATGCCGCTTCCATCCGTGACTAGTCTCCCGATACGTCCGCACCAGTGCGAGCCACAATGGTCTTTCAGCAGTGAAGCAACTACTTCGACCCAACTCCTTGAAAGGCTACACAGGGCATCATACCGGAACACAGCTAGGCCGTTTGGCGGTACTTTTTTGCCCTGTGGGTGGTCACAAGCCTACGGTTTTAACCTACCACCAGTTTAATGTCACCTGTTAGCACCACCCGGGGACCACGTGTAGGGATGCGGGTGACTCGGCCCCCTAAAAACACACATCGAGCAAACCTACGGGCCAACATATTCGTCCGCACCGCCAATGCCCTGCGCTCCCGTTCTACATCACCATCATCCCTAATGTCATCAGCAACGATATGTTCAAGGTATTTGAATTGTACCTTACGTATCGGAACATTATGAAAACCATTATAGAATTATAATCAAAAATACATAAAAGCGATAACAAAAACTTTACCTTATAATGTTTTTTTTTTCTTTTTATTTAAACAAATGGGTATTTTATTTATTATTATTTTAATTAATAATTACCCTGCCCCTAATTATTATTAATTAGGGGCAAGGTTGAAACTAGTGTACATATTATCTGTAATTAATTTGTTCACATATAAATCTGTGCAATGTACATCAAATATGTGCTAAATAAAATTATTTATTTATTGATTTATAAATGGGTATTCCTAAATAAAATTATTAATTTGCAATGCTATTATAACGTAATATATAGTGAGAGACAAAATGACAGGTATTAAATGCATTCCTAAACTTATTTTAGAAGTATAAAGTATTTTAACAGGAGTTTTTTTCACTAGGCAACATAAGTTTCGTATTTGCTTCGTCTGTGGCGCTTGGGGATCTGAAAACAAAAATAATATTTACTTGTAAAGCATAAATTAACATTATGTCATCTTAAAAACTGGAAACTGCATTCCGGACTAACGTCTCCATACTGCGAGAACTTAAAATCTCCGCGCGGCTATCATCCGTGTGTCTACGCAGAGTCCTTGAATACTTCGGTCACATTGCTAGGAAAGACGGTGGCAACCTCGAAAAGCTTATCGTGACCGGTAAAGTAGATGGGAAAAGGCCTCGGGGACGTAGCCCAATACGTTGGTCTGACCAGATCCGCCCCGCTCTCGACTCTCCGGTTCACAACGCCTTTCACACCGCCAGAGACAGAAACATATGAAGGAAAATAATACGGGAGAAAGTGATGCAGAAGGGAGGTCACGACCCTCACTTACAAGGGAAATGACGCAAGGAGGAGGAAAAACTGGAAATTATTAACATGATGCATTTCATTTATTGTCAACAAGCTGACCCGGCGAACTTTGTACTATTTTTGGGGTTCCATAGCCGAATGGCCAAAATCGGAACTCTTATAGATTCACGTCTGTCTATCTGTCCGTCCATATGTTACTGCCATTTTATTCCGAAACTGTTGAACTACACAGTTTACGATTTTTATACAAAAAAAAAAAAAACTTTAAAAAGGGGCTCCCCATACATGGATCTGAAACTAAAAAAAATATTTTTGTCGTTAAGTAGGTCGCAAAGTCAATCATTTGAAAGATCAATACTTCTAAAGTGGTAAAATGTGTGTGTCTCGCCCCTCCATATATGTCATAGGTATTAATGAAAACTTTCAACGGAAATTTATTTTATACAAACCTTGTCCAGATAATAACAAACACAACAAATTAGGGACGACCAAGGGCTGGCTATTTCTTTGGTCAACGGCTAAGCATTGCCGTACAACGAGGCAATGCCGCCAGTATCTTGGGTACGTTGCCAGCCGACAGCGTTGAGGATGATATTTTTGATGCTTTATTTTAGTTTGTATTTTAGTACATAATTTTGTATATTTATTGTAATTAATTGTTTAAATATATCAAATTATGGAAAGATTTTGAAGAAGGTTAAAACGTGACATAGCAACACAGTATACAAATAATGAATTATCCAATTTGGTGTAGTCATTCTGAAGTTATACGCATACATACATTTCCTGGATAAATTTTTATTTATATATAGATTAAACCCAGTCGCATAGTGAAAGACTCTAATGATCAATACATTTTAATTAAATGACAGCAATAATAACGCGCAATGACGTATCGTGAACTCTGTCTTGTGTCTTGCTTTTATAAACTGGCTTGAGTGGAGATCTGCAAGAGCAAACGTGCTCGGGCAATATTTTCGAGTACATAAGCGCTCATGCCCACGAAACGGTTTTGCGCCGGAGCTAAGCCCGGCGTCAAACCGAGTCTACGGGTGGTCGTCAGTCTTGTATGAAACTCTATGAAGCTAACCCACGTGCTCGCCGCGTATACGCCCGGCGCGCAGTGGAGTATGGCAGTGTGTGAGCGCATGCACACAAGACCGGACCTACGAGCGGCGCGTGCACAGGGATGACGCCCAACGCAATGGAGATCAACCAAGAATTGTTAATTAATTTGGTAGAAGAGAGGTCAGTGTTGTGGGACAAGACTGCGGAAATTTATAAAAACAAACGTCTCACATACGAAGCGTGGAAAGAGGTGTAGTTGCTTCTGAACAAGCGTATGAAATGCACCATGATCTTCTCTTTCTGTTAGCATAGAATGTACCCAATACCGTCTTTGCATTTTTTTATCGTCTTTTTTTAGCTTTTTATACATGTACCACGCAATCACACACACAATTCACGAAATGAAACGAGCGAATGAAGGCGGCACCCCCTTGAAACCGGGTCGTGTACAAACCGTCTAGTGTGCATGGTCGGACGGTTTCTACCCGGCGCGGGCGAAAAACCGGGTCGTGTTAAAACCGTCTCGTGGGCATGAGCGCTAAGGATCTAGATAATCTTTCGTCTTTATCTTAGTAGACCTATTACATCTCCACATTTCGGATATCTTCGGATATATGATGCTTTTCCATACAACATTACAGTGAGAATTTAAGGTTTTCAATTAATTGAGTGTTGTTTCCATCCTCTGCCATTATATAGCCGTGTAGATAAACAGTATGATCATGCCTCAGTGTAAGGCCGCTATCCCACTGGCGTTTTACAAGCGTTGGCGTCTGTCGAACGTCTGCGCAGCATCAACGCTGCGCAGACGCGACGTTGACGTCGCGTTGCAAGCATTAACATCCGCTGAACGCGAAGTTAACGTCGCGTTCAGCGGACGTTAATGCTTGCAACGCGACGACGCGACGTCGACGTTGCGCAGACGTTCGAGAGACGCCAACGCTCGTAAAACGCCAGTGGGATAGCGGCCTAAGTGGCTCATTAACCTACTTCTAATAAGGAGGAGGTTCTCAATTCGACGCGTATATATATATATATATATATATATTATGTATGATCACCTATTAGTTGAAGATGGCTGAACTGATTTGGAAAATTATTTTTTATTTGAAAGGGTAAAATACTTCAGAGGTGGTCCTATTGTCATCAAATCAGTATCTGATGATGGGATCCTGTAGAAATCGAGGGAACTATTCAAATACACACATCAAAAGTGTCTAGGGATCAAGCATTTTTATGCGGATTTCTTGAGATTGAGATGTGGCTTTGTAATAAATTTATGATTTTATAAATTTATATGGATCCTTTTTGGTGCATTTCATAATTTGAAAAAGGAACTGTTAATCAAATTCGAGTAAAAGATGAAAATCAGCTGTCAATATTTTCCCTATAAAAACATACAACGCATTGAAGACATTATTAGTGCTACTGTTTCCCTACTACTGATTAAAACCAACGTTATTATGGAGCGGCGACGTCATTTAAGCAGGGAAGAAATGCTCAGAGCCGTGGGAATGATAAAAGCTGGTTCCCGGCAACGTACTGTGGCTTTAGCTCTGAATACAAGTCAGAGTGTTATCAGTCGACTTTGGACACGTTACCGAAGCACTGGTACCGTGGCTGAGCGCCATGGAGGACGGTATCGCTGCACCACACGGAGACAAGACCGATACATTCAAATCTTAACTCGAAGAGCTCCAACAATAACCGCCATGATGTTAGCCGTGAGGCTTCATCACTCTTCAGGGAACTTAATTAGCGACCAAACAGTCAGAAACCGCTTGCATGAAGTGAACCTTCATTCCCGAAGACCGCTACGGGTACCACCTATAGCAATGCACAATCGTAGGATTCGATATCAATGGGCTCTTGAACACAGAAATTGGGCAGAAGAACAATGGCGTTTCGTGTGCTTCTCTGATGAGTCTCGTTCTGGTATGAGACCGGATACAAGACGTATACGACACTGGAGAACCCCTGGACGCCAACAGCGATTAAAATGCTGCCAGGAAGTCCATCCTTATAGTGGTGGAACCATCATGGTATGGGCGGGTATTTGGATCGGCGGAAGAACTGAGTTGATTTGGATCAGAGGCAACCTCAACGCTCAAATTTATGCTGAGACGATTGTATCTGACGTCATCGTTCCTCTACAAGTGCAAATCGGTCCCTTATTTCAGTTAATGCATGATAATGCACGACCGCACACCGCAAGAGTTGTAAGACAGACTCTCGCCGCAGCTAACATCAATGTCCTGCTCTGGCCTGCTCAGTCGCCAGACTTGAACCCGATTGAGCATGCATGGGATATGCTACAGAGAAGAGCTCTGCCGAATATGGAGGGTATCCAGTCGCAAGAAGACCTTTTTTTGTTGTTGCAACGAACATGGGCGGCCATTCCACAGCGTGATTTGGATGAACTCATTTTGAGTATGCCAAACCGATGTTCTTGTGTTGTTAGTGTTCGCGGTAGAAACACGGATTATTAATTGTGTAAGTTACCCAATAAAATTTTAAAGAAAACTGTTATTTCAGTCTTTTTTTCGAACTTTAATGTTAGTGGTTCAAATGTCAAAAATCCCTTTATTAGGAAAATGGCAAATTTCTTTATTAATGCAAAGGTGACTTGGTTTATCGTTACTGTGACAAACGAAAACACTTTATTTGATGAATCCTTAAAGAAAATTTTAATTAATATCAATCAGGAGAAAAGTTATTGCAAAAAAATATGTTGATCCCTAGACACTTTTGATGTGTGTATTATAGGCACGCCTATAGTGATTTGAGTATATTTCATATTAATTTGTGCAGTTGCTGTCGAAAAGCACCATTTGGTGAAGTGGAACTGATGATAAAGACCACAGATGGCCAGAACTACTTAATAGTAAGTATTTCATGGATTCCGATTCGATTACTTGAATTTGGTTATTATTAAGCACAATATGCTCAACATAATGCATATGGTGAAGTGAAGCTGTTGGTGAAGTAACAGAAGAACTCCTCAACAATTAACGGCCCAGCAACGGGAAAAGCAATACTTTGTAAAAGGTTATAAGTACTTGACATTTAGGTTTTTATAATGAGGTAAAGTACAAACCAACCAACTAAAAAGGGAAAAAGAAAAACTTTTTATCAAAAAATGAAACCGACAAAAAACACTGCAGAGAACAAAATAACTTTAATTTTCGAAATTAAAAATAATTTTTACTTTGCAGTGTTTTTATTTTGTTAAAAGAATCTTACGGGCCCTCTGTGATATCTCACAAGCCAAAGGCTGCCGTGGCTGTAAGTCCACCTGGCCCGTCTCCAAGGAACCTAGAAATGTCAAATGTAAAAAGAACTAAATATAATTGGCATGCACTTACTTATCGACAATGTGCTGTATAACTTTGATAGTCTTCTGTTCACTGTTGAACTCTCATCGAGCAGATGTTGCCCCCCTTTCATAAGTAAATATGTAGACCATATATTAGATGAGATAAAATATGTTACAGTAATGGTGGGAACGATGAGATAAGGTTCCTACAAAAAATCAATAGTTTAGTTTTCCACAGGCCATTTCAGTTAAATAAAGTGTCTAAAAACGTTATAGTTACTTGTGTTGAAAGCACTTGGAAGATCACGTAAAAAGAAGCCAGATGACGAATTGTTGATAGAAGTAGTGAATATGACACCTGAAAAAGAAGAAAATAAAAACGAGTAAATTACAATAATTATATTGTACTTAAATTATATTGTAATTAATTTATTTGATCATATTTCAATCTTTGATATTTTTGATTATCATTCTCTACCAGTCAACTTTGGGTAATAAAAAAACGTATGATAACAAATAAATAAATAATTTTTAATTTATTTATTTGGTCAAACGCGAACGTATTTTTAATATATATATACTTTTTTATTGTACACCTTACAATATTTTATTGAATACAAAAATTATTAAAACTTGTGTACAATGGGCGGTCTTATCACTCAGGGCAATCTCTTACAGACAACCTTTGGATGGACAAAACTAAAGGAGACAGATTTAGGGCTGTCAGTGAACAAACATCATAAATAATATTCATTGAAACATAATAATATAATAATAATAATAATAATATTCCTCAACTTTCACACAACGCCATCTAGTCCCAAACTAAGCAGAGCTTGTGGTATGAGTACTAGACAACTGATAAACATACATATATATTTCTAAATACATACATATTATAGATAAATTACACCCAGACAAAGAACAAATGATCGTGCTCATCACACAAACATTTGTCCTAGGTGGGAATCGATAAAATACATATAATAAAATACAAAAATCATATACTAATAAATATTACATTCACAGTTGAGAAAGAAGGGGAAAAGCTACAGGGAAAGATAATGCTCCTTCACCATTCTTTTGAACGCTGGTAGCGTTTTAACTTTGTGTTTTTCTTTTTTTTTTTCTAGTTTTAACCTCCACTCACAACACAATTACTCTAAATAATTATCATTGCATATTTCCTACCTGAACATGAAAGCATACCGAAAGATTGCTGCTGCAACTCAATAACGATCTAAACTGTGTAGCCCACTGCTCAATCTGTTCGACCGTAAGAACATCACTCCTCTCCCTGCCTTCTAAGTATAACCTCTTCTCACACTCATTGTACTTTACTTGGATATCAAATATACTTTTATTCAAACATCTCAGCAAATTTGCAGTCATTGTTATATATACATACATTGTTACGTTTAACAAAATAGAACGTTGGTTAGCCATTATGTCTGAGATCAGTATTATAATTAAACTTCTAGTAAATGACTTATATATATAAATTTTCCGAAGCAAACTAGACGTAAAAAATAATATACTTGCAACACTTGACACTGCGGTAGTGATAAAAAAAAACTTTTTCAACTTTTTTGAGGATTTGATGTAAGTGGGTTCATTCTGGAAGGTGTCGTGCAGAGATATGAAGTTTTCTATGAACAATTTGTAAGAAAAAGAGCTCAGAATACTACTCATTATGAAAACTGGAGTGCCAAACTGGGTAACGAAATTATATAAATATATCATTTTACGAGTTCGTTTAATTTGTATTACGTTAGATGTATACAAACTATCAACCAAAACAACTATAAAAATTAGTTCTAAAATGATACGAATGAAGGTCAAAATTTTATGTAGTTTCGACTGAAAAACATAATTTCTGTAAACACCAATTACATTTTCAACTTTTGTTAATATGTTTATGATGTTTTGTGCTACCATCTTCTAGCTTTGTCCATACGGTCTATTAAACTAATGTGTTATGCACACTTTTTGTATCGTCTTACATTATGTAAAACGATCGGTTAATACATTAATGTCACTTGTCCAAATTACCGAACAATTTCGTAAGTCCCAGCTTTTAATGATTAATTATTTTTATTAGATTAGTGATTAAGTGGAAAGGGTCTAGCAGACTTACCATATGGAAAATACACTGACGTCTTTAGACACAGTTTAACCTTCTAAATATTACGTTTCTGCCCAAAGTACTTATACTTGTAATTTTAGCTCTCTGCTTCCATTCACAAGGGAGATATGGGGGTAACAACCCCTAAAAGATATTCTTTTTTTTTCTTTGAAACTATAATAGATATTTGAATGAATCCAATGCGAAAAAATTTGATATCAGTTTGCTCTATACTTAATAATTTTTTTTTATAATTTTTGATTAATTTTCAAAAGTATAAAACGCAATATTTATTATTCGAGGGTGGTTTTTTATATGAACCACTGGAGATACACCAACCAAATAAATATCATATAATCATCTGAGAGTCTACTGTAGTTCATACTATCCATATCCATACTTCCATATTAATATTATAAATGCGAAAGTAACTCTGTCTGTCTGTCTGTTACTTTTTCACGCCTAAACCGCTGAACCGATTTACATGAAATTTGGCATGGAAATAGTTTAGGACCCTGGGAAGGACATAGGATAGTCTTTATCCCGATATAAGGTACCTGTGGGATAGTTTTCAAATTTTATCGTTATTGCTCTTTCACGCAAAAACTACTAAACGGATCGCAATGAAATATGGTAAGGAGACAGTTGACATCCTGGAAAAACAACATTTTTTTTTTTTTTTAACGTGGTAAAATTATCAAATAAGTCCTCCCACCCCGGGCAGGGTGGGAGGGACTGTCAGACTTTTACTGACTAAAATCCACGGTGTTCCTTCAATAACCCTTTACATACCGGGGCCACGGTAACGGGATGAGTCCCACGACCCCGGCAGGCTTCGGCCCTCTGCAGAGGGGGCCTCGTCATGTTGCTGACGCTCTTTGAGGCGCGCGTGGAACACGACGCGCCGTCGACCCGGGCATGGTCCATGGTCGGACAGCGAGTTGCCCTTTACTCGCTGTCCGCATGCCCGCGCCTACGGTGGCCGGAGATCGTCGGCCGACGTCCGACGCCGTGGGCGTCTACCACTGCGGCTGGGCTGGAGGGAGGACGCCATCCTCTCCCTCACGCGGCCCGCCTCCTCCTTCGAAAGCATGACTGCTTCGCAGAAGGAGGCGACCGCTTCCCACTCCCTCTCGCCCCGCAGCATGGCCTCGACCAAGGCCGGGCGCGAGAGGTCTCCGCCTATTGTCGCCGTGAGGACACGTCGGTGCTCTGCCCAAGCTGGGCAGTCCTGCACCGTGTGCTCGACTGTGTCCTCAGGGCGACCCTCGCAGTGGTGACACCCAGGCGTCTCTTCCTTACCCATCAGACACAGGTACCTCCCGAAACTTCCGTGTCCGGTGAGGACCTGCGTCATGCGGTAGGTCAGGACGCCGTGACGCCGATCTAGCCACTCCTCAAAGAGGCTAACCGCGTCAATTGCGGCGTGCCCGGCCGTCGGTTGCGACAGTCGCTCCCTCCATACTGCCCTGAGATCGCGCCGGAGCTCTTCCCGCCGCGTCTCGACTTCTTGAGGCAGCGGGGATACGCCCCGGCGCTGCGCCTCCACGCGCCATTCATAGACGCGCTGGAGTGCAGTCGCCTCCAGATCCCAGGGCAGCAATCCGGCAAGGAGGTTGGCCGATTCGCCGGCGATCGTGCGGTATCCCCGGATCATTCGGATAGCCATGACCCTCTGGCATGCGACCAACTTTAGTGGTCGCGTCCGGATGCACAGGGCCCACACTGGGGACCCGTAGAGGGCCATGGACCGCACGACGCCGGCGTACAGCCTTCGGCAGGAGGTGTTAGGCCCGCTGAGATTAGGTAGGAGTCGCCTGAAGGCGGCTGCTGCCCGGTTCAGCTTTGGGGCCAAACTCAGGAAGTGCTCCCTGAAGTTCCACCGGCTGTCGAGGACGAGTCCCAGGTACTTCATCGTCCTCCCAACGCCGATGCGAACCCCCTCCACCGTTATGTGGGACTCAGACCGTGGCGCGTTCCGACCGCCATGAAAGCACATGGCCTTGGTCTTGTGCAGCGCCACGTCGAGTCCCAACTGCCGGATCCTTTGAACGACTGTCGCAACCGCTTGCGTCGCCAGGTCGGCCGCCACCTGGTGCGACTCTCCCTGCGCCAGGACGAGCGTGTCGTCAGCGTAACATACTACGCTGACGCCGTCAGGGAGGTCGCCGCGCAGCACCCAGTCGTATCCGATGTTCCACAGGGGCGGCCCCAAGACCGATCCCTGTGGGACACCGCACGACATCTCTCGCCGGTTCCACTCTCCCCGGTGACCGGGGTAGATGACGGCTCTGTCCGTCAGGTAGTCCTCGACTATGCGATGGAGGTAGGTCGGCACCCGGTGATACCGTAGTGCCTCCCTGATGCAACTCCAGGGCAGGGTGTTAAAGGCGTTGGTGATGTCCAAAGACACCGCCAAGACGACCCTGCCCCGGGATACCGCGTCCCCCGTCGTGAGGGCTCTCACGCGCATGATGGCATCCACCGTCGAGCGCCCCCTGCGGAAGCCAAACTGGCACTCCGCAAGATCCGGGCCCACCTGATTCAGATGCCCGAAGAGGCGGTCTGCAATTACTCTTTCAAAGAGCTTGCCCGCCTCGTCGAGCAGCACGATGGGCCGGAATGCGGACGGAGAGTCCGCAGGGCGCCCGGCTTTCTGGATCAGGACCAGCTTTCCCGTCTTCCAGCGAAGCGGAAACTGGCCCCTCTCCAGGCATGCGCTAAAGAGCCCCCCTAGTCGAGGCCCGAGAGTCTCCGAGGCCAGGACCCACGCTTTCCCTGGCAAGCCGTCGGGTCCTGGGGCGGTATTTTTGGCCTTGAGCCGTTGTACCGCCACTCTCAAGTCTACCTCGGTCACCTCTGGAGCGTCGTAGACGTCGTCGTCGCTGTGGTCCGCGTTTGCGCCAGCTTCAGGTTCCGTCGGAGACGGAGTCATGGGCGGGGGAGCGTGCTCCCCTCGCGATGGGAACAGGGCGCTCAGCACGTCCTCCAAGAACTGAGGCTGGAGACTCTGCGTCAACGGGGGAGCCCAGGGGCGGAGCTTCTCTCGCACCCACTTGTAGGGGCGGCCCCATGGGTCCCCGTCCAGAGTCGCCAGCATCTCCTCCCGGGCCAGTTCCTTGGCCCGCCAGATCTCGTCTCGGAGGACGGCCTTTGCTGCTCTGTAGCCCTCGTACAGCTCCGCCTCTACAGTCGCCGCATCCGAAGGTCGGGTGCGGCGCCTGCGGAACCTGGTGTACCGGCGTCGCGCCGCAACGCACGCTTCGCGCAGCGCTGCTAGCTCGCTCGACCACCAGTACAGCTGACGCCGGGCGCGTCCTTGCCGGACCCGGGGCATGGCCACGTCGCAGATCTCCGACATGGCCTCCCGGAACCACTCCGCCTCGTCGTTTATGTCGGCAGGCCTGTCCGGGGGTGACCCCCAGGCCTGCACGATCGAGGCTTCCAGGAATAGCTCCCGGTCCATCTGCTTCAGCGCCCCTCGCGGACCACTCAGGTCCCGTCGGACCGGCGCGTCTGGGGTCTGGGCGGAGACGTCGAACCGGATATACCGGTGGTCGGAATAGGTCTCCACCTCCTCCACAACGCGCCAGTCGGTGACGCGCGGTGACAGGCTGGGGGTGGCGAACGTAACGTCCACCACCGACTCACCAGTAAACCGCACGCACGTGGGGACAGAACCCCGGTTCTCGATTACCAGGCCCTGCGCACGGGCCCAGTGCTCGAGCATCCTGCCCCGCCCATGGTCCATGGACCGGGAACCCCAAGCCGGATTTTTGGCGTTTAAGTCCCCAAGGACGAGGGCGGGGAGGGAACCGAGGGCGACGACGACGTCTCCCAGCTCCGTTAGGGAGTTCTGGAACTCGGCGAGAGTTCGGTTCGGGGAGAAATAAACGCCTACCACAGCGATCTCCCCGAACCGTGCCGCGACGATCCCACGCCCTCTCTTGACGCGATCGAGGGGCGGGGTACCGGCGGCGGCCGACGAAATGAGGGTCACCGAGCCGTCCAAGTCCGCCACCCAGTCATTCCTGGGCAGGACAAAATACGGCTCGGCGACCACGGCGACGTTGATCAACCACTGCGCCATGCTCTGGAGCAAAAGTTCCTGAGCAGCGGCGCAGTGGTTGATGTTCGCCTGGAGGAAGCGCAATGGGGCCATTAATCGGGATCCATTGCAGCCTCCTCCAGGGCCCCTCGCGGGGGTTCAGCCACGATGGCGACAGCGGCGGCAGTAGCGACGGCGGCGGCGGCGGCGGCGGTGGCGGTGACGACGGCGGCAGAGGGCCTACCTCTGCGCCTGGCTTTGGTGGGTGGGGCGCAGGACTTGCCCCCCGCCCGGTGATCGGCCGGCTTGCCAACCGCCTCACATGCGAAGCAGTGAGGCGGGGCGGAGCACGAGCCGGCCTTGTGACCGGGCTGACCGCAGCGGAAGCACCTATCGCTGCGGTCTACCTCCGAGGTGCACACGCATGCCGCATGGTTGCCCACTTGGCAGCGGAAGCACCTCAGGGGTCTGGGATCCAGGACTTTCACCTGCGCAGACACCCAACCAACCAGGAGCCTTCGGCCCTCCTGGATCTTTTTGACCGCCGGGACGGGGCAACTAACCGTAATGGTTTGCGTCCCCGTGAAGCCAGGACGCAGGGCGCCCGCCCTCACCTGATCGGGAGGGCACCCCCCAGTCCTGGCGACGGCGGCCACCACTTCCTCGGCCGTCACGGAGTCATCCAGACCCAATATGCGCATGTCTGCGCGCTTGGTGGGTCTGGAGACTCGGGCCTCCTCCGCATTTAAGAACGCTCTGAGCCGTTCGGCGAGAGCGTCAGCGGCAGGGCCACTGGCCGCGCCGGGGATCTCCAGCATCCGAGCCCCCGTTGCAGTGACCCGGTGACGGAGGCCGCCGACGATGCCGAGCTCCGTGATGTCGATCGCCATCCGCGCCTTCGCCAGCACGTCGCGGTACGACACGCCCCTCTTCACCGCGTCCGGCTGCAGTGTGATCACTACAGCCGCGGTCTTGGGGGCGCGCAATCGCGCCGCGGCGTCTCGCCGCCGCCGTCTCTCCCTGCGCCGGTGCTTTGGAGGAGGCTGCTGGGACGGCTGGTTCCCGGCCTGGGCCTTCTTCTTTTTGGCCGCCTGCTTCGGCCCCGCAGGTGTCGGGGTCGGAGGCGGCTTTGATGGGCCCGATTTCGGCTTGGCCGGGGCCGTCTTTGCCCTCGCAGGGGCCGCCGTCACTGGTGCCGTCCGCACCGTGGCCGTCTTCGCCTGAGGCGGCCTCTTCGTCGTCTGGGGAGGCTTGGACGCGGCCGCAGCCGCGTACGAAGTCGCCGCCAGCGGGGGTCGCAGCACGCGGCTCTCCAATACGGAGAACCGCTGCTGGAAGGCGGCCAGCTCCTGTCGCACCAGGTCGAGAACCGAGTCCTCCGCTGGTGTGGGCTGGCCTTTCTCCTTTTGGCCCCGCGGCGGCGCATCCCGCTGGCCGCCTCCCCGGATTGCGGCCAGGTCCGCCTTGAGGGTGGCGTTCTCCCTCTGGAGAGCCTCAATGGCGGCAGTCAGGCGGGTGACCTCCGGCCGCAGATCGGACATATCGTCCCTTGCAGCCGGAGCCCCGCAGTAAGTCCGCGTGGCCGCCATGATGGAGGCCGCGGCTTCGCCGATCGCGTCCTCCTTGCTCTTTCTGTTGCGCTTCCGCGAGATGGTGCGGATGGCAGCTGCCACGGCCTCTTCTAGTTTGGCCTCGCTCGAGGCCAGACCAGTGTTGGGCTCTCCAGAGGAAGGCCCTCTCCCCGAAGTCTTGCCTCGGCCTTTACCCCGCACGCTTGTGGGGATCTTACGGGCCGAGACAAGCCCTTCCTCCGACGACGACACGTCCTCGCGGGGGCGCTTGAGGAACTCCTTCCTCCTATCGGTGCCCCCCTCGTCGCTCCTCACTGCGCTCCCAGAGACCATGCTCTGGAAGCTCTCGGCGTCTGATGCCGAGTCGGTCTCCGACCCGAGCACCAGCGCCCCCTTCCTCCGCGGAGCGGCGCTCTGCGCTCGCTCAGAATTCGGTGTCGGTGAAGTGGACGTGCTGGACAAGTCCAGCGACCCCACCTCACGGGCACGTGAGCCTCCCTGGCTCAATGCGGCGACTGCCGGGGCAAAATTGGGGTAAAAGCCTTTGTTGTCCCCCCCAGAGTACGACGGGACTGACCGGACGTGTCCGGTGCGGGACTCCCCAGCTGAAGAGCAGCTGGGACCCGCCTGGGTAGCTTTCTCAAAAACTTTGTCTGCCATTTCTATACTTTGTTAGCGAGGTGAGTTCCTCCATCCCTACTCCCATTTCCCCTCCCCTGGTTCACTTCACGGTTACGTCTAAAGATTAGACGCATACCGGAAGTGAACCTTTCCTCCCCCTTGACCCGATCTCTGAGACCGGGCCAGGCGCCGTCTAGAAATAAGCTACATTTTATCCCGGAATTCCCACGGGATCGGGATTTACGCGGGAAAACCCTCCCACGTGAACGAAGTCGCGGGCATAAGCTATCCATACTTTAATACTAATATATCCATATCTATACTCATATTATAAAGCGGAAAAGTTTGTTTGTTTGTTTGTTTGTTTGCTTGAACGCGCTAATCTTTGAAAGTACAGGGTGGATTTGGATGAAATTTGATATGGAAGTAGCTTGAAGCTTGAGGAAGGTTATAGGCTACTTTTTACCCGACTGCAATAAAGGAGAGTTATGTTTTTATCGTGATAGAATCTACGGGAGCGAAGCCCCGCGTGAGTACTAGTTATCCATATCCATACTATCCATACTAATATTATAAATATAATAAAATAGCTGGTCTGTCAAATTTGGGGTGTCAGTAAACCCCTCAAAATGTCAGGCTATCATTATTGGTAGCTCACGCATGATGGGTAGAGTGGTGGCTAACTCTCTTCCACCTATTATTTTTAATGGTGCCGTCATTCCCATCAGCCCTAGCGTAAAAGATCTCGGTTTGCATCTTGACGCGACACTTGGCTGGCAAAGTCAAGTTTCTTGTGTCAGCCAAAGGGCCAATGGCACTTTGCGTTCCTTGTATCGTCTGAGAAACTTTTTGCCTGTTAAGACGAAGACTATGCTTGTGCAGACTTTAATTTTCCCATTAATCGACTATGGTGACGTGTGCTACTTTGACCTGAATGCGGTCTTGCTCGATAAGCTTGATCGTCTCCTCAATAACTGCATTCGGTTCATATTTAATTTAAGGAAATATGACCATGTCTCAAGTTTCAGGTCTGAGCTTAAATGGATGACCATTCGCCAGAGGAGAAGTTTGCGCGCTTTGACAACTCTTTTCTCTTTACTCAACTCTCCCAGCCCTCCTTCTTATCTAATGCCTCACTTTCAATTTCTATGTTCTTCACACAATAAGAATCTACGTTCATCCAATAATCTTCTCTTACTCTGCCCTTCTCATACATCTGACTTTGTTCATTCTTCTTTTCATATCCAGTCGATTCTCCTCTGGAATGCAATTCCTCTCGAGATCAGAATGTCTGACAGTCGCTATGCATTTAAAAAGAAATTGCGGATCTATTTTCTACACCAATAAGCAGAATTTCCACATTCAGTTTTCATTTGCTTCTTCATTATATATATATTTGTATATGTATATTTATATAAGTATTTATTTATATATATTATTTATGTAGATTTCTATTTTTTAATGATACTAGGGTTTTTGTGTTATTACTATTATTATATATAGATATATTTTTTTTTCTAATTTTACATCACACGTTCATATTGCACCTCCCACACTATCTCTTCACCACTCATGGTTGACTGGTAGAGAATGCCTACGGCATTAAACCGCTGAACCGATTTACATGAAATTTTGCATGGGAATAGTTTAGGACGTTAGGGAGTTTTATCCCGGAAATCATCCCTAAAGGATGTAAAAGGGGTGTTGGAATTTCGTATAAGGAATCAATAACGGGGACATTATTATATATACCCTACCCACACACATAATACACGTGACCGCTAGACCGATTTGGATGAAATTTGGTATGGAGATAGTTTTCAACCCTGGAAAAGACATAGGATAGTTTTTATCCTGGAAATCATCCCTTAAGGATATAAAGAACCACTCATAACTTTTTTTTTAAACTACACAGCTGCATGTAGGGTATATAAATCTTTGTTTAGGGCTGGGGTCGAACACACGTCATGCACCAGTCAACAGTTACGCCAACCGTGTCGCTTAAATTTTTATTGTATTTGTTAATATACGATTAATTTCTATATTTTTAAGTAGGTAGGTACTTACACTTTAATCTACTTTTGTATATCATATCTAGGTATTAGTCTATACTTGCAGATTAATTTATAGTAGACACAGACGTAAGTAGGTGTCTCAGAGACTTAAATATATAGGTAAATCGAATACTGTCTGTCTGTTTTTGGGTATAGATGGACGCTGGTAATAGTTCTTTTTAAATATAATATGCGTTATTAACCACCCAGAAAGGTGTACTGATTGACAACAAGAATAATTAACAAAGTGTAAATTAACGCGGGCGAAGCCGCGGGCAAAAGCTAGTATATTATAAATATAAAAGTTTGCATTTGGTGGATCAAAGTTAAAAAAAAAACGATAGCGCATGAACTGTATATTATAGATACTAGTATATTATATTGCATTTTGACATTTTATAAGTAGTAAGTTAGGTACATCGAAATCTGTTTTCCCAAAACCGTAACGTTTCTTTGTTTTCTTGCCTACGCGACGCTCACGCTCTACGCAAACAAATTACGACGTGTTGATAAGCTGCTACTGTCTTTTATTTATATCGAGTTTGAATAGTATATACGTTTATATTGCGAAAAGTTATTGTGCGTTAAGTTTTTATTTAATTAATTTAAGAACTAATTATTAGTTATTTAAAAAAGGATGGAGTCCAATGAAGATAGTGATAATGCGAAGAAGTGTGTTAATTGTAATTTAAGCATTCCACTCCGTTTATAAACAACAAGTCTAATGGATTTTCCAGAACTTGTTGAAGATGATTTGAAGATATTATTTACAGGCACATATCAAATATCTCAAGCGATATGCCACCTTGGAGAATTATTGGGCGATGACAACATGCTAAACGTTGAGTATTTAAAAGAAAACGAAAATATTATCAGAATGAAAGTTCATTCGCTACATATTAATAGTATAACTTATCAGCGTTTTATTGAATATAAACCCAACGTGTAAGGGTATATTGAGATATACGTGTGACTGTCCCAACGGTAATCGTACTGTAGGTTGTTGTTCGCATGTAACTGCGATCATATATTATTTATCACATGGTCGTTATAAATCCAAAAATATTAAGATAGCTGAAGTATTATCGCATATATTTGATATTACAAATGTAACTCCTATCATTGATGAAAATAGTGATAATGATTGAGAAATTATTATACAATCAGGACGGTTTTATATAAATAAATAATATTATGTTAATTTGTTCAAAACAATACTTATAATATATGTATAATATAGATATATTACATGTAAGAAGGCGATAAAAATATAATATCAATAACATATTGTATACTTACATTTTTATTTTTAACTATGATCCAGCAAATGCTAACTTTTGTATTTATAATATACAAAAGACTAGACTCTCAGATGATTATTTGATATTTATTTGGTTGATGTATCTCCAATGGTTCATATAAAAATCCACCCTCGAATAATAAATATTGCGTTTTATACTTTTGAAAATTAATCAAAAAAAAAAAAAAAAAAAAATACAAAATATAGAGCAATTCGATATCAATTTTTTCGCGTTGTATTAATTCAAATATCTGTTATAGTTTCTGAAAGAAAAAGAATATCCTTAGGGGTTGTTACCCCCATATCTCTGTTGTGAATGGAAGCAGAGAGCTAAAATCACAAGTTTAAGTGCTTTGGGCAGAAACATAATACTTAGAAGGTTAAACTATGTCTAAAAACGTCAGTGCATTTTCCATATGGTAAGTCTGCTAGACCCTTTGGTTGTAAAACATGCTATTTGAAGCATGTGTTCCATCCATCAATTCGTTTCATCATCGGACTACAAGGCGAACAGCGATGCACTATCGTTACATGGTGGACATCGCACCCATACGCACTAAATGTTTTAGGAATACTTTTCTCTTTCTCTTTTTCGTCGAGTGTCGAGCGATTAAGTCAAGTGTAAATATGTTACTCCTAGTTAAGTGTGTTTTTTTTTTCGATCACATCATCGCTTACCATCGGATAAGATGGTTTTGCAAACGCAAGTAATTTCATAAGTTTAATTAGATTCGATTAGAATTCTCCACTCTTTGGCATCTGCATCACCAAAGAGTAGGTAAAAGCCAGTGCAAAATAAAATACATTTCCTTATCTCTTTAACATAATATACATATATAAAGTTGTTACTATTGAATGTGAGGACAAAGACGAAGATGTATGCTACATAATGGATCAATACAGCAATATCGGTCGGAATATAAAAGAGCACTGTGGTTTGTATTCAGAAAGCGTGCGGACAAAATATGAAATACGTTGGCCTAGTCTTTGAATACATCATTTAGGTTTTAGTAAGCTTTGTTAGCAGTTTCGATATAAAAGAAAGTGGTGGCAGGTTTTGTTTTCGGACTGATTTATTTCAATTTTTTTTAGGGTTCAGTAGCCGAATAGCAAAGACGGAACCCTTAACAGTTTCGTCATATCTATCTGTCTGTCTGTCCGTCCGTCCGTATGTCACAGCCATTTTATTCCGAAACTATTAGGACTATACTTGTGAAACTTGGAAGGTATTTTAAGAAAAGAATATTTAAAATTCACGGGGGCTCCCCATACATGGAACTGATCTGAAAATGATCTGTTCTGAAACCTATGCGTGTGTGGTATCTGTAGACAGGTCATTAAAAATTATATTGAAGTTTGTAAAACCACTTTTTCATAAAGTTAATAATTTAAAAGATATACGCTTCCAAATTGGTAAAATGTGTGTGTCCCCCTCTAACTTCTATAATAATGGAGCGAAAAATCTAAAAAAAATATATGCTATAGACCTTAGTGCAAATTTTCAACTAAAATTAGTTTGAACGAGATCGGGTCAGCAGTTTTTGATATACAGCATATTTTCTAAAACCGCAAATACAATTTTGTAATTCATACAAACACTATGAAAAACAAAGTTATTTGGCGTAGTTGTAAATATTGTAAATAAGCTGGATTTAAGAAGTTTGTAAGGTTTTTTATGTCAAATAAATATATGTTATTATAGTTACTACGGAACCCTTCATGGGGAGTCTGACTCGCACTTGGCCAATCTTTTCGTATAAGAGAGCGTGCCAGCTTTTGTACATTTTTAATTATATCGCGTAATTTATTGTAGACTTTTACTGACATAAGTAAGGTGCTTGTAAAGTGTTCAAAGGCTATGAAATAAAAAAGACACAGTAAAAGAACTATTACTAAAAACCCGTGAACTGGTATCCTATAGACTCCGCATCTATAGTGTACTATCAGGCAAGATTGAGGTCTAGAGCGGGCTCAACAGTAATAAAAAGAAACCATTGACAATTTCAGGTTAAAAGTAGGTAGTCGAAACAATTTGCCATATAACCTCCTGTATCTTACAGTAAATGCCAGTTTAGCTATTCCAGAGACAAGCCCAGTTATACAGATAGACAGACATATTAAAAAAATGTGCTTTTTAATATTGTGTCGTTTCGTAAATAACTATAACCACTTGAGAAGTTATATACAACCTTTTGCCCGCGACTTCATGCGTGTGGGAGGTTTTTGTCGCGTAATTCCCGATTCCGTGGGAATTCCGGGATAAAAATTAACCTATGTCCTTCCCGGCGGGCACGCCGCAATTGCGGCGGTAAGACCCCTCTTTGAGGAGTGGCTAGATCGGCGTCACGGCGTCCTGACCTACCGCATGACGCAGGTCCTCACCGGACACGGAAGTTTCGGGAGGTACCTGTGTCTGATGGGAAAGGAGGAAACGCCTGGGTGTCACCACTGCGAGGGTCGCCCTGAGGACACCATAGAGCACACGGTGCAAGACTGCCCCGCCTGGGCAGAGCACCGACGTGTCCTCACGGCGGCGATAGGCGGAGACCTCTCGCGCCCGGCATTGGTCGAGGCCATGCTGCGGGGCGAGAGGGAGTGGGAAGCGGTCGCCTCCTTCTGCGAAGCAGTCATGCTTCCTAAGGAGGAGGCGGGCCGCGTGAGGGAGAGGATGGCGACCTCCCTCCAGCCCAGCCGCAGTGGTAGACGCCCACGGCGTCGGACGTCGGCCGACGATCTCCGGCCACCGTAGGCGCGGGCATGCGGACAGCGAGTAAAGGGCAACTCGCTGTCCGACCATGGACCATGCCCGGGTCGACGGCGCGTCGTGTTCCACGCGCGCCTCAAAGAGCGTCAGCAACATGACGAGGCCCCCTCTGCAGAGGGCCGAAGCCTGCCGGGGTCGTGGGACTCATCCCGTTATCGTGGCCCCGGTACGTAAAGGGCTATTGAAGGAACACCGTGGATTTTAGTCAGTAAAAGTCTGACAGTCCCTCCCACCCTGCCCGGAGTGGTAGGACTTATTTGATAATTTTACCACGTTAAAAAAAAAAAAATGTCCTTCCCGGGGTCCTTAACTATTCTCATGCTAAATTTCATCTAAATCGGTTTAGCGTAACATACAGACAGACAGAGTTACTTTCGCATTTATAATATTAGTATGGATAATTATGTAGATTTGGACTTAATAGCCATCAAAGGCGCCATTAAACGACATCCACTTATCATAATTTGAACACGTTCATTTCTATATTCAAGTCTCGATGTATCGATTGTTTTAACGTACAACTATATTCAATTCGATTCTAAGCCACTAACGTGACTAAAATGTTAGAAAATGAAATGATAAACATTTTGTTGATCATTGAAAACATGCTTGGGATTTATAGAAATTTTACTAACCTTCCTAAAAGACGTAAAATTTTTATTGTTATACGTTCCGCTTTAGAAATTATTGTTACTTTGATTTTTATTAACGTGTACAGTTTGTCTATGAATCTTGATGGTCAGATTGTTGTGACTCAAGCTATTATAATGCTCCACTTCTTTATTCTCTTCTGTGGTTCTATAATTATTCTCAGTTGCATCCAGAACTCGGTCAACTACAAAATTTTTGTAACAAATTACATGACGATTCATTCTAGCTATCGAAATGAGCCAACCTACACCAAATCCTTAAAGCAGCTTAAGATATTTCTCATACTATCTTCAACACTACTTTTTATCTTTAGCACAGTTAACTTAGTATTAAAAGTTATAAAGAAGTACTATATGAATAAAGAAAAGTTTATGCTATCTTTCTTCATGATTATGGTGGTGGAAATGATGCATTTGAATAGATTAATGATAGAACACATCATTTTACATATTTTCATTACTATGCTGCGATCTATTTTGAAATGTATGAACCGATTTATATCACAAGTTCAAATTAAATATGATGGCTTTGAGAAGAGATTATATAAAGATAGAATTCAAAATAATGCAATTTTAACCATCGAAGAATTAGAGAATTGGGCTAAAAATTATGAGTGTTTGGTGATATGCAGCAAGAATCTATCGATATGCTTCCGAATGCAGGTAAAACTTTCAAGATTTGCTGCATAACTTTAGTGAGATTTCCTGGTAGATTTGTTTTTTTTTTTAATATTGCAGATGAGATTCACAATGGTGTTTTCGTCAATACATTATATTAGTTCAGCTTATGGCATATTTCGCATCTTTTTAATCCCTGTAAGTATTTTATATCAACAAATAAGGCACAATCTTGCACTTCATACAAAACATACAATTAGTTACACTAACCATAACTAAAAAAAAACCTGATCTGAAAAAGCACATTTTGATTTTAAAAAGTGACAAGCAGGCGGGACTCATCCCATTTTTTTAAGATTATATTAAATATGGCCAATTGGGTCTCACCCGTTTGTCACATTTTTTAATAAAAATGTGCTTGTTTATTGCATTTAAGTTGAACAGTCCGTGTTTTTAGATTTTTTTTTATTTTCAGTTTTATAGTTTAACTATTATTAAACAATTTTTCAGTCCTTTTATACGATTTAGTTCCGTTTTAAAATGTTTTATATCCTAATTGATTGCTTAAAATAAAAAATGGTCAAAGAATCTTCATCATTATATTTAAATATCTGTTTATCGATACTCCTTTTGAGATAGTTTTTATTTTTAGCAATATGGCATCTGGTTGTCGTTGAGGTGATTTTTCTTTTCTTTCAATGTATCCTCGGACACTTGCACCATCAAGACAAATCCAACGACGTATCATTTATCAAAATCGGTTCACTAGTTTAATAGTTGCAAAGGAACAAAAGAACGGACATACATACATACGCGCTAAATACATAACGCTCCTCCTTGCGGGCTTCGCCGCAGATGGGTAAAAAAAAATATTTAATTCAGGTCTGTGACCCATATAAAATAGGAAAATTAAACACGTGGCATTGGTCAGCATACATTATTTTACATACAGAAATAAATAAAAAAAATCATAGTTGTCAAATTTAAATTACATTTAGAATTATACAAAAATGTCAATAACATAAAATGGGAAATTTCGATAAAATAAAATGAGAAATGTCAAAAATAAATAAAAACAATATCAGATTATAAAAGACACACGAAAAAAATGTCGATGTCAGATTAATAAATATTTACGCATGTCAAAGATACAGTATGTACAATACGATAGATGTAATACGCGCAGTCACTGGCATGCAGCTGCATTCATCTCCGCAAGAAAGGAGAATCTCACCGCTTGGACAACGCGCTCGATCCCGTTCGAGCTGCCTCGACAGCGAAGCAGCAGCGATGCACTTCCCATGCATGCACCCCGTTAATAATTAACTACCAACTTACAAACATATTTTACACCTACTCACATCACAGTATTCTTGATTTGTCATTAACTTGTCAGAAGATAACCGGAACGCAGTGAACATTTCCGATGGAGAAGCATCAATATGAAAATTACTTTTCCACAGTTACTTTTCTCCAATGTTTCACAAAAAAATTTCGATTGTTACAATGTAAAATGTGTTATTCTACATCAAATATAAATCATCTATACAACCTGTAATTTAAAGGCCTTTTATACATACCGAGTGTACGGCTTCTTTGTATGATAACAAACGATATTATAGCAAGGGTTTTGTAATCCTGTCTACATGTGTGGAGCATATTAGAAATTTCAATACATTGATACCAAAGACTGATTTTTTTCAAATTAAGAAGAACGAAGAGAATTATCGTTTTATTGGCAAGTGACGTGGAAACTGATGACCCTCATAGTGCCGTGACACGTTTGTTATTATTGGTATTCAAGAAACATATGAAACCAATAATTTGGGGTCAATTCTGTGAGTCACTTATTTTGAGCTGAAACTTTGCATAGAGGCTCCATACCAGATGTTGTCTTCAGTCCTTTTGGATAGATATGAGGTTTCCGATAAACGTTGTATATGTATCCATTTGTTTAAAAAAATTGACTCTTTCTTCTTCTTTGCCGTTTCATTCTTGGCAGAGTGGTCGTGGTTGTTATTTCTGTTGAGTGACCCACCTCACAATGCGCCGCCACTCGTTTCTGCAGCAGCTTTCCTGATACATTCGTGCACTGGGTCACCAAGAGCAGCTCTTATCTGATCTGTCCATCACATCGGTGATCTTCCGCGTGGCCTCGTGCCCTCCACTTGACCCTGTATGACTAGGCACTCGATTGAGTTGTGGACCCTTCTCGAAATGTGCCCAAAGAAAGTGAGGATGCGAGCCTGGACTATAGAAGAGAGATGGTTCTTGATTCCGAGTTCTTATAGTAGAGTATAAGTAGCATTCTTGTCCAGCACCATATTTCCATAGCCACTTGTCACTTTTATGTTGACTGTCACTTTAGTAAGTGTGAAAGTCAGACTAGTCTTCACAATATTTTCAGTGTTATTCTATACGCAGAGGTATTCTATATGTTACTGTTAAATATGGTAGTGAAATACACGTTAATTACTATTATTTTTCTAACAAAATTAGTCAGTACTAGCTTCTGCCCGCGACTTCGTCCGCGTAGAAGTCGAAAATATTCCACGGAATCCCGTCCCCGACTTGCTTGACAAAGATTATAATAGCTCGGCTAATATGCATGATATAAAGATAATTTATAGCCTATAGCACTCAGGGATAATGCAGCTACATGTAAGCGAAAGAATTTTCAAAATCTGTTCAGTAGTTTCAGAGACTACTCCATACATACAAACTTACAATTTACAAACTTACAAATTTTACATCTTTATAATATTAGTATAGATTGTTAAAGGCTTGTAATTTTTCTGACCCCCTATTCGGTAAATACCTCCATTTCTCTCGACCCCACGCGTCCTCTATCCAGTTCCGATAGAACCTATCTAGTGCGTCCCACTATCTCGCTCATGGCCTGCCGCGACCCCACATCCCAGTCTCAGGGCAACAGGTTTGTAGAAAATTGGCCTACAGTATGTCCAGTTTTGGGATACTATTTGTCCGGCAGATAATATATCCTACCCAGTTTCATTTAAGTTAAATAGATTTTTGAGCTATGTTCATTTTGGAACGCAGTATTTTGATAATTTTACTAACAACTTTTATCTTTTTTACAGAATGAATTACAATATGCCAACGGTTTAAACATGATCTATGATTTGTCGTATTCCCTATTTCTCACATATTTGGTTCTTTCCGCTGGCCAAAACGTAGTCAATGAATGGTCAGTAACACACAGGAAACTAACAAAGCTTTACAGCACATTATCCATACGTAAGTTTATATTGTTGTGTTTGTAAGTTAAAAATATTATTATATACGATCAATTTTTTTTTTCGATAAACATTATATTGTATTATATCTATATATTTATTTAAATTTAAAATATCTCATTTAGTGTGTTCTTTACTGTTTATGGTATGACCAGGAGTATGGGTTAGTCGTAAAAGATTTTTTGTTTAAAAACAATATACAACGTGTAATTTAAAGGGTATATACATACCAAGTGCATGGCTACTTTGGATTATAACAAACGATATGGCAAGGGTTTTGTAATCCTAAGTCTACGTGTGTAGAACTTATTAAAAATACCAATACACTGATACCAGAGACCGAATTTTTCAAATTAAGAAGAACGAAGAGAATTATCGTGTTATTAGCAAGTGACGTGGAAAGTTATTGACCCTTGTAGTACTGTGACATGTTTGTTATGATTGGTATTCAAGAAATATATGAAATCGATAATTTGATATCAATTCTTTGAGTCAGTTATTTTGAGCTGAAACTGTGCATAGAGACTCCATACCAGATGTTGTCTTCAGCCCTTTTGGATAGATTGGGGTTTCCGTTACACGTTGTACATAAACATAAATATAACACATACACATATATAACATAAATATGTGTATATACATAAATTATGTATGTGAACACTGCCAACCATGTTCATTCAGATAATAACAACAATTTTAGCCTATATCACTGATTTGAGATGACAAAAATTACGTGCTGTCTGGGTTCGAATCCACGCAACTTACAATCTGTCCCCGTTACCCAATGGTAACGGGGACAGATTGTAAGTTGCGTGCAGTGGCCATGACTGCTCTCTTCTTTGATCATACAAATTAAAAAAAAATGAATTTTTCTGATTTCATCTCGTTTATATGGAAATTTTGAATATTTTTAGTTTATGCAGTCGAGTTTTTTTTAATAGTACCACAAGAAACAGTAGATAAGCTGGTTCTTTTGTATAAATCGATATGACAAGTATCGTCATTGGACATCACTAGCCATCGATGTCGTAGCGATGTTTAAATGTGTTAGACAGTATTTTTATTGCTCCATAAATAAATGTCTATGATTTCAGAACCCGAAGCACTAGAAACGAAGTGTATAGAGAAGTTGAATCTACTAGTAAAAATAAATCCTATCAAAATTGAATACACCAACAAAATACATGCCGGGATGTACCTGATACCCACAGTGTTATCTCTTTCTATATCCTATTTAATAACAGCTTTGCAATTAAGTCATGTTATTTAAAACATAATCACTAGCTAGGTCATTAAAATCAGATTCACATGTTCTAAAGTAAGCTCTTCAGAAATAAAAGCGGTCATATTCGTAAATTTTGTTTTATTCATCATGCACGCATTTTCTTTTATTTCTCATGTCTGAATTATAATCTGTATTAAATATAATAAATTATTTGCATTTATAAGTGTTATGATTTCACTCTGAGCTTATATTGATAGATAGATAATGAAATAATGGTGTTTATTTTGCAAATAGGTTATAAATAACACTTTCACACGTCTTTTTTTCGTAAATGTAAACAAGATGAGGCCAGTGTTTCCTAACTGACTACTCTGAGAAGAAACACTGAAACAAACTCAGAGGTCAACGTCTCTTTTAAAGTCCAGACAATCTGTAGTGATCCAAATCATATGAGAGGCATGTAGGTTAATGTCTGTGGCGCCCTTTAGAGGACAGAATCAAACAGATTTGAGCAGGCCCGTCCAAACAGTGCACGCATTTATCAAATATCGCGTAGCTCAACTTAGAACCTTAAGGAGCTGGAACGATTTGACGAACATTACCAATGTAAGGACATTTGGTTGGGCCGTACTCAAACTGCCAGATAGTCTGATAATCTATTCATAATATTCGTTGTTATCCCACATTGCTCTCACATTCACAACATAGCTTTTACTTTTACACAAAATTAAAAATATTACTTGAAAAAAATAATAATATTGTCATCTTGTACAAAACGAAATTAAAAATGTTAAAGTATAAAAATAAAAAAATAAAAATACATATTCTATTACTTGAAAAAGTAAATAATATTGTCATGTCAAAATGTATATGAAATGATCATTATATTAAAAAGAAAAGAAAAAAGTAAAAAAAAAATAAGAAAAATGAAACAAAAACAAATAATTTCAACAGATGTAAGTAATTGGAGCAGCTTAATCCCAAGAGTTTTTGTCCGCAAGATAGTCTTTAACAGAATAAAAGGCTTTCTGGCAAAGTTTCTCCTTCACAAATGATTTAAATTTATTGAGGCTTAGTTCTTGCACATGACTGGGAAGTTTATTGTAAAAGCGTACACATTGACATCTAAATGAGCCCCCAATTTTCTTAAGCCTAGTTCAAGGAACAATAAATGTGTGCTAGTATTTATATCATGGATATCACTGTACTTTTTAAACAAATTTTTATTTTTATGAGCGTACAAAATATTTTCATAAATATATTGACAGGGCACAGCCATTATATTAATATCTTTAAACTTATCTCTGAGGTAGCATCTAGGACTTAATTTATAAATTGAACGAATAGCCCTTTTTTGTAAAACAAAAACTGTCTGAATATCGGTGGCATTTCCCCACAAAAGAATACCTTACGACATTACACTATGAAAATAGCTAAAGTAAACTAAACGAGCTGTCTCTAGATCAGTTAAATTTCGGATTTTCCTAACTGCATATGCGGCAGAACTCAGTTTTTTGGATATTTTATCTATATGTGGACCCCACTGGAGCTTAGCATCTAGAGTAATGCCCAAGAACACTGTTGCATCCTCAGGGTTCAACTCTTTACCCTTTATCAAAACAGTAGTTGGCACTTGCCTAACGTGAGGCATCGTAAACTTTATACATTTCGTTTTTTTTTTTCATTCAAAAGAAGATTATTAACATTAAACCAATGTACTATTTCTGAAAGGGCGTTATTAATGTCGTCAGAATCAGGTTGCTGACGTTTAATTTTAAACAAAAGTGAAGTGTCGTCTGCAAACAACACAATTTTATTGTTATCCTTTATGAGGTAAGGCAGGTCATTTATATATATAAGAAACAAAAATGGTCCAAGAATTGAGCTCTGGGGCACACCCATAGTCACCACCGATCCTGGGGATATTTTCCCATTTACATCGACTCTCTGAATCCTGTCACTTAAATATGAAGTAAGAAGATTCAAAGAGGAGTCCCGAATACCGTAGTGGTGTAGTTTTCTGACCAAATTTTCATGATGAACACAGTCAAATGCCTTGGACAAGTCGCAAAAGATGCCCAGGGCATCACATTTGTCTTCCCATGCATTGTAGATGTGTCCTAGAAGTTCAACACCTGCATCAGTTGTTGAACGACCCTTTGTGAAACCGAACTGTTTGGCATGAAATAATTTGTGTTTACTAAAAAACCTTTGCAACTGCTCTAAAATTAGTTTTTCAAATATTTTACCTACCTGCTTTAAACAATGGTATAATTTTGCTATACTTCATTAGGTCAGGAAACTCACCACAATCAATACAATTATTAAAAATAAATACTAAACTAGGAGCTAAAATATTAATAATGGACTTGACGATGTCCACAGAATTACCCCATAATTTTGTCCTTTTTACATTCAATGTGTTAAAAGTTTTAATTATATCCTTACAAGAAACATGTTGAAAATTAAATACTGAATCACAAACTTTAACATTTTCTTTTAGCAGAGACTCTGCAGCAGTGGGTGAGGAATCCAGAGATTTCGTTGTTGATACCGGGATCTCTGCAAAAAAGTTTTCAAAAGCCGCGGCAATCTGGGCGTCAGATTTAATTATTTCATCATTAATTACAAGGTTGTAGTCACTACACCGTTTTTTAGACCTGCCTGTTTCACTGTTAATAATATCCCAAGTTGTTCTAATAATATTTATACTATTTTTGATCTTAGAACTCAAATGGCGCGTCTTTGCCATAAAACAAACCTTTTTCAATCATTTTGAATATTTCTTAACATACAAATTAAATTCAACAGTGTTTATATGTGCTCTTTCATTGTACAATTCATAAAGAGTTCTACTTTTTTGAATACCAATGGTAGCCCAATCACCGAAAGATACAGTACTGTTAATTGAAATGGTTTTAGGTAAAAAGTGGAATTAAATTGCTTACAGTACATATTAAAAAGTCCTTATATAAATGATTAGGATCATGTAGGGTCGTCAAAACTGGTAAACTATGTCTGAGTTTATTTTTGAAAGTTTTTAAACGACTTTCAGTTTTTGGGTTAACAGTGATATCCTTTTTAGCCGCTTTATTATTTTTACATTCGAAAATAATTAATTGCCCGCTATGATCTGATTCTAGTAAATTAATGATCTCTTTGTGTTTAACTGATACATCCTAAGATAGATACTTATACTTTTTAAATAGACCGAGCAGTGGGTTCAAGACACCGATCTCACATTAACTTCCAACTCTCAAAGATCTAACCCGATACCCCCAAAGTAGGAGAGAGTAGGTGTATTATAGCTGCATTTATAAATATGAGCCATGCAGCGCACAAGCTAATTACTCAACCGCCAACATTGTCATCAAACAAAAATATTCTGAAAATAAATATTATCGATCGCTTATCACATTCTAACCCGAATGTTGAAAACTCTGCAATGTGGTTTGGTTTTAGATATTTTCTCTCTACTAAACTGAATGAGTACGTATTGCACCTCCCACACTACCTCTTCACCAGTAATGCCATGATTGATTGGTATAGAATGCCTACAGCATTAAGTCCGCCTTTGTAGCTACAGTGTGGATACGACATATGAGCAATAAAAGAAAACACTGGCAATAGTAATCGTAATGAACATCTTTTTGTACGGGACCAACACTGGAACCAGAAAAAAAAACATCTGTTCAGTACATTTGGTCGACTTATGCACACACAAATGTATAGGGCAGTCTCAGCCTTTTTAGCGATTTCAGTGTTGGCTTCATATAAAGAGTTGTTCATTATGATGAGTATTGCCAGTGTTTTCATTTATTGCATATATGTCATATACATACTGTATATGCATGAAGAGTAAATATGTAGATATTACCTTCGTTTTGTTGGCTGCATGCATTCGTGTGTTGCTGCCATTTAATTATATTTTCTAGTCACTCATTGCAATGTATCGTTGTCTGTAAGTACGTGATTTAACTGCATCCAATTTATTAAGTTAACTCGTTTCGAAGACACCCATTAGGATTTTTATTTGTATATAAATAAATGTAGTCAACAGAAGGGCATAAAAACATACTATTGTACGGTCTCTATTAGTGGTGACCGTAGTTGCAAGCTTAACAGTGAAAAATGGAAATAATTTAGATCTTTAGTGTTCTTTTTTGTTCGAGGGTAAAATCATTGGAGGATATATATAAGATTAACTGCAAAAGAGTGTAACTTTTCAAAACCGATTTTTTCTATTATTAGCTAGTTGATTTGGCGAAACTCGTACCGCATTTCTTTCTAATTTCTCACCTTTTATACTTTCCTTGAACATGCGCTAATATTTTAAATTATGTGTAAAAAAAATTTGCTAAATCGGTCAAACCTATTTTTGAGTTTTAGCTAGATTACCACAACAATTGATTTTTGGTTTTATAAGATTTTCCTGTCTTTCTTTCTCGTCGATCAATTTATAAGGACACGGTTGGCACAGTGAGTGGTTGAGCGATTGGTTGTTGGGCTACATGTCACCGGTTCAATTCCCGAACGAAACGGATCAGGATGATTGTACATGTCAAATTTAATGTATATTAACGCACTCATGATTTAGGAGAAATTCTTAGAGATCAATTATGAAGGAATATCGTAACATGACAAATTGTATTGAATAAACCATTTACTTTAAATATATGTATTATCTACCGTGTTTATGTTTTATGCACTTGCAATGTTATCCCTTCACCACCTATTTTTTTTCGTTTGATTGACTGGTAGAGAATGCCTAAGGCATTAAACCAGCCTTTGTACCTTTAGTGTTGCATCAAGTTTTAATAAATAAATCAATCTAAATACGAAAGCAGTTGCTTTGTTGTTTGTACTTCACTAGGCTTTCCTGTCATTATGCCAAATAAATGCTGTCGTGTTACTAGACTCGTAGAGGCATAGACACACTACGCGCGTAATACTTTCTTTTTTAACACACCTGTACCCGGTGTCTTTGTTTTTTAACAACTTGACAAAAGCTGTTAATTATACAACGTGTAATTTAAAGGGTATATAAGGGCTCTCTTCCTGGTTTCATTCTTATCCGAAATGATAGAATTCTGGAGGTGGAGAGGGGTGGTGTAGCTATCTATTTTCGCAGTGATTTTTCTTATAAAATAGTTGCCAGTTCTCCTTCACAATATAGCGCTTCCGCTGAATACCTCTTTTTGGTAATTTACGTCAAAGGTGTCCCTACTTGGTGTTGTCTATTGCCCGCCTGCCGTTGACTTTTTTTCCCACCTTGAATTGGCGCTTGAATCCATAGGTTTTGAGTATGCACATTGCGTCATCATGGGAGATTTTACCACGGACCTTTCTCGCTCAACCCCTTCCTCCCGAAAACTCCTTCACATTATTGATTCCGTTAGTCTTCATGTTCTTCCACTGCAGCCCACTCATTTTAATGTGTCAGGTGTTGATACGTGGCTCGACTTGATTCTAACATCCACTCCCGCTTTGGTTGCATCTCATGGCCAATGTCCTGCACCTGGCTTTTCCCATCATGATCTCATTTTCCTCTCTTATATCTTAAAGCCACCAAAACCTCTCCCTAAAGTTCTGCACATGCGTTGTTATGCGCGCATGTATGTTGAGAAGCTGCGTAAAGATGCGTCAGAAATTGATTGGGGCCATCTTGCAGCGGCAAAGACCATTGATGACAAACTTGGTATCTTCAATCAGGCCGTCCTTGCCCTCTACGATGAACATGCTCCTGTTAGGACGGTTAAACTAAGGCGACTACCAGCTCCTTGGATGTCACCAGGGGTTCGTTTAGCGATGAGGTGCAGGGATCGAGCCTTTCGGAAGTATAAAAAGGATCGCAGTGAAGATAAAAAGAATGCCTACAAAGCTGCAAGGAATCGGTGTAATCAGGTGATACGCAACGCTAAACGCCGCCATATTCTTGAAAACATTTCAACTTCATCACCTGCCGATATCTGGAAATTCCTTGGAACTCTCGGTATTGGTAGGTCAAGTCATGTAGATTTTCCTAAAGCGATCGTTTTGGATGATATCAACCGTCATTTTACTACAACTTGTCATTTGGACCCCCTTATTTTGTCTCAGACGGTTGAATTCATCACTTGTTTACCTGGTCTAATCATTGAACCATTTCAGTTTTCACCAGCGACCTTGGATGAAATTAGAAAGTTTATACTATCCATCAAATCCAAGGCTGTGGGTCACGATGAAATCAATCGGGGTATGATTACCTTGATCCTAGACTGTCTTCTCCCACCAATTTCCCACATCATCAATTATTCCCTGGATTCCGGACAATTCCCATCCTTGTGGCGTATGGCCTATGTCCGTCCACTTCCTAAAATATCAAATCCTTCACTACCTACCCATTTTAGACCTATATCCATTCTCCCTTTCCTGTCAAAAGTGCTCGTAGCCTGTCTTCACAAACAGTTTTCTGGATTTGTTTAACGGAATAATCTTGTAAGCTCATTCCAGTCTGGATTCAGACCCGGGCACAGTACATCCTCTGCTCTTCTTAAAGTGACTGGCGACATTAGAGAAGCTATGGAGGATACTAAAGTTACTGTATTAGTATTAATTGATTTCTCCAATGCCTTTAACGCCGTCAGTCACGATATACTCCTAGCTATCCTCTCCCATCTTATGGTTTCTCCCGAGGCGCTCGAATGGTTCACTTCTTATCTTCGGGGACGTCAGCAGTCGGTCCGCGTTGATGAGAGATCTTCAAATTGGCGTGGACTGGATGCTGGTGTTCCACTAGGCGGTATTCTTTCTCCATTATTATTCTCTGTATTCATTAACTTTATAACTCACTGTCTTCGGTGTTCGTATCATCTTTACGCCGATGATCTACAATTATAAACTGCTGTGCGGGTTGAAGGTTTGTCGGATGCTATAAGGGATTTAAACCGAGATTTGGATGCTATTAATAGCTGGTCTGACAAATTTGGGGTGTCAGTAAACCCCTCAAAATGTCAGGCTATCATTATTGGTAGCTCACGCATGATGGGTAGAGTGGTGGCTAACTCTCTTCCACCTATTATTTTTAATGGTGCCGTCATTCCCATCAGCCCCAGCGTAAAAGATCTCGGCTTGCATCTTGACGCGACACTTGGTTGGCAAAATCAAGTTTCTAGTGTCAGCCAAAGGGCCAATGGCACTTTGCGTTCCTTGTATCGTCTGAGAAACTTTTTGCCTGTTAAGACGAAGACTATGCTTGTGCAGACTTTAATTTTCCCTTTAATCGACTATGGTGACGTGTGATACTTTGACCTGAATGCGGTCTTGCTCGATAAGCTTGATCGTCTCCTCAATAACTGCATTCGGTTCATATTTAATTTAACCCTAGCTCACTAAACATATTTTAGAGTTACACAGTAACTAAACAGTAGTCATTTGGACTAACAAAATGAAACGTCAATATTTTTATTAAATGACATTTATTAATAAAAAAAAAATAGGTATCATGAGAGGACATTTATTAAGACTTCTTAAAAACTATTAGATACTTTAAAAATGTTAATCCTGGCAGTCTGACCAGACAGGAATGTTATGTTCGCCACAAATGGCCTTATTGCAGGAGTGGCATGACACTTTAGTCATCCTTTGCTTCTGATATGGGCAAAATGCGCAAATTATTCGTTTTTTTGGCTGTGTTTGAGAAGTACTAGCCACGACATCTTCAATTTGCAGGATATCTTTGAAACTGGCCTTGATATTCTTTCTCAAAGTTACAGTGTTATACCGTTCCCGCAACCATGGCTCAATAAGATCGTCGGCCAATTTTTGTATGAATGCTCTGCGTTTCAGCGGTTTTTGTCGTTGCCGTACCAAGTTAGATACATAAACGACATACGCATTGATCATACATAAGTTCAGCATATTATAAAATATGAACTGAGGCCATCTATTTGTTTTGCGATTGCAGCTCATACCAGAAAAAATCTGGTCGACAGTATCAACGGCTCCTTTGGTACTGTTATAGAAATGTATTATTTCGGGTTTCTTCGTGCTGGAGTTTATGTCCGCTGATCGTGCATTGTAATCAATAAAAAAAAAAACACTTTATTTATACAAGAAGTTAATATATAAACTAAATTTTTCATAGCTTACCTTGACTCACTTTACACGCGTAATCACTAAACATTAGTCCGTGAGACTAACAATGTGTCAAAACTCCGGAAGTAAAATACGTATGTATGTAATATATGCACACGGGGCACTAAAACACTGAATTAGGAGGGTACTGAGCGTGGAGGGGCAGGGGAGTGTCGGGAAGTTACTTAAACAGCGAATGCGTCGGGGCCGTGTCGCCTGTGAGACTAATATTTAGTGATCTAGGGTTAAGGAAATATGACCATGTCTTAAGTTTCAGGTCTGAGCTTAAATGGATGACCATTCGCCAGAGGAGAAGTTTGCGCGCTTTGACAACTCTTTTCTCTTTACTCAACTCTCCCAGCCCTCCTCCTTTCAATTTCTATGTTCTTCACACAATAAGAATCTACGTTCATCCAATAATCTTCTCTTACTCTGCCCTTCTTATACATCTGACTTTGTTCATTCTTCTTTTCATATCCAGGTGATTCTCCTCTGGAATGCACTTCCTCTCGAGATCAGAACGGCTGACAGTCGCTATGCATTTAAAAAGAAATTGCGGATCTATTTTCTACACCAATAAGCAGAATTTCCACATTCGGTTTTCATTTGCTTCTTCATTATATATATATATATATTTGTATATGTATATATATATAAGTATTTATTTATATATATTATTTATGTAGATTTCTATTTTTTAATGATACTAGGGTTTTTGTGTTATTACTATTACTTATTATATATATTTTTTTTTCTAATTTTCATCACACGTTCATATTGCACCTCCCACACTATCTCTTCACCACTCATGGTTGACTGGTAGAGAATGCCTACGGCATTAAGTCCGCCTTTGTACCTATGTGCATAAAGTGTAAATAAATAAAATAAATAAATAAATACCAAGTGCCCGGCTTCTTTGGATGATAACAAGCGATATGGCCAGGGTTTTCTAATCCTATGTCTACATGTGTGCAGCTGGATTATTGTTTTATTGGCAAGTGACGTGGAAAGTGATGACCCTCATAGTGCTGTGACACGTTTGTTATTATTGGTATTCAAGAAACATACGAAACCAACAATTTGGGGTCAATTCTGTGAGTCACTTATTTTGAGCTGAAACTTTGCATAGAGACTCCATACCAGATGTTGTCTTCAGTCCTTTTGGATATATATGGGGTTTCCGTTACACGTTGTATATGTTAAATTATGCTTTCTATCATCTGTTTATTACGAGTATCCTATGAAGTTTTCACGGCTGTACAGATAAACATTGTCAATTGTCCTTTAGCCGATTGATATTTAAAAGTCAGGATACATGGCTCTAAACTAGTTTGAACTGGTCAAAAAGGATTCAAATGTTAATATATTATAATAAAATATATATTACAAAGTAAATATTATTTAAACTAATATTTACTTAAAAATATCTAGTATTAATTCAACAAAAACTGAAGTTCATTCTTCCATGCAGGATGCAGCATCGCTCTCCGACTTCCACTAGATCTTTTACTTCAGTAAGGATTCCCGCAAAGCAACGCTTAATTCCATTCTTTTTTAGGGTTCCGTAGCTAAATGGCAAAAAACGGAATCCTTATAGTTTCTTCATGTCTGTCTGTCTGTCCGTCCGTATGTCACAGCCATTTTACAAGTGAAACTTGGTAGGTAGATGTATTCTGTGAACCGCTTTCCGATTTTAGGAAAATAATTAAAATAATATTTAAAATAAAGGGGGGCTCCCCATACATGTGACAAAACTGAAAAATTTTTTTTTCATGAAACCTATGTGATATTTATAGACAGGGCTTTAAAAATAACATTGAGGTTTCTAAAACCACTTTTTCATAAAGTTAATTGTTTAAAAGATATACGCTTCCAAATTGGTAAAATATGTCCCCCCCTAACTATAATTGCACAAACAAATTAATATTTATGTTGATACAGTTTTTATTATTAGCTCAATTTGTGATTTTTAATATAATAATATATAACTCGCATCAGTAAAAGCATTTTCTCTCTCAATTTCTTCAGTTTCAGTTTGTAACGAGTATCGTCGCATCAGAAAGACGTTTACTCCACAATTGAAACAGCGGATCATGGTTAGTAGAATAGAGGTTCAGATAAATCCGAGTCAGAAAAGTCAGGTCAACAAATAAGCAGGTTCAGATGTTCAGTTAGGCAAGCCGGGTCAGCAAGTAATACAGGTTCAACAGCTAAGTTAGTCGTTAGTAATACAGAAATCGGAGTCCGGTAACACAGCAATAAACAACACAAATCATAAAAAACTCATAAAGACACTTCGTCGCTTGTCATAAAACGTGGGAGAAGTAAAACTTTTGACAATTATCAGTGACAACTACAAGATCAAGTGTTGCCAGCACTATATAACTATATTAAACTGTATAGATAATTGTATTGATAAATTATTACATTATTAAGTAATATAAAATATAACGAAATATTATTTATTATTATAAGGTTTACGAGTTAAGACTTTTGTAAGTAATAAATTAACTTACATAAGTTCATAATGATACTAATGTAAATGATTTGCAAGTGCAATTTCCTATCTATATTACTTTATTTTGTTATTGGCAACATTTCTAATTGAAATTGTAAATAGAAGACGAGGTGATAAATTGAAAAACTATTTGAAATGTCTTTTAAAAGACCCTCTAGGTTATAGCTATCAGGAAACATCCTGTATTATTTATCAAAGCACCTTACTCTAAGGTACTCTTTTTAAAATTAATCCTAAAGCTCCTCCCAGTATATCCCCAGCTTTACATCCACTTTTCTCTTAATGGAAGATGCACGTCGTATCACTGTGATAGCGCTGCCGAAAAAAGGGGTTTTTATTATACCCATATAGACATGGTACACCTTCATGTATGATGCAGGGAAATAGCGACAAAGAGCCATCAGAAAAGGAAGGAAGATATTAAAGTGAGATTTTTGTAAATAGATGTCAGACTTTAACTGTTCTTTCGCATTGCAATATAATCCAACCAAAACAGACATTGAACTTAACGGATAATTCGCATAGAACTATAAATAATAAAATAAAAATAATATAAATACGAAAGAGTGTTTTTTGTTTATCCTCCTTCTTTCTAAAACATATCTGTCATATCTGATATTGTAGATAGTTGTTAAAAAGTTGTTTATTTTTCCATATTAGTGTAATTAGATAATTCTATTATTCCTAAATTCTTTTACGCCTATTCTTTTAAGCCCAAACACGACTACGATAACGTTGTTTTAAAAATATAAAGCCGAACACTATAAATCTGCTCACACTGCATGCAGGCCTGATGTTGTGTCATGGAATGGTGAACACAAACGATTGCAACGATCATGGATTTTATGCTCTTAGTTCTTGAAGAGTGTTGCTTTCAAAGACCTAACCTAAACTTACCCTACCCAATAACAATGTCAACAGTGAAAACCCAACTAAATCGGATTAATACTTTTTGAGGGAACTCTTTTAGAAACTTTGGTGGTTCAGGTGTTCTTACTTCTATCATCAGCTCAACACCAAGATATGATGACTATCCGACACATATTTTTGAATTGCTTTAGATAGTACAAAAATATGTAAAACGTTTTAAGTGCCCTTAAAGTCGAAGCTTTCCCTTAATTTTCCACCATCCATCATCATCTTAGAAACATGAGATGATTACCGGGCACAACTATTTAAATTGTGTTACAAAATATAAGAATAACATGTATCTATAAAATTTGAGGTATACCTCAATTTGAACTAAAAATTAATTTTAAAAATCGTTCCACAATAAGTTTACTCGACTCTTTTTCTTAGTTGGTAAAAGACACACAATCCCTAAAATGGAGTTGTTAATAGACAATTAACGCCATACATGTGCAGAAGGAATCACCGCCAAGCAGTCATATCTTCAACGCAGTCCTGAATGTTATTTATGTTTTTTTTTTAAAGTCACGTTTGATGTGGGTTTCAGACTTTCCCTTGCTAAGTTCTGTAACAGACTTTGTATAAAAGCAACTTGTTATAAAAGCATGTACTGTTTACGATGCTTGTATTGGCTAATCTATACTTGGGTGTAACATTTTCATGTTCATTGCTCGAATTTATTGTATAAAGATCGCTTTCAATCTTTAAAAGTTCTTAGTTTTGCGTATATATAATATGTTTTGTAATATATAAAGTGAAGGCAGAGTCAACATATCGAAATCTTTAAATACATTTCTAAGGGTAATTTACTTTACTTTCAACCATACGTATAACCCACAGAAATCAAAAATACAGGAGAAGTGGTAAGGGGGCGTATCGGTGTCCGCGCGACATGGCCACAGGGCTCATGTCACAGGCAAGTGGCCGTCTCCGCGAACTAGTGCGCTTTCGACGGCGATCGTGATAACATATATGAATGCCGAGTTGTTCTGTGGTATCTTGTAAAAACCGAAGCCAAAATCAAATCTATGTGAATTATGGAATCACTTACCATATGTTAGTACAAGTATTTTACAATATTTGTCTTTAAAATCATGAAAAACAATAAATCGTAAAATATTTCTTGGTTTTACTATGTTATTTTTGTTTTCCAATATCAGAGCGACTGTACTCCTTTTGCTATAAATACATTGCCCCCTTAACCACTACCTGAGTTCGTTACTAAGTAACTGGACAAGCAATGTAAACATAACATACGAAACTGTATTACGCGGATTCATCGCGTAGTGAGGCCGCCACTTCTTGCGACGAATTAGTGATGTGCTTGTGCAGATCCACTAACGTAGGCTATCGACAGCAATGTCGATTGACGAATGAAATATTGCTATTATAGTTTAGGGGTTTTTCAACCGACGACATAAAAAAGAGGAGGTTATCAATTCGACGCGTATATTATTATTATTATTTTATGTATGATCACCGATTACTCGGAGACGGCTGAACCGATTTGAAAAATGCTTTTTTTGTTTGAAAGGGTATACTTTGAAATTGGTCCAATTGTCACCAAGTCAGGATCTGATGATGGGATCCTGGAGAAATCGAGGGAACTCTTCAAATATTATAGGCACACCTATAGTGATTTGAGATTTTTTATAGTAACTTGTGTAGTTGCATTCGAAAAGCACCATTTTGAAGTAGACCTGATGATGAAGACCACCGATGGCCACTGGAACTACTCAATATATATGTAGGAATAATAAGTAGTTCATGTGTTCCGCTTCGATTACTTGAATGTGGTTATTAAGCACAATATGCTCGTCACAATGCATATGGTGAAGTGAAGCTGATGGTGAACTACCAGGAGAACTTCTCAACAAATAACAGCCCAACATTGGGAAAAGATATATTTTGTAAATGAATATAAGTAGTTGACATTTAGGCTCTTGTAACTAGGTAAATTAAAAATCGACCAACTAAAAAGAGTGAAATAAAACCTTTTTACCAAAAAATTAAACCGACTCCCAAAAAACACTGCAAAGTGAAAAAATAACTTTAATTTCGGTAGTCGGTGTCTTTAGTTTTATATTTTCGTTTTTGGCACCGACTTCCGAAATTAAAGTTATTTTTCACTTTGCAGTGTTTTTTGGGAGTCGGTTTAATTTTTTGGTAAAAAGGTTTTATTTCACTCTTTTTAGTTGGTCGATTTTTAATTTACCTAGTTACAAGAGCCTAAATGTCAACTACTTATATTCATTTACAAAATATTGCTTTTCCCAATGTTGGGCTGTTATTTGTTGAGAAGTTCTCCTGGTAGTTCACTTGTCTGTTTAATGTTTTGGTAAAAAGTTTTTTATAACATACGGAAACCTCTAAGAAAATATGTTTAACTTTTATTTTACATGAGATGACAGAAATAAAAATACGTTGAAAAGTCAAGTGTACAAAAAAGTAAAAACAAATAAACAATTTATTTTACGCCCGCAGCATGCGTAAGGAGTTCCGACGTCGCCGTCGCTACAATAGTTTATTTTTCAATCTGTCAACCGTTTTAGCCCGGTTGGAAGATCGATATAAATAATGTTTTTTTTACTTATTTTGATTTTTTTACAGAGTAGTAGAGAAATGCGTAACCAATATTCGTAAAGTAAGTTACTTTAATTTTAGATTAATAATCGGTGGTGTTTTTCGGTTTAGAATTATCGTATGTTATGCCTTATCCTCATGCTGTTTCTTTATTTTTAATGGTTTTTGTATTTTGCTTCCATTGAAGCTTCGAATGCGTTATAATAATCGGCATGGTTCAGATAATATATTTGTGAATTGAGCTTAAAATAAGTCAATATATTCATGCTATTTATTTGTTATGCATGGATGTGTGTTTTTTTTCATATATTTAACAATTTCTCTACTAGCTAGGATTTTTCTTATAACAAAAACCTATTATAACCTACTAAACTATTACCTGCGGTTACCCCGCAGGTAATAGTTGCGTAACACACTTACAGTGGGAATCGGTTTCATTATGCTAAATCAACAACACTCACTGCGGTATTTACGTTGTTGAGCAGACCAATATTTCGAACATATGAAGCAATGGATTAGCAATATACGTCAAAATCATTCAGATCTTGATTTATAGTTATTTATAGTGTATAATATTTATACTTTTCAGCTTCCCAAAAGATGGTAACATAAAAAAGGAATGGATTGATGCCACAGGCATGCCACCTAACTGGTACCCTACAAAAAATAGTACCATATGCACGGTTCACTTCAACGCAGAAATGTTCTAGTCTCTAAAGAAAAGTCGCAGGCTTTTTGAATGGACAATTCCAAAATTAAGAGTACAACTGATTTTTGCAGAAGTGTGTTAAATTTTATTTTATTACTGCAAGCTATTCTCATGATTTAGGGTATTCATAAAATCAGTCATTCAACTTTTCAGGATTCTATACAACCTATACGGCTGGTATGTTCCGATCAAGAGTGTAATGTAAGTTAACATCGACTTCTATTTGACCTATCACTATGATAATTAAATATTAAGATTTAAGTCAAAAGCGCCAGGGTAGCCCTTAATACTTAGTAGGTAGTACTTAATAATAATTATGTAATGTTATGTTCTTAATAATATGTTTATTGTTATTGTAATATTTTCTGGACATGCCATTTTTTATTTGGTTCATTTTCAGGTCCCCAAAAAAAATTGTACAATAATAAATGGAAGAATCGATAACTTTCCGATTTAGTCAATCACTAGCGTATATGTAAAATAAATTGCTTTTGCACAGCACAACGATAGCGACCGATGTTTTTGTGTGGGTAAGTTCTACGGTGCATGGTAAATACACGCTGTGTTTGACGGAATAAGGTTTATTATTGATTGTATAGTATGTTCTGATTTAAGAAATGCGGGTGTGTGTGCGAGTGCGTATCTATTGATTTTATTAAACTGCATGTGTAGTTGTTGCCCCGCCCAGCGCCTAACTGGAGACACACGGTTCCGATATAATTTCGTCTGTTGACCACATCTACTTATTTATTTTATCTATGGTATAACCCAATATTTGAAATACTTATGTAAGCTAGTATTATATTACTCCAATGATAGAGCTCGAAGGTAGCAAAACGAAACGAGGATTGCCTATTAGAAAACCACTGAAGTCTGGGCTCATGAGATTCATCTTAACAAATTCACATCTCCTAGAGAACTGGAAGGTGACTGATGGAACCTATTATGAAGCAAATTATCACGAAGAACGTTCCAGAATCACAACATAACAAAAAAAAAACAGTGAAGGGGCATTTTAATTTAATTAAATTATTACACTTAATAATTATTGTATGGTTATATTAATCTACACATTGTCTAATTTGATACCACGTCTCAAAATTTTAACGTAACTATTTTTTTCGTTATTAATCTTTTTGGTCTGGAGCACTGAACCGCATTTGATGCCTAAACGTTATTTTTAAGTATACGTTACTTATTTGTTTTTTTAAGGTTTATTGTTATTTTTAAGTTAGATTGATTAGTTTTTTTATATAGCCTCTATAAGTACTTACACGTGTTTGGGGTAAAAAGGACCAACTGGGCCTTTTTACTCCACATCATTTACATATTGGTTATGAAAAGTTTACTTATTTATTTTAGTATGCGGAGCTATAAAAGAAAAAGACTACTGCTGCACGCTGTTTCCACAAATTGCAACCACTTGACGTGGCAGTTTACGTAATTTTTAAAAGATATCTGTCTTCAGTTCAAGTTGCATGGATGCGGAAGACAATGCTAGCAAGACAATGACGATATATGATATCCCTATCGTTCGTACTGCTTTACATCAAGTAACATAGTGTGTAGATTTGAACAAACTGACATATTTCCCTTCAAACTAAATAAAGTTAATGACGCTGAACGTGCAGCAAATTATGTCGCGGATCGTCCCGTGAAAAATGACAAATGAATCACAGCGATTGACATCGTCAGCTTTTATCCACCTCTGTTATCAAATACACGGTATTTTAAACCGCCTGTTTGAAATAATTTTTCATGGGTATTGTATTTACTTTGCTTGTAATAATAATTGTGATTCAGTCAGTGATGAGACTGATTAAAATAAAACTGAAACATCAGCAATATTACTTATATTTAGAGTTGAAGAAGAATTTTACTTTGGTATTAAATTAACTTTTTACCCCTACTATGGGGTAAAAAGGGATAGACGACAAGGTTTAGAAAAACAGTAAAAATACACAATTCTATATGACGAATCAACCGAGAATTGAGCCAATCATGGTTCGGTAACTGTTTGTTTGTTATGTGTTTTGTGTTTTGATGTAGTGGGTATAGTTTTAACAGCATTATAACTTATAGTCAAACTGAACCTTTGTGCCCCGCCCTGAACTGTATTCACATAAAATGAAGGTCGTAATTCGATGTTTTTGTTAGATATGTGTCAAGACATGACTTAACATAATAAACTTATAACGATTCCGCTGCTGGGACACATGCCTTCTCTCCATGAGAGGGAGGGAGGGGGGGGGGGGTTCGAAAGTTACGTAGGCCCAGGTAGATTAAAAAGCGGACTGTATTTCATGGTTATAATATTAGGTCTTGTACAATGGTCAAAATTTAAATAATAAAAATCGTGCGATCGTGGTCGCATTGTTGAAAGGAGTGTGGAGGGTGCGCGAGCCGTCGCGTCGTCGAACCACTGTGCTGCCACGCCGCCGCCCGCTCCCCTCTGCTTGATGATACATGTGTGTATTGGAGGTGTAAATGTGTGCGTTAACACAGCAGTATAATAACTAGTAGACAAAATATGAAGATTTATAATAAAAGTAACAAATATGCATGTAAAGCGAGGGGAGATTGTGGAACCCGTGAGATCTCAACCTTTGAATTCTATAAGCCTGAGATTCCTCTCTCCAACCGAAACCTATAAGTATTTGGGTAAGTCGGAAGCGTTAGGTATCAATGTAACTGACATGAAGCATTCATTGAGGGAGCGCTTCTTTGGTCGCCGGAAGAAGGTATTCAAAAGCCTTCTATCGGGCGGGAATAAGGTGCGTGCGTGCCTTCAACGGCTGGGTCATGCCAATATTGATATATTCTTTCGGCGTACTCAAATGGGCAGAAACAGAACTTGACGCCCTGGATAGAAGAGTCCGTACATTGCTGACTGCATATCGAATTTATCACCAACTCTTATCGGTGATGGGACTGTATATCCCACAGAAGTGTGGAGGTCGAGGCTTTTTAGGGTTCCGTAGCCGAATGGCAAAAACGGAACCCTTATAGTTTCGACATGTCTGTCCGTCTGTGTGTCTGTCCGTCCGTCAGTATGTCACAGCCATTTTATTCCGAAACTATTAGGACTATACATGTCAAACTTGGTAGATAGATGTATTCTGTGAACCATTTTTCAATTTTAAGAGAAAATTAAAAAAAAAAACATTTAAAATAAAGGGGGCTCCCCATACATGGAACTGAAACTGAAAATATTTCTTTCCATGAAACCTATACGTGTGTGGTATCTATAGACAGGTCTTTAAAAATGACATTATGGTTTCTATAATGACTTTTTCATAAAGTTAATCGTTTAAAAGATATACGCATCCAAAGTGATAAAATGTGTGTCCCCCCCCCTCTAACTTCTATAATAATGAAGTGAAAAATCTAAAAAAACCATATGTTGTAGATCTTAATGTAAACTTTCAACCAAAATTAGTTTGAACGAAATCGAGTCGGCAGTTTTTGAGATACAGTATATTTTCTAAAACTGAAATATAACTTTGTAATTCATACAAATACTATGAAAAACAAAGTTATTTGGCGTAGTTGTAAAAATTGTAAATATGCTAGTTTTAAGAAATTTTTAAGGTTTTTTTTTTTCAATTTAATATATTAATTATATTATATTTATTATAGTTACCACGGAACCCTTCATGGGCGAGTCCGACTCGCACTTGGCCAATTTTTGAATACTAAATCTCTCCACAACCGCGAGGTAAGGGAATATTTCCTTTCTTCCGGAGTGGTTATGCATAGAGATGTAGTAGCGGTGGACAAGGGACTCACTCTGCACTCCTCGGCTGATGAGAACTGGCGCAAACCTGCAATTCTAAACACTAACGATCGCAAGGGTATATGGCAGAGTAAGGAGCTTTTTTTGTATATGTCTTATAATTAATTGTATATTCAACACAATGTGAAATGTTAATGAATAAATAAAATGAAATGAAATGCTTGACGGATGTTTTTTCCGGGCCCTGCATGGACCCGATTTAGACCAACTAGCATCCGTAGCTTGGTTGTGCTTCGGTGACCTCTTTGGAGAAATCGCAGGTTTTATCTGTGCAATAATTGACGAAGTTATCATGACGAACCACTAGGTACTTTTCCTATTTCAATGTGACGAACACCTACCGAAAATTATTGTGAAGGATAAGGATGGCAGGGTTGACTTGATTGTGTCGGGCATGTCACCGTCCGGGTGAATCTATACGCTGCAAGGTTATGTCTATACATAACCTTGCAGCCAAGATTATTCATCAGCAACTTGCTCTGAAGTATTCTCTTGTCGAATCGAAAGTGCCGTATTATCGGTATGTGCCCAACCCCGTTCTTGAAAATGGCCATATCACATTATACTAGGATCGGTCCGTCATCACTCACAGAACTATTGTAGCCTACAAGCCTGACATAGTGGTAGTGGACCGAATCGAGAGGCGTACCATGATTGTCGACATAACCATCCCGCATGACGAGAACCTCGTGGAAGCCGAGAAAAATAAGCAAATCAAGTATTTGACTTGAAGACTTGGCGCACGAGATTGTCGACATGTGGGATGTGAACTCGGCAATCATTGTACCGATAGTCGTCTCAGCTAATGGTTTAATAGCCAAGAACTCCGATCAACACCTTAGAAGGCTCTCGGTACGTGGCTGGACCAAGAGCTTGCTTCAGAAAGCGGTATTCCTGGACACGGCGCGTATCGTTACGAGGTTCCTCTCTCTGGAGCCCTGACCACCGGTAGCTTGGACCCTGTTCCCGATACCAGTAGGTTACTATTTTTTATATTTTTAAATGTTTTTTTTTAATAGAAATATTTAAAAATGTAATTCATATGTATGTGTTAGGAATAAAGACAAAATAACAAATACACTACTCAAGACGTTATCCACAGATTAGCTTACAGTATAGCTAGCTGTTATTAGAACAAACTAAAATCACTTATTAAGTAACCCTGGTTGAGTTGATCTCTTAAAATATCTAATTAAAATTTCATTCTTAGATTTAGCTTTGTGTTTTCTAGGTTTTTACGTGTATCGCAGACAATTAACGGCAATGTGAGCGGGATGGCTATTTGGTGGCTATACATATAAACCGTTGCGGGAGCGGCACGACTTGCCGCAGACCTGACAAAAGAAGGTCGAGGGAATTGATCTTGATCCAACTAGATGTCATACTGCTCTCTTGTCAGCGAGTGTCCTGAACCAGGCGACCCTGCACCACACACTTGCACCAATCCATCCGCTTGTTAGCATCTCCCAGCCCTGATGACCAATTTCAAAGGAAGCCATGCTCAGCACAGTTCTTGTAACGATGTAGAGGTCTGTCAACGCTTATTTTGGCATTAGCTATTTCGCCAAGTAAAACACGACGTGGTGACCGGGAGGGTTCCACCCTGTCCACATGCCCTAGCCAAAGCAAGCGTATATGTTTGAGAAGCGAGGTTAAACTAGGCAGCTGAGCTAGTTCTAGAACCCTCTCATTTGTAACCTTATCCAGCTATCATATACCTTACGAGCCATCATAGATCCTACGAGTAGTCGATGTTCCTGTTACCAACTACGCTTACAAATAAATAATATCAGAAGAGCCAAACTGTTTATTAAAAAATATTTACATGTAAACTAGTGTTTTTATTAATTTAATATTAATATGATAACCCCTAAACAGTGTTGTGGGTTATATTATTAGTAAATTTCACATATTATAACTATTAGTTTTGTATATTCATATTGTTACTGTATACAATAAACAATAAACTTAATAACCAAAATTTTTATTATTAAGTGTAAAGAACGTAATTTACAAACATTATCCATACTCCAATACATAATATAATAAAACAATAAAAAAGTGTGTCAGTACATTGAATTGTACAAAAAAAGAAGTGAGTAGGGTTTCGAAACAGTATTAGAGCAAGAATTTAAAATAAAATGTCTGTGAGTTTGTACACACTAATCTCTGGAACTACGAGACGGATTTGAATGAAACTTTTTTAGTTACAGCTATTAATTCTGGGCAACATATAGGCAATAATTGATTTCGGAAACTGAAATACCTGATATAGAACTTTACATGCAAAGCCGCAGGCAAAAGCTAGTGATATTATAAATGCGCAAATATATTTTTATCCTGCTTTCACGTCAAAACAGAGGAATAGATCGCTATGATTTTTGGTATAAAGATAATGGAAGGGCTGTAGAGTGACATACGTAACTTTTCATTTTCGCTGAAAAACCCTTTTCACGCAAGCGTAGCCGCGAGCACAAGCTAGTTTTAAATAAGATGACTGACTTGCAATACGACAATAATATAGCTGATAGACAAAGAAAGTACTATAGGAATTAAATACATTCCTTGAACTATTCTGCCGGTGTACAATATTTCAATGGGATTAGCTCTTACTAAGAAATACAAATTCTTGATAGCCTTAGCCGTTGACGCTGGATCTGTAAAATAAGAATAATTTTAACTCAAAAAACACAAATTATTTTAAATAATTTGATAGAATATACTTTATTGTACACGAAAATTTAAACACACCTATTTAACAATATTGCTTATTCTATGGTTACAATGGCGGTCTTATCGGAAAGCGATGTCTTCCAGACAACCTTTGGAAGGACTTTAAAAACTGTAATTAAAGTGGGGAGGGTTAAATTAGTGTACTTACTACATTACTCATAAAAACAGACGAAAGAAAATTAAAATAAATATAAATATATATGCAGATATATATATAAACAATACGATTCGAAATTGGCCGTTTTCTGTGGCGAAGAACCGGCAAGAACCACGGTCACTCTTTTAAAAAAAATCACGTATCGTTAGGTATTCTTCGATAGTTTTTTTTTTTTTGTTTTGTTTTAAAACATTGCCATACACTAGGAGTTTCTCCATTATCGTGACTGCATTTGATCAATAATTCTTAATATGATTAAATAATTAGCTTCCAGTCTAAACTGGATATATGGTTTTTATTGATAAATATTCGCGTTTGACCACTATCTCACCTGGTGGTAAGTGATGATGTGGTCGAAGATTGAGCACGCTTACCTAAAAGTAAACTATTCACTCTTGACTTAAAGACTCCTAGGTTATAGCTATCGGGAAACACTGACTCCGGCAGGGAATTCCACTCCTTAGCCGTACGCACAATGAAGGTATTCCCAAAACGTTTTGTGCGTATGGGTGGGATGTGATGTGAATTAGATTGTGTAATTCCATCGCACACTCCCCGAAATGTAACCGATAGAAAACCGATAGACTTGCAACTCGTCGTCGGGATTCAAGGCTCTGGAGCTTTGACTCCACCAGTGCATCGTAGCCCATGAGTCTCTTGGCCCGCTTCTCGATAGACTCAAGCGCGTCCAGTTGGTATTTTGCAGATCCATCCCAAAGATGAGAGCAGTATTCCATACACGACCGAATCTGGGCTTGATACAAATTGAGCAGCTGTTCCGGTGTGAAGTACCGTCTCACCTTGGCTAGGATTCCCAACTTTTTTGATGCTAACTGAGCTTTAGCCTCGATAAACGGGCCAAAAGATAATGTGGAACTTAAAGTTACCCCAAGAAGCTCAATATGATCGGTAATTGGCACGGTTACCATTGCTTTTATGGAGCGACTACTTATTCAGATAAGTAGTCGCTAGTAGTATTTTGTTACATCATAACCCAGTAGTTGGGTAACAAAATACCACTTGGCAAGACTGGTCCTAGATTTTCTGACTTGTGACTACCCGTCACGACTATCAAATCTATACTAATATTATAAAGCTGAATAGTTTGTTTGTTTGTTTGCTTGAACGCGCTAATCTCAGGAACTACGGTTCTGATTTGAAAAATTCTTTCAGAGTTAGATAGCCCATTTATCGAGGAAGGCTATAGGCTGTATATCATCACGCTAAGACCAATAAGAGCGGAGCACTAATGAATAATGTTTTAAAATCGGGGGATTTATTTCCACGCGGACGAAGTCGCGGGCGGAAGCTAGTGTATGTATATTTACAAATGACTTTCGAGATCAACGGCTTAACATGTTTTCCAAGGTATGTAGGAATTTGGAATTTCGATAAATGTTAAAAGACACCCACCTAATTCTATCCACATTGCTGGTAAAAACTAGAAAAGAAAAAAAAAGCTTTACACAACCTTTCGCTCACATTTCGTCATTCTTTCCTCGATGATTGTTGATACGGTGTGAGTCACGGCACAACTCTAGGTTAATAGGTTACTTCTAGGTAAGCGTACTACATCCTCGACCATATCATCGCTTAACATCAGGTGAGATAGTGGTCAAACGCGAACCTATCATCAAAACAAAATCCTCCCAGATAGTAGTGAAGATTAAGTACTTACAAATTGATAATGTGTTGTTTAATAGCAACAAACCCGTCCTGGTTTTAGCGGCTTCATTGATAAGTTTCTGTCCCGCAAAAAGCACTAAATATGTCCCGCACACTGAATATACCAGAACAAATACTATTTGGAGGACAAGAACATTCTTGTATGTTTCCTGGAAAAATAAACGACTTTAAAATACTTAAACTGTTACTACTAACATACTGATATTAATAGTCAGTAGTCTAATGGCTAAGGTGACTTGTGATCGAGAGGTAATGCAAGTGATGCATCACGCGTATATCAGCCGAGCGCGTACTGTAACATCACATATTACTCGACTAAAATAAGCATCAAACCATCACACTAAACATCACGCGCGCGGTAGCAGCGCAGTAGCTCGCGACATGACTCACAGATTCGCTCGAACCGAGCCCTCCCGAACGCATCGCATCGGCAATGTTTGGTTTATATCGGAAGTCCGGAACTAGGCGCGTGCGATTTCGTAATTCACCCGGTCAGGTGACTTAGTATGTTATTTAGAACTCTATTTTTATTATTAAAGAGTTTATATTTCCTTGACACCACCACCCGTTGTACGGTCGTAGGTAAATAGTCAACTGTCCTTTTATTTCGAATTGCAATGCAAATATTTCATTTCTTTCATGTAATTATGAATCATCATAATGACACGCGGACAACATCGTATCGCTCGCTGCTATGTTACTATCTCAATAACATGTCCTATTACAGTAGAAAATTGCATTACATTAGAACGCGCGATGGTATGCTATCGCATGGCGCTACATCATAACATCACGCGTAATGTTTGAAGTGATGGTGTAATGTAATATTACTCGGCACGAAATGTAATGACATATCACATCACTTCGTGGTGCACTGTTTTGCACATGTCTAGTTTGAACCCTACCCCATTACACTATTACCGTATACCCACTCCAGACACAAGCATATTTAGGTTAGTTGGAGAGGTTAACAAAATTGCTAGTGAGTAATGTAAATTCTACACACTTTAAAATTTTGCTTTAAAAAAAAAACGTAAGTATACTTTTGTTTTTCTTATCCGGTTTAGTGTTCCACTGCTTTGCGAAGGCCTCTCTCTTTCTCTCTGTTGCGAGCAATTTCGAACCATGTTAGCTCCTCAACCTAATTATTAAACATTTAATAATTGTATTTTACTACTCTCGAAAAAGAAAAATATCGTGAGGAAAGCCGCAATTGGCCTAATTGGTGGATTATAGCCCAAACCTTACGAGAAGAATCGGGTCTGTGTTCCAGCATAGGAAACGAATTAGCCTGCATTATTATTACTGTTTAGACCCAATTGACACATTTAAAACCAAATTTTTCTTCTAATTCATTGACATACATAGTTCTACTTTCTGTAACTGTTTTGAATTTGTACGCCATATATTAAACTCAAACTCAAAACTCAAAATGTTTTATTTATTTATTTATTTCTTCACATAAGCCTACATGGGTACTTACAAAACGTCAGCAGTTAGGGCGCAGTTCGAAATTGGTCGTTTTCTATGGAGAAGAACCGGCAAGAAACTCCACATTTACTCTTTTCAAATCAAAATATAATTTTTACAATGTATCCATAATACAGGTTAAATTTGCACTATGTATTGTCAAAAAATAGTGCAAATGTTATTATTTTAACACTGTACATACCAGGGATGTTGCGGATGCCGATTTTTTCACATCCGATGCGGATGCGGATTTCTGAAAGCTCGCATCCGCGGATGCGGATGTTTAAGGCCATGTAAAAAGTATATGAATGAAGAATTAAAATAACGATATAGTAATCATATTTTTTTTTTAATTAAAATTAGTATGTGAAGTTAAAAATAGGAGCATTATACGTAATAAAAAGTAATAATGCCGCTTTCTCTGATTCAAGCCGGTTACGCAGAGGTTCGTAAATTAAACCCGCGCTACTAAATAATTGTTCGCTAGGAACACTGCCTGGTGGAGAGGATAAAAATTTTCGTGCTATCGGTGAGAAAGTAATTCCTTTTTGAGTACAGTTTCAGTGCTACCATTTTCTGGTATTTCTTGACTCTCATCTTCACTTGAAGAATCTAACATAATGGCAAGATCGTTTTTTAAGCATGGCTTTCTGACGTCCCTGGTCCTAGTTGTCCCATATTCTTTTCCGTGGAATCTGTCATTCACATTCTTTTAGCCCCTTCGGAATTGGCATGAAGAGAATCGAAAACGTCACTTTTGTAAACACTATAATAGTAGTGTTTACAAAAGTTTAACAGTGGTCATTGTGTGAGCGCGCTCTCAGGGCACGCATGTCGTATGTCTATTTACAGTATATTTAATTTATAGTATTTATAATAATATACCTTTGTGCATTGTATGTAGGGTTCTAGGTGCGCGTGTCTCAGACGTTGTTTATGATCGGCATCTTCTCAAAAGTGAAGGGTAGATACGATACGATAAGTATTCCACAGCGCAAACAAACACGTAATGATTTATTTACAAGAAACAAATGATGCACCACAACAAACGCATCGGATCTTGTCACTAATTTTTTCGCTCCCATTGGTTAATGAATCGTGCGAACGGCACGTGCCATTCGCCGGTCCCGTCCAATTCCTTTCTGGTTGCAACTTGTCTTACATCCGCATCCGCATGAAAATCCATATTGATTATTGCGGATGCGGATGCGGATGCGGATGCAGATGTCCAAATCCATACGGAAGCTCCGCATTTGCGAATGCGGATGCGAATATTCGCAACATCCCTGGTACATACTATTCTGTAACCCTATCTATGTTTTACAATAAATATTTGTTTGGTTGATTAACGTACAGTATACATACGTCACTTGGTAAACTCCAACACGTCCAGAGAAATATCAGAATAACCCAATAGCGTTTTTACCCGACCTGGGAATCTCCTAAGACCTCTTGCTCGACAGTCGCGATTGCGACCACTAAGCCAACAAAGCAATCATGCTCTATTAATACTTACAGTTGTAAGATATGTAACAAATATTTTATATACTGAAGAAATATAATGCATAGACGAGAGGGCCAATGAGAATATCATCTGAAACAAACCGTTGAAAGTTTTTAATGATTAAGATCAGCATATATACAACTTGTAACAGAATAAACGCAATTCCTGAAAGTAGTTGGTTTAGAATCGGCTTCTGTTAAATGACGGAAAAACCTTTTTTTAAATAAATAGGAAACACAGTATCATGAAAAATTAATACAATCCTGAATTCAAGGAAATTGAAACCTTAACTCAGAGCTATAGAGCTTACTTAAACGCATGACATCATTTGTAGTTCGCTCATAGTTCGTAATACACGTCACACCCACGTTAACAATATCAATGCATTTAACATTAAAGGTAGTGTGCGTCAAATTAAATAGGTAATTTAAAGGAATTTCGACCTTATCTACAATGAGTAAGGCTTATTTGAATTAACGATCAAACTTAGTTTGGTAATCAGAGTTTCCCTACATACATAAAAAAATTTAGGCATTAATACGAAAAAAATATTTCATTTAAAGAAATTTTAAAGCATTTATCGGTTACCTCTTTGATGTTTATGCGAAATGCCGACACACGGCGGCCCGGCCAACATTAGTTTTTTTTTTTTTATCGTGCCACTCGTAGTTCAGCACACTAAGGCTGATTACTACTTAACCGAACGATCCTGTGGTGACCTCTAAATTTAAAGGCCCCTAGCCAGGGCTTACATACTAATATTTACATTTAAACAACCGCACCCTAAGGGCACTTGCGGGCGGTAAGACCCCTCTTTGAGGAGTGGCTAGATCGGCGTCACGGCGTCCTGACCTACGGCATTACGCAGGTCCTCACCGGACACGGAAGTTTTGGGAGGTACCTGTGTCTGATGGGAAAGGAGGAAACGCCTGGGTGTCACCACTGCGAGGGTCGCCCTGAGGACACCGTAGAGCACACGGTGCAAGACTGCCCCGCCTGGGCAGAGCACCGACGTGTCCTCACGGCGGCGATAGGCGGAGACCTCTCGCACCCGGCACTGGTCGAGGCCATGCTGCGGGGCGAGAGGGAGTGGGAAGCGGTCGCCTCCTTCTGCGAAGCAGTCATGCTTCCGAAGGAGGAGGCGGGCCGCGTGAGGGAGAGGATGGTGTCCTCCCTCCAGCCCAGCCGCAGTGGTAGACGCCCACGGCGTCGGACGTCGGCCGACGATCTCCGGCCACCGTAGGCGCGGGCATGCGGACAGCGAGTAAAGGGCAACTCGCTGTCCGACCATGGACCATGCCCGGGTCGACGGCGCGTCGTGTTCCACGCGCGCCTCAAAGAGCGTCAGCAACATGACGAGGCCCCCTCTGCAGAGGGCCGAAGCCTGCCGGGGTCGTGGGACTCATCCCGTTACCGTGGCCCCGGTACGTAAAGGGCTATTGAAGGAACACCGTGGATTTTAGTCAGTAAAAGTCTGACAGTCCCTCCCACCCTGCCCGGAGTGGGAGGACCTATTTGATAATTTTACCACGTTAAAAAAAAAAAAAAAAAAAGGGCACTCCCTGTGGAGTACGGGCCTCGGCATAGCGGGATCGTTGGTGGAGGGCAGCAAAGGGTCAGGCTGGATCATAATATTCCAACATTAGTACCTAACATCAAAAGTTAGTAATCCGCAAGCAGAGATCTAATGAAGTTCTTTTATTCACTTTCGTGGCATTTTTGTTTCCGCGCGCGACGGTTTTCCGGTATACCAACATCCAATACACGGAGATGGTGAGGACCCTGGCTCGCTGTCTTGTTAATGTCGCGTTAGCTTGTCGGGAAATCATTCGAATGAAGAACGGTCATTCCGTTTTGACTACAGTGTGAGTGTTATTGGATGACGTCCCTGCTGGACTTTTACGAGACTTGTTTTACCAGTAAGGCAGTGCTCCCGCGCATTTCACGTGGACCGTTTGACAGCATCTGGATGCGGAGTATGGCCTCCCAGATCGCTTGACTTAACACCATTAGGCTTTTATTTGTTGGGTCGCATAAAATCGCTACGTATCGGTCAGTACGTCAGTCAATCAACAAGTGTCGAGGAACCCATAACTAAAATTGAACAAGCATTTGTGACAGTGAAATGTACAACTGAAGTGCTTACAAAATTGAAATACAATTTAAAAAACCGTGCAAATAAGTGCATAGACCAAGGTGGTGGTCATTTTGAAACTTTGTTGTAAGTGGATCGCAGAAATAGTGATAATTGATAAATGATCTTTATTTTGCAAATTGGTTATTAAATAACACTTTTACAGGTTATTTTTTAGAAAATATTAACTAGAATATAATTCAGAATATAACTTTGTATATAACTTTGAATATTTTTGTAGTACAAACAATAAACTGTACCTACCTAAACACAACTTATCAAAGGCATCGCGGGGGTGAAATAGCGAAAAGTGTGATAGAAAGATTGAATTTTACACTGTGATATCGCTTATCAATATCGCATCAAACTAAAGTAATGTTCGGTCATTAAATTATCGATCACATGGTCATAGGTAATGCCTACAGGTAGGTAGGTAGAGCTGGCGAATTATATAAATTTTTCATCCCCAATTTAACCCTCTTCTGGCATGACTTTTTAAAAACGATGATACATATAAAATGCTCAACACAGATTTACCCGGTTTGAACTACAAAACTAACAGGTTCCCCATTTATAGTTTTAGCCCCTATATTAGGCCCTCAGGGGCTGATTTTCCATAAACACTGAAACATGGCTTTTAATTTTTAACTAGACTAAATAAATATATTGTTTAAACTACAAAAATTACGATTTTCTATACAAACTTTCATCCACTATTAAACACCTTTAGGGGTTGAATTTCGAAAAAAAAAACTGAAGCACGTAGTTTTTTATTTTTAACCAGAATGATAACCACCAAATTTCATGGTTCAAACTTCGAAAATGATGATTTTCCATACAAACTTTCATGCCCTATTTAACTCTCTTAGGGGTTCAATTTCAAAATATCTTTCCTTATTCCTATTCTATGTTATAAAAGGAACCTCTGTGCAAAATTTCAGCTTTCTGGGTCCAAGGGCTGGGCGTTGATGAGTCAGTCAGTCAGTCAGGAATTTTCGTTTTATTTATATATATATATATAATATACTAGCTTTTGCCTGCAACTTCGTCCGCGTGAGAGGTTTTTCCATGTAAATCCTGATCCCGTGGGAATTCCGGGATAAAAATTTGCCTATGTATTATTCCAGGATCTATCTACTTACCTAAATCTCATCAAAATCCATCTAGTAGGTCCGGAGATTAGCATGTACAAACAGACAGACTTTTTAATATTTTTGCCGTGTTACTGTTTCTTAACCCACCTCAATTATTATTTTTGTATAAAATTTAAATGTACAGACACACTTTTTTACTGTTTATATGTATAGATAGATTTTAAAGAGGACAGATTTGTATTTTTAAATGACCCGTTTTCAAAATTTCTTTCACCAATAGAAGGCTACATTATTCCTCAGTAACATAAACTACGTTTCTTTCTAAAAAAAAGAATTAACGCGAGAGAAGCCGTGCACAGAAACTAATTATAAGTAAGATTGACAAAAAATATCTTATTTTTATTCCAACCTGAGATCAAATCATAATATTTTTTCTAAAGAATTGGATGGTTTACTAGAAAAATGTTTAAAGAAATGATGGATTAAAGAAAAAGCACATAAAGCCGAGAGAAATGTACAAAATAACGGGCAGGCTTTATTTTTTTATTATATTTTCCCAGAACTGGATATGATCATTCCACTTTAAAAAAGTGGCCAAGTGCGAGTCGGACTTACCCAAGAAGGGTTTGAGAACGAGAACGTCTCATAAATGACAAAGTTATATTTACGGTTTTTTAAAATGTGCTATATTATGTCAAAAACTGCAGACTGTGTATCTCATTCAAACCAGTTTTTGTTGAAAGTGTTTGTTAAGATGTACACGTACAAAATATTTTTTTTAGATCTTTCTCTGTCTTATGGTAAAAGTTAGAGCAGGTAGGGACACATATTTACCACTTAGGAAGTGTCTATATTTCAAACGATCAACTTTGAGCAAAATGGTTTTACAAAGCTCTATATTGTTTTTAAAGATCTATCTAAAAACACTCCAACATTGATAAAAAAAATCAGTTTCATTTCCCTGCATGGGTTTTCCCCGTACATGGAAATGGAAATAAAAATGTAAAAATCGTAAAGTTGTTCACTCTACCAAGTTTAAACGGTGTATACCTAATAGTTTCGGAAAAAGTTGCTGTGACATACGGACGTACAGACAGTCAAGAGAAATCTATAAGAGTTCCGTTTTTGACATTTAAATATAGCCTAGTGCAAGATCTATTCGCGCACTTGTATTCGTTTCCGTATAAATTATTCGAATTTTTTGTATATTGTTAAATTATACCGAACTTACTTCATTTACCGTTTCATTTACACATGATGTACTTTCTTCAAATATGATTCTTGGTTAAACGGCAAGCTATCTGGATAGATCGAGGAACACACGGTCATACAGATAAAAGTCAAACAAGGAAAAAACAAGCATAGCAACACGACATTTACCTGAAAGCTAAAACACGCCGACAGTTTCTTACTACAATCAACTAGTAACATGTAGTTTGTCGCCCACTCTTCCATTCGTTCCACTAACCTCTATCGTTTCGTAGCCTCCGCACACACTCCTTTTCTTGTTTCTCATAATACTCTTGAATATCCGACACGTGATCGCTCAAGCATTTCAATAAACCGTTTACCATACTTATATAAATGTAAAATATAACATGTTCTATAGAAAATCGAAGTTCCGAAAATATTTCTGATATAACTAACAGAACGAAGCTTAGTGTAGGAACTTTGTTATGGACAACCTCTTTATATAAACTCCTCAGAAGTAACACACAGATGCCACTTAAGCATAAAACTGTGGTGGTTATAATGAAGAAATTCTTCAAATTTCTCACATGCTGTTTAGTTGGACCAGTACCAATGAACTGGTGCACAGCTTCAAGATTTTTAATGAAAATTGAGTAAGACGTAGAACTTTGAATAGCACAAATCAATGTAGTCACAGTACTAAGACAATTCGCGTAGTGAATTGTAAACATATATTTTCTACAATTTGCATTGGCGTCACCGAATTCTACAACCAACGCCTCTTCATATGAGCTATATAACAATATCGCAACTGTTATTAGAATTTCTAAAACGACTCGTGTGATTTGAGTTCCATGATCTCTTATTTGAGTACTGTAATTTCTATAAACGCCCATTATGTTTTCTGTTTTCATTAACATATCTAATAAATTCAGTTTCATTTTGAAACTGAGCGTATGCACGTTTGTAGTCTGCAGTGACTTCACCGCGAGTGGGTTTATTTTTCAATCTACTTGTTAATAGTAAAAGATTCCGTTCGGAACTAATTGAATTACATGAAAACATGCCAAGTACGTGCTGGGTTGCGTGCAGAGACAGTGTCATAGTTGAAAAGCATATTTAGGTTAGAATTCTTAGATGAGTTAGCACAATTTTGATTAAACCGATAGCAGTGGTTGCCCAGTAGATAATATGCTTGACAGAGTTTGTGGTGAGGTTGTGGGTCTGAACTCCGTCAAGCACATTATTTTGTGTAATTTATTTAATTACCACTGCTCTCAAACTGGTGAAACAAAATTTGTGAAGAAACCGGTATGTCCATTTTTTCTGGGTCTGGGTGGGTTCGCACAGGGTAGTCAGACTAGTCAGGAAACACCAGCCTCATTTCTTTACTTTAAATTTTCGAAAAAATATTACGTATAAAAATGTTGTTTATAACCAACTTACAAAATATGTAAATATATTGTATGTTACATAATTTTATTTATGTTCATACATCTGTACTTTCTCATTTACAATATTAGTCTAGATATTTAACACTCACCGAATGAAAGAGATTTGGAACTTACAGACAAATGCACGGAGCGAAATATTAAGAAATCTGTTTCGACAATTGGCAACAGAACCCTAAAAAAATATATATACCCTTTCTAGAAAGCTCTTTAATCACCTTAAATGTCATACATGATTGATTTTGTAAATTCATGCGTAAAACAACAAAACAAATAAATTATATGTTGCGCTATGATTGTCGTATCATAAATAAGGCGCGCGCGCCACGCCCACATTACCATTTTAACCTTATTCAACTATTCCGTGGTTTACATATATCATCATCGTCATTTGCTTTCACCCAACTTATTTCTTTCGTGTTGGGAATCTAACCCAACATACACGCGAGCAACGCGTGAGCGACGCACTTACCTGCGCCTGAGTCATCGGCAGCGAGTGGCGGCGGGGACGTGTGCGGCGACGGAGCGAGAGGGGTTTGGACCGACACTGGCGCTCTTGGACACCACCGACTACGGTCATTTTATCGATAATATAAATGTTTGTCCGTGAAGTTCTCATTTTTGTAAAAGGGAAGGCAATAAGCCGCGCCTACAAAATTTATACAACGTGTAACGGAAAGGGTATATACATACATGCCAAAGGCACGGTTTCTTTGGATGATATCAAACGATATTGGAAGGGTTTCAACTCAAAATAAAATACTCTAAAAATTGATACCAAACTTTCGGTTTCGTAAGTTTCCTATATTTAAATCATAACAATCGTGTCACCGCACTACGTAAGTCAATAACTTTCCACGTTACTTGCAAATATCACGATAAATCTCTTCTGTAATTCTGTGCGCCTAGTACTGTAATAGCCTAGCGTAAAGGCGGTGTTCTTTTATCGGCGCGAGAAAGGAGATAGGATTAAAAAACCGCTCTTAGCTTCTGCCAGTTCCCTAAGAAGGTTGCGTAACTTTCTGCCAACTGCCACTAAAATTGCACTAGCACAGTCTCTTTTACATCCCATCCTAGACTACACTGATGTCAGTTATCTTGATCTCACAGAGGCACAACTTGATAAACTTGAACGACTTCAAAATTTTTTACATAAGATTTATATTTGGTTTGCGCAAATATGATCACGTATCCGAATTTCGTACGAAACTCAAGTGGCTTCCTATACGTCTACGCCGGAACTTACACATCTTATCTCTGCTCTACAGTATTCTGTTCAATCCTAAGACCCCCTCTTATCTTAAAGAACGTTTTAAGTTCCTCCATGACACACATGCCAAATTTCTGAGGTCTTCGGTAAACTTGAGGCTAGAGGTACCGAGTCACTCCACCAATTTCTTTGGTACGTCGTTCGCAGCTCAAGCATTACGACTGTGGAATACTCTTCCCGTGTCAGTAAGACAAGCACAAACCCTTCCTTCTTTCAAAAATATGGTAAAAGATCTCTATCTCTCTGTTTAATTTGTACTATTTTTTTATATAACTCAGCTTTGTTCTTTTTATGTATGTATATGTATATGTGTATTGAGTATGTAGGTTACTTATTTATTGTATATAAGTGAATAGTACACCATGGACTACCCGCGTATTTATTTTCTCCTGCTGTGTCAAATCCATCCAAAGGTTGTCTATAAAAGATCGCTTTTAGCGATAAGAACGCCCATTGTAACACCCTTTGTAGTTTTTTAAGTCCTTATTTAATTATGTTATGGTGTACAATAAAGAGCATATCTATCTATCTATCAATATAATAAAAAAAAAAATCAAATAATACGGGTAAAAGTATGAAATTGCCGTTTTATACTGAAAGATGCATTGAATGACTTAAAACCTTCATAGTGTGAGAGTTTTTGTGCTTAAACGCAGGATATTTGACCCTGCGTTGAAGCACAGTAGCTAAATATATCCTGTGGAAAAATATGAAAATAGAAAATATATCCTATATCCTGAATAGGTACATGTTTTTGTACAGAATAAGGGGATCATCATCTAGGCTATGGAAAATTTATGGTCGTATTGTCTTCTCCACTTTGTATATGTATGTGTGACTCTAAAGAGGAGTTTTCGTAAGTTTCCTAAATTTAAATCATAACAATCGTGTCACCGCACTACGTAGGTCAATAACTTTCCACGTTACTTGCAAATATCACGATAAATCTCTTCTGTAATTCTTTGCGCCTAGTACTGTAGTAGCCTAGCGTAAAGGCGGTGTTCTTTTGTCGGCGCGAGAAAGGAGATAGGATTAAAAAGCCCTTCCAATATCGTTTGATATCACCCAAAGAAGCCGTGCCCTTGGTATGTATATACCCTTTCCGTTACACGTTGTATACAGTCCATTTTTCTTTAACATCCCACATTGGCTTCAAAGTTCGTTGTCCAGTCTAACTGGTTGTAGGTGAGTATTAGTGTTTTTCATGGAGCTACTGTCTATCTGACCTCCACAATCTAGTCATTGGGTAACACGATACCCAAGATATCCAAGACTAGAGTCGAATTTGTTGGCATCTGACCATCGGTGACGACTGCCAAGATGTACAAATGGCAGCCGGGACTAAAGGCTTAGCGTATTTTCCGAGACAAGGAGGAAACTCGATAAGTCACCTCGATAACCCATCCTCTTACCGACCTTGGCAAGCATTGCTCATCATTTCATTTATTCATTCATTTAACAATATACATTGTTTGTGAAATTATCCTATAAAACTATGGTTGGAATACAATAATAATAATAAAAAAACACAGTCAAAAATATATATATAAATCATATACGTTCACAACATTAACACTTAAAAATAAAATAATATTAAGTTCTTTCAATAAAAAATTCAACAAAAAAAATATACAAGTGCAAAAACATGTGGTCATAAAATTATAAATCATTAATTGAGTAGAGATACTTATCGAATAGGAAGACCTGAAGATTTTTCTTAAATGCAGATGTATACATAATGCTTTTAAAGGATGAGGGTAATTCATTAAATATTTGTACTGCTTGGTAACGTTGGCTTCACTATATTTAAGCAAGGACTTATTTTATTATTTAAATCCTTCCTGCGTGTATTCTCCCTAACCAGTCTTCCTTGATAAACAGCCCGAACGGCTGTTATCACTTAGCCACTAGCTCCTCTTTAGAGTCATACATACATATACAAAGTGGAGAAGACAATACGACCATAAATTTACCATAGCCTAGATGATGATCTCCTTAGTCTGTACAAAAACATGTATTCAGGATATTTTTTCTTTTATCATATTTTTCCACAAGATATATTTAGCTACTGTGCTTCAACGCAGGGTCAAATATCCTCACCACCAATTTATTTTATTCTCACTATGTGTTCCTCGGGATTAATATACTCGGAGTTTTCATTTACTGTCGTATCATCTTTCCCACCTTGTATACATACATTGAAGTGTCTATCTCTGATTAAAAAATTGCTATTTTCTCGAGTTCTTACAGTCAATTACACGATACCAAAACAATCTATTTTTAAACATCTGTCTCCATGTCGGCCTGTAAATTTTTGTTTATTCTGAACAAATTTTTGGCTAAACCAGTTTTAATGAACTTTAACAAGAAGACAGAGAAAGCTATAAGTTAACATATAAACTATTTTGTATACTGAAATTTCTATGCGATTGGGATATATATGAGAACGTAACATCGACACCCGCCGGAAAAAACTTAATACAGCTAGTATAGAAATAATATTACACGTTAATATTACAAGTTATGTGTCATAAAAACTATAAAAATAAATTAGCAAAATAAATATAAATAAAATGAAATACAATAGAAATACAATCTTTCAAAAAGAAAATTCATCAGGTGTGGCAAAGAGGGTCCTCTTCTGAATTATTTTATTATTCCTCGGAAGTCTTTTCCACCCGCGACCGCTAGCTCTCTGAGAATTTTGCTCACGCCGCTTTCCAGCCTCTTGACCATCTCAACACCAAAACTCACATCGATCCGTTGCTCGATTTTATCGTGAATAAAGGAAAAGCAATCAAGGACGTTTTCGCTGTATGAGATGACACCGAAGATGTGATCAGCTGCGTGTCTCCCGGCAATGTTCCAGGGCGCCGCCGCCGCCGCCAAAATGTCTTCTTCTTTTTCTTGGTGATGGTGACATAGGCCTCGCGGAGCCCTATGTCACCATCACCACCGCGACTGCGCTAATTTCTGACGCGAAGTGTCAACGATTGACGCTTTTTTCTATTCAGTGTTTTTGTTGGTTTTTTAAATTATTTTAGTAATTAAGAGTTAGTTAATAAGTATAATTTTTATAACGTAATCAGACCAATGTTTAATGGCAGCAGTGATGTGTTGAGTGATAGTGCCGGTCAACCTTCGACATCACAAAATATCCTGGAGAGGTGTCCTCTGTGCACCCAAGCACGGTTTTTCAAAGATAAGTGGGGTCTGAAAGTACATATTGGGAAGGTACACAAACCACCCAATGTATCTTCTGTCCCCGTCATTTCTACAACACTTACACCAACTTCTTCCACTTTGGATCCGTTTTGGAAAACAATCTCTAAATTTAAAAATTCTGTTTCGGTTTTAAAGAGAGTTCCCCGCGGTGCCAGACCTGTAGTGGCGCAAAACCTAGCAGGATGCGTTCGCCTTGCCGCTCGGGAGAACTCCCAAAGTGCTTGGAAACATCTTCTCACCTTCCCGTATAGAATTTTACATGTTCAAAAGAATTTGGCAAACAAAAAGACCCTAACTGCACAAATTAAAGATAACTGTAATATTTCGGCCCATAATCTGGATGCAAAATTATGAACACAGAGGATTACTTCCACAAGAAGTGTATCCCACCTAGTCGAAACTAAATTAGGGGAAGGTGACATTAGCGGAGCTGCCAGGATACTTTTCAGTAGCGATGTGGTGGCCCCGTACTCTCCAGATACTCTCGCAGCTCTGGAGAGCAAACACTCTGCCCCAGCGGATGGTCTTTCCTTTCCCGACCCCCCCGATCAGGAAATAAACACCCTCACCGTTACAGGTCAAGAGGTGGTCACTGCCGTTTGTTCCTTTCGAAGCGGCTCTGCTGGCGGCCTCGGTGGTCTGAGTCCACAGAACCTGAAGGACCTACTCTGCTCAGGCGCTGGGGAGGCTGGTGAGTTGCTTTTGAAGGAGCTAACGGCTCTGATTAACCTTATGCTCTCGGGCCAGGTGAACGAAGCCGTCACCGATATTTTGTACGGGGCCAATCCATGTGCCCTACGCAAAAGGGATGGCGGCATTCGCCCCATTGCCGTCGAAACTACCTACCGTAGTATGGCAGCAAAGATTTGCTCTAAATTTTTTGGTGAGGATATTTCGACCAAATTTCAGCCCCTACAACTGGGTTACGGCTCCAAAGGGGGTTGTGAGGCTGCCGTACACGCCTTGTCGACCTATTTAAATTCTGGTAAAAGAGAGGTCATTTTGAAGGTTGACATTAAAAATGCTTTTAATTCAGTCAATAGGATTCACCCAATTATTCGACAACTAAATTCAAAATTAAATGTTTGGTATCTCGATGATGGAACCCTGGGAGGTGATGTAGACAGAGTTTTAGATGATCTACAGTTTTTAAGAAATCAACTCCATACCATAGGATTGGATCTCAACCTTTCGAAGTGTGAACTATTCATATCCGACAGTACTGACAGACAACTGACACTTTCCAAATTCCACGCATTAGCCCCAGAAATCCCAATTGTGGATAAAAGTTCTCTTCGTCTTCTTGGGTTTTCAATTTTTGAGAATTCCTTTCCCGATTTTGTCGAGGAAAAAATACAAAATTTTAACGACATTTCGGACAGATTACACCAAATTAACATGCATTCGGCTATCACCTTAATTCGTTACTGTTGCTTTGGACCTAAATTAACGTACTTTCTTCGTGCTTCGCATCTTTGGCATCATCCTCACCTTTTGGAAAAAATGGACCAAATTATCCGGCATACTCTGACAGCAATTTTAAATGTGGCAATGGACGACCGAACTTGGGCACAAGCTACTCTTCCCATTCGTATTGGAGGTCTCGACGTCCGCAAAATTTCTAGCATTAGTCTCCCGGCTTTTATATCTTCGATCCACGATACTGAGAAATTAATCAGGAATATTCTAGCTCCGTCACTGGTTGATTTCAATGTGCCGTGCTTCACCGAGGCTATGGACACCTGGAGAATCGTTTGCCCGAATCTAAATCCACAAGACAACCCATCATCTCAGAGGCGGTGGGATGAGCCGCTCTGTAAAGCAGTTCAGAGTGACCTTATTGCCACACCTGCTTCGGCTGCAGAGCGTGCGCGCTTGCTGGCTGTGAGTGAATGGGAGTCGGGTCTCTGGCTTCATGCACTACCGTCGTCGAACATAGGCACCTTGTTCGATGATACTACTTTCCGCCTCGCTGCTTCCTTTCGATTAGGTGCTCCTTGTTGTTCTGCTCATCGCTGCCACTGCAGCGTAGTTGTCAACAGCCTCGGTCACCACGGCCTTTCATGCGGCCGCAGTGCGGGTCGCATAGCACGGCACGCGAATATTAACGACATATTTCCTTGGAAGATGGGTAGGCCTTTAGTGTGGGACGCAACTTGTGTCGATACTCTTGCGCCATCCCATCTTCCTAGCTCGTCTTGCTGTGCTGGCACTGCCGCTGCGGCTGCTGATAACCTCAAGCAGCGGAAATATAATAACCTTGTTGGTAGTTATATTTTCGATCCGTTTGGGGTTGAAACCTTGGGGTTGTGGGGTTCGAGTGCTCACAGATTATTTAAAGATCTATCCCAACGCCTAGCGGACACTTCGCGTGACCCAAAGGCTGGCTTTTACCTTAGACAGCGGTTAAGCATTGCCATACAACGTGGCAATGCCGCCAGTCTTTTGGGCACATTACCAGTGGACAGCGATGCGCACGAATTTCTGGACGCCATATTTTAGTTTATTTTTAGATGTATATGATTATGTAGTTTAGGGTTTTTATTTAAATGTATATTCCATTATTGTTTAAAATAAAATGATTACCCCTAATACAAATAAAAAATATTACACAGTTTTAAAATAGCCTGGTCGTAATTACAAATGATGTTCTATAATTATCTAGAAAGACTGACTTTTGGATTTGTTTCAGTGATTTCTTTCAGAGTAGCCAATTAAGAAATACCAGTCTAATGTCGTTTATCATTATATAGTGTTATTTTTTATTTACAAACCAAATATCTACAATACACAGGTAATGTTGGTGTACTGTGTGATCTTGTATGTGTAAGTTATTGTTGAAACCAAGGTTTTACGTACGTTATGGTATGGATTTATAGAACAGTGTTGGCTCAGTAGTTACGCGCCCGACTTTCTAATTGTAGATCGTTAGTTCGATAGCTAGTTAGGCAAACATCGTGAAGAAACTTGAATATCCAAGGACCAAAAATTTTAAGACATGACATCTATCCTGCACTGATCCAATTCTTTTTTTAAATTACTGATGAACCCGCTCTTGACCTCGATCACACTTGATGGTAAGCAATAGATGAGGTCTAGGATGCAACGAACCAGCCCAGAAGGTGCCTGTCACCTATTACTTTAAAGACAGACGGGTCGTACGTGGAAGGGAACACAGAAGTCGGCAGAGTTCCAAACCTCGGCCGTGCGCACAATACATGTAGAGGAGAAGTGCTTAGTACGACAAGACGGTATATTGACCTAGTGAGAATGGTACCCCGCAGTATGTCTGGTAGACAGTGAGTATTCCCTCTCAAACAGAGAGAAGACCTGTATTTCAGCAGTGGAAACGCAATATGCTAAATTATAAGGGATTTCTACTAAGTATCGCCTGGTTCTATTCCATGGATTTTGAACTGTTTAATGAATCTCATTTTTTTAAATCTCGACGTTACAGAAACAATACCAGGCTTCTATGAAATTATTGGTAGTTGTTTATACATCTATTTCATCAAAAATAGCAGTTTGGAGAAGCACACACTATAATACGTAATAATCATTAGGATAAGCTAAGTGAAATATGACTATTAGCGAAGAAATCGTTTCACGAAGTCTGAAACTTGAAGAAAAAAAAATCAAAACAAAATTTATGAAATCAAAGTTTCGGAAACCATTCAATTTTTTTTTTCCAACAGGTCTACAGTTTCTGTGTATGACCATATTGTTTTCAGCGGTGATCGTATTTTTCTTTTATTTTTTAAATTGAGATGATATGGTCGAAGATGAAACACGCTTGTCTAGAAGTATCTTAATCACTATTGATTTAAAGACCCCCAGATTATAGCTATCAGGGAACATAAACTTTGGCAGGAAATTCCACTCCTTAGCCGTACGCACAATGAAAGTATTTCCAAAACGGTTAGTGCGTATGGGTGTGATGTTCACCCTATAATGAGGCGCATCGACGTTCGTCTTGTAATGCGATGATGGAACAGGCTTAGTGGAGTTAGTTTGATGAATTTAATTTTTCTTCTAGCATTTTGAAGGGAAGCTAGTGAAGAATAACTTAACGTATTTTTCCGTGTAATAATTCTACCTACTTGGAAAAATACGCAAAATACCTAACTCTAATTACAAAAACCTTTATAATATCCTTAGTCATTGAAATGACTCAAATGCGCATATATCATTGATAAGTATCTTGATTGATGATCATTTTGAGAACAAAGAACCTACCTAAAATAACGCCGCCGTATAGTAATGAAAAAATGCTTTACCAATACGTTTGATACTATCTACGTAGTCTCATAATAATTTGTCGGAAAGAAACCAATTAATTAGAAACCTAAGTTTAACGAATCGATATTTAACAGAAAAAATAATGAACATAATATTTATATGCATACAATACTCTATAATAACAATACATACACACACAAATAAGTTACTTATAGGCCTCTATCTAAAGGCTATACATAAATACACCACACAATTCAACGAGAAATTCTGAGCAATCGCTTTCAATAGAATTTACAACTTTAGCATACAATGAACTAATAGTTGTATCTAAGGTTACCTGAATATTCGGCAGAAAACACATACCCTTATAATAATTGACATTTTAGGCAGCCGTTTTAAGTATTTTTTTTTTTTGCAGAAGACACACAATTTGTTTTAAGTGCAAATAATATGTTTTTCGTAAATTTTTAATTATTCTAATAATTAGATTTGTCAATGCTCTAGATTTTAGTGCCTTTCCGTATTGTGCTCTTTTTCTTGGGGAAACACCAAATGACTTTTCGCATTCTGGGTGGAGTGGAAGGCTCCTACTGGGCCAAGGTGGAGCTCCTTCTGAACTGTTGCTCTTTTGTTCCGGGGCTGCGGTATCTCGTTAGAATATATCCGCAATCCCGATAATCCCTTTTGGGCCATAACATGGTGCTGGCTGTTTTGTCATAACCTTATCGTTCTAGAAATACGAATTGCTCATCAGCTAAAAATGTAATAATAATATGGTAATACGCTCAGGAGGGACCTAATAATTTCAAAAATCAAAATGAATATATTATTTTCATTATTTAATATATTTCTATTTAGAAAACACAGCATTTTAATATAAATTCTCATTTTTATCTTGTTTTGTGTTCCATCGCTGCACGAACTCATTTTTCTTTCCAAACCTCCTTGGCTTTAGCAATTTTCGACCATGTTTGCCCCGCTGATGATCTTTTCCCACCTCTCCGGGTACACTTAAATAACATGATTAACTTGCAAAGCAACAACCAAATAAGTGATGGCAAAAGAAAAAATTACCGGGATGATATACATTCCCAAGGTGATCTTTTTAGTAAACTGTATTTGTATTGGGTGTACTTTAATGTAAACAATTAAATATTTCAGTTTTTTAGTTTCTTGAGCTTCGGTATCTGAAAAAAAGCAACATTGAGTATGGCAGCAGAAAGTTCACAATACCTATTCCGATGTTAATGAACTTTGGGTCAGAGATAGGTTAGACGCTAAATAACATATACTATACAAGATACAAAATCCGAGCTTTCGAGTCAATCGAAAATAAAATTAATATACACTATATAAAATGAATATCACATTAAATAATATGACAGTGAGAGTTTTACTTTCTTGTTTCTGCTTTTCTAGATGTATTAACAAAACGTTGGCATTGTCTTCGACCAGTAAGTATTTATTATATCATGAGTACTAAATATTGTTGAAAAATACGCTTACTGGTTGACCATGAGCTATACAGTTTCGTCAAACTTCTTTGGTATTTAGCTGCTACGTTTAGAAGACCTTGGCCGGTATTGAAGATTAAGTACGTGCAGCACAAAGAATGTAGTAAGTGCAATATAGTTATCATGGCACCCACGTAAAATTTTTCTTCCTGAAAAAAATAAGTACGAAATTAGAGAAATAATTTAAAAAAATTTCGGTAGGACAAGTGATTTCGAGAAATCTTTTTGTATGCACATACGTATGTAAATATTAATAAAATTAAAGTGTCTACTAACAGACACTTCAATCTTATTAATATTTCAAAATAACTACGTTTTTCAAGTACCATACTTAGTTATTTACACGATATTAAAAAACATTTACACTTTTTTGGCTTGATTCATCGTCAAATCAGTTTGAAACGATGAAAATTCATGCCCTTAAGGGATTTAGGTCGACTTAACTTGTAACCCTGTATACGAATATTAACAAGTGCTTATTATGTTGCAAAAACCCGTTTACAGATACTGTGTACATTAAAATAAGATTATATTTTAATAATGAGAGGGAATACGATTCAAATTATTAACAATTTAGTGATGACTCATAATTTTACATACCACATTTCTACGTGGGAAGTATTTTATTTATAATTTATATAATTAATAATTTATTTGAATAATTATTGCACGTAACAACATTGTACATTTTGACAAATAAATGCATTCAATTCTATTCAAAGAAATTGCACAAATTCAAACAGTATCAAGACTGTTCGTATTAAGAATCGGTCCATCCAATTGACTTTTATGACAGAAACATAATTAATAATCTATTCTACTAAAAAGTGGAAAAGTTTGTTTGTTTAAACGCGCTGATCTTTAAAAGTACTGGTTGAATTTGGAAAAAAAATTTTTGAAAGTAGCTTGAATGTTGAGGAAGACTATAGGGACTATAGAAAGAGGGTAATGTTTTATCGTGATTAACTCCACGAGAGCAAATCTCCGGGCGGCTGCTAGTAATTATTATATTTTGCTTATGTCCCAGCAATGAAAAAGTAATAGGCCGAATTTAATTCTATGAAAAATAATATAGTAATTTTTCTATTACTATATTAATAATTGGGTTAAATACATAATATATGGTCGTTACGGTGTCCTTATATGACCAAAAAAATGTTGGTTTTGAAATTTGAAACGAAAACATGCTCAAATATGAAATTTCACCTTTCTAGCATGATCGCAACCCGTGCCGACTGAGCTTCAAAGTATATTGAAAATCTTGTCTTGTTCTCATATTTGGGTTGGCAATAAAACTATTATAAATGAAACAAATTAAGTGAATAAGAGTTTAAAATAAAATAAATTTACATAATAAAATTAATCTTTATTGAAAAGAAAAGAATAACAGTCAGCTAAGGTAACTTCTCTTAAGTGTAGTTTTTTTAAAGTCCGGATTGAAATATCGATGTTCGTACACACAAGGCAACAAGAACTGATGTTGTTCCTCTTCTGCCTTTAATTTGACAGCCATTTTAGTGGTATCATTCACAACTTTCAAACGATTTATTCAACGTCCTGAAAAGCTGCATTATCATTCCAACAACATACATCTTCTTGAAGAAAACCGTCGTCAATTTGAAGTCGTGATAGATATGTTTTCCGATACAAAATCATCATCACCAATCATTAATACGTTTTATGTGCAAAAAGAAACATATAAATAAACAAAAAACAACAGGAAATGTAAAAAAAGAACATAAATACTTGCTTATCGAAAAGATTTCGGGTCATTTCTTCCTTCGATGGAACATAGCATTTCTGTGATTGCCAACTTAAATTTCTGTTTAACTTGGCAATCTTTTAATTTTAGCGTATCAACTTCATCATCAAAATAACAGTCTCTTCACACTAAAACGAACCACAGGTAATGGCTACACTTGCTTAATGAAGCTTTAGTAATTGTTGGATAATTTTTTCGTACTCTTTTACCTTATATAAGAAGCACAAATCTTGGTTAGGTGCTTTAGTTGCAACTCGAACCAAGGTTTAACATACATAAACAAACATACACGTAAACGTCACAATAAATAAACAAACATTTTTGTCTTTCGCAATCATTCGGAGTTGTCATTGCAAACACATTTTGAAGAATAGATCGCTCTCGCCATCCATCATGCCTGATGTTGTGCTCCAGGGTGCTTAAGTTTTTATTTGTAATGAAAGTAGATGCTACCTCTCCTCTCTCTCGCTAACTCTCTTCCAATCCTCTTTGCCTAACTAGCTCTTCCTTCTTTCTCTATTAATTTTTTGTCAACGCCACCCAAGCGTCTCGGTCGACCTGGTTCTGTTTGTTTCTTTAAAAATGCCTTGTCTTCCTCTATTTTCATTCTTTTAAAGGCATCCGCATGTGCAATAATATCAAATAAGTTATCAAGGTGGTTTTAAAATTATATTCACTATTCTTGAACGTGGCCGGAGTCTTCTTACATTTTGTTTTGTAGATCTCCCCAAACATGATATTAATCAATAAGTTTCTTCACGCATTTTAGAAAATGTCTTTGTGAAAACTCTTGCTGTTCCCAAAATATACTGCACTTTAATTATAAGATTGGCACTTTCATTGACAGTCAACTTGACTTCGCTAATATTATAAAATAGGATAGCGAGAACTTTTCTATTTGACGGTAATTTTGCACCGGTTATTTGATGGCTAGGCAGTCCAAAATGGAAAATTTTTGTTTGTCACTCCGTAACCCTACCGACATTTATATGCAATAATAGGTACTAAAAATCTTGAAAATCGTGTATGAAGTGTATTAATAAAACACTCAGTTACAAGCCCAAGTGCGGTACCCGCGCAATTTGTATGGAAAAGCTTCAATCGCAAGTCGGCACGGGTTATCGTTTATAAAACGGGCTAATATTGATTTTTAGACTATATTAGGTCATTGCTAAAGTTTTAAGTTCGATTTCAACATCGAAATATTAAGGGACACCCTAGTGATCGTGGTTTTGATGTTTAACTTTTTCAAAATTGCTACTTACATTTACTATAAATATTTTGACTATCCCATATGTTGCAACAATGTAGTATACTGATGAAGAAGCCAAAAATAAAATCATCTGGAAAACATGGTAACAATTAAACAAAAGCTTAGTTGGAGGGGCTTACAATATTGCTAATACGAATTCTACCCAAATAACTAGTTCTCTTTATAAAAAAAAATACATTACGGAGTTCTTGCTGTTGGAATATCTAATAATTTTCAATAATAATGGCAAACAACGGGGCTTGCAAATCATATTAGGGGAACAATATATAGGGACACAATGACTTATCTAGTAATATACTACTAGATAAGTAGAATACTCAACTAAATATTATAACATCACCCATGTGATGTTAGAGATCGCTCTGTGCGATAAGATTGCCCATTGTACTCTAGTTTTTCTTTTTATTTCCATGGAAATATTGTAAGGTGTACGATAAAGTATATAATAAATAAATAAATAAGAGTTATACTTAGTTTACGTGTGTTACCGTTAACACGGGCGCGGCCGCCTCAATCGCAAATAAACTACAATCGAAGAAAGTCGTTTCTATTATTCACCCTCACACTAAATCTGAGAACATAAAACACTTAAACTTGAGAAAGAGTTAAGAGTTTCCCACTCCGGGGAGGAGTGAGAAACTCTTAACTCTTTCACAATTTTTGAGAGGCGTGCAGAAATACCAAGCGACATCAACTCGGGCCTATATGATTGTATGAGTGACTTAATACAAGCGCATCTCCTAACCAACCAAGTTTTCATGATGCAGTTATAATAATCTGTTCATAGATTTTTTAAATGAAAATATATGAAAAGTATTGCGGAGTTTGTATTCCCGTATACAAAAAAATTGGTAAACACATTGCCATTTGGCTCGTAATTAAAAATAAAGAAAAGAATGTAAGGGATTTCTTCTTAAAGCTATATTCACCTGAACGCCGAAGCCCTCGGAAAATGTATTGCTGCAACTTGCTAATGCTTGATACTTAATCGCCCAATCCTCAATTATTACCACCGTTAGCTTATTATCCGTTTGATTTGTATGTGAGGATCCTGTCTTTTCCATTTCTTCATATTTAGCTTTAACCTCAGAAATTTTCATGTTCATAGTTTTCAAATAATGTTGTAACATTGAAATGTAGCTATATACTAATGTGTTTTCTATGAAGTATCTTACTTCAAAATATATTTCAATAAAATATAAAAATATACGATCATAATCAGCTTGCAACGCCAAATGATCGGACTCGGAAAAATAATAGAATAGCGCATCTCAAGCGCTATTCTTCCATGCATTTTATCTCAAAAAATGCATGGAAGAAATTAAGATGAAGATTAATTTAAACTTATTCATACATTTTTTGTGTACTGAAACCTCTCCAAAGCATGACTGAACTTTCAAAAATTCACTTTTGAACAATTTATAAGAAGGTGAACTTCGAACGGCACATATGATAATAATGAAACCATTTAATAAAGACGAGACATGAAATAACGTTACTAATGGTGTAATATTCTCACGCAATTCAAAACTTAGAGAAAACACGAAAAAGCTTTTATAAAATATAAGTAATGAAATAACAATTTCAATGATACCACGGGACAATTGAAGGATTTTTCGATATTTACTACTAGAACTATAATTTATGTGTGCGCCCGTTGCATTTTGATTGGTAATTATCATATTGATTTAGAACATTTGGTGAATTTATGAGCTTAACTGCTAACACTTGTTTCAGGAAACAGCTCTTGACTCATATAACTAATATACATTATGACAAAATTTCTATATTAGGTAAGTTCTTATTTATACCAATTACAATATTGATCAATATCTTGATTAACGATCTTTATGAAAACAAACGTAGATTAACGATAACATTTAGTATAATTATTATAGTAACTAGAGGTCATCCACTTGTTGAAATTCGTCTATAAATTGTTTTAATTTGATTGTTATCACAAAAATGTTGTGTTTCTGCGTTCCTCATATAACTTTAAATATGCCTTGTAGTCCTTTGCCTGCTTAATTTTCGTAATATTGTACTGAAAAGTTTTTGCTTTACGTATATAGATTATTAAATTTATTGTCTTCAATAATACGAAAAAGGTTGTTTTAAAAGGGTTCTCGAATTATCTAATACCTAATTAGCAGTTTGGTTTAAACCGAGCAGAACCTAACACTCATGCATCCATTAAGTCTACCGCATCGTTGAGCACCACAGCGCCGGCTTCAAGTGGGGCGAGATGACGTGAACCTAGGCCTTGTTCTTTGACATAACGAAAGCGTGCAGCAAAATCTAGCACCATGGTTTAATCCATAAACAATACCAGATCGGCATGCATAATCGTCTCGTCTTATTCTTACGAGACTTTCTATCGAGTCGCATCATCCGCTATCGAATTGAGGGAGAGCTCCCCTCCCCCCATACCATTGTTAAAATACACTTTTTCTGAACGGGTAGCCCACGCGTTTTTTTAATGGTCGCTCCGTTGTACCGGTGTTTTTATAATAATGGTCTATCCCGGACGAGGCTATATGGTGGTGTGGATAGCCGAAATAATACTCTTAACTTCCCAAAATCTCCTTTATTTTATTAACTTCTTATAATTATTTAAGGAAGTGGGCAAAGATCGTCACCCATTGGACGCCTGAAGGGGGACAACGCCGTCGAGGTCGACCACGGCACCGCCGCCGGTAGGGTGACGATCTGAGTATGTTCGCGGGGCAAACATGGTCTAAAATTGGCCAAGATAGAGAAGTTTGGAAGGAAAAAGAGGACAAGCTCTGCTTGGTTTGGGACTAGATGGCGTTGTGTGAAAGTTGCGGAATATTATTATTAAATATATCATACGTATTTCTAAAGGCATGTTCAAACATCGAGCGGCAATCGAGCGCGGCAGCCGCGTGCAGTTCACCGCCCTGTGATTAGACGACGGCCGCGCGCGAACGCTTCTGGCTACTTGCCGGGCACGAACATTGTTAGGCATTCGGCAGTATTTGTGTTTGGACGTATTTCTGCGCACAAACGTGGACAACGAAACATCGATTCGTTTAATTGAAAAGTACGGATCTTTTAAAGAGTTATGGGATCCTCGACAAAAAGAATATCATAATAAAAACAAACGTAAAGACTTGTGGAATGAAATAGCCAACAATTTTGGTGCCAAATGAAGCGCGCGGCGTATTCTGGTTGTGCCGCGCAGTACCTACTGCCGCGCAAACATTAGTCGGCTTTATCTTAACTAGAGCGCGGCAGAAATGTGTCCTAGAAATGCCGCGTGTTGCTGCCGCGCTCTTGCTGCTCAATGTTTGGACACACCTTTAGAGCTTGATGACGTGATATTTTAATACCTAGCGTTTTACAATTCCATTCATTTTTAATTCTTTAGCACTCCTTTGGCAGGAGTAGTGGTAGTGGTTTAATAAACACAGACACACAAATATATCTTCGAGGTTAAGCAACGCTTGCAGAGGTTAGTTTATGGATGGGTGACCATCTTAACACATCGAAATACCTCCGTGTCTTGGAAAGCACGCAAAGCTGTTGATTCTGGCTGTCATTTGTACTTCTTTAACAGTTGTTAGTCAGATGCCAGAAAAGCGGTAACACTGGTATCGTGTTAAGCCAAAGGGTATCGTGTTATCCAGCTAATGGATTTTGGAGGTCAGATATGCCTATCTGACCTCACGATTTTTGCAAAATACTAATACCTAGCTGCAATCGATTAGACTGGAAGCTGGCTCCAATTTGGTTAGAAAAAGGTTAAGCAAATGATGACCCTTTCGCCACTCAATCGCTGAACCTTTTCAACTGACGAAAAAAACGGAGGAGGTTATCAAGTCGACGCGTATATATTTTTTTTTTAATTTATGATCACCGATTACTCTAATATAATAATCTAATCTGATGATGGGATCCTGGAGAAATCGAGGGAACTCTTCAAACATTATAGGCACATCAATAGTGATTTGAGTATTTTTTATGCATATGATGAAGTACCAGGAGAACTCCTCAACAATTAACGGCCCAGCTTTAGGAAAAGCAATATTTTGTAGAAGGTTATAAGTAGTTGACTTTTAGGCTTTTGTAACTAGGTAAATTAAAAATCGACCAACTAAAAATAGTGAAAAAAAAACTTTTTACCAAAAAATTAAGTCGGTTTCATTTTTTGGTAAAAAGTTTTTTTTTACTACCAAGATATTCGAAACCCCTGCCAAAATAGGTAAATGCTGCCAAGGTGTGTTTCTCCTCGTCGACGGACTCCATTGGAATCCTATTTCTGTATAATGGTTCTAAGTGACCTTACCAAAGAAGATTTTTCCCTAAATATTTGTCCCTAAATAAATTAATAAATAAATAAGATGACGGGAACTTTTCACGGTTCACTAGCTCCCTAAGTATCCGCCATATTCTTAGATCGTGTCTGAGTCGGGCTACCTCAAATCTTGTTAAAAAGCATAGACAAAAAATGTCTCCTTTATCGTGGGTCTATTTTTACAAACTTCCAGACCCGTAACAATTATTTGAAAGCCATACGAACATACGAACATGTGTCCTGGTGCGAGAATTGATACAGGGATACGCCGCGCAGCAGTCGATCGCTTAACCACTGCGTCCACCGTGTCGTCTTAATGTTGTTGCTTCATTAAAACTGGTAAGCATTTATCCATTTTGGTGAGCATTTAAATTGTAGCCTTTTAAAATTCCAAAAAAAGGAGTTTTGCCGTACGAAATCTTTCTTCTTTTAATATTGTAATTGCGAATGTAACTCTGTTTGTTTGATAGATAGATATAGATAGATATATTCTCTATTGTACACCATAACAGTAAAACAAAATTATTGACTTAACAATTAAAAAGGGTGATGAGGGATGAGAGGGAGCGTGAAGGGAGGGGGGGCTTTCACGCCTAAACTACTAACTGATTTGGATGAAATTTGGTACAGGTATTCCGGATAGGCACCAAACTGCCACAGGATAAGGTCGTGTTGTCCACGCAGGCGAAGCCGCGGGGGGAAGGCTAATAACAAACAAAAACTTAAACAAAACAATTTAAATTTCATATAGATTTAATATTTATTTACAAATATACTAAATAATGTGATTCAATTGCAAGCCAACGATCACGTAAGTGACAGACATTAAAAAAATTATAGGAATAAGATACGTCCATGGGATAATTTTATTAGTATATTGTATCTGAATAGGGTTCACTTGTACTAGAAGATTCAAGTTCCTCAATCGCTTAGTTGTAAGAGATGTTGAGTCTGAAAATAAAAAATATATTTTTTCTCTTTTCGTTTTCAACCTACTTTCACATAAATGTAAGATATATAGTGTTACGCCAGTAACTTCGACCGACATCTAGAATGTTCGATACACTAACGCCACCTGGCGGCGAGTAGCAGTACTGAATATGTCGAGAAACTTCGACTTCTAGAACGTTCGAGACAATAACGTCACCTGGCGGCTAGTAACAGAACTAAGCATCTCGAATAGCTTCTGGAACATTCTTGGCAGTATAGGCAGTGAGTCGATTGTACAAGAATGTTCTAGAACGCAGATCGGGGTATAAATAGATCGCAATGGAACGCAGACAGTAGTCTTATTAGAAGATACGTGGCGATATAATCGAAGCTACAAGTGAATTTCAGTGCGATTTAAGTGTTAAGTGGCAAGTTTTATATCGTGAATAACTGTGTTAATTTTTATTTTGCGAATACTTAATTAAAGCGTTAATTTTGGTCTAATCGGCATAAATTCTTTCTATCCCGAACCCCAGCTCGTAACTATAGTATGTACCTGCAATCTTACATACAAATTTCACTGCTAGAACTTAAACTGAGTCAACTCGAAATGTGGAGAAAATTTTGTAGCTTTATAGTATTGTATAATGTTGTTAAGCAGAAAAAACATGTAGTAACACCATGGATACAATAAATGGTCACACATTAGTAAAATTATTACCCCAGCAAATAAAAATAAATAAAAGTAGTCAAAATAGCGGGAGTCCCACCCGGCTAAGAAAGAAAGGTGATGGATGAAAGAAAGTAAGTATAGTATGAGGCATGTCAGTCCGAGAGGCATACAAGTGAGAACTGGCATGAATGTGGTACCTAGAATAATAAGGTCCCGCCGAGCCCATGGGCGGGGAAAAGCAGTAATAATAATAAAACAAAAGAAATTTGGAGACAAATATATAAGATAATCATAGTCCTTCTATAACGTTCGCACTGCTGGATCATAGGCCTCCTTTTTATGCGAGCGAATGGCGAATGTTTTAATACACTATGCAGGTAGGTAGCTTCCTACTCCTATCTTGATTGATCCACCCGAGACCTACGCGCAACGGCGTAACGTATTGAGGCACTGTAGAAGGATGACCATGCATTGTATACCGATTATATCCTTGGAGTGTGAACATGTAGAAAACCACGAGATAGATAGAATATACTTTATTATACACCAAAATTTAAACACACCTATTTAACAATATTGCTTATTCTATGGTTACAATGGCGGTCTTATCGCTGAAAGCGATATCTTCCAGACAACCTTTGGAAGGACTTTAAAAACTTTAATTAAAGTGGGGAGGGCTAAATTAGTGTACTTAATACATTACTCATTAATATATATGCAGATATATATATAAATAAATACTATACAATACATAGGTAATTAAATAATACAATACATATAATGTGTACTTTAACATCATGTGGAGAGAAAACAAGAATAATCATAAATTGCTAAGAAAATATTAGCAACCGAGCTTTTAAAGTAGCGAATAAATTATAAAGACTCGCACGTTTGATCTTACGATCGACCGACCAAATTAATTCAAATGTTAACTAATATTATAAAGCATAAAAGTTCTTTAAACGTACTAATCTTGAAAAATACTGGGTAGGTTAGATGCGTACTTGCTAGTTTAATATAAACAACAAAAACATATAAACCGAACTTTTTTTATAAAAAGAGAACTTGTAATGCGGGTAGAATTCACATTACTAACAATCTTGTTAAGCCCTCCAACTAAGCCAAATAAACTTGTGCCTCGAGTGGGTTCTCGGCAATAGTATAATTAATGGGTGGGCTCAGACGTTAGGCTATTCACACTTCAAAAAAAAATCAAAATTGTTTATTCGTTCATAAAGTTCATATATCATGTAGTGATTGGAGCCTACCGTTAGGCTGCGTTTCCACCAGAGATGTGCGAGGATGCGTAGCGAGGGATGTGTTTGTAAAGAACCAATAGAATCGCTTCATTTACCTCGCCTCGGTCAGCTCATCTCTGGTGGAAACGGCTCAGCGGAGCTAGATTTTTGCGCATACAAAACAAGCGAGGGATGTGTGCGAGAGATGTGTTGCGAGGGATGTGTTGCGAGGAATGTGTGTTGAGAAGGATGTGTTGCGAGGTTTGCACATCCTCGCACCACACATTAATGCGCATTTTCACAGCTCCGCTACACATCCTCGTAGACACATTTTTATCGCACAGCTTTGGTGGAAACGCCCAAACATTTTCACAGCACAGCTAGACATCCTCGCACGACACATTTCCATCGCACATCTCTGGTGGAAACGCAGCCTAAAGCTAATAAAACCTGCATTCGGAGACTCCGCTCTTCCATATAGTTATTTACGTACTTGTGAATGTAAAATTAATAAGCTTGTTTACTTATACTAAAGCAAGATTAATTCACGCAAACTTCAACACTTAAACGCAACTTTCACATAAAAAATCTAATTGGGAACCCGTTGATTACTTGCTTGAGATTACCAGGTACGTTTAACACAGCAAATGATGAACTGATGACCCTTACGGTTTAACCTTTACACTTTCAGGGCAATAGGTATGTTTTTTGCTTGGTTCTCTTTTCTTTTACCTTTTTCATTGTCCTGTTATTAATATCCAAATTTTTATTTGAATAACTGGATGACCTTTGCATGATGCCTACTTCCCTATTTATATTATAAATGCGAAAGTAATTCTGTCTGTTTGTTACACTTTAACGTCTTTATTTGCCACTTAAACATTTTCATGAAATTTGGTACAGAGATATAATAGACCTTGTAAAATATAAAAGAATAGGCTGCTTTTCATAGCTAAAAAACCACAGATCATACAAAGATATGGCAAGGGGGCGTGGTGCTTGCGAACTCATCAAGACCCAAAGCAACTTGATACCAGTTTCGGCCATTAGTCAAATGTCAACTTGCGACGTCTTCGCTGCTTATGATTTTTGACAAAATAACGCGTTGTTCAGTGCTTGTTTGCAAAAATAACAGCTGTATTGTGAATATTACGTCAAAGATGGCATCTCATTTCACACGTAAGTACTAAAATAATATTGTTTTTCTTATTAAATTCGTTAAAACATTACTTCGTGATACTAAAAACACGATGAAGTACCAAAAGCAATTATTTTCATTAGGAACAAAAACCATTGATTGTAAAGTACACATCGACCAATGAAGCAGCATGTGTAATAGCGCAATGGATAAGTGTTTTACTGATATCCTCACTTACATGATAGTTTCGTGAAGCGACCGCTGCCGGCTTTTGTTGGTTAGTGATGTATCTACACGTTTGTGGTTGTCGATATTTTATACATTCCTACTTACTACGAATGATTACACAAGGGAATAAAATTTGACTGTTTTGTTGCATGGAATTTTATGGCTGCATCATTGATATCATTATAATTCATACCTTGCTTTTATTTTAACATTTTAGCTATCCCAAGAATCCAAACATAAAAGAAAAGTGGATAACTGCGTAACGTACTATTTCAGACTAATATATCTTTGTGCCAAATTTCATTCAGATCCGTTCAGCCGTTCTGGCGTGATTGAGATCCATCCAAACTTTTGCATTTACAATAGTAGTAAGATAAATAATTGTGATTTTGTAGCATGTCCTGACACATACTTTAAGAGTAGTTTCTGTTTCCCCCATACGTGATCAGTGCAAAAGTATTTTGATCGTAATTTGAATATTAAATAATTAGGATTCTAGAGACTAATATCGTCCGTATCCATAATTTATCAGATATCCGTTAAAATATACAGTTTTGAAGTTTCACTGATTAGTGCTATTACTGAAGTTATACACAGATATAGATATATTGTAGTATTGTATTTTATAGCCTCTAGAATCTAGAGGCTATAAAATACAATACTACTAGAAAAATGTTGTCACAGTAAACAATACAATTATGATCTAGAGTCTAGATCATAATTGTATTGTTTACTGTGACAACATTTTAATAACTTTAGTTAGTTAATATTCCAATTATAATCACACTTCACTTGTTTAGAGTGGTAAGTACGACGGAAACTCCAGAATCGTTTTATTTTCACAGTCAGTAAAATATTTTGGAAAAAGATCAGATATTAAAGGATTTATAGGACGGATAGGAATTTTATCGATATTTTTCTATTTGAATGGGTATACTTTCAAGTTGGTTCCCATTGTTACGAAATCAGGATCTGATGATGGGATCCTGGAGAAATCGAGGGAACTCTTCAAATATTATAGGCACACCTATAGCGTTTTGGGTATTTCTTACAGTACCTTGACCAGTTGCTTCCGAAAAGTACCATTTGGGGAAGTTGAACTGATGATGAAGACCACAGATGGCCACTGTTCAAATTCCTAAACCAAAAAACAAATTCCTCAACAATAAGTATTTCGTGGATTGCGATTCGAGTACGGATGTTAAACGCTTTATACTCGTCACAATACATATGGTGATGTAGAGCTGATGGTCAAGTACCAGGAGAACTCCTCAAAAATTAACGGCTATGCATCGGGAAAAGCAATATTTTGTAAAAGGTGATAAGTTGTTGACATTATGGCTTTGTAACTAGATAAATTACAAACCGACCAACTAAAAAGCGTGAAAAAAAAATTTTAGCAAAAAATAGAACCGACTTCCATATCAAAACACTACACAGCCAAAAATAACTTTAATTTCGTTAGTCGGTGTTATTGGTTTTGGATTTTCTTTTTTTTTATACATTGAAACTATTTGAAAGTCTGGCTGTATTCCAGTTATCTTATATTTTTGTAAAAATACTCACCATTAAGTTAATAATATTCGTTTATTGTTTATTATTTATTGTATTTTCTTTTAGTTAAAATTAAAAAAAAAGTAAAAAAACGCAACAATATTTAAGGTACATTTACTCTACTTTCTAGTTTTATATAATACATGCTGTGAAACTCTATAATAGGCTTTAGAATCCCATATGACATTGTGACCAAATCAGAAACATTGTAAAAAAAGCTTTTGAGTTTCTTATCAATACACAAATAAAAAGACTCATCGGTGATTTTACTTTAGAATGACCAAAGAATCAAAGATACTCAGACGACCAAAGATGCCTTCGTCTTGTGCTAATGTGTTAATAATTGCTTTTACCGCCCCTTTGTGATCAACAAAAGGCTTTTATGAACAAAGTGCTCATTTTTACCTGAGTATTGAAGCACGCTGATAATTTCTTGCTGCAGCTGATTAGGTACCTATATTTTGTAGCACATTTGTCTAGCTCATTATTGATTAGAACATGATCATTACTCTGTCTTCTGTCAGTAAAACAGCTGTCCTCTTTTTCATCATGTTTCTTTGCGATATCCAAAATCATTAATAGTTTTCCAAAAATGATTTAGCATTGTAATGTTCGTGTACAATACAATATTTTCAAAAATATTGCGGATTTCAATGTATATCTCTAGCATCATAATTAAAAAGTAATTTAATGTCAATTCTGTACTCTCTATGTAAATTTTATTAAACGTTTTTGTCGCAAAACAAAGTATTCTTCCACCGCAATGTATGGCAGTAATTGTTACAACAACATTTTTCAGCTGTTTTACATATTTTTGATAATTAACTGGTTCTTTTTTAAAGCAACGATGCACGACTTTAAAGTTAGTAATGAAGGTACCGACAGAACGCTAGCTCTGAATGCCACATAGCATAATAATGGAACCACTTAAGAAATTTAAGCAGTCAAATATACCCATCACGGCTGGAGTGATCTTTCTACAGATAAATGTAAATGATTTATACGAATCTAAGTTAATTAGAAACACAAATATATATGCAATCACTTCAAAAATTACACGAAATACGATAAGAGTTATCTGAAACTTTTCAAAATGGATTAAATTTCTATAAATACACATTAAATTTTCAGCTTTTAGTAAAATGTTAATCGTTTTTATTTGAAGCAAGCTAGATACGTGTCAACTCTGAAAATAGCAGACAGTTATTGATGATATAATCTAATCCTTTAAATAATTGTAATAAAGTTGAAAAAGTGTCATTGCTTTGATAATATCAACAATTTGTACCTTCTAGTGACAGTTATTTTTTTAGTACCGTGAAAAGTAAATAGCTTTCACTTAATTGAATAATTTATAGTTTTGCCGTTTGTACTTACAAATATTGAAGGTATTTTGGCAAAACACAATAAGTGCACTTTTTTTAAGTGGAGTCTATGTCAATGAGGTTGTCATTGATCATAACTAATTAGGTTTTCTTACCTTTTTATGTAACAAACTGCAGAAAGTAAAACTATTGTTTTTGCGTGTGTAAAGAAGTTACGTGATTTTTTTTATTAGAAATTAATATCCAAAACTGATATAATCTGTTACTACGTTATAACGAATTACAGAGATAATAAAATAAAAGCGTTAATCTCTTGAGTCATAAAACAACTATTAATAATTTCACTTTCCCTATATCTTTGATCAATCAAAGCTTAAAATGCTCTTTTGTTAGTATTGCATTTAGTGCACTTAGCTGACGCTATCAAAATACCTTCGATAAATCTTACTAACGACTTAATAGGAACATAATAATATATTTGATAGGTATCTATAGCGGAACTTAATTTGAATTAAGCAGAAAAGAAAAGCATAGGACTGCATCCAAGGATAACATCATAACTCTCGAACAGAAGAATTACTGAAAAATACATAAACTTAACAAGATAAAAAGCATATGTGTAGTTAGAATGTTGATGGATGGAGAAGTGAAGAAGGCCTAAGAATGAATGGAAGAAGAAAGAATGGAAGAAAAAAACGTACTGCGCCGGTCCCAAGTAACAGAGATTAAGGCAGGAATATGATTATGATGTTGAAAAAATACACTGTACTACAACTATGATACAGATGAACCAGTAACTAAATTAAATAACATGATTAAACTGCAACATCACAACAATGTATGTGGCAGACAGAGACAACATCATAGGAAACAAGTACATTCCCAAAGAAAAAGTGCCGAATTTTATAACAATTGGATTTGTCATAACTAAACGATTAAGATCCCTCAGTTGCCTCGTTTCGGATTTTGTTCAATCTGAAAAAAAACATCGTCATTGTAGATTGAGTAGGTATAGCATAACATTATCAGCCTGTAACGATTCGACTACTGGAACACATAGGCATGTGTCCCAGCCCTCCTCTCTATGAGAGGAGTGGTAATCTACCCTGGCGCGGTCCGAAGCGGGGGTCACAGGGGACATGACCGCCCAAAATCGTACACGTCAAATTGAAAAACCTTCTATAAATTTGCAAAGTAAGATGTCCTAAATATTATCAGCCGATTTGAAGACTTCCATTTGTTTATAATGTGTGCAATAAAATTCTGTATTGTGCAATAGGAATAGGAAAACTAATTTACTAGACAAATTATCTTATTAGTGATCGGTTCGGCTCTTATCTACTACTTAAGCGACATCCAGATTTTACTATCATTATAATTGCTCCTTTATAGAGGAGAGGCCTATAGCCAAGCAGCGGGAACGTTTTAGGCTGAATTCCCATTATTTTTATAATGTATCTAAAATCACCATATAGCACACGCTGACGTCATCGTATCATCGCTGGCTATCGCTGAAAACCAAAAGCTCTCTGAACATCATGGTGGCACAGCATTATGCTGAGTAATGAGCGTTTAACATATATGTGACAGGTATGTGACGCATATTTTCCGCCAGCTTTTTTTTTCTAATTTTATTCTCATTGATTATGCGTAAAACAAATAGAAAATAAACTTACTTCACACGCAAGTATTGACAAAGCCTTGTTGAATGTATTGAATTCATTTTGCAACTTCTGTCCAGCTACTAAAAGAGTGAATGTGGCTGACATGTGGTAGATCAGAGCATACACGACGTTCGTTGTTCCAAAACTTTGTTCTGGGCTCTGAAAATAATATTACCATAACATCATATTGAATTATTTCGTTTATGGCTTCAAAGTCTGTGGTCGTAAAAAAAAGGAAAATTAGCTTAAGATATTTTTCGTTAGAAGTCGTTCAAAAGCAAACCAGATTATTTTATAAATCATGTTTTGAACTGTTATAGTATTACCAAGTTACATTTAATAATATTACCTTCTTAATAATAGCATTAAAAATTCCATACATTGAAGATATACACTGCACCATGGCTACGCCGAGGGAAAATAACAGCTGAAAATATATTATAATTAATTATTTTTCAGTCGAAAAGTCTTACATTTCTATTTACTTTAATGATTTAAGAAGAAATATTGGTGACTATATATAAGTATATAGTTGACTGGTAGAGAATGCCTATGGCATTAAGTCCGCCTTTGTACATTTTATGTTGCATAAAGTTTTAATAAATAAATAAATATTGCTTACATCTCGTTAAGATTTAAATTTATTTTATCAAACCATATTTATATGATAAATGATCTTGATTTTGCAAACTGGTTATTAAATAACACTTTTACACGTCATTTTTTTCGTTAATATTAACTAGATGAGGCCGGTGTTTCCTAACTGACTACCCTGAGAAGAAACACCGAAACAAACTCAGGGGTCCGTCTCTTTTAAAGACCATACAATCTATACTGGTTTAATTATATGGGAACCGATATCGTCTGAGGCGATCTTGTGATACAGTGCAAGCTTTATAAGTGCTTTTCTTAGTAGGAATAATTCGACTAATAGAGGGCCCGGTATGCAACCATGCAGAATATCTACCGTATATTTTATTAATACATTATCTACAGGCTGACCTCGGCAAGTATTGCTTAACTTTTGAAATCGACCTGAGCAGTTTATATAACCTATAATATAATTGCATAATTTCTTTAGCCAAACAAGAACATGATGTCAGTTTAGTCCTTGGTGGAAAGAGGTAGATAGATAGATATACTCTACAGAATTAAATGAAGACTTAAAAACTACAAAGGATGTTACAATGGGCGGTCTTATCGCTAAAAGCGATCTTTTACAGACAACCTATGGATGGATTTGACACAGCAGGAGAAAATAAACAATATAGAACAAGTTGTACAAGTTTTAGTGGTTTTATAATATTTAAATAAAATGTAGATTTTGTCGTGCTTAAGCTATCGAAGGTTTTAATAAGACTCTATTTATACTCTATTTTATAAGAAATTATTTTCAGCTAATGAATATTTTAATTAGTTCTAATTACGTCAAATTTATACGCACCAGTTCTTGGTAACACAATGAAATATTTTTACAGCAAGCCATGATGTGCTGGCACTTTTCCGTCCAGATATTCACTTTTCCATGTAAATTAATACATTCCTCATTCGCATCTAAGCAGACTTCATTGTCATCTCGCTTGTCGAACTTTTTCAATACATCATTTACCGCAGAGTTCAAGCATTTTAGGTAATCGTAAGTGCATGTTATTGCACAATACACTACTAAATGTTCAAGTGTGTAGCGAATGTCAACCCACAGCTCATAGACAGCCAGTACAGTGATCTCTCGCAGAAGATATGTCTCCAAAAAGTACCAGCTGATAAGCCTTACCAGTAAAAGTATTACAGCCATTATCGTGAACACGACGAAGCCAACGCAACATCTGACCTTCAGTTTTTTCTCTGAATTTTTATAATAGGATTCATCCTTGAAACTGTTATGGAGCTTTCGAAGATTGTCGTAAAATTTGCTAAAAGATTCCGCATTCACAATTCCACCATTTATTATTACAAGGGTTTTCAAAAGAACCAACAGTTGGAACAAGTCTGTCACCAACTGCCCTTTATTGCTGAAGTCTAAATTAATTAAACTCGTCAAAATTACATTGTTCACGGTGATGACTAGAGAAAGGGTTAATTCAATGATTATGCGAGATACAGCAATGATCTTTTGATTTTTATTCAAACTAAAGTAGTTTCTGTAGACACACATGAAATTTTCACCATATATTAAAGTGTAGAATAAATTCATGTTGGTGACTGAAGTGACACACACAAAGTAAGTTGTAACAATTGTCGGAATGTGTTTCCTATGATCTCGTTAAGCTTCATGTACATTTCCCTAATCATATTACGTAGACACATACTCGCCCTTATGAAAAAACAAACACATCGTGGCTTGATCTTTGTTATTGCTAATAAAATATGTAGATGAATACTACTACATAACTCACTAAAATATCAACTTGCCCGAATGAAGATTAATAATGTTGCTACGAGGTTAAACATAAGGTTCATAATGGATTGGCAACTGTTAATTTATTAGAGATGTGTATAAAAAGACAAATACCTACGTGCTTTTACGTTTACCTTGGGCGCTGATACTATAATTAATGTGTCACTTTGCCTTTAATGGATGTTTTAGTTACTAAGCTAAAATTTAAAATATTAGTTGACATTTCGAGACTAATAAAAATAATTCCTAAATTCATAGTAAGATAATAATTTTCCCAGAAAAATAATAACATGATAAAACATCAAGAACGAATCATAAGCGCGCTCTCGTTTTGTTCGTTGGTAAACATATCAAATGACTCCTCCCGATTTAGGTGGAGCGGAAAGGAGTGTTATACACACAAAGTGTTATACATACACAAATTGCGGTAGAAGCATAATTTGTTTTTGTCGCAAAACAAATAATGCTTCTACCGCAATGTATGGCAGTAATTGTTACAACAACATTTTTCAGCTGTTTTACATATTTTAGATAATTAACTGGTTCTTTTTTAAAGCAACGATGCACGAATTTAAAGTTATAATGAAGCTATTGAAAGAACACGAGCTCTGAATGCCACATAGCGTAATGATGAAACCACTTAAAAAATTTAAGCAATAAAATATATCCATCACGGCTGGAGTGATCTTTCTACAAATGAATGTTAATGATTTATACGAATCTAAGTTAATTAAAAACACAAATACATATGCAATCACTTCAAAAATCACACGAAATACGATACGAGTTATCTGAAACTTTTCAAAATGGGTACAATTTCAACTTAACAACTCAATTTACCAACTTGACAAAAGCTATTAATTATATATGTTAAATTATGCTTTCTATCTATCTATTTACTATTCTATGAAGTTTTCACGGCTGTAAAGATAAACATTGTCAATTGTCCTTTAGCCGATTGATATTTGAAAGTCAGGATACATGACTCTAAACTAGTTTGAACTGGTCAAAAAGGATTAAAATGTAAATGTGTTAAAAAAATTGATATTACAAAGTAAATATTATTTAAACTAATATCTACTTAAATATATCTAGTATTAATTCAACAAAAACTGAAGTTCATTCTTCCATGTAGGATGCAGCATCGCTCTCCGACCTCCACTAGATCTAGGCTTCCAGTCCCGGAATACCGAGATCTCGGTATTGCGGTATCCCGCGTCATTTTCGAATCCCACGTGATGCGAGATTACGGACGCGGTATCCGCGGGGTTTGCGGGACTGAAAAAAAGCATGCATGCGTCCTCTTGCGAGCGGGATCGCTCGGTGACTATTTATAGACAGGTCTTTAAAAATGACATTAAGGTTTCTAAATACACTATTTCATAAAGTTAATCGTTTAAAAGATATACGCTTCCAAAGTGGTAAAATGTGGGGACACACATTTTACCACTTTGGAAGCGTATATCTTTTAAACGATGTAACAATTGTCGGAATGTGTTTCCTATGATCTCGTTAAGCTTCATGTACATTTCCCTAATCATATTACGTAGACACATACTCGCCCTTATGAAAAAACAAACACATCGTGGCTTGATCTTTGTTATTGCTAATAAAATATGTAGATGAATACTACTACATAACTCACTAAAATATCAACTTGCCCGAATGAAGATTAATAATGTTGCTACGAGGTTAAACATAAGGTTCATAATGGATTGGCAACTGTTAATTTATTAGAGATGTGTATAAAAAGACAAATACCTACGTGCTTTTACGTTTACCTTGGGCGCTGATACTATAATTAATGTGTCACTTTGCCTTTAATGGATGTTTTAGTTACTAAGCTAAAATTTAAAATATTAGTTGACATTTCGAGACTAATAAAAATAATTCCTAAATTCATAGTAAGATAATAATTTTCCCAGAAAAATAATAACATGATAAAACATCAAGAACGAATCATAAGCGCGCTCTCGTTTTGTTCGTTGGTAAACATATCAAATGACTCCTCCCGATTTAGGTGGAGCGGAAAGGAGTGTTATACACACAAAGTGTTATACATACACAAATTGCGGTAGAAGCATAATTTGTTTTTGTCGCAAAACAAATAATGCTTCTACCGCAATGTATGGCAGTAATTGTTACAACAACATTTTTCAGCTGTTTTACATATTTTAGATAATTAACTGGTTCTTTTTTAAAGCAACGATGCACGAATTTAAAGTTATAATGAAGCTATTGAAAGAACACGAGCTCTGAATGCCACATAGCGTAATGATGAAACCACTTAAAAAATTTAAGCAATAAAATATATCCATCACGGCTGGAGTGATCTTTCTACAAATGAATGTTAATGATTTATACGAATCTAAGTTAATTAAAAACACAAATACATATGCAATCACTTCAAAAATCACACGAAATACGATACGAGTTATCTGAAACTTTTCAAAATGGGTACAATTTCAACTTAACAACTCAATTTACCAACTTGACAAAAGCTATTAATTATATATGTTAAATTATGCTTTCTATCTATCTATTTACTATTCTATGAAGTTTTCACGGCTGTAAAGATAAACATTGTCAATTGTCCTTTAGCCGATTGATATTTGAAAGTCAGGATACATGACTCTAAACTAGTTTGAACTGGTCAAAAAGGATTAAAATGTAAATGTGTTAAAAAAATTGATATTACAAAGTAAATATTATTTAAACTAATATCTACTTAAATATATCTAGTATTAATTCAACAAAAACTGAAGTTCATTCTTCCATGTAGGATGCAGCATCGCTCTCCGACCTCCACTAGATCTAGGCTTCCAGTCCCGGAATACCGAGATCTCGGTATTGCGGTATCCCGCGTCATTTTCGAATCCCACGTGATGCGAGATTACGGACGCGGTATCCGCGGGGTTTGCGGGACTGAAAAAAAGCATGCATGCGTCCTCTTGCGAGCGGGATCGCTCGGTGACTATTTATAGACAGGTCTTTAAAAATGACATTAAGGTTTCTAAATACACTATTTCATAAAGTTAATCGTTTAAAAGATATACGCTTCCAAAGTGGTAAAATGTGTGTCCCCCCTCTAACTTCTATAATAATGGAGAGAAAAATCTAAAAAAAATATGCTGTAGACTTTAATGTAAACTTTCAACTAAAATTGGTTTGAACGAGATCGGGTAAGCAGTTTTTGAGATACAACATATTTTCTAAAACCGCAAATATAACTTTGTAATTCATACAAACACTATGAAAAACAAAGTTGTAGAAATTGTAAATAAGTTAGTTTTAAGAAATTTGTAAGGTTTTTTTAGTCAAATAAATATATTATATTATAATAGTTACTATGGAACCCTTCATGGGCGAGTCTGACTCGCACTTGGCTTTTTTTTATTATTGATAGGCTTGCGTTTAACTACCATTTCACCTGATGGCAAGCTTGATATGGTCGAAGATGGAGCATGCTTGCCTAGAAGTAACTTAAAGCCACTCTTGACTTAAAGACCCTCTAGGTTATAGCTATTAGGAAACATCCTGTATTATTTATCAAAGCACCTTACTCTAAGGTACTCTTTTTAAAATTAATCCTAATGCTCCTCTCAGTATATCCCCAGCTTTACATCCACTTTTCTCTTAATGAAAGATGCACGTCGTATCACTGTGACAGCGCTGCCGAAAAAAGGGTTTTTATTATACCCAGACATGGTACACCTTCATGTGTGATGCAGTGAAATGGCGACAAAGAGCCATCAGAAAAGGAAGGAAAGATATTAAAGTGAGATTTTTGGAAACAGATGTCAGACTTTAACTGTTCTTTCGCATTGCAATATAATCTAACCAAAACAGACATTGAACTTAAGGGATAATTCGCATAGAACAATAAATAATAAAATAAAAATAATATAAATTCGAAAGAGTGTTTTTTTGTTTATCCTCCTTCTTTCTAAAACATATCTGTCATATAGTGGTAGTTGTTAAAAAGTTATTTATTTTTCCATATTAATGTAATGAGATAATTTCATTATCCGTAAATTATTTTATGCCTATTCTTTTAAGCCCAAACACGACTACGATTACGTTGTTTTAAGAATATAAAGGCGAACACTAGAAATCTGCTTACACTGCGTGCAAGCGTGATGTTATGTCATAGAATGGTGAAAACGAACAAAACTTAAAGTTCTTCTTAGTTCTTCTTGAAGAGTTCTATTGCTTCCGAAGACCCTCACCACACCGTAATAAATTAAATACCTACTTAAACTTACCCTATAAAATTGATGATTAAACGAACTTACCTGAAGTGAAGATCAATCCCAATTACACTCTGCTCTGTCCTCGAGATCAAGAAAACTATGTACTAACGCGCTAGGTGCTCCTATCCAAACCACTAAATATGAGAGAAAAAAAAGAATTTGACAGCTGGAGGCGCCCTCTCTCGGTTAATCATCAGCAGCTTAATGTTTGCGAGCTAACAGCCGTATGGGGGCTTTTAAAGCTAATGAAAAGATATTCTTCTCTTCCTCTAATCGACACAGTCTTTGATAAATACGATCTAAGTGCTTCAGCTGGGCAAACTTCAGGTCACCTGTCAAAAAATGGTATATGTCAACAAGGTTGTGTTGTGCCAATACATGATGTTTTAATTAAATCTGGAGTCTTAATTGAGATATGATTTGAGTAAATGCAAATGTTATTGATATTTATGTTTGAAATTGTTTGAACCCTATGGGCCGTAACTAAGGCTTTTAATGTTACTTTCTTTTTGGTTAAACAATCCAAGTCTAACTGATCATTGGGATAGAAATTAGATAAGTAATCTAGTACAATAGACGGGTCCCAGGTTTCATTGTATCTAAGTAATGGCGGTCTAAGTCTATAGAAACCTATAAATAAGCGAATTATTCTGTCATCTGATCCAATTTTTGATCCAATTATCAGGGATAAAGCTGATCGATGACTGTTTAAAGTTCCATACTGGGCTCCGTCATTAAAAAGCATTGCAAGAAAATACATAATGTTAGGAACAGAAGCTTCATAAAAATCCATATTATGAGATTGACAAAAAGAAACTACTTTTTTAAACCTGTATCATACTGTTTCATAGTATTTTTGGAAAGAGAACCATACATGATGTCGATAGAAGAAGGAGGGACATCTTTTTTCAGTAGTGCCGTCCTGATAACCTGCCTGCAGCCAGGGTAAGTCGAGGTGGTGATGGTCTGTGGGAAGACGACAAAAGAGCTTCGTCACTTGGTTCAAACAGGATGATCTTAGAGACTAAGGGCCGTATTACAGAACGAAACTCGAGCACTGATCTCTGTTTAAAACTAGTTTTGAGTCGAGATTTAATTTTAGAATGTTCCTCAAGTATAGATTCATCGATCATAGTTCAGCCGGGTACGGCTTTATTCTAGATCGTTACTCAGTTGTAGATTCATCACCCAAGTATGGTCGACACCACGCTCGAGCAGAGATTTCCTTGTCAGTTAACTATTTGCTTTTCAGTTTATTATTTGATATAAAAATGGTAATTTTTGGCGAATGATGATGAAATCACATTTTATTTTGCTAATTGGTTACAAATAACACTTTTACGTTAATTATTTTAAGAAATGGTTTAGATTTTCACAAGATGAAGATTTTTGTCAATTTGTAATACTGCCATCTATTGAGCAAGATTTGGTAAAACATATGCATTTCTGTTTTGTTTTAACTATAACTTTGTTTCCTTTTAATATTTTTATTGATCGTTGTTCCCAAACCATTATTTATTTGAATATTACTTATTATATGATTAATGAGCAATTCAAAACAACACTGTCACAGACATTATTTAGAATCCACTCCGTTCCATGAACAAGTTACTCTTGCTATATTTTTATATGTTAGAAAATATTGCCTTAACACCTTTTACCTTCAAGAATTTGCTTTTACATATTCTTAAAAATTAATTTCTATGGTGAAACGGTGCAATACATATTTTTCATTCTTAAAAATTTGGTATTAAAGTAAATTGAATTATTTACGATCATTCGTAGATCGGAACAGCGGAGACAAAGAAAATAAAACGTAAACGAAAACAGACTGATGCATAGACAATTAGATATTCTCTGCTTGAGGCTCGATTTGAATCTGAGTGTAGTTTTATTACCATTCTGGAATAAGACCAATGCTCAAGTGCAGATTCTATATTTAAACTGAGATCGGGCGAATTAAGCTCAAACTGGACTTGAAGAACGTTCTGTAATACGGACCTTAAAGTCTTTCGAACAACGGGAACCACGGCTGAGTGGGCCAATATGGTACAACAACAATGCCTGCAGCCTTGTCTGTTATAATTTTGCGGAGAGTTTTTAATATGAAAGCAAGGGAATGCATAGAAATTTAGGTTATTCTAATTGAATGTAAAGGCGTTTACTGCGTAAGCGTCAGGGTCTCTTTTCCATGACACATATCAGTCGCATTTTTTGTTTATTCTTGATGCAAATAGATCAATGGTTGGTGTACTGAAAATTTTTACAATATTGCTGAAAGCATCGTTACTCAGTTCCCACTCTATGTCTGGGTTTGTGGCCCTAGACTCTGCGTCAGCTATTTCATTATTTTTCGAACTTACATAGGATGCGAAAATGTGATTTTTTTTCTCCTCACACCACTGCCAAAGTTCTTTAGTAATTTTATTTAGGTGCGGGAATCTAATGCCATCCATTCGATTTATATAAGAGATGGCTGTGGTATTATCGATGCGTAAAAGGATCTGGCAATTCTTAAGCTGTTTGGCGAATATTTTTAGGCCAAAAAAGGCTGCCATTAATTCTAATAAGTTAATATGCAGGTCCTTTGCTGTTTCACCCCAGAGCCCATTTGCAGTCTCTTCACCACATGCCACCCCCACCCTGTTTTGCTTGCATATATCTCTCATCTCGAATAGGGTTAACATTATTTTTAATTGCATTAAACCACCAAAATAAATCTTCATGTATATTTTAAGGGTACATTCATATAACTCTCATAATTATTATTTGATTTTAATAACTCTAGGTATTTTCTAACTACCTTATCTTTCCTGGTACCTTTCTAACTCCTTTGTGTATAGCCAGCCGTATTGAACAGCTGGGCAAGGCGAGACAAGTAGACCCACAAGGTGAGCAAGACATCTAATCTTGCAGCTTCTAAAGGTCATAAACTTATTTATTTTATGTGTAATATAGGTATGTCTTTTGTGTATCGGTTAATCTAATATGATTTAACTCTGTGTTTATAACAAAACCAAGATATTTGCAACTTGTGCTTGGGGTCAAGGAACTTTTTTCATTATGAATAACAAATCCCAAACATTCGAAAATGAATTTGGTTATTTGCACATTTTCTTCGCATTCCTTATATGTTTTTCCAATACAGCATACATCATCTAAATAAATAGTTGATATATAACCTAAACTTCTTAGTAATGCCATCACAGGCTTGAGGAGCTTAGTAAAAACATAAGGAGCTCTACACAAGCCAAACGGAAGGACATTGAATTCATAAAGAGTGTTATCCAGATCTCGGAAACGTAAAAAATTTCGATCACATTTATTGATTGGGATTAAAAAATATGCATCTTTTAAATCAAGAGTGGCTAGATAATAATTATTTAAAATTAATTTTACTGTAGTGCGCAGTTCTTCTAATTTGAAATGGTTTGTATTTACAAATCTATTTAAGGATTTAAGATTAATCTTAGTCTTCCGTCTGGCTTGGGTACAAGAAAAGTGCTAGATACATATTCACCGTAACATAACTGACAAGGTGATATTGCGCCTAGCTTTTATTTATTTATTTATTCATAGGAAACTCAACAGCTTTTTTTACAATTCTCATTATACAATAATAATGTCACATGGGGTTCTGAAGCCTATTATAGAGTTTCACAACATGCATGTTAAACTAGACAGTATAGTAGTTCTAAAATTTTAACTATACAACCAAAGTAAAAATAAAAGGAAATATAACAACTGGTAATATAACAACTGGTAAATAATAATAATAATATACGAATATTTTTTACTTACTGGTGAGTATTTTTACAACTGATTTACGAAAAGATACCTTAGATAGCTGGAATATATCCAGATTTTCAAATTTGTCTATGTATAAGCGAGGCAGTCGAGTCATAACAGCATTTTGTCCATAATTGGACCGGTGTAAAGGTACACTAAATAAGTGAGTGTGTCTTGTGCGAGACCTTTGCGTGCAAAATTCTATGCATGACAAAAGGTCACCGCTGTCGATCTCACCACGAAGGATATCAAATAATAGTAGCATATCCAACATTTTACGTCTATCATTGAGGGGCAGCAAGTTATAGTGACTAGAGTCTGCGAGATAAGAAGCATGACGCTTGTTACCTTTAAAGTTTAAAAATTTTACAAACCGTTTTTGGAGATTTTCTATTCTAGAAATATACACATTATATTGAGGCGACCAGATTGAACTACAATACTCTAGAATGCTTCGGACATAGGCACAGTATACAATCTTAAGACTATGAATATTTCTGAATGGTTTACAGGTGCGCATTACAAAGCCAAGATTACGAGAAGCTTTACTAACTATGTTGTCAATATGTTCAGAAAACAGTAATTTGGAGTCGAGCATTACACCAAGATCTCTGACTACATTGACTCTTTCAATAATTTTATCATCAAAACTATACATAAAGTTGATTGGTTTTTTGCAACGGGTAAAACTAATACACTGACATTTCGAGATATTAACACTGATGTTATTTAATAAGTAGTATTGGTATAATGAATTAAGATCACGTTGTATGAGTTCACAATCTAGGCTTGATCGGACACGTAGATATATCTTCATATCATCAGCGTATAGAAGATGCTTAGCATATTTAAAACACGAATTAATATCGTGTAAGTACGCACAATAAAGAAGAGGTCCAAGTAAGGATCCCTGAGGCACACCGGACGGTATGCTAACGAAATCTGATCTATAACCCCCCACAACAACGGCCTGAGAACGCCTGGATAAATAAGAGCTAATCCATCTGAGTAAGTCACCATGGATGCCAAGGTATTGTAGTTTTGAAAGCAGGATAACATGATCCACACGATCGAAAGCTTTTTCGAAATCCGTATAGATCACGTCAACCTGCCCATGCGTTTCCATATTACCGATAACATAGTTACTAAAGGTAGCTAAGTTAGATGTGGTCGAGCGTCGCTTGATAAAACCATGTTGATAAGGACCTATGCCATTGGCTATCGTCGAGTAAATATTGGTATGAATAATTTTCTCAAACACCTTGCTGAGTGTATTAAGAATCGATATCGGGCGATAGTTTTTAATATCTGATTTTGAACCTTTCTTATGTACAGGGACAATCAGCGCAGCCTTCCACAAAGAAGGGAAGACGCCCTCGGTTAGAGACCTTCTAAACAATAGCGTTATAGGGCGTGCTAGACCATCAGCACAACCACGCAGGAATACTGCTGGCAAACCGTCCGTTCCAGGACCCTTTGTTCTGTCCAGCGTTCGTAATATGCCAAGTACCGAGTCCTCGGTGATATTTAGTGTAGATATTACATTATTAGAATTTTCTACTAGTTCACTAGTGGTACATGTAGGCCCCACACTTGTGGGTTGTACAGATGGTCCAGCAAAAACACTATGGAAATATTTACTTATTTACTTTTATAAATCGTCTATTACCTCTCTATAGGCCTTCAAATTGGATTTGTTTATGCATAGTGACGATGGCGTGTGACCTTGTAATATACGTGTATTGAAAGGTAATTTATAACCTTTTACCCAAGATAAAAGTACTGCGTCACTAGTGATAAGACGCCATCAATTGATAAATAATGACAGACGTCCAGCATGACTCACCGGTTCTATCGACGGAGCGGTGCTTGGTTCTGTGAGCGCTTCTAAGGTCCGCGCGGCTGCTGCCGCGGTGGTGGAGCGCGGCGCTGCTGGCACTGGCAGTTGGGCCGGACGTTCTGGGCAGGCACTCTCGAATGTCTTGCCGCAGCTTCCGGTTGCCTGCCTGGCGGTGGAAGTGGGCGTCTCGTGTTTAAATTCTGGGATTGATTTGTAAATCGTCTTGGAGGGCCAGGTATGAAGGTTCCAGTTTTCATTTCCGCGCCTGTCTTGTGAATGGCTTTAGCAGCTTTTAAGACATCACCCAGCTGACTGCCAAAGAGATGGCTATCAATTGATGTAGTATAAAGGTGATCTTTTATCTTTTTCTTAATCGAGGAGTAAACAAAACTTCTGCGAGTCATTGACTCAGTATGTTGTAAGTCACAGGCGAGTTTTCCAGTATCGGTTAGTAACTTAACAAGCTTTATATTATACTGTCTGTAGACAGGACCTTTGACAGAGCCTCTCCTAAACAAGCAATAATCAAGGCAATTTGTTTGTGTTTGTTTTTAATTGCTTTATCTTTCTGATTAGAGCCTCTCACAGAGCTGCCCTCACTTCTTGATTCAGCAAAGGAGCATTAATATTCTTGCAATTTTCTGGAATATCAAATTTTGTGAAAATCTCTTTTTTTACATCCTTAGAAAGACCATTTGTTGCTGTATGCTCCCACGGGACAGCTATACTTGAATTCAAGGCTGGACTGAATCTTTTATCTCTTAAGGGAGCTACTCCTAATATTTCCAAAATATCATCTGGAAGAATTTCCTCAGCTTCACTGTTTTCAATGACTTCTTAGACATCCACAGTAGGAGTGTCAGGAACAACAGGTTCAGACGAGACATGGACAGAGGGTGCTACATCTGCAGACTCCAACAATGTGTTCTCCACGTCGAGTGGGTGTACTTCCCCAATATGAAGGTCAGTATGCTGTCTGTTCTCAATGGATTCATAATAATTGCTTCTAAGTGGTTCGTCTGAAATAGACGTAAACGTTACTATCGTATAACGTTAATATGAAAAAAGTTGTATTTTTAACCTTGTAAACAATGTGGCCTGGTAGATACTAGTCCCTACAAATTGTACACAGCCTTGTGTTATTAATTAGCGGATACATTCCATCAAAATGTTCACGACCAACGGTGAATGTATTGTCTATATGACAGATAATTATGGCGGGAAAAAAAATCATGACGGAGGCATTCCAATGCAATGCTCACAATCATTTTGTTATATCACTGGTATAAGTCCTTATAAACTGTACACGGCTTTATCGTAGTCGGGTATATTCCATATTTAAATAATGTTCACGAGTAATATAAGCCATTTTGAAAACGATGGTACCATGATAAAACTCTCTAGGAGGTAGGTACCTACAACTTTTGAAGAGAAATTGTCTTCTTACTCTGTACTTACTTATGTCTTTAACGAATCTTGCGAAGAAGAGCGTTGTCGACGTCTTTTCTTCAACTTTTTCTCGATCTTTCTCATTTTACGGTTTACGTAGGCTTCAATATCTTCGTCACTGTATCGTCTTCTAGGTATAATGATAATAACAAAATATGCTGTTTAATGATATTGTACGTATACACACTGTAAAACACTTGAAGGATACTTAATTTTATTTTTTAATATTCGAGAGGAAAAAAGTATGTGGCAGATAGCGAACGCATTAAAACGCGAATGAGTTAACCGAGAGAGGGCGCCACCAGCCGTCAAATTCTTTTTTTTTTCTCAAATTTAGTAGTTTGGATAGCAGCACCTAGCGCGTTACTACATAGTTTTCTTGATCTCGAGGACAGAGCAGAGTGAAATCAGAATTTCAATAGTGAAAACCCGTTCTCAAACGGATTAATACATTTTAAGATACCTCTTTCAGGTGTTGTTCAGAATATCTCTCACTTTCAGGCGTTGTTACTTTCATCATCAGCTCCGCACCATGAGATAATGACTACCAGACACAAATTTCTAAATTGCTTAATGATACGTAAAACTTTGAAAGTGCCCTTAAAATTGAGGGCTGCCTTTGATTTTCTCGGGCATCCAAAATCCCGACTTAGGTATAAGGTATTGCACCATTTATTTATTATTAGCCATTTATTATTAGCTCAGTGTTATGAGATGATTATACAATACAATACACAAATATTGGAATAGCGTTAGAAAACAGAAGAAGAACTATATCAATGTATGTACCTACTTATAAAATTTGAGGGTTTCGTTCGATTTCCCAGAATGGTGACAATGAAACCACCTTGAAAATCAGTCCACAATTGGCAAAGAAATCGGTGAGTATACATTTCAAATAAAAATTACAGCAGAAAATAGTACCTCCGCATTTTTTGAAGTCGGTAAGTCAAAAGTGGAGTTGATAAAAGACTTCTAGACGATAACGATATTTCTTATTATAATAAGCCAGGGAAGCCAGATGTGCAGAAGGCGAAGAAGTCATACCTTCAACGCAGTCCTGAATCATAATATGTTTTTTGATAAGGTTACGTTTGATGTGGGTTGTAAAAATTCCCTTGCAAGTTCTGTAACAGACTTTGGACACTTGTTATAAAAGAGTGCTTATGCTGTTTATGAGGAATGACTTGCTTGTATTTGGGTATAACAAATTCATGTTTATTGCTCGTATTTATCGTATGAAGAGCGCTTTTAATTTATTAAACTTACTATGGAAAAATATGCTGTCGATGATTATACATTAAACAAAATATTATTATAAAATGAAATCTGAAAATTTATCATTTTACATAATAGTTAATTATTTATTATGTACACATATGACATTTAAAAGAGCGTTTATTTTTAAATTATTTATTTATTTAGTTGACAGAGATTTAATTTACATGCCACAGGTTTACACAGTGGGTCCCAAACTAGGCACAGCCTGTATTTTGGTGACCCCATACAACTCATTAAGTCTTAACCTAACACTGTTCTGCTAGCGCAATAAAAGATACATAAACACAGAAAAACTACTTTATATATAGAAAAAGACAAAGAAGACACTAATAATTTCGACATTAATAATAAAACAGATAAGGTACAAAAACAATGGCCAAGTGCGAGTCAGACTCACCCGCGAAGGGTTCCGTAGTAACTACGCCAAATAAATTTGTTTTTCATATTATTTGTTTGAAATACAAAGTTATATTTTCGGTTTTAGAAAATATGCTATATCTCAAAAACTGCTGACCCGATCTCGTTCAAACCAATTTTCATTGAAAGTTTTTATTAAAATTTACAGCATAATTTTTTTTAATTTTTCACTTCGTTATTATAGAAGTTGGAGTTGGTTATAGAAGGGGGGAGACACATGTTACCACTTTGGAAGCGTATATCTTTTAAACGATTGACTTTAAGAAAAAGTGATTGTATAAACCTCAGTGTTATTTTTAAAGACCTGTCTATAGATAACACGTATAGGTTTGATGAAAAAATATAAATTTAGTTTCAGTTCTATGTATGGGAGCCCCCTTAATTTTATTTAATTTTTGATTAAATTCGGAAAGCGGTTAACAGAATATATCTACCTACAAAGTTTCACATGTGTAGTTTTATTTGTTTTGGAATAAAACGGCTGTGACATACGGACGGATGGACAGACAGACATGACGTAACTATAATATTTTCGTTTTTTACCATCCGGCTACGGAACCCTAAAAACAACAGATAGATGAGTAAGTGTGGGTGTGGGTGTGTCTGATAGTGAGTGAGGGTGTGTATTATAGCAGGTATGAGGGTATCAACAAAGGCTATAGATAAAGCTTTCAGTTTCCTCATAAGTCCGGTCCAACAACCATTCCTTTAGTTTGGTTTTGACCTCATCACCCGCCTCACAAAAGAGCACAAAGGTGCTGCTTATCTCATAAGAAATGTCTTACAGCATACCTAGGATAGGAGAGTTAAATACTTAATAGTAAATTTAATAGAAGTGTTTTTAGATACCATGACTTAATTTTTAATAAACTATCAATCCATGATGCTGCGATATCACTAAAATTTATTTTTGGTACTTTTGGCTTAAGATTAAGTTAAGTCATCAGATTTGAATTTAGCGTATCGAAAACCTTTAGAAAAGTGCACAGTTGTCAGGGGTATATTTTTATTGTATTTTTATTGGAACAACAAACACTATAAACTAATACTCTACACTAAATAGTAGAGACAATACGAAGATTAGTAGTAAAAATAACAAATATACTACTTAAGAACGTTATCCACAGATAATCTTACAGAATAGCTAGTTGTTTACAATACAAACTTAAAATCACTTATAAATAAAGTTGTTGAAATTTCTAGCTTAGCATTGTATAGGCTTTTACCTCTATTGCAGATTTAACGGCAATGTAAGCGAGATGGCTTTTTTGGTGGCTAATATAGACCGTTGCGGGAGCGTCACGACTTACCGCAGTCCTGATAAGAGAAGATCGCGGCAGTACATGTTGATCCGCCTCGATGTCGTATTGCTCTCTTACCAGCGAGTGTCCTGAACCAGTCAACGTCACAATGCTTGCGACCCTCCACCACACACTTGCGCCAATCCGTCAGCTAGCATCTCCCAGCTCCGATGACCAATTTTAAAGAAAGCCATATCTCGCTTAGCACATTTCTTGTAAAGAAGCAGGGGTCTGCCAACGCTTCTTTTGGTATTAGATATTTTGCCAAGCAAAACATGACAACCGGGAGGGTTCCACCCTGTGCACATGCCCCAGCCAACGCAAAGGTATCTATTTGAGAAGCGTGGTTAAGCTACACAGCTGAGCTATTTCTAGAACTTTCTCATTTGTAACCTTATTCCGCCATGGTAAGCCCAAGATCCTACGACGACACCGCATGTAAAATCTGTTGAGTCGAAGTTCCTGTTACTAGATTTGCTTACAAACATACTATCAGTAGAGCAAAACTGTTTATTAAAACAACAATATTTACATGTAAACTAGTGTTTTTATTATTTTAATATTTATATGGTAATCCATGGATAGTGTTGTGAGTTATATTATTAGCCAAATTCATATATTTTAAGTTTTAATACATTAACGTGTAACATTTTACAATAAACTTAATAAAAATAAAATCACAAATACACAAAATTTTAGTTATTATGGGTGAAGTAATTTACATACATTATCTATACTCCAATACACACATTAAAATAATAAATAAGTGTGTCTGTACTTTGAATCTATGTACAAAAAATAATTGAGTAAGGTTTCGAAACAGTAATGATTGTATTACAACACCTGTTTAGTGAATAAAGTTTTTATTATTATTATTAATAATAGAGCAAGAATTTAAAATAAAATGTCTGTCTGTTTGTACACGCTAATCTTTGGAACTACGAGACGGATTTGCGTGAAACTTTTTAGTTACATAGCTATTAATTTTAGGCAACATATAGGCACTAATTGATTTCGGAAAATGAAATACCTGATATAGAACTTTACATGCGAGCAAAGCCCCAGGCAGAAGCTAGTAATATTATAAATGCGCAAGTGTGTATTTTTATCCTTCTTTTACGACAAAACAGAGGAATGGATCGCTATGATTTTTGGTATAAAAATAGTTGAAGGGCTGCAGAGTTACGGACATAGATAACTTTTTATTTTCGCTGAAACCTTTTCACGCAAGCGTAGCCGCGAGCACAAGCTAGTTTTAAATAAGATGACTGACTTGCAATGCGACAATAATATAGCTGATAGACAAAGACAGTACTATAGGAATTAAATACATTCCTTGAACTATTCTGCCGGTGTACACTATTTCAATTGGATTAGCTCTTACTAAGAAATATAAATTCTTGAGAGCCTTAGCCGTTGACGCTGGATCTGTAAAAGAAGAATAATTTAAACTCAAAACACAAAATATTTTATTTCATATACGTCTATATGGGCAGGGTATAAGTGCACTCGTCTCCTCGTAAAACGTGAAAAGTTGGTGCATGATTCGAAATTTGTTGTTTCCTGTGGCGAAGAGCCGGCAAGAATCACGGTTAGGTTAGGTATTCTTCGATAGTTTTTTTGTGTTTTAAAACATTGCCATACACTAGGAGTTTCTCCATTATTAATAAGCATCAATAATAAGATTAAATAATGCAAGCAAGTGTGATTGCAGCCAGAAGACGCCTGAGCCTTGATTTGAAAAATAATTAATATCTGTAGTTATTGTGTTGTATGTGTTATTTATATCTGCTATCTATTTTGTAATTATGAATATTAATATTGTATTTATGATATGTTTATATTAAGACTATACACCTTTTATGTGTTCAATTTAAGATTTTCCTGCCTCTAAACGTGAGGAATTTTAATTGGCTCACTGTCTACTATGTTATACAACGTGTTATTTAAAGGGTATATAAATACCAAGTGCATGGCTTCTTTGGATGATACCAAACGATATGGCAAGGGTTTTGTAATCCTAAGTCTACGTGTGTAGAACTTATTACAAATTCCAATACACTGATACCAGAGACCGAATTTTTCAAATTAAGAAGAACGAAAAGAATTATCGTGTTATTGGCAAGTGACGGGGAAAGTTATTGACCCTCGGAGTGTTGTGACACGTTTGTTATGATTGGTATTCAAGAAATATATGAAACCAATAATTTGGTATCAATTCTTTGAGTCAGTTATTTTGTGCTGAAACTGTGCATAGAGACTCCATACCAATTGTTGTCTTCAGCCCTTTTGGATATGGGGTTTCCGTTACACGTTGTATATTTTCTGTATTTAATAGCTGTTAGTCCTCCATACTTCTTAAATAAATAAATAATTATGTCATACATGTATGTTGGGTTTTTTTTTTTTTTAACGTGGTAAAATCATCAAATAAGTCCTCCCACCCCGGGCAGGGCCGGAGGGACTGTCAGACTTGTACTGACTAAAATCCACGGTGTATATTTTAGCCCTTTACGTTCCGGGGTCACGGTAATGGGATAAGTCCCACTCAGGTCCTCAGGGCGATCCTCGCAGTGGTGACACCCAGGCGTTTCTTCCTTCCCCATCAGACACAGGTACCTCCTGAAACTTCCGTGTCCGGTGAGGAACTGTGTAATGCGGTAGGTCAGGACGCCGTGACGCCGATCTAGCCACTCCTCAAAGAGGGGTCTTACCGCCGCAATTGCGGCGTGCCCGGCCATGTATGTTGGGGTTAGCTTCCATTCTAAATTGGATATAGCTCAGTTCCATTGCTTTTCATGAAGCGACTGCCTATTTGACCTCCACAGCTCAGTAGTTGGGTAACAAAATACCCCCTGACAAGGCCGATGTCAGATTTTCTGAATTCTGACTACCCGTCACAACTGTCAAATATATGTATATTTACAAATGGCAGTCGAGATCAACGGCTTAAGAGGAGGCTCCCTAAATTGTATGTAACTTTGCATTAATATTCCGAAACAATCACGCAAACAATCAAAATGGAACTTTAGTATATGATTTATTGATTTATATATTAATCAAAATTACTCAGCTTCAGTAACAAAATATAGTTTATTATCCAAAAATAAGATATTTTTTCTCTAGATCAATTACTACTTTAGCTATAAACGAAATAAGAATTCAGACTTACGACATTTAGTTTCGAACCCGAACATGTTGAAAGAGCGCACGCGATCTTCAACTTTATTACTGCTGCGTTAGCGTTTAGCACACAACGGCCTAACCGGGGGTGCATGGGGGCGGAGCTTGCGTGAAAATTATTTTAGAGTGCCTGGTCTTAACGTGCTTTCCGAGGTATGGAGGAATTTTGATAAATGTTAAAATAGTCACACATCCACATACTGACCGGACGGAGGTATTCCTCGAAGCGCTACCATTTTGAAGCGCACCTAATGAAGCGCTCCTTTTTATTCCTCGGAGCGCTCCTTTTAGTAGCACTCCCGATACCATGTTATCGGAAAAGGAGCGCTCCGAGGAATAAAAAAGGAGCGCTTCATTAGGTGCGCTTCAAAATGGTAGCGCTTCGAGGAATACCTCACCGGACGACATGCAATACTTTACACAAAAATTCACTCAAATTTCATCATTCTTTCCTGGTTGATTGTTGATACGGTGTACGCCACAGCTCAACTTAATCAATCTCTAGTTCAATAGGTTACTTCTAGGTAATGCTACATCCTCGACTAGATCATCGCTTACCATCAGGTGAGGTAGTGCTCAAACGCGAGCCTACCATCAATACAAAATCCTCCCAGATAGTAGCGAAGATTAAGTACTTACAAATTGATAATGTGTTGTTTAATAGCAACAATCCCGTCCTGGTTTTAGCGGCTTCTTTGATAAGTTTCTGTCCCGCAAAAAGCACTAAATATGTCCCGCACACTGAATATACCAGAACAAAAACTGTTTCGAAGACAAGAAGACTTTTGTATGTTGCCTGGAAAAATAAACAACTTTAGAATACTAAGGATGCGTTTCCACCAGAGATGTACGATGGAAATGTGTCGTGCGAGGATGTCTAGCTGTGCTGTGAAAATGTGTGGGGGTTTCCACCAAAGCTGTGCGATGAAAATGTGCCTACGAGGATGTGTAGCGGAGCTGTGAAAATGCGCATTAATGTGTGGTGCGGGGATACGCAAACCTCGCAACACATCCCTCGCAACTCATCTCTCACACACATCCCTCGCACACATCCCTCGCTTGTTTTGTATGCGCAAAAATCTAGCTCCACTGAGCCATTTCCACCAGAGCTGTGCTGACCGAGGTGAGGTAAATGAAGCGATTCTTTTGGTTCTTTACAAACACATCCCTCGCTACGCATCCTCGCACATCTCTGGTGGAAACGCAGCCTTAAACTGTAACTATTAATATACTGATATTAATAGTCAGTAGTCTAATGACCAAGGTGTCGGACTTGTGGTCGAGAGGTCACGGGTTTGAACCCCACCCCATTACACTATTTCCGTAAACCCAACCAGACACAAGCATATTTAGGTTGGTTGGAGAGGTTAACAAAATTGCTAGTAATTTTAGTAATTTTTAACCTACTTCAAAAAAAGGAGGTTCTCAATTCGTCTTGAACTTTATTTTTTTTTAATGTATTGTTCAGGACTACAATAGGCCAGCCAACGGTAACTGGACGGTCTGAACTTGTCCACGGTTCGTGGAGCCCTACCGTTGCTTTCAACAACAATAAACTAAGCTACAGGCTCTCCGGTCGACAACAATCTATAGCCTCTGAGGCTTTATCAATACCTTATTACCACTAACCTTCTGTGCTGGGTTCGCCAAGCTTCGACCTTCCTAGGTCACGCCCAAGTGTGGTATGTATGTAATTATGAGGTGAGTAAATGAAAGTGTGATGTAAGTCAAGTGTTCTGAACGGTCACAAGGCGCCGATCTCCAGATGGCGCAGTTCAGACAGCATCACAGCCCAAACTCGCACCGGATTGAAGCTATTTATCACTACTTATTTCCAACAAATGCGCGTGCCACGCGGTGGCAACAAACCGGCGATAAATCCCAAAATATCTCAGGCTTTCATCAAATGGGAATTACAAATTCCAATTAATCGTTACTCGCGATCCAATTATCGGTTTCAACAGGCGATTCCAAACGATATTTTACCAATTATAATTAACTCAACAGGTCCCAAGCGGACATTAGTTTTAGCAAGAAGGGAATCGTCAAAGTGAAAAAAAGTCAAAGACTATAGAATAATGTTGCCAACCAAAAGGTGCGTTCGATTTCACGTTGGACTAAACATCTACCCCCCCCCCGGACGGGCCTACCCGTCCGCTAATCAATTGGAAGTCTTGACAAAGTTGCGACCGCTCTCTTTATGATGGATCCGTCCACCAAAACTTCAGCAAAACGAGGGACCCCGTCGGTGCCAGCCACCAAATTGAGAATGCGCCCCATGCGCCAATACAAAGGCTTCAGGTTGGCATCCTTAATCAGGACGAGGTCTCCGATCTTGGGCGGATGAGTTTTATCCGTCCACTTGACGCGTTGCTGGAGGATGTGCAGATACTCTAAGCTCCAACGCTTCCAAAAGTTCTGAGCGAGCTGTTGCACCAACTGAAACCGCGAGAGCCGATTTTGGCTCACATCAACAAAGAGGTACTCCGGCAAGGCGACAAGTGGCTGTCCAATCAAGAAATGGCCCGGGGTTAGAGCCTCCAAGTCATTCGGGTCCGAAGAGAGCGGGCACAATGGGCGCGAATTCAACACAGCTTCAATGCGGCAAAATACCGTAGCTAGTTCCTCAAAGGTGAGAACGGTGTCTCCCAATAGTCTCCGCCAGTGTCCCTTTGCCGCTTTCACCGCGGCCTCAAAAATACCCCCCCAATGGGGGCAGGCTGGCGGGTCAAACAACTAAGTGACCCTTCGGCGGGCCAAACTATTACCAATGTCAACCTGGCTCTCATTAAGGAAGGCGTATACCTCCTTCAAATAGTTACTTGTACCCTTGTAATTCGTACCGCAATCAGACCTAATCAAAGAAGGCAACCTACGGCGAGACACAAATCTGTCCAAAGTCGCCACAAAGGCCTCTGTCGAGCGGGAGGTTACCAGCTCCAAATGTACTGCCTTGGTTGACAGGCAGACAAAAACACACAAATAAGCCTTGACAATTTTACTATTTCGAAGTGTGGACGTCTTCACCGAAAAGGGACCAGCAAAGTCCGTTCCGACGCCAGCAAAGGGCCTCGCCTCATTGACACGATCAGCCGGCAAATCTCCCATTAGGGGCTGCATAGTGGAGGCCTTAGTCCGATAACACGGCATACAACGGAAGACAATGCTACGAATAGTACGACGAGCCGTCAAAATCCAAATTTCTCGCTGCAGAATGGCCAACAGCGCATTGCAACCGGCATGCGAGTTCTTAGTGTGACGATCAGTCACCAACAATTGAACCAAGTGGCCCTCCTTGGGCAACAAAAGGGGGTGACGGGCCCCATAAGGACGGCTAGAGTGCCTCAACCGTCCTCCAACAGGGTTTCCCGAAGTGGCTCGTCCCAACCTAGTTCAGTCATAACAAGGGCAGGAGCACCAATTTTATTTTTTTATTTTATTTTTATTTTTATTTTAGGGTACGGACAACTCACAAGGGTGATTTCAAACCAGGTCCTTCCCTCAACAGTGGTGTCAGCCGGTTCGCCAATTCCCCAAATCTTGCCTGAAAGGTCATTCACCTTCAGGCCAACCTGTCCCGCTAACCAAGACGACAAAAGGCAACCCTGGACCCCCGTGTCCAAATTGGCACAGACCACAATCGAGTCACCCAAGGGTCCCCAGACCTTGACCGAGGCCGTTGGCAACAAAACCGTCTTGATCGGGGGGGTCCTTTAGCGGGGCAGGCGTCAATCTCTTAGTGATGCCTGGGCGGCGACCGATCGCCGCATCCAGGCTGCCTTCGTTCACGACGAGGCCAACAATCAAAATATTCGTCTGCGCGGTGTCCCGAGCCGCTCGCCATCACTGGAGGGGCATATCCCACCGGATGCCCGAATGGCGGAGGGCGCGACTCCAGCCGGGGACGTTCCGCCAACGGAGGGGAAAGGCAGCGGCGCCGACCCGGCCACTGCTGCCTAGCAGCCAATGCGCGTTCTCCCTGACGAGGGGAGACCAAATGGCGCTCGCGGGGCTCCCGTTCAACTTGCGCGGGGGGTGGAGTGCGGCGTACAGAATTGCGGGTCTCAGCCCGGTGCTCGTCTCCGGGGTACCCCCCCTTGCGCGAACCCCCCTCAGAAGCTGGTCTGCTGGAGCGGTTCGCGTTGGCGCACAAAATCTCCAAGTGGGACCCTTCACAAATTCTACACGGGGTTGGGGCAGTCCCGATGGAAGTGGGCCCCCAAGCACGAAAAGCACAAACGGCGTGCGTTGACAATGCGGCGGCGGGCACTTACGTGCAAATTCAAAAAATCCGGGCAACGCGCCATGACATGCCCCGTTGCCTTACAAAAGTCACAATGATGAGGACTCCGGGCGCCAGCAAAACGGGGGGCGGGGCGATCATCAACAGGCCCCCTAGCCCGAGGACTCCGGGTGCCAGCAAAACGGGGGGCGGGGGGAACATCAACAGGCCCCCGAGCCCTAGTCCGTCCCTGGTCTCTGGGCTGAGAAGGTAGTGGGGGTGACCCCGTGGCGCCACGAGTGGTATCCGAAAACCGACACTCGTCTTCCAAAAATTTGAGGAGGTCGTCAAAGGGGGGAAGATGGGTGGCACTATCCCCACCATACTTCTGCTCAAAACGTGACCTCAGCTCCGCGGGGAGCAACTGCAGCACTATGTGCACCAACAAGTAGGACCAATGTTCTACCGGTAACTCCAGGCGTCTCAAAGCGTTGGTCGCTGAGACCAACGGGTTCAGCAAGTCAGTGCGCAACGTCGACGTGCTGGCAATGGCCAGTAGTCCCAAAATCTGGTCGATGTGCATCAGCCAGGCAGCGCTTGTTCTGATACCGTCGGGAGAGAAGCTCCAGAGCGGTCGGGTAAGAGGAATCCGTCACCGGCAAGTGCTGCACCAAGGCTCTGGCTTCGCCCTCCAGGACAGACAATAAATAGGCCAGCTTCTGGGCAGGTCCGAGGTCCGAGCGTGCATCGACAAGACTCTCAAAGAGATTTAGGAAGCCCAGCCAGTGGTCCAAGCGACCGTCAAAATGTGGCAGCTCCAGGGTGGGCAGCCTACTCAATAGTCCAGGGCCTGCAACAACGGGGGTCTGCGGCTTGGCCGCATCAGGCACCCGGCTCTTCAAAATTTCCCGCGCTCGTAGACATATGATATCCCCCAGGTGGACAATCTGGTCATAGTCACCCAAAATCCTATCGCGGGCCGCCTGATCCATCACCCCCAAATCCACGTCCATGATGTACTCGTTGAAGCGAGTGAGCGCAGCATCAGCTGACTTGATCCTCTCAATCACTTGCCCATACCGAGCAAGGGTGAGCTCTTCCAATTCTACACGCTCAATCGTTGCAGCTGCCGATGTGAACCATCTCAACTGTGAGGTCACTCCGGCAGCAGCCTCCCTGACTGCCCTTTTTTTTTTTTTATTTCTTTAAAATTTAGAGACTTTTATAACGCACAGCGTATGTCAGTCCCATCGTACCCTAAGACAATTATTACCTAGCAAACGAGATCAATGGATCAAGGCAATAAAGTCGAACAACTTTCTCGCATCATCGGAAGTCGGCTTACTTAGTATTTGGTGGAATGTACCTATATTGTTCTTGTTCAACTTCAAAGCCCCGAACAATTTACTCCTATCAGCCTCATACTGAACACATTCCATTAGCAAATGATGCATATCTTCTACAACTCCGCACACCTCACAGTTGGGAGAGGTTATCTTTTTCATCAAGAAAGCGAATTTGTTACATGGAAAATGTCCCGATCTGAGTCTGTGAGCTGTAACCACTAATCTTCTGCTTATGTTAATATTTACAAACCAGGGTATACGAGGAGGCTGACACTGTATGGTCTGACTGCCCTTAATGAGGCCATTGCAACAATCAAATATTAATACAACAGGCTAAAATTAACTAAACAAACAACAATGACTTGTTAGCCGACCAAATAATTTCACCAAAATAACAACTTAAATTCAATTATTTCAAGTCCAAATCCGACCCTGTACCCATTCCAAGTATGAATCTAGCTTGGTACAGATGGCTAGTTACAAAATAAATAAAAATTCAATGTATATACTATGCTGGATCAACCAATTATATACAACAATTGACTGTATAATATTGAGCGGACAACCACCAACGCACAATCCAATAAATACTACAAGCAATAAGTCAATCCACACCATGTGTGATTATTATTTAGATAACCTTTTAAATTCAGATCAATGACATTCAATTATTAATTGCAACAAATATACCAAATTATGTACCAAATACAACTAATAATTCCTAATTTCACAAATAAATCTTACTTGTCAATTCAACAAAGGGGGCTACAGTACAAATTACCAATACAACTTCAATTGATTCAACTTCAATTAGATAGCCCGGATGACATGGTAATATATTCAAAACTTATTAAGTTATAAGTTATGTTAACTAATTACTTAACATAACTTATAGTTTTGACTATTGTTGAAAATAACTTTAGTTTAATTAAACTAAAGTTATTTTCAACAATAGTCAAAACTTCCAATGTACTATGTGGATTTTATGTTATAAAAGCTACGCTCTGCTTACCAAAATGTTCAGGACTACAATAGGCCAGCCAACGGTAACTGGACGGTCTGAACTTGTCCACGGTTCGTGGAGCCCTACCGTTGCTTTCAACAACAATAAACAAAACTACAGGCTCTCCGGCCGACAACAATCTATAGCCTCTGAAGCTTTATTAATACCTTATTACCACTAACCTTCTGTGCTGGGTTCGCCAAGCTTCGACCTTCCTAGGTCACGCCCAAGTGTGGTATGTATGTAATTATGAGGTAAGTAAATGATAGTGTGATGTAAGTCAAGTGTTCTGAACGGTCACAAGGCGCCGATCTCCAGATGGCGCGGTTCAAACAGCATCACAGCCCAAACTCGCACCGGATTGAAGCTATTTATCACTACTTATTTCCAACAAATGCGCGTGCCACGCGGTGGCAACAAACCGGCGATAAATCCCAAAATATCCCAGGCTTTCATCAAATGGGGATAACAAATTCCAATTAACCGTTACTCGCGACCCAATTATCGGTTTCAACAGGCGATTCCAAACGATATTTTACCAATTATAATTAACTCAACAGGTCCCAAGCGGACATTAGTTTTAGCAAGAAGGGAAACGTCAAAGTGAAAAAAAGTCAAAGACTATAGAATAATGTTGCCAACCAAAAGGTGCGTTCGATTTCACGTTGGACTAAACATGTATGTTACGTCATAACTCGAAGACGGCTGAACTGATATGAAAAACTCTTTTTGCATTTGAAAGGGTATACTTTCCAGTTGGTCCCATTGTTACAAAATCAGGATCTGATGATGGGATCCTGGAGAAACCGAGGGAACTCTTCAAATGTTATAGGCACACCTATAGCGTTTTGGGTATTTCTTATAGTACCTTGAGCAGTTGCTTTTGAAAAGTACCATTTGGGGAAGTTGAACTGATGATGAAGACCACAGATGGCCACTTAAACTACTCAATAATAAGTATTTCGTGGATTGTGATTCGATTACTTGAGTACTGATGATAAACACTTTATGCTCGTCACAACACATATAGTGATGTAGAGCTGATGGTCAAGTACTAGGAGAACTCCTCAAAAATTAACTGTTATGCATCGGGAAAAGCAATATTTTGTAAAAGGTGATAAGTTGTCGACATTATGACTTTTGTAACTAGATAAATTACAAACCGACCCACTAAAAAGCGAAAAAAAATTTTTTTGCAAAAAATAGAACCGACTTCCATATCAAAACACTACAAAATCAAATTAAAGTTATTTACTTTAATTTCGGAAGGCATTGTGAAAAAAAAAGAAAATCCTAAACCAATAACACCGACTACCGAAATTAAAGTTATTTTTGGCTTTGTAGTGTTTTCATATGGAAGTCGGTACTATTTTTTGCAAAAATTTTTTTTTTGCCTTTTTAGTGTTTTTTATGGAAGTAAGTTCTATATTTTGCAAAAAAAAAAAATCTGGCTTTTTAGTGAGTTGGTTTGTAATTTATCTAGTTACAAAAGCCAGAATGTCAACTACTTATCACCTTTTACAAAATATTGCTTTTCCTGGTGCAGAGCCGTTAATTTTTGAGGAATTCTCCTGGTAGTTCACCATCAGCTCTACTTCAACATATGCATTGTGACGTGAAGTGTTTAACATCCGTACTCAAGTAATCTAATCGCAATCCACGAAATACTTATTATTGAGTAGTTTCGGTGGCTATCTGGGGTCTTCATCATCAGTTCCACTTCCTCAAATGCTGCTTTTCGAGAGCAACTGCACAAACACACACAAACTGAATAAGAAATATCCAAAACGTTATAGGTGTGCCTATAATATTGGAAGAGTTCCCTCGATTTCTCCATGATCCCATCATCAGTTCCAAACGTGACGACAATGATACCAACTAGAAAGTATACCCTTTCAAACAAAAAAATAATTTTCCAAATCGGTCCAGCCATCTGCGAGTAATGAGGTAACATACGTAAAAAAACAGTTCAAGACGAAAAGAGAACCTCCTCCTTTTTTTTGAAGTCGGTTAATAATTTTATTGTTACTACTTTCGAATCGGTGAAAGAAAACATCGTGAGGAAAGCCGCACTTGGCCCACGTGGTGGATGATAGCCCAAACCTTACGAGAAGAATAATTCTTCCCAATTATTGGATCTGTGTTCCACCATAGAGAACGTAATAGACTGAATTAATATTAACGTTTAGACCCAATTGACACATTTAAAACCAAATTTTTCTTCTAATTCATTGACATACATAGTTTTATTTTCTATAATTGTCTACAACGTGTAATGGAAAGGGTATATACATACCAAGAGCACGGCTTCTTTGGGTGATATCAAATGATATTGAAAGGGTTTTTTAATCCTATCTCTACATGTTCGGAAGTAATGACAATTTTTAATACATTGATACCAGATACACTACTAGGCGCACAGAATTACGGAAGAGATTTATCGTGATATTTGCGAGTAACGTGGAAAGTTATTGACCTACGTAGTGCGGTGACACGATTGTTATGATTTCAATTTAAGAAACTTAGGAAACCGCAAATTTGTTATCAGTTTTTAGAGTATTTTATTTTGAGTTGAAACCCTGGAAGGGTATCGTTTGATATCATCCAAAGAAGCCGTACCCTTGGTATGTATATACCCTTTCCGTTACACGTTGTATTGGCAAAACATAGTGCAAATGTGATTATTTTAACACTTTACATATTATCTGTAACCCTACCTATGTTTTACGATAAATAATTGTTTGGTTGATTGACTCCAACACGTCCAGAGAAATATCATAACAGCTCAATAGCGTTTTTTGCCCGACCCGGTAATCTAAACCAAGACCTCTTGGTCTTGCGACCACTAAACCAACGAAGCAGTCATGCTCTATTAATACTTACAGCTGTAAGATATGTATCAAATATTTTGTATACTGAAGAAATATAGTGAATAGACGAGAGGGCCAATGAGAATATCATCTGAAACAAACCGTTGAAAGTTTTTAATGATCAGCACACATACAACGTGTAATAGAATAAACGCAATTCCTGAAAACAGTTTGTTCAGAATCAACTTCTGAATCGATTACAGTTATTAAATTTTAAATTACAGTTGTTAAATTTTGACGGAAAAATCTTTCATTTAACTTAAAATGGAAACAGTATCATAACAAATTAATACGATCCTGAATTCAAGGAAATTGAAACCTTAACTCAGAGCAATAGAGCTTACTTAAATGCATGACATCATTTTTAGTTCGCTTATAATTATCATAATACACATCACACACAAGTAAACAACATCAATGCATTTAACATTAAAGGTAGTGTGCGTCAAATCAAATAAGTAATTTAAAGGAATTTCAACCTTATCTACAATAAGTAAGGCTTATTTGAATTAACAGTAAAAGTTAGTTCGGTAATTAGAGTTTCCTTACATACATATTTTTTTTTGGGAATTTTATGAAAAGAAAAATATTTTAAGAAATTTTGACCTTATCTCAAAGAAATAAAGCATTTATCGGTTACCTCTTTGACGTTTATGCGAAATGCCGACACACGGCCGCCCGGCCAACATTAGTTAGTACATAACATCTAAAGTCAGTAATCCGCAAGCAGCGATCTAAGTTCTTTTATTTGCTTCCGTGACATTTTAGTTTCCGCGCGCGATGGATTTCCAGTATACCAACACCCAATACACGGAGATGTTGAGGACCCTGGCTTGCTGTCTTGATAATGTCGCGTTAGCTTGTCGGGAGATCAATTACCGTTTTTACCACAATGTGAGTGTTACTGGATGACGTCCCTGCTGGTCTTTTACGTGACTTGTTTTACCAGCAAGACAGTGCTCCCGCGCATTTCACGTGGACCATTCGACAGCATCTGGGTGCGGAGTATGGCCTCCCAGATCACCTAACTTAACACCATTAGACTTTTATTTGTGGGGTCGCATAAAATCGCTACGTAAGTATGTCAGTCAATCAACAAGTGTTAAGGAACCCATAACTAAAATCGAACAAACATTTGTGACAGTGAAAAGTGCAACTGAAGTGCTTACAAAATTGAAATACAATTTAAAAAAGCGTGCAAATAAGTGCATAGACCAAGGCGGTGGTCATTATGAAACTTTGTTGAAAGTGGATTGCAGAAATAGTGTAAACTAATAACCTAAGTGTAAAGTGTAAATAGTCCAGTTCTGTAAGTATTTCTTCCTATCATAATGATTGTAGTCTAATTTCTGTAGATATTATGATTCAAATCTTTTAAACACGCCGTCTTTGAATTTTTTTGTAGTACAAACAATAAACTGTACCTATCTAAACACAACTTATCAAAGGCATCGCGGGGGTGAAATAGCGAAAAGTGTGATAGAAATCAATCAATCAATCAATCAAAATATTTATTTGCTAGAATATGGTACATAAGGTGTTACAGTAAATTAGTTTCAGCATATTCTGCCATAATATGGCGTTCAAATGTATTCACAGTCAGTGTTGTCAATTACTATAACTTGAGATTACAGATTCTATTGATTTGTCTTCTAAATAGTCCTTAACGGTATCATATCTTTTAAATAATAGCAGATTGAAAAGTATGTTTTTAAACATTGTCAGTAGTAAGTCTTGTAAACTATTTTTTTCTACGGCGTAGTAGTTTAGTAGTTCAGTTATTTCTACGGTGTTTTTTTTTTGGAATGGATATAGATCTATTCTATACTGGGCTCACTATACATTTTGCGCAGAAAATTAGTGATTTTTAATCGCCCGTAAAAAAATAACCACGTGAGATATTAAAAAAACCAAATTCTATCTTCGCTTCACTATTAAATCATGCATATGGCTGATTAAGAAACGCGTTCACTTCGTGAAAGCTGGCGGCGTACTGTCCCTCAGAATTCATACGGGTGTGAGCCGCGGCGGCGAGTAACGTACCTGCATGTCGATTATTATTTACAATCATTTACCAAATAGTTTTATTTGGTAAATGATTGTAAATAATAATCGACATGCAGTATACATTTTTCTTTAATAATTTTAGCCTTATTTGTGGCAGTCGAAGTCTGTCTTTATGCCGTGTTCGACTATTTGGCGTGTCAGTGTTCGTCTCGAATAAATTGTAGTTTTTCTTAACAAAAACACATATTTCAAAAATATATAAGCATGGCAAAGGTAGAAGTTTAACACATTAAATTCCGGGTTCGAACAAGGGATACACTTAGTTAGCCAGCTTTCAATCGAGACCTACCTCCATGGCCAAACTATTTTATTATTTCTATAGCTAAAAGATGAGGTATGGGAAGGGTTTACTAAAAAATGGGGAGAGGGCCGTAGTTTAGTAACACAAAAGCGCGTTAACGGCGCCGCGCCGCGCCGTGTAGCTGGCTATGAGGTACTATGTGGCCACGTACACGGCGCCGTGTCTGGTCAAAATTTTGGTTAATATGTACCATAACTGCTGATGTGAACGTGGTAAATAAAAAATACGTATAAATTTATTAATCAAAAGAACTTATAATTAGCATAAGTGAAGAAATCAACAAAAATGTGAAAGATAAGAGTTTTTTATAAACTAACCTAATACCAATAAATCCGGGCACGCCGCAATTGCGGCGGTAAGAACCCTCTTTGAGGAGTGGCTAGATCGGCGTCACGGCGTCCTGACCTACCGCATGACGCAGGTCCTCACCGGACACGGAAGTTTTGGGAGGTACCTGTGTCTGATGGGAAAGGAGGAAACGCCTGGGTGTCACCACTGCGAGGGTCGCCCTGAGGACACCGTACAGCACACGGTGCAAGACTGCCCCGCCTGGACAGAGCACCGACGTGTCCTCACGGCGGCGATAGGCGGAGACCTCTCGCGCCCGGCATTGGTCGAGGCCATGCTGCGGGGCGAGAGGGAGTGGGAAGCGGTCGCCTCCTTCTGCGAAGCAGTTCTGCTTCCGAAGGAGGAGGCGGGCCGCGTGAGGGAGAGGATGGCGTCCTCCCTCTAGCCCAGCCGCAGTGGTAGACGCCCACGGCGTCGGACGTCGGCCGACGATCTCCGGCCACCGTAGGCGCGGGCATGCGGACAGCGAGTAAAGGGCAACTCGCTGTCCGACCATGGACCATGCCTGGGTCGACGGCGCGTCGTGTTTCACGCGCGCCTCAAAGAGCGTCAGCAACATGACGAGGCCCCCTCTGCAGAGGGCCGAAGCCTGCCGGGGTCGTGGGACTCATCCCGTTACCGTGGCCCCGGTACGTAAAGGGTTATTGAAGGAACACCGTGGATTTTAGTCAGTAAAAGCATGACAGTTCCTCCCACCCTGCCCGGGGTGGGAGGACTTATTTGATAATTTTACCACGTTAAAAAAAAAATACCAATGAATCAGTTTTCAAGTACAAATAAAAACAGAATGTATTTTATATTTTTTTTCTGTTCTCTTGTTCATTTCTACGGCGTTTTTTTTTGGAATAGATATAGATCTATTCTATACTGGGCTCACTACACATTTTGCGCAGAAAATTAATGATTTTTAATCATCCGTAAAAAAATAACCACGTGAGATATTAAAAAACCAAATTCTATCTTCGCTTCACTATTAAATCATGCGTGTGGCTGACTAAGAAACGCGTTCACTTCGTGAAAGCTGGCGGCGTACTGTCCCTCAGAATTCATATGGGTGTGAGCCGCGGCGGCGAGTAACCGATCTCCTCACCAACCACGGCGCCGTGGGTGCGGCCCCCCGCACTACCACGGCGGCGTGGAGTTCGCATTGAACGTGTTAAGTTTTTGAAATAGTGGCATAAAGCTGTCTTAAAAGTAAGCTCCACAAATGGCTCGAATACATTTCTTGAGCTTAAAATACCGTAATTAAGTACGGATGTTACATAACCATGGTAAGCTAGCATTGCAGTATCACAGTTTACCGTTACTCTGATTCTTTTCAAGACATATATAAAACGATCTATTTTTAACCGACTTCAAAATATGGAAGTCGGTTCTATTTTTTGCTAAAAATTTTAATTTTCACGCTTTTTAGTGGGTCGGTTTGTAATTTATCTAGTTACAAAAGCCATAATGTCAACAACTTATCACCTTTTACAAAATATTGCTTTTCCCGATGCATAGCCGTTAATTTTTGAGGAGTTCTCCTGGTACTTGACCATCAGCTCTACATCACCATATGTATTGTGACGAGCACAAAGTGTTTAACATCCGTACTCAAGTAATCGAATCGCAATCCACGAAATACTTATTAATGAGGAGTTTCAGTGGCCATCTGTGGTATCCATCATCAGTTCAACTTCCCCAAATGGTACTTTTCGGAAGCAACTGCTCAAGGTACTATAAGAAATACCCAAAACGCTATAGGTGTGCCTATAATATTTGAAGAGTTCCCTCGATTTCTCCAAGATTCCATCATCAGATCCTGATTTCGTAACAATGGGACCAACTAAAAAGTATACTCATTCAAACGCAAAAAGAATTTTTCAAATCGATTTAGCCGTCTCCGAGTTATGAAGTAACATACATAAAAAAAATTATATATAAATACTTAGGTCCACCCCCGCAACGGATAATGTCTGGCCCTGAGCTTTATTAATCGTCATGGCATAACAGAGACTGACTGGGAATTGCACTCGTTTGAAAGAGATAGGAAAGTTGTTAGGATTTATAGGTATTCTTGGAAAAACAATATCACCGGTGCCGCAACCGGTTAATATTTCAGCTTCGATTATGTTTTGCTGCAGATTTGTGACTTTGAGCCGAGTGCCTTTACAAAGTTTGGGAGGACATACATTTCTGAGGAGAGTTATTGGTACACTGATTTTTAAAACTATTTTGTGGGCTGGATGTCCGGGTGTGTTGAGGGAATCCAAAAATTCTACCGAGTAGTGCGTGGCGTCATCTTCTTCCATAACTGTATTTATAGAGGTGTATTGTCTACTATTCCCGGACACATGCATCAATATTTTTAAATTCATTGCCGCAGCTTGGTCATTACGGGGAGTCAAAATACTCGTAGCTCGCTGACATAGCCAAGAACCGGCTTGATTTCCCATGTTTGTGGAATCTCCGTACACAGAAGAAATTAGCTCCTTTTGTGATGTAACGCAAAAACAGAGATTATCAACCAAAATAACTTTTCCATCTTCTTGTACGGGGTATGTGCCATCGCCTATTTGTAACAATAAATTGAAAAACTCCTGTGCATTGTCGCAGCCTCCTAACTGTGCACGCATAATTATTTACACTCAGGTATGTAGATGATATATTGCGCCATAAAACAGAACTCTTCAGACAGGCAGCAATTTCATCAGCTCTCGTTCCTCGGGGTACTATCGGGAGAGTCTGCCGAAAATCACCACAGAACGGCACCGTAACGCCTCCCATCGGCCGGTCATTTTGCCTTATGTCCTGTAAAGTTCCATTTACTGCTTGTTGCCGTTGACGTTGCTGTTTGCCATTGTGCACTCGTCCCAAATAATTAAAACACAATCGCGTAAAACCCTTGCTTTATCGCTATATCGCGATATGTTGCAAACCGGGCTTTCCGTACAGTCTAAGTCAATAGGAATTTTAAATGTTGTGTGTGCCATTTTTCCTCCAGGCAATAATGTTGCTGCTATTCCTGAAGAGGCGACAGCAAGGGCAATTTTATTTTGGTTCCTTATTCGAGCCAAAATAACTTTGGTTAGGAAAGTTTTACCTGTTCCGCCCGGTGCGTCTAAAAACAGGATTTCTCCCGAGGCATTATCTACACTGCAGCATACTCTATCAAACGTCCGGCGCTGTTCCTCTGTCAAATTTGCGCAGCCATTTTGTAAAATTTCTGCGAGTTCTACGGGATTATAACTAATTTCTGATACGTACTCTCTGTTTATACGTTCCCCATCGACTGTCGGTGTGGGCAAACCGTATTGACCGACCGGGTTCCCTCCTATACTTATAACTATCTCTTGAATGGCCAATAAGGACCTGTTGTGACAAATTTCACGTACCCTATCAGGAATTTCTCCATCAGTATTTAGTTGAACATGTCTCAAAAAATCTTCAGCAAACTTGTCATTGTACTTTTTCCATAACTGTTTAGCATCCGATAACCCAGAAAAGGTCAATAAGATGGCAAACAAATGTCACAAGCGATGTGGACTATCGCTGACGCATGCTTCAGCTAGAGCGTCATCCCAATGCTGATTTACATCTAATAAATGGCGTGCGCGGCAAGCGGCCTGGTATGTGGGATGTTCAATATCATCCACTTTACGGAGCTCAGCAAAAGACATAGGTTCTCGCACTACATGGAGAAGAAGGCGTAAATAGTAACATTCTGAATTTTTCGGGTGCATCGTGTACACCCATCCAATCACGTGTTCTTTAAAAACGCCAGTCTCGCCTTCCACAGCTTTTCCACGTCTTCTACGATTCCAAACACCTTGCTGCTTGTTATACGTGTAATAAGATGGAACCTCATTATATAAAATGGATTTCGCGAAATTGTTTCGCAAAGGCGAAAAAATACTCGTCCTCCTTCAATGTGCACATCAAGATGGATTACTGGTGGATGTCGTGTCATGTATTGGGAAACTTAAAATACGCCAAACTGCTTCCGAAGAGCTGCTGCTGCCGAATATATCGGCCAGATTGATACCCCGCAACTTCATCATATTCATAATGATTTCTCAGCGCGATCATAGCTTGGTCACTGCCCTTATTGATATATTTGCAAATATATTTTATAGACTCTACGCTATTGCACATTTCGACATTTATGTGTGCCTGAAATGTTTTTGATAAAACTGGCAAGTACGGTATTAAAATGACGTCACACGTATCTATACTGCACGCAGTTGATCTCTAGATATAGTTCAGTCTAAGTTCGATAGATGGCGCTGTTTTAATATTTTACTTCGGAAATACTATTATAATTTTATTCATTTACATTTTTTTATAAGGTGTGAACTGATTACGATGAAACAAAAAATTTATGTTACTTCAATTTACACACATATTGTTGTGTATAAAAGCTACGTGTTAAAGTTGTGAGACCAAGTGCACATAACCCTAATTTGACTTCTCTTCTAACATTTCTACACTTTAAATTCAAATATCTTTTGATAGACTGAACCGATTGCAATGAAACAAAAACTAAATGTCAAGTTACGTTCAATCGTTGCGTATAAAAGTTATCTACATTGCTTTCGTACATTTTACGTGATGCTCGAACAAATAAACAGACAAACCGACAAACAGACAAAAATTCAAAAAAATGGAAATGGTTTCTATTGGTTGTCCTTTAACACCCTGGCTATTGTACTGGTTATTGTATATATGTACAAAAACGACTTTTCTACAGTTTTATTGTATGTATAGATTATTTATTTCGAGCCAGTCGATTGCATTATCCAAAGCCTGAACGATTTCTTTTTTTAAATCTCCAAAGATTGCATACTATTTGCTGATGACTCATCGCATGACTCATCATGCTATCGCCTCTAGAATGTCATTGATGTAAACTAGAAACAGTGGTGGAGATAAGATACCTTCCTGTGGGGTGCCATAATTATTTTGCTTATATTCCGACCTATAGATTCTTTTTTTCATTTTGACAGATATTTGTTACTTCCACGCATTGTACTCTTTCGGAAAAGTAACTTTTGATCCAGTCGTTGGCCTTACCCCGGATTTCGTAATGCTCAAGCTTTGAGAGTAGTGTTTTATGGCAAACAAAATCAAAGGCCGTAGTCATGTCTAGGAACACGCAACTTATCTTAGATTTTTGATTAAGACTTTCAGTTATGTATTTTACTTTTTCCATGTAAATCCCGATCCCGTGGGAATTCCGGGATAAAAAGCAGTATATGTATTATTCTAGGATATCAACTATCTATTTCCAAATTTCATCAAAATCTATCAAGTAGGTCCGGTGATTAGCGTGTACGAACAGACAGACTCTTTGAATTTTTTTGCTTCGTTAGTTTCTTAACCCACCTCAATTATTATTTTTGTTTAAAATTTAAATGTACAGACACACTGTTTTTACTGTTTATATGCATAGATAGATATGAAAGAGGAAAGATTTGTATTTTTAAATGACCCGATTTCAAAAATTCTTTCACCAATAGGAAGCCACATTATCCCTCAGTAACATAAACTACGTTTCTTTCCAAAAAAAGAATTAACGCGAGTGAATCCGTGCACAGAAACTAATTATAAATAAGATTGACAAAAAATATCTTATTTTTATTCCAACCTGAGATCAAATCATAATATCTTTTTTAAAGAATTGGATAGTTTACTAGAAAAATGTTTAAAGAAATTATGGATTAAAGAAAAAGCACATAAAGCCGAGAGAAATGTACAAAATAACGGACAGGCTTTTTCCCAGAAGTGGATATGATCATTCCAATTTTAAAAGTGGCCAAGTGCGAGTCGGACTTGTCCAAGAAGGGTTTGAAAACGAGAACGTCTCATAAATGACAAAGATATATTTACGGTTTTTTAAAATGTGCTATATTATGTCAAAAACTGCAGACTGTATCTCCTTCAAACCAGTTTTTGTTGAAAGTGTTTGTTAAGATGTACACGTACCTACAGAATATTTTTTTTTTTTTTGATTTTTCTCCGTCTTATGTTAAAAGTTAGAGCAGGTAGGGACACATATTTACCACTTAGGAAGTGTCTATATTTCAAACGATTGACTTTGAGCAAAATGGTTTTACAAAGCTCTATGTCGTTTTTAAAGATCTATCTAAAAACACTCCAACATTGATAAAAAAAATCAGTTTCATTTCCATGCATGGGTTTTCCCCGTACATGGAAATGGAAGTAAAAAAAAATCATAAAGTTGTTCACAGAGTACCTAATAGTTTCGGAAAAAGTTGCTGTGACATACGAACGTACAGACAGACATGAGAACTCTATAAGAGTTCCGTTTTTTTGACATTTAAAAATGGCCTAAAGCGAGATCAATTCGCGCACTTGTATTCGGTTCCGTTATAAATTATTCGAATTTTTAGTATATTGTTAAATTATACTGAACTTACTTCATTTACCGTTTTATTTACACATACTGTAAAACAGTACTTTCTTCAAATATGATTCTTGGTTAAACGGGAAGCAATCTGGATAGATCGAGGAACACACGGTCATACAGATGAAAGTCCACCAAGGAAAAAACAAGCATAGCAACACGACATTTACCTGAAAGCTAAAACACGCCGACAGTTTCTTACTACAATCAACTAGTAACATGTAGTTTGTCGCCCACTCTTCCATTCGTTCCACCAACCTCTGATCGTTTCGTAGCCACCGCACACACTCCTTTTCTTGTTTCTCATAATACTCTTGAATATCCGACACATGATCGTTCAAGCATTTCAATAAACCGTTTACCATACTTATATAAATGTAAAATATAGCATGTTCTATAGAAAATCGAAGTTCCGAAAACATTTCTGATATAAATAACAGAAAGAAGCTTAGTGTAGGAACTTCGTTATGGACAACCACTTTATACGAACTCCTCAGAAGTAACACACAGATGCCACTTAAGCATAAAACTGTGGTGGTTATAATGAAGAAATTCTTCAAATTTCTCACATGCTGTTTAGTTGGACCAGTACCGATGAACTGGTGCACGGCTTCTAGGTTTTTAATGAAAATTAAGTAAGACTTAGAACTTTGAATTGCACAAATCAATGTAGTCACAGTACAAAGACAATTCGCGTAGTGAATTGTAAACATATATTTTCTACGATTCGTATTGGCGTCACCGAATTCTACAACCAACGGCAGTTCATATGAGCTATATAACAATATCGCAACTGTTATTAGAATTTCTAAAACGACTCGTGTGATTTGAGTTCCATGATATTTTATTTGGGTATTGTAATTTCTATAAACGCCCAATATGTTTTCTGTTTTTATTAACATATCTAATAAATTGAGTTTCATTTTTAAGCTGAGCGTATGCACGTTTGTAGTCTGAAGTGACTTCGCTGCGAGTGGGTTAGTTTTTCAATCTACTTGTTAATAGTAAAAGATTCCGTTCGGAACTAATTGAATTACATAAAAACATGCCAAGTACGTGCTGGGTCGCGTGCAGAGACAGTGTCATAGTTGAAAAGCATATTTAGGTAAGAGTTCTTAGATGAGTTAGCACAGTTTTGATTAAACCGATAGCAGTGGTTGCCCAGTAGATAATGTGCTTAACAGAGGTGGTGGGTAATCAGCCTCATTTATGTATTTTAAATTTCCGAAAAAAATATTACGTGTAAAAGTATTATTTATAACCAAGTATCTTACATACTTTTCTGTATGTTCATACATCTGTACTTTCTCATTTATGATATTAGTCTAGATATTCAACACTCACCGAATAAAAGAGCTTTGGAACTTACAGACAAATGCACGGAGCGAAATATTAAGAAATCTGTTTCGACAATTGGCAACAGAACCCTAAAAAATATATATTTATAGTGTACAAAGGTCACCCTTTCAAGAAAGCTCTTTAATCACCTTAAATGTCATACATGATTGATTTTGTAAATTCAAGCGTAAAACAACAAAACAAATAAATTATATGTATCTATCAGTTAATACATAATTCAGCAGTTTCAAGGATTCAATATTTCAAAATAGTATCTATTACTAAATAAAACAGGTTAAACCAAAATTGAATTTCGATAATTTGCTTTTAATTCCAGTTCTGATCAAAAATCGTGAGTGCATTGAAAATTTATGTCAAAATTCTGTTTATAAGGTACCGAAGGTTTGTTAGTTTACTACCAATGTGACGCGTATTTTTAAATATATCATCATCGTCATTTGCCTTCACCCAACTTGTTTCATTCGTGTTGGGAATCTAACCCAACATACACGCGAGCGACGCGTGAGCGACGCACTTACCTGCGCCCAGAGGGACATGTGCGGCGAGGGGGCGACGGAGCGAGAGGGGTTTGGACTGACACTCGCCCTCTTGGACACCACCAACTACGGTCATTTTATCGCTAATTTAAATATTTTTCTGTTTGTCCGTGAAGTTCTCATTTTTGTAAAAGGGAAGGCAATAAACCGCGCCTACAAAATTTATATTCAGTCCATTTTTATTTAACATCCCACATTGGCTTCAACATTCGTTTTCCAGTCTAACTGGTTGTAGGTGAGTATTAGTGTTTTTCATGGAGCTACTGTCTATCTGACCTCCAGAACCTAGTATTTGGGTAACACGATACCCAAGATATCCAAGACCAGAGTCCAATTTGCTGGCTTATGACTATCGGTGACGACTGCCAAGATGTACAAATGGTAGCCGGGACTAAAGGCTTAGCGTATTTTCCGAGACAAGGAGGAAACTCGATAAGTCACCTCGATAACCCATCCTCTTACCGACCTCGGCAAGCATTGCTTATCATTTCATTTATTCATTCATTTAACAATATACATTGTGTGTGAAATTATTCTATAAAACTACAGTTGCAATACAATTATAAAAATAAAAAAAACAGTCAAAAAAAATTTAAATCATATACGTTCACAACATTAACACCTAAAAAAATTTTTAGAAAAAATAGAACCGACTTCCATATAAAAACACTACAAAGGCAAAAATAACTTTAATTTCGGAAGGCGGTGTCAAAAACGAAAATATATACAAAACTAAAGACACCGCCTTCCGAAATTAAAGTTATTTTTGCCTTTGTAGTGTTTTTATATGTAAGTCAGATCTATTTTTTGCTAAAAATTTTTTTTTACGCTTTTTAGTGGGTCGGTAAACCAATTACACCGATTTCCGAAATTAAAGTTATTTTTGCCTTTGTAGTGTTTTTATATGGAAGTCGGTTCTATTTTTTGTTAAAAAGTTTCATTTGGCGCTTTTTAGTGGGTCGGTTTGTAATTTATCTAGTTACAAAAGCAAAAATGTCAACTACTTATCACCTTTTACAAAATATTGCTTTTCCCGGTGCAGAGCCGTTAATTTTTGAGGAGTTCTCCTGCTACATCACCATCAGCTCTACTTCACCATATGCATTGTGACGAGCATAAAGTGCTTTACATCCATATTCAAGTAATCTAATCGCAATCAACGAAATACTTATTATTGAGTAGTATCGGTGACCATCTGGGGTCTTCATCATCAGTTCCCCTTCCTCAAATGGTGCTTTTCGAGAGCAACTGCACAAGGTACTATAAGAAATGCCCAAAACGCTATAGGTGTGCCTATAATATTTGAAGAGTTCCCTCGATTTCTCCATGATCCCATCATCAGATCCAAACGTGACGACAATGGGACCAACTAGAAAGTATACCCTTTCAAACAAAAAAAAGAATTTTCCAAATCGGTTCCGCTATCTCCGAGTTATGAGGTAAAATACATAAAAAAAAAGTTCAAGACGAATTGTAAACCTCCTTTTTTTGAAGTCGGTTAAAAATAACATAATATTAAGTTCTTGTCATTTAGAAGAAAAAAAAAATTAGCAAAAATTGAACCGACTTCCATATCAAAACACTACAAAGGCAAAAATAACTTTAATTTCGGAAATCGGTGTTATTGGTTTTGGATTTTCTTTTTTTTTTTCACACCGCCTTCCGAAATTAAAGTTATTTTTGCCTTTGTAGTGTTTTGATATGGAAGTCGGTTCTATTTTTTGCTAAATTTTTTTTCACGCTTTTTAGTGGGTCGTTTTGTAATTTATCTAGTTACAAAAGCCATAATGTCAACAACGTATCACCTTTTACAAAATATTGCTTTTCCCGATGCACAGCCGTTAATTTTTGAGGAGTTCTCCTGGTACTTGACCATCAGCTCTAAATCACCATATGTATTGTGACGAGCATAAAGTGTTTAACATCCGTACTCAAGTAGTCGATTCGCAATCCACGAAATACTTATTATTGAGGAGTTTCAGTGGCCATCTGTGGTCTTCATCATCAGTTCAACTTCCCCAAATGGTACTTTTCGGAAGCAACTGCTCAAGGTACTATAAGAAATACCCAAAACGCTATAGGTGTGCCTATAATATTTGAAGAGTTCCCTCGATTTCTCCAGGATCCCATCATCAGATCCTGATTTCGTAACAATGGGACTAACTAGAAAGTATACCCATTCAAACGCAAAAAGAATTTTTCAAATCAGTCTAGCTGGAGACAGCTATAGAGTTATGAGGTAACATACATAAAAAAAAAAATAGTTCAAGATGAATTGAGAACCTCCTTTGTTTGAAGTCGGTTAAAAAAATACATAATAATATACAAGTGCAAAAACATATGGTCATAAAATTATAAATCATTAATTAAGTAGAGACATCCAATAGGAAGACCTGAAGATTTTTCTTAAATGCAGATGTATAAATTATGCTTTTTAAGGATGAGGGTAATTTATTAAATATTTGCACTGCTTGATAACGTGGACTTTGCTTCACTATATTTAAGCAAGGACTTATTTTATTATTTAAATCCTTCCTGCGTGTATTCTCCCTAACGAGTCTTCCTTGATAATCGGCCCGAACGGCTGTTATCACTTAGCCACTTGCTCCTCTTTAGAGTCATACATACATATACAAAGTGGAGAAGACAATACGACCATAAATTTACCATAGCCTAGATGATGATGCCTTTAGTCTGTACAAAACATGTATTCATGATATTTTTTCTATTTTCTAATTTTCCGCAGGATATATTTAGCTACTGTGCTTCAACGCAGGGTCAAATATCCTGCGTTTAAGCACAAAAAACTCTCACACCATGAAGGTTTTAAGTCATTCAAAGCATCTTTCATTATAAAACGGTAATTTAATACTTTTACCCGTATTTTTTTTTTTATTATATTGCTGTCACATTTTATTTTATCCTCACTATATGTTCCTCGGGATTAGTGTAGTCGGTGTTTTCATTTATTATCGTATCATTTTCCCTACCTTGTATAGGTACATATATTAAAGTGCGTATCTCTGATTAAAAATTGCTGTTTTCTCGAGTTCTTACAGTCAATTACATGATACCAAAACAATCTATTATTAAACATCTGTCTCCATGTCGGTCTGTAAATTTTTGTTTATTCTGAACAAATTTATGGCTAAACCAGTTTTAATGGACTTTAACAAGAAGACAGAGAAAGCTATAACTTAACATATAAACTATTTTGTATACTGAAATTTCTATGGGATTGGGATATATATGAGAACGTAACATCGACACCCGCCGGAAAAAACTTAATACAGCTACAGTTTTAAAATAGCCTGGTCGTAATTACAAATGATGTTCTACAATTATCTAGAAAGACTTTTGGATTTGTTTCAGTGATTTCTTTTAGAGCAGCCAATTAAGAAATACCAGTCTAATGTCGTTTATCATTATATAGCAGGGGCGTGCATAGGATTATGACAGGGCATGCGGCGGAGTAAAAACACACAAAAACTTCTTCTTTTATAGATTTTTAGCATAGCCACAGCCACGCATCGTAGCATGGTGGCGACTCGTTGCTGTGGCTATGCTAAAAATCTATAAAAGAAGAAGTTTTTGTGGGTAATCGGTCACAAAAACTTCTTCTTTTATAGATTTTTAGCATAGCCACAGCCACGCATCGTAGCATGGTGGCGATGCGTGGCTGTGGCTATGCTAAAAATCTATAAAAGAAGAAGTTTTTGTGTGTTTTTACTCCGCCGCATGCCCTGTCATAATCCTATGCACGCGCCTGTTATATAGTGTTATTTTTTATTTACAAACCAAATATCTACAATACACAGGTAATGTTTGTGTACTGGGTGATCTTGTATGTGTAAGTTATTGTTGAAACCAAAGTTTTACGTACGTTATGAATTACGGATTTATAGAACAGTGTTGGCTCAGTAGTTACGCGCCCGACTTTCTAATTGTAGATCGTTAGTTTGATAGCTAGTTAGGCAAACATCGTGAAGAAACTTGAATATCCAAGGATAAAAAATTTTAAGACATGACATCCATCCTGCACTGATCCAATTCTTTTTTTAAATTACTGATGAACCCGCTCTTGACCTCGATCACACTTGATGGTAAGCAATAGATGAGGTCTACGATGCAACGAACCAGCCCAGAAGGTGCCTGTCACCTATTACTTTAAAGACAGACGGGTCGTACGTGGAAGGGAACACAGAAGTCGGCAGAGTTCCAAACCTCGGCCGTGCGCACAATACATGTAGAGGAGAAGTGCTTAGTACGACAAGACGGTATATTGACCTAGTGAGAATGGTACCCCGCAGTATGTCTGGTAAACAGTGAGTATTCCCTCTCAAACAGAGAGAAGACCTGTATTTCAGCAGTGGAAACGTAATATGCTAAATTATAAGGGATTTCTACTAAGTATCGCCTGGTTCTATTCCATGGATTTTGAACTGTTTAATGAATCTCATTTTTTTTAATCTCGACGTTACAGAAACAATACCAGGCTTCTATGAAATTATTGGCAGTTATACATCTGACTGGCCTGTTGGTATATTGGTCAGTGGCCCTGACTGCTATGCTCAAGGTCGTGGATTCGATTCCCACCCAGGACAAATGTTTGTGTGATGAGCACGATCATTTGTTCTTTGTCGGGGTCTAATTTATCTATAATATGTATGTATTTAGAAATATATATGTATGTTTATCAGTTGTCTAGTACTCATAGCAAAAGCTCTGCTTAGTTTGGAACTAGATGGCGTTGTGTGAAAGTTGTGGAATATTATTATATTATCTTTTTCATCAAGAATAGTAGTTTGGAGAAGCACACTCCATAATACGCAATAATCATTAGGACAAGCTAAGTGAAATATGACTCGCGGGAGACGCCCCGGGAGTCGGGAATCACGAGCCGATTGCCGGCCACCGTAGGCGCGGGCCTGCGGACGGCGAGCAGGGGTCGCTCACCGTCCGGTAAGGACCAGGCCCGGGTCGGTGGCGCGTCGTGTTCCACGCGCGCCTCAAAGAGCTGTCAACACCAGTGACGGGGCCTCATAGGGCCATTGCCTGCCGGGGTTTGCGGGAAAGTTCTACCGAGTTACCGCGGTCCCGGAAATTTAGGGCAGCCGAAGGAACATGGTGGGTTTTTAGTCAGTAGAAATCTAACACACGCTTCCGCTTGACCCAGAGCGGAAGAAGTCATTCGATGATTGTCCAAATCAAAAAAAAAAAAAATTGCAATATGACTATTAGCGATCAAACCGTATATTGTTTTCAACGGTGACCGTATTTTTTTTTTCTTTTATTGTTTATAAGCTCGCGTTTGACCACCATCTCACCTGATTGTAAGCGATGATGTGGTCCAAGATGAAACAGGCTTGCCTAGAAGTATCTTATTCACTATTAATTTAAAGTCCCCAGGTTATAGCTATAACCTGCTTGGGCGCACCGCAGTGTCCTCGTGGAGGCAATCGGCGGCGGTGACCTCTCGCGACCTTGAGTGCGTATGGATGTGATGTCCAACCTATAACGAGGCGCATCGTTCTTCGTCTTGTATTCCGATGATGGAACAGGCTTAGTGGAATTAGTTTGATAAATTTAATTGTTCTTCTAGCATTTTGAAGGGAAGCTAGAGAAGAATAACTTGTAATTTTCCGTGTAAGAATTCTACCTACTTGGAAAAATACGCAAAATACCTAACTCTAATTACAAAAACCTTTATAATATCCTTAGTCATTAAAATGACTCTGTAGAGGGCCGAAGCCTGCCGGGGTCGTGGGACTTATCCCATTACCGTGACCCTGGTACGTAAAGGGCTATTGGAGGAATACCGTGGATTTTAGTCAGTACAAGTCTGACAGTCCCTCCGGCCCTGCCCGGGGTGGGAGGACCCATCTGATGATTTTACCATGTTAAAAAAAAAATGCGCATATATCATTGATAAGTATCTTGATTGATGATCATTTTGAGAATAGATAACCTACCTAAAATAACGCCGCAGTATAGTAATGAAAAATTGCTTTTCCAATACGTTTGATACTATCTACATAGTTTCATAATAATTTGTCTGAAAGAAACCAATTAATTAGAAACGTAAGGTTGACCACACAATTCAACGAGTTATTCTGGGCAATCGCTTTCAATAGAATTTACAACTTTAGCATACACTAAATTAATAGTTGTATCTGAAGTTGCCCTGAATATTTGGCTGAAAACATATACCCTTATTATAATTAACATTTTAGGCAGCCGTTTTAAGTAATTGTTTCGCAGAAAACACACAATTTGTTTTAAGCGCAAATAATGTTTTTCGTAAATTTTTAATTATTCTATGTCAATGCTCTAGATTTTAGTGCCTTTTTCTTGGGGAAACACCAAATGACTTCTCGCCTTCTGGATGGAGCGGAAGGCTCTTACTGGGCCAAGGTGGAGCTCCTTCTGAACTGTTGCTCTTTTGTTCCGGGGCCGCGGTATCACGTTAGAATATTTCCGCAACCCCGACAATCCCTTTTGGGTCATAACATGGTGCTGGCTGTTTTGTCATGACCTTCTTATCGTTCTAGAAATACGAATTGCTCATCAGCTAAAATTTAAATATCAATAAGTATGGTAATACGCTCAGGAGGGACCTAATAATTTCAAAAATCAAAATCAATTTATTATTTTCATTATTTAGTATATTTAGAAAACACAGCATTTTAATATAAATTCCCATTTTTATATGCTTATTTACTACACAATCTATTATTTCTCTTCATCTTGTTTTGTGTTCCATCGCTACGCAAACTCATTTTTCTTTCCAAACCTCTTTGGCTTTAGCAATTTTCGACCATGTTTGCCCCGCGAACATGACCAGATCGTCAAGCTAATCTTCTGCGGTGTGTTTGACCTCGATGGGAATGTCACCCACTCGACGCCTGAAGGAGGTTCGGGCGTCCAGTGGGTGATGATCTTTGCCCACCTCTCCGGGTAAATTTAAATAACATGATTAACTTGCAAAGCAACAACCAAATAAGTGATGGCAAAAGAAAAAATTACCGGGATGATATACATTCCCAAGGTGATCTTTTTAGTAAACTGTATTTGTATCGGGTGTACTTTAATGTACTCAATTAAATATTTCAGTTTTTTAGTTTCTTGAGCTTCGGTATCTGAAAAAGGCAACATTGAGTATGGCAGCAGAAAGTTCACAATACCTATTCCGATGTTAATGAACTTTGGGTCAGAGATAGGTTAGACTAAATAGGACATACATATACTATACAAGATACAAAATACGAGCTTTCGAGTCAATCGAAAATAAAATTAATATACACAGATATAAAATTAATATCATATTAAATAATATGACAGTGAGAGGTTTACTTTCTTGTTTCTGCTTTTCTAGATATATCAATAAAACATTGGCATTATCTTCGTCCAATAAGTATATATGATAATATCATCAGTATTGCTGAAAAATACGCTTACTGGTTGACCATGAGCTATACAGTTTCGTCAAACTTCTTTTGTATTTAGCTGCTACGTTTAGAAGACCTTGGCCGGTATTGAAGATTAAGTACGTGCAGCACAAAGAATGTAGTAAGTGCAATATAGTTATCATGGCACCCACGTTAAATTTTTCTTCCTGGAAAAATAAGTACGAAATTAGAGAAATAATTTAAAAAAAATTCGGAAGGGCAGGTGATTTCGAGAAATCTTTTTGTATGCACATACGTATGTAAATATTAATAAAATTAAAGTGTATACTGACACACACTTTATTCTTATTAATATTTCAAAATAACTGCGTTTTTCAAGTACTACACTTAGTTATTTACAAAATATTAAAAAACATTTACACTTTTTTGGCTTGATTCATCGTCAAATCAGTTCGAAACGATGAAAATGTATGCCCTTAAGGGATCTAGGTCGACTTAACTAGTAAACTTGTATACGAATATTAACAAGTGCTTATTATGTTGCAAAAACCCGTTTGCAGATACTGAGTACTTTAAAATAAGATTATATTTTAATAATGAGAGAGAATACGATTCAAATTATTAACAATTTAGTGATGACTCATAATTTTACATACCACATTTCTACGCGGGAAATATTTTATTTATAATTTATATAATTAATAATTTATTGGAATAATTATTGCACGTAACAACATTGTACATTTTGACAAATAAATGCATTCAATTCTATTCAAAGAAATTGCACAAATTCAAACAGTATCAAGAGACTGTTTGTACTAAGAATCGGTCAATCCAATTGACTTTTATGACAGAAACATAATTAATAATCTATTCTACTAAAAAGTGGAAAAGTTTGTTTGTTTAAACGCGCTGATCTTTGAAAGTACTGATTGAATTTGGAAAAAATTGTTTGAAAGTAGCTTGAATGTTGAGGAAGACTATAGGGACTATAGAAAGAGGGTTATGTTTTACCGTGATTAATTCCACGGGAGCAAATCTCCGGGCGGCTGCTAGTCATTATTATATTTTGCTTATGTCACAGCAATGAAAAAGTAATAGGCCGAATTTAATTCTATGAAAAATAATATAGTAATTTTTCTATTACTATATTAATAATTCGTTTAAATACATAATATGTGGTCATTAGGGTGCCCTTTATATGACCAAAAAAAATTGTTTTTGAAATTTGAAACGAAAATATACTCAAATATGAAATTTCACCTTTCATATAAATGAATAGCATGATCGCAACCCGTGCCGACTGAGCTTCAAAGTATATTGAACATCTTGCCTTGTCCTCATATTTGGGTTGGCAATAAAACTATTATAAATGAAACAAATTAAGTGAATAAGAGATAAAATAAAATAAATTTACATAATAAAATTAATCTTTATTAAAAAGAAAAGAATAACAGTCAGCTAAGGTAACTTCTCTTAAGTGTAGTTTTTTAAAGTCCGGATTGAAATATCGATGTTCGTGCACACAAGGCAACAAGAACTGTTGTTGTTCTTCTTCTGCCTTTAATTTGACAGCCATTTCAGTGGTATCATTCACAACTTTCAAACGATTTATTCAGCGTCCTGAAAAGCTGCATTATCATTCCAACAACGTACATCTTCTTGAAGAAAACCGTCGTCAATCTGAAGTCGTGATTGACATGTTTTCCGATACAAAATCATCATCACCAATCATCAATTCATTTTATGTGTAAAAAGAAACCTATAAATAAACAAAAAACAACAGGAAATGTAAAAAAAGAACATAAATACTTGCTTACCGAAAAGATTTCGGGTCATTTCTTCCTTCGATGGAGCATAGCATTTCTGTGATTGCCAACTTAAATTTCTGTTTAACTTGGCAATCATTTTAATTTTAGCTTATCAACTTCATCATCAGAAAGTGATAGTATAACAGTTTCTTCACACTAATACGAACCACAGGTGATGGCTACACTTGCTTAATGAAGCTTTAGGAATTGTTGCATAATTTTTTCGTACTCTTTTACCTTATTCAAAAAGCACAAACCTTGGTTAGGTGCTTTAGTTGCAACTCGAGCCAAGGTTTAACATACATAAACAAACATACACGTAAATTTGACAATAAATACACAAACATTTTTGTCTTTCGCAATCATTCGGAGTTGTGATTGCAAACACATTTTGAAGAATAGATCGCTCTCGCCTTCCATCATGCCTGATGGTGTGCTCCAGGGTGCCTGAGCTTTTTCTTGTTGCGACTCCATGTTATTTGTAGTGGAAGTAGATGCTATCTCTCCTCTCTCTCGCTAACTCTCTTCCAATCCTCCTAACTAGCTATTCCTTCTTTCTCTGTTAATTTTTTGTCAACGCCACCCAAGCGTCCCGGTCGACCTGGTTCTCTTTGTTTCTTTAAAAATGCCTTGTCTGCCTCTATTTTCATTCTTTCAAAAGCAATAATATCAAATAAGTTATCAAGATGGTTTTAAAATTATATTCACGATTCTTGAACCTGGCCGGAGTCTTCTTACATTTTTTTGTAGATCTCCCCAAACATGATATTAATCAATAAGTTTCTTCACGCATTTTAGAAAATGTCTTTGTGAAAACTCTTGCTTTTCCCAAAATATACTGCACTCTTTAATAACGAGATTTGCACTTTCATTGATAGCCAACTTGACTTCGAGAATATTATAAAATAAGATAGCGAGAACTTGTCTATTTGACGGTAATTTTGTACCGGTTATTTGATGGCTAGGCAGTCCAACATGGAAAAAAATTTGTTTGTCACTCCTTGACCTTACCGACATTTATACGCAATAAGGAATAGGCACTAAAAATGTAAAATCGTGTATGAAGTGACTAATAAAACACTCAGTTCCAGGCTCAAGCGCGGTACCCGCGCAATTTGTATGGACAAGTTTCAATCGCAAGTCGGCACGGGTTATCGTTTATAAAACGGGCTAATATTTATTTTTAGACTATATTAGATCATTGCGAAAGTTTTAAGAAGGTATGCGTAAAAATTTTTCAACATCAAAATTTAAGGGACACCCTAGTGGTCGTGGTTTTGCTGTTTCAACTTTTTCAAAAATGCTACTTACTTTTACTATAAATATTTTGAATATCCCATATGTTGCAACAATGTAGTATACTGATGAAGAAGCCAAAAATAAAATCATCTGGAAAACATGGTAACAATTAAACGAAAGCTTAGTTAGAGGGGCTAACAATATTGCTAATGTGAATTCTACCCAAATAAATAGTTCTCTTTATAAAAAAAATACATTACGGAGTTCTTACTGTTGGAATATCTAATAATTTTCAATAATAATGGCAAACAACGAAGCTTGCAAATCATATTAGGGGAACAATATATAGGGACACAATTACTTATCTAGTAATATACTACTAGATAAGTAGAATACTCAGCTAAATATTATAACATCACCCGTGTGATGTAAGAGATCGCTCTGTGCGATAAGACTGCCCATTGTACACTAGTTTTTCTTTTTATTTCCATGGAAATATTGAAAGGTGTACAATAAAGCATATAATAAATAAATAAATAAGAGTTATACTTATTTTACGTGTGTTAACACGGGCGCGGCAGAATAAACTACAATCGAAGAAAGTCGTTTCTATTATTCACTCTCACACTAAATCTGAGAAATTAAAACACTTAAACTTGTGAAAGAGTTAGGAGTTTCTCACTCCGGGGAGGAGTGAGAAACTCCTAACTCTTTCACAATTTTTGAGAGGTGTGCAGAAATACCAAGCGACATCAACTCGGGCCTATATGATTGTATGAGTGACTTAATATAAGCGCATCTCCTAACCAACCAAGTTTTCATGATGCAGTTATAATAATCTGTTTTTGCGGAGTTTGTACCTAATCCCGTATACAAAAAATTTGGTTAACACATTGCAATATGGCTCGTAATTATAAGAAAAGAAAAGAATGTAAGGGATTTGTTCTTAAAGCTATATATTTACCTGAATGCCGAAGCACTCGGAAAATGTATTGCTGCAACTTGCTAATGCTTGATACTTCATCGCCCAATCCTCAATTAGTGCCACCGTTAGCTTATTATCCGTTTGATTTGTATGTGAGGATCCTGTCTTTTCCATTTCTTCATATTTAGCTTTAATCTCAGAAATTTTCATATTCATAGTTTTCAAATAATGTTGTAACATTGAAATGTAGCTATATACTAATGTGTTTTCTATGAAGTATCTAACTTCAAAATATATTTCGATAAAATATAAAAATATACGAGCATAATCAGCTTGCAACGCCAAATGATGCACTCGAAAAAATAAAAGAATAGTGCTTGAGATAATATACGTAGATGAAATTAAGATGAAGATTAATTTAAACTTATTCATATATTTTTTGTACACTGAAACCTCTCCAAAGCAACACTGAACTTTCAAAAATTCACTTTTGAACAATTTATAAGAAGGTGAACTTCGAACGGCACATATGATAATAATGAAACCATTTAATAAAGACGAGACGTGAAATAACGTTACTAACGGTGTAATATTCTCACGCAATCCAAAACTTGGAGAAAACACGAAGAAGCTTTTATAAAATATAAGTAATGAAATAACAATTTCAATGATACCACGGGACAATTGAAGGATTTTTCGATATTTACTACCAAAACTATAATTTATGTGTGCGCCCGTTGCATTTTGATTGGTAATTATCATATTGTTTTGGAACATTTGGTGAATTTATGAGCTTATCTGCTAACACTTGTTTCAGGAAGTAGCTCTTGACTCATATAACTAATATACATTATGACAAAATTTCTATATTAGGTAAGTTCTTATTTATACCAATTACAATATTGATCAATATCTTGATTAACGATCCTTATGAAAACAAACGTAGGTTAACGATAACATTTAGTATAATTATTATAGTAACTAGAGGCCATCCACTTGTTGGAATTCGTCTATAAATTGTTTTAATTTGATTGTTATAAAAAAAATGTTGTGTTTCTGCATTCCTCATATAACTATAAATATGCCTTGTAGTCCTTTGTCTGCTTAATTTTCGTAAAATTGTGCTGAAAAGTTTTTGCTTCACGTATATAGATTATTATATTTATTGTCTTCAATAATACGAAAAAGGTTGTTTTAACAAGGTTCTCTAATAGTCTAATACCTAATTAGCAATTTGATTTTAACCGAGCAGAACCTAACACTCATGCATCCATTAAGTCTACTGCATCGCTGAGCACCACAGCGCCGGCTTCAAGTGGGGCGCGATGACGTGAACCTAGGCCTTGTTCTTTGACATAAAGAAAGCGTGCGGCACCATGGTTTAGATAGATAGATAGATATATTCTTTATTGTACACCATAACAGTAAAATAAAATTATGGACTTAACAATTAAAAAGGGTGATACAAGGGGCGATCTTATCGCTAAAAGCGATCTTTTACAGACAATCTTTGGATAGATTTGACACAGAAGGAGAAAATAAATACGCGGGTAGTCTACGGTGTACTATTTATGTATATAAAATACAAAACAATAAATAACATTCTCAAAACATATATATACACATAAATATTTAAAAAAAAGAAAGAAAGAAACAAAGACATACATAATAACAACAATTTAAGGAGAGAGATAAAGATCTTTTACTAAGTTTTTGAAAGAAGATAGGGTTTGTGCTTGTCTAACTGACACGGATAGAACATTCCACAGCCGTACTGCTTGAGCTGCGAACGACTTACCATAGAAATTGGTGGCGTGACTCGGTACCGCAAGCCTTAAGTTTTCTGATGACCTCAGAGATTTTGCATGTGCGTCATGAAGGAACTTAAATCGTTCTTTAAGATAAGTGGGGGTTTTAGGATTAAGCAGCACACTGTAAAGCAGAGACAAAATGTGTAAGTTCCGGCGAAGACGTATTGGAAGCCACTTGAGTTTCGTACGAAATTCGGATCCAAATCCATAAACAATACCAGCTCGGCATGCATAATCGTCTCGTCTTCATCTTACGAGACTTTCTATCGAATCACACCTTCCGCTATCGAATTGAGAGAGAGCTCCACTACCTCCACACCATTGTTAAAATACACTTTTTCTGAACGGGTACGTAGCACACGCGTTTTTTTAATGGTAGCTCCGTTGTACCGTTGTTTTTATAATAATGGTCTATCCCGGACAAGGCTGTATGGTGGTGTGGATAACCGAAATAATACTCTTAAATTCCCAAAAACTCCTTTCTTTTATTAAATTCTTATAATTATTTAAGGAAGTGGGCAAAGATCACCACCCATTGGAAGCCTGAAGGAAGACAACGCCGTCGAGGTTGACCACGGCGCCGCTGCCGGTGGGGTCAGGGCTCCATCACTCCATGTACTTGCTCGCTATAATTACCTACCGCCCGGCCGAGCGGTCTCGGGCCGTTTGCGGACCAAATTCAGTGCGGTTTCCGCAAGCGAAGCGCAAGCACGTTGTTCAATTTTAATTGTTACCTACATTCGTTTGTACATGTACCTACGATGCCGTCTGGTGCCTCATGTGCTGTAGATGGATGCAAATCAAGTAAAAGAAGGGATAAACATCTAACATTTTTCCATTTAGCTGTCAATGAAGAAAGGTATTTGATAAGTAAATTAACCCTTAATTCACCAGGTGAAAGAAACTAACGTAAACTCCCACTATGAGTCCCAGGGACTCACATGTATTATTTTAATTTTTCTATAAATAAAATAACTATTATTTCAAATATTTTTTTATTAACTTCTTTACCATTTATTTAGTACTAAAATCAACACAATAAACTTAGCAAAACTCTTGAGATCATCTTAGAAATTATAGAAAATTAATTTAACAGCCTAAAAGAAAATAGTTTTTTTTTAAGTCTCTTAAAACTGTCAAAAAATTCTGAAAAACGGTAGTATCTATCTTTTATATTTTCATAATAGACTATAAAATAAAATTAAAATAACAAAAACATATGCTTCTATATAAAAATAAAAATTGTGCAACGGGTTTCGGCCAATACCTAAGAGCAGAGTTCTGGTGATCAGTTGATGGCAAAATAATATCCTGAAGGTTCTGTTGATGACTGCTACTTAGTTGACTATCATCTTCTTCGTTGTCACTCCCAATTTCGTCCCAATCGTCGAGTTGTTGTTGAAACCAAGAATCCAAAACTGAATTAGCATTTTCGCCATTTACATACACTGATGAAGATTTTTTTTTGTTTGTGTGCCATTTTGTGATTCTACAACAATAAAAAACATTACGAGATTAATAAATTACTAATAATAAATAAAATCCAGTAATAATGGCAAGAAATAGGGGCAGTGAAAACATAAAATACTACCATGAGTCCCAGGGACTCATTTGGCGTAATAACTCACCATATAAGAGCCGTACGCGCACGTCCGCTCCACCCCGCGTCACCCGCGACACTGCAGGAAGGTACTGTGGCGGGGAGCAATGAAGTCGCGAAAATGAACGAAATATGTAGTTTTGAAATTTGAATGTGAGTCCCTGGGACTCAGGTGGTGAATTAAGGGTTAAATAAATATAGCAAGAAGCATACCTGTCCTGGATTAGTTGCTGAATTACAGAACATTCCTGATTTAAATGAATCTACGAATAGATTGTTTATCCATTTTAAAGCATTCAACAAAACATCGTCTTTTTACGGAAAGTTAAAAGTGCCAACAGATGCGTTTCATAATTATATAAGAGAACTTGAGACTATGTTTATTAATAATTATGAAAAAAAAATGAAACAAAGGCTACTCTTTATGAAATTTTAAATAACATAAATTTTGATTCTCCCTGCCCTTGTTTTCCAAAACAATATCTAATAAAACTTTTTATTCGATTCAGGATATTTTCTACACTAAAATTTAATAACCGAGAATTTAGAAAGGGTAAGAAATTTATAAACAAAAAATATATAAAAATAAAACACATGTAACTTAAAAAAAATATTTTATAAATGATACATTTTTAAACTACCACCTATAGTCAGATCATATTCACAGTTCTCAATAGCATAGATAAAAAAAGTTATGTTAATTTAATTTTATCGAAGAGGCAGCCCTGCGATTGCTGTGGGATTGCGCGGTGCGAAAGCAATCACAACTATACGCTTGAATATTTAGGCACATTTTAGCATGCAGCGGTTGCTGACAAGACGAAGTAGGCTATTATAGCAGTAGGTATTGGAATTTTTGTACTGAGTGAAGTATCTGTTACGTAGTAACTATTAAGTAATCTGTGGTGGGGTGACGATCTAAGCATGTTCGCGGGGCAAACATGGTCTGAAATTGCCCAAGATAGAGAGGTTTGGAAGAAAAAAGAGGAGGTTTTTGCTCAGCAGTGGGACACAACGTAGGCTAAGAAAAAAGAAAAATTAAGGTCTTTGCGTTTTAACTCTCTCACTCGCACACATAATATTTCATTCTATCATCACTGCATTAATTCGCAATTAGCTTTCTAACTTTATTGGTGTTCTAATTTAACATCTTACATATAAATATATCATACGTATTTCTAAAGGTGTGTCCAAACATCGAGCGGCAATCGAGCGCGACTGCCGCGCGCGGCTCACCGCCCTGTGATTAGACGACGGCCGCGAGCAAACGCTTCTGGCTACCTGCCACGCACGAACATTTTTAGTAAACATTCGGCAGTATTTGTGTTTGGACGTATTTCTGCGCACAAACATGGACAACGAAACATCGATTCGTTTAATTGAAAAGTATGGATCTTTTAAAGAGTTGTGGCATCCTCGACAAAAAGAATATCATAATAAAAACAAACGTGAAGACTTGTGGAATGAAATAGTCAACAATTTTGGTGCCAAATGTAGCGCGCGGCGTATCCTGGTTGTGCCGCGCAGTACCTACTGCCGCGCAAACATTAGTCGGCTTTATCCTAACTAGAGCGTGGCAGAAATGTGTCCTAGAAATTCTGCGTGTTGCTGCCGCGCTCTTGCTGCTCAATGTTTGGACACGCCTTTAGAGCTTGATGACGTGATATTTTAATACCGACCGTTTTACAATTCCATTCATTTTTAATTCTTTGGCATTCCTTTGTCAGGAGTAGTGGTAGTGGTTTAATAAACACAGACACACAAATATATCTTCGAGGTTAAGCAACGCTTGCAGAGGTTCATTTATAGATGGGTGACCATCTTAACACATCGAGATACCTCCGTGTCTTGGAAATCACGCAAAGCAATTGGTCCTGGCTGTCATTTGTACTTCTTTGACAGTCGTTAGTCAGATGCCAGAAAAGCGGTAACACTGGTATCGTGTTAAGCCATAGGGTATCGTGTTACCCAGCTAATGGATTGTGGAGGTCAGATAGGCAGTCTTCTCGTGCAAAATACTAATACCTAGCTGCAGTCGATTAGACTGGAAGCTGGCTTCGACTTGTTTGGAAAAAGGTTAAGGAAATGATGACCCTTTCGCCACTCAATCGCTGAACCTTTTTAACTGACGAAAAAAACGGAGGAGGTTATCAAGTCGACGCGTATATATTTTTTTAAAATTTATGATCACCGATTACTCTAAGACCGCTGAACCAATTTGGAAGTCAGGATCTGATGATGGTATCCTGTAGAAATCGACCTACAGTGACGAACCTATAGTGATTTGAGTATTTTTTTATGGTAAGTTGTGTAGTAGCACTATTTGTGAAGTGGACCTGATGATGAAGACCACAGATGGCCACTGGAACTACTCAATATACAACGTGTAACGGAAACCCCACATCTGATATGGAGTCTATACACAGTTTCAGCACAAAATAAGTGACTCAAATAATTGATACCAAATTATCGGTTTCATATATTTCTTGAATACCAATCATAACAAACGTGTTACAGCACTACGAGGGTCAATAACTTTCCACGTCACTTGCCAATAACACGAAAATTCTCTTCGTTCTTCTTAATTTGAAAAATTCGGTCTCTGGTATCAATGTATTGAAATTTGTAATAAGTTCCACACATGTAGACTTAGGATTGTAAAACCCTTGCTATATCGTTTGTTATCATCCAAAGAAGCCATGCACTTGGTATGTATATACCCTTTAAATTACACGTTGTATAAGTATTTCATGGGTTCCGCTTCGATCCGCTTCGATTACTTGAAAATGGTTACTAAGCACAATATACTCGTCACAATGCATATGGTGAAGTACCAGGAGAACTCCTCAACAATTAACGGCCCAGCATTGGGAAAAGCAATATTTTGTAAAAGGTTAGAAGTAGTTGACTTTTAGGCTTTTGTAACTAGGTAAATTAAAAATCGACCGACTAAAAAGAGTGAAATAAGAACTTTTTAAAATTAAAGTTATTTTTCACTTTGCAGTGTTTTTTGGAAGTCAGTTTAATTTTTTGGTAATAAGTTTTTTTTTACTACCAAGATATTCGAAACCCCTGCCAAAATAGGTAAATGCTGCCAAGGTATGTTTCTCCGTGCCGACGGACTCCGTTGGAATCCTATTTCTATATAAAGAGTCTAAGTAACCCTATCGAAGAAGATGAAGGGAACTTCTCACGGGTCACTAGCTCCCTAAGTACCCGCCATATTCTTGGAACCTATTCTGTCTGAGTGGGGCTACCGAAAATCTCGTTAAAAAGCATAGTCAAGAAATGTCTCCTGTATCGTGGGCCATTTTCACAAGCTCCTAGACCCGAAACAAATATTTGAAGGCCACACGAACATGTATCCTGGTGCGAGAATCGATACAGGGACACGCAGCGCAGCAGTCGATCGCTTAACCACTGCGTCTAGCATGTCGTCTTAATGTTGTTGCTTCATTAAAATTGGTAAGCATTTCTCCATTTTGGTGAGCATTTAAATTGTAGCCTTTTAAAACTCCAAAAAAAGGAGTTTTGCCGTACGAAATCTTTGTACTTTTAATATTATAATTGCGAATGTAACTCTGTTTGTTTGCTACGCTTTTACGCCTAAACTACTTAACCGATGTGAATGAAATTTGGTACAGATATAGAGTTGGCCTTGGAAAAAGACAAAGGTTAGTTCTTATTCCGGAAAAGCTTCATATTCCTGCAGGATAAGGTCGTGTTGTCCACGCAGGCGAAGCCACGGGTGGAAGGCTAATAATTATTAAAAACAACTAAACAATTATTTTATATTTCATCAAGATATAATATTTATTTATAAATATCCTAAATAATGTGATTGAATTGCAAGACAACGATCACATAAGTGACAGACATTGAAAAAATTATAGGATTAAGATACGTCTCGAGGATAATTTGATTAGTATATTGTATCTGAATAGAGTTCACTTGCACTAGAAGATTCAAGTTCCTCAATCGCTTAGTTGTAGGAGATGATGAGCGTGAAAATAAAAATAAAATATTTTTTTCTCTTTTCGTTTTCGATCTACTCCCACATATATAATAATAATAATACTATAACTAAGTCAACTCAAAATGTGGAGACAAATATACTACATATTTTTTTATTGATAATAGGCTCGCGTTGACCACCATCTCACCTGAAGATGGAACACGCTTACCTAAAAGTAACCTATTCACTCTTGTCTTAAAGACCCCAAGGTTATAGCTATCGGGAAACACAGACTTAGCCGTACGCGTAATGAAGGTAAATGAAAGATAATAATCATAGTCCTCCTATAATGTTCCCACAGCTGGCTCATAGGGCCCCTTTCTATGAGAGCGAATGGCGAATGTCGCTTCCTTCTCCCATCTTGATTGCACTCGAGACCTACGCGCAACGGCGGTACGTATTGAGACACTGTAGAAGGATGACCATACATTGTATACCGATTATATCCTTGGAGTGTGAACATGTAGAAAACCACGACATAGATAGAATATACTTTATTGTACACCAAAATTTAAACACACCTATTTAACAATATTGCTTATTCTATCCTTTGGAAGGACTTTAAAAACTTGAATTAAAGTGTGGAGGGCGAAATTAGTGTACTTACTACATCTATACTAATATTATAAAGCGGAAAAGTTTGTTTGTTTGCTTGAACGCGCTAATCTTCGAAAGTACTGGGTGGATTTGGATGCAATTTGGTGTTGAAGTAGCTTGAAGCTTGAGGAAGGTTATAGGCTACTTTTTACGCGACTGCAAAAAAGGAGAGTTATGTTTTTACCGTGATAGAATCTACTGAGTACTAGTTACTCATAAAAACAGAGAATTTTTTGTATTAAAATAAACATAAATATATATGCAGATATATATATCTAAATACAATACAATACATGGGTAATTAAATAATACAATACATATAATGTGTTCTTTAGCATATTGTGGAGAGAAACAAAAGAATAATCATAAATTGCTAAGAAAATAATTAGCAACCGAGCTTTTAAAAGTAGCGAGTAAATTATAAAGTCTTGCACGTTTGATCTTACAATCTCGGTCGGTAAGGTACGATCTTTATCGACCAACCAGATTAATTCAAATGTTAACTAATATTATAAAGCATAAAAGTTCTTTAAACGTACTAATCTTGAAAAATACTGGGTAGGTTAGATGCGTACTTGCTAGTTTAATATAAACAACAAAAACATATAAACCGAACTTTTTTTATAAAAAGAGAACTTGTAATGCGGGTAGAATTCACATTACTAACAATTTTGTTAGGCCCTCCAACTAAGCCAAATAAACTTGTGCCTGGAGTGGGTTCTCGGCAATAGTGTAATTAATGGGTGGGCTCAGACGTTAGGCTATTCACACTTCAAAAAAAAATCAAAATTGTTTATTCGTTCATAAAGTTCATATATCATGTAGTGATTGGAGCCTACCGTTAGGCTGCGTTTCCACCAGATATGTGCGAGGATGCGTAGCGAGGGATGTGTTTGTAAAGAACCAATAGAATCGCTTCATTTACCTCGCCTCGGTCAGCACAGCTCTGGTGAAAACGGCTCAGCGGAGCTAGATTTTTGCGCATGCAAAACAAGCGAGGGATGTGTGCGAGGGATGTGTGCGAGAGATGTGTTGCGAGGGATGTGTAGTGAGGAATGTGTGTTGAGAAGGATGTGTTGCGAGGTTTGCACATCCTCGCACCACACATTAATGCGCATTTTCACAGCTCCGCTACACATCCTCGTAGGCACATTTTCATCGCACAGCTTTGGTGGAAACGCCCACACATTTTCACAGCACAGCTAGACATCCTCGCACGACACATTTCCATCGCATATCTCTGGTGGAAACGCAGCCTAAAGCTAATAAAACCTGTATTCCGAGACTCCGCTCTTCCATATAGTTATTTACGTACTTGTGAATATAAAATTATTAAGCTTGTTTACTTATACTAAAGCAAGATTAATTCACGCAAACTTCAACACTTAAACGCGACTTTCACATAAAAAATCTAATTGGGAACCCGTTGATTACTTGCTTGGGATTACCAGGTACGTTTAACACAGCAAATGATGAACTGATGACCCTTACGGTTTAACCTTTACACTTTCAGAGCAATAGGTATGTTTTTTGCTTCGTTCTCTTTTCTTTTACATTTTTCATTGTCCTGTTATTAATATCCAAATTTTTATTTGAATAACTGGATGACCTTTGCATGATGCCTACTTCCCTATTTATATTATAAATGCGAAAGTAATTCTGTCTATTTGTTACACTTTAACGTCTTTACTTGCCACTTAAACATTTTCATGAAATTTGGTACAGAGATATAATAGACCTTGTAAAATATAAAACAATAGGCTGCTTTTCATAGCTAAAAAACCACAGATCATACAAAGATATGGCAAGGGGGCGTGGTGCTTGCGAACTCATCAAGACCCAAAGCAACTTGATGCCAGTTTCGGCCATTAGTCAAATGTCAACTTGCGACATCTTCGCTGCTTATGATTTTTGACAAAATGTCGCGTTGTTCAGTGCTTGTTTGCAAAAATAACAGCTGTATTGCAAATTACGTCAAAGATGGCATCTCATTTCACACGAAGTACTAAAATAATATTGTTTTTCTTATTAAATTCGTTAAAACATTACTTCGTGATACTAAAAACACGATGAAGTACCAAAAGCAATTATTTTCATTAGGAACAAAAACCATTGATTGTAAAGTACACATCGACCAATGAAGCAGCATGTGTAATAGCGCAATGGATAAGTGTTTTACTGATATCCTCACTTACACGATAGTTTCGTGAAGCGACCGCTGCCGGCTTTTGTTGGTTAGTGATGTAACTACACGTTTGTGGTTGTCGATATTTTATACATTCCTACTTACTACGAATGATTACACAAGGGAATAAAATTTGACTGTTTTGTTGCATGGAATTTTATGGCTGCATCATTGATATCATTATAATTCATACCTTGCTTTTATTTTAACATTTTAGCTATCCCAAGAATCCAAACATAAAAGAAAAGTGGATAACTGCGTAACGTACTATTTCAGACTAATATATCTTTGTGCCAAATTTCATCCAGATCCGTTCAGCCGTTCTGGCGTGATTGAGATCCATCCACACTTTTGCATTTACAATAGTAGTAAGATAAATAATTGTGATTTTGTAGCATGTCCTGACACATACTTTAAGAGTAGTTTCTGTTTCCCCCATACGTGATCAGTGCAAAAGTATTTTGATCGTAATTTGAATATTAAATAATTAGGATTCTAGAGACTAATATCGTCCGTATCCATAATTTATCAGATATCCGTTAAAATATACAGTTTTGAAGTTTCACTGATTAGTGCTATTACTGAAGTTGTACACAGATATAGATATATTGTAGTATTGTATTTTATAGCCTCTAGAATCTAGATCATAATTGTATTGTTTACTGTGACAACATTTTAATAACTTTAGTTAGTTAATATTCCAATTATAATCACACTTCACTTGTTTAGAGTGGCAAGTACGACGGAAACTCCAGAATCGTTTTATTTTCACAGTCAGTAAAATATTTTGGAAAAAGATCAGATATTAAAGGATTTATAGGACGGATAGGAATTTTATCGATATTTTTCTATTTGAATGGGTATACTTTCTAGTTGGTCCCATTGTTACGAAATCAGGATCTGATGATGGGATCCTGGAGAAATCGAGGGAACTCTTCAAATATTATAGGCACACCTATAGAGTTTTGGGTATTTCTTACAGTACCTTGACCAGTTGCTTCCGAAAAGTACCATTTGGGGAAGTTGAACTGATCGGCTGTCCCAAATCAAAACACAGTAAGGGACTTCGAACAAATTTTACAGGAGGGCAAAAAAAGCTGATTTTCTTATGCCTTACCAAACTATGAATTTACAGCTCAATATGATTCTTGGAGATGGTAGATTAGATTACTGTCTACATTTTTGCATACCAAAACTTTAAAAACATAATTCGATGCACGTTGTATAACACTTACTAACTTTGAAATGGGATCCAACACTAACCATTGCCCATGGAAACTAAACCAAAACACAGTATGAGATGTTACTAGGTTTTTGAAATTGTAACCAATACTCATCATAGGTTATGGAAAATAAACCAAAACACAGTAAGTATATAAGACATTATTATGTTTTCATTTTTTTGAAAATTTTTACTTAAAGAAAATTAGTAAATAAATATTCTAAGTTCGTATCTAAAAACTATTGTAGTAAAACACACTAACGAGCCATGTTTATTATTCAGTCTTAGAAGGTGAAGTAATTTAATGTGAAAAGTTCTAAATTATAGTAGAAAACGAGGAATTAATAACAAAAACAGATAAACTCAAAGTACGAAATAAAAATTAGTGTGTATGTATCTGTACACACGCAAGATATGTCATTCGTTCATTAAGTCCGGAGACCTGTCATTAACTGGTAAGTCTTGCCAAAATTTCTTTCTGGACTCTGGCATCAATTTTACCAGCTCTTTAATTATTTCCTCCTTTTTGGATGTTTTGATGCCACGAGGTTCATTCCTGGAAGCGGGCCACACTGAAGGGTCAAATTTTTTCAATTTAAAGTCCAAAGGAACGAACGGCTCATTGAAAGAGGTTTTATACAACATCTGACGCATACCTCGAATGAATTTGACCTGAACGATTGAGTTCAACTGAAAATTCTTTAAAGGGTCGCTATTAGATCGAGGTTCTCTTTTCTTTTTCGGCCAATCGTGGTAATTTTGGGGCTCTACAATCCGTATTTTCATTCGAGCTTGACGGATTAAACTTTTCAAGTCCTCAAAATCAAACACTGCCTGATTGCGGTGCATTTTTTTCTCTATGTTTCCATGAACTGAGTCTGCGCTCATGTGGGTATGTCCTTTAGTAAGGTAGCTTATTGTTACATTTTCAATTTCGTTCTGGCAACTATTCAATATAATTACCAAAGCGGTATAAAGATACCAGTTTTTATTTTGGGCAGTACAATTGTCTGCCCATAAATGAAAATACTGTACGTTTCTTTCTGAATCAAGAAATGCCCATATTGCAACAATGATATTATGAGCTTCCCGTCCGGCTATATCTTCGTGCCATAGAACACAAACAGCTTCATCCTTACTCTTTGGCTGAATCGGAGCGAACGTTAAATTGAACGTGATTAATCTACTCACAAAATGTGATTCTTTGGTGTTCGGCATTTCAGGTAACAGAATAACTTTTTGTAAGTCCATTGAGTGAATAGAGTTACTGAGTTGGGATTCTGATTTGTACATATTGATAGCAGATTCAGCTTTTATTTTGTGCTCATTGTAAGCGTTGTTTTCCATAGCTGTACCATCACTTTTCTTATGCATTTCACACTCTACGCACGTGTCGCTTTTGGGTATGAAAAGTGAAACTTTCATATCTTTCAGTATCTTTCTATATGTTTCGGGACCACAATTAAAATCGGGATACTTAGTGCGAAAGTCCGTGTACATGTCTGTGATCGTCAAATGGCGTGGTAGGTAGCGTGTGATCGGTGCATTGTGTCTTCTGTAATGACTCTGAATTGGATGGTAGCTCATTATATGCTCCTGGATGGGTTGTTTTTGAACCACTTTTCTTCTACCACCTCTCTTGTCTTCTAAAGCCAATGCGCCAGTCTTCGTAGCTTTACTCAATTCCGTTATCACCGAATCATTTGTATATCCAAGTGTATTTAGAAGGAATTGTCGACAAACTGGCTGATATGTTTGATTACCGTCGATAATTTTGGGAAGAGCGTAGTATCGAGATTCAGTTTTGAGGTAGACATTAGAATCTTGGTTGGTCTTACGTGTTTTTACTGAACGAATTATGACACATTTATTCAAAAATGGGCGTCTGAATTTACATGACAAATCCCAGTAATTATTCCAAATATTATGGCGTTCCTCAGGTGTGAATTTCATACATTCTCGTGTACATTTACAATCTTTAGTAATCATTGGGTGTTTTAGTTTTTGCTTATTATTTGTTATTATGTTTAATGGAATTGGATTTAATACGTTTTGTTCTGTCGGAGACGTAGTTTCCTCAATTGTCAGGTAATCTATATCCGGATTGTAATTATCAGCAGAAATTATAGGTCCTGGATAAGCGGCTATAAAATTAAATGCCTTCAGAGATGAAGTTGAACAAGGGGAAAATGAAGTTTTGGAAGGGATGTTTTCTTTGGAAATTCGTACAAAGTTTTCTTGAGTCATTATAAATTTTCGGGTATTTATACAGCTCTCTTCGTCGGAGGAATCTGAATTAGATATTATATCAGGGCTTAAATCGGGATCCACAACAGAGTCGTCACAACTTTCTTCGAGGTCAGATAGAGTAATTAAATAATTTGAGTCTGTCTGCCCCTGCATCTGATATGCTTCTTCACGTTTACTGGTGCCTTCACCCAAACTGAAAGAAAAAGAAAAAACCGTGCAAAGTTCAAAGGGCAGTCATGTAAAAAATTAAACATACTTACATATAACACGCGCTGCTGCCGCACTGTTTGTGACGTAATGTGGAGGCGCTCATAAAAGTGTCAACGCAAATAAAACACTTCGAAAGGCATATTTACGTTAATGAAGGAAAACAAACTAACACTGAATTTAATAAATTTTAATATGCATGCATGGGTACGAATATTCAAAGTTAATAGTAGTGTGTTTACTAACCTGTTTTTATTTTCTCCTTCCGAACTTAAAATCAAATCATCAGGGTTCTTTTTGAGAGCAGCCTCGAGGATTCTTTTACTTCTACTCATTTTGCTCTAATAAACACTTAAAAATCGTTCAAAACTAAAAACGACGAAATACGCACGCGGAGCGCGCGCAGGCAACAAAATCACGTCCAGTCTAATCCAGTACTGGCCACGTACTGGCGATCGGCGCGACGCTATAAATGAAAGCACGCGACGCCCCACCCCTCTCCCGAAAAGATAGCGGCAATTTGATGTTTTCTCACTAATTTAAACCCTAATTCCTGGAGATAGAAACTCCAGCGTGTGTGTGCTATACTGTGTAATTTTTAGATTTTATGGTCATGTTAATTCCCAAATCAAAAACCTAGCAAGTGGAAATTCCCAATCCAAAACAAAGTAAGTACGTGTGCCTTGCTGTGTTTTGAACTGGTTATCAGCTCTTACTAGGTTTTTGATTTGGGGTTTAGTCTGTGCACTTACTAGGTTTTATGGTATCGCTATATTGGGAATGGAGGCCTTTATTGAAAAAAGGGTTTTTGCATATTGTGGGCATTTACTGTGTTAAAAGAATGGTGTAAAAATCTTGATTTCGACAAAAATGTCCCTTACTGTGTTTTGATTTGGGACAGCCGTGATGATGAAGACCACAGATGGCCACTGAAATTCCTCAACAATAAGTATTTCGTGGATTGCGATTCGAGTACGGATGTTAAACACTTTATACTCGTCACAATACAAATGGTGATGTAGAGCTGATGGTCAAGTACCAGGAGAACTCCTCAAAAATTACCGCTATGCATCGGGAAAAGCAATATTTTGTAAAAGGTGATAAGTTGTTGACATTATGGCTTTGTAACTAGATACATTACAAACCGACCAACTAAAAAGCGTGAAAAAAAAATTTTATCAAAAAATAGAACCGACTTCCATATCAAAACACTAAAAAACCAAAAATAACTTTAATTTCGGAAGTCGGTGTTATTGAAAAAAAATTTTTTTTATTAAGCAAATCTAACAAATACAAATGTATTCATTTCTCCAGAACATTGTAAGCAGGCATGAATTAGAGAGCAGTACAAATACAATGTAAGCATTTCTATAGACATTATTTTTAAGGAAAATAAAATAAAGTAATAGAACATGTAACAGATTTTTAATCGACTTAAACAAAAATTACAAAAAATAGAACCGACTTCCATATCAAAACACTACACAGCCAAAAATAACTTTAATTTCGTTAGTCGGTGTTATTGGTTTTGGATTTTCTTTTTTTTATACATTGAAACTATTTGAAAGTCTGGCTGTATTCCAGTTATCTTATATTTTTGTAAAAATACTCACCATTAAGTGAATAATATTCGTATATTGTTTATTATTTCTTGTATTTTCTTTTAGTTAAAATTAAAAAAAAAGTAAAAAAGCGCAACAATATTTAAGGTACATTTACTCTACTTTCTAGTTTTATATAATACATGCTGTAAAACTCTATAATAGGCTTTAGAATCCCATATGACATTGTGACCAAATCAGAAACATTGTAAAAAAAGCTTTTGAGTTTCTTATCAATACACAAATAAAAAGACTCATCGGTGATTTTACTTTAGAATGACCAAAGAATCAAAGATACTCAGACGACCAAAGATGCCTTCGTCTTGTGCTAATGTGTTAATAATTGCTTTTACCGCCCCTTTGTGATCAACAAAAGGCTTTTATGAACAAAGTGCTCATTTTTACCTGAGTATTGAAGCACGCTGATAATTTCTTGCTGCAGCTGATTAGGTACCTATATTTTGTAGCACATTTGTCTAGCTCATTATTGATTAGAACATGATCATTACTCTGTCTTCTGTCAGTAAAACAGCTGTCCTCTTTTTCATCATGTTTCTTTGCGATATCCAAAATCATTAATAGTTTTCCAAAAATGATGTAGCATTGTAATGTTCGTGTATAATACAATATTTTCAAAAATATTGCGGATTTCAATGTATATCTCTAGCATCATAATTAAAAAGTAATTTAATGTCAATTCTGTACTCTCTATGTAAATTTTATTAAACGTTTTTGTCGCAAAACAAAGTATTCTTCCACCGCAATGTATGGCAGTAATTGTTACAACAACATTTTTCAGCTGTTTTACATATTTTTGATAATTAACTGGTTCTTTTTTAAAGCAATGATGCACGACTTTAAAGTTAGTAATGAAGGTATCGACAGAATGCGAGCTCTGAATGCCACATAGCATAATAATGGAACCACTTAAGAAATTTAAGCAGTCAAATATACCCATCACGGCTGGAGTGATCTTTCTACAAATAAATGTAAATGATTTATACGAATCTAAGTTAATTAAAAACACATATATATATATGCAATCACTTCAAAAATTACACGAAATACGCTAAGAGTTATCTGAAACTTTTCAAATTTTTTTCAATTACACGAAATACGCTAAGAGTTATCTGAAACTTTTTTTCCTTTGTGGGTAGGCATAGCATTAACTTACGTTTTTGTGTGCTCTTAATAAAATAAAGTTTTAAAATAGTTATATATATTTATTAATGAAATAAATCAATTTATTTTATAGTAGCCCCCCCCACACCTGCTATCTATTGTTATCAAGTCTATAGAACTTATTCCTGGTTCACTTTCACTACACACTGAAGTCACTGAATATGGACACTAAACTTGCTGCCAGCTTGGAGTTGGAAGCTGTTTGTCCTTCAAGCACTCTCCCAGTTAAAATCACAAGTTGAGTTGCTAGCTGCTGGGTTCGATAGGCATGAAACCACCATGCGAAGAAAGGTCCTGCTGTTCCATGGTGTTCCAGAAAAGGACAATGAAAAGTTACTGGATGTAGTCCACAATATCATATCCAACCAAATTAAATTGCCGGAGGTATGTAAGGACTGGAACATTATCAATGTTTGTCATCGGCTCGGATTCTCACAGCAGAAGGCCCGACCCATACTGGTACGATTCTTCAAAATGGAGCACCGGCAACTTGTATGGGATAGCAAGAAAGCTCTCAAGGTTACCGGGATCACCATCTCCGAGTTCTTGACACAAGCTCGGCATCGTGTGTTTGCAGCTTCTCGTAAGCATTTTGGTATACCGAATTGCTGGTCTATGGAGGGCAAGATTGTTGTCATTTGCCCAGATAAATCCCGGCGGAAGATCGAAACGGCAGGCGAACTTCACGATCTAATAGCCAAATTCCCGTCTTGTTCAGTCGACACCGAGGATTCTGCGCAATCTGAAGAACCTGGATCTCCTAGAGCCGCAACCGTGGCTACTTCCGCTAAGAGAACAAGGAAGACGCGTGTGCGCAAGTAGCTCATTCGTTGTTTTTGTTTTTCCAGTCCATTTACTACACTACTTTTCAACTTAGCCGCTTTGCATGATCACAATCATTCTGGGCCGGTAGTTCGTTAATAATTTTTATTTGTAACACCGCATTTCATTTTACTTTTTATTCTTTAATAGCCGGTATAGATAAAATAATGTTACAAAAATTATAGGTTAGATTTATTGACAACGTGACAGCTGTAGAGTTGTAGACAGATGACAGTGTCACTGCTCCTATCCATCCGTCATTGCGTTACGTTCCATTCTACGTACAGTTCGATGTTTTAGTTTTGTTTTTATTTTTGTTTTTTCCATTTCTCCTATATTGTTGTTTTACTTGTATAACTTTGCTAGATAATACTGTAAAATTTCTGCCAATATATCAGCGAGTGGGGGAGGTTTTCTCAGAGGAAAATCTTAAATCTCTAATTTAATAGTGTTTTAGTTTTTATTCTTATATTTTAAATATTTATATTATTATTATATATATATATTATTTATATTCATGGATGATGTAGCTGATCTTAACGACAGCTTCTTCTCGTGCTCTTCTTCTACTAGTTTTGTTAGTGCGGACAGTGACTCTTCCTTACCACTTACTTTGCATGATAAAATCTCTTCTCTTTTCTCCAATGATCCTAAGAATCTGCATATAGCTCACATAAATGCTCAGAGTGTTCCTGGTCACTATTATGACCTTCTGGCATCCTTTAGCAGTGCTCACTTGGATGCACTCTTGATATCGGAATCATTTTTGAAACCATCTCTCCTCTCTACTCAGTACTCACTCCCCGGCTTCGTCTTGATCCGCAATGATAGGACTGACAAAGGTGGAGGAGGTGTTGCTATATACCTGCGTGCTGATTTACCCTACAGGGTGGTCAGTTCATCTCCATCACAATATTCTGAGTCGGCTGAATACTTGTTTCTTGAAATTACTGTTCATCACACAAAGGTTTTACTTGCAGTGCTCTACAGCCCTAATCTTCACATAGACTACTTCAATTCTCTCGACTCCACTCTCAGTGATCTTTGCCCCATGTATGAGCATGTCATTTTAATGGGTGATTTTAATACTTGCTTAATTAAAAATGATTCTCGCTCCCTTAAACTCCTTTCACTCTTGTCTTCTTTCAATCTGCAAGTTTTGCCTCTTTCTGCAACTCACTATTTTCCTAATTGTACACCCTCTTTTCTAGATCTTATGATTGTCTCCTCACCTAGTAATGTTTCTTACCATGGCCAACTTACGGCTACTTTTTCTTACCACGATCTCATTTATCTTTCGTATCGTATTCGTGTTCCCAAGCGTAAGCCCCAGCTTTTATATCTCCGCAACTACAAGGGCATAGATCTGGAGGCTTTGCGGCGTGATGCCGGCGATCTTGACTGGACCCCCCTGGTTGAGAACGATGACATCAACGATAAGGTGAATTGTTTTAACGCAACCATTCTTGACTTATATGATCAGCATGCCCCTATCAGACGTGTCAAAGTTAGACATAACCCTGCACCATGGATAACGCAACAAATTAAAGAGATTATGGCTCGCAGGGATAAAGCTAAGAGCAGATATAAGCGCAGACCTTCAGAACTGAATCTCTCTTATTACAAATCGTTACGTAATCGCTGCAGTCATCTGTGCCAAGATGCTAAGAGACGCTATTTTCACGACCAACTCAATAATCGCAGTTCTTCCGATGTATGGAAATTTCTCAAATCTGTAGGCATAGGTAAGTCACCTACCAACCAGTGTAAGGATGTCAACCTGAATGATCTAAATAAGCATTTCTCTTTCCTTCCCTTTTCTCTTGATGCATCTGTTAAAGCTGCGACACTAGAGAGTCTTTCTAGGTTGCCGTTACCACTTTGTCCTCTCTTTAAGTTTAGCGATGTTACTGAGGATGACGCTAAGAAGTCTATTCTTGCGATTACTTCTTCAGCAGTCGGTAATGATAAGTTGTGTTCAAGAATGATAACTCTTATCCTTTCCTCTTTACTTCCTGTTCTCACTCACATCTTCAACCACTCATTTTCCTCTTGCTCCTTTCCGTATGTTTGGAAACAGGCTCACATAATACCTTTACCTAAAACTAACAATCCTACTTTATTAACCCACTTTAGACCTATTTCTATCCTCCCTTTTCTCTCTAAAGTTTTTGAGCACATAGTTCATAGACAATTATCATTTTTCTTGGCGTCAAACTCGATAATATCCCCTTTTCAATCCGGTTTTCGCTCGGGTCACAGTACTGTAACCGCACTTTTAAAAGTGACTGATGACATCCGCTGGGCAATGGAAAATAAGTCCCTTACTGTTCTGGTATTGCTGGACTTCAGTAGCGCATTCAACTCAGTGGATTTCGACATTTTACTTGGTATCCTCAAATCTATCAATTTCTCTCCTTCCACTTTAGCCTGGTTCGGATCTTATCTTCGGGGACGCTCTCAGTGTGTTCGCCTGGAGGAGTCTTTCTCTGATTGGTGTAGCCTTACTGAGGGTGTTCCTCAGGGTAGCGTACTCTCTCCTCTTCTTTTTTCAATTTTCATAAACTTTGTTACCAGAGTAATCTCCTCTAGTTTTCATCTCTACGCAGATGACTTGCAGCTTTACCGTCATTTTACTGTAGTTGACGCGGGTTCTGCAATTGCTGCAATGAATCATGACCTGGCTTGCATCAGCGTTTGGGCTAAGTCATTTGGTTTGCAAATTAACCCGACTAAATCCCAGGCCATGATCATTGGCAGCAGATTCGTTCGCAGTGCGGCTGTTGTTGCATCTCTGATGCCTTTATATCTCGACGGTGTTCGCATTGACTATACCGAAACCGCTAAAGATCTGGGTGTGGTTATTGACTCCAATCTCTCGTGGCGTGCTCAGGTCAATGAGGTCAGCCGAAAGGTAAATTTCTCCTTTCATTCGCTGAAATGCCTTCAAAGTCTTCTGCCCTTGAAGACTAAAGTTTCTTTGGCACAAACACTTATTCAGCCGATTATAGATTATGCCGATGCCTGCTATTTGGATGCTACCGAGGAGCTATTAAACAAGCTTGAGCGCTTGCAAAATCTGTGCATTCGCTTTGTTTTCGGTCTTCGAAAGTATGACCATGTTTCTCACCTTCGCAAGGAACTCAAGTGGCTCCCAATCCGCCTTCGCAGGAACACTAGGATTTTGTGTCTCCTCTTCAACATCTTACACAACCCGTCTTACCCTTCCTACCTGCGTGAGCGTTTTTCTTACGCTCGTTCTAGCGACGTACCGTGTAGATCACACCTTAGATCCCTCCTTAAATCTCATCCTCATAAAACTAGCTACTACTCTTATTCCTTCTCTGTCCATGCTGTAAGATTGTGGAACTCACTTCCGCCTAGCATTCGTGATTTAAAAACTATATCTTTATTCAAATGTCGATTAAAAGAGCATTACCTTTCCTCTTAACTGTGTTAATTATTTATGTATATATTTATATGTTTATATATTCTAACATTATGTATTTATTTAAGTATATGTTATTTTTATTGCATTATAAGTATGTGTAGGTATATTTAATATTTTAGTTTTAGACTTCACATATTAATTTTCATTTCTCTTCTTGTTCTCACACACTATTGTCTACATTTCTTTTTCACTTCTCCTTTCGCAGGTCTGCTGGAAGAAATTTCTAAAGAAATAAGCAGTACCTTTGTACTCAAATATTATAATTATGTTGTCCTATTTTATTTTACTGTGTGTACATAAATAATAAAATAAATAAAATAAATAAATAAATAAACAAAATGGGTTAAATTTCTATAAATACACATTAAATTTTCAGCTTTTAGTAAAATGTTAATCGTTTTTATTTGAAGCAAGCTAGATACGTGTCAACTCTGAAAATAGCAGACAGTTATTGATGATATAATCTAATCCTTTAAATAGTTGTAATAAAGTTGAAAAAGTGTCATTGCTTTGATAATATCAACAATTTGTACCTTCTAGTGACAGTTATTTTTTTTAGTACCGTGAAAAGTAAATAGCTTTCACTTAATTGAATAATTTATAGTTTTGCCGTTTGTACTTACAAATATTGAAGGTATTTTGGCAAAACACAATAAGTGCACTTTTTTTAAGTGGAGTCTATGTCAATGAGGTTGTCATTGATCATAACTAATTAGGTTTTCTTACCTTTTTATGTAACAAACTGCATAAAGTTAAACTATTGTTTTTGCGTGTGTAAAGAAGTTACGTGATTTTTTTCATTAGAAATTAATATCCAAAACTGATATAATCTGTTACTCCGTTATAACGAATTACAGAGATAATAAAATAAAAGCGTTAATCTCTTGAGTCATAAAACAACTATTAATAATTTCACTTTCCCTATATCTTTGATCAATCAAAGCTTAAAATGCTCTTTTGTTAGTATTGCATTTAGTGCACTTAGCTGACTCTATCAAAATACCTTCGATAAATCTTACTAACGACTTAATAGGAACATAATAATATATTTGATAGGTATCTATAGCGGAACTTAATTCGAATTAAGCAGAAAAGAAAAGCATAGGACTGCATCAAAGGATAACATCATAACTCTCGAACAGCAGAATTACTGAAAAATACATAAACTTAACAAGATAAAAAGCATATGTGTAGTTAGAATGTTGATGGATGGAGAAGTGAAAAAGGCCTAAGAAATGATGGATGTATTGTGTGAGAAAATTATATGAAAGAAAAGGAGTAAATGATGCTGTGACGTCTGACAGGGGGAGAATGGAAGAAAAAAACGTACTGCGCCGGTCCCAAGTAACAGAGATTAAGGCAGGAATATGATTATGATGTTGAAAAAAATACACTGTACTAAAACTATGATACAGATGAACCAGTAACTAAATTAAATAACATGATTAAACTGCAACATCACAACAATGTATGTGGCAGACGGAGACAACATCATAGGAAACATGTACATTCCCAAAGAAAAAGTGCCGAATTTTATAACAATTGGATTTGTCATAACTAAACGATTAAGATCCCTCAGTTGCCTCGTTTCGGATTTTGTTCGATCTGAAAAAAAAACATCGTCATTGTAGATTGAGTAGGTATAGCATAACATTATCAGCCTGTAACGTTTCGACTACTGGAACACATAGGCATGTGTCCCAGCCCTCCTCTCTATGAGAGGAGTGGTAATCTACCCTGGCGCGGTCCGAAGCGGGGGTCACAGGGGACATGACCGCCCAAAATCGTACACGTCAAATTGAAAAACCTTCTATAAATTTGCAAAGTAAGATGTCCTAAATATTATCAGCCGATTTGAAGACTTCCATTTGTTTATAATGTGTGCAATAAAATTCTGTATTGTGCAATAAGGAAAACTAATTTACTAGACAAATTATCTTATTAGTGATCGGTTCGGCTCTAATCTACTACTTAAGCGACATCCAGATTTTACTATCATTATAATTGCTCCTTTATAGAGGAGAGGCCTATAGCCGAGCAGCGGGAACGTTTTAGGCTGAATTCCCATTATTTTTATAATGTATCTAAAATCACCATATATAGCACACGCTGACGTCATCGTATCATCGCTGGCTGTCGCTGAAAACCAAAAGCTCTCTGAACATCATGGTGGCACAGCATTATGCTGAGTAATGAGCGTTTAACATATATGTGACAGGTATGTGACGCATATTTTCCGCCAGGTTATTTTTTCTAATTTTATTCTCATTGCTTATGCGTAAAACAAATAGAAAATAAACTTACTTCACACGCAAGTATTGACAAAGCCTTGTTGCATGTATTGAATTCATTTTGCAACTTCTGTCCAGCTACTAAAAGAGTGAATGTGGCTGACATGTGGTAGATCAGAGCATACACGACGTTCGTTGTTCCAAAACTTTGTTCTGGGCTCTGAAAATAATATTACCATAACATCATTTTGAATTATTTCGTTTATGGCTTCAAAGTCTGTGGTCGTAAAAAAAAGGAAAATTAGCTTAAGATATTTTTCGTTAGAAGTCGTTCAAAAGCAAACCAGATTATTTTATAAATCATGTTTTGAACTGATATAGTATTACCAAGTTACATTTAATAATATTACCTTCTTAATAATAGCATTAAAAATTCCATACATTGAAGATATACACTGCACCATGGCTACGCCGAGGGAAAAAAACAGCTGAAAATATATTATTATTAATTATTTTTCAGTCGAAAAGTCTTACATTTCTATTTACTTTAATGATTTAAGAAGAAATATTGGTGACTATATATAAGTATATAGTTGACTGGTAGAGAATGCCTATGGCATTAAGTCCGCCTTTGTACATTTTGTGTTGCATAAAGTTTTAATAAATAAATAAATATTGCTTACATCTCGTTAAGATTTAAATTTATTTTATCAAACCATATTTATATGATAAATGATCTTGATTTTGCAAACTGGTTATTAAATAACACTTTTACACGTCATTTTTTTCGTTAATATTAACTAGATGAGGCCGGTGTTTCCTAACTGACTACCCTGAGAAGAAACACCGAAACAAACTCAGGGGTCCATCTCTTTTAAAGTCCATACAATCTATACTGGTTTAATTATATGGGAACCGATATCGTCTGATGCGATCTTGTGATACAGTGCAAGCTTTATAAGTGCTTTTCTTAGTAGGAATAATTCGACTAATAGAGGGCCCGGTATACAACCATGCAGAATATCTACCGTATATCTTATTAATACATCATCTACAGGCTGACCTCGGCAGGTATTGCCTAACTTTTGAAACCTGAGTAGTTTATATAACCTATAATATAATTGCATAATTTCTTTAGCCAAACAAGAACATGATGTCAGTTTAGTCCTTGGTGGAAAGAGTTAGATAGATAGATAGATATACTCTACAGAACTAAATGAGGACTTAAAAACTACAAAGGGTGTTACAATGGGCGGTCTTATCGCTAAAAGCGATCTTTTACAGACAACCTATGGATGGATTGGACACAGCAGGAGAAAATAAACAATATAGAACAAGTTATACAAGTTTTAGTGGTTTTATAATATTAAAATAAAATGTAGATTTTGTCGTGCTTAAGCTATCGAAGGTTTTAATAAGACTCTATTTATACTCTATTTTATAAGAAATTATTTTCAGCTAATGATTATTTTAATTAGTTCTAATTACGTCAAATTCATACGCACCAGTTCTTGGTAACACAATGAAATATTTTTACAGCAAGCCATGATGTGCTGGTACTTTTCCGTCCAGATATTCACTCTTCCATGTAAATAAATACATTCCTCATTCGCATCTAAGCAGACTTCATTGTCATCTCGCTTGTCGAACTTTTTCATAATATCATTTACCGCAGAGTTCAAGCATTTTAGGTAATCGTAAGTGCATGTTATTGCACAATACACTACTAAATGTTCAAGTGTGTAGCGAATGTCAACCCACAGCTCATAGACAGTCAGTACAATGATCTCTCGCAGAAGATATGTCTCCAAAAAGTACCAGCTGATAAGCCTTACCAGTAAAAGTATTACAGCCATTATCGTGAACACGACGAAGCCAACGCAACATCTGACCTTCAGTTTTTTCTCTGAATTTTTATAATAGGATTCATCCTTGAAACTGTTATGGAGCTTTCGAAGATTGTCGTAAAATTTGCTAAAAGATTCCGCATTCACAATTCCACCAATTATTATTACAAGGGTTTTCAAAAGAACCAACAGTTGGAACAAGTCTGTCACCAACTGCCCTTTATTGCTGAAGTCTAAATTAATTAAACTCGTCAAAATTACATTGTTCACGGTGATGACTAGAGAAAGGGTTAATTCAATGATTATGCGAGATACAGCAATGATCTTTTGATTTTTATTCAAACTAAAGTAGTTTCTGTAGACACACATGAAATTTTCACCATATATTAAAGTGTAGAATAAATTCATGTTGGTGACTGAAGTGACACACACAAAGTAAGTTGTAACAATTGTCGGAACGTGTTTCCTATGACCTCGTTAAGCTTCATGTACATTTCCCTAATCATATTACGTAGACACATACTCGTTCTTATGAAAAAACAAACACATCGTGGCTTGATCTTTGTTATTGCTAATAAAATATGTAGATGAATACTACTACATAACTCACTAAAATATCAACTTGCCCGAATGAAGATTAATAATGTTGCTACGAGGTTAAACATAAGATTCATAATGGATTGGCAACTGTTAATTTATTAGAGATGTGTATAAAAAGACAAATACCTACGTGCTTTTACGTTTACCTTGGGCGCTGATACTATAATTAATGTGTCACTTTGCCTTTAATGGATGTTTTAGTTACTAAGCTAAAATTTAAAATATTAGTTGACATTACGAGACTAATAAAAATAATTCCTAAATTCATAGTAAGATAATAATTTTCCCAGAAAAATAATAACATGATAAAACATCAAGAACGAATCATAAGCGCGCTCTCGTTTTGTTCGTTGGTAAACATATCAAATGACTCCTCCCGATTTAGGGGGAGTGGAAAGGAGTGTTATACACACAAAACAAATAATGCTTCTACCGCAATGTATGGCAGTAATTGTTACATCAATATTTTTCAGCTGTTTTACATATTTTAGATAATTAACTGGTTCTTTTTTAAAGCAACGATGCACGAATTTAAAGTTAGTAATGAAGCTATTGAAAGAACACGAGCTCTGAATGCCACATAGCGTAATCTCCCCCTCTCCCACCCTGCCCGGGGTGGGAGGACTTATTTGATAATTTTACCAAGCTAAAAAAAAATTTTTTTTTGAAGTCGGTAAGATAGAGTAGTGCAGTTGATAAAAGACTTCTAGACGATAACGATATTTCTTATTATAATAAGCCAGGGAAGCCAGATGTGCAGTAGGAATCACTGCCAAGAAGTCATATCTTCAACGCAGTCCTGAATCATAATATGTTTTTTGATAAGGTTACGTTTGATGTGGGTTGTAAACTTTCCCTTGCAAGTTCTGTAACAGACTTTTGATACTTGTTAAAAAAGAGTGCTTATGCTGTTTATGAAGAATGACTTGCTTGTATTTGGGTATAAAAAATTAATGTTTATTGCTCGTATTTATCGTATGAAGAGCGCTTTTAATTTAATAAACTTACTATGGAAAAATATGCTGTCGATGATGATACATTAAACAAAATATTATTATAAAATGAAATCTGAAAATTTATCATTTTACATAATAGTTAATTATTTATTATGTACACATATGACATTTAAAAGAGAAAAAAAAATACAGACAATTTATTTTTAAATTATTTATTTATTTAGTTGACATAGATTTAATTTACATGCCACAGGTTTACACTGTGGGTCCCAAACTAGGCACAGCCTGTATTTTGGTGACCCCATACAACTCATTAAGTCTTAACCTAACACTGTTCTGCAAGCGCAATAAAAGATACATAAACACAGAAAAACTACTTTATATACAGAAAAAACTTTGTAGCAAAAAATAGAACCGACTTCCATATAAAAACACTACAAAGGCAAAAATAACTTTAATTTTGGAAGGCGGTGTCAAAAACGAAAATATATACAAAACTAAAGACACCGCCTTCCGAAATTAAAGTTATTTTTGCCTTTGTAGTGTTTTTATATGGAAGTCGGTTCTATTTTTTGCTAAAAAGTTTTTTTTCACGCTTTTTAGTGGGTCGGTTTATAATTTATCTAGTTACAAAAGCCAAAATGTCAACTACTTATCACCTATTACAAAATTTTGCTTTTCTCGGTGCAGAGCCGTTAATTTTTGAGGAGTTCTCCTGGTACTTGACCATCAGCTCTACATCACCATATGTATTAGGACGAGCATAAAGTGTTTAACATCCATATTCAAGTAATCTAATCGCAATCAACGAAATACTTATTATTGAGTAGTTTCGGTGGCCTTCTGGGGTCTTCAACATCAGTTCCACTTCCTCAAATGGTGCTTTTCGAGAGCAACTGCACAAGGTACTATAAGAAATACTCAAAACGCTATAGGTGTGCCTATAATATTTGAAGAGTTCCCTCGATTTCTCCATGATCCCATCATCAGATCCTAATTTCGTAACAATGGGACCAACTAGAAACTATACCCATTTAAACGCAAAAATAATTTTTCCAATTGGTCCAGCCGTCTCCGAGTTATGAGGTAACATAGATAAAAAAAAAAAAAGTTCAAGACGAATTGTAAACCTCCTTTTTTTGAAGTCGGTTAAAAAAGACAAAGAATATAATTTACATGCCACAGGTTTACACAGTGGGTCCCAAACTAGGCACAGCCTGTATTTTGGTGACCCCATACAACTCATTAAGTCTTAACCTAACACTGTTCTGCTAGCGCAATAAAAGATACATAAGCAGAGAAAAACTACTTTATATATAGAAAAAACTTTTTAGCAAAAAATTGAACCGACTTCCATATAAAAACACTACAAAGGCAAAAATAACTTTAATTTCGGAAGGCGGTGTCAAAAACAAAATATATACAAAACTAAAGACACCGCCTTCCGAAATTAAAGTTATTTTTGCATTTGTAGTGTTTTTATATGGAAGTCGGTTCTATTTTTTGCTAAAAAGTTTTTTTTCACGCCTTTTAGTGGGTCGGTTTGTAATTTATCTAGTTACAAAAGCCAAAATGTCAACTACTTATCACCTTTTACACAATATTGCTTTTCTCGGTGCAGAGCCGTTAATTTTTGAGGAGTTCTCCTGGTACTTGACCATCAGCTCTACATCACCATATGCATTGTGACGAGCATAAAGTGTTTAACATCCATATTCAAGTAATCTAATCGCAATCAACGAAATACTTATTATTGAGTAGTTTCGGTGGCCTTCTGGGGTCTTCAACATCAGTTCCACTTCCTCAAATGGTGCTTTTCGAGAACAACTGCACAAGGTACTATAAGAAATACCCAAAACGCTATAGGTGTGCCTATAATATTTGAAGAGTTCCCTCGATTTCTCCATGATCCCATCATCAGATCCAAACGTGACGATAATGGGACCAACTAGAAACTATACCCATTCAAACGCAAAAATAAATTTTCAAATCGGTCCAGCCGTCTCCGAGTTATGAGGTAACATAGACAAAAAAAAAAAAAGTTCAAGACGAATTGTAAACCTCCTTTTTTTGAAGTCGGTTAAAAAGACAAAGAATACACTAATAATTTTGACATTAATAATAAAACAGATAAGGTACAAAAAAATGGCCAAGTGCGAGTCAGACTCACCCGCGAAGGGTTCCGTAGTAACTACGCCATATAAATTTGTTTTTCATATTATTTGTTTGAAATACAAAGTTATATTTTCGGTTTTAGAAAATATGCTATATCTCAAAAACTGCTGACCCGATCTCGTTCAAACCAATTTTCATTGAATGTTTTTATTAATATCTACAGCATATATTTTTTTAATTTTTCACTTCATTATTATAGAAGTTGGAGTTGGTTATAGAAGGGGGGAGACACATGTTACCAGTTTGGAAGCGTATATCTTTTAAACGATTGACTTTAAGAAAAAGTGATTGTATTAACCTCAGTGTTATTTTTAAAGACCTGTCTATAGATGACACGTATAGGTTTTATGAAAAAATATAAATTTAGTTTCAGTTCTATGTATGGGGAGCCCCCTTAATTTTATTTAATTTTTGATTAAATTCGGAAAGCGGTTAACAGAATACATCTACCTACAAAGATTCACATGTGTAGTTTTATGAGTTTTGGAATAAAACGGCTGTGACATACGGACGGACGGACAGACAGACATGACGTAACTATATTGTTTTCGTTTTTTACCATCCGGCCACGGAACCCTAAAAACAACAGATAGGTGAGTAAGTGTGAGTGAGGGTGTGTATTATAGCAGGTATGAGGGTTTCAACAAAGGCTATAGATAAAGCTTTCAGTTTCCTCATAAGTCCGGTCCAACAACCATTCCTTTAGTTTGGTTTTGACCTCATCACCCGCCTCACAAAAGAACTCAAAGGTGCTGCTTATCTCATAAGAAATGTCTTACAGCATACCTACGATAGGAGAGTTAAATACTTAATAGTAAATTCAATAGAAGTGTTTTTAGATACCATGACTTAATTTTTAATAAACTATCAATCCATGATGCTGCGATATTACTAAAATTTATTTTTGGTACTTTAGCTTAAGATTTAGTTAGGTCATCAGATTTGAATTAAGCGTATCGAAAACCTTTAGAAAAGTGCACAGTTGTCAGGGTTATATTTTTATTTCATTTTTATTGGAACAACAAACACTATAAACTAATACTATACACTAAATAGTAGAGACAATACGAAGATTAGTTGTAAAAATAACAAATATACTACTTAAGAACGTTATCCACACATAAGCTTACAGAATGGCTAGTTGTTTACAATACAAACTTAAAATCACCTATAAATAAAATTGTTGAAATTTCTAGCTTAGCATTGTATAGGCTTTTACCTCTATTGCAGATTTAACGGCAATGTAAGCGAGATGGCTTTTTGGTGGCTAATATAGACCGTTGCGGGAGCGTCACGACTTACCGCAGTCCTGATAAGAGAAGATCGTGGCAGTACATGTTGATCCGCCTCGATGTCGTATTGCTCTCTTACCAGCGAGTGTCCTGAACCAGTCAACGTCACAATGCTTGCGACCCTCCACCACACACTTGCGCCAATCCGTCTGCTCGTCAGCTAGCATCTCCCAGCTCCGATGACCAATTTTAAAGAAAGCCATATCTCGCTTAGCACATTTCTTGTAAAGAAGCAGGGGACTGCCAACGCTTCTTTTGGTATTAGCTATTTTGCCAAGCAAAACATGACAACCGGGAGGGTTCCACTCTGTGCACATGCCCTAGCCAACGCAAAGGTATCTGTTTGAGAAGCGTGGTTAAGCTACGCAGCTGAGCTATTTCTAGAACTTTCTCATTTGTAACCTTATCCCGCCATGATAAGCCCAAGATCCTACGACGACACCGCATGTAAAAAGTGTTGAGTCGACGTTCCTGTTACTAGATTTGCTTACAAACATACTATCAGTAGAGCAAAACTGTTTATTAAAACAACAATATTTACATGTAAACTAGTGTTTTTATTATTTTAATATTTATATGGTAATCCATGGATAGTGTTGTGGGTTATATTATTAGCCAAATTCATATATTTTAAGTTTTAATATCGTAACATTTTACAATAAACAATAAACTTAATAAAAATAAAATCACAAATACACAAAATTTTAGTTATTATGGGTGAAGTAATTTACATACATTATCTATACTCCAATACACACATTAAAACAATAAATAAGTTTGTCTGTATTTTGAATCTATGTACAAAAAATAATTCAGTAGGGTTTCAAAACAGTAATGATTGTACTACAACACCTGTTTAGTGAATAAAGTTTTTATTATTATTATTAATAATAGAGCAAGAATTTAAAATAAAATGTCCGTCTGTTTGTACACGCTAATCTTTGGAACTACGAGACGGATTTGCGTGAAACTTTTTAGTTATATAGCTATTAATTCCGGGCAACATATAGGTACTAATTGATTTCGGAAAATGAAATACCTGATATAGAACTTTACATGCGAGCAAAGCCGCAGGCAGAAGCTAGTAAAATTATAAATGTGCAAGTGTGTATTTTTATCCTTCTTTTACGACAAAACAGAGGAATGGATCGCTATGATTTTTGGTATAAAATAGTTGAAGGGCTGCAGAGTGACGGACATAGGTAACTTTTTATTTTCGCTGAAACCTTTTCACGCAAGCGTAGCCGCGAGCACAAGCTAGTTTTAAATAAGATGACTGACTTGCAATGCGATAATAATATAGCTGATAGACAAAGACAGTACTATAGGAATTAAATACATTCCTTGAACTATTCTGCCGGTGTACACTATTTCAATGGGATTAGCTCTTACTAAGAAATATAAATTCTTGATAGCCTTAGCCGTTGACGCTGGATCTGTAAAAGAAGAATAATTTAAACTCAAAACACAAAATATTTTATTTCATATACGCCTATATGGGCAGGGTATAAGTGCCCTCGTCTCCTCGTAAAACGTCAGAAATTGGTGCACGATTCGAAATTGGTCGTTTCCTGTGGCAAAGAACCGGCAAGAACCAAAGTCACTCTTTTAAAAAAATCACGTATAGTTAGGTATTCTTCGATAGTTTTTTTGTTTTAAAACATTGCCATATACTAGGAGTTTCTCCATTATTAATAAGCATCAATAATAAGATTAAATAATGCAAGCAAGTGTGATTGCAGCCAGAAGACGCCTAAGCCTTGATTTGAAAAATAATTAATATCTGTAGTTATTGTGTTGTATGTGTTATTTATATCTGCTATCTATTATGTAATGTTGAATATTGTATTTATGATATGGTTATATTAAGATTATACACCTTTTAAATGTTCGATTTAAGATTTTCCTGCCTCTAAACGTGAGGAATTTTAATTGGCTCACAGTCTACTATGTTATAATATAATAAAATAATATAATATTCCACAACTTTTTTCACACAACGCCATCTAGTCCCAAACTAAGCAGAGCTTGTGGTATGGGTACTAGACAACTGATAAACATACATATATATTTCTAAATACATACATATTATAGATAAATTACACCCAGACAAAGAACAAATGACCGTGCTCATCACACAAACATTTGTCCTAGGTGGGAATCGAACCCACGACCTTGCGCACAGAAGTCAGGGCCACTGACCACTATACCAACGGGCCTGTCAAACATATACGTATACAACGTGTAATTTAAAGGGTATTCACATACCAAGTGCATGGCTTCTTTGGATGATACCAAATGATATGGCAAGGGTTTTGTAATCCTAAGTCTACGTGTGTAGAACTTATTACAAATTCCAATACACTGATACCAGAGACCGAATTTTTCAAATTAAGAATTATCGTGTTATAACTTTCCACGTCACTTGCCATGACGTGGAAAGTTATTGACCCTCGGAGTGCTGTGACACGTTTGTTATGATTGGTATTCAAGAAATATATGAAACCAATAATTGGGTATCAATTCTTTGAGTCAGTTGTTTTGTGCTGAAACTGTGCATAGAGACTCCATACCAGATGTTGTCTTCAGCCCTTTTGGATAGATATGGGGTTTCCGTTACACGTTGTATATTTTCTGTATTTAATAGCTGTTAGTCCTCCATACTTCTTAAATAAATAAATAATTATGTTATACATGTATGTTGGGTTTTTTTTTTTTAACGTGGTAAAATCTTTAAATAAGTCCTCCCACCCCGGGCAGGGCCGGAGGGACTGTCAGACTTGTACTGACTAAAATCCACGGTGTTCCTTCAATAGCCCTTTACGTTCCGGGGTCACGGTAATGGGATAAGTCCCACTCAGGTCCTCAGGGCGATCCTCGCAGTGGTGACACCCAGGCGTTTCTTCCTTCCCCATCAGACACAGGTACCTCCCGAAACTTCCGTGTCCGGTGAGGACCTGTGTCATGCGGTAGGTCAGGACGCCGTGACCCCGATCTAGCCACTCCTCAAAGAGGGGTCTTACCGCCGCAATTGCGGCGTGCCCGGCCATGTATGTTGGGGTTAGCTTCCATTCTAAATTGGATATAGCTGAGTTCCATTGCTTTTCATGAAGCGACTGCCTATTTGACCTCCACAGCTCAGTAGTTGGGTAACAAAATACCCCCTGACAAGGCTGATGTCAGATTTTCTGACTTCTGACTACCCGTCACAACTGTCAAATATATGTATATTTACAAATGGCAGTCGAGATCAACGGCTTAAGAGGAGGCTCCCTAAATTGTATGTAACTTAGCATTAATATTCTGAAACAATCACGCATATAATCAAAATGGAACTTTAGTATATGATTTATTGATTTATATATTAATCGAAATTACTCAGTTTCAGTAAGAAAATATAGTTTATTTTCCAAATATAAGATATTTTTTCTCTAGATCAATTATTACTTTAGCTATAAACGAAATAAGAATTGAGACTTACGACATTTAGTTTCAAACCCGAACATGTTGAAAGAGCGCACGCGATCTTCAACTTTATTACTGCTGCGTTAGCGTTTAGCACACAACGGCCTAACCGGGGGTGCATGGGGAGCTTGCGTGAAAATTATTTTAGAGTGCCTGGTCTTAACGTGCTTTCCGAGGTATGGAGGAATTTTGATAAATGTTAAAATAGTCACACATCCACAGACTGACCGGACGGAGGTATTCCTCGAAGCGCTATCATTTTGAAGCGCACCTAATGAAGCGCCGGCTCCTTTTTTATTCCTCGGAGCACTCCTTTTCCGATAACATGGTATCGGGAGCGCTACTAAAAGGAGCGCTTCGAGGAATAAAAAAGGAGCACTTCATTAGGTGCGCTTCAAAATGGTAGCGCTTCGAGGAATACCTCACCGGACGACATGCAATACTTTACACAAAAATTCACTCAAATTTCATCATTCTTTCCTGGTTGATTGTTGATACGGTGTACGCCACAGCTCAACTTAATCAATCTCTAGTTCAATAGGTTACTTCTAGGTAATGCTACATCCTCGACCAGATCATCGCTTACCATCAGGTGAGGTAGTGCTCAAACGCGAGCCTACCATCAAAACAAAATCCTCCCAGATAGTAGTGAAGATTAAGTACTTACAAATTGATAATGTGTTGTTTAATAGCAACAAACCCGTCCTGGTTTTAGCGGCTTCTTTGATAAGTTTCTGTCCCGCAAAAAGCACTAAATATGTCCCGCACACTGAATATACCAGAACAAAAACTGTTTCGAAGACAAGAAGACTTTTGTATGTTGCCTGGAAAAATAAACAACTTTAGAATACTAAGGCTGCGTTTCCACCAGAGATGTACGATGGAAATGTGTCGTGCGAGGATGTCTTGCTGTGCTGTGAAAATGTGTGGGGGTTTCCACCAAAGCTGTGCGATGAAAATGTGCCTACGAGGATGTGTAGCGGAGCTGTGAAAATGCGCATTAATGTGTGGTGCGGGGATGCGCAAACCTCGCAACACATCCCTCGCAACTCATCTCTCGCACACATCCCTCGCTTGTTTTGTATGCGCAAAAATCTAGCTCCACTGAGCCATTTCCACCAGAGCTGTGCTGACCGAGGCGAGGTAAATGAAGCGATTCTATTGGTTCTTTACAAACACATCCCTCGCTACGCATCCTCGCACATCTCTGGTGGAAACGCTGCCTTAAACTGTAACTATTAATATACTAATATTAATAGTCAGTAGTCTAATGACCAAGGTGTCGGACTTGTGGTCGAGAGGTCGCGGGTTTGAACCCCACCCCATTACACTATTTCCGTAAACCCATCCAGACTCAAACATATTTAGGTTGGTTGGAGAGGTTAACAATTTTTTTTTTATCCTGTTTCGTGTTCTACTGCTTAGCGAAAGGAAAAAGGAGAGGCCCTTTTTCCTTCCAAACCTCTCTGTTGCCAGCAATTTCGAACCATGTTAGCTCTTAACTATACTCTCAACTTAATTACTAAACACTTAAAAAAATATTTTTTTGCAAAAAATAACTTTAATTTCGGTAGTCGGTGTCATTTGCTTTGTATTTTCTTTTATTTTTTTGACACCGCTTTCCGAAATTAAAGTTATTTTTAACCGACTTCAAAAAAAAAAGGAGGTTCTCAATTTCGCCTTGAACTTTTTTTTATGTATGTTACCTCATAACTCGGAGACGGCTGAACCGATATGAAAAATTATTATTGCATTTGAAAGGGTATACTTTCCAGTTGGTCCCATTGTTACAAAATCAGGATCTGATGATGGGATCCTGGAGAAACCGAGGGAACTCTTCAAATATTATATGCACACCTATAGTGTTTTGGGTATTACTTATAGTACCTTGAGCAGTTGCTTTCGAAAAGTACCATTTGGGGAAATTGAACTGATGATGAAGACCACAGATGGCCACTTAAACTACTCAATAATAAGTATTTCGTGGATTGCGATTCGATTACTTGAGTACGGATGTTAAACACTTTATGCTCGTCACAACACATATAGTGATGTAGAGCTGATGGTGATGTGTAAAATAGAACCGACTTCCATATCAAAACACTACAAAATCAAATTAAAGTTATTTACTTTAATTTCGGAAGGCGTTGTGAAAAAAAAGAAAATCCTAAACCAATAACACCGACTACCGAAATTAAAGTTATTTTTGGCTTTGTAGTGTTTTCATATGGAAGTCGGTACTGTTTTTTGCAAAAATTTTTTTTTTGCCTTTTTAGTGTTTTTTATGAAAGTAAGTTTAATTTTTTGCAAAAAAAAACTCTGGCTTTTTAGTGAGTCGGTTTGTAATTTATCTAGTTACAAAAGCCAAAATGTCAACTACTTATTACCTTTTACAAAATATTGCTTTTCCTGGTGCAGAGCCGTTAATTTTTGAGGAATTCTTTTGGTACTTCACCATCAGCTCTACTTCAACATATGCATTGTGACGTGAAGTGTTTAACATCCGTACTCAAGTAATCTAATCGCAATCCACGAAATACTTATTATTGAGTAGTTTCGGTGGCTATCTGGGGTCTTCATCATCAGTTCCACTTCCTCAAATGCTGCTTTTCGAGAGCAACTGCACAAACACACACAAACTGAATAAGAAATATCCAAAACGCTATAGGTGTGCCTATAATATTGGAAGAGTTCCCTCGATTTCTCCATGATCCCATCATCAGTTCCAAACGTGACGACAATGATACCAACTAGAAAGTATACCCTTTCAAACAAAAAAATAATTTTCCAAATCGGTCCAGCCATCTGCGAGTAATGAGGTTAACATACGTAAAAAAAGAGTTCAAGACGAAAAGAGAACCTCCTCCTTTTTTTTGAAGTTGGTTAATAATTTTATTGTTACTACTTTCGAATCGGTGAAAGAAAACATCGTGAGGAAAGCCGCACTTGGCCCACGTGGTGGATGATAGCCCAAACCTTACGAGAAGAATAATTCTTCCCAATTATTGGATCTGTGTTCCACCATAGAGAACGTAATAGACTGAATTAATATTAACGTTTAGACCCAATTGACACATTTAAAACCAAATTTTTCTTCTAATTCATTGACATACATAGTTTTATTTTCTGTAATTGTCTTGAATTTGTACGCCATATACAACGTGTAACGGAAAGGGTATATACATACCAAGAGCACGGCGTCTTTGGGTGTTATCAAACGATATTGGAAGGGTTTTTTAATCCTATCTCTACATGTTCGGAAGTAATGACAATTTTTAATACATTGATACCAGATACAGTACTAGGCGCACAGAATTACGGAAGAGATTTATCGTGATATTTGCGAGTAACGTGGAAAGTTATTGACCTACGTAGTGCGGTGACACGATTGTTATGATTTCAATTTAAGAAACTTAAGAAACCGAAAATTTGGTATCAATTTTTAGAGTATTTTATTTTGAGTTGAAACCCTTCCAGTATCATTTGATATCATTCAAAGAAGCCGTACCCTTGGTATGTATATACCCTTTCCGTTACACGTTGTATTGGCAAAACATAGTGCAAATGTTTTTATTTGAACACTGTACATATTATCTGTAACTCTACCTATGTTTTACAATAAATAATTGTTTGGTTGATTGACTCCAACACGTCCAGAGAAATATCATAACAGCTCAATAGCGTTTTTTGCCCGACCCGGAAATCTAAACCAAGACCTCTTGGTCTTGCGACCACTAACCCAACGAAGCAGTCATGCTCTATTAATACTTACAGTTGTAAGATATGTATCAAATATTTTGTATATTGAAGAAATATAGTGAATAGACGAAAGGGCCAATGAGAATATCATCTGAAACAAACCGTTGAAAGTTTTTAATGATCAGCACACATACAACGTGTAATAGAATAAACGCAATTCCTGAAAACAGTTTGTTCAGAATCAACTTCTGAATCGATTACAGTTATTAAAAAAATTGATGTTAAATTTTGACGGAAAAATCTTTCATTTAACTTAAAATGGAAACACAGTATCGTAACAAATTAATACGATCCTAAATTCAAGGAAATTGAAACCTTAACTCAGAGCAATAGAGCTTACTTAAATGCATGATATCATTTGTAGTTCGCTTATATCGTAATACACATCACACACAAGTAAACAACATCAATGCATTTAACATTAAAGGTAGTGTGCGTCAAATCAAATAGGTAATTTAAAGGAATTTCAACCTTATCTACAATGAGTAAGGCTTATTTGAATTAACAATAAAACTTAGTTCGGTAATTAGAGTTTCCTTATATACATAAAAAATAATATAAAGAAATTTTGACCTTATCTCAAAGAAATAAAGCATTTATCGGTTACCTATTTGACGTTTATGCGAAATGCCGACACACGGCCGCCCGGCCAACATTAGTACCTAACATCTAAAGGTAGTAATCACCAAGCAGCGATCTAGCGATTTTAGTTTCCGCGCGCGATGGATTTCCAGTATACCAACACCCAATACACGGAGATGTTGAGGACCCTGGCTTGCTGTCTTGATAATGTCCCGTTAGCTTGTCGGGACATCAATTACCGTTTTTACCACAATGTGAGTGTTACTGGATGACGTCCCTGCTGGTCTTTTACGTGACTTGTTTTACCAGCAAGACGGTGCTCCCGCGCATTTCACGTGGACCATTCGACAGCATCTGGGTGCGGAGTATGGCCTCCCAGATCACCTAACTTAACACCATTAGACTTTTATTTGTGAGGTCGCATAAAATCGCTACGTAAGTATGTCAGTCAATCAACAAGTGTTAAGGAATCTATAACTAAAATCGAACAAGCATTTGTGACAGTGAAAAGTGCAACTGAAGTGCTTACAAAATTGAAATACAATTTAAAAAAGCGTGCAAATAAGTGCATAGACCAAGGCGGTGGTCATTTTGAAACTTTGTTGAAAGTGGATCGCAGAAATAGTGTAAACTAATAACCTAAGTGTAAATAGTCCAGTTCTGTAAGTATTTCTTCCTATCATAATGATTGTAGTCTAATTACTGTAAATCTTATGATTCAATTCTTTTAAACACGCCGTCTTTGAATATTTTTGTAGTACAAACAATAAACTGTACCTACCTAAACACAAGTTATCAAAGGCATCGCGGGGGTGAAATAGCAAAAAGTGTGATAGAAATCAATCAATCAAAATATTTATTTATGGTACATAAGGTGTTACAGTAAATTAGTTTCAGCATATTCTGCCATAACATGGCATTCAAATGTATTCACAGTCAGTGTTGTCGATTACTATAACTTGAGATTACAGATTCTATTGATTTGTCTTCTAAATAGTCCGTAACGGTATGATATCTTTTAAATAATAGCAGATTGAAAAGTATGTTTTTAAACATTGTCAGTAGTAAGTCTTGTAAACTATTTTTTCTACGGCGTAGTAGTTTAGTTATTTCTACGGTGTTTTGTTTTGGAATAGATATAGATCTATTCTATACTGAGCTCACTATACATTTTGCGGAGAAAATTAGTGATTTTTAATCGCCCGTAAAAAAATAACCACGTGAGATATTAAAAAACCAAATTCTATCTTCGCTTCACTATTAAATCATGCGTGTGGCTAACGAAGAAACGCGTTCACTTCGTGAAAGCTGGCGGCGTACTGTCCCTCAGAATTTATACGGGTGTGAGCCGCGGCGGCGAGTAACGTAACTGCATGTCGACAAATAAAACTATTTAATAATTATTTAATAATAATCGACATGCAGTGTACATTTTTCTTTAATAATTTTAGCCTTATTTGTGGCAGTCGATGTCTGTCTTCATGCCGTGTTCGACTATTTGGCGTGTCAGTGTTCGTCTCGAATAAATTGTAGTTTTTCTTAACAAAAACACATATTTCAAAATATATAAGCATGGCAAAGGTAGAACTTTAACACATTAAATGCCGGGTTCGAACAAGGGATGCACTTAGTTAGCCAGCTTTCAATCGAGACCTACCTCCATGGCCAAACTATTTTATTATTTCTATAGCTAAAAGATGAGGTATGGGAAGGGTTTACTAAAAAATGGGGGGAGGGCCGTAGTTTAGTAACAAAAAAGCGCATTCATGGCGTGGCGCCGTGTAGCTGGCTATGAGATACTATGTGGCCGCGTACACGGCGCCGTGTCTGGTCAAAACTGTATGTACTCCTTCTATTCATTCGCGTCACATGACAAATCTTTCTACCAGTTGTAAATAAGTTGTAGTAGGTTAGCGGTTTACCCGCAAAAAACACATATTTCAAAATATATAAGCATCGCAAAGGTAGAACTTTAACACATTAAATGCCGGGTTCGAACAAGGGATGCACTTAGTTAGTCAGCTTTCAATCGAAACCTACCTCCATGGCCAAACTATTTTATTATTTCTATAGCTAAAAGATGAGGTATGGGAAGGGTTTACTAAAAAATGGGGGGAGGGCCGTAGTTTAGTAAAAAAAAAGCGCATTCATGGCGTGGCGCCGTGTAGCTGGCTATGAGATACTATGTGGCCGCGTACACGGCGCCGTGTCTGGTCAAAATCTTGGTTAATATGTACCATAACTGCTGATGTGAACGTGGTAAATAAAAAATACGTATAAAATTATTAATCAAAAGAAATTATATTTAGCATAAGTGAAGAAATCAACAAAAATGTGAAAGATAACAGTTTTTATAAAATAACCTAATACCAATGAATCAGTTTTCAAGTACAAATAAAAACAGAATGTATTTTTTTTTCTGTTATTTCTACGGCGTTTTTTTTTTTGAAATAGATATAGATTCTATACTGGGCTCACTATATATTTTGCGCAGAAAATTAATGATTTTTAATCGCCCGTAAAAAAAAATTAGCAAAAAATAGAACCGACTTCCATATCAAAATACTACAAAGACAAAAATAACTTTAATTTCGGAAGTCTGTGTTATTGGTTTTGGATTTTCTTTTTTTTCACACCGCCTTCCGAAATTAAAGTTATTTTTGGCTTTGTAGTGTTTTGATATGGAAGTCGGTTCTATTTTTTGCAAAAATTTTTTTTTGTGCCCATTTTTACGAAATCAGGATCTGATGATGGGATCCTGGAGAAATCGAGGGAACTCTTCAACTATTATAACACACCTATAGCGTTTTGGGTATATCTTATAGTACCTTGAGCAGTTGCTTCCGAAAAGTACCATTTGGGGAAGTTGAACTGATGATGAAGACCACAGATGGCCACTGAAACTTCTCAATAATAAGTATTTCGTGGATTGCGATTCGATTACTTGAGTACGGATGCTAAGCACTTTATGCTCGTCACAATGCATATGGTGAAGTAGAGCTGATGGTGAAATACCAGAAATCCTCAAAAATTAACGGCTCTGCATTGGGAAAAGTAATATTTTGTAAAAGGTGATAAGTAGTTGACATTTTGTATTTTGTAACTAGATTAATTACAAACAGACCCACTAAAAAATTTTTTTTGCAAATATAGAACCGACTTCCATATTAAAACACTACAAATCCAAAAATAACTTTAATTTCGGAAGGCGGTGTGAAGAAAAAAAAAAGTCCAAAACCAATAACACCAACTTCCGAAATTAAAGTTATAAATTGGAAAACTCCTGTGCATTGTCGCAGCCTCCTAACTGTGCACGCATATTTACACTCAGGTGTGTAGATGATATATTGCGCCATAAAACAGAACTCTTCAGTCAGGCAGCAATTTCATCGGCTCTTGTTCCTCGGGGTACTATCGGGAGAGTCTGCCGAAAATCACCACAGAACAGCACCGTAACGCCTCCCATCGGCCGGTCATTTTGCCTTATGTCCTGTAAAGTTCCATTTACTGCTTTTACAACTTTGCGGTTTCCCATTGTGCATTCGTCCCAAATAATTAAAACACAATCGCGTAAAACCCTTGCTTTATCGCTATATCGCGATATGTTGCAAACCGGGCTTTCCGTACGGTCTAAGTCAATAGGAATTTTAAATGTTGTGTGTGCCGTTTTTCCTCCAGGCAATAATGTTGCTGCTATTCCTGAAGAGGCGACAGCAAGGGCAATTTTATTTTGGTTCCTTATTCGAGCCAAATTAACTTTGGTTAGGAAAGTTTTACCTGTTCCGCCCGGTGCGTCTAAAAACAGGATTTCTCCCGAGGCATTATCTACACTGTAGCATACTCTATCAAACGTCTGGCGCTGTTCCTCTGTCAAATTTGCGCAGCCATTTTGTAAAATTTATGCGAGTTCCACGGGATTATAACAAATTTTTGATACGTACTCTCTGTTTATACGTTCTTCATCGACTGTCGGTGTGGGCAAACCGTATTGACTGACCGGGTTCCCTCCTATACTTATAACTATCTCTTGAATAGCCAATAAGGACCTGTTGTGACAAATTTTACGTACTCTATCAGGAATTTCTCCATCAGTATTTAGTTGAACATGTCTCAAAAAATCTTCAGCAAGTCTCAAAAAATCTTCAGCAAACTTGTCATTGTACTTTTGCCATAACTGTTTAGCATCCGATAACCCAGAAAAGGTCAATAAGATGGCAAACAAATGTCGCAAGCGATGTGGACTATCGCTGACGCATGCTTCAGCTAGAGCGTCATCCCAATGCTGATCTTCATCTAATAAATGGCGTGCGCAGCAAGCGGCCTGGTATGTGGGATGTTCAATATCATCCACTTTACGGAGCTCAGCAAAAGACATAGGCTCTCGCACTACATGGAGAAGAAGGCGTAAATAGTAACATTCTGAATTTTTCGGGTGCATCATGTACACCCATCCAATCAAGTGTTCTTTAAAAACGCCAGTCTTTCCTTCCGCAGCTTTTCCACGTCTTCTACGATTCCAAACACCTTGCTGCTTGTTATACGTGTAATAAGATGGAACCTCATTATATAAAATGGATTTCGCGAAATTGTTTCGCAAAGGCGAAAAAATGACAGCAAGGTGGTTTGCCTCGGGTTGTCTAACCTTGCTGTTATATTTTCAGACTGAAAATATACTCGTTGCCCTCCTTCAATGTGCACATCAAGATGCATTACTAGTGGATGTCGTGTTATGTATTGGGAAACTTAAAATAAGCCAAACTGCTTCCGAAGAGCTAATATATCGGCCAGATTGATACCCCGCGACTTCATCATATTCATTATGATTTCTCAGCGCGATCATAGCTTGGTCACTGCTCTTATTGATATATTTGCAAATATATTTTATAGACTCTACGCTATTGCACATTTCGACATTTATGTGTGCCTGAAATGTTTTTGATAAAACTGGCAAGTACGGTATTAAAATGACGTCACACGTATCTATACTGCACGCAGTTGATCTCTAGATATAGTCCAGTCTAAGTTCGATAGATGGCGCTGTTTTAATATTTTACTTCGGAAACACTATTATAATTTTATTAATTTACATTTTTTTATAAGGTGTGAACTGATTACGATGAAACAAAAAAACTTAATGTTACTTCAATTTACACACATATTGTTGTGTATAAAAGCTACGTGTTAAAGTTGTGAGACCAAGTGCACATAACCCTAATTTGACTTCTCCTCTAACATTTCTACACTTTAAATTCAAATATCTTTTGATAGACTGAACCGATTGCAATGAAACAAAAACTAAATGTCAAGTTACGTTCAATCGTTGCATATAAAAGTTATCTACATTGCTTTCGTACATTTTACGTGATGCTCGAACAAATAAACAGACAAACCGACAAACAGACAAAAATTCAAAAAAATGGAAATGGTTTCTATGGGTTGTCCTTTAACACCCTGGCTATTGTACTGGTTATTGTATATATGTACAAAAACGAATTTTCTACAGTTTTATTATATGTATAGATTATTTATTTCGAGCCAGTCGATTGCACTATCCAAAGCCTGAACGATTTCTTTTTTTAAATATTTGTCAGTGTCACTCTTAAGCATTATTTTCGTGTCATCAGCAAATAGTATGCAATCTTTGGCTATCGCCTCTAGAATGTCATTGATGTACACTAGAAACAGTGGTGGAGATAAGATACCTTCCTGTGGGGTGCCATAATTATTTTGCTTATATTCCGACCTATAGGTTCTTTTTTTCATTTTGACAGATATTTGTTACTTCCACGCATTGTACTCTTTCAGAAAAGTAACTTTTGATCCAGTCGTTGGCCTTACCCCGGATTTCGTAATGCTCAAGCTTTTAGAGTAGTGTTTTATGGCAAACAAAATCAAAGGCCTTAGTCATGTCTAGGAACACGCAACTTATCTTAGATTTTTGATTAAGACTTTCAGTTATGTATTTTACTTTTTCCATGTAAATCCCGATCCCGTGGGAATTCCGGGATAAAAAGTAGTATATGTATTATTCCAGGATATCAACTATCTATTTCCAAATTTCATCAAAATCTATCAAGTAGGTCCGGAGATTAGCGTGTACGAACGGACAGACTTTTTGAATTTTTTTTGCCGTGTTAGTTTCTTAACCCACCTCAATTATTATTTTTGTTTATAATTTAAATGTACAGACACACTGTTTTTACTGTTTATATGCATAGATAGATATGAAAGAGGACAGATTTGTATTTTTAAATGACCCGATTTCAAAAATTCTTTCACCAATAGGAAGCTACATTATCCCTCAGTAACACAAACTACGTTTCTTTCTAAAAAAGAATTAACGCGAGTGAATCCGTGCACAGAAACTAATTATAAATAAGATTGACAAAAAAATCTTATTTTTATTCCAACCTGAGATCAAATCATAATATCTTTTCTAAAGAATTGGATGGTTTACTAGAAAAATGTTTAAAGAAATTATGGATTAAAGAAAAAGCACATAAAGCCGACAGAAATGTACAAAATAACGGAGAGGCTTTTTCCCAGAAGTGGATATGATCATTCCAATTTTAAAAGTGGCCAAGTGCAAGTCGGACTTGTCCAAGAAGGGTTTGAGAACGAGAACGTCTCATAAATGGCAAAGATATATTTACGGTTTTTTAAAATGTGCTATATATCAAAAACTGCAGACTGTATCTCATTTAAACCAGTTTTTGTTGAAAGTGTTTGTTAAGATGTACACGTACAGAATATTCTTTTTTAGATTTTTCTCTGTCTTAAGTTAAAAGTTAGAGCGGGACACATATTTACCATTTAGGAAGTGTCTATATTTCAAACGATCGACTTTGAGCAAAATGGTTTTACAAAACTCTATGTCGTTTTTAAAGATCTATCTAAAAACACCCCAGCTTTGATTAAAAAAAAATCAGTTTCATTTCCATGCATGGGTTTTCCCCGTACATGGAAATAGAAGTAAAAAAAAAACATAAAGTTGTTCACAGAGTACTACTACCTACCTAGCTTAAACTGTGTATACCTAATAGTTTCGGAAAAAGTTGCTGTGACATACGGACGTATAGACAGACATGAGAATTCTATAAGAGTTCCGTTTTTTTGACATTTAAAAATGGCCTAGTGCGAGATCAATTCGCGCACTTGTATTCGGTTCCGTATAAATTATTCGAATTTTTAATATATTGTTAAATTATACCGAACTTACTTCATTTACCGTTTTATTTACACATGCTGTACTTTCTTCAAATATAATTCTTGGTTAAACGACAAGCTATCTGGATAGATCGAGGAACACACGGTCATACAGATAAAAGTCAAACAAGGAAAAAACAAGCATAGCAACACGACATTTACCTGAAAGCTAAAACACGCCAACAGTTTCTTACTACAATCAACTAGTAACATGTAGTTTGTCGCCCACTCTTCCATTCGTTCCACCAACCTCTGATCGTTTCGTAGCCTCCGCACACACTCCTTTTCTTGTTTCTCATAATACTCTTGAATATCCGACACGTGATCGTTCAAACATTTCAATAAACCGTATACCATACTTATATAAATGTAAAATATAGCATGTTCTATAGAAAATCGAAGTTCCGAAAACATTTCTAATATAAATAACAGAAAGAAGCTTAGTGTAGGAACTTCGTTATGGACAACCACTTTATACGAACTCCTCAGAAGTAACACACAGATGCCACTTAAGCATAAAACTGTGGTGGTTATAATGAAGAAATTCTTCAAATTTCTCACATGCTGTTTAGTTGGACCAGTACCGATGAACTGGTGCACGGCTTCTAGGTTTTTAATGAAAATTAAGTAAGACTTAGAACTTTGAATTGCACAAATCAATGTAGTCACAGTACTAAGACAGTTCGCGTAGTGAATTATAAACATATATTTTCTACGATTCGTATTGGTGTCACCGAATTCTACAATCAATGCCAGTTCATATGAGCTGTATAACAATATCGCAACTGTTATTAGAAGTTCTAAAAAGACTCGTGTGATTTGAGTTCCATGATCTCTTATTTGGGTATTGTAATTTCTATAAACGCCCAATATGTTTTCCGTTTTTATTAACATGTCTAATAAATTGAGTTTCATTTTTAAACTGAGAGTATACACGTTTGTGTTCTGAAGTGACTTCGCTGCGAGTGGGTTAGTTTTTCAATTTACTTGTTAATAGTAACAGATTCCGTTCGGAACTAATTGAATTACATAAAAACATGGCAAGTACGTGCTGGGTCGCGTGCAGAGACAGTGTCATAGTTGAAAAGCATATTTAGGTAAGAGTTCTATGGGCACGCCACAATAGCGGCGGTAAGTCCCCTCTTTGAGGAGTGGCTAACGAGGCGTCATGGCGTCCTCACCTTCCGCCTGACGCAGGTGCTCACCGGACACGGTTGTTTCGGGAGTTACTTGTGTCGGATTCGGCGGGAGGAAATGCCCGGGTGTCACTACTGTGAGGATCGCCATGAGGATACGGTGGAACACACCGTCGTGTCCTCGTAGGGGCGATGAGCGGCGACCTCTCGCTCCCGGCCTTGGTTCAATCCATGGTCCGGAGCGAGGAGGCATGGGAAGCAGTCTCTTTCTGCGAAGCGGTTATGTAAGCGAAGGAGGTGGCGGGACGCGCGAGGGAGAGGCGGGTCTCAATGCCCTCTCAGCCCTTGCGCCCCAGCCGCCGCAGGAGACGCTCCGGGCGTCGGGAGTTGCAGCCACCGTAGGCGTGGGCCTGCGGGCTGCGAGCAATGGGTACCTCACCGCCCGACTGAAACCAGGCCCGTGTAGACGGCGCGTCGTGTTCCACGCGCGCCTCAAAGAGTGTCAGCAAAATTGTCGGGGCCCTCAAGGGGGCCGTTGCCTGCCGAGGTTGCGGAATAGTTCGAAAGAGTTACCGCGGCCTCGGTACACGAAGGGCTTATGATGGAACACGGATGGGTTTTAGTCAGTAAAAGTCTGACACACTCTCCCGCTTCGCCCAGATCGGGAGGCAGTTATTGGATGATTTCCCATCCTTAAAAAAAAGGTAAGAGTTCTTAGATGAGTTAGCACAGTTTTGATTAAACCGATAGCAGCGGTTGCCCAGTAGATAATATGCACAATATTTTGTGTAATTTATTTAATCACCACTGCTCTCAAATTGGTGAAAGAAAACATCGTGAAGAAACCGGTGTGTCATTTTTTTTCTGGGTCTGGGTGGTTTCTCACAGGGTAGTCAGACTAGTCAGGAAACACCAGCCTCATTTCTGTACTTTAAATTTTTGAAAAAATAATACGTGTAAAAATGTTGTTTATAACCAACTTACGAAATATGTAAATATATTGCATCTTACATAATTTTATGTATGTCCATACATCTGTATTTTCTCATTTACAATATTAGTCTAGATATTCAACACTCACCAAATAAAAGAGCTTTGGAACTTACAGACAAATGCACGCAGCGAAATATTAAGAAATCTATTTCGACAATTGGCAACAGAACCCTAAAAATATATATATTTATAGTGTACAAAGGTCACCCTTTCAAGAAAGCTCTTTAATCACCTTAAATGTCATACATGATTGATTTTGTAAATTCAAGCGTAAAACAACAAAACAAATAAATTATATGTACCTATCTATCAGTTAATGCATAATTCAGCAGTTTCAAGGATTCAATATGATTATATTTCAAAATAGTACCTATTACTAAAACAGGCTAAACCAAAATTGAATTTCGATAATTTGCTTCTAATTCCAATTCTGATCAAAACTCATGAGTGCATTAATAAATGATCTTTATTTTGCAAATTGGTTATTAAATATCACTTTTAAACGACATTTTTTTCGTAAATATTAACTAGATGAGGCCGGTGTTTCCTAACTGACTACCCTGAGAAGAAACACCAAAACAAACTCAGGGGTCCGTCTATTTTAAAGCCCATACAATCTATACTGGTTTAATTATATGGGAACCTTGTAAGTTGTAGTCTGAGGCGATCTTTTGAAGAAAGATGCTAACAGATTTGAGTGGGCCTGTCCATACAGTGCAAGCATTTGTCAAATGACGTATAGCTCAACTTAGAACAAGGAGCTTAACGATTTGTCGAACAATACTAAGGTAAGGACGTTTGGGTAGGCCGCAAAAGCACTCAAACTGACAGACAATCATGTTTAACTGGAATAAAATAACCTACATACTTCACATATTCACAATCGTTTATGAAGATTATGTAGATTAGTCTAAAAAATGGTCTTTTGAGGAAAGAACCACACAGATTTGAGTAGACCCGTCCCGTCAGTGCAAGCCTTAGTCAGTTAGTCTGTAAGCTCAACATTGAAAAATTAATGTCAAAATTCTGTTTATGAGGTACCGAAGGTTTGTTAGTCTACTACCAATGTGACGCGTATGTTTAAATATATCATCATCGTCATTTGCCTTCACCCAACTTGTTTCATTCGTGTTGGGAATCTAACCCAACATACACGCGAGCGACGCGTGAGCGAAGCACTTACCTGCGCCTGAGTCATCGGTAGCGAGTGGCGGCGGGGACGTGTGCGGCGAGGGGGCGACGGAGCGAAAGGGGTATGGACTGACACTCGCCCTCTTGGACACCACCAACTACGGTCATTTTATCACTAATTTAAATATTTTTCTGTTTGTCCGTGAAGTTCTCATTTTTGTAAAAGGGAAGGCAATAAACCGCGCTTACAAAATTTATATTCAGTCCATTTTTATTTAACATCCCACAATGGTTTCAACATTCGTTTTCCAGTCTAACTGGTTGTAGGTGAGTATTAGTGTTTTTCATGGAGCTACTGTCTATCTGACCTCCAGAACCTAGTATTTGGGTAACACGATACCCAAGATATCCAAGACCAGAGTCGAATTTGCTGGCTTCTGACTATCGGTGACGACTTCCAAGATGTACAAATGGCAGCCGGGACTATAGGCTTAGCGTATTTTCCGAGACAAGGAGGAAACTCGATAAGTCACCTCGATAACCCATCCTCTTACCGACCTCGGCAAGCATTGCTTATCATTTCATTTATTAATTCAACAATATACATTGTTAGTGAAATTATCCTATAAAACTACAGTTGCAATACAATAATAATAATAAAAAAAACATAGTCAAAAAAATATATATAAATCATATACGTTCACAACATTAACACTTAAAAATAAAATAATATTAAGTTCTTTCAATAAAAAATTCAATAAGAAAAAACAAGTGCAAAAACATGTGGTCATAAAATTATAAATAATTAATTGAGTAGAGACACTTATCGAATAGGAAGACCTGAAGATTTTTCTTAAATGCAGATGTATACATAATGCTTTTAAAGGATGAGGGTAATTCATTAGATATTTGTACTGCTTGGTAACGTTGGCTTCACTATATTTAAGCAAGGACTTATTTTATTATTTAAATCCTCCCTGCGTGTATTCTCCCTAACCAGTCTTCCTTGATAAACAGCCCGAACGGCTGTTATCACTTAGCCACTAGCTCCTCTTTAGAGTCATACATACATATACAAAGTGGAGAAGACAATACGACCATAAATTTACCATAGCCTAGATGATGATCTCCTTAGTCTGGACAAAAACATGTATTCAGGTTATCTTTTATTTACAAACCAAATATCTACAATACACAGGTAATGTTGGTGTACTATGTGATCTTGTATGTGTAAGTTATTGTTGAAACCAAGGTTTTACGTACGTTATGGTATGGATTTATAGAACAGTGTTGGCTCAGTAGTTACGCGCCCGACTTTCTAATTGTAAATCGTTAGTTTGATAGCTAGTTAGGCAAACATCGTGAAGAAACTTGAATATCCAAGGACCAAAAATTTTAAGACATGACATCCATCCTGCACTGATCCAATTCTTTTTATTAATTACTGATGAGCCCGCTCTTGACCTCGATCACACTTGATGGTAAGCAATAGATGAGGTCTACGATGCAACGAACCAGCCCAGAAGGTGCCTGTCACCTATTACTTTAAAGACAGACGGGTCGTACGTGGAAGGGAACACAGAAGTCGGCAGAGTTCCAAACCTCGGCCGTGCGCACAATACATGTAGAGGAGAAGTGCTTAGTACGACAAGACGGTATATTGACCTAGTGAGAATGGTACCCCGCAGTATGTCTGGTAGACAGTGAGTATTCCCTCTCAAACAGAGAGAAGACCTGTATTTCAGCAGTGGAAACGTAATATGCTAAATTATAAGGGATTTCTACTAAGTATCGCCTGGTTCTATTCCATGGATTTTGAACTGTTTAATGAATCTCATTTTTTTAAATCTCCACGTTACAGAAACAATACCAGGCTTCTATGAAATTATTGGTAGTTGTTTATACATCTATTTCATCAAAAATAGCAGTTTGGAGAAGCACACACTATAATACGTAATAATCATTAGGATAAGCTAAGTGAAATATGACTATTAGCGATGAAATCGTTTCACGAAGTCTGAAACTTGAAGAAAAAAAAATCAAAACAAAATTAAAGAAATCAAAGTATCGGAAACCATTAAAATTTTTTTCCAACAGGTCCACAGTTTCTGTGTATGACCATATTGTTTTCAGCGGTGACCGTATTTTTCTTTTATTTTTTAAATTGAGATGATATGGTCGAAGATGAAACACGCTTGCCTAGAAGTATCTTATTAACTATTGATTTAAAGACCCCCAGATTATAGCTATCAGGGAACATAAACTTTGGCAGGAAATTCCACTCCTTAGCCGTACGCACAATGAAAGTATTTCCAAAACGGTTAGTGCGGATGGGTGTGATGTTCACCCTATAATGAGGCGCATCGACGTTCGTCTTATAATGCGATGATGGAACAGGCTTAGTGGAGTTAGTTTGATGAATTTAATTTTTCTTCTAGCATTTTGAAGGGAAACTAGTGAAGAACTTAACGTAATTTTCCGTTTAATAATTCTACCTACTAGGAAAAATACGCAAAATACCTAACTCTAATTACAAAAACCTTTATAATATCCTTAATCATTGAAATGACTCAAATGCGCATATATCACTGATAAGTATCTTGATTGATGATCATTTTGAGAACAGAGAACCTACCTAAAATAACGCCGCCATATAGTAATGAAAAATTGCTTTTCCAATACGTTTGATACTATCTACTTAGTCTCATAATAATTTGTCGGAAAAAAACCAATTAATTAGAAACCTAAGTTTAACGAATCAATATTTAACAGAAAAAATAATGGACATAATATTTATATGCATACAATACTCTATAATAACAATACATACACATACAAATAAGTTACTTATAGGCCTCTATCTAAAGGCTATACATAAATACACCACACAATTCAATGAGAAATTCTGAGCAATCGCTTTCAATAGAATTTACAACTTTAGCATACAATGAATTAATAGTTGTATCTAAGGTTGCCTGAATATTCGGCAGAAAACACATACCCTTATAATAATTGACATTTTAGGCAGCCATTTTAAGTATTTTTTTGTTTGCAGAAGACACACAATTTGTTTTAAGCGTAAATAATATGTTTTTCGTAAATTTTTAATTATTCTAATAATTAGATTTATCAATGCTCTAGATTTAAGTGCCTTTCCGTATTGTGCTCTTTTTCTTGGGGAAACACCAAATGACTTTTCGCATTCTGGGTGGAGTGGAAGGCTCCTAATGGGCCAAGGTGGAGCTCCTTCTGAACTGTTGCTCTTTTGTTCCGGGGCCGCGGTATCTCGTTAGAATATATCCGCAATCCCGATAATCCCTTTTGGACCATAACATGGTGCTGGCTGTTTTGTCATAACCTTATCGTTCTAGAAATACGAATTGCTCATCAGCTAAAAATGAAATAATAATATGGTAATACGCTCAGGAGGGACCTAATAATTTCAAAAATCAAAATGAATATATTATTTTCATTATTTAATATATTTCTATTTAGAAAACACAGCATTTTAATGTAAATTCTCATTTTTATCTTGTTTTGTGTTCCATCGCTGCACAAACTCATTTTTCTTTCTAAACCTCTTTGGCTTTAGCAATTTTCGACCATGTTTGCCCCGCTGATGATCTTTGCCCACCTCTCCGGGTACACTTAAGTAACATGATTAACTTGCAAAGCAACAACCAAATAAGTGATGGCAAAAGAAAAAATTACCGGGATGATATACATTCCCAAGGTGATCTTTTTAGTAAACTGTATTTGTATTGGGTTTACTTTAATGTAAACAATCAAATATTTCAGTTTTTTAGTTTCTTGAGCTTCGGTATCTGAAAAAAGGCAACATTGAGTATGGCAGCAGAAAGTTCACAATACCTATTCCGATGTTAATGAACTTTGGGTCAGAGATAGGTTAGACGCTAAATAGGACATACATATACTATACAAGATACAAAATCCGAGCTTTCGAGTCAATCGAAAATAAAATTAATATACACTATATAAAATGAATATCACATTAAATAATATGACAGTCAAAGTTTTACTTTCTTGTTTCTGCTTTTCTAGATGTATTAACAAAACTTTGTCATTGTCTTCGACCAGTAAGTATTTATTATATCATGCGTACTAAATATTGTTGAAAAATACGCTTACTGGTTGACCATGAGCTATACAGTTTCGTCAAACTTCTTTGGTATTTAGCTGCTACGTTTAGAAGACCTTGGCCGGTATTGAAGATTAAGTATGTGCAGCACAAAGAATGTAGTAAGTGCAATATAGTTATCATGGCACCCACGTAAAATTTTTCTTCCTGAAAAAATAAGTACGAAGTTAGGGAAATAATTTAAAAAAATTTCGGTAGGACAAGTGATTTCGAGAAATCTTTTTGTATGCACATACGTATGTAAATATTAATAAAATTAAAGTGTCTAATAACAGACACTTTCATCTTATTAATATCTCAAAATAACTGCGTTTTTCAAGTACCATACTTAGTTATTTACACGATATTAAAAAACATTTACACTTTTTTGGCTTGATTCATCGTCAAATCAATTTGAAACGATGAAAATTCATGCCCTTAAGGGATCTAGGTCGACTTAACTTGTAACCCTGTATACGAATATTAACAAGTGCTTATTATGTTGCAAAAACCCGTTTACAGATACTGTGTACTTTAAAATAAGATTATGTTTTAATAATGACAGGGAATACGATTCAAATTATTAACAATTTAGTGATGACTCATAATTTTACATACCACATTTCTACGCGGGAAGTATTTTATATAATATAATTATTGCACGTAACAAAATTGTACATTTTGACAAATAAATGCATTCAATTCTATTCAAAGAAATTGCACAAATTCAAACAGTATCAAGACTGTTCGTATTAAGAATCGGTCCGTCCAATTGACTTTTATGACAGAAACATAATTAATAATCTATTCTACTAAAAAGTTAAAAAGTTTGTTTGTTTAAACGCGCTGATCTTTAAAAGTACTGGTTGAATTTGGAAAAAAATTGTTTGAAAGTAGCTTGAATGTTGAGGAAGACTACATGGACTATAGAAAGAGGGTAATGTTTTTATCGTGATTAACTCCACGGGAGCGAATCTCCGCGCGGCTGCTAGTAATTATTATATTTTGCTTATGTCCCAGCAATGAAAAAGTAATAGGCCGAATTTAATTCTATGAAAAATAATATAGTAATTTTTCTATTACTATATTAATAATTCGGTTAAATACATAATATGTGGTCGTTACGGTGTCCTTATAAACCAAAAAAATGTTGAGTTTGAAATTTGAAACGAAAACATGCTCAAATATGAAATTTCACCTTTCTAGCATGATCGCAACCCGTGCCGACTGAGCTTCAAAGTATATTGAAAATCTTGTCTTGTCCTCATATTTGGGTTGGCAATAAAACTATTATAAATGAAACAAATTAAGTGAATAAGGGTTTAAAATAAAATAAATTTACATAATAAAATTAATCTTTATTAAAAAGAAAAGAATAACAGTCAGCTAAGGTAACTTCTCTTAAGTGTAGTTTTTTAAAGTCCGGATTGAAATATCGATGTTCGTGCACACAAGGCAACAAGAACTGTTGTTGTTCTTCTTGTGCCTTTAATTTGACAGCCATTTCAGTGGTATCATTCACAACTTTCAAACGATTTATTCAGCGTCCTGAAAAGCTGCATTATCATTCCAACAACGTACATCTTCTTGAAGAAAACCGTCGTCAATCTGAAGTCGTGATCGACATGTTTTCCGATACAAAATCATCATCACCAATCATCAATTCATTTTATGTGTAAAAATAAACCTATAAATAAACAAAAAACAACAGGAAATGTAAAAAAGAACATAAATACTTGCTTACCGAAAAGATTTCGGGTCATTTCTTCCTTCGATGGAACATAGCATTTCTGTGATTGCCAACTTAAATTTCTGTTTAACTTGGCAATCATTTTAATTTTAGCTTATCAACTTCATCATCAGAAAGTGATAGTATAACAGTCTCTTCACACTAATACGAACCACAGGTGATGGCTACACTTGCTTAATGAAGCTTTAGGAATTGTTGCATAATTTTTTTCGTACTCTTTTACCTTATTCAAAAAGCACAAACCTTGGTTAGGTGCTTTAGTTGCAACTCGAGCCAAGGTATAACATACATAAACAAACATATACGTAAACTTGACAATAAATAAACAAACATTTTTGTCTTTCGCAATCATTCGGAGTTGTGATTGCAAACACATTTTGAAGAATAGATCGCTCTCGCCTTCCATCATGCCTGATGGTGTGCTCCAGGGTGCCTGAGCTTTTTCTTGTTGCGACTCTATGTTATTTGTGGTGGAAGTAGATGCTATCTCTCCTCTCTCTCGCTAACTCTCTTGCAATCCTCCTAACTAGCTATTCCTTCTTTCTCTGTTAATTTTTTGTCAACGCCACCCAAGCGTCCCGGTCGACCTGGTTCTCTTTGTTTCTTTAAAAATGCCTTGTCTGCCTCTATTTTCATTCTTTCAAAGGCAATAATATCAAATAAGTTATCAAGGTGGTTTTAAAATGATATTCACGATTCTTGAACCTGGCCGGAATCTTCTTACATTTTTTTGTAGATCTCCCCAAACATGATAATAATCAATAAGTTTCTTCACGCATTTTAGAAAATGTCTTTGTGAAAACTCTTGCTTTTCCCAAAATATACTGCACTCTTTAATTACGAGATTTGCACTTTCATTGATAGTCAACTTGACTTCGAGAATATTATAAAATAGGATAGCGAGAACTTGTCTATTTGACGGTAATTTTGTACCGGTTATTTGATGGCTAGGCAGTCCAACATGGAAAAAAATTTGTTTGTCACTCCTTGACCTTACCGACATTTATACACAATAAGGAATAGGCACTAAAAATGTAAAATCGTGTATGAAGTGACTAATAAAACACTCAGTTCCAGGCTCAAGCGCGGTACCCGCGCAATTTGTATGGACAAGTTTCAATCGCAAGTCGGCACGGGTTATCGTTTATAAAACGGGCTAATATTTATTTTTAGACTATATTAGATCATTGCGAAAGTTTTAAGAAGGTATGCGTAAAAATATTTCAACATCAAAATTTAAGGGACACCCTAGTGCACGTGGTTTTGTTGTTTCAATTTTTTCAAAAATGCTACTTACATTTACTATAAATATTTTGAATATCCCATATGTTGCAACAATGTAGTATACTGATGAAGAAACCAAAAATAAAATCATCTGGAAAACATGGTAACAATTAAACGAAAGCTTAGTTAGAGGGGCTAACAATATTGCTAATGTGAATTCTACCCAAATAAATAGTTCTCTTTATAAAAAAAAATACATTACGGAGTTCTTACTGTTGGAATATCTAATAATTTTCAATAATAATGGCAAACAACGAGGCTTGCAAATCATATTAGGGGAACAATATATAGGGACACAATGACTTACCTAGTAATATACTACTAGATAAGTAGAATACTCAGCTAAATATTATAACATCACCCGTGTGATGTAAGAGATCGCTCTGTGCGATAAGACTGCCCATTGTACACTAGTTCTCCTTTTTATTTCCATTGAAATATTGTAAGGTGTACAATAAAGCATATAATAAATAAATAAATAAGAGTTACACTTAGTTTACGTGTGTTAACACGGGCGCGGCCGAATAAACTACAATCGAAGAAAGTCGTTTCTATTATTCACTCTCACACTAAATCTGAGAAATTAAAACACTTAAACTTGTGAAAGAGTTAGGAGTTTCTCACTCCGGGGAGGAGTGAGAAACTCCTAACTCTTTCACAATTTTTGAGAGGTGTGCAGAAATACCAAGCGACATCAACTCGGGCCTATATGATTGTATGAGTGACTTAATATAAGCGCATCTCCTAACCAACCAAGTTTTCATGATGCAGTTATAATAATCTGTTTTTGCGGAGTTTGTACCTATTCCCGTATACAAAAAATTTGGTTAACACATTGCAATATGGCTCGTAATTATAAGAAAAGAAAAGAATGTAAGGGATTTGTTCTTAAAGCTATATTCACCTGAACGCCGAAGCACTCGGTAAATGTATTGCTGCAACTTGCTAATGCTTGATACTTCATCGCCCAATCCTCAATTAGTGCCACCGTTAGCTTATTATCCGTTTGATTTGTATGTGAGGATCCTGTCTTTTCCATTTCTTCATATTTAGCTTTAATCTCAGAAATTTTCATGTTCATAGTTTTCAAATAATGTTGTAACATTGAAATGTAGCTATATACTAATGTGTTTTCTATGAAGTATCTTACTTCAAAATATATTTCAATAAAATATAAAAATATACGAGCATAATCAGCTTGCAACGCCAAATGATGCACTCGAAAAAATAAAAGAATAGTGCTTGAGATAATATACGTAGAAGAAATTAAGATGAAGATTAATTTAAACTTATTCATATATTTTTTGTATACTGAAACCTCTCCAAAGCAACACTGAACTTTCAAAAATTCACTTTTGAACAATTTATAAGAAGATGAACTTCGAACGGCACATATGATAATAATGAAACCATTTAATAAAGACGAGACGTGAAATAACGTTACTAACGGTGTAATATTCTCACGCAATCCAAAACTTGGAGAAAACACGAAGAAGCTTTTATAAAATATAAGTAATGAAATAACAATTTCAATGATACCACGGGACAATTGAAGGATTTTTCGATATTTACTACCAAAACTATAATTTATGTGTGCGCCCGTTGCATTTTGATTGGTAATTATCATATTGTTTTGGAACATTTGGTGAATTTATGAGCTTATCTGCTAACACTTGTTTCAGGAAATAGCTCTTGACTCATATAACTAATATACATTATGACAAAATTTCTATATTAGGTAAGTTCTTATTTATACCAATTACAATATTGATCAATATCTTGATTAACGATCCTTATGAAAACAAACGTAGGTTAACGATAACATTTAGTATAATTATTATAGTAACTAGAGGCCATCCACTTGTTGGAATTCGTCTATAAATTGTTTTAATTTGATTGTTATAACAAAAATGTTGTGTTTCTGCATTCCTCATATAACTTTAAATATGCCTTGTAGTTCTTTGTCTGCTTAATTTTCGTAAAATTGTGCTGAAAAGTTTTTGCTTCACGTATATAGATTATTATATTTATTGTCTTCAATAATACGAAAAAGGTTGTTTTAACAAGGTTCTCTAATAGTCTAATACCTAATTAGCAATTTGATTTTAACCGAACAGAACCTAACACTCATGCATCCATTAAGTCTACTGCATCGTTGAGCACCACAGCGCCGGCTTCAAGTGGGGCGCCATGACGTGAACCTAGGTCTTGTTCTTTGACATAAAGAAAGCGTGCGGCACCATGGTTTAGATAGATAGATAGATAGATATATTCTTTATTGTACACCATAACAGTAAAATAAAATTATGGACTTAACAATTAAAAAGGGTGATACAAGGGGCGGTCTTATCGCTAAAAGCGACCTTTTACAGACAACCTTTGGATGAATTTGACACAGAAGGAGAAAATAAATACGCGAATAGTCCACGGTGTACTATTTATCTATATAAAATACAAAACAATAAATAACATTCTCAAAACATATATATACATATAAATATTAAAAAAAAAGAAATAAAGAAACAAAGACATACATAATAACAACAATTTAAAGAGAGAGATAAAGATCTTTTACTAAGTTTTTGAAAGAAGATAGGGTTTGTGCTTGTCTTACTGACACGGGTGGAACATTCCACAGCCGTACTGCTTGAGCTGCGAACGACTTACCATAGAAATTGGTGGCGTGACTCGGTACCGCAAGCCTTAAGTTTTCTGATGACCTCAGAGATTTTGCATGTGTGTCATGAAGGAACTTAAATCGTTCTTTAAGATAAGTGGGGGTTTTAGGATTAAACAGCACACTATAAAGCAGAGACAAAATGTGTAAGTTCCGGCGAAGACGTATAGGAAGCCACTTGAGTTTCGTACGAAATTCGGATCCAAATCCATAAACAATACCAACTCGGCATGCATAATCGTCTCGTCTTCATCTTACGAGACTTTCTATCGAATCGCACCTTCCGCTATCGAATTGAGTTAGAGCTCCACTACCTCCACACCATTGTTAAAATACACTTTTTCTGAACGGGTACGTAGCACACGCGATTTTTTAATGGTCGCTCCGTTGTACCGTTGTTTTTATAATAATGGTCTATCCCGGACAAGGCTGTATGGTGGTGTGGATAACCGAAATAATACTCTTAAATTCCCAAAAACTCCTTTATTTTATTAAATTCTTATAATTATTTAAGGAAGTGGGCAAAGATAACCACCCATTGGAAGCCTGAAGGAAGACAACGCCGTCGAGGTTGACCACGGCGCCGCTGCCGGTGGGGTCAGGGCTCCATCACTCCATGTAGTTGCTCGCTATAATTACCTACCGCCCGGCCGAGCGGTCTCGGGCCGTTTGCGGACCAAATTCAGTGCGGTTTTCGCAAGCGAAGCGCAAGCACGTTGTTCAATTTTAATTGTTACCTACATTCGTTTGTACACGTACCTACGATGCCGTCTGGTGCCTCATGTGCTGTAGATGGGTGCAAATCAAGTAAAAGAAGGGATAAACACCTAACATTTTTCCATTTAGCTGTCAATGAAGAAAGGTATTTGATAAATAAATTAAATAAATATAGCAAGAAGCATACCTGTCCTGGATTAGTTGCTGAATTACAGAACATTCCTGATTTAAATGAATCTACGAATAGATTGTTTATCCATTTTAAAGCATTCAACAAAACATCGTCTTTTTACGGAAAGTTAAAAGTGCCAACAGATGCGTTTCATAATTATGTAAGAGAACTTAAGACTATGTTTATTAATAATTATGAAAAAAAAAAATGAAACAAAGGCTATTCTTTATGAAATTTTAAATAACATAAATTTTGATTCTCCCTGCCCTTGTTTCCCAAAACAATATCTAATAAAACTTTTTATTCGATCCAGGATATTTTCTACACTAAAATTTAATAACCGAGAATTTAGAAAGGGTAAGAAATTTATAAAAAAAATTATATAAAAATAAAACACATGTAACTTAAAAAATATATTTTATAAATGATACATTTTTAAACTACCACCTATAGTCAGAGCATATTCACAGTTCTCAATAGCATAGATAAAAAAAAGTTATGTTAATTTAATTTTATCGAAGAGGCAGCCCTGCGATTGCTGTGGGATTGCGCGGTGCGAAAGCAATCACAACTATACGCTTGAATATTTAGGCACATTTTAGCATGCAGCGGTTGCTGACAAGACGAAGTTGGCTATTAAAGCTAGATAGAGAGAAGATACTTCACTCAGTACAAAAATTCCAATACCTACTTATTGGAATTTTTGTACTGAGTGAAGTATCTGTTACGTAGTAACTATTAAGTAATCTGTGGTGGGGTGACGATCTGAGCATGTTCGTGGGGCGAACATGGTCTGAAATTGTCCAAGATAGAGAGGTTTGGAAGAAAAAAGAGGAGGTTTTTGCTCAGCAGTGGGACACAACGTAGGCTAAGAAAAAAGAAAAATTAAGGTCTTTGCGTTTTAACTCTCTCATTCATACGCATAATATTTCATTCTATCATCACTGCATTAATTCGCAATTAGCTTTCTAACTTTATTGGTGTTCTAATTTAACATCTTACATATAAATATATCATACGTATTTCTAAAGGTGTGTCCAAACATCGAGCGGCAATCGAGCGCGACTGCCGCGCGCGGCTCACCGCCCTGTGATTAGACGACGGCCGCGAGCAAACGCTTCCGGCTACCTGCCGCGCACGATCATTTTTAGTAAACATTCGGCAGTATTTGTGTTTGGACGTATTTCTGCGCACAAACATGGACAACGAAACATCGATTCGTTTAATTGAAAAGTATGGATCTTTTAAAGAGTTGTGGCATCCTCGACAAAAAGAATATCATAATAAAAACAAACGTGAAGACTTGTGGAATGAAATAGTCAACAATTTTGGTGTCAAATGAAGCTCGCGGCGTATCCTGGTTGTGCCGCGCAGTACCTACTGCCGCGTAAACATTAGTCGGCTTTATCCTAACTAGAGCGTGGCAGAAATGTGTCCTAGAAATTCTGCGTGTTGCTGCCGCGCTCTTGCTGCTCAATGTTTGGACACGCCTTTAGAGCTTGATGACGTGATATTTTAATACCGACCGTTTTACAATTCCATTCATTTTTATTTCTTTAGCTCTCCTTTGTCAGGAGTAGTGGTAGTGGTTTAATAAACACAAACACACAAATATATCTTCGAGGTTAAGCAACGCTTGCAGAGGTTAGTTTATGGATGGGTTGGAAATCACGTAAAGCAATTGGTCCTGGCTATCATTTGTACTTCTTTGACAGTCGTTAGTCAGATGCCAGAAAAGCGGTAACACTGGTATCGTGTTAAGCCATAGGGTATCGTGTTATATATATATTACCAGTCTAATATATAATATATATATTAGACTGGAAGCTGGCTCCAACATAGTTGGAAAAGGCTAAGCGAATGATGACCCCTTCGTCACTCTATCGCTGACAGATTAACACTTGTCTTGTATGATGGTTTCAAAAATGCTTCTTTAAGGCCTATCATAAATGCACATTTTTAACCGACAAAAAAAAAGGAAGGAAGTTATCAAGTCGACGCGTATATACAGGGTTAAATGTAAAACACTGAAAACCTCTCAGGACTATGTTACTATCATCATAATCAACAACTTTTGTTCTATGACTTTTAAGAATTCGTCATATTTTAGTTCACCAGATTTTCATACAAAAATAAAAATATTTCATTTTCATTTCATTTCATTTATTCAGTTCAGTTAACAATTTCATTGTGTTGAACAGTACATATTAATAATTAAATAAAATTAACACATGCAGGAACTAAAATTCAGAAGCGCAATTAAAATTAATGTGTAAAGTAAAGTTAAACAGAGATATTAAACTAATTTAAAATATGTCAAAAAATATATTAATCAATCGTAATTATAATGTGAAATTCAATGTCAAAATATTAAAAGTACAATAAAAATTAAAAACAATGATCGCTGCTATTATTATAAGTGACTATTTTTATCATTTGACATAAGCTCCGATACCAAGTATAAACATTTTTCCAACAAGAAGGCTTTTAATGTAGTTTTAAAAGAGTGAGAGCTATAAATTAATAATTTTATATCAGTAGGTAACCTATTAAATAACTCCACTGCTTGGTATCTGGAACAATGCTTAGCTATGTTAAGATTTGGTAACATTTTGTGTTTCAAAAAAAAATCAAAATCAAAATCAAAATTGTTTTTATTTTACATAGGCCTAAATGGGCACTCATAAAACGTCAGAAGTTAGTGCACGGTTCGAAATTGGTCGTTTCCTATGGAGAAGAACCGGCAAGAAACTCCACGGTCACTCTTTAAAAAAAAAAAAATCTTGATTTTCACAATCTTTGCATAACCGATACAATTTTTATTTATTTTTTTGGTATGAGAGGACAGTATAGACTAATTGACATAATAAAATGTAATATAACTAAACAGAAATGAATCTCAGAGTCTATAGTGTTCACACATTTACATTAAAAATTAACTTTACAAAACTGCAAATAAACTAAAGCAAATGACATAAAAATAAAAATTATATACAAGTAAAATAAAATAAAAATAACAACAAAAAAAAAACAAAATAAAAACAAATAATAACAACAACAAAAAAAAATGGGGTTGTTAATAGACCTTTATACAATAACGCAGTCACAATAAGCCAGGGAAGCCACATGTGCAGAAGGAATCATTGCCAAGCAGTCTTATCTTCAACGTAGTCCTTAATCTTATTGTATGTATGGTTTGTAGGCCGAAGAGCCTTTTGTTTATTGTTGTTGAAGAGCAACGTTAAGCTCCACGTACCGTGGACAGTTCCGGACACCCCAGTTATCGTTGCACTGGCCTTTTGTAGTCTTGAACACTTATAATATGCTTTTTTCAAAAGGACACGTTTAATATGGGTTTTAATTTTTCCCTCGCTAAGATCTGTCACATAATTTGGCAACTTGTTATAAAAGCGTATGCTGTTTATAAGGAATGACTTGTTTGTCTTGGCTAATCTCCATTTGGGTATAACAATTTCATGTTTATTGCGCGTGTTTATTGTATGGAAATCGCTTCTAATCTTAAAAAGTCCTATATTTTTGCGTACATACAATATGCTTTCTAATATATAAAGAGAAGGCAGAGTCAGTATATTTACTTCTTTAAATACATTTCTAAGGGATTCGCGGGGACCCATTTTATAAATTGCCCGGATTGCCCTCTTTTGTAATATGAAGATTGAATCTACGTCAGCTGCGGATCCCCACAGTAGTATACAATAAGACATAATACTGTGGAAATAAGCGAAATAAACTAACCGAGCTGTCGCTATATCAGTCAAGTGCCTAATTTTTCTTACTGCATATGCAGCTGAGCTTAATTTACCTGAAAGAGTCCTAATGTGAGGGCCCCATTGCAACTTTGAGTCAACAGTTACACCCAAAAATACAGTTTCAGTAATAAGATCAATTTGTTTGCCGTCAAGTATCAAACTGAGTCCAGCTTGTGGTACATTAGGTAGTGAAAACTTGAGACATTTTGTCTTATTCGCATTAAGTGCGAGATTATTAGCTGAGAACCATTTCGAGAGAACAGCCAGACTTTCATTGATTTGTAAAACATCTGTATCTCTTCTAGCTATTTTAAAAATGAGTGAAGTATCATCGGCGAAAAGAATTTAAGAAATTACATAAGTTGGACATCATGAGAGGTAGGTCATTAATGTATACAAGGAAAAGGAAAGGACCTAGAATTGAACCTTGTGGCACGCCCATCTTCACTAAAGATCCTGAAGATATCGCTCCGTTTACATTAACTTTTTGTTGTCTGTCTGACAAATAGGAAAAAACCAGATCAGCAGCTAGTCCACGAATACCGTAATGGTGTAATTTACATGTTAGTGTTTCGTGGTCAACGCAGTCAAAAGCTTTGGAGAGGTCACAGAATATGCCAATTGCATCATGGGATTTCTCCCAAGATTCCAAAATGTGACGGATGAGTGCTACTCCTGCTTCAGTTGTTGACCTACCTTTCGTGAAACCAAACTGCTGACTATGTAGAATTCCATTTGAATTAAAATGTGACAGCATCTGGTCCAGCATGATTTTTTTGTAAATTTTACTCAATGCTGGAAGCACAGATATCGGTCTATAATTAGAGGGATCACTCTTACAGCCCGACTTGAAAATTGGTACTACTTTACTATGTTTCATTAAGTCTGGGAAAGTACCGCTGTCTATACATTGGTTAAAAATGCCTGTTAAGACGGGAGCAATTGAGTCTATGATATCTCTAAGAACCCTAACAGATATATCCCATAAGTCTTCAGTATTTTTAATGTTAAGACTTGCGAATGTTTTTTTAATTACATCAATAGAGATACGCTTAAATGCAAATGTTGGTATATCCTTCGTAAAGTTTTCTTTCAGAAAAGATTCTGCTAATATTGGAGAAGATTGCAACGGTTTTGTAACCTCTATTGGAATGTTGGTGAAGTAATTTTCCAGCGTCTCAGCCACTTTTGACTTATCTGTGATGATATTATCATCAATGTTCAAAATCAATTCATTCCGATCTCGTTGATTTGTGTTTCCAGTTTCTTTGTTTATCACCTTCCACACAGTTTTTATTTTGTTCGCAGAAGTGCAAATTTTATTACTAATCGATTTTGATTTAGCATGGGCGCAGACTCTTTTAAATATTTTTGAATAATTTCTTACATAATTATGGAAGGATTCATTAGAAGTCAACGATTTTTCATGATATAATTTGTATAAATTATCTCTGCTTATTCTAATTCCAGCAGTGGCCCATTCATTAAATTTAGATTGATTATTAATTTGGACTCTCTTAACTGGACAAGCCTTGTTAAATTCAAGGCAAAGTGTAGAAAATAATGTACTATAATTTACATTGGGATTTTGGGAGTCAAAATTGGCTGTTGAGAGATTACTGAGAATGTTATCATTAAAAGCTTTTAATTTGTTTTTAGTAAGAGGCCTAAAATCAATAGTTTTATTTAAATGTAACTTTTTAATCAACTCAAAAGATACAAGTTGACCTGTATGGTCAGACCTAACGCCACTAAGCAGGGAAGATTCTTTGACAGTAGTACAATTGGTAAAAATATTATCAATGCATGAAGCTGATGTTGCTGTTATTCTCGTTGCTTCATTGAATATACATTTTAAATTGAAAGAACTAAACAATGAAATAAGCTTGCATTTTTCAGGCGAATTAACTAACAAATCAATATTAAGGTCACCAAAAAAAAACTAATTTATTATCTCTTATAAGGTTAGTTAGAATTTCTTCCATTATTATTAAGAATGATGAAAAGTTTGATGCTGGTGGTCTATAAACACACAAGAAAATTTGGCCCTCAACCTCTGCACATGCTACCTCACACAAGCGATCAATAGAGCAAGCGGTGATATCTTTACGTTCCTTGTATCCAAGATAATTCCTACATAATATCAAAGTGCCACCCCCTACTGAGGACCTGTTATATGCACTGGCAACCGAAAAATTATTAATATTAAATAACATTCTATCTGATTTTAACCAGGTTTCACAAAAACATAAGATATCCATATGATATTTATCTATTAACAGTTCCACATCAGGTATTTTGCCAGAGAAGCGATTTATATTTTGATGATAAAGTAAAATGGTATTATTATGCCTCTCTTTTGTCACATCTAAGAGTTTAAAGAATCAATTTCAGTATTATTAGACACCCTAGATAAAACTGAATAGTCACTTAACCTAGGATCAGTCAAATTACCAATAACTGAGTGTATATTGAAAGCTAACAAAGTAGCCAATAGATGTCGACTTTTTTTGGGAAGATAAATATGTTCCCGAGTTAAAACAAAATCTCTAACAAAATTGTTAGTATCAAAATACAATAAACGGTCACTATGACGGCATACTAACATATGCATTAAGTTATTGAGGCTAAAAATGTATTGATTTTGATAAAATGTCAAATTATTAGAATATGGTAAAGCACATAAAATTAATTTGTCTAATTTTAATTTAAGGAGGGTGTCAATACCATTAACTAAGTCCTTTTTAGTTACATTAAGACTGTTGCCAAATAAAAGAATTACTGTGGTGTGCTCATTCAATTTTGATTGTTTAATTTTATGAACAAGCTCAGTGAAATGCAGGTTATGGTAACAATGACTTAGTATAGCGTGATTACAATGAGTATTTAATAGTGAACCAAAACCTGTCCCTAAACTATCTGAATACACTAAAATGTTACTTTGGGCTGGACTTATGGTTTCCAAGGTATGTGGCACACTGGGTGAGGATGCAGGAGTAATATTCGATGAAATGATGGCCGTGGGATTTGGAACACAACTGCAGGTGAGGTTATTTGTCAATGACTCATACCTCTCCGCGTTAAACTTTACCAAGTCCGCCAAGTCACTGGCCTCCTGCATGCGCTCACTTAACATTTTCTGGCTCGACTCATACTTATAAAAAATATCCCTAAGTGTATTTTCCCTACTCAGTAATTCCTGCTCTAGGTTTTGTATATCAACATCATACATCTTTTTCTGACTATCTAACTTGCAATTACATTCTCTTAATTGGCTATTTAGGATAACACGCTGCTTTCTAAGTTCTATATTATATTTATAAACACTTTTTAAAGTCCTTCCTTCTTGTGCTTTCTCTTACCCTACGTTCCTCTTGTGATTCATACTCATGAATATACTTAGCAAAGTGGTTAAGGATTACTAATATGTATAAACTTGGTACTGTTAAAATGTGTAATTCTTTAAAGTACGTTTACTTTTAAGTGAAATCCTTACTATTGTCCTTATGGCACGATTTGTAAAATAAACGCTTTCTGACAATTATAACTATAACTATTACCCCAAAGCATTATGCTGTATCTTAATCTGGATTCTACCAGCGCGTAGTATATAGTCTTTAGTTGTTTTAGATCCAACATATCTCTGAGGCTCCTGAGTGCATAGCATGCTGATGAAATAGAAGAGTCAATAGCAGCTAGCTCCTGTTTCCAATTTAGGTATACATCTATGTTTACGCCTAAAAATTTAACTTTGTCTACTAAATGAATCTTGTCTCCTTTGATTTGTACCTCCAAATTGTCACTATGGCGAGTTGTAGTCTTAAATAACATAATGGTTGTCTTACTTGTGTTTAGCAAAAGGTTATTGGCCGTAAACCAATCGCATAGATATTTTAGGCTTTCATTTACAATTCCCGTCAACTCTTTTAAGTCATTCTCCCCAATTATTATGTTTATATCATCTGCAAAAACAACAAGGTTTACGTCTGGCTGTACGCAATGCATACAGTTGAGCAAGTCGTTTATAAAAATAATAAATAATATTGGTCCTAAAATTGAGCCTTGGGGGACATCACGTTTTATACTTTTGATTTTTGAAGTGTAAATGACCTCATGATTATTTTCATCGATGCTTTTTATTTCGACAAACATACGCCTATTTTGTAAGTATGATCTTAACAGTTGCAATGACTTGCCTCTGATACCGTAATATTCAAGTTTAGTTAGTAGTAATTCGTAATCAATCGTATCAAAAGCGGAACTAAGGTCGATGAATAGCCCTGCCACTTTCATTTTGTCATTTAATTTATTAATTATGTCATTTATAAGAGTGTTTATTGCATCTGAGCAACCGACGCCTCTTTGATACCCAAATTGTCTAAAATTAATTATTTTATTTTCGTTTAAATGTACCATTAACCTATTTTTGATGATTTTTTCAAATACTTTTGATACGGTTGGCAAAAGAGATATTGGTCGGTAATTTTTCGGATCAGTCTTCATACCTTTTTTGAATATTGGAACTACTTTAGCCAATTTCAATTGGTCTGGAAAAACCGACTCATCAAAACATTTGTTAAAAAATTCTGAAAGAGGGAATATCGGTAAGTCATCAAAACCACAAGATTTTTTATTGGCCATTGTACTGATAATCTTCTTGATTTCGGAAGGTGTGGTGTTATAGAAAGTTAAATCACTTTCGACTCTCTTTGTACTTTCCAATAGAAAAGTCCTTGCTCTCTGCTTTTCATTGCTAGCGAGCGACGATTTGAACACAAAACTGTCAATGAAATGGTTTGCTACCTGCTGGGGGTCGGTTATCACATCACCGTTCACTTTTAGGATTAAATTCCTACATTGCCTAGTTGTTGTTTTCTTTTTACATTCATTAACAAGTTTCCACGTCTGTTTTGTAATATTTGTGGCGGTATTTAAATGATTTATCATAAAAAAATATTTAAATAATCAAAAATAATCAATAAAAATATTTAAATTGAACGCCCTGAATGTTACGAACTCTATGCGAAGCAATAGAAAGCAATTTATACTATCGCTTTCTTTTGCTTTGCATAGACGCTACATGCGTTTAGGGCGTTCAATTTAAATATTTTTATTTTTATATGAAAATCTGGTGAACTAAAATATGACGAATTTTTAAAAGTCATAGAACAATAGTTGTTGATTATGATATTAGTAATAGTCCTGAAAGGTTTTTGGTGTTTTACAATTAACCCTGTGTATATATTTTTATGTATGATCACCGATTACTCTAAGACTGCTGAACCGATTTGGAAGTCAGGATCTGATGATGGGATCCTGGAGAAATCGAGGGAACTTTTCAAACATTATAGGCATACCTATAGTGATTTGAGTACTTTTTATAGTAACTTGTGTAGTAGCACCATTTGTGAAGTGGACCTGATGATGAAGACCACAGATGGTCACTGGAACTACTCAATATATGTATAAGTAGGTAGGAATAATAAGTATTTCATGGGTTCCGCTTCGATCCGCTTCGATCACTTGAACATGGTTATTAAGCACAATATACTCGTCACAATGCATATGGTGAAGTGAAGCTGATGGTGAAGTACCAGGAGAACTCCTCAACAATTAACGGCCCAGCATTGGGAAAAGTAATATTTTGTAAAAGGTTATAAGTAGTTGACATTTAGGCTTTTGTAACTAGGTAAATTAAAAATCGACTAACTAAAAAGAGTGAAATAAAAACTTTTTACCAAAAAATTACTATTTTTTTACTACCGAGATATTCAAAATACCTGCCAGAATAGGTAAATGCTGCCAAGGTGTGTTTCTCCGTGTTGACGGACTTCATTGGAATTCTATTTCTTTATAATGGTTCTAAATGACCTTATCGAAGAAAATGACGAAAACTTGTCACGGTTCACTAGCTCCCTAAGTATCAGCCATATTCTTGGAACCTATCCTATCCGAGTCGAGCTCCCTCCCCCAAATCTGGTAAAAAGCATAGTCAAGAAATGTCTTCTGTATCATGGGCAACAAACATTTGAAGGCCATACGAACATGTGTCCTGGTAAGAGAATTGATACAGGGATACGCCGCGCAGCAGTCGATCGTTCAACCACTGCGTCTACCATGTCGTCTTAATGTTGTTGCTTCATTAAAATTGGTAAGCATTTATCCATTTTGGTGACCATTTAAATTGTAGCCTTTTAAAATAAAAAAAGGACTTTTGGCGTACGAAATCTTGCTACTTTTAATATTATAATTGCGAATGTAACTCTGTTTGTTTGCTATGCTTTCACGCCTAAACTACTTAACCGATGTGAATGAAATTTGGTACAGATATGGCCTTGGAAAAGGACAAAGGTTACTTTTTATTCCGGAAAAGCATCATATTCCCGCAAGATAAGGGCGTGTTGTCCACGCAGACGAAGCCGCGAGTGGAAGGCTAATAATAAATAAAAACAACTAAACAGTAATTTTATATTTCATGAAGATATAATATTTATTTACAAATGTCCTAAATAATGTTATTGAATTGCAAACCAACGATCATCGTAAGTGACAGGCATTTTTTGCCTAATTCAAACACCAGCTCCTCACAAATTAAAGGATGTATAGCTTTTAATTATAATTGTAATTAGTTTTATGTTTTATTTTTGTTATTTTGTGAGGAGAAATAAAGAGATTAATAATAATAATAATAATTGAAAAAATTATAGGAATAAGATACGTCCCGAGGATAATTTTATTAGCATATTATGTCTGAATAGGGTTCACTTGCACTAGAAGATTCAAGTTCCTCAATCACTTAGTTGTAGGAGATGATGAGCCTGAAAATAAAAAAAAATAAAAAAAAAATATCTTTTCGTTTTCGACCTACTTCCACATATATGTAAGATACTATAGTATGTACCTGCAATCCTACATACAAATTGCACTGCTAGAACTTAAACTAAGTCAACTCAAAATGTGGAGACAAATATACTAGATATTTTTTTATTGATAATAGGCTCGCGTTGACGACCATCTCAGCTGAAGGTGGAACACGCTTACCTAAAAGTAACCAGTTCACTCTTGTCTTAAAGACCCCAAGGTTATAGCTATCTGGAAACACAGACTCCGGCAGGGTATTCCACTCCTTAGCCGTACGCATAATGAAGGTAAATGAAAGATAATAATCATAGTCCTCCTATAATGTTTCCACAGCTGGATCATAGAGCCCCTTTCTATGAGAGCGAATGGTGAATGTCGTAATACACTATGAAGATAGGTAGCTTCCTACTCCCATCTTGATTGCACTCGAGACCTAGGCGCAACGGCGGAACGTATTGAGACACTGTAGAAGGATGACCAAGCATTGTATACTGATTATATCCTTGGAGTGTGAACATGTAGAAAACCACGAGATAGATAGATAGATAGAATATACTTTATTATACACCAAAATTTAAACACACCTATTTAACAATATTGCTTAGTCTATAATTACAATGGCGGTCTTATCGCTAAAAGCGATATCTTCCAGACAGCCTTTGGAAGGACTTTAAAAACTTTAATTAAAGTGGGGAGGGCTAAATTAGTGTATTTACTACATTACTCATAAAAACACAGAATATTTCTTTTATTAAAATAAATATAAATATATAACGTGTAATTTAAAGGGTACATACATACCAAGTGCATGGCTTCTTTGGATGATAACAAACGATATGGCAAGGGTTTTACAATCCTAAGTCTACATGTGTGGAACTTATTACAAATTTCAATACATTGATACCAGAGACCGAATTTTTCAAATTAAGAAGAACGAAGAGAATTTTCGTGTTATTGGCAAGTGACCTGGAAAGTTATTGACCCTCGTAGAGCTGTAACACGTTTGTTATGATTGGTATTCAAGAAATATATGAAACCGATAATTTTGTATCAATTCTTTGAGTCACTTATTTTGTGCTAAAACTGTGCATAGAGACTCCATATCAGATGTTGTCTTCAGCCCATTCGGATAGATATGGGGTTTCCGTTACAGGTTGTATATGCAGATATATATTATATTATATAAAGCTAAATTACCACTCACTGACTGACTGACTGACTGACTCACTCATTGACATAATTGTTCTCCCAGATGGTGGATGGGGAGGTGTGTATATTTTGACAGATTCGTAAACAAGTAACTCTCAAACCTACGGGAAAAGTGCCAAACCTCCCCTTTTCACCCCCCTTCTCCCCCTCCCTATCGTATCTCGGAAACTACGAGACCCGTATTTTTTGTTTTTTACGGATTCGTATAGAGGAAGCTCGGTAAAGTAAAAACCATTTTTCGATCTCGGAATCTAAGAGACTTGGAACATTTTTTTTTTCAGATTCATTTAGAGGGGCAATGTTTTAGTCGAAATACTTGTGCAACCCCCCCCATCACCCCCCCCTCTTTTTTTTTTTTTTTTTCACAAGCACACGAGGTGCTTGCACCTCGCGCAACACGCAAATGCTAAACCGCCCCCATCACCCCCCCCCACGTTTTTATTTTTCACAAGCACGCGAGGTGCTTGCACCTCGCGCAACACGCAAATACTAACCCCCCCCATCACCCCCCCCACTTTTTTTTTTTTGATTTTTCACAAGCACGCGAGGTGCTTGCACCTCGCGCAACACGCAAATACTAGTTATATTATATAAAGCTAAATTACCACTGACTCACTCACTGACTCATTGACATAATTGTTCTCCCAGATGGTGGATGGGGAGGTGGGTATATTTTGACAGATTCGTAAACAAATAACTCTCAAACCTACGGGAAAAGTGCCAAACCTCCCCTTTTCACCCCCCTTCTCCCCCCCCCTATCGTATCTCGGAAACTACGAGACCCGTATTTTTTTTTTTACGAATTCGTATAGAGGAGGCTCGGTAAAGTAAAAAACATTTTTCAGTCGCCACCCCCCCCACCGCCTTTTCAACCCCTTTAGGCGGATCTCGGAAATTAAGAGACTTGGAACATTCTTTTTAGAGGGGCAATGCTTTAGTCGAAATACTTGAGCAACCCCCCCATCTCCCCCCCATCACACCCCCCCCCCCCTTTTTGTTTTTTTTTTTGTTTTTTCACTAGCACGCGAGGTGCTTGCACCTCGCGCAACACGCAAATACTAGTTGTATTATATAAAGCTAAATTACCACTCACTCAATCACTCACTGACTGACTCATTGACATAATTGTTCTCCCAGATGGTGGATGGGGAGGTGGGTATATTTTGACAGATTCGTAAACAAGTAACTCTCTAACCTACGGGAAAAGTGCCAAACCTCCCCTTTCCCCCCCCTTCTCCCCCCTCCCTATCGTATCTCGGAAACTACAAGACCCGTTTTTTTTTTTTACGGATTCGTATAGTGGAGGCTCGGTAAAGTAAAAACCATTTATCAAAGTCGCCCTCCCCACCCCCTTCTCACCCCCTTTAGGCGGATCTCGGAAATTAAGAGACGTGGAACATTTTTTTTTTCAGATTCATTTAGAGGAGCAATGCTTTAGTCAAAATACTTCTGCAACCCCCCCCCCCCCCATCACACCCCATTTTTTTTTTTTTTTCACAAGCACGCGAGGTGCTTGCACCTCGCGCAACACGCAAATACTAAACCCCCCCATCACCCCCACCATTTTTTTGTTTTTTTTTTTTCACAAGCACTCGAGGTGCTTGCACCTCGCGCAACACGCAAATACTAAACCCCCCCCATCTCCCCCCATCACCATCACCCCCCCCTTCTTTTTTTTTTTTTCACAAGCACGCGAGGTACTTGCACCTCGCGCAACACGCAAATACCAGTATATATATAAATACAGTACAATACGAAGGTAATTAAATAATACAATACATGTGGAGAGAAAACAAAAGAATAATCATAAATTGGAAAGAAAATAATTAGCAACCGAGCTTTTAAAAGTAGCGAGTAAATTATAAAGACTTGCACGTTTGATCTTACAATCTCGTTCGGTAAGGTCGATCTTTATCGACTGACCAGATTAATTCAAATTTAACTAATATTAAAAAGCATGAAAGTTGTTTGTTTAAACGTGCTAATCTTGGAAAGTACTGGGTAGATTAGATGCGTAACTGTTAGTTTAATATAAACAACAAAAATTATATAAACCGAACTTTTTTTATAAAAATACTTTTTACCAAAAAATTAAACCGACTCCCAAAAAACACTGCAAAGTGAAAAATAACTTTAATTTCGGTAGTCGGTGTCTTTAGTTTTGTATTTTCGTTTTTGGCACCGACTTCCGAAATTAAAGTTATTTTTCACTTTGCAGTGTTTTTTGGGAGTCGGTTTAATTTTTTGGTAAAAAGTTTTTATTTCACTCTTTTTAGTTGGTCTATTTTTAGTTTACCTAGTTACAAGAGCCTAAATGTCAACTACTTATAACCTTTTACAAAATATTGCTTTCCCCAATGCTGGGCCGTTAATTGTTGAGGAGTTCTCCTGGTACTTCACCATCAGCTCTACATCACCATTTGCATTTTGACGAGCATAAAGTGCTTAACATCCGTATTCAAGTAATCGAATCGCAATCCACTCAATACTTATTATTGAGTAGTTTCGGCGGCCATCTGTGGTCTTCATCATCAGTTCCACTTCCTCAAATGGTACTTTTTGAGAGCAACTGCACAAGTTACTACAATAAATACCAAAAACGTCATAGGTGTCCCTATAATATTTGAAGAGTTCCCTCGATTTCTCCAGGATCCCATCATCAGATCTTGACGTTTATGAAAATGGGACCAATTTCAAAGTATACCCTTTCAATCACAAAAAGAATTTTCTAAATCGGTTCAGCCGTCTTCGAGTAATCGATGATCATACATAAAAAAAAAAAAAAAAATTATACGCGTAAAATTGATAACCTCCTCTTTTTGTCGTCGGTTGAAAAGAGAACTTGTAAAGCGGGTAGAATTCATATTACTAACAATCTTGTTAACCCCTCCAACTAAGCCAATTAAGCTTGTGCTTGGAGTGGGTTCTCGGCAATAGTGTAAGAGCCTTTTCACATGTACCGGTTGCCGGGTAACGGTCGCCGGAAACGCGGCAGCGAAATGTATGGCCATGTACATTACCTTTCGCACGTACCGGTAATTTGCGCCGGCTACCCGGCAACCAGCACATATCAAAAGCCGCTTAGCCACCGGGTTTCCGGCGCCGGCTAGCCGGCAACCGGTACATGTGAAAAGGCACTAATGGGTGAGGCCACAAGTCGGACACCTAAGACGTTACACTATTCACATTAAAAAAAAAAATCAAATTATTTTATTCGTTTAATGTTAATATATCATGTAGTGATTGGAGCCTACCGTTAAGCTAATAAAGCCTGTATTGGGAGACTCCGCTCTTCCATATCGTTGTTTACGTACATGTGAATGTAAAATTAAAAAGCTTGTTTACTTATACTAAAGCAAGATTAATGTGATTGGAGCCTACCGTTAAGCTAATAAAGCCTGTATTGGGAGACTCCGCTCTTCCATATCGTTGTTTACGTACATGTGAATGTAAAATTAAAAAGCTTGTTTACTTATACTAAAGCAAGATTAATTCACGCAAACTTCAACACTTAAACGCGACTTTCGCATAAAAAAATCTAATTGGAAACAAGGACAATAAGTATGATTTTTTGCTTGGTTATCTTTTCTTTTAAATTTTTCATTGTCCTGTCATTAATATCCTAATTTTTTATTTGTATAACTGGATGACCTTGGCATGATGTCTACTACCCTATTTATATTAACTATAAATGTGAAAGTAATTCTGTCTGTCTGGTACACTTTAACGTCTTTACTTGCCACTTAACCATTTTTATGAAATTTGGTACAGAGATATAATAGACCTTGTAAAATATAAAACAATAGGCTGCTTTTCAAAGCTAAAAAAATTTACTAGCTTTTACTTTTACTAGTATAAAAAGAAACTTACTTATGGACCACGTGCTATATAATTGTGATAAGCATCTTTTAACTTATGACATTTCATTCAGAAGGTTTGATGCACAATATATTGTATACAGTAGAATGTAAGTCACAATGATTCCAAAAACCACATTATCGGTTACTTGAAAAAAAAATATTAAGAAGAATTTCAATATAGCCACGGAAACCAATAGCATAATAATGCTAACGCACATATGACCCGTCAACGTTTACAGCAAGAGTGAATAGGCGTCTTCTGGGCTCGCTCGTTACATCGTAGACCTCATCTAACGGTTACAATCAGGGGTGCTGGGGGTCAAGAGCGGAATCATCCGCAATAAAAACAAATAAAACATACGCCTATTATTAATACACTGAACACCCCATATACTGAAATAACCAACTGTATTGATGACACCGCCAATGAAAACAGCATCTGAAAAATAAGTTGAACATTGCTTATTGCTTTAAGAACATCAATTCGGTTAATGGGCAAAGTTTATTCAAGCTGTACAATTTGATAATGATATAATATACTAATGTTATAATTTTAATTATAATTAAAAATTACCATCCGAAAATTTGTCCCCAAAGCTGTCGGTTGGTAACATACCCAAGAGACGACAGGTTTTGCCACAATTGCCTTTGGTTCCCAGAAAGTGTGCACCAGGTCTTTCAAAATTTCTTTGTAAAGACTGAGAGCACTGAGATTAGTAAGTGTAAAAGTTTTGACCTCAAACGGCTCCAAAACCGCACGAGGTTTTCCGCAGAAAAAAAATGGCGTCAGATACACAAAATGGCTGCTAAAATCCAAAAATGGCAAGCATATACTAATAATCCTGACTGGCTGGCCCGAGAAAAAGTGACCGAACTATACGGTCACTTTTTCTTGGACCGACTTTTGCAGACGTTGCCTAAAGGAAGATGATCTTGTGTTGCTATTGCTGTGCGTATTGGATAAAGATATAATGATAAATTTAAAAAAAAACTTTAATGGCAACAAGGGGCTTGCTTATCTCGCAGACTCTAGTTGCTATTGCTTGGTTCCACTCAATGATATGCTGCCCTTCTTTAAAATTCTTCGTACACCTACTAATTTAGTGTACCTTTTCAATTATGGGAAAAATGCTGATATGAGTCATAACTTGTGACTCGACTGCCTCGCTTATACATAGATAAATTTGAAAGTCTGGCTGTATTCCAGTTATCTTATATTTTGTAAAAATACTCACCATTAAGTGAATAATATTCGTATATTGTTTATTATTTCTTGTATTTTCTTTTAGTTAAAATTAAAAAAAAAGTAAAAAAAAGCAACATATTTAAGGAACATTTACTCTACTTTCTAGTTTTATATAATACATGCTGTGAAACTCTATAATAGGCTTTAGAATCCCATATGACATTGTGACCAAATCAGAAACGTTGTAAAAAAAGCTTTTGAGTTTCTTATCAATCAGTGATTTTACTTTAGAATGACCAAAGAATCAAAGATACTCAGACGACCAAAGATGCCTTCGTCTTGTGCTAATGTGTTAATAATTGCTTTTACCGCCCCTTTGTGATCAACAAAAGGCTTTTATGAACAAAGTGCTCATTTTTACCTGAGTATTGAAGCACGCTGATAATTTCTTGCTGCAGCTGATTAGGTACCTATATTTTGTAGCACATTTGTCTAGCTCATTATTGATTAGAACCTGATCATTACTCTGTCTTCTGTCAGTAAAACAGCTGTCCTCTTTTTCATCGTGTTTCTTTGTGATATCCAAAATAATTAATGGTTTTCCAAAAACGATGTAGGATTGTAATGTACGTGTATAATACAATATTTTCTAAAATATTGCGGATTTCAATGTATATCTCTAGCATCATAATTAAAAAGTAATTTAATGTCAATTCTGTACTCTCTATGTAAATTTTATTAAACGTTTTTGTCGCAAAACAAAGTATTCTTCCACCGCAATGTATGGCAGTAATTGTTACAACAACATTTTTCAGCTGTTTTACATATTTTTGATAATTAACTGGTTCTTTTTTAAAGCAACGATGCACGACTTTAAAGTTAGTAATGAAGGTACCGACAGAACACGAGCTCTGAATGCCACATAGCATAATAATGAAACCACTTAAGAAATTTAAGCAATAAAATATACCCATCACGGCTGGAGTGATCTTTCTACAAATAAATGTTAATGATTTATACGAATCTAAGTTAATTAAAAACACAAATATATATGCAATCACTTCAAAAATTACACGAAATACGATAAGAGTTATCTGAACCTTTTCAAAATGGGTAAAATTTCTATAAATACCCATTAAATTTTCAGCTTTTAGTAAAATGTTAATCATTTTTATTTGAAGCAAGCTAGATACGTGTCAACTCTGAAAATAGCAGACAGTTATTGATGATATAATCTAATTCCTAATTCTTTAAATAATTGTAATAAAGTTGAAAAAGTGTCATTGCTTTGATAATATCAACAATTTGTACCTTCTAGTGACAGTTATTTTTTTAGTAACGTGAAAAGTAAATAGCTTTCACTTAATTGAATAATTTATAGTTTTGCCGTTTGTACTTATAAATATTGAAGGTATTTTGGCAAAACACAACAAGTGCACTTTTTTTTAAGTGGAGTCTGTCTGTCAATGACGTTGTCATTGATCATAACTAATTAGGTTTTCTTACTTTTTTATGTAACAAACTGTAGAAAGTTAAACTATTGTTTTTGCGTGCCTAAAGAAGTTACCTGATTTTTTTCATTAGAAATTAATATCCAAAACTGATATAATCTGTTACTCTGTTATAACAAATTACAGAGATAATAAAATAAAAGCGTTAATCTCTTGAGTCATAAAACAACTATTAATAATTTCACTTTCCCTATATCTTTGATCAATCAAAGCTTAAAATGCTCTTTTGTTAGTATTGCATTTAGTGCACTTAGCTGACTCTATCAAAATACCTTCGATAAATCTTACTAATGACTTAATAGGAACATAATAATATATTTGATAGGTATCTATAGCGGAACTTAATTCGAAGTCAAGCAGAAAAGAAAAGCATAGGACTGCATCCGAGGATAACATCATAACTCTGGAACAGTAGAATTACTGAACAATACATAAACTTAACAAGATAAAAAGCATATGTGTAGTTAGAATGTTGATGGATGGAGAAGTGAAGAAGGCCAAAGAAAAGATGGATGTATTGTGTGAGAAAATTATATGAAAGAAAAAGGAGTAAATGATGCTGTGACGTCTAACAGGGGAGAATGGAAGAAGAAAACGTACTGCGCCGGTCCTAAGTAACAGAGATTAAGGCAGGAATATGATTATGATGTTGAAAAAATACACTGTACTAAAACTATGATACAGATGAACCAGTAACTAAATTAAATAACATGATTAAACTGCAACATCACAACAATGTATGTGGCAGACAGAGACAGCATCATAGGAAACAAGTACATTCCCAAAGAAAAAGTGCCGAATTTTATAACAATTGGATTTGTCGTAACTAAACGATTAAGATCCCTCAGTTGCCTCGTTTCGGATTTTGTTCGATCTGAAAAAAAAATCATAGTCATTTTAGATTGAGTAGGTATAGCATAACATTATCAGCCTGTAACGTTTCGACTACTGGAACACATAGGCATGTGTCCCAGCCCTCCTCTCTATGAGAGGAGTGGTAATCTATCCAGGCGCGGTCCGAAGGGGGGGTCACAGGGGACATGACCGCCCAAAATCGTACACGTCAAATTGAAAAACCTTCTATAAATTTGCAAAGTAAGATGTCCTAAATATTATCAGCCGATTTGAAGACTTCCATTTGTTTTATAATGTGTGCAATAAAATTCTGTATTGTGCAATAAGGAAAACTAATTTACTAGACAAATTTTCTTATTAGTGATCGGTTCGGCTCTTAAACTTACTTAAGCGACATCCAGATTTTACTATCATTATAATTGCTTCTTTATAGAGGAGAGGCCTAAAGCCGAGCAGCGGGAACGTTTTAGGCTGAATTCCCATTATTTTTATAATGTATCTAAAATCACCATATAGCACACGCTGACGTCATCGTATCAGCGCTGGCTGTCGCTGAAAACCAAAGCTCTCTGAACATCATGGTGGCACAGCATTATGCTGAGTAATGAGCGTTTAACATATATGTGACAGGTATGTGACGCATATTTTCCGCCAGGTTTTTTTTTCTAAATTTATTCTCATTGCTTATGCGTAAAACAAATAGAAAATAAACTTACAAGAGGAAACTTCACACGCAAGTATTGACAAAGCCTTGTTGAATGTATTGAATTCATTCTGCAACTTCTGTCCAGCTACTATAAGAGTGAATGTGGCTGACATGTGGTAGATCAGAGCATACACGACGTTTGTTGTTCCAAAACTTTGTTCTGGGCTCTGAAAATAATATTACCATAACATCATTTTGAATTATTTCGTTTATGGCTTCAAAGTCTGTGGTCGTAAAAAAAAGGAAAATTAGCTTAAGATATTTTTCGATAGAAGTCGTTCAAAAGCAAACCAGATTATTTTATAAATCATGTTTTAAACTGATATAGTATTACCAAGTTACATTTAATAATACTAACTTCTTAATAATAGCGTTAAAAATTCCATACATTGAAGATATACACTGCACCATGGCTACGCCGAGGGAAAATAACAGCTGAAAATATATTATAATTAATTATTTTTCAGTCGAAAAGTCTTACATTTCTATTTACTTTAATGATTTAAGAAGAAATATTGGTGACTATATATAAGTATATAGTTGACTGGTAGAGAATGCCTATGGCATTAAGTCCGCCTTTGTACATTTTGTGTTGCATAAAGTTTTAATAAATAAATAAATATTGCTTACATCTCGTTAAGATTTAAATTTATTTTATCAAACCATATTTATATGATAAATGATCTTGATTTTGCAAACTGGTTATTAAATAACACTTTTACACGTCATTTTTTTCGTAAATATTAACTAGATGAGGCCGGTGTTTCCTAACTGACTACCCTGAGAAGAAACACCGAAACAAACTCAGGGGTCCGTCTCTTTTAAAGTCCATACAATCTATACTGGTTTAATTATATAGGAACCGATATCGTCTGAGGCGATCTTGTGATACAGTGCAAGCTTTATAAGTGCTTTTCTTAGTAGGAATAATTCGACTAATAGAGGGCCCGGTATGCAACCATGCAGAATATCTACCGTATATCTTATTAATACATCATCTACAGGCTGACCTCGGCAAGTATTGCTTAACTTTTGAAATCGACCTGAGCAGTTTATATAACCTATAATATAATTGCATAATTTCTTTAGCCAAACAAGAACATGATGTCAGTTTAGTCCTTGGTGGAAAGAGTTAGATAGATATACTCCACAGAATTAAATGAAGACTTAAAAACTACAAAAGATGTTACAATGGGCGGTCTTATCGCTAAAAGCGATCTTTTACAGACAACCTATGGATGGACTTGACACAGCAGGAGAAAATAAACAGTATAGAACAAGTTGTACAAGTTTTAGTGGTTTTATAATATTTAAAAAAAAAATTAGATTTTGTCGTGCTTAAGCTATCGAAGGTTTTAATAAGACTCTATTTATACTCTATTTTATAAGAAATTATTTTCAGCTAATGATTATTTTAATTAGTTCTAATTACGTCAAATTCATACGCACCAGTTCTTGGTAACACAATGAAATATTTTTACAGCAAGCCATGATGTGCTGGTACTTTTCCGTCCAGATATTCACTTTTCCATGTAAATTAATACATTCCTCATTCACATCTAAGCAGACTTCATTGTCATCTCGCTTGTCGAACTTTTTCAATACATCATTTACCGCAGAGTTCAAGCATTTTAGGTAATCGTAAGTGCATGTTATTGCACAATACACTACTAAATGCTCCAGTGTGTAGCGAATGTCAACCCACAGCTCAAAGACAGCCAGCACAATGATCTCTCGCAGAAGATATGTCTCCAAAAAGTACCAGCTCATAAGCCTTACCAGTAAAAGTATTACAGCCATTATCGTGAACACGACGAAGCCAACGCAACATCTGACCTTCAGTTTTTTCTCTGAATTTTTATAATAGGATTCATCCTTGAAACTGTTATGGAGCTTTCGAAGATTGTCGTAAAATTTGCTAAAAGATTCCGCATTCACAATTCCACCAATTATTATTACAAGGGTTTTCAAAAGAACCAACAGTTGGAACAAGTCTGTCACCAACTGCCCTTTATTGCTGAAGTCTAAATTAATTAAACTCGCCAAAATTACATTGTTCACGGTGATGACTAGAGAAAGGGTTAATTCAATGATTATGCGAGATACAGCAATGATCTTTTGATTTCTATTCAAACTAAAGTTGTTTCTGTAGACACACATGAAATTTTCACCATATATTAAAGTGTAGAATAAATTCATGTTGGTGACTGAAGTGACACACACAAAGTAAGTTGTAACAATTGTCGGAATGTGTTTCCTATGACCTCGTTAAGCTTCATGTACATTTCCCTAATCATATTACGTAGACACATACTCGTTCTTATGAAAAAACAAACACATCGTGGCTTGATCTTTGTTATTGCTAATAAAATATGTAGATGAATACTACTACAAACTCACTAAAATATCAACTTGCCCGAATGAAGATTAATAATGTTGCTACGAGGTTAAACATAAGGTTCATAATGGATTGGCAACTGTTAATTTATTAGAGATGTGTATAAAAAGACCTACGTGCTTTTACGTTTACCTTGGGCGCTGATACTTTAATTAATGTGTCACTTTGCCTTTAATGGATGTTTTAGTTACTAAGCTAAAATTTAAAATATTAGTTGACATTACGAGACTAATAAAAATAATTCCTAAATTCATAGTAAGATAATAATTTTCCCAGAAAAATAATAACATGATAAAACATCAAGAACGAATCATAAGCGCGCTCTCGTTTTGTTCGTTGGTAAACATATCAAATGACTCCTCCCGATTTAGGGGGAGTGGAAAGGAGTGTTATACACACAAAGTGTTATACATACACAAATTGCGGTAGAAGCATAATTTGTTTTTGTCGCAAAACAAATAATGCTTCTACCGCAATGTATAGCAGTAATTGTTACATCAATATTTTTCAGCTGTTTTACATATTTTAGATAATTAACTGGTTCTTTTTTAAAGCAACGATGCACGAATTTAAAGTTAGTAATGAAGCTATTGAAAGAACACGAGCTCTGAATGCCACATAGCGTAATGATGAAACCACTTAAAAAAATTTAAGCAATAAAATATACCCATCACTGCTGGATTGATCTTTCTACAAATGAATGTTAATGATTTATACGAATCTAAGTTAATTAAAAACACAAATACATATGCAATCACTTCAAAATTCACACGAAATACGATAAGAGTTTTATAACGTTTTCTAACGGTCCCACTACTGGGACATAGACCTCATGTCCATGAGAGGAAATAGATAGATAGATAGATATACTTTTTATTGTACACCATAACAGAATTAAATGAGGACTTAAAAACTACAAAGGGTGTTACAATGGGCGGTCCTATCGCTAAAAGCGATCTTTTACAGACAACCTTTGGATGGATTTGACACTGCAGGAGATAATAAATAAGTGGGTAGTCTATGGTGTACTATTCACTTATATACAATACATAAGTAATAACCTACATACACAATACACATATGTATATACATAACAATGAATTTTTTTTGCAAAAAATAGAACCGACTTCCATATAAAAACACTACAAAGGCAAAAATAACTTTAATTTCGGAAGGCGGTGTCAAAAAAATAAAAGAAAATACAAAAAAAATGACACTGACTACCGAAATTAAAGTTATTTCTGTTAAGTCGGTTCTAACTTTTGCAAAAAAAAAAATTTTCGCGCTTTTTAGTGGGTCGGTTTGTAATTTATCTAGTTACAAAAGCCGAAATATCAATTACTTATCACCTTTTAGAAAATATGGCTTTTCCTGGTGCAGAGCCGTTAATTTTTGAGGAGTTCTCCTGGTACATCACCATCAGCTCTACTTCACCATATGCATTGTGACGAGCATAAAGTGCTTAAGTTCTATATTCAAGTAATCTAATCGCAATGCACGACATACTTATTATTGAGTAGTTTCGTTGGCAATCTGGGGTCTTCATCGTCAGTTCCACTTCCTCAAATGGTGCTTTTCGAGAGCAACTGCACAAGGTTCTATAAGAAATACCCAAACCGCTATAGGTGTGCCTATAATATTTTAAGAGTTCCCTCGATTTCTCCATGATCCCATCATCAGATCCAAACGTGACGACAATGGGACCAACTAGAAAGTATACCCTTTCAAACAAAAAAGAATTTTCCAAATCGATCCAGCCATCTCCGAGTAATGAGGTAACAAACATAAAAAAAAAGTTCAAGACGAATTGAAAACCTCCTCCTTTTTTTTGAAGTCTCCCAAATCGCCAGTTTATGTAAGCGAACATCTCACTCTAGCTAACAAATCGTTACATGCAGCTACCAGGATCGCAGCAAAAGAGAAGAAATATAAGTTTGTCTGGGTGAGAAATGGAAAAATTCTTATAAGAAAAGATGAAGGTTCATTAACACGTGTAATAACCAGTTTGGATAGTCTTAAAAAATTAGAATAATAATGTTATTTTTTTTTACTATCTGTCATTGTCAATATAACTTTAACTTTTACATTCGATGAATTAAATTTCTATTACCAGAATTCTAGAAGTATCCGCGGAAAGCTAGATAAAGTTTTTCTGAGTGTGCTAAATATGGACTTTCATGTAATTATACTCACTGAGACCTGGCTGAATGAAAATGTGCTTGATTCAGAAATTTTTGATAGCCGATATCAAATTTTTAGAAGAGATAGACAGTCGGGAACTTTTTCTGAGGGTAAGGAGGGAGGAGGTGTGCTAATTGCGGTTCGTAAGTCTATAAATACTTATAGGAATGCATCATTTGAGTCTTCTTGTGAGGATTTATGGGTGACACTAGAATTATCAACTGACCGTACTCTTAAAAAATCTAAAAAAATTCATTTGTGCGCCACTTATTTGGCTCCTCCGGTAAACATTAATCTTATAACCTACTTTACGAATAGAGTTAGTAGTGTAATTAATGATGAACCCGTAATAATAGTAGGTGACTTCAACCTAAGTCAAATAGAATGGACAAAATTATCACCACATCTACATGCAGAACCAAATATCAGTACCAATAATATAAATAAAACCTTTATAGAATTCTTATCATCTAATGACCTATATCAGTATAACACAATCCAAAACAAACAAAATAGAATTCTTGATTTAGTCATATCCAACTTAATTTATCCTATTGAGGTAAGTCGGTCCTGTGATGTTATATCAAAAGTTGATGATTTTCACCCGCCTTTACAGATCACCATTCATCTCAACCTTCCTAAGTCACTTACAAATAAAAAAACTAAGGTGTATAAATTTCATAAAGCGGACTATCGTGAAATTAGAAATCGTCTAGAGAAAATAGACTGGGACATTCTTTTAAAACTGGATACCGTTGATATGTCAGTAGCTGCTTTTTATTCCGTATTACGGGAGATTATTTCTGAATTGGTCCCACAGCAAAAAGCTGGTAAAAAGTCATATCCCGTGTGGTACAATAACAGTTTAATAAAAATGTTAAAAGAAAAAGAAAAATGTCGGCAGAGGATGAAAAAATATAAAAATAAACGAGATGAATACGAATATATATTACTTAAGGACCGGTCTAATCGTAAAATAAAAGAGTTGTATCAGAAATATTTACAAAATGTACAAAGTAATGTGGTTAAGAATCCAAAATATTTCTGGTCATACATTAAAAATAAACGCGATAACAAAAGCGTTATACCGAGAAACATGAGGCTCAATGACAATACTGCAACCGACGGCGTGAGCATAGCAAACTTATTTGCAAAAAATTTTGAATCGGTATATAGCCCTATTTCTGGCAGTGATCCAGATCCTACGCATATTTATAAATCCTGCAATAGTAATACCCTGCATCAAGTAACACTATCTGAACCTAGCGTACAGAGAACACTTAAGAACTTAGATGTTGCTAAAGGCCCGGGCTCTGACGGAATACCCCCGCTGTTTATTAGGGAGTGTGCTGATGTGTTATCTAAGCCATTGAGTGTAATTTACAACCGTTCGTTATCTGAAGGGGTTTTCCCGGGGATCTGGAAGGAGGCTATAGTAATTCCAATTCCAAAAGCGGGGGATAAGACTGATGTAAGCAATTACAGGCCTATTAGTATACTGTCTACTTTCGCAAAGGTATTTGAATCTCTTTTGTGTCCCATCATAAACTGGCACATCAAATGCTCTATTACGGAACATCAACACGGCTTCTTTAAAAACAGGTCTACAGCCACAAATCTGGCCAACTTTGTCGAACGAACTTTAGCTCACATGAGTAGAGGTAACGAAGTCGACGCCATCTATAGCGACTTCAGCAAAGCTTTTGACAAAGTTGATCATAGAATTTTGCTGCAAAAGCTTAAAATCACATTCGGTGTTCATGGGTCACTTCTAAAATGGTTCCAGTCTTACTTGGTTGGCCGTACAGCAAGAGTAGTAGTAAATGGACACTCATCTAACACTTTCATGCCCACATCTGGTGTACCTCAAGGGTCACATTTAGGACCAATATTGTTTATAATGTTTATTGATGACATAAAATTTTCCATACAGTTTTGTATGGAAAATTGGAGAGTTTTCTCATTTTGAAATGTATGCCGATGATTTAAAATTTTATAGAGTTGTAATGACAAAAAATGATGAAACTCTTCTACAAAAGGATATTGACCGGCTTTGTGTGTGGTGTGAAAACAACGGCATGCATGTTAATGTAGATAAATGCTATCATATTAAGTTTTCTCGTAAAAAACATAAATTTAATTCCTCCTACAAAATGAGGAACCAAGTCTTAAGTAATGTTACTGAAGTTAGAGATCTGGGCATCGTTATAGATTCTGAAATGAAATTTCTAGCACAAACTGAAGTAATAATAAATAAAAGCAACAGAATGCTCGCATTTTTAAACCGTAACACAAGAACTTTAGTAATTTGGCAGCATTAAAAATCTTGTTTACAGCATTAGTTCGTAGTCATATAGAATACTGCTCCATTGTCTGGTACCCGGTATATAATATCCACATTCAGCGCATCGAAAGAGTTCAAATAAAGTTTATAAAAAGACTCTCCTATAGAGCAGGTATAAGGAATACAGTTAAAACGTATGAAGATAGACTGAATTATTTTAAAATGAAATCTTTACATTGGCGTCGAGATTTTGCAGGTCTAACATTCCTATTTAAGGTATTAAATCAAGGTGTGGATTGCTCGCAACTTCTGTCATCAATCAATATTAATGTACCCCGGTCATCAGCTAGACTTCATAATTATAATAAGCCTTTTGCTCCTGGTGGGCGGAGAACCAAGTACGGAAAAAATGCCCCCCTTTCCTATATTCTCAGAAAGTGCAATGACATTATTCACGATTGTGACTTAGACATATTTTCAGGCAGCATTACCAAGTTTAAAAGAGCTGTGCTCAATATTATGTAATTTTGTTCAATAATGTTTAATTTTTTATTATTTGTTTGATGTTGTCATTACTTATTCTTTGTTTATAAATGCTTAATTCAATCTCATTTAATAAAACTAGTAATTTTCTTCAATTTTTATTAAAAAATCATATTTCATTGCATTTAATTCAATTTAATTTAAGTTATTTCATGTTTAATATTACCCACATTGTTATTTTATTGTTATTTTATTCTAACTTTATGTATATTTTAATTGTACTGAGATAAATATTAAATGCTGTGCTAACCTTTAATTTAGATGCATGCAATACTAACAAATCTGAACTTAATCGTATGTTAAATGTCTTTGTGTGCATTTAGTTGGTTTGCCTAAATAAATAAATAAAATAAAATAAAATAAAAAGAAAGCTGGGATATATAAAAAATTATAACAAATTAAAAAGAGAGCTCTTCTACCATGTTTTTGAAAGAAGGAAGGTTTTGTGCTTGCCTTAATAAACCATGCGGTCTATTGCCGGCTAGATGATATTATAGCATGTTTTCGGAATTTTCGGTCCTAGGACAGGCCGCGTTTGCATTGCACATAATGTTGTGTTATTGTTCACTGATTAAAGAACAGTGGTGATGATTAAAATCACACAAAGTAATATGCCTGCCTGGAAATGTATGTCATGTTTTAGTGATGAAAGACATACCATCACTAAAAATAAAAAAAAATAAAATAAAAAATATATAGGCAAGAGGTGTACGAATGGTAAGGTCACTAACAATTTGCAGTAGAATTTTGAAAGACTAATGTTGTAGGGGACAATATTATTGGCACGACTTTTATTTTTTATTTGTTGTCATTTTTATTGCTTTTATACATACCTAAAATTCAATTATTGTTATTAGATGGATTTCGATAAGTCCACTTCAAATCTGACGTCAATTTTTTTAAAACTTCAGGATTTCTAGATATCTTAGCCCAAAGTCGTGAAGCTCGAGTATTAAGACATCATAATACTATGACATAAATGAATTTCATTAAGTTTTGGCCATGATATCATCAAAAACTCGCTTTGCTCTTAACAATCTACTTTGATTCTGTGATATATTGTAATAGTGGGCACTTCGATATACATCTTTGTAACCGCTCAACTGTATGACAGTCTGCGATTATACGCCATATAGTCAAGTTGTTGTTTCATTCCCGGTATCCAGACTACTCCCATATTCTTCAGTGGCGACGAGGACAGTCGATTCTATGCGTGATCAGTGCGATAAATAATTAGAACATTATTGTTATTAGAAATAACACGAAATGTCGATCGGTAAAGTAGCAGAGTTCAAAGTGCACAGTGACGATTGGTGGTTATATGTGGAACGCTTACACGAACGGAACAGTATTTCTTAGTAAATAAGATACCGAAAGAATTGCTAGTGCCTACGTTGATAACTGTGATGGGCGCGGAGTGTTATGAACTTCTCGTTAATTTGTGCACACTGGTTAAACCTACAAGCAAAACGTTTGCAGAAATCAGTGACGTCATGGAAAAACACTTGCAACCTAAACCAAGTGAGTTGGCGGAGCGTTACAAGTTTCGGCAACGGAAGCAGAAAGAAGGGGAAATGGTGTCGCAGTACGCGGCTGTTTTAAAGAAGATGTCCAAAACTTGTGATTTTGGATCTTGGTTGGAAGAAAGCTTGAGGGATCAGCTAGTTTGTGGCGTAGCGAATGAAACCATAAGACAACGGTTGTTCTCCGAAAGCAATTTGGATTTCGGGAGGGCGTATAAGTTAGCGGTTAGCATAGAAGCAGCGGAAAAGGATGCCGCTACCGTGGAGGCGTGCAACGAGTTCAGCAGCGCCACACCAGTGACGACGGTGGCTTGTCAGGCGATGGCCCCGGGCGTGCGCGGGAAAGGTGCGGCGGTGGCCATTCGTGACGTCAGCGGTGTGCGGTTACCACGCGAGACTACATCGCAAACATAGCTGGCCAGGCGGTGGTGAGGCGCGCGCGCACCGGCGGCGGCCGCGCCCGCCATGCTGGGGGAGCGGGCGCAGCAGCAGCAGTGTCGAGTAGGTATGTGGCGCGGGTCACGATGCAAACAGGTGCAAGTTTGCGCGTTACGTTTGCCGAGTTTGCAATCAGCAAGGGCATTTGAAGCGTATGTGTCCGAATTTGACGGGGCACTACAACGTGGATATGAAACTACGAGATGGAAACGGATGCGATAGCGAGGAAAGTGAAGAGGTAATCATTGTAAATGTTAGCTGATTATCCGCGGCGCAGTGTAAACCTATGTATGTAGTTTTAAATGTGAACGGTATCGAGATAAGAATGGAATGCGATACCGGCAGTGCCGTGTCCTGCATAAGCTGGGAGTGTTATATAATTCAATTTAAGGATTTAAGTTTGAAACCCAGCCAGTTAGCACTCAGATATTATACAGGCGAATCAGTGAAACCCTTAGGGGTTATACGGCCACTAGTAAGATACAAAGATAAATGTAAGAAATTCGAGTTATATGTCATAAAAAACGGAAAAACGATCCTTTTAGGCCGTCAATGGATGGCAGAGCTAAAGATACAATTACCCATAATAAACTATGATTGTAATAATGTCGTAATGTGCAACAATGTATTTGATGTGTCGGCTATCAGTTCCAAATACTGTGAGGTGTTCGCGGAAGGGCTAGGGCGGTTCACCGGTGGCACGGTGAGCATACACGTGCGCGAGGGAGCGCGGCCCGTGTTCATGCGTGCGCGGCCGCTGGCGTACGCGCTGCGTGAGCCTGTGGAGCGCGCGCTGGAGGAGCGCTCTGACTGGGCGACGCCTATCGTGCCGGTCGTCAAGAAAGACGGTAACATTAGGATCTGCGCAGATTATCCGCCCTTCCTCCCGGACCTCTGACGAGAGTAGACGTGCCACAAAGTTATTTTCCACTTATAATTCAATTTTATTTGCAATTAAAATATTAAAATATCATCCTTAGTGAATAGGAGTGCATAAGCTCGCAGGAGCTTAACAAACATTCTGTGAGTACGCTTTTTTACGCACACACGTATATTCACATATACAAACTTAAACTGTACGACAAGAAAGGCAAAGCGCGCAAAGGATAGAAATCTAATGAGAGAGTGCTGTCCGGCTAAGTCGTGTCAACGTGCCAGAAAGAGATAGATAAGCTTCTCTCAGCTAATTAAAAATAGGGGCGTACGCGCATCTATTGTTTAACGTACAGCTCTCACTACACTGGACGGATTAGTAATTACTTCGCATTCGTCAATTGCAGCAACTTTAACGTGACCTCCGACGCGACTCTGCATATTTCATCGCTTCGTACGTATATTGCCCTGGTACTTATTGTAAATTTGCGAAGAAAACTCTATTCTTGTTATTATGCCGCTAAAACGGACCCCTCCCGCTTCACCTTCCCGCTCAATGGCGGTAGAGGGAGCAGTGAAGGCTCGGAGTGCTACGCTTGCGTTTGCACAGGCAGCGATTGACACTCCTTTGCAACATTGTGAGTCAGAACCTGATCTCCACACTCTTGCAATTAACATTACGGAGCGGAAAAAACGGAAATATGACGAGGAAAATACTAACATTACGGCCCTTATCAGGGATATGTTTGCATCATTTTCAAAAGAGCAGGAAAAACGCTTCCAGGACCTTAAAACGAGCATGGACTTAATGTCAAACAAATACGATGATTTCCTATCAAAGATTACCACACTAGAAAAGGAAAGAAAGGTTGACAAATTGCAGATTAAAGAGTTGGAAGAGAAACTTGAGGCAATAGAGCGAAAAACCCGTGGAACTGGTCTTGAAATTCGGAACATACCGAAACAAAGTGGGGAGACTAAAGATTCCTTGTGCAACGAAATAATAAATTTAGCAAAAACAATTAATATAGATATCAGCAGCGCCAGTATAAAAGATGTTTATCGGCTAAAGTCCAAAGATAACACGAATCCGGTAGTCGTAGACCTCACTTCCGTGCTCCTGAAAGACAGAGTTCTAAAGGCCGTCAAAAGTTTTAATAAACCGAAGGCGAAAGGTGAAAAGCTGAACGCCACTCATTTAAACCATAAATATCAGGCTAAACCCTTATATGTAGCAGAAACCCTGACATATAGAACTCAGAAGCTATACTTTCTGGCGAGACAATTCAAAAACACCCACGGTTTTAACTTCTGTTGGACCTCAAACGGGATTGTGTACTTAAAAAAAAGCGAAGAATCGTCTCATATCCGTATTAACGAAGTTGCGGACCTAGATAACATACGAAACACAATGTGACTATTTCTTGTTACGGTCGACCCTTTAAACTGTTTTTGTTTTTTAATGCATGCTTTTATTCTTTGTATTAATGTAAATTGTACTCTAATTGCAACCTGTAAAACACTATTCATAATTCACTTACACTACACCTACAGATTATCACTAATCCACTCTCTGCGCCTCTTCATTTACACTCACATAATAACTCACTATAAATACCAATCATACTATACATACTCAACTTATACTCGTACATACCTAAACCTACTTTACAACCGCTTATATACAAACGTAACACACAACATTTTGAAAACTTACATCCCAAACATTTATACGCACAAAAATGCTCTACATCAAGTTAAATCCCCGATAAATATTCATTATATATTTTATTTTTTAACAAACATTTGGTGATATAATTAATCTTTCGGAAAATATTGATAGACTATCAGTATCCCATTCACAAACTGCAGATTTAGAAGAATGTCACAATATCTTAACGGACACGTCTAATCAAATACTTATTTTAACACAGAACATCCGCAGTTTAAACTGTAATTTTTCAGGCTTTGAAATATTGTTAAGTAGACTAAAACTTAAATGTGACATTCTAATTTTGACAGAGTGTTGGCTCTCATGTGCAGTAGTTCCAAAACTAGATGGATATCTTCATGCAGCAACTAAAAATAATAACAAACAAAATGATGGTGTAGTTATTTATTATAAAGAGCACCTCAATGTCTCCATTGAGGAGCCAGACTTCCAAGACTGTAATTGCCTGGTTGCCATTGTTGAGCGCCAAATTGCTATTATCGCTTTGTACAGATCACCATCTTTTACCAACATAGATCCATTTCTCCACTCCCTAGATAAAATTCTACTGAAAGTATCAAATTATAAGCATAATGTTTTAATGGGTGATATAAATATAGCTATTAATTCAAATAAAATAGACCTACATGGGGAACATTATTTAACTTTGGCTGCCACATACGGTTTATTACCAGCACATAGCTTAGTAACCCGGAGGGACAGTGAAACTTGCTTGGATCACGCATTAATTAAAACTACTACCACAGCGACCACACTGGTTCCTCATGCAACGGTCACTGATCATTATCCAGTTTTATTAAGCCTGCATCTAAAAAAGACATTACACTACATAACTACAACTATAACTAAAACTAACCACGAAGGAATAACACAAGATCTATCTAGTCTTAATCTCGATCCTATTTATCAGTCAGCAGATCCAAACTTTACATTGACTTACTTGACACAAAGCCTTCAACATATAATCGAAAAAAATACACAAACCACAACTTTGCCAAGGCGGTCAAAAATCATTAAGCCATGGATAACGCAGGGTTTATTAAGATGTATGCGAAACAGGGATAACTTACATAAAAAAGCCAAATTGTCACCGGAAAATGAAATTTTAAAAATAAGTTATAAACGTTACAGGAATTTCTGTAACACACTTTTGCGAAAAATTAAAATAGAGTATGAAAAAAATCTAATTACAAACGCGCAAAATGACAATAAAAAATTATGGAAAGCAATCAAAAATATTACTAACACAGCAACATTAAAACAACAGTCAAAAGAGCTCCTGACAGTTTCTTCTTCTCCAGAGCAATCTCTCAATACGATAAATCGTTATTTTATAAATGTCGGTGCCTCGTTAGCTGAGAAATTAAAAAAAGAAACTAGTGTACCTCATACAGATTTTCAAAATTATATTGATGTCTGTAAGCAGAAAAATTCTTTTGTTTTGATGGACACTGATAAACAGGAAGTTGAACAAATTATCATGGGCCTAAAAAGTGAAAGCGCTCCAGGTTGTGATAGGATTAGTGGTCACTTTTTAAAGCTGCATAAGGATATTTTAAGCAGTCCTATCTCGAAAATTATCAATGATAGTCTACAATCTGGCGTATTCCCTGATTCCTTAAAAAGATCAGAAGTGTGTCCAATTTATAAGAGTGGGGACAGAAATCGTATCAATAATTATAGGCCAATATCCATACTACCAGCAATATCGAAAATATTTGAAAAAATTATGAACAGTCGCCTCGTAAATTATCTAGAAAATAATAAAATATTATCCATAAATCAGTATGGTTTTCGGCATGGTAAGTCCACAGAACAAGCAGTGAACAAACTTACTAGCTTGGTCAGTTCAAACTTGGATAAGGGGAGAAAATGTCTTTCAATATTTCTCGATCTGGCAAAGGCATTTGATACGATTTCTGTTCCGCTCTTACTGACCAAACTTGATCACATTGGTATAAGAGGTACCCAACTGGAACTTTTTGAGAGCTATTTATCTGGTCGTAGTCAGTGTGTCCGTGTAGGTCAATGCAAAAGTGATTACCTTCCTATCACCCACGGTGTACCCCAGGGTAGCATCCTTGGACCCACCCTTTTTCTCGTTTACATAAACGAACTCACAAGTCTCAAACTCACTCAAGGCGAAATCATCTCCTTCGCGGACGATACCGCTTTAGTTTTTGCAGCAAATACTTGGGATGAGGTATATAGTGTTGCTCAGCGGGGTTATGATATAACCAGAAGCTGGCTTCACGCAAATATGTTGACCTTAAATGTGGACAAAACAAAATATGCCTTATTCAGCATTAATAAAATGTCAAACCACAGCAGTAGTTATAAAATTATCTCTCACAAATGTATCCTAGAAGCCAACTGTGCCTGTTTGTCATTGGAATGTGTTCAGACCATCAAATATTTGGGCGTAATAATCGACAGTAATTTAAATTTCAAGGAACATATTAGGCTGCTTTGCTCTCGTGTGCGTAAACTTATATATATATTTAAAAATCTGCGGCATGTTGCTGAACCATACCTTCTAAAACGAATTTATTTTGCCCTCGGTCAGTCTATATTAAACTATTGTATTTCATCTTGGGGGGGTTCTAGTAAAACAACAATGAAGTCCATTGAGGTTGCCCAACGTGCAATTCTAAAGGTATGCATTTTCAAACCAATTCTCTTTCCGACGGTCTCTCTCTATCAAATATGTGAGGTTCTAACAGTAAGGCAACTCTTTATACTAAACATCATACTAAAACAACATATGATAGTGCCCTACGACAAACTTGCATGTACACGTCGTAGATTAAATGTATGTACGGAACGGACAAATAATAAAACTAAATTTATTAAAAAATTCTTTGAATTTCTCGGCCCGTTCCTTTATAACAAAATAAATAAAATTTTAAATATACATCCCCTGACAAAATCAAAATGTAAGCCAATTGTAAGTAAATATTTGCAACAACTTAATTATGAAGAAACTGAACTATTACTTAATGTTGTACAGTAATTATAAATTAGGTTTAAATGTAAATTATAAGTAAAATAACCTTTATGATTAAAACCATGCTCACACAAACACACTCGCACATGTATACCTCAATCCTCAACTTACCCAAGCCTAGTCACACACTCACACACTCTAACACACACATACATCCCACCACTCACACACATACTACCACTTACATACACTTCACGCATTCACACTTAAATCAAACTCCACAGATACTGCACACACTCTCATAATCACTTCCGCTCTTACTAACTCTTAATTTGTGTAATTAATGTTATATTCTAATCTTAGCAGATAAGTACTCCATACTATTGCAAACACTTTGTTGGCGATTTTATTAAAACTCCTGGGAAATGGCATTGATAACTGAAACACAGGCATTGCCTAGTTCGGTTACAAAAGCTACATCCAGTTTACAATGTTATACACTGCCAAATTATAATTTATGTAAACTAGTACTAAGTTTTTTGAGAAATAAATTACTATTAAATTACTATTACTATTACTATTATAAATTAACACTAAACAATGTCATAGAGGTTGACCGTTATCCGTTACCTAGGGTGGAGGAATTGCTGATTCGTTTAAAGGGTGGCGAGCATTATAGTAAGATTGATCTTTCACAAGCATACGCACAATTTGAACTTGATAAAACAAGGAAATACACGGTGATTAACACTCATAAAGGATTGTTTATGTATAATAGGTTAGTGTATGGTCTATCTCCAAGTCCGGGTATTTTTCAAAGACGCTTGGAGCAATTGTTTGCGGATTTACCACATGTAGGGGTATTTTTGGATGACATTATTATTACAGGGCCTACCAGGGAGGCGCACATGCGCAGTTTATGTGAGGTGCTTGACCGTTTAAAAAAAATGGTCTTAGAGTAAAAAAAAACCGGTCAAGTGCGTGTCGGGCCACGCGCAGTGTAGGGTTCCGTAGTTTTTATAACAGCCAAGTGCGTGTCGTAATCGCTGACTGATCGTTTCGTACCATGCTCTAACTAAAAGCCAAACATGACTACCTAACTAATTTGACTTCCTATACAAATCCTCACCCGATCCGACTATTTTGCACGGAAACTTTCAATTTTTTTTAGAGATTTGTATAAAACTTGTCATAGCCAGTGTTTTGAATTTAAATACGGACACAGTGCTACACTACTCAATCGTCACAAGAAGCTAGCACGATACAACTGGCGCTTAGCGCCATCTATCGACATTTCTATAGAGTTGTTCGAAATTTTCGAGTCAAATACAATTGGTCGACTATTACTCGTAAACTTGTAAAGCCCACTTATGTGTGATAGTTTTCCTTTAAATTTCGTTATATATAGGTACTACTGCCGTGACATTTGAATTTCTAACTATAACCGTTTAGTTGATAGAGTGGGAGGACATTTGACTCTAACGAAAATTAGCACTTTAAAGCTTGATAAGTCACGAACGGTTTACTTAATCAAAAAACGGTTTTACCAAACCCGTAATATTTTTGAAAGACCTATCCAACGATATCCCACACTATAGGAAGATAGAAAAAAAAAATTATCATCCCACTTTACATGTATGGGAGGTACCCTAAATAATTGATTTTTTCAAAATTTTATTTTACCACTTTTTCGGCGTCATTAACGTGTATACTCATGCCAAAGTACAACTTTCTAGTACTAATAGTTTTTGAGCTAAACCGCGGACAGACGGACAGACAGACGGACATGGCGAAACTATAAGGGTTCCTTGTTGACTACGGAACCCTAAAAATAAGTGTGTATTCTTTGTAGAATCAGTTAACTATTTAGGTCACATCATTAGTAAAGAGGGTATTCACACGTGTCCCGATAAAGTTAAAGCTATAATTGAAACGCCTGCTCCTACGAATATTTCGCAACTACGCGCTTTTATTGGTATGGTTATGTACTATGGGAAATTTATAAGAAATGTTAGTACAATTCTAGCTCCATTATACAGGTTGCTTAAGACGGAGGTTCAGTACAGCTGGAATAAGGAGTGTCAAGATGCGTTCAGTAAAGTTAAGCAATTGTTGACTTGCATTGAAGTGCTGATACATTATACACCGGAGTTACCCATAATATTAACAACAGATGCGAGCAGTGTAGGTATAGGAGCCGTGATATCGCACTCGACCGCGAGCGGCGAGTGCCCAGTGGCGTACGCGTCGCGCTCACTCACACAGGCGGAACGAGCGTACTCACAGATATATCGCGAAGCACTTGCTATTGTGTTTGGCGAGCGTAAGTTTCACCAGTATCTTTATGGACGTAAATTTATATTAAGGACAGATCATAAGCCTCTCACCTATATCTTAGGCAACAAAGTCGGTATTCCGGTGATGGCCGCGTCTAGGTTACATCGTTGGGCAGTGTTGTTAGCCAGGTATACCTATGACATCGAATAGGAACTGTGCTGACGCATTATCACGCCTGCCGAGTAAGGAAGCGAAGGAAAAAGTAGGGAAAGAAAACACTTACGTTAATTTCGTAGAAGATTTTTTACCAATTACGAGTCATGATATTAAGAAAGCAACTGCCACCGACACAGTGTTGAGTAGGATTTTAACTTATATACAATCTGGATGGCCTGTGACATGTACAGATGAATGTATTTAACCCTATTATATGAGACGGAATGAATTATATACCGAGTGTGGCTGTATAATGTGGGGATATCGTATGGTTATACCTCTTACGTTACAAAAAACCATATTGAAACAACTCCATAGTAGTCATATGGGAATTGGAAAGACGAAAAGCCTAGCTCGTAGCTATGTATGGTGGCCAAACATAGACGCGGCCGTAGAAACATTATGTAAGCAATGTGACACTTGTGCGGCGGAGGCAGACGCGCCGCGCCGGGCAGCCATACAGCCATGGCAGTATCACACTCGGCCCTGGAGTAGACTTCACATAGACTTCTAGGTCCGTATAAAGGTCTCACATTCCTGATTATTATTGATTCAACTTCAAAATGGTTAGAAGCTTTTGAAATGACACGAACTAATGCGTCGAGTGTTATTAAGATTCTAAGATCTACTTTTGCAAGGTTCGGTTTGCCTGAGGAGCTAGTATCCGATCAAGGTTCACCATTTACTAGCTCAGAATTTAAAAGTTTCCTGAAAAACAATGGTATTAAACAATCTTTCTACCACCCATCTTCGAACGGAGCAGCGGAGAATGCAGTAAAATTATGCAAGCGGGCTATTAAGAAAGCGCATAGGGATCGGGTAGACGTTGACACCGCCCTTCAAACCTTTCTGTTGGCTTACAGGAATACCATACACGGTACTACCGGGGAAACCCCTGCCATGCTGTTGCAGAGGCGTACCTTACGCTCTAGACTAGACTTATTACGTACCGAACATGTCACAGAAGAGAGAGTACGCCAAGCACAAAAACGGCAAGTTGAATACGCCGGGGGGACGGATCGTAGTTTCCGGGAGGGGGACTCTGTTTGGGCTCGTGAGTACGGCAATAGTGACAAGTGGGTCAAAGGTAAGGTTGAAGGGGTAGACAGTACACGTAGGTATTCAATAGTAAAGGATAACGGTCAGACTCTAAAAAGACATATCGATCAAATGCGTCGCAGATCTCGTTTATCTGATGTTATCTGTCCCGAGCCCACCAGCAATTCAGAACGTGGGGGAGAGAATGTCGCCGAGCCGCTTAGCGAGGGGGTGGACCAGGTAGTCTCGCCTCAAGTGACTATAATTATTATTATTTTTTTTTTAATTTAGAATAGGTTCGCGTTTGACCACCATCTCACCGGATGGTAAGTAATGATGTGGTCGAAGATGGAGCACGCTTACCTAAAAGTAACCTATTCACTCTTGACTTAAAGACTCCTAGGTTATAGCTATCGAGAAACACAGACTCCGGCAGGGAATTCCACTCCTTAGCCGTACGCACAATGAAGGTATTCCCAAAACGTTTGGTGCGTATGGGTGTGATGTCCACCATGTAACGATCACTAATTAATGATGAGGGAAGCATAGATCAGGGTAGTGAGCCTTCTTATCAGGACTCACCTCAGTCACCAACGCAATCTGCGTCGCCGGTGAATCGCCAGTCTAGGCGGACACGAAGACCAGTAGACAGATTTAGGATTACATAACTAATTACATTTAAGTACAATTGTGTATTAGAATAAGTTAGGTTAAGTATTATTGTATTGCAGTGGAGGTGTGATATATTGTAATAGTGGGTACTTCGATATACATCTTTGTAACCGCTCAACTGTATGACAGTCTGCGATTATACGCCATAATTAGTCAAGTTGTTGTTTCATTCCCGGTATCCAGACTACTCCCATATTCTTCAGATTCTATCTACGAAAAATCGGATAAGTATTGAATACCAAACAAACAAACAAACAAATTTTGTTGGAACATACTATGGAAAAATATGCTGTCGATGATTATACATTAAACAAAATATTATTATAAAATGAAATCTGAAAATTTATCATTTTACATAATAGTTAATTATTTATTATGTACACACTACACATACACATGACATTTAAAACAACAACAATTTATTTTTAAATTATATATTTATTTAGTTGACAAAGATTTAATTTACATGCCACAGGTTTACACAGTGGGTCCCAAACTAGGCACAGCCTGTATTTTGGTGACCCTATACAACTCATTAAGTCTTAACCTAACACTGTTCTGCTAGCGCAATAAAAGATACATAAACACAGAAAAACTACTTTATATATAGAAAAAGACAAAGAAGACACTAATAATTTTGACATTAATAATAAAACAGATAAGGTACAAAAAAATGGCCAAGTGCGAGTCAGACTCTCCCGGCAAGGTTTCCGTAGTAACTACGCCAAATAAATTTGTTTTTCATATTATTTGTTTGAAATACAAAGTTATATTTTCGGTTTTAGAAAATATGCTATATCTCAAAAACTGCTGACCCGATCTCGTTTAAACCAATTTTCATTGAAAGTTTTTATTAAAATCTACAGCATATAATTTTTTAATTTTTCACTTCATTATTATAGAAGTTAGGGGGGGAAACACATGGTACCACATTGGAAGCGATCTTTTAAACGATTGACTTTAAGAAAAAGTGATTGTATACACCTCAGTGTTATTTTTAAAGACCTGTCTATAAATAACACGTATAGATTTGATGAAAAAATATAAATTTAGTTTCAGTTCTATGTATGGGGAGCCCCCTTAATTTTATTTATTTTTTTATTAAATTCGGAAAGCGGTTAACAGAATACATCTACCTACAAAGTTTCACATGTGTAGTTTTATGAGTTTTGGAATAAAACGGCTGTGACATACGGACGGATGGACAGACAGACATGACGTAACTAAAAACAACAGATAGGTGAGTAAGTGTGGGTGTGGGTGTGTGTGATAGTGAGTGAGGGTGTGTATTATAGCAGCTATGAGGGTATCAACAAAGGCTATAGATAAAGCTTTCAGTTTCCTCATAAGTCCAGTCCAACAACCATTCCTTTAGTTTGGTTTTGACTTCATCACCCGCCTCACAAAAGAGCACAAAGGTGCTGCTTATCTCATAAGAAATTTCTTACAGCATACCTACGATAGGAGAGTTAAATACTTAATAGTAAATTTAATAGAAGTGTTTTTATATACCATGACTTAATTTTTAATAAACTATCAATCCATGATGCTGCGATATCACTAAAATTTATTTTTGGTACTTTTGGCTTAAGATTTAGTTAGGTCATCAGATTTGAATTTAGCGTATCGAAAACCTTTAGAAAAGTGCAAAGTTGTCAGGGGTATATTTTTATTTTATTTTTATTAGAACAACAAACACTATAAACTAATACTATACACTAAATAGTAGAGACAATACGAAGATTAGTAGTAAAAAACTTTTTACCAAAAAATTAAACCGACTCCCAAAAAACACTGCAAAGTGAAAAATAACTTTAATTTCGGTAATCGGTGTCTTTAGTTTTGTATTTTCGTTTTTGGCACCGACTTCCGAAATTAAAGTTATTTTTCACTTTGCAGTGTTTTTTGGGAGTCGGTTTAATTTTTTGGTAAAAAGTTATTATTTCACTCTTTTTAGTTTGTTGATTTTTAATTTACCTAGTTACAAGAGCCTAAATGTCAACTACTTATAACATTTTACAAAATATTGCTTTTCCCAATACTGGGCCGTTAATTTTTGAGGAGTTCTCCTGGTACTTCATCATCAGCTATACATCACCATATGCATTGTGACGAGCATGAGTAGTTTCGGTGGCCATCTGGAGTCTTCATCATCAGTTCCACTTCCTCAAATGGTGCTTTTTGAGAGCAACTGCACAAGGTACTATAACAAATACCCAAAACGCTATAGGTGTGCCTATAATATTTGAAGAGTTCCCTCGATTTCTCCAAGATCCCATCATCAGATCCTGACTTGGTGACAAATGGTACCAACTTCAAAGTATACCCTATCAAACAAAAAAAGAATTTTCCAAATCGGTTCAGCCGTCTTCGAGTACTCGGTGACCACACATTAAAAAAAAATATATATATATACGCGTCGAATTGATAACCTCCTCTTTTGGTCGTCGGTTGAAAATAACAAATATAATACTTAACGTTATCCACAGATAAGCTTACAGAATAGCTAGTTGTTTACAATACAAACTTAAAATCACTTATAAATAAAGTTGTTGAAATTTCTAGTTTAGCATTGTATAGGCTTTTACCTCTATTGCAGATTTAACGGCAATGTAAGCGAGATGGCTTTTTTGGTGGCTAATATAGACCGTTGCGGGAGCGTCACGACTTACCGCAGTCCTGATAAGAGAAGATCGCGGCAGTACATGTTGACCCGCCTCGATGTCGTATTGCTCTCTTACCAGCGAGTGTCCTGAACCAGTCAACGTCACAATGCTTGCGACCCTCCACCACACACTTGCGCCAATCCGTCCGCTCGTCAGCTAGCATCTCCCAGCTCCGATGACCAATTTTAAAGAAAGCCATATCTCGCTTGGCACATTTCTTGTAAAGAAGCAGGGGTCTGCCAACGCTTCTTTTGGTATTAGCTATTTTGCCAAGCAAAACATGACAACCGGGAGGGTTCCACCCTGTGCACATGCCCTAGCCAACGCAAAGGTATCTGTTTGAGAAGCGTGGTTAAGCTACGCAGCTGAGCTATTTCTAGAACTTTCTCATTTGTAACCTTATCCCGCCATGATAAGCCCAAGATCCTACGACGACACCGCATGTAAAAAGTGTTGACTCGACGTTCCTGTTACTAGATTTGCTTACAAACATACTATCAGTAGAGCAAAACTGTTTATTAAAACAACAATATTTACATGTAAACTAGCGTTTTTATTATTTTAATATTTATATGGTAATCCATGGATAGTGTTGTGGGTTATATTATTAGCCAAATTCATATATTTTAAGTTTTAATATCGTAACATTTTACAATAAACAATAAACTTAATAAAAATAATATCACAAATACACAAAATTTTAGTTATTATGGGTGAAGTAATTTACATACATTATCTGTACTCCAATACACACATTAAAACAATAAATAAGTGTGTCTGTACTTTGAATGTATGTACAAAAAATAATTCAGTAGGGTTTCGAAACAGTAATGATTGTACTACAACACCTGTTTAGTGAATAATTTTTTATTATTATTATTAATAATAGAGCAAGAATTTAAAATAAAATGTCCGTCTGTTTGTACACGCTAATCTTTGGAACTGCGAGACGGATTTGCGTGAAACTTTTTAGTTACATAGCTATTAATTCTGGGCAACATGATATGGCAATAATTGATTTCGGAATATGAAATACCTGATATAGAACTTTACATGCGAGCAAAGCCGCAGGCAGAAGCTAGTAATATTATAAATGTGCAAGTGTGTATTTTTATCCTTCTTTTACGACAAAACAGAGGAATGGATCGCTATGATTTTTGGTATAAAAATAGTTGAAGGGCTGCAGAGTGACGGACATAGGTAACTTTTTATTTTCGCTGAAACCTTTTCACGCAAGCGTAGCCGCGAGCACAAGCTAGTTTTAAATAAGATGACTGACTTGCAATGCGACAATAATATAGCTGATAGACAAAGACAGTACTATAGGAATTAAATACATTCCTTGAACTATTCTGCCGGTGTACACTATTTCAATGGGATTAGCTCTTACTAAGAAATATAAATTCTTGATAGCCTTAGCCGTTGACGCTGGATCTGTAAAAGAAGAATAATTTAAACTCAAAACACAAAATATTTTATTTCATTTACGTCTATATGGGCAGGGTATAAGTGCCCTCGTCTCCTCGTAAAACGTCAGAAATTGGTGCACGATTCGAAATTGGTCGTTTCCTGTGGCGAAGAACCGGCAAGAACCAAAGTCACTCTTTTAAAAAAATCACGTATATTTAGGTATTCTTCGATAGTTTTTTTGTGTTTTAAAACATTGCCATATACTAGGAGTTTCCCCATTATTAATAAGCATCAATAATAAGATTAAATAATGCAAGCAAGTGTGATTGCAGCCAGAAGACGCCTAAGCCTTGATGTTTTCAGAAATAATTAATATCTATAGTTATTGTGTTGTATGTGTTATTTATATCTGCTATCTATTTTGTAATGTTGAATATTGTATTTATGATATGGTTATATTAAGACTATACACCTTTTAAGTGTTCAATTTAAGATTTTCCTGCCTCTAAACGTGAGGAATTTTAATTGGCTCACTGTCTACTATGTTATACAACGTGTAATTTAAAGGGTATCTACATACCAAGTGCATGGCTTCTTTGCATGATACCAAACGATATGGCAAGGGTTTTGTAATCCTAAGTCTACGTGTGTAGAACTTATTACAAATTCCAATACACTGATACCAGAGACCGAATTTTTCAAACGAAGAAGAACGAAAAGAATTATCGTGTTATTGGCAAGTGACGTGGAAAGTTATTGACCCTCGGAGTGCTGTGACACGTTTGTTATGATTGGTATTCAAGAAATATATGAAACCAATAATTTGGTATCAATTCTTTGAGTCAGTTATTTTGTGCTGAAACTGTGCATAGAGACTCCATACCAGATGTTGTCTTCAGCCCTTTTGGATAGATATGGGGTTTCCGTTACACGTTGTATATTTTCTGTATTTAATAGCTGTTAGTCCTCCATACTACTTAAATAAATAAATAATTACGTTATTCATGTATGTTGGGGTTAGCTTCCATTCTAAATTGGATATAGCTGAGTTCCATTGCTTTTCATGAATCGACTGCCTATTTGACCTCCACAGCTCAGTAGTTGGGAAAAAAAATACCCCCTGATAAGGCTGATGTCAGATTTTCTGACTTCTGACTACCCGTCACAACTGTCAAATATATGTATATTTGCAGTCAAGATCAACGGCTTAAGAGGAGGCTCCCTAAATTGTATGTAACTTTGCATTAATATTCTGAAACAATCACGCATACAATCAAAATGGAACTTTAGTATATGATTTATTGATTTATATATTAATCAAAATTACTCGGCTTCAAAAACAAAATATAGTTTATTATCCAAATATAAGATATTTTTTCTCTAGATCAATTACTACTTTAGCTATAAACGAAATAAGAAGTGAGACTTACGACATTTAGTTTCGAACCCGAACATGGTTAAAGAACGCACGCGTTATTCAACTTTATTACTGCTGCGTTAGCCTTTAGCACACAACGGCAGTTTCGAACCCGAACATGGTGAAAGAGCGCACGCGATCTTCAACTTTATTACTGCTGCGTTAGCGTTTAGCACACAACGGCCTAACCGGGGGTGCATGGGGGCGGAGCTTGCGTGAAAATTATTTTAGAGTGCCTGAACTTAACGTACTTTCCAAGGTATGGAGAAATTTCGATAAATGTTAAAATAGTCACACATCCACAGACTGACCGGACGGCATGTTTGTTACACAAAAATTCACTCAAATTTTTATCATTCTTTCCTGGTTGATTGTTGATACGGTGTACGCCACAGCTCAACTTAATCAATCTCTAGTTCAATAGGTTACTTCTAGGTAATGCTACATCCTCGACCAGATCATCGCTTACCATCAGGTGAGGTAGTGGTCAAACGTAAGCCTACCATCAAAACAAAATCCTCCCAGATAGTAGTGAAGATTAAGTACTTACAAATTGATAATGTGTTGTTTAATAACAACAAACCCGTCCTGGTTTTAGCGGCTTCTTTGATAAGTTTCTGTCCCGCAAATAGCACTAAATATGTCCCGCACACTGAATATACCAGAACAAAAACTGTTTCGAAGACAAGAAGACTTTTGTATGTTGCCTGGAAAAATAAACAACTTTAGAATACTAAGGCTGAGTTTCCACCAGAGATGTACGATGGAAATGTGTCGCGCGAGGATGTCTAGCTGTGCTGTGAAAATGTGTGGGGGTTTCCACCAAAGCTGTGCGATGAAAATGTGCCTACGAGGATGTGTAGCGGAGCTGTGAAAATGCGCATTAATGTGTGGTGCGGGGATACGCAAACCTCGCAACTCATCTCTCACACACATCCCTCGCACACATCCCTCGCTTGTTTTGTATGCGCAAAAATCTAGCTCCACTGAGCCATTTCCACCAGAGCTGTGCTGACCGAGGTGAGGTAAATAAAGCGATTCTATTGGTTCTTTACAAACACATCCCTCGCTTCGCATCCTCGCACATCTCTGGTGGAAACGCTGCCATAAACTGTAACTATTAATATACTGATATTAATAGTCAGTAGTCTAATGACCAAGGTGTCGGACTTGTGGTCGAGAGGTCACGGGTTTGAACCCCACCCCATTACACTATTCCCGTAAAACCATCCAGACACAAGCATATTTAGGTTAGTTGGAGAGGTTAACAAAATTGCTAATAATGTTAATACTACACACTTTAAAATTTTGCTTTAAAAATATCTAAAGTATACTTTTGTTTTTCTTATCCTGTTTAGTGTTCCACTGCTTAGCGAAGGCCTCCCCTTTTTCTTCCAAACCTCTCTGTTGCGAGCAATTTGAAACCATGTTAGCTCTTAACTATACTCTCTACCTACTTACTACACATTAAAAAAAAAATTTGCAAAAAATAGAACCGACTTCCATATTAAAACTCTACAAAGGCAAAAATAACTTTAATTTCGGTATTCGGTGGCATTTATTTTGTATTTTCTTTTATTTTTTGACACCGCCTTCCAAAATTAAAAATTATTTTAGCATTTGTAGTATTTTTATATGGAAGTAAGTTCTATTTTTTGCTAAAATTTTAGTGGGTTGGTTTGTAATTTATCTAGTTACAAAAGCCAAAATGTCAACTACTTATCACCTTTTACAAAATATAGCTTTTCCTGGTGGAGAGCCGTAAATTTTTGAGGAATTCTCCTGGTACTTCACCATCAGCTCTACTTCACCATATGCATTGTGACGAGCATAAAGTGCTTAATATCTATATTCAAGTAATCTAATCGCAATCCACGAAATACTTATTATTGAGTAGTTTCGGTGGCCATCTGGGATCTTCATCATCGGTTCCACTTGTTCAAATGGTGCTTATCAAGTGCAACTGTACAAGTTACTATAAGAAATACCCAAAACGCTATTGGTTTGCCTATAATATTTGAAGATTTCGCTCGATTTCTCCATGATTCCATCATCAGATTCAAACATGATGACAATGGGACCAACTAAAAAGTATACCCTTTCAAACAAAAAAAGAATTTTCCAAATCGGTATAGCCATCTGCGAGTAATGAGGTAACATACATAAAAAAACAGTTCAAGATGAAAAGAGAACCTCCTCTTTTTTTTTGAAGTCGGTTAATAGTTTTATTGTTACTACTTTTGAATCGGTGAAAGAAAACATCGTGAGGAAAGCCGCACTTGGCCCACGTGGTGGATGATAGCCCAAACCTTACGAGAAGAATAATTCTTCCCAATTATTGGATCTGTGTTCCACCATAATAGACTGAATTACCAACGTAATAGACTGAATTAATATTAATGTTTAGACCCAATTGACACATTTAAAACCAAATTTTTCTTCTAATTCATTGACACACATAGTTTTATTTTCTGTAATTGTCTTGAATTTGTACGCCATATACAACGTGTAACGGAAAGGGTATATATATACATACCAAGAGCACGGCTTCTTTGGGTGATATCAAACGATATTGGGAGGGTTTTTTTTTTAATCCTATCTTAACATGTTCGGAAGTAATGACAATTTTTAATACATTGATACCAGAAACAGTACTAGGCGCACAGAATTACGGAAGAGATTTATCATGATATTTGCAAGTAACGTGGAAAGTTATTGACCTACGTAGTGCGGTGACACGATTGTTATGATTTCAATTTAAGAGACTTAGGAAACCGCAAATTTGTTATCAATTTTTAGAGTATTTTATTTTGAGTTGAAACCCTTCCAGTGTCGTTTGATATCATTCAAAGAAGCCGTACCCTTGGTATGTATATACCCTTTCCGTTACACGTTGTATTGGCAAAACTACCTATGTTTTACAATAAATAATTGTTTGGTTGATTGACTCCAACACGTCCAGAGAAATATCATAACAGTTCAATAGCGTTTTTTGCCCGACCCGGAAATCTAAACCAAGACCTCTTGGTCTTGCGACCACTAACCCAACGAAGCAGTCATGCTCTATTAATACTTACAGCTGTAAGATATGTATCAAATATTTTGTATATTGAAGAAATATAGTGAATAGACGAGAGGGCCAATGAGAATAACATCTGAAACAAACCGTTGAAAGTTTTTAATGATCAGCATACATACAACGTGAAATAGAATAAACGAAATTCCTGAAAGTAGTTGGTTCAGAATCGACCTCTGAATCGATTACAGTTATAAAAAAAATTGATGTTAAATTTTGACGGAAAAATCTTTCATTTAACTTAAAATGGAAACACAGTATCATAACAAATTAATACGATCCTGAATTCAAGGAAATTGAAACCTTAACTCAGAGCTATAGAGCTTACTTAAATGCATGATATCATTTTTAGCTTATATCGTAATACACATCACACACAAGTAAACAACATCATTGCATTTAACATTAGGTAGTGTGCGTCAAATCAAATAGGTAATTTAAAGGAATTTCAACATTATCTACAATGAGTAAGGCTTATTTGAATTAACAATAAAACTTAGTTCGGTAATTAGTTTCCTTACATACATAAATAATATTTTTTGGCATTTTTACGAAAAAAAAAATTATTTAAAGAAATTTGGACCTTATCTCAAAGAAATAAAGCAGTGATCTCTTTGACGTTTATGCGAAATGCCGACACACGGCCGCCCGGCCAACATTAGTACCTAACATCTGGGGTGCTGGACAGAAAACCTCCCCGTGTGCCCGAGAGCTGGAGTTCCTTTGCGGACACGTCCGGGAGGAAGACCAGTTTTCCGGGCCGGTCCACCCTGGGATACGGGCAACAACTCCTTCTTAGGAATCGTCTACCTAATGGGTCTTGTTGTCCGTATGCTAATATTCTGTCTGGAGGGGCCCAGAGGCGGCCAAAGAAGGAGGATCCCTCTTACGCGTGTCCCTCTGTGCAGCAGAGGGGCTCAGCGTTGGAGGTAGAGCGGGCTCGACGTGCACTAACCCTGCCACCGGGCAGGCAGAAGCTCTGCTTCTGCCACCGCTAGTCTCGTAGCCCCGGTGATTGTCGCGGTCATGTCTCGTGACTTTTGACGGGAGACGAGGGTCTTGGCTTAATTGCCCGGATCGCGAGGAAGAAAACCTCTATAAAAAATTACCCCAAACCTCCAAGCAGCGGCGCATGGCGAGGGAGGTTGGTAGCTTGGCTCATGGCTAGCTACAGGGGGGGTTAAGGGGGAGTCATTAGTGTGAGCAAGCCGGCATTGGCGCAAAAAGGCACATACGCGGCCGCTGCGGCGGTTGCGGCTGGGCCGGCCGTGCCGACGATGGCTAGTGCGCCTTCGACAAACGTGCCCCCGGCAAAGGTGCCCGTGGCAAGGGCGCCCCCAGCGAAGGCGCGTCCAGCAAAACCGCCACCGGTGAAGACGCCCCCGGTGAAGGCGCTCCCAGTGAAGTCGCCACAGGCGAAGATGCCCCCGGCTAAGGTGACAAAGGTAGCAAATAAGCCGCCCCCGCCTAACCCTGCGGATTCTCCTGCAGACAACGCCGAATGGCAAGTAGCTGGGGAGAAGAAAAAGGTGGGCAAGGCAGCCAGGGCGGCTAAGAAACGGCAGCGACGGAAGGAGCGCAACGTCGCGGCTAGGCTGCGCGCCCCAAAAACGGCAGCTGTAGTTATCACACTGCAGCCGGAGGCAGCCACAAAGGGCGTGCAGTATCGCGACGTGCTTGCGAAAGTAAAGAAAGCGGTGGACCTCCAGGAGTTTGGCATCACTGAGGGCGTCCGGCTCCGTATCACTGCAACGGGGGCCCGGATGTTAGAGATTCCCGGTGCCGCTAGCGGCCCTACCGCTGACGCCCTAGCTGAAAAGCTCAGGGCGTCTTTAAACGCGGACGAGGCTCGAGTGTCCAGGCCTACCAAGTGTGCAGACATGCGCATTACGGGCCTGGATGACTCCGTTACGGAGGAGGAAGTGGTGGCCGCCGTCGTTAGGGCAGGGGGGTGCTCTACCGAGCAAGTTCGGGCAGGCACTCTACGCCCTGATCACACGGGCATGCGAACCCTTTTGATAAGCTGCCCTGTGGCGACGGCCAAAAAACTCAACGAGGGCCGAAGACTCCTGGTGGGCTGGGTATCTGCGCAGGTCAAACTGCTGGAACCCAGACCTCTGAGGTGCTTCCGTTGCCAAGTGGGTAAGCACGTGGGAATCCACTGCACCTCGGAGGTTGACTGCAGCTGCCTTTGCTTCCGCTGCGGTCAGCCCGGACATAAGGCTGGCTCGTGCAATGCCGCACCGCACTGCCCAATATGTGCGGCGGCCGGCAAGCCAGCCGAACACCGGGTTGGGAGCAAAGCCTGCGCTCCCCCAGCCAAGGCCAGGGGTAATAATAAGCGCACCGCCACTGCCGTCTCCACTGCAGCTGCCGCTCCATTAGCCGCCGCTGCCGCCGTTGCTGTCGACGCCGCACATGATGCAGCGAGCCCGTCCGAGGGCTCAGGGGAGGGGGCTGAAATGGACTGTCAATAACGGCTCCATTCCGCCTCCTCCAGGCGAATATCAACCACTGCGCCGCCGCCCAGGATCTTTTGCTTCAAAGCATGGCGCAGTGGTCGATCAATGTCGCCGTGATCGCCGAGCCGTACTTTGTCCCGCCCAGGGATGACTGGGTGGAGGACCTTAGCGGCTCAGTGGTCATAATTTCATCGGCCGCCGCCGGTACCCCATCCCTCGAGGGTGTCAGAAGAGGCCGTGGTTGCGTGGCAGCCCGGTTCAGGGAGATTGCCGTGGTGGGAGTGTATTTCTCTCCGAACCGAACTCTCGCCGAATTCCACAACTCCCTCATGGAGCTGAGTGTCGTCGTCGCCGGGTTCCGTACCCTTCCTGTGCTTGTCCTCGGGGACTTCAACGCCAAGAATTTGGTTTGGGGTTCCCGGTATACGGACACACGGGGCAGGATGGTAGAGGACTGGGCACTGGAGACAGGCCTAGTCGTCCTGAACCGGGGTTCTGTCCCCACGTGCGTGCGGATGCAGGGTGAGTCAGTGGTGGATATTTCATTCGCCAGCCCTGCTCTGTCGCCACGTGTCGTTGACTGGCAAGTCATGGAGGGGGTGGAGACCTATTCGGATCACCGGTATATCCGGTTCGACGTCTCCGCCCAGACCCCAGACACGCCGGTTAGACAGGCCCTGAGTGGCCCGCGGTCGGCGCTGAGGCAGCTGGACCGGGAGCTTCTCCTGGAAGCCTCAATTATACAGGCCTGGGTGGCATCACCGGACAGGCCTGCCGACATCAACAATGAGGCGGAATGGTTCCAGGAGGCCATGTCCGAAATATGTGACATGGCAATGCCTCGGGTCCGGCCAGGACGTGCCCGGCGCCAGGTGTAATGGTGATCGCAGGAGCTAGCTTTACTTCGCAAAGCTTGCGTCGTGGCGCGACGCCGGTACACCAGACACCGCAGGCTCCGCATCCGGCCTGAAAATGCGGACGCCAGAGAGGCGGAGCTGTACGAGAGGTATAGGGCAGCGAAGACCGTCCTCAAAGTGGAGATCCGGCGGGCCAAAGATCTGGCCCGCAAGGAGATGCTGGAGACTCTTAATCGGGATCCGTGGGGACGTCCATATAAAATGGTGCGGGACAAACTCCGCACCTGGGCTCCCCCGCTGACACAGAGTCTCCGGCCCCAGGCAGTAGAGGACGTGGTGAGCGCTTTGTTCCCCTCACAAGGTGGGCATACTCCCCCACCCATGGCTCCACCACCTGCGGTGTCCAACGCGGGCCACAGTGACGACGACGACAACGTTCCAGAGGTGACCGAGGTAGACCTGAGAGTGGCGATACGTAGGCTGAATGCCAAGAATACCGCCCCGGGACCCGACGGCTTACCTGGCAAAGCCTGGGTCCTGGCCTCGGAGGCTCTCGGGCCTCGACTGTTAGGGCTCTTCAACGTATGTTTGGAGAGGGGCCAGTTCCCGCTTCGTTGGAAGACGGGAAAACTGGTCCTCATCAAGAAACCGGGGCGCCCTGCGGACACTCCGTCCGCATACTGGCCTATTGTGCTGCTCGACGAGGTGGGCAAAATCTTTGAAAGAATTATTGCAAACCGCCTCGTCGGGCACCTGGAGAGGGTGGGGCCGGATCTTGCGGATAGCCAATTCTGTTTTCGCAAGGGGCGCTCTACGGTGGATGCCATCATGCGTGTGAGGGCTCTCTCGACAGAGGCTGCGGTGTCCCAGGGTGGGGTCGTCTTGGCGGTGTCTCTCGACATCGCCAATGCCTTCAACATCCTGCCCTGGAGTTGCATACGGGAGGCACTCCGGTATCACCGGATGCCGACCTACCTCTGTCGTGTGGTCGAGGCCTACCTGACGGACAGAGCCGTCATCTACCCTGGTCACCAGGGAGAGTGGAATCGGCGAGAGATGTCGTGCGGTGTCCCACAGGGATCGGTTCTGGGGCCACCCCTGTGGGACATCGGTTACGACTGGGTGTTGCGCGCCGACCTCCCTACAGGCGTCAGTGTAGTTTGCTACGCTGACGACACGCTGGTCCTGGGGGTCGCACGAGGCGGCGGCCGAACTGGCGATGCGAGGGGTTGCGACAGTCGTAGAGAGGATCCGGCAACCGGGACTCGAGGTGGCCCTGCACAAGTCCGAGGCCATGTGTTTCCATGGCCGTCGGAACGCTCCACCTTCGGGTTCCCAGATAACGGTGGGAGGGGTTTGCATCGGCGTCGAGACGACGATGAAGTACCTGGGACTCGTCCTCGACAGCCGGTGGAACTTCGTCGAGCATGTCCGACGTTTGGCTCCAAGACTGGACCGGGCGGGGGCTGCACTCAAGCGGCTCCTACCCAATCTAGGGGGGCCAAACGCCTCCTGCCGGAGGCTCTATGCGGAGATCGTGCGGTCCATGGCCCTCTATGGGGCCCCTGTGTGGGCGCTGAATTTGCAGCGGCGACCAGCTAGCCGGCTGGTCGCATCTCAGAGGGTCATGGCTATCCGGATGATCCGGGGATACCGCACGATCACTGGGGAGGCGGCGAACCTCCTTGCCGGATTGCTGCCGTGGGATCTGGAGGCGGTAGCCCTCGCGCGCGTGCATAATTGGCGCACAGAGGTGCTAAGCCGGGATGAAACTCCGCTACCGCGGCAAGTCGCGGCTCAGCGGATAGAACTCCGGCGCGATCTCACGGCAGCATGGAAAGTGCGGCTGTCGCAACCGAAGGCTGGGCACGCCGCAATCGCGGCGATAAGTCCCCTCTTTGAGGAGTGGCTGGAGAGAGGCCACAGCGTCCTCACCTTCCGCCTGACGCAGGTGCTGACCGGACATGGCTGTTTCGGGAGGTACCTGTTTCGGATTCAGCGGGAGGACACGCCCGGGTGTCGTCATTGTGAGGACCACCTGGAGGACACGGTGGAGCATACGGTGGAGGTGTGCCCTGCTTGGGCGGAGCACCGCCGTGTCCTCGTAGAGGCGGTCGGCGGCGGCGACCTCTCGCGCCCTGCTCTGGTTCAGACTATGGTGCGGAGCGAGAGGGAATAGGATGCGGTCGCCTCCTTCTGCGAAGCAGTCATGCTAGCGAAGGAGGAGGCCGAACGCGCGAGGGAGAGGCAACTCTCTTCCTCGCGCCCCAGCCGCCATGCGATCTTAGTTATTCGTCACGACTACAGTAAAGATGTTTAATGATAGCTGTGGGCGAACGTCTGTTCGTGCTTGTCTGTCCTGATAATTATTTTAAACTTTCCTCATACTTTTCTCTGAAGAACATGCCTATGAAACTTATCTTATAAACCACCAATCAATTAAATAATTCATTTTTGTAATATTGTTATTGCACTAAATATAGCTTTTATCATTTTTATTTTAATCATAAGTATCTGTTGCCTACGACTTTGTACGCGTGTAAATTTCATAAATCCGATAGTGGATTTTTTCTTCTGAAACACTTTCACACAATCTGATCGATGATTTAGAAACGCAGTATGGACAAACGAACAAACAGATAATTCAATTACATTTATCAATGAATCAATCATTATCAGAATAGGCTGTATGATTAGATATTAATTTAATTAGTTTTTGAATACAGTTTTATATTGTAGGTACTTGGAAAGTTTATTATTTATTTCTGGGCTCATATATAATGTACTCCTTCTATCTATTATATATGACAAATCTTTCTACCAGTTGTAAATAAGTTGTAGTAGGTTAGCGGTTTACCCGCAAAAAAAAAAAAAAAAAGTACAAAACATCTAAAGTCAGTAATCCGCAAGCAGCGATCTAAGTTCTTTTATTTGCTTCCGTGACATTTTAGTTTCCACGCGCGATGGATTTCCAGTATACCAACACCCAATACACGGAGATGTTGAGGACCCTGGCTTGCTGTCTTGATAATGTCCCGTTAGCTTGTCGGAACATCAATTACCGTTTTTACAATGTGAGTGTTACTGGATGACGTCCCTGCTGGTCTTTTACGTGACTTGTTTTACCAGCAAGACGGTGCTCCCGCGCATTTCACGTGGACCATTCGACAGCATCTGGGTGCGGAGTATGGCCTCCCAGATCACCTAACTTAACACCATTAGACTTTTATTTGTGGGGTCGCATAAAATCGCTACGTAAGTATGTCAGTCAATCAACAAGTGTTAAGGAATCCATAACTAAAATCGAACAAGCATTTGTGACAGTGAAAAGTGCAACTGAAGTGCTTACAAAATTGAAATACAATTTAAAAAAGCGTGCAAATAAGTGCATAGACCAAGGCGGTGGTCATTTTGAAACTTTGTTGAAAGTGGATCGCAGAAATAGTGTAAACTAATAACCTAAGTGTAAATAGTCCAGTTCTGTAAGTATTTCTTCCTATCATAATGATTGTAGTCTAATTACTGTAAATCTTATGATTCAATTCTTTTAAACACGCCGTCTTTGAATATTTTTGTAGTACAAACAATAAACTGTACCTACCTAAACACAATTTATCAAAGGCATCGCGGGGGTGAAATAGCAAAAAGTGTGATAGAAATCAATCAATCAATCAATCAAAATATTTATTTATGGTACATAAGGTGTTACAGTAAATTAGTTTCAGCATATTCTGCCATAACATGGCGTTCAAATGTATTCACAGTCAGTGTTGTCGATTACTATAACTTGAGATTACAGATTCTATTGATTTGTCTTCTAAATAGTCCGTAACGGTATGATATCTTTTAAATAATAGCAGATTGAAAAGTATGTTTTTAAACATTGTCAGTAGTAAGTCTTGTAAACTATTTTTTCTACGGCGAAGTAGTTTAGTTATTTCTACGGTGTTTTGTTTTGGAATAGATATAGATCTATACAATACTGAGCTCACTATACATTTTGCGGAGAATTAGTGATTTTTAATCGCCCGTAAAAAAATAACCACGTGAGATATTAAAAAACCAAATTCTATCTTCGCTTCACTATTAAATCATGCGTGTGGCTGACGAAGAAACGCGTTCACTTCGTGAAAGCTGGCGGCGTACTGTCCCTCAAAATTTATACGGGTGTGAGCCGCGGCGGCGAGTAACGTAACTGCATGTCGACAAATAAAACTATTTAATAATTATTTAATAATTATCGACATGCAGTGTACATTTTTCTTTAATAATTTTAGCCTTATTTGTGGCAGTCGAAGTCTGTCTTCATGCCGTGTTCGACTATTTGGCGTGTCAGTGTTCGTCTCGAAAAAATTATAGTTTTTCTTAACAAAAACACATATTTCAAAATATATAAGCATGGCAAAAGTAGAACTTTAACACATTAAATGCCGGGTTCGAACAAGGGATGCACTTAGTTAGCCAGCTTTCAATCGAGACCTACCTCCATGGCCAAACTATTTTATTATTTCTATAGCTAAAAGATGAGGTATGGGAAGGGTTTACTAAAAAATGGGGGGAGGGCCGTAGTTTAGTAACAAAAAAGCGCATTCATGGCGTGGCGCCGTGTAGCTGGCTATGAGATACTATGTGGCCGCGTACACGGCGCCGTGTTTGGTCAAAATCTTGGTTAATATGTACCATAACTGCTGATGTGAACGTGGTAAATAAAAAATACGTATAAAATTATTAATCAAAAGAAATTATATTCAGCATAAGTGAAGAAATCAACAAAAATGTGAAAGATAACAGTTTTTATAAAATAACCTAATACCAATGAATCAGTTTTCAAGTACAAATAAAAACAGAATGTATTTTTTTTTCTGTTATTTCTACGGCGTTTTTTTTTTTTTGAAATAGATATAGATTCTATACTGGGCTCACTATATATTTTGCGCAGAAAATTAGTGATTTTTAATCGCCCGTAAAAAAAAAATTAGCAAAAAATAGAACCGACTTCCATATCAAAATACTACAAAGCCAAAAATAACTTTAATTTCGGAAGTCTGTGTTATTGGTTTTGGATTTTCTTTTTTTCCACCCCCCTTCCGAAATTAAAGTTATTTTTGGCTTTGTAGTGTTTTGATATGGAAGTCGGTTCTATTTTTTGCAAATTTTTTTTTTTTTGTGCCCATTTTTACGAAATCAGGATCTGATGATGGGATCCTGGAGAAATCGAGGGAACTCTTCAAATATTATAACACACCTATAGCGTTTTGGGTATATCTTATAGTACCTTAAGCAGTTGCTTCCGAAAAGTACCATTTGGGGAAGTTCAACTGATGATGAAGACCACAGAAACTTCTCAATAATAAGTATTTCGTGGATTGCGATTCGATTACTTGAGTACGGATGCTAAGCACTTTATGCTCGTCACAATGCATATGGTGAAGTAGAGCTGATGGTGAAATACCAGAACTCCTCAAAAATTAACGGCTCTGCATTGGCAAAAGTAATATTTTGTAAAAGGTGATAAGTAGTTGACATTTTGTATTTTGTAACTAGATTAATTACAAACAGACCCACTAAAAATTTTTTTTTGCAAATATAGAACCGACTTCCATATTAAAACACTACAAATCCAAAAATAACTTTAATTTCGGAAGGCGGTGTGAAGAAAAAAGAAAGTCCAAAACCAATAACACCAACTTCCGAAACTAAAGTTATAAATTGGAAAACTCCTGTGCATTGTCGCAGCCTCCTAACTGTGCACGCATATTTACACTCAGGTGTGTAGATGATATATTGCGCCATAAAACAGAACTCTTCAGACAGGCAGCAATTTCATCGGCTCTCGTTCCTCGGGGTACTATCGGGAGATTCTGCCGGAAATCACCACAGAACAGCACCGTAACGCCTCCCATCGGCCGGTCATTTTGCCTTATGTCCTGTAAAGTTCCATTTACTGCTTTTACAACTTTGCGGTTTGCCATTGTGCATTCGTCCCAAATAATTAAAACACAATCGCGTAAAACCCTTGCTTTATCGCTATATCGCGATATGTTGCAAACCGGGCTTTCCGTACGGTCTAAGTCAATAGGAATTTTAAATGTTGTGTGTGCCGTTTTTCCTCCAGGCAATAATGTTGCTGCTATTCCTGAAGAGGCGACAGCAAGGGCAATTTTATTTCGGTTCCTTATTCGAGCCAAATTAACTTTGGTTAGGAAAGTTTTACCTGTTCCGCCCGGTGCGTCTAAAAACAGGATTTCTCCCGAGGCATTATCTACACTGTAGCATACTCTATCAAACGTCTGGCGCTGTTCCTCTGTCAAATTTGCGCAGCCATTTTGTAAAATTTATGCGAGTTCCACGGGATTATAACTAATTTCTGATACGTACTCTCTGTTTATACGTTCTTTATCGACTGTCGGTGTGGGCAAACCGTATTGACTGACCGGGTTCCCTCCTATACTTATAACTGTCTCTTGAATAGCCAATAAGGACCTGTTGTGACAAATTTTACGTACTCTATCAGGAATTTCTCCATCAGTATTTAGTTGAACATGTCTCAAAAAATCTTCAGCAAGTCTCAAAAAATCTTCAGCAAACTTGTCATTGTACTTTTGCCATAACTGTTTAGCATCCGATAACCCAGAAAAGGTCAATAAGATGGCAAACAAATGTCGCAAGCGATGTGGACTATCGCTGACGCATGCTTCAGCTAGAGCGTCATCCCAATGCTGATCTTCATCTAATAAATGGCGTGCGCAGCAAGCGGCCTGGTATGTGGGATCATCCACTTTACGGAGCTCAGCAAAAGACATAGGCTCTCGCACTACATGGAGAAGAAGGCGTAAATAGTAACATTCGGAATTTTTCGGGTGCATCATGTACACCCATCCAATCAAGTGTTCTTTAAAAACGCCAGTCTTTCCTTCCGCAGCTTTTCCACGTCTTCTACGATTCCAAACACCTTGCTACTTGTTATACGTGTAATAAGATGGAACCTCATTATATAAAATGGATTTCGCGAAATTGTTTCGCAAAGGCGAAATAATGACAGCAAGGTGGTTTGCCTCGGGTTGTCTAACCTTGCTGTTATATTTTCAGACTGAAAATATACTCGTTGCCCTCCTTCAATGTGCACATCAAGATGCATTACTGGTGGATGTCGTGTCTATAGTTGCAAAACTTCTGAATAATTCCGAATAATTCCGGAATACTTCGGGGAAAGTTTCTTTAAATGGGAATTATTCAAAATGATAAATTCTTTTTGAATCATTCTGATTTAAAGAAACTTTTAATTATTTATTAAGATTTCAACTTTTTTTGCTGAAAAATCGTATTTTGCATCGATCGTCGATCTCTGTGCGCCGGCCGCTGCCGCCGCGCTGGCACCGCGATGCGCGCACCCGACTGCCACCGGCCACGAGTCGTGCGTGCAGGCGATGGCGGTGCGGGGTGCGGTAAGAGGGAGGGGATGCTGCTCCCCGGAGAAGTTTTCACCCGCGCGAGAAAGATTCGTACCCCGCAATCGAATGTTTCCGAATATTTCGCCCGAATAATTCAATGGGAATAAATGTGTTTGCTTGTTGTGTGGTGGGTGAGTTAATTATTGTTCACTGCGAGAGTACGTATGAACGCTACGAGAGTAAAATATAAATGTTTATTTTATTATAAATGGGATTGATTAAGTATATGTTGATATTTTTATAGGTAGATTTATTAGCCTGCGATTAACAGGATTTTTATTCTTTTGTTTTTAGGTAGGTACTATCGGCCAAAGATAAGCATACTCACTTAAGAAAATATTTCTGCGGAAGCGCAGCTAGTGACAAACCACATCCCTTCCTGTTTTCGCCCAATTAGAAATAATATGCATTTTGTGAGTACAGGGCGTGTAACATTATATTAATACTTACTATTACGAACACTACTAAAATACGCTTCGTGCATCCTATTGGTCAAAATACATGCATTAGGCAATCGAGTTGTAAGTCGTACTATGCGATTATAGCCTTAAATGTCAGTTGTGAAATAAAAAAAAACCAGGCCAAGCATATTTGATTTGCTATTTGAAAAAGGGTTACCTATGTTTTTGGTTAGTTTGTATGTAGCTCTGTACGCATCGCGAGTATTCGCGAGTCGCATAGGTAGGTATTAATCATTACCTACCTACTTAACGCGTATAATAGCCCAGTCAATAAAAGCAAATAAAGGCAAACCTTGCAAGCAAACACGTTTTGATGCGGTTTTCAGAAAAGTATTTGTTCTTACCTACTTAGGAGCAGGTTTTGGTATATTAACAGACTTCAAAGGTCGATTTTCCTGTTTTTTTTTTGACAGTTGAAATATTCCCAAAGTTTCGGAATATTTCAGAATACTTCCGAAGTATTCGACGGGAATGATTCGGAATGTTTCCCGCCAGCATCTATAGTCGTGTCATGTATTGGGAAACTTAAAATAAGCCAAACTACTTCCGAAGAGCTAATATATCGGCCAGATTGATACCCCGCGACTTCATCATATTCATTATGATTTCTCAGCGCGATCATAGCTTGGTCACTGCTCTTATTGATATATTTGCAAATATATTTTATAGACTCTACGCTATTGCACATTTCGACATTTATGTGTGCCTGAAATGTTTTTGATAAAACTGGCAAGTACGGTATTAAAATGACGTCACACGTATCTATACTGCACGCAGTTGATCTCTAGATATAGTCCAGTCTAAGTTCGATAGATGGCGCTGTTTTAATATTTTACTTGGGAAACACTATTATAATTTTATTAATTTACATTTTTTTATAAGGTGTGAACTGATTACGATGAAACAAAAAAAACTTAATGTTACTTCAATTTACACACATATTGTTGTGTATAAAAGCTACGTGTTAAAGTTGTGAGACCAAGTGCACATAACCCTAATTTGACTTCTCTTCTAACATTTCTACACTTTAAATTCAAATATCTTTTGATACACTGAACCGATTGCAATGAAACAAAAACTAAATGTCAAGTTACGTTCAATCGTTGCATATAAAAGTTATCTACATTGCTTTCGTACATTTTATGTGATGCTCGAACAAATAAACAGACAAACCGACAAACAGACAAAAATTCAAAAAAATGGAAATGGTTTCTATGGGTTGTCCTTTAACACCCTGGCTATTGTACTGGTTATTGTATATATGTACAAAAACGACTTTTCTACAGTTTTATTATATGTATAGATTATTTTTTTCGAGCCAGTCGATTGCATTATCCAAAGCCTGAACGATTTCTTTTTTTAAATATTTGTCAGTGTCACTCTTAAGCATTATTGTCGTGTCATCAGCAAATAGTATGCAATCTTTGGCTATCGCCTCTAGAATGTCATTGATGTAAACTAGAAACAGTGGTGGAGATAAGATACCTTCCTGTGGGGTGCCATAATTATTTAGCTTATATTCCGACCTATAGGTTCTTTTTTTCATTTTGACAGATATTTGTAACTTCCACGCATTGTACTCTTTCAGAAAAGTAACTTTTGATCCAGTCGTTGGCCTTACCCCGGATTTCGTAATGCTCAAGCTTTTAGAGTAGTGTTTTATGGCAAACAAAATCAAAGGCCTTAGTCATGTCTAGGAACACGCAACTTATCTTAGATTTTTGATTAAGACTTTCAGTTATGTATTTTACTTTTTCCATGTAAATCCCGATCCCGTGGGAATTCCGGGATAAAAAGTAGTATATGTATTATTCCAGGATATCAACTATCTATTTCCAAATTTCATCAAAATCTATCAAGTAGGTCCGGAGATTAGCGTGTACGAACGGACAGACTTTTTGATTTTTTTTTGCCGTGTTAGTTTCTTAACCCACCTCAATTATTATTTTTGTTTATAATTTAAATGTACAGACACACTGTTTTTACTGTTTATATGCATAGTGGTAGGGACTACAATAGGCCAGCGCAACCAGCTCCAAATGTACTGCCTTGGTTGACAGGCAGACAAACACACAAATAAGCCTTAACAATCTTACTATTACGAAGGGTGGACGTCTTCAACAAAAGGAGACCAACAAATCCGTTACGACGCCAGCAAAGGGCCTCGCCTCATTGACGCGATCAGCCGACAAAATCCAAATTTCTCGCTGCAGAATGGCCAACAGCGCATTGCAACCGGCATGCGAGTTCTTAGTGTGATCAGTCACCAACAATTGAACCAAGTGGCCCTCCTTGGGCAACAAAAGGGGGTGACGGGCCCCATAAGGAAGGCTAGAGTGCCTCAACCGTCCTCCAACAGGGTTTCCCGAAGTGGCTCGTCCCAACCAAGTTCAGTTATAACAAGGGCAGGAGCACCAATTTTAGGGTACGGACAACTCACAAGGGTGATTTCAAACCAGATCCTTCCCTCAACAGTGGTGTCAGCCGGTTTGCCAATTCCCCAAATCTTGCCTGAAAGGTCATTCACCTTCAGGCCAACCTGTCCCGCTAACCAAGACGACAAAAGGCAATCCTGGACTCCAGTGTCCAAAATGGCACAGACCACAATCGAGTCACCCAAGGGTCCCCAGACCTTGACCGAGGCCATTGGCAACAAAACCGTCTTGATCGGGGGGGTCCTTTAGCGGGGCAGGCGTCAATCTCTTAGTGATGCCTGGGCGGCGACCGATCGCCGCATCCAGGCTGCCTTCGTTCACGACGAGGCCAACAATCAAAATATTCGTCTGCGCGGTGTCCTGAGCCGCTCGCCATCACTGGAGGGGCATATCCCACCGGATGCCCGAATGGCGGAGGGCGCGACTCCAGCCGGGGACGTTCCGCCAACGGAGGGGAAAGGCAGCGGCGCTGACCCGGCCACTGCTGCCTAGCAGCCAATGCGCGTTCTCCCTGACGAGGGGAGACCAAATGGCGCTCGCGGGGCTCTCGTTCAACTTGCGCGGGGGGTGGAGTGCAGCGTACAGAATTGCGGGCCTCAGCCCGGTGCTCGTCTCCGGGGTACCCCCCCCTGCGCGAACCCTCCTCAGAAGATGGTCTACTGGAGCGGTTCGCGTTGGCGCACAAAATCTCCAAGCGGGACCCCTCACAAATTCTACACGGCGGGGGTCGGGGCAGTCCCGATGGAAGTGGGCCCCCAAGCACGAGAAGCACAAACGGCGTGCGTTGACAATGCGGCGGCGGGCACTCACGTGCAAATTCAAAAAGTCCGGGCAACGCGCGATGACATGCCCCGTTGCCTTACAAAAGTCACAATGATGAGGACTCCGGGCACCAGCAAAACGGGGGGCGGGGCGATCATCAACAGGCCCCCTAGCCCGAGGACTCCGGGCGCCAGCAACACTGGGGGCGGGGCGATCATCAACAGGCCCCCTAGCCCGAGGACTCCGGGCGCCAGCAAAACGGGGGGCGGGGCGATCATCAACAGGCCCCCTGGCCCGAGGACTCCGGGCGCCAGCAAAACTGGGGGCGGGGCGATCATCAACAGGCCCCCTAGCCCGAGGACTCCGGGCGCCAGCAAAACGGGGGGCGGGGGGAAAATCAACAGGCCCCCGAGCCCTAGTCCGTCCCTGGTCTCTGGGCTGAGAAGGTAGTGGGGGTGACCCCGTGGCGCCACGAGTGTTATCCGAAAACCGACACTCGTCTTCCAAAAATTTGAGGAGGTCGTCAAAGGGGGGAAGATGGGTGGCACACCACCATACCTCTGCCCAAAACGTGACCTCAACTCCGCGGGGAGCAACCGCAGCACTATGTGCACCAACAAGTAGGACCAATGCTCTACCGGTAACTCCAAGCGTCTCAAGGCGTTGGTCGCTGAGACCAACGGGTTCAGCAAGTCAGTGCGCAACGTCGACGTGCTGACAATGGCCGGTAGCCCCAAAATCTGGTCGATGTGCATATCAGCCAGGCAGCGCTTGTTCTGATACCGTCGGGAGAGAAGCTCCAGAGCGGTCGGGTAGGAGGAATCCGTCACCGGCAAGTGCTGCACCAAGGCTCTGGCTTCGCCCTCCAGGACAGACAATAAATAGGCCAGCTTCTGGGCAGGTACGAGGTCCGAGCGCGCGTCAACAAGTCTCTCAAAGAGATTTAGGAAGCCCAGCCAGTGGTCCAAGCGACCGTCAAAATGTGGCAGCTCCAGGGCGGGCAGCCTACTCAATAGTCCAGGGCCTGCAACAACGGGGGTCTGCGGCTTGGCCGCATCAGGCACCCGACTCTTCAAAATTTCCCGCGCTCGTAGACATATGACATCCCCCAGGTGGACAATCTGGTCATAGTCACCCAAAATCTTATCGCGGGCTGTCTGATCCATCACCCCCAAATCCACGTCCATGATGTACTCGTTGAAGCGTGTGAGCGCAGCATCAGCTGACTTGATCCTCTCAATCACTTGCCCGTACCGAGCAAGGGTGAGCTCTTCCAAATCCACGCGCTCAACCATTGCAGCCGCCGATGTGAACCATCTCAACTGCGAGGTCAATCCGGCAGCAGCCTCCCTGACTGCCCTCAATGAGGCCATTGCAACAATCAAATATTAATACAACAGGCTAAAATTAACTAAACAAACAACAATAACTTGTTAGCCGACCAAATAATTTCACCAAAACCACAACTTAAATTCAATTATTTCAAGTCCAAATCCGACCCTGTACCCATTCCAAGTATGAATCTAGCTTGGTACAGATGGCCAGTTACAAAATAAATAACAATTCAATGTATATATTGTGCAGGATCAACACCCATAAACATCAATAAACACAACAATTGACTGTATAATATTGAGCCGGAGAATCTCTATCAACACAGTCCAATAAGTACCACAAATGCAATAACCAATACACACAATTCAAGTCCTATTATGTTAGACTATGTGTAATTATTATTTAGATAACCTTTTAAATTCAGATCAGTGACATTCAATTATTAATTGCAACAAATACCAAACAACTTTTACTACAATATACCAAATTATGTAGCAAATACAACCAATAATTCCTAATTTCACAAATAAATCCTACTTGTCAATTCAATACCAAGGGGCTAGCACTACAAATTACAGTACAAACTACAAGTACTATTTGAGCCCGGCTGACAAAGCAATATATTCAAACTTATTAAGTTATATAAGTTATGTTAAGTAATTAAACTATAATATAATACAATATAATATTCCACAACTTTTTCACACAACGCCATCTAGTCCCAAACTAAGCAGAGCTTGTGGTATGGGTACTAGACAACTGATAAACATACATATATATTTCTAAATACATACATATTATAGATAAATTACACCCAGACAAAGAACAAATGACCGTGCTCATCACACAAACATTTGTCCTAGGTGGGAATCGAACCCACGACCTTGCGCATAGCAGTCAGGGCCACTGACCACTATATCAACGGGCCTGTCAAAACTAAAGTTATTTTCAAAACTTCCAATTAAACCAGTGGATCTTATATTATAAGAACCACGCTCTGCTACCAGAATGGTACGGACTACAATAGGCCAGCGCAACGATACTGGTGTGTCCGAAACTGTCCACGGTTCGTGGAGCTCAACGTTGCTCTTCAACAACAATAAACTTACAAAAGGCTCCTCGGCCTACAACAATCTATAGCCTCTGAGGCTTTATAAATACCTTATTACCACTAACCTTCTGTGCTGGGTTCGCCAAGTTTCGACCTTCCTAGGTCACGCCCAAGTGTGGTATGTATGTAAATGAGGTGAGTAATTGAAAGTGTGATGTAAGTCAAGTGTTCTGAACGGTCACAAGGCGTCAGTCTCCAGATGGCGCGGTTCAGATCAGCATCACAGCACAAACTCGCACCGGATTGAAGCTATTTATCACTACTTTTTTCCAACAAATGCGCGTGCCACGAGGTGGCAACAACCCTGCGATAAATCCCAAAATATCCCGGGGTTTTCGTCAAATGGGATTACAACTTCAAACAATAGTTAACTCGCGACCCAATTATCGGTTTCAACACGCGATTCCAAACGATATTTTACCAATTATAATTAACTCAACAGGTCCCAATCGGACATCTTTCAACAAGGAAGCAAAGTCTATCTGTCAAGTGTTTTCACTTATGTTACAGTTATGTCAAGCCCACAGATAATTGATGTTGCCAACGAAAAGGTGCGTTCTGTTTCACGTCGGACCGAACACATAGATAGATATGAAAGAGGACAGATTTGTATTTTTAAATGTCCCGATTTCAAAAATTCTTTCACCAATAGGAAGCTACATTATCCCTCAGTAACATAAACTACGTTTCTTTCTAAAAAAGAATTAACGCGAGTGAATCCGTGCACAGAAACTAATTATAAATAAGATTGACAAAAAAATCTTATTTTTATTCCAACCTGAGATCAAATCATAATATCTTTTCCAAAGAATTGGATGGTTTACTAGAAAAATGTTTAAAGAAATTATGGATTAAAGAAAAAGCACATAAAGCCGAGAGAAATGTACAAAATAACGGAGAGGCTTTTTCCCAGAAGTGGATATGATCATTCCAATTTTAAAAGTGGCCAAGTGCAAGTCGGACTTGTCCAAGAAGGGTTTGAGAACGAGAACGTCTCATAAATGGCAAAGATATATTTACGGTTTTTTAAAATGTGCTATATATCAAAAATTGCAGACTGTATCTCATTTAAACCAGTTTTTGTTGAAAGTGTTTGTTAAGATGTACACGTACAGAATTTTTTTTTTTCGATTTTTCTCTGTCTTAAGTTAAAAGTTAGAGTGGGACACATATTTACCACTTAGGAAGTGTCTATATTTCAAACGATCGACTTTGAGCAAAATGGTTTTACAAAGCTCTATGTCGTTTTTAAAGATCTATCTAAAAACACCCCAGCTTTGATTAAAAAAAAATCAGTTTCATTTCCATGCATGGGTTTTCCCCGTACATGGAAATGGAAGTAAAAAAAACATAAAGTTGTTCACAGAGTACTACTACCTACCTAGCTTAAACTGTGTATACCTAATAGTTTCGGAAAAAGTTGCTGTGACATACGGACGTATAGACAGACATGAGAATTCTATAAGAGTTCCGTTTTTTTGACATTTAAAAATGGCCTAGTGCGAGATCAATTCGCGCACTTGTATTCGGTTCCATATAAATTATTCGAATTTTTAATATATTGTTAAATTATACCGAACTTACTTCATTTACCGTTTTATTTACACATGCTGTACTTTCTTCAAATATAATTCTTGGTTAAACGACAAGCTATCTGGATAGATCGAGGAACACACGGTCATACAGATAAAAGTCCACCAAGGAAAAAACAAGCATAGCAACACGACATTTACCTGAAAGCTAAAACACGCCGACAGCTTCTTACTACAATCAACTAGTAACATGTAGTTTGTCGTCCACTCTTCCATTCGTTCCACCAACCTCTGATCGTTTCGTAGCCTCCGCACACACTCCTTTTCTTGTTTCTCATAATACTCTTGAATATCCGACACGTGATCGTTCAAACATTTCAATAAACCGTATACCATACTTATATAAATGTAAAATATAGCATGTTCTATAGAAAATCGAAGTTCCGAAAACATTTCTAATATAAATAACAGAAAGAAGCTTAGTGTAGGAACTTCGTTATGGACAACCACTTTATACGTACTCCTCAGAAGTAACACACAGATGCCACTTAAGCATAAAACTGTGGTGGTTATAATGAAGAAATTCTTCAAATTTCTCACATGCTGTTTAGTTGGACCAGTACCGATGAACTGGTGCACGGCTTCTAGGTTTTTAATGAAAATTAAGTAAGACTTAGAACTTTGAATTGCACAAATCAATGTAGTCACAGTACAAAGACAATTCGCGTAGTGAATTGTAAACATATATTTTCTACGATTCGTATTGGCGTCACCGAATTCTACAACCAACGGCAGTTCATATGAGCTATATAACAATATCGCAACTGTTATTAGAATTTCTAAAACGACTCGTGTGATTTGAGTTCCATGATATTTTATTTGGGTATTGTAATTTCTATAAACGCCCAATATGTTTTCTGTTTTTATTAACATATCTAATAAATTGAGTTTCATTTTTAAGCTGAGCGTATGCACGTTTGTAGTCTGAAGTGACTTCGCTGCGAGTGGGTTAGTTTTTCAATCTACTTGTTAATAGTAACAGATTCCGTTCGGAACTAATTGAATTACATAAAAACATGCCAAGTACGTGCTGGGTCGCGTGCAGAGACAGTGTCATAGTTGAAAAGCATATTTAGGTAAGAGTTCTTAGATGAGTTAGCACAGTTTTGATTAAACCGATAGCAGTGGTTGCCCAGTAGATAATGTGCTTGACAGAGGTGGTGGGTAATCAGCCTCATTTATGTATTTTAATTTTCCGAAAAAAATATTACGTGTAAAAGTATTATTTATAACCAAGTATCTTACATACTTTTCTGTATGTTCATACATCTGTACTTTCTCATTTATGATATTAGTCTAGATATTCAACACTCACCGAATAAAAGAGCTTTGGAACTTACAGACAAATGCACGGAGCGAAATATTAAGAAATCTGTTTCGACAATTGGCAACAGAACCCTAAAAATATATATATTTATAGTGTACAAAGGTCACCCTTTCAAGAAAGCTCTTTAATCACCTTAAATGTCATACATGATTGATTTTGTAAATTCAAGCGTAAAACAACAAAACAAATAAATTATATGTATCTATCAGTTAATACATAATTCAGCAGTTTCAAGGATTCAATATTTCAAAATAGTATCTATTACTAAATAAAACAGGTTAAACCAAAATTGAATTTCGATAATTTGCTTTTAATTCCAGTTCTGATCAAAAATCGTGAGTGCATTGAAAATTTATGTCAAAATTCTGTTTATAAGGTACCGAAGGTTTGTTAGTTTACTACCAATGTGATGCGTATGTTTAAATATATCATCATCGTCATTTGCCTTCACCCAACTTGTTTCATTCGTGTTGGGAATCTAACCCAACATACACGCGAGCGACGCGTGAGCGACGCACTTACCTGCGCCCAGAGGGACATGTGCGGCGAGGGGGCGACGGAGCGAGAGGGGTTTGTACTGACACTCGCCCTCTTGGACACCACCAACTACGGTCATTTTATCGCTAATTTAAATATTTTTCTGTTTGTCCGTGAAGTTCTCATTTTTGTAAAAGGGAAGGCAATAAACCGCGCCTACAAAATTTATATTCAGTCCATTTTTATTTAACATCCCACATTGGCTTCAACATTCGTTTTCCAGTCTAACTGGTTGTAGGTGAGTATTAGTGTTTTTCATGGAGCTACTGTCTATCTGACCTCCAGAACCTAGTATTTGGGTAACACGATACCCAAGATATCCAAGACCAGAGTCGAATTTGCTGGCTTCTGACTATCGGTGACGACTTCCAAGATGTACAAATGGCAGCCGGGACTATAGGCTTAGCGTATTTTCCGAGACAAGGAGGAAACTCGATAAGTCACCTTGATAACCCATCCTCTTACCGACCTCAGCAAGCATTGCTTATCATTTCATTTATTCATTCATTTAACAATGTACATTGTACAGAGAATACAGTTATAGAACCATAGAACTACAGTTGCAATACAATAATAAAAAGCAAAACAACACAGTAAAAAAAATAAAATCATAAACGTTCACAACATAAAAATAACATAATATTAAGTTCTTGTCAATTAGAAGAAAAAAGAAAACATAATAATATACAATTGCAAAAATATATGGTCATAAAATTATACAACATTAATTGAGTAGAGACACTTATTCAATAGGAAGACCTGAAGATTTTTCTTAAATGCAGATGTATAAATAATGCTTTTTAAGGATAAGGGTAATTTATTAAATATTTGCACTGCTTGGTAACGTGGACTGTGCTTCACTATATTGAAGCAAGGACTTATTTTATTATTTAAATCCTTCCTGCGTGTATTCTCCCTCACCAGTCTTCCTTGATAATTGGCCCGAACGGCTGTTATCACTTAGCCACTAGCTCCTCTTTAGAGTCATACGTACATATACAAAGTAGAGAAGACAATACGACCATATATTTACCATAGCCTAGATGATGATCTCCTTAGTCTATACAAAAGCATGTATTCAGGATATTTTTTCTATTATCATATTTTTCCACAGGATATATTTAGCTACTGTGCTTCAACGCAGGGTCAAATATCCTCACTACCATGAAGCTTTTAAGTCATTTAAAGCATCTTTCACTATAAAACGGCAATTTCATACTTTTACCCGTATTATTTAGATTTGATTTTTTTTATTATTATTTTGATGTCACATTTTATTTTATTCTCACTATGTGTTCCTCGGGATTAATATAGTCGGAGTTTTCATTTACTGTCGTATCATCTTTCCCACCTTGTATACATACATTGTAGTGTCTATCTCTGATTAAAAAATTGCTATTTTCTCGAGTTCTTACAGTCAATTACACGATACCAAAACAATCTATTTTTAAACATCTGTCTCCATGTCGGTCTGTAAATTTTTGTTTATTCTGAACAAATTGGCCAAACCAGTTTTAATGGACTTTAACAAGAAGACAGAGAAAGCTATAAGTTAACATATAAACTATTTTGTATACTGAAATTTCTATGGGATTGGGATATATATGAGAATGTAACATCGACACCCGCCGGAAAAAACTTAATACAGCTAGTATAGAAATAATATTACACAGTTTTAAAATAGCATGGTCGTAATTACAAATGATGTTCTACAATTATCTAGAAAGACTTTTGGATTTGTTTCTGTGATTTCTTTCAGAGCAGCCAATTAAGAAATACCAGTCTAATGTCGTTTATCATTATATAGTGTTATTTTTTATTTACAAACCAAATATTTACAATACACAGGTAATGTTTGTGTACTGTGTGATCTTGTATGTGTAAGTTATTGTTGAAACCAAGGTTTTACGTACATTATGGTATGGATTTATAGAACAGTGTTGGCTCAGTAGTTACGCCCCCGTCATTCTAATTGTAGATCGTTAGTTTGATAGCTAGTTAGGCAAACATCGTGAAGAAACTTGAATATCCAAGGATCAAAAATTTTAAGACATGACATCCATCCTGCACTGATCCAATTCTTTTTTTAAATTACTGATGAACCCGCTCTTGACCTCGATCACACTTGATGGTAAGCAATAGATGAGGTCTACGATGCAACGAACCAGCCCAGAAGGTGCCTGTCACCTATTACTTTAAAGACAGACGGATCGTACGTGGAAGGGAACACAGAAGTCGGCAGAGTTCCAAACCTCGGCCGTGCGCACAATACATGTAGAGGAGAAGTGCTTAGTACGACAAGACGGTATATTGACCTAGTGAGAATTGTACCCCGTAGTATGTCTGGTAGACCGGTACGTATTCCCTCTCATACAGAGAGGAGACCAGTGTTCCAGCAGTGGAAACGTAATAAGTTAAATTATTAGGGATTTCTACAAAGTATCGCCCGGCTCTATTCCATGGATTTTGAACTGTTTAATGAATCTCATTTTTTGTAAATCTCGGCGTTACAAAAACGATACCAGGCTTCTATGAAATTATTGGCAGTTATACATCTGACAGGCCTGTTGGTCTATTGGTCAGTGGCCCTGACTGCTATGCTCAAGGTCGTGGATTCTATTCCCACCCAGGACAAATGTTTGTGTGATGAGTACGATCATTTGTTCTTTGTCGGGGTCTAATTTATCTATAATATGTATGTATTTAGAAATATACATGTATGTTTATCAGTTGTCTAGTACTCATAGCAAAAGCTCTGCTTAGTTTGGAACTAGATGGCGTTGTGTGAAAGTTGTGGAATATTATTATAATATCTTTTTCATCAAGAATAGTAGTTTGGAGAAGCACACTTCATAATACGCAATAATCATTAGGACAAGCTAAGTGAAATATGACTCGCGGGAGACGCCCCGGGCGTCGAGAATCACGAGCCGATTTCCGGTCACCGTAGGCGCGGGCCTGCGGACGGCGAGCAGGGGTCGCTCACCGTCCGGTAAGGACCAGGCCCGGGTCGGCGGCGCGTCGTGTTCCACGCGCGCCTCAAAGAGCTGTCAACACCAGTGACGGGGCCTCATAGGGCCATTGCCTGCCGGGGTTTGCGGGAAAGTTCTACCGAGTTACCGCGGTCCCGGAAATTTAGGGCAGCCGAAGGAACATGGTGGGTTTTTAGTCAGTAGAAATCTAACACACGCTTCCGCTTGACCCAGAGCGGAAGAAGTCATACGATGATTTTCCAACCCAAAAAAAAAAAATGCAATATGACTATTAGCGATGAAACCGTATATTGTTTTCAACGGTGACCGTATTTTTTTTTCTTTTATTGTTTATAAGCTCGCGTTTGACCACCATCTCACCTGATTGTAAGCGATGATGTGGTCGAAGATGAAACAGGCTTGCCTAGAAGTATCTTATTCACTATTAATTTAAAGTCCCCAGGTTATAGCTATAACCTGCTTGGGCGCACCGCAGTGTCCTCGTGGAGGCGATCGGCGGCGGTGACCTCTCGCGACCTTGAGTGCGTATGGATGTGATGTCCAACCTATAACGAGGCGCATCGTTCTTCGTCTTGTATTCCGATGATGGAACAGGCTTAGTGGAGTTAGTTTGATAAATTTAATTGTTCTTCTAGCATTTTGAAGGGAAGCTAGAGAAGAATAACTTGTAATTTTCCGTGTAAGAATTCCACCTACTTGGAAAAATACGCAAAATACCTAACTCTAATTACAAAAACCTTTATAATATCCTTAGTCATTAAAATGACTCTGTAGAGGGCCGAAGCCTGCCGGGGTCGTGGGACTTATCCCATTACCGTGACCCCGGTACGTAAAGGGCTATTGGAGGAATACCGTGGATTTTAGTCAGTACAAGTCTGACAGTCCCTCCGGCCCTGCCCGGGGTGGGAGGACCCATCTGATGATTTTACCATGTTAAAAAAAAATGCGCATATATCATTGATAAGTATCTTGATTGATGATCATTTTGAGAATTGATAACCTACCTAAAATAACGCCGCAGTATAGTAATGAAAAATTGCTTTTCCAATACGTTTGATACTATCTACATAGTTTCATAATAATTTGTCTGAAAGAAACCAATTAATTAGAAACGTAAGGTTGACGAATTGATAGTTAAAAAAAAAATGAACATAATATTTATATGCATACAATAGTCTATAATAACAATCACATGCACATAAGTTTCTATATGCCTCTATCTAAACACCACACAATTCAACGAGTTATTCTGAGCAATCGCTTTCAATAGAATTTACAACTTTAGCATACACTAAATTAATAGTTGTATCTGAAGTTGGCTGAATATTTGGCAGAAAACATATACCCTTATTGTAATTGACATTTTAGGCAGCCGTTTTAAGTAATTGTTTCGCAGAAAACACACAATTTGTTTAAAGCGCAAATAATGTTTTTCGTAAATTTTTAATTATTCTATGTCAATGCTCTAGATTTTAGTGCCTTTTTCTTGGGGAAACACCAAATGACTTCTCGCCTTCTGGATAGAGCGGAAGGCTCTTACTAGGCCAAGGTGGAGCTCCTTCTGAACTGTTGCTCTTTTGTTCCGGGGCCGCGGTATCACGTTAGAATATTTCCGCAACCCCGACAATCCCTTTTGGGTCATAACATGGTGCTGGCTGTTTTGTCATGACCTTCTTATCGTTCTAGAAATACGAATTGCTCATCAGCTAAAATTTAAATATCAATAAGTATGGTAATACGCTCAGGAGGGACCTAATAATTTCAAAAATCAAAATGAATATATTATTTTTATTATTTAATATATTTCTATTTAGAAAACACAGCATTTTAATATAAATTCTCATTTTATATGCTTATTTACTACACAATCTATTATTTTTCTTCATCTTGTTTTGTGTTCCATCGCTACGCAAACTCATTTTTCTTTCCAAACCTCTTTGGCTTTAGCAATTTTCGACCATGTTTGCCCCGCGAACATGACCAGATCGTCAAGCTAATCTTCTGCGGTGTGTTTGACCTCGATGGGAATGTCACCCACTCGACGCCTGAAGGAGGTTCGGGCGTCCAGTGGGTGATGATCTTTGCCCACCTCTCCGGGTACACTTAAATAACATGATTAACTTGCAAAGCAACAACCAAATAAGTGATGGCAAAAGAAAAAATTACCGGGATGATATACATTCCCAAGGTGATCTTTTTAGTAAACTGTATTTGTATCGGGTGTACTTTAATGTACTCAATTAAATATTTCAGTTTTTTAGTTTCTTGAGCTTCGGTATCTGAAAAAGGCAACATTGAGTATGGCAGCAGAAAGGTCACAACACCTATTCCGATGTTAATGAACTTTGGGTCAGAGATAGGTTAGACTAAATAGGACATACATATACTATACAAGATACAAAATCCGAGTTTTCGAGTCAATCGAAAATAAAATTAATATACACAGATATAAAATTAATATCATATTAAATAATATGACAGTGAGAGGTTTACTTTCTTGTTTCTGCTTTTCTAGATATATCAACAAAACATTGGCATTATCTTCGTCCAGTAAGTATATATGATAATATCATGAGTCGTAAATATTGCTGAAAAATACGCTTACTGGTTGACCATGAGCTATACAGTTTCGTCAAACTTCTTTTGTATTTAGCTGCTACGTTTAGAAGACCTTGGCCGGTATTGAAGATTAAGTACGTGCAGCACAAAGAATGTAGTAAGTGCAATATAGTTATCATGGCACCCACGTTAAATTTTTCTTCCTGGAAAAATAAGTACGAAATTAGAGAAAAATTTAAAAAAAATTCGGAAGGGCAGGTGATTTCGAGAAATCTTTTTGTATGCACATACGTATGTAAATATGAATAAAATTAAAGTGTATACTGACACACACTTTATTCTTATTAATATTTCAAAATAACTGCGTTTTCAAGTACTACACTTAGTTATTTACACGTTATTAAAAAACATTTACACTTTTTTGGCTTGATTCATCGTCAAATCAGTTCGAAACGATGAAAATGTATGCCCTTAAGGGATCTAGGTTGACTTAACTAGTAAACTTGTATACGAATATTAGGGCCATTATTTTTTTCCAGGGCCCAAATTGACTAACTATGTCGTAAAAAATAATTTTAAAACATATTCGTTTTTTTATAATTTTTAGGTTAATTTAGTTTTATCAATATTTAAAGTAAACAGTACAGTCATCAGCAGCGACGTTTTTTTACTATTTATTGTTTTGTTCGATGTTAATACAAGGAAAGGAGTAGAAAAACAACAACTGTGTTACTTACTTAGAATAATCAGTTTTATTGGTAGGAAATTTTATATCAATTTTAAAAACCTATCAGACTTAAACTTAGACAAGAATTACAATAATCCTATAATGTAAAATCACAATCATCTCAGTCTAATATCTTATTTTTTAATTAAGTTTACCAATGCGTTACGTTATTTTAATTTAAGCTACTGTAATTTCTCAAAATATGCCTTAATAATAGCAATTTAAGCTCAATCTTTTTAGTATAGGTTGAAATATGGTAGATAAACAAAAAAATATAAAATTTGTGATGTTTGAAAATTATATTTAAGCTTTATAGCTCTTAACGTATTCAGGAAAAGAGGGACAGAAAAGTAATGCAGTAGTTGGATAAGTAAAACAGTGGTAATCTTATCACAACACTAGGTTTTTTTTCGCTTTAACTAATAGAAACGCTCTAGAAACAATAATAAAGTATTTTAAATCAAATAAAACTTCTCCTTAAAAAAAAAAACAAAATCCTCTCAAATTAACATTTTTAAACGTAAAATCTTTGTCTCATCAGTCTTATTTCTCAAATATATTTAATTGAACATCAAATTCGTAATACACACGTTTACCTTTCTTAAATATTTTAGGGTTTTAATTATACCGAGAGTTTCTTGAATAATGGAGGTTTTCAGCCTGGAATTTTTATGACATGTTCGCCAAAAATACGCCTGATAGCTAAACGGTCTTTAAGTTTCTTTATTCTGGAGTAATAGTTTTTAATAGCGTTAGACAAAGCTATGTATTTTTTGTCTCCGTCCTCCGACTTTTTTCCTTTTTGCCTTTGGTATCTTTTCTTGTATTTTCTTTTCAATTTCTCGTTTTATTCCTCCGACTTCTTATTTTGTCTATATAATGCAGATCTGTCTCGTCTTACTTGTCTTCTTCCTTTTGAACTTGGAGAAACCGGAGTTCCTGATTGTGGTGTTGAAGCCGGTGTATAATCTAGAATAACTTGCTCTCTTTTCTGACGTTCTCGAAGTTTCTTGTTTGCCATCTTCCATTTACGCTTTGCTGATCTATGTTCTCTCTCTGTCATATCCTTTACAAGTTTTTTAGTAGCAAAATACCTCTCAAGATGTTTTCTTTTAGTCTCAGCATTTTTACAGGGTCCTGTTTCAATTTTTTCCCTATAACGCTGTTGTTTTTCTGCCGGTGTTAACGCCATTATATTGAAAATAATATACTGTAACAAAATAACCCAATAATTAATTAAGTGAACTGTAAATTAGATAAATACACTTAGAAAACTGTTTACTTTCCAACTGCGTTATTTCTCGTGGTAACGCAGTGTAGTGGTAACGCAGTTGTAAAAATAACGTGTATTCTAACATTTGGGTCATATGATAATAAATACCTAATCATTTTTGATGACAGGCAAATATTTACTAAATCTATTACAAAACGCAATAAAAAAACAATTAAATATCTTAAAAACTCACCGTTTGTCGTCGGTAACTCAGCGGCCGCACAATAAACACACGCGCCTCTCCGGTCGACTCGCGCTCGACTGATGCGGCCAGCGTCAAGGCCACGAACACCCGCCTCACCCCGCCAGCAATTCACATTAAATCAAACTAACTTAGTCGAAAATATACTAAAAAAGCCGAATTAAAAGCTCAATTTTGCTTGGTAACACAGAGTACTTACGTTTTTTTCTTCAACAGGGACAAGACAAGAAATATTTCGTAAATAATACACGGTTAAAGGAAAGATAAACTTATTAGCCTGTTAATAAAGTTCATATTTATCTTAATTTCCGTAAATATTTTAATTTAATGGTGCCGTAAAGAGTTTTAATGTAATGTCAATGTATTTGAAGCGAGTTGCTTGCTGGGACAGCCGGATTTTGTATAAGATACGACTGAGTTACCGAGAAAAGCGAATGAGTTACCGTAATTTACGTCAAATTATAACATTTTTCACTAATGTTTATGTCTTCTTAGAAGGGTATTATTATTACGTTTCTACCAATAGCGATTTTATTTTAGTAATCATAGCTTTTTTTAATGTAATAGGTTCTGTTCTTGAGAGACCGATTATGGGCCCCCCAAAAAAATAATGGCCCATTAACAAGTGCTTATTATGTTGCAAAAACCCGTTTGCAGATACTGTGTACTTTAAAATAAGATTATATTTTAATAATGAGAGGGAATACGATTCAAATTATTAACAATTTAGTGATGACTCATAATTTTACATACCACATTTCTACGCGGGAAGTATTTTATTTATAATTTATATAATTAATAATTTATTTGAATAATTATTGCACGTAACAACATTGTACATTTTGACAAATAAATGCATTCAATTCTATTCAAAGAAATTGCACAAATTCAAACAGTATCAAGACTGTTCGTATTAAGAATCGGTCCATCCAATTGACTTTTATGACAGAAACATAATTAATAATCTATTCTACTAAAAAGTGGAAAAGTTTGTTTGTTTAAACGCGCTGATCTTTGAAAGTACTGATTGAATTTGGAAAAAATTGTTTGAAAGTAGCTTGAATGTTGAGGAAGACTATAGGGACTATAGAAAGAGGGTTATGTTTTATCGTGATTAATTCCACGGGAGCAAATCTCCGGGCGGCTGCTAGTCATTATTATATTTTGCTTATGTCACAGCAATGAAAAAGTAATAGGCCGAATTTAATTCTATGAAAAATAATATAGTAATTTTTCTATTACTATATTAATAATTCGGTTAAATACATAATATGTGGTCGTTAGGGTGTCTCTTATATGACCAAAAAAAATTGTTTTTAAAATTTGAAACGAAAATATACTCAAATATGAAATTTCACCTTTCATATAAATGAATAGCATGATCGCAACCCGTGCTGACTGAGCTTCATAGTATATTGAAAATCTTGTCTTGTCCTCATATTTGGGTTGGCAATAAAACTATTATAAATGAAACAAATTAAGTGAATAAGAGATAAAATAAAATAAATTTACATAATAAAATTAATCTTTATTAAAAAGAAAAGAATAACAGTCAGCTAAGGTAACTTCTCTTAAGTGTAGTTTTTTAAGGTCCGGATTGAAATATCGATGTTCGTGGCACAAGGCAACAAGAACTGTTGTTGTTCTTCTTCTGCCTTTAATTTGACAGCCATTTCAGTGGTATCATTCACAACTTTCAAACGATTTATTCAGCGTCCTGAAAAGCTGCATTATCATTCCAACAACGTACATCTTCTTGAAGAAAACCGTCGTCAATCTGAAGTCGTGATTGACATGTTTTCCGACACAAAATCATCATCACCAATCATCAATTCATTTTATGTGTAAAAATAAACCTATAAATAAACAAAAAACAACAGGAAATGTAAAAAAAGAACATAAATACTTGCTTACCGAAAAGATTTCGGGTCATTTCTTCCTTCGATGGAACATAGCATTTCTGTGATTGCCAACTTAAATTTCTGTTTAACTTGGCAATCATTTTAATTTTAGCTTATCAACTTCATCATCAGAAAGTGATAGTATAACAGTCTCTTCACACTAATATGAACCACAGGTGATGGCTACACTTGCTTAATGAAGCTTTAGGAATTGTTGCATAATTTTTTTCGTACTCTTTTACCTTATTCAAAAAGCACAAACCTTGGTTAGGTGCTTTAGTTGCAACTCGAGCCAAGGTATAACATACATAAACAAACATATACGTAAACTTGACAATAAATAAACAAACATTTTTGTCTTTCGCAATCATTCGGAGTTGTGATTGCAAACACATTTTGAAGAATAGATCGCTCTCGCCTTCCATCATGCCTGATGGTGTGCTCCAGGGTGCCTGAGCTTTTTCTTGTTGCGACTCTATGTTATTTGTGGTGGAAGTAGATGCTATCTCTTCTCTCTCTCGCTAACTCTCTTGCAATCCTCCTAACTAGCTATTCCTTCTTTCTCTGTTAATTTTTTGTCAACGCCACCCAAGCGTCCCGGTCGACCTGGTTCTCTTTGTTTCTTTAAAAATGCCTTGTCTGCCTCTATTTTCAATCTTTCAAAGGCAATAATATCAAATAAGTTATCAAGGTGGTTTTAAAATTATATTCACGATTCTTGAACCTGGCCGGAGTCTTCTTACATTTTTTTGTAGATCTCCCCAAACATGATTTAATCAATAAGTTTCTTCACGCATTTTAGAAAATGTCTTTGTGAAAACTCTTGCTTTTCCCAAAATATACTGCACTCTTTAATTACGAGATTTGCACTTTCATTGATAGTCAACTTGACTTCGAGAATATTATAAAATTGGATAGCGAGAACTTGTCTATTTGACGGTAATTTTGTACCGGTTATTTGATGGCTAGGCAGTCCAACATGGAAAAAAATTTGTTTGTCACTCCTTGACCTTACCGACATTTATACGCAATAAGGAATAGGCACTAAAAATGTAAAATCGTGTATGAAGTGACTAATAAAACACTCAGTTCCAGGCTCAAGCGCGGTACCCGCGCAATTTGTATGGACGAGTTTCAATCGCAAGTCGGCACGGGTTATCGTTTATAAAACGGGCTCATATTTATTTTTAGACTATATTAGATCATTGCGAAAGTTTTAAGAAGGTATCCGTAAAAATATTTCAACATCAAAATTTAAGGGACACCCTAGTGGACGTGGTTTTGTTGTTTCAACTTTTTCAAAAATGCTACTTACATTTACTATAAATATTTTGAATATCCCATATGTTGCAACAATGTAGTATACTGATGAAGAAGCCAAAAATAAAATCATCTGGAAAACATGGTAACAATTAAACGAAAGCTTAGTTAGAGGGGCTAACAATATTGCTAATGTGAATTCTACCCAAATAAATAGTTCTCTTTATAAAAAAAAAATACATTACGGAGTTCTTACTGTTGGAATACCTAATAATTTTCAATAATAATGGCAAACAACGAGGCTTGCAAATCATATTAGGGGAACAATATATAGGGACACAATGACTTATCTAGTAATATACTACTAGATAAGTAGAATACTCAGCTAAATATTATAACATCACCCGTGTGATGTAAGAGATCGCTCTGTGCGATAAGACTGCTCATTGTACACTAGTTTTCCTTTTTATTTCCATTGAAATATTGTAAGGTGTACAATAAAGCATATAATAAATAAATAAATAAGAGTTATACTTAGTTTACGTGTGTTAACACGGGCGCGGCCGAATAAACTACAATCGAAGAAAGTCGTTTCTATTATTCACTCTCACACTAAATCTGAGAAATTAAAACACTTAAACTCCTAACTCTTTCACAATTTTTGAGAGGTGTGCAGAAATACCAAGCGACATCAACTCGGGCCTATATGATTGTATGAGTGACTTAATATAAGCGCATCTCCTAACCAACCAAGTTTTCATGATGCAGTTATAATAATCTGTTTTTGCGGAGTTTGTACCTATTCCCGTATACAAAAAATTTGGTTAACACATTGCAATATGGCTCGTAATTATAAGAAAAGAAAAGAATGTAAGGGATTTGTTCTTAAAGCTATATTCACCTGAACGCCGAAGCACTCGGTAAATGTATTGCTGCAACTTGCTAATGCTTGATACTTCATCGCCCAATCCTCAATTAGTGCCACCGTTAGCTTATTATCCGTTTGATTTGTATGTGAGGATCCTGTCTTTTCCATTTCTTCATATTTAGCTTTAATCTCAGAAATTTTCATGTTCATAGTTTTCAAATAATGTTGTAACATTGAAATGTAGCTATATACTAATGTGTTTTCTATGAAGTATCTTACTTCAAAATATATTTCAATAAAATATAAAAATATACGAGCATAATCAGCTTGCAACGCCAAATGATGCACTCGAAAAAATAAAAGAATAGTGCTTGAGATAATATACGTAGAAGAAATTAAGATGAAGATTAATTTAAACTTATTCATATATTTTTTGTATACTGAAACCTCTCCAAAGCAACACTGAACTTTCAAAAATTCACTTTTGAACAATTTATAAGAAGGTGAACTTCGAACGGCACATATGATAATAATGAAACCATTTAATAAAGACGAGACGTGAAATAACGTTACTAACGGTGTAATATTCTCACGCAATCCAAAACTTGGAGAAAACACGAAGAAGCTTTTATAAAATATAAGTAATGAAATAACAATTTCAATGATACCACGGGACAATTGAAGGATTTTTCGATATTTACTACCAAAACTATAATTTATGTGTGCGCCCGTTGCATTTTGATTGGTAATTATCATATTGTTTTGGAACATTTGGTGAATTTATGAGCTTATCTGCTAACACTTGTTTCAGGAAATAGCTCTTGACTCATATAACTAATATACATTATGACAAAATTTCTATATTAGGTAAGTTCTTATTTATACCAATTACAATATTGATCAATATCTTGATTAACGATCCTTATGAAAACAAACGTAGGTTAACGATAACATTTAGTATAATTATTATAGTAACTAGAGGCCATCCACTTGTTGGAATTCGTCTATAAATTGTTTTAATTTGATTGTTATAACAAAAATGTTGTGTTTCTGCATTCCTCATATAACTTTAAATATGCCTTGTAGTTCTTTGTCTGCTTAATTTTCGTAAAATTGTGCTGAAAAGTTTTTGCTTCACGTATATAGATTATTATATTTATTGTCTTCAATAATACGAAAAAGGTTGTTTTAACAAGGTTCTCTAATAGTCTAATACCTAATTAGCAATTTGATTTTAACCGAACAGAACCTAACACTCATGCATCCATTAAGTCTACTGCATCGTTGAGCACCACAGCGCCGGCTTCAAGTGGGGCGCCATGACGTGAACCTAGGTCTTGTTCTTTGACATAAAGAAAGCGTGCGGCACCATGGTTTAGATAGATAGATAGATAGATATATTCTTTATTGTACACCATAACAGTAAAATAAAATTATGGACTTAACAATTAAAAAGGGTGATACAAGGGGCGGTCTTATCGCTAAAAGCGATCTTTTACAGACAACCTTTGGATGGATTTGACACAGAAGGAGAAAATAAATACGCGGGTAGTCCATGGTGTACTATTTATCTATATAAAATACAAAACTATAAATAACATTCTCAAAACATATATATACATATAAATATTAAAAAAAAAGAAATAAAGAAACAAAGACATACATAATAACAACAATTTAAAGAGAGAGATAAAGATCTTTTACTAAGTTTTTGAAAGAAGATAGGGTTTGTGCTTGTCTTACTGACACGGATAGAACATTCCACAGCCGTACTGCTTGAGCTGCGAACGACTTACCATAGAAATTGGTGGCGTGACTCGGTACCGCAAGCCTTAAGTTTTCTGATGACCTCAGACATTTTGCATGTGTGTCATGAAGGAACTTAAATCGTTCTTTAAGATAAGTGGGGGTTTTAGGATTAAACAGCACACTATAAAGCAGAGACAAAATGTGTAAGTTCCGGCGAAGACGTATAGGAAGCCACTTGAGTTTCGTACGAAATTCGGATCCAAATCCATAAACAATACCAACTCGGCATGCATAATCGTCTCGTCTTCATCTTACGAGACTTTCTATCGAATCGCACCTTCCGCTATCGAATTGAGGGTAGAGCTCCACTACCTCCACACCATTGTTAAAATACACTTTTTCTGAACGGGTACGTAGCACACGCGATTTTTTAATGGTCGCTCCGTTGTACCGTTGTTTTTATAATAATGGTCTATCCCGGACAAGGCTGTATGGTGGTGTGGATAACCGAAATAATACTCTTAAATTCCCAAAAACTCCCTTATTTTATTAAATTCTTATAATTATTTAAGGAAGTGGGCAAAGATAACCACCCATTGGAAGCCTGAAGGAAGACAACGCCGTCGAGGTTGACCACGGCGCCGCTGCCGGTGGGGTCAGGGCTACATCACTCCATGTAGTTGCTCGCTATAATTACCTACCGCCCGGCCGAGCGGTCTCGGGCCCTTTGCGGACCAAATTCAGTGCGGTTTTCGCAAGCGAAGCGCAAGCACGTTGTTCAATTTTAATTGTTACCTACATTCGTTTGTACACGTACCTACGATGCCGTCTGGTGCCTCATGTGCTGTAGATGGGTGCAAATCAAGTAAAAGAAGGGATAAACACCTAACATTTTTCCATTTAGCTGTCAATGAAGAAAGGTATTTGATAAATAAATTAAATAAATATAGCAAGAAGCATACCTGTCCTGGATTAGTTGCTGAATTACAGAACATTCCTGATTTAAATGAATCTACGAATAGATTGTTTATCCATTTTAAAGCATTCAACAAAACATCGTCTTTTTACGGAAAGTTAAAAGTGCCAACAGATGCGTTTCATAATTATGTAATGGAACTTGAGACTATGTTTATTAATAATTATGAAAAAAAAATGAAACAAAGGCTACTCTTTATGAAATTTTAAATAACATAAATTTTGATTCTCCCTGCCCTTGTTTCCCAAAACAATATCTAGTAAAACTTTTTATTCGATCCAGGATATTTTCTACACTAAAATTTAATAACCGAGAATTTAGAAAGGGTAAGAAATTTATAAAAAAAAATATATAAAAATAAAACACATGTAACTTAAAAAAAAATATTTTATAAATGATACATTTTTAAACTACCACCTATAGTCAGAGCATATTCACAGTTCTCAATAGCATAGATACAAAAAAGTTATGTTAATTTAATTTTATCGAAGAGGCAGCCCTGCGATTGCTGTGGGATTGCGCGGTGCGAAAGCAATCACAACTATACGCTTGAATATTTAGGCACATTTTAGCATGCAGCGGTTGCTGACAAGACGAAGTAGGCTATTATAGCAGTAGGTATTGGAATTTTTGTACTGAGTGAAGTATCTGTTACGTAGTAACTATTAAGTAATCTGTGGTGGGGTGACGATCTGAGCATGTTCGTGGGGCAAACATGGTCTGAAATTGCCCAAGATAGAGAGGTTTGGAAGAAAAAAGAGGAGGTTTTTGCTCAGCAGTGGGACACAACGTAGGCTAAGAAAAAAGAAAAATTAAGGTCTTTGTGTTTTAACTCTCTCACTCGCACACATAATATTTCATTCTATCATCACTGCATTAATTCGCAATTAGCTTTCTAACTTTATTGGTGTTCTAATTTAACATCTTACATATAAATATATCATACGTATTTCTAAAGGTGTGTCCAAACATCGAGCGGCAATCGAGCGCGACTGCCGCGCGCGGCTCACCGCCCTGTGATTAGACGACGGCCGCGAGCAAACGCTTCTGGCTACCTGTCGCGCACGAACATTTTTAGTAAACATTCGGCAGTATTTGTGTTTGGACGTATTTCTGCGCACAAACATGGACAACGAAACATCGATTCGTCTAATTGAAAAGTACGGATCTTTTAAAGAGTTATGGGATCCTCGATAAAAAGAATATCATAATAAAAACAAACGTAAAGACTTGTGGAATGAAATAGTCAACAATTTTGGTGCCAAATGAAGCGCGCGGCGTATCCTGGTTGTGCCGCGCAGTACCTACTGCCGCGCAAACATTAGTCGGCTTTATCCTAACTAGAGCGCGGCAGAAATGTGTCCTAGAAATGCCGCGTGTTGCTGCCACGCTCTTGCTGCTCAATGTTTGGACACACCTTTAGAGCTTGATGACGTGATATTTTAATACCGACTGTTTTACAATTCCATTCATTTTTAATTCTTTGGCTTTTCTTTGTCAGGAGTAGTGGTAGTGGTTTAATAAACACAAACACACAAATATATCTTCGAGGTTAAGCAACGCTTGCAGAGGTTAGTTTATGGATGGCTGACCATCTTAACACATCGAGATACCTGCGTGTCTTGGAAAGCACGCAAAGCAATTGGTCCTGGCTGTCATTTGTACTTCTTTGACAGTCGTTAGTCAGATGCCAGAAAAGCGGTAACACTGGTATCGTGTTAAGCCATAGGGTATCGTGTTAGCCAGCTAATGGATTTTGGAGGTCAGATAGACAGTCTTCTCGTGCAAAACACTAATACCTAGCTGCATTCGATTAGACTGGAAGCTGGCTCCAACTTGGTTGGAAAAAGGTTAAGGAAACGATGACCCTTTCGCCACTCAATCGCTGACAGATTCCTTTTTAACCAACGAAAAAAAACGGAGTAAGTTATCAAGTCGATGCGTATATATATTTTTTTTAATTTATGATCACCGATTACTCTAAGACTGCTGAACCGATTTGGAAGTCAGGATCTGATGATGGGATCCTGGAGAAATCGAGGGAACTCTTCAAACATTATAGGCACATCAATAGTGATTTGAGTATTTTTTATGCATATGGTGACGTACCAGGAGAACTCCTCAACAATTAACGGCCCAGCATTGGGAAAAGCAATATTTTGTAAAAGGTTATAAGTAGTTGACTTTTAGGCTTTTGTAACTAGATAAATTAAAAATCGACCAACTAAAAATTGTGAAATAAAAACTTTTTGCCAAAAAATTAAGTTGGTTTCATTTTTTGTTAAATTTTTTTTTTACTACCGAGATATTCGAAACCCCTGCCAAAATAGGTAAATGCTGCCAAGGTGTGTTTCTCCACGTCGACGGACTCCATTGGAATCCTATTTCTGTATAATGGTTCTAAGTGACCTTACCAAAGAAGATGACGGGAACTTTTCACGGTTCACTAGCTCCCTAAGTATCCACCATATTCTAAGATCGTGTCTGAGTCGGGCTACCTCAAATCTCGTTAAAAAGCATAGACAAAAAATGTCTCCTGTATCGTGGGTCTATTTTTACAAACTTCCAGACCCGTAACAAATATTTGAAGGCCATACGAACATACGAACATGTGTCCTGGTGCGAGAATTGATACAGGGATACGCCGCGCAGCAGTCGATCGCTTAACCACTGCATCCACCGTGTCGTCTTAATGTTGTTGCTTCAAAGCATTTATCCATTTTGGTGAGCATTTAAATTGTAGCCTTTTAAAATTCCAAAAAAAGGAGTTTTGCCGTACGAAATCTTTCTTCTTTTAATATTATAATTGCGAATGAAACTCTGTTTGTTTGATAGATAGATATATTCTCTATTGTACACCATAACAGTAAAACAAAATTATGGACTTAACAATTAAAAAGGGTGATGAGGGATGAGAGGGAGCGTGAAGGGAGGGGGGGCTTTCACGCCTAAACTACTAACCGATTTGGATGAAATTTGGTACAGGTATTCCGGATAGGCACGAAACTCCCACAGGATAAGGTCGTGTTGTCCACGCAGGCGAAACCGCGGGGGGAAGGCTAATAACAAACAAAAACTTAAACAAAACAATTTATATTTCATATAGATTTAATATTTATTTACAAATATACTAAATAATGTGATTGAATTGCAAGCCAACGATCACGTAAGTGACAGACATTTAAAAAATTATAGGAATAAGATACGTCCCGAGGATAATTTTATTAGTATATTGTATCTGAATAGGGTTCACTTGCACTAGAAGATTCAAGTTCCTCAATCGCTTAGTTGTAAGAGATGATGAGTCTGAAAATAAAAAATATATTTTTTCTCTTTTCGTTTTCGACCTACTTTCACATAAATGTAAGATATTATATAGTGTTACGCCAGTAACTTCGACCGACGTCTAGAATGTTCGATACACTAACGCCACCTGGCGGCGAGTAGCAATACGGAATATGTCGAGAAACTTCGACTTCTAGAACGTTCGAGACACTAACGTCAACTGGCGGTGAGTAGCAGTACTAAGTATCTTGAGTAGCTTCTGGAACATTCTTGGCAATATAGGCAGTGAGTCGATTGTACAAGAATGTTCTAGAACGCAGATCGGGGTATAAATATATCGCAATGGAACGCAGACAGCAGTCTTATTAGAAGATACGTGGCGATATAATCGAAGCTACAAGTGAATTTCAGTGCGATTTATGTGTTAAGTGGCAAGTTTTATATCGTGAATAACAGTGTTAATTTTTATTTTGCGAAAACTTAATTAAAGTGTTAATTTTGGTCTAATTGGCGTAAGTTCTTTCTATCCCGAACCCCAGCTCGTAACTATAGTATGTACCTGCAATCTTACATACAAACACTGCTAGAACTTAAACTGAGTCGACTCGAAATGTGGAGAAAATTTTGTAGCTTTATAGTATTGCATAATGTTGTTAAGCAGAAAAAACATGTAATAACACCATGGATACAATAAATGGTCACATATATAGTAAAATCATTACCCCAGCAAATAAAAATAAATAAAAGTAGTCAAAATAGCGGCAATCCCACCCGGCTAAGAAAGAAAGGTGATGGATGAAAGAAAGTAAGTATAGTATGAGGCATGTCAGTGCGAGAGACATACAAGTGAGAACTTGCATGAATATGGTAACTAGAATAATAAGGTCCCGCCGAGCCCATGGGCGGGGAAAAGCAGTAATAATAATAAAAAAAAAGAAATTTGGAGACAAATATACAAGATAATCATAGTCCTTCTATAACGTTCGCACTGCTGGATCATAGGCCTCCTCTCTATGAAAGCGAATGGCGAATGTCGTAATACACTATGCAGGTAGGTAGCTTCTTACTCCCATCTTGATTGGACCCGAGACCTACGCGCAACGACAGAACATATTGAGGCACTGTAGAAGGATAACTATGCATTTTATACCGATTATATCCTTGGAGTGTGAACATGTAGAAAACCACGAGATAGATAGAATATACTTTATTATACATCAAAATTTAAACACACCTATTTAACAATATTGCTTATTCTATGGTTACAATGGCGGTCTTATCGCTGAAAGCGATATCCTCCAGACAACCTTTGGAAGGACTTTAAAAACTTTAATTAAAGTGGGGAGGGCTAAATTAATGTACTTACTAAATTACTCATAAAAACACAGAATATTTTTTTTTATTAAAATAAATCTAAATATATACATACCAAGTGCATGGTTTCTTTGGATGATAACAAACGATATAGCAAGGGTTTTGTAATCCTATGTCAACATTTGTGGAGCTTATTAGAAATTTCAATACATTGATACCAGAGACCGAATTTTTCAAATTGAGAAGAACGAAGAGAATTATCATTTTATTGGCAAGTGACGTGGAAATTTATGACCCTTATAGTGCTGTGACACGTTTTTTATTATTGGTATTCAAGAAACATATGAAGCCAATAATTTGGGGTCAATTCTGTGAGCCACTTATTTTGAGCTGAAACTTTGCATAGAGACTCCATACCAGATGTTGTCTTCAGTCCTTTTGGATTGATATGGGGTTTTCGTTACACATTGTATATAAATACAATACAATACATAGGTAATTAAATAATACAATACATATAATGTGTTCTTTAACATATTTTGGAGAGAAACAAAAGAATAATCATAAATTGCTAAGAAAATAATTAGCAACCGAGCTTTTAAAAGTAGCGAGTAAATTATAAAGTCTTGCACGTTTGATCTTACAATCTCGGTCGGTAAGGTACGATCTTTATCGACCGACCAAATTAATTCAAATGTTAACTAATATTATAAAGTATAAAAGTTCTTTAAACGTACTAATCTTGAAAAATACTGGATAGGTTAGATGCGTACTTGCTAGTTTAATATAAACAACAAAAACATATAAACCAAACTATTTTTATAATAAATTAATAGTTTAAAAAACCAAAAACACGCTTTTAAGACTAATGTAATGAGCAGAAATTAGAAATGTTTACTAGCAGGCAGTCCAAGGTTCCATCAGCCACCTTCCAATTCCATCATCAGACCAGCTCGATGGTACCATAATATTGTATTGTCGTCTAATCTACACATAACTGCCAAGTTACATTAGATGATACAACAATTAGAAGTACGTTTAATGCAGATTCTTAGATTTTATTCCATATTTAAATCGTTATAGATCGACCTAATAATAAATCTATGGATTACGCGGAAATTCGAAAAGGTTAAGAAAACCGATAACGGATTTTCTTTAGGTTTGTTATAACCTTGAAACCTGATCGTGTTCAAAGTCCATTACGTGGCCTTTCTCACAAGTGCAAACACGACTATGATATTATATTCCATCATGGAATGCCAGTGCCTATCTTTCGGCTTCATTATCAGACCTTGAAACCTAATCGTTGTCAAAGTTCATTACAAGACTTTTCTAAGAAATCCAAAACAGCTATGATACGATTTTCCATCATGAAGTTCCAGTTCATATCTTCCGGCTCCATCATCAGATCAGTTCGACAGTACCATATTATTGTATTGTCATCAGAACTACCTACAGCTGCCAATTTTCATTACGCTACGACCTTTGGAAGATGGTTAAATTAGTTAACTTAGATTTCATTACATAGTTAGGTACATACAGGTCGACCTAATAAAAGCGTGTTAAAAACATATAAACCGAACTTTTTTTATAAAAAAGAGAACTTGTAATGCGGGTAGAATTCACATTACTAACAATCTTGTTAAGCCCTCCAACTAAGCCAAATAAACTTGTGCCTGGAGTGGGTTCTCGGCAATAGTGTAATTAATGGGTGGGCTCAGACGTTAGGCTATTCACACTTCAAAAAAAATCAAAATTGTTTATTCGTTCATAAAGTTCATATATCATGTAGTGATTGGAGCCTACCGTTAGGCTGCGTTTCCACCAGAGATGTGCGAGGATGCGTAGCGAGGGATGTGTTTGTAAAGAACCAATAGAATCGCTTCATTTACCTCGCCTCGGTCAGCACATCTCTGGTGGAAACGGCTCAGCGGAGCTAGATTTTTGCGCGTACAAAACAAGCGAGGGATGTGTGCGAGGGATGTGTGCGAGAGATGTGTTGCGAGGGATGTGTTGCGAGGAATGTGTGTTGAGAAGGATGTGTTGCGAGGTTTGCACATCCTCGCACCACACATTAATGCGTATTTTCACAGCTCCGCTACACATCCTCGTAGGCACATTTTCATCGCACAGCTTTAGTGGAAACGCCCACACATTTTCACAGCACAGCTAGACATCCTCGCACGACACATTTCCATCGCACATCTCTGGTGGAAACGCAGCCTAAAGCTAATAAAACCTGCATTCGGAGACTCCGCTCTTCCATATAGTTATTTACGTACTTGTGAATGTAAAATTAATAAGCTTGTTTACTTATACTAAAGCAAGATTAATTCACGCAAACTTCAACACTTAAACGCGACTTTCACATAAAAAATCTAATTGGGAACCCGTTGATTACTTGCTTGGGATTACCAGGTACGTTTAACACAGCAAATGATGAACTGATGACCCTTACGGGTTACCCTTTAACCTTTACACTTTCAGGGCAATAGGTATGTTTTTTGCTTGGTTCTCTTTTCTTTTACATTTTTCATTGTCCTGTTATTAATATCCAAATTTTTATTTGAATAACTGGATGACTTTTTCATGATGCCTACTTCCCTATTTATATTATAAATGCGAAAGTAATTCTGTCTATTTGTCACACTTTAACGTCTTTACTTGCCACTTAAACATTTTCATTAAATTTGGTACAGAGATATAATAGACCTTGTAAAATATAAAACAATAGGCTGCTTTTCATAGCTAAAAAACCACAGATCATACAAAGATATGGCAAGGGGGCGTGGTGCTTGCGAATTCATCAAGACCCAAAGCAACTTGATGCCAATTTCGGCCATTAGTCAAATGTCAACTTGCGACGTCTTCGCTGCTTATGATTTTTGACAAAATGACGCGTTGTTCAGTACTTGTTTGCAAAAATAACAGCTGTATTGTGAATTACGTCAAAGATGGCATCTCATTTCACACGTAAGTACTAAAATAATATTGTTTTTCTTATTAAATTCGTTAAAACATTACTTCGTGATACTAAAAACACGATGAAGTACCAAAAGCAATTATTTTCATTAGGAACAAAAACCATTGATTGTTTAGTACACATCGACCAATGAAGCGGCATGTGTAATAGCGCGATGGATAAGTGTTTTACTGATATCCTCACTTACACGATAGTTTCGTGAAGCGACCGCTGCCGGCTTTTGTTGGTTAGTGATGTAACTACACGTTTGTGGTTGTCGATATTATATACATTCCTACTTACTACGAATGATTACACAAGGGAATAAAATTTGACTTTTTGTTGCGTGGAATTTTATGGCTGCATCATTGATATCATTATAATTCATACCTTGCTTTTATTTTAACATTTTAGCTATCCCAAGAATCCAAACATAAAAGAAAAGTGGGTAACTGCGTAACGTACTATTCCAGACTAATATATCTTTGTGCCAAATTTCATTCAGATCCGTTCAGCCGTTCTGGCGTGATTGAGATCCATCCAAACTTTTGCATTTACAATAGTAGTAAGATAAATAATTGTGATTTTGTAGCATGTCCTGACACATACTTTAAGAGTAGTTTCTGTTTCCCCCATACGTGATCAGTGCAAAAGTATTTTGATCGTAATTTGAATATTAAATAATTAAAATTCTAGAGACTAATATCGTCCGTATCCATAATTTATCAGATATCCGTTAAAATATACAGTTTGAAGTTTCACTGATTAGTGCTATTACTGAAGTTATACACAGATATAGATATATTGTAGTATTGTATTTTATAGCCTCTAGATCATAATTGTATTGTTTACTATGACAACATTTTAATAACTTTAGTTAGTTAATATTCCAATTATAATCACACTTCACTTGTTTAGAGTGGCAAGTATGACGGAAACTCCAGAATCGTTTTATTTTCACAGTCAGTAAAATATTTTGGAAAAAGATCAGATATTAAAGGATTTATAGGACGGATAGGAATTTTATGGATATTTTTCTATGTGAATGGGTATACTTTCTAGTTGGTCCCATTGTTACGAAATCAGGATCTGATGATAAGATCCTGGAGAAATCGAGGGAACTCTTCAAATATTATAGCCACACCTATAGCGTTTTGTGTATTTCTTATAGTACCTTGAGCAGTTGCTTCCAAAAAGTACCATTTGGGGAAGTTAAACTGATGATGAAGACCACAGATGGCCATTGAAATTCCTCAATAATAAGTATTTCGTGGATTGCGATTCGATTACTTGAGTACGGATGTTAAACACTTTATACTCGTCACAATACATATGGTAATATAGAGCTGATGGTCAAGTACCAGGAGAACTCCTCAAAAATTAACGGCTATGCATGGGGAAAAGCAATATTTTGTAAAAGGTGATAAGTTGTTGACATTATGGCTTTTGTAACTAGATAAATTACAAACCGACCCACTGAAAAGCGTGAAAAAAAAAATTTTACCAAAAAATAGAACTGACTTCCAGATCAAAACACTACAAAGCCAAAAATAACTTTAATTTCGGAAGGCGATGTGAAAAAAAAAGAAAATCCAAAACCAATAACACCGACTTCCGAAATTAAAGTTATTTTTGGCTTTGTAGTGTTTTGATTTGGAAGTTGGTTCTATTTTTTGCTAAATTTTTTTTTTTGTAAGCAAATCTTACAAATGCAAAAAAAAATACAAATTTTCGGTCCAATCTGTCTACTGAGAGTGCAATACTGTGCCTTAAGCATGTCGTCAGACACTATACGGAACGTAACACCGCGGTTCATGCCTGCTTCCTAGACCTTTCTAAGGCCTTTGACTCGGTGTCCTACGATATCCTGTGGGAGAAGCTGGAAAGCATAAAACTACCGAAGGAACTAATTAACATCTTTAGGTATTGGTATGGACACCAGGTCAACTCGGTCCGGTGGGCGGGAACAATGTCGGAGCCGTATAGGTTGGAGTGCGGGGTGAGGCAGGGGGGTTGACGTCTCCCTCGCTTTTCAATCTGTACATGAATGACCTTATTGCCGCGCTCAGCAAGCAGCACGTCGGCTGCCATATTAATGGAGTATGTGTCAATAATCTCAGCTATGCAGACGATATGGTCTTGCTGAGCGCGTCAGTGTGTGGCCTACGCAGGCTTATCGAGACCTGTGAAAGTTATGCTGTTAGCCACGGTTTAAAATATAATGCAGCAAAAAGTCAGTGCATGGTCTTTGAGGCCGGTAGTAAGCGATACACTAGCGTGCCGGATGTATTTCTAAATGGGGCGAAACTTGAAAGGGGAAGGCATTTCAAATACCTTGGCCACATAGTGACGTCCGACCTCAAAGACGATGCCGATATGGAACGGGAGCGGAGGGCGCTGTCGATCCGAGCGAATATGCTGGCTCGCAGATTTGCGCGTTGTTCCGAGGGGGTGAAAGTTACGCTCTTTCGAGCGTACAGTACCTCCCTCTACACGTGCAGTCTGTGGGCTAGATATACTCAGGCATCGTACAGCGCACTCCGCGTCCTGTACAATAACGCCTTCAGGGCGGTGATGGGGCTGCCTCGCTACTGCAGTGCCTCAGGCATGTTCACGGAGGCGCGCGTGGACAACTTCCACACTATAATGAGAAAGCGCGCCGCCTCGTTAGTGCGCAGGCTGCGGGGCAGCACTAACACAGTCCTGAGGATGATTGCCGACAGGGTAGATTGTCCGTATATTAAACATTGCGGAGATCTACATATAACTAAAAATTTGATTATGTTTTAAAATTAATAATGTATATCTTTTTTTTATTCAATTATAGCATTGTTAATTATAGAAAAAAATTATTATGACCATTTTATTTTATTCATTTTATTGTTTTTTTATTGACTTTTTTATTTCATTTAGTTCTTTTCTTTTTTTTGTAATTGTCATTTTAATTTTAATTTATTTTTTGAAAATAATATTTGGTGTGTGTGTTGTTAATCTTATAATATGAGTTAAGTTACTTGAATTAAATGCATTTTATTTTATTTATTTTTTTATTTATTAATTTCTCCAGAACATTGTAAGCAGACATGAATTAGAGAGCAGTACAAATACAATGTAAGCATCTCTATAGACATTATTTTTAAAGAAAATAAAATAAAGTAATAGAACATGTAACAGATTTTTAATCGTCTTCAAAAAAAAATTTTTTTACAACAAATAGAACCGACTTCCATATCAAAACACTAAACAGCCAAAAATAACTTTAATTTCGGTAGTCGGTGTTATTGGTTTTGGATTTTCTTTTTTATTTCACACCGCCTTCCGAAATTAAAGTTATTTTTGGCTGTGTAGTGTTTTGATATGGAAGTCGGTTCTATTTTTTTGTAAAATTTTTTTTAACTTATGACGTTTCATTCAAAAGGTTTTGACCCGCAATAATAACAAAGTATGTACAAAATATTGTACACAGTAGAATATAGATCACAATAATTCCAAAATCACATTATGAGTTACCTGAAAAAAAAAATATTAAGAAAAATTTCAATATAGCCACGGAAACCAATAGCATAATAATGCTAACGCACATATGACCCGTCAACGTTTAAAGCAAGAGTGAATAGGCGTCTTCTGGGCTCGCTCGCTACATCGTAGACCTCATCTAAGGGTTACAATCAGGGGTGCTGGGGGTCAAGAGCGGAATCATCCGCAATAAAAACAAATAAAACATACGCCTATTATTAATACACTGAACACCCCATATACTGAAATAACCAACTGTATTGATGACACCGCCAATGAAAACAACATCTGAAAAATAAGTTGAACATTGCTTATTACTTTAAGAACATCAATTCGGTTAATTGGCAAACTTTATTCAAGCTGTACAATTTGATAATAATATAATATGCTAATGTTATAATTTTAATTATAATTAAAATAACCATCCGAAAGTTTGTCCCCAAAGCTGTTGGTTGGTAACATACCCAAGAGACGACGGGTTTTGCCACGATTGCCTTTGGTGCCCTGGAAGTGTGCACCAGGTCTTTCAAAATTTCTTTGTAAGGACTGGGAGCACTAAGATTAGTATGTTCAAAAGTTTCGACCCCAAACGGCTCCAAAACCGCAGGAGGTTTTCCGCAGAAAAAAATGGCGTCAGATTCCCAAAATGGCTGCCAAAATCCACAAATGGCAAGCACATACTAATAATCCTGGCTGGCATATAGTTCGGTCACTTTCTCGGACCGACTTTTGCAGACGATGCCTAAAGTAAGATGATCTTATGTTGCTATTACCATGCGTATTGGATAAAGATATAATGATGAATTAAAAAAAAACTTTAAAGGCAACAAGGGTCATACTTATTTCGCAGACTCTAGTTACTATTGCTTGGTTCCACTCAATGATATGCTTCCCTTATTTAAAATTCTCCGTACACCCACTAATTTAGTGTACCTTTTCAATTATGGGCAACATGCTGTTATGAGTCATAACTTATGACTCGACTGCCTCGCTTATACATAGATAAATTTGAAAGTCTGGCTGTATTCCAGTTATCTTATACTTTTGTAAAAATACTCACCATTAAGTGAATAATATTCGTATATTGTTTATTATTTCTTGTATTTTCTTTTAGTTAAAATTTTATACCATTTTTGTAGCAACAATATTTAAGCTACATTTCTTTTACTTACTAGTTTTATATAATGCATGCTATGAAACTCCGTAATAGGCTTTAGAATCCCATATGACATTGTGACCAAATCAGGAACGTTGTAAAAAAAGCTTTTGAGTTTCTTATCAATACACAAATAAAAAGACTCATCAGTGATTTTACTTTAGAATGACCAAAGAATCAAACATACTCAGACGACCAAAGATGCCTTCATCTTGTGCTAATGTGGTAATAATCGCTTTAACCGCCCCTTTGTGATCAATAAAAGGCTTTTATGAATAAAGTGCTCATTTTTACCTGAGTATTGAAGCACGCTGATAATTTCTTGCTGCAGCTGATTAAGTACCTATATTTGGTAGTAGGTTTAATACATTTGTCCAGCTCTTTATTGATTAGAACATGATCATTACTCTGTCTCCTGTCAGTAAAAAAGCTGTCCTCTTTTTCTTCATATTTCTTTGTGACATCCAAAATACATCTTCAATGTATATCTCTAGCATCATAATTAAAAAGTAATGTAATGTCAATTCTGTATCATCTATGTAAATATTAAACATTTTTGTCGCAAAACAAAGTATGCTTCCACCGCAATGTATGGCAGTAATTGTTACAACAATATATTTCAGCTGTTTTACATATTTTTGATAGTTAACTGGTTCTTTTTTAAAGCAATGATGCACGAATTTAAAGTAAAAAATGAAGCTATTGAAAGAATGCGAGCTCTGAATGCCACATAGCATAATTATGAAACCATTTAAAAAAATTAAGTAATAAAATATACCCATCACGGCTGGAGTGATCTTTCTACGAATGAATGTTAATGATTTATACGAATCTAAGTTAATTAAAAACACAAATACATATGCAATCACTTCAAAAATCACACGAAATACAATAAGAGTTATCTGAAACTTTTCAAAATGAGTAAAATTTTTATAAACACCCATTAAATTTTCAGCTTTAAGTAAAATATTAATCATTTTTGTTTGAAGCAAGCTAGATACGTGTCAACTCTGAAAATAGCAGACAGTTATTGATGATATAATCCAATTCTTTAAATTGTAATAAAGTTGAAAAAGCGTCATTGCATTGATAATATCAACAATTTGTATCTTCTAGTGACAGTTATTTTTTTTTAGGACCTACCGTGAAAAGTAAATAGCTTTCGCTTAATTGAATAATTTATAGTTTTGCTGTCTGTACTTATAAATATTGAAGGTATTTTGGCAAAACACAATAAGTGCACATTTTTTTAAGTGGAGTCTATGTCAATGGCGTTGTCATTGATCATAACTATTTAGGTTCTCTTAATTTTTTTTATGTAATAAACTGTTGTTTTTGCGTGTGGAAAGAAGTTATATGATTTTTTCCATTAGAAATTAATATCAAAAAATGATATAATAAAAGCGGTAATCTCTTGAGTCATAAAACAAGTATTAATAATTTCAGTTTTCCTATATTTTTGATCAATCAAAGCTTAAAATGTTCATTTGTTAGTATTGCATTTAGTGCACTTAGCTGATTCTACCAAAATACCTTCGATGAATCTTACTAATGACTTAATTGGAACATAATAATATATTTGATAGGTCGTTAGTTAAGGTAGGTAGGATCTATAGCGGAACTTAATTCGAAGCCAAGTAGAAAAGAAAAGCATAGGACTGCATCCGAGGATAATATCATAACTCTCGAACAGTAGAATTACTGAACAATACACAAACTAAACAAAAATAAACTAAGATAAAAAACATATGTCGCTGCCCGGCAAAAAAAACTGTCATAACATAAAAATTACTCATTCGAGATAACGAGACTTTTAAGATAGTATGTTTATATACACAAACATACTATTATTTGTAAATAATATTTTAGTTATTCAACTCCTATAATTTTTACATTATCAATGAAATCATTATAATTAAAAATCTTAAAAGTCTCATTGTCTTGAATTAGTCATTTTTATGTTGTGACACTTTTTTGCCGGGCAGCGATGTGTAGTTAGAATGTTGATGGATGGAGAAGTGAAGAAGGCCAAAGAAAAAATGGATGTATTGTGTGAGAAAATGATATGAAATAAAAATGAGTAAATGATACTGTGACGTCTGACAGGGGAGAATGGAAGAATAAAACGTGTTGCGCTAGTTCCAAGTAACAGAGATGATTATGATGATGAATAAAATACACTGTACTAAAATATTGATACAGATGAACCAGTAACTAAATTAAATAACATGATTAAACTGCAACATCACAACAATGTATGTGGCAGACAGAGACAACATCATAGGAAACAAGTACATTCCCAAAGAAAAAGTGCCGAATTTGATAACAATTGGATTTGTCGTAACTAAACGATTAAGATCCTTCAGTTGCCTCGTTTCGGATTTTGTTCGATCTGAAAAAGAAACATCGTCATTGTAGATTGAGTATAGCATAACATTATCAGCCTGTAACGTTTCCATTACTGGGTCACATAGGCATGTATCCCAGTCCTCCTCTCTATGAAAGGAGTCATAATCTACCCAGGCGCGATCCGAAGACAGAGTCACAGGGGACATGTCCCCCCAAAATCGTACACGTCAAATTGAAAAACCTTCTAAGACGTCCTAAATAAATATTATCACCCGATTTGAAGACTTTCATTTGTTTTATAATGTGTGCAATAAAATTCTGTATTGTGCAATAAGGAAAACTAATTTACTAGACAAATTTTCTTATTAGTGACCCCCCAAATTGCGGGCTGCGACTGCACCTGATTCTACCACGCGGGCCCAGTACAGGTCTGTGAAAGTTGCAAGTCTTGGGATTTATGGTTCTAGGACATTTCGGTTTCCTCACGATGTTTTCCTATACCCTTTTTAAAAGCAGCGGTGATAAAGAAATTTCACAAAGTAATATGTCTGCCTAAGTTCAATCTCGCGGCTTACAACTCATAAGTCGTCCCTGTAATCAGTGAGTCACCACTGCTCTATATATTATTACATTGAATGTGAATGTTATGTGAAACTGACTTTAGAATGTAGATAAAGACTAATGAAGTAATCGATACAGAGTAGCTCCTATAATGACGGCTAGCACAGAAGTGTAGAAAAACAAGACCCAGGATAAATAGGAATAAAGGCAAAATAATAATAATACATGATGCTCTATATCGTAATGACGGTACGGAAAGGAGACAGAGAAAGTCAAGCGTCAGTCGAAAATACTTGTAGCCTCCCAAATCGATTATTTAAATCATTCAGCAATTCAAACCCCTGACCTACCCTGGACAGCAATTGGTAACGCAGTCTAGATAACCAACCCTTGCAGTATGGTAAATTGGTTCGGCTCTTATCTACTACTTAAGCGACTTCGACGATCATTATAATTGCTCCTCTTATAGAGGGGAGGCCCATAGCCAAGAGGCTGGAACGTTTTAGGCTGAATTCCCATTATTTTTATAATGTATCTAAAATCACCATACAGCACACGCTGACGTCATAGTGTCAGTGCTGGCTGTCGTTGAAAACCAAAGCTCTCTCAATATCATGGTGGCACAGCATTATGCTGAGTACCATTTCATTTTGAGTGACCATTTAACATGTGTGTGACAGGTATGTGACGCATATTTTCCGCCAGGTTTTTTTTTCTAATTTTATTCTCATTGCCTATGAGTAAGACAAATAGAAGATAAACTTACAAGAGGAAACTTCACACGCAAGCATTGACAAAGCCTTGTTGAATGTACTGAATTCATTTTGCAACTTCTGTCCAGCTACTAAAAGTGTGAACGTGGCTGACATGTGGTAGATCAGAGCATACACGACGTTCGTGGTTCCGAAACTTTGTTCTGGGCTCTGAAAATAATATTACCATAACATCAGTTTGAATTATTTCGTTTATGGCTTCATGGTCTGTGGTCGTAAAAAAAAAGAAAAATTAGCTAAAGATTATTTTTCGTTAGAAGTCGTTCAAACGCAAAACAGATTATTTTATAAAAATAATGTTTGAAACAGATAAAGTATTACCAAGTTACGTTTAATAAAACATTACCTTCTTAATAATCACGTTAAAAATTCCATACATTGAAGATATACACTGCACCATTGCTACGCCGAGGGAAAATAACAGCTGAAAATATACTTAATTATAACAAATTATTATTCAATCGTAAATTCTTACATTTATATTTTGTTTAATGATTTAAGAAGAAATAATGCTAACCTCTCATTAAGTGATATCAAACTATATTTATTTGGCTTTGTAAGTACTTTTCAAAGTAGAAATAATTCAAAAAATAGAGGGCCCGGTATACAGTCATAAGTCATTCATTTCGGAACAATAAACTTCGTGTTGAAATTTTGTAAAATAAAACAATTCCATGCAAATAAAACAAACAAAAAGATACATGTCAAAGAAAATAACAAATTCAAAACGATACAATCCCATATTTAATTTACAATAAGTAGGTAATCGTATTTACAATAAAATAATCAGTCAAATAAAAAGGAAAAACAAAAATCAGATTAGTGTAAGAAGATCAAGAATAATACAATACAATTAAATTAAATAAAAATTGTGTAAAACAGATTAATAATATGTCATGTTATTGTCTGTGAATGATTAATAATAAAACTAGAATGTCAAATATAAATAAAAAAGAGAAAAAAAAAACAAATTGTTATAAAAATACAGAATATCTATTACAATTTATCTATTATGTTGTATCCTAATGTATTTTACTGTGTGTACATAAATAAAAAAAAAATATCTACATGTGAAATTGATAACATTAATCATGAAAAAAATTATTATTTAAAATTTTAATTATTTATTAAAATAACTGAACAGTAATACCGCGCGAAGGAGAGGTTCTTGCATTTTGTATTGATTGTATTAAAATTTGACCAAGCAACAAATAAATGTAAACGCTTTAATTTATAACTTATTTGTTCCTAAAGGTTTGTATTCTTTTGTTTGTACATGTATGTATCTTTAATATAAATATTATATATAAATATATAAAAAGGATTTCAAAGTGATCAATTTATTCATGTTATATTGAAATGTTCAACCAACATATAAAAATATATATATTTTTAATATTGGTTGTTTTATTTATCAAAACATTGATTACGATTTATCAAAGCATTTATAATGTTAATGATACAATAAGACAAAAGTTGAAAGTTAAATTAAAGTTCCGCTAAATTTATCGGTAAAAAAAGATTGTCATAAGGAAGTCTACGATTTCCGTCTCTGTTCTTTAAACTTTAGGTAAATATACTCAGCATATTCCGATCACTGCTCATCAGAATACTTTTATTTTTTTTCATCTTATGCTTATTCAAATTAGTTCAAATTACAACAACGTTATACGCACCAGTTCTTGGTAACACAATGAAATATTTTTACAGCAAGCCATGATGTGCTGGTACTTTTCCGTCCAGATATTCACTTTCCCAGGTAAATTAATACAAGCCTCATCTGCATCTAAGCAGATTTCATTGTCATCTCGCTCGTCGAACTTTTTCAATACATCATTTACCGCAGAGTTCAAGCATTTTAGGTAATCGTAAGTGCATGTTATTGCACAATACACTACTAAATGTTCAAGTGTGTAGCGAATGTCAACCCACAGCTCATAGACAGCCAGCACAATGATCTCTCGCAGAAGATATGTCTCCAAAAAGTACCAGCTCATAAGCCTTACCAGTAAAAGTATTACAGCCATTATCGTGAACACGACGAAGCCAACGCAACATCTGACCTTTAGTTTTTTCTCTGAATTTTTATAATAGGATTCATCCTTGAAACTGTTATGGAGCTTCCGAAGATTCTCGTAAAATTTGCTAAAAGATTCCGCGTTCACAATTCCACCAATTATTATTACAAGTGTTTTCAAAAGAACCAACAGTTGGAACAAGTCTGTCACTAACTGCCCTTTATTGCTGAAGTCTAAATTAATTAAACTCGTCAAAATTACATTGTTCACGGTGATGACTAGAGAAAGGGTTAATTCAATGATTATGCGGGATACAGCAATGATCTTTTTATTTTTATTCAAACTAAAGTAGTTTCTGTAGACACACATGAAATTTTCACCATATATTAAAGTGTAGAATAAATTCATGTTGGTGACTGAAGTGACACACACAAAGTAAGTTGTAACAATTGTCGGAACGTGTTTCCTATGACCTCGTTAAGCTTCATGTACATTTTCCTAATCATATTACGTAAACATATTCTCGTCCTTATGAAAAAACAAACACATCGTGGCTTGTTATTTGTTAATGCTAATAAAATATGTAGATATGTACATAACTCACTAAAATATCAACTTGCCCGAATGAAGATTAATAATGTTGCTACGAGGTTAAGCATAAAGTTCATAATGGATTGGCAACTGTTAATTTATTAGAGATGTGTAGAAAAAGACAGATACCTACGTGCTTTTACGTTTACCTTGGGCGCTGACACTTTAATTAATGGGTCACTTTGCCTTTAATGGAAGTTTTAGTTACTAAGCTAAAATTTAAAATATTATTTGACATTACGAGGTTAATAACAATAATTCCTAAATTCATAGTAAGACAAGAATTTTGCCAGAAAAATAATAACATGATAAAACATCAAGAACAAATCATAAGCGCGCTCTCGTTTTGTTCGTTCATAAAAATATCAAATGACTCTTCCCACTCTATGTGGAGCGGAAAGGAGTCTTAGATTTCTACTAACTAATAACCCACCTTGTTCCTTCAGTTCCTCTTGCTTTCTGGGGCCGCGAGATCTCGTTAAAACGTAACCTCGGCAGGCAATGGCATGGACAATTTTTGACTAAATTTATTTTATTTTTTATTTTATAACAGCGTCCGATTTAACATACAAGAGGACTTTTAACGATTCGTATTATTTGCGATATTTTTTATTAAAAAAATTATTATATACAAATATAGCCTCCTATCGTAATCGTAGTAAGTAATCGTAGTCTATCCTGATCGCTATAACCTGGGAGTCTTTAAGTCAAGAGTGAATAGGTTACTTCTAGGCAAGCGTGCTCCATCTTCGACCACATCTTCACTTACCATCAGGTGAGATGGTGGTCAAACGCGAGCCTATTAAATAAAAAAAAAGTTTCTCGTTGTGCCCAACTTAGCTCGTTCGGTTTTAATTTTTCCAATAATTAATATAATTTTATGTAGCTCACTTGCTCGTTTTACATGATCATATTCCAATCATTTACAGGCATCAGACAAGACAATACCAATTGTTATAATTATACAGGGTTAAATGTAAAACACTGAAAACCTCTCAGGACTATGTTACTAACATCATAATCAAAAATTCGTCATATTTTAGTTCACCAGATTTTCATACTAAAATAAAAATATTTAAATTGAACGCCCTAAATGTTACGAACTCTATGCGAAGCAAAAGAAAGCAATTTATACTATCGCTATCTTTTGCTTTGCATAGACGCTACATGCGTTTAGGGCGTTCAATTTAAATATTTTTATTTTTATATGAAAATCTGGTGAACTAAAATATGACGAATTTTGGAAAGTCATAGAACAAAAGTTGTTGATTATGATGTTAGTAACATAGTCCTGAGAGGTTTTTGGTGTTTTTACAATTAACCCTGTATATGTGCTCCTGACAACTTTCCCAATCATTGCTGGACAACTGGCTCATAACGAGGGATTGAAATACTTCGGGTATTTGCACGGCTTTACAACACAATAGCTGTGTATGGTAAGAAAGACTATTACTTTTAATTTGTGGTTTACTTATCTATATATAATTATATATGCACTATCAGATGCCCGAGGCTATTATATATAAGCGAGCCTATTATCAATAAAAAAAAAACTATCTCCTGATTGATTATGGCCACGGTGCGGCTACCCATCTTAGCGAAGATAAACCATCTGCGCAGGAAATATTGTAGTGCACAAGTATGTGCGCAAGTAAAAGTGCACTCTCTGTTTTTAACCGACTTAAAAAAAAAGGAGGTTTACAATTCGTCTTGAACTTTTTTTTTTTATGTATGTTACCTCATAACTCGGAGATGGCTGGACCGATTTGGAAAGTTCTTTTTTTGTTTGAAAGGGTATATTTTCTAGTTGGTCCCATTGTCGTCACGTTTGGATCTGATGATTGAATCATGGAGAAATCGAGGGAACTCTTCAAATATTATAGGCACACCTATAGCGTTTTGGGTATTTCTTATAGTACCTTGTGCAGTTGCTTTCAAAAAGCACCATTTGAGGAAGTGGAACTGATGATGATGACCCCAGATGGCCACCGAAACTACTCAATAATAAGTATTTCGTTGATTTCGATTAGATTACTTGAATATGGATGTTAAGCACTTTATGCTCTTGACAATGCATATAGTGAAGTAGAACTGATGGTGATGTACCAGGAGAACTCCTCAAAAATTAACGGCTCTGCACCGGGAAAAGCAATATTTTGTAAAAGGTGCTAAGTAGTTGACATTTTGGCCTTTGTAACTAGATAAGTTACAAACCGACCCACTCAAAAGCGTCAAATAAAACTTTTTAGCAAAAAATAGAACCGACTTCCATATAAAAACACTACAAAGGCAAAAATAACTTTAATTTCTGAAGGCGGTGTCTTTAGTTTTGTATATATTTTCGTTTTTGACACCGCCTTCCGAAATTAAAGTAATTTTTGGCTTTGTAGTGTTTTTATATGGAAGTCGGTTCTATTTTTTGCTAATAATTTTTTTTTACTTTCATTGTTTGATGGGACGTCAATCCGATACGACCGACGAGAGATCAGGTGCAAGACCAACGGGTTAACGTGATTACCGAGGCACGTGGTTTAGATACCACCAGTTTTCAATCTCCGGGCTGCAGCTACTGAGGAATTTCTTACAGAAAAACCCAATAACACTTTTTGCTCGACCTGGGAATTGAAGCCGAGACCTCTTGAGCAGAAGTCTCGCTCCCGATCACTAGTCCACCGAGGCAGTTTCTAGGTAACTGAGCAGCATATGGCGTATTTAGAGGTGTACGAGCATAGCTGTACATTGGCCTTGGCCGTTGTTTGTATGCTCTACTTACTTGTAAGTGCTTAGGTTAACATTTTGTACACGTAATAAAACTGTAATAAAATCAATAATATAGTCAGTAGCGATTAAGTAGCAACAATATCGAAGTTGAAATAAACCAACTGCAAAATCGTCTACTCATTTCAATCAAACCAAACACTGCTGGGACTTACAACCCCAGCATCCTCACTGTTGGGAGGTACAACCCCAACATTTGGTCCTTCAGGCACGTAAGTACTGTGGATTTTGTTTTTTTTTCTTCTTTTACGGTCACGAATCGGTTGGTCTGGCCTCCCAGAAGCGGGTCTCACCGGTGCCAATTGAGAATCGTATATATCGTGGGAAGAAGGGTTACACAGTGACGAGAACCAGGAGTGTGGAGCTACAGCCTGTACCTGAAAACAAAAGAGTTTAGCGTAGATTCATCGGAAAAAATCGTCGGCAAGATGGCATCAAAAGCAATTTACAAGAATCAGTGTGAGCTCTATGATAACATCAACAAGGTTGGAGTCAATATCAAGAAAGATAGTTAGGATAGGAAAAGTTCTGACTATTTCAAGCGGCGTATGCAGATGCTGGAAAACCTTTGGAATGATTTCCAGTTCAATCACGACCGTTTATCAACAGAAGAAAGCGTAAGTCATCCTTACTTCACTAGCGACTTACAAAACAAAACACTACAGTGCTACAAAGAAGTTAAGGAGCTTATTCTTCTGCAACATAAACAACTCTCGTCACCTCAACGGTCCTCGGGAGGACAAACACTAACGACGGGAGGTACCTACCAGCAAGCTGGAGAAGGTATATTAAGCGCATCGAACAAAAAGCAAGGCGAATCCCAAGGGGAAGAAGATACCAGTGCGCGAGAGAGGAATCAAGGCGAAGACAATGATCGCTCGCCTCCTCACGAAGATCAACCGAAACCCGCGATGAGGGAATCAGGATCGAATAGTAAACGGGACGATATGATACGCAAGCAGTCAGTAAACTTCAAAGCTTTTATGAGAGCTGTTGCCAACATACAAGTGGAGTTTATATCGGAAAAATGGGAATTTCAGGATGCTTTACAAACACTAGAGTCCCGTTGGTCAACTATCGACAACCTGCACTGGGAGATTGAGTGCGAACCTGATGGAGATAAGATTACGGTGTATGAAGAGCGCTACACAAGATTTGAAGGTCAATATAATGACTTGAAGAAGGCTCTTGATGAATTAAACAACTGATAATGCCGAAAGGTATTTACTTTGGTATTAATTGTTTAACAAAACGAATATAAAAATGCATGCGACATTACAAGGCGTAGAGAACAGACAAAGAGAAAAAAAAGGTGAAAGCCACAGACTATGTATGCAACTATAGTCAATTGTAAGGCGCCAAATTTAAATGTTCAACACTCCCTCTAAATTTGAGCCTCCTAAATAAATTTTACAAAATTAAAGAAAACAGCAATCTGTTACTGTTAATAAAACATATTCACAACTGCAGATGAAAGTAAAATACAATATTTTACAATGTGAATGTACATACATTAATGAAATAGAATCACAAAAAATGCTTTACATATATTATTGAAATTAAATCATAATTGAGACATGCCTAATTTATCTCTTAAGTACATAAACCTGTCTCTAGATAAAGCTTTTGTAAATATATCTGCCAGTTGGTCTTTACTACATACATAGTTCAAATCAATTATTTTTAAATAATATTTTTCTTTTACAAAGTGGTATTTAATGTCTATATGTTTACAACGCTTGTGGTAATTAGTATTTTTAATAACACTTATTGCACTTTGATTGTCTAAGTTCAAACACAAAGATTCTTGAGTAAATTCACTAATATCACATAGTTGCTGCTTGATCCACATAGCCTCTTTAGTAGCTGCACAGGCAGCCATGAATTCAGCCTCTGTAGTGGAGAGGGCAACAGTTTGCTGACGTTGGCTCGACCAGGTGATTGCAGCACCATTTTTGATGAACACATAGCCTGTTACAGATCTTCTAGTGTTCGGATCATTTGCATAATCAGCATCACTGTACCCAATGACAGATGGATCTGGTGTTTTATAATAACATAAGCCATAGGCTTTAGTATCTTTGAGATACTTAAAGATTTTCTTTACTGCATTCCAGTGTGGTTCTTTATAACAATTTAGGAATCTACTCACCAGGCTCACAGAGAACATTACATCTGGTCGACTCACTGTAGCAAGATGTATGAGTGATCCCACAGCTTGGCGATATGGTATGTTCTTGTCTGGCTGATTATCCCCTTTTTCCAGTGTTACATGTGGATCGGCTGGAATTGCATTTGGATTAGCATCATTCATATTAAAGTCTGTTAGGAGCTGGTTGATATATTTGCACTGATGAATAAAAATAGAGTTGTCATTTTTCTCAATCTGCATACCAACAAAGTTACTTAATTTGCATATTTTTACTTCAAAAATGGTTTGTAACTCATTTATAAATTCTTTTAATACTGATTGACTCTTTGACAGTAACAGTCCGTCGTCAACATAAATACAAAGATAACATTTTGCTCCATTTATATTCCTGACATATACACATTGATCTGCATTACTTTGGATGAACCCAAACTTCTTTAAGACAGCATCAAATTTTGAGTTCCAGCATCTGGGTGCTTGTTTTAAGCCATATAGAGACTTCTTTAATTTACATACAACATTCTCCTCACATTGTAAGCCTTCTGGAGGGAGCATATAAATATCCTCTTCTAAGTCACCATATAAGAAAGCTGTTTTAATATCAAGTTGTATTACCTCAAGGTTGTGCAGCAATAGATAGTAGTATACGTATTGAGTCATACCTTACTGTCGGTGAGAATGTCTCCTGGTAATCGATACCTTTTGTTTGTGCAAACCCCTTTGCACACAGACGGGATTTATAACGTGGACCTGCTGACTCTTCTTTAATTTTGAACACCCACTTGCTTCCTATTGTTTTGACATCTGGGGGCTTCTTGATCAATGTCCATGTTCCATTTGTATCATGAGCTTTGAGTTCTTCATCAATAGAACTTTTCCATTTTTCAGCATCAGGAGATTCTATAGCTTCTTTGTAAGTCTGAGCAATAACATTTAGTTGTAGATCTTCCCCACAGCATAGGTATGTATTTTGTGACTGATTCTTATTAATATTCCTGGATCTTAATGTGATATAACTAGGTTCAGGAGATGAGATTGATATCTCTGGTACATAATCACTATCAGAGCTTTGCTTTTCTTCTTCATTTACTGTGTCAGTAAAGTAATCATCTGAGTCACTGAGCTGGTTTTGTGGTGTAATTGTTTTTATCTCTGACAATTCCACTGGTACATAATTTTTCTGGACTGTTGACTCAAGGAATACTGCATCCCGGCTTTTAACAACTGTTTTAGTACTAGGTATGATAAACCTATATCCTTTGGTTTTCTCACAATATCCAATAAACAGGAGTTTCTGAGCTTTGGCGTCCCACTTTCTGCGTTTTTCCTTAGGCAGGTGAACCATGGCCTCACACCCAAACACTCTCATGTGATTGACTTTTGGCTTTTGTCCTGACCACATTTCTTCTGGTGTTTTGTCTGAGAGGGATTTAGTTGGAGATCTGTTTATGATGTAGGCAGCTGTAAGAACTGCTTCAGCCCAATAACATTTTGACAGTTTGGCATTTAGGATCATACACTTTGCTCTCTCAACCAATGTTCGGTTCATGCGCTCTGCTGTGCCGTTCTGTTCTGGAGTATATGGTGTACTAGACTGGTGAATGATTCCAGAGTCCTTCAGGTACTTAGAAAATTCTTTGTTCATATATTCAAGACCATTGTCTGTTCTGAGTATTTTGATTTTGCAGTTTAATTGATTTTCCACTTCATTCTTGAATTCTCTAAATTTCTCTAAGACTTCAGATTTCTTGTGAATGGTATAAACAAATATTTTCTTTGAATGATCATCCAGAAATGTTACAAAGTATTTGGCACCTCCAAGCGATTGGGTCTCCATCGGGCCACAGACATCAGAATGGACTAGTTCAAGTAGTTCCTTGGACCTTGTTCCTTGGCTCTTAAAAGGTAACCTGGTAAGTTTACCTTCCTGACAGGTTAAACATGTCAGTTTTTCTGTAATTTTGGGTATGTTGACACCATCTGCATTTTCTGTCATTTTCTCCAGACCTGAGAAGTTCAGATGACCCATGCGTTGATGCCACAGGTAAGTATCGGTTTCATCAACATCAGACATGCATGCATAGCCACCAGGCATATCTAGCCGGTACATGTTATTGATTAAACTTGCAGTAGCTACGACTTCATTTGTACTATTAAGTATGACACAGCCGCTACTGTTAAAGTTTACTTTACCGCCACTGTTTATTATTTGACTCACAGATATTAAGTTAGTTGCAAGTTCAGGTACATATAAAACATTTTTTAATAATATATTGTTTTCTTGACCTTTTCCATTGTAGACACTCAGAGCTATTTCTCCAGATTTTTGCACTGTTAGCATTTTGTCATTTGCAACTTTAATATTTTTAATTAGCGGTACTGTAGCTCTCTGAAGTAGTTCATAATGTCTTGTCATATGGGCCGAGGCTCCTGAGTCAATATACCAGGCTTCATTATTGTTGAAAGTTGCTACAAACACTGCAGAATAACTTGAAGAGGTATCTTTGTTTGTATGATTCTTTTCTTTTCTTCTTGACTTGCACTCGGGGCTCTTATGACCATACTTATTACATGTGTAGCAGCGAGGACCTTTTGACTGTTTCTGAGGTACTTTCTTATGAGATCTGTGATTAATTGCAAAAGCTGTAGAATCAGTATCATTCAATCTGACATCTTGAAGTATTTTTGACTTAACGGAGTCAGCTGATATTTTCATACCTGAGCTTTCTATGGCAATAATCATGGGCTTGTAACTTTCAGGGAGACCGGAGAGTAGCAGGGTACCCAGCCACTCATCATCTACTTGAAATCCTATATTACGAAGCTTATGCGCTGTTGTCATCACTTTGCTAACATATTCTTCAATGTTCTGGCAATCTGCTAGCCTTGTGTTACATAAATCACGCAGCAGACCAACTCGGCGTGTCAGCCCGGAGTCGTCGAAAGCCTTAGCTAAGTTGTCCCACACTTCTTTTGCAGTCGATGCATCCTGAATATGCACGAAATTGATGGGATCAACCAGTAGTATAAGCTTTGATCTTGCTTTAATGTCGTCTTTTGATTCTGGTGCGGTTGTGCGGTCACATTCGATACAATTCCATAATCCTTCGTGTTGTAGAAACGCTTTAACAGCAAAGCGCCACGTAGCATAGTTATCTCGACCGGTTAACTTTTCAATTAATGTCATTTGATTGCTGTTTGCCATATTTCACGAGAATTTCACTGATTTTGCACAATTCACCGGAGTCCGGAAGAACACGTTTTTGTTGAGGTTATATTTTTCTTGTAAACTATTTTTAGCACTGAGTCTTTCGAATTCTATTTGTTTAGGGCTTTCTGGGCCAATAACCTGATGAATTAAACAACTGATAATGCCGAAAGGTATTTACTTTGGTATTAATTGTTTAACAAAACGAATATAAAAATGCATGCGACATTACAAGGCGTAGAGAACAGACAAAGAGAAAAAAAAGGTGAAAGCCACAGACTATGTATGCAACTATAGTCAATTGTAAGGCGCCAAATTTAAATGTTCAACAGCTCTGAATACTAAGATTTGGTCTGGAGCGCATCGAGAGAAAACAACACCGAAGTTGGAGATACCAGTTTTTCAGGGAAAATATCAACAGTGGGTTTCATTCAAGGATCTCTTCACAGAAGCGATCCACAACAATTCATCCTTATAACATGCACAAAAGATGCAGTTTTTGAAAAGTAAAGTCCAAGCAGAAGCTGAGAGACTGATACATAACTTACAGATCAGCTCAGATAACTACTTGGTGTGTTGGGACATCCTTAATCACCGCTATAACAACAAGAGACTTATATTTACTTCCCACATAAACATGCTTCTCAATCTGCCGACTATGCAACAATAGTCACTGGCACAGTTGAAGACAATGCATGACGTTACCATCGAATGTGTGCATGCTATTCAAAATCTGGATGTGGATGTCAGCAGCTGGGATCCAATACTATTACATATACTGTCGCTGAAATTGGACCCAGAGACATTCTCAGATTATATTGAATCCCTGAGAAGCTCTCGAGAGCTACCTGTATTGAAAGATTTCTTAGACTACCTAGAAACGAAGTTTACGGCATTAGAAGTATCGCACCGAAAGCATGATAGTGTTCAGAAATCAATTGCCAACAAACAGCATGAATTATTGCATCTGAAGAAACAAAATGGCAATAACCATAAAAACAATCAAGTGACTGGCAACAAGACTGTTAATAAAGCATTTCATGCTTCAACAAATAAAACGTGCTTATTATGCAAGGGCGAGCACGGCATATACAATTGTGCAAAATTTTTAGAAATGTCAAGTGAAGACAAACTTGACACAGTTAAAAAATTACAACTTTGCGTTAATTGACTCAACATTCACGGAAATAGATGCAAATCATTCTATCGATGTCAAGAATGCAAATCGAGACATAATAGCCTACTTCATGACGCATGTACAAAAAATGAGAACAAGACTCAAACGGATTCTTCGCATGTTTCCCAAGATGATGATACTTCTGAGATTCTGCTGGCGACCGCAATAGTAAAAGTTGAAGCAGCTGACGGGACCCAGTACAAACTGTGAGCTCTTATTGATCAAGGATCTCAAATATCTTTGATCACCGAAAATGCAGCCCAACTACTCGGAATAAAGCGCCAGAGATGCAAAGGAGGCCCGCTGGTATAGTGGTCAGTGGCCCTGACTGCTATGCGCAAGGTCGTGGGTTCGATTCCCACCTAGGACAAATGTTTGTGTGATGAGCACGATCATTTGTTCTTTGTCTGGGTGTAATTTATCTATAATATGTATGTATTTAGAAATATATATGTATGTTTATCAGTTGTCTAGTACCCATACCACAAGCTCTGCTTAGTTTGGGACTAGATGGCGTTGTGTGAAAAAGTTGTGGAATATTATTATTCCATTTATTAAATCTATGTACATATAAATTACATTTTTAAATATTAATATAAAATATAATAAATATGAATATTATTATTATTATTATTATTATTCGAAGTTGGCCAGAGAGAGAATAACTGCAAAGGGATGATAACCATCTCATGTAACTCCGTTTATAATGACTTTCGATTTGATACATCTGTCATCATTATGACAAACCTAACCAAGAATCTTCCAAACAAGAGCTTTGCCAAACCTTCATGGTCATATATACATAATATCAATTTAGCGGATCCGGATTTCAACAAAAGTCGTCCTATAGATCTACTATTAGGAGCCGACATATACTCTCAAACCATGCTAGGAGGGATGATAAAGGGCAACGACGTCACTCAGCCTATCGCGCAACAAACCTATTTAGGATGGCTGTTATGCGGCAAAGCCAGGACATTTCAATGCAACGTAGTATTGAATAATTTGGAAGACATGAAACAGTTTTGGGATACTGAAGATATTAGTGATGAAACTTATGTTACATCGGAAGATCAAGTTTAAATGGAGTACTATATCAACACGACACAACGCTTGGAAAATGGGAGATATGAAGTCAGGCTGCCAATGAAACAGGATGCAGACAGCAAGTTGGGCTCGTCCAAACCAATGGCTATTGCGCAATTTAAAAGCTTGGAACGAAAGTTTGAAAAACATATTAGCTTAGCGAAAGCATATAAAGATTTTATGAATGAATATATTGACCTAGGTCATATGAAACAGTCAACCGGCAATATGACACCCGAGTGTTATTTGCCTCACCACGGCGTGCATCGCGCTGATTCAACAACAACCAAGTACAGAGTGGTATTTAACGCATCAGCTAAAACCTCTTTAGGAAGTAGCTTAAACGACCTTATGTACAGAGGGCCAAATCTTCAGCAAGATCTGCAATCATTAATGATCAAATAGAGACAATACGGGTATGCTTATACAGCGGATATTGAGAAGATGTACCGTCAGATCTTGGAAGCTGATTGTGATCAACATCTTCAAAAAATTGTATGGCGAGAATCGCCAAAACAACCGCTGCGTACATATCAGCTATCAACAATTACATATGGCACCAAAGCCGCGCCATTCCTAGCCATGATGACTTTAAGCAGATTGGCGGAGGATGAACGCAGGCATTTTCCGGAAGCATCGAAAGTGGTGGACGGATCATTTTACATGGATGATTTAGTCCACGGAACACATACAATTGAATAAGGACAGAAATTAATTTTTGATCTTGAAACACTGCTCAAAAGTGGCGGGTTTAACCTGTAGTGTGTAAGACTTATGTATGTGTGCTCATGTATTCTAATGTTAAGAATCAATACTTATATTAACGAATGTACTCTATGATGATTAGTAATAAACGAGATTCCAATGAAGGCACTTGTTTAACTCATTATCCCGGACCGACAACCTTACATGGCGACCCTGCCATCTGAGACGGGTGCCGAGTTCGGTCGCGTGACTTAATTAATGGACAATGGTATAAGTGATTTTCTTACGTCAATAAAAGTTTTTTTTTATGACTAAAATGTGCCGGTCAAATATAGAAAAAGAGGACGTTTTTATATCACAAAGTGCATCGGGAGGTTCAAATTCGGCTTCTATGCAGAACTACCATTTGTCAAACATTAGTATCGTGATGTTTATTATTTGCACCTTACTCGGAATCGCCGAATCGGAATGACTTTATGCAGTGTATAAACTGTACCGAAATTGTCATCATTCGTGGATAAGGAATGAGGTTTTCACACAAAACCTATCACGTTCATTCCGTCGACCGATCCCGGAGACTCGTGTCTGTTACGAGTGCCGCCAGCAGCGCCAGGAGACTCGCCAGGAGGCTGGTATCAGAGGCCAGAAACCGCAGTAAGTGATCGAACATAATAATCAGTGAAAAGTGTCGTGAGTTATGATCAATCGTTAAGTGAAACCAACAAACCAGTTTCTATTCTCTTTATGAATTAGCTTACTATTTTTTTAATGTTTTTTTATGTAATCACAGAATAATTATTGTCCTTATGAATATATCTTTATTCATTTGGTAATGGCAAATGACCTTGGTGTGTTATATGACCAATTAAAAAATATTGAACATAATTTGAAAAACTAAGTTACCCTAAAAGGACAGAAACTATTCTAAAGAAAAGTTACAGGAAACAACATTGTAAAATGTCAATTTGATGAATGTTTAAAAACCATATCGATACAGATTGATAAGAAACAATTTAGTACTAGTGTTTTACAGGAAATACAATCATACTGTGATTTATTTGAAAAGACTTTTACCCAAATACAAATTTTTTGCTCCAAAACATATTCCCAAACTAGTGCCGAGCGTACGGTCGAAACTAGAACCGAAGCAAACAATATGGAGGCTTTTAATTATAGAAAATGGAGAGATAAAATTGCGATTAAAAGCTTCATTGACGGCTTGCGTAACCTCGAAACCCGCACTATTTTAGCGGCGCGTAATTATGATACTTTGAAGGATACCATAAGAGCAGCTAAGGATGAGGAATTGTCATGCAGTCGGCAAAGTTCAGACGCTTCTGTGTATTTCGGATACCAAGGTAGCTCATTTAGAAATCGCGGATATTCTTATAATAACAACAGGCGTCCTAATCGATCGAATAACAATCGATTTATACAGAGAGGAAATGGTAGAGGATCTTATCATAATTTTAGGCAAAACCAAAACATCCAACAACAGTTCAGCAACAATCGTGGTAACATGCGGGGTTCATCACGCAGTAGGACTAGAAGAATTTTTACGCGCAGTGGTGATGTGCATACTATTGAAAATAGTATGAATAATATCGATTTAAATGACCGAAATCGAACGCCCCAACATACAGAAAAACACATTTCTGAACCATTACAGTTTTTTCGATAATCATTTTATATTTGCTTGTAACAATAACAGCTCGGTGGAATTCTTAGTACAAGGTACCAAATATGGATTGCTTATAGATACTGGAGCATCACTCTCAGTATTGAAATACGAAACTACAACACGTTGGAATCTTCCAATCCAAACGCAACGCATGTACATAAATGGCATTGGGGGCAGAGTTCTAACACCAGGTTATGTTTATGTTACAATGATCGCAAATGGGCAGGAATTTGTACACAAATTTTACATTATGCGCACATTACCTGGTCTACAACATGGTATAATCGGTAGAAATTTTATGAGTAAATTTAAAGCTATTTTGAATTATGAAAATAATACCATAACTTTAAAGAAGAATGACAATAATTTGACTCTACCCATGATTAATAGTTCACCAAATAAAACGAGTTTTTTTAAGTATACCACCAAGATGTGAGAAAATATTTATGTTAGATAGTAGTTTTAACGAGGACTGTGTGATTTTACCGAATCAATTATGCGACGGAGTTTTTATAGCCGGAAGTATTTGTAAACCAAAAAATGGACAAATTAGTATACAAATATTAAATACTCGCGAAACGCAAGTAGATGTTAATTATTTTAGCCCGGAAATACATTTATTATCAGAGTATGACATCTGTACCTTAGGTCGAGATAGTAAAATTGATGGAGAGAGAGTACGCATTATGTTTTCTCTTTTAAAATTAAGTCATCTAAACGACGAAGAAAGGTCGTCAATCGAAAATATATGCGCAAAATTTTCGGATGTATTTCATCTGCCAAATGATAAATTATCTACCACTAACCTCTATTACGAACAACTTAATTTGCAAATTCATAATAAAAATCTAATAGATATTTTAACTAGATTGCGTAAAGTTAACTTAAAACTTAATCCAATGAAATGCGATTTCCTAAGAAAAGAAATGCAGTTATTAGGACATGTCGTCACATCCGAAGGAATTAAACCAGATTTACAGAAAGTAAACATAGTAAAAAATTATCCCGTGCCCAAAAATGCAGACGAAACAAAAAGATTCATAGCGTTTGTCAACTTTTATAGAAAGTTTATACCCGATTTTGCAGCAATATCATTACCGCTTAACAGACTGTGTCGAAAAAAACGTTAATTTTGAATGGTCACCTGAGTGTCAGAAATCCTTTGAATCCCTAAAAGAGTCATTAATATCACCACCAGTCTTACAATATCCCAACTTCGATGAAAACAATACTTTTTTATTACAAACAGACGCGTCCGGTTATGCAATCGGGTCCGTATTATGCAATAGTGATAACAGACCAATTGCTTATGCAAGTCGTAGTCTCAATAAAGCAGAAATAAGGTACCCCACGATAGAAAAAGAGTTACTCGCTATCGTATGGTCAGTAAAGTATTTCCGACCATATCTTTACGGTAGAAAGTTGGTAATCAAAACCGACCACAAACCATTAGTTTACTTATTTAATCAAACTAATCCATCTAGTCGTTTGACTAAGTTTCGTTTAATAATAGAAGAGTACGATTACATAATAGAGTATGTCCGAGGTGCTGACAATGCAGCTGCACATGCCTTGTCACGTATCCGAATAACAAGCGATGAATTGAAGGAAATTAATCAGCACGTTGTGTCTGTATTAACCCGAGGTCAGAAAAATCGTATGTGTGAACAAAGTGAACAAGGTGTGCGGAACAACCCTATGGTTGCTAAGCAATCTACAAACGACTGGTCTGATCACCCAAGAGTTATGGAGTTGCTTAAAAAACCAAAGGATTGCCCTGAGTTAAGGTTTGTGAATGAACAAGAATGGACAAATATATTATTTAGTTATGATGCATCAAATTGTATACTTAGAGTAAACCAATCTTGCCGATTACAATGCGCACGAGATGCCTTTGTACGGGAGTTGGCTAATTACTGTAAACAAATGAAACTTGATACTGTGTACATTGTACAAAGTAATAAAAACATTGATATAATAAGAGATTTAATTCAAAGCATAAATATTACACCTAATTGGTCCGGACCACGTTTATATATTATAAAAGGTGTAAAAGTTATAAATGATTGCGCCACGCTGGTATACGACGAATGATAAACAATATAAAACGACGTTATTTTTGGCCAAAATTAGAATATGACGTCACGGAGTTTGTAAATCGCTGCGATAAATGCCAGCGACAGAAACATTTTAGGCACATAAGACAGCCAATGGTCCTGACAGATACAGGACATTCGGCATTTGATAGAGTATTCTTAGATTTAGGTGGGCCCTTAAGTAAGGATAGTGATAATTATAAGTATATACTCACACTACAGTGTGATCTTAGCAAGTATGTAGAAGCTTATCCGCTTATAAATAAGGATACAGTTTCAGTGGCGATGGCTTTCATTAATAACTTTGTATTGCGTTATGGCATTCCAAGAAATATCATATCAGATCGCGGTACGGAGTTCGTTTCAAAAGTTATGAATGAAGTATGTAAAATACTACAAATAACACAAAAAACATCAACTGCATACCATCACCAAACAATAGGAGGCTTAGAAAATACACATAAAAATTTACTATCATTCCTTCGCATACAAACAAAGAACCAACCCCAAAATTGGAGTTTATGGCTTCCATATTGGTGCTTTGCTTTTAATACGACTGTACATACAGAAACTAAATACACTCCATATGAATTCGTATTTGGAAAACAATGCAATTTACCTAGTAATTTAACTTCAGATATTGAACCGCTATATAACTATGATGATTATCCACAACAACTCAAATATAGACTTCAAAAATCACAGTATGACTCAAGACAAAATTTAATTATTCGTAAACAGGTCCGAAAAAATAAATATGATTTGTATACCAACCCTGTTACGTACAGGTACTGGTGATATGATACTACTTAAAAATGAACAAACTGTAAACAAATTTGATCCGCTATATACAGGACCATACGAAGTAATAGAAGATTGTAATCCTTATTTAAAAATCTTGTATAAAGGTAAAGAAGTAATAGTACATAAAAATAGAACCAAATCATATGTAAAATGATTTTTAAATGTTTGTAAGCAGTTCACACGAATGTAACTTAATTTGATTGTGGACGAATTTCTGGACGCCATATTTTAGTTTATTTTTAGATGTATATGATTATGTAGTTTAGGGTTTTTATTTAAGTGTATATTCCATTATTGTTTAAAATAAATAATGTAACTGTTTTACTCATAATATGAAATGACAAAGGAATAATGTCTCAATAAAATCAAAAGACGTCCATTTGATTGTATTGTTATTGTAATCATTAATTTGTGAGTAATCAAATTGTATATTCCATTATTATAATTCTTATTATCTTTCATGAATATTTCATTTAAGAAAAATATTATTATTAGCTGTAAACATATAATCGAAAAATAAAAATAAATGTAACCATTATTTTTATTTTATTTTGTCGGTGGGCGTGTAGTGTGTAAGACTTATGTATGTGTGCTCATGTATTCTAATGTTAAGAATCAATACTTATATTAACGAATGTACTCTATGATGATTAGTAATAAACGAGATTCCAATGAAGGCACTTGTTTAACTCATTATCCCGGACCGACAACCTTACAAACCTTAGAAAATGGTCAGCTAACAACACAGCTCTGTTGGAAAAAGTTGTAGACCAAAGTAATTTTGAAAACATCATTTTCAACTTTAAAACTGAACAAACTTCTAAAACATTAGGTTTATGTTGGAATGCAAAAGAAGATAAATTCACCTTTCAGTGCGCCATTTCGGATGTGAAGAAAAAGCTCACAAAACGCAGCTTATTGGCCGAAATAGCAAAACTGTTTGACCCACTTGGTTGGCTAGCCCCTGTATCAACGAAATTGAAATTATTATTTTAAAATTGTGGGAAGAGGACCTGCAATGGGACGATGAAGTGTCCCATAAGATAAACAAAGAATAGTGCAAGATACAGGCGGATATAACAGCAATAAACTCATGTGAGATACCTAGATGGCTCCTGAGTGACGGAAAACATATAATAGAACTCCATGGATTCAGTGACGCTTCTTTGGAAGCCTATTGGTGTGTTATCTACGCAAGAATACACTCATCGTCAAATATCATACTTGTCGCGGCGAAGTCAAAGATTGTAGCACACAGAAAAGTAACAACACTGCCTAGACTCGAATTAAATGGGGCATATCTTCTAGCCAAGTTAATGCGTAAAGTCAAGGAGGCCTTAGATGAACAGGAAATTCGAGTCTATGGCTGGATTGATTCAATGGTAGTTCTCGGATGGCTACAAGGTAATCCTTCACGATGGAAAGTGTATGTGGAGAACAGAGTCCGTCAAATCAATGACGTAATACCGCATTCAAATTGGAGCTACGTCAAAACAAATGAAAACCCCGCGGACGCTGTGAGCAGAGGCCAATATAAATGAAAAATAATCAACTGTGGTGGCAGGGTCCCGGATGGCTGGCATCGCTAGATACAAAGAATTTGGCAAAACAGATCTATTCAACAAATCAAGAACATAAAACAATGATTAATAAAAAAGCAAATGCAACTCAAATTGGCATAGAAACAACGAGCGTTGTAGAAAGATTGTTACATAATCACAGCTCGATGAATCATGTTATTAGAATTACTGCATGGTTACTAAGAGTGCTGAATCCTAAGCATCGGCAATTACCAAAGTACCTTACGTTGCATGAAGTAGATAAAGCGACCAAGGTAATTATTAAACAAATACAACAACACGTATTTGGCACAGATATTATTCATATCCGCAAACACGGCTGTGTGTCATCGAATAGCAAATTATTACCATTCAATCCGTACATTGATCAAGATGCTTTGCTACGAGTTGGAGGGAGATTAAAAAACGCTATGATCAGCGAAGAGATGAAGCATCCGCTTATCATTCCCTACGACAACCGTTTAACTCACCTTCTCATCGATCAAGCTCATCAAATGACGTTCCACGGTGGACCGCGACTCACTTTGTAATTTCTTCGCCAAAAATACTGGATCATCGGGGGTCAGAGCCACAAAAATGCAAGTACGAAAATACGTGACATGCCGCTAGCTGAGTCCGATAAAACAACATCAACTGATGGTGGAAGTACCAACTGCCAGAACGAATCCTGCTCCACCGTTTTATCACACAGGAGTGGACTATACAGGATTTGTGGATATTAAGATGAACAAGGGAAGGGGTGCTAAGACAACAAAGGGCTACATTGCTGTCTTTATCTGCATGATGACGAAGGCGGTACACATCGAATTGGTCTGAGATTTATCAAACGCAGCGTTTTTGGCAGCCCTGAATAGGATGGCAGCAAGGAGAGGCGCCCCTGGGCATTTATATAGCAACAATGGAACAAACTTTGTCGGCGCGAATCGGCTACTTATGGAGCAACATGAGGAAATTGAAAGTACCTACACGCGTGAATAACTCCAAAAAGAAATCGCCGAAATGAAAATCCAATGGCATTTTAATGCACCTGCATGGCCATTGGCAGGAGGATTGTGGGAGCGAGCGGTAAGAAGCCTCAAACATCATTTAAAACGAGTGGTGGGCGAGCAAAAATTAACTTACGAATTCGAACGAAACGAAAGGATTGTGGCGAACTCACAATCCTATCTAAATTAGAAGCTTGCTTGAACTCAAGACCTTTGTGCTTTCTGAGTGAGAATGTAGAAGATTTAGAAGGTCTGACCCCTGCACACTTTTTGACCGGGAGGTCAGGTTTAACCGTCATCGAAACGAAAGAGGATGCCAGAACAAGATGGGAACTGACAAGAAAAATATTTGCTGAAATATGGAAAAAATGGAAAGCTGAATACTTGGGGCAACTGTTAACCAGGTCTAAGTGGCAGAAACCGCAGAAAAACATAGAGATCGGTGACATGGTAGTTATTCATGAAGATCATCTGCCAGCAGGGAAATGGCTCATGGGCAGAGTAGCTGGCCTTCACCCGGGGGAGGACGAATATGTTTGTGTCGTTACCCTCAAGACAAAGAGCGGGTATATGATATAGAGGCCAGTTACGAAACTATCCATATTGCCAGTACACAATGACAAGAATGCGGATCAAAATTCCAAAGAAACAGAAGAGCCGCAACCAGTAGTAACCAAACAAAAACCAGGCAAACTTGAAATCTATCAAGGAATGTAGAAAAGTCAATTTTATTGGACTAGTTATGGCATTGCTATATCTACTGAGCCCTGTTGCTGCAATCAAAACAACAAATACGGTCGAACTACAACAAGGCCTTTATTTTGATAAATTGTCCAACATAGATAGATAGATAGATAGAATATACTTTATTGTACACCAATAATTGAATCACACTTAAATAACAATATTGTAAAAAATTGGTTACAATGGCGGTCTTATCGCTGAGAGCGATATCTTCCAGACAACCTTTGGAAGGACTTTATGAGCTTTAATTAAAATGGGGAGGGCTATATTAGTGTACTACTGTACAAATATTCATTAATAACGGAAAAACTAATTAAAATAAAATAAATAAATATATTATGTGTTCTTTAACATCGTGTGGAGAAAGCAAAGGAATAATCATAAGTTTGAAATAAAATGATTGGCAACCGAGCTTTTAAAAACAGCAAGTGACTGAGCTTGTCTTACTGACACCGGCAATCCATTCCACAACCGAATGGCCTGCACCGTAAATGACTGGTCGTAAAATTTTGTGGAATGCGTAGGCATCAAAAGTCTCAAATTCTCTGATGATCTCAAATCTCTAACATGTGTGTCATGAAGGAACTTAAAACGTTCTTTGAGGTAAAAGGGAGTAGTTGGATTGAAAAGAATACTGTAGAGTAATGATAAAATATGTGCATTCCGGCGAAGGCGGATAGGAAGCCACTTGAGTTTAGTGCGAAACTCAGAAACATGATCATATTTGCGCAATCCAAATATGAATCTGATACAAAAATTTTGGAGTCGCTCAAGCTTATCTAGCTGCACTTCAGTTAGATCTGGATAACTTGCATCAGCATAGTCAAGGATAGGGAGAAGAAGAGATTGGGCAAGCGCAGTTTTAGTAGCAGTCGGTAGGAAATTGCGCAATCTGCGCAAAGACCCCGCAGAGGCGAACAGTTTGCGGCTCACTTCTTGCAACTGGGGACCCCAAGACAAATCTTTATCAATATAAATACCAAGGTCTTTTACTGAGTCACAGTAGGGTATAACAGCTCCATCGAAAATGATTTGGGGAAGGGTCGTCCAGTCAATTTTGGAACGTAGCCTAGGGCTGCCAACAATAATGACTTTAGTCTTCGCAGGATTAACCTTCAAACCATGATCCAAACTCCAATCGGAAATACGCGCTAAATCTTTATTCACTGTCTTCACCGCCTCAGACAAATCTTCAACGGGAGCTTGCGAATAAATTTGCAGATCGTCAGCATAAAGGTGGTAGGATGAGAGAAGTTCATTTGAAATAGAATTTATAAATATGGCGAAAAGAAGAGGAGAGAGAACGCCCCCCTGTGGTACGCCAGCAGTAATATTGCACCATGAAGACAACGAACCTTCAATGCAAATACGTTGTCGGCGGCCACACAGGTAACTACGAAACCAATCAATAGCTGTTGGAGATATGTTAAGAGAGCATAGTATCCCGAGCAAGACATCAAAATCAACAGTGTTAAAAGCATTACTGAAATCAAGTAAAGAAAGGACCGTCAATTTCCTATTGTCCATACCCAGTCTTATATCATCCGTAATGTTAACAAGAGCTGTGGTAGTGCTATGCCCCGGACGAAATCCGGATTGGTAAAAATTAAGGAGTCTGTTTCTACCGAGGAAAGCACTAAGCTGACTATGAATAAGGCGTTCTAGGACTTTGGACAGAAACGGTAAAATGGAAATGGGACGAAATTCAGAGAAAGAAACAGGATTACATTTTTTGGAAGTGGGGTTACATGAGCTTCTTTCCATGCAGATGGAAAAACACCAGAGGATACAGAATGATTAAGGATATGGCAGATGACAGGAAGGATTTCGTCCAAAATAGGGAGTATCATCTTGCGACTTACACAGTCACTACCAACAGCATTTGACGTGATTGATAAAATACTCTTCTTAACATCACAACAAGCAAATTGATTAAAAACAAAAGGAGAATAATCGGGAGTGGGAAGAGACGAAAGATTATCTAAAGTTTTGGTTTTAACAGCCCCATTGAAATTACAAGAGGTGGAAAAATGTTGATTGAGTAATTCAAGATCTATATCTTTAGGAACAGACTCTTGACGTGACTTCCCAATTCCCATTGATCTAAGAAATTTCCAGACTTTAGCTGGATCACCGTTTTCAACGGACTTATGAATGTGGCGGCGTTGGGCATCCCTACAAACCAAGTTGCTGCGATTTCTGATAGCGACGTATTTTTCACGATTTAAGGAGCTAGGTCTGCACTTATACCTAGATTTAGCTGCTGCCTTTTTTTGTAAAATTGCTTTCACGTCATCTGTTAGCCACGGAGCAGGCAGATGCTTCATCTTGACCAACCGAACAGGTGCATGCACATCATACAGCCCGATGAGATTGGAATTAAGGAGGTTAATTTTTTCATCAATCGAGTCTGCATGAACAAGCTCAGACCAGTCAATACTGCTAGCATCTTCCCGAAGACCTTCCAAGTCCATTCCACCAAAACTGCGCTGAAGAATACTTTTAGGTTTAGTCTTAGGAGGGCGAATTTTGTAGGAAAGGAAAATCAAGTCGTGGTAGGAGAAAGCGTCAGCTGAACATTGCCCATGCTTAGCGACGTGTTGTGTGGAGGAAACAAAGATGAGGTCAAGAAGTGAAGGAGTACAGTTTGGAAAATGGTGAGTTGCGCTTAATGGAAGGAGAGATAAATTGCAGGATTGAGAAATACATTGAAGTGAGGAAGAGCGCGAATCATTTTTAAGAAGACAGGTGTTAAAGTCACCCATAATAATTGTATGCCTGTAAGAGGGCGCAAGGTTGACTATTAGGCTTTCAAATGAGGAGAAGTAATCGATACGCAGAGAGGGACAATAATAGACACCCAGCAAAACTTTCACATGGTTAAGGTCAATTTCTAAAAAGAGATGCTCGCCAGCATTCGACGGTGGTGGCTGCACTGAAATGTTAATAATGGAAAAGGGAATATGTGCACGCAGGTAGATGGCAACACCACCACCACCGCCGCTTGTGCGGTCATTCCTTATTAGCTTGAACCCGGGGAGGGAATAGGATGTAGACGGAAGACAAGGTTTCAGCCAGGATTCGGAAACAAGAATTGCATGGATGTCCTTACAGTCCAAACTCACAAGCATATCATGATAGTGAGCCGGAATACTTTGAGCATTAATGTGGACTACATTTAGATTTTTGGGAACATCAGAAAACTGAAACTGAAGCGTGTCAGCAAGATTCGGAATACTAGTGAAGCTGTCATTGTCACTGCTTGCAGTTACAAAACTTTCATCATCACTATCAAATACACTATCAATCATTAAAAAAAAAACACAATAAATAATTAAAAAGGGAATATAAATAAAATATAAATGTATATATAAAGACGAACGGTACTTAAAAACGTAAAGTCCACCCGCCAGTTATGCGTTAACAGAAAAGAATAACAATACAAAACCTAAATCAAAAATATCTTATCAAATAATAGTGCACCGTTTGGGCACAAGCTCACAGCTTACACTTAAAGCAATATATAAAATAAAATATAACCACAAAAAAAAAAATACAAAAAGAATTCCTATGTTGCATATTATTGCGGTATCAAATTTATATAATGTTTCCATAGATAATCTATGCTCAAAATGTAACAAATTACGAAACAAAATGAAACGAAACGCGACATTGACATAACTCTTGGCATATGTCAAATGTCAGAAAACCGAAGATTACAAATGAAAAAGAAAAATTTTATAAACCAAAAAACGTGAGGTAGACGTTAAATATTATAAAATAGCTGTGAAGGTAAACCAGTGATTAAAAATACTGATGAAAATTTGTTACCCGAACGACGCATTGCGAGAGATAAATCACTTCTTCACCACTGGCTTCCTATATCTCTTTAATGGGGCTGCTGAGGCTAGCTTCCCAGCCTGTACCTTATGGACACCTAGTTGGCCCTCCGGCTTATCGGAATCGACATCATGCTCAGCCACATTGATAGCAGCGAGCTCTCTGCAGTTGATGACCCGATGCTTACTCCCATCAGCTCCCAGCACAAAGATATTTCCCTGCTTGGTCCAGCAATTCATGACGCCGAACTTCTCACGAGCCTTCAAGAATATCTGATGTCGTGACTTTGTTAAGAATTCTGACAAGGTTATACCAGAACCTTTTAATGCGGTTTTAGCAAACCAAACCTTGTCACGAACATCTACATCCTGTAATTTGACCAGTATAGGTCTAGGCTTTCCAGCACTTCTGTGACTGCCCATTCTGTGGCACCGACGAATAGCAGCGACGGAAAAGTTGTCCAACTTAAGTTTGTCATGGAACACTGAAGCAACCACCAGTGATGTATCCTCGTCACTCACCTCAGCAACACCATGGACAAGGAGCATCTTCCGACGACTTCTCATCTCCAATGCATCAACATCCCTGGGCGAGGGCCTCCATCTGATGCTGAAGACAGCCAAGCGACTCCAGAACAAATTTCTTGAAACCTGCATATTCCGCTGCAAGACTGTCTGAACTGTTGCTGGATGAAGTGCTGGGTGTTGACTTGGTCAATTCTGCCTCAAATTTTGACATTCTGTCATGGAATTGTGCCATTAATTCAGACATTGACCCCTTGAGTGAATCCATTTTTCAGTTTTGTTTTTGTGAAAATAAGAGAGTGCAATATAGGAAATCCACACAACTGGCAGGTAGTATTACTAGTAGAAACTGTTATTCATAAAAAAATTGTGAAGAAATACTATTAATTTGAATTAAATTACAATTTATTTAACAGAGCAAAATTATATGTGTGTTACTAACATGAAGATTATCCGCGACGAGTGGAATATCATCATTTACTATGACGTCAAGCCTTATTGGCACGGCATAGGAATGTTCGATAAATTCAAAGATCACTTAGAAAATAGCTGCGATAAAATAAAACATAAGTCACATTGCAACTTAATTTCACTACAGTTGAGTCACGCATTTGCTGAACTTGAACTCTATAACAGTATGTTGCTGAATCCGCAAGGCCGGGGAAATATGAGAACCAAACGTGGACTTATCAACGGTGTCGGGTCTATCGCACGCGCCATGTTCGGAGTACTCGATGACGAATTCGCGGAACAATACCAACGAGACATCGAGCTGATCAAGCAAAATGAAAATCATCTGGTACTACTAGCGAAGAATCAGATATCTGTGATAGAAGCCCAGTACAATTTACTTCGGAGATCGGAAGAGACAATCGAAAAACAATACAAGTTGTTTAATCAGCATCTATTGAGACTTGACAAGTTGACCAGCGCCTTAAAGGAAGAATTGGAGTCCCAAGAACTATTCATTGAGTTTGCGATGTCAGCTATCTTTGCGGAAAACTTCTTGGAACATCTAAGAAACGTTCAAGAAGCTTTGTTGGATATCTTGACAAATATTTACAACTAGCTTTTGCCCGCGACTTCGTCCGCGTGGAATAGTTACTTTGGGCTAACGTTAAATTTAACCCCGATTTTGAAGCATTCTTCATTGGCGCTCCGCTCCTATTGGCCTTAGCGTAATGATACAATATAGCTGTGCCCGCGACTCCGTCAGCGCAAGTTAATGTATTGGTAATATTGTTTAGATCACGTTCACATGAGGCTTAAGTACCTAGAGAACGCTTCGACCGCGAGACGCGTCGAGCGCGGCGACCGATTCTCAAAAATAATCCTTATAGCATGATTCAGTATACACGCGCGATGGCTTATTATTATAAGCGTATTTCATGTATAACTTTGGTGTTTCTATACCGATTTATATGATTCTTTTTACGGTTTCGTAGCCGAATGGCAAAAAACGGAATCTTTATAGTTTCGACATGTCTGTCCGTCTGTCTGTCTGTCTGTCTGTCCGTCCGTCCGTCCGTCTGTCACAGCAATTTTATTCCAAAACTATTAGGACTATACATGTGAAACTTGATAGGTAGATGTATTCTGTGAACCGCTTTCCGATTTTGAGAAAAAAATTAAAAAATATTTAAAATAAAGGGGGGCTCCCCATACATGGAACTAAACCTGAAAATATTTTTTTTCATGAAATCGATGCATGTGTGGTATCTATAGACAGTTCTTTAAAAACGACATCGGGGTTTCTAAAACCACTTTTCCATAAAGTCAATCGTTTAAAAGATATAAGCTTCCAAAATGGTAAAATGTGTGTGTGGCGGACACAACCTGTTAGAGGTTGGTAGAATGTGAGAGTGGTAAAATGTGTGTCCCCCCTGTGTCTTCTATAATAATGGAGTGAAAAATCTAAAAAAATATATGTCTGTAGATCTTAATATAAACTTTCAACCAAAATTAGTTTGAATGAAATCAGTTCAGCAGTTTTTGAGATACAGCATATTTTCTAAAACCGCAAATATAACTTTGTAATTCATACAAACACTATGAAAAACAAATTTATTCGGCGCAGTTGTAAAAAATGTAAAAAGCCAGTTTTAAGAAATTTGTAAGGGTTTTTTTTTCAAAACAAATTTATTTGGCGCAGTTGTAAAAAATGTAAATAAGCTAGTTTTAAGAAATTTGTAAGGTTTTTTTTCGTCAAATAAATTTGCATATTATATTATAGTTACTACGGAACCCTTCATGGGCGAGTCTGACTCGCACTTGGCCAATTTTTTTATGGAATAGTTAATAATGTTAACTTTTTCAATTAGGGGTGACTGAGAGTGTTATAAACGTAAGAGTAGACAAATATTATAATCAGAAAGCTTCGAACAGATGACAGCTGACAGCTGAGAAGTAAACATTAGAAGTGATTGTGCTCTTAATTAAATAATTATTTTAAATACAAAACCCAGTATTCTAACAGTGTATTATACATAACAGTGAAGATAGACTCATAACAAAAGTTGAAACAAAAGTAGTAACAGTATTATCATCGTTTAAAAGGACCGTGTTATCACACAAAAATTGACTCTCAAGTATGTAAACATTGCCCTGTGTTATAAGTTATACCCGTGTAAACATCCAAATTTTAGGACAACAGCATACAAAACAGTTGTAAGGAAAAACAATTTAAGGTGTGTAGTGATAAAACACGCTTAGGAAAGAGTGTTTAACATTTCTCACAACAGCTGATCGTAATTTTTATTTAAAATTCAAACAAGCGAGTCGATAATTGCAGTACAGCGAAATAGCGACATCTGTCAGCGAGTAGCGGAACACGGTTGACATCTACATTACGCTCATATCATTCATTCTTTCTACTGACTTGGAACACAGCATTTTGACACATCAAAGTAAATTCGTATTTGGATGTGTTGCCATAATATGATACTCCATTTTCCCCGTCATTCGATGTTACCACAAAAAAAAAAAACAATCTAATTAAGGGAAAATGTACAATGTCAGCTAAAATGAGTACGAAAAATGATCGCAAGATGCAGGAGAAAGTTACTTGCTTTAAATGCAAAAAATCTGTTGATATAAAAAAAACAGCCCTTTGTTCAACATGTAACAACCGCTATGAAATAGATTGCATTGGATATCCGGAACAAACGTACCGGCTTATGGATCAAGAGTCTAGGAAAAAATGGAGATGTCCAACATGCATCAAAAATAAAAAAGTCACTAATACAAGCTACGTATCTAACGTCACATCGAGGAAAAAACTCCAAGCAAGTCGCTCTTCCCCGGAACAGATATGTAAATATGCCGAGAAAAACCAACAGTCTGAAGTCGTACAACAAACAACTCCGAAAACGAATATGTCCGAAGACTCCCATATACTTTCCGAATACGACACATCGACTGAATCGTACAACACACCTAATAAACTGTCTAAAAGTGTAGACGGGACAATATCTGAAACTTTAAGTATTTTAGAAATGAAAGACACAATAAACGGACTTACACTTAAGCTCGATAGCACCGAGAATGAGCTAGAAAATACAATATTAGAAAATAATAATCTTCGTCAACAATTAAATAAGCTAACAGCGGAAATAAAAATATTAAAAAACTCTTTGTCACTCTCCCACCATTGAAAACAACACAGATATCATTAGAGGTAAAAAGCAGTCCCTACTGCAACAGACTTTATCTACACCTTCCACTCCACTTACTAGCAAAACGAATTTAAGTGATAACAAAAACATTAAAATTATGTTGCTACAACAGAAAATTACAAGCTTACATCAAGAGTTGGATAACGCACAGCAACAGCTGCTAATTTTCAAGAAACAAATAGACGCACTCAAGCAATATAATAACAACATCCATCAACAATCCCAGGTGTCCAAAATCTGTGCACAAATGTCTGCTTGTACTCACGAACAACAAAGTGAATTATCAAATAGAACCCTTATCTACGGCTCTCAACAATGTGTCGGCCTAGCAGCAGCTTTTATTCAATCACGACAGAACACTCAGTACGAAAGGTATAAAATTATCTCAGAAACTAAACCTAACGCTTCAAGTAACCAAATAACAATGAACTGTCGTCATACTAAGTTAAACCCTAACGACAAACTTGTAATTTGTGTAGGAGAAAATGATCGTAATTTAAATTATATTTTATCGCAACTACGTATTGTGCTGGATACATTTTATAACAATATGATTATAGTCTTGAATGTGTTTAAAAGTGAGAACTTAGATATAAATAACTTGAACTATCGTATCAAAAACTTGTGTAAAAACTACAAGAAGTGTAAATTTTTAGAGTCTGGAACCACTAATACATACGGCATATGTAACAAAATTAATTATCTTATAGACTGTAATGACTACAGCGAGAACTACTTAAACCCAAGAGAACTTATTAAGAAGTTAGCGAGTAACAAAACAAGCCTAAAATTAAAAACCAAAATTAATGAACCAAAAAAAGGAACGATTCCTTTCTATTTCAAACCCATGAATTTGACTCCACAAATACCAAACTTTAAACAGCCTGCAGAAAAAACTCAAAGAGGAACTATTCCGTACTATTTTCCAAAGATAAAACGAAATAGCACATCTTTTCTTGCCCAACATATCACACCCAGTAACTCATAACTTTAAAATACTCCACCAAAATATTGCCAGTATCACATCAAAAAAAGAAATTCTAGAATTAACTTTACAAGAACTACAAGAAGAACATAACGACCCAGACATAATATGTCTTTCCGAAACTTTTATCAAAAGAGACTACGAACGTTTCATTAAAATTCATGGTTATGAGATGGCCTCTAGCTACTGCAGAGAAAAACAAAGAGGTGGGACCTGTATTTTTGCTAAGAAAAATCTGTTATTCAAGGACTTGCATTTTATAAAAACCTATGCCACGCAAAACACTTTCGAAGTTTGCGGAATAGAACTAATACATCATAAAATTATTATAATTTGTGTATACAGAACACCTCAATCAGACCCGAACCAATTCATAATCAAATTAAATAGTCTCATGCATAACTTATTTCAAAAATATAATTCTAGAACAAAAGTAGTTTTAGCGGGTGATTTAAATATTAACACCCTTAAAAAAGGCAATATTACTACTCAATTACTGGATCTAGCATACAACTATAATATGAAATTACACATTAATGTACCAACGCGTAAGTTAGCATGTATAGATCACATTCTGAGTAATATTCACAACGCTACTGCTACAGTTATGCCACTTCACTTGTCTGACCACGACACAGCACAAATGTTAACTATTCCTATAAAACATAAAACCCAAAATCAAGCAATCCATACTAATATTATAAATGCGAAAGTAACTCTGTCTGTCTGTCTGTCTGTCTGTCTGTCTGTTACCTTTTCACGCCAAAACCGCTGAACCGATTTACATGAAATTTAGCATGGGAATAGTTTAGGACCCTGGGAAGGACATAGGATAGTTTTTATCCCAATATAAGGTTCCCGTGGGATAGTTTTCGAATTGTATCTTTGTTGCTCTTTCACGCAAAAACTACTGAATGGATCTCAATGAAATTTAGTAAAAAGACAGTTGACATCCTGAAAAAACACATAAGCTCCTTTTTATCCCGGAATTCCCACGGGATCAGGATTTACGCGGGAAAAACCTCCCACGCGACCGAAGTCGCCGGCAAAATCTATCCATACTTTAATACATACACTATCCATACTTCCATACTTCCATACTATCCATACTAATATTATAAATGCGAAAGTAACTCTGTCTGTCTGTCTGTCTGTCTGTCTGTCTGTTACCTTTTCACGCCAAAACCGCTGAACCGATTTACATGAAATTTAGCATGGGAATAGTTTAGGACCCTGGGAAGGACATAGGATAGTTTTTATCCCGATATAAGGTTCCCGTGGGATAGTTTTCGAATTGTATCTTTGTTGCTCTTTCACGCAAAAACTACTGAACGGATCTCAATGAAATTTAGTAAAAAGACAGTTGACATCCTGAAAAAACACATAAGCTCCTTTTTATCTCGGAATTCCCACGGGATCAGGATTTACGCGGGAAAAACCTCCCACGTGACCGAAGTCGCCGGCAAAATCTATCCATACTTTAATACATACACTATCCATACTTCCATACTATCCATACTATCCATACTTCCATACTAATATTATAAATGCGAAAGTAACTCTGTCTGTCTGTCTGTCTGTCTGTCTGTCTGTCTGTCTGTTACCTTTTCACGCCAAAACCGCTGAACCGATTTACATGAAATTTAGCATGGGAATAGTTTAGGACCCTGGGAAGGACATAGGATAGTTTTTATCCCGATATAAGGTTCCCGTGGGATAGTTTTCGAATTGTATCTTTGTTGCTCTTTCACGCAAAAACTACTGAACGGATCTCAATGAAATTTAGTAAAAAGACAGTTGACATCCTGAAAAAACACATAAGCTCCTTTTTATCCCGGAATTCCCACGGGATCAGGATTTACGCGGGAAAAACCTCCCACGCGACCGAAGTCGCCGGCAAAATCTATCCATACTTTAATACATACACTATCCATACTATCCATACTAATATTATAAATGCGAAAGTAACTCTGTCTGTCTGTCTGTCTGTCTGTCTGTCTGTTACCTTTTCACGCCAAAACCGCTGAACCGATTTACATGAAATTTAGCATGGGAATAGTTTAGGACCCTGGGAAGGACATAGGATAGTTTTTATCCCGATATAAGGTTCCCGTGGGATAGTTTTCGAATTGTATCTTTGTTGCTCTTTCACGCAAAAACTACTGAACGGATCACAATGAAATTTAGTAAAAAGACAGTTGACATCCTGAAAAAACACATAAGCTCCTTTTTATCCCGGAATTCCCACGGGATCAGGATTTACGCGGGAAAAACCTCCCACGCGACCGAAGTCGCCGGCAAAATCTATCCATACTTTAATACATACACTATCCATTTTTTTTTTTTTTTTTTTAGCGTGGTAAAATTATCAAATAAGTCCTCCCACTCCGGGCAGGGTGGGAGGGACTGTCAGACTTTTACTGACTAAAATCCACGGTGTTCCTTCAATAACCCTTTACATACCGGGGCCACGGTAACGGGATGAGTCCCACGACCCCGGCGGGCTTCGGCCCTCTGCAGAGGGGGCCTCGTCATGTTGCTGACGCTCTTTGAGGCGCGCGTGGAACACGACGCGCCGTCGACCCGGGCATGGTCCATGGTCGGACAGCGAGTTGCCCTTTACTCGCTGTCCGCATGCCCGCGCCTACGGTGGCCGGAGATCGTCGGCCGACGTCCGACGCCGTGGGCGTCTACCACTGCGGCTGGGCTGGAGGGAGGACGCCATCCTCTCCCTCACGCGGCCCGCCTCCTCCTTCGGAAGCATGACTGCTTCGCAGAAGGAGGCGACCGCTTCCCACTCCCTCTCGCCCCGCAGCATGGCCTCGACCAAGGCCGGGCGCGAGAGGTCTCCGCCTATTGTCGCCGTGAGGACACGTCGGTGCTCTGCCCAAGCTGGGCAGTCCTGCACCGTGTGCTCGACTGTGTCCTCAGGGCGACCCTCGCAGTGGTGACACCCAGGCGTCTCTTCCTTACCCATCAGACACAGGTACCTCCCGAAACTTCCGTGTCCGGTGAGGACCTGCGTCATGCGGTAGGTCAGGACGCCGTGACGCCGATCTAGCCACTCCTCAAAGAGGGGTCTTACCGCCGCAATTGCGGCGTGCCCGAATACACTATCCATACTATAATATTATAAATGCGAAAGTAACTCTGTCTGTCTGTCTGTCTGTCTGTTACCTTTTCACGCCAAAACCGCTGAACCGATTTACATGAAATTTAGCATAGGAATAGTTTAGGACCCTGGGAAGGACATAGGATAGTTTTTATCCCGATATAAGGTTCCCGTGGGATAGTTTTCGAATTGTATCTTTGTTTCTCTTTCACGCAAAAAGTACTGAACGGATCTCAATGAAATTTAGTAAAAAGACAGTTGACATCCTGAAAAAACACATAAGCTCCTTTTTATCCCGGAATTCCCACGGAATCAGGATTTACGCGGGAAAAACCTCCCACGCGACCGAAGTCGCCGGCAAAATCTATCCATACTTTAATACATACACTATATTATTATAAATGCGAAAGCAACTTTGTCTGTCTGTCTGTTACCCTTTCACGCCTAAACCGCTGAACTGATTTACATGAAATTTGGCATAGGAATAGTTTAGGACCCTGGGAAGGATATAGTTAAGTTTTTATCTCGATATAACTTCCCGTGGGATAGTTTTCGAATTAAATGCGGACGCTGTCGCTGGCAAAAGCTAAATCCATATCCATACTAATAATATAAATGCGAAAGTAACTCTGTCTGTCTGTCTGTTACCTTTTCACGCCTTAACCGCTGAACCGATTTACATGAAATTTGGCATGGGAATAGTTGAGGACTCTGGAAAGGATATAGGATAGTTTTTGTCCCGATGTAAGGTACCCGCAGGATAGTTTTCGAATTGTATTTTTGTTGCTCTTTCACGCAAAAATTACTAAACGGATCTCAATGAAATTTGGTAAGGAGACAGTTGACATCCTGTAAAAACACATAAGCTACTTTTTATCCCGGAATTCCCACAGGTTTGGGATTTATGTGGGGAAACCCTCCCACTCGAACGAAGTCGCGGTGAAAACCTATCCATACTTTAATACTAATAATATAACTCCATACTTCCATATCTATATCCATACTATCCATACTTCCATATTTATGAATACTTCTATTTCAAAATCAGGGCAATATGCGTTTGCCCTTTTGAAAATAGGAGAAGATCCTGTGGCAATAGATATCAACGGGATGATTTATTTGAGCTGAACTGAATCTGAAACTGAAGCTGAAACTGAAGCTGAAACTGTAGCTGAAACTGTAGCTGAATCTGAAACTGAAACCAAAACTGAAGCTGAAGCAGAAACTGAATCTGAAACTGAAACTGAAACCAAAACTGAAGCTGAAGCTGAAACTGGAACTGTAGCTGAAACTGACGCGGAAACAAAACTGAAGCTGAAACTGAAACTAAAGCTGAAGCTGAAACTGATGCTGAAACCAAAACTGAAGCTGAAGCTGAAACTGAAGCTGAAAATTAAGCTGAAACTGTAGCTGTATCTGAAACTGAAACCAAAACTGAAGCTGAAGCAGAAACTGAATCTGAAACTGAAACCAAAACTGAAGCTGAAGCTGAAACTGGAACTGTAGCTGAAACTGACGCTGAAACCAAACTGAAGCTGTAACTGAAACTAAAGCTGAAGCTGAAACTAATGCTGAAACCAAAACTGAAGCTGAAGCTGAAACTGAAACTGAAGCTGAAAATTAAGCTGAAACTGTAGCTGAATCTGAAACTGAAAATAAAACTGAAGCTGAAGCTGAAACTGAAGCTGAAGCTGAAACTGGAACTGTAGCTGAAACTGACGCTGAAACCAAACTGATACTGAAGCTGAAACTGAAACCAAACTGAAGCTGAAACTGAAACTGACGCTGAAACCAAACTGAAGCTGAAACTGAAACTGATGCTGAAACCAAAACTGAAGCTGAAGCTGAAACTGGAACTGTAGCTGAAACTGACGCTGAAACCAAACTGAAGCTGAAACTAAAGCTAAAGCTGAAACTGATGCTGAAACCAAAACTGAAGCTGAAGCTGAAACTGGAACTGTAGCTGAAACTGACGCTGAAACCAAACTGAAGCTGAAACTGAAACTAAAGCTGAAACTGATGCTGAAATCAAAACTGAAGCTGAAGCTGAAACTGAAACTGGAACTGTAGCTGAAACTGACGCTGAAACCAAACTGAAGCTGAAACTAAAACTGATGCTGAAACCAAAACTGAAGCTGAAACTGAAACTGAAGCTGAAACTGTAGTAACATAGGTACATAGTGAACGTAGTCCAAGATACAGATAATTTAATAAACCACGTTTATTCTGATTTGAAAACAAATATGAGGGATAAAGAATGGCTGCGTGAAAGAGTAATTTTGGCACCAACTAACGAAATTGTAGGGCAGATCAACGAAAAGATTATGTCTCATGTGGATTGTGATGTTGTTGAGTATCTGTCCGTCGACATTGTCATGGATACAAAGCAAGTGACGTCGTACTCTGTAGAGTTTATCAACTCTCTGGAATTGTCAGGGTACACCATCACATTATTTGAGGCTTTAACTTGGTGTCCCAGTCCTGTTGATGCGTAATCAGGGCGCACCAAGGCTCTGTAATGGCATGCGACTACAAATTACACACCTTGGATGCAATGTTTTCAAGCAATAATTATGACAGGAACAGCAAGCGGTGAAAACGTATTTATTCCTCACTTTCAGTTCAAAAAACTCAAATTTCCCCTAAAAGCGGCATTCGCAATGACCATAAACAAAGCTCAAGGATGGACACTGAAAGTCGCAGGTGTATATTTAGAAAAGGACTGCTTTTCCCATGGGCAATTGTATGTGGCGTGCTCACGACTATTAAGCGTACAAAATCAACACGCCAAGGACGGGAAAACCAGAAACGTAGTTTACAAAATGTATTGTAAACTACGTTTTTGGTTTTAAAAAGATAAATTTTAAATACTAACTGTCTGTCTGTTTTTGGGGATGGATGAACCCTGGTGACGGTTTTTTAAATATTACATGCGTTTTTTAACCACCCAAAAAGATATGGTACACTTTTGTGGCAACAAGAATTATTGACAAGTGTAAATTAACGCGGGCGAAGCCGCGGGCAAAAGCTAGTACATTATATTTACAAAAGAGAGTTCAGTTCCTCTAATATCCACAAGTTTAGGGAATGCTTAAGTAATCTTTCTTGGTCTGACATACATACGGCTAATGACGCAAACTCAGCATTCAATCAGTTTCATGAAATGTTTTGCCTACTTTACAATCTTTGTTTCCCGAAATTAAAAGTAAAAGTTAATTTAAATAATAAAAAGAAACAACATTGGATAAGCAAGGGCTTAAAAAAAAGCTGGAAAACAAAACGGATACTGCGCCAACAATTTTATAAACACAAAACTGCCATAAATAAGACTAAATACCTTAAATATACTAATCTCCTTAAAAAATGCATCTTTAACTCAAAAAGAAACGCTAATATCAAATACATACATAAAACTGATAACAAATGCAAAGCTACGTGGAATGTTATAAAAGACGAGCTGAATAATGTAAACTCCAGACATAATATAGAAAATATCAAATATAACAACACACTCATTTCTAATCCAGTAGATATAGCATCTGCCTTTAATAACCATTATATCGATTCTACTAACAGATCAATGCCCCCGAGCGTCAAAGGTAACACTATCAATAATATAATTGTTGGCTCTATGTTCCTCAAACCGATGTCGACAATTGAAGTTAAGCAAGAAATAATGCTTTTAAATAACACAAATTCTGAAGGGCACGATGAAATTAACACAAAAGTCATTAAAATCTGTGTCGACGAAATTATTGAAGTACTAACACACCTAATTAATTTGTCATTCTACGAGGGAACTTTTCCAGAAGCTTTAAAGGTTTCCGTTGTTAAACCACTGTACAAAAAAGGAGACAGACATGACCTAAACAATTACCGTCCTATCACCTTAATACCCATCTTGTCTAAAATATTCGAAAAATGTATGTACAAAAGAATTGCAAATTACTGTCAAAAGTTTAACATAATACAAAAGGAACAGTATGGCTTTCAAAAAGGGAAGTCTACAACATTAGCAATCTATGCCCTCATAAATGTTATATTAGCTAATATTAATGACAACAACCTAACCACGGGATTATTCTTTGACTTGTCGAAAGCCTTCGACCTAGTTTCACACGATCTACTGCTGCAAAAGTTAGAAGCAGTCGGGATTAGAGGGCCAACCTTACAGTGGATAAAATCATATCTTGATAACAGGCAACAATGCGTTACCGTAACAACCATTAATAAAGATAAAGTAGTTACGCAACACTCTTCGAAATATAGATGTAACAGGTTTGGTGTCCCACAGGGAAGTATACTCGGGCCAATCTTATTCTTGATATATATAAATGACATAATTAAAATAACGAAACATAAATGCATATTATTTGCTGATGACATCTCTATTATTGTGACATCAAATAAAAAAAATAATACAACTCACGACCACGAAACTGACATTAATAATACTATTGACATTTTAATTAATTGGCTTTATGTACATAACTTACAAATAAACCTTGATAAATCCGTATATATACAATTTAATAAATCTAATAATCATAAATTTAATATCAAATTGAATATACCCAAAATCAAACCAGTAACACATACAAAGTTCTTAGGAGTTACTATTGATGAAGATCTAAATTGGAAAGTGCATATAGACAGTGTATCAAGTAAGATAAATAAATTCGTGTATGCCCTAAAACAAGTAAAAAAAAGTACTAATCTTAAAACAGTCATATTAGCTTACCGTGCGTATGTGGAATCCATGTTGCGTTATGGACTGATAATATGGGGTAACAGTACTGACAAAAACAGAGCATTCATTGCTCAAAAAAAATGCATTAGGGCTATATGCGGACTTCATCCGGAGGAATCATGTCAACCAGTATTTAAGAAACTTGGCTTGTTACCGCTACCTTGTCTGTATATTAATGAAATTTCAATGTTTGTATGGAAACATAAAGAATTATTTCAAGTAGCAAACGATCTAAATCCTCGAAGCGGACGAGACCCGCATAGACTCGTGCTAAACAGTGTTCCCAGGCTTGTTAAGTACAACAAAAACTGCTTAAGTATGTGTGTATGTATTTATAACAGATTACCGAGTCACCTGAAAATGTTAAACTCGAGATATGCATTTAAATCTAAACTGTATGAATGGTTACTTAATAGCAACTTCTATAGTATAAAACAATACCTAGAACAAAATTAGTGTTCTTAAAATATAATAATAATTTAGTTTACTAAGAAAATTGTTATTACAAATACATTTGCATGCTATGTTTAATCTTGGCAAAACATGTCTGCTCTATTTTTGTACTGTAAGACCTATTTATACCATGTTTTACGCAAATAAATACATCTTATCTTATCTTATCTTATCTTATCTGAACTGCTAAGCTATCCGGAGTTACACGTGTTGTTGTGAGTCAACCATAAAAGTTAGACATATGCTGTCGTGAGATATTTTTTATATAATTTTAAGGAGAACATTTCCGTCATGTAATGATTTGTGTAGCTTTAACCATTAAGGTTGCACACGCGACGGAAGCTTAAAAAATGGAGTAACTTCTCCCATTTTCCCAACATTTCTCTTCACTGCTCTGCTCCTATTGATTGTAGCGTGATGAAAAGTATACTATAACCCGCTCAGGAGTATGAAAAATAATTGTACCAACTTTCGTTAAAATCCGTCGAGTAGTTTTTGTTTCTATAACGGTTATACAGACAGACAGACAGACAGACAAAAATTTAACTGATTGCATTTTTGGCATGAGTATCGATCCTTAATCACCCCCTGATAGTTATTTTGGAAATATATTTCATGTACAGAATTGACCTCTCTACAGATTTATTATAAGTATAGATGGAATAAAAACTTTTTACCAAAAAATTAAACCGACTCCCAAAAAACACTGCAAAGTGAAAAATAACTTTAATTTCGGTAGTCGGTGTCTTTAGTTTTGTATTTTCGTTTTTGGCACCGACTTCCGAAATTAAAGTTATTTTTCACTTTGCAGTGTTTTTTGGGAGTCGGTTTAATTTTTTGGTAAAATGTTTTTATTTCACTCTTTTTAGTTGGTTGATTTTTAATTTACCTAGTTACAAGAGCCTAAATGTCAACTACTTATAACCTTTTACAAAATATTGCTTTTCCCAATACTGGGCCGTTAATTTTTGAGGAGTTCTCCTGGTACTTCACCATCAGCTATACATCACCATATGCATTGTGACGAGCACCAAGTGCTTAATATCCATATTCAAGTAATCGAATCGCAATCCACGAAATACTTATTATTGAGTAGTTTCGGCGGCCATCTGTGGTCTTCATCATCAGTTCCACTTCCCCAAATGGTACTTTTTGAGAGCAACTGCACAAGTTACTATAAGAAATACCCAAAACGCCATAGGTGTGCCTATAATATTTGAATAGTTCCCTCGATTTCTCCTAGATCCCATCATCAGATCCTGACTTGGTGACAAATGGTACCAATTTCAAAGTATACCCTATCAAACAAAAAAATTTTCCAAAATTTTCCAAATCGGTTCAGCCGTCTTCGAGTACTCGGTGATCATACATAAAAAAAAAAAAAAAAAATATACGCGTCGAATTGATAACCTCCTCTTTTGGTCGTCGGTTGAAATTGAATTTACATCTCATTCCTCCAGAACAAATGCGGGATGAACTGAACACGATTTCGGGACACCTGTCAAAAGATTTGGCTCTGCCCATCACCAACATTCAAACTAAATTTTATCACTTGTATCCGCTGCTCCAAACAAAGGCTAAAATGACGGAACTATACCTCATTATTGAAACAAAGGTGCCATTGATCAACAGAGATAATTACGAGATATATCAAGCGATTCCAGTACCAAAGAAGAGCGAGGAATATATGGTCACCTTATTGCCCATATCGGAACTATTAGCCATTAACATTCAGAAGGACTCATACGTCCCGATGACAGCTCCAGAGTTCCATCAATGCATGAAATATGACTCCATAATCCGGTTATTCCCGTTGCATACACCGATTTATCACATGAAGTCAGAAGAAAGCCTTTGCAAGAAGAAAAATTCACATAACTGAAACAAAAATTGATAGCTGCCAAGATATGTAGAAAATGTAGAAAAGTCAATTTTATTGGACTAGTTATGGCATTGCTATATCTACTGAGCCCTGTTGCTGCAATCAAAACAACAAATACGGTCGAACTACAACAAGGCCTTTATTTTAATAAATTGTCCTACATGAAGATTATCCGCGACGAGTGGAATATCATCATTTACTATGACGTCAAGCCTTATTGGCATGGCATAGGAATGTTCGATAAATTCAAAGATCACTTAGAAAATAGCTGCGATAAAATAAAACATAAGTCACATTGCAACTTAATTTCACTACAGTTGAGTCACGCATTTGCTGAACTTGAACTCTATAACAGTATGTTGCTGAATCCGCAAGGCCGGGGAAATATGAGAACCAAACGTGGACTTATCAACGGTGTCGGGTCTATCGCACGCGCCGTGTTCGGAGTACTCGATGACGAATTCGCGGAACAATACCAACGAGACATCGAGCTGATCAAGCAAAATGAAAATCATCTGGTACTACTAGCGAAGAATCAGACATCTGTGATAGAAGCCCAGCACAATTTACTTCGGAGATCGGAAGAGACAATCGAAAAACAATACAAGTTGTTTAATCAGCATCTATTGAGACTTGACAAGTTGACCAGCGCCTTAAAGGAAGAATTGGAGTCCCAAGAACTATTCATTGAGTTTGCGATGTCAGCTATCTTTGCGGAAAACTTCTTGGAACATCTAAGAAACGTTCAAGAAGCTTTGTTGGATATCTTGACAAATATTTACAACTAGCTTTTGCCCGCGACTTCGTCCGCGTGGAATAGTTACTTTGGGCTAACGTTAAATTTAACCCCGATTTTGAAGCATTCTTCATTGGCGCTCCGCTCCTATTGGCCTTAGCGTAATGATACAATATAGCTGTGCCCGCGACTCCGTCAGCGCAAGTTAATGTATTGGTAATATTGTTTAGATCACGTTCACATGAGGCTTAAGTACCTAGAGAACGCTTCGACCGCGAGACGCGTCGAGCGCGGCGACCGATTCTCAAAAATAATCCTTATAGCATGATTCAGTATACACGCGCGATGGCTTATTATTATAAGCGTATTTCATGTATAACTTTGGTGTTTCTATACCGATTTATATGATTCTTTTTACGGTTTCGTAGCCGAATGGCAAAAAACGGAATCTTTATAGTTTCGACATGTCTGTCCGTCTGTCTGTCTGTCTGTCTGTCCGTCCGTCCGTCCGTCTGTCACAGCAATTTTATTCCAAAACTATTAGGACTATACATGTGAAACTTGATAGGTAGATGTATTCTGTGAACCGCTTTCCGATTTTGAGAAAAAAATTAAAAAATATTTAAAATAAAGGGGGGCTCCCCATACATGGAACTAAACCTGAAAATATTTTTTTTCATGAAATCGATGCATGTGTGGTATCTATAGACAGTTCTTTAAAAACGACATCGGGGTTTCTAAAACCACTTTTCCATAAAGTCAATCGTTTAAAAGATATAAGCTTCCAAAATGGTAAAATGTGTGTGTGGCGGACACAACCTGTTAGAGGTTGGTAGAATGTGAGAGTGGTAAAATGTGTGTCCCCCCTGTGTCTTCTATAATAATGGAGTGAAAAATCTAAAAAAATATATGTCTGTAGATCTTAATATAAACTTTCAACCAAAATTAGTTTGAATGAAATCAGTTCAGCAGTTTTTGAGATACAGCATATTTTCTAAAACCGCAAATATAACTTTGTAATTCATACAAACACTATGAAAAACAAATTTATTCGGCGCAGTTGTAAAAAATGTAAAAAGCCAGTTTTAAGAAATTTGTAAGGGTTTTTTTTTCAAAACAAATTTATTTGGCGCAGTTGTAAAAAATGTAAATAAGCTAGTTTTAAGAAATTTGTAAGGTTTTTTTTCGTCAAATAAATTTGCATATTATATTATAGTTACTACGGAACCCTTCATGGGCGAGTCTGACTCGCACTTGGCCAATTTTTTTATGGAATAGTTAATAATGTTAACTTTTTCAATTAGGGGTGACTGAGAGTGTTATAAACGTAAGAGTAGACAAATATTATAATCAGAAAGCTTCGAACTGCTAAGCTATCCGGAGTTACACGTGTTATTGTGAGTCAACCATAAAAGTTAGACAGATGCTGTCGTGAGATATTTTTTATATAATTTTAAGGAGAACATTTCCGTCATGTAATGATTTGTGTAGCTTTAACCATTAAGGTTGCACACGCGACGGAAGCTTAAAAAATGGAGTAACTTCTCCCGTTTTCCCAACATTTCCCTTCACTGCTCTGCTCCTATTGATTGTAGCGTGATGAAAAGTATACTATAACCCGCTCAGGAGTATGAAAAATAATTGTACCAACTTTCGTTAAAATCCGTCGAGTAGTTTTTGTTTCTATAACGGTTATACAGACAGACAGACAGACAGACAGACAAAAATTTAACTGATTGCATTTTTGGCATGAGTATCGATCCTTAATCACCCCCTGATAGTTATTTTGGAAATATATTTCATGTACAGAATTGACCTCTCTACAGATTTATTATAAGTATAGATGGAAAAATGAATTTACATCTCATTCCTCCAGAACAAATGCGGGATGAACTGAACACGATTTCGGGACACCTGTCAAAAGATTTGGCTCTGCCCATCACCAACATTCAAACTAAATTTTATCACTTGTATCCGCTGCTCCAAACAAAGGCTAAAATGACGGAACTATACCTCATTATTGAAACAAAGCTGCCATTGATCAACAGAGATAATTACGAGATATATCAAGCGATTCCAGTACCAAAGAAGAGCGAGGAAAATATGGTCACCTTATTGCCCATATCGGAACTATTAGCCATTAACATTCAGAAGGACTCATACGTCCCGATGACAGCTCCAGAGTTCCATCAATGCATGAAATATGACTCCATAATCCGGTTATTCCCGTTGCATACACCGATTTATCACATAAAGTCAGAAGAAAGCCTTTGCAAGAAGAAAAATTCACATAACTGTGAAACAAAAATTGATAGCTGCCAATATATGTGGCTAGAATTGCATAACATAAACAGCTATTTATATTTTTGTTGTAAAGAATGCAAGATCCACATCATATGTGGGCATCAAGTATCAAAACAAATACTAAGCAAGGCTGGGGTCATCACACTCGCCGATGATTGCATAATCAGAAGTGAGGAGTTTACCATTTATTCGCAGAACCAACAAACAAATGGAATTCACGCCCAAGTCGACTCTATTCCTACAGAAATTCCTCCAATAAACAACATCATTCACCTGCCTGTACCTGATTTGGGGAAGGACTTGAAGAATGTAATGTAATCCCATTACCGTGACCCCGGTACGTAAAGGGTTATTGAAGGAACACCGTGGATTTTAGTCAGTAAAAGTCTGACAGTCCCTCCCACCCTGCCCGCGGTGGGAGGACTTATCTGATAATTTTACCACGTTAAAAAAAACAAAGTACATTGTGATCTATGCATTGGCAGCCGCCGCACTCCTAGCCACTTCAATTTATGCGTATTGTCGATTTCGCAAATTGCCTGTGAAGCACTTGAGGCCTGAAGCGCCACCTGCACCCGACCCAGCTCCACGGAGGAGGTCTACAGCCAGCATCGTGGAAAACATTGCGTTTGACGTCAAAGACGACCACGGTAGAGCACAGTTATCGAGTACACACGCACTCAATAAAGCAACGTCGCCTATTGCGCGTTGTGACTCACTTATGGCATAACTTAGTTTTAAAGGCTTTTATTGTATTTCTATAACGCCTCTTATTGTCATATAATATTACATAATTATTTAATTATATTTTTATATTGAATTATTTAATGATTTGTAAATTTATCATTTCGTGAGTGGGCAATATGTACGAGCATAGCTGTACATTGGCCTTGGCCGTTGTTTGTATGCTCTACTTACGTAGTAAGTGTAAGTGCTTAGGTTAACATTTTGTACACGTAATAAAACTGTAATAAAATCAATAATATAGTCAGTAACGATTAAGTAGCAACAATATCGAAGTTGAAATAAACCAACTGCAAAATCGTCTACTCATTTCAATCAAACCAAACACTGCTGGGACTTACAACCCCAGCATCCTCACTGTTGGGAGGTACAACCCCAACAAGAGGTATGTTAAAATAAAATGACATAATCCTAAGTGGTTTACGTAGACTATCTGTTTTATTATTGTTGGTATTGCGAAGGACTTGAAAGGAAATTAGTTTTGGACCTTATTTCCGTTTCTTCAATCTAGACACTTTGATTTTTTCTAAAGTGCGAAAACTTATTTTTACACTGTTAAATTCGTATTTCATAATGACAAGAAAAATTGTAAAAACGTAGAAATAATGGCTTTATGTGAATTATTGTATTTTAAGAAACCACATTTTTATTATGAAAGTGGAAAATGGTAGTGTTAAATGGTAGTGAAACCACAAATTCAAAATGTCAACCCAGGTTAATACCAAACTTGGCAGTCCTGAATTATATGTATCTAGTCTATTCCCAACTACGTTGGGTCTTGCTTCCAGTCGAACTGGAAACATAATATATTTCAACGTAGAACTATTTTCTATGTACATGATTATACTCTTTAACATGTACAAAAAACATTTTTGTTTTCTACAATTTCAGTCTGTCTTCTGAGTACCACTAACAAATTATAGGAGTCTTTCAGACAAATTTTATAGGACTTTTCACTATATCTTTTTATTCTAGTACAAATTTACGATTTTTAGATTTTCTCCATTACATGTGCTGTAAAATATTGTTTCGTGCCGAAATTCAGTATTGTAGGTCAACGAGAAGTACCCTGCGGATGTTAAATTCCCTAGTGAAATTGCAAAATACTCGTTCATTTGAGCCATGTAAGAGACCATAGAGATATTGACCTGAAATTGATATAAATTTCAGTTAGACATTTATATTATTTTTCTAATATGCTGGTCAAGATGAAGTTTCTTGAAGCATCTTAATTTTGTCGGAGTGTATGATTCCAGTTATATGTCGGTAGTTAAAGCATTTTGCACTTTTTGAATCACCTTCATAGTGATTTTAAATAAAATGTCAGTGTAGTATTTACGTTTTCCTGTTTGTATATATGTCAATGACAATATGTCATATCTAGCTTAAACTGTCATTGTCAATTTGACGTTACTTGTGACTAGAATAGTTTCGTTCCGTAATTGCATTGTATGTTTTTGTAAATATTTTAATGTTATTGTTTAATGTCGTAAAAAATTATTCGTTACTTTGTGTTTGATCTTTAGTATTTTATGTTTGTGGTATTGTCATTAATTGTTAATTTCCTCCAACATATCAGCGAGTTAGGGTAGTTAACCTCAAAACAAAAACTAAAAAGTATTTAGTGTTAACTTATTTATTTTTATTTTATTTATATATATATATTTATTTTACTTTGTATTTATCTATGGATGATCTAACAGACTTAAATGATAGCTTTTTCTCTTGTTCTTCTTCAACCTGCAGTTTTATTAGCGCGGAAAGTGAGACACCGGTTCACACTTTGCATGATAATATTTCCTCTACTTTTTCTAAATACCCCAAAAATTTTCATATAGCGCATATTAATGCTCAGAGTGTTCCTGGTCACTACTCCGATCTTCTGGCATCCTTTAGCAGTGCTCATCTAGATGCACTTCTAATTTCTGAAACTTTTCTTAAGCCTTCTCTTCCTTCTACGCACTATTCACTTCCTGGTTTTGTTCTGGTCAGAAATGACAGAACCGGCAAGGGTGGTGGTGGTGTTGCCATATACATACGTGCTGATATACCACACAAAATTGTTAGCTCGTCTCCATCCCAGTACTCTGGGTCGGCTGAATTTTTATTCCTTGAGATTACTTTAAATCATACCAAAGTTCTACTCGCGGTATTCTACTCCCCTAATTTACACATTAACTACTTTGACTCCTTAGAATCATCTCTTAATGAACTTTGCCCCGCGTACGAGCACGTTATTCTAATGGGTGACTTTAATACATGCTTACTTAAAGATGACGCTCGTTCTCGCAAACTTCGTACTCTCTTATCCTCCTTTAATCTTGAAATTTTACCTCTATCTGCGACCCATAATTTTCCCAACTGCACGCCTTCTCTATTGGACCTAATGATTGTCTCTTCACCTAGCAAAGTTGCTGAGTTTGGGCAGCTCACTGCAACCTTTTCTTATCACGACCTCATCTTTCTTTCCTATCGTATCCGATCTCCCAAACCTAAACCTCGCTTCTGCTATTTACGTAATTACAATGGCCTAGATCTTGTTGAGTTAGCAAGTGATGCAAGTGATATCGACTGGACCTCCGTAGTCGAAAGCTCTAGTATTGACGAGAAAGTCAGCTATTTCAATTCCGAGCTTTTGGGTCTTTATGACAAACATGCGCCGCGTCGGCGAATTAAAGTAAAGCATAATCCTGCTCCTTGGATTACTGCTGAAATCAAAGATGCTATTACTCGTAAGGATAAAGCGAAGAGTAGGTATAGACGTAGATCCACGGAGCAGAATTTTGATCACTTTAAAGCTATGCGTAATCGCTGCAATCGTATGTGTCGAGATGCTAAAAGACGCTATTTCCACGAATCTCTTATTGATCGAAAGTCCTCTGATGTCTGGAAATTTCTAAAGTCAGTTGGCATCGGCAAATCACCCTCTAATACTTGTGCAGATGTTGACATATGTGCTCTTAATAAACACTTTTCTCTTCCTCCTGTTTCTCTTGAACCTAATGTCAAAATTTCAACTTTGCAAGAGCTCACTGATTTGCCTTTACCAAATTGCTCAACTTTTAATTTGACTTCTGTTTCTGAAGATGATGTTAAAAAATCTCTACTTTCTATTTCCTCTTCGGCTGTTGGTCATGACAATGTGTGTTCGAGGATGATAATACCTATTCTACCTCAATTGCTCCCCATTCTAACTCACATTGCTAACTATTCCTTATTTTCTGGCTCATTTCCTAGTGCCTGGAAACAGGCACATATAATACCTGTTCCCAAAATAAACAATCCATCGACCTTGTCTCACTTCAGACCCATCTCTATTTTACCTTTCCTTTCTAAAGTTCTCGAACATATTGTTCATGGCCAAGTTTCTAGATACCTTACAGCACACAACCTAATTTCCCCTTTCCAATCTGGATTTCGTACTGGTCACAGCACAGTAACTGCACTTCTGAAAGTCACCGACGATATCCGCTGGGCTATGGACAATAAATCACTCACCGTATTAGTCCTACTTGACTTCAGTTGTGCGTTCAACTCAGTGGATTTTGACATACTTCTTGGAGTCCTTCGTTCATTTAACTTTTCTCCTTCTGCACTATCCTGGTTTGACTCTTATCTTCGGGGTCGCTCTCAGTGTGTCCGCCTTGATGAAAAATTTTCTGATTGGTGTGATCTCACTGCTGGTGTGCCTCAGGGTGGCGTTCTTTCTCCTCTTCTTTTCTCTATCTTTATTAATACAGTTACTCAGATTATCACCTCGCACTTCCATCTCTATGCAGACGATTTGCAGCTTTACCGACACTTCTTGCTGGCTGACGCGGACTCGGCGATTAGTGCCATGAATTGTGACTTGGAGAATATTAGTCAGTGGGCTAAATCATACGGATTACAGATTAATCCCTCCAAGTCCCAGGCTATGATCTTGGGTAGTCGATACTATCGCTCTGCACTTGACACTTCCTCTTTGAGGCCATTATCCCTTAACGGCTCGGTCATTGCGTACACGGATCTGGCAAAGAATCTCGGTGTATTACTTGACAGCAATCTTTCTTGGCGAGCGCAAGTAAGTGAGGTTAGTCGAAAGGTGCACTTTTCCTTCCACTCTTTAAAATCCCTTCAAAGCTTCTTGCCTTTCAAAACTAAAATCTCTTTAGCTCAAACTTTAATCCAGCCGATTATTGATTATGCCGATGCCTGCTATTTGGATGCCACTGAGGAGCTCTTATGTAAGCTTGAGCGCTTGCAAAACTTGTGTATTCGCTTTGTTTTTGGTCTGAGGAAATACGATCATGTCTCTCAGTTTCGCAAGGATCTCAAGTGGCTCCCTATCCGTCTTCGCAGGAACACTCGAATATTATTCCTTCTGTACAACATCCTATTCAACCCTGCATATCCTAACTACCTGCGTGATCGTTTTTCATTCACTTGTCCTACTGATGCACTTTGTAGATCCCACCTTAAACTCCATCTCAATTTCCCATCCCATAAAACCCGTTTCTGTTCCCACTCCTTCTCCTTTCATGCAGTACGACTGTGGAACTCACTTCCCGCTAAAATCCGGGAAGCTAAATCCATTAATATTTTCAAAAAGCTGGTCAAAGATCATTACCTATCCAACATCCCGTAATTTTATATATTTATTATAGGTATATATTTTATAGCATTAATATAAATATGTATTTTAATTCTATGTATGTATATATTTGTTTATTATATCATTATAGTTTAATTGTATAGCTAAGTATGTTTTATTTATCGTAACTAGTATTTATACACACTGTGTCTATCATCTCCTCTTGAACTCTCCTGTCGCAGGTCTGCTGGAAGAAATTTCTTGGGAAATAAGCAGCACCTTTGTGCTCTTTTGTCTGTATTTAATTTTTTTTTGTAAGTGTCATGTGTGTACATAAATAAATAAATAAATAAATAAATAAGTTTAGTGTCCAATAGTATTCCAAGATCCCTTACTGACGTAACTCTTTGTAATGTATTGTTATCCAATGTGTAATACTTACTTATTATATTTCTATTCTTCGTAAATATAATAGATACACACATAGATGTACTCAACTGGATTTTATTTTCTGCACAGTAATGAGAAAATCGATTAAAATAATTTTGTAGGAGCAAAACATCAGTGTCGTTACGAATACATCTGTAAATTTTAAGATCATCTGCGTATAGCAAATATTTAGAATCAGAATCATTTATTCGTAAACATAGGTGATAATTATATACAAGATCTTAAAAAATTAGGTAGTGCGCTATGTTTTGTCTATTGACATACAAATTATTACAAAAAAAAAGTTATACTATTAAATTAAAATACAAATTTGTCACAATATTATTATTCAAGCAAGTAAAATTTTAAAATTCATAATAAATTTAATTTCATGTCAAAACGTATAATCAATTTAGAAGATTAATATTAAAAATAAAATAATTTAAAAATATATATATTAAAAATTTCAAGTATAGGTAAATGTTAATATTGTAAAGTTACAGAGATTCGTCATTAAGAAATTCACCTAGAGTGTAATAACATTTTTCTAGCCCATTAACAGTTTTTTTAAACTTTTGCACTGGCATACATTTTATTTCATCGGGTATTTTATTATATATTTGCGGTGCAATACCAAAGAAGCTTTTCCTAATAAGAGAAGTTTTACATTTCACAAGGCATAAATCATTAGTATACTGAGCACGCATGGGTGTTTTCTTTACTGTACATACTTTCTTGAATAAATGTGGATTCATTTTTACAAATAATGCAATTTCTAAGATGTATAAAGCCGGTAGAGGTAATATTTTTAACTTTTTAAAATAAGGAATGCAACTATCTGTTGTTTTTAAACCACACATACACCGTACTCGTCTTTTCTGCATCCTGAATTTAAAAAGCGAATTTAAAAAGCGTGAAGCAAGTCCCGATGTCATTAATGAAAATAATTAAAAGCAGAGGGCCTAAAACAGAGCCCTGTGGCACACCAGAAGTGACGCCAATTGAATTGGACCGGTAACCTATTATAACAACGCTTTGGGATCTATTCGAAACATAGGATGCAAACCAGCGAAGAAAATCCCCACAAATGTCATTATATGCCAGCTTTCTAACAAGCAGTTCATGATCCATCTTGTCAAAAGCCTTACGAAAGTCTGTGTACACTGCGTCTACTTGTACTTAATGATCCATATTATTGAACAAGTATTCTGTAAAAGTTAATAAATTTGTAACAGTAGATCTTTTTTTAACAAATTCGTGTTGTTGTGTCAGAATAATGTTATGAATGGTAGGGTATATTACCTTGTGTACAAGCCTCTCGAAAACCTTGGACAAGGTAGACAAGATAGAGATGGGGCGATACTTTTCAACATCGTGTTTAGAGCCTGTTTTATGTACTGGGATTATATTTGCTTGTTCATTCATCACAAATAAATTTATTATAAATAATGTGAAGTGGAATGTATCAGCTGTTCTTCTAATAAAGAAAGGTGGCAACCCGTCAGGGCCTGGACCTTTTGTAACATTCAATGAGATGTCTCTACCCGTTCCTGAAAAAAGGCTCTTGATAGACAGGCAGATGACAGGCGGACAACACAGTAATATTACATAAAGGGTTCAGATTTTTTATAGGTACAGAATCCTTATTAATGAACAGGCAAAAGTGCCCGACTCAGAAGGGTAATCTAAAAATATATTTATTGATTGCAACGTAACTCAATGAAATCTTTCTACCATTTATTTAACTTGATAAAAGGTACAGTGTATATTCTATACGATTAAATAACATGATTAAACTGAAGCAAAATAATTACATAATTTACTGATAACATAATTATAAATGGCAGCATATACATCCCAGCAGGAATTTTGGAAATTAACTTGATCTCTATTGGATTCTTCTTCATCAGACGAATAAAATCCTTCAACAATTTTACTTCAGGTAATTTAGAATCTGAAATATTTAAAAAAACGTATTATTACACAGAAAGTTTTCCGTTAGTAGGTGGTTGAAATTTTGTGCTTTAATACTAAGATTAAATGTAGAAGATTAGATCTTGATTCCTGATGTCACGAAATTTAGGACTCCTTTTTTTTCGGCGCACTAAAACTCATCAGGTTCCTTTTGTTTTATTGCCCTTGCGTTACAGGCCACCGCGGCCTTGCGGATCTTGTTATAAAATTCCCGCAACCCCATTTTACCACGGTATTCAACTCCTTAACTGTAAGGCTATACACGTACAATTAAAGGATCTTACCATTTATTATCATAGTATTATATAGTCGAGCTAATACTCTGTGGAACTTTGCTCCTTGGTTCCGAGCCAATTGTCCAGCAACAACAGGCAAAATCATCACGGATCCATAAGTAAATGACGCAATAACCCCTTTTTTAAATTCATCAGTGTATAATCCTTTCTGAAATTAATAACAAAATATAAAACCCATAAAATGTATACTAGTATCGGAATCTATGATTATGTTTTGTGATAGATTGGTACGTGTTAATAAAGTCTGCTGTTAACTGTATGTTTTGAATAGGTTATTAAAGAGTATCGACCAATTTCGTTTTGAATTTGAGGTTAGCTTAAATTATAATAATAAATAATATTGCACAACTTTCACACAACGCCATCTAGTCCCAAACTAAGCAGAACTTGTGCTATGAGTACTAGACAACTGATAAATAAACATGCATATATATTTCTAAATACATACATATTATAGATAAATTACACCCAGACAAAGAACAAATGATCGTGCTCATCACACAAACATTTGTCCTGGGTGGGAATCGAACCCACGACCTTACGCATAGCAGTCAGGGCCACTAACCACTAGACCAACAGGCCTATATCCACAGATATAAAATATGGGATGATTGACTGTCCACACTCTGTGATACCAATTTCACAGCGCTATTGATTCTATTGTCTTGGAATTTAGCAATGGTTTAATTTTTTTTTTGTTTTTTTTAGGCTTGCCTTTAACCACCTTCTCACCTGATGGTAACACACTACCACCTGGTGGTACATAGTTTTAATGACAATACAACATGACTAAGATATATTTAAGCCCAACTGCTTTATGTTTATCTTTTTAGAAACACGTAAAACGTGATTATGTTATTATTATGTTATGTAGCTTTTGCCTGCGCATTCGTTCGCATGGGAAGGTTTTCCCGCGCAAATACCGATGCCGTGGGAATTTCGAGCTAAAATTAGCCTATGTGTTATTCCAGAATGTCAACTAACAACAAACACCCGGTACTAAAACGTAAAGACAATAAACCGATTTAGGTTTTTTAAATTCTATAGTGTTTTTAAATTGATAGTGTAAAATTCTTTTTTCTGCAAAAGTGCCCATTTCAATATATAAACTTATTGGTGTAGTGACGCTTTCACTTTTTAAGTTTTAAAAGCCGAGAAACACTTACTGAGTGCATCTACCCTTATTTCAGTTTCAAAAATACATTTAAATGCGAAATATCGTGAAATTTACTTATGGCCAAGTTTTCGTGCCGGTGAGTGTATCTACTTACCAAATTTCATTCAGATCCGTTCAGAAGTTTTTGCGTGAAAGAGTAACAAACACCATCCATCCTCACAAACTTTCGCATTTATAATATTAATACATAAGAAGATAAGATAAGATAAGATTGATTATGTTATGTTAAATATAATCAACCGGCCACGTTACCACATATGGGACACAGACCTTTCTATGAGATGGAAAATGCTCTAATCCACCACCCTGTGTGTAGTGTGTGTAGGTTGGTGGATGTCACAAGTCTTCGGTTTATTTTTTAAATAATAGGTCATGACGGTTTCTTTACGATGTTTACCTTTAGCATTTTGAGAGTAGTAGTGATTATGAAGTTATACAAAGTAATATGACTGTCTGGGTTCGAACCCAAGCCCATGACCGCTGAGCCACTACTGTTTACAGAAATATATCTACCAATTTGAAATAATATTTCTTAATTACCACAGAACAAATAAAATAAAAAATGCACCTTATTATTGGAACTTTAAAATCACTTAACATAGGTACTTACATTCACTGACACTTGATATAAAATCTGGTAAAACATTAAAATGTAGTTTGGTATTGACAAAACCAGCGAAAAGAAATACTGAAACAAAAGAATTTGTTAACAAAAATAGATATAAATTCATATAAGAAGATTATAAAACACAAAACCCTAGATTGAATTGAGCTCTTGCATCAATTAATTATTCTCAGCTCTTTTCCGCTACTTCGGTTGTCGGTTTTCAGTATAACCGTATGCAATAAGAGTGTTTTACATGTAGTGGCAGCCTCTCTGACCTCCAAAAGCCAGTAGCTGGGTAACAAAATAACCTTTGGCAAGTCTGGTGCCAGTTTTCTGGTTCCTCTGTTCATCTGGGTCATCTGTGAATATGTGATTTTTACCAAAGGTAAAAGTAGCCCGTGTATTATTCTGATGTATAAGCTATAACTAAAATATTACTACAAAGTTTCGTCTAAATCCGTCAAGTAGTTTTTATGTGAAAGGGTAACAAACATACATGCTCACAAGCTTTCGTAATTATACTATTATAAGTAGCAACCAGGGTTATTAACTTTCTAAACACAAGTCCTACCTGGCGTCCAAAGCAAATGGTAACTTTTTCACAGCAGTTTGCTATATCCCGATACAGTTCAACCCATTTTTGAATCACATCACTTGTGATATCACATTGCGCATCCGAACTAATATCAAGACTAGCTATTTTTTCCTGAACGGCTGATATCAACAAATTTAAGCTTTTAAACAAATACACTATAATCATAATAGCAACAAATAACATTATTTGCTGATAAATAATAGTAATTCTTATGGTTGCTTGTGCTAGAAAAATTAGAATAAGAAAATATTCATTCATGTGTTGAAATTTATTCAAAACCATCATAGATCTAGCTGCGACAAAGGCAATAAAGAAAGAAGTGACGATAATAGTGAACCAATAGACTTTCTTTAGAGATTTTACTAAAGCTGTGTCATTTTTAAACCAATCAGACACACGATTAATGCTTCTAAAATATGACATAAATTCGCTACAGTAACAAATGCCAGTCACAACGGATGACATGACGTTCAAATATGCTGCTACCGAAAAGGCACCATAAAATACATTGAATTGGTCAAGCACCACATCTCCGCCTAACAAATAATACAGTTTAATAGAATCCGCCATAGAATAGAACATAGTGAGGAAGAATATTTTTAAAATGGTAAAGTATTTTGATTTCTTTTTCTGACTACAATAATTCCGATATATGCCTAAGAGGTTCTCCAGAAGCAGTAAATTATTTAACCACTTTATTGCAGACATTTTTATTTATAATGTTATGTGTCTCGCTAGCTGTGACAAAGTAACGTTTCTAACAGACGCAAAACATTGTGTTATTACAATTTTATTATTGGTTATGTGGTTACAAATGGTAGTGAGTATATTTCCACGACAAGTTATTATTCTTTGACATATGGATTCTATTTTATTTTTCTTCAACGCTACAATTAATAAGAATGTTTACCAATTACAATAATGTATTAGGAAAAACGGCCTTGCTTACGGTTTGTTGTCCACTATTTTTAACCGCTATGGTCTTGTAACGTTAACCGCGACCAAGCTTGACGTCTTAGGGTTTAACCCCCGGGTCAGACAAAATTTTATGGGGATTTTCATAAGGGATTTCTCTGTAGCAGCCCAAAATGTTTTTTTCCCATCCAATGTTTAAAGTAATATATCATTTAATAACTCAAGCTTAAAATCTCGTAGAATTGAATTGTCTATGCGGACAAAAATCGACATAAATCCTCCAGTGGAGCTTAGCAGGTGATCCTGGTTGATAGGTTTTTTTTTTTCAGTTAAATTAAGAATGGCTCTAAATTAGCTACTACCCGCGGCTTCACTCGCGAGAAAAGTTCCTTTCAGCAAAAAATGCGACTCTCCTACTCTTCAACTATCATTGCACCAAAAATCACATTGATCCGTTTCTCTGTTTAGAAGTGATGGAAGGACAAACAAAGAAACACACTTTTACATTCATAATATTTATTTATTATTTACCTATTCCTTTATTTCAGGCTACTAAGACCCCTAAAAAATATATATGAATAATAACAATAATAATATAATAAACAATCAGTTACTAAAATTCATATTTTTATAATAACATGCACTACTATTTCTACATTAGTATGGACATTTAATTGTACACGAGATAAAGATAGATAGTTAACATAGATCTAAAATACGTACAATGCGCAGTTTTTTGCTTTAGGCGATTACTCTAGGCTAACTAGATTCAAGTTGTCTAGTCTAGGAGTGCTGTGTATTACTTTTCTTTTTTTTATTGTTGATAAGCTCGCGTTTGACTACCGTCTCACCTGCTGGTAAGCAAGGATCTGGTTGAAGATGAAACACGCTTACCTAGAATTAACCCATTCATCCTTGACTTAAAGACTCCGAGGTTATAGCTATCAGGAAACAGAGACTGGCAGGGAATTTCACTCCTTAGCTGTACGCACAATGAAAGTATTCTCATAACGTTTTGTGCATATGAATGGGATGTGCACCATGAAACGATGGCACATCACCGTTCGTCTTGAAGTCCGATGATGGAACGGGCTTGAAACAATTAGTTTTTGCAATTCGATCGCACACGCCCAGAAATATAACCGATAGAAAACTTACAGATATGCAACTCGTCGCCGATGTTCAAATCTGTTTTTATTGCCTTTAAAATTATTTGATGTATAAGGCTTTGGCCAAAGGTATCTTGGGGACGCTTCCAGCCAACAGCGTTGAGGAAGAACTTTTTGATGCTTTATAATTCAAGTTTATATGTTATTTTTGCATGTTTTTCTATATATTGCTTAAATTAAATAAATTTATAGTACACTATTATGTTCCAAAGTAGATTGAAATCTATATATATCAAAAAGCGAAATGTCACTGATTCACTCACTCATCACGAAATCTCAGAAACTACAAGTGCTTGGGGATGTCAAATTTTGCATGGGGTTTCCTTTTAGGTCCTCGCTAAGACGGGATTTTGCGAATTTGCTACGATACCGGGATTTACACGGGAAAATCCTCCCATGCGAACGAAGTCACGGGCAAAAGCTATTAAATGATATTTTAATTTTAATTACTTAATTTTCTAAACAATATTGCTTAGCTGTAACATGACAATGATATAGTTTACACTCGTCATGAGGATGAATGGCAGTAAGTACGTCCCAGCCAGAATGTTGGATAGTAATTTAACTTCTATTGGATTCTTCTTTATCAGACGTATGAAGTCTTTTATTAATTTCGCTTCAGCTTGACTTGATTCTGAAAAAGAATAAGAATTAATTTATCTATTATGAATCTTTTAACAGTATAGGCTGTAGGTAATTTATATCTCAAAATCCCGACGGTTCCGTGGCACGGCGGCACCTGTATTTTGATGGTCAGAGATGTGTTAAAATCTATAAGTATATATTACATTCCTCAATGATCATGAACAAATAAAAAATTGTTTATTTAAAGCTGTGTGAAGACATTTATTTTCCCTGATAATTATTCTCACACGCTGTGTTCGCGACTTCATTCACGTGGGATGTTTTTCGATGTGATTCCGGGATAAAAATAAGTCTATATGTGCCGTGTAACCTCCAATATTTTACTGTGAAAAAAAAATTAAATAAGTTGTTTTAACTTCAGTATCATGTAAGTACATAACTATAAGCAACTGAGCCAACATAGTTATTTTGAAATCAGAAACATCTTCAGTTTTATTTTGATGTATCTATAGATACTAATTTAAAGCAGAAAAATTACTTGTTTGTTTCAACGTGCTAATCTTCAAAGTTAGTCCCATTGTCATAAAATCAGTATTTCATGATGGAATCCTGGAGAAATCGAAGGAAATCTTCAAATATTATAGGCACACCTATACCGATTTCGGTATTTTTATAGTAACATGCAGTTGCTCTCAAAAAGCACCATTTGGTGAAGTGGAACTGATGATGAAGACCACAGATGGCTACTGAAACTACTCAGTAACAAGTATTTAATTGGTTGCGATTCGATTACTTATTTTTTTTTATTGAACATAGGTTCGCGTTTGACCAATATCTCACCTGACGGTAAGTGATGATGTGATCGAAGATGGAGCACGCTTACCTAAAACCCAACGAGCACATTAGTGGAAATAGCAGCCTATTTTGTTACTTTGGGCTGTAAAATAGCGGTTTAAGGGTTCAAAAAGCAGTTCAAAGTTGCATATCTGCATCCGTAAACGTCTATAGCTATAAAAGTTACTTAAGGTGCTATAAGCTGAATCAAATACTACCCTAGCCTTCACAGTAGTCCACGGTAGACCTCATTTACCACTTACACCTTTATATGAGAGTTACGAAGGTCATTCTGCCACTCACAGCTGCACAGTGGTTTCCGTTGTAACTTTTATAGGTTATAGTTATAGTAACCACTATTATACTACTATAAGTTTCATTATAGAAATAATAGAAACTCTTATGCATACTATAGTTACAAAAAAATCATCAGTGTAACTAAGGCCTTTAGTAGCAATAGTCATTCCTTGCAGGCTCAATCCATTCGCAATTTTACAGCCGCTTTTGTAACTATTATAAAACATTTAATAAAAATGGATGCTAAACGAATAAGTACGTAACTAGATCTCCTAACCTCAAAAACAGGAAAATAGGAGCTTTTTGTGGCTGTGAGTTGCACTAGGGGAACAAAAATCACTGGAAGCGTTAGAAGGGTGAAAATTAGCGCTATGATTCTCAAAAGGGAGTTATTAGAGCTCAAACTGCAGGTTATGACTACATTACAATGACGCCATGATTTTTTAAGAAAACTTATAATTCACTTGCTAAATTGAGTTCATATACATTGGTTTTTTAGTTAAGTGTGCATTAAATGTACCGGTAAACAATCGGCCGCTTGCGAATAGTAAGTTATCGACACGTAAAAATACGGAAATAAAATTTATTCTGTATAACAAATAAAAAATATCACATATCTTTTTTAATTTTTTAAATATCATAAAAGCGCGTTAAATTTACTCGAAACTTATCTTATATATCTACAGTAAACTGGACAGTGTTTTAAGTATCTTTATATATCTTGCTAATACAGAATACAAACTTTTACTTCTTTTTGTTTTATTTTCATGATGGCGACGAAAACACTTTACCAAAATATTACAAATAATGTCAACTGTAGATATACAATAAAGAACTATAATCAATTCATTCGTTCAAAGTAGTTCAAAATCATTCAAAAGTAGCGCTACTAGAGCTTTAGTATAGCGTTAATAAATCGTTATAGCTATTAAGGAACCTTTATGCAACCATTGTGCAGGTTAAATGGAACTTTAGGTTGCATAAAATGGCGCCCAAATTGCGCTAAAGCGGCTGCTTTAAGTCTGTAGTAGACGCTCTAGCGCTTACGTCTATTACCATAAGTAATAATCGGATACGCTCCAAAGCCCTAATGCAGCCCATTTGTGCTAGTTGGGAAGTAACCTATTTACTCTTGACTTAAAGTCTCCTAGGTTGTAGCTGTCGGAAAACACAGACTCCGGCAGGGGATTCCACTCCTTAGCCGTACGCACAATGAAGGACTTCTCAAAACGTTTTGTGCGTATGGGTGGGATGTCCACCATGTAACGATGGCGCTTCGCCGTTTGTCTCATAGTCCGATGATGGAACGGGCTTGGCGGAATTAGATTGTGTAATGCCATCGCACACTCCCCGAAATGTAACCGATTATTATTATAATACAATGCATATGCTGAAGTGGAGCTGCTGGTGAAGTACCAGGAGAACTCTTCAAGAATTAACGGCTCAGCATCGGGAAACTAAATATTTTACAAAAGGTGACATTTAGGCTTTTGTAACTAAGTAAATTACAAACCGAGCCACTTAAAAGCAACTTGTGCGCCTGAATTGTCTCCAATCTTGACACGCCTGTTTCGCCTTTCGCTAGAGACTGGAAAGGTGCCGAAAGCATGGAAGCTGGCTAACGTACAGCCTGTACCCAAAAAGGGCAGTCGTGCTGACCCTGCCAACTACAGGCCTATTTCAGTCACGTCCATACTCTGTAAGAGTATGGAGCGTGTACTTAATAGTAAGCTCCTGGCATACCTAGAAGCCAACAACATCCTCAGTGACCGGCAATACGGCTTTCGCAAAAACCGGTCAACTGGGGATCTTCTAGCGTATGCCATTCATATCTGGAGTGAGGCCATTGAGAGGCAAGGGGAAGCACTTGCTGTTTCCCTTGACATCTCCAAGGCTTTTGACAGGGTCTGGCACGATAGCCTTATTGCTAAGCTTCCTTCTTTCGGGTTACCCACCCAACTTCGCGTTTGGATTGAAGACTTCCTGAGGGATCGGTCCATTCGAGTGGTCATTGATGGCTGCTCGTCTGGCCAATTGGCAATTAATGCCAGGGTCCCTCAGGGGTCTGTTCTCTCAGCAACTTTATTCTTGCTGCACATTAACGATCTACTAATGCCCGGTACCTTTGGGTATGCAGACGACAGCACAGTTTCTGAGAGATATGTGTCCAGCGCGCGAGCTGGTGGGTCACAGATCCAGTCTCTCCGTGAGGACATGGTCGGGCGCTTGAACTTGACCTTGAAGGCTGTCTCCGAATGGGGCGATGCCAACCTGGTCAAGTTTAATGCAGCTAAGACCCAGGCGTGTCTCTTCTCCGCAAAAATGAGCCAATTTGAACCGGCTCCTACTTTCCGAGGTGTAACTGTGCCGATAACTGACCATATCGAGCTTCTGGGGGTAACATTAACTTCTACCCTCAATTTTGGCCCGTTTATCGAGGCTAAGGCTCAACTAGCATCAAAAAAGTTGGGAATCCTAGCAAAGGTGAGACGGTACTTCACACCCGAACAGTTGCTCAATCTCTATCAAGCCCAGGTTCGGTCGTGTATGGAGTACTGCTCTCATCTTTGGGATGGATCTGCTAAATACCAACTGGACGCGCTTGAGTCTATCGAGAAGCGGGCCAAAAGACTCATTGGCAACGATGCACTGGTCGAATCAAAGCTCCAGAGCCTTGAACATCGACGACGAGTTGCAAGTCTATCGGTTTTCTATCGGTTACATTTCGGGGAGTGTGCGATGGAATTACACAATTTAATTCCAACAAGCCCGTTCCATCATCGGACTACGAGACAAACGGCGAAGCGCCATCGTTACATGGTGGACATCCCACCCATACGCATCAAACGTTTTGGGAATACCTTCATTGTGCGTACGGCTAAGGAGTGGAATTCCCTGCCGGAGTCTGTGTTTCCCGATAGCTATAACCTAGGAGTCTTTAAGTCAAGAGTGAATAGGTTACTTTTAGGTAAGCGTGCTCCATCTTCGACCACATCATCACTTACCATCAGGTGAGATGGTGGTCAAACGCGAACCTATTCTAAATAAAAAAAAAAAAAAAAAAAAAAAAAACTTTTTACCAAAAAATAAAACCAACTTCCCAAAAAAACACTGCAAAGTGAAAAATTACTTTAATTTTGGAAGACGGTGTCAAAAACGAAAATACAAAACTAAAGACACCGACTACCGAAATGAAAGTAAAAGACATTGGGAACTTTCTGCCCCGCTTTTCGAAAAGTAGCGGACACAAACGAAACCTATCACAGATGATAGATACTATTATCCACTTCATTGCCGTGCATTTTTTTTCCTATAACATATGGAAATATTGAAAAAATAAGGTTTCTATACTTTAGTATTTTTACTTTTACACTTCACATTACACCTAAAAAAAAATAATAATATCATCACAAAAAATACGCCAAAGCCAGCGGCACGTGGGCAGTGGCTAGTCAGGTTATTATCATTGATTATGATGAATAATAAAAGCCTATATTATATATCTCCTCTTTTTATTTAGCCTTTGTACAATTTGATTGTTTTAGACTTAATTTTTTTTTATACGAGAACGTTGCCCGCCCCACACTAGGAATTTCTCCTGCATTGTGGGTGCGTTTACAAACATTTAAACTCACATAAACAAACAGCTAGACCTGGAACAACTACTTGTAGGTCATCAAAGTACCATATTACTAGTCGTATATAATAAACAATTGGTGATGATGATCATTATTGATTATTTAGTAGGGCACAAAATGTATCTTGATATTGTCAAATACAGTATATTAGTTTATTCATATAAGTTCAGTACTGTGTTTTACATTTTTTTTTTCAATCAAATAATAAATAAATTTCAGTGAAAAAATAAGTAAAAATATATAACTTTTTATTAGTTATTCTGCAATGCAAAACAATATGCTTAGAATGTAAAAAAATCAAATCATTTTAACCGACTTCTAAAAAAGGAGGAGGTTCTCAATTCGGATGTTTGTTTGTTTTTTTTTTATGTTTGTTCGGGCATAGCTCCGTCGCTAGCCAACCGAATTGAAAAATTCTTTTTTTGTTGAAAAGGGTATACTTTCCAAATGGTCCCATAAATTTTTTATCGAAATCGGACAAGCCGTTTCTGAAAAATCAACAAAAGTCTAAAAAAAATATTTACGTTGATGATCTTTTCGTTTACTCTGCATTGCGTTTTTTGTTCGCGCATAACTCCGTCATTTACGAACCGATTTGGAAAATTCACTGACCCACTAAAAAGCGCGAAAATGAAAACTTTATTGCAAAAAAATAAAACCGACTTCCATATCAAAACACTACAAAGCCAAAAATAATTTTAATTTCGGAAGGCGGTGTGAAAAAAAAAAGAAAATACAAACCCAATAACACCGACTACCGAAATTAAAATTATGTTTGGCTTTGTAGTGTTTTGATATGGAAGTCGGTTTTATTTTTTTGCAAAAAAGTTTTCATTTTTAGAAAAAAATATTTCCAACTTAGACTCATCATACCTCAGAATTCCCATATGTCACAACATAGCGCTTTAAGTAAACATACCGACAGGTCGCTTTGAAATAAAGTACGTTTCACCTTTGTATGACATGGGGATTTTTCCCATAGTAAATAAAGTTCCTAATGTCTTTTTCGTATATAACTTTAATTTCGGTATTTATCGTAATAAAGTCTACAGGAGCAAAGCCTCGGGCATCTGATAGTACATATATAATTATATATAGGTAAGTAAACCAGAAATTTAAAGTAATAGTCTTTCTTACCGTACACAGCTATTGTATTGTAAAGCCGTGCAAATACCCGATGTAATTTCAATCCCTCGTTATGAGCCAGTTGTCCAGCAATGATTGGAAAAGTAGTCAGGAGCACATAAATAATTATAACAATTGGTATTGTCTTGTCTTGGGCCTGTAAATGATTAGAATATGATCATGTAAAGCGAGAAAGTGAGCTACATAAACTTTAGTAGATACGCTTGCGTTTGACCATAATCTCACCTGATCTGAAATTATTAATTATATTAATTATTGGAAAAATTAAAAACGAATGAACTAAGTTGCGCACAAAGAGAAACTTTTTTTTTATTGATAATAGGCTCGCGTTTGACCACCATCTCACCTGATGGTAAGTGATGATGTGATTGAAGATGGATCACGCTTACCTAGAAGAACCTATTCACTCTTGACTTAAAGAATCCCAGGTTATAGCGATCAGGAAACATAGACTCCGGCAGGGAATTCCACTCCTTAGCCGTAGGCACAATGAAAGTATTCCCAAAACATTTTGTGCGTATAGGTAGGATGTCCACCATGTAACTATGGCGTATCGCCGTTTGTCTTGTAGTCCGATGATGGAACGGGCTACAAGAACTACCGAAACTCCCAAAAGGAATCGTATTTTAAAAGAGAAACTAGCTTCTGCCTGCCACTTCGTTCGTGCGGGAGGGTTTTCCGGGAAATTCCGGGATAAAACGTAGCCTATGTGCTTTTCCAGGATTTCAGCAGTTTTTGCGTGAAAAAATAACAAATATTCATCCTCACAAACTTTTGCATTTATAATATTAGTAAGATTCTGCAGACTTACGCGCGTGATATCAAATCTACAATTATTAAGACACTTACATAATTAAGACCGATAAAAACTCTATATTCAACTCTTAGGGCCTGTGCACACCACGTTTTGTAAACGCACCGTCGACGCGCGTTTTAGAAACGCGCTTCGACGGCGTGCTTTTATCCTACAGAGCAGTTTCTTGTCGTTTGTATCGATTCAAACGCGCGGCACCGACGCGTCTGCATCTATACACACGCGCGTTAGTATACGCCATCTTGCTACTGTTGACGAGGTTCTGCCTAAAAACGCAAAATGTCAGCGTGTTTGTATTGATACACACGATACTTCGATTATTGTCTGGAGTAGCACATAGGCCAATAATAACATTTCATTTAATTTAAAAAAACACCAATCCCTGGTCTTAAGTGGGTTCACGGCAAAAGTGTATTATTGCCGTGAACCCACTCCAGACACAAGCATATTTGTAGGGGTTAACGCGATTGCTAGCAATGTGAATTTTATCCACATTGCTAGTTTTAAAATTGGGAAAATATTAAATCACATAGAAAACAAAACAATGCCAGAATACTAAAATCTTGTCATATTGTAGGTACTCACATTTGAAGCGCTCAAGTAACACATTTCGTACGTCAGCAAAATAAAGTATGAGATCGCCATCAATAATGAGAAGTAAAACTGAAAAAGGAAAACCGAAATGAATATAGGGTGATTAGCAAGTAAGTACATACGTGCCTTCAGATGGGATGCTCTGCAACAACTTTAACCCCGATAAAGCCGTATACAGAAAGAAAGCTGGCAGCCTACCAGCGCTTATAGGAACAGGTCCACGCAGGTAACCGGCATGCAGCGGCGCATGAACAAGCGCCGATAAGCGCCGAACGTCGCCGACAAGTTCCGACAATCTTCGCACACGCGCCGATCAGCGCTGGCGCCCCGCCCGCCCGTCGAATTAATGAACAACTATGACGACACGTACAACTAAACCAATCATCGTCCGATGAGTAAGACATTTGGCTCGCTCTGCTTCAACCTACTTGCTTTATGTAACTATTACCAGAATGGATCAGCGCCGATAAACGCTGGTAGATCGGCGCCGGCTACCAGATTTCCTTCTGTATACAGCCTAAGAGAGGACTATTGGGAATCAAAGAGAGGACTAATGGCGTGACGAGTCACAGCGTAATCAGTAGCGTCGGAGAGCGGGGGCGCGGCGCGACATCGCCCCCACTCGTGTATGTTGTACTTGATTCCCAACAAAGACTATATTAGATTATCAATCTGTTAGATAACAGATTTTCGCATTCGAATTTATAATATTAGTAAGAAGTAAGATAACACATTTTACATTGTAACAAGCGATTAAAATTTGATAATCTTTTGAGAAGAATAAGGCCGTGCGCGCACTGCCTTGCGGTGGCCGCAATTCCGGTAGTTCTACCGCACCGGTAGACTGACCGCAGTGCGCGCACTTCTATGACACTCCATACTTCACAAATTTTGCGGTGCGGTAGAACTACCGGAATTGCGGCCACCGCAAGGCAGTGCGCGCACGGCCTTACTGTGGACTTTCATGTCGATGCTTCTCCATAGACCTACTCTCTATGAGAGGAAGTCGTGGTATAAGAATGGTATGAGTAGTATGAGCGTATCTACAAAAAAAAAAACAAAAATCATTTTTTTTTTCACAAAACGGTTCACAATGTAGTCAACGCGTAACACAATGCGTAACGCTATATTCAACATTTCACAAATTCCAAAAAAAAACGAAATAACATATGAACCACTTTTGATTGAACCAGAAAACCGTAAAATAAGTACATACCGTTAAATTGGTTTTAATTATCATGCTATCTGTTAGGGCTATAAGAACGTATTTGCAACAACAATATTTGATTTTATATTTTGATGTTGTTTTTTTTTTATTATTATTAATATTTAATGTTTTCAGAAGTAAATAAAGATCATGTTGTTTGATTGATTGCTCATTTATTTTTATTTATTCATTCCAATACTTACACAAAATAAAACTTAGCTTCACAAACGACGTATTTAAGTAAGATAACAACAAAACCTAAAAAAATAAAGAGCCACACTCACGTATGTCAACCGAATTAAAAAAACATAATTATATATTGTGTCTTTGTAAGCTTTTATAAACAGATATTTTTTTATATTTTTCAAAGCTCTAATAGTAGGACAATATATCAATATATATTTTTATTTCACCAACTGTATATTATCTCTATTAATGAGCTGGTAAATGTAGATACGTTCATCTGACTCTTACATTGCGAAATAGGCCGTAATTCACCACGTGAATCCAGTACGTCACCTCAGCTCTCAAAACAAAGAAGGAAAACATCATGTGGATTTATTTATCAAGTTTTTTTTACTTCTATAATAATAGAGTGAAAAATCTAAAAAAAGTGTATGCTGTAGATCTTAATGTAAACTTTCAATAAAACTTGGTTTGAATGAGATCGGGTCAGCAGTTTTTGAGATACAGTATGTTAACTAACAGAGGGCGTTCCCGTTAACCTGCAACAGTATAGCATCCTTACATGCTAAAAAAATATTATCATTCGAAAACAAAATGTTTTTTTTTTTAAATATTAAAACATTCAATAAAAATGTTAAATTGATACGTAAAAATACACTATGTACACGCGTACGCATTCATAAATAAATTGCGACGTTGCCTTCCTTCAAGTACGCCCTCTGTTGGTTAACATACTGTGTAGCATATTTTCTAAAACCACAAATATAACTTTGTTATTCATACAAACACTATGATAAACAAAGTTATTTGGCGTAGTTACTACAAAACCCTTCATGGGCGAGTCTGACTCGCACTTGGCCAATTTTTCAGATTTTTTCCTGTATCATGATTACCCCAGAATAACTATTTATAGGCCATAGAAATGATTGTTCCGGTGCGAGATCAAACTCACGACTAGCATCGCACGAACCCATTACGTAACCACTGCGCCAATCATGTTGTCGATAAACAAACTCAAGATGGATCTTTTTAAGGTTTGAATAAGAAAAAAAAAGGAAAGAAAAGGAAAATAATTATTCCTTCCAACTTACACCCACTCACAAATATATGCTCATGCAGAAAGTGATGCAATAGAAATAGCACATGCAATCATTATCCTGATTGCATCATGTTAAGCTAAAAATTAAATCAAGTACCTGGCGTCCAAAAGATAGCGTTATATTGTCACAACACCTTGATAAATCCATATAGAGTTCAAGCCATACTTGAATTTTCTCCTTAGTGATATCACTTTGCTCATCGCAATGTAAGTCACGCCCTACTTTCTCTTTAATAGATGATATCAACGCATTTAAGCATTTGCATAAATAAACTACTAACATAATACAAGCGAAATACATAACTTTTTCGAATAACATAGTTATTCTTAATAAAGTTTGAGATAAAATAATGGGAATAACAAGAATTTTATACGTTGTGTAGTCTTTTGGCGTAAAATTTATTATAATGTAATAAGATCTTAGTACTGCAAAAGTGATAGAAACTAAAATAAAAGTTATAGAAAACCGATATAGGAATTTTAAAGAAGTAATGTAGGTCTTGTCGTCTTCGAAGCGTTTAGATACACGATTTATGTTATCAATATATAAAACAAATGTGCGGCTATTACTAATTCCAGTTGCAACAGATGTTAAACTCGAGATTAACGACGACAGAAGAAAACTGCAACTAATGTAACTAATTTTATTATAGACATCCTCGATAAACAGAAGATATAGTTGACCAGAAACTATAATTGAGTGTAAACTAGTCAGCAGTAATATGTAAAATATAATCCAACATTTCTTTTTCGTATCCTGGTTTACGTAATTTCTGTATATACCTAAAATATTTTCTATTAACACGAATTGGTTTAACAATTTCAACGTAGACATGTTTTGGTTGTAAGTTCTGTCAAGGCGTCGATAATGAAATAATACTGTAGATATCTTTCAAATAGATTGATCGTTCCATTTTAATATCATAATTCAATAGTTCATAAGTGCGTCAATAATAGTAAAAGAACACTTAAAATTTTGAGTGATCATAGTTTAATGACAAACTAAATGATTAATAGTGTTGTTATTATGAGTAGAGAGAGTAAATATTTTTATTCTGTTTTCGCTGTTTTGTTATATGGTCTTATTATGTAAGAAAAGAGTAAAAAAGAAGCATGGCTTTTTGGTTAATTTTGCACGTATTCTGTTGTACAAAATCTATGAAATTTCCACACGATTGAAGCTGCGGGCACCAGCTATTCTCTATTCCCTCTGTTTAAACAAGAAATTGATACAACTGCTTGATAAGATCCGACATATGAAATTCATTAGTCAACGACTGTAAATTGTATTATTGTGTATAATTTAGGTTTTGTTATTTTAATTCGCTTTAATTAATTCAATTACTCATAGGCAACTGTCACTTTGTACAACATGACATCTAAAACAAAACCTTCTGAGTACTACTCAATAGGTATTATAATGAATCTCAAATGATACTGACTATTACTTTACTTTGTATATTATTTTATTAGTTTTGACATGATTACTAAAGAATGTTGTGCAATGATATAATTGTACTGAATTTCAAAATCTTTGTTTGCCTGCGTTTTATTATAAACTAGTACTAACGCGGGGCTTCGCTCCCGTGGATCCTATCACGGTAAAAACATAACTCTCCTTTTTTGCAGTCGCGTAAAAAGTAGCCTATAACCTTCCTCAAGCTTCAAGCTACTTCCATACCAAATGTCATCCAAATCCACCCAGTGCTTTCGAAGATTAGCGCGTTCAAGCAAACAAACAAACAAACTTTTCCGCTTTATAATATTAGTATAGACTAGCCGTTCCGGCAGACATTGTTTTGCCTTATTTCTTTAAAACATATTAACATTGATTTTTAGGATTCCGTACTCAAAGGATAAAACGGGACTCTATCCGTCCGTCTGTCTGTCTGTCCGTCTGTGCTTCTGTCACCAAGCTGTATCTCATGAACCGTGATAGTTACAGTTGAAATTTTCACGGATGATGTATTTTTGTTGCCGCTATAACAACAAATACTAAAAAACAGAATAAATTAAATATTTAAGGAAGCTCCCATACAACGAATGTGATTTTATTGCTCGTTTTTGCTTGATATTGATAACAACAATAGGTAGACGCTTAAACTATTCACAGAATATTTAGTTATATTTTCACTTTAAAAATAAATAATTAAATTAAAATAAAACAAATATTTAAGGAAGGCTCCCATACAACAGATATGTTTTTTTTTTGCCGTTTTTATAGATAATGGAACAGAACCCTTCGTGTACGAGTCTGACTGGCACTTGGCCAGTTTTTTAATGTTAATAGCTGCCCCGACATATTTCATTGTGTCACAAGTTATTGGCCTGCCGCAGTCTAAAAGAAATAAAATAACATTGGAAGACTTTAGTAATAGGAATCTAATGTGATGATGATTTTATTGTAATGCCTATGATATATTTGGCCTTGTATTTGCAAATTAAACAGAAATATTTTATCTTTACACAATAACTTGAAAAGGAATAAACAATGTAAAACTGCTTACCTCAAAAGTTGGCATGAAATTGTAACGAATTTTATTTGTTCCCCCAAAATTAGTCATTTGTTAACAGTTGTCATATTTGTGTATGTCTGTATGGAAATGTATGGAATCCATTCCAGTTCCCGAAACCAATGAGTACAAGGGCTATGGTGGCGGAACCAATGGTACTAATTTCACTTTGCCATTGTATTTCAATGCCTTGTAATATGGGCAAACTGAATTCATAGATCTAATAGCAACGCATTGGTAAGAACTATAATCAATTGAAACATCGTAACTGAAAGCCGCTCGTGAAACACTAAATGTAGTTTCGTGAGGGTAATATCCTAATCCTTTCCATTTAATTTCGCTCTTCACGTTGCTGTGACATCAGATAATTTTAAAAATTTGCTACATTTGTAGCGTTTCGAGTTTTTAGACCCAAATTGCTGCGCCCACGTCTTATTTGCATTGCATAAATGTAAACGCATTCACCAATTTTCTAATTTCTAATATAGGTAGGTACTTTAAAAACAAATAATGTTTTCTAGAATGTTTTTTCCTCGTCCGCTTAAAATAAACATTATATCGTCAGTTATCTTGCCCATCATAAGATTAGTTATTTATTTTCTTATTTATTAGTATGCATACGCTAAGACATGTTTGGAGCAACTTTCACGTACATAAATAATATGTGAGTGAAACTTATTTCCCTGTAAATCCCATAATAATAATATAACAAAGACGACTCGTCATTATTTAGTCTCACTACGCACTCAGTGCCTCAAGAACAAGTGCCTCTGTACGCTTGATATTATTCTGTGTCATATTTTTGTTATCCCTATTATAGGAGAAAAACTAGTATAAAGACTATAAATATTATAATTTTATATCATCTTAAAAAATATTCTAAATGCGAAAGTTTGTGCGGATCCATGAAAGTGTGTTAATCTTTCACGCAAAGGTAAGTATTAATCGGTATAAAAAAATTTGGTATATGGTAGATATTCGAAAATAAGGAATAACACATAGGTCCAATGGACCTATGTGTCATTCTTGATTTTCAAATAAGTCTCGGAATTTCCACGGGATCAGGATTTAAGACGGCCAAATTCGTTGAAAGAAATTAGAAGGCACAAGCTAGTGTTCTGCGGAACGTTATCGAGGATGTATGTAATATATTCCTATATGAATACTCCGTCATTTACCGTTATTTAATATTGCTTAAGAACCATTTATGATCATGAAGATATTTAAAAGTAACTTCCAGCAATTTAGTGGCGTTATGTAAGATCTTTTTATTATGTTTTTAAACATTGTCGCACACTAGGAATTTGTCCTGTAGTTAATGCCTTTTTACAAACACCCAAATCCGATACAAATTACATTTGTACTTACAGCTGTCAATCGCTCATTCACTGTGCCAACGGTGTTGTCAATTATTTAAGTGACATTCTGTTAGCGGTAGCGTGATGAAAGCGATTGTCAATACGTCAGAAATGTATGGGATTGACAAACGTTGCTGTCGAAATGTCACGTGATAAATGCCTTTTGTTTTGGAGTTTCGAAATTGGCATTTGATGATAGAATACGTACTTACTTTGTCTAAAGCCTCTGTGTTAGTAATGAAACGCAGTGTTTAGGATGAAGTTTTGAATATCATGCTTTTATTTATTTATTTACACATCATGCACATAGGAATAAAGGCGTACTTAAATGCCTTAGGCATTCTCTACTAGTCGTAAGTGTGAAGAGATAGTGTGTGAGTGGTGCAATACGTACGAGATAAGCTTTTAACATTGGCTCCAAAACATTATGCTTAAGCCCCTTGAAAATTTACGTATTAGATTTTATTTTATTTTCTTGTACACCTATCGCATTGTGCTCTATTTAACCTGAAGGTTGACTGGTACTGAACGCCTTTTGTATGCATTTAGTCCCTCAAATTAAATAAATCTTACTACGTATTATGTCTTTTTCAATATTAAATATCAAAAGTTCAGGATTGCAGGATGGTAACATCACTGGATGATAAAACGCAGTATATTTTTCTCATTTCTTGTTTACATGATGAGCTATCTCCCTATTACCAATGATGATAGTAAATTACTTTAAAATAATATCCAAAAGGTAAAATGACATAAATTCGGGTTCGAACTCCGCCCATTACACTATTCGTTTTCCGTGAACCTACTCCAAACAAAAGCATAATTAATTAGCTTAGTTGGACGGGTTAACAAAATTGCCAGTAATGTGAATTCTGCCCCCATTGCTAGTTTTCTTTTTATAAAATAAAAAAAACATTTATCTGGATGTTATATTGGCAAAAAAAAATCAGAAAACATTATTGAACTGCATTATTACAATGATATAATTGACAGCTAACGTGAGTATAAGTGGCAGCAGGTACATCCCAGCACGAGTGTTGGACAATAACTTTATTTCTAACGGATTCTTCTTTATCAAGCGTATAAAGTCTTTTATTAATTTTGCTTCAGCCTCTCTTGAATCTGGAAAAATAATAACATAAAATAGTCTCTCACTGCGGGGACACAGGCCTCTTTGAGAGAAAATAGGCCCGAATCCACCACGCAGGTTGATCCACCCAGTGCTCGTTAACCGATCCTAGGATGAGTTCGTTTCCTCACAATGTTTTTCTTCGCCGTTTTGGGTCCAGTGTTTATTATGAAAATTAAAATAGTGGTAACCTTTCTTGCGGGCAAATCATGTAATAATTCCTCCTATTTTGAGTGAAGCGGTATGGGCTAGAAACCACGACCAGCAACTCGTATGTTGTGGGGGAATATCGAATTAAGGTGCTTTAAAAGCACGGAAAAATCTCAAGCGACTGCCAATTTGACCTCCAGACCAAGACTGGTGTCAGATGCTCTAACGTTTGACTTCTTGTAACAGCTGTCATCAAAGATGACCAGTGACAGCCGGGACCAACAAATTAACTTGCTTCCCAAGGCCTTGTGGTCTCCTTATGTTGAGACGGTCACACATCCTCGGGCTGTCTCCGGTAAGCGTTGCTTTATCTAGATGTGCGGTTCGTGCCGTTGTTATTATACGGCCATGAGCTCTTCATGAGACCTCATTTATTTATTTATTTTATTTATAGTTAATTAAAATGGTAAAACACCAATTACTTTAATTAACATAGACATATATAAGAAAAGAATAATAATAATTGTGATTGATAATAGAAATTATATAAAATAAAATTAACATATAGACACTCTAGCATACTTCCTCTCACAGAACACCAGACATGCACGCATAATTTTGCTCCATTCGTCGACAAACACATCACATTCAGGGTTGGCAGTCAAGAGGGCATTGCGCATCCCTAGAGTACAACATACTGGGGATTCAGCTCTAGCGACTGTTTTAGAAGTCGGTGGAGCAAACATAATAGTACAAGCGGTTCTGACGGTGCCCGATGTACTTGTCAAGCACGAATAGTCAGCAGAAAAGGCCATGTAGCTCAGGACAGTTGATACATCCACTCAGGGTCTTACAGGCTACTGTGAGCTGATCAAATATATTGGTACTGATTAACTAAAATATAAATGACTCCTCTCTCACCGATTATTATCATAGTGTTGTGTAGTCGAGCCAACGCTTGGCAGAACTTGATTCCTTGATTATGAGTCCATTGTCCAGCAACGATTGGCAACATCGTTACGGATATGAAACTCGATACCACCAATAACGTTCTCCATAATGAGGCCGTATCCTGCAATTTATAAAAAAACTTTACAATTCTTTTTTTAACGAAGACCAAGTTTATTTTATTTATTTATTTATTTTATTATTTATGTACACACGGTAAAATACATTAGGATAAGCATAATTATAATATTTGAGTACAAAGTTACAGCTTATTTCTTAAGAAATTTCTTCCAGCTGACCTGCGAAAGGAGAAGTGAAAAAGAAATGTGGACAATAGTGTGTGAAAACAAGAAGAGAAATAAATATAAATATGTGAAGTCTACAACTAAAACGGAAGTATTAAACATACCTACAAATCCTTATAATGCAATAAAAATAACATATACTTAAATAAAGACATCATGTTAGAATATATAATCATATAATAAAAATATATACATAAATAATTAACACAGTTAAGAGGAAAGGTTAATTTAATTATTTTTTATTTCCAAAATTACTTTACTTTCTTTTTATATTGATCAGTCTACGTCAAAATCATTATAATCATAATCAGCCTATAAATTTCCCACCGCTTGAGACACATGCCTCCTGTATATAAGACAGAATGTGCCGTAATCACGCAGCAGATCCGCAAAATACGAACCTTCGCGCATCTCTAAGATTCGACCAAGGCATACCCTAGTCACTCCCGATGACGCAATCACCCAGCTCCAGGAGAGCCATAGGCAAACCGGCACGGTTTACAAAAACAAAAACCGACCGTCCATCCGTCCTCGCCGCCGAGGCCCACCGCGACGTCCCCGTAAATGTCCGCCGACCCTTGCGAGAGCTAGCCCGCGACGCTGAGCCAATAGCTTTAAATTCCCTTATTAATAATAATAATGATATGATCCTGTCCCTAGCCGCCCTCCCCCTGCAACGCCCTAAGCCGAGGTCCGTACCCCACAGGGGGTGCCCTTAGCGTGTAGTCGCCTAGTTTGTAAGTTTTGTAATAAGCCCTGGCTGGAGGCTTTAATTAATTTATAATTAAGGCAACCACAGGCAAGCCCGGTTAAGCAGCCGACAACCTCAGAGGTTGACCTGCGAGAGGCCACACAAAAAAAAAAACAATAAAACACGCAGCAGGTGCAAACGCAGGTGAAACACGCACTGGGCTTCTCGGAAAAGCAAACTAAAATTATCTTACATTTGAAACATTCTTGTTGCACATGTGATTCGTTAGCAGCATGTAGTATGACATGGACATCATAACCGAAATGATAAACTGAAACAAGAGAACAGCACTATAAATCAATAAAAGGACAGGAAAACATCAAACCTAATATGCGGAAAATGTTGTTGTTATTCACCAACAACATTTTCCACATATTAGGTAAATGTGGGTATGCTATGATGAAAGGTAGTAAAGATAATTATTACTTAAGTATTATTCATATTCAAGTACACCACTATATTTTTATAACACTACAAACTTAGTCAGTCACTTCTAGATGACTTGTATCTAACCTTAAGTATTTCTAAAAGCATTTCTATTTATATGTATGTGTGGTATGACTTAGACCTAAATAGTTGCTCCGGGTCTGGGTGCTTATGCAAGTGAATTTAAATATTTATTAAAAGTAAATCTAAAACGGGGAATGGCTTTGAAAAACAAAAGAAAAAACACTGAGCAAAAGCACCTGGCGTCCAAAGACCAGCGTCACTATTTGACAGGACTCAGCTAGATCACGATATAGCTTCACCCATCCTTGAATACGCTCCTTTGTGATATCACATTGCACGTCCGAACTGATAATACATATCCGTAGCTTATCTTGAACAGCTGATAACATCGAATTGAGACACTTTGCCCGTTCAACCACTATCATGATAACAAAAAAAAGCATGATCTTCTGAAAGACTATAGTAAATCTGATTACAGCTTGTGACGCAAAAACAGAAACAAATGTAAACATTTCCATGTCTCCATCCAAATGCGTGTAAGTTATCAAAATTTGCGTCGACCTGTAGATGGAAAACGCAAAGCATAATACTGTAGAAATGATGCCAAACCGATATATTTTCTTGATAGAATAGATGAACTCGTATTCTTGAAAGCATTCGGAGGCTTGACTAATGTTTTTGATGTATGACATGAACTTTTGGCTATAACAAATGCCGGTCACGACAGATGTCAAGGCGTTCCCATAGGATAACGTAGAAAAACCACCATGAATGACTGTAATTCCACTAAATTTATTTCGACCTAGCAAGAAATATAGTTCGTTAACTAGAACTGAAGTGTGCACCAAAGTCTGAACAATAATTTGAAAAATTATAAAAGATTTTTCGATTTTCTTCTGGCGACAATAATTCCGGTATATACCTAACAGTTTTTCCAAAAACAAATAATGTTGCAGCCATTTTATGTGAGACATTTTTACTTGTGACGCTTGCGATGATAAAGTTGTAATAATGGATGAACGGAAAATTGAGGTATTTTCAATATAGGTAAGTAGTTTACCCACGTTAAGTAACCATAAACATGCTTCACCTGTCACTAGTGAAGTACATATTAGTATCTATACAACACGTAACATAATTAAGAAATTAACTTTAATTTGTATTGAGTGACGGAATTTGTAATAAATTGTATTCAAAAAGTTATTACTTTGATTTACCGATCCATTTAGGTTCGATTTGACTGTAATGTGATATTGTAAAATCGATTCAGTAAACGTTTCTGAACAATTTCAGCATGTATATTAATTAATTACATGTTGTGTATTATGTACCCATAAATCTATCGATCATTTATCATTTAAAAATATTAACACCAAACTTTTTCAGAGGATGATCGGTATTAATACTTTCATTGAAATTGGACATTCTGAAACAAATTTGTGTTTTTGTGAGAGGCCAGTGAGGTAGCCGATGTTGGCAGTTACTTCACCGGACTTAGATGTGGCGATTGATTTAATTATATAAAGGGCTTATAATATAAGTTAAAAACAAAGCGACTACATTTTATGGGCATCTCCTATGTGGTTTGTACCTCAGCTTGGGGCGTCGCTGGGAGAATGCAACTAGGAACTGTCAATTAACTAATATGTATAAGTTTTTCTAGCTATCTATTACTTGATTTACTCAACTTAATGTCTTTAGTCCCCCAGGTGGGGTAAAGGGCGTCTACAGTACTCCGCAATCGCGTTCTCCTCGGGCCACGTTAACCCGTTTTTTGCTAGCAAACGCTTCCAAGTAAGCTTTGGATGGTCGCGTTTCCGCTTCCCCTGTGGGGCCTACTTTAGACCTCGCAGAGTCTAGAGACATGGGTGGTTTCCCCTTGAAGAGTTTGGCCAATCCAAGACCACTTGCGGTGAGCGATCTGCTGTCCAGTCAGTATTTCATGGCGGACTTCCAGTTGGTCTTTGTTGGTTATCTCTTCTAGCCAGACGATACCGATAATCTTGATCTTGGCAAATACCTGGATCCAACGCGTGATATCCTTGGTATACCTCCATGTTTAGCACCGGCAGGACAGTTTTTAATTTGACACGAAAGGTTTTGACTCTCCTTTTGTTTCTTGGACCGCCATATAGGACGAAGTTGTGCGAAGGCTGCCCGGGTTTTGGCTATTCTGGATGTGATAATTCCTCAGTCTCACCTGTACTCGACACGTCACTACCAAGGTACGTAACCTGATGCACGTTCTGTATCCGATTTACACCTAACATAAGTTCTTGTGGCAGCGAGTTCCTTCCCTCGGTGCGCATCTCCTGGGTCTTAGGTATGTGAAAGTTTATGTGACTTACTTATTTACTTACTCTTTCACGCAAAAACTACTGAACGGGTAAGTAGGTAGATAGTTATCATTATTTAATACTTTCATATTTTAAGATTAATACTGGAACATACTGTTTATTATAATAGAAGTATTTGCTATTTAAATTAATGGCAATCGGTGTTATTTACTTGAAATAAATGAATTTATTTATTTAATAACATATAGGACACTACTTTTTATCGTGGAATTCCCATGTGATCGGGATTTTCGCGGGAAAACTCCTACGCAAAGGAAGCCACAGACATAAGCTAATACAATAGTAAATTAATTAACTTCAAAAGTCAAAAACAACAACAAGCTCACTTTCATTTTCCCGAAATAATGATACATTCGCTCCTTTGATAGTAGAAGCCATTCTTTTCTTTAGGTCTCGATCTCGTTCCACCAGTTTTGCCTTGGCCTCCCAGGATATCGTCAAAATTATAATCGTTTTAAACTAGCTGTGCACCGCGGTTTCACCCGCGTTAATTTGACGAAAAAATAAAAAAATACCAATTTCAGCCTATTATGGATTTATTAAATTATTATACCCTATGTTTGATCCTGGGTCTTCAACCATTTTCATTATAAATTTCATCCAAATCGGTGATATGGTTTAGCCGTGAAAGGGTAGGTAACAGACAGATAGACTTTCGTATTTTTAATATTAGTAAGGGGAGGTTAAAAATAACACTATTACACGACAATCTTTCTAGTCGGTTAAAACTATGATGAGGCCGGTGTTTTTTCACCGACTACCCGAGAAGAAACACCGCGACAAACTCAGAAGTCAAAGTGTCTATTAAAATCCGTATAATATAAACTAAATTTAGTTTGAAAACCTAGGTTTGAAAACCTGTATTTCAGGAGCCAGTGACTTCTTCCAATGATGTTACAATATAGCAAGTTTTATGCAACATGGATACAATAAGGATTTATTTGTTAAAAGATTATACAAAATAAAAAAAAGGTAAAATATTATCTATTTTATCTTTTCTTTATTTTGTATAATTTTTATGTTAAAACAAATCAAAATAAAATAAAAACTAAATGAGGATCAGTTTATATTAACATTATTGTTTAACCAAAATTATGTACATAAAATTGAATTAATTAAAATTAAATTTAAAATCCGAATAAAATAATTGTAAATGTTGTGTGTTAATGTAAGAGGTGTAGGTGCTTAGTGTGTGTATTTGTGTGAGATTGTGTGTGTGTGGTATTGTGTGAGTGCGAACTAGGTATAATCTGCTTAGTCTTTTCCCAACTTATTGGGTTCGACTTTTTCTTCTGAGTACTAGAGCTTTACATAGCGTGTCTGCCTATCTGACCTTCAAAACCCAGTAGCTGGGTAATACAATATCCCTTTGAAAGACCAAGGTCAGATTTTCTGACTGTCAAAGATGTACAAACAGCAGTCGCAACCAATGGTTTAACGTACTTTCCGAGCACGCAGGGATCTTGAAGTGTTAAGACACCCATCCACAAAATGACCTCGCAACTTTTGCTTAACCTGGCAGATCGAGCCGTGTAGCTATTATAATTGCTACTATTACTAGTAATAATTATCAGGTCTGAAAAAATCGTTTCAAGAACAAGCTTTTTCTTACATAATTGTCTGGGAAAACAATTCGTCCAACATATATCGCAGTCCGCTTTTAGGATTCGAAATCATTCCGCTTCCGACGCTCGCCCGCGACGGTCGTACCGCTCCGCGCTCTCGATCGTTCTGTGTCTGTGTCATCGCTTCGTCGCGCTCGCCGTGACGTCATTCGTAGTCGCCGACTACGACGCCTGGTCCGGATCCGCCTTTTTCGAGGTGATGAAGGATTTCCTGTTTCTTTAACAGAGTATCGTCAAAAACAATTTGGTTTGGCCCCTTCAGGGTAAAACCACAGTTTCGTGGTCCTTGGTGGAAACCTCACGGTGTCAACAAAACCAAGGGGGTGCTGACCCGACGCACCCGCTGATCCCCTTCAGGGTGAAGCAGTCAATTGGAGTCGAGTGCTAGGTTTTGGCCTTGGGGGATCTCCTAGTCAAACCTAGTTACTGAGTTTCCTTTTCAGCTACTCACCTAGTGTCGGTTGGGTGTGTCTACCCCTTCGCACTAGACCCAATAGGGCCCGGTTCGCACAATAAGACTGGCGACCGGTTACAAGCTTAGGGCTCACCATTAGGTACTCACCTCCCAGTCTCTACCCGACTGGGAGGGTTACACATCCCCGGACCCATCCATCCGGGTAGTTAGGCCAGTTAGGCTTTAAATAGGCCCCCCGCGGGAGAGAAATCTCCAAAATTTCCTCATTAAATTTTTGATCCATTCGCCAATCATGGCGAACTCCAATATTTTGGAGATATTGTTAGAGATCCTTAGGGAAAACCCTGCTATTTCCGCCAAATATGGCGGAAAAATCCAGCGTGAAATCGGTAATAGTCCTCCGGCTACCGAAGCCAACGTCGCTGATTTTAGTGACGCGCTTGACAGCCCATTATCTCCCCCGCTTGCCGATCAAGGCATCCCAGTTGGTCAATTCACGGAAGTGTTTATTAACTCCGATCCCATTGTTCATCAAACAACGAACGACTTCCAGGTAGATAGCCCTCTATTGCCCCCGCCCGCCGACAAAGTCGTGCCGATCGCCCGATTCCCGAAATCACCCATTGTTTCCGGCCCACCTACTAATCCCATTGTTCATAAAACAATGGACGCCGCGCAGGTGTGCGCTGCACCTGAATTCCGTGAAATGGACATCACCGAACCTATGTCCAATAACAACTCCGACAATGATTTGTCATCATGCCCCTCATCCTCGGAAGACGACTTTCAAGTCGTCACCGGCGGCAAGAGGAAGAAAGGGAAAACCTCCCAGGCCAGCAAGGCCAAAAAGACCACCGCGTCACCCCCGTCCCCAACTCAAACGCCCGTACGACCCGCTAGCCCCGTCCCAACGACCTCCACTCGCGCGCAGGATAGTCGTCCCCCCAGCCCGATAGCCCAAACTTCCTCAACCCAAAGGAAGCAACGCCCTCCGCCCCCCTTTTACATCCAGGACAAGGGGAAATGGACTGATGTGTCCAAGATGTGTGTTGATCGAAAGATCAACTACACAAACGCCCGTGCCTGCCAAAATGGCATTAAAGTCACCGTCCCTACGTCGAACGACTATAGGGAATTATATCGCGCCCTCCGTGAAAGGAATATTTCCTTTCACACTTTCTCCTTCCCCGAGGACACGCCCACTCGTGTTATTATTAAACGTGTCCCTAAAGAAATCCTAGTACAGGATATTAAAGACGACCTTGCCGATCAAGGTATACCAGTGATCGCCGTCCATCGCTTACATAAAGCGAGAGGCGGTGAGTTGTACGACATGGTTCTTGTCATTTGTGAACCAACCGAAGGTCATCACCCAATATTTAAGATTAAGTCTATTTGCTCCCTATCCGGTATCTCAATAGAAAAGCCCTACAAAACCGCAACAGTGGGACAATGCCACCGTTGCCAACTGTATGGCCATGCGCAGAGCAACTGCTATGCGACTCCCAGATGCGTCAAGTGTCTGGGCGAGCATAGCACTGCGGACTGCCCACGGCCTAAAGACCGAACCCTCTGTTCGGAACCACCCAGCTGCGTTCTCTGCGGCCAGACCGGTCACCCGGCAAAATACCGCGGCTGTCCCAAAGCCCCCAAACTCGCTCCTAAATTAGCGAAGCGCGCCAACGCCCGCCAACAGAGAGAGGCACCTTCTTCTCAAATTCCCCAACGTCTCGCTCCTCAGAGACCGTCCCCGTGGAACAGGCTAAACCACGAAAAAGCCTTTCCCTCCTTGGCCCCTGCCAAACCTTTGCAGGCACTGATGGATATACCCATCGCAGCGCAGATCCTGCCTATAGCCGTGGCTACAGAGCCCACAGCCAGTCACAAACCCGCGCCTCAAACCACTGCTGCTCCTGCAGTCAAACAACCGCCCAATCCCTCACCCGTCGCGCACGGCGAGGCTTGCGCCCAGACTATACTGCGCCATTATAGGTTATTTATGACCCGCCAAGCCAGATCTCTCCGCGATGCCCTTCTGGCTGCCGAACAGCAGAATAACGGCAAAATTACGACCGCAATGTACAGCCAAATATTCAGCACACACAGTGATGTGGTGCTAGGTCTCGACCAGATGGATGCGATGGACTGATCCAATGGATTCCCAACGCACAAACCACACTAGGCCTCGATCCCTCAAATTAGGTTTTTTCAACGCCAATGGCATTTTCAACCAACGCGCCGAAATAACTAAATTCCTCCGCGACCACCAATTAGACGTCCTCCTTATACAGGAGACCCTTTTGAAACCCCACCGCGCTGATCCCAAAATTGCGAATTACCGTCTAGTTCGCAATGACAGAACACGTTGCCACGGCGGCGGTACCCTTATTTATTATAGAAAGGAGTTATACTGCATCCCTCTGACCCCACCCGCGCCTCTCTCTCACCTAGAGTACTCTGCCTGTCGACTAGGCATGACTGGTCATCCTCCGATAACCATCATCTCTGCCTACCATCCCCCACCATCGGTCGCGTCTCTTGCTTCAGACGATCCTATCGCGCTCACCAGCGATCTCACGACTCTCTTCGGCCTGAGTGACTCCGTCTTACTAGCGGGCGATCTCAACGCCAAACACCCCGCTTGGAACAGCAACACGACAAATGCCAGAGGCAGAATCGTGTATAACCTAGGCGCGACCCTAAACTACGACGTCATCGCTCCGATGACTCCCACCCACTACCCACACGACCCCAACCATAACCCCGATGTCCTCGATGTGGCGCTCCTAAAGAATGTAAACCTCCGTTTACACTCCATAGAAGCGCTTCACGAGCTCAACTCGGATCACCGTCCCGTTATCCTACACCTAGGTTCCCGCTCGGGTAACCATGATCCTACCCAACCTCCTCCGACCCAATTGATCACTGACTGGAGGAAAGTAAGTGAAAAACTGAAATACACCACGTCGCCTCAATTGGACACCATTCCTGACCACATAGTCTCAGTCGCTGACACGACGGCGGCGATCGACTCGCTTACAAATCACGTACAATCCGTCCTGAACGATTGTTCAAGGGAAGTTCCTGTAGTGGAGGACCACCGCTGGAAACTCCCGGACGATGTACGGAATCTGATAACCGAGAAGAACGCAGCCATCCGTGCGTACAGCGCTTTTCCCTGCGCCGCAAACAAAGCTCACATGCGCAACTTACAGCGTGCTGTAAGGAAACGCATTACCGAGCAGCGTAATGCGAGCTGGGACAAGATGCTGAGCGAACTTGAGCCCACCCATCTTGCCTTCTGGCAGCTTCAGAGGAAGTTACGATCCACTGAAGAGGCCACAATGCCTCCTCTCATTCGTCCCGATAAGAGTGTCGCCTTCGATAACTCTGAAAAAGCAGAATGCCTAGCCGACAGCCTAGAGTCCCAGTGTTCTCCCAGCTCTCAACCAGTAGACCAAGCCCACCTCGATATGGTGAACGCCGAAGTCGAACGTAGAACTTCCCTTCCGCCCGTCGAAGATCCCGATAATCCACTGGCCCCCATCACTCCTGATGAGGTCCAGGATATCATTAAAAGTCTCCAACCGCGAAAAGCCCCTGGCTCCGACGGCATCACCAATAGGGTTTTCAAACTTTTCCCCGCCCAGCTTATAGTGCTAATGACTGCCATCTTCAATGGTGCATTGAGCAATAATATGTTCCCCGCAACCTGGAAACAGGCCACCGTCATAGGTATTCCCAAACCAGGCAAGCCCAAGTCTGACCCGTCTAGCTACCGTCCCATTAGCTTACTCAACGTCCTTGGTAAAATCTATGAAAGGCTTATATATAAGCGGCTCAAAGATTTTGCCGAAGCAAAGAGTCTTATACCCAATGAGCAGTTTGGATTTAGAACCGAACACTCATGTATCCAACAAGTCCACCGCATTATAGAACACGTCAGCGCCGGCTTCCAACGGGGCGCAATAACGGGAGCCTTATTCTTCGACATAGCGAAAGCGTTCGACAAAGTCTGGCACAATGGCTTAATCTATAAGCTATACCAACTCGGCGTGCCTGACCGTCTCGTGCTCATCCTACTGGACTTTTTATCGAATCGCACCTTTCGTTACCGAATTGAGGGGGAGCTTTCCTCCCCCCATCCCATTCGCGCAGGAGTTCCTCAAGGCTCCGTACTATCCCCCCTCGTTTTCACGCTATTCACTAGCGATATCCCCAAGCATAAAAAAACTCAGCTAGCCCTATTTGCCGACGATACGGCTATCTATTATACCGGTATTAAACCCGATGCCATCGCTCGCACTCTCCAAACTTCCGCAAACACTCTGGCCAAGTGGTTCCGGAAATGGAGAATCGAAGTCAATCCAGACAAAAGCCAGGCAGTCCTCTTTTCTAAGCCGCGGATAAACCCACCCTCCCCCCGTCCGATTACCATGTACGGCAAGCCGATCCCCTGGGAAAAGCAAGCCAAATACTTAGGCGTGGTCCTCGATAAACACCTTTCCTTCGCTGAGCACATAAAGCAGGCACGTTCGCGCGCCGCTTTCGCTCTAGGTAGGCTCCACTTCATTCTTAGCTCCCGCAGCAAGTTATCACTCAGGTGCAAGCTGCGTATTTTCACCGCGGTCATCCGTCCCATCATGACCTACGCCTGCGTTATTTTCGCACACGCAAAGCCCTACCTCCTCCACAAGATGCAGACCCTTCAAAACCGATTCCTCCGTAGAGTCACGGGAGCCCCCTTTTATGTTCGAAATGAGCTTCTTCACGTAGACCTCAAGATGCCCACCATCCAGCAGTTCATGAAACGTGTCTCCAAGCGTTTCTTTGATACTGCCATCCAACATAGGAATCCCCTTATCGTATCGGCCGCCCAATACGAACCCTCGCGTATCTCTAAGATTCGCCGACCAAGGCATACCCTTGTCACTCCCGATGACGCAATCACCCTGCTCCAAGAGAGCCGTAGGGAAACAAGTACAGTGGCACACAAAAACAAAAACCGACCGTCCTTCCGTCCTCGCCGCCGAGGCCCGCCGCGACGTCCCCGTAATAGTCCGCCCCGACCCTTGCCAGAGCCAGCCCGCGACGCTGAGCCAGTAGCTTTAAATTCCATTATTAATAATAAAAATGATATGATCCAGCCTGTCCCTAGCTGCCCTCCCACTGCGACGCCCTAAGCCGAGGTCCGTACCCCACAGGGGGTGCCCTTAGCGTGTAGTCGCCTAGTTTGTAAGTTTTCTAATAAGCCCTGGCTGGAGGCTTTAATTAATTTATTAATTAAGGCAACCACAGGCAAGCCCGGTTAAGCAGCCGACAACCTCAGAGGTTGACCTGCGAGATGCCAAACACAAAAAAAAAAAAAAAAAAGGATTCGAAATGATGTCATATAGCAAACTGTGCATTATCATCCAAAATTATAGTCCACGGGTAAATTAATTGATTGGAGATAAAAGATAAAGATTCAAAATGAGCAGAATTTACTTTATTACGTATGTAATGCTTCATATAAAACCCCTTTTAAAAGTCTAATTCTGCCGAAGGTTAAGGTGCGGTCGAATCTCTTCGACCTATCCTTCGGAAAAGTGATGAGTTTTGAAATTGCCTATTTTACCGACGAGAACCAATAATAGTCATTTTTATGCTGTCATTTTTAGACTTTACTTGGTTGCTTAAATTTTATTGTGTATAATATGGATATGTTAGTCCATAGATGTTTTTGTGGTCTCATTTGAAATATATAGGCCCATGTAGAAGAGCAAGAAAAAGAAACAAAAGTATTTATTACTACAAAATTCTCTAAGAATAGTACGACTTGTACCTAATTTAATTATGTTACTAAGGACAAAGATTTTAAGTTTAACATTTAGCGAAAAATCAAAAAAAGGTTTGATAAAAAACAAGAAAGATGAACTACGGCACCATGGCAACCAGGCTCCCACCCTGCATTATGGTTTGCCTTGAGCGTACTCACAGCATGGCCCTATTTTTCAACGGTCACCTGAACAATATGACGTTCGTAAACTAGATCTGGTAGATATTACTTACATATTTATTACAATAATATTGAATAAATACTCATAAAATAAATAGAATTTAAGATTAGGTAACGGAGCCTAACGTTTGGGTTGAAGATAAACCGATCTAAGACCAAGGTTATGATCGTGGATCGCGTCAACGACAACTCGCCCGCAGTAACCCAGATTGCGAACTGCGATGTGGTTAAGACCTACGTAGGTATACCTTGGAGCTTTAATCTCAAATAACGGCGGTTGCGTAGATGCAGTGAAGCGACGTATGGCCATAACCAGGACTGCAATGGAGAAATTACGCAAAGTGTGGAGGAATCGCAATATTACCAAAGCCACCAAAGTCAGGCTCGTGCGAACACTAATTTTCCCCATATTTCTGTACGCGGCGGAGACGTGGACATTGCGTGACTTGGAAAATGGGAAGATAGATGCTCTGGAGATGTGGTGCTGGAGGAAGATGCTTAGAATATCGTGGACAGAATTCCGCACAAACGTGTCCATACTACAGGAGCTCGGCATCACGCAGCGTCTGTCGGCCGTAGTACAGTTGCGCATACTGCAGTACTTTGGTCACGTCTCTAGGCGGGGGAATAACTCTATAGAGCGGCTGGTCGTGCAAGGAAAGGTGGAGGGAACCAGGTCACGTGGCAGGTTACCAATGCGCTGGATTGACCAGGTGAAATCAGCACTGGGAAGCGGCGTATCTGAGTGCGCCAAGCACTCTAACAACAGGGACAGATGGCGGGAGATCGTGCGAAGAGCTGTTTCCGCCCCTACCACCAACGCGAAAGCCTCAACGTGACCACGACCGCTCTGTCAAGAGCGAAGCGACAAGGAATACAATGTAGGTTTGTACATGTAACAACTTGCTTTTGTGTCTCAACGTATATTAATGACTTTTCAGTTGTTAACCCGTTGCAGCTATTGCAATGCGGCCGTCTAATCGCCTTATATTGTTGATCTTTAGCCTGTGGCTTTGTAATACGTTGGAGACTGGTGTCTAGATATTGGTGCACTTAGACTATCGAGAACTAAGCTCCCTTACATTTTATTTTCATTTTTCATTAAATTCTATTTATTAATCTTTTCATCATATTATACTGCTTATGTAGACTTTGTACTGAATACTAAACCATTTATTTTATACTTAATGCTCAACCATGTACTTATTGTAACTAGGAATAAATTTTAGGGTCCCGTCCGGCTAAGATTATCTAAAACCCGAAGAATCCGAAGGTCCTTTTTTATTTGAATGTACGACATCCAACGACTACACCCTAATAATTCAGCCTATTCTGTTTCCACTGCTGCTGGGACATGTACCACAACCCGCAACTCGCAAGTCAGGCCCGTAATCACTGGGGCACCACTGCCCCCACGACACCCTTAGGCCGTATAAGAAGAAAATGAATCTATGAATCCGATCCGACGTGCCTGCACTCACAATCCGTCACATCGCCGTCAAATTGGTGATCAGTCACTCATTGTACATAAGTGAATGACGAATGTATCGTGATGTGATTGACGTGAGGGGTCGGTGTCTTTAAGCTATACTGTGCTTTAATGTGACACTATTCAACCTTCGTGCAATACGAGCGATGCGTCGAATGCGTACGATACCGACCTGTGGACGTTTAGCTTAGTTCAGTTGTTTTTAGTGTTCCGTACCTCAAAAGGAAAAAACGGAACCCTTATAAGATCACTTTGTCACATACTGTCTGTCTGTCCGTCTGTCCATCTGTATGTCTGTCAAGACCCTTTTTTCTCTGGAATGCGTGGAGGTATCAAGCTGAAATTCATATCAAACACTCAGGTCTACTGTCCCTAGGAGCTATGAAAACTTCAATAGATACAGCCGTTTATGTCACATTTTCGACGCATTTTCGACACTTGCAAGGGAATCAATACCTACAGGGTACTTCCCGTGAACTCAAAATCTTGAAATTTGATACAAAGTAACTTATTATAGTACAGATAAAGGAACAATGCGAAAAGCATAAATTGCTGGTTACATCAATAATAAAAATATTTTTTTAAATTTACCTACAAGTTTGTACGGAACCCTCGGTACGCGAGTCTGACTCGCACTTGACCGATTTTTTTAAAGTACCTATGCCCTTGATTTCATTAGCACAGGTGAATACATTTTTTAAGGGGAGAGAAACCTTCATTAGGCGCCTGGACTTTCAGGGTAAAGACCAGGGAGTGTGGAATTCTTACCTCACTAAAACCACCCCAGTGATTACCATCACCGCATATAAAAGGCCCCATTACCTCTAAAAAGAGCACTCCACTTATGGCACATCTCTGGGGAGACTGTAAAGAGGTCTCCACAGGTGAATACCTACTTGGTTTCCGCGTAAATTCCGATTCCATGGGAATTCCTAGATAAAAAGTAGCGTATATGTTTTCCTTTACTCTTCCAGTGTCAGTCGCATTAAAAACAGTTCAACCATTCCAGAGCCTTTCTAATAGCAAACTAAATATTTATCATTAATGTGTCCCACATATTACTTCACTTAAAATAAAATAATTACAAAATTAACCTTTAAAACACATAAGCAGACAAAAACAGCGTTTTTTTTTTCTTCTTTTATTTAGAGGCATTTATCTCTACAGACATGCGAGCCCCAGCGTTCCCTAATCTTAATCTCCATATCTAAAAAACATTTTTCCTAAAAAGAAGCTTTTTTTCCTAAATTGGTGCAAAATCATGTTTTCTACCATAAATTTTCCAGTGTCAGATGTGGGTTCTGCTAGAATACTTAAAAAGGCTCTATGATCGTATTTGTTAATATGAAATTTTTACACCAATAAGTCTCTCACTCTTTTATATTTTAACATTCTGAAAAAATGTGCTGTACATCATCCACCATGCCAAAAACAGAGTTTAACGTACAAAAAACACAAGCCTTTTAAACGAAGTCTAAGGTATCTTGTTAAGTCCATCGTCAAATACATTTAATGGAAGCACACAGTCTAGCTGTTAGAGCATGTTGTACGAGGCTTAACGGCCTTTCTGTAGAAGGCAGGATATTATCTGGATGATAAAGTGCAATAAAAGCGGAGTTACTAGCTCACTTGAATGGCGCTTCTTGGGGAGGCGCCATTTTCTGAGAGAAAGCGAATGTTTAGTACTGAACCTGAGATTTTAATGTTTATCTTTAAAGCTTATTTGCTTATTTGTAATGTAGAGAGTTGGTTTAAGTAGTTATAAAATAATATTATTAGTTTTGAAGTAACTGTTTTGAAATATTTATTAAATTACACTAGTTACATATCATTTTTGTTTCTTAAATTTTAACTAGATGAATAAGCTCACGAATCAGCTCAACCTTTTTAAAGACATATCGAAAAGGCTCGTTGACGCGATCCAAGGGCTGGCTAGTTCTTTGGTCAACGGCAATGCCGCCAGTATCTTGGCTACGTTGCCAGCCGACAGCGTTGAGGATCAATTTTTTTATGCTCTATTCTAGTTTGTATTTTAAGTACTTTAGTACATAATTATGTATATTTTTTTAATTAAATGTTTTTTAGTACCCGTTTCATAGATACGATGAATAAATAAACGAATAAAATTTATTTTACTAAAACAATTTCATGCACAATCACAAAGTATTCAACAGTAGCGTTATACAGAAACAGTGTCTTATGGTACTTCATAATTTTTGGGAACCTCTTCTTACGAGAAATGAGAGATGACCTCAATGAAAAGGGAATATGAAGAGAACAAGTTACAAACAGTTACAAAAAAAAGTTACAGGACGTCGATTAAAAACTAAACAAAAATTTTAAAATATTTTTTATTTACGATGCCTATGGCACTATGGTACTATGTCTCTAAGTTGCACCAAACAAAAGTTCAGCTCAACATGTGCCATATTCAAAAAGACAAAAACAAAATAGAGGCTTCGACCTCCGAGTTTGTTTCGGTGTTCTTCTGTAGTCAATTACACAAGCCTCCTCTACTTATAACTTATAATTTACGAAATAATAATGTAGAAGAATATTTATATACAATTTAAATGAAACTAGGATGATCTATTTGAAATAATAACATACGATTTTTAATAAAAAAAAAATAAACATTGTATGCGTCGTATCCATGTCGTATGCATCTGCTCTTCTTTAAGAGCAGACGAATCGAAATATCGTGAGGAAACCAGTATATTCTAGGACCGAAAAACCCGAAGACCTCCATTTTATCGATTGTCAGATAAGCCTAAGTAAGATGCTTTACAAGATTGTCAGTTAAATTCCTATTCAAAAACATGACAGTATTATGTTTGAACTCAATAACGGGGCATTTTCACAAAAACTATTAAAAATATTATTGAAAAAAAAAAACATTTCAATATCGTGAAAACCCCAAACACCAATCTTATATATATAATATAGGAAAATTTTTAAGCGGCTTAAGGGCAAATAAGCGGCCCACGCAATACCGACATCTAAGTACCGAAGTGTGATTTCAAGAAGACTTACAATGTTAAGGACTCCGCGTCGACGAGAGCATTTTAGCAAATTAATTAAGTCTCAAGTTATCACTCACTCGGGGGGAAGAAGACGGATGGCCCTCCGTCTTTATATAAATTCTTTGAACGCACCAACCACTTAATATATTGCAGAAAATTTCATATTAAAACGGTGTTGTGGATGAAGGTTGCGAAGTATAGTGTGATTTTCAGCGTTCAGCATATGTATAAGGGGGAAAGTTTTAAGGTTCATAGTGTGAAATTATTTTTACTTTTCAGTGAATATTGGAAGTCAGAATGAGTTCCTAACGATACCAACATTTTAGGATTTTGCTCGTAAAAACCCATTTACATGTTCTAATCCTATCAATTTACAATACTATACCATAAAGATGCATTTTTTCACATTTTTACCCGAATACGGTGCGTTATTGTGTCGTTAGAGCTGTGAGCTCTAACGACAAAATTTAAAAACCGTTTCTTCCACCAAAAAATACGCATAGAATTACATAGGTGGGTAACTAATAGAAACTCATTAGAAAAATTGCAAATTATTTAGGACAATTCCCAGGATCAAATTAAAATGGTCATTATCAACAATTATCCGTCACTTAGATTACAAAAAAAATAAGTCAGTAAGGAACTTGTGTACGAACTTTGAGACCCATAGAAATATATAAAATAAAAATTATACACTAAGGACAGGCCCTAAACGCCTCGGCAACATTACGAAGCTCTTAAAATGCTGCTCAAGTCGAGTATCCTCAACAAGAATTGTTTGAAAGAGGTCGATTAATAAAAGTTCAATTGACCTTTCAAGTTTTTTTTATTACCAACACAGCTCTATTATTAAAAGTTTTTTTTTTCTATTCGATCTTATTTTGCCATCTGTAGCAAAAATATACTAAAATAAATAATAATTTCAATTTTCAATTTCAATATTCTTACTGGCTAGCAAACTTTCGCATTTATAATATTAGTAAATGAATGAAATGAAATTAAATATTTATTTTGTAAATTGGTTATAAATAACACTTTTACACGTCACGTTTTTTTGCGTGTTTAGTTTAGCTAGATGAGGCCGGTATTTCCTAACTGACTACTCTGAGAAGAAACCCCGAAACAAACTCAGAGGTCAAGGTCAAGGTAAGATAAGATATTACCGATATGTTGATATGGTTTTACACAGTATGGTTCTGCCTTGGCTCAGTTGCCAGAACCGCGTCCATGATCTAGGAGGGAGTACCCGGTACTTAATAAATTGCATACCACCTTGATACCGCCGCTGAAGCGCGTGCAGGTGAGGTAATCTTGAGCCGGATAAGATGTACCTATTTTACCTTTATTCCCCAATGGTTTTTAACCGACTTCAGAACCTCCTCCTTGGAGGTTCTCAATTCGATTATATTTCGGTTACGTAATTCTTTTGTATTGTTATGTATGTTACCTCCATGACCAATGAACTGCTTGACGGCTGGACCGATTTGGAAAATTATTTTCTTGTTTGCATACGTACATACTTTCCAGTTGGTTCCATTGTCATCGATTTAGGATCTGATGATAGTATCCTGGAACACCGACTACCCAAATTAAAGTTTATTGTAACTTTGCAGTGCTTTTTTTTTGGAAGCTGGTTTTATTTTCAACCGACGACAAAAAGAGGAGGTTATCAATTCGACGCGTATATTTTTTTTTATATATGATCATCGAGTACTCGAAGACGGCTGAACCGATTTGGAAAATTCTTTTTTTTTTGTTCGAATGGGTATACTTTGAAATTGGTCCCATTGTCACCAAGTCAGGATCTGATGATGGGATCCTGGAGAAATCGAGGGAACTCTTCAAATATTATAGGCACACCTATGGCGTTTTGGGTATTTCTTATAGTAACTTGTGCAGTTGCTCTCAAAAAGTACCATTTGGGGAAGTGGAACTGATGATGAAGACCACAGATGGCCGCCGAAACTACTCAATAATAAGTATTGAGTGGATTGCGATTCGATTACTTGAATATGGATGTTAAGCGCTTTATGCTCGTCACAATGCATATGGTGATGTAGAGCTGATGGTGAAGTACCAGGAGAACTCCTCAACAATTAACGGCCTAGCATTGGGAAAAGCAATATTTTGTAAAAGGTTATAAGTAGTTGACATTTAGGCTCTTGTAACTAGGTAAATTAAAAATCATCCAACTAAAAAGAGTGAAATAAAAACTTTTTAACGAAAAATAAACCGACTCCCAAAAACACTGCAAAGTGAAAAATAACTTTAATTTCGGAAATCGGTGCCAAAAACGAAAAAACAAAACTAAAGACACCGACTACCGAAATTAAAGTTATTTTTCACTTTGCAGTGTTTTTTGGGAGTCGGTTTATTTTTTGTTAAAAAATTTTATTTGTTACAATTTTCTTTAGTACAACAAACAGCCAAAATATAAAACAATTTCTGTGCAGCTGTTCTCGTGTGACATAATATTATAAATTCAGTTTAATGCGCATAAAAAACAACTTAAACATTTATGCCTACCAAAGCTAAATTACACAAGTAATATATATTTTTTTCTCGTGCATTTACCAAAGTTACTAGTGTCCGATTAGGTACAGCAAGCAATTTTAATGTTTCGTATTTTTTGCACGGCATTTTTAACCTTTTTACAAATAACTTCCAATTACTGCCCGGTTGGACCAAATATGACTGTTGTCATATTCAGTCCAGCCGTTTTGAAGATCATCGATAACAAACAAACAGGAAGATAGGGGATCTTCCTGTCTGTTTATATTTATTTGTTAATGAAATTTTATTTGCATGTATATAATTACTTTTATGTACTACTTTGTTGGTGCAAGCTCTACTGCTGACCAAAAGATCTTGGCTGTCGGGATTTTTATGTGATTGATGATAGTAGGGTATCATTGTATGCATATTTTTTCAATCAGTGTAATTTACTTATTTATTTACACTTTATGCTCATAGGTAAAAAGGCGGACTTAATGCCGTAGGCATTATCTACCAGTAACCATGAGTGGTGAAGAAATATTGTGGGAGGTGCAATATGAACATGAAAAGTAAAATTAGAAAATACATATAATAGTAATAACACAAAAACTCTAGTATCATAAAAAATAGAAATCTACATAAATAATATATATGTAAAAATACTTATATAAATACATACAAATATATATATACTTAAGAAGCAAATGAAAACCAAATGTGGAAATTCTGCTTATTGGTGTAAAAAAATAGATCCGCAATTTCTTTTTAAATGCATAGCGACTGTCAGCCATTCTGATCTCGAGAGGAAGTGCATTCCAGCGGAGAATTGACTGGATTTGAAAAGAAGAATGAACAAAATCAGTAAGTAATATGAGAAGGACAGAGTAAGAGAAGATTATTAGATGAACGTAGATTTTTATTGTGTGAAAAACTTAGAAATTGAAAGTGAGACATTAATAGTAGTAGTAGGGCTTCAAAAAGTTTATTTCCATATTTTGGCCAACTTCGGCAAAGCTCAAAAAGGATTATAGATGGCATCATACTGTGCGTAAACGGCCCTTTTTCGTTTATTAACGTATCATTTCTCTATTACAACGGAATGTGGCATAATTGGTGGAATAAAGGCGTACTATGGAATCCAATAGTGCATCCTTTGTATATCCTTTGTATCCTTTGGGGAATACTTTATAATTTTTGTGTACCTACATTTATGTTTTGGATAATATTTCTTTGTAATCATTTCATAAATAAATACCTACTTTAGAATTTAAAACCTGGGGTGAAATCACAAAAAAACACTTATTCATACAAATCATTGAAGCTGAATTTCACGATATCCCAAAAAAATTATCCACAGAAAAATACAAGGTAAGCATTTTACCGCCATTTTTTTCGTTTCGAAACCTCCGGCTAGCGTTAAATGCTTAATGCCATTAATGCTGGTGGCGATTCGGCAGTAAATTTCAAAAGCCAGGTCAACAAAAATGAGGACAACGCCTTGATTTATAGACTTGAAATCGCAGTTCAGCTTATACTTTGATGGTTTTGAACTGCGAGCTTAATAGAGTAATAAATGACCAGTTTTCATAACGTTTTTATTTGGCGATATCAACTTATATTTTAAGCCATTTCCTCCACTCGACTCAATGAACAGGATAATAATTATTATAGCTTATTATTTAATAGTCCAAATCTTCGTCAACCCCTGTGTCCATCGCATTCTTGGAATTTACTGACCTGAGACATTTTCAGCGAAGAACTGCCAGATCAAGCACCGAAAGTGGAAATGGATCGGCCACATGTTCCGGAGGGATTCCGATCACAAACCCAAACAGGCGATGGATTGGAATCCCCAAGGAAAAAGGAAGCGTGGCCGTCCCCGAAAAACCTGGCGTCGCACCGTGGTGGCAGAAGCGGCGAGCAGCGGAATGACATGGAGCGAAATGAAGAGAGTAGCTCAAAATCGTTCGCTATGAAGGACTAGAGTGGACGCTCTCTATCCCATCTAAGGGTCATAGTAAGTAATTATTATTAATTAAGTTATTCATTGGCATTTATCCAGGATATTTGTCTGATGTCGTGCTGACTAAGACGATTGGAGAGAAGAAAATTTCCTCCAAGGGAGCGTTTGAGACACAGGGATGGTAGTTTTTGATTATACTTAAGTGATCTTTTTACGGCGATTACGACATTTTTGTGACCTACAGAATTAAAGATTTTTTTTTGTTAGTTAATGAAACACATAATTATAAATTTTTGTAAACCTCACACTAGAAATTTCTCATGTATCTTTAATACATTTAATATTTCTGCACCTTGCAAATATTTATCCCGGTGCGGGAATAGAACCCGCAACAAGCAGCGCCGCTGCCAATCCCACAACCACTGCACAAACTGAGTCGTCGAATATAATTGCTAGTGGTAAAGCTTAATATTGTCCATTAAATATTTTTTTGCCTTAGGGGAATGAAACGTAGGCACGTAGGTAGGTATTGCCAGTATTTACGAGACATTGAGTTTTTTTACCAATTTGATTTTTATAGGTCAGTTTCAAAGGATTTATGTGCTTGTAACGAGGCGTTGCCCTCATTAGTACGTAATGAGGGACGTGCTGAGACCAGTATTAATGTTTACGTCAAATTGAGCACAGAAGGATTAATAATGAAATGGCTGTGTTGTTGGGTATTAAAAATAATTAAATAAACCGCGGCAACAAGGGGATTAAAACCTTGTATATTATAAACAAGCTTATTCTTACAGCTTTACTCGCGTGATTTTTTTTTTGTAGCATACTACCGTTATCCCATACGAGACATCTCCTATTCTAATAGTCAAATTTATTTAACAGTTTGTTTAGGCACGTACCAGTTCTAGGAAACAGCACATCCAAGCATTTCTGGTATAATGGGATAAATATTTATACACACACTCGTTTCTAAAACTGATATGTGTCCGTATGCATTGCAAACAATGGATAACGCTGTTAACAATTTTAATTCTTACTAGCGTCACATGAAATGTTTAATTTTCAATGAATAACAGTCCATGTTACTCTACAGATATTAACCAGAAGAAACAAACACACTTTCTTATTACAATGTCAGCATGGTACGCTGACATGTATACAAAATACCCTCGATGAGGCGGTGCGGCGGCGTTTTTTCTAATGATCAGCTCTGTTGACGCGGTCGGCGGCGGGGACCTCTAGCGTCTGTCTCTGGTCCGTTGCGTGGACACTAAGGATGTCGTTGATAGAAGCCACCTAGAAAGTTATGCCAGGAGCTTACAATTAAGTACACACGTGACTGAGATAGGCCTGAAGTTGGCCAGCACGATTGCCTTTTTTAGGCACAGTCTGCATGTTAGTTAGCTTCCATGGTTTCGGCACCTTTCCAGTCTCAAGCGGAAGGCGAAACAGGCGTGTCAAGATTGGAGACAGTTCAGGCGCACAGGTTCTAAGAACAATTGCTGGTATCCCGTCGGGACCACTAGCTTTATTCACGTCGAAATTACGCAGCACTCTGCAGATGTCTTCCTGGTGCGTGTCTGGCCAAAGGGTATAGTGTTAGGTACCCAACTACTAGGTTATAAAGGTCAGATAGACGGTTGGTCCATTAAAAACTCTAATTGCCAAATTCATCCGGTAACACTGGAAACCGTCCGGGACATAGTTGGGAAAAATCTTAGCAGATGACATAAGTATCAATTAGGGTCATCGGCCGTCCATGGAGTTTGTATTAAATGTCAAGATTTTCAAAACGCAAACGTTCGAACCAAAAAGTTAGGTACTTTGTTTTTACTTCGCTTAACACGTCATTAATCCAGCAAGCAGTTTCTGCAGCGCATGTCCCAGTGCCAGTGCGCCTTTGTACGGGAAACCCCATATCTATCCAAAAGGACTAAAGACAACATCTGGTATGGAGTCTAAATGCAAAGTTTCAGCTCAAAATAAGTGACTCACATAATTGGCACCAAATTATCGGTTTCATATGTTTCTTGAATACCAATAATAGCAAACGTGTCACAGCACTACGAGGGTCAATAACTTTCCACGTCACTTGCCAATAACACGATAATTCTTTTCGTTCTTCTTAATTTGAAAAATTCGGTCTCTGGTATCAGTGTATTGGAATTTGTAATAAGTTCTACACACGTAGACTTAGGATTACAAAACCCTTGCCATATCGTTTGTTATCATCCAAAGAAGCCATGCACTTGGTATGTAAATTTCACGTTTTAAATTACACGTTGTATATAATATTTAAAGACATAGGCGCACTCGCATAAGACTAAACCACTTCACTTTAACACTGAATAATATAAATGTAAAAGTCTGTTCGTTTGTCTAATACGCTTTTACTGCTTAACCGTTAAACCGATTTTGATGAAATATTTTGTAATAGAGACGTCTAGTTGAAGATTCACGGTCAAACATAGGCTACTAATTTCTTTTTTAATTTATGTGGCAAAAACTGGGCAAGCACAAAAAATATCCACACAAAGACGTCGCGGACAACAGCTATTATAAAAGAAATTTGAAAATCGAATACGATCAAAGTAGACAGTTTAACAAAATGCCATTTTCATATGGTAAAGACCTTATTTAATGTACATTCCTACCTTTACATTTAGGTAACAAATAAACAAACTCTTTGTTCTATTTTTTTGTTTCAGGCCTACCTACTACATTCCTAGCACATTGGTGAACCGAAATAATCCCCACAATAACAAGTCCGTACATAATATCACAGACGGCTGATTGTCAGAATATGTGCCTATGAAGCTGTGCCAATTACAAGAAGCCCATTGTACTGAACGACAATTATATGCCACACAATACAGTGGTATTGAAATTACATGCCAGACACACGATATGTTATTGTTTGTTAAGAAATTGCTGTTAGTATTAGTGGCTACTCCAAATTACAAACTAACCTTATTAAGGATAAGGTTAGTTTGTAATTTGGAGTCTCATCTCGTCTTCTAACTTTTTTTTATTGAATATATGTTCGCGTTTGACCACCACCTCACCTGATGGTAAGTGATGATGTGGTCGAAGATGGAGTACACTTACTTACCTAAAAGTAATCTGTTCACTCTTGACTTAAAGACTCCTAGGTTATAGCTATATTCAAAATATTTTATTTTACATTGTTTTTTTTTTTTTGGTTGTAATATCATCAAATGAAGGAGTCATTTGTTCCCCGTTGTGGGTGGAGTGGAAGGGAGTGTCAGACTTCTACTGAATAAAAATCCACCGAGTTCCATCAGGTGCCCTTGAGTTCCGGAGCCGCGGTATCTCGTTAGAACATTCCCGCAACCCCGTAAAACAATAGCCATATCGGGCCTCGTCAAAGCTGCTGAATGCTCCTTGAGGTGCTGATTTTCTCAATATTTCTATAATCTTGTAATAGCAGCTATGAGAAATGTATGCCTCTGCTGTAGATTGAAACATCACAGAAAAGGCATCATCATCCTGTACGTCGATTCTGTAAAATCCGAACAACAACTCGCATCTCACATAGCTATTCACTGTCACTTCGCTTATGGTTCAAAGTGACCTTGATTTTGCATTCAGCAACAGCGACAGCGTCGAAGTGACGGAGGAATTACCTTACTGAATGCTACTTCTCACGTCATCTCATACTTTATCTGTCAAAACCTTTAGTTCAACTCGCTGACACGCTGGCAAGGGTAGCGCTAGTGTAAATTCGAATTAACAACCGAGTTTTTAGAATGCCAATCAATAAACTCACAGCGGATTCAGATTCGCAGTTTAGAATGAGGTCTTACAGAATAACACAGCAGGCGTCGAATAGTTTGTGCAACCACATACGTAAGTGCCGATACAGCCTTGCGAATGAAAATATTATTTTACCATAGAAAGCAATTACCTGTTGGAGGTCTACGGTTTACCCTCTGGCTGTTAAAGGTTACGAAAATAATTTTATAAAAATATATTTTCAACCCGTAATATTTGAAACACAAGTAGGATTCATAAAATCCAAAAAATCATAAGAACAATAATTGACTATGTACTTTTGTTTACACTTAATTTCTATTTTTCATTATAAATTTTCTAAATAAAGTTCGACTAAAGGTATATAATATAAATCATAAGTATAATATAAATCATAAATATATAAATCATATATCATTAATATGTCAAAATGTACATGTAGATCTCTTTTTTGACGGGCCCGATAAGGCCAATACCAACCGGGGCGAGATACCGCGGACCCCTGACTTCAAAGATGGCGGTTTAAGTCAGTAGGAGTCTGACACTCCTTTCCGCTCCACACAGAGTGGGAGATGTTATTCGAAGATTTTCTCCCCGAAAACGTTTTTTATTTGCTACCCCACATGTCTACAAAAAAAATCAATCCCTTATCCCTAGTTTAAATCCCACTCACAGACAAATATGTGAATGGTCTTATAAGGGATATACTGTGTAGTCTTACTTTTGGGATCAAGCGAGTCTGTAAAGTTTAGGGTTTTGAAACATTTCCAAAATTTAGAACTCAGATTCACCGTTGGCGAATGAACACTTCCACTTATAATTGCCTGTAAGTCAGACCGAATAATAATAAAAAATAACTTGGCATTCTACATATTCCGCTAACACCCACAAGGCTAACACCACACCAAAGCGATCCAATCCCGCATAACAACGCAAAACCGTCGAAGCCATTCAAAAGGAAATAGACAAAATAAAAAGTCGAAATATGATGAGATATTCAAATGTTATGTAAGTTCGGTGAACAACATTAGGGAAATCGGTCCCCACGGACTTAGGAGCCACAACACAGATAGTATCAGTAATCTAGCTTCGCACAAGAGAAGAAAACACACACACAGACACAAGCTACGTAGAGCAAGAGCACAGCGAAAAATTCTTCAAATTTTAACATGACATGTTATTTAGAGGTTACAAGTTGTTTTAATAATGCGTCATATTTAAGGTTGATGTTCTGTGCCAAACAATAGCAAACATAAAAAAAACATAGATTTTGATTGGTTTAATCAAAAAAAGTCTCAGTCCTTTACTTTTTTATAAAGAAAACGTTAAAGCACCACATCTTTCAAGTGTACACTATTACAAATAGTGTTGCTTCTTGCTACCCAAAACGTATAAAAATTTATGTATACTTCATGCATATAGGTACAAAAGCAAAATTAATGCCGTAGGGATTCTCTACCAGTCAACCATGAGTGCTGAAGAGATAGTGTGGGAGGTGCAATACATAATTCGTGATAGCCATAATCATAAATAAAAAAGCTAGTACCATAAAATAGAAATCTACATAAATAATAAAATGAATAATTATTAAGTGTAATGAATAATATTATTTTATTAATAATATTTTAAATCTATTAAGTAAGTAAATTATTTATGAGTATCCACTGATTCTTCATATTTATATCAATGAATTTACGATTTAGTTTACAAGATTTACTTGTATTTCTTGTGATAACTGAATTCTATTCATTTTGAGAAATAAACACCTGAAACCGTAATCAGATGAGCTCCTCGTATAGTGATCCAGATTAAGAACTATATCTAAGTGTACAAAATTTCATTAAAATTCATTCATTTATTTTTGAAAGAAAGTTAAACAACTCATCCCAAAAAGAAGATCACAATTATTTTATTAGCAGAAAAGTAGAATAGGATAACATGTAATTTCACAGTAATTATAAAGTTGACATTCTGCTTTACCTATTTCTGTATAAGATCCATCGTCGTCTCAAGATACTATGTGGAAATAGGGACTTGGAGACTGGACGTTAGACGTGAACGCGGGGCGCAAAGTCTCCCATGACGTCAGAGCATGTTCAATCGAATAGCAAAAGCTTTTGAGATTATGTTTGAGGTTTATTCTTCAACTCTATTTAAGTTCGGAGTATTTATTCATTTTTGGAAAACACCAATCTTTAAACTTCAAAATCAAACTATGTGTTAAGGGGGCTTGAAATCTGTAGATTAGCATGAGTCATTCCGTGAGAAGATTTCAGAAGATAGAATCCGCCAAAAATATGAATGCAAAAAACGAGCGAAGTCTCGCAAGCAGTAAGTAGGGATTGGCGAGTTATCACTGTAAAATCAAACTCAAAATATTTTATTTCACATAGGCCTACTTCTGTGTGTGTGCACTTGACGTGTGACGTTTTTTAAGTGCATGGCCATTTATAATAAGTCAGAAGCTTGTGCGAAATTGCTCGTCGAGAAGAACCGGCAAGAATCTCAACGATTACACTTTTTTAGAAAAATCATCCGTTTTCACTATACATCATACATACATACGTTTAATAATTCACGTATAATGACAAGTCAATCGGTTTCATACAACAATTATTGAATAAAAAGTTCTGCTTTTATCTATAAGCTTACTAACCGCATAAGATTCAACAAAGACGAGATTTCTTTCTATCATCGAAAGTACTCACGACGTCAGAGTTTTAGTTTAAGACTTGCGAATAAAGTTGAACATACTCTAATATACGCGAAATTCAATATATTTTACGTATATTGGGAAGTGTCGCCAAACGTGGCTCCAATACTCGTATATGTACATAAGAATAAGTTTTATTTACATTTAAATAGCTCCACCTGTGAGCTCTCCGCTTTAGTTTACACGGCTTGTCTGCGCCAACCTTTATGTATGAGTTGATTCAATTATAGGGAAATGTTTATTAATAAAGGTTTTTACTGAAAAATCGAATAGAGACCGTTTAGGTGTTGTTTGAAAATTGGTTCTGTTCGAGGCATCCCACAAAGTATTTGTTTGCTAAAATCATAATTATGACATAGGGTTTATTTAATTGACATTTGCAATATTTTGCGTACGAACCGTCGTCACAAAAATCTCTGGTAAATTTCTGGTAGTACTAACTTTAGTTTTATAAGTTGTTTGTGTATAACCAAATGGATTCTGTCCGCTTTTTTATTTTTATTAATATGCTTTCTATCTTTTTTCAAATCTGATTGGCCAATTCATGAGTAATTTACGCTCAGCCTTCTATTCTCTACTGTGCCCTGTACCAACAGACTAGAAGGTAAAATTCACATTTTCTCAACCCCTCCAACTAAGCTAAATATGCGTGTGTCTGGAATGGGTTCACAGCAATAGTGTAATGGGTAGGGTACAAGCCTGTGACCTCTCAAATATGTTGTGACCTCTCAAATATGTTGTGACCTCTCCATTATGTTGTGTTTGGCTTCCAGTCTAATCAGAAGCAGCTAATTACTAATGTTTTATAGGGAGCGACTGCCTATCTGTACTGTTGGTACCCCTTGGCAAGACTGGTATCAGATTTCCAGACAAAGCGGTCGCACGAAAAATAAATTACGAAAATAAAATATTGTAAAAAAATATACAGGGTTAATTGTAAAACACCGAAAAGCAAAGCGATTTATACTATCGCTTTCTTTTGCTTCGCATAGACTTCGTAACATTTAGGGCGTTCAATTTAAATATTTTTATTTTTGTATGAAAATCTGGTGAACTAAAATATGACGAATTTTTAAAAGTCATAGAACAAAAGTTGTTTGTTATTATGTTAGTAACATAGTCCAGAGAGGTTTTCGGTGTTTTAAAATTAACCCTGTATAAGTATACACCGTGACTTTTTTAATCTTTTTAATTTAAAGGTATCTAATGACTAGTAAACGTTTATGAAAAAAAAACAGGTATGTATGACATGTGAATAATTTAAAAATTAAAATATTATTCATTATTATGACGTATGACGTATTTAGAAACACCCTGTTCCAAGCCTTGTGTCAATAGAGCGGCACGGGCGCGGCGCGGCGCCTTTATCAGAGTTCATTCACCGTAACGCAAAATACGTTTTGCGTTAATAGGGTAAATGAACTAAAATATTTTTCACTGTCTTAATATTTTCCATTATTTCTTAATTAATGAAAATTTTCCATTAATTCTTAATTAATGGAAAAAATTATATATTAAGCAGGCCAGCTTTGTAAGACGACTAAAAAGTCACCGTGTATAGCCCCAACTGGGCTCGCGTGGTGGTTTATGGTCCATTCTCGGCCATAGAGAGAAGGCCTGTGTCCCAAAAGTGGACGTTGAAGTGTTTATGTTGTTAGTTTTGACGGCCGCATCCACGTGTAAGAGTTATTTAATAACCAATTTGCAAAATAAAGATGAGCCAAAAATTATGGTGAAGCGCGTGAATAAAATAATAACATCTTACAAGTTCAGCAACGTTTGTTAAGGTCGGTCCGTGTCTGAATAACCGTCTTAACGAGGATCACTCTCCATCTGCCACCAGTCTTGCCAGGGTGTACCATGTTACCCAGTAACTGGGCTACCTACACACGCTAGTGCTTGGTTTATCATTTAATATTTCCAGAACCGATGGTTGGTTAGGTTCGAGACGAGAAAAGTATATCCCAATGATAGGTGTGTGGCTTCTGTTATCGTCTAGAGTATTTTTACACCCGGTATAGTTACACAGTGAAAGTATATTCAGTTTTATGGTTCCAGAATGTTGAATAAAATTGAGGATTGAATTCAAAATTGCCACATTCATGCATTTTATCATTCAACGCCAGCCACGGCAAAGAGAATGTCCTTTTAAAATAGGAAAATCCTTTTTTAGTTCACTTCGTTTCTTTTTAGAAGTAAACGTCTGCTTGTTGACCTACTTAGTTAATCTCGGTTTGTATTAAACGGGGTTTATGTACTTACTTATGTTAGTGCAAGTTGAGAACATGTATACACCGTTTAGATGTTACGTGTTGCAAGTTTCTACCTCTGAAGATATTAGTTGAACGTAAATCTAAGTTGTTGTATACGGGTCTACCTTTTATAGCACAACTTTTTACGTCATTATATTATTTTGCATAACAACGGATAGCATAATCTTCATTTCGCAGAAAGTTGTTTGGCATACACTCATTTATCATAAATTCGAAACTCATAATTTTGTTAGTCAGTGTCATCTTTAGGCATTTTCATGTCCATAATAATTGAAAACAGAACCATCATATCGTAGAAAATTCGCAGTCAGAATCTTTTTTTAGCATATTTTTTTTTATATTTAGCTTGGAGGCAGGCATGCAACATGCAGCAGGCATGTAGCATGCAAACAAGGCATGCAGCATGCAAGCAAGGCATGCAGCATGGAAGCAGGTATGCAACATGCAGCAAGCATCGTTTCTGTCACGGCTCCGGCGCTGTGCGGTTTGGGCGGCCCCATGCGAGTTTATCGTTGCAGATGGTTTCAACGCTCACCACCGCAGCCTCGCCGCCCGCCGTGTAAAGTCGGTTTTGCTATTCGTTTCTGTCACTAAATTTTTTAGCACAACATATTGACTTTTAATTTGACATTGAAAATGCTACCAAGTAACCGTCTATATATTTGTGACTAAAATTCCGTAAAAGTTATTTTGTAAATCGGCGAAATATAGTTTGGTAAAATACACATGATACTTCGATGATCTAAACATAATATGTCAAGTAGGAAAAAGGACGTCGGTCAATAAGTTTCGGTAAAATGAATTTCTCACAAAAAAAAAACCGAAAAGTGATCGGTTCCCCAAATAATCATCTCTCTAAATAAACATTATGCATTATGCTAAACGAAAATGTGCGTAATCTATACTTATAATAAATCTGTAGAGAGGTCAATTCTGTACATGAAATATATTTCCAAAATAACTATCAGGGGGTGATTAGGGATCGATACTGATGCCAAAAATGCAATCAGTAATTTTTTTTTGTCTGTCTGTCTGTCTGTCTCTATAACCGTTATAGAAACAAAAACTACTCGACGGATTTTAACGAAACTTGGTACAATTATTTTCCATACTCCTGAGCTGGTTATAGTAAACTTTTCATTACGCTACAATCAATTGGAGCAGAGCAGTGAAGGGAAATATTGAGAAAACGGGAGAAGATACTCCATTTTTTAAGCTTCAGTCGCGGATGCAACCTTAATGGTTAAAGCTACACAGAAATCATTTAATGACGGAAATGTTCACCTTAAAATTATATAAAAAATATCCCACGACAGCACATGTCTATCTTTTATGGTTGACTCACGATAACACGTGTAACTCCTGATAGCTTAGCAGTTCGAAGCTTTCTGATTATAATATTTGTCTACTTTTACGTTTATAACACTCTCAGTCACCCCTAATTGAAAAAGTTAACATTATTAACAATTCCATAAAAAAGAATCATATAAATCGGTATAGAAACACCAAAGTTATACATGAAATACGCTACTAATAAGCCATCGCGCGTGAATACTGAATCATGCTATAAGGATTATTTTTGAGAATCGGTCGCTGCGCTCGACGCGTCTCGCGGCCGAAGGTATAAAATTTCATTCTATAGGTACTTAAGCCTCATGTGAACGTGATCTTAACAATATTACCAATACATTAACTTAATAACACACAAGGAGTCACACGCTGACGGAGTCGCGGGCACAGCTATTAACAATAATATTGTGAGGTTACGTATTGCGATATTTTTCAATAGTATTATAGATTGACATATTATATTTCCCTACTAAATTACGAAAGTTAATCTGTCTGTTACATCAAAATCACTGAGCCGTGAGGAAGGACATAGGCTACTTTTTTTTACGAAAAACGACGGAAACGCGGACGAAGTCGCGGGCAACAGCTATCTATACTAATAATATAAGGCTGAAAAGTTTGTTTGTTTGTTTGAACGCGATAATCTTAGGAACTACTGGTTCGAATTGAAAAATTATTTTTTAATTAAATAGTCAATTTATAGAGAAAGGCTATAGACTATATATCATTACGCTAAGGCCAATAGGAGCGGAGCGCCAATGAAGAATGCTTCAAAATCGGGGTTAAATTTAACGTTAGCCCAAAGTAACTATTCCACGGGGACGAAGTCGTGGACAAAAGCTAGTATTAAATATGGCAATGGTAATTAATAATTATGCCAAATAAAATTCTGCTATGTTAAAAGCATACCGTTGTAAATTCGGACACGTAAACATTTTGCCAAACAATAGTTTTGCTAAATAATTATTAGGCCTTAAAAATATTCCATTAAAGAAGATTATGTCAAGTGTGTTATGCCAAATAAAATTCGGAATTATCAAGATTCTGCCAAATAGAAGGAACCCGTTGTATACAATTTATAAACTAATTATGTACATTTATAGGAAGCCAGCTTCTGCTCGCGGCTTTGTCCGTCTGAATAGTTTTTTTGTCTTGGCGTTTTCTAAGGTCTGATCTATATCTGTACCAAATTGGATCAAAGTGGATTTAGTGATTTAAACGTGAAAATGCAAAAGACACGCACACACGGACAGAGTTACTTTCTTATTTATAATATAAGTAGGGGTTTTGGGGCTCGTGGGACGCCCCGGGTGTCAAAGAATCGCGAGCCGATCTCCGGCCAACGTAGCCTTCCGCGCGGGCTTGCGAATGGCCGGACCGCGGCGCGCCGTGTTCGACCCGCGCCTCAAAGGGCAGTCAGCAGCATTTACGGTGCCCAATAGGGCCATTGCCTGCTGGGGTTGTGGAAATGTACCGTGGTTGCAGACCACAAGGACAACTGAAGTAACAGGGTAGGTTTTTACTCAGTAGAAGACTGACACTCTCTTCTGCTCCACCCAGAGCCGGAGAGTATCATGATTTCCCCAGCGAAATAAAAATAAAAAGGGGGTTCTGGAGCTAGTTTTTGAATCGGTAGGTATTCAAGCAATAGTAAAAATTGTTTGGAAATAGTAACTACGGAGCTTTTTATCCGTTGTTAGTGAGCTAACTGATCATCATCTGCGATGAGGAGTCAAATTCATGGTTAGAGAAGCTTATGGCGGCCCGTTTGTGGAATGCATTGCCCATAGATGTGAGGCGTGCTCAAACATTATCTACGTTCAAAAGAATGGTGAAGAAGCTCTAATATAATTTCATTATAATTTTTTCCCCTCCTTTCTCTATTATGAATTTGATATGTATTAGTATATATTTATATATTATATTTTGTGGTATGTATTTTATATTATTATGTTTAATTAGTATTTAGTATGATGTTGTACACTGACAGCCCTAAATCTATCTCCTTTAATTTCTGTCCATCCAAAGGTTGTCTGTAAGAGATTGCCCTGTGCGATAAGACCGCACATTGTACATTAGTTTTATTATTTGTATCCAAGAGTAATGTAAGGTGTACAATAAAGTATATAATAAATAAATGATAAATCTTCAGGGTTCAACAACGCTTGTCAAGACCGGTCTATGTACGAGTGACTCTCTTACCTAGGGCCACCCCACATCTGACACTAGTCTTGTGAAGGTGTACCGTGTTATCCAGTTACTGGGTTATATCACTTCAAGGAAAATACTCGTACTTTGTTGCAATCAACTAAAAAAGTTCGCTTTGACATGAATTGCAAGTGACGTCACACGCTAATGTGATATGACCTTATCATACATTTTAATTTGATATTAAGCATGAAACACATGACATGAAAAATCCAAGTATTTCGAATCAGAATAGGGCGTCCAATCCCGGAATACCGAGATCTCGGTATTGCGGGATCCCGCGTCATTTTCCAATCCCACGTGATGCGGGATTACGGGTGCGGGATCCGCGGGATTTGCGTGACTGAAAAAAGCATTCATACGACCTCTCGCGAGCGCGATCGCTCGGTGACTAGCGGCCGGCAGTGTTGCAAACAACGCGGGGGCCAATGTCGCCCGTTTTTCACAGCTTATGTAGTCTAATATAGCCGAATTTCAGTCAGTGGTAGCCTAAAATATCAGTAAAGTTTTTTATTCAGTATTTGTTAATGTTTTCTGTGAAGAAAAAACGGTGTAATGTATGAGATCAATCAAATTACACCGTTTTTTTAGTAATACGTAAATAAATGTGGAGTTAGTAGATTAATTCATTGTTTTTTGTGATAAATAAACGGTGTAATTTGATTGATCTCATACTAATAGTAATACGTAAATAAACGTGGAGTTAGTTGATTCATTCATTGTTTTATTTGCCTTATATAAATGTGAATATTTCCAATATGCGGGATCCCGCAAATACCGAGATCCCGCGGGATTGAAAATTCGCAGTCCCGCAAATACCGAGATTGAATTCAGGCTGCGGGATTGGACACCCTAAATCAGAATTCAGTCCACTACATTCGCAACTCTAAGAACTATAAATCCATGATTTTTGTAGCTGCCATATACCAAATTGCATTACGACCTACATGTTATTACGCTCCACCCAGTTCTCATAAATGTGACTCGAATCTCTGTTTGTTCCCAAGAGAAACTGTGCATTTCCTACATAGGTAATGTACTAACGGCAAAATGAATAAGTGGTAAGGCTAAAGTACTTATACAACGTGTAATTTAAAGGGTATATACATACCAAGTGCACGACTTCTTTGGATGATAACAAACGATATGGCAAAGGTTTTCTAATCCTATGTCTACATGTGTGGAGCTTATTAGAAATTTCAATACATTGATACCAGAGACAGAATTTTTCAAATTAAGAAGAACGAAGAGAATTATCATTTATTGGCAAGTGACGTGGAAAGTAATGACCCTCATAGTGCTGTGACACGTTTGTTATTACTGGTATTCAAGAAATATATGAAACCAATAATTAGGGATCAATTCTGTGAGTAACTTATTTTGAGCTGAAACTTTGCATAGAGACTCCGTACCAGATGTTGTCTTCAGTCCTTTTGGATAGATATTATGGGGTTTCCGTTACACGATGTATTAAATTACTTTTAATTAAGGTACTAAATTTCATCCAAACCCACCGAGGATTTTCGAAAATTAGCGTGTTCAAACAAACAAATAAACTTTTCCGCTTTACAGTATTAAATATAGCTTAATAGTTTAAATTAATTGATTTACTTGAACTTCAAACGAAGAATTCAGGACTCGGGGAAACCAACGTGTTAGACAGCTTTTTTGTATTTTGCTTGCTCAAAAAGATACACAATTTCTTGGTTACAATGCAAGTTTTAAATAGTCTGTACACTAAACAGTTTCACGGTGTATACAGCGTCACTTTGAATGTATTTTGTTGGGAAAGCGAGCGCGTTGCGGCACTCCGAGGTAAAGTTGTACCCAAATGTTGTATATTTAGTTTAATTTGTGTGTGACAGCTCCAAGTGGATGGGTTTAATGGCTCTGTATTGTAGAATTAACTTACGATATTTTTGTATGGCTTTAGTGGAAATATAGATAAATAGATAAAACATTTAATTTGTACAATACAAGACATAATACAATTTACATAAAACACGTAAAAAAGGCAAATAAAACATTCAACGGAAATAAACAAAATTCAAGAAGTTGACAAAAAATAAAGGTTTTTTTATTCAGAATGTGCTCACTCTTGACCTCAATCTCGCCTGATGGTAAGCGATAAATGAGGTCTACGATGGAACGAGTGAGCCCAGAAGTAGCAGGGAACACAGAAGCCGGCAGAGAATTCCACAGCTTGGAAGTGTTATAGATGTTACACAATGTTATAGATGTCAAAACTACGGTCATGCTTCGAGAAACTGCAATATGCCACCTAGGTGTGTGAAATGTACAGAACCTCATGCTGCAAGTGAATGTCCTAAAAAAGACCGGACCGAACCCGCACGATGCTGTAACTGCGACCAGGACCACCCTGCAAATTACCATAAGTGCGAGACTCGTCTTGCTTATTTGAAGCGCGTTCAATCAAGGCGTGAAAAACTTCCTCCAAAGACCTCCACGGTAAATTACCTGACTACATATCCCACAGATGTACCCCTTACATCTAAGAAACCCTCATATGCTGCAGCAGTCAAAACTCAAGCAAACTATGATTTTGTTTCAAATGACCACCTGGAGCTACCATCGGATGACCCTGTAACTAAAGAGATGTTAGAAATACTAATCTGTGTTAAAAATCTTAAACCACAATTTTCTGCCTGTGTGTGTACTCTAGACAAAGTTATGTTAGTCTTAACTCACCTTGGACACTATGTATAATTCTGATGAGTTAAGATTTCTATCCTGGAACTCCGACGGAGTACGTTCTAAAATAAGTGAATTACTTGATCTGGCAGTATGTACCCTATCCATCGATATAATAGCTGTTTGTGAAACCAAACTTACTTGTAATACTTCCCTAAGTACACCAGGTTACATCTGCTATCGACAAGATAAACACCATAGTGGTCGAGGGCAAGGAGTGGCCATATTGGTCAATGATAGGCTCTACGCTAGACAAATCGCTATTCCCAAAACCAAACATATTGAAGCTATTGCTATAAGACTGGAAATAGGTGGTAAGGACTACGTTTTTGTCTCGGCTTACCAATCTCCCAATTTGCAACTTGAATGCAATGATTTAGATATTTTATTTTCGCTAGGGCCCCATGTGGTAATAATGGGTGACTTTAATGCCAACCATGGGTACTGGAATAGTAGTTATGTAAACACTCGAGGAAATATACTGTTCCATCACATGTTGAACCATGACTACGTTATACATTACCCGGACACACCTACTCAAGTCAACTATCGAGCTGATCTTACTCCCACCAATCCTGATTTGGTTTTGTCATTGAATGTCAATAGTATTCATGAGATTCGGGCTTTACCTGCCCTATCATCTAACCACTTTCCTTTGCTGTTTACAGTCAATGGTTTTTGCCCTCGCAAACCAATCCCCAAAATCTATCGTTACTGTGACACTGACTGGAAGAAATACCGATCTTTTCTCGATCAACAAATATTTTTAAGCTCTAAGGTCAGAAATTGACGATGCCGTAAGTCACTTACATCAATGCCTTACCAGAGCCAGAGACAAATTTATTACTGCGAAGGTACATGTAAACACCAGCAATGCGCTACCTAACTACATTAAAAAATTAATTACCTATAAAAATCAATTACGGCGTAAGGAACAAAAAGCAATGCTCATAGAGAAAAGACAGTTAAGATCTGAAGACCATAACCAATTATCACGATAAAATATGGAACTCAAAACTTTCAAAAGTAGATAACCCTGGCAATGATGTATGGCGACTGGCAAAATCTCTAAAACTCAGATCTGACGCAATACCCCCACTTAAAACAACCAATGGCACATTAACGGCAACCACTCCAGAGCAATGTAATGTTCTAGCAGATAGCTTTGCGATGAACATGACACTAACTCGTGATTGGGTTAGTGATGGTGTCGAGACGTATGTCCAGTCAGCCGCAGCCCTCTTGGATAATCACGTCACCGGCGATTTGCAGCAACCTGTTCGGCCTGCTGAAGTCTGGAAAGTTTTGTGTAAACTTAAGACCAGGAAGGCTCCAGGTGACGATGGCATACACAACATTATGCTTAAAAATCTTTCACAAAAGTCTGTTGTGTATGTAACTAAAATATTCAATGGCTGCATCAAGTTAGGCTATTTTCCCCGTATGTGGAAAACTGCTAAAGTTATTGCACTTAAAATGCCTGGAAAGGACGCCACTTTGCCAGTCAATTATAGGCCCATCAGCCTTCTTCCGGTCTTGGGCAAGGTGCTTGAAGTGATTATTTATAATCGGTTGCGACGTTGCTCTGAGCAGATTATCAGGAACGAGCAATTTGGCTTTCGATCATCTCACTCCACGGTACAACAATTGGTTAGGGTCTCCGAAAACATATCCTATCATCTCAATCACAAGCAGTCTATCGGTATGTTTCTTCTTGATATCGAGAAAGCTTTTGATACCCTCTGGCACGAAGGCCTGTTATACAAGCTTATCTCGTACGGAGTTCCAATTGATTTGGTAAAATTGATCCAGTCTTACCTTAGTAACCGCAAGTTTGTGGTACACGTTGGCTCTAATAGGTCTACACCCCGGACGGTGTCGGCAGGGGTGCCCCAGGGCTCCGTGCTCGGTCCTTACCTCTTCATCCTTTTTGTGAATGACATGCCTGTACAAGTCCGTACTCACTTGGCCTGTTTCGCTGATGATACAGCGTCTTACACAACAGATGATGACGTTGACATAATCATTAGCCGACTTCAGCTATCCCTCGAATTGCTCCAGTCTTACTTCAATAAATGGAAGCTTAAGTTGAATGAATCTAAGACTGAAGCGATACTCTTTACACGTTAACGTAGTATCCCTAAGAGAACTTTAAAGATTGCTGGACAGTCAATTCCTTGGAGCACAGCAGTTCGCTATCTAGGTGTTGTGTTGGATAACAAGCTCAACTGGACAAAACATATAGCTAAATTACGTGTCAAGGGAGCGCAAGCACTAGGCTCCATAAATCCTATACTTAACCGCAAAAGTAAACTCAGTCCTAACACAAAAATAAGGTTATACACAACACTAATTAGACCTTGCATCACCTATTCTTGTCCGGTATGAAGCAGTACTTGTCAATCAAACTACAACCTGTTACAAATTCTACAAAATAAAGCAGTTAAAATTGCATATAATACTCCATTTAAAACTAACCTTAAAGTTCTTCACGCTAACATCAAATTACCTAGCATTACACAATATATTTTAAAATTAACACGCAAATTTTACATTAAAAATAAATTGATTGCCGACCTAGGACAAACAGACTTGCGAAATATCGATAGATACGGTACATACAAGCTCCCACATCACTACGTATTGTTCGCGCATAATACTGATAACGCGTCGTAGCACGAGCCGTGCGGTGCGCAGGCGCTCCCCCGCTCTCGCCGCTTGCATGCGACGGAGCGCGGGGCGCGGTAGCTCGACCGATGTTGGTGGCCACGGCCGTTCGGTCGCTTCGGCCTGAGTCACAGTATCTAGTAGCACTTACGCTTGCGCGTATTTAAATTCTCCTACCCCCTAATTATGTAAGTGAAATCAATTCAATGATTTCATATGCTCAACATTATAGATGTAGTAGTATGAAGATTTATGTTGTAAATAGTTTATATTCTTGCTTATTTAAATACTTAAAAAGGCGCCTATAGTCTGTAAAAGTGTAATTATTTAGATTTATTAATTGTTGCTTAGTATGTAAGTCCTACAATTATTATGTAAACCTTTTACGTTAATAAAGAACTTTATAAAACAAAAAACAACAGCTTGGAAGTGCGCCCAATAAATGTGGAGGAGAAGCGCTTGGTACGACAAGACGGTATATCAACCAAGTGTGGATGGTATCCATCCGTGCGTCTGGTAGACCGGTAGTGAAAGGGAGATGGAGGGATCAGGTTTAAATAGATGTACATACTATACACATCTTAAAACATCTTGTATCAATGGCGCATCGTATTCCACGCGAGTCTCAAAGAACAGTCAGCAGCAATGACAGAGCCCGTATATGAAATAGAGGTGCTGATCTTTTTTGGCATGTTGTACCTACCTATACAATGTGTAACAGATTAAGCGCAATACCTCAGAGACCCCAATTAGAATATTAAATCATAAGTATAAAACAACATCCGTAACTAAAGAAATTGAAACCAAACCCAGACATTTTTTATAAAACAGGTTATCCTTAATAAACGCAAAACGTATGTGCGTCATACAATATTCTTACGCAGACGCATACACACATGCAATGTTAGCGGCCAACGTGACACGCACACATTTCCTTGAATTAAGGATTGTTTTAATTTGTCATGATACTGTGTTTCCATTTTAAGTTAAATGAAACATTTTTCCATCAAAATTTAACATGTATTATTTGTGATGGAAATCGATTCAGAAGCCGATTCTGAATTGTGTTTATTTTGTTACACGTTGGACAGAAAAAAGTCTTCAAATTTCATGTTGATTGATTCGTTAGGTAAGTAAGACTTCCAGGGTTGCGGGAATGTGCTAACAAGATACCCCGGCCGTGAACGGTCAGTCAGTAGAAGTCTGACGCTCTCTTCAGCTCTACCTTTAGCGGGAGGAGTCATTAGAAAATTTTCCCACTGAAAGGTTAGTCTTGCTGCATGGTCCGAATTATATTCACAAAATTTAAATTAATTTTCGAACCATAAAATAAACCATCGCTAATTATATTCGCATCTCTTTGTTTTGTTTCTTTCCAATCACTGAGCACTAAAACTCGCAAACCAATTAGTTACTATACAGAGTTGATACGACAGAGGGGCATTAAATTACACTACGTAAACTATACCCGTCTTATTCCAAAACACGATCTAAATTTAGTACTAGGATTATTACTAGGTTTAAACCATGACTAAATAAAACGTTATTATAAAATGAAGTTTATCACTAGTTCAGGAACTATCTAAGGTACTAAAGTTAGTCCGCGGAGACCCCTAGTTTAACCATGGATTAACTTTGATATCGGTAATAAATTTTTGAGGTTGCGTTGATTGTTATTGTCTTTTTATTTGCAAATCGTAAAAAATGGATATTAATATGATTGACTTGATGGATTTGGAAGATTTGGATATACTGGAGACGTCTCGGCGATCTTACATACGTCGTCATCGTGTAAATCCTTTTGAATTGAGTGACGAAGATTTTAAATATAAGTATAGGTTCACAAAACGTTTTGGGGAAAAAATTGTGGATGTTTTACGTGAGGATTAATCCCACGACCCTCGAGGATGCCCACTGAGTCCTGAAGTGCAAGTGGTTTGCGCATTACGCAACTGGGCTTGCCATGAAGTAAGTACCCTTGGTCAATGCTAACATAACATTAGACAAAATCATGAAAAAATCTAAATAATATCTATATTTACTAATATTATTGTTTTATTTGTAGATTCAAGACGATACAGCTGATTTACATGGTGTGTCTGGAAAATTTGTCACCGATGTCTCGAAGATTTATAAAAATGCCTACTACTTAAAAATATTTTATATATATAACTTATCTTCTATAATATGTGCTAATTCAGCAATAAGGCCACGTAATATTTCCTATAATAATAAGAACATCCGCGTTAGGTAGTCGAAATAAGATAAAACAAAGCATTGTTTACCTAATAATAATTAAAAAAATATGTTTCACCATTGATGTATTAAAAGGAGGAAGATATGTTACTCTCTAACATCGCAATCAGTAAACCTGGGCTCGGCGCACGAATACATGCACAGTAACTCACACATCTGTGTTCAGTGTCGTCATCAGTCCCAAACCTACAGTTACCGATAGACAAGGATAGAGATAGGAGACGGCGCTGTAGTGCGAGCGAAATTGCCTCAGCTGCCGAATGTTTGCGCTTATGAATGAAATAAGATTGCATGTATTAGGTAAGTACGTAATAAGTGATTCCATGACCCATGTCACTTATTTTTCTTCCTGGTGTAATTAAAACACTGTCTAGCTATACAAGAAGTCATTTTGATGCGTATTTATTCCAAAAAAATCCTTAAAATCACGAAGAGACGAGAATTTCTTGAGCTGTGTGATCAACAACGTTCCGTACGCGACTGAGAGTGAGCGCTCGCCAACTACGGGCAATCACTTAGTTTTGTAGGACCAAACGCTGTGTCTAGTACCGTATCTTCCTCCTTTTAATATATCAATGTGTTTCACTAACTTTTTCTTCAGAACTCCAGTTTTTACTCCGTTTTTTCTTTTGTTGTTCCATTTCATAGCTAGCTCATGTTAAATCACACACAACAACTCACGAAAAAAACAACTAACAAACTGTTAGTAATAGAAATACCAAGAATAATATCTATTAATAAATAAGAAGTGTGTTTATTTATTCAAAAGGACGTAAACATTGGCTTCAAATGACGCGGGCTGGCCCCGAATGTAATTCATTCCATTTCAAGCTAGAAGTGTTAAAAAATATGACAACTTGATTATAAACAGCGCGTCAAAAATACAAGTTGCGCTTGTTCATTATATTGTAACCTGAACAACGAACAATTTATGACATATTTTTGTATTGATTAATAATTATTTAATCTGTTCAAGTGTTATTAAAATATCAATATTTATAGAAACGGAACGTTGCTTCAAATAAAGATTGTACGAACGAATGAAAGAATGCCATTTTTGTTTATTATCTGTGGATATTATTTGAACCATGGACCTTCTTTGGTACTAACAGATCCTCAGATAGTCTTCGTTTTGTAATTGGGACACATTTTGATACTGGTACTAACGTTAATACCGTCACAATCCTGGACTTTTTAGTCTTGGTTTAAACCAGTACTAAGGCATTTTTTTGTAATAAGACCGTACGTGTTTAGTGTTAATTTGATACAGTTAATAAATAAAAAGAGCCAAATTTTTTTTTAAAAACAAACTAAATAGCTTACAAATCAGAGTAAAACGCAATCACCCTTTGTAAATAAATGTGACTCACCTTAAATACCTAGGTAACAAAGTGGCAACGTAGCGCGGCGTGTGTTATCTCTTGTCTTGGTCAGATCGTATCCTCGATCGTATCAACTTTGTATAAGGAACTTTAATCAATATTTTTAACAGAATATGAGTAAAGAATCTGCATTTAGACTGAAGCAAATGTTAAATTTTATTTTAATCAGTCTGTTTCATATTGAACAATTCAAAAAAAGAACCGTTCAATCTGGCAACATCGCATCAGTCTTACCATGTTTTCCTTGTTACCGTGCTGTAGTGTAGCACATTAGTTCCCGGGGCACGTCGCTGTAGTCCCGGCCTTGTTCCGAGATCGTCCCTTCGCTCATGCATCAAGTGTGACGGGAACCACTTGCGATGTTGCTTTCCGACTCTATTCTGGTTGGAAGTTTCAGTTTACCTGTTCTAGTAATAGTTAGGAGTTTGTGTTAACTTGTTCCGGTTAAGATGCGGTGTTGTAACACTTGGTGTCTAGTTAAGTTATGTATTTTGAACTTGTAACGTTCTGAAAATGACGTTCGCGCTTCTGGATACGTTTACTTGATTTTATTACGTTCCCACTAGTTAGAGCATAAACCTCCTGTGAGAGGAAGTCGCGAGCCCAGATCAGAACGTCACATGTCTTCGATTTTTACCCCTTGTATATACCGGTTTAATTAATAATATAATATTAATAATTTAACGTTTATTTCTCTTTCACAAATAAATAACAATTTAAATACAGATATTCAGAACATGTACAAACGTAAATAATATTTTATTTGTGAGAGACTGGTGCCTGAACTAAGCCGAAATTTGTATTTCAGGACACCAGGGTTCCCGCCAAATAATCTTGTGACAATGGGTACCTCCTTTAAAAGTAAAAAGCTATGTACAGTAGGATAAAAGTAATATGCGAAAGAGACAGTAAGAAAAACATAATATATGGAACAAGTAACCAAAAAAAAAAACGATGTATTACAGATTCTACAAAATAAAATTAAAATAAAAAGTAAAATTTTAAGTTTTAAATTAATTGATCACGAAGAGTTAGTGGTTTACAAGCGGTAATACCCTAATGGCCAAGATTGGCCTTGTGATCGAGAGATCGCAGGTTTGAACTACCCCACCCAGTATTCTACTTGAGATTGCCAGGATATTCTAAATGATTATATAAATATTTCTAACGAGATACCGCTGCCCTGGAACGAAAAGCAAATGAAAGAGTAGGGTGAGTTTTTAGTCAGTAGAAGTCTAACAATCCCTTCTGCTTCAGACACAGCTGGAGGATTTGGTGATTTTCCTATCCAGAAAAAAGGGTATACGGTAGTGGTGACCACGATGTTTTCCTTGCCAATTTTGTGAGCAGCCGTGATAATGAACAGTGCACTACGTAATGTACCTAACTTGGTGTGAATCACGCTCTGTATAAAAACTTTTTTGCAAAAAAATAAAACCGACTTCCATATCAAAACACTACAAACACAAAAATAATTTTAATTTCGGTAGTCGGTGTTATTGGTTTTGTATTTTCTTTTTTTTCACACCGCCTTCCGAAATTAAAATTATTTTTGTGTTTGTAGTGTTTTGATATGGAAGTCGGTTTTATTTTTTTGCAAAAAAGTTTTTATTTTCGCGCTTTTTAGTGGGTCAATTTGTAATTAATCTAGTTATAAAAGCCAAAATGTCAACTACAAAAAAATAAAAACGCGCGAACAAAAAACACAATGCAGAGTAAACGAAAAGATCATCAATGTAAATATTTTTTTAGACTTTTGTTGATTTTTCAAAAACGGCTTGTCCGATTTCGATAAAATTTTCATGGGACCATTTGGAAAGTATACCCTTTCCAACAAAAAAAGAATTTTTCAAATCGGTTGGCCCGAACAAACATAAAAAAAAAAAAAAAAAAAAAAACAAACAAACATCCGAATTGAGAACCTCCTCCTTTTTCAGAAGTCGGTTAAAAATGGTAGAATGTATGAAAAATACAGTTGTTTGTAAAGGTATTTTATTTTACACACATGTGTGATCTAAACACATTTGATGCTGACTCCCGAACTATGAGCAGAGCCTGTATTTTGGTGTTTCAATCATAACCGCAACATTTATGTGTAAAAGAGGAAAACAAGAAAGGTACAAAAGGGTTTATTTACGCCAGGCATCGCGAAATATGCGACATAAACGATGATAACTTTTAATCGTGTTGTCTTACAAATATTTTTTTACATCTAAAAGAGACTGTGAAACCTCGTTCCATATTTCTTTTTGAGGTACGGAACCCCAAAAAATAAAATAAATAATCTACGCAAGTTATGCGACGTATCCGCACAAAAAGGCGAGGACACAATTTTTTCGGAAGTCAAAATCACGTACTTTTTTCCATGTAGTAACAAATAGAAACTTTGCCATCATACCATAAATCACACAAGGTGCGTCAGTATTACGTCTAGCCCAATTAACTTTAGAAATCAAGATGAAGGAGGCATCACATTCTCACCTTTTCTAAAAATAGGACGGTACGGGAGACGTGTGTCCATCCGGTCACCAACTAGGTGAAGGCTCCACCTGATATTATCTCTGCTTGTTCTCATCTGGTGAACGGCGAATACTTGCATAGCTAAGTTGCTATAATCATTCCCCAACAGCTTGCTTAGAAATACAAACTATACGTATCTTACTGATATTATTATTACCAACTAGCTTCTGTCCCCGACTTCATCCACGTATATCCTGATCCAGTGGGAATTCCAAGATAAAAAGTAGCATATGTGTTTTTCTAGGATTTCAACTATCTACATACCAAATTTCAGTTAGATCCGTTCAGTAGTGTTTGCGTGAAAGAGTAACAAACATCCCGGAATTCCCACCCGAATGAAATCGCAGGCAAAGGCTAGTTAAAAATATGTACATATATGCTCGAACTATGCCAAGACGCACCGGGTTCTGTAAAAACTGACTAACGCGCCTCACAATGATTTTGATGTTACCCTCCCAATTGAAGAGAACCACGTGGAGCCTGTTCCCGTCACAAACGTGTCACGTTTAATAACCAAAAGTAACGTATTTATTAACTTACTGTATTATATCTTTTTTCTCTACCATATTAATCATCATCATAATTATGCTTAAACTTTTCCCGACTCTGTCTGCCTTTTTGTTAACACGCTAAGAAAATATGATACAGGCACTAAACTAGAGAATGTTACAGAGACCTAGGATTATTAAGTCACGATACCTACCTTGATGTCTTTTTGTTTTTTTTTTTTCTCAAGGTGTAAATCCTTCTTTTTATTCTAGATAAGCTCGCGCTTGACCACCGTCTCACCTGATGGGAAGCGATAATGTGGTCGAAACTATTCAATCTTGACAGTTTCCGTGAAATACTTGCAAGTACACTTTTCCTCGAAGATCAAACTCCACTCAATACTTTATAAACGGTATGTATAATGCAGATACATAAGTAGTTACAATTGTGAAGAATCCTTACACATTCTACCTTTAATACCCTGCAAAAAAAATTTAAATGCAAATTTAGTACCCTGGTATTATTACTTAAAAAAATAATTTAAAATAATTTATATATTTTTTTTTCTATTCATTATGTTGTAAGTTGATATTTTTTTAACAGAGAAACGATATAGTGTGTTCTTAGTTCTGCAAGATTTTAAAACCTTATCGTATGAACAGTATTGTATTGTGGTCTCTGTAGTAGTCTTAGATAGTTCTACTCCGATACCATAAGGTATGATACCATATGACGAATTACCAGTATGATAGTCGACACGTTGTCGTCCATCATAATATAACTTGGAAGTAATATAAATCTACCAATATTAATGAAGCCAGGGTGCCGTGAGGAGTTTAATACATGCTGTGATGTATTAGTGTTTCTAATTTGGTTAGTGTTGGCTGGTTTGAGTCTAGCCGTTTTTTCTTGTAAGTTTGGACGAAAAATACTCCAACTACTTATTAATAAATTAATATGTAGTCTTCCTGACCGATTTTGGCTTTTTTTAAGGATGGGAAATCATCTAATGACTGCCTCCCGATCTGGGCGAAGCGGGAGGGTGTGTCAGACTTCTACTGACTAAAACCCATCCGTGTTCCATCATATGCTCTTCGTGTTCTGAGGTCGCGCTAACTCTTTCGAACAACTCCGCAACCCCGGTAGGCAACGGCTCCCTTATGGGTCCTGACAATTGGCTGACACTCTTTGAGGCGCGCGTGGAACACGACGCCCCGTCTACATGGGCCTGGTTTCAGTCGGGTGGCGAGCTACATTGCTCGCAGCCCGCAGGCCCGCGCCTACGGTGGCTGGAAGTCACCCTGTAACTTCCAACGCCCGGAGCGTCTCCTGCGGCGGCTGGGGCGCAAGAGCTGTGAAGGCCTTTGGACCTGCCTATCCCTCGCGCGTCCCTCCACCTCCTTTGCTTGCATAACTGCTTCACAGAAAGAGGTGACTGCTTCCCATGCCGGGAGCGAGAGGTCACCGCCTATCGCCCCTACGAGGACACGGCGGAGCTCTATCCAAGCAGGGCAAGTCTCTACTGTGGGTTCCACTGTGTCCTCAGGGCCATCCTCGCAGTGGTGCCACCCGGGCGTTTCCTCCACCAATTTTGGCTACTGTGGCCAATCTCGGTGGAAATTTGCCAACTATGCAGGAAATATTATAATGAACAAGCATGTGCGCAGGTATGAATAACTAGGTACTGCATAATTTGTAATAGAAAAACCAAATAGCAAATTTTATTCCGACTGGAGAATGGAACCCAAGACCACTTGCTTGAATCGGGTGGGCCCGGATCTTGCGGAGTGCCAGTTTGGCTTCCGCAAGGGGCGCTCGACGGTGGATGCCGTCATGCGCGTGAGAGGTCGTCTTGGCGGTGTCTTTGGACATCACCAACGCCTTCAACACCCTGCCCTGGAGTTGCATCAGGGAGGCACTCCGGTATCACCGGGTGCCGACCTACCTCCGTCGCATAGTCGAGGACTACTTGACGGACAGAGCCGTCATCTACCCCGGTCACCGGGGAGAGTGGAACCGGCGAGAGATGTCGTGCGGTGTCCCACAGGGATCGGTCTTGGGGCCGCCCCTGTGGAACATCGGATACGACTGGGTGCTGCGCGGCGACCTCCCTGACGGCGTCAGCGTAATATGTTACGCTGACGACACGCTCGTCCTGGCGCAGGGAGAGTCGCACCAGGCGGCGGCCGACCTGGCGACGCAAGCGGTTGCGACAGTCGTTCGTAGGATCCGGCAGTTGGGACTCGACGTGGCGCTGCACAAGACAGAGGCCATGTGCTTCCATGGCGGTCGGAACGCGCCACGGTCCGAGTCCCACATAACGGTGGAGGGGGTTCGCATCGGCGTCGGGAGGACGATGAAGTACCTGGGACTCGTCCTCGACAGCCGGTGGAACTTCAGGGAGCATTTCCTGAGTTTGGCCCCAAAGCTGAACCGGGCAGCAGCCGCCTTCAGGCGACTCCTGCCTAATCTCAGCGGGCCAAACGCCTCCTGCCGAAGGCTGTACGCCGGCGTCGTGCGGTCCATGGCCCTCTACGGGTCCCCAGTGTGGGCCCTGTGCATCCGGACGCGACCACTAAAGTTGGTCGCATGCCAGAGGGTCATGGCTATCCGAATGATCCGGGGATACCGCACGATCGCCGGCGAATCGGCCAACCTCCTTGCCGGATTGCTGCCCTGGGATCTGGAGGCGACTGCCCTCCAGCGCCTCTACGAATGGCGCGTGGAGGCGCAGCGCCGGGGCGTATCCCCGCTGCCTCGAGAAGTCGAGGCGCGGCGGGAAGAGCTCCGGCGTGATCTCAGGGCAGTATGGAGGGAACGACTGTCGCAACCGAAGGCCGGGCACGCCGCAATTGCGGCGGTAAGACCCCTCTTTGAGGAGTGGCTAGATCGGCGTCATGGCGTCCTGACCTACCGTATGACGCAGGTCCTCACCGGACACGGAAGTTTCGGGAGGTACCTGTGTCTGATGGGAAAGGAGGAAACGCCTGGGTGTCACCACTGCGAGGGTCGCCCTGAGGACACAGTCGAGCACACGGTGCAGGACTGCCCCGCTTGGGCAGAGCACCGACGTGTCCTCACGGCGGCAATAGGCGGAGACCTCTCGCGCCCGGCATTGGTCGAGGCCATGCTGCGGGGCGAGAGGGAGTGGGAAGCGGTCGCCTCCTTCTGCGAAGCAGTCATGCTTCCGAAAGAGGAGGCGGGCCGCGAGAGGGAGAGGATGGCGTCCTCCCTCCAGCCCAGCCGCAGTGGTAGACGCCCACGGCGTCGGCCGACGATCTCCGGCCACCGTAGGCGCGGGCATGCGGACAGCGAGTAAAGGGCAACTCGCTGTCCGACCATGGACCATGCCCGGGTCGACGGCGCGTCGTGTTCCACGCGCGCCTCAAAGAGCGTCAGCAATATGACGAGGCCCCCCCCGTAGAGGGCCGAAGCCTGCCGGGGTCGTGGGACTCATCCCGTTACCGTGACCCCGGTACGTAAAGGGTTATTGAAGGAACACCGTGGATTTTAGTCAGTAAAAGTCTGACAGTCCCTCCCACCCTGCCCGGGGTGGGAGGACTTATTTGATAATGTTACCACGATAAAAAAAAAAAAAAGACCACTTGCTTAGCAGTTGCGCTTCCGACCACCAGACCAATGAGGCAGTCTCATAATACAAATAAAACATTCATAAATAGTCCTGTCTTAAGTCACTCATGCTTATCTTTGCACAACAGTCACACAGAGACGAGTAGTTGGTTGAGATCTATATAAATAATTTTTGGATATGAATATTGAAATTGGATCAAATACACTCGAGAGCAATGAATCCAGGTCACTTAAAGAATCCTAAAAATCTCGGAAACTAAAAATGCTAGGTTAATGCAATAAATTGTATTTAATAGACAATGTAATACTCCTTAAATGAAGGTATTAAAACTTCTTAGTTATTGTAAAGTTATATCATAAAAAAAACAAATTTGAAAAAGGGCCACTTTCGAAGATGGAACTACGAAATTACAGCATTTGGTTTTGCTTTTGTTTGTAATCTGTCATTTATGTGGGTACATAAACCATGTTGATAGTGCTCTATATTCATTATTCAAGCTGAAATTATGTCGCTTACGCCTGAAGAATGCACCAGAATACTTACAATGCTGGAAACCGGCCGGAGTCAGCGCGATACAGCCAGGACTGTCGGTGTGTCGCTGTCAACAGTACAAAGAGTTCTCCGACGTTACGAAGAAACTGGTTCTAACCTACGCAGACCAGGAACGGGCAGAACCAGGTGTACCACAGCACGAGAAGACCGATACTTGGTGAACACCATGCTTCGAAATCGCTTTCTCACAGGAACTGAACTCACCAATCAGTTTCGACGCCTCGGAGGAAGTAACCCAAGTGCATGGACAGTAAGACGTCGGCTTGCTGAATCTAACTTAAAACCCCTTAGACCTGCAAACGGCCCTAAACTGGAGTGTGGGCATCGTATTTCAAGACTAAGATATGCCCAGAGCCACGTAAATTGGAGTATTGAAGATTGGTCAAAAGTTATGTTCTCCGACGAATCAAAATTTATGCTCTACAAGCACGATGGAAGACACAGAGTGTATCGAAGACCAGGGGAAAGATTCAAGCAAGCGTGCATCGAAGAAAAAGTAGCCTACGGTGGTGGGTCTGTACTTGTGTGGGCCGGAATTTCTTCTGAAAGTCGCACAGAGCTGGTGATCATAGAAAACGGCTCTTTAACTAGCGTAAGATATGTGGAAGAAATCCTCAATGATCACGTTGGTCCATTTATGGTCAATTTAGGTGAGGATGCTATATTTATGCATGACAATGCCCGACCTCATACAGGTAGGATTGTGAATGACTACCTTCAAGAGATGAACATTACTCGTATGGAGTGGCCAGCACGCAGCCCGGATATCAACCCGATCGAGCATGCTTGGGACGAGCTAGGCAGATGCGTAAAACAACGAAACCCTCCCCCAATCACGCTTCGTGAGCTCAAAATTGCTCTCACAGAGGAATGGGAGAATATTCCTCAAAATCGTATAAGGAACTTGGTGTACAGCATGCCAAACCGCGTAAACGCAGTAATGGAAGCACGAGGAGGCAATACGAAGTATTAAAATTCAAGAAAATCGTAATAAAGTTCAAAAATTTCATGTTTCCTATTTTTGTTTTAAGGAGAGATCAGCAGTTTTTTTCTTTATGTAATTTTGTGTTAATAAAATGTATGGTGACTCATATTTTTTTTACTTTCATTTAAGGAGTATTACATTGTCTATTAAATACAATTTATTGCATTAACCTAGCATTTTTAGTTTCCGAGATTCTTAGGATTCTTTAAGTGACCCGGATTCATTGCTCTCGAGTGTAGTTAAAATATGTGCAGCAATTAAAATTTAAATTTATAGGTTTTTATTTACTCCTTTAGCCCTGGGTGGAGAGGAAGGGATGTCAGAGGGTATGTCAGACTTCTACTGACTGAAAGTCTACATTGTTCCTTAGGTTGACCTTGTCTTCCGGGGTCGCGATATCTCGTTGAAACATTCCCGCAACCCCGACAGGCAACGGCCCCGTCAATGACTTTCGACCTTCTAATAATGGTCAAAATTGGACTATAATTTCATATATTGTATAAATTTTAATTATAAATATTATTTACCTTGTCGGTCCTACAAATACGCATAAAGTTTAAATTGCTTTTCACAGATCAAAGATAAATGTCAAATTGTCCCATAACAAAAAAAAAGATTTATAATTTATTGGGTTTTTCATCCGGAATTTCATCTAGTTAGATGCAATATCCTTGCTTCCCATTACAAGGGACTTAAATATGTTTGCTTAATGTTAGTGAACTAGACTAGTGCGTACTGAGACCTCTGCTTGCTTCGGAACATAAAGGGCAAATGACGGAACACAGAAGCGTTTTAGTCACACAACCTCACTGACACTACACACTTCTCACTCACACACCCGATCTCACAAAACGAGTCAATAATTTATGTTTAGTTAAAGTTTTAGTTTTTTTTTTATTTTTATTTCTTGTTATTTTGTGTTATAGCTACATTTCTGTCTATTTTTTTTATTTTTTTATCACCTTTGTCCTTATACGGCACCAAATTTAATGCTAATTCTAGCCGTGAAGGGGCCTGGTGACTTGTAACACAGGTTTTTTAGGGTTCCGTAGCCGAATAGCAGAAAACGGAACCCTTATAGTTTTGTCATGTTTGTCTGTCTATCCGTATGTCACAGCCATTTTATTCTGAAACTATTTGGATTATACATGTGAAACTTGGTACGTACATGTGTACTGTAAACCGCTTTACGATTTTAAGAAATAAATATTTAAAAATTAAGGGGGGTTCTCTATACATGGAATTGAAACTGAAAATATTATTTTCCGTGAAACCTATGCGTGTATGGTATCTATACACAGGTCTTTAAAAATAAAATGACATTGAGGTTTCTAACACAACTTTTTCATAAAGTCAATCGTTTAAAAGATATCTCTTCCAAAGTAGTAAAAGGTGTCCTCCCCTCTAACTTCTATAATAATGGAATAAAAAAATTTAAACTAATATATGTTGTAGATCTTAATATAAACGTTCAATACAAAAAGGTTTGAACGAGATCAAGTTAGTAGTTTTTGAGATATAGCATATTTTCTAAAACCGCAACACTATGAAAAACAAAGTTATTTGGCGTAGTTACTGCGGAACCCTTCATGGGTGAGTCTGAGCCGCACTTGGCCAATTTTTCCAAAAACCCATTTCAGGCACCAGTCTCTCACAAGGAATACAGCTTATTAAATTGTACCTAGAATAATTATGTATAAGCCAACTTTGTGAAGAGAGATTAATAATTTATTGATTGAATTAATCGGTAAAAGTCTGACAGATTCTCACGCTTCGCAGACAAGCATTGGATGAATACCCATCCTTAAAAAAACACAAAAATACCTCTTAACCCGTCGATGTATACAAGGGTGATATTTTGTGATTTAGCATTAAGAAGTCTTTGTTTGATCATAAAAACTACTCAAGCAAATTTCGTCAAAAATTCCATTAAATTTACGATTTGATATGGTATAATTTAAAATGATCGCTTTGTTATTCCAACTATTTAATTCAAACTAGATTATTCCTATTGTCTAGCAATATCCAACTATTGTTTTGACACCTTTTGTCAAATTGAAAACAACGTCGAAAACAAATCAAATATTGTCATACAAGACTGATTTCTAATCACAAATAAAACTGATGAAACGAACAATAAAACAGACTTATTAATAACTTCGTTCAAAATACATATTAAAATTTATGAATCTTGAAATACCTATAGAGTAGGTATTCGATTTCGAACAAAACCAACCATATTTCATAGGAAGAGAATCAAAGTATATTAATTAAGCCCTAAAAATGCACCAAAATTTTAATTAACATAACTTATTCCTCTTGTAAAACATATAAAATTATTTCCCGAGAATTCAATAGCCATTTCAAAGTGAAAAACATAAACATGATTAAGTAAATAAAATAATCAAACAATAAGTTTTAATTAATCAAATCACTGAAAAGAAAGGCAGACTCAATGAAATTCTAAGAAAAATAAGTCCAATAAACAAGTTAATAAACATTGAAGATTCCACTTTCAAAAAGATACACATGAACATCAAAGGGCAAAGAAAACATTACTTTCAATATAGCTATCCTCTCCAGTGATGCCATAAAATGAAGAAAAAAAAACTTAAGCACCCTACACAGGTCGACGGGACAAGAGGGAATCGATTGGCCTGAGTCTCCACACAAAATTCGACTTTAACTCATCAATAATAGAGTTAATTTTCTTATGCAGAGTATGGGCCATAAGCAATTGTGATTTTTTTAATATCAGCGTCCGAAGCTGGTAACAATGAGACAGACAAAGCGCGGCAGGCCGCATCAATCTCCTGCTATACCTAATATTGTTGGACTGAATGACATTGACTGATGGTGGCTGAAGCCAATATTAAATATCGTGGCAACCGTCTTCATTTAATTACAATGTAATGAATAGCACGAGGGTTTTGTTGCTTGTTGTAGAGGGAAGCTGATTGAATAATGAGGTTGATTTTATAGCGGATTTTCTTTGAGGATTTACAGCCCTGTATAAAGACAAGTTTTCAACAAAACGCTTAGTTTAAATGATGACTTTTATCATTTTTAATTTTCACTGAAACGCTTTAGAAGAAATACATAATACAATTAGTTTCGACTACAAGTGACAGATACTACAAAATATGACAAGACTCTCGAAGAAACGAATAACTATTAAAGTTTTTATCACAATTATTCTCGCTCAAAGGAGTTTGTTTGCTCTTCAGAAACCTCAAAAAAACTTTAGAAAACACAAAAAAGAACGTAATACAATTTGAAAATCAAAATTCTATATTTCAAATTCAAACGCGACAGCGCGATTCCCACGTAATAAAATTCTGGCTGAATATCCTGCTAATCTATTATTGCCAGTCTATTGTAAAAACGACGAAGCTTTCCACCATTAAAAGAAGAAAATAAGGCGAAGCCACCTTTGTGACACTTTTATCAAAGATGCGACAAATTGAATAAATAGTCTCGCTCTTTGTACTGGCATCTTGAAAATAAGACAAAGTCCTAATGTAGGTAAACGTATTGTTTTATCTCTTTTAGCAAGAAATGTTAGTTGAAATGTGGAGGCGTGTAGATGAAAGAATATTATTTTAGGGAATTCGTCATTCTGGGAAATATGATTAAATTTATGTGTAAAGAAAGTTGGTCGGTATAACGTTATTGCAGGAGATTTTTTAGGGACTCGTACTCTAAAAAACGGAACCCTATACGTACGAGTGAAATAAAATTTTCACATTTTGTCGTCATTCAGACTGTTCAGACCCTATTTCTCAGGAACAGGTAAAGATATCGAGCTGAAATTTAAAACAGATAGTAGGGTAACGGTTTCTTTCAGCTTATGCCTAATAATCTTCCTTCCGTAGACATGCATACCAAATACATGTGGCGTAGAGTGCGCTTGTGTGGTGGTGCCATACAAACGCACTATATACTAACACCTGACGGACACGCACTACACATACACATATCACACCCACATGCACAACAATATTACACTCACCTAGTTTTATTCATTCTTATTATTATATTAAATTTGTTTTTAGTTTTAGTTTATAGCTATTTTTCAATAGTTATTATTTTTTTATGTTAAATTGTTTCCCTCGAATAATAACTAACTGGAAAGCTGTCGTCTCCCTCTTGGAGGTGGGCGTTAATAGCTGCGACACAGTTATTAACTTATGTGGCTATTTTCGTACACAATCATTTTTTTTAATTTATTTTTGTTCCAACTAATTATCTTATCTTAAAAAAAATATCTTATCTTAAAGCTGTAAAAAAAACTTGTTAGTGCACAACCCGGTGATAAGATATGACCGTTTATGTCGCATATTTTACAATTTAACAATGGAATCAAAACCTATAGGGTACTTACCGCTAACCTAGAAGAATCATGAAATTTGGCAAGAAGCAATGTCTTACAGCACATATTAAGGAAAAATCTAAAAACCATTTCTTCTTTGTTTGGTACTATTGAACTTATAAGGTACCTAGATAACTGTACCATGAGCGAGTTCACGAAAGCCATGTATTTTATCATCAGAAAGAAAATATATCAAGAATTGTATTTTACCATCTGTATTTATTATTTCCAGTTTCCGATATTTCAGCACTGTTGCAAGCGCTATGATCACGGATGTACTGTAGTCATTTTAAGTTCTAACGATACTTTTAGTGACCATGTTAGCTTAAAATTATTTATATTGTATTTTGTTCAAAGTTACCACGATTTATTTATTTATAAAAGGTAGCTTCACAGCTTGCAGGTACTATGTCAAAACAGTTACTTAAAAGTTACGCCAATTATGAAGTACACAGATAATAGAGGTAGGTTAAATACAAAGTAGACATGTCTATTATTATTATTTACAGTGTATGTGTAAGTGTATCTGAATAGTGTGGATGTGTGTGAATGTTTGGTGATATGTGTATGTAAGATTGTATCTTACTGGCACTACAAGTATGAGACTACTAGTACTAAGCATCCTGTGTCTCAAAAAAGAAGTTCAAACGGATCCTAAAAAAAATAAGATAAAATAAAGTTATAAAATAATAATGATGTTTGTTTTTATGTTCAATTTAATATTTTCTGTCACATTCGGTGCAACCTGTAATAGTAGAACTTAGTTCCCTAGATACACAAGTCCAATTTTCTCTTTGCCAGTTTTCTTCTCACTGAAGGTTTAAATTACCATTCTCAAACTTTTTGCTAAACACACAATACAAATACTATTACAACTAAAAAATCTTACTAAAGTCCAACTTTCCGTCACCCCTTGTAAATTAAAGTTACTTTTTCCACTCAACGACTTAAAACCGCAATTTACAGTTACTACCACCAACAATAATAACATCGATAATCTAATCTCAATGACGGTCACGGAATTAGAATAGTTTCCAGAATGGAAGGGGTTAAATGATCCAGTTAAAGTTTCCCGCTTAGTTCCAGCCGCGACGCTTCCAGTGAAACAAGTTCACAACGACTTTTGTAGCACTTGTGATATAAAACTGCAATTAACTACAGACCTCGCTGTTTTCTAATTAAATTCTTATAGATATTGGATTAATTTAGCTTTGGTTTGAGTTTGTTGAACTAATTAGTTTTTGAGGGAAATATTCTTCTTTTTAGTTTTTTGTTACAATCAAGGATTTTTTTCTCTATGGTTAAATTTTTTTTTTTTAAAGTACGTTAACGATAGAATAGGAAGCATGGAAACAGCAATTTTATACTTTTGGGCAGTAAAATAAAATAAAACCGGTGAACCAGTTTTACTTAAATTTGCTATGCAGAAATTTGAAGACCTTAATTATTTTTATCCAGATTTTGCATGGAGATAGTTGAAGACAGTTGGTACAGACACACACATGCACTAGTAGTGCGCGTTAGATAAAAAGTATTTATATCTAGGTAAAATATGGGCAAAAGCTATATTATATTTATAAAATTCCGTAAATTAACCTTAATAATTTATCAAAATAGAAACGATTACGGTGAATTATCCAGAACTGCTCTTTTAAAAGTACTGGATTAGGATCAAAATTATTTACTTATTTCAGGCTTCTAAGGCCCAAAGAAAATACATATTTTCCTAATTACATGATAGGCAACTTGGTCCATACAAATAAAATACATTCTATTACACAATAAACTATATACTAGACACATATTTTCATAAACAATAACACTATCACTATGGACGAAGTGGTGGCGTGTTACGCTGCGGGGTGTCACGTAATCTCCCACGAAATCGTCGATACACGACACCCTTTGGCCAAAACTCTTCTTTGAGAAGTCTCCAGTTGGAGGGTCGGAACTCATACCACAAACGATTATAAATTCGTATTATGGCGCGGCTCCAACTTCACAACCCTCAAAGTCCAGTTGGTCTTCACACGAATCTACTTCACGATCTCCTCAGCCTTCGTGGAGTGATGCAATCTGGATACATACAGAGTGTGTTGTTGGTACAGCTGCACGCAGCAGCATGTTGGGTCCTACTAGCGCGGTGCCGCACTGGTTCTGACAAAGAGGCCTCCTCTTCATCTTCTTTTCCACTTTGACGAAACCATCTTTGAACATATCCTTCCTTGAATCACGCTGGGGCTCCTCAGGGATGGGCTAACTACGGCTCTGCTTTCCCTTTTTTGCTTTATGTGATTGCAATACAGCGGGTTTACTAGTATGCTGCAACAGCTGCGTAGGCACGTTTTGAGGTCCACGTCCAGTCTTATTACGCCAAGCCCGTTCCATCATCAGACTACAAGACAAACGGTGATGTGCCATCGTTACATGGTGGACATCCCACTCATACGCACGAAACGTTTTGGGAACACTTTCATTGTGCGTACGGCTAAGGAGTGGAATTCCCTGCCGGAGTCTGTGTTTCCTGATAGTTATAACCTGGGAGTCTTTAAGTCAAGAGTGAATAGGTTACTTCTAGGCAAGCGTGCTTCATCTACGACCACATCATCGCTTAACATCAGGTGAGATTATGGTCAAACAAGCCTATCAACTATTTAAAAAAAACGTACCTATGCATGACGTAGCCTCGGTCGGTGTCGATACAGGCACGGCGGTGGCGGAACAGACAGACTGCCTCGCTTGCACTATTGGCGGCCAGTGACGCATTTGCTGCACCGGCACACTCAAAATCGCCGACGGAAGCATTTTGCGCCGTACGCCGAGAGTCTACATTGAAGGCGTCTGGTGACCTTGACGAAACGGTATTCAAAGGATTTTTTTTCATTATGCAAAGGAAATACGAATAAAGATGCGGGCGACGCGGACGTGGAAATACCTTATGTAAGTAACTACATATATACACTATACAGTCTGTAATGAAATTCCACGCCAGTGCTTAGATCTGCCTAGTTATTAAATATTCAATATTGCATAATCAATTCCGCCTCACAAAATATTTCAAAGCTTGCAGCGCGCTAATTACACGGAATATTAAAACCACTAATACTGAACGCATTATACTGTCTAAAATTGCATTATATTTTACATTAGCGAATTCAATATGCAGGATAAGTGGATAAACGATGGACAGTTCAGGTACATTCAGTAAAAAGTTTGAATAACAAAGTATTCGATTTTTGATTCACTTAATACTATTAGAACCTTTTTTGCTTTTTGGCAGGAATTTAACGAGTGACGTTTATCAGCTGTTTCATTATTTGCAAACTAACATTGAGAAGCGACCAAGGAAGCGACATTGGCAAAATGTTGTATTTATGGAACTGAATGATATTTGGAATATATATAACTGTACCAACATTTGCACACCTCTTGAGGTTATAATATAGTGATACACTAATATAAAATAGTATGTAACATCTTGTCAACCTGTATTATGCAAATAAATGTTTTGATTTGATTTCAATCATTGAAACAGCCACAATCTTTGTAAATTGAAGCTGAGGATTTTTATATACTACATTACTTAGCGAAGCTTATCGATACCATAAGATTATTTAAAAAATCTATTAACAGATTCAGCACTCAAAATATAAATAAAGATCTTCGGAACACCTCCACCTAATTGGATTATTCTTTTTTGTTCTTATTTTATCTAATATTATAATTAAGCAACAATTTATATTACTGACATTTAAATATTTGTACGCCACTAAGGCTGATCTTGAACTATAATGTTATTTTAATAACTTGCATGCTCTGTGTGTGTACTCTATTTAAATTACTCTTTAGTGGATTCATGTTTCCACAAATAAATAATCTTGAATCTTAGATCTTTGTTGTGTACGTTATTATCAGGAGTCAGGTTTGTATAATATAATTAAAAATAGAACATTAAAAAAATGGCGGTAACTTCGCCGTGACAGCTACTTTTATCTGAATATAAACTAAACATACTTTTTGTCTTTGATATAAAACCTTAACTCAAAAACCTTTGTTCTAGGACATGAAATACCAAACAAACAGCAGTATTTGATAAGGGAATACAGAAAATAACTATAAATAATATTTTGCTGGTTCGAATACTATATAAATATCCATGAACTCTTAAAAAAATTGAACTTTTTAAAACATGCAAATCTATCATCCGTCCCTACACTCTGGGCACATGACATTCCGTCAGCGGTAACATGTCATGTCAATTACGATTGTTAAAACATCAAAAAATGTATGGGATTGTCACGTGATAAATTGTTTATAGTTTAAAATTTTGACAATTCCTATCACCGCTACATTGAGCATGTTTCTAGGGCGTAATATATGTCCCTCGTTTATGTGGTCATACCGAACAGTAGATGATAATTATTGTTTTCCAAGCTAGTTCGCGGTGACGTAGACCGCGCCATAAATCTGCGATGATCCTCTAAATCGAGAGTTTATTGCATATTGAACTAAATAATCGAATACTCGATTATTTTGGGCACAGCTGTTTAAAATGGCCGATTAGATACGCAATATTTTAGATTTTAATTGGACCCTGAAAAGTCTTTTTATGGATAATAGGGTCGCTTTTAACCACCATCTCACCTGACGGTAAGCGATGATATGGTCAAAAATGTTTCTTTTTTTTATGTATCCATAGATTAGATATATTGAAAGCGTATTGCTTTCAAATGCTCTCAGGTATCAGACGTCACCGTTTTTAATATACTTGCAAAGAAACGAATAAATCAAATATATTTATTTTTGCTAACGATGTCCTAAAATTAATGCAAACTTTGAATTCGCCGATTGAAATTGCCCAATTATGGCTCAAGTATTCATTTCTTTCGAACACCATATTTCATTTTATTTTTCAAAAAGTTAAAGCCGCGTTGTAAAAAGGGAAACGATAATAATATTAGTCTAAAATAATAATTACTTACAATGCTCTTGGTTATTTCAAAAGGTATATAATTATACAAGATAATATAATTTATTATATATACGAAATACTACGATCTGGGTCATGTCTATAGTATAACGGGTATTGAACTTGACAGCCCAGTGCGGTGGAAAATATACAGATAGAAAATATTTATTCTTGGTAGTTTGTTGTTTTTGTGTGGAAATCTACTGACGCTGTTTTGGTTTTATTTCGTTGTAGGTATTTTTTTTTTACACTTACGTCAAGAAGCAAGTGTTAAACACTCTTTTTTTATAATGTAAAGTGATTAATATAGTTAAGTGATAGAACTCAAAAAAAAAAGAAATAAACCCTTTGCTAATTAAAGAATTATGAAGAAGAAAGAGAAAGAAACCTTTATGTTAAGTTATTTATGTACAGGTAATTTTAAAAGAAATCTTTTATACAAATTAAAATAAATGTTTGTATGTATATATGCCTTGTATGTGTTCTGAAAACATCGATCATTTTGTGATGAAATTCTTTAATGTTTTAAGGAGACGTAAAAGGAGTTCTTAACCAAAAAAATCACCATTTTATGCAAAGAGTATAGTAATATAGATGGAAATCTTATGTGACCAAAGTCGCGGGCAATAACTAGTATAATTAAAATTTTAGGTAAACTCTTATAAACTTTACTTATAATACCGCGTATTATATAGTATTTCTCGGATCTTGACATTTTCCAGGCTAATTATTTTGTTTGATGAAAATTTATGTCGAATTTAGAATGTTTTATAAATCATTTTGAGGTGATCTGATTAATGCCTTAGCTAGAGTTTAGGTAACTCTAGCTAAAGCGCCTACTTACATTACAAAGCAGAAAAGTTTGTTTGTTTATTTATACGAACAAATTAACTGTATCATCTTACTAGAAGACAAACGGCGATGCGCCATCGTTACATGGTGGACATCCCACCCATACGCACAAAACGTTTTGGGAATACTTTAATTGTGCGTACGGCTAATGAGTAGAATTCCCTGCCGGAGTCTGTGTTTCCTGATCGCTATAACCTGGAAGTCTTTAAGTCAAGAGTGAATAGGTTACTTCTAGGCAAGCGTGCTCCATCTTCGACCACATCGTCACTTGCCAACGGGTGAGATGGTGGTCAAACGCGAGCCTATTATCAATTAATAGTTATTTGTGCAACAAGAGAGCAAAGTCATTTTTTGCTGCGAGTGCTAATTTTGAATCCTGAGCAAACGAAGGAAGGTTGAATCCTAAGTGTGGCGAGGGCGAGATGCAAAAAACTTTGCTCTCGTGTAACACACATAACTTTTCACTTCAGCAGCGAGAACACATTAGGAGATAAAATAAAAAACAGGAATAGATTGAAATAAATATTTATTATGAATCAAAATAATTAACATTGTAGGTAGATATGTACCAATTCAATAAAATGGAACATTTTAAAAGTGTAAAGTAAAATTAATGCAATTCTGCAAATTAAAAGTAACAGATTTATTTGGCAACGTTATAGTTGCATTGAGTTGAGTTTGATTATCTGGGGTTAAGGTTTCTGTTCCGTTGGTGGATAAAGAAGGAACAACGGTAAACGTTGGTGACTCTGATCGGCTTTCTATATAGGTAAGTACACTGTGGTACACTGTGCGTCGTTGGAAGTGGATGGGCGTGAGACCAAGGATTCGAGGTCGAATTCAGACAAACAATAAGTTTGTCCACTATACGCTTACAGATTTTTGACTTATTTTCTATTGAGTCTTCAATAAGGCTATATTCTGCAACCGTATTGAACTGTTCTCGTCGCTGGTTTCACTCATATTTTACGATTATTTTTAATATTTTTTTAACTTATTCAACTCTTTACGCCAGCCAAGAAATTTTATTCCCGCTCTTTTATTTAAATTAAGGCGTGTTCGGAAAAAGCACCCATGATATTATATTATTCAATAGTTATTTGTGCAACAAGAGAGCAAAGTCGTTTTTTGCTGCGAGTGCTGATTTTGAATCCTGAGCAAGCGAAGGATTCAACGATTGAATCACGAGCGTAGCGAGTGATTCTAAATTTGAATCCTGAGTGTGGCGAGGGATTCAAATGCACGAGATGCAAAAAACTTTGCTCTCGTGTAACACACATAACTTTTCACTTCAGCAGCGAGAACACTTTTGGAGATAAAATAATAAAATTAGAATAGAATTCATTGACATAAGTATTTATTGTGAATCAAAATAATTAACAGTGTAGGTAGAGGTACCAATTCAATAAAATGGAACATTTTAAAAGTTAAAAGTAAAATTACTGCAATTCTGCAAATTAAAAGTAACTGATTTTTTTGGCAACGTTATAGTTGCATTGAGTTGAGTTTGATTATCTGGGGTTAAGGTTTCTGTTTCGGTGGCGGATTGAGAAGGAACAACGGTGAACGTTGGTGACTCTGATCGGCTTTCTGTAATTTATCTGAATGCTTTTCGATATTATTGACTGTTAGCTGTAATAGCTCGTTATTGCGACACGCTCCACTAATTCCTATGATCAGTACAACCTGTAATGAAAATATTACATAATTAATATGCATAATTTAACATTTACAGCATCTTTTGCATATCGTAATATATATTTTAACAGTATTGCTAAGCCGGACTAGGATTCATTGCGCCTCCAAAAATACCTTTATACATAACAGTCTACACACAAATTTTAATAACTAACAACATAGATTTATAGGTACCACTTACTTTAGCGGCAGGAAAATTGCAGTCCGGATTAACAATTTTTTCTATGTTAAGGGCCGTGAAAATTTTGGAGTTTTTAGCCTTATGCCCAACTGACATTCTTTTTAGAAAAGATACGAGTTTTGCTTATGTTTCAATATGCACGTTATGTTTTGTTTTTAAAGTAGCTTTCAACATTGAGTAAATACTCCACATGATCGCCTCGTCTATGATAAATCTAAAAAATAAGATAGCAACACCGGCTCTGAAAAACTGCTTGCGCCCTTTTGAAGTCTCCATTCATTGAAGACATGGTATGCTTTCAGATATTTCTCGTGAGACTTCTCAGGTAGGAAACTTAATTCTGCATTAATAACTTGTTGTTTTAACTCTTCCGGTGTTAAAATACTGTTCTCTTCGCTAGTTTCACTCATATTTTACGATTATTTAAATATTTTTTATCTTATTCAACTCTTTACACCAGCCACGAAATTTTATTCCCGCTCTTTTATTTAAATTAAGGCGTGTTCGGAAATAGCACCTATGATATTTTATTATTCAATAGTAGATTTTACAACAAGTGCACAAAACAAACCATTTTTATCCGAGACTTTTAGCAGCCCGAGCCGAAGGCGAGGGTTGATAGTAATGTCGAGGATAAAAATGGTTTTGTGGACGAGTTATAAACTCTGCTTTTCACTTCGATTGCGAGGGAATAAAACAGTAGTATAACATAACATTTCTTTAATTAAAATTCAAAGTAAAATTAGAACAGTTTTGAATACTGAAGGAAATTGTTTTCTTTTCTCCAATTTACAAAATTATCGTAAACTTTGAGATATTTTTCCCGAGACTTTGGTGGTAATATCTGTTGCACAACTCTCTGTGCATTCATTTCCATAAGCGTATTAGGAGAGACTGTTAAATCCTCTTCTTCACTGGACATTTTTAACAATTTTAGCAAATTGAAGAAATTAATAAATGCACGAAAAAAGAACAAGAGCTGTTTCCCGCCGCTTTATTTTTTTTTTAATCTTACGACATTGATATTAGGCTGCAGACCTATACAGCCTACTATTAAATTAATTTTGTAATAATAATTTTCTTAAATCAACTAACCTACCGTACTTGAATTAAAATTTTAATATCTATTAAATCTTAAATAACACATAAGGCAAATAAATTAAAGTAAATATTATATACTTAATAACAAATTCTATCTATGAACTTCTTATTGCATTTGGCTGTATGGCTCATTTTCTTTGCCTTAATATAATACATTTATGAGTAGATACGTTAATGCCCTTGTGCACAAAATTCGATTTTGTGCAGCCTATACCCTGCACAAAGAAGCACTTTCAGAGCATGAGAAGTGAAATAGTACATTATGGTACAAGTGTGTAATGTTGGTGATTACCGCTGAGGCGCCATTGAGACCCGAGCCGTCAGGTGAGGGTCTTAAGAGAGCCGAGGACGGTAATCATCAATACACACGTGTATCATACGACGTTTTTCAACACACTTGCGAGGAAAAAACAAATATGTATTGCATAAATCGTTTAATTATTAAAACAATTGGTGAATGTACAATTTTCAAAACGATATTGGATTGTTTTTGATGGCAATTTCACAGTTTGTGTTACATTGGTACTTGCCACTTATTTAGTACCTTCATTTACTTCTTGTGTAAATGTCGGCGACAAAGTTAAATCATACAAATTACTGGAAGGAGAGGGCACCAAATAACTCACGCTAGTAGATGTACATGGTTGTGGTTCGGGGCAAAACTTTTTTGCCTTTTGCTCCAAATTAATGGCTTGCGTTATTTTGTCATTGATTTTTGCTTTGTTATGAATTGAGTCTTCTATGTACGATTCAGCGATTGCGTCAGAACGCCATCCACCATGTCGCTTCAAAGTTAGTATATCAGCCCCCGAATCAGCCAACATTGTAGCCGACGTTCTTCTAAAACTGTGTCCAGTGTAAAAATCGGCCTCAGGCAAACCTAAATACTTCGCTATTTCTCTTGGCATATTACCAAATTTGTTAATACCGATTGTTTGTGCAGTACATTTTCCTTTCTGAAAGTTTTGGAAAAAGCGGTCATTCTTTGTTTTTGTTGAACGGAGATCTTGGTATTTTTTCACTATTTCACGAAACGTTCCTTGGATTGTAAAAGATCGTGGAATCTTGGGTTTAGTCTGGGTAATTTTGACAAGAAGCATATCTCCGTGGATTTCTACATCTTTTGTTGTAATATTGTACAGCTCTTGTCGTCTACAAGCACCAGTAACACCGAATATTAAGGCAACCTGCAAAGAAATCAATTAATTAGTTCTAAGAAATTATGCTAAAGTTACACACTTGTATATTGTAGATTCGTTTCGATTAAAAATATGAAACATACCTTTGTTGCTAGATACTGACTATCCGGAGCCTCATTCAAAAACTTTTCAACGTCGGCTGGTGACAAAACTTTAGATTTCCGACCAATATATCCATCCGAGCATCTCTTCAAAAATGCCATCAGGTTACAGTACGTTTTGATATCAACACCATGTTTGAGCTTAACCATGCTTCTTAACATGGAATAGATGCACCACAGGGAGCTAGGTTTGTATGTATTGGCGAGTTCAGAGAAATACGCCAAAAACACATTTTCAGAAAATGACTGGGTTTTTTTGTTGCTCTTCCATTGCAGGAAACTATCGTAAGCAGCTAAATACTTTTCTCTAGATTTTGCAGGTATTAGGCTTTTGTTTGCATTTTGTGCTGCATTTAGTATTTCTGGCGGGGTTAAATCAATCAATTGTTCATCTTCTGTACTAAAACCTGACATTTTTATAATTATTTACCACACAGCAACAAATGCGATACAAACAAAATATGAAAATTAGGGGAAAATTGGGAAATGGCGCGCAATTTTTTTTTTTTGCACGCGCCAAATGTAAGTTGATTGATTACAGCCATACAGCCTACTTCAAAATGATAATTTTTGTGATAAAATGCAAATATTTTATAAGAAATTATTGTGAATTATAAATAATTTGATAATAATAAATGTTTTTTCGTCTTAATTAGGGACACATTTATTTATTTCAAAAATGTAAATAGATTTTCGGTGGCATAAAACCTCTTTGTTGTTACAAAAAAAAAAAAAAAAACTGTATTACCCGGTTAAATTGAAAATGCTCTGTTTACTCGCATATAATTTGCAGTTAGGTACTAACTTAACTTTGTAGGGATCATTCTATTATGCACTAGTGTGTAATATTATTATGCACGTGTATGTTATAGTTCGGTTTATGGCCCTAAGAACGATATAATAAGGCTCACTTTACGAGCAAGTGTGTTGAAAAATATATTACGTAACATTATTGAAACTATAAATAAATATTTACAGGTTAAATATCAGTTTTATTTGCAGTAAATTTTCGTTCAAATACAACAATAAGTTAAAAATTCAATAAACTACATCAAAAGACTTAAAATTCTTTTTGCAAAATTTCTTCCGTTAGTATGAAATTCCGAACGTGTTTGTCTTTGAGGTTGAATTCAAAATCGGAACTTCGAAAGGGCTGGTCTTTGTCTCTCTCTCTTTCTAATGGCGGGAAAGAGATAGAGTATGAATGTTTCGAATTGTATGATTAACCCAAGGCTGAATAAGATATTCGTGGCTTTCTAAAAACAAAAATTAAAAAGTTACTTTGTCACACTCAGTGAGCAAAATCGCATTTTGCTGATTTCAGGCAGCAAAACCTACATGTTTGAGCTACTGAAGTGAAAAAAAAAATATTATTATATATAAAATTGTTCATTTTCAGAAATAATGCAAAATGCAGTCACTATAAAAGTCTTAAGAATTTTTTTTTTCTCTTTATTTATTTTTTTGAGCCCTTTAATCTTATTATCATGCCAGGCTCATCGTAGCCTAAGAGGAGAGAGATACTACTGCTACATTATTTTTAAATTATTCACAAATTTATATACTTTAATTGCATCATCGCAGTGTGGTTTCGTTAAAATTGTGTGATAGGCACCTATGTCTAAATTATCTTTAAATTATATATAGAAGTAGCTTGATGCTTGAGGAATGCTTTTTACCCGACTGCAAAAGATGGGACGTCATGTTTTTATCGTGATAAACTCCAGGAGCGAAGCCCCGCGCAACTTTTAATAAATAAATCTAAAATCTTTAGACGACTATCGTCGTTTCTTGCATCATAATTATGTAGCTGATCATAATACACACTCATAACCAGCTAGGCGATTTCGCTCTCACTACAGTGCCGTCTCCAATCTCTATCCTTGTCTATCGGTAACTATAGGTTTGGGGTGTTTGGGACTGATGATGACACTGAACACAGATGTGTGAGCTTCCGTGCATGTATTCGTGGGCCGAGCCCAGGTTTACTGACTGCGATGTTAGAGTAGAGATGTAAATTGAAAAAAAACAAAATGTTTTTTTTCACAATCTTGAAAAAAAACATGAAAAAAATCTTGGCATCGTTGTTTTTTTTCTACATTTGGTTTTTTTTCAGAAAAAGTGAAATTCTATAACTAAAGTGGAATAAGACACTAAATTTGATTGTTTTGTTTTTATTCAAGTCAAATAATGTTTAAATCAATGGGTAACTATTATTATGAACTTAAATAATACTTAATGTGTTACAATCATCTGTATCAGTATCAGTAGCTACGGCTACGCTTGTTTTATCAGCTTCGAAATAATATTCTGTGTCTGTATTTGTTTCATCTGATTCTGAATCAACGACTATACTATCAGGGACTTTATTACATTCTGCTTGTGTTAATATTGTTGATGATTGTACTGATTGCACAATGTACATTATTTTCCTAGCCCTGTCATTTGTCAGTCTATTACGTTTCTTGGTATGAATGTCGCTGATTCGCTGTACGTACTAAACTAAGTACGTTACTAATAAAAATGTTTCTGCAGTCTGCACGCAAATCAACCAAAACATAAACCAAACGAGGATTAGGGAAATCCCGTCCGTAAATGTAGTTTACACTTAGTGTTGCTAATTATGTTAAAAACAAATGGTATTTTCTTATTGAACAAAAAAAATAATATCAACTCACATATGCCAACCGCCTTACCATATTTTTATTTTCCTACTCATGAAAAAAAACCTACTCCAGAAAAAAAACTGTTTCTTTTCATGTTTTTTTTAAACGTTTTTTTTCATCTCAGAAAAAAAACCGTTTTTTTACAACTCTATGTTAGAGAGTAACATACATATCTTCCTCCTTTTAATACATAAATGTTCATAACTATATTTTTTATCACTTCAGCTGTAAAATATTTTATGAGTATAAATAAAAATTTTGTAGATACCTATTTTTTTTATTTCAATAGTTTGATTTCATATTCTGTATATTTTATATTTTGATACTTGTTTTAAACATTTATACGTGTACTTTCAGCCCACGCGGGTCCGTCCGTGTGGAATCAGAACTTCCCTTATTTTTAGAGATTTTATTTTTGGCTGATTTAATACTAAATATTCCGTCATCATTAATCATCATTGTAGTGTTTGTATCTATATAGTAGATACAATACATTGTCTCACGTACCACTCTGGAGGAGGTTAGCTGTCAAACGTCAGTATTGTGACGAACGCGGTACGAGTCGGACGGCGCCTGCGCTCCGTTGTGTGTAGTAGTGAGCCGGTGACATTTGGTGTTCTTACCTGAAGGACCAAAGGGTTCTACAATCGTCATCTAATATACCATTCCTCTGCATAGCCTTTTTCCAGCTATGGAGCGGCAGCTTTCAGTCTAGTTGGATGCAGCTGAGTACAAATATTTTACATGGAGCGACTGCCTGTCTGACCTCCAGAACCCATTGCTGGGTAAGATACTCTTGGGTAAGACTGGTTTCATATTTTCTGGATTCTGAGTACCCGTTACGACTGTCAAAGATGTACAAAGACAACGTGCTTTCAGTGGCACGGAGAAATCTCGATGCGATAAGATGGTAACCCATCTACAAAGCGACCTTGGCAAGTGTTGCTTAACCTCAAAGATCAGCACGTGGCTGTTATTATTTAACCACGAATAAAGCATTAATATTTTTAATACATCATAAGTACGTACTTACCTTTTTTTTCTAGGTGGGAAAATAATCAAATGACTCCTCCCGCTGGAGTGGGACTGGGGGGGTTGAGTGGAGGGCAAGGGAGTTTCAGATTTCTATTACCCATCGTGCTCCTTCAGTTGACCTTACATTCCGGGGCCACGTTACCTCGTTAGAACATTCTCGCAACCCTTTCGCAACCTATTTGCACATTGTAACACCACACACACACACACACACTTATTGATTTCTATTATACGCTGTCCAAGATAAAAGCCAGCCTTTGGGTCACGCGAAGTGTCAACTAGGCAGCTGGATAGTTCTTTAAATAATTTGTGAGCACTCAGACCCCACGATCCCAAGGTCTCCACCCCAAACGGCTCAAAAATATAACCTCCAACAAGGTTATTATATTTCCGCCGCTTGAGGTTCTCAGCAGCCGCAGCGGCAGCGCCAGCACAGTAAAACGAGCTAGGAAGATGGGATTGTGCAAAAGTATCGACACAAGTTGCGTCCCACACTAGAGGCATACTCATTTTCTATGGAAATAAAGACATGCTATCCGGTTTTTTGCAATCATCGCGTGCCAGGCCATTGGGTTCTAATACAGCCGGAACGCCGACGGTGACAAGAGCTCGTCGGATAATGTCGTTAATATTCGCGTGCCGTGCTATATGACCCACGCTACGGCCGCATGAAATACCGTGGTGACCGAGGCTGTTGACAACTTCGCCACAGTGGCAGCTGTCGAATAATTGGGTGAATAGCTAAACTAAAGATCGCAGGCTCGAGGGGATCTCCTTGTTGATAGCCAACAGCTGATTCCAAAAGGTTTTCCTTATAAAGTTATTAATTCGGATGTCTGTAACATTGCCAAAGAAAACTATAAATTTGTGGTACTTCTTTTTTTTATTTTTTTTTATTTATTTAAACTGTATGTACAATTGTGTTACATGGGCGGACTTAATGCAGCAAGGCATTCTCTACTTCTTGTTTAGTTTCTGCCAACAAAGTGTCCATATTGACTGAATTAAAAGCGTTTTTAATGTCAACCTTCAAGATGACCTCTCCTTTACCAGAATTTAAATACGGCTTCAAAGGGGGGTGTGAGGCTGTCAACAGCCTCACACCCCCCTTTAAAGCCGTAATCCAGTTGCAGGGGCTGAAATTTGGTCGAAATATCCTCACCATAAAATTTAGAGCAAATCTTGGCTGCCATACGACGGTAAGTAGTTCCCACGGCAATGGGGTGAATGTCGCCATCACTTTTGCGTAGAGCACATAGATTGGCCCCGTACAAAATATCAGTGACGGCTTCGTTCATCTGGCCCGAGAGCATAAGGTTAATCAGAGCCGTTAGCTCCTTCAAAAGCAACTCACCAGCCTCCCCAGCGCCTGAGAAGAGTAGATCCTTCAGATATTGTGGACTCAGACCATCGAGGCCGCCAGCAGATCCGTTTCGAAAGGAACAAACGGCTGTGACCACCTCTTGACCTGTAACGGTAAAGGTGTTTAGTTCCTGATCGGAGGGGTCGGGAAAGGAAAGACCATCCGCTGGGGCAGGGTGTTTGCTCTCCAGAGCTGCGAGAGTATCTGGAGAGTACGTGGCCACCATATCGCTACTGAAAAGTGTCCAGGCAGCTCTGCTAATGTCACTTTCACGTTATTTAGTTTCGACTAGGTGAGATACACGTCTTGTGGAAATAACTATCTGTGTCGATAATTTTGCATCCAGATTCTGGGCCGAAATATTAGAGTTGTCTTTAATTTTTGCAGTTAAAGTTTTTTTGGTTGCCAAATTCTTTCGAACATCTAAAATTCTATACGGGAAGGTGAGAAGAAGCACTTTGGAAGTTCTCCCGAACAGCAAGGCGAACGCATCCTACTAGGTTAGCACCGCGGGGAACTCTCTTTATAACCAAAACAGAGTTTTTAAATTTAGAGATAATTTTCCAAAGTGGAAGAAGTTGGTGTAGGTGTTGAAGAAATGACGGGGACTGAAGAAGATACATTGGGTGGTTTGTGTACCTTCCCAATATGCACTTTCAGACCCCGCTTACCTTTAAACAACCGAGCCCGTGTACACAGAGGACACCTCTCCAGAATATTTTGTGATGTCGAAGGTTGACCGGCACTATCACTCAACACATCACTGCTACCACTCAACATTTTGTCTGATTATGTTTTAAAAATTAAACTTATTAACTAACTCTTAATAAATAAAATAATAAAAAAAAAAACAAGAAAAACACTGAAGAGAAAAACGTCATCATCGACACTTTTTGTCAAAAATTAGCGCAGTCTCGGTGGTGGTGGTGACTTAGGGCGCTGCGAGGCCAAAGAAGGCATTTTGGTGGCGGTGCCGGCGCCCTGAAACAATATTACCGGGCAGGGATTGAAAAAGGTTCCAAAATACCGGTAAAATACCGGTATTTAGGGGTTCCGGTGCTTGTACCGGAACAGGAACCAGAACCTAATTTGGAACCCCTGAGAACCTTTATTTTACCGGTTCCTAAGCAAAACTCGTTTGAACCGGTCGAGTCGGCGCGATAAGGCGCGCGGCGTGTTGGGCTCGGGAGAGGGCAGTTCGTAAAATGTCACATTTGTATTGGTGGATCTTCTGTTGCATATCCACGCGAAGGATACTCGCTCGCGTTCGTATTGATGTTTATAGTTTGTGAATCACACGTAACTATTTGCTTTTGTTTGTTGAGTGTTGTAATATATTAGTGTAATAGAATAATTTGTATAGTTTACGTTAAAATAGATTAGTATCAATCAATACCCTAGTAATAATAATTTTAAGAAGAAGACGTTACGTTACTAAATTATTACTTACCAAAACTGACAATGGGCCGCAAGCAATCTAATTTCGTCTATAAATATTTCATATATGATGAAAATCAAAAATATTCCACACGTACAGTCAATGATAGTGGTGCAGTTATAAAGGTAAGTATCTAACTACACTTGAGAGCAATAAAATCGCACACCCCTTGTTCATGAGTTTTTTCGATGGTATTTAGTAAAAAAAAGTATGTTAAATAAAAATACAGTCTTAGGTTACTAATGAATGAATGCAGCACCCATGGGTCTACAGGTTTCCGCAGCGTCTTTGGTGGCGAGTACGGACGTGTCTGCGCTTCTTCGTACGAATATTTTATTCACGTCAGTGTGGCTGTAGCCGTCACCACTTATTTCGTCGCTATGAGCTGTAAACCGCTCATAGCCAACGAGCTGTTGGCATTCATTAATCATGCCATTGATTATATGGATGAGGTGAGCATATTGCAAATCTGCAAGACAAGCTTCAAAGAAGAGGAAGTGAGCAGTGCGAAATTGCTGCTTTTCCAGTCGCTCGGAAAAATCGAGCAGATGCAGTCCCGCAGACGGGATGGTGGCCAGAAGTGTGTTCAAGACATCATCACATTGTTGAAGAGCACCGATCCGGATGACGTGCCCGCTTTTGTGGCGAAGGAGCTGCACAAGCTGCCCCCCATCTCATTCGATCACGTCGACTTCACCAGGTTGTTGAAAGACATAACAACCCTGAAAAAAACCTGGCCGAGGTGCAGTCCAAGTTGGAGGTGTCGAATAACACCATAGAAGAGCTCCGTACCGAAGTAGTGTTGTTGCACAACGCTGTTGCGGTAAGTGGGTCACCTGATGCCTGTAACTTGTACGCATGTCGCGGAGAAAAAATGCAGCCATCAGCACTGTAGTGTCGCCGAGTTCCACCGCGCCACCCGCTGTCGAAATCGCATGCGTTGCATCGCGATCCGCCGACGTCGTCAACTCGACATCGATCGAGGTAGTGACGCATATAGGTACGTCGTCCCCTAAACGTGCCTACGCAGCAATTGCCGCAGAAAAGCCAGCTGTGTCGCAAACAAAGCTACCAGCAGAGTAAAGAGGGTTAAGCAGAGTACTGTCATCGAGCAGCCGAAACCAACGACGCAGCTCTACGTGTCCAGGCTTCACTACGCTACGAAGGATGAGGAGATCATAGAGGACGTGCGAGCTAAGACCAACTGGACTTTGAGGGTCGAGGAGTTGAAGTCGCATCATGAAACGAATTTTAAATCGTTTGTGATGCGGGTTCCAACTCATCTATTAAAGACATTCCTCAAGCAGGAATTTTGGCCGAAAGGTGTCGTGTATCGACGATTTCGCGGAAGATTACGCGACACCTCGCAGCGCAACACGACGCCGTCTATTCGTGTTAACTAGTTTTTGTTTTTAAGTGTATACGTATTAGTTTATTTATAAGATTTTGTATTTGTTTATTGTTTTTTATGGGCCTAGTTGCCTGAAATAAAGGATATATTATTATTATTATTATATAGCCCGATAGCAACGCAACATTTCTTGCCGCAGTGGTCACAGATGAAAGGCGTGTCCGCAGATGGTGGAGTAGTACTTCCACCATCTGCGAAGACTTTTCTGATTAAGTTTCTCGAGTCAGTCTTTTATTATGCTTTGACGCTCCGGTTTTGATGTCTTGGCGCCAGATCTCATGTTTGCGCGTTTTTCCCAACTGTCGGTCTGAATTCCGAAACTGATCTCTCGCTGATATCCTATCCCGCATATATATATCTGATATCCCGCTTGCAGGAGTCTTTGAATTTCAGAATAGGACGTCCAGTGGGTCTTTTTACGTCTGCTATCTAACCCAACATGACTTGACATAGTAGTCAGTCTTTATGATGCCATGCGGTGTACGTGACTAAGCCAGCGAAGACTTCTTTGCTTTAGCATGGAAGTTATACTCTGGCAGCCCGTTTTTGAAAGAACTCCCTCGTTGCTCATTCTATCCTTCCATGTGACTTCAAGTATAGTCCTCAGGCACCGCATATGGAAAGTGTTAAGCTTGCTCTCATGTTTCGCGTACGTCGTCCATGATTCTGAGGCATACAAGAATGTACTCAAGACGCAGGTCTGGTATACAAGGACCTTGGTACATATAGTGAGCTTACAGTTCCTCTACACACGCGAAAAAAGTTTTCCAAAAACAGTTGATGCCTTACCAATCCGAGTATTTATCTCTTTGTCGTTTGAAAGGGACTTTGTGGTGGTTGAGCCAAGATAGCAGAAACTATCCATGACATCAAATGCAGCGCCATAGGGGGTGATTTTAGGAGGCTCGCTTACACCTTGCACCATTACGACCGTTTTCTTTGTGTTTAGAATCATGGAGAAAAGATAACAAGCTCGACTAAATCTAGACACCAACTCTTGCAGTTAGCTTTCTGAGTGTGCAACACGTGCATCATCTGCATAAAAGAGTTCCCGAGCGAGTAAATCAAGACGCTTAGTTTTTGACTTAAGGAGTCCGAGATTATAAAGTCTTCCATCCTTTCGTGTATGCAGATGTACTTCGACGCGACGTCACAATTTTCAAAAGCAGTCAAAAGCAGTGTCGAGAAGAAAATACCAAAAACGGTAGGAGCAAGCACACAGCCCTGTCTTACTCATGGGCTAACTGGAAAAGGTTCGGATTTACTACCATCAAACATGACTGTCCCGTTCATGCCGTCGTGAATTGACCTGATAAGCGACAAATGCTTCAAGGGGCAGCCAAGTCTGCGCAACACCTCGAAGAGCCCTTTCCTGCTCACAGTATCAAAAGCTTTGTTCAGATCTACAAAGGCCATTTATATTGGTATGCGATGTTCACGGCACCTTTCCTGCAGTTGTCGAAGATTGAATATCATATCAGTATTTGACCGGCCAGCACTGAAGCCGCATTGTGACTCTGGATAAATCTGGGAGGCCAAGGTGTTCAATCTTTGCAAGACTACTTTTTACTTTTTTTTAAGAATACCTTTCCCACTATACTTAACAAAGACATGCCGCTATAATTATTGCAGTGTCCGCGATCCCCTTTTCCTTTATACAGATATATATGCAGATACTTTATGCTGCCACAAATCTTCAAAATTGGTAGATTTTTCCAAAACTTCTTTGCTAAGATTGTATTTAACCAGGTCCTCAAGTTTTTGACATAGCTCTCTGTTGGACAAAGCCACCATGTTCAGTACAACTTTTCGATGTGCTTTCTTAGAGGAATTTATTTTCTTTGGTACTAGGCGCAACTCAGCCAAAACACACTCAAACAGTGTTACAGTTGGCACTGTGATAGGTGCCACAGCCTAGAATATCACGTAAGTCTCGCCCCCGGTTATAATAATATATATGTGATGCCAGTGACCCGAACGTGGATGTTTCCATAATATTTTGTGAGAAAGTTTACTCTTGAGGTAGGTGTTTGTTACACAAAGTGACAAAGATGCGCAGAGCTCCAGCAAGCGTTGGCCATTCTCGTTAATGTTGCCAATTCCATGTGATCCTATGCATTCCGGCCAGTCACCTGATCTATTTCCTATTCTTGCATTAAAATCACTTAGTACGAGAAACTTGTCAGTTAATCGGACACCATCCAGATTTTTCAGCTTTTAAAGCAAGAGTAAATATGTATCTTCTGGGCTCCCCTGTCCCATCGTATCGCATCCAAGTAGGCAATTTCGTAAATCCAACGCCGTGTTATCGTTGCTCGCCATCATCCTTACTCTTCCAGAAAAATGTGTAAAATATATGGAACAAGCCTTAAAAACTAGCATCCAAGAAAATGAGGATGATTCGGATGATGACGAAAATGAAATAATGGAGATGACGTGTGACGATGTAAATGTCATACTCGAAGAGTACTTAGAAAGTGAACATTACACGGTTGTGGCCGTTAGATGTACTGTACATACGTTGCAGTTAGCGGTACAAGACGCTTTAGGGAGTGAATCTTCATTCATGCAGACGATGTTCACAAATGCGCGTGGGGTTATAAGAAAGTTACGCACCGCAGTGTACCAACACTTTGCTAACTACTAGAACTTCAGCCAATATGTACATATCAGTAAATCATGTAAATAAGTTTTCAAAGTCTCTATTACATGTCAATTGTTGTTTTAAATTAGATGACGATGTTCCTTAACTGATTATACTAAGAAAAAAGCCTTTTCCAAGTTCAAATAACTTGCCTTTTTTTAGGGTTCCGTATCCAAAGGGTAAAAATGGGACCCTATTACTACTGTCCGTCCGTCTGTCCGTCTGTCACCAGGCTATATCTCATGAACCGTGATAGTTAGACAGTTGAAATTTTCATAGATGATTATTTCTGTTGCCGCTATAACAACAAATACTAAAAAAACAAAATAAAAGAATGATTTGAGGGTGGTCCCATACAACAAACGTGATTTTTTTTTGCTCAATATTGATAACGGCAATGGGTAGACGCTTGAAATATTCACAGAATATTTAGTTATATATTCACTTTAAAAACAAATAATTAAATTAAAATAAAACAAATGTTTAAGAGGGGCTCCCATACAACAGACATGATTTTTTTTTGCAGTTTTTATAGATAATGGTACGGAACCCTTCGTGCGTGAGTCCGTCTCACATTTGGCCGGTGTTTTTATTTGGTAAGAATCATGCAGGCTAGTGGCAAAGATGTTTGTTTTAGAAAAGAACCAGCCACATTTGAGTGGGCCAATCCTGACAGCTAACACGTAAGTGTCTTACGTGCACGTAGTAGCATCGTAAAGCTCAACTCAAACTTAAGGAGCTCCATAACCCGAACGTTACCAGCAAAAAGAACATTAGGGTAGGTCGGACTATCATAGAATCTATCGTAACTTGTTACAGTAATAGCCGACATACTCCTCGCATTAAAAACCATATCAAATTAAAACTAGCCATCAACCAACCAACTCATATAAAATGCCCCGCGACAAGCTTTTAGAAAAGTTATAGCTAAATTTTATATTTATTGTTTAGGTTTATTGAAAATTGCCTATTAATATAAAATAAATTGGATACACAATTACTTGCAGGGTGCATAAGTTGCAACTATACTTACCAAATCCAAACAATATAATCATACATGACGGAGAGACAGCGTCGTATGTGTTTTTTAAAAGTGTGACGTCAGCTGTTCTCTTGGTGATGTCTCATGTTTGATTTTCAAATAAAAGCACTTGTTAATGTTACCGGAGACTAGTTTATTCAACTGACAGCGTAACGACTTTACAGAGAGGTCTGCACTGTCCAGCGGCTCGAACAAGAATGAATCTGAATGAATCTAGCGCTCACAGTGCGGCCTTATACAGGGTTAATTGTAAAACACCGAAAACCTCTCAGGACTATGTTGCTAACATCATAATCAACAACTTTTGTTCTATGACTTTTAAAAATTCGTTATATTTTAGTTCACCAGATTTTCATACAAAAATAAAAATATTTAAATTGAACGCCCTAAATGTTACGAAGTCTATGCGAAGCAAAAGAACGATTTATACTATCACTTTCTTTTGTTTCGCATAGACTCCGTAACATTTAGGGCGTTCAATTTAAATATTTTTATTTTTGTATGAAAATCTGGTGAACTAAAATATAACGAATTTTTAAAAGTCATAGAACAAAAGTTGTTGATTATGATGTTAGCAACATAGTCCTGAGAGGTTTTCGGTGTTTTACAATTAACCCTGTATAGAGGGATTGTCACACATGTACCCACATTTTCTAGTTAAATATTATTCTACTTAAATTACAATGCTTTAAGTTGAAACATGTTAAACGTTAATTTTACATCTTAAAAATCATCAATTAATAGTTTGTAAAATAATCAAATTATTAAACATTAATCATTTCAATTATTTTAATAGACAAATTATTGTATTTGCGCCGATATACATATTACAAAAACATAATAATAAACACATAATATACACCATGAAGTACGAATGCAGCTACAATCTTAATAAAACATTTAAAGTTAAAACGTATCTTTATCCAATTTAATATAACCTAATTAATTACAATAATAATTATTTAAGGACTCGTATATCGTATCGTCGTACGTTTTACCTCTAATACTACGAACGAAAGCTAACTAAAAGAAAAGGCATGACATGCTAAGCACGATCCGAACGCATCCCCTCTTCTGTTAGGAACCTTTAAATCAGGTGACAAGGAACCGGTATAATATCATCCGATTTAAAGGTTCTAGGAACCGGTATTTAGAACCGGTACGTCGGAACCCAAACGGAACCGATACCAAAACCGGAACCTTACCGAAAAGAGGAACCTTTATAAGAACCTAAATGAAGAACCTGAACCTAATTTGGAACCGGTTTTCAATCCCTGTTACCGGGTGACACGTAGCTGGTCACATCTTCGGTGTCGTCTTCGTCGGCCACTGTGCGCTAGATCAACCGGCACTAGGCCGGATTTTTTTTATATGATAAGCGGCCTGCTAGGAAGCGTTTCCGGACTCTTTCAATAGCTTTAACAGCTTTTTTTTTCAATTAAAAATCTTTAAAATATACGTTTAGATTTTTGTCGTTTGTCTTTTTCCTTTTTTCTTTAAGGTTCAAAGGTTCATTTTCAGCGGTTAAGCATTGCCATACAGCGTGGCAATGCCGCCAGGCTTTTGGGCATATTACCAGGGGACAGCGATGCGCACGAATTTCTGGACGCCATATTTTAATTTATTTTAAGATGTATATTATGTACTTTACGGTTCTTATTTAAGTGTACATCCCATTTCTGTTATAGTGTACCATAAGAATATATCTATCTATCTATACATCCGCAAATTACCTAACGTGTGATTGTATTGTGCAACATATCTGTACCAAATAACCCGATGTTTTCACACCTAAATAATATCATAACCAGTAAGAAAACTTCCCAATTTCGTCTATTTATTGGTATCCATATAATAAGAACAATAAATACATTACACCTTTTTGTTGCCGACAGCTTTTATGACGTCATAAACGCTTGTGAATGGTTCCTAGTTGGTCTAAATGGGCGATCATGGCCGTTCGATGGTTGACTATTAAAAGTAATGGGCAGGTGTATCGAGAAATAATATCTAATTAAGTATAAGAAGATAAGTTTTTATGTAATATTTGCTTCAGGTGCTAAATGGATTATTGATTTTGGTTGGCTCGTTATATTTTGCTTAAAATTGCTGTTTTTTTGTAGAAGCTTTTTTAACGATACTTTTTTATACAACGTGTAATTTAAAGGGTATATATGTCGCAGGTTTTTCATAAAATTAGGTTTTTGATATAAAACCCAGGTTTTTGATGAAAAACCGGAAGATGAAACATTTTAAACTCAATTTCATCATAAACCTGTAACTATCCAGATTTTTGATTAAAAACCTGAACTAGTCTGGGTTTATGATAAAGTTCTTGTCAAAATAACGGGTTTGCTTTGTTTTATATGATAAATAAATCAATTTAAATGAAATAAATAAAACATTCCATCATCATTTGCAACTTAATAGAAAGAAAACAATGATTTATTTATCAAAATTTTACATCCACGATCTAATCAATATTTTCCTCCTTTAATCTAATTATGAAATGAAATGTTTTAAGTTCACGTACCTATATTAATCTGATTTTGATAAACCGTGAAAATGAAATTTCGTAACTATTAAATACTACTAAACTGAGTCAAAATAAAATCTATACTTATAATAAATCTGTAGAGAGGTCAATTCTGTACATGAAATATATTTACAAAATAACTATCAGGGGATTAGGGATCGATACTGATGCCAAAAATGCAATCAGTAAAATTTTTGTCTGTCTGTCTGTCTGTCTGTCTGTCTGTATAACCGTTATAGAAACAAAAACTACTCGAGGGATTTTAACGAAACTTGGTACAATTATTTTTCATACTCCTGAGCTGGTTATAGTATACTTTTCATCACGCTACAATCAACAGGAGCAGAGCAGTGAAGGGAAATGTTGGGAAAACGGGAGAAGTTACTCCATTTTTTAAGCTTCCGTCGCGAGTGCAACCTTAATGGTTAAAGCTACACAGAAATCATTTATGCGGAAATGTTCTCCTTAAAATTATATAAAAAATATCCCACTACAGCATATATCTATCTTTTATGGTTGACTCACAATAACACGTGTAACTCCCGATAGCTTAGCAGTTCGAAGCTTTCTGATTATTATTCTGCACCGAAATTTAAAACCACCACAACTTTGCAATGGAACTCGGCTAAAAGTAACCCAGTTGCAACAAAATATAATCGAGGCTCAAATTTTAACAGGTTGCGGTGCAGGAGAAGCCGTCTTTATTCCCAGAATTCCCATAATACCAAATAATTTTCCATTCCAATTTAAAAGAACGCAATTCCCAGTATCGGTGTGTTATGCAGTGACAATTAATAAGGCTCAAGGGCTGACTTTTCATGTTGCTGGAGTAGATCTCGGTGTCAGTTGTTTCTCGCATGGTCAGTTGTACGTCGCTCTTTCCCGGGTTAGCAGTTCTAGAAATCTTTATGTTCACGTGCCGGACGGGTCAACTTTCAACATAGTTTACCCGGAAGCTATGCGCTGAAGTATTTTCGTTCTATAGGTACTTAAGCCTCATGTGAACGTGATCTAAACAATATTACCAATACATTAACTTAATAACACACAAGGAGTTACACGCTGACGGAGTCGCGGGCACAGCTATTAACAATAATATTGTGCGGTTCGGTATTGCGATATTTTTCAACAGTATTATAGATTGACATATTATATTTCCCTACTAAATTACGAAAGTTAATCTGTCTGTTACATCAAAATCACTGACCGTGAGGAAGGACATAGGCTACTTTTTTTTTACGAAAAACGACGGAAACGTAGATGAAGTTGCGGGCAACAGCTATTGTTCAGTCCTACAATCAGCGCAACGGTACTGGATGGCCGAACGGTCCACGGTACGTGGAGATTAACGTTGCTCTTCAAACAAACAGTTACACAATAGCCTTTTAGGCTTCCCTTTAATGGTTAATAATTATAATCACTTACCCTTCTGAGCTGGGACGCCTTGCTTCGACCTTCCTGAGGCCGTGTCCGTGTGTGTGTATGTGAGTATATTTGAAAGTGTAATGTGAGCAAGTGTGGATGGACGAAGGTTCTCAAAATGCAGGTCCTCCCAACGCGGTCCATCAGCAATCACAGCACAAACTTCGCACCAGATTGAAGCAGCTATTTATCACTATGAACAATTATTTTCAGCAAAGTTCGCGTGTCAGACAGGCTGACGACATTCGGCGTTATGCTCCAAAATATCCCAGAGTTTTCGTCAATTCGGGATTACAATTTCAATTAATCGTTAATCGCGACCCAATTATCGGTTACAACAGGCGATTCAACACGATATTTCCAAAACCAATTAAATCACAAGGTCCCAACAGCGGACATTTTTTCAACCACACCCAAAGTCTATCTGTCAAGTCAAAGTTATGTCCAGTGTCAACATCAAAAGACAATAGAATGTTGCCAAACCAAAAATATACGTTCAAATACGTTCTGGACGCAACATCTACCCCCCCCCGGACGGGCCTACCCGTCCGTTAATCAATTGGAAGTCTTGGCAAGGTTGCGAATTTAACACAGCTTCAATGCGGCAAAATACCGTAGCTAGTTCCTCAAAGGTGAGAACGGTGTCTCCCAATAATCTCCGCCAGTGTCCCCTCCCAGGGTAAAAGTACCCCCCCAATGGGGGCAGGCTGGCGGGTCAAACAACCAAGTGACCCCTCGGCGGGCCAAACTATTACCAATGTCAACCTGGCTCTCATTAAGGAAGGCGTATACCTCCTTCAAATAGTTACTTGTACCCTTGTAATTCGTACCGCAATCAGACCTAATTAAAGAAGGTAACCCCCGGCGAGACACAAATCTTTCTAAAGTCGCCACAAAGGCATCTGTCGAGAGGGAGGTTACCAGCTCCAAATGTACTGCCTTGGTTGACAGGCAGACAAAAACACACAAATGAGCCTTAACAATTTCACTATTTCGAAGTGTGGACGTCTTCAACGAAAAGGGACCAGCAAAGTCCGTTCCGACGCCAGCAAAGGGCCTCGCCTCATTGACGCGATCAGCCGGCAAAATCCAAAATTCTCGCTGCAGAATGGCCAACAGCGCATTGCAACCGGCATGCGAGTTCTCAACGTGACGATCAGTCACCAACAATTGAACCAAGTGGCCCTCCTTGGGCAACAAAAGGGGGTGACGGGCCCCATAAGGAAGGCTAGAGTGCCTCAACCGTCCTCCAACACGCAAAAGACCCGTCTTATCCAAGAAGGGATTCAGCTTACTAACAGCTCCCGACAACTTAACCCTACCAGACTTCAAGACCTCGATCTCCTTCTCAAAGTGTGCAGCCTGCACAGAGCGGACCCAAAGGAGGAGTGACTCCTGTCGCTCTTGAGGAGAGAGAACTGGTGACAGGTGCTTGTCCCCTGGATTCCTAGAATTATGGCCAAAACGCCTGAGCCACGAGGTGACGTTCAACAATTTGTCGAGGGAGCTGTATCGATTCAACAAAAAATCAGGATCAAACGGAGGATCCTTCGTCCCAATAGCGAACACTTTAAGTCCGGGCAAAGGATCCGACATCAAGACTGGCGTTCGAGGCCAATCGTCCTCGGGGCGAGTCAGCCAGTCCGGTCCCCACCAGAGGGGGTGGGCAATCAAGCGGGGGCCATGCATCCGCGTGAGGCTACGTCGCCCGGGTTCAGGTCACCAGGCACGTGCCTCCAAATCAAAGGCGTTTCAGAACCTTGAATCTGAGGCACTCGGTTCGCAACAAAGACCTCCAAAGAGTGGACGGACGTCTTCAACCAACACAAAACAATTTGACTCTCCGTCCAGGCGTAAGAAGCCCGAATGTCAACAGTTCCACCCAAAGTATGCTTAACGTGATTTAGGAGACGCACAAGAAGCACCGCCCCTGACAACTCCAACTTAGGGATGGTCAATGCCGTCCGGAGGGGGGCCACCTTGCTCTTGGCCATGACCAGTGACAACTTCACCTGGCCCGTGGCGCTGACGGTGCGCAAATAAACAGCGGCGGCATAACCGTGAGAGGACGCGTCACAAAACCCATGAAGGGTGGCAGTATAAACCCCAAGGGGGAGGATGGCGCGTGGCAGCGCGACCTCATTGACCGCAGGGAGCGCGGATACAAATTGGAGCCAGTCTTCCAACAGGGTTTCCCGAAGTGGCTCGTCCCAACTAAGTTCAGCGGTCCAAAGGCGCTGAAGGAAGCATTTCGCCCAAAACAATACCGGGCAGATCCAACCATTAGGGTCAAAGGTCCTCGCTACAGTAGACAACACCAGTCGTTTAGTCCAAGTATGAGGAGACTCCAAGTCGACATCGTACGTAAAGGTGTCTTGAACTGGTCGGTACTGCACGCCGAGGACGGCCATCATGGCGGGGTTGTCAACATTCTCAAACAAGTGAGGATCCTGCTTATGATCCTCCAACACACCTTCCAATAGCGCTGGCGAGTTGGACACCCATTTACGCAACTCATAGCCAGCGGAAGCCAGAATCTGGACCAACTCGTCACGCAACAGGATAGCTTCCTCAACTGTAGGAGCTCCAATACAGACATCATCGACGTACAGGTCCGTTTTCAAGATGGCGGACGCACGAGGGAACCTCAAACGCTCCCGGTCCGCAAGCTCCCAAAGCGAACGAATAGCAACAAAGGGGCTTGATCGAAGGCCGTACGTATTCGTGTTGAGCTCGTACACAATCATGGGATCCTGGGGATGCTCCCGCCACAGGATCAACTGATAACGTCTGTCATCCCGGTGAATAACCGTTTGCCGGAACATCATTTTGATGTCGGCCACAAAGACTACTTGATGACGACGAAAAGACGTGATGACGTCACAAAGATCCCTCAACAATTTGGGGCCGGAATGCAGGCAATCATTCAAGGAGACGCCGGAAGAAGTCCGCGCAGACCCATCAAACACTGTGCGCAGTTTACCAGTGGATGGCTTGAGGACCGCGTGATGCGGCAAGAAGAAATGCTCTACTGAGCGCCAATCCAAATCTGACACCGACATGTGTCCCAAGTCTACATACTCACGCATAAAATCTACATATTTTTGCCGCAGCACCGGGTCCCTGGCCATGCGGCGCTCCATTGCCAACAATCTTTTCTCAGCCGTAGGTCTGGATTGGCCGCGAGGTGGTCGCACCGCAACAAAAGGCAGCCGGGTCTCAAGCCGACCGGAGCGGAGTCGACCAGTGTTGTTCTGATAGAACAACTCGCACTCTTCGTGTTCCGGATTCAAGCGGGCCGCCTGAGGGGGCTCCTCAACCTCCCAAAACCTCTGAACGGCGTCAGAGAGGGCTGAGCCGGACACCAACGCTAAACCAGATTCAGGTGGAGGGGGCACTTCCAACACTGGGCCCATAACCGCAAAACCGAAGATGGTTGAGACCGCCACCAAGCCCCTCCCGAGGGACCATGGGGCCTCCGGCTGCAAGACCGTCGTATTTCCCAACAATATTCTCCCTAGAATATCAGAACCCAACAGCAAATGCACCGTACAAGGGGAATCAAACCGGGTGTCAGCCAAATCCAGACCTGACGTCAACCGTAGAACCTCCAAAGGCAACTGACAATCGGGATGGCTACCAAATATAGTCGGCAGAACGAGGGCAGGAGCACGAAGTTTAGGGTACGGACAGCTCAAAGGGGTGATTTCAAACCAGGTCCTTCCCTCAACAGTGGTGACAGCCGTTTCGCCAATTCCCCGAATCTGGCCTGAAAAGTCATTCACCAACCACGCTCTGCTACCAAAATGTTCAGGACTACAAGAAGCCAGTGCAAAGATACTGGTGTGTCCGAACTTGTCCACGGTACGTGGAGCCTAACCGTTACTGGTAATAATCTACAGGCTCTTCGGCAGACAAGCAATATATACAAATAACACTTACCTGAGCTGTAGACGGCAACCAGGATCTGTTTGATCACGTCCAAAGTGTTTGTGTGTATAAGTATGAGTGAGTAATTGAAAGTGTGATGTAAGTCAAGTGTTCTGAACGGTCACAAGGCGCCGATCTCCAGATGGCGCGGTTCAGACAGCATCACAGCCCAAACTCGCACCGGATTGAAGCTATTTATCACTACTTTCAGCAAAGTCCGCGTGTCAGCCGGCTGAGGCAATACGGCGATATGTTCCGAGAAATATCTCTGGGTTTTCGTCAATTCGGGATTCTAAAGTTCAATTAAACACTGTTCACAATCAATCTGCTAATATCACGTGAGATCCAATTCGATTTCCAATTATAATCAATAAACTCAATCTCCCAAGCGGTGGTTAGTTTTAGCAAGAACGGAAACGTCAAAGTGAAAAAAAGCTATAGACAATAGAATAATGTTGCCAACCAAAAGCTACGGTCCATTTCACGTTGGACGAAACACTGATCATGTAAGTATATGTGTAAGTTCTTGTAGAGTTTTGATTTTTTTTTTTTTATTTTACCGCCTCGAAGATGAAGCTTGCCTAAAAGTCACCTATTCACTTTTGACTTAAAGACTCCCAGGTTAAAGCTATCAGGAAACAGACTTCGGCAGAGAATTCCACTCCTTAGCTGTACGCATTTTGCTCAAGCGATTCGTTTTGCAACTTAATATTTCAACTAAAAAAATTTTCGCAAAAAATAGAACCGACTTCTATATAAAAACACTACAAAGGCAAAAATATAAAACAAATGACACCGACTACCGAAATTAAAATCAGTTTTGCCTTTGTAGTGTTTTTATATAGAATTCAGTTCTATTTTTTGCTAAAAAATTTTTTTCACTCTTTTTAGTGGGTCGGTTTGTAATTTATCTCGTTACAGAAGCCAAAATACCTTTTAGAAAATATTGCTTTTTCCGGTGCAGAGCCGTTAATTTTTGAGGAGTTCTTCTGGTACATCACCATCAGCTCTACTTCACCATATGCATTGTGACGAGCATAAAGTGCTTAACATCTATATTCAAGTAATCTAATCGCAATCCACGAAATACTTATTATTGAGTAGTTTCGGTGGCATCTGGGGTCTTCATGATCAGTTCCACTTCCTCTAATGGTGCTTTCCGAGAGCAACTGCACAAGGTACTATAAGAAATACCCAAAAACGCTATAGGTGTGCCTATAATATTTGAAGAGTTCCCTCGATTTCTCCATGATTGCATCATCAGATCCAAACATGACGACAATGGGAGCAACTAGAAAGTATACCAAAAAAAGAATTTTCGAAATCGGTCCAGCCATCTGCGAGTAATGAGGTAACATACATAAAAAAAAAGTTCAAGACGAATTGAGAACCTCCTCCTTTTTTAACCGACTTCTGAAAAAGGAGGAGGTTCTCAATTCGGATGTTTGTATTTTTTTTTATGTTTGTCCACGCATAACTTCGTCGCTTGCCAACTGATTTCAAAAATTCTTTTTCTTGTTGGAAAGGGTATACTTCCCAAATGGTCCCATGAAAATTATATCGAAATCGGACAAGCCGTTTCTGAAAAATCAACAAAAGTCTAAATAAAATATTTACGTTGATGATCATTTCGTTTACTCTGCATTGCGTTTTTTGTTCGCGCATAACTCCGTCATTTACGAACCGATTTGGAAAATTCACTGACCCACTAAAACGCGCGAAAATAAAAACTTTTTTGAAAAAAAATAAAACCGACTTCCATATCAAAACACTACAAAGCCAAAAATAATTTTAATTTCGGAAGGCGGTGTGAAAATAAATAAAATACAAAACCAATGACACCGACTAACGAAATTAAAATTATTTTTGGCTTTGTAGTGTTTTGATATGGAAGTTGGTTTTATTTTTTTTCAAAAAAGTTTTTATTTTGAAGTCGGTTAAAAACAGGAGTAGGTGAAAAACTATGCCGAAATTGGACCGATAGTTTGATAAATTCATTTTTATAAACGACGGCGATGTGTATAGGAAACAATAAACTTTCGATTGCTCCATCAGTCTTTTCCCTTCCCGATACGTAAATCTTTACTCGACCACTATTTTTGTATTATTTGGTTCATGAATCTTTCAAAGTGACTGCACTATATTGCATAATGTCTTCATAACTTTACATATTGTACAAGTTATAGGACACTTAACAAATTGTATGTGTCTAGAACTCGTTTTCATAGTTTTTTTTTTTTTTTTATATTAGTTATAAGCTTGCGTTTGACCTCCATATTAACTGGTGGTCAGGGATGATGTGGTCAAATATGAAACACACTTACTAAGAAGTAATCTGTTCGCTCTTGACTCAATGACTCCAGGTTATAGCTATCAGAATACACAAACTGCAAATAATTCCACTCTTTAGATGTACGCACAGTAAAAGTATTCTCAAAAAGTTTTTTGCGTATGGGTGGGATATCCACCGTGTACCTAACGAAGGTGCATCACCAATTTCATGAAATTAGATTGGCAATTCGATCGTACACTCCCCGAAATATAACTAATAGAAAACCGTCACCGATATTCAAGGCTCTGGAGCTTTGTCTCAACCAGTTTCTCGTTGCCAACAAGCCTCTTGGCCCGATTCTTGATAGACTCAAGTGCATCAAACTGATATTTCGCAGATCCATCCCCGAGATGGGAGCAGTACTTCATACACGACCGAACATGCGTTTGGTAAAAGTTGAGTAGCTGTTCCGGTGTGAAGTACTGTCTCACCATTGTTAGGATTCCCAACTTTTTGGCAGCCAATTGAACCTCGATGAACGGACCCAAATTAAGGGTTGAACGTTACCCCAAGAAACTCGATGCGATCAGTTATCTCAGAAATATGGAGTTCCGACTTAAAAAGAGAATAGCATTATTATTAGGTCAATTGGGTGTTTCAAAGCGACTGCAATGTATTGCTTTACATAAGTACAAAATATGTACATATATCAAATTTGACGAGTCTATTTTTTATACTTTTTGTGGACCTCGGTAAACGTTGCATAAAAAACGGACCCGTGTAGCTCTAAATCTGCAGTATCTCACATTAAATGATACGAAAAATAATGAAGTCAACCATAAAGCAACCTAGAAATATTGGATCCCATAACTGAGAGTCGCGCGGATTTCATTCTGATTCCAAACTAGGCTGACCGAATTTACGGGTGCGCCCTCGATATCCACATGCCTCTTTGATATGTTTCATTTTGCCTTTTATTTGAGTGACTTTAGTCCCTCGTGTGGAAGGTGTGTTTAGTAAATAAACTATTTCTTTTGTATATGTTTCAAAAAATGAAACTTAAAAGATCTTAAGCCAAGTTACTTCGTTAGTTTTCTTACTTTTGCTAGTAGTATTTTCACATCACCTACTCGAAAAAGTCAAATTACGAATGGCGTGCAAAACTTGATTTAAGTTATGTTTGTACGTCATTCGTAATTTAATTTTTTCCGAGAAAGAATATCAATTTATTTAATTATACATAGTATCGTTTACACTGCTTTTTAAATATTGACATTCTAAAAATATAAATTCAAAATCTAACAATTATTTTAATTTAGTTTTAATCAATCAAGAAGAAGCAATCTTTTTAGAATTGAAAATTTAATTGCTTACATCGACCCTCCCAAGCAATAACTCGGTAATGTGCTATTATGAGTTTTGTGCTGTTATGTCAAATTCGGCATCTATGGCCTTAACAATTTTTTTCAAATTTTTCTTAATTATATTTACAAGATTATTGAAACACACGTGTTTATTGTTGGGAATTTAGACAGAAATATATATCGGCAAATAACCTGTTATAGAACTTTAAGAAAAAAAATTATTTTGGTAAGTTGCGTTTACCGGGTTATTGGCGTAAATAATTTTCATAAAGTTTTTGGTAAACGTGAGTACGTAGTTTTTGTTGAATTCAATTTAATATATGTATTCCGTAATACACAATAACAATGTTATTTAAGATTGGTATTGGCTCATTAACATACGTAATATTTCAATGATTATGTTATTTATCAATACCGTCTCTAAAATTATTGGATATTACCACAATAACTCCGTAAAAGCACGTTATGTATCAGCCCTACGATAAAAAGTTAACACCGTAAAAGTCCATAATATAATGTTACGAAATGTGATAAAATTACTGCAATAACCCCATAAGTACTATTACTGTAATATTTTATGTATTTTTTAAGTATTATTTATTTTCATAAATTACCAGGATTTTAATAAAAGGAATTTCATTTTAACGTCACAGTCATATTCCGCGTAAAAATAGCTTTCATTTAATACACCAATGACTTCAATAGTCTTACTCGTTGAAAAGATATTTGATAAAATCAGTAAATCTTTTCTCCTGTAAAATTTAGATTTTTCAATTACCGAGTTATTGCTTGGGAGGGTCGACATTATAATGTATATATTTACATAGGTAAACCGAAAAAAAATTCGGGGAATTAATATAACATTCATAAGATTATAACATAGGTAGAATCTTTATTTCAGACCAAATCCATTTCAAAATAAAAGACAACTGCACGCAAAAATATATAAGTAAATTGTTATAAAGAGTTTATTGAACCTTTGAGACCTACATATATTATGTAACCCGCGTAAAAATATTAAGTACGTCTCATTCAGTTTTAGATTAAATTGTTGAATGTTTGAATGCTCCAGCGAAAATAATTATTAGATATAGGTACCATCCAAAACAAACGATACGAGTCAACAAACGCAAATTTCTCTCGAGTTCAAAAGTATTCAAACACACAAAATATTCATGAAAAGAAAGTTTACACTCGGGATAAAAGTAATACGCACCACAAATATACGAAAACTAGACATTTATACGATTACAGAGGGTGTTAAAACCGGCATACATTATATCCAGCCCGTATATTTTTGTAGTTTTAAAAGCTTGGCATATATTTCGCGGCGCAATTTGCGATGCGACGCTCCCGTTGATTTATATACCTAGAGAGTCCGACACCTCTGCGTTTTAACATAAATTCGTGTTACTAAAACAGGGATATGCAAACGAACAGATTTTTGCAAATTTGATTATTAAAAGCGCTATTTCACGGTGGCGCGGACGTTTTCACGCTGGAAAATAGTGGGACTTAACTCTGGCGTAAACAGTGTTACGAGTTATACTGAAAGTGGCTGCACAGAGTTGGATTGGAATCATGTGTTTTATTTAGACTATTATTGTGACTCGATTTCTTTTGTATGGGTTAAGTAAATAAAGTGGGAAGCACAGTAACTTCAATCCTCCTTAAGGGTACGCATAATGGACATAAATATAAAAAAATGCGACGTTCTGATAGTTCCCATAAAGAGAATCTTGTGGTCTTCTTATACCAAAAAATAAATAACTTTATCAGAAAATGTAATTGACTTCAAAATAAACAAAAACACTTCTGCACAATAACGCGGAAAATAATCTCAAACTTTGTTTTAATTGATGTCTTATTCCGTTTGTAATAAGGGTTAGGTTACTCATTCTTGTTGCAGTTAGTGACAAGCCCATGAATAACGTTGAGATGCTAAGTACGCCGAATTCCGGGGCAAGCGTGGGCTGGTCAATTCTTTTAATTTGGGTTGGCACCGACTTCAACCAGGTGAGTAGGTACCTAGCTCTTATTATAAACGGAATAAGACATCCAATGAAACAGTCTTACCTGTGGGCCCCCAAGCTGGAATATGGCCCTTTCAATTCTTCGCGCGACTTTGTTCGCGTGGGAGGGATATCCCGCTAAATCCCCATCCCGTGGGAATTGCGTTATAAAAACTAGCGTATGTGTTATTTCAGGATATTAACTATCACCTTATCAAAGGAGATGTTTCATTTTCGGCCATCAGATGTACATTTATCGAAAAATAGGAAAAAATACTACAAATTGGGGAAAAATATTCTCTGGTAAATTTGAGCCTGATTTGTTGTGTACAAGAAATAACAGTTTTTCAATTATTGCCATGTTTTATTTAACATGGCGTCTCGTTTGCTTGCATACTTCATTCATTCTGAAATCATGTATCATGAAATCAATGTTACGTAGAAGATAATTAAAAAATGTGTGTATTCTTGTAGTGTTAAAAATAAATTACTATTATTCTCTTGCACATATTTTTGAGTAAACATAATTAGGTGTGACGATTTCATCGTTACAAAATTCTTTAGTCTCCATTTTTGAAATATGTTTCTAAACGAATTCAAAATAACCGCTTGTTGTCTTGAAAGTTGAAACTCTATCAGTCAGTCAGGTCCCCGATAGGGTAATAGTGTTCTGTGGGTTAGTTCTGATGAACAAAAATAAAACAAGGTTAAGTAAACTTCATTTCTACAACCTGTCATGGCTGTCATAACTCTTAGGACAAACGTCAAACATTAATTTAATTTTTATTTTGTACATAAAAACCATTTTATATTTTGAAAAAAATGTTACTTTATTCTATTCAGGGGTAAGTTTCCCAGCTTTGCTGAAATGTACATGTTATGGCCGGAGCCCCATATAAAAATGAAACATCTCCTATTCAGATCCAATCAGTACTTTTTGCGAGAAGAGTGACAAACATCTATATTCCGTATAATAAGATTCCGTCTCATAGAGAGGCTAGGCCTGTGTTCCAGTAGATGAAATTATATGGACCGGTTATGTTATGTTAATATAATTAACAATGCAACAAAAAGACATAAATGTAACATTTTTTTCACTGATGGGAAACTAACTACAGTACCGGAGGAAGAAAAATTTTTATTGCAGAAAATGTACCTACCAAATCCTATTTAATATAAAAACTTTTTTGAAAAAAATAAAACCGACTTCCATATCAAAACACTACACAGCCAAAAATAATTTTAATTTCGGTAGTCGGTGTTATTGGTTTTGTATTTTCTTTTTTTTTCACACCGCCTTCCGAAATTAAAATTATTTTTGGCTTTGTAGTGTTTTGATATGGAAGTCGGTTTTATTTTTTGCAAAAAAGTTTTTATTTTCGTGCTTTTTAGTGGGTCAGTGAATTTTCCAATCCAAGCGAACAAAAAACGCAATGCAGAGTAAACGAAAAGATCATCAACGTAAATATTTTTTTAGACTTTTGTTGATTTTTCAGAAACGGCTAGTCCGATTTCGATAAAATTTTCATGGGACCATTTGGAAAGTATACCCTTTCTAACAAGATAAGAATTTTTCAAATCGGTTGGCAAGCGACGGAGTTATGCGCGGACAAACATAAAAAAAAAAATACAAACATCCGAATTGAGAACCTCCTCCTTTTTTAGAAGTCGGTTAAAGTACGTTAAATCATGTGCCTTCTGAATTGGTTAAATGGCTTACAGTATTCTACAAGTGTCATTAGCATTTTGCAGACCATTAGCCAACCGGCGAAGAGCTTGAAACGGAGTTCCCGTGCAAAGATTGTATGCAGATGGTATTTCTTTGGTAAGTAAATCAACCATCTCTGTGATGTCTACTTAATTAAAATGCTTGTATTTGTTTATTCTTTCATTTACTTTATTGTACATAATATTTGTTTTTAGACTTGTTTAAGTTTTAAGATCATTCAAATTGTAAATAATACAACCGGTAAACAATAAAGGACATTGTTTGATTTTAGCCTATGTAACCGATATGAATATAAATTATATGATAATTTTCTTTTTATACTGCTTGAAACATATTTTAGTATTCCACGGACACTTGTAACAAATAAATTTAAAATAAAAAGTTGGGTTACGATTAACGAATGCATGGTGCCGTAAAAAATGTCTATTGGTAGTGTTGCCGATTTATGGGATTTTTCCCGTAAAAAGTAGCCTATAACCTTCCTCAAGCTTCAAGCTACTTCCATACCAAATTGCATCCAAATCCACCCTGTACTTTCGAAGATTAGCGCGTTCAAGCAAACAAACAAACAAACAAAAAAACTTTTCCGCTTTATAATATTAGTATAGATAATAATATAAATTCAATAAATCAAATAGGCACTGTATCTTATCATTGACCATAAATAAATGAATATCTAAAAAAATATTTTTTAATAACAAAAACCTAAACCGGGAATTTCTGGCATAGCATTCAGGTATGATAGCTTTTCGCAATTGGCAATTCTGGTGTGCTTATACTTCACTTCATTTCAATTTTTATTACAACGTTCTTTGCTTTGCGATTTTATATGCGTTTTATGGTTTTATGCTAACAACTTTAGCTGTGTATAAAGGACTGTGAATCTTACTACCTGGCTATTTTCGGACTTGATTTCAATGAATTGATTATTTTTGTATCTTCAAGTGTCCGTTAGTAAAAATTGATTTACTATGATTCCATAAAATATTTAGAGTCTATCTAAGTAATTTTCGATTCAAACGCTTCTTAGGCGTGACATATATGGAGCCGGAACAATGTCCTTTCTTAGGACATTAAGAACAAATTCCTTTCACATTGTCATAAATAGAGTATCTATTTAGTAGCACGGTTGGCGCAGTGGCTGAGAGATGGCTACTGCGCTGCGTATCATAGGTTTTATTCTCGCGCCGAACCAAATGTTTCTACGGCGTGTGTACTACGGGTGTTTGTAAAAATGCACTCACGATACAGGAAAAATCCTAGTCTGGAGTGAAGTTTTAAAAAATCTGCTTAACCATATTCCCAATCATGTTGAGATCGGTTTTCATTTTAACCTAATGAAGATGAATACACGTATTTACATGAAGCAACTGCCTGTTTGCCCATTACAATCCAGTAACCGGGTAAAACGACACCCTTTAGCGAAACTTGTTACGGATTTCCTGACTTATAGCCATTCGTAACTGATCCGAATGTTCCTCAAAATATAGCCCAGACCAACAGCTTAACGTGCATTCTGAAGGACGGTTGCCTATCCACGCCTCTTCTATATTATGCAGTTTTCATATTATGTTAATAGTGTTACGAGCTGGGGTTCGGGATAGAAGTAATTACGCCATTTAGATCAAAATTAACACTTTAATTTAATAAACACAAAATAAAAATTAACACAATACTCGTACTTGTCACTTAACACTTAAATCGCCCTGAAATTCACTTGTAGAGTTTCGATTATATCGCCTCGTATCTTGTAATAAGACTGTCGTCTACGTTCCTCTGCGATCTATATTATACCCTGGTCTATTCTATAAATCGACTCACTGCCTATACTGCCAAGAATGTTCCAGAAGCTACTTGAGATACTCAGTACAGCTACTCGCCGCCAGATGGCGTTAGTGTCTCGAACGTATTAGAAGTCGGTCGAAGTTTCTCGATATACTCAGTACTGCTACTCGCCGCCAGGTGGCGTTAGTGTCTCGAACTTTCTAGATGTCGGTTGAAGTTTCTCGACGTACTTAGCTAAGCAACTAGCGTAACAATAGTATCATTGATAAAAGTTACCGTAATATTACCTAAACATGTTTGTAACAATAGACCACACGCGACACAGCAGCATATTCCCACAGACATATTACAAATGACATTTGTCACAAGACAAATAAATTAGCCTTGTCGAGACATGTCGTGAGATGGCAAATATTGGCCATATGTTTGTGACACATGTCTCTTCCGACCGAACAGGTAAACGAAAATGCTTAATGTTAATATATACTGCGTTATTCATAAAAAATAAGTGCTAGCTGACTAGCAGTTGCCTGTGACTTCGTACGCGTGAGAGGTTTTCCCGCGTAAGTCCCTATCCCGTAAAAAAACAAGATAAAGTGGACTATGTGTTATTCCAGAATTTCAGTTATCTATACATATACCGAATTTCATTCAATAGGGTAGGTAACAAACATCCACGCATCCTTACAAACTTCCGCATTTATAATATAAGCAAGAAAGATTCTTAATTCAAAATCTGTACAGCTTTGAATTAAGAATCTGTTAATCAGTACTTAAACTAAGCATGTAACAATGGTTTTATAAATAGGGCTGTTTATGCCTTGTAAAGATCATTTTTAATGACATTGTCAGATCGGGTTTGACCATATTCAAGTACACTTCTAGTTAACGCTGTCTGCACTCCTCACTTGACACAGTCCACTCATCGTATGTTGATATTGAAAAAAATTGCAAACTTATCCTACATTATTACATGGCCAATACACCAATTGAGTGTCTCCACACAACTAAGCCGTATCCGACATGTGATACTACAATTTCTTGCGGCCATATGGAAATCCGTCGCGAGTAGAGACGGTACGCTGTCGGAAGAAAAATCGTCTTATATACCTGACACCAATTCAGGCGACTGTAGAAATGGCGCCTACAACAACAAGTCAACAGCTTATTCAAATTCAGAATAGAATGGCGGTTAGCTATAATGGCTGACAAACATATCCCGAAACCTATTTTTGGTTGTTATTATTATTATAACCATGCAATGTGAGTGAATACTTTTATTAAGTCGAATTAGGTACAATCCCATGTGCTATGTGATTATAAGCAGGCTTCCCAGTCTCTGCCGGGGATGCAGAAACGTTCTGACAAGGAACGCCCTAGACTGCGAGGGTAACTGAATGTACTGATTGGGTTTTTAGGCTGAGCAGGGAAGTCGATTGATGATTTCCCCCGAAAATAAAAGAATTTTGGCCCGTATATCGAAGCTAAGGCTCAATTAGCATCAAAAAAGTTGGGAATCCCAGCAAAGGTGAGACGGTACTTCACACCCGAACAGATGCTCAATCTCTATCAAGCCCAGGTTCGGTCGTGTATGGAGTACTGCTCTCATCTTTGGGATGGATCTGCCAAGTACCTGCTGGATGCGCTTGAGTCTATTGAGAAATGGGCCAAAAGACTCATTGGCAGCGATACACTGGTCGAATCAAACCTCCAGAGCCTTTGAACATCGACGACGAGTTGCTAGTCTATCGGTTTTCTATCGGTTACATTTCGGGGAGTGTGCGATGGGATTACACAATCTAATTCCGCCAAGCCCGTTCCATCATCGGACTACAAGACAAATGGCGATGCGCCGTCGTTACATGGTGGACATCCCATCTACACGCACTAAACGTTTTGAGAAAAAATCCCTTTATTGTGCGTACGGCTAAGGAGTGGAATTCCCTGCCGGAGTCTGTGTTTCCCGATAGCTATAACCTAGGGATCTTTAAGTCATGAGTAAATAGGTTACTTTTAGGTAAGCGTGCTCCATCTTTGACCACATCATTACTTACCATCAGGTGAGATAGTGGTCAAACGCGAGCCTATTATCAATAAAAAAAGCGTTGCCAATCACATGGTATCTAATTTTTTACGTACATTGGCTAGTAGTAGCGTATAAATTATTATTCGTAAAACAAACTCAAACCTTTTAGAAACTGAACACACCTTTAAATTCTTATAAGAGTTAGTTTTTCAGAAACGTAGAAAGTAAACATAAACCATTACAAATGCTGATGTTAGTTGAGATTAAAAACTCTTTGCAGAGAAATAAAAAAATTAAACGGCCTTAACATCACTGAAACGTTCACTCTTTCAAGACCTACTTTTCAGTATAAAACCTTCTTTGTTGTCGATTTTTTTTTTTCTAAAGACACTGTAGTCGGCTATAATCTAATCTGGTCGTACCTAATAAATGAGGAAATATTTCACAAGAACCTGCACTGCGGCGCTCGGTAATGGAGGATTGTTTTCATTACTTATTTACTTAAGATGAAGTTTACTTGGATACATCAATTTGAATTCATCTAATTTAGTATATTTGAAGTTGATTTTTGTCCTTGAAAAGAAATAGCAAAGTAGAGTTTGCATTTGCATTTTTGACAGGCCCGTTGGTATAGTGGTCAGTGGCCCTGACTGCTGTGCGCAAGGTCGTGGGTTCGATTCCCACCTAGGACAAATGTTTGTGTGATGAGCACGGTCATTTGTTCTTTGTCTGGGTGTAATTTATCTATAATATGTATGTATTTAGAAATATATATGTATGTTTATCAGTTGTCTAGTACCCATACCACAAGCTCTGCTTAGTTTGGGACTAGATGGCGTTGTGTGAAAAGTTGTGGAATATTATATATTATATTATTATATTGCATTTACAAAAAAAAAAAAATGACGCCTATTTCGCCAACCTCTTTGTTAACTTCAGTAGCTTGACAAAAAATCCTGCTAGTAGCACTATGGTACGATTACATTTAGCGCCAATATAACATTCGAATTTAAAATATTGTAGAAATGAAACATCAGCCTGAGTTCCAAATTCGGATTCATCTTTTAAAATATAATGGTTTAGTTTTGTAATGATTAGTTTTATATATTTATTTTTAATGAGCCCGCTCTTGGCCTCCATCACGCATCATCATCATCATCACCAACCAGCATTTTCGAAATTCCGAAAGTTTCAACCCTAAACGACGTAAAAATGCAATTATCGATGAAGTGATCATCGTCACTTACCATCAGGTGTGATGGTGGTCAAACGCGAACCTATTATCAATAAAAAAGTGATGTTTATTTTATTAATTCTGTTTTATATAAATATACAAGAGTACATTATATGAGACAAAAATTACTTCCAAAGTAACTAATACTACTTTAAAAGTGTGAAGTTTGAAACTGCGAAGACTTATGTCGACTAACTGTTCATTGTTTTTCTTCAGAACAGTAAATGTTTCTTGAGAAATTCATCAAGGAAACGATTGACTTTGATAAAAAATGGTTTTAGAAATCTCAATATAATTTTTAAATACCTATCTATAGAAACACGTATATGTTTTATGAAAGTACTTTTTTAAGTTTTAGTTCCATCTATGGGGAGCCCCGTCTTAATTTTATTATTTTTTATGTTTATATAAAAATCGTACAGCAGGTCACCGAATACATCTACCTACCAAGTTTCAGCTGTGTAATTGTAATAGTTTCGAAATAAAGGGGCTGTGACATATAGACGGACAGACAGACAGACAGACATAACGAATCTACAAGGGTTCCGTTTTTTTTCCATTTGGCTACGAAACCCTAAAAACTAAAACAATATGGTATTCTAGATACTAGAAACAACATGTTCGAAACAATTCTCCACTCGATGTGCTCCGAGCTAGCCCCTGTCTATCATTGAGGTCACACAGTAAAGGCGACCTTCCATTGTTCTTTTGTTATATTTCCAACACTCTCACTTGGAAACTAGATTTTAGTGTACCACTTCTAGGTTCGCAACGTCCACTTATTTACATGCTGTGCGTTTAAATTATCCGTACTCGTGCGGAAAAGTGCTTGTGCTGCTTCCAATCACTTTAAAGTAATTTAGCATCAATCTCCCAAAAATGTACTGATTTAGCCCATTTAGTTTGACCAACTCTGCCCGCCAATATGTATAAGTTAAATTCTATAGTATTTTGTGCTATAATGCTGTTTTTATTTTACAAAATTTCAGGTACCTACACTGCAGAGATATTTTATCATTTTAAATTAAATTTTCTACGAATACGGCAGAAACTACAAAGCTACATCACAAAACAATATGAAAAGCCAAAATGAATCGTGTTTTTCAAAACCTTCTTGAAAGTACCAAATTAAAATCACTTTGCAAAGGGGTATTGTCTTAATAATTTAAATATAGACGCAATTACCTCCGGTTTCGTAATTTCGTTGACAAACTACAGTCATTCGTAGAAACATTTATTTCGCACCTATTGTGAAACAAGCCTTAAAGCCATTCCAAGCCGATTGTCCGGACAAATCACGCGGTAAGCCTCGGATTTTGAATTACGAAATTCAGAATTTGAATTGGAATTAAACCTGTTGTTATTGTAGCACGTAAACTAAATTAAAGGCTTCGATAGCTTTGTGTGATCACCTTTATTTATTGGCTTTAAATTATGATTGACAAATAGCTGACCCGCCGAAAATCGTAGCGGCATTTTTTTAATTAAGTGCAGAGTGAATAGGTTACTTCTAGGTAAACGTGCTTCATCTTCGACCGCATCGTCGCTTACCATCAAGTGAGATGGTGGTTACACGCAAGCCTACAAACAAAAAAAAAGTTGTATTTCAAAAAAATATTGTTTACTTGTAATTAGTGTACTTAAACAAAAATACCGCTTATAAAAAAAATGCATTTAATTCAAGTAACGTAACTCATATAAGATTAACATAATCAGAAACACACACACCAAATATAATTTACAAAGAATAAATTAAAATGACAATTACAAAATAAAAAGAACTAAATGAAATAAAAATGTCAATAAACAAAATAAAATGAATAAAATACCATTGTCATAATAAATTTTTCTATAATTAAAGTATGCTATAATTGAATAGAGAGACATACTTACGCATTATTAATTTTAAATAGAGCATTTTAAAATATTATGAAATTTCTAGTTATATATAGATATCCGCAATGTTTGACATACGGACAATCTACCCTGTCGGCAATCATCCTCAGGAGTCAGGACTGTGTTAGTGCTGCCCCGCAGCCTGCGCACTAACGAAGCGGCTCGCTTTCTCATTATAGTGTGGAAGTTGTCAACGCGCGCCTCCGTGAACATGCCTGAGGCACTGCAGTAGCGAGGCAGCCCCATCACCGCTGAAGGCGTTATTGTACTGGTCGCGGAATGCGCTGCATGATGCCTGAGTATTTCTAGCCCACAGACTGCACGTGTAGAGGGAGGTACAGTACGCTCGAAAGAGCGTGACTCACCCCCCCCCCGGAACAATGCGCAAATCTGCGAGCCAGCATATTCGCTCGGATTGACAGCGCCCTCCGCTCCCGTTCCATGTTGGCATCGTCTTTGAGGTCGGACGTCACTATGTGGCCAAGGTATTTGAAATGCCTTCATATATTCATAACAAAAAGTATCAGATTTTTGCATTCCAAACCTCATCGGTTTTTTTTTATTATAAACATTCCACCCATATTGATCATCCGTACGTCGCTAGTCGAAACTGACCACGGTTGCATTAAAATAAAAAAAAGGTAGGAAGATAATTCTTTCTACCTTTCTACAATCAGTCAAAATTAAACCTAAAGCGAAACGTTATTAGAAACAAGATCGCTTAGCAAACAAATCAGCTCAAGACGAAACATGCGGTTATATGGGCTTACTCTTTGTATGTAGGTACTACAGTCTAGGAGAATATTTACTCCGTATACATTCAATGGACCGTACCTGCTTCGTAGGTCTAGTGGTTGCAAGTACGACTGCTGAGAAACTGGTCTCGGCTTCGATTCCCGGGACGGGCAAAAAATGCCATAAGCTGTCGCTCCACGAAGCCAACAAGACAGTAAGCCAACGCCTATACTGTCAATTATACAACGTGTAACGGAAACCCCATATCTATCCAAAAGGGCTGAAGACAACATCTGGTATGGAGTCTCTATGCACAGTTTCAGCTCAAAATAAGTGACTCACAGAATTGACCCCAAATTATTGGTTTCATATATTTCTTGAACACCAGTAATAACAAACGTGTCACAGCACTATGAGGGTCATCACTTTCCACGTCACTTGCCAATAACATGATAATTCTGTTCGTTCTTCCTAATTTGAAAATTTCGGTCTCTGGTATCAATGTATTGAAATTTCTAATAAGTTCCACACGTGTTGACATAGGTTTACAAAACTCTTGCCATATCGTTTGTTATCATCCAAAGAAGCCGTGCACTCGGTATGTATATACCCTTTAAATTACACGTTGTATAGCTGGGAAAAGGCTGGGCAAATTAATTGATCTTAGCTTTACCGATTCTAGTCTTCCAACAATTATCTTCAAGGAATTTCACATACACATACATGTTATAAACATATGAATAAAATTGAAGTATCGCTAGCAGCATATATAGTATTACTAGCAGGTCGAATAGGAAAACCAACACATCTTCTCAATTATTGGATTTATCCAGTGCACCACAACATTCTGTAAATCTCGTTGATGACTTTTTTTCCAAATTAGGTGAAAATCTCGCTAAAAACGTAAAGACTGCACAAACAAAAGCCACAAACGTTAAACTAAGTAACATAATGCATTTCATGGTAATGCTTCCAATAGATGAGGAAGAGGTAGCCCGAATACTAATGTCTTTCCGCAATAATTGTGCCGCGGGATGGGATGGCATATCTAGCGACCTCTTAAAAAAACATGCATCCATGATTGTGCCTCCCTTAACATATGTATGTAACCTTGCTCTCTCCACAGGTAGGTTTCCTAATTTGTTCAAAAAAGCCATAATCCATCCGATCTACAAGAGTGGGGACAGGAGCCGTGTTGATAACTACAGACCCATATCTGTGCTAACTGCACTTTCCAAAATACTTGAGCGGGTAATGAACAGCAGACTTGTGAGCTACCTGGAAAACAATAATCTTTTGGCTCCAGCGCAATTTGGGTTTCGCTCAGGCAAATCCACTTCTGACGCAGTTCATGAGTTAACAGATTATGTGGTTAAAAACTTGGATAGTGGGGATAAAGTAGTAGCCATATTTCTCGATCTCGCCAAGGCTTTCGACACGGTTTCTGTCCCTATTCTTGTACGTGAGATGGAAAGCTTGGGAATCAGGGGACTTCCACTGGAGCTCTTTACAGACTACCTGAGTGGACGTACCCAGAGAGTTAAAATAGACGAATTCATTAGTGATGAACAAATAATTGACTACGGAACACCACAAGGAAGTGTCCTCGGGCCCTCACTATTCCTCATCTATATTAACGATCTGGGTACGCTCCCTATCCCCAATGGTTAAATAATTAGTTTTGCGGATGATACTGCCCTCTTGTTCAGTGCGAGCTCGTGGGAAAAGGTATTTGAGCGTGCACAGTATGGTTTTAATAAAGTATGTGACTGGTTACGCCACAACCTGTTGACCCTGAATACAACCAAAACCAATTACGTGACATTTTGTATGAAAAACTAAAAAAAATGCATCGTCTGAAACGTCTCTTAACATTATCGTAGTTCACTCTTGCACAAACCCACTCACCCGTAGATGTAACTGTGAACCTATCACCAAAGCTGAGAATGTAAAATACCTGGGAATAACAATCGACAAAAACCTAAGATTTCATGATCACATAAACACTCTCAGTAACAGATTACGAAAACTAATATATGTATTCCAAACGCTGAGACTAGTTGTTGACAAAAATATTATGAAATCCGTCTACTATACTCTAGGGCAATCTATAATGTGCTACTGCATCACCTCTTGGGGTGGAGCTTCGAAAACGATACTGATAGAGATTGACAGAGCCCAAAGAGCTATACTGAAAGTGTCATCTTTTAGACCCCATCGTTACCCCACTGAGTAACTTTACAGAGAAAGTCAAGCCCTGACAGTGCGCCAACCGTTTGTTCTGCACACTCTGTTGAAACAACATACTTGCCTGGAATATAATCCTGCTCTATTCAGAGGTAAAAGACGTTAAGACCCAGTGGAGCGCAGCTATACACGTCACAAAACTGCTTTCGCAAAGCGTTTCTTTTGCTACCTAGGTGGCTACTTATATAATAAGACTCATAAAGTATTACATATATTTAGTCTCACAAAAAATGCATGCAAAAAAAAAGGTTACAGACTGGCTGTTAAAAAACTATAACGCTACTGAAAACTTACTCATATAAATCCAAACACATAATCACGCACTCTCACACACCCACATCAACATACTCAAACACTCACACATTCACACATACTTCACATGACATTCATCTGGCAAAAAAAAAAAAAAAAAATGTATATTATAGTATGATACCGTGTTATTGTCTACGCGCTTAGTACATAAATATAATATTGAAATGTAAAAGGGGTAGGATCCTGGTGTCCTATAACACAGGCCTCAAGCCTAGCTTAGGCACCAGTCTCCCACAATATAACTAGATACTTACCTAACTGTATCTTGCCTGATGTACAATCAGGGTTCAGGAGGGCGCGTGGTACTGCCACAGCCCTTTTGGATGTGACTGACAATATTCTCGCTTCTCAAGATGCTGGTATGTGCACTCTTCTAGTTCTGTTGGATTATTCACGTGCGTTTGACTGTATAAATCTGCCTCTTTTACTGGCAAAAATGGCATTTTATGGTTTTGACAGTCGGACGATTGAATGGTTCCGCAGCTACTTGGACAAGCGTACGTAGTTCGTTGAAATGCATAGAACGGACGGGTCTACGATAACTTCCAGTTATCGTTCAGTATGCAGAGGAGTTCCACAGGGCTCGATTTTGGGGCCGGTGTTATTTATTGTGTATTGCGCTGACATTATTAATTCGATTAAAAAGTGAAAATACCACATTTATGCAGATGACACCCAAATTTATATTTCTTTTAAGCCTCAGGACTATGTAAATGCATTAAAAGATCTAAATGAGGATCTTCAAACTATTGTACAATGGTCAGAGTACAATTCATTGGTATTGAACCGCTCAAAAACCAAATATATGCTCTTCGGTACTAAGGCTCAGTTACATGCAATTAGTGCTACTGGTGACGTAATAGTAATGGGTGAACCAATTGAGCGGGTTTACGAGGCTCGTGATCTTGGCCTTATTAGAATTCAGAGCTTTGCTATGAAAAACATGTGGCTGAGTCGATTCGGAATTGTTTCTACAAATTAAAGGTTTTGTACAAAGCTCGCCCATATCTCAGTGAGGAACTGCGTATTATGTTGGTGGATTCTTTGGTGCTATCTAAACTGAATTACGCGGTTATCATTTATGGTGAGCGTCTTCTGTACAAAACCGACAAAATGATTCAGAGGCTTCAGAACGCATGCGCACGTTTTTGTTTCAATATTCCATTTAGAAGTCATGTTACACCCCATTTAAATAAGCATAAAATGTTGAAAATGAAAGCACGGCGTAAATTACATTTAGCAAATCTTTTATTTGGCTTAATTAAAACTCAAAAACCATTATATTTATACAATAAGCTTGAGTGGACAAGAGGTCATAGGAATCGGCAGGGAAGACAATGTGCTCAGAGTCTTTTGACACCACATCACAGTTCGGCAGCGTTTAGAGGTAGCTTTCGATACGCGGCCAGTAAATGTTGGAATAATATTCCCCCACCTATAAAATACTGTGGGAGTAGGCTTACATTTAAGCTTAAGCTTTTTACTCGAACACCAAAAACAGTATGTGACCATTCAAATCAATTCATCCGCGATTTGAATATCTACTGCTGTCTCCGTGTTGTGGAACATGCAAATCATTTATTTAATTATTCCATTTTATTTATTTTAATTATTCAATTTTATTTATTTTATCAATTCTTTAATGAGACATATTCCAAATTATTATGTATATTATTACGGCATAATTCAGTTATCTCTTTAACTTTTGACTGGAACGTTTATGCGTGTGTATTGCACATTCGAGCGTGTGGCATCCGTGGGCTGCAGCTGAAAACCAGCGTTAGGTGGTAATACTTAGGGTTGCCACCTGACATTATGCTGAGCTGAGGCCCTTTTGGCACAATATTGTTTTTTTTTATTTTTAATGTTGTATATAATGTGTATTTCTTAATTTTATGTGCCAATAAACGCAATTTTCTTTCTTTCTTACATTGTTATAAGGACGTGTAAACATTGCCTTATGTACACCCGCGGCTGATGCCATGTTATCTCTGCGAATATGTTTGTTCGCGTCAATTCGCCCAAGGGCCGGGTTGCAACGGTGTTGCTATACTGCCCTGCACTTACTAAAAGGCCGTTAAGCCACAAAAGGTAATTTTTCACTTTTTAATGTATCCTTAAGCTAAATTCGATTCTCTATGTTTTGGTCTAATAATCATTTTCCTGCGATTCATACTTTTCGAGATACAGCAATTTTGCTGAGCAGTTAAACCAAATAATTTTTGTCCTTAGTTAAAAAGCCACTAAACCGTAATACTTCTATATTATACTAAAATATAATAAAATACTAAAAAATAATTTACAAAAAAATGTCATATTATATTGTGCACAGAAACTATACACACAAAAATAATTTTAAATCATCGTCCAAGCTATTGTAGAAAAATCATTAACCACTTATTTTTACGTTTACTCGAAAAGTACTTTTTGGGGTTAGCGTCTTTTTAGTTAGTGTAGGGCAGTATAGCTTTGCTAATGTATACGGCTATTCGCTTTGAACCAAAATTCAAACTATCAACCACTTTAGTAACCGCCGTAACTGGCCTACACATTGCTTGCTTTGTAAGGATTTATGATATTTCTAGGAGTCTGTACTAAAGAATCAAATCGAATCCATTTGCATAGTAGGGTTTTCGACGACATCATTGACACAGTGGTGAAACACTTGGCTGCATCGCTGCGTGTCGCGGGTTTAATTCCCGCACCATAACAAATGTTTCTTTGTCCTACAAACAGTTGTGCTCGGCACTAGTCGGGGGTCGCGTTGAAGAATGCTTATGTGCTCCCGCACCCTCGACGCATGTGTACGAAGGAACACGGGGTGGTTTTAGTCAGTATGAGTCTGACAGACCCCTTTGCCCGCCCCAGGCAGGAGGACATCCATGAGGATTTCCAACTAGCAAAAAAAAAAAAAAAAAAAAAAAAAAAAAAAAAAAAAAAAAAAAAAAAAAAAAAATGTCTGGTTGTTGACAAAAACTACTGCACTTTTGTTCAACACCCACATTTGTCTTGCAAATTGCCTTTTGTAATATGTATCTGGAGCTCGTGGCTTATTAATAACAGTCCCACGAATCGATCATCAAGGTGAAGCAACGCCTACCGAGGTCGGTTAATGGTAGGGTGACCGCCTTAACATATGGAGATTCCTCCATTCCTCGGAAAGAACCTTAAGCCAGTAGTGCCGGCTGTCATGTGTACATCTATGACAGTTATTACGGGTGATCAAAAGCTAAAAAATCTGACAGTCATGCCAAGGAGTATCGTGTTATCCAACATCCAGTAGTTAGATATAGGTTGTAGCACACGTATCAACTCGGAAAAGGATCGTCAGCGTATCAACTCAAACCGTTCAGTATTATTTGTATGAAACTCCCTTCTGCAACGCACACTAATTGGAATCGTAACGTAATCGCCTCGCATCGGGACAAGCTCACGAACTGCGGTGCGGTGCTTGGTCGAATTGCAGTTCCCGCGCTTACGGTTCTCCGTATCCTAGCTTACGGCTCTCCGTACCCTAGCTTACGTCTCTTCGTCCACGCCCCTCCCATGGTCGGCGCTGCAGAACGTGCTTTCATTGGCTGTCATTCACAAGGTAGCTTCCAGTCGTGCCGCCTAGCCGTCAACCAGCGGTTGGCGAGCCGTAAGCGCGGCGTCGTATAGCTATAGCCGAGTCGACGTGCCGGAGCTTCTGATCCGCTTACGTTACGTGGACGCCTGTATGACGCCAAGGGGAAAGGCGAGGCGGTGACGATCTGCTCCTGAGTTGATATGTCGCACACTGAGAATGAAAGTGACCTAATTCAAAAAATAGTATTTTTTGGATTTGAGCTATTAAAGCTCTCAGACTAATAAAGCAGCATTGAATAAATTATATTCATATATCTCAAGTGGCAAATGTATAAGCTGTCTCTTTATAAGTCGTAATTCAGATTCCTGTTTCCACGGCAATTCAGAGTTATGTTTTAGGCCAGTTTACATCATAATCTGAAATTACACGAATTTAGAGTTAGGTCACTTTCATTCTCAGTGTGCGATGTGTGCTGTGACCCTAAGCCCTAAAACGCACTAGCGGCAGGCCGTGATGCGGCGTGCCGGGTACGGTTGGCCGCACTTCAATTTTTATATGAAACCTGCCGCTAGTGCGTTTAAGGGCTTACACGATACTTTTAGAGGTCAGACATGCAGTCGCCCCGTGCAAGACATAACGTACTTACGCATACATAGTTCTTCCGGTAAGACTAAAAGCAGAACTAAACATAGTTGGGAAAAGGATTAGCAGATGATGACATTATTTTTACACATATCTTCAAACATAATTAGACAAGTACCCTTTACAGACGGTATATATGCTACTGTCGCTTAAGAGGAGGCTCCCTTAATTATATGTAACTTTGCATTAATATTCTGAAACAATCACGCATACAATCAAAATTGAACTTTAGTTTATGATTTATTGGATCTTTTTCTGTACATATCTAGACCAGTTATGTAATTGGAACATTTTTGGTTGATTCATTTTTTAATCAGCTATATACGGCAGTTTCGAACCCGAACATGGTGAAAGAGCGCACGCGATATTCAACTTTATTACTGTTGCGTTAGCGTACAACGGCCTAATGGGGTGAATGGGAGCGGAGTTTGTGTCAAAATTATTTTAGAGTGCCTGGTCTTAAGCCATTAGTTAGATGTCTCCCTATTCATCAGCAGCTAAAGCCCAAAACTACCGTTACACCGCAAGCTTGGTTCGTAGTGACCAGCATAAGCCATTGTCCCACATGACGCCGACAAAGAGACCGAGCTACTGCAGAATGATAGCGCTTTCGCTCTGTGAAACAAGCTATCATTTCTAGTTTGCTCGGGGCAATGCATTGCTGAAACGACAATACTGCAGCGAACTAAAACCGGCCAATTTCGAATCGAATTTGATGTTTATGGTAAATGTTTTGTGTGTTAATAAAGTACCTGCATTAAAGATAAATCTATAGGTAAAGCGGAAAATTTTGTTTGTTTGCTTAAACGCGCTAATCTTCGAAAGTATTGCGTTAATTTGCATGAAATTTAGTGTAGAAGTAGCTTGAGGAAGGTTACAGACTTTTACTACCATAAAAGAAGGAGGGTTTTGTTTTTATTGTGATAAACTTTGCGGTTACGACGCCCCACGCGTTTTTTTATTTATTAATAATTTTTGACATGAATAGTGCACATATTAAGTCATTGCATAGCTTTCATCGCGGGCTTTGAGCGCGGCGACCGAATCACGAAATTCCGTAACGAAAATAAACCTAACACCCCCAGTCCGACCGGCACAGCGGTGCGGCGTTGAAAGCCGTGCATCGTCTAAAGCCTGCAATACATGTTGGCCGAGCGTAGGCCAACGCGAGCATTGGCAAATAGATACAAGGCAAGAAATAATGTCCACACATTCGACAAGTTCGTCGAACGCCAATGCAGACGACCAATGTAGAAGAGGGTCTGTAGAGCTGCCCATACGTTGGCCGAGCGCTGGCGAGCGCCTTTGATTTGTGACCAAAACCGACACCGATCCGAAGTGAGGCAAGTAATCACGAGCAACGGCAAGCAAAGACAAGTTGCACCAAATGAGCTCTATACACGTTGGCGCTGGCCTCCACTCGGCCAACTAGGCAAGTGACACCGAGCGATAGCAAGACAAGGCAAATATACCGTCTACATGTTGGTATTGGCCTTCACTCGACAACGCTCGGCCAACATGTATAGCAGGCTTTACGTCGTTTCAGTTCGCCAGACTTTTTTTTTTTTTTTTTTAACGTGGTAAAATTATCAAATAAGTCCTCCCACTCCGGGCAGGGTGGGAGGGACTGTCAGACTTTTACTGACTAAAATCCACGGTGTTCCTTCAATAACCCTTTACATACCGGGGCCACGGTAACGGGATGAGTCCCACGACCCCAGCGGGCTTCGGCCCTCTGCAGAGGGGGCCTCGTCATGTTGCTGACGCTCTTTGAGGCGCGCGTGGAACACGACACGCCGTCGACCCGGGCATGGTCCATGGTCGGACAGCGAGTTGCCCTTTACTCGCTGTCCGCATGCCCACGCCTACGGTGGCCGGAGATCGTCGGCCGACGTCCGACGCCGTGGGCGTCTACCACTGCGGCTGGGCTGGAGGGAGGACGCCATCCTCTCCCTCACGCGGCCCGCCTCCTCCTTCGAAAGCATGACTGCTTCGCAGAAGGAGGCGAACGCTTCCCACTCCCTCTCGCCCCGCAGCATGGCCTCGACCAAGGCCGGGCGCGAGAGGTCTCCGCCTATCGCCGCCGTGAGGACACGTCGGTGCTCTGCCCAGGTGGGGCAGTCTTGCACCGTGTGCTCTACGGTGTCCTCAGGGCGATCCTCGCAGTGGTGACACCCAGGCGTTTCCTCCTTTCCCATCAGACACAGGTACCTCCCGAAACTTCCGTGTCCGGTGAGGACCTGCGTCATGCGGTAGGTCAGGACGCCGTGACGCCGATCTAGCCACTCCTCAAAGAGGGGTCTTACCGAGTTCGCCAGACTTGGCACGGTGTTTGTGTGTGTGCGACTAGACGTATGCGTGTAGACTAGCTGCTAACTGCTCATAACTGAGTCCACGAGTGAGTTCAAGCCCGCGACTAGTTGAACCTTAATGTGTATGTACCTATATGGTACGACTGTACTTGTTTTTTTATCGGTCACCACGCTCAAAAAGTGTAACTTGAATTAATATGAAAGAAAAAAATACTGCATAAATAAAATAAATAAATAATTATAATTGCATAAGTTGATAAAAAAAAAAAAAAATGCTATACAATAGCTTTGCCGCGGCAGTCCCCGAGTGCCACACTCATTTTTTTTTAATCATTGTGTTCTGGTTTAGAAATTTACTATGGTAACTTTTCATCTATTTCCTAAATTACAATACAAATTCTAAAAAGATTTGGTCAAGTATTTTTAGAGAAAATTGCCTAAGACAATCAGCCTTACAGGTCATGTCCAAATTACAGAAAAAGAAATGTATCTTGTGTCCTGAGTGCATTTTTACTAACATCCAGACCCGGAACAACTATTTATAGGTTATACAGTCATGTGTTCCGATGTGGAAATCGAACCCGCGACACGAAACGCAATAACGCAACAGTAAATCGTTCAACCACTCTGCTAACCGTGTCATCGCAAGGGTTAGTGTCAGACCATGTAATCGCGAATGGACATAAACGAAGGAATATTTAATTAAAATGAAGTGACATTCACTCTTGACTTAAAATCTCCCAGGTTATAGCTATCAAAAAACACAGACTCCGATAGGTAGTTATTACTTTCGTTTTTGGTTTAGATTCGATTAAATAGTTTTTACAAAACGAATAAATCAATAAAAAAGGACTTCGAAAGGGAATTCCACTCCTTATCCGTACGCACAATGAAAGTATGAAAGTAAGGTTCGCATAATATTTTAAAATTTGTTATTGTTTGGAAAATGTAGTTTAACTGTTAAGCTCATGTTCTTCAAACAAGCTCAATAGAAGGACTTTAGTATTATAGAACCGCTATGTGTGTAGATATGATTTTATCCAATGGTCTTTAAAAAAAACGTACAATTATTTTCATATTAGGTAAGGTTACTCTTGTCGAAGAAGATGCATCAAGGATAACAATTTGTATGGAGGATCATTGGGTCCATCATTTTGATCATTTCATTGGTAGATATTGGGGGCCCTCACCTCAGAGACACCGTTGATCTACCCGCTGTTACACCCCGTATACTCCGTATATTCCTGTTAATCGAAACTTGCTTTTTCAGTTTAAGATATTTATACACTATTGTTAAACTGACAATACATAACAGCATCAAATTTTATATGCATCTAATAGTAATACTAAAGTTTACCCAAATAAAAAAAACGCAAATTGATCTCCCACAGCAAAGGTTCGTTTTTGTTCCATTTAGTCAGTAGGTACACGACACGACCCAACTACACTCCAAACAAAAAGCCATTAAATTCAATCGCAAAAATGGCCACTAATTCCTTTCGAATCGCGTCTGTTAAACAAACAAGTTAATTTCGAACGACATCGGTTCATCAATTAAGTGAGGGGCGCATTAACTCGCGACGTGACATAAGCCGGTTCGCAGACAGATTTGCATTTGTACCGATAGACGAACAAATGGCCTCTAATTACACGCTCCGCGGTTTCTGGTAGCCTGGTAGTTGCGCTTTACATTGGATGGTAATTAGGATTTGGAATTGACATTTCAATAGAAATTAACACTAAAAATCACCTCTATGAAGTAAGTTTGACATTTATTTGTATTGAACCTTATAACTTGACATGTATACTTTTTGTCTTACATATATATTCACTAATAATCACCGTACCTACTAGGCATGCAACAGCATGAAAGCATGAAAGCTATTATAGCATTATATAATGCACTGGTTAGGAGTCAGTTAGAATGTAACGCAGTCATTTGGGCTCCGCATGAAATTAAGTATAGTCTCATGTTGGAGCGTGCGCAGAACAAATTTATTAGATATCTATATATGCGGTATTATGGTGTGTATCCATTTTATCCATTAATGTATCCTACTTTATTTATTCTGGGTATGGTAGGATACAATGAACTAAGGGTTAGGAGGGAAGTGGCACTCACTTCATATTTATTTAAAATATTGCGCGGGAAGGTGCATAATGCGATGATTTTAGGGCAGATGAGCCTGTGTGTCCCGGACAGGTACGTGTGGCGACGGCGGCAGCCGCAGCTGCTGGCGGTTCCGAGCGCTCGTACCAACCTTCTGAGGCAGGCGCCTTTGACGCGTGCACTCACTACACTAAACGTTATTGCTAGGGAGACAGATCTATTTTTTTGTTCTCTGGGTGAATTTACAAGGTCAGCAATGTTTGTGATATGTTATTATAATTAATGTTTGTTTGTGTATGTTTTATTGTTTTTTACCCGGCTGCAAGGGAATGATACTTTTTTTTTCTTTTTTTTGCTACGCTATCGCATTGGGTGAACCTGTAAGGATAGTTGTATGTGTATATGTAAATAAATAAATAAATAAGTAAGGGATTATTGATTATATATTGACACACCAACGACTTATTCACTAGTTACATATCATTTTTTTTTAAATGGTATGCAAGGAAATAATTTGCGGTGCACTCATTTATAATCATAGAAACTACACATAACTACAGAAGAAAACTTATTTAATTGGAACACACTGACAATACAACGACTTTATTTAGGGTAGTTTAACTTATATACTCGTATAAAAATCAATTGCTGTTCGCAAGTCTCACTAAAACTAGACAACGGCTACAACGATTTCATTAATTCTTTTTATATTATGTTTCCTCTAATATAGGGAAAGTTTAAAAGGTGAGAAAATATGGATAAAGAGTGAATAGGCATTTTCTGGGCTCGCTCGTTCGATCGTAGACCTCATCTTACACTTACCATCAGGTGAGGTCGAGGTCAAAAGCAGGCTCATTCGTAATGAAAACAAAAAGATAATAAAGAAATATGGCGGTAGGATGTTCGGCGGGTCAGCTAGTTAAACTTATAATTATGTTAATCTCTAAATCTTGGTCTTTACTAGCGCAATTTAAGTACCTACTACTAGCACTATTCTTACGCAATTATCATATTTTTTTAGATTATATGCATATCTACATGTGGTGAAAGAAGTGTGTGGAGTGTCAAGGGACATTATGTGTCTCGCAGCATCATGTACATCATTTTACATTTCTCACACCACCTGCTCGAAATCTAAAAATTATGTTATGCATACCTAACCAAATCATTATTTACGTTCTGGTGGCCGGAAAATAATAGCCAGGCAAATAAGGATGTACTTTTTGTTCATTTAACGCACTGGTCAGTAACGAGATTTGAATATGGATAACTAAACATTCGTTTGTTTGTATGCAAAACTCTTTAATACGAACTATCCTACCTATAATGGCTCACCTATTCTATCTTGTTCCGCATGCCCTGTCACCTGTAGGTACTTTAGACGATGTTATGTCTGCATCAGCGAGCGGAGTTTGCGTTGCCGAGTTTTGGGCCAATCCTTACTAATATTATAGATGCGAAAGTAACTCTGTCTGTCTGTGTGTTACGCAATCACGCCTAAACTGCTGAACCGATTTTAATGAAATTTGGTACGGACATAGTCTAGATCCTGAGAAAGGACATAGGCTGCTTTTTAATGCGAAAAAGGGGCTGTAAGGGGTTGAAATAGGGCATGAAAGTTGGTATGGAAATTACGTCATTTTTAAAGCTAGAAGCTTGAAACTTATTTTTTAGACTTTTGATTAGATAATAATAAATACGACATTCAAATTATGTATGAGTTTTATTATCAAAATAATTAGTTTAAAAAATTAAAAATGCTGCTAAAAGTCACTATTTCGCGCGGATGAAGTCGCGGGCACAACTAGTCTAATATAAAATACTCTTGCCATCGACACGCTAAGAAGAACACGACCTATAAATGACACCAACCGGTGGGCAAGCTACCTCTCCTCGTGGCGTGGATATTATCTCATAGTAGGTCTGAATAAAATACTCTTGTCTATCGGTGACATTTCGGGGAGTATGCGATAGAATTGTCTTACTTGCCTTAATGAATAAGTCCCCTAGGTGGGGCAGAGGGCGTCTACAGTGCTCCGCCATCGCGTTCTGTCTTGGGCTACGCGCTTCACTTCGGGCCATGTCAACCCCATGTTCTTTAACCCCGCCAATACCGAACATTTCCAAGTAAGCTTTGGACGGCCACGTTTCCGTTTCTCCTGTGGGGTCCACTCTAGACTTTGTCTAGGGTAGAGCATGGATACCGGTTTTCGATAATATCGAAAAACCGGAATATCGGACCATAAATCCGATATCGAAAAAAACCGGTCAAGTGCGTGTCGGGCCACGCGCAGTATAGGGTTCCGTAGTTTTTATAACAGCCAATTGCGTGTCGTATTCGCTGACTGATCATTTCGTACCATGATCTAACTAAAAGCCAAACATGACTACCTAACTAATTTGACTTCCTATACAAATCCTCACCTGATTCGACAATTTTGCACGGAAAGTTTTAATTTTTTTTAGAGATTTGTATAAAACTTGTCATAGCCGGTGTTTTGAATTTAAATACGGACACAGAGCTACACTACTCAATCGTCACAAGAAACTAGCATGATACAACTGGCGCTTAGCGCCATCTATCGACATTTCTATAGAGTTGTTCGAAATTTTCGAGTCAAATACAATTGGTCGACTATTACTCGTAAACTTGTAAAGCCCACTTATGTGTGATAGTTTTCCTTTAAATTTCGTTATATATAGGTACTACTGCCGTGACATTTGAATTTCTAACTACAACCGTTTAGTTGATAGAGGGGGAGGACACTTGACTCTAACGAAAATTGGTACTTTAAAGCTTGATAAGTCACGAACGGTTTACTTAATCAAAAAACGGCCTTACCAAACCCCTAATACTTTTGAAAGACCTATCCAACGATGTCCCACACTATGGGAAGAACGATAAAAAAAAATATCATCCCACTTTACATGTATAGGAGGTACCCTAAATAATTGTTTTTTTCAAAATTTTATTTTACCACTTTTTTGGCGTCATTAACGTGTATCCTCATGCCAAAGTACAACTTTCTAGTACCAATAGTTTTTGAGCTAAACCGCGGACAGACGGACAGACAGACGGACATGGCGAAACTATAAGGGTTCCTTGTTGACTACGGAACCCTAAAAAGTGATATTGGATTTCAAATATCGGTTTTTCGATATTTTATAAGAAACAAAAACCAGACGCAATAGAATCTTTCTTACCTATTACATTGAATTTAATTAATGTCAACAAAGCCTATTGGTTAATTATAATAATATGTATGCTACAGTGTCATTTATAAATGATTATTTCCATATGAAAGTGTACAACACTTGGGCCAGCGCCCGGCATTATGTACATTTGTGCAACAAAATGAGATCGTATCTCAAAGACGAGCCCAGAAGTTGTACGTTCACTCTTGCTTTGAAGGCAGACGGGTCATATGTAGAGGGGAACACAGCAGCCTGCAGAGAGTTCCAAACCTTGGCCTTGCGCACAATAAATGTAGAGGAGAATCGCTTAGTAAAACAAGACGGTATATTGAACAAGTGATACGTCTGGTAGAGCGTTAGTATAAGGTAGATGGAGAAATCGGGTCGTGGAGATCCTGCGCACACTCTCCGAAGTACAATTTGTGGAAGACCGACAGGCGAACAACGTTTTGCCGATGAGCCAGGCTGTGAAGCTTGTCTGCTAACACTGCATCGCCTATGAGTCTTTTAGCTCTGCGTTATTCGAGTCAAGTGCAGCAAGCTGGTATTTTACAAGAACAGACCTGTGCTTTATACAAATTCAAAAGCTGTACAGGTGTGAAGTATCGCCTCACCTTGTGCAGGATTTCCAGCTTTTTGGCTGCAGTCAAAGCTTTTGACTCAATGGTTGAGCCGAAGTTTAAGTTAGACGTCAACTCTTTGCCCAAAAGCTCCAGGTGGTCGGTAATTGATAGGTATAGATGCACCACTGAAAGTAGGAGATAATTTAAATTGGCTCCTTTTAGCAGTGAAGAGATAAACCTGTGTTTTCCAAGCATTGAATTTGACCAGATTGTCGGGTCAAATTAATTTGCTCCAACATGGCCTTTCTAAGACAGTCTGTTTCATCCCTGCTAGCTAGAGCTTAGACTTATATCTTTAAGTCTGTGCTGTCATCCGCGTACCCAAGAGCTGGAGCAGGTCCTTGATATGCAGCAAAAAAGAGTCGCAAAGAGAACAAACCTCTTAAGAATACCGCATTGACATTGACAGCCATAAGATCCGATGAGCAGCCATCGATGACCGCTCGGATTGACCGCTCACTTAAGAAATCAGAAATCCGGTTGCAGAAGCCAGCAGGGACGCCAAATATAGGAAGCTTACTCAGTAGACTAGCGTGCCAGACTCTGTCAAGATCTTTGAGATATTGAAGGACTCTGCAAGAGCATTGCCGTGTTTCTTAATGGCCTCGCCCCAGCAGTGCGTAACATACACAAGAAGATCTCGGGTCGACCGACCAAGGCGGAAGCCATACTGGTGGTCACCAAGTAGCTAAACTACCTTCCGCCACCGCCTAATTCCGTTCAGCCCAAGGAACATCTGCCACCTGGACGTGACTTGCTGTGGCCTATTTGGAAAGCTATCAATGGACTACGAACCCAAGTAGGCCGCTGCAAGCACAATTTAGCAAAATGGGGCGTTATATGCCAAATTGACATCTAGTGCGATTACGGCGTTCCTGATTAAACAATGTCCCATTAGCTGGAGTGTCCAAATGACCCAAAAACGTGTACATTAGAAGACCTAATAAACGCTACTGAACGAGACCTGCGTGACTGGGCCTGATACAAATAAAGTACGCAATTTACCATCGATACGAAGAAGAAGAAGGGACTAAGGAGCTCATTGTCTTCAAGGTATGCTAGCAGCTTATTATTGAGTAGGGTACTCCATCACTTTGCAGATTTTGAAGGTTTTTTGGGTACTGGTTACACATCTTGGTTGATTGTGAAAACTCCAGAGCATAACTTTTTAAGACTCGTGCAGGTATTCCGTCCGGCCTGCTGGCTTTGTTCTCGTCTAGTCTGCAAAGAGCTTTATGGACCTCTTAAATGGGAATTTCTAAAACTGACGTTCCATACTTCAGCAATAGCGATCTCTTGAATTGCCGTAGTCTTCGTATAAGATGACTGTGTAGTCACCCCTCCCATTGAATATCTACTTCTTTGCGTTTAACGTAATACATATTTATACAAGGTGTAACAGATTAAGCGCAATACCTCAGACACCCAAATTAAAATACCTATAAAATTATAAGGCTAAGACAATATCCGTAACTAAATAAATTGAAACCAAACCTAGACATTTTTTATAACGTAAAACGTATGTGCGTCATACATCCTTACGCAGACGCATACACCCATGCAATGTTAGCGGCCGACACGCACACGAGCGCATTTCCTTGAATTAAGGATTGTATTAATGTCATGATACTTTGTTTCCATTTTAAGTTAAATGAAAGATTTTTCCGTTAAAATTTAACACTTATTTTGTATGACGGAATCGATTCAGAAGCCGATTCTGAACCAACTACATTCAGGAATTGCGTTTATTCTGTTACACGTTGTATATTATTACTCAATCACTTATTTTAACTTGTGTTGATTTTTTTATTTAATGACACAGCAGAGTATGTTAAGAAATTTATATTTTTGTGTATCATACTTTTAAATTCGAATTGATATAAGATTGCAATGAAATATTTTTAATAATAAATGACGGTGATTTTATATTTCCAGAGCACACTTTGATACAGTCTCTAAATTCTAATATTTGGACCCTTACAACGTTATAACGAATTTAATCATTTTATTTCCATAATACCGGAAAAATATCGAAATACCGGAATACCGATATAAAAAAATTGAATATCGAAATAAAACCGGTATTGGGAAAAGGTTCCGATATTCCATGCTCTAGTCTAGGGACGTGGTTGGGGCCCCTTCGGAGAGTGTGGCCAATCCAAGACCACTTGCGATAATCGGTATCTCATGGCAGACCTCCAGTAGGTGTTCGTTAGTTACATTTTCTGGCAACAAGATACCGAGAATCTGTCGGAGACAGCGGTTGAAGACTACCTGGATCCGACACGTGATGTCCTTGGTAACCCTCCATATTTCGCACGCATATAGCAGGATAGTTTTTACATTGCAGCAAAAGATTTTAATTTTCACTCTCCTTGTCAATTTCTTGGACTGCCATATAGGACGAAGTTGTGCAAAGGCTGCGCGAGCTTTGGCTATCCTGGACAAGACATCTTCTTCAGTCCCTCCTGTACTCGACACGATACTACCAAGGTAGGAGCGAATGTGAAAAGCGATGGAATTACACAATCTAATTCCACCAAACCCGTCCCATTATCAGACTACAAGAAGAAACGGCGATGCGCCATCGTTACATTGTGGACATCCCACCCATACACACAAGACATTTTGGGAATGCTTTCAGTGTGCGTACAGCTCAGGAGTAGAATTCCCTGGTAGTAGAATTCTTTAAACGTAGTTCTTTTTCGAGCACGGCGTCGCTTACCAACAGGTGAGATGGTGGTGTAACACTGGCCTAGTATCATTAAATAATAATACTATAGTATAATATTCCCTTCGGACATAAAGGTGAATTTACCGTGGACTAGCTACATTCAAGATTACAGTTTTATATTCCTTACTTTGATCGTAAGGGATTCAATACGGCGCCCATGACACAATACTGCTTTATCCACTCGATGTATAATCTACTATCAAAAGCTTTTCAATTCCATTCTATATATTGTATTCATAATAACAACAAGCTGCATTACCTATGTATATAAAGAAAGGAGGTGTTACTTTCCGGAATTCTATCTATATTTTATACCAGTAAAAAAATGTAAGTGTCTGTTTGTGATTTTGAAAATAACTGGATTTCCTCAAGTGCTTATTATAATTATAGTTATGCTATATACACATGAACATTTTTTTCGGGGCGAATCTCGGGATCGGCTGAACTGATTTTAATGGGACTTCCACGAGAAGATAAAGAAAGTTATAGAGTAGTATAAAGGCTATCCTTTTATCTCAAAAATCCTGCGAGAAACATCTATGCGTGAAAAATCTCCCACGCGAATGAAATTGCGAGCACAGGATGTTTGTAAATTAGACAACCTCTTTCACCCTCTTTGTTTGAAAAACTAGGTGAATGAAATCTTTTTATACTTGGCAAGAGGATATAGGTCTCTTGAGGTCCCAGTGAACCAGGTTACACTATATTTTCAATCTTGTGTATTCCGCTGCGCACATTTCAATCAAACCTTTTTGCCCCTTCATGTGAATCAATTTTTTTAAACGTAACATTGCTTGTTTTTTAAAAGTCAAAAGCAGCTTCGGCCAGACAAGTGAGAAATAATCTTCAATTCTAATATTAGAAATGCAAATCAATATTTATGAATACAAGTAAAAAAGGTGGTTAAATATAATGTAGATATAACATTCAGAAACTGTATAATATGTTCCGCCGTTAAGAATACAAAATGTTAATTGAGAGAGGCTGGTGTTTCCAAGCTGACAACTAAAACCGAAGATTATTTTATTTCACATCGGCCTACATGGGAACTTCATGAGAACGTCAGAAGCTGTGTACGAATTGGTCATTTCCTATGGAGAAAAACAGGTAAGAATCTGAGAAACAGCACCGATACAAAAGCTCTCAATCTTTTTTAAAGTACATAATTATGTACCATCCGTATTGGTCGAATCACTTAAGAACCATATTGGTTAGTATCTGATGTGGTTTTTTTTAAGAAAAGGCACACGTTTCAGTGAATTTTGTTTACGTTAAACAATACATCTAACACAATTCCCGTCTGTTTTGTTCAATAAACATAAAACTCTGATCTCTAAATTCAGCCATTCATAGAGTACATAGAATGCATTCTAACAACCAATCCATTTTTACGATTGTTCAACGATTCCGAGGATATTTTTCCCGTTGTTACAAACGTCATAAAAGAGAAATTGTTTTTTCCCATCTTCCAATAGGCACAAGTATAAATATTTATAGGAAAAAAGATAGTAAGATGTCAGTAACCTACTTATTTCGTCGTTTATAAAACATTTCGTAAAGATAATAAAGTTGTTTTATTATTCGGCAACGTTTTTTTGTTCAAGTATTATAAATGTTTGTTTTATTTTACTAGGTAGGTATTATAACAGTCGTTATGAATCTTACATAAGGCATAAGTCCAAAATGACTTCAATGACATGATAATCGCACCACAATTTTTTTTATTTGAAGAACCCGTCGGCATTTTGAATTTCAGTCTGAGAATTTAAACGGTGAGCTTGCGTTTAAAATTGATATATTTATCCTAAGTGGTATTAGTTGTTGTACTAAATACGGATTGATCCAACCGATTAGGAACAACTTGTTTGTGAAATATGGAAAATTAGACATATTTCTTTGTTTTTTTTTTTTGTCTAAATTTCCACCTTAAAAATAGCGGCTATGGAGACGGGTATACGTTAATTTTCATTCAAATGCACGGATCCCTAAAATTGTTATCCCCAAGATGAAACATAGTAGTACCAAAACGTATTAAAGCGACAGTTATTGGGAACTTTAACTTCTCATTCATTATATCCATTTTAAAATTAAATACATCCAAAGATTCATAACTTATCGATACTAAACTGGCCACGTCTGTTTGTGAAGAAATATACGAGGGTAAGCAACGATCAAGACGAGATCAGAATGCAGTAGGGGTCTGTCGTCAATTACCTATTTTATGGCCACCCTTGACCCTAGGCCCGAGTCTGGGCCTCATATAGTAGATCGTGCGACATACCCTTTATAAATTTCCGTCCCAAATCTTTTAGCCATGTATGCTTCTTTATTGCGGTACGGATTTAAATAAAGAATTGCTTCCAAAGAGATTGTTATTTTTTGGAAGATTTATTAGATTATTGTTCATATATACAAATAATTGGCATTAAATAGCATGGCCATTGTAAATACAATGTAACTCTCTCCGGTATGTAACCTTTTTTTCGGTGGGAAAATCATAAAATGACTCTTCCGCTGTGGGTGGAGCGGAAGGGAGTGTCAGACTTCTACTGACTAAAAACCCACCCTGTTCCTTCAGTTGCTCTTGTGGTCCGGGGCCGCGGTATCTCGTTAGAAATTTCCGCAATCCCAGCAGGTATTGGCCTTATCGGGCCCCGTCAATGCTGCTAGGTATTCTCGCGTGGAACTCGACGCACCGTCGATCTAGATCGGCCCGCGATTCCCGACGCCCTGGGCGTCTCCCGCGGCAGCTGGGGCGTGAAGAAGAGAGTTGCCTCTCCCTCGCGCGTTCGGCCTCCTCCTTCGCTAGCATTACTGCCTCGCAGAAGGAGGCGATCGCATCCTATTCTCTCTCGCTCCGCACCATGGTCTAAACCAACAACCCGCACTGAGCCTGCGTGGTGAAATACGGCACATTCCCTCTCATAGAGGAGACCTTCGTCCCAGAAGTGCATACGTTATAGGCCGATTATGTTATGTATTGACCATTCAACAGACTTAGCACCTGATTATTCTCCTTTTGTCAGAAGTAAATTTACTGCTTGTAATGTTAAAAAGAGTATTATCATACGTCCAACGCTGTGGGTAGTGACTGTGTCAGCCGTAAGATGATCATTCCCATCCTTGACAACATTCTTCCGATCATTCTATATATCCTTAATTTCTCGTGTTTTTCCACAAGTCTAGAAAGACGCCCAAATTATCCCTTTACCTAAAAAAAACTCGACCTGCATCTTTTTCTGACTACCGACCCATTTCTATTCTCCATTTCCTTTCCAAAGTCCTTACCAAAAATTCGAAGAAGTGCAACATCCACCAATCCGTAGTGGGCCTTTTTTTCTGGATGGGAAAAGCATCGAATAACTTCTTCCGCTCTGGGTTAACCAGGGAGTGTCAACCTTCTACTGACTAAAAACCCACACTGTCCCTTCAGCTGCCTGTAAGTTCCAGGGCCGCGGTATCTTGTTAGTACATTTCCGCAACCCCGGTGGGCAATGGCCTTATGAGGCCCCGTCACTAATGCTGACAGCTCCTTGAGGCACGCGTGGAGCACGACGCGCCGCCGACCCGGGCCTATTCCTTACCGGACGGTGAGCCACCCCGGTGAAATACAGCACATTCTCTCTCATACAGGAGACCTACGTCCCAGAAGTGCATACGTTGTAGGCTGATTATATTATGTATTAACAGGTATGAGTGGCCAATGTGGATCGTTCAACAGACTTAGTTCAAAGAAATTACATATCAAAAGATTGAAATAGAAAATAATCTAAAAGTCTACACTAGTTTTTACATTGACATTTCAAAATTTATTATTATTATGAGACAATTGATTCCCTCACTCGATCGGCTTCCAACACTGCTGCATGCAGCAGTGTTTTACACAGCTGGGTAACATGATACCTTTTACTTGACAGTGCAAATAAACTTTTTTTTATTCCCCTGGCTAAGAATGATATCAGATTATCTTTCTTCTAACTACCAGTAAACACTGTCAAAGGTGTATCAATGACAGTCTGGGACTAAAGGCTTAACGTGCTTGCTAAGGCACGGATAATTCTTGATATGTTAAGATATTCACCCAACTAATACATGTGTTTAATCTTTTTTTTTATCGTAAGTAGTGATGCAACGAATACTACTTTTACGAATACGAATACAAATATCAAACCTACTATTCGGCGAATACGAATACGAATATCTCGCCATGGTAATAAAAGACTTATTTATTTGATGAATGTTTACTTTTCTAATCATTAATATTTACAACAGGCAAATTTTTATTTAAACAACATAAAATTTGTAGTTTTTCTGGTTTTAGGCGATTTCTTTTTTCAGTCTTGGTGTTCTAAGCCGTTGAAAAAAGTCTTTCCGAGGCGACTGTATATGGCTTCCGTGAAAAATATTTTTAGGCGAGTTTTTTCAGACTTGGAAATATTTCAAATCTGCAGTAAATACAGTTGCGTACAAAAATATTAGTTTTTAAATATTCGTATTAGTATTCGCCGAATACGAATATTCGGTAAATGTCTACTATTCGGCGAATACGAATATTCGTATTCGTATTCGTTGCATCACTAATCGTAAGTCATTTAATTAATCAAATCACTTTTTCTCATAAAGACGATTATAACAGCTCAAGATTGTTTAGTCCGACTCGACATTCGCTCTACACTATTTGTGTTGTATATGTGTGCATCGCCACGCACACATACCAATTTTTACCTAAACTCGAGCTTTCAAATATTGTAAAATGGCTCTTAAGATGTTCGCCCAATCGCGGACCGACCGCGGTAACCGTTGCTCTACTTTGAAAATAGAATCATGTGGCTGTTATTATTCGACCATGAGCCCATCCGCGACAGACGACAGTCCCAACTTACAAATCGTTATTTCTTGCCCTAGACAGTTGATGAAAATTGACGGTATTATTTTTTATTTTTTTTATTAAGGTAACCTAAAAATGTGCGTAGAATTCACATTACTAGCAATCTTGTTAACACCTCCAACTAAGCTAAATATGCTTACGGCAATACTGTAATGGGTGGAGTTCGAACTCGGGACCACTCGATCACATGTCCGACACCTCATCCATTAGGCTATTGATGCTAACTACGCCTATTTTAAATAAAATCCACTATTTATACACCCCAATCAAAACGTTGGTCCTTCAAGGTTCTCGCCGTCTAGTTTGGAAATGAAAACTAAATCTTTAAGCTAAACAGTTCTACTCGTATCGGTGAGCAAACACCTTTGAAAAACGATAAACAAGTAAGATAAACAGATAGTAATTACACTCAGTAACCCGCAAGTTATTGATTGGTTACTTCAAGTACAACTGTAAGTCAAAGTTTGTAACTTAAGCTCTAGAATTCATAATCGTGGCTCCGTCTTAGTAGCAGCTCAACAACTTAAGAGTCAACAAAATTGCAACTTGGTAAATAATCAACGTAAACTAGAGCGGTGCTGTAAAAGTTTGTACTTGCGTTGTATACATAGAGATTTCAGTTTAGTTACTGTTATTAAAACAACTTATTTCTTATTTAAATGACATTTTCATCACACTTGCACGTAAACAGTATCTAAACATACAGGTTAACTTGGCCGTAATGCCCCATATAAAACCCTCGGGCTTTCTTTTTGTCATGAAAGCCAAGGTCGGTAAGTATTTTTTTTTTAATTTATAGCACAGCACACTGGTCATGCAAGTTCAAGCAAGGAGTTTACACGCAATTGAAATTTATTCTTAAAATGTTATCTAAACCGGAATGTCATTGCAATCTAGCTACATGTTACTTAAATACTCAACTAATGTTCTTAATAATCGATTTTAATACTTTTTTGTATCAAACCGTCCAAATTATTTTTATTTTATTCACTCCGTCATGGCAGTATACCTACGCCCTTAACGTTTCTGAACGAAACTTTTGTATAATCTGTGGTGTGGGCATAAAGCCCGCTATCCGCTTAAAAAAAGTTCTCTTATTTCGTAAGTTACGTAATAATAGTTGTGCTGACTTGTGTATAAAAGCTATAATTCATAATTAATCACCTTTTTTTATTTGAAGACAACTAAAAAAGTTATAAAAAATTTCGTCGGTGATTTAAATGCAACACCGCCAGATAATATCCATGCAGCAAAAACAATTAATGATGTACAGTGACTATAAATTTTAATAAATAAGTAAGTTTTTTCTGCCCTATAATTTTATTTATTTACTCGCAAATGTGATGAAAAACATTGTATGTTTCACGGGCGGTACGGGAATTACGAACCTCGACTCAGAAAGACCTCAGTGTCCGACTTCGGGCTTCTACTAGAGCCTCGATCATAATTCCTTACTTACCGCCCTTGATACACAATGTACTATTATTTCATATAACTAGGTGATTCTCTCCAATATGTATACAGTAATAATGGGGAGTGGGCCACTTTCGGGGGAAAAACCATCAAATGACGCCTCTAGCTCTGAGTGAAATGGGAGTGTCAGACTTCTACCGACTAAAAACCCGTCCTGTCCCTTCAGTTGCCTTATCGTTCTGGGGCTGTGGTACTTCGTAAGAACATACTCGAAACCCCGGCAGGCAATGGCCTTATCAGGCCCATCAATGCTACTGCCCCCTGTGCTGTAATAATTAACATTTTGACGTGACAACGTCTTATAATTCGATGAAGCTGGCTGCACGCACGAAAATACATGACTCATGCGGCGTTACCTCGCTCTGAGGCGTTCCATCGCTCTGAGGCGTTCCAAAGCAAATCAAATTGGATCTACAAGTTGACATTTATGTATGACTCAACGAGCCAAGTACTAGGCTATCATAAAACGCTAAGAGATGACGTCACTGTGTAGGGATTCTTCCATTGTCATGAGAAGTGCAGTAATAGTGATGTAAAATTAAAATTTTCTTTTGAAAAATGCAACCATTCCATCAGTATTTTCTTATGACGTTGTCACGATCAACTATCGTCAGTAAACCGACTTTACAGACAACCGATTTATTTTTAAGGATGGGAAATCATCCAATGACTGTCTCCCGATCTGGGCAAAGTGCGAGAGTGTGTCAGAATTTTACTAACTAAAACCCATCCGTGTTCCGTCATATGCCTTTCATATTCCGAGGCCGCGGTAACTCTTTCTAACAATTCTGCAGCCAAAATACCTTAACGTGAAATTGTATTATTTTGATGTTAAAAGGCAAATCGTTCGAATATCTCACAAAGCTACTGGACGTACACTGAGTGTGAACTTATAGTGATTTCATTTACATACCTACCTTTTGCGAGTCGTCTTATCCGTTAATAGATTACAATGGATCCCAAGTATCTCTCAATTAATTACTTACTCAATGATCCGGAAACTAATCTGCGATTAAACCTAAAGTTTGGTGACACTAACTCAGATTCTCTCGAATGTATAAATGTAACATTAATCTTGCTTAACCGCTAGATATCTAGGGTCAGTAGAGTGAATAATTGTGAGAGTATTCTGATAATGCGTTTGCTGTTGAATGAAAATTGTGCAATACAGCTTAGTTTTTATGTTAATAAATCATATTTGAGGGTTTGTTGTATGGTCGAATAATTTATTTCGATAGAACCAGTTTTAAAGTGTCTGCCTGTTTTTCTTTCTAGTTTTCTATTAATCTCTGAAACGGCCAGAACGATATTGATATAAAATTATAACATCAGTAGGCATTTTGGCTTCAACTAGAAATTGCTGCTTCTGTTTTCTATTCGTACACAAAATTTAACATATCCATACTAATATTATAAGTGCAAAAGTCTGTCTGTCTGTGTTACGCTTTCAGGGCTAAAACACAGCACCAATTTGTATAAAAGGAATGAAAAATTTAAGTCCCCGGGTCAAACTAAGGCTACTTTAAATAAAAATTAAAGGGGCTGCAAGTTTGTATGAGAAATCAAAACTGTTTAACTTTTTTTATATATGTTTTATTCTGTTATGGTGTACAATAAAACAACTGCTTAACCAATTTTAATTAATTGTGTTTTTTCCTCCAACTAATGCGAGTAAAACCGAGGAGCGCAACTAATTTTCATATATTTACGACTCCCTGCAATCAATCAACTAAATAAACATCAAAATTCAATCGCGGTGTAAATAAATCCGACTACCCACAATACCAATCTATCACCACCATGAAATCCCAGATTAAATTCTTTATTACAGATTTGGCCAATAATTTGGCACAGAGGATGCCTAACCAAATAATGGCGGTCATCAATAAAGGCCAACGCTGCTCCTCCCCATTCGTTATTAGGGATTTTTCATCCTCCTCTAAGGAAATGAACAAAGGATATAGATAGTTTAAGGGGAATTTCACTGAGAGCGAAGAACAACTTTAACGTATTCTTATTTTTATGTTTTGAATTTTATGATTTTAACATTAAATTTTAATTTACCAGACAATATTTTTAAATATTTCCTGCCGGTTCTCGTGCAGAAAATAAAACTTCCAAATTCAAATCGTAACTTTATAACCACGCTAGAAATTACATCTGTGCTATTGTTAATTACAAAACTATAAAGTTGCAGACAAAAACAGCCAGATCTGGTGCAACTAAACGAAGACCAGACAAATATTAGTTTCGTGCATCGGTAAAGAAATTGAGCCTGCGTCAACCGTGTCGACAATGATATAAAATTATTAAAATCTATGGAAATTAGAAAGGTTTTGAAATTTTGTGTATGAAATAAAAACTTTTAAAGACTTAATAAATGCACACTTGTAGTTTATAATACATATAATATTATATTCACACATCCACTCATACAAGAACTTAATATTATAACTATGGATGCTTTGAGACTTAAATATTTCGCCATTTGAACGTTTTGACATGTAGGTATTTTGCAAACTTGGAAGTTTGGAGTTTATGAGATATGAACGATTTACAACCACATGTTATCTAGCAACTAGAACGATATGTGAGTAAATCGGCGTGCCGTAAGTGTATTTTGTGTTGTTATTTACATAAATACGTAGGTTCTCGTCTGAGAGCCAAGTGCCCAGGTGTAAGCACGTGTTAACATGGTCGGCTCGCTTGGAAATACCTTAACATACTGCGAACCCAAGTCGGCAGGAGTATTGATAGGCTCTAAAGATGGGAATTCACAGACGTAATCTCAAGTGAATATGCGTGACCTTACAGAAAATAGCCCATATGAGTTTCTTGCCCTGTCACTTGTCCTCATGATGATCTTATATCTACATCAGCACGTAGAGTTCGCGTAGCTGATTTTGGCGCCAAATTTATGTAAAATATTTTCACCATCAACTCGTTAAGAAGAAGATACATACGTTCATATATACTTAGTACGTAAATCTAACTACGTAATTAGGATTAGTCAATATTTAAGTAACTTATGAAAACAGTAAGAGTTAATTCACTTGCCTTACAAATCAATAATTGAAACGGAGCCTACATTAGAATAATGCGCTATTTTTATTCAAACTGTACATAGGAACATAAGCTGTTGAATAGATAGATAGATAGGATACTCTTTATTGTACACAAATAATTTAAACTCACACTTGCTTTACAATACTGCAAAATATGGTTACAATGGCGGTCAAAAAGTAATTAAAGTAGTTAATATAAGTATATATATAATACAATACAATACATAAATAAGTATATAAAAAATATGTGTTTTGTTCATATAAATATGTCATAAGGAGAGAAATACAAGGTAAAATCATAGAAGTGTAGAATAAAAATGATTTACAACAGAGCTTTTAAAAGCAACAAGTGACTGTGCTTGTTGACAACGGCAATTTATTCCACAGACGAGTAGCCTGCATCGTATACGATGAATCATAAAATTTTGTGGAATGTGCAGGCATTGAAAGTGCCAAATTTACCGATGATCTCAAATCTCTAGTATCTGTGTCATGAATGAACTTAAAACGTTCTTTGAAGTATCAAATTACATAAAACATAAATCAGCCTTTAATGTTCCCATCACTGGGACTCAGGTCTCTTCTCTATCAGAAAATGGGACAAAATCCACCACAACGCACCAGTGCGGTATAGCAGATGTCGCATGTCTTCGGATATTCGATCCTAAGACATTGCGGTTTTCTCAAGAAATTTTCCTTTAGGATTTTGAGAGTTTTGGCGATGATGAAAATAACACAAAGTAATTGGCCTGCCTGGCTTTGACGCCACGACTTACGACTCAAAAGTCATGCCTATAACAACCGCCGCTCTTGAATTTAAAATTGAAAAACGCTCAAAAAAATCGCATCCAGAAACACATATCTGTGCATTTAAAACCAGTCCTTAACAGTTTGCCAAATGGATTCCTTAAGAAGTATCTCCTATATAATATGGTAAGTCAGCCATATATTCCACTGCTGAGCTTCCTAACTCATTGACCTAGCAAGGAGTTCAATGTCTCATGGAGTAATTTGTCCTGTCGTTGAGGTTACCGTATGTGGATGAATAATTACGATTGATTAATTAGCTGTTTTGTTTCAGCAGTTTTAATTTTCGATAGAATTAATAAGCTTATTAAAAAAAAACAATCTTAATGTTACACAATAGTTAGGGTTACTTTAAATAATATAAGGTCTGTTACTTACATAAAAATGCATATCCTAGGAAGTGTATGTATTTGCATGAAACAACTGAAGAAAAATTGGCCAAGTGCGAGTCAGACTCGCCCATGAAGGGTAAGTCCGAAGTAACTATAATAATATAATATAATTTATGAATACTTATTAAAAAAAAACCCTACAAATTTCTTAAAACTAGCTTATTTACATTTTTTACAACTACGCCCAATAACTTTGTTTTTCATAGTATTTGTATGAATTACAAAGTTATATTTGCGGTTTTAGAAAATATGCTGTAACTCAAAAACTGCTGACTTGATTTCGTTCAAACTAATTTTGGTTGAAAGTTTTCATTAAGGACTACAGATATATATGTCGGAGTTGGTTGTCAATCACAATTAGTTATTGTGGGTATTCATCATATTTTGTTTAAGAGTTGATGTTCTTGTTATGAATTTAAGTGATCTTTCAGTATCAATTACTGTCTGATAAATCGAAACATAATTTATTAAGTACTTAGTGTACGCACTAATTGGTTTTTGGCAACTTATTTCGATAAGTGTGACTGATAGTTTTGATCAAAACAATGGATGACATGTTGCTTTAATTTAAACTTTGTGAAATCACCATTGTTTATTAACGACGATCATTTTATAACGTAAGTCTTATTAGATATTATTGATCTTATGATCTTATTAGCACTTTTTGTATCAAGTAAACACGTGACGCACTTCTTCGCGCCAATGGACAGAGTTGGAGGGAATTCAATGTGCAGGTATCGTCTTATAAAAGACCGTGCACTTGGTAAGCTCATCAGCCATTCCGCTTCCGACGCTCGCCCGCGACGGTCGTACCGCTCCGCGCTCTCGATCGTTCTGTGTCTGTGCCATCGCTTCGTCGCGCTCGCCGTGACGTCATTCGTAGTCACCGACTACGACGCCTGGTCCGGATCTGCCTTTTTCGAGGCGGTGAAGGATTTCCTATTTCTCTAACAGAGTATCGTCAAAAACAATTTGGTTTGGCCCCTTCAGGGTAAAACCACAGTTTCGTGGTCCTTGGTGGAAACCTCACGGTGTTAACAAAACCAAGGGGGTGCTGACCCGACGCACCCGCTGATCCCCTTCAGGGTGAAGCAGTCAATTGGAGTCGAGTGCTAGGTTTTGGCCTTGGGGGATCTCCTAGTCAAACCTAGTTACTGAGTTTCCTTTTCAGCTACTCACCTAGTGTCGGTTGGGTGTGTCTACCCCTTCGCACTAGACCCAATAGGGCCCGGTTCGCACAATAAGACTGGCGACCGGTTACAAGCTTAGGGCTCACCATTAGGTACTCACCTCCCAGTCTCTACCCGACTGGGAGGGTTACACATCCCCGGACCCATCCATCCGGGGAGTTAGGCCAGTTAGGCTTTAAATAGGCCCCCCGCGGGAGAGAAATCTCCAAAATTTCCTCATTAAATTTTTGATCCATTCGCCAATCATGGCGAACTCCAATATTTTGGAGATATTGTTAGAGATCCTTAGGGAAAACCCTGCTATTTCCGCCAAATATGGCGGAAAAATCCAGCGTGAAATCGCTAATAGTCCTCCGGCTACCGAAGCCAACGTCGCTGATTTTAGTGACGCGCTTGACAGCCCATTATCTCCCCCGCTTGCCGATCAAGGCATCCCAGTTGGTCAATTCACGGAAGTGTTTATTAACTCCGATCTCATTGTGTTCATCAAACAACGAACGACTTCCAGGTAGATAGCCCTCTATTGCTCCCGCCCGCCGACAAAGTCGTGCCGATCGCCCGATTCCCGAAATCACCCATTGTTTCCGGCCCACCTACTAATCCCATTGTTCATAAAACAATGGACGCCGCGCAGGTGTGCGCTGCACCTGAATTCCGTGAAATGGACATCACCGAACCTTTGTCCAATAACAACTCCGACAATGATTTGTCATCATGCCCCTCATCCTCGGAAGACGACTTTCAAGTCGTCACCGGCGGCAAGAGGAAGAAAGGGAAAACCTCCCAGGCCAGCAAGGCCAAAAAGACCACCGCGTCACCCCCGTCCCCAACTCAAACGCCCGTACGACCCGCTAGCCCCGTCCCAACGACCTCCACTCGCGCGCAGGATAGTCGTCCCCCCAGCCCGATAGCCCAAACTTCCTCAACCCAAAGGAAGCAACGCCCTCCGCCCCCCTTTTACATCCAGGACAAGGGGAAATGGACTGATGTGTCTAAGATGTGTGTTGATCGAAAGATCAACTACACAAACGCCCGTGCCTGCCAAAATGGCATTAAAGTCACCGTCCCTACGTCGAACGACTATAGGGAATTATATCGCGCCCTCCGTGAAAGGAATATTTCCTTTCACACTTTCTCCTTCCCCGAGGACACGCCCACTCGTGTTATTATTAAACGTGTCCCTAAAGAAATCCTAGTACAGGATATTAAAGACGACCTTGCCGATCAAGGTATACCAGTGATCGCCGTCCATCGCTTACATAAAGCGAGAGGCGGTGAATTGTACGACATGGTTCTTGTCATTTGCGAACCAACTGAAGGTCATCACCCAATATTTAAGATTAAGTCTATTTGCTCCCTATCCGGTATCTCAATAGAAAAGCCCTACAAAACCGCAACAGTGGGACAATGCCACCGTTGCCAACGGTATGGCCATGCGCAGAGCAACTGCTATGCGACTGCCAGATGCGTCAAGTGTCTGGGCGAGCATAGCACTGCGGACTGCCCACGGCCTAAAGACCGAACCCTCTGTTCGGAACCACCCAGCTGCGTTCTCTGCGGCCAGACCGGTCACCCGGCAAACTACCGCGGCTGTCCCAAAGCCCCCAAACTCGCTCCTAAATTAGCGAAGCGCGCCAACGCCCGCCAACAGAGAGAGGCACCTTCTTCTCAAATTCCCCAACGTCTCGCTCCTCAGAGACCGTCCCCGTGGAACAGGCTAAACCACGAAAAAGCCTTTCCCTCCTTGGCCCCTGCCAAACCTTTGCAGGCACTGATGGATATACCCATCGCAGCGCAGATCCTGCCTATAGCCGTGGCTACAGAGCCCACAGCCAGTCACAAACCCGCGCCTCAAACCACTGCTGCTCCTGCAGTCAAACAACCGCCCAATCCCTCACCCGTCGCGCACGGCGAGGCTTGCGCCCAGACTATACTGCGCCATTATAGGTTATTTATGACCCGCCAAGCCAGATCTCTCCGCGATGCCCTTCTGGCTGCCGAACAGCAGAATAACGGCAAAATTACGACGGCAATGTACAGCCAAATATTCAGCACACACAGTGATGTGGTGCTAGGTCTCGACCAGATGGATGCGATGGACTGATCCAATGGATTCCCAACGCACAAACCACACTAGGCCTCGATCCCTTAAATTAGGTTTTTTCAACGCCAATGGCATTTTCAACCAACGCGCCGAAATAACTAAATTCCTCCGCGACCACCAATTAGACGTCCTCCTTATACAGGAGACCCTTTTGAAACCCCACCGCGCTGATCCCAAAATTGCGAATTACCGTCTAGTTCGCAATGACAGAACACGTTGCCACGGCGGCGGTACCCTTATTTATTATAGAAAGGAGTTATACTGCATCCCTCTGACCCCACCCGCGCCTCTCTCTCACCTAGAGTACTCTGCCTGTCGACTAGGCATGACTGGTCATCCTCCGATAACCATCATCTCTGCCTACCATCCCCCACCATCGGTCGCGTCTCTTGCTTCAGACGATCCTATCGCGCTCACCAGCGATCTCACGACTCTCTTCGGCCTGAGTGACTCCGTCTTACTAGCGGGCGATCTCAACGCCAAACACCCCGCTTGGAACAGCAACACGACAAATGCCAGAGGCAGAATCGTGTATAACCTAGGCGCGACCCTAAACTACGACGTCATCGCTCCGATGACTCCCACCCACTACCCACACGACCCCAACCATAACCCCGATGTCCTCGATGTGGCGCTCCTAAAGAATGTAAACCTCCGTTTACACTCCATAGAAGCGCTTCACGAGCTCAACTCGGATCACCGTCCCGTTATCCTACACCTAGGTTCCCGCTCGGGTAACCATGATCCTACCCAACCTCCTCCGACCCAATTGATCACCGACTGGAGGAAAGTAAGTGAAAACCTGAAATCCACCACGTCGCCTCAATTGGACACCATTCCTGACCACATAGTCTCAGTCGCTGACACGACGGCGGCGATCGACTCGCTTACAGATCACGTACAATCCGTCCTGAACGATTGTTCAAGGGAAGTTCCTGTAGTGGAAGACCACCGCTGGAAACTCCCGGACGATGTACGGAATCTGATAACCGAGAAGAACGCAGCCATCCGTGCGTACAGCGCTTTTCCCTGCGCCGCAAACAAAGCTCACATGCGCAACTTACAGCGTGCTGTAAGGAAACGCATTACCGAGCAGCGTAATGCGAGCTGGGACAAGATGCTGAGCGAACTTGAGCCCACCCATCTTGCCTTCTGGCAGCTTCAGAGGAAGTTACGATCCACTGAAGAGGCCACAATGCCTCCTCTCATTCGTCCCAATAAGAGTGTCGCCTTCGATAACTCTGAAAAAGCAGAATGCCTAGCCGACAGCCTAGAGTCCCAGTGTTCTCCCAGCTCTCAACCAGTAGACCAAGCCCACCTCGATATGGTGAACGCCGAAGTCGAACGTAGAACTTCCCTTCCGCCCGTCGAAGATCCCGATAATCCACTGGCCCCCATCACCCCTGATGAGGTCCAGGATATCATTAAAAGTCTCCAACCGCGAAAAGCTCCTGGCTCCGACGGCATCACCAATAGGGTTTTCAAACTTTTCCCCGCCCAGCTTATAGTGCTAATGACTGCCATCTTCAATGGCGCATTGAGCAATAATATGTTCCCAGCAACCTGGAAACAGGCCACCGTCATAGGTATTCCCAAACCAGGCAAGCCCAAGTCTGACCCGTCTAGCTACCGTCCCATTAGCTTACTCAACGTCCTCGGTAAAATCTATGAAAGGCTTATATATAAGCGGCTCAAAGATTTTGCCGAAGCAAAGAGTCTAATACCCAATGAGCAGTTCGGATTTAGAACCGAACACTCATGTATCCAACAAGTCCACCGCATCGTAGAACACGTCAGCGCCGGGTTCCAACGGGGCGCAATAACGGGAGCCTTATTCTTCGACATAGCGAAAGCGTTCGACAAAGTCTGGCACAATGGCTTAATCTATAAGCTATACCAACTCGGCGTGCCTGACCGTCTCGTGCTCATCCTACGGGACTTTTTATCGAATCGCACCTTTCGTTATCGAATTGAGGGGGAGCTTTCCTCCCCCCATCCCATTCGCGCAGGAGTTCCTCAAGGCTCCGTACTATCCCCCCTCGTTTTCACGCTATTCACTAGTGATATTCCTAAGCATAAAAATACCCAGCTAGCCCTATTCGCCGACGATACGGCTATCTATTATACCGGTCTTAAACCCGATGCCATCGCTCGCACTCTCCAAACTTCCGCAAACACTCTGGCCAAGTGGTTCCGGAAATGGAGAATCGAAGTCAACCCAGACAAAAGCCAGGCAGTCCTCTTTTCTAAACCGCGGATAAACCCACCCTCCCCCCGTCCGATTACCATGTACGGCAAGCCGATCCCTTGGGAAAAGCAAGCAAAATACTTAGGCGTGGTCCTCGATAGACACCTCTCCTTCGCTGAGCACATAAAGCAGGCACGTTCGCGCGCCGCTTTCGCTCTAGGTAGACTCCACTTCATTCTTAGCGCTCGCAGCAAGTTATCACTCAGGTGCAAGCTGCGTATTTTCACCGCGGTCATCCGTCCCATCATGACCTACGCCTGCGTTGTTTTCGCACACGCAAAGCCCTACCTCCTCCACAAGATGCAGACCCTCCAAAACCGATTCCTCCGTAGAGTCACGGGAGCCCCCTTTTATGTTCGAAATGAGCTTCTTCACGTAGATCTCAAGATGCCCACCATCCAGCAGTTCATGAAACGTGTCTCCAAGCGTTTCTTTGAAACTTCAATCCAACATAGGAATCCCCTTATCGTATCGGCCGTCCAATACGAACCCTCGCGTATCTCTAAGATTCGCCGACCAAGGCATACCCTAGTCACTCCCGATGACGCAATCACCCTGCTCCAAGAGAGCCGTAGGGAAACAAGTACAGTGGCACACAAACACAAAAACCGACCGTCCTTCCGTCCTCGCCGCCGAGGCCCGCCGCGACGTCCCCGTAATAGTCCACCCCGACCCTTGCCAGAGCCAGCCCGCGACGCTGAGCCATTAGCTTTAAATTCCCTTATTAATAATAATAATGATATGATCCAGCCTGTCCCTAGCTGCCCTCCCCTGCGACGCCCTAAGCCGAGGTCCGTACCCCACAGGGGGTGCCCTTAGCGTGTAGTCGCCTAGTTTGTAAGTTTTTTAATAAGCCCTGGCTGGAGGCTTTAATTAATTTATTAATTGAGGCAACCACAGGCAAGTCCGGTTAAGCAGCCGACAACCTCAGAGGTTGACCTGCGAGATGCCACACACAAAAAAAAAAAAAAAAAAAATAAGCTCATCAGTCTGTCTTCGGATCTGACTCAATAAAGAGCTTCCCTGCTCCCGACAAAACTGTCGGTTTATTTGGTACAGCGCTGCTGTATATTTACAATAGCTGTATAACCCTGCTATTAGCAAGCAGATACACTATGTAATTGGGTGGCTTGGCCACTATACGAACTCTGACCCTAAAAGGGTCTGTTCGCCTAACTGTATTCGTTCTTTGTAATTTGCTTTATCTTTTACCTGGATTATATGGAATTTAAAAGAGACGTTGACCTCTGAGTTTGTTTCAGTGTTTCTTCTCAGAGTAGTCAGTTAGGAAACACTGGCCTCATCTAGTTTGCAAAATAAACATCATTATTTCATTATTAGTAAACTCAGTAAATAAATATCAGATTTTGCTTAAACCAACTTGTTTATCTTAATGGGGACTCCAAACCCTTCATGCTGTACCGCTCGGCACTCCTCCTGTCTCCTGCATATATATTTTTTTGATTTTTCACTCCATTATTATAGAAGTTAGAGGAGGGGACACATTTTATCACTTTGGAACCTTATATCTTTTAAACGATTGACTTTATGAAAAAGTGATTTTAGAAACCCTTATATAATTTTTAAGGACCTGTCTATAGATACCACACACGCATAGGTTTCATGAAATAAAATATTTTCAGTTCTAGTTCCATGTATCCCCATACATGGAACTAGAACTGAAAATATTTTTATACCCCCTTTATTTTAAATATTTTTTAAATTTTTTCTTAAAATCGGAAAGCGGTTCACAGAATACATCTACCAACCAAGTTTCACATGTATGATCCTAATAGTTTCGGAATAAAATGGCTGTGACATACGGACGGACAGACAGACAGACACACAGACAGACGGACATACATGTCGAAACTATAAGGGTTCCGTTTTTTGCCACTCGGCTACGGAACCCTAAAAATGGCTCTGCCCGAGGCTTAAATTTTTGTTTAATTTTAATTATTTTTTGGTAATGTAGCTGACAAACCTTTTAAGGAACAAGACTTTTAGGGAAACATTATTTATTTTATAATATTACAAGCTGCTGCCCGCAACTTTGTTCGCGTGGGAGGATTTCGCGCGTACATTTCGATCCCATGGAAATTCCGGCATAAAAAGTAGCCTATGTGTTACTCCAGGATGTCAACTATATGTATACTTATCAAATTTCATTAAAATCCATCCAGTAGGTCCGGAGATTAGCGTGTACAAACAAACAAATAGACAGACTTTTTTTTTTTTTTTTTGCCGTGTTAGCGTTTCTTAACCCACCTCAATTATTAATTTTTGTAGGGAAGAGAGAGAGGAGAGCAGTGGGTGAATTCAGGCTGTGAATGATTATGAATATTGTATTTTAAGGAATTCTGTTGTATTTAGTATAACAGTGTTACGCCAGTCGCTTAGCGAAGTACGTCGAGAAACTTCGACAGAAATGTAGAATATTCGAGACACTAACGCCATCTAGCGGCGAGTAGGAGTACTGAGTATATCGAGAAAGTTCGACTGACTTCAAATACGATCGAGGCACTAACACAGATCTGGGTATAAACAGATTACAAAGGAACACGGACAGTCAGTCTTATTTCAAGATACGAGGCGATATAATCGAAGCTTTCGAAGTGAATTTCGGTGCAATTTAAGTGTTGAGTGACAAATATTGTACTGTGAATAACTGTGTTAATTTTTATTTGGTGTTTATTTAAGTAAAGTGTTAATTTTGATTTAATTGGTCTAAATTATTTCTATCCCGAACCCCAGCTCGTAACAATAGAATTAATTTCACCTTGGTCAAATACGCGTAAAACTAGTATAACTTTAGTAAGCCAGGCATAGATGCACTATGTTTACGGTTATGGAAACGAAACATGGGCCCTGTTTATTTAGAACGAAACCACAGTGTTGATTAAATTTACATCACGTATCGCAATATTACAAACCCGGTAATAATTCATCGCAAAGCAAATGGCAAATGCTAGGTCGGTATTGAACAGTTATTCAGTAACTACCCAACATTTACCAGGCACGGCAATTTGGTCAATTTGGCCAATCCATTTGGTCTGGATTTGATCGCTTCGAATGATAGTGATTCGATTAGCAATACGTTGTTATTTATGAAATCAGAAATTCTACCTGTTATGTAGTCTATAAGCATAATTTATTCCTTACAGTAGACGTTCAAGGTGACCAAATGGGATAAATAAAAAAAGTAATTACCAGATACATTTACAGAAATACAACAAGCTTTGCTATTTTACATGGATGTCGAGTGTAAAAATCGACGAAACATACATTAGGAGGACTTATTTGATAATTTTACCACGTTAAAAAAAAAAAAAAAAGGGAGAAACCTTGCGCCTAGATTTTTGGAGAAAATACCACGGTGTGTGGGATTGTTACCTCTCTAGAATCACCCCAGTGATCATCAAAAGTGGTTTACATCAGAGTTGGCTAGATTACAATAACTTCCTTTGGATGAAATTATTTGTTTAGTTTAAAGTTTACCAATTTTAATTGATATTATACCATAATATATCATAATGCTTTATAGAACGATTAAATAGGTATATTTATGCGACCGAGTATAGACAATGTGGTTCTTTTTAACCCAAAACTTGACTGGTAGAGAATACCTTGGTATTCTCTACCAGTCAAACATGGGAAGACTTATATACCACCATTGTACATAAAGTTTAAATAAATAAGTAAATATAGAGTCTCAAGTCAACATATTTGATAAAAATTAAATTTATTGTAATTGTATATAAAACAAGATAACGCCATCTTTTAATAATAAAAAATACTGCCGAGTTAATTCCTGTATCTGTAAACCAACTACTCGTATATCTAAATTACATTCATAGTTTCTCACCGCGCATTTTTGCCTCTACTGTAAAGGACATTGTTCTGGCTCCATACATGTCACGCCTAAGAATCGTTTGAATCGCAAATGACTTAGTGAGACTCTAAATACTTTATGGAATCATAGTAAATCAATTTTTACTAACGGACACTTGAAGATACAAAAATAATCAATTCATCGAAATCAAGCCCGAAAATAGCCAGGTATTAAGATTCACAGAATTATTTATACACAGCCGAGTCTACCAAGTATGCAATCTGATCAGAGTCCGTTATCAAGCCAAAGTTGTTAGAATAAAACCATAAAACGCATAGAAAATCACAAAGAAAAGAACTTTGCAATAAAAATTGAAACGAAATGAAATATAAGCACACCAGTGTTGCCAATTACGAAAAACTATAATACCCGAATGCCACGCCAGAAATTCCCGATTTCAGATAAAAAAATATAGAATACATTTTCTTCTCCAGCTAGTCAATTCAATGTATTTAAATGAATAAAGTGTTAAATAAATATTTTTTTAGATATTAAATTATCTATTGTCAATAATAGGATACAGTGCCTATTTGATTTATTGAATTCATATTATTATGTACCTATATGTGATCAACTCAATTTCAGAAATAATCAGTCAATTGAACAAACGAATGTGAGCTTCACTAAGTGAATGAGACAAAGCGTCAGACTGAAGAAGCATGGGGGATTTCCCGTCCTCAATTAGTTGACGATTATATATTATTTACTAGGGTTAAATTAATAACGTAACCCATTCAATGTTTCATTATTATTTTATTTCTATCTATACGTTGAAAATACCCGAAATAGTCCAGATTTTATCAATTTCCGAGTTAATCCAGACAACCGTCTGTATTTCCTAAAATCGGGGAAAAATCCCGTAAATCGGCAAACTATCTGGCCAATAGACATTTTTTACGGCACCATGCATTCGTTAATCGTGACCCAACTTTTTATTTTGAATTTATTTATTTCAAGTGTCCGTGGAATACTAAAATATGTTTCAAGCAGTATAAAAATAAATGAAAATCATTATGTAATTTATATTCACATCGGTTATATAGGCCAAAATCGAACAATGTCTTTTGCTATGATATAGATATGATTACTATTTATTTGTTTATAAGGTGTCGGTCTTGTGATGGAGAGGTCACGGGTTCAAAGCCCACTGTTGCTGTTAGCCTAATAGTATAATGAATATTTGAATTGCTTATCTAGCGCCATATATTGTTTATGTTACATTGATAATACGCGGATAATGCACTGAGCTGCAATATTGTTTACACACTGAATGATTTATTCTTATGTTTTTACTTTATATTGCAGCTGTGTATTGACCCTTAAATAAATAAATTGCTTTATTATCCAGCGAATGCGGCTGACCTAAAACTCGCAACCCCACGTTGAAAGATGTCCGAGACACTCAGTACATGTACGATGTCCCACTTACAGTGAGAATAACGCCACTGGGCAAGTATGGTACTTAGTGAAGGAAATAGAGCAAAACAAGCAGCTACATCGTATGATACCAAGAAAAAACGTTTATTGATACATACCACAAGTACACACAACAAAAAACCAAATATTAACATATTATTATTAAAAAGGTATAAAATAATAAACTTAATAAGTACTAGGTCGATTAATATTATTGTGTAACTCACGGCTGCGCCAAATGGGCCCTGTTCAGCAAAATAGTGCCCGATGCTAGTTTTCAACTGGACCTAATGGTGAATACGGATGTCAATTAGTTTCATCATAAATATAATATAGTAAAAATAGGAATAAAATAAAAAAAAAAATAATCTAATACTTTTAGATTATTAAATTTTTATTTGTGTATTAATTATTTGTTTTTTGTGGAAAAAATGATTTTTTATACATGCTAATACTTATGTATATTACACGATATTAATGCACTAACAAACATTTTAAATTTTTCGTGTGTCCGTCTTTTTGTTTGTCAACAAATAAACTTACGAGACTTTTGAGAACGTTATTTATTGTTTTGTATTTTATATAGATAAATAGTACACCGTGGACTACCCGCGTATTTATTTTCTCCTTCTGAGTCAAATCCATCCAAAGGTTGTCTGTAAAAGATCGCTTTTAGCGATAAGACCGCCCCTTGTATCACCCTTTTTAATTGTTAAGTCCATAATTTTATTTTACTGTTATGGTGTACAATAAAGAATATATCTATCTATATCTATCTATCTACTTTTCATTTCTGGGATTTCCACGGGATCGGGATTTACTCGGGAAAAACCAGATGTTTACGAACAAACTAAAGTAATATCGACTTTCACTTCAAAACTGAAATTTAAAAAAATAGATAAACTCTTCACTGCTAATTTATATGTAATAATTGCTTAACACGTTCGCTGACAGTACGTCATAAAGCGGGAAATTAAAATAGTGCGATATGACAGTACGTCGAGGGACGCCACTTATTTTTAAGAGTACGTCGTCTCACGATAATTTTTCATATCAGTATTATGAAGAGCAGTATCCACTGTCATATTATGAGCAATTTCATATTTCTTACTGCCGTAATACGAGTATTTTGTGGGTAGTTTCATATTGCTTGCTTGTGCACGAGTACTACGTTGATTTGTCATTTAGTATGGAAAATTCTACTATCGTAAAGTGGTGTCAGGGTAAGTGCTCACTGTCAGCGAACGTGTTAAGCTTTGTCAAAATAAAAGCTGTCCCTTGGGTCACGCGATGTATCAATTAGGCATCTAGAATGATCTTCAATCAACATGAGCACTCAGTAACCACGAAGTGGAAGATTCATCCAGAAACGAATAAAAAAATATAACTCCCACCATTTTTTAACATTGCCACACACTTGATATTTCTCCTGTATCATAATAATCGTTAATTGGAATCATAATTGGCCCTAGTTGACATACATAAACATTTATTTTATTTTATTTAATAAGTACATTTTAAGAAACACCCAGACGCCAAACGTCTATTTGTAGGCAAGACAAACATTTGTTCCGTGGCGGGAATCAAACCCGCGATGCGCAGCGCAGCAGCCAATCGCTCAACAACTGCGCCAATTATGTCATCAAACCAATATTATTATACACGTATTACCTGCTTAAGTATCGTCTTCAAAAGTCAAACGAGCTAAAGGCTTAGATGTCCGTCTTGTGATTGAGACGTCGCGTTTCGAACCCTACCCATTACCTAATAGCCGTGAACCCACTCCAGAACAAACATATTTAACTTAGTTGGAGGGGTTCACAAGATTGCCAGTAATGTGAATTCTACCCACATTGCTGACTCCTTTCTTAAAAAAAAAGTTTCGCTCAAAAAACAAAGACATACATCCTAACAAGCTAAGATGTGTTTATCTTGGCAATTGGCTGGAAAGATGCCTTGCACTGCAATATCGGAAAACTTACGAGTGTGTTAGTTTCAATTTCGGTTCGTATCGAGCGTAAACGATGATAAATACTGGATCGGTGTACACAGCGTTGAAATATCCTTGTATAGGAACCCGAATCCTCTGTAAAATATAAACGTTCCATGTGGATCGAGGAGTCGATCCGCCATTGGAACAAATATTGGTCCAGTCCCCATATGTTTGTTTCGTGTCCAAGTGTCTGTAAGCGTGATTTGTGTGACCACTACATTGTGTGTGCCGTGTGCCTTGGACTAGATATGTGACTGTTTGTAGTCGGTACTTCATACTTTATCTTACAGACTTCACTTGCTTTGGACTTTATGAAATAGGATGTCTTGTAAGTTTTGTATCGGAAAATATAGTAATACAAAAATTTAATTAAATGATATTTAAACCTCATTTAAAATTCTAACTAAAATTTAAAATCAATTAAAACATTAAAAAAAAATATTACGTACAGAATTATATATTTACTAAATAATTAAAAAGTCTTTTATATTTCTTGGGAGATGGACAATACCTTGCCTTAGCTACGCGGACGACATGATGCTTCTTAGACCGTTGGTCAACGGCCTCAGGAAACTACTAGATATTTGTGAGAAGTACGCATCTCAACACTACCTGACATACAATGTAAATAAAAACTTTTTTGCAATAAATAAAACCGACTTCCATATCAAAACACTACAAAGCCAAAAATAATTTTAATTTCGGTAGGCGGTGTTATTGGATTTGTATTTTCTTTTTTTTTTACACCGCCTTCCGAAATTAAAATTATTTTTGGTTTTGTAGTGTTTTGATATGGAAGTCGGTTTTATTTTTTGCAAAAAAGTTTTTATTTTCGCGCTTTTTAGTGGGTCAGTGAATTTTCCAAATCGATTCGTAAATGACGGAGTTATGCGCGAACAAAAAACGCAATGCAGAGTAAACGAAAAGATCATCAAGGTAAATTATTTTTTTCGACTTTTTTTGATTTTTCAAAAACGGCTCGTCCGATTTCGATAAAATTTTCATGGGACCATTTGGGAAGTATACCCTTTCCAACAAAAAAAGAATTTTTCAAATCGGTTGGACGACGACGGAGTTATGCGTGGACAAACATAAAAAAAAAAAAAAAAAAAAAAAATACAAACATCCGAATTGAGAACCTCCTCCTTTTTTAGAAGTCGGTTAAAAATAGAAATTATTATTTTTAAATCTAACAAAGGGCCTGGCGTGATGAGGATATAGAACGTCAGAGGCGCAGTATTGCTTGTAGAAGTAACATGCTATAGCTAGACGTTTTTACCACTGTTCGAAACAAGTTAAGGTGACTCTGTTCAAGGCGTACTGCCAGTCGGTCTACACCAGCGAACTCTGGTACCGGTACATGAGGAGTGTGTATAACACTCCGCGTTCCGGGATATGATGAACTTGCCCTGGCGGTGTAGTGCCACTGACATGTTCGCCGAGAGTAGAGTTGCCGGCTTTTTCGCACTGCTAAATAAACTCAGGGTGTCATTCTACACAAGAGTAGCCCTGAGTAATAATGAAATAGTTACTGGTGTACCGAACCGTCCGTCTCTCAAAGGAGATAAAAGACTTTTTAAGAATTTAGTTATTTTGTATACTTACCACATATTTATAATTGTTATGTTTATAATTTAGTTTTTATTTTATTATAATTTTGTTTTTTGTTAGTTGAGATTGTTTCTCTGTGTGTATTGTATAAAAATTGCCTGAAATTACAATTACATTTCAATCCTACTGAGGACTACTCTTGTGTCTAAAGACACACAAATTGACCACCATGACTATGTCACCTTCATCATCTATATAATAATATGTAATAAAATTCGCGTGGAAATTTCACACAGGTTGTAAGCTATATGTCAATGAAAGTTCACACAAATCCCATAAGCCGTTTGTGTGTGACTCAAACACAACCTTATAATATAATAATATACTAGTAGGGAAAGCCTAGCCAGATAAACTGTCTTTTAGTATGCATTTCAGGATCCATCAAAGTTAAGTTAAGTACAATGCATGCTACCATCTGCATCAGGCTTGAAATGTATGTTTTTTGAATTTTTTTAAGATCAGGTTTTATATAAATTGTCTGTTGTTTCTTTACCATGTATAGAATATGATCGATAATTACATATAATCAAACACTCCTGGAAAAACCCGTATGCAGAAATTGTTACGTGCCTTCTTGTATATCTATTGAATTTTGTCTATATATAGAAAAAGTCACACGTCTTCAGACCTCTCCTTAGTTTTGTTGATGACGACAATTTTTTATGTTAACTCTTTAATTTTAATTTTAAATGATAACTCTTTCTAAAACGGTGAAGTAATAAGACTTACCTTTGTGCGAAATAGCACTGAATGCATTCACTTTGAAGCGGTAGTATAATAACATGCAAATGGTTCAAGATGAGTTTGAAAATGCAGTCCAAAAAAGTGTAATGAACATTACTAAGACGAAGAACTTTAAAATTGAAAGCTTTACTTGAGGATGTTTTCACAAGAATATGCTGTTAGTGCTGCCAAGGTTTTCAAAGATCCTTCGTCTACAGTTGAGAGTAATTTCTTTTGGTAAAGGCCACAAAAGCCCCGTTTTAGAAGGGAGTCTTAATGCATGTTGGTAGTTTGGTACAGTCACCGAAATCAGTTGATAAATAGACGTTACTAACTACTTAATTTTTTTATTTCCCTTTGATTAAGTGAACAGAAATTTATCCAGTACAACAATAATGTTCATGTGTTAAATAATCGATCCACGTTTCACTAGCTATGGTTTGCTGTGCCCGCGACTTGGTTCGCATGAGAGATTACACCCGCATAAATCCCGATCCCGTGGGAAATCTGGTATAAATAGAAGCCTATATGTTACCCTAAAATCTTCTCTATCTTCCAGTAATAGTCTTACTAATTTCACTTCAGCCGTTCCAAAGATTAGCCCGTACGAACAGTTTGTTTGTGTTTTAGTATCGTGTAAACAACTACAAGCACATTAGAAGACATATTTATTTTGATATCATAGACAGACAATTTTATTTCATTTTTCCTTTGCAGTCGGGTAAAAAAGTAATAAGCAGCTTATGCAAAACTATTGGTCCATTGCTGTTTTGCCAAAATATTTGAAATATATATAATAAACTATATAACTAACAAAACATTCTTTGTAATGAGCAAAAAGGCTTTCGAAGGAATATGACAATTAATATGGCCATCTATGACCATATCAATAAATATATCATATTCTTTTTAAATAAAATCATGACTAATATTGATAGTAAAACACCTATTTGTGCGGTGTACAAGCATTTCATTGTGTTGACCATCATATTTTAATAAAAATGCTTGTCGCGTATGGTATACGAGGTAACATTCTGGACTTTCTAAGTAGCTACCTTCTAAACAGAAAACTATTTACTGCACTAACAGACTTCAATTTTAAAACCAAAGAAGTAATATATCTGTCCAACGGGCGCACAGTGTATTTTGGCGTCCCACAGGGCAAGTGTATTGGGTCCTTTTCTGTTCTTAATTTACACAAATGACTTGCCCAAGGCCATAGACTTCCTCATAACAGTATTTTCTGACGATAGTACAGTAATAATACTTATTCATAATCAAGAATTATATGAAACTGATGTGAATAACGCATTAAATTCAATAATACCTTGGCTTAATAATAATAACTAAAAGATAAATCTCGGGAAAATCCAATAAATGCACTATGGCCGAAAAAAAAATAGCCCTAAAATGCTTATTCAATACCAAAATAACAAAATTAACGCTGTCGACAGTGCTAAGTTTCTAGGTTTGTTAATTGACAGGAAACTTAACTGAAAGGAACACATTGAAGCACGCATATGTATCAAAATATGTAGTTCGTCCTATGCTTGCACCAACAGTCAACACAGACGCACATGGCTTATCACGGTCTTGTTGCAGCTGTATTAAGACACGGCATAATTTTTTGGGGATATTCTACTAACAGAGAAACTGCATTCAAAGCGCAAGAGTGGTGCATCAGGGCAATTTTCAGGCTTCAAATAACGGACAGTTGTGAACCATTTGTCAAAAAGCATAAAATTCTGACACTATCGGTCTTGTATATTTTTGAAGATGCCTTATTTGTTAAGGCAAATTTACACTTGTTTCCTCAAATATCTGATATTGTTAAAAGGTACAGGCGTAATGAAATGTTACGGGGACGGAGGGCCAACACTGCCCTAATGAGGAAAAGCATATTCCGCATAGAGCTCCTCAAGTCTACAACAAGATTCCAAAATCAATTAAAGAGTCAAATTCAATCAATTTATTAAGTTTTAAAAATAAGCTTAAGGAATTCTTATGCAATAAATGTCCTTCATTTCCAATACATACTTATAAATTACATTTTTAAATATTCTCTAAAAAAAAAACATTTAAAAATATAAAAAAATTTAGCCCACCGGTATCGGGAACAGGGTCCAAGCTACCGGCGGTCGGAGCTCCATGGAGAGGAACCTCCTGACGATAATACGCGCCGTGTCGAGGAGTACCGCTTTCTTAAGCAAGCCCTTGATCCAACCACCTAGAGAGCCTCCTGAGGTGTTGGTCGAGGCTCTTGGCTATTAAGCCATTGGCTGAAATGACTATCGGTACAATGATTGCCGAGGTCACATCCCACATGTCGACAATCTCGTGAGCCAAGTCAAGATACTTGATTTGCTTATCTTTCTCAGCTTTCACGAGGTTCTCATCAATGGTTATGTGGACAATCATGGCACGCCTCTCGATTCGGTACACCACCACTATATCACGTTTATTAGCTACAATAGTCCTGTCAGTGATGATGGACCGATCCCAGTATAATGTGACATGGCCGTAATCGAGAACTGAATCGGGCACATACCTGTAGTACGGCACTTCCGATTCCAGAAGAGAATATTTCAGAGCAAGTTGCCGATGAATTTTGGCTGTAAGGTTGTGCCTATGCAAGTAAAAAATCTGCTAGTAGCACTATGGTCGGACACGCCGCAATTGCGGCGGTAAGACCCCTCTTTGAGGAGTGGCTAGATCGGCGTCACGGCGTCCTGACCTACCGCATGACGCAGGTCCTCACCGGACACGGAAGTTTCGGGAGGTACCTGTGTCTGATGGGAAAGGAGGAAACGCCTGGGTGTCACCACTGCGAGGGTCGCCCTGAGGACACCGTAGAGCACACGGTGCAAGACTGCCCCGCCTGGGCAGAGCACCGACGTGTCCTCACGGCGGCGATAGGCGGAGACCTCTCGCGCCCGGCCTTGGTCGAGGCCATGCTGCGGCGCGAGAGGGAGTGGGAAGCGGTCGCCTCCTTCTGCGAAGCAGTCATGCTTCCGAAGGAGGAGGCGGGCCGCGTGAGGGAGAGGATGGCGTCCTCCCTCCAGCCCAGCCGCAGTGGTAGACGCCCACGGCGTCGGACGTCGGCCGACGATCTCCGGCTACCGTAGGCGCGGGCATGCGGACAGCGAGTAAAGGGCAACTCGCTGTCCGACCATGGACCATGCCCGGGTCGACGGCGCGTCTTGTTCCACGCGCGCCTCAAAGAGCGTCAGCAACATGACGAGGCCCCCTCTGCAGAGGGCCGAAGCCCGCCGGGGTCGTGGGACTCATCCCGTTACCGTGGCCCCGGTATGTAAAGGGTTATTGAAGGAACACCGTGGATTTTAGTCAGTAAAAGTCTGACAGTCCCTCTTGATAATTTTACCACGTTAAAAAAAAAAAAAAAAAAAAAAAAAAAAAGGTTGTGCCTGTGCAAGTACTCTCCATTAGCAAGACGAGAACAACCAGAGATCAATAAATGTAATTAATGGGTATTTTAATTTATTTTAGTTCAAATAGAAAATATACACTTAAATAAAGACCCTAAACTATGTATATACACTTCTCATCAGTAAAATCGAAACACTTCCGTTTTTATGGTTTCTGTCCTAATTTAACACAAAAGAGTTTTCATTCCATGAAAAAAAATCACATGATTGTATAGCTGGCAGTTTGACCATTACAGTGATAAGCGAAAATTTGAAATTCAAAATTAGAATTTCATTTGTTTATCCTATAAATGAAATGATTCAGAGTTTTGAGACAAATGTGTGTCTAGAGTTGGAGTATATTTCACATTTGAAAACTAAAAATTAGGGCTTATCTTAAAACTTTTTGTTCTTTATTTGTTTATTGTGACTTTGGGACGTCTGAAAAAGTTTTTTCTAAAAAATATAGATAATTCGCCCGCAGAAGCCGCCCAAGCGGTGTCATTGCTGGATTCTGGACTTAGCGTGTTGTGTCTGAAATATTGCATCTAAGCCTGTCGTCTGTTCATAGAGTCTACAAACGCTATCGGGAGACTGGTTTGTTCACGCGCCGTTCAGGATCTGGCAGGAATCGGGTCACTTCTGAGCGAGATGTTCAATTTATTGTAACAATACCATGTTCAGACAAATAAATGCTTATGATTCTGATTATGAGTTTTAGTATAGATATGTACAGGTTGACATTATACCTAAAGTTATACATAATTTGAAGTGTAATGCGCACAACTGAAACCGTTATGGCATCCACGCTCACCGTGAAATTGAGTTAACTTCAAACAAAATAAATGGGCTCCTGGTATATCACCGTAAGAGGGAATTTAATGCAAATTAATAAATGACAATGACAAACGACCGTGGGAGACGTGTAATAGAATGTTCGTGTTTAACCAAAGCCTAATTTAATTGAGAATTCTCTGTGGTTTTTTATTCTTACATTTTCTTTTTGTAAATCTTATCTTTAATATAAATTTTCCATTCCATAAAACTCACGTCCTGCTACTCCCGCTTCTGCACTTTTATACAATACGATTGTGAAGCTCACTTCCTCTTAAAACTATAAAGAAAATACTTTAATCAAAGTATGATTATTTTATATTTTGAGTTACGTTTTTTTACAGTTACAAAATACATACATATTATCTTCAAAAACTTAGTAAAAGTGTATCTATAATAATTTCATAAATGCTGAGTTTAAATGTATGGATGTTTGTTAGGTACTCAATTTCACCAAAATAGCTTACTGGATTTAGATGAAATACTATTTTATCCAGAGAAAAACACGATAATCACTTTATTTCAGACTATCTTTTATTTCAGAAATGAATGTTGAGTCTCCACTTAATACGGGAGACTCAACATTTTTGGCAGCGAACTAAGTCGCGAGCAACAGCTAGTTGTTGTTGATTATGGTTTCGTTTTCGCTTAAGCACTGTGTATAAATAGTTCTCCTCGTACTTAGCTATTGCAGATTTGCCTGAAGAAATTCTTTTTAAAATAAGCAGAAAGTAGGTAGCTTTATAATATTATCCCTGTAAATGTACTGTATATTTTCCATTTTTAAAATTGGTCGGTTAAATAAGGAGGTTACAACTTGAAGTTATCATGTCGCAGAAGGAGGCTGCGGAAAGGGAGAGGGAGATCTCTAGCGCTCTCCAGGCCCACAAAAGGCGCACCGGGTGTCGACAGAGGGCAGACAATGCCCTCTGGCGGCCCCCCTAAATGGGACCAAGGATGGCGGACTTGGGGATGTCCGTCGTCCCCTATAACACGAGACCAGAGGTGGCGGCGCGTTTTGTTCCACGCGTGCCCTTCTCAGAAATCACAGGGGGAGCTAACATCTCACTCCCCTCGCTTAAAGAGATCAGCAGAGGCGGGGGCCGAATTGAGGAATACTTTCGTGTTCCCGCAGCCCCCGGCACATGTGTACGACGGAACACGGGGTGGTTTTAGTCAGTATAAGTCTGACAGACCCCTTCGCTCGCCCCAGGCAGGAGGAATTCCATAAGGATTTCCACCTCGACAAAAACTAATGTCAAATAAATTTGGGTGATGGCAAGGAACTTTGAAACTTATTTTACTGACTATACCTATCCGATAGCATTCTGTGCAGTTTTTGAGTTTTTGTACGTGAAACAGTATTGACCTAGTAGTTTCGGTCCCGACTTAAGAGTTGTCGGTCTTAGGTTTAAACCAGGTTTAACAGGTTCCAAAACGATGTAGGAAATACATGTGATTTCCACCTGAAAGGAAACTACTAGATTGTTTCTCAGATATTTTTATTTGGTATCACACTAGCGGAAATGAAATAATTTACATTATCTGCATTTCGTGCCTTTTAAGAACAGATTTATTTATTGGTATCGTTACAGACACTACATTTTACAAACTTTAGAGTAATTACACATTTGTACATACCTTAGTTAAATCTAAATATATATAACTCAAAGGTGACTGACTGACTGACATAGTGATCTATCATCGCACAGCCCAAACCACTGGACGGATCGGGCTGAAATTTGGCATGCAGGTAGATGTTATGACGTAGGCATCCGCTAAGAAAGGATTTTGAGAAATTCCCACTGGATCGGGATTTACACGGGAAATATTTTCCACGCGGGTGAAGCCGCTGGCACAAGCTAGTAATAGGTATAAAACACACTCATGCACAGTACAGGTACCTCACGCAGGTACAATAGTACTATGACTACCGTTTTCTTATTCATCTGACCGTTCAATTCGGCTCTCGTTGCAAGACTGAATCTGCGCTAGTGCAGCATCCTCGTTCTAACCATCATATTATATGATCTTAAAATGATCTTGAGATGATATTAAAATGATCTTTAACATTATAAAATAAGATCAATTATTAATAAATAGGCATTTAACATATATTTGGATATTTATTACTAAGTTCCTAACACACCAATGCACACTGGGCTCGGTGAAGCGGATGACGGCCATATGCTTCATTTAATCGGAAGCCTGTGTACCAGCAATGGCAATGTTAAATAAGCAGTAAGTATCTATTTAGTAGTTTTAGATATTATATACTTTATGCTACAGCAAAATTTTAATACCTGTTCAACAATATTGTTTTACCTAAGGCTAACAATGGTGGTCTTATCGCGCCTTTATCTGCCTTTATAAACACGTAGACACCCGTACACGTACAGCCTGATCCAAATAACATACATACATATACACACATATATATATAATGTTCCTCACTGTACAAGACACTCCAATATGGTTGTAGGAACGTTTTAGCCACGAAAACTAGGTACCTATGTAACTATGATTTTTAATACTCTTTCTTAACGCATCGGATAATCGTAGCATCTATCGCTGTAGTACGATTGTTCTGCCACTTCATTCTATACCAACTTCACGATTGTGTATCATCCCTGCAGTTACAAAACTGCACTTATTCGAAACTTCAACAACCAAATAATTGCATCCGGCATGACTCCGGACGAAAAGTCGTTCCAATCCTGCGGCGGCGGCGATGTGGGTGTAATTATTTAGCTACAAGCTCCTCGGTTGATATGCACGGATATCTTATTTCCATTACCTGAAACGAAAATCCACAGAACAGATAAAAGAGGTTAGAAAGGAAATAGTTCCTGATTTGTATGGGAACGCGTGTCGCCGCTTGTCTCCCCACTCTTTAGCTCCACTACAAGCAAGAGGCCCGTTACGTATGCGAATTACACACACAAATAAATTACACACACTTAAATCGAGAGCTTGCTACTGATTGTAATTAGTGAATTACAATCAGTAGCAAGCTCTCGATAAACATGCGTCGTGCACCACGGCCAATCAGGGCAAAGGACAAAACGTAAATGGTTGAAGTGTGGCGCATGCAGTACATTGTAAGCGGACTTTGTCATTGCGTTGATTAAGCGAGTACACATCGGGCAATGTGCAACTTCTTGCAATAATGTTGTTAATGTTCGCAATTTCATAATGATCAGAATATTTTTATGTTTTTTACAAATAAAATTGTAATTAAATGTTATTTTCGACTTACCGATAGAAAGATATACCTCCTCGCTCTATACTTGCGGTCTGACTTTTTGTTTTACAGGTTATAATTGCAGAACACGGCACCATTTTAAAGCAGAGCTCTGTGTTTTGAAGTAATCCGAAGCGCACTAAACGCGGTGAATGAATTAATCGGTCGAGCTATGATTTTCGTATCATAAATGTGGCGCGCTCGCCACGCCCACATTACCATTCCAACCTTATTCATCTATTAAATCAACGGGAGGTCATTTCCTACCTCAAGACGACCACAGAAACCTATGAAGTTCTAAAACTAAACTTAATTAAGCAAACCCAAAAATGAAACGACGAAGAACTTTGAAAGAAGCTCTGAAATTAATGAGGTGCTCGGGAATTCAGCACGACTAAAATTTGAGGGTCGCCTTCTCACGTAGCCAGAGCATGTGACCCCTCTGAGGCCATTTAATCCGCTTGTTCCTTCGGGAATCTTAAGTATCCGAAGTAATAGAGAGGTCTTCTTATTTTGGCTATGCAGTGTTCTGGCGGTTGTAAACGAAAACTTAAATTAGAGGGTGGAATACAGGTTTTTGAATAGTCATTGGAAGTCATGTTTTTAGGGGAGTAGTGTTAGGTTTTGAGATTTGGGTACTACGGGTCTTTCATTTTGAATGTAAAGGTGATGATTATAGTTATATGAAGGGTATTTAAGTCAAAGCATGCAACATCGTTACTTCAAAGTTTTGTCATGCACTTAATGAGTAGTTTTCTATGTGTATACAATATAAAGAGCTATACCTACTCATACCTGCTCTCGAGATCAGGACTACGCATTTAAAAAGAAATTCCGGATCCACTTTCTACACCAGTAAGCAGAATTTCCACATTTAATTTTCATTTGCTTCTTAAGTAGCCGCAGTGGTAGACGCCCACGGCGTCGGACGTCGGCCGACGATCTCCGGCTCCGGCGGGCATGCGGACAGCGAGTAAAGGGCAACTCGCTGTCCGACCATGGACCATGCCCGGGTCGACGGCGCGTCGTGTTCCACGCGCGCCTCAAAGAGCGTCAGCAACATGACGAGGCCCCCTCTGCAGAGGGCCGAAGCCTGCCGGGGTCGTGGGACTCATCCCGTTACCGTGGCCCCGGTATGTAAAGGGTTATTGAAGGAACACCGTGGATTTTAGTCAGTAAAAGTCTGAAAGTCCCTCCCACCCTGCCCGGAGTGGGAGGACTTATTTGATAATTTTACCACGTTAAAAAAAAAAAAAAGTATATATGTATGTATATGTATATGTATTTATATAAGTATTTATTCATATATATTACTTATGTAGATTTCTATTTTATGATACTTTGATTTTATGATAATAGTTTTTTTTTTGTGTTATCACTATTATTATTTATTCCAATATAATTTTCACATACATATTGCACCTTCCACTCTATCTCTTCACCACTCGTGGTTGACTGGTAGAGAATGCCTACGGCATTAAGACCCCCCTTGCGGATCGAAGCGGAACCCATGAAATACTTATTATTCCTACCTACTTATACATATATTGAGTAGTTCCAGTGACCATCTGTGGTCTTCATCATCAGGTCCACTTCACAAATGGTGCTACTACACAAGTTACTATAAAAAGTACTCAAATCACTATAGGTATGCCTATAATGTTTGAAAAGTTCCCTCGATTTCTCCAGGATCCCATCATCAGATCCTGACTTCCAAATCGGTTCAGCAGTCTTAGAGTAATCGGTGATCATACATAAAAATATATACACAGGGTTAATTGTAAAACACCAAAAACCTCTCAGGACTATGTTACTAACATCATAATCAACAACTTTTGTTCTATGACTTTTAAAAATTCGTCATATTTTATTTCACCAGATTTTCATATAAAAATAAAAATATTTAAATTGAACGCCCTAAACGCATGTAGCGTCTATGCAAAGCAAAAGAAAGCGATATCATAAATTGCTTTCTTTTGCTTCGCATAGAGTTCGTAACATTTAGGGCGTTCAATTTAAATATTTTTATTTTTGTATGAAAATCTGGTGAACTAAAATATGACGAATTCTTAAAAGTCATAGAACAAAAGTTGTTGATTATGATGTTAGTAACATAGTCCTGAGAGGTTTTCAGTGTTTTACATTTAACCCTGTATAGATTTGTTTTAAACCTTTTCACGCTAGCGAAGCCGCGGGTAAAGGTGGCTTGTTATAATTCAGATCAGGCTAAAGTCGAACTGAACTTTTTCCAACAATATCGGGGTTGACTTCTAGTATAACCGAATGCAACTGAGTAACAGTGTTTAACATGGAACGACAGCCTATCTGATGTCCACAAACCAGCTAGCTGGGTAACACGATACCCCTTGACCTGAACAGTGTCAAATTTTCTGGCTTCTGACTACACTGTCAAGGATGACTAAATGACAGCCGGGGCAAACACCACCAACTACCAAACTTCGGGCTACTACTGAAAAATATCCGAGACTGAGCCGTTAATTGAACCCGAGACCGAGACTTAGCGTTTTCACATCACATCATTGTTACATAAATGTTTAATTTCAAAGAAATAATGCAAACACAACTTTATAATTGACTAGTACCCACGCGGGGCTTCGCTCCCGTGGATTCTATCACGGTAAAAACATAACTGTCCTTTTTTGCAGTCGCGTAAAAAGTAGCCTAGAACCTTCCTCAAGCTTCAAGCTACTTTCATACCAAATTGCATCCAAATCCACCCAGTACTTTCGAAGATTAGCGCGTTCAAGCAAACAAACAAACAAACTTTTCCGCTTTATAATATTAGTATAGATTAGTTGGGCCCGCGACTTCGTTTGCGTTAGAGGTAAATTACTATTTGTTATTTCCCTTTTAAATCCCGATTCTGTGGGACAAAACCTATATCTTTTAGTGACAGTCCCAATATAATCGGTTCAGCCATTCCAGAAATTAGAAAACCTTGTTTTTGTTTCTAATGTGTAAATGAATAACTATACCAAAACACTGAAAATATATAAAATCACACACCCTTTGAAATCACAGGACAGACTGTCTATAGACTAGAGATATTGAATAAAATATATAATAGTAGCAATGTAAAGAACTGCTCTAAAGTTCCATAGAGATACTTTCTATATCATACTTCAATCTAGAAAATGTATCTTAAAATTTCAGTGTGGATCAAGGAACTTGTACCTAAACTGGAATGCGGACGCGAAGCTCAAATCCGTTCCGAAGAGTATACCCTCGAAGGACCTAGCTATCTCTTTCTAGTAGCGTGTATATCAATTCGTGATAAACGTAAGGACAATTTTATTCGATGCAATATTTGCAGGTTTTTTTAAACACTTATTATTAACCTTACAAATGATGTATTTCTGTTACCGCTATAACAAAAAATACTAAAAATTAATTAAAATAAATATTTAAGGGAGACTCCCATACAACAGATGTGATTTTTTTGGGGCTTTTTATAGGTAATGGTTCCGTACCATTCATTACCTACCTATAAAAATACCCTTCATGCGCGAGTCCGACTCGTACTTGGCCGGTTTTTTTTCTTAACAACCTATTAAATAGAAAGAAAGAAATAAATTCTATTATAAATACAAAGGTCTGTGTCGGTCTGTTACGCTTTCACGGTTAAACCACAGAGCCGCTTTCGAAAAAATTTGGCATGGAGATAGTTTAAAACCCTGGGAACTATATAGGGTTCTTTCTATCTCCGATTTTTGAACAGTTGCTTGGTAGCGCGATATAACAGAATTCCACGTGGGCGAAAAGCTAGTTCTCAATATATATCTGAGGAACTTATATTGAGCGCGCTAATTTCTATAATAAACCCTTCCTTATGCGGGCCAAATGCAAAATTGGTTTTGTTAAGCAGACTTTATTGCGTTGAATTATAAACTTTCGAAGTGGTTAAGACCCGTGATACAAATACAATTATTGCAGACTAGTACTCACGCGGGGCTTCGCTCCCGTGGATTCTATCACGGTAAAAACATAACTGTCCTTTTTTGCAGTCGGGTAAAAAGTAGCCTATAACCTTCCTCAAGCTTCAAGCTACTTCCATACCAAATTTCATCCAAATCCACCCAGTACTTTCGAAGATTAGCGCGTTCAAGCAAACAAACAAACAAACAAACAAACAATCTTTTCCGCTTTATAATATTAGTATAGATACATAATTAATATACACAATCACCAGCTAACAATTCTTCGAAGGCTTGGCCTTGATAGGCAGTGGTATAGACGTCCAAATAAACGTGCATTAATTGGTAATCTACGTTTATTCGACACTTGTACGGTCAGAACCAGTAGACTAAAAATAAAACGATGCAATCTATACTAATATTATAAAGCGGAAAAGTTTGTTTGTTTGTTTGCTTGAACGCGCTAATCTTCGAAAGTACTAAGTGGAATTGGATGCAATTTGGTATGGAAGTAGCTTGAAGCTTGAGGAAGGATATAGGCTCCTTTTTACGCGACTGCAAAAAAGGAGTTATGTTTTTACCGTGATAGAATCCACGGGAGCGAAGCCCCGCGTGAGTACTAGTGTTTATATATAATTAAAACTACTAAAACCCTTCATGAAAGACGATGATTATAAATAGAAAGAATAACAGAAGAGATATAATTTATTTATGTATATATTTATTTAGGTTAACCTACAGTTGTTTACACTATACATTTGTATGAAACAGTCATATTACATTTATAAGTGTAACAATTAATTACACGCTAACACCACATGTGCTATTTAAGGTTAGAAATCAATATTATTAACAAACATAATTCTAAATATAAAGGAGGCAGATCGAATGACAATTATAAGGTTATTATTATTAGGTTGGTTCTATATTTTCTAGTTCCTCATATGTTGCAGCTGCAGGTTTGTTACAAGATTGGCTTGACACACAACCCTAAAAAATGTATTACACTATTATTAGTTAAAAGTATGGAAATAATCTTTAAATTATGAATTAATTATTATTATTATTTGTCGACATTAACTAACTGCAGTGGATAAAAGTTAAGTAATTAAGTTATAAGTAATTATTAATATAATAAACTACACTTGTAAGCAAGTTTGCCTAGCTGAGTTTTTGGCCAAAATGATACAAAATATTTTTGCCATCAATTTGCTAAGCAAAAGTAAATAAATCAAGTAAAATGTCGACTTTTATGCCTATTAATTTGACTCCTTTCATAACTTTCACTTACCAGATCTTTGAATGTGCCCAGTACAGGTTGTATATTCTTTTCTTTAGTGGGTGGTTTCAATATTATAGTACTTAAAACATTTATTTGTTTCGCTTTAACAGGAATCTAAAATAATAATAGATTGATGAGAACAATATTTTAGTATTTATGGTTAAGATAGATTCAAAATGAAAACTCATCTTGCTACGCTCATATTCTATTACGAAACGGTGATCTTCATGTCATTTGTAAAGATTGATAACTTACTTTAGGGAAAATGGATGGAATTGCATCATTTGATTTTGTTTCGAAATGCAATATTTCTTCGGGCTTGAAATGGCGGCTACAAATTTTGGAACCGTTTCTGACCTTTTTCTGTGTAGAACACTGAGCCACCGGTCTCGATCATCATTTATAGGAAAGCTTAAAATAACAAAAAATAATAAATAATGAGAAGAAAGAAAAAAAAACGACGGGTTGCACTCCGGGTGTGCCAGCAGAAGTGAAAACTTGAATATTAACGTTGTGCATTTTTGATATTTTGGAATGTTTAGGGAATAATTTTGCACGAATTGCTTTAATTATCAGTATATAAGTACTATCATTTATGTGGTACACAAACACAATTTATATTACATTAAAAAGTTTATCTCTTAGACTCTCCGTCCGGCTTACGAATTTTCGATCAGGTCACGTGTCCTGACGCGAGTTTAACATTTTTTACCCATTACAAAAAGTGCACAACGCCGCTAAAGAAGTTTTCACTTCAATAATAAATAAGAAGAATAAAAAGAAGAACATCCACTTTTACAATGAAAACATAGTCACCCTAAATGCAATTTGTAAACAAAGTCACAAAACTTACTTAAAACAGGAAATTCCAGACCCGGGGTACCCTTCACTCTTGCGATTAACCACAAAACACGTTCTTACCATGGTTACAGTATCTTGCACTTTAATATTACGAAAACTCACAAAATCAAATATAATGCAAATTTACAAACATACAGATGTCAAGTAAACGTCAGACAGCAACGTAGTAATTGCCATGTATAGTATAATATATCACTACTAATTGTTACAAATTCCATTTTTTTTTTTGTTTTAAACATCTTGTGATTGCATGGTAAAATAACTTTAATTTTCATTAATATGCAAACAGTAATAATGGCAATTCATTTTAAAGATAGAATTCCAAAGAAGTTTAAAACTAGGTGTTATTACTACAACAGACAGGTCGAAAAAATTACCATTGAAATAAATATTTTTAATCTGACACACAGAAGAAAGGGACACAGTCCACACACGGCACTGTCTCGCTCGGAACGAATAGTTCCTTCAGTTTTATGCGTGCAAATTTATACTCTATTGTTTAACAGCTAAGAAAGACTTTCTGTATTCTTTGAATCATTCGTAAGCAATCCAGTTAGTAGGTAGAAGATCCTTGGTGTGGATAGATTACAACGTGTGATCTTTCTCTATTCCTATTATGCGACCTCGAATCTTTATACAGAGAATATAAGGATAAAAAAGCGCTACCAACTGTAGCTTGGGTGTGTGAAAAAATGAATTTAGGTAAACACGTGTTGGAGCAGGCTTTGTGTTAACCTCGTTTATAAAATTGTTTTTGGAAATATGAGAGCAGGAGCCTTAAAACTTTTTTCAGAAAAAGGTTATGACGTGAGAAGTTTTTAGTTTTGTTTTCTAGTTTAGTTTATTCATTAACTATTTTCAATGAAAAATGTGTCTACAATGAAAAATACAGACGTGAATTTTCCAATATGGTGGAGTGAGCGGCAGAGTGAAAATATCTGAAAGAATGTCGAAATACCGCAATGCTTTCCAGTTAAATCTACTTCATGACTAGGACTGCAAGCAGTCGATATGTTGCCCTATAATATCCTATATCTTCCAGTGAAAGTTCTATCAAAATCTGTTCAGTGGTTTTAGAGATTAGCAGAGACAAACAGAAAGACTGTCAAGCACAATCATTTTTTTCTGTATGTTGCCTGACCGACATGCAAGAAAATTAGTTTGTGTTTAAGTATCGTATCATTTATATAAAATTATATTGTATGTATGAACCTAAAGCTAATAAACCATTAAAGTAATGACAAAATAGAACTCCAACCTGATTTTCGGTCCCTATGGTAACGTTTACACGCACGTTCGCGTTAAGCCGATGACAAACAGTTGTCGTCCATTAATAAATGTAATGAACATGATGTACGGACTTGTGATGTTTGCGTGACGTCCAATATTGTGTTTGGCAAACAAGTAATTGCTGTGTCACTGTGTTAGGTTTTCGTGGGTAAAATGTAAAATACGTTTAGGTTTTTGTTCTCATTTGAAATTGATGAAAAACGTTACTCGTCTCATATAGCAGGTAGGTACAGCTGTTGTTATTCAATTTTATAGCTTAATAAAACCTCCATGTTGAATAATTGTTCGTCTATAACTTTTCACTTATTAGTTTCTCTTGCTACCCATAACATAATAGGTTGGGGAAAAAATTTCTTCGCATTTTTTAAGAAAATTCAAAACATTTTTGAATATAGTTTATTTACATTTAACTAAAGTATGTAACTAGGTACCATTTTGTTCGATAAATTTTTGCCATCCTGTAGGTAGGGACATGATCCCATTGCTATAGAAATTTTGAGACTTCTGATCAAAATACCGAGACAAGTGGTTTTGGCAGTCCTCTCGTGATGTTAACCTGACACTGCCTAAAGAATTCTGAAGAGACCGAAACAGGTGGAAATCTGAAGGTGCAAGGTCAGGACTATACGGCGGATGCATTAACACCTCCCAGCCAAACTCTTTTAATTTTTGCTGAGTGGGTAAAGATGTGTGAGGTCTAGCGTTATCATGATGAAAAACCACACCCCTTCTGTTGATTAATTCCGGCCGCTTTCTCTCAACTTCTTGCTTTAATCTCATCAGTTGTTCGCAGTAGAGTTCAGAATCGATGGTCCTGCCTGGTGGTAACAGCTCATAATGAATAATGCCCTTCCAATCCCACCACACACACAAAGCATCACCTTGTTACGAGTTTACCCGGGTCTCGCCACAGTCTATGAAGCCTGACCAGCCTTTGACCACGACCTTTTTCACATGTTCTTATCGTACATGATCCACTTTTCATCACCAGTTATCAGCTTCTTCAAAAATAGTTCGGTTTCATTACGTCGTAATAAAGAATCACAAATGAGTACACGGTTCATTAGGTTTCTTTCAGTGAGCTCGTGAGGTACCCAAATATCGAGCTATTTTGTGTACCCACCCAGTTTTTTTCAAATGCACCAAAACTGATTTGTGGTCAGTTCCCAGTTCTTCAGCTACGTCGTAACTACTGATATGCCGATCTTGCTCCACTTTTTCAACTCCGCCCCTAAGACGACCCACTGACCCAAAAATGGCATCCATTTTATCCGTAATAGGGCGACTAGAGCGACGTGCATTTTTGACATCAAAATTTCCGGATTGAAAACGCTTAAACCAAATTTGTGCTACTCTCACAGACACTGCACTAGGTCCATAAACATCGCAATTTTTCTTTTAATTTTTGTAGTAAAATTTTAAAGTGTATCGAATTTCTTCATTGGATTCACTCATCTTGACAGTACGAAAAACAAATGAAAATCACACATTTGCCTAATTTGAATTTGGAATTATATTCTTTAAAATTAAAACTTTCAATGATACCAAAACCAGCCAGATACAAATAGTATATACCCAAAGAGATTTTATTACAAGTTCATACAAACTATAATGCGAAAAGACTTTTTCCCCAACCTTATATAATCTAAATGTGTTCACTTAATTATTTATGAGTACCTACTGTGTCTTCATAATAGTATTCTTCTATTTAGTATTAAGAATAACTTGTGTTTCTCATGATAAGTGAACTATATTTATTTATTAGAGACAAAAAGCAGTTACATGTTATGATATTACATTAATGTTCTTAAGATATATAGGTAAATACATAACCCACACTATTGCCCACGGATTAATCAATAACATATTGAATGGAAAACGATAACGGATTAATAAAATTTTACTGTTAGTTTTAAACATTTTTATTAGAATTTAGGTGCTAATGCACTAATAGCGAGTGTTTTAATTTTTTTATTAGAAAGAGAGAATATATCGATGTCTATGAAGTGTGTGTTATAGGTTTCCACAAGACGACGTAGAGGCACTCGTGCTCCGGCGTTAGTTTTGCATGCGTCCACATGGAACAAGCGTGGCACGCGAGCCCCACGTCTGATAACAGTTCTAGGTACCGTGTAACATAATTTGTTCGTAAGGTCAGTACAATCAAACCTATTATGGCACAAACCATACAGCATCATTTCATCCAAAAGTAACCGTCGGGCTTCCAAGCTCTGAATCTTGTATTTTTTAAGTAATAGGGAATGAATTAATCTTTGAATGATTACATTTGTAGTTCATGCTACGTAAGAATTTATTCTGCACCATTTCTAATTTGTTATTATATTTAAGATAATAAGGATTCCAGATTGATCCTTGACTGATGATTGATTTCCAGTTGTGATCGCACTAAACATTTGTATAATATCAGAAAAGTAGAGGGCCGCACAAAGTCTTTAGAAGATCTCATGACGAAACCATACATTTGAAAGGCCTTATTCACGATAGTATCAATGTGCATGTCGAAGTGCAAACATGAGTTCATAATAACACCGAGGTCCCGAACGGAATTCACTACATTTAAATGGTGGTTATCGAAACAGTAATTAAAATTATTTTTATTCTTATTTTTAGTAAACGATATACTATGACATTTGGGGAGACTAAGAAAGAGTTTGTTCTTTGTGCAATACGTGTTCAGTCTAATGAGATCATCTTGAATGAGTAGGCAATCCTGGCTATTCTTGCAAGATTTAAATATTTTAATGTCGTCGGCATACAATAAAAAATGAGCATTAAGGAAACAAGATTTAATGTCATTTATAAATATGATAAATAGGAATGGTCCTAAAATAGATCCTTGGGGGACTCCAGAATTCACAAGAATGGGTTCAGATTCATAACCATTTATGACGACTCTTTGGGTCCTGTTAAAAATATATGAGACAAACCAACGCAGCAAGTTCCTACGAATTCCGTTAAAGGCAAGCGTTATTGAGCACAACACTGATCTTGTCCAGCTATCGACGGGCCAATGTTGAGGTAGCGGACTTCTAGTAATAAATGAAAGAATATTTCAAACGTTACTACCAGATTTATTGTCAAATCCACAGGTTTAAACTTTTACATCTACTGGATTAAGGCAAGCATGGCTTCGGTTCAATATGTACGCGGTTAAAACAATTACGAGACTAGTTAACACTATAACTGTCTGGAAGCGGAATTAGGGAACTACTGAACTGAGAAACAAAATGTGAGCGGAAAAAGCTTACATTAACATTCTAACTTACGGCTTCCAGAAAGATCGAGAATATTCTAGGTTGTGCCACAGTGCTTCCTCTAGTGTCGAGAGGCGATCAACTTCAATATTCATTCATAATTTACACAACCTCCATTCATAATTCCACCCCCTGGCATCGAAAAGCGAAATCATTTATCCAATACCCCATTCATTACTAGCAAATCTCTCATAGATACTGTCGCCATCTTTTAGCCGGTGGCGCAAACAGAAAGATACACCATACTCTCGTTCTTCAACAACAGAGGACGCTACTATGTACATCAGTCACATTTCTCCCGCCGTGTACATAATAGTACATTCTTGTGACTGGTGTACCCTTTACAGAGAACAGTTTCTTATTGAGAAATATATGTCTTAATACGTTCGCTGAAAGTGAGCACTTACCCTGACACCACATTACGACAGTAGAATTTTCCATACTAAATGACAAATCAACGTAGTACTCATGCACAAGCAAGCCATATGAAACTACCCACAAAATACTCGTGTTACGGTAATAAGAAATATGAAATTGCTCATAATATGACAGTGGATACTGCTCTTCATAATACTTATATGAAAAATTATCGTGAGACGACGTACTCTTAAAAATAAGTGGCCCGTCCTTCGACGTACTCTCATTACGCACTATTTTAATTTCCCGTATAAGATTTAAAGATTAAGTAACTCTTACTAAGGTTGATCCGTGGATGAGGTGATCATCTCAATATATCAAGATACCTCCTTCCACCCGAAAAGCACGTTAAACTGTTAGTCCCGACTCGCAAGTCGCAAAATGCTCTTCAGAAGTTCACATTATAAAGATTTACACCATGAAGTTTCACTAGTCTAGCTCAGGCGTAATGTTTTATTTTATTGTTGAATGCCTAATGTCTTTCTAATGTAATATCCTGTATTTTTTTTTTGTAATAATTTGTAAACACGTGTTCGAGCAGGCTTTGTGTTAACCTCTTTTATAAAAATGTTTTTGTAAATACGAGAGCAGGCCTTAAAACTTTTTCAGAAAAAGGTTATGACGTAAAGAGAGAAGTTTTTAGTTTTGTTTTCGAGTTTAGTTTATTCTTTAACTATTTTCAATGAAAGATGTGTCTACAATGAAAAGTACAGACGTGAATTTTCCAAAATGGTAGAGTGAGCGGCAAAGTGAAAATATCTGAAAGAATGTCGAAATACCGCAATGCTATATTTTGTATGACTCTTGGATAGAGTGTAGTGGTACTTATAAAATATATTAAACTGTTAACACCTTTTTTGTTTTTCGGTGGGAAATTTATCAAATGACTCCCCCGCTCGGAGTGGAGCGGAAGGGAGTATCAGACTTCTACTGACTAAAAACCCACCTTGTTCCTAGCTGCCCCTGTCATCCGGAGCTGCGGTATAACATTTCCGCAACCCCGGAAGGCCATGGTCCAGTCAGGCCCCGTCAACGCTCTTAACACCTATTGTAATTATACCTACAGTGACAAATATATGGATTTATTTATTTATTTTTTTGCGATCATACAATTATCTTTAGTCAAATTTTATATTTAAGAACTACGGCTAAACAATGCAAAAGTATCTAACAGCTTTCGATCCTTGTACTTTTTTGTATTGATTGATTTACCCAGTTACTTAATCAGTAGATTTGGTTTCATTTAGTTATACCGAAAGCTGTCTCAGATAAGTATCAGTACCTACATTTAGTTTCAAAAAGGCTTGGCATATTGATGATATTACAAGAAAACTTCTGGAATAAAAGTTGGAATGAAACATTAGCATTATCATGCCTTACATCACTTACTTAGAGTTCAAAATGCAGTGTCATTACAAAGTTTTGACAATTTAATGGTTAAAGTACCTGCTTACTTGAGACTCGTGTTAATCACATGTAAATTATACCAACGAACAGCTCAACACATGTGCTGGAATTTGGAGTTGTTAAGGACAACATGTTTTAATGAAGTCAATTCTCCAACAAACTTATAACACCAGCGTGATTGAAAATGATTAGTGGGGAGCTCGTGGCCGAATAATAACAGCCGTTTGGGTCGATCTTCAAAGTTAAGCATTACTTGCCGAGGTCGATTTGTAGATGGGTGTCCATCTTAGTTTCCTCCGTGCCTCGAAAAGCACGTTAAGCTGCCTTGGATGTCATTTGTACATATTTGATAATCGTTACGGGTAATCAAAGCCATAAAATCGGACACTGGTATTGCCAAGTACGGCTTGCAATACCAGAATACCGAGATCTCGGTATTGCGGGATCCCGCCTCATTTCCAATCCCGCGTGATGCGGGATTACGGGCGCGGGATCCGTGTAATTCGCGAGAATGAAAAAAAGCATGCATGCGACATCTCGCGTGCGCGATCGCTTGGTGACTGGCGGCCGGCAGTGTTGCAAACAACGCGGGGGCCTATGTCGCTCGTTTATCACAGCCAAAGTATGTAGCCTAAAATATCAGTAAAGTTTTTTATTCAGTATTTGTTACTGTTTTTTGTGAAGAAAAAGCGGTGTAATTTGATTGATCTCATACTAGTAGTCATACTTAAATAAATGTTGAGTTAGTAGATTAATTCATTGTTTTTTTTGTGATAAATAAATGGTGTAATTTGATTGATCTCATACTAATAGTAATACGTAAATAAATGTGGAGTCAATTGATAAATTCATTGTTTTATTTGCCTTTAAATATAAATGTGAATATTTTCAATATGCGGGATCCCGCAAATACCGAGATCCCGCGGGATTGAAAATTCGTAGTCCCGCAAAAACGGAGATTGAATGCAGATTGCGAGATTGGAAGCCCTATTGCCAAGGGGTATAGTGTTACCCAGTTACTGAGTTGTGGAGGTCAGATAGGCAGACGCTCCATGTGAAGCACTAATACTCAGCTGCTTCCAGTTAGACTGGAAGCTGACCTGATGATGCTTAGGCTATTAATCAAAAAGGTCTGCCATTATTAATGCTCTTTGAAATTTAATTATTTAAAAGCGTAATTTATGTGGGCATTTACGCCTATTGCAGACGATTAACGGCAACCAGCATGTAAAATCATGTTTTTATGCGTCTTATAATCATTATCCACAGTCTAACTTCATCCACTGCTGGGTACAGACCTCTTGTTTCTTTTTTTTATTACGAATGAGCCCGCTCTTGACCTCATCACACCTGATGGTAAGTGTAAGATGAGGTCTATGATCGAACGAGCGAGCCTAGAAAATGCCTATTCGCTCTTGCTTTAAAAACTGAAGGGTCATATGTGGCAGGGAACACAGAAGCCGGCAGAGAGTTCCACACCTTGGCTGTGCGCACAATAAATGTTGAAGAAAAGCGCTTTTTTTTAATTCAGAATGAGCTCACTCTTGAACTCGATCTCACCTGATGGTAAGCGATAGATGAGGTCTACGATGGAACGAGCGAGCCCGGAAGATGCCTGTTTACTCTTGCTTTAAAGGTTAAAAGGTGGCAGGGAACACGAAGCCGGCAGAGAATTCCTTAGCTTGGAAGTGCACACAATAAATGTGGAGGAGAAGCGCTTGGTACGACAAGACGGTATATCAACCAAGTGTGGATGGTATCCAGCCGTGCGTCTGGTAGACCGGTAGTGAAAGGGAGATCGAGGGATCAAGTCATGGAGCTCCTGCGCACACTCCCCGATGTACAATCTGTAGAAAACCGACAGGCAAGCAACGGTTCGCCGATGAGCCAGGCTGTGAAGCTTGCCTGCCAGAACCTCGTCACCTATGAGCCTTTTAGCTCTGCGTTCGATCGAGTCAAGTGCAGCTAGCTGGTATTTGGCTGATCCATCCCTCAAGTGACTGCAATACTCCATAGAGGAACGGATCTGTTCTTTATATAAATTCTAAAGCTGTCCAGGTGTGAAGTATCGCCTAACTTTCTGTAGGATGTCCAGCTTTTGGCTTTAGTCTGAGCTTTACACTCAATGGTTGAGCCGAAGTTGAGGTCAGGGGGACCATTCAAATTGGCTCCTTTTAGCGGAGAAAAGACAAGCCTGTTTTTTTAAAGCGTTAAATTTGATCAGATTAACATCGCCCCATTGTGAAACGAGATTTAAGGTCAAATTCGTTCGCTCTACCATGGCCTTTCTAAGAGTGGCTATTTCGTCCCTACCAGCTCTAGCACTGGACAAGTATCTCTCTGAGACTGGCTGCCAAGCTCCACGTTCCTGTGCCAGTCTCGTCTAAGATATGTCCGTGATGGCAACATGACAACTTCGTCAGGACATCTCGCTGCTGGACGTCCAACGCTCCTCTTTCCAGTCCTTGAATACCAATCGGTCACAGATTTACTTTACCTGCCATCACCGCGCCTTGCTAGGCATCCTGCCCAACGTGTTATAGTAAGGATATGACAACTGTAAACATCATAAGTAGAATAGAGAATGTTTCATACGCTGAAACGATCTCAAACCACGGTTTCCAACCAATAAAAAAGCTAAAATTGCCAAGCTCAGATCCTTATATCCGCCAAGTACACCATTTTCCTTAAATTTATTTGCACGCATAATATAAATAATGTTCGCACGTACCAAACTCCTTTATAAAACGTATGTAGTTTTACCTTCCCGTAGGCGCCATGTCTTTTTATCTGTTTCACAAATTCCTGACACTATAGTGGGATAAGAACACACCTTATTTCCTGCTTACAATGTAAACAAAGTAATAGGGAGAATCTATGAATAAGGTTAGTAGTTTCAATCAAAATAAGTGACTGGTTTTGAATTTTTATGCGTTATTACCATAGATCGGAATAGGTAGAGCTGTTTTACGTACTTGCCATAGGTTAGAATAATGTGGATATTACCCGAGTCCCGGGATTTGATTTTTAAGTAGTAAAATTAAAAAAAAAACTATTCTCGCCTTCGGGACTAATGAAAGATTACACTTCCTTTCTGACGGGTAAATATAAAAAGGACGGGAAAAGGGATAGTATAATAAATAGATAAACTTGATTCATTAAACCACATATATTTTTTTACGTAACAATTTATTATTCAAGAAACAACAATCATTTAAACATTTTTATTCTGAAGTTGTACAAAAACATTTACAGTTGTAAAATTTACAGCGTCGCTCATGCGCTTATTGGCTTATATAAACATATTCACATTTTATACATATTGACAAAAATAATGAAATTCAATTAAATAGTATCAGTCGGAATCCCGTGGAATATACATATTAACATCAATGTTTACGGTCAATGAGCCTAAATAGCTCTACCTATTCCGATCACTGGTTATTACACTTACATTGTCGAGGACCTTGTGGCTAAATAATGGTCGCTGTTCAAAGTGGACGACCGTCTTTATATTTCGAGAGATACCTTTGTGCTCCGGGAAGCACGATAAGCCGTTGATCTCGGCTGTTATTGGTACATCTTTGACAGTCATTATGGGTAGTCAGAAGCCACAAAATCTGACGCCAGTCTTGCCGAGGAGTATCGTATTACCCAGTTACTGGGTTGTGGAGGTCAGAAAAGCAGTCGCTTCCTATAAACACTAATACCCAGCTGCATCCAGTTAGACCAGAAACCGACCCAACATAGTTACGAATGGGCTAAACTATTTTTTTTTAAAGGTTACTAGGTGTGTGGGTAGAATTCACATTACTAGCATTCTTGTTAACCCCTCCAACTAAGCTAAATGTGCTTGTGTCTGGAGTGGGTTCACGGCAATAGTGTAATGGGTGGGGTTCGAACCCGAGACCTCTCGATCACAAATCCGACACCTTAGCCATAACTATTTAGAAAATGCTACAATAAACATTTGATTGATTATGTCAAAGAGCTCTAAGAAGTATACAACGTGTAATTTAAAGGGTATATACATACCGAGTGCACGGCTTCTTTGGATGATAACAAACGATATAGCAAGGGTTCGTAACGTAATCCTATGTCTACATGTGTGGAGCATATTAGAAATTTCAATACATTGATACCAGAGACCGAATTTTTCAAATTAAGATAACGAAGAGGATTATCGTTTTATTGGCAAGTGACGTGGAAAGTGATGACCCTCATAGTGCTGTGACACGTTTGTTATTACTGGTATTCAAGAAACATATGAAACCAATAATTTGGGGTCAATTCGGTGAGTCACTTATTTTGAGCTGAAACTTTGGATAGAGACTCTATATCAGATGTTGTCTTCAGTCCTTTTGGATAGATATGGGGTTTCTGTTACACGTTGTATACTTGGCATTTTCTAGTAGGTACCTTTTTTTTCGTGAGCAAATCTTCAAATTATACCTCGTCCTCCGGCTTTGACAAAAACTAACCTATTCCTTCAGTTACAGTTGCATTCCGGCGCAACTGCAACTAACATTTTGTTACAACATTACTCCGCGAGGTATATCCCTATCGAGCTTCGTCATTGCAGCTGACTGTTTTTGAGCCGCGTGTTGAACAAGACGAGCCGTCGATCCGGGCTTGGTCCTTACAGAAAGTTGAGCTACCCCTGCTCGCCTTTCGAGGACCCGCGCCTAGGGTGGCCGGAAATATACTCACGATCAAAACAAATTTAACAAATATTAGGGAAAGTACTTTAATGTTTACTCTACAAGTTTGGAAAATGGATAAATAATCTACTGCCTCCAGGGATCCATATTTTGATCAAATAATTTGGCTAATAGGTTCAAAGCCATTGCTAAGTAATAGCTATAAAGGTCGGACTACATTAACTAAAACAAACCACGGTCACACAGTTGGGCCATCCATCATGTACTGGGCTATCATTGGACAAATTAAATATAGCAGAAACAGCAGAGTTCTCTGGGGGCTTTCAAAAATGAATTAACATTTGGATTATTATACTTTAAGAGAATGGGTTCCGCTGTAGCTCGAGAATTGTTTATCTAAACTGTAAATTCTAAAATGAAATTAGGTATTCTTTTATTAATTATCGGATATTGTAGATTCGGATTGAGTGGACTGTCCATATATGGTTCACTGCTGTCAATTATACAATGTGTAACGAAAACCCCATATCTATCCAAAAGGGCTGAAGACAACATCTAGTATGGAGTCTCTATGCACAGTTTCAGCTCAAAATAACTGACTCAAAGAATTGATACCAAATGATCGGTTTCATATATTTCTTGAATACCAATCATAACAAACGTGTCACAGCACTACGAGGGTCAATAACTTTCCGCGTCACTTGCTAATAACACGATAATATTCTTCGTTCTTCTTAATTTGAAAAATTCGGTCTGTGGTATCAGTGTATTGATATTTATAATAAGTTCTACACACGTAGACTTAGGATTACAAAACCCTTGCCATATCGTTTGTTATCATCCAAAGAAGCCGTGCACTTGGTACGTATATACTCTTTAAATTACATGTTGTATATTATGTGTCTGTATCGTGTTGTCTACTAACACTAGTTTTTAAGGTATTTGTTTACTAACCATAATTACATACCTATATGGGCAATATGGCTTGAAATGAAGATATTTGAATTAGAATTATACAAATAGAATTAGCTGTTATTTTGCGGAATTCCGTGACATTGAAATATTCAAGAATAAGAATTTATTCCTTTTCATAGAAATTACGAAAACCAAGTGAACTTGGGCTGGCTATTACTTTGGCTAAACGCTAAGCATTGCCAAAAAACGTGGCAATGCCTCCAGTCTCTTTGGTACATAACCAGCCGACACGGTACGACAATAATTATTATGTTATGAATTTTTTTTTTTCATTCTGGATGAGCCCACTCTTGACCTCGTTCAGGCCTGATGGTAAGCGATAGATGAGGTTTACGATGTGATGAGCGAGCCCAGGAGGTGCTTATTCACTCTTGCTTTGAAGTCAGACGGGTCATATATGGGAGAGAACACAGAAGCCAGCAGGGAGTTTCGAACCTTACCTTTTTAGGATTCCGTAGCCAAATGGCAAAAAACGGAACCCTTATAGTTTCGACATGTCTGTCCGTCTGTCTGTCTGTCCGTCCGTCCGTATGTCACAGCCATTTTATTCGGAAACTATTAAGACTATACATGTAAAACTTGGTATTCTATGAACCGCTTTCCGATTTTAAGAGAAAATTTAAAAAATATTTAAAATATAGGGGGCTCCCCATACATGGAACTAGAACTGAAAATATTTTTTTCATGAAACCTATGCGTGTGTGGTATTTATAAACATGTCTTTAAAAATGATATAAGGGTTTCTAAAACCACTTTTTCATAAAGTCAATCGTTTAAAAGATATAAGCTTCCAAAGTGGTAAAATGTGTGTCGTCCTCCCTCTAACTTCTATAATAATGGAGTGAAAAATCTAAAAAAATATATGTCTGTAGATCTTAATGTAAACTCAACCAAAATTGGTTTGAACGAAATCGAGTCAGCAGTTTTTAACTTTGTAATTCATACAAATACTATGAAAAACAAAGTTATTTGGCGTAGTTGTAAAAATTGTAATTAAGCTAGTTTTAAGAAATTTATAAGGTGTTTTTTTTTTTCAAATAAATATATTAAGTATATTATATTTATTATAGTTACTACGGAACCCTTCATGGGCGAGTCCGACTCGCACTTGGCCAATTTTTTTATTATTTATAGGCTCGCGTTTGACCTTCGCCATCTCACCTGATCGTAAGCGATGACGTGGTCAAAGATAAAGCACGCTTGCCTAGAAGTAACATATTCACTCGTGACTTAAAGACCACCAGGTTATAGCTATCAGAAAACACAGACTCTGGTAGGTAGTTACTTTAGTTTTTGGTTTAGATTCAATTAAATAGTTTTTACAAAACGAATAAATCAGTAAAAAATGGAATCACTATCCATTAATAAATGATTGAGAAATTAATTAAGGATATAAGTACCTAGATATATATAGATAGATAGATATAAGTATATAAGTATATAAGGATATAAGTAACTCAATCAATCAATAGCTTTTATGTAATAAGTGAGTTCTTGCGCTGTTCCTAATTATTTTACGCAAGGTATTGTAGCACACAATGAAATCACGAGAAGTGAACACGAGCCGCGTCAATCGTTAGAATAGTATGACGAAACAAAATTATTCTTGTAAATTGTATTTTTTAGGGTGGTCAGTTAGAAACATCTAGTTTAAAATTACGAAAAAAAAATACGTGTAAAAGCGTAATAACCAACTCACAAAATAAGGATCATTTATAATAAAGGTCCATTTTCATTTGTTAGGATACGTATTTCTATGTTTCTTATATTTATTTATAATACGTAGTTTCATACAGAGTAGTGGTAGGCATATTACTTTGTGTAATTTGCATCATCACCACTTTTCTCAAAACGGGGAAGGAAATATTGTGAGGAACCTGAAATATAGGACCAATCTGCAGACGCTACATCCACCGACACTGGGCCCACTTGGTAAATTACGGCCCATTCTCTCGTAGAGAGGAGGATGGGCCGTAATTCACCAGATGGATTGGAATTTGCTGATTAATTTATATTCATACTAATATTATAAATGCGATAGTAAGTTTGTCTGTATGTTCGTGATCAATTCACGTCGAAAATGAAGCAATGATTCGACTTTTGGAGTGGAGATAATTGAAGATCTGGAAAGTGACATTGACTTTTGTTTTTCGTATAAAAACACAAGAACGAAGCTCGAGTAGAAGCTAATCTATAATTCTATACGTATAAATAAATTGGTGTGTCTATGAGCCATTGTCCATAGCAAGATGTACTATGTAAGTGGTCACGAACCTCAAAAATGAGATGATGATGATAGAGGCCTGTCAGTTATTTCAAAATAACTGCTTTTGAAGTGCTTTTTCAAGTAGTTATAAATAACTATTTACACGACAATAAAACACAAACAAACTATTTTTAAATTGTTGTCTATCTATTTGTCCGGGCTAATAATTGAAACACCTTAACCGATTTTAATCGGTTTTCGACTGGAAGGTAGAGGACATGATAGAGCAAAACATTTTATCACAATTGTCACGGGATCGGGAATTTCACGAGAAAACGCCACGGTAATATTGACGCCCACGCGATCGAAGTCTCGAGCACATCTACTAAATAATAGAAAAACCTGAAACTTCTCCATTATGACGGGTTTCCTCCCACTCACTCCGGAACCCTAACAAACAAAAACATAAAACTCCGCAGAGATTGGAATCCAGTTAGCGAAACAAGAGTACAGCTTCGCAATCGAATTCGGCGCTTCTTAATTGACTTTTGACGTTGTTTTGCTATATCAATATACATATTCACTTCAACCTATAATTTTTGAAGAAACTTTCTATGAAAGGGAATTCCAAGGAGCAATTTAAATACTTTCAAACAGCCTTTGAATCCGCATCGCAGTCGTAAACTGTCAAAAACACATAATTTACCTATATTGTTATATAAGATTTTTCTAATTGATTGTCGTTGTAATGATATTACGATTTAAATTTGAACGGTGTTTTACTGCGACAAATAATATACTTTTTTTAATTCGAAACGGAAAAACGGAAAAAAAAACGGTCTGTATAGGCCCCCATTATGTTGGCCCAGTACGTTTTGTTGGATGTAGCATTACACAAATTAATGTGCCTCGGTTTGAACCCACTAACATTTCTCGTAGGTTGTGCCTGTAACCTCCGAGGTACCACTGGTCAGTATAACAATTAAGGACAGCGCTTGGCAGTCTGTAGTAGGCGATCGCTTTGCGCATCGTACACTGAGGCAAAATACAATGAAATACCCAAAATTCGCTGCCGCGCAGGTGAAGGTTAGCGCTTAAGATCCGTGCTGAGTATTATACTGGGTGGATTTTTAATTGAAGTAGCTTGAAGCATGAGGAAGGTTTTTTTACCCGACCATAGAAAGAGGTTTATGTTTTTATTGTGATAAAACCATGGGAGCGAAACCCCGCGCGACTGCTAGTCATATTATAAATCTTTCCTAAATTTGATTTTTCTTTTGTTTGGAATGGATAAACTCAAAAACTATTGCACTGATTTCAATTATTCTTTCACCAATATAAAGCTAGATTATCAGCAATTATATAGGTTACTTTAATTTGATTTAAAAAATTGTTTACTTATGTTTTGATTTTTCTATTTCTTGCTTGAAATAAACATTACAAAGATCAAATGCTTCTAACTTCAGGATTGGGAGCTGCTAAAATAACATAGTGCTAAAAGTATTTTAGGAAAATATACTATTATTATAACTCCTTGTTGAACTTATTTGCTAACTTGGGTGAACAAGTACCTACAGTTCACCGATGTCCCGCTTTGCGCGGATTGTCTCGTTTTTCTGGGGTCAGGTGACACGTTCCAATTAACATTTAATCTTTAAAAATTTACCGATATTCCCTAGCCTCAGTTTTTATTTGATCAATAACTTAATATAAATTCCTATATATTCATAAAACAGTTTTTTAAGTGTTTAATCGTTGAAAATATTCAGCCGAGCCGGGGCGATGGTCGGAGTATTATAAAAAAATGAACTACGTAACCACCAAATATCTATACTGATAATATACGAAACTGTGAAAGTCGTGTCTGTCTGTCTACTATCTACTCATGAAGATAGTTGAAAACACGAGGTCAAAACGTAGGCTACGGTTTTTAAAAAACCAAATAAAGCGACTAAAATATAAATTTCTATTCCTATTTTCGTCGCTTAGGTGACTGTTGAGAGTATTGATGAAATAAACAGGCAAGAAGCAGCAATCTTTTTTTGCATCAGTAATACCTATGAATATTAATTTTATATGAAACTTAATAATTTGGTAAATTATTATATTTATTTCTAATAGGTATTTAATGTACTATACAAAATTAATATTGACAAAAATAAATGATACCTAGCTTATTGTTACGTAAAAAAATTGAGTTTAATTTATCTTGAGTTTAATATTCACTTTATGCAGAAATTCCTCCCGCAGAAACTGGTGGACAATAATAAATTGATGTAAGTTTATAAAACTAAAAATTGGCGCAGTAAGAGCTAGTTAGGAATGAGTATGCACCGTGAAGGTAGTTTGGAAAAGTTTTTGTTTTGTCCTTTCCGCCACAAAACAAAAAACTTTTTTTAAACTACGTAACGTTAGTAATTATTTCACGTTAACGATGACACTCCTGCTTCACACAGAGTGGTAGGACTTAGGAAGCACTTGATGAAAAAAGTAACACATAACATTTGCCACATAATGAGAACTACAAAACACAAAACGTTTTGGGAATACTTTCATTGTGCGTACAGCTAAGGAGTGGAATTCCCTGCCAGAGTCTGTATTTCCTAATAGCTATAAATTAGAGGTATTTAAGGCAAGAGTGAGTAAGCGTGCTTCATCTTATAACACGTCATCGCTTACCATCAAGTGCGATAACAGTCAAACGAGTTCCTCCTGCAGTGGGTGGAGCCACAGAACAGATAAAAGAGGTTAGAAAGGAAATAGTTCCTGATTTCTATGAGAACGCATGTCGCCGCTTGTCTCCCACTCCCACAGCTCATTTACAAGCAAGAGGCCCGTTACAAATGCGAATTACGCAAATAAATAAATTACACACACTTAAATCGAGAGCTTGCTACTGAAGGTAACTCACTGTTGATAAACATGCGCCGTGCATCACGGCCAATCAGGGCAAAGGACAAAACGTCAATGGTTGAAGTGAGAGGATGCAATACATTGTAAACGGACTTAGTCATTGCGTTGATTAAGCGAGTACACATCGGGCAATGTATATTTTTTGTATCTTGTTGCAATAATGTTGTTAATGTTCGGAATTTCATAGTGATCAGAATATTTTTATGTTTTTTACAAATAAAATTGTAATTAAATGTTATTTTCGACTTACCGATTGAAAGATATACCTCCTCGCTCTATACTTGCGGTCTAACTTTTTGTTTTACAGGTTATAATTGCACAACACGGCATTTTAAAGCAGAGCTCTGTGTTCCAAAGTATTCCGAAGCGCACTAACGCGGTGAATGAATTAATCGGTCGCGCTATGATTTTCGTATCATAAATGTGGCGCGCTCGCCACGCCCCCATTACCATTCCAACCTTATTCATCTATTCCGTGAGTGGAGCGGAAAGAAGTGTCAGACTTCTACTAACTAAATAACACCGTGCAACCGTCCTTCAGTTGCCCTTGCTTTCCGGGGCTGCGGTATCTTGTTTCCGCAACCCCGGTAGGCTTTCCCGTAACTCCGGCAGGCGTCAAACGAGAGCATATCATAAAAAAAAACTAGAAAGCCGGAGATGGATTAGGCCGTAACCCACCAACCACAAAGATGCGGATCGGTACAACAATCACCAAAAAATCATATCAAAATACACCAAAAAATACTTGAACATGGCTCAAAAGACGGAAAGAGTAACCATTTTTGAACCATTTTACTAATGAAACAGTAATAAAATCATTGTAACGGACAAACCCGTCGACTGGGCACCTACCATACGTTACAGTAATGGTTCATATATTTACTTTAGCACCAGTATTTCACGTTCATATGCAATGCAACGTTGCAGCATAGCAGCTTCGACTGATCTATTTTGGTAGAACAACGGCTTTGCTATGACTGAAAGCCTTTTTACTGTGAGTAATGTCTTGTCTGTACTAAAATTATTTTATTAAGGGATAATGTTTATCAGTCAGTTCGTATGTTGGACCATCAAAAAATAACTCGTCCGTTTTTAAAAATACCTTTTACCTGTAGAATGCTACAGTATCACTGAATACCATACCCACATTATTCGTAAAAAAAAAAAACTTTCACATGAGCGTAGAAAATATGTACAATTTTCATTCTGGTAGCAGAAAAAATATACTCAAAAGTCAGAAACTTGAAGAAAAACATGAGTAGATCTACCTTTTTTTTCGGTGGGAAAATCATCAAATAACTTCTGACGCTCTGGGTGGAGTGGAACCTGCCTTTATAATAATAATACGTTTATTTTTATCAAAATTACAATAATAGAAATAAACATACACAACACAGATATTCATGTTGATCACGATTTTGTAATTGCTTAAGACGCAATTGATATTTAAAAAAATAAATAAACGAAGGTCTGTACTAATTTTATGAATGAGAATACTCTCATTTTCTAAATTGGTATAGACTTTGTTTTACTTTTTCTTTTACCTGGACGTATAGATGGATCGATGTTTGCAATTCAATTTTGCTGATATAGCTGGATGGATCTCGATGAAATTTGGCACAGAAATAGCACATAGGCTTTTTATTCTGGAAAAGCGCGCAAATTTTCCTTGCGAAGTCTTGCAAAGACGCAGATAGCAAAAAAATTTTTAAAAATCAATTAGACTATTTCGAAGAATCATAGTCCTTTATGAAAAAGCATGGTTTTAAAAACATTGTATCGGGCTCATTCTACCGAATATTGCGTCACAAGGCATGTCAAGTCACCCAGTATTTGGGATCTAGACGTCATTTAGTTTGAGTATTCTCTATATCCAGTTAGACTGGTAACCAAAACTTTAATAGGAAAAGGCTATGCATACACAGAGAAAGCTCTCCACCATGAATTTTCTTTGTACAAAGTGCATAGCTTTTTCCTTCCATTTTGCCGAATCAAAGAATAATATGAGATAGGAGCGAAATGTGACTCACTTCGGCGGCGGCGATATTTATTTTGTTGATGTATTTCAATATTGAAATGTATACAGTCGCAATGTTTCCGTATACGGTATACATCGCAGACGGTATCTCCCACGGGGATTATAAGGCTTTTACATCATATTAAAACGTGTCGATTGAAAAAGCAGATTGCAGGTATCGGTACTTACGTTTTACTTTTATGTGAATTTTCACAATTATTTTTGAGTAAATCGTTTAATTGCGTGTGAAGGCATTGGAGTTTATTTTGTTTACCCACATTTATTTCTTTATTTTTCCAGGTTGCAAATCAGATTTAAAATTTAATTTGATTTGGCATTTGACGGAAATTGAGAAAAAAAAAACGTTCAGCCATGTTAATCTTACTACGAATAAAGTAATAAAAATGAGTAAGAAAATCCACTGCAAAAAGACTAAAGTATTCTAAGGAAATCCTTTTCTTCCCTTCATTATAAAGAGTTAAGTTTATGAAATCGTTATCAAGCCCTTATATCAATACATACACAAATTATTTTTGTTCACGAAAAAATTTAATTCATAGTAAACGAAACAACTTAAAATTTCAAACTAAACGAAAAGTGAAATGATAAGAGTAACCCAAAGATAATTTCTAATACTTGGACATATTCAGTGATACCTCACATAATACCAGTTAGTCGGCATTATTATTTTTCTTCTTCACTATCGTATCATACCTTCTAGTTGTCATCTTGGTTTTAATGCTATCAAGTCACTGAATTGTAAATCGATCGGAATAAAATCATCAAAATTGGCAAATGCATTTTGTTTTTAGAGAGCAACAAAGGAACAAAGTTAGCTACAAACACATATGCTGTAAAATACATTAATCTCCACAACATAGCATAGTCGTTTAAAAAAATGTGCGATATTGATGCAAACCAGTCACACAGTAACAACACAACAGCCTTTACAAAAATCTTATCGTCCAATCCTGCACTCCAAAACTTTCAAAAGCAACTCAACACTTTAAACAAAATAGTTAGCACCCGGCAGCCGCTAAAACCGGTTATTGCGTGCATTAGTTACCTAATTTGGAGGGTGGCCAGGCAATCTCGCCATGTATCGGCGGCACAACGACTACTTATCATGCCGTAAATGAACCCCATGTTCTACAAGCTGCAGGGAGGAAACTTTACCCAAGACCGTGTTCACTTTGCCCAGGAAATTGGAGTTCAACTTTGTTAGTTGGTATCTTTTGTTGTATTTTGATAGGGATCTTTGCTGAAGGCGGGTTTTGAGTTAAGAAAAGACTTACCCATATATGTAAACAAGCGAACAGCGGAAATGATCTTACTTATTGTTTAGGTACCTATTAATTGCTTTATAATAAATAGGCACAGGTAACCATATCCATGCTATGTAATTAATAACACCATCGTTTATCTTAAAACTATTGACGGAAACATCGTAAGGAAGCTGGCATGTTCTAGGACCGAGAAATCAAAGGTTTTCACATACTAAACGATACAAGTTACTAAAAACGGTAATTAATCAAATAAGCACTTATTAAATAAATAATAGCCATGTTATTGGATACCAAGCAAACATACAGCCCAAATTATGTTCCTATTATTGTTTAGGTATCTGTTAATTACTTTATAATACACCATATAATACAACATGTGATGAAATATAAATATAATCAGGTGGTTTAAAACAACAGCTGTGGTGACCCAGTCAGTATAGTCGTGACTTATGAGTTGTAAAGTCATGAGTTCGAACTCAGGTACGCACATTACTTTGAGTAATTGAAAGAAAACATGGCTGTGACATCCACAAACCCGTTCTGAACCTTGAACTTTGGATTTCCCTAACCAATTTTTTATGCATGTAACTTCAGAGACCATAAATTATTTTTCTTTCGGTATGAAATTAACCCGTTACATTCCTGTAACTGATTAATCCCACCAAAAACATAAATGTGAAAATGGGAGCCAAGTTCAATTGTCCACTTCGCCGACAAGACCTGAGATCTAAATGTGTGCCAAGTTCTGTAGACAATCCTGAAATTGATTTATATGAACGTATAACATTCTTAAGTAAACTTAAAACACAATGCCTTGTTATTTTTTCTGCTAGAACAATCCTTATTTAAAAATATGACTTTTTCAATTTGAATAGTCGAATTATTTACACAAAGTAAATACCTTATGATCTATTGAACATCATCATTTGACTTTGCTAGTTTCAGTAGCAATCCGTCATAAAAACTACGATATTTGGATGTTAATATCTATATAACCGTTTAAGCTGTATTTATAAAATTTGAGGTAGTAGTTTATCTAGGAGGTTTCATTATATAAACCAAATTTGGTGTGTTTAAGTTGAATAGTTTTTGAGTTATGAAAGGGTCAAAAGTGGCTCCAAATGGTTCGTGTAAACACGGCCGCTGCTCGTCAGTTCTCTTTGCTTGAACTTGGCTTGACACGCTGCCACGTGTCTAGATTTCATTTAAACAAATTTAAGCGTCAATAGCCTAATGGATAAGGTGTCGGACTTGCGATCGAGAGATCGCAAATTCGAATCCCACCCATTACACTATTGCCGTGAACCCACTCCAGATACAAGTATATTTATTTAGCTTAGTTGGAGGGGTTAACAAGATTGCTAGTTATGTGAATTATACACACGTTACTAGTAAACTTTTTAACAAAAAAAATTGTTTTCTATCTTATAAACTGTTGCACGCTAGTTACATGGTCATAAAAAAAGTTCTCCACGTTATGGAACACGAAAGAATATTAATTATATGAGAATACTGGTCGCTTTATAAGGGCTTTGTAAAAATATATAACAGATTCAGAGACAATTATTTAAAGAATTTGTAAACGGATATTGTAAAACGGGACAACTTTAAATGATAAATTCTGATAGAGTTTATAATAATTTATTGATATAATGCTACAGCTAATTGATACTCTGATCACTTATGATATAATGATTTTAGGGTATCGAACTGCTACGATATTATGATCGTGAGTACACACGGCGAACTGCGAAGACCGAACGGGAACTAAAGTAAATTGCGCACGCTATACAAAACCTTAAATGGCTTAGCATGATCCTCCGTTATGTCGAAAATACTGCAGCAATAATTGGCCGTAGTTATGCAAAAAGGATCCATTCCACACTTTTTCCGATTTTTAATATATCACCCTGAAGATGCTTTTGGTATATATAACTCAATTTTGGAAAGATAGATGGATAGATATACTCTTTATTGTACACCATAACAGAATGAAATAAGGACTTAACAAACTACAATGGGTGGTCTTATGGGCGGTAAAAGTTTGGATTGGATCCTTTTTGCATAACTACGTCCAATTTTGAAATAAATATAAATGGTAAAGTTGAAGATTAATGTGAGGTACTATGTTTGACGAAAACACGATTCCATAAAATTTTCTTGTTAGAAAAAACAATCCAAAGTTACCTCCAAACCGAACACTAAACCACTGGTATTCAAAAGTAACTTCAAATTAGATAATGAAACTGCATATTAATTAAACTAACTATAAAGCAGGTCTTATGTTATTTACTTTTTTTTAATTACCATTATTTTCACCGTAACAAGAAATAAACTAAATTATCGGTGTCTTAGAGTCTTTTCCCTGCCACCCTGTCTCGCTTGCTCGCGTGACCGCGGCCAGTAGCGTGCGAGCGAGATAAAGAATGAGAAGCGCTGAGGTAGTATACAGGGTTAATTGTAAAACACCGAAAACCTCTCAGTACTATGTTACTAACATCATAATCAACAACTTTTGTTCTATGACTTTTAAAAATTCGTCATATTTTAGTTCACCAGATTTTCATACAAAAAAAAAATATTTAAATAAAACGCTCTAAATGTTACGAGGTATATGCGAAGCAAAAGAAAACGATTTATATTATCACTTTCTTTTGCTTCGAATAGACTTCGTAACATTTAGGGAGTTCAATTTAATTATTTTTATTTTTGTATGAAAATCTGGTGAACTAAACAATGACGAATTTTTAAAAGTCATAGAACAAAAGTGGTTGATTATGATGTTAGTAACATAGTCCTGAGAGGTGTTCGGTGTTTTACAAATAACCCTGTATATAGGCCCTTAATTAAGGTAAAATATATGAATTGAACGGAAGGACCGTACAGATATCATCGTCGTCTGCTTAACCTTGTACCAACTCTGTTGGGATCGGCTTTCAGTCTGACCGGATGCAGCTGTGTATTAGTGTTTTACATGGAGCGACTGCCTATCTGACCAGCACAACCCAGTAACTGGGTAACACGATACCCCTTAGCTAGACCAGTGTCATATTTACTGGCTTTTGACTACCCGTAACGACTGCCAAAGATGTCCAAATGACTGCCAGGAACAATGGCTTAACGTGCTTTCCGAAGCACAAGGGTACCACACCGGCAACTACCAAACTGCGGTCTACTTCTAAGAAATGCCTTACAAAAAAACCAATAGCGCTTCTTGTCCGATCCAGGAATCGATCTCCCTAATCGATTTCCAAAGTAAGTATCTGATTATCGATGATAAGTTGTGTCGCTGATGAGCCCTGTTGGCGAAGTGTCCTGTCGGCGAAGTGTCCTGTCGGCGACGTGTCCTGTCGGCGAAGAGTCCCGTCGAAGTAAAGTCTTGTCGGTGTTCAGTCTGTCGACGTAGTGTCTGTCGGCGTTTAGTCGTACACTTCACTGCGTGATCAGTAGTCGCACTTGCGCCAACCAACGCGGCAGCTACTCCCAGCGCTTTAAATTGTTAATTTTGCGGTCAAAAGCGCTTTACTCCCAGCGCTTTTAAGCGCTGGGAGTATTATTACAAAATAACTATAAAGTCACACAGGCGTACATATAAAGTGATTTTTCCGATACAAGTCACTGTAGACTCATAGATTGTACACATATGTCCAAACCACTTACATTCATAATACAGGTAGGCTCTCTATGATGTGGCCTGCTTCATTCCAGAACTCATTTCATTCGTATCTACAAAAACAGATGAAATGGAAAAGCTATTCCCGGCTCACACAAGGAGACCGAACATGTACCTTTTAACAATGCCCATCAAATGATTGAATAAACATCAGAGAACCTTTTGCACGCGCCAATATTATGATATAATATAATAAGTATATATTTTCTACCGAGAAATATCCCGTAGGAGATGTTTTTACTTTGAATTATCGGGGTTCTAACTCAATTCTTGCTGGTAGGTATTGTTATGATGACCTCAAAATATTCAAAAACGGAAGACCATATCCACTACATCTACATATTAATACTTGAAGTCGCATTTACTTCAAGTATTAATATGCAGATGTAGTGGATATGGTCTTCCGTTTTTGAATATTTTGAGGTAAAAAGGGGGGTAGGCCCTTTATCATCACCCCTTTTGAAGAAAACTTCAAGGAAGGACGGTTATGAAATTTGGCAACAATTAAAGTTTATACTGAGGTGTGCAGAAAGCTAATATTTTTACATTAATGTTTCAAATCACTATTAGTTATAAAACGGAAAACAAAATATAGAATAGAAAAATGACATCGAACCTTAATTAGGCTGAGTTTTATGTTTGGTTCAGTCTTAACAAATCTTACTAAAATTATAAATGCGAAAGTTTGTGAGAATGGATGTATACAACGTGTAACGGAAACCCCATATCTATCCAAAAGGACTGAAGATAACATCTGGTATGGATTCTCTATGCAAAGTTTCAGCTCAAAATAAGTGACTCACAGAATTGACCCCAAATTATTGGTTTCATATGTTTCTTGAATACCAGTAATAACAAACGTGTCACAGCACTATGAGGGCCATCACTTTCCACGTCACTTGCCAATAAAACGATAATTCTCTTCGTTCTTCTTAATTTGAAAAATTCGGTCTCTGGTATCAATGTATTGAAATTTCTAATATGCTCCACACATGTACACATAGAAAACCCTTGCTATATCGTTTATTATCATCCAAAGAAGCCGTGCACTTGGTATGTATATACCCTTTAAATTACACGTTGTAGATGTATGGATGGTAGTTAGTCTTTCATTCAAAAACTACTGAACGGATCTGAATGAAATTTGGTACCTATGTGTTATTCCAGGATGTCAGCCAGGTACGGTCGCAGCCTGGAATTTTGGAGGGTCACTAACAATTAAATATGTCGAGTAAATGAGTTTTCTTTATTGCACAATACAATATTTATTGCATTATAAAACAAATGGAAGTCTTCAATTTTTATTGGCAAATCGTTTTATAATATTTGGAAGATCTTATTTTGCAAAATTTTAGATTTTCTATTTGGGGTGTAAGATTTTGGGGAGAGGGGGGTCATGTCCCCCATCGGACCGCGCCTGATGATAGCTATCTACTTGCCAAGATTTTGCGTGAAACAGTAAGAAATATCTATCCATCCATTCGAATATATTTAAACAATTAATTACAACAAATATACAAAATTATGTACTAAAATACAAGCTACAATAAAGCATCAAAAAATTCGTCCTCAACGCTGTCGGCTGGCAACGTACCTAAGATACTGGCGGCATTGCCTCGTTGTATGGCAATGCTTAGCCGTTGACCAAAGAAATAGCCAGCCCTTGGGTCGCGGGAAGCGTCAACGAGCCTTTTCGATATTTCTTTAAAAAGGCTGTGAGCACACGGGCCCCACGGTCCGAGAGTTTCGACCCCAAACGGCTCGAAAATATAGTTATCACCGAGATTACTATATTTACGCCGCTTGAGGTTTTCCGCAGCCGCAGCGGGAGCGCCAGCACAACATGATGAACTGGGAAGATGGGATGGCGCGACAGTATCGACACAAGTTGCGTCCCACACTAAAGGCCTACCCATCTTCCAAGGAAACAATGACATGCCGTCCGGTCTCTTGCCATCGTCACGCTCCAGTCCAATGGGTTCCATTCTCACAAACTTTCGCATTTATAGTATTAGTAGGATTAAATTAGGGGCTTTACTTTATGAAATACTGGTACTTGAAATTGATTCCTATCATCATTTCCTTAGCGTCTTCCCAAGTATGTATTATTATTATTATTTTTTTTTTTTTTATTATTATTGAGTCCGATTCTAGTCTAACCGTATACAGCTAAGTACTGAGGGTTTTACACGGAGCAACTGTCTTTTTAGGGTTCCGTAGCCAAATGGCATAAAACGGAACCCTTATAGTTTCGTCATGTCTGTCTGTCTGTCCTTCCGTCCGTATGTCACAGCCATTTTATTCCGAAACTATTAGGACTATACTCGTGAAACTTGGTAGGTAGATGTATTCTGTGAACCACTTTCCGATTTTAAGAAAAAAATTAAAAAAAAATATTTAAAACAAAGGGGGGCTTTCCCATACATGGAACTGAAATTGAAACCGAAAACCACTTTTTCATAAAATTAATCGGTAAAATGTGTCCCCCCCTCTAACTTCTATAATAATAGAGCGAAAAATTTAAAAAAATATACATTGTAGATCTTAATGTAGACTTTCAACCAAAATTAGTTTATACGAGATCGGGTTAGCAGTTTTTGAGATACAGCATATTTTCTAAAACCGCAAATATTACTTTGTAATTCATACAAACACTATGAAAAACGAAGTTATTTGGCGTAGTTGCTACGGAACCCTTCATGGGCGAATCTGACTCGCACTTGGCCAATTTTTTACCTCCACAATCCCACAGTAGGATCTCATTTCTGAAGACAGACCCAAGTAGCAGAAATTATTTAAACATAAGTCTTTGTATTACAAGTCACAAGTAAATGAAAACTAAATATATCAACTGGTTACCAAATTTATCATTACTAACTAATACATAAGGTATGACCGATCCTAATACAAAACGCCAATCCATATCTTTTCTCCTTTCATATTTCTTTCTTTGATATAAGTAAAAGCTGACTGATAGCCTCAGGAAGGATCTTCTGACCTTCGCATATCATTTTGGGATATAGAACCTATTTATTTGGCTGCCAGAGTCAGGAAAGGGATGATTGATAACATCTGCCGGTGCGCCAAATCTTTGACTGTTATTATTTTGTAATATTACGCACTACGTTCGATATGTCATGTTAAGGAGCTTTTTGTCGACAATTTCTGGGGCTTTTTATTATGGCTTGTGCTGTTCGTTTTATGTTAGAATTGAGTAGGTATTCTTATCAATCGAGTATCCAAGACTAAAATATGGTTAGAAAAGGTTACAGCTATGTTACTTAGCGAGGATATTATAAAACACATGTGCAATTTTTCATACGCCTTGGAAAATTGCAAAACAATGTCCTAAATAAATCATTCGATCCATCCCAACTCCTCCAAAAAGGTGAGCAACGTTTAGGTCATCGTCTTTTTATTAGTTCACGGAAGGCTTCTGAACTTTTTGTCCTGTAATCAGCGGCAAAAACAAAAGTGTTTTTCAAATACTTATAGTTATTTAAACGATACTAAAACTGAAAACACTCAAATGTTTTAACATTTTTTTCTATTTGTTGGTCTCTCTGTTTGGCTTTCAGTTTATTCGGGCATCTCTGAAACAACTGAACCGATTCTAATAGGACTTTCACTGGATTGAGACTGACTGACTGGTTAGGTTAGTTAGCACTGAAGTATAGTTATGCGTTCTCGCAGCCCCCGGCGCGTGTACGAGGGAACACAGAGTGGTTTCAAGGCGGATGACATCAATGATGATTTCCACTCCGGAAAAAGGAGGTAGTTAGCGCAACGTATAGGATACTTTTTATCCCAGAATTCCCACGGGTTCGGAATATATGCAGGAAAGACCTCCCACGTGAACGAAGTCGCCAACTAGCTAGTTGCAAATTAAAAAGACCATAATCATAATGGGATGGCTCTGAAAAATACCAACTTGCTGCACTGGACTCGATCGAACGCAGGGCTAAAAGCTTATAGGCAACGAGGCGCTATCGGGCAAGCTTCATAGCCTGGCTCATCGGCGAACCGTTGCTTGCCTGTCAGTTTTCTACAGATTGTACTTCGGGGAGTGTGCGCAGGAGCTCCATGACTTGATCCCTCCATCTCCCTTTCACTACCGGTCTACCAGACGCACGGCTGGATACCATCCATACTTGGTTAATATACCGTCTTGTCGTACCAAGCGCTTCTCCTCCACATTTATTGTGCGCACAGCCAAGCTGTGGAATTCTCTGCCGGCTTCGTTTTCCCTGCCACTTATGACCTTTCAACTTTTAAAGCAAGAGTAAACAGGTATCTTCTGGGCTCGCTGGTTCCATCGCAGACCTCATCAATCGCTTACCATCAGGCGAGATCGAGGTCAAGAGTGAGATCATTCTAAATAAAAAAATAAATAAAATGCATTTAATTTAAGTAACTTTAACTCATATAAGATTAACAAAATCAGAAACACACACACCAAATATTATTTTCAAAGAATAAATTAAAATGAAAATGACAATTACAAAAAAAAAGAACTAAATGAAATAAAAATGTCAATAAAAAACAATAAAATGAATAAAATAAAATAGTCATAATAAATTTTTCTATAATTAAAAATGCTATAATTGAATAAAAAAAGATATACATTATTAATTTTAAATAAATCATTTTAAAACATCATCGAATTTTTTGTTATATGTAGATCTCCGCAATGTTTAACATACGGACAATCTACCCTGTCGGCAATCATCCTCAGGACTGTGTTAGTGCTGCCCCGCAGCCTGTTCACAAACGAAGCGGCTCGCTTTCTCATTATAGTGTGGAAGTTGTCCACGCGCGCCTCCGTGAACACGCCTGAGGCGCTGCAGTAGCGAGGCAAAAAAAAAAAACAAGACATACATATATTGTAACGATATTTATTCTCAATATCAACACTTAATTTCGCAACAATAATACAACTTCCCCGTTGGACTTTTGGTTTAAAGAGTTACTGAGCGTAGGCTCCTAGCTACAATTACCAAGTCGGACGTATACTGGAAGGATTACACTTTACACTTATGACCTTTCAGCTTTTAAAGCAAGAGTGAACAGGCATCTTCTGGGCTCGCCCTTCCCATCTTAGACCTAGCCATTAAGCCAGATCGAGGTCAAGAGTGGGCTCATCCGGAATAAAAAGAAAAACTTACATTAATAGCTAATAACATTTACACTGGCGAAAAACTTACATTAATAGCTAATAACATTTACACTGGCGAAAAACTTACATTAATAGCTAATAACATTTACACTGGCGAAAAACTTACATTAATAGCTAATAACATTTACACTGGCGAAAAACTTACATTAATAGCTAATAACATTTACACTGGCAGAGGGAATGGGCTGTGATCCACCATGCATGCCCAGTGTGGATTGGACATTATAGATTATTTAGAGAGTATTTCTCAGTAGCCGGAATTTGGAAGTTAGTTGTGTGACGAATTCGTACCACAGAAAGCACGTTCTGCCGTTGGTCTTGCGCCAAAATCTCCGGACGTGACGTATAACCATCCCATCGGATTATGAGAGTGATGGTGGAGGTGTGTGACCGAACGCAAATGCATACCGCATTTGCGTTCGGTCACACAATTGTACACTATTATATCTCACAAACTCTATATTCCCATGTAATTGGCCACCATGGTCTGAATCGGGGGTGTGTAATATATGCCATAATAACAGATAATATATTATCACTTGAAATAACGTTCACATGATATAATTTTCATATGCTTTAAAAACAAATAACCTAATTTCATGTGATCAAATATTACATCCATATCCATACTCCATACTTAATATTATAAACGCGAAAGTAACTCTGTCTGTCTGTCTGTCTGTCTGTTACCTTTTCACGCCTAAACCGCTAAATCGATTAAGCTGAAATTTGACATGGCAATAGTTTAGGACCCTGGAAAGGACATAGGATAGTTTTTATTCCGGAATTCCTCAGGGATCGGGAATTACGCGGGAAAAACCTTCCACGCGAACGAAGTCGAGGGCAAAAGCTAGTTTCATATAAACTTCTTTTGCTCTAATAACATTTAGTATAACGTTCATCTCATATAACTTATTACTTACTTATATAACGTTCAGTTGACCTAATTTTCATATTTACTCATTTTCTGCCCAAGTTCTGTAGTGAATAAGTAAATATCAGAAAACATCATACTGTTATAACCATATCTAACCCAATTGTTTCACCAACAATATAAGGGATCTGACGCAGGTATATAGGAGGTGAATATGAAAGAACAAAGAACATATTAATTCGTAGTTATTTATTCATACAACAATTTTATAGGTGAAGAGAAAATACTATGTTAAGGTTGACAAACCTTATTTCAGTTTTAAGTTAGAGGCCAAAGGTCGAAGGAATTCAATTTCAGTGTATTTCTCTTTATTTTTCAAGATAATATCGATTCGTTCGTTTTGTTTCAAACAGCATTTTTTCTTTTTTGGCAGTGACTGCCCATTAAGAAAACATTCTATTTGACCTAATATTACTTTGGTTTCCTGAAGCAACTCATGGGCTAGGCAATAAAAACCTGTTTTTTTTTTTCTCTATAATTTGATTAATCCTATGGTGCCAGGATTCTGCTGAATTTTGGGTGTTTGGTAGCCCCTTGCTGTGTGCTAGCACGAAAATGGCAGGCGTTTATAATCCAATCAGTTTTTACAAAAATATACAAAACAAAGTAGACGTTTCAAAATTATATTAAACGTTACTATAGAATTTGAATATTATACTAACTGAAATTATATAAATAATTCATTATATCATTTCATCGTTATACTAAAAAGAATTATATTAAATGAAATTAGGTCATGTGGTCGTTAGAACTTTTGTTATTGTGTCAAATGGTACGCACCCCTGAATCGGTTATTAAAACACTTTTACTTATTCACAAAACTGTATTCTTATCATTTTCAACCGACGACAAAAAGAGGAGGTTATCAATTCGACGCGTATATTTGTTTTTTTTTTTTTTTATGTATGATCATCGATTACTCGAAGACGGCTGAACCGATTTGGAAAATTCTTTTTTTGATCGAAAGGGTATACTTCGAAATTGGTCCCATTTTTATAAAAGTCAGGATCTGATGATGGGATCCTGGAGAAATCGAGGGAACTCTTCAAATTTTATAGGCACACCTATGACGTTTTGGGTATTTATTATAGTAACTTGTGCAGTTGCTCTCAAAAAGTACCATTTGAGGAAGTGGAACTGATGATGAAGACCACAGATGGCCGCCGAAACTACTCAATAATAAGTATTGAGTGGATTGCGATTCGATATTCAAGTAAATATGGATATTAAGCACTTTATGCTCGTCACAATGCATATGGTGATGTAGAGCTGATGGTGAAGTACCAGGAGAACTCCTCAACAATTAACGGCCCAGCATTGGGAAAAGCAATATTTTGTAAAAGGTTATAAGTAGTTGACATTTAGGCTCTTGTAACTAGGTAAATTAAAAATAGACCAACTAAAAAGAGTGAAATAAAAACTTTTTACCAAAAAATTAAACCGACTCCCAAAAAACACTGCAAAGTGAAAAATAACTCTAATTTCGGAAGTCGGTGCCAAAAACGAAAATACAAAACTAAAGACACCGACTACCGAAATTAAAGTTATTTTTCACTTTGCAGTGTTTTTTGGGAGTCGGTTTAATTTTTTGGTAAAAAGTTTTTATTATTGCACAAAAACACAGATACTAATCCACATATAACAGTACAGCGTACGTACAAAATGTGAGCTTACATAAATGAAACCTCAGTACTACAGATACTTTTGCAAATTAGGGACGTACGTATCTAATCATGATATTTAAAATTATGATATAATTTTAATTTAACGCTATATTTATTTAAAATAAACTATACAACGTGTAATTTAAAGGGTATATACATACCGAGTACACGGCTTCTTTGGATGATAACAAACGATATAGCAAGGGTTTTGTAATCCTATGTCTACATGTGTGGAGCTTATTAGAAATTTCAATACATTGATACCAGAGACCGAATTTTTCAAATTAAGAAGAACGAAGAGAATTATCGTTTTATTGGCATGTGACATGGAAAGTGACGACCCTCATAGTGATGTGACACGTTTGTTATTACTGGTATTCAAGAAACATATGAAACCAATAATTTGTGATCAATTCTGTGAGTCACTTATTTTGAGCTGAAACTTTGCATAGAGACTCCATCCCAGATGTTGTCTTCAGTCCTTTTGGATAGATATGGGGTTTCCGTTACACGTTGTATAAATAAAATACCTAAGTATTTATAGCTCATATTGACGGGAAACACCTACCTAAAACGATTACTTGAGCTATTCCATGGAGCTGAGCACAAGGGTTCAACCATTTTTTTTTTTTTTTTCTCGCTGAGAAATGACAGTTACGCACTTCCGCTCGCTGGGGGGGCGAGACGGGGAGTGTGGGACTCCCTGTCGCATGACGGCGACAGTATACCCACTAAAACTCAGCGGTGTTCCCTCCGGCGCCTTGTTGGGAGGGCTGTGGGAGACATTCTGCGTCCACGGCCCTCTGGCGCGTGCCCGCCTAGATGGCGGGCCCTACGTGCCCCCCGGGCTGGGGGGCGACGGGAATGGCCGGGAACACCTGGCCACTCCCGTCCGGCGCTGGTGAAGGCGCGTGCGATGCAGGCAGGGGTGCCCCCGCACCCGTTGCCTGCTGGCCTCCACCAGGGAGGAGTCGGAGGTGCTCGTCATACTGACGTCTTCTCCGACCCCTCCTCCGCCTGCGGAGCGCCGGCGCGAGAGGGTCGTCCTCGCGCGCGCGCTCCGCCGCCTCCTTCTGCGACATGACCTGTTCACAGAAGGAGGCTACCGCCGCCCAGGACCCCTCGTCCCCCAGCATGGCGTTGATCACGCCGGGGAGCGAGAGGTCCGGCCCGATCGCCGCAACGAGATCGCGGCGCGGCTCCGACCACGACGGGCACTCCTCCAGGGTGTGCTGCGCCGTGTCCACCGCCGCGCCACAATCGCAGCACGACGGTGTCTCCTCCCGACCGATGCGGTGCAGGTAGGCCCCGAAGCATCCGTGGCCGGTCAGCACCTGCGCCAGTCGGAAGGAGACCACCCCGTGCGACCGATCGAGCCACTCTTGCAGGAGCGGCCCGATCGCGTCGAGTGTGCGGCGACCGAATACCGCGGTGGCGAGGTCCGTCGCCCAATGCCGGACGACGGCTTCCTTTGCCTCCCGCCGGACGGCCTCCCTCTCTCGCGGGGCTGGGCGCTCTCCGTTCGCCCGCCGCCCCGCCGTCCACTCGTACACTCTGGCGAGCACCCACGCCTCGAGCTCCCAAGGCGGGGTGCCCGCCAGAGCGCACGCCGCCGCAAAGCCCACCGTGCGGTAGGTCCGCGCCACCCGCTGGGCTATGGCCCTCTGCGGGGCCCGCAAGGCCGCGGCATTCTCCCTCCTCCGGAGGGAGTCCTCCCAGATGGGGGCCCCGTAGGTGGCCATACTCCTCAGGATGCCGGCGTAGAGTCGCCGGCATCGGACGCTGGGCCCCCCCACGTTGGGGAGCAGCCACGAGAGGGCGCCCGCGGTCTTCAGCAGGCGCGCCGACAGCCCGCGGAAGTGCGGGCCGAAGCGCCACCTGCTGTCGAGCACGAGGCCCAGATATTTCATCTGGGCCCCAACCGCGATGCGGACGCCCTCCACGTGGATGTGGGCGTCGGGCGGGGGGCGCTGCCGCTGCCGAAGACCGTGGAAGTACACGGCCTCGGTTTTGTGCAGCGCCACCGTCAGGCCGAGGCGGCGGATCCTCCCCGCGACGAGGGAGCCGCCCGCCGAGGCCAAGTTGGCCGCCTCTCCGAAACTCTCCCCCCGGGCGGTGAGGAGAGTGTCGTCCGCGTAGCAGACGACCCTAACGCCCCGGGGGAGAGTTCCCCGCAGGAGCCAATCGTAGCCGACGTTCCAGAGCAGGGGCCCCACGACCGACCCCTGTGGGACGCCGGCTTCGGCGGGATATCGCCGGACTCGGCCAGACCTGTCCACCAGGAGGACCTCCCTGTCCTCCAGGTAGCTGGCCAGCAGACGCCGCAGGTATGGAGGCACTCCGTGGAAGCGGAGCGCCTCCATGATGGTAGAGTGGGGGATCGAGTTGAAGGCGTTGGCTATGTCGAACGACACCGCCAGCAACCCGTCCCCCGCCTGCATCGCCTCCTCCACCTGCCCCTTGAGGCAGGCCAGTGCGTCCACCGTCGAACGCTCAGCCCGAAAGCCGAACTGAGCGTCCGACAAGTCCGGTCCGACATCCCGCAGGTGCTCCTTTAGGCGGGCGGCGACTATCCCCTCGAACATTTTCCCGACGTCTGCCAGGAGCATGATCGGCCGGTATGCCGAGGGGGAGTCCGCCGGGCGGCCCTCCTTGCGAAGGAGGCACAATAGGCCCTCCTTCCACGGTTTCGGGAACCTCCCCGACGCGAAGCATGCATCGAAGAGGTCCCGAAACCGCGCCTCCATTTGGGTGGCGGCGATCGCCACCACCCTTGCGGGGACCCCGTCGGGGCCCGGAGCCTTCCTTCTGGCGCGGACACGGTCGATGGCCGCGCCGAGCTCCGACTCCGTGACCGGCGGGGCTTCCTCCTCCTCCGCCTCGTGCGGCGGCGGCGGCGGCGGCGGCGGCGGAGCCATCACTGGCGGGGTGAAGTTGCCCCTGCGCGGAAACAGGGACCGCACCACCCCGTCCAGGAAGGAGGGCTCCAGGGTCTCGACAACGGGGGGGCCGAAGGGGCGCAGCTTGCTGCGCGCCACCTTGTATGGCCTCCCGAAGGGGTCGTTGTCGAGACCCTCCAGCATTTCGGCTCTCGCCGAGTCCTTGGCCGTGGCGATGGCCCGATCGAGGACCGTCTTGGCCTCCACGTACGCCTCGTAGAGGCGGTCCTCGTCGGCCAAGTCTCTGCGACGCCGCCGCCGGCTCCGCGTGTAGGCCCTCCTGGCCCGCACGCACGCTGCACGGAGCTCCGCCAGCTCCGCCGACCACCAGTACACGGCCCGTCTGGCTGGCGGCCGGCGAGACCGAGGCATGCTGGAGTTGCACACCTCGGTCAGGGAATCCCCCAGCTGCCGCGCAGCGGTGTCCACGTCCAGACCGGCGGCGGGCGGCGACAGCCAGTCCTGGATGAACGCCGCCTCCGCCGCCGCCTCCCTGTCCAGGTGGGTCAGAGCCCACCGCGGGAACGGCGATTGCCCCGACCCAGCGGACTCCGCGGAGCCCCTGGCGGAGACGATGTCGAACCGCACGTAGCGGTGGTCCGACAAGGTCTCCACCAACTCCACCCGCCAGTCCACGACGCGGGCGGCTATCGCGGGGGTGGCGAACGAAACGTCCACCACCGACCCTCCCCGCTGCCGCACACACGTGTGGACCGCCCCCCTGTTGAGCAGGGAGACGCCGGACGTGGCCGCCCAGAGCTCCACGGCGCGACCTCGGACGTTGCACGAGGCGGCCGGGTTGCCCCAGGCTGTCGACTTGGCGTTCAGGTCGCCCAAGACTACGACCTGACGCGGCGCCGCCCTGCCGACCACGGCGGCCAGGACCCCGAGAAAGTCCTCGAAGTCCTGCAAGGAGCGGTTTGGGGAGAAGTACACGGCCACGAGGGCCGAGTCTCCCCACGCGGCGGCCACGTATCCCGGTCCCCTCTCTAATAGCGAGAGGGGAGGGGAGTCCGTGGAAGACCGCGCCGCTAGTGCCACCAAGCCGTCCTCGTCGCCCAGCCAGCTGCCGGGGATCGAGTACGGCTCGGCGACCGCCGCCACGTTCACCAACCACTCGGCCATGACCTGAACCACCAGGTCCTGGGCCGCTTTGCAGTGGTTGGTGTTCGCCTGGAGGAAGCGATGACGGTCGACCCTATCCATCGATCGTCATTGCTCCCCCCTCTGTTGCCGCCGCTGGAGCTGCGGCGGCGACGACGACGGCGGTGGCGGCGGAGGCGGCAGGTCGGACCTGCGCCTGCACCACTCCCTTTCTGACGGGGGGCTTGCAGCTCCCACCCGCCATCTTGTGGTCGGCAGGGCGGCCACTGGCGGCGCACGTCACGCAATGTGGCGTGGCGGCGCCACAGGCGGCATTCTTGTGCCCCTGGAGCCCGCAGCGGTAGCACGCGTCCCCCCAGTCGGCCTTGGAGGGACACGTGGCCCGAGTGTGGCCGAGTGCGAAGCATTTAAAACAACGCATCGGCCCGTCCTCAAGCGCCCGCACTACGGCCGTGCTGAGCCCCAGAGGCAGCCGCCCCTTGGTCGCGGCGAGGAGGGCCCTGGCGGCGACAATTGGGCACTCCACGCGCGTGGTGCCCATGCCGCGGCGGCCAGGCCTGATGGGCCCGCACCTCACCGCGCTGGCGTCGCAGCCACCCGCCGCCGCGACGGCCGCCACCACATCCTCCCTGGTGGCCGAGTCGTCGACGTCAGCCACCTCCAGGGGTGCGGTCTTCGCGGGCCTGGCGACCGTCGCCGCGTCCGCAATGACCTCCCGCAATTTTTTTGCGAAGAGGTCGGCGTTGCTCTCGCGCCGCTCCCCCCCGAACTCGAAAATTCGAGCCCCGGTCATTGTCCGCCGGCAGGTGATATTGCTGATCCCTAGTTGCGTGGGATCAGCGTTGGAACGAGCCCGTCTGAGGACGGACTCGTACGTCGCCCCCCGCTCCGCGGCCTCCGGGGTGATTGTTACCACGACGGCCGCGGTTCGGGGAGGAGGAGGCAGTTTCCTGCCGGCGGCTGGAGCCGTTTTGGCTGGAGGAGCGGTCGCTGCGGGCGCTGCGGACGCTGCGGGCGCTGCGGGCTTCTTCTTGCCCTTCTTCACCACCTCCGTCCACGACATGTTGGCCGGGGTGGTGGACGGAAGAAGGGCGTCCTGGGTTTGGGGAGGGGCCGGCTGGGTAGCGGAGGAAGGCCCGGGCACCGGCTCGGGCGCCCCCTCTGGGCTTGTGTTGGTAGGGGCTTGCGGAGGAGGAGGGGCCGCTTTGCTCCTCTTGCCCCCACCTTTGCCCTTCCCTGCGGGCTGGGCGCCCGCTGCCGGGCCCGCCTGGGGCACGGGTTCCGGCTCCACCTGTGGCGAGCTCTTGTCCGCCGCTAGCGGTGGGCGGAGTCGCCTTTCCGGCAGGAGCCGGTCCTCTATGCCCGCTAGGCAGGCCCTGGTAAAATTCCTCTCCTCCGCTATCACCCTCCTGATAATTTCCTCCAGGTTGGAGGAGGAGGAGGGGATGGAGGCCACCACTGCCGGTGCCCGTTCGGCCTGAATGGGCCGGGCCGTGGCCTCAGCCAGCTTTTGGTGCAGCTGGCTGACCTCCAGCTGCAGGCGGTCGACGCGCGCCTGCAGCTGCCGCGTCTCTTCCGTCGCGTTGCGCTGCGCAATTTCTAAAATTATTGCGCGCATGCTCGCGGCCCGACACTTCAGGGCCTTCTGGAAAGTGCCCTTCAGGTGGGAGGATTTGGTGGCGATCTCCATGATCTCCTCCTCATCCTCCTCCGCCATCCGCTCCAGCTCTCCCAAGGAACGGTCCGCGTAGTGCAGGAGGGACGCGCCGTACCCGGACTTGGCCCGGGTAGCGCGCGCCCGCTGCTCCTTGGCAGCGACCCGCTCCTCGAGGTCCTGCTGGACCTGCGCCCGCTTGGCCAAGTTTGGGCGGCGCTCGGCCTCCGATAAGCCTACCTCTAGGGTGCAGGGTGAGGTGGACGTCGAAGCCTTCCTCTGCCTCGGCTTCTTTCTCGCCTCGCTGACCGACTCCGAGCCCCCGGAGCCAGGCCTCAGGAAGGCCCTCTTTCGGTTTTGGCGGTCGGTTTCGGCCGCCGACGTGTCCATGACGGACGTATCCGAATCGGACGTCACGTCCGACTCGGGCACTTGACCCCCCAAATGGGCCCCTACGAGTTTCCTCGACGGGCCCCCAGCTGGGCCCCTAGATGGGCCCCCAGTTGTGCCCCCAGTTAGGCCCCCAGTTGGGCCGCCATTCTGGTCCCCAGGTGGGGCCCCTGATGAGGCCCCAGTTGGGACCCCCAATGGGCCACCCGTTGGGCCCCCAGGTGGGGCCCCCGTTGGTACCCCAGGTGGGGCCCCCGTTGTGCCCCCAGGTGGGCCCCCAGGTGGGGCCCCCGTTGGGCCCCTAGATGGGCCCCCAGATGGGCCCCCAGTTGGGCCCCTAGATGGGCCCCTAGTTGGGCCCCCAGTTGGGCCCCCACATGAGCCCCCAGTTGGGCCCCCCACTGGGCCCCCCGCTGGGCCCCCAGATGGGCCCCCACATGGGCCCCCAGTTGAGCCCCTAGATGCGCCCCTAGTTGGGCCCCCAGTTGGGCCCCCAGTTGGGCCCCCAGTTGGGCCCCCAGTTGGGCCCCCATATGGGCCCCCAGTTGGGCCCCTAGCTTGGCCCCCGCATGGGCCCCCAGTTGGGCCCCTAGCTGAGCCCCCAGCTGGGCCCCGAGATGAGCCCCCAGATCGACTCCCGGATCGGCTCCCAGATGTGCCCCGAGATGAGCCCCCCGCTGAGCCCCCAGCAGTAACCCTTGACGCAAGCCGTCCCGAGGCGTCCCGCAGCGGTATGCTGGAGACTCCTTTAATATTCGGAGTGGTTCAACCATAATTTAAAAAATAACAGTAGGTTATTCCACTCTCTACTCATTCAACTTTCTACTTCCTTCTATTACGGTCTGTCGTGTCTTATTAATATTAAATTTCGATAATTTGATCCTATAGGTATATTATACAACGTGTAACATAATAAACGCAATTCCTGAAAGTAGTTGGTTCAGAATCGGTTTCTAAATCGTTGCCGTCATAAAAAATAGGCGCTAAATTTTGACGGAAAAATCTTTTATTTAACTTTAAATGGAAACATAGTATCATGACAAATTAATACAATCCTTAATTCAAGGAAATGCGCTCGTGTGCGTGTCGGCCGCTAACATTGCATGAGTGTATACGTCTGCGTAAGGATATTTTATAAAAAAATGTCTAGGTTTGGTTACAATTTATTAAGTTATGGATGTTGTTTTAGACTTATAATTTAATATTCTAATTGGGATGTCTGAGGTATTGCGCTTAATTTGTTACACCTTGTATAGTGTAAAATTAAGTTTATATCTACCTATTTGTTTCTCGGCTTACTTCTAAGCTCTAGCTCAAGAACGCTAAGCTAACGTTTAGCTAAGGAATGGATTTTGATTATTAACTTAACGAAGAGCGATAAAAGAACACTAAACTAATATCATTTGCACCCGAGCAAAGTCGGGACCATGTTGCTAGTAGTACACTCTGTGCTGTCAAGTCCTCCCTAAAAATAACACGATTTTGTAATCTCTGCTTGTTGAACACTAAAGGTTATTCAAATATTTATTTATTAAAACTTCATGTTACACAAAAAGGTTCAACGGTGGACTTTACGCCTTAAATAAGACCAGCATGTATGAGTTTATCAGACTAACACTACTCGATGCACTATTATTGCTACCAATAACTTCATCTTTTGTAAGTTGTTAAGGCTGAGACGTGCAAGATGCGAATTCAAATAATATATAATACATGATATAATCTTACATTTGTTTTGTTTGGTTTTCAACCGACGACAAAAAGAGGAGGTTATCAATTCGACGCGTATATATTTTTTTTTTTATGTATGATCACCGATTACTCGAAGACGGCTGAACCGATTTGGAAAATTCTTTATTTTATTGAAAGGGTATACTTTGAAATTGGTCCCATTTTCATAAAAGTCAGGATCTGATGATGGGATCCTAGAGAAATCGAGGGAACTCATCAAATATTATAGGCACACCTATGACGTTTTGGGTATTTATTATAGTAACTTGTGCAGTTGCTCTTAAAAAGTACCATTTGAGGAAGTGGAACTGATGATGAAGACCACAGATGGCCGCCGAAACTACTCAATAATAAGTATTGAGTGGATTGCGATTCGATTACTTGAATATGGATGTTAAGCACTTTATGCTCGTTACAATGCATATGGTGATGTAGAGCTGATGGTGAAGTACCAGGAGAACTCCTCAACAATTAACGGCCCAGCATTGAGAAAAGCAATATTTTGTAAAAGGTTATAAGTAGTTGACATTTAGGCTCTTGTAACTAGGTAAATTAAAAATAGACCAACTAAAAAGAATGAAATAAAAACTTATTACCAAAAAATTAAACTGACTCCCAAAAAACACTGCAAAGTGAAAAATAATTTTAATTTCGGAAGTCGGTGCCAAAAACGAAAATACAAAACTAAAGACACCGACTACCGAAATTAAAGTTATTTTTCACTTTGCAGTGTTTTTTAACCGACTTCTGAAAAAGGAGGAGGTTCTCAATTCGTATGTTTGTTTGTTTTTTTTTTATGTTTGTTCGGGCATAGCTCCGTCGCTTGCCAACCGATTTCAAAAATTCTTTTTTTGTTGGAAAGGGTATACTTTCCAAATGGTCCCATGAAAATTTTATCGAAATCGGACAAGCCGTTTCTGAAAAATCAACAAAAGTCTAAAAAAAATATTTACATTGATGATCTTTTCGTTTACTCCGCATTGTGTTTTTTGTTCGCGCGTTTTTATTTTTTTTGTAGTTGACATTTTGGCTTTTATAACTGGATTAATTACAAATTGACCCACTAAAAAGCGCGAAAATAAAAACTTTTTTGCAAAAAAATAAAACCGACTTCCATATCAAAACACTACAAAGCCAAAAATAATTTTAATTTCGGAAGGCGGTGTGAAAAAAAAAGAAAATACAAAACCAATAAATAACACCGACTACCGAAATTAAAATTATTTTTGGCTTTGTAGTGTTTTGATATGGAAGTCGGTTTTTGGGAGTCGGTTTCATTTTCAATGTATCATTTGTTAATTAAGAATTTCTTGCGTACTGATGAAAGCCAATTATTTTTGCTCCTATTGCGTATGATCATTCTCTTGTACAGGCATCTATCATTTTTTGCCTACAATATACATTATATCCATTGAAATTTTAAATACATATTTATTTATTATTATTGATAATTTACGACTAACGCGCAGGTGGAACCTGGCTAAAGCTAGTGGTTCATAAAACAACGTAAATCATTTGTATTTTAATCTACAATGTGAACATAAGCTGCGAGTAGAATAACAGTTACATTTCACTTAGCCTTTGACGTCGTAAATAAAACGAAGATAAAATAATCAGGCTCTGAAACGTGCCTGTGATTTTAAAAACATTTTCTAAGCTCCCTGAAGCTCGGTATCGAATAATTCATTCAAGATAAAAAGTATAGAGTACACAATCTCAAGTAGGCGGCGATTAGAAACTCTAGTAACTTACTTGACTTAATATACTAAGTCCCATAGGTGGAGCAGAGGGAGTCTACAGTGTTCAGCCATTGCGATCTTTCGTGAGCTATGCGTTTCACCTCGGGCCATGTTTACCTGATTTTCTTGAACTCCGCTGCTACCGAATGCTGTGGACGGCCACGTTTCCTCTGTCCCCTTCCCTTTTGTCCTTCGGATCCCTTTGAAGAACGTGGCCAAACCAAGACCACTTGCGACGAGCTATCTATTGTCCGATCGGTATCTCACAGCAGACTTCCAATAGATGTTGGCTGGTTGTCTTTTCTGGCCAGAAGATGCCGAGAGACAGCAGTCGACAAATACCTGGATTCGACGCGTGATACATTTAGTAATTTGTAGAAGGACAAGCAAATAGAAATGCCATTACTATCTATATAATTATTCCAGAGTCATCGACGCCTTCGGAGCCCTTTTTAAAGAAACTTATTACACATCCCTCCTCTCGACTCGAAAAGAATAATAATCCATACCTGTCAATTTTAATCCGGCTGGCTGAGTGAAGTAAATGACTTATTCATTGTTCTAAGCCCTTTTGAAGGTTCAATTTCGACCTAATTCACCTTGGCAGCGGAAAAGCCCGCTATTGGTGTCTTATATTTATAAATCATATTGTTTTATTTATTTATCAGTTATTTAGTTTTGTTCAGTTGTTCTATTAAGTCAACCTTTAAACATATGTGAAAGTAAAGTATTAAATAAGTAAATCTATCAATGTCTATGATAATAGTAAATGTTGTAGTATAGCGGTAATTAGTATGAATAGAAGGACACTCACTGACACATTTGATCTTGTGCGATCCAGCTTGTCCCTAGGTCCCATCGATGCACTAAACCGAGTTCCGTACCCCACAGGGGATACCCTTGACGTATAGTCGCTTAATTATTATATTTTTTAAAAACCTTGTCTGCAGGTTTATTTTAATCAAGGCCCCCATAGACAAGTTCGATTAAGGGCCTATACTACCTCAGCGCATCTCTCTACTACTACTTACTCTTTATCTCGCGTAAATAACATAAGACTTGCTTTATAGTTAGTTCAATTAATATGCAAAGTTTCATTATCTAATTTGAAGTTATTTTTGAATACCAGCGGTTTATTGTTCGGTTTGGAGGTAACTTTGGAATTTTTTTCTATCAAGAAAATTTTATGGAATCGTGTTTTCGTCAAACATAGTACCTAACATTAATCTTCAACTTTACTATATATTTATTTCAAAATTATTGCTGCAGTATTTTCGACATAACGGAGGATCATGCTAAGCCATTTGAGGTCGTAGAGGCTCTTAAGCAGCTGAACACTTCCTTGGTTGACCTGTCAGAGGCCACAAAAAAAAACGTTTCTTATGAATGGAATATTTTGACAACGAGATCTCTAACAGATGACAACGAGCTTTTTCTGTACTCTATATTTAAAAGAATAGGACTGCTTCGTACTGTAAAACCATGTGATTTATAACGATAAAATAAATCCCACCGATAAAAATTCCTCTTTATTCCAAAGTGGAAAAAGATTGGTATTTGATTGAAGTTAGGCTTACGTATCTGTTCGTTTTCTTTTAAATGATGTAATGAAATTGAAATAAGCATCTGTTTTTAGTATTATTCCTGTTTGTATTTAAATTGTGATTTGATCGAGTAAGAGTTTAGTCTGAAGCTAATTGTAGCCAATGAATCTCTGGCATTACTGGAATACAGATTTTATGTTATTGCTATGATTTTTACGATATCTAATTTCATTCACAAATATATTTACCATTTCAATTATTTAAAAGAAAACATTGGCCCACTTTAAGAATTTCTCCTATATTGTGAGCGCATTTTTATAAACACCCAGACCCTGAACAACTATTTCTAGGCGATGCAGTAATTTCTGTATCGTAATACAGAAATCGAAGCTGTGACACGCAGCGCATCTGCTAATCGCTCAACCCCTGCGACAATTATGACGACAATAGTAGATATAATGCGAACGGAACAAAGGTTTAATTAAAATGATTTATATATTTTTTATTTTATTTAACAAAAGTGCTGTTTACCCGACTGCAGCGAAGCAAGGAGGAGGGTTATATTTTTAGCGCGTATGTATGTCCATTCCTTTGTTTCCTCGTAACTATTAAACCAGTGAACGGATTCTGATAAATGATACGTCGTTGGATTCGTCTTATTGGCGCGAGTGTTACTGGAATATCACCGCATCAACAACCAGACACCATATTGTCAAAAATAAAAAATCTAAAATCGACAAACTATGTCAAATCATTAAATAGATCTTTAAAAATGATTTTAAGGTTTCTTTCATTATTTTTCATTTTAAGCAACCGTTCAAGAAATATAGCAAGTCAACAGCCATGAAAGACCTGGGAGTCACATTCGACCGAAAGCTCACCTTCCACGACCATATGGCCATGGTAGCTAAACAATCCTACCCAAGGTTAGGTTTTGTTCTGCGTAATTGCCGCGATTTTCGCTCCGCTCATGCCGTCAAAATAATATTTAATGCGCTCGTGCGTACTAAGCTGGAAACCAGCTCTTGCGTGTGGAATCCACATGAAAGTACCTACGCACTTTTATTAGAAAAGGTTCAAAAAGCGTTCCTTAGGTACCTATATAAGCAGAAACATGGCTACTATCCTTACCTCTATCCGACAAAGTTCTTACTGGGTTGCCTCGGATACAACTCCCTAGAGGTAAGGCGAGCTCGAGATCAGCTCACAGTAGCCTGTAAGATGCTCCGTGGTACCCTTGACGCTCCTGATGTGTTACATGTGCTGGCGCGCTTCTTTGTCCCAGACAATTACTGCCGGGGCAAAAAGCACAGGCTGTTTGCCGTGCCTCCATGTCGTACTGTTGCACGTGCTAAGTCGCCAATTCCTCGCACTCTGGCCGCGCTTAATGATCTCTTGGATTCTAATCCAACAAGCGATCTGTTTGCGGATGGATGGATGAAGATTTTATTGGTATGTCAGATGTACTGTGAGAAGAATTCATGAAAGTGTTGTTAAAACGTTAACATACTTTTTACTTTGTTTATTTTGTATATTTTAGAATTGTCTCTTTTAATTTTAGTTACTGTCATTGGTTGTAAACATAACCGTTGTAATTAAATAAATAAATAGCGTTTTAAAACGTAAATTGTAAACAAAATATTTAAACTAAAAAGCTGAAAATAAGTCACTTTTTTAAATAAAAATATGCTTGCATTTCAGTTGAGCAGTCGGGTATTTTAGATGTTTTAATTAGGACAATGAGTATGCCGCATTGTTAGAAAGTCCAATCTGGTTTGAAAAAACAGAATGGTTCTTTAAAATTTGCCAAATCTTAATATCAGGTTACTGCATAATATTTGTTAATGGAATTAATGAAAAGAAAATCTTCCTTAAATCTGTTCATTCTGGTCTTATTTAGTTACATTACCTTTTAACTCTTCATACATTGCATATTCGCCATTCGAATTTTTCATAGTCGCTTCTGTCACTTGGCCACATACAATAATCAACAATATTCATAACCATAAATAAAAATTACAAAATATAAATATCGAGTATTTTGAAAAGGCACTTATGATTTAACACTGTTATTTTGATCAATGACCTTTATGCTAGGAAATATCCTGTTTTATAAATGTAATCCATTCAGTTTTTACAATAATAATATAAATTAATTGGATTCTCTTCATGTATACTTTTCAGGTTGGAACCTATAACCTCGTGCCCGTGCAACCAAACTTCGTGCCATCACGACCTTACACTTTCATCAGTAAGCTAAGCACGTAGGTTATAAGTGCATATAAAATCTATGAAGTCAACCATACAGCAGTAATCCATTTGGTGAGACTATTTTACGAGTCACTCGGGTCCACGTGTACTTGATACATTTTTATTATACAAATACAAATATTTTTATTGACATCAATATAACAATACACTGTAGAATTTAACCCTGACTTCTGAGCTAGGCAAAGCCTGTGTTTCTGGAGTCAGTATCTTCGCCCTTTATAGTCGCTAATGTACAATAAAAATTTATATAATAGTAAATTAAAGCTAAAATAAAAAGTTGAATATAAAAACCTATAATTTTGCATGCTTTATCTGTGTGTGTGTGTATGTATGTATGTCTCTGAGGGTGTGTTTGTGTGTGTGTGTGCGTGTTTGTGAATTAGTGTGCGTTTGTGAGTGTGGATAGGAAATATGTACGTGTCTGATGTGTTATTTTATAATTTTTTCAGTGTCATTGTAGTCGAGCGACTGAAGCCAGTTTTTTATTATTTGTTTCATATTGTTCTGCGTAAGACAGTTAATTTTCAGTAGCCGGTTTATTTTGTTATATATATGGGTTGCTAAGTACATATGCTGCCGCCTCGCCGATGCAGTATTTGTTTTTACAGAGGGACAGACGTTGGGGATGGTTCGTTTCTGTGTACTTTTGGGATTGATAGGTGTATTAAGATGCTTCCTAATGATAATATTTAGTACATATAACTGTCTCACTGTTAGCACCCTGCAGCTTTCATACAAAGTCACTGTGGGGAACCGGTACGGTTTGAACGTCATGACTTTGAGGAGTGATCTTTGAGCTCTTTCCAGATTAATCATGAACGTTTTGCAAGCCCCACCCCAGACTGTAATGCAGTATCTGAGCACGGACTGCGCTAATGCGTAATAGACTGTTCGAAGTTGGTTGATATCAGCCGCATACCTAAGTTTATTGAATGCCCATATCAACTTCCTTGTACGAGATTTTATTTGCTCAATGTGGAGTTGCCATTTAAATTAACTGTCTAGGAGTACTCCTAGATATTTTGTAGACATGACTTTTTTTAATGACAGACATGAACATGCTGCATCATTGTTGGGAAAGTTGCAGGAGTGTACTTTAATTATGAGGTCCGACTGTTTTGTGTTGGCAAAGGTGAACTGCATAAAAGTGGTCTTGGTTAGGTTTAACGTTAGTAGATTTGCCTCTAACCAATATTTTATTTTATGTAGTCCCATTTCAGCGTTTCTCTGTGCCTGCTCCCAAGTCTCTCCATGAAATATTAACGCTGTGTCATCGGCATATGAAAATATTTTACCGTTCGTTAATGACAGGTTACACAAATCGTTTATATAGATTAGAAAAGACTCGGGGCAAGCACACTACCTTGAGGCACCCCGAAACTGACCTGTTCTTCAGGACTTGTATATTCCCCGATTTTCACTCTTTGTGTGCGATTAGCCAGGTAGTCCTTAAATATGTTTAGAGCGTTCCCTCGAATGCCTGCGCGTTCCATCTTGTCCACAAGGGTCGGAATACAGACAGTGTCAAAAGCTTTGGTGAGGTCGAGGAAGACACCTAAGCACTTTTGTTTTGTGTCAACTTTTGCTGTCACATAGTCTACTAGTTGGATTACAGCATCTTCTGTGCTCTTCCTCGACCTGAACCCAAATTGTGCATCTGATAGGATATGTTTTTTGTCTAGGAAAGATTTAAGTCGGTTGTTTAAAAGTTTTTCTAATATCTTAGATGTAGCTGATAAGACTGAGATTGGTCGATAGTTCTTGTAGTCTGTCTGAATTCCTCCCTTGTAGATCGGTGTGACAAGTGAACGTTTAAAATCCAATGGCAATACACCTTGCTGGAAGCACGCTTCCATAAGTTTTGTTAGTGGTGGAACAATCAAGTCTTTACCTGATTTCAGGAACTTAGCAGGGATATTGTCCCACCCAGTGGCAGTTTCATTTTTTTCATTATATCTTAGAATCTACTACATTTTACCTAGATATTTATTGTTTCCATGGATTGAAAAAAAAAACATAAATGTCAATTGATCAATACCTATATTATAAAGCAGAAAAGTTTGTTTGAACGCGCTAATCTTCAAATAAATACTGGGTGGAATAGGATGAAATTCGGTATGGAAGTAGCTTGAAGCTCAAGGAAGGTTATAGGCTATTATTACTCGGCTGTAAAAAGAAGGAGGTTATGTATTTATCGTAGTAATAAAGTCAACGGGAGCGAAGCCATGCGTGACTGCAGCTGGTAGTAAGTAATAAGGATGATCAAATGCTCACAAGAGCTGCGGTGATCATTCCTCTTAAAAAAAATAACACCATTTTATTTATTAATATAGCACGTCAATGACTTACTCATACGAACACAGAAATCACAAAGAGTTATACAGGTATATTTATTTATTTATACTTTATGTACAATGGTGGTACAAGGCATTCTCTACCAGTCAATCTTTGGGTTAAAAAGACCACAATGTGGTAGGTATAGTGGGAGTACACTACTTATAGATGTGCACAATATATCATTTACATGTGTTTAAAGATGTATGCAGAGTGGTTTTTGTTTAATTGTAAAAGTAACTATTAAATCAGTGAACGGATTTTGATAAATGGTACACGTTGGATTAGTCTTAATGGTGCGAGTGTTACTGAAACATCACCACAACGACAACCAGACAAAAATCTAAAATCGACAAACTATGTCAAGTGGGGTGAGGGTGAGGGAGAGAATGGCGTCCTCCCTCCAGCCCAGCCGCAGTGGTAGACGCCCACGGCGTCGGACGTCGGCCGACGATCTCCGGCCACCGTAGGCGCGGGCATGCGGACAGCGAGTAAAGGGCAACTCGCTGTCCGACCATGGACCATGCCCGGGTCGACGGCGCGTTGTGTTCCACGCGCGCCTCAAAGAGCGGCGAGGGCCCGTAGAGGGCCGAAGCCTGCCGGGGTCGTGGGACTCATCCCATTACCGTGACCCCGGTACGTAAAGGGTTATTGAAGGAGCACCGTGGATTTTAGTCAGTAAAAGTCTGACAGTCCCTCCCACCCTGCCCGGGGTGGGAGGACTTATTTGATAATTTTACCACGATAAAAAAAAATGGGGTATCATTAAATAGATTTTTAATTAAAAATGATTTTAAGGTTTCTTACATTATTTTTCATATTAAGCAACTGTTTAGGAAATATAGCGCTTTAACACGTAAATTGCAAATAAATATTTAAATTTAAAATCTGCCTGTTTCTTGGTAAAAGGCATGAGATGATATCTAATCAAAAATATAAATTTAAGGTATATTATATTTAAAAAAAACTAACAAAATATAGTAGAAAAATAACTAAATGTTTAGTAAGTCTTTTTTTGAGAAACATAGAAGAATGAATCGAATATCAAAGTATCAAGGATGGTCAAATGTTCATAGGTGTTTCCAATAGCCTATATCTTGGGTACGTTGCCAGCCGACAGCGTTGAGGATCAATTTTTTTATGCTTTATTCTAGTTTGTATTTTAGTACATAATTATGTATATTTGTTTGTAAATAAAGTATTTCCAATTATTAACAAATTATCAATTTTTTTTATGTTTTATTGTGGCTGAAAAAAATAGAGACAAACACAATGGTATTTTTTCCAATAATCAACATTGCTACGACGCGGCGACGTAGCACTCCCCGCTACGATGATGATCATGGCTACAGCGTAGCACATTACTACGCATGGAATTATCCCATTCAATTTTATATAAAAGCTTCAATTCCCTAAAAATGTCTATTTAGAGTCAGATCCGGTATGTAAATGGCAATGGCTTGAACCGTTCCTAAGGACTTAATTACAATCAATTTCATATTGACCATTATATAAAACCTATTGTCTTTAATTAAATATTCAATTAACACTTACAACACGCCGGGAAATTAAGGCAGACCCTTAATACAAGAGCCTCTTTCACCGAGTATTATAAGCGTTGTACAACACGTTGAAGTTTGTTAAGAAGTAGACCGTAAGTTTTAATTCCTCATTAATTAGTTGGACAAACTTTCAGCTAGGACTTTTCTAGGGACGTGTTTTGGTTTCTAATGCCAGCCAAGTTATGTAGAAACTTGTAATGATTTAGAAACTGAGAACTGGTTATATTTTAGGTGACCACCGAAGATGAGCGCAAATGGGTCCGCTAATTGAATAGTATTATGCTGAGTGAGAACCTTGTCCGTCACGTCGTGCATCTATCTTCACATTTTATTTTATTAATTTAAAAAGAAACTTACAGCTAACACATTTGAGAGTACACAAATTATAGCACTTAATAATAATAATAATGAGTGAAGAGACTCCGGCCGCTGCAGTTGCGTCGAGCTCGAGCGACGAATACTTCTCGCCGCTGACGACACCACCACCTGCGCGTCGACGGGGAAGAGGCCGACCTCCGGCCTGCTTGGAACCTCGAGGCCCGCCGGCTTCTGATAGGGTTCCCGCTGCCGGTGGAAGTGTGCAGCGCATGCGATGGACTCAATCCATTAATGAGAACGTCATGCGCTCATACTATGGGGCTACAGAGGGGGGAACTAACCTGACTGCGTACCGTGGTCGGATGCTCTCTCTGTTTCAGGTACTTGAGCCAACTGTCAACGTTTCGGCCCAGCGACTATCGGATCAAGTGCGTGTCATCCAACGTAACCATATGTTGGATGAAGCCGTACTTGATCGCCTCCGTTCGGAAATGAGTAGCTATGTCACTTCACATCCGACGCCGACTGTGGTGGTACCACCACAGCCCAACATCCAAGTTGAGGAGAGTAGTGACAGAGTTACAAACGTAAGTACCCAGTATAATGAGGAATTGAGGAGTGCTTTGGAGTGTGCTATTCGGGAATGTCGCAACATGCCGCCTGAAATAAGACCACGCTTGCCTCGTTTGCCCATGCATAACAGGAATAGGGCACTGGTGGCTGCTCTGGATTCGCAGTTGTCAGACTATTTTGATAACTGCGAACACCTCGCCGATACCCACTCTGTCTTATACTGCGCAGCTGTCGCGGCATGTCGTGTAGCTAATGTTAAAATTTCTAATGACATAGCTACACGACCTAAACCCGCTGTGCCAGCTTGGCAGTGTAGGATCGAGCGCCGAATCGGTGAGACCAGGGCACTCATTGGAAAACTTCTTTGCTTTAGGGGGGGCAACACTCGCCCGAGAGTGATGCGCTTTGTGAGACGGGCGTTTTTGGGAACCAATATTCACCCACAAAATTATATGTCCTGTGTCACGGAGCGCATCGACTTCCTAAAGCAGAAGGTGTATGCATGGGCAAACCGCATTCGGAGGTATGGACGGCGAGTGGAGCGATTCGTCCAGAATCGCACATTCCGAAGTAACGAAAGGTGGGTATATAGGGGAGCGACCGGAGCAAGGTGCAACTGATATGTGCCTACCCGATGATGACGCCTTATGTACATTCTGGCGCAACATCTGGTCGGTACCTGTCAGTCACACCGAAGGCGATTGGCCTCGGGAGGTCGAGCGAGTCTGCGATCCAATACCAGAAATGGGGGCAATCACTATCAGCCCCCAAGATGTAGCCCATGCAGTCCGTCCGCTGCCTAATTGGAAGTCTCCAGGGCCGGATGGATTGCATAACTTTTGGATCAAGTGGCTAACAAGATCGCACGCCCGCTTGGCGTCTCAGTACCAATCTGCCCTAGAATCTGGCTCGCTACCTGAGTTCTTTACCACTGGAGTTACCCACCTGCTCCACAAATCTGGTAGCACCGCGGAACCAAAAAATTATAGACCAATCACTTGTCTACCAACGGTCTATAAGGTTCTGACATCCATTTTGAGGGTTAAAATTAACAAACACATTGAAAACAATCACATCATGTCTCCCTCTCAAAATGGATGTAAGAATGGATCCCGCGGTACTAAGGAGCTACTCCTCATTGATATGGCCATTAGCCAACAGGTTCGACGTTCCAAAAAAGATCTGTCGACATGTTGGATAGACTACAAGAAGGCCTATGACTCAGTGCCCCATACATGGCTCATGAGGGTGCTAGAATTGAATAAAATTAATGCAACTTTACGCACCTTTCTGACATCATGTATGGGACAATGGAGGACAGTTCTTCGCTATCCAGGATGTCGATATATCCCAAGGTACAGCAAACCGGTAAGGATCGAGCGAGGTATATTTCAGGGCGATAGTTTGAGTCCGCTTTGGTTTTGCTTAGCCTTGAATCCTCTAAGCACACTGCTGGAGAATTCAGGTCTAGGCTATAGGTTGAAAAGAGGTGGTCAGGTTATTTCTCACCTCCTTTACATGGATGATTTAAAACTTTTTGGCGCCACTAGTCTACAACTGACGGAACTACTGAAGGTAACTGAAACTTTCAGTAGTGCCATTAGGATGGAGTTTGGTGTCGACAAATGTGCGATTATGCATGTAAAGTGGATTCGAGTCTGATTATGTGGTTGTTGAGTCGGGTGTGCCCCAAGGATCTGTTTTAGGCCCTTTGCTTTTTATTTTATTCATAAATGACATAAAATCATGTATACTCAACTCTGAATTTCTTATGTATGCCGATGACATCAAAATTTATAAGGCTTGCACGAATATTCAGGATTGCTTGCTGCTACAAGAGGATTTACTCAGACTTTCACATTACTGTGTAGTCAATAAACTTCATCTTAGTCTTCCAAAATGTTATTTCATATCCTTTACTAAAAACATTAAAACTATTGACTTCCAATACATGTTAAATAACAAAACAATGAATAAAACAATCTGCATACGTGATCTTGGAGTACAACTGGATCATAAATTACATTTAGATATCCACATAAACAACATAATTAACAGGGCCTTTCGGATGTATGGTTTTGTCATGCGATCTTGCAAGGATTTCAAAAAACCTTCTACTTTGTTATTTTTGTATAAAGCTTTAGTTCGCTCACAATTGGAATATGCGGTACCTATTTGGTGCCCTCTATACAATAAATACAAAACCAGTATAGAAGCGGTACAAAAAAAATTTCTTCGTGCTGTAAATTATAAGTGCTTCCATACAAGGATTCCGTACACAGATTTATTAAAGCATTTCAAACTAATAACCTTGGATTCCAGACGTCACTTGCTAATGGTTATGATGCTGTATGGTATATGCCACAATAAGTTTAACTGTACTAAGTTAATTAATCGGCTATGTTATGTAGTACCTCGCACTGTAATACGGCGGGAGGTGCGCGTACCTCGACTATTCTATACTGCACGCTGCAGAACGAATGCTGGGGTACGGGCCCCTCTCCGAAGGCTGTTGGAAACGTACAACACTCATTTCATGGACCTAGACATTTTCGCGCTGTCACATTCCAAATTTAAGAAAAAGGCATTGCAATTATTAGCTTCTTATCATTAATTACTTGTCCACCGCACCAGATTAATTTGTTATAGTTTTCTTTATTTCTCAGTCAATTTTATTGTATTTAAACATACCTGTACGCGTCCGCATCTTTACTCATAATATCATTTCGTGGACAATAGTGTGGGTTATACGTTTTTTACCTTTTAAGATAACCACTTTTTGTATAATACTTTAATGTATAACTGTTTTTTGTCCCAAATAAATAAAATAAAAATAAAAATAAAAAATAAAAAGCGAGGGGAGATTGTGGAATCCGTGGGATCTCAACCCTCGAATTCCATAAACCTGAGAAGCCTCTCCCCAACCGAAACCTATAAGTATTTGGGTATGTCGGAAGCGTTAGGTATCAATGAAGTTGACATGAAGCAATCGCTGAGGGAGCGCTTCTTTGGACGCCTAAAGAAGGTATTTAAAAGCCTTCTATCGGGCGGAAATAAGGTGCGTGCCTTCAACGGTTGGGTCATGCCAGTGTTGATATACTCTTTCGGCGTACTCAATGGACTCAAACTGAACTTGACGCCCTGGATAGGAGAGTTCGTACATTGCTGACTGCATATCGAATGTATCACCCACGCTCGTCAGTGATGAGGCTGTATATCCCGCGGAAATGTGGAGGTCGAGGCTTTTTGAATGCTAAAACTCTCCACAACCGCGAGGTATACAGTCTCAGGGAACATTTCCTTGCTTCTGAAGTAGGTATGCATCGAGATGTAGTAGCAGTGGACAAGGGACTCACCCCGCTCTCCTTGGCTAATGAGAACTGGCGCAAACCTGCAGTGCTAGACACTAACGATCGAAGGGGGATATGTCAGAGTAAGGAGCTACACGGACGTTTTTTCCGGGCCCTTCATGGGCCCGATGTAGATCAATTAGCGTCCGTAGCTTGGTTGCGCTTCGGTGACCTCTTTGGGGAAACCGAAGGTTTTGTCTGTGCAATTATGGACGAAATTATCATGACGAACAACTACCGGAAATTTATTGTGAAGGATGGCACGGTTGACATGTGTCGGGCATGTCACCGTCCAGGTGAATCAATCCGTCATATTGTCTCTGGTTGTTCTCATCTTGCTAATGGAGAATACTTGCAGGGGCACAACCTTGCAGCCAAGATTATACATCAGCAACTTGCTCTGAAATATTCTCTTGTGGAATCGGAAGTGCCGTACTATAGGTATGTGCCCGACCCAGTTCTCGATAATGGCCTTATCACATTATACTGGGATCGGTCCATCATCACTGATAGGACTATTGTAGCCAATAAGCCTGATATAGTGGTGGTGGACCGAAACGAGAGGCGTGCCATGATTGTCGATATAACCATCCCGCATGACGAGAACCTCGTGAAAGCCGAGAAAGATAAGCAAATCAAATATCTTGACTTGGCGCATGAGATTGTCGACATGTGGGATGTGAACTCGGCAGTCATTGTACCGATAGTCATCTCAGCCAATGGCTTAATAGCCAAGAGCCTCGACCAACACCTTAGGAGGCTCTCGTTAGGCGGCTGGATCAAGGGCTTGCTTCAGAAAGCGGTACTCCTGGACACGGCGCGTATCGTTAGGAGGTTCCTCTCTCTAGAGCCCTGACCACCGGTAGCTTGGACCCTGTTCCCGATACCGGTGGGCTACTATTTTTTATATTTTTAAATGTTTTTTGTGTTTTATAGAAATATTTAAAAATGTAATTTATATGTGTATAATTAGAAATAAAGGAAATAATAATTAATTAATTAATTCGTTCGTCGATCCCACAAAGATCTATCAACATGCTGGATAGACTACAAAAAAGCCTATGATTCTGTTCCTCATAGCTGGCTCATGAAGGTGCTAGAGCTTTACAAAATAGAGCCAACTCTACGCACCTTCCTTGAGTCATGTATGAGGCAATGGAAGACGGTACTTCGCTATCCAGGATGTCGACCGATTCGAGGGAATGATGACCCTATATGGATCAGACGGGGAATATTTCAGGGTGACAGTTTGAGTCCACTTTGGTTTTGCTTGGCCCTGAATCCTCTAAGCACAATGTTAGAGGACTCAGGCCTGGGCTATCGGTTGAGAAGAGGAGGTCAAAGTATATCCCACCTCCTTTACATGGATGATTTGAAACTCTTTGCCCCCAACAACTTGCACTTGATGGAACTACTGAAGGTAACTGAAACTTTCAGTAGCGCCATCAAGATGGAATTTGGTGTGGACAAATGTGCAATCATGCATGTAAAACGAGGAGAGATTATGGAATCTGAGGGAATTCAACTTTCAGACTCCATACACCTTAGATCTCTCTGCTTGACCGAAACTTATAAGTATTTGGGTATGTCGGAAGCTTTGGGCATTAATGTTGCTGACATGAAGCAATCGCTGAGGGAGCGCTTCTTTGGCCGCCTGACAAAGGTATTAAACAGCCTTTTGTCGGGAGGAAATAAGGTGCGCGCTTTCAACGGTTGGGTCATGCCGGTGTTGATGTATTCTTTCGGCATACTCAAATGGACTCAAACCGAACTGGACGCCCTGGATAGGAGGGTCCGTACACTGCTAACTGCAAATCGGATGCATCACCCACGATCATCGGTGTTGAGACTGTATATCCCGCGGAAATGTGGAGGTCGAGGCTTTTTAAATGCCAAAACTCTCCACAACCGCGAGATTTGCAGTCTCAGGGAATATTTCCTTAAAGCCGATTTGGGTATGTACCGAGATGTGATTGCAGTGGACAAGGGACTCACCCCGCTGACTATGGCTAAAGAGAACTGGCACAAACCTGTTATATTTACCCCAGATGACCGCAAGGAGGTATGGAAAAGCAAGGAACTTCATGGTCGCTACTATCGGGCTCTTTATGGGTCCGATGTAGATTTGACAGCTTCCGTTGCCTGGCTACGCTTCGGGGATCTCTTCGGAGAAAATGAAGGTTTTGTCTGTGCAATTATGGACGAAGTTATCTTGACGAATAATTACCGGAGACATATTATGAAGGACGGGACGATTGACGTGTGTCGGGCATGCCATCGTCCTGGCGAGTCCATCAGACATATTGTCTCCGGTTGTTCTCGTCTAGCTAACGGCGAGTACTTGCATAGACACAACCAAGTAGCCAGAATTATCCACCAGCAACTTGCTTTGAAATACAAACTTGTCGATTCTGAGGTACCGTATTACAAGTATGTGCCCGACCCAGTTCTCGAAAATGACCATGTCACGTTGTACTGGGATCGGTCTATCATCACTGATAGGACTATTGTTGCCAATAAGCCTGATATAGTGGTGATAGACCGATTAGTGCGCCGCGCAATGATAATCGATGTTACCACCCCACATGACGAGAATCTCGTGAAAGCTGAGAAAGAGAAACACATTAAGTATCTCGACTTAGCTCATGAGGTTGTTGACATGTGGGATGTGGACTCGGCTGTCATTGTGCCGATTGTCATATCAGTCAATGGGCTGATAGCTAAAAGCTTCGACGACCATCTGTCGAAGCTGGCTTTGCACAGCTGGATAAAGGGCCTGATACAGAAGGCAGTTCTCCTCGATACAGCTCGTATTGTGAGGAGGTTCCTTTCTCTGGAGACCTAACCACCGGTAGCTTGGACCCCGTTCCCGATACCAGTGGACTGCCATTTTTTATATTTTTAAATGTTTTTTTATTGTCACTTTTTTATAGAAAAATATTTAAAAATGTAATTTTTAAGAGGTATATAAAATAAAGAAGATAATAATTAATATCTGAGAATGATGTTAGAATGTGACCTACAGTTAATTAATAATTTTTATAATGTATTTTTTCTAACATTTTAATTATTGTGAATGTGAAGACGCTATGGATGGAAACTTGTCCCGTTTTAAGTATTTTTTTCGGTGGGAATCCTCTAATGACTCCTCTCGGTCACGGTGGAAAGGAAGGGAGTGTCAGACTTCTGCTGACTGAAAACTCACCGTTCCTTCAGCTGCCTTTGCGTTCCAAGGCCACGGTATGTCGTAAGAACATTTCCGCAACCCCGGCAGGACAAGGAGGCTACCACCATACTACAGCAAAAAAAAACAAAAAAATACCACACTCAAGCCAGGGTAACTGACCTAACTGTTTGATAATCTACTCCCCAATAAACACCAAATCACATTAACGCAAATGTAGGAGCATTCGTAAAAACCGCATCACTCAACGTCGAGAATCAAAAGCATCTGATCTGATTAGAGCTGTGATTGATGCCGGCAGGTGTCACGCTGCTGGCATGGGACCTCATCAATAACTGAGACAATGACATGGCAACACCGACTTTACTATATTTTTATGGCAATCCTCATTTAGGTAACAGGAAAACTATATTTACGTGCGAAATCTGTATTCTATAAGTATAACCACCTATCCATCTCTCTATTCCTATACAGGTGTGGTGATATTATTTGTATTTGTTTGTAGACATCTTTACGACTTGTTGATCAAAAGTGATATCGTTTGTGTATTGATATCACAGCTTCAGCTCATAAATAATCAGATCATTGAGAAGTAGGGCACAGGCATATATATGTTAAAAGGAAACGCCACCAACTGTACAATATTAAGTATAACGTGTAATAATGCAAAAAAAAAACATATTGACTGATTTTTATTGTAAAACTAGATTTTGCCCGCGACTTCGTTCGCTTGGGATGTTTTCACCGTGTAATTCCCGATCCCGTAAGAATTCTGGGATAAAAACAATGTCCTATGTCCGTCTCCTGGTTCTAAGCTACCTCCCTACCAATTTTCAGCTAAATCGGTTCCGCCGTTCTTGAGTTATAAATAGTGTAACTAACACGACTTTCTTTTATATATATAATATAGATTACAAAAAATACTTATGGCCCACAATAATGTATATTCGTTTTGTACGTCAAGATATTATTATAGTATTTAGTCATTGACTGTTGTTCATATTAAAACGTAATTATATTTTCCCCAGTAGCGAAGATTCCCCCGATGCGTCCAAAAAGATATAAGAAATAATGTCTTTGTTCACAACGTTACGTGGTTACAATGAACGCAACGTTATTATTCGCAAAATATGGCTACCTGTAACACAGTAAATTCGAACAGCCAACCGTGAAATGAGAAAATCACATCGCGCCGCATAGATTACCTCCGCCATTCCGCAAGCTGTTATCACAGTAACTGCACGGTTCCCACACATAAGGGAACTTTAGAAAACTGTGTATTAATAACTAGAAGTCGAATACGTGTAGACACTGGAAGTCGCTCAGCGGCTCTCATTAACTTTCGCCGCGCATTCCAACAGTACGCTTCGGTGTGTACGACTCCCTTCTTAATCAAGTCGAAGTTTGCGGCCGTATTAACGAACAATGAAACTGAAACGTGTCGCCATTGTTGAATGAAACTCCGGCTTATGACTGAGTGAAACTCTTAACAACGATAATTAGAACGGCGAACCGTTCCTCTCCTGGCCTATTGTGTCGCGGAAATCATTATAACACAACCAGCGGGTCGTGACCCCCCGCTAGGTCAGATGTGTCAAGTGCGAGCCGATATCTAAGGGTCAACGCTTATCGGATGGGACAAACTGGGTAAATACCCGAAGAATTTCATATACCGGTGCTTATTGTAACACCTTCCGTTTTGTAGAATGAAGCGAATTTATGCCCCCGGGTGCTCGTAAATTGAGGGTTTGGGGAAATAGTGAGCTGTGCTTTTTATATTAATTAAAATTGCTTTTTTCCGCTATACTGCTGAGCTCTGATGTTGCGAACGTAGCAATGTGAGTCTCATTATTTTCATGTCTAACTTGAAAAGGGTTTTAAGTCAAGAGTGTATAGGTTTCTGCTAGGTAAATGTTTTTAGGGTTCCGTAGCCGAATGGCAAAAAACGGAACCCTTATAGTTTCGTCATGTCTCTTTGTCTGTCTGTCTATCTGCCTGTCTGTCTGACCATCCGTCCGTCCGCCCGTATAATAAAGGGGGGCTCCCCAGATACATGGAACTAAAACTGAAAATATATTTTTTTTCATGAAAACTGTGCTTGTGCGAGGTTTCTAAAACCACTTTTTCATAAAGTTTAAAAAATATACACTTCCAAAGTGGTAAAATGTGTCCTCCTCTAACTTCTATAATAATGGAGTGAAAAATCTAAAAAAAATAAAAGTCTGTAGATCTTAATGTAAACTTTCAACCAAAATTGGTTTGAATTTTGAGATACAGCATATTTTCTAAAACCGCAAATATAACTTTGTAATTTGAAAACAAAGTTATTTGGCGTAGTTGTAAAAAATGTAAATTAGATAAATTTAAGAAATTTGTAAGGTTTTTTTTTGTCAATTAAATATACATAATTATTATATTATTATAGTTACTGCGGAATCGTTCATGGGCGAGTCTCATTCGCACTTAGCCAATTTTTTTATCTTAGACCACATCATCGCTTAACATCAGGTGAGACGCTGATCAATCGGGACCCAGCAATAAAACAAATGCGACTTTATTTCATGGATTATAATTTTATATATATCTAAATAAATACCACCATACTCAACCAAGACACCTTATCGAGATCTTTGTAGTCACATGCATTTCTCAAGAAACTGAAAGACAGAACAGCGTTTGTTGTTTCTTCTCAATAAAACTATTCATATATTATAATAACACATTATCATATGAGCACATTTTTGTTACTGGAATTTTCTTGTACTCGTATTTCTTTTCTTTTAGTCGCATCTGCCATGTTCTATCTCATCGCTACTTCAAGGTCAACTGGCAGAAATGGTTAAAGCATTAAGTCCACCTTCGCATAGTGCCAAAAGTTTTAATAAATACGTAAACACATGATTTAAAAATAAATCATAATAAATAAATCTCTTCAAAAATTTTCTAAACTAGTAAAGCTAGCTGAATCTTAAGACCCGAGAAAAGACCACTGACAACAGTGTCAAAATCACAACGCACCACACGTACAAAACGCGATCCCTGAAAGAAACTATTCAACACGTATAACAGTACTTGCCCACGTTACACGGTCCACTATAACTCATGACCCGAGCGTGATCAGCATCTTATCTCCAAACTGTTCATATGACGGGCGATTTACCCCGTGACAATGTTCCAACCACCGACAGCCGACATAATGAAAGAGCCCGATTTTCCAGCTCAAAGGACATGGCGTCAGGTCACCGCAAAAAAAGAACTCTGGAGAATCACAGACATCTGTCTACAATTATAAAGAGGAAAGTTTCGATTTTTGTTTGTTTGTAAAGGATTAAACCACGAACTATTGAACGAGTGTTCGGTCTAAATTATTACCAGTTATCATAAGCGATTTTAATTTAGCTAAAATCACAAAAGTGAAGCCATGGTGGGATTGTGAAACCCAATGAATGACTTCACAAAGTTTTTCGCCTTTTGCTCTTGGTATTACGTATGAAATTATATAATTTTCACAACAAGCCTATCGTCATTCATATAAAGGTTAAACATAAAATTAATTAACCCATCCCACAGAAGAATATTCACCTATATTCTGGTATAATCTTTATATAATTAAGGACCCAAACTTTACTAAATTCGGGATACGTACACCGAGGCACTGAAATTAAATTAAGCCCACATTCGTCGGGTATAGGTTGTTATATGCGTACATGTAGGTATATGTTTCAATTTGCTACCAACATAAAGGAAATTACAAGGGTCCGGCTAACTTTAAATCTTATTTAGGAGACACGACGAAAGATTAACTGTTTAGAGTGGTTCAATTAGGAACAGCCCGCCTACTGGTAATGGAGCAGCCGAGTTATGTGGCCGTGATGGATTTTCTGTGTATGCCTCAAAACATAAACACGCCCGAACATGTTTCAAGCTCGTTAATAGGTCGTTAGCAACAATGTCTAGTCCGAAAATAAATACAGCCGCCACTCGCCTAATCTAAAATATCCGTCTGTATTTTTTACTTTAGGCTCTTCCAAAACGGTTCCATTTCAGTATCTTTGTATATTTTCTTTATTCGGGTTTGGGACTACAATAGGTATTTGGTCGTATTTAAGGCCCAATGATATATTCAACAGTTTATTTGTGCAATCTTAATAAATATCTTAAACCTAATGAATAAATACTAAATTAAGGACAGCCGAAATGTTATTTTTACAAAGTCTTGCGAAATAAAACATAAAATATATTGTTTTGAATAATGTTTTAAATACATTTTTAACATGCTTTTATTAGGTCAACCTGTATGTAACTAATTATGTAATGGAATCTAAGGTAACTAATTTAACCATCTTCCAAGGGTCGTAGCGTAATGAAAATTGGCAGCTGTATGTAGTTTTGATAACAATACAATAATATGGTACTGTCGAACTGATCTGATGATGGAGCCGGAAGATATTAACTGGAACTTCATGATGGAAAATCGTATCATAGCTGTTTTGGATTTCTTAGAAAAGTCTTGTAATGAACTTTGACCACGATTAGGTCTGATGATGAAGTCGGAAGATAGGCACCGGCATTCCATGATGGAATATCGTATCATAGTCGTGTTTGCACTTGTGAGAAAGGCCACGTAATGGACTTTGAACACGATCAGGTTTCAAGGTTATAACAAACCTAAAGACAATCCATTATCGGATTTCTTAATATTTTTTTTATTTTTACGTTGATTTATAAAAGCGTGTTTTTCTAGTGTTTTTAAACTATTTATTTATTAATGATAACAATATCATAGAAGTAGGAATAGTGAAAAGAATATAATATGAAAAAGTGCAGTAAATTAATTGAATATTTTTTGAAGAAGAAGAAGAATATAGCTCGTGGCTAAATAATAATAGCCGCACGGGTTAATCTTCAAGGTTAAAGAACGCTTGCTCAGGTCCGTTCATGGATGGGTAACTATCGAATCTTAACTTATCAAGATTAGTCCTTGCCTCGGAAGGCCATTAGTCCCTGCCATTCAACATCTGCTTTGTCTTTTTCCCAAGTTGTGGTCGGCTTCGTCTAACTGGATGTCTTTCTATTTCCGAGGTGGAAATCCTCTTGGATGTCCTCCTCCCTGGGGCGAGCGAAGGGGTCTATCAGACTCTTACCGACTAAAACCACCCCGTGTACCTATTTTAACGAATGTACTTTAACTGCAAACAAAATAAGGTGGCAACCCTAAGTACTAATGATGATGATGAATGAGTATGCACCAATCTTATTAAAAACTTCTTTTTTTTTTTAGTTATCCTGGTGACCCAATACGATGCGGAGAACGGACGTCAATCGTCAGCCAACAAAGGCGAGAGATTTTTTTGAAACCGAATAATTCAAGCGTCCCTCGTACACATGCGCCGAGGGCTGCGGGAACACATACGTATTCTTCAACGCGGCCCCCGACTAGTGCCGGCTCCATCTTTCTAAGCGCGGGGGGAGTGAGGTGTTTGACTCCCCCTGCGACGTCTGAGCAGGGGGCGTGAACAAATCGCGCCGCCAACTCGGGTCTCGTGTTAAGCCGGCTCTACACGTTGGCCAACACAGTGGCGAATGTAGTGGCCAATGCCTGTTGGCCAACGTGTAGACGGGGTGTTTGTGCATGTTGGGTGCACAAACACCCCCTCTACACGTTGGCGAATAGGCATTGGCCACTACATTCGCCACTGTGTTGGCCAACGTGTAGAGCCGGCTTTATAGGGGACGGCGGGCATCCCCAAGTCCGCCGTCCCTGGACTCTAACTGAATGTCTAACCGAACCTAATTCTGGAAAGACAATAATAATTTCTTAAATTATTAACAAAAAAAACATCGAGCAAGGGGTTAAAGGTTGTGAGATAGTACTAACACAGTTGAAAGGACAAGGTGGGTTTTTAATCAGTAGAAGTGTGACACTCCCGCTTCACCCAGAGCGCGAGAAGTTTTTAGGTGATATTCCACCGAAAATAAAATAAAATGAATGTGTCTAATATAAATCAGTTCATAAAAAAAACTTCGAACGTTTATTTCTTCACATCAACATCATATTTTTTATTTCTTTCCTTAAGTAGATATAATACAGTTTTTAAATAATATGTTCATAGATTAGTATGTAATAATTCCTAGAAAAATCGTTATTTTTATACAATGTTAAACAATATTACACGTTCAGTATTTTTACATTTTTACTCAAAAAAGTTTTCAATTTGATATCATCGCTCGTTTAACATATTCATAATATACTTATCCCAACAATGTAATTTCAGACAATCTGATATTAAGCAATCTGCTTGGTTGCAGCTCAGTGCAATGTAACAAAACTACTTATCAACCATAATAGTCTAATATGTACATATGTTTAAGTAATGAGTTTTCGCAATGTTTCATCATCTTCTCATGATTTTAAAACCATATATCACAAATCTATATTACAAAAGGTTGACCGGAATTCAAGTTTAAATAATATTAAATAAGTACATGTTCCATAAGGGTTCAGCCAGATCTATTCGATAGATTTCACTTTTTGTCCAAAATATATTTGTCCTGTGCCCAAGATTGCCCACTAGGCTTGTATAGATCCGGGATAGCGAGAATGTTAAAGCAAGATACCGCGGACCGCAACGTAAGGGCAATTGAATAAACAGAGTGGATTTTTTTAGACAGTAAAAGAAAGAAAGACCTTCCGCCGAAAAGGCTTCTAAAGAGCTAACTTAGCCCTGAATATATCACAAGAATAATAAGTAATTAAGAAGGTGGAGCAACTTCCTTTTCACAAATAAAGCCAAAAGTATGAGTACAGTCGACATCGTTAAGTTTCCCGTCATTTTTGAAGACGGAACCACAATATTCTTTTCCTAATGCATTGTTCGGCTCGTGCTCTGACCATTCACCGTAGCCAGCTTCTTCTAAAGTTTGATCTGAAAAAAAAATATTTTTTAACAAACTAAGCTTAACAGTGAATCAGTAGAACCTCCCATACAAAGTTTAAAACTAAATATTAAAGTATTTTTATAATTTTACGATAGATAACCCAAGTGTATGCAGATGCAGTAGTAGGTACACATATTATGTACCAAGTAGATATAACATTGTCTCATGCATGCCACTTATGGGGTTAGCAACCAACGAGAAGTTTGAAATGTATTCCATCTTTATTAAAAATTGAATTGGTCTCGCCTACTTGTCACTTCTTTAAACGTCGTTTCAGTAGGATTTTTTGTTGATTTAATTACGTCATTTATTTGAAAAAGTAAAAGTAGCAAAGTAAAGTATCTGATTAAAAAAATACTCACTAAATATAGTCTTAAATACTGCGGTAGCATTTCCGACCGGCTTATCAGCTCTGAATCCAGCGAAGAAGAAGTAGAATGCGTAAGAACCCTCAACTTTCTCCTCAGTGTTCGTTAGATTGAAGATGGCCTGATGTTCAGCCTCCGAGTTCATCACCAGAAGGTGGGCTCCTTCAGCCTGACATTCGGAGTAGGCCTGACTCCAGGTGTATGCAACCCGAGGAATCTTGTAACAACTTCCAGCGGAGGAGTAATATTTATAGTCTGCAAATAGTACGCAAGCATTATAAAGAGGCACAGTTTGTATTGAGGAGATTATCTCCAACACTATGAATACGATTTCATAATTTGCACCAAGAAGGAGGCTACATTATAGTGAGTGCTGATAATGCATGGTTGTCGCCGAAGATCGAGGCAGCAAAGCTAGGGATAAATCTGGTTCCTAAAAACCATTATAAATGTTTAATCAATCCGTGTATAAATTATACTCTTAAGGTACAAGTAATTCGTTATCTTTTTTGTTTTCAGAATGTCTTGAAAACAAGGATAGAAATATAACTTCAAACCTTTGTAACTTCTGAACTGCAAAAGCCACAGAATTATATTAACAAATATTGTTTTGCAAACATTCCTATTTCAAATCAGTTTTTATTCGGGTCGATTTTATTTAGTAGTCAAGTCATCTGCTTAGCCTTTTACCAATTAAATTGGGATTAAGTTCCAGTGTAACCGGATGCAGTTAAGTAATAGTGTTTTACATGAAACGACTGCTATCTGAACTCCATAACCCAGTAGTTAAGTAACAACCTCTTGGCAAGGAACGTTTGGAAGATTTGAACCATAAGTTTACATATTTGTACACCGGAAACGGTAGAATATTCTGATCTTAATTAATAATGCACTTAACAACTTTGTACAATATTCTGACAAATAAATTCTAAGGCTAGTGTCAGAGTTTCTGACTCCTGACCCGTAATGGCTTTCAAAGATGTACATCCAGCTACAGCAATCTGTCAAATTTCTTTAATAGATTTTCAACTTTATTGTTAAAGAAATTAGGTTCAAGGTTGTTTGGGAAAATTTGACAGTTTCGGGTAGCTTCATGTGCTGGCGTCTGTACAGGCGACAGCCGGGACCGATGGCTTTACGAAGCACCGAGGAATGTTGATACTTTAATATGGTCCTTAGTAGTCAAATAACTAATGTAATTAAATAAATGTACCATTACTTTTCCAATTGCCTCCGTGGTCGAGTGGTTTAGGCGTTTATAGTGTGTCGTGGGTTCGATTCCCTCGAGAAGCATACTTTGTAAAGTTGTTTCCAGTTCGGCTAGAACATTTCCAATGCTAATCACTGTCTGATAAAAAGACGGTTCCGTGCTTCGGAAGGCACGTATAAGCCGGTGGTCCCGGTCGCCAATGGCGGTCGTTAAAATAGGCCATGACAGAGGCCCGTGAGGCGGTCTAGAAACTCTGACACTAGGGTGTATGGGGTCATTAGACCTCCATCCAGGAAATTTGGATACCCAAAGAAAAAAGTCGATACCCCTAATTGCTAAGTATGTAATAAAATCGAAGTTGTCCGACATTTGCTGGTAGAATGTGAAAAGAACAAGAGAAAAAGGATCTCCCTTTTTCTGTGATGCGGAAGTTAAAAGTTAATATGTATAATGTTGGTGCTTTCCTCAGAATATTATCTACTCATAATTTGGGAGAAGCGAAACTGATTCATGAAATGGTTGCTGCATCATTAGTGATGCAGCAACCATTTCACTAATAGAAATTCAAAAAATTTCATTAATAGAAATATATTATAGGGTAAGCAGGGAGTTAGTCCCTGCTTACCCTATAATATATTTCTATTAATTGCATTATAATCAGGGGTAATAATTAGATTAGGATATGATGTGGCTGGTACACTTTTTGGCCTCTAAATATATAAAGGTGTTAAAAAAACTTACTATTTCCAAAGACATGACAGTGCTCATGATAGGGTGCGTCTGTGGCTGCCACTTTGCAGATGAACGGCAGTTGTGAATAACACACGCTACTCTCGATGTCACCGCTGCGAGTGCCCACTTCACAACTTCTTAAATGGTCAAATACTGATTCACTACTGCTTGATGGACTCACTGAAATCAATATGATGAAGCTATAAAACCTAAGCTTGCTGGGTTGGTTATGAGTGAGTTGGGTATGGTTTTAAAAACAGATTTTAAGGCAACGTGTATGATCATTAAATCACTTCCTGCAATTAATTTGTTCGCGTTTACTGAATAGATTTCTATCAATTTTTAATATAGGTAATTTCATTTAAAATCACATTGCTGTTCAGACAAAATAAACCAAAGTGGGACGAAAATCAAAGTAATAAGAGTTTTTATTCAATGTAGTTTTATTTAAATTAAACTCATTCATGTCCTACTGAAATCTACTATAAACCTATCGACGATCAACCACAGTAAGACAGGACTGTCTTACTTACATGAATGACCCGGTCCCTACAAATATTATAAATGCGAGAGTGTTTTTGTTTGTCTTTCTTTTATGTTTTATAGAATGTGTAACGTGTGAATATGTGAACGTTGGTTTGGAGAGCTGGAGACTGACTTAGGTTTTTTTTTCTCATAAATAAACTTTCAATACGAGTAAAGTCATGAACATTCAGTCATTCGAATGTTGTGATACAAAAACACATAACTAGACGATTGTCAGGAGGCTCTGATAAATAAAATAATTCCTTCATTATACGTGGAAAATAACCTTTTTATCTACAAATAGATACTTTGTTTTAGAAATTATGATACTTACAATCAATAATAGGCTGTTCCTCAGCAGATTCATGCTGTTGTCCGTCATCTCCCACCCAAGCATAGTCCCCGATATCTGGATACTTCTTGAACATGCCGTGTAGCTGAGTCATATCATGGTCTGAGGACGGGATCATGAGCTGGCCCCCTTCCAGCTCGCATAGTTTCGCCGCCTGTCTGGATCCTGTTTTGTCTATGTGAAGCTTATAGAAAGCATCAGTTTTCTGATTATATTCGTAGTCAGAGCGATATTGTTTCGTTATTTTCGGCGGGGGCGCCACCGTCGATGCTAAAAGTGGACAAGCAATGGGTTGAATTAGAAAATCTTGGTTTATAAAGCAAACCAATATCTTACAACCAAAATAAAAACAAAAGTAATTTCTTATGAAGTAAGCAGCACCTTTGTGCTCTTTAGTCTGTATTTGTTTTTTTTTCTCGTTTGAGTATAATGTGTGTATAAAAACATATATTTCATTAACATCAACATCTTCGTCTGATTATCTCTTCGGCATGACATCATAATGTTTTAAATATCGAGAATTTTTATAACAAATCGTTAATATCGCAGTACTTGGGAACTCCGAGCATGAGACTGACCTCTACCTACGCCTGTCTATAGTAAACAAACTCAAACACAATTAATATGCTCATACAATGATAATCGCACTTCTATGTATGTTTTCCGAGAAATTATAAGTTTTTTAATTAATTGTTTCAGTTATTAATAATATCTTGTTTGTGCTTTGGTGACTTGTGCCGGGAACAAGGAAAACAACTTAATTAAATATAGTAGGTATACTAGGTATATAAAATTAATGTAATAACGGTAATAGACTAATTTCATTTCATTTGGGTGTATATTTATTACTTTCTGTAAACACTCTCATACACACACAAAACATGTAAACACATTTTTTGGACATGGACACAGGATTTATTGGATAAATTTTTCATAAACGTAATGTAGAAGTTAAGTTTTAGTATAAATAAACGTAAATAAGCTAATAATATTAAGAGTAATAGTAATATATTACAGCTTAAAATAAAAAGCTAACACTTGACGTTATATAGCAATTACCTTTGCCTTACAGTGGGATAGCGCAAGCTCATAATAACAATTATTGCAGTTACAATTTTGGCTACTTGAAAAACCACATTGTATTGCCGTGAAACTGAAGACAGCAAAAGCCTGCGTTAATAATAAGAGATGACTTGGTCTACTCCAACGTCCATACAGCCCCCAGAGGCTGTATGGTCACTCCCAAGACAATCATGTTGGTCCTACTTCGGAAGACGCCCAGAGTTGGCATCGATGACACGGACACTTACTTGTTTGCCGAACATATTGGAGATAAACTGCTCTTCAGGTTTGGCAGACTTAGTAGAATTTATAAAACAGAAGATTGTATACAAGTATTTGGATATATAAATTAATAAAAATCAAATGATCAAGTCGTTTTCCAAACACGCATTTTTATTGTTCCGTAGCCGAATGGCAAAAGACGGAACCCTTATAGTTTCATTATGTCTGTCTGTCTGTCCGTCCGTATGTTACAGCCATTATATTCCAAAACTATTAGGACTATACATGTGAAACTTGGTAGGTAGATGTATTCTGTGAACCGCTTCCCGATTTTAAGACAAACGTTAAAAAAAAAACAATTAAGCTGGACTCCCCATACATAGAATTGAAACTAAAAGTTTTTATCTACAGACAGGTATTTAAAAATGACATGTTTTTAAACCAGTTTTTCTTAAATCAATCGTTTAAAAGATATATGCTTCCAAAGTGGTAAGATGTGTACCCCTCCCCTCCCTGTAACTTCTATAATAATGGAGTGAAAATTAAAAAAAAATATATGCTGTAGATATTAATAAAAATTTTCAACGAAAATTGCTTTGAACTTTTTCTAAAACCGCAATAGTTACTATGGAACCCTTTATGGGCGAGTCTGACTCGCACTTGGTTAATTTTTAACCGACTTCTAAAAAAGGAGGAGGTTCTCAATTCGGATGTTTGTATTTTTTTTTTTTTATTTTTTTTTTTTATGTTTGTCCACGCATAACTCCGTCGCTTGCCAACCGATTTGAAAAATTCTTTTTTTGTTGGAAAGGGTATACTTCCCAAATGGTCCCATGAAAATTTTATCGAAATCGGACGAACCGTTTCTGAAAAATCAAAAAAAGTCGAAAAAAATAATTTACCTTGATGATCTTTTCGTTTACTCTGCATTGCGTTTTTTGTTCGCGCATAACTCCGTCATTTACGAATCGATTTGGAAAATTCACTGACCCACTAAAAAGCGCGAAAATAAAAACTTTTTTGCAAAAAATAAAACCGACTTCCATATCAAAACACTACAAAGCCAAAAATAATTTTAATTTCGGAAGGCGGTGTGAAAAAAAAAAGAAAATACAAAACCAATAACACCGACTACCGAAATTAAAATTATTTTTGGCTTTGTAGTGTTTTGATATGGAAGTCGGTTTTATTTTTTGCAAAAAAGTTTTTGTTTTACGTTATTACCACACACGGAACAGTATTTTCAAATGTTCTAAAGAAAATTTGCATTTAGAATTTGCTAACGGCTCGGAACTCAAAAACGGCTGAACCGATTTGGCTGATTTCTTTTTTGTTGTGTTTGTTATTGTCAGGAGAAGGTTCTTATGAATAAAAAAAATAAGAAAACTGCGCGGAAAATTATAAATTTTAAGAAAGTAAGAAGAAATTTTCGCTTTTGACAATATAAACTTTTTTAATGTAATCTTATGGCGTTTGAAATAACATTGACAGAATGCCTGCTGCAAGTATCGTCAAAGAAGATTTAAAACGGATGCTTCGGTCATCATGATGTGTAATAATTAAATTATTATTTCTTACAAAGATCACGGTTAGTTCAAAGCTAACACGCCTAAAATTAAAAGTTCAATTTATAAAGTTATATTTATATGGATTTCTGATAAATTTGTTAAAAGTTATATGTCACCTATCCCCGTGTCGAAATACCAACAAAACTATTAAAACGCGCCAGAAAAAAAGTAAGAATGTTGTATAGGTATCATAAAGCATTAGAATAATAAACACTTTGTTTTGAAATATCTTTATTTTTATTATTTAAACCAATTCAAATTCAATATTCATAGTTATGACAGGACAACGTCTGTCGGGGACAGCTAGTGTGAGTATATATATGGTAGTGTTAGTGTGTCACATTCGTACGAAACAGCTTTTTATATTTTTATAATTACTAGCATATAATTTTTAATTTACTTAAAACCTATCAATAGAAAGATAGCTGAAAATATTGAAATAAAACTTACCCAGTATAACACAGAACACAAAAATCACGTATTTCTCCATATTATCTTGAAAACTGACCGCTTCGAAGATGCTCTAGGTACGATATAACAGACCCTGACCACCGATAAGTATATATATTATTGTATGCAAGTAATAAAGATAGTGGGAAGAAAACATAGTAGTTTATTTACACTGAATATTACTGTTACTCGGAATTAATAGGCCTTGACTAGAGTGAGGGACTAGCGCGGAGGTGACAGCACGCGCGGATTCCTTCTACCTTGCTTGGCTTGAAACCGAGCCTATTAGAGGAGATATCTAAGTCATTTTTCTCATCACAGATACACAGTATTTCATATCTGGAAATGCATTCTTATATTATTTAAATACTAATTTTACAAATTAAGATGTTTAATCAGAAACTTAATTAGGTATGTTTACAAGATTTTTGTATGTGCTCCTAGGACAATATACAAAATTGGAGAAACAGTCTTCAGTATATCGTGTTTTCATATGTGTAAATAAACAAACATTGAAAAGAAAAAGTTTTAAATATCTATACTAATATTATAAAGCGGAAAAGTTTGTTTGTTTGTTTGCTTGAACGCGCTAATCTTCGAAAGTACAGGGTGGATTTGGATGCAATTTGGTATGGAAGTAGCTTGAAGCTTGAGGAAGGTTATAGGCTACTTTTTACGCGACTGCAAAAAAGGAGAGTTATGTTTTTAACGTGATAGAATCCACGGGAGCGAAGCCCCGCGTGAGTACTAGTATTAGATAAATATGGCGGACTGAGATCCCAATGATATTTTTACTATGATTATTTTGTGCTTAGTGTCTTGAAATTAGACACAATCGCCCATTACACCTTTGCTGTGAACCCACTCCAGACACAAGCATATTGCTTAGTTGTGGGGGTTAACCAGATTGTTAGCAATGTGAATGCTACTCACATTGCCAGTTATATTTTAAGAATAAACAATAACCATCTCGCCACCGCGCCCGCTCCCGCTCTCAGTCACCACGCTTCATTCGTGACGCACACGTAGAATACCCGTGCGTATTATAAAAAACCAATTCAAAATTCCCAGGAATGTTTTGTTCAATTCAGCCTGACTCCAGCTGTCCTTCCCAGCGATGCCCTAAACCAAGGTCCGTACCTTATAGGGGCGCCCTTATATTTTCGCATTATTCAGGCCGCCACAAGCAAATACAGAACGTTACGAGACACCTCCAAGACTTACTGCCAGCTACAATTGAAAAAAATCTAGAAAATTTTAATATATAGTATTTCTTGCTCGTTCTTCTCCATTGAAATCTACGCTTTGAAATGTTGAATTAACTTCGTCTTTTGACTGACTGACTACTTAACTATTCAAAAGTCCCTGTTGGTAAATTGTTTCATTGGATTATATGGTTAGCGTCTGAGCTGATCACTGAAATAGTTTATTTTTTTCTTTTTGACCTTAATAGATATTGTGTTCTAAGAGTCAATACCCTTATAATTTCGTTCTGAGAAAAGGATTTTATTTTTTTATTTCTGATGAGCCCGCACTCGACCTCAATCGCGCCTGATAGTAAGCGATTGATGAGGTCTCCAATGAAATGAGCTAGCCTAGAAGATACCCGTTTACTCTAGCTTTATTATAAAGTCTATAGACTGATGGGTGATATGTGGTATGCGCCTGAATTGTAATCGTTTCAAGAAGTCAGTCAGTAGTAGCCCTTTTTTTCTGGGTGGGAAAATCATCGAAAATTATCGAATGACTTCTCCCGCTCTGAGTTCAGCGAAAGGGAGTGTCAGACTTCTACTGACTAAAAACCCACCCTGTTCCTTCAGCTGCCCGAGGCCACGGTAACTCGTTAGAATATTCCCGCAACCCCGGCGAGCCCTACGTTATAGGTATTAATGCATTATTACGTTTTTGTATTGATCGACAGAACTATATCTTCTATATCTCTACTCTCTCTCTTCGACTCTTCTTTTCGATTCAGATAGCCTCGAATTTCATGATGGTCCCGGGTTTTTTGGCTCTCATGGGTACCGACTCATTGCGACGATAATCTACTTATTGCGGAGACAACTTCTTAATAAATGTATGACGTATGAAGACGGCTGCTGAGCCGTGACCGTTGGCTCGATCCGATTGTTTTTGCAACACTTAGGTACTTGAAATCTGGTCCTTATTCCACTACTGTTAGTTTCAAAATACAATACACTTCATTTTGTCACTAGCAGTGCTTTTTTAATGTTTCTAGTGTATTGGCAAAAGCTTTATTTAGGCCACATGAGATACTTTACCTAAGCACCACATGGTCTACTTCCGAAGGTCAGAGGGGTATATTTAATCTCAATAAAGAGGTTAGCATATGTATATGCTAACCTCTTTATTGAGTAGTGTTGCATAGTTTCTAGGTTTTTAGGTTTTATGCATTCAAGGAAACTTCATCTAAGAAGTAAGTAAATTACAAGAGTAAATATTTTGCGATGACATTTACATTATGTACTTAGCTTTTTTTTTTTTTAACGTGGTAATATTAACAAATAAGTCCTCCCACTCCGGGCAGGGTGGGAGGGACTGTCAGACTTTTACTGACTAAAATCCACGATGTTCCTTCAATAACCCTTTACATACCGGGGCCACGGTAACGGGATGAGTCCCACGACCCCGGCAGGCTTCGGCCCTCTGCAGAGGGGGCCTCGTCATGTTGCTGACGCTCTTTGAGGCGCGTGTGGAACACGACGCGCCGTCGACCCGGGCATGGTCCATGGTCGGACAGCGAGTTGCCCTTTACTCGCTGTCCGCATGCCCGCGCCTACGGTGGCCGGAGATCGTCGGCCGACGTCCGACGCCGTGGGCGTATACCACTGCGATTATGTACTTAGCTATGAACAAATGGCAGGGAGTGATGGCGTGAAGTGAGTGATGGAATGGAGTGACTGTCTTTCTGAACAAACTAAGAAGTTGAGTTACACGATACTTCTTGACAAGACTTGAAGACTGCTGCCAGATTTTCTGGCTTCTGATCAACTGTTTATGTACTGTGCCGATTATTCGTTTGCGTGGTTGGTTTTCCCATGTAAATACCGATCTAATGACAATCCGAGATAAAACGTAAGTAAAGTAAGTTAATTTATATGTATGTTCAGCATGCTGAATATAAAGAAAATGCAAAAAATACGACACACGAAAGTAAGAGGCAATACAATGATGATAGATGCACTGGCTTATTCGCAAACGCTGAAACTCAGATGGGCCGGTCATATAGCCCGATATGCGGATAGTATTTATATGGACAAAATCGTAACCACATGGAAAGGCCCGCTAGGTAAACGCCGAGTAGGGAGACCCTACATGAGATGGGTGGATGATATTAAGAAGATTGCAGAAACAAACTGGCTACAAACCGCTAAAAATAGGGGAAAATGGAAATCCTTGGAGGAGGCCTTATAAAAAGTAGAATATAACTCTCGTAAAAAATATACAAAACAATACACCTTGGAGGAGGAGGAGGAGGAGTGGAATTTCCTGCCGGAGTCTGTGTTTCCTGATAGCTTTAAGTCAAGAGTGAATAGGTTACTTTTAGGTAAGCGTGCTCCATCTTCGACAGCATCATCACTTACCATCAGGTGAGATAGTGGTCAAACGCGAACCTATTTTCAATAAAAGAAAAGAACAAAATATAATGAACAACGTAAATATTAAAAAAATAAGATTTTATATTGAACAGTAGTAAAAACATCAATCAATGTAAATTATTATATATTTCTACATTTATAATATTGTATATCATATTATAATAATGTAATACTAGAAGGTGTGTATGGAATGAAAGGCTTTTTTATTATTATTATATGTATGTGTATTTATAGGTCATCAGAAAACTTAAGGCTTGCGGTACCGAGTCACCCCACCAATTTCTTTGGTAAGTCGTTTGCAGCTCAAACAGTACGGCGGTTGAATGCTCTACCCGTGTTAGTAAGACACAAACCCTTTCGTCTTTCAAAAACACGGTAAAAGGTCTTTATCTCTCTCATTAAAGTGTTGTTTTCATATATGTCTTAGTTTCTTTTTTTATATTTAATATGTTTTGAGAATGTAGATTACTATTTTTATATTTTATAAAGGTAGATAGTACACTGTGGACTACCCGCGTATTTATAGGACCACCCATAGTATACCTAAACAGGGTAATACTACATTTCAAACAAAAAAAGAATTTTCCAAATCGGTTCAGCCGTCTTCGATGATCATCAGTGATCGGAATAGGTAGAGCTATTTAGGTTCATTGACCGCAACCCTTGATGTTAATATGGATATTCCATGGGATTCCGACTGATACTACGCGATTTTATTGAATTCCATTCAGCGCATGAGCAAGATTGTAAATTTTACAACTGTAAATGTTGTTGTACAACTTCAGAATAAAAATGTTTGAATGATTGTTGTTGAGCGTGCTCCGTCTTCGACCACATCATCACTTACCATCAGGTGAGATGGTGGTCAAACGCGAGCCTATTATCAATAAAAAAAGAAATTGTTACGTAAAAAGTATATGTGGTTTAATGAATCAAGTTTATCTATTTATTATACTATCATTAATCTCGGCCTTCTCATATTTACCCGTCAGAAAGGGAGTGTAATCTTTCATTAGTCCCGAAGGCGAGAATAGTTTTTTTTTATGATTTTACTACTTAAAAACCAAATCCCGGGACTCGGGGAATATCCATATTATTCTAACCTATGGCAAGTACATAAAACAGCTCTACCTGTTCCGATCTATGATGATCATACATAAAAAAAAATTTAATAAAAAATATACGCGTCGAATTGATAACCTCCTCCTTTTTTTGTCGTCGGTTGAAAAGCGAAATACCACTCACTGATTAATCACGAAATTTCAGAAACTACGCGTAAGAGCTCTCAAATTTTGCATGGGAGTTCCTTTTAGTACGTAGATGCTCGATAAAACGGGATTTTGCGAAAGTCCCACCGGATCAGGATTTACACGGGAAAAACTTCCCACGCGAACGAAGTCGCGAGCAACTGGTAGTCTAAGTTTAAATAGATAGAATATATCTATGTATCTAAACTTAGACACATTTATGAATAAGTTTTTGTACATAGAATCCTACCCTTTAATATGATTATTTTGTCTTAATCATTCAAATGTTGGTTGGGAGAAAGCTCAGTAACCAGTCAAACTCGCCTTTGACTTGTCTTCATCTTGTCTTGCTTAAATGATGGAATAAAATAACTTTATCACTAGACATTACAAAAAGTTGTTTGAGGTTACATACTTACTATGTTATTATTAATAGCTACTATTAGCCATCTTTTCTTTTATTTCTATTTTTGGGTTAGATATCAGGTTTAGAAAATTGTTTCGCTTTCGTTTAGGTCTCCCTCATATTTTTCCACTGTCCACGGTTATGGGTTTTTCTCCTCCCCTCTGGTTCAGCTATCGCCCTCTGATCATAATCCCCATGCTTAGTTTAATGTGTTAATAATTATAAAAACTGCTTACTTTATCAAAGCCTGACGCCTGTTGATTCTTAATCTTATTTGTGTACTTAAGTAAAACATTAAGGAAACTTGTCTGCGTTTTGTATAACTCCTAAAAAGAACATCAAAATTGATTCGTACACACAGAAGTTTTGGTTGTCAAAAAAAAAAATCAAACAAACTCGGACACGGAAACTCTTCGTTTTTGAAGTGACTCAGTTACTGAGTTGTTGAGGTTAGATAGGCAGTAGCTTCATGTAATCATAATCATAATCATAATAATCATTTATTCATGTGACTCTTGGTAGTTTACAGAATGTCAGCTATAATAAAAAGTGCTCATAAGTCTACCCGTAGGGCTTACATAGATAATTTACAGTTTTAAATTAACAATAAGTAATTACTCAAGTCATAATAAAGTCAAAATAAGATGATTGAATAGAATATTAAATTACTAAATTCACAATTATAAATATCAGTCCCCTTTTCAATCCGGTTTTCGCTCGGGTCACAGTACTGCAACCGCGCTTTTAAAAGTCACTGATGACATCCGCTGGGCAATGGAGAATAAGTCCCTTACAGTTCTTGTATTGCTGGACTTCAGTAGCGCATTCAACTCAGTGGATTTCGACATTTTACTAGGTATCCTCAAATCTATCAATTTCTCTCCTTTCACTTTAGCCTGGTTCGGTTCTTATCTTCGGGGACGCTCTCAGTGTGTTCGCCTGGAGGAGTCCTTCTCTGATTGGTGTAGCCTCACTGAGGGTGTTCCTCAGGGTAGCGTTCTCTCTCCTCTTCTTTTTTCAATTTTCATAAACTTTGTTACCAGAGTAATCTCCTCTAGTTTTAATCTCTACGGAGATGACTTGCAGCTTTACCGACATTTTAGTGTAGCTGACGCGGGTTCTGCAATTGCTGCAATGAATCATGACCTGGCTTGCATCAGCGTTTGGGCTAAGTCATTTGGTTTGCAAATTAACCCAACTAAATCCCAGGCCATAATCATTGGCAGCAGATTTGTTCGCAGTGCGGCTGTTGTTGCATCTCTGATGCCTTTATATCTCGATGGTGTTCGCATTGACTATACCGAAACCGCTAAAGATCTGGGTGTAGTTATTGACTCCAATCTCTCGTGGCGTGCTCAGGTCAATAAGGTCAGCCGAAAGGTAATTTCTCCTTTCATTCGCTGAAATGCCTTCAAAGTCTTCTGCTCTTGAAGACTAAAGTTTCTTTGGCACAAACACTTATTCAGCCGATTATAGATTATGCCGATGCTGCGTGGATGCTACCGAGGAGCTATTAAACAAGCTTAAGCGCTTGCAAAATCTGTGCATTCACTTTATTTTCGGTCTTCGAAAGTATGACCATGTTTCTCACCTTCACAAGGAACTCAAGTGGCTCCCAATCCGTCTTCGCAGGAACACTAGGATTTTGTGTCTCCTTTTCAACATTTTACACAACCCGTCTTACCCTTCCTACCTGCGTGAGCGTTTTTCTTACGCTCGTTCTAGTGACGTACCGTGTAGATCACACCTTAGATCCCTCCTTAAATCTCATCCTCATAAAACTAGCTACTACTCTTATTCCTTCTCTGTCCATGCTGTAAGATTGTGGAACTCACTTCCGCCTAGCATTCGTGATTTAAAAACAATATCTCTATTCAAATGTCGATTAAAAGAGCATTACCTTTCCTCTTAACTTTACGTATATATTTATATTATATGTTTACATATTCTAACATTATGTATTTATTTAAGTACGTTATTTTTATTGCATAATTAGTATGTGTAGGTATATTTAATATTTTAGTTTTAGACTTCACATATTCATATTATAATTATGCTTATCCTAATGTATTTTACTGTGTGTATTGTGTACATAAATAATAAAATAAATAAATCAATGTCAATATCATGTAAAACTCTAGTTTTTAGCTGCTTCCGGTAAGACTAAAAGCCGACCTTGATAGGGATGGAAAAAGTCTAGGCAGATGATGAATAACCTAGTTTACTGCTCGGAAGTCTATGCTGCAATAACAATATGTTACTGCTCGGAAGTCTATGCTGCAATAACAATATGTTACTGCTCGGAAGTCTATGCTGCAATAACAAGATGTTACTGCTCGGAAGTCTATGCTGCAATAACAAGATGTTTTCACTGGTACTTTATTTAATTCAATCCTTCTTAAATTACCTGTAAATATTTTGAAAAATTGAATTGCTGTAAAGTGCTAAAGAAATACTTTCTAGATCGTACTACGATCTAGAAAGTATTTAGATTCAATAATAAGTGTCACTTTTAATGTTCGTGTGGCATCGAGTTGCCACGGTTAGAATACCACAGATAAATCCTCGATGGTTTCGGTGGTATGTTTATGTTTGTAACAAATGTATTCGCATGTTTTAAATAATAAATTTAAAAAAACTCAGCATAAAGCCCACCTTCTGCTTATATTTTCTATTCTCTTATATTCTCTATTCTAATTCTCTAGAATATCGATGCGATGTAAGGCTCATAATCATATCTCCAGTAACTGCATTAAGAATCCGATGTTGCAAACTTGCCAAACTCTACTTCAGCATTTGTTAAGTAAACACTTACATTAAATTCTATACAGACACCGGAGTTTCGTATCTTAATCTGAATAGTTGTTGTAAATAAAAGCGTGGTGTATAATTATGCAGTAGTTTATTGTTACACCCATTATCCGTGTATCCTTACTACCCGACGCGCAATACACGCACACAAAATCCACCACAAAAGTAACTGACAACTCTATACATTCACATAAATAATTTAGTTAAGAATACGAAACTGTACTAAAATTAGGGCCTTACTATTACAGCAGTTTGAGCAGTGACATACATGTCATGAACAAAAGTCAGACATTCCAAGGGAATCTGGAAGGTATTTTTTTCACTGATTATAGGCTTGCGTTTGACCATGTTTGACCAACTACTCACCTGATGGTAAGCGATAATGTGGTCGAAGATGAAGTACGCTTGCCTAGAAGTAACCTATTCACTCTTGACTTAAAGACTCCCAGGTTATAGCTATCAGGAAACACAGACTCCTACAGGTAATTCCACTCCTTAGCCGTACGCGCAATGAAAGTATTCCCAGAACGTTTTGGCATCGCTCGTTTTTCTAGTTACTAACATGGAAAATTACTGTTGCATTTATTTATATTCATTACACCTCACAGATTAGTAGGCAATGTCTTATATGCCAACAAGTTATGCTAGGTTCCAAAACAATAGCTTTTGGGGATCGAAGCAATTAAAGTGATTCTTTACAGCTGCTGGGCTATTGTCACTAATCACCATCAAAGATGTGACATAATGAATGAAAATGTTTGACTGTTTCTACCAAAGCCTTTCGATGCGCTTGCGAGGTTCGATGATGTGTGATATGCGCGTAGGCGCGTCGCTGTGAAATGATGTGCGCACACACATTCCTTCCTCGCATTATTAACCCAAAGGTTGACTGGTAGAGACTGCCTATGTATGTATATAAAGTTTAAATTAATAAAAAATAAACATATTTCACGCGTTTATTACTAAAAGTACATAGTTTGGCTTGAAAAATAATTGAAATTTTGGAAGACTTTTTCTCTCGCACTGGCTCGCTAACTCGCCCATCTGGTATAGAAAATCACCCTAAATATAAGAGTTCATATAGTTTCTCTAGTTTCACGTGATAACAAGACCAAAATGTTAAACAATACTGGCAAAAATCAATCAGGATTAAAGTTTAAATAATATAAATTTACGTTCTACAAGGGCTAAGCTAGAGCTATCGGACCGATTTCATAAATTTTCGTGGGTACCTATATTTTTTCTTGCCCATAAAGCTTTTATAGACCCAACTCAGCCCATATGTCATAACTAATTAAGAAGGTGAAGAGACTTCCTTTTCACAAATAAAGCCGAAACTATGGTTACAGTCGATATCGTTAAATTTCCCGTCATTTTTGAAGATACAGCCACAATACTCTTTTCCTAGTGCGTTGTTAGGCTCTTTTTCTGACCATTCACTGTAACCGGCTTCTTCTAAAGTTTGATCTGAAACGTTTTAAAAACAATATAAATAATCATCTAGATTTAGTTAATCTCTAAGGCTGTTTTCCTCGAAGCGGGAAAGACTCGCTTGTCCTTACTGCCCTCGCACCATTTATTTATAAAATTAATTCCGATAATACAGAGGCCCTCGTAACTATAATAATGACTGTCACTGAATACAAAATTAATAATAAATAATGCATCCAGGAGGTAAAAGTTAAAGAGTTAATACTAGAATCTCGAACATAACGAGAAACCTTTATCCTCTAAGAGAACACTCATTTTTTTTTACACTTATTTCCAACCTCATTCATAGTCAACAAAGGCAACGGTGTCGCTTTTGAAACTCGACACTAAACTAATTATCATAGCAGATGGTTTTGAAACCCCAGTTTTATAAATGAATTAGGTTTCAAGAAATACTCACTAAAAATAGTCTTAAACACCACGGTTGCATTTCCAACAGGCTTATCAGCTCTGAATCCAGCGAAGAAGAAGAAGGATGCCCGAGCTCCTCGAACCTTTTCCAGAGTATTCGTCAAATTGAAAATAGCCTGATGTTCAGCCTCCGAGTTAACCACGAGAAGGTGGGCTCCTTCAGCCTGGCACTCAGAGTAGGCCTGGCTCCAGGTGTAAGCAACCCGAGGTATCTTGTAGCAGCTACCAACGGACGAGTAGTATCTGTAGTCTGGTAAGGATTAAATTTTGTTAGGGCTGGCCAATGATAACAAACGAGAAACACACGGTTCGTTAAATAAAATGTAAGTCCAGCGTAACCGAATTTTAATGTTATGTTTTCACATAAGCGGCAGGAGAGACTGGATTGTACTTAGCGTTCAAATTCCACATTCTTAAAACTGTCAAGCATGAAGTATTAAACTATTAAGTATACTGATACTAGTTATTGTTCGAAGGATTTCCATCCTCCTACAGAAATGATATAGATTTAAAAAAGAAAAAAAAAAACATAAAGGTCTTCGTAAAATAACTAAAAGAATATTCAACTAAACTCTAACTAACTAAAATAATATGTACCTATACCTATACATCTTGTTACTATATTACTAGCCGTTGTTCGCAACTTCGTTCCCGTAAAAATTCAGATGTACTTATAGATAGATTATATTCCCTTAAGCCAACCCTGTCATAAAACTATTTCTGAACTTATAACCGGCGAAGTTTCCCCACTTTTTACTTATCCCTTGGGTTTTGTTTTTAACCATGGACTCATGCCAGTTTTTGCAATCGTTACTTTCAAACTGAGGACGTTTCAAACAAACCGATGCCTCCCACGTACGTTGTTGTAAACCATAAATTGCAATATTACAGGAAAGCGTTTCAAAGATACTATTAGCAATAAAAACTGCATTTTTCAATTAATCTTTATACAATCCAATATGGGAATATAGTTAGTAATACTGAATTGTATAAAGATTAATTGAAAAATGCAGTTTTTATTGCTAATAATATCTTTGAAACGCTCTCCTGTAATATTGCAATTTATGGGTTACAACAACGTACGTGGGAGGCATCGAAACTTTCGGCCCACCTCTTCCTACCCCCAGCGGGTTAGCAGTTGACTTTTTTATAACTATGGATCCATATATCAATTTTTGCACTTCTCACTTTAATACTAAACAAGTTTCATACACTACTATACTTTACTACATACATACAATACTACTATACTTTTATGCCCCCCCCCCCCCCCCCCTCAAATTTGGAAGTTCAATTTTCACAAATTTTCTCTTAGCAGACGTCTTTTCATCGAATTTTCATCTTTATACGTCAAGCGGTTTTTGGTATTATGAGGTGAGTGAGTGAATTATCTTTCGCTTTATATTTTACGCACTCACCTTTACCATAAACTTGGCAGTGCTGGTCATATGGCGCGTCTTTGGCTTCCACCTTGCAGATAAACGGCATCAGTCTATAGCATTGTATGGTCTCAATATCCCCACTCCGTGTGCCCACATCACATTGTTTCAAAAATGGAGGAGGCATCATCTCGCTACTGCTCACTGAAATGATTATAAAGAAGTTATAAAATAGTTTACTTTGTTTACAAGATTGCTAGTTCTCTGAGTTAAGTCTCTTTAAAAAATATATAGCAGAATAAAGCTAGCTGGTCGTAATATGATAGATTTACATATTTGAAACCCAAGGTGATTTATAGCACACTGGTCATGCAAGTTCAAGCACGGAGTTTACACGCAATTGAAAAATTTTCTTAAAATGTTATCTAAACAGGAATGTAATTGCAAATCTTGCTACATGTTACTTAAATACTCAACTAATGTTCTTAATAATCGATTTTAATACTTTTTTGTATCAAACCGTCGAAATTATTTTTATTTTTTTTACTCTTTCATGGCAGTATACCTACGTAAGTATTTGCCCTTAACGTTTCTGAACGAAACAATTGTATAATCTGTGGTGTGGGCATAAAGGCCGCCCGCCAATCGCTCAAAAAAAAAGTTCACTTATTTCGTAAGTTACGTAATAATAGTTGTACTGACTTGTGTATTAAAGCTATAATTCATAATTATTTACCTTTTGTATTTGAAGACAAGTAAAAAAGTTATAAAAAATGTCGTCGTCGTCGTCCGATTAATGATGTACAGTGACTATACATTTTAATAAATAAGTTTTGTGTGCTCTATAATTGTATTTATTTACTCGCAAATGTGATGAAAAACATTGTATGTTTCACGGGCGGTACGGGAATTACGAACCTCGACTCAGAAAGCCCTCAGTCTCCGACTTCGGGCTTCTACTAGAGCCTCCATTTAAATTTTTAGTTCACTTTAAAAAAAACAACAATAACTAATTATTGTACAAAAATATGTTGGCAAAGCCGCAATTGGACGCCCACCACCGCCGATCTATACCCAACCCCACGTAGGTGCTATGCCTACACAAGCCGCGCTAGCGAACTCGAGCGGGCATTCACACAGCAACTATCGCCAACACTTCGATGGAACGTTCGCCAGCCGCCAGACGACTGAAAACTGAGGCCCGACAGTGTCAGATAGTGTCCAAAAAACCTACAGCCCATGACATGGACTAAATCCATCAACGAGTATGTCACTAAATCATTCCATTACCTAATAGCTACTTACACTCAATAATAGGCTGTTCCTCAGCGGATTCATGCTGCTGTCCGTCATCTCCCACCCAAGCATAGTCCCCGATATCTGGATATTTCTTGAACATGCCGTGTAGCTGAGTCATATCATGATCTGAGGATGGGTTCATGAGTTGTGCCCCTTCCGCCTCACAATATCTCGACACTTGCCAGTAGAGGAGTTTCTCGATGTGTAACTTGTAGAAAGCATCAGTTTTCTCATTATATACGTAGTCTGTGCGGTATTGTTTCGTTATTTTTGGTGGGAGCGCCACTGTCGATACTGAAAACGCAATATTAATAGCTTTTCTTAGAGCACATAATTAGATAGTTAGCTAGGATTTGAGCCTTCACTACTTTCTATTAGTATGTAAAATGCAATATAAATATATCTTTTATAATAGGCTTCCATTTGATCACCATCTCACCTGATGGTAAGCGATGATGTGGTCACGATGAAGATACCAAGTTAATGAAAATCAGAAATCTAAGGTATAATGTATGGAATATTCATTTGAATGAATGGCGAGTGTGTAATATTTGATCGGCTTCGTGCGTTTAGTGAAAGACAGTAAATACCTATGTTTATTTGGCAGTCACAGGTACACAATGTAGGAATAGAAAATTAACAAAATTAATGCAATGACAATAATGGTTTTCACTTGAACTTGGAATGCTCTTATAACATGATGAGATGCTAATTGAACTATGAATTTATATCAATATATGGAAAGTGATTATTGTTATAATTGTAAAGTTGAAATACTACGTAGGTACCTACCTAGTTTAAAATGTTAAATATTGAAATGAGATAAGGTCGTAATAAAGTTACTTAACTCAACTACTACTATATACTATACAATCATACTAGGTCAGGTACGGTCGCAGCCTGGAATTTTGGGGGGGTCACTAACAATAAAATATGTCGAGTAAATGAGTTATTGCACAATAAAGAATTATTGCACAATACAAATTTTATCGCACACATTATAAAACACATGGAAGTCTTCTATTTTTAATAAAAATAGAGGACTTCCATTTGTTTTATAATATTTTTTATTGACAAATCGGGTGAAATATTTGGAACATCTTATTTTGCAAAATTTTAGAAGATTTTCTATTTGGGGTGTACGATTTTGGGGGAGACATGTCCCCTGTGACCCCCCCCTCCCACCCCCTTCAGCCGCGTCTGTACTAGGTATGTGTAATTCCAATTAATATTGTATTGTAATACCTAATTCAAAAAGCAAGAAGAAGAAGGTTTATACGCTAAATCTAAAGAATATATTGTGATCAAATTGTGAGCCTCTTGGCTGCGCCAAACGGGTGCGGTTTAGCAAAATGACACTGATCTCAGTTAGGTACCAGACAACGCTGGTTGATAGTGCTTTAGCTTTCCGTTTGAAAGCTTCCAGTGACAGGCGTCTAGGCTTTTGACCGACTGATGGCAATGTGCTTTATAGAATTTAAACGCAATAATCTGGCGAAATGTGCGCGTAGGCAATAATATATTTTTCGCCTGATAGTTCCTAAAAAACAGGCGTGCTTCAATTGTTAGATATTTATTTTTTCAATTAATTGATAGTTATCACAACAATTGAAGTCGCAGTAATGAATGAATTTATTTGCAGAAATAGACCTGTTTATTTATAATTTGCAGTGTTTACAAAATTACTTATATACAGTAATAAAAATTCTATCCTAATATGAGTACCTACCTAATATTATGAATGAGAAAGGAAAAAGAATGGATATTTGTTACTCTTCCACGAAAAAAATAATGAGCGGCTATGGATGAAACTCAATCGGATGGAATGCTGCCTATTTATTATGTGGCCTATGTATTTTTTGTAGTCTAATTTTTGGGTAAGCTACGTTTCATGGCTACCTTTATTAAGACGAGACAGTTTGCTTACCTCAATATATTGTAGGTAAGTGAGTCGTGTATGAAAGTTAGGGATATTATGTGTAAGCCTAATTAGTATAATGTACGTCTGATTAATATTATTCTATTTATCCTGGAATTATTATACCTTTAATAGATGTTGAATTGACTTCATTAAGTAGCAACAGGTTATAGTTAAAGGCAAGGCAAAAAAAGGCAGTGCAATATGTTAAACATTTTAATTTGTAGTGAAATTAATTTAATTAATTAATTTAAATGATAATAATTTATTTATTTATTTATTTATTTATTCATAGGAAACTCAACAGCTTTTTATACAATTCTCATTATACAATAACAATGTCACATGGGGTTCTGAAGCCTATTATAGAGTTTCACAACATGCATGTTAAACTAGACAGTATAGTAGTTCTAAAATTTTAACTATACAACCAAAGTAAAAATAAAAGGAAATATAACAACTGGTAATATAACAACTGGTAAATAATAATAATAATATACGAATATTATTTACTTACTGGTGAGTATTTTTACAACAGATTTACGAAAAGATACCTTAGATAGCTGGAATATATCCAGATTTTCAAATTTGTCTATGTATAAGCGAGGCAGTCGAGTCATAACAGCATTTTGTCCATAATTGGACCGGTGTAAAGGTACACTAAATAAGTGAGTGTGTGTAATTAAATGTGTTATTTATTTATCAAATGATTGTAGAAAAATAATCATTTGTTAATAGCCATTTTATTAATTTAAGATGAGAGTGTATTCATAGTCGTAGTTAATGTCTTAACCGATAGCCCTTGCAATCGGCAGTTGTCGTGTAACGATTGTACAAGCTAAAGTGAATTTTGAGATTAAAGTGCTGTGGAGATATTATTGGATTTTATTTCTGCAATAATTCAGAGGCTATCCCAATATATGTGTCGGATTTGTATGTATGTGAATTGTAAGTACTTTTGTAGCACTTGAATAATTATTTTTGCATTAGAGTAGCAATGGTGATTCAAGACAGTGTTTTTAAAAGTTCTTCAGTCTATTTGTTTATGAAAGAAGAAATAAGCAAACAGTAGTTTTGCATTTTGAATATGGTAGGTATAGGTAGGATTGATTGGTAAAACTCCATTAAGCTTATTGTTCAGTATAGTTGGAAGCTTATATGTATCATAATAATATGTTTTAAAAGTGGTAAATTCTCCACGTAAACTTGTAGCAAAGATCTTCACAACAATTAAATATTCCTACGTAAGTAGGTACCAACCTCTTACATGTTAATAGATAAAAGAGTACTGTGAATCTTTTATTAGAAGCATAATCTACATACTACTTATACACAGTCATAATAAATCTATACTAATATTATAAAGCTGAAGAGTTTGTTTGTTTGTTTGTTTGTTTGTTTGTTTGCTTGAACGCGCTAATCTCAGGAACTACGGCTCTGATTTGAAAAATTCTTTCAGTGTTAGATAGTCCATTTATCGAGGAAGGCTATAGGCTATATATCATCACGCTAAGACCAATAGGAGCGGAGCACTAATGAAAAATGTTTCAAAATCGGGGGAAATTTTTTCCACGCGGACGAAGTCGTGGGCGGAAGCTAGTAATCTCATAAAATGCAATCGCCCATGACGCTCATGAATTGGACATTTGATGACGGCTGATCGAGACCTTATCATCATATTTCATTAATGATAATACCTGACTTACTTGTTCATATCTTATTTAGTATTTAAGTTACCTTATTCTTTTTCGTGCAGTGTATTAAAAATTGATAAACATAAAAAAGTTAAAAGCAACTCGGCCCGGCCTCACACGTCTCATTCAGCTAATTAAAACAAAACCTTGACAAATTATAAACTAAAAGTTTCAATCTATTGCTGAAAACCACATGAAAATCTGTTCAGTAGTTTTTGAGTGTATCGTGAACATACAGACACACAGATGCAGCGCGGCGGGGGACTTCATTTTATAATATTCAAGGATTTTATAATGTTCAGCGCATGCATAATACGTAGCAGGTATGTCCGTCACTACACACAGACTTTCTTTATAATTGAATGAATAGGTATTTTAAAGGTTTTTACATAAAAAATCAAAAATCATAATAAGCTGTTCCATTCATGAAGATGGATTTTGATGGATGGATAATATGTAAATAAAAAGTAAACTTACTCAGCGCAACACAAAGCAGAAATAACGCATATTTCACCATATTATCTTAAAATTTGACCGCTCTCAAAGTGCTCTAGTTACAAAATAATAGACCCCTGACCATTGATAAGTATATTTATTATTATATGGTAGCAAGAAAGATAATGGGAAGCAAACATTCATAATTTATTTACATTAGTCTTGTAAATATTGTATATTAGTGTTTTTATGATTAGTGACAGTAGTGATGCCGTACGATGTGCGAGTCAACCTGCAACATCGCTGGATGTCCTAGTGCAATGCCCTCACTGTTTCCAAGTGCGGTTTTTTAAGGTTGAACGTGGCTTGAAGGTCCATTTTGGCAGAAAGCACATTGCCCAAAATGTACCTTTAACATGCCCAATTCTATCCACCATACAAACAGCCGATTCTCCCCCTCAACCTTTTTGGAAAACCTTAGCAAAATAAAAAAACACAACCCCCGTATTAAAAAGAGTTCCTCGTGGTGCGAGACCATCCGTGGCCTCAAGTTTGGCGCGTTGTGTCCGTCTTGTCGTCCGAGAGTACTCAACAAGTGCTTGAGAACAGTTACTCACCTTCCTTTCAGAGTTAACATGTGTAAAAAAATTTGGCAAGTAAAAAATCCCTAACCTCTCAAATTCAAGATAATTGCAACATTTCGGCCCAAAGTTTAGAACCTAAATTATTATCACACCTACCGCAAAAAGGTTTATTGCACCATGTGGAATCAAAATTAGGCGAAGGTGATATCAGAGGCGCTGCTAGGATTATTTTTAGCAGCGATGTGGTAGCGCCATATTCTCCAGAGACCCTAATAGCTCTGGAGAGTAAACACCCCAAACCGGCGAATGATCTCACCTTTTCCGACTCCCCTGTTCTTAAACCAAATTACAGCCCAACAAATTTGTGCGGCCGTCAGCTCTTTCCAGATTGGCTCCGCTGGCGGCCTTGACGGCCTGACACCTCAACATCTCAAGGATCTAATGTGCGCGGGTGCCGGGGAAGCTGGTGAGTTCCTTTTGAAGGAGTTGACGGTCCTCGTCAACCTCATGCTCTCCGGCAATGTGAACGAAGCCGCCATTGATATTTTATACGGGGCAAACTTATGTGCCCTGCGCAAAAAGGATGGCGGTATTCGTCCTATTGCCGTAGGGTACACTTACCGCCGTATCGCAACCAAAATTTACTGCGCAATTTATCGCGATGATCAGGCTATCAAATTCCAGCCCCTTCAACTGGGTTTCGGTTCCAAAGGGGGCTGTGAGGCTGCGGTACATGCATTATCTGCATAGCTAAATTCTAATGAAGGTGAGGTCATTCTTGATGTCAACCTTAAGGTTGACATCAAGAATGCCTTCAATTCCGTGAACAAGGACATCTTGTTGGCAGAAATTAAAAAGAAATACCCAAAATTTTCTCTATCAATGCTACAGGCACCCGTCTAAATTACTTTATAAGGAAAATCTTTTGAAATCAGCGGTTGGCTGCCAACAAGGTGACCACCTTGGGCCAGTCATCTTCAGTTTGGCTATAAACCCTATCATTCGGCAACTAAATTCCAAATTTAGTATTTAGATGATGGTACCCTAGGAGGTGATGTAGACACCGTGTTAAAAGATTTTACTTTTTTGAAAAGTTAAGTTCCGTAGGTTTGGAACTTAACTGTTCCAAATGCTAAATTTACCTCCCCGACACCACTGACAGACAGACGACCTTAGCAAAATTTGAAACAATAGCACCGAATATTAAAATAATTGACAAAAGTTCTTTTCACCTCTTGGGCTCTCCAATTTTTGATGAATCCTTTCCAACTTTCATTAAGCAAACGATCCAAAATTTTAGTGATATTTCGGAAAGACTTTTCAAAATTAGCATGCATTCGGCTTTTACACTTATTCGATACTGTTGCTTTGGACTAAAATTAAAATATAGCCTTCGCTCATCTCATCTTTGGAAATACCCCCAACTTTTGGAAAAAGTTGACCAAATTATATGAAACACACTTTCTTCCGTTTTAAATGTGGCCTTGGAGGACCGAGCGTGGGAGCAAGCTACGCTTCCCATTCGCATGGGTGGTATCGACGTCCGCAAAATTTCAAGTATCAGTTTACCAGCCTTCCTCTCCTCGGTCCACGGTACTGATTCTTTGACCAGGAATATTTTATCTCACTCACTGGTTAATTTTGATGTACCGTGTTTGTCCGATGCTTTGAACGCTTGGAAGATGACTTGTCCCAACACGTATTTGCCCGACAACTTGTCTTCCCAAAGACTATGGGACGCGCCGCTCTGCTGTATCTTACGGAATAACTTAATTAATACGTCTTCGAATACTGCTGAGCGAGCTCGTCTGTTGGCTGTGGGAGAATGGGAGTCGAGGTTATGGCTTCAAGCACTCCCGTCATCCACCATTGGCACAATGATGGATGACGTAACTTCAAATACTGTGTAACCTTTCTATTAATTACAATTTTGTGCCGTTTGGAGTCGAAACGCTTGGGTAATGGGGCCCGAGAGCGTGTCTCCTTTATAAGGAATTAACTCGCCGGCTGATCGATTCCTTGCGTGAGCAGAGGGCTGGCTCGTTCTTTGCCCAAAGAATAAGCATTGCCATACAACGTGGCAATGCTGCCAGTCTTCTGGATACGTTTCCGAACGATAGCGATGTGGAGGAGTACTTTGAAGCCTAAGCTTGTTTTTTTATTTGAATTTTTTATGTACATAGCACAAGCAGTGCTTTTTTTTTTTAAATTCAATTTTTATTTTGAATAAGTTGAATAAATAAATATTTACATTAGATATTGCAGTTACTCAAAACTTATACAAATCTCTCTTGCTTGTTTTAAAAGTTTTAGATGTCGGTTTCGACAGTTCGTTATTAACTCGAAAAAGGAACCGAGCAAGACAACTGCGAACATGACGATTATTTAAGTTTAACAGTTAAGGTACCTGCTTACAGATCTGCAAGAAGGGTTCACAGCCAATCTGTTTTGTCAGTGTCCGAAATGCTATCACCATGTCTATGTGTTGGTATTACATACCAGAAATATCCGCAATCTCTATTTACGTGTTCTTTTTATTGTTCGGCACCTGCTCCGCGTTCATATGTCGCCACTGGGATTCAACAGAATACCTACGAGCGTCAGGCATATTTGCCTGATACACGCTGAGCTGGACTCCCACGAGGTGCAATTGGAAGACACATACCTACCGCACCGTAAATCCGTTTTGTAATTTAATTTAGTAATTTTTTTTAATGTTTGGTGGTTAACCAGGTATTTAGAAGATTTTTCTACTTAAACGTTTGCGTAAAATTATGTGTTACCGTACATACTGTACCTACATTTTGTGTGTTGTGTTTTCTGTTCTTCAATAAATGTTTTATCTATCTATCTTGTAATAACTACAAAAGCCTTACTTAGATGGTTTCATTATTACGTATCATGAAATAATGGAGTGCCCGTAGCATTTCTTGAACGTTCATCTCCTTTAAGATATCCGCTTTGGAATGTACAATAAGTTTCTTCTTTTTGTCTGACCGACTTCTCAACGATTAAAAACTGCAAATGGTTTATCTAGCCCGCGATTTGGTTCGCGTGGGAGGTTGACCCGCGTAAACCCGAACCCGTGGGAATTCCGGGATAAAGAGTAACCCATGTGACATTCCAGGATATCAACTATCTACTTATCTACCAAGAATCATTCAGATCCGTTCAATACCTAGTTTTTGCGTGAAAGAGTAACAAACATCCATACATCCATTCTCACAACCCAACTAGCAATAAATAATCTTACAAATATCCCAAGACCATATTTTTTCCAGTCATCACACTTATAGACATATATAAGTGTGACTTACAAGGGCATGCTTTAAGGGCAACTAACCTTAAATTCCTTTTACTAATGCTATTTTAAGTGTAATATCGCTAGTAGTCCTCTTTGTGATCTCCTAATAAGAGTGTAAACACCAGGCGCGTGCATAGGATTATGACAGGGCATGCGGCGGAGTAAAAACACACAAAAACTTCTTCTTTTATAGATTTTTAGCATAGCCACAGCCACGCATCGCCACCATGCTACGATGCGTGGCTGTGGCTATGCTAAAAATCTAGAAAAGGAGAAGTTTTTGTGTGTTTTTACTCCGCCGCATGCCCTGTCATAATCCTATGCACGCCCCTGGTAAACACAAACCGCAGTGAGCTAAAGATAAACTTTACGAAAATATTAAAAAGTCTTTTATTATGTACTAGCTTTTGCCCGCGACTTCGTCCGCGTGGAATAGTTACTTTGGGCTAACGTTAAATTTAACCCTGATTTTGAAGCATTCTTCATTGGCGCTCCGCTCCTATTGGCCTTAGCGTAATGATGCCTTTCTCTATAAATTGACTATTTAATTAAAAAATATTTTTTCAATTTGAACCAGTACTTCCTGAGATTATCGCATTCAAACAAACAAACAAACTCTTCAGCCTTATATTATAAGTATAGATAGCAGTTGCCTGCAACTTCATCCACGTTTCCGTCGTTTTTCGTAAAAAAAAGTAGCCTATGTCCTTCCTCACGGTTCAGTGATTTTGATGTAACAGACAAATTAACTTTCGTAATTTAGTAGGGAAATATAATAATTATGTCAATCTATAATACTGTTGAAAAATATCGCAATACCAAACCGCACAATATTATTGTTAATAGCTGTGCCCGCGACTCCGTCAGCGTGTAACTCCTTGTGTGTTATTAAGTTAATGTATTGGTAATATTGTTTAGATCACGTTCACATGAGGCTTAAGTACCTATAGAACGAAAATACTTCAGCGCAAAGCTTCCGGATAAACTATGTTGAAAGTTGACCCGTCCGGCACGTGAACATAAAGATTTCTAGAACTGCTAACCCGGGAAAGAGCGACGTACAACTGACCATGCGAGAAACAACTGACACCGAGATCTACTCTAGCAACACGAAAAGTCTGCCCTTGAGCCTTATTAATTGTCATTGCATAACACACCGATACTGGGAATTGCGTTCTTTTAAATTGGAATGGAAAATTATTTGGTGTTATGGGAATTCTGGGAATAAAGACGGTTTCTCCTGCACCGCAACCTGTTAAAATTTGAGCCTTGATTATATTTTGTTGCAACTGGGTTACTTTTAGCCGAGTTCCATTGCAAAGTTGTGGTGGTTTTAAATTTCAGAGCAGAATAATAATCAGAAAGCTTCGAACTGCTAAGCTATCGGGAGTTACACGTGTTATTGTGAGTCAACCATAAAAGATAGATATATGCTGTCGTGGGATATTTTTTATGTAATTTTGAGGAGAACATTTCCGTCATAAATGATTTCTGTGTAGCTTTAACCATTAAGGTTGCACTCGCGACGGAAGCTTAAAAAATGGAGTAACTTCTCCCGTTTTCCCAACATTTCCCTTCACTGCTCTGCTCCTATTGATTGTAGCGTGATGAAAAGAATACTATAACCAGTTCAGGAGTATGAAAAATAATTGTACCAAGTTTCGTTAAAATCCGTCGAGTAGTTTTTGTTTCTATAACGGTTATACAGACAGACAGACAGACAGACAAAAATTTTACTGATTGCATTTTTGCATCAGTGTCGATCCCTAATCACCCCCTGATAGTTATTTTGTAAATATATTTCATGTACAGAATTGACCTCTCTACAGATTTATTATAAGTATAGATTATTTTAATTGTTTTTGAAATAATATCGATTTTTTTTATTCAGAATGAGCTCACTCTTGACCTCGATCTCGCCTGATGGTAAGCGATAGATGAGGTCTACGATGGAACGAGCGAGCCCAGAAGATGCCAGTTTACTCTTGCTTTAAAGGTTGAAAGGTCATAAGTAGCAGGGAACACAGAAGCCGGCAGAGAATCCCACAGCTGAATGTCGCCATTACAGTCAACCACGACTCAAAGTAATGTAATAAGTGCTTTATCAGAACAATATAAGTCCCAAATTCTTGTGTAAGGTTTATATCGCACTCGTAAAAGTCAAATGAAACCTAGAACCATTCAGTCTACACGGCCATACTGCCCATAATTTTAGGGTTCCTTAATAAGTAAAAGCAAGCCAAACAACGAAGTCATTATAGGTACAAGTAAATAATTAATCCACAACGTTAATTCAATGTACCTGATTTTATAATAATTTCTCGTATCAGACACAACAAGGAAAATAAATAACCCTTAATAGAGAATTGTTTAAGACACTTGTAAGACTTACTCTTTAATATGTCTTAGGTGAGAAAAATCACACTGGTTTTACAGAAGCCTAACAAAACACTTAGTATAGTCACTTTTAAGATTGAATGTACTTATAAAATGTATTTGTAAGTTTTAATTAAGAATCAAAGGCAATTAGACTTGTAAAAGGTGCTTATAATGCCACTGCTCTTATTAATATTATAACGTTTTCTTATATACGTCTATAAGAATAATGTTACAAGTATGAATGCTCTTAAAACTTAAATAGACTTATAAAATAACACTATTAGAGTTTCTGGCTTAACACTTTCACTGCCACCGTGGTTTTTTTACCCTGTCCTTAGCGATGCCGCCTACAAACGCCGGTGAACACGCAACGCGTGTAACTGGCACTGCAAGATGAAATTAATGGTCACGCTAAGCGTGCCCACCGGCACTGTACATAAGGCAAATTGTAAATATGGTCATTAATGTATTTTACTGTTGATTGCGACATTTTTCAGTTGTATAGTGTATATAAAAGAGAATATTCAGGGATCTAAACACTCCTTCCTACTTCGCAGTCCCAAAAAACTTTGTAGTTGAGTCATCCGAGGAAGATGATTCCAATATGGAAGAATCTACTTACAGTTGTTCACCAGTTATAGAACGTCGTTATGAAATAGATCCTGATGGCACCACTCCTGAGTTAAATTCATCAAATTTACCAGAGTTATTTGATGTCGATGAACTTACTTAAGTTGTAAAGTCACAAAATATGTAATTAAGTAGTATGTTTTCTAAATGTTATCTGTGAATATCATAGCAGATTAGGTATGTAGGTATTAATAATTTTAATAAATCCCATTTTTATATGTTTTAGAGAAATAATGATATGATAAATAAAATATCTGTCGGAACAAACACTGAAAACATGAATGAAATGAATCCTGAATGAAATAATTTGAATTTGGAGAAAATTGGAAAATGCTACACGCTGGGATATGCCATTGGAAGAGCAAATGAAAGACGAGAAAACTGTATCCACCAATTATTACATTGTTTTGAAACATCCGATTTTCAATTTTAGGGTAAACTCACGGTATTTTTTTAAGTCTAGATTAGTTTCATTTCCTATGGTACTGGCAATTTTACAATTTAGCTTTGTAGGTACTTAGGTAAAAGCAGGAGTAATTATGATATCAGTCAAAGTATTTTGATTCAAAAGAAAATTTTGTAATGAGGAAATCTGTCAAATAAAACAAGTAAAGCAAATCAACATAATATTCTTTTATTTCTTGATTGTGCGGTACACACATGTTCCGTTATCTCTGTTACCGGTGACATCAGCTCGGTACCGAACCTGGCTGCTTTTATGTTACGAGTACATTTATGTTTTTCTTGGTATTACTAATCTAATTACCCTTATAGTTTCGCCATGTCTATCTGTCAGTCCGTCCGTCCGTCCTCGGATAATCTCTGTGACCGCACTAGAAAGCAACACAACAGTGGTAAAATTTTTTTTTTTAATTTCAGCCCTAACGTGTGATATATTGTTGGATATGTATTTAAAAATGAATAGCGGTTTACTGAAATCATTTTTTGATAGTGTCAGTAATTTCTGAAATAATCGCTCCAATAGTAAAAACAATGTGTGTGTGTGTGTGTCCCTCTAACTTTTGAACCATTAGCTTAGAAAATATGAAAAAATCTCAAAAGTAGAGCTTTATAAAGACTATCTAGGAAATTTATTTTGAACTTGATAGGATGAACATTTTTTGAAAAGATGTATAAAATATTTTCTGAGCTAGGTTTGTAATTTTGCCGTATATGCAAGCATTTTTTTTTAACTTAGTTTACATATTTTATTATCCTGTACGTATCTTCTTACAAACAAAAAAAAAGAATTATTAAAATCGGTTAACGCAATCCAAAATTAGCCTACCTACCCACATGCCCATAGTTGACGATCTATGCCTACATCCGATAATTGACACGCCTAGCGTGTTAACAGCATAGCATAGCAATGTATTTTTTGTAAAATATTAAAAGTCTCAATACTCGAACCACTTCAAACGTTATAAATATATGAAGTTATAAAACTATGCTTTCATTTTCAATAGAAAATACAGCAAAATGACTGAAATATCGATAAAATATTAAATACACGCCAGGCGTGTCGCCGGCACCTCAAAAAAATTAACGAGAACACGACAGGCGTGTCAGTGGCAGTGAAAGTGTTAATCAGAACACATATAAACCTTATATGAAACCATAGCTCTTACAAGCTTTTGTTTGTAAGGGTGTTAAGGGTTTCTGGCTTAATCAGAACACGTGTAAACCCTGTATGAAACCATTAGCTCTTACAAGCTTTTATTTGTAAGGGTATTTTGCTAGTTGGGAAACTTTCGCAATTTTAATATACATATTAGTTCGCATTCACATTTATTAGTAAGAAATAAGATAACCAGCTTATGACGTTTCCTCTGCTGATACACTGGTCTTCTCTCTATGAGAGAGAATGGGTTGTAAGGCACCACCCAAGACCGCGGTTGCGAGCTAGTAATGTCGCATGTCTTGGGACTTCTCGGCTCTAGGACATTCCGGTTTCCTCGCAACGTTTTTCTTCACCGTTTCGAGAGCAGAGATGATTTTAATACACACAGCGTAGTGCCTGTGTGGAATTGTAGGTACTCAAGAAATACATAGCCAGGCAGTCCTCTTTTCCAAACCGCGGATAAACCCACCCTCCCCCCGTCCGATTACCATGTACGGCAAGCCGATCCCTTGGGAAAAGCAAGCCAAATACTTAGGCGTGGTCCTCGATAGACACCTCTCCTTCGCTGAGCACATAAAGCAGGCACGTTCGCGCGCCGCTTTCGCTCTAGGTAGGCTCCACTTCATTCTTAGCTCTCGCAGCAAGTTATCACTTAGGTGCAAGCTGCGTATTTTCACCGTGGTCATCCGTCCCATCATGACCTACGCCTGCGTTGTTTTCGCACACGCAAAGCCTTACCTCCTCCACAAGATGCAGACCCTCCAAAACCGATTCCTCCGTAGAGTCACGGGAACCCCCTTTTATGTTCGAAATGAGTTCCGTACCCCACAGGGGGTGCCCTTAGCGTGTAGACGCCTAGTTTGTAAGTTTTTTAATAAGCCCTAGCTGGAGGCTTTAATTAATTTATTAATTAAGGCAACCACAGGCAAGCCCGGTTAAGCAGCCGACAACCTCAGAGGTTGACCTGCGAGATGCCACACACAAAAAAAAAAAAAAGAAATACAAATCGTCACATAAAAACAAAGTGAGCAGGCAGTTCAATTAAATTTATTGATTCTCCACAAAAAGGTTTGGTGAGCAGGCAATTCAATTAAATTTATTTATTCTCCACAAAATTGGAGATCAGTAAGTACCCACCCTGTTCCTTCAGCAGTGCTGCAGATTGCTCTTTGAGGCGCGCGTGGAACTCATCGCCCCGTCGACCCGGGCCAGGTCCTTACGGGCTAACCCTGCTCGCCACCCGCAAGCCCATGCCTACGGTGGCTGGAGATCATCAGTAGGTATCTACACCTATCGTTTTTATCAATCCTAAAACCACGAAAATGAAACCCATAACGAAGAACTAGAAAATATTTGTGAGCGCCGTCTTGTATTTCCATTTCAAGGAGTGGAATTCCGTGCCGGAGTCTGTGTTTCCTGATAGTTATAACCTGGGAGTCTTTAAGTCAAGAGTAAATATGTTACTTCTAGGCAAGCATGCTTCATCTTCGACCACATCATCGCTTAACCTCAGGTGAGATTATGGTCAAACGCAAGCCTACCAACTATAAAAAAAGTCTGCTTCCTTTTGTCTCTGAGAGTCTGTATCTAATGATGAAATATCTTTAGAGCCAAGCGGCAAACTCTCGGAATATTTCAAACGTACGGACTAAGACAGCTTTGTCTATCCTTATGATTGTTTAAGATTTTAATACTCTGCTGATTACGTGGTGATATGATTTTTTTTATAAAATGTACCTATCTACGGCGTTTTTTAGTACTGGCTATGTATCTCATAATCAAACCCGCAGTTACCACAGCATGAAATCTGACGTTGAGAATCTAAGAATGAAAAAGAAAGATTTACATTAAATGCTCTATAATAATTCAGAACTAGGGTATTGCGTGTCTCTGCTTTCTCTGGACTACGGAGTTTACCGTGCACTAACTTCTAACTAAAATATTTTGAGTTTGAGTCCGGTACTTGTGATTGCCACCGTAGTGCAACTTGAACTTGTGAACTTGATGCCCAGTTTTGGCCAAACTCAATTTAGCCATTTGCCATCGACACGCTAAGGAGTATTCTACTGTCTCTGGTACTGTGCCTTAAAATCTCTATCTCTGAAGGGTTGTTGTGAATAAAAGTCTCATGTATAATTATGCAGTAGTTTATTGTTACACAGTGTCGCCGGTCCTCGTCGCTACCCGGCGCGCGATACACGCACACAACATCCACCACATACGTAACTAGCAACACTAAACATTCACCTATAATTTAGTAACAAAACTAAAGTTTAGATCCATCGTCAGATTATTTTAGCTATTGAGCAGCGCCATGGATTTCATGGACAAAATTAATCAAATGCATGATTATATTACTAAAGAATATGGAAGATTCAAATTTTCCATAGCTCAGTTGTATCGTATAGTGAAGGAGTTACATATGTGGTCCAATGATATATCACGCTACAAAATTATTACAATAGTTTTGGCAGTTCGCAACAATGGTAAAATGCAACTAACTCCGTACACGACAGAAACATGTATCATTTATATTTACATTACGTTTCTGGGTCGCTGTACATGTGAACAAACTAAATCACAATACTAACGTCCCTCGTGACACGTTAACACAAACCACTCTATACATTGCAAAATGTTAGAGGACAATAACGCAAAGGAAACATTTTTACTAAGTCTTATAGTGAACGTTGTGTCTTGGGCTTTACATGAAGAGAATTGATACAGCCATTTGATATTAATATCTAAAGTTAACTTAAACACGACTATCAGTGCACAAAGTATCTATTTACATTACGACTGGTAATAATAATAATTAATTAAATCAATTATAAAACGAAGAATACAATTATCTCATATTATTTTGTATTTTTTTTTTTTACTTTTTTATAATATATTGTGGAAATTATAATACAAAATTAATGTGGGATTACTGAACACAAACTAAGAACTGATGCGATCTAATTGTTAACTCGAAACCTAAGAGTCTTACCGCATTATAGCTAATATTTACACGAAAAATAAAGAAAGTGAATGTGTCCGGCCGCGCGGTGCATTCGAGTGTGCGATACTTACATAAAGTTAAAAGAAAAGCCTTGGCTGACTGGCCGTAGGGTACAAAGTCGAATACAAATGTGACGTCCTAAACTAAAGATCACTTGTGTGTAAAAATGAACAGTCGTGTACTTAAAACTTAAAATAATACGAGATCTCTGAAAGTCTGGAAACGCAATACGTACAATTACATAAAATAAAGAAGCGTGTTCGTTTAGGAGCCGCATTACTGTGCACGACGCATGTACGTCCTCCACTGGGGGCGAGCGAAAGTGCGGATGAAATACATTCATGGAACTGATTTCATACATTATACTTTCCATTTGATCCTATTACAACTAAATGAGGATATCCAGGTAAATTCAATCCACCAGCTGGCGCCACTGACACGAAAGGTCTGCATTTTGATAAAATAAACATGACAATGACATCAATTTGACACAAATGTCAAAAAACGTGTTTACGTGGCTATAGTACTGCCATCTAGTGAACGTTATTTCTGTAAACCCTCATTAAATTTGATTTTGGAACTCCTTTTTTAATAGCAATATTGTCATTGCCAATGTTAATATTGAATTAGATTTTCGTACCATAGATAAAAGCGCAAGTATGTGTTATTAAGCCTATTTTCTGGTTTTTATGGCCCAGTGTTGTATTTTTGGCTTGCTAACGCGTGTGTTGTATAACATATAATACATTTCCACTCACACTTCGCAACTGAACACCCCAACCTAACAATATTCGTCTACTTATTATTATCCTTATTTACATACATTCAAACGTCTTTTCACATCGGAGTACACGTAGTATACAGCAGTTATATAATTAAGCAAATTTCTAATGAACCAATGACATTAATAATTACCTAACGACCACTATTATATTATGTACAGTACATTGTACAGTTACACGTGAGGATTGAGGGGTGCGGGGGTTCAAAAACTATGCGTAACGGATCACAGTGACAGTTATCTGAGATAAGGCAAGGTGGGTCCGTCGGGGCTCGTGAGCGAGGGTTTAGATGCCACACAACACACAAGTCTGAAGGAATTAACAGGTTGCAGTGGTCGTGGTTGAACCGAAATGTAAGTCAAAGGTAAATTGGTAATTCCTCAATACTTGTTATTGTAATTTAACAATATAATCACGCTGTACATAAGCTCAGCAATCTGTACCGATAACAGTCAATCTGGTGGTCGTGAATTCGTATCTTGGAGGTCAAGAGTTGCAGAGGTACCGAATAGTGTGATAGGCTTGTTGCTAACAAAAAATCCAGTCAATGGTATTAATAAATCTACCTGTTAAGAAAAAACGGAACCCCTATAGAAGATGATTTCGTTGTTCGTCTGCCTGTCTGTCAAGGCCGTTGTACTCAAGAACGCGTAATGACACCATACGTTTTTATTACTGTGATGTTTGGCAAACAGACACAGCTCAATCCATTCAGAAGATCATTATTCGGAAGGTCCAGAAATCGTAAGATGACTGGCTGTTAACGATACAAAAATCGAATCAAATTACTATAGACCAATGTGTGGCAGCTAAAACCTTCGCAAAACCAAGCACTCCTCCTTTGTACCATCGAAGTCTCACACAAACCACTGCCCAACTTCATAACTATATACATTATTCACTACTAAACAACGCAAATATTGTAATACGTTACTATAAGATCTGACTACGCAGAAAAAGAGATATTTATAATACAAGTCAGGCAACGGTCTGTTTGAGACTAACCTACATGTTGTGGGCTTTCTATATCGGTATACATCCCGTACCAAACTAGACTAACATTAATACTATGCATTTATTTACAAAGTTTTTTTACGTTTTATCTTTTATATAGTTTTGAACTAGTTTTAAGGCTACGACGTCTGGCGACATTCACACAAAGTCTCTCTATATAATAATAGATTATTATATGTTAGCAGCGTGACTCAGTAGTGAAACTACTTAGAAATTAAATGGAAACATCAATTTTGGATGATACGTGGTAGAAATGTAATCAAACAGTAATCTTGTTACTTGACAACAGTGAGGAAAGACGTTTTACTACACATGGAGTTATTAAAAATAAATATATCAAGATTTATTTCTATATTTTTTAATAAGGAATTGAAGTTTTTATGAAACACTGTGAGAGTAAAACATTCCAAACGTCTAAAATATTTCTGCAGAGTGATTCTGTAGAATGTGAACACCGGGTGGGTATCCCACGGGTCACGGTTGGACCTTTGCCCAGTACTGGGATAACATAGACAGAGTTTCATTTACCATGTGTATTTATTGTTTTGAGTTTCTGATATTTTCGAAACAATAAATACACATAGTAAATATCTCCTTTAATTTTAACGATACTGTTAGTGACTATGTTAGCTCTTATACAACGTGTAACGGAAAGGGTATATACATATCAAGGGCACGGCTTCTTTGGATGATATCAAACGATATTGGAAGGGTTTCAATTCAAAATAAAATAAAAATTGATACCACGTTTTCGGTTTCGTAAGTTTCTTAAATTGAAATCATAACAATCGTATCACCGCACTACGTAGGTCAATAACTTTCCACGTTACTTGCAAATATCACGATAAATCTCTTCCGTAATTCTGTGCGCCTAGTACTGTAGTAGCCTACCATCGAGGCGGTGACTTCATTACTTCCGAACATGTAGGGATAGGATTTAACACCTTCAGCGCCAAGCATGATTTCCAAAATCACACTGTTTTTTGTATTTTTTTTATTTTTTGTTTATATGGTTTTATTTATTGTATTAATGTGTTTTAAGCTTTCATCTTCCTTTTCCCTTCTTTTTTCAGGTTTTTCAGAGTGTGTATCATAAATGATACACTGGCCTACCAAATAGTTTTGTGTGGTCTCATATCTCCAGGGCCATGTGTATCATTTATGATACATATAACATTTAAGCTGTTTCAGATACATTTCTCATGAAATCCACGGAAGAGCTTAGGAAAAGCAATAACAAGAATATTGTAATTGTTTTTCCTAAATTACATTTTGATTTGTTACAGAATATTTAATAAAAATAAATACAGTGCAAATAAACTATAAAACGTGTACTTCGATAGTGACGATTCCCAGTATGATCCAGACTATCATCCGGATAATGAAGATGGCAATGGGATGGATAGTTCCGAAAGTGACAGTGCTGATAAGATTTCCAATTGGAATCCACCTCTTTCTTCTAGACGAGTCTCAACTCTTTCCGAGAGTGAGATTCCTCTATTACCAGAAATACAGAGGCGCACTTCTTCACGAAGGATGAATACTAAAATATACAATTAGATAACAACAGTAAGCAGTACATCAGCTCCTGATAATGCTCCAAGTACCTACATCTGGTCACCACATCTTCTGAAATAAGTGAATCTGAATGGCTAAAGCAGAAACTAGACTCTATTGAATGGGAAATGCCAACTCAAGAAGGTCCACCACATATTGAAGTTCCCTTTTCAGACATGAAAGACATGTACTCTGGAATTTTTTGTTGTACGAAATGTTACTGAAAACTGGCATTTGAAATCATATGGGGCACAAGTCTAGTAAACGCACATTTCTTGTATAACGAGTACCTACTCTACTAAACAGAAATTGACAATAATCGAGTTTCGTGAACAAGTAATTCAAGATTTATTGGAGAGAAATTCTTCAACAGATAATGCCAACCTTCAAGCTTCCACATCAAGACAAATAGATAATAAACATCATATGATTCAAAAAATTGTAGACAGATAGAAGGTTCGTGGACGTTGCACTGAATGTTATAAAATTTACGGGAGCAATGGTAAAAAAATAGCGGGAAGAAATAAAACGGCACCTCAAATCTATACCATATGTTCAACCTGTACGACTTTCTTATGTTGCAAGTGTTTCAACAATACACATTGACGTCTGTTTTTTTCTTTTTTTGAATATTTACTATAGTAAAATGTCATAAGAAGTAGTTATTTGTTTTATTTTTAGTTGCATTTAGACTCAAAGGCTTATATTTTCTAAAGCATAAGTCGTACCCCAAACCCAAGTACACCAAAAGATTCGTCCAGGCCAGCGTTTGATTTTTCCTTAAAGAAATGTATGAAAAACGTGTGCATTAGTGATACACAACGCCTTGAACGCGATGGGCCAGGTGTATCAATTTTGATACACATTGTATTAACAAGTGTGTGCAAAAATGATACACTGGCGCCGAAGGTGTTAAAAACCCTTGCAATATCGTTTGATATCACCCAAAGAAGCCGTGCTCTTGGTATGTATATACCCTTTCCGTTACACGTTGTATAGGCAAAGGTTTTTAAAACTTATGACATTCTAAGCTGTCGAATTTCCAAGATTCTGGATTATATTTCCACCTTTTATTGTAATATCATGTAAGATTACCAACGCCAATATAAGACAAACGACGTAACTCACGCACACTAACACATCCCAGTACAATAATGTCAAACCTCTAATATAACTATTAAATGCGTGAAATACACATGTATTCATTACATTTACAAACACTTTGCTATAAAATATCTCACTACTGCAATGATAGTATGTGAATATTACTCATACATTTGTTTTATTTACTATTTATATTCATTGCGTCAAGTAAATTAGTAGTTTAATATTATCTAGTACTATTCTAACCTAACTACGTAAAAATGTTCAGTCGATGTTACATACAATGGTGTTTACGATTAAGCTTAGTAATTATAATACACAGGCCGTCTACAGACGGTAGTTTGCAAGAGATTCGTGTTGGCACACAAATGAAATCCGTTTTAAGTATGAAACTGTCGTTTGTAGACGTCCTAGAAAGGAGATTAATAGAGAACACATATAAATCAATAAATCCGTAGTTACAAAACTAAAATGTCAATACGCGTTATTTAATATTGCAACGTTTATTGCTAGCAACGTCCGTACCAAACACAATCAGGCACACATTGACACTACGTCACACTTACAAATTACATGGAATCGCGGAGATAAATGAAACATAACCTAATTACTAGGCGAAGCGTCTCTTTACGTCGCGCCGAGAGGGTCAACGACCTCACCTCACCATCTTACACACACCTATCCCTCTATCTTCTTGTCATTCTCCAATACTTTTCCTAGCTACGTTCTGTCGCGGAGGCGACACGTTTCGTTGTATAAAACTCTGTTGCTATCAACATTCCGTTCCTTTCCTTTCTCTTATCGATTATATTCACAGTGACCAACCAACTACGCTATTCTACACACATTCGCTACACGCTACGTTACAAGTAAACATAAGAAATCAATAGTATTTGGTAGAGACATCGCGAATCCGCTGTCTTGTTTTGCTCACGTCAAAAATGCGCGACTGTGGAGTAACTCGAAATGCACATTTTGAAGTTGGGAAGGTATATATTTTTGGGGTCTGTTAATATACAAATGTATTTTAGTCAATTCAATGGTAGCCAAAGTACCGTAGTTTAAAAAAGCATGTCCGTAATTTCAAATTGTTTCGCTAATTACAGTGATCCAATTAAAGGTCTACTTACCCAATGATGAAAAAAAAAATGAAAAAAAGAAGAAAGAAAGAAAATGAATATATATGAATTCTCCACAAGTTAATATACATTAATTCAATGCGCGTAAGTATAATGCCTTCTAGTTACAGCGATGAGGTATGGTGCGGTATTTATACAATCCAAAAGTTTATTACATTATTTCAGTGAATTCAAATAAAAGCAAAACAACACAGTTTAGGGAGTGACCCGACTTATGTGACGTGTGGACTACCTGCGACAAGAATTTGAACTCTAATAAGTTAAACATAAGAGTGAATATTGACTGTACATAGACGAGAAATAATAAAAGGTAGAGTTCAAATTCTAGTTGAGTTTTAACTTTAGTGTTAAAGCGAATTCATATGTCATTTACATCATTAAAGATCTTAGTTGAGCAGACGACCTTTTGGCATAAATTAGAATTTTAATTAAGGAAAAGTTCAATAGTTGGTTTAAAAACCATTCATACATTTAGAAACAGACATCACTTTTTTATTACCTACTTGAATAATACTAATTACATTTACATGTTAAAGCAGATTAGTGAAATAAATATTTTCAAAACCAACTATCGCGGCATAAACTTTTTCAAACGCCAATTTTTCTGCACTAGTACCCTTAAAAGAAGCATAATCAACCTTAAATCTGATTTGCATAAAAGAATTTAATCATTCCGCCACAAAACATACGAATTCGCCAAACCACTAGTCCATAACCGACTTTACAAAGCCGTAAATAAAGTCAAACATCGTTTATCAGAGGTTACTCAGGCGCGAAATCGCTTAGACCAACCGTCAATCCATAATCGACCTTATCCTACCGTCAGAGAGTCGACTTTCGCACGTCCGAGGCTGCTGCACACGAGTGGAGCGGAGACCGGCGCGAGTGCATCACGATGTGACGTCACCGTTGTCAAAAGACGATCGCACGTTCTCTCGCTAGTCTGTCAGTCACTTAGTACACGGCGGGTACGTACGTAGGACAAGCCACGCCCACTTTAATGCCCGCGAACGGTCGTGTTGTTTGGCGGGCGCGCGAGGGGGTGCGGTGCGGCGAGGGCGGGGGGTGCGCGCGTCATTCCCATTGGTGCGGAGAAGGCGGCAACTCGGATGGGTGCGCCACTGTGGAGCTGCAACGTCAAGAGTCGAGAGGGTCAGTCGTGTGGCGCACGAGCATAGACCCACACCCACGCCACTAGATTGTTTGCTGGATTCAGTTTGGTCAGCGGAGAAGAACAAGGGCTTACTCACTCAAAGCGCATTTTAGAATTACTTTTTATATAATTAAGCTTGAAACAAAAGCGCAAAGAATATTTTTGTTTGCTGCAAATATAATGAACCTTATAAAAATCGTTTGGATATTCGATAATTCGTAGTGAAAGCAAAATAGCATTTATAGCAAGCGCATTTATTTAATCAAAATAAGATATTCTAGTACTGCGTCATGAGTTTCTTCTGTAATATTTTTCTGTGTGATGCGCTTTTTATTCTTAAGTATTGTGTCGCCAATCCGTCTGAATCCAACATACAAACCACATGCATTTATCATCTTTGAACAAAATCTATGATAATAAAAGAGAAATCTTTAGCAAAACTGCATCACAAATCAAACTACAGTAACTACTGAATAAAAAGTAATTAAAATTCACCACAACCATGTGCTTGGCACAGTGCTCATCTCATACTACGCATGCACTACGAGGCAACCCTAACAGAAAACCACCTCACTTCTTAATATCAACCTTACATCGACGACATAAAGTTCATATTTAAAAGACTTTTTTTTTCTGTTAGGGCTGTCAAAAAACCCACTAAGTACAAAAACAAATTCAACCTCAGTACTGTTTCTTCAAAATCGAAACAGTCGATTTTGTAGAAATAAAGCCTCATACTTGAGTTCGGTTTGTGATAAGTAGAAGAACCCTTTCGCGGGTAAATGATACTAATTTTTTAATAATAATTGCTTCAAGCTTTTTTGTTTAGCAAATTTTCTTCTTCTACTGAAAAGGAAACAAACACAAACGGGAACCAAACTCAAGTCTGAAGCCTGAACAAACGCATGCACTGCAACCGAACCGTTAGGACGGAGCGAGCACTATCTAACGATCAACCCTTTTGAAACGAGACGACGGTCGAAGGCAACATCGCCTCATTTATATAAAGTTTAAAGGTATCAACAAGGTTGTAGATTGTCTAAGCTCAAATTGCGGGCCCCTCCATGCCACGTTTAAAGGATTTGGATAAATGCAATGAGTTGCCATCATAGGATCATTAGAACTTAAAACGATATATTTACCATGTGTATTTATTGTTTAATTTTCCGATACTTCAGAACTGTTGCAATCATCATGAACACGTAACAATTTTTTTTTTTAAAGTTAATACCAATGTGGGTAGAATTTACTATTACTAGCAATCTTGTTAACCCATCTGACTAAGCTATATAATCACTCTCGATCACAAGTGACGCTTGGTACACATAATACACATGGCAAATGTCCCGTTTAAAGCTCTAGTGACCATGTCAGTTTAAAAAAGTTATATTGCCATCATAGGTCCTTCATTCACCGGGTCGATTTGTATGAGGAATATTAGAGATTTGGGATGTTTGGATTCGAACAAAGAAAACAGTGGAGGGGCACGCAGTTTTAGTATAGACTGGCTGTAAAGTAGTGTTGCCTCGAGCGGCGTCGACGTGCAGAGGACAACTATACGCGTGCGGACGCTTACTGGGACGCTATCTCCACGCCTATCGGCTATGCGGCGCACAGAAATATCACCGGCGATAGCAGTAGATATTTTGCCGCCGTCTTGAAAGGGGAACAAACTTTTGCTTTCGAACCCGCCCTAGAGCTGTCGCAAAACACACAAAAAAGCAGAATTAAAACTACCGTACGGGAGTGAACAGCGGTGCTAGTGAAGCGGGACACACCACCATTTCAAGAGGGTTGATTTTGCTCGAAGACAGCGGCGAGTGTACATAGAGGGCGCTCGGGGCGCGGGAAACGAGACGGAACGTTACGTATGTAAAATAAAAACGGTAAAAACAACCCATGCACAAGTCGGGCTCTAGCAAAATCGACCCGTGTGTGAGTTACTGTACACATAGAGGCACAACTGTTAGCTACGCTGCAACACTACAGTTGGCGCGGGGCGGGGGCGGACGGGGGCGGACGTGGGCGGACGGGGGCGGACGGGAGAGGGATGCGGCGGGTGTGCGAGCAGCGGCGGCTCTCTGGCGGCCGACACACGTGCACACACTAACAGACTCGCACCGTGCCACACTCAGTTGTGATGACTGTTTGCTTTCTCTGATTTATTATCGTAAACATCGCCATTCATGCGGACAACACTTGAAAACTGGAGAAACTTGTCAAAATCTTCAATTATGATACAAGATAAATAGCTGCAAAACCAGGAAGCAACATTTTAGTGGTTACTGCGCAAGTTGCAGCATCAAAACATCGCTTCACGGTGAATCACGGTTTATACGAATTTTTATTATAGGCAGTGTTGTCTTCATGAGTTTTTGGTTACAATTGGCGTGGCCCATATGGGTGCGGGTGGTCGCTAAGGCGTGTTAGGTTACGTATCGCAAAGAAATCACCTAGTGTCGGTTGGTTGCGGTTGGTTGCGGTTGGTTGATGTTGCGGCGCCTTACCTTGCGAAGCTCTTGAACGCCGCAGACTGTGGGTTGATGCACAGTGGCACCCGAGACGTCTGCAGCTGTTCCGCTATGAACTTGTGTATCTCCTCTGAAACATTCGTATGTGGGAACCGTAAGGTAAAGAAGAGTAAAAATAGAAGTAGATCGGCATGTACGAGACGGGAGTTGGTAAGCTTTTGTATCTGAAACTGAATTTAAACAACCAATTCATATATAATGACAGAATTCAATCAGCTTAAGTAACAATCATCATTCGTTGATCCAACTTTGCACTACAATACACACTGATTACAGTCGGAAATATTATCAAAATTTCTACTGCAGCACGATCAAGATCCTTTCAAAACCAGTGTTCAATGCAGCCAAAGGTGCTTGTGCCTCTAATTTTTCAGTGTCAGTGGTTATGTAATATGAATTTTTTTTTATTCTTAATGACTCATTGCAAGCAAATGTAGTTCGAACTACGTAGGTAACTTTATAAGTAGTGCGTTTATTGTCTGTGTCACATCGTTAATTATGCTTTCAAACGTGTAGACTTTCGTTCAGTACCTCTTAAAAAAATCAGAACACTTATAGGATCGCTTTTTTGTCCGTCTGTCTGTCTATTTTAAGTTTGTATTAGCTCAAGTCCTCAATAAACTAAATAAATACACCGTCTATCGCCAGCTAGCAGCGTTGAGGCGCTGTAAAGTTGCAGTTTTACGTTTCCCCCCTATCACTGATCTGGTGCACGCTGGTGAGCTTGGCTCCCAGCCATCGTAGAAGACATGCGGCACTGAATACATACATAGCTTCTCTACAGAGAAAAACTCCCTACGAAGGCAGAACTTTCGCCAGCTTGCAGCTTTGAGGCGGTGGATAGTTGCAGTGTTTCGTTCCCCTCGTACCTTTGACCTGGTGCACGCTTGTGAGCTTGGCTCCTAGTCATCGTGAATTTCTAGAGAAAACACTCCCTACGAAGGCAGAACTTTCGGCAGCTTGTAGCCTTGAGGCCTGTACCTATAGTTGCAGTGTTCCTCCCGTACTTTTGACCTGGTGCACGCTGATAAGCTTGGCTCCCAGTCATCGTGAATCTCTAAAGAGAAAACGCCCTACGGAGGCGGTACTTTCGACAGCTAGCAGCTTTGAAAAGCTTGATACCTAGTTGCAGTGTTACGTTTCCCCCCTATCTTGAGCATGGTGGATGCTGGCGAGCTTGGCTCCCAGCCATCGTGAATCTCTACAGAAAAAACGCCCTAGGAAGGCAAAACTTTCGGCAGCTTGTAGCCTTGAGGCCTGTACGTATAGTTGCAGTGTTCCGCCCGTACCTTTGACCTGGTGCACGCTGGTGAGCTTGCGCTCCCAGCCGTCGTGGAAGGCGTGCGGCGCCACGGGCTCCAGGTCGGGCGAGTAGTGGCGCGCGGCGGGCGGCGCGCTGTAGCAGCACTTGCACATGCACGAGTGGTAGCGCAGCCGCCCCTCCTCCAGGTACGGGTGCGCCAGCGCGTCCACCACCGAGATGCGCTTGGCTGGATCGAACACTAGCATCTGGAATTGGACACGGCGAGAGTTATATGTGTGCTTTTGCGTTAACACACTTTCTTGGGCAATGACTACTCTACATTACGCTTGAAGAAGCTGGAATAGGACATTGGGAGACTTGTATTTGTGTTTTTACTATAGACTAACTGTTTTGGGCATTGACTATGGGCAGTCGAGAATAAAGGTCAACAAATGCGAGTGGTAGCCCAGCATTGATGCGCTTGGCTGGATCCAACACTAGCATCTGGAATTGTACAATCGAAGACTTAAAAAAAAACTTTCTTGGATTAAACTACATAGGTCATAGGAAAATCAAGGTGAAATTGTAACTTGCACTTACAATCTTATAAACTAGTTGAATTTGTGTAAATATTATGCTCTCTGGTGCAGGAACAAACCTTATCTACTGTGGCAATCCATAAAAATAAGTAAGACTAGTACCTGTACATTTCATACTTAGAACCCGTCCAAATGTTAAAATACAAAGAAGTACGAAGGTCTCCGATATCGAAATTAGCATTATGGAACTGAAGCGGAGTTGGGCAGGACACCTAGTAAGGCATTGATGGCAGATGAAGTAAAGCTGTAACTGAGTGGCGTGCAAGACTGGAAAGAGGAGCGTTTCATCCGGCAGTAAGACGGGCAGACAACATTGTTGCTATCGCGGGTATAGATACCGTGGATGAGACTGGCACAGGAACGTGGAGCTTGGCACACTTAATTTTTATTTTATATCTTGTAAAGGGGCTCCATGCTGCAATTGCATGTGAGATAGGTCAATGAAAACATTTTTGGCTAAATTGGGTATTTGCCTATTTTTCAATAATAGTTTAGATTTAATTATTGATAAATTTTAAGCTACAAATAAATGTTTTTTGTAGAAAATAACTGGGTAATATTGGTGAAACTTCAAAAGAAAAATCAAATTAAATACTTTCCCGCCCAAAAACCCATCGCTGTCACGAAGTCGCATGACGTCATATTTCTCAAACAACAAAGTGTTTTTGAGGTTAGAATTTCTGTCGTCTTTCTTTCATTATGAATTTAAAATTATATTACCAATATTGTGTAATGCCTTTTTGTGAAAATAACACAAAAAGAACACCTACGAACGTTTTTTTTTTCTCGTTGTATGACAAGTCGACACGTTTGACAGCTTTGAGAAAAATAACGTCACACTTCGTGATTGGCGTTTGCGGTCACGTGACACACACAGATTAAAAATTATAATTTTTATTTTATGAAAATATAAAAAATGTGGAATTATTTTTAGAAATAAAAATGTTGTTTAAATTTCCTAGCATCTAGCAAAACGTCGTCTTTTTTACTACTAAAGGCAAATAACCTATTGGCTTGATGATGATGATGATTAGTTACCTGTGCAAGCAGATGTACAGCCTCGTGCGTAGCCTGCACGGAGAGTGTATAGAGCGCGGCGAGTGCGGGAGGGCGCGGTGCGCGGCGCATCATGTGAGCCCGTGCGCCGGCGCAGGCGTGCCGCATGTCTTCCAGAGAGGGCGTGCCTAGCAGCTCTGTTATCAACTCCAGCTGAAATGTTACGGGAAGACAATGAAGCGCGTAATTAACTAACTTTTAGCATATTTTTTTTATTGATAATACGCTCGCGTTTGACCACCATCTCACCTGATGGTAAGTGATGATGTGGTCGAAGATGGAGCACGCTTACCTAAAAGTAACCTATTCACACTTGACTTAAAGACCCCTAATAATAATAACAATCACCTAATATTTCAAATCAATCACTTCAAAACACGCAGTAAGAAAGACTTTTTCTGGATGGGAAAATCGTCAATAGACTCTTCTCGCTGTGGGACGGAAGAGAGTGTCAGACTTCTACAAACTAAAGCCCCACCCTGCCATTTCAGTTGCCCTAGCGTTCCAAGGCCGCGGTATCTCGTTAAGCCTGCAATACATGTTGGCCGAACGTTTTCGAGTGAAGGCCAATACCAACATATAGACGGTATATTTGCCTTGTCTTGCTATCGCTCGGTATCACTTGCCTAGTTGGCCGAGTGAAGGCCAGCGCCAACGTGTATAGAGCTCATTTGGTGCAACTTGTCTTCGCTCGCCGTTGCTCGTGATCACTTGCCTCACTTCGGACCGGTGTCGGTTTTTGGTCACAAATCAAAGGCGCTCGCCTGCGCTCGGCCAACGTGGGGCAGCTCTACAGACCCTCTTCTACATTGGTCGTCTGCATTGGCGTTCGACGAACTTGTCGAACGTGTGGACATTATTTCTTGCCTTACCTATTTGGCAACGCTCGCGTTGGCCTACGCTCGGCCAACATGTATTGCAGGCTTTAGAATATTCCCACAACCCTGGCAAGAGAACACGGACTAGTCACGGCGCGGTGCTGTGAAATGTCGAGTGGCCCACATTATTAATAAATAGGTTTTCTTGCTTTATTTGTTAGCTTTGAAATTAGAATAGAAAATAATTAAAACAATTCTTCGTACACCCATTAAACTCCCATGGTTTTGTTAAATCTTCAGTTCCGGTTGTTGCTAAAACCAGCGGTGTGTCATTGTCTCGCATTGTAGAATAGAATTATGCTGAGCGATGACAGTTTAGCATGTATGTGACGCATATTTCCCCTCTAGTTTTTATTAAGGTTGTGTTTTTTTTTTATGAATGCGTCCTGTAATCGCACAAATATACTTATTTTCTTTCTTTTAAATTCAGTAGATATGACCAGATTGCGTTACGTAGATCCACAACTCCTAAAATATTCTTTGGAAATGGAAATTCAAAAGAGCTTACCTATATTAAATAAAATGCATTCATCTCATATAAATTAATTAGAATGATATACACTTATTAGTATTACTTCAAAAAACAGACAAAAAGCTTCAAGACTATTTAATCATTAAGTTAAAAACATATGTGTTTAACTTAATGATTAAATAGTGCCTTGAGTTTTGTGTAGTTTAGTTTTTGGCACCGACTTCCGAATTAAAGTTATTTTTCACTTCGCTGTGTTTTTGGAAGTCTGTTTAATATTTTGTTAAGAAGTTGTTATTTATCTCTTTTTAGTTGGTCGGTTTGCAATTTACCTAGTCACAAAAGCCTAAATGTCAACTATTTATAACCTTTTACAAAATATTGCTTTGTTGAGGAGTTCTCCTGGTGCTTCACCATCAGCTTCACTTCACCATATGCATTGTGACGAGCATATTGTCTTTATAACCATATTCAAGTAACCGCAGCGGAACCCATGAAATACTTATTATTACTACTTATATATTGATTAGTTCCGGTGGCCATCAGTGGTCTTTATCATCAGGTCCAATTCACCAAATGGTGCTTTTCGAATGCAACTACACAAGTTACTATAAAAAATTCTCAAATCACTATAGGTATGCCTATAATATTTTAAGAGTTCCCTCGATTTCTCCAGGGTCCCAAATCGGTTCAGCCGTCTTCGAGTAATCGGTGATCATACATTAAAAACACATACGCGTCGACTTGAGAACCTCCTAAGTTTTTTTTCGTCGGTTAAAAATATGACCAGAAATGAATTTAATAATTTCCCAAATTGTAACACCTTTCATTGTTTGCCGACCGACATTGTACCTACAAAAGTTGCGTTGTTGGCAAAAAAAAGAGGCCAAAGTAAGGAAATTCCCATGGTTTTGTTAAAACGTGAATGCTAGGGAAATATCACGTGTTTTCAAACAAAACTTTTTCATAAGACGGAATTAATTACGGCTTTATTACTTAACTTTTATTTTCGAGGCTTTACGAAATATTATGCTCTACTAGAACTATCGTTGGGTGCTGGAAAAGACCTAACCTACTATGGCGTCAATCCCGTTGTATCGCGGGGATTCAGAGATAAAGAGTATATCACCCTTATCTTTTTGTATAAGTTCTCTTGCTTCCAGTCAAAATGCCATTAAAATCGGTTCAGCCATTCCAAAGATTAGCCCGGAGAAACAGAAAGACAGCCAGACAGACCAAAATTATTATTTTGTCTATTACTCACTGTCGTGTAAATAACTAGAAGCACATGAGAAAACCACAATTATTCTGAAATCAAAGACAGGCACTTGAGAATCAAAATCGAATAATTTATTTTACATGGATTTTTATAAAGCGTAAGCTAGTGCACGATTCGAAGTGGCCGTTTCATATGGAGAAGAACCGGCAAGAAACTACAATGCTTTCTTCATTTAATTTATCATATGTACTAAAAATGAAACTGCACAATTCACATTTATGAGAAAATATAATTTGAACAAAAGTGATATTGGAGTGTTTCAAAGTATTTAGCGAAACCTACCTTTGAAATAGCTCATGAACTTAAAATGTGCAATTGCAGGCATTGATATTAATAACTTACTAAAGTTATTAAAGTTAATGCTTGTTGTGGCGCATTTTATGAAGTTCATTAATTATCAAGTCTATCTATCCGTAGTTATAAGTTTAATATTACATATTGTGTTAAGAAATTATTGTATATAGCGTAAGGATTTTGTAACAATGAGGCTGAAATTGTTGAAATACGACAAGTCCCTAATAAACAAAGAATTAAAAAAAAACGACGGGTTGCACTCCGGGAGTGCCGGCAGAAGTGAAAACTTGAATATTAACGTTGTGCATTTTTGATATTTTGGAATGGTTAGGGAATAATTTTGCACGAATTGCTTTAATTATCAGTATAAAAGTACTATCATTTATGTGGTAGAATACAATATTTATTTATTGGGCTATCGTACACAAACATGACAATTTATATTACATTAAAAAGTTTATCTCTTAGACTCATCGTCCGTCTTACAAATTTTCGATCAGGTCACGTGTCCTGACGCGAGTTTAACATTTTTTACCCATTACAAAAAAAAGTGCACAACGCCGCTAAAGAAGTTTTCAACTCTCCGTCCGTCTTACGAATTTTCGATCAGGTCACGTATCCTGACGCGAGTTTAACATTTTTTACCCATTACAAAAAAAGTGCACAACGCCGCTAAAGAAGTTATCACTTCAAAAAATTATAGTTATATCCGTGTAACTACACTTCTGGACACATCTATTGGCCCACCTTAGAGTTTAGGTTTCGATGGCCCCTACCGAAATATGATTGCTAGATTGAACAAAAACTGTTGATGCAGTTTTAAACCTGATACATTTTACCATCTTTTTCGATCGTATAGTTTTAAATTTGAATTCAGAATACCATACGACATGGACCTACGCCTAACAAGTCGGATATGCGCCTTGTTAAAGGCAATTAATTTTTGAATAAAAAACATGTTTTATCAAATAAAGGTTTAATTTAATAACGCGTGTTGCCTCCATGGGCATCTACCACAGCTCTCATACGATTAGGCATAGAGTTTATCAACCGCTCTATGAAATTTTGAGGGATCATCTCCCATTCCTCTTCTATGGCAGTTTTCAACTCCTGCATCGTCTGGGCAACTGGCTGACGAGCCCTAACACGCCTTTTTAGCTCGTCCCACATGTGCTCAATGGGGTTCATGTCTGGGCTTCTGGCTGGCCAGTCCATAACTGTGATGTTCACATCCCGAAGATATTCCCTGACGATGCCGGCCGCATGGGCTCTTGCATTATCATGCATAAAAAGGAAATTTGGGCCCACATAGTCCGCGTATGGTATCACGTGAGGTTCTAAGCACTCACGAATGTATCTTTCAGCATTTAATGTTGGCAGCCGTGGTCCTGTAACAACCTCAAGTTGAGTTTTGCCGCTCGCGGATATACCGCCCCAGACAGTCCATGAGCCACCGCCATAAGCAACCCTCTCTTCAAAGCAGCATTGTGCGAAACGCTCTCCCTTACGCCGGTAGACCTTCTTCCTTCCATCATTGCCATGTAACACAATTTTAGACTCATCAGAAAAGAGTACACGGCTCCAATCTTGCTGTGTCCAATTTAAATGACTGCGTGCGAAATGAAGGCGCGCTGTTCGGTGGGCTCGCTTTAGTTTGGGCCCATTAGCTGGCTTGTGTGGTACCATATCGCGTTCTTTTAACCTTCTCCGAACAGTTCGAGCGCTCACAGATACTCCGTGGAAGTCGCGAAGTTGGTTTTGTATCTCAATGGAGGTAAGGTGACGATTTCTCAAGCTGGTCGTCACGATGAATCGATCCTGCCTTTCAATTGTGACCCGAGATCGTGGCCTTCCTTGGCGACGAACAAAGCCGCCAGTCTCTAGGTACCTCCGATAAACATTTCGGACCGCAGATCGACTTAAATTAAGTTGAGCACTCACGTTTCTTTGGCTGTGTCCGGCCTGAATAAGTGCCACAGCTTGGGCGGCGACTTCAGGTGAAGTATCCATAGATTATTGATAGAACCTCACCTTAATGTTAAGAATAAGTAATGTTTGTTGCAAAAGCAAAGATATCAATCACTTTTTCAAGAATTAAATCCAAGTAAACCAATAAAACCAAGTTTTCTTAGTATTCGATTGTTTGATATCAACAAACAGGCTCCAAATTGTCTTTTGTTTCTTTAAATTCTGTGTTCGAAATTCAAAAAAAGACTATTGAATGAAATTGTGAATGTACCAGGTTCAAAACTGCATAAAAACTTTTTGTTCGACCTAATATAAAATTTTAGCTAGGACCAAACGAAACTGAAAATACAAGGTGGGCCAATAGATGTGTCCAGAAGTGTATTTCTTTTTTGCCTACACTAATAAGGCGGAAAAGTTTGTTCGTATTTTAAACGCGCTAATCTTCGAAAGTACTTAAGGTGGATTTGGATGAAATGTGGTATGGAAGTACCTAGAAGCTTGAGGAAGGTTATAGGCTTTTACCCGACTATAAAAGTAGAAAGTTATCTTTTTATCGTCATAAAGTCCAAGACAAGGAAGCCGCGCGCGACTATCAGTCAGTATGTTTCTAAAGTGAGTGATGGCAATTCAGACCTGTTGTACTGGACTCTGCGCTTGGAAGAGGATCCTTCTGCCGAGCAGTTCCCCAAATATGCAGCCCACCGACCACACGTCTACTGCAGCTGTGTAATGGTTCGCGCCCATCAGGATCTCAGGTGCTCTGGAATTAGAAACAATTATGTATCAGCACTACTATCGGTACTTGTATTCATCGGAAATATGAATGCTATTTGTAATAATGTTTAAAGTTTTCTTAGCTTTAGAACTTTTAATATATTTATACAACGTGTAATTTAAAGGGTATATACATACCAAGTGCACGGCTTCTTTGGATGATATGTTGGTTTTCTAATCCCCTATGTCTACAGGTGTGGAGCATATTAGAAATTTCAATACACTGATACCAGAGGCCGAATTTTTCAAATTAAGAAGAACGAAGAGAATTATCGTTTCATTGGCAAGTGACGTGGAAAGTGATGGCCCTCATAGTGCTGTGACACGTTTGTTATTACTGGTATTCAAGAAACATAATTATGAAACCAATAATTTGGGGTCAATTCTGTGAGTCACTTATTTTGAGCTGAAACTTTGCATGGAGCCTCCATACCAGATGTTGTCTTTAGCCCTTTTGGATAGATATGGGGTTTCCGTTACACGTTGTATAAAAATAATAAGAACTTATAATGTACCATGTTTTATACGAATGACATTTTGTTATTCTTGTAAAGTGTACAACTAGGCCGATGGTGATGAGAAGATGTCAAGTCTTGTACGTACCTATCATAGAAAACAAAGTTTTCGAGAAAGGAACAGATATATCTTTATAGTTGTCAGATTTCGTTGGTTTACGATTAATGTATCTTGTATGTATGTTTGTATGTATGTAATATTCTTTATTACCTCATATCTCCAGAACCGCTTTACAGATTTACACAATTGAGGCATCGTTAGATTCATCTTAGCAGTCCAAGTCTTCTAATCTTAGAAGACTTGGACTGCTAAGATTATTTTTTATTAATTTTTTTAACGTCACTTATCTAAGTGACGTTAAAAAAATTAAACATGGCGGCTGTGCGACGCCATTGTATTTAAGTAGTGAAAAATATTTTTTATTTATTTTTGATTACTACAATATGGGTATCAAATTTAAGGGCTCAACACAAGGATAACAACAAGATATATCATGATTATCATTACCGTAATACTAATAAAAATAATACAATGAGAAAGTTTAAAAATATGGACATTGCTCTTTCACTTTCTGAATCCGGTGAGGTGTCAATGTGACACGACCGGGGAAACTAAAAATATGTTGATTAATATGTAAACTAAAATGCTGAAAATAAAAATAGTGATTTTTTTCACTGTCAATGTATTACATATTATTATCAATTAACTTAGGTAATAAATATTTGTTTCATGCATATACCTTTTTCAAGACAATTTAAAATCATGGCCAACATATCAAGACTTTAGCGTTGTGTAAGTGTTTAAGGTACCGTTTATTTGAATATAAAAGATCCTAAAAGTATCTTTTCAATGGCATTTGAACTCTGTCAGTTATCGCATAAAATTCTCTGTTCCATAATTTGATATATCTAAATCGAAAAGAGATGCACCGGAACGTTGATAAGGTAGTCGGAGTTACGATAAAATTCCGGCCAAGTGACATGAGTTTTAATATAATACCTACCGATGTGAGACACTATATTTTTCGTTTCTTCTGCGAATTTTCTAGAAACATTAGGTTAGCCTGTACTCCACTATGTTAGTGTCGTTTTCCTAGTCTAAGTGGATGCAGCTGAGTACCAGCATTTTACATGGACAGACTGCATATACAACGTGTAACGGAAACCCCATATCTATCCAAAAGGACTGAAGACAACATCTGGTATGGAGTCTCTATGCAAAGTTTCAGCTCAAAATAAGTGACTCACAGAATTGACCCCAAATTATTGGTTTCATATGTTTCTTGAATACCAGTAATAACAAACGTGTCACAGCACTATGAGGATCATCACTTTCCACGTCACTTGCCAATAAAACGATAATTCTCTTCGTTCTTCTTAATTTGAAAAATTCGGTCTCTGGTATCAATGTATTGAAATTTCTAATAAGTTCCACACATGTAGACATAGGATTACAAAACCCTTGCTATATCGTTTGTTATCATCCAAAGAAGCTGTGCACTTGGTATGTATATGTCGCAGTATGATAGATAAAACCGTAATACGGTTATATCCCTAGGGATATAATTATATACCGTAACATAGTTATACGAAACCGATTCATTACTATCTTACGGTCGCAATCTAGTAATATGTTTATCTGACTAAACTAATCTAGTTAAATAGTTATAAATCTACCACAAAATCAAATAAAACAATATATTGGTTTTTATTTTTATTACAAAATCAACTTTTTGCAACCTGCAATTAGTTACAATACTTTTTAGTAATAATACGTTTTAAAGTTGGCAGTGATTTTATGGTGTTTACGCAAATTCGACGGAGCCCTGCTTCGCGGGGCTTCTATTTCTGGGTGGTTTAAAAAAAATAACCACGAAGGCTAAGGCGGGAGTTCCGCTCCGCTTCGCCCCCGCCTTAGCCTTCTAACCTAACCTATCCGAGTCGGGGTGTTAACCTCCGCCGCACCCCCGCACTACACTCCTACAATTATTTCACTAAACTTAATTTAGTAATATAATTATAATACTAAACTTGAATTGTATTATAATTATATTCCTAGTAAGATAGTAATGAATCGCTTCCGTTTATCTATGTTACGGTATATAATTATATCCCTAGGGATATAACCATATCACGGCTTTATCTATCATACTGCGACATATATACCCTTTAAATTACACGTTGTATACCACTTCCTCAACTCAGTATCGACGACGCGATACGCCCAGGAGATGGCGTGATTAATTTGATTCCTACTTAAAGGATTGGACGGATGTGACAGTGGAGAGAGTGAAGGAAGCGTAGTGTTTGCAAGGGAACAATAATAATAAGAACTTAGTCACTAGGTAAGACGATTCCCTAGGGCTTGGCAAGACTAGTATCCGATTTTAACTGGCTTCCGGCATCCTAAAACACATGATATGATTATTTCGAATGGTTTAATGTCAGCGTAGGAAAATATATCTCATTTTCGTAGCCCGTTTGATGTTTGAGAATCACTGTTGCTAAGACAACACTGACTTATTCCTAAAGCAAATATTTCAGAGATAAAATATTAAGTTTGAACAATAAATCCGGCAAACATTTGCGCTTGACTAATTAAATCTTAACAGTAAACGGGTATTTTCCTTCTAATTTTAAGAAGGCTTTTCGGGGCAGTTAAAGGGATTTTCGAGGAAAACATGTCTTTGAAACCTAGAATTCTTTTCCTAAGGTATACGAATTGATAAAAAAAGCTTTATAATGAGACTTGAATAAGATCTTGAGCTATAACGAACTCAATTTAGACCCACGAGAATTTTATTGGCAATCTAAGGTCTCGGACTACTTCAAGTTGACGCTGTAAAGAAATCCCAAGTGTCTGTGGGCGTGTGTCGCGTGTAACTAAGTTATAAGAGTAGGGTAATAAACAAGAAGATTTTACAAGAAACGTTCATTTAGCAGACAAGCGCATGAATAATAAACTGGTTGTGACACTGAGACGAGTAAACATAGCCATTCCGTTCCGCACCACCTTATACGTTTTCAATAAAGCTAAACAATTTCCAATTTAAAATTTAATCCGTCCCCCGAAAACGTGACAAATATACCAAAGGAATGTATTTACATATATTTCAGCAGATACATTTGGTTTATATTCATTTGCATGCGGTAGGAAACCGCATTCATTTGATAAGCTCAAATGAAATACAAAATATAACATAGGAAAACGCCACAGAGGATCTTGTAAGCAAAGACGGGCAAAAGGGGGGTTTGTGAAAATATGGTGGATATTTTGTAGGTGACTGAAAAGTGAGCAGTGGCCGAGACTTGTGCAACTAACCTCACCGTCGTCGTCGCCTTAATATGAACGCATGTGAACTATTTTGGCGAAACGTTGGCGAAACTACTGATGTTTTCGAAACAAACACGGTTGTAGCGTTCACAGTTTCAAAACTGCGGTCAGAGAAGCAGAGATCACTCTTTATTCATTCAAAACGAAACGCTTCGTCGTACGTTTCGAACATTTCGCGAGAATGGTACAAGAATAATCGACGTAAGCGTTGTGAGGGAACAAACGTCCAACAGACATGGACTTTTAAAAAAAGGGCTTGTACGAACGATGACACTTAAGTGCGTCCAGCGAACCCTGAACAATCAGTGCCGCTACAAACCAGGCTGGCGAATCTTTTCACCAAGGCACGAACTCGTCTCGAAGAGCTTGTTTGGAGAACACAATAAAAACTTCTTAAAAGTACGTGTAATCCGATATTGGATTTATTTATTGCGTGATTAAATAGTCGTGGACATAATAAAGGGTTAAGCTAAATGGTCTTGAAAGGAAAAAACCTGATTTCTGCGGGCAGTAAGAATCAAACACAATCTAAAGATGGTTATAATAAAGCCTATTTCACAAAGGAGTAGATATATCGCAGTATGATAGATAAAGCCGTGATATGGTTATATCCCTAGGGATATAATTATATTCCGTAACATAGATAAACGGAAGCGATTCATTACTATCTTACTAGGAATATAATTATAATACAATTCAAGTTTAGTGTTATAATTATATTACTGGATTAAGTTTAGTGAAATAATTGTAGGAGTGTAGTGCAGGGGTGCGGCGGAGGTTAACACCCCGACTCAGAGTACCCCGACTCGGATAGGTTAGGTTAGAAGGCTAAGGCGGGAGCGAAACGGAGCGGAGCTCCGGCCTTAGCCTTCTGGTTATTTTTATTTTAAACCACCCAGAAATAGGAGCCCCGCGAAGCGGCGCTCCGTCGATTTTGCGTAAACGCCATAAAATCACTGCCAACTACGTATTATTGCTAAAAAGTATTGTAACTAATTGCAGGTTGCAAAAAGTTGATTTTGTAATAAAAATAAAAACCAATATATTGTTTTATTTGATTTTGTGGTAGATTTATAACTATTTAACTAGATTAGTTTAGTCAGATAAGCATATTACTAGATTGCGACCGTAAGATAGTAATGAATCGCTTTCGTATAACTATGTTACGGTATATAATTATATCCCTAGGGATATAACCATATTACGGCTTTATCTATCTTACTGCGACAGATAGATATAAGATGTGAATGAAATCCATCATTTCGGTAACCTTCTTATCGTGTCGATGTCAAATGGCTAAATTGAGTCTGCTCAGAACTGGGCAACTAGTTTAGCCCCGTCGGAGGCTTCCATCAAGTCCTGCAGTGAACAGTTGACAGAACACGCAGGACAAGAAATTAAGTGTACCATGGTTTGTAAAGCAAGCACCACATTTAGTATACACTCCAAGGCAGTCTTCAATAGATATCCACCTGAACAGATAATTATCTTTGCTACGACCAACCTGGGTCGGAGTATATCTAAAGACTTCCAGGTCAGCCATCTTGGTAACCTAAAGATACAGTATGAGGTACTGAGATGAACTTGAGAATTAGAAAATATCATTGAAAGAAGTACTTAACCCTGAATACTGGCCTCATTCGGGATTTGTCAACACTCTACGGCCAACTCAGTAACGTAAGTACTTGCTAATGACAGTTCCTAACGAATAGGTATTCAACGTTTAGGTAATGAAGGGCACATCTACGTCAACGCACATTTTACACTAATAATAGTAATGTGAACAAGTGGTTTGGTGTAAATTCTTCGTTAAATTCAACCTCATAAGCAATTCTTTTTTAAATTTAACTAGAAATATGGATAGAATTCACATTACAAGTTATCTTGTTAAGCTCTCCAACTAAGCTAAATATGCTTGTTTCCGGAGTTATTAGTTACTAGCGACCCGGCCCGGCTTCGCTCGGGTAATAAAGGTTATATTTGCTTATATATGATTTTGTTTATCAATTTCTCGTCCGGTAATTTGCCACACTCATATATCGGCGATAACTCATAAGATATTAATTTTATTGATATAGTGTAAAAAGCAATTTTGATCTACATTAAATCCTCAACATATCTGACGTATTTAATTGGATAAGGAGTAATACTGTATTGTTAAAAAAAGATTCGTATATGACCCATCATTTTAATGTAATTTGTAAAAGAAAAAAATTGTTATTGTGGGTTATTCTTGTAAGATAGACATATGCCATCGCGTATTTTTGTAGATCTATAAAAGAGTAACAATCCCGCCATATATTGTATTTTTATAACTCAAAATGTTTTGGATAAAACATTTTTTTGGTTTGTTTTTTTCGATTAAAGCTCCCGATAGGCATTCTTTCCGACATGTTGAAGTATAATCCTCGTATTTCATTCAATCTACACAAAACCTTAACTTATACACTAAAACCTTCTTCAAGAATCACTCTATCTATTAAAAAAACCCGCATCAAAATCCGTTGCGGAGTTTTTAAGATCTAAGCATACATAGGGACAGACAGGGAAGCGACTTTGTTTTATACTATGTAGTGATTATCCAATGTTTTAATTTCTAATGATACTGTTAGTGACCATGTCAGTTCAAAAACTAGTTTGGATTGAGTTAACCGCGTCTCGTTGATTCGTTAGTATGTATTATAAATTTATAAATCTAGTTTTTTTTTTGTTTCTAAGAACTTGCTTGTGTAACCAATCCATCAAAAACCCACACGACAATGTCTCGGTAAATTTCTAGATACTGACAATCATCACATCAGAACGCTTTCTACTACAAATTGCGTAATTACAATTTTGAGGTAAACGACTTCTTGACACAATATTACTCCGTTTTCTCGCTCTTCTGATCTTTATGAAAGTACATCTAACATTGTGCTACTGTAAAACAAAATCAAAAGCCAGTTATTTAAGGATTCCCTTAAAACTGAACATCACTTTTTCGAAAAATCTTTATTTTTAACTAAATAACTGGCTTTTTTCGTAGATAAAAAGAACGTACTTTCAAATAATGCATTTAAAAAATTTAAAATCAACTCAGTAAATCCATAAGATATTATATACTTTTTATTATAATATCAATTTCTATTATGACAGCTGTCACATTCAATTCAATACTAGCAGAAATTAAAGTTGATTTTAATTCTACTAGTAAACAATGTCAACAAAGCGAAAGATTATTGTGAAATTGGACGGACAATCATAAACAGTGTTTCGAAGCGCAGTTAATGTTCTATTGGTAACCAAGTATTTGTTTGATCGTGAATTATTCGTAAGTGGATGTATAGTGTATAGTAAACATGAAGCAATACATTTCTGTCCTACTATAATTAATATTATAAATGTAAAAGTTTGGGAGGATGTATGTATGTTTGTTACAACTGAACGGACCTCAATGAAATTTGGTAACGGTCGGGATTTACGCGGCAAAAACCTCCTACGCGAACGAAATCGCGGGCAAAAGCTAGTTCTTTATAGAACACATCAATCGTAATTGATTGTACAGTTCGTAGTGCATTCTTCATTTTTTTTTGTATTAGTAACTCAGTGTTATAAAGTCGACAATAATTAATTAATTTTAATTTTGTCTAAGTCTGACCGTAAGAGCCGGGGCACACGATGCGTTGCGGCGGCGGTGCGGCGCCGGAGCGGTGTCGCTGCGTCGTATTACATAGAAATATCTGTGGCATGCACACGATGCGCTCCGGCGCCGCACCGGACTTGCAACCACCAAGACGAGGCGGGGAGGGGTGAATGCGTTGCGACGTCGGAGCGGCACCACTCAGTTGTTTTGCGTCCTGTCCATCACTGTTCCTTAGTGCAATAAAAGAACAGATCCAGTATCGTCGTACGCTTCTACGTCCATTTCAGCGGTGGCGTAATAGTAGGGCCAACAATATTTTACGATCCATTTTCATTAACAGACTGTCCAACGCTGCTACGGCGCTACTGCGACATAACAACGTTACGGCGCCGCACCGCTCGTGTGCCCACTGACACGGTGAAATCTTTGCGGTGCGGCGCCGCAACGCATCGTGTGCCCCGGCCCTTATTGTATAAACAGATTTCTGAACTTTTTCTCCACATAAACCTTAAAACTATGCCAAATTTCTTACTCCTCCAACAGACAGCTCTTTGGAAAAAGGGTGGGTACAAAGGTTTTGTTTGACGTATATTTTTGTCCCGTCATATACCGATTGGTTGGTGTTGTTGTTTGGTTTAGCGCTGATTTCCCAATAAAGAAATACTTTTTAACAAAAGAAATGTTAGCCACGAACTGTTACCACTGACTTATATCATTTGTATATAGCTGATGCTGATAATGATTAAATACACACTCTTATGAGTTAAATGTGTAATTTCGTTATATACCTGTAATACTGCGTAACAACTTCTTGCGTCATGTTCTTGCTGGCATCCGGCTCCTCAACCCTCGCGAGTCCGAAGTCGCATATCTTTAGCACGCAGTTGCTGTTCACCAGTAAATTGCCAGGTTTGATGTCTCGATGGAGGATGCGAGCTGAATGCAAGTACTTCAGACCTGGGGACAATGGAAATTGAAATAGTTAGAATTGTGTTTGGTAACCCATTACTCTATTGCCGTAAACCAACTCCAGACACAAGCATATTTAGCATAGTTAAAGGGGTAACATGATTGCTAGAAACGAGAATTCCATCGACATTACTAGTCCTTTTTAAAATAAATCCTAAAATAAATGTTTTAACATTACAATTTGGCTCCTTCTCGACTGACCAAGAAGACCGATTGACCTAGAAGGCAGTAGATAAATTTAGCCGGAAAACATATGGGGGAGGGCTTTTCGCAGTAATGAGACAAGATAAAGTATAATATATAGTGTATTTTTAAAACAGGTTTATTAGAGTTACTAAGTTATGAAAATCAACAGTATCGGTAGTGTATCGTTGGTGTAATCTTAAATTCTTCACAACCTCCTGTTGTAAGGAATTTAAGATCCTTCTCATAAACTTTGACTTGTTTCTTGAAGAAACCTCTTGAAGAAACTTTCACAAATAAGAATTTCAAAATTTCAAAATGTATACGACTACTCGACTTGAATATACGGCGATCAATTCGTATTGCATTGTATAATACAGATGGAAGCTCTCTAAATTTTACTAATGCATGCTCTTCTAAAACATGTCGTTTTCGTAGATTCGAAAGAAAACAATACATATATTCTTAAACAGAACAAGATCAGGATATGTATGAGAGCCATGCTCCGGAAAAGACACGAGAATAAAATGGAAATGTCTCAATTCAAAGTGCATTTTTGCCTTACAACGAATTTCCCCATACATGCTCCAAAGAGAGAATATCGCGTGCTAATATTAGCGAAGTGAACTGGTATTTCAGTCTGGATATACTGTTAACTTGCAGTTACAGACTACAATGTAATGAAAATCTTAAAAGCGTTTACTCAGGGCCGGATTAACCATTAGGCGGAGTAGGCAACTGCCTAGGGGCCCGCATCAACTGGGGGCCCAGGCCCAGTGCACATACCAAGAAAACATGTTTCTTCGAACGAGAATTTGATGTGCGTGTGAACTTAGGGACCTCACTGTTATCTCACAAAATACAAATCGTTACATTTAGTAGTAGAATTAAAACAATTTTAGAACAATCTGGGAATAAGTAAACAAATATATTAAAAACCACAGCCCTTAATGTCCGTTTCCTAAGTTCACACACGATTTGGTCAATCAAAGTAAGAAAAGGGGCCCAGAGAATGCCATTGCCTTAGGGCCTCTGACAGGGTTAATCCGGCTCTGCGTTTACTTCGCGAGGTATTTCATACACACGGGTAAGCTTTTATTCTTGGAAATAAATGACCCGAATTCGATGTAACTGGTTCAATTAACTTAAAAAAAATTGTTAACAAGGGGAAAATTTCAATAAACTCTCATCACTATCAGTTACTTTCAGCACGTGGAGGGAAGCCACAGGTCGACATAGGCGAACGCTCTGGCGCTCCCTGTGCAGCGGCACCACCCAACTTAAAATGACCTAGTTGTACTCGTAGTCTAAATAAAAATTATTGGAAAACTGTGGAGTTTCTTGCCGGTTCTTCTCCATAGAAAACGACCAATTTCGAACCGTGCCCTGCGCCGAACTGTTGACGTTTTATAAGTACCCATGTAGGCCTATGTGAAATAAAACATTTTGTCTTTGAGTTCAAAGAGAATAAAGAGCTTATTTAAATATCTCTATTTCATCTTAAAATCGGCATTAGCCTAGCACTTATAATGCATCATTTCATTAAATTTGTATCCGAAATTGCTCTCCTACCATCATTGAAACTGAATACGAATTAAAGACCAATGAATTTATTGTTCAATGCATTGACCGGCAGACTGGCTCAAACTTTTTCAGATTATATCCGCTAAAATCCACATCTTGGCTGGTTCGAATTAGTTCTAATCAAAGTATAGTTTCTAGGTGATCTGGTATATTCTGCTCGGGTTGTGATGTAGCTGTAGTGATCCTCTAGGTGGCTATTTTTATGCTACCAATCATGTTATTTATGTCACGTTTTGTGGCTGGCAATTGTTAGCAGTTTGTTGCGGTTTCCGGCAAATTTTACCCAACTTTACTCGTGGGTTTTGTTATATAACTATTATTAAGTCAAAAAGATAAGCAAAAGTATCCATTTATCTGCTTATGTATGAGAGTAACCAATCTAAAAATCATATTATAAAATAGTGGAAACCCGTGCGTATGCATGTTTTTCTTTTTCGTGTCGATGGTAAATCATTGGTTAAAATATGTAGGCCCAGGTCTGGTCCAAAATATAAATCCGTAATTTTAAATATCATTTTCAGTTCGTCTCTCTATTCTACATGTCTTGCTCTACACAAGGGCGGATCCAGACCCAGCCCGGGGGGGTCATGACCCCATGGATGCGGATACAGCTATGTATTAGTGTTTTACATTAAGCGACTGCCAATCTGACCTCTATAGCACAGTATAGCTGGGTAACACGATACCTATTGGCTAAAATAGTCACAATTACTGGCTTCTGACTACCCGTAACATTAAGCGACTGCCAATCTGACCTCTATAGCACAGTATAGCTGGGTAACACGATACCTATTGGCTAAAATAGTCACAATTACTGGCTTCTGACTACCCGTAACGACTGTCAAACATGTCCAAATGACTGCCGTGACCAACGGCATAACGTGCTTTCCGAAGCACGGGGGTACCACACCGCCATCTTCAAACTCCGGGCTACTACTGAGAAATTCCTTACAGAAAAACCCAATAGCACTTTTTGCCCAACTTGGAATCGAACCCGATACCCGTGTTCAACAATCACGCTTGCGATCACTCGACCAACGAGGCAGTTCCTACTAAAAATTATAAATGCGAAAATAACTCTGTCCGTCTGTTACCCTTTCACGTCTGAACTACTTAAACGATGTTGATCAAAATTGGTGCAGAGATCGATTAACCTTGGAGAAGGACATAAGCAAACCTTTCACAAAAAAAATAACTTTTAACGCGAGTCAAGGCGTTAGAAGAGAAATAGAATGTAAGTAATGCTACCTGCATTACTTACATTCTCACCATATCTACCACACATTTACCTCTTAAGCTAGGCGTGTCATCCGTTGTTGTGATATTTGGGAAAGCCCAGTGACATATGCAAGCTGATTTGATAATGATGATCGTAAGCCCGTTGTTAACCTCACAGACTCGCAGGTCACGTTTCGCAACAGGCAGATACCTATGCCATACTGGCCGACTGTCACGTAAACCTGGGTGTCGTACTTACTGACCCAAATCTAACAGGGGCTGGAACTGACAGAAAGTGTTCATAGACAAAGCTACTGATGACGTATTTCGGGTGGTTTTAGACTTACTTTGACGTTAATATCGGGCTATTTCGGTATCGATACGTCACTACCTACTTAGATTAAGGCTCCTCCAGACGCGAAAATAGGTTTAAACGCGAGTTTTATAATGCGTTAAAGTATATGATTCACTGCAGTTAACACAATCAGAAAAATATATGATATTCTTCAGGATATAATCTAGTTAAGTAGTGTGTTGAAAACATAATACAACAAATTTTAATTAATAGAAAAAAATCACAAAGATACCTCTAAAAAAATCTTTTAACGAATAAAAACCATATTAAAATACATACGATCATTCTGATTTTTTGACAAATTATTCAACAAGAAACATACTAACGAAATAGTGTTTTGTTTTTTTAATCCAATCAATATATTTTCTGTAAATCGCGTATTATTATTTCGCAATATAATACGTACGCATGTGTGCGTAAACGCCTGTGTACCGACAGTGCCGGCCAACGCCTGTTGCTATATGGACGTGTCGCTTTTCTCGCCGATTTATTTCGACTCCGAATTGTTTGTAGTTATTGTAAAGTTTCGTCTGTAAATTCATTATTTTATTTATAAATTCATTTTTATATCAATTTTCTATAAATAATCTTCTTTCTTGTAAATATAAAATACTTTAGGTTAAAATAGCGTAACTTGATTTCAATTTTATTTTATAAATATGGGAAATAAAGTGAAGCCAGTTAAAAGGACTAAAAAACGTTCCTATAAATCAAACGCGGTACATATGAACGATGTTAAAAGGTAAGAATATTTTAGATTACTAAATTATTTCTAAAATATTATGACACATTATTGGAACCGTCTCAGTATTGAGCACTTTATTTTACTCGAATACGGTCAGTTATTTCATTACAATTTCTGAGTTCTATTAGCGTGTATAGTAATGAATCGGATTGGCAACCGCCAGTGTCCTGGATCAAACCTAGGGTCTAATTTTGTCTTTTTGTCACTTCTATTTTATTGAAAGTACTTTTATATTATATTTAGATATTTTTGTAAATATTTTGTTGAATAAAAAAAGAAACGTTTTCATTTTTTTATAGGAGAAAGAAAGTCGAAAATGTCAACGCCGAAGTTATTTTCAATGAGTAAGTATCGACACATTATCTAGGCTATAATAAAGAATAAAATAAAGTAAGAAACATTTTGTTTCAAGACCGCGGTTTATTGATATGGGCAGTAATGTGCATGACAAAATATCTGATTGATCTGAAAATTCAGTTGTTGCTTATTGTCATACATAACTAAGTAAGAGAATAGGTATGTACCTAACTATGAATGTTAGTTGCCTAATCTTTTATTTGTAGCTCAACAATTTTACGAAATGAATACAAAAAATTGGCCAAGTGCTAGTCAGACTCGCCCATGAAGGGTTCCGTAGTAACTATAATAATATAATATAATATAATATGTATATTTATTTGACGAATAAAAAAACCTTAAAAATTTCTTAAAACTAGCTTATTCATATTTTTACAACTACGCCAAATAACTTTGTTTTTCATAGTGTTTGTATGAATCACAAAGTTATATTTGCGGTTTTAGAAAATATGCTGTATCTCAAAAACTGCTGAACCGATTTCGTTCAAACCAATTTTGGTTGAAAGTTTACATTAAGATCTACAAAAATATATTTTTTTTTCACTCCATTATTATAGAAGTTAGAGGGGGGACCCACATTTTACCACTTTGGAAGCTTATATCTTTTAAACGATTGACTTTATGAAAAAGCGGTCTTAGAAACCCTCATATAATTTTAAAGACCTGTCCATAGATACCACACACACATAGGTTTCATGAAAAAAAATATTTTCATTTCTAGTTCCATGTATGGGGGACCCCCCTTTATTTTAAATATTTTTTATTTTTTTTTCTTAAAATCGGAAAGCGGTTTACAGAATACATCTACCTACTAAGTTTCACATGTATAGTCTTTATAGTTTCGGAATAAAATGGCTGTGACATACGGACGGACGGACAGACAGACAGACAGACAGACAGACAGACGGACAGACATATCGAAACTATAAGGGTTCCGTTTTTTGCCATTCAGCTACGGAACCCTAAAAAATGAAATCTAAAATGTACCAACTTCTGAACCACAGAACTAGAAATTTAGAATTGACATTTTCACGCAGTTTTAAAATTGACATGGTCACTAAATCTGTCTTAAAACGGGATATTTACTACTATATTTTGGCACAAGTAATATACAGGGTGGCAGGGACATCGACGCACAAACGCTTACCAGGGATTCGGTACATGATTCTGGACCCCCTGCGTTGGAATTTTTCGTCGTTTTTTTTTAATTTTTCAGGATTTTTCAGTATTTTTTACTGAAAACTGTATAAAATCATTGTTAATTAAAATATAAAATTCACTTGAAACAGCAATGTAAATAAAATTCGAAAGAGCTACCTGATCAGCTGTTTTGCTAGGGTTAATTTGCGAGATCAAAATAAAAATCAGGTAGCCTTTTCGAGTTTTGTTTACATTACTGTTTGAAATAAGTGAATTTACTGTTTTGTTATTACGTCGGATTTTTCGTAATTTTATGAAATTAAGAAAAAGCCGACGAAAACTATCAACGCAGGGGGGTCCAGAATCATGTACTGAATCCATGGTAAGCGGTTGCGCGTAGATGTCCCTGCCACCCTGTATTTGTTGTTTATAGTTTCGTCATGTCTGTCTGTCTGTCTGTTTCTGTCTGTCCGTCCGTCCGTCCGTCCGTCTTCCGATAAACCGCTTTCAGACAATGAGAAAAAAAAAAAAAAAAAAAAAAATTAAAATACATGGAACCTCCCCATACATGGAAGGCTCCCCATATATGGAACTAAAAACTTAAAATATTTCTTTACATGAAACCTATGCGTGTGTGATATCTATAGACAGGTCTTTAAAAAATGAGATTGAAGTTTCTAAAACCACTTTTTCATAAAGTAAATCGTTTCCAAAGTGGTAAAATGTGTCTCTCCCTCCCCCCCTCTAACTTCTATAATAATGGAGTGAAAAATCTAAAAAAATATATGTCTGTAGATATACACTTTCAACCAAAATCGGTTTGAACGAGATCGGGTTAGCAGTTTTTGTATTACAGCATATTTTCTAAAACCGCAAATATAACTTTGTGATTCATACAAACACTATGAAAAACAAAGTTATTTGGCGTAGTTGTAAAAGTGTAAATAAGCTAGTTTTAAGAAATTTGTAAGGTCTTTTTTGTGTAATTAATATACATGTTATATTATATTATTATAGTTACTACGGAACCCTTCATGGGTGTGTCTGACTTGCGCTTGGCCAATTTGTTTTAGTTGTTTCACAATTGAAACTCGAAACAAATAACAAACATGGTAAATAATGTCCCGCTTTAATATGTAATGAATTTCATTACCACAAACTTTTTGTATTTTTAGATTGGAAACTGTGGCATCACAGAATGATCACGGTCGTGAAGTTATTGATAAAAGTACATATTCATCTGAGCAAGTACTAGAAGAAACCTTTAATACACAGGTAATATTCAAAACATCAACCGCACGTTACAGTAACATAATTTTGCGAGTTGTGTAGAATTAGTTTTATAAATAAAAATGGTATAATTCAATTTTAGGTGGCTAGTGCTACTGAAGAAAGTCATTGTGATGTCCAACCTGAAAACCAAGAAACTAATGGGTTAAATTATAGTGCAGAAGTAAGTTATTCCGTGAAAACATACTTATTTAAAATTATTTTAAGTTAAAACAATGTTTTATGGTATAAAAAAAAATTTATTCATTTATTTTTACAGACAGAAAACTATACTCCTAAGAAGAACATACAAATTGGATGCAGGATTATTAATGTTTCCTATTTTTTTTAAAGTTGTGTGAGATCTCAAATCACGGACCATTAGACTGCGGGCTATCTTCTCTTGAGTTAGTTGGTGAAAAGCTTCACGGCTTATCTTCCAAATTTACTTTTTTATGTAAAATGTGTAAATAACAATTTGTTATCATTAACGACAATGATAATTGTTTATCAATAAATACATGTGCTGTAGCTGGTGCAATTTCTATTGGTTGTGGTCATTCTCAGCTACAAGAATTTTCATCAGCCATGAATTTGCCAATGATTTCCCAAAAAACATACCAAAAGAACCACAAATTACTGTCGGAAAACTGGCAGCAACTGGCACAACAGTCCATGGATCAAGCAGGTGAGGAAGAGAAAATTATGGCTATAGCAGAAGGCAGGGTCACAAAGAATGGTACGCCTATCATAGCTGTGATAGCAGATGGTGTGTACGGTAAAAGGTCGTACAAAAAAAATTATTCAGCTTTATCCGGCGCTGCTGCAATCATAGGTAGAAAAACAGGCAAACTTTTATATTTGGGAGTCCGAAATAAATATTGCTACCATTGTGATCGTGCCGAAAAGAAAAAAACAACAGTGCCTGAACATTTATGTTCGAAAAACTATTCCGGTCCGTCCACAGGAATGGAGAGCGAAATCATAGTGGAAGGTTTTAAGCAGTCATTAGCTACCCACGGTTTGATTTACGGACGACTGATGGTGACTCAAGTACTTATTCCAAAATTTTGCAGGCAAGACCTTACATTGATATTACCGTCGAAAAAGTAGAATGCAGAAATCATTTACTGAGGATTTTTTGTAACAAAATGATGACATTGCAAACTGAAACCAAATATTTAAAAAGTCACAGAAAATTATTGACCATATCGCGAGTTTTGAGCATGAGATCCTGCATAACCAAAGCAATACAAAAAAATAAAAATGATCCCTGCCCAGAAGAGCAAAAACAGCATCATCACGCTTTTGGAAACCACCTTGAATGCAAAACACATTTCTGCAAAAAAACGGGAGATATGGAGCAAAATGATGTTCCAAGTGACTTTCAGCTAAGTTCTCTGTGGCAGAGAATTAGTATAATGATACAAAGTATTGCTGGCCATGCTCGAAGTTTACTTCATGACGTGGACAGTAACGTTGTAGAACGCTATCATAGCATCATAGCAAAATATGTAGGAGGAAAAAGAGTTAATTTTTCCCTCAAAAACTCATATCAGACGCGATGCATTGCGTCAGCAGTGTCGTTCAATGAAGAAAATGCACTTTCGAAGCTTTATAAAAAAATTACCAATAAGAGCCCAAGAGGCAAACTGAAACTGTGGGAAGAAAGAAAGAAGAAACAAACACTCCTTAGTAAAAGATATATAAAAAGAAAAAGAAGGCTTGTTTTCAGTAAAAAACAAGACGATAAGGATTATGGCCAGTCCTATGAAAAGCCCGATATGCCGGTAGAAATACTGGATAAACTGAAAAACGAGTTTATGAAAAAAATTAAAAAGTCTGATTTGGAACGAGCAACAATTGAAAGAAAAACTGTTTTACAAAGTGATAGTGGAGAATGGCTAGAGATGAGAAGATCGTTATTGACTGCATCCAATTTCGGCAGAGTTATAAAAAGGCGTATTAATACACTGTGTGCTAATTTAGTCAAAGATATTCTTTATCGGAACAAAATTGACCACGTGGAATCTATTAGACATGGCCAATTGAATGAAAAAATCGCACTTGCACAATTGGCTGTACAAGAGCGCAAAACGATTAGACCCTGTGGTTTATTTATAGACCAAGAACTATGTTTCTTGGGTGCAACGCCTGATGATTGGAGAAAATACTGTTGTTGAAGTAAAGTGTCCTTTGACAGCCCACAAAATGGGCCTAGCAGCAGCAATTGAAAATAAAAAAGTAAACTTCTGGCAAAAAACAAAAACTAGTGAACTAGCCATCAACATAAAACATGCTTGGTATTACCAAGTTCAAGGACAGCTACACGTAACCCAAAAAAATATTGTTTGTTTGCCGTATGGGAGAATGAAAAAGAAAAGCTGAAGACGGAAATCATTCAAAGAGATGATACATTTTGGGAAAGAGAAATGAAAGAAAAATTGAAAAAGTTCTATTTAGACTGTATTTTACCTGAGATACTTGATCCCCGAATTTCAAGAAATATGAAAATTCGTGAACCATACGTAAAAAATAGAGATGAAAATACAGATAGAGATAAAAGTGACAAAAAAGACAAAAGCGAAATGGAATGAAAGCAAACTGTTCCGGTGCAGCAGTTTGTTTTTTCTCTGCACGAGCACATACAAGGCAGTATTTGTTTTGGATGCCTAAAAACAAAACTTGTTGTAGTAGAAAACTAAATTTTGAAGATTTGTGACTTGAGTAATTTTTTTCCAAAATTTGTGTATTAACATTGCGCTCCGTATGCGTAAATACGACAAAAAATCACAAAATAAAATTATAATAATTAGCTTGTTTAATTTTTATGTATCCTTCCTGTTCGTTCACCTGTCCATCCATCCACCCAGTCCGTATCCCACCCTTTCATTCGTCTCTCCTCGCATCCGTAGGTATGTTCACTTCACACGCTGTATTCTTATAAACCGTATATTGCGAAAATAAAAATGACGAAAACAAACTGCTATTTTATACAAAAAGTTTATTCACTTGGAAAAAAATAATTGAAACAGCTGTTTTTATTGTGATTTCAGAGCTGGTGCCATAGTAAAACTTGTTCATAATTATGAGTACAATAACCTCCTTTGGTATTACTTAAACTCTTTTGTAACACCCTGTATATTATTTTTCTTCAGAATCCACCATCAAACTTTTTGATGTTTTTTTTTTTCATTATATTATTCTTGATTCTGAAATAAAATATCTATAGGAATAAAAATTATTGTTTTTAACCGACTTCAAAAAAAAGGAGGAGGTTCTCAATTCATATTTAACTTTTTTTTTATGTATGTTACCTCATAACTCGGAGACGGCTGGACCGGTTTGAAAAATTCTTTTTGCGTTTGAAAGGGTATACGTTCTAGTTGGTCCCATTGTTACGAAATCATGATCTGATGTTGGGATCCTGGAGAAATCGAGGGAACTCTTCAAATATTATAGGCACACCTATAGCGTTTTGAGTATTTCTTATAGTACCTTGAGCAGTTGCTTCCGAAAATTACCATTTGGGGAAGTTGAACTGATGATGAAGACCACAGATGGCCACTGAAACTACTCAATAATAAGTATTTCGTGGATTGCGATTCGATTACTTGAGTACGGATGTTAAGCACTTTATGCTCATCACAATGCATATGGTGATGTAGAGCTGATGGTGATGTACCAGGAGAACTCCTCAAAAATTATCAGCTCTGCACCAGGAAAAGCAATATTTTGTAAAAGGTGATAAGTAGTTGACATTTTGGCTTTTGTAACTAGATAAATTACAAACAGTCCCACTAAAAAGCGTGAAAAAAAATTTTTTGCAAAAAAATAGAACCGACTTCCATATAAAAACACTACAAAGGCAAAAATAACTTTAATTTCGGAAGGCGGTGTCAAAAATATAAAAGAAACTACAAAACAAATGACACCGACTACCGAAATTAAAGTTATTTTTGCCTTTGTAGTGTTTTATATGGAAGTCGGTTCTATTTTTTTGATAACCTAATGAATTAAATAAAAAATAAGAGAACAAAACTATGCACATATTTTAAAATAATAACAACACGAAAATATGTAAATATCTATAAATACATAATATTTAATAAATAAGACAACAAAAAGCTATACCGCGAATGAGATTCGATCTTGGTGATCGCCGCGGAAACGCCGCTCGAAACCCGAACGGTGACAAACTGGACCGCTCGAGCTCTGTAAACCAGCCGCGAAATTACGATGTTAAATGTAATGAAAAACACGCATCGACGAAATTCGCGCGGTGCACCCCGCAGTAGGCGGGACTACTCGTGTCCCACTTCATATGCTTCACCCCCTCAAATGAGGGGGTGCGCGGGGCATTCTCTGTGATGTGTCTGTGAGTGTGCCCGTTTGAGCAAGGTCAACGGGATTATATTGCGTCTTAAGTCTGGCACTGACAGCTTGGTCCAAAAGCAAGAAGAGGGCGTTAAAACACATACATCGGCGTTTTGTTTTTTGCTTTAACATAAAAATACAAAGTTAATTAAAGTACAGGATGACGATGACGGCTGCAGTTGAAAAAGGACAATAAATCGAAATGAAACTGTAGGACGGATTGCGAATGCAGTTAATAAGTTATATCCGCGAACTGTTTGCTACAGCGCTACCCTTTTCAAAGTTGGCAGTCGGGTTTTCAAAGGCAGTATACCGAAAGCTTTATATTTTCACATATGTATTTTTTGTACAATAATAAAGCTTTTAACATACCCCTTCCATTTCATTTTGGACTAGCTCTGTCCGAGACTTTGTTCGCATCGAAAGTTAATCCCACGTAAAGCCTGATCCCATCCATATTCGTGAACAAAGCATATTTATGTTGGCCTATTACCTCCGCTATCTACCAAAAATACCCCATTAATACCTATTTTACCTTTCTAGAGGTTAGGCCGAAGAAACAGAAAAACAGACCAAGAGGCAGACGAATAATAAAAAAACCACAGAAATCAAAAATAAAAAAACTTTGTACAAGTTTGAGTGAAAATAACTTTAAGCACTTTAGAAAACCTTTATTTTGACAAACTTTTTTTTAATATGCAGATATAGAATTTATAGACAATTTATGCGTGAGCTGAGCTTTCATGAATTTGTATGGCAAATCAAGTTTCAAAACGAACTTTTAAGTTTATCGTGTTATCGACTCACGAACTATTCCAATAAAGCTTGTACTGGTCATGAGAACAAGTAAGTTACAAATAAGTTGTTTACGTTGTAGAACAGCTACACAGCTTAAGACGCGTCAAAGCTCACTTCGCTTGGCATTACGTTTTCTCAAGCGTGACATGTAATTGGAACTGTTGAAACTTTTCTCAAGCAAATAATGGTACATTGTACATTACAGTACATTTTATAGTAGTATAGGTCATTTAACAAGTTTCATTTAATGTATTGTAATTATTTCGTCTTACATACATATTATTTAGCGTTAAGTAGATAGTTCCCACCTATTGTAACTCTTCTCCTGTACAGAAGAACAGGATACCCTTAACACAGGTTTTACTTATTTTGTGCCCCTGTCTCCCATCTTCAAACAATTTTCCTCATAATGTTGTATTCTGATGTATTGTGGGAGAAAATAAACAAATAATTACCTACTTACTATTTGTTGATACAAATCTTCTACAATTGTAAATTAGTATTTGATGATAATTCCCTTGCCCGGGTGATTACCTTATCACGGGACATTACGTTGAGCTGAATAGCTTTCGGAGAAACTTTGTTTTCTTAAATGTCAATAAACGATAATCTCTTCTTTAAATCTTTCTATTCTGTTATATTAACACGATTACCATTATACATCACAAAATAACCTTACTTCAGTTAAGGTAAATCGGATTTTCTATTCAGAAATACCGGTATTTAGGGACGCCTATCTTACGCAATCCCTACTCTGGCAAAGAAATTCTCAGAAAAACATGGAATATTCTTATTCATAGGATTAGAATAGTTTATTCGGTATTGTATCGAGGTATTATGCAATAAAATAAATTTCTTATTTCGAAGTTCACTATAGTTATGCTATAATAAAATTTATACTACTCCGTGCTTATCGGAAACTTAAGTAGGTACCTAACTTAAGTTTCCGATAAGCACGGAGCTGGCTAATTAATATAATAAAATAAAATCGTATATTCCAGGTTGTCCGCCGCATATAAAACACTCAATTAAAAACGTCATATAATGAGTGTTCCTAAAACCGTAAGACAAAAACTAAATTTTTTTTATTTTTTTTTATTTAGAATAGGTTCGCGTTTGACCACCATCTCACCTGATGGTAAGTGATGATGTGGTCGAAGATGGAGCACGCTTACCTAAAAGTAACCTATTCACTCTTGACTTAAAGACTCCTAGGTTATAGCTATCGGGAAACACAGACTCCGGCAGGGAATTCCACTCCTTAGCCGTACGCACAATGAAGGTATTCCCAAAACGTTTGGTGCGTATGGGTGGGATGTCCACCATGTAACGATGGCGCTTCGCCGTTTGTCTCGTAGTCCGATGATGGAACGGGCTTGTTGGAATTAAATTGTGTAATTCCATCGCACACTCCCCGAAATGTAGCCGATAAAAAACCGATAGACTTGCAACTCGTCGTCGATGTTCAAGGCTCTGGAGCTTTGATTCGACCAGTGCATCGTTGCCAATGAGTCTTTTGGCCCGCTTCTCGATAGACTCAAGCGCGTCCAGTTGGTATTTAGCAGATCCATCCCAAAGATGAGAGCAGTACTCCATACACGACCGAACCTGGGCTTGATAGAGATTGAGCAACTGTTCGGGTGTGAAGTACCGTCTCACCTTTGCTAGGATTCCCAACTTTTTTGATGCTAGTTGAGCCTTAGTTAATACTACTTAATGTTACCCCCAGAAGCTCGATATGGTCAGTTATCGGCACAGTTACACCTCGGAAAGTAGGAGCCGGTTCAAATTGACTAATGTTACAATCACATTTGCTTACTTAACCTCTGTCTAATGTAAAAGCCAGCCAGTCACACGAATTGTCAACAAGTACTTAAATTAAATATAATAACAAAATGTTCAAAAATTCGAAGTTTATTGTTAAAACTACTTTGCTAAGAGAAAATGTGCGCAGTCCCGATGTTGTACAATAATGCAGTTCATCACCCAGTAGTACCACTACCGAAAAAAATAATACAGACACCAACATTTATTTGCAGTTGTTAATTTTAACCTTTCTTTTTTTTTCATCGCAAATATTTGTAATTACGAAATTTATTACGCTTAAATAACATTGCTATTTTGAAGAACATGTTTTTAGTTCGGTCGTAAAAACATTGAATATAATCGTACTGCTTATCTTTATGATACAAAGATATACAAACATGTATGGTCGAGTGAAGTGCATCGCTAACTTAATAACTTGACAATATTAGTAACTCAACGAATGTTTAACTGAAACACCACGAGAAACAAACTATGTTCTACCTCTCTTACAACTTATCAAATCAGTGCAGAGGTCCGCAACATTCGGACATTTCTGCAGGACAGCGTCTGACAGTCGGCCATTACGAGAAAGCTAGCGACGCCCCCCAGCGCCGTCTGCGCCAAAACAAATTAACGACACCTCGCCGCGTCGCAACGAGTTTAATTTCCCAGAGGGTGTACCGCAGTTTTCACGTACACGCAACTTGGCGGAGTTTTATCATAAAAACACGCAACCTGGACGAAATGAGCTAACTAACTCCGCGTATTACCGTTACTATAATTATAAGAGTGAGGCCCCAAATTTCACAAATTATCTCACGAATACCTCCGAATATTAAACCACGGGATGAAACACTTTGAGCCCATTAGCAATGTATTGACGTAAGAGCTGACGGGGAAAAAAAATATTTTATGATTTCACTAAAGGAATTATCGTATGACGTTCTACGCATTCGTTTAGACATTTCTTTTGCAGAACAAGAGACCATGAAGATAAACTGTCCGTAACCAAGCGAAGCGAAACCGCTAGCATGTCACAATCTATAATCTACTCACATTTATGCGTGCCTGCCACAAAATTTTCATAGTATAGCCTCACGGAGGGCGTAAAACTTGAGAGAACAAAGCAGCAATAATGTAAGGGGGCGAGAAATGTAAATGTTGTTTATTGAGAGGCGAGTCCATTACTGGCAGGTCGACGGCCGCACGCGCCCGCGTAGCCGACCGCGAAGTAGTCCTGACTCCCGCGACTACGCCAGGGGACAATGCTCCGCAAACCACCACTGACCATCGCCTTTACACTTCAATTGTAACCCCGCCATGGCACCCAATCAAAGTTTCCGCCACTCTAACATTAGTGACTGCTCATTCCCTAGGTTCTATTCTTTCTCTTTCACCGCTTCCATAAAGTTCGTTTTCGTCGTCCATAAAGGAGACCCTATTAAATATCCAATAAAAGTGTATTTATAGCGTGAAGGAATTCTCGTAAACAACGGAGAATCGACTCTCGAGGAAGTCAATAGCTTCGATTTTAGAATCGCGTTATATTATAATCAAAACGAAAAGCAATGCTCCCGGAGATACAAGTACAATAGTAACAGTTAACAGTAAATCGCTTCACACCGTAATGTTTGTTCACGCGCAGTGACGTCGAACAAACAAGCGTCAAGTTGTGTGCGTGTGAGTCCCGATCTCACGCTCCCGGCTCCGGTGGCGGATGAAGCTTTCTCAATTAACGCCCCAACATGACGGAACTGGTGAGCACCGTTAGGGAGCCGCCGTCAAAGACAAGAGGCTCATCAAAGCGCCGCGGTCGCCATTAATTATTTAACTAAATTGGAATTACGAATCTCACTTTATCAGGCCACCGAGATTATCACAAAGAAAGACCGTAATCTAAAAAGCTATTCCTGATATGAAACTAAAGTAACAGTGGTAGTTATTGTTAGCTTGTATACATTAAACATTCTGATGAGAGCTATTTTTTTGTCGATAAACCAATCTAGCAAACTACTTGGAATAAATTACGAAATAACTGCATCTGGCGAAGGTTAAGAAATAGCTAGTGGTCGCTAGATTTATGTGGTGGTAGGAACTCCAGGAAGAGATTATGAGTGTACCACCGACAGGGATGAGCAGATGAGCACCAATACAATTATGTCAGTGTAGCCGTTTGGCTGTCCTGACGAATTATACGGATCACAGGACTGACACAGCGGGATTTCAGGGAACATGTATTCGGAGATTATACATGTCATGCGCATCCTGCTACAAAACCGTCCTCACATATCACAAAGTATTATAATGTTTCATATAGAAATAAGGACGCATCTAAATGTTTTAATAACATTAATTTCGTAAGTAGTGTGTACACATTCATACATGAAACGAGGTTTATTTCGCAGATGGCGACAAGACGCTCTGAAGTAAATTCCATTAGAGGGAGTGAACGAGACATGGCAGGCCTTTCCACTTAGGGGTTTTTCCGTCAACCGGCGTCGTCGCCTTCAGTTCCCTCGTTTTATACCAATACATTCGTTTCTCTCAATTCCTTTATCATAGCAATTATTTTCTATAAATGCTTCTAAATCTAATTCTGTTCAGACATCAGACTCGGTTCAAACGTGACTTTCTTTGCAAATATAGAAATTCTATTCAACATTTTCCGCAAGCGAGCGTCAAATGGTCAGCCGGCGTGATTGAATTTTTAAATTTATTCTTTAGAAAAGTCATAGAAGGTGGCGACAGAAAGGAAGTCGGCTATTTAACAGAGCAAATCCTCGGTAGCTTACATTACAGGGGTGTGCTTGGTGATTTCCTGGAAGAAACGCTCGCGAATAAATAATATTAGAGTGTAGACGTAGGTCGTGAGTAGCGCGGCGCATTTCCATAATTCTGCTCGTTACCGCACCGAGGCCGCCGCCGCCAACGTGCGATCTTATCTGTTCTTTTCGTTGGATACGTAAATAAAATTAATTAAAAGCCTTTTCGTAGAATTGACACGGTTTCTTTAATTTGATATAAGTATGCAATGAAATCTAATTAGTTGTCTGCTCTCAATAAAGAACCTTCAAATCTGCTCATATTACTGAACACAGATTGCGCACCGATTTCTTATCGCTTCTGTCATTAAGTTTTTTTTTTATTTTTTAGCTTTTAAAATACTTATTGTTATTTTTGTTTCTTTAATTACCATTATCATCATCCTTGCATTAATGAATAAATAATCCATTGTTGAAAGTCTTATTACGAAAACCCCAGTCATATACTCGAAATAACGAGGCGAGTTACTTAATAATATTTTAAAACTGAATAACGATGACAGATGAGAATCCAGCAAGTGTAACATTACAAGTACTCATATATGTATAGCAGATATGGGTTTGGGCTGGGCCGTGGCATCACAATCCATACATAATTAATATCGGGCTGGACAACTGGACCGGCCGGGCTCGCCCCATTAGCATAGCTGGCCGGTGTGCGCTGTGCGCCCCTGCACAATGGGTGCATGTCCGAGACGCGCGAAATTTGCACAACTGCTTACTATGCATTTGTTACGTATAAGTCAAACTGCATTCTGCAGAATACGACATCTCCTTGCTGCCATTAGATGAATGCCATCTGTCTGAGTTTCCTGAATAATTGACGTGGCTCAGCATAAAAACTTTTATTCTTTTAGTATGAATCGCAACAAATGTGATGCTTCTAGATAATGTAGCACATAATGTATTTTTTATCCACTCATTCCTCATTACTCGCAGGTTAGACGTGGGTTTCATTAAAACGCTTCCCCTGTTCGTCGGTCGCTGAATGAGACAAAAGCGACGAACAAGTTTAATCTAAAGAGCGCGCAGAATATTAAAACTATCCGAGGCGCGTGTCACCCCTAATCGCGATGGTTGCATTCACATGCACGCACACTACCCATATTAGCAACCGTTGCCGAAGAAAATATCACGTGATGCATTCAAATACGCTGATGCAGTATCGATTACGTTTCTCCAAGCTGTATCGTGATTAAAAGAGTTCCATTTAGTGCAGGAGTGCGGTTGTCTATGTGATTTCAGTTAAAGCGGAGCCATCAAGGCGGTGCAACTATAAAGTTTTTAATTAAACGCGCCAGCCGAGGCGGAGGGGGCTTAACGACCGCATTTTTCTAAATTCCCTTCGCGCGTTCTACTCCCGGGAAATCTCTTGACACTGCACGAATAATTGCACAAATTAATAATATGAAATCGGGAGACGAGGCGACGGCTGCGAAGAGATTCTTTTCATCTGCGAAAGTGGATTACATTAGCATACATAGTGAACGGTTTTAAAAGTTTGAAGTGAGCTTAATGGTAGCAGAATTAGTCGTCATAAAGTGTCTTTTGAGCGGTGGAAAGGTAATGTAGTAGTTTTTGTGGCGCCCGGCCGTTTGACCGGAGTGAGGGGTTGGAAGTTTGTAGCACTTGGGAGTTTTTATTGATTTACGGCAGGTGGAAGTGGGCGTTTACCAGCTCGGGCAGTGAGACGTCTCTGCGCGAGCACGAGTTGGTCTCCGCGGCACTCACAACTCGGGTTTGTTTTAAACTCGTATTTATCGGCGCGCACAGTCCGAGCTCAGCCGCAATCAACCGCTGCTGTTTACTAAGCTGCTGGGCAAACGGCCCGACTTCATCCGCCTCAGGACTTGTTATAGCATATTTCTCTCATTTATATAAAGCTCTGAACTATAACAAGGTGTTTATTGTGCCGTAAAGTTACGCCTTGCATCTACTGGCGTTTATGTACATCGGGTACAGGCGTAGCTGATGGTGTGGTAATGGAAAAAGTTGTGATACTTTGGACGAGATATCTCTTAAAGAAGTTTCCATAAAGCATTCGATCATAAAGCGAATTCTATCTAATAAAAGCATCCAAGGAAGCGGACTACACCGGCACGCGTAGTAGTGTGAAAGCTAATAAAAAATAAAAGCTTATTTGCTGGAGCAATGTCCTACAGTTGTGCGGGAACTTTGAAGTTAAAAGAGCGGCTCGTCAAATATTAATGTCATGTCGAAAAGCCGATGTGCCCGTGATATTTTTCACATTCTGGCGTTTAGCGACGACACCACTAAACCTAAAGGACCAAAAAACATGGCGACAGGACGGTGCTACACTTATTTAAATTGGAAACTCGTTGAGGAATAATCTTCTAATCTAAATAATATAGTGATGTGTCGTTGATGTGGGCGCTAGTGTAATAATGTGACCCATGCTAATTAATGACGGATGGATATTTGCAATGCATATTCGCTTTGGGTAATTAACGTCAAGAATAATTATGGTTACTTACTATACAAAGTGTAATTTAAAGGGTATATACATACCAAGTGCATGGCTTCTTTAATAATAATAATAATGGCAGAGCAAGGAGCTTCACGGACGCTATTATCGAGCCATGGGTCTGAAGTAGATTTATTAGCGTCCGTAGCCTGGCTACGTTTTGGTGACCTCTTCGGGGAAACCGAAGGTTTTGTCTGTGCGATTATGGACGAAGTTATGATGACGAATAACTATCTATACTATAATATTATAAAGCGGAAAAGTTTGTTTGTTTGTTTGTTTGCTTGAACGCGCTAATCTTCGAAACTACTGGATGGATTTGGATGCAATTTGGTATGGAAGTAGCTTGAAGCTTGAGGAAGGTTAGGTTTAAGGTTAGGTAGGCTACTTTTTACGCGACTGCAAAAAAGGAGAGTTATGTTTTTACCGTGATAGAATCCACGGGAGCGAAGCCCCGTGTGAGTACTAGTCGGTAATATATTGTGAAGGATGGTACGGTAGACATATGTCGGGCATGTCACAAACCGGGAGAATGCATTCGTCACATTATCTCCGGTTGTTCTCGTCTGGCTAACGGAGAATATTTGCATAGACACAACCTCGTAGCCAGGATTATTCACCAGCAACTTGCTCTTAAATATAATCTTGTGGAATCAGAAGTACCATACTATAGGTATGTGCCCGACCCAGTTCACAATAATGGCAATATTACACTGTACTGGGATCGGTCTATCATCACTGACAGAACTATTGTTGCCAATAAGCCTGACATAGTGGTGATAGACCGATTAGAGCGTCGCACAATGATTGTTGATATAGCAGTCCCCCATGACGAGAACCTCGTCAAAGCTGAGATAGATAAAAAAATCTTATTTAAAAAATCTAAAAAACCCGACTGCTCAACTGAAGTGTAAGAAACAAGCACATTTTTATTTTTAAAAGTGACAAGCAGGCGGGACCCAATTGAACATATTTTTTTAAAATGGGATGGGTCCGCCTGCTTGTCACTTTTAAAAATAAAAATGTGCTTGTTTCTTACACTTTTTTTTTAACCTTTTAGTTAAAATATTAATTAACAATTTTTTAGTTTTCCCGTTCGTGTCACATTGGCACTCCACCGGATTCAGAAAGTGAGTCCATATTTTTAAACTTTCTCATTGTGTTATTTTGCTAGTATAGTAGTACTAATGATAAAAATTGGCCAAGTGCGATTCGGACTCGCCCATGAAGGGTTCCGTAGTAACTATAATAAATATAACATACTTAATATATTTATTTGAAAAAAAAAAAACAAAAAACCTTATAAATTTCTTAAAACTAGCTTATTTACAATTTTTACAACTACGCCAAATAACTTTGTTTTTCATAGTATTTGTATGAATTACAAAGTTATATTTGCGGTTTTTGAAAATATACTGTATCTCAAAAACTGCTGACTCGATCTCGTTCAAACCAATTTTGGTTGAAAGTTATGCATTAACATATGATTTTTTTAGTTTTTTCACTTCATTATTATAGAAGTTAGAGGGGGAGGACACACATTTTACCACTTTGGAAGCATATATCTTTTAAACGATTAACTTTATGAAAAAGTCATTTTAGAAACTATAATGTCATTTTTAAAGACCTGTCTATAGATACCACACACGTATAGGTTTCATGAAAAAAAAATATTTTCAGTTTCAGTTCCATGTATGGGGAGCCCCCTTTATTTTAAATATTTTTAAAATTTTCTCTTAAAATCGGAAAGCGGTTCACAGAATACATCTACCTACCAAGTTTTACATGTATAGTCCTAATAGTTTCGAAATAAAATGGCTGTGACATACGGACGGACGGACGGACAGACAGACAGACGGACAGACATGTCGAAACTATAAGGGTTCCGTTTTTTGCCATTCGGCTACGGAACCCTAAAAATGATATACCTTTTTAAAATCCTTATGTTAAGCCCTTTAATTTGATACCCATATTGTAGTATTTGAAAAAAAAATTTTTTGCACCATGTATCATGGCTTCGCACAGTTGCCATGTTTAATTTTTTTAAATGTCACCCGGGCTCTCGAACACTCGGGCTGTTAAGACAAATCTAACGATACCTCAATTGTGTGAATCCGTTCAGCGGTTCTGGAGATATGAGGTAATAAAGAATATTACAAACATACATACATACATGATACGCGCGAAAAACATAACCCTTCCTTTGCAGTTGGGTAAAAAGAATAAGTATCTTGACCTGGCATGCGAGGTTGTCGACATGTGGGATGTGGAGACAGCAATCATTGTGCCGATAATCGTCACAGCCAATGGTATAATAGCCAAGAGCCTCGACCAACATCTAAGGAGGCTCTCGTTGGGCAGCTGGATCAAGGGCTTGATTCAGAAAGCAGTACTCCTGGAAACGGCGCATATTGTGAGGAGGTTCCTCTCTATGGAGCCCTGACCACCGGTAGCTTGGACCTTGTTCCCGATACCGGTGGGCTAGCTAGCAAGGGTTTTGTAATCCTAAGTCTACGTGTGTAGAACTTATTACAAATTCCAATACACTGATACCAGAGACCGATTTTTTCAAATTAAGAACGAAAAGAATTATAGTGTTATTGGCAAGTGACGTGGAAAGTTATTGACCCTCGTATGCTGTGACACGTTTGTTATGATTGGTATTCAAGAAATATATCAAAGTAATAATTTGGTATTAATTCTTTGAGTCAGTTATTTTGTGCTGAAACTGTGCATAGAGACTCCATACCAGATGTTATCTTCAGCCCTTTTGGATAGATATGGGGTTTCCGTTACACGTTGTATATCACTGGTCTTGCCTATACAACTACGCCCTTGGATTATTGGATTCTAGTTCCCTGTTTGGCAAAAGTTATTCAAAGATATTATAGATTTGGCATCGCAACACGCAAATAGTGGCGAACTTCTTTAATCGAGAGCAGTTGCGGGTTATCAGCTCTGCTGATTTTGGGTGCATTTCTTTGGAAATCCAAACAAATACTATTTCTGTAACTAAATGTAAACGCGTTTAGATAATAAAGTTAAAACAAACGATACCTTTTTGTCATTTTCTCTATTTACAAAAATAATAACAAAACCCCAGGATTCCCAATAAAACGTGAAACGAGATCTGAAATTACGAAGCCGAAAATATAATATTTAAATAAGTAACAGGCGGGGTTCGCATATTAATGAGCCATGATACAATTCTCTGGAATGTACGGTTTGTGACCACCCCTAGCATGAATCAGGCGAGCCAAATGTTATTGCTCTGTTCCGGCTGTAGCAATAATGCGACTATCTAGGGCTGTCGAAAATCGCGAATATTTAACCCTTTAATTTGCATAATATCCCGGCTTCCGGTGATACAAAATCCCTCGCTTTGACGTGCCAGGGAACTGTTCCTTTAAAAAGTTCTCAAAGAAATAATTTCGTTTGTTTGAAACATTTTAAAGCTGTTGGAGTTTTCCTCGTTAGTAACAAGGGATAGGGTTGCCGGTCCCTACTCAGATCCTAAAATTGTTAGTCTGTGCCACGGTCGATATCTATGTATCGCAACCCTTTCAAATGGACCATTTGGTCTGTATAAATGGGCACCCTTTCACTACCATTATTACAAAAGACCATAAAATGAATACATTCACTGTTTGTTCATGATACGCTATGTAAATGTTTTAACCAAAAGAGGTTACATGAAATACTTTAAAAATATATCGACAACTAACTTCTAACAGCAGACTCATCGACGTGAACGTTAAAAATGTCCCAAGAGATAAGTACATTCAGGAAAAAAGGATCCAATGCCCTAATCCAGGACATTTTCTTCCCGCATACCAAGTATTATTCACACCGTAACACATAAACAGGTAAGAATCAGACAAACAGAGTTTACATCCCTACTAATGTTAAAAATAATGCGAAAGTAACACTGTCTGGTATATTTCCTTTCTATACCGCTGAACCGATTTGGTACCGAGATTATGTAGATTAGACCTTCGAGATGGAGATTGGCTACTCTTTTTTACTGAAAAATGAAAAACTTTGCAGACGAGTTTAGGCGGGAGCAGAAATTATTTAATATTATAAATGCGACAGTAACTATGTACTTATGTTACACTTTCACGTCTAAACCATTAAACCGATTTTAACAAGATTTGGTTCTGAGATACACTTCTCATCAGAAAAACCTAAACACATCCGTTTTTATGGTTTCTGTCCTAATTTAACACAAAAGAGTTTTAATTCCATGAAAAAAATTACATGATTGTATAGCTGGCAGTTTGGCCATTACAGTGATAAGCGAAAATTCAAAATTCAAAATTAGAATTTCATTTGTTTATCCTATAAATGAAATGACTCACTGTTTTTAGACAAATGTGTGTTTAGAGTTGGAGTACATTTCACCTTTGAAAACTAAAAATTAGCGCTTATCTTAAAACTTTTTTTTTTTTAATTGAAAATAGGTTCGCGTTTGACAGTGGTCAAACGCGAATCTATTTTCAATGAAAAAAAAAAATTGTGATCTCACCTGATGGTAAGTGATGATGAGATCGAAGATGGAGCACGCTTACCTAAAAGTAACCTATTCACTCTGGACTTAAAGACTCCTAGGTTGTAGCTGTCGGGAAACAGACTTGTTCTTTATTTGTTTACAGTGACTTTGGGACGTCTGAAAAAGTTTATTTTATAAACATATGAATACTTCGCCCGCAGAAGCCGCCCAAGTGGTGGCATTGCTGGATTCTGGACTTGTCAGCGTGTTGTGGCTGAAAGATTGCATCTATGTCTCTCTCACATCTATATCTAACAGCTATGGCGGCGGTTCATGGACGGTTTGGGGAGGAATAAGCGCCGACGGTAAGACAGAGCTTGTCTTTGTGTCTGGGCCACGTCTGCCTGCACTAAACAGACATCGGTACATCGAACAGTGCCTTGAGCCTCACGTAATGCCCTATGCACATTTTATTGGCAACGGTTTCATATTCATGTACGACAATGCTAGTGCTCACACCGCGAGCATCGTATGAGATTATGTTACCGAAGTCGGTATCTCCATTATGGAATGGCCAGCAAGAAGCCTGGACATGAATCCGATTGAACATCTATGGGATGAATTAAAGAAACGAATTCGTGCAAAAGATCCTGTCCCAGAAACACTTAGCCGGCTGCAAAATGTAATCTAAGAGGAATGGAAAGGAATGCCACAACATTTGATCATGACTCTCATCCGATCGATGAAGAACCGTATGGAAGCAGTAATAAGAGCTCGAGGGAATACAAGTTATTAAATAAAGGTTTCTTAGCTTTTTTTTTCATTTACGTGTGTTGTTTTTATCAATTTTCTTCATAAATGATAAATGGTCTTTATTTTGCAAATTGGTTATTGATAACACTTTTACACGTCATTTTTTTCGTAAGCTTAAACTAGATGAGGCCGGTCATACTCCATACAGGGTAAAAATGACTTGTTAAACAAAATACGAAACCTATGAAAATTTAATTTGAACTAAATTCAAACATTACCTCAAAATTACATTTGACATATATTCCTAAATATACACATTTTTCTGATAGTCCTTACAAAACATAAACTTGCAAGGTGTTTCGATTTTTCTGATGAGAAGTGTAGATTAGACTTTGGGAATGACATTGGCAACTTTTTCCCTGAAAAAGAATACAATCCACGCGGGCGAAGCCGCAAGAAGAAGGTAGTTATTTACAAATAGTGTAATGGTTGGTGGTTCGAACTCGCAACCTCTCGATCACAAGTCCGACACCTTACCCATTAGGCTATTGCCGCTACTTATAATAAACTAGTAATCACGCGGGGCTTCGCTCCCGTGGATTCTATCACGGTAAAAAGATAACTCTTCTTTTTCGCAGTCGCGTAAAAAGTAGCCTATAACCTTCCTCGAGCTTCAAGCTACTTCCATACCAAATTGCATCCAAATCCACCCAGTACTTTCGAAAATTAGCGCGTTCAAGCAAACAAACAAACAAACTTTTCCGCTTTATAATATTAAGTATAGATTTACAAAATAAATATTTCATTTCATTTCATACGATGCCAATCGTTACCTACGTGGTTTATTATAGTTATAACAAATGTCAGAAAATATAATAAAATTTTATTCAACTCATTAGCATTCGAATCACATGTCGATTGCAGGGAGTATCTATTTGTATATACACGCGTATCTGCAGTGTGAATTATTAACACGTGCAATTATGATAGGTATTTGTTTGTTCATTTGATTACTACCTGTGCCCGTGACGTTCGCGTGGAATTTAATGTTATCTTGCACAGTTTAGCAATTTGACTATTGCAAGGTAACATTAAAGACTTTTCGTGTTTTTACAGGCGGCTAGAGTATAATTGGGAGCTGAGTAAAATATAGGGAGTTGGCAATGACTTAGTTTCAAAATGTGTAACATTCTACCCATTATAATGGCTTAGAATGTTTACATGATGTTTCATTAAATACTCTAAAATATTTAAAACGAAGATATTAGTTCCCAGTGCGCGTTAAGTAACATTTCAATCAAGTAATACCGGCTAAGTGTACGTCAGACTCCTGAAAAGGGTACTAAATGCATCATTATTAACATACTATTTTAAAATCATAAGGTTTCTTGTGATTTAGAAAAGATTTGATTTATTAAAACCTTAATTTTCTAATTTTTCCCAGAAAAATATCTCCTAACTCAAAATGGACGTACTTCGGTTAACTTTCGTGTCTAAATCACTAAAGTTCATACGCGTATAAAATATCAAATACATCAAGTATGAGTCTGGTGAACTTGGTTGTGACGTTCAGCTAGTTAGCCACACGAAGGATCCAATAAAGGGTCCGTTTTTCATATGAACGACTTATAGAACTCAAAAAACCTAGATTATTCAGATCTACGAATGCTTACAGAGTTGCGCCTGAAAAAATGTGAATAAATAATAATGCCAGAGTAGAAATAAACATAGCTAAGCTTTTTGCCAATCCTCGTATTTTTCATGCTAGCTAATAGACATGCGCAAAATAAATCTTTTAAAGGAACAAAGATTTATAAATCTTTTTGATAAGAAGATTTAAATCACTCTTTTAAATCTTTAAATCCCAAATAACTCCCATCTTCTAAATAGCTCACTCACTCACTGCATCCTTTTTCTTTTAACCAAAAGCAATGTTTCAACGGGTGAATTGAATAATCATTCACTTGCATTTTGATCGGCTAGTCGATCAATATTTTATTTTCATATGAAATGTAATCTAACTAGACTTTTAAGATACTCCAGATTTAACACTTTGTGACAAAGACGGAAGAAATAGTATCGTTCGTACATGCGAGATTCAATGTAAATTCCAGGGATCATTGCAGTAAGAGTTTGAACTTACAAATCATTCTCCGTCTCGTTTTGTCTCGCCTAATCCTGCTATAGTCATTTCACTCTACATCTTTTCATGTTCAATCAATCTGAAATGAACCATAGAGTTAAAGATTTAAAGATGTATTGTGAAAACGAGGGAGTTACTGATTTATACATCTTTTGTGACGGATTTAAATCTTTTTTACGAATCACTCCTGAGTTACACATCTCTACTAGCTAACAAATCCCGTCCGTGGGCATAATAAAAGGCGATTAAAAGATAAATTCAACGAAAATTTGGATAGTCAGGCACAGTTTAGGGTTTTTTACCCCCTAATGTTAAAAGAATTTCGCAGCATTATGTACATATGTACTTACTTTTAAAAATAATATGCCTTTTACATTCAAACTGTAAAAGAGAAATAAAGTTGCACGTACTAAGTCTAGTACTAAGACTAAGTACTATTCTCCCTATTTTGTCAATGGATTCTTATGCTGCTACCACCTTATATCAAATCGTGGTATAGTAGTGTATTCTAGGTGCATAAAACATTAGCATAACATAAAACAATTATAAATCTTTGAATACCTAAAACTTTTAAACGATTATATTATAAGAGTTAGCATGGAATTTCTTGTCTGCTCTTCTCCATAACTCTTTGAATGAAAACTGTGAGTCTCTTTATTAAGCTCATTTTAATGGCTGTGTTGAAATAAATGAACCTTTATTTTTTTTTAAGAGAACCATCCTTGTGGGTAGGGTTCACAATGGTGGTTTGGAATGGGTTCACGGCAATAATGTAATAGGTGAGGTTCGAACCCGCGCCCTCTCGCTCACAAGGCCGACCTTAGCCATTAGGCTATTGACGCTTGAATATGAGTATAAAGTACATAATAATTAACATTAACATCGATAACATTTCATAATAATTAACATTAACATCGACAAACCTCTTAATATCTGGTAGAGGAAGACTTTGATGTGGTCGGCGGACAGATGCTGTGGTGACACGATGATCTTGTGCAGGTCGCTTTGTAGCAGCTCGGTGATCACGTAACTGATATGGACTAGTCAAGGAAATTCTTGTTGATACGTTGAAAACAAAAATAATGAAGAAGCCGAAGTATGAGTATACATTTTACAAAGAATTGAACAAAGCGAATCAATATCTCCTAAATGACATTTCAGCGCCGACTTGGGAGTCCTCGGTTGATATTGAATTTTAGAATGTAAACGAATAAATTTTAATCCCAAAACTTAATTGAAACATGAATCATCTTTAAGACAAGATGCAGATTACACTGTCTACACAGAAACAGGGCTTAACAAACATTTGCGTACGATGTTCCGAAATTCCATGCAGAGCCGCGTGACTGGCACTAGGCATTATTCACCGCCCAAAAGGGTGGCTTCAGGACGTGCCACCCGCATGCCGGCCGGAGGACCGCTCCAGTGATCCGTCCGACCGGAGTCGAGCCGTCTCGCCCGTTATCTCGCTTATCTGCAGCAGGCCTCACGTGACCATTATCAAAATTACAGGCCGGCCGTGCTCCGCTCCGCACACTTGTTGCGGACAAACTACATTACAACTTCAACTTTACGGGTGGCATTTCAACGAACTGTAATTTGGGAACGGACCCACTGTGTATTGAAGCTAAGTTGAAAATGTTGCTCGTGTAACGTATGAATTTAAAGTCCACATTTAGATTATTACTCGTATTCCCTAAAGTGACTAAAACTTGTATATAATCCAAATAGTAAATTGCTGCGTAAGATTATAGAAACTCTTACACAAATTGTTTTAGTGTAATATCGACGTACAGCACTGGCTATAAAATTGTGGAAGTGGCAGTTATTTAATCCGTAGCGATGAATATTGTGGTCGTGAAGCACAAAGCGTCTTGAATAACGGCCATAAAGCCTACGTTCGACCTTAGAGCTGACGCATTAACGCTGGGGCTGCTATATACAAAACTACTGTGGGTATTAACTTATACAAAATGTACGCAGCCGAGGATCGTGGCATTCTACGTGCCGCTACCAAGACCAGTAACTTGAAGCTGATATACAAAAGAAAAGATGTAAAATTATCTTGGAAACATCTTGACGGATTGGGATGACCTTTTTTCTCGAATTCAGTGATGTATATTTATTTCTAGAGAGAAAAACACTTATTCCAACGTTAGAGAACAAAACTAAAATCGAGAACATGTAACATTTTATTCAGCCAGTCTGTTGCTTTATGTTTTTTTTTCCAATAACTGTTAAATACGATTATTTTTAGTCTCTCAGACTGACCTTTAGACTTCACCATCCCTCATTAAACACAAGTCCTCCCATATTCTATGCGGTAAACCGCATCCCTCACCTAATCCGTGGTTCGACTTTCTATTGCTAGTAAATAATTCTGTTTCTGTCAGACCCTTAATGCCAGGCATACAAAGGAATTTACTCTCGTCTCGAAATATAGTTATTGTTACCGTTGTGCTCATTTTCAAGTGCTGGTAATCTCTTGTCACTTCGTTAAGTGTTATTGTTGATGGCTTATACAACATTTCATGACTAAGATCATCGTTTTGAAGAAAATTCTGGCAGGCTGTTTACTTTTTCAATCCCCTTAATTTTTATACCCACGAAAATACTTCCTCACGAAATTCTTACACTTAACAAGATTATCTAGAAAGATTTACATTGTTTAGGACACGCGATAAGATAGCTTTCTGGTCTCTATCGAGTCATCAATAGCGTCATGATGAAACTCTTTGATAATATATATCTGAAATACCCTCGCACCACAGGCTTAATGGTTATGTCATGAGTCACGTGCACGGTATCCGGGCCTTGCTTTTATTATGAACACAAAAAAAACGTGAATGTATCCCTCTCGATTCTGTAATAAAACCACAGACCCGTGCGCACAACACAAGCTTGTCAAATGTTTGTAAGGATTGACGGGGACATATACACAGGTTGTTATAGCTTCAAATATTCAAGGAGTTGGGAGTGTTCGCTACCAATGTAATTCCAACTTACTTGAAATGTATGCCACAGCCCATCCTTGTACTCGTAGTAAGCTTTTCAGTCGATTAAGGTATCAGAAAAGAAGATAGGTGACTGTCCACGTTAACTAGTATTATTAACATCACGCGACCACCAATCACCCTGCCAAGTGCTGCTATTATGGTGTTATCTCCCCCAGGACCGGTCGTTGTAACGGTCGACGAGGGAGGCCTTATACCCAGCATTGAGCATCTACGTAAACGTATAAATACGAACAATATACTAAGAGAGAACAATGAAAACATGTTTCTTTAAAACTGTCGTTGTATTCCATCACAATTCTAAAGTTTAATGAATACAATGAAGAGCGCAAATGAGGGAGCTGATGAATGAATTAATTTGTTAGTTGAACCCTTCATTTGGAACACGTTTTAATTGAAGCGAAAATCAAACTTTTTATATGAATAACTTCGAAATGCTGCTTTTTTTCTTTTCGAATTAGTTGCGAGCATTTATCCATTACTAATTTGAGGTTTGTTTTTTATGTTAAATGCTAGGAATAACACTATCCTTTAATACCGTTAGTGCACGCTAGAAAGGCGATATACCTCTCGTCCCCTATTACTTGAGGACCTAATGGCAACCTCAATGAGGTGTGAATATACGACAAGTATGTACTTAACGTACTGGGAAGATTACAGCGTGAAGGTTAAATTGGAGTATTAAAACAAATATGGTAGCAATCTGCGAACGGATGTAATTTAATAAGTTAGTATGCAAAGACTTACAGATCTTAATCAATTTTAGGAAAGAAAGACTAACATTGCAGGTAGAAGTTATTTTAACACATTTTAAACAGACACTTAATATTTTTACAACAATCTTCTACTAATATGCTTGTACTGTATGTACAGGCCCACTCAAATCTGTGAGCATCTTTCTTCAAAAGATCGGCTCAGACTGAAACCTACACAGGCCCGTTGGTATAGTGGTCAGTGGCCCTGACTGCTATGCGCAAGGTCGTGGGTTCGATTCCCACCTAGGACAAATGTTTGTGTGATGAGCACGATCAATTGTTCTTTGTCTGGGTGTAATTTATCTATAATATGTATGTATTTAGAAATATATATGTATGTTTATCAGTTGTCTAGTACTCATACCACAAGCTCTGCTTAGTTTGGGACTAGATGGCGTTGTGTGAAAGTTGTGGAATATTATATTATATTATTATATATTACAAGGTTTCCATATAATTAAACCAGTATAGATTGGATGGACTTTAAAAGAGACGGACCTCTGAGTTTGTTTCGGTGTTTCTTCTCAGGGTAGTCAGTTAGGAAACACCGGCCTATTATAGTTAATATATACAAAAAAAAATGACGTGTAAAAGTGTTATTTAATAACCAATTTGCAAAATAAAGATCATTTAATATTATAAATCTTACTTCTTAAGTTCTTACTAATATTATAAATGCGAAAGTTTGTGAGAATCGACGTACAGATGTATGGATGTTTGTCACTCTTTCACGCAAAAACTAATGGACAAATCGGAATGAAATTTGGTAAGTACATAGTTGACATCCTGGAATAACACTTAGGCTACTTTTATCCCGGAATTCCAAAGGTATCGGAATTTACGCGTGAAAACGCGAACGAAGTCGCGGACCGCGGTCAGTAGCTAGTCTAAACAGGGCTTGATATATTTGACTTATTTGAAGAAAACAATTGCGAAAGATTTTACAAATCTGGACTTAAACTAATAAAACAAGGAGTTCCACAAGGCTCGATACTAGGGCCAATCATTTTCATTTTATTTATTAATGATTTAATTAACTATATGCTTAAACTTAACGATATAGAACTTGTTCTTTTTGCTGACGATACGAATGCTATTATAACAGCTAAAGATGTAGATACTCTCAATAGCAAGGTAAATAAGGCTCTGACTCTCTTTCATTCTTGGTTCTCTATTAACAATCTTAAGTTGAATGCCAGCAAAACAAATGTCATGTTATTTAGGACGACGTTGAGAAACAAAGAAGTAATGGACATCAAACTTAATGATAATAGAATATCATTGGTAGACTGCGTGAAATTCTTAGGTATTTATATTGACGAAAATCTTAACTGGAAAAAGGAACTGTCTGCGATAGAAAATTCAATTAGCTCAGCTTGCTTTGCCCTTAGAAGTCTAAGAGATGTAATTGCTATCGAACAATTAAAAATAGTATATTTTTCGCTTGTGGAGTCGAAGCTTAGGTACAGTATCACTTTATGGGGAGGTAGTTATGCGTACAATATAAATACTGCTTTTGTTATACAGAAAAGGGCCATAAGAACGATGGTGAGAATTCCACAGTGGGTTTCGTGCAGGGAGTATTTTAAAGAACTGCAGATACTAACGGTCCCTTGCTTGTATATTTTAGTATTACTTACTGACCTTATGAAAAACCTACACCTTTTCGAAACGCTTGAGGAAAGAGATAAACGGGAAGCTACAATACATTACATTGTTTGTTGTTACATTGTTTATATTTTACATAATTATATGATTTGTGTAACAATGCTATTCTAAGAATATTTTTTGAAATGGTATATTGTAACTTATTTTATTTTGATTAGTTTGTTCTGTATAGTAATAATGCCTACCTGTAAATTTTTTATGTTTGTGTGTATTTTACAGCGATAATTTCAACACAATGTTAAAATTGTCTATGAAATAAATGAATGAATGAATGAATGAACCAAAATCTATTATGTTCATGAAATGAAGCAACGGTACCAAATCCACGTAGGTACTTCGTTAACTCGACTACGATTAGCTCGAACCAAGATCAAAATGTCATTTGATGGTACTCGTATAATAATAGTCCCGATCAAAGAAATGGACCAAAAATGTTTGAATACGGGTTGTCCCAGTCACGTCCTGCGCTGCGGTCAGTTGCCTAATCTGTATCTGTTCTATCCCATTGAATCGAGTCAGCGGCTTACTTTATCTACATATATGTAGTATAGTAGTTTGTATATGTCTTATAGTTAATTGTATATTCAACACAAATGAATTGTTAATGAATAGGTAAAATGAAGATAGACCATTATTACTCGTTGACACTATTAGTTACTTTAAGACCAGTGATTACAAGCATAACTTACGAGTTGTTGGTCGTGGGTTCGAACCCAGGCAAGCACATTACTTTGTGAAATTTTCAACATCACCAGCGCTCTTAAATCATGTCCGCATGTCCTAGGACTGCAAAATCTGAAGAAATGCCACCAACCCGCACTGGGCTCGTGTGGTTAAGGGGCCATACCATGGCGTGTTAAAGCGTAAGTCGTTCGCGCGAGAAAGGGATGGAGCTATGCTCGCTATATAGCTCCATCCCTCTTTCTCGCTCGAACGACTCAAGTTTTAACACTTCATAGTATGGCCCAAGGCTCATAGGAAGGCCTGTCCCAGCAGTGGAAACATTATAAGCTGGTTATGTTAGTATTTTGAGCTTACATTATGTGTAATTACCGTCACAATAGAATACAGCCTATTTATGAACCGCTGAAGTGCAGGCTTCTTCTAAAATAAGTGCTTTAAAATCGTTTCTTCGCGGATTGATGTAAATCTCGTTACAAATTGCTTCAATGATATTAAAATATAAATTACTAACATTAGAACAAATTCTCATATCCGCAATAATGTGACAAATAAAGAAAGATTAAAATAAACGCGTCATTTACTTATGCTAGGTAATAGCTATCGGAATGTTATCAAAGAAATAAAAATAAATACCTATGTATTTACACAGTATTAGTTAAGATATAACTATGAATACGGATATAGACCTTTTGGCGCGAGGCCGCTGGGTAACACAGGCGTCAAAATAAAAGCCCATGATTATTTTGCGGTGCTCACTCACTACAGACAAACAAAATATTAGAAATTGAAAACATTTTCAGTGAGTAATTGTAAAAAATTACGTTAAAAAAAATTGTTTACTTGTCAGTCCCCTCATAATTTTATTAATTATACTGTCCTTATTATGTAGTAAACGACCAGTGTCCACTCTTTGTAGGTATGTAACATTCAAGATTTTTTATAAGACAGTCGCGAACACGATGTTCGCGACTGTCTTATTCTACCACATACCGTACATATTGTTATTACAGCAAAAATTCAACTCTTCGAATTTTGAGTCTACAAGGCAAAATATGTGTGGGCCTGACAGCAAATTATCTGAATAATTTTGTACGACAGGTCTTACATTAAAAACGTCAAGATATTTCGTATTCTAATCGACGCCCATTCATACTTTTATTGAATGGAAAGAGTAGCTAATGGCTCCTTGACAAAGTAAACAACTTACAATTTGCGTAAAAGATGGTAAGAATCGACGCGTTCGCCTAGATTATGTTTGAATCGAATTTAACATCTACAGATTTTTTGGACATAACTTTTGGCTTATTAGAAATGTAATTATCCAGTATCTCATCTAGATCGCTACAAAAGCTCACAGTACCCAATATTTGCGATCCTATATTCAAATTCCTAGAAATTAAAATCATTTGCTATACAACTGCTCATCTAACGACCTATTCTGTTCATAATCGTCCGGAGAAATTCTGAGATATTACAAGCAATTCTCCAATTTATTGCAAGCATAACTAACCAGTAAGTACCTCCAACAAATTACGAATTTGCTTGCCATATCAATTTATTTTCGTGGGATTGTGAGCACAATAAGAATTGGCAACAACGGCACTGAGAGCCGGCTGCCACGCCAAAGGGGCTCTCGAACGGTTTTGGGGCTACACCCCTGTGCCGGGGCGGTAATTATTTACTGAGGGGCTGAGATTCCGCCCCTGCGACTGCTACCCCCGCATACCCCTTACCGCCCCACCAAACACGACACGTGGGATGCCGTACACGGGAGGATACACTTTTACGATACGGGTTTTAATTTAGTTTTTCATAGTTTCACGAGTTACTGTCGTGTTGTTATCTGATTGAATGCGTGGCTGAACTGACAGTAAAATTGGTCAGTGACTAATACCCTTGTATCGCAATAAGATACTTTGTAAAGTTCTGAAAATATAGTGGGCAAGTATTGATATTTTAACTAACAGCAAAACTTTTCGCGGTCCAATTTTATAGTGAATTTTTGTGCAAAGATTTGATAGCAACAATAACAGAGTTCTGTAGACAGCCTGCTGTGTTATCGGAGCAAAATAAACAGGCTTTGTTCATAAAATTGGAGAACCTTGTTTACTTGTAATTTCATGATACTCCCGAACACCGAATGTAGAAAGTATTTAGGGTAGACACACATGAAGAAACAGAGGAATACACTTGTGTTCATAAGGCGGAGGAACATGCATATAAATTGTGGACAGAAAGCCCGGATGTCGTGCAGCTGTGCACCCAAAACCCGACAGCCAAATACGTTTGTAGACACAAAAAGTCCTTTACAACAAAAACTGAATGCCTGATCAAAAAAACCGTTTATCCGAGCATCGATTAGTCAAATACCTCGTTATCGGTCATCTCGGTTGGTGACTGATAAATCAGTATAAACCTAGGCAGAACATTGAAAAGGCGTTAATTATATATTATTATTTTTATTATTGAAATTAGGTTCGCGTTTGACCACCATCTCACCTGATGGTAAGTGATGAAGTGGTCGAAGATGGAGCACGCTTACCTAAAAGTAACCTATTCACTCTTGACTTAAAGACTCCTAGGTTATAGCTATCGGGAAACACAGACTCCGGCAGGGAATTCCACTCCTTAGCCGTACGCGGGTGGGATGTCCACCATGTAACGATGGCGCTTCGCCGCTTGTCTCGTAGTCCGATGATAGAACGGGCTTGGCGGAATTAGATAGTGTAATTCCATCAGACACTCCCCGAAATGTAACAGATTTAGAAAACCGATAGACAACTCGTCGTCGATGTTCAAGGCTCCGGAACTTTAACTCGACCAGTGCATCGTTGCCAATGAGTCTCTTGGCCCGCTTCTCGATAGACTCAAGAGCGTCCATTTGGTATTTCGCAGATCCATTTCGAAGATGAGAGCAGTATTCCATACACGACCGAACCTGGGCTCGATACAAATTGAGCAGCTGTTCCGGTGTGAAGTACCGTCTCACCTTGGCTAGGATTCCCAACTTTTTTGATGCTAGGCACGCCGCAATTGCGGCGGTAAGACCCCTCTTTGAGTAGTGGCTAGATCGGCGTCACGGCGTCCTGACCTACCGCATGACGCAGGTCCTCACCGGACACGGAAGTTTCGGGAGGTACCTGTGTCTGATGGGAAAGGAGGAAACGCCTGGGTGTCACCACTGCGAGAGTCGCCCTGAGGACACCGTAGAGCACACGGTGCAAGACTGCCCCGCCTGGGCAGAGCACCGACGTGTCCTCACGGCGGCGATAGGCGGAGACCTCTCGCGCCCGGCATTGGTCGAGGCCATGCTGCGGGGCGAGAGGGAGTGGGAAGCGGTCGCCTCCTTCTGCGAAGCAGTCATGCTTCCGAAGGAGGAGGCGGGCCGCGTGAGGGAGAGGATGGCGTCCTCCCTCCAGCCCAGCCGCAGTGGTAGACGCCCACGGCGTCGGACGTCGGCCGACGATCTCCGGCCACCGTAGGCGCGGGCATGCGGACAGCGAGTAAAGGGCAACTCGCTGTCCGACCATGGACCATGCCCGGGTCGACGGCGCGTCGTGTTCCACGCGCGCCTCAAAGAGCGTCAGCAACATGACGAGGCCCCCTCTGCAGAGGGCCGAAGCCTGCCGGGGTCGTGGGACTCATCCCGTTACCGTGGCCCCGGTATGTAAAGGGTTATTGAAGGAACACCGTGGATTTTAGTCAGTAAAAGTCTGACAGTCCCTCCCACCCTGCCCGGAGTGGGAGGACTTATTTGATAATTTTACCACGTTAAAAAAAAAAAAAAAAAAATAAGCCTCGATAAACGGGCCAAAATTGAGTGTGGAAGTTAAAGTCACCCCAAGAACGCTTTTCTCTGCTGCAAAATTACGTAATCATAAGTTGGTTTATCAAAATCCGTATGTGGAATCCGTGTCACTAATATAGGTGTGCACAGCATTAAATATTAATACGATACATTAAAATATTATGCACTCGACCTTTTTGATAACTGTGTTCACGATTACGTCTATTTTATGTTCTCTTTGTTTTTAATTTATACTGCGTGCAATTTCAATTATATTATTTCAGATTAAGGCATTTCGTGATTGTTGTATTCGATATATGTATATCGATCGGTCCCGAAATTAATGGCTCACGACACGCTGCGCTGTAGTAAAAAAAGTGGTTTCTATTATTTTTTATACGAATGGTTTAACTGTTATTTTCTGTCAACCAGTTCAACAATGTGGAAAAAATAATCGCTTAAAAACAAAATCATAATAAAAACAAAGTCGTTTGTTTAGTCAATCTTCAGCGCGAGCTATAAGTCGTGGGCGTGACACGGTCTACATGAAAAATAAATTTCTAAATTTTCCGCAGACAAGTTTACCTTCGAACATTTTATGTTCTATAACAAAAACTCGTCTATGTTTGGTGCAAAATCAATAGAATAACTTGTAACAGGAGTTTGCAAAAAGATGGAAGGTGCATAATAAAATGGTCAGGTAATTTTGCAGAAGTGGTGGTAGAAGTGCTATTTGTGTAGTAACATTGAACCACCGATGGTAATATTTACCTGGATATTACTTAAAGGGGTTACTGTTTACGAGAGCGTAGGAATGGCCTGCTTTAACGCACATTACGCTTGGAATATGTTTAAGGCATTGTTTCGCGTAGTAGACCGGTAGGACTATGCCTCATACAATGCCCGCGCTAACGCTGCACTTCGGTGTCTCACTCTTAATAGCCGTGACAAATTTATGAATATTCTCTTCACATGCATATTATGTAAAGTAAACGTAACACAGTGCTTCTGTCGCAATTTCAAGCTCGCTTATAAATGTTGTCTCCTCATTCTTTTAACGAATAGGGAAGGTACTGATGTGACATTGATGGATCATCAACACCGGTTTATTGAACGAAACCGGTTGACACTAAGTTGCCCGTCATATTTGCATAGAACGTACTTGAAATATGGAAAACGTTTTGTTCGTGACTAGAATTATTTTCTAAAATAGCAACATGCGAGAGCAAAGCCGTTACTCGTAAAACAATTTGGTACATTTCTATACTGTCTACGAAACGAATACACAAAAATATTCAGTGGCGAACCGTGAATTTATCGTAAGATTTTTCAGTGAAAATTGCATATTTCTGAAGACTGAAATGGGTTGATGACACGGAATGAAGAAAATATAATCAGTAAACGGTCAGTGCCCCTCGGAAGATACGCAAGAAGTAAATCACGGATATTTAAGATGCGTGGAAAGATATCTAGCAATGTCGGTGCAAATGACCATTCTGAAGACAGTAAGTGAAAGGGAGACATTGATAAATCGTTCTCAGTAATGTTTGCTGGACAAACGTACTGATCAGTATACATTTTACTCCATATGAAATGATGTGAAAGGCTTCTTTGTCAAGCATGAATGAGTAATGAGCTCTCTCCAAATACAAATGATAAAATTCTTGGGAAACTGAATTTTTAAAAATGTGACTTAAGTCCACTGTGATATTTATTAAAGATGACAACAAGTGCGCTTGGTTGTAAAGGTATGTTTAATTAATTCAACATTATAATTAATATTTACCATACAGGAGCGAAAACAGAACGTGTTTGGTAAGTCAATAACAAAGTACTATAGATTTACGAATAATAAGATAACATGGCTAAATGAATAAAGATGGTTTCTATTGGGTAGGTGGAAACAAGAAACTGTAACAAAGAAATACACCCGAAATGGAGTCTGAATACAAAGTCAGCAAGGCAACAAATTTTCAGATAGCAAGGACTTCGGAGCATCGCGAACAGCTAACATAACAATCCGGTTTTATATTTAGTTTATACTAATCAGCTAGCAAATCAGTCACCCATGACGGCGTGATCTGAAAATGGCTACTTAGAATTAAATATATCCGAACATGGTTTGAAGTTAAAACAAACAATTTGATAATCTAGATTAGGGAAACTGAAACTGCGAAATTTAGAAATAATGAAATAATGATGTTTATTTTGCAAATGGGTCAAAAATAACACCTTTACACGTCATTTTTTTCGTAAATGTAAACTAGATGAGGCCAGTGTTTCCTAACTGACTACTCTGAGAAGAAACACTGAAACAAACTCAGAGGTCAACGTCTCTTTTAAAGTCCATACAATGTGTAGTAATCAAATCATATGAGAGCCATGTAGGTTTATGCCTGTGGCGCCCTTTAAAGGACAAAATCACACAGATTTGAGCAGGCCCGTCCAAACAGTGCAAGCATTGTCAAATATCGCGTAGCTCAACTTATATCTTAAGGAGCTTCAACGATTTGACGAACAATACCAAAGTTAGGACATTTGGGTGGGCCATATAAAGCACTCAAACTGCCAGACAGTGCGGTAATCTATTAATAATATTTGTTGTTATCCCACATTGCTCTCACATTCACAATAAAGCTTTTGCTATTACAAAAAATATATTACTTGAAAAAAAAATTATATTGTCATTTTGTACAAACAAAATTAAAAATGATAAAGTAAAAAAAAGTAAAAGTATATTCTATTACTTGAAAAAGTAATTAATATTGTAAGTAAGTAAGTAAATAATATAGAAACATCGTTCACACAGCTTTTTATTCTATTTCTAATGTTTCCCCACGAAATAGAATCGAAATGAGGAGAGCCGCGAGACCGGATGAAACCCGGCCGTACCCGAGTTACCACAAATCTTCCTTTACAAGTTTTGTGTGAACACAAAAATATATAGGAACACGATAAATAAGGCAAGTTTGTGCCGTCGCTGAGTATGATTGGTGTCGGGCCTGATATTTGGGTTATTATGGGGTAATCCGAGCGTCCTCTGTTCCCCGGGTACTTCGTCCACTATACATCAACGTCGCGAGGGATCAAGGGACATTTGCACCACGTATCGTCCATCAACTGATACGAGTTGATCCCGTATGGGATGCCCACAATAGGTTTATTTATTTTAACTACGGTCGTCGTGACGATGGGGGTTTTATTCTGTAATCAAGCTTTATTGTTGCTTTTCATGCTTGTATTTGAAACGTTTCAACTTTAGAACTTAAACTTAGGTGTACCTATAGTTTAAGAGTACATCAATTGTTAAAATTGTCAATGACGGAAAACAATTCTACAAATCTCATTTTCTAGCAACCCTCAGGTAAAATGATGGGTAATGTCAAGCACACGCGCGTGCACAGGATTATGACAGGGTATGCGGCGGAGTAATCGGTCACAAAAACTTTTTCTTTTATAGATTTTTAGCATAGCCACAGCCACGCATCGCCACCATTCTACGATGCGTGGCTGTGGCTATGCTAAAAATCTATAAAAGGCAAAGTTTTTGTGACCAATTACTCCGCCGCATACCCTGTCATAATCCTGTGCACGCCCCTGGTCAAGCATATAGCTCCTGACAAACAGAACGAAATTAGGAAGTGCCCGCAAAAATAATACTAAGCTTGTAATTCAGTTTACCGACGAAATCATACAGCAAAAGGAGGTCACGAAACACGAACTCACAATTAATATTACACACGAATGAAAACGAAAGAATTCGTATTATTTACTTTGCGTCCCTTGCGATTGTTAATCAAAACGGAAAAAAATAGAACATAATCATATTTCTGTGTGGCTTAATTTTAAATGAATATTAAAACACGTCGGGTAAGTTCGGGGCAAACACGCCAAGTAGACGTAAAAGCGGGCAAAGGTCGGACGTTGATGAATAGAGGCTTACGGACGGCTGGACGGGCCGGACCGATGGCACAGCTGACCGGTCGGGCTCCGCGTCTACTGCCGGTCGTGTGTTGTTATTTTTTGCCAGGACTCTGAAAGAGGTTTTACTAATCCCTGGGGATGCTCAAAGTGATGACACTTTCATGTCCTAACTTTTTTAAAGAGCTTAAGCTTAAATCCTAAGTAATGGAAGATAGAAACACGAGGAATTACTTTGACACTCTGAGAAAAAGAATTCGAGCAATGAATTGCTTCAGTTCTGATTGAAAGCTTAGAAACTCCAAGATAACGTGTCGGAATTTGTAAATTGTAATGTTGAAATGAGATTCAGTAGTTAGAAGTTGTCTATTGCGTCTTATTTATTAGATTATAAGTGTCCTGACTGTAAGCTATCGGGAGATAAAAATCGATAACAAGCTTAGACGTTGTCGATTTAGTATACACTAGTTTTTTCCCGCGGCTGTGCTAGCCTGATTATTTTTTTTTCAGCAAACAAACTTAGAAATAATGCAGCTTTCTAGAATTTTCAATATCGGTTCAGTAGATCCAGAGATTACTTCCTACACACTTTATCTCTTTGTAATATTAGTATAGATTATATCAACCAAAATGTTTATTTAATACGCCTTTGAAACTCGTTCCCAAATGTCTACATTACCTAGCTTCAGTAGTCTCCTATACCGAAGTCAGACGAGCGGCGGGCGTCGGATTACACGATACTTTATTAAGAACAAGCCTCCGCGCGTATATAGTGCTAGCTTCATATGGCAGCCCGATATTTATTCGACATGTCCTTCATTATCAACTACTGTTCACAGAGATATATTTTTTTATTGATTAAAGGCTCGCGTTTGACCACCATCTTATCTGATGGTAAGCGATGATGTGGTCGAAGATAAAGCACGCTTACCTAGAAGTAACCTATTCACTCTTGACTTAAAAACCCCAAGGTTATAGCTACCAGGGAATTCGTACTTACGAAAACCTTGGGAAGGCACACATGTATCGACAAATATTATTGAAGCGAATGTGTCTAATCCGGTGACGCCATTCCAATCTGACACGACTTCCGACGTAACATGTTTATGTTTTTAGTCTTTTGGATGCTGTTGGGACTGCCGTGGCGCTGCAGTGCTTCTGGTATGTTTTCAGAGGCACATAGAAATGGCTTCTTTGATATACAGGCCATTTGTGCATAAGAATAAAGCCTCACTGTTGCAGGGCATACGAAACAGCGGCAACAGCCTTGGTTTTGATGCCCTAACTCAACGACATTGGATAGATGTAGCAGTAGGCTTAAAGTTAGGATGATAATTTTTTCTGTGTTTTAGCTCTTTATTTGCATTTGTTTTTGAATGTTTGAATGTTTCGGAAGGCGGTGTCGAAAAAAAAGGAAATACGAAACAAATGACACCGACCACCGAAATTTAAGTTATTTTTGCCTTTGTAGTGTTTTTATATGGAAGTCGGTTTTATTTTTTGCTAAAAAGTTTTTTTTCACGCTTTTTAGTGGGTCGGTTTTTAATTTATCTAGTTACAAAAGCCAATATGTCAACTACTTATCACCTTTTACAAAATATTGCTTTTCCCAGTGAAGAGCCGTTAATTTTTGAGGAGTTCTCCTGGTACATCACCATCAGCTCTACTTCACCATATGCATTGTGACAAGCATAAAGGCTTAACATCTACATTCAAGTAATCTCATCGCAATCCACGAAATACTTATTATTGAGTAGTTTCGGTGGCCATCTGTGGTCTTCATCATCAATTCAACTTCCCCAAATGGTACTTTTCGAAAGCAACTGCTCAAGATACTATAAGAAATACTGAAAACGCTATAGGTGTGCCTATAATATTTGAAGAGTTCCCTCGATTTCTCCAGGATTCCATCATCAGATCATGATTTCGTAACAATGGGACCAACTAGAACGTATACCCTTTCAAACGCAAAAAGAATTTTTCAAATCGGTCCAGCCGTCTCCGAGTTATGAGGTAACATACATAAAAAAAAAAAAAAAGTTCAAGACGAATTGTAAACCTCCTTTTTTTGAAGTCGGTTAAAAATGAGTTCCGACGAAGAAATGAGTTCCGACGAAGAAAACGTGGAAGCTGTTATAGCAATAGTAGATTTAGTTGACATTTGAATGTGACAATTCTGTCTCTGAGATTAAAAAATAGGGATAGTGAGCGCGAACACAAAATGCGTCACTTTCCCCCTCCCCGCAGGCGAACGCGGGGGATGTTATCCATTCGTCTCGGCAAACATGTTATTGTGTTTTTGCTAACAAACGTGTTAGGCCACGCCTATATTCTGTTAGCAAACAATGTTATACTGTTTGCAAACACGAAAACACGTCGCAGCGGACCTGGCTTTACTAGATGCAACTGAGACATACTAGAAACGAAATGAAAAAGTTAAGTGAAATTATGACATGTATAATAAATATCTCAATTAAATATACTATAAACAACATGCAATACTATAACATACTATAATAAAAGATAAATAATGTGTTTGTGAGTTGAATGTGGTTCCATTCGCGAAAGTTAACACTGAAAAGTTTTAAGGTTGACGTTGTAGTAAGCACTCGTATTGAGTTCTGTCTTGTTTATAAATGGAAATGAGACTTGTAATGTGGGCCTTTTTTCTTCGCCAGTTAATTTCCATTGTGTAGATTAATATCCTGCAGAAAATCCCGTTGTGAGAGGAATAAAGATCTTGCGGCGGAAATTCGTCGGGTCCCGCTATCGGCGCGCCTCCTACCCTCTAATGGGCGAGGGCTTCATTGACTATTCCTTTAGAAATTTCTTAACAAGCTAATGCAGTACATAATTGGGAAGCATCACGCTGTTAACTAATCACAGTATGATTACCACAACGCAGTATAGGTATTGTCAGACCACTTTGCTAGTAAAAATCAACCTTAAAACTATGTTGGAATTACATTCAAACATTCAAAAACAAATGCAAATAAAGAGCTAAAACACAGAAAACTTGGCTTTTGTAACTAGATAAATTAAAAACCGACCCACTAAAAAGCGTGAAAAAAAACTTTTTAGCAAAAAATAAAACCGACTTCCATATAAAAACACTACAAAGGCAAAAATAACTTAAACTTCGGAAGGCGGTGTCGAAAAAAAAAGGAAATACGAAACAAATGACACCGACCACCGAAATTTAAGTTATTTTTGCCTTTGTAGTGTTTTTATATGGAAGTCGGTTTTATTTTTTGCTAAAAAGTTTTTTGAAATTAAACAAAAACATTACAAGAATAGGCGCAGCGGACGGGCGGTTTTACTAACATGTTTTGCTAACATGTTTTGATAACATGTTTTGTTAGAAAATTGGCGCAGCGGACCCGGCTTTAGACTGGAAGCCAAACACAACAACTATATTGGGTTACTCTTAAGCCTGTTTAGCCCAACTAGGAAATGGCTAATTTCGTTTTCCCTTCTGCATTTATTTTCGTCTTTTTTATGTATCCTGGTAGGGATTCTTTTAAAATAAGCATCACCTCTGTGCCTGTTCTTATTTACCTTCTACTTCACTGTCCTTGTACTTTTTACTGAAATGTGTGTACATTCATTGTTTAATAAATAAATGAAGTAAAAACGATCGCTTAAATGCGACGGCGGATTTCTACTCCCTCCCTGAATAAGTCAAGCAATTTGTGGACGAGGACGGTGCGAGGACTGAGAAATATGTTTTGTCTAGAGTCTAAACATTTGAGTATATTCTGGTTAAACTTGAGTCTAAACATTTGAGTAGGTATATTCTGGTTAAACTTATAGAAAATCATCGTCGTGACTTTTACAAACGACAAGAAAGCGAATCTTGGGTTTATACGAACATACTATGCAGTTTAAGAAACCAAAGAATCACACATATAGCAAATAATTAAGTAAATAATTTTAAATATCTTGGGCACATAATTACCGACGATCTTAAGGACAATGTAGACATTGAGAGGGAGCGTAGGGCACTAGCGGTCAGAGGTAATAAATGTTGACGCGCAGATTCGCTCGCTGTACGGACCAGGTCAAAATAACCCTATTTAAGGCTTATTGTCAGGGCCTGTACACGGGTGGTCTGTGGGTCGGCTACACCAAAAGATCTCTAGATGCCCTACGTGTCCAGTACAACAATATTTTTAGAATGCTGTTAGGACTGCCCCGCTACTGTAGTGCGTCTGAGATGTTTGCGCAGTACCAAACCGATGGGTTTCAAGCCCTCTTACGCAAAAAAACGGCATCTCTCGTGACCAGGTTGCGGGTCAGTAATAACAGCATTCTGAAAACTGTTGCGGAGAATTTTTACTCCCCTGTTTTGAGACATTTTGTATGGGTGATGAACAATTAAATACTTGCCTGTTCATCCCTCATGCAAGATGTACTCGACTTATGGTCTGTATTGGGAAGGCTGTGGTGAGTATATGTTTTTTGGTAACATGTAGGTTATTCCTGTAGCTATAAATTCAGGTATATTTTGTTTCCCTAAAATAATGTCCGTTAAATTTTTTGCTAAGATTTTGTGTAATGAATCTAATTTTTTAAACCAGTAATTATGTATTTTATCTATGCCGGGTGATTTCCAGTTGTGTAGCCTTGCTGTAATACTAGTGATGTCAGACTCTGTAAACTCAACGAAGTCCATTTCTTGTAATGAACTCCCTCTAGTAACTTCGTCTGATATCCAGTTAGATTTAGAATTATGTTGTATTTGCTCTTCCCATACTCCAGACCAAAATGTTTCAAGTTGTTCTACGGTTGGAAGTTCCATATTATTTTCAAGTAACGTATCAGTCTCTTGCGTTTGTTTAGCCTGTAAATTTCTATAAAAGCGTTTTTCATTTAAAACAAATAAGGCGTTGTCATGCTTACGCTCTTCTGCCTTCTTATATCTTCTCAACCTATGGACTTTAAGTGCTAGTTTCTGTTTCAAAGTATCTAAAAATTGTTCAGGTCTCTTATTGTTTTCTTCATGTCTAGTATGAATAGACATGTTACTAAATATTGTTTCTACTCTCTTAACTACTTTATTTGATCTATTGTTGTTAATATACTGGGTTAGCCTACCACAATCTGCTCTCAGTTTTTCTATATCTTTTTCTAGTCTCTGCTGCCATGCTGGTTTATTGTTATTATTTGGCCTTGTATTCCTTATATATCCTGTGATTTTGTAATTAAGTTCTTCAGAAATAACTAATGCAGTGCAATATATTAGGGTATGTAAGTCTATTAATTGAGTTTCTATGCTTATATATTGATTGAGGATACTATTATTAAATAAATTAACAAGTTGGGTTAATTTTGGTGAGTACCTTAGCTTAGGCAGCTTTGGCCGAATAGCTGGATTCATTATATTATTATTATTATTATTATTTGTACTTGTAATTGATTTTTCATACTAACATTAGATTTAAGCGTGTATATTTACTAACATCATGGATTTATGTTGTCCGAATGCAATAAATAAATTAAATTAAATTAAATAGCTGTAATTGTTTTGAAAAACAGTTGAAGGTAAATTGAATATGTAAAGTAGTAATTAGATGCTGTACGTCAGATGCCTACATTTAACGCAGCTGAAGCAGTAAATTGGTGGCGTAAGCTGTCGGTGACAAACACGCAGCCAGCATGAAGCATGCCGTGTATCTGAGCAGCGAGCACTCGCATATACGAGAACTACGAGGAGCGCCGCCCGCAATATACCGAGTAACGAAGTATGCGCCTCTGGAATATACCGTCCAACATTTCAAAACTTCCACAGCGATTCGGAAATGCACGAGGCAAAAATATAAAAAACTTGCGTTGGTTAACGAACACAGGTGGCAGGTGGAGATTGAATGCGACATGATACTCTTTATTACCGGTACATGAATACATTTGCATTGCGAATGAGACGTCTGTTTTCCGTGGAAGTACAAATTTTGTATACACTTAACCGTGGCAGTGCATTTTTTTTATGGATTTAACGCTTTGGGAGGAAAAAAAGTTGATTTGGGGAGCCGCAATACGGTAGCATTTATCTAAAGCCTATCGGGCAAGCTTCCAAGACAAGACGTCATCGAGACGGGGCCGCATAAGGGGCTACGCCAGCGCTGATCTCGAGTCTGTGAGCCAAGAAGCCTCTCAGTCACTTCGTGCCAAGTACCGCCGGCTTTACGAACCCTTACCGGTGTCTGCCACAAATTATTCCAAAACGTAAAAGAAATCGAACGCTTTTATTGACATGGATTGGATTGGAGGCTTGGCAGTGGCGTTAAAAATAATTGTTGCTACTTGGCAGTGCCTGTGCTATTGAGTCTGTGAAACACCGCAGTAACCTTCAGCATTAACAATATCTACACAGCTATTCTATTCGTAGTAGAATCGCAAAGAAATGATTGTACAAGTATCACGATGAGAATTAATTCTGTAGCACGATTAATCATCCAAGGGAGCACGTCAGTAGGGGAGTGCTAGTCTCCCTAAATCGATGACTGATTAGCTGTTTTGGGATTTTGTTTTGGATGTAAGAGCGGACCTGGCGCGCACATGAATACGGAAGAGGACGGGCTCAGGGGGAATGTCGACGTCGTACGAAACTGTCCGGAGTTGTTGTTACTGCGAGCGGAAACACGAACCACTCTCAGTCCCACGAGAATACGACTCGGAGCCAAAACTAGCAGTTTTATCGTAATACGTATAACTTGATGCATTACTAAGCATGTGAGACCCCGATATTAGATATGGACAACAATACGGAAAACCTTCTGCCTGGATTTTTCTTTATTTTTTAGATTATTCGACAAATCGTCGACGTCTAGGATATAAATGTCCAACAGATAAGATTTCCGCAAAGTCGAATGTTAAAATGTTGGTCCCTTGAAAATTTTATCGCGAATTCTTCGTGCGAAAATTCTTGCGTAATCGGTTAAAATTCCCAGCTTATAATACTCACAATATTTGTTCACAATCGTGATAAACTTTAATACAACGCGCCGCGGGAACATTTTGAGATATGGACACACTGATAGGTACTAACTTTGAACGAAAACACAAATTGTGCCTATAGATTGGATGATAGATTAAGCCTTGGCTTAAGCATCTATACAGAGCGAGCTGACAGGATAAGTAGGTAACAAAAAGTAATGGTAAACAGAAGAGTACAAATTTAATCTAGGGTCTAGCCAGGGCTCGAGTTCCCGGGAGGGCGTTAGCGAAATTGCCAGAATACATTAACGGGAAGGGTCGCCCCCGCCCTATCTCAACAACCTGCAACTAAGTTACGACACAAAATTTCTCTGAATCGCAAAATTTTAGTCGAATTACGGTTTTTTATACTTTATATGGTTCACATACGTGCTCAAGTGTAATTAATATACTTTCTATTTTGCGTACACAATAAAGTCGTGATACGACCGGGAGGCAATAACTTTCGCAGTTATATCATTGAACGACCTAATGAAGTCGTGGAAATATCATAAAGCTGTTATTTACGGCGAGATTCCTCTACCTTAAACGACGGCGCAGTAAATAAAATGAAGGTTTAATGTTTCACGAAGGCCTCCTTGTTATGTTATATGCGTAACGTCATTTTTAACATGCTTTTATTGGTAGTATGCATTGTTCTTTGTGTATTCCCGATAAGGTTGTTACAATGTCCCACACTTGTACGATGCAGTAAAAAACCGACGAATATTTTATAACACAACAAGCTGTAACTGTTGGCGTATCGCAACACTAAGTGCAAACCAGTTCGTTTTTTCTATTGTCAGGCGTGAAATTACATTTAATACTTCTAGTAAACGCTTCACAGAGCGGTTGGAAGAACCTCAAAATTCAAAGCGTCTATAAAATAAAAATTATATTACTCGGAATACCTTTGTAATGGCGTACGCACTGAGGAAGGCTCTAACACCAGGCAACAGATTTTACTGCGCATCCTACATATATATATAATTAGTGTGGCATCTCGCAGGTCAACCTCTGAGGTTGTCGGCTGCTTAACCGGGCTTGCCTGTGGTTGCCTTAATTAATTAATTAATTAAAGCCTCCAGCCAGGGCTTATTAGAAAACTTACAAACTAGGCGACTACACGCTAAGGGCACCCCCTGTGGGGTACGGACCTCGGCTTAGGGCGTCGCAGTGGGAGGGCAGCTAGGGACAGGCTGGATCATATCATTTTTATTATTAATAAGGGAATTTAAAGCTACTGGCTCAGCGTCGCGGGCTGGCTCTGGCAAGGGTCGGGGCGGACTATTACGGGGACGTCGCGGCGGGCCTCGGCGGCGAGGACGGAAGGACGGTCGGTTTTTGTTTTTGTGTGCCACTGTACTTGTTTCCCTACGGCTCTCTTGGAGCAGGGTGATTGCGTCATCGGGAGTGACAAGGGTGTGCCTTGGTCGGCGAATCTTAGAGATACGCGAGGGTTCGTATTGGGCGGCCGATACGATAAGGGGATTCCTATGTTGGATTGCAGTATCAAAGAAACGCTTGGAGACACGTTTCATGAACTGCTGGATGGTGGGCATCTTAAGGTCTACGTGAAGAAGCTCATTTCGAACATAAAAGGGGGCTCCCGTGACTCTACGGAGGAATCGGTTTTGAAGGGTCTGCATCTTGTGGAGGAGGTAGGGCTTTGCGTGTGCGAAAACAACGCAGGCGTAGGTCATGATGGGACGGATGACCGCGGTGAAAATACGCAGCTTGCACCTGAGTGATAACTTGCTGCGGGAGCTAAGAATGAAGTGGAGCCTACCTAGAGCGAAAGCGGCGCGCGAACGTGCCTGCTTTATGTGCTCAGCGAAGGAAAGGTGTTTATCGAGGACCACGCCTAAGTATTTGGCTTGCTTTTCCCAGGGGATCGGCTTGCCGTACATGGTAATCGGACGGGGGGAGGGTGGGTTTATCCGCGGCTTAGAAAAGAGGACTGCCTGGCTTTTGTCTGGATTGACTTCGATTCTCCATTTCCGGAACCACTTGGCCAGAGTGTTTGCGGAAGTTTGGAGAGTGCGAGCGATGGCATCGGGTTTAAGACCGGTATAATAGATAGCCGTATCGTCGGCAAATAGGGCTAGCTGAGTATTTTTATGCTTGGGGATATCGCTAGTGAATAGCGTGAAAACGAGGGGGGATAGTACGGAGCCTTGAGGAACTCCTGCGCGAATGGGATGGGGGGAGGAAAGCTCCCCCTCAATTCGGTAACGAAAAGTGCGATTCGATAAAAAGTCCCGTAGGATGAGCACGAGACGGTCAGGCACGCCGAGTTGGTATAGCTTATAGATTAAGCCATTGTGCCAGACTTTGTCGAACGCTTTCGCTATGTCGAAGAATAAGGCTCCCGTTATTGCGCCCCGTTGGAAGCCGGCGCTGACGTGTTCTATGATGCGGTGGACTTGTTGGATACATGAGTGTTCGGTTCTAAATCCAAACTGCTCATTGGGTATAAGACTCTTTGCTTCGGCAAAATCTTTGAGCCGCTTATATATAAGCCTTTCATAGATTTTACCAAGGACGTTGAGTAAGCTAATGGGACGGTAGCTAGACGGGTCAGACTTGGGCTTGCCTGGTTTGGGAATACCTATGACGGTGGCCTGTTTCCAGGTTGCGGGGAACATATTATTGCTCAATGCACCATTGAAGATGGCAGTCATTAGCACTATAAGCTGGGCGGGGAAAAGTTTGAAAACCCTATTGGTGATGCCGTCGGAGCCAGGGGCTTTTCGCGGTTGGAGACTTTTAATGATATCCTGGACCTCATCAGGAGTGATGGGGGACAGTGGATTATCGGGATCTTCGATGGGCGGAAGGGAAGTTCTACGTTCGACTTCGGCGTTCACCATATCGAGGTGGGCTTGGTCTACTGGTTGAGAGCTGGGAGAACACTGGGACTCTAGGCTGTCGGCTAGGCATTCTGCTTTTTCAGAGTTATCGAAGGCGACACTCTTATCGGGACGAATGAGAGGAGGCATTGTGGCCTCTTCAGTGGATCGTAACTTCCTCTGAAGCTGCCAGAAGGCAAGATGGGTGGGCTCAAGTTCGCTCAGCATCTTGTCCCAGCTCGCATTACGCTGCTCGGTAATGCGTTTCCTTACAGCACGCTGTAAGTTGCGCATGTGAGCTTTGTTTGCGGCGCAGGGAAAAGCGCTGTACGCACGGATGGCTGCGTTCTTCTCGGTTATCAGATTCCGTACATCGTCCGGGAGTTTCCAGCGGTGGTCTTCCACTACAGGAACTTCCCTTGAACAATCGTTCAGGACGGATTGTACGTGATTTGTAAGCGAGTCGATCGCCGCCGTCGTGTCAGCGACTGAGACTATGTGGTCAGGAATGGTGTCCAATTGAGGCGACGTGGTGGATTTCAGTTTTTCACTTACTTTCCTCCAGTCGGTGATCAATTGGGTCGGAGGAGGTTGGGTAGGATCATGGTTACCCGAGCGGGAACCTAGGTGTAGGATAACGGGACGGTGATCCGAGTTGAGCTCGTGAAGCGCTTCTATGGAGTGTAAACGGAGGTTTACATTCTTTAGGAGCGCCACATCGAGGACATCGGGGTTATGGTTGGGGTCGTGTGGGTAGTGGGTGGGAGTCATCGGAGCGATGACGTCGTAGTTTAGGGTCGCGCCTAGGTTATACACGATTCTGCCTCTGGCATTTGTCGTGTTGCTGTTCCAAGCGGGGTGTTTGGCGTTGAGATCGCCCGCTAGTAAGACGGAGTCACTCAGGCCGAAGAGAGTCGTGAGATCGCTGGTGAGCGCGATAGGATCGTCTGAAGCAAGAGACGCGACCGATGGTGGGGGATGGTAGGCAGAGATGATGGTTATCGGAGGATGACCAGTCATGCCTAGTCGACAGGCAGAGTACTCTAGGTGAGAGAGAGGCGCGGGTGGGGTCAGAGGGATGCAGTATAACTCCTTTCTATAATAAATAAGGGTACCGCCGCCGTGGCAACGTGTTCTGTCATTGCGAACTAGACGGTAATTCGCAATTTTGGGATCAGCGCGGTGGGGTTTCAAAAGGGTCTCCTGTATAAGGAGGACGTCTAATTGGTGGTCGCGGAGGAATTTAGTTATTTCGGCGCGTTGGTTGAAAATTCCATTGGCGTTGAAAAAACCTAATTTGAGGGATCGAGGCCTAGTGTGGTTTGTGCGTTGGGAATCCATTGGATCAGTCCATCGCATCCATCTGGTCGAGACCTAGCACCACATCACTGTGTGTGCTGAATATTTGGCTGTACATTGCCGTCGTAATTTTGCCGTTATTCTGCTGTTCGGCAGCCAGAAGGGCATCGCGGAGAGATCTGGCTTGGCGGGTCATAAATAACCTATAATGGCGCAGTATAGTCTGGGCGCAAGCCTCGCCATGCGCGACGGGTGAGGGATTGGGCGGTTGTTTGACTGCAGGAGCAGCAGTGGTTTGAGGCGCGGGTTTGTGACTGGCTGTGGGCTCTGTAGCCACGGCTATAGGCAGGATCTGCGCTGCGATGGGTATATCCATCAGTGCCTGCAAAGGTTTGGCAGGGGCCAAGGAGGGAAAGGCTTTTTCGTGGTTTAGCCTGTTCCACGGGGACGGTCTCTGAGGAGCGAGACGTTGGGGAATTTGAGAAGAAGGTGCCTCTCTCTGTTGGCGGGCGTTGGCGCGCTTCGCTAATTTAGGAGCGAGTTTGGGGGCTTTGGGACAGCCGCGGTAGTTTGCCGGGTGACCGGTCTGGCCGCAGAGAACGCAGCTGGGTGGTTCCGAACAGAGGGTTCGGTCTTTAGGCCGTGGGCAGTCCGCAGTGCTATGCTCGCCCAGACACTTAACGCATCTGGGAGTCGCATAGCAGTTGCTCTGCGCATGGCCATACAGTTGGCAACGGTGGCATTGTCCCACTGTTGCGGTTTTGTAGGGCTTTTCTATTGAGATACCGGATAGGGAGCAAATAGACTTAATCTTAAATATTGGGTGATGACCTTCGGTTGGTTCACAAATGACAAGAACCATGTCGTACAATTCACCGCCTCTCGCTTTATGTAAGCGATGGACGGCGATCACTGGTATACCTTGATCGGCAAGGTCGTCTTTAATATCCTGTACTAGGATTTCTTTAGGGACACGTTTAATAATAACACGAGTGGGCGTGTCCTCGGGGAAGGAGAAAGTGTGAAAGGAAATATTCCTTTCACGGAGGGCGCGATATAGTTCCCTATAGTCGTTCGACGTAGGGACGGTGACTTTAATGCCATTTTGGCAGGCACGGGCGTTTGTGTAGTTGATCTTTCGATCAACACACATCTTGGACACATCAGTCCATTTACCCTTGTCCTGGATGTAAAAGGGGGGCGGAGGGCGTTGCTTCCTTTGGGCTGAGGAAGTTTGGGCTATCGGGCTGGCGGGACGACTATTCTGCGCTCGAGCAGAGGTAGTTGGGGCGGGGCTAGCGGGTCGAACGGGCGTTTGAGTTGGGGACGGGGGCGACGCGGTGGTCTTTTTGGCCTTGCTGGCCTGGGAGGTTTTCCCTTTCTTCCTCTTGCCACCGGTGACGACTTGAAAGTCGTCTTCCGAGGACGAGGGGCATGATGACAAATCATTGTCAGAGTTGTTATTGGACACAGGTTCGGTGGTGTCCATTTCACGGAATTCAGGTGCAGCGCACACCTGCGCGGCGTCCATTGTTTTAGGAACAATGGGATTAGCAGGTGGGCCGGAAACAATGGGTGATTTCGGGAATCGGGCGATCGGCACGACTTTGTCGGCGGGCGGGGGCAATAAAGGGCTATCTACCTGGAAGTGGTTCGTTGTTTGACGAACAATGGGATCGGAGTTAATAAATACTTCCGTGAACTGACCTACCGGGATGCCTTGATCGGCAAGCGGGGGAGATAATGGGCTGTCAAGCGCGTCACTAAAATCAGCGACGTTGGCTTCGGTAGCCGGGGGACAATTAGCGATTTCACGCTGGATTTTTCCGCCATATTTGGCGGAAATAGTAGGGTTTTCCCTAAGGATTTCTAACAGAATCTCCAAAATATTGGAGTTCGCCATGATTGGCAATTGGATCAAAATTGAATGGGGAAATTTTGGAGATTTCTCTCCCGCGGGGGGCCTATTTAAAGCCTAACTGGCCTAACTCCCCGGATGGATGGGTCCGGGGATGTGTAACCCTCCCAGTCGGGTAGAGACTGGGAGGTGAGTACCTAATGGTGAGCCCTAAGCTTGTAACCGGTCGCCAGTCTTATTGTGCGAACCGGGCCCTATTGGGTCTAGTGCGAAGGGATAGACACACCCAACCGACACTAGGTGTGTAGCTGAAAAGGAAACTCAGTAACTAGGTTTGACTAGGAGATCCCCCAAGGCCAAAACCTAGCACTCGACTCCAATTTACTGCTTCACCCTGAAGGGGATCAGCGGGTGCGTCGGGTCAGCACCCCCTTGGTATTGTTGACACCGTGAGGTTTCCAACCAAGGACCACGAAACTGTGGTTTTACCCTGAAGGGGCCAAACCAAATTGTTTTTGACGATACTCTGTTATAGAAACAGGATATCCTTCACCGCCTCGAAAAAGGCGGATCCGGACCAGGCGTCGTAGTCGGCGACTACGAGTGACGTCACGGCGAGCGTGACGAAGCGTAGCGATGACTCAGGCACGGAACGATCGAGAGCGCGGAGCGGTACGACCGTCGCGGGCGAGCGTCGGAAGCGGAATGATTCCTGCGCATCCTACAAGTTTTAGTGTCGTTTTTATATGGACGTCAATTTTTTACGATTTTTGTTCAGTGCGCCTAGGCTTCTGAGGCGTCACGGTCCACACTGGCTCATTTTTCTCTGACCTATAATAAGGTCGTTGAGTGCGTCTTTCAAAGGATAAATAAAGAGCACCAACGCGACATACATAACGCTTCTACAATGTACCATAAACATAAAACGTGTTACTGGTGCCGTACCCTTGACGACCGACCAGTGCACGACTCGTGATCCACACAAATACCATTTCGGGGAACTAACTTTCATTTTATATTGGTACTTTTGGAATGCAAACATCCAGAAACCATTTATTTGATCAGATACCTTACTCTTTCAAAGTCGGTAAGTGCTTAAGTTCTTTCTGTTTACTGAATATTTTATTAGGTACCTACATCAAAAGGATCGGCGCGGGTTTCTACCTGTATAAGGTCATATTCCAATTATCCACTTATTTGATGAGGTTTGGCGATACGTTATTAATTCATGTATTTGTTTTGTCTTGACTCGTATCGATACTCTCGGAATGAAGGAAATTAATATTCAGAAGATCATCACTAGAAATAAAATAGATATAGAACTTGAACGAAAATAATTTCACATCACGATAGAATAAGTTATTCGCGAAAGACGTTGACGTAAAACTGATAGCAGACAGATACCATCCGTACATCAGGGGCGAACGTTGAACTGAACAAAAACTGACATGAACATGATGGAAGCTACTGAGCATGAAGAATCCCCATAATACATACATAACATCACGATTATTATACTTAACGTGGTAAGTAGATTTATAAGTGCTACATAAACCCATATTTGGCATAAAAGGATTGGAAGTTGATTAAAAGCAACCATATATAGTGAAAAGGCCATCACAATACCCGCCGCGCTACAGTAACCATTTCCCCCGAGTTTTTCAATTAGCGCGGGACAATAACCAGCAGACATTCTGTTTTTCTTTCACTTCCAAATTAGTCGCAAATGGTAATAACTAATAACAGATAAGAGCATTATAAAGTAACTGAGAACTGTCTAAAACACGGACATGTGCGAAACTAAAACATATGGTGGGAACATGCAAGGCGTAGTTAGTAAACCGAGTGGGGAGGCCCCACGCGGCAAAATTTCCAACACACTATGGAACGATATTTTCTCTAGGCGAGTTCCAATTGGCGTCGTTTGTTTGCGAGTTAAACTTAAGGTTTAACTTCAAATAACGTGACTAGTAGAATTTAAGGTCTGAAACTCAGTGTGTTTGAAGATTGCTCGCCTCTAATAATAATTAATTAAAGCTACATAATTAAGAAACACAGCTACAAAGATTATACGGCACAGCTTAAATATATTCATGCAAGCGAAATTACTAGGATTTCCGTTGTACATGCTTCGCTTCCGAATTTAAAACGATACCAGTACACGATTCGCTGGCAGACATGCAACATAAGAATTTGCAATTTCAAACTGCTCAGGAGCAGTACATTGCTATCACTAGTCCGGTTTAGGCAACGTTCAAAATTAGACATTGATGACACTAACGTCATAGTGAAATGCAATAAATTCAGTATAGGAAAATGACAAAACAATCAGTAATGAAGGATTGATACAAAAACAAATGGACGCAGTGACATGAATGATGTGATACAGTATATTTATTTCATTCATAAACTATCCCATAAGACTTTTCAAACCAGATGAAGAAATAATTATATAACATCGCTAGCAGTAATAATTTCTGGCTCAACGAATAGGTAATTATTGACATCTTGCAAAGCTGTGATATATCAGCACGACTCATACATATAATGAGTAATGCTCTCATGCTGATACACCTCATATCTAGCTGCGGCCGCGACTTCGTTCGCGTGAGGTTATTCCCGCGTAAAACCCGATCCCGTAAAAAAATCTGGGATAAAAAGTAGCCCGAGTGTTACTCCAGGTTTTCAGCAGCGAAATTTCATTCTGATCAGCCGTTTTTTTTTTTTATTGGCTCGCTTTTGATTTCGCTCTCATGATGGTAAGCGATGATGTAGTCGAATATGAAGTACGTTTACATAGAAGTAACCTATGCACTCTTGATTTAAAGACCCCTAGGTTATAGCTATAAGGAAACACAGATTCCGGTAGTGAAATTCATTCCATAGGCGTACGCACAATGAACGTATTCCCAAAACGTTTTGTGAGTATTGGTGGCATGGGGTGTTTAGGCATGATTGAGTAACAAACATTTATCTAAACTGTGATAATATTAATTAAGATAAGATTAACAGTAAACCAGTTAAGAGACTAACTACTTGCTTTAACAAACTACCGAATCCAGATTAAGTATCTGTACATGCAATAGAAGCTCTAATGACTTTCAGGATTTTATAGTGAGAAAAACAAGATGCATATCTTTTTTCGAAACCGTGTAAGCTGGGAAAAACCACCGCCGCAATGAACTGGAGATGTGAAAAGTAAGCAATGCCATATTTATGGTATTCATTTTTATTACGGATTGTAAATATTTCAAAATGACCGCCGCATCTCGTTTTACTTACACAAACAGCGCACCTGTTTTTAAACATAATTTTGCACTTTGCTTTAAAAATCACGCTGTTGTCGTGAATATTAAATATTTAAGGGCCTGAGTACGATGGACATGTTTGTGAAAGCTCCACGTTACTGACATTAGTATGCAAGCTTTAAGTTTCATTTGAGCCTGCATCCAAAATCTATCGAAATTTGTATATAACCTGCACGCATATCTAAAACAAGCTAGAAAACGGTGGAAAGCAAATCGAACTTGTATAAAATTAAAACTTATCTCGTGAATAGGAGATATCGCCACAGGAGGATGATATTTTCTAAAGTAGTAAATAAACTCGACTCAATAACCGTACATTACTAAGCATCCAGATGTCTAAGTAAATCGATCAGCCTCTCAGAGCAGAAGTTTGCGAGTGTAGCCAAACATAAATTATATTACCGTACCTGTCTACTCGATATCAAGTCTCCGTTACGAGCCCATCCACTTTAGGAGCAAACAGAATTACTACAACTGACAAGGACATCACAAATATACATTAGGATTATGTAGGCAGAAGATGCAACCTTAGTGATTTGTTGAGCGCTTATAGCTATCTTTTTTTTTTCTTTTTTTATTCAGAATGAGCTCACTCTTGACCTCGATCTCGCCTGATGGTAAGTGATAGATGAGGTCTACGATGGAAAGAGCGAGCCCAGAAGACGCCTGTTTACTCTTGCTTAAATGTGGAGGAGAAGCGCTTGGTACAACAAGACGGTAAATCAACCAAGTGTGGATGGTATCCAGCCGTGCGTCTGATAGACCGGTAGTGAAATGAAGATGGAGGGATCAGGTCATGGAGCTCAAATGGATATGATATGATATGGGGATATAATCAAATAACGTCACGAGGTACTGAAGTAACAAACAATCGTGTATCGTAGTAATGAAAATACAATCTCTACAATTATTCATGATGAATTTAATAATAAATATGTGAAACATAGGATAAACCAGAAAGCAGCTTCTATAATCTCAAGACGCGATAAATGTTAGCTTAGCTGACGAGAATTAAGATGAAGATTTACTAAGGCAGACAACGACGCCTCATTCAAATGAAACAAAAAGATACAACCATGAGGAGATTACCAATTAATAAATCCTGAAGAATAGTTCAGTTTACGTAAACACTTGATATCAATGCTATTAAGAATGGAAACTGACCTCCATATGGATATCAACCTAAACTTGCTGAACTAGAAACTCAGAATTACCGTGGCATGAAAAGATTATAAAAGGTTGGCTAATCTGCGTATTATAGGTAACCAGATGATGGCTCTCTATCGATTGGGGAGCAATTAAGCGTGCCGGGGAGCCCGAATGCGACCGCCATAAACTGTGATCTGGTGATAAATTCTTAAATACTCATATAAATAATACATATTACTGCGAAGTGCAATAAACCGTTAGTTTGGATATTAAAGGGGGATTATATATGGAGCGAGATAATAAATTATAGAAATGTAGTGTTGAAATAGATCTTTACTTTCGGCGCGCTTATGTAAAGCTGTAAATCTTTTTGCAGTAAAACGCGAAGCTTAATGTTTTTTTTTTTTTGTTTCGAACGAATGCCACATGAAATATAACAAAGTTCAAGGAAAATAAGACTCGATCTAGTTCAATATATCCTCCGGTCATTGCAGAGACCACTCTGATATTAAAGTCAGAACAATACCAAGGAAAAGCCAACGAAAACAGAATCCCGTACAGTGTACGGAACTCTCGAGCTTTAATAAGAAGTTATAGTCGACATAATGTTTGTTTAGGAAACATTAACATAGACGTGGAGGAAATAACGTCGTACAATTATTTTAAATGGCTGCAATTTTGAAGGCACTGAGAATACTGAAACTAATAAAAGTTACTGGAAATGTATGAAAAAGTTTATAAATGGAAAACCTTGTACCATATTTTACAGACGATATAAACAAAGGCAGAATATAGGCGTTTTATGGAAGAATTAAACCATACTTATAGATATATACATAATAGATAGACATACATAATAGATTACAGAACATAACTTTTGAATAGTGGTACTTACATCAGAAGATATTGAAATAAGTAACTATTTTCTGTTTCAAATGTTGGGACATATCAAAAAGGGGCACAGACTTTTGATCGTCATAACTTAATAGATCAGAAGAATAGCCTATATTTCAGAAACAAAAATCTGGTTTAAAGAGGTGGGGATTTCAATTGTTTCGTTTTGCTTCGTTATGAGGAAATAGAGTACTATTGCCAATATAAATTTTTCATTAAAACTATTATTTATATTATTAATACCTTTGAACAAGCCATTAATAATAAACTGATTGCACATGTTTAACCTACTTAAACTTTTGATTTAAGGTAAATAAATGCTACTGTCACATTTCACAAGCCAAATTTAAATAAATTGTGAAATAGAAACCTTTACATTTGAGCTGCTTACATATGTAGTAGAGGGCTCTTGCTACCCTTGAAGTTGAACTTAAAGTATAAAAAAACATTAGCAGAGAAAAAAGAATACTAAGATCGAGTATGGTATTTGTGGCATTTTTCCAACAAGGGACATGTATGACTCATTAGTCATTAGTCATTAGAGATGCCTACTACGCGCCGAACGTCCTTATAACAAAAATGATAGATAGATAGATATACCCTTGATTGAACACCATAACAGAAAACAAATAAGGACTTAACAACTAAAAAGGTTGATACAATGAACGGTCTTATCGCTTAATTTGACACAGAAGGAGAAAATACGCGAGTAATAAATTTGTTCTAAAATGTTACAAAGATGAAAACAACTACAATGAACAATCGATCACGCCGCTTAGTAATCATTATGAATTTGTCACCTATCTGTATACACTACAAGCCAATAGTGGACACACTGGACACCGGCCCCTTTGCCAAGAATTCTGATAATTGCATTATGCCATCCCCTGTGCAGGATGATCCGTTTTAGCGGTTTGTAGTACTTATAGCAGGGGAGGCTTTCGATCAAAAGTACAGGGCTAGGTACTTTATACATCCAATTGAGTTTTGAAACGCAATTACTTTCGACAATTGTACAAACTGGAAATTTAAGCGAGTTAATAAACAGGTTAGATCACGTTCGTTTTCATAAGAGCAATGCCAAATCTTCGCGGTTTTATTTTCTATTTTTTTGCCATGGGAGACAATGGAAACGAGGCGATCTTTTGTCACGCCTCTGAGTTTTCGTTAAAAGATATGAATTCCAAGCATCACTTTATCTTTAATTGAATGGTGTTGAAACCTAAATCATTTTATAAAAAGGCCCCATAGTCAACAAAGTTTTATAATTCGGTTTCATGAGAACCAACGCAGAAGTTCAAGAACCCTTTTAAAATCGCAGCGTTTTTTTTTTGTTGCTTATAGCCTTATTATACAGACAAATTATAGTTTTATCGATAAAATACAGATGTGCAAACAGTAAAAATCTAATCTTAACATTCGCCTGCAATTTGGAACAAAGCAAGGACACGGTGCGCCGACACTTCGACACCGAATCCTTGGAAGTGCTCTGACGTCACACGTGTCAATGCTTCATCATAAACACATTGTGGGAGTGTACGGTTGCACGTCCATGTCTGAATCAGAGCAGGCTTATGCTCTTACATTAATAAAACCGCACACGTAAGAACGAGCGACAGTTTCTCTCCAGTAACGACCCCCAGGTGACGACATAAAGAGGCTTACATGCGAACAAACGTCTGTGTTCGTGAGATAGTTCATAGAGTGCTCTAAAAACCTAGCTAGAATAATTAACAACATACAATATTCGCACAACACGATTGTTTCAGTAAATATCAGATGTGTGTTTACGTATAGCCTTGGATTTGTGCTACACTCTCAAATAAAGAACAGTCAGACGAGACTTAGATTTTTTATATAGAAAAAAAACTATCGTGGTCCAGTAGGTATAGCCATAACTTCCAAGTCGTGGGTTTTTTTAATTTTTAACTTTTTGTAATTTTCATTATCACCATTGCCCTCAAAAGGCGAAGCAATAGCAGAGAGGACACCGGCATATCCTAAATCAATAATCCGAAAGGCTACATACACCAACCCGCACTGGACTCACGTGGTGGATTATGGCCCATTTACTCTAATAGAAAAGAAGCCTGTATTCTAGCAATTGGATAGTTATAGGTAGATTACGTATGATGTAAAAACACATAAAACCAGTTACATAAGTTTCACAAAATATGAAGACTAATGAGAAAATAGGGCCAAGAACGTCACACGCGTTCATAAAAGGCCTCGAACAAATAGGATAGTTGAAGCCCTTAATTTGGGCATTCATGGAGTACGGTGAAACCTTTGAAACGTGCGTCGTGTGACGCGACGTGACCTATTGACTTTCAATCAATTCTCTTTCGGCCATTTATGAGAGCGTGGACTGGCGCGCCTAATAATGTATAATAGATAACAGACCGGCAGACGTCACTTGCGATTATTTCGGTACATACCTACTCATGCTAGTGTGATTTCTTTTACACATTTCGTTTGCAAATAAATAAAGAGCAAGATGAATGTGTAATGCGTGTTATTTATGACACATGTCAGACATAATGAATAGAGAATACTTAAACAACTTGAAAACTGAAAATAGGTGACAGATTGTGATAAAAGTTTCAGTACTTGCTCAGTGGAGCAACCTCTACATTGGATAATGTTTAACTTAAATTTATTTAAACTCTAGATATCTGTAAAGATCAACTTCTCTACTTTCGGCGTCTAATTTAGAGGATATCAGTGGGCGGTACAACCTCAAAGCGATTATCCATTGCTACAGTATAGTCAATTATGTAAATACAGCGTCCAAAATTGCATTAAACCGCATCCCTATGTAGGCAAATAGGCGATAGCGTGTCTAGATAACAGTAATCTGTGGCAAAGGATCACAATTTATACTTCACAATACAATAAAGTGGTAGTTAGAGGGGTAATATCAGCGCGAGAGCACGGCCGACGTGACGCGGCGAGGTTAAATCGGGCCAGGCGGCCCACGCAAAACCGCTAATTAGGAAGCGCACGCGCAAGGGCGCTGCACCGCGCGCGCACGATGCGCAGGCGACTCACACACCCGCTGAAACAAAGACAACCACCGCCGGACAAAAGAAACAACCATTCCAACAAAAGAAACTGCTCATGTAACAAAAGAAATGGCCAGAGAACAAAAACAATGGCGTGGCGGAGGAAACGCGAGGAGTATGCCACCTTGTTTTCAGGCACAAAGGGTGTTGTGTGAAATTATGTTTTGTTACGAATTCTGACGTGTCCGACACTGACGAGCGCCAAGAATTGTATGTTTGCATTCTATTAGCCATAAAAAGAATTTATAGAAGAAACTTCCTTATGAGACGCTATAAATCTAACGGAATGCGTCAAGAAACTTTGTCGTTCAAATTATTAAGGATGGGGAAAACGCGTCAATTCTAAACCGAGGAAGTTCCGACTAGAATATATGTTCAACAAAAACTGTTACAATAGGGAACATCCGCGCGGAGCAAGAAATACTTTAGTTCGAATCTCCGATGCTCGGGTGCCAATTTCCCTTTTTTCCATTCTTTGTTTTCGGGCTGTTGAGTTTGCACGAAACGACGTTGGAATTCATTACTTGGAGCCGTCATTCTAGCTGTCATGTTTCATTGTGATGTGGATGTTTGAATGTGACTCGCGCGACACATGACATATTTGCTATGCGTGTGTAGATGAGGTGATTACAGGTAGCTTAATGTAAGGCTTCTGGGAAGACCACATGCGAGGGGATGACTCAGCAAATGGATAAATTAAGCCTCGCATTAAAAACCATGCTGGCTGGTGATTATCGTCATTATTTTTCCCTTGCACGCTTTATATTGCTTCTTAGTCATCTCGACCGATCTAGATAATATTGAGCACGCATACGCATGCGGATTTCATAAATATCAAGTACTGATTATGATGATATGTGGAAAAGGATTACTAATCTAAGAGCAGTATAATAGAAAAGTATGAACCTTATTTCCTAGCCCCATTATCTGGTCTAATAAAAGCTTCTGAACAAAAGGCATACCGTCCATTTCACGTACGACAATACATCTTTGTCTGAACGTTTGGCGACTGTGAACGTTTTACGTCCTAGTTTCCGAATCCTAAGCAGTAATATCAAAGTAAGTTATAAACCGTTGTATGTCATACATCCAGCATCGTGAATAAAGCACAAAGAGAGGCAGCACATAGCTCTACGGAAGCACTTAGTTCTATTTCGGTGATGTGGAAGCTCCCGAATATCGCGGCGCGAATATAAACATCTCATCGTATTCTCTGATGGATGGATACTCGTTTGTTACTGCTCTACGATTACGGCACTTCGCCACTATATCTACCAAATACGGGAACGCAATCAAACTGTTTGCTAGACTTAAAGTAACTCGGATAATCGACCACACTAGCAGACATAAGTAGATAAAAAAATCGTAGCTATATTTTATCAGCCAATGACTATAGAGAACAATGTTTTTAAAATGGTTTGCATTATATCAACTCGGTCATTACCACTTGATGGGTGAATCGATCAAGGTAATATCCGGGAATTACATATTTCCGAGCTGATGTAATAAATATTAGTCAATGATTATTTCCAAGAAAAATATCACCACCGTGCACATTCAAAGCTAATAATTTAATAGATTTTCGTTGAGAATAACCCAAAAGCAATAACTTCGATAGAGTGATGCCATAGGTATCTTTATTCTGGTATAGATTTTATTTAATTGTTAAGTGGTTACATGAAGTCAATACCTATACTAATACACTACGTTCCCTATTGGTACGTATCCGTATAACTCATATTGTAAAATATTTAATTCGTATGAAATTAGCTATATTAACAGAACAGCTTCATTTCGCTACCTGCTAGTATAAGAGGGTCCGTTTTTTTTAAGCTAAATTCTATCACTTCTCGTATACCTTTTATAATTCGTTTTGGCAGCTGGAAACAAAGAATTTTGGACTAAAGGCCAAAAATTAACAGGAAGATAAAATTGTGTCTGAGATTGTTGTAGGTGAGATGAATCACAGTGAGTTATGGACAAAGCAAACAGAAGAGTTCCTTTAGAACGTCGATTAAAACTAGTATTTGGTGTACGTCACACATTCTCACGCGGTTCTTCAAGCACGTAGGTAGGTATATTAACATTCAATTGAACTTGACGATTCTATCAAAGGTAAGTTTCTTGTATTACAACTAGTTCCGAGTATTTTCCTTTAAGTATTGGGCTGACAGCGCGGCCGGCGGCGGACGAGAGCTATTCGAATTTCAATAAAACTTGAAGGGGAATAAATCGGTATAGGGTGGTGTGCCGACGATATATTGTGTTCCAGCTGACGCGCGTGAACCCGAAAAATAATAAACGCCATTATGGCACTAATTGCACTTCCCGAACACATTTGTCAGTGTTGATTCAATACACATCTGCTATTCAGATATTGACTATTAAAATCAATTGAAACATCTATTAATATAATTGCTGGTCATTATTCAATAATTTACGCCACCGTAAACCGTGAAGCTGCTGTGTTTATTTTCTCTCGGCTCTATGGTATATTTTGAAATTGGCGAAAATAATGACGTTTAAATATTCATGTTCGACGCTGTCGGAGCGTCGTCGTAGGTTGCTGGAATTCCACTTTAGGTCTACGGCCAAGTTTCACGTTTGATTTATTTCAGATATTCGAATATGACAAACGGGTAAGGTTACAGAATGTTCCAACTCCTAAATTAGCTGTTATTCACCCATAAATTTGAAAAACAGGAAAGTAGAATTAATTTGGTAATATTTTTAAATTAAAGACTGTAAAGGCATTATATTTAATGGAGAAAAATACAACTGAGCCGTAAAGATCCCACTGAGCCATAAAAAATCACAATAGAGTACGCGATATAAAATTTGAAACATAAAACCGACTGTTACTCGGTGGGATATTTAAATGGCGCTTGAGAAAGATAAATTGCGGCTGGACGATACAGTCGGTAGCACGAGACCCGCTGAAAATTGACGTCTAACACGTGCAAGATCAACCTCTCCTGTCATTCGATTAGACAGCGTTAAATTGAAGCACTCCCGAACCGTGAAAAATTTATTATAATTAGTTGCGTTTCGGAGAAGTTTCGAAAACACGTAGTTACTACAAGATTGGGTGGACAAGGTTCATAATAATTCAGTTCCAATGAGTTAAAAGTAACAATAAATAACGTGTGTGTACAAGAAAATAGAATGGGCGTTAAAAAGTAAATAAGTAGCAATACACGTTTACAAGTATCACGCCCTTGGCACATTGTTATCTACTCGCAAATACGAATGTCAAATCATGACTCACGTGACAAATTACCGAATGTAGGTACGGCTGTGGCTCGCAAAAGTTCACAGTAAATAATACGATTTCAAAACTTTCAATTCACCGCCATAAATCTTAGCTGAAGATAGAAATCCAACAAAGATAAAGTATCAAGCCGCTGAAGCGCTGAAAATACAACGGTACAAACTCAATAACGCTACAGCGAAGTTAAAATATAAAACACTGGACCGTTTGCTGGGTGCTTTAGCAGTTCCGGCGATTCTAAACAGAAATGCAATATTCGAGGACTCCTGTGTGAGGTCGTTGCGCTTACGCTAACCGTTTTAACGACCCCTTCATATGATCGTTTACGGGAAAACTTATTTAATAATGCTACAATATGTATTGTATATGTATATAGTGAAAAGGATACATTTCCTGGAAGAAGTCGAGGCTAGGCGGCTGTAGGATGTCTAACGCCGATAAGACCTGCAAAGATAAAAGCTCTTATTAGTTGGTTGTCCAGTTCGACACAACTGCGAGGCCCTCGTCAGCCCCTCGCTGACACGTCATTAGTGGTCGCCCAATCAGCACCGTGGAACGGTAACTCGTTTCAATGCAAATACATGTTTATACTAAGAGACAAACGCGCGCCAACCGCAAACAATACACGTTGATCGATAAAACACAGTGAAAATGAATAAATTATGAAGAGAGCGCACACCGCATTATATTATTTCGTGACAATGTCCAATACATACCCTATTATCATAATAAACAGGTCTTACTCGAGTAAATTTATAGGTATCGAATCGTATTATAACTTGCTGATAAATTGAAAAAGTTCTTGGTATAATCACCTAATGTGTAATTATAAAGCGCAGGTGTGAATGTAAAAGCTTCAATTAACATTCATTAAGTAAGGTCTGAGTGCGGAAGGTCCTCTAATGAGAAATGTAAAAAACAAACGCGTCTATAAGGTGTTCCAATTTAGTCAATGTTAATAAGCCACCGTGGGAACAACTAGGAGGCTGTTTGTGAGGCAAATTATTGGACTAAAAAAGCCCGTCAAATTTATGTCGATGAAATGGAACAATTTAGCAATTCTTTATTAAGTCTTTCGTAGTCAAATATTAAAGAGATTTTTTTTCTTCTCAAAGGTTATTTAAAGCAGTGGTGGTCCAGTGGTAACGGGCTCGAGTTGCGAGTAGCAGGTTGTGGGTTCGAACCCATTATTTATTATTTTTTTAAGAGAACTAGCAATGTCGGTAATATTTATTTATTTAAACTTTATGTATAATGGTATTACATGGGCGGACTTAATGCAGCAAGGCATTCTCTACCAGTCAACCTTTGGGTTCAAAAAGCCACATTGTGGTAGGTGTACGAGAAAATGGAATGAAAAAGACTAATAATTAATATAATAAATAGATAGAATATACTTTATTGTACAGGGCCACTTGTAGATCAGCACACTAAGGCTGTGAGTCTACTTAACCGGACTTTCCTGTGGTGACCTCTAATAAATTAAAGGCCCCCAGCCAGGGCTTACAAACTAAAATATACTTAAAAACTAATGACCGCACGCTAAGGGCACTCCCTGTGGAGTACGGGCCTCGGCATAGCGGGGTCATTTTGGGAGGGCAGCAAAGGGACAGGCTGGGTCATATTATTTACGGGAGTATTTATTGCTACTGGCTCAGCATCGCGGGCTGGCTCGTTTGGCAAAGGTCGGGGAGGATTTTCATTACAAGTACGCGGACGTCGCGATGGGCCTCGTCGGCGAGGCCGGAATAAGGAACGCGTTCTGTATATGTGTTTTCTAAGAGTGCTGGTTTCCCTACTGCTCTCTTGTCGGATGGTGGTGGGGTCGTCAGGCTCGTCTAGGATGTTACGCGGGCGACGAACCCGAGAAATCTTGGAGGGTCTGTATCGGGCGGCCGATACGATCAGGGGGTTAGTGTGGGTCTCAGCAGAGGTGAAGTAACGCACTGACATGCGTTTCAACACTTGCTTTATGGTCGGGAGTTTGAGGTCTACGTGGAGATCCTCGTTCCTACAGAACCAGGGCGCGCCCGTGGCCTTTCGGAGAAAACGGTTCTGAATGACTTGCATCCTATGGATCTGATTGGGACTGGCATGAGCAAACACCGGACAGGCATACGTCATGATAGGACGTATGCATGTCGTGTATATTCGGATTTTACATTTAAGGGAGAGCTTGCTGTGTTTATTCAGCAGGGCGTGGAGCCTACCGAGAGCGAAAGCGGCTCGCGAGCGAACCGACTTTATGTGCTCACTGAAATTAAGGAACTGGTCGAGGATCACACCTAAGTATTTGGCTCGCTTCTCCCAAGGGATTGGCTTGCCGAACATAGTGATCGGGCGTGTGTACACCAAAATTTAAACACACCTATTTAACAATATTGCTTTTTCTATGGTAACAATGGCGGTCTTATCGCTGAAAGCGATATCTTCCAGACAACCTTTGGAAGGACTTTAAAAACTTTAATTAAAGTGGGGAGGGCGAAATTAGTGTACTTACTACATTACTCATAAAACAGAGAAACAAAAATTATTTAAATATTAATATATATATATATATTTAATACTAATAAAAAAATACATACATTATGCTAAAATAATAAACTAATAAATACGGTGCTTTATAATAATCTTTCTGATTAAGAGAGCTCATAATAATTATGAGATCGAAGATCAAACTAAGAATAACAGCCCCTTAAGTAGCGGTGTAATATCCACATTATTAGTAATTTTGTTAACCCCTCCAACTAAGCTAAATATGCTTGTGTCTGGAGTGGGTTCACGGCAATGCTGCCGTCAATAGCATAGTTGCAGTAAGTACGCTCTAGACGGTTTCGAGAAAATCTTCGATTAATCCTTTGTATTTAATCAGATCATGATGGTTGATACCTTAAATGAAAGAGGACCTCAGCACGTATCTCACTAAACGTACGTGACGTACGTCACCAAAACTTATACCGCGTTTTTCTCGGAACCGAATAGAGCGTACTTACTGCAACTATGCTATTTTGACGGCAGAATGGTGAAACGGGTGGCGTTTTGAACCCGCGATCTTTCAATCACAAGTCCGACACCGTAGCCATTAAAGGTTTTACGTATATTTTTGCTATCGGGATATGTGCTTTTATTTATAGATGAAGTATGTAGTTGTTATTTGCTACACTAGTCCTTAGGCTCCACGTAATCTAATACTCAGCTAGGCAGCCACACATGCTCGTCTAGATTCAACTATACATTCTTGGTTAGCAACTTTCTATACATCGCCGCATTATCATAACACATTGAAACTCTTGGCTTCAACTATGCCTGGTTTAAATATCTGAAGACAAAACTTGAAGCGTTCATGAAACTGATAAAATATTTGAACGCTAAGTAAGTTCCAACGGTTACGTGAATGCTGGGAGTTATAATGTTGATTAAATAGTTTGTTGAGTTAATATTTAATTTGAGAGCCGTGATAATAATATTTAGTGTTTTTATCCTGTTTTGGCACGTAATTGAATGCTTGTCATTCAATTAGGTGTTAACACGTCATGATGATTTAGTTTGCTATCTATAGGTACTCAATATACATATATAAATAAAATATAAGTATGTGTCTGTGATTTCCAAAATCACTGTGTTTTTTCAAGTCTTAAGTTATTTTCACGACACTAAAACACAAACAACACTTTTCTTTGTGCGGGCTAATCTTTTGAACGGCTGAACCGATTTTGATGGCACTCTTCACTGGAAGATAGAGAAGGTCATAGGGCAACATGTAGGCTACTTTTATCCCAGATTTCCCGCGGGAAATCTGCAACGGGAACGCTGAAGCCCCGCGCAACTGTTAGTCATTATATTTATCAGGATCTGGTCAAAAATAAAATGATATTGGTTGCAGCTTTTCTTTTAAGATCGCCCAAGTCAGCTGTCAATCAAAAGCCAACATTTGGTTTTATTTGCTTCACAAAACTTATTAGTTCACTGCGATATTTTCGTTTGCCGTAACCTAATTCTAGATGAAATTGAAAAAGTCAAACCAAGACTTTACTGATCGACTCCATTTGCACGGAAATGACGCTTCCTCATGAAACGCCTAACTTCACAAATTTTAATTTCGATGCGTCCTGAGTTTATTGCAAACTAGGAGTAGTCACAGAGCCATATTTAATATAGCTTTTGCCTGCTGCTTTAACCTAAAAAAAATAACAACGGGAACCTATTACTACAATATGTAATCTTAAATTTGTCTGTATGCATTTACAGTAAAAGCGTTCAACGGTTCAGGCAAAATTGAAGATCAAAATCCTCCCATCTAGTCTTTTACATTTACATTAAGATTTTATATTATAACTAGCTGTGCCCGTGACTTTCTTCGCGTCGGAGCTTTTCCCGCGTAAATCCCGATTTCATGGAAACTCCGGGACGTACCTAAAGCCTGTTATATTACTGTTATTTGTATGGTACCCTACAACGTTATTTCTTCCAGTGAAAGTCGATTCAAATCGGGTCTGCCGTCTAGAGATTGGACCGGACAAACAGACTTGATTAAAAAAAGTTTACTTGTGTTTTAGAGTCGTGTATTGCATTATATGGTAATACAGGCACTTGAGAAATTACAGTTATTTTGAAATCACAAAGACACTTTAATCAGATTTATACGTATATAGACGGATATAAAAGGATAGACTACTTACGTTTTCGTGTTTGAAAAAGCAGAGCATCTTAAGCTCCCGGAAGACGCGCTTGGATGAGACGAGCGACTGGAACACGTTCGGCAGTTTCTTAAGCGCCACCCGCCGGCCATCGCGAGGGTCTGTCACCGCCCTGTAACAACACAAACACCACTGTAACACTCAATAGTGGTCAACCTAGTAACAAGTATGAGTAGTATGAGTAATAAGTAAGTAAGGTAACAGTTTTTACTTTCTTTCTCATTAATTCCGTTATGCATTACTTCAGCCGATCCTCAAGGTTAAGCAACGCTTGCAGTCAGGGCCGGATTAACCATTAAGTGGAGTAGGCAACTGCCTAGGGGCCCGCATCAACTAGGGACCCAGGCCCAGTGCACGCACCAAGAAAACATGTTTCATCGAACGAGAATTTGATGTGCGTGTGAACTTAGGGAACTCGCTGTTATCTAACAAAATACAAATCGTTAGATTTAGTAGTAGAATTAAAACCGCACTGTCTGGCAGTTTGAGTGCTTTATACGGCCCACCCAAATGTCCTAACTTTGGTATTGTTCGTCAAATCGTTGAAGCTCCTTAAGATATAAGTTGAGCTACACGCTATTTGACAAATGCTTGCACTGTTTGGACGGACCTGCTCAAATCTGTATGATTCTGTCCTTTAAAGGGCGCCACAGGCATAAACCTACATGGCTCTCATATGATTTGATTGTATTGTATGGACTTTAAAAGAGACGTTGACCTCTGAGTTTGTTTCAGTGTTTCTTCTCAGAGTAGTCAGTTAGGAAACACTGGCCTCATCTAGCTTACATTTACGAAAAAAAAAAATGACGTGTAAAAGTGTTACTTATAACCCATTTGCAAAATAAACATCATTATTTCATTATTTCATTTCATTTCATTAAACAATTTTAGAACAAATCTGGGAATGAGTAAACAAATATATTAAAAACCACAGCCCTTTATGTGCGTTTCCTAAGTTCACACACGATTTGGTCAGTCAAAGAAAGAAAGGGGCCCCGATAATGCCATTGCCTTAGGGCCTCTGACAGGGTTAATCCGGCTCTGCTTGCAGTGCTCGTTCCGTGGATGAGTGATCATCTTAACAAATCGAGACTGCTCCGTGCCTGGGAAAGCACGTAAAGCCGTTGGTCCCCGCTGGTAATTGTCCATCTTTGACCTTTTCCACCCATACTTGTCCTTATAGGTAGGTAGTTGTTCGGAACCTCTCGAACAAACCGATGACGTCGATGGAAGCGGCACCGTTGACGGCAACAACCGAGGCCCGGCGCAGCGCGGGGTGCACCTATATGTATAAGACCCAACCGCGTTCTGGAGCGACCCCACTCGATCAGCTCTGAACATTGTACGCGTCGCGCTCCGTTCATACCTTTACTGTACATATTTTTTATAATAAACCAGTATTTTAAAATCAGCGTCGTCATTTATACAGTCCACACAAATCACTACAGTAGTCAAGAAGCCAGAAATGTCTGACACCTGTCTTGCTAAGGAGTATCATGTTACTGAGCTACTGAATTGTGCAAGTCACATGGCATGCAAAAACACGCTTCATGTAAATACACTAGTCAGCGGCATATAATTTAACTGGAAGCCGACCCAACATGGTTGAGAAATAGCTAAGCAGGCGAGAAAGCATTATCAATTAATTATTCACTACATTCACTCGTGTTTTCTGTTATTTTCATCTTATGTAGCATTAACAATAAAAAAAGCGGCGCGGCGGGGTATCGCTATGTAACAAACTTTAAATATCGATTCTGAATGGCGATACCCCGCAGCGACTATTTTTTTTTTTTACTTTTTAAGGGATGTTTCTTAAACTACTTCTAAGTATTTTTAGCGTAGGGGGTTTTTTAAATTTTAAATTTAATTTTTATTTTATGCTTTTTAAGCTTTTCACCTAGTTACCATAGTTTTTGTCACTTTGACCAATTTCATGGAATGGACAGTTTTTGAAATATAGTACACGTGGTGCCCTTTCATTTGATACGCTTCTGGGTAAATTTGACAATATTCAATTATTCATCCCCACTTTCACACCCCATATCTCGTAAATGGCTGAACCGATTTTGATAAAAACATGTCTGATTGTAATATACCCGTCATGTTCTTTCATTTGATACCCCACTTGAGTATATTTGCACACATTCAGTTATTTTCCCCCACTTTCACCCCCCACAACTTTTAAACGGCTCAACCGATTTTCATCAAACATGTCTAAGAACACTCGCACATACGTCACCTTTAATACAAATACAAACTAAATTGAAATCGATTCATTCGTTCGGGAGCTATGATGCCATAGACAGACAGACAGACACAGACACGTCAAGCTTATAACACCCCTCTTTTTGCGTCGAGGGTTAAAAAATAAGTAATAAGAGGATAATGTTGCTAGTATAAGTATTTTCTTTCATTAATAAGATAGTATTTATAACATTTCAATACGCTCCTGATTTTTAACCCGAAATAAAAAGTAAATCTCATTATTTACTAAGCGCACACAGATACCGACACGATCTTCCCAAAATCCTAATCGGAATCTGTGTTTCCTGATAGATATTATCTTTAAGTGACCACATTATCGTTAACCATCAGATTAGATAGTCGTCAAACGCGAGCTTATCTATAAATTAATGAGACAAAAAACAAAATAAAAGGCCAACTTGACATTCGAGTCATGATTTGTTCCAATTTGACCAAATTATCATTGGTACGAGTGTTTGATTGTGAGCAGATTATTATATATTAGATCAGTGGTGGTCCAGTGATTACAGTCACGACTCACTAGTTGTAAGTCGTGGGTTCGATCCCAGGCAGACACATTACTTCGAAATACTATTACGAAGCGCCATATCGTTACATAGTGGACATCCCACCCATACGCACAAAACGTTTTGGGTACGGCTAAGGACTGGAATTCCCTGCCTGAGTCTGTGTTTCCCGATAGCTATAACCTAGGAGCCATTAATTCAAGAGTGAATAGGTTACTTTTAGGTATGCGTGCTCCATCTTCGACCACATCATCACTTACCATCAGGTGAGATGGTGGTCAAACGACAACCTATTGTAAAAAAAAACTTCGTATTATTTTCATCACCACCGTTGCTCTCAAAACTTCCGCGTGGTTGACTACGGCCCACTCCATCTCATAAAGATGAGGCCTGTGTCTCAGTCAGCAGTGAGAACGTCATAGACTGATTTGTTATGCTATATTATATGAGTGTTTATGTTTATCAAGTAATAGAATATACTTTTTTTTTACTTCACCATTTTTAATTTTTTTTTTGTACAAGATGACAATATTTTTCTTTTTTAAGTTTTTTTTTTTTGCAAAAGCTATATTGTGAGTGTGAGAGCAATGTGGGATAACAACGAATATTATGAATAGATTACCGCAATGTCTGGCAGTTTCGAGTGCTTTATACGGCCCACCCAAATGTCCTTACTTTGGTATTGTTCGTCAAATCGTTCGAGCTCCTTAAGGTTCTAAGTTGAACTACGCAATATTTGACAAATGCTTGCACTGTTTGGACGGTCCTGTTCATATCTGTGTGATTCTGTCCTCCAAAGGGAGCCACAGACGTTAACCTACATGGCTCTCATATGATTTGATCACTACAGATTTTATGGACTTTAAAAGAGACATTGACCTCTGAGTTTGTTTCAGTTTTTCTTCTCTGAGTAGTCAGTTAGGAAACACTGGCCTCATCTAGTTTACATTTACGAAAAAAGACGAGTGAAAGTGTTATTTATAACCTATTTGCAAAATAAACATCATTATTTTTCATTATGAGAACGAATTCCTCAAACCACAACGCTCAGACGATGCATAATTGTCCATACATGTTAATTAAGGATATGACGATAATTTAAATAAAAACGTAAGTTCAATGAAATTAAGGACAAGGATGACATAAATACCATGGTCAACCAATGAGCAGCTCTGATTGACACTACGGACATGCAACGTTTCGTCAGAAAAGTTCCTTGTGTGTGACCTTTCCTGCAAACTGTTTGAGAGTTTTTACCTAGTTGGGAAATTCTAGGTTTCTCATTATTTTTAGATTCTGCAAGAGGTATTACTCAGAAAAAAGTCAGCGGGCGACTTGTAAATACAAGTAAAGACCTTTATACTTTGACTACGTCAACTAACTCACCTTGCGGATGGATACCTACATCTTAAAAAACATCATTTTACATAAATATTTTTATTTCATTCGAAAAAGCTACTTACAGCTAAACAAGTAAATAATAAGTAAGCAATTAAACCCAACATAGATATAGACCAAATAGATACGCTGCGTTTAAATACCGACAAATCGTTACATCAAAACTACATCTGTTGATTAATTTACAACATACAAAGACACCTCCACGCACATTAACATTCTGAAATTGCATTATCTTCCTATTATAGACGGTCCGGTTTTCAACAATACTCGATTACCATAACAATACGGGTTACTTATAAAATGAGTTTACCCAGTGGTTCGTGACATGTATTGACAGAAGCATCTGAATCCAAAGTTCAAAATTAGCATAACAAAATGCTTGTCCCCTAGAAGGTGCAAAAGTCATCCGCGTGACAACAAAGATATTAAATAAAGTGCCGTGCTGTATTAATAATACTTATTCTTACTTTAATACCCCTGCAAGTAGTTAGGTTTATTTGCTAAGTTCGAATTAACCTTTTTTATTTTAATCTAAGCAGCGACTGTTTGCAATATAACAGCAAGAAAGTTAACCGCTACGCTTTTGGAACTCAGAATCCGTATCAAACTTGTTTGGACAAAAACGGAGCTTTGAAAATGCAATATATTATTGTGGAGGCTGCGAAACGTACCCTCGCATTACAGGGTCCCGTTAGGTCTGCCCTTGCGATTATTATCGTTCGGAACGCCAGGCCCGATAATATCCGTCGCGAGGGATATAGGGATGCCGACCGGCGCTGGGAGCAACGACCGATCCCTGGCGAGCTGGTCCCGGGAAACATTTGGAAGATTTCAAATTACGGATGTCACTGATTTATCGCTCGCTGAAATCCATCAAATAGATGAGAATACGGAATACAAGCATCGTTTAGTAGGACTACGGTTTAATTTGATTCCTTTTGTCCGCGACTACACGTTTTGGTTGATTTTAGGAATTCTTTTGTTGTATTTTTATTCGCTAAGTATTGTGTCTACTTGACAGTGATTAAGTGAAGTCCAGTTAAGAACTGTGTGAATTTACTCTGGATGTATGTGAAGCAAAACAATTGTGCTGCATTGATTCATAAAGATAACATAACAGTATATATATGCAGTGAACAAATAAAAAACATTTTGATTCATCTTTTTGAACAATAAAAAGCAAAGAATTCACCGATAATACTGGATAAAATAATAAACTCTCGATTAAGCATCGTAATCTACAAAGGATCCTTCGCACACTGCTGTTAAACATTGTTCAAGTCAAAAATAATTACTTCTCGAAACAACGTAAGATTTAAGTGAGAGAATTGTTCAATAAGCAATATCATTATGATATGAGTGCACACAAGGCAATGTTATTCATGTCGCATGACGTTCAATTCGGCAAGCTGAACAAGCGTTGGAAACAAAGGCCGGAAGTACCCTCATTGAATGAAACAGTGGCCGGGACTCCGCGAGTAACTTACTAACTTTTTATTTATACTTTTAACAATTTTGCAAGTTCAACAACATTTTTATAGGAACTTTGACATGCCACATCAGTGGAACGAGTATTCACAAAGACGTCAAGAAGCTCTTTTATTGGCAACTGTTTGAGTTTTTTAACGACTGTAAAGACCAATTTTTGTAGCTATGCAGTATAGCAATCAAAATAAAAAAATATTGTATTTCACATAGGCCTACGCGGGCACTTATAAAACGTCAGAATCTACTAGTTAGTGCAGTAATTCATAATCAAAGTCAAAAATATTGTATTTCACCTAGGTCACTTATAAAACGTCCAAAGCTAGCGCACGGTTCGAATTGGTCGTTTCCACGAAGTCTCACGAACATAAAATTTAACGGGCTACTCTTTTCAAAACTTAATTGATTTCTACAATGTTCTCATCATACTACAGTGTCGACCATACCGGTAAATACTATTTCAGTGACTGATAATTAACCACAGACAGTTTCACCGCAGAAATCGTTTACAAGTCCTCATGTAGCTATGACGTCAAAGATATGATGTGTAATGACCAATAGCTCTTATCTTTACAGCCTCGTCCATCGTCCCGGCAATTCGCACATTAAAAATTATGCGCTCAAATTGTAATGTTATGGTTTACAGCACAGCAAATTCCACAAAGGGCAATTAAATATATAAAATATAGTCTCTATAGGTCCTGGACGTGTCGTTCCATTTTATGGTTTTTAGCGATCATTTTGAACAGTAACAAGTAAGTAATGGTTTGTTCTTGACAAGCAGACCCAGGGGCACCGCGACGCCAAACAAATAATTCGGCCTGTTTAACCTTCGTGAATTTCAAGTATTTAGTAGAAAAAAAGCGAGGAAAATGTAAAATGTTAGAAACGAGTGGGTTGCCAGTGCCACAAAGGGAAGGCAAGAAGATAGGTATTCGTAAACTAAGTAACGTGCGCAATTAATTCTGGCGCTGTTACAAGATACGGTTTACTTGCAACCTTTTCGGAAGTCTAGATGTTTTTGCTGGGATAATAAAATATTTGAGGTGTATGTTTTGGAGGTAAAATATTAATGCCTTACAAGGGTACGCGGACTGCGGACTGTGATATGAGTATTCCACATGGTTTCATTATAACCGGTAACGAATGCTACTACCAGTAAATATACATACACGACTGCATTTTCAGAAAAGTGTAAGCCAGCGACTATGGCATATTTAGTATTTTCTATCTCATTTTTTATAAAGCTTTTAAAAGCTTATATTATTAAGCGAAAAAGTTTGTTTGTTTATACGCGCTAATCTTCGAAAGTACTAGATGGATTTGGATGAAACTTTGTATAGAAGTAGCTTGAAGCTTGAGGAAAGCTATTTTATACGCAACTGCAAAAGAAGGAGAGTTATTATGTTTTATCGTGATATAGCCCACTGGAGTGAAGCCCGCTCGACAGCTAGTGTATTATAAAACTCGGTCATTGTAAGTTTCTGATGGATTCTCAGCTTACTTCTTTTAAAATACGCAACGGATTTCAATCCAATTTTCACTAAAGACCGATAAACAATGAAAGTCCATTGTGTATAAATTGTACCAATACGACACCGCGTCGGGTTAGTCAGCAATACTTCATGCTATTGATTTACTTATATACAAAATTAAGCATTAAGCATAGAATAAAATAATACAATCAAAGCTTAGTTAGCATAACTTTAGAATTCTTTCCACGTTAATCATTTTTTTTTTTTAATTTTTATTTTAGTTAATTTTATGTTAGTTAATCATTTTTTTGTAATTGGTAATAGGCTCGCGCCTATTACCAATTACAAAAAAAGAACGCGGAAGCGAAACGCGTCAAACGCGAGTTTGACCTCCATGTCACCTGATGGTAAGTGATGATGTGATCGAAGATGGAGCGCGCTTACCTGGAAGTGACCTATTCACTTTTAACTTAAAGACCCCTAGGTCAGCTATCAGAAACACAGACTCCAGCAGGTAATTCCACTCCTTAGCCGTACGCACAATGAAAGTATTCCCAGAACGTTTTGTGCGTATGGGTGGGATGTCCACCATATAACGATGACGCATCGCAATTTGTCGTGTAGTCCGATGATAGAACGGGCTATGTTACGACACCTAATATTCTACCAGTAAAGCTTCAAGTAGTCACAAAGCTAAAGCCTCGTTTGCAGGTACTAGTTCACAACAGTAACTCGCCTCTGTTCACCCAACTTTGACAGTAATTGAGCAAGTTGCTATTTAAAAAGTTCTTACTACCGTTTGCTCTGTGCGAGTAAAAACAGATCTATAAAAGGTTATTAATTGCTATGCCAGATACGGAATTCGCGGAAAATGCGGACGTTAATTCATGCTGCAAACGTGAAGAATATTCTTTATAAACGAGTTCCATGTGTACCTCCTAATAAAGTAGGGTGTTAATAAAAACATGACATTTATAACGGTTTGAAAGTCTTGTAGCTGTCATGTTGTTGGCAGTAAAAAGAGACTTCGATAGAGTTATCAAAAGCTAATTATAGACAATACCCGTGTCGTCTCGTACGGTGTCAGGCGAAGAATAGAACTTGGCATTTTCTCTTAATGGGTGTTTTTGAGGTTGACAACATACCTCTTAATAGAAATAGTATGGGTCAACGTTATTCATATGAATAATTTCTTAGTGCTATCACCGATCGTATCATTCATAAAAAAAGCTAGCCTGAAAAAAATGGCAGTATAATCTTTCATATTTTTTTCGCTTTGAATGATCAAGATTCCTAGTTCAATATTATACCTTTTATTAGACAAATAATTTCTTAGTTAATAACTCCCACAAATAACAGGTCATAATGACCGTGGCCACAGTCAACGGGAATCCATTTCTGCGACATTCGTAACATAATATCGTCCAGACGAATTCGGAATAGGTAGGATTGAAGTTAGACAATTACGCTGCGGTCACCCGGTCATTCCGGAATCACATTACTCACTGCCCCTCAAATATAAGACCGGGAATTTCTGTTCTGCTATAGCGCAAATATTCGTTGATATCCTATTATACACACATCAAAAGTGTCTAGGGATCAACATATATTTTTGCAATAACTTTTCTCCTGATTGATATTAATTAAAATTTTCTTTAAGGATTCATCAAATAAAGTGTTTTCGTTTGTCACAGTAACGATAAACCAAGTCACCTTTGCATTAATAAAGAAATTTGCCATTTTCCTAATAAAGGGATTTTTGACATTTGAACCACTAACATTAAAGTTCGAAAAAAAGACTGAAATAACAGTTTTCCTTAAAATTTTATTGGGTAACTTAAACAATTAATAATCCGTGTTTCTACCGCGAACACTAACAGCACAAGAACATCGGTTTGGCATACTCAAAAGAGTTCATCCAAATCACGCTGTGGAATGGCCGCCCATGTTCGTTGCAACAACAAAAAAAGGTCTTCTTGCGACTGGATACCATCCATATTCGGCAGAGCTCTTCTCTGTAGCATATCCCATGCATGCTCAATCGGGTTCAAGTCTGGCGACTGAGCAGGCCAGAGCAGGACATTGATGTTAGCTGCGGCGAGAGTCTGTCTTACAACTCTTGCGGTGTGCGGTCGTGCATTATCATGCATTAACTGAAATAACGGACCGATTTGCACTTGTAGAGGAACGATGACGTCAGATACAATCGTCTCAGCATAAATTTGAGCGTTGAGGTTGCCTCTGATCCAAATCAACTCAGTTCTTCCGCCGATCCAAATACCCGCCTATACCATGATGGTTCCACCACTATAAGGATGGACTTCCTGGCAGGATTTTAATCGCTGTTGGCGTCCAGGGATTCTCCAGTGTCGTATACGTCTTGTATCCGGTCTCATACCAAAACGAGACTCATCAGAAAAGCACACGAAACGCCATTGTTCTTCTGCCCAATTTCTGTGTTCAAGAGCCCATTGATATCGAATCCTACGATTGTGCATTGCTATAGGTGGTACCCGTAGCGGTCTTCGGGAATGAAGGTTCACTTCATGCAAGCGGTTTCTGACTGTTTGGTCGCTAATTAAGTTCCCTGAAGAGTGATGAAGCCTCACGGCTAACATCATGGCGGTTATTGTTGGAGCTCTTCGAGTTAAGATTTGAATGTATCGGTCTTGTCTCCGTGTGGTGCAGCGATACCGTCCTCCATGGCGCTCAGCCACGGTACCAGTGCTTCGGTAACGTGTCCAAAGTCGACTGATAACACTCTGACTTGTATTCAGAGCTAAAGCCACGGTACGTTGCCGGGAACCAGCTTCTATCATTCCCACGGCTCTGAGCATTTCTTCCCTGCTTAAATGACGTCGCCGCTCCATAATAACGTTGGTTGTAATCAGTAGTAGGGAAACAGTAGCACTAATAATGTCTTCAATGCGTTGTATGTTTTTATAGGGAAAATATTGACAGCTGATTTTCATCTTTTACTCGAATTTGATTAACAGTTCCTGTTTCAAATTATGAAATGTACCTAAAAGGATCCATATAAATTTATAAAATCATAAATTTATTACAAAGCCACATCTCAATCTCAAGAAATCCGCATAAAAATGCTTGATCCCTAGACACTTTTGATGTGTGTATTAGGCAACCGCAATATCGTGGCATTTGGCTCTTGATCTGTAGTCCTCGAAAATAAAACGCGAGTGGACAATTCTCTACGAATCTGCGGAAAACTTGAATTAATCAAATCTTTTTCGTTTTAAAGATCACACCTAAATTAATAAGAAACAATTAGCCATCTGAACAGCCTTGATTGAATCTACAACGAAACTTTTTACTGTAGCTGAAAGATAACAACAAAAACTTCATTATTACGTTCACTTAGCGCTACAGGAAGAAATTAAAAACCTTTTTACCAAAAAATTAAACCGACTCTCAAAAAACACTGCAAAGTGAAAAATAACTTTAATTTCGGTAGTCGGTGTCTTTAGTTTTGTTTTTTCATTTTTGGCACCGACTTCCGAAATTAAAGTTATTTTTCACTTTGCAGTGTTTTTTGGGAGTCGGTTTAATTTTTTGGTAAAAAGGTTTTATTTCACTCTTTTTAGTTGGATGATTTTAAATTTACCTAGGTACAAGAGCCTAAATGTCAACTACTTATAACCTTTTACAAAATATTGCTTTTCCCAACGCTGGGCCGTTAATTGTTGAGTTCTCATGGTACTTCACCATCAGCTCTACATCACCATATGCATTGTGACGAGCATAAAGTGCTTAACATCCATATTCAAGTAATCGAATCGCAATCCACTCAATACTTATTATTGAGTAGTTTCGGCGGCCATCTGTGGTCTTCATCATCAGTTCCACTTCCCCAAATGGCACTTTTTGAGAGCAACTGCACAAGTTACTATAAGAAATACCCAAAACGCCATAGGTGTGCCTATAATATTTGAAGAGTTCCCTCGATTTCTCCAGGATCCCATCATCAGATCCTGACTTTGGTGATAATGGTACCAATTTCGAAGTATACCCATTCGAACAAAAAAAAGAATTTTCCAAATCGGTTCAGCCGTCTTCGAGTACCCGATGATCATACATAAAAAAAAAATATATATATACGCGTCGAATTGATAACCTCCTCTTTTTGTCGTCGGTTGAAAAAGAAACGAGTCGACCGCTTCTTTCATCCCTTGCAAATTGGATGTATGTACTAAGTAATGTAGTTACGTGTTGTCGCTAGCAAGACTAGTCGACTCGTAAAGCCCATATCCCCGTCCAGGGCAAAGCCATAAGCAAGATCCGATCCGAAGGATCATTCCTAATTGTTATCGAAGTGAAAATATGTGGTCCTGTATTTCTATTGCATTTGTATTGAGAGAAACACTGGCTGGAAAAGTCGTAAATCTATACTAATATTATAAAGCGGAAAAGTTTGTTAGTTTGTTTGTTTGTTTGTTTGTTTGCTTGAACGCGCTAATCTTCGAAATTACTGGGTGGATTTGGATGAAATTTGGTATGGAAGTAGCTTGAAGCTTGAGGAAGGTTATAGGCTACTTTTTACCCGACTGCAAAAAAGGAGAGTTATGTTTTTACCGTGATAGAATCCACGGGAGCGAAGCCCCGCGAGAGTAGGTACTAGTTTTGTAATATTTGACTGCACTTTTTTTTAGTAAACCAAACGATTAGTACAATAATAAAGACTTGTTGATGTATTTAAAAACGTACATACATAGACTGAGAAACATATTACCTTCCTTCTCGTTGCGCAGTCAGGTAAAAATATGTCGTTGTGTTCGTCGTTAGAATTTTTTTTTTAAATATACCTTTTTACAGTTCTCATTAGCACTTAAAACATTTCTAGTTTTAAATGTTTCGAGTTTCCGATATTCTTGCACTGTTGCAATGGTTCGTGGATGAACTGAACTAAACACGGCTGGATGAAACACAAAACAATTAATAAACATGGTAAATATCTCGTTCTAAGTTCCTATGATACTGTTAGTGTCCATGTCAGTTTAAAAACAAGGTTTAGCAAGTAATAAAGTACCACCGCCCATGACAGATTCGACACGATATTGAGATGGACCTACCGCCTTTCTTACTCTGCGGTGCTAGCATTCGATCGTGTGTGTAACTAGATTAAGGGCCAAGCAAACAAGCTCTATATAATGTGCACGGCCCCTGTGCTTTCGGTTAATTAGCAAACATGGACAGTTAACCGGCTATAATCCAATAACGAGATACTCAGTCTGAACTGAACTGTAGTGTTAAGGACTAACTATTGACACGAGTTACTAGGCAAAGTGTTGGATAATCCTTACTAATATTATAAATGTGAAAGTAACTCTGTCTGTATTTGTGTTACGCAATCACGCCTAAACTACTGAACCGATTTTAATGAAATTCGGTACGGACATAGTCTAGAGCCTGAGAAAGGACATAGGCTGCTTTTTAATGCGAAATAAGGGCTGTTAAGGGTTGAAATAGGGGATGAAAGTTTGTATGGAATTTGCGTCATTTTTAAAGCTAGAAGCTTGAAACTTATTTTTTAGTCTTGGTTAGATATTAATAAATACGACATTCAAATTATGTATGAGTTTTAATTTCAAAATAATTAGCCTAAAAAATTAAAAATGCTGCCAAGTCACTATTTCGCGCGGGCGAAGTCGCGGGCACAGCTAGTTTAATATATTCTTATTATTAGTATTCAAGGTAGTTGGGAGTTTGGAAGTTGGCAGTGATACCCCCGTGTCTCAGAAAGTACGTAAAGCTGTTAGTCCCGGCTGTTATTTGGGCATCTTTGACAGACGTTACGGTAATTAGAAGAAAAAAAACCGACACTGGTCTGGCTAACGGGTATTACGTTACTAAGGGGTTGTGGAGATCGTATAGCCAGTCGCTCCATGTAAAATACTAATACTTATCTGCATCCGATCAGACTTGTAGCTGGCCCCATCAAAGTTAGGAAAAAAAAGTAAAATTTGTAAAAAAAGTAAAATTTTTAAAAAAAGTAAAATTTGAAAAAAAAAGTAAAATTTGTAAAAAGAAAAATTGTAAAAAAACATTAAAAAGGTAAATTTGTGTGATTCTAAGAGTGAGATATCGCAGAAATACAGAACAAGTGATTAATCTTTCTGTAGATCGAGTAAGAAACTACGGAGCGATCTCCTAAGAGAACCCAGGCAAATCCTGCACTCTTAGGTCATATCTCCAAAGACCAAGTGCCTACTAAGGTTTCCCCCAAAAACAAAAAAAAAAACGCACGAACAAAGAAATACTACATTTTTATTTAGTCGCGTAGGGCTTGATCACGATATAAACATAATCCTTCTTCTTTTGTAGTACTTACTAGCTACTTCTATACCAAATTTCATCCAAATCCACCCAGTATTTTCGAAGATAAGCGCGGTCAAACAAACTTTCCTCTTTATAATACTAGTATAGATAGTACAGTATTGATTGGTATAACTAGATGTAAATATAACAGGCAAGACTTCGTTCGCGTAGAAATTTGATACATTATCCCTAGATAGAAAGTAGCCTATGGGCTAGTTCAGACTATGATTTATTTCTATGCCAAATTTCATCCAGATCCGTCTAGTTATTTTGGCTTGATCGAGTTACAAACATCCATCATCAAAACATCTAAACATTTGCATTTACAACATCAGAATAGGTTTAACAAAAATCTCGATTTTCTGCTTAAAATTACTATTCTGAAATCTCAGAGGAAAGGGCTTTAAGTCTGGAACTGATAAGCAACGTATTGGCAGCTTGCCAATACCGGCAATGCGATGAAATCAACTTTTAAACCTATTAAATTATTATGCCAAGCATTTTTCAAGTTTTGCGACAGTGTAAAATACTTTCAAATCCAAAGATCAGTGTTACCGTGGTTATACCTAATACTTTTGTAATCAGCTTACGGTTGTAACTAAGTATTACCAAGATACCAATATAATTATATTCTGAAATATTAATTAAGATTTTTTTCATAATATGTCGTAATCCATACTAATATTATAAATGTGAAAGTAACTCTGACTCTCATAATAGGCTGGATATATATAAGTATATCACCAGTTACAATTTTAGTTATAAACAAGTTACCCTTTCACCGCATGCATTCTTTTCCAGAAATACTTTATTTGTATCTATACTTGTATACTAGCTAAGTTGGGTTTTGAATGCATTTGAAGACTGTAATTCCTTAGAGGTAAAGGTGATAAGTTGTTGTAAAGTCCTTCAAAAATAATTATATTAATACAAATAATTGTCACAATAATTTACTTCATTAAGTCAGCAATTAATTCGTATCTAACTAACCACAATTATTGTAAAATTCTCAGACAAGTGTGTACAATTGTGTCGTGAAGGTAAGCAACACATTTGTATAACTGCGTGGGACAAATGAATTGAAGTGTGGGCATTTACAAAGCTAGGCAACTGAAATCGCAATAGCGAGCTAAGTAGTAAATCTTAAACCTGATTATACCTACATACATATAATTAACATGAAATTATTTTTTAGGAAAAATTTATAAAAACTAGTTGTTGCTTGCGACTTTGTTCGCGTGAGAGGTTTTTCCGTGTAAATTCCAATGCCTCGGGAATTCTGGAATAAAAATGTAATTTTCTCTATCTTCCAGTGAAAGCCCCATTGAAATTGGTTTAGCCGTTCAAGAGATTAGCTAGGACAAACAGAAAGAAAGACAGACAGACACATGGACAAAAATTGTTAAAAGTTTTTTGTGTTTGAAATTACAGACAGACATTATGATATCATGTGGTTTGTATAGATATAATCTAATAAATACAAAAGAGTGGAATTCCCTGCCGGGGTCTGTGTTTCCTGATAGCTATAAGTAACCTGGGGGTCATAAAGTAAATAGTGAATAGGTTACTTCTAGATAAGCTTGCTTCATCTTATACCACATAATGACTTATTATAAGGTGAGATGGTAGTCAAACGCAAGAGGTCAGTCAAATAATTTGATAACACGTAAGTTCGTACCTCACACATTTAAACACTTAGAGATATCGTCCCCTTTCCATGTTTCAACAAAAAGCTTCGGAATGGCTGCTAAACATGAATATTACCCATTGAGCGCCACACAATGATCACAGTCCTTTTGAAAAAGCAACTAAATGGTGCATTTCTGTTCCATTCCAGTATTCTAATACCTACTCCGGTGGCGACATCTGGGGTATGTTGGAGGTTCTATATTCCTACCGTAATAGCGGTAATTACGAAAGGGGCGTCTTATCAATAAATATTGTACGTGGCGTGCAGTGTGCTAGCCGAATAAAGATTACTGGGTTCGGGGAACTAATTATGTTTATTTTTACAATAGAGAAACAATCGCAATTATTAACTTTTTTATTTTGTTTTTTAATTACGGAGCCCGCACTTGACCCCTAGCAGACCTGATGGTAAGTATTAGATGAGGTCTACCGACTACGATGGAACAAACCAGGCCATAAAATGCCTGTTCACTCTTGCTTTTAAAGCTGACGGGTCATATATGGCCGGGAATACGGAAGAATAACTTGCGGTTAACTTTAAACTAATGCATTTTTTATATCGTTGCCATTCTTATGTCATTAGAATGTTTATGAGAATTTTAGTTCCGTAAAAAGCTTAGATTTAGCTTGATTCACTATATTTACACTTGTATGTAAATTGATGCATCTACATTAAAGGCCACTAAATTATAAATGCACCTGCATACTTAATACAGCATGTTATATGTACGCATAGCCAAGTACCGTAACACTTCTACAAACAGCTATTACATAAAAAGCATACACATAAAATAAGAATGAAGTGTCCGTCTGTGATTTCAAGTGTGTTTTCTCAAGTGCGTACAGTTATCTACACGATACTTAAAAATAATCAAAGTTGTTCATATTTTGTCTGTCTTCCTGTACGTCCGGTCTGATCTCTGAATAGACGACCGCTTTTAATGGGAAATATAGGCTATATTTATCCCTAAATTCCCACGGGATCCAACAACCGCGTAACTAAATAATATCAAAGGCCACATAAACGAAGTCACGGACACAGCTAGTAGAAAATATAGTTGTGAAATTGTTCGAAAGAGTTACCGCGGCCTCGGAACACGAAGGGCATATATGATGGAAGACGGATGGGTTTTAGTCAGTAAAAGTCTGAAACACCCTCCCGCTTCGTCCAGATCGGAAGGCAGTCATTGAATGATATTCCATCCTTAGAAAAAACTAGTATAAAATATAAGGCTTAATATGCACAGCCACAGAGCACCCGGTAGCAAATAAAAAGCAATGGACAAGTACACTGTGATAGAGGAGGCGCCTGTGGTAGGTACACAAACACGTTTATTTACATATGGCTTACACTAAGGCTTTGGGAAGTTTGTCTGTATATCTTCTTATGACTGGCATCTCGCAGGTCAACCTATGAGGTGATTGGCTGCTTATCCGGACTTGTCTGTGGTTGCCCTTAATAATAATAATTATAGCCTGTGCTTATAATAACATGGAAACTAAGGTACTACACGCTAAGGGCACCCCCTGTGGGGTACGGACCTCGGCTTAGGGCGTCTCATAGGATCTAGGGACGGATTAGAGGGTAATTTATGATTAAGTTTAGAAATATAGATTCTTACTTATTTAAATTGATTCCACTGCAGCTGCTGGTACTGCTGGTATAACTATTTATCATTGAATAAAAAAGGGTTTTATGTAAAAACCGAAATAGGATACTACAAAAGCGATTTCTACTGAGTAGGTTTCCAATACCTTAGGGAATAGATACCATTTTATATGCGGACTACAGAATAAAAAATACTTTTGTCACTATGACCTCCTTTTTTCAGTGCAAAACCATTCAAAGAAACATGTGTTTTGTCTGTCTAGCTAGGATAATCCATTGACTTCTCAACATTCATTTTATTTTAGTACCTAACCCACGTCTACAGACACAAACTACTATTCATGGTTCTATTTTATTTTTAAACAAGGTTCTTGTGTATTTGAGGTATCATCATCAAAAAATACGTTACATGGTGGACATCCCACCTATACGCACAAAACGTTTTGGGAATACCTTCATTGTGCGTACGGCTAAGGAGTGGAATTCCCTGCCGGAGTCTGTGTTTCCCGATAGCTATAACCTATCTTTAAGTCAAGAGTGAATAGGTTACTTTTAGGTAAGCGTGCTCCATCTTCGACCACATCATCACTTACCATCAGGTGAGAAGCTGGTCAAACGCGAGCCTATTATCAATAAAAAAAAATATAGATCTCTGGTTTAAAAATGAAAGTTTTGCTCAATTGTAAATCTCTATTTTTATTAGGGAAGAAATGACATTTTATTAACCCTCGTCCGTGTGTCACTGCTGGGCGCCAACCAAAAACCAGCGCTGGGTGTCTTTCGCCAGTCAATGCTGAGTTGGTAACACTTACGGCGTGGACATACTCAGCGAAATTTTTTGTATTATTTTTTTGTTTGTAATTTTCTATTGTATGTTGTTGTGTGTGTTTATCACCGAATAAATGTTTTTCAATTTCAATTACATACTCAACACACAAACAAGTGAAATTTCACAGTGCAAATAATGAGTATTAATCATCAAGTCAGCCGCACCCGGAAATGGAACGCTTTATTTAAAATGCAAATGCATTTACATTATTACAAAATTGAAACAATGGCAATAAATCATAATCTCAGAAAGTATCATAATGCAATACAACAAAGACCCGAAAATGCTGACTGCAGATGCAGACTGCTCTGAATTTGAATTTTATTGTTATTCTTTGTTTTTAACCGACTTCTAAAAAAGGAGGAGGTTCTCAATTCGGATGTTTGTATTTTTTTTTTTTTTTTTTTATGTTTGTCCACGCATAACTCCGTCGCTTGCCAACCGATTTGAAAAATTCTTTTTTTGTTGGAAAGGGTATACTTCCCAAATGGTCCCATGAAAATTTTATCGAAATCGGACGAGCCGTTTCTGAAAAATCAAAAAAGTCGAAAAAAATAATTTACCTTGATGATCTTTTCGTTTACTCTGCATTGCGTTTTTTGTTCGCGCATAACTCCGTCATTTACGAATCGATTTGGAAAATTCACTGACCCACTAAAAAGCGCGAAAATAAAAACTTTTTTGCAAAAAATAAAACCGACTTCCATATCAAAACACTACAAAGCCAAAAATAATTTTAATTTCGGAAGGCGGTGTGAAAAAAAAAAGAAAGTACAAAACCAATAACACCGACTACCGAAATTAAAATTATTTTTGGCTTTGTAGTGTTTTGATATGGAAGTCGGTTTTATTTTTTGCAAAAACGTTTTTTGGAAAACAAAACGCGTGCTTAGTATGTTAACGCCTTTAAAAGTGTGGCCTATATCAACACTGTAACTACTATACCATAGCGTATCAGTTCCAATATCCATAACTGATAAACTTACATAACAATCGTTTGTTCAACACTTATTTATTACAGTAGGATGACGACTGAACTCATTTCGAAGACAGATTTAAAGTTAACAGTTATTATCTGGCCTTCAAAACGGTCGACAGAAGTAAAAAAAAAGTAAAAAATAATGGGCCTGATAACGCACGAAATTATAAAGTTATGTCAAAAAGATAAGGCGGGACTTAAAAGTTATTTGATAATGGAACCAAGCTTGGTTTTTATAAACTGGGGAACAAAGTTTTACATAACTACTTTCCTGCCCGTGGCTCGAAAGATATGGATATTATCTCCGTCTGCATTACTTTACGATGTATTAACAATCTTCCCTTTCCGAGTTTTTCCTTTCTATTGTAAAGGGGTTTTAAACAATAGCTTCAAGTAGCTTTGTTTAAAAACTAGTTAGTAGATGTGTTTTCTGGTTTTTCGAGTCGCGTGCGGTTCCTGACGAACGTACGAGCAGTTCTTTTCAACACGACCCTGGCAATAAGCCAGAAACTTGCAAGGGTATAGGAGATAAACTAAGAATGCTTTGTGTCGTCACAACTAATGACCTTACGGATAGGCCGGAAACAGCAGCGAATCCAACTCTTTGTTGTTCCCTTATTTCTCTTAAACCATGATGTGATGCAATCCACCTCATAATCTATGTTAAAAGCCAAACAAAAAACTGCCATGTATAATAATTTGCAGTTTCCCTCGAAATTCGAGCTCCGGCGTCGAGCGCTAAACTCATACACGCCGCGTCGACGTTCGTTCATATAGCTACGTTCATAAATACCGTGTGCTGTGTAAGTACTGATATCCTCTGAACGCGTTCATTCATTTTTCTGGCGAGTAAGAATCCACGGACGGCGGCGTGCGATAAGCCAGCGAGCCCGCCTACGTTTCCTATGGCAACGCCATTTCATCGGAATACAGTTTTGATGAAGACGAATTGAATATCACGACGGGATTTCGCGCCATTCATTTGAGATGGAGAATTTGCACAGTCCGGAACTGCAAATATCTCATATTTTAGTTAGAAGAAGCTGTGAATTTTTGTCTTGATTGACCTAGATGACCTTACTTTTCAAATTGTAGGCTATGTTTAGGTACTTCCTGGATCGAATAATTATTGCAATTAAATAACTGATGATTATAGGTAACATTTATTTGATTGAATTACTAGTATAGTCTAGACCATAGATAAATCATGAAACATGTAAACAGGAAGGCAAGAAATTTAAATTACACAAATAATAAAATTAATCTTTAACAATATTAATCACGATTGACCAAGAAAAGTTGACGTTGATCTTTATTATAATGTTTGATTTTAATATGAAAAAATGGCTGTGACATACGGACGGACGGACAGACAGACAGACAGACAGACGGACAGACATATCGAAACTATAAGGGATCCGTTTTTTGCCATTCGGCTACGGAACCCTAAAAAAACGCTAGTACAGCGTTTGAAATGGCGTGCTTCGGGGCGTTAGGCTGCGTTTCCACCAGAGATGTGCGAGGATGCGTAGTAGGGCATGCAATATCGCAAGGTTCTCAATTCCGGAACTGAGTTCCAATACTGGAAATCTGATTCCGGAATTCCGGAACCAGTTCCGGAATTACGAAAACTTTTAAAGTTTGTTTCAAATCAAACAAGATTTATAATTATATCAGTCTTTTAACCTTTTGACTGCCACGTCAAAAAAGCAAAAGCGTGCCCTCGGCGCCAAGCTTCGAATACCTACAAAATAGTAGTGAGGTCGAAATTATATCGATAAAGCTCATGGAAAACTGACAATATTTTTTAACATAGGCTTTAATTTGAATAAAGATTATTATATCATTCTTGTGTTGAGTTTTATTAACCGACTTCTAAAAAAGGAGGAGGTTCTCAATTCGGATGTTTGTATTTTTTTTTTTTTTTTTTTTTTTTTTTTTTTATGTTTGTCCACGCATAACTCCGTCGCTTGCCAACCGATTTGAAAAATTCTTTTTTTGTTGGAAAGGGTATACTTCCCAAATGGTCCCATGAAAATTTTATGGAAATCGGACGAGCCGTTTCTGAAAAATCAAAAAAAGTCGAAAAAAATAATTTACCTTGATGATCTTTTCGTTTACTCTGCATTGCGTTTTTTGTTCGCGCATAACTCCGTCATTTACGAATCGATTTGGAAAATTCACTGACCCACTAAAAACCGCGAAAATAAAAACTTTTTTGCAAAAAATAAAACCGACTTCCATATCAAAACACTACAAAGCCAAAAATAATTTTAATTTCGGAAGGCGGTGTGAAAAAAAAAGAAAATACAAAACCAATAACACCGACTACCGAAATTAAAATTATTTTTGGCTTTGTAGTGTTTTGATATGGAAGTCGGTTTTATTTTTTGCAAAAAAGTTTTTATTTCAACCCGCTTTGTCCTTTATGGCATAAATGTAATAATCTGTGTCACATTTACGGCTTTTATTATTATTTAAATCCATAAGTAGAATCAACAATCGATAAAATCAAGTCAATACCATCACAGCACTATTGTCCGTCATTTTTTTTTGTCTCCCTTCACACTGCAATCTGTCGCCACAGGGACATTTATCAGTGGGTTTGTTAATTTTAGTATTGGCGTGCTCGGTATGCGACTCGTATCGCATCCTACTTTACTTCACTAATGTAATTTAAGTGTGTCTTGGGGCATTCTCCGTTTCAATCTGCGAATTGTAGTGGTCTCTTCCATCAATACATTGGCCAAACCGTTCGGATGGTTTTTAATTCTTTCCTTGTAGGTACTTGTATGAAGGAGTATTTCCTGTTTGACTGTGGTCATGTGCAAGTCGTGATGAAGTTGATCATTTGTGACGAACCAGGGGGCACCGGTTATCGTCCTCAACATTTTATTTTGGAATCTTTGTATGATTTCAATGTTGGAATGGGAGGCTGTTCCCCAGAGTTGTATTCCGTAAGTCCAAATCGGTTTAAGGATCGTTTTGTAGAGTAGTAGCTTGTTGCTTAGCGACAGTTGTGAGCGGCGACCTATTAGCCAATACAGGTTACGTAGTTGTATTCATAATTGTTTCCTTTTTGTGAAAATATGTTTTTGCCAGGTGAGTCGCTTATCAAGGTGTAGTCCTAAATACTTGACATGGTCTGATTCTGGGACCTGTAAGTTATTTAGTTTGACGGGTGGACAAGTGCCTCTTCTTAGAGTAAAGGTAACATTTACAGATTTTGTCTCATTAGCCTTGATTCTCCATTTTTTTAACCAGGTGGCTATATCATTAAGCCCACGCTGTAAGAGTTTCGCCGCTTCAACTGGGTCTGGGTGGGTTGCCAAGATTGCGGTGTCGTCAGCAAAAGTACCAGTGGTGATACACTCTGAAGTTGGTAGATCAGATGTGTAAATAAGGTACAAAGTTGGGCCCAGCACGCTGCCTTGTGGTACTCCTGCTTTAACAGGACAGAGAGATGAGAGCACTTCATCGTTTTGGACTAGAAAGTACCTGTTTTCCAAAAATGATTTCAAAATTTTGTACATATAGGTAGGGACCAGAGATTTTATTTTATATAACAGACCTTCGTGCCAGACCCTATCAAAGGCTTGTGATATGTCTAGGAAAGCACTAGAACAGTACTTTCCAGTTTCAAAGGACTTGTCTATTTCGCTTCTTAGCCTGTGAACCTGTTCGACCGTGCCGTGCTTACGACGAAATCCAAATTGGTGTTTGGGAATCAATTTGCGCTCTTCTATCAATGGAGTCAGTCGGTGCAATATTAGAGATTCGTATATTTTCGCGGGTATGGGTAGTAAGCTAATCGGTCTGTAAGATTTCGGGTCCTCTGGTGGCTTGTTTGGTTTTAGCAACATTATTATTTGTGCCACTTTCCATTGTGGCGGGATGAATTTTAGTTTAGTGATGGCGTTATAGATTGCTGTGAGTAGAGTTATCCCAGAGTCTGGTAGTTCCTGTAAGACTTTGTTGGTAATTAGGTCATATCCAGGCGCTTTCTTGGAGTTTGCTTTCTTAATAACGTTTTCTACTTCACTCTTGGTGAAGTTTTCAGGTTTGATATCATCCTGGTCAAGGGCATCAGTAAATTCAATAACTTCTTTTTCATGTTCGGGTGACCCCTCGTACGGGTGGGGTTGAAAAACCTTTTCCAGATGCTCCGCAAATGTCGCTGCTTTCTCTTGGTCGCTACGTGCCCAGCTGAGGTCTGGTTTTCTAAGTGGTGGACTTAATATTACGGGTCTTTTGATTTTCTTAGTGGCTTTCCAAAGATTTGTCCATCTTGACGTAATTTTTTGTCACTCTATGACGACAGTGGCGCAGCTGGCACGGATTTCTTGACATTGCTCGCTTCTGTTCTAGAGGTGCGACACCGATACTTATTAATAATATCGAAATATTTATTCTTATTGTTTTGTACTTCCAACAGTGTCAGGTAATAAAATGTAAGTTTCTTTGAAAGAACAATCAATTTAATGTTTTTTTCAACACATTTGCTCGTAAAGTGCACAGTTTTATTCCAACAAGCCCGTTCCATCATCAGACTACAATACAAACAGCGATGCGCCATCGTTACATGGTGGACATCCCACTCATACGCAAGAAACGTTTTGGGAATACTTTCATTGTGCGTACGGCTAAGGAGTGGAATTCCCTGCCGAAGTCTGTGTTTCCTGATAGTTACAACCTGGGAGTCTTTAAGTCAAGAGTGAATAGGTTACTTCTAGGCAAGTGTGCTTCATCTTCGACCACATCATCCCTTAACATCAGGTGAGATTATGGTCAAAAGCCGTAAAGTGCACAGTTTTATTCCACCAAGCCCGTTCCATCATCAGACTACAATACAAACAGCGATGCGCCATCGTTACATGGTGGACATCCCACTCATACGCAAGAAACGTTTTGGGAATACTTTCATTGTGCGTACGGCTAAGGAGTGGAATTCCCTGCCGAAGTCTGTGTTTCCTGATAGTTACAACCTGGGAGTCTTTAAGTCAAGAGTGAATAGGTTACTTCTAGGCAAGTGTGCTTCATCTTCGACCACATCATCCCTTAACATCAGGTGAGATTATGGTCAAAAGCCTATCAACTATAAAAAAGTGGCTCTTTATGAACCGCTATTAGGTCCATAATTCAGTGTATTAGAAACGCGTGCTTTTTTCTTTACGTTACTGCACTAGTGCTATAACGCCACAGATAACTATTTACTAGTTGGAAGTCGGAGATAGCGGCTTGTGGAAAATTCCACAGACTAGGTTGGTTGCGTTCAGAAAAAATAATAATTACGATATCAAAAATGTATGAATATCGGAATTCCGATATTACTCCTCTCAATTCCGGAATTGAAATACCAGAAAAATTGTTACGGAATTCCGGAATTACGAAATTCCGGAATTCCGGAATGCATGCCCTAATGCGTAGCGAGGGATGTGTTTGTAAAGAACCAATAGAATCGCTTCATTTACCTCGCCTCGGTCAGCACAGCTCTGGTGGAAACGGCTCAGCGGAGCTAGATTTTTGCGCATACAAAACGGAAACGGAATGTGTGCCAGGGATGTGTGCGAGGGATGTGTTGCGAGGAATGTCTGTTGAGAAGGACGTGTTGCGAGGTTTGCGCATCCTCGCACCACACATTAATGCGCATTTTAACAGCTCCGCTACACATCCTCGTAGGCACCTTTTCATCGCACAGCTTTGGTGGAAACACCCACACATTTTCACAGCACAGCTAGACATCCTCGCACGGCACATTTCCATCACACATCTCTGGTCGAAACGCAGCCTAAGCGTCATGGCGCCAAAACTTTCGTTTCCGCCCTGTAACACGTCGCCCGGCTCGCCCCCTTCCTACATCCCCCGGTGAATGTCTCTCATTTAATAAATACGCCCCTTTTGCGCCTACTGTTTACAATTTTCTAGCACGTTTTGTCTGCAATTCCAATCAGTGTCAAAGCAATTTATTGATGAAGTAATAAACACAAATAGAGATGAAGTTTGTCCACTCATAATTATAATATACTATTGATTAATCCGTGGACAATAATGTGGGTTTTATGTTTACCTATACCACAGATTACTAATAAGTTACTGCCTATACATCTTGGGAATATAAATGTATCATCATAGCATTCATAAAATAAGTGTGCGGAATGTCTAATCTAAACTCGCAAAATTATCTATTATAACTATTTCCAGTGTAATTTTCTTCCATAATACATACACCATTGTAATTTTAAGAAATCTTCAATTATAATTATATATAACGCCATACAGTCATCACAACTTTACACGCGCCTGAATGATCTAAGAAAACTTCAGTAAACGTTCAAGTACTAAGACATATCCTCAAACTGTATTACAACTTCCAAAGCCCACATTAAATAAAAGTGGCTATCGAGATAGGTGTTAGGGATGTTAAAAGAACGTGAGTTTCTGAACCAAACCCGTCGAAAAAGTAGGAGGATATTTTATAGGTCGTATAAATTCGCTAGGATTTGCTTTCCCACACCCTCTTTTTCTGCTGGGAAAATCTGCAAACGACTCTTTCCGCTCTGGGTGGAACAGACTTATACTGACTAGTAAAAACTTGCCCTGTACTATCAGCAGCATCTGCCTTCCGGGGCCGCGGTATCTCGTTAGAACATTCCTACAATCCCGGTTAGTGATGCCCATACCCTAGGAATACTTAGCAACCTATTTTAATTGCATTCTATTTTCCAATGACAACGATATCCTGAATTTTACAAAGTTTTAGGTGAGATAGGGACTTGTATTAACGTTGGTAAGAATATCAATCGCCTTTCATACATAGTTTGCACAGTCAGCAAGTTAAAGTGGCTGTAGGCGGGTCGTCTGGAGAAAGACTGATAGTCGCTGGAACTAACGAGTGCTACTAAAATGGCAAGTTGACAAAACTGGAGTGGATGCTCCCTCAACGACATGGGCCAATGACCTGGAGATAGGTCTGGAGTGGACAATATAAGGATGGTGTTATAGCAGAGAATGGTTTGTCTTTAACGATTATGTGCGGTTAAGGATTTCGACAGTCTCATTATAGCAGTTTTTAGTTCCCATCTTTCCAAAATGAAGATGAAAACGCCAAATTAAAGCTGGGTAAATTAATGTCAAAAATCGCGGTAAGGCAATAAAATTTAACATTGAAAGTTGTGTTGAAGTCAAACAATAATTTACAGTGAACGTCTAAAAGCTCAAGCAGAATCTCGACATTTCATAGAAATAAAACCAGCTTTTCTTATTTCATCGATAGGATTTTTTGCGTCCATTGTAAAGGAGAAATGGTTTGTGAATCGACAATAAGAAGGTACGTCTTTTATCTCTGGGTATTTGTGCATAAAGATGGAAGCATAAATAAAGACTAGTGTAAGGATGGGGCGAGCATTTTTCATTCAATTCGATATTCAAACGACGTGCTGTATTTTTTTAGAATTCAATAACGTTTTCCTTATTTAGGCATTATGTAGATACAGTAGAATTAAAAACCACGGAGTACTGAGGCTACTCTACTTGTCAAATAGACCGGTAAATCGTTGGCCGCACTCAATAAATTGGTTTTGTCAAAATTGCAAAATGATTGATCGAAAATTCAAATGAGGTTGGTTTCGTGACATAAACTCGAATTGCTCCTAAAAATTTAATCTGTCGGTACTTTAATATAGTAAAGAGGTTAGCAATAATGATACAGAGAATAGGGAGGAGCGAATTTCCTGTGGGCGGTTTGACGATCAGGTTGCAATATTTATAGCTCCAGTACTGAACAAATATAGCCATGCGGTACCCACATAAAATACTGGGCACACGCGAGCCGGCGCTTATCACACGAAACCTTTTGCTGGTAATCTTAAAAATAGGTAATAAATTATAAACTTGTTTAAACTACAAACTTCCAATCAACAATTTAAATATGCGTCAAGTTACCCTTGTTGTTACGTAAGCATTCGTTTCTCACGGAAAACTTGATATATTAATGTCAAAAGTTCAATGCCGGAGACCACAAATGCTATACGTACAACGTATTTATTTATACTCATACAAAAAGTTTACCACTTACAAAGTGCAAACTGCAATCGAACACTCGCACTCGGTAAACGAACAAAATTAAAAAGTCATCAATCGAATGTGCCGAAAAGCGACGCAGAATAACTCGGTTATAAAAAATAAATAAAAATGTTTATAAAAGGGAAATTCCGAAAAATGCGACCGAAAAGCGGCTTGAAAGCGAACTGGACTAGGAGCAAAACAACAAAAACAAAATGTTGTATCGAGTGGGAGCCGGCAGAGTCAGCGGGGAAGTGTGTCAATGTCAGCGTATCGGGGACTTTTTACTCGGTCTCGGTGAATTATTGTACATCGAGCCCTGGCCAATGTCGCGCGAGAACCACTGTCAAGTATAGTATGTAGCCGACACGGGTCTCAAATAACGCCTGCGACCTCAACAAAAAGGCTCACGAAGCAAAGCTCCAACGGCGCAAAAACTTGTAATGTAAAGAAACGATTTTATTTCCAAATAACCGCAGTAATTCCGTGACCTCATATCATTTGGGTTAAGGTAGGCTTAAATGTGAGCTGACCCATGTTTTTTTTTACAGAAAATTGGAAATAAACAAGTAACTTATAAAGCGTAAGAGTTGTTGTAGGGTCTGGAAAGGATTTATATAAGATTTCACGGTACTAAAAAAGATGACGTTAGTGCGGTAGAAAAAACCGGGGAACGATCAGGTAAATATTACGCGAAAAAAATGGGACGCTCACCAAGGCCCTTTGCTGGGCTTGTTCTATTTCAGTATATAGTTATCTACTGAGTAAGTGTATGACTAACACAAATACCGGTTTATATTTAGCTGTGTACCGCGGTACACGAACCTGGCACCGCCCGGAAGTCGTTAGTACATCGATGCTTGACCTATTATGCAGTAATAATTTCTTGATAACAATAAGTCTGCCAATAACTGCCAATGAATTTGATTATTTTGGCCCTTAAATACGAAACTGTGATTAATTCGTTTCTATGACGTATTAAGTTTGAAACAAATTAGTAAAAATTGTGAGTAATTTACCTTATAGTGAATAACATTTTACCTGTTTCTTGTGTTTATTTTGTGTCATTCATACGCGGTTTCTTGCTTTAGTTTTAATGGTGTTTCAGCTCCCCAGTTTATTATTTGAGTTGGAACTAAACGGATGAAGAGTACGTCAGGCGTTAGCTCCGCTGTTAGCTGTCTAGCAGCTCAAATGGATACGGGACTCAAACGCACGCCCTCGTTCCACCCACCTATACGTGGGGCTTCACGATTCGATTCTAGCCGACCGACATTACGCACATAGCTCCCTCAATATTTCTTCGTTTTATCCCTTATTCCAGACCTCGGAAGCCGGTAAGTAGTGTGAACTGAGTTTGTAACATGTCCGTATAGAGTTCTATACTGCATAGTACGCTAAATCTAAACCAGGCGGACGTGTGATTGAATTACAAGGTTCAATCAGGAATGGTATCTGGTAACAAAGTTGTTAGATATATTGGCACGTGTAAGCCGTGCAAGGCTGCACACGTAGAGCCGCGATTTTACACTAACGATACCTTGAGTTGTCTGATCTTTTAGTAATCTGAAAGTTTTAATCAATATCTACAGAATAAAAATGTTCGAGCAAGCGTGTTCAATTTCAACCGTAGATACCGCTAACAAAAACTGAGAAAAAGTACGAAGACATTTTAAAAACCGCTTCGATATAAAAGTTCTACGAGATACTTTTCCGCAGACGTACTCTGTACGAGTAGGGTGTGGCAAAAAGTAATCGACTAATCGCTACCCTTATACTCCCCAGAAACCGCAGTCTGTTGGTAACGGCTAATCTTGAGAGCCGAAAGTTTCACGCGAAGATTCTTAAATGACGGCGCGGAGAGGATCTTTGTAAGGCACGGAATATGGGCCATGCATAAGTAACATGCTTATAATACCATCGGGTATATTATGGTATGTTGCACTTGTGTAATATTAGTAGGACGGTCTAGAAACTGGGTTCGAAATAGGAAAACACACAGAACATGAATGCTACAATGTTATTTGAAAATTAATGGAAAGTTTTGTTTTGGCAGACACACCGTATGGAATACAAGCAAGATTATAACTATTATTCATGTGAAATCCTAATTGTAATTAAAATATCTAGAGCTAGAAATGGCTTTACCACAGCGAGTGATATGAGGAGGTATTAAATAAGTACGTATTTATGAGTTTTAGACAATACGCCCAGAGCGGAGTGCCGTTGTCGCCTCACACTCATAAATCTCTTCATATATTATGTAAATATTAACAGAAGCCGCTTTAATTATAAAACAGGAGCTGTCAACTGTTTAATGTTAACAAACATTAGAATTTAATCCATATTCCAGCTTGTTACCGTATGAAATGTCGCTACGCTAATGCAAATTAGGAAGTCGGGATGGTAAGTCCGACAATGGACAAAAACGTAATCTCGTTGAAGTTTATGCTTTAAAGAATTTTGCTGCAAGTTAAAAGTGTGATTTGTTTCAGAAGGGGACTTTATCATTCCGATCCGTTAATGAACACTCCTCAAATTTCTTCAGACCTAGGGAGAGGCCTTTAACATTTTGATCAGGTATGGTTCAAACAAAAAAAAATATAAAACTTTGTGGCAACATATCAATCTTTTAATTACCCTATTCTTAAGCAATGAAAAGTTCTGACAGAAAATATTTAGTATTTTAAAATGGATCACGTAATCATTTATTGATTACGTGATCCATTTTAAAATAGTGCACGGAAACTGGGGACCCTTATTGAAATCCAGAATTCAGACTACACATTTCATCCGAAATCAGTAAAGTCGTTCATAGTAGCTCAAACACAGCTCAACCAAGTATAATTACAATGTTTTCTTCCAATCCGTCGAACAATATTATTGCCAGCAGATCAGAAAGCGAGTGTCGACTCCGTTAGAATTTCACTAAAACACGTCAGTATCAGAGTATTATAATAAACAGCAGAGACGAGACCCATCCTCGGTAAATACAATAAGAACTGCGTAATATCATCCGAGGTATAGATCCATTAATGGAGCACGTATCTCAATGCGCGCTAAACAAAAGAACTTACTTCTTTGTGTTTCATCAATAACAATACCATGACCAGTGAAAATGGCCTTCCGTATACGCGTCGAGGAATTTCTCTCAAAACTATTATATTTTCCGCTGACAAACCGAATTTCGCAGTAATCTTGGTATTAAGGGAGTGTTTGAGCTGTTTATCTTTTCAAACAAGATGTCAACTCAAAGAAATGGGTCACTTACTAGGTTGTTGATAAGCTAAACTTACTCGTATGTATCAAGTTACACCTTGCAAATAGGTGTCAAGAATATTTTACGACTATTTTATGAATTTCTTATCATTACGCTAAAAGGAAAAATATTTTAGCACTACAGGATGTACTGTATAATATATAAAAACATGCCGTAAAAACTTAGGTATATTGAACATGTATTGAGCTGTCAGTCAATCCTAGCAAAACAGACTGACAGCTCACTTCAAGCTAACTCTACAAACACGATTTAATGTTTACTGATTAGATATAGGCATCAACTATTATTATAAAAATTTACAATTCAGAATGTTGTTAAACTAAAACGCATTGGGAGAAAATCGTCAAATGACTCCTCGTGGGTGGAGTGGAAGAGTGTCAGACTCCTACTGACTAAAATCCCACCATGTTTCTTCAGTTGCCCTTACGTTCCCGACCCATAGTATCTCTAGGCTCTAGGTAGGTCTAGGCGCTATCAGGCCCCGCTATTGACTGCTCTTTGTAGAGCGCGTGGAACACGACGTACCGTCGAATCTGGATTAACGTCTTCACGGCTGAATAGCACATTTTATCTACGTTCCGTTATCCTCGACAAAAACAAGTTCCAGAATATTTACCGACCATCCGTATAGAACCCACACGTATAAGATTTACTTCATGTTCACCTTCTACTGGTATCATGTAATATGTTTATGAATCCTCACGGTCCAAGAGACAACCAGAAACTTGATATGGAGATTGCGGTTACAACAAGCTAGGTAAGGACGACTCCTACAGCTTTAGTATGTAGATGGACAGTTACATAGGTGGGTTGAGTTGAGTATGTTACAGTAAGTTGTTCAGATAGTCTGAAGCTTCTAGTATTTAAGTGCTCCCACATCCTTGGTTTGCGATGTGACATGGGGTGGTTTGAGTATTTTGACAGAACCCCGCCCCAGAGCGGAAGACATCCATGACGATCTCTACACCTCAATCCACCCAGCACTTTCGAAGATTAGCGCGTTTAAACAAACAAACTTTTCCACTTTATAATATTGAATATTAATTATTTTATATATTAATTATTATTTATTAAATATTGAATAAAATGGGTAGTCCTAAAATCTATCTATATCTAGTATCTAGTCGTAGCAACTGGTGGCGTTCTGTGGTTTCTGTCTATGCTCATGGGAAAGTGTGATTTTATATACGTAACATTCAGAGATAGATAATCAAATTTCAAGAGAGACAAGACAATACACATTGGTAATACGCTGTTTCTATTAAAATTAATTGCTTACAAATACTGAACGATTCACGAGTTCTATTAAGTCAGTATTTAATGTTATACTTAGCACAAACGTCAGCAAAGATAAATATCAGCCTAGACAGACTGACACTCGGTGGCAATATTGAATTCAAGGCAGTTAATTATGTTACACATTATTAATGTGGCAATCCACATTGCGGCCAGCGTACTGTACTGGAAATTCTCAATTAATTAAACATATTTAATTTGCAACAGCAATTACAGGTGTTAAAATAAATACATTCAAGTGTGAAGTTACAACCAAAACTACTCAATCAAATTGATGAAAGTACTGATTATATGCCGAAAACATATAGAAAAACAATGCGGGCAATAAACTTACGATATGGACCGTATATCGGTATGAAATCTGAATAATACAAACGATAATATTATTCAAAACGATAGACAATAAGAATACACAGAGCATTGAACGCTTCAATCGCGATTTTATTATGATTGACAAAGCTGTAGTGGGCAAGACCAAGACGCAGACGTCACAATGACGCCGGCGCCCGCGCACGCCTATCGACGTCACGCGCCAGCTGATCGCACGTCTCACCTACTCGACCAGTGTAAACAAATCATAGTAACGCTCCCACGCTCTACTCGCGACTACATCAATACGACACATAATAGGCTGAATAGGTCGCATTAATATTTATTTAAACGCAAATCGCGACTAAATTAATCATTCGGATCTTGTTACCAATTATGTGGAAAGCCGGCAAACTTCTCAGCTCTCGTGACATATTGCACTATCAATCAATTGTCGTCCACTTGGACATTTAATAACCGACGACGTCGACGTAACTTGTCGCTTCAACGCAATTGGTCGACGTAACTTGTCGCTTCGACGCAATTGGTCGTTTAACTTGTCTAACATTTATTTTACGTGTGATTATTATTTAAGCGATAGGTTCCCCAACCGGTGGCGGTCGTTATATTTTGCTGATAACTAAAAATTCTGTCATTAATTAATTATGGTGATTAATATCGGGGTCAACAGCTACCGGCCGTCTACATTCGCGTCAGTGGTACCAGTTAACTTATTGTTAGATATTTAGGTTAACCAGCTGGTTTGCATATGGCGGATAGATGGTTTAGATAAACCGTTTGCCAAGCAACACAATAGAGAACCTAAACATACTGAAGCACGTGGGTATACCTACTGCCATTTCTACTATACACATATACATATACATACAATGATATTATAAAGTGAAATGTATAGTAGTATGTGTATAGTATGTATACTATAAAATATCATTGTATACATACTATACACATTTCACATTATTTTACGAGCAAAAATGTTAAGACAATATCTATAAGGTCATCGGTTCATTAATCTCTTAAAACGATAGACTAATTAATACCTTGATGTTTTAGAATAAATTAATTTACAACATGTAATGGTATTTGGAAGCGTTTAATTAGAAGCTGAAACAGGAAGCATACTTAAAAATAGTACCTACAGGTAGTTTAATTGCATCTGAATCAGAAATTCGTTCAAATTAGAACGGTTAGTCGATTAAATTAACATTGTACTTGTATACTGAATAGAATCAGGCGTAAATTTGCGGAAATCCACACCAAACCAACACTACAGAAAAAATATCAAGTGTTATTATCCCACCCATACGCACAAAACGTTTTGGGAATACCTTCATTGTGCGTACGGCTAAGGAGTGGAATTCCCTGCCGGAGTCTGTTTCCCGGTAGCTATAACCTAGGAGTCTTTAAGTCAAGAGTGAATAGTTTACTTTCAGGTAAGAGTGCTCCATCTTGGACCACATCATCACTTACCGTCAGGTGAGATGGTGGTCAAACGCGAACCTATTTTTAATATAAAAAAAAATATCTGAGGTATTAGTATTACACTTTTAAACAGTCTGCTTACTGTTGATATTTCCTGGTGGTGCAACGTAAAACACGATCGTTATTACTACGTCTGACCATCATGAAGCATGGCAACGATAGTGACGGTCCTCATCGAACCGCGGCTAACCGTGATTCCATCGAGCTGCGGACGTTGCATTTGCATACAGACCGATATGTGATTACGGGCTATTACGTACCTACCTACCTTACAATTAACTTGGGCAAATAATACCATTGACTAATATACATATCTCTCTTTCGCGTTGGCGGCAATTCAAGACAAAATTACATTACTTCAAGAGAAAGAAATGCGATATTTAATTAGCTAATATAATTTATTACCAGTGCCGTCTCTGTACAATGTAAGGCAATTTGTGCGTAGAAGTTCAGGCAACGTTTGCGAACAAATTAGTTTGATTATGGTACCTAGCAGAGTACAGTGAAGAACGGGGCTATGAAACAGTAGATAAGCGAGTGGGCAAACATGAAACAACGAGAATTGAAAAATAAACAGAGCAAATAGTCGGACGAGGACGAAACGCACCTGCCGATCTAGTCACCAGTCCCGCACACCTGCGAGCAGCGACCAACCTGCGTACTGTCGTTACAGAAAAAATATTCCATCAGTTGCATACTTAGCCAACTGGAAGTCACTGATATAATTACAAGCAAAAAAGCGTGAAGAATGTTGTAGCGTATAATATTTAGCATCAAAAATTTCACACTACTCCGTAGCCGTAACGGCGAATAAATTGGTAAACGCCTATCCGGGGAATGTTGCCGTCATATTTCATAATCCAAATCATATTTCAGCCGAGGCGAGCGTAGTGGCGACCGAAGAAGGCGAGGTGACACGCTCCGAAGAAATACTGCACGTTTGCCGTGAGGCGGCAAGGCAGCAAGGCTGCGAACTACGCATAAGATATCTGTCCTTTCCAGCGAGGCTGGGCCTTGTGCGGTTTATCTCAGCCAGATCCGACGCCGTTTGGGAAATTGCGTACACAGCAAACAAAGAATTGCACATCGAGATAAGGAACCGGAGCGTATCGCGCTTATGAACGCCCCTCGACTACGTTCGCCCCGCCTGACTGTAATAATCGAACAAACCAACACAGTTATTTCCCCTTCGATACTCTTTAACCAACGTAAAGTAACATTGCTTATTACAATGTACGCGTTTCAAACAAACAAGACATTAGTACAAAAACAGAAGGCAGGCGTAAATTATAGCGTGTAATCAAACAGCTGCCGCCATTCGGTTGCGTTAGATAACACACTCGCGTGACAGTGAGTGTCACTTAGAGATTTCTATACGCACTCTCGTTACGGTCGGATCCAACCAGCCCGTTAATAAAAATAACACTGAATAATAGAAATCTATAGAACACCGGTTTCCAGTCCTTGATGCGACGTAAGTAATGCGGAAGGAAGCTCGATTTAAGTTTGATAATCCGCAAGCCGCTGCCCGTCAGAGATAGGGCAGTTTTCGACGAGGGTCGGGAGTCCGCACGGAGGCTCTTTGGCATTGAACGTTTCAAAGGGAGCTTAGGCCTAGTTGCCACAAAAGAAAAGCTGACTTACCGGCGACTAACAAACTTAAAATTTAAATGGGTAGCAATGTGGAGCATGCGCGCGCTGACGGTCATTCGATAACCACGCCGTCCGATCCAATGAGTACTTTACTAATATCTCATCGTTTACACACGCAAACGTGGCCGAGCTGCCATTGTGTGTAAATCCAGGCACGTCGACCTAAACAGATTAATTCCAAACGTGCTGTAATTTATGCCAATTGATACCCACGCAAATAAATAGATATTTAAATGATTTATGAAACATGAAATTGGAAAGAAAAGATAAATTTTTCAGGGGCCACGCAATGCGAGCACTGAGCAGTCGTCTGTATTTCCCAAGGGTAGGAATCCTCAAATAAAATATCAGAAACCGAACGCAACGTCTTTCATGGCACCCCTCTTTCGGAAATATCACTGTGTGAGGCATTTAGGGGCTTTGAGTGACATGGCTGCCTCCGCTCGATGGTTTTTAGGGTGACGCTCAGTACGTACCTACTTCGTTTTTGAGAAAAATTAGTGCAAACCTTTACTGTTCAAATGTTCGTTTCATTTCAAAAATAACATAAAGCTTAGAATTAATTTTATACGAATAAAAGTACCTCAATACAACCGACCGCTGACAAACTTAAATGCAGATTGTGTTCTGAAGACCTTGTACAAACAAGAATTTATTTCAATATTCCTATTACAATTTCCAAATTCAACTTCTCAGTTCTTTCTTGATACCTACTGCTTCGAACGAGAAACATGGAAAATGATATAAAAATAACATTTCGTAAAGTTTATAACTTAGATATTGAAAGTGTACGAGAAAAATACAGGCCGCCTATAAAATTACCGTTTTCTACTTTAACGGCAGCGTAACGTTGAGGGGCCCGTAATCTCGCGTTTATGGATAGACTACCAATGGAAAGAAATGTTGTGAGCAGTAGAACTACGTATAAGTTAGTGGTGCACGTATTCAGCCACCGCGTCTCGACTCACAAAGCCGAGTCAAGTTACCAACAGAAGAACACGTCGCGGTCGTCGAGCTCGCTGGGGAGTGGCGGACAGGGTCTGGTGGAGAGGGGGGAGGGGTATACTCAGCGACGTGACATTTTCGCAAACAAGCCACGAGGCAGGGGCGCCGTGAAATTTGCAACCTCGGCGCCAGCCGCCATACAACCGGCCGCGACGCAACGCCAACCTAATGGGGCAAATCGATGAATATTCGGTGATCTCACTACTCTCCCTGTCCGAAAGTTGATTATCGTTAAAATGTGCACATGAACGAGAATTTCCATTTCCATGTAAAATGATGGAGAACGTCATTGCAGCAGGATTAGCAGCAACCGAAATAAGGGTAGGGGCGACTAAGTCCGATAGGGTGTTGTATTCGTGATAAACTTTTGATTCTGGTTTTCTGAACATTCAAAGGATGTAATCCTCTATACCAAATAGGGGCAGGCTCATAAATTAGGTAAAAATGATATTAGGTAATATTAAAATGTTTGATATTCAAAAACAACAATTTTTAAAATTAGTCATAAAACGCAAGCTTTGCCAGAAAGCTTTTTACACAGTTAAAGAACGCAAGCTTTGTCAGAAAGCTTTTTTACACAGTTAAAGACTATATCTATACTAATATTATAAAGCGGAAAAGTTTGTTTGTTTGCTTGAACGCGCTAATCTTCGAAAGTACTGGGTGGATTTGGATGAAATTTGGTATGGAAGTAGCTTGAAGCTTGAGGAAGGTTATAAGTTTTACGCGACTGAAAAAAGGAGAGTTATGTTTTTACCGTGATAGAATCCACGGGAGCGAAGCCCCGCGTGAGTACTAGTTGAGGATAAAAAGGCTTGGGATTATAGATGGGCAATCCACCGGGTTTAAACCCGGTGCTTTGATAAAAACCCGATAAACACCCGCAAGCACCCATAAACACCCAGAAAATTGGGTGTCTATTTGATTTGATGAAATTAAATTTGTGATATTAAAAAATATGTTTTAAAAGTGATTTTTATTCATTTCATTTCTTTGTAGGTAACATTAGTTAGATCAGGGAGGGTAAAATAAAATGATACGAGATAAAAACGAATTTTAAAAAATCACATTTTCTAATATTTCAACTTTTGAATAGCTTATTTTATGTTGTAGTGTGTAATTAGCGTTGAAGACTCGAGCGTAAGCGTCTTAGGTGTCATATTCTTCAATTGTAAGTTTTACATGATTTACATGATACCCCTTAGCTTCCTGTAAATACTTTAAGATTTATTCATAGCATTTGGTGCGCACACATGGCTTAATATACTTAAATTCCTCCGCCACTAATTTTCCGAAGAGCTCATTTCTTTTTTTTATTATTGATAATAGGCTCGCGTTTCACCACCATCTCATCTGGTGGTAAGTGATGATGTGGTCGAAGATGGAGCACGCTTGCCTAGAAGTAACCTATTCACTCTTGACTTAAAGACTCTCAGGTTATAGCGATCAGGAAACACAGACTCCGGCAGGGAATTCACACACTCACACACTGAAACACAATGAAAGTATGCCCAAAATGTGTTGTGAGTATGGGTGGGATGTCCACCATGTAACGATGGCGCATCGCCGTTTGTCTTGCAGTCCGATGATGGAACGGGCTTGGCGGAATTAGATTGTGTAATTCCATCGCACACTCCCCGAAATGTAACCGATAGAAAACCGATAGACTTGCAACTCATCGTCGATGTTCAAGGCTCTGGAGCTTTGATTCGACCAGTGAATCGTTGCCGATGAGTCTCTTGGCCCTTTTCTCAATAGACTCAAGCGCGTCCAGTTGGTATTTGGCAGATCCATCCCAAAGATGAGAGCAGTACTCCATACACGACCGAACCTGGGCTTGATAGAGATTGAGCATCTGTTCCGGTGTGAAGTACCGTCCCACTTTTGCTAAGATTTCCAACTTTTTTCTACTAGCTGAGCCTTAGCCTCGATAAATGGACCAAAATTGAGGGTGAAAGTTAGTGTTACCCCAAGAAGCTCAGTACGATCGGTTACCGGCACAGTACATCGCAGAAAGTAGGAGCCGGTCGGAATTGGCTCCTTTTTGCGGAGAAGAGACACGCCTGGGTCTTAGCTGCATTAAACTTGACCAAGTTGGCATCACCCCATTCGGAGACAGCCTTCAAGAACAAGTTCAAGCGCTCAACCATGTCCTCACGGAGAGACTTGATCTGTGACCCACCAGCACGGGCGCTGGACACATATCTCTCAGCAACTGTGCTGTCGTCTGCATACCCAAAGGTACCGGGCATAAGCAGATCATTAATGTGCAGCAAGAATAAAGTTGCTGAGAGCACCGACCCCTGAGGGACCCCGGCATTAATTGCCAATTGGCCAGACGAGCAGCCATCAATAACCACTCGAATGGACCGATCTCTCAGGAAGTCTTTAATCCGAACGCAAAGTTGAGTGGGTAACCCGAATGAAGGAAGCTTAGCAATAAGGCTGTCTTGCCAGACCCTATCGAAGGCCTTGGAGATGTCAAGGGAAACAGCAAGTGCTTCCCCGTGCTTCTCAATGGCTTCACTCCAGATGTGAATGACATACGCTAAAAGATCCCCAGTTGACCGGTTTTTACGAAAGCCGTATTGTCGGTCACTGAAGACGTCGTTAGCTCCTAGGTATGCCAGGAGCTTGGTATTAAGTACAAGCGCGTACATGGACGTGACTGAAATAGGCCTTTAATTGGCTGGGTCTGCACGACTACCCTTTTTAGGCACAGGCTGCACGTTAGCCAGCTTCCATGCTTTCGGCGCCTTTTCAATCTCTAGCGAGAGGCGAAAGAGGCGTTTCAAGATCGGAGACAGTTCAGGCGGCGGAGGCATTTCTTTTGTTTTCTCCCTCTCTATATAAAGCACATTCTGAACAATTAGACTTCTTAACTGCGTTATCTTTTAATTATTTCCTTCTTTTTATACCCGTGGGGACAGGAAGAATAGATGGAGAACTTGGTCTATGTAGCTTGGTTGGTGACAGTAAATCTTTTAAAAAGTCTGTTCTTTTATTTTATCAAGGGATAATAAAAATCTAATTTTAAACGACGATTTCTGGAGGAAGACCGATTAATGTATAAGTATTCTAGAACCTATTACTGAAAGCATATTTAACTTGGAGGGAGATCAGTTTGGTATCCACAAAATATACATTACGTTTAAAGATATACTGGCTAAAATACGTTTCGCATTACCTCATACTTCAATGTTAAACGAAGAAGGCAAACAGCAAATTCTGACATCAGTCGCTGATAGGCGCAAAATGTCCATTAGACCAATTCATTTGGCAGCTTATATGCTGGATCCTTCAGCTCAGTTGAACTTACAGTTGAACTTACTCAAGATGAAGAACTTCAGGCTATGGAGTTCATCCACGATTTAGGCTAGCAACTAAGTTTACATAATGTAATGGCCGAACTGGCTTGTTACAAAGGTAAAGAAAACTTTTGGGCCAGACAATTTATATGCAATTCAGTGCGTTGCATTGAGCCCATTGTGTGGTGGAAAGGAATCTGTAGTTCGACTGAGCTAAGCAAAGTAGCGTACGCATTCTGTCAGCTCCGTGTACATCAGCAGCAACCGAGCGTTCCTTCAGTATTTAACGATATATACATAATAACTCTTAATCGACTTTCAACGGAAAGAGCTGCAAAAATTTCATATATCTGTTACAACTGGAATCTTAAACAAACTTAATAATGAAAACATTCAGTTGGATGAAGAAAATGAAAACGAAATCACAATAGGGAGTTTTATAGACCAACTTAATGAGAGCTATGATGAAACTGAAACCGGAATAGAGAGTTCTATAGACCCAATAATATTGGACGACTACAACGAACCTACACCTTCAACGTCAGGGGAAGCCAGACAGCCTTTACATTTTGTCGTCAGTAACAATGATAATGGAGAATCCGATAGTGATTGATTGTTAAGTAGGTCATTTGTTTTTGATTAGTACCAGAAAAAAGATTTTTCTTGCATTATTTTATTTCACCTAATTATGTATAATTCAATAAAATAATAATAATTAAAAACTAAATGTAATTTATTTATAAAAATCATTTACACCCGAAATTTGGGTGGAAATCGGGTGTTTATCCCAAAACACCCGGTTTAAACCCACCTGGGTATATAACCCGGGTGGGTGGATTGCCCATCTATACTTGGGATTGAGCTGCTCCAATGATATACAGGGAGCATTAGTGTTGTTTACAATTACAATTTCTTGTATTTTATTTTTATACAATTGAAATTATTTTAATTTTTGTTTTGACATGAATATTTACTTTTTAAAGTATAATATTTTATTTTTATTTTATTTTGACATGAATATTTACTTTGTAAAGTATAATATAAGTAAGTATAATTTTCTAAATTATTAATTGATTATGTACTTAAATGCGAGGATTATGTGGTTTTTTTTTTAAATTACCATCTACTAATTTTATTATATTTTTTATTTTTCTCTCTCTTACGACGATGTCTGGCAGTTTGAGTACTTTCGCGACCTACTCAAATGTCCCGTCTTTGGCAGACTAGCCATAGATCATATAAGCACAGAGATCTGCTTCGTAAAGGATTACTTCGTGTTCAGGTGTCTCCACATTTCTCCCACTCAATTCACTAAAACAAAATCAAAAACTATATGAACGACACACGAGCTCACATTTCTCCCGCACACAAAGAAACTTACAGCAACACTAAAAAAACTCACTAATAGAACACATGCAAACAGGGGGCGGCTCTTGTACCTGTACCTACGGAATCGAGAATAAACACACATATGCGTAACGCGAATAGTGATGTTAAGTTGTACGTGATTGTAGTCGTAGAAGAATATCGATAAAATTCCTTTCCCTCCTATAAATCCTTTAATATCTGATCTTTTCCAGAAGATTTTATTGACTGTGAAAACAAAACGATTCTGGAGTTTTCGTCGTACTTGCCACTCTAAACAAGTGAAGTGTGATTATAATTGGAATATTAACTAACTAAAGTTATTAAAATTTTATCATAGTAAACAATACAATTATGATCTAGAGGCTATAAAATACAATACTAAAATATATCTATATCTGTGTATAACTTCAGTAATAGCACTAATCAGTGAAACTTCAAAACTATATATTTTAACGGATATCTGATAAATTATGGATACGGACGATATTAGTCTCTAGAATTCTAATTATTTAATACTCAAATTATGATCAAAATACTTTTGCATTGATCACGTATGGGGGAAACAGAAACTACTCTTAAAGTATGTGTCAGGACATGTTACAAAATCACAATTATTTATCTTACTACTATTGTAAATGCAAAAGTTTGGATGGATCTCAATCACGCCAGAACGGCTGAACGGATCTGGATGAAATTTGGCACAAATATATATTATAGTCTGGAATAGTACGTTACGCAGTTATCCACTTTTCTATTTTTGGATCCTTCGGATAGCTAAAATGTTAAAATAAAAGCAAGTTATGAATTATAATGATACCAATGATGCAGCCATAAAATGCCATGCAACAAAAACGTCAAATTTTATTCCCTTGTGTAATCATTCGTAGTAAGTAGGAACGTATAAAATATCAACAACCACAAACGTGTAGTTACATCACTAACCAACAAAAGCCGGCAGCAGCCGCTTCACGAAACTATCGTGTAAGTATGGATTACAGTTAAACACTTATCCATTGCGCTATTACCTGTCGCTTCATTGGTCGATGTGTACTAAACAATCAATGGTTTTTGTTCCTAATGAAAATAATTGCTTTTGGGTCTTCATCGTGTTTCTAGTATCACGAAGTAATGTTTTAACGAATTTAATAAGAAAAACGATATTATTTTAGTACTTATGTGTGAAATGATATGCCATCTTTGACGTAATTCACAATACAGCTGTTATTTTTGCAAACAAGCACTGAACAACGCGTCATTTTGTCAAAAATCATAAGCAGCGGAGACGTCACAAGTTGACATTTGACTAATGGCCTAAACTGCCATCAAGGTGCTTTGGGCCTTGATGAGTTCGCAAGCGCCACGCCCCCTTGCCATATCTCTTGTGTTTGTATGATCTGTGAGACTAACTGACAAAAGCTTGCACTGACAGGACGGGTCTACTCAAATCTGTGTGGTTCTTTCCTTAAAAGGTAATTTCAGACTAATTTACATAATGCCGTTGCATAATCCTCATAAACGATTGTGAATATGTGAACTATGTAGGTAGGTTATTTTATTCGAGTTCTGAGTCTGGCAGTTTGAGTGCTTTTTGCGGCCTACCCAAACGTCCCTTACCTTGTTTTTGTTCGTCAAATCGTTAACCTCCTTGTTCTAAGTTGAGCTATATGTCATTTGACAAATGCTTGCACTGTATGGGCAGGCCCACTCAAATCTGTGAGCATCTTTCTTCAAAAGATCGCCTCAGACTGAAACCTACAAGGTTCCCTTATAATTATACGAGTATAGATTGTGTGGACTTTAAAAGAGACGGACCCCTGAGTTTGTTTCGGTGTTTCTTCTCAGGGTAGTCAGTTACGAAATACCAGCCTCATCTAGTTTAATATTTACGAAAAATAAAAAATGACGTGCAAAAGTGTTATTTAATAACCAATTTGCAAAATAAAGATCATTTATCATTCAACTTGCAAAATCTGCGAACTTTTAATTTGTTTAAACATGCTCAACGTACAGACCGCACAATAAAAACTGTGTACAAGTTTTATTTGTTTCTGTTATCTAGCTTATGAATTAAATTAAAATATGTAAAATATTTACGAAAAATAAAAAATGACGTGCAAAAGTGTTATTTAATAACCAATTTGCAAAATAAAGATCATTTATCATTCAACTTGCAAAATCTGCGAACTTTTAATTTGTTTAAACATGCTCAACGTACAGACCGCACAATAAAAACTGTGTACATGTTTTATTTGTTTCTGTTATCTAGCTTATGAATTAAATTAAAATATGTAAATGGAATAGAATATTTAAATGCTTACGTTTTCTTGAAAAACAAGGATAGCTATTGAGGCATGGGAGGATACAGCCAACGAACGACCTTGAGGAAGGAAAACGAGCATGAGCTTCACATACGCGCGAACCATACTTTAGTCGAAAAGTCTACTTTCCATACTATTCTTTGTTATTAAAATATAAAGACAAATGCTTTTTAATAGTTAACCGCTTAAACTAAGAAGCTACAATAGCCTAATGGCTGAGGTGTCGGAATAGTGATCGAAAGGTCATTGGTTCGAAACATCGAACCCCACCCATTAAGTATTGAAATGAACCCACTCCACACACAAGCATATTATTTAGCTTAATTGGAGGGGTTAACAAGATTGCTAGTAATGTGAATTCCACCACCCACATAGCCAGTTCGCTTTAAAAAAAGCCTCTGTGTCAAGCGTAATTCTACAATTTATACATAACTAGTACTCTCGCGGGGCTTCGCTCCCGTGGATTCTATCACGGTAAAAACATAACTCTCCTTTTTTGCAGTCGGGTAAAAAGTAGCCTATAACCTTCCTCAAGCTTCAATCTACTTCCATACCAAATTTCATCCAAATCCACCCAGTACTTTCGAAGATTAGCGCGTTCAAGCAAACAAACAAACTAACAAACTTTTCCGCTTTATAATATTAGTATAGATTCGCACGCCAATATTAATTTAAATATTCGCATATATTTTTTTTTTTATTCAGTCATTATTGCTGAGGCACCACTGTTTTCCGCATGCTATTAGGACTCTCTCAGTCCTAATTCCCTGCCGGAGTCTGTGTTTCCCGATAGCTACCTACCTAGGAGTCTTTAAGTCAAGAGTGAATAGGTTACTTTTAGGTAAGCGTGCTCCATCTTCGACCACATCATCACTTACCATCAGGTGAGATGGTGGTCAAACGCGAACCTATTTTTAATAAAAAAAAGTCGTCAAGTCTTATCCATTTTATTAATAGATTGATAGGTTATATAACAATAAGTTAAGTTACAATCTAGTGTACTAGATTGTAACTTATTGTTACTAACACTATATGGATGCAAAATTGTCTGAAATAAACGTCTTATTGTGATTACTAGCTGCTGTCTCGATCCAGTGGGAATTACAGGATAACAAGCCTACGTGCTATTCCAGGATGTCTACTATCTACTTACCAAATTTCATTAAAATCCATCCAGTAGCTCCGCAGACAAGTGAGTACAAGCAGACAGACATTTTTTTGCCGTCTTACCGTTTCTTAACCCACCTCAATTATTATTTTCGTATAAAATTTGAATGTACAGAGTACAGAAACACTTTCTTTACTGTTTTATTATTTGTGTTTATGTATAGATTAAGGAAATGGTTCACTTTGACATTATATTTTTCTTCAGTTCGTAAGTAAGGACGTTTGATGAGTCTCTCAATCAATTAACTCAATGACTATTTTTAACTCTGCGAAATCCGAACTATTAGCTACAAGATTGAAAAACAAACCGCGCTTCCTACAAAAAGATGTTTTCAACAGTAAAAACATATTTGATTCTAGCGCAACGAATGATCTTAATAACTTAATCGATAGTCCGTGCAAAGGACAAAATACAGCTCTCGGATCAAGGACCAATAAAACAATGGTATTTTCTCGTTCAACGCAAAATGTCCACTATCGTGAATGGCTTAGCGGCTAGGTACCAGGACGATATAAAAACAGAGCCATGTAATTAACAGAAAAGATTAAGGGTCTAACCCGCACCGGACACGCTTTATTTATTACAAGGGACTTTTATAAATACAGAGATCTTTTTGTAAAGTTTGCGAGCTTTTGACTAAGAGGTCAGCAATTCGCTTTTAGGGTTCCGTAGCCGAATGGGAAAAACGGAACCCTTATAGTTTCGTCATGTCTGTCTGTCCGTCCGTCCGTATGTCACAGCCATTTTATTCCCAAACTATTAGCACTACACATGTGAAACTTAGTAGGTATTCTGTGAACCGCTTTCCGATTTTAAGAATAAAAATAAAAAATGAATAAAATTAAGGGGGCCTGCCCATACATGGAACTGAAACTGAAAATATTTTTTTTTCATCAAACCTATATGTGTGTGGTACTTATAGAAAGGTCTTTTAAAATGACATTTCCCCCCCCCCCCCCCCCCTTCTAACTTCTACAATAATGGAGTGAAAAATCTAAAAAAAAATATGCTGTAGATATTAATAAAAACTTTCAACGAAAATTGATTTGAACGAGATCGGGTCAGGAGTTTTTGAGATATAGCATATTTTCGAAAACCGCAAATATAACTTTGTTTTTTTTTTACAAAAACTATGTAAAACAAAGTTATTTTGCGTAGTTACTATGGAACCCTTCATGGGCGACTGTACTGACTCTGACTCGCACTTGGCAAATTTTTCTTTTTATCAATTACATTAGTAAGTCAACCGGTGTCTTAAAAGATATGTTTCACAGAGGTTTAATTGTTTTAAATAACATCAGAGACGGTTACGGAGTGTGATAATGCAAATGACTTGAGTCTTCAACATATAACGAACCGTGACGAGTTTGTTTGATTTTATTAGCACTCAATGTCGCTTGCTTCATTCGGCTTGGTTTTTAAAAATCATCATTCATTGCAAATACAACATAGACCAATATTCCGAAACCTACAAGATAAAAAAAACATTAAATTAATATAAGTATCATTGTATTACTTTGGTATTTAAATATTAATACGTTTTCATTACTACATTGTACCTACCTACCATTAATTTTCTCTCCATCACCCAAAGGTTGACTGGGACAAAATACCTAAGGAAAAAATTGAAAGTGACAAGCAGGCGGGACCCAATTGAACGTATTTTTTTTTAAATTTGTGGGGTCCGCCTGCTTGTCACTTTTTAAAATAAAAATGTGCTTGTTTCTTGCATTTCAGTTGAACAGTCGGGTTTTTTAGATTTATTAATTTTTTTTTCAACTTTTCAGTTAATATATTAATTAACATTTTTTTTAATTTTCCCGGTCATGTCACATTGGCACCCCACCGGATTAAGAAAGTGAATGAAAGAGCTCTAAGTCCATATTTTTAAACTTTCTCTTTGTATTATTTTTGCTAGTATTACACTAATGATAAATATGATATACCTTATTGAAATCCTTGCGATAAGCCCTTTAATTTGATACCCATATTGTGGTATTCGAAACAAAACATTTTTTTTTCACTATGTATTATGGCTTCGAACAGCCGCCATGTTTGATTTTTTCAAATGTCACCTATCTAAGAACACTTGGGCTGCTAAGACGAATCTAACGATAACTCAACTATGTGAATCCGTTCAGCGGTTCTGGAGATATGAGGTAATAAAGAATATTACATACATACATACATACAAGATACGCGCGAAAAACATAACCCTTCCTTTGCAGTCGGATAATAAGACCGCCTCGTTAAAGTGTGTACATAGAAATATTGAGATATTCCTGAATGAACGTTTTGTTTGTGTCTTAATTAATGACTACAAATTGAACCTATAAACCTCAATGATGTGAAGTTACACATACACTTCTTAAAATTGAACTATGCAAATGTAAGGGTACGACCAATCTTATCGCAATGAAGTACTCAAGAATGATGTTTTGCAAAACATTGGGAAATGCTTCACGTAAAAGTAGCCTTTAGTAAGATTGAGATACAGCCTGTAATCGGGCACTGAGCATCTGTTCGACCGGCTGGCCATATCAATTAGTTATTAGACTCCACTGGTTATTCAGCAAATAGTTTCTTAATTACGGCATCTGACAATTTTGCAATTACATAATATGGAACTGTCTGCCTCTTCAGACAGAAGTAATCAATATAATTTATGAACGACCCGTATTCCGTGAATTAATCACTTGTTTGGACAAAAAACTATTCTCCGTCTAGCTCGTATGTTTTTAATCTTAAACTTTATTCAAATCTAACTGTTCGCGTGGGTGGCTTTGCCCGTGGGAATTCCGATTCCGAGGGAATTCCACACAAACAGCCTAGCCTATAAACTCCTCTTCTTTCGGTCCAAGACCTGATAAAATTGGTCCAGCCTTTCCAGATATTATCCTAGAGAAACAAGAAAGACAGACAAAAAAAAAGTTTTTGTGATTTAGTATTGTATAAATATTAAACACTTGGGAAAACGCAATTATTTGAAAATCACAGATAAACACCTTAGTTTTATTGCTATGTTTAAATACAAATGTATCTACCTGCTATGATTATTTCGGTTGTCAGGTAGTCTCTATATCTCAAGTTCATCTACTATTACCGTGGCGTGTTGCTTAGCTCTAAACAAATTAGTACCGTTTCGCAAACTACGTAACGGTTCGGCGCCAATAACTGCAACAAAAAATTCAGTGCGAATACTTCTTGCCGTCTTCACGTTCTTGGAGGTCATCGGAACCACGTCATCTGAACAGTAAGGATTCTTAATTGTTTCAATATCCGCGAACAAAGAATTACTTTTTACCAAACTTTTTCAAGGCAGGTAAAACGATTATAAAATTCGTCAAAGAATCTAAATGGCTGCATATTAAAAACACTTCCTAAGAAATATACAACCCTGACTAATCATTAACGTTTTATCGCTTCGACTATTTTGCGGTTCCTTTAAATATCTCAGAATATCAAAATAGCAAGTAAGGTGGAAAATCGAAATTCTGTCATATGGAAAATCGCAAGAATTTAAAAATTTCTGTTATAAACCCAGCAGCGCGGAGGCGGATCGTAAGTCACGGGTTCCGTCAATCTTATTTGATCAAACTTGAGATCTTCAATAGCTGTGCACAGTCATTCTTCATTTCTCATTTAGATTTATTTTCGATTTCTATTGTTTACAAAAATAACTAGCAATGTCGGTAATATTCACATTACTAGCAAACTTGTTAACCCCTCCAACTAAGCTAAAAATGCTTGTGTCTGGAGTGGGTTTACCGCAACAATATATCGGGATAATTTTATGTGAATTGGAGTACAGTATAGACTCTTAGATTCGTTTTTAATGGTACTTAATTACATAGAACTATGTTAATTGGTGTATACTGTCCTCTCATACCTATACAACTGTTATGGAAACATGATGAAAATCGAGAGTAACCGTGGAGTTTCTTGTCGGTTCTCCACCATAGTAATTTGAACTGTGCACTAGCTTTGAGATTTAGACTGAATTTCCAAGTCGCCTATTCCTCGGACATTAGCGGCTATTAACAATCTAACTCACATCTGGATTTGATACTGTCCGAATGTTTGAAATTTTGAGAGAAGAATGCATGAATGTGTTATATAAATTATATTAAATATTAAATACATAGTGTAATTGGTTTCGGTCTATTTAAATAAATAAACAGATAAAAATCTTTAACTACATCCGTAGTCAAGGAATTATATCAGATACTAGTACTCACGCGGGGCTTCGCTCCCGTGGATTCTATCTCGGTAAAAACATAACTCTCCTTTTTTGCAGTCAGCCTATAACCTTCCTCAAGCTTCAAGCTACTTCCATACCAAATTTCATCCAAATCCACCCTGTACTTTCGAAGATTAGCGCGTAAACAAGCAAGCAAACAAACAAACAAACAAACTTTTCCGCTTTATAATATTAGTATAGATATCCAACATACGGAACCAGTCAACCGGTGTAACCTATCCACAAATGACGAACGCATGATATCGTAGCATGTGTCACTTGACATTCAAACTTGGTAATAAATTGATATATTCACGTATTCAGTCAAAGCAATAGCAAACATTAGAATATATTACTGAACCCACAACTTCGTTCGGGAGTCGATATTACCTGCTCGGTTTTTCCCGCGTAAATCCCGATCCCGTGGGAATGAACAGTAGCCTGTATGTTGCCAATCAAAATGGGTTCAGTCGTTTCAGACACTTACAGAAAGACAGATAGACACCTTAAAAATTAAAAAGGTTTGTTAGTGTTTATTAGCAAAGAAAGACACACTTCAATTTGATTAATGAATATAAATAGATTTTGTACCTGAAGTCTAGAACTTCAGTACATTCCACTATATCAAATACAAGCTATATTTACATACATATACTTCGATAGTTGTGGGAATTTTTGGTTGGCTAACTTGAGAATAGGCTACCAGTCTATTATGAGTCAGGTTAACGGGCGCTTTATAGTTTCGTCGTGAAAATGAGTCACCAAATACACGGAGTCGGCGTCCGTGCCTCGAGCGACATGGCACCAAACAGGGACTTTATTTTATGAAAGGAAACATGATGGGAATAAAATCGATAACATGTCTGCCGAAACTATTGATCCGCACCCTAAAAGCTCCAATAAAAAAAATGTTGTTAAAGCCTCCGAAATTGAGTAACTTGTACAATGCGTTTGCAAAACGATCGTAATACCAATATTTTGACGATATGATATTGCCCCGGCACGCAAACCTGTACTTAAACAACACATTTTACTGGGGAAACAGTCAGTACCGCTACATGTCTACGAGTACTTCATCTTTATTAGCTTTTCAGTATTTAAAACGGAGTCTTATCTTAAGTGCTGTAAGTCATAGATTGGTTTGAAAAGATGGATGGCAAAGTAAATGGAGCTCGACCAAGAGGTATCTATCAGAGGTAATGTAGGCAAATTCGCAAATCCCGATTATGGTTTGTGTGGCCGTAAGCCTCCGTGTGAACAGCAAGCCAGATTTACTGAGGACTGCGAGACAGTTTGCATCGCGAAATAACTGTTACTAAATATTAGTGTTCCTCTGGCCCTGGGTGTCAAAGACCAGTCGATATTAATACCAAATGGATCAAATAAATGTGTTTTTTCCTATGCTTATTTAGTAACTTAAAACTTTCAGATATATGTTTCCATTTTGCTCATATTAAATAATTAACAACCAAGACATTTTTAATTGAATTCCAAAGCCCTTATATTTTCGAAATATGCAACATAATTCAAGTGGATAACTGCCATAACAGACATTTCCTTGGCAATAACAGATAATCAAGAAAGTACGTAGCATTACATTAAAACCATTAACGGGAATATAAACATAAAGTAGATAACATAAATGGTATACCATTATACCTGTACAATAACACACATGATCGTAAGAATTTACACTAAATGCGGCACTAAATCCCACGTTAATGCAAAAAGAATGTAGACTCTAATGAATGTAGGTCTAAGTGTTGGGATCCGAAAGAGTATCAAATACTTTGTATATTTTATACCTGTTTCTTGTCTATCTATATTCGAGTGGTATCGGATCTTTATGCAAATACTCAATACTTAATGTTGTGACGTCAGTACAAAGGTTGTTTTTTTTGTTAGCGTGTTGAGAAAATATTTATTATTCATAGGAACTGATTAGTTAATGAGGTGTGGGCGATTTGGAACATAGACCCAGTGATTACATAATAATATGCTTTAATACTCGATATAACGCCACGATGCCTAGGTATCGATATTCTAGATTCGACAGCGTGCCGACTGGGTAGTTCTCCATCACTAAATTGAAGCTCGCTTACACGGCCGCAGTTCGTTATTTTGTTGGAAGTATTAATTGCTTTATGCGTTTTTGTTTGCGCAGGCGGATGTTTGCTGAGCACACTGATCACACGAATTGACGCATCGATTTCGCAAAAGTGGATTCAAAATTCGAACTCGAGAGGTAATGCAAAAAGGACCAGAGTCAGTATAAAATGATCAGGAAATAGACGGTTCCTGAAAATCGCTCCGGTGATGCGACGTTGCATATTGCAGTGTATACGGGCTTTTGTCTTGTCTTTATGAGCTGTTTGCGAAGTAGGTAGGTTCTCCGAGGAGGTTTTACCAACGGTATGTTACTAGCTAGAACTTCTGGCTTTTGTTTTAGTTAACTGTTAGGGGTATGTAAGTGGAAATTCTTTGACATTACAGTTTTGTACAGGCGGAATTAAAGAGAGGCTATATATCCATACGTTATTCTTTACGAGGAATCTAGGAACCTACATATCGTTAAGAACTAACTGTACCTAAGAAATTTAAAAAGCAGTGTGTATTGCTAACAGTTTAAAGTAATAGTGAAAACACAGAATTAAAGATCCCTGATGTAAGACGAGCAAAAGTACAAGCGTTAAATCAACGTGAGATACCCACGACCAAGAGACATTTTAATAATTCGCCATTAATCTCGATAAAATTATTAAGATGACGAGTACAGAGCATAATACACGTCTGTTCCATTCAGCCGACAGGATATAAGTAATAACGAGCCATAGAGCGGAGCGGTGGTACCGTGGCTGATGGGCAGGTGTTCACGTGCCAGCTGTCACGGCCATTTTCTCTTCTACCACACCACCTGTGCCCGCGAGGGAAACCAACCAGTATTTTACAAATACAATAATGTATATCGAATAAACACGAAGGGGTTTTTGTAAGATTTCGTAATAGCGAAGTGTCGTCGATGTCAGAGATTGTAATAAAAATTATATCTGACAAATGCTTGCACTATCTTGATAGGCAAAAATTTTTTGCATCTCTACACGGTTCTCAAATATACCTAATGTCATTTGACCAGTATACAAAGTGTAGAAGACAATACGATCATAAAATTACCATAGCCTAAATGATGATCTCCTTAGTCTGTACAAAAAAATTAAGGATATTTTTATATTTTCATTTTTTTCCACAGACTCTATTTAGCTACTGTACTTCAATGTAGGGTCAAATATCCTGCGTTTAAGCAAAAAAAAACTCTCACACCATGAAGGTTTTAAGTCAATTCAATGCATCTTTCACTACAAAACGGCAATTTCATACTTTTTAACCGACTTCAAAAAAAGGAGGTTTACAATTACCTCATAACTCGGAGACGGCTGGACCGATTTGAAAAATTCTTTTTGCGTTTGAATAGGTATAGTTTCTAGTTGGTCCCATTGTTACGAAATCAGGATCTGATGATGGGATCCTGGAGAAATCGAGGGAACTCTTCAAATATTATAGGCACACCTATAGCGTTTTGGGTATTTCTTATAGTACCTTGAGCAGTTGCTTCCGAAAAGTACCATTTGGGGAAGTTGAATTGATGATGAAGATCACAGATGGCCACTGAAACTCCTCAATAATAAGTATTTCGTGGATTGCGATTCCATTACTTGATTACGGATGTTAAACACTTTATGCTCGTCACAATACATATGGTGATGCAGAGTTGATGGTCAAGTACCAGGAGAACTCCTCAAAAATTAACGGCTATGCATCGGGAAAAGCAATATTTTGTAAAAGGTGATAAGTTGTTGACATTATAGCTTTTGTAACTAGATAAATTACAAACCGACCCACTAAAAAGCGTGAAAAAAAATTTTTTTGCAAAAAATAGAACCGACTTCCATATTAAAACACTACAAAGGCAAAAATAACTTTAATTTCGGAAGGCGGTGTCTTTAGTATTGTATATATTTTCGTTTTTGACACCGCCTTCCGAAATTAAAGTTATTTTTGCCTTTGTAGTGTTTTAATATGGAAGTCGGTTCTATTTTTTGCTAAAAAATTTTTTTACCTGTATTATTTAGATTATTTGAAAATATTTATTTTTATTTTATTTTGATGTCAATCTTATTTTATCCTCACTATGGTTTCCTCGGGATTCGTATCGTCGGTGTTGTCCCCACCTTGTATATTGTATGGACTTCTAAAAATACTTTTGACCTTTAAGTTCGTTTTGGTGTTTCTTCTCAGGGTAGTTAAAAAAACAAAACGCATCTAATTATTTATAAAAAGAAATGACGTGTAAGTGTTATTTAATAACTAATTTGCAAAATAAATATCGCTCACAAACCGAGGAATTCAAGAGTTCGCAGAATAATCTAAGCAATCACGAATCAATATAAAAAAAAACTACTTGATACGTGCCATTGTACAATATCCAATGAATCAATGATACGACGCATAAATTAAATGGTTAAACATTGTTGACTAATAAATAGGTAATTAAACTCACGAATGGACGACTTAATAAGGATGAAATATGATCCAGAAAGCGTTCTTACCTGAAACAAATAAGAAACAAACATTAGATTTTTTTTATTACGAATGGGCCCTCTCGACCTCGATCACACCTGATAGTAAGTGTAAGATGAGGTCTACGATCGAACGAGCGAGCCCTGAAAATGCCTATTCACTCTTGCATTAAAGGCTGACGGGTCATATGTCGCAGGGAACACAGAAGCCGGCAGAGTTCCACACTTTGGCTGTGCGCACAATAAAAGTTGAAGAAAAGCGCTTAGTACAACAAGACGGTATATCGGATCGCCTACTTACTCCGGGCTACTACTGTGAAATTCCATACAGAAATACCTAATTGCTCTGTTTGTCCGACCTGGGAATCGAACCAGGGATATACATAACCATTGCCCAATAGTCGCGCTTCCGATCACTAGATCAAGGAAGCAGTAAGTTTTGAGGCACTTAATAACCACTTACAAATTAATTAGATAGTAACATTCTTGGTAAACCGATTAACAAAAAATGTTTCGGAAATACAATAGGAAGACGGTGAAGTCTTGTAATGTAGTGTAAAAAAATACGCGTTGAAGTGTCAGTCAAACCGTTGAAATTGAAAAGTGAACTTGCTGTTTTTGTTAGTCTGCGGCATTCTGCAATTGGTAGCCTTGCGTTCTCAATAAGCATAGTGCGATAATAAATATTCTATTATTTAGCAAGCAAGTCTATATTCTTCAAGCAAGTATTAAACGTAGATAGTATTTCTTGTTGCTAAGTAGGTCTAATAAAGTCTAGCTAGTAACTAGACCTTGATAAATATTGTGCAACACATTATGACAGCCGGCTATTAATTCATCCACCCTTTCTTTATTACAACAGTTATTCCACAAACTGAATGGATTTTTCAGAGCTACGGAAAAATAGAAATTTTAAATGCATTTGAAAAATAAATGGGAATAATCCGTTAACCGTAAGCTTATAAAATATCAACACGGAGAAAGCGTAGGTAAGGAATATTCTTTTGTGTTTTCAAATCCCCTGCGAGGAGAGCGACAATATATCAGGTGGTCAGATTCAATGTCTTTTTACACATTCATTCTAGTATTCAAGAAACGAAAATCCAAGTTCAGGCAGAGCTCAAACCTCCCGCCGGGGTTGCGGAAATGTTCTAAGGAGATACCGCGGCCCCGGAACTTAAGGGCAGCTGAAGGAACAGAAGTCTCACAGACACTCCCTTCCGCTCCAACCAGAGCGGGAGAAGTCATTCGATGATTTTCCCACCCAGAGAAAATAAATAAAGGCAGAGCTCGAACCTCACATACTGCGATGTAAAGACGCAGTGAAAATGGCCCATGTCAAAATTCCTGTAACCTCTGAATTTATTATAAAGTTACCATAAATAGTCAGCTATAAGAGACATAACTGAATTTATTATACTCTATGTTTTTAATACTTCTCCAAAATTTCTGTCTTGTTTCATTCTCATTTTGCGATATAACAAAACACAACATCTGTCTGTTATTGCGCATACAACCTGATATTTATCCGATACTCCTGGGAACGGTTTTTGCGCAAGCAGAGACGCAAACACAGCTAGGTTTGTAAATGGCTGCCGAAAATTCAGCCTGAACAAGTACCAATCAATACAAGGCACGTATAACAGGTAAAACTCGGCAACCGAGTGTATTGGTTCGTTAATAAGGTAATTACGAGGTGGTTACAATGTCGGTCGGGACTCTGGGTGGGGGTTCATCGCACCCGAGCGGAAACGGGCTGGGGGCTTGAGGGCACCCAGTAGCCCTTTCATTGTGAACAAATAAAAAGTTCCTCTCTAACAGCTATAGTTACATAGAAAATAAACAAATCTCTCTACAATCTACATACACACTACCCCACCCACTAACGAAGTCAGATATTACATTACAGATCAAAAATATTGACCCACAAATTTTGGCCTTAAAGTCGATCAAGAAATTTTGATTATTATGGAGAAAGTAAGGCGACTGTGTTTACCAATACAGTTCAAGTACGCAAAAAGGATACAGTTTTCTTTTCGAAGTGAAAATTATTTAATTGTCAATACACAGTCAAAATATGAAGTTGTAATAAAATAAATCGACTTTACTGGAAAGTATGAAAGTATTTTTCGACATGAAATATTGTTTGAAAGTCGTAAATATTACTGATAAGATAGCGCCAGCTAAATGAATGGAATAAAATACGAGGTTTTGATAAGATTGTTTGACTGTCATTGACTGCAAATTGTATTCAATTCAGGTTTGATTGCGCGCTTAGTTAAAGTCTACTTTTAAAGCACAGAACAAGAAAACATCTCTTCAATAATTCGACTAAACCACGAGCTACATTCTGCTCCAAGTAATACAATATTGTTGAAACAACAAAACAGTTAAAACGGAACGCAAGCAGTGAAATGTAAATAATCTATGTTCGTCGTTAAAACATAACTAGAAAAACCACATTAGTTAAAGACGGTCGTAAAATATTGTTATTAACAAACTACAAGCTAAGCAGACTGTTTTCAAGTTATATTTAATACTAATAATAAACACTACGTTTATCAGGCTTCAGAACAGTTTAGACATGGGTATAATAATTGTAACTTAAGTGTAATGTGATCAAATTATCAACTGTGTTACTAAAAATAATGTAATTAAATAACAGCAATTTTTTAATATAAGCAACGTAATAATCATACAGGGTGGCAGGGACATCGTCGCACAAACGCTTACCATGGATTCAGTACATGATTCTGGAACTCCCTGCGTAGAAATTTTTCGTCGGGTTTTTCTTAATTTTTCAGGTATTTTCAACATTTTTTTTTACTGAAAACTGTATATAATCATTGTTTCCACCCAATGAGATTTTAATTAAAAATAAAATTCACTTGTTTCACTTTAAACAGCAATGTAAATAAAACTCGAAAGGGCTACCTGATCAGCTGTTTTGCTAGAGTTAATTTGCGAGGTCAACACAGCTGATCAGGTAGCCCTTCCAAGTTTTATTTACATTACCGTTTTAAGTGAAACAAGTGAATTAACTGTTTTTTTTTGCGTCGAATTTTTCTGAATTTTATTAAATTAAGAAAAAGCCGACGAAAAATTTCAACACAGGGGGGTCCAGAATCATGAACTGAATCCATGGTAAGCGGTTACGCGTCGATTTCCCTGCCACCCTGTATAGTTACACTAAGCATTCATTACAGAGTGAAAATAACATAAAAATTAACTTAATAAAAAGTTTATAAATTGCTAACGATTGTTAACATTTATATTATGCGAAAACATGCAAAAAAAATAATATGTGTAAGCCTTGGAAAATACGTTACGTTAATAAAATACGACAATTTATTTTAATTAGTCACACCTTTTCATGCAGTAAGCTGCTCAGTCAGCTAGGTCGAATATAGGATTGATCCATTAATATCAAAGCCTACTTGACAGAAAACACATACTTAATACAAGCCCTAATCGAAATAAAAATTACAATTTGAAACGCCTTCATGTACAAAATGTTATATGTTCAAATTAAAAAAAGATATAAGAAAAAATATTTGCCTACGGTATTTTTACAACCTAAGCATTTATCAATAGCTAAACACCAAAACAAAATAATAATATGAATCATATCGCTCACTAGATCTGAACAGGGATTATTGATAAAAAGTTTCTTACGACATATTATTATTCTTTACAAGTAGATATCAGACAAATTGTGTGCAGAATCATGCCTAGTTATAAAAGAGTACTACCTACTACCTGTATTGTATTTAGCTATTCATTTTCCTGCATTTATCGACTATTAATTTATTTCAGGAAAATGTTTAACTCATTGTTTTAAGGCAGTTTATAGAATGAATCGATCTGAAATTACGAATAAAAAGCCCTCAGTTGCAGACAATTTTGAGGGTTTTATTCACGGATTGTATTACATTCACCGGTTTTTACAGCATGGTCTTACTCCAATTATTAACATCCCCCTACATTACACACACTATTGACATTTAAGCATATCGCAAAACCACTACATTTGTCTGACATACCATTTTAGGATTTCCACGATAACCAGTTCGCTCGCGAATTAATTGTTACTTTTTTAACTACTTAACTTTCACCGCTACTTTATCCAATTACATTATAAAACAACATTATCAATATGGTAATAATTTGTTGAGTTAGCTTTACAGTTTTCAAGATACAATAATGATAATACCTCTGTATTGGAGGCGGGTATTGCTAACGCCCGCGGCCCTCTTGTGAGCGGTAAAACAGTAATTTAGAGTATTGGGAGATCTGATTAGCGCAGCTGTTGTTATGTAATGAAAAGTGTTATTATGATTAAGTCCATGCGTTGGAGATACTCCTTGGAGGTTGCATGTTCCGAGTCTATGGTCTGCGGTCGCCGCTATCAATCATCCCATCCCCTTGCCCCGCGGACCCGCCCACTCCGCGCTCGCCCGGCAATGGCGATATTTTCACAAGATCCCTCCTGCTTGTCCCTAGCCCCACAGAGCCGCTTATTTGCTATCTCGGGCAGCTGGTTGCTACGTTAAATTCAGTGGATACAGACTTAATTGGAGCTCGCCAGGGAGCAATAAATAATACGAGAAAGTTATAATTCATACCATTGTTTCATTATGTAATCCGATTAGGTACCGCACCTATTCTTAATTCTCATAATTAATTGCTCCGAAGGTCAGAACCACCTCCGAAGCTCAACAAAGCAATGCCTCGATTCAAATACATTACAAAGAAACTCTTTTTGAATTGCAAACTATTCTTGGAGCACTTAGTGGTTTCTGCAAAGTTGCTCGTGTTAACGGGGTTAAAGTTTTATTTTTTCGTGACTGGGTTAATAACTTGTATTAGAGTGAAATGATCCGTTTACGGTGGCTCCATAAGTAGGAGTGCGGCTGGTAAGCATGTAATGTACAATTAAGTGTATAATGGTGGCGGACGATTAACCCAGAGACCTTTGTGAGCGGTATCACGATCAGCTGAGCGGTGCTCTCGGCTACTTGGCACCGCTGCAGCTCGACGCCCCGACCTACTTCAGAACGAATGCGATACCAAAAGACCGCCTACCGCCTCGCGGTCTAACCAAGTCGCGCGCCAGTGCCAGTCGCCACATACCATTAGGTTCAACCTCAATCGCGTTACGTAAAAACTCTCATATATCACACTAGCTGTAAAACTGTCGACGTTATCGCCCGCTGTCTATCTGTCATAATGGAATATCAGAACGTTGATTGTACGTTAAATCATCAGTTCCTGCTTTCTCGAATCTTGATGTTCAGCAAATTACACGGAAAAATCACATTCACGAACAGTTACTAGGTTAGAGAGCACTTTTTGTTATTGAATCAAGCTATCGGAACACTAGACAGTTATAGATGACAATGCGCGTTTCGTGTAAAGAGATTTTACGACGATTCGAGGCGAAGCACGAAATTATGCACTGTGAAGAAGGAAGAATACCTATCTAGTTCTAGGTTATTAAAATGTTTTTGTTGGTTGCTAGGCAGGAGTAACAGAGTTTGTTAGCTGTAGGAGCCGCGATGCAAACACACGGTAACGTGTATAACATTGTAGTTCGGCGGCTGTGCCAGCTAACTGGGCACGCGGCAGTTAACCTACATCGATTGCCAGCACCAAGTGCGGAAGTAATCGCGGGCCGAGTCACCGCTGTGCTTATTGATTAGGATAGATTTCAATTATAATTGGAGAAGTATTTCATTATCCCGAGCGAAATACTACCGGTATAAAAATAATCCTATGACCTAATCCTATGATCCACGTTTTGTAGCCGCTAAAGTTAGGCCTGATAAAGTAACAAACGGACGGACAGATATAATTTCGCAGTTTATTAATTTAGTATAGTGCGGATTAATTTAAATTGACGGAAGCATGTGTGACTAGGAAGAGCTTATCGTTAGTGACGCACATTTGATCTTAGATCAAAAGTAAATAGGATTAATTAATATGAAAATTTCATCGTGGGACGTCGTATTTTATCATTATCGGACAGGTAATTTAGACAACCCGGAATTTGCGTGTTCCTTTAAAACAGCAAGCGTATTTGGTATGCAATAGCATCAGCTCTTGCACCTAGGCAGATGAATCGCAGCAAAATTTATTGTATGCAAAACACACTCTCTATGTCTGTCTGAGTAAACTTCCTTAGACATTCACCATATACGAGATATAAATAGACACAAAACTAAATAGATATAAACATTTGAAGGAGACGCTAGCTTCTAATAGCCTTATATGTATATCGATGCCTCCCACGCAAGTTGTTGTAAACCACAAATAGCAATTTTACAGGAGAGTGTTTCAAAGATACTATAATCAATAAAAACTGCATTTTTTCAATTAATCTTTATACAATTACTTAAATATGTGAATATAGTTAGTAATACTGAATTGTATAAAGATTAATTGTAAAATGCAGTTTTATTGCTATTATTATCTTTGAAACGATCTCCTGTAATATTGCAATTTATGGGTTACAACAACGTACGTGGGAGGCATCGATTTACAAATTTAAAATAAAACTGAATATTTTAAAAATCTTAACTAATATTTCAGTGTTATAATTTTTTTTTCAATCCAAAAAGTTTCGGACCTCATAGAAGAGATAGAGTTGCAACGTTGAAACCTATTTAAAACCGATGATAGAAGAAAAAGTAATATTTTTTTATCGAAAATATATGAAAATGGAACATAACTCAATTAAGTGAAACTTTCTTTGATTTATTAACTTTTTTTTATCGTGGTAAAATCATCAGATGATTCCTCCCACCCCGGGCAGGGCCGGAGGGACTGTCAGACTTGTACTAACTAAAATCCACGGTATTCCTTCAATAGCCCTTTACGTTCCGGGGTCACGGTAATGAGATAAGTCCCACGACCTCGGCAGGCTTCGGCCCTCTACAGGGGGGGCCTCGTCATCTTGCTGACGCTCTTTCTCAAGTCTTATAATTGGAATTGATTATGAATGAAAAATATCATTACCTAATCGCCTAGATTTTTGATGAATAATCAGATCAAAGACAAAACAATTAACCACAGACTAAAGTACTTACGTAGGTAGGTATTTAATAAATAACCTACCTTGCATAATGATCCGTAATAAGTTCGTTATAATTAATTTCCCACGAATGAGTAATGTTTATTGTTTAGATTATTGGAACCCAATTTCAACAGGCCAGCACTTACGAAATACAAAGCCCGATGAAGTATTGTGGATGAGGGTGACTCATTCGGAATATATTTTAATTGTTTGGCTAACCGGTTGCAAGTTTGCATCTCGTAAGATATTTGGTGCAACTCACATTGAGATACAGGAATATATTAATAACTTTTTAAGCTAACATGGTCACTAACAGTATCATTAGAATTTAAAACGGGATATTTACAATGTGTATTTTTGTTTTGAGTTTCTGATATTTCGGCACTGTTGCAAGCGCCATGCTCACGGATGAACTGAAGTAATTGCGGGTGGTAGTTTATGAATTTTCGAATTAGTGATTCGTATTTTAGCTGCTTCCTCACTGCACTCACTTCTTGTGAGCGTTTGGTTTGCAAGTACGTAATCACTACATTGAAAATACACATAGTAACTATCCTAATATGCAACGTGTAACGGAAACCCCATATCTATCCAAAAGGACTGAAGACAACATCTGGTATGGAGTCTCTATGCAAAGTTTCAGCTCAAAATAAGTGACTCACAGAATTGACCCCAAATTATTGGTTTCATATGTTTCTTGAATACCAGTAATAACAAACGTGTCACAGCACTATGAGGGTCATCACTTTCCACGTCACTTGCCAATAAAACGATAATTCTCTTCGTTCTTCTTAATTTGAAAAATTCGGTATCTGGTATCAATGTATTGAAATTTCTAATATGCTTCACACATGTACACATAGGATTAGAAAACATCTGCCATATCGTTTATTATCATCCAAAGAAGCCGTGCACTTGGTATGTATATACCCTTTAAATTACACGTTGTATAATAACTGCTTCATAGGTCTATCTTTACCGATGTCAGTCCGAAGATGTGTGACCACAACTTAACATTTTGAGATTGAACCATGCCTCTGAAAGCACCATAAGCAAGACACGGGTCCCGGTTGTCTTGCTTTTCACATCTTTGATAGTCGTCATGGGTAGTCGGAAGCCAGAAAATCTGACGCCAGACTTGCCAAGGAGTATCGCGTTTACCAGCTACTGGGTTTAACAGGTTAGATAGGCAGTCGCTCTATGGAAACACTAATACTCAGCTGCTTCCGGTTGGACTGGAAGACGACCCCGAAGTATGTGGGTGGTAAAAGGCTAAACAAAAAAAAAGTTATTTAAAAATCTAAAAAACCCGACTGCTCAACTGAAATGCAAGAAACAAGCACATTTTTATTTTAAAATGTGACTGACAAGCAGGCGGGACCACATTGAACGTATTTTTTTTTTTAATTTGACGGTTCCGCCTGCTTGTCACTTTTTAAAATAAAAATGTGCTTGTTTCTTGCATTTCAGTTGAGCAGTCGGGTTTTTTTTAGATTTTTTAAATAACTTTTTCTTTCAACTTTTCAGTTAAAATATTAATTTAATTTTTTTTAATTTTCCCGGTGTATAATAATGTCACATTGGCACCCCACCGGATTAAGGAAGTGAAAGCTCTAAGTCCATATTTTTAAACTTTCTCTTTGTATTATTTTTGCTAGTATTACACTAATGATAAATATGATATACCTTTTTGAAATCCTTGCAATAAGCCCTTTAATTTGATACCCATATTGTGGTATTCGAAACAAAACATTTTTTTTTCACTATTTATAAGTAATGGCTTCGCACAGCCGCCATGTTTGATTTTTTCAAATGTCACCTATCTAAGAACATTTGGGCTGCTAAGACGAATCTAACGATACCTCAATTATGTGAATCCGTTCAGCGGTTCTGGAGATATGAGGTAATAAAGAATATTACATATATACATACATACATACAAGATACGCGGGAAAAACATAACCCTTCCTTTGCAGTCGGGTAAAAAGACATTGAGACAGGAATTCTTAGATATTGGATTCGATATAACGAAATATCTATTACATATTTGGGTAGGTTCTTACCCCGTTTCTAATTGATATAAAGTGTTACAAACGAAGTTTTCTACTTCCCTGAACTTTTTAATATTTCAAAATAAAACATTATTTTTTATTTATTTTATGTTTTTGTGTAATAAAGACAATACATTTTCAGCAAACCCGTGAAAAATTGGATGTTATCTTGCAAAAGATACATACTTACTTCTCCCAAACTGTCAGAAACTCTAGTAGCTCAAGCCAAAGAGTGTGGAATATATTTTATCTGGGGTTTCGGACTTTCGTAGGCATAAAGAGAAGTGCTCAGGCCTTCTTACAAATTCATTTATTGAAACCAGCTGACCAGATTTATAAAAAAAAAGAAATAAGTCTATCTAATCAAATACCTCATATCTATAAACGCATGTTCACACTATACGTAATCCCAGTGCTTCGCCAAGTATAAATTACTGACTACGGAAGATTAACTTTATGTTCTATGAATATTAAAAGCAAGTGTACACACGTTCCGGTACATAAATCACGTTAATTACAGACAGTAAGTAATTAAGTAATAAACAAACAGTAAGAACACAAACCTCCAGGTACTAGGGCTGCATAATCGCTTGGTAATACCGATTATATATGTAAAATCGATTTAAAGTTAGAATCGGTTGCGGCCGATACGAGTTACCTATATCTCTCGATTCATTCGAGGATCGAGGAAATCGAATAGATAACTTATTCTTGATAAGGTTGTACTGTGCTATCAAAACTATTTTACTGCTCGAAATTTGAAGCACATATTCTTATAACTGAAGAATAATCATTATGGGTAACTAAATAAGTTAATTACTGGTCCATCACTAATATCAAAATACGACTAGTTCACGGCCCAGGTACTTTTTCTGTAAACTGCAATCAAACACTACTTTGATATTACCATTTAAGCGTTTATTAAAGCAGCAATACAAATAAACATGGCTTGTGTGAGCAAAAAAATATTCCAAATCATCGAACGATATAAAACGCGCGCAGTTAATTTAATTATTATAAAAGAACATATTTACTAAGGTTGATTAAACATGAAATGCACCTTGAATCTAACATTAAAACTTCTTAAAGAAAAACATTTTTTTCAAATCGGATAATTTAAAGCGGCAGGTCATTAAATTGATGCTTTAAGCATTTTAACGTTGGGTAAACATCTGTCCTTGCTTCCATTCTTACTTAAAGGTCGCGAAAACTTGAAGGGCACAGTAACCGATGAATGAGCAGGGCCATAAAGGCCCGGGCGGGGTTGGTAGGGCGCGCGGGGGAACCTGCGCTCACACCCCACTTCTCAGATCAACAACCCCGAAATCTTAATCAAGATAAGCTGAGCGGAAGCCGGGAAAGGTTTTAAGAGAATAATTTTAATTAGCAAATGTAACACCGAGCAAATGACGGTAGGTACCTAGTTTAAGCTGTCATTGCCGTTAACGATGCCGTCAAGGACCGTGACAGTAAATCTCGCTTCCGCTCTCGAAACATAAAATTCATCCGCCGACTCAGCCGAACATCTACCTATATTAATTACGAGACCATCGCCCGAATAAAACACAACCGGACGCACCGGTTCGTCATCATTTTAAGTTAATTTATTCTAATGTGCCTTTTTCGCAGTAAGGCGCATGGGCGGGACCGCGATACGGGCAAGGCGCGGTGTGAGACGAGCCTTAGTTCACAGACGGGGTTCATCGTATTGCTTTACCTGATGCGGTTTCCGGCGGGCATTCCAATCACTCCTCGGGACCGCCGAACCTCGAAATAGGATCGCATCATAGATTTTATATTTGGAGTCACATAAACGAAAATGAAAAAATGTTTAAGCAACATACTGCACATTTTAAAAATTCTACGTTTATTTGCCCAAGTAAAAAGTGGCAAGTTCATTACAGAAACTAATGATCACAAAAGGCGAACCGCGCTTTAAAGTATAATTTCTTCATAGTCTTAGTGCACTTTGCTGGTGTAAAGGGCCGTTAAATCGTCAGAGAGGCCGGTGAGAAGCAATTTACGAGCGAGCTCGAAAGTTATTAAACAAACCTAGCCTTTGAAGATCCGATGGGCGAGTTTTATAGTATCAGTAAGGCGCTTTTCGGAAATTACAAAACATATCCCATAAGCGTTCCCTTCGGAATAGGAGTTACGACATTATCGTCTTCCAGAAGCTTTTGTCAGTACACAAGTTTGTATGTTAAGTTGTAAAGTACTTAACTCGTATCGCGAGGCTAAATGTCGGCGGTCCCTAGCGTTATACATAAATTAAGTCAGTTTACTTTGCAATATGGTTCAAGGAAAGAATAATAACTGCAGATAAAAATGAAACAGACAAAATACTTAGGATAGCGGCAAGCGTGACTCGTGGGACACGATCGTACGACAGAAGTAAATCGATTCCCATCGCACTTTATATAGGGGAGGCCAGCGGGACCGTGAGCCTATAAGTACCTCCTTACTAAATCCTTATTTTCAAGCCCTCCATTTTATATTGTGTCCAAACTTAATGTGAATCCGCTAAAGGAAACACCAAAAATACTAGTCTTGCTTTATTCCACAGGAGTTACCACAAATGCTTCTCACTAGCTCATTATTATTACCTTCAGCCTCCACCACCACAATATTTCAGGAGGTCTCCTTTTGTGTCAGGGTGATACGAGATTGGAATGCGCCTTTGTCAAAGGACCATCCTACGGTGTCGAAATTCGGGTTTGGGTTTTGTCTACGTATAATTTTTAGCCGTATACCTGTGACAAAACCAGTTTTTAGGCCGTCCGTTCGGAGAAGCTCTCGACATCGGTAGTTACTCGCTTATCTCGTTCCCTTCAAAATTACCTCTGTCCGCGGCGGCTACACTAAAATAACGACGATTAACTAATCACATTAAATTAAAATACATGAAATCGTTCACACCTCCACCCCGACAATCCGGTATACTCATATCGATGATAATAAGTAAATAAGCAATTTTAGGAATGATAATGTTGCACGCAACACTTATTGAAAATGAAACTTGGCGTCTGGGCGCTCTGGCGTGACGGTACTCACTGAGACCATAAATACTAGAGATGGGCCGAATGTGGTTTGAACCGAATCCGAACTTCGGCCGAAAATTCGGTTAAAAAAAAAAAATATACGCGTCGAATTGATAACCTCCTCTTTTTGTCGTCGGTTGAAAATGAAAAGTTCGGCCGAAGTTCGGCCGAATTTCGGTTCAATTTCGCGCGCTTTCTCGAGAGCAACACGTCGTGACTTGTTTACGCATTTACTTCAATCTCGAATATATTTATCGTCTCCTGGAAGCTCTTTATGTTCTGAGCAACTTTTATCGGAGGCAGGAAACGTATACGAAAAAAAAAACGTAACAAACTTCTGCCAGATAACGCAGTTTTTGGTGTTTTTGCACCATAGCCTGCCTCTAGTAAATTTTAAATATGAGTGAGTAGATAGATGAGAAAAGTTTGTTAATTTGAAAAATAAGTACCCTTTAGTTAATGAATGTTTAGTTTGTGAATCAAAAACGTGATTTTTTAATTCAATTTACGAATTGTAATCCAGATGTTTGTTAGAAGAATAATAAGTTTTATATTTATGTCTAATTATTATGTCAAATTAATTAGGCAGAGATTATCAAGACTAATAAGAAGAACCGATTTAATTTAAGATTTACATTTACAATGTTCGTAACTAAAATAAATGACCATGAGTGAGTAAAAAACATAATTTTATAACAGTAATGCTATTCTAATTCTATAAAATTTTAGTCAAAATAGTGCAAAATTCGGCACAAGAAAAATAATACTTGCTTATTATTTTTCTTGTGCCGAATTTTCGGCATCTGAACCAAATTTCGGCCGAATGCCGAAGTTCGGTTAAAGCTGCCGAAATTCGGTTGAACCGAATGTGAACCGAATATCGGCCCATCCCTGATAAATACTATGAATCAAAACCACAATGTTATCGATAAATACATGCTGTACAGCTCGTAGACTGTGGGAAAATGTAACTGGAAACGGTTTCCCAGCAGCCAGCCACTTCGAAACTAAATTCGTTTAACAGCAATTTTTTTGTTGAGTACAGGGCGCCGAAAAAAAAATCAATACAGCCCCGTGACGATTATGATTGGGTACGTGTGGTGCTTGAGAGCAATAGCATTGGGAGCAGCGCGGGCTTTATTTTTATTATTAAATGAAAGCGAGCTCTGGTAGGTGGGTCTTTGTACGGAGATGGCCTGGGGCCGTGCATCGATCGCGTGGCTGCGGTGAACGCACCCCAAACCCGGAGCAGCGCACCCGGCGAGCAACGCCAGCGTAGGGGCGCGTTATTCACATCGCAAAAACCCTCGCCCAACTAATGATAAAGTATCTCTGCTTTACCAGCAAACATAGTTGCGCTCTCTCAAAACCTTTGAGACGCGTTTTTGTTTTTAATATTTCACAGGCTTTACCACGTTCGTCATAATTCAAGAACAAAGTTTTCTAGTAAATTTGGGTAAGCATGCGGGTATGCGTGTATAGTTAATGGTTGTGCGACAGACAAAGTCCCTGTCCCTGTGGAACTAATGACCACTTAAAACGAGAAAATTACGCCACGCCGTCGACCGCATAGACCGGGCAAGTCACGAAGTGCCCGTTCAGTGAAGATAAAAGGAAAAATATATATTATATCTTTAATTTTAAATTCGTAACGCATTAGGCGGCGATATAAAAATTAAATGATTCGGGAATATTTGAGCTGGGTAGTGTGTGATTGGATCTTTTCCACGGAAGACGTTATCTTGGTAGTGTTTCGTTTCGTTCCTAGACGGAGAGCGCGGGAGCACAAAAACTCACGGCGGGCTTAATATCCAGCTGCGTTGGTCCTGAGTGCGGTGACCCCCGCCGCATCTGCCGCCTGGCTTCACTTCACACGTATCTAACACAAATCTACCCCGCTCATTGCTCCGTATTATATTTTATTAATATAGAAATAGCACTGTTTTGCCGTATAAACAAACAAGGAAAATAATCACGTTTTTCAGCTGCTGTGACGTAAACAGTGAAACGTGTGTTCTGGTAGCGTGAGGTATTTGATTATTAAAACGAAACACAGCCCTCAATAATTTATCTATTATCTACTTATTATAAAAACTACTATTGAATCTAGACTCGATAAGATGAAACCTATACCACATGTAACAGAGCTATGTATTTAAACCCGATTGAGCTAAGGTTTTTTTTTTCTTCTCATCTTAGATATGGTAATCCAACAGCACAATGATAATCAAATTTTCCAATGCATGTATTTTAGAGAAAAAGGATAAATAAAACTTCTCGTAGCTCGAGCGCATTCGTGCTTCGTTCCAATCAATCAAATACAACGGCCTGTTTAGTCCCTTCTTCTCTAATATTACTTTTTATAGTTCGATAGCCAATGCTTCGTATGAATGTATCTCACATGCTACACAATTCCTACATATTCGAGCTATGACATTTCAATTTTCTAATACAATGTGTAACAAGAATAAACGCTATTCCTGAAAGTAGTTGGTTCAGAATCGGCTTCTGAATCGATATCCGTAAGAAATATGCGTTAAATTTTGACAGAAACTTCTTTCATTTAACTTAAAATGGAAACACAGTATCATGACAAATTAATACAATCCTTAATTCAAGGAAATGCGCTCGTGTGCGTGTCAGCCGCTAACATTGCATGAGTGTGCATACACTCTGCGTAAGGATATTGTACTATTGGCTGCGACCGTACCTGGCGTCACGGTCGCAGCCTGGAATTTTGGGGGGGTCACTAACAATAAAATATGTCGAGTAAATGAGTTTTCTTTATTGCATAACACAATTTTTATTGCACACATTATAAAACAAATGGAAGTCTTCTATTTTTATTGGCAAATTGGGTGATAATATTTGGAAAGTCTTATTTTGTAAAATTTTAGGAGATTAATTGTAAAATTTTAGAATTAGGGTGTCTGAGGTATTGCGCTTACTCTGTTACACCTTGTATAGTTACGTTTATAGTAAAAGGTCATAACAAACCTGCTCATCATAAAGCTCTTGAGTTGGGCTTCGTTCGAATCAATCAAACGCATTGGCTAGCCAGTGTAGTCCCTTCTCTACTATTATTGTTATAAATGGTTCGTCAGCCGGTGCTTCCTTTGTAGCCGTGAAGGTACGTGACGCCTTTGACATTAAAGAATCTTTCAAAAGAAGCGTAACGAATACATATCGTTCGGGTTTGAGATGGAAGAAGATCCATAAAAGATAATAGTAGTGTAGTTTCGACAGGCACAAACTGTTCAGCTGGGAGCCATGAAAGTTATTAAGATGTAAATCTAGCTTCAGATCATATCTGATCACTAAAGTTAATCTAAATACTAGTTAGATCTAGTTTATTAAGTAATTAGTAGTAACAGCGATGTGATCGAGTAACTAACTTACGGCTTGCGGGTAAGACATTGTTTCAAGTCTGTTGTGCTTTATCGTTTTAATCAAATATGAGGTATTAGCTATTGTATATTAACAGATCTCAATAAAATCTCAGAAGTTTTACGTTTATGGAGCCAGATTCTTTGAAAGCATGCCACATGGTTTCATTCTGTTAATTGGGCAAGAAATTAGAACTTTGTTGCTAGGAATAACTTTCAAAATTAGTTTTAGTTGTCAGTTAGCGTCATAAAATGGCCGTTAATGTGGTCATAAAAGGCGTCCGCAGCCGTGTTCAGTATCATGGTCTACGACTCCACATTCTAGTGTAAGTTACGTCAAGTAGAACTTGATTGTGAGAATTTACATTGTGTGAGAGACGCGCCGCGGCGACACGGAAACTTTACACCCAGTAACTAGATAGCAAGAACACAGATCTGGAATTGATCACGGTTACAATTCCTTAGCTAGACCAGAATAGGATCCCGTTTGACCAGCTATTCAACACTTCGTATTATACACCCTGCATTTTATTGTACTTTCAAAAGGACACCTTTTATACCTATTCGTAGAACGAAACAAATGATTAATTAACACATGCACGACTATTAAATTCAAATAAGGGAGGGTTATACTTCTAACGCTTTGAACAATAAAACGGAGTAAAAACGCGTTCAGTTATAATTATTTCGATCACGTTCACAAAGATGCGTGGGTTTTTTTTTAAAAGGACTGCAGGCGACGAGATTTACAAAACGATAAAAAAAGCATGTTCAAAAAGTACAAAACGTGTTTTCTCATTTCTCACCGACGTAAATGGTACTGAATTGCGTATTTTTTAATATCTGTCAGGCACCTGAAATTGTTTCAACTTTCATCGCTTAAAAAATTATTTTGTATTTTCGCAAAATTGTGTATGAAATCGGATTTTGAGTTATAGTTGGCGCATCGTGAAATCTACTTATTTTGATTCTATCGTTTATAAATGTAATGCCAGCGAATTTTTTAGCAATGAGTCTGACTCGTTTGTGTTATGTTTTTCTCTATACATACCAATATACACTCGCATTGCTGTCACATTGATAATGGATACATAAGTGAAATAATAAAAAGTTTTGATTATACCCAGACTTTTAATTCGATGCAGTAGACTGACAGTTTCTGAGTTGTCAGATAATGACGACTACGAAATTGTGATGTGACTAATTTAATCGATTTAGGAATAAAATCGAATAGCGATGTTATTTTTTTTTTATATGGTATTGTGTGAAAATAACAAAAAAGTAAAATGTAATTATAAATGGGGAGTGAAAAATAAAACGAATACCTACATCATGATAATATTTTTATTTTTTGCAATAGGCCCTAGTACCTGTACCCGTATTACTACGGAGTTTAGGTCGCAGTGGTGCGCGGGCAGGCTTTTTAATAGTAATCTCGCGCAATTTATTAAAATATTCATCACATAAAACAATTTCCAAAAGAGTGGCTTTTATCATGTCTGGTTAGATATGTATATTTTTAATAAAATTAGATTTATTTATAGTATAATCTAGTTACTACTTAAAAATAGATGATATTAGTAAACATTTTTTCATTTATTTATATTTCTCACGATTTAAAATCGCTCATTTAATATTAGATTGATTGAATCCATCACTATTAGGTTAAATAGGGTATCATTATTTCAGTAAGTGACACTAGCTTATGTCAGCTTACTGCATCGAATTAAAAGTCCGGGTATAGTATGAATTTAAAAGTTTTGAAGTGTTAATAGCCTAAAGGCTAAGTGTCGGCCTTGTGATCGAGAGGTCACGGATTCGAACCCCACCCCATTACACTATTGCCATGAACACACTCCAGATACAAGCATATTTAGCTTAGTTAGAGGGATTGACAAGATTGCTAGTAATGTGAATTCTACCCACATTGCTAATTCTCATTTCAAAATAAAATATCAATTACAAAAAATTGCCACCCAAGGATCAACACATTACAAAACATTTCCAGTCCAAAAGGTAAACACAGTACAGCTCAATATCCTAGGTGTTAAAGAAGGCCATCCAATAAAAGCTAGCTTAGACGCGACAGGACACAAAATATATGGAGCCGCGCTCCAGTCAGGGGACGTAAGACGCGACATTAATTTGGAGTCACGGAGCGGGTGCGAATGCAATCACAGGCGGGAAGCTCATTCCGGGTGCATCTCCGGCAGTGCCTGCATCGAGAGCAGTTAAATTAAGGATTCCCAACGTACCGAGGCGACGACGCATCGGAACGCGCCCGCCATGTCATCGCGCGAATTTACAACGCGAGACGTATATGGGCGTTACATCCGTTTCAGAACTAGCTGGCTTGGCTGGTGATACGGTCACGCTACATTCTCTCTTTAAATCGTTTGAATCGTTTCAGTCGGTTCTGCAAGCTCGACTGGAGCTTATTCGATTTTGGGTGAAGTTGCAAGTTTTTAATAACATGGACTTAAAAGGTTCAACGTGCCACGTTGCTACGCTCAAGACACATTTGATAGAAGTTTAGGAAAAAGGAATGATTCATCGCTTTGTCTAAGCATCGAACATTGACACGTCATCAAGAAGGCCGCAAGACATTCCCGTTTTTTTTAATATTCTACTGAACTTGACTAATTGCATAAAGCATAGAAACCAGTCACCGTTAAATCCGGATAAAGTCGCTTTTAAAGTTGGTCCAGGAGAGGAAAAGAGATCAGTGTCGCGCGTGGAATATTCAATCAACAACGAAGCTCCTCTGAAGGGAATTAGAATGAGACCTGGTCCGCAAGAAACCCACGACAAGACGAAGACACGACGCAAATACTTTTTAACCGACTTCTAAAAAAGGAGGAGGTTCTCAATTCGGATGTTTGTATTTTTTTTTTTATGTTTGTCCGCGCATAACTCCGTCGCTTGCCAACCGATTTGAAAAATTCTTGTTAGAAAGGGTATACTTCCCAAATGGTCCCATGAAAATTTTATCGAAATCGGACGAGCCGTTTCTGAAAAATCAACAAAAGTAAAATAATATATTTAAACGTTGATGATCTTTTCGTTTACTCTGCATTGCGTTTTTTGTTCGCGCATAACTCCGTCATTTACGAACCGATTTGGAAAATTCAATGACCCACTAAAAAGCACGATAATAAAAACTTTTTTGCAAAAAATAAAACCGACTTCCATATCAAAACACTACAAAGCCAAAAATAATTTTAATTTCGGAAGGTGGTGTGAAAAAAAACAGAAAATACAAAACCAATAAAACCGACTACCGAAATTAAAATTATTTTTGGCTTTGTAGTGTTTTGATATGGTAGTCGGTTTTATTTTTTGCAAAAAAGTGTTTTAGAATATAATAATACAGGCTGAATATAATCCGGTACTTAATTCAGTACACAACCGTATTGTATAAACGAGTGAAACGTATCATTCGAACAGTGCGGTTTACAAAAGGATTTCTTTTTAGTGGGAAGTTTAAATTCAAACGGAATCCGTAATAATGTGCATTAAGCTAAATTAGCGAACTCTGAGAGGTAAGTAATGTGTGTCAATGACCTAATAACTACATTTCGGTGGGAAGCATGAATGATGTCATAGTACTAACACCGCAGTGACCAACTGTATCCGGGCGACTAACGGTCCTCGAGTTATGAGGGAAACATATTAACAATACACACTTATTACAGCTCAGTGTGGATTATTAAAGTTGTTAAATTTTATGATGCTGAAGTGTAATGGAAATCTTAAGTTTTACTCTCAAAGGAAAATGTTTCCAGCTATATTTGATGTATGCCTTTATTTTTTCTGATTTAAGAATTTTAAATAAATTATAGTTTAGCGTTTATTCGCCAAGTTTAAAATTGTTTCTGTTGACTAATCTCCTGGTATAAATTATAATTAGCAAAACCGCACAATTTATCGTACACATTACGCGTAAATGCTAGAAACGTTAAATCCTTTGTTTCCAGCAAATACAGCGCAACAATACAACGATTGACACAAAACCATATGAATTCCTCATTTGCCCGCTAGCGTACTAACAAATGGGAAATTTCACAATTACCGAAGACAAAAACTACGAACAATGAGCAGTCAGATACAGTTATCGTTGATATTAACATCGGGCATTCGTCGACAATGCCCGGCCCCGCAGGAAGGCCGTGTTTTGCAAGCGGCCAGGTAGGCTATTTGACATTGTGTAAACGTTTTCACATGGGGGCCGAAAACGGAAACTTGGGTCATGCTCCTTGCATACAAAACGCGCTAGAACAGTCCTCGGCCAAAGAATATCATTAAACCTGCGGGTTCTTCTCTCCAGGGCTGCGACATTACCAACTAACTTAATTTAGAAACACAAATGAATAGCAAGCCTTGTTTTATTCATAGCTTTCAACTTTTAAATTAAATAACATGTTTTTGAATATTAATGTTTGTAAGCAGAATACAAAATGTCAACGTCACATTAAAGTAATTAGACAAAAAAGTGATTAAATTCTGTACTCTCATTACCGAGATATGTCGTAGGTACATGGGAGTCCTGTAAAAGCTACTGAATAAACAGAACTAACGAGCTGTTACCTCATTAGCAGTAGCTTAGAATTACATAATACTAACACACATTGGCAATAGTTTCGAAATTACGTAGGAATCCGACTTTGCGAGAGGTCAGAACAACACCATACCGTGCAGTTATAAGAATAAACATGTCACACGGTAAGCCTTGGACGAGGGGTGAACGACGACAGTCTCCCAATAATGAGGTCTACACCATGGTGTAGACCCCATCATTGGGTTGGTCAACCCTAAAACATGTTTTAGGGTTATACAAAATGATACGAGACAAACCTTAATAAGTGGTGAGGAATAGACGACCTTGTTAATGTAAATTGTAGCTTTGCTAAATAGACGACACTGAGTCGTCACTGTAAATACCAGGGCAACAGGACATGGCAGGCAGTGTTCAAACGTTCATAAATTCGATTAGGAAGTGATTGATGTACTAGCAGGCAAGGGCTGGGACGCCGTGTGCGGTCCTCGTGCGTCACACACGCACAATGAGTCCGGGAGGAAACTAGCGACGTGCGTCGAACCACATGTGTGATCGATATCACGCAGCTGAAAAGTTTAAATTTCACGATGTTCTTTTCGCAGTTTTGTTCGGTACATGAAATTATCTACATATGGGAATTTCTCAGCATTGGTTCAACACAAGATAGCTGTAAAAGCAATATAGATTATTGGTATCGTGGTATTGAAAACTGAGTTTGCCCTATAACACGCATTTAATATGCAACCATAACGATCCAAAATAGAAGAAAATATCTTATTCAAAGTTACCAAAGGCGTTCCAAGTACGTGGTGGAGCGGCAGTTTCTAAAGCCCCCGGGGTGAGACTGGATACAATAAAATATCCAGTAGGCTCCCATCCCAACGCCCGCGTCTAACTTCCACCTCCATGGAGGCAGGCGGGTAATTTGTAACCCGTGAACGAAATGAAACGTAATGACGCTTTAATTGTTGACGATATTTTCCAAATTTGCCGCTTCACTCTGCGTAACCGTCCGCGGATTTTGAAACTATTGTAAGTGAAATCAATCCCAAAGCTTTAAATTATGCTATGCCATTTAGTATGCACAATTCCATTACGGTGTACAAGGCACAACGGAGTAGACAGAAGCCCAATTTCTTGACATTTAAGTCACGGCCTTGAGTAAACTGCGATGACAAAAGGAGCTAATGATTTAATAAGGTTAATTGTGCATTCTTTCAGATAAGGCTGAATAGCCATTTAAGAACTACGAGAAATGTTTTGAATGGGTAAATAAGTATTATTTGAGCTTGGATGTCGATATATCGGCTGTTTTGATAGGAAACTCAATGGTAACATAAATATTGAAGTCGATAACCCAAACACTATTTATATTTTCGTAGTAAATCTGAACGAGAGCACGGAATAAAACATTTTTAGGGCCAGTGCCGATAGTGATCTAACATCGGGCATTTTATGGTGTAATAAAGCAGTAACTAGCGCAGAACGCATGATACGTTCCATCGACAGTTCCAGCTAAAACCAGACTACCGAATCGCGCGAACTGCGCACTTACTCTCTAATTGAACCCACGATAAAAATAAAGTCCCCCTGTATCGTCGGAGAAATAATAATATTAGCATGTGCTATTTCCGATTCAAAACCCGAGTCCCGAATGTCAATGGCACGTAAACGGCGTACGCGCTGCTGAATGTTCGGAATCTATGATAAACACCGCGAGGTTGAGTGACCTGCGTGAACCGCGGAACCATGGGGAAGCCGTGTGTGCCCAGTAAACTGTTGCCAATTAATCTCACTGCGACGACTATCATTAGATACCGTGCGATATACGCAGTACCAACGATTTGACGTGAAGCCAAATCATTAGCATTGTTGTCCGCTATTCGAGAGTCGTTTCCTTAAAAGTATTCTAGATTATTTTAACTAAGGACCCAGCTCGGCTTTGCACGGGTGAAATTTATATGACACACCGACCTTATAGCTTTTTCTATCAGTGACAACACTATTCAAATTCGTTGCGTAGTAAGAGGAGAAAACAGAAAGGGGCAAACGGCGACTTCGTTATAGATAGTAACAAACTCCCAAAATTGCCCGTAATATACCTTAGAATTAAAGTTCCACAAGCAGAAAAGTTCTTAAAAAACAGGTATTACTTACCACTGCTTGAAATAACCGCAATTTGTACAGGTATTAAACTGACAGTACAATTACGGAACAAATACAAAACAGTCGGCTTTGTCAGTCGTTGTCTGCCGTTATAGGTTGAAACTTGTACAAAGAAGCGTAAACTTGTGAAATAGCTCAACATTAGAGGCAATACGACTACAATTGTTGCTTTGTCCTGCTTTGAAGTAAATGCTGGTACATTTACTTGATCAGAAACGATTTAAGCAGCTACTGAACTTCGGTTGACGACATTGCTGATTTGAATATAGCTATCTGTTTTGGTGGTAGACAATGCTATGAAATACAGCTTTGAGTGCGTGAGAAAACTACATAGATAGATACGATCCACGTGTCTGTCGTCAATTTATCGTTGCAAGTAGCAATAGAAACTGCAACGCTTGTTTTATACAATAAAGAAGTATGTAATGGTCGCCTCTTCTTTGTTCCTAAAGGACGAATACTAGCCTCGGATACGAGTAATTTATACCCATAATTTACTACCCATTCCGTGTTGCTATGTCAATAGGTGATTCAATAGTCAGAATCAGTATTAATAAAAATGAACCAATCAATCATGACAATAAAATAATAACTGTCCTCATTTAGAAATGAGATGCCGTGATTCGGCAATTCACGGATTTGATTGACTTACTGTCCTCAACAACAGTACCTATTTATTGGCTTACAGATCATCGTCCTTTGCTTCACTAATTTATCATCATAATAATAACGATGCTAAAACGAATGGTAGTTGAAATGTGGCCTAATTATAATTAGCCCTTACTAGGAGCTGCACGCGAAATTCAGGTTAATGACTTTCAACATTTCTCTGAAACGCCCTTTTATCGGCAAATAAACCTAAATACTGAAATGGAAACGTGTGCCAATAACATATTCAATAACAAAGGTTATATTTTATTCTAAAAAAATTGTTGATAAAATAGACTTATGAAATATGCGTATACAGTATAGTAAGATACATGTACATAGATGGAAACCAACTTATTATGCGAACACACAGCGTGAATCGTGACGTCAGCGCGTACTACGCACTCTGGATTAGGGGAACAGATAAGGAAAACTGGATTTCATAAAGTAGGAATTTCTACGTTGTAACGGCAAATGGAATAAACAGGGGCTCCGTGAAGGTATCTTGGGAAGGTATCTATTCAAATGAATAACAAGAATGTCCTTCACTAAACCTGGACTCCCTTTTAGAAATATGGACGTAATTACAGAGCCTGGTAAATGGAATGCTAATTTTAGCATGTTTTAAGAGCAAAGGAGGATGTCTGACATCCTTTTGACACAATTCCTTACTCGCATTTCATGGGACCCACCGCATAGAATTTACTGAAGAGCCACGAGGGTTACTTTTGCGCAAAAAACTAGATAGGTACCTACTTACGTACGTAGTGTAATCTTTGCAGCTACAAATAACGAGATAAGAGGAAAAACAAATGTGCGAGACATGACAGTGATCATAAATAGGTGCCTCATAATCTATTTGGGACACAGATATCGATATTTATACAATTTATCCAACAGGTGATTAGCCTGCCGTGCTCTGACAGGGAAGCTTTAATAACTATATATATTTATAATATTTCAAAATCAGTACGAGATTAAATTCTTAATCGGATATCAGTCAATCTAAGCTCCTTTCTCACGACACCAATTATCGTTACGTTCGGCGGTGATGGAGCAAAAACCTCTGTGGTTAATGGCTGACTTGCAACTAAGTGGTATCTTAGGTCACAACACGGGGTCTCGAAAGCTTTATGTACAAGTGTGACTTTGTACTGTTTAGAAGACCAGGGGAATTTCCTTTATCTCCCCTATATCCGACAGTGAAAGTAGTAGTGGTATCGGGGTACGTAAGTCGGTTGTTTTCCAGAATTCCATAAAGCTCGACGAAAAGTCAGCCTCGATGCTTCAAAAACCCGAAAATTCGATTCAACCGCTTGCACAACCTGGTTTATTTTTTACCTATTAACACTGCATTTTCTGGAGCATCTAAGCTGTAACTCTTACAATAGATTATTATCATTATGTTACGTGAACGTCACTTAATACACGCACGATAGCCGGTGGGCGGACTATAAGTTCCCCGTGACCTGGATAGTCTATAAGCAGGCCAGTTCGCTGCCGGTACTCGCGTCGCACTGCCGCCGTTATCTCTTCTACTTCACTCATCTGCACATGTCTCAATTTAAAAGTTTCATCGATGTATTGAACCACAATATCAAGCGGATATGCGAAATCGCCCTTTTTCGCACTAAGACATCTTAAAATCATCATGATTCCGGTGTAAATGGAGGAAAGAGCTAGACCAGACGCATAGCACTATAACCGATTTAAAATAAGGAGGAGGTTCTATATTCTCGATCTCAGTCTGTATTTACAAACTACAGACATAAACTCGTTGTTTACGAATGTAAATATAACATACAAATACACTACATAATTACAATAATACATACATCAACATCATTAATGTATTCAGATTCTGATTAGTTAAAATTTTTAATTGTATAGGAAACGTGTGAAGTTAAAGCTAGACTGACTGCATTAAAACTTATTTACAACATCAACTTAAGTAGGTAGTTGTAGTGTATCTAACACAGATGACAAGCAAAAAATTAACAGATGATTTTACAAAAAAAATACATCCGATTTCCACATCAATAACTTGAATTTCGGATCTCGGTGTAAAAACTAAGACAAAAACCCGGTAACACCGACTTCTACAATTAAAGTCATTTATCATTTTACGGGTTTATTCATGTGGAAGTCGTATGTATTTACTTAGTCGTAAAAAAACGCAGCGGAATTATGCCACCGCCCGGCACATAATAATATCACATCTCTGACTCAATTAATAATAAATAAAACCTGAATTAATTAATGCCTGCATGAGTTCATTTATTTTGCATTTATCATCAAAAATCGCGTTTGTCTTCGAAAAGTTCTGCTCAAAATATAATTTCTTAAGATTAGAAACATACTTCATCAACTTCCTGATATTTTATCTAGATATAATGGCGTCGTCTTCCAATCTACAGGATGCAGCTGTATTTTACATGGAGCGACAACCTATCCTACTAAACTATTTGAACTCCCCAACCTAGTAACTGGATAACATGATACTCCAAGTCTAGACAGGTATCCGATTTACTGGTTTCTGACAACCAGGAGCGAATGTCAAAGACGTAGAAATATAGTTAGACGTAAAAATAGTCGATACTTGCCTGCCAAGCGTTGCTTTCCTTTGAATATCGTTTCGTACACCAATTATTATTAAAGATAATTGTATGGTGATAAATAATTAAACAAATTATTCAGCTACGAACTCTTAGGAGATTAGAAATCTACTAATGTGCCGATAACGGTAATCTATCAGTCAGATCTTCTCGCCAAACGTGTTGTAGCGAGATTAACAAAAATGGATTCCATTGTGTTCAGCTGCAAAAGGTTTCTAAAGTTATTACTTCTTTTGTCTCTACGGATAACGAACATTGTTTTATACAAAGGATGTGGCAATGAAATATGTTAAGATTTCGGGATGTACAGTAAATAGGATTAACGGCAGGTATCTGCGTAATAGTACGGATTTTAATCTAAGTAAAATCCGTACTATTTACGCCATAATAATATGATCATATAAAGTATCAGTGATTTTGTTTTTGTGAATTTTTTCTGAACAGAAGATTAAAAGCAAAACGATGATGATGCTGAGCGTAACTTATTATCAACTATAGCCGAGTGAAACTCTATGACGGCTTTGAACGGAAATCAACACAAACAAAAACTGTCGTAAATGTCTCGATTCGGCACAATATCCGCACGTTTCTGTCATGCTTTCCCGACCTAGGTAACTGTACTAATTACATTCAAATAACCCAAAGGAGATTGCCACGGAGCAGGTCCCTTTTGTGGTATCGTGTGCCTGATTTTAATAATAACCTAAAAATATTATTAATTTATTTGTGTACAGGGTATTTTTTATACAATTTCTTTCACCCTGGGAATAAAGTTAAAATTAATTAATGCTTAAACGTTACGTCGACATCCGCTTGATTCAATGTAGTCTGTGGTTTGATTGGTATACAAAATAAAGTTGCCAGGTATCAAAGAATTAAATAATGAATGCCATCTTTTAATCAATTGAGTAATCGATATCAAAATAAAACGATAATTAAACAATGAAATAACATTTTTAATTAAGTACATATAACTTATGGGCAATTTACATAACTCCAACGCTACTTTCTTATCATTTTGTTTTATGACGATGAGGTAGAATAATGGTATTCCTGTCCTTTACATATGTATTATTGTACCATGTATATCCGAAATGAACAACAACAGATGAAACCGATGGAACGACGACAATAATAGGTTGCACAAATTCATAATAGGCCTACATTGATAAATAATAAATGTTCACAAAAGCAATAGACACAATAATAATAGCCATATTTATTTAGAAAACCCCTTATTAACGAAGTAATTTTTATCGATTGATCTATAACGATTTATTAATAGATTATAAAAAAAATGATCTGGCAACATTTACTTGCGCATGTCACAGATCTCGCAAACTTCGTTCTGTGGTTCGTTACGAGCATGATTGCTTTTTTTGGATACCTACGTTAAGTTTTGATCCTATATATTTTCTAGAGACATAATCCCATCCCCATAGTGATGTATAGTAGATAGGTAGTAGAAGAAGGTACCTAATTTAAATAGAATAAGCAGGAAATGTCAATGTCAATTTCTAATTATAACCTAGATTTTTACAACAGAAAAACAATGATATCTCTTGAACCAGGGTGAAAAAATGAAAAATGGTTTTTGATTATGAATATACTATATTTTTACTATTATTTAAAATAAAAATCTTCAGGGCACAACAATTTTCCACTGGGACCCAACTTTCCTTACAAATCGGGTAATCTCCTTTATTCGAGAGGCTTTCAGAGTACATTCTAGTTACCGAACTACAATTTCGAACAGTTTTCCCACTTAAATTGTTCAAAAATAAATACTTGAACTTCCTAAAGTGTCGAGGCCTGACTTAGGCAGGTAATCGAACAGATATTCATGCGACCGTAACAGGTAAAGAACTCTTGAGAAACCGTCAATAAGAAATCTTTTGAAGCTGAAACATGAAAAGATTCCAATTTCTACAGGACAATTATTACCAAGATGCGTTTTAGCGGAATCGAAATATCCACGCTTAAAATAAATAATTTTAAAGGCATGGAGAGAATTGGTGTTCTCCATAAAGAGCGCACTTAAAATCAAGTGTTCCACAAAATGCGTTCAAACTCCTTCGAGAGTGAGTTCGCCATAAAGGCGGATTGATCAAGTTTTTCAACTGGCTCTGTGCAATTAGACACGGTCACAGGGTGGAGAACGAAGGCGCGACCCGAGGCGCGGCGGGGCTTGCGTAGCCCGATCAATCAGCCCACACGCTTTGTGGTAATTAATTTACTATAGGCCGTGCCCATCCTAGCTGTGAACATAACATCCTTGAATTACCGGTTGTCCTCAATTGGCATGCAAGTAGTGTGAGCACCAAATATAAAGTTGTTATCGCCTGATAATGCCCTACTCGATATTAAATTACGTGTGAACGCGTATGCAAGGACGCAATGCAACGCTCTCCGTTTTCTCTTTGTGTAGATAGATATATTCTCTCGAGACAAGTGATTTCTATGAGTTTGCAGTTTGCGAACATTATTTGTGTAGCAACTGATAAGTGTGCCTGTTTACATTTTAACACTTTCGTAGTTTATATTTCACACTTCAGTTATCTTGACATCGAAGTTGCCACAAAATAGGTACCTAAACCTACTTATGTGCCTACTCGGCGTTTACAATTTCAGGTCTTCGACATAATTGTATTGAAGATTTCAGGTCAACAGAAATATAAACATCTTGTGTGTGTTGAATTCGCTTAGAGAATTCCTTTTACTGTAGCTTTCTACTGCCTATGCTGTTATTCTTGGGCGCACGTTGTTATGAGAGCGCACTATCGTGATTATCTTGTCACCGCAGAGCAATGATGAAACGGACTAGTTACATGCAAAGATGAGCATAACGAGAGTAAAACTGCATTGTTTCAGTAAAAAGTTTAATAATATGAAGCTGGCGTATTATTCAGTAGATGAACACAAAGATATCTAAACATAGAAGTCAGGACCAGAATGAGTTAAAACACTCAGAAACGAGAGAAAATAACTAAAATGTTAATGTTCAGGAGTCCCTATTTACATTCAACGGGCGAGTACAAGGAAGGAGGGATAGGAGCAGAGCAGAGCCGGGTTTTAGGGCTCTCGACCGGCGATCGACGCGGGCTCGGAATAATCAGGCGTGCCTCCCCTCGTCGCGGTCGTTCACACACAATCGACGCGGCAAGCGCCATGAGGGACCTACCTACGCACAACGAGTCGACACAAAGCATCCACCCATACCTAACAACCGCTACCCCTGATGCACGAACGTTGCACTACTTCAGAGCGCTCCCACTGCTCTCCAACTCAACTCATATCTACTCGCATCGACTTAAAAGCGAATGTCGTTTACAAGAGTGAACCACGCATTCTCTACCTCCGTTTCAATAACAAATATCGGGGCCATTATTTCAAAAGCTAGCTAAAGGTGTGAGCAATAAAGCACAGTTTCATTTGAGGAGTGACTTCGGCCGTCAGTCGCAATGTGCATTCGATTGCGGGTAACATGAATATTGAAAACCGCTCTTATGTCGTTCACGCTGAATCGAATGCCCGTCGCCGGGCGATACAAACTCCACGTGTTTACAGAAGGCAACTGGTGCAGATTAGACCGGAGAACTGCCTAACTTCAGTGCAATGTAAACTTTTAGAAAACTTTCCAAACTTATTTTGTTCGCCAACTGATGTAAATAAAAGCTCAGAAAGATTTGTTGTAGTCATAAAGCGGTCCTGCTTGTTAATAATGAAAGATGTGAAATGGAATCGTTGCTTTCTGGGTTTAACGGTTGCATCGTGTTCAGAGGTAGTAAAACGAACGTTGGTCGCAGAGACTAGTAATAATTGCTTAGTGCGCTTTACTTATCGGCGAGTCGAGTAGCACTTAGGTAGCGACTACACTACACTCGGGATAACGGTATAGTCTTTGTTTCTGTAAATTGCTTCCCGACTCGGAAGACTGTAGGGAATCTGCAAACGGCTGCTTTAATGGTATTCCGTTGTTGTTACGAACGTGAGAATACGCCCTTTACAACGACAGAAATTATAACCACTTGAAGTTTTTGTAGCCAAAAAACAATGTTGGGCAACATTTGGCAACACTAAGTTCTAAATTCCCGTATGTTAACATTCACTCTGAGATTTATAGGGTTGTCGTTATAAAACTTTTGAGTGTGGCAGTGCTGCAGGTCGTAAAATCGAAGCCGATAAGAACGACATGGTAAGAATTCAGTTTTTGAAATATGGTGCTATATATCATACACAGTGCCCACATCTTAGACGCTACGACTACCAATATGGGTAGAATTCACATTACTAGCAATATTGTTAACCCCTCCCACTAAGCTAAATATGCTTGTGTCTCGAGTGGGTTCGAAGTCGCAACCACACGATTACAAGTCCGATTAGACTATTAACGCTTAAGATTGTAAGAACTTAAAGACCATACTTCAGATATTACATACTTCCTTAATTCATTTCAAGCAGCAATTAATAGTGAATCAGGCCAAAATATCACGAGGAAGAAAATTGAGAGTTCCCATTTTCCCCAAACTACAGGCAATTAACACTTCAGATTTCTTAATGCTGTTGTAGGTAATTATGGACAAGTGTTGGACAACACTTAAGAATAAGACTTCTACTGATTTTATAATCTGCAAACTTAAATGATCACTCGATGATAAAATCAGTAAGTATAAGTTAAATCCCAACTTAGAATTTCTGTTTGGTATGTAGGTATATAGGTATAGTACCAAAGTACTGCAAGAGCTAGAGGAAATTAGGTACCAACAACAATAACTTTCAAGGGATGGGAGGTAAGAAAATTACACAAAGATTACTTATAATCCAATTTTTTTACAAACACCCATTTAATTCTTGATGTATTTTTTTTTGTACTTTTAACTTTACTTAATCACTTAACATGGACAATATGATAACATTGACTATTAGATTCATGTCCAATCCCACAGGACTCTGGACTAATTGCCCCTTACTCATTATTATTCCCTGCAATCATGTCGCACCTTTAAAGTAAAACCGTTACTATACAAAATTATCAAATTTTACAGGAGATATTAGCCATATTTGAAACAGTTCAGTATCTTAATTTAGTCTAGGTAAGTCTAAGTACAGGTACTTTATGACTTCTTATGAGTTTATATGATAGATATCTGTTCACTGTATACATGTGCTTTAGAATAGTTTTTCTTTATTTACTTACAATAAATATTTTTTAGATTTATATTTTGTTTGGTAACGATATGATTTGACGCTAGATGGCGAAAAAGACGATATTTTGGAATAATTACAAGTTTAACCTGTAGTTTACGTATATTTTAGATTGATGGTATAAATATCTCAAATCGTGAAAATTTTCATTTAGTAACGGTTTTACTTTAAAGGTGCGATGTGTTAAGAAATAAATTCTATTCAATCACTCAAAATCACTGTTGTCACATCAAATAAACCTAAAAATTAAATTTACTAGGATTTTAATTATCCCTAACATTTATTTATATCTCACAATAATTACACATGCCTTGGTGCACTAAATAATTTTCTTTATCAAATAACTATTAGTTTAAGAAAGTATTATCTTAATTAATTTTTATTAGTGATGGGCCCACTCTTGACCTCGATCTCGCCTGATGGTAAGCAATAGATGAGGTCTAAGATGGGACGAGCGAGCCCAGAAGATGCCTATTTACTTGTGCTTTAAGGGCTGAAAGTGGCAGGGAACACTTCTGTGTGCCAGCAGAGAATTTTTATTATGTTTTTATTTTATTTAATTCAATTTATATGTGAACAAATGCTATTCAAAGACAGAACAAATATTAACTTTGAACCAACAACTACTTGCATAAATGAAAAGCAAGTTATGAATTATTTTAGAAACAATTTTGGTGATGTAGAAGCTCTGTAAATGAACTTTAATTGCTGACTGTTCCCTTAGGTTCTGTTTTCATTTTACTGTTGCTTTTTCTCTTGAAATGTAAGCACTACATAAGGAATATGTTTTCACATGATTTGCCCCTTTGTGTACAAAATTTAGGTTTGGACACGGAGTTGTATTCAGCAGCCATACATACAAACGGTATTAGTGAAATCAATTAAAAAATTACCCCCATGTAAGAAAAATACCAACTGAATACTTGAGGTAGTTGAGCATGAGTATTGAATTTGTGGATTTTTCTATTTTAGTAGGTAGGTATGTTCAAGTTAAATTAAGATCAAAGTTGAGTTCATATCAGTAACTAACTGCTAATTATTCAGTTTAGCAACAATAGCTTAGTCCAAGTTAGATAAAACCTGGGTGCTAAGTACTTATTAATGTAGCTCAATAAGTAACAATTTACAATCTAAGGTGGAATTCAGGTTTTTCAATGTATTGTGTTATTGTGTATGGACTTATAAAAAGGCGTATTGAATGAACACAGCTAAACGTTGACAATATCCAAAGATCAAATATCACAATGCCATTAGATAAAACGAAGTTACCGTGAGCCGAATAAAAGATGGGTTCAAATTACAATGCCTCATATCCAGCATTGTCCAAAATGCAATCATAGAATAGAAATGCATGCCCGTGACGTCACCCAAGTTTAAATGTAAGCAGAGCGCCGCGGACAGATTTGATAGACACTTCATCAAATAGTTTTGAATGTAACGCGGGCAATTTGAAAATATAAACAACAACAAATTTGACTCACCATACAACACCGAAGGCGCCATATCCGATCGGGCGGTCGGGCTGCACGTCGGTCGGGATGGCCGGCGTCTGGTAATAGGGCGCCGCTGCCGCCAGGATGGCGCCCTGGGGCGCGCTTTGCGTACCGCCCTGCATCAGCGACATGGACACACTCATGGAGACGCGAGAGTGCCGCGCGGGGCCGCTTACAGCCGCCATCCAACCGCTCAGCGGCGAGCCGTCACCGCAGACTCATCACACGCCGAACCCTACGACCTCGACACTGCGCCTGATCACCAGACCTCGCCTCCCAGTGGACACTCGACAATATCACCGGTTACTTCTTTATTATTCATGCTCGATTGACTATGCGGGAATCACTAAACAACACACGGGACGACGAAACACCTGTAGATTACACCAGTTATTTCACGATTGAGCGTGGAGTTTCAGTCGTGGCTGCGAGTTATTGTGGAGTTTCGCTTCTTCCTGGACAAAGGATGAGACCGAGATATTGTAGTCTGCGCCGCGCACAGACGTCCACACGCCACGAAAATCGAGCGAAACTGGTTGAGGGAGGGGGAAAGGGGAGCCGCGAGGACGCGGTCTAAAAAGAGACAGAAAATAACAATGGCGACAACGCGCGTTGAACAGCTGTGCTTGAGAGAACCAACCTGAATTGAGAATTCCGTTTATGGATAAACGACTATTTATGCGATTTCATGAGTAAATGAAAAAAATATTTTTAAGTAATATAGAATACCTATTCAATAAAGTTATGTTTTTTTGTTTAGAATATTTCAGGAATTTATGACCGAATTTTGAACATTCTAAAATAATAAGTAGGCACAGATTACTATATTAGTAGCAAGTAGGTACCTACCTACGTGAACGGTGAAACTTTGGAACTTTGGCACTAGCACTACAGCACTAGTGCTTCGGCATTGTTAAGAGAGGTCATCGTAGACTAAGAGGTCATTGCCAGATCGGTGTTGTTTTATTTTATTATTTATTTAGCAAATTTTAAGTTCAAAATAAATGTTTTTACTTATTATGATTGAAATTGATATATTATCCTGGATACAGCTCCGTTTTATCTGCAACACCCTTTTATGAACACGTCTTTTCTTTTAAAAAGGCTTGCTCTGAATACTACCATTGCTTGTTACCCTATTTGTAGTAGGTTATAGGCAGGTATATATCCGTATAGGCTGAAGCCAGAGCCGGATTAACCCTACCAGGGGCCTATAGGCAATGGAATCCTCGGGGCCCTCTTATACCGACTTCAAAAAAGGAAGAGGTTCTCAATTCAGCTGTATTTTTTTTTATTTGTGTTAACTCATAACGGCTAGACTGATTTGGAAAATTCTTTTTTGTTTGAAAGGGTTGGTCAAGGTTGGTCCCATTGTCATAAAGTCAGGATCTGATGATGGAATCCTGGAGAATTCGAGGGAAAACTACAAATAGTATAGGCAGAAAAGCACCGTTTGGTGAAGTGGAACTAATGATGAAGACCACAGATAGCTACCGGAACTACTAAGTATTTCATGGGTTGCGATTCGATTACTTGAAAGTAGTTTTTAAACACTTTATGTCTGTATGTATTTTATATATTGAAGTTCATGAAAGGAGGTGTAACAGCTGTACTGTCATGAACTGCACTTCGATATGACAGAAGGAACGGCTGAATGTGTTTGTCCCAATCCTTTGCCTGCTCTCTACAACTTTAGCCAGATATCTCTCCAATGTCTGGTTAAAACGTTCCACCATTCCATCGGATTGCGGGTGATAAGAGGTGGTCCTGGTTTTATGAGTACCCATTACGCGATATGTCTCCTGAAATACCTGGGACTCAAAATTTCTTCCTTGATCGCTGTGAATTTCCAAAGATACTCCGACAAAATACTTCGTGAACCAATTTATCTGCCACTGTGGTAGCTTCTTGATTAGGAATGGCAAAGACTTCTGGCCACTTTGTGAAATAATCCATTACGACCATAAAGTACCTGTTCCCACTCTCGCTTTCAGGAGATGGTCCCGCAACATCCAGCGCTATCCTTTTCCATGGGGCTCCCACCTTATAGATCTTTAAAGCTCCTCTACTGCGTGTTTGAGGTCCTTTTACAGCTGCACAACTAGTGCATTTGCGGCACCAGTCTTCTACGTCGTTTAGGCAGTGGTTCCAGTAAAATCTCTCTCGTATCTTTAACAGAGTCCTTTTTACTCCCATATGACCTGAACATCCATCGTGGTAAAGCCGTAGAACTTCAGGTACCTTCGCCTTTGGTACGACCATTTGTAGGTGACAATGGTCTCCCATGGATTTTCCCATTTGCGGCATAATACTTCCTCGTGGATCACCAAACTGTCCCACTGTGCCCAATAACTTTTTGTTGTGGTACTCATTCCAGCAACATTAAATAAATATTCAGATCTCATAGACGTTCATTTGGACTCGCTTGGTCGGTTCCGATCTAAAATATTCAAACATCTACTGACTAATCCGCTATGAATTAAATAAATTAATAGTTTAAAAAACCAAAAACACGCTTTTAAGACTAATGTAATGAGTAGAAATTAGAAATGTTTACTAGTAGGCAGTCCACCTCTCGCGCCCGGCATTGGTCGAGGCCATGCTGCGGGGCGAGAGGGAGTGGGAAGCGGTCGCCTCCTTCTGCGAAGCAGTCATGCTTCCGAAGGAGGAGGCGGGCCGCGTGAGGGAGAGGATGGCGTCCTCCCTCCAGCCCAGCCGCAGTGGTAGACGCCCACGGCGTCGGACGTCGGCCGACGATCTCCGGCTACCGTAGGCGCGGGCATGCGGACAGCGAGTAAAGGGCAACTCGCTGTCCGACCATGGACTATGCCCGGGTCGACGGCGCGTTGTGTTCCACGCGCGGCTCAAAGAGCGTCAGCAACATGACGAGGCCCCCTCTGCAGAGGGCCGAAGCCTGCCGGGGTCGTGGGACTTATCCCATTACCGTGACCCCGGTACGTAAAGGGTTATTGAAGGAACACCGTGGATTTTAGTCAGTAAAAGTCTGACAGTCCCTCCCACCCTGCCCGGGGTGGGAGGACTTATTTGATAACTTTACCACGTTAAAAAAAAAAAAAAAGTAGTCAGTCCAAGGTTCCATCAGCCACCTTCCAATTCCATCGTCAGGCCAGCTAGTTGGTACCATAATATTGTATTGTCGTCTAATCAACACATAATTGCCAAGTTTCATGATGATACAACAATAGAAGTACGTTTAATTTAGATTCTTAGATTTTATTGCATGTTTAGATCGTTACAGATCGACCTAATAATAAATCTATGGATTACGCGGTAATTCAAAAAGGTTAAGAAAACCGATAACGGATTTTCTTTAGGTTTGTTATAACCTTGAAACCTGATCGTGTTCAAAGTCCATTACGTGGCCTTTCTCACAAGTGCAAACATGACTATGATATTATATTCCATCATGGAATGCCAGTGCCTATCTTCCGGCTTCATCATCAGACTTTGAAACCTAATCGTGGTCAAAGTTCATTACAAGACTTTTCTAAGAAATCCAAAACAGCTATGATACGATTTTCCATCATGAAGTTCCAGTTCATATCTTCCGGCTTCATCATCAGATCAGGTTGACAGTACCATATTATTGTATTGTCATCAGAACTACATACAGAATGCCAGTGCCTATCTTCCGGCTTCATCATCAGACTTTGAAACCTAATCGTGGTCAAAGTTCATTACAAGACTTTTCTAAGAAATCCAAAACAGCTATGATACGATTTTCCATCATGAAGTTCCAGTTCATATCTTCCGGCTTCATCATCAGATCAGGTTGACAGTACCATATTATTGTATTGTCATCAGAACTACATACAGCTGCCAATTTTCATTACGCTACGACCCTTGGAAGATGGTTAAATTAGTTATCTTAGATTCCATTACATAGTTAGTTACATACAGGTCGACCTAATAAAAGCGTGTTAAAAACGGTAATATTCCCCCAATAACACTTTTTTCTACCTTTTGATATTCTTTAAAGTTAAGTATTTGTAAGATAGCAATAAATTTAAATAACTGTATTTAACTATATTATGTATATGTTGTAGTTGCCTATAATTGTTTGTTACACTTATGTTCATTCCCTTTTGCTTGTTATTATTATGTAATTGTATGAGTGTAATCAAATGTTGGTAACTCTAAATAAATAAATAAACAAAACATCATGCCAACTAGGCTTTGGAGCAACGGCCTTCTTCCATTAAAGAATGGGTTTGACGTCTAAGTCATCCTGCTGCGCACGTTGTAGCGCTTCTTTCCACTCATCACTAAGGTCTGTTCTCAGCATCTTGACGGGTACTACTTCTTTTTCTTCTTGCCTAACACAGTGCTTACATTCTTCAGGGCAAGGTCTTCTTGATAGCGCGTCCGCGTTGCCGTGACATCTTCCGCTACGGTGCTCAGTTTCATAGTGAAACTCCTGCAGTTGTTCAGTACACCTTGCCACTTGCCCTTCAGGGTTCTTGAATTGCAAAAGCCACTTTAATGCAGCGTGGTCGGTCCGCAGATAAAATTTCCGACAAAGCAGATATTTATTGAAATGCTTCAATGTTTTTACTACTGCTAGTAGCGCTCTTCTTGTGACACAATAATTTCTTTCCGGTTTTGATAACGCTTTGCAGAAGTAGTCTATCACAACCTCTTTATCTCCTTTTCGCTGAAATAACACTTCACCAATTCCGGTATTACTTGCATCTGTGTCTACGATAAACTCGTTCTCAGTGTCAGGAATCCAAGAATAGGTGTATCGCACAGACGCTTCTTCAATTTGTGGAAAGCAGTGTCGCAGTCTTCCTCCCAGCAGAATGTTCGCTTCTCTTCAGTGACCTTGTGTAATGGCTTAGCAATATCAGCAAAATTCTTTACAAACCGACGGTAATATGAGTACAACCCTTAAAACGCTCTGACCTGTGTCTTGTCTTTTGGTACTGGCCAATCCTTAACAGCGACTATTTTCTCCGGATCAGTCTACACACCTTCGTTCGAAACTACATGGCCCAGGAAAGTCACTTGATGTTTGAAAAATGAGCACTTTTTAGGACTTAGCTACAGATTAGCTGCACGGATTTTTGCTAGCACACGTTCCAGGTGCTTAAGATGGTCTTGAAATGAGCGTCCGACGATAATAATGTCATCTAAATATACCAGACAGGCGTCTCCAATAAGCCCAGTGAGTACTAGCTCCATCAGCCTTTCAAAAGTTGCTGGGGCGTTGCACAATCCAAACTGCATTACTTTGAATTGCTACAGACCTTTTCCCGTAGAAAATGCTGTATGTTCCTTATCCTTAGGATCTAATTCCACTTACCAGTAGCCACTTTTCAAATCTAGGGTTTGGTTTACAACCCTAGATTTGAACCTTCACCTGTCAGCGTATCTAACGTGTCGTCAATTCTTGGTAGTGGATAACTGTCCTTCTTTGTTGCATCGTTCAACCTCCGATAATCGACACAAAAACGTAAGTTGCCGTTCTTCTTTTTGACTAGCACTACAGGAGAACACCATGGACTGGATGAAGGTTCTATCACACCATTGTTTACCATCCCTTCAATCATGGCCTCTACCTCTTTCTCTCGTGCAACTGGCAATCTTCTTGGCCGCTGACGGATTGGTAATTGGTTACCAGTATTTATCGTGTGCTGAACCAGTCCGGTCCTTCCAATATCAGTATCACTGGAAGAGAAAATATCGGCGTATTGAAGTAAAACTTTCTTAGCCAATGCAACTTCCTCTTCAGACAAATCCTTGTGACAGCCTTCTAGAAGGGATGACACATTATATCTGCTATTAAATTTATTGCTACTGGATATTTTTTGGCATGTGCGTATCCAGGCAACTTCCGGTGGTGGTCAGGTGCTCATCAATGTTCCCTTTTTAATTATGTGCTCTTCATTACTTGGGTTCAAAATCCTCACTACTGAAATATTTGTGGGCCTCACCAAAGTGCGTGCCATTAACCATGCATGATCATTATCTGTTCTTTCAATAAACAAGCACCGACGCTTTTGTCCCAAATTTTGTGATAAACTTACTGGCACAATGTTTTCTGATCTAGGCCGAAGGGTAATTTTCTTCAGGCAGTAGACTTTTCCTGATGATCCACCTTCCATACAAATTTCTTCTATGCCACACTTCAATATTCCTTGGTTAATGATGGTCTCTCATGAAATCCAAACCTAGGATGCAATTATCCACTATGTCGGCCACGATGACTCTATGCCAAAAAGTCCTTTCCCATCGACAAACGCCTGGACCAAATTACCGTCGATGAGTGCAGGCGATGATTGGTAAGCTTTTCGGACCAGCTTTTCTATTTCGAGGGCCCACTGCTGTAGATTTTCAGTATTGCGTTGAACCCGGTCTTTCAACCGGGCACGGAACACGTGCTCCAGATGTGCGTCACCATAGCGCGATTCTAACGCTTCTAGCAACTGTTCGTACGTGACTTCCTTCCAGAGGGCCTCTAGAATGGTTAGAGCCTGGTCACGAAGGCCAAGTGTAAGTGCCATCATAGGCTGCGCTTTGCTCCATCCGTTGGCCTTGACGACGGCCTCGAATTAGATCTTGTAGGCTGACCATGAAGAGCTACCATCAAACGGAGGTACCTTCAAGCCTCGCACTGAAGGAGCAGCGACCACAGGAGCTGCAGTCAAATTTCCAGACTTCAGTACCCTCAGAGCTTTTTTTACGTCAGCGATCTCGATTTCAGCTCCGGAGATACGAATCTCAGCTTCAGTAATCCGTTCCTCTTGCTGGTGCACTCGTTTCTTTACTGCACTAAGGTCCTTGCAGAAATTCGCATTCATTTCCCTCATGAGGTGCATCAGCTCTTCCTGATGGCGAGCAGTCTGCTCTTCCTGGCGGCGGGCTTGTTCTTCCTGGAGGCGAGCAGCCTGCTCTTCCTGGCGGCGGGCTTGTTCTTCCTGGCGGCGGGCTTGTTCTTCCTGGTGGTGGGCTTGTTCTTCCTGGCGGCGACTCACTGTTTATACTGCCAAGAATATTCCAGAAGCTACTTGAGATACACAGTACTCCTACTCGCCGCTAGATGGCGTTAGTGTCTCGAACATTCTAGATTTCTGTCGAAGTTTCTCGACGTACTTCACTAAGCGACTGGCGTAACAATATATTTGTTTACAAATTCCCAGTTGTTATTCTAAGTTTTAATTCTACTACTAAATCTAAGGATTTGTATTTTGAGAGATAACAATGTGGTCCCTCAGTTCACACGCACTTCTAAATTCTCGTTCGATGAGTCATTTTTTTTCTTGGTGCGTGCAGTGGGCCCTTAGTGGACGCGGGGCCCCTAGGCAGTTGCCTACTCTGCCTAATGGTTAATCCGGCCCTGGCTGAAGCGTATAGGTACTACCTATCACAAAACGCCAAAATATTCGAAAATATCATGATTGCAGTGATCTAACAACTGGTTTTTATCAGATTTGTCCGCATGAAAGCAAACTTAACTAGGGTAAATACGCCAAATGTCGGCCCCCTAACGGATTTTCTGACTGGGGATCGCTCTGGCGCCATCAGTTTGCAACGAAGGATAGCTTCTGATGCGGTTTTGTATAGTTTCATATATCTATTTCATGTTTATAGGCATAAGGTTGACATTTCTATTAAAAAAAAAAGTATTAAGGTTTAGATGAGTCGAGAACGATAAAACCCTAAAGTCGGCCATTCACGGCCCATGGTCGGTCGCATTTTTCCCAAATGTCGGCCGGTTACAGGGTGTTTTAAATTAAGACTGACAATTATTATTAAAATGATTTATTTTGGCAGGAGTCTAATATCACACTAAGGATACATTTGTAATTGTATTTGTTTATTACTAATAGTTATTTGTTATACAAGAGTGCAAAGTTGCTTTTTAACCGCGTGCTCAATTTTGATGACCGAGCAAGCGAAGGATTCTAATATTGAATCACGAGTGCAGCGAGTGATTCAAACATTAGAATCCTGAGCGTTAGCGAGGGAATCAAAAGAGCACGAGGTGAAAAATCTTTGCACTCGAGTGCAACACGTAACTTTTCATCCCACCTCAGCGAGGAAATGACTAAATGCAAAAAAAAAAATGGCGCGCAAAGCAAATTAAAAAAAAGTAAGTACACCAAGAAGGTTCCAGAGTCTGAGTTTTTATATGTATATAATGATAAATTCGGCCCCATGGAGGTATAAGTAAATAGGTTTAATGATGTTTTGAATTCACAAACTTAGTACACACGATGTTCTAAATTCAATTTACTTTATCCTCTAGCGGATAAAAACGGCTTTTGCACTCAGATATCGAAGAGCAAAAATACTCTTTCCGAGATGGGGGGATGAAAAATATATATTTCACCTCAACAATGTTAGGTACTAAAATTATAACAAAGTAAAACATCACAATAAAATAAAATCCTTGTAACGTTGTTTGATGCACGAATGGACATCCCATTACCTATTGCCTCAAGAGCTTCTTTTATTTTATTGCGATCGTAACCGCATAATTTTCTTTGCTTTCGCGAAGGCCTTGCATCTTACCTTTTCTGTCATTGTAGTATCTTAAATTAAAAGCATTAAGTGAAAACGAACGAGCTTTTTGTCACGTGCAGGTTAATGAATCAATGAAAGTAAGTAAACTTCAAAGATATTTTTTAAGCTAATAAACAAGGGTTTCAGAGATAGCAAGTTCCAAATAGAAATTTATATTTATATCCCAAATTCCCAAACCATAATTAGCTACCATAAATATGTTTTCAATATTGTCAATACCTACATTAAAACTAAACTTCTTAATAATATTAATAAAATATACTTGTCATAATACATATTTAGTTTTGAGAAAATAAGTTTGATAAATAAATTTAAAATGACTACCTACCACCCAATCAATGAAAAAATACAAAAGTAATCAGCCTGTATAGTGGCGTCCGAATTTGAGGCTGGTCGACATTACGATCTTTAATATTTCTAATGTCGGCCCCTATTTCGTGTACCTTATTTCTCGAGATTCAACTAATATCACCCCGGCCGGTATTTGGCAATTAAACGTAAAATAGATTTATTTGCCTGTAAGCTTTGCAAATTCTCTTGTTAAACCAATGGAATTGGTAGAATTGGAATTTATAAAACAGACTGCATTTACTTTAAGTCGGCCACGGCCGAGAATCGGCTCTCGGCTCGGAATTGACGGCCTCCTATTTTGCCCTTAAAACAACACGCAAAACGTTGAAAAAACTATCTCAAAATATAGTAAAAATAACGTTTTAGTGATAATAAAGCTCAAAATAAAAATAAAGAAATGTCTTACCGTAGTAATATCAATTCCCGAAGTATGGGCCGACGTTTAGCGTATTTACCCTAATCTAGCCTAACTCAGCCTAACTGCAAAAAGTTTTAAATCAGATTAGGTAGGTACCTACCTACTTTCTATTTATAAGTAACATTGAGAGCACAGCTATGATTGAGAGAGTTGAAGGTACCTATCAAATCTGAGATTCACCTAAAATAATTACAATCTACTGAATCACATTGTGAATATAATGGGAAAATTTGTTTATGTTTTATTACAATCGGGTTTTAGGTACCAAAGAATATATTATATACTCTCTGGGTTTTACTAAGTATAAAATTGAAAACAAATCAGTTGCACCAATGTCAATAGATAGGTATAGTAGGTACCTACTCTCTGGTATTATAAGTCTGATTTCTACGTAGGATTTCTAGCTTGCGTGCGGTATAGAAAAGAAAAGAAAGAACAGAGGTTAGCTTGGCTTGGCACTTGGCTTAGCTTCAGTCAATATTTAGTAGATATTAGTCGCCAAAGATCAGAATTAGTCGGTTCTTCCACTGACGAACACGTAAACTGCATCAAACTCCAGGATTAGGACCTACTTTCGTATTTATATTTTTGATATGTACCTATGCAAACTTTTTAGATTGAACTTAATAAAAATATCGAGACATTCCATTAATCATAAAAAAAAAAACTTAAAAATAGAACTGTAGCAAAAAATAAAATTAAAGCGAGGAAAATTTTATGCATATAATATGATGCATATACCTACCCGGACTTTTAATTCGATGCAGTAGACTGACAGTTTCTGAGTTGTCAGACAATGACGACTACGAATTTGTGATGTAACTAAATTAATCGGTTCAGGAATAAAATCGAACAACAATATAACATTTTTTTAATATTGTATATAACATATTGTGTGAAAATAACAAAAAGTAAAATGTGATTATGAAAGGGCGTGAAAAATAAAACAAATAGATCATGATAATATTTTTTATTTTTTGCAATTAGGCCCCAGTACCTATACACATTCCAACGGGGTTTAGGTCGTAGTGGTGCGGGGGCAGTCTTTTTAATAGTAATCTCGCGCAATTTATTAAAATATTCGTCACATGTAACTATTTTAAAAAGAGTGGCTTTTATCATGTCTGGTTAGATAGGAATACATATATTTAATAAATATAGATTTATTTATAATGAAATCTAGTTACTACTTCAAAATAAAAGATAATAGTATAAATTTTATCATATATTTATATTTGTCACGATTGAACATCGCTCATTTATTATTCAATTGATTGAATCCATCACTATTAGGTTAAATAGGGTATCATTATTTTAGTAAGTGACACTAGCTTATGTCAACTTACTGCATCGAATTAAAAGTCCGGGTATAGTCTCAAATTCGTGTGTTAGTAAAGTTTGAAATTAATTATTTTTCTTTTTTTTTTCTTTTGCGATTTTAATTATTGTTACCTGGTATTGATTATAAGTTTTTTAACTTAGCAAAAGTTTCGTAACCATAAATATACATAGATAAGTCGTAGGAACAAACCGCTCAAATTGTTGCATTGGTGCGGGAACACTTGGATCAACGAATGATTGCTAAAAATATAAAACCGTGTACGGTTTCTGGAGTATGTATGTATGTATGTATGTCGTGCAGGTATCCGCAACTCCACGACCATGCGCGTATTTTGCGTGAGGGTAGGATTATTTTTCACTCAATCCATGCCAGTTCCTCCAGGAAGGCGAGCAACGCCCTTGTTTTGCTTACAATTTCTCGGAGGGTACCTGGGTTGCTGAAGTATTTAGTCCTGTAATCCGCGACTACAGGGCAGCTCAGTAGCTCAGTAGCCGTTTCGTCCTCCTCCATGCAAGCTCTGCAGAGTGGGCTGTCTGTGACTCCTATTACATAGAGGTGTTTATTAAAGGATCCATGACCGGTAAGGGCGGCTGTCACCAGCCGCAATTACAGTTTAGATAGTCTAAGGACCTGTTTGGACAAGCGGCCATCAAGGGTCGGGAGAGCCTCTTTGGCCCGCCTGCACTTACCATGGTCATCCCATAGTTTGTTGTGTAAGTCTCTGGTGCGGTTCCTTACCAGGTGACGCAGATAACCGAAGGGGAGTGGCGCAATGGGTTCAGGTCCTATAATCGCCATACTCGAAGCCCTTCTAGCGAGTTCGTCCGCTGCATCGTTGCCTCGGGAATCGCTGTGTCCTTTGATCCATTAAATGGTTATATTGTTGTGTCTACCAACCTGGTTGAGGAGATTGTGACACTCCAAGATCAGCCCGGAGCTGACTGTGTGGCTGTTCAGCGCTTGCAGGACTGCCATGCTGTCCGAAAGTATGCGTATTAAGTGATCCACAACTTCCCTGTTTATGAAGGCCGAAGCTGCCAGTGAGATACCCAGGCATTCGGCTTGAAAGACTGTGTTGTAGACCCCCAATGGTCTGGCTATACGAATGTTAAGATCCTCCGAAAAGACTTCTGCAACCGTACCAGTACCTGTTTTGGAACCATCAGTGAAGACACGCACCTCAGAGGGGTACAGCCCCTCGCAGCGGTGATCCTCGTACAGTTGCATTCTGTATTTTTTGTCAAAGACGATTTGTTTGGGCAACTGGTCATTAACATTAACTGCCTTCGTTATGGGGAGCTCGTCGTTGAGTTCCTTAAGCAGAGCGGTGTGCTGTGTCTCTCTTACCCCAGAGGTCCAGTGTTTTAAGACGCACTGCTGCCATCGTTGGTTCCTGTTGTATAAACAGATGGAGCGGCGGGAGCCTATAGTATTTGTTATTACAAATACCAAATAACTTACGTTTTCTTTGTAATCATAATCCATAATTCATCCATCAAAACAAATATTTTCTTGTCATGACATTTTTTTACGTCAAGGCTGACAAACTGTAATTTCTTCTTCTTTGTAGTCACTGAATGGCTAATAGACTAAAAAGGTTGTTCATACTTTTATTATATAATTGTTATTCACTTTTATCGATAGGACTAGCTTAATATTGTATATTATATTGTGGTTGTCTACTGATTAACGGCATTTTAAATTATAATTATAAATTTCTAAAACACACTCTCAGATTTTATCGAAGAGGTTTAATAAATTATGCTCGAATATAACTGGCTGATCAAATAACTGGCAAGATGGACTATTTTGGACTCTACAATTTGAATTCTGGTACAGAATGAGAATGGAATGGATTTTGAACGCTGAGCTGGGTATAAAAGGCGCTGGGGGCCATCTCCGGGAGTTCAGTCTTTGACCAGTTTTTGAAGAGTTTAGTTCTCGACGAGTTTTGACGAAGAGTGATGGAAGAGGAAGTGCAGTACCCGCTGCCCTGACTCCTTGTTGGGAGCCTGCTGCCTTGACGCCTTGTTGGGAGCCTGCTGCCCTGACGCCTTGCTGGGAGCCTGCTGCCCTGACGCCTTGCTGAGAGCCTGCTGCCCAGACGCCTTGTTGGGAGCCTACTGCCAGACCGCCTTGCTCAAGCTGCTGTACGACGAAGACATCGTGGAGTAGAAGGCGATCCTGGAGTGGTCTGCCAAGCCGTCCCGCAAGTAATATACTCTAAACCTCCTCCTCTTCTCTCCTGAGTGTGTCAGTTAGGTAGGTAGGCCGTTTTTTTAGGATAGCTAGGTAGATAGGCAGGTTTTTTATAAAATACTGTATATTATTAATATATTAAATTTAATGGTACATCTATTTTACCCTCTTTTATTGGAGAAGCAGAAGGTATCGTTACAAGCCCCAGCATAGCCTCTACAGCTGCTGTCGGGGTAGTTATCATGCAGCCCGTTATCGCCATGCAGACCAGCCTTTGCATGGGTTGCAGTTTGTTTACGGCTGTGACAAGCTTGGTGCGGGGCCACCACACCACGGCCCCGTAGGTAATCATCGGCCGAATTACAGCGTTTATCACATTGTGTTTTTTGGGGATAGGCCCCACTTCTTACCTATCATTTTCTTGCATTGCCAGAAGGTGATGCATGCCCTGTTTAATTTATAGTCTAGATGGTTACTCCAGTTTAGTTCACAGTCCAGGATGACCCCCAGGTATTTAACCTCACTAGACAACTGGAGTTCTGTATTGAACCACCACCCGTCGTGACGATCGATTTATTGTTTCAACTTACCTACTAACTAACCTACGAAATCGTTTCCTCATCAACAGAGCTGAATGAAGTGCTCAGAGTAAATGCACGAACAATAAGAAGGAGACTTAAGGAAGCGGCAATCACCCCTTTTAGACCAGCAAATGATCCGAAGCTGTCTGCAGCTCAAACAAAAGCTAGCCTAATTGAAGTGAAGAGCAATGGGCCTCCATATAGTTCACCGATGAGTGTATGACATGTTCAAATGGTGCAAATGGTCTGAAGTCGGAAGTCTAGGTATCTATGACGTGGGGAGACATATGCTCAAAGTTGCATTGAGGAGCGTGTTCCTTTTGAAGGCGGTTCTTGTATGGCGTAGGTGGTATATTCGATGATCGAGCAAACGGAACTTGTGTTCATCGACATGGTTCGTCAAAACTGCAGAAAAGGTGGTTTGACGGCACAACGTTATATAACAGAGGTTTTTTATTGTAAAAACCAATTTTTCTAACTGTCGGGAAACACAGACTCCGGCAGGGAATTCCACTCCTTAGCCGTACGCACAATGAAGGTATTCCCAAAACGTTTTGTGCGTATGGGTTGGATGTCCACCATGTAACGATGGCGCATCGCCGTTTGTCTCGTACTCCGATGATGGACCTCCTTTCTATGAACGCGAATTGGCCGTAGTGCACCACGCGGGCCTAATATCTTTGAGGACCTAATATCTTCTAGCTAATGATATCTATACATATTATAAAACAGTAAAAAAGTGTGTCTGAACATTTAAATTTTGTACAAAAATAATAATTGAAGTGGGTTTAGAAACGGTAATACGGCCAATAAATTAAAAAAGGTCTGTCTGTACCCACACGCTAATCTCCGGATCTTTTAGATGGATTTTAATGAAATTTAGTAAGTAGATAGTTGACATCCTGGAATAACACATAGGCTTTTTATCCCGGAATTCCCACGGGATCGGCATTTACGCGGGAAATCCTCCCACGCGAACGAAGTAGCGGCCAGCAGCTGAGCCAGAGGCAGAAGAGAAACTGCCTGTGGCTTGCAAGCTCTCGGCAAACTCTACGAACAATATGCATTACGTCCTAATCCATCGCAAGACCCAGTCCTGTGTTTTCATCTACGCATCCGTCAGTCGAATAGCGTCCTCAATATCTCATGGCAGGACGTTGATATATATAGGACCCTGCTCTCAACCCAGATATCTACAATAAGTATCAACTTAGAAAGATCCCTTACATTATAAGTTCCACAGTGCTACAACAAAACAGAAAGTCAGGACTAGAAATAACATTCTTCGTCGCCTAACATCTACCAGCTCAGGAGCATCACCACTAGTTCTCCGCATACCTGGCCGTGCCCAGTGTGGCACTGATCCGCCCATGCAACAGAAGTGGACAATGCAACAGAAGTCGCATTGTCACGGGGTGCTTAAAACCTACCCCGCTTGGGATGTTATATCCAATTTTTATTGTGTTCCACCTGACGTGCGCCAAGAAATAGCCTCTCGAATCTAGAAAGGGAAATAGGAACGTGACTACCGCAATCCTCTGTATGTTAACCTTCACGTTTGAAGAGTCGCAAGAGATTTTTAGAACTTACGATCCGCTTAATAGATGGTGCATCATGGAGGCATAAACACCACATCCCTCAACACTTAATTATCCCGGAAGAACACCTACTGCCCGGACACGAACTGCAGTGGCCAATCTGGAAATCACTTGCGGGCCCAGGTTGGGTGCTGTAATTTTTTTTTTATTGAAAATAGGTTCGCGTTTGACCACTATCTCACCTGATGGTAAGTAACGATGTGGTCGATGATGGAGCACGCTTACACCTAAAAGTAACCTATTCACTCTTGACTTAAAGACTCCTAGGTTATAGCTATCGGGAAACACAGACTCCGGCAGGGAATTCCAATCCATAGCCGTACGCACAATGAAGGTATTCCCAAAACGTTTTGTGCGTATGGGTGGGATGTCCACCATGTAACGATGGCGCTTCGCCGTTTGTCGCGTAGTCCGATGGTGGAACGGGCTTGGCGGAATTAGATTGTGTAATATAAACTAGCCAAATAGAGTTTCCTTGACACAGCGCAGACGCAATACATATAACGGGTACCCCTATCTCCCTTATCATTAATGTTCTAGTATCATTTGTTGGAGATCCTGGTGATAAATAAATCGATCATCGTGAACTAGGTCGGACGACCTATTTCTCGAAAATGACATTTTATTTAAATAGTTGATAGGCTCGCGTTTGACCATTTCACCTGATGTTAAGCGATGATGTGGTCAAAGATGAAGCACACTTGCCTAGAAGCAACCTATTCAATCTTGACTTAAAGACTCCCAGGTTATAGTTATCAGGAAACGCAGACTCCGGCAGAGAATTTCACTACTTAGCTGTACGCACAAGGAAACTATTCTCAAAACGTTTTGTGCGTATGGCCGCCGTTTGTCTTGTAGTCCGATGATGGATCGGGCTTGGTGGAATTTCACTGTACTGGGATCGGACTAATCACTGACAGCTTTTGTTAATAAAATCGCCTAAATACTGTAATTTTAAATTCTGTAAATAAGCTGTAAACTTTCTTAAAAGTAACAAAATAAAATTATACGTAACCTGATACAGTGGTGATAGACCGCTTAGTGTCGCACAATTATTGTTGATAATTATAGTGGTCCCTCATGTTAGTGATATGTCATCTCTCATTTTTATATAAAACATATTTATATACATATAAATAATTAGAAATGAATAATAATAATAAATAAATAACTATGTGTATCTAGTCAACAACTAATAAGTGGACTCGTATAAAAATTTCTACAAAACTATAGATACAAGAAAATACCCAATTTTTTGCATTCCAAAAATCCGAAATGAGACCAACTTCAAGTAGTTTATCCCGCACCCTGCAGAATAAAAATGAGATTATCCGACAGTAAAAATAGATACGTGATTATATAGGTATACAAAATATGTATGAACCTAATGACACATCGGTATTTTTTTTTTCGTTACAGTTTTGTGCATACAATGAAAGGTATATTAAATAAAACTTCACAATAATAAATATCAATTATTTTATCACAGAGAATCACATTGTGTTATACAACATATTTACGTGGCTAGTACAAAATATCCCTTACAATGATCCTGGTCTATGCATATATTAGTAAATACTTACAAGTTTTCAATTAAAATGGGCACACTACTACAAAATACCTATCTTTGTTCAACAGTTAAATCACCCAGTGCAGAAAAGATAAGTACAAAACATTTTATTTTAATACCATTTTGATATTGAATGTGTTCCATAGAAATACTATTCTGCTCGGCTTTTCTTGTATAAAATATTTTAAAGTAATTGCACTAAATTAACAACAAAATATATTTTTTAAATAATAAAATACGATGTTATATAAACTACAGAAAAATAATTACAACACGTAGGGACACAAAAACTATGTTAATATTGCAATGTATAACTATTGAAGACCTTACTAGTAAAAATATGATGATATACTTTTTTAGTGCAATACAAAAGGCTAGATTATATTGACACATAATAAAGGCGCATGTACATCGTAAACAAAACTTGCTCGACAATAGGCAGCAAAATGATTTTGTACTAGCCTATGTTAGTGGTCCGCCCGTGTAAATGTCGGATTATTTTCCAAGGGAACGTAATGTAAATAATATTTGTCCTAAATCCAGACATGGCGCACCTATGTGTCGATATTCATCCAAACTCGTTCACCCGTTCAAATACGATTGATTAACAAACATACAGCTTCACATTTCTTCCACTCTATAATAGGATAATTTACTGGAAACAATGGCTGGCAACACTTAATGATAAAGTTTTGTTTACCAAATTGAGAACGTTCACATCTAGATTTCTAATAATATAAAACATTGTACAGTCCCGTCTAATAATATGCTAACACATAGAATGAAAAAAAAAACTAATTTGAAATAAGGAAAGGAATTAGTCATGATAGAAAATTGTATGTGCATACATATTTATTACAAAACTTTAAGTTTATATTGCATTATTTTTTATGTACTATATCGACAAAAACTAACTTCTTAAAAATGTGATCCAGAATATGAATTTTGATTGCAATGCGACAATACAACGCCAAAAGTATGTTCTGTACATAAATAGGTAAATAAAATGTAATATGAGTACAATTCTAATACGTTATTGTCTATATACACCTATTTATACATTGGACTGGATTATTTAGAATTCACTTTGGATAACGATTTACACCTTGAATATTATACATGCTATAGGTAACGAGATCTAGGTTATAGACGTAAACTCGTTCTACATACATTGTTATAAATAATTCGTATCAGTAATGTAGGCTTCCAATTAACACTTATTTTATTCATTGCTTAGGCCTTAACTGCATTACAGGTTAGCACAGGACCCAAAACAAACCGATCTAACCACTTATTGGGTCGGTTTTATCAATGAAATATTACAAAAATCTAACACGTTTAATAGATGCTAGTAAAATTAAGTTACTGGCCTAAAACAGGTAAAGAAATTGCATGGAAATGGTGCAACAATCACACAAAATTTTGAAAAAGCTTAACCTATGAATATGCAACATAATTCACACATTACAATATACCTCAATAATTTTTTAGTCTTTTCAATGTACTCCGATTTTGCATATTCCATTGTAATCTGTTATTTTTGAGATCGTCGTTAAAATTATTAGCATCAGGTGTTTTAGGGCAGCTAATGAAGAAATCAGTTCTGCTGCCTCACTAGAAAAGTCATTTTTAATATTTAGAGCTGATTTTATCAATAGTCAGATATTATTTAACTCAAGCATAAATATGGCTGTTCAACATTTATCATTAACGGTTCTCCAAAACTATCAGACTTTTGGAAAATTGGCATCCATTCCAAATAATTATGAGAGTAAATTTTTATGCTTACTGTACTCAACTTACTTTTCCCGCAACAAACGGTGCTATCTTTGGTTTATTTTAGTTTCTCAAGTTAGGTATCCAGTCGAAAATATGGATAGTAATTTTTTATCTGCATTGCCTCTGACGGTATCTAAATAATTTGTCAAACAAATGCTAGAGTACAATCAACAAATTATTCTTGCTGATTTGAGCACACATTTAAGACAAAATATAATTCACACCACAATATTTAAGATTGATAGTTATAGTTGTTTTTTTACACGTGTAGTTATTTATTAAAAACGTGAAAACAGTGCAGTGCATCCACATTTAAAACTCAGTGTGACGACAGATTAAAATGTTTTTAAAATTGCCACAAACCTGTGCAAATGTATAAAGAACGTATGAGTATTCTATAATTTTGTACCTGTTAAGAAATGTTGCGATATTTGATAAGTAGAATACCAGCTTCTGTATTTTTGGTGAATAGTTTTCCTACCCTGGCAATACTATGACTGTGTGCAGATCTAAAATACATCAAACGGAGTCAAGCTCGTTTATAACGCGGTGGCGAAGACAGCTGCTAGCGAGGCATTACGGAGGGGATTAATATGCGAGTATAAGCCTAATTTCAGATCTTAAGTAACCATGTCTTCATTTTAATTCAGAATTTAATAGAATGACCAAATCGTAGAATAAGAAACTGTATGTCACATAAAACATAGATCAAGTTCCATTGCAAGCCAAACTTTTAAGAACATTTTAATAGACAATCATGGTCTCTTTATACACTATATTTGTGTGGCCAATTAAAATTGAACTTTAACATATACCAGGCTAAGGTCGTTTAATCAAAACTAGCATCTATGCGATGCAATGCAATGCATGCTTATCGCTTCCGCCACCGCGCCCTCACGCTTATGCCTACCGCACGTTCAACAAGCACAAGGAGTTAAACAAAAGTCTCACCTTGATAGAACGCTATTTTGATTCTTAGATCATTTATCTGCTCCAAAAAGCCAATACTCGTAATTGAAACTTTTAAACCGTAGTCAGTCATGTCAGCGATAATTAATGCCAAAAACTTGTCAGAAATTTATTCAACTTCAACTTTTGTTAAGTGGCCTTTGTGGAGGAGCCACCACCAGTATCTCGTGTATAATGACAGACCATCAAACGTAGTAGATTATTCGGTTATGTATTTTGTATGGTGAAAAGTATTTTTATATTTTGTAGAATGTTCTCCATAAATGAGTTATCTTAAGATCTGCACACATCCTAAGGACACAAATCCCTTGGCCATATAATTCATAAAATATCGATACTTATTCGATCATTTTTGTAATTCCTGCTTATGAAAGTTCAAAGCCAGTGTTACTGTTGACGGCGTACCGTAGTTTATCGCGAAGTGTGCTTCGCTTCTGGTAGTTTGGCAGCTTGAGAAGGTTGAAACAAGTGGAGGATGTTGGCAGTCGGTTCAGCGGATCCTTCTTTCGTATGGTGAAGAAGCCTCGTATTACGCTGCCTGATGGAAAGAGAATATTTGAATGAGACTCAGTTATTGGGTCTTATGATTAGAGTTCTTTTAGCTAAGATATAGGAATATATAGATTCAGATTTTGTAAAATTACACCGGGTATTCGATGACTTTTTCGACAATCCGAAATTCGTTACTAGTTACTATTTATTTTAACTTAGAGGACACAATAAGTAGGCCCAATATTACTTAACACTTAATATTATTGACGAAATGTGAATGTTATTTGCTAACTCAATATACCATATACAACATGTATCGTAATTAACGCACACCCTCAAACACCCCAATTAGAAAATTGTGTTATTATCATAATACATACTCTGAATTTTTAGTTTTACTTGTTTAAACAGTTTTTTTTAAGACTTTAACTTTTTTTTAAGAATTTAAATGAGATTCAGTTTTCTGTAATGTGTACTGAATGACAGAATTTATATAAATCTGCATTTAAAAAGTTACTACTTTAATTTACGGCCCATAGTTAGTTTGTTTTTACTATGTAACAGCGAAAGTGTAATTTGTAATTTACGTAGATTTAATTGCTTTGGGATAAAAACTATCGATCTAAAAAACGATAAAAACCGATTCAGTAAACGATACTGAACAAACTAATTTCAGGATGTGCATTAATTATGTTACATGTTGTATATGTTATTATAGAATGTTATGCAGTTTGATAATATGTGTAATAAAAAAAAACAATGTTTGTTTCTCTGCATGAATGAGTTCTTAAACTATCCATCGATCAGTTTGTAATAAAACTTTGGCAGTGCAATCATTTTAATTTGTTGGATTGAAAAAACTAATCACCTCGTGGGGAATGTTTTATCGAGATATCGCGGAGGGTGGGTTTTAGTCAGTAGAAGTCTGACACACCCTTCCCCAACTCAGAGCGGGAGAAGTCATTCGATGATTTTCCCACCTGACAAAAAAGGCATACCAGGCACAGCTAGCAGTGGCGAAGGCTCCATACAACTCGATTCCTACCGGCTTCCCTTTTGAAATATGGCAAATAATAGTCTATTATTTTATATATGAATATATAAATAGTAATCTATTATTTTCAATTAAACAAATAATTATTTACGAACTTAGAAGATTTCAAAGTCAGCCACAGGGCCACAGTTACTGGAATTTACGCATCACACTTGAGCAAGGTAAGCATTTTTTGGTCCGGCTTCACTTTTATGAAAATTCACCCTTCGCCACTGACAGCTAGTATGTTATGTATTACTAGTTTTTGGCCCGCGACTTCAATCGCGTGGGAGGTTTTTCCGAACAAAACCGCTTTATAATATAAGTATAGATTTCCATGCAGTCAGCATGGAAATCTATACTTCTATACTTAATATTATAAAGAGGAAACCTTTGTATTTTTGTATGTTTGTATTGAATAGGCTCAAAAACTACTGGACCGATTTCAAAATTTCTTTTACCATTACTTAGAGGGATTCTTCCGAATCCGTATAGGCTATATTTTATCCCGGAAAATAGATAGGATTTTTCGTGGTAGTGAAAATTGTGGAGTAAGGCGTCGAAAAAACTGCCGTACGTTAACGATTCTCGCGAACGCTGCCTATATTTAATATAAACATTGCACCCGTGCGAAGCCGGGGCGGGTCGCTAGTATATTATAAAGCGGAAATTTTAGTCTCTTTGAACGCGCTATCTTCGAAAGTACTGGGTGGGTTTGGATGAAATTTGCTCAACTGCAAAAAAGGAGAGTTATGTTTTTATCGTGATAAAGTACACGGGAGCGAAGGCCTGCACGACTGCTATCCCAGGATATGAAGTTGCCTATGTGTTTTAATCGAGGATTTTAGCTATCTACATACCAAATTCCATTCTGATTAGTTTAGTCGTTTTTGCATGAAAGAGTAATAAGTTTCCGTACAGTCGGCCAAGAAAGTGGTGTACCACCCTAAGGTTGAATATCGCTTGCAGATTCATAGGTGATAAAGATTAGTTTCGCTTGCAGATCGATCTGACAACTTCTATTGCTGTCTTTATCTGATTATTGATAACGACTATTACTGTTTGTAACGTGACAGCTGTTCTTAGTTTGAACTTGATGGAACCAATGACGTCGTAAAATCAACGGCGGGGGGCTGTAGATTTTGATGACAAAATTGTATCTACAAATTCAGAATTGTAATCAACAAGTTACATAAAATTGTAAAGGCACAAGGCGAGTCCACAAACCTACAATTTCTGTAAACTTGTAATTACAATATCAATAAAAAACAAGCTAAAAATAGATTTATCCTTTTATTAAATTTCTACAATCAATTTTAAAATACTTATAACAAACAAAAACATAGCATATATAGTAATATTTAGAAGATATTGAAAATTTTAAAAAATTAGAAACGGGTGTAACCGCCGTTGGCCTCTATAACCTCTAAAAGACGAGACCTCATTGAACCAACAAGCCGTGAGCAAATATCGGTTCCCCGCATTTCCTCCCAGATATAATTACAGTGACTAATAAGAGCTTGTTTGGTTCTTTCATTTTGATGCGACCATCGTTGGACCATAAGGCCCCAAAGATTTTCTATCGGGTTGAGGTCCGGCGATCTTGAGGGCCACTGAATTACCCTTACGTCAGTGTGTGAACGAAACCAGGCTCTTACGATCCTCGCATTATGAATTGAACAATTATCTTGAACAAAATCAAATTGTGGCACTTCGTTCTCCGGGTAAACATTACGGACTGTCGGTAGCATTGCATTCTGAAGCACGTCGATATAATTTACAGCCGTCGCTCGAGGAGGTAGAGAACACAATTCTCCTACACCATCCGTACTCATCCAGCCCCAAATATTTACGGAAATTCGACCTGATTCTCTATTTGGGATTACATGATCATCTTTATACCGTGTTGAATTATATCGCCAAAGGTGAAGACGTCCATGCTGACTGGATTTAAACGTTTTTTCATCACAAAACACTGTATTAGACCAATCAAACTCTAAGTGCTCTCTGGCGAAGTTCAGACGAGCAAGTCTGTGAGCATCCGTCAAATATATTTTCTTGGCGTAATGCCTGTGGTGCAACCCCATGTAATGTAGATGATTCCTTATTGTTTGGGCACTCACATCGAACATCTCCGCAAAATGTTTTGTGGGCTTAAAACCATTGATTTCATATTCCCGTCTCATGAATTCTCTATCGTTATTGGAGAGTGCAGGCCGGCGACCACTTCTTCTGTGATCCAACAAACTTCCCTCCTCTCCTTCACGACGAATCCAAAAGCGGACAGAACGCCTCGATATATTCAAATTCCGGGATATCGCACTGATACTGCTTCCCTCATTAAATTGGGCAATTATTTGTGCTCTTTCGGCAATGGTCAAGTTGGCAGGCATTGAGATGATTTTATATGCAGTTGATTGAAAAATAACACGGAAAATATATCGATTTTTTGCATATATTTGACAAAATGTCAATTGTCAGTTTTCTTTTTCAAATAGAATTCGGTTGTCTAAATAGTTTTTATTACTTTTGTTTGGAAACATTTCAATTGCTTTGTAGAAACTAATGTCCTTTTCATTTATACTAAAGGTTAAAATGTCATGTACTTATATGTGACATATGACGTATGAATACTAAATACATAGGTTTACGTCATGATAATGTTGTCTCTTTCAGTAATATCTTTTTATAACGAACCTTGTTGTAATTTTCGATGACCGGGAAACTAAATCAAAACTGGTACACCACTTTCTTGGCCGACCGTACATATATATATACAACGTGTAATTTAAAGGGTATATACATACCAAGTGCATGGCTTCTTTGGATGATAACAAACGATATGGCAAGGGTTTTGTAATCCTAAGTCTACGTGTGTAGAACTTGTTACAAATTCCAATACACTGATACCAGAGACCGAATTATTCAAATTAAGAAGAACGAAGAGATTTTTTTTATTTTTTTTTTGGGATTTTATGACCTGGTAACTGGACCTTTAGGTCAAATCTTTTTTTAATTTTAATATCAACACTGCACTATCACTTCATTTTTAAATTGTTTTAATGGTATTTTTAATGTATTTATATATCGGTTTGTAAGTATTTTTGTCTTTTAATAACTCTTCAAGTGGCGGCGGGCGGGATAAAAAATCGCACTTTGCTTGCGCAAGTTTTATTTAGTTTATAACTTTCTACTAACATATATCCGAACGCATCGCATATTAGAATACAGATTCATATTGTTACCGCGGTTTTTGAGTTGACCAATCATATCCATTCCTAGCATCCAATTCCCACAAATGAGAGGAGAAATATCCGCCGCCCGCGCCGCTCATTGGCAGATTCAACGCCGACCAATCACCGTACAGATGCTGTGTTTCGGAGGGGTATAATTACCTCTGCAATATGGTGTCTCGGAGAGATCGCCCGGTTAAGTAGTATATTAGCCTTAGCGAGCTAAACTACGAGTGGCCCTATCGAAAAAAAAAAAAAAAAAAAGTGTCTCGGAGTATTCCAGAAGAAACCATCGTGAAGTTATCACCACGCGCCTTGCCTGCTAAGCAAGTTATCACCCCGCGTCTAGCCGAGATTAACTAAATACCGCTATATATCTATATATCTAAAACTATCAAAATATCAGTGTTGGCCATACACAAGTGTGACAAATAAAGACTAAAGTGAAGTGCTTAAACATCAGAAGAAGAAAGTGATTCATCCCACGTGCACCTCAAGATCCAAGTAAGTCCTCACAACCTTTCTTCATACCCTGGTCAACTCATTACTGTGTATGGACAATATTTCACCCCCAAGCTAAACCCCGCCACGGTCCTTCGAGCATTTCCGCAACACACTTAATATTCTCATCACTCACTAAGTTCACTAGCCAACACTAATCTGTAGGACGAAGAGAATTATCGTGTTATTGGCAAGTGACGTGGAAAGTGATGACCCTCATAGTGCTGTGACACGTTTGTTATTACTGGTATTCAAGAAACATATGAAACCAATAATTTGGGGTCAATTCTATGAGTCACTTATTTTGAGCTGAAACTTTGCATAGAGACTCCATACCAGATGTTGTCTTCAGCTCTTTTGGATATATATGGGTTTTCCGTTACACGTTGCATATACATCCACCCTCACAAACTTTCGCATTTATAATGTTAGTAAGAAGTAAGATGCACGATATCGCACACTCAGAATGAACGGGACCTAATTTAAAAAAAAAAATTTTTGGGTTTGAGCTTTAATCTATATATATATAACTCAAAGGTGACTGACTGACTGACATAGTGATCTATCAACGCACATCCCAAACCACTGGACGGATCAGGCTGAAATTTGGCATCCAGGTAGATGTTATGACGTAGGCATCCGCTAAGAAAGGATTTTGCGAAATTCCCACGGGATCGGGATTTACACGGGAAAAACTTCCCACGCGGGCGAAGGCGCTGGCACAAGCTAGTAACTAATAAAGCAGCATTGAATAAATTATATTCATATATCTCAAGTGGCAAAGGCCACCTGGCCTGAAACATAACTCTGAATTGCCGTGGAAACAGGAATCTGAATTACGAGTTATAAAGAGACAGCTTATATACATTTGCCACTTGAGATATATGAATATAATTTATTCAATGCTGCTTTATTAGTTACTAGCTGACCCGCCACGACTAAGTTCGCGTGGTATCCTACCCCTACCCAACCGATACCCTACCCCTACCCTACCCTAACCCTATCCTACCCCTACCCCACCCTACCCCTACCCTACCTTAACCCTACCCTACCCCTACCCCTACCCTACACCAACCCTACCCCTACCCTACTCTCCATTTCTTCTTCGTTCGCGTGGGATGTTTTTCCCGCTTAAATCCCGATCCCGTGGGAATTCCGGGATAAAAAAATATCCTATATCCATCTCCTGGTTTTAAGCTACCTCCCTATCAATTTTCAGCCAAATCGGTTCAGCCGTTCTCGAGTTATAAATAGTGTAACTAACACGACTTTCTTTTATATATATAGATTAAAGCTCAAATCCAAAAAATATATTTTTTTTAATTAGGTCCCTTTCATTCTGAGTGTGCGATATGTTTGTGACGCAAATCTCACCTATCGTATCTCCAGTATCTTCATCATCGCCTACTTCCACGCATCGGATTGAAAACGGCGGCTTCAAGTGAGCGAACCCAAGCACTGGCGGCTTCGAGCATGATGTCACAAACTGAAAAAAGAAACACACAGGGTTTTAAAATTTATGGTAAAATTTAATACTGTCCCCCTGTGGGGACAAAGCAGGGTGACAGGTCGGAAAGTTTCATTTATTTATTTACACATCATGCACATAGTTCATAGGCGGACTTAATGCCGTAGATATTCTCTACTAGATAACCATGAGTGGTAAAGAGATAACGTGGGAGGTGTAATACGTACGTGAGAAGTGATAAAAAAAAATACAAATATATATTTATTGAAAAAAAAAAAACAATTTTCGTACAACATAGCATAGTGATTAGAGCCTCCTTTTAGACAAATAATGTCTGTAATAGGCGACTCTGCTCTTCTATAACTAAAACTAAACATTTAGGTACTGCTTAGATACTGGCCTCATCTAGTTTACATTTACGACAAAAAAGACGTGCGGCAGTGTTATTTGCAAAATAAACATTATTTCATTATTATATATATATAATACAACAGAAAATAATAAAAATAGAACGTAAAACGTTCTAAAAATCTACATAAATAATAAAATAAATACTTATACAACATCATCAATCCAATCTATCATTACACAGATTTTAATCGGATTGATAAGTTTAATCTATCCCCGACAGATGACAAGACGTTAAAGAGTGACTAAAGCTTGAATTGTCCCCTCGTTACTAACAAGATGATAAATCGAACTTATCTTTTCCTATCTGTCACCTTGTGGAGAGAAAACAGGGTTACAGGATCGGAATAATTTGTAAATTGATATAGCTGTTTTCTCGCTGAATTAATATCCTGGCTTTGAAATACGAGTGTTGGAGTATAATTGACAATAGACATTGTGTGCTTGTAGCATAACAGTCAACGCAGCGTGTATCAGCGTTATTTTTTTTCCGGTTGGGAAAGTCATCGAATGACTTCTCCCGCTCTAAGTTAAGCGGAAGGGAGTATCAGACTTCTACTGACTAAAAACTAACCCTGTTCTTTTAGCTGCCCCTAAGTTGCGGGGCCGTGGTATCTCGTTAGAACATTCCCGCTACCCCGGCAAGCAATGGCCCCGTCACTGGTGCTGACAACTCTTTGAGGCGCACGTGGAACACGTCGCGCCGCCGACCCGATCAGGGTAATGCTGGATTTTTCAATGAGCAGATGCTTGAACTTGGTGAAACAGATTATAAAGCGAATTCTGACCGGATTTATACTTGTTTTTAGGGTTCCCAAGCTGAATGGCGAAAAACGCAACCCTTAGCGTTCAATCAGAGTGCACTAGCGGGCGAGGGCGCAGGCGCGGGCGCTCGGGTGTTTGCGTCTGCGTATTCACAGTGCCGAACGAGCTACGAGTGTCATTGCACATGTGTTTAGTCGTTCTCAAACTTTGCTACGTATTTAGAAGACATGGATGAAGATTTGATTTTATTAATGGAAAATTCATACTTCAAATGGAAATTGCAATATATCAAGTTTGGCACACACGATTTAAATAAAGGAAGAGAAGAGTTTGGAGAATTTTATGTATAATACGCTGATTTACGGACGTATCCCGATAAATTCTTTGAATACACGAGAATGTCATTACACACCACTTACACACTTTTGACTAAATATTAAATTAAGATCTTACCATATTTAGTCAAGATTGACACCAATTTCAGAAAAAGTATAAAACCTGAAGAGAATCTGCTTATAACAATAAGGTAAGTGCATGTTTCCATATCGAAACAATATTTGTTTTAGTCACTAATATTCATGTATTTATTCTTAATTAAAATCTATAAATCAGTCGAAAAATTACGTTTATGGAGTAGTTAATTAATTACTGTCTCTGGAGATGTTTGCTCTGCCAAATAGCAGTGCGATGTTGTACTGCAGATATAAATTCTTCCGTATTGATATCCATGACTATTGACGACGCTTCGGCGGGTGAATCAAAATGGTTTAGAACCACAAGCGTAGTCACCTAACAGACGCTATATCACTGTGAACGATACGGGCGGACTGAGCCATTAGAAACACTGTGAACGCAACTGGCGTCTACATACATTTTGAATTACACGCGCCCGCGCTAGCAACCGCGCCCGCCTCCACTCTGAAACAGTACTTATAGTCTCGTCATGTCTGTCCCACCGTATGTCACAGGCATATTATTCCGTAACCATTATGACTACATATGTGAAACTTGGTAGATACTGTTGTTCTGTTAACCGCTTTCTGATTCCTATACAAAAAAAATATAGTTAAGGGGCTACAAATATATATTTTTTTCATCAAACCTGGATAGGTTTGACACCACATCTTCTTATGTGGATCTTATTAAAAAATTTAAACGAAAATTAGTGAGACCGAGCTAGAGTCAGCAGTTGTTGAGATATTAAAGTTTTCTAAAACCGCAAATATAACTTTGTATTTCATACAAACACTATGAAAAACAAAGTCATTTTGCGTATTTATTACGGAACGAGTAACGGAGTACGGTACGAGTCTGACTCGCACTTGGTCAATTTTTTGTTACGGTTTCCTGATGCCTTATAAAAATATGCCATTTCCTATGCTTTCACCTTGATGAACATGCCGAGTACATGCTAGGAGAAATCCGGCAGCCAGCACTACACACAGTGTGAGTTGTGGAATCCGCCGTAGTACCCAATGTTACATTACTGTGTGTGTCATAGAGAACCGACTGTAGTTTACTGAATACATCAAATTTCTGTGTATGTCACATACGAGTTGTAGAACCGGCCGTAGTACTGAGTATGACACATTACTGTGTGTTTCATATAGAGTGCGTCACCTTGAGGAACATGCCACGCTCGTGTTTAGAGAAGTCCCGCTGCAATACGTCCCACAGCCAGCACACCACAAGGTGTAAATCATGGAACCCGCCATAGTACTGAATATGAAATATTACTGTGTGCTTCATATAGAGTACGTTACCTTAAGGAACATGCCACGCTCGTTCTCGGAGAAGTCCCGCTGCAATACGTCCCACAGCCAGCACACCACAAGGTGTAAATCATGGAACCCGCCATAGTACTGAATATGAAATATTACTGTGTGCTTCATATAGAGTACGTTACCTTAAGGAACATGCCACGCTCGTTCTCGGAGAAGTCCCGCTGCAGCACGTCCCATAGCCAGCACGCCACGCGGTGTGAATCATGGAACCCGCCGTAGTACTGAATATGAAATATTACTGTGTGCTTCATATAGAGTACGTTACCTTAAGGAACATGCCACGCTCGTTCTCGGAGAAGTCCCGCTGCAGCACGTCCCATAGCCAGCACACCACGCGGTGTGAATCATGAAACCCGCCGTAGTACTGAATATGAAATATTACTGTGTGCTTCATATAGAGTACGTTACCTAAAGGAACATGCCACGCTCGTTCTCGGAGAAGTCCCGCTGCAGCACGTCCCATAGCCAGCACACCACGCGGTGTGAATCATGGAACCCGCCATAGTACTGAATATGAAATATTACTGTGTGCTTCATATAGAGTACGTTACCTTAAGGAACATGCCACGCTCGTTCTCGGAGAAGTCCCGCTGCAGCACGTCCCATAGCCAGCACACCACGCGGTGTGAATCATGGAACCCGCCGTAGTGCTGAATATGACATATTACTGTGTGCTTCATATAGAGAACGTTACCTTAAGGAACATGCCACGCTCGTTCTCGGAGAAGTCCCGCTGCAGCACGTCCCATAGCCAGCACACCACAAGGTGTAAATCATGGAACCCGCCATAGTACTGAATATGAAATATTACTGTGTGCTTCATATAGAGTACGTTACCTTAAGGAACATGCCACGCTCGTTCTCGGAGAAGTCCCGCTGCAGCACGTCCCATAGCCAGCACACCACGCGGTGTGAATCATGAAACCCGCCGTAGTACTGAATATGAAATATTACTGTGTGCTTCATATAGAGTACGTTACCTAAAGGAACATGCCACGCTCGTTCTCGAAGAAGTCCCGCTGCAGCACGTCCCATAGCCAGCACACCACGCGGTGTGAATCATGGAACCCGCCATAGTACTGAATATGAAATATTACTGTGTGCTTCATATAGAGTACGTTACCTTAAGGAACATGCCACGCTCGTTCTCGGAGAAGTCCCGCTGCAGCACGTCCCATAGCCAGCACACCACGCGGTGTGAATCATGGAACCCGCCGTAGTGCTGAATATGACATATTACTGTGTGCTTCATATAGAGAACGTTACCTTAAGGAACATGCCACGCTCGTTCTCGGAGAAGTCCCGCTGCAGCACGTCCCATAGCCAGCACACCACGCGGTGTGAATCATGAAACCCGCCGTAGTACTGAATATGAAATATTACTGTGTGCTTCATATAGAGTACGTTACCTAAAGGAACATGCCACGCTCGTTCTCGGAGAAGTCCCGCTGCAGCACGTCCCATAGCCAGCACACCACGCGGTGTGAATCATGGAACCCGCCATAGTACTGAATATGAAATATTACTGTGTGCTTCATATAGAGTACGTTACCTTAAGGAACATGCCACGCTCGTTCTCGGAGAAGTCCCGCTGCAGCACGTCCCATAGCCAGCACACCACGCGGTGTGAATCATGGAACCCGCCGTAGTGCTGAATATGACATATTACTGTGTGCTTCATATAGAGAACGTTACCTTAAGGAACATGCCACGCTCGTTCTCGGAGAAGTCCCGCTGCAGCACGTCCCATAGCCAGCACACCACGCGGTGTGAATCATGGAACCCGCCGTAGTGCTGAATATGACATATTACTGTGTGCTTCATATAGAGAACGTTACCTTAAGGAACATGCCACGCTCGTTCTCGGAGAAGTCCCGCTGCAGCACGTCCCATAGCCAGCACACTACGCGGTGTGAATCATGGAACCCGCCGTAGTACTGAGTGTGACGACGTAAGTCGCGCAGGTCCAGTGGCACGTTGTCGCCGCTTATTAGACGTTGGAGCTGCGGGAGAAACAAGCGTTCATAATTAATAAATATATCAACTTACAGCTTCCTTTCAGCTATTGGGGAATTCCTTCAAATTCACCTGGGTTTAACATTTTCGGGAGTAGTCCTACCACCAAAAAAACCGGTCAAGTGCGTGTCGGGCCACGCGCAGTGTAGGGTTCCGTAGTTTTTATAACAGCCAAGTGCGTGTCGTATTCAATATGAAACTAGCGCGATACAACTGACGCTTAGCGCCATCTATCGACATTTCTATGGAGTTGATCGAAATTTTCGAGTCAAATACATGGTCGACTATTACTCGCAAACTTGTAAAGACCACTTATGTGTAATAGTTTTCCTTTAAACTTCGTTATAATTATATACGTAGTACTGCCGTGACATTTGAATTTCTAACTACAACCGTTTAGTTGATAGAGGCGGGGGGGGACACTTGACTCTAACGAAAATTGGTACTTTATAACTTGATAAGTCACGAACGGTTTACTTAATCAAAAAATAGTCTTCCAAACCCCTAATATTTTTGAAAGACTTATCCAACGATATCCCACACTATGGGAAGAACGAAAAAATAAATTATCATCCCACTTTACATGTAGGGGAGCTACCCTAAATAATTTTATTTTCAAAATTTTATTTTACCACTTTTTCGGCGTTATTAACGTGTATACTCGTGCCAAATTACAACTTTCTAGTACCAATAGTTTTTGAGCTAAACCGCGGACAGACAGACAGACAGACGGACATGGCGAAACTATAAGGGTTCCTTGTTGACTACGGAACCCTAAAAAGCGGAAATTCATAACAAACTAATATAATAGAAAAATATTTAGCTTTTATTTCTAATATGTAGCACCGCAATGCAACATGCTAAGCAAACCTATACGCACTTTTCGCACTTCCATGAATCATCCCTAGAAGATGTTCGTCTCGCCGACCGCTCAGGTGGGGAACAAAGTTATCTTCTTGCATGTTTTTGTCGGAATTAACAAAACATATTTTCTTTTTATCTATTCAACCACAATCCTTTTCAGATTTAACCGACTTTCATATTTTCTGTAATACTGTATGGAGTCAATTACCTCTGGTGTTGAAAACAGCGACAGCCATTCTGGGTTTATGATGGTTCTGAATCCTTTGATGAAGGCGTTGGTTTGGTCTTTGATCTGCGTGTGCATTCTGAAGTGGGCCATCAAGTGGATGTAGTTTATTCTGTAACATTCCAATATACATTATTAACCACTACAGCTGCCCAAATAAGATTGAGAATAGGAAACGAAATTAAAATTAACTACAAATACAACGTGTAACTTTTAATAACAAAAGAATGGCAAGGGTTTTGTAATCCTATGTCTACATGTGTGGAACTTATTAGAAATTTCAGTACATTGATATCAAAGACCGAATTTTCCAAATGATGAAGAATGAAGAGAATTATCGTGTTATTGGCAAGTGAAGTGGACAGTTATTGACCATCGTAGTGTAATAAAACTTATGTTATTATTGGTATTCAGAAACATGTAACCGATAATTTGGTATCAATTCTCTTGTTTTGAGAATTGACTTTGACTTATTTTGTGCTGAAACTGTGCCTAGAGACTCTATACCAGATGATGTTTTCAGCCCTTTTGGATAGATATGGGGTTTCCGTTACACGTTGTTGTTAAATATCCGCATTTAGTTTAGTAGCAAGTGGAACCCATTAAGTTGATTTCGGTTTATAATTTGTAATTGGGTCCCACCTTTCGACTTTTATCGAACATTTATCTAAAAAATCTCCGAGTTTCAAGTCGAATATAACGATAACTTGAATGTCGGTAATCCATCCAGCTGTTTAAAAATGGACGTAGTTATGCAAAAAGGATCCATTTCACAATTTTTCCGAAATTGAGTTATATTGATATCTTTAATATATCACCCTGAAGATGCGTTTGGTATAAATAACTCAATTTCGGAAAAGATAGATAGATAGATAGGTACTCTTTATTGTACACCATAACAGAATTAAATAAGGACTTAAAAAACTACAATGGGTGTTACAATTGGCGGTCTTATGGGCGGTAAAAGTGTGGATTGGATCCTTTTTGCATAACTACGTCCAAATATACTAGCTATTACCAGCGAATTCGTTCGCTTAGTATTTCCTGCGCAAATCCCGTACAATTTTGATTATTGAAGTCATAAAGCATCTTATTTTACATGAAAAAAATTAAATACTAATAATAATAAGACCAATAACATTTCAAAATATAAAAAAATCTAATATCTTGAAAACGGTTAGGTTTAGGATGGGGTGCTTCATAGTAAGTAGGTTGCAGTTAAGTCAACCTAGATCCAGAAGACCCTTAACCCTGTATAGTAGCCTATTTGTTACTCCAGGATATAAACTATCTATACAACGTGTAACATAAAGGGTATATACATAACAATCGCACGCCTTCTTTGGACGATAGCAAATAATATGGCAAGGTTTTTGTAATCCTATGTCTACATGTGTGGAACTTATTAGAAATTTCAATAGATTGATACCAGAGACTAATTTTTTCAAATGAAGAAAAACGAAGAGAATTATCGTGTTATTGGCAAGTGACTTGGAAGTTATTGACCCTCGTAGTGCTGTGACACGTTTGTTATGTATGGTATTCAAGAAACATGTGATACCGATAATTTGGTGTCAATTCTTTGAGTCACTCATTTTGACCTGAAACTGTGCATAGAGACTCCATACCAGATGTTGTCTTCAGTCCTTTTGGATAGATATGGGGTTTCCGTTACACGTTGTATATTTTGATATGTAGATAGTTGATATCCTGAAGTAACACAGGCTATTTTTCATTCAGATCCGTTCAGTAGTTTTTGCGTGAAAGAGAAAACATCCACCCATCCTCACAAATATTCTTATTACTCACTGAATTATTTTCATCTCTTCTTCCTTACTTATATTACTTACTTATTTTCATTAGTAACGGGTACAGCCTTCCCTCCAGGCACAAGCTCGTGGGTTACTATTTCACCTAATCGCTCTTCGTCCACCGAAAACGTGAGCTCTAACGATGATATATCGCCCTGAAATAGAGGAGATTATATTATATAAATATATAATACAATCTTTATTTGCACTAAAAATGATTACACAAAACCAATTGAGTCCCTGACTCCCGTGGTAGGTGATTAACCTGTGTTACAGGAGCCAGCTTTATCACCTAGCACGGAAGTCAGTGACTCGAACTGTCTCGTGCCTACATTATGGTCGTGCTATTACAGTTTCAATTGTAAGAAAAGATTAAAATGTAGCTTGTGACACTCTCCAAGTGACAAATGCATAAAGTACACCGATCCGGTATCTGTACGTGATGTTTTGATGTGAAAGATGGATGTCAACATCGCAAATACCAGTTATTTTCGGCTAAATAAAACTTGGTTAGGAAAAAGGCAGGTTTACATTCGATCGACGGAATGTTCATACCTGAAAATGTTTGATATACGTGAGACTCCGGTACAGGTCGCGATCAAGCGAGGGCAGCTCATCGATCCAGCTGTACAGGGCCTGCTGCGTCTGTCCCAGCACTTGACTCAGGAAAAATGACGCGAAAGGCACGTCCACTACTATGCCCTGTAAAAAGAAACATTATTAATAAATATATTAAACAAAAACTAAGCCTATTGCAAAAACAAAAACTAAGTCAGTCTTTCAACTCAATGATTAGTTCAATACACCTTCCTACCGATTTTCGATAAGGACTTGGGTCTGAGTTAATTCATTATGCCACTAAACGCTCTTTTTTTTGGGTAGACCTGTTTAAAGAAGATGGTGAACGAAGAGACATAGAAAACTAACAATATCATTAGGAAGTTCTAATGATAATGTTAGTGACCATGTTAATTTAAAATCTTATATAGAAAACAAATCAGCGATGTTATAATTATTTTCTGTATGTTTGTTAGAGCATGTCTTCAAATCGAATGAATGGATTTTCGTATTATTTTCGAAGACAGTGAGAATATCATGAATTGTGACCGGACTATATGGTTTAAATTGAATCAGATATAAAAAGAAATCAATTCTCGTCATTTTAAGCACTATATTTACTTGCACCTGTTAAAATAACAAAAAAAATCTGTCTGTCTTAGTTTACAATGTTGCAAACCAACTTCTTCTGACTCAATCTTCTAAGTCGTATAAGAAAACAGTAAATTGTGGTATTTTTAACGCAAAGGTTGACTGGTAGAGAATGCCTTATTGCATTGAGTCCGCCCGTGCACCCCTATTGTACATGTTCAAATAGATAAATTCCATACGAACAACATCGCAGCTAGTAATCGATATACATGTAACTACGGGGCCACATTCTTGTACCCCGCTCCCCACTGACCTCATAAACAGCCTTTCCCAGCATCCGCCCAATAAACTCGAATAGCTGCAAATGATTCTCTTGCAGACAAGACGTAGGCGAAGGGTACAAGCGTTCCTCACTAGTCACTCGGAACAAGTTCAATGACGGGTCGAATACTCGCTTTATCGTTTCTTCCAAGAATTCTGTAACAAGAAATCTTTATTAAACGACAGGTATAAGTGTTTTACCTGAAAGTGACATTCGATCACTCTTAACATATGTGAACATAAATTTCTTGTGGCAAAATGATTATTTTTTTAATCCTGTAAGGATTTCATTGAAGTTTTAAAGAGAGAAAGAAAACGTGAGCTTACGGAAAGTAACCCTTGGTAGCCATCACATAATAAAAAAACTATAAGCCATTTTTGTTATGTATTATGGTGTATGATACCAGAAGCAAATCTATCTAAATGCCATTGACTGCATCCACTGGAATAGTGATCTTGCTGTGTTATTTTTCTATGGGACAAGCCAATCATTCTATTCCTTACCACTGCAACACCAGTTATATTTTGGGGAATTGTTGCACAATGTAGTTCCACCAAGTTCGTTGCATCATCGGACTATAAGACGAACGATCGTTACATGTACCTTCAGAGCCGGATTAACCCTGTCAGAGGCCCGTAGGCAATGGCATTCTCGGGGCCCCTTTTCTTACTTTGACTGACCAAATCATGTGTGAACTGAGGAAAGGCACATTAAGGGCTGTGGTTTTTAATATATTTGTTTACTTATTCCCAGATTTGTTCTAAAATTGTTTTAATTCTACTACTAAATCTAACGACTTGTGTTTTGTGAGATAACAGCAAGGCCTTAGTTCACACGCACATCAAATTCTCGTTCGAAGAAACATGTTTTCTTGGTGCGTGCACTGGGCCCCTAGTTGATGCGGGACCCCTAGGCAGTTGCCTACTCCGCCTAATGGTTAATCCGGCCCTGGCGGCACATTTTTTTTTAAATCCTGTATGGATTTCATTGAAGTTTTAAAGAGAGAAAGAAGATGTGAGCTTACGGAAAGTAACCCTTGGTAGCCATCACATAATAAAACAATATAAGCCCTTTTTGTTATGTGTTATGGTGTATAGGAAGCAAATCTAAATAAATGCCTTTGACTGCATCCGCTGGAATAGATATCTTGCTGTGTTATTTTTTTTTATGGGACAAGCAAATCATTCTATTGCTTACCATTGCAACTCCAGTTATATTTTGGAGAACTGTAAAACGTAATTCCACCAAGCTCGTTCCAACATCGGACTACAAGACGAACGATCGTAACATGTACACACACCAGCACTTCAAGCTACCTCAATCTGTCAAATTTCTTTAATAGATTTTCAACCTTATCACAATAGTGGAATGTTAATTATTATTATTATTATCTTTATTTCAGGCCCAAGGGCCCATAGAAATCATTACAAATAATGTTAGTAAGTTGTTAGTAGGTACAAAAAGTATTATATACAACGTGTAACGGAAACCCCATATCTATCCAAAAGGGCTGAAGACAACATTTGGTATGGAGTCTCTATGCACAGTTTCAGCACAAAATAACTGACTCAAAGAATTGATACCAAATTATTGGTTTCATATATTTCTTGAATACCAATCACAACAAACGTGTCACAGCACTACGAGGGTCAATAACTTTCCACGTCACTTGCTAATAACACGACAATTCTTTTCGTTCTTCTTAATTTGAAAAATTCGGTCTCTGGTATCAGTGTATTGGTATTTGTAATGAGTTCTACACACATAGACTTAGGATTACAAAACCCTTGCCATATCGTTTGTTATCATCCAAAGAAGCCATACACTTGGTATATATATACCCTTTAAATTACACGTTGTATAAATGTGAATATTTTCAATATGGGGGATCCCGCAAATACCGAGATCCCGCGAGATTGAAAATTTGTAGTCCAGCAAATACCGAGATTGAATTCAGGCTGCGGGATCGGAATCCCTAAATTGTAACTCCACCAAGCTCGTTCCATCATCGGACTATAAGTCGAACGATCGTAACATATACCTTTGAAGACGCCGTCCTGGTCGATGCCGGCCTCGTCGAGCCCCTGCTCGTTGATGAAGCGCACGCGCACGCAGCCCTTGAGCGCGCGCGACGGCAGCGCGGCCAGCTGGCGGTAGCCGTCCTCCACCAGCCGCGCGCGCCGCACCGTCACCAGCGTGCTGCGCCCGCCGCACGCGCGCTCCGTCAGCCCCAGCACCACCTGACCATACATTACTACACTGCCCCACATTCACCAATCCTTGACCTCCTTAACACATATCGCTGTCCGGCAAAAAAAGTGTCATAACATAAAAATGACTAATTCGAGATAGACTTTTAAGATATTTAATGATAAAGATTTGATTGGTAATGTAAAAATTATAGGAGTTAAATAACTGAAAATTTATTTACAAAAATACTATGTTTGTGTCTATAAACATACTATCTTAAAAGTCTCGTTATCTACAATCAGTATATTTTACGTTATGACACTTTTTTTGCCGGGCAGCGATATAATGCCGTACTAATAAATGAAGTAACCGTTTTTTTATGTAAAATACTTTCGTGGAATGTGAGGAATGTCTTATTTCACTATTTTCACCACATTTTACACATTATAATAGTAAAATAAATATAGTAAAATATATAAATAAATAATGGTGGCTGCCATATATGGCTGACACGGCTCAATTGGTTTGGAAAATGTCAGCCATATGTAGCTGACGAGGCATTATGTGTGAAGAGGACGCTCCCTAAATTGTAATTTTACATTATGTAATTTAATTAATATATATCTATACTAATATTATAAAGCGGAAAAGTTTGTTTGTTTGCTTGAACGCGCTAATCTTCGAAAGTACTGAGTGGATTTGGATGAAATTTGGTATGGAAGTAGCTTGAAGCTTGAGAAAGGTTATAGGCTTTTTACGCGACTGCAAAAAAGGAGAGTTATGTTTTACCGTGATAGAATCCACGGGAGCGAAGCCCCGCGTGAGTACTAGTAATATATATACTTTAATTTAATATTATGTAATTTTGTATTAATATTCTGAAACAATCACGCATACAATCAAAATGGAACTTTAGTATATGATTTATTGGATCTTTTTCTTTGCATGTCTAGACCAGTTTCGTAATTGGAACATTTTCGCTAGATTCATTTTTTAATCGAAAATCATGTCTTTTTTAAAGATTATTCAAAATTTAATCCAGATTACTCGGCTTTTATGTCTAAAATTAGTATTGACAGTAAGAAAATATAGTTTATTATCCAAATATAGGACATTTTTTTTTCTCTAGATCAATTATCACTTTAGTTATAAACGAAATAAGAATTGAAAGTTACGACATTTCGTTTCGAACCCGAATATGGTAGAAGAGCGCACGCGATATTCAACTTTATTACTGCTGCGTTAGCGTTTATTATATAACGGCCTAACCGGGGTGGATGGAGGCGCAGCTTACATGAAAATTATTTTGCACTGCCAGATCTTAAGTTCTAAGTTGAGCTTTATGATAACGGACAAATGTTTGCACTGTCTAGACCAGGGATGACGAACCAATGGCACGCGTGCCACTGATGGCACGCGACATAATATTTTGGGCACGTCACCGATCACGAAATTCATTATGCACTAAGAAAAAAGTCTGAAGTAGGTATTTTATGACGAGCGACCGCGAGTGACCCTACACTACAGAGTTTTCGATGAGAAATATTGAAAAATTTATCTTTTTGTAGTAAATAAAGGGTTTTAAGTTGATACTATTATTATTATTTTCCAATAACAAAGTCAGTTATTTGACGGCACGTTTACAATCTCGTTAAAAAATTCTTTACAAAAAATGGCACACCGCACATTGATACATAAAGGTTCGCCTACCCTGGTCTAGACAGTTTCACTCAAATCACTTTTTTTTGTTATATTATTTCCCCTCAGAAATTTATTCTAATTCTAATTCTGTCATGCGGCGGTAGCCGTTCTCCACGAGCCGCGCGCGCCGCACCATCACCAGCGTGCTGCGCCCGCCGCACGCGCATTCACCAATCGTTGAGCTCCTTAAGTTCTATGTCTATGAAGTCTATGAAGACAACCACTGAAAACCAGCGCCGTGCTGTGGGCATGCCATGGCATAGCATTATGCTGAGTGGGAGCCTTGTTGCCACGACCACGACGTGCATTTGCCTTGTTTTTTTGTTGATTCCTTTTTCTTCGTAAATTGTCAATATCTAAGTCTTTCTCCTTACCTACTTTTTTTTTTAGCGTGGTAAAATTATCAAATAAGTCCTCCCACCCCGGGCAGGGTGGGAGGGACTGTCAGACTTTTACTGACACCGGGGTCACGGTAACGGGATGAGTCCCACGACCCCGGCAGGCTTCGGCCCTCTACGGGGGGGCCTCGTCATATTGCTGACGCTCTTTGAGGCGCGCGTGGAACACGACGGGCCGTCGACCCGGGCATGGTCCATGGTAGGACAGCGAGTTGCCCTTTACTCGCTGTCCGCATGCCCGCGCCTACGATGGCCGGAGATCGTCTCGGCCGACGTCCGACGCCGTGGGCGTCTACCACTGCGGCTGGGCTGGAGGGAGGACGCCATCCTCTCCCTCACGCGGCCCGCCTCCTCCTTCGGAAGCATGACTGCTTCGCAGAAGGAGGCGACCGCTTCCCACTCCCTCTCGCCCCGCAGCATGGCTTCGACCAATGCCGGGCGCGAGAGGTCTCCGCCTATCGCCGCCGTGAGGACACATCGGTGCTCTGCCCAAGCGGGGCAGTCCTGCACCGTGTGCTCGACTGTGTCCTCAGGGCGACCCTCGCAGTGGTGACACCCAGGCGTTTCCTCCTTTCCCATAAGACACAGGTACCTCCCGAAACTTCCGTGTCCACTAACATAATTATAAGTACCAATTACTAACTCTAGTCTTAAGGAACTAAATAAGTTTTTAATATTGTTAGCATGTCGTTTGTCTGTTGGCAATAAATACTTTTTTCTTTCTTTCTTCTTCTTTCTATGTTGAGCTTTATGATAACGAACAAATGTTTGCACCTTTGCACTGTCTAGACCAGGGCTTCCCGAACTGTGCGTCGCGACGCCCTGAGGCTCCGCAATATTATCCTACAGGCGTCGTGAGGCGATCTAAATAGGTTGGCTGTGTCGATAAATTACGTACGCTTTTATTTTTCGTTTTAATATTGCGCGCCGCTCCGTCACCAGCATGCTGCAACCGCCACACGCACGCTCCATCAGACCCAGTACCACCTAACCATATGAACCTTCATTACTACACTGCTGCACATTGATCAATAGTCGAGCTCTTGATGTTTTAAGTTGAGCTGCACGATAACTGACAATTTGCACTGTCTGGACAGTGTACTCAAATCTGTGTGCTCAAAGCTCTCAAACCCTTCATGGGCGAGTCAAAAAAGCGCCAATTTTTCATTATAATACCCTACGACTCGTTGGCTCCAGCACCAATTTAGGGTAAGTACAGACCGTGGCGCGAGTTTAATAAAATGAGCTTTTCCCGACGAAGGCTAGAAACGAGAGCTCTTGGCAAGCGGTGGACGACTTTGCGGAGCGGGTTATGGTATTAAAGAGGCGAGTGAAAGGGAGAGGGAGATGTCCTCCTATAATTATGCCAATTCATCTCCGACGAACTGGAAGGCGGAGAAAGGCTAACAATGCCCTCTTCTTTCCCCCGTAAAGTGGCCTGCAGGTGATGGACTTGGGGAGTCCTTCATCCTATCGTATTTAAAATAAATTTAGTGAGGAACTGCTCACTGGTTTGCAGTCGCATATTGCATCTATGATGAGAGGCACCACTTGTACTGGGTTACTGTAGAGAATGCTAACGTGTCCCTGCACCGCAAACAGTCCTATTCTAGCCTCTCCAGGCTCACATAGATGATGTCATCTGCGTCGTGTTCGACGGTGGAGACTCTGGTGATCACCTGGCGTGTGCTCAGAGGTGGCTGATGAATCCAACTTTTGTATTGAACACCCGGTTACAAATAGAACAATGGCCCTCGTTGTTGAAGATCTAAGTTGTAGGAAGGTTTAAGTCGGTTCTTGCGGATCTGACGGTTAATGTCCAGCTCGGATGGGCGAGCATTTTCAACGTTTGAAAAAACTAAAGGGACCTTATTTGTGCATCCTTTTTTAAATTACCTACTGATATACAACATGATTAGGCAGGTTTCGTTTAAACACGTTATAACAAAGATAAGGAAAAAGAGACTAAAGATAAGAGAACATAAAGATGGTGGTGGACCAGACTCACATAGACATTGACATTGAATGTTCAATAATTTAGTATAAATAACTATTCTAACATTTTATTTTATTGCTAACATCTGAATCTAATTTGCTTACCTTTTCATCAGCTACGGCGCGTCGAAATAATCTGACGCGTTCTCCGTGCGCTATCATGTGCGGCGTTTTTTGTACTAATACCTGAAATGTAAAAACAAAACACAACATAAATATTAACTGATAGGTACTTTTTCAAATAAATAAACTAGGTAAGGAGACGTTCCTAATAATCCTTTATTAGGAACGTCTCGTTACCTAGTTTCGAACGTCTCGTTACCTAGCGACTAGACTATGCTAGAATTATGTATGTCGCTCTAAAATCCCTTGTGTGAGGAACAACTCGCGTAAAAAAGATGTCAATAAAATTATGTTCTTGCTATATGTTACATTAAACCATAGACTTATTGAAAATTGTTGTGTAGTCTCTAAGTAATAAACTAATATGCATGATTTTGCGACATTTTAAGGTCAAACACCCAAGGGTAGCTCACAAACAATATGGTCTGTCCAATTTAAAAATCCAGACAGGATATTCTATTCTATTTTACTTGAGAAGAAAATAATAGTAAAAAATTCAAATCTAAATTAAAAAAGTACTTAGCTCCGTACCTTAATGTTAACAATATGTGAATATTCACTAAAAATGTTTAATTGATACGTAAAAGAAACACTGTACACGCGTACTTGAAGGTCGGCAACGTCGCAATTTATTTGTTTCTTTTACGTATCAATTTAACATTTTTAGTGAATATTTTAATATTAAAAAAAAAAAACATTTTGTTTTCGAATGGTAATATTTTTTTAGCATGTATGGATGCTATACTATTTCGGGTTAACGGGAACGCCCTCTGTTAGTTAACATACTGTATATATAACTTACTTGCTGGGGCTTCTTCCCTTTCTCGAGGTCGGCCATGAACTGTCCCTCGCGTATCTCCCGCACGAGCCAGTGGTTGGCCGGCGTGTATGAGCGCCGGCAGTCGCGCCGGTACAGCACTAACAGGAGGGTGTGCAGTGAACTGAACAGCTCGTTGCTTTGGATAGTTTTGAGATCTGGGGATAGCAAAATACAGGTGTTATGGTAAGTTTACACCCTTGCCAAATCTCCGTAAGCGTTCACAAGCACATGCGTGTGTTTGTTTTTTTACAATTTTTGTGAATTCGCGTACGCACAACGGGCGAGTCCATACTGATAAAAAAAACTTTTTACCAAAAAATACAACCGACTTCCATATCAAAACACTACAAAGCTACAAAGCCAAAAATAACTTTAATTTCGGTGGTCGGTGTTATTATTTCTATATATTAGTCGGTGTATAGTCGGTTTTATATTTTCTTTTTTTTTGACACCGCCTTATAGGCTATTTATAGGCTGTCCGTTCTTCGCTCTATATGGCCTGCCTATACCACTTCAGCTTATTAATCCGCTTGGCTAATTCGACAAGATTACCTCATTTCTAACTTCACTTAGAGAAATGACAACTACTATATAACTTCGGCAGAATTTCTAATGAACATTCACTGATTGAATACTTAGCGCCATTAGGTTCAAATTCAATAAAAACAAATATAAAGCTGAAGAGTTAATTTGTTTGTTTGTTTGAATGTTCTTAGAAAGTGCTGGGTGAATTTGGATGAAATTTGGTATGAAAGTAGCTTAAAGCTTGAGGAAGATTAACTTTTTACCCGACTGCAAAGTAGGTTATGTTTTTATCGAAATAAAGCCCACGGGAGCGAAGCCCCGCGTGACTGCTAGTGTTCAATAAAATATTAATAAAACTGTCATGATTTTAACTTACCAAACAACTGTCCCATAATGGACTTGTAGACGAACATGTTGAGAAAATGCGACATGTTTATAAAGTCTTGCAACTTGAATGGATTCTGTTGCTCGTACATCTCCATATCGTCTAATATTCTGCAAAAGAAGAAATATGTTCATAAGTTCCATATGTTTTAGTTTTGAGTTGAATTACATTAACCGACCCGGATTAGATTAAGTTACTTAAATGTGAACGCACGAACTGAGAGGGTAAGTTAAATAAAACTTTGTAGAATACAAATAGTAAACTAATACAATAACAAGGCCGACCTCAGCGCCGCGAGTCAACATCCCCTGATGATGCTCCGTGGAGGAACGAAACGCGTGTCGAGTGTGGTTTGCTTGCATGTGATATTGTTATTGCAACATTTTGTGCATGTGCAATGTGCATATATATTCGTGCGGGAGGGTGTTGCTCCATACTACATGCAAAAAAAAATAACTGGTTGATATTTTTATGTTGTGTCAATTCTGAAACCAGTGGTTTTTGTTTGTTTTGTTTTTACATAAAATGTATAGAATTGTTTGTATGGATTTTTGGAAAGTGATGCCTGATTCCATTCAGTGAAATAATTTTGTCGTTCTCGAAAACTATAGCTTTGTATCTTTCACATGCACCAAAGTTGATGAATGTGAAAGAGGCAAGGCGATAGTTTTCGAAAACGATAATAGTATTGCAAACTCATACTAGGCCCCGTGAATACAAGTGTTGTTATGTTTAACTCACGTAACATAATGCGTCATGCAGTCTGCGAACAGTATCAACATCTGAAACTCCGGCGCAGACGTCTTCGTGTTTACAGCTAAGAGATCGAGGAACGACTTCAACCCACAGTTTGGTCCCAACGTGCATAAGAACTGCCATAGCGAGTATAATATTTCATCTTGATTACATAACCCTGAAAGGAGTAGAGTAACATTATTGTAACAATGTTGGCATGATTGAGTGAAAAATATTCATATACTTTTCTAAACTCGCCTTTGGCCAATTTTTTTCTGCATAATGCTATAACTAATATTATAAATGTGAAAGTAGCGCAAAACGGCAATTTCATAGGTAAAGACCTAATATCTGTTAGATCTGAGAATAGGTTGTTGGCCTTTTTTTCACTAGAAATAATTTATATCGCAATACAAAGTATTCCAGTCAGCTAGTAATTTTAATAAGTATCTATTTAAATATATAAATAAAATTGAAGTGTTGGTCTGCCTGTCTTTCTGTTTGTCCAGGCATATCTCTAGGAATGGCTGAACTCCCCACGCCAACGAATTAGCGGACAAAGGTAGTAAAAGTTACAGTATCAGTGATACATAAAAAAGATTGGCCAAGTGCGAGTCAGACTCGCCCATGAAGGGTTCCGTAATAACTATAAATAATAAATAATAAAACTTTATTCATTTAAAGGAGTTGTAGTACAAAGAGGAAATACACTTAACTTATGTTTAATTTACATTATAGAGCCACATTTATATATCACTTATTGCACTACATATAATACAAGAGTGTCATACTACTTTCCTAGCTAGGCTAGTTAAAAGCCTGTGATTAGGATAAGCAGTTGCCACCCCCCCAGTTGGATTAGGTTCGTAAAGTAATTTAAGAACTAAGTGTAATGTTACAAAGTTTACAAGCAGGCACTACAACTTAAAAGAAGTAAAGTAACAAAATTGTGTGATGGTGTGTGTTGTGTAATTGTGTGTGTGTATGAATGTGTGTGTGTGTGTGCGTGTGTGTGTATGTAAATGTGTGTGGTTCACTGTGAGTGTGATTGATGTCATGACTCTAAAATATTGTTAGCAAGTAATGTTCAGTTTCCTCATAAGTTTTATTAAGTAAGAAATCGTGGACTATTTTTTTGCATTTGTAATATGGAAATTTATAGATGTAGATATTTTTGTTAATTTTATTATAAAGAAAGGGGCCTAAATATTCAAAAAATCTTTTAGTAAATTTAAATTTAACTGAGGGTAAACTACAGATTATATCTTTTCGCCGTTTGTTGATTTGGCAGTAAGGTGTTTTACGATGTTGAAGCAGAATTATGTTAAATATAAATAGTTGTCGCACGTTCAAAACACCACAGTTTTTATACAACTCAGTAGTTGGATATAATATAAGGCGCGATGTGGCTACCTTAAGTATAGCTCTATGAGCAATTTCGAGCGGTCTTAGAGTAGTTTGGTGAGTACCACCCCAGCAACAGATACAATACGATATTATTGACCGGCAGAGGGCGAAATACACACGACGTATGATGGTAGGGTTGGCAACACTGCGGAGTGATTTAAAAATATAAATAAGTTTCCGGACTCTTCCTGTCAACATTTCAACTTGGGGTTTGAAACTTAGTGTTTTGTCCAACACTACGCCAAGGTATTTAATATTATCTACAGTCTCTATCTGGGGACATTGACAGTTAGAATCAAGACTGGTGGAGCATGAGTGAGCTCTGATGACAATTGGAATGTTAGGCTGTGAGACGGAACTTATAGAGAAAGTGATACATTTAGTTTTTGCAGTATTTAGTGTGAGTGTGTGTGATAATAGCCATTTTAAGGCGGAATTAAAGCCCAATTGAGCATTATTAAGAAGTTCTGACCATGAATCTGCAACAAAAGTGATTGCAGTGTCATCTGCATATGAAGTTATTCTAGAATTAGGGATATTTAGATTGCAGAGGTCATTAATGAAGATCAAGAATAACGTTGGCCCAAGAATGCTGCCCTGCGGCACGCCGTAACAAATTGTCATTTCTTCACTCATGTGTTCACCAATCTTAACCGATTGAGTTCTGTTCGTAAGATAACTTTTAAAGAAATCATTTTGGGGCCCACGGACACCTATCTCCTCAAGTTTCTTCAAAAGGGTAGTGGTTGGCACGGTGTCGAATGCCTTAGTGAGATCTAAAAATATTGAGAGTACCTTCTTTTTACTATTAAGATTGGACACTAAGTATGATGTCAATTCATGAACTGCGTCGGAAGTAGATTTACCTTTTTGAAAACCAAATTGTTTTGTGGAGATGATTTGATATTTCTCGAGATATTTAACTAATCTGTTGTTTACTAGACGTTCTAGAAGCTTTGACAGGGCACTGAGAACCGCGATTGGACGATAATTGTTCACAGAATTTCCATCACCACCCTTAAAAATTGGGTGAATTATTGCCCGTTTGAGAGAGTTTGGAAAGACTGATGTTTGAAGGCATAGATTAAAAATATGGCACAGAATAGGTGCCAGCTTTAAGGCATATCTTTTAAAAATAACGGGAGAAATTTTGTCCCAGCCGGTTGCCGCACTAGCTCTCAGAGAGTTAATCAGACAGATAACCTCACTATCATCCGTACTATCCAAAACAAAAGAGTTCAAGGAGGATGTGGATTTTTGTGGCCTTTCTTTATCATTTACAATTCTGCCAGCGAGATTTGTGCCTATGTCAATGAAAAACTTGTTAACAATATTGCATGATTGAGTTGGTGATTCTGTGTGTGACAGTAGTTGTGTAGAAGTTTGTCTGATTTTGGCGGTGTTTGTTATATTCCTGATTGCGTCCCATAGCTCTTTAGAATTTTGTCCAGCTTTTTTTAATTGTTCAGAGTCGTACATTCGTTTTGCTTTTTTTAATATTTTTGTACAGAAATTTCTATATCTTTTATAGGTTACACTAAAAGTTATATTATTAGGAGATTGCTTGACCTGTCTGTGTAAGAAGTCCCTGTTTCGAATACACCTGAGAAGTCCCTCCGTAATCCACGGTTTAAGAGTACGTTTCCTCGCTGAAGGCTTAGTGACTGTTGTATTCGCCATGATAGCGCCAGAAAGCAGTGTTATAAAGCTATCGGTTGCTATATTTGGGTCTTTGGTGGAAAATACTGAAGAGAAATCCAAAAGGTTTACAGATTCATCTAGTGAGTCATAGTTGATTATTGAAAGATTTTTATTGGTAATGTACTTGGTTATTTTAATTTTTATGCATAACAAGGTAGAAAAATGATCAGAAACAGTGGTATCTAATACAAATGTCAAAGCTGCACTTTTACTCTTTAGGCATATGTGATCGAGACAATTGTTGCCTCTTGTCGGTAACGTGTGTGCCGGTAAAAGCCCGTGATAGGCAAGACAGTTTAAATAATTATGGGAACGGTCATCAGGCTGATTGATATTGATATTTATGTCTCCAGTGAGAATTACGGTTTTAAATTTTGACAGAGTGGGTAGTATTATTTAGTGCTGTCAAAAAATCATCAATATTGAAGTTAGATGGAGACCGATAAACACATAGTATAGCAGTTTCATTGCTAATTTTAATTAATAGCCCGGAAGCAGAGCTGTTAAAATCTGGTTCTTCTACTAGAGCTGTAATACCCGATATAATCTATACTAATATTATAAAGCTGAAGAGTTTGTTTGTTTGTTTGTTTGCTTGAACGCGCTATCTCAGGAACTATGGTTCTGATTTGAAAAATTATTTCAGTGTTAGATAGCCCAATTATCGAGGAAGGCTATAGGCTATATATCATCACGCTAAGACCAATAGGAGCGGAGCACTAATGAAGAATGTTTAAAAATCGGGGGACCTTTTTCCCACGCGGACGAAGTCGCGGGCGGAAGCTAGTATAATATGTATATCTATATGACGAATAAAAAAACCTTAAAAATTTCTTAAAACTAGCTTATTTACATTTTTACAACTACGCTAAATAACTTTGTTTTTCATAGTGTTTGTATGAATTACAAAGTTATATTTGCGGTTTTAGAAAATATGCTGTATCTCAAAAACTGCTGACCCGATTTCATTCAAACCAATTTTGGTTGAAAGTTTATATTAAGATCTATAGACATATATTTTTTAAGATTTTTCACTCCGTTATTATAGAAGTTAGAGGGGGGGACACATTTTACCACTTTGGAAGCTTATATCTTTTAAACGATTGACTTTATGAAAAAGTGGTTTTAGAAACCCTTATATCATTTTTATAGACCTGTCTATAGATACCACACACGCATAGGTTTCATGAAAAAAAATATTTTCAGTTTTAGTTCCATGTATGGGGATCCCCCTTTATTTTATATATTTTTTTCTTAAAATCGGAAAGCGGTTCACAGAATACATCTACCTACTAAGTTTCACATGTATGGTCTTAATAGTTTCGGAATAAAATGGCTGTGACATACGGACGGACGGACAGACAGACAGACAGACAGACAGACAGACAGACAGACAGACAGACAGACAGACGGACAGACATATCGAAACTATAAGGGTTCCGTTTTTTCCATTTGGCTACGGAACCCTAAGAACATGTCTCCATAAGTAAGATGAAGAACCCACCTGTAAGTATATCAAGTTTGACCTGCGTCATAGTTTGCAGCGCGTTGTGGTACATAGAACATATGAGCGCCGCTTTGGTACAATCTGGAGATCCTAACTTCCTGTAGTGCTTGTTTGCGTTAGATCTGGAAACATTTACACATTTAGTTCATTTTTCAACCGACGACAAAAAGAGGAGGTTATCAATTCGACGCGTATATATTATTTCTTTTTTTTTTTTTAATGTATGATCACCGATTACTCGAAGACGGTTGAACCGATTTGGAAAATTCTTTTTTTGATTGAAAGGGTATATTCGAAATTGGTACCATTTTCATAAAAGTCAGGATCTGATGATGGGATCCTGGAGAAATCGAGGGAACTCTTTAAATATTATAGGCATACCTATGACGTTTTATAGTAACTTATAGTAACTTGTGCAGTTGCTCTCAAAAAGTACCATTTGAGGAAGTAGAACTGATGATGAAGACCACAGATGGCCGCCGAAACTACTCAATAATAAGTATTGAGTGGATTGCGATTCGGTTACTTGAATATGGATGTTAAGCACTTTATGCTCGTCACAATGCATATGGTGATGTAGAGCTGATGGTGAAGTACCAGGAGAACTCCTCAACAATTAACGGCCCAGCATTGGGAAAAGCAATATTTTGTAAAAGGTTATAAGTAGTTGACATTTAGGCTTGTAACTAGGTAAATTTAAAATAGACCAACTAAAAAGAGTGAAATAAAAACTTTTTACCAAAAAATTAAACCGACTCCCAAAAAACACTGCAAAGTGAAAAATAACTTTAATTTCGGAAGTCGGTGCCAAAAACGAAAATACAAAAGTAAAGACACCGACTACCGAAATTAAAGTTATTTTTCAATTTGCTGTGTTTTTTGGGAGTCGGTTTAATTTTTTGGTAAAAAGTTTTTATGTTATCTATAATAAAGAGGAAAAGTTTGTTCATTTGTTTAAACGCGCTAATCTTCCAAAGTAGTAGATTGATTTGGATGTAATTAAATATGGAAGTAACTTTAGGAAGGTTATAGGCTACGTTTTTAGGAGGGTTATATTGTTATCGTGATAAAGTCTACAGGAGCGAACCCCTGCGCGACTGCAGTTGAAACAAAGAAGAGTATTGGAAGGTAAAGATGGACTGATAACGTTGTTAAGGTCGCAAGAATCCAATGGAAGCAAAACGCACGGAGCAAGATATATGTATGTTGACACTTGGGGGTGGGCTATGTCCAGCCCCAATATGGAGACGAGTATTTATCCAAGCGCGCTCCTCTTAAAAGTCGCAGGAGGAGCCCAACACCTCAACTTTAGTGCTTGATCAGACGGAACCAGCCAAGGGTTGCGTTGAAGAAGATTAAGTACTGCCGCAGTTCCCGACGCGAGTGTGTGGGGGAGCACAGGATGATTTTATTCAATTAGTGACTACACAGACCCCTTCGCCTGACGCAAAAAAAAAAAAGGGCAGGGGAAATCCATGAGGTCCTCATTTTCCCAAATATGGAATCGATTTCCAGTGTAACCAGATGTAGCTGACAAGGGCGGATCCCCCCCCCTGGGCTGGGTCCAGGACCTAGGTGGACCACTAATTAAATTTTTTAAACATTGTTACTAGATAATACTCCAGTTTCTGTCGTAAACGAATATCGGCAGTGGATAGCCAAGTGGCAGCGGAGTCAGGAAATACAAATTATAACTTCTTGTGACTTGACCACGATTATGTGACCCTCCCCTGGCACCAAAGCTGGATCCGCCCTTGGTAGCTCAGCATAAGTGTTTTAAATGGAGTGACTGCCTGATCTCCAAAATGCAGAAGCCGGATCACACGATACACTCCTTGGCTAGACCGGTGTCAAATTTACTGGTTTCTGACAACTTGTAACGACTGTCAAAGATGTCCAATTGACTGCCGAGACCAACAGCTCAACATGCTATTCGAGGCAGAGGGATATCATACCGCCGACTTCCAAACTCTGGGATACTACTGAGAAATTCCTTAGAGAAAAACCTTACCCGGGAATCGATCCCAAGACCTCGAGCTCAGCAGTCGCGCTTGCGACCATTCGACCAATGAGGCACTCTTCATGAGGATTTCTATTTAAAGAAAAAAAAACTGCCTATGCTTTAGACATCTTTCGGCTGAAATGTGATGTTTGTTTTAGTTGCAGCAAGCCTACCATCAGAGGCAAAACAATTATAGTTGTTATAAACTTCAAATCAAACCCTCACCTATTAGTTCTAGCCTCAATAGCTCTTCTGATGATAGCAGCAGGGTTGTTGCTCTGCACCGGCGTTGAGGGCTGAGAGGGTCCCGCGCCCTCTTCACCCGTCACTCCCGCATCAATCATTTCCTTCAGAGGAGTCGCTAACACCTTCTTCAACATCGGCGCCCCCCACAACAACGACAGCTGATTCCGAAGGTTGCCCATCGCTGGTGGTAGGTATATGTCGAAGGATTGAGAGAACCAGCCGAGGATTGGGTGCCAATTACTGAGGTTACCCTTTTTGCAGACCACGTATTGCTGACAGCAGTCGAGGAAGCGTGTTACTACGAGCTGTGGAATATAAAATTGTGTGCAAACAAATAATTTATCTAGACACACATAGATAATTGAAAAGTCCATCTTCTAATCGATACTAATACAATAACGGCAAAAGTAACTCCAGCCCTTATCTTTCTATACCTAAGACTACTTACTAGGTAGGTAAGGATATGATTAGTAAAACCAAGGCTTTGCTCTCCATTTTGGAAGAGCTGGGATGGATCGCATGATCTATTTAACTACCCATACGCAAAATGCGCGCTTTGCCGTGCATACAAAGTCCGTCTCTTTCCCGTCCCATACTCGATGAAAAAATCGGTGGAAGATAAAGTTACAGTAATTATCGCACAGAATCTTGTTTGTACTATGGCGTAAATTTAATTAATTCTGCCTCTGTAAATGCTCATCTAATAAATGAAATGCGACACACTCTGTATTTGCTGTAATTTCTCTATGTTTGGACAATTGTAATATTTATTATAGTACCCTATTCAGTACCATACTTTTACTTTGTAATATTTCTTTAGGGCAAACAGAGATAATACTTTTCTTACCACGAACGTCGGGTAGTAGGAGTCGCTCTGCGCGTATTCCCTCTCTGAGTGCGCCAACTGCACCAAGTTTGCTAGCAGGCACAGTGCGTAGTTGCCTTCTAGTGTATTGAACACGATACGCATGTTCTGGTCTGTGCTCAGGAACTCAAGGCATTTGTCGAACATCGAGTACGTGCGAAAGGAAGACATCGACTGTGGACAAAAAGTTTTTGATTAAAGTAATTTTCAAGTTTAAGAGTCCGTTTCCGAGGAGCCTGCTACTTCTGCAGGGCCTAATGCAGGGGCGGTCGCAGACTGCACTTTTTGGGGGGTTGATAAGAAGAAAACTTGTCACGTAAATTAGTTTTCTTTATTGCACAATACACAATTTTATTGCACCATTATAAAACAAATGGTAGTTTTATATTTTTATTGGCAAATCGGGTGATAATATTTGGGACGTCTTATTTTGCAAATTTTTATTTTTATTATCAATATGATGTGTACGATTTTGGGGGGGTCATGTCTCCTGAGACCTCTCCCCCCCTTCGGACCGCGCTTGGCTTAATGTTGACGTTGGGGTCGCAAACGAACCGACCTTTGAAATGAAAATAGATATTAATAAGACGTCTAGTGTCTTGAAAGTCACCATCACGATCAACGCACTCAGTTTAGAAGTCAAGGAAGTCGTGGCTAAATAAAAAAAAATAGTGTGGCACTCGGGGACTGCCGCGGTAAAGCTATTGCATAGCATTTTTTATCAACTTATGCAATTATAGTCTACACGCACACAAACACCGTGCCGAAGTCTGCCGAACTGAAACGACGTTAGACGATGCACGGCTTTCAACGCCGCACCGCTGTGCCGGTCGGAGTGGGGGGTGTTAGGTTTATTTTCGTTAAGGAATTTATTGATTCGGTCGCCGCGCTCAAAGCCCGCGATAAAAGCTGTGCAATAAATAGCTTAGTAACAGCCGCACGGGGTAATTTTTCAGGTTAAGGAACGCTTGTCAAAATCGGCTCGTGGAGACCAGCTAAATATATCGAAATTCTTTCCATGTTTCGGAAAGCACTTTTAGCCGTAATTTGTACATATTTGATATTCATTACAAGGTTTCAAATTCCAGAAAATCTGACACCTGACAGACTAGAAGTCGACCTCATCATAGTGCTCCTGATCTCCACAATGAGCTGATTCGCCTTTACGTTCCAAACAACTACCTCCGTAGCCGAAAACACGTTATAAAACATATCGTATCTGATTATTAACAAAATTATAGTAAAATAGACAACAAAAGTTATCGTTATGGCACCGTTACCGAGTACCTAACTATGCGTAGACATCAGCCGACATGGCTGTTATTTTATCAAATCGCATCCATGACAGTTTGCTGGCATCGATACCAGAAAAAACGATGCCGGCATCGGATGCGGTTTACTCATTATCGGTGCGCATCGATGGCAAAAGTTAACGAAAACGCCCATCTCTACCGCTTACTAGCTGTACCTACGAGCCGTACTGTCGCCCGCGCTTCATCTCCGGTTCCCCGCGCGTGTCCTGACTGCTCTTAACAACCTCATGGAAGCTAACCCGGATTGTGATAATTATATTTGCAGATGATTTTAATATAGTAATGTCTGTTTGCCTTAAAATATGCGAAAGTCAAATAGTTTAATCATTACTATTCTTTATTTTTTTATTTAAATGTTGTTTTGGATGTTTAAGTCGAGTTTTGTTTATGTATATTTAATTCTAATTGTTATTTCTGTTTTTACCCGAGTGCAAAGGAAGGGTTATGTTTTTCGCGCGTATCTTGTATGTATGTATGTTTGTAATATTCTTTATTACCTCATATCTCCAGAACCGCTGAACGGATTCACATAATTGAGGTATCGTTAGATGCGTCTTAGCAGCCCAAGTGTTCTTAGATAGGTGACATTTGAAAAAATCAAACATGGCGGCTGTGCGAAGCCATTATACATAGTGAAATGATTTTTTTTTTAAATACTACACTATAAGTGACAAGCAGGCGACACCTAATTGAACTTTTTTTTTAATGGGGTGGGTCCGCCTGCTAGTCACTTTTTAAAATAAAAATGTGCTTGTTTCTTGCATTTCAGTAGAGCAGTCGGGGTTTTTACATTTTTTTATATAACTTTTTTTATTTTTCATTTTATTTTTGTTCTTGTATAGTGTTTTTGTATTATGTTATTGTAATTGGTTTTTGTAAGCCGTTATAACATAAATAAAATTATTAAATAAATAGTTGGAAAAATACTCAGTAGATGATTTATAAATTTTATCTTTTCCCTGTCTACATTAGAGAGAACTGTTTGTATATTGAATGTATTTTGCTTCTGGTGATGCACATTGGTAGAGCGTCGTTGGTCTAGTGCTCACAAGCGCGACTACTGAGCATGAGGGCAAAAGTTGCTATCGGGTTTTTCTATAAGGATTTTCTGATTTGTAGCCCGGAGTTTGAAGTAGGTGGTGTGATACCTCCGTGCCTCGGGAAGCACGTTAGGTCGTTGACCCGGGTGTCATTTGAACATCTTTGACAGTCGTTACGGGTAGTTAGAAGCCAGAAAATCTGACAGGTCTGGCCAAGCGGTATTGGATTACTCAGCTACTGGATTGTGAAGGTCAGATACGTAGTCGTTCCATATAAAACACTAATACTCAACTGCATCTAGTTAAACTGATAATAGTTATTTGTTATACACTAGCTTCCTGCCCGCGACTTCGTCCGCAAACCTTAACAAATTATACATCTAAACCTTCCTCTTGAATCATTCTATCTATTAAAAAAAACCACATCAAAATCTGTCACGTAGTTTTAAAGATCTAAGCATACATAGGGACAGACAGCGGGAAGCGACTTTGTTTTATACTATGTAGTGAAGATTGCAAAGTTGCTTTTTAACCGCGTGCTCAATTTTGATGACCGAGCAAGCGAAGGATTCTAAAATTGGATCACGAGTGCAGCGAGTGATTCAAACATTAGAATCCTGAGCGTTAGCGAGGGAATCAAAAGAGCACGAGGTGAAAAATCTTTGCACTCGAGTGCAACACGTAACTTTTCATTCCACCTCAGCGAGGAAATGACTAAATGCAAAAAAAATGGCGCGCAAAGCAAATTAAAAAAGTAAGTACACCAAGAAGGTTCCAGAGTCTGAGTTTTTAACAAATTAAAAAAAAGTTGTATGATAAATTCGGCCCCATGGAGGTAGAAGTAAATAGGTTTAATGATGTTTTGTATTCACAAACTTTTATCCTCTAGCGGATAAAAACGGCTTAATGCACTCAGATATTGAAGAGCAAAAATACTCTTTCCGAGATGGAGGGATGAAAATGATCTTTATTTTGCAAATTGGTTATTAAATAACACTTTTACACGTCATTTTTTTCGTAAATATTAACTAGATGAGGCCGGTGTTTCCTAACTGACTACCCTGAAAAGAAATACCGAAACAAACTCAGGGGTCCGTCTCTTTTAAAGTTCATACAATCTATACTGGTTAAAAATATATGAGAACCTTGTAGATTACCGTCTGACACGATCTTTTGAGGAAAGATTGTCACAGATTTGAGTGGGCCTGTTCATACAGTGCAAGCATTTGTCAGATAACGTAGAGCTCAACTTAACTTAACAGAGTCTGTTACATTGTTCTGAGATCTCAACTACCGTTTAATAAATAGCAATAGGATAATTGCTAATTGCAAGACTCTTGCGAGACTCTCGTTTGGGCAACACTAGCTCTAAAGTCCATACAATCTACACTGGTTTAATTATATGGGAACCTTGTAGGTTACAGTCTGAGGCGATCTTTTGAAGAAAGATGCTCACAGATTTGAGTGGACCTGTCCATACAGTGCAAACATTTGTCAAATGACGTATAGCTGAACTTAGAACAAGAACTGGAATTTGACCCCAACAAAGTTCAAAAAAGGCAAATCTGATATACACTGGTACTAAACTCACCTCAGGGGATATCTGCTGCATATGATACACCAACGTAGGTACCGACAAGATCTGTATAATATACATGGTGAGCAGTTTCTCGGAGAACTGCGCCGACACCAGCGGTCGCAGCGATAGCGTCACTATGGCGGTCAGCGATATGTTCTTCAGGTAGATCTTCTCGCGACATAGTCCTCGAAGTAGGAGAGACTGGAATTATAGAACAATAGTAACATTTAGAGCTATCGGCTAAAAAAATAAAATATACTTTATTGTACACCAATAATTGAATCACGCTTAAATAACAATCTATACTAATATTATAAAGCGGAAAAGTTTGTTAGTTTGTTTGTTTGTTTGCTTGAACGCGCTAATCTTCGAAAGTACTGGGTGGATTTGGATGAAATTTGGTATGGAAGTAGCTTGAAGCTTGAGAAAGGTTATAGGCTACTTTTTACCCGACTGCAAAAAAGGAGAGTTATGTTTTTACCGTGATAGAATCCACGGGAGCGAAGCCCCGCGAGAGTACTAGTAATGTAAATAAAATTGGTTACAATGGCAGTCTTATCGCTGAGAGCGATATCTTCCAGACAAACTTTGGAAGGACTTTACGAGCTTTAATTAAAATGGGGAGGCCTATATTAGTGTACTACTGTACAAATGTTCATCAATAACGGAAAAACTAATAAAAAATATACAAATATATACATATATATATATATATATATATATATATATAAATACAATAAGTACGGGCACGCCGCAATTGCGGCGGTAAGACCCCTCTTTGAGGAGTGGCTAGATCGGCGTCACGGCGTCCTGACCTACCGCATGACGCAGGTCCTCACCGGACACGGAAGTTTCGGGAGGTACCCGTGTCTGATGGGTAAGGAAGAGACGCCTGGGTGTCACCACTGCGAGGGTCGCCCTGAGGACACAGTCGAGCACACGGTGCAAGACTGTCCCGCTTGGGCAGAGCACCGACGTGTCCTCACGGCGGCGATAGGCGGAGACCTCTCGCGCCCGGCACTGGTCGAGGCCATGCTGCGGGGCGAGAGGGAGTGGGAAGCGGTCGCCTCCTTCTGCGAAGCAGTCATGCTATCGAAGGAGGAGGCGGGCCGCGTGAGGGAGAGAATGGCGTCCTCCCTCCTGCCCAGCCGCAGTGGTAGACGCCCACGGCGTCGGACGTCGGCCGACGATCTCCGGCCACCGTAGGCGCGGGCATGCGGACAGCGAGTAAAGGGCAACTCGCTGTCCGACCATGGACCATGCCCGGGTCGACGGCGCGTTGTGTTCCACGCGCGCCTCAAAGAGCGTCAGCAATATGACGAGGCCCCCCCTGTAGAGGGCCGAAGCCTGCCGGGGTCGTGGGACTTATCCCATTACCGTGACCCCGGAACGTAAAGGGCTATTGAAGGAACACCGTGGATTTTAGTCAGTACAAGTCTGACAGTCCCTCCGGCCCTGCCCGGGGTGGGAGGACTTATTTGATAATTTTACCACGTTAAAAAAAAAATACAATAAGTACACAAGTACATAAAATAAATAAATATATAATGTGTTCTTTATCATCGCGTGGAGAAAAACAAAGGAATAATAATAATAAGTATCTATGATAGTGGATTTGGGCCAAGCATTGTTAAGATACTTCGTGTAATTATCATCACCACTTGTCTCTAAACGGTGAAAGAAAATAGATAGATATACTCTTTATTGTACAGAATAGCAGAAATAAATAAGGGCTTAACAACTAAAACGGGTGATACAATGGGCGGACTTTTATTTTATATATTTATTTATTTATAGACCATAACAGAATCATTACATTACATAACTCATAGTCATAATCAATGATCGGAGTAGGTAGATTGATTTTTGGTTTTGCTTCCGATACCTGATTATTCTCCTTTTGTCATACGTCAATTTACTGCTTGTGATGTTAAAAGGAGTGTTATGTCGATTACGTCCAACGCTGTGGGTAGTGACTGTGTCAGCCGTAAGATGATCATTCCCATCCTTGATAACGTTCTTCCGTTCATTCTATACATCCTAAATTTCTCAATTTCTAGTAGTGTCTTTCCACAAGCCTGGAAAGACGCCCAAATTATCCCTTTACCCAAAAAAACTCGTCCTGCATCTTTTTCTGACTACCGACCTATTTCTATTCTCCCATTCCTATCCAAAGTCCTTGAAAAGCTTGTCCACCAACAACTTAGCTCGTTCCTTTCTAAGTACAATCTTCTGAATCCCTTCCAATCTGGTTTTCGTCCTGGTCACAGCACTACTTCTGCACTCGTACATATTTCGGACGATATAAGGTCTGGCATGGAGATGGGGAAGTTAACTGTACTTGCACTACTAGACTTTAGTAATGCGTTTAATACAGTTGACTTCGACATTTTGCTTGGCATTCTCCGCTCGTTTAACATATCTCCATCGGTAATTGACTGGTTTCGTAGTTACCTGTTTGGTCGTCGGCAGCGTATTTCCACTGAGGACTCCTTTTCTTCTTGGTGTGATACCTCTGCCGGTGTGCCACAGGGTGGCGTTTTATCTCCTTTACTTTTCGTACTTTTTATAAATGCTATCACTCAACGACTATCTTCTTTCTACCACTTGTATGCTGATGATCTCCAAATTTACACCCAAGCTCCACTCGTAGAGTTAGCTGATGCCATTAAAGCTATTAATATGGACCTTGCTCGAATTGGTGACTGGAGCGCTGAGTTTGGGCTGAAAATCAACCCTGCTAAGACTCAGGTTATTGTTGTTGGTAGTTCTCGTACTATCTCCAGGATTGATTGGACGGCACTTCCCCAGGTTTCTTTCAATAACACCGTCATACCTTTCAGTCATACTGTGAAGAACCTGGGAATACACATTGACGACACCCTTTCTTGGACTAAACAATTACAGGAAGTTAGTCGTAAAGTATTTGCGTCTGCAGGCTCTTTGAGACGCCTTCGTAATTTTCTTCCCATCTCCACTAAAATTGCAATTGCACAAACTCTCCTTCTCCCTATTCTGGACTATGCTGATGCCAGCTATCTCGACTTAACCCAAAACCAATTGGACAAGCTAGAGCGTCTTCAAAATCTCTGTATCAGGTTTATATTTGGCTTGCGCAAATATGACCACGTTTCTGATTTCCGTGCTCAGCTCAAATGGCTTCCTATTAAGTTTCGCCGGAATCTTCACTTACTTTCTCTACTTTATAATGTGCTATTTAATCCTTTCACTCCTTTCTATCTTAAGCAACGTTTTCAGTTCCTCTGTGACACACATTCTAGATCCTTGAGATCATCGGAAAATCTAGAGTTGAGTATTCGTATGCATTCCACTTCTTTCTTTGACAAATCTTTTACCATACAAGCAGCTCGTTTGTGGAATGCATTACCCATAGATGTGAGGCGTGCTCAAACGCTACCAGCGTTCAAAAGAATGGTGAAGGAGCATTACCTCTCCCTATAACTTTTCCCCTTCTTTCTCAATTATACATGTAATATTTATTAGTATATAATTTTGGTATTGTATGTATTTTATATTATTATGTTCAATTATATGTTTGTACACTGACAGCCCTTAATCTGTCTCCTTTAAGTTTGTCCATCCAAAGGTTGTCTGTAAGAGATCGCCCTGTGCGATAAGACCGCCCATTGTACACTAGTTTAATTTTTTTGTATCTATAGAAATATTGTAAGGTGTACAATAAAGTATATAATAAATAATAAATAAATCATAAATGCACACAGAAAGAATAACATGGATAAGCCATTTTCCCGGAAAGTAATTCCGGTATTTCCGGATTCAATTAAACATTGTTAATGTTGGTAGTGATATTATTCCTACTCAATTCAAAATTTAAAGGAAGGTATAAAAACTAAATTAATTCATTATTTATCTGTTGAATAATAAAAACAATCTAATTCCGATCGAAGCTTTAATTTTTATTTTTTTATTTTTAGCATTTTATTACAATTCCTACCTTTTTTTTGAGGATGGCAAATCATCAAATGACTCCTTCCACTCTGGCAGAATAAAATTCCTACATAAGTTCCGGTTTTTTTTTTAATAATCCACCAATTCCGGAGGAATGTCCATATTAATATATACGTTTCGGATTAATGACCCCATTTCAATCTACCTACACCGATCACTGGTCATAATGTACAACATACCGAAAATACGCTAGAGCTAGGTCCCCCTTTTGTTTTTGTTCTGGGTGGGTAAATCATCGAATGATGTTTGATGAATGTTTGTACAAGGGTTCTCCTTGTACAAACAAATATCGTGAAATGTGTTCTTCTGTTTTATTTATTGAACATAATGTGTTTTGTAGGTAATTCATAATTGAACCATAAACAACATTAATGAACGCATAAATAACTAACGGCAAACATTCATAGATAAGATGCGACCTTACTACTAATTACACAACCAATTACTAGTAAAACTATTAATTAGTAACAAAATAGCTTCTTCAATAGGAAACAAATTATATAAGGTGATTACTTTAACTATTAATCTGTAAACAATCACAATCCCCTTGTGGCCTGTCACCTATACACATGTTGCATAATTATAAACTAGGAACAAAATGATTTCATATATAGTAACTGATTGAATTGCATCATTTTCTTTGCAGTTTGTTTTACTAGTAGTTGACCGAGACTTCGTTCATGGAAATTAACAACATTTTCCCGGGAAAAAAAGTAGCCTGTGTTATTCTGATGTATATGCTATATTACTGTAGAGTTTCATCTAAATCCATTCAGTAGTTTTACGACAAAGAGTCACTAATATCCTCACCAAGTTTCGCGAGTAGGATAATTTCAACAATACAGTGTCAATCTGCATGGTAACTGACTTTAAATTGGCGACTAGGACTACTCAATTGACGCGAAATGATCGAAACGCAAGCACGATTACTTAGTCTTAATTGATTTGGTACAGTATGATGGGCTCAATGTAAGAGAAATTTATGTTACAGTCATTTGAAAAAGTGTTGAAATGTACAAAACTTCAAATTAACAATATTAGTAGAGGAGACTGGTTCTTTAAGAAAACCTTACATTCTATGAGATTGGAGATGACTATATGACGATAAAATAAATTGTCTTTGTGATTTCCTAGTAGCCTTTCATATCTGTCAACTGGGTGTTAATCACTTAGATCACAGAATTCTACAACAATAGTCGTTAATATGTCTAAGTGGAGTTCTATGTATTTACTCACAAAATTAGAAGTAGCAATGAAGCAATGTGTGTCATGTAAATTATCCAATTAGTGTAAGTGACACTGTTTCATCAAGGGATTAGAGTTAATTAAGCATAATGGCACTCTTGGAAATAGGTTATAGCTATCAACATTATTTGGTCTCTATATGCAAATCTAAAAATCGTGCCAGACAAATCTCACATTAATTGTAACATGAAGTACAGACTTCAAAACTTGATAATAAAAACAGCATTAAAATGGAATTACTTTTATGACAACTTTTGTTGTTTCCTTTGAGTTCTTTTTCTTTCTTTCCTTTTTAAAAGATAACTAGCAATATGGGTAGAATTGTTTATAATTACTAGCGGTCTTGTTAAACCTTTCAACTAAGCTAAATGCTTGTGTCAAGATTGGGTTCCAGTGAAAGTGTATTGGGTGGGGGTCGTACCAGCAACATCTCAATCACATCATCATTTAGTATTGTTAGTAGCCTCTGCCTGTAGCTTCACTTGCTTCCGAAGAATGTTTTAAGCAGAAAACTTAGCCTACATCAATCCAGCATTCAACTATCTATAATATAATATAATATAATCTTTATTTATATAAAAAGGGGAGATTGTTACATAATCTCCACACAAAACAATCATATTCATCCGTGGCTTTGTTTTGATGTGTAAAACAAACAAACAAAAACACAATATTCACATTTATGATATTAGTGTACTTACTTTTAAAGTCAAATAATATCCCTTATGAAACAACGAGCCCATAACATTAGCACATAACTGGGTCATGCCTCCTCGCAGTTTCTCAAAGTTCTTCAACCTTGTCAGTGCCCATGTGTTGTTGGCGGTGAATGCTACCAATGTGTGAAGGTGGATAAGGATGCTCTGCATGTCTATGGGAGACTCTGGTTTCAGCTCCTCCAGGTACAGGCAGCATTTGTACAGGAGGTCCTTGATGTGAGCTATCCAGCGGAGACTGCAAATAATTTAAAAACCTTCAAAGGATAGCCATAACATTTAATTAGCTTTGTTTCAATAAAGAAAACTTAACTAGATTTTTAGTCATTACGTTTTCACAGGTAGGACAGTCATAATCCTCAAATGTGGCTCTGCCACGTTAGCAATATTGAGCTACAAAAATAATGAAAGGTAAAACACAGCCATCAGAACAAATGGCAAGAAATCATTAGATTATTCTTATAAAAATATCCTTCACACACTCTTGACATACCTAGGTGGAGATTTCAATTATTTGCATGTACTAAGATTGCATGTAATATTCTTAAGAACTTTAAAAAAAATCAGAAATAATACTCGATGTACATATTTAGTAATACATAAGTATTATGATTGTATTAATTCATTTAGACCCAGTTGTTGCCAATGGAGTTGTCAACAGTCCAGTTATAAGATCACAACTTATGACCAGTGGGGACATATTATAATAAATACTTTCCTATTTAAAATGCGTGATATACAAAACACCCAGAGAAAATATGATATCTTTACAACATATTAAGTCTGTTTATAAGCCCATAATATGTTTATATACCAAATTCTTTAAAAGCATATTATATTAGCTACTGTTACTAATGTTACTGATGACATCTACTCTGAACATATATATAAAATAATGACATAAAACTCATGCATGAATAGAGTGTGCAGTATGTGCAATGCAACTTGCCGAGAGGTTGATATCAACATATCGACAGTTAAAAGGAAATCTATACTAATATTATAAAGCGGAAAAGTTTGTTTGTTTGTTTGCTTGAATGCACTAATCTTCGAAAGTACTGGGTGAATTTGGATGCAATTTGGTATGGAAGTAGCTTGAAGCTTGAGGAAGGTTATAGGCTACTTTTTACGCGACTGCAAAAAAGGAGAGTTATGTTTTTACCATGATCCAATCGGGAAATATGATAAAAACTTTTTTGCAAAAAAATAAAACCGACTTCCATATCAAAACACTACAAAGCCAAAAATAATTTTAATTTCGGTAGTCGGTGTTATTGGTTTTGTATTTTCTTTTTTTTCACACCGCCTTCCGAAATTAAAATTATTTTTGGCTTTGTAGTGTTTTGATATGGAAGTCGGTTTTATTTTTTTGCAAAAAAGTTTTTATTTTCGCGCTTTTTAGTGGGTCAATTTGTAATTAATCTAGTTATAAAAGCCAAAATGTCAACTACAAAAAACTAAAAACGCGCGAACAAAAAACACAATATAGAGTAACCGAAAAGATCATCAATGTAAATATTTTTTTTAGACTTTTGTTGATTTTTCAGAAACGGCTTGTTCGATGTCGATAAAATTTTCATGGGACCATTTGGGAAGTATACCCTTTCCAACAAAAAAAGAATTTTTCAAATCGGTTGGCGAGCGACGGAGCTATGCCCGAACAAACATATAAAAAAAAAAAAAAAAAAAACAAACAAACATCCGAATTGAGAACCTCCTCCTTTTTCAGAAGTCGGTTAACAAAATAAAACTTAATAGAACACAAGAAACAGTCGGCTTTCAAAACAATACTAGTCCAAAATGTCGCTTATTTCCTCTGTCGATATGTAATATGAGCATGTCTAAATTGAAAAAGACTCTTTGAAGTCACATCTTTTACAACCTCAGATGACCATGTTAGGTTTGCAAAGAAGTATCACTTTTTTTATTTTGTAGGTATATTGGGCTATTGCTTTTAATATTTATTTATATAAATATCTGTGGAAACTTGCTTATTGAACTTATAGTGTCTGTCAAATTGTAAATGTAAATTTTTTTGTAAAATTTTGTTTTTCAAGTCTGACAGCCTTGATGAAAGTTATGTATGTTCTTGTGTGTTATGGTTGTTGTAGATACTTAAGGAAACTGATTGCAAAATTCATCACAATGAAAAGAATATTATATGTGCCAAGTCTACTAGTTACACAAGTATACAAGTTTGGCAATTGGCATCACATAAATGCTATAATAATTATGCAAGCAAACATCAATAAATTATATTTTTTTACATTTATATGTATTAAAATTGACTTGGAAATACATTACACAACATGAACAATATTTGGTTTCTAAAAAAGTTAACATACCTGTATTCTTTATTCAAGAAGACACCAACATAAGACATTTTAACGGACTCAGAATGCAAGCTCTGAACTATATACTTGCAAAGTTTTTCAAACCGTTTACGGTCTCTCGGCTGTTTGAAGACTAGAAACAGTCTACATGTTACTTTGTAGACTTCTAATGCTGGAATTAGTTCTATTGACTGTGGCGGTTCTTCCTGTGGACTTGCCGGCTCCGGAAGCAGTTGGTCGAAATCATTTCTAGAAAAGAGGAATACATTGGTCAGTGTGCCGCTGAACTGAACCGTTATTATCATCTTAAGGAACACAGAATTAACATGTTGTTGTTATTTATTATTTAGGATACATTTTATCTGGTATTGAAAACTTTAGTGAAGAAATTATGAAGAGATACTCTTTTGAATTGCAGGTACTACTGTCAGAGTATATAATACTGATAATAGCTCACAGAATACGTTTGAGGAATCTCTGTCTTGCGAGCCATCCTCGTATGAGTGCTTGAATGGTGATAGCAGACTGATCCCGCTTCTTCTCAAGCGCTCGCTCCTCCCGGGCCGCCTTCGTCTGCTCCAGAAACGAGTCCTTACTCGTCAGAGACTTGGAGAACATCTTCAACCAAACCCGATCGTTCACAACACAAATAATATTCGCTTTGTTTCCTTTTTCAGACTACCTGTCAGGACATAAAGCTGAACAAACGCATCGTTTAAAGCGAAGCTATCGCAAGAAAAGCATTTTCGTTAACTGTGAAGCACTGTACATTAACTTATTAAATCATATTTGCAAAATAACAACTGATTTTAGTAGATATAAGGTGTATTGAGAAGCCCTTCGGGTAGAAATTTGTTATTTTGACATTTTATAACAGTGTTGCCCAGTGTCTCCAACTCTATTTGTCAAAATTACGGTGTTGCTAGTCTAAAAATACGGTATTTGGCGGAAAATTACGGGGGATTACAAATTAAAAATACGGTAAATTTACGGTAACTTTATTACACAATCAAACATTAAATTTCAGGCGTTTCAGCCTTTACACAAAGCAAACACTTTGCTTTATATGGGTTCTTTGGGTATTCGCGAAGCCACGAGGAAAAGTCTGTATTTTCAGCTACTCTGGTCGAAATTTTTGTTTTGTATGACTTATTAGCGCTTACTACTGGAAGGTCCACCGTCGCTGTCGTCACTTGAATTGTTACGGTCAGATATTTTTTTTATAAATTTAGTCAGTCGGGACGCGATAAAAGATCTGCTGAGCAAACTATTGTGAAAAAATGGCAAACATAAATTAAAGTTGACAAAATGCAAAGGTATAGCTAAGTTCTACTGCAGTACTGTATTCTATAACTTCGTAATTTGGTCGCACAAGTTTCGTCTACTTGTCTATGCACATAAGTTGACTGTACGGGGAATACCCCAGGGAATGATACAGTGTTGTCATTCATTGTTTCAAATAAAAATAAACTGTATGTTAGGTTGGGTATGTAGGGACATCATTTTTAAGGCGCCACTCATAAAGACGAAATTACGGTAGAATTGAACATGTCTACGGTAGGTGGTAGATATGTTCAAATTACGGTAGGTTTACCGTAATTACGGCGTTGTTGGAGACACTGGTGTTGCCATTCGCTTTGGTCCAACGTTTGATAAATTTAGGGATGTATATCTGAAATCGATTAATGAAAGCATCGATTTCTTCATAAATAATAAATATATTTATTATTGATAACCAGCACTGATTCGATATCATATTGCATTTGACTTGGATTATTTTCCTATGTACCTTAGATGGGGCAGAGGGCGTCCACAGTATTCCTCCATCGCGTACGGTCTTGAGCTTCACGGTTCACGCTTCATTTCATATCACGTCAACCCGATGCTCACCGCTATTGCCATTACCCATCTATCTTCTATCTATACATATAATAAATCTGTAGATAAGTAAGTTTCTAGGCCTAAAGCATACCATTATCGATAAAAAAATGTTTGTTAAATCTTCTATACTTATAATAAATCTGTAGAGAGGTTAATTCTGTACATGAAATATATTTACAAAATAACTATCAGGGGGTGATTAGGGATCGATACTGATGCCAAAAATGCAATCAGTAAAATTTTTGTCTGTCTGTCTGTATAACCGTTACAGAAACAAAAACTACTTGACGGATTTTGACGAAACTTGGTACAATTATTTTTCATACTCCTGAGCTGGTTATAGTATATTTTTCATCACGCTATAATCAATAGGAGCAGAGCAGTGAAGGGAAATGTTGGGAAAACGGGAGAAGTTACTCCATTTTTTAAGCTTCCGTCGCGTGTGCAACCTTAATGGTTAAAGCTACACAGAAATCAGTTCATGTCGGATATTCTCCTTAAAATTATATAAAAAATATCCCACGACAGCATATGTCTATCTTTTATGGTTCAAATCAAATCAAATCAAATCATTTATTTTGCGAAGAATGTGGGTATACAAAATGAGATGTCGATATTTTAATAAATAATAGTTCCATCACACTCTACCTGACGGCATGCAAAAGTAAAATAAACTTACATCTATTCAATCATAATAAAATAAAAATAAAAATTACATGTCTTTGGATCATAACAACTACATTACATTACAAAAACACACACAAACAAAAACTATATTACATTAAATTACATTATAAAACAACATTGCATTAAATTTGAAATAAAATATACTTAAATAATATAACATTATAATCCTTTATCATTCAAAAAATCTTGTATAGAATAGTAACATTTATCCAAAAGTAAGGATGTTAGCCTCTTTTTAAATATACCTAATGGTTCTTCTTTATAAGCATGAGGTATTTTATTATAAATTACTGGCCCCATTGATAAAATGCTTTTTCTTAATAACGCTGTTTTGTACCTACCTGTGAACATTAGGTTTTTATATTGTGATCTAACAGATCCCGGCCGTATTCTAATATCGTCTATTCGGGTAAAAAGGTGTAAATTTGTTCTGACAAACAATGCAACTTCTAATATATATAACTCACAACTCACTCACAATAACACGTGTAACTCCCGATAGCTTAGCAGTTCGAAGCTTTCTGATTATAATATTTGTGTACTCTTACGTTTATAACACTCTCAGTCACCCCTAATTGAAAAAGTTAACCTTATTAACTATCCATAAAAAAGAATCATATAAATCGTTATAGAAACACAAAAGTTACGTACATGAAATACGCTAATAATAAGCCATCGCGCGTGAATACTGAATCATGCTATAAGGATTATTTTTGAGAATCGGTCGCCGCGCCCGACGCGTCTCGCAGCCGAAGGTATAAAAATGCGGGGCGTCCGAGCGCGAGCTTCTTCAGCTACCCCGTCCGATTATTACGATATATAAAATACTTTATTTTCAGACCAAAGTCCATATAGAGATACATTTACACATAAACAAAAAATAAACACACAAATCTATATATATAAAAGAAAGTCGTGTTAGTTATAGGTACTATTTATAACTCAAGAACGGCTGAACCGATTTAGCTGAAAATTGGTAGGGAGGTAGCTTAGAACCAGGAGACGGACATAGGGTATTTTTATCCCGAAATTCCCATGGGATCGGGATTTACGTGGGAAAAGCCTCCCACGCGAACGAAGTTGCGGGCAAAAGCTAGTACTTATAATAAATCTGTAGAGAGGTTAATTCTGTACATGAAATATATTTACAAAATAACTGATGTGTATCCGGAAACAATATTGGAGTAATATTTGATAAAGTGGCAACACTTTCTCTTCCGCTCCATGCTTGCTATGTACCCATGTTGTGTGCAAATAAAAAAGTAAAGTTTTTATTACAAGTTGGTATTTACATTCATTGGACACCCATACTTATGTTCCTGAGGGCCAGGGCACCACAAGGTGTGATGACATCACATTTTGGCGACGAGATTACGAAAACACAGTAAGCAAAGTGCAAAACTTTTTTTTCTCGTCATGGCGGCGATAGCGTCGAATGCCGGCGTGCTCACAGAGTACATTTTATATACTGAGATAGAGCCGTCACTCGAAGATTTCAGAGCGCCCGCGCCCTCTGGCAACAAGTAACAACAACAATGTATGAAGCATATGTACCTATATAGCATATAGATATAGCTACCTACAAATCAGTGTACCACTGCATAGGCCGTCCTATTTACTCCTTTTTATTTAGTACTTAGTAATTTATGTTGATTTACAATAAAACAATATAATTACAACACCAAATACTACTACGTAATGTGATTTGAGGGGTTAAAATCTTCTGTTACAATATTTGATGGCCATCTGAATTTTATCTTCCATAATCGTTTCGTGATCCACACAATAACTTAGAAGTATCCTTAGGTACACACCAATTAAATAAGAATATATTATATCTTAAATTTCTTGAATTATTTGCAATTATTGACTTATTATTTGACAAATTATTTAACTTTTTTTAAACCTTTGACATTTACAAAGTGTTGCCAAGTGACCGACTCGCGTTCTCCCCAAACTTTCCCCGAAATCTCCCCAAAATTCAAGATTTGTAAAAAACCTCATAAATGGCTATTCTTTTTTATTATTGATACAATTTTATACAATTTCAGCAATAGTGTCCATGACTAAATTAGCCTCTTCACTCGCGCCGGTTGCAGTTCCGTACATTTTTTCTGAGTTAAACCTGTTTAGCATCTTTGAACCGGGTTTAAAATGAACACATCCTTCTAGCAATTTATATCTTATTCTCAAGATTGATTCGGCAGTGTTAATGGCCAATCTGTTTCGACATTTGTCTTCAATAATAGCTACTTGAGAGAAGGCTCTTTCCGCAACTGCGTTAGAAAAAGATAAAGACAAAATACCTAGTGCCAATTTGCTAACATTTCCACGGGTATGTTCTATCACCAACTGCATTTTTGAAATTATAAACTTCAACCCAGAACTCTTCGGTGTGTTGCGTGGATTTCCAAGTTCTACGATGCAAATTCATTTCATTTCATTCCATTCTGCGGCAACTTCGGAGCCCCTCGGCTATCATCGTACACAGCATTTTGTTTTCGTGTGTGTGCTTTCACAGATTAGTTAGTGGTTTGATCGCGTTCAGACATCAGCAGTCCAAATATTGCCCCAAAAATATTGTCCCTCAATTCTCCCTCCATAACTTTAAAAACCCCCCAAATTTGGGGGGATTCCCTCCAATCTGGCATCACTGCATTTACGCAAGTTTCGTTACCATTTTAGTTTAAAATTAAATAAGTTAAAGAAAAAATGGGATTGCGTAATTGGAGGATTTTATTAATTTGAAGATACGTATGTTAATATATTATAAAAGGTGTGAAATTTAAAAGGTATCCTTATATCCCTAATATTTTAATTTATATAAAATAAAATGGTTATTTGTTAAAGATAATTTAGAATATCTGAGTAAAACGGAGAACAAGTTTAAGCTAAATGTATAAATATTTTGAGAAAAGTGCCATCTATCAATACGTAACTTAAACTTTGATTATTGCTATACGAATAAATTAAAAATCAATTGAATTGAGTAGTTTATATCCAAAAGCAGAACCCTACCTAAACTAGTCGGTTATAATTTCGTCACTTTTGTTCTAAGTTATAATGGTGAACGCAGACCTAGCCGCACCGCAGTCTCTACAGTCCCCGCAGCAAGGATCTTCTACCTACTAACCCCCGCAGTCATCGCTTTTTGTTAATGGCCTCGCACATCTAGCCGCGCCGCAGTCTCTACAGTCGTTCTCGTCAGTGTTGCCAGATTTTTGAAAGCATTATCTGTACCGAAGATTCAAAAAATCTGTATAAAATCTGTATTTGGTATTGGTATTTTGCTCTTTTGTGTATTTTTATCTGTAGGTGCTATAATAGGGAATAAGCAAGTAATTATTTATACGAGAATAAGTAATTTTATTATAAACCGTTGACAGAGATTCTCTGTCTACTTTATAACTCTGGCAACACTGCGCGCCGTGGATGCGAATGACGTCATCCGCGCTGCGTGCGGATGACGTCATCAGCTGCGGCTAGGGGAGTTCGGTCCAGGGCTGCCAGATTGTATATTTGGATACAAAACGTGTATAATCGCACTGTTCATTGGATCTATTGCGTATAGGTAGTCATTCAGTACAATTGGATACAAAAAAAAAACACAGTAATTGGCATACTTATTTCTAAAAGAGACCTCCTTGAAAAGGAACGTTGTGTACTTATTCGCCTTTTTCTGTCACGACAAATGATGAACAGAGATGGAGATATATACAGTATCAGTATGATTACCAACTTGACAATATGATTTATAGTGGTGTGTTGGTTTTTTTTAGTCTGTGAACGTTTGGTTGGTTTGGTGTGGTGTTTGTGCATCTGTGGGACGTGTTTTCCTTTTCCTGTATTAAATTTTCCATGTAGAATTGTTAACTGTCGTGTGTTGTATGTTTTGGCACCTCTGTTGGTTACTTTGGTCGGATCGTTCAAGTTTTGCGTTCTGCGTCAAGCAAGTTATTAATCAATTGATGAATAATATCTCATATTATGTGACTTAAAAGCTGTGTGACTGACTGACACATATTGTGTGGCTGAAAGTGAAAAGTTGGATATTTCATGATTTTTATGTGTACATACATCGAACAACAAAATTTGTTCCTTCCATTCGAAAAGCGTCCTAGACCATGAAAGTTTAGGTCTGGATAATAAACTTTCAGCAGCACAATATTGGAAAAAAGTGTTTTCACTTAGTGATCAAAAGCTTTCCAAATTTAAAAGCAGTCATAGCACTTTTGCTTATATTGCCATTTTTGTAAGCATCTGTTGAGCGCACTTTTAGTCATTACAAAAAAAAAACGCAAGATAGAAACAGTTTGAAAACTTAAACAATAGCTGCTCTTAGGAGTACAAAAAAATGGCATAACCAAACACGGAACGTGCATTGCTTTTGAGCCTTCTAGCGCTATGCTAAACAAAAAATTAATCTACAAGAAGAATTAATATTAGAAATATGCATGGTGGTTGGTTTCTTGTGGTTGCATGAATGGAAATTAGTAAGATCAGAACTAACTATATTAACTAACTATCTTACTATGCTAACCTGTGCTTTTCATTTACCACCTTCTTTTTGTGTGTTGCTTTTGTTTTTGCTTTCGCAAGGCACTTCGCAAATGTCAAGTGTAGGTACCTACATAGTAATTGTTGAAAATTAATAGGGGAGTAAAACGATTGATGGCAGTCTAAATCGACGCAATCTTCGTATGTATTCATGTGAATGTGATTCATATTATTTAATTTAAATCCAGATTTAAATTTTACCACCAATGTGAATGATAAATATGATTGAGTGTGACCAGTACTAAAAAGGATAGACAAGTACCTGGTTGATTTGATGATTCGAAGAATGAACAAAAATCATAAAAATTTAATAAACAGGCTGGTAGTGACTAAATACAAGCCAGTATTTTTTTATTGTCATGTTATAAAAAAATCGGGTATAAAAAATAATTAGGTATGTATAATGCAGTCGAATTTCGTATACCGTATAAACGAAATTAATGTGCTGGCAGCCCTGGTTCGGTCGTTTCAGGGACTGCGGCGACTGCGGCGCGGGTAGGTGTGCGAGGTTGCATAGAACTTCATATAAAGAATTCGAATGCAAAGACTGCGGCGCGTGCGGCGCGGCTAGGTCTGCGTTCACCATAACACCATGGGCGTGCTTAAACCATTTTCGGAAGGCGAAGACATTGATTGTTTTTTGGAGCGTTTGGAGCAATACTTTACAGCCAACACAATAAATGCTGAAAGGCAAGTGGCAACTTTACTGACTATGATTGACGAAAAAACCTATAAAGTTTTGAAGAGCATCGTGCATCCTATGTTACCGAAACAAAAGAAATATGCAGAGCTAGAAACAGCGCTCAAAATGCGTTACAAGCCTAGGACATCATATTATAGGAAAAGAACTGCGTTTGATAGGATGAGGCAGGAGGAAGGAGAGTGCGTCACCAAATGGTATGCCCGCGTCAGACAGGCGGCGGCTGATTGTAATTTTGAAAACGTAGAAGAACGCGTGAAAGATAAATTTGTAACTGGAATGAAGCAAGGACCAGTTTACGAAAGATTATGTGAAGAAGATGTAAAGAAGGAGCTAAAAGAATTAATTGAAATTGCGTTGAACAAGGAATCTGTACTCCAGGAGAGGGCTCAAGTAAACAAAATAACTCAGAGGAACCAAGGAGGTTACAAACAAGCAACAAAAAGACCTAACAAGGAGAAGAGCCAAATGGAGACAGAAGGGTTGAAGTGCATTCATTGCGGAAAAGGTAATCATTCATTTGCTAAGTGCAAATACAAATCCTATAAGTGTAAAATCTGTAAAAAAGTGGGACATTTAGCTAATGTGTGTAAATCTAAGCCAACAAATATTGTAGATGTACACAACAGTAGTAATAATAACGAAAATTTAGATATTTTTAACTTCTCTCAGTATGGAAATGTAGACTATATTTCTCCTATAATTTTTAAATGCATCATTAATAATGTACCTATAGACATGGAGCTGGACACAGGGGCAGCGGTCTCCTGTATTCCAGAAGTAATATATAAGCAAAAATTTTCTAACATTAAGATAAATGAAACACATGTTGAGTTAAGGACATACAATGGTGAGATCATAAAGCCTGTAGGTAAAATTAAGGCATGTATACAGTATCAAGACACAGAAATTAAAGGTGAACTGTTTGTAGTAAGAAATGGGAGCAAAACGTTACTTGGCAGAGATTTAATAAAGAAATTTAATTTTAGTAATAGAAATATTTTAGCCATTAATACAATGGAGAAGGGTGAATTGGACAATTTGTTGCATGAGTTCTCAGAAATTTTTAATAGTGGTTTAGGAGTAATAAAAGGGGAAGAAATAAGATTAGACTTAAAGGAGAACACTAAACCTATATTTCACAAACCTAAACCAGTTCCACATGCTTTCAAGGAAAAAGTTGATCAGGAAATAAATAAGTTGGAGCGGGAAGGTGTATTGGAGAAGGTAGAAACTTCCAAATGGGGTACACCGTTGGTCCCTGTTATCAAGGAAAATGGTAGTCTCAGGTTATGTGCTAATTATAAAATAACTATAAATAAATATTTAGAAGACATTAACCATCCATTACCGCATATTGAAGATATTTTTATAGCTTTACAAGGGGGTGAAAGGTTCACAAAGTTAGATCTTCGTAATGCTTTTAATCATTTATTAGTGGATAGTGATACAGGTGAGTTACTAGCCTGGTCGACACCAAAAGGTATTTATAAATTAAAAAGACTTCCGTATGGTACCAAGCCTGCCAGTGCGATTTTTCAAGCAAAAATGGAAAAAGTATTGTTAGGTGCTAAGGCACAGTGTTTGATCGGACCCAAAAAAATTCCCTATGCTGTTTATTATGTAAACTGATCAAGAAATGCATTTAAAATGCAAGACTAGAACACCCAAGTGTCTATTTCATATACTTTTTATTACATAAAATAATAAAACTTACGTGACCTTGACCTTAAAAAATGTTAAATAATTTCTGTAAATTTAATGAACCAAGATAATGTGTTCAAATAAATACAGTCTAATGAAGAATCTTTAGGCGCATGTTTGTTAGTTTTTATTTTTAGAAAATCACCTCTAGATACCAAGTAATTTAATTTTTTTCATATTTTCTTTTTTATTTTTTTTCTCCATAAAACCTCAAAAGTGCGACTTGTGACTAGCATAGAAATATTCCTCGTAATAAGGCCTATCACTGATAAAAAAACCACATTCCACTATTGAGGCTCGTAGGAGGAATTAAGTTTCAAAACATAGTGATTAGGGTTATCACTCAACTTGACCTTTCATTTTATTTCAAAGTCAAAGTCCAAAAATGTATTGCAAGCAATTTATTTGGTTAAGGGTCGTTGGATAGGTTGACAACTAACTCAACCTCCGACAGATGCACAGTGTTTGATCGGACCCAAAAAAATTCCCTATGCTGTTTATTATGTAACCTGATCAAGAAATGCATTTCAAATGCAAGACTAGAACACCTAAGTGTCTATTTCATATACTTTCTATAATATAAAATAATAAAACTTACGTGAACTTTAACCTAAAAAACTGTTAAATATTTTTTGTAAATTTAATGAACCAAGATAATGTTTTCAAATAAATACAGTCTAATGGAGAATCTTTAGGCGCGTGTATGTTAGTTTTTATTTTTAGAAAATCACTTCCAGATATCAAGTAATTTAATTTTTTTTCATATTTTCGTTTTTATTTTTTTTTCTCCATAAAAACTCAAAAGTCCGACTTGTGACTAGCATAGAAATATTCCTCGTAATAAGGCCTATCACTGATAAAAAAACCACGTTGCACAATTGCGGCCTTTGGAAATTATGTGCCATTTAGTTCAAAGGTTGGTACGAAATGGGGTTGTCGCTTAAAGGTCAAACAAATAAAGGTATATTTTTTGTAAATAATAAATAAATTTCAACATGGTACTGACACTAAACTATTTTAAAACATCATTGGTTAATACACTTTTTATTTTGGAACCACATCCAATAAATAGCCTACTCATACAAATCGCTTTCGTTGCTTAATATTAACGTGCAGCCATCATCATCTGCATTATCATCATCCAATGAAACAGATCCATCCAATGATGAGTCTTCGTCTTCATCTTCGCCTCCTGCTAATTGCAAATTTTCTTCGTGAATTGGTTTTAAAAGTTCGCGTACAGCTTCTGGCACACAAAGCCGCTTGTATGAACTTCGACGTGAAATGTGGTGTGACATAGAAATCAATGAGTCTGATGATTCTAATGCACGGTGAAAGAGGTCGACCATGGTTTGTATCCTCTTTACTTTGCGGCAGTGACGTTCCCTATCAGACCGCCAGAATTTGTTGCGTGATTCGGCCGCTTGCTCTGAGAGCATCCCGACAGGAAGTGAACTGGATTCAATAATCTCTTCTCCGTGCACTAGAATTTTGTGAATAGTGACAGTCATCGGGTGCCAATTATACAATTGAACGTACTTTTCTGCGAGCGTGCGGCAAAAATTGCCAAACTTTTTAGCGTCTATAGGATATTCACAAGATATTGTCACAAGGATAATATGCAATCTGTCGACTAACCATGCATCCAGACCTAAAATCTCAGTAAATGTGCCACGGTATTTATCTGATAGTGCTTTCCGGGCTGAATTGCCATCATTTGTCGTTCCGGCATTAGGTTTCACTACGTCCACTAATAATCCAATCCTCTTTCTTATTTCAGTCTGAATGCGTTTCTTTCGTTGCTCAACTATTTGGCTTTCAGGGCTACCCTTACTGATTCTCCATTTTTGTACCAACGGATCATTTTTATAGCTAAGATGCAACAAAAACTCAAAAACACGTATCCACATGAAGTGGATTGATACCGTGTCGCATATTTTCTTTTATGGTTGGTTTTTGATAAGACATTTCCAAATCATTGAAATTACTAGCCGTAAGCTTACAAAATGGGCATCTTAACTGTGAAGATGTTCCAGTAATTATATTGAGGACCTTACCATCAATAACGCTTAATGTCAAGTCACAATCAAATGTTATGTTGTCACCTTCTGAAGTTTGTGTAGTTATTGGTGTCAAACTTCTGATCTGTTCTTCTACAAATGTTTTTTCGGAAAGTATAAGATCATCTGATTCTTTTTTGTACTGGATATGCAGCGGTCGACAAAATTGATACGATTGGGGTGTAGGATTGAGCCAGGCATTGAAACGTTTCTCGACTACGATTCGTAAAGGAATAAAAGTTGTGGCGAAAAGGCTACTTTCGTTGATGGAGATATCTTCTTCAGATTGTGGGAAGCATTGCTTATATAATGATTGGCCTGAGCTACCATCAAAACCCCAGGACCCTTCAAATACGGCTGAGATACTTTGCGTGCCTTTTCTATTGCAATATTCGATGAAAGTAGCCTCACAACTCCGAACAATTCGTTGCAAAGTGTGTATCAGTAGTCCCTGCAACGAAACTGACGCTTCGACTTCAGAAACTTTTAAGCCTTCAGTTGGATAGCATGCTTTTCTTGCAATTAAAATTTCATGGTAAGGTGGGTAAGCAGGGTATCCTCGACTATTCAAATCCCGCCGCAAGAGTTTATAAGTCTCCACACTCAGTTTTCTATCAATAATGACACCTAAAGATTCCTCTGGTGTAAAAGGTTTGGTGACTGTCTGACGAGGGTGGACCCCTTCCCGTGCTACATGTGACCCTTCATCGAAAACACAACACAACACAACAACACAATTTCCGGAAGCAACCAGTGATATATCCAGTTTAGAGTGTAGTACTTCACAACTTCCGGAAGCAGCCAGTGATCCATACAGTTTGGAGTGTAGTACTTCACAACTTCTGGAAGCAACGAGTAATCCATTCAGTTTGCAGTGTAGTACTTCACAACTTCCGCAAGTAACCAGTGATCCTAGTATAAGCTACAAACAAGACCTTAAAATCAGAAAACGAATCATGAAGTCACTAGAAGGCGAACCTCAGAGTAAAGTGATAAAATCTTTTTCTTCTACGGTCTCCCCAGATGATGGAAGCAAGGTAACATCAAAGGCTTCAAAAGATTTAGAAAAAGTAATAAATCTTTGTTTAGAGTCACCAAAGGGAACGTCCATGGTTTTAAAAAAAGTTTCGACAGTCACCAAACCTTTTACACCGGAGGAAGCTTTAGGTGTCATTATTGATAGAAAACTGAGTGTGGAGACTTATAAACTCTTGCGGCGGGATTTGAATAGTCGAGGATGCCCTGCTTACCCACCTTACCATGAAATTTTAATTGCAAGAAAAGCATGCTATCCAACTGAAGACTTAAAAGTTTCTGAAGTCGAAGCGTCAGTTTCGTTGCAGGGACTACTGACACACACTTTGAAACGAATTGTTCGGAGTTGTGAGGCTACTTTCATCGAATATTGTAATAGAAAAAGCACGCAAAGTATCTCAGCCGTATTTGAAGGGTCCTGGGGTTTTGATGGTAGCTCAGGCCAATCATTATATAAGCAATGCTTCCCACAATCTGAAGAAGATATCTCCATCAACGAAAGTAGCCTTTTCGCCACAACTTTTATTCCTTTACGAATCGTAGTTGAGAAACATTTCATTGCCTGGCTCAATCCTACACCCCAATCGTATCGATTTTGTCGACCGCTGCATATCCAGTACAAAAAAGAATCAGGTGATCTTATACTTTCCGAAAAAACATTTGTAGAAGAACAGATCAGAAGTTTGAAACCAATAACTACACAAACTTCAGAAGGTCACAACATAACATTTGATTGTGACTTGACATTAAGCGTTATTGATGGTAAGGTCCTCAATATAATTACTGGAATATCTTCACAGTTAAGATGCCCATTTTGTAAGCTTACGGCTAGTAATTTCAATGATTTGGAAATGTCTTATCAAAAACCAACCATAAAAGAAAATATGCGACACGGTATCAATCCACTTCATGCGTGGATACGTTTTTTTGAGTTTTTGTTGCATCTTAGCTATAAAAATGATCCGTTGGTACAAAAATGGAGAATCAGTAAGGGTAGCCCTGAAAGCCAAATAGTTGAGCAACGAAAGAAACGCATTCAGACTGAAATAAGAAAGAGGATTGGATTATTAGTGGACGTAGTGAAACCTAATGCCGGAACGACAAATGATGGCAATTCAGCCCGGAAAGCACTATCAGATAAATACCGTGGCACATTTACTGAGATTTTAGGTCAGGATGCATGGTTAGTCGACAGATTGCATATTATCCTTGTGACAATATCTTGTGAATATCCTATAGACGCTAAAAAGTTTGGCAATTTTTGCCGCACGCTCGCAGAAAAGTACGTTCAATTGTATAATTGGCACCCGATGACTGTCACTATTCACAAAATTCTAGTGCACGGAGAAGAGATTATTGAATCCAGTTCACTTCCTGTCGGGATGCTCTCAGAGCAAGCGGCCGAATCACGCAACAAATTCTGGCGGTCTGATAGGGAACGTCACTGCCGCAAAGTAAAGAGGATACAAACCATGGTCGACCTCTTTCACCGTGCATTAGAATCATCAGACCCATTGATTTCTATGTCACACCACATTTCACGTCGAAGTTCATACAAGCGGCTTTGTGTGCCAGAAGCTGTACGCGAACTTTTAAAACCAATTCACGAAGAAAATTTGCAATTAGCAGGAGGTGAAGATGAAGACGAAGACTCATCATTGGATGTATCTGTTTCATTGGATGATGATAATGCAGATGATGATGGCTGCACGTTAATATTAAGCAACGAAAGCGATTTGTATGAGTAGGTTATTTATTGGATGTGGTTCCAAAATAAAAAGTGTATTAACCAATGATGTCTTAAAGTAGTTTGGTGTCAGTACCATGTTGAAATTTATTTATTATTTACAAAAAATATACCTATATTTGTTTGACCTTTAAGCGACAACCCTATTTCGTACCATTTGACCTTATAACTAAATGGCACATAATTCCCAAAGGCCGCAATTGTGCAACCTGGTTTTTTTATCAGTGATAGGCCTTATTACGAGGAATATTTCTATGCTAGTCACAAGTCGCACTTTTGAGTTTTTATGGAGAAAAAAAATAAAAACGAAAATATGAAAAAAATTAAATTACTTAGTATCTAAAAGTGATTTTCTAAAAATAAAAATTAACAAACATGCGCCTAAAGATTCTCCATTAGACTGTATTTATTTGAAAACATTATCTTGGTTCATTAAATTTACAGAAAATATTTAACTTGTTTTTAGGTTAAAGTTCACGTAAGTTTTATTATTTTATATTATAAAAAGTATATGAAATAGACACTTGGGTGTTCTAGTCTTGCGTTTTAAATGCATTTCTTGATCAGTTTACATAATAAACAGCATAGGGAATTTTTTTGGGTCCGATCAAACACTGTGTAAGGGTGTAGTTAATTTTATAGATGATGTGTTAATTACAGGGAGTAGGGGAGAGGGGGGCACTCTAGGACAGTTTATAATAAAAAAATCCTATTTTCATAATTTTAAAAGTTTTTTTTATTTTTTAACGTGATGTAAGCTAGTTAATGCTTCTAACTTTTAAGTAATAATATAAAAAACTGTATTTAAATAATGCAGTATTAATTTTTTTTTACTTTCAAAAGAACCGTCACATATCCAAAACTGCCCCCCAGAGGGGGTACTTTAGGACAGTAGTGGGGCAGTTTTGGACTGCCTGGGGCAGATTAGGACTTCATAAGAAAAACAAAGATAACAACACTATATTTCTTTTATTAAGTAGTTTTGTTATAGCTAAATGACAAATTACCATTAAACCTTTTTTTTTCTCAATCTTTGTATTACAAATTATAAAAAATCTTAACAATCAATACCTAGAATCAAAGGTTTTATTTACTACTGTTTTTATAGAACATTTACCCTTACTTTGAACAAAAATAAATCAGCTACTCTCAAAATATAACAATCAGTCTCAATAAACCTGTTTTTCTATAAAATAACAACAATATTCTAAGAATTAAAACATTAAAAAAACCAGTCTCAGTCTCAATAAATCAGATCTAATCTAGTTTCCTTGACTGGAAATCAGTTAACCAAGCTGAAAATCTGACAAATCAAATCTGAATTCCAACATCCCGGCAGTTCTTGATGTGCTTCCGGCATCGGTTGGTGGTGGAAGTTTAGCAAGAACATCTAAAATAGATACGGACCATTTGTCCTCCTTTTCAGGAAAAAAGAACTTATTAAAACCAGGTTTCTTTTTCAGAAAATTCACGATCAAGGACGAATTATTAGAGTTTTCTTCAACTTTAGCAACAAATGCCAAAGATCGGTTATTGTTTACAGAGGAACATTGGACTAAACAAAAGTCACCAGGATTAAAGTCGTCTGTGTCTAAAGTTTTTGCCACAACTATATTATCATCCTCATCTGTCAAATCTAAATCAGTGTCACTATTAACGGAATATAGAGATTCGTCTTCCGTGTCGTCAGAACTACAATTATGTAATTTTTTCTTCTTACTTTTGGTTTTGGTTTTCGATGTCATTACGTGAGATCTTTTAGCTTCCGATTTCTCTATCCTTTTCTGACGTTCTAAAAATGCTTTTTCAATTTCATTTTTCTCCGGTGTTTCGGTTAATATACGGGACTTACCTTTCTTCCTTCCCCTTAGCCCTTGTTTGCGAGGAGGAGCTTGGGGATAAGGTCTTATCATTTCAGGTGTTAAAATTAGATTAGGTGTATGGGGTCGTAGCCCTTCTCCATTATCCTCATTCAAGCTTAAATTGTGTAGATCTTCACTCGGTCTCAGATCTGAATCAGAATGATGTATTAACGTTGCAACGTACGATGAAAGTTATATTGGGGCACTTTAGGACAGCGTCCTAAAGTGCCCCTACAAGGTTGTCCTAAACTGCCCCCACCCCAGATCATAAAATGTAAACAGTCATATGATCAAATAAATTTATCATTTTACGGTTTAGTTGTTATTATTACATCACCACACATATAATTTGAATAAAAAATACGCGAAAGATTAATTTGAACACTACTTTTAATGAAAAATCACTTACCTAGATTCTTCGAAATTTTTACGACAACCGCCTAAAACCAGGCACATGCCAAAAGTCAGTTTGACAGTATTCTGTGCCATGGGTGACATATGACAGTTGTCTCTGGTAGTGTGGCCATCCGAAAAATGCACTTTCTGTAAATATTGTGCAAAACTGACCGAGAATATCATCCTTGTCCTAATCTGCCCCTGTCCTAAAGTGCCCCCCTCTCCCCTAATGACTTAGAGCATCTAGAAAATTTGAGAGAAGTGTTGAAAAGATTTAAAAGGGTAGGAATTAGGTTAAATAAGTCTAAATGTTTATTTTTTCAAGAAGAAGTTAAGTATTTGGGTCATGTTATTTCCAAGGAGGGATTAAAAAAGGACAAAGTAAAAATAGAGGCTATTTTGAAAGCACCACCACCAATCAATGTAAGTGAGGTTAGGTCTTGGATTGGTATGGTAAACTATTATTCTAAGTTTGTTCCACATTTGTCTCAGACATTAAAACCTATTTATGGTTTGCTACAAAAAGATAAGAAATTTTTATGGTCAGAAGATTGTAGTAGTAGCTTTGAAAAAATAAAGGAGATAGTTTCTGATAATATTTTGGTGCATTTCAATAGAGACTTACCCTTAAGACTTTCATGTGATGCATCTCAAAATGGTATAGGTGCTGTGCTCAGCCATATAATGCCAGATGGTTCTGATAGACCTATTAGTTTCATTTCAAGAGTATATTCAAAGGCTGAAAAGGGGTACTCAATGATTCATAAAGAAGCTTTAGCTATTTATTGGGCAGTAAATAAGTTTTATCAATATTTAATAGGTATGAAGTTTGAACTTGAGTCTGACCATAAACCCTTACAGGCATTATTTGGTGAGAACAAAAGTCTCCCACAAATGGCTGCAGGTAGGTTGCAGAGATGGTCTATATACCTAGCCAATTTTGATTATACATTTAAATATATTTCAGGTTCAACTAATGTAAAAGCAGATTGTATGTCTAGATTACCATTAAATTATGAAAATCAAGGTAAAAGTGAGTGTGATTACATAAATTTTGTAGAACAGCAGAACATTATTGATTTACAGACTGTAAGGTCGGAGACTAGAAAAGATTCATTGCTTAGTTCAGTTTATAATATGATTAGGTATGGGTTTACTAACATGCCACAAAATGATAATTTAAAAGCATTTTTTCAAAGAAAAAGTGAACTGTACATTGATCAAAATGTTATTATGTGGGGTTACAGAGTTGTAATACCTAAAAAGTTACAGTTAAATTTATTAAAAGAATTACATTCAACTCATGAGGGTGTAGTCAAAATGAAAGCAAATGCAAGGTCTTATTTTTGGTGGCCTGGTTTAGATAGTGATATTGAGAATTTTGTAAAGAATTGTGATGTTTGTATGTCAGCCAGACCAGAACCACCTAAGTCAACTGTTATTTCATGGCCAAAGACTAATTTTCCATATGAACGTGTTCATGCAGATTTTCTAGGGCCTATTGACAATAAAATGGTTTTGTTAATTATTGATACTTACTCCAAGTGGCCAGAAGCTTTCATAATGAAAAACTTAGATTCTAAATTAACGGTAGAAAAGTTTAGGGAATGTTTCAGTAGGTTTGGTTTGCCTAGATTTGTTGTGACAGATAATGCTGCTACCTTCTGTAGTAAAGAATTTTCAGAATTTCTAAGTAAGAATGGTATTCACCATGAAACATCTCCTCCATTTCATCCAGCTACAAATGGTTTTGCTGAAAATGCTGTAAGAAATTTTAAGTCATCTTTGTTAAAGTCATTGAAAGATAGTAATAATTATAAAGTATCTTTTGAAACATTAATGAACAGGTATCTTTTTCACTATAGGAATTCAATACATATAACCACAGGTATGACACCATCTGAATTAATGTTTCAAAGAAAACTAAAAACTAGATTTGACTTGTTAAATAATAATAAGAAAAATAGCAATAAAATGATAGTAGAGGGGAAAAGGAAGGAAGAATTTGTAGAAGGAGATATTGTGTACTGTAGAGATTATAGAAATCCTAATAAGAAGAAATTTGTTAAAGCTAGAATAGATGAGGTATTAGGCAAGAGAACTTATTTGTGTAAAACTGAAGATAATTTAATTTGGAAGAGACATGTAGATCAGATTATTCGTGCATCAGATAACTTGTTTCCTAACTCTATTCAAAGTAACTTTAAAAATAATGATGTGTCGTTGTCATCACCTATTCAGGAATACTTACCACCTATTGTAACGGGAAACGATAACTCTGTAAGTTTACCTAGTCAGGAAAATGTACCACCTATTGAGTCTACGAGTTGTGACACTGCGATGTCAGATATGGCAAATCCTGTAAAGAGTGATGTTAGTAAAGAGTTAGTGTTAACCGATGTAGAAAATAAGAATGTAGCTGATGAGACAGTAGTTATAAGACATTCAACTAGGATTAGGAAACCACCCCAGCGTTTAAATTTGTGAGGGGGATATTGATGTGTATCCGGAAACAATATTGGAGTAATATTTGATAAAGTGGCAACACTTTCTCTTCCGCTCCATGCTTGCTATGTACCCATGTTGTGTGCAAATAAAAAAGTAAAGTTTTTATTACAAGTTGGTATTTACATTCATTGGACACCCATACTTATGTTCCTGAGGGCCAGGGCACCACAAGGTGTGAAGACACCACAATAACTATCAGGGGGTGATTAGGGATCGATACCGATGCCAAAAATGCAATCAGTAAAATTTTTGTCTGTCTGTCTGTATAACTGTTATAGAAACAAAAACTACTCGACGGATTTTAACGAAACTTGGTACAATTGTTTTTCATACTCCTGAGCTGGTTATAGTATACTTTTCATCACGCTACAATCAATAGGAGCAGAGCAGTGCAGGGAAATGTTGGGAAAACGGGAGAAGTTACTCCATTTTTTAAGCTTCCGTCGCGAGTGCAACCTTAATGGTTAAAGCTACACAGAAATAATTTATGACGGAAATGTTCTCCTTAAAATTATATAAAAAATATCCCACGACAGCATATATCTATCTTTTATGGTTTACTCACAATAACACGTGTAACTCCCGATAGCTTAGCAGTTCGAAGCTTTCTGATTATTATTCTGCTCCGAAATTTAAAACCACCACAACTTTGCTAAAAGAAACTGGAACTCGGCTAAAAGTAACCCAGTTGCAACAAAATATAATCGAGGCTCAAATTTGAACAGGTTGCGGTGCAGGAGAAACCGTCTTTATTCCCAGAATTCCCATAATACCAAATAATTTTCCATTCCAATTTAAAAAAACGCAATTCCCAGTATCGGTGTGTTATGCAATGACAATTAATAAGGCTCAAGGACAGACTTTTCGTGTTGCTGGAGTAGATCTCGGTGTCAGTTGTTTCTCGCATGGTCAGTTGTACGTCGCTCTTTCCCGGGTTAGCATTTCTAGAAATCTTTATGTTCACGTGCCGGACGGGTCAACTTTCAACATAGTTTACCCGGAAGCTTTGCGCTGTAGTATTTTCGTTCTATAGGTACTTAAGGCTCATGTGAACGTGATCTAAACAATATTACCGATACATTAACTTAATAACACACAAGGAGCTACACGCTGACGGAGTCGCGGGCACAGCTATTAACAATAATATTGTGCGGTTCGGTATTGCGATATTTTTCAACAGTATTATAGATTGACATATTATATTTCCCTACTAAATTACGACGGTTAATCTGTCTGTTACATCAAAATCACTGAACCTTGAGGAAGGACATAGGCTACTTTTTTTTTACGAAAAACGACCGAAACGCGGACGAAGTCGCGGGCAACAGCTATCTATACTAATAATATAAGGCTGAAGAGTTTGTTTGTTTGTTTGAACGCGATAATCTCAGGAACTACTGGTTCAAATTGAAAAATTATTTTTTAATTAAATAGTAAATTTATAGAGAAAGGCTATAGGCTATATATCATTACGCTAAGGCCAATAGGAGCGGAGCGCCAATGAAGAATGCTTCAAAATCGGGGTTAAATTTAACGTTAGCCCAAAGTAATTATTCCACGCGGACGAAGTCGCGGGCAAAAGCTAGTACAGTTATAATTGTAATGATATACTCAAGCCATTACTCATCACGGTGCGACGCAAAGACTACAATATAATATAGGATAGTGCGACGACGCAGACGCTACGTTTATCGGGGACGATCTTACTGCATCATACATACATCCCAGAAAATGGAGATTATTATAAAAAAATGTCACCGCTGCTCAATATTTAATAGATTTTTAGGATGTTATTCAAAGTCATCTGTGCTTTATTTTAATTTTTGAAATTGAGTCTGTAAACGTATTGTATTTTAAGTTTGTATTTGTAATTAAGTTTAGTAAAAACAAATGAAATGAGTTCAAAATGATAAAATATCAATTAATATTGTAGACTACTTTCCGTGATCGCGTTTGTATTTGTATCCAATGGATGAATGGATATTATGGTGTATTTCCATTTATCAACCGACGACCAAAAGAGGAGGTTATCAATTCGACGCGTATATTTATTATTTTCTCCTTTTTTTTTTTTTTTTTTTTTATGTATAATCACCGATTACTCGAAGACGGCTGAACCGATTTGGAAAATTCTTTTTTTGTTTGAAAGGGTATACTTCGAAATTGGTACCATTTATCACCAAGTCAGGATCTGATGATGGGATCCTGGAGAAATCGAGGGAACTCTTCAAATATTATAGGCACACCTATGGCGTTTTGGGTATTTCTTATAGTAACTTGTGCAGTTGCTCTCAAAAAATACCATTTGGGGAAGTGGAACTGATGATGAAGACCACAGATGGCCGCCGAACCTACTCAATAATAAGTATTTCGTGGATTGCGATTCAAATACTTGAATATGGATGTTAAGCACGTTATGTTCGTCACAATGCATATGGTGATGTAGAGCTGATGGTGAAGTACCAGGAGAACTCCTCAAAAATTAACGGCCCAGCATTGGGAAAAGCAATATGTTGTAAAAGGTTATAAGTAGTTGACATTTAGGCTCTTTTAACTAAGTAAATTAAAAATCGACCAACTAAAAAGAGTGAAATAAAAATTTTTTACCAAAAAATTAAACCGACTCCCAAAAACACTGCAAAGTGAAAAATAACTTTAATTTCGGAAGTCGGTGCCAAAAACGAAAATACAAAGTAAAGACACCGACTACCGAAATTAAAGTTATTTTTCACTTTGCAGTGTTTTGGGAGTCGGTTTATTTTTTTGGTAAAAAGTTTTTATATCATTGAAATCGTTATCTGGGAGTTGATTGTTTATATAGATGACGCCAAATAGCTTGGCAAGGTTTTGGCGTAGTGGGGGTAAGTTCGCGCATCGTGCACTTAGTGGAAGAAAAAAGTGGTCACTTTTACTGCTTGCCATTATTCTATGGTTATTGCCATCATTTATTTTTAATCTTATCTGTTCAGAAGAATGTTAAAGAAAGAAGAGGAATTCATTCGTTAATTCGGTATTATAAATAAAATAGATATAATACATAAATATATTTAAAAGTGAAAAAAATGTATTTAAAAAACATTAAAAATAATATGTTCTCGTCGTCACAATTAGTTAATAAAACTGCTACCCCTTTTATTCTTCTTTTTTCCCGGTGTCCTAAAGACAGTGCCGAATTCGGAATTTCAACCTTCCTTAACTATAGTGTCTAACTGTTCTTTCTGACGTTTTAATAGTTTGTGTATTTGGTCCTGGCATTGTAATCAAGGTAAAAACAAATAAATTTAAAACAACAACTCGTAAAAAAAACAAAGGGTACAACTTTCGTGTACGCAAGTGTATTAGGAAGCAAATTGAACGAGAACTACTGACGCACCAATCGCGCGCTCGGAGCGGCGCTACGTCATACCCCGCGTCCTGCTGACAACCGCTGACACCTAAAAATCGACTTCTGCGCATTGAACAACTCTTGCCAAGTTATTTGGTGTTACCTATACCTTGATTTTTGTTGATCGATTTATCAACTCTAAATCGAATCGATTTTAACATAAATTTTTTTGGAAAGAAAAATAGGTTCAGCTAGAAATAGCATGTAGCCAAGAATCTTGAGGTATAAATTCCTTGCATATAGCACAATTGTTATAATCTAAATGATGGTTGATGGGTTAATTTGTAAAACCATGGGGTGGTTCGCTCGCACACATGCGTCGGTCGGGTTAATTCTTCAAGGCGGCAAGGGCGTCAGTGAGGCATATGACTACACCCGACATAAAAAAAAAAAAGAATATTGTCACATGTAAATACATTCAAGTATTTTAAATTAATTGGCTCATTCAAATGTATTAATTCAAAACTACTGATGCTGATTTCCCAAAGTAAACTAGAGCTTGTGTTTTGGGGGTGTTACAGTTACAATGAATACAAAAAACTTTTTACCAAAAAATTTAACCAACTTCCAAAAACACTGCAAAGTGAAAAATAACTTTAATTTCGGTAGTCGGTGTCTTTAGTTTTGTATTTTCCGTTCCGTAGTGGACCTGAGTCCACTTCACAAATGGTGCTTTTCGAATGCAACTACACAAGTTACTATCAAAAATACTCAAATCACTATAGGTGTGCCTATAATATTTGAAGAGTTCCCTCGATTTCTCCAGGATTCCATCATCAGATCCTGACTTGGTAGCAATGGGACCAATTTCAAAGTATACCCTTTCAAACAAAAAAAGAATTTTCGAAATCGGTTCAGCCGTCTTCGAGTAATCGATCATACATAAAAAAAAACAAAAAAAAAAATATACGCGTTGAATTGATAACCTCCTCCTTTTTTTTTGTCGTCGGTTGAAATTTGAATGTCACTGCAGTTTACATGGACTATAAATAATAATGGTAAGTTTAAAAATTAATTATTTTTCCAATATAAGCAGTGGTAAGGTATGTTTGTTTTCTTTAGTGGAGGAGTGGATGAGAAATGTGAGTTGTGATTGGTCTAGTCTAGTGTGGTGTGATTAGGGTTGCCACACGACCGGATTTTTTTTTGGTCCGGAATGCGGAGGGAATCCTAAACCGTCCGGAATTTCTACAATTGAATAAAAGAATGAAACATAAAAAAATATAATGTTTTTATTTCAAATTAAAGAAAGTCAGGAATTTTCATCAGATGTCCGGAATTTACTCCGGATTTTCGATTTTTTGTATGTGTTTATATGTTGTGTAGGTATGTTTGGTTGTGCGTGAGTGCGAGGTGAGTATTGTGTGGTGTGGTTAGATGTATGGGGTCTCGTCATATTGCTGACGCTCTTTGAGGCGCGCGTGGAACACGACGCGCCGTCGACCCGGGCATGGTCCATGGTCGGGCTACACACTTCGTTACAAATGGACAAATAACATGGCAACATAGATATTAAATATAAAATTTAATTAGCACTAATCACTATCCGAATCAGAAGAATACATTATGTATGTACGTTTAAACACTGCGAGGTTCTGTTCAGAAATGAAAGAAATAACGCCAGAGCACGCCACGACACGACACATAAGTGTGCACACTCACCGTCACGACAGTAAGCACCACGACACGCCACGACACGTAAATATGTTTCCGCCTTTAGCCCAAAGCTTACTGACCCCAGATACTTACAGAAGGCGATGGTTCTGAATTTGTTGTGTCTCTTGCTGCAGAAGGCGACGATGTGTCGTCGATAGACATCCCATATAGCCATTTTTGGTCGCAGATTTGTAAAAGGTGTAACAAGTCGCATTAGTTTCGTAACTGATACGACACCTTGCGACTGTGTGGGGATTTGCTTTTATGTGTCGTAACCGTTTAGTAACAATGCGACCGAAAATAGTTTTAGTAACTTTGTGTTGTAGCTGTGTCGGCTTGTTACAGAAAAAATTGTGTACACACGTTTTACACAGTTTGCGTATTGTATGTAACTAGTGTACAATATTGGTAACTATGTGTAGTAACTGAGTGGTAACATGTGTAGTAACGTTACGTCAATGTTCAGGAATACTTATAACACTAACTTGGCTAGATGAAAGTCACCAGATCAAGTCATTCTCAAACTATTGTCTTGTGTTTACTGCCAGTTTAACGTTTTATAAAAAAAAATGAGTTAACTACCCAAAATATCACGTAGATTCCGATGGACTTCAACATTTTACAGGAGAGTAAACGAATTAACGAACCAAAATAACACAAGTACAAGTAAGTTAATCCTATATTACTTACTAATATTTATAAATGCGAAAGGTTGTCAGGATGGATGTTTGTCGTCACGCAAAAACTACTGAACGGATTTTGATGAAATTTTACAATAGTATAGCTGATACATCAGAATAACACATAGGCTACTTTTCATCCCAATGCATGGACATGGGTCCATCGCAATATATCTAAATCCTACGCGGCCGAAGTCGCGGTCACAGCTAGTTATTAATAATATTGTTGGATGTTGTGTTGTTCCTATTGTGACAGATACTTACCCATCATTTTGTTGATTTTTCTAGCGTATTCACTACCGAATCCAGAAAATAGTGCTGAAGTATCTCGTACTGAAGTGCTTAGTGCTAATTCTTCGCATATCAATATATTTGCAACATCACTTGATTATGATTCAAAAGAATCAAGAGAATACAATTTGCAAGATGTGAAACGTAAGATTTTATATATGCTTTGCAACTCCCAAATGGTATTTATTTCTGTATTGACAACGTTAGGGTTAATAATAAAATGAAGATATAAGAAGAAACGATTTTTATTTTGAAATCATAAAATCATCACTTACACTTGCACTATAACTTTATTATTTTTATTAGCTACTTGCCACTAATAATCTACAGATCATTTTAAAGACCTGCATCAATCTAAAAGAGCTACTTCATAATAAGTCTACCTAAGCAGTTTAATAATAAATAATAAAATAAAATTCATTTATTTCAGGTCCAAGACCCATATAAAATAAAATAAAAATACACAAATTCAAACAATTGCTCGGCTTCCTAATTTAAAATACAAATGGAGAAATTTACATACAAAAAGATTCAAAGATATATTAAAAGTCAATTAAGTTAATAATTATAAAAAAAAATATGCAGTCATATAAAGTGGTATCAATAATAGTATATTTGTACGTATTGAGTATTGGTTAGTAAACCTAAATAGAGCAATAATAACAACAAAATGTTATAATTAAACATCCTATTCACTGTCGTCTCCACCATCTATCAATCATGAAGATAATTTGTCAGCATCTTCGTAGTTGTACTTTTGCTGCACAGTACATTAAGTAAGTTATCAGAACTGATATTCATAGTTTTGGTCTTTTTTTATTACGAATGAGCCCGCTCTTGACCTCGATCACACCTGATGGTAAGTGTAAGATGAGGTCTACAATCGAACGAACGAGCCTAGAAAATGCCTATTCACCTATGACGGGTCATATGTGGCAGGGAACACAGAAGCCGGCAGAGAGTTCCACACCTTGGCTGTGCGCACAATGAATGTTGAAGAAAAGCGCTTCGTACGACAAGACGGTATATCGACCAAGTGTGGATGGTATCCTGCGGTACGTCTGGTAGACCGGTAGTAAAAGGGGGATGAAGGGATCTCATGGGTCTCATATTTTAAATCGAAATTCTCGTTTTTTATTTTCACGTCACAGAGTACAGTCACTATTTTCGATGCTTTGTTGGAATATTTTTTTGTGTCTGGCGCGGGCGTATCGTCGTCTGTAAAAGAATTATTAATTTATGTTAAACAATATAATGTATTAATTTCGTTTGAATAAAGAATTTTATTGTCTCCTCTACAAAGTAAGCAAAGCACTGGATCTCCATACCATACTTCCGTCTAAAACGACTTAGGTGTTTGTGTCTGTATTGTGTGCGTGTGTACGTGTGTTACATTACATAATGAGCGTATAGGGGAGTTTACTGTGTGTTTATGTGTAAAAGTAATTAAAATCTATACTAATATTATAAAGCGCAAAAGTTTGTTTGTTTGTTTGTTTGCTTGAACGCGCTAATCTTCGAAAGTACTGGGTGGATTTGGATGCAATTTGGTATGGAAGTAGGTTGAAGGTTGAGGAAGGTTATAGGCTACTTTTTACGCGACTGCAAAAAAGGAGAATTATGTTTTTACCGTGATAGAATCCACGGGAGCGAAGCCCCGCGTGAGTACTAGTAAATTATATAAGTAGCAATATCATTTTCTTTTACATCTAACTGATCCTCTGTTTCAGATTCATATTTTCTTGTGTTCTTTTGCATCTCCAGATTTGTATTTATCACTTTATCTACTGTATTTGGCATTTCATCACTTCCTCTTTTTCTTGATCTAAACTTTTATTATTTGTAGAAGTATCCTTTCTCGTTTCGTTGCTTTGTTGATGTACTTGTGTTCAATTCACCCCTAAAATAAAGCACATTGAATGATAACAACTTCTATGCATTTTATACACCTAATCGTATAGAACAATAAGGTAATAAAACATAAAAAATCTAGTAAAATACGAGTTCTTAGATATTTGTACAGACAACAGCTCTCTCTCACCCACGTACTTGGTACAAGGGATTTTAAATCAGAACAGCCTTCTCTAGTTAAAACAATGCAATATGGCATTTTGCCTAGCAAACTAAAGTTTGGGAAACTGTGAACAAAAAATCAAGGAGAGACCATTTTTAAAATTCAGTTACTTTGTGACGAATTTACGTAACATGTCCACACAATGTCGACACATAATCGTAACTTTGTAACTTGTTGTGACGAAAATATTTTTCACATAACAAAGAACATATTTTCATTATTTATCGATAGTATGGTTTATTACTGCTAAAATAGTTTGTTATTAAGTATTCAACTTTATTATTGCATTCAAATAGAAGCCTTAGATAATAAAAAATAAAAATATCATTAAAATAAAAACAATGTATATTTTCGCTCGAATGGTTAAATTATGATATTAATGTGGCGCGTTGATACATTTCAACCTATCCCACTAATTTACACGATGAATTTAATTTCCCATTAAGATTTGAGTATTGAAAACCATAATAATCAATAAAAAAATATTTGTTTACTTACCTCGGTGATACTGTTATGATGGCGGTTTCTTATTATTTTTTAATAAGTAATGAAATACACGTCATTTCACGAGTCAATGTCAACGAATGAGCGGTTATGAGCGATTGAATGAATGATTTGTGGGAACTGGTTAAAATATGGTAACAATGTTACGACACAGCGACGTAAATTAGAAACCGAATGTTACTGTGTCGACTCTTCCCCAATTTTAGTTGCAGTAACTACTCTAATACGGAACGGCGACGAGATTATGTGTCGAGAATAAATCAGTGCATACACTAGCAGCCTTACAAATAAAAATGTGTTATACCGCATCTATTCCATCCTTATACTAGGTATAGTTATATCAGTTATAACTTAAGAATAAGTCGAGAATAATTTTTTACAAATAAACCAGTTATATCTTTGATATAACAACTCCTCCGTTATGTCAAAATGCACGATCTGGCAACAGTGCAACCAAAGAGAAACTACTAAAAAAAATGCAGTTTGTCTATGAATTTCTTTCTTTTGAACTTTGTCAACTTGACGTTTCTCGAGTCTCGACCATATGTTCTGTTCTTTGTCATCATTCATTGTATCATCTTGTATCTCAAAGAGATGGATGAGAAACGAGTTTCATGGAGCAGAACTGATACACATAGAAAATTACCTGTATGAGTGGGTGAAAGTTCTTACATGATTATAAAATAAATAATAAAAAATAAAATAAATGCTGCTTTATTTCAGGTAAAACACCCATATACAAAATAAAAACAGTGAGAACAAATTTAAAAGAATAAAACTAGAATCTAAAACTTTGAGGTATGTAATTTGATTACGTCCCCAGTACCTCAAAGCAATCATTATTTGCAAAACAGAAGATAATCCACCGCCGCGCGTGTCCATATTGAGATATCTACCAATTAATTGGTCTAAAAACGTTACACCACCTTTAGAAAATCGATATTTTAACCGGAACTGCTCATCGCTATATAAAACAAAAGGATTTTCTCTTTTTTTTATATTTTAACTTTTCTTTGAACCTGCATTAGATTTATAATGTTATTTACTTGTTCTACTTCTTCTATTGCATTTAATTCCATTATGAAAACTAACGTGAAATACTTAAATGCCCGTAAACAAACATAAACTGTGGTATTTTTAAGGTTATACTAGCTTTATACAAGGGTGAAGGCGTGAATAACTTCGGAATAACGGTTGTATGAATACAACTGTCAAAGTTATACTTGATATAGGCTATTCTTTGTTTATTTGTAGACATTTTGCTTATTCATAATTTATTCTCGAGTATAACTTTTATACCACGTTTATTTGTAAGGCTGTTAGTGTCGAAACCGTTACGTGATATTACCAAAAATGGTTATATGGGATTGAGTTTTGAGTCTCACGGGGAGAGAACTTGTCAGCCAAGAAGTAAAAGTGCTCATAAGCGAACCATTTCGATATATACACCTCATTACGACCTAGAATAAAAATCATTTTTAGAGGTACGGTCGGCCAAGAAAGTGGTGTACCAGTTTTGATTTAGTTTCCCGGTCATCGAAAATTACAACAAGGTTCGTTATAAAAAGATATTACTGAAAGAGACAACATTATCATGACGTAAACCTATGTATTTAGTATTCATACGTCATATGTCACATATAAGTACATGACATTTTAACCTTTAGTATAAATGAAAAGGACATTAGTTTCTACAAAGCAATTGAAATGTTTCCAAACAAAAGTAATAAAAACTATTTAGACAACCGAATTCCATTTGAAAAAGAAAACTGACAATTGACATTTCGTCAAATATATGCAAAAAATCGATATATTTTCCGTGTTATTTTTCAATCAACTGCATATAAAATCATCTCAATGCCTGCCAACTTGACCATTGCCGAAAGAGCACAAATAATTGCCCAATTTAATGAGGGAAGCAGTATCAGTGCGATATCCCGGAATTTGAATATATCGAGGCGTTCTGTCCGCTTTTGGATTCGTCGTGAAGGAGAGGAGGGAAGTTTGTTGGATCACAGAAGAAGTGGTCGCCGGCCTGCACTCTCCAATAACGATAGAGAATTCATGAGACGGGAATATGAAATCAATGGTTTTAAGCCCACAAAACATTTTGCGGAGATGTTCGATGTGAGTGCCCAAACAATAAGGAATCATCTACATTACATGGGGTTGCACCACAGGCATTACGCCAAGAAAATATATTTGACGGATGCTCACAGACTTGCTCGTCTGAACTTCGCCAGAGAGCACTTAGAGTTTGATTGGTCTAATACAGTGTTTTGTGATGAAAAAACGTTTAAATCCAGTCAGCATGGACGTCTTCACCTTTGGCGATATAATTCAACACGGTATAAAGATGATCATGTAATCCCAAATAGAGAATCAGGTCGAATTTCCGTAAATATTTGGGGCTGGATGAGTACGGATGGTGTAGGAGAATTGTGTTCTCTACCTCCTCGAGCGACGGCTGTAAATTATATCGACGTGCTTCAGAATGCAATGCTACCGACAGTCCGTAATGTTTACCCGGAGAACGAAGTGCCACAATTTGATTTTGTTCAAGATAATTGTTCAATTCATAATGCGAGGATCGTAAGAGCCTGGTTTCGTTCACACACTGACGTAAGGGTAATTCAGTGGCCCTCAAGATCGCCGGACCTCAACCCGATAGAAAATCTTTGGGGCCTTATGGTCCAACGATGGTCGCATCAAAATGAAAGAACCAAACAAGCTCTTATTAGTCACTGTAATTATATCTGGGAGGAAATGCGGGGAACCGATATTTGCTCGCGGCTTGTTGGTTCAATGAGGTCTCGTCTTTTAGAGGTTATAGAGGCCAACGGCGGTTACACCCGTTTCTAATTTTTAAAATTTTTCAATATCTTCTAAATATTACTATATATGCTATGTTTTTGTTTGTTATAAGTATTTTAAAATTGATTGTAGAAATTTAATAAAAGGATAAATCTATTTTTAGCTTGTTTTTTATTGATATTGTAATTACAAGTTTACAGAAATTGTAGGTTTGTGGACTCGCCTTGTGCCTTTACAATTTTATGTAACTTGTTGATTACAATTCTGAATTTGTAGATACAATTTTGTCATCAAAATCTACAGCCCCCCGCCGTTGATTTTACGACGTCATTGGTTCCATCAAGTTCAAACTAAGAACAGCTGTCACGTTACAAACAGTAATAGTCGTTATCAATAATCAGATAAAGACAGCAATAGAAGTTGTCAGATCGATCTGCAAGCGAAACTAATCTTTATCACCTATGAATCTGCAAGCGATATTCAACCTTAGGGTGGTACACCACTTTCTTGGCCGACTGTACCTACACTACACACGTGAGTAAAATGAGTATAAAATAAATGACAAGAAATATACAACTAATTTTCAAAAACCAATGTATTTTTACCCGATCCCGTGACGAGACTTTTTTATGCCGAGTATTTTGCCTCCGAAAAGATCCACAAAGCGAAGTAATTTTTTTTTACTTCGGAAATGGGTAGTTTCATTTTCTTGCTTATTATTTTCCAAGAATCTTCTTTCAATTGTTCATTATAATGATGCGGTGAAGTTGGATCCCACAAATGTCGGTGGTTTTCATATAAATTAATTCGATACATTTCTCATTATATATTTTGCCGCGTGCCGAGCACATGTACGTCCGTCTCCACTGAACGCACGCTTCACACTGGGCGTCTTTGAGCATGGCCATTTACCGAAACGATTTGGCTCGCTGCGCGGCCGCCTCGTTTGGTTCAAGTCGCGGCAAGCTACGACTCGCGGCACGGTCTCCACTAGATCTGCCTCGGGTCGAGGCAGCCACTCGGCCCGAGGCTGCCTCAAATGGATACCCAGCTTAATAAGTATGCTACACTATATATGTCAGAAGGTCTTATCTTAAAAGGGAGGGGACGAAGTGAGTGAGTTGGAACATTTTAGCGCCACACATAATAATATTTTGTTTTTTCTATATGACTAAGGGTGCTTTTGCCCTGCTTGTGCCCTTTAGTATATTCTAAAAGCAAATTGGTTGAATGGTTATATTATTATGAATCTTTCATTAATGGTTATGAATAAAAAAATATTTTTCATGTCATGCCATTTATTTTACTTGTGTGGCGTAGTCACCTACATACAAAAATTAACTAAAATTTAAAAACAAAAAAGTAAAATTATTTACTTAACAAAAATAAAATACTAATAAATATGAAACTTATCTTACACTTACCATCAGGTGTGATATATCGGGGTAAGTAATTTTTTTTATTTCGAATGAGCCCGCTCTTGGGGCTAATTCGTAATTTAAAAATAAAATAAAATAAAAAAATAACTAAAGAATATGTGGTCCAAAAATACATACTTTTGAAGATATCTACCTACAATCATCAAAATACTAACACTAGACTCTCGATGCGTGTAGGTATCTAAGTTTCATTGATAAATACGAGTAATTCATTTTAATTCAAACCAATCATTCATATTCAAAGTTACGAAAATGCGACATTGTCATATTTCATGTAAGAGTTGTTAAATAAGTTACAATCGTGACTTTGTCGAATCATTTTATATGAAAAATGAAAACAAAAAAAAATAGAATTGAAAAATAATTCTCATGCCAGTCGATTATTTGTTATGGTCCGATCTATACCCAGCTGAGTAGGTAACACGAATACACGATACACCTTGGCAAAACTGCTGTCAGGTTTTGTGGCTCTTGACTATTCATAACGACTGTCAAAGATGTAGGTACAAATGGCCGCCAGGACCCAGGACCAACTGTCCCTATCTATATATTGTACTCTTTGGGACCAACGGCTTGAAGTGTTTTCCGAATTACGGAGGAATCTTATTATGTTAAGATGGTCACTCATTCACAAAACGAGCTTGGCAAGTGTTGCGTATCCTTGAAGATCTACCCGTGGGAATAGTAGGTATACGAGTGCCTGATACCCTTTCAGGAAAATGGCCACGGACTTTAAACGGTATAGTACACCACTGCTGATCACCCAGACCTACCTCTTATAATATGCAACGTCCCTCGAAATAATTCCCATCAAAACAGAGCTTAGTGACAATGAACTAATAACGACATTACACTTAAATCTCTTCATTCCTCTTTAATTAAGTTGTGGGAACCAATAATTTCTCACGTACACTTATTGTATGTACCTAGGTATATTTGGTCCCTGTAAAAGTTAGTGATACCTAGTTATAACTAGGATACTCTTCTGAGATGGGAGATATTTGAAAATCTTAATTTGTTATTAAATAGGCAAAATTCGTGTTGTTTTTTGTTGCCCACGTATTATTTACTAATAATGAAAAAGTCATTTATTTTCAGGCCTCTGTGGTCTATAGATACAGTGGTGGTCATATAATTAAGAAGACTATTTAAAAACAACTTTATTTTCAAACTTACGAGAATTACACTTTTTGCATGTCTTTTTGTACCTCTCTCGGTATCTCAATATTGTTCGATTGTTCCACATTTTCGTAGCACACAGTTCTAACATGATTAATTCAATAATATATAGATAAACGTTTTACATTAAACCTTAACATATTATCGCAAACATACTGGCTGGCCACATAATTAAGAACGCTGGATAGTTTTTTTTTTATTCAAATTCAAATAGAGAACACTCTGGAACTAAGCCATTATTCGCGTAATTTTGGCGCCATTTAGTGCTGTGAAAGTCAAGAAGTTGATTACCTATTTCACATAAAAACAATGGGTAAAAATAAAAATTGCGATGAATCTACAAGGGAAGTGATTATAAACCTGCAGCGCTCAAAAACGATGATATTCCACGCTGTGAAGCATTTTAACACGTATCAAACAACTACAAATATTCCACGTGTACCTAAACAGAGTAATTCATCTCGCCGAGACGATAGAAATATCGTGCGTTTGGCAAATCAATACCCTTTGAAGGGGTCTAACGAGTTGAGAAAAGAATATTTTGGTGAAAACAACTCTTCAGCGATCTCAGCGCGCACTATCCGAAGGCGTTTGGTAGAAGCTAAGTTGAACGGAAGGATAGCAAGAAAGGTACCCATGTTGAAACAGTGTCATAGAAAAGCCCGACTTGCATTTGCTAGGGGGTATGAAAACTGGACAGTAAGACAGTGGAAAAATGTTATTTTCTCTGACGAGACAAAAATTAACAGAGTATGTTCTGATGGGAAACGATATGTTCGACGCCCTCACAATACAGCATTCGACCCCAAGTATACAAAAGTCATATTAAAGCATGGTGGTGGAAATGTGAAAATTTGGGGCTGCTTCTCCGGTCATGGTGTTGGACCTGTTAAATTGATAGAAGGAAACATGGATCAATTCCAATACAAAAATATACTGGAAGAAACAACTTACCATATGCTGAAGACGTGCTTCCGATTATTTGGACAATTCAATACGACAATGATCCCAGGCACACTGCACGCACGGTTAAAGAATTCCTCACATCTCAATCAGTTCCTGTCTTACAATGGCTTCCAAACAGTCCAGATTTAAATCCCATAGAGCATCTTTGGTGTGAAGTTAAGAAAAAGGTTTCAAATCGACGGTAAGTGAGTTATAGAACGTTTTTTTTAGAAGAATTGCGCTCTATTTCTCTTGAAAAATGTCAAAAATTGATAGAGTCAATGCCTCGCCCTGTGGCCTCGCCGGTGTAAGGCATCAAAAGCCGTGGACACGCTACAAACTATTAACATAGAATAAAATGTTTAAATTGCAATTTTTAGCACCGTCTTATTTAATGAGATTTTAAAAAATATAAGTATCTATTAAACCAACTCTCGAGCAGTTTAAGAATCGTTCTTAATTATTTGTCCAGCTTTATTACTATTTGAAATTGCAAAAAATAAGCAGCACCTTTGTACTCTTTTATCTGTATTTGTGTTTTTCTTTTTTAATTTTCATGTGTGTACATAAATAAATAAATAATAAATAAATGTATGTTAATAACACTCCACATGAGTACTAAGTCGCAGTGAGCTTTTGTTCGCGGAAACGACGGAAAATGCTTTGCAGCTGTGGCCAAAAGTCCTCTGCCGTTACGAAGTTCAGGAGAAAAGTTGGTACTTACTCGGAACATAAACGCCTTGAAGTTGAGTTGTATTTTCGATCGATGAATTAATAAAATTCCTACTTTTATTGTGAGTAAAATTTCTTATGCGAACATTGCCTACCTATGGCCTTAGTCATTATCTCTCACTCATTATCTAAGTTCTGCAGTTCATTAGTGTCCGGTGATTAGCCATGAGTAATACTCGCCATTGTCAACGGTGATAGGGACAATGCTTGCATAACCTGATAAGTGATAAGGGGTTGGCATTTGGTATGTAGAACGTATATAGTATAAGCTTTGTACTTAGAAATGATAAGGGTGATTAATCAGGAAGTGACTTAGTCACTGTGAAAGCTTGAGTAGGTATGTCGAGTGGGAAGGAATCTGCGTGTTAGTTAGATCTTCGGTAGTTAGGTACATATCTAGTTACGTATTAAGGCAGAACTATGAACGGGACGTCTTCAACACCGGACCTACTAAGCAAAATCAGCCTAGATGTGTCTCGGTATTCTCACCTCCGCTATCGGTCCAAGCATTCCAATAAGAACGTTTGCTGTGCGACTTGAATGTCAAGTCGCACAAATCTGGGCCACCATACTCCCTTAGATATAATGTTAACGTTCTACAACAAAACCTCCTTCATCGGCAACAGCATCGATTTTTACAGCCTGCCTGAGTTTAAAACAAAATCTTAAAAATTTACCTGTGGTAAGTAGTTTACTTCTAATATAGCCACTTAAATGCCACTTAATATTGAACCAGCAGCTTCGCTCCCAAGGACTATATCACGATAAAAACATAACCCTCCTTTTTAGGGTTCCGTAGTAGCCTTATAGTTTCGCCATATACGTCTGTCCGCGACTTAGCTCTGAAACTAATAGAGCGCTGAAATAGGACAAATAAAAAAAAAATTGTTCAAATTACTTGTGTACAATAGTGTAATTTGTTTTTGTTAACGCATAGTAGGGAACTCTCGGTCAGCTAATCCAACTCGCACTGCGCGTTGTAGTAAACTACGGATCCCCACACTGCGCGTGGCACGACATGAACTTGGCCGCTTTTTCTTGGTGATTTGCCTTGTGAAATATATTTACCTATGTACATGTAGTTGTAGGCACCTATTATAACTAAAAATACTTATATGTAAGTATTTTTACTTTGCAACTGAAATTCACGCAACTCATACATATGTAGGTCGACTATTATACCGTAGGCATTCTATACCAGAACTGCAACGGTGATAGTGACATAACAAGGCAGCAGGGGTAATTTGTTTATTTTATTGTGTTTTTCATTTACCTTATGGTGAAAAATATTGATGGCAAATATTTTTCTATCGGTTACATTTCGGGAAGTGTGCGATGGAATTACACAATCTAATTCCGTCAAGCCCGTTACCTATACGCACTAAACGTTTTGGGAATACCTTCATTATGCGTACGGCTAAGGAGTGGAATTCCCTGCCGGAGTCTGTGTTTCCCGATAGCTATAACCTAGGGGTCTTTAAGTCAAGAGTGAATAGATTACTTTTAGGTAAGCGTGCTCCATCTTCGACCACATCATCACTTACCATCAGGTGAGATGGTGGTCAAACGCTAGCCTATAATCAATAAAAAAAAATGATGTCTGTTCTAGGAAATATTCTGAAATTATTATTTACCTCAGCACTTCTCACTCTTTATCTCGCTCGCACACTACTGGCCGCGGTCACGCGAGCAAGCGAGACAGGGTGGCAGGGAAAAGACTCCAATACACCGATAATTTAGTTTATTTCTTTTTACGGTGAAAATAAATTTATAGTTAGTTCAATTAATATGCAAAGTTTCATTATCTAATTTGAAGTAATTTTATTGTTCAGTTTGAAGGTAACTTTGGAATTTTTTTCTATCAATTTTTTTTATGGAATCGTGCTTTTGTCAAACATAGTACCTAACATTAATCCTCAACTTTACCATATATTTATTTCAAAATTATTGCTGCAGTATTTTCGACATAACGGAGGATCATGCTAAGCCATTTGAGGTAGTATAGGCCCTTAAGGACAGGTCATCAGGAACGTGCATAGGATTATGACAGGGCATGCGGCGGAGTAAAAACACACAAAAACTTCTTCTTTTATAGATTTTTAGCATAGCCACAGCCACGCATCGTAGCATGGTGGCGATGCGTGGCTGTGGCTATGCTAAAAATCTATAAAAGAAGAAGTTTTTGTGTGTTTTTACTCCGCCGCATGCCCTGTCATAATCCTATGCACGCGCCTGCAGGTCATCAATAACGCGTCACACATCCAATCATTCCAACAAATCATTCTGCCTAGAGTTTCCCCAGCTAAGTTGGAGTCTGCCTATCTGGCAGCCACAAGCCAGTTACAAATTATGTGACTTCAGTCTTCCCGCAACGACTGGCAAAGATCTGCTAATAACAGCTGGGCACAACGTGTTAAAGCTCAGAGAAATTTCGGTACGTATTGGATACGGATAGTCAATCACCTATTCGAGTTAGATCACCTCGAAGATTGGCCTGTTGAGTTGTCATCATTACTTAGCCACGAACTACTCATTACCAAATTTTATCATACAGACAGCCATTCACATTATATTAATATTCACTTGTTTAGTACCTATTCTCCATAAAATAAATGATTCTCTCGTGAGGGGCAGGTCAGTGTTAGAGTTTCATTCTAGATCGATGATAGATAGCTTTACCTAGACTTTACAAGAACTTCACGTAGCTAGTCGTCGAAAATATCTCGTAATCTTTAAGTACCTAATAAGCAGAGGCTGGAATTAGGTAGAGTTATTTATGTACAACATACAACATAGTTGTTGTATGTTGTACATAAATAACTCTACCCTACTCTATATGTATGTTGTATTTCATACAACGAAAGAATAAAATGGATATGCCCCAAATCCCGGGATTAATTTTGAAGAGCAGAAAAATCCCGTGATTTATTAAATAAAAAGTTATTTACTTTTACACAATTTAAACCACTGCACGCGCGACGTTGCCAAATTTACATAATATTGTTGAATCCCGGGAAGATCCATATTAATATCAACATTTCGATGCAAGAACATAAATAACTCAACCAAATTCCGACCTCTGCTAATAAGTCATAAGCAGTAGTTTACTATGCTGTCTGCCTCGTTGGCCAAGTCTTCGCAAGCGCGACTGCTGAGGACGTGGTCTTCATTCCCTTCGACTAAAACGCATATAAACATCTGGCAGTTTGAGTGCTTTTTACGGCCTACTCAAACGTCCTTACCTTGGCATTGTTCGTCAAATCGTTAAGCTCCTTGTTTTAAGTCGAGCTCTACGTTATCTGACAAATGCTTGCACTGTATGAACAGACCCACTCAAATCTGTGACAATCTTTCCTCAAAAGATCGCCTCGGACGGTAATCTACAAGGTTCCCATATATTTTTAACCAGTATAGATTGTATGGACTTTAAAAGAGACGGACCTCTGAGTTTGTTTCGGTGTTTCTTCTCAGGGTAGTCAGTTAGGAAACACCGGCCTCATCTAGTTTAGATTTACAAAAAAAATGACGTGTAAAAGTGTTATTTAACAACCAATTTGCAAAATAAAGATCATTTATCATAATTTATTGTTTATCATTCAAAAGAGATTAATGCCAGAAGAGGATAATGGTTCTGAATGCGAAGGAAATGTAGATATAGATAGAATATACTTTATTGTACACCAAAATTTAAACACACCTATTTAATAATATTACCGCAAAGTGTGGCCTCCATACGACGGTACAGTAGTTTAAAACACTCCTCACTAGGCTATTGTATAGCATAATTATTGGGCTATAGTTGCGAAAATGTTTGCAGTTTCTTATTAGAAAGACCAACATCCTGGAAGATCTTTTCATAACACTTTCAAGGTGGAGAAGAAAAATCAGCTTTTGGTCAAACAGCACGCCAAGGCAAAGGCAAATAACAGCCGGGCTGTGCCTCATACAGGGGTATCACACCGCCAACTTCGAAAGTCTGGGCTACTACTAAGAAATTTCATAATATAGAAAAATACAATAGCATTTTTTACCCGCCGGAAATCGAACCCGTAGACCTCATGCTCAGCAATCGCGCCTGGGACCACTTGACCAACGGGGCAGACAGCACAGTAAACTACTGCTAATGACTAATTAGGTACTTAAAGACTACGAGATACTGACGACGACTAACTACTGACTTAGCTAGGCACACTAACAAGCGTGCTTACTTGGATATAGAGTACAATTTTTTTTATTTATTTAGATTACCTAAGGGGTTCTTAATTTCTTAAATGCAAATTCATTTTATTCTTTTTAAATAGCACAGTTTTAAAGATCTAAAGGCGCCTACGTTTCTAAGCAAGCCGAATCGAATCACGAAAGTCAATAAATAAAACGGTTAGGTCACGGCACGTTAACTTTCACCGTTTTTTTTGTGCATCTTTCGTTTTGCGAAGCCGGTGGTGGTTGAGGAAACAAAGGCATCGATTAGACGCCTGTCTTCTCGCACAAGCTGTTAATATCAACTATTGAGAATGGGTTGTTTATGTAGTTTTTTGTTCGCGTTCTGTTTTCTGCGTTACGTATTTTTATGCCGATGATATTTTTTTTCATATCAATAAATATCCACTCAGGTACATCATTAACTTTTCACGACGAAAACATGAAATCATCCCAGTTTTTCTCTTAGTTATAAAAATGACATCTTCTAAGCCTAATTTAGAAACCCAGCTGAGAGAGATGATGTGAAATGTAGATATTAATTTAATAGGTATGCTTATTCCAAAATCTTAGTTTTATAGATGACAGCAGTCCTTGTTTTTTATGTTTGTTTAGTGATATATTCGCCAAATGGCAACTCACATTAGGTAATGACGATTATTTTCTTGTAGCGATATTTTCCTGAAGAAGTTCTATTTATATTTCTTGAAGTTCTGAATAAGAACTTAAACAATATAAATAGGACCATTGATAAAAAAACTTCTGTCAAGGTCAATGAAATAGGATTACATTACAGACTAGACTAGAACTTCTACGATACTACAGTGACCTCCTCAAATTAAATCATTACATTTTTAATAGGTATTTAATGTATGAAACATAATATAAAAAAAAAAACAAAGAAACTAAATTAGAAACACCGACTTCCGACATTAAACTTATTTATTTAGTTATTTGTATTATTTTTCATTGATATTTGGTTGCAGTTTTCTTTAGTTGGTAATTTTTGATTGCTTACAGTATATTACAGTATATTACACCTGAAAAATGTAAACTCGTTAATACCTATTTTTTTAACCGAACTATAGCATTATTTTATTACCTTGTCGTAGCCCTTATTCGGGTGATTGAAAGAATTCAAGTACTCGAATTCGGGCACCAGGTGCTGCATTGGCCATTACAGGCACCTACTGGAATACGGCCTTAGAGCTACTTATAGTTAGTACGAAGTCAACTACCTTAAATTGGACTAGATTCTCCGTTCTTCGTTCATGGACTAATGGTGCTTTGCTCGAATTCAGTGGCGTAACAATAGTTTGGCAAGACGGGCAAAATGCCATGGGGCATTCAACCGGAAAGGATCCGAGAGGGCCGTGAGCACTACAGGATCCTAACATTTTTATTACAACTTTTAGTCATATTTATTACACTGCTTAGGTACATAAGTTAAGCAAAATAAAGAATCTGCGGTTTCAGTCCAGATTTAAGTTAAAGGTTACTAGAAACTAATCAGGTAATTTATTAAAGCGTTTCTTGCATGGAGGGCCACGTACGCTAATTAATAAATTAGCCACGGGCTTTAAACGGTACAGTTACGCTACTGCTCGAATTCAATAAACACACTTATTATGACAGTGGCCTAACTAAAAAATTGCACATTTTGGTGTTGAGCAAGAAAGTCCTTAAATAAGTAGTTCTTTTTCCTTTCTTATAAAAGATTAGAATAATTGTGGGTAGAATTCTCATTACTAGCAATAAATTACACTTGAGTGGCCGTTATATAGGCCGGCCCTGAATCATTCGTAATTCGATGCCTTAAATTATTACTATGAGGATATAAGGAATAGTGTTTAAGGTAACTTCATATTAAATTCAAAAGTTATAAAGAATTTAGAGGTAATTTATTGGGAGTAAGTTTCGCAGGTTAACCTAGGAGGTTGTCAGCTGTATTACCTGACTTGACTGTGGTGGCCTTTATTATAAAAATTAAAGCATCCAGCCAGGGCTTATATTGAACATACGAGTATGGACTAGGCTACTACACGCTAAGGGCACCCTCTGTGGGGTACGAACTTCGGCTTAGGGCATGGTGGGAGTGGACCGCTAGGATAGGGTGGATCGGAGAAAGTTCACTCTCATTCTATGAATACGAATAGATAATCGAATTCGTGACAGCGAATACGTGTAATAACGCCATCAGGTCCGCAATAAAGTTTATTTATTTATTTAATCACCAACTTACAGTTATTATATACCACAAATAAAAGTTATATCAAGGATTGATTGATGCTTCTTAATAGGCACACAGACATTCACCTTTTTTTCTCATTTTAGGTTATGTTCAAAGGCACTTATAGAACGGAAGGTAGCTACACCTGTCGGCACCCTGCCCGGCCCCAACATGGCCTTGCTAATTGTACTATATAAAAATATTATACACCGTTACCTATGTTAAAAAATGGCTCCATAATTTTTTGAAAGGTGAAAAGGTTTCGTGGAGCCTACAAAGTTCAAATCAATAACGTCATTTTATGTAACGGGCCTATTTATTTGAATAGACACTATACATGTAGGTACAGTTCGATGCAGTCTATTTACACAGACTATTTCGAACCATTTCTAATCACGATACCCCTTAGAAAAACCAATGTCAGATTATCTATAAGAAACCGGTCAAGTGCGTGTCGGGCCACGCGCAGTGTAGGGTTCCGTAGTTTTTATAACAGCCAAGTGCGTGTCGTATTCGCTGACTGATCGTTTCGTACCATGCTCTAACTAAAAACAAACATGACTACCTAACTAATTTGACTTCCTATACAAATCCTCACCTGATCCGACAATTTTGCACGAAAAGTTTTAATTTTTTTTAGAGATTTGTATAAAACTTGTCATAGCCGGTGTTTTGAATTTAAATACGCACACAGAGCTACACTACTCAATCGTCACAAGAAGCTAGCACGATACAACTGGCTCTTAGCGCCATCTATCGACATTTCTGTAGAGTTGTTCGAAATTTTCGAGTCAAATACAATTGGTCGACTATTACTCGTAAACTTGTAAAGCCCACGTATGTGTGATAGTTTTCCTTTAAATTTCGTTATATATAGGTACTACTGACGTGACATTTGAATTTCTAACTACAACCGTTTAGTTGATAGAGGGGGAGGACACTTGACTCTAACGAAAATTGGTAATTTAAAGCTTGATAAGTCACGAACGGTTTACTTAATCAAAAAATGGTCTAACCAAACCCCTAATATTTTTGAAAGAGCTATCCAATGATATCCCACACTATGGGAAGAATGAAAAAAAAATAATTATCATCCCACTTTACATGTATGGGACGTACCCTAAATATTTGTTTTTTTCAAAATTTTATTTTACCACTTCTTCGGCGTCATTAACGTGTATACTCATGCCAAAGTACAAATTTCTAGTACCAATAGTTTTTGAGCTAAACCGCGGACAGACGGACAGACAGACGGACATGGCGAAACTATAAGGGTTCCTTGTTGACTACGGAACCCTAAAAACGGCAAAAAATCATGTTTGTTCTATGGGAGCCACCTTAAATATTTATTTTATTTTGTTTTTAGTATTTGTTGTTATAGCGGCAACAGAAATACATAATTTGTGAAAATTTCAATTGTCTAGCTATCGCGGTTCTTGAGATACAGCCTGGTGACAGATAGACAGCGTTTTGGGAATATGTACTTTCATTGTGCGTACGGCTAAAGATTAGAATTTTTTCCGGAGTCTATGTTTCCCGATAGCTATAACTTAGGGGTAAGTCAAGAGTGAATAGGTTATTTTTAGGTAAGCGTACTTCATCTTCGACCACATCATCAACCCGAACCAATCAATCAACAAAAAAGACGGACGGACAGACAGCGAAGTCTTAGTAATAGGGTCCCGTTTTTACCCTTTGGGTACGGAACCCTAAAAATGATCGCCGGAACCATCAGTTTAACGTAATTTCTGAGTCATGGGGGAATCTCAATATGATATGATGGTCTTTCGTCCACAGACCAACCTCGACAAACGTTGCTGCAGATAGAAGATCGAACCGTGTGGCTGTCATTATTAAGCACCTCAGTAAGCAGTAAATTAGGTATATAATGTAATTATTTACATTATTTTTGAAGTGAAAACTTCTTTAGCGGCGCTGAGCACTTTTTGTATGGGTAAAAACTGTTAAACTCGCGTCAGGGTCACGTGACCGATCGAAAATCGTAAGACTTTTTTTTAAGTGAAAACTTCTTTAGCATCGTTGTGATTTGAAAGTTAATGAAACGAAAAAGCGTGGGGAGTTCAGGTAGGTGAGGGGTAAGGGGGTCCCGTGTGGGAGCGGGGTGGGGGGAGGGGGGTCTCGTGGGGTGTTGGGGGACGAGTTGGGGGATGAATTGGGGGACGACTTGGGGGACGTGTTGGGGAGCGAGTTGGGGGCCGTGTTGGCGGGCGAGTTGGGGGGCGAGTTGGTGGTCGAGTTGGGGGACGAGTTGGGGGACGAGTTGGGGGCGAGTTGGGTGCCGTGTTGTGGGACGGGTTGGGGGGCGAGTTGGGGAGTGAGTTGGGGCCAAGTTTGGGGACGAGTTGGGGGACGAGTTGGGGGCTAGTTGAGGGAGAGTTGGGGACGAGTCGTGGGACGAGTTTGGGGACGAGTTGTGGGGTGTGTTGGGGGGCGAGTTTGGGGCGAGTTGGGTGGCGAGTTGTGGGACGAGTTGTGGGACGAGTAGTGCGACGGGTTGGGGATGACTTGGGGGCGAGTTGGGGGCCGAGATGGTGGGCGAGTTACGGGCCGTGTTGGGGGCCGAGTTGGGGGGGGGGGCGGAGTACGAGTTGGGGGGGGGGGGTACGAGTTGGGGGAGTTGGGAGGGGGTTTGAGGGCAGTTGGGGGACGAGTTGGGGGACGAGTTGGGGGATGAGTTGTGGGGTGAGTTGGGGGGCGAGTTGGGGGGGCGAGTTGGGGGGCGAGTTGGAGGGCCAGTTGGGGGGCGAATTGGGGGCGAGTTGGGGTGTGAGTTGGGGGCGAGTTGGAGGGCGAGTGGGGGGCGAGTTGGGGGCGAGATGGAGGGCGAGTTGGGGACGAGTTGGAGGTGAGTGGGGGGGCCAGTTGGGGTACGAGTTGGGGGGCAGGTGGGGGGGCCAGTTGGGGGTCGATTTGGAGGGCCAGTTGGGGGGCGAGTTGGGGGCGAGTTGGAGGTGAGTGGGGGGACGAGTTGGGGGACGAGTTGGAGGACGAGTTGGGGAACTAGTTGGGAGGCGAGTTGGGGGACGAGTTGGGGGGCGAGTTGGGGGATGAGTTGGGGGGCGAGATGGGGCCGTGTTGGGGGGTGAGTTGGGGGACGAGTTGAGGGGTGAGTTGGGGGGCGCGTTGTGGGACGAGTTGGGGGGCGAGTTGGGGGCGTGTTGGAGGGCGAGTTGGGGGGCGAGTTGGAGGGCAAGTTGGGGGGCGAATTGGGGGCGAGTTGGGGTATGAGTTGGGGGCGAGTTGGTGGGCGAGTGGGAGGCGACTTGGGGGCGAGTTGGAGGGCGAGTTGGGGACGAGTTGGAGGTGAGTGGGGGGGCCAGTTGGGGTACGAGTTGGGGGGCAGGTGGGGGGGCCAGTTGGGGGTCGATTTGGAGGGCCAGTTGGGGGGCGAGTTGGGGGCGAGTTGGAGGTGAGTGGGGGGACGAGTTGGGGGACGAGTTGGGGAACGAGTTGGGAGGCGAGTTGGGGGACGAGTTGGGGGGCGAGTTGGGGGATGAGTTGGGGGGCGAGATGGGGCCGTGTTGGGGGGTGAGTTGGGGGACGAGTTGAGGGGCGAGTTGAGGGGTGAGTTGGGGGGCGCGTTGTGGGACGAGTTGGGGGGCGAGTTGCGGGACGAGTTGGGGGATGAGTTGGGGGGCGAGTTGGGGGCGAGGCTATTTTTAGGGGCATACATACATTTTCAAGCATCACATAATTGGCCGCGGGGCGTGCGGCCGTCAGCGGCCTAGTACTATTACATTACAGATTATCTATGTACTAGTACTAGGAAGTAGTATATCTATGTAGGTACTAGTACTAGGCAGTATTCAGAAGTATTTGATGATTGTGACGCTAGTGGGCATTTAATAAGCGTCTTGAAAATATTTCCAAACTTGCACTTGCATTCATGACTGTACCATTTTAAAATTGAACGCGTTTTTTCGATATATCATATACTGAAAAATAAATTACGAAACTGATTGTCCCTTAAAATGCTGTTAAATTTGATGATGACACGTAACGTGATGGTGGATCTTGCGTTACGTTTACTCCATCTGTCTCCATCTCCAAAAATGTTGCAGTTATATATGACTTTAAGAATTCCGAAATTTCAAATGAAACGCCAAGTCGGGATTTAAGCGATTTATTTAAAATAATTGATAATGTGGATTGTTAATTAAGTAAATTAATTATATATAATAAAAAGTAATTAAAATTAAGATATATTTTATTTACCTTAATAAAACGGGAAACTCATTTAAATATTAGCCTTGAATAGCAGCAAGAAACAGGGTTTTTTGAAGTGAAAACTTCTTTAGTGTCGTTGTGATTTGAAATTTTATGAAACGAAAAAGCGACAGTAAAAAGAGACAGACACATAAATTCATAAGATTTAACGTGGGAGAAAATGAGATAGGAAGCATTATACAGTGTTTCTTATGTCGTGGAAATTTTATATGGGCAAACCAGGGCAAACATATACCTTTGAAATTTCGTAAATTTTTGAAGGATTTTTTGAAGTGAAAACTTCTTTAGCGGCGTTGTGCACTTTTTTTGTAATGGGTAAAAAATGTTAAACTCGCGTCAGGACACGTGACCTGATCGAAAATTCGTAAGACGGACGGAGAGTAGACAGCCGGCGCGGCGTAGGAGAGGAAGTATCCCCCTCTCATTCTACGACGCGGCGAAAAGCCTGCGCCTGCTGTTTCGAGAGATAAATTTTTTAATGTAATATAAATTGTCATGTTTGTGTACCATAGCGCAATAAATAAATATTGTATTCTACCACATAAATGATAGTACTTTTATACTGACAATTAAAGCAATTCGTGCAAAATTATTCCCTAACCATTCCAAAATATCAAAAATGCACAACGTTAATATTCAAGTTTTCACTTCTGCCGGCACTCCCGGAGTGCAACCAACATTTTTTTTTATTTGTGAATTTGTATTTAAAGTATTAGTGTCAGTCTTACACTATATTTCATAAGCATTTGAAGTCAAAGTGCAAGTAACATAAAGATCTTTGAAAACCGAATATAAAATAGAGCGAGATGTCTTGCAATTTTATGACATGATTCCTTCCTGACCTTGTATACAGTATGTTAACTAACTGAGGGCGTTCCCGTTAACCCGCAATAGTATAGCATCTATACATGCTAAAAAATATTACCATTCGAAAACAAAATGTTTTTATTTTTTTTTAATATGAAAATATTCACTAAAACTGTTAAATTGATACGTAAAAGAAACACTCTGTACATGCGTATACGAAGGACGGCAACGTCGCAATTAATTTATGAATGAAGCGCGTGTGCGGCGATCTAATTGATGTGCTTATACTATTGCGGGTTAACGGGAACGCCCTCTGTTAGTTAACATACTGTATCTCCGTTTCTCAAAATACTAATATACTAGTTGTATTGCCTCTGAAAGTAGATACGTTACGTCATCGGTCCTCCGCCTGATCTCTTTCCGGTCATGTCGGATTGCCGTCCCATCGGACTATGAGAGTAAAGGAACAGAGAGTGCCTGGACCTGCGCACATACTTCTGCACTATAATATCTCCTGCACTGACCCCTTATCTCCTATGAGATTAGCAACCGTAGTTGACATCGGTCAAGAGGTATTATAATAGTCCTCCTGACCTGAACGAAACCAATCATTAACAAAGCCACTGGATCATCCACGGCTTTCATATTCTAAATGCTTTGGTGTAAAAAGTCTCAATAGGAAGCTATATAATGGCCCGAAAACTGATTCAGGACAGGTTTGAGGGAATGTAAACTGTATTTTCCCAACCAGCTAAAATAGCCTTGGCATATCTTCTTTTGTTGTTACGTAACAACGTATGCCATTGTTTTCTGAATATATCGATATAATAACATTTATTTCCTCAAAAAAAGAACATTACAGTTCACTTACAGTTTGAAAAAAGTAAGTAATAATAGTAAGTGACTAGTGGTTATTTGTAACAAAAATATTAGTTAGAGATTTTTCGGTATTTTAGTATTTCCGTGATCTTTCGTGACTTTTTAAAATGAATATAACACTAATATAAGCAATTAAATCGTACAAAAAGTAATTACCAATGCAACCGGAGTTAACGTATCTACTAATGTACCACATAATAAGCACATAAAATCTAGTGAAAATTCAGCGGTCTTATTATAAAGGGCGATCTCTTGCAGACAGCCTTGTTTTCTCGGCAAGGTAGGCTTGTGCTCACAACGGTCATATAACTTGTCATGTCTCGGACAAACTGTCATTTCAACGATAGATTATAGCCGTTGAAACGGAGACATGACGCAATGTCTGCATATTAAAGAATTTACCCATAACTGTTAAACACTAGCAAAACATCAAGAATGAATCAATTAAAAAAGGTACTTTTTAGGAATGTGAGTTTAATTGGAACATTTTCATTGTACAATAAACAAAAACTGCCGTGTTGAATGACAGCTGTTTATTAGTTGAAGAGCCATTTGTCGACACGTGCTTATGAACAGAGGGGTGATAAAACTGTTTATGTACTTTCAAATATACGTTTTATATAGCTTCTATACTGGCCAGTACGGCGCGGGAATAGTTTACTTACTTACCTTTTGTTATCAATAATCTTTATTTTTATTAGCAATACTGTCCCACAGCTGGGCAAAGACCTCCTACAATTGCTTCAATACGCTCTTTTATGCCGCTTCAAACCAACCTTCTATAAACTTATATTTAAATTATAAGTTTGTATAAAACTTACAACCAACTTTCAAATAAATAAAATAAAATTGAAAAATGTATTCAAAAGATAGGTATTTAATTTAATTCGATACCTACATTTTAGTCGGGTATACATTAGGTATTTTTGTATTTTACTATAGTTTTTGTACACACGACGATGTTAAACTGCCTAGTTGTAAAAGGAACTGAAAAAATCGTGAGCAAGGTATTAGGATTTCCATAAACCTATAATTAATTAATCTACACATTTGTGATGTTTATTCAGCCCAGCCCATAGTTTAATCTTCAGTTATAGCCTGGGAGTCTTTAAGTCAAGAGTGAATAGGTTACTTCTAGGCAAGCGTGCTTCATCTTCGACCACATCATCGCTTAACATCAGGTGAGATTATGGTCAAACGCAAGCCTACCAACTAAACTACCAACTAAAAAAAATTGTTGAATTTGAGGAATTCACGTATTTATATTCCAAAAAAACGGAGTTAATTAGAACAAACAAAGAGTAACAACAAAGCAAAACAAAAAGGATAATTGAAAACGGTTCATAAACGCGATCAGTAATAACCCCACGGTTGCCGTAGTGGAGAGCGATTGGCTGCTAGGCTGTGTGTCACGGGTTTGATTGCCGTACGGAACGAACATATAAATAGCTTACAGATCGTAGTTTTAGGTTTGGATATTTGTGTTTGACTTTAAATGCTCATAAACTGTCTCAAGATACAGGAGAAATTCTTGGTGAATCGAAACATTAGAACGTTTTTCCCGACTATCTGAACATAACAGGTGAAATAAGTAATATCAGATATCTAGAACGAACACTTACCGAGATATTTGTTTATTTCTTCTATTTATAAAAATAAACAGCACTTAACCAAAAGATATCTAAAACTTGTTATCGAAAAATTCGTACGCATCGCTGTCCACACTGGTCTTGTGTAAACCTAAAAACTGTCAGCATTGTCACGATAGATGAAAAAGAATATTATATTCCAAAAATATTCACTTTTACACAACATAATTCTACAGATAAATGGCACTGAACCAAAGTGGTGACTGTACATATCTGTATACTCCTACAAAGCGTAGTGGCGTCATGTTATAGGCAGGTATATGAAACATCCCCAGAGATATAACAGACGTTGCACAGAGGGGGCGCCGGAATGGTCTTTTTAGAGGTTCGGAGCCTGTTGCCCAATATGCTGACGGTGATCATCGGAGAGGTTTAAGTGAGATAAAAACCCCATACTCCCTGGTCTTACCCCCAAAAGTCCAGGCGCTTTTTCAAGGTTTCACCCCAAAAAGGAAAAAAAAAACATTCATTACATTAATGTGGTCTCAAGGATACTGTGGTTAGATGGATTATATTGTTATTTAGACTTATATAAAAACTATAATGCACAAAATTTCTTAATAATATCATAAAACATGTATAGAAAAGGAAAGGTATATTAAAAGATTTTAAATACAAACGATTGCAGTCATCAAGACAAGACGTACTTACTAGTGTTTAGTATCAGCGGCCAACTGCTAGTCTTTTTGTATTTTCTACAAACTTGCTACAAAACAATTTGATAAAATTCTTCAAAGAAAACGATGGCTCACTAGCCAACAATTTGGACTGGCTTAAATGCTTTTAAAGGAAATATTAATTAATTTAATTAAGAATTGGATACAGGTGTCATGGTTTAAAACCTGTTGCCTGCTTCTAGAGTAGCACGAAGTACCTATGTAATTACCTACGTACCTTTGTGACGCAAAATAGTTACTAAATTAGGTATGTTTCGGTATTTATTTCATTATTTAGTGGGAAGAATGCTGAACGAGTATGTAAGAAGATGAATTGTCGATCAAAGTATTGATTTCCACCTGCAGGAGCCAACATGTTTTAAAAGTCAGATATAGGTACATGGTGTTTCAGAAATGCAAATTCGTAATAAAGCGTGTTGTTCTATTTCTGATATACAATTAAGAAATAATAGCAAAATGTAAATAAATAATTAATTCAGAAAGTACAGATAGCAGTATATATACAATTATATACATTTTGGTTCAATCACAGATTGTGTGATAATAGAATCAAACTGTATTATTCGAGAGGGCATATCAATATAAAGTTTTATCACTAGCCTCCAGACTAGGATCCCCTGTGTCACCTTTACGGATGACAATGTTTTTTTTTGTCGTGTGGAAACCATGCCAATGACCATGACAAAAGGCACCAGAACTTTTAGGGAATTGACCGGAGAGTGAATATTCCCCATAAAAACCACCATCAGCACATGCAGTAGATTCCTTGTAGGTACTACTGCATCAATTGTAATTTTGTTGAAGTCGGGTTTTAAAAAAACATTTTTTTTTAATATATGCGCTATTGTAAATGAGATCATATTATTCATATGCCCTTAGTAGTAATTAGTTGATACATTACCAGTATATTTTATTCTGTTGAAGAATCATCACATGACTCCTCCGCTCTGGGTATAGCTGAAGGTAGTGTCAGACTTCTACTGACTAAAAATCCACCCTGTTCCTTTAGTTTAGTATCCTAGGTGTTTATTTAATAATAAGATAATTATTGGAAACATAAGCTTTTCCATATCAGTAGACAGCCATGCGTGTGAATTTTTAGTCACCATATTTTAGAACTTTTCTGCTTAGTTAAGATTTTTTATTTATGTGTACTTATATAGTTAGATTTTTTTATACCCATAGCCACGCTATCGTCAAAAGTATTTTCTCAGTAATAGCTTAGTCCTTCATCAGGTACCAAATTTCATCAATATCGTTTAAGTAGTTTAGATGAGAAAGTGAATCAGACAGATAGGCTGAGTTAATTTCGCATTTATATTATTAATTAGGGATTAGAATCAAGCATTACAAATAAGTTTTGGTTTAAATTAGTTAGTTCATCGTTTCACCTATATATTATTATCATTAGGTATTGTCTGTTTCTCACGAAATTATACGGGACCACCTGGAGAGTGGCGCCTCGTGGGCACCCCTAAACTCCAGCCAACACACTTATAAATATCATGAAAACAACCTTTATTGAAGGCGAGCTCTTATAAACTAACTTAGCTTATTATAACTGAGTCATATTTGAGAACCAAATTTATTGATTATTATTTAATTCATTCAGTTAAAAAAGGAAAAAATAATACAGGTGTCTCTTACAAGTTTCATAACTTCAATAAGTCAAGTAGAGCAAATAGGCCTTATGTAAATCTCACTCAATAGAACATAAAACACCTCACACGCTTGTATTCAAGTCAGACCCATTCAGAGCAACAATAGGCCTTCATCGATACTGCGCCTACGCATCGAATTCGAATGTCAATCGTAACAATCGAGCACGATTACCTGACAGATAAAGGCGGGCGGAAAGCTCGAGGAAAGCGCCACAAGGCAATTCGAGCCGCGAAGGCTTTGACAGCCGCCGCCATTAGTCCGTGCTCCACCAATCAGGCGAAAGAGGAGGGTCCAAGCGCACGCGCCGCCCGTCACGCAAAACCGATTCAGTGTAAACGCAGCTGTCGCTCCGTAGCCACGTATATTCGTCCTCGTTTCCCTGCTTCGTTTGTTTTTAATTATGAACTTTTTGTGAGACTCGGGTGTGTATTTGTGTAGAACTTTGTAAGGAGGTTTTATGTATTTTTGGAGACTTATTAGATGATGTTATTGTGAAGTGACTCGCGGTGACTGTTATTGTGTTCATTGTTTTACTGCAAGATGATGATGGATCAGGCGCACTTCGGGGAGTATCTGCTGAGACAGCAAATGTTGCACGCTGCGTCGCTCAGCGGTTTGCGTAAGTTACACATTATTGGAGCCATTTTGTTGGTTTTTGCTCAAGATAACTCTTATCAATGTTTCTTAACTTAAACCTTGTGATTAAGGATGAAAATGGAAACACAGCAGTAAAAATGCGATGAAAATATTTTTACCAAACTATCTGCGATATGTAAATCAAACAAAAATATATGAGAACATCATAACCATGTCACATTTATAGCACAGGCCACTATGTCGTCTCACTCGACACATTCTAAGGTCTTCGGAACTTGTTTATTCAAACTATAATCGTCCAAGTTTGCCGTCAGCATGAATAATATCATAACTATGCATAATTTTGATCACAGTGTGCGATAAAAGAATTGAATCTGATTAACTAAATATTATTTTTTAATTTTTTTCTTATTTGTTTGTGGATATAGAGAAAAAAAGTGTATGAAAAATATCTTGATAGACTGCCGTTTGTACAAACTGCACGCACTGTAATCAATTACTTGATTGTAAGTTATGAGTTTGTATCTAGTCGATTTTCTTAGACACTGAAACAAGTTTTTTCCATTTAATTCAAAACTTGAATATTTTTTTCTACAGTCCACTCACAGTCGTTTAACCACCCAGTTTACAACCTCACATAAAAATTAATTAACCTTTATATAACTTGCATTGAACTTATCACTTCATGACACTTAATTTTGTAAGAAATTTATAATCTCTAAAACTCACGATAATGAGGTATGAACTAATTAACAAAACGCTAGAATATGCTAATTAATCGCCAATTTAAACAAAGTGTCAGCCGTTAACACACAAAATTATAATTATCATATTAATACGCGTTTAATATTTCTGAGAATCCTATTGGCCCAGTGATTTCACGCTTTGCATTTATGTTATTTTATAAAAGTTGATTAGGCAATAACGTGTATGAATTATTAAGCGTTAATATGATTAATAGATTGATTAGTGATGTCGCAAAGGCCTTGATTTATAACATATTAGTTTCTGCAAGCGGTTATTCTGCTGTGAATTTTTTAGGTAAAATAAGTACCTAGCCTGTTACACTCTCCGATCCTTGAACTATCTCTTCACCAAAGATCACATTGATCCGTTGCTATGGAACAACGGATCAATGTTAATTTGTCTCTCTTTCACGTCAAAAGGGTTTGACGTGAAAGAAAGATTAATAAACATAAAGACATGAATTATAAGTTTCAATTTACCTACTTGTTGTATGATTCACTACTATAGCCTAGCCTTTTCCCAAATATGTACCTAAAGGTCTTTTATTTATTTATTTTATTATGCTGTGACTGCCTATTTACCCCCCACAAGAAAGTCTAAACTTTTTTATAAGGGTTGATATCAATAACTATATACAAAAACAACAACAATATCTCCTCTATAAAAAATATAATCTTGTAGGGAAATGAAAAAATATAATCTTATCTATGATTAAAGAAACACGATGAGAACATCAAATACGCCTAGCTCGCGGTGGTCTAAGCGCGCAACAGAGAATTGGGGTCTATTTCAATGGTGCATGCTAAACAAATTATTTGATTAACGCCACACAACAACAAAACGTTTGGTTAACAACTTTGTTTCGAGTTGTCGGAAACAATGGACACATTCGTTCTTTAATACGCGAAAGAAATAAACAGTTATTTTGATACAAATCTGCGTCACGTTGTATTTTTGTTATTAAAGTATAATGTTAATTTTCTTATTTTTTTTTCCAACATCTATAAATAAGGTTGATTGACATATAGGTAGAAACCAAATACTGGAAATAAGACGACCAAAAATGTGTAATAAATTTTTATATTAATTTTTATGTATTTTTCAATAAAATCTGATATTTTAATAATAGAAAAAAAAAACATCATAGGCCCAGCAATATGTTAATTAAATTGTATACATATTTAAAAGTGAAAAAGCTCTCACATGATTTTTTATTTGTTAAACGCGTTGAAGTCTTTTCTATGGACGCGGTAATTGTACAGCGAAGCAGCTTAGATCCAAACTTTTTTGGTTAAACATTGTTAATAAACAATATTTCAGGTAATTTTAACTGTTTTGATATGATTGTCAACACAGTCAAAATGTTTAGTTAAGTAAATCCACTGAAATTAAAACTGAACTCCTTTAGAGCCTCGTTTTAAAGACATTTTTGCATTCTTCATGTTGGTATTTGTGCTCTAGAAAAATAACATGCTCCATCCAGACAACTTATGCAATCCTTTTAATTTAGGCATTTTAATAGCCTCATTTGTTGATCGAATGGCAGTCCTTCTCAAATACTTATATATATTAATACGTGAAGCAAAATCTTTGTATCCCTTATTACAAAAATTGGCACAGTTAAAGTTTATATAACAAAATAGTGAAAAAGTTTAATTTCAGTTTCACAATAGCCATTTAATGCATACCTTTTAAGCAATATATGATTGTATTAGGAGTCCTCACTCTTGCGCTCTACAATATACTCTACCTACTAACCAACTGTGCGAGCAAACCGATCTTTGAACAAGCCTGATTAAACACAAATATAAAGTTATAACTACAGTAAGACTCGTAAACAAAAATGTAAAACATGGAAAACCCTTTAGGAGCAATAGAGCTCACTTTTGTTTTACGTGTGTGTGTCGGTACCCCCCACCCCCATTAGTACACTCTTCCAGTGAGAGTGTTCCAGTATGGGAGTGTGATTTTGTGAATGCAAATTACAAACACCCGACCAGAAACATCTATCCATGTTAACCATAAAGACATTTCGCACTCTCAGAATGAAAGGGACTTAACTCACAAAATTGTATTTTTGGATTTGAGCAGAATAAAGCAGCATTGAATAAATTATATTCATATATCACAAGTGGCAAATGTAGAAGCTGTCTCTTTATAACTCGTAATTCAGATTCCTGTTTCCATGGCAATTCAGAGTAATGTTTCAGGCCAGTTTACATCAAAATCTGAATTACACGAATTTAGAGTTAGGTCACTTTCATTCTAAGAGTGCTATTTGTTCCGGAGCGCGAATCGAACCCACGACACACAGAACTGCAGCTAATAGCTTAACTACTGCGTCACCTGTGTCGTTAAACGAAGCGTTAAGCTATTAGTTACTGCAAAATCTCATCTGTTACCTTTAGTAAACCTGTAATAAACCTTTCTAATGACAAACATACCTGCACACAGCACTAAGGAAATGCATTACTATATACAGAGTTGATACGTCCGAGGGGCTTTCCTTTAAACTGCGTATACTAGGTACCATTTTCGTACCTAGTATACGCTTTGTACCAAAAATCAATTAAATAGGAGAAGTAGTTTAGTCGCAAATGATTTTGATGCACCTTAAAGCGATAAATCTGACCAAGACAAGAGATAACACACGCCGCGCTACGTTGCCACTTTGGTATCTAGGTATTTAAGGTCAGTCACATTTATTTACAAAGGGTGGTTGCGTTTTACTGTGATTTGTAAGCTATTTAGACTGTTTGAAAAAAAAATATTTTGGCTCTTTTTATTTTTTAACTGTATCAAATTAACACTAAACACGTATAGTATACGTAGTGTAATTTAATGCCCCTCTGTCGTATCAACTCTGTATATGTAGGTACTGAGTTCCACGTGACACGGAACACTCCGTAATCCACATAATGGCCCCCTCTCACCGTGCAGGCATGTACTCATTCATAAAGTTTTTACTCCATTGTCTGAGCTGGGGATTAAATAACGACTGTTTTTCTGAATTTAACCTATAGGGTGATGCGTATAGTTCATGTCTATAGCAACCGCAGTTTGTTATCGCCATAAATATTACGTAAATATTGCCTTTATGGTAATTGAGAAAATGGTTTATTCAAAACTAGCTTCTGACCGTGGCTTGGCTCATGATACAAAAGTAGTAAGTCATTTTTCAGCCGTTCAACAGTCAGCCAACAGTAAAACGTTATTCCATTTTGATGTGAAAGAAGGACAATTGTAAGAGGGCATTTAGACAGTTGAGAGTGACACTTTAAAGTGGCATAGGCTAACTGCCTATGTCCCTTTCAAGTCTGTAAAAGTATTTATCCCGGATAAATACAGGATATTACCACGCAAATGAATTCGCGGTCGACGGCATGTAATCATAAAAACAATCTTTATTTATCTTAAAAACTTAGTAGGTACATAATAGGCTACAATAATAAAATAAATGTCGGTATTTCAAACGCATCTTCAGTTTTGGTTTTCGGTTTTAGTTCAAATGTTATTGTTATTTCCACTGTTTCTTCAATAGTTTCTCATGCGAGGATATCGGCGGCACTAAAAACTATGACATTTTATCATCCTCATTACGTGTCACTAGTTAGTACCTATCTGTTTTAAAAGTATTAGAAGAAGTCCTCTCCATATCAGGAAAAGGCAAAAAGATAAAAATAGAAGAAAAACAAATTAGAAGTTTATTTACTTACTCTTAAAAAATTAGAAACATACATATTATACCTACCATTGTACCCTTTTTAGGGTTCCGTAGCCAAATGGCAAAAATCGGAACCCTTATAGTTTCGATATGTCTGTCCGTCCGTCTGTCTGTCTGTCTGTCTGTCTGTCTATCTGTCTGTCTGTCCGTCCGTCCGTATGTCACAGCCATTTTATTCCGAAACTATTAACACCATACATGAGAAACTTAGTAGGTAGATGTATTCTGTGAACCGCTTTCCGATTTTAAGAAAAAAAATAAAAAAATATGTAAAATAAAGGGAGCCCCCCTTTATTTTACATATTTTTAATTTTTTTATACATGGAACTAAAACTGAAAATATTTTTTTTCATGAATCCTATGCGTGTGTGGTATCTATAGACAGGTCTTTAAAAATGATATAAGGGTTTCTAAATCCACTTTTTCATAAAGTCGATCGTTTAAAAGATATAAGCTTCCAAATTGGTAAAATGTGTGTCCGCCCCCTCTAACTTCTATAATAATGGAGTGAAAAATCTAAAAAAAAATATTTGCCTGTAGATCTTAATATAAACTTTCAACCAAAATTGGTTTGAATGAAATCGGGTCAGCAGTTTTTGAGATACAGCATATTTTCTAAAACCGCAAATAAAACTTTGTAATTCATACAAACACTATGAAAAACAAAGTTATTTAGCGTAGTTGTAAAAATGTAAATAAGCTAGTTTTAAGAAATTTTTAAGGTTTTTTTATTCGTTATATATACATATTATATTATATTATTATAGTTACTACGGAACCCTTCATGGGCGAATCTGACTCGCACTTGTTATCATTTCCACTCCATAGCTGTACACACAATAAAAGTATTTCCTAAACGTTTTGTGCGTAAGGTGATCTCTCTTCTTTTCTAATTTATTTGTATTGCTTTTTCTAGTTATTGCAAAAACAAGATTTATTTGACATTTACTTTCAATACTTTTTCTTATTTCGAAGGCATACTAACTTAATATGCAGTATACTTACTTTGTATCCCCCTACTAAGACTTCAAAAGGCAATTCCACCTATTAAGGTAGAAAGGGCGTCCATTAATTATTTTAGTGAAATTACTAAGATTCCAATAAATGCTGAGTTCTTGCTAATCGATCAGTCCGTTACAATACATTTTCTACTTAAAAATAACAACACAATAAGGTGTATAATCGTTTGACGTGTACAATATGTCACACAGTACCTAGAACATGGAAGCGCACCTGCTTCAAGGATACAAATGACATAATACCCAATGTTTTTAGTTTCAGAGCTTAAAATTGAATGTCAAGTTTTTACATAGGCACTAGATTTTTTCATAGAAAAATAGCTTACATATGTACACGTCTGCGTCCCCTCAAAAGCTTATTTAATCAAGTTGCATGATGCCACCTGTTTTTGTCTGACGTGTGGTGTTAAATTGTTGAGTCCTGCTAGCTTATATTAAGACAGGCTATTTAATACTTTGGATATTATCTTGGTAAGAGTTGTGAGCATTCATTATAATTAGCTGATACCGCAATAATTGTGATGTAGTAAATGTCAAAAGAATTTTAGTATCGAAAGTTCTTTCTTTTTAACCGACTTCAAAAAAGGAGGATGTTCTCAGTTCGTCGTAATTTTAAGTTTTAGTTTTGCTTTATATTTTAGTTGAAAACCACAATGTGACATGAAGATATTCTGTAACTTCATTTTAAAATAAAAAATTGGCCAAGTGCGAGTCAGACTCGCCCATGAAGGGTTCCGTAGTAACTATAATAATATAATATAATATAATATGTATATTTATTTGACGAATAAAAAAAACCTTACAAATTTCTTGGTTACATTTTTACAACTACGCTAAATAACTGTGTTTTTCATAGTGTTTGTATGAATTACAAAGTTATATTTGCGGTTTTAAAAAATATGCTGTATCTTAAAAACCGCTGACCCGATTTCGTTCAAACTAATTTTGGTTGAAAGTTTACATTAAGATCTATAGACATATATTTTTTTTTAGATTTTTCACTCCGTTATTATAGAAGTTAGAGGCGGGGGACACACATTTTACCACTTTGGAAGCTTATATCTTTTAAACGATTGACTTTATGAAAAAGTGTTTTTAGAAACCCTTATATCATTTTTAAAGACCTGTCTATAGATACTACACACGCATAGGTTTCATGAAAAAAAAATATTTTCAGTTCTAGTTCTATGTATGGGGATCCCCCTTATTTTAAATATTTTTTATTTTATTCTTAAAATCGGTAAGCAGTTTACAGAATACATCTACCTACTAAGTTTCACATGTATAGTCTTAATAGTTTCGTAATAAAATGGCTGTGACATACGGACGGACGGACAGACAGACAGACGGACAGACATATCGAAACTATAAGGGTTCCGTTTTTTGCCATTCGGCTACGGAACCCTAAAAAGCCAGCTTGGATCAGAAATACTAATATTAGAGTTATATTAAAACTTTTCTTTTAATAATCCGTATTTTTAAAGAGCTTTGACATACACCGTATTCGCAAACTATCAAATCGCTTCTAATATCGCTACATTTGTTGTATTTAGTGGGGCCATGCTTTCAAAAAATTCGACTCACCCCCCAAATAATTTTTTATCAAATGTATCAATATTGTTTACTATTACAATTTCTTACAATTAAACCGTTTAATATAAAAAAGTAATAACAATATTTAAAAAAATATTGATTGATCATTTTTTAAACATGAAAATTTTACTTAAAACATTTAATTAAATTCGAAAACATTTTCCTATAAACCAAAGGACGACAGCCTGTATACGTTCCCTGGAAAAACTTTTCATTGAATCTCAATCCACACAACACGAGTCGAGATGATCGCTCTCAGTTCGAAAATAATTGATTGTTAAAGCGTCTCAGAGATGCTGTCATTTGGTCCATCAATGTCGCGTCATCAAATTATAGCAGGGGCTCGTCTGAGCTTTTTATTCGGTCCAGGAATATATGTATATGTTTCTTGACGTTGATGCACTGTTCTTGTACATTGCTTTTGGGTAATGGAGTAATTTTAAGAGTATAATAACGCAATGTAATTTATATAAACAAACAAAAAAGTGCCGGCCTCCCTCTATAACCATTAATATTAATCCTCAAAATATAACTGGAACCTACATTAACATAAAGAAAATATTTTCATCGTTACTGCGCCAAGATAATCGGAAAAATCTGTTAATTATTCCAGTTGCAACATCTTACCATTGAGAAATGTTACCACGTCATACAAGGTGGGCTAAACATTCATTAGAATTACATTATTTATTTAAACTTAGTCGTGTAAATATATTACGGCCAGATATCTCTATAAACTCCGATATTTAAAACTTACAACGCCGCCACAAGAAACGCATTCAATTACTTCAATGCGGGCCTTTGATCTGCGCGTGGACCGACGCGGCGCCGCCGTCGCCAAAACTTCACTCATAAAAAGAAACAATATTAAACATCATCAAATATAAAGAACTTACACCATCATATTCAACTATAAGCACATACTTGAATTGGAACTTTATGTTACAAAAAATAAGATATAATATCGAATGTAATTGTTTGAGATCGTATCAAGCTTTTTGAGCATTTTCGTCATTTTTTATCTCATTAGTAATGTTTCCATAGAATACGGTTGGTTATACGAGCGTGTCCGGCTGAACTAACGAGTGTTTATTAATTAATAAAGTTGTGAATGATTGCAGTGTCACGGAGTGTTACATAGCTCAGTTTATTGACAACGTAACGGTTAAACGTGTGCAGTTTTGTCTTCATTTGTCTGTTTTGGACAGTGTTTAATTGACTAATTTTTATTTTAACAACATCATCGATTATATTTCTCTAATTCACAACATTCACGTATTAAAATAAATTCAAGATAAAAACAAAAACATAATAACATAGAATGGCTCAACCACTGCGCCAACTGTGTCTCCACACTTTTTAATCCAATGAAAATCAGCATCATAAGAAAACCTTAAGATGAGATTATATAATTAACTTATAATGCTATAAAAAAGCTAGACTAGCGATTTCGGTCGATAACTTCAGTGAAGATAGACTGTTATAAAATTACGACGAGGAGGAGGATCCTGGAGGCGACACCGTAGACATAACACCAGCCGCGTGCCATCCGGCAATTTTGATCTAGGGCGCCGCCGAAATGCCTTCTTTGGCCTCGCGGCGCCCTAAGCCACCACCGCGACTGCGCCAGTTTTTGACGGGTGGTGTCATTTATTGACGTTTTTTTTAAATCAGTGTTTTTCCTTAGATTTTTATTATTTAATTTAATTTATTTACTAGTTTAGTTACTAAGTTTAATTTTGTTACATAATCAGATTAATGTCGAGTGGCAGCAGTGATGTGTTGTGTAATAGTGCTGATCAACCTTCAACATCACTAAATATTCTGGAGAGGTGTCCTCTGTGCACCCAGGCACGGTTTTTTAAAGGTAAGCGGGGTCTGAAAGTACATATTGGGAAGGTACACAAACCACCCAATGTATCTACTTCAGACCCCGTCATTTCTTTAACACCTACATCATTTTCCAATTTGGATCCGTTTTGGAAAACCCTTTCAAAATTCAAAAACTCTGTTCCGGTTTTAAAGCGAATTCCCCGCGGCGCTAGACCTGTAGTGGCGCAAAACCTAGCAGGATGCGTTCGCCTTGCCGCTCGCGAGAATTCTCAAAGTGCCTGGGAACATCTGCTTACCTTCCCGTATAGGATACTACATGTTCGAAAAAATTTGGCAACCAAAAAAACTTTAACTTCACAAATTAAAGAAAATTGTACTATTTCGGCCCATATTCAGGATGCAAAATTACCGACACAGAGGGTTACTTCCACAAGAAGTATATCCCGCCTAGTCGAATCTAAATTAGGGGAAGGTGACATTAGCGGAGCTGCCAGGATACTTTTTAGTAGTGATGTGGTGGCCCCATACTCTCCAGATACTCTCGCAGCTCTGGAGAGCAAACACCCTGCCCCAGCGGATGGTCTTTCCTTTCCCGACCCCCCCGATCAGGACATAAACACCCTCACCGTCACAGGTCAAGAGGTGATCACAGCCGTTTGTTCCTTCCGAAGCGGCTCTGCTGGCGGCCTCGATGGGCTGAGTCCGCAGCACCTGAAGGACCTACTCAGCTCAGGCGCCGGAGAGGCTGGTGAGTTGCTTTTGAAGGAGCTAACGGCTCTGATTAATCTTATGCTCTCAGGCCAGGTGAACGAAACCGTCACCGATATCTTGTACGGGGCCAATCTATGTGCCCTACGCAAGAGGGATGGCGGCATTCGTCCCATTGCCGTGGGAACTACCTACCGTCGTATGGCAGCCAAGATTTGCTCTAAATTTTATGGTGAGGATATTTCGACCAAATTTCAACCCCTGCAACTGGGTTACGGTTCCAAAGGGGGTTGTGAGGCTGCCGTACATGCCTTGACGACCTATTTAAATTCAGGTAAAGGAGAGGTCATCTTGAAGGTTGACATTAAAAATGCTTTTAATTCAGTCAATAGGGACACTTTGTTGGCAGAAACTAAAAAAGAAGTACCACAAATTTTTAGTTTTCTTTGGCAATGTTACAGACATCCGACTAAATTACTTTATAAGGAAAACCTTTTGGAATCAGCTGTTGGCTGTCAACAAGGTGATCCCCTCGGGCCAGCGATCTTCAGTTTAGCCATTAACCCAATCATTCGACAGTTAAATTCGAAATTTAATGTGTGGTATCTCGATGATGGAACCCTGGGAGGCGATGTAGACACGGTATTAGATGATCTACAGTTTTTAATAAATCAATTCCATTCCATAGGATTGGACCTCAACCTTTCAAAGTGTGAACTATTTATATCCGACAGTACTGACAGACAACTGACACTTTCAAAATTCAACGCAATAGCCCCAGATATCCAAATTGTGGAAAAAAGTTCTCTTCGTCTTCTTGGGTCTCCAATTTATGAGAATTCCTTTCCCGATTTTGTCGAGGAAAAAATACAAAATTTTAATGACATCTTGGACAGGATATACCAAATTAATATGCATTCGGCTATCACCTTAATTCGTTACTGTTGTTTTGGACCCAAATTAATGTATTTTCTTCGTTCTTCACATCTATGGCATCATCCTCACCTTTTGGAAAAAATGGACCAAATTATTCGTCAAACTCTGACAGGAATTTTAAATGTGGCTATGGACGACCGAGCTTGGGCACAAGTTACTCTTCCCATTCGTATGGGTGGTCTCGGCGTCCGCAAAATTACTAGTATCAGTCTACCGGCTTTTGTATCCTCGGTACACGGCACTGAGAAATTAATCAGGAATATCCTAGCTCCATCACTGGTTGATTTCAATGTGCCGTATTTCACCGAGGCTATAGATACCTGGAGACTCGCTTGCCCGAACCTAAATCCACCCGACAATCCATCATCTCAGAGGCGGTGGGATGAGCCGCTCTGTAAAGCAGTTCAGAGTGACCTTATTGCCACATCTGCTTCGGCTGCAGAGCGTGCGCGCCTGCTGGCTGTGGGTGAATGGGAGTCGGGTCTCTGGCTCCATGCACTTCCGTCATCGAACATAGGCACCTTGTTCGATGATACTACTTTCCGCCTCGCTGCTTCCCTTCGATTAGGTGCTCCCTGCTGTTCTGCTCATCGCTGTCACTGTGGCGAAGTTGTCAACAGCCTCGGTCACCACGGCCTTTCATGCGGCCGCAGCGCGGGTCGCATAGCACGGCACGCGAATATTAACGACATTATCCGACGAGCTCTTGTCACTGTCGGCGTTCCAGCTGTTTTAGAACCAAATGGCCTGGCACGCGACGATGGCAAAAGACCGGACGGTATGTCTTTATTTCCTTGGAAGATGGGTAGGCCTTTAGTGTGGGACGCAACTTGTGTCGATACTCTTGCGCCATCCCATCTTCCTAGCTCATCTTGTTGCGCTGGCGCTGCCGCTGCGGCTGCTGAGAACCTCAAGCGGCGGAAATATAATAACCTTGTTGGTAGTTATATTTTCGAGCCGTTTGGGGTTGAAACCTTGGGGTCGTGGGGTCCGAGTGCTCACAAATTATTTAAAGATCTGTCCAGACGCCTAGTTGACACTTCGCGTGACCCAAGGGCTGGCTTTTACCTTGGACAGAGGTTAAGCATTGCCATACAACGTGGCAATGCCGCCAGTCTTTTGGGCACATTGCCAGTGGACAGCGATGCGCACGAATTTCTGGATGCAATATTTTAGTTTATTTTTAGGTGTGTATATGTAGTTTAGGGTTTTTATTTAAATTAAAATTGTATTCTTTGTCATGTATTCATTGTAAACAATCAATCAATTTAATTAAAGTTTGGGTTATCTCTAAAACATAATTGTCACTTATTTTGCCATCTGTTATATTTCACACCTAAATTACGAAACTCATTATTTTTAAGTCTGGAAATTTCTTTCTACTATTACGAGTAACTAAACTCATTTAGTTCTCTAGAACTAAATGAGTTTAGTAACTCTCTATAAATTAATCCGTTTCTAATGGGACCCAAAGTCAAACTGTACATCCTTGTTAGTTCAACATCTCTTACAATCAGAAATGTTTTAATTGACGAAACGAATCCTACTTTAGTCGGCAATTACAGAGAAAGGAATCATGATCTTGTAACGCTTTAGAATGTCACAAACATTAGTTAAGCTTCTTATGGTAAAAAAAAATGAGTGTGGCACTCGGGGACTGCCGCGGTAAAGCTATTGCATAGCATTTTTTATCAACTTATGCAATTATAATTATTATTTATTGTACTTTTTTTCTTTGATTTAATTCAAGTTACACTTTTTGAGCGTGGTGATCGATAAGAAAACAATTTTTCTTCTTTTATTGAATAAATGAGAAGTTAATATTGTTTAAAATATCTTATCTATCAATCTCAAATCTATTATATCTTACAATACATGTAGGTTATTCAGGAATTTTTATCATTGAAACTATAGGTTTATTAGCAGCTAGTCTACACGCATACGTCTAGTCGCACGCACAAAAACACCGTGCCGAAGTCTGCCGAACTTAAACGGCATGGAAACGACGTTTTAGACGATGCACGGCTTTCAACGCCGCACCGCTGTGCCGGTCGGAGTGGGGGCTGTTAGGTTTATTTTCGTTACGGAATTTCTTGATTCAGTCACCGCGCTCAAAGCCCGCGATAAAAGCTATGCAATAGTTTAAAAAAACATTTATTTGTTTTAGTGATGATTTCACAGTTTGAGACAATGGTTCTAACTATGCCGATTTTGCTTCGGTTATTTCTTTTATGAAAACCTGTCTTTGATGAAACGGTGAAGAAAAACATCGGTAGGAAACCAGAAAATCTTAAGACCGAAAATCTGATAACATGAGACATCCACCTAATTTATCTTTTACCCATAATGAAATAATGATATTTATTTTGCAAATAGGTTATAAATAACACTTTTACACGTATTTTTTCCCGTAAATGTAAACTAGATGAGGCCAGTGTTTCCTAACTAACTACTCTGTGAAGAAACACTGAAACAAACTCAGAGGTCAACGTCTCTTTTAAAACCCATACAATCTGTAGTGATCAAATCATATGAGAGCCATGTAGGTTAATGCCTGTGGCGCCCTTTAGAGGACAGAATCGCACATATTTGAGCAGGCCCGTCCAAATAGTGCAAGCATTTGTCAAATGTCCAGCAGTAAGAATTGTACAGGCTGATTATGTTATGTTATGCTTTTAATTTCTTTTCTCAATTTCTTTTGCATGCTTATAGTATGCGTTTATTCCAATCAGTAGAAGGGAAGGAACAAGGGCGGATCCAGCTTTGGTGCCAGGGGGGGGTTACATAATCGTGGTCAAGTCACAAGAAGTTATAATTTGTATTTTCTGATCCCGCTGCCACTTGGCCATCCACTGCCGATATTCGTTTACAACGACAAACTGGAGTATTATCTAGTAACAATGTTTAAAAATTTTAATTAGTGGTCCTCCTAGGTCCTGGACCCAGCCCAGGGAGGGGTCATGACCCCATTGCCCCCCCCCCGGGATCCGCCCTTGGGAAGGAATCACTTTCCTGTATCCGTGACCAAGATATACAAACTGTATATGTACACATACATACCATATATTGTAGGTACATCATAAGAACCGCCCACGCCGATCATAAATTACAATTTAAGTTTATGAATGAATATTATTCGCAGTATTAAGTTCGGGATGATGCCTTGATTACTTGTAATGTCATATATTGTGTCATCGATTTTTAATTAAAGATGAACGGATGTTATGTTGACGATTTTTTTTAAATATTAATAAAGGAGACGGTTATTGGAACCAGACTATTTTTAGTTACATATAAGGAAACTTAAAACGATGTGTTCGAAATAATATCGGCTGTCGAATCAATATTTTTGACAGTTATTGCTGGCAGTATAGAAAAATAAAAATGGCAGCCAAATTGTGAATATATAAAAATAAATATGACAATTATAAGCCACGCTTATTATGTAATTGAAAAAAAAAACTCGGCGGTGAAATCGAACTTCGAAACCATTGAGAGACAATCCTTTAAAATACGTTTATTGATTTTTTTTTATCAATAATTGTCAGGTAGTTTAAAGTGGCTTTATGCAGCACGAGGATAATAAGAATATCCATATTATCATTGCTATTTTTAACTCAACAGCCTTCTCCATCGAAAATTGATATTTCCTGCTGATAAATACTTGTACATTGTCAATGTATGTACAAGTTAAAATTAAATGTATAATTTTTTTTTTCGCATTTTAATTGGCTAAAGATTGTAAGAATGTATAATTTTTTTTATAGTTACACTATATTGCTGTCTCGTTTATTATGTTTGCGACGTCATACTAGGTATATCAAATCGTGACGGTTCCTGAGACCTTACCGAACCCGAACAAGCAATTGTTTTTAACTAACTATAGCATTCCACTTTGATTAAAAATATTGTTTAAAATATAGACTCTCTAATGCTTTATTTTCAGAACCCCAAAAATTTCGTACTTACCGACTTTTTGTATTTTATTTGAATATTATATCTCCAATACGTGAAATACAAAATCTATTAACCGCTTATCTTATCAGTTATCACCAGATATGTCAGAAATAAAAGTCTTCTAATTTATTATGTATTCAATTTAATTTAAATGAATACAAATGTAAGTGGGGGAACCGCGGTGTCGTGTCGTGGTGATTTGGCAAGACTAGTAAAAATGCAAATTATTCTATAATTTATTCAGTAATTTACTTGTTAATTTATCTATCCACTTTATGCTACTAATTTAGCTATGGACTTTTCTTATCTAAAAATTGATAAAAGTTTAGTGATAAAATTGTTAAAAATACTTTGATTAAAGGAACAGGGTGAGTTTTAGTCCGTAGAATTCCGATACTCCCTTCCGCTCCACCCAAAGCGCATTCGTTGAATTTTCCATACAAAAATGAAGGCTTTTCAACCGACGACAAAAAAAGGAGGAGGTTATCAATTCGACGCGTATATTTTTTTTTTCTGTATGATCACCGATTACTCGAAGACGGCTGAACCGATTTGGAAAAATGCATATGGTGATGTAGAGCTAATGGTGAAGTACCAGGAGAACTCCTCAACAATTAACGGCACAGCATTGGGAAAAGCAATATTTTGTAAAAGGTTATAAGCAGTTGACATTTAGGCTCTTATAACTAGGTAAATCGACCAACTAAAAAGAGTGAAATAAAAACTTTTTACCAAAAAATTAAACCGACTTCCAAAAAACACTGCGAAGTGAAAAATAACTTTATTTTCGGAAGTCGGTGCCAAAAACGAAAATACAAAACTAAAGATACCGACTACCGAAATTAAAGTTATTTTTCACTTTGCAGTGTTTTTTGGGAGTCGGTTTAATTTTTTGGTAAACATTTTGTTTTAATATCCAACATTCACCGGGACAGCTTGTCTATGCTAGTATTATAAAGCGGAAAAGTTTGTTTGTTTGTTTTAACGCGCTAATCTTCGAAAGTACTGGACGGATTTGGATGGAAGTAACTTGAAACTTGAGGAAGGTTATAGGCAACTGTTTACCCGACTGCAAATCAAGGTGGTAGAGTTTTTATCGTGATAAAAGCATCGGGAGCGAAGAACCATGCGACTGAAATTAATATATAAAAATCTCCATGTCTTACTTCCAGAGCATCGCGTGGGCGCAGATGCCGAGCCGCCGGCTTGTGAGGCGCGTCTGCTCAACGGCGACCTCTGGCGGCGATTCCACGACATCGGCACTGAGATGATTATCACCAAGGGAGGGCGGTAAGTCTACTAAAATATCTTTGTCATATAACTAAAACTTATTTTGAAGACTGTATACATACATACAGAAGGTATTTAGAAACCCTCTATAACCGGCCTAACAAACTCTACGTTACGCTATTATGTTCCTAAACCTTTAAAGAGGTTTTGATGACGAGAAATGATGAGACATAGGTAATCACTAGTTTTAGTTGTCATAGAAGACAAACAAAATATCAGCAGCCTGATAGCTGGTAGGCGTCGTGTGTTTTAATAGTGAAAAGGTAATCTCATTAGAATACATTCTACTACTTTAAAAGAATAGGCTGGTTGACACTTCCCGTGACCCACGGGCCTGTCCAAGTGCCTTAAAGTGTGGTAATGCCATCAGACTCTTGGGTTAAATATCAGCCAACAGCGTTGAGGACGAATTTATTTATGCTTAATTTTAGTTTGTGGTTTAGATGAAAGTTTTTAAATTTTTTATTGAAAATTCAGAAAAAAAAAACATCATCTCCAATTGCTAAATTAACATAGGAAAAAAGCCGAAAGATTTAACTGACAAAACGTTACGTTTTAAAATGTATAGGTACTGTAACGGGGACGTGTGTGTACTCGGGGTTTCTAATTACATTTTCACGCATTTTTCACGTTATTTTAATATATATTGAGTCTGTTTCTGCGAGCGGCCCGGCGCGGTCTCAATCTCAAGCAATTCTCTCTTGTTAAAAACAATTTCTTCGCATTGCGATCTAAATTCAAACATTTCAAACTATGCCAGCCAGTGAGGTAGGCTGACCGTTCGCATAGCAGACCTCCACAGTACCTACCTGATTATTTAATTTTTATAAGTTTTTGTATGATGAGAAAGCAGCTTGGAAAATGTATACAATACACGTCGCGAACAACAGACTGATTACAGTCCTTGTCTTTTTCTATTTTCCACAAATACCAATTTTTTTTAAAGCCAGACTAGAAGATGTGAACGATCGACCCAATCTTTTCTACGCATCTTGTGATTAAACAGGAAAATCCGGTTCTCCATACTTTTATTTTCGTTAAACTAATATTGCAACGGACCCAAAAGAGTCAAATACGAAGAATTCAGTTAAAGAAAATGTTATATTCAAATCATGTTGTATGTAATTTGGGGAGAGTGGGGTAAAGCTTTTAGGAAAAGATGTAGGATTGTAGTAAAGGAAAATGGTATAGGTATACATGCTGTATACTTTGGGGAGAGTGAGGTAAAGCCCTCAGGTACGGATTTGGTTCATTAATTTAAAAATACCAATATAAGAAATCAAATTTAATAAATATGTATATGGTATAAATAGTTCGAAACTATTTATAAATAAATGATTAGTCAGTATCATTAGGTACATAATCACGTTGATATAATATGTACTTATGATAATAAAATATAAGTAATAAAGGAAACCTCTGCTATATGACATTTTCGCCTGTCGTACGCCAAGCTAAGTGGCATTACAGAGAGAAATGATCAACTGATTCATTCCATTTTCTTTAAATAAGATTAAAATACAGACATACATAACATATGAAGGATGAGCTATGTATAGCTATGGCTTACAAATCACATAGCAAAACCTGAAGTACATTTATTTATTTTCACTTCATGCACATAGGTACTAAGGCGGACTTAATACCAAAGACATTCTCTACCAGTCAAAAATGGTGGTGTAGAGATTCAGGTATCGAATAATCGATACTAATGAGAAAGGAACACTGCCTTATTGTCTGTTTGTTACTTCTACAGATCTTTATGGCTGTAACGATTCATACGAATCTTGGCACAAGGGTAGTCCATTTTCATTTTGGTAATATGTCACCTTTGGATCTGTTTCCAACGTTCACGCGGGCGAAGTGGCGGGTAAAATTTGTTAAGCTTATATCACTGATTGTTGAGTCAGAAATGAAGTAAATAGCTAAGTCAGCCAAAAACAAATTGTTAGATATAAATGAATTACAACATCGCAGCGAAACTATGAACAGTAGATAATAATTTAATTAATGTATAACAATAATTTTTCTTAAGTATTAGAAATAAATAAAAAAAAAATAAAAAAAATAATTAATTCAGATGTCCAAAGATCATTATCATCATCATCATTTACATTGTTTAAAATTACAAATTAGAAAAATGTCAAAACTATCATGTCATAATCGTTATTTAAATTAAATTAAATTATCATCATACACAAAGATTACAACACAAATTACAGATACACACACATTATTACAATTATTTATTATTACAAATTATTATATAACCCTCATAATAAGGGATTTCCATAATGGGGATGATACCCTATCAGCTACGGTATTTAGGATCATGTTGGGGCTGCCACGCAATCTGCATATCAGGGATGCCGTTTTCTTGCGAATAATGGCATGAAAACCATCAGTGTGAAATAGTGCGAACATCCCTGATGCACTACAGAAACGCGGCAGCCCCAACACCATCCTGAAAATATTATTATATTGGATACGCAGGGAATCCAGCGACCTTTTGGTGTGACTAACCCACAGATTCCCCGTGTAAAAGCTCTGGCAATAAGCTTTGAAAAGGGTGACCTTAACATCATCAGAGCATCGGTAGAATCTGCGGGCCAGCATGTTACCTCTGACCGCTAGAGCCCTGCGTTCCCTTTCAATGTCTACATCGTCTTCAAGGCCGTCGGTAAGGAAATGTCCTAGGTATTTAAATTTTACTACACGATTTATGCACAAGCCATTTAGGGTAATATTTTGAAGAAGATCAGGATACTTACCGTTGGCCTTGAAGACCATGTACTCACTCTTCTTAACATTATACAATAGACCATGGACATTGGCATAGACCTCGCACACTTTTAACAACTCCCCGAGACCCCTCGCCGTCGGGCTCAGCAGCACCATATCATCCGCGTAGCTGATGTTATTGATACTGACGCCGTCTATTGAGCACCCGACACGCCTGCTGCTGAGCTCGACGATGAGGTCATGTACATATAAGTTGAAGAGCTTGGGAGATGTCAGTCCCCCCTGTCTCACCCCGCTCTCCAACCTATACGCCTCAGAGAGTGTATTAGCCCACCCCACAAAATTCAGTAATGAAAAACAAATTTACTTAAGCAAAATTGACGAAACTTTGTAGTTGGTATAGTCCTTAAATTACAGAAAATCGTTTATAAGTAATAATTCGTTCGCTTTATATGCCAAACGTGAAACACCACTAACTATGTGAAAGGGACTCAGAAATCATTTTACGCCACACGTAGCGCCGCGGGCAAAATGTAATTATTAAAACATAAATTCTTCGAAATTAAGTGAATTTGTGCGGTGGCCTGGTGGGCTCGTTGTAGTTTCTGTTAGCTTACAGCAATAACTCTAATTAAAATGTCGAGACATTATCATCTTAATTCATCTTATTTCTAAAATAACGTACTGCTTCAACTTCTTTTTTAATTACATTGCCTCCTTATAGCATGTATGTCAACAGAAGTACTCTGGTATTTGTAGTTTCCTATCATTTTAATTTCCACAAAACATGGCTCAGTTCTTGAAATTTGTTTGCCATGAAATTGGCGAATAATAATGTTTATAATTGTCTTCCTTGTACAAATACTTATTATAGATATTTAATTGAGAGATATTTCATAATTTGCACCTGTCCCTGCTATTATCGGCGATTCGTGGAAAGTGCTGGCGAAACACGCGCCGCCCTCCGCCCGCCCTGCGCGTGCGCTGGCGAGGCAACGCGATACGACGACGCGACCGCAACACCCGCGACATTTACAACTGGAAAAAACTCACGCCTAACTATAGTAGACTCACACCCGTATTCACAAACAATACTTTTCTCAGTAAAGTAGCAACGCTATGCGAAGTAAGGCATTTCTCACTGCGTTGCATATGGTAAGCCTTTCAATTCATAAACAATACTCAAACGACCCTTGACTAAGCAAACGCACAGCGTTGAATAGAGCTCTGTGATTGGTTCGTTTGTGTTGCGTAGTTCACTTCGCTGCTTGATGTTCATTTCATTTTGTCATAACATAACCTCAAATCATAAATGGTGTTGATTTTATTGTGTATTTAATAAATAGGTATAGATAGTTCGTTAATAAAGTTAAAAGCCTTTTAACAATAGAGTGAGTAGAAATGGGTTTGAGTTGACTGAATAGACACAATTCAAATATAGCATAATATTTTTACAAAACTCTTATAATGGTAAAGTTTTCATTTGTAGGTACCTAAAAGCTGCCAGAAGAATAAAATCTTAAGGCCACAAGCAACTGATAAATTGCTGGCACTGGAAGTCCTCTAGCGGTTAATTTTTCTTCGTCGTTTTTTTTTGGTCTTCATTTATCAGTGGCAAGAGTATAAAAAGTACCACATCTTTGGAAAACCTGTAGCGTCGTCTAAATTCATCCGAATTGTAATAATCAAAAGGATTTTGGAAATCCCGTATCACTTTTCTGATATTCATTGTGCTTCTTTCATTCTTCTTCACTACTATAACCCATTGTAAAAGGATGCTATTAAAATGGTAAACTATCATAAACAGTAAAATCTAACCCCGAAAAATATTTTTCGTAACACATAATAGACTACAGAATCGAGAGATACAGCTATGCGTTGCTTAAAATAGCTAGCAGGCTACCTTAGCTGTGCGTTCATTCTAAGGGACGCATAGTGCTAGCCGCCACTCAAGTATTGTCTATGAATAACTTTTAGTGGCCCTGTGCGCTCGCGCGCACTATGAGACCGCATAGTAACGTTTGTGAATACGGGTGTCAATTAAACGATGCAGCTGTCGGAATCCAAGAATCGAACACAAAAACATATTACTCGTAATAAATTACAAAATAATAACAAAAACTTAACGAAAACCCATTAGGACTGCTGAATCTGACGCGAGGCTTGTTAACGGATAATTTGGGAGACGGGGCCGGACCTCCGTCATAGACAAAACAAACAGCTGCCCTGGCAATTTGTGCATTTCTCTAAATGGCCGAGCACAAATTACACCTTATTATAAGCTTGTTTGCTTTACGACGGTACCCCTACAATTATATTTTTTTCGTGATCGATAATGTGGGTGCGAGCAGTGAAGAAATTACACAGCCGTCGCGATCTCGGCGCCTCCGCCCTTCTTGCGAGCGAGAGCCGCGACCCACCACGAGGCACCGCAGCACCGCGCCGCACCGCGCACCGCTCATTACCTCGGGGCCATTCGGCTTCATCCGGCCCGAGGAATATTACACGTAATGGTTACAACTGTCTATGTTTCTCACAATCAATCGCAAATTGACTCGTTAGATATTAATAATATTTTTGGATACGTAATTGTTTCACGGTAAAGTACGGAGGCCGACCACCATAGCCGCGCGCCGCCAAAAGAAAGTTGGATCAATAATGAGCATCACGTCCGTTCGACTTCTGGCGGAATTGAAAATAAAAATATTCTGTAATTAATGGCGTGTAATTAGCGTTCGAGGACCGCATCGCGTCGTCGACCACTCTCTTATTAAAGTGACCGGTAAAAACTAGACGCTGCTCGCAAACGAATAGCTGTCGTGCGCGATGGCTGTAGCGGCGCGCTTGCGCACTGTCCCGGTTTTTGCGGCGTGGTAATTAGCCGGGTTCATCTGTGCTCCTGTCATCTCCTACACGTTTTTTTGGCGCGGCCGCCGGCGCAGACCACCGCGCGCCGCCGCTGCCGCCGCCCGGCTAACATTCCGATAATTTACCGCTTTATTCAGCGGTTGGTGAATCTCGTTAGCTTAGCTGGCCGCGCCCGTCTAGAGGTCACTTTTGTTTGTTTTATATAACGATGCGGCGTGAGAGAGGCCGGGGGCGCGCCGGCGCCGACCCCCGCGCTGGCGCCATGCCCGTCCAAATGGGTCAAAAATATTTCATGCATTTCTCGTATTGAGCACTAGTAGAGGATGCGTGCGCCAGTAATTGAGTTATTCTATGATCGAGCATCCGAGCAGCGCGCTGGAAACTGGCAACATTGGGCAGTGTAACTTGATGCTTTTACTTGTTGTTCAAATAGTGTTAAAAGCTGTTCTTTCTGTTCTTTATCTGGTTTGGTTCGTGGAGTGGGGCTGAGCTTCGTAGGGTAATTGGTTGCGCAAACAGTGGATTTGGGCGGTTCGTTTGTGCAAGCGAGTCAGGCCGCGTGTGTAGTCGGAGTTAACACCTGCTCGCTCGGCGGCCATGCTGCAGCTTTATGTGTTAACTTCGGATCTGTAGGAAGAGCTAACTCAATTTTACCACCTGTGCTGTGCGGAGCCGTAAATTGTTTGGTATATAGGAAGGCTCTGCGGCAGTATGTACAGCTTCTATGTTTGCTTTTCGACAGGTTTATCCGGTATTCACATCTATCGTCTTTAGGCCTAATAGCGTCAGGACTATCTAAAAAAAAAATATTTTTTTTATCAACGTTTTTGAGACAAATTCCGTTTTGCATAAAAATAGAGATTCTACATAATTAAAAAATATCAATTATTAAAAGAGAACAGTAATCGTGTGGACAATGTAGGCCCACATACGTCAGGTCGCGCGCTCACACAATAACAAACTGGCTAGATATAGTAGATATGCTGTCGGCGACACGTCCCATCTGTTCCACTACATGTTTAGAGATAATACTTAACCCTCAATAATCGTCGTACAAACAAATACTGGTTAGAATAGAGTAGGTTATTTATTTTTTCTCCAAACCGAAATATGACAAATGGGCGAGTCGGCCGGGCCGCCGGCGGCCGGCGCGCATCGCTCGCGTGTCGTCGCGCGGACCTCCCGCCATTTTAAAAACAAACACACAACACAAAAACTCGTTATTTATTCTTGTGTTATTCGTCGGGAAGGGCGCGCCCGAATTCGCTTGAAAAAATCATAAGTTATAATTAAAAACGTCTGCTCGCTCTCGGGTACATACTAGCGCAACGCAACACCCGTCAGAGCTCGGAGCCCATCGTTATGGCCTCACATTGCTTCCAGTCGATATGTGAACTTGAATTACACCGGCAATTGACGTTTACCGCCGACATTTACGAGATAAAAGTCTAATCGCATCTCAAATCTACGTTCAGAAATCATATCTAACAAACGAGCGTAAGCTCATTCCGTCGCTTGTTTTAACAGAAATACCGATTAATTGATTCGATCTGTGTCGTAATTAAAATGGGTGATTAGGTTGCGCGGGGAGCGGCGCCGGCGCCTCAAAGCGTCGCCGGCAACATTCCTTTTGTTTTACCACGGGTCGTTTGTCGCCTGCGCGGCGCTCGCGTCGTGCGCGGTGCGGGCGCGGGCGCCGACCGCCTGCGGCGCGCCGGCCGCCCGCCGCGCGCCCCGCCCCCACCACGCACCACTAATAATCAGATTATGACAGTCGCCGTCTTCCGATCTCTCCTCGCCACTCGTCACTCCTCCAGCTCTCGCCGCCGCCTCACGTCAGAACTCTCCTAACTGCTCGACGTGCCAGATTGAGAGATATCGCGACCGCTCTAGCGCTGAACTGCGACGGAGCTGACATAATGCCTCTTTGTTTTAGACTCGGTAGCAGCGGGAGGTGGCGTGCCAGTGGGAAATTAATGAAGGTCCAATCAGTTAACTTGAAAATTTGTTAAACCTTTGCCAATACCTGCAGTTTCTAATGACATATATTCTGCTTATTAATTAAGCACACATCTCTGTTCTACATTTGTGATGAATTCGTGGCTTCTGATAAATAACACAGATTGATAGTATTTCGCGATAGTCCCATCGTAATAGTTTGATACAACACCATCTGCTTTCACCCTTGCTCCAAAAAGAGGCAGTCCAAGAATATTTTGAACCAACAACCATTTATCAACAGGTAAACAAAAACATACCTACCAATTTGAACCAACTTAGTAATTTGTTAGAGTGCTCAAGTGTCGATTAAAGTTATTAAAAGTTCCTAACTTCCTAAAGGTCAGGATGATTACAGTACTAAAATGAAATGCAATTACGGTAAACATTGGAACCCTTAACTTATAGAATTGCTTGTTTGTAAAATTGTATGTCGATAGAAAACGTTTACAGTAATGACAGCTCAGATGAAACTTAGAAAAAACTGTCGCTATGAAAACGTAATGTCATTGTATGTAATGGGTAATTCCTGATAGAAGGAACAGGAATCTGAAGCACGCGCCGAATAGTCGCGCCGCCTTCCAGCGATCATATCGCAATATCTCCTGGGAACAGCCAGACACCATTCCTGGCATTTTGAAAAACGAGATATCCATCGTCGACATCAGGTGTCTAATCGTTTCCTATGTTCTTGTTGAGCCGTCGTTGTATCTCGTGCATTGAGAGAGATCCATCATCGTCCGCCGAGCCCAAAGTTGAGCGATCAACAGAATGGCACAGTCATCGCCGGCTCCCGCGCCTTTTTGTCCTGCCACGACCTAAAACAATCGACAATCGAGGTAAAAAACAAACACGAAAACGATAATTCAAATTTAGAATATAAAAAATATGCGTTCGGACATCATCGTGGATCGTGGAGCGATTCGTTTTTTGCCGGACGACAGACAGCGGTCCTGATGATAATTTCTCATTAGGTTATAACATTTTTGTCGGTTGAAACGTCGTAAATTCCACGAATAATTTAGGGAAGAAAGTGGTCGTGTTGAAGATGTTTTGTTTTTATGGCGCCAACGAGCAGCTCGGGTTAGATCGGTATCTCTCGATACAAGCGTTTAACCCATGTTACTCGGAACTCGGGAATTATTCTCACGGACTCAGACTGGCTTCGCTACCCAACAAATTGTAATGTAAGCGAATGAGACAACTTGCATTCTTGTAGATGCCTTCTTTGATGCAGAAAAAACAAATCGTGTGTTCCGATACGCCATTACTTTTTTTGTGTTCATGTTTTGGGCATGTCCTTTTGATCTAAAACAAACAGTTGTTTTCGTCTCCTTGATCTGATACAAGGGTTGTTTGTTCGCTTTCTATCAATAGACATCGGGTTACGTTGTTTGAGATGACATCTGACATTAGAGGACATGAAAGCATTCAGTGTGTTACGTGCTTGGTGCTACGTGTCTATAATGCACCTCCCAGAACCCGCGGTGATTATGGCCCGACAGTTGTAGAGGGTGCGCCGTTTATCATAACTGGGTCATAAAAACATGGGAACCCACGTACAACAGTAACGGTCAGAAAAAAAATGTTGTTATATGTCTGACTTTGTTAAATTTCACGCAAGATTTGTCGTCAACGAGCCGTGTGATCTATTTTTTAGAATAATTGATTTACAGCAATGCGTGATACAAAGCTATTTGTCGTTCGGGCAGTTATATTATTGCGAAGCAAACAATTTCATTACAGATTTCTTTTGTAATACTATGACTTAGATACATTCATTTGGCAACCGTTTGTAAGGCTTAAGTAAATACTGAAAGCTCATTACAAATTTTCAGTGACTCGATAGTTGTTACAAAAAAGTTGTATCGTGGTCTGGCGACAATGACATGTGACGTTGTATGTAAAGTGAAGGAGACTGAGAGGACTCCGGGAGGAGGGAGGGATGCTCGCCACCCGCGCGCTCGTGCGCCGATAGCATCGCGCCGCCGCCCGGCCGCGCCCGCGCATCGCGACATCACGCGCCGATGTGTATCACGCACGGCAACCGCTACTGAAACCTCAGATAAGCGCAATGGGCGACTCTGGGTGCAGACGGATGCACGATTCTCGAATAAATGTGTCGCTGCGGCGTCTAAGTGCACGCTGAGAGAACATGACTGATTTGGACACGAATGTTGACGAGAATACTTAATGGCGACGAGATTCTCAAAGATAGTTTGTTACCTGCAATAAAAGTAGAATGCTTGTTACATCATAATGTCTAAAGCACAACTCGCGCGGAGAATTCTGTGACGACATCTTAAAATTTTGTTCTTGTGGCAGCATGACTTCTGTTCTCAACTTTCTGCTAAGAACAATTAAACTCTCACTCAATCGACATTCGCATTGCAGTACAAAATACCTATCTAACTATAGCATCAATGATATCAATCATAGTCTTCGCAGAAAAATACCAGCGCATGATACCGTACATGAGAATTTAAAGATGAGTGCGTGCGCTGCAATTAGTGACGAGCGCAGCGCATATTAGTTGAGACGTGACGATGAGGCGACATCAAAACACATTTCTGTGAAATATGTAACAAGGGTTCAATGTCAATAGTGTGCTGGATGTCGCAACGCCCACTAATTGCGTTGATGACGCGGCCGCGGTGCGTTTGAACCCGACACATTACGCCAGCCTTGGCGCGATTCCCGGTACCTACATGACTGTCATGTGGATCTTGTGGGAGCGACACTGGCGCAAAAGGATCAATCGACTGATATTAGACTTGACCTGGTGCCATGCGGACCAAGTATGGAACCGAAGCGGGCGTAATGATGATCCTGTTTCTCAATATAGCAAGTGGCTCCTCGCATAGGTATAAGATTAGCAATGTAGATTAATACGTTGAGCGACAGTAATTCTTTGAAAAATACCGTTAGAGATAAAGTATAAAGAATACTTTATGACAAGAATTCGCTCTATCATTAATCAAATCGAAATAATAGCACTGGGTGATGTCACGCTCAATCAAAAGCGTCTAAAAGATAATGGCGTAGATCCGCGAATAGTTATAGAAATAATGGGTTGGACTAACGCGCGAGACTTTCCTTGCTTGTACCATCCTCACAGAATTAATATCAATTAACACACGCGGGCTTAATTGTGAATCGGGCGCTCGCGTGCGGCGGTGCCTTTGTCGGCGCTAGTGATCCCCTCCCTCTCCGCTCCTCCGTGCGTGTGTGCAGCTTTAATTCGCAGCCTAACCCTTTCGCTTCTTAGAAAATCCTAAAATACTGGCGCCATTCTCAGCGACTTCCGTTAAAGGATAATGAACCCTAGTACTATGAAATACGGTTTCCATTAGAATGATAGTGGTTCTAGGGAGCGCGGCATCACGGTACGACGAGCGAAGATCCTGTGCTTGATTGATCGCTGCTCGTTTGACTGCCACTACCGTGTTCGCTTATTGTACTTATGGTTAATGACTCTTGTTATTCTTGTTAACTACTGCAAATAAGTTGCAACGCATAGGGGCTTGGTAAGCGATCCAGAGCCCTATAAACCCAGAGGGAAATGCAACTGCAGATTGGATGTTCACTTTCTGTAAGCAATATGTTTATAAGTCTCTTTTGTTGGCGGCTTTCTTTTGAGAGCCAGCGTACTGCAATATATTTCAATAATTGACTTCCAGCATCTTTGCTAAACGGCAACCGAAGCAAATTAACAACATAAACCGAATGGTAGTTTTACGAGCTTTCATGGCAGGGGTTTACTGCGAGAAGAACAAATAAAAAATATGACAAATATTAAAATTCAACCGCTACTATCAACAGATCGCTATTATCTTAGATAACATCACCGCGTTTGTGGCGATCATCAATTCTTTGCTTATATCACTACTTTGACAGGATTATAATTAGAAACTGTCCGTTCTTTTGGGTTGTCCTTTTTAATGTCGCTAGTCGGGTCCCATACTGCGCTCGCATTTCATTAACTCAAAATGTTAAAAAATTGGGAGTTCTCATAAAACGGTGTGATTTATGCCGGCTCGGGAGCTAACGAGCGATCGCCACTGGACTGGCGGCGCACACCTCGATCCGAGCCGACACAAACGAACTTGAACTCCATCACGTGCACATAAGAATCAGTTTGGAAACACACCCGTCGACTCGGCCCAAGGATTGTTGATCGGACAATTAAGCTCCACGTGTAATGCAATCGAATGGGTCTCATTAATACTCGAATTGGTTTTGTTTCACTTTGATGACTAGCTCACTTTGTTATACACCAATCCAAATTAGCACTCAGTTTTGGCAAGGAAAAAGCTTTGGACAATAACGAATCGTTCATCAATGCCACGTTCGATCGACGAAGTTATTCGTACAGGTTTTTGGGTCGGTATTATATCTCTAATTAATTTTTAATTGTCGGCGATTCTTTAATCGTTTATTCGGCATGAATTACCGAACTGTGTATTGGCGAAACGTAATCTTAACGATCTGTTGTGTTGAGTTCGGCGTCAGCTCATAATAGGCTCTAGATGCGGCGGTAGATAAGCTTTGTTCGGGGACCGCACTGCGCGCGCGGCGGCCGGCCGCGTGCTCGTCGCCGGGCCCTGGTACCCACTGTCAACTAAATTACTGCGTGTTTGTCGGTTCTTCCCAGAGAGTATTTAACCTAGAGAGCTTATAGGCCGATTTCTTTGAAGAACACAACTCACCAATACGGGTTGGGAGGCGAGGAAAAAATGCGCTACTGCAATTGGTCAGTTCAAAGTCAAGCTTCATAGATATGCCGAGTTAGGGATTGCTCTACTTGATTGAGGGAAAGATATCGATATCGATAAAATGAAGTTTAACATTATAAAATTACTCAATAAAATCACATAATAATATTTAATCATTATCAGTCTCAATTACAAAAAGAAAAACAAGTATGCTGTTATTATTGATTTTTAAAATGAATTAATTTGGTAAATGTTTTTCGAAAGAAAATTAAAATGATAACCGAACCTCTACATATTTCTGAATTATGCATCTTGCTAATTCAATCAAATGATTGGTAGTTTCTATTTCATATTGATGAAAATTAATATTCGGGAATAAATTATACCCAATCAGTGATTTTAAAACCGATCTCATAAAATAATTGGAATTATATTTCTGAGACAGCACTTTCGAACCACTCTCGTTGATCGCCCTTTTAATATAAATTTCACAACGACGACAAATTTCTATTACTGTGGTGGATCCGTACAATAACTTGTTTTAGTGTCTTTTTGAAATTGTGAGGCGTTTTGATTTGTAACACCAATCAACGCTCCAATACAAGTTAGGCATTTTATTTGCTTTATCAGAGCATGGACAATGTAGCCGGCCATATATTATTTTTATATTTTATTTTTTTATATTTATTTTATATTCCATAATAAATATATTTTCATTAAAATCAGTTGTGTCAACAACTGTAGCTTCAGCAGGCACTAGGAAATAATTATTTTTTTGGTGGTACTCACCACCATTAGATGATTTATCTAATGACTCCTCCCTCCTACATACTCTTAACCCGTGGACTCGACATCGAAACAAAGGAACCTGTTTCTTTTTCCTAGGTGGGAAAATCATCGAATGACTTCTCCCGCTCTGGGTAAAGTGGAAGGGAGTGTCAGACTTCTACTGACTAAAAACCCACCCTGTTCCTTCAGCTCCCTTAAGTTTTGGGGCCGCGGTATCTCATAGAGACCATTACCGCATCCCCGGAACCAAAGTAACTAACGAGGGCGATATTGTAATGCAAAGGTCCAAGTTAATTAATATTAGACTCCGTCATACTATTTGAAGCCTAGAAAGATTGGATATAGGTATCTTATATTATTTTGACTTTTCTCAACATTATATCAATAAAAACCAAACTAGAAACCAATATTCCCTAGTAACCTTATCCATCCACTTTTCTTTTTAATCTGGAATCTTGGGAAATCTAAAATGAAAACATGCATGTCACACAGAAGAAAAAATATCAGAACTTTCTCATTTTTAGGGTTCCGTAGCCGAATGGCAAAACACGGAACCCTTATAGTTTCGATATGTCTGTCCGTCTGTCTGTCTGTCCGTCTGTCTGTCTGTCTGTCTGTCTGTCTGTCTGTCTGTCTGTCTGTCCGTCCGTCCGTATGTCACAGCCATTTTATTCCGAAACTATTAAAACTATACATGTAAAACTTAGTAGATAGATGTATTCTGTAAACCGATTTTCTATTTTAAAGAAAAAAATTAAAAAATATTTAAAATAAAGGGAGTCCCCATACATGGAACTAGAACTGAAAATATTTTTTTACATGAAACCTATGCGTGTGTGGTATCTATAGACAGGTCTTTAAAAATGATATAGGGGTTTCTAGAACCACTTTTTCATAAAATCAATCGTTTAAAAGATATAAGCTTCCAAAGTGGTAAAATGTGTGTCCCCCCCTCTAACTTCTATAATAATGGAGTGAAAAATAAAAAAAAATATGTCTGTAGATATTAATGTAAACTTTCAACCAAAATTGGTTTGAACGAAATCGGCTCCGCAGTTTTTGGGATACAGCATATTTTCTAAAACCACAAATATAACTTTGTAATTCTTACAAACACTATGAAAAAGAAAAACAAAGTTATTTAGCGTAGTTGTAAAAATGTAAATAAATAAACTAGTTTTAAGAAATTTTAAGGTTTTTATTCGTCAAATAAATATACATAATTATTATATTATATTATTATAGTTACTACGGAACCCTTCATGGGCGAGTCTGACTCGCACTTGGCCAATTTTTTTAAAGTCGGTTAATGTAGATAGGTATTTTATGACAACTATCTGAATTGAATTACAAAAAAAATATTTTAATTTTATAATTATCGATATCGTATCCAGCCGATATAGGTAACAGCACAGATTTTTACGATAAAAATACAGATGAAAAGACAGGGATAAAAGAATTAGAATTTCTTCATGTAAGAAAGAGACATTTCCAAAAGACATCAACGCGCGACACAATTTTGTCCTTGACCACCCAAACCACCATTTTAAATGGACCTCTGCGGTAGCTTATAATCTGATTAAATGATAAATAATTTTCATATTATTTCATTACTGATGAATAGTTATGTCATCCATTTAGTATCTCGATATCTGGGAATGTTTTCCACACCACTTCAACGCGCATGAAAGCATGATTATGCGTTATAAATTGGATACAAAAATTTTAAATTTGTAATTATTTAGCATGCACACAGGCCTAATACTTGGTCACAACTAAAATGGTTCGTGTATCGTAGCCAATATATAGGAGCAAAAACTCGCATAGTTTTCGTGCGTCGGGGCAACGTATGTGCGATCAAGTGGTTTTCTAATCAGTGGTTCTTCCATTCGCAATTTACGAGCAACAAGCTTTGTGCCACGCGTGAATGCCGCGGCGCCGGCGCCCAAAAAGGTGCTGAATTAATTCAGTACTTTCACCGCAACAACATACATATTCATTTGAAATTTGAGCTTTTTTTACGTAAGCCTCATGCTACGAGGTGTTTATACAACGATCGTGTCCAAATGTGATGTTCGTTTGTTCTCTTTTATTTAATTATGCCAAGAATTTACATGACTTTCTTTGAAGATTTTAATAAATACCATTTTAAATTATCTGGCATACTAAGTTTTGGAATTTGAAACCGACATTCTGTTACAAAACTTATAAGTTTAGGTATGTGCTAAGAACGTTTAGTTTACTATGCGTAGCGGCTAATGTTAATTTACAACATTGTACCTTATAACATTGTAGACTCAAGAAACCGCCAGACATAATCTAGGTAGGTTTCATGAAGATTCATTAATCTTCATGTCTTAAGCTGACTAAGTTCTAAAGTAATTATGCAGAAAATTGATACTGCAGCTTTATCAAAATAAACACACTGAGATAAAACAGTCGGCGAATTCATTTACTTATGCGGTAATAAAACCAATCGGCGACTGGCGTAAGATCGGATATTAATTGAGGCGGTACCCTTACAGATACGTTTACAATCTGCGAACGGCACACTAAAGCGAAATGGGTGCAATTGAAACTATGCTGGACGGCAACTCATTCGCTAAAAGGGTGCCGATGTGGTGATTAAACATTTCCAACTTATGCAAGAGCGGCGCTCTTGTTCAGATCGGTTGTAAATTTGGAGACGAGATGCGCATAAACACAACGAGATGCGCATAAACATGTCGCACAGGTGCGCCTGCGCCGCGGGCGAGCTTTGTGCGCACCGCCTCGCCCCACCACCTCCTAGTACTGTGCAGGTCCTAGGACCAATATAACTATAGCTCGTGACCACCATTACGAGAACGATACAGCAATATCGCGAATCATTATCAAGCACTTGACACAATAAATGATTCATTCCATTCATTCAACTTCATTATTTCTACAAATGTCAAGATTGTATAATTTTCAAATTAGGTATTGCACACGAATCGTTAACTGTTATATTGATGAGACCGTCACGGGGATTAAACAATTTTGATATAAAACAAGGGTTGTTGAGGAAGGTAGCCGGTGCAATATTTTTTGCCATCACCTGCAGCCGGCGGGCGGCAAAAACTAGTCAATAAAATAAATCTTTTTTCGAAAGCGATCGATATGATTGAAGGTGCTGTCGCTGATTTTAAACAAAGGACGACAGATAGAGGTAGCCATCAATATGCTAATACGTCGTTACATCTCCCGAGATGATTTCGAGGCTTTTTTGTGGTCGTGCCCAAATTGGTTTATTTGTTTTGTTACCAGTGTATTTCTTTATAAGTGTAGTTTGTTTGGTTTGCGGAGGCGAGCTCTCCTAGCATATGGGAGTGGTAAGGGAATATTTTTTTGTGATGACATCGAAAATATTTGTGAATTTTGGAGCAAACAACGAAATGTTTTGAATTTGTCAACAGGATACTTTCCGGTTTGATTGTATTGTGTGCTAGCTGCTACATCCTGACCGCCCCTAATGTGTTATCGGTATATTGCTGATTCATCAGTTTGGTTCTGTCTCAACTGCCCACCTAAGTAGGAAAACAATGAGCGTGCGATGAGCATGCGCGTGGCCATCAATTGGTTGCGCAAGAGTGTCACTCGCGTCTGACTATAAGTCGTGGTAGTTCAAACACACACATTGGTCATTACGGCGATGCTCGATTGCATTGTAAGCTGCCGTTTACGCGTTTATAATCACGCAGTAAAAGGTTTTTAGCATTCGTAGTACATTATCTGAGCACCCGTCAACCGCCTATCACGATGCCGAGCCATTAAGATAATTTACATATAATTATGTAGTGAACGCGAATTACATTTATAAGTTTCAGAAACGTTACATGTGGGTTAAAAAAACAGTATTATGTTCGTTTTATTAATTCTCAGAAGATTATGTTGTAAAAAGCAACCTTGTGCACTAAGCAGTGGCCATTTAACTATAATTTAGTTGCAGATTGTAGATAATCGTGTTTTGATGGTTTAGGAGCAGGATAAGTAATACAAATATTTGTGTACATATGTAGCGGGCGAGCGCGGCCGAGCTCGAAGCGAGCGAGATTCACACGGGCCGCTCTCACAGTCAGAGTGAACAATTTGACACTTCCAGGTGTATGATTTTTTATGTGTCCAGACAATGGCGGAGGTGTTTACCCAGGCCCACATCTGGGCACACGAAAAAACCGGCCGGACTTCTCATAAGAGCGTTAATAACGCGGGTTAGGCGCTGGATACACACAACACGAGTATTGTACACTCCACAGTTGTTTATCCTTCGAGTTACTCCGAAGTGCAAGGCAGATGTCTCGAACAACGTGTCGCCTGTACGTTAACGACTGTCTACCACTCTTTAACATTGAACTTGAAGATAAAAAACTAATGAAATTAGCAGTTAAGATAACTAGCTAGCGAGAGGGGTAGGTTAGTGATGACGACGTTAAACAGTGATCTGGGACATTAAAGTTTACAGGCGACGTCTGTCAGCTGACGTGATAGCGAGCTACTGAACTTATTTTGAAGAACGTTCAGTGTTGTTAATGTGGAGTTGTTACATTAACTACGTTGAGGGCCCGTCAGTCCCGCATGAGCTGCGCTAAACAATCCGCAACGAATCGGCCACCTCCAACGATTCGAGTGCGGATGCTAGGGCGGATATGACAGTTTCTTCGACCGCAGTTAGCGCCTCCGTGCGGCAATTGGCAAGTTGTTACCGATTTACGACCCACTCTAAAGTTTATTCAAAGCGATTCTGGTGGTCCCATTGTGTTCCCTAAGTCCCTTCCCACCGCCGCCGTCGCGGTCGCGGCTTAGCGCTCTCAAGAGGCCTTTTATGGCGGCCCCGTTTTTATAGTATCTTTATTTCATTTGCATTCTCGTTTAAAGTGTATCCTAAACAAAATTCCATAACATAAAACACTTAAAATAAAAGGGACGTCAGGATTCCTGATTTCATTCATCATCGTGGCTATCGAACATTAAATGATGCGGACTCGCGCTATAGTACGTTGCATCGCTAAGTTCTGGAAATTACGATTTAGATAGAGCGTTCAGGCGGCAAATTTTTCAAGATATTTTGCGCGTGGATCGCCACCTCTTTGTCGGCGAGCGGAGCTTTCAAACGGGTCGATAAGTGGACGGCGGCTGATAAGAGGCATCTTACGAACGAACGGTAGCCGACTGAAGGGATTTGTCAATGTACGGTCAACATGCGACGACGCCGATACCCAACAATATTGTGAACACATATTAGTGTTTGGTCTGTTCTGTCTCTTGTCTCGCCATGTTTGACGACATAAGGGCTGATGTAAACATGGGACAAGTGGCTTGAACGTTACCTACGTAGCAACTGTTGTTTAAAAAATAACAACTAATCTATACAGTTAAATACTTTAATGACAGTAATAATTCATGTGTGTTAAAGAAAGCCATAAATTAGCGAACATTGTTGCCTATTAATCAACCGCTAAGAATGTAATCGTAGAGGAGATCTTAATACCGTATGATGAGCGCGCGCATCAGTACTAAATGATTTACGTATATTTCATGTGGTGGTGACGTTTAGACGCGGTGTGGGCAGATGCGTTGGTGGACGGACCACTTACAATATCCGACAAACATTATGTGTAAAATTTACGTTTTTTAAACTTATTATAACTGTTCTACATATATCATTAGCCAGGCCATTTATGCTTTCAATTGGTAGATCTTTACTTGAAGCGGAAACTGGGGATTATATACTGTTTAGTGCCAATGTTGTTTAGATTCTCACTGTTAATGCTTAATGTCAGGAAAGATAACAATTAAAGAAGTGGTCCCACTTTTATTTGGTATTTTTGCGTTTTTCATTTTCATGATAGAACCTACTAGTTCGCACTCATGACTTACCTTATGGTTATTGTCTTAGTTTTCAATATGATTACCGCAGTTACATACATTATGTAATAATAGTTTGCGTCTATGTTTATTTTGTAAATTTTCCTATACAAATTATGCGTCCTGTGTTTCTGTCGGTACTAGGGCACTACTCACGTAAGGCGGTAGCGGCGATCGTAAACTTTAAATGGAGGCTAATTTAGTTTGTTGTTAATTGAGCTTCTGTCGGCGCGTTATCTGCGGCTGCATTAGTGACCGGCGGCGCGGGCGCAGCCTCCGAGCCGCTGATAACACCGAACAGCGCTGTTATGACTGATGGCGGGTCTATGTGATACGCGAATAAGACGCGCTTGTTTGTTTTGTGTCTGTCTTCGAAATGGACGGCATTTTGTAACAACCTGCTTTAAAAAGTAAAAAAAATGTTACAGAATCTACCCATATTTTAATAATTTTTATGGAGCTTTATAGGTTTTTGCTTTTAGCAATCAAATTTTATCTTTAAGTAGCCTACTGTTTATATTCGTTGAAGATCATCAGGTTTAATAAACTTTTTGAGGATCAACATGTTTAATAAAACTTTTTAAAGACCAAAAACTTTAATATAAAAATTCTATCAGTGAACAAATAATTTATAGTAATTTAACACAAATAAAATCAGGTAGGCCATTCATACATGTACACATAAAAACATTGAACATTGGAATAACACTTTCTTACACCGTCGTGCAACTAAAAACCCTCTCTCCCAACTTAATTTACACTTCGATCCAAATTAACCACGCATTATACCAAACACATCTGTCAAAGATTAGGCACCGCCGCGGTAGGCAGACATAGTTCCTCCATCGACATAATTACATCGAGGTATAAACCGTAGGACCCACGGCGATCACCGATAAAGATGGCGCCACGAATATCTGGCTTTATGACACTCTTTATTGTCGAAACAAACGGGTGCCAAAAGCCCTCGTTGGTAACACATATACCCCTATCACATTTTTATAAACCTGATAAGGTTTTGAATGCGTATGAGTGCTACCGATGACCGTCACACGTTGACTTGTATTTTTGTTGTCACCTTTCCAATGGTATGGTGAAATGTTTTATAGGTAGAAACTGTATCCTTCGTCGATAATTATTAATTAGACTAGTCTGTTTAATTGGTTCTTGCAAAATATTCAATGGAGCCGATTAACTTTTCGATATTTTACACGAAGTGGGCACGTGTATGTAAGGAAATACGATGACTGGTAAATTAATTATCAAAACGTGATCGTATCGTCCAACAATTGCTAGCCTATATTTTTAATTGTTTTCAAATCTATCTTAAAACAAAGATTTTCATACCGTGAGCACGAGAACAGCTGAAGAAGTTATGATTTGCCACTGTGAAAGACCAATGAACTTAATAGTTTAAATGTACATTAATAATAACAGAACAAAACAAAGTACTTAATTGAGCAAAATAACAATCATGCTTTAATAGTAGACATTTGAAAAATAACTTCTATTTAGATACATACCTACAGCATCACTCCACTGCCAACAGTCCCTACTGTGTTTATTTTTTCCCATATTTTTAATCAATATTTTCTTTCTAGACGCATGTTCCCTTCTCTCCGCATCTCCCTGGGTGGGCTGGATCCTCGCGAGGAGTACTGCGTCCTGCTGGAACTCTCCCTCGTGGGGCGGCGGCGTTGGCGCTGGGCAGGAGGTGCTTGGGCAGCAGCAGGGGGCGCCGAGCCCCAATCCCCTAGACGGCTCATGCTGCACCCTGATTCTCCAGCGCCAGGCCATCATTGGACTGCGAATCCGGTGTCGTTCAGCAAGCTGAAGCTGACGAATAATACCATGGATGCTCAGGGGCATGTAAGTAGTTACTTTACTTTCTTTAGTTACTTTTCTTTAGATATTATTTCTGAAATGTTACACCTGTCTTACAGTGGATTTTTTGAAATGAAATGAAATGAAATATTTATTTTGTAAATTGGTTATAAATAACACTTTTACACGTCATGTTTTTTTGCGTGTTAAGTTTAGCTAGATGAGGCCGGTATTTCCTAACTAACTACTCTGAGAAGAAACACCGAAACAAACTCAGAGGTCATAGTCTCTTTTAAAGTCCAGACAATTTGTATTTTTATATGAGAAGCATGTAGGTTCATGTCTGTGGTATTCTTTTGAGGAAATAACCACGCAAATTTGAGCGGACCTGTCCAGACAGTGCAAGCATTTGTCAGTTATCGTGTAGCTCAACTTAGAACTTAAGGAGCTCAACAATTTGACAAAAAATACCAACGGACATTTGGGTAGGCCACACAAGTACTCAAACTGCTTGACATCATTAAATAAATTATAGTCAAAGTAAAAACAACGAAGAAAGAATAACCTACATTGTCCTCACATTAACAATAATGAAATAATTATGTTAAAAAAAAAACAAAAACAAAATAAATAGCTATATACAATACTTAACAAAACAAATATTTTAATCAATAAAAAATAAATCAACTATCAAAATTTTAAAAATAAAAAATGCTCACGTATATCACTGGAGCAGCTCATTCCCAAGCCTTCTTGTCCTCAATATAATCTTTAACAGTGTAAAACGCTTTCTGACATAGCTTACGTTTTATAAATAATTTGAATTTATTAATACTTAGTTCTTGAATATGGCTAGGAATTTTATTATAAAAACGTATACATTGGCATCTAAACGAACCACCTATTTTTTTTAACCTTGTTTTAGGAATGACATATGTGTCTTTGTTCCTTGTATTTACACTATGAATATCACTGTATTTTTTAAACAGATTAATATTTTTGTGTGCATACAAGAGATTCTCATAAATATACTGAGATGGCACAGTCATAATATTAATCTCTTTAAATTTGTCTCTTAAGGAGTGCTTGGAACTTAATTTATAAATTGCACGAATGGCCCTTTTTTGTAATACAAATATTGTGTGAATGTCGGCTGCATTTCCCCAAAGTAAAATGCCGTATGACATCACACTGTGAAAGTAACTAAAGTAGACTAAACGTGCTGTTTCGATATCAGTTAATCCACGTATTTTTCTAACGGCATATGCTGCAGAACTTAACTTTTTTGACAATTTATCTATATGGGGGCCCCACTGAAGCTTCGTATCCAAAGTTATGCCCAAGAATACTGTGGTATCTTCGGGTTTCAATATTTCGCCCTTTATTGATACACTAGTATTCACTTGTCTAACATGAGGTAATGTAAATTTTAGGCATTTGGTTTTTTTCTCATTAAGAAGAAGATTATTAACATTAAACCAGCTAACTACAGTTGCAAGGGCTCTATTTACTTCTTCAATAACCTGCTGTTGACGTTTAATTTTAAATAAAAGAGAAGTATCGTCAGCAAATAACACTATGTCATGATTTTTGATCAGGTACGGCAAATCATTTATATAAATAAGAAACAAAAAGGGACCTAAAATTGAGCCTTGGGGGACCCCCATCTTGACCACAGATCCCGGCGATCTTTTGCCGTTCACATCGACTCTTTGAATCCTTTCACTCAAATATGAGGTTAAAAGATTCAGAGAGGAGTCCCGGAATCCGTAGTGGTGCAGTTTCCTGATTAATGTCTCATGGGGAACACAGTCAAACGCCTTAGACAAATCGCAAAAAATGCCCAACACATCGCACCTATCTTCCCATGCATTATAAATGTGTCCTAAAAGTCCAACACCGGCATCAGTTGTTGAACGACCCTTTGTAAAACCAAATTGTTTATTATGTAGCAATTTGTGTTTATTAAAATATCTTTGCATCTGCATTAGAATAATTTTCTCAAAAATTTTACTGAAAGTGGGCAGTACAGAAATAGGTCTGTAATTAGTAGGGTCAGATGTACTACCCGATTTAAATAGTGGGATTATTTTACTATATTTCATTAGATCAGGAAACTCACCGCAATCAATACAATTATTAAATATAACAGCTAATGTAGGAGCAATAATGTGTATAGTTGACTTAGTAACTTCAACAGAATTACCCCACAGGTCTGCAGTCTTTTTCATATTCAAAGAATTAAAAGTTTTAATGATGTCATTAGAAGTAACATATTGGAATTTAAACTCTGAACTACAAACTGGAACATTTTTTTAAGTAATGTTTCTGCAGCAATGGGACATGATTTTAAAGACTTGGTTGTCGATACGGGAATGTCAGTGAAAAAATTTTCAAATTCTGTGGCGACTTGCGAATCTAATGTTATTATATTATCATCAATAGTGAGGGTGTAATCACTATTTCGGTTGCAAGACCTTCCCGTTTCGCTTTTTATAATATCCCAAGTCGTTTTAATTGCATTACTACTATTTTTAATTTTAGAACTCAAGTAGCGAGACTTGGCAATATAACAGACTTTTTTAAATAATTTAGAGTAGTTCTTGACATATAAATTAAATTCTACCGAGTTAGTGTAAGTCCGCTCCTCATAGAGTTCATAAAGCCGATTTCTACTTTTATAAATACCAGCAGTGGCCCAGTCACTGAAAGAAGTGTTACTATTTACTGAAGCAATTTTGGGAATAAATGTGTTATCAAATTGTTGGCAATATATTTTGAAAAAATCATTATAATGTTTATTAGGGTCCTCATTAGTTAACAAACAGGGCATTTTATTTAAGAGTTTAGTTTTGAATGCTTCCAGGCGATATTTAGTTTTTGGATTTACAGTGATATTCTTTTTTAACATTTTATTAACCTTTTTTGGTAAAGTAATTAATTGCCCACAATGATCAGAGTCTATTAAATTAATTATTTTTTTGTGAGTCGGTACAACATCCGTAAAAATATTATCTAAGCAAGTGGCACTAGTCGGAGTTATTCTAGTAGGCTCCATAAATAGGTTTACAAGATTGTATGATTGGAATAAACTAATAATGTTAGAGCTCAAACCAGAATTTTCTAATAAATTAACATTAAAATCACCACAAACAATGACATATTTACTTGAGTTACAGATTTTATGCAAAACTTCATCCATTACTTTTTCAAAGCAATCGTACAATCCTGAAGGTGGTCTGTACACACTTAATATAATAAACTGCTCCAATTCAATACAGGCTATTTCAATAGATCGTTCAACAGAGAGGCTCACAATATCCATTCTGTTCTTGAATTTAAGATTATTACTTATTAAAATTAAAGAGCCACCATGTATAGCATTTACTCTGCTGAAAGAACTACCAACCTGGTAATTATTATAATTGAAAATAAATTGATGGCTTTGAAGCCAATGTTCAGTTAGGCAAAGAATATCAATATGGTTAAAATTAAGAAAAAACTCAACTTCTAACTCTTTGTTTAAAAATCCTTGAATATTTTGATGTACCAGGTTAATAGTATTTATTGATTTTAAAACTATATTTGTGTCCTCTTTGCAGTTTAAAAGTTCATTACTGCTAGAGATTCCCTCTGTTGTCAAAATTTCTAATTTAAATTCTCAGTAGTAATATTGTTTGCAACCAAGCAATTGGTTGAGTTATGTAAACTGTCACTGCAATAATTAATTTCAGTATTATTAGATACCCTAGATAATACTGAATATTCACTTAACCTAGGATCAGTAAAATTATCAATAAATGAGTGTATATTGTATGCTAACAATTAACAAAGTAGCCAATAAATGTCGACTTTTTTTGGGAAGATACATATATTCCCGAATCAAAACAAAATCTCTAACAAAATTGTTAGTATCAAAATACAATAAATGGTCACTATGACGGCATACTAACATATGCATCAAATTATTAAGGCTAAAAATATATTCATTTTCTATATATGTCAAATTATTAGAATAAGGCAATGCACATAAAATGAATTTGCCTAATTTTAATTTAAGGAGGGTGCCAATACCATTAACAATGTCCTTTTTTGTCACATTAAGGCTATTTCCAAATAAAAGAATGACTGTGGTCTGCTCATTCAATTTTGATTGTTTAATTTTATGAATAAGCTCAGTGAAATGCAGGTTATGGTAACAATGACTTACTATGGTATGATCACAATAATTATTTAAAAGTGAGCCAAAACCTGTGCCTAATCTATCTGAATACACTAAAATGTTACTTTGAGCAAGGCTTGTGGTTTCCAAAGTATGAGGCAAAATGGGTGAGGATGCAGGAATAATCTGTGGTAACATGATGGCCGGGTGATTTGAAGCACAACTACAGGTGAGGTCATTAGTCAATGACTCATACCTCTCTGCATTGTGCTTAACCAAGTCCACCAGGTCACAGGCCTCCTGCATGCGCTCATTTAACATTTTCTGGCTAGACTCATACTTACAAAAAATATCCCTTAAATATCCCTTTTGGCTGTAATGATGACAACATTTACGTATGATAGCGAGTCTCATTTATGTGCTGATGTACGATGTCAATTGCAATTGAAGAAACTGTGTCTCAATTGTGGACAGTGCGGATTTTAGAGTTATTCAGATTTTATTGTTATTATTATTTATAGATAAAAAGGGACTGATAATGTTGAGTTCGTTTGCTTTGGGTAAACAATATGATTCACTTTACCTTTTTCGTATTTTGATCATCAGTTAAAAATGAGAAGGTACAAATTAGAAAGATTAATCCAAACTGCCGCGCTTACGCTACTTGACCTACCTAGATACTTCTCAGACCGCTAGAAAAATCATATGAGGTTTAATATCCACAACAAAAACAGTTAATTAGATATAAATCCTCTTTAATCGTGGGAAATCGATACTAGACTAGTCAATTACCTATTGTATTGTAAAAGAACATGACTTTCCTACGTAATTGGTTTGCAACAGTGCTTCGCAGAAGGTGATAATTTGTCAAAGAAACTGCGTTTAATCGTGTACGTTGTAATTCAAATCGGTTGGCTCACTGTTTCAACGGAATTGCGTTCGATACATACATTAAATTGCGAAGCAATATGACTTGTGAAATGTTTAAATTATAGTTAACTAGCTGTGCCCCGCGGTTTCACCCGCGTATAATCCTACTACTATTATTAATGTGTAATTTTATGCATCAATCTAATTCGCACTGGATAGAGAATCGCGAAGTAAATATAGTTTAATTTAATAATATTGTCAAGAATAAATTTAGAGTATTTTTAGAGTATTTTTAAACTGCTGACCCGATCTCGTTCGAAACAATTTTAATTGAATTTTTTATTAAGATCTACAGCATATATTTTGTTTTGGTTTTTGACTCCATTATTATAAAGGTAAGAGGGGGTGGGGGGTGAATCACATTTTACCACTTTGGAAGCGTATAACTTTCGACTGACTCGCCCATGAAGAATTCCGTAGCTATGCTTGCTAGCATAGATTAACGTAAAAAAATGCTGTTATCATAATGTTTATATGACAAAGTCTTATTTGCGGATTTTGCAAATGTGAAAATGAAATCTCAAAAACTGTATCTCGTTCGAATCAATTTTAGTTAAAAGTTTTCATTAGAATCTACAGCATATTTTTTATATTTTACACTTTAATATTTTAAAAGTTAGAGACACATTTTACTACTTTGGCACTTCCAAAGTAGTAAAATGTGTCCCCAAATATATCTTTCAAACGATTGACTTTGACAAAGATGATTACATGAACCTCAGTATCATTTTTAAAGATCTATTTATAGACGCCTACACCCGCATAGGCGTACAGGCTTGATGTAAAAAAATTTTTTAGTTCTAGTTCCATGTATGGGGAGCCTCCCCTTAATGTTTTTTTTTACATTATTTTCGCATAAAAATCGGAAAGCGGTTTGCAGAATACATCTATATATCAAGTTTCAACTCTGTAGTCTTAATAGTTTCGGAATAAAATGACTGTGACATACGGAAAGACGGCCAGATAGACATGACGAATAGTATAAGGGTTCCGTTTTTTTGCTATTCGGCTAAGGAATCCTAACAACATCGCTTTTAAACAATGCCAACGTTAAATATCTGACCCGTTTTTTCGGGTGGGAAAATCATCGAATGACTTCTCTCGCTCTAAGTGGAGCGAGAAGGAGTGTCAGACTTCTACTGACTATAAGCCCACCCAGTTACTTCAGCTGCTCTTGCCTTCCGGGGCCGCGGTATCTCGTTACAACATACCTTTAAACTGAACGATGACATAAAAAATGGGATGAACAAAACAACACCCTATCAACATTACTTATTCAACTAAAGAGAAAGTAAAATATAAATATTCAAATGTATAGATACAAAAATACACATCTGACGTAAAAGAAGCTGAAACAATTTTACATAGGAAGTCTCTTAGCCAAGAAGTCGAAATGAAACCAAGATAAGGTTCACTATCAGTGCGGTATCTATCGCGGAGTGGTAGAGTACGCGAGTCATGCTCGACGCGTCGTGCATCCCCGGGCCGCCGCGGCCGTTACGGTGAATAGCGTTGTTGAATAATTTTACATTTTCTCCTAAACTATAAGTCCAAATTATATTCTGTAAAAGGCAAAGATAATCTTCATAAAATTGTCTTGATGATGAAATTACTTTCAAACGCAAATATTAATATGGCCGCATAATAATAATACTACAAAGTCATTCCTTATTTTTTAAATATTTTCTTAACATAATTTGCCTTATTGTGAATTATTTATAAAAGTTAGATATGCAGTACCGCGGACTTTTTTTTTAGATCTACATAAAACCTACATTTTTGTGGTACATGATCTTTACGTATAACTCAGCATTTCGCCAGCTCACGCGATTATAGTAATTTAGCGGCATATTTTCTTCCGACTTACTTCACCAATACCTTTATTGTAGGAAAACCGAGAGGAGTAGCGTAATGCTAGATAGCCTATAGCCTTCCTCATGAAACTGCCTATCATAATCAGAAAGATTTTTTGAAATCCACCCAGTAATTTCGAAGATTAGCGCGTTCAAGCAAACAAACAAACAAACAAACTTTTCCGCTTTATAATATTAGTATAGATTACTATTAAATACTGTGCTAAGGATTGTTTGGACTTGTGGCTACTAACGGCACAGAGATTAAGCATCGCTATTTGAGGTCTAACTTAATATTTTTTTTAAATTGATAATAGGTTCGCGTTTGACCACCATCTCACCTGATAGTAAGTGATGATGTGATCGAAGATGGAGCACGCTTACCTAAAAGTAACCTATTCACTCTTGTCTTAAATACCCCTAGGTTATAGCTATCGGGAAACACAGACTCCGGCAGGGAATTCCACTCCTTAGCCGTACGCACAATGAAGGTATTCCCAAAACGTTTTGTGCGTATGGGTGGGATGTCCACCATGTAACGATGGCGCATCGCCGTTTGTCTTGTAGTCCGATGATGGAACGGACTTGTACTTCTACTCGTATCAAGATCATTTATATACCTTTGCAAGTCTAGGCTAGTCAGAAACCAGAAAATATGACACCAGTTTTGCACAGTAATTACCCAGTTACTGGGTTGTGGAGTTTGTAAAAGCCGACCCCATAGTTGGGAAAAGCAGATGATACTAGAGATCGGTTGTTAAGTTCGCTAAAGTTTTCAGGACAGTTTTAATTAACTTTGGCACTAGGATGCGTCACCTTGTAAATATAAGAATCGCGTAGCAACGGCGTAGCTGCGTAGGTGCTATGTAGCAGCGATGGAACCCAGAAAAATCTCGCATAGGACCCCTGCACAAATAGTTCGTAATATTTCGTAAAAATCATCACTGCGTGTGCAGGGCAAAGTGAATTCCGAGATTACCATTCACAACAATGCTCACTATACTAACATTTTGACATAATTCAACTGAAGATGACTTTAAAGTAAATAAAGCAATTCGTTAATTAATTAAATAAACCTGTAGTTACAAATAGTCCCAAATAGCTCCAAATGTCTGAATTCATGCAAAAATAAAATAACTTTATTTTTAGATACTACTTTTAAAATTATATTATTACTAGCTGTGCCCGCGACTTTGTCCGCGCGGAATAGTGACTTTCGGCAGCATTTTTAATTTTTTAGGCTAATTATTTTGAAAATAAAACTTACACAAAATTTGAATGTTGTATTTATTAATATCTAATCAAAAGCCTAAAAAATAAGTTTCAAGCTTCTAGCTTTAAAATTGACGTAATTTCCATACAAACTTTCATCCCCTATTTCAGCCCCTTACAGCCCTTTTTTCGCATTAAAAAGCAGCCTATGTCCTTTCTCAGGCTCTAGACTATGTCCGAATCGAATTTAAAAAAAAAATTGCGTAACACACAGACAGACAGAGAATTACTTTCGCATTTATAATATTTGTAAGGATTTATGGACCATAGGTATTGTTACTGTTGAGTAGGGTAACAGTTTGACCTTATATCCTACTGGCACTTCGTGGATTCACTCACAATCACAAATAATGCACCTTACTACCAATAAAAATTTTTTTTTTAATTGGATCATCAGTTCCGGACTTTATCCCGTACATACAGACTTACAAAACATTTTACCTCTGTATAATATTAGTTTAGATTTAATTTACTGTATACGGCTTAACGAATTTAGCCAACCCCATCCAGTATCTTCGATAAGACGGTCAGGTCTGTTAAAAATGATTTTCAAAAAGACGCGATTCACAACTTCTTAACCGAAATAATACATACTTATTTGACGTGTTTAAAACTGATGATAACAAATGATGTCTGCATATGACACAGACTGCAATTTGTCAGTAGCACCGTGACGCGACGTTATCGCGATGTGACGTCACAAGCCACTAGTCACCCTTCAAGATAAAAGGGGCGATGATTTGCAACATTGGCATCCAGGAATGTGTGGTAGGTAATTACCAAAGATACTATTGTTATGAAATATTTTTAGTCATTAGCTGACATGAGACATAAAATATAATTATAAGTTTGGCGTCGGGAATGAAGGTGTTTAGTATATTTTTTTTAATAATGATCACAGCCACCTCAAAGAAAACCTATCATAAGCAATTGAAAGCATTAATTGAAACTCCATAAGTAAAAACTTGTTCAAACTAATAAAAGTATGACGCAAACTGCAGAGATTGGCTCTATTGTATCTAACAAAAAGTTTCAATATCGATACAGTTACTATACAGCCTCGCCGCACATTCCCGCGCTCGTGACTCTGCCTCATATATCGCCTTTTTAAAAGGAAACGCCTCTCGCGCAACCACGCCAACTACTTCCCATAAAAAGTTCAATAAAAACTGAATTCAACCTTACGTTTGTTGATATAAGATTCGAATGCAAACAACCCGTTTTGCGATGACGTAAAAAAGATAGTTCTTCGCGATATCTCATACAAATTTCGATCTTATATAGCTGTAATAAAGCTGAGTGTATGATGACGGGTGTGAGTTCATACGCACCGCGGGAGCCCGCGCACAAAGACGTCTATAAGCATTTCGTCACTTGAACAAATACGCTGAAAGGCATTGTATGATGTCTTTGTAGCGGCAACTAACTGTATTCCTTTATCCAGGCGGTGTGTTTAGACAGAGCGGTTGACGCCTCGATTAATGACGACTGTTATGTTTTACCCTAGGTTTCAGAATTTTTATACAATGTTTGCGCTCACTGTTTGTAGAAACTGCCTCAGAGTGACAGTTTACGACTGCTCTTGATGCGTATTTGACTGTTTAAATTATACAGCCGAAATTCCAAAGCAGATAAGATTTTTTACAATGTGTACAAAGATGTTCAGAGATCAACTATTCCTGTGATCCAAAAGAATGCGATGAGAAATCACAAAAAAGCTAAAACCTCCGACAAAACATTTCAATTAACCTGACCTACTTACATAAAAGCTGGTTGTCTATCAAAACAAACATCGTTCATGGCTATCAGTCACAAAGCATCATAACACACATTATTATGACGGGTAGGGACAGCAAAAACTGTAGGCGGGTACGCATCAGTGCGTGCGTACGCTTCGCTGGAGCACCGGGACTGGCCCTCGCGGGAGATCAGCGCGGCATCTTTGTGCACCTACCAAACAATGCTCCAGCTACTGGGAGACGAGGAGCGAAACTATTCGCGTGGAAGATATCCCCGTGTACTGTGCACTTGAGGACTTACCACCTGTGATAAAAGAACCCATCATTATACATTGTGTCCACCCTTTGTTGGTTCATTTTTAGCAAAAACTTCAGTAGTTTGCCGTGTGAAAGAGTGCAGGCCCACGACGGAATAATGTTCAAAAAGACTATTACAGTGAACGGATTAGACGTCTGGCTATTTCTAAACGAGCTAATTATGAAAATCGTTAAAGGTTAGGGATTACACAGAGCTTATTCTCACGCAATTAGAAATAGTTTCATATTGGTTCTAAGAATCAGAATCGGACGTAGAAAATTGGGGGTAATAAGGTGATTAAATTGATAGATATTTTATAGCCACATTAAAGTGAAGATTCTAAGATATCGCGTCAGTCAGCTATTTCTCATTCTCATACATAATCGAATGATATGAAGATCGTGTTATTTCTACGCCTGGAGGGTTTTGGGTTGGTCGTAGTGTTATTTTCTCCCATGCCCATGGACGTACAATATGGGAAAAAGAGACTAATATTAATAGGAAGTATTCGAGCTAGTACGTTTACCTTTTAAGGCCGCTATCCCACTGGCGTTTTACGAGCGTTGGCGTCTCTCGAACGTCTGCGCAACGTCGACGTCGCGTCGTCTCGTTGCAAGCATTAACGTCCGCTGAACGCGACGTCAACGTCGCGTCTGCGCAGCGTCGACACTGCGCAGACGTTCGAGAGACGCCAACGCTTGTAAAACGCCAGAGGGATAGCGGCCTAAGTTCTGTCGTTTCCTTATTTCCCGGCAATTTTGAATTTGGGACTGTTCTATATTCGAATGTGTTTAAATTTTGAATATCAAAACAGTTGGAAGTATTAGGATTAATGCTATTGTTTAGTCACAGCGTTGATTGGAAGCTGTCAGGTTACGTACGAAAATGAATCTTTCTAAGGAAAATGTTCGTGCAATATTTTGGCCTGACACGGCTTCAGTGTTTTGAAGAGCTAACATCTGTGTTGAAGTTCAGTGATGAAGCCCCATGTCTGCGGACTGTCGAACGCTGGTATTTATAATTTCAGCGTGGACATACTAGTGTTAGTGACAAATTTCACGAAGGATGCCCAAAATCCGCCTTCACTGAATATAACATCATTGCTGTGAGACAACTAATTCTCGAAGATCGTCATGTGACGTATCGAGAGATAGAAGCTCTATTAGGCATCTCAGGGACAACCATTCAGAAGATCTTGCATGAAGCGCTTGGTGTGAGAAAGCTAGTTTGCCGTTGGATACCGCATCTGCTTTCCGACGATCACAAGGCGGCCCTGAACTGCAAAGGTTCAACCGAGGAGAGTCAAATCACGTCTACGACATCATCAGTGGTGACAAATCTTGGATCTATGCCTACGATCCTGATTCCAAACAACAATCTACAATCTGGGTCTTTCAAGACGAGCCAAAGCCGGCTAAAGTTATTCGTTCTCGAAGCACTTCAAAGAAGATGGTGGCCACGTTCGTTGGAAAAACCGGCCATGTTGCGACTGTTGCACTTGAAGATCGTAGAACGGTTAACGCAGAGTGGTATACCACAGTTTGTTTACCACAAGTCATCGCCGAACTTCGAAAATATAACTCAAAGCGACGCATCTTCCTGCACCACGACAACGCAAGCTCACATAGCGCTCGTCAAACGATTGAGTATTTGAAGCAGGAAAAAGTAGAAATTCTTGACCATCCTCCATACAGTCCTGAACTAAGCCCTAACGATTTCTTTACATTTCCTAAAATTTAGAAAAGTCTTCGTGGTCAAAGGTTCCAGTCCAGTGAAGAAGCAGTCGACGCTTTCAAGTCAGCCATTTTGAACACCCCCACTTTAGAGTGGAATAAATGTTATAATAACTTCTTTGAGCGTATGGAAAAGTGTATTAAGCTCCGTGATGAATACTTTGAAAAACAATAAAAAGTACTATAAAGTTCTAGTTGTGTTTTTTCTTCAAACGACAAAACTTAAAAGGCATGCCTCGTAGATACACACATCAAAAGTGTCTAGGGATCAAGCATTTTTATGCGGATTTCTTGAGATTGAGATGTGGCTTTGTAATAAATTTATGATTTTATAAATTTATATGGATCCTTTTTGGTGCATTTCATAATTTGAAACAGGAACTGTTAATCAAATTCGAGTAAAAGATGAAAATCAGCTGTCAATATTTTCCCTATAAAAACATACAACGCATTGAAGACATTCAAAGAGTAAAGTAATATACAGTGCTACTGTTTCCCTACTACTGATTAAAACCAACGTTATTATGGAGCGGCGACGTCATTTAAGCAGGGAAGAAATGCTCAGAGCTGTGGGAATGATAGAAGCTGGTTCCCGGCAACGTACTGTGGCTTTAGCTCTGAATACAAGTCAGAGTGTTATCAGTCGACTTTGGACACGTTACCGAAGCACTGGTACCGTGGCTGAGCGCCATGGAGGACGGTATCGCTGCACCACACGGAGACAAGACCGATACATTCAAATCTTAACTCGAAGAGCTCCAACAATAACCGCCATGATGTTAGCCGTGAGGCTTCATCACTCTTCAGGGAACTTAATTAGCGACCAAACAGTCAGAAACCGCTTGCATGAAGTGAACCTTCATTCCCGAAGACCGCTACGGGTACCACCTATAGCAATGCACAATCGTAGGATTCGATATCAATGGGCTCTTGAACACAGAAATTGGGCAGAAGAACAATGGCGTTTCGTGTGCTTTTCTGATGAGTCTCGTTTTGGTATGAGACCGGATACAAGACGTATACGACACTGGAGAACCCCTGGACGCCAACAGCGATTAAAATCCTGCCATGAAGTCCATCCTTATAGTGGTGGAACCATCATGGTATGGGCGGGTATTTGGATCGGCGGAAGAACTGAGTTGATTTGGATCAGAGGCAACCTCAACGCTCAAATTTATGCTGAGACGATTGTATCTGATGTCATCGTTCCTCTACAAGTGCAAATCGGTCCCTTATTTCAGTTAATGCATGATAATGCACGACCGCACACCGCAAGAGTTGTAAGACAGACTCTCGCCGCAGCTAACATCAATGTCCTGCTCTGGCCTGCTCAGTCGCCAGACTTGAACCCGATTGAGCATGCATGGGATATGCTACAGAGAAGAGCTCTGCCGAATATGGAGGGTATCCAGTCGCAAGAAGACCTTTTTTTGTTGTTGCAACGAACATGGGCGGCCATTCCACAGCGTTATTTGGATGAACTCATTTTGAGTATGCCAAACCGATGTTCTTGTGTTGTTAGTGTTCGCGGTCGAAACACGGATTATTAATTGTTTAAGTTACCCAATAAAATTTTAAAGAAAACTGTTATTTCAGTCTTTTTTTCGAACTTTAATGTTAGTGGTTCAAATGTCAAAAATCCCTTTATTAGGAAAATGGCAAATTTCTTTATTAATGCAAAGGTGACTTGGTTTATCGTTACTGTGACAAACGAAAACACTTTATTTGATGAATCCTTAAAGAAAATTTTAATTAATATCAATCAGGAGAAAAGTTATTGCAAAAATATATGTTGATCCCTAGACACTTTTGATGTGTGTATGTCTTAAATTAAACGGGCTGCATGAGAACTACCCCGACAGCAGCTGTAGAGGCTATGCTGGGGCTCCCGCCGCTCCATCTGTTCATACAACAGGAAGCGACGATGGCAGCAGTACGTCTCAAAACACTGGACCTTTGGGGTAAGATAGAAACAAGGCACACCGCTCTGCTTGAGGAACTCAACAACGAGCTCCCCATAACGAAGGCAGTTAATGACCGGGTGCCCAAACAAATTGTCTTTGACAAAAAATACAGAATCCAACTGTACGAGGATCACCGCTGCGAGGGGCTGTGCCCCTCTGAGGTACGGGTCTTCACCGATGGTTCCAAAACAGGTACTGGTACGGGTGCAGGAGTCTTTTCGGAGGATCTCAACATTCGTATAGCCAGACCATTGGGGGTCTACAACACAGTGTTTCAAGCCGAGTGCCTGGGGATCTCACTGGCAGCCTCAGCTATTATAAACAGGGAAGTTGTGGACCACTCAATACGCATACTTTCGGACAGCATGGCAGTCCTGCAAGCACTGAGCAGCCACACAGTTAACTCCGGGCTGATCTTGGAGTGTCACAATCTCCTCAACCAGGTTGGTAGACACAATAATATAACCATTCAATGGATCAAAGGACACAGCGACTCCCGAGGCAACGATGCAGCGGACGAACTCGCTAGAAGGGCTTCGAGTATGGCGATTATGGGACCTGAACCCATTACACCACTCCCCTTCGGTTATCTGCGTCACCTGGTAAGGAAATGTACCAGAGACCTACACCACAAACTATGGGAGAACCATGGTGAGTGCAGGCAGGCTAAAGAGGCTCTCCCGACCCTTGACGGCCGCTTGTCAAAACAGGTCCTACGACTGTCTAAACCGCAATTGCGGCTGATGACAGCCGCCCTTACCGGTCATGGATCCTTTAATAAACACCTCTATGTAATAGGAGTCACAGACAGCCCACTCTGCAGAGCCTGCATGGAGGAGGACGAAACAGCAGCACACCTGCTACTGAGCTGCCCTGCAGTCGCGGACTACAGGACTAAATACTTCGGCAAACCAGGTACCCTCCGAGAAATGGTAAGCAAAACGAGGGCGTTGCTCGCCTTCCTGGAGGAATTGGCATGGATAGAATAAGAAGATCCCTACCCTTACGCAAAATACGCGCTTGGTCGTGGAGTTGCGGATACCTGCCCGACATACATACATACATACATACATGTCTTAAATTTCCATACTTATCTGAATATTATTGTAAGGTAATTGAGGAAATATTTTAACGAGTACCGCGTACAGCGTACCGCGGCCCGGAACCTAAGGGTAACTAAAGGAACGGTGGTTTTCAGTCAGTAAAAGTCTGATACTCTATTCCGTTCCACTCAGAGCGGGAGCTTGATGATTTTCCACCCGAAGAAAGAGTATAACGTCGTTGCGCGTGCAAAAGTCACTATGTGGTAAATAGTCATATTCGTTCTTTTATGCAGTTTTAATCATTATTTTAATACACACATGCTGTAAAAACAGCTATCTGATAAACGCAATATTAAAAGGTAACTCTTTAAATATTTCGTTTATTAGATAGCTGTTTTACAGCATGTGTGTATTAAAATAACGATTGAAACTGCATAAAAGAACGAAAATGACTATTTACCACATAGCGACTTTTGCACGCGCAACGACGATATCGGTACATACCCTAATTTTATATATCTACAAAACTACATCACATCATATTAATAATAGATCCATGTATTATCATGATCAAAATCGAAGCCGTCGGCTTATAAAAGACTCGCGAGTCACACAACAGACACCACTTTTTCTTATTTGAGTTTTTAATGGCAGTTTTTATATCTACTTTTAATAGCAACAAAAATTACAGCAAAAACTGCTAAACGCCAAGGTTTTGTGGCGCATTAGGTTTATCTGTACATGCGATCGGGTTAGCGAAGCGGAAGGCTGGGGGTTTGAACCGGGCCTGCGGAAACTAACCCCTTATCTTTAGCGTGACACGATTGTGCCCTAATTAGAGAGAGACACGTGTTTTGGAGAGATTGGAGATAGAAGATAATGTATGTTGAGGTTACACGTGTTTGATGGGCCGGAAAAGTTGGTGGTTGATGTAGGTAGTTGACTTCTTTGACTGTTCGATGTTTAAATTCTTGTCAGTGGTTCGTAGCGATTTTAAACATGGAGGAAACTCGGTATTCGTTTTATTGTTTATGTCAGCTTTTCTGTTTTATCATCTTAGATCATTTAATCTAAACATGTATAGTTAATGATAAAAATATACTTATTTTCAAATAAGTTTTTATAGCTTTTTTACGTAAAACGGACTAGAATATATAACAAATATAATCGAAAACAGCATCCACAGCCGAAGGAAGCTTATGATTCAACATTTTGCAGTAGGAATTTAAAATTTAGACTAGATTTACTAAAATAAATGTAGGTAGGCATAAAGATAAAATGATGATGGCCTTACACGGATATGTTTGTTATTAAATAAAACGTGTGTTAACACCTATACCTACGTTTACCTAAGTGTTAATAGCTATTATGATGTGATCGTAGGATTCATACAGAGACAAATCGTTCTCAAAACTATTATTATTACTTTTATATTAGTTCTTTTGTTATTGTGCAATGTATGTGATGTGGCTGTACTTAATAAATAACCAATAATTTTATAATTTTCAAGTATGATTTTTGAAGTAGGTAGCTTGACTAAACTAAAACGCTTCACTCTACACTTAGGTCAATTCACAGCATTATTTATGGTTCTCTAAAATGATATCTCACTCGTGTTCCGTTATTTATGAATGGTGTTTATCTACATTACTGCCCCCGGCATGATTTAAAATGTTTATTCGTGAATCAATAAACGTTCCTCGTGCCGCCCATAGATCTAATCACTAGCCAACTTTATCGAATATCTGAATATAGCTGTGTGTGGTTCAGAATACGCCATTTTGTAGAATCAATATTTTATTACGACTAGTTTTTATTTACGGCCAAAGTATTTAATGCTCAAAGGTGGTCTAAAATAAATTTGCGCTCTACGTAGAGCGAGAGGGGTCATTTGGTAATTTTCCCACCGAAAACAGAGGTGATTAAGAATTTTAGTTTCCTTATCTTACCTACTTTAAACTTACCAGTTTAATCTCAGTAATCATTACTTTGTAAATGTCTGTGAAGATGATTTCAAAATCTATCTACCAAGATAATCAAAGGTCGAATTTGGCTAGTTTTGTATGCTGTTTGACATCATTAGTCAACATTCATGTATGTTTTGCATTATGTAGGCACTTGCAAAAACATTTCAGTATATGTTTAAACACTTCACAACAGTTTTATTTTTTTCGGCCAAAGAATCAGCATTGCCATTCAACGAGGCAATGCAGCCAGTGTTCTGGGCACATTTTGCCCAGTAAATTATTTTTATATTCACCTGTATATATTTTATTTTTATTAGAGCTTTGTTAATATATTATTAATACTTATTCATGAATAAAAAATACTTAGTAATCATTTCTTAAGTTTCTCATAAAGAGCTACAAAGCGAGAGTGTATTTGAACAACGCTTTTATCCATTTTGAATCAAAGCCCTATCAATTAAACAGGATCTGATTCCTTCTATGTCGCAAAAAACCCCCGAACTTCACCAGACTATCTGAAGGCTGTATCAGTTTGATTGAACACTCCTCGTATGATGGACGAGCTACCGTACGCGGCTAACTTTATATTGTCTATGTGTCAATCTGACCACCATCGCGCCACATCAAGACATTGTGGGAATATTTCTAACATCATTTTCTCGGCATATCATCGGAGATAATATTTGAAGCAGTTTCGGGACTGACAACTGGCTCGAACTGGGGCAAGCAGAAATGTGTTAGGAAAATCTAATTTTTTAAGGGTGTCGACTAGATTTTGTAGTCTTATTTAGATTAGCGAATGTAAGGCAATGTCCTTCGTTATACGTGTCCGTTTGCTAAGTCCTACCTTAATTGTTATTTTTGCTGAAAACCACGTTTCCTATGTAAGAGTAGGCTGAATAATAGCAATTGTGTAAATCGACGGCTGCCCTTTCTTCTCTACCCTTACAATAGACGACAACAATCGAGTTACATAAAATTAGCATTGTACTATGTCTATACTTCATCATTGTTACAAAACCAATTAACAATAGCACTTGACAGTAACGAACAAAATTTAAAAAGTGGCGACAATTTTGCCATTATCACACTTTTACTTAAATCCTCTTTTACCTATTAAGATTAACCTTTCAAAAAATCTGTAGACAATAGAGTGCAAACCCTTCAATGTTTGAAGTAGTTGGTGGGCGCCCGCGCATCGCCCAGAACCCCAGGTAGCGTTATTCGCGTCAAGTGGCAGATAAGGCCTTTACACAAGATCGACCGACGACTGAGCGACGCGACAGTCTTGTCGCCAGACTGTGGCAGACCTAAGCATGTTTGTTCTTTGAGGATGGAGATTAGATTTGATGTTTTAGCAAGTTGTAGAATTCTCTTGGTAGTATGAAGTGTAAGTTTAGGGGCAGTTTTTTCAGGCACGTTTTAAAATAGTAACAACTGTAGAGCCTTTTCTGACTTCATATGCTTTGAAGACTTTTCACCACTACTATGATTATTTTATCTTGGTAACAGTTCTCCAATAGTTGTTCTTAATATAAATAAAAACTTATTTTATTCTTGTTCTTCTCAAAATGGTGAATGAAAACATCGTGCGAAAACGTACGCAAAATGTCGTGCGAAAAATGTCCTAGGAACGAAAAATCCGATGACATGTTCCAACTCACATTGCGTTCACGTGTGTGTGTGTTCATATTTATGGCCCATTCCTTCTCGTCTATACGAGGCCTGTGTCCCTAGTAGTAAGAACGTTATAGTCTGATTATATTAGTATCGTTGCTGAGCTTGTAAAAGTCGCTATATGATTTCTGAAAAAAAAAGCACTAACAACGAAGTTACATATATCACAAATCTGTTTTTGAAACTTGCTTGTAACGATATAAGGGTCAAAATAACGTCAAAAATCAAAAGTCGAGGTAAAACACAGTGACTTAAAGGCTCAATGACGTTATGATATAATATCTTTATTTTCGCTGCTACAGGAAAATTACGTATCCGAAGAAAGAGCTCATATAAGCTCTAATCCAGTACCTACCCAGACTACAATACTTGGTTTTACGCGATCGGCGTATGAGTATTTTTGTCTTCTTATTGTATCAGATCTTGTGGTGTTTTACAGGTCCACTAATGTTCTCCTTCTCTTGCAGATGGTACTGACCTCCATGCACAAGTACCGCCCCCGGGTGCTGGTGGTTCGCGCCCGGGACGCCGCCGCCCTCGCCTGGGGCGCGCCTCATGCCTCCTTCTCATTCCCGGAGACGGAGTTCATTGCTGTTACTGCTTACCAGGTTTGTAACAAACTTAAATAATTAGCCCACCATAAGAAAACATTTAATAAGTCCGCAGACAGTGAACATTAAAATAAACAACCTCTCACACTAAACGCATACTACACCTTCATTTCGTCGTGGGTAAAATCAGAAAAGGAAAATAAAAGAACCAATGAGAGAGTTAGCCACAGGCTTTTAAAAAACCTAAGTAATTTTTTGGATACATAGTTACAGGTCTAAATATTTTGCGACAAACAGATTTTCTTTTTATAACAAACAAACTCTAAAATGTAAATTTATTATTTTATTTACACTTAAAAAAATAACTTAAATCATTTTATTAGGTATTTCGTAGTGTTCTACTGTCGACGGTAGCGGTCACACCCAACGAGCACATTAGTGGAAATTGCAGCCTATTTTGTTACTTTCGGCTGTAAAATAGCGCTTTAAGGGTTCAAAAAGCAGTTCAAAGTTGCATATCTGCATCCGTAAACGTCTATAGCTATAAAAGTTACTTAAGGTGCTATAAGCTGAATCAAATACCACCCTAGCCTTCACAGTAGTCCACGGTAGAACTCATTTACCACTTACACCTTTATATGAGAGTTACGAAGGTCATTCTGCCACTCACAGCTGTACAGTAGTTTCCATTGTAACTTTTATAGGTTATAGTTATAGTAACCACTATTATACTACTAGAAGTTCCATTATAGAAATAATAGAAACTCTTATGCATACTATAGTTACAAAAAAATCATCAGTGTAACTAAGGCCTTTAGTAGCAATAGTCATTCCTTGCAGGCTCAATCCATTCGCCATTTTACAGCCGCTTTTGTATCTATTATAAAACATTTAAAAACACTAAACACCAAACAATAAAAATGGATGCTAAACGAATAAGTACGTAACTACATCTTATAACCTCAAAAACAAGAAAATAGGAGCTTTTTGTGGCTGTGAGTTGCACTAGGGTAACAAAAATCACTGGAAGCGTTAGAAGGGTGAAAATTAGCACTATGATTCTCAAATGGGAGTTATTAGAGCTCAAACTGCAGGTTATGACTACATTACAATGACGCCATGATTTTTTAAGAAAACTTATAATTCACTTGCAAAATTGAGTTGATATACATTGGTTTTTCAGTTAAATGTGCATTAAATGTACCGGTAAACAATCGGCCACTTGCAAATAGTAAGTTATCGACACGTAAAAATACGGAAATAAAATGTATTCTGTATAACAAATAAAAAATATCACATATCTTTTGTTATTTTTTTAAATATCATAAAAGCGCGTTAAAATTACTCGAAAATTATCTTATATATCTACAGTAAACTGGACAGCGTTTTAAGTATCTTTATATATCTTGCTAATACAGAATACAAACTTTTACTTCTTTTTGTTTTATTTTCATGATGGCGACGAAAACACTTTACCAAAATATTACAAATAATGTCAACTGAAGATATAGAATAAAGAACTATAATCAATTCATTCGTTCAAAGTAGTTCAAAATCATTCAAAAGTAGCGCTATGAGAGCTTTAGTATAGCGTTAATAAATCGTTATAGCTATTAAGGAACCTTTATGCAACCGTTGTGCAGGTTAAATGGAACTTTAGGTTGCATAAAATGGCGCCCAAATAGCGCTAAAGCGGCTGCTTTAAGTCTGTAGTAGACGCTCTAGCGCTTACGTCTATTACCATAAGTAATAATCGGATACGCTCTAAAGCCCTAATGCAGCCCATTTGTGCTAGTTGGGCAGCTATCAATCTGGCAGGACACAGGAATGACGTCCACTTTGACAAAAAAAAGTGTTTCAATTCCAAAACAAGATTACACGGTAAATTATTACGGTAAATCAATCATTTAAACGGTTACCTATCACTAAGATATCAAGGGAATACCTCACATGATACGATCGCACCTCCATTTCTCCGAAACCGTACTACGATTCCACGAACCCCCTCGATTCGCACATACGGAGTGACGTCGGCGTTTTTTTTCGCTACCTTAGGCGCCAAAGCTTTTACGAAAGTCGAACATAAGTTGGTGCCAGTTACATCCACAAAAAATAAGATTGCGACGAGCGGGCATTGTGTAAGGACTCTTACAGAAACAATACCGACTAATTTAGAGTTTTTGTTCAAGCGGCGTTTGTGAAGCATTGTGGAACGCTCGGTAAATCTCAGAACAGTATCATGTTCACTACAGTTACTTTCTGAAGAAGCTGAACAGTGAACTCAAGCGGTAAATACGGTACCGAATGATATCATAGCTTTATGGAAAACAATAGACGGAGCGAAGTGAGCAGACGTTTTGTTAGAATTGCCCATTGAAATTAATGTCACACGATTTTTTTTGCCAGACAGAACGTGCATTGCGTGACTAACCAAACCAATACCTATTTGAAAGAACACATCCCTACATCTGCCCCGGGCAATAAAGTTGCGGTACACTTTAATTCCATTTATTAAATCTGGCCCAAGGCTTTTATACCAGCACCGAGACACAGCCCCCCGCTGTTTGTTATCCCAAACTAACTACTGGCTTTCGCGTTCATCCCAGCGTGGCCATCCCTTGCATAATCCTCGCTCGTAATTAAACAGCGGCTTGCTTTGCCCCGCGGCTTCCTTCATGTTGACTGCAACGAGGCGCGAAAGTTTTCTCGCGTCCATTTCATCGGAAGCTTTGTAGGATTATCCGATGATTGTCCGGCTAACGGGACCCTGTCTCCGACAATGGTCGGCGGCGTATCATTGCGCATTATCCCTCGGCAGGCGACCGCTCGACGGCTAAACCATTGTTGCGAATTATCAACGAATTAGAAATCGTCTTTGCAAATGCCGCCCCTTTATTCAAGAGCGTAACTAGGTGGCACACCAGTTCAATTACAACAACACAATGCCCTAATATTGAGAATTCAATACCGCACCGTCATCGGTTTAGCCCGTCATCGGGTGTTTACTTGTCCAACCTTATAAATTATGGTCCTATCTGCTAGATAAATAAAGCAAATTTACTCGGACCCTAATTACACAGTTCTAAAAAAACAGGCGACAGTCGCCAATATGTGAAATAGTCACGCAAAAAGTAAGAGCGACGGCAAGTTTGTGTGGTGACGTCACGGGCGACAGGGCGGGCCAGGGGCGGCGCCTGGCTACTCGAGAGCATCACGTTATGCTAACCGACCGACTTAAAAAGTGCACTTTGCTCTGCTAATAACAGGCTTTTAGCACTCTCCGGAGCTCCGCCGGGTCGCCGGTTATCTGGTGGTGCAGCGCGCAGGGCTCCCGCCGGCGCCGCCTTATCACGCCGAGTAAACAGTCGTCACAAGTGACTTCACGTATCTCGAGCTCACTATTTGCGTTCAGGATTTTGCTAGATAATTTCGACTTTCGATTGCAAACACATTTTCGGGCGAGACGCGAAAAAAAAAACATGTTGAATTTCGAACATCCTATTCAATTGTGGTCTAGTTGTCATCGTCACTTCGTAGGTCCCATCGTATCAGATTACTTGTAACGGTAGTGTTTAGTGTTTTTGCGGCATGAAAAGGCGCCTAGCGGAGTACATCGCGCGTAACAGCCGCGCAACGGGCGGGCGACGTTGCGGCGACACGACGACACGCGAACATGCCATGCTAATTGGCTTGTCGCCAAGTCCACGCCACATGTGCGACAATTATCCCTTACAAGCTATTAGCGACGCCGGGATGTATGCGGAAACGGATGTTTAAATTGCATTCTCCAAATGAGATAAGGAGGTTTCCGTGTGACGCGTCAACCACGAACTTATGATAGGGACAGATAACTGAGGACTTGTGAGAGAGATAGGTTAACGCTTTAGATGTCATTCATATGGTCAACCTTGGGAAATATTACCCTACAATAAGATCAAATATGCTTTTTTCTTCTTCATTCATTCAACGCAAATCTTTTGCCCACAGAATGACCGCATAACAAAGTTGAAAATCGACAACAATCCCTTCGCCAAAGGCTTTCGAGCGTGTGGCCAGTCCAAGTGCAAGCGGAAGAACCCTGACTCAGGCAGCGAAGGCAACCCGGAACCTACCGCAGAGACCAGCGAGGCTAAGAGACCTTGTTCTGATGCTGCTTCCTCGTGTTCTGAGGAGGGAAGCTTACGGTCTTCATCGCCTAGATCTCCACCTTTAGTGGACTCTCCCGCTCCTCTAGTAACGTCACCGGAGAACATAACATCTCCGCCACCTGCGTTCTACCCTCCAGAGCTACCGTACCTAGGGCCAATCCACATGCCGATGCACCTAGGGCTTTGGCCCGGCAGCCCTATCCCCGGCGGGTTCTCGTGGGGTCCCGCGCTGCCGCCGCCCCCGCCCGCGGGTCCTTCGCCCCCCGCCGCGCCGGCGCCCTGCCGACGAGTCAAAAGCTTCACGATCAGTGCGCTGCTCGGAGAAGGCTGATACTTATATTTACACATTCATACTGGATATAAATGACTAGAAAGTTAAGTGTTGACAAACATTTTGTTTCCCTCCGCGGAAAGGTGTTACTACGTAACTTTGAGCCATGTAGCTATTCTATAGAGTACTTAAATTAATATAAAATTATTAGCTAAGAATGTAAACGCGACAGGGATATTCGCAATACCTACTTACCATAATTTAATGTATATAATTTGAGACTAATTTTTATGTTTTTATGTTTAATTAATCGAAACTCTACTTTATACCTACCTCGTTAAAATAAGTAATGATTATTGTATTGTGATAGCAGTGCCTTAAGTTTGTATAAATGCTTCAATAAATAACTTAATTAGTCATATCATTTGGTAGGTTTCAATAAGCGTACTTGGGTACGATAAGTGAATTTTTTGTATTATTTAGATGTGTATCAAAATTACCGTAGTTTATTCTAGATCTGATATATTCTTATCAAAATATATCTTTGTAAACTGTACATAATGTAAATAATATCAGTCAACAGTTAAGTAATTACAATATATTTTTATTTGATTTAATATTGCATTTTATTTTGTTTAACCTCTTCCTAATACCACAACATACTATAACCAATCTTACCATCTTACTACTTACTACCTACGTTAAATAGATTTAAGCAAAGTATAAGTTAATAAATAAACGATAAAACAGATATGGAAAGATAGTTTTTGTGAATAAATAATATTGAACCAAAATCGAAATGAAGTAGTGAGTTTATTATTATGAACCACCAGAACATAATTCCTACGCAAAGGTAGAAAAATAAAAAAAACCTCTCGATGGTACTAACACGCCATCTGAGTACCACCTAGATCGTTTTCTTTTTCGTAAATAGGAGCATTATTGGTTTGGTTATTTTGACTTGAACATTCATCGTAAATATAAATTGTATTTATATTAATAAAAAAATTATAAAGTATATTAAATAGTGTAATTGGTTTCGGCCGTTCTATTTAATGAATAAAAAAAAAAAATCATCTGCTTACCCAACTAATTCCTGGGTAGGTTACACTTTTCGGCAAGACTGTGTCAGATTTTCTGGTTTCTGACTGGAATGTCGATATGATAGTATAATATACACCCATCCACTTCCCGACCTCAGCAGGCGTTGCTTTACCTTGAAGATCAACGCGTGCGTCTATTATTATTTAACCACGAGCTTCTCTAGTAAAACTGTATTTATAAAATAAATAAATAGTCATTATAATACTAACTTGTGTCGATACTCTTGCTGTGCTGGCCCTGCCGCTGCAGCCGCTGAGAACCTCTAGCGGCGGAAATATAATAACCTTGTTTGAGGTTATATTTTCGAGCCGTTTGTGGTGGAAACCTTGGGATCGTGGGGTCCAAGTGCTCACAAATTATTAAAAAAACTATACAGGCGCCTAGTTGACACTTCGTGTGACCCAAAGGCTGGCTTTTACCTTGGACAGCGTGGTAATGCCGCCAGTCTTTTGGGCACATTACCTTAGGACAGCGATGCGTACGAATTTCTGGACGCCATATTTTAGTTTATTTTTAGATGTATATATGTAGTTTATTTAAGTGTATATTCCATTATTGATTAACTAAATAATTTCTTTTACTTATAAGATGAATAGTGTCTACTGTGTCTATTATTTCACTATCAAGAACCAACTTAGTCACATACGGACCGGTTGTAACACTGTTATTAAGCTGTCGTTAAATGCGAACTAAACACCTAATCGAATTGCTTGAAATTCCACTTTAGTGACAGTAACGACCAAAACCACGGGGTCTTTTTAGGGTTCCGCAACTGAATGGCAATAAACGGAATCCTTATAGATTCATCTATTCTCTCATCTGCCCTTCCGTATGACACTTTCACTTTATTCCGAAACTACTAAAACTACAGAGTTGAAACTTGGTACGAGTAGGTAGATGTATTCTGTGACCAGCTTTACGATATGGGAAAACTAAAACAAAAAAAAAATCTCATAAAAACTACACGTGTGATGTGTCTATAGTTTAAAAATGACATTGTTCCGAAAACTATTTTTTTCCCATAGTCAATCGTTTTTCACTTCCAAAGTGGTAAAATGAAAGGTCCTTCCCCCTCAAACTTCTAAAAAAATAGATTGAAAAATGCTGTGCATCTTAATAAACTCTTTCAATAAAAATTGGCGTGGAACTTTACGCGCCGTCCCTGGAACAATTTGGCGCCCCCAACCAGTGAACGCTACACACCACAAGTCATGATCGAATTAAGTTAGTTTTTAGGGTTCCGTAGCCGAATGGCTAAAAACGAAACCCTTAGTTTCGTCATGTATGTCCGTCTGTCTGTCTAAACTATTAGGATTATACATGTGAAACTTGGTAGGTAGATGTATATACTGTAAACCGCTTTCCGATTTTAAGAAATAAATAAAAACATATTTTTTTCTGCAATATTTTGTTTGTTTACGTTTCTGTAAAATGACTTTACAGAAACGTAAACAAACAAAATATTGACAGGACTAGTTTTCATTTTAATTCATTGCTGGAGCTAGGAGGTTAGGTAGCATACTGGTAACTGATATTGTACCTCGATATAAATTACATTTATTTCTCTTTTCATTCTAGAACCTCATTCAAATGCTTAAAACTCGATTTAGCTAGAGAGACGACGGAGAGCGATCTACGCCTAGAACTGAAACAGAGAAGAAGTCTGCGAGAAAAGCTGATAATAGCCATCGGAGTGAAATGGTCATCTTTTAAATCAACGGCACAAAGACGTCACTCAGCGCGTCATACGTGGGATTTATACGATCCGTAGCCCGGACCTTAAGACATGCTGACATCCTCCGAGTTCTCCACCATCACCACCGACTGCAGCATCGACGAAGCCTGACTTTTACTTTGACTATGAGCAGAGGGAAGGAAGACGAGGCCAGACGTTCTTCGAGCTCTACCTACTGCTGAAGGAAAACTGAGGCCAGCCGTCCTGCAGCCACTTCTACGTGACCCCTTCGTTTTACTTAAGTCATCAGCTCCGTTTAGCATCAACTCCGATCTCCTTCATCTCAAGTTCTGTTAGGGTTCCGTGACTCCAGCAAATTTTATATAATTAATTATTACTTTCATAAATCCGGTTCATCTTTTTCCCCTTTGATTTCTTTCCCTTGCTATATTCCTTATAAAAGTGTGCTTCCTCCTAATTAGGCAAGCACCTTATTGCAACCTTACATCATTTCCCTGTCTACCTAGGGAAATGTAACGTTACAGCATCCACCAGTAAAACACCACGACTGACTGATTGACAAATGATTTTTGGGAATCTTTAGGAGTTATTTACAACTTATTTAAACGATAAACCAACCAAATTCAGTATTAAGAAGTAGATGCGATTTCTAAATAATCTTGATTTTGTAATGGTAACATGCATTTGCATGCGGAAAGTTAGCATTATGTATTTAATTATTCAACTTATAGTTGAAATGGAATCGTGAACATTTTGCTAGTTAGAAGCGGCACTTAACACGTTCGCTGACAGTGAGCACTTACCCTGACACCACATTACGACAGTAGAATTTTCCACGACGTACCTACTCTTAAAAATAAGTGGCCCGTCCCTCGACGTACGGTCATAACGCACTATTTTAATTTCCCGCCTAACGACGTACTGTCAGCGAACGTGTTAAGGATATTTGCTCAGGCCCTTTAATGCCCTTAAGTACCACATATTCAATAACTCTGAAACCAATATACCATGATAGTAGGGTATTTTTTGGACGTTGATATAGGAACCAAAAACATGATTGAAGGTGTAGAAAATTCCAGCAAGGAAAATTTTTGTGTTATCCCATTGGAATTTCGGTGCTTTACGGTAAAAATAATTCAGTTCAAAAACTAGAATTTAGTTATAGGTGGCACACGACCCGTCTATCTCTTGCATAACGGTTTCAGATGTGAATGTGTTTTTGTTTCATGCCTTTCAGAGCGTGACTTTTCAGTGTCCTTTCAGTTTTCTGTGTTCCCTGCCACTTATGACTTTTCAGCCTTTAAAGCACGAGTAAATAGGCATCTTCTGGGCTCGCTCGTCCCATCTTAGACCTCATCTATCGCTTACCATCAGGCGAGATCGAGGTCAAGAGGGAATAATAAAAAACAAGTAGTATGGTTTTAGTTTTTTAACAGATTTTTTATTTACATTATTTTGCTTTGATTTCTTAATAAACCATCTACAGAATTGCTAGAAATTTTAGAAATTTTTGCCAATTATCTGGTGCATGCCAACAAAGCTACGAGCAACATGTAACAATATAATTGTATTTTTTGAAAAGTGCTAATTGAGCCCTTTCATTTGATTTGAATTCATTTTTAAGTTTCGACTTTGTGTTATTTAGAGGGCGCCATATTCAATTTCACATGACGTCACTTAGCCTGCCAATGATAGCTCATTTGTCAAATTACGATAAGTAGTTGAGCAGTTATGAAGGAACAGATGAACATACATACAGGTCAACATACCCTCCGTAGTCGATTAATGAAGCCAACCAACCTACACCAGGACAGGTCTTTTGGCAGTAATGTTTTAAAAAGTTTGGAAGTTGCTACCAAAGAAAAGTTCGCATTACTTTTGTGAAAATAGTTGTAAACCACGAGCTATTTGAAAAACAAATACCGTACTTCAGTCACTGAAAGAAACTTAGAGTATTCAGACTACTAATATTGTTTAATATACGTTATATTTTAATACTTACCGAATATACCTTACCGAATACCTTTACCGAAGTCACACGGCCTAAGGAAAAGCTTTTATGGAGAAGGAGTGCAGAAAGCTAATATTTTCATAACAATAAGTGATCAATCAAATCGTTTATTTCACACATGCTTAGTTATATGAATATCCATAGTGTTAGTATACCAGAAATTAAAACTATGTTAGTATATTGTAATTTATTTTACCTTGTGCTATTTTACCTTTTCAGCAATTTCCTTCAGATAGGTGTTGGCGCTGCCTCTCACTCTGCTAATTAGGTAACGCGTAAAAGATTAACGTTATATTCGTATTTAAAATTTAAGTGAAGTTTTAATAACTACATACCCTATACATTTATTTAGATACTAGCTTTTGCCCGCGACTTCGTCCGCGTGGATTAGTTACTTTGGGCTAACGTTAAATTTAACCCCGATTTTGAAGCATTCTTCATTGGCGCTCCGCTCCTATTGGCCTTAGCGTAATGTTATATAGCCTATAGCCTTTCTTTTCGAATTTTCGATTATATTTTGTTGAAACTGGGTTACTTTTAGCCGAGTTCCATTGCAAAGTTGTGGTGGTTTTAAATTTCGGAGCAGAATAATAATCAGAAAGCTTCGAACTGCTAAGCTATCGGGAGTTACACGTGTTATTGTGAGTCAACCATAAAAGATAGATATATGCTGTCGTGGGATATTTTTTATATAATTTTAAGGAGAACATTTCCGTCATAAATGATTTCTGTGTAGCTTTAACCATTAAGGTTGCACTCGCGAAGGAAGCTTAAAAAATGGAGTAACTTCTCCCGTTTTCCCAACATTTCCCTTCACTGCTCTGCTCCTATTGATTGTAGCGTGATGAAAAGTATACTATAACCAGCTCAGGAGAATGAAAAACAATTGTACCAAGTTTCGTTAAAATCCGTCGAGTAGTTTTTGTTTCTATAACGGTTATACAGACAGACAGACAGACAGACAGACAGACAGACAGACAGACGGACAGACAGACAGACAGACAGACAGACGGACAGACAGACAGACAAAAATTTTATTGATTGCATTTTTGGCATCAGTATCGAACCCTAATCACCTCCTGTTAGTTATTTTGTAAATATATTTCATGTACAGAATTGACCTCTCTACAGATTTATTATAAGTATAGATAAGATATGGCCACCCGACTGAATAATATTTCATCATCGCTCACTTTTAAAATGAATAGTGCACCGTAAATCTAAATCGTACTATGGACATAGCCATGGACTTGACGGTGGCTACCTGTGCAGTGCAACAAATACTGCTCCCAGCCCACAAATATTCAAAGAAATGCTAGTTTGCCAGTATATGCTGAGTTTACCAATCCACCACCCCACCGCTTGAAATCGCGACATCCACCATCTAAATCCGCAGGCGAACTCTTGAACACCGAACTGAATACAGATAGCAGGCGGAAGCAAGAGTGAAATGTTAACACTCCGAAAACCGTGGCAGTCTGTGAAATCCAGTAAAGAAACCCCTGGTATTCTCGCTCCCTAGGAAGGAATGGTGCCAGCTCAACAGAGTACGAACAGGATGCGGACAGCTCAATGATTTCTTCACTAAGTGCAGGTGGCGAGAGTTATCGGCGAGCGGCGTGCGAATGCGGAGCTACTGTGCAGTTCGTTGAGCACATCGTTGAACATTTTCCCCCACACGAAATACCATAGGAGTCCCGCAGACCTGTTCTCTCTTGAAAACGACGCTATCCTCAGGATTCATAATTTATTTAATAATACACACATCAAAAGTGTCTAGGGATCAAGCATTTTTATGCGGATTTCTTGAGATTGAGATGTGGCTTTGTAATAAATTTATGATTTTATAAATTTATATGGATCCTTTTTGGTGCATTTCATAATTTGAAACAGGAACTGTTAATCAAATTCGAGTAAAAGATGAAAATCAGCTGTCAATATTTTCCCTATAAAAACATACAACGCATTGAAGACATTATTAGTGCTACTGTTTCCCTACTACTGATTAAAACCAACGTTATTATGGAGCGGCGACGTCATTTAAGCAGGGAAGAAATGCTCAGAGCTGTGGGAATGATAGAAGCTGGTTCCCGGCAACGTACTGTGGCTTTAGCTCTGAATACAAGTCAGAGTGTTATCAGTCGACTTTGGACACGTTACCGAAGCACTGGTATTCTAAGTTTTCGAGGAATGGGCAGGAAACGAGTATGACGGTAAAAATTTCGTAAGATTTTTCATGATATAAGCATCGATGTTAAAGGTATACGAATAGATTCTTGACATGCAGTTTAGGTTGAGCATCCCTTTCCAGCTATTTTCGGTTTGCCCTATACCAGTGATTATACCGTCAGCATTGTAACGCTGTAATCCTAATTGCTGAGCGCCGTTTTCGGTTATAAGAGATATTTGTGAGCCCTGATCAATAAGTGCCATCTAATTTTTGGACCTTTATTAATGCTGTTGATAGTAAGACTTCTGTCATGTTTTGCTGTGTAATGGGAAGATTTAGCAAATTGTTGGCATGCGAGGAGAATATCATCCTCTTGTTGTCGTACCGGTGGCACAGAATGTTCCAACTTATGATGTAGTTATCGGAGCTGATCGGTAGGTGTTGAATAAGGCGTTCTGCTTCACCCTTTACTTTTGACTTGAGGAACTGCATCTTCTGTGCCCCAAAAAGCGTTGAATTGCTATGAATTGATTCTGTAAAGAGATCTTTAAAAGATGTCTAATGATAATAGTTTCCACTGAAAGTATGGATCTCTATTTTCGGTGTAGTATGTTCTCTATGAGAGTTAGACCACATCTTTTTGTTTATAGTCTTGATAGCCTCGTTGTATGTGCTCTCATATTTGAGATACATGTTTTGATATTCCTGATTTCTATCTCCAAGCTCGCTATCCAACTTCCAATGCTGGGTGTCGATCTTCGACCAGCGGGCTTGAATGGTGTTTAACAGATGATCGAATTCCCACTTTTCCGTAACACCCTCCAGCTTGATTTTTGATACAGTGTGTTCAAAAGCCTTGAAATTTCTGATCTGTTTTCTCATCATCTCATCCGTCTTGCTGTTCGACCCCTGAGACTTCGATGAGTGCCCTGAAGGTTGCTGTGTTACGTCTTATATAGCTAAAGGAGTTGCAGGTTTCAACAACGGTGTTGATGGACGTTCATCTGTTGACTGATCATTGATAATGACTGCTCTAATATTCTCGTACGTCTCTTTCACGACATCAAATTGATTAGAAGTAAAATAAGAGTGCGTTTTAGAATATTCAATCCCATAAAAAACAATACTTGTCAAAAACCCAAGTCTCGCAACTTAGTTGTTCTACCGTAAAAAGTTGTGAGATCCATGTAATACCAAGTCGGTTATTAATTTATTCAGTCCCTACTTAAGGGACCTTCTGTCTTAAGTTGTTACGTAATTATCTAACCTAACGACAGATTGACTCGGCCATCGCATGATAACACAATATATCTCACAAGTAATACATATATAAATTAAATTGTTTATTGCGATTGCCAAGTCAATCTATTTATTTAAAACGGTAAAGATTTTTAATATTGATATGGTCACTATAAGATGTCGTTAGGTTATATAATTACGTAACAACTTAAGACAGAAGGTCCCTTAAGTAGGGACTGAATAAATTAATAACCGACTTGGTATTACATGGATCTCACAACTTTTTACGGTAGAACAACTAAGTTGCGAGACTTGGGTTTTTGACAAGTATTGTTTTTTATGGGATCTCATTGCTTTTTGTAGAAAGTCCTACTTTTTTCCTTTCCGGTACCTTCTACTTCTTGTATACCAACAACGAGTTTTCTTAAAGCCCTCTCTCTGTCTTATAAGCTTTTCTTATTTTTGTAGGTAGCCTTCCTTTTTTTATTTTCCGGTACTACTTCTTGAACTTCAGCTAAATTTATTTCAAAGCCCACTCCCTGTCTCTATGGGTTTTTTTCGGAGGCTTTGATACGCACATATGAATACGCACGTACGTCTTTTGCATTAGTTAGTAATAATTAATGCCGCACTCGTCAAACGTCTCGGTTAAAGTTAATCCATAAGTAAGTAATTATGCAATTTCGGGCAATTTACTCTACTTAATACTCCCCAATACTATTAATACTTCTTGCTTTTTTATTCCGTTGACCATTTAACAAGTTACTTTTGCGCATAATTATTATATCTAGGTACCTATCTACACTGGAAGACACGGTGGAGCATATGGTCGAGGTGTGCCCTGCATGGGTGGAGCACCGTCGTATCCTCATAGAGGCGATCGGCGGCGGCGACTTCTCGCGCCTTGCTCTGGCTTAGACCATGGTGCGAAGTGAGAGGGAATGGGATGCAGTCACCTCCTGCTGCGAAGCAGTCATGCTAGCGAAGGAGGAGGCCTAACGTGCGAGGGAGAGGCAACTCTCTTCCTCGCGCCCCAGCCGCCGGGGGAAACGCCCCTGGCGTCGTGGATCGCTAGTCGATTTCGGGCCACCGTAGGCGCGGGCCTGCGGATGGCGAGCAGGGGTCGCTCACCGTCCGGTAAGGACCAGGCCCGGGTCGGCGGCGCGTTGTGTTCCACGCGCGCCTCAAAAAGCTGTTAATACCAGTGACGGGGCCTCATAGGGCCATTGCCTGTCGGGGTTTGCGGGAAAGTTCCATCGAGATACCGCGACCCCGGAACTTTAGGGCTTCCGAAGAAACAGGGTGGGTTTTTAGTGAGTAGAATTCTGATACACCCGAGCGGAAGAAGTCATTCGATGATATTTTTCACCAAGAAAAAAGAAGTACCCATCTACATCTATTATTTCATTATATTATACAGGAACACTGATTAATTAACTGCAAATGTAACTTTGTAATCCTATATATTTATATGGGATTACAAAGTTATTTATGCAGTTGATGTATCTAGAAAACTGGAACGAAATTGAAAAATATTATAGTTTTTCCTTGATTCATATACTAAACCCTAATTGTATTCTAAATTTGAAGCTTCTATGTATGCTAGAAGTGCTTTAGACTTTTGATGATCGGTCAGTCAGTGAGTGACAAAATTTACAAAATTAAGGAACTTTGACTCGTTATAATTCTTAAACTACTGGTTCAAATTGAATTAAATTTGAAATATACCGTGTTTATATAATGCCTGTTTGGTTACTGAAAATTCAGGCTTCTAGTTTTATCCACAGCGAAGTTATAGGGGGTCGAAAATGGCCTGAATTGCTTCGAGAAAAGAATGGTACGGCCGTGCCGCTTTTTTGCTCGACTTGGTGGGAGCACTGCCGTGCCCCCAGATGTTGCTTAATGTCACAAGATTTATTTGATACTCTCGCCAATATGTATCCAGATTCTCCAATCTTCGGCGTATGTAATCCAAATTTTTGCCATTGGAGCTATCCTTTTTAAAGTTGGTGTAGATTTGAGTAGCTGCTGCTGTTGGGCTAAGATGTCCTCCATAGAAGACATGATGATAGAAATGATATAAAAGGAGCGATCTTACTTAATGGTCCAGGTGGGAGCTGTTGCTCACCAACTAGAAACCTTTGCTGATGATTGCTGATAGATGCTGCTGTTGCTCCACGCTGCACTGATGCTGGCAGGAACACGTCCAATGATAGTTCAGTTCACCTCACATGTGAAACACGTCACAGTACCTGATACACTGCAAAGTCCACACGCGAGAGGCCCTGCTATTGACCAAACCGCACGCAAGGTCAAAATGCTCGAAGGATCATAAATGTACGGGTAGGGTACTTTTGAAATGTTAAACAGATAAAATGAAAATAATCATATATTAAAAGTACACAACTTAACAAAAAGGAAAAATTGATATAAAAAACCGGTCAAGTGCGTGTCGGGCCACGCGCAGTGTAGGGTTCCGTAGTTTTTATAATAGCCAAGTGCGTGTCGTATTCGCTGACTGATCGTTTTGTACCATGCTCTAACTAAAAGCCAAACATGACTACCTAACTAATTTGACTTCCTATACAAATCCTCACCTGATCCGACAATTTTGCACAGAAAGTTTTAATTTTTTTTAGAGATTTGTATAAAACTTGTCATAGCCGGTGTTTTGAATTTAAATACAGGACACAGAGCTACACTACTCTATAGTCACAAAAAAACAAAATTGAGGAAGTAGTTTGCTGGGGGAGCTTTGTGTTTGATATTATATAGCAAAATAATAAAAAAAAACATGTGTGCAATTCACACGTGGTAGAAGTGAAACCTTTCCACGACATAAGAAACACTGTATAATGCTTCCTATCTCATTTTCTCCCACGTTAAATCTTATGAATTTATGTGTCTGTCTCCTTTTACTGTCGCTTTTTCGTTTCATAAAATTTCAAATCACAAAGACGCTAAAGAAGTTTTCACTTCAAAAAAATTCCTTCAAAAATTTACGAAATTTGAAAGGTATACGTTTGCCCTGGTTTGCCCATATAAAATTTCCACGACATAAGAAACACTGTACAATGCTTCCTATCTCATTTTCTCCCACGTTAAATCTTATGAATTTATGTGTCTGTCTCTTTTTACTGTCGCTTTTTCGTTTCATAAAATTTAAAATCACAACGACGCTAAAGAAGTTTTCACTTCAAAAAACCCTGTTTCTTGCTGCTATTCAAGGCTAATATTTAAATGAGTTTCCCGTTTTATTAAGGTAAATAAAATATAACTTAATTTTAATTACTTTTGTAATAGAATTTACTTAATTAACAATCCACATTATCAATTATTGTAAATAAATCGCTTAAATCCCGAATTGGCGTTTCATTTGAAATTTCGGAATTCTTAAAGTCATACATGTTTATATTATATAACTGTAACATTTTTGGAGATGGAGACAGATGGAGTATAAAAGTAACGCAAGATCCACAATCACGTTTTAAAATTAATCGTGTCTTCATCAAACTTTACAGCATTTCAAGGGACAATCGGTTTCGTAATTTGTTTTTCAGCATATGATATATCGAAAAAGCGCGTTCAATTTTATTTATTTATTTTATTTATTTATTTTATTATTTATGTTCACACAGTAAAGTACATTAAGATAAACATAATTATAATATCTGAGTACAAAGGAATTTTATGTTATTTTATGTTATTTTTTGTGTACTAACAATAGCTTTATAAGATTTGTGTTACTAACAGAATATGGGCTACTCGTCTGAAATAAATGTCTTATTATTATTATTATGAAAATGGTACAGTCATGAATGCAAGTGCAAATTTTGAAATATTTTCAAAACGCTTAATAAATGCCCACTAGCTTCACAATCGTCAAATACTTTCGAATACTGCCTAGTACTAGTACCTACATAGATAATCTGTAATGTAATCTGTAATGTACTAGGCCGCAGACCGCCGCGTGCCCCGCGGCTTTTTATATGATGCTTGTAAATGTATGTATGCCCCTAAAAATAGCCCTACATATTTTTGCGCCCAAAAAAATCCCAATAAGCATTATTTTACCCTAAATTTGAGGCTAATAGCCCTAAGAAGTTTAATCCTGGATTAAAAATCTTTACTAAGTTTAGGTCAACAGGTATACGTTTGGGCATATAAAATTTCCACGATATAAGAAACACACTCTCTCTCTCTCTTCCTCAACCCCCCTCAACTCCCCACGAGACATCCCTCAACTCCCCACTAGACCCCCCTCGGCTCCCCATGAGACCTCCCTCAGCTCCCCACTCAACTCCCCGCTAAACTCCCCGCTCAACTCCCCGCTCAACTCCCCGCTCAACTTCCCGCTCAACTCTCTACTTAACTGCCCGCCCAACACCCTGCTCAAATTCCCGCTCAACTCCCCACGAGACCTCCCTCGGCTCCCCAAGAGACCTCCCTCAACTCCCCATTCAACTCCCCGCTAAACACCCCGCTCAACTCCCCGCTCAACTCCTCGCTCAACTTCCCGCTCAACGTCCCGCTCAACTCTCCGCTTAACTACCCCCTCAACTACCCCCTCAACTCCCCCTCAGCTCCCCCCTCAACTCATTCCTCAACTCTACCCTCAACTACCCCTCAACGCTCACTCAACTCATCCCTCAACTCACCCCTCAACTCAGCCCTCAACTCAGCTCTCAACTCAGCCCTCAATATAAAATTTCTACGACATAAGAAACACACTCTCTCTCTCTCTACCTCAACCCCCATCAACTCCCCACGAGACCCCCCTCAACTCCACACTAGACCCCCCTCGGCTCCCCACGAGACCTCCCTCACCTCCCCACTCAACTCCCCGCTAAACTCCCCGCTCAACTCCCCGCTCAACTCCCCGCTCAACTACCCGCTCAACTTCCCGCTTAACTCTCCGCTTAACTACCCCCTCAACTCCCCCTCAGCTCCCCCCTCAACTCATTCCTCAACTCTACCCTCAACTACCCCTCAACGCTCCCTCAACTCATCCCTCAACTCACCCCTCAACTCAGCCCTCAACTCAGCTCTCAACTCAGCCCTCAACTCACCCTTCAACCCCCCCCTCAACTCCCCCTCAACTCCACTCACAATTCCCCATCAACTCCCCCAAAAACTACCCCCTCAACTCCCCCCTCTACTTCCCCCTAAACTCCCACTCAACTCCCTCTCAACTCCCCGCTCAACTCCCCCCAACTCACCCCTCAACTCACCCCTCAAATCACCCCTCAACTCACCCCTCAGCTCACCCCTCAACTCACCCCTCAACTCACCCCTCAACTCACCCCTCAACTCACCCCTCAACTCACCCCTCAACTCACCCCTCAACTCCCCCCTCAACTCCCCACGAGACCCGCCTCAACTCCCCTCAACTCCCCGCCCCCCTCTCAGGGCTACCTCAACCCCCGCGACCTAACTTCTAGGTCTACGTCCAAACAGATACTGTCGCTTTTTCGTTTCATTAATTTTCAAATCACAACGATGCTAAAGAAGTTTTCACTTCAATAAATAAAAACATTAATTTGAATTCACTCTAAAAACGGGCCCAGATAGGGGGATAGTAACTGAAGAAGGAATTATAAAATCCAACTTCACAGGGGAAATTTGAAAAAATATGATCTATTTGAGTACCACCGCGTGTATAGGGAAGTAGTTGTAATAAAGACTGGTAACCAGCGTCACGTATTAATTTGAAAACTGCAGTGTTGTCGTTACGGAGATAGTCTTCATTAAAATCTCCAAATATTATGCAAGGACTGTTATTCGATAGTAAATTACTTATAAGACTGCGCGACTGTTGGGACATTTGCGTGATCTATAAAAAGCTATAATCTTCACTGCATTTATTTCGAAAATTACTGCTTCACAGTGGTCACCTCCAGCAATGTCAATCTAATACCGTGGGTTGCTATACACACCAAAACCTGGGTTTGAACTAGACTATTTAGGGCCATTTGTTCTAATTATTTCCTTAAAACTAGCGCGATACAACTGGCGCTTAGCGCCATCTATCGACATTTCTGTAGAGTTGTTCGAAATTTTCGAGTCAAATACAATTGGTCGACTATTACTCGTAAACTTGTAAAGCCCACGTATGTGTGATAGTTTTCCTTTAAATTTCGTTATATATAGGTACTACTGCCGTGACATTTGAATTTCTAACTGCAACCGTTTAGTTGATAGAGAGGGGGGACACTTGACTCTAACGAAAATTGGTAATTTAAAGCTTGATAAGTCACGAACGGTTTACTTAATCAAAAAATGGTCTTACCAAACCCCTAATATTTTTGAAAGAGCTATCCAATGATATCCCACACTATGGGAAAAACGAAAAAAAAAAATATCATCCCACTTTACATGTATGGGACGTACCCTAAATAATTGTTTTTTTCAAAATTTTATTTTACCACTTCTTCGGCGTCATTAACGTGTATACTCATGCCAAAGTACAACTTTCTAGTAACAATAGTTTTTGAGCTAAACCGCGGACAGACGGACAGACAGACGGACATGGCGAAACTATAAGGGTTCCTTGTTGACTACGGAACCCTAAAAATGATAATTGATCGACACGTGGCGAAAGCGTCTTTGATAAGTATTTTGCCCGTTATGTGTTAATCGCGACACTTTTCTGATGCTACTAACGCGATGCGTTGAATTAATTGGTTATAAGTCGAACATGAATTTCGCTGCGCGTCGATGTCAGCATAAACTTAAAACTACTGTTATTGTACGGCATCGCTCGTACAGTGGAATTGTGTATCTTATAATATGCCTACAGAAAAGTCCGCGATGGCATATGTCTATATGTTAAAGATAACACATCCTACCTATGTCCATTTTAAGGCGAGGTTATTCGAAAAAACGTCGTTTTCAATTGTGTCTTATTCGTAGATAACACGGATTTAAATTTTGAAAAAAACATATTACATAATTCATACTTTGATCTTTCTATTTCGGTCATCCGATACACGATTACTTGCATTTCACTGCAACTAATTAAATCGCAAAGACAAGTCTAAATTACAGTCTTATTCTTATTTTATTTGAGTTGTATTAAGCTTTGAATAATAAAACTTATACCATAATAAAGATCGTAAAAAATGTCATATATGTCTGTCGTCATAATGTGAAATTTGAAAATATTTATACCACTAATTTCAAAAATAAGTGTTTTCCTATTATTTTCATGCGCGCGGCCACGCGCCCCGCGTCCATTAGTCCCGAGCGGAACGTGTTGGAGGTCGGACGTATGCCAATTTTTAGCGAACCTGCCACCCCCGCTAAGTTTGGTTCCGGTCGAGCCAATAAATCATTATAAAATAATAATTCCTATCGTTTAGTTTTAAATAGTTGTAATATAAATTGTTTTTATTAGGTACTTTAGTTATAATTTTGGTCAGTAAAACTAATGGACAAAATTAACAAAAAGAAGTGGTCATCGCTGGCTCTACGAAGGCTGAATAAACAAAAAAAGTAAGAAGGCTTTGACAATATATAAATATTTAGACCTAGGTATATACATAAATATTTTTCTTTACTAACTAGGTTCTTTTTGTATTCTGAGGTACCTACTTAGCTACGCGGAATAGATTTCGAAACCACAAAATAATATATGTGACTATGTGTAAATAAACACGCCACGCGCGCAAAAGCTGTAATAGTTTATTTTTCTCGCGGAATAGATTTGCCAACCGCAAAAAGTGTGTGAAACAATTGAATTTGAACCCTATGTCAAAGCATATAAAGCCGCCACGTGCGCAAATGTTATAATGCTCTTTTCAAATGTCAGACTCAAAGGAAACTGACAATATTATTATAGGTACCTATAATTATACAAATTAATATTTTACTTTACTAAGTAGATAAGTACCTACGCAGAATAGATTTACAAACCGCAAACATGTGTGTAAAACAAAAACATTGTTGACTTTCTTTCTCCTATAAAAAAATGAAAATGTTTCTTATTTTATTCAAAAAAATATTTCCAAAAATATCTAAATATAATATAAAAGTACTTTCAATAAAAAAGAAATCACAAAAAGATGTGATTAGAGCCTGGGTTTGACCCTGAATACTGACGGTTATCAATCCGATTCTTTACTAAACGCGCTAACAGAACGTCAGTGTTCACGGTTGAAATAACTGACCGTATTCGACTGTATTAGGTTTTATTTTCGTAAATGTAATAATGGATAAATGGTACAGTCGATCATTCGTCGCTATGACCACAGTATAAAGATCATACAGTAGGTCGACGCCTTTGATCTTGTGGAAAATGCCGACAACGTCTAGCTCTAGACAGTATCGCAACGGCCAGGGTTGTCACAAGTAAACAATATTTATTACACGCAGCACACTCGTGCCATAGTGTAGAAATATACAACATGACCATTTCCTACGAAAATATCATTTATTATTTTCGGTAAACTTCGGTAAACTTTATAACTCTCTGTCTTCGGTGTTCGTATCAACTTTACGCTGATGATCTGCAGTTGTATGCATCTACGCGGGTGGAAAGTTTGTCAGACGCTATAGGAGATGTAAACCGAGATTTGGATGCTATAAAACTGGTCTGATTGATTTGGGGTGACTGTAAGCCCCTCAAAGTGTCAGGCCATTGTGATCAGAAGCTCACGTATGATCATTAGAGTGGCAACTAGTTCACTCCTTCCTATCATTTTCAATTAAAGATCTCGGTTTGCATTTTGACTCTGCTTGGCTGGCAAAGTTTGGTTTGGTTTTGACTGGAAAGGGCTTTGCGGACTTCCTTAACATGAAATGTATTTTCCAGCATTACGGAGCCAAAGTGAGGTATTTTATGTGGTAAGTTAGACGCCGTGTCGAGACGTAAACTTACCGCAAAGACGGAGGCATTTAAATTTGCTTTTTCTTGTGCGGTGTGAGCCAGTGTTCCATTCAGTTTTATCATAACTAGGAGGCAGCGAAGGACGGTAAAAGTTCGAGTTTCACTTCGCAGTTTCGGAGTCTGCAAACCCATACTTCCATACTCGCCATATGACCCTGGGGCATGTATCTGGAGGAGAAAAGGTAGATACCGTTTTCACCACTAGGTCCAAGTCATTGGGCGTGTGGCCGTCGACTTCTGGAATGCAGGTTGCTTGGTGAACCAGCTGGTCGAGATCTAGCGATAAAAAAACCTGCGGGCCTCTACCAGCGTGCTCTGTTTGTTGGTACGGGAACAACCATTATTTATGGTGGGCATTAAAATCTCTTAGAAAAACAAGCTTTGCCATCGGATATTTGTACTGGGCCATTTCAGCTCCTGCAGCTGCCTCCGTAAGGTGGTCGAAGAGCCTAGTCGTCTCCTGTTCACCGTTGTGCAATCAGTAAACAACACCAACAACGAGCATAGATGGTCTTGAGAAAAGTGCTTACATTTCTTTTTCATGAAAATGATTAATCAGAAAAAGTTTCACATCTTTGTGTATGTCTACTTTTTTTAAGTTTTCATATAAAGTATTCATGTACCAAAGGGAAACAGATAATATGTTGTAAAATGTCAAAAATGTGACATATCGTGTCAGGATGTCATCTATGGCTTTTTACTGCATTTCGAACCACGCGCACCCCCTAATGTTCCCCGTCCAATCTCCATTAAATGCCTTATCCCTCTTGTATTTCGGGCACGCCGCAATTGCGGCGGTAAGACCCCTCTTTGAGGAGTGGCTAGATCGGCGTCACGGCGTCCTGACCTACCGCATGACGCAGGTCCTCACCGGACACGGGAGTTTCGTGAGGTACCTGTGTCTGATGGGTAAGGAAGAGACGCCTGGGTGTCACCACTGCGAGGGTCGCCCTGAGGACACAGTCGAGCACACGGTGCAGGACTGCCCAGCTTGGGCAGAGCACCGACGTGTCCTCACGGCAACAATAGGCGGAGACCTCTCGCGCCCGGCCTTGGTCGAGGCCATGCTGCGGGGCGAGAGGGAGTGGGAAGCGGTCGCCTCCTTCTGCGAAGCAGTCATGCTTCCGAAGGAGGAGGCGGGCCGCGTGAGGGAGAGGATGGCGTCCTCCCTCCAGCCCAGCCGCAGTGGTAGACGCCCACGGCGTCGGACGTCGGCCGGCGATCTCCGGCCACCGTAGGCGCGGGCATGCGGACAGCGAGTAAAGGGCAACTCACTGTCCGACCATGGACCATGCCCGGGTCGACGGCGCGTCGTGTTCCACGCGCGCCTCAAAGAGCGTCAGCAACATGACGAGGCCCCCTCTGCAGAGGGCCGAAGCCCGCCGGGGTCGTGGGACTCATCCCGTTACCGTGGCCCCGGTATGTAAAGGGTTATTGAAGGAACACCGTGGATTTTAGTCAGTAAAAGTCTGACAGTCCCTCCCACCCTGCCCGGAGTGGGAGGACTTATTTGATAATTTTACCACATTAAAAAAAAAAATCCCTCTTGTATTTACTCGATTTGTTTATGATCTATGTAGGTTCATTGAGATAAATAAAATAAAGCTGTAGCGTACTGTATTATCGTTTTAACATTTCTATGCCATATTTCTAATTTTCTCTAGCCACTGGTAAACTGGTAAAACATTGAGTGATAACACATTTGACATTGCAAAAGCTGTCATGTCATGTTTGCGTACAAAATAATTTTGTTTTTTTTTTACTTCAATTTTAATACTTTTCATCATCCAAAATACTTTACCAAACAACCTCCAGCGTTTATGAAATTGTGGTGGGTCCTCCACAAAAGCCGCAAGAGTTGAAGTTGAAGTCGAATCACGGCATTAGCCAGTTGTGCATAAATGATTGTAGTTTTTAGAGAAAAAAAAAGTGTGCAGTTGACCCTCGTCGTCTCTCTCGTCAGAAGACAGTCGTAAGTATTAACACTTTTGCGTTACAATTTCTGCCAGTTTAGAAGCCGCGTAAAATAAATACGTTCCAAAAAGTGTTTGTGTGTTGCTTTTATTGGTATAACTATTTAATTGAAAAATATTTATATTTATTATTTTTTAAACATAATATTTCACACAGAATACGTCTAAGCCCTCTTTCAATATAACAATTGAATTGTAATACAATTCTCCTAATGTAAGTGTGCCTACCTAATACTTGATTTTTTATACTGTGCCATGAAGATTTCGCACCCTTTGGGAAAGTCGAATAGCACGCGGCGTGTAATTTTGAATCATACCCGTATTCATGATCTACGTGTCATTCAGATTTTTTATACACCTTATTCACAAAAATAAATAAATATACTTATTTATAATTATTACCAATTAGGTTCAAGTTTATACAATACGTACCTATTCTATCTATAAACTTGAAAATACTTACTATTAAAACAAAACAAAATAAACATAAACTAATCAATTCAAGTTGATCTACTGAATTGCTCTATTCTGTGACGCATCTTCGTACCTACTTGAGTTCGTGAACTCATGAGCGGTGCGCTTGGCGCGCGCGTCTCCCGCGCGTCGTAATTTGTTACGTTTTGCTATTCGTTGCGGGGGCTGGGGTAAGCGTCGAATACCTACGGTGCTCGGGACAAGCCGGCCTTAATACTTAGCTAAATTGGCAATTATAAAGCGGTAATGTAAAAGGTACAAATACGGTATTAATCCTTATCATCTAAATTAATATTATGTATAACGAGGAAAGATGATTGATTTTTTGTTTGTTACGATTTAACTCAAAAACTACTCAACCAATTTTATCGAAAGCTACATCTCCTCGGAGAACGAGTAACATAGGCTATTTTATATTTTCTGTAAAGAACCCGTGCGAAGCCAGGGCGGTTTGCTTACTAAAAATTACTTGCCGCATGTTTATGTATGTAAGTAGAGCATGGATACCGGTTTTCGATATTATCGAAAAACCGGAATATCGGACCATAAATCCGATATCGAAAAAAGCGATATTGGATTTCAAATATCGGTTTTACGATATTTTATAAGAAACAAAAACCAGACGCAATAGAATCTTTCTTACCTATTTCATTGAATTTAATTAATGTAAACAAAACCTATCGGTTAATTATAATAATATGTATGCTACAGTGTCATTTATAAATGATTATGGAATAATCATTTATAAATGACTTGTAATGTTGTACACTTTTGTATGGAAATACAAAAGTGTACAACACTTGGGCCGGCGCCCGGCATTATGTACATACGTCCAACAAAATAAGATCGTATCTCAAAGCCGAGCCCAGAAGTTGTACGTTCATTCTTGCTTTGAAGGCAGACGGGTCATATATAGAGGGGAACACAGCAACCTGCAGAGAGTTCCAAACCTTGGCCGTGCGCACAATAAATGTAGAAGAGAATCGCTTAGTACGACAAAACGGTATATTGAACAAGTGAGAATGGTACCATGCAGTACGTCTGGTAGATTGTTAGTATAAGGTAGATGCAGGAATCGGGTCATGGAGTTCCTGCGCACACTCTCCGAAGTACAATCTGTGGAAGACCGACAGGCAAACAACGTTTCGCCGATGAGCCAGGCTGAAGCTTGTCTGCTAACACTGCATCGCCTATGAGTCTTTTAGCTCTGCGTTATTCGAGTCAAGTGCAGCAAGCTGGTATTTTGCTATGCCATCCTACAAATGACTGCAGTACTCCATACAAGAACAAACCTGTGCTTTATACAAATTCAAAAGCTGCACAGGTGTGAAGTATTGCCTCACCTTGTGGAGGATTTCCAGCTTTTTGGCTGCAGTCAAAGCTTTTGACTCAATGGTTTAGCCGAAGTTTAAGTTTTGCCCAAAAGCTCCAGGTGGTCGGTAACTGATAGGTATAGATGCACCTCTGAAAGTAGGAGATAATTAAAATTGGCTCCTTTTAGCAGTGAAGAGATAAACCTGTGTTTTCCAAGCATTGAATTTGACCAGATTGTCGGGTCAAATTAATTTGCTCCAACATGGCCTTTCTAAGACAGTCTGTTTCATCCCTGCTAGCTAGAGCTTAGACTTAAAGATATACTGATCCAGTGCTAGAGCACTGGATAAGTATATCTTTAAGTATGTGCTGTCATCCGCGTACCCAAGAGCTGGAGCAGGTCCTTGATATGCAGCAAAAAAGAGTCGCAAAGAGAACAAACCTCTTAAGAATACCGCATTGACATTGACAGCCATAAGATCCGATGAGCAGCCATCGATGACCGCTCGGATTGACCGCTCACTTAAGAAATCAGAAACCCGGTTGCAGAAGCCAGCAGGGACGCTAAATGTAGGAAGCTTACTCAGTAGACTAGCGTGCCAGACTCTGTCAAGGTCTTTGAGATATTGAAGGACTCTACAAGAGCATTGCCGTGTTTCTTAATGGCCTCGCCCCAGCAGTGCGTAACATACACAAGAAGATCTCGGGTCGACCGACCAAGGCGGAAGCCATACTGGTGGTCACTAAGTAGCTAAACTACCTTCCGCCACCGCCTAATTCCGTTCAGCCCAAGGAACATCTGCTATCTGGACGTGACTTGCTGTGGCCTATTTGGAAAGCTATCAATGGACTACGAACCCAAGTAGGCCGCTGCAAGCACAATTTAGCAAAATGGGGCATTATATGCCAAATTGACATCCAGTGCGATTACGGCGTTCCTGATCAAACAATATCCCATTAGCTGGAGTGTCCAAATGACCCAAAAACGTGTACATTACAAGACTTAATAAACGCTACTGAACGAGACCTGCGTGACTGGGCCTGATACATATAAAGTACGCAATTTACCATCGATACGAAGAAGAAGAAGAGACTAAGGAGCTCATTGTCTTCAAGGTATGTTAGCAGCTTAATATTGAGTAGGGTACTCCATCACTTTGCAGATTTTGGAGGTTTTTTGGGTACTGGTTACACAGCTTGGTTGCTTGTGACAACTCCAGAGCATAACTTTTTAAGACTCGTGCAGGTATTCCGTCCAGCCTGCTGGCTTTGTACTCGTCTAGTCTGAGAGCTTTATGGACCTCTTAAATGGGAATTTCTAAAACTGACGTTCCATATTTCAGCAATAGCGATCTCTTGAATTGCCGTAGTCTTCGTATAAGATGACTGTGTAGTCACCCCTCCCATTGAATATCTACTTCTTTGCGTTTAACGTAATATATATTTATACAAGGTGTAACAGATTAAGCGCAATACCTCAGACACCCAAATTACAATATTAAATTATAAGGCTAACTGCTAAGACAATATCCGCAACTAAATAAATTGAAACCAAACCATTTTTTATAACGTAAAACGTATGTGCGTCATACAATATCCTTACGCAGACGCATACACTCATGCAATGTTAGCGGCCGACACGAACACGACCGCATTTCCTTGAATTAAGGATTGTATTAAAGTCATGATAGTTACTGTGTTTCCATTTTAAGTTAAATCAAAGATTTTTCCGTCAAAATTTAACACCTATTTTGTATGACGGAATCGATTCAGAAGCCGATTCTGAACCAACTACATTCAGGAATTGCTTTTATTCTGTTACACGTTGTACCTATATTATGCTACTCAATCACTTATTTTAACTTGTGTTGATTTTTTTATTTAATGACACAGCAGAGTATGTTAAGAAATTTATATTTTTTGTGTATCATACTTTTAAATTCTAATTGATATAAGATTGCAATGAAATATTTTTAATAATAAATGAAGGTGATTTTATATTTCCAGAGCACACTTTGATACAGTCTCTAAATTCTAATATTTGGACCATTACAACGTTATAACGAATTTGATCATTTTATTTCCATAATATCGGAAAAATATCGAAATACCGGAATACCGATATTAAAAAATTGAATATCGAAACAAAACCGGTATTGGGAAAAGGTTCCGATATTCCATGCTCTATATGTAAGCGCATTTTTTTTTAAATTGAGAATAGATTCGCGTTTGACCACTATCTCACCTGATGGTAAGTGATAATGTGATCGAAGATGGAGCACGCTTACCTAAAAGTAACCTATTCACTCTGGACTTAAAGACTCCTAGGTTGTAGCTGTCGGGAAACATAGACTACGGCAGGGAATTCCACTCCTTAGCCGTACGCACAATGAAGGTTTGTGCGTATGGGTGGGATGTCCACCATGTAACGATGGCGCTTCGCCGTTTGTCTCTTAGTCCGATGATGGAACGGGCTCGACGGAATTAGATTGTGTAATTCCATCGCACACTCCCCGAAATGTAACCGATAGAAAACCGATAGACTTGCAACTCGTTGTCGGTGTTCAAGGCTCTGGAGCTTTGACTTGACCAGTGCATCGTTGCCAATGAGTCTCTTGGCCCGCTTCTCGATAGACTTAAGCGCGTCCAGTTGGTATTTTGCAGATCCATCCCAAAGATGAGAGCAGTATTCCATACACGACCGAACCTGGGCTTGATACAAATTGAGCAGCTGTTCCGATGTTAAGTACCGTCTCACCTTGGCTAGGATTCCCAACTTTTTTATGCTAACTGAGCCTTAGCCTCGATAAACGGGTCAAAATTGAGTGTAGAAGTTAAAGTCACCCCAAGAAGCTCAATATGATCGGTTATCGGTACGGTTACACCATGGAAAGTAGGAGCCGGTTAGAATTGGATCCTTTTTGCGGAGAAGAGACACGCCTGGGTCATAGCTGCATTAAACTTGACCAGGTTTTAGTTAGGCATTAGTTCAGAACAGCTGTATTTATTTGACTATTTATTTTTTGTTGTGTTCGTAATTTGGATTTGAAAAGAAAACTGTATGATACCGAAAGAAAAATTGCACCCGGGCGAAGCCGGGGTGGGCAGCTAAATTCAACAAATAAAACATATTTCTTATTACTTTTTGCAGTTTGTATCAAATTAGTATCCTTTACTTTTCGTATTTTTATTAATGCCATCACTCGACGACTATCTTCTTTTTACCACTTATATCCTGATGACATCCAAATTTACACCCAAGCTCCACTCGTAGATTTATCTTATACCATTGCATTGAAACGATTGATGTGGACCTCGTTCGACTTAGTGACTGGAGCGTTGAGTTCGGGCTGAAAATCAATCCAGCCAAGACTCAGTTAATTTTTTTTGGTACCTAGTACTCTCGCTAAGATCGATGAAATAAATAGAAATAATAATGAAATAATGATGTTTATTTTGCAAATAGGTTATAAATAACACTTTTACACGTCATTTTTTTCATAAATGTAAACTAGATGAGGCCAGTGTTTCCTGACACAAACACTGAAACAAACTCAGAGGTCAACATCTCTTTTAAAGTTTATACAATCTGTAGTGATCAAATCATATGAGAGCCATGTAAGTTTATGTCTGTGGCGTCCTTTAGAGGACAGAATCACACAGATTGCAGCAGGCCTAAAATAGCCACTTTGTCTGAATCGTATTCGGATAACAATATGAATCATATTGCAGATCGTAAAATGGTCACAAATTGGCAATTCATAATATGATCTGCATTCAATTAATATCCCGCAAATCATCTGTTGGACAGTTTTGTATGGAGATTCGTAAAATGGTCCACTAATGATGAATTGATTTAGTGTCAGTTAGCAGAATCATACGGAGTTACGCAAGACCAACATCTTTCGATTCATTTCGCAGATATTTTTAAGAAAAATAATATAATGGCAGATTTAGGACCCTTAAGCACGCGCGTGTTACGGAGAGAATTTTATATCGCCGCCGAAACGTAGCTCTTCGGAAACTGGAACTGGCTTTTGAAATGCCAGACTCAGAATTTATAGGACTATATCGGCTAAATAACAGTGTGTGTCGTGACCTCATACATGAGTTGGAACCGTACCTTAGCCAAGGAGGTGGAATAAGTGCTGTCGCTAAGGTAGTTTAAGGAATCATTAAGAAGGTAGTTATTATTTACTAAGTACCATTACATAATATAGAGATGAACAACATAATATAGCCATTGATTTACCCCCATTATTAGTATTTTAGGTGTTGTGCGCACTAAGCTTCTGGTTCATAGGGGCTAGTGCACAACATAAGATGCATCAAGTGAGTGTATCTAATTGTGTGAGAGCTGTCTCATAAAAAAAAATATCCACTTTGCACAAATTCGGGAAGAACGGAGCGTCATTAAAAATGGGTAAGTTAAATAAATCCTTTGATACATTTAAAATACGCGGGACAGCCCAGTGAATAAAGATCGCACTCTCTGTGGACATCGAGGCAAATGGTTACATGCCACATACAGCACATATTTATTACTAACTAGCCCGCGACTTCGTTCGCCAGGGAGGTTTTTCCCACGTAATTCCCGATCCCGTAGGAATTCCGGGATAAAAACTATCCTACGTCCTTCCCAGGGTCCTAAACTATTCCCGTGCCAAATTTCATCTAAATCGATTTAGCGGTTTAGGCGTGAAAAGGTAACATACAGACAGACAGAGTTACTTTCGCATTTATAATAGCATGGATATAACCATGCTGTTCCTGACCATTAATAGTTTTCAATTTTCAGAATATGAAGAGGTTTTTTAACCGAAAACGATATCACTCTTTAAACGCTCAAATAGTAAGTATAGGCACTTGCCCCAAACACAACTGTGTTTGCTCTCATAAACATAGTTAAGTTCACTTTGCTGTTACTAGGTCCCTTTAAAATATTATACTTACCATATAACCAGGGAATGCTAAGTACTTCAATTAAACAATAGGCATTTTTAGGCAAAACTATTTATTAATTAATCAATTTTTAATAACATAAATCTAACAACCATTTTAATATAACTATAATTTAAAACTAACATATTTACTTCTACGTTTGTGACTCTGATTTGAATATATTAAGTGTGGATGCTAGCCATGGAGGGGCAGACCATGACTCCTTTATATGGAACCACCATATACTCAAGTCCCACTTAGAGGATCTTCACCAGGCTGAAAATGAAACAGTGTGGTTTTTAGGTCGGTATTATTTAACATTACCATCCCACTATGGCTGGTTTTATAACTAATGCTTGTGTAGTGTTACACAACATTGCCAACAGTGCTAGGCTTCCGGTAACAACATTATCACCTCAAGATGAACAACATGTGGCAAATATGCAGGTCAGTAATTTACAAAGAAATCAAATTCAACCATTATGAACATACAAAACTAGTGACAGATTCTGATAATAATAACACTAATAAGCCTATGAAAATTTAACATTGAAATGTATGTTTCAGATAACTAATACACAGATTGGAACTGCATCATGAAAAAATCACCACCTAGCTGCTGGTGAAGCAATGAGAGATGGTCTAGTACAGCGACTTTGGTCAACAATATGATGGTTTAGATTACATTTATTTTACTTTATTATCAATTTTTATGTTTTATTTGGCTAGGTAAATGTTAAGAATATAATTTATTTTCTGCATTAATATAGTGCAAAATAACATAACCCAAAAACCTAATTATATCCAATATGTTACTAAGATACTGTAAACAAAATTTAAAACATAAAAATGTGATATTGGAATGACATTAAAAAAATTTTTAGCAAAAAATGGAACCGACTTCCATATCAAAACACTACAAAGGTAAAAATAACTTTAATTTCGGAAGGCGGTGTCAAAAACGAAAATATATACAAAACTAAAGACACCGCCTTCCGAAATTAAAGTTATTTTTACCTTTGTAGTGTTTTGATATGGAAGTCGGTTCCATTTTTTGCAAAAAATTTTTTTTCACTCTTTTTAGTGGGTCGGTTTGTAATTTATCTAGTTACAAAAGCCATAATGTCAACAACTTATCACCTTTTACAAAATATTGTTTTTCCCTGTGCATAGCCGTTAATTTTTGAGGAGTTCTCCTGGTATTTGACCATCAGCTCTACATCACCATATGTATTGTGACGAGCGTAAAGTGTTTAATATCCGTACTCAAGTAATCGAATTGCAATCCACGAAATACTTATTATTGAGGAGTTTCAGTGGCCCTCTGTGGTCTTCATCATCAGTTCTACTTCCCCGAATGGTACTTTTCGGAAGCAACTGCTCAAGGTACTATAAGAAATACCCAAAACGCTATAGGTGTGCCTATAATATTTGAAGAGTTCCCTCGATTTCTCCAGGATCCCATCATCAGATCCTGATTTCGTAACAATGGGACCAACTAGAAAGTATACCCATTCAAACGCAAAAAGAATTTTTCAAATCGGTCCAGCCGTCTCCGAGTTATGAGGTAACATACATAAAAAAAAAAAAAAAAAAAAATTCAAGACGAATTGTAAACCTCCTTTTTTTGAAGTCGGTTAAAAAGAACAATGTAAATAATTATATAAATACATAAAATGGACCATTCTTTTGAAGTCTTAGTTGTCCCACTCCCCTGAGCATTGAGCACTTCAGCCACCTCCATCCACAAGCGCAAAGATTCTGCTCTTCCTTGGGTGCTGTTGTTATAACCCTGAGCCCTAGCCAGGTTAGGGTTACGCTCCATAAAATCGAGCAAGATATTAAATTGAGCCTCTGAAACTCTTGCTACACGTCTTGCCATTTCTACAAAAGGGGTAAATACAAATTAATTGATTTTCATAATGATGATTAAACATTCATCAAAAGTAAACTTAGCAATTAAATTTTAAATTAAAAAAAAAAAATTAAATTAGCAAGTAAATTAACACTTACTTTGTTATAAACAGTCCGACTCTAACGAAATCCGCTAGGAAAATAATCGAATGCATTGTAGAAATGCATTCACGAAATTTACAAGAGGTGCAGGCACAATCAGTTTTTTTAAACAGCACAAACTCTTGAGTTGTTGAATATGTAGAAAACCACTTGAAACCATGATTTATAGTTTCCGACTCAGCCAAATGTGTTGAAATTTGAATTAATATTGCACAACTCTTTAAATTTAAGTTGATGTTGACGAATAAGGGACAAGGGAACCTAATAACTAATTATTATTTATTTATTAATAACGTAAAATGGGGCTAATTAAAACACTTTTTTCGTAAAACAGGTGTATATAAAAATTGTAATAACTCAAATGATATGGAATAATTTTTTTAGTAGGTTACACAATAAACTATAAATAGTAACGATCGTAGTATAACTTCTGTAAATACACACATCAAAAGTGTCTAGGGATCAACATATATTTTTGCCATAACTTTTCTCCTGATTGATATTAATTAAAATTTTCTTTAAGGATTCATCAAATAAAGTGTTTTCGTTTGTCACAGTAACGATAAACCAAGTCACCTTTGCATTAATAAAGAAATTTGCCATTTTCCTAATAAAGGGATTTTTGACATTTGAACCACTAACATTAAAGTTCGAAAAAAAGACTGAAATAACAGTTTTCTTTAAAATTTTATTGGGTAACTTAAACAATTAATAATCCGTGTTTCTACCGCGAAAACTAACAACACAAGAACATCGGTTTGGCATACTCAAAATGAGTTCATCCAAATCACGCTGTGGAATGGCCGTCCATGTTCGTTGCAACAACAAAAAAAGGTCTTCTTGCGACTGGATACCCTCCATATTCGGCAGAGCTCTTCTCTGTAGCATATCCCATGCATGCTCAATCGGGTTCAAGTCTGGCGACTGAGCAGGCCAGAGCAGGACATTGATGTTAGCTGCGGCGAGAGTCTGTCTTACAACTCTTGCGGTGTGCGGTCGTGCATTATCATGCATTAACTGAAATAAGGGACCGATTTGCACTTGTAGAGGAACGATGACGTCAGATACAATCGTCTCAGCATAAATTTGAGCGTTGAGGTTGCCTCTGATCCAAATCAACTCAGTTCTTCCGCCGATCCAAATACCCGCCCATACCATGATGGTTCCACCACTATAAGGATGGACTTCCTGGCAGGATTTTAATCGCTGTTGGCGTCCAGGGGTTCTCCAGTGTCGTATACGTCTTGTATCCGGTCTCATACCAAAACGAGACTCATCAGAAAAGCACACGAAACGCCATTGTTCTTCTGCCCAATTTCTGTGTTCAAGAGCCCATTGATATCGAATCCTACGATTGTGCATTGCTATAGGTGGTACCCGTAGCGGTCTTCGGGAATGAAGGTTCACTTCATGCAAGCGGTTTCTGACTGTTTGGTCGCTAATTAAGTTCCCTGAAGAGTGATGAAGCCTCACGGCTAACATCATGACGGTTATTGTTGGAGCTCTTCGAGTTAAGATTTGAATGTATCGGTCTTGTCTCCGTGTGGTGCAGCGATACCGTCCTCCATGGCGCTCAGCCACGGTACCAGTGCTTCGGTAACGTGTCCAAAGTCGACTGATAACACTCTGACTTGTATTCAGAGCTAAAGCCACAGTACGTTGCCGGGAACCAGCTTCTATCATTCCCACGGCTCTGAGCATTTCTTCCCTGCTTAAATGACGTCGCCGCTCCATAATAACGTTGGTTTTAATCAGTAGTAGGGAAACAGTAGCACTAATAATGTCTTCAATGCGTTGTATGTTTTTATAGGGAAAATATTGACAGCTGATTTTCATCTTTTACTCGAATTTGATTAACAGTTCCTGTTTCAAATTATGAAATGCACCAAAAAGGATCCATATAAATTTATAAAATCATAAATTTATTACAAAGCCACATCTCAATCTCAAGAAATCCGCATAAAAATGCTTGATCCCTAGACACTTTTGATGTGTGTAGATTTGAAGATATATTACTTTACCGTTGCTATTCCAAATATCGTATCAATGGGGTTATTTGTAATCTCACTTTTTGCGTTGGTTTTTCTTATTTTTTTTAGTTGTATCAAATAAAAGTCAGTAAGCTGTATTTGGAAAAGTTATAGGGTGAGAAGTAGTCTTAACTTAATTTCACCTTAATTTCACTCTCTATATGCTAGAGACAAGCCAAAAATTACAACTGAACATTTATTCACTAAGAGATCTAGTGCTTCTTTAGGGTTATTTGGAATGTAATGTTAATATATGAAAAGTATTCTTAATGAAAGTGAAGCTATATTTGGAATATTTAAGAGCAAGCATGATCTATCTATGTAAATAAAAATGAACCGCTAAATGTGTTGCTAAGCGCAAAACTCGAGAACGGCTGAACCGATTATTTGCAATTTTATTTGTCTTCAATTAGTTCCTCTGAAATAAAATTTGTGTGTGACAATCGAGATTTTGGTCGCTCAGAATTAACAGGCTATAAGCCGCATTTGTTAAACCCGGCAATTATATTATTGGATTCTGAACTCTTTTCTCTCATTTTATTCTGCAATCTATACAATAACATAGGAAATGAACTTTTTACTAAAGTTTTATTTTTTAAGTCCTTCAGTCCTCTTCCAGTGTGTCAATACATCGCGACAATATTTTTTTAAAGGCGCGTAAAATGCAACATCTAACGGCTGGAGTAAATGAGTGGTTTTATGAGGTAAGCAAACGAATATAATATTAAGCTCCTGACAAGTTTGTAATAAGAATTCGGAAAAATGTGAAGATAAATTTTCACCAATTATCAATTTTCGGCAGTTTTTGTTCTTGCATATGGTACTATGACAGTATTAAACCAGTCCTCGAAGCACGCAGAGTCGAACCAACCACTTTTCGTTGTTTTTGTTTGTTTTAAAGTTGATATCTGTAGCAAATAAATAAACTTTATAAATAAATAAATAAATCCTTTGTAATTACGGCGCGTTATTCCATTAAATAAATTCGTAAATAAATACAAGTACTTATAACGAAAAGAAGAGGAATCTAAAGAATAACTATTGATCATTCAGGTGCGGCAATCAACCATGCAGGAAATGTCCTTTAATTTTATACAGTGCAGTTTAGGTAAATTATTTTGTGAGTATGCGGAGAAATATCTTGCCCTTAACATGCTCAAAATGCGCAATTGGGACTATTTGGAATTATGATCAAATTCTTTGGCATTGTATAATATGCTTTAAAGGGGCTATTTGAAACTTCGTTCCAATTAACCCCGAAACAGAAACCAAATAGCCCCATTTAGAAAAATCTAAATATTTGCCAGCTCGAAAAAGGTAGAAACTAGCAAATAGAAACACTGAAAAGCGCATAAAACACACTATTACTTAGTTTATTCAATTTCTTACATACCTGTCTAGATTTTGTGTATCAGACGAAAGTTATCCAGGCACGAAATACACCAAAAATACAACACTTTTTAAAATTACTATTTGAACCACTTAGAAAGCCGTTATCTGTCAAAATTCCTTTGTGACAATGACATTAGTTGTCACTGTATTGCCAAATCTATACTTATAATAAATCTGTAGAGAGGTCAATTCTGTACATGAAATATATTTCCAAAATAACTATCAGGGGGTGATTAAGGATCGATACTGATGCCAAAAATGCAATCAGATAGATTTTTGTCTGTCTGTCTGTCTGTCTGTCTGCCTGTCTGTCTGTATAACCGTTATAGAAACAAAAACTACTCGACGGATTTTAACGAAACTTGGTACAATTATTTTTCATACTCCTGAGCGGGTTATAGTATACTTTTCATCACGCTACAATCAATAGGAGCAGAGCAGTGAAGGGAAATGTTGGGAAAACGGGAGAAGTTACTCCATTTTTTAAGCTTCCGTCGCGTGTACAACCTTAATGGTTAAAGCTACACAAATCATTTCATGACGGAAATATTCTCCTTAAAATTATATAAAAAATTTCCCACGACAGCATATGTCTAATTTTTATGGTTGACTCACAATAACACGTGTAACTCCCGATAGCTTAGCAGTTCGAAGCTTTCTGATTATAATATTTGTCTACTCTTACGTTTATAACACTCTCAGTCACCCCTAATTGAAAAATTGGCCAAGTGCGAGTCGGACTCGCCCATGAAGTGTTCCGTAGGAACTATAATAAATATAATATACTTAATATATAATATATATTTGCAAAAAAAAAAACAAAAAACTTTACAAATTTCTTAAAACTAGCTTATTTACAATTTTTACAACTACGCCAAATAACTTTGTTTTTCATAGTATTTGTATGAATTACAAAGTTATATTTGCGGTTTTAGAAAATATACTGTATCTCAAAAACTGCGGACTCAATCTCATTCAAACCAATTTTGGTTAAAAGTTTACATTAAGATCTACAATATATGGTTTTTTTTAGATTTTTCACTTCATTATTATAGAAGTTAGAGGGAGGACACACATTTTACCACTTTGGAAGCGTATATCTTTGAAACAATTAACTTTATGAAAAAGTCATTTTAGAAACCTTGATCTCATTTTTAAAGACCTGTGTATAGATACCACACACGTATAGGTTTCATGAAATAAAATATTTTCAGTTTCAGTTCCATGTATGGGGAGCCCCCTTTATTTTAAATATTTTTTAAATTTTCTCTTAAAATCGGAAAGCGGTTCACAGAATACATCTACCTACCAAGTTATACATGTATAGTCCTAATAGTTTCGGAATAAAATGGCTGTGACATACGGACGGACGGACAGACACACAGACGGACAGATATTTCGAAACTATAAGGGTTCCGTTTTTTTGCCATTCGGCTACGGAACCCTAAAAAGTTAACATTATTAACTATTCCGTAAAATAGAATCATATAAATCGGTATAGAAACACCAAAGTTATACATGAAATACGCTAACAATAAGCCATCGCGCGTGAATACTGAATCATGCTATAAGGATTATTTTTGAGAATCGGTCGCCGCGCTCGACGCGTCTCTCGCCCGAAGGTATAAAATTTCGTTCTATAGGTACTTAAGCCTCATGTGAACGTGATCTAAACAATATTACCAATACATTAACTTAATAACACACAAGGAGTTACACGCTGACGGAGTCGCGGGCACAGCTATTAACAATAATATTGTGAGGTACCGTATTGCGATATTTTTCAACAGTATTATAGATTGACATATTATATTTCCTTACTAAATTACGAAAGTTAATCTGTTTCTTACATCAAAACCACTGAACAGCGAGGAAGGACATAGGCTACTGTTTTTTTTTTACGAAAAACGACGGAAACGCGGACGAAGTCGCGGGCAACAGCTATCTATACTAATAATATAAGGCTGACGAGTTTGTTTGTTTGTTTGAACGCGATAATCTGAGGAACTACTGGTTCGAATTGAAAAATATATTTTTAATTAAATAGTCAATTTATAGAGAAAGGCTATATATCATTACGCTAAGGCCAATAGAAGCGGAGCGCCAATAAAGAATGCTTCAAAATCGGGGTTAAATTTAACGTTAGCCCAAAGTAACTATTCTACGCGGACGAAGTCGCGGGCAAAAGCTAGTGGTAAAATATAATTCCTACTGTTCTCAGATATAAATATCCACATGTTCAAACCTTTTTTTCGTAAATTTCAAATAGCCTCGTGAGTTCTAAATAACCCCATCTTACGGTACGGAGTTACGTTACGGCATGACATTGACAAGCTGCCGATATTAAGAATGTTGCCAGTCTACCAAGTTAATTTCTCAGATCTAAGACCTTATTTGCCATATTTCGTTGATTATTTGCATCCAATACCTTACTTATGTACTAATTACAGAAATTCTGCATAAATAACTTACTCAGCTAATAAAAAATGCAAAGGAAAAATAACCGGTAAAAATACGATCTTTACTTTTTTCTTGCGACAACATTAACACCAAATATGATTCTGCTTTGAGTTTGATTCTGCTAATTTTGGTAACTATTTTACGAATAATAGAGGAATTGTTTAGGATCTGCTGGGAATTCAGAAAGTGATTCACTTTTAGCGGAATTGCTCTATGTGGCCTTTTTAAGCCTGCAGGTCTCTCTAAGATACCGCGTAGCTCAACTTAGAACCTTAAGGAGCTCGAACGATTTGACGAACAATACCAAAGACGACATTTGGGTGGGCCGTATACATATATAAAGCACTCAAACTGCCACACAGTGCGGTAATCTATTCATAATATTCGTTGTTATCCCACATTGCTCTCATATTCACAATATAGCTTTTGCTTTTACAAAAAATATATTACTTAAAAAAAGAAAATAATATTGTCATCTTGTACAAACAAAATTAAAAATAATAAAGTAAAAAAAATAAAAGTATATTCCATTACTTGAAAAAGTAAATAATATTGTCATGTTAAAATGTACTTATATGAAATAAATAAATAAAATCAAACAAAACAGAATTACAACAAATGTAATTGGAGCAGCTCAATCTCAAGCATTTTTGTCTGCAAGATAGTCTTTGACAGAATAAAAAGCTTTCTGGCAAAGTTTTTTCTTCACAAATGATTGCCTAGTTGAAGAAACAATAAATGTGTGCTTATTTCTAGCATTTATTTTGTGGATATCGCGGTAATTTTTAAACAAATTTTTATTTTTATGAGCATACAAAATAAATATATCGACAGGTCACAGTCATTATATTAATATCTTTAAACTTATCTCTGAGGGAGCATCTAGGACTTAATTCATATATTGAACGAATAGCCCTTTTTTGTAAAGCAAAGACTATCTGGATATCGGCGGCATTTCCCTACAAAAGAATACCGTACGATATTACACTATGAAAATAGCTAAAGTAAACTAAACGAGATGTCTCTAGATCAGTTAAATTTCGGATTTTTCTAACTGCATATGCGGCAGAACTCAGTTTTTTGGATATTTTATCTATATGTGGACCTCACTGAAGCTTAGCATCTAGAGTAATGCCCAAGAACACTGTTGCATCCTCAGGGCTCAACTCTTTACCCTTTATCAAAACAGTAATTGGCACTTGCTTAACGTGCATCGTAAACTTTATACATTTCGTTTTTTTCATTCAGTAGAAGATTATTAACATTAAACCAATGTACTATTTCTGAAAGGGCGTTATTAATGTCGTCAGAAACCGGTTGCTGACGTTTAATTTTAAACAAAAGTGAAGTGTCGTCTGCAAATAACACAATTTTATCGTTACCCTTTATGAGGTAAGGCAGGACATTTATAAAATGTTCCAAGAATTGAGCCCTGGGGCACACCCATAGTCACCACCGATCCTGGGGATATTTTTCCATTTACATCGACTCTCTGAATCCTGTGACTTAAATATGAAGTACGAAGATTCAAAGAGGAGTCCCGAATTCCATAGTGGTGTATTTTTCTGACCATGACCTGACATTTGACTGTGTTCATCATGAAACAATTTTCATGATGAACACAGTCAAATGTCTTGGACAAATCGCAAAAGATTCCCAGGGCATCACATTTATCTTTCCATGTATTGTAGATGTGTTCTAAAAGTTCAACACCAATATCAGTTGCTGAACGAACCCTTGTGAAACCAAACTGTTTGGCATGAAATAATTGTAGTCTATTAAAAAACCTTTGTAACTGTTCTAACATTAGTTTTTCAAAAATTTTACTAAAAGTGGGTAGTCTGAAATTGGTCTATAATTAGTAGGGTCTGATGTACTACCTGCTTTAAACAATGGTATAATTTTGCTATACTTCAGTAGGTTAGGAAACTCGCCACAGTCAATACAATTATCAAAAATAAATACTAAACTAGGAAATACAATATGAATACTACTACTACTACTTGCTACTTGACGATGTCCACAGAACTACCCCACAAATCTTTTGTCTTTTTTACATTCAATGTCAAACTCAAACCAAAAGAACTATGTTCGGTGGGCAGGCTCTAATTCCGTTTTATATGGACTGAACTGTGGTGTGAGGCAGGGTGGGCTGACCTCGCCCAGTTTATTTAATTTATATGTAAATAGCTTGATTGGTGAGCTGAGCAGCACTATGGTTGGCTGCGCTGTCGATGGCAAAATGATTAACAATATTTAAAGTTACGCTGATGACATGGTGCTGCTCAGCCCATCAATCTGTGGTTTGAGAAAACTGTTGGCAGTCTGTGAGGGGTATGCGGAGATTCAGGGGCTCAGGTACCTATAATGCCACCAAAAGTGAGGTCATTGTATTTAAAGCGCGCAATAAGTTACCTATCAATGTTCCGCCCATAACTTTGCGAGGAACACCGCTCAAAGTAGTCACTCACTTCAAATACCTCGGGCACGTGATCACGGATTCTTTCACAGATGACAAGGATATTGACAGGGAGCGCAGGGCGTTGGCAGCCCGAGGCAACATGCCTGCTCGCAGGTTTGCACGATGTACTACTAAAGTAAAGCTGACTTTGTTCAGGGCATACTGCCAATCTTTTTACTCGTGCAGCCTGTGGATTAGGTATTCGCAAAAGGCTTACACCGCTCTGCGTATTCAGTACAATAATGTGTTGAGAATGCTGTTGGGGTTGCCTAGGTTTTGCAGCGCATCAGGTATGTTTGCTGAAGCGCGGCTGGATGATTTCTATGCTATCATGCGCAAGCGATGTGCCTCGATGCTGCAACGATTCAGAGTCAGCACCAACAGTATCCTCGCCACCTGATTGGAAAAAATTGATGGTCCTTTTCTCAGGCACTGGGTGGATGTACACGTGAGAGAGGGAGTTCATGTGCCAAATTGAGTGTGTTTGTGTGTCTTATTTTTGTTTTGTGTATGCTTTTTATTTTTGTGTTCCTACTAACATAGTTTTTAAGTTTATACTAACAAGTTTTAATGGATCCTTGGTCTAAAATAAAAAGTATATATATATAAAAGTTTAAAATTATATCTTTACAAGAAACATGTTGAAAATTAAATACTAATCACAAACTTTAACATTTTCTTTTAGCAGAGACTCTGCAGCAGTGGGTGAGGAATCCAGAGATTTCGTTGTTGAGTTGATACCGGGATCTCTGAAAATAAGTTTTCAAAAGCCGCGGCCACCTGGACATCAGATTTAATTATTTCGTCATTAATTACAGGTTTGTAGTCACTACACCGTTTTTTAGACCTGCTTGTTTCACTGTAATAATATCCCAAGTCGTTTTAATAATATTATTACTATTTTTGATCTTAGAACTCAAATAGCGCGTCTTTGTCATACAACAAACCTTTTTAAATAATTTGTAATATTTCTTAACATACAAATTAAATTCAACAGTGTTTATATGTGCTCTTTCATTGTACAATTCATAAAGACGACTTCTACTTTTGTGTATACCAATGGTAGCCCAATCACCGAAAGACACAGTACTGTTAATAGAAATGATTTTAGGTAAAAAAGTAGAATTAAATTGATAGAATTGAGTAGATTGAGTAGATTGGTCGACACTTCTCCAGATTTCTTTCAATATCACCGTCATTCCGTTCAGTTACATTGTGACGAACTTGGGGATATACATCGACAGAACTCTATCTTAGACGAAACAATTGTAAGAAGTCAGTCGTAAAATATTTGCTTCTGCAGGCTTCCTGAGATGCCTTCGTAATTTTTTTCCCATCACAACTAAAATTACAATTGCACAATTTCTTCTTCTTCCTATCTTGGGCTATGCTGATGCCAGCTATCTCGATTTGACAAAAGACCAATTGGACAAGAAAGACCGACTTCAAAATCTCTGTATCAGGTTTATATTTGGCTTGCGCAAGTATGACCATGTTTCTGAATTTCGTGCTAAGCTCAAATGGCTTCCTATTCAGTTTTGCCGGAATGTTTATTTACTTTCTCTGCTTTATATTGTGCTATTTAATCCTTTTCATCTTAAAGACTGCTTTCGCTTTCTTTGTCACACATTCTAGGTCCTTGAGATCATCGGAAAAGAGTTCAGTATTCGTATGCATTCTACTTAATTTTTCGATAAATCTTTTACTATCCAAGTTGCTCGTTTGTGGAATGTATTACCCCTAGATGTGAGCGGCTCAGCGTTCAAAAGAATGGTGAAGGAGCATTATCTCTCACTATAATTTTTCTCGTCCTTTCTCAATGAAATATATATCATATTTATTATGTACCTATATGGTTTGGTATTGTATGTATGTATTTTATATTATTATGTTCAATCAATACTATTTATGATGTTTATGTACTGACAGCCCTAAATCTGTCTTCTTTAAGTTCTGTCCACATCCAAAGGTTGTCTGTAAGAGATCTCCCTGTGCACTTGGCCAGTTTTTTATTATTATGTAAGATTATACCTGATTTCTGGGTTCCTAAAACATCCCATAGAAAAAGCACTTCCAACATCACGGACATTTTTCCATAATTTCCTTAAATCATTGATTACTTGGACTGCCTTTTTTCGGTGGGAATATCATCTAATGACTCCTCCCGCTCCGGGTGGAGTGGAATAGAGTGTCAGATTTCTACTGCCTAAAAACCCACTCTGTTCCTTTACTGCTCTTACGTTCCTGGGCCGCGGTCTCTCGTTCGTTAGGAGATTCCCTCAATTCCGGCAGGATTACTTGGACCGCCTACGACATATATTTCAGTAAAAAAATAGCCATTTCGGATAGCTCGTTATCATGGACGTCAGTAAGAAATCACTCAACCTTCTATATTACTATACTCTTTGCACTCAACCCACCAATTTATAATTATAACTTAAATTCACTATCATGCTTTTTGTCATGAAATTCACAGAGTACATTTTTATATACTGAGATAGAGCCGTCACTCGAAGATTTCAGAGCACCCGCGCCCTCTGGAAACAAGTAATAACAACAATGGATGAATCAGCGTAGCTATATATATATATATATGGATATAGCTACCTACAAATTAGGGTACCACTGCATAGGCCCTCTTATTTAATTCCTTTTTATTTAGAACTTTGTAATTTATATTAATTTATAATAAAACAATATAATAACAACATCCAATACTTTATTAAAATCTTCTCTTACAATATTTGATGGTCATCTCCTGAATTTTATCTTCCATAAGTCTATAATCGTTTCGTTATCCACACAATAACTTATAAGTATCCTTAGATACACACCACTTAAATAAGAATATATTATATTTCTTGAATTATTTGCATTTATTGACTTATTATTTGACAAATTATTTTACTTTTTTCAAACCTTTGACATTTACGCTGTGTTGCCAGGTGACCGTCTCGCGTTCTCCTCAAACCTTCCCCGAAATTTCCCGAAAATTCAAGATTTGAAAAAAAAAACCCTCCACAAATGCCTATTCTTTTTTATTATTGATACAATTTTACACAATTTCAGCAATAGCGTCCATGACTGAATTAGCATCTTCACTCTCGTCGGTTGCAGTTCCGGACATTTTTTTTTAGTTAAATCTGTTTTCTGTGTTGGTGTAGAATTTTATAGGTTTTATGTTGAGGTATTGGGCCTCCTTTGCATAGCTGGCAGTTTATAAAATGATAGATGAGTAAGTTGGATGTCAAAGTCATTCAATAGAAAAAATGTGTGTGATCAACATTGATATACTAAAAACCCAAGATGCACAGTCTCGAAGAAAAGTGACGATCGAAACTGTCGCCAAACACTCACCACCTACGTAGTAATAGATATGCTATAAGTACAAAATATGTTTTTGCAAATTCTATCTTATGACATTTGTTTAAGGTTGTTTTTACAAAGAAAATTTTGGCATTTTTGACGTGTGAACCTAGACGCGAGTGACGCGATACTATTTGAAATGAGCGCATAATTTAGAATTAAGAACTCATTTTATGCGGACGGTTTTGAGACGTTGAGTGTGCATCTTGGGTTTTTAGTATATCAATGGTGATCAAGTAAGTTTTGCAGTGTATTACATACTCTTTGAAGTTTTGTATCGTATTGTATTTTAGAAAGATGAAGGTTTATTTATAGCTGTAAATTTAATGTTTCGGTTTTATTTTATAAGTTTAAGAAAGTAAAAGGATTGGTGCACCTAAGAAAAATGTGGTTGTAATAATTGGATTTATTAAATAAATAAATTCTTATGAGTATATACAAATAAAAGAAAACCTTTCATTTACAAGGGATCCTGGATCATGGAAAATATACCCATTTAACATTCTGATCCTGACTTCATGACAACAGGACCAACTAGAAAGTATAGCCTCTCAAACAAAAAAGAATTTTTCAAATCGGTCCAGCCATTTTCGAGTTATGAGGTAACATACATAAAAAAAAAGATCAAGCAGAACTGAGAACCTCCTCCTTTTTTTGAAGTCGGTTAAAAATATTGTTTTTATTTTTCGTTTAAAAATGTGTCGGTTAAAAAACAGGTTCGCGTTTGACCACCATCTCACCTGATGGTAAGTGATGATGTGGTCGAAGATGGAGCACGCTTACCTAAAAGTAACCTATTCACTCTTGACTTAAAGACTCCTAGGTTATAGCTATCGGGAAACACAGACTCCGGCAGGGAATTCCACTCCTTAGCCGTACGCCACCCAATTTTCCCCCATAACTTTAAAAACCCCCCAAATTTGGGGGGATGCGCTCCAATCTGGCATCACTGCATATACGTATGTTTCGTTACCATTTTAGTTTAAAATTAAATAAGTTAAAGAAAAAATAGGATTGCGTAATTGGAGGATTTTATTAATTTGAAGATACGTGTGTTAATATATTATAAAAGGTGTGAGATGTCCTAATTTCCCTAATATTTTAATTTATATAAAATAAAATGGTTATTAGTTAAAGATAATTTAGAATATCTGAGTAAAACGGAGAACAAGTTTAAGGTAAATGTGTAAATATTTTGAGAAAAGTGCCATCTATCAATACGTAACTTAAACTTTGCATATTGCTATACGAATAAATTAAAAATCAATTGAAATGAGTAGTATATCTCCAAAAGCAGAACCCTACCTAAACTAGTCGGTTATCATTTCGTCACTTTTGTTCTAAGTTATAACACCATGATGAAATTAGGAGCATACAGTCGTGCCATCTGTTGTAAAACCACAGTTTCGTCTACCCATGCATGTAGTACCGCCATCTATGGATCTACGGAAGAACCACTTCACTTTTGACTTAACAACACAGTCCAAAACATAGTTTATTTATTACATTCTCTTTGGTCCAAAAGTTCGGAGCTTAGGTCCTAGGTAGCGAAATCGGTACATATTTTGATAACTGTACATGAACAAAGAGTATGTAATACACTATGTACATGAACACCAATCCCAAATTATCTGGGTGAAGCATGTACTTCTAATCCCAAATTATCTGGTTGCCATAGCCGCATTTCCAATAAATGCGGCTTAATATTTATTATAGCTTCTGTCCACGGTCCACTCGCGTGAAATTCTTTTTTCAGCGAAAAATGAAACTTTCTATAGGTGGAAAATCTTCAAAATCGGTTTAATAGATTCAGTTATTACTTTATGATATTAGCACAGATTGTATCATGTATTTATATATGCAGTTTTGTTACATAATTACATCAATGATGGGTTCATAATCATGGACATGTATTGTGGGAAATATCTCTTGGGTATGGTACTGATTTAAATAAACTAAAGTTTACAATTTATTATTTTTATATATTCAACTTCAAGGATACATACAATCAGAATAGGGAATAACACAATCATTATGTACATTAAATGCATCTAACATTTTAACCAATAATACAGTACATATATTATCCGCCAGCAGCAAAATTAAATATTTTGATTATTTAGAGAAATATTGCACACCTATTGAAAAATAAAAGGTAATTTTTTTGCATTTGTAATAAAACATGTAACTACATTACAAGAAAATACATCCAGATTTTAAAATTGGAATTAATTTATTCTTATTTTGTAAACAACACCAATCTCTACAGTGAGTTTCACTCCTATCCAGCAACAAGGTTTTGTAGCTCTGAACTTAATTCATTGGCATCAATATTGACTTTAGCATTGGAAGCTGATGCAGGTGCACTGGATTCTCTGTTGCAAGCCTTCTTGTGCACAAACCAGTGCAGGCGCTGGCACTCCCGGTCACAGTACTGCACAGACTTGCACTTAGAACACTTCTTGGCAGGCTTCTCCTCTCCACAAGTGCTGCAGTAAGGGATGGCATCTACAAACCCTCGCTGACCATTAATAGTGCAATTGATCACTGACAGTGCAGGAGGGGGATCCTTACTGGTCAAGGAAGACACCATTTGGTGGAAAGTAGTGCATTCTCTGAACGGGAACTCCCTTACACAATCTTTCAGGAACATATCCATCAAATCCAGAGATACACCATCTTTGCCGGGCTTCAACAATTTCTTGGAGAATATTTCAATCACATCATGCTTCTTATCATCTTTATCAGTATTTGTTTTCTTATCTCTAATGTTGTGTATTTGTCGAAGAACATAAGCTAGGTAGTGGTATTTAAATGCCATAACTTCATTAGTATCACCACCTCGTGTCATTTCCTTCTTGCACAACAGCTCAAGAGTTTTGATAACTTTCTCAGAATTTTCAAGTAAGGTAGGTAAGTGTTGAAGATTAAGCGCCAGTCGCACTGGGTGGATGTTGACACCCAAGACAAACTTGTGAAGAGGGTCAACTAGGGCTGCAGGTAGGTATGGTTCTGTTTGTTGTCCTTGTATGACACTAAAGTAGGCTATTTCGCTGCGAGGCACGTAGTTGTTGATGGTCGCGACGGTGTGGTGGTTACCGACGAACGCCGCCATCTGCGAGGCCGTGCGTCCTACTGAATTAGTAGCGATCGACTTCGCTCCAGCGTCTAGGAGCAGCTTGCACACGTCAGAACTCCCCGATAAGGCACCGAAATGCAGAGCCGTGTAGTTGTACTCATGTTTGCCAGAGTTCACGTCGGCACCCTGGAAAAGCGATTGGAAACCAATTTAGTCAAACGAAAAGTAAACACCTAAGACGACCCACTGACCAAACACCCATTCATTTCAAAAATGTTAATGATAGTTACATACCCTATCGAGTAGCAATTGAACCATATCCTTGTTGCCCTTATAGGCGGCGTGTTGAAGCGCAGTCATACCATTTTCGTCAAAGAAATCGACTGTCCCTTTGTGTTGGGCCAAAATATTCTTGAATTCTACCAAGTCATTTTGCGCTATCGCATCGAATATTGTTTTTTCAGCACGAGGTTTTTCTTCACTATTCGCCTCCATATCGATTTTCTGAAAACTTATTGTATCGCACGGAAAGATGCTACCACTACCAGTAGCAAACAACCTATAAAGTCGACTGTCAATGTCAAAGTCAGTCTGACAGATGTTTACAATGGTTGTGCCGGATAGGTTGCCAAAAAGAAAAAGTATTTAAATATAGTCGATTTATAAGTGGTTAGTTGAAAATCCTTGTTTGAATTTGTGCAGCTGCCTAAAAGGTTCGTAAAGAAACAGCTCCTTCGATTTAAAAAACGTTGGATCTCGCATATTTCGCTCTCATATCCCGTACTTTAATATATAATATATTCTTTGAGCTTTTCTGCATTAGCCAATCAAAGGTACTTTTAATTAGCATGAATCATCAAACTGAAATCGAACCGGCAAAGCAAGTGAACAATTAGAACTCACTTTGTCTGTAGCACTAACCTGTTACCTTAAAATAAAAATCATTAGCCGAGGGGTACCGCTTGCTGAGGCAAGTGATATATTTATTTTTATTTTCTTAATAAGATGTCAGTACTAAGTACGTAATTTAAAAAAATAATAATTGAGAAGGCATTCTAATATTTCTTCACTTGTTCCTGTCACCCTAGTGCTATCTAGCCTATGTTATACAACTCATTCAAGTTAAAGTTGACTTTCCTTTTATTCTTTAACTACATTTACCTTTTAATACACAACAAATAAATGATCGTGGGGATGCTTTCAGTTTCTAGTGCACACGATAGCTACTGAATGCATGACAAACTGCGGATTGACATACCTACCAGATTCCAAAGGTTTTTGCTAAGTTTCAGCATACTGCCTGGCTTGGTACTCACCAACCACCATTCAGATCATGCATTTATTATTATGCATTTATTAGTAATCTGAATCTTATTTCAGGACTGAATAATAATAAGTAAATAGTAATTAATTGCTGTAAACTTATATACTTGCAAATCTTATGTAGAATCTAAGTAATCCAGTACTACAGTACCTACTTTGATATAAACAGTTATCGACCTTCCACCGATGCCTACCGGTCATTCATTATGAAATACTATAGATTAACTATTATATCTGTAAGTTTTCTATACAACCCAGTACCTACTCCCACCCAATCCTAAAATTAATATACTGAATTTTTTCCGACCAAAAAAATAACAGCATTCTTCAAACGTTTGACCTTATTTGAATAAACAAATAAAAAAGTGGCGGGATATTTTATAACAATAAAAGTCGAATATAGTAAGTATAAATTTATTCTAACAATCAATAGTCATAATGGCTGGTATGACAATTGATATAACATCAACAACTATAAATACGCGTTACATCTTTGATACATCAATCAAAACGTCACTAAACATACAGATAATGTTAGGCTAAAATTGCTAAACAGTGAATGTACCTCAAAAAATTACACTCGAGGTCGTTAAAAGCGAAAGTTTATTGATCTTACTAAATGTTCCTAAAAACGACTAATAGCAATTATAATTTAAAACACCGAAAAACTGTTATGTTCTATGTCTAACACCAAGAATATGAAAGAGATCAAATGGTTTACTATACATCAAATAAGCTGAAGTGTAGCGACTGTGGAGCATATCACATTCCTAAAGTAATGGAAGATCCACTGATATCCAATTATTTACTTCAAAATCGTTGTACAATTCATCAGTCCGCATTGCCCAAGACGGAGTGATGAATAGTAATTTTAATTAAACAAACAATAAATATATGAAACACACTAATGAAAAATGGAGCATATAAACATTGAATGTAACCACAACATTGAAAGGTATTATAGAATCTACTCATAATAGTGATTAAATACAATAAGTTTTATTTTGTGGGTACATGAACTTTAAGTTCCAATACATTTATTAATTTAGAAGTTTGATTATTTGACTATTTTATTGTTTCTATTATCTACACAGCATTTCATTTTTCTTAATCCTAGTTTAAACACTAATTTTATTACTATCCATTAAAATTACATCTGATACATAATATAATATACTCTGCTAATTAGGTAATTATGCGCCATAATATATTGCGCTTACAATACTTACTTTAAACTGTCTAATACTTAATATTCAGAATGATATTTTTTTTTAGTTTTAGTTGTTTGATAAACAGCCACATATTTTGCTTACAGCAAGAAATGTTTAAAAGTAAATCCTATATTATTAATGCTACAATACACGTTTTGAATTTTTAAATGTACACATTCATAATTCTAATATTAACTACTTATCGTGAAGGTGATACTCAGAATAAATATTGAATTCGTATACCTACTCATGTAAATTGGTAGTCGATTAGTAAGTCTTTTTGCAACACTAAGGAGTGAGTTTCAAAATTGCCAATTTATGAAAAATATAGTACGCATTTTTTTGTGTGCCAAAATTTAAATAAATTACAATCTGGGGATTTTTTATTTGATATTATTATTTTAAATTGTAAAACTAACGTTGAGTTCTGGAAGCATCCAAGAAGCATTTTAATACATAATAATAATAATTGTTCCAGCGTCAACCTTAATGCTTGATGGGTCTATATCTAAACTACAGCTAAAACATCGACGGTTTGCTGAATAGTCGGTTAATCTTACAGGCGTGTTTAAAATACGCGCAAAAACTAAAAATTTTCTTTATTCTAAAAAAGTATACTTTCAAAAATCTAGACATAAAGATATTAAACCTTACATTTCATTACCATGTATCATACATTATAACATACCTACGAAAAACTTATTGATTATATAAAAGGTAATGTGGAATGTATATATCTCAATTATCTGAATAAGATTTTTACTCAGTGACCTGTTTTACCAATAACGCTCCTAAATATAGATACGTAATAATATATTTTTATGTAGGAGAAACCCGTTACAGACGATGAATAGTACATAGTTATGTCCTTAATTCTTATACGTAGGTACCTACAATTAGCCCCCTTCACTACTTACCCTTTCAACTACGTCTTCAATGCTTACCACGCAACAATCTTATAGCTAACATTTATATCGAAACTCTTACATCGCAAACGCTCAAAGCTTGTTACAAGAACGAGCAAAATAAAATCGGAAGTAGGTACGTAAAGTAACAAACTTATGGAATGTTAAAAAAGGTCGACACAGTATTTGGTCTAATCGCGTCCAGACTTCGCGAGGTAATCCTTCAAGCGGGGAATTCCCACAGAAAGCACCTTGTTATAAACTGTACAGCAGGACAGTCTCGCGTAGTCTGTACGCGAGTCTTAACTAGTTCATTTCCCACGACATCACAAGTAAACTCTAAGGTGAAACTGCTGTTTGTTTCTTCCTCTTTTGTGGTACGGTACCCGACCGTTGATGGTAAATGGAGTTACCTACCATTGTAGTGGGACTATGTTGAAAGCTTCATATGCCTCAACGGGCGAGTGCTATACGTTTAGACGTAGTAGACGTCGAAGGAGAGCTGAGCTCAGACGAGCGCGGGTGGGGGTGCGGATTGCGGGGGGGTGTGCGGGGACGTCGCTGGAGGGGGGGAGGTCGGTGTTACAGCTGCTGAAGCTAGACGAACGCCACCGCTCTCCGAAACTACAACGCCGTTGTGAACTGTGCCGTTGCCTTCTGTGTCTGCGTATGGAGTTGTCAGGAGGCGTAGACGCTGTAAGCATGGTAATGGTGTGATTAAATAAGCAAATCCTTTTCAAGAAGTTAAAAAGCATATAGTCATCTTGGCCGATTTGCACTCTAATCATCTAAGCGGAGGTGCACTTTCTATTCCCTAGACTCTTACAGACCGTAATCCACCACAACCGAAGAGAGATCAGATACAGGCAGCAGGACCAACGGCGTAACATGCTTTACTAGACACGGTGGTATTGTAACGCTAACTTCCAAACTCTAGGCTACTTGCTAAGAAATTATTAGTAGCATTTTTTGGCCGACCCGAGAATGGAACCCAAAGCCTATTGCTCAGTAGTCGTGCTTGCGAGCACCAGACTAACGTGGCAATTAAAAAAAGTGTTAGGATAACTCAAAGAAATATGACATTGTTACCATATCACGAACGTTGTAGAATAATCTGTTGAGTTTCCTTTCAATAAATAAATAGAAAAACTGTAAAATCGACTACTTAGTAACTCAAGATTATTAAGGAATCACATATTATGCTTTTTCAAGCACCACACATACCTCAACAAAAGTTCCCTTCGCTGTAAGCAGCTTATAAATAGCCACGGTTGGTATACACATGACACTGGACCCAGCGATGGCCCAGCCAAGGGCATTGGCCCACATTGGGTAAATGTAGTTCTCATATCTAAGCGGTTCGTAGTCCAGGAGTCCGTAAACGATGATGAAGAGGAGGAAGGCAGGGGCAGCGAAACGCCAGCAAACGCGCCAATATAATCCGGGCCGGAAACCTATCATGTCGCGAATGTCCTCGCAGAAACGTTCGGTACCTGGCGATGTAGAAAGAAAGTTAAGGGCCTATACTACCTCAGCGCTTCTCACTCTTTATCTCGCTCGCACACTACTGGCCGCGGTCACGCGAGCAAGCGAGACAGGGTGGCAGGGAAAAGACTGCAAGTGTTGTATATTATGGATATAAATAAATCAGTGGCCGATAAATCTTGAAGCTTTATTAAATACATAACGGCACAATACAGGGTAAGCCCCGGTAAGCTATTTTCATGGCGCACACCATAGACAAAGACAACCCACAGTAGTGATGTTCTACAACCTCACTAAATACTAGGGATGTGCAGGGTATCAGATTCAGGTTTCAGTCAGTGTTATCATGAGTGATGATTCCCAACAGGAAGATACCGATAATTTAGTTTATTTCTTTTTACGGTGAAAATAATGGTAATTTAAAAAAAGTAAATAACATGAAACCTGCTTTATAGTTCGTTCAATTAATATGCAAAGTTTCATTATCTAATTTGAAGTTATTTTTGAATACCAGCGGTTTATTGTTCGGTTTGAAGGTAACTTTGGATTTTTTTTATCAATCATTTTTTATGGAATCGTGTTTTCGTCAGACATAGTAGCTAACATTAATCCTCGACTTTACCATATATTTATTTCAAAATTATTGCTGCAGTATTTTCGACATAACGGAAGATCATGCTAACCCATTTGAGGTAGTATAGGCCCTTAAGAACGGGGCAATGCATTTTAATGATTAGTTTGAAGAAGATTTAATGGTTGATGTTTTAATATATATTTGTGACTAGGTATTCCTCGTTTGGACATCTGGATCATGGTCTAAAGCGTTTTAATTAGTATAGATTTTAGAGCAAAATAGATCAATACATCTGCTGCACTAAATCAATAAGAATTTAGCACTTGATCATAAAATAATTTAAAGTAAATAAATCACTTTATTTCCAATTTCACAATTTTGTGTTCCTAAAGAACAAGCGATCCTTATTAAATCTCATACAAAAAATATAAAATTAAAACAGACAGTTTTTAAAACATTCCATAATCACTGTTCGACCTCTGGCATCAAAACTAAGATCATACTTGTGTTACCTATGGGTGCCAGGGCTCTATTTCGAATGCTCCTTTAAATGCAAGAAAAGGTCAACTCACCGTAGATCCAAGACACAGCTATAGCCTCAAAGAACACGGCGATCAGGATAGAATACCCTGCAGCATATCTGTCAAGCAGTTGGAAGAAGTAGAAGCCTCCCTTGGTGCACGAAGCTAAGCCGACGAAGAAGTACAGAGTGAAGAGACACGCTACGAAGATCTCACGGTGACGACCGATCGGAGGGAACTCGTCGCTGAGGGCAGTTATTATTGCCTCGGAGCCGCCAAACTGAGAGGAAATGGAAACTATTATGAGAAATTCAAGCACGTTAGATTTAGCATTTAAAACGGGATATATGCCATGTACTTATATTTTTTGTTTCGTTTCTCCAATATATCGGCAGTATTACAAGTGCCATGATCACGGATGAATGTAATTATTGCGGGTAGACGTAATGATGATAACATGGTACTACGGATGGATACCGTAGTATTATAGTACTCTATGGGTGGATACGTAGTAAATATCCCGTTTAAAGTTCTAATGTTCTAACTTTTTTTTTTTTGTACATCACACAATACATAATTATCAGTTGATGCCGGATGATAAATAGGGAATTAGGACTGACAAACAGACACTTTGTGTCATTCTAGTTTCTAACTATCTCTAAGGTATATTTATTTTACTGACGCCACATTGACCGTCTTATGGTACCCCCTCGTATAAAAGATTTTTGAGGGCCAAAATGAAAGAAACTCTTTTATTAGCATGTCCAAATCCCGAGACGCTGAAGAACACAATTGGAAACGCATCGCTAGGGCTACCATGTCAAGAGAAAAAGTATCATCGACAACCATGACCTTTCTGACAAGAATGCACGATTGAGGAGGATAAGCATTTAGTTTAATAGACATAATTTAAAATCTTACAGAGCTGTCCAACCCAAGAGTAAGCAGCATCATGAAGAATATTAGCGCCCAGAAGGTAGATCCTGGCATGGTTGCTATAGCCGCTGGGTATACCACGAACACAAGCCCTGGGCCTTCGGTAGCCACGTCTTGGACATCCCTGCCGGACGCATGGGCCATGTAGCCTAACACACTGAAGATCACGAAACCAGCTATGAAGGAGGTTGCTGAGTTAATCACGCTTGTTAGGATGGCATCTCTGAAAAATAAATTTAAATAGAATATAAAGAAAGAAATAACGTTTATTTTGGTATATACAGTATGTTAACTAACAGAGGGCGTTCCCGTTAACCCGCAATAGCATAGCATCCATACATGCTAAAAAAAAATACCATTCGAAAACAAAATGTTTTTTTTTATATATTAAAATATTCACTAAAAATGTTAAATTAATACGTAAAAGAAACACTCTGTACACGCGTACTTGAAGGACGGCAACGTCGCAATTTATTCGTTTCTTTTACGTATCAATTTAACATTTTTATTATAATATTAAAAAAAAAAAAACTTTTTTTCCAAATGGTAATATTTTTTTAGCATGTATGGATGCTATACTATTGCGGGTTAACGGGAACGCCCTCTGTTAGTTAACATACTGTATATAAAATAATAATATAAAAAGGAAAAATTACAACTTAATTCAAGACATTATTGTATGCCACAGGGCTGGTTTAATTGACTCATTTCAGCAAAAAATACCAGACAGTGCCTGTTGCTAGTTTTCAACTGGACCTGGTTGACTGGTTCTTACTTGTACACATTTTCTTATTGTTTATTTTTAGTAAATCTGTTTCTTGTTGTTATATTAGATTTGTAAGGTGAGAAGCTCCGACAGTAGATACTTCTATAACTTACTGGGGCTGTCTGAATGTTATGTTATGAATGGAATATGTAAGATTCAAGTAAACCACATTCATAATTCCATAAAAGAGGAATCAGTATGTCCTTTCAAACATAAATTAACTGTATTTCTATTAAATAAATGTTACTACTCCGTGTCGGATTTTCTAGCTGATCAATTTTTAGTTTAAAATCAATGTTTTGTACGTTGTACCTATGTTTCATGATGAACTGCATCAATGTTTGCATGCCAAAATGGTAGAATGTACAAGGATTCCTTTATGTTACTGTAACCAACTTATTGTAAATACCTTCATTCTGTGCAAATAAATGAATATTCTATTCTATTCTATAAAGGTTTTAATTTATTTTTCAACCGACGACCAAAAGAGGAGGTTATCAATTCGACGCGTATATTTTTTTTTATGTGTGGTCACCGATTACTCGAAGACGGCTGAACCGATTTGGAAAATTCTTTTTTGTTTGAAAGGGAGAATTATAGAAAAAGGGAAATTAGTCCCATTGTCACCAGGTCAGGATCTGATGATGGGATCCTGGAGAAATCGAGGGAACTCTTCAAATATTATAGGCACACCTATGGCGTTTTGAGTATTTCTTATAGTAACATGTGCAGTTGCTCTCAAAAAATACCATTTGGGGAAGTGGAACTGATGATGAAGACCACAGATGGCCGCCGAACCTACTAATAATAAGTATTTCGTGGATGGCGATTCGATTACTCGAATATGGATGTTAAGCACTTTATGTTTGTCACAATGCATATGGTGATGTAGAGCTGATGGTGAAGTACCAGGAGAACTCCTCAACAATTAACGGCCCAGAATTGGGAAAAGCAATATTTTGTAAAAGGTTATAAGTAGTTGACATTTAGGCTGTTTTAACTAGGTAAATTAAAAATCGACCAACTGAAAAGAGTGAAATAAAAGCTTTTTACCAAAAAATTAAACCGACACTCAAAAACGAAAATACAAAACTAAAGACACCGACTACCGACATTAAAGTTATTTTTCACTTTGCAGTGTTTTTGGGAATCGGTTTAAGTTTTTGGTAAAAAGTTTTTATATAAATACCCATGTCTGTGTCGCGATTTAAATAATAACAAATTGCGTAAGGAATGCCCAGATTATCCATATTTTTTTTGATCCTAGATGGAGTACTCACTTGTACACGTTGTTATGATACTTATTGTATGACGCGTAAGCCAACAGGACTCCAAAGCCAGGTCCCAAAGAGAAGAACACCTGAGTTGCTGCATCCACCCAAACCTTGACACAAACATTTCAAAATCAAGTCATGATTTTCGTTGGACCTTATATAAGATTGAACAGTTATCAATCAATCAATCAAATGTTTATTTGCAAAAATACTACTTTCTAAGGGAAGAATTGACAGCTTAAAAGGTAGTGTATTCTGTCTGCAAGCAAGTATACAAATTATTCGTTACTAATAGCTATTCAATTATTATTATTTAATTCATATAAAATGTATGCACACTACTTATTTACATTATACTAGCACTTCGCACGCGACTTCGTCTGCGTGGATGTTAAAATAAGCGATAGCACTCAGCAATAAAACTCAACAAACTTACAAACAATTTTTATTTTAAATAATATTAGTATACAGTATGTTAACTAACAGAAGGCGTTCCCGTTAACCCGCAATAGTATAGCATCCATACATACTAAAAAAAATTATTACAATTCGAAAACAAAATGTTTTTTTTTATATTAAAATATTCACTAAGAATGTTAAATTGATACGTAAAAGAAACACTCTGTACACGCGTACGCATTAATAAACAAATTGCGACGTTGCCGTCCTTCAAGTACACGTGTACAGAGTGTTTATTTTACGTATCAATTTAAAATTTTTAGTGAATATTTTAATATAAAAAAATAACAATATTTTGTTTTCGAATGGTAATATTTGTTTGCATCTATAGATGCTATACTATTGCGGGTTAACGGGAACGCCCTTAGTTAACATACTGTAGATATCAGTCATTTACATTTTCTGAATACCTTACCTGGGGTTGTGTGATAGCTTCGAAGTTTGGACTGAGGTAGTACTGAATTCCGGTAGCGGAGCCAGGAAGGGTAATGCCACGAACTAAAAGGATTAGGAGAACTGCATAGGGAAAGAGGGCAGTGAACCAAACCACCTGTAAGATGAGAAAGCGTTAGTATCAATTTAGTTCGACGTAGTTTTCACACAAACTTTCATCCCGTATTTTAGCCCGTTAGGGATTGATTTTTGAAATAAAAGTTCTAAGTCTTAGTTTGACATTGGGTTTTCGACTATTGTCATGCCAAATTTCACCAAAACTGTTTCAGCGGTTTAGCCATGAAAGAGTTTTTTTTTTATTTTGTATTTATGATAGGCTCCCGTTTGACCACCATCTCACCTGATGGTAAGTGATGATGTGGTCGAAGATGGAGCACGCATACCTAAAAGTAACCTGTTGACTCTTGACTTAAAGACCCCTAGGTTATAACTATCGCGAAACACAGACTCCAGCAGGGAATTCTACTCCTTAGCCGTACGCAGCCTTTCGTATTTATAATTTCAACCCGCCCCGCTTCGCTCAGTTTTTGTTTCCGACAAAAAAGAAGCCCATGTTTTTCTGTAATATCTAATCTATCTATATCTGTCACAAACATCAAAATTGGTTTAGACGTGAAAGTGTAAACGACGAACAGAATTTCTTTTGCATTTATATTATTAAGTGCCTAACTATATTGTATGAATTCTACTTAGCGTTACGGTTGTGTACCAAATCCTGAAATCCTGATAATATTTATCTAGCCTTAATTAATTGATAATTTGAAGTATCAGTAGTGAGTGACTACTGACACTTAAAATTATCAATTGTCTAAACCGATATAAACAAAAAGTGTCACTTACTTTTCCAGATGTGCTGATGCCTTTCCAAAGAGAGAAGTAGCAGATAATATAGACTGCTAGAAGACAGAGAGCCATGTCCCATTTTATGGCACCCAAGTCATGGAGACCTTCGCTACCTTGCAGTTCCAAAATGGCGCGACTAAAACAATATGTCGATTTGAAATAAAGTATATTTTTAACAAATTTTTAAGCTTTTAAAGATAACTTACTTAAAGTATTCAGAGGCAGCTGATGTAAAAGGAGTTGTTTGAGGAGGTGCAAACAATCCTGAAGAGCTGTTGTTGCGTATACGAGTTTTGTTCGACGCTTCCCAGATTGCTTCGAACTGCGAAAAGTTACACAAACAAAAATACATATAATCTAAAATAATGTAAGTAATCTAAGTTGTCGGAGAACGGTGAACCGTAAATGAAACTCCGAAACAGAATAGTGAATGAACAATTACAAGGGCAATCGAATCGGAAAATATCACAATCCCATAGATAAGTTAAAATTGAAGACTATAAAACTGTAAGGTTGAAGACGCTATTTTTATTTCATAAGTTTGTACTCACCAATTCTTCTTTTTCTTTATGTGAAAATTACACAGACATAGATTCACAGTCCTATACTAAACTATAATATCTATTAATGTGCCCAATTTCACCCAGAGCCGTTCAACCATTTTAGCGTGATTTAGCAATAAACTCACACCCATTTTATTATGTACATCTGAACAACAACATCATTTATTATTCAACACACATAATAGTAACGTAGTTTAGGGTATATCCAATATAAATATAATATAATTATCTCACACGCATAAACATTTTTAGTTCAGCGATATTTGCTGAAGCTCTAGTGGACGGCTTTCACGCCATTATTCGTAAGAGTAGCATCGCTGATGCGAAGGTTGAGGGACAGTCCCAACAGTTACCTGAAGGTCATTGCTGAAAACATGCATAGTCCGATATGGAGGCAATGGATGAAAGTTCATGTTAGGTAGGCTGACTCTAATTTTTTCACATTTTTATTTTCGTTTCTTTTGTTACGTGTGTGTGTATAATTTAATTACTAACATAGTTGTAAGTTCCTTTAATGTAATACTAACACTTTATGGACGTAAGTCTGAAATAAATGTTTTGAATGTTTTGAATCATCATTATCAACGGCCTGACTGACCTCACCAACTTCTGGGTATAGGCCTCTCTTCCAAGGTAAGCCAAGCTATATACAGGGTATTTCAACAAGAACTTTGTTTTTCAATTGGGGCAACACCAAGAACGTGATAGTTTTGACATTTAGTTTTTAGCGGTATTCGTAGTAGGTGCTTTGGCAATTGTTATAATGAATTCAATTTCGCTCGAAAATCGCATTAAAATAATTCATATCCACTATGAAAATGGTCGTTGGAAGTTAAAGTTACATTTCGTAAAATTCGTGATATTTTCGGACAACATAATCGTCCTTCTGAGACCGATATTAAGAATTTGGTCGCGAAATTTGAATCGACAAGCTCGGTACAAAATGTGCCAACACCAACACGTGTTCGACTGGGTCGTTCAACAGAAAACATCGTCGCCGTGAGCCACAGTGTTGAGGAAGATCAAAATTTGTCAATTTCATGACGTTCTCAACAATTGAGGTTATCCAAAAGCAGCACAGTAACACAACATGGCGAATTCTGCGAAAGGATTTGGCTTTGAAGCCTTACAAGATTCAACTGGTGCAGGAATTGAAGCTTTTTTTTTTTAACGTGTTAAAATCATCAAATAAGTCCTCCCACCCCGGGCAGGGCCGGAGGGACTGTCAGACTTGTACTGACTAAAATCCACGGTGTTCCTTCGATAGCCCTTTACGGTCCAGGGTCACGGTAATGGGATAAGTCCCACGACCCCGGCAGGCTTCGGCCCTCTACAGGGGGCCTCGTCATCTTGCTGACGCTGTTTGAGGCGCGCGTGGAACACAACGCGCCGTCGACCCGGGCATGGTCCATGGTCGGACAGCGAGTTGCCCTTTACTCGCTGTCCGCATGCCCGCGCCTACGGTGGCCGGAGATCGTCGGCCGACGTCCGACGCCGTGGGCGTCTACCACTGCGGCTGGGCTGGAGGAAGGACGCCATCCTCTCCCTCACACGGCCCGCCTCCTCCTTCGGTAGCATGACTGCTTCGCAGAAGGAGGCGACCGCTTCCCACTCCCTCTCGCCCCGCAGCATGGCCTCGACCAATGGCGGGCGCGAGAGGTCTCCGCCTATCGCCGCCGTGAGGACACGTCGGTGCTCTGCCCAAGCCGGGCAGTCTTGCACCGTATGCTCTACTGTGTCCTCAGGGCGGCCCTCGCAGTGGTGACACCCAGGCGTTTCTTCCTTCCCCATTAGACACAGGTACCTCCCGAAACTTCCGTGTCCGGTGAGGACCTGTGTCATGCGGTAGGTCAGGACGCCGTGACGCCGATCTAGCCACTCCTCAAAGAGGGGTCTTACCGTCGCAATTGCGGCGTGCCCGAGGAATTGAAGCTGACCAACCATTCAAATCGCCGTAGATTCGCTCAGTTCATTCAGGAACAACGTGCTAGTTATTCTGAAAAAAATATCATTTCAGACGAAGTACATTTTCATATGTCAGCGTACGTCAACACGTCAAAAAGCAAAATTGCCGCATTGGGGCTTATGAAAATCCTATAGCAATTATTGAGAAGCCTTTGCATGCTCAATGTGTCACTGTGTGGTGCGCTATGTGGTCTGTAGGCGTGATTAGGCCGTTTTTTTTTCGAAGATGAGGCTAGAAATGCGGTAACAGTCAATGGATCACGCTAACGCGAGATGTTATCCACTTAATTTTGGCCTATTATTGATGACATGGATATCACTGAAATGTGGTTTCAACAGGACGGTGCCACATATCACACAGCCAATGAAACGATCAATTTATTGCAAACCAAATTTCCCGATCGCGAAATTCAGCTGTTAAGTGGCCAGCCAGATCTTGTGATTTAACACCACTGGATTATTTTTTGTGGGGCTATGTTAAAGACAGAGTATAGACTCTCCGTATAGACGGAGCCAATCGAATCGATTGCAGCCTTAAAACTCAAAATCCGTGATGTCATTAACGAAATAGACCCTCCATTTTGCCAAAAAGTGATTAAAAATTGTGATGAAAGAATCAACATCTGTCAGCGTGGTCGTGGAGGACATTTGCCAGATATCATTTTTCATTCATAATTGCCAAACTTTTCTCTTTGTAATACAATAAAAAAATTATTCATTTTCCTGTAAATTCCTTGTTTTATTTTGTTTTAGAAAACAAAGTTCTTGTTTAAAAACCCGTTACATATATTCCTATACTATATCCTATACTACCTATACGTATATCTATCCTAAATCCTACATCACAACGACATAGCGTTTCTACTTTATGCCGCTATCACATCGAATAATCAAAATATCATTAAATAAAGTTTAGAATTATTTTTGAAAAGAACTAGCAATGTGCGTAGAATTCACATTACTAGCAATCTTGTTGACCCCTCCAACTAAGCTAAATATGCTGCCATTATTTACGCTTCCGCGGGAGACGCCCCGGGCGTAGTGGATCGCGAGCCGATCTCCGGCCGGGCTTGAGGACGGTGAATAGGGGTAGCTCACCGTCCGGTAAGGACCCGCGGGCCTAGACAAAATCCATTTTCTGTAAGCGTTAACGCCAACGGAAAAATTAAATTGTATGGAGTTGACATTTACTAACACGTGACAATCACGTGACATGTGGTTAGCAAATGTCAACTCCATACAATTTAATTTTTCTGTTGGCGTTAACGCTTACAGAAAATGGATTTTGTCTAGGCCCACAGGCCCGGGTCGACGGCGCGATCTGTTCCACGCGCGCCTCAATTAGTCGTCATCGCTAGTGACAGGGATTGCTTGCCGGGGTTACGGGAATGTTCTAACGAGATACCGTGGCCCTGGAACTTAGGCCAGCTTGGAAGGAACAGGGTGGGTTTTTAGTCAGTAGAAGTCTGACACTCTCTTCCGCTTAACCCAGAGCGGGAGAAGTCATTCGATGATTATCCCTAGAAAAAAGGCTATTTACGCTTAGATTTGAATACTCACAGGTCTGCAAGCCGGGGTGTTCCACTCGTTGTCGCAGTTGGTCCAGGGTAGCATGGTGGTGAAGGAAGCGAAGAAGAACCGCAGCGCCCACGCGATGATCACGTTGTAATAGAAGTCCACGTAGAATGCTATCAGAACTACTGCGTACCCGATACCTATGCGAAGAGAAATCGAGTATTTGATATAAAAAGTGCCGACTGCCAATAGATTATGAGCAATAATTACCCAATGGTAACCTATACGATTTACGGTCATGGATTCAAACACTGGCAGCCACATTACTTTTTGAATATGTTCACATGCCACTGCTCTCAACGGCAAAACCGCCATATCCTAAGATCCGAACACATGCGACATTCACCGACCGGCAATGGGTCCAAGTTTTGGATTACGTCCCATTCCCGCTCACAGAGAAGATAACACGGCCTATGTTCCAGTAGTGCCGTTATCGTTATAGTCTAATTATGTTATGTTATACTTTTTATCATAAAAAGACTGATATGGATGAGGAAGTTGGATAAGGAACATGTTGAGTCTTAAAAGTCTCATCCTCAGCTGTTGAATGAATCTTTTTAATTTCTTTTTGAACACATTGCTGGATGGAGTTTCTATTATAGACTTCGGTAAGTGGTTGTGAATACGCGGTGCCATACTGGAAATACTTTTAGCATACAAAGCCGTCGTTTCAACAATCTCATAAATGTGGACACAAGGCAGAGTTAATATATTGTGCTTGATAAAATATAGTCTGCAGCTATCGATCTGGTGGATGTTAAACGTACCCCTAATACACCGCTTTTGCGCCTTAAATGCCATATCCATATTGGTGGAATGACCCCAGAATAAAATAATATATTTTATCAGGGATCCCACGTAGCCATGATATGCTGCAAGTAGGTACAGCAGAGGTGCTTACTGTTTTTGCTTGCATATGTAAGGCGTATGATTGCTTATATAATTTTTTTGTTTAGAGTATCAATATGTGTCTTCCAATTTAAATTATAATCAATTGACATGCCTAAGAATGTTGTAGTTTCTATTTCATTTATTTTGTTTCCTCTATAATCTATATTAATGTCAGTAAATTGGGCTTTACGATTGCGAAATATCATAATTTTAGTTTTATCAAAGTTCATTTTCAACCGACGACCAAAAGAGGAGGTTATCAATTCGACGCGTATATTTTTTTTTATTTTTTTTTTATGTAAGATCATCGATTACTCGAAGACGGCTGAACCGATTTGGAAAATTCTTTTTTTGTTTGAAAGGGTATACTTCTAAATTGGTACCATTTATCACCAAGTCAGGATCTGATGATGGGATCCTGGAGAAATCGAGGGAACTCTTCAAATTATAGGCACACCTATGGCGTTTTGGGTATTTCTTATAGTAACTTGTGCAGTTGCTCTTAAAAAAATACCATTTGGAGAAGTGGAACTGATGATGAAGACCACAGATGGCCGCCGAACCTAGTCAATAATAAGTATTTCGTGGATTGCGATTCGAATACTTGAATATGGATGTTAAGCACTTTATGTTCGTCACAATGCATATGGTGATGTAGAGCTGATGGTGAAGTACCAGGAGAACTCCTCAAAAATTAACGGCCCAGCATTGGGAAAAGCAATATTTTGTAAAAGGTTATAAGTAGTTGACATTTAGGCTCTTTTAACTAGGTAAATTAAAAATCGACCAACTAAAAAGAGTGAAATAAAAACTTTTTACCAAAAAATTAAACCGACTCCCAAAAACACTGCAAAGTGAAAAATAACTTTAATTTCGGAAGTCGGTGCCTAAAACGAAAATACAAAACTAAAGACACCGACTACCGAAATTAAAGTTATTTTTCACTTTGCAGTGTTTTTGGGAGTCGGTTTAATTTTTTGGTAAAAAGTTTTTATTAAATTATTATTTGTTAGCCATTTTATAATATCACTTAAAGTTTTGTTTATATCTTGTTCTAGAGATAACTTGTTCTTGTTTGTGAAAACGACAGTACTGTCATCAGCAAAAAGTATAGTGGGATGATTAGTTACCCTTGGAAGGTCATGTATACATGATAAAGTGCAGTATAATAATAATAATAATAATAATAAAAAGTTTATTTATCTCCATAGGTAAGTTAGTACAGTGCATTTCTTAAAATCAGTCATGAAGTTGGTACATATTTGGTCATTACACTATTTTGAACCCTGTCTCTTAAACTAGGCTTATACCTGTCTCTTAAGAGGCAGTGTTCGGCATTTATATGAATTTATGTACATATTGAGTGCATATGCGAAACGCGTGAACATCTAATAGTTGATAATTGATCATTAGTGTAGCGAGATGTGCCTGTTGTTTTTGATAGAGTGGTTTGTTAGTGTTTTCCTATATGTGTGTATATGTGTGTGTGTGTGCGTGCGTTTGTTTGTGGATGTTTGAATGTCTTTATGTGTGGGCATGTATGTGTACTTGTATATGGCATATATATATATATATATTTAGTTAATATTATACTATGTATGTTAGTAATGCTTCTGTGCTGTCGTAGTTTTGGTTCAATAGCCATTCCGTTGTTTTAGTTTTAACATTGTGAGTGTTTAGGTCAAGTATGTATAGCTGTTTGTGTATTTTTTTGTAAATGTACCTACTTATTACATAATGTTGGTGCTTAGCAAAGGTAGTTTTGTGTGGGACACCTAAAGGGATGTTTGTCCGCTTTTTGGGATTCGACGGTGGTATGCTCAAATGAGATCTGAGGACTGAGCGAAGTATAAACAACTGACGAACCGTCAAGACCCTACAGTCCGAGTAAAGCTGCACCGTAGGATATCTGTAGGGCTTTTTCATCATCACTTTGTATGTAGTATGTATAAATGATAAAGTGCAGAGGGCCCAAAACACTTCCTTGTGGCACACCTTGTTTGACTTCTCTATATTTCGAAGTGTAATTAATTTCTTCTCTTGATTTGGTGCATATTCGAGTAACTAATGTGTACTGTTCTGTTCTGTTAGTTAGATAGTAAGCTATAAGATCTAATGAAGTACCCCGAATTCCGTGAATGAATCGAAATTGGTGATCCACGTAATCAAATGCTTTACTTTAGATCCATATACAATGTGCATGCCGTTTTATATAATTTTATTGTCTAAGCTTCTTTTTGCAAATTACTAAGAAATAAAACTTTTACAAATCAATTTTTTCCTTAAACTAGGTGAGGCCGGTGTTTCCTGGCTGACTAGCCTGAGAATAAACACCGAAACAATCTCACAGGTCAAAGTCCCTTTTGAAGTCCAGACAACCGGTACTAGTCAAATCATTCATAAGCGCCATGTAGGAAAGCTAACGTCTGAGTTAATCTTTTGAGGTTTTTCTTAACGATATAATCTGTCTGGACCTGTCCAGTAAGTGAAGTAAGCATTTGCCTGTTAATCTGTTAGCTCAACTAAGAACCACTAAAGAGCTTGACGAACAATGCCAATGAAAGAATATTCGGATGGGTCGCTAAAGTACTCCAACTGCCAGACAGCGTCAAAACAGTGGGCATAGAAAGAGAAATAAAAAATCCTCAGATTCATTAAATAAAAAAAGAAAGTTAAAAATAGCTGTACTAAAAACTTTTTGCAAAAAATAAAACCGACTTCCAGATCAAAACACTACAAAGCCAAAAATAATTTTAATTTCGGTAGTCGGTGTTATTGGTTTTGTATTTTCTTCTTTTTCACACCGCCTTCCGAAATTAAAATTATTTTTGGCTTTGTAGTGTTTTGATATGGAAGTCGGTTTTATTTTTTGTAAAAAAGTTTTTATTTTCGGGCTTTTTAGTGGGTCAGTTTGTAATTAATCTAGTTACAAAAGCCAAAATGTCAACTAATTATCATCTTTTACAAAATATTGCTTTTCCCAATGCAGTGCCGTTAATTTTTGAGGAGTTCTGGTATTTCACCATCAGCTCTACTTCACCATATGCATTGTGACGAGCATAAAGTGCTTCACATCCATATTCAAGTAATCGAATCGCAATCCACAATATACTTATTATTGAGTAGTTTCGGTGGCTATCTGTGGTTTTTATCATCAGTTCCATTTCCCCAAATGGTGCTTTTCGAGAGCAACTGCACAAGTTACTATAAGAAATACCCAAAACGCTATAGGTGTGCCTATAATATTTAAAAAGTTCCCTCGATTTCTCCATGATTCCATCATCAGATCCTAACGTGATGACAATGGGACCAACTTGTAGTGTGAAAGGGTATACTTTCTGTATACCCTTTCACACTAAAAAATAATTTTCCAAATCGGTCCAGCCGTCTTTGAGATATGAGGTAACATACATAAAAAAAAAGAAAAAAAAAAGGATTCAAGATGAACTGAAAAACTCCTCCTTTTTTGAAGTCGGTTAAATAAAGAATTTTACAAATCGGTTCGTAAATGACGGAGTCATGCGCGAACAAAATACGCAATGTAGAGTAAACGAAAAGATCGTCAGTGTAGATATTTTTTAGACTTTTGTTGATTTTTCAGAAATTACTTGTCCGATTTCGATAAAATTTTCATGGGACCATTTGGGAAGTATACCCTTTCCAACAAAAAAAGAATTTTTCAAATCAGTTGGGAAGCGACGGAGTTATACGTGGAGAAACATAAAAAAAAATAAAACCATCCGAATTGAGAACCTCCTCCTTTTTTAGAAGTCGGTTAAAAATACATTACAAAGTAATGTCTTTGACGGCGTAAAAACTTAAAAAGCTTTCACTTTCGAATTTATTAATGCTTACTTCATATAAGTGGCAAGTAAGTACCGGCAATACGGCTTTCGCTAAAACCGGTCATCTGGGGATCTTCTAGCGTATGCCATTCATATCTGGAGTGAGGCCATTGAGAGGCAAGGGCAAGTACTTGCTGTTTCCCTTGACATCTCCAAGGCTTTTGACAGGGTCTGGCACGATAGCCTTATTGCTAAGCTTCCTTCTTTCGGTTTAGCCACTCAACTTTGCGTTTGGATTGAAGACTTCCTGAGGGATCGGTTCATTCGAGTGGTCATTGATGGCTACTCGTCTGGCCAATTGGCAATTAATGCCGGGGTCCCTCAGGGGTCTGTTCTCTCAGCAACTTTATTCTTGCTGCACATTAACGATCTGCTAATACCCGGTACCTTTGGGTATGCAGACGACAGCACAGTTTCTGAGAGATATGTGTCCAGCGCGCGAGCTGGTGGGTCACAGATCCAGTCTCTCCGTGAGGACATGGTTGGGCACTTGAACTTGACCTTGAAGGCTGTCTCCGAATGGGGCGATGCCAACCTGGTCAAGTTTAATGCAGCTCAGACCCAGGCGTGTCTCTTCTCCGCAAAAAGGAGCCAATCCGAACCGGCTCCTACTTTCCGTGGTGTAACCGTGCCGATAACCGATCATATTGAGCTTCTTGGGGTGACTTTAACTTCCACACTCAATTTTGGCCCGTATATCGAGGATAAGGCTCAGTTAGCATCAAAAAAGTTGGGAATCCTAGCCACGGTGAGACGGTACTTCACACCGGAACAGCTGCTCAATTTGTATAAAGCCCAGGTTCGGTCGTGTACGGAATACTGCTCTCATCGTTGAGATGGATCTGCGAAATACCAACTGGACGCGCTTGAGTCTATCGAGAAGCGGGCCAAGAGACTCATTGGCAACGATGCACTGGTCGAGTCAAAGCTCCAGAGCCTTGAACACCGACGACGAGTTGCAAGTCTATCGGTTTTCTATCGGTTACATTTCGGGGAGTGTGCGATAGAATTACACAATCTAATTCCGCCAAGCCCCTTCAATCATCGGACTACGAGACAAACGGCGAAGCGCCATCATTACATGGTGGACATCCCACCCATACGCATAAAACATTTTGGGGATACCTTCATTGTGCGTACGGCTAAGGAGTGGAATTCCCTGCCGGAGCCAGTGTTTCCCGACAGCTACAACCTAGGAGTCTTTAAGTCCAGAGTGAATAGGTTACTTTTAGGTAAGCGTGCTCCATCTTCGATCACATAATCACTTACCATCAGGTGAGAAAGTGGTCAAACGCGAACCTATTTTCTATAAAAAAAAAGTTACTTAGAAAATGTTACATACATTTTCATGGGTATATTTTATTTTGTAATTGAATACAACAAAATATCTCTAATACTCTAAATAAAATCATGATTATTTGCCTAACCTTTTCCTATGAACTGAATACCTATAAGTGTTTTACATGGAGTGACTGACTATCCTACCTCCGTAACCCTAGTAGCAGCGTATCACAATAACCCTTTGCAAGACCATTGTCCGATTTTCTGGATTCTGACTACCCGTAACGACTGTCAAAGATGTTCAAGAGACAACCGGGATCAACGTCTTAGAGTGCTTTATGAAGCTCAAATCTCAATGTATGTTAACACTTAAAATCGTCACCTATTACAGACCCACCTCGGCAAGGTTGCTTAAACCTTGAAGGTTACTATAAAACTTACTATAAAAAATACTCAAATCGCTATAGGTGTCTATAATAGCTCTTTAAAGACGTAAAAGATTACCTACTTCGAAGCTTCAAGGGAACCATTTCACCAAAACAATGATCTCACACGAACGTTCCCAATTCATTTCGTCAAAAAATACTTTCACTCAAGCCGATTTCCAGCACCTTTCCGGGCCATAACCAATTTTATTTCTCTTCAAAAATCATATCGTGGTGGGAGCCACTCAGGGTGCGAGACGTGACAATCGCGTGAAATGAAATCAACGGGCATAAGCCGGGCTCGCAAATCTACCGAAGCCTTTTGAGACGGTATGGGACGAGCACTTAAGGGGAGCCCCGGGAATGGTGTCAATTATGGGTGTTAAGTGCGGGGGTGACGTCCGACTACACCGCGAACTTGTAAGTGACGTGACCCATGTTTTGCATAAAAGAAGTGAAGTCAGGTGAGGTGTTTATTGGAGCGTGTGAGTTTTTATCATTGAGTCCGAGAGACGTAGATGACCTCGTATGATGTAGGAATATTTCATATAAAATTTACCTACTACGATTGAAGTCATGTAAAGTGCTGTAAAGTTGATCACGCATAAGTTAGCTGTTGTGTTCAGCGTTGAAGTTTCCTGATGATGTTACAACAGCTTTACACAATAAATATCTCATGCTGTGAAAATCTAATCGAAACTTTATCAAAACTTTGACATGGATATTTTTGCTCTACGCTTGTAATGACGCCGCAATTTTTAGAATTCGTTTGCCTTTCACCTATTTTATTTATCGTTTAACATTTTATTTCATTTATATGTTACTTAGTGGATAAAATTAAGCGTCTTTAACTCTTTAATATGAGAAACTGTTTGTTTTTACTCAAATACAAAACACTGAAAGGAGCTACTCACGAGTAGGTATATTCTGCTGTACAAAACGGGCATAACCTCTCTTGTTTAATCACAGTGATGTAAACGAAACACAAGCAGGCCCCAGAAGTATTGCCAGGATTGTGGAAATGTTCTAATGAGATACCACGGCCCTATGGGGCGGTGTGTTATGACACACCCTTGTGTTATGGGGCTGTGGCACTGAAGGAACAGTGTGGGTTTTTTGTCAGTAAAAGTCTGATAGTGACTTCCACCCAGAGCGGGAGAAGTCATTTGCCGATTTTACCACAGAAAAAAAAGGCCACAAAATTCTGATACCTCATTCCAATATTTGTTTCATACATGCTATATTTTCTTTATTTATTTAAAAAAGAAATTCGTACCTACGTAGACACAATCTTAAACTAAAGACTCCACGATAACAGTCTGAAACTTAAGTGGTGGGCACTATAATTCTTGATCGCCAAATGCGGCTTCCACCGTACCGATGATATTAGCCGACGGGACGTGACCAGGCCGCAATAAATCTGGCATATGAGTCGCACGTGACTCCATAAAACTAAGCCAAGTAAAGAGAAATCGTGGCCATTTCAAATTAAACCCACTTAGTTGACTAGGTTTTGAATTGTGTTACAAAGTTTTTGTTTTACGAATATATCACCACACTCCGTCTTTGTTTTGTGAAGCATTTTTAACATTGCTTTAGAGTATTTTGATCTTCTCTTAGTTCTCTGTGCAGTGAAATAAATAATTTTGTAATTTGTGAAGTCTATTTTCAACTTTAGCTAGCTGTACCATCCGTTGCAATGTCATCTAAAATAATGAAGTGTTTTTTTACTCGTTTTTTTGGTCCCAAAACACTTTCATGTTTTAATAACGTATAGAAGACAAACGTACAGATATTGATTTTTATTTAAAATTATATTTTAATGTGGCTTTATTTTTTTATGCGACATGTGTTGACACTGTGAACTCTTAAATTATTTTTTATTTCGATCGTTTCTCGTATCTAAATACTATAGGTAATAATTCTACACTGTCCTTTATTATCTATAAATACTACAATACGAATCAAAATTAATGTAAGTAGTGTTGAAACGGATAACCGTGGGAGGAACCGTCAGTTCTTCTCTATTTAACCGCCAAGCATATGATTTGTGCCTAGTGAAAAAAAATGTATTTTTATTTGAATGATATCAGTAAAATATAATGTTTAAACATTAATGTAATCATCCGCATAGCTTCAACTCGACTTGTCGTCGTCGGTCGACTTCCAGTCTTAATAGTTAATGTCACATGATTACAGGCGCGTCTTACGAATTACGTGGTTTCGATACCAGGCACGCATGCTACTTAGTTTGGTGCATACAAATAGAGATGTGACCTGTATCCTAGCGGAGGAAACGCTACATTCTGGTTACGTTATAATATAATGTCTTGAACTATTTTGTCATCATTAGTTATTTAAGATCGAAAATATTTGCTATAAAAAATAAAGTAGTTAGTAATAAAACATTAAAATAATTAACTAAAAAAACTAATTCATATATTTTCCCGCATTGGCTTCACCGCCATACATACGAGTCCAATGCCGCAGGAAAACACAATCCTGTTTATCCGCCATGACTTTCAAAATGCTGTTGGTACTCTCACGAATCCTACGCAGCAATGACGCAGATCGCCGTCTCATGATAGCACCAAAGCTATCTACCGCCGCTTCAGCAAACATATTGAACGCGCTGCAAAATCGTGGGAGGCCCAACAACATCGTGAAAGCATTGTTGTACTGGATTCGAAGGGCGCTGTTGGCCCTCTGCGTATGCCAAATCCACAGGCTGCACGTGTAAAAGCACTGACAGTACGCCCTGAAAAGAGTGATCTTGAAAGCCCTTGCACAGCGCGCGAACCTCCGGGCTAGCATATTGCAGCGGAACGACAACGCCCTTCTCTCCCGTTCAATGTCTGGTCATCACAAAGATCATCACACACTATATGACCCAGGTACTTAAAACGCGACACTCTGTTCAGCGCTACTCCATACAATAAAATAATGACACTTACCTTTAAAGAGTGGAACTAGTCTCCCCCAGCAGGTGATGGCGCCCTTCCGATGGAACTGCCCCAGCGCCAGCTCCATGTAGAACAGTGGGATGCCACCCACCACCAGCATGATGCAGTATGGCACCAGAAAAGCGCCTGGTAACAGACTCAAATGTTAATCTACTAATATTAATAAAAATGCGAATGTTTGTGAAGACGGTATGTTTGTTACTCTTCCTACACGCGAAAAGTACTGTACGGACCTGAAAGAAAGACGACATTCTGGAATAACACATAGGTAAACTTTTACTTTGGATATAATTATCTACTTAGTTTTTTTTTATGCACCTGCCATGTTATCTCTTCACCACCCATGGTTGACTGGTAGAGAATGCCTATGGCATTATGTCCGCCTTTGTACATTTTGTGTTGCATAAAGTTTTAATAAATAAATAGGCTACTTTTTATCCGAGAATTCCCACGGAATAGGAATTTACGCGGGAAAACTTTACCACGCGAACGAAGTCGCGAGCAGAAGTTGTATTATAAAATCCAAAGTCTGTGAGGATGTGTGTATGGATGTTTATTACTTTCGCAAAAATTATTGAACGGATCTGAATTCAATTTGGATAACACATAGGCTACTTGCATCCCGGAATTCACACGGGATTGGGATTTATGCCGTCCCACGCGAACGAAGTCGCGGGGAGAAGCTAGTCTATACTAATATTAAATTGATATCCATGGAATGCATGTTCGTGTGTTTGATGTATGAGTCACAGAGAGATGAAATTTAGCATAGTCGCATAGATACTCATTATAGTCTGGAATAGCAGATTCTATACTTTGTATCCTAGTAAAATTTATTCTAAAAATATTTTATCCACGCGAAAGAAGTGACGTGGGAATAGTTATAATAGATCGACTATCTGCATCGACTTTTAGAGTCCAGATGTTGCTGAGTAGTTTTTTTTTTTTTTTTTTTTTAAAGTATGAGTAAGTACACGAAAATGTTAGCTATTGGGGCTAAACTAGGCACAAACCTGTATTTCAGCCCTCAAATCGCCCGACCTCCAGATTTTACGGTTAAATTACAAACTTCATAAAAATACAAACTAACTAAAATAATGTACAAAAACTTAAAAAATAGTAATAATAATCAAAACATTAAAATAATTGAAAGAACGACTTACAATGACGATAATTTCTATTACAATCAATAGGAATTAAAATGATTTCAAATATATATATTAAATTAAAAATCGGAAACGGAAACAAAATTATGAAATATTATGAAAAACTAAACAAAAACAAAATGAATAATAAAATAAGTAAGTACTAAAATCGCAATCATAATTTTATATCACAATTAAAATTATAATTTTAAAATCATAATTGTGTAAGCTGTTCTCTTTTTGTGTACTTGATGGAGTTGTGCTTGTTTGAGTGTTAGAGGGTGTGTAAGTTTGCGGAGTTTAAAATTAAGTAGGGACCTGAAGCAATTCTTCTGTCTCTTCATATGTGAGTTTTTGAAGGTACTGACTTACAATAATTTTGCATGAATGCTTTGTCACGGAGTAAAATTTGAGAGTTTTATTTAATTTATTGTAGATGTAGGGACCAATAAATGAAGGAAATCTAGTACCAAACTTTGTCTTGTAACTGGTCGTTTGCGAGCAAACCAGGTATTGCGTGCGCCTATTCATAACGATCGGGTTGTAGATGAGTTTCTTGTGTTGTAATAATATAATATTTAAAATAAAAAGCTGTCTTACTGTTAAAACTTCACAGAATTCGTATAACAGAGAGGTCGGAAATAGCTTTGTTTTAAAAGTACTGACCTTCAAAATGGCACGCTGGGCAACCTCAACCGGCTTTAAGATGGTTTTGGGAGACCCACCCCATGACGATATGCAGTATGTGATGAGGGACTGGCAGAGAGCAAATTATATTCGCTTCAGCATAAATGGATCAGTCACGTATCGGAGGGTCTTAAAAATGTATATCAACTTCCTGATCCTACCGCTGAGGGTTTTAATGTGGTCTTTAAAGTTGAGTTTGCTGTCAATGATAACGCCCAGATATTTTATTGATTCAACACGTTCTAAGTTCGGACATGAACAGTTTACTTTAGGATGACACGTATTATGTGATAGGATGTTATAATCATCATATTTTTTTTCTGAGTTTGACCGTATACTGAAGCAAATATACTTAGTTTTGTCCACATTAAGAGTCAAAACATTGCTCTGAAGCCATGCACACACTGCATCAAAACCAGCTTGGGCAGCTTTAAATGCCCCTTCCCATGTGTCGGCAGAGAAAACAAGAGCAGCATCATCTGCAAAGGAGATTACTTTGCCATGGAAGAGCTTGAGATTTGTGAGATCGTTTATATATACGAGAAAGAGGATTGGACTCAGGATGCTACCTTGTGGAACCCCGTACGTTACTGAAAGATCTCCACTGTTGAAGTTGCCAATGCGAACACTCTGAAGGCGACCGGTTAAATAACTTTGAAAAAGCTTTAGTTGAGTACCTCTGATTCCAAGTATTTCCAGCTTATTAAGTAAGATTGGAATGGACAGAGTATCAAAAGCCTTGGCTAAGTCAAGGAAAATAGTAAGGCATTTTAGTTTTTTGTCAAGGTTATCACTAACAAAGCTAATGAGATCATTAACAGCTTGATCTGTCGATTTACCTTCACGAAAACCGTATTGGTTTGATGAAAGCAATCGTTTAGCTTCTAGAAATTTTACCAATCTTGTATTAATAACTCTCTCCAGAATCTTAGATAGTGCAGGGAGGATAGAAATCGGCCTATAGTTTATGATATTACCTCTGTCACCGCACTTGTGGATTGGGCACAAAACAGATTTTTTTAGACTGTCAGGGAAAACACCACTTTGAAGACATAATTTGAAGATGAATGTTAGCGGAGGAACTAGAATTTTTTTATGTGTTTTTAAAAAGGAACTGCTTACCAGATAGATACCAGTATTTTATATGTTGCAACTGCCAACCTGACCTTGATAACATAGGAACTGATGGGTAACAATACCTCTTGGCAAGACTGGTAGGTATCAGATTCTTTAGCTTCTCACTAGCCCGGGACAAACAAGACCAAAAGCAAGGGTGAATTTCGATATGTCAACATAGTCAACCATCCAAGGCGAGACCTTGGCAAGCGATACTTAACATTAAATGCCGTACGATTGTTATAATTTAGCCATAGAATTCAAAATAGTGATTTAATTTAGAAAGAACAAAGCCGACAGAGTTCATTGAAAAACATGCATTTTGGATAAGCATTTCATGTCCCAAAAAATTCAGAATTTTATCAACAACATAGGCCTGTGAATATTAATATTCACAGATTTACCTAAAAAGATTTTTATAAAACCCTTCCATTACTTACCAAATTCAAATAATATTCCTATTACCTACTTACATTATTTTTCCAAAACATTTTTTGATTTCTGATATTTTTAATTATATTTTTATATTGTTATGTTAAAACGTAACCCCAGTCTCACAATTTGGATTCCACTGATATCTTATTATGCTAAAGACATTCATGGACGTCATGGTGCAGGTCACAATTAGGGTGTCAACCCGTACTTTATAATAAAGTATTGTACGTTATTTCAGGTAATTGTACTCTATACTTTATGAGAACAATAAAGTACACGAAAATACTATATTTCGCATGATTTGATTTCTTTGGGATTTTGAAAAGTTTAGTCGTAATAAACAAAGCGTCTCTGAATTTGATAAAATATTTAAATTAAAGTAAATTAATTACTTATTTACTTTAATTTAAATATAGCCTGTAAAGATGCTATGTATTTGTTTAGTAGAGATGCTAATTTCATACAAACTAAAAAAAGTAGTAAGAAATATGTTTTTAAACATAACTAGCTGCCCACCCCGGCTTCGCCCGAGTGCAATTTTTCTTTCGGTATCATACAGTTTTCTTTCCAAATCCTATGCCGACAATTACGAACACAAAAAAATAGTCAAATAAATGCAGCTGTTCTGAACTAATGCGCTTACGTACATATACATTCGGTAATTAAATTTTAGTAAGCAACCCGCCCTGGCTTTGCACGAATTCTTTACAGAAAAAACTTTTTACCAAAAAATTAAACCGACTCCCAAAAAACACTGCAAAGTGAAAAATAACTTTAATTTCGGTAGTCGGTGTCTTTAGTTTTGTATTTTCGTATTTGGCACCGACTTCCGAAATTAAAGTTATTTTTCACTTCGCAGTGTTTTTGGGAGTCGGTTTAATTTTTTTGTTAAAAGTTTTTGTTTCACTTTTTTTAGTTAGTCTATTTTTAATTTACCTAGTTACAAGAGCCAAAATGTCAACTACTTATAACCTTTTACAAAATATTGCTTTTCCCAATGCTGGGCCGTTAATTATTGAGGAGTTCTCCTGGTACTTCACCATCAGCTCTACATCACCATATGCATTGTGAAGAGTATAATGAAAAGTGCTTAACATCCATATTCAAGTAATCGAATCGCAATCCACTCAATACTTATTATTGAGTAGTTTCGGCGGCCATCTGTGGTCTTCATCATCAGTTCCACTTCCTCAAATGGTACTTTTTGAGAGCAACTGCACAAGTTACTATAATAAATACCCAAAACGTCATAGGTGTGCCTATAATATTTGAAGAGTTCCCTCGATTTCTCCAGGTTTCCATCATCAGATCCTTACGTTTATGAAAATGGGACCAATTTCGAAGTATACCCTTTCAATCAAAAAAAGAATTTTCCAAATCGGTTCAGCCGTCTTCGAGTAATCGATGATCATACATATACGCGTCGAATTGTAAACCTCCTCTTTTTGTCGTCGGTTGAAAATATAATACAGCCTATGTTACTCCGAGGAGATGTAGCTTTCGGTAAAATTGGTTGAGTAGTTTTTGAGTTATATCGTAACAATAAAAAAATCCATCATCTTTCCTCGTTATACATAATATTAATAAAGATGATTAACATGTAGACATAATTATGCCATCGCGGACTTTTCTGTAGGCATACATTGATATACTACTACTACATAAACTTTCGGACTCCCCCGGTTCGGAAGCGAGGCGCCCGGTCAAATCACGGCGACACGAAATTAATTTCATTGCGCATTATATTGATTTTATTTATTTATTTACTTTATGGAGGACTTACAGCTAACAAAAACATAAAAAAGAGGAATACATAGTCGCCAGAGAGCCAATAACAAGTCCTCACGTTTAGACTTATACTAAAATAAAGTTATAAGCATACAAACATGCAATAATAAAGCGAATTATAAATTAAAGTTACAATTTACACGGTAAGAAATACATAATATATAAAGATTTGCTTGCAATGAGTCAACATTGTTGTTTGTTTGTAAGGTGTACAATAAAGTAGAAAGTAGTAGAGTAGTAATTTGAAAAAGTCGAGGCTCAAGCAGCAAGCAAGCTCATACAGCTCAAGAAGCACCTTCTGGCTGAAATCACTCTAGTTATGAAAGGATTTTGCTATATCTCCTAAGGTAGTCATTTAATTTGCATGGTGTAAAGGGAAAAAATAATCTCCATGAAATGTTCAAGCCAACTAAAATATTTAAAATGTTAAGGATTAATGCAGTATTTGTGTAAATAGCTTTCCATTTACCGCTTTATAATTGCCCATTTTTTAAAGTATTAAAATGGATATATATTATGCCATCGCTGACTTTTTTGTAGACCTTTTTAATGTGTACAGTACTGTAGTACATTATTTTGATCTATCTTGTACGGTTCCGCCAGCGTTTGCAATGTAAGCACAAAAAATATTTTTGATTAAGACATCACATTAGAAACCTCTAAAATTATCATTGTTTCTCTACCATATCATGCATGTAAATGTATTATACATATAAATCTTCCTCTTGAATCACTCTATCTATTAAAAAAAAACCGCATCAGAATCCGTTGCGTAGTTTTAAAGATCTAAACATACATAGGGACAGACAGCGGAAAGCGACTTTGAAAATAAATTGTACTTTATTTTGATGCTATGTACTTTTTTTCTAACCTATTTTAACCAATGTACTTTAAATGCAAACAAAAAAGGTGGCAACCCTAGTCACAATGTAAAAATATTAATATTTTCGCTTATGAAAATTACAGTAACAAAGATAAATAATATAGATTCTTATTCCATACTTAATACCGTAAATTTTTCAGTCGATTTCCCCCGAAGAGCTCCATCACAATCTGAGATCTATACTCGCAATAATTTCATATCGGCCCCGAGAGAGAGGGCGTCGCAAATTGTCTTGTAATTGGCCTTTTAAGGCTCTCGCATTTGCTTCCAATACGCTTTTATGAAACTTGAGATGTTCGGCGTTCACATTTATGTAGATTAATTATATACTCGTAGGTATGTAACAAAAAGTATTATATGCATACATAAGGTTCAGTTGAAAACCAGCGTCTGGCAATTTACTGAACCCGGCCTTTTTGGTCCAGCCGTGAGGTACACGACATTAGCTTGTTTTCTGTGTTTAGAAGTAAGTTTTAATGTTGTTTTTTTTCAAAACGATCTCTGAGTTGGTTTCGATCGTTCTTCTCACAGAACATTACCTAGGAAGCACCGGCCACTTTTAGTACCCAAAATGATTTACGTTGTACAATAGCTTTATGTTTGATTCTAAAAAAATTAATACGAGTATTTGTTATCATTTATCTATAAACATCTTTCCTGATCAATTATTCAAAGGACCAGATTTAATACATCATCGCCTCATTTCATTCTAAACTCGATCTCATTTCGTGATATACTTAGATGATATCTTATTTAAATGACAGTTCTCAAAAGCTTTAGACCAAGGTTTTCAGAACAGTAATTAAAACAGGATGTTTGTCAGACCTTTTGGTATAAATTTCGCATCCAAAACAGGCTCTAAAGAAAATAGCTCGATAGTTCTTAAGCTCTGTTAAGAACTCGGTTAGGGTTCCTCGAAACGGTGACGAAACGGGGTCAGTCAAAGATTGAAGTAAACTGCCTCGTGCACGTCTGTCGACGAGTTCCAAGTAAACAGTAATGAATGACGAACACAATTGCTAAATAACGAACTTCCGTACACTATAATTGAGTAAGTATAATGTGTTGAGATCCCACACGGACATACATTACTCAACAGGGCACTGGTTTAGCTGAAATAGGATTTCCAGTATCTAATGGACTAATAACCGAAAACCAACACGGAGTTTAGATATTTTATTCGTTTCTACATAATAACAAAGCGTATATTTAATTACATATTATTCCTAGGGTACTATTAAAGGTCATTTTTTTACATTTAATGATATGTACGCCATGCCAAAACTAGTATGCCAATACCAGTAAAGTCTTACGTCAAGAAAAACAATGTCAAAGCAAAATGTTTCTAGCCCATATCTTGCAACTTAGACACAAAGATAAAAGTTAAAAAGAGTATCTTCATTAAAGCAAAGACAATTCTAGAGCGCAGAAAAAGTATAAGTACAACTACCAACAGACTATCAGCAATACGTCTTAAAACCTCTTTGAGAGGGAGGCAGGGAGGGAGGGAGGAGAAATATGGCAAGGATTTACTTTATTGCCGGATGCAACAGGTCGCGGATAAGAGGGGAACGGAGGACATTCCGACCAAGTTTCTGTAAGTCGACGACGTCGTGAAGTGACTTCGGAGAATCTACGTGTCTCTTAAGTGAGGGGATAATGGGGCTTTATGGAATAGTGTGGCTTTTCACCATGATAGGGTGATTTAATTTTAACTGTTGCGTTGCACGTTTAGTAGAAGACATCTTTGTTTGAAAGTTTCTTTTAATTTTATAGAAGTAGAGAGATTCAGCTAAGCTAGGCCACTGTAAAGTGAAGAAGGTATTCTAAATTAAATAAAGTACTTTGTTTCTTAATTCTACTGAACCACTCTACTTTAAAAACGAAGCCTAGCTTTAGCACTACACTTTCTTTCATGTAAAATCGCTGCAAAATGTATCTAATCGGCTCACGATTATTTAATTTAGAGCTACATTTTCTTCAAATCTGTTACAGACGCTACAATGGTAATCGAATCGCCTTAGTTTCGAGAGAGCGTCGTGGTCCCAACGGACTGGAGGCCCGACGGATGATTGGGTATTACGAGATTACAGCCGATAGGGCTCCAATAAATCATCCACACCGGCCGGAATTGTTTCCAACTGAAATGTTTATGGAATTACGATTTATAGGCAGCTGTATTTTGATTTCAATTAACATTGGCGAGTTGGTCGGTTGTTATTGATAACTTAGTTGGTTCATTTCTCTCCATGAATGTCCCTTTCAGAAGTTTATTACCTGTATATTGCATCAAAATAAGCACGTAGGTTAAGGTAGCTAATCTAAGAAAGCATAAGCAAAACCAACTATTAAAATTGGTTACAAGCAAGTTAAGGAACACTAGAAAATGAAAAACCCTTAAAAAAAACGATAAAACACTGACCGACCATGACAGCACAGTAGCCATCAATTAGTTTTTTTAGAAAATAATTTAACATTGTAACGTAACGATATTATCGAAACAAAAGACAACAATTGTCCTCTTAAAAGAAGAATACATATTTTCTGAAATGGTTTGTATAATAAATGTAATTAATTATAAAGCATAGGAGTCGACTCTGGAGACCTATGGCCAGCAGTGGGTGAAGTTGGAAGTTAGATTTTTATTATTAAAATCTAGGTAGCCTCAGATTGGGATTTATTTTCTCTATATATCTATATCCCACTCTGGGTAAAGAAGCTCTGGCGAAAGAGAGTGTCAGACTTCTGCTGACTAAAAACTCACCCTGTTTCTTCAGTTGCCCTTACATTCTTGAGACGTGTGTATCTTGTTAGAACATTCCACAACCCTGAATCTTAATTACCCAGTTATCAGTAAAAGCATGAGAAAAGAAGAGTTTTCTAGCTCGCTCGTTTTATCATAGCCGTAGGAGTATTCAAACCCTTACAAAAATAAAGCATCACCCTGCATAACAAAGCAATTAACACATTAACTAAAACTGTCACATCACGAAATAATTACACCTTCCCAGTAGTGTAGGTATAGCAGAGCAGTCTACGTTCGAAATGATGGATGGCAAGGGTCACATGATGAAGTGGCGCCCCAATCAATTAGTACGGAACCACGGCTATGACCGAACACGACTATAAATCAGGGCCATTCGGAAGGGTTAGTAATGTCGGCTGAGACCATCGCATTGATGTTATAATAGGAAGGTAGTTACATTATTTTGTAATCTTAGATTTGTAAGCGGTAAATAAGTATTTATATGGGAAATAACTCTGGTTGTGTACCGTGTCCAACCAATATTGTAAGACACAAAATCCCTAAAAAAAAAAAAATATTTAATTAATATCAATATATTTAAAGGGTATTAAAATAACCAAACGGTACTTTGAGACATGAGAAATAGAGCCTGCCTCACGAAGTCCGAACAGCGACTACTTATTGTAAAATTGGAACGCAACTTCAATATAATTTTCTGCGAAGTAAGTTCGCTAGAACTCAATCGTACTCTTTGATGTGAAGATGACAATACTAATTAAAAAATACAACTTGGGAACTAAGGAAGTTAAGACAGAGATTGAAATCAGGAACTTGGCTATGCATTTATACATGTGTATTTTTTTTTTAGTTATTATCTTTTCCTGTTTTTCTTTCTTTTTTAATAATCGCTTCTCACCCTTGGTTCATTTATATAGAATTACTACGACATTAAGTCCACCTCTGTGCCAATTTTCATGATGTGAAAATAAGTAGAGTGCAGAAGAATCGCAATATAGGTGGTACTAGAACTCATATTAAACACCAACGTAATTTCGCGAAGCGACACTCCAGCAGTCATTAACAGCATCTCATCGGCTCTAAATAAATTCCCTTTCAGCTTGAACAGCTCAAAGACAAGATCACATTTCAACAGTTCACGAGAATTGCCATTTAATTAGATCACGGGCAGACGCGGCTCGATCGGCCTTTGCGTTGGCGAGAGAGGATGACCTCCCCTCTCCATTATCTTATTACCCTCTCCCATTATTACGTTACTAATTTTCCTGCACATCGAGGAGCTAACGAAGTTTTCCCGACGTAAAGGGCGCGTTTTGATTGTCAATTACAGACTCTTGGACGCCAAAGGATGGTGCGACGGCCGATCAAAGACCAGCAACGGATGCAATTAGGTATGTGGTTCAAACTTTGTTATGAGCGCAAGTAGGTATTCTCGTTCAACGTGGTCTTCAGTAAATAGGATTTTCAATAAGGTCAGAAAGTCTGTAATGGTTGTTTACAGTGAACAGGGTCAGATTTTAGGTTAGGTCGATTAGGATACCGTACCTCTTAAAAACGAATCCCTAACTTTGTTGTCTATCTATCCGTACGTTCGATGGTCAGTCGAGGTCCTTTTTCTGAGTTTACAATCCCTTTCAGCTGTAAAAGAAATGTCAAAGGAAGGGAATCAAACCCTATAGAGTATTTCCTGTTGAACAAGAATCATGAGATTTGGAAAGAAGCAAATGTAGAGTAAAAATCTGAAAACGTAAATATTAATTTATTTCGATACCATTGGACGGTAGTTTGCACTTGGCAGGGTTTTTATAATCGTGTAAAGCTTCCTGAATACATCAAGTTCTTGCCTTTATAAAAACTCTGTAAAATATTTCATCTTTCTACATTACAGCGCTTTATAGAGTGCTAATATTATTATTATTGTAGGAAGATTCCGAAAGACAACAGCTCGTGCTATTGAAATACCATGCAAACAAATCTCATTTAGTGGTTTCCGGACCTTTGACTGTCCATTCCATACTCTTGCTTGAGGCGGCTCATTTCCGTTATCCAGCAAAGACGCGTGGAATCTGACGAAGCCCAGCCATATTGGGGCATGTCATTACCAATGGTTTGTTTAAACTTCAAGAAAATGGACGCCAAGTTCTGCTGCTGTTTAATGCGAATCTCCATTGTTCTCGAAGCGATAAAAAAGTTTAAATTTTTGTTTTGATTTTATTTAAAAAAATTAAATATTATTATTGTAATAATCTATTGTGTGTAATAGTAGATTATTAACCAAGGGCTGTATGACATCAATTGCATACGAGGTTTTTGGCGCCTGAGCGAAGCGAAGGCGCTAATTAACCCGAGTATGCAATTGATGCTTACGCCCGAGATAAATACTCTGCTTTACATATCGATTGTGAGGTAAGTAAACAACAAGACAGCAGGTTTCAATGAACATTTATTAAGAAGAAAAAAATGTGTATTTAATTAAAATTAATAGTAAAATTATTACAATTTGTAAGAGATATGGTCACGTTCTTTTTAGGTATATTTATAGTTTGAATATGAGTTTGTGATGATAAGACTTGAGTTTGAGTGACTTGAGGTTCTTGCATCGTAAATGGCGGCAGTTGACTGGTACTATTTTCTTCATTAAAAAATGGCTCAGATGATGTGCTTTGACGTGGTGATTTTAAGTTTATATTTTCTGTTATTTTAGAAGTAATTTTGCTTTTGTTTGCCATCGAATCTTCGATATAACCTTCGGCCACTTTGCTGGACTTCCAGCCGCCGTGCCTTTTTAACAGAGTGAGGTTGGCTCCCGAATCAGCCAATAGAGTCGCTGATGTTCTGCGAAAGCAATGCCCGGTGTATAACTCTACGTTACTCAGTTTTAAATATGTGGCTATTTGCTTTGGCATGCCTGTAAATTTGTTTTTTCCTATTACTTGTCTGTGGCATTTTCCTTTACTGTAATTAAGAAAAAAAACGATTTGTATCCACGTTTTCAGGCCGAAGAGCTTGATATTTTTCAACATAATTTGCAAATTCTTCATGCACAACAAATGACCGGTCAATTTTAGTTTTCGTGTTAGGCAGTTTTATGAGTAGTAATTTGTTATGTTTTTCTACATTTCCTATTGTCAAGTTTGTCAATTCCACGGTTCTGCAGGCTCCCGATATCCCAAAAATTAGAACAACCTGTAAAAAAGACATAAGTTGTATTAAAGGCACCAAATTCGCATAGTATTTCTGTGAAATATTTTGGTAACTTATTAAAAAGGGCAAGTAAATACGTAGGTACCTTTATTGCTAAATAAATTTCATCCGGAGCTTCATTTAAGAATTTCTGTACTTCTTCTGCAGTAAATACCTTCGATTTCTTGCTTTTAAAGCCGTCAGACTGCCTTTTCAAGAAAGCAGTAAGTTTAGAAAAATCTTTCAAATTCACGTCATGTTTTGTCATCATTGTAGATTTTAGCATGGAATAAAAGCACCATAAACTGGAAGGTTGTAGCCTCTTAGATAATTCATCAAAATATGATATAAAAACACTTTCAGAAAGAGATTTAACTTTTTTTTTCTGACCGCCATTTCATAAATTCGTCGTATGCCTTTACATATCTTTCTTTCGAGTTCGGCGGTAATATATTTTCGACAACTGTTTTTGCCCTTTCTTTAATAAAATCGGGCGTTAGATCTATGTCTTCGTCACTAGACATGTTTAAAACTTTTGAAAAAGAACTCAAACAAGAAAATTAATTATTTTCGCGATGCTTTCGCGCCTACTAATAGACTGCCTTTTTTTTTCACGCACGCAAGCGCGTCAAATCTTGCTGGCCAGTTTGATTTTTAAATCGATTCCATCTAACATACGATGTGGAAACAAATAGTTCCATATTTAAAATAAAATCTTTATAAAATAAATTGTCTAGATTCCGATTCGAGTAATTAATCGATACCGAGAAAAAAAAAAAATAACTTTTTAAAAATATTCTTCGTGCAGTATGAGTATGACAGTTCTTTTTTCAAATTCCAAAACCTATGCTGTAATGATAGTCATACACCCCGGCATTCAGGGGTGTAAGGGTGTACTTACAGAGCAAGAGATATGTAAAATTATTAATGTTCACCACTATGATCTAAATTTTGATAAGCGCTCCACGAAATATACGCGAGAAACACAGATTCAGGAGAAAATTCAAGTCCTTGTAAGTTTATAGTTTGAAAAAAGCATAGCCTGTCTGCGCGGTTAGCAGGAGGAGGTCTATCTTTGAAATTAAATTTTAGATGAAGATGGTATTGTTAAAATGACTTTGGTTCCTCACAAAGAATTTACACATAAATCACTTACTAGGACAACATGTTTCTGAAATAATTGTACACGTTTATTAAACTTTTGTCAAAGTAGTTTATTACAAACGTTAAAAACTACTTTGATCAATGATATTTCATTGACTTTGATACAAAAGCATGGATATATTTATAAAACGCGTCCTAAATATCTCCTGAGTGTAATTTCTAACAAACAGGATTGTCGCGAAAAGAAATTGTTAGTAACATAGGCATAATGTTACTGACAATTTCTATGGAATGTCACAAATTCCGAAATAAACAAGTTATTTTCATTTATTATAATAATAATATTGTGCATATACAGCATATTATACAAGAATACATATTGGGAATTTTCTAGCCCTTTTATTTCCTGCTTTTCTTTTCTCTACGTTTTCCCATAGCGTGCTAGTCAGTTGCTGCTGTACAGTGTATACTATTGAGTGTATAAAGCTATTACATGAGTACTTCACCGCACACTGGCGAATGTGAAGCTCCAATTAGCAAGCCGCAGGTGTAAGCGTAGTGCAGGCCACTCGAGGCGCTGCATGAGGCGAGGCGAGGCACTAGCCGCACAAGGCGTACGATTGTTAACCGCCTATTATGCCTCGAGTACTCTACAACCGGTGTTAGCGCACAATCACACAGTAGTCTTGAATGAATTCAGGAATCATTTTCTCAAATGGAATGGAAAGAAAATATGTCGGGTCATTCACACCTTTGTGATATTTCTATGAAGTTTTGAGGGTAACATAAATTGGGAATCTTACCTGAATTCTATGCTTTTGGAATTTATACCAAAACGTTACCTTTGATATACCTTACCTACGTTTTCAACGCTGAATCAATCAATTAATTTTAAACTATACTCCAGTCATTATAACATGGCCAGTTTTTTACCGAACTACTAATAATGTTCAAACAAATATGAAACAGGACACCAAGTATGTCATCTAAGCATTTATGATGTGACGGAACTCGTCGTCGAGACGCGAGGCGCACAATTAGCGTCGCAAGAGGCACTTAGTGCCATTCAAGGCACAACCGCGCCACTCTAGACCATAGATAATACACTCTCTAGACAACGACACCGCGCTCTAGACTGTCTAGAATGAATCATTAGGTTAATTGATTATGGAGATCAAAATATGGCCAATTACCACCATAAACTTGTAATTGTAATTACAAACTTGCAATGGTAATAGCTTAACAGTGCAGAAGTTTAAGCATTTTTCCTTGAATATATAAAATTTAAACCCTCAAGAATACTTAATTTTGTCGTCTCTCTCTATTAACGACCAACGCGGCTGGTATTAGATTAATACTCGTCATTTAATTGTGATGAAATGTTAAATGATATCAACCTCAAATGAAATACAGCAATCGTTTTGCATAAATAATTATTTGCTTGTAATAACAAAACTTAAAAACTAATGAACTAATTTAAAAAATAGTTTCACCAATATAAAGCTACATTATCAGCAAGTAACATTGGTTACTTTAATTACGCTGAAAATAAATCTGTTTCACGCGAGTGAAGCTACGAGCCGAAACTAGTTATGAATAAATATGATATTTACAACAACTACTTTTTCATTGAGTTACATTTGAGATCTGTGTCGATGGTAATTTTCTTTTTAGCGAAGAAGAAGATAGGCTGCTAATTATGAAAATTCGCACACAATTATCTCTTCTAGAATTATACCTCATTACTTATATTATTATTGAATGAGACTACGACACTGAAGAATTATCTTCGCTTTAGTGTATGATACAGTTTTATATTCTAACTGATTCAATGATTTTCTCTTGAAAAACAGTAAATAAGGAAGCACTGTAGACTGTACAATGGTCAAAATTGACCAATTTATTGACGAGTGCCATAACAATCTTCCTTTTCAACAAGCGTCAATATCGTTTCTGGGCGTTATCTAACACCTTTATATGTAGGTAATAAAGTGTCTGTTGTTGCTGATATGTCTTGAGGAATACGTCCTCCATTTGATTCACCCGACTCCGTTGCCGTGACAACGAAAAGACGCACAAAACCACACAAAACATTTAGGATTAACGTACAGTTAAGGAGTGGAATTCCTTGCTGGAGACTGTGTTTCTGATAGCTATAACCTGGGGCTATAAGTCTAGGCATGGCAATGTCACATATGTCAAGTTAAAGTTTTATATCAATAACCACCAATTAGATTGAAGAACTTTAATTCAGTGGGGAAGTGAATGAATGCTTGGATAACGTTAATGTTTAAATAAACAAGGCATGGCAAAGTCACATGTTGGGTCGCAATACCCGCTAAGTTAGAATGAAAAGGAATGGTACTATTTATTTCATTATTGTTTACATGAGCCACCTGTGACTCCATCCGGGTGGATTTAATAAATAAAAAAATAATGTATAGCCTATAGCAGTCACATACAATATGTTAACTAACAGAGGGCGTTCCCGTTAACCCGCAATAGTATAGCATTCATACATGCTAAAAAAAATATTACCATTCGAAAACAAAATGTTTTATTTTTTTAATATTAAAATACTTATGCACTAAAAATGTTAAATTGATACGTAAAAGAAACACTCCGTACACGCGTACTTGAAGGACGGCAACGTCGCAATATATTTATGAATGACGGGCCGCGTGTGCGGCGATCTAATTGATGTGCTTATACTATTGTGGGTTAAGGGGAACGCCCTCTATTAGTTAACATACTATATAATGCAACTTATGCAATGCACCAATGAAAAAAAATAATAATAATAGTTTTGCTAATTCCGGAGATTACCCCCTACATACAAACTTACAAACAAATTTTACGTCTTTATAATATTAGTATAAATTATTGAAATTTAAAAGTTCCGAAATTAGTTTTATACCCATATGCTAATACAGATAGTATTGGAAACATTTTTAAGCTTTTCGTTAGAATGAAAGAGAGAAGACAGAAAAAAACGTTTATTGACACATGCCATAACACTCACAGTAAAAAATAATAATAAAAATAAACAAAATCTTATTATTATTAAAAGAAATTATACATTAAAAAATTATAGAATTGAACACATCTAGGACTATTAATAAACAAAATGATGACTTCAGAAAAATGCCGGAAAACTAGTGCTCGACGCTGGTTTTCAACTGGACCTAATGGTGAGTGTACGGATGTCAATCAGTTCTATCATATATAATATAATAATGATAGAAAACAACGTTAGAAAACATCCTAAATCAAAGTAGGTCGGTTACTCACCGCCGCCATTCTTGTAGCAGAGGTAAGGGAAGCGCCACACGTTAGCGAGGTCGACGGCGAACCCGATGACGGACAGCAGGAAGTCCACCTTCTTGCCCCATGTCTCGCGCTCGCCGACGCCCGGCGTAGGCGTCTTCAGCGCCATCCTACTGCCCGACCACAGGAACCCGCCACACGCTGCACATCAAATAACAATGTTAAACTGACTCTCATTTTTGCTGCAACATAGTAAAAGATCTCTATCTGTATCCTTAAATTGTTGTACATTATTATACAGGATCATTGGTACAACACTAACAACCTCTCAGGACTATGTTAGTAACATCATAAACAATGACTTTTAATAATTCATCACATTTTTTTTATTACTGATGGGCCCACTCTTGACCTCGATCTGGCCTGATGGTAAGCGATAGATGAGGTCTAAGATGGGACGAGCGAGCCCAGAAGATGCCTATTCACTCGTACTTTAAAGGCTGAAAGGTCATAAGTGGCAGGGAACACAGAAGCCGGCAGAGAATTCTACAGCTTGGCTGTGCGCACAATAAATGTGGAGTAGAAGCGCTTGGTACGACAAGACGGTATATCAACCAAGTGTGGGTGGTACCCAGCCGTGCGTCTGGTAGACCGGTAGTGAAAGGGAGATGGAGGAATCAGGTCATGGAGCTCCTGCGCACACTCCCCGAAGTACAGTCTGTAGAAAACCGACAGGCAATCAACGGTTCGCCGATGAGCCAGGCTATGAAGCTTGTCCACCAGCACCTCGTCGCCTATAAGCCTTTTAGCTCTGCGCTCGATCGAGTCCAAAGTTCCTCAGATTTTCATACAAAAATAAAAATATTTCATTTGAATGCTTTACATACAGCCTGCGAAGCACAAGAAAGCACTAGTAATTTAGGTAAGCTAAAAACATATTACAAAAAGCAGCGGAGGGGATCTTGAAGTTTTGTTTTTGGTAAATGTACTATGTTTTAATTATAAAATTAATAAATTAATAAAAAATAAAAATAAAATTAATAAAAAAAGTTATAGAACAAACGTTGTTGCTTATGATGTTAGCAATACAGTCCTGCGAGGTTGTTAGTGTTTTACCAATAACTTTGTACCCAAATCTTGGTTTTTTGAGTACTTATGTAGCTTTTTTTTAAGAGAACTAGCTATATGGATAGAATTCACATTACTAGCAATCTTGTTAACCCCTCCAAATAAGCTAAATATGCTTGTGTCTGGAATGAGTTCACGGCAATAGCGTAACCCGCCACCTCTCGGTCACAAAGCCGACGGTTAGCCATTTGGCTGTTGTTGTTACTTTGAAGTTATGTATGATATGAAGCAAATAGTACACCATGGACTACCCGCGTGTTTATTTTATCTTTCTGTGTCAAATGCTAAGGTTGTCTGTAAAAGAACGCTTTCAGCGAAAAAACCACACATTGTATCACTCTTTTTATTTGTCTCTGTTTGTTCTGTTGATTCGGGGAGTGTGCGATGGAATTACATAATTTAATTCCGCCAAGCCCGTTCTTACAAGACAAGGGAGATGCGCCACAGTTACATGGTGGACATCCCACCCATACACATACAACGCTTTGGAAATACTTTCATTGTGCGTACGGCTAAGGAGTGGAAATCACTGCCAGAGTCTGTGTTTCCCAATAGCCATAACCTCTTTAACTCAACAGTGAATAGGTTACTTCTAGGTAAGCGTAGGTACTCCATCTTCGATCACATCATCACTTACCATCAGGCGAGATGGTGATCAAACGCGAGCCTTATTAATAAAAAAAAGATGTAAATAGTTGTTACGGTGCGGAGGAAATCGTGCTTAATTAATCTTAGCCGCACAAGTCAATCTTGCAGGTTAAGCAATGCTTGCCTAGGTCTCTCCGTGGATAGGTATCGAGATTCATCCGTGCCTCGGATAGAACGTTTAACCGTTGTTCCCGGCTGTAAGTAATTTGTACAGAAGGCAGCACATGAAGCTACCCGAAACTGTCAAATTTTCCCAATCAACCTTGAACCTAATTTTTTTAGCAATAAAGTTTAAAATCTATTAAAGAAAGTAGATGTTTTATTTTTATATGGGGCTCCGGCCATAACATTTACATTTCAGCTAAAATAGGAAACTTACCCCTGAATAGAATAAAGTAAAATTTTTTTTTCACAATATCAAATGGTTTTTATGTACAAAATAAAAATTAAAAATGTTTGACGTTTGTCCTAAGAGTTATGACAGCCATGACAGGTTGTAGAAATGACGTTTACTTAACCTTGTTTTGTTTTTGTTTATCAGAACTAAACCACAGAACACTATTACCCTAGCGGGGACCTGACTGACTGATAAAGTTTCAACTTTCAAGACAACCAGCGGTTTATATTTTCAATTCGTTCAGAAACACATTTCAAAAATGGAGACTAAAGATTTTTGTAACGTTGAAATCGTCACACTTAATTATGTTTACTCAAAAGTATGTACAAGAGAATAATAGTAATTTATTTTGAACACTACAAGAATCCACACATTTTTAAATTATCTTCTACGTAAGTAACATTGATTTGATGAGACATGATTTCAGAACGAATGAAGTATGCAAGCCAACGAGACGTCATGTTGAATAAAACATGGCAATAATTGAAAAAATCTATTTTTTTTTGTGCACAACAAATCAGGCTCAAATTCACCAAAGAATATTTTTCCCCAATTTGTAGTATTTTTCCTCTTTTTCGATAAATGTACATCTGATGGCCGAAAATGAAACATCTCCTTTGACAGATTGTTGTAGCTTGATGTGCTGGCGTCTGTACATCGTTGACAATCGTTACGGGTAATCAGAATCCAGACAACCTGACGCCAGTTTTACCAAGAGCTTTTGTGTTACTGAGCTACTGAATGTGAAGTTAAGATAGGCATATCTGTATGCACTGACGACAGTCAGACTTAGACTAGGTTAGACTGGAAGTTGAACCCAACATAATTAGAACAACGATAGGCAGACAAACTCTAAATTTCAACAAATATTGAGATAAAGTTAACCCTAACACTTCTTTATCCAATCGCACTATAGTACCGTATCGTTTACCGAATCGAATTCAACATCATTGTTTCAAAACCTATCCGTTCAATGAATAACAAATCCTAATTTAAACAGGTTAAAATAACACACCAACCAAACTACGCCACTTGACCTTTTATCCGAGTGTTAATTAAACTGGAAGCAGAAATATCGCGTCGAGTTGTGGCCCTCCATTACGGCACGACGTAATGAAGTGACAATGTTATGACGCGCAGTGTGACAGAGGGGGCACACACACACTTCACGCTGTCCGCTGACCACGCGGCTTTAACGAAGGGTTGACGCAGCTTTTTGAAATGATTTCAACAAATATTTTTAATGCCATATTAAAATTACAAGGTTTGATATTGCATTAATCAGCGAAAGTTTTCGTTTTTGAAGTTTATTGAAACAAATTATTTGAATATTTTAAACCTATGACCGTAGGACCGTATCATCACCGGAGTTACAAGCAGGTTTTAACGAAAAGTCTCAGCCCTGCAAAGCTAGAACAACTGAAAAAACTGGGTGTGTTTTTAGTTATATATAATTCCGATACTCCTTTCCGCTCCAGCCAGAGCGAGAGCAGTCGTTAGATGATTTTCCGACAGAGAAAAACGTAGTAACAATAAGTAATTCAGTTAAATTAAATCAATCGAATAATCGAATGAAAGATTATGAGAACATTGTCATGGTAGGTACATACAAATTAACAAGCCCAACTACGGGGAAAAATATTTAATTCTTGGTGTCTACAAAGCTGACACAATATTATTTTAATAATTGCTGTATCCCGTGAATCATGTGAATGATTCATCAAAAGTATTTCATTACGAGTAGTGGTTCTGTCTGCATGAATTTGTAACATTCCCGCGGTGCCAACCCTAGTGAAGCTCTCTATCCGGTCCGCCCGAGTGAATGTCACGTCCAGCATGCGTCCCGATAACCGGTGGTCGATTTTGCGACGAAAAATCGTATGTCATCGCTACAGAGCGCACCACTAGTCGACAAATTGAATTTCGAATACGACGGACATTTATTACCTACGCGAAATATTGGAGTTGAGTAGTGGAATGAGAGCATTAAGTTCTTAATAAAATACTGTAATTACTCTGTTTTAAATGAATAAAGAGTAACTAACATCCATACATCCATCCGCACAAAATTTCGCATTTGTAATATTTCATATAGAAGGTATTTTGTTTCTCTCTAACATGAAAATTGTAATTGTGGTTTTAGTAAATTCTTGACTTAAACAATTCGTTACACAAATGCCAAGGGCTTACTGGACAACTGTTCAGATAATATTAACAATATACTATGCCCCGTTCAAATAACATATAATATAATAAGTTAAATCAAGTTTCGAGCGGGGTGGCGGGAATGTTCTAAGGAGATACTGCGGCTCGGGACCCAAGGGTAACAGAAGAAACAGGTTGGGTTTTTAGTTAATACACTCTTTTGCAAAAAAAACGGGCACCTAAGGAAATTTACGTTCTAAGGTTGAGTTGAGTTAATTAAATGAAATTTATTGCTTTGACGTAGTCTGTATACTTATAATCGTGTAAATTAATGCACGTGAAGTGAATTCGGGCAATTAAAAGAAAAAAACGACGGATTCTTTAAAACCGATGTACACGCCCAAACAATAACAAGTGGTCGGCAATAAAGACAAGATTGTTTTTTTACTTTTTTTAATTAAATAAAGTTACAAATGTAAAAACCTAATAACGAGTGTGACCTCCTCTTGTCAAAATCACAGCTTGAATCCTTCTGGGCATTCTTTCCACGATGTTTTTAATAACGTTTTGAGGAATACGTTCCCACTCTTCTGCAATTACTCTTTTTAGCTCCCTGATGTTTTGTGGAGCAGGTTGCACTGATCTTACCCGTCTCTTTAGAACATCCCAGACATGCTCAATTGTATTGAGGTCAGAACTTCGAGCTGGCCAATCTAAACGACGGATCCCAACTTCTTGCATGTACGCTTCCACGTCGCCAGAACGGTGCGGGCGAGCATTGTCGTCCATAAAAATGGAATCTTCCCCAAGTGCAGTCAATGTGGGTTGTGCATATGGAATTAGGACTTCCATTATGTACCGGTGTGCATTTAATGTTCCATTTTCTATGAAAACTAACTCCGTACGCTCCGTCAAATTAATTGCTTCCCAAAACATAATGGAGCCTCCGCCATAACGAGTGATTTCTTCGAAACACACTTCCGCATAGCGTTCCCATGGTCTTCGCAGCACTCGCCGGCGTCGGTTCTCTCCACACAAAGAGATTCTAGCTTCATCAGAAAACAATACTTTATTCCAGTCTATGAAGCACAGTTCCGAGCAAACTGAAGTCGAGCAAAATGGTGATCACGGAGTAATTTAGGGCCCCGAGCTGGGCGGTATCTCCTGATATTGGCAGCCAAAAGCCTCCTCCTGACCGTCCACAAGCTAACTTCTACTCCTCTTACTTCTTCAAGGCTCTTCTTCAGGTCCACACTTGACGCTTTACGATTCCGCAGCGCCTGACTCACCAAAAAGCGGTCATCTCTTGGTTCTGTGCATCGTTTTCTTCCCGAACCGGGTCTTCTTTTGACCGAACCGGTCTCTTGATACCGTTGCCAAGTCCTCTGGACAGTTGAACGACACATATTTAGCCGCTGAGACACGTAAGTTTGCGAACAACCTTCTTCAAGTAGGGCTATAATTTTACCGGCCCTTATCGCTTTATCACTCATATCAAAAAGTAGTATTTAATGTAAAAAGAAAGATTAAATTGTTTAATTTGCAGAAAATATCCAAAAAGTTTTAAAATATCGTAATCAGTTAAAAATCGTTTCAGCAATTCGCGCCATTAGTAAAGCAATTTTAGAATAATCCACAATAATCATTATTTTTCTTTTGTTAATTTCAAATTTTAAATTTGGAGCGTAAATAATCATGCCACGATGCTTCAAATAACATGCCAATACATCGTCAAATTAATAAAACCTATTTCTTGTTCTTCTTCATTGAAGTAGAGAAAAAATCTAAAGTGCCCGTTTTTTTTTGCAAAAGAGTTTACGAGTAGATGTCTAAGACTCTCTTCTACTCTAACGAGAGCGAGTTGTTTGATGATTTTCCACCGAAAATAGTTTTGACATAACTTAGCACGTTCGCTGACAGTGAGCACTTACCCTGACACCACATTATGACAGTAGAATTTTCCATACTAAATGACAAATCAACGTAGTACTCGTGCACAAGCAAGTAATATGAAACTACCCACAAAATACTCGTGTTATTGCAGTAAGAAATATGAAATTTCTCATAATATGACAGTGGATACTGCTCTTCATAATACTTACATGAAAATTATCGTGAGACGACGTACTCTTAAAAATAAGTGGCCCGTCCTTCGACGTACTGTCATATAACGCACTATTTTAATTTACCGCCTAACGACCTACTGTCATCGAACGTGTTAATAAAGATTTATATTTAGACAAATTAAAGAAGTCACAAGTAAAATTTGTGCTTTATATCCAGTAGAGGTCTGCTACGTCTAGTATTTTCAGTACTGCAGCTCACTTATGTAAAGCTGTGGATCGAATAGATCAGAAGTTAAAACTTCCGAACTATCCGATCCATTGTAATTGTCCTGTGTTGATTCCGTACTTAATTACGTATGGAAGCAACAGGACAATTACTATAATGATAGCTAAAGCTCTTGCTCTTTAACTGAAGGGGATGATTTTGTAACAATGAATTCAGTCAGGCATCATAAGGGATTGATGAAAGACAATTGCAGGCTTCTAAGATAAGAGTGCTGAAAGCGATGTGTGAGCAAGGAATCTGAGGAAATCAGAAAATGGCAGAAAATAGTTAGCGACTAGAGATTTGTAAGGAAATCGGCTTTTATGCTGAAGGCAAACGATGCGTAAGAGTGGAGAAAATGACTCTATCGTGACCACAATTTCGGTTATGAATTTGAATGGCTATAACAGTATTTTAAAAAATATCATAGGTTTGACATTTTTAATTAGGTGTTCATTTTAATTGTCTATTGGCTTAAAACTAAATAGCTGAATCTTGATTAATTTTAGAAACAAAATGTAGATATTGTTCTAACTACAAATAAAATCTGACGATAGATGTCACGGTCACGGCGCGGCGTTGTAAGACGACAACATAGACTCCTCTGCTACCCACCTACATAGCGTGCCCCCCGAACCAACAACACTCCCACGTCTCCCACTGCCATAGCAATTAAGTTATTAAATGACTTTTTAAAATATATTCCTGAGGCAGATTTATTTTTTGACTCTCAATGGACAATCGCTAAACATATGTATATTTATTTAAATATTAAGAAGTAATTGTTAGAAAGTTTCGAATTTATGTTTAAGGTTGTTTTTGTTTACTAATTTTATGTTACTCCGTTTTTTTGTATTTATTTTTAGCCTTAGAAGTTTTAATTTAATTTTTTATGTAATTTAGTAGAATTAGCATAGATATAAGCGATTTGGTGTAAACTGTTATCTTATATTTGATAAATAAATGAATATGAATGAATATAAATGAATATGAATGAATACGGGTTTGAACTCCATCCATTACATGCCGTGAGCCCACTCCAGACACAAGCATATTTGGCTTAGTCGGAAGGGTTAACAAGATTGCTAGTAATGTGAATTCTACATAAATTGCCAGAACCATTCTTTAAAAAAAAAAATAGAGAGTATCTCTCTTTCTCACTCGAGGTTGCGTCTCATAGTGCCTCCAGAATGTTTTAAGCTAAAATCTATAAAACAAAAATTGGCCAAGTGCGAATCAGACTCGCCCATGAAGGGTTCCGTAGTAACTATAATAAATATAATTTAATATATTTATTTGAAAAAAAAAGACTTAAAAATTTCTTAAAACTAGCTTATTTACAATTTTTACAACTCATTTCATAGTGTTTGTATGAATTATAAAGTTATATTTGCGGTTTTAGAAAATATGCTTTATCTCAAAAACTGCTGACCCGATCTCGTTCAAACCAATTTTTGTTGAAAGATTACATTAAGATCTAAAGCACATATTTTTTTTTTAGATTTTTCACTGCATAATTATAGAAGTTAGAGGGTGTGTGTGGGGGACACACACATTTTACCAATTTAGAAGCGTATATCTTTTAAACGGTTAACTTTATGAAAACGTGGTTTTAGAAACATCAATGTCATTTTTAACGACCTGTCTATAGATACCACACACGCATAGGTTTCATGAAAAATATACATTTTCAGTTTCAGTTCCATGTATGGAGAGCCCCCCATTATTTTAATATTTTTTTTCATAAAATCGGAAAGTGGTTCACAGAATACATCTACCTACCAAGTTTCACATGTATAGTCCTAACAGTTTCGGAATAAAATGGCTGTGACATACGGACGGACGGACAAACAGACAGACAGACTGACAGACAGACGTGTCGAAACTATAAGGGTTCCGTTTTTTGCCATTTGGCTACGGAACAAATTTTATAAATTTATTTTCCAACTAGCTTTTGCCCGCGACTTCGTCCGCGTGGAATTGTTACTTTGGGCTAACGTTAAATTTAACCCCGATTTTGAAGCATTCTTCATTGGCGCTCCGCTCCTATTGGCCTTAGCGTAATGATACAATATAGCTGTGCCCGCGACTCCGTCAGCGTAAGTTAATGTATTGGTAATATTGTTTAGATCACGTTCACATGAGGCTTAAGTACCTAGAGAACGCTTCGACCGCGAGACGCGTCGAGCGCGGCGACCGATTCTCAAAAATAATCCTTATAGCATGATTCAGTATTCACGCGCGATGGCTTATTATTATAAGCGTATTTCATGTATAACTTTGGTGTTTCTATACCGATTTATATGATTCTTTTTACGGTTTCGTAGCCGAATGGCAAAAAACGGAATCTTTATAGTTTCGACATGTCTGTCCGTCTGTCTGTCTGTCTGTCTGTCTGTCCGTCCGTCCGTCTGTCACAGCAATTTTATTCTGAAACTATTAGGACTATACATGTGAAACTTGATAGGTAGATGTATTCTGTGAACCGCTTTCCGATTTTGAGAAAAAAATTAAAAAATATTTAAAATAAAGGGGGGCTCCCCATACATGGAACTAAACCTGAAAATATATTTTTTTTTGATGAAATCGATGCATGTGTGGTATCTATAGACAGTTCTTTAAAAACGACATCGGGGTTTCTAAAACCACTTTTCCATAAAGTCAATCGTTTAAAAGATATAAGCTTCCAAAGTGGTAAAATGTGTGTGTGGCAGACACAACCTCTAACTTCTATAATAATGGAGTGAAAAATCTAAAAAAAATATATGTCTGTAGATCTTAATATAAACTTTCAACCAAAATTAGTTTGAACGAAATCAGTTCAGCAGTTTTTGAGATACAGCATATTTTCTAAAACCGCAAATATAACTTTGTAATTCATACAAACACTATGAAAAACAAATTTATTCGGCGCAGTTGTAAAAAATGTAAAAAACCAGTTTTAAGAAATTTGTAAGGCTTTTTTTTCAAAACAAATTTATTTGGCGCAGTTGTAAAAAATGTAAATAAGCTAGTTTTAAGAAATTTGTAAGGTTGTTTTTTCGTCAAATAAATTTGCATATTATATTATAGTTACTACGGAACCCTTCATGGGCGAGTCTGACTCGCACTTGGCCAATTTTTTTATGGAATAGTTAATAATGTTAACTTTTCAATTAGGGGTGACTGAGAGTGTTATAAACGTAAGAATAGACAAATATTATAATCAGAAAGCTTTGAACTGCTAAGCTATCGGGAGTTACACGTGTTATTGTGAGTCAACCATAAAAGTTAGACGTATGCTGTCGTGGGATATTTTTTATATAATTTTAAGGAGAACATTTCCGTCATGAAATGATTTGTGTAGCTTTAACCATTAAGGTTGCACACGCGACGGAAGCTTAAAAAATGGAGTAACTTCTCCCGTTTTCCCAACATTTCCCTTCACTGCTCTGCTCCTATTGATTGTAGCGTGATGAAAAGTATACTATAACCCGCTCAGGAGTATGAAAAATAATTGTACCAAGTTTCGTTAAAATCCGTCGAGTAGTTTTTGTTTCTATAATGGTTATACAGACAGACAGACAGACAGACAGACAGACAAAAATTTAACTGATTGCATTTTTGGCATGAGTATCGATCCTTAATCACCCCCTGATAGTTATTTTGGAAATATATTTCATGTACAGAATTGACCTCTCTACAGATTTATTATAAGTATAGAAGATTACCGCAAATAAGGTGAGAACATACATCGAAGCTGTTTCAGAAAAGTGTAAGTTTTTTAACGTATATTTGAGAACGCCCCTGAGAAGTACTGAACCGTTTACATACGAACTAATTACACTAAAAAGCTCCTAAGCTGTTGTCTAATAATTCAAATTACTGCCGGAAAAAAATGGCTAATTTCCTACCGCTTTTTTAGACGACAATTATTAAACTATAGGAACACAGGCAATCTTAATGAATTAGTTAAACAGTAAACTAAAATGCGTAAACAGTGAAACCCTGGCTACATTTCAAGTACTCAGGTTAGCTAGTTTCACTTCGCTTAAACTGGTGACTTAATTTTCATAGTTGTATGCATATCGCACATGATATTCAGAGTCCTATTGTAGTTCCTAGTTAGGTCACTTTTTACCTACTACTATTTAAAAAATGTCTTCTAAACGAAAGACAATAAAATATCAATATATCACTGAACTATTTCATGACCTATCAATAATTTATATTGTTTATTTTATGTCAGCAATAAAACTTACTGAACATATTGTATTGTATTTCGTTTAGAAGACTCAATTTTTGTAAGAAATACAATGAAATTTTAATTTTTTTAAAGATTTTTAGCAATTTAGATAGAATTCACATTACTAGCAATCCAGTTAACCCCTCCAACTAAGCTAAATATGCTTGTGTCTGGAGTGGATTCACGGCAATGGGTGGGGTTCAGTGGCGAAGGCTCCATACAACTCGATTCCTACCGGCTTCCCATAGAAATATAATATCTATGCGGCTTCCCTTTTGAAATATGGCAAATATTAGTTTATTGTTTTATATATTAATATATAAATAGTAATTATTAACCTACTTCTAAAAAAGGAGGAGGTTCTCAATTCGGATGTTTGTATTTTTTTTTTTAATGTTTGTCCGCGCATAACTCCGTCGCTTGCCAACCGATTTGAATAATTCTTATCTTGTTAGAAAGGGTATACTTCCCAAATGGTCCCATGAAAATTTTATCGAAAACGGACAAGCCGTTTCTGAAAAATCAACAAAAGTCTAAAAAACATATTTACGTTGATGATCTTTTCGTTTACTCTGCATTGCGTTTTTTGTTCGCGCATAACTCCGTCATTTACGAACCGATTTGGAAAATTCACTGACCCACTAAAAAGCACGAAAATAAAAACTTTTTTGCAAAAAATAAAACCGACTTCCATATCAAAACACTACAAAGCCAAAAATAATTTTAATTTCGGAAGGCGGTGTGAAAAAAAAAGAAAATACAAAACCAATAACACCGACTACCGAAATTAAAATTATTTTTGGCTTTGTAGTGTTTTGATATGGAAGTCGGTTTTATTTTTTGCAAAAAAGTTTTTTTTGTTTAATTATTTTCAATTAAACAAATAATTATTTACGAAGTTACAAGATTTCGAAGTCAGCCACAGAGCCACAGTTACTGGAATTCACGCATCACACTTGAGCAAGGTAAGCATTTTTTGATCCGGCTTCCCTTTTATGAAAATTCACCCTTCGCCACTGGTGGGGTTAGAACCCGCGACCTCTCGATCACAAGTCCGACACCTTAGCCATTATGCTATTGACGCTAATGGCATTGTATAAAACTTGATAGGAATCGAACACGGACGGTGATCCGATTATTACCTAAAAGGGATCAGGCGCAAGGCCAACAGCTTTACTTTACACCACCGACCGAAGTAACTTAGCTCTTAATCAATCATGAATCATCTTCTTGGCTTCTTTTCTGGTTTCTAACACTTAAACACTGTCAAAGATACAATTCACAGCTGGGACCAAGGGCTTAACGTAGGTACTTTCTGAGGCACGTAGAAATCTCGCTTTGTTAAGATAGTCACGCATCCACTGACCGCTGTCGGCCAACGTTAGATCGACCCGTACGGGTCTTATTATTAAAGCACGAGCTTCTCAATTTAAACACTTTTAATGCAGGATTAAATTATGAAAAATAAGACATTTCAATTAAAATAAGCAATCATTTAGGAGGTTTTTCCCACGAAAAACTACCATAACTTTTTAACCACAAACGTATTAATTTCCCAGATTTAAACATAGATAAAAAGTTGCTGAGAAGACTCTAGACAACCTTATCTTAACAACAGGTAATTAATTAATCTACCCCCGTTATTTTTATCTTACAATGAATTTAAAACGAAGTAATCATACTTTTCGTTCGAAACTCTGAAAAGAAACTTTGTTACGCGATAGGAAACTTTTATCTAGAACCGCTTTGAAAGCCGAGATAACGCTTTTAGTGGAGATTTTAAATTCGCCCTACTTTACTTTTAAAAAATAAATTACAATCTATTTATTATAAAACTACGATTGATTCTAAAACAATAAATTCTACAAAATTTTTACGCAAAACTTACATCAAAAGGCAAAAAACCTCTTAAAACTTAATATTAAACTATAAATGTATTTTATTTGTATAGAATGGAATCAGCTGGAGTTACTTTTCAGAAATGTATACCAAACTAATGCTTCAGAAAAAAAACCCAGTGTTAATTAAGTCCGCTAAAAAACATGCAATGTTCTTTTCTTGCGGAATTACCACTAGATATTTTTCTGAACTGTCATTATTTTTTCGTATTACCCAAATATCTATAAAAATATAATAAAGCGTGTTACTCACTTGCGTGTCGGCGGTAGCATTGCAGGCGCCATGTCCGCTCGGCGCCGTGCCTAGCCCAGAGTGACGGCTCATTGCGAAACCGGGAGACTACTGGGCGTACTTCAGCCACAAGCCACGCCCAGGATCACTGCTCAATATAGCATGGGACTTACTGAGCCAGAAAGTAGGGCAGCGAGGTTTATTGGAAGCTTTCAGTCGAGATCTTTTGAAGGAAATGTGGTATTTATCATTTTTTACTGTATCTCGTATTTAATTTAGCAAGAATGGTGATAAATTTATTTTCTCTGCTGCAGTACGTCTTCTGTTTAGGTTGTAACGATAGCTTTTGCGGGACGCACAAGAGGAGCCGGAGGAGGAGGTACAAGAGAGGCTTCCTCAGCAGCCGTTAACAAAGGTCTTCCTGGAGACACACCACGAGGGCCCACGCCGCCAATTCCACCAACGCCGCCAAAGCCATTAACTTTTGCGGGACGACTTGGCAGACCACTCCAGGATCGCCTTCTACTCCGAGATGTCTTCGTCGTACAGCAGCTCGAGCAAGGCGGTCTGGGCAGCAGGCTCCCAGCAAGGCGTCAGGGCAGCAGGATCTCAGCAAGGCGTCAGGGCAGCAGGCTCTCAGCAAGGCGTCAGGGCAGCAGGCTCTCAGCAAGGAGTCAAGGCAGCAGGCTCTCAGCAAGGCGTCAGGGCAGCAGGCTCTCAGCAAGGAGTCAAGGCAGCAGGCTCTCAGCAAGGAGTCAAGGCAGCAGGCTCCCAGCAAGGAGTCAGGATAGCGGGCTCTCAGCAAGGAGTCAAGGCAGCAGGCTCCCAACAAGGAGTCAGGGTAGCGGGTACTGCACTTCCTCTTCGTCAAAAGTCGTCGAGAACTAAACTCTTCTAAAAACTGGTCTAAGACTGAACTCCCCGGAGATGGCCCCCAGCGCCTTTTATACCCAGCTCAGCGTTCAAAGTCCATTCCATTCTCATTCTGTACCAGAATTCAAATTGTAGAGTCCAAAATAGTCCATCTTGCCAGTTATTTGATCAGCCAGTTATATTCGAGCATAATTTATTAAACCTCTTCGATAAAATCTGAGAGTGTGTTTTAGAAATTTATAATTATAATTTAAAATGCCGTTAATCAGTAGACAACCACAATATAGTATACAATATTAAGCTAGTCCTATCGATAAAAGTGAATAACAATTATATAATAAAAGTATGAACAACCTTTTTAGTCTATTAGCCATTAAGTGACTACAAGAAGGAAAAAATTACAGTTTGTCAGCCTTGACGTAAAAAATGTCATGACAAGAAAATATTTGTTTTGATGGATGAATTATGGATTATGATTACAAAGAAAACGTAAGTTATTTGGTATTTGTAATAACAAATACTATATTTCCCCATCGACCCCGAGAAAATTTTTGGTCTAGAACAAAAATTTTGTAAGGTTAAAGTTTGTCCACATTCATATAACTTACATGCCTCATTCAATCACACCAACATCTCACGAAGTTAGGTCAGGTAGGATTCACATTCAATGATCACTACTCGACCTGATTAGTACATGACAGTAGGCTTGTTTTCGGAGTCTGTCAGTCCGCTCGCGTCGAAAACCCATCAAATAAAGAACAAGATTTAGCAAAGGCTTATTTTTACGAAGTTGCTAGCCGCTTCGATCAACTTTAGAGTCGATAACATAAAAAACAAGGTTTAGCAAAGGCTTATTTTTACGAAGTTGCTAGCCGCTTCGATCAACTTTAGAGTCGATAACATAAAAAACAAGGTTTAGCAAAGGCTTATTTTTACGAAGTTGCTATCCGCTTCGATCAACTTTAGAGTCGATAAATAGTAATAAACTAACTTGGAGAGTTAGACAGGGAGAAGGTTTGGTAATATGTACCTAAACGCACTTCTAAGTGATATCTGAGAAGAGAAAAAATAAAAATTAAGAGAAGCCTCTTAAAATTTAAGAACAAAGTTAAAGAAAGAAATAAAATAAACTATTGAGTTTCAATAAGCCGAAAAGAACTCGATAGTTAAAAGAAGAGAAGAAGATAGAGATGAGTCATGAATATAGTACGAAAGATGAATATATTTACATAATTATATACTTAAATCGTTGTTTAGTTTTTGACGATGAGTGGAGTATAATTCTATCCATGACTGAAAATTAATATTATAGATAGCAAAAGAAGGTAAAGAGGGAGAGGGCAGGTAAATGAGAGGGTTAAAGAGTGCTAAAAAAAACTCAAGAGGATAAATTAAATATAAGAAAGAGGTTGAGTAAGAGTAAGATCACAAAAAAATAAAAAAAGTGTTATAAGAGGTTAAAGAGGGAATAAACTAGTGGTAAAAGAGGTGATAAACTAGTGTTCGTGTGAAGAGGAAGTCTAGTATAGTGTTAGTGTAAAGAGTGAGTCTCCTATCCTAGAACTTAATATTAAAAAAGAGTCTAAGCCAAAAAGTGAGTCCAAAGAAAAAAGTTACTAGTAATAGTTTCTTTTAGAATTTTGAAAAAAAAATTAAACCGACTAGCTATGATTTTACGTTGGGCGCCAAACTGTAACGATAGCTTTTGCGGGACGCACAAGAGGAGCCGGAGGAGGAGGTACAAGAGAGGCTTCCTCAGCAGCCGTTAACAAAGGTCTTCCTGGAGACACACCACGAGGGCCCACGCCGCCAATTCCACCAACGCCGCCAAAGCCATTAACTTTTGCGGGACGACTTGGCAGACCACTCCAGGATCGCCTTCTACTCCGAGATGTCTTCGTCGTACAGCAGCTCGAGCAAGGCGGTCTGGGCAGCAGGCTCCCAGCAAGGCGTCAGGGCAGCAGGATCTCAGCAAGGCGTCAGGGCAGCAGGCTCTCAGCAAGGCGTCAGGGCAGCAGGCTCTCAGCAAGGAGTCAAGGCAGCAGGCTCTCAGCAAGGCGTCAGGGCAGCAGGCTCTCAGCAAGGAGTCAAGGCAGCAGGCTCTCAGCAAGGAGTCAAGGCAGCAGGCTCCCAGCAAGGAGTCAGGATAGCGGGCTCTCAGCAAGGAGTCAAGGCAGCAGGCTCCCAACAAGGAGTCAGGGTAGCGGGTACTGCACTTCCTCTTCGTCAAAAGTCGTCGAGAACTAAACTCTTCTAAAAACTGGTCTAAGACTGAACTCCCCGGAGATGGCCCCCAGCGCCTTTTATACCCAGCTCAGCGTTCAAAGTCCATTCCATTCTCATTCTGTACCAGAATTCAAATTGTAGAGTCCAAAATAGTCCATCTTGCCAGTTATTTGATCAGCCAGTTATATTCGAGCATAATTTATTAAACCTCTTCGATAAAATCTGAGAGTGTGTTTTAGAAATTTATAATTATAATTTAAAATGCCGTTAATCAGTAGACAACCACAATATAGTATACAATATTAAGCTAGTCCTATCGATAAAAGTGAATAACAATTATATAATAAAAGTATGAACAACCTTTTTAGTCTATTAGCCATTAAGTGACTACAAGAAGGAAAAAATTACAGTTTGTCAGCCTTGACGTAAAAAATGTCATGACAAGAAAATATTTGTTTTGATGGATGAATTATGGATTATGATTACAAAGAAAACGTAAGTTATTTGGTATTTGTAATAACAAATACTATAAGGTGAGTACCCGTAATCTAATATATCTGAAAAAAAAAAATACCACAAATATTTGTTACTAGCTTCTGCCTGCGGCTTCGCTTAAAAGTTTGTTTCCAGCAAAAAAATTAAACATGTAAAATGCAGTGCCGGATTATCCATAAGGCAGTGTAGATAGTTGATGAGGCCCCGGACCGGCCCTAGCCGATCCGGGGCCTCATCAACTCCCCCCTAACCCCCCTAGCCCATTCATGGTTAATCCAAGCCTGGCAATATGTAGCCTATGTCCAACTTGAATTGATAATTGAAGAGCTGGACTCTTCAATTATCTCAAAACCAAAAATGACATCCATCGATTTTTCCCACTTTGACGAGAAAAAGGGACAAAGAAACATTTATAATGTTAAACCATGCAATTATACGAAACAAAACGGCTTCACTTCTGAGAAGAGTAAGGCACAGTCGTAACAGCATCCTGAGAACGGTGAGTGAGAGTGTGTCCTCTCCGATTATGAAGCAGTTTGCGCGGAGGGCGATGAGTAGTAACACTAGATAATAAGCTAATAAGGTAAAAGTTACTAACATTTTATGGATTCACGGTCCAAAATAAAAATATTGTATTGTTTTGAATTTTGTTACCATAAGCAGTAACGGCCCACATTACTTTGTGTAACTTTCACCATCACCGCTATTCTCAAAACGGAGAAGGACAACTTCACGAGGTGGATTACGGCCAAGTTTCTCTCATAGATGATAGGCTTGTGCCAAGCTGTGGAAAAGTTGTACATACATATCTAAGTATAAATAGTCTTCCAGTGGCGAAGGGTGAATTTTCATAAAAGGGAAGCCGGACCAAAAAAATGCTTACCTTGCTCAAGTGTGATGCGTGCTTGTGGCTGACTTCGAAATCTTGTAACTTCGTAAATAATTATTTGTTTAATTGAAAATAATAGATTCATATATAAAATAATAGACTAATATTTGCCATATTTCAAAAGGGAAGCCGGTAGGAATCGAGTTGTGTGGACCCTTCGCCACTGTAGTCTTCTCCTGAATTCGAGCAAACTACTAAAACAACAAGAAGTCTTAATAACTTTTAAACAACAAGAAAATTGGAAACTGTGCTTGCTTTCACAAATTTTCACAATTTATTCAGTAACGTATAATAGAATTTCAAACGACAAGTGTAAGTTAATGGGTTCATTTTATTTTGCGTAGGTAATTAACTTTGAAGTGTCTGCGAATTGAGAGGCCATTTTGAACGAATCTATACTAATATTATAAAGCGGAAAAGTTTGTTAGTTTGTTTGTTTGTTTGTTTGTTTGCTTGAACGCGCTAATCTTCGAAAGTACTGGGTGGATTTGGATGAAATTTGGTATGGAAGTAGCTTGAAGCTTGAGGAAGGTTATAGGCTACTTTTTACCCGACTGCAAAAAAGGAGAGTTATGTTTTTATCGTGATAGAATCCACGGGAGCGAAGCCCCGCGAGAGTACTAGTATTTTATAAAATTCTTCTATAGCATCCATAGCATCCATGGCATCTATAGCATCCATATGTCGTCATCCGCTAAAACCCAGTCAATAGAAGTCTGACACTCCTTTCTGCTCTACCCAGAGCAGAGAAGAGACATTAGATGACTTTCCACAGAAAAAGAAATGCACCTGAATTGAACTGAGGGCTTTACAGCATATTTGACTTCCACAAAAACTGATTGCAACTTTCAGAAATCATTTGGAATGTTCACTAAATCCTAAACACAATTTTAAAGAGTTTAATTTGAGTACCACTACTAGCTGTAAGCCCTATTTCATACAATATAAAATACTGACACTAACTTCCCTGTACATTCTGGAAACAGTCATGTTCATCAGAAATAATAACACATTATTTTCGCGATTGGCAGAAAAATTTCCCAGAAATAGGCGTGATCAAAATCAGCTCTGTCAGCATAGGAGTAGGACTGCACTTATGCGCAAGTGTTTTCTGCATGGCTCCCGTGATTTATAATAAGTTATCTAAAAGTTGGAGGGAGCTTAATAATATTGAACTGAAACAACAACATAAAGCTTATTATCATATTAATAAATATCTTGCAGAACAATTTACTGCGACATAGATTGATTGAATTAAGATTGTATTTTATTAATCTTGACATGTACACTTCTGATATTTAAATTTTTATTTTTTACTTTTGACATATGATATTTTTTTTACTTTTGTTTTGTTTTGTTGTGTATATTTTGACATTTAATATTTTTATTTTTATGAATTATACTTTTGAAATGTATTTTTTAATTATTGCTAATCTCTATAAATTTATATTATTAGGTTTAAATTAAAATTGACAAATTGATTATTTAAAACATTTGCACGCCATCGTATAGGCAAACATGTCTGAACTTTATTTTCATTTTTATGTTATCTCACATGCGTTTTTATTCTGTATGTGTACACATGTTTGGAGCAAATAAGAAATCTTATCTTATCTTAAGCAAAGTGGCCAGCACACCGCACATACATAAAAACACCTCACAATCACTGGTATATTTCCATTTCCATCTTGTAGTTTAATCTGTTTCTCAGTCGATACGCTCTTGCCAGAGCGGTCATAGTCGTTATGTCATGTTTTCCGTGACATTGTGATTATCTTCACAACGCCACTTTTGCCTGTCAGCGGTCATCTTGGTACACTCATGATCAAACTAAGTCTGCTGTAGGCATCACATTGCCCACAGCAGACTTGATTTGATCAGTCCATCACATGGGTGATCTACCGCGTGGCCTGGTGTCTTCGACTTTGCCTTGAACAATGAGGTGTTTGATCGAATCTATGTTTCGCCTGGAGACCGAAAAATTTGAGAATACGAGTTTGAACTTAGGCTGATAGACGTTGTTGGATGTGCAATTCGTCGAATATCCATACTAGTGTATTTGTGCAGAACTCAGTCCATGATACTCCGAGTATCCTTGTCCAGCATCACATTTCCAGAGCCATCTTCTTCTTTGTAGTTCGATACACGTATACATAGTAGGCCTTCCATTGTAAGCTTACAATATAAACTTTAATATTTCGCTATTTAGCGGAATACACCGATTCATCGCTATTTTTAGCGAATGTCAAATGTGAAACTATACATGTGATTTTTGTTAAACTGATATCGTCACTAACAGTATGACGGTAGTATCATTCAAACTTAAAACGAGACTTTTACCACATATATTTATTGTTTCGAGATTCCGATATACTATATAATTACTACATGCGTCCCTTATATGTATAAGTAGCAGCTGTATAAGCATTTGATTGAATATAATACTTAAATATAGACTTTTCTTTATATCAATTTAATACAAGTAATCAATTAGTCAAGGCGGGCGGGCCGCCCTATTTAGCGCTGGGCGGGGCTTGGTTCGCCACGCCCCGCCAGATTGCCGCCCACCTGTCTCAATCACGAGTTGTCGCTTCACATGAACACTTCCGAGATTCCACTTAAAATGATTTGTCAATATGTATGATGTATGTGTGGGCTTCTGTTGCTGAAATTATTACTCTGTGCATAATACACTAAAGTCTGTGCTTCTATAATAATAATGAATTTTGATTCGAGCAACTTGGTCCTTAAATGTAACATACAAACAGTAAGAAAAGATACGCGGCGGATAATAAATAAATAAAAAAATATGCGTTTTATTCCGAAACCAGACAATTACACTAACAATAATGGTCTGAAACACAGAAATCAAATATCTATGGTCTGAAAACAAAAATCACAAGATGTCTCGAATGTCGGTGTGCCTCGTGCCATAGTCCTCCTCTAACAATTTCCATTGACGTCTGTCGTGAGGTACCCTCCTCCGGTCAGGTCCAAACCTGCTGTCAGCTTTATTTCTTCCTCCCAGCGGGTAGGCTGCCTTCCTGGATTTCTTTTGCCATCCCTTGGGTCTCATCCATCACTTGGGTAAAACTATAAATCTTCGGGTCTAATGTAAAATCTATATTGCTCTATGGGTGCAAAATGTGGAAGGTAACAAAGGACATCTCACGCCAACTCGAAGTCTTCGTCAATCGTTGTCTCCGTCGCATTTTCGGAATATACTGGCCCGAGACCATTTCCAGCGAGGAACTGGCTGGGAAGATGCCACGAGAGCCCGATAGACCGACAGATCAAGCGTCGCAAGTCGAAATGGATCGGCCACACGCTTCGAAGGGATTCCGATCACATACCTAAACAGGCGATGGATTGGAATCCTCAGGGTAAAAGGAAGCGTGGCCGTCCCCAACAAACCTGGCGTCGCTCCGTGGTGGCAGAAGTGGCGAGCATAGGGATGACGTGGAGCGAAGTGAAGCGGGAACAGTAAGCTCATCGCGATGGAGGACCCATCGCGATGAGCTTACTATGGACGCCCTCTGCCCCATCTAGGGGACATAGGATATTAAGTTGAGTAAGTCAAGGGTACCACTCTGTCACTGCCTTGCTCCACTTGCCTTCACTTTGCATCATGTGGCCTGTCCACCTCACACGTAAAGTTCTCTTACTCGTCTGTCTTGTAATTCAAGGGTAGTAACAGATATAGGGCACCACTTTTAATCTGTAGCCTGATCGCTGTTAGGTCTTTACAATGTCTCAACAGTATAATATAGACTTATAGTGTAAAGATGATATATATGAAATTAAAGTGTCATACCATAATTTCAAAATTCCGTGAAGTGCTTATAGTTATTCTTATTTACAAATAAACTGAAGAACTGAAAAAGAAAAAAGAACTGGCTCTTTTCGTAACTTAATTCGTTTTTACAACGTTTCTATAATACAGTTTTTATGGAACCTATGAGGACAGTATAGACCAATTAATATTACAATTTAATTACAAATCAAACACAAATCTAGTGTTTTCGAATTCACTTAAAAAAGGGTATGTCTGTCTTTCTGTTAATAACATAGAGGATGTTATTTGGCAACATGTAGCAGAATTCTTATAGTATCGAGATTTATGCGGGAAAATCCTAACAACTGTACAAATCTGCAAGGACAGCTAGTATACAACAGAATTGAAGCGTGATAAGTATGTCTTTGATAATGTTTATACAGGTTTGTGGCTTGTGGCTTTTCTGAATTATTTGTTTTGGGAATACTTTCATTGTGCCTACGTCTAAGGAGCGAAATTCCCTGCCGTCGTCCCGAGTGTTTCCCGATAACTATAACCCGGGGGCAGTGGAGTAGCGTGCCTTGGATCTGTATGGCCCTGTATCAAAATAACTCGGGAAAAAGAGATTGTTTTTACTTTTTTTTGCAAACTCTGCAAGGAATTATGACAGGTTTTTTATATGTTTTTCCCCGGGAAGCACGAGATTAAGTGACATCGAGAATTACGAATTACATTTTACTAATTTTTGCTTACACACTTTAGCTTGGGGGCCCGTATTATTGATACGGCTGATACGGCCGCGGCGGTAGCTACGCCCCTGCCTGGGGGTCTTTAAGTCAAGAGTGAATAGGTTACTTTTAGGTAAGCGTGCTCTATCATCGACCACATCATCACTTACCATCAAGTCATCAAATGAGATGTTTGTCAAACGCGAGCCTATTACCAAATTTAAAAAAAAAATAGTTATATGTAGTTTAGCTTAATTTTGCTTATATCGCATATCCTATTTTTCCAAATCCACGGCTCTTGGATCATAGCGACTGTTGGGCAGACACACTGAAACATAGAAATAGTACTTACATGGTCATTAAAAGAAAAATATTTTCTATTGTATTGTTACATATCTATCTAACAACACGACCCGACTTCGCACAGTCTCTTTCTGCTAATTCAGACAAACCCTAATTAATTATACACTAAAACCGTACTCACATGAATCACTTTATCCGTTGACGAAAACATGAAGTTCAGTCGTTTTTGCGTTTATCGCAAACATACATACAGACAGATGAGAGCGTTTGTTTTATTATATGTAAGGATGTGCTACAATTCATTAGACAATGTTCCTTAGAATTTAGAATTAGAATTTAGAATTTTTGTTTATTTGCACAGAAAGTAGGTACATAAAATAAGGTGTTAACAAAGTGATCTGAACCCTGAACAATCTGCCTTTATTTTCAAAACGTATCATGAACTCAGACCAAGCTGCATACGAGATTTTTCGATACAAGAACTTTCATAACTTTCTTATTTCTATTGGAGTATTTCTATTAGGTGTAGCTCTGAAAAGTTAATCTTCGCATAACATATTATTTACAATTTAGGCCAGTATTCAGGTTAGCACACTGCGCCGGGCACAGATCCATAAGGTCCCGGTGGCGGAATGGCGGGACAGGCTGTTGCGCCCCACGGTTTGTCTCATTACCATCGACGCGGTCTGTCTAGTGCTCGACAACTTGGCTGCTTCGGGAAGTACCTGCATCATATAGAAAGGGAGCCAGACGCTCAGTATCACCACTGCGTCTATTGTCGGGAGGACACGGCGGGCATGGCATACGTTCGTAGAGTGTGCAGCTTGGGAAGAACCGCGCTGGGTCCTCGTTTTGGAACTGGGCAGCGACCTTTCAGCTTGTAATTCATTCCATGGTCGACAGAGCAGCGTTGTGAGAAGCGGTAGTTTTCTTCTGCAAGACTGTCATCTCGGAGAAGGGGACTGTGGGAAGCTAGACGGAGATATGATGATATATCCTGACACAGAGAAAGGGCACCAGGTGTCGGCAGTGGAAAGACAATGCCATCTGGGGCTTCCCTAAATGGGTTCAGACACGGCGGACTCAAGGACGACTGCCGCCCCCATAAACGAAACCCAAAATGAAGCCCGTACACATTTCCCAAACATACATTTAATAATGAAACAAAGTCGCTATCTGTGTATCCAGTTGTCCCTTTATTTCTTCTTGGTTTTGTAACCGCTTCTTACACAGATTATTGTATTGTATTGAAAGCGATTTATATCATTCTAAAAACTATAGACGTATAAGGTGAGGGTTGAGGATGGTACAATCTTCTTATCTTGCAGGTTCACCTGCACCGATGTACAAAAGACATAATTTTCAGTGCACTCTCCTGTCATTGAGTCATAGCCTGAGTGGGAGAAGGTATATTTCCATAATACAAACCACTCTAAAGTTCTACGAGTACGTCATATCAGAGAACGCCCGCCGCGCCGTGGCTCTACGCAGTGTCTCCAACTCTATTTGTCAAAATTACGATGTTGCTAGTCTAAAAATAACGTATTTGGCGGAAAATTACGGGAGATTAAACATTAAATTTCAGGCGTTTCAGCCTTCACACAGAGCGAACACTTGGCTTTATATGGGTTTTTTGGGTATTCGCGAAGCCACGACGAAAAGTCTTTATATTTCAGCCACTCTCGTCGAAATTTTTGTTTGTATGACTCAGGTCATATGAAGGTCCACCGTCTCTGTCGTCACTTGAATTGTTGCTGTCAGGTAACATTTTTTATAAATATAGACAGTAGCGACGCGATATAAGATCTGCTGAGCAAACTATTGTGAAAAAATGGCAAACATAAATTAAAGTTGAAAAAATGCAAAGGTATGGCTAAGTTCTACTGCAGTACTGTATTCAATAACTCCGTAATTTGGTCGCACAAGTTTCCGCTACTTGTCTATGCACACAAGTTGATTGTACGGGGAATACCCCAGGGAATGATACAGTTTTGTCATTTTGAAACATTGTTTCAAATAAAAATAAACTGTATGTTAGGTTGGGTAGATCGTTTTTAAGGCGCCACTCATAAAGACGAAATTACGGTAGAATAGAAAATGTCTACGGTAGGTGGTAGATATGTTAAAATTACGGTAGCTTTACCGTAATTACGGCATTGATGGAGACACTGGTTCTACGCTGCGTAGCAGACTGCGACGGCTACGCCGCGCCGTAATACGTGTACAATACGCAATAAAACTACAAGTGTAGTCGTAGCAGTAGTCTACGTTGTATCACAACCTCGCTAGCGGCTACGGCTTAGTACGATAGGATGCGATAGGTACCTAATGAAACATTCGACGTCCGACGTTTATTACACAGTGCAATTATTATTTGACTAGTCAACTATAGGTATACACATATTTTTAAGGAGCTATTCTGATGACTGTTACGTTAAGAAAAGACTTAATCAAACTTATTATTTATATTCTAAAAAAATGTTGGAAAGGTTTTCATAAAAATAAAATAAAATTCGTTTGTTTTGTTTAAACATACAGACATAAAATTCTATATTTTGTTTTAGTCTGAAAAAGTATTTTTTGGGTCATGGTTAGATTGTATTTATTAATGGATGTTATTTTTTAAATTTTTGTCTGTAGACAACCTAGATGTTTCGTTGCAACAATCACCGCGATACACGATGCTATCTACTCGTGTACGTAGTCACGAGTACATTAGTACCGTAGGTAGGTATGCAGTAATATCATATCATACCATTCATTTGCATGATATTTAATTTAAATAACTAGCGACTCGTGTCAATAGCCTAATGACTAAGGTCTTTTGAAGGTGTCGGACTTGTGATCGAAAGGTCGCGGGTAACACATAGACATTCACAAGCATATTTAGCTTAATTGGAATTTGAGTGGAATTCCCTGCCGGAGTCTGTGTTTCCCGATAGCTATAACCTAGGGGTCTTTAAGTCTTTAAGCGTGCTCCATCTTCGACCACATCATCACTTACCATCAGGTGAGATGGTGGTCAAACGCGAGCCTAATATTAAAAAAAAAGCGGTCAAGTGCGTGTCGGGCCACGCGCAGTGTAGGGTTCCGTAGTTTTTATAACAGCCAAGTGCGTGTCGTATTCGCTGACTGATCGTTTCGTATCATGGTCTAACTAAAAGCCAAACATGACTACCTAACTAATTTGACTTCCTATACAAATCCTCACCTGATCCGACAATTTTGCACGGAAAGTTTTAATTTTTTTTTAGAGATTTGTATAAAACTTGTCATAGCCGGTGTTTTGAATTTAAATACGGACACAGAGCTACACTACTCAATCGTCACAAGAAACTAGCACGATACAACTGGCGCTTAGCGCCATCTATCGAAATTTCTATAGAGTTGTTCGAAATTTTCGAGTCAAATACAATTGGTCTACTATTACTCGTAAACTTGTAAAGCCCACTTATGTGTGATAGTTTTCCTTTAAATTTCGTTATATATATTAGGTACTACTGTCGTGACATTTGAATTTCTAACTACAACCATTTAGTTGATAGAGGGGGGACACTTGACTCTAACGAAAATTGGTACTTTAAATCTTGATAAGTCACGAACGGTTTACTTAATCAAAAAACGGTCTTACTAAACATCTAATATTTTTGAAAGACCTATCCAACGATATCCCACACTATGGGAAGAACGAAAAAAAAAATATCATCCCACTTTACATGTATGAGAGGTACCCTAAATAATTGTTTTTTTCAAAATTTTATTTTACCACTTTTTTGGCGTCATTAACGTGTATACTCATGCCAAAGTACAACTTTCTAGTACCAATAGTTTTTGAGCTAAACCGCGGATAGACGGACAGACAGACGGACATGGCGAAACGATAAGGGTTCCTTGTTGACTACGGAACTCTAAAAATGGAGGTGTTAACAAGATAGCTAGTAATGTGAATTGTTCCGATATTGCTAGCACTCTATAAAAAAATCTCTATTGCTAAAAACTGCATTAAAATCCGTTTCGTGTTTAGTTTAAAAGATCTAAACGTACGATTTCGTTTCATACTATGTAAAGATTGTAACATTTTTCCGGAAAATGTTTAAGTACTTATATGAAATTTAAATTGATTTTTTGTTCATTCTCGTTCGCTGATACTGCAACAATATCTACATAGTAAATGAGTATAAATACGATGGCCTTAACTTGTATGGTAGAGGAATCGCTATGGCAACTTTCCAACTTCATCATCAGATCCTGGACACAGTTCTGGCGCCAATAGATATCTGATGAGCCTAAACACGATGGTGTTATCTTGTATCGTCGAGTAGTTTCTAGCATCTCCCGACTCCTTAATCAGACCATAGTACTCTCCCCTGGGGAGATTGTATTCTATGTAACCACGGAATAGATGAATAAGGTTGGTATGGTAATGTGGGCGTGGCGAGCGCGCCACATTTATGATACGAAAATCATCATAGCTCGACCGATTAATTCATTCACCACGTTTAGTGCGCTTCGGATTACTTCGGAACACAGAGCTCTGCTTTAAAATGCCGTGTTGTGCAATTATAACCTGTAAAACGAAAAGTCATCGGTAAGTCGAAAATAACATTTAATTACAATTTTATTTGTAAATAAAAACTTTTTACCAAAAAATTAAATCGACTCCCAAAAACACTGCAAAGTGAAAAATAACTTTAATTTCGGTAGTAGGTGTCTTTAGTTTTATATTTTCGTTTTTGGCACCGAGTTCCGAAATTAAAGTTATTTTTAGGAGTCGGTTTAATGTTTTGGTAAAAAGTTTTTATTTCACTCTTTTTAGTTGGTCGATTTTTAATTTACCTAGTTAAAAGAGCCTAAATGTCAACTACTTATAACTTTTTACAAAATATTGCTTTTCCCAATGCTGGGCCGTTAATTGTTGAGGAGTTCTCCTGGTACTTCACCATCAGCTTCACTTCACCATATGCATTTTGACGAGCATATTGTGCTTAACATCCATATTCGAGTAATCGAATCGCAATCCACGAAATACTTTTAATTGAGTAGGTTCGGCGGCCATCTGTGGTCTTCATCTGATGATGAACTGGAACTGATGTTCCAGTTCCCCAAATGGTATTTTTTGAGAGCAACTGCACAAGTTACTATAAGAAATACCCAAAACGCCATAGGTGTGCCTATAATATTTGAAGAGTTCCCTCGATTTCTCCAAGGTCCCATCATCAGATCCTGACCTGGTGACAATGGGACCTATTTCAAAGTATACCCTTTCAAACAAAAAAGAATTTTCCAAATCGGTTCAGCCGACTTCGAGTAATCGGTGATAATACATTAAAAAAAAATATACGCGTCGAATTGATAGCCTCCTCTTTTGGTCTTCGGTAGAAAACATAAAAATATTCTGATCTCTATGAAATTCCGAACATTAACAACATTATTGCAACAAGTTACAAAAAGTATACATTGCCCGATGTGTACTCGCTTAATCAACGCAATGATCAAGTCCGCTTACCACCAATCATTACATACACCCATTTACACACGGTTACACACACCACACATACATCATACATGCAACCACTGACATTTTGTCCTTTACCATGATTGGCCGTGATGATGACGGCGCATGTTTATCGACAGTGAGTTACAATCAGTAGCAAGCTCTCGATTTAAGTGTGTGTAATTTATTTGTGTGCGTAATTCGTATACGTAACGGGCCTCTTGCTTGTAGTAGAGCTAAAGAGTGGGGACACAAGCGGTGACACGCGTTCTCATACAAATCAGGAACTATTTCCTTTCTAACCTGTTTTATCTGTTCTGTGTATGTAACCCTGTGTAACATTATCTATACATCTACATATATATTATATAAACTAAAGTTGTGGGCCAAAACTCCTAAAACTTGTAAAATTTTATTCTTATATTTTCTTATATAATAGTAATTATGATAGTGACCGGAAAATCGAAGGAAAAAGACCGCGTAGCCGCAGACCAATACGCCTCGTCCAACCAGGTCTGTAGTGCTCTCGAATCCAGCAATCTTCACGATCCAGTGCATGCTGCCGAAAATAAGAACCTATGGCAAGCCATTGACCCTAATAAGGTATACCATGGAGGTAGTCACGACCGTCAGCAATGAGAAACGGTGCCAGGAACAGCAATTATGATAAGTTAAGAACGCTACGTGTGCATTAAGTTAAAAAATAAGATAACAATTGCAAAACTATGAATATTTTTTTACGTGATTTTTTGTAATCTTTTAAAATCCCAGGATCATCGGGATTGCTTTTCGTCAATATAGAAACACCGTTATCAGAGTAAGGGACCCAGGGGTAGCTCGCTGCCCGGTAAGGAACAGGCCCGGGTCAACGGCGCGCGGCGCGTCGTGTTCCACGCGCGCCTCAAAGAGCGGTCAGCAGCATTGAAGGGGCCCGATAGACCCACTGTCTGCTGGGGTCGCGGAAATGTTCTAATGAGATACTGTGGCCCTGGAACGGTGGGCTTTTAGGCAGTAGAAGTCTGACACTCCCTTCCGCTCCACCCAGAGCGGGAGAAGTCATTTGATAATTTTTTCACCGTAAAAAAAGTATCAAATTCTGGTGTGTATGCTGTCAGGTATGTTTTATTGCGTTGGATGTAAGGAAGGGTTTTAGATAACTAGTTAAAAAAACTGGCCAAGTGCGAGTCGGACTCGAGCACGAAGAGTTCCGTACCATTATCTATAAAAACGGCAAAAAGTCACTTTTGTTGTATGGGAGCCCCCTTAAATATGTATTTATATTATTCAGTTTTTTAGCGGCAACAGAAATACATTATCTGTGAAAATTTCAACTGTCTAACGGTTCATGAGATACAGCCTGGTGTCAGACGGACAGACGGACAGACATACGGACGGACAGCGGAGTCTTAGTAATAGGGTCCCGTTTTACCCTTTAGGTACGGAACCCTAAAAACAATTTTCTAAAACACCTATTTATTTAATACTAGCTGTTGCCTGTAACTTCATTCCTGGAAATTTCGTACATTTTTGCGGGATGAAAACTATTAACTTAACTTTATTATTTCGCCTATTCGGTACTGTAGATTGTAAACAGTATGTGAACAATTTTCCGTCAAATCCCTAATACTATTTTTGCGTTATTGAAACACAAACATCCAAACTTTCACATCTATATCTATACACTAGCAACTGCCCGCGGCTTCACTCGCGTTAAAAGATTTCTTCATCGAAGTTATAGTACCGCACGCTTAGGGTTGCCAACCGTACTCTAAAATAGAGTATTGTACTCTATATCATGTAGGCGTACTCTATAATCTATAAGACTAATAGAGTATGCTAAAATACTCTTTTTTACACAATGTTTACTATACTAGTGCCAGTCATATAATATTATGCAAACCCATTATCATAAACAAAAAAGTCGACCACTTGCTGTTAATATGTTGGTATCCCCAATTCGAACGAAGACTTCACGAAACGAAGTAACGAACGAAGTTATCATTTTAAAAGAACTCCAAGGTGAATTATTAAATAACACAGATTTTACGCAAAAGTCCACTGCAGAAAAATGGCAATATATTTAAAAAAATATCCTAACAAATTTGTTTATTTAAAATAAATGATTAACTATATACTCTCTGTTCCCGCCACTTTAGCATTTACTGAGAGAGTCTTTTCGATTATGAATGTGAAGTGGCGGGAAGACAGAAATAGAGCTTCATTGAAATTGATTAAAAATGATCTCTTGATCTATATAAATTTAAAGTTAGAATGTTTGGAGTCATACAATTCTTTTAAAAACAATGAAAAATTATTATGTGCAGCAAAAAGTACAAAAACTACCTTTTTAAAAATATTAAATAAATAATACTCTATTTTGGAAGTCCGTACTCTTTATTTACCTCCTTTGAAATCGGATGTACTCTATTTCTCCTAATAAAAGTTGGCAACCCTACGCACGTTACTGCTTATAATGTATAATAATAAAGAATTTATACGTTACATTCAATCATTTATTTATTTAAACTTTATGTACAATAGTGTTACATGGGCGGACTTAATGCAGCAAGGCATTCACTACCAGTCAACATTAGAGATAAAAAAAACACATTCTAATAAAAATATTTCCTCTTTATAAAAAAAAATGAAAATACAAAACAAATGACACCAACTAGGTACCGAAATTAAAGTTATTTTGGCCTTTGTAGTGTTTTTATATGGAAGTCGGTTCTATTTTTTGCAAAATTTTTTTTTAGCAATAAAACATTATTATCAAGACAAGACAAGGATTGTATTCATGAATATGTTTAAAAAAATTACGAAACCTATACTTAGATTTCGTAATACGAATGCAGATGAAGTCGCGGGTAGAAGCTACTTTATAATAAAAAACAAGTAGGTACCTGATCAATACGTCCATTGACAATTTTATTTCAACCAGATATCTCCGTTTTCGTACTTATACGGGTCTTGGCAGACGGACGATCAGATGTACAAAAGGTCGAATGGACATCCTATATTGGTTCTTTTCTTTCTTCTAGCTCTGAGGCACGGAGCCCTAAAAACCATAAGAAATCACCATGAAGTCACTCACAGGACTCTCAAGTCCCGATAGATAGTGGTTGATGGTTCGAATAGTCCCAATGAACGATGTGTTGAAAAATTAAACATGTTTTTATTATTACCTACGCTGTTTCTTCTAGGCTATCCTTTTTTATTGGGGTGGAGTGGAGCAGTCTTGTTTGACGTTACATATATTAATTAACTATAAATGAATATATACGTCAATGCTATAAATTGAATATTATATAAAAGTATCGTGTCACTTAATGTCTCAGTATTTGTTAAAGTACTCCTCTGAAACGATCCTTTTTTGTGTACTTACCTACCTACCTATATTTGGTAGGTCGGAACAAAAACAAACACTAAACTACCGGGTCAGCTAGTAATTAAATAAATCCTAACTTTTCGTGATATAATTTTGTCAATAAATTGGCGCCAATTCTTTTCTTCTTTTTTATAATTTCTTCGTTATTTGAAAGTAGAACGCTTTTTAAACAGCGAAAACGATTTAGAAATTTTTTTTTTTAGAAATTTTATTTTTCTTGGCACTATGTTTTGCTTCGAAACGAAGGATCCTATGCGATTCAAATAAGAATAGGAACATGTTGACGTTCCTATTCTTATTTCTTAGAGGTCATTGGACCAAAATAGGGAAAGGGGACAATTTTTGTTCGCTCAATTTTCGTAAATAAATAATTTAATTATTTTTTTTTCTCCTTTGGCAACTGAGCCGGTGTCGACTATTCTGCCAGTGTCATGTTATGACAGCAGCGAGGGTAGGCCGTCGAACTTTATACTTTGTGTTAGCTGTTAGTTCAGCTGCAAGGACGAACACATGAGTTAAACATATAATCTACTATATACAAGCTACGATGTAATATACTATATATATATATATATATATATATTATAAAACACAAACTATTATCTACACAATAACTATACACATACTACGCACTAATTACATTTTAATCTCATTATCGGTTATAAATTTAGATAGGAGGTTAATTAATTTAGGAGAAAAGTGGGTAAGAAGGGTATGGAAGCTGATTGGGAGAGGAATACTTTTTGGTATAAATCAAAGGATCTATTGGTTATGGAGCAGGAGAAGAAAATATGATCTAGGGTACCCTCAGCAATGCCGCACTCGCACAGGGAGCTGTCACGGACATGTATTTTATGCACGAATACTGGGCTACAACAATGTCCGAGTCCAAGTCTGCAGAGTGACGAAACAGTCTTCTTCGACAATTTAAGAAATTTAAAAAAACAAGGTTTCCTCTGAATTTCGTGCTGTATAGCTGCATAGTAGGTCGACTTCCATGTTTCCGTCCACAAGTTAAATAACTTTAGTCTGGCACCATTCTGCAAATCGTAGTTTTGTGCTATGTAGCGCTTTCGATTAGCCGGATTCGATGTGGCATACTTTGCTAACGAATCAGCGCACTCATTGCCAACAATACCCGAGCGGCCGGGGATCCAGGCTATCTCGATGTCTAAGCCGCTTTGGGAGCAATCAAATAACAAGTTCTTAATATCTATAATGATTTGACTATTAATTTTGCTGTAAAGTTGATTTTACTACTACGCAAATCTGAAAAAATTACTGATCTTGTTATTTGTTGCGATTTTATATAGTGTATGGCTTCTAAAATTCTTGTTTTGCCAACTGGTTTGATGACAGTTATGACGTCACAATATGGCGCTCAGTCAATCCTATTCTTTGTCGTTTTTCCTTTGTAGTAGGTACGCTTGGCACTCTCACTTTGGAGGTGATTGTACTTTAGGATTTTTATATACTTAATGACAAATGAGAACATAAGATCCGGCAGTGTGTTACCCACTGAACTTTGCGTCTGAATTGCTGACTTCCTGAGCGATTGGCTATTAATGCTGGGGTCCCACAGGGGTCGGTTCTCACAACAAGTTTGTTCTTGCTGCACATTATCAGATCTGCTAATGTTCGGTAGGTACCTATGGGTATGAAGACGACAACACAGTTGCTGAGAGATACCTAAGTGTACAGCAAATTACAGCAAAGGTGAGACCTACATCAAGCGCCAGTTTGACCTTGTATGGAGTAGGTACTTGTCTCATCTCTGGGTCAAATCTACCTTATACCAGTTTGATGCACTTGAACTCATTGAGAAATGGGCTAAAAGGCTCATTGACAACGAAGGACTGATCTAGTCGGGAATTCATTCATTCACCAAGCCCGTTCCATCATCGGATTACAAGACGAACGGCGATACTCCATCGTTACATGATGGCCATACACACAAAACGTTTTGGGAATAGTTCCATTATGCGTATAGCTAATGAGTTGAATTCCCTGCTGGAGTTTATTTCTTGAAAGCTTTAACAAGAGTCAAGAGTGAGAGGTAAGCGTATTTTATCTCCGACCACATCATCACGGTCACCAAATTTCTGATAATATCGCCGATTGCGGCAGAAACATTACTTTAAAAAATTGATCCAGTTTGTAGTTTTGAATTTATATTCCAGTATTCAGATAGAGATTGTGGTCAAATGCAAGCCTTCCAATGAAGAACGATACTTTGCATGGATCTTAATAATTATATATCTCAGGTAAACGGGTGGTAAATTAGACAAAGTGCGATTTTATGTACAGTGTCACTGTTGATCGCCTAAGAGTCCTTGAGCTTTGCTAGATACGGTCAACGTTCTGCGTTAGTCACTCATTAACCTAATAAATGGTTAACCTATAGAACTGTGCTACCGCAAGCATACCCGTGCTTCGTGCACAAATCTTTCTTGTGAATGTCACTTTAAAAAATTTGACTAAAAAGCCAATTGGTCATTTCTTAAATATAAAAACCGAAATATCACATATGGCAACATTGGAAATTTTACAGCTGTCAACTATCTTTTCTCTCGTCGTTCATTGGATTTTGCTACCCAATCATCTGTCGTAATTGAACTGCCAATCACAAAGCTACAAGCAAGGTTTTACATACTCTTTGGCTACAAGCACTCGTAGAGTCGAAAAGATGTCGTCGCTAGTGTAATAAAGTGTACGACGTTTCAACGTTTTCCTATCATTTACCAAACGCAGTTGAATACACTTTTAGTAACAATAGCGACACTTTTTGTGGTTGCCATTCTACTAAGTAGATATTGTTGCAGGTACGCTCATGAGTTTTGTATAACTTTCTCTTCTCGTACCGTGGACCCATGACAGCTAATCCTTGACCAGTGTTTTTTGTATTTGTAAATAAAAACAAAGATGTAGATTATTATTACTTGGTGATTACTGCTTACGTCGATTAGGAGGAAAGTGTTATGTTGACGTAATCACCTTGGGTATTTATTGTTTGCCTGTCAGCTGATTATTGGGACAATCAAGTTGAGAATAAATTGGGTGAAAGAAAGTTTATTGTGACGAAACAGCGATACTAGTGCAAATTATTTTTGTTTAGATATGGCTGATGAAATGGATCCTTGCGAGTGCCTGTGGAACCATGAGCTGGCAATGCGTCGGCTAATATCTCTGGTGAGTTATTTGCCCTTGGAAGTTGTATGATGAGATATAATTAAAGTGGGCGGACCGCCTTGCATGTTACACGTATACATTATCCTCGTAATATTTCCAACCATATGAAAAGTTTACCAACAGTTTTTTGTTTGCATTACTTACTGAAAAATATTTATAGATTTGACCTAAATTCAAATCTGTAGAGACTGATTACGTTTCACTTTTTGCCTAGATTTAATTCGAATAGTTTGAACATTACATTACATTTAAAGTAAATAATTAATTTACTGTAATAATACTGCTTCTATGGCCAACTAAAAGAATAGTCGCTAACCATAAGGTCATTATGTATAGGTAAATAACTTTTCAATATCACACAGTGTTTACTACACTTAATACATTCTTAAATTATGTAGTTAATAGTAGCTATTGTTATCAAACAACCACATAATAATGATTCCAAAACAATGTTAAGTATATACTGTAAATATTTATGATGAAATCTAAAACAAATTCTTTCAGTGTATACTAATTTAACAGCTGTGCCACATAGCCATTTATATGGCATGCAGCACATATTGTGCTTGCAGTTCTCAAATTTGATACTCATATCCCAACATTGCTTAACATCAAGTGAGTAGTCCCACACCCCTTGTACCATTCCCACCCTGTGGAACCCTGTGGTTAAGGAGGAACATTAAATAGACTTATATGTAAGGTAATTGTGGACACATGTTCTTACTTCTTACCACCGAATGGTCAAAAGTTTTGATCTCTTTGATCGACTTTGTTTTATTCCTCTTTTATCCTGGTGTTCTAAAGACAGTGAGGAATTCGGAATTTCTGCCTTCCTTAACTATCCGTCTAACTGTCCTTTCTGACGTTTTAGTAGCTTCTGAAGTCTGTTTTACGGTCTCTTTTTCATTTTGAGCTTTTTCCATGAAACTACACATCATATACCATTTTTCTGGCAAGCCTGCGTAAAACGTTATTTGGTCCTGGTATTGTAATCAACATAATACAAACTAAATTTAAAACAATAAAAATAACACATAACAAAAACACAACAAAAATAAAAGGTACAAATTTCGTGCACGCAGTGTATTCAGAGGGAACTGTATTTGGGAGTGAACAGGGCATAGACAGTGCGAGAGGCCTTGAATCTACTGACGCACCAATTGCGCGCTCGGGTTGAGGCTACATAACACCCCGCGTCCCACTGACAACCGCCGACACCTAAAAATCGGCTTCTGCGTATCTAACAACTCTTGCCAAGTTACGTGCCGGGCACTATACCAACTGGTTTTAGAAAACACTTTCAGTGCCAAGCAACCGGCCGACAGATCCAACAATAATATAATATGTTTATTTTCATTAATATGTTTACAAAGATGGCAATGATGCGTTTTTGTACCTACAACCCGCACCCAGCCCCGGATCTAGGGGGGGGCAAGCCGGGGCCCATGCCCCGGGCGGCAAGTTCAGGGGGCGGCCAAATTCACATTCTACAGACGTATGGACAACCAGGGCCGAGCAGCCCCTATGTGCGAAGTGTGCGGCGCACACAGGCGCCAAGGCAGAAGGGGCGCCGGAAGTAATGCCAGCATTAATTATTGAAATTATTTTTGTAACAACATATTATTCTTTATAATTGAGTAGGTACAAACAGTGTAAAGTTAAAGGAGTGAGTATTGTCTTGGGGGACCCCAAGACAATACTCACGCCTATGGAAAAACATAATAGTACAAGTACAGAAATTTCAGTCGTTTTACTGTGGCTCTATCAACTCGACCGATACCCAGGGAGGGGTACATGGTTTTATAGTCTTTGAGTCTTAGAGCATTTAACCTATATATATAACACTGGTTAAATGCTCTAAGCTTTGAGTACAGCACACGGACCACGTGACCGGGTGCAGCGAGAGCGCGGGGTGAGACGCGCTGCACGAACATTATTATTCGCGACTCGCGAGGCGCGTGTAGTGCCCGGCACGTAACTTGGCAAGAGTCGTTAGATGCGCAGAAGTCGATTTTAGGAGTCGGCGGTTGTCAGTGGGACGCGGGTGTCTACGCCCCGTTCGCTCCCGAATACACTGCCTGCACGAAATCTGTACCCTTTGTTTTTGTTACGAGTTATTTTTTATTGTGTTAAATTTAGTTTTTGTTACGAATTATTGTTATTGTTTTAAATTTAGATTTTGGTTCGAATTATTTTTATTGTGTTAAATTAGTTACCGAGTTATTGTTATTGTTTTAAATTTAGTTTGTATTACGTTGATTACAATGCCAGGACCAAATACCGTTTTACACAGGCATGCCAGAAAAATAGTATACGATGTCTACTGTTTCATGGAAAAAGAAGCTCAAAATGAAAAAGAGACCGTAAAAGAGACTTCAGAAGCTACTAAAACTTAGAACACCTAATAATCACGCGGGGCTTGGGCTTGCTCCCGTGGATTCTATCACAGTAAAAACACAACTCTCCTTTTTTGCAGTCGCGTAAAAAGTAGCCTATAACCTTCCTCAAGCTTCAAGCTACTTCCATACCAAATTGCATCCAAATCCACCCAGTACTTTCGAAGATTAGCGCGTTCAAGCAAACAAACAAACTTTTCCGCTTTATAATATAAGTAAGTATAGATTTTCTTTAAACATGATTAAAAATAATTGATAGCAATAACCATACAATAATGATAAGCAATAAAAGTTACCATTTGTTTCTTTCTCCGCCTACGTTACGTTACATTACGCCAAATCCTTGCCAACTTATGTGCCGGGGACTATAGGCATGGTTCAAAATACGCCCGCAGGAATCGTAGATCGCGTCTCATCTGGTTACCGTTCGTGCAAAAGGTTCGTGAAAACTCCGTCATTGATCTCTCTCCACGACCGTGTTTTGTTTTAAATATGTGTGTTGTTTGTCTAAGTTAAAATATTTAGTACTTGTCGATCAACCGAAGATAAAATACTGATTGTGTTAGTGTCGCATCAATAAATCTATCACAGCTAGGGATGCCAGATGTTCGGTTTTCGACCGGACAATCCGGTTTTCTTTATGCTTGTCCGGTCACAAAAATCTTGGTAAACCGGACAATAGATTGTCCGGTAATAAAATAATCGTTCATTATTTCTAGTGAACAGCACCAGCGTTTCGTAGGACCGTTTTTTGAAAATCGTACAGTATGTGTGGTGTAGTATTCCCATATCTAATGCTTTTGTGGAACGAATCTTCAGCGTCATGGAAAATGTATGGACCAATGAAAGAAATCGTCTCGCCGTTCAAACTGTAAAAAGTGAATAGTGCGTTTTCTTTAACATAAATGTTAGTTGCACTGAATTTTAAGATGACATCTCAGGGAATAAGACTTTATTAAAAGCAGTCGGGTTGAGTTCTAAATATATAAAAAGTAGAATGGTTGTAGTTTAGTAAGTAAGTTTCCAGTACACAAAGTACATTTATCTATTAAGAAATAAAAATATTAAAAACTTTGTCCGGTTTTTTCTTTGAACACATTTGGCATCCCTAATCACAGCTCATCGATCGCCTTTCTGGGTAAGTATTTTATCATAACTATCTTATGCTTTTTAAGTTAGGTACTACTTTTACTTTTTAAATTCAATGTAATACGTGCAATCACTTACATCGTTAATTCGTCGTTATTTACTTACAATGTTTCGTCTTCGACAAGAAGAAGAGAAGACACTTAAACAGCCTTTTTACTCCAGCTGTTAATTCAATACAATGCAATGCAGCAGTTTAAAACGAATAAGGAGCCGTAACAGTAACCGTGCTGCAAATGGCACCTTTATGTTGCCGTTCAGCTCGCTCGTCGCGCGGCAAACGCCCGAGTTATAAGTACACATACCTACGCGCTGTCGACGGCATTTGAAAAACGGAAAAGAAACCTCTTTACTCCATGTCACAGTACTGGCCACCAATAAAAACCTTTTAAGAAAGAATCGTCCGCCCGCGTTCGATTTTGCTCGCGCGGCTTTTTTTTATTTTATATCTTGATAATTATCATAGAGCCGTGCGCGAGTCCGTGGTTAAGTCCTGTTCTAGACATGCCTAAAAAAATTGGCCAAGTGCGAGACTCACCCATGAAGGGTTCCGTAGTAACTATAATAATATAATATAATATGTATATACATATATTTGACAAAAAAAACTTTACAAATTTCTTAAAACTAGCTTATTTACATTTTTTACAACTACGCCAAATAACTTTGTTTTTCATAGTGTTTGTATGAATTACAAAGTTATATTTGCGGTTTTATAAAATATGCTGTATCTCAAAAACTGCTGAGCCGATCTGGTTCAAACCAATTTTGGTTGAAAGTTTACATTAAGATCTATAGACATACATTTTTTATTTTTTTTCACTCCATTATTATAGAAGTTAGAGGGGGGGAGGACACATTTTACCACTTTAGAAGCGTATATCTTTTAAACGATTAACTTTATAAAAAAGTGGTTTTTGAAACCTCAGTGTCATTTTTAAAGATCTGTCTATAGATACATCACACGCATAGGTTTCATGAAAAAATAAATTTTCAGTTTTAGTTCTATGTGTGGGAGGAAAAAATATTTATTATTATAAATATTTAAGGGAGCCCTCCCTTAAATATTTATAATAATAAATATTTTTTTTAAATATATTTTTTTTTTCTTATAATCTGAAAGTGGTTTACAGAATACATCTACCTACCAAGTTTCACATGTATAGTCCTAATGGCTTCGGAATAAAATGGCTGTGACATACGGACGGACGGCCAGACATACAAACAGACAGACACACAGACAGACAGACAGACAGACAGACAGACAGACGGACAGACATGACGAAACTATAAGGGTTCTGTTTTTTCCCATTCGGCTACGGAACCCTAAAAACAAAAGCCGCGCGAGGAAATTCGAACGCCGCCGGACGATATTTTTTTAAAAGGTTTGTATTGGTGGCTACTGTGGCTAGTACTACGATATGGAAGCACAGAGGTTTCTTTTCCGTGTTTCAAACGCCGTCGACGGCACGTATGTACCTGGGGCGGTTGCCGCGCGCTCGCGCGCATCGTTCGATATAATTTTCCGCTCGTAAATTGTAGTGTTAGTGAAATTGTAGTCAGATCGTAGTACCTACTTTGCGTTGAGTTGAAAATTTAATTGTTCCATGCAATGATCACGAGATCATTGCATGGAACAATTACATTTTGTCCCGGTCGATTTATTTACTAAAATATTTATTAGACTGAAATGTTTTCAACACGAAATTTATTATTTTTGTTTACAGGTTGTAATTATGAGTGCGTCAAGAAAAAAGCTATCGGGAGCGGAATATAGGAAAAAAGCTAAATATAAGGAGTTGCAGGGAAAAAAATGTGCAGGTAATATGCAAAATTGGCTTCGCAAAGGGGATGACCCGACAGTATCTGCTGCAACTTCCGAAGTTGATATTCAGTTACAGGCTGTTTCTGGCACTTTGCCCGATCAAATGGATCAAGATTTCTCACAGTCTGATGTCACAGTGAAAACTTCACCATCTTTATCGATGTGCGAAGAGCAACTAGAACAACTTGAAAAAACAAAGCCGGAATACGAAGAATCTAAATCTCCGCACTCGGATTCAGATGAACTGGAAAAAAACGGATGTGATTTGACGGACCCAGGCAATTGGCCAGGGGTGGAAATTATTACTGACCAACAGCGGTCATTCTTTAGCAATCAGGCTGTATTATTAGCAGAAAATCACCCCGAAAACATCGAATTTAGATATACTGAACGCAATGGCAGACATCTAACATCTTCCATGTGGCTAATTGCGAAAGGGTTAAAAGATCTTGGCTTATATATTCTAAAACAAAAAATGCAATTTTTAGTGCGTGCTGCAAGATTTACCAGAAACCGTCTTCGACCACCACATCTGCATTGTGTTCTACAGGGTTTATTAATTGGAAAAAAGTTTCAGAGAGATTAACCGAACACGAGGCAACTCAAATGCACAAAGAGTGTATGATAAAGTGGAAAACACGGGTACAACAAATGAAATCATGCCGGGGTATTGATCAAGACATTGAGAGAGTAATTCACTCAGAGAAAGAAAAATGGAGACAGATCCTGCGTATTGTTATGGATGCTGTACTGTATCTATCCACAAACTGCCTTTCTTTTCGCGGGTCCCACGAAACTCCTAGCGATCTCATCACACAATATCCTCAGCCTAGTCAAGGTAACTTCTTAAACTTAATTTCCCTGCTCGCCAAACATAACTTAACTCTGAAGTTTCAATTAGAACACTTAAAAAAGGGACAAGTATCATATTTATCAAAGACTATACAGAATGAAATAATTGACATAATGGCAAAAACGGTTAAAAATAGCATTTTAAATGACATCAAAGAAGCCAAATACTACACGATAATGTTCGACTGCACTCCAGATGTATCCCATACAGAACAAATGAGCCAGGTAATTCGTTATGTAAAAAGAACTGGTGATGTGTGTGAAATAAAAGAAAGTTTCATTGATTTCATAGAAGTTGCTGGAAAGACAGGTGAGGACATTTGTCAACAGATTCTAGAAAAATTGGCAGTTGATGATTTAGATATTGGACAATGTCGTGGCCAATCTTATGATAATGGGTCCAATATGGCTGGCATCCATAAAGGAGTACAAGCCAGGATTGCAGAAAGGAATGAGCTGGCCGAGTTAATACCATGCTTGGCTCACTCCTTAAATCTTGTAGGTGTTCATTCTGTTTCATCATGTCAGGAAGCTATTAACCTATTTGGATTGATTCAAAAAGTATATTGCTTTTTTGTTGGCTCCACTACTAGGTGGGACATTATGAAAAAATACGTTAAAACAAATTTAAAAGGAAGTAGTCAGACGAGATGGTCGGCGAAACATGTTGCTGTGAATGCCCTATTAAATAATTTGCCAGAAATAGCGAAAGCCTTAGAAGAAGTTAAGCAAACTTCTCATGTTCCAGAAGCTAAGTACGAGGCAGGTCATCTCTTAACTGCTATAAATAATTTTAAATTTATTCTTAATTTAACTATTTGGGCGAATATTCTTCGCGAAATCAATCGAGTGAATATAGAAATTCAGAAAGAAGATATTATTCTTGCCCGTTCCGTCGCACTAATGGATGGTCTGCTGAAAACTTTGCAAAAAATGAGACTAAATCCAATGGAATATTGGATAAAAGAGGCTGGAGAAGTTGCTGAAAAAAATTGGTGTTGACCCTATTTTGCAAAAAAAACGAATTTCGAAACGTAATAAACATTTTGATGAGATGTGTGAAGATGAATTACAAACACTCCAACCTGTCCAACTATTTTCTAAAGAAATAATGATGGTATTTGATCGAATCATATCAGAAATTAAAAAGAGGTTTGATTGTGCTACCACGCTGAATTTGAATTTTGCGTTTCTTAATGGTACTAATATTTTGAAAATGACAATTGAAGAATTGCAAAAGTTTGGAGCAGATCTGGCTCGAAAATACGAGCGAGATTTAAGCGCCGTTGAATTCTGCCAGGAACTCTACGTTTTTAAAGAGCAAGCTCCGTTTTTATTTGGGGATATAGAAAAAGCTAACGGTTTCTATCTCTTGCAACAGATCTACAATCAAGATTTGCAGGATGCTTTTCCGAATATTTGTATAGCCCTGCGAATTTATTGTACGCTTCCAACTACATCCGCAAGCTGTGAGCGAAGTTTTAGCAAACTAAAACTAATTAAAAATTATTTACGTTCTTCTATGAGCCAGGAACGCCTATCGAGTCTTGCAATCTTAGCGATAGAAAATCGAATGGCACACGAGTTAAATTATGACAAGGCCATAGATTTATTTGCTGAACAAAAAGCTCGAAGAGTAAAATTGTAATTTTAATTCACAAATGCCATAATATATTTGATTTTTATGATGCATATTTTCATTTTAAATCCTATCATGTGCTGTTTAAAATATATATTCTACACGCTCATGTCTATAAATGTGTAAATAAATAGGTTGAACACAGAAAGAACAGCGATGGATGTATTATTTCCGAAAGGTCTATGTCCAAATGACAATCAATTAGTGGACATCTGATAGCTGGAATTATAAATATGATAAAGGTAAATATAAGCGGGTGGGGGCGGCATTTTCCAGTTTTTGCCCCGCCTAAAAAAAATTGAAGATCCGGGGCTGCCCGCACCAGTTGTTGTTATATGTTGCTATTGAACATTTTTGTTCATTCTTAGACCTGAATAACAAGTCCATTCCTTGGTAAACTTTAAGGGTTAAAATAAATAATAATAGTCCAAAAAAAGGATTAGATTATGAATTTTTTTGTTTTAAGAAAACTACTTAAAAAATTTATGGTACTAGAATTGGAAACAAGTTTCAAACTCCTCCACAGTGTTATAAAAGACAGCAAGCAGATCAATTTTTATCTGCTTTATATTTTGTTGGTTCCTTTTACAAAAATTAGATAATAAGAACATCATCATTATCTGCTTAGCCTTTTCCAACTTGACCGTAAAATCCATAGTGTTAGTAATAAAGTAGTTACATAAAGTATAAATTATTTATGTACACCAGGAAGATTTTTTTCCTGAACTTGATTCAGGAACATTCATAAATAAATTAAAACTAATTTATAATTCGTCTTTGAATAAATTAAATTAAAACTCTTTTCAGAAATACTTGTTTTTGATTCAAAACTTAAGGAAACTTGTTGAAGTAAAGTAATTGTACTGACACAATACAATGATAAAAAAAAATACTATTAGTTGCAATAAAGTTAGCAGTGCTATGGTAACACTGTTTTGATGACAACACAATAATGTTGCAAATATCCGTCAGTTACATAAAGATGACATTCAAGCAATTCATTCCGGACATCGCGCGACACACGACGCCGTTAACTCGTGTATATAACATAATATAAGTTTTGGTTTAGTGATATACATAATTATTACTTTATTTATATTCATTGTAATACATATAGATTGTATTTTATTTGTATGGGCCAAGTTGCCTGAAATATATACAATTCTATTCTAATTCAGAGACTGTTACCATATAAATGTAATTATATGTCCTCTTATATGTGCAATTGTGCATGGGGTAAAATAAATGTAAATTGGGATTTAAAACACGGGCTTTAAAACATGGGTCACCACTTTAGCGCTAACTCGTAGCACTTGTTTAGTGCTTTGTTGGAGCACTAATTTAGAGAATATATTTAAGGTAGCGGAGATTTACTTTAGACAGCACTTTGGAGAATAAGTTAGGGAGAGCAATGACAAGGCGTGAAGTCGCAGTATTGAATGTGGAATGAATGTTCTTTATTAAAATAGAATTGTGTATATATAATTGTAGTGTTTACATTAGTTAAACAGTGGTCACTGTGTGAGAGTACGGCCCTCCGCCCGCGTCTCATATAACTGTTGATATTATATTTAATTTATAGCACTTAGAATAATATTCCTTTGTGCATTGTATGAGCGATTGGTTATCAAAGTGAAGGTTGTGCTGGTATGCTACAGGCTTAAATCAACTTGCCCACCCTGATTGTTTCTTGTATTTGCCAAGCAATTACCTATATTGAAAATTAGTTTGTGACGTTTACATATTACATTCGGAATAATATTGTTATGCTTTACTGCGCCATTTGGGCACAAAGATAAGATTTTAAAGAGCTTGTTATTGTAGGATATTTGGTGCTGAAATTTTCGCCATGTATCTTTTTTTGTTAAATAAATAGCAATCAATATTTTTATTGCAAAATAATAGCATCTCGCCTCTGTAATTCTTGCACATAAACATTCCTCAATGTTCGTTGTTTGGCAGAACAGAAGATACTATTGACTATTTCGACATGTACAAGTACATATTATATTATCATTACTTTAGTATGTATGTATGTCATTTAACTAAAGCGTTTGTGCACGAGCAGTTAACATGCAAATCCATGTAATCATTAAACTGCTAACTGGGTCCCTTATCGCCACTGATTAACCTCCCAATGGTTTCATGGTTAGTAATAGAAAACGATGTTTTATAGCCGCCTTTACTGTTTCCTCTAGCTCTTGTAGAATTTGATAAGAACTTCTGTAGGTAACTTGTAACGATACAATGTATACAACGTGTAATTTAAGAGCGCGTATAAAGCAAAATTACCAATTTTCTATTTGATTTTACAAGAAAAATTCCAGACCAAATCTTAAAATAAAAATATATGAATAACTACATCATATTTTCAAGGGCTCTCTCTGATCAAAAACATAAAATAATAACATTTCCTTGGTAGAAAAAAATCACGAAATAACCTCTAATTCTCATGTTTTTCCGTTTTGTACTCGATATGGTAATGCCTATTGCGACAAAAATTTGATAAATAATTATATTTAAACAAGAGTAAAGGCTTTGCTTAGGCATTTTATGTAATTTCTTTTAGTTTTGGATTTATTACGATAAAACACTTTTGGCGCATACTACGTTTTTATTCCGCGCAAGAAGTCATCTTCCGTCGCTCGTTGCGGGAGCTTCAAGCATATTTCTATTTCACACATCAGTCGCTACCGCTCTGTTGAGACGAGAGGACTACGCTCAAGTGTTTTAGCTGCGCCGAGTTATAATCATTTCAATCGTAATTGTTGTTCGAACTAAATAATGAAATGGGAAACAAAAAAAAACATTGAAAGAGAACTAAAAAAGTTACAAATTGACAGGATGGCTAATTGTCGAAGGTAAGTTTGTGAGTTACTTGTTTGTTATATACTGAAAAAATAAAAATACATTTTATACTATCGAGAAAGTTTATGCAGGTGATTTTAGATTTTATTTTGAGAGACACAAGATCTAAATTCGTTTACCTACGCACTTTCGTGGGCCGAGTAGGTAACTAGACATAATAATATGTGGGGACATTTCACACATGGCTGTCTGACCCCAAACTAGGAAGACCCTGTACTATGGGTGTCAGACAGCTGATATACATAGACAAATATATTTTTAAATACATACATATATAGATAAACAACACCCAGACACGACGATATCAAAAATTCGTGGTAGGTACTTTATTAGATTATTAGGATAATAGGTAATAAATTACATTCATAATAGGTAGCTATTTACTTTTGCTATTTTGTTATGTTATTCTTCACGATACAATTTTATGATCATTTTCCCATAATGTAGGTAGTTATGAGATCTTCTAAAAATCTAGATACACGGATGGACAACAATAATGATCTTGCGAGTATCCTATATAAAAAAAAAATATCTACCTATACCACTTCTTATTTAATATTTCTATGGTCACTCGTAGTCGTAGGTAACGCGGGCAGAATAGTATATGCAAAATAAACACAAGCTTTTAGTTGGTATCCGTGTTTGTTCGATGAAATATATTTATATCGATTACGAACCTATTTAAGTATGCCCATTAGGTATTTAAACCCTATTTTTGTAGATCAATTTATTGTGGACGTGATTGTATAACAAGGAATTTGTTTTGAAATAATATTTTATTTTCAGAATGTGGCCACCTCGCTCGCCAGATTTAAACCCATTGGACTTTTTTACTGGGGCTGTTTAAAGGAGGTAGTTTATAAAGAAGAAATCACTTCAGTTGAACAGCTGCGACAACGCATACGTTCGGCTGCTGACGAAATATCGTCGGCAGGATTTGCGCGCCGATTGAGACGGTCCTTCATAAGAAGGTGTAGAGCGTGTATAGCAGCTGAAGGAGCCCACTTCAAACATCTTGTATATTTTCTTTTTCAATAAATTTGTTTAATTACTAATGTCTTTTATGGTGTCAACAAACCCATAGTGATCAAATTTTAAGGAAATTCTCATTCTCTTTGAGTCTAAAATTAGTTACAGCAGTGTTAAAGTAATTTAATTTTGAAATCAAATTTGTATAAAAATTCTCCTTTAAGATTCGAACAGCAATAACTTTGTACTTTATCAAGATACTGGTTATTATTATACCATTTTAGAATTTGCATTAAATAGGCAATTATCTATACTTATAATAAATCTGTAGAGAGGTCAATTCTGTACATGAAATATATTTTTCAACAGTATTATAGATTGACATATTATATTTCCCTACTAAATTACGAAAGTTAATCTGTGTGTTACATCTAAATCACTGAACCGTGAGGAAGGACATAGGCTACTTTTTTTTACGAAAAACGACGGAAACGTGGACGAAGGCTGAAGAGTTTGTTTGTTTGTTTGAACGCGATAATCTCAGGAACTACTGGTTCGAATTGAAAAAAATATTTTTAATTAAATACTCAATTTATAGAGAAAGGCTATAGGCTATATATATCATTACGCTAAGGCCAATAGGAGCGGAGCACCAATGAAGAATGCTTCAAAATCGGGCTTAAATTTAACGTTAGCCCAAAGTAACTATTCCACGCGGACGAAGTCGCGGGCAAAAGCTAGTCTAAAATAATGAGCCACCGCAGTGTAGTACATTTTTTTTCGATATAGTCTGGCGGGAATAATTCCGAATCATTCCCGTCGTATACTTCGGAAGTATTCCGAAATATTCCGAAACTTTGGGAATATTTCAACTGCCAAAAGAAACCAGGAAAATCGACCTTTGAAGTCGGTTAATATACCAAAACCTGCTCCTACCTAAGTATAACAAATACTTTTCTGAAAACCGCATCAAAACGTATTTGCTTGCAAGGTTTGCCTTTAATTGTTTTTATTGGCTGGGCTATTAAACGCGTTAAGTAGGTAGGTAATGATTAGTAGTAGAGAGTAATAGAGAGTAGGTAATGACCTATGCGACTCGCGAATACTCGCGATGCGTACAGAGCTACATACAAACTAACCAAAAACATAGGTAACCCTTTTTCAAAAAACAAATAAAATATGCTAGGCCTGGTTTTTTATTCAACTACTGACATTTATAAAAATAGCATTCAATTTCGAAATAAGTAGAGTACCTACCTAGAAACAAAAGAATAAAAATCCTGTTAATCGCAGGCTAACATATCTACCTGTAAAAATATCAACATATACTTAATCAATCCCATTTATAATAAAATTAGTACTCACGCGGGGCTTCGCTCCCGTGGATTCTATCACGGTAAAAACATAACTCTCCTTTTTTGCAGTCGCGTAAAAAGTAGCCTATAACCTTCCTCAAGCTTCAAGCTATTTCCATACCAAATTTCATCCAAATCCACCCAGTACTTTCGAAGATTAGCGCGTTCAAGCAAACAAACAAACAAACTTTCCGCTTTATAATATTAGTATAGATAAACATTTATATTTTACTCTTGTATCGTACGTAGTCTCGCACTGAACAATAATTAACCCACCCACCACACAACAAACAAACTCGTTAATTTCGATTGAATTATTCGGGCGAAATATTCGGAAACATTCGATTGCGGGGTACGAATCTTACTCGCGGGGGGAAAACTTCTCCGGGGAGCATCTCCCCTCTTACCGCACCCCGCACCACCATCGCAGCGCGGCGACAGCGGCCGGCGCACAGAGGGCTTTATTTAAATTCATTTTGAATAATTCTGATTTAAAGAAACTTTCCCAGAAGTATTCCGGAATTATTCCGAATTTTTCAGAAGTTTTGCAACTATAGATACAGGGGCCCAAAATTGCGTAATTCCGTAGAAAAAAATGTTAAAATTTAAGAATAACTATTTTTTGCAATATTGATTTAGAATGTAATAAAAAATCTTGATACTGATCTGATAATACAAATATTCAGGACTGATATAAAAAAAAAACAAAATGAAAAAAATATCACCAATTTTAGAAATGGTACCTAATTTTGTAAGAGTAAGTACGATTTTTATTTAAAATATTAAAAATATCAATAATTTGGTCATCCATGGGCATATGACGATATAAGTGGGGTAAATGATAGATATTATCTGGCCAATCGACAGTTTCAGAGTTATCCATTATTTACGCCACACCAAAATCACGCCCCAAAATAATATTATATTATACATAATATAATATTACCTTTTGGTATTGATTTTATATTGATTCGTGTTCAGTATCAGTGGTATAGTCACCTCCTACTAACTTACTATTTACGTATTATTCGCGTACACATTTCGTAATATTGTATAACGCAGTCATACTTTGAATACAGTTGTTTCATCTGAATATTATACGTATACTTACTACAGAAGATACGCGTCGAGCGAGCGCGTAGGTACACGCGCGATCGTATTCGATGTGAGGAGCGGGTAGGACAGTGCGGGTGAATTCTAAAATTTTGCTGGCTTTAGGCGCGCTCTTAAAGGGTATATAGGTACATACCAAGTGCATGGCTTCTTTGGATGATAACAAACGATATGGCAAGGGTTTTGTAATCCTAAGTCTATGTGTGTAGAACTTATTACAAATTCCAATACACTGTGTCACTGATACTAGAGACCGAATTTTTCAAATTAAGAAGAACGAAAAGAATTATCGTGTTATTGGCAAGTGACGTGGAAAGTTATTGACCCTCGTAGTGCTGTGACACGTTTGTTATGATTGGTATTCAAGAAATGTATGAAACCAATAATTTGGTTTCAATTCTTTGAGTCAGTTATTTTGTGCTGAAACTGTGCATAGAGACTCCATACCAGATGTTGTCTTCAGCCCTTTTGGATAGATATGGGGTTTCCGTTACACGTTGTATAAAAGCCGCCTGGATTGATCTTCAATGTTAAACAATGCTTGCCGGGGTGGGTCCGTAGATAGGTGACCATCTTAACATCGAGATTTTAGTTGTGTGGTGTATGCGGTGTGTAAATAAAAATAATATAGGTATCCAGATCACATATAATAAGTACTGTTTTCAATGATGCAGTTATGTTGATTTCTTCGCCCAGCTACCGCTATGATGAGCATGGTTTCCTCTGCAGCTGAAGCACCTGGCCTTGGAATTACGCTAATCCATTCCGTGGTGATGAATAAAGAAAGACTGCTGCGGAGATTTAGATTTGCCAGATCCTTAAAATGGGCAGGGAAGCCAATTTAGCCGACTGGTTGTAAATGTTTATTTTGCATATTTTCCTAATATTATAAATGCGAAAGTTTGTGAGGATGAATATCTCGCAAAAACTACTGAACGAATCGAAATGAAATTTACTAAATAGATAATTGGCATCCTGGAATAACAATAGGCTACTTTTTAGCTCGGAATTCCCACAGAATTGGGATTTAGGCGGGAAAACCCACGCGAACGAACGTACTTGCATAACTACATATGTAGAATAAGTTTTCTTTCAAAGTCTTTCGGAATTCACAGTCATGCCTGACGATTCTACCATAAACGTATCAAGAATATAGATGCTGGTGTGAAAAATTCCGAATCATTCCCGTCGAATACTTCGGAAGTATTCCGAAATATTCCGAAACTTTGGGAATATTTCAACTGTCAAAAAAAAAAACCAGGAAAATCGACCTTTGAAGTCGGTTAATATACCAAAACCTGCTCCTACCGAAGTATAACAAATACTTTTCTGAAAACCGCATCAAAACGTGTTTGCTTGCAAGGTTTGCCTTTATTTGTTTTTATTGACTGGGCGTTTCGATTATACGCGTTAACTAGGTAGGCAATGATTAATACCTACCTATGCGACTCGCGAATACTCGCTATGCGTACAGAGCTACATACAAACTAACCAAAAACATAGGTAACCCTTTTTCAAAAAACAAATAAAATATGCTAGGCCTGGTTTTTTATTCCACAACTGACATTTATAAAAATAGCATTCAATTTCGAAATAAGTAGGTACTATCGACCAATGTTCCGCATGCTCACCTTTAAGGCTATAATCGCATAGCACGGCTTAAAACTCGATCGCCTAATGCATGTATTTTGACCAATAGGATGCACGAAGCGTAGTTTAGTAGTGTTCGTAATAGTTAGTATTAATATTATGTTACACGCCCTGTACTCACAAAATGCATATTATTTCTAATTGGGCGAAACCAGGAAGGGATATGGTTTGTCACTAGCTGCGCTCCGCAGAAATATTTTCTTAAGTGAGCATGAGTATCTTTGGCCGATAGAGTCTGGCTAACGAAAGCGTGACCTGAGAAAACGCGGCAAATTCAAAAAATCTTTATGTGGTATTACTGACTATAGTAGGAGAAAAACTTTTTGATACTTGGAAATTTTATGTATTTACGACAATCAATTTGTATAATAGTTGTTTACGTACTTCATTTCTAATTTAAGGATAATACCTCATAATGTTTTTAAAGACTCCGTTTGGTGTCATGGATCCTTGACTGTCATAGGTTGAATAAAAAAACGAATGCGTAGATTTATTTATTTATTTACATATTTTGTTTAATTGTATAATTTGTTTAATCAACTACAGGCGTTTTGAGTATGATAATTATTTAATCATCGTACTCAAAATCTGAGTCCAAAAATTCAACCTCTAAGGATTTTTCTGCATCAGTAGACTCGTCATCACCTACACTTGTTATGAATTTTTCCATGATTTGTCTTTTCCAATCTTCTGAAGTTATTCGGCTAAATGTGGTTTTTATCAGTGTTTCTATTTCTTTTACGGGCAGATTAATGTTTTTTTTTGCCACCATACGCTAAGCTGAGCTCCATATAAGCTCAATCGGGTTGAGATCGCAGTGGTAAGGTGGCAGTCTCAGTACCTCATGGCCGCATTGTTTCAAAAGTTCGTCAGCTACGTACAGGGGCTCGGGTTTATGTTTGTTAACTAATCATAACAATTCTGCTTTTGTTAGGCAATCTTCGTTATTTATTCTGATGTGCAGTGTGGTAGCTCACATTATTCATCACAATGACACTGGGCTCATTCAAATTAGGTATCAATTTTTCTTTTAACCATTTATTGAAGTTTTCGGCATTCATGTCATGGTGGTAATCGTACTGAAATCTAACAGTGCATTTGGTACAAACCCTGTTTCAGAGCCAGCATGTACTATAATATATCTTTTCCCTGTAGAGATTTGTTACAGCGGGCTTGATTGCGGGGAAGCACTCGTTGTTGGACCTTACCATGACATTTTAGGCTTATAATTTTTGTGTACATATATTTCATCTAAATAGATGATTGGTTTTCCTTCCGTTCGTTTGGCAGCAATTTCTCGTAGATAACGATGTCTCCAAGCAGCAATATCAAAACGTTTGACAAGAACCATTAGTTCATTTTTATTTTTCTTCAACTCAATCCCATTAGCAATTAATATTTTACGTAGAGTTTCTCTGCATCCACTATAGCCAATGCTAGAATGTAATTCTTACAACAATGTTCACAATGTCCGAACCTCCTTTCTCACAATATAAAATTCATTGATTTTATTTCTTATTGCATCAATATCAAAACTGTCTAAATCCGAGCCTGAGCTTTTGTGAGGGCGTTTTTTTTCCTGGAGTGCTCCACATCCCTTCATTCACAGATCCTTCCTTTTTAATTTTTTTTTAGTGTTGTGGCACCAACCTCTGCAAAACAAAGAATAAAATGCATATTAAGAAATTAAGGTACCCAAACAGTTTCATAATATCAAATAACACAACTTTGTGAAATGGAACAATCAAATAAAACATTCTTAACCGTAACATACATACCAGTTTATGAAGATATTTCTTCCAAGAGCTTAGTCTGAGTTTCTATTAAAGTTTTTTTTCTAAATTTGTTAACGTTTCAACATGGTTTTTGACATCGCAGATTCCTTGAATATCTCCAATATTATCTATAAAGATAAGAAAAAGTATCATAATATCGTAAATATATCTAATAATCAGCCACCAAGGCCATCAGCCATCAACATTACAAAGTCGTACTAACCTAAAAAATCACAGACTTTGACAACTTAATAATGTTGCCATATTAAACTTTTAAGAAAACTCCAGGACACGCTTTCGTTAGCCAGACCTACCTACCTAGAAACAAAAGAATAAAAATCCTGTTAATCGCAGGCTAACATATCTACCTATAAAATATCAACATATACTTAATCAATCCCATTTATAATAAAATAAACATTTATATTTTACTCTCGTATCGTACGTACTCTCGCACTGAACAATAAATAACTCCCCCACCACACAACAAACAAACACGTTAATTCCCATTGAATTATTCGGGCGAAATATTCGGAAACATTCGATTACGGGGTACGAATCTTTCTCGCGCGGGGAAAACTTCTCCGGGGAGCATCTCCCCTCTTACCGCACCCCGCACCGCCATCGCAGCGCGGCGGCAGCGGCCGGCGCACAGAGGGCCCTATTTAAATTCATTTTGAATAATTCTGATTTAAAGAAACTTTCCCAGAAGTATTCCGGAATTATTCCGAATTTTTCAGAAGTTTTGCAACTATAATCAAGAAGACTTAATAATACTTGTGTGGCAGTTCCTATCGATTGCCATGCGTGCAATTTTGGATTTTGCAGTAATGTTATGGACAGTTTGTCTATGTTGATATAAGTTGAGTTTACGATGGGGTTCTCGGAGTCACCACAAGGAAATGCTCAAGGATGTGCTTGGAGAAGGGATCTATCGGACTCGTACTGACTGGTGTTTCCTCGATCGCTTGTGAGTTGCGTCCAGAGCTAGGCAGCAGGCTTCATCGTTATAGTAGGGAGCGTCACAGCTACCTATGCGTCTAGAGAGGTGCGCGTGGAACACTAAGCGCTGCCATCTCGGGTCGCGATTACTGGGTCAACGGATACGTTGAGGTACATACCTACATGAACTTGTGTACGGTATCTTATTAGTTCAGTTTATAGAGAAGACCAAGATATTTTTAAATGTCAGAATTTTCTTTTTTATTCATTAATGTTCTGCATAGGTATCCACAACTTTTCGATATGCCACATCTAATGTTGTTAGTTCGGCAAGTTTGGTATAGTAGTTGAGCGATTGGCTGTCGCGTTGCGTGTCAAGATTTCGATTCCCGCATCGGAACAAATGTTTCTGCCTACAAATAGTTACTCCGGGTAATTGTAAAAATACAGGAGAAATTCCTAGTGCAGGGCGGTGTTTATAAAAATATTGTTAATTAAATCATACACCTACATGTTTCACTTTGGATTGACTTACTTTTGATTCGCAAGAATGCAGTATTCTCCCTAAATTGTCTGTATAAAACCCCAACTATTCGTTTCGGGATATGTTTAACTCAAGTCGGATCAGAACATCGGAATTGAGAGCGATATTATCTCGTAATGTTATGATAATGCGACTGATAAGATTGTGTAGCAACTTGTTTTGTGCTCTAATTATGAGCACGCACTTGGTTTAAAATATACCTAACTACACTTATACGCGCTTAGTCATAAAAAATCGAACTGTGCTTCGTTTCATTTCTGTCATTAGATTTGAAGATGTAAACTCTATGGAAAATTTTAAACAAGAATCCAATAATTTTTACAATAAGCACACGGTTAGAAATATTTTTTTTATGAATAAGTATGGAAATGTTTAAAACCCCATCAAATATACACAAGCCAATACTGAACTAGACCTTTGACACTGGTTGCGAGTAATCGGGAGACCTTGTCTGTATTTGGGTTGTGGGGGCCTGAAAACCAATCGCCCGATTTAAACTAAATATACAGCTACAAATATTTAGCTACAAACCCGATAGGCTGGAAGCCGACCACATAATTCTTTTTTATTGTTTAAAATAAACAATAAAAAAAAAACAAAAACAATAAAAAAGAATTATGAGGTCGGCTTGCATTTGACCACCATCTCACCTGATGTTAAGCGGATGATACATGTAAAGGTATAGGTTGATTGATATAATATAGATATTCAAGTGATTTATATTATATTACTTTTAATTTATACCATTTTAATAGTACATTGTTCATCGAGGGGAGAAAGTGACTGATTACCAACGAGGGTGTAGTTTGAGCACTTAATACACACGAGTTGGGAATCGCACTTTCTTCCGAGTGATACATAGTGCTTTATACTATACCTACGAGGAAAATAAGAGAGAATAATAATAATATGTCTCTTGTCTTTTGGCATTATAAGTACTGTTAAGTTAGGTACTGAATTGGTCTAAATATAAAAAAAACAGCGCGTTAGTAATGGATTTTCATACACTTTTCCCTCCCTCTTCAGTGTCTCCAGCACGTTAGTCATGAATTCTCATACACTTTGCGACCTGCACATTTGTACTACAGTAATGGCGTCCTTTCTGTAAAACTGTTTAAAATGTAATAAGGCACTTTCCGAGTATAAATTATAATGATTAATTTCCTAAACCGTACTACTGATACTAAACACTTCCATTGCACTGCTACCGCACGTGTAAACGTCCAATTTTATTTATTACATTTCAGTGCGCACATCACACATGTAAATAACACCGCAAACAGCTGCAATGAGCAAACAAAAGAGTATCGCGTCCAAAATATTAAGTGTCCTTGAGCGACGTTTAGGCTGGAAACAGTGCTCGACCGACGGTCAGCGCTGACCGTACATTTTGACCGTCAGCGCTGACCGTCGGTTGTGAAAATCGTCAGCGTAGCTGAGTGCGCATTTATAGGCTTGCATAGATATAGCTACGCCGACTGACGGTCAGCGCCGACCGTCGCGTCGGTCAAGCACTGTTTCCAGCCTTATTATTGAATACTTAAATGGGATAAAAGTTATCATCTCTGACCACAACCTAGTAGCTGGTTAACACAATATCCCTTGGCAAGATTGGTGATAGATTTTCTGGGTCCTGACTAGCCGTTATGACCGGCAAAGATGTACAAATGAAAGCCAGGACTAACGGCTTTACTTGATATCCGAAGCACGGAGTAATCTCGAAATGTTCAGATGGTCACTCATCCTTTAAACCCTAGCAAGCGTCCAGCAGAGGCGGCGTAAGGCGGTGACCCACACCGCCCACGGCCTCGCGGTGCAAAAGGCATAAGTACAGAAGTCATTTATTTCGGAACAATATACATCGTGTAGAAATTTTGTAAAATAAAACAATACCATGCAAATAAAACAAACAAAAAGATACATGTCAAAGAAAATAACAAATTCAAGACGATAAAAGCCCACATTCAATTTACAATAATTAGGTAATCGTATTTACAATAAAACATTCAGTCAAATAAAAAGGAAAAACAAAAATCAGATTAGTGTATAAAAAAAAACAAGAATAGTACATTACAATTAAATTAAATAAAAATTGTGTAAAACAGATTAATAATATGTCATCTTATAGGCCTCGCACCTCAGCCTCGCATGGAAAATCCAAAAGTACACACACACTTCCAAACTGGTACAATGTCCCCTCCCTCTAACTTCTATAATAATAGAGTGAAGAATCTAAAAAAAAATATATGCTTGAAATGGTATGATATGGTTTGAACCAGATAGAGTCAGTAGTTTTTGAGTTATAGCACATTTTATAAAACCGCAAATATAAGTTTGTATTTCATGCTAACACTATGAAAATCAAAGTTATTTTGCGTAGTTACTACGGAACCCTTCATGGGTGAGTCTGACTCGCACTTGGCCAATTTTTTATTTTATATTTCCTTGTTCTTGTACTATCAGAGGGCCTCGCGAAATGTACCTTTGCCCCCATTAAGTTTAGGTCTTGCGCCGCCACTGCAAGCGTCGCTTAAGATGGACCCGTGCGGTTGCTGTTATTTGCCTTAGGCTATTTATTATTTATCCTTTGGAAAAGCTTGTTCATTTAGAACCAAATAAAAAGTTAACCGGTACATATTCTGTAAAACGAGTAAATGTTCTGCGTTTCGGATGACTCCAACTTATAGGCAGACTTTTCAGGTTGCTAAGATATTTAAATAGCCGTCTTTTAGGAAACTGATTTCATTGTAACGTGTTTCTAATAATATCGGAAATATATTTTAGATATACGATAATTAGTATCTCTCAAATACGCGAATTCTTAACAATGCAATAGACGCGTTCGTTCATAATCTATTTCAGTTTTACGGTCACATCTTTAAATATACTGTGTATGCAATCGTGTACACAATAGATTGATCTATTGTGCATCACATATCTTATTGTATTGAACCCAAGGACTACAGATCACGTCTGAACTTTATTTAATACTAGCTGTAATATACCCGCCACTTCACGTGGAAATTTCACGTTTTCCCAGGTTAAAAGTATATCTTATTCTAGAATATAATCGACATCTGTGCCAAATTTCATTCCGATCCGTTCTGCCTTTTTTGCGTGATTGAAACACAAACTAACACATTTATAATATTAGTAGGATTAACAGTCATGCATGCCAGTACGGTATATTTAGCAACAAACTAAAATAAGTTTAAAATATTCCACATATCAACAAATACCTGCTTACATACCTACAAGAACTTATTTACAAACAAACCTAGGAAATGGATTTCGTCGACAATGAGATTCTAAAATAATTAAACGTTTACGTAATGAATACCTACTATATGTTAATTTCAATTATCCGATAGCAACTTGAAGCTACTTTTTATTTGATTTTCTATGACGTTATGGTTATATACGCGACGATATTTTATGTATTTTTCAATCCAAATAATGATGTTTTAAGACAAGGTTTTAAGACTTAAAAACAAAAGACTGTCTTGGAAAGGTCTGATCAATGTTGAGTATGCAGAAAATTTTTCACCTCGCAATGAACAAGGAGAAATATTCCGAATTGTCCAACTTAAGTATGAAGTGAAAAGAAAGAAAGAAAATACCTTTATGGACACATGCCAGAAATAAACAAAATAAAAAACATAAAACAACGTATAGGTAATTATAACTATAAGAAGGCTAATAATAAGGTGCACCGAAAAATATTTGGTCAATATGTTATGTTATTCAAATATAATATATTCTTTTAGAAATGACCGTGGGTTGTAGCTGGTACGATTATATTGTATATATTCAAATTCAATCATCAGAAATAACTTTACATGGTTAGCTGTCCATATACGGCGTGCATCGTAATAACTCGTTTCTATGAGCTCACGATACATCTGTGAAAACAATACGACAACATGATTACTTTTTATACTACATCCACCAAAACGCATTGGATTACAGCCCATTCCATCTCATAAGAGAGGAAGCCTTTGTCCCAGCAGCGGGGCTGGTCATGTTTATACTTAGATAGATAGATAGATATCATTACACCATAACAGTAAAACAAAATTATGGACTTAACAATTAAAAAGGGTGATACAATGACCGGTCTTATCGCTAAAAGCGATCTTTTACTGACAACCTTTGGATGGATTTGACACAGAAGGAGAAAATAAATACGCGGGTAGTCCACGGTGTACTATTTGTCTATATAAAATACAAAACAATAACGTTCTCAAAACATATACATACATACAAAGACATACATAATAACAACAATTTAAGGTGAGAGATAAAGATCTTGATACTTAGTAGATTTTGCAGGGTTTTTCAAGGTTGACGAGCTCGTGGCTACATGATAACAGTTGCACGGATCTATTTTCAAGGTTAAGCAACGCTTGACGAGCTCGTTTCGTGGATGGGTGAACCGACCTTACATGTCGGGGTACCTCTGTGACTCAGAAAGCACGGGTTTTTTCCGGCTGTAAATTGTACATCTTTGACAGTCATTGCGCGTAATCATAAGCTAGAAAATCTTACACGTGTTTTGCTAAGGGGGTCGTGTTATCCAGGCGCGTGCACAGGATTATGACAGGGTATGCGGCGGAGTAATCGGTCACAGAAACTTTTTCTTTTAAGCCTGCAATACATGTTGGCCGAGCGTAGGCCAACGCGAGCGTTGGCAAATAGGTACAGGGCAAGAAATAATGTCCACACGCTCGACAAGTTCGTCGAATGCCAATGCAGACGACCAATGTAGAAGAGGGTCTGTAGAGCTGCCCACACGTTGGCCGAACGCAGGCGAGCGCCTTTGATTTGTGACCAAAAACCGACGCCGATCCGAAGTGAGGCAAGTGATCACGAGCAACGGCGAGCGAAGACAAGTTGCACCAATTAAGCTCTATACACGTTGGCGCTGGCCTCCACTCGGCCAACTAGGCAAGTGACACCGAGCGATAGCAAGATAAGGCAAATATACTGTCTACATGTTGGTATTGGCCTTCACTCGACAACGCTCGGCCAACATGTATTGCAGGCTTTATAGATTTTTAGCATAGCCACAGCCTCGCACCGCCACCATGCTACGATGCGTGGCTGTGGCTATGCTAAAAATCTATAAAAGAAAAAGTTTTTGTGACCGATTACTCCACCGCATACCCTGTCATAATCCTGTGCACGCGCCTGGTGTTATCCAGCTGATGAGTTGTGGAGATCAGATCGCCAGTCGCTCTATGAGACGCACGGCTGGGTACCATCCACACTTGGTTGATATACCGTCTTGTTGTACCAAGCGCTTCTCCTCCACATTTATGGTGCACAGCCAAGTTGTGGAATTCTCTGCCGGCTTCTGTGTTCCCTGCCACTTATGACCTTTCAGCCTTTAAAGCAAGAGTAAATAGGCATCTTCTGGGCTCGCTCGTCACATCGTAGACCTCATCTATCGCTTACCTTCAGGCGAGGTCGAGGTCATAAGCGAGCTCAACGGTAATAAAATCTATTACCCAGCTGCATATTATACTAGAAGCAGATCCGACATAGATGTATAAATGCTACGCAGATGATGAGATTAGCAAGGTTTTGTAATATTTTATACAGGGTGTCACTCATTTACACATACTTCTTCTGTTGGTTCCAGCTCCGTCAGGGTCAGTCGTACTGCACAGAAAGCGAGTGTCTCGAAACCATGCCGGGCCTCCCTCAGCCCGAGTCCTCAGCCAACAGCTTCATGGTAATGTTCCTCATGATGGCTCTGGCGCTCGCCATGTACGCCATGCGCCCGCGCCGCAACCAGATACAAGACGCTCCCAAGCCTTCGCGCAATTCTCAGGTAAGGAATTTTATGTTTTGTAGGTAGTTATTGAAGAAGTGCCTCGGTCAAATGCCCCTAGATTGGAATATCAGCTTTAGGAATACAGGGTTCCCTAAAAGGGGTGGGGGCAGAGTTTTCTTAAGAATCTGTTGTCAAATAATTTGTTAAAGCCGCCTGCCTGTACCGGGGTTTGAGGCATCGCAAATGCAATAGAAGCCCGTTGTATTCATAGTATGAAACAATTTTAAAGGGTTATTCATGACAATTAGGTTTCTTTGAGTGAATAATGTTATAGTGTAGGTTATTTTCCTTTCAAACTACGCTTAGCTAAAATACTTTCGCAATTTTATAAACATGTACGCTATTTAACCGCTATGTTTTCACTTGCCATAGTTTTGAACAGTAGTTTAACATTATACGAATGTGCCTATATTATATGCCTCGCATTTAATAGTTTTGACTCACGCTCACATCGTGTTATCGGCATTAAGTGAGACACATGTTTGTCATGTTTATATACTCAATAAAGTATGTAGGTGCATAAATGTGATCAATAATAAATGTCACCTCAGACGAAACGGTCTGATGAAATAGTATGATATAGAGCACCATTTTGACTTTCAATTTCACCTCAATTTGTGTTTATCAGTACGCGAAATGCTATACTACAAAACGAAACTGAAATGGAAATCAAGTCCTAGTTTGCAGGATTGAAAAATAACTTAAATGCGCCCTTTACAAATTAATTGTTTGTTGCTTTTATAAATCCAATTCAGGCAATTCTATATTGCACCTTGAAAGTATGTACTGTACGCGACTATTGTGCTAAATAAAAGCCATACGTATCGAGACAAAATTGTCCACAGCACTGAAGCTATTATGCATTTACAAATAAGATGTTAGTAGTCTGCGTCATGTCGCCTAAAGTATTACACAGTTAGTCGCCATCAACATATTTCTGAATTCACTCACAAATTTATCAGAACAAGGTAAATAACAGCAAAAACAAATAAAGGAAGCACTGAGTAAATAATTACTTGTTATTTCCTGTATATTCAGCTTACAAAATATCTGAATTCAAGCTAAAATATGTTTCCTTTGTAGCAAGTAACAAACTCATTTTTAAAATGCAGATTTAATTATGTTTTAATATTATTACAACTAGAAAATTCCAGAAAACTATTAAGACAATCTGTGAACATGAGAAGTTAATTGGTACATGTTCTGATAACGAAACCTGATTGTAATCGAATGCCCTTAAATTGTTCTAGACTAACGGCATTTTTAGGACGCTAACCATGAGCCTGACATGGTTTTATTGGGTGTTTTCGAGATTCAAGTGTTAATCCGTTATATGCGCCAGTGCCTTATGTATGTATGTAGTATCTCGTTGAGTATCTCGGTAACCGACATACTACACACAGTTTCATAAAAGATGCTCATATATTGTCTAGTACGAATTGAAAAAAAAAACTAACGATCTCATCTAGTTTAACTTAAAACGGTAAAAAATGACGTGTGAGAGTTTTATTCATAACCAATTTACAAAATAAAATATAATTTAATTAACAACATAATTTAAGATAAGCCACTTGATTTATTTTATATCAGTAAAATTGAATTTAAATCAAATATCGTACCGCCTTCGGCTGTGATGTAATTCAAATTTCGGTGCACATCAACAAACTGGTCGTGAGTAAAAAAGAAAACTGGATATTTCTGAGCTTGCTCACGATTTTTATAACCACACTATTCTTATGAATACCACAAGGTGTTTATTTCAATCACTTATTGTTACCGATACCCGTTTCCCTACTTATGGCAAAACTGCAAGTGGTTTAAGAATTTTACAGTAGGTACGTAGACTTAATAATGTAAGTACATATAAAACAGCGGTAGCATTATGAAATTCCACCAGGAACTAACGTACCGCAACGACAAGCGACCGATATTGTTGCTCGGCTCCACCATTTCAGAATTGATAATCATATTATACATATTAAACGAAAATAAATGTATAATCTTTACGAACATGCGCGTCGCGATCTCTGACCTTTAAAACTGTATATACTTTGTAAGACTTGATTATTCATCATTTCAGATACACACTGCGACCACTTATTACTATTTTAGAATGTAAAAAAGACACGCAACTGTCCCAGACTGCTTTTTTAATCAATTTGGTTTATAGACTGGTGTACAACTACTGCAGTAATCGAATAGCTATGAATTTTAATGTAGTATATACTTTGTAAGACTTGATTATTCATCATTTCAGATACACACTGCGACCACTTATTACTATTTTAGAATGTAAAAAAGACACGCAACTGTCCCAGACTGCTTTTTTAATCAATTTGGTTTATAGACTGGTGTACAACTACTGCAGTAATCGAATAGCCATGAATTTTAATGTAATATTTTTTGACAGATGATATGTTATATGATGATAGATGACAGATTTTTCTAGCTTCTGACTAGCCGTAACGATGTCATGACAGCCTTTAATCTTAGCGTTTCGATGGCAAATGGCTAAATTTAGTCTGCCCAAAACTGGGCAACAAGTTTGGCACCGTCGGACGCTGCCATCAAGTCCTGCAGTGTTCAACAGTTGACAGGACAGGCAATTAAGTGTGCCATGGTTTTTGGCACAAAACCACATATACACTCCAAGGCAGTCATCAATAAACCTCCGCCTGCCTTTAATGTAACCTATACTTATATTCGTTAATCTATCTGCAGGATCACGACGGCGCGCCTCCAACGCCACCAAGAATATAATCCAAGGAGTCCATCTTCAAAGGGTCACGCTACAATGAATTCCAGTAATTGTATTATATAGTAAAATGTACCGCACCGGGTTGTGGACTTAAAAACGTCATCACAACTAAGTGTAGATGTATAAGATCTTGTATAGGTATTATGTACTGATAAGATTGGAAAGTTTCGTAAAAGTATAACAATTTAGTTTCGCTGTTGCTGCCTTGCCTTTGAAATTAAATTTAGTATAGAAGGCGTTACAATAATTATTCTTATGAGTGTGGAATGTATGACGGTATAAGAATCAATTGGTCCGTAGCTCCCTAATTTATAATATACTTTTTATATATTTATTCATTTTCTTATCTATTGGTGCTATATTTTTTTCGTATACTTCTATAAGCCTACAATAACTAATATTTGTTCCAAGGAATGTTTCTATGATTTACAGAAACATTGATATTTAAATAATTTTCAATGCACTTAACAAATACTTGTGTTTTATTAAATGTGAAAATGTAGCACGGGGGTGTATTTCTGTAATTTATCTAGTGATTTTATACCAACTGATACATATGTAAAAAATTAAACAAGTCTATGGCGCGGATTGGTGAGGAAAGAAACCTATATTTGTTAATATCAGCCGGTATAAAATTACTTTGTAATTGAAATTGATGATAGCTCCTTTACTATATAACACTATAATAAGTGCAATATCTAAAAATCTCAAACGGTAATCTAGATCTGACTAAGTGTTTGTCAAAAAGACGTTGAAAGTACCTGACGCAATGAAAGACATTTATGGCAAATTTTTGTTATCAGAAAATTATGTTTGACAGATGCAGTTTACAGGGCGAGCTGGAACACGCTGCTTGATATTGTTTTTTGGATTATATAATTAATAAATCTTTTATGTAAGCCAGTAACCGGGGGAAAAGCATGTTTTCGACCGTAAGAGTTCTTAAATAAAGGGGATGAAATGAGATTTCTCCTCAATCGTGATAAAGGCGTTAAAATTAGTTGTTCAACTTTGCCTCTAATACAAATAAGAATTTGCAGTTTTATTATTATTTTTGCTGGAGTTTCACCTAGTTTAGAAGTGAGATGAGAAAAATAAATATTAATATACGTCATATCATGTGAACATACAAAGGAGATTATTTTTCCACAAACGACTTGTTGTTATTTTTCGAATCGAACTATTAAATATTCCACTAGTTTTAGTTAATTTCACTTGGGTTGGGTAATCTTTTCAACCATATTTAATTTCTGATACATTAATCATATTTAGTTTTTTTTTTTCGACAAGCCGATCGAGATTATATTTATCAAAAGAAATAAATAAAACTTATAAACAATTTGTTTTAATTCTTGCATTTAAACCCAATGCTTCAATTTGCAAAACGAACGAAGTACAGAACAACTTGACTCGTATTTTTAGTGATAGGTTTGACCACCATCTCTCCTGATTGTAAGCGATGATGCGTTCGGAGATGAAGTACTCTCACCTAGAAACGTGAGCAGAGAAAGAGGGGACTTGGTCCCGCATCTTGAAGTTGGCGTGACCAAAGTCCTAAATTTAAAATGTACCTATCAAAATAAAGTGTTTGTACTACATAATTATGTACTATTTGTACCCAAACAAGACATTTGTACCTCTAACGGTAAAGGAGTAATGTCCAGACGTCTTTGGTCCCGCCACTATGATTTCAAAGTGGCGAAACCAAAGACAATACAGTTTAAATTGGATTCTTGTTCCCGTCATCTTGATGCTTACCTAGAAACAATTTTTTTTTACTTTCACACAACGTCATCTAGTCTCAAACTAAGCAGAGCTTGTGCTATGAGTACTAGACAACTGATAAACATACATATATATTTCTAAATACATACATATAATAGATATATCTATTTACTATGTATCACTATTGACCATTTTACTTACTTTAACTACAAGCAAAATACGCGCTTGGTCGTGGAGTTGCGGATACCTGTCCGTCATACATACATACACTATTGAAGTATTGCCTAAGGCCCGGACTCCACCAAAGCGGAGATGTGTGTGATAATTTCTGTATTGTTTGTTAGTAATTTTTTTGGTCCCTACAATTGATTTATTGATTTACTATTATGTTCATGGATGCTTTATGTTTACGTTTTGCTAATATCAGTACTTAGTCTGCATTTTTAGCACTCTCCAGACTTTTATACAACTTTGGTTGTTTATGGCGACCTCTTGTGCTATAACATCTTTTGGCATCCTGTTTCGCCATTTCATTCGGTTCTTGTCTTCTTTTAGTTTAGAACTCTGCCATTTCTTAAAAAGATGGGTCTCTTTGATTCTGACATTCCACCAGCTAGGATCTTTGCCGCAATTATGATATCCTTTAGAGACTCCTAGGATACCTGCCGCGTTTGTCCTGTACCAAGTTTCAAACTTGGACCAGATATCATTCGTGTTGTCATAGCCTACTTCCAAATCAGTCTCCAAGTAATCTTTTATAACGCTCATTAGTGTCTCCCCTTTAGGATTGATCATCGAGCTCTCTGCACTTAGTTCTTGGTGTTCTATCTATTATATTTTTTATAGGTTTTGGCAGCTCGTACAGAGACACGAGTATGTGATGCTGTGATATAAATCATCATCAGGTATTAATTTACAGTCCTTAAGCTTTCGTTTGACGATCTTGTCGGACATGATAAAGTCTATCCGTGACCCGCACATTTATAAGTGATCATGTGTTCTGGTTTCTTTTGAAATTCGTGTTTATTAGTGCAAGTTCGTATTTTTTTTTACTCGCTTATCCCAAATCCACCATGTAATGTATATTATCTCCTGTGATATCCCTGGTACCTACCCACGTGTCCATTCATTTTCCCCTATTATCTTGTAGTCGTTTGCTGGAATGCTCTGGATGAGGTCGTACATGTCTTCCCAGAATTGTGCGTTTTTTTGTTTCAGTGCATCCAGTTTGAAGTGCATAGGCTAATATGATGTTGGTTAATTGTTTATCATCCAGAGCAAGTTAAACGGAGATTAAACGGTCGCTTTTCCGTGTGATATTTATGATGCGAGATTAAAAGTTGTTGTCTTAGATTATTGCCATCCCGTTTCTGTTATTGTATGTGCCGTAGTAGATAACCTGGTAATCATTCCCTATATCTTTCGACTTTGAGCTTTTCTATTTCGTTAGGCTGTTGTCCCACCGCCAGCAAGGACTAACTTTCTGCTATTTTCTCTCTCAAGAAACGCTCAACAGATAAACACTCTGTGTAAACAAAAGAGATGCATATATTAATAGTCGATCGCTGACTGTTTACACTGCCGGCGAGGAATAGTTCCATTGGTCTGTCGCCGAGCGACAAGAGCTATCAAAGATAATACTTTCTCAGCGATCATTTGGCGGTCAGAACTCACGTTGAGAAACCAACCAGATGATAGCTCAGCGACTAAACTATCAGAAAGAACACACTCGCTGCTCGCTAACTCGTTTTCAGATGCAAGCTCTATTCGCTACTCGTTCATCGTCGGCAGTGGGACAACTCCCATATGAAGAAATAAATGAATAGTTTAAAAAACACTAGAAAAATACACTTTTATAAATGCACGTAAAAGCAAAAAAAAAATGTTTAGAAAACCGATAACGGATTTTCTTTAGGTTTGTTATAACTTTGAAACCTAATCGTGTTCAAAGTCCATTACGTGGCCTTTCTCACAAGTGCAAACACGACTATGATACGATATTCCCTCATGGAATGCCAGTGCCTATCTTCCGGCTTCATCATCAGACCTTGAAACCTAATTGTGGTCAAAGTTCATTACAAGACTTTTCTAAGAAATCCAAAACAGATATGATACGATTTTCCATCATGAACTTCCAGTTCATATCTTCCGGCTCCATCATCAGATCAGTTCGACAGTACCATATTATTGTATTGTCATCAGAACTACATACAGCTGCCAATTTTCATTATGCTACGACCCTTGGAAGATGGTTAAATTAGTTACCTTAGATTCCATTACATAGTTAGTTACACAGAAATCAAAAGTATAGGAGAAGTGGTAAGGGCCAAGGGGGCGTATCGGTGTCCGCGCGACATGGCCACAGGGCTCATGTCACAGGCAAGTGGCCCTCTCTGCGAACTAGTGCGCTTTCGACGGCGATCGTGATAACATATATGAATGCCGAGTTATTCTGTGGTATCTTGTAAAAACCGAAGCCAAAATCAAAACTATGCGAATCATGGAATCACTTACCATATGTAAGTACAAGTATTTTACAATATTTGTCTTTAAAATCATGAAAAACAATAAATCGTAAAATATTTCTTGGTTTTACTACGTTATTTTTGTTTTCAAATATAAGAACGACTGTACTACTTTTGCTATAAATACATTGCTCCTTAACCACTACCTGAGTTCGTCACTAAGTAACTGGACAAGCAATGTAAAAATAACATACGAAACTGTATTACTCGGATTCATCGCGTAGTGAGGCTGCCACTTCTTGCGACGAATTAGTGATGTGCTTGTGCAGATCCACTAACGTAGGCTATCGACAGCAATGTCGATTGACGAATGAAATATTGCTATTATAGTTTAGGGGTCTTATAACATACGGAAACCTCTAAGAAAATATGTTTAACTTTTATTTTACATAAGGTGACAGAAAGAAAAATACGTTGAAAAGTCAAGTGTACAAAAAAGTAAAATAGAATAAACAATTTATTTTACGACCGCAGCATGCGTAAGGAGTTCCGACGTCGCCGTCGCTACAATCATGGGCGGATCTACCTATGGGCTATTGGGGCTGTAGCCCAGGGCCCCGTGGAAACAGGGGGCCCCCAACCTCCACTGAAAATAATAGGCGTAATTTTGAATTAAAACCAAATATTTATAAATTTTAAAATTCCTATCATAAAGTTGGTAACCCTGAGATCAATCAACCCATGTGCACGTCTATCGAACTATGTTAGTGTTCAGCAAGAGGACAATAATACCGAGGCGGAAGGAAATTCAGATAATATTAGGTTTGAGTTTGAGAAATATGTTGACGAGGGCTTGTGACCAGAATGGGGCGTGCAACTGTCAAAGTGGCGCTAGTAACACACTTACCAATATCAAAGCAGTTTCTCTATGGAACAGTAATGAATTAGAGACAGTTATTGAGAATTTTTCGATTAAAGAACATGTATTATGTTCTTTAATCGGAAAATTGTACAGAAATCAATTGAAACAAATGAAATGAAAATAAAAAATATCACCACAGATAACCATAGATGATACAGATAACTATATAATATCTCACAATCTAACTAACAATGACAGTGACAAAGGTTCTTACGGTGGTGGCGCCATCTGCGATTAGCTTTCACTTGCACGCCCCATTGCTAAATAAAGATTTTATTAATGACATCCTCTCGCATGTTATAACTGACTTTCAAAATAAAGATCAAAAAAATATATATATATTCAGCTTCAATAAAGAAAAACAAAAAACACAACAGAACATTTTCAAATAGGTATTTCACTAAGCAAATGAAAAAAGTTATTCAACCAGCGTTGGTACTGTGTTTTGTTTGGCTTGCAAAATTTTTACTAAAACCCCTTCTATACATATAAGAACTTGTTTAGAAAATCACGAAAATTCTATTGAACATAAGAAACCAATGTTAGTGTGGTTAAAAACGAAAAGAAAATAGGCATGTTTTAGACAAGCAGCTTCAGGAGCAATTAAGAAAAGAAACAAAATATTATCACAATGTTCTAAAACGGGTTATGGCAGTGGTAAAATTCTTGAGTATAAAATGCTTAGCATTTAGAGGCTTCAAGGAAGTATTTGGTACTCCACATAATGGTAATTTTATGGGTGCTCTGGAGCTATTGGTAAAGTTCGATCCATTCATTCGTGAACACATTGAACAGATAAAGCTGCGCCCAAAACCAATAATTTCATACTTATCAAAAACAATGTATGCCCTCATACACTGTTTAATAATGGGCCGGTATTATTCAATTGTGATGGATTCTACCCCAGATCTGACTCACAATGATCAACTTGCTTGATCAGTTGACTTTTTGGCTTTTGTAACTAGATAAATTACAAACCGACCCACTAAAAAGCGTGAAAAAAACTTTTTAACAAAAAATAAAACCAACTTCCATATCAAAATACTACAAAGGCAAAAATAACTTTAATTTCGGAAGGCGGTGTCAAAAAAAGAAAATACAAAACCAATAACACCGACTACCGAAATTAAAGTTATTTTTGCCGTTGTAGTGTTTTGATATGGAAGTTGGTTTTATTTCTTGTTAAAAAGTTTTTATAGTCACGCGTCGGTAACAACTAGTGTAAACAAAATGTCAGTAATGACTAACTACCTAATAACTAAACTAACTAATAACGAAGAAACTTTTTGGTTTATAGCTCTACCAAGCCGTAAATTGTTTGTGGAACCCAAGAAGCAGCAGTTAGCGCCTCAATATCCATTTTAATAAATACGTCCGCACATTGGCCTGAACCAAAGCAAACTGAACGACCTTCCAACGTGTGGACGCCATCACGAACTCTTGGCCAATATGCTGGCCACTACATTCGCCACTGTGTTGGCCAACGTGAAGAGCCGGCTGGAGACAATAATATGACAACGCTGCTAATATGGCGGATCACTACAATGATGTACAAGTACTACTAAAACAAAAAAAGAATCCGCTGATAATGTGCCATGTATTGCGCATTCCCTAAACTTAGTTGGTGAAGAATCTGTTAAGGTTGCAACATAAATTGTGATTTTTTTTGCACCCATAGGTGGGAACTGTTAAATCGTAGAACAAAACTCAAATTAACTTTAAAAAGTGTAAGCCAGATAGATGGTCTTGTCATTATGATGCTGTCAGAGCTTTAAAAATAATTATGATGACGTTATAAAATTTTTTAAAAGTTTCAGCGAAAATAAGGATGAGAAAGTTGATTTCCGAAAAGAAGCACGAAATTTATTCAATAAAATGGCGAAACTCGATACTGCAATTTTGATAATTTTTTGGGAAGAAATTTTGGAGATATTTCATTTAGTTAATAAAAAAATACAGATCCCTGATTTAGATATTTGTGAAGGCAACAAGTTAATTGTGTCATTATAAGACTTCGTGAATAATATACGGCACCAATCAGAGCAGAAACTAAAGGAATACGAAGAGAAAGCTAAAAAATTAAGTACAAGTGTGGAAATAGACTACAATTACAAAAACAAGAGACGCATAACTCCAAAATTTTCAGATAAGTCTACAGATAAATTTTCAGTGTACGGCGCAGAAAATTTTAAAAGAGACACGCTAAACGTTGCGTTGGATAAGTTGATTATAGATTTAAATAAAAGGAGCCAAGTATTTTAACTTTGCCAATCACTAGCTGTGAAGCGGGGTGCTCTTTTTCCAGGATGTCATATATAGAAAATAAATATAGGACAACAATGTCAAACCATTGACTTAATAATTAATTTATCAATTCTTTCCTTAAATTCTGATTTAACGAAGGACTTACAATGTGATGAGCAAATAATTGAATTTGCAACACAAAAATGCAGAAAGGTTGCTTTATAATTTATATAACATAACTACGCAAAACCTGTCATTTTTTTTGCAATAATGTTATACAGTTGCTGTTTGTATACCTACATATTTCACAAACACTAAGTGATATTAAAAAATAAAATTATTTTGTCGTCCTGTTTTTTCTTTATGTGCATCACAGCAGAATTCTTTTTTGACAAAATGGCTATTAGTAGAGTATTTAGGCCCTGCGCTGAAACTACTTAGGGGCCCCCAAGTTGCTTCAGCCCAGGGCCCCACAAATTCACGATCCGCCCATGGCTACAATAGTTTATTTTTCAATCTGTCAACCGTTTTAACCCGGTTGGAAAATCGATTTAAATAATATTTATTTAATGGAACTACTCAATATATAAGTAGGAATAATTAGTAGTTCATGTGTTCCGCTTCGATTACTTGAATGTGGTTATTAAGCACAATATGCTCGTCATAATGCATATGGTGAAGTGAAGCTGATGGTGAACTACCAGGAGAACTCCTCAACAAATAACAGCCCAACATTGGGAAAAGCAATATTTTGTAAATTAATATAAGTAGTTGACATTTAGGCTCTTGTAACTAGGTAAATTAAAAATCGACCAACTAAAAAGAGATTTTTCACTTTGCAGTGTTTTTTGGGAGTCTGTTTAATTTTTTGGTAAAAAGTTTTTTATAACATACGGAAACCTCTAAGAAAATATGTTTAACTTTTATTTTACATGAGATGACAGAAATAAAAATACTAGCCTGGTGTAAATAATGTTTTTTTACTTCTTTTGATTTTTTTACAGAGTAGTAGAGAAATGCGTAACCAATATTCGTAAAGTAAGTTACTTTAATTTTAGGTTAATAATCGGTGGTGTTTTTCGGTTTAGAATTATCGTATGTTATGCCTTATCCTATGTTGCTGTTTCTTTATTTTTTTATGGTTTTTGTATTTTACTTCCATTGGAGCTTCGAATGCGTTATAATAATCGGCATGGTTCAGATAATATATTTATGAATTTAGCTTAAAATAAGTCAATATATTCATGCTATTTATTTGTTAGGCATGGATGTGTGTTTGTTTTCATATATTTAACAATTTCTCTACTAACTAGGATTTTTCTTATAACAAAAACCTATTATAACCTACTAAACTATTACCTCCGGGGTAATTGCGTAACACACTTACAGATTTTTTTTTTTTTAACGTGGTAAAATTATCAAATAAGTCCTCCCACCCTGCCCGGGGTGGGAGGACTTATTTGATAATTTTACCACGTTAAAAAAAAAAAAAAAAAACTGTAAGTGTGATCCATCGTCGAGTATCATTGATTCACTTTACATCAGATGGTAAAAAGCGAGCAATTATAAATAAATAAAAAACTACATATTTAAAAGTAACTATTGCGAAGACCTTAGAACAACAACGCATAGAAGAGGCGTCTTTTTTTTTTTAACGTGGTAAAATTATCAAATAAGTCCTCCCACTCCGGGCAGGGTGGGAGGGACTGTCAGACTTTTACTGACTAAAATCCACGGTGTTCCTTCAATAACCCTTTACATACCGGGGTCACGGTAATGGGATTATTCCCACGACCCCGGCAGGCTTCGGCCCTCTGCAGAGGGGGCCTCGTCATGTTGCTGACGCTCTTTGAGGCGCGCGTGGAACACAACGCGCCGTCGACCCGGGCATGGTCCATGGTCGGACAGCGAGTTGCCCTTTACTCGCTGTCCGCATGCCCGCGCCTACGGTGGCTGGAGATCGTCGGCCGACGTCCGACGCCGTGGGCGTCTACCACTGCGGCTGGGCTGGAGGGAGGACGCCATCCTCTCCCTCACGCGGCCCGCCTCTTCCTTCGAAAGCATGACTGCTTCGCAGAAGGAGGCGACGGCTTCCCACTCCCTCTCGCCCCGCAGCATGGCCTCGACCAATGCCGGGCGCGAGAGGTCTCCGCCTATCGCCGCCGTGAGGACACGTCGGTGCTCTGCCCAGGCGGGGCAGTCTTGCACCGTGTGCTCTACGGTGTCCTCAGGGCGACCCTCGCAGTGGTGACACCCAGGCGTTTCCTCCTTTCCCATCAGACACAGGTACCTCCCGAAACATCCGTGTCCGGTGAGGACCTGCGTCATGCGGTAGGTCAGGACGCCGTGACGCCGATCTAGCCACTCCTCAAAGAGGGGTCTTACCGCCGCAATTGCGGCGTGCCCGAACACACTTACAGTAGGAATCGGTTTCATTATGCTAAATCAACAACACTCACTGTGGTATTTACGTTGTTGAGCAGACCAATATTTCGAACATATGTAGCAATGGATTAGCAATATACGTCAAAATCATTCAGATCTTGATTTATAGTGTGTTACGTAATTATTGCGATGCTTATTATATGGTGACGTTTAGAAGTAGCTTAGGATATATATGATAAATAAGTGGTTTTCGTACTTTTCAGCTTCCCAAAAGATGGTAATATAAAAAAGGAATGGATTGATGCCACAGGCATGCCATTTAACTGGTACCCTATAAAAATAGCACCATAAATGCTCGGTTCACTTCAGCGCAGAAATGTTCCAGCCTGAATGGACAATTCCAAAATTAAGAGTACAACTGATTTTTGCAGAAGTGGGTTAAATTTTATTTTATTACTGAAAGCTATTCTCATGTTTTAGGGCATTCATAAAATCAGTCATTCAACTTTTCAGGATTCTATACAACCTATACGGCTGGTATGTTCCGATCAAGAGCGTAATGTCAGTTAACATCAACTTCTATTTGACCTATCACTATGATAATTAAATATTAAGATTTAAGTCGAAAGCGCCAGGGTAGCCCTTAATACTTAGTAGGTAGTACTTAATAATTATTATGTAATGTTATGTTCTTAATAATATGTTTATTGTTATTATAATATTTTCTGGACATGCCATTTTTTATTTGGTTCATTTTCAGGTGCCCAAAAAACATGTACAATAACAAATGGAAGAATCGATAACTTTCCGATTTAGTCAATCACTAGCGTATATGTAAAATAAATTGCTTTTGCACAGCACAACGATAGCGACCGATGTTTTTGTGTGGGTAAATTCTAAGGTGCATGGTAAATACACGCTGTGTTTGACGGAATAAGGTTTATTATTGATTGTATAGTACGTTCTGATTTAGGAAATGCGGGTGTGTGCGCGAGTGCGTATCTATTGATTTTATTAAACTGCATGTGTAGTTGTTGCCCCGCCCAGCGCCTAACTGGAGACACACGGTTCCGATATAATTTCTTCTGTTGACCACATCTACTTATTTATTTTATCTAAGGTTAGTTACATACAAGTCGGGGTTCAACTTTACTTATGTATAAGGTTAGTGTCGTTCACTCCAAAAATAGTGTTTTTCGCGTCTAGTTAGGTTCAAATGAATCTTTTTTGGTCTTCTGAATGACATAATTAAAGATAAATCAATAATGTGCACTGCATACGTAAAATAATGCCACACGCCGATGAGCGCGGTGACCAAAAAGATCTCTGAATTCGCGTAAAACGGGGTAGCGTAAGTCGGGGTATTACTGTAAACAAATTCAAAAGTCGAGTAGAGCGAGTATATACTCCGACTCGCGCTTGGCCGATATTCGGGTGGTTGTGCCCACAACCTTTTTTGAGGGCTGGATCCGCCCCTGGTCGACATCCCAACGTACCTTCTCTATTTTTCCAATGGATTTGTTTACCAGTCCTTTACTGACATCTAATTCTTCGCAACTTCACACGTGCACCTATTTTTATCGTGATGACATTTTCTAAGTTAGCTGTTAGCGACGAATCATGCTCGTTCTTTTTGAGTACTTAATTTGCTCGTTTTTTTAGATACCGTAGACAGTCTATTTCGTCTATCGAATTTAATTTAATTTCTGGTTGCTCCATACTTGATTCAGGATCGTGACGTAATTGCACAACGCCATCTAGTGTCACTTTTAAATAAATCAATGGAGGCGGCATGGTGTAGTGACCCTCTAAGATAATAGGTGGCGCTAATGGTTGTAGAATACGGTTAGTTACGCGTAATAAATACGAAAATCAACTATATTCTTATTTATAAGTACAAAAACGGAAATAAATGGATTAAAAAAAATTAAGGGTGGTATTCAACTCGTTATATATTCATGTAAAGATCTTAAAATCCACATATAGAGATTTACAGGCACTAATTATAAGTTAAGTGAAAATTATAATAAAATGATAAAAAATTACCAGTTTCTGATTTGTTCCTTTGTATTCACCTAATTACCTATCTGCATGCCAAATTTGAACTTTCTAGGTCATCTGGAACTGGGTTATAGTTTTGATCTATAGGTCAGTCAAAAAAATGACGATTTTTGGACGTTAATATCTAAATAACCGTTTGAGATATGTTTATAAAATTTGGAACACATATATGTATCTCGCTAGTCTCAATATATGAGCCAAATTTGACAAGTTTAGGTGAAATAGTTATTGAGTTACGAGGGGCTCAAAAGTGGCTCCAAATGGTTCGTGTAATATCACACGGTGAGCTGCGCGCCAGAACTTGGCTTGACCCGCTCCCGCGTGTAGATGGAAAACAATAAAAGAAATAACGCATACCGTCAAATTAAAAGAGAGTCCAACAGAATTGATTACCACTGACAATCCGCAGCAAGCCATCAATAATGTCTGTGGGGCAAATGTTGGCTGACACGATAATTTCAACACAAAATCCTAATGCAGGTGAAATCAAATTAAAATCGAACCCTATATCGTTTGTAGTTTTGCCTACCGATGTGGAGGAGGAAGTGAAATCAATTATATCCAACTTAAAGTCTAGCAGTGCAGTCGGCTTGGATATGATTCCAGCGAATATTTTAATAAAAACTTTTTACCAAAAAATTATACCGACTTCCAAAAAAACACTGCAGTGAAAAATAACTTTAATTTCGGAAGTCAGTGTTGTATTTTCGTTTTTGGCACCGACTAATAGTCAAATGTTGTTAAATAATGTTGTTAGGTTGTTAGTGGTAAAATGGTAAGAGCTCAAGATTTAAAAAATTGAGACGTTAAATAATTGTGGCTGTGAATGTACATATTTTGTGTTTAAACCATATTATTCGTGATAACAGAATTGTTAGGTACTTACTAAAAAGTAGCACAAACTTGTTGATTTGATCTCAGTTAGTTAATCTTTATATTATTTCATGTTATCCAAACAATGTATTAATGTGGTCTACTTGGTACTGTATTGGTAGGCAAAGGTTAAAAAGAGGTATATGATACAATTTATTTTATTTGTAGATATTGTGTTTCTCAGAATATTGTTTTCTTGTTAAAATTCTACTACCTACTTATATAAAAAATATAAAAACGTTACCGAAACCGGGGCTAACACCGGTTTCCGGTTTTAGGCCCTAAAATTCGGAATTCAAAACTGGTTTTGAAGACCTTCCGGTTTTGAACGCCCTAGTAGCCAGAACGTCAGCAATACAAACTAATGATCCATGAGCCACAAGTGGCAAATTATGGTGAATGAATACCAAATTTTCTGCATTTGTTGGTAAGAGGCGACTCCGTTTGGCTTCGTATACCAGACCAGCTTCTGAAAATAGCCTTTCGCTGTAAACGCTACTGCCAAGTGCTGAAAGATAAACTCTAGCAAACCTTGATAACTGTGGGTACTGATTTAAATTAGATGACCAACAAATGTATGGGTCGTGATTGCGATTGATTCGAGGTGACTTTAAGAAAAAGTCAATCTCGTTAGCAATTGGATTTTGTTTTACTTAATCGCTATATTTACTACTATTATCCTTTGCCACTTCAACGAAACAGTCCCAAAAAGTGTCATGAGCTTCCACCGCCCATTTCAAATCAAACTGGTCGCGTCATGTAACGCGATAAAGGGCCGAATATCCGGTTGCCGGATATCCGGCGCTCCGGTCTCGTAGCTTGCCGAATATCCACTATCCGGCCAAACCACTATCCGTTTCATCTCTAGATATTAGTACCTATTCGAAAAAAATTACCGAGAGGATATGCAATAAATGTTATCTCCACTAAAGAGCACTGCGCCGCATCTGTACTTTACTTTGCCTCGCTGCTTTCTGTTTGTGTTGCGCCTAAGGGTTTACGAGAAATCAATAAAAACATAATGTCCATCCAGCCTTAGTTCAAACTGGCTGGACACATATATCTCCGCTGCCTGATGATCTAGGGCATTCGAAATACTTAAGTTCAAAATCTTGTGACGGGGACGATAATGATAACCTGAATTTTTGACGGAGAAACTTTGCGTAGTTTCAAAGATATTGATCATTTAAATTTTCCCATACAAACACTGCAGTAAGGTTACCAATATTGTAGGTTTTATATAGGACTAAGTATATTTTAAGGTGTTTTCTTTAATGGACGAAAATCCGTGTATTGGTGATACTAAAACGAACAACTGTAGGTATTTAAATCGATAGAAGACAAAAGTGTAGAATGGAGGATGGGGAGGGCGTCATTTTCTAATGTTATTGATCATTTACGTGAAGATACCTACACTTTTTGGTAGATAGGTATTGGCGTTTTTTGTGGTAGGTACTTATGTAGGTAGATATTGTGTCAGGATAACTAATGCTCGAAGGTATTTAAATGAAAAAATAATGTTTGCTGTAAACAAAATAACATTTATTTATTTGTACTTATATGGCGTTTCAAATGACGAAAATGACGACGATCAACTCCATTTGCGCTTCAGTTACCCCCGCCTTGTACCACAACGTTGTATTTACCGCCGCCCTAAGTGTTTGAAGCACAAATGAAGTCGGTGGTCGTCATTTTAATCATATATATATATAGCTGAATATACTAAAATATTCTTCAATACCTATTTGTAAAAGAGAATTATTTATGTAAAAATTATGGTCACCTCACAATATTAATGGATGTTAAAATTATAATTAGTATGGCAAAATTTAAATGATATCTTTGAAACTACTCAAAGTTTCTCCGTCACAAATTCAGGTTATCATTATCGTCCCCGTCACAAAATTTTGAACACATTTCGAAGGCCGTAGATCATCAGGCAGCGGAGATACATGTGTCCAGCCAGCTTGAACTCAGGCTGGCTGGACATTAAGTTTTTATTGATTTCTTGTAAACCCTTACATGTGACGCTATAAATCAAACGTTGTTACTGTCACATATTGCGTTAATAAATATTAGTAAAGGAACCATATTCGAAAACACTCCCGTTATTGAGATTCGGAAGTGCTAGCCAGAAGTTTTATCCGTAAATTCAAGCTGGCTGGACAAAGATTTTTGCATTTTTCTACTAAACCTAAAAGCTTTGTGATACGTACAGCACGTATCACAAAACTTTTAGCTTGATGCCTGTCACAAATTTATGTGACGCCTGTTGATATGCAAAAAGCCGTGAAAATCACTTCCGTTACCGGGATTGAGTGACCAGCGAAAAGTGGTTTTTCAAGCTGGCTGGACACGTTTTCGATCGATTATCTAAGATTCTGTAGCGTCACAAATTCTGAAATAAAGGTTTTAGCCGTCACATAAAGTGCCCTATTGACCTAATTAAACGCATTTAATTTAATAGCTCGCAAGCTATTTTGTAGATTTGTCCAGCCAGCCTGAGTAAAATGTGGGATGTCCATCATGTAACGATGGCGCATCGCTGTTCGTCTTATTTGACTAGACAATGTCAACAAGAATACACCAAACTAGAAATAAAGTACGCAATCATATAAAAACTGTATCTATTCAGGGGATCGAATAAAATTAACACTGAAAAATGCAATCTGTCAATATGTCTGTGAAAATGGTCAAGCTGAAACATTATTTTAATTTAAATATACTTACAACGGATTATGCTAACACACCAGCGACTGGTAACTTAAAACGACTATGTAATCAAAACATACCTATAAAATATTAATCATCCAAAAATGGAGTTAACCTATTGAGTAGTATAAAAAATATTTTTTCTCAATTTACAATTACTCTAACAACAGTTCCGTACATTCGTATATTATACAACTTAGAACAGTTCTGGCAATGCAGGAGTAAGCGGATATCATGACTCCTGTATCCTATCCACTTCACCTTTAACTTTTTTGAGTAATGCACTTATTTTCTTGTACTTTCCTGTTGAATTGGGTAGGTTTTCGAAATTGATGACGTCACATATGTCTTTCGCGAATTTATCGTCTGTGGGTAGTTTGAGATATGAGGAAGCGATGTTCATAACTGGTGTTCCGAATAGCGTTCCCTTTACGTGTCCAGGTTTTGATTCAGGTGTGCTAACGGCATCCGGTACGCAGTTTTTTCTCTTATCAGTGTGATCATCGACTTCCAAAATAGTCGATAGAGATAGTTCTACATCTTTAACGACAATTTGGGAAGGTTCTTCAGTTCTTGGCTCTGCTATTGATTCACTAGAAGCTTCTTTATTCGTGGCGTCAGTCTTCGGTTCTTCTTGCATCACAATGGTACCATTTACATCAGAATTTGTATTTTGATTACTTTTAGCGTCATCTTTAACATTTTCTTCTTTATTGTCGACTTGTACGTTTTGTTTTTCTTCAACTGTTACCGCGTCCATGATTACATCGGTATCTGCATTAGTCTTGTCGTCTATATTCTCCTCTGTGCTGTCCAATATACTAATGATAGAAGTGTTTAGCGTAGAGTCACCTTCTAGTGCAGTTAATAGCAATCGCTTCTTTTCTTCTAGATCGTCCAAGGATGGACTGGCGCGTCCACTGCTTTGCGATTTGTCCTGAAAAATGTTAATAGAAGTATTAGTTAATATAGTAAACAAGGACTCTCTAACGAAATATTATTTTTGCCCTAATATTCTAGAAAATTCTATGTTTTGGCATCAAATAGTTTCTGCATTTTTAACGTGGAGATTCGAGAGTCAGTTTCATCAGTCTTCTCGATGTCAGAATGACTGCCTAGTTTTGAATTCATTGTCTTAGTTAATAATTGGGGACGAAATATTTAAACAAAGGTATTCAATAGTATCAAATAGGTATTTGATTTTTGTAATATTTTAAAGCAGATCGCACATTTGGCGATTCATTCACATGCTCACTATAATACAACTTCCATTTCTTTTGATATTTACAAGCCACATGGCCACTTTGAGATAAAATGAACAACATCTTGCTGTTTTTTTTTTCAATCCCCAGCCTTTTAACTATGTCCACACTAATAATCACATCAATCCGGACTCCATTTTGACGTGAAAAAAAGGATAAACAAACCATGAAACCATGAAAGTGTGTATGTTGTTAAAAATAGTGACCAAAAACAATACCCAACCAATTGCAATCTACTCTGAGCATAGATAACTTTACTGTGCTACTAGAAAACACGCCAGCAAAAATGTATGGAATTTAATTATGATCAAGTTTATGAGCTGCCATTTTCCTTTAAAATTAAGCAGGTGAAAAGAGATTCTATTCAACATTAGAATTTAGGTAATGCACAGACCGTACAGGCGTCATTGCATGTGCAAATTGTATGTATTCAAAACACTACTGTACCAGTGAAAGACCCATTAAATTCGTTTTAGCAGTTCCAGAGAAGAGATTTATACAGAAAAATATTCTGTGTCATCTCAGTTGCATACTCCCAACAATTTAGAGTGTTTACCGCGAAATACTGCTAAATAACAAAAATAGGGTTAGCACATGACAGGACTTATTTTTACCGTCAAGCGTGATCGAGGTCAGAAAAGGGCTCATCGGTGATAAAAATTAAGCCTTTTTTTCTCTGGGTGGGAAAATCATCGAATGACTTCTCCCGCTCTGGGTGGAGTGGAAGGGAGTGTTAGACTTCTACTGACTAAAAACCCACCCTGCTCCTTCGGCTGCCCTTAAGTTCCGGGGCCACGGTGTCTCGTTAGAACATTCCCGCAACCCTGGCAGGCAATGGCCCTATAGGACCCCATCACTGGTGCAGACAGCTCTTTGAGACGCGCGTACAACACAACGCGCCTCTGACCCGGGCCTAGTCCTTACCGGACGGTGAGCTACCCCTGCTCGCCGTCTGCAAGCCCGTGCCTACGGTGGCCGGAGATCGGCTCGCGATCCCCGACGCCTGGGGGGTCTCCCGCGGCGGCTGGGGCGTGAGGAAGAGAGTTGCCTCTCCCTCACGCGTTCGGCCTCCTTTGCTGCATGACTGCTTCGCGGACGGAGGCGACTGCATCCCATTCCCTCCGCACCATGGTCTGAACCAGGGCCGGGCGCGAGAGGTCATCGCCGCCGATCGCCTCCACTAGGACACGGCGGTGCTCCGCCCAAGCAGGGCACACCTCAACTGTGTGCTCCACCGTGTCCTCCGGGTGGTCCTCACAATGACGACACCCGGACGTACCTGTTTCAGATACAGCGGGAGGACACTCCTCATCCGAAACAGGTACCTCCCGAAACAGCCATGTCCGATAAGCAACTGCGTCAGGCGGAAGGTAAGGACGCCATGTCGTCTCTCAAGCCACTCCTTAAAGAGGGAACATACCGCCGCGATTGCGACGTGCCCAAAAAAAAGAAGCCCTTAATAATAAAAATGAACCCTTGATCTCGATCACGCCTGATGGTAAGATATAGATGAGATCTAAAGACTGACGGCTGATCAACTTTAATCATTGCATTTAATATGTTTTTTTCAGTAAACCCTCGGTTTATTTATTTATTCGTATTTTTAGAATTGTTCTGTAAGAGAAATTTTGTTGTTATACGGTATGTTAGGTTAAACAAGGGACTTATTGAGGGAGGGTATTCAGTATTCGATTCTCGTCCCAAATATGTGAAAAACCTATAACCTAAATTTTTGACGTAATTGTCCAAATTCATTGGACAATTACGCTAAATTTATTATTGTCCAAAAAAATTCATGCGCCCTCAGTGTTCATGATAATGTATTTTACATTATCATGAACACTGAGGAATGAATTTTTGTCATTGGTTTTTGTCTAATTTAGACAAAAACATTTTGTTTACTGATGAAGCCACATTTACACGAATGGGGATATTTAATGTGCATAATGAACATTGGTGGAGTAATGAAAATCCCTATAATATTCCACAAATAATAATATTCCACAACTTTTCACACAACGCCATCTAGTCCCAAACTAAGCAGAGCTTGTGGTATGGGTACTAGACAACTGATAAACATACATATATATTTCTAAATACAAACATATTATAGATAAATTACACCCAGACAAAGAACAAATGACCGTGCTCATCACACAAACATTTGTCCTAGGTGGGAATCGAACCCACGACCTTGCGCATAGCAGTCAGGGCCACTGACCACTATACCAACGGGCCTGTCTTATGTACCTGGCCTGGTAATGGCCTGTCCTATGTTACGCGACAGGACGCTTATCAACACCGGTCATTGACCCGCGCACATATTTTGCGATAATATTAAAACTTTAGCGCAACGGTGTATACACGTTGTGAGACTTGCGAAATTTTTGGTATGGTTCTGTCTGTTATATATCAGTGTTTTTTTTTGTTCATATTTTTATTAGTATCATGTAAGCATACACTATTATGGGTTTGAATACGTCCCTCGTTTAAACTAACATACTGTATATGAAATCAATTCTGAATCCAGAGGATAGCGTTGTTTTCAAGAGAGAACAGGTCTGCTGGACTGGACACCCATGGTATTTGAGCCTCGCTATTTATTTATTTGTCTCAGACCATTGATCCATAGTGTTAGTAAAAAGCTTAACCTATTTTTAGTACAATTAAAACAAAAAACATAAATTTAATTAGAGACATATACGCCTGTGCGCAAATGCCTATCAACCCAGTGTCTGACAAATGGGCCATCTATTTTGTCCGCCAGTGTAACCAGAATGTTTTTGGGGCCTACCCCTGAATCGCCGCAGCGCAGATGCACATCGCTTGCGTATAACATTATAAAAGTCATCTACTCTCGCTTCAGCTAACATACCCGACGCGCTGCAAAACCGAGGTAGCCCCAACAAAACCATCAGCGCAACCATATGACTGCAATTAAAATTAACTTTGAATATTACTCACATCATCTTCATCAATGGTGATAAGTTCAGGGACAGGGATAGGTATGTCCCTGACTTTAATGACCTCGATGACTTCAATGTCATCTCCGGAACTGTCAGGTTTGTCGTCGGCGGGCGGCGGGGGCGGCGGCATCTCATCGGGGGGAGGGGGCTGCGCGGGCGGCGGAGGGGGCGGCGGGGGCACCTCGTCCGGGAGGGGCGGGTTCGATGGGAAGTCTGCTACTTCTAAAATTAAAACAAAGTTTTTCAATAGACTTGGAACGAATTATCAACTAGTAGCCAGGGATTTTCGTGGCTGTGACTAGCGGCCTTGTACCTATTATAATATATTGTCAATAGTTAACATTACACAGATAGATGTACTCTTAATTGTACACCATAACAGAATTAAATAAAGACTTACAAAGAGTGTTATAATTCGCGGTCTTATCGCTAAACGCGATAGAATTACGTTCTAGTACCGGTAGCGGCACGTAAGTCTAGCGCTGACCGTTCATGCACAAAAGTCGAAAGGTAAGGATACGGTATCTGGGAGTGAAGGGGACGCGCGCGGACGTGCGCAAGCGCTTATTGGCTCTCCAGGCGTATTCTGTCCCTTGCACCGATACGACGCGACGCCCCGCTCACTTCTGGTGTATAGTCGCGTTCTAAATTGTTTAAAATCACAATTTAGAACGCGACTATACACCAGAAGTGAGCGGGGCGTATACAGTCAGTATGACTGTTAAAAATCACAAATAAACACCTAGAAGAAATACCGTTTTTAAGAAGACAGGCACGGAAAATGGTATATGACGTGCATTCTTTTTTAAAGACAGAAACGAATGATTTCGTTGATTCTTTGTAACATATTAAAAATCAGATTCATTCATTCACGACACTACGAATATGTTATTCAGTCACTTGGACAGCGGCACTGCGGATTTAATCATAATGAAACAAACTGCACAAGTTATTAAGACGGAAAATATGAAATTAAATTGTGTAGTCAGTGATTCAAAAACGAACAGCAGAGGCCACAAAAACGTCAATTGCAACTGTATGGAACATCTCCACTCAATTCCGATTTGATCGCAGTGTTCAGAATACCTGGCAAAAAACATTCTAAAACAAAACCGGTTACCAATATTGATAATTTCGACCAAGGAGTTATAAAGAGATGTATACACAATTTTCACAAAACAAACAACGAACTTACCACCATTGCAAGGCTGAAAAGTAAACTAGAGGAAGACAGTAATTTCTAAGGCTCAGAACGAAGTCTTCGGCGAATCATCAAGGAAGTAGAGTTTCCGTGGAAAAATACTGAAAACAACTGTAAGATACTGATAGATACTTCAAATATATGTTTACAACGCATCGAATATTTACGTAAAATTAAACAATATCGTCAAGACGGAAAGTCTATTGTATATACAGATGAATCCTACGTAGATTCGTCGCACTCTACTCCAAAAGCCTGGACAGATGGTACTACTAAGGGCATAAAAAAACCGATATCTAAAGGACAGCGAGTTGCCATTGTCCACGCAGGATCTGAAACTGGGTTTATACCCGAACGCGTTACTTACTTTTAAAGCCGGCACTAAATCAGGCGACTACCACGACAACATGAATAATGAAAACTACGAGAAATTGTTTAGAACACAGTTAATTCCAAACTTACCACCTGATTCTGAACTTACCACCTGATTCCATTGTGGTAGTCGACAACGCATCGTACTATAATAAACAATGGGATCTCGCACCGATTATTCCCGATGTCCACCACTTGTCTGGCCACCACTTGGGGTCAGCGAGATAACTTTAAAACATTATTCTCGCTGTCCACCACTGGGGGACAGCGTCACAACTTTGTAAATTATTTCCATTCGCCACCACTCACCAGTGGTGGCGAATGGAAATAATTTCGCCACTCACCTATGGTGAGTCAATTCAAAGTCATACCGAGTTTGATTCAAAACATACCGTCATTTCAAAGCATCAAGTCAAGTTTATACAGACAGAGAAATACAATCGCTGGAATGAAAAGACTTAAATGCAAAAACAATGTGGAAGAATTCCATGTTCCAAAAGATTATAAGGACTTTCTTTATTCATATAGCTGCAACCGAATTGTAGTGTTTTGTATTGAAGAAGCCAAAAATGTAATGTGTGAGATTCATCATTGGTACCTTTAAAAGCTGCACAGAGTCATAATTTACAAAGTTGTCTCGCTGTCCCCCAGTGGTGGCCAGACAAGTGGTGGACATCGGGAATAATCGATCTCGCACCAACCTCAAATACGAGAAAAGCGAATATGCAGGCTTACGTAACACAGTATGACGTAACATTACTAAAGCCCGACTTGTACGATTTAATAAAAGCTAACAAGGAAAGATTTATAACATTTTCCATAGACCGAATTCTAGCAGAAGAAAATCACCTAGTGCTAAGACTACCCCCATACCATCCAGACCTTAATCCCATTGAAATGGCATGGTCCGCTATCACGCAATATGTAGCAAGCAAAAATGTAAAATGGAATCTTAATACGTGTATAGAGCTTATTAAACAAAGTTTCACAAACGGGTGATCAGGATTGGGACAAGTTATTCAGGAAGGTGAAGGATATTGAAGAACAATATGCAAAGAGTGACCATGTTGTAGACTTGCTTACAGAGGAATTTATTATTTGCGTCAATGAAGACAGTTCCGAAGATGACTCTGACGATTCTGATAATGACGATGCTAATGATAACGATGACCGAAGCAGCCCTGAGCCCGGACCCTTATCAAGAAAAAGGCCTTCACAGTTTAGTGGAAGGCGTGCTACCCCTATCAGATTCATAATGTTTATGTAATAAAAATTGTCAAGCTTTTTTTTTTTAATTTTATTTCTACCTCCCCAATTCCCCATATTCAAAACACGTTCTTTATTAGTAAGAATTATTATAATCAATTTATAGAGATAACAATTGCGTGCGCGACAGTACCTATGCGCAGCTGCTATCCCCTCCACGTTTCGTTCACCGCTAGACATACGTGCCGCTAGTTGTACTAATATTGTAACGTTTAAAAATTGTATAGTTGTGTAAAAGCAATATGCTGGCGCCATCTACCAATGCGTATGTGTATCCAGTATTAGAATTTGAGTTAATGAATATATTTAAACATAATAATAAATAAAAATTAAATGAATGATGTTCTCCTTATGCATAGAATGTGTGAAAATAATTTAGTAAGATTCTATGCTGAGGTGAACCAATTAGTAATTGTCTATTATCATGGATCAGAGACAATTAGTTTGGCTGTCAAGACGAGAGCAGTTCTTTTTCTTTTTACTCTTTGGTCTGCGGACGAAGCAAGGTCACAAGCTCTCGAGAGATATTATAAAGATTTTCTTAGGCGTAATAGCCGATTAATGACGAAAGGAAGGCAGGGGACTCGAGTTAAATATAAAATCCATGTATGGATTAACCGGAATATGTCCGTGAGTAGAAAACCTTTGTAAAATTAGGTCAAGGCATAGGCTTTCTGAAATTAGGTCAAGCGTCTGATTTAAAGCTAACCCCACGCTGTCTTGTCTTTGTTCTAGGGTCGCATATTTAATTAATAGATATTAAACTTAATTAAGAAGAAATGGTCATGTTGTGAGGATATATAGAGGGAGTTCTTCACCAAATACGTTCTACAACGTATGAAGCGATCACCGATCACAAGAAACGATGCCACGTTTTTTATCAAGCACACCACACGGATGCGGTCCTGCTGCCAGAACCCGTACTACGATTTAATCAACTGAAATCTGTTGTTCAAGGGTAATTAAGAAACCCCAGACTGTAAGTGTATTTAATTATTTAACTTAAACTGTGAAATTTAGAAGCAAAGAAACCACCAACACGTGTCTGAAGAACGATTAATTATATTTAATGATATGATCAACCAAACTTGTCTCGTGTTTTATTTCTAATGTAATCTCATCATGCGCAAGAACTCAGCCCATAAGTCTCATTTACAGAAATCTACCCTTGGTTAGCTGGTGTGCAGGAATTAATCTTACAATATATAGTTTCTGATCTAAGTGGCGGACAGACGGACTAGGCGAAACTATAAGAGTTCCTTATGACTACGAAACCCTAAGAATGGCGGAACAAACTTCACAGGGTCAGCTAGTAAGTAAATAAACAAAACTATTAGTTGAATAGCATTAATTTATCTTCACTACCTAACCTACTCCAGACACACAGGTCGCTACATTATAGTAAGCAGTATATTTGACCTCTATTGAACTTAAGATAAATCACCATTTTACCAATGTTTTTCAAGCACTTAAATTTACCCTCTAAGAACTATTATATATATTTATGTTCTGGACTATATGTACTTTTCTGTAAAGATGTTATTTGAATAAAAATTATTATACTCCAGACACAAGCATATTTAGCATAGTAAAAATCTCAACATACCGTCTCCACTATCGAGCTCCATCTCCGCCTGTCCCTCGAGCGTGTTGTTCGCGGAGGCCGACGGGAAGAAAGTGAGCTTCTTGCGCTTGTAAGCCTTCATAGCGTTGGGCGCTAAGAACTGGAGCATCGACATCTTGCTGTCCTGCTCCGCCATCGGCGGCAGACCGAAATCTTGCGACTCCTGGAAGTTTGAACAGGGGAAATGAGAACAGTATTGTCACCGCCGCGATGTATTAGTAAAAGGCAATTTGTTACTAGTAAACAGTGCCATTAACCGCTATCATTAACGACGCACGCTTTGTTACTTCATCATCAAGCCCCTTCCATTATCAGACTACAAGACAAACGGCGATGCGCCATCGGTACGTGGTTAGGGTTGCCATATTTGCCAAGGCTCGTGTCGGGACGCCACGAGAAAAAAATTACATATGATTTTTTTTATCTACTGTATGAGAGCAGTGCTAGACAGTCGGGGATCGCAAGCCGATCTCCGGCCACCGTTTTGGGGTTGCGGGAATGTTCTACCGAGATACCGCAGCTCCGGAACACAAAGGCAACTAAAGGAGCAGGGCGGGTTTTTAGTCAGTAGAAGTCTGACACTGGAAGTCTGACCTTCCGCTCCACCCACAGCGCTCCCGCTGTGGGTGGAGCGGAAGGTAGTGTCAGTAGTGTAGTTATTTGATGATATTCCTACCCTGGAAAGAAAGAAGGCGCGGGCTTGTGACCGGCGAGCAGGGGTAACTGGCACGGGTTTATGGCACGTCATGTTCCACGTGCACCTCAAACAACAGTCAGCAGCATTGATGGGTCCCGACAGAATCATTACCTAACAGGGCTGCGGGAATGTTCCAACGAGATACCGCGGCCGCTGAACGTAAGGCCAGTTGATGTAACAGGGTGAGTTTTCAGTCAGTAGAAGTCTGACACTTCCTTCCGCTCCATCCAGAGCGGGAGAATTCATTAGGTGAATTTCCCACCGAAAAAAAATGGCTAATGCCTGAAGCTATCTTGTTGAAGACTTTACTTTTTTAAGTAATTCTTTCTGTCCTTTTACAAATACACAAATCATGTTGAAGTTAACCTCACACTGTAATATCGTCTCTGCTTATATATTTTTTTAATTAATTCAGATTGGACTGTAAAAATTTGAAAGAAATTTCACTGAATAACTTAAAAAAAAAAAACAGATATAAAAAAGAACTGTTCTTAGTGGAGTTTAAAGTTTGAGGATCCTTTCCACCGCGGGCATCAGGGAAAGCCATCTTGTTATTGAGTTCGACGGTAAACTTTGATGATTTAGGTATATCAACATAAGCGCCAAATTCCTTCAAGTTCTCAGTCCTGACAGTATATAAAATGGAAAACTAATTAAATATTTTCAGGACGATGATTTCTACATCCACAAATAAGATTCCAGCTGCACTTGATACAGTATTATCCAGAATATGGGCTGTGTACCCAATTCCTTCTAAATTCTTTATGAGTTCTTCATTTATTTTATGAAAAACATTGCATTGACCACGTCGCTCCAACCCGCGATTCCTTTCTATGGTTTTTCAATTTTTACGCGGGAACCCTAAATATTTCCGAAATCAGAAGTACCCTATTTGAAGCCCCCAAAAGACCCGAATCTTCCAGTCAAAATCGGTTCAGCCGTTTCGGAGATTAGCCCGGACAAACAGACAGACAAAAATTTTGAAAAGGCGTGTTTTGGTTTTAGTAAAATGTGGAAAAGCCTTTATTTTGAAATCACAGACAGACACTCCAATTTTATTATTATAGATAGATAGATTAAAACGCCTTCATTTAATTAACGTTTAGTTCTCAAGGTCCATACAAACTTCCGAATAAATCTTTACTAAGTTATAAATCGTGTAAGCGTTCTTTACGTAGCTAATTCAACGAGATTCTTTAGGCTGTCAAGTTTGATTTTGATTTGAATAATTAGCACAAAAACTTTAAGATAGATATGAATATATTTATTGTACCGAAAACTAACTTTATCTTTAGGGTTCCGAAAGTTCTTATGCAAAACGGAATTGACGATAGTAACACACATGCTGTCCGTCTGTCCCAGCCAAATAACTACGAATCTATTAGACAGAAATCGTCACACATATTCAATTATCATTCTATAACCTGAATTGGGGTAAGATATTTATGATATTATTACAAAATCTCTATTATTTACAAGTATATTTTGTAACAACTGAATCTATAATTTTATTTGATATAATCATCAGTTAATATAATAAACGATTGATATAATTTTAAAGCAACTTATTTTTATAAGCATAACATACATTGAATATAAAATCGTTTGATATACCACTTTTTTGAGATGCCTAGTTTTTATTTCCCTGTAAAAAAACTTGCAAACAAGGATACACCATGCATGTAGTAGGCACGCAAACAAGCATACGTCATGCAGCAAGCATGCAACATGCAGTAGGCATGGTTTCTGTCACGGCTCCGGCGCTACAGGGCCCCAGCGGTCCCATGCGAGCTTATCGTCGCAGATGTGTTTCACGCTCACCGCCGCCCAGCCTCACCCGCGGCGGCGAGTGTTAAAACCCCCGGCTCCTCAGCTCTCGGGCCGCCTCGCCCCTCCGCGATTTTAAATAGCACTCTAGGGATAGGGCAGACAAGACTGCGTGGAATCGGTTTTGCAGCGATTCGTTTCTGTCACGCCACTCCCGCAGCACGCTCAATCTCAAATATTCGCATATATATACACGCTCAATCGCTCAAATCGCAATATTATATATTTTAAACAGTAGGCCTAATGATGAAATAAGTTTTAGAGTATATAAATGTTATATCTTAAGAAATTATATCAACAGTTGGTATAACCCACGTTTATTATATTTTGTGAACGTTATTGAAATGAAAATGGGTATACAAAATTACTTTATATGATATGAGACGCACCCCCTGAATTGGGAATTCCACACACACTACTACTAAGTCTGATATTGCTTAAAACAGCGGCGAGCAGAAAAAGATCAGCATGATAGTGGGTTTGGTTATTTTACACTGTAAAGGACCACTGGATGATAATGATTGATGTCTCTTCACAAAAAATGTTTTGGAAAACAAATAATCGATTATTTTTATTCGACGAAATTAAAAACCTATAACGAAGCGATCTATTCGTCGACCAAAAATGTACCGCACAACCACGACCTCTGGCGCTGCCAAGAAGCCCTCCACCACCCCCAGCCCCACCACCACAGCTACAGCAGTGCAGGACTCTGCTAGAACATTTATAAAAAGACCACAAGCCACACGGAGATCACTCGATAATATGGATCTCTACAGAAAGCAAAAGCAAGACTACGCGGAACTATCGAGTGATCAGCTCCTCCAGGGAATAATGCGGACCTTCGAGGATATCCCCTCGAAGGTCCATGATTACCCTCAAATGAGGAGGGACATAAAGCTTTTCCTGGAGATGCAATCCGATAAAGGTATTAGAGCCATTTTCGAGCTCAGCAGACGCATTCAAAGTCTCGAACAAGAGGTCCCAAAAATGAAGACGCCCACAGAAACCCTGTCGTCCGAGGGGCAGGAGCAGGGCCGGATTAACCATTAGGCAGAGTAGGCAACTGCCTAGGGGCCCCGCGTCCACTAAGGGCCCACTGCACGCACCAAGAAAAAAAATGACTCATCGAACGAGAATTTAGAAGTGCGTGTGAACTGAGGGACCACATTGTTATCTCTCAAAATACAAATCCTTAGATTTAGTAGTAGAATTAAAACTTAGAATAACAACTGGGAATTTGTAAACAAATATATTGTTACGCCAGTCGCTTAGTGAAGTACGTCGAGAAACTTCGACAGAAATCTAGAATGTTCGAGACACTAACGCCATCTAGCGGCGAGTAGGAGTACTGTGTATCTCAAGTAGCTTCTGGAATATTCTTGGCAGTATAAACAGTGAGTCGATTTTACAAGAATGTTCTAGAACTCATAGACCGGGGTATAAATAAATCGTAAAGGGACGCAGAGAGTCTTATTACAAGATACGAGGCGATTAAACTGAAATCTACAAGTGAATTTCAGTGCGATTTAAGTGTTAAGTGACAAGTATTGTAGTGCGGATAGTTGTGTTAATTTTTATTTTGTGTTGATTTAATTAAAGTGTTAATTTTGGTTTAAGTGGCGTTAATTTTTTCTATCCCGCACCCCAGCTCGTAACAATTTGGTGTCAGAAGTGGGATAGAAACATGCCGGTTTTACCGAAAGACAACATGGAGGGTATAAGAACAAGGAATTAACGGCAGCAGAAGATCGACCAAAGGTGGTTCGAATGCTCACCATCGCCAGCACCGGGTGGAAATCAGCCGACGATGTAGGCGTCTGCGAGTACATCCGGAGTTACTCCAGTGACTATAGCCCCGGCTGCATTTTATATGGCTGCATTGATGGCTATGCTGCAGGAGCAAACCCGCCGCCAGGAAGAGCAGACTGCTCGCCTCCAGAAAGAGGTAGCCCGCCGCCAGGAAGAGCAAGCTGCTCGCCTCCAGGAGGAGCTAGCCCGCCGCCAGGAAGAACAAGCCCACCACCAGGAAGAACAAGCCCGCCGCCAAGAAGAACAAGCCCGCCGCCAGGAAGAGCAGGCTGCTCGCCTCCAGGAAGAACAAGCCCGCCGCCAGGAAGAGCAGACTGCTCGCCATCAGGAAGAGCTGATGCACCTCATGAGGGAAATGAATGCGAATTTCTGCAAGGACCTTAGTGCAGTAAAGAAACGAGTGCACCAGCAAGAGGAACGGATTACTGAAGCTGAGATTCGTATCTCCGGAGCTGAAATCGAGATCGCTGACGTAAAAAAAGCTCTGAGGGTACTGAAGTCTGGAAATTTGACTGCAGCTCCTGTGGTCGCTGCTCCTTCAGTGCGAGGCTTGAAGGTACCTCCGTTTGATGGTAGCTCTTCATGGTCAGCCTACAAGATCTAATTCGAGGCCGTCGTCAAGGCCAACGGATGGAGCAAAGCGCAGCCTATGATGGCACTTACACTTGGCCTTCGTGACCAGGCTCTAACCATTCTAGAGGCCCTCTGGAAGGAAGTCACGTACGAACAGTTGCTAGAAGCGTTAGAATCGCGCTATGGTGACGCACATCTGGAGCACGTGTTCCGTGCCCGGTTGAAAGACCGGGTTCAACGCAATACTGAAAATCTACAGCAGTGGGCCCTCGAAATAGAAAAGCTGGTCCGAAAAGCTTACCAATCATCGCCTGCACTCATCGACGGTAATTTGGTCCAGGCGTTTGTCGATGGGAAAGGACTTTTTGGCATAGAGTCATCGTGGCCGACATAGTGGATAATTGCATCCTAGGTTTGGATTTCATGAGAGACCATCATTAACCAAGGAATATTGAAGTGTGGCATAGAAGAAATTTGTATGGAAGGTGGATCATCAGGAAAAGTCTACTGCCTGAAGAAAATTACCCTTCGGCCTAGATCAGAAAACATTGTGCCAGTAAGTTTATCACAAAATTTGGGACAAAAGCGTCGGTGCTTGTTTATTGAAAGAACAGATAATGATCATGCATGGTTAATGGCACGCACTTTGGTGAGGCCCACAAATATTTCAGTAGTGAGGATTTTGAACCCAAGTAATGAAGAGCACATAATTAAAAAGGGAACATTGATGAGCACCTGACCACCACCGGAAGTTGCCTGGATACGCACATGCCAAAAAATATCCAGTAGCAATAAATTTAATAGCAGATATAATGTGTCATCCCTTCTAGAAGGCTGTCACAAGGATTTGTCTGAAGAGGAAGTTGCATTGGCTAAGAAAGTTTTACTTCAATACGCCGATATGTTCTCTTCCAGTGATGCTGATATTGGAAGGACCGGACTGGTTCAGCACACGATAAATACTGGTAACCAATTACCAATCCGTCAGCGGCCAAGAAGATTGCCAGTTGCACGAGAGAAAGAGGTAGAGGCCATGATTGAAGGGATGGTAAACAATGGTGTGATAGAACCTTCATCCAGTCCATGGTGTTCTCCTGTAGTGCTAGTCAAAAAGAAGAACGGCAACTTACGTTTTTGTGTCGATTATCGGAGGTTGAACGATGCAACAAAGAAGGACAGTTATCCACTACCAAGAATTGACGACACGTTAGATACGCTGACAGGTGAAGGTTCAAATCTAGGGTTGTAAACCAAACCCTAGATTTGAAAAGTGGCTACTGGTAAGTGGAATTAGATCCTAAGGATAAGGAAAAGACAGCATTTTCTACGGGAAAAGGTCTGTAGCAATTCAAAGTAATGCAGTTTGGATTGTGCAACGCCCCAGCAACTTTTGAAAGGCTGAAGGAGCTAGTACTCACTGGGCTTATTGGAGACGCCTGTCTGGTATATTTAGATGACATTATTATCGTCGGACGCTCATTTCAAGACCATCTTAAGCACCTGGAACGTGTGCTAGCAAAAATCCGTGCAGCTAATCTGAAGCTAAGTCCTAAAAAGTGCTCATTTTTCAAACATCAAGTGACTTTCCTGGGCCATGTAGTTTCGAACGAAGGTGTGTAGACTGATCCGGAGAAAATAGTCGCTGTTAAGGATTGGCCAGTACCAAAAGACAAGACACAGGTCAGAGCGTTTTAAGGGTTGTACTCATATTACCGTCGGTTTGTAAAGAATTTTGCTGATATTGCTAAGCCATTACACAAGGTCACTGAAGAGAAGCGAACATTCTGCTGGGAGGAAGACTGCGACACTGCTTTCCACAAATTGAAGAAGCGTCTGTGCGATACACCTATTCTTGGATTCCTGACACTGAGAACGAGTTTATCGTAGACACAGATGCAAGTAATACCGGAATTGGTGAAGTGTTATTTCAGCGAAAAGGAGATAAAGAGGTTGTGATAGACTACTTCTGCAAAGCGTTATCAAAACCGGAAAGAAATTATTGTGTCACAAGAAGAGCGCTACTAGCAGTAGTAAAAACATTGAAGCATTTCAATAAATATCTGCTTTGTCGGAAATTTTATCTGCGGACCGACCACGCTGCATTAAAGTGGCTTTTGCAATTCAAGAACCCTGAAGGGCAAGTGGCAAGGTGTATTGAACAACTGCAGGAGTTTCACTATGAAACTGAGCACCGTAGCGGAAGATGTCACGGCAACGCGGACGCGCTATCAAGAAGACCTTGCCCTGAAGAATGTAAGCACTGTGTTAGGCAAGAAGAAAAAGAAGTAGTACCCGTCAAGATGCTGAGAACAGACCTTAGTAATGAGTGGAAAGAAGCGCTACAACGTGCGCAGCAGGATGACTTAGACGTCAAACCCATTCTTTAATGGAAGAAGGCCGTTGCTCCAAAGCCTAGTTGGCATGATGTTTTGTTTATTTATTTATTTAGAGTTACCAACATTTGATTACACTCATACAATTACATAATAATAACAAGCAAAAGGGAATGAACATAAGTGTAACAAACAATTATAGGCAACTACAACATATACATAATATAGTTAAATACAGTTATTTAAATTTATTGCTATCTTACAAATACTTAACTTTAAAGAATATCAAAAGGTAGAAAAAAGTGTTATTGGGGGAATATTACCGTTTTTAACACGCTTTTATTAGGTCGACCTGTATGTAACTAACTATGTAATGGAATCTAAGATAACTAATTTAACCATCTTCCAAGGGTCGTAGCGTAATGAAAATTGGCAGCTGTATGTAGTTCTGATGACAATACAATAATATGGTACTGTCAACCTGATCTGATGATGAAGCCGGAAGATATGAACTGGAACTTCATGATGGAAAATCGTATCATAGCTGTTTTGGATTTCTTAGAAAAGTCTTGTAATGAACTTTGACCACGATTAGGTTTCAAAGTCTGATGATGAAGCCGGAAGATAGGCACTGGCATTCTGTATGTAGTTCTGATGACAATACAATAATATGGTACTGTCAACCTGATCTGATGATGAAGCCGGAAGACATGAACTGGAACTTCATGATGGAAAATCGTATCATAGCTGTTTTGGATTTCTTAGAAAAGTCTTGTAATGAACTTTGACCACGATTAGGTTTCAAAGTCTGATGATGAAGCCGGAAGATAGGCACTGGCATTCCATGATGGAATATAATATCATAGTCATGTTTGCACTTGTGAGAAAGGCCACGTAATGGACTTTGAACACGATCAGGTTTCAAGGTTATAAGAAACCTAAAGAAAATCCGTTATCGGTTTTCTTAACCTTTTTGAATTACCGCGTAATCCATAGATTTATTATTAGGTCGATCTGTAACGATCTAAACATGCAATAAAATCTAAGAATCTAAATTAAACGTACTTCTATTGTTGTATCATCATGAAACTTGGCAATTATGTGTTGATTAGACGACAATACAATATTATGGTACCAACTAGCTGGCCTGACGATGGAATTGGAAGGTGGCTGATGGAACCTTGGACTGACTACTTTTTTTTTTTTTTTTTTTAACGTGGTAAAGTTATCAAATAAGTCCTCCCACCCCGGGCAGGGTGGGAGGGACTGTCAGACTTTTACTGACTAAAATCCACGGTGTTCCTTCAATAACCCTTTACGTACCGGGGTCACGGTAATGGGATAAGTCCCACGACCCCGGCAGGCTTCGGCCCTCTGCAGAGGGGGCCTCGTCATGTTGCTGACGCTCTTTGAGCCGCGCGTGGAACACAACGCGCCGTCGACCCGGGCATAGTCCATGGTCGGACAGCGAGTTGCCCTTTACTCGCTGTCCGCATGCCCGCGCCTACGGTGGCCGGAGATCGTCGGCCGACGTCCGACGCCGTGGGCGTCTACCACTGCGGCTGGGCTGGAGGGAGGACGCCATCCTCTCCCTCACGCGGCCCGCCTCCTCCTTCGGAAGCATGACTGCTTCGCAGAAGGAGGCGACCGCTTCCCACTCCCTCTCGCCCCGCAGCATGGCCTCGACCAATGCCGGGCGCGAGAGGTGGACTGCCTACTAGTAAACATTTCTAATTTCTACTCATTACATTAGTCTTAAAAGCGTGTTTTTGGTTTTTTAAACTATTAATTTATTTAATTCATAGCGGATTAGTCAGTAGATGTTTGAATATTTTAGATCGGAACCGACCAAGCGAGTCCAAATGAACGTCTATGAGATCTGAATATTTATTTAATGTTGCTGGAATGAGTACCACAACAAAAAGTTATTGGGCACAGTGGGACAGTTTGGTGATCCACGAGGAAGTATTATGCCGCAAATGGGAAAATCCATGGGAGACCATTGTCACCTACAAATGGTCGTACCAAAGGCGAAGGTACCTGAAGTTCTACGGCTTTACCACGATGGATGTTCAGGTCATATGGGAGTAAAAAGGACTCTGTTAAAGATACGAGAGAGATTTTACTGGAACCACTGCCTAAACGACGTAGAAGACTGGTGCCGCAAATGCACTAGTTGTGCAGCTGTAAAAGGACCTCAAACACGCAGTAGAGGAGCTTTAAAGATCTATAAGGTGGGAGCCCCATGGAAAAGGATAGCGCTGGATGTTGCGGGACCATCTCCTGAAAGCGAGAGTGGGAACAGGTACTTTATGGTCGTAATGGATTATTTCACAAAGTGGCCAGAAGTCTTTGCCATTCCTAATCAAGAAGCTACCACAGTGGCAGATAAATTGGTTCACGAAGTATTTTGTCGGAGTATCTTTGGAAATTCACAGCGATCAAGGAAGAAATTTTGAGTCCCAGGTATTTCAGGAGACATATCGCGTAATGGGTACTCATAAAACCAGGACCACCTCTTATCACCCGCAATCCGATGGAATGGTGGAACGTTTTAACCAGACATTGGAGAGATATCTGGCTAAAGTTGTAGAGAGCAGGCAAAGGATTGGGACAAACACATTCAGCCGTTCCTTCTGTCATATCGAAGTGCAGTTCATGACAGTACAGCTGTTACACCTCCTTTCATGAACTTCAATATATAAAATACATACAGACATAAAGTGTTTAAAAACTACTTTCAAGTAATCGAATCGCAACCCATGAAATACTTAGTAGTTCCGGTAGCTATCTGTGGTCTTCATCATTAGTTCCACTTCACCAAACGGTGCTTTTCTGCCTATACTATTTGTAGTTTTCCCTCGAATTCTCCAGGATTCCATCATCAGATCCTGACTTTATGACAATGGGACCAACCTTGACCAACCCTTTCAAACAAAAAAGAATTTTCCAAATCAGTCTAGCCGTTATGAGTTAACACAAATAAAAAAAAATACAGCCGAATTGAGAACCTCTTCCTTTTTTGAAGTCGGTATAAGAGGGCCCCGAGGATTCCATTGCCTATAGGCCCCTGGTAGGGTTAATCCGGCTCTGGGCAGGAGGACGTCCTCAGGAGGCTGGGAGAGGTGGAGGCGGCGCTGACGGAGCGGCTGAATGAGGTGGAGCAGGGCCTGAAGACGGATATCGCCAAACTTGACGAACGAAACGACGACCGAGGCGCCAACATCTGCGACACCATGATCGACAAGATCGATAAGGCTAGGGCCACCGCACGCCAAACGACCGAGGAGGTCGGCGGACGAACACACGCTCTGCTCAAAGATCTCGTCGGTGGTGTTGTCGGGGATGTTGTCGCGGCCAAGGAGGAACTCGTGGAGGTCGCTAAGAGGCTGACATCCGAGGCGGGCCTAGCTCCAAGCCCCAAGACTTACGCCAGCGTCGCCGAGGCAGCCAAGCCCGTCCACCGCTCCGCACTCCACTCGATGGCGGTCACCCTCAAAGGCGGTCAGGAGACCGCCGACGAGGTGTCTATTCTATGTATTCAGTCCCTACTTAAGGGACCTTCTGTCTTAAGTTGTTACGTAATTATCTAACCTAACGACATCTTATAGTGACCATATCAATATTAAAAATCTTTACCGTTTTAAATAAATAGATTGACTGCGGCCATCGCATGAAAACACAATATATCTCACAAGTAATACATATATAAATTAAATTGTTTATTGCGATTGCCAAGTCAATCTATTTATTTAAAACGGTAAAGATTTTTAATATTGATATGGTCACTATAAGATGTCGTTAGGTTAGATAATTACGTAACAACTTAAGACAGAAGGTCCCTTAAGTAGGGACTGAATAAATTAATAACCGACTTGGTATTACATGGATCTCACAACTTTTTACGGTAGAACAACTAAGTTGCGAGACTTGGGTTTTTGACAAGTATTGTTTTTTATGGGATCTCATTGCTTTTTGTAGAAAGTCCTACTTTTTTCCTTTCCGGTACTTTCTACTTCTTGTATACCAACAACGAGTTTTCTTAAAGCCCTCTCTCTGTCTTATGAGCTTTTCTCATTTTTGTAGGTAGCCTTCCTTTTTTTTATTTTCCGGTACTACTTCTTGAACTTCAGCTAAAGTTTTTTTCAAAGCCCACTCCCCGTCTCCATGGGTTTTTTTCGGAGGCTTTGATACGCACATATGAATACGCACGTACGTCTTTTGCATTAGTTAGTAATAATTAATGCCGCACTCGTCAAACGTCTCGGTTAAAGTTAATCCATAAGTAAGTAATTATGAAATTTCGGGCAATTTACTCTACTTAATACTACCCAATACTCTTAATACTTCTTGCTTTTTTATTCCGTTGACCATTTAACAAGTTACCTTTGAGCATAATTATTATATCTAGGTACCTATCTACACTGGAAGACACGGTGGAGCATATGGTCGAGGTGTGCCCTGCATGGGTGGAGCACCGTCGTATCCTCATAGAGGCGATCGGCGGCGGCGACTTCTCGCGCCCTGCTCTGGTTTAGACCATGGTGCGAAGCGAGAGGGAATGGGATGCAGTCACCTCCTGCTGCGAAGCAGTCATGCTAGCGAAGGAGGTGACCTAACGTGCGAGGGAGAGGCAACTCTCTTCCTCGCGCCCCAGCCGCCGGGGGAGACGCCCCGGGCGTCATGGATCGCGAGTCGATTTCGGGCCACCGTAGGCGCGGGCCTGCGGATGGCGAGCAGGGGTCGCTCACCGTCCGGTAAGGACCAGGCCCGGGTCGGCGGCGCGTTGTGTTCCACGCGCGCCTCAAAAAGCTGTTAATACCAGTGACGGGGCCTCATAGGGCCATTGCCTGTCGGGGTTTGCGGGAAAGTTCCATCGAGATACCGCGGCCCCGGAACTTTAGGGCTTCCGAAGGAACAGGGTGGGTTTTTAGTCAGTAGAATTCAGATACACCCGAGCGGAAGAAGTCATTCGATGATATTTTTCACCAAGAAAAAAAAAAGTACCCATCTACATCTATTATTTCATTATATTATACAGGTACACTGATTAATTAACTGCAAATGTAACTTTGTAATCCTATATATTTATATGGGATTACAAAGTTATTTATGCAGTTGATGTATCTAGAAAACTGGAACGAAATTGAAAAAAACTTTTTACCAAAAAATTAAACCGACTCCCAAAAACACTGCAAAGTGAAAAATAACTTTAATTTCGGTAGTCGGTGTCTTTAGTTTTGTATTTTCGTTTTTGGCACCGACTTCCGAAATTAAAGTTATTTTTCACTTTGCAGTGTTTTTGGGAGTCGGTTTAATTTTTTGGTAAAAAGTTTTTATTTCACTCTTTTTAGTTGGTCGATTTTTAATTTACCTAGTTAAAAGAGCCTAAATGTCAACTACTTATAACCTTTTACAAAATATTGCTTTTCCCAATGCTGGGCCGTTAATTTTTGAGGAGTTCTCCTGGTACTTCACCATCAGCTCTACATCACCATATGCATTGTGACGAACATAAAGTGCTTAACATCCATATTCAAGTATTCGACTCGCAATCCACGAAATACTTATTATTGAGTAGGTTCGGCGGCCATCTGTGGTCTTCATCGTCAGTTCCACTTCCCCAAATGGTATTTTTTGAGAGCAACTGCACAAGTTACTATAAGAAATACCCAAAACGCCATAGGTGGTGTGCCTATAATATTTGAAGAGTTCCCTCGATTTCTCCAGGATCCCATCATCAGATCCTGACTTGGTGATAAATGGTACCAATTTCGAAGTATACCCTTTCATACAAAAAAAGAATTTTCCAAATCGGTTCAGCCGTCTTCGAGTAATCGGTGATCATACATAAAAAAAAAAAAAAAAAAAAAAGAGAAAAAAAAATATACGCGTCGAATTGATAACCTCCTCTTTTGGTCGTCGGTTGAAAATATTATAGTTTTTCCTTGATTCATATACTAAACCCTAATTGTATTCTAAATTTGAAGCTTCTATGTATGCTAGAAGTGCTTTAGACTTTTGACGATCGGTCAGTCAGTGAGTGACAAAATTTACAAAATTAAGGAACTTTGACTCGTTATAATTCTTAAACTACTGGTTCAAATTGAATTAAATTTGAAATATACCGTGTTTATACACTGCCTGTTTGGTTACTGAAAATTCAGGTTTCTAGTTTTATCCACAACGAAGTTATAGGGGGTCGAAAATGGCCTGAATTGCTTCGAGAAAAGAATGGTACGGCCGTGCCGCTTTTTTGCTCGACTTGGCGGGGGCACTACCGTGCCCCCAGATAAGACACATAGATGTAAAAGAAATAGACAATAAATATATATAAATGAGTATATATATATATATATATTATTGCCTAAACAAAAACATGTATAAAAATAAACAAAACGATAAAAAACAAGACAAAACACAACTCACTTCTGAATGCAAAACTATATATAAATAAAAATACTTTCATACGCATGAAATAAAGTAAGAAATAGAAATTTAAGAACGTTAATAATAAGACAATAGGTTAATTATGTATAGATATAAGATCTATAGATATCAAAAATACGTATAAAAATAAAGAAAAAACTAAAAAACAAAAAAAAAAGCATAATTCATCAACCCTGCTGAATGCGTAGTTATAAATAAACTAGCATTTACGTGTTGCGCGAGGTGCAAGCACCTCGCGTGCTTGTGAAAAAAAAAAAAAAGGGGGGGGGAGATGGGGGTGTTTAGTATTTGCGTGTTGCGCGAGGTGCAAGCACCTCGCGTGCTTGTGAAAAAAAAAAAAAAGGGGGGGGTGATGGGGGGTTTAGTATTTGCGTGTTGCGCGAGGTGGAAGCACCTCGCGTGCTTGTGAAAAAAAAAAAAAGGGGGGGGATGATGGGGGGTTTAGTATTTGCGTGTCGCGCGAGGTGCAAGCACCTCGCGTGCTTGTGAAAAAAAAAAAGGGGGGGGGATGATGGGGGTTTAGTATTTGCGTGTCGCGCGAGGTGCAAGCACCTCGCGTGCTAGTGAAAAAAAAAAAGTGTGGGTGATGGGGGGGGGTTGCAGAAGTATTTTGACTAAAGCATTGCCCCTCTAAATGAATCCGAAATAAAAAATGTTCCAAGTCTCTTAATTTCTGAGATCCGGCTAAAGGGGGGTGAGAAGGGGGGTGGGGGGGGGCGACTTTGATAAATGGTTTTTACTTTACCGAGCCTCCTCTATACGAATCCGTAAAAAAAAAATACGGGTCTCGTAGTTTCCGAGATACGATAGGGAGGGGGGAGAAGGGGGGGAAAAGGGGAGGTTTGGCACTTTTCCCGTAGGTTTGAGAGTTACTTGTTTACGAATCTGTCAAAATATACCCACCTCCCCATCCACCATCTGGGAGAACAATTATGTCAATGAGTGAGTGAGTGAGTGAGTGAGTCAGTCAGTCAGTCAGTGGTAATCTAGCTTTATATAGTATAATAAAAATACTAGGGATGGGCCGAAATTCGGTTCACATTCGGTTCAACCGAATTTCGGCAGCTTGAACCGAACTTCGGCATTCGGCCGAAATTCGGTTCAGATGCCGAACATTCGGCACAAGAAAAATAATACTTACTTGCACTATTTTGACTAAAATTTTATAGAATTAGAATAGCATTACTGTTATAAAATTATGTCTTTTACTCACTCATGGTCATTTATTTTAGTTACGAACATTGTAAATGTAAATCTTAAATTAAATCGGTTCTTAATTAGTTAAATTAGACATACTATTATAAAAATTAAATAAACTTATTATTCTTCTAACAAACATCTGGATTACAATTCGTAAAATGAATTAAAAAGCACGTTTTTGATTCACAAACTAAACATTCATTAACTAAAGGGTACTTATTTTTCAAATTAACAAACTTTTCTCATCTATCTACTCACTCATATTTAAAATTTACTAGAGGCAGGATATGGTGCAAAAACACCAAAAACTCTGCCTTATCTGGCAACAGTTTGATACGTTTTTTTTTTCGTATACGTTTCCTGCCTCCGATAAAAGTTGCTCAGAACATACAGAGCTCCCAGGAGACGATAAATATATTCGAGATTGAAGTAAATGCGTAAACAAGTCACGACGTGTCGCTCTCGAGAAAGCGCGCGAAATTGAACCGAAATTCGGCCGAACTTTTCATTTTAACCGAATGTTCGGCCGAAGTTCGGATTCGGTTCAAACCACATTCGGCCCATCTCTAAAAAATACTACTGTCATATATATAATAAATAGTTTAACAATAGTTAATATATAAGCATAATATAATTTATATAATAAGCTTTATATAAAAGCAGAAATATATAAGTCTAAATATTAAAGCATAAGTACATAAGCATAAATACATAAGTATAAATAAATAAGTATAGAAATATAAGTATAAATAGGTATATAAGAATAAAGCCCTGAGCAGCTAAGTCCCATCCAACAAAGGATGAGTACATATAGACTGGACAAGACATAGTGCGCCGCTTAAGGCGATACCAAAATAAATTAGGGGTTTTTTCGACACCATTTATTTCACTATTCCAGCAAGTATGGATTTAATTTTTGGTAATATGTTTATTGACTATTTCATTAATACTTTTACTGAAGGAAAACGTAATTGGGTTAAATTTGCTCCATCGAATTTGATTCCGAAAATACCTCTATTTTTTTTTATTTTTTCCTGTAATTCTAAAATCATAAGGAATTTCATTTCAAAATTGCATTCAAAATGTGCATAATAGGTAATTGAAAACTCTGACTGAAAATATTTTTGATACATAGCTTAATTTATTTTTAAACAATTTTTATTTGGTTTGGCGCTTACGTTGTTTTATTTTGGTTCCAGCGCATTGTTGCGCTCTCTTTTTTTCGCACGTGGAAGTAATAGACTCTGTCACTTTCTTATGCCCGCCCAGTTCGCCTGCGGCCTTTGTCAGTGATAGACCTGTGTCGGTTCCTCCCGCAACCGTGATTATATTTTTTTATCGAAATAGTTATTGTTTAGTCTTGTTTTCTGATTTTATTTATCTATATTTGACAAGTGAACAAGGTTTATATAACATTAGTTTACCGATATGGGGAATAAGCATAAAAGACAACGAAAGGTGAAAGAATTGGCCAAGTGCGAGTTGGACTCGCCCATGAAGGGTTCCGTAGTAACTATAATAAATATAATATACTTAATATATTTATTTGAAAAAAAAAACCAATAACCTTACAAATTTCTTAAAAGTAGCTTATTTACAATTTTTACAACTACGCCAAATAACTTTGTTTTTCATAGTGTTTGTATGAATTACAAAGTTATATTTGCGGTTTTAGAAAATATACTGTATCTCAAAAACTGTTGACTCGATCTCATTCAAACCAATTTTGGTTGAAAGTTTACATTAAGATATACAACATATGGTTTTTATAGATTTTTCACTTCATTATTATAGAAGTTAGAGGGGGACACACACATTTTACCACTTTGGAAGCGTATATCTTTTAAACGATTAACTTTATGAAAAAGTAATTTTAGAAACCTTAATGTCATTTTTAAAGACCTGTCTATAGATACCACACACGTATAGGTTTCATGAAAAAAAATATTTTCAGTTTCAGTTCCATGTATGAGGAGCCCCCTTTATTTTAAATATTTTTTAAATTTTCTCTTAAAATCGGAAAGCGGTTCACAGAATACATCTATCTATCAAGTTTTACATGTATAGTTTTAATAGTTTCGGAATAAAATGGCTGTGACATACGGACGGACGGACGGACAGACAGACAGACGGACAGATATGTCGAAACTATAAGGGTTTCGTTTTTTGCCATTCGGCTACGGAACCCTAAAAACCAACATTTGGAACGCCTGAGGGATCATGCTCGTAAAATGACGGAAAATAATTGGCCAAGTGCGAGTCAGACTCGCCCATGAAGGGTTTCGTAGTAACTCTTATAATATAATATAATATGTATATTTGTTTGACGAAAAACAAAACCTTACAAATTTCTTAAAACTAAGTTATTTACATTTTTTACAACTACGCCCAATAACTTTGTTTTTCATAGTGTTTGTATGAATTACAAAGTTATGTTTGCGGTTTTAGAAAATATGTTGTATCACAAAAAATGCTGACCCGATCTCATTCAAACCAATTTTGGTTGAAAGTATACATTAAGATCTACAGACATATTTTTTTAGATTTTCATTCCATTATTACAGAAGTTAGAGGGGGGGAGGTACACATTTTACCACTTTGGGAGCGTATATCTTTTAAACGATTGACTTTATAAAAAGTAGTTTCAGAAACCCCTATGTCATTTTTATAGACCTGTCTATAGATACCACACACGCATAGGTTTCATGAAAAAAAAATTTTTTTCAGTTTCAGTTCCATGTATGGTGAGCCCCCCTTTATTTTAAATATTTGTTTTTATAAAATCTGAAAGCGGTTTACAGAATACATCTACCTACCAAGTTACACATGTATACTGCCGCCATAAGGTAAAAGGACGCATCTACATGAAGTACGAAACGGAGAAAAAAAATAAAACGTGGTTTAAAAATTAAAAAATTCGCTGTGCAAAAGGAAATAAACCTTATTACAATTTTATTATGCAAAAGTGTGTATTATTGTTTGATCTTTCAGAAATTATATGAGAATTTTAATTAATTTAATTTTATGTATTAATTAAATAACTTTTTCCTTTTCTTTTTAGCAAAAAAAATATAAGAAAGTAAGTTTTACTGCAATGAAAAGACGCTTCTGGCTAGAAACGTCCTTTCAACGTAGTATTTTTTTTAAACGCCTTTCCTACTTAGTGATGATGTGTTACCAGTTTCTAGTTAACTAAATAAAAAAGACGCTAATAGCCATTTGCTGCTTTTCAACTTAGTAATACTAATACTCATTTAACTTAAAAACTACCTGCCCCTTGTGGGATCCCTAACAAAACATCTTATGTTATAAACTGAAGTACATTTTAACACGATAATTATCTTGTGTTAAATGAAACACAAAGTATGAGAAACTGACTTATATTCTTTATAAAAAATAACAATTACACACCTTTCCCAACATTAAGTTTTAAACTCTTAAAAAATGAATGTTTAAGTATAAATAAAACTACCTAAATTTGTACTAATCATAGTAAACATTAATAATAATTATCACAGCTTTGTAAGGAATCTCTTAAAATGAATAAATTTTCGACATAAACTTGAGTGAGATCAAACTAACACTACGACTTATAATATTTCATGAATTTTTTTCATGAAACAAGTTTGAACGTTAACACAGTAATCAGAGCTTTGTATGTATATTTGTATTATAAAGAGGAAAGAAAAGCAAAAGGAAAAATTTGATTGTTTGCATTGAATTGGCTCCGAAACTACTGTACCAATTTCAAAAATTCTTTTTCCATTTCAAATTTCCATTACAATTTTTCATTATCCCTGATGAACATATGCGATAGAATATTTTCAAAAATGTTAGGGATCCGTATGATATTATATATTATAAAGAGGTACAATTTGTTTGTGTGAAGAGGAAGACATTTAAATCAAAACTAAGATGGTGCCAGAATAACCAAAATAAAATGAAAATGGACATCTTAGCCGAGCATCACAAATCTAAAGATTTAATACAGATAAATTGAATCCAGGACCGGGCATCCCTGTGAGTGTAGCCGGGCAACATGAATCTGCTCCCGTAGCTAACTTGTTTGTAAAACATTTTAAAATTGATTCTACTTATAATCCAACATCGCAGATATTGGATACTGAGGATTTTGTGATGGAATTAAATTTGAGATTCTCAGCGAAAAGTGTCGCTACTGTAATAAAAAGCATGGTAAGGGGCAAATCTCCAGGGTATGACTACCTCTGCTAAGAGTGCTGGCGATGTTTTACTCACTCTCTTTAAATCACTCTCATCTGCCCACCAACTTAATGAAAACGATAGTTGTACCCGTTGTGAAAGATAAGACCGGGGAAGCATCAGATCAGTCTTGGCCAAGGTACTAGATAATTTTCTTGATAGATATATGGCGACTCGTATCGAATTGCATGATGCACAGTTTGGGTAAAAACCTGGTCTATCTACAGAAACTGCCATACTGTCGCTTAAGCAGACTGTCCAGTACTACACGTCTAGAAAAACGCCTGTTAACGCGTGTTTTCTAGACCTTTCCAAGGCGTTTGATCTAGTGTAGTATGATTTGCTGTGGCAGAAGCTTATGAATGATACGTCCGTGGATAAGGAAGTCATATCAATACTTCGGTTCTGGTAAAACAATCAATGGTAATCAAAAAATGGTAAAAATTGTGTCAGATGGGCAGGATCGTTGTCGGATGAATACAGGCTGAATTACGGAGTGAGCCAAGGTGGCTTGTCATGAACCGATTGATCGTTGAGCTCTGTAGCACTTATCAGGGTTGTCACGTGGATGGAACCAGCGTTAAAAATATTAGTTATGCTGATGATATGGTGCTGCTGAGCCTTTCGATCAATGCGATGAGAAGTGTGCTTTCGATGTGTGAAAGGCACGCGGAGATCCATGGGCTTCGATACAACGCGAAAAAGAGTGAGTGAGCTACTAGTCTTGTAAGGCAGGCACAAGTTCTATCCGATTGTGCCTCAGTTAAAACTTTGTGGTATTGCATCAAAGCAGGTCACTGCTTTCATGTATCCGGGCCACTGGGTTTCTGAAGACCTAAAAGTCGGTCTGGACATTGAGTGTGAGCGTAGGGCGTTGTCTGTTCGTTAGGACTACGCTGTTTACAGTGTATTGCCATTCTTTCTACATATGCAGTCTGTGAGTTATCTACACTCAGGAGGCATACAATTTCCTGCGGGTACAGTATAATAATACGTTCAAGGTGTTGATGGGGTTGCCGCGCTACTGCAGTGCTTCGGGCATGTTCGCCAACGCGGGAATAGACGATTTTTATGCTATCATGCGTCAACGATGCACTTCCATCATGCGCAGGGTACATGTCAGCCCCAACAACATTCTAAATTCGGTAGCAGACAGATAAGACAGCCCTTTTTTGGGACATTGGATACACCTACATGCCGATGTGGTGTAGTTGTTAAGTGTTTTATTTTATGTTTCTGGTAGCTTCTAAGATTTGTTTGTATAATAACCCAAATGGATCTAACGTCTGAAATAAAAGATTATTTATTTATTAAAGCACGAAGGGCCGCGCGCGTTTCTCTGACTGCCTGGACGCAACTGAAGGGCGGTATTCTAACCGCGAGCCCCACTTCACCCCATATAACTAGCAATACTAAGTAGAAAGGGCACAATTGCCACTTGCGCCTGCTTATTTTTCGTAAAGCCCGATTTACACTTCAACAAGTACAGTAGCGAGTTAACTTGCGTCATTGGGAGTTAAGTTGTTAATGTACTACTACTTAACTCGCTTTTGCCGTTCAAACTACAATAACAACTTAACTCGCCGATGACGCAAGTTAACTCGCTACTGTACTTGTTGAAGTGTAAATCGGGCTTAATACTACGTTAAAAAGTCACATCTACGCAGAACAGTCTTTTCTTCTTATGACTATGCAGAAGTGTCTTTTAATTGTATGAAGAATTAAATATTTTGTAAAAAAATAAGACGTTTCTACTGAAATGCGTCTATTCAACTTAGTGTACGTCAGAAATGTCTTTTCTATTTAGTAATATTTAATTAATATGGTAGATACGTCTTATTTAACAGTGAGATTTATAGGGTTCTGCTTAATTTATGCGAAATATAAAAATACTGGCAGATGCCATTTTTTTTTCTGATTAAGAATATATAGATAACTCAATTTCGAAAAAAATGTTAGATGCGTCTTTTTTCCTTATGGCGGCAGTATAGTCCTAATAGCTTCGGAATAAAATGGCTGTGACATACGAACGGACGCACGGACAGACTTTGGCATTAAAATTGGTTCAGCCTTTCCAGAGACGAACTATGAGGGTTCCATGTTTTTTAATATTTACATAGGTACCAGTTTTATTTTACAGAGACAAAATCACAGCGCCGGAGCAGACCTCAGATAATACATGTGATTCGGAAAACAGAAGATTATTTTATTTAAAACGGTAAAGATTTTTAATATTGATATGGTCACTATAAGATGTCGTTAGGTTAGATAATTACGTAACAACTTAAGACAGAAGGTCCCTTAAGTAGGGACTGAATAAATTAATAACCGACTTGGTATTACATGGATCTCACAACTTTTTACGGTAGAACAACTAAGTTGCGAGACTTGGGTTTTTGACAAGTATTGTTTTTTATGGGATCTCATTGCTTTTTGTAGAAAGTCCTACTTTTTTCCTTTCCGGTACTTTCTACTTCTTGTATACCAACAACGAGTTTTCTTAAAGCCCTCTCTCTGTCTTATGAGCTTTTCTCATTTTTGTAGGTAGCCTTCCTTTTTTTTATTTTCCGGTACTACTTCTTGAACTTCAGCTAAAGTTTTTTTCAAAGCCCACTCCCCGTCTCCATGGGTTTTTTTCGGAGGCTTTGATACGCACATATGAATACGCACGTACGTCTTTTGCATTAGTTAGTAATAATTAATGCCGCACTCGTCAAACGTCTCGGTTAAAGTTAATCCATAAGTAAGTAATTATGAAATTTCGGGCAATTTACTCTACTTAATACTACCCAATACTCTTAATACTTCTTGCTTTTTTATTCCGTTGACCATTTAACAAGTTACCTTTGAGCATAATTATTATATCTAGGTACCTATCTACACTGGAAGACACGGTGGAGCATATGGTCGAGGTGTGCCCTGCATGGGTGGAGCACCGTCGTATCCTCATAGAGGCGATCGGCGGCGGCGACTTCTCGCGCCCTGCTCTGGTTTAGACCATGGTGCGAAGCGAGAGGGAATGGGATGCAGTCACCTCCTGCTGCGAAGCAGTCATGCTAGCGAAGGAGGAGACCTAACGTGCGAGGGAGAGGCAACTCTCTTCCTCGCGCCCCAGCCGCCGGGGGAGACGCCCCGGGCGTCATGGATCGCGAGTCGATTTCGGGCCACCGTAGGCGCGGGCCTGCGGATGGCGAGCAGGGGTCGCTCACCGTCCGGTAAGGACCAGGCCCGGGTCGGCGGCGCGTTGTGTTCCACGCGCGCCTCAAAAAGCTGTTAATACCAGTGACGGGGCCTCATAGGGCCATTGCCTGTCGGGGTTTGCGGGAAAGTTCCATCGAGATACCGCGGCCCCGGAACTTTAGGGCTTCCGAAGGAACAGGGTGGGTTTTTAGTCAGTAGAATTCAGATACACCCGAGCGGAAGAAGTCATTCGATGATATTTTTCACCAAGAAAAAAAAAAGTACCCATCTACATCTATTATTTCATTATATTATACAGGTACACTGATTAATTAACTGCAAATGTAACTTTGTAATCCTATATATTTATATGGGATTACAAAGTTATTTATGCAGTTGATGTATCTAGAAAACTGGAACGAAATTGAAAAAAAACTTTTTACCAAAAAATTAAACCGACTCCCAAAAACACTGCAAAGTGAAAAATAACTTTAATTTCGGTAGTCGGTGTCTTTAGTTTTGTATTTTCGTTTTTGGCACCGACTTCCGAAATTAAAGTTATTTTTCACTTTGCAGTGTTTTTGGGAGTCGGTTTAATTTTTTGGTAAAAAGTTTTTATTTCACTCTTTTTAGTTGGTCGATTTTTAATTTACCTAGTTAAAAGAGCCTAAATGTCAACTACTTATAACCTTTTACAAAATATTGCTTTTCCCAATGCTGGGCCGTTAATTTTTGAGGAGTTCTCCTGGTACTTCACCATCAGCTCTACATCACCATATGCATTGTGACGAACATAAAGTGCTTAACATCCATATTCAAGTATTCGACTCGCAATCCACGAAATACTTATTATTGAGTAGGTTCGGCGGCCATCTGTGGTCTTCATCGTCAGTTCCACTTCCCCAAATGGTATTTTTTGAGAGCAACTGCACAAGTTACTATAAGAAATACCCAAAACGCCATAGGTGGTGTGCCTATAATATTTGAAGAGTTCCCTCGATTTCTCCAGGATCCCATCATCAGATCCTGACTTGGTGATAAATGGTACCAATTTCGAAGTATACCCTTTCAAACAAAAAAAGAATTTTCCAAATCGGTTCAGCCGTCTTCGAGTAATCGGTGATCATACATAGAAAAAAAAAAAAAAAGAGAAAAAAAAAATATACGCGTCGAATTGATAACCTCCTCTTTTGGTCGTCGGTTGAAAATATTATAGTTTTTCCTTGATTCATATACTAAACCCTAATTGTATTCTAAATTTGAAGCTTCTATGTATGCTAGAAGTGCTTTAGACTTTTGATGATCGGTCAGTCAGTGAGTGACAAAATTTACAAAATTAAGGAACTTTGACTCGTTATAATTCTTAAACTACTGGTTCAAATTGAATTAAATTTGAAATATACCGTGTTTATACACTGCCTGTTTGGTTACTGAAAATTCAGGTTTCTAGTTTTATCCACAACGAAGTTATAGGGGGTCGAAAATGGCCTGAATTGCTTCGAGAAAAGAATGGTACGGCCGTGCCGCTTTTTTGCTCGACTTGGCGGGGGCACTACCGTGCCCCCAGATAAGACACATAGATGTAAAAGAAATAGACAATAAATATATATAAATGAGTATATATATATATATTATTGCCTAAACAAAAACATGTATAAAAATAAACAAAACGATAAAAAACAAGACAAAACACAACTCACTTCTGAATGCAAAACTATATATAAATAAAAATACTTTCATACGCATGAAATAAAGTAAGAAATAGAAATGTAAGAACGTTAATAATAAGACAATAAGTTAATTATGTATAGATATAAGATCTATAGATATCAAAAATACGTATAAAAATAAAGAAAAACTAAAAAACAAAAAAAAAAGCATAATTCATCAACCCTGCTGAATGCATAGTTATAAATAAACTAGCATTTACGTGTTGCGCGAGGTGCAAGCACATCGCGTGCTTGTGAAAAAAAAAAAAAAGGGGGGGGAGATGGGGGTGTTTAGTATTTGCGTGTTGCGCGAGGTGCAAGCACCTCGCGTGCTTGTGAAAAAAAAAAAAAAAGGGGGGGTGATGGGGGGTTTAGTATTTGCGTGTTGCGCGAGGTGGAAGCACCTCGCGTGCTTGTGAAAAAAAAAAAGGGGGGGGGGATGATGGGGGTTTAGTATTTGCGTGTCGCGCGAGGTGCAAGCTCCTCGCGTGCTTGTGAAAAAAAAAAAGGGGGGGGGATGATGGGGGTTTAGTATTTGCGTGTCGCGCGAGGTGCAAGCACCTCACGTGCTTGTGAAAAAAAAAAAAGGTGGGTGATGGGGGGGGGGGGTTGCAGAAGTATTTTGACTAAAGCATTGCCCCTCTAAATGAATCCGAAATAAAAAATGTTCCAAGTCTCTTAATTTCTGAGATCCGGCTAAAGGGGGTGAGAAGGGGGGTGGGGGGGGGCGACTTTGATAAATGGTTTTTACTTTACCGAGCCTCCTCTATACGAATCCGTAAAAAAAAAATACGGGTCTCGTAGTTTCCGAGATACGATAGGGAGGGGGGAGAAGGGGGGGGAAAAGGGGAGGTTTGGCACTTTTCCCGTAGGTTTGAGAGTTACTTGTTTACGAATCTGTCAAAATATACCCACCTCCCCATCCACCATCTGGGAGAACAATTATGTCAATGAGTGAGTGAGTGAGTGAGTCAGTCAGTCAGTCAGTGGTAATCTAGCTTTATATAGTATAATAAAAATACTAGGGATGGGCCGAAATTCGGTTCACATTCGGTTCAACCGAATTTCGGCAGCTTGAACCGAACTTCGGCATTCGGCCGAAATTCGGTTCAGATGCCGAACATTCGGCACAAGAAAAATAATACTTACTTGCACTATTTTGACTAAAATTTTATAGAATTAGAATAGCATTACTGTTATAAAATTATGTCTTTTACTCACTCATGGTCATTTATTTTAGTTACGAACATTGTAAATGTAAATCTTAAATTAAATCGGTTCTTAATTAGTTAAATTAGACATACTATTATAAAAATTAAATAAACTTATTATTCTTCTAACAAACATCTGGATTACAATTCGTAAAATGAATTAAAAAGCACGTTTTTGATTCACAAACTAAACATTCATTAACTAAAGGGTACTTATTTTTCAAATTAACAAACTTTTCTCATCTATCTACTCACTCATATTTAAAATTTACTAGAGGCAGGATATGGTGCAAAAACACCAAAAACTCTGATACCCTGATACCCTTCTTGAAGAAATCAGTTGGACGGGAGGCAACAAATTCTGCAAAGGCATTTTTACTGCCTCTATGATGTTGATTTTTTTCTGAGAAGTTTAGAATTCAGGAAAAAGTAGAAGTCTGTAAGTGCAAGGTCTAGTGAGTACGACAGATGGCGGAGAACTTCCAACACCAGCTCTTGTAACTTGTAGACCGTCTGCTGTGTAGTATGAGGACGCGCGTTGTCGTGCAAGAGCAGCGGAGCCGAGCGATTGACCAAAGCTGGTTGGAGATGTGCGAGCTTCTCTATAATTGTGTTCAGTTCTGCAGTAATGCTCATCCTGTTTGGTAGATAACTCATTACACCAGGGTTAGACCACCAAACAGGGACCATCACTTTTCTAGGGGTCAGTTTTCGTTTAGGAAAACGTTTAGATCCAGGATCCAACCAATTTCGCTTACGATTGTCAAACAGGATCCATTTTTCACCGCAGGCAACAAAATTATTTCGTTTGTGTGCCTGTTAAGCAGTGCAAGGTACGTCTCGATGCGTCCTTCGCGGTGATAATCACTGAATTCGTGGGGCAGACGTCAAGCTTTTTTACCTTGCCAATTTGACGCAAGTAAACCAATATTGTTTTGATACTAGCGTTGAAAGCTGCTTCTAATTCAGCCGCAGATTGGGTGTCATCAGCTCCCACAATCGCCTTTAATTCGTCATCGACAACCACAGGGTTCATTTTTCAGGTCGAAATTTCCAGATCGGACACGAGCAAACTAATAATGGGTGGTGCATTCATTTTTAGAGTTCGTTTTGTAAACGTCGTTGAGGTTGTGGGCCGTAGGTACAAGGGGCACGGTTATGCCAAACTTTGAAACAAGAATTCCAAATTATAAAATAAAATTAATTTGAAATTATAATTATTAGCCAAAACAATATGATTATCGAACTCAAACTCAACATATTTATTTCACATAGGCCCACATGGGCACTTACAATACGTCAGAAGTTAGTGCATGGTTTGAAATTGGTCGTTTTCTAGGGAGAAAAACCGGCAAAAAAAACTCCACAGTATCCATGATACAGATTAAGAGGACAGTATATGATTTAATATTATAATTTGAAATTGCCAGTACGGCAAAACAGCGAATTCATAGGTAAAGCCCTGTTATTAAATATCAAATATTTATAAATTATTTAAAAATTAAACATAACTGACAACGAGCAGTACTGAAAGTGATGCTCTTTAAACCAAGAGACTTCTCTACTGACCAGCTATATTCTGACGCACAAATCCTCACAGTCAGACAGCTATATATCCTCCGTTCTATCCAGCGAAGACACCGTACCCTTCCTCTAGACAAAAACCTACTTCAAAGGCGCAAAGGTTTTCCAGTATGCAAAGCAATCCCTTGTCGATATGCATTTGCAAGTCGTCAATTTTTAGCACAAAGTTCACGTATTTATAACAAAATTAATAAAATTATTTCCATTTATAGACTCACCACTCACGAATTAAAAAAAAACTTGAGAACTGGCTACTTCTTTTATCTTATGACGAAGCAGAAAAAATATTGTTTATCGAAACTTAAATTTATTTATACTCCTATGGAATCATACTATCTCTCATTCACACATAAGCACACCGTCGCCCACACACGCATATACACACACCCACTCACACAAACACATACACACACAAACCTTCCAGACACTCATAAACACACACACAACCTTCTTTTGCTGTTGACAACAGAAATATTGTAACCGAAATGTCACGGTCGTGTTAGTTATTGCCAATGCCGAAATTTCTCCGACTCCTAAGATACAGGTCTGCGTACCTAGTTTAGGTGCCGGAAATCTGACACTAATTTTTAGATTTGCTGTACAACCTACTGTTTTTCTTTTATGTATTACGTGTCTTTTCCTATGTACAAATAAATTTTATCTTATTTTATCTTATATTGAAGGAAAATATGCAAAGACTTTACAAACTAGCAGTCGTGTAAAAAGAAGCCTATAACACTTCTCAAGCTTCAACCTACTTCAATACCAAATTTTATCTTAATCCACCCAGTACTTTCAAAGATTAGCGCATTCAAAGAAACAAACTTTACTGCTTTATAATATTAGTGTAGATTTCTTAAATTAGGAGCATAGTAGGATCATATCATAATCAGATTACTTTCAATTATTATAAGTACGATAAGTCACAAATTTGAGCGGACCATCCAGAGTGCAAACATTTGTCAGTTATCGTGTAGCTCAACTTTGAACTTAAGGAGCTCAACGATCTAACGAACAGTATCAAAGTAAGGACATTTGGGTAGGTAAGATAAATACTCAAACAGCCATACATCAACTATAAATTATAATGAAAATAACATAAAAAGAAATAATAACCTACATATTCCTCACATTCATAATAATAAAAATATAAAAGATCAAAAAACGAAAAAAGAAATAATTAAATACAAAGTAGGTATATACAATACTTTAGAAAGTCAATCATCTTAGATTCCATTACATAGTTAGTTACATACAGGTCGACCTAATAAAAGCGTGTTAAAAAGCGTAGTTTTGAAGCAACTTTTTGTTACTACTCATTTTAAGTAAATGAATTAAATAAAATCATAGTAAGAATTTGTTTACTACACTAGTAGTTCTTTTTCTTAGGTCAATATGATCATTTACTGTTACGGTCTGTTCATTTACACACGTTATATTATTTTTTGTCATTCTTAAATAAAGTAAAACACTAAATACCTAACAATATAATGAATAAGTTAGTTTAATTCAGATTAAAAAGAAATGTATTTGATTTTGGCGACTCCGTGCCTTCTCTATTCTAAAACATCAAAACACACAAACTACATCGCAAACTCACCGCGAGCGTGCGCTCGAGTTTGCAATGTAGCATAGTAGGATCATATCATAATCAGATTACTTTCAATTATTATAAGTACGATAAGTCACAAATTTGAGCGGACCATCCAGAGTGCAAACATTTGTCAGTTATCGTGTAGCTCAACTTTGAACTTAAGGAGCTCAACGATCTAACGAACAGTATCAAAGTAAGGACATTTGAGTAGGTAAGATAAATACTCAAACAGCCATACATCAACTATAAATTATAATGAAAATAACATAAAAAGAAATAATAACCTACATATTCCTCACATTCATAATAATAAAAATATAAAAGATCAAAAAACGAAAAAAGAAATAATTAAATACAAAGTAGGTATATACAATACTTTAGAAAGTCAATCATCTTAGATTCCATTACATAGTTAGTTACATACAGGTCGACCTAATAAAAGCGTGTTAAAAAGCGTAGTTTTGAAGCAACTTTTTGTTAATACTCATTTTAAGTAAATGAATTAAATAAAATCATAGTAAGAATTTGTTTACTACACTAGTAGTTCTTTTTCTTAGGTCAATATGATCATTTACTGTTACGGTCTGTTCATTTACACACGTTATATTATTTTTTGTCATTCTTAAATAAAGTAAAACACTAAATACCTAACAATATAATGAATAAGTTAGTTTAATTCAGATTAAAAAGAAATGTATTTGATTTTGGCGACTCCGTGCCTTCTCTATTCTAAAACATCAAAACACACAAACTACATCGCAAACTCACCGCGAGCGTGCGCTCGAGTTTGCAATGTATTCTAGCGGGGGTGCTCCCCGCGTCTTCCGTTAAGCTACGCCCCTCGAGCTATGTCTTATTTTTTACGTATCACCTTAAAGAGCAAGAGTTCACACAAGAACCAGAACGCAAATGGCCAACAGATATACAAGGTCCCGATGTTCTCCACGATCGGGGACAAGCAGTATAAAAAAAAAAAAAAGGTCAGTCGACCTGTTCGTCGACCAGTTGGTCGACTAGTCGGTCTATCTGTTGGTCGACTAGTCGGTCGATCTGTCCACCGACCAGTCGTTCGATCTGTCCGCCAACCTGTCTGTCGATCTGACGGTCGACCAGTCGGTCGATAAGTCGGTGGACCAGTAGGTCGATAAGTCGGTGGACCAGTCGGTCGATCTGTCCGCCAACCTGCCTGTCGATCAGTTCGTCGACCAGTCGGTCGATTTTGCTGTTGACCAGTCGATCGATCTGTCCGTCGACCAGTCGGTCGATCTGTCCGTCGACCAGTTGGTCAACTAGTCGATCGATCTGTCCACCGACCAGTCGTTCGATCTGTCCACCAACCAGTCTGTCAACCTGTCGGTCGACAAGTCGGTCGACTAGTCGGTGGTCCAGACGGTCGACCAGTCGGTCGATAAGTCGCTGGACCAGACGGTCGACCAGTCGGTCCATCTGTTCGCCGGCCAGTCGGTCAATCTGTCCGCCGACCAGTCCGGAATTCCCACGGGATCGGGAATTACGCGGGAAAAACCTCCAACGCGAACAAAGTTAAGCTATACGCAATAAAAAATTATTCATACAGTGCTATTCTGAAAGCCTTTAGCTGTTTTAACAGAATACAACTGACAAAACTGACAAAGAGATAATGAGAGTCAACTTTATCCTAACAATTAATGGATAACACGCGCGACATTGGCTAAGAAGATGTATTTGTGCTTTTACCGCTTATTAGTGCGTGTACGCATTAGATCTACCTATGATGCCAAGGTAATTTACACTTTACTGCTATTGCAATCTTTCAAATAGCAATCAGGAAATTATGAAAAATAATCAATACATTTTGTTTTCACCACTATGTGTTTTGTTATCGATTCAAATGCAGATAAATTAATTTAAATCAGTCCGTCATAGTTTTCATAATAACGCTTTATTATGAAAACTTTAGCTAAATTAAACACTGAGCCACGTATTGTGTAGCATGTAAATTAAATAAATTTATTTTAAAGTTTAGCAAGAGTTCAGTTAAGCAAGAGTTCGAGATTTGTTGTGGTAATTCTTTGACAGTGGAGAATTGTTGCAGTGAGGAAACTGTCTCTTATTAAATTAGGACTGTTAGTAAATAAGATCTTGTTCACCTTGCATTCTGATACTTCGTTACATGGTGGACATTCCACTTATACATACAAACCGTTAACAATAAGTTAATAACACGTTCATAATAGATGAGATGGTGGTGAAACGCAAGTCGCGTATAACTACCATACCACCTTTTATTATTTTAGGTTATGACCTTTTATACGGTCTTAGTAAGCTTTTGTTCTGTTTGACTTCTTCCTTAACAATATTAATTTTTGTGTACTCACGTAATTCACTGGTTCTGATAAATAGAGGTATATCTTACTTCTTACTAATATTATAAATGAGAAACTTTGTGAGGATGGATGGATAGATGTTTGTTAATCTTTCATGCAAAAACTACTGAACGGATCTGAACGAAATCTGGTATTTAGATAGTTGAAATCTTGGAATAACACACAGGCTACTTTTTCTCGGAATTCCCACGGAATCGGGATTAACACGGGAAAGAAAATTAACTTTATAAGAATAATAATAATATAATAACTTTATAATAATAACAACAATACTTACATCTATATAGCGCGAACTAGCCGGTACATTGAACCCGGGGAAGTCCAGAATCTTTTTGATGTCAAACTTGTCTTTGGAACCAGGTTCACAGACTTCGCCTTCTTCGTCCTCAGGTTCTAATATGGCAGTGCCCTGGAAAGTATTCAATATTATTGATTTAATACCATTAAGGTACCGTAGATCATCAGCAATTTATATATCCGGATAGGAACATTTATGTAGTCCTCTTGACCAATTTCAGCCATGGTCGCCAATGTCAGCAGATTTTATAGTGCACAAGTACAGATGCACTCAGTTCCTTTACTCAGGACAGCAATCAGACATGAATGCAGGACCAACGCCTTAAGAGCTTATACTACCTCAAATGGCTTAGCATGATCCTCCGTTATGTCGAAAACACTAAAGCAATAATTTTGAAATAAATATATGGCAAAGTTGAAGATTAATGTTAGGAAATATGTTTAACGAAAACACGATTCCATAAAATTATCTTGATAGAAAAAAATATCCAAAGTTACCTCCAAACCGAACAATAAACCGCTGGTATTCAAAAATAACTTCAAATTAGATAATGAAACTTTGCATATTAATTGAACTAACTATAAAGCAGGTCTTATGTTATTTACTTTTTTTTACATTACCATTATTTTCACCGTAAAAAGAAATAAACTAAATTATCGTTGTCTTGGAGTCTTTTCCCTGCCACCCTGCCTCGCTTGCTCGCGTGACCGCGGCCAGTAGTGTGCGAGCGAGATAAAGAGTGAGAAGCGCTGAGGTAGTATAGGCCCTTAACGTGCTTCCGAGGCACGGGGGTATCATACTGCCATATATTTATTTCAAAATTATTGCTGCAGTATTTTCGACATAACGGAGGATCATTCCTCCGTTATAAGTTGAAGATTAATGTTAGGTACTATGTTTAACGAAAACACGATTCCATAAAATTTACTTGATAGAAAAAAAAATCCAAAATTACCTCCAAACCGAACAATAAACCGCTGGTATTCAAAAATAACTTCAAATTAGATAATGAAACTTTGCATATTAATTGAACTAACTATAAAGCAGGTCTTATGTTATTTACTCTTTTTACATTAACATTATTTTCACCGTAAAAAGAAATAAACTAAATTATCGTTGTCTTGGAGTCTTTTCCCTGCCACCCTGTCTCGCTTGCTCGCGTGACCGCGGCCAGTAGTGTGCGAGCGAGATAAAGAGTGAGAAGCGCTGAGGTAGTATAGGCCCTTAACGTGCTTCCGAGGCACGGGGGTATCATACTGCCATTCTTCGAAACTCCAGGCTACTACTGAGAAATTTCTGACAGTAAAACCCAATAGCACTCATTGCCCGACCTGGGAATCAAACCCGAGAACGCATGTTCAGCAGTGGCGCTTGCGACCACTAGACCAACGAGGTAGTTAGGAAACTTATAGCTGAGAGATGTTGACTCTCGTGATTCATCGTCGTCAATACCGCGGACAATATTTATTTTTGTTTTTTATCCGTTTACCATGTTTTTATCGATCATTCTTGCAAAGTATGGAATCATATAAATAACAATTTTATATCCGTTAAGCAATCAAGTTTCGCTGCAGTTTTGAAGACTCATGTGTAATTATCTTGTATGAAATATGTAGGTATAGTAACTCTGATACAGCTGATGAAATTACATATTTTTTGTTTGCTGATAAATTAATTTTTTTGGCTACCAACATTTATTTTTTTGGTGCTATGTTTGAGCACTATTTTTAATGATTTATATTTAAGGTAGCAGAGATTTAATACACAGCGCTTTGGAGAATTAGTTAGGGAGAGCAAAAACAAGGCGTGAAGTCACAGTAATGAATGTGAAATTAATGTTTTTATTAAAATAGAATTGTGTATATATAATAGTATTGTTTACAAAAGTTTAACAGTGGTTATTGTGTGAGCGCGCTCTCAGGGCACGCGTCTCGTATGTCTGCTTACATTATATTTAATTTATAGTATTTATAATAATTTTCCTTGTGCATTGTATGTATGGTTCTAGGTGCGCGTGTCTCAGACGTTTGTTTATGATCGGCAAAGCGAAGGGTAGATAGGCTACAATTTCATTAGCTGACTGTTTATACATATAATACTAGCAATGTGGGTAGAATTCATTTTACTACATATCTAACCTGGAGGGGTTAAGGGACTAAGCTAAATATGCTTGTGTCTGGAGTGACTTTACGTCATTAGTGTAATGAATAGGGTTGGAACCTGTGTCCTCTCGTTCAAAAGACGTTACCCATTAGGCTATAGAAACTTGTTTACATAAATTTTTTTTTTACTCACTTATAAATACAGTATTAACTCAGTAAGTAATATTTTTACCGTTGAATCAAACATAGTGATGCCAGAATGGGATATCCTGGCTTCCTCAAGCCATCCTGGCGGGTATCCTAGTAGCCTCATGCGGTAGATATGAAGTGGCAACTCATTCCTCTTCAGTCCCAGGGCATGCCGCAATTGTCCAGATATTCTACCAGGTATTAGATGCCCATATTTTTGCTCATCCTCTACGTGATATCGTCTGTAAAGGAAATATATAACAATTTAGTAAATATCCTACTAATAAAATGCGAAAGTTTGTGAGAATGGATAGATGTTTGTTACTCTTTCACGCAAAAACTACTGAATGGATCTGAATGAAATTTGGTAAGTAGATAGTTGACCTTCTGGAATAACACATAGGCTACTTTTTATCCCGAAATTCCCACGGGATCGGGACTTGCACGGGAAAACCTTTCCACGCGTACGAAGTCGCGGTCAGAAGCTACTACTACATATATTATGTAAAAAAGTTCTAGCAATGTGGGTAGATTCACATTACTAGCAATCTTGTTAACCTCTCCTACTAAGCTAAATATGCTTGTGTGTGGAGTGGGATAACGATACGTAGTGGGGTTCGAACCCACGACGTTTCAATCACAAGGTCGATACCTTAAATGAAATCTATTCACCTATAATGTTCCCAATGCTGAGACACTGGCCTCGCTTTTATGCAACTCCTCTCTATGAGAATGGGCCATAATCCACCACACAAGCTATATTTGGTAGAGCATAATTCAGTAAAAGTATGTATATATTTCGTTTGAGTTGATTATGACTCCCATCAAGGTAAAATTACTTCATTATTTAATGATCCGTTAATTAAACCTTTTTTAAAGTATTTTTTTAAGAACCATGTTATCCAATATGTACATTCTGTTAAAAACAATGGGATATACAATGTGTAACAGAATAAGCGCAATACTTCAGACATCCCAATTATAATATTAAATTATAAGTCTAAAACAACATAGGTATGTAACTAAATAAATAGAAACCAAACCTAGACATTTTTTTTATGAGCTAAATTGTATTTAAGTTTACTGTAAAGTATAATTTCTGAAATTGATAACATACCCGACTCTAAGTGAAGTCATGGCTTTTCTTTTCTCTGCTATTCTAGCATGATCTCTTGGCAAGGTGCACTCCCGGAGTGGATGGCTTCCATCGCAATTGAAGCAGCATGGCCCTCTCCGCAGTGGAGGAGGGGTGGCTTCCTTCACTGGAGCATTTGTTATAACTGTTGATGAGGTCTGCAAAGTTCAATTTTAAGTTGTAGTTGAGACATGAGACTAGTAATATTGTCAAGTCGTTGAGCTCCTTAGTAGTGTAAAGTTGAGCTTGCAGATTAACTGACAAAGGCTTGCACTGAGTGGACCGTCCTCAAAAGTCCATTTCAGATTGATCTGCACAATCTTCATAACCTATTGTGAATAATTATGTGAACTATGTAGGTTGTTTTATTCAAGTTAAACATGATTGTCTGGCAGTTTTAAGTACTTTTTGCGGCCTACCCAAATGTCCTATCCCTATATTATTTGTCAAATTGTTGTGCTCCATGTTATGAGCAGGGGCGTGCACAGGATTATGACAGGGTATGCGGCGGAGTAATCGGTCACAAAAACTTTTTCTTTTATAGATTTTTAGCATAGCCACAGCCACGCATCGCCACCATGCTACGATGCGTGGCTGTGGCTATGCTAAAAATCTATAAAAGAAAAAGTTTTTGTGACCGATTACTCCGCCGCATACCCTGTCATAATCCTGTGCACGCGCGTGGTTATGAGTGGATCAATATGTCATCTGACAATGCTTGCACTGTATGGACAGGCCTACTCAAATCTGTGAGCATCTTTCCTCAAAAGATCGCCTCACACTGTAACCTACAAGGTTCCCATATAATTTAACCAACTGTATAGTTTGTATGGACTTTAAAAGAGAAGGACCCCTGAGTTTGTTTCAGTGTTTCTTCTCAGGGTAGTCAGTTAGGAAACACTGGCCTCATCTAGTTTAAATTTAAGAAAAAATTATGTGTAAAAGTGTTATTTAATAACCAATTTGCAAAATAAAGATCATTTATTAATAAGCATGAAATTATACAATAACGTAAGAATAGTTTGTGTAGACCCGAACGGACAACTTTAATGCAATTGTTCAGAATAAAGTAGCCTTGTAGCAACAGTGGATGAGAGGTAAGAGCATCCTGCAGATGATTGTTAGTTGAATGGTTTGCCCAATCCATCAAAACGGATGCGTGTTTCCATGTTTCCATGGGTTTCGGACTTACATAGTTAATAAGATTGTTACTAACACTTATTTATTTATTTTTTATATTGTAATCTAATTTTGTAATTAACTTTAAATTTCTAAAGTTTTTTTTTAATGGATGGCCATATAATCCAAAATAAATAAATTAATGATAATTTGTGATAAAAGTAAAAAATACTGGTATGAGTGTAAATATCAGGATAAATAAATTTATCGCAACAATAAGTCAGTTTTACATCCACAATCACATTTATTCAGTGTAACATGTGTAAATACAGCTTTGTTTTTAAGTTGCACTTCAAACCCTTAAGATAACATAATTATGCTTGGCACAATATAATGTATTGCATTGTGGTATCACAAAATGAAGTGAAAAAAACCTGTTCCACATCATAATTAGTAACATATTATTGTGTAATTTAGTTGTAGAAAGTTAAGTAAAATAAATAATAAAAAAATTGTCTTAAATAGAACCTACTCTATTGGTTGAAGCCCTAGATCTCACACTAGGGTCCCTGTGGTGTGGGATCTAGGCTCTGCTTGATGAAGATGTATTATTTACAACAATCTGGATTAGGTTCTTAACATTCATTTTTTCATTTTTTTTTAGTAAAAATCGGTTCGCGTTTGACCACCATCTCACCTGGTGGTAAGTGATGATGTGGTCGAAGATGGAGTACGCTTACCTAAAAGAAACCTATTCACTCTTGACTTAAAGACTCCTAGGTTCAGACAGACTTCGAAGTCCATGTAAGGGTGTGTATTTTGATAAATAAATTAAAATTTATCACCAGCAACATACAATAAAAAAGCAGAGCTTACTTGACTGTATCTTGGTATAATAACTGGGCGGTCAGCACAAGGGTCAGTGTCCACAAAGAACAAATTACTTTCTTCCTTCACCTCCACAACATTTTCACATAACGTAGGTTCAATTAAATCTTCAGGCCAAATATCCAGTTCCACATCTGTCTCAGATTCAGTCTCGACATTGTCACCTTCATGAAGTTTAATCAGGTTTAACATAAATGCTTTCACCTGTTCCTTATAATGTTTTGCCATTTTACTATCCTTAAATCGCACTGTTACTAAGGGTGTCCTATTCTCGCAGCCTTCCACACCAAGATCGCTATTACCGGGAGAATCAATCACTATATCCTCATTAAGTATAGTGGTCTTGGAACAATCGCTACTAATTTTCTTGATGCTATCAACTTCATCAACGGTCTCTTGAGAGCTAGTACATTTTGGAGTATTGTCGCTAGATACGTCGCTCGGCGTTTTCCCTCCATTATGGATGATCTGTGGAGTTGTGTTATCACTGATGTCCTCGCTTGACTTATCTACATGAATTACTTCTAAATTATTTTCTTTAGTACTTTCTTTGTCAGTCGAGGTAGCGTTTGTACTGTTTACCGTCTCCAAACGATTTATTTTGGGTACTTTAACCTCATCGTCACTGCTGAGTACGATGTCCTCATTGTCCAATTCATAAATGATATCATTCACAGCCGCTTTCCTTTTGGCCATTATGTAAAGAGTAAGTCATCAAGATGTTATTCTACAGTCGAAGTACAATTTATTACACCGTCTTTTCGTAGAATGGAGTAAAAATTAAAATTAGGTTTCAACACAAAACAGCAATATTTTGACGTTGACAAAATAGGTTGGTACAATTTTGACCACAGACCAGGGTTGCCAACCGCAAAAGAAAATCCCTCGTACGGTCGGCCAAGAAAGTGGTGTACCAGTTTTGATTTAGTTTCCCGGTCATCGAAAATTACAACAAGGTTCGTTATAAAAAGATATTACTGAAAGAGACAACATTATCATGACGTAAACCTATGTATTTAGTATTCATACGTCATATGTCACATATAAGTACATGACATTTTAACCTTTAGTATAAATGAAAAGGACATTAGTTTCTACAAAGCAATTGAAATGTTTCCAAACAAAAGTAATAAAAACTATTTAGACAACCGAATTCCATTTGAAAAAGAAAACTGACAATTGACATTTTGTCAAATATATGCAAAAAATCGATATATTTTCCGTGTTATTTTTCAATCAACTGCATATAAAATCATCTCAATGCCTGCCAACTTGACCATTGCCGAAAGAGCACAAATAATTGCCCAATTTAATGAGGGAAGCAGTATCAGTGCGATATCCCGGAATTTGAATATATCGAGGCGTTCTGTCCGCTTTTGGATTCGTCGTGAAGGAGAGGAGGGAAGTTTGTTGGATCACAGAAGAAGTGGTCGCCGGCCTGCACTCTCCAATAACGATAGAGAATTCATGAGACGGGAATATGAAATCAATGGTTTTAAGCCCACAAAACATTTTGCGGAGATGTTCGATGTGAGTGCCCAAACAATAAGGAATCATCTACATTACATGGGGTTGCACCACAGGCATTACGCCAAGAAAATATATTTGACGGATGCTCACAGACTTGCTCGTCTGAACTTCGCCAGAGAGCACTTAGAGTTTGATTGGTCTAATACAGTGTTTTGTGATGAAAAAACGTTTAAATCCAGTCAGCATGGACGTCTTCACCTTTGGCGATATAATTCAACACGGTATAAAGATGATCATGTAATCCCAAATAGAGAATCAGGTCGAATTTCCGTAAATATTTGGGGCTGGATGAGTACGGATGGTGTAGGAGAATTGTGTTCTCTACCTCCTCGAGCGACGGCTGTAAATTATATCGACGTGCTTCAGAATGCAATGCTACCGACAGTCCGTAATGTTTACCCGGAGAACGAAGTGCCACAATTTGATTTTGTTCAAGATAATTGTTCAATTCATAATGCGAGGATCGTAAGAGCCTGGTTTCGTTCACACACTGACGTAAGGGTAATTCAGTGGCCCTCAAGATCGCCGGACCTCAACCCGATAGAAAATCTTTGGGGCCTTATGGTCCAACGATGGTCGCATCAAAATGAAAGAACCAAACAAGCTCTTATTAGTCACTGTAATTATATCTGGGAGGAAATGCGGGGAACCGATATTTGCTCACGGCTTGTTGGTTCAATGAGGTCTCGTCTTTTATATGTTGTTATAGAGGCCAACGGCGGTTACACCCGTTTCTAATTTTTAAAAATTTTCAATATCTTCTAAATATTACTATATATGCTATGTTTTTGTTTGTTATAAGTATTTTAAAATTGATTGTAGAAATTTAATAAAAGGATAAATCTATTTTTAGCTTGTTTTTTATTGATATTGTAATTACAAGTTTACAGAAATTGTAGGTTTGTGGACTCGCCTTGTGCCTTTACAATTTTATGTAACTTGTTGATTACAATTCTGAATTTGTAGATACAATTTTGTCATCAAAATCTACAGCCCCCCGCCGTTGATTTTACGACGTCATTGGTTCCATCAAGTTCAAACTAAGAACAGCTGTCACGTTACAAACAGTAATAGTCGTTATCAATAATCAGATAAAGACAGCAATAGAAGTTGTCAGATCGATCTGCAAGCGAAACTAATCTTTATCACCTATGAATCTGCAAGCGATATTCAACCTTAGGGTGGTACACCACTTTCTTGGCCGACTGTACATATGCAGCTAAAAATCTCGTATTTTGACTTTCAAACCTCGTACATTTAGGTATTATGCATGCAAAACGTGCTAAAACCAAAATTAAGGCATATTAAACTACTGGATTTAGGACTTTTTACTCGAAATAAACTATTGCAAGTTTCCTACTAAATAAAAGATCACTTTGTGTTGTATTTCAAAAAATCTTTATTATTACTCAATCAAGAAAAATCACAAAAAAACTAAATGTGTCTATATTATCGATGCTTTCCGCTACAAAGGGCGTAACTCCAAAACCCATAGTTTTGGCTATGAGCAAAAGAGTAAACAAAAAAAAAACTTTCTCAAATATCTCTTTCATTTTTATACTTATAAAATTGAGTCCTAGGATGAAAGTTCTTAAATTTTGGCTGTCTTTTGCCTCATTTAATTATAGTTATGTACGATAGTTATTAACGAAGTTAGCATGGAGTTACACCCCTGCAAACGAAAAAAAAATTTATATACACCCCTTAATTAAATGACTTGATAACAAACGTCTGCGGTAAAAACCAGTTAGGCACATACAAGGGTAATTTACGTAGTTATAAAGACCATGTTTTTTCGCAAAATATGTAGATACACCCTGAAATTAATACTAAAGCAATGAATCCGTAGGCAATTTTATTAGTAAGGATGAATATAACTGAATTAATAAGGATGGGTTGTAGGTAATTTTAATATAAATTGAAATAAGTTGAGTAAAAATGAAATAAACGGTTCTCAAAATATCTAAACATATTTATTGTTAATTGGTAATATCAATTGCAATCAAACTGGAAGTTACAGGTGCCGTGAGCAAGTTGGGTTCTGGATAACACAATTATTTTATTCACTAATTATTATTATTAATTATTATTTTATACAGAATCGGCTCGCGTTTGACCAGCATCTCACCTGATGGTAAGCAATGATGTGGTCGAAGATGGAGCACACTTGCCTAGAAGTAACCTATTCACTCTTGACTTAAAGACCCCCAGGTTATAGAGATCAGGAAACACAGACTCCAACAGGGAATTCGACGCCTTAGCCGTACGCGCAATGAAAGTATTCCCAAAACGTTTTGTAAGTAAGGGTGAGTAAGCATCTGTTCCGGTTTAAAGTACCGTCTCACATTTGCTAGGATTCCCAACTTTTTTGCTGCTAGTTGAGCCTTAGCCTCGATAAACAAACCAAAATTGAGGGTAGAAGTTAGTGTTATCCCAAGAAGCTCAATACGATCGGTTATCGGCACGGTTACATCGCGGAAAGTAGGAGCTGGTTGGAATTGGCTCCTTTTTGCGGAGAAGAAACGCCTGGGTCTTAGCTGCATTAAACTTGACCAAGTTGGCATCCCCCCCCCATTCGGAGACAGCCTTCAAGGACAAGTTCAAGCGCTCAACCATCCTCACGGAGAAACTGGATCTGTGACTCACCATCACGCGCGCTGGACACATATCTCTCAGCAACTGTGCTGTCGTCTGCATACCCAAAGGTACCGGGCATAAGCAGATCATTAATGTGCAGCAAGAATAAAGCTGCTGAGAGAACCGACCCCTGATGGACCCCGGCATTAATTGCCAACTGGCCAGATGAGCAGCCATCAATGACCACTCGAATAGACCGATCTCTCAGGAAGTCTTCAATCCAAACACAAAGTTGAGTGGGTAAACCGAAAGAAGGAAGTTTAGCAATAAGGCTATCGTGCCAGACCCTATCAAAGGCCTTGGAGATGTCAAGAGAAACAGCAAGTGCTTCCCCGTGCTTCTCAATGGCCTCACTCCAGATGTGAATGGCAAACGCTAGAAGATCCCCAGTTGACCGGTTTTTGCGAAAGCCGTATTGTCGGTCACTGAGGATGTCGTTGGCTTCTAGGTATGCTAGGAACTTGCTATTAAGTACGTAACTGAGATAGGCCTGTAGTTGGCCGGGTCAGTACGACTGCCATTTTTGGGCACAGGCTGCACGTTAGCCAGCTTCCATGCTTTCGGAGACAGTTCAGGCGCACAAGTCTTAAGAACAATTGCTGGTATCCCGTCGGGGCCACTAGCTTTGTTCACGTCGAGATTACGCAGCACTCTACGGACGTCCTTCTGATGTATGCGAATATCTTATATATGTAGGGCGTAACTCACATTTTGTTTTGTTGCTGTGTTTTACCCCGTTTTATTTCAAGAAAATATGTTTATTTGTAGATACAGCAAGTTTGCTGTCGTGATGAAAAAGAAATATGTCTTACGCCTTGGTTTTTCGAGAGAGATTTTTAGCGTTAAGAAAATGTTGGGTAGTAAAAACTATTTTTTTCAACGTAGCGCAATTTTCAATATACAGATAGAAAGAGCGTGAAAAACTAAGTAAGACTGCATCAAAAAGTCAATTTGGCCAAAATGGTCTTTACGCCCTTTGTAGCGGAAAGCGTCGTTATTATGAAAAGGACATCATCCACGTTCCATACATTTTTGGTCCAAATTTTAAAATGGCGGCCAAAGAAAAAAAATACGATATTCTGTTAGAACTTGTTCTCCTTAACATTTCTTATTATGGCACCAAAACTGTGGGACCATTGCCCTCGCTTTTATTTCAGTTCATTTTTTTATTTTATACATTTTCTATGAAATGAATTTAAAAAAAGAATTGTACTGCTATAGCATTACAATAGTTTAAAAAATACAATATTGAGAAAATACAGCCTGCCTGTACTGGTTTTTTATTGTGTTATTTTGGTTTTTGTGGTTTATGTGGTTTATGTGATTTTCTACAAATAAAAATACAGTTGTATCATATGTTCAATTGTTAATGAACCCTTTATTATTTCCAAAAATACACGTACGTCTTACAAGAATGTTAATACAAAACGTATGGTTAAACAAGAAAATCATCCTCGTCTGGAACTACAATAATGTTCTCTAATCCCAAAGCTGAGGGTAATAACACCTGTAAATGACGAGCGTAACTCATGTACCATATTATGCACATAATATGCGAACAGCACCCAATCGTTCTTTTTCCTATTATGCACGTGCAATAATAGTGACAGATTGCACTTCGACTGGATGATGTTCTGTCTATTACGATGTAGGTATAATATTGGCGAGCTCGGACATGTCGAGATTGCAGTCGTCCTCGTATCATCCACAGATCTGTTCCTTCTAACTCTTCCAAGTGTTCATTTGGTATTTCATTACTGAGCTCAATTGAAAACGATCCGTTTTGAAGGATATGTTCGCCATATTAGCTTTTGGCCTGTTTTAATTGGTATACGCCAAGAGCGAATAAAAAGAGATCATCTTCACTCAGCCTAGGAAAATCTGTGAACTCTGGCATATTTGCTGTCATTATGGAGAACTGAGCTTGTCTGCGATTATAATTATGGCGATTAACCAGGTTTGCTAATACATTTGGCGTATTAATGTTTTCATTTATTATCTCTAAAATGTCTTTAGCATGTGGATTATTTTCAATTACAACATGGTATTTATTTAAAATGGCTGCTGCGATTCTGAAGTAATCAAACATGTTTCTAGCGGCTCTATTGTTGTATTATTTCGTAACAGCCGAAAATCTCTTTTAAATCGGCCGTTCACTACTTCCACCACCCATTGACAAATCGTAATCAGCCTTGATTTGTTTGCCTGATCTGTCGTGAGTTGTGTTTCATTTTGGTATTTTGTTGCTGGCATATGTGGTATGTAACCACAAGACTTTGGTTTGCCACAGAATCGCGAAAGCCACGGTCCAAAATAAACACATCTCCGGTCCTAAAAAACCAAAGGAATGGACTGTTTACATTTCATCATTATACCATTCATGATTTCTGCGCCAAATGTAACGGCAGCATACGGTCCAATTACCTCAATAATATGTCCATCGCAACAAACCAAGTGGAATGGTTTCAGGAGGTTTCTATATTTGTGATGGCTGTAAGACTGTCGCTGAAAAAAGTAATTGCTATTTTTTGCAAATATATGTACCAACCACCATCACAAATTTTTATCGCCTTCCTTTCAACTTCTGGGCTCAAGGGATTCCCGAATAGATGGTTTGCTATTAACGTGTTCCTTAGTGCTACGTTCTCACGTGTTATATGATTAAAACCAAGGTTTAAGAGTACAAAATCCTGTAAAAGCGCATCGCGTCCAATCTGCAACCACCTTTGGAAGGTTGATTCACCACATTTGAAAATGTTCACTAGTCTAACATTGGAGTCTCCAGTCCTCAACTTAACTAATACTGCCGCCAAAAAATATTTTTTTTAGTAACTGACCTCAAGCTTGGCAAACCCTCCATCAATTCGACAAACTGGTCTTGAAGTATTCCATTTCAGGTATGGAACTCGTCCGGTGCCATATTTTCATACTGTTCGAAGTTAATGTGGTCCTGAGTAATATGTCTCTGTAATGTTGATACTATGTCCATTATTTGAACAGAAGTGAATTCTTCTGATGAGCTGTCTTGTAAAGGGAATAAATACCACACGTTTTGCTCCATGTGTTCATTGCATACACGTGTGCTTTCTGGCACATAGTAACTGTACCGGCACTATATACGAAACCTTACATTTTCGGGTATCCGACGATGAGATTCATTCAAACAATGTTGAAAAATGCAGCTATTTGAGGTATTCGGTGCGCGAAGAAGACCAGGCAATTCTAAGGAAATTGGTCTTGGAATTGTATTTTCGGCTGGCTCATCTTCTTGATCAACTTGCTCTTCGGTTTCTCGCATACGTCGTTGGTGCGTACGTTCAGTTCTTTGCCACACGGACGGCAAATGAATTCTGTAGCCACCAACTAGAAAGTAAAAAAAAAACACTAAGTATTTGACAGACAAATATCATTGTTATGAACAGCCCTTAGCCCAGTTAATGTAATACTGCACCACGTTTCTTTTCAATAGAAGCAAACATAAACTTGGTCTTTTTGATGTTGTGCTAATACAGGTTTTTTCATATAATAATATACATATCACGGACATAAATAAAGGGCACTGCGTTTTTACCTGTCGAAGTAGTAATTCTTCTGTCACTATTTGGGAAATATCAAGATGATCGCTTTCACGAGAACTCCAAGAGTATCTTCGTCAATTTTCTATCGATTCACGACACAAGATACAGAAGTCCGTCATGGCTCACTTTAATATAACAGTTTGAAACTCAACAAAAACAATAACCAAGCTACACGTAACAGTCAATAATAAAACTTAACAAGGATGATAACGAACAAAAAAAACAAAACAGCTTATAGTAGGAGCTAGCGTAATTCACACAGCGTACACGATAGCGTTGCTTTCAGAACTTAATAAATATAGTAATAGTTGTGATGCGCGGAGCAGGGCAGGTCGTTCAGCGGGTAGGGGAGGTGCATCATATTGCGTGGAGGTAAACGGCAGCTACCTAAAAGTTTCTATTCAAGCTATATCCTTGGTTTTGACAATTCATGTTAAGAAAAAGATGTGCGACGTTTAACTCAAATAAAACCGAGGGCAATGGTCACACAGTTTTGGTGCCATAATAAAAAATGTTAAGGAGAACACGTTCTAACAAGATATTGTATTTTTTTTCTTTGGCCGCCATTTTCGAATTTGGACCAAAATGGAGGATGTCCTTTGCAAGGTAACTTACACCCATATTCAAAGTCGTGGCCTCGAAAGCTGATCGACTCACTCCTCATTCGAGGAAGCCTCAAGGAGAGCCTCGAAAGACCCTCAAAATCGGTATTCAAAGTCGACTCATTGAGGAAATTATGAGGATCCTCGAATGAGTGTGAGGTTAGGTAATACGTCACTAATACGTCATCATTTTGGAGGAATATCTTCGAGTTTGTTTACTTTGAGAGCAGTTAGCGTGCGCGTTATCTGTGGTTTCCAACTTGAAGTGTCAAAAGCGTTAAATGAACGCATAACATAAATAAACAAACCCTTTGTCCGTTGGGATTTTTAATTGGAATATGAGTACAATCAATGAATCCTATAGCTCCAGGAAATCCAGCAATACGGTGAAATAAGAACAACTTACTTGAAAGTTTCCCGTTTTAATTATAAAACATAAAATCGTAAAGCGGCTAACACTTGGATTATGGGTAGAATTGGCAATCCACGTCTGTTACCAGTAGTACCACAAATACTTTGAAATAATAGCGGCAGCAAGAAGTTCATCACAGCATCTTTATTGAAGCGAAATCTAATTTTAAATTCATTTTCATCATAAGACTCAAATGAATTATCTGCATCTCGTAAATAGCGTCGCGATATGTAATCGTAAGGGTTATCGTACACATATTCAATAAATTCTTCAAAAGAAATTATGGAAATCGGATAAAATACGCGTATTTTGGTTGAAAGTTCGTTGTTATCTTCCTCAAGGAAGCTTCAAGGTAGATGCCGGACGTACCTTAAATTTGACAGTTGGTTCCTCACCTCTCACCTTACCTCGACTGAGGAAACTCTTTGAGGTGAGGAGAAAAATTGCAACTATGAATATCAAACCACCTAAGTTCGGTTGAGTCGAGTCGAGGAAATCATGAGGTTTCGACTATGAATATGGGTGTTAGTTTACATCTCCTCTCCAAATATTAGTCAGGAACATGCTCACTGTCATCGTTTCTTCTGCCGTATATTTTATCTGTTGTCATGCGGCTATACATTTCTTTTGTGTGTTCAAAGTTGACGCAGTTTCCAGTACGAGTTGAATCTTTTGCACTCTCTGCAGCAAGAAGTGTGCCGTTCACTGTTTCCACAGTTAGCCGGTTGCTTATCTCTGTCTTTATTAAAATAACTTTACTATTGTAAGATGGTGATGCAAAATGTTCGTATGGCCATATTATCAAAATCTCGTACATAATTGTACGAGGTTGATATGATAGTGTCCTCGTACCCTCTGCTCGTACCTCGTACGGAAGGTCTGTGGTACTTGTAGGGAAGTTTATTTATATTGAATACTAGCTTTTGCCCACGACTTCGTTCGTGTGGGAGGTTTTCCCGCGTAAATTCCGTGGAAATTTCCAAAAATCCTTTCTTAGTGCTTCCCTATACACCCCAAGGAACATACGTGACACAAATTTCAGCTTCTTGCGCCCAGTAGTTTCGGCTGTGCATTGTCTGTCAGTCAGTCAGTAATGGAAGCGTTTTATATATATTCTTGTCTCCTGGTTCTAAGCTACCTCCCTACCAATTTTCAGTCAAATCGGTTCAGCCATTCCATTCTTGAGTTATAAAAATAGTGTAACCATAGTATAATTACTACTAATTTTTTGGGGTCATGGGGTCATGACCCCCCCCTGGGCTGGGTCCAGGACCTAGGTGGACCACTAATTGAAATTTTTAAACATTGTTACTAGATAATACTCGTTTCTGTCATTGCAAACGAATATCGGCAGTGGATGACCAAGTGGCGGCAGAGTCAGGAAATACAAATTATAACTTCTTGTGACTTGACCACGATTACGTGACCGCCCCCCTGGCACCAAAGCTGGATCCGCCCTTGGCTCCGTCCGTCACTGGTTGATATCAGTGTGCCATGCTTCACCGAGGCTGTGGACACCTGGAGACTCGCTTGCCCGAATCTAAATCCACCCGACAAGGACAACGCTTCATCTCAAAGGCGGTGGGATGAGAGTGACCTTATTGCCACATCTGCTTCAGGTGCAGAGCATGCGCGCCTGCTGGCTGTGGGTGAATGGGAGTCGAGTCTTTGGCTTCATGCACTACCTTCGTCGAACATAGGTACCTTGTTTGATGATAATACTTTCTGCTTCTCTGCTTCCCTTCAATTATTTATTATTCTCTGTTGTTCTGCCCATTGCTGCCACTGTGGCGAAGTTGTCAACAGCCTCGGTCACTCACCACGGCCTATCATTCATGCGGCCGTAGCGCGGGTCGTATAGCACGGCTCGCGAATATTAATGACATTATCCGACGAGTTCTTGTCATCGTCGGCGTTCCGGCTGTATTAGAACCCAATGGCCAAGGCCTTTAGAGTGGGACGCAACTTGTTTCGATACTCTTGCACCATCCCATCTTCTTAGCTCGTCTTGCTGTGCTGGCGCTGCTACTGCAGCTGCAGAGAATCTTAAGTGGCGGAAATGTAATAACCTTGTTGGTAGTTACATTTTCGAGCTGTTTGGGGTTCAGACCTTGGGATTGTGGGGTTCGAGTGCTTACAAATGACATAAAGATCTTTTCAGACTAGCTCACACTTCGCGAGACCCAAGCAAGGGCTGGCTTTTACGTTGGATAGAGGTAAAGCATTTCCATAACACGCGGCAATGCTGCTAGTCTTTTGGGCACATTACCAGTGGAAAGCGATGTGCAAGAATTTCTGGACGCCTTATGTTGATTTTTTTTAGATGTATGTCTGTGATTCAAATTACTTCAAATCAAATTCACAGTCGAGCGAAGCGAGAATTAAAACATAGTGTATTACATTCTCTTTGGCGAGAATGTAAGCTTATGTTAATACTTTTCTAAAAGACTTGGTAACTAACTCTGAAGATTTCTAAACGAAGAAAATTAAAATAAACAATATTTTGTTAGGTTAGGATCACAAGAAAAAATCGTATAACATTAAAATGTCGCTTATATTTAGAAAGATAGCTCGTAATAATCCTAGAAACATAATCACAGATGCTCAAATACTCGTTATATCTTGCCGCAGATTGAGCTTAGTTCCATCCATATACGGTAAGTTAATTCACGTAATCCATAATCGAACATTGGTGGATAAAAGAAAATTCCTTCCAATTTCACTAAATTGTGTACACTTATTGTTCTTTCTTAGATGGAGAAGACCCAGCACCAAAGTTCTTCTCATCAAATGTACAAACTTTATTGAAGCGATTGACTCGGCCCGACTTCAATAAAGTATTTCGCAAACGGACCAATCATGGATTAACCATTTTAAAAACACCAACTTACAAATTCTTAACGAATGAGGAACTTGGAGAAGAAGTAGCTAAAGCAAATAAAAAGGCGGATCGCTTGCTACAAATGCCTCCTGTGGTGAAGGTAAGAAAGAAAAGGATTTTCTTATTAGTTACTAACTGTATTAGTTTCTTGCGTAAATCTCGATTCCGTGGGAATCCCAAGATAAAAAGGACTATATATTGCCCTTTAACCTCGTCTTCCAGTGCCAGTACAATTAAAATTGGTTCAGCCGTTTCAAGATTAATTTGGTCAAACAAAAAGACAGATAAAACTTTTAAAAAGTTTGTTTTATTATACTTTAAATGACTATGAGCTCTTGAGAATCAGATATTTTGAAATCACAGACATGCACTTCAACTATTCCAATCCATCCTGTACCTTGCTGCCTGGGGGAGGGCAGCTAGGTACAGGATGGATTGTGCAACACTGAGCTAAGCTCCGTATCCCATCCCTGGAGGCTTTAACCTTTTTCCTACGGGACTTCAAAAGCGATGTCATCACCCATTACGGGTACTTTATGGCGCGCAACTGCGCAGTCATTTATGTGTTCATTTGTCTACATTTTTTGAAGCACAATACCTAGATACTTCAAACACACACTGATTTATTATTTCACTGACCTTTGAGAAATGTTATAGATTTTATAGTTTATTTAATACAAAATTTTACGTAATTGCCAAAAAATTAAGCATCAGAAACAATCACTGTATTCGGCGAAACATCACTTGTTTTTTATCAGAATTTACATTCAATATGAGGTAATAGTATTTTTAACACATTACTTAGCAAAAACACTGAAGTTAACCATAATTATTCAAAATAAACTAGTTTTTCCGATAACCATAGGTGGCCATTATAAAAACCTAGTTTTTGTTTATGATTTATTCTTATTGCCATCTATGTAAATATATGGGAACTTTTTCAACAGAATCATAATTTTATCGACTCCACATAGTGATCTTTATCCCAAGGAAATACAGTCTATTTTTGTCAATATAAAGGTTTAAAACAGACCCTTTCGCAAATCATCTTTAGTTGCCTCCCGTAGTCAGAAGTGACATCGCTAAATCAACAATAGTTGACACCCGTAGGTAAAGGGTTGATTGTTATAATTAAGTCCATTTAAGCAGCCGATAATCTCAGGTCCTCACCAAAAGAAACATTTAAATATTATTTATATATCTATACTAATATTATAAAGAGTTAAAGTTTGTAACATTAATTGTTTGTTTGTTTGTAAGGGCTGATCTTCGGAAATACTGAACTGGTTATGAAAATTCTTTCATAATCAGAAAGCTACACTATTCAGGAGTGCTATAGGCTATATTTTATAATGATTGAACAATAAGTTCAGAGATAAATAATGGCATATGTATATCAAGTCATTGGAAATTGGGCAAGATGTGATGCTTTATAATATATATATTATAATAATATATAGTAATGCGCTGACTAAACAGTTCGGTATTGACGAACATAATGTTCATCAAAAATGTTGGTCTCTATTATTAGTTCTACAAAAAAGTCTGTGGTAAGTACGGTATAGCTAGCTTTTATATTTGAATCACTATAAAGGATTTTTATTAAATGAAAAAAGAAATTTTATGTGAAGTTGAGATGTCTTTTTCATGAAGAAAACATGAATTTATACTATAAAAATAAATGATTTTGTCATCAAGATAATTTCATGAAGATAAAATTACTTGTTTAAAGTATGTTATTTGGTTGTGTAATTTAGGAGATGGGTAGTTTAAAAGTCTTCAACAATTAATATAAGTACCACATCCAATACCAGCTAATTCTAAACAATGAACCTGATAAAACTTAGTACCTACTAAGAACTACACAACATAATTGCATCACAAAAATATAATTAACGCCCAACGAAGTGGGCATGGGTCGGCTAGTACATAAATAAAATATCGTGGTTACCATACCATATTTGTATATAAATCCATGCTAAATGCTTTTGAAAAAACTGATATTGGTGTATTTTTGAGTGTATATTGTAGTAATATGTTAATTTTGAATCATCATGAATCCAGCGCGGAATGCGCATGCCTCATCTGTTTCATACAGAGTCCTGTAAAACTAATGCCGGAGTGCGCGTACCTTATAACTCGCACTTCACAGGGCTCGATATATTTTGTCTATCTAATAAGCAAATTAAAGTAAAAGCTTGTAAACTCTTGTCTGAGATTTAACTATTTAATTTAATAATATGTTAATCAGTTACGGATTTATTAATGTTATTTTAATTATTTCCTTTTTAGCTGTAATGTGTCATTCTACCTTTCATTTCTTTTGTTAACTTGTGGACAATGGTGTGGGTTGCATAATTGTTTAATTAGTTATACGAATTTTAGTTAATATGTTTGTAAACAATATTACTTATTTATTTATTTTATTTATTTATACTTTCCAGATTCAAACACACATTGAGGATGTTCTGTCCAAAGACCCAGCTCTGGTTGGCTATGATACAGCAAAGTTTATATTTACTGACATCACATTTGGCGTGGCTAATGAACACAGGTTCATTATTGAACGGTAAGTGTATTATTCTATTAAGGTAGAGTGAGGGGAATAGATTCAGATCACCATAAGAAATTATGAAATCAAATAATAGAGCTGACGATATGATGAACGAAATGTAACTACAGCAGTACCTTACTTTGTAATTTTGCATCACACCTTCAGACAAACACTGTATTGAATTTTTTTTATTTATAAATCAACCTCTGTCCGATTTACCTCAGTCTACCCTATAGGTTTGTTTTCCATATAATTGGAAACAAAGAAATACTTAAATTTGTTTCAAATAAAGCCATTTTTCAAACAATCTTCAATATCCATCTTTGTATTATTAATAGCCTCTATTGTTTTGATTGACATACAGAGACCCCGATGGCTGCCTTCGTAGCTGTGATCATGATGTACGAAAGCGACTGAACCAGGTATTTAGAAATTAATGATTTGTTGACGTCTGTCCGTCCGTCTGTCCGCGGCTTAGCTCGAGAAACTATTGGTACTAGCACACTGAAACTTGGTCATGTACATACATATTAATCACGCTGACAAAGTGGTAAAATCGATCAGTGATCTGCGAAATAATAAGCTTTAAAGTGCTAATTTTTGGTAGAGTCAAGTGTCTCTCCTCTACCAACAGTACCAACTAAGTGGTTTTAGGTAAATATAACGAAGTTAAAAAGAAAACTATCAGAGGTAAGTTGACAACTTAGCTCTGCTAGTTAGTCGACCAACTGTATTCTACTCGCTTTCGGACAAATTCCTTTGAAAAATATTTAGAATTTAGTCAAACCACATCATTACTTAAAAGTTAATCATAATATGTATTTTTTATTTGAGTTTTAGAATTTCATACATTACATGTTTATTTCCTGATATTGTTACACTAATACAATAATTGTTATAATGAACTGATAGCTAAAGGTGAACGGCAGATTTCGTACCGCATACTTTTTTGTTGTTTTGTAGTAGAATTTATACCACTTATTAAGGCAACTTATCTATTTATTTTCATATAAACTAAGTTCTAATTTGTGTAAAATAGAATAGTTTGTTTTTGTGAGCATGGCAAGGAACTCTTGGTCATCTAATCCTACTCGGCCTTGGTTTAAACTACGCATATTATACATTCCTGCATTGCGCTTGGCCCGACACGTACTTGACCTGTTTTCTTATAAATAGGATAACAAAGCCTTAAATACTTTATAAAGTTTTCAGCACTTTTATTTTTTTTCAAAGTTGTATCTTCCACAATAATTGTAATTGATCTTGCTAATACAACCTTACACATTACCCTTTATCAATTTCAGGTTTACTTCCCCCTCCTCGGTCGCAAACTAAGGGAGCCAGTGATGTTCAGTGACCCGGAGAAGTTCAACAGTTTACTGGACCGAGAGCAGTATGAGTTTGTGCTGGACCGTGCATGTGTGCAGTACGAGCCTGATGAGCCTACATACCAGAAGATCACAAGTATGACATACCAACATCTTGATAACAAGAGCAAGTATGAGATTTTGAGGTGAGCAACATGGTTATAGACCTTTTGAACGCATATTTAGAAGCTTACTATCACAAACTATAAAGAGAGTGTTAACCTATATACAACGTGTAACTTAAAGGGTATATACATATCAAGTGCACAGCTTCTTTAGACGATAACAAATGATATGGCAAGGGTTTGTAATCCTAAGTATATGTGTGTAGAACTTATTACAAATTCCAATACACTGATACCAGGTACCGAATTTTTCAAATTAAGAAGAACGAAAAGAATTATCGTGTTATTGGCAAGTGACGTGGAAAGTTATCGACCCTCGTAGTGCTGTGACACGTTTGTTATGATTGGTATTCAAGAAACATATGAAACCGATAATTTGGTATCAATTCTTTGAGTCACTTATTTTGAGTTGAAACTGTGCATAGAGACTCCATACCAGATGTTGTCTTCAGCTCCTTTGGATAGATATGGGGTTTCCGTTACACGTTGTATAGAGGCAAACTATACAGTATGTTAGTTTAAACGAGGGACATATTCAAACCCATAATAGTGTATGCTTATATGATACTAATAAAAATATAAACAAAAAAACACTGATGAATAACAGACAGAACCATGCCAAAAAATTCGCAAAAGTCTCACAACGTGTATACACCCTTGCGCTCACGTTTTAATATTATCGCAGAACATGTGCGCGAGTCAATGACCTTTAGGTAGAATCCATTTTCTCGTCATACTTTGAACCTGGCTTAGGACAGGCAAAAATATCTAACTACTAAAAAAAATTTAAAAAAATCTTCAATGCAAATGTGAATATTGTGATCCGCAATCATTTAAGACAAAGATATGATGAGGCAAAGTTAATCATTATGCTTACTAAGTATTTTTGGCGTATTTAATCCGTCATGAAGAGGTTTTAATAAACACTAAGAGGTACATCGTCCAACATTTCATCCACCACGCTGTTTAAAATGTTAAGGTATAAATTCCCTGCCCATACATTAACACTAAACCGGTGTTGACAAGCGTCCTGTCGCGTAACATAGGGATTTTCATTACTCCACCAATGTTCATTATGCAGCAGCTTCCACACAGCCCAATGTCATACACTATCATTCGATAACACGTAGGTACGAACCATATCCCAATATTCTTCATTGAAATATTGATAAGACGTCATTTTTGGTTAGTCAAGAACACGTTTACAGAACACACTTATCGCGAAGTAAGCGGGGTTGTTTGCGGAAGCGCAATAAACGTGCAAAAACAGCGGCGCACTCGCATAGACCGCGGGGGCGGAGATTTCGCACGAGCTTCCTTTTTTGGCAGGATCGGGCCGTGTTTTGCCACGTGATTACTTTAAGTACTGTTTACAAGTTCATTCACCTCTTGCGGCTCAGTGTACATGATAAACGTATTTTATTGGACAATTACGTCAAAAAGGAGACGGAAACGCTTTCATACATTCTTGGGCCAAGGTTTAAAAAGATGAAATTAGTGTCGATTAATAGCCTATATATTAACAAAGCATCACTGAAAATTCGGCGAATTTTGGCAATCTGAGAGCAGAGTTATAGGAGGTTTTGTAAAAGTGAGGTTATGCAATAAATTGGCAACAACCTATACTATACAGCTGATTTTTTAAATATGATTGTTATTTTGTTAAAATATATATTGTGTTGTATTGAGTGGGAGGACATTAGGAAACTCACAAATAATTTGGAGATACCCCAGGGAGATGATGTTTAAAATAAAGAAACTTTTTTGAATAATAATTATATGCTAAGTAGGTGGCGGACTCTTGATGCAAGAGAACGACCACAGCGAAGAGAAACACTACGGTGGGCAAGTTGTTGTGCTTCATCAACAGATGATTCTTGAGCCAAATCCCAACAAGCTTGGCAAACATAGTCACTGCCGTTTACCTGAAAGATGAGAAAAGTTTTTAATGTTAACAAATCATGATTACAGTAAAATATACCAGCAGTTAGGTTTTAACTTAAATGTAAACAATCTACATATGCCTTTTATATGTAGCGTTACTATAGTTCCTGCATAACGTTTATGGAAAATAAAAGAAGAAACCTGTAGACCAGCATTGTAGATACTGGGTAGCTAGAAAAGGTGACTTCAAGTTTGTACTTACAGGTTGTGGTGCACGCCAATGACGAATCATTGAAAGTCAATATCAGAAGTCCGTAGGAAGAAAGCAGTGGTCTAGAAAAATATCAATAAAACAACGGGAAACACTCAAAAAGCACGCGCGTGAATCGATATTACGAAACGGGTGATTGTTGACATTCTAGAACTGTCAAAAGGTATTCTGTGGCTGTCACTGTCAGCACAGATTAAAAATACAGTTGCCAAACACAAGTAATAAATCGATTTGTAACCGAGAATCGACTTTAAGATTTCTTTATAATATATTGATATTTTATTTTTTTAAACTACTGACATTATGTTAATTGTAATGTATTTATTTACTTTGATTGAATCAATAATCTGGTGCAAGTAGTTTTGTGTTCAATTGTTTAAACTCATTCACATTAATCGATTATAGTAATCGATATCCCATTTTATTCGTGACTTAAAACTTATTTTTAAGATTTCTCGTCTTCCGGATTGTGAATTAGGTTAAATTTTTGTATTTAGCAAATATACAAAATTATGTACTAAAATACAAACTACAATAAAGCATCAAAAAATTCATCCTCAACGCTGTCGGCTGGCAAAGTACCCAAGATACTAGCGGCATTGCCTCGTTGTATGGCAATGCTTAGCCGTTGACCAAAGAAATAGCCAGCCCTTGGGTCGCGGGAAGCGTCAACGAGCCTTTTCGATATTTCTTTAAAAAGGCTGTGAGCACACGGGCCCCATGGTCCAAGAGTTTCGACCCCAAACGGCTCGAAAATATAGTTATCACCGAGATGACTATATTTACGCCGCTTGAGGTTTTCTGCAGCCGCAGCGGGAGCGCCAGCACAACATGATGAACTGGGAAGATGGGATGGCGCGACAGTATCGACACAAGTTGCGTCCAACACTAAAGGCCTACCCATCTTCCAAGGAAACAATGTCATGCCGTCCGGTCTCTTGCCATCGTCACGCGCCAGTCCAATGGGTTCCAATACGGCTGGAACGCCGACGGTGACAAGGGCTCGTCGGATAATGTCATTTAAGTTGGCATGTTGGCATTTAGCAATAGAAAAATATGACGATTTTTTGAAACCATATCTCAACTTATTGCAATGTGGCCCAGAAATCCCCGTCTCCTTTAGGTTATAGGTTTTTAGGGTTCCGTAGCCGAATGGCAAAAAACGGAACCCTTATAGTTTCGATATGTCTGTCCGTCTGTCTGTCTGTCTATCTGTCTATCTGTCTGTCTGTCTGTCTGTCTGTCTGTCTGTCTGTCTGTCTGTCTGTCTGTTTGTCTGTCTGTCCGTCCGTCCGTATGTCACAGCCATTTTGTTCCGAAACTATTAAGACTATACATGTGAAACTTAGTAGGTAGATGTATTCTGTGAACCGCTTTTCGATTTTAAGAAAAAAATTAACAAATATTTAAAATAAAGGGGGGTCCCCATACATTGAACTAGAACTGAAAATATTTTTTTCATGAAACCTATGCGTGTGTGGTATCTATAGACAGGTCTTTAAAAATGATATAAGGGTTTCTAAACCACTTTTTCATAAAGTCAATCGTTTAAAAGATATAAGCTTCCAAAGTGGTAAAATGTGTGTGTTCCCCCCTCTGTAACTTCTATAATAATCGAGTGAAAAATCTAAAAAAAATATATGTCTCTAGATCTTAATGTAAACTTTCAAGCAAAATTGGTTTGAATGAAATCGAGTCAGCAGTTTTTGAGATACAGCATATTTTCAAAAACCGCAAATATAACTTTGTAATTCATACAAACACTATGAAAAACAAAGTTATTTAGCGTAGTTGTAAAAATGTAAATAAGCTAGTTTTAAGTTTTTAAGGTTTTTTTTATTAGTCAAATAAATATACATATTATATTATATTATTATAGTTACTACGGAACCCTTCATGGGCGAGTCTGACTCGCACTTGGCCAATTTTATTCACATATTTCCCTCAATAAGTCCCTCGTTTAACCTAACATACTGTATATAGACAGAGAGGCAGTAATATTGCATTTATTTGGGATGCTGTACCTGCCCAAAATACTAACTAAAAAGGCACTATTCACCATTTAATGCAAGAGTAAATAGGCATCTTTTGGGCTTGCTTTTCCCATCGTAGACCTCATCTATCGCTTACCATCAGGCGAGATTGTGGTCAAGAGTGAGCTCACCCGTAATAAAAAATAAAAAATATATAAAGATGGTCCATTTTATATAAATAAGCTATTGAGTATTACTGTGTTAATGCTTACACCACAATGCCTAAAGTAGTTGTGAAAACCATATCCTGAATCTCAATTAAAACAGACTCAGTTTTTTCAAAAACCAGATAGGTACAGAAAAACTATTGCTGCTAATTGTTTATTTGATTTTAATCTTATGTATAGTTTTGCAGTTTGCACCATGCAAACAAGCTTGTTTTAATTATTGTACATAATTATAAATATACTAATGACTAGCTTCTACCCGCGACTTCGTACGCGTGGGAAGGTTTTCCCGTGCAAATCCCGATCCCGTGGGAATTTCGGGATAAAAAGTAACCTATGTGTTATTCCAGGCTGCCAACTATATACTTACCAAATTTCATTCAGATCCATTCAGTAGTTTTTGCGTGAAAGAGTAACAAACATCCATCCATCCTCACAAACTTTCGCATTTATAATATTAGTAGGATTTCAGTTAACTAATCAAATAATTGAAATGAATAGTTTTTTTTTTGTGTTTGATTACAAAGTATTTTTTTCTCTCATTAAAGTACAATAAAATGTCTCTATGCTTTTTGTTATTATTTTTGAAATGCAAAATAAATAATTATGATTAAGTTCTAGGTCTACAAATAAAACCTCATAAAATTAGATACAAAATATCTGATTATTAATATATAAAAGAGAATATATGTATGCAACAACCAAGCGCGTATATTTCGTACGGCTATAGGACAGTTAAAACATTCGATCCATTCCAGTAAAAACACCCTGGTTTTAATTACCATTTCAAGGGTACCTGGGTTTCTGTTGCATTTAGCCCCGTAATCGGTGACCACAGGACAGAATAATATTAGGGTGCTGCTATCTCATCCTCGTCCGAGATACCGCGGCCCCGGAACTTGAAGGCAGCTGAAGGAACAGGGTGGGTTTTTAGTCAGTAGAAGTCTGACACACCCTTCCGCTTAAACCCAGAGCGGGAGAAGTCATTCGATGATTTTGCCACCCAGAAAAAAAAGGCTCTGCCGAGTGTCTCTGTAACTCCTATTACATGCGGAAAAGTACTGGGTGGATTCGGATGTAATTTGGTATTGAAGGAGCTTGAAGCTTTAGGGAGGTTATAGTTTTTAACCAACGGCAAAAGGAAGAGGTAATGTATTTATCGTGTTAAAGGGAGCGAAGGCACGCTAGTATTTTTTTTTTCTACAATAATATACAGAGTTGATACGACCGAGGGGCTTTCCTTTAAACTGCGTATACTAGGTACCATTTTCAATCTTTGTACCAAAATCAATTAAATAGGAGAAGTAGTTTAGTTGCAAATGATTTTGATGAGATGCACCTTAAAGCGATAAATCTGACCAAGACAAGAGATAACACACGCCGCGCTACGTTGCCACTTTGTTACCTAGGTATTTAAGGTCAGTCACATTTATTTACAAAGGGTGGTTGCGTTTTACTCTGATTTGTAATCTATTTAGATTGTTTGAAAAAAAAATTATTTTGGCTCTTTTTATTTTTTAACTGTATCAAATTAACACTAAACACGTATAGTATACGTAGTGTAATTTAATGCCCCTCTGTCGTATCAACTCTGTAGAGTAAATACCTGTTAATTTCATGTTCCAGATCAACCCGCCATTTCGGTCCTCTAGTTTTCTACTTAACCTGGCACCAGAGTATGGATAAATTGATGCTGGAGTTAATTCAGAGTGGCGCCGTGAGGGAGGCAGTGCTTCTCACAGCACTGAGGCAGGACATTCGCGGTGATGTGGCTGACGGCGATGTTGCTCGGACTATAGCGCAACAAGTGAGTTTATATTGGAAAGGATGAAAGTGTTATACAGAGTTGATATGACAGAGGGGCATTAAATTACACTACGTATACTATACGTGCTTAGTGTTAATTTGATACAGTTAAAAAAAAGTATTTTTTTTTTCAAACAAACTAAATAGGTGACAGATCAGAGTAAAACGCAACCACCCTTTGTAAATAAATGTGACTGACCTTAAATACCACTGATTTGAAAACCACTTGATCGCACATACGTTGCCCTGACGCACGAAAACTATGCGAGTTTTTGCTCTTATATATTGGCTACGATACACGAATCATTTTAGTTGTGACCAAGTATTAGGCCTTTGTGCATGCTAAACAATTACAAATTTTAAATTTTTGTATCCAATTTATAACGCATAATAATGCTTTCATGCACTTTGAAATGGTGTGGAAAACATTCCCAGACATCTAGATACCAAATGGATGACATAACTATTCATCAGTAATGAAATAATATGAAAATTATTTATCATTTAATCAGATTATAAGCTACCGCAGAGGTCCATTTAAAGTGGTGGTTTGGGTGGTCAAGGACAAAATTGTGTCGCGCGTTGATGTCTTTTGGAAATGTCTCTTTCTTACATGAAGAAATTCTAATTCTTTTATCCCTGTCTTTTCTTTCGTATTTTTATGGTAAAAATCTGTGCTGTTACCTATAACGGCTGAATACGATATCGATAATTATAAAATTAAACCTATTTTTTTAAATTCAATTCAGATAGTTAGTTGTCATAAAATACCTATCTACATTAACCGACTTTAAAAAAAGGAGAAGGTTCTGATATTTTTTCTTCTGTGTGACATGCATGTTTTCATTTTAGATTTCCCAAGATTCCAGATTAAAAAGAAAAGTGGATGGATAAGGTTACTAGGGAATATTGGTTTCTTGTTTGGTTTTTATTGATATAATGTTGAGAAAAGTCAAAATAATATAAGATACCTATATCCAATCTTTCTAGGCTTCAAATAGCACTACAATATCGCCCTCGTAAGTTACTTTGGTTCCGGGGTTACGGTAATGTTCTAATGAGATACCGCGGCCCCGGAACTTAAGGGCAGCTGAAGGAACAGGGTGGGTTTTTAGTCAGTAGAAGTCTGACACTCAGACTCAGACTCTCCACTTTACCCAGAGCGGGAGAAGTCATTCGATGATTTTCCCACCCAGGAAAAAAAACGGGTTACTTTGTTTCGATGTCGAGTCCACGGGTTAAGTGTATGTAGGAGGGAGGAGACATTAGATAAATCATCTAATGACTCGCCACCAAAAAAATAATTATTACCGAGTGCCTGCTGAAGGTACAGTTGTTGACACAATTGATTTTAATGAAAATATATTTATTATGGAATATAAAGTAAATATAAAAAAATAAAATATAAAAATAATATATGGCCGGCTACATTGTCCATGCTCTGATAAAGCAAATGAAATGCCTAACTTGTATTGGAGCGTTGATTGGTGTTACAAATCAAAACGCCTTACAATTTCAAAAAGACACTAAAAACATGTTATTGTGCGGATCCACTACAGTAATAGCAATTTGTCGTCGTTGTGAAATTTATATTAAAAGGGCGATCAACGAGAGTGGTTCGAAAGTGCTGTCTCAGAAATATAATTCCAATTATTTTATGAGATCGGTTTTAAAATCACTGATTGGGTATAATTTATTCCCAGATATTAATTTTCATCAATATGAAATAGAAACTACCAATCATTTGATTGAATTAGCAAGATGCATAATTCAGAAATATATAGACGCTCGGTTATAATTTTTTAGCAAAAACAACCAGGACCCTAAAACTTTAATTCGAAAAACATTTACTAAATTAATTCATTTTAAAAATCAATAATAACAGCATACTTGTTTTTCTTTTTGTAATTGAGACTGATAATGATTAAATATTATTATGTGATTTTATTGAGTATTTTTTATAATGATAAACTTCATTTTATCGGTATCGATAACTTTCCCTCAATCAAGTAGAGCAATCCCTAACTCGGCATATCTATGAAGCTTGACTTTGAACTGACCAATTGCAGTAGCGCATTTTTTCTTCGCCTCCCAACCCATATTGGTGAGTTGTGTTCTTCAAAGAAATCGGCCTATAAGCTCTCTAGGTTAAATACTCTGGTAAGACCCCTCTTTGAGGAGTGGCTAGATCGGCGTCACGGCGTCCTGACCTACCGCATGACGCAGGTCCTCACCGGACACGGAAGTTTCGGGAGGTACCTGTGTCTGATGGGAAAGGAGGAAACGCCTGGGTGTCACCACTGCGAGGGTCGCCCTGAGGACACAGTCGAGCACACGGTGCAGGACTGCCCCGCTTGGGCAGAGCACCGACGTGTCCTCACGGCGGCAATAGGCGGAGACCTCTCGCGCCCGGCATTGGTCGAGGCCATGCTGCGGGGCGAGAGGGAGTGGGAAGCGGTCGCCTCCTTCTGCGAAGCAGTCATGCTTCCGAAGGAGGAGGCGGACCGCGTGAGGGAGAGGATGGCGTCCTCCCTCCAGCCCAGCCGCAGTGGTAGACGCTCACGGCGTCGGACGTCGGCCGACGATCTCCGGCTACCGTAGGCGCGGGCATGCGGACAGCGAGTAAAGGGCAACTCGCTGTCCGACCATGGACCATGCCCGGGTCGACGGCGCGTCGTGTTCCACGCGCGCCTCAAAGAGCGTCAGCAATATGACGAGGCCCCTCCCTAGAGGGCCGAAGCCTGCCGGGGTCGTGGGACTCATCCCGTTACCGTGACCCCGGTACGTAAAGGGTTATTGAAGGAACACCGTGGATTTTAGTCAGTAAAAGTCTGACAGTCCCTCCCACCCTGCCCGGGGTGGGAGGACTTATTTGATAACTTTACCAAGCCAAAAAAAAAAGGTTAAATACTCTCTGTTAAATACCTAGGTAACAAAGTGGCAACGTAGCGCGGCGTGTGTTATCTTTTGTCTTGGTCAGATTTATCGCTTTAAGGTGCATCTCATCAAAATCATTTGCGACTAAGCTACTTCTCCTATTTAATTGATTTTTGGTACAAAGCTTTAAATTGTACCTAGTATACGCAGTTTAAAGGAAAGCCCCTCGGTCGTATCAACTCTGTATATATTTTATTGTGACAGATCTTGCCTACTTTAACATTTAGCTGTGCCTGAAGGAAGTCTTGGCTAAATAATAACAGCAGCACGGGTCGACTTTCAACGTAAAACAACGTTAGCCGAGTTCGCTCCGTGGATGAGATGATGATGATCATATTAACATAATATAGAGATTCCTCCGTGGCTCGCAAAGCTGTTGTCTTGGCTGTCATTATTATCTGAATAAAACAACAACAGTCAACCATCCACTTCACCTGAGAGTGACAGTGATTACGCAAACGTGCTTTAAGTCTTCCGGGACTTACGTCGCATCTATGTAATAATAATGGCCTGTTGGTATAGTGGTCAGTGACCCTGACTGCTATGCTCAAGGTCGTGGGTTCGATTCCCACCCAGGACAAATGTTTGTGTGATGAGCACGATCATTTGTTCTTTGTCTGGGTGTAATTTATCTATAACATGTATGTATTTAAAAAATATATATGTATGTTTATCAGTTGTCTAGTACTCATACCGCAAGCTCTGCTTAGTTTGGGACTAGATGGCGTTGTGTGAAAGTTGTGGAAAAAAAAATGACTAATCCATACTAGTATTGTAAATGAGAAAGTCAGTCTGTCTGTTACGCTTTCGCGGTTAAACCACTGCACCTATTTGGATGAAATTTGGAATGAGAATAGTTGAAGACACAGGGTTTTTTTTTTTCAAAAGGTTTGTAATAGGGAGTCATGTTAGCAAAGGAGGAGGCCAAACGCGCGAGGAAGAGGCAAATCTCTTCCTCACGCCCCAGCCGCCGCGGGAGACGCTCCGGGCTTCGGAGATCGGCTCGCGATCTCCGGCCATCGTAGGCGCGGCCTGCGGAGGGCGAGCAGAGATAGCTCACCGTCCGGATCGGCGGCGCGTCGTGTTCCACGTGCGCCTCAAAGAGCTGTCAGCAATGGTGACGGGGCTCCATAGGGCCATTGTCTGCCAGGGTTGCAAGAATGTTCTAACGAGATACCACGGCCCCGGAACTTAAGGACAGCTGAAGGAACAGGGTGGGTTTTTAGTCAGAAGAAGTCTGACACTCCCTTCGGCTCATTCAAGTCATTCGATGAAAAAAAAGGCTTGAATTGGGGGATGAAAGTTTGTATTGTTGAGATGTTATTTAACACGGTTGAAACCGCGTGGCACAGCTAGTCAAAATCAAGTCTTCTAATCTTGTTTTCTTATTGAATTCATGAACTATATACAAACATTATATTTTACAGATCCTACCCACTCCTGTGCAGCTGAAGAGACCAGATACCCTTACGGAAGAAGACATCCAGTTAGACAGCAAGTGTGTAGAATGTATAGAGAAGTACATCACCAGCAATTCGTCAATGAAAAGCCAGCAAGAGTTGGCTCTGCAAGGGTTCAGGGAGCATTACCAACAGCTCATTGAGCTCACCAGAGGCTTGCAGAAGGCACACGGCAAGCAATAATGCATTTTTGTAGTGAACTAATGTATAATGTACCTATGTAATTAAAGGAATAGTTAAGTTTGTATTTGTGTTTTATTAAGTCAAATCTATTTATTGGCCAAAATTAATAATACATAATGATCTTAAAATTATAATGGCCCCCTTACATTCCACCATTACATATACAACGTGTAATTTAAAGGGTATATACATACTAAGTGCATGGCTTCTTTGGATGATAACAAACGATATGGCAAGGGTTTTGTAATCCTAAGTCTACGTGTGTAGAACTTATTACAAATGACAAAACACTGATATAGATGACGCCAAATAACTTGGCAAGGTTTTGGCGTAGTGGGGGTAAGTTCGCGCATCGTGCACTTAGTGGAAGAAAAAGTGGTCACTTACTGCTTGCCATTATTCTATGGTTATTGCCATCATTTATTTTTAATCTTATCTGTTCAGAAGAATGTTAAAGAAAGAAGAGGAATTCATTCGTTAATTCAGTATTATAAATAAAATAGATATAATACATAAATACATTTAAAAGTGAAAAAAATGTATAAAAAAAAATATGTTCTCGTCGTCACAATTAGTTAATAAAACTACTACCCCTTTTATTCTCCTTTTTTCCCGGTATCCTAAAGACAGTGACGAGTTCGGAATTTCAACCTTCCTTAACTATAGTGACTAACTGTTCTTTCTGACGTTTTAATAGTCTGCGTAAAACGGTATTTGGTCCTGGCATTGCATTGAACTTGACTTTACATCTAAGAATATTGCGGAGCGCGAAACCATAATTATCCACTATTGAATATCCGAAACAAAATTATATGCATAACCGGGATCGAATCTGTAATAGAAGTTTTAAAGCATTTCGGTAAAAGAATACGGTCAAAAAGAAACACTGAAGACAGATTTTCTAGTTTTGGTCGGCTTAGACCATACGCTACCTGCTCATGTATACACCTACATGAGCAGGTAGCGTATCGTCCTTTTCTTATCTTGTATGGCTTAGTAGGTATTTAGGTAATAAGTATACCCAGTAGGACACAAGCCGATGGTCAAGAATAAAGCAGAATCTTTCTGTATTTTGGTTTTACAATTTATTAAGAAACGCAGCCGTAAATGAAACTATCCGAAATTAGAAATAATTAATTGTATTCATAACCTCTCTGAAACCGGAATAATTGTATATCCCTAACATCCCTGGTCATTTCGTCTTGTTCATATGGTTTAATAACACATCAGGTTCACGTCAACTAAGTTTATACAGTGACTAGCATTTGCGTGTTGCGCGAGGTGCAAGCACCTCGCGTGCTTGTGGTGGTGGATTGTTCATTTTTAAAATCCCTAAATGTAGTAAAATGTCAAACATAACCCTAACAGAGCAGCAGCTCCAAATTAAATTTTTGATTAACATTGGGCCCCTTAAAAAGAATCTGAAAAAAAAATGATGGGGGAGAAGGGGGAGTTTTGAAAAATAATTCTTAAGTTTGCTTGTCGTCGCCGCTGAGTTACGCTTCACCCACTCAACCTTCGTTACGCTACGGAGGTCGCCGGCTCGCTTCGCTCGCCACCTCCCCCCTTCACTCCACTCGGTCTCGCAGGTTCGCTCCGCTCAAGCCCTACGTACCACCGGACAGGTTTCGACGCCTACTATAATATTTGTTCAAACACCTAATGGCTATCTCTAACAATTTTAGGGGAGGTTGGGGAGGGGAGGGCATGGCATAAAAAATTTGAAGGCCCGTTTATAGTTAAAAGTAAGAATCAACAGTTTTTTCAGTAGTAAAAATCAAAATGGGGGGGGGGGGGGGGTGATGTTTGTGAGTTTGTAACGGTTTTTGTGAGGTGATGAGGGTTTGCACAATTATTTTGACTAAAGCATTGCCCCTCTAAATGAATCTGAAAAAAAAAATGTTAAAGGCTCTTAATTTCCGAGATCCGCCTAAAGGGGGTGAGAAGGGGGGCAAGAGGGGCGACTTTGAAAAATGGTTTTTACTTTACCGAGCCTCCTCTACACGAATCCGTAAAAAAAAATATGGGTCTCGTAGTTTCCGAGATACGATAGGGAGGGGTGAAAAGGGGAGGTTTGGCACTTTTCCCGTAGGTTTGAGAGTTAGTTGTTTACGAATCTGTCAAAATATACCCACCTCCCCATCCACCATTTGGGAGAACAATTATGTCAATGAGTCAGTCAGTGGTAATATTTTTTAAGAATCGCACTACTGTTGGTTTGGTGCGATCTCTAGTGGCTATTAAAAAAAAAAAACAAGACTTCTTATGGTGAAAGCAGACCTAGCCGCACCGCACGCGCGCAGTCTTTGCATTCGAATGCTTTATATGAAGTTCTATGCAACCTCGCACACCTATCCGCGTCGCAGTCGCCGCAGTCCCTGAAACGACCGAACTCCCCAAGCCGCGGCTGATGACGTCACCCGGACGCTGCGGCGCGTAGTGTTGCCAGAGTTATAATGTAGACAGAGAATCTCTGTCAACGGTTTATAATAAAATTACTTGTTCTCGTATAAATAATTACTTGCTTATTCCCTATTATAGCACCTACAGATAAAATTACACAAAAGAGCAAAATACCAATACCAAATACAGATTTTTTAAATCTTCGGTACAGATAATGCTTTCAAAAATCTGGCAACATTGCAAATGCGATGCGTGCGGGGACGGGAACGACTGCGGCGCGGATAGATGTGCGAGGCCATTAAAAAAAGCGATGACTGCGGGGACTGTAGAGACTGCGGTGCGGCTAGGTCTGCGTTCACCTTTAGAGGCAAAAAATGAGGTTGCCAATTTTAGAGTAAAGTTATCTGTGAATCCAATGACAATTGTAATCTTACAGCTGTCGATTTGTATAAAGTATTTTATTTATTTTACACTTAAGTCTACTACCATGCCATATTATCACCACCCACGAACATTTACTCCTCTTTCGGCAGCGGCCGACAAGAAAGCTAGAAAGAATGGTCTTCGTCACTCCATATTTACGTCCAGGTTCGATAGATATGTTGGCGACTGGAAAAACGATTTGAAGGACGGTATGGTACTTTTTTTTGGCGGGGAAAATCCTTAAATGACTCCTCTAGCTCTGGATGGAGCCGAAGGGAGTGTCAGACTTCGGACTCAATAAAAAACCATCAAATGTTAAATGATCTTTATTTTGCAAATTGGTTATTAAATAACACTTTTACACGTCATTAAATCATACTGTACCTATAGTTGCCTTTGCGCTTTGGGGCCGCGGTATCTCGTTAGAACATTTCCGCAACCCCGGCAGACAGTATGGTATTGCCATTAAACAATCAAACAATATTTATTTGTTCAAGACTCAAATCATACAATTATGGTACTTTAAATTATTATGGACAAGCTAGTGGCATACTACAAAACATGCACTTCCTTTTCGTTTAATTGCTTTTAGGTTCTTGTTTATGATAGTAAAAGGGACCTCGGGTTCTTCAAGGTCTGAGCACATACCAAGATCTAATTGCCTGTTTTATAAATTGCAGTAAACACTGTCTCAGTGGCCTATAGGCACGAAGTATAAGATCGAATACTGCACCCTGATCGAATACTTCTGTGCAGTCAAGTCAATGTCGTTGATCCTGAAACCAATCCTGCAATATATTGGTCTTATATAGGGCTGCCATTACCGAAATTGCCGCCCTCAGACAAAAACTTCATAAATCCCGAACATTTGGGAAAAATTACGATTTTTGAAAGTTAAAAAAAAACAACGATGTTTAATATTATGGTTTTTATTTACTTATACCATTGTAAGGCAAATTCGGGGAAACCCGGACGGATGGCAGTCCTATCTTAAAGTATTTTGTCCATTTCAAATAACATTTATATGACAACAAAGCACTATTATAATTCCAAATTTCCACAGGAAAAGGAAGGTTCCTTACTAACGGAGGAATGTTATATGAAGGTGATTGGTTAAAAGGTTACAGGTAAGTGATGAGTAGGTATCTATCATTAATTATAATACCTGCAGGTGGCCTGAGTTCAAATTGATACGCGTCTATCAGCGTAGTTAATTATAAAAATTGGCCAAGTGCGAGGACTCGCACATGAAGGGTTCCGTAGTAACTACGCTAAATAACTTTGTTTTTCATAGTGTTTGTATGAATTATAAAGTTATATTTGCGGTTTTAGAAAATATGCTGTATCTCAAAAACTGCTGACCCGATTTCGTTCAAACTAATTTTGGTTGAAAGTTTACATTAAGATCTACAGATATATATATATATATATTTAGATTTTTCACTCCATTATTATAGAAGTTAGAGGGGGCGGACACATTTTACCACTTTGGAAGCTTATATCTTGTAAACGATTGACTAAGAAAAAGTGGTTTTAGAAACCCTAATATAATTTTTAAAGACCTGTCTATAAATACACACGCATAGGTTTCATGAAAAAAAATATTTTCAGTTCTAGTTCCATGTATGAGGACTCCCCTTTATTTTAAATATTTTTTAATTTTTTTCTTAAAATCGGAAAGCGGTTCACAGAATACATCTACTTACCTACTAAGTTTCACATGTATACTCTTAATAGTTTCGGAATAAAATGGCTGTGACATACGGACGGACGGACAGACAGACAGACGGACAGACATATCGAAACTATAAGGGTTCCGTTTTTTGCCATCGGCTACGGAACCCTAAAAATGAGTTGGGTTCTGTCCTCTTTTTTAAATGAAAATGTGCTTGTTTCTTGCATTTCAGTTGAGTAGTCCAAATCCTCATGGATAATGGTAACACGATACCTCTTGGCCAGACCAGTGTCACCTTTTCTGACTTCTGACTACCCGAAACGACTATCAAAGATCTTCAAATGACAGCCGGGACCAACAGCTTCAAGTGCTTTCCGAGGCCCGCGAGTATCACTATCACACTGCCAATTTCCAAATTCCGGGATACTTATTATCGACTCACACTTGATCGACTTCATCGGCAACGAGAAACTGGTCGAGACAAGGCTCCAGAGCCTAGAACATCGGCGACGTGTTGCAAGCCTGTCGGTTTTCTATCGGTTACATTTCGGGGAGTGTGCGATGGAATCCGCGAGTTGACAGTATGTTTAAAAATTTAAAATAACTATTTAATTATGTAAATGTATTGATATGAAGCACAAAATAGTACAAATGGAGAAAAGATTATTAATTATTTATTTTATTTTCCCTTGAGAAAAATGAGACTTTTTATCTGTGAGTCACGTGATTAGAAACACCAATCAGAAAACGAGACATCATCGTTCAATATTTTGACAGCTGACTGGTTTATCTTTGGTTGGTGCGTAAGGCAAAATAAGAAAAGAATAACTAACTAACTGCTTGCACTGTCTGGACAGGTCCGCTCAAATTTGCGTGGTTATTTCCTCAAAAGAATACCAAAGACATGAACCTACATGCTTCTCATATACAAACACAAATTGTCTGGACTTGAAATGAGACGTTGACGACAAACTCAGAGGGAGTTTGTTTCGGTGTTTCTTCTCAGAGTAGTCAGTTAGTAAATACCGGCCTCATCTAGCTAAACTAAACACGCAAAAAAACATGACGTGTAAAAGTATCATTTAAAAAATTATAACCAATTTACAAATAAATATTTCATTTCATAACTTAACTCTCTCTCTTCTGGTTCATTTGTCTTATCATCCTGTAATAGTTGTTCGATGAGTTCCTTTTTTTTTGTTTTTTCAAAAAAGCAGATAGATAGATATATTCTTTATTTTTATGGTTATGGTGTACACATAACAGTAAACAAATATTGACTTAACAACTAAAAAGGGTGATACAATGGGCGGTCTTATCGCTAAAAGCGATCTTTTACAGACCTTTGGATGGATTTGACACAGAAGTTCTAACCGTTTCTTGCAAATAAATATCTCTTTTTAAAGGGACATGAATAAATAGTTTCGTTGGCGTTTTTATAGTAGTATTCCCACAACAAGGTACTGCACAGCACTGATAATATTTTTTCACGTTCATAATAGAGTAAAATATCATAAAATACCCGAAGTACATTCATGTGCCAAATGCCAGGAAAGTTGTTTTTTGAACGATGACGTCATACGTAGTCACGTGACCACAGTGCCACGATTTAGGGCCTAGTTTTTAAAAAAATTAAAAAATTACTTATATTTTAATTGGAAGGTTAAGTGATGAATAAAATATTATTTTACGAGTACACGTGAAGCGCTTTGAAGCGTTTCAAACAATTTTTACAAAGTTGTCAACTCGCGGATTGCACAGTCTTATTCCGCCAAGCCCGTTCCATCATCGGACTACAAGACAAACGGCGATGCGCCATCGTTACATGGTGGACATCCCACCCATACGCACGAAACGTTTTGGGAATACTTTCATTGTGCGTACGGCTAAGGAGTGGAATTCCCTGCCGGAGTCTGTATTTCCTGATAGTTATAACCTGGGAGTCTTTAAGTCAAGAGTGAATAGGTTACTTCTAGGCAAGCGTGCTTCATCTTCGACCACATCATCGCTTAAGATCAGGTGAGATTGTGGTAAAACGCAAGCCTATCAAATATAAAAAAAAAAGACAGAAATTTCTTTTTGATAAACCCAATAGCACTTATTGGCTGAACCGGGAATCAAAACCGAGACCGCATGCTCAGCAGTCGCGCTTACGATCACTTGACCAACTGACGAACACTTGACAACTTATTGTTAACAATTGTAAATAAAAAACTCAATGACTTCCCTGCAACGAGTAAAGCCCGATTTACACTTCAACAAGTACAGTAGCGAGTTAACTTGCGTCATTGGCGGTTAAGTTGTTAATGTACTACTACTTAACTCGCTTTTGCCGTTCAAACTACAATAACAACTTAACTCGCCGATGACGCAAGTTAACTCGCTACTGTACTTGTTGAAGTGTAAATCGGGCTTAAGAGGGGCGAGCGTGGAACATAACGTGCTGTCAAGTCTCGTGTTACACGCCCTTTGGTAGCGGCCGCTGCGCCTGTGGGCCTAGAGAGCTCTCCAAGTCTCCCTTGCTTTTTGCGCAGGCCTTTGAACTCTTGTCGAACTTACTTTTTATTTAGTACTTTTCCTTGTCAGACATGGCTTTGGACTGCTCAGCAGGCGCATGGAGAATGGCACGTATGCACTCGTGTACCGAGGCGAATGGGCCCGAGGGAAAAAAGAAGGCCCTGGCTGGATGTACTATGAAAATGGAGATGTTTACTTAGGGTTCTTTAAAAAGGATAAGAAATGTGGTTACGGTAATATGTGGTACGTTAACAACACGTTCTACGGAGGCTATTGGAAGAATGATTTGAAAGATGGCTTGGGCTTGTTTCTGCTAGGTTAGTTCTGAATGTTTTATTCATATTATTCCTACCCTTAAGAGTAGCTTTAAAACCCTTAATATTTGTACTTTGAACTCTTACCGTCCCGTGAGTACACAATATAAAATCCGTCACAGATGTATTCCTTTATAGATCTTCAATGACAATACCAGAGATTGAGAATTAATATTACATAACTATTATAGCGAAAATTATTCCGTGCAACCGTGTTCTAACACGTGTCGCCCCGGTCTCCTGAAGTCCTACGTAAATGTCGGAAGTAAAACAACCATATGCGACTTATAGAGGCTACAGATGTGACGGCTTTATAACGCAGCCATACCTACTTAGTTTAAAATTGCCTACTTTTGTTCTATAAACAGAACATTTTATAAAGTTCCCACGATAAGAACGATACACACATTGTTCTCAGTAGGTACAGTCACCAAGAGTTGGTAAATAGCTATGCAAGCAGACAAATAATTGGCCAAGTGCGAGTCAGGCAAAATAATAGTGACTATAATAATATAATATAATATAATATGTATATTAATTACACAAAAAAAAAACCTTACAAATTTCTTAAACTAGCTTATTTACATTTTTTACAACTACGCCCAATAACTTTGTTTTTCATAGTGTTTGTATGAATTACAAAGTTATATTTGCGGTTTTAGAAAATATGCTGTATCTCAAAAACTGCTAACCCGATCTCGTTTAAACCAATTTTGGTTGAAAGTTTACATTAAGATCTACAAACATATGTTTTTTAGATTTTTCACTCCATTATTATAGAAGTTAAGGCCCCCCCTAACTTCTATAATTTGATACATTTTACCACGTTGGAAGCGTATATCTTTTAAGCGATAAACTTTATGAAAAAGTGGTTGTAGAAACCTCAATGTAATTTTTAAAGACCTGTCTATAAATACCACACACGCATTGGTTTCATGAAAAAAAAAATATTTCAGTTTTAGTTCCATGTATGGGGAGCCCCCTTTATTTTAAATATTTTTTAATTTTTTTCTTAAAATCGGAAAGCGGTTTACAGAATACATCTACCTACCAAGTTTCACATGTATAGTCCTAATAGTTTCGGAATTCAATGGCTGTGACATACGGACGGACGGACAGACAGACTTGACGAAACTATAAGGGTTCCGATTTTTGCCATTCGGCTACGGAACCCTTATAAGGTTAATATATTTGCACTACGCTGGCCAAGTGGCAATATACATTTTGTTAAACTACAATAACTGTGTCATTGACTTGTCTTATTGCATTGGCTTGAAAGGCTCGTAAGTATAATTCTGTACGATTCGCCTATTGGAGGGATCTATATATGTTGGTATGTCCATATTGCGCCACTCAGTAGGTATGTACATAATAAAATTGCAGTTTAATTCTTATCTCTTTTGCTGTCCGTACTCCGTACACACTTTAATTCTTGTTTATTTTTTATGACCTTACTTACGAAGTTAAGACATTATCTTGCCGCAAACAGAAAACGGGTGCAGATACGAAGGCCATTGGGAGAAGGGCATCAAAAGCGGTATCGGCCGATATTATCACATGATCACTGGCCAAATTCAAGAGGGATGCTGGGTTGAAGATGTCTGTGTCAAGTCTAAGATGTCGGACATGATTATAAGACAAGCCTGTGAGATACCAACGCCGTATCCCATACCGCCGGTTAGTACCTAAAGTCTAACGCAATGAGAGGCGACTTGTTTAGCCTAACCTGGCGAGTACCTGTCTATACCTATGTTCAGTATTATTTGAAACCGATTCTCCAAGCCGATTCTTGGTGCGATTTTAGCGTTATATTTCTACACTAGCTATTGCCCGCGACTTCGTTTACGTCGGATGTTTTTCCCGTGTAAATTCATATCCCGTGGGAAATTCCAAAAATCCTTTCTTAGTGCTCCCCTAAACACCCAAAGGAACATACATGCCACAAACAGCTTCTTGTGCCCAGTAGTTTCGGCTTTGCGTTGTCTGTCAGTCAGTCAGTAACGGAAGCGTTTTATATATATTGATGATTGATAGTGTTATAATCCTACTCACTTTAGGTAACAAGGAACGGTGGATTTCACTGTCGGGGCCCGAATTATTTGAATGGTAGCCGAATGGACCTTGCACAGGGCGCTCCCTGTCGTCGTACCTACAATATATCGCACCCCTAGATGAAAACCTCACTAATTCAAAAAGTACTCATATTGAGTTAATGGCGTTTTCAATATCCCCACAAGTACCTACGTGGAGTTAAAACTCACGTAGCTAAAACTTCAGCCGTTACTGAAAAATGGCACGAAGCATTGCTTTAGTTGAATTACCTTACGTTAGACGGCGCGAATATAACCCCGCCATTTTTAGTTGTCTTGCGACCGTTGTGAGTGAAAGCTGTTTGCATTATTGCCTATTTTGAGTTGTTGGAGTTTATGTGAAATTCATTAGGTAAGTTTCATATTTTATTTCGAGTTGATTGAGTTTTGTTGAAATTTAAGTGATAAATAAAACCGACATTTGGATTTGCGGGGGTTATGTTGATAGGTACTGCTTCACAATATTATTTTTTTTATTTCGAGTTACTCTGGTTTACATGACAGAAAACATGAATATCGACTTACGATGGTTAAGTTGAATGAATGTTTAACTTAGCTTTTTTCGCCCCTATAATGAAATAAGGACATTATTTATTTTAGGACAATGAAAGGCCGGGGGCAAATTATGTTGGATCTCATCAATGCTGAAAAAAAGATTCCTGATCAGCCAACAGGACAACCATCTGGTATGGAAATTATTGATAGTGTAAGGAAGCCTGAACGGACGCAGATCCGCACTACGTAAACTCTATTCCCAAACGAAAAATTATTTCCTCTCCTATGCGTAAGTCTCCTACTTCTCCACAAATACCACTACCTCGCTCTCTTTCGTCTTCATCTACCAGTTCGAGTTCATCAAGCAGCTCAAGCAACAGTTCAAACAGCAGTTCCAGCAGTAGCTCAAGCAGGAGCGCTGGGGATGAACTTAACGTTGCTATCTCTAATCGCGAGGATCAAAATCTTAGCGAAAATGTTGTTGACTGAGGAAAATTTACCTGAAAATGACACTGGTAATAATAATACTATTGGAAATGAAGAACACTTAGCGCAAAAAATAGTAAAGGGTAAGATAAAACTGCGCAAATCGGAAACGGAAAGTTAATATAGTCAAAAATCTTAAAAATTCTTGAAAGGCATAACTATAAGTCCCGGGGTAAACTAAAAAAAGACATTCCCGCTCGCAAAATTCGATCACCTCGCGGAGAAAAATGTCGTTTGAAATGCAATACGAAACTCAACATCTCGTCAAAAGTTATTTGATGCTTTTTGGGAACTTGGTGATCATCAGCGTCAAAGAGAGTACATGTGCGACATTCTCATGAAATAAAGCCCAAGTAAACTAAATACGGCCTTCTATTTTGAAGAAAATACGCATTCGTGTCTGTAAGAACTTTTTTAAGGCTACCCTTGACTTGGGTGATCAAGCAATTAAGACAGCGTTAATAAAAAAGACGGAGAGTGGTTTTTTTTATAGAGGAAGATCAAAGAGGGAAACATAAAAACCATCCTACGATAGACCCTGCAGTTACTTACTCAACTGAACTGATATTTTTTAAATTACGTATATTATCTAGTTTAAGAAAAAAGTGCCATTAACAAACTTATATTATTATGATTTACCTGTGATTTTAACCTATGGGTGTTATTGTCGATTAGGTAAGTGCTGGCTTAGAATTTTATAAAGTGAAAAGATGTTGAGTTTTAAAGAATTTTTAATAAATGTTAGTTTAATTAGGTGCTCTATTTAAGAAATAGTTTATGTTTGCGAATTACACTTATCTAGGTTTTCATACTCCTTAATAGCGTTGTTAATTACGTGCCGAAAATATTTTCTTATTACGAAGAGAAGTCATAAATAGCAGCTGGGATTATAATATATTATAAAATAAAGTTTAACAAGAATAACTAGTAAATACTCTAGTAATAATCTAGTATAATATGGTCACTAAGTCAATAAGTGAACTTTTTTATATTTTTGTCATCTTTGTTATAAGTAAATAAATAACAATTTTTCATTTGACTACAAAATCGTTTTATTTCAATGTTTTTATCCTATTTACCTATCCTACTACAAAGCCAGTATTTAACTTAATAGGTTTTTAATACTACCAGTACATCGTATATTTTGGAGTTTAAAGTAACGTAACTCATTTTTATGTCAGATAAAGTAAGGTAATTCTACTTACGACACAAAAATGTTGCTTATTACTTAACCGTTTCCGTGCGGATGATGCCGCTCAGGCACCATGTAAATCTATTGCGGATGGCGTATGGTGCCCGAGAGGATACAAAACTAAAACATAAAAAACTCGGCTAAACGACATTTTTCAAAAGAGTCCCGTAAATAAAAGTGTCTTTATTTGTCACCCATATCATGCCCACAGTGTTCGTTTCAAGTAATTTTGTAAATTAGCAGACTTCAGGGGTTGTAAACCAAGTTGTCGAGTCACATTTTATTATTGATTATAATTCTAACAGCTAACTTTCTGGCATGTTTCCCAAAAAATCAAATGCTTTTGTCATAAGATTCATTTTTGCCTCAAAACATGATGGGGGTTACAAAGAGTGCGAGGCGGATCGGCGACTTAACAAACAATGGGTTTTACCCATTTTTTGCGCTGTTCGCCTATAATAATATATTTCATTTTTTTTCTGGGTAACTACAACAAAATAAAAAGGTTGTCAATTAAACGCTTAACAAAAATCCACATTTTTAAGTAGATAGTCATAGATATTTTTATCAATAAAAATACATTTACATTGTTATCCAAATAAAACACTTCATAATCATGTAAGTGTTTGTAGGTACGAGTAGAATATTTTTGATTCATTAGAATCGGACTTCCCATTCAGTTATATGTTCTACTAGCTTTTGCCCGCGACTTCGTCCGCGTGGAATAGTTACTTTGGGCTAACGTTAAATTTAACCCCGATTTTGAAGCATTCTTCATTGGTGCTCCGCTCCTATTGGCCTTAGCGTAATGATATATAGCCTATAGCCTTTCTCTATAAATTGACTATTTAATTAAAAATATTTTTTTCAATTCGAACCAGTAGTTCCTGAGATTATCGCGTTCAAACAAACAACAAACAAAAAGATAGCTGTTGCCCGCGACTTCGTCCGCGTTTCCGTCGTTTTTCGTAAAAAAAAGTAGCCTATGTCCATCCTCACGGTTCAGTGATTTTGATGTAACACACAGATTAACTTTCTTAATTTAGTAGGGAAATATAATATGTCAATTTATAATACTCTTGAAAAATATCGCAATACCGAACCGCACATATTATTATTAACAGCTGTGCCCGCGACTCCGTCAGCGTGTAACTCCTTGTGTGTTATTAAGTTAATGTGTCGGTAATATTGTTTAGATCACGTTCACATGAGGCTTGTACCTATAGAACGACAATACTTCAGCGCAAAGCTTCCGGGTAAACTATATTGAAAGTTGACCCGTCCGGCACGTGAACATAAAGATTTCTAGAACTGCTAACCCGGGAAAGAGCGACGTACAACTGACCATGCGAGAAACAACTGACACCGAGATCTACTCCAGCAACACGAAAAGTCTGCCCTTGAGCCTTATTAATTGTCATTGCATAACACACCGATACTGGGAATCGCGTTCTTTTAAATTGGAATGGAAAATTATTTGGTATTATGGGAATTCTGGGAATAAAGACGGTTTCTCCTGCACCGCAACCTGTTAAAATTTGAGCCTCGATTATATTTTGTTGCAACTGGGTTACTTTTAGTCGAGTTCCATTGCAAAGTTGTGGTGGTTTTAAATTTCGGAGCAGAATAATAATCAGAAAGCTTCGAACTGCTAAGCTATCGGGAGTTACACGTGTTATTGTGAGTCAACCATAAAAGATAGATATATGCTGTCGTGGGATATTTTTTATATAATTTTAAGGAGAACATTTCCGTCATAAATGATTTCTGTGTAGCTTTAACCATTAAGGTTGCACACGCGACGGAAGCTTAAAAAATGGAGTAACTTCTCCCGTTTTCCCAACATTTCCCTTCACTGCTCTGCTCCTACTGATTGTAGCGTGATGAAAAGTATACTATAACCAGCTCAGGAGTATGAAAAATAATTGTACCAAGTTTCGTTAAAATCCGTCGAGTAGTTTTTGTTTCTATAACGGTTATACAGACAGACAGACAGACAGACAGACAGACAGAGAGACAGACAGACAGACAGACAGACAGACAAAAATTTTACTGATTGCATTTTTGGTATCAGTATCGATCCCTAATCACCCCCTGATAGTTATTTTGTAAATATATTTCATGTACAGAATTGACCTCTCTACAGATTTATTATAAGTATAGATATATTACATTGTTTTGTAGAGAAACAATTTTACCATCAAAATAGCGGATTTAAAATTGTTTCCCTACATAACACTGTATACTAAATAATAAATAAATATCACCTCCCTGCAAACTCAAATAGTACGTGAACAAATTCTATATAACACTCTTGAATAAATAAATCCATAAAATATTGCAAAAAGGTTTACAACACCTAATAGAAATTAGTCACTTACCTTCCATTTCCATAAAAACACACAGATCGTCACTTTTAAATGCACTGGACGAATTTACTGACTGCTTACGTTCGATATATAATGGCAAATGACTCTTTAACAAGTGGAAACACGAGAACAAGCCAAAATTTACAATTCATGGCGGATGATTCCCCAGGGGAATCATCAAAGTCTCTGGCGCTTGGTGCCCCAGAGGCATCACGAAATTTTTGTTTGACGCCAGGCACTAAAGATTGCTAAAAAGACCTCCGCACGGAATCGGTTAATGAAAACTAAAGTAACTAAAAAAATAAGTTTTTATCAAGTTTCGGGGGGATAATATAAAACATATTTAATTGAACAGGCTTTAGAACATATTACATTCATAAATGAATTACTAATTTCTTGACATTTCTAGTGAATATACCAAAATCAGTTTTTCGTCATTTCTGAAAAATGAGGTTTTTCGATTTACCGGAGTTTTCATCTAGTGGTGCGATATGTCCGGAAGCGAGAGAGCAGTGTGCCAACGCCTCCTAAAATGAGCGAGGGTACAAACCTCCCTACATATCCATACAAAATTGAGTTGAGTCCTCAAGTCTTAAGCCTGAAGCTTGGGTCAGGCGACAGGTTTAAGACTTCAGGGCTTAGCTGCCATGAATGCATGCATACGGGCTAACAACTAACCTGGGGAGCACAATGAGTCAATGAAAAATGCAATCATTCCAGCGCCCTGGTCAAAGGTAGTTTTAGAGCACTGTGTTTTTAGTAAGTAAACTTCTGTCAGAAGTTTCAAAAACCCTTCGTCCATACCATTGCAAAGGATATCTATGAGGATTTGAACACGATATTTTCAAAAAACCAGTTGCTACTGCAGTGGCATGCAGATATGACATTTAACCACTAGGTATACACACAATCGCTTTAATTTCCATCAACATAATTATAGGTACTTAAATATATTATAGGTATTTAAATGTGTAACTATTTTAAGATAAGCTCCGATGCGTTCCGACGTGGCTCGGTTGGAGGAAATAGTACATTATTATCAAATCCACACGGTTTTTGTGCATCCCTAAGGCGAAAACGGATTACTCTAATTAGTAAATACATTGTATCATCAGCGCGGTTATTGGAATTATAAATTATGCACATAATCTCCAAGCGATTACTTTGTGATGTCAGCGAGTAAATAAACAAATGAACTACCGTCATTTAAAACGTATTTTTTATAACCCATTCGACAGTGCTTTATAGAGCAGCCTGCGCAAAACTGGATTGGCCAGGGATTCGATAGGAATCGACACTTGTTCAATCTTTGTGTAGATTACCCATAGGCCATAGCTACCCATGTACTTGACTAATTAATATTCCACCTTCATTCGGCAGAGAATAATAGGAATATGGAACCACGAGACGACTGTTGTCATAACAATACGCCTTGAGTATGTATTGTTATCAAAACACAATGAGTGATTGCAAATTATGTAAGTGCCGGTTTTAGATCAGTGTTAATTATGGCTTACAGGTTCAATGGTATCTATGGAATTTATGAAATGTCAACAATATTATTAATGTAGACCCATAGACGAGAAAACGCCATATTTCGGTAAATACCTTTTTTTGTAGGCCTTAGTGCCGAAAACCTGTGGTAACAACCAATACCAGAGTTTTGAAGAAGAGAAATCATGAAACAGTCGCATTATATTCTTTTCTTTCTGTAAATTTCTGGCCTTGGAGCCGTGGTGATTTGATACCCAAGCATACTAGACTAGTGGCTAATATATATATATATATCTTACTAGTACATTTAGGTAGGTATTAGTAGGCATGCAATGGTCATAATTGGCTCTCTAAACTCGAATCAGAAACAGTATTGGAGGTAATTTACCTAATGACTTTGAACACTGCACAATGTGCTGCGATAAAACAATAACAACGCAGTAACATTGTTGAGTGCTGACAAAAAATTGTGTAAAACGTACATACCTACATATATACTTAGTAATTAAATTACCTACATAATATGTATCTGTGAAACGAGCAAGATGATAGCTTCATTAATGTTCATTTTAGCTTGACCGATTACGTAGTAAAACGTGTCGATGACCTAATAATTAGAAGAAAGGAGAGAACTAAACGACCATCTGGCACAAAACGATAGCATCGGTAACATAGCATATACAGATGAGTCTCCCAGGCTGTATATTTATGCGTATGCAGATGACACTGCAATCCTCGTGCAAGGACTTACTTGGGATGATATTAAAACAAAAGCAGAAGTAGCTCTGGCCCAAGTTATTGAATGGCTTAACTCCAATTTAATCACACTAAACCTACAGAAAACCACCTATATCTCTTTTGCAATACGACGTAGGTAACACCAAACCACCACACACTTTTCATATTACTCCTCACTCATGCCCAAACCCATCAGAACCCCGTACATGCCCAACACTCACTAGAACTGACTGTATAAAATACCTGGGAGTACAGATAGACGACGGTCTAAGATGGGACAAGCAAATTGATGTACTTACCACCAGAACGATGGGTTTGATTCACATCTTTAAGTCTCTCAGAGAGTCGGCTAACGCTGACACGCTAAAAATGGTTTACTATGCTCTGTGCCAATCTATCATTGGCTACTGTATTACTGTTTGGGGCGGTACAGCAAAGACTTATCTTCTAAGGATTGAGAGATCACAGAGAGCAATACTTAGAAAACCCTACAGATATCTAACAACCAAACCCTACTACTCAGACTGTAAAGTTCTTTCAGTTCGTCAACTCTTTGTGCTCAAATCGATTCCCAAAGCCCAATCCAGCAAAGCGAACGTGTCTTTTCCCAGGTATTCCACACAAAACTGCTTTCGCGAAACACCAGTTATAGACTTTGAGTACCTACACACATTTACAAAAAAGTTCACAAACAGCTAAACATATTACATTTAAATTCATACGCAATAAAAAATAAAGTAACAGATTGGCTGATACAGGACTATTCCTACACGGAGTCTTTATTCACTTACGTCGCTTAAATCCGAGAACTTTTGTAACAATTTAGCCCAGCTTGGCATCACTGCATTACGAAACAAAAAACAAAATTGGCCAAGTGCGAGTCAGACTCGCCCATGAAGGGTTCCGAAGTATCTAACTATAATAATATAATATAAATACTTATTAAAAAAAAAACCTACAAATTTCTTAAAACTAGCTTATTTACATTTTTTACAACTACGCCCAATAACTTTGTTTTTCATAGTGTTTGTATGAATTACGAAGTTATATTTGCGGTTTTAGAAAATATGCTGTATCTCAAAAATTGCTGACCCGATCTCGTTCAAACCAATTTTGGTTGAAAGTTTACATTAAGATCTACAGCACATTTTTTTTTGAAAATTTTCTCTCCATTATTATAGAAGCTAGAGGAGGGGGGGGTTTTTACCACTTTGAATGCGTATAACTTTTAAACGATGAACTTTATGAAAAAGTGGCTTTAGAAATCTTAGTGTCATTTTTAAATACCTGTCTATAGATACCACACACGCATAGGTTTCATGAAAAAAAAATATTTATAACCTACCAAGTTTCACATGCATAGTTCTAATAGTTTCGGAATAAAATGGCTGTGACATACGGACGGACGGACAGACAGACAGACGGACAGACATGACGAAACTATAGGGGTTTCGTTTTTTGCCATTCGGCTACGGAACCCTAAAAATATAACCAAAAGTGAAGCTCAATATTGTCTCGCTTGTTATTCCGACGCACAATTTTTTTTACAGAATACGTATAAAGCAAATCGTGAGAGTGTACTGGCATCCAAATTGTTTACCTACCTAACTAATAACATCGCAATGTCGTTCATAATCGAATGACTCATCCTCATACATCCAAAATTGTCGTTTAAAAATCTGGCTCGACTACAACACGCAGTGAATACAAATGGTTGCAATCTCTACTTAAAATAATGTTACAAAGAGGTACATAATGTTTTTTGAGAGAGTTTAAATGTAGCTAAGAAGCTTATCGTTGAAACTACTGTTCTCATTTAAAAAATTCTTTGACCAGTTTAGAATAACTTAATTTCCCTGAAAAAAAAAATAACCGAGCGAAGCCGCGGGCAGTAGGTAATGTTACGTGTTCATTTAATCCCGATATTTTATAAAGGTACCAAAAACTCGTAGGTAATAAGAATTATGGCGACTTCTTCCTTGTTCCTATACGAATTTATGACATCATCGGCGCGCATCGGAATCAAGTTTTATTCATAAACTTGATTTTTAAATTCGGCTACATATTGTCAATATCGAATACCGATTGATCTTGTTTTATTCTGTATGAGCCCGCTTCTGGTCTCGATCACGCCTGATGGCACGCGATTGATGAGGTCTACGATCGAACGAGCCCAGAAGATGCCTGTGCACTATTGCTTTGAAGGCTGACGAGAGAGGGATATGAGACAGGGATCACAGAAGGTGGCAGAAAGTTCCTCACCATGGCTGTGGCCATCCTCACCATGGCAATAAATCTCTTCTTGTCTTCAAGACGGAATATCAAACAAGTGTGGATGTTAACCCTGCAGTAGGTACCTACGTCTGGTAAACCGGTAGAAGAAGGGAGATAGAGGGATCTGAACAGGCTTTTCATTGTTTTCATTCAATAAGATCTTGGGTTGACCGAATTCAATTTTTAATCAGTGTAGCTTTTTCTTAACGTTATTTAAGGACCGGTAACGCTGGTTTTATTTTGACCAGCCACGCTGATATTCGCATGACGTGTGTATATACATCTCTTATAGGTTAATATTGTATTTACGTAATCATTAGAGTCATCTTGTTTAGGTATATATTATACTAGTACTCACGCGGGGCTTCGCTCCCGTGGATTCTATCACGGTAAAAACATAACTCTCCTTTTTTGCAGTCGCGTAAAAAGCCTATAACCTTCCTCAAGCTTCAAGCTACTTCCATACCAAATTGCATCCAAATCCACCTAATACTTTCGAAGATTAGCGCGTTCAAGCAAACAAACAAACAAACAAACTTTTCCGCTTTATAATATTAAGTATAGATAGTACATATATTTTCTATTACAGCATCAGCTGAAGTCCCCAAGAGTTCTTCTGGAAGAAAGTGAATTGTGGATGTTAGCGAAAATAGGAGACATAGACAAAAACCTCAGATTCTGCATCAACCAAATGTAATAAGTGTTTCACAAGATCATTAAAAATAACAACATTGTAAATTATCCTTACAAAATTCTTCAGGTTACTTTTAGATGAACATTTTATATACTTAATACTAAAATTATATATTAACAGATTTATTAATGTCATTCATTATTATATCACAGTACTTATTGGATTAAGTAATAAATACAGTCAATATCATATTATTGCCCTATGTTATCGGCCTATAATTAATATACTGTATATAACTCGTTTCTAATCAAAATAAGTTACACTGGTATCAAGTTTATCGATTCAAAACTACTGACTTGACGGATTCTCATCACACCTTTGAGATGTTCTATTAACGAACTCATTGGTTTAAAATGGCCAATTAACTATTAGGTATTCAAAACTACTGACTTGACGGATTCTCATCACACCTTTGAGATGTTCTATTAACGAACTCATTGGTTTAAAATGGCCAATTAACTATTAGGTATTATGGACTACATATTCATAATATTAGTAAATGTTTGGCTTAATATTTAATTAACTATGGGGAAGTCCATCTGACGGGTTTCTCGAGTCTGGCCTAGATAAAGATGAATGGTCCACCAAAAAATCTTCCAAAATATTCATTTAAATATATCACTAGGTATTTATAATAAAAATTTCTTTTCTAATAATGTTAGAATTACATTCCATAGCCTTTGATACAAAATTAGTAGAACATTTACAAAGTATAAAGACTAGGTAACTATTTTTTTATCGCAATTTTTATTTGAACACGTTTTCCCTGCAATAGTTATTATCCGGACACTTACTCAATCTTTTTCATTTTAAATTACAGTGTCGTTAGGTTTTTACAAATTAAGTAACTATGTTGCCATAGTTACTTCATTTGTAACACAAGCCGGCGAATTGAAAGTCTGACAAGTGTGTTTTGGAAGTTTATTCATCTGTTTCGTCTTTTTCCCACTATGTCCTTGGTGTGGAAGAATTTTCTGGCCCGTAACGACCGTCAAAGATGTACAAGTTACAGAAGGGACCAACGACGATTTCCACAAGGCACGGAGATATCTCAATAGTCACCCATCCCCGGCTTACGTCAGCTAGCGTTGCACCTTGAAAAGCGATACGTGCGGTTGTTATTATTTGGCCACGAGCTACTCCAGGGTTTTGGAAGTGTATTATTGATTCAAACTATTTTTGCGGGTAGAGCGAAAAATTCATGCGTTGAGGCATGGTTATCGTGACCATTTTTTTTTCGTGTCAAAGCGGGACTCCTACTGAATTTTGTAAATAAATAAATATATATAGAGGCTAAGTCGGTGTAATATGCCATATTTAAGAGCAAAATGGTTTTAAATATGACTCAAAATAATTGTGATAGGTATCTTACCCTCACGTCTGGCATCTTAATTCTTAAGCTTTGTTTTCGTAGGAAAGCGGTGCCGTCATATAGCGGCCGTAATATTACGGACGCAAAAAGGCGGCCGTCTTTACGGTGACGATATGTGGAAAGTTCCACGGCCGTTTTAACACACTGTCTGCTTCATCGCTATCTAGTGTATTACATTCTCTTTGGAAACGTTCACGAAACCATCTGACACCGACAAGACGGCCGTCATGCAAATGGCAGCACCGGTTTTTGACGTTACGGTGTCAGTTACCGCTCTCTAGGAAACCGCACCATTTTGTTTACATAGACCACGTTCTAGTGACGTCATTCACCGCTGTATTATGGCCGCTATTTGACGGCACCGCTATCCTAGGAAACCAAAGCTTTACACCAACTTACCGTAAAAATAAAATATGTAGTTGGTGAGTTGAATGAAGCCGATATACATTGCCGTCTATGCGTCTACGTAAACAACTGTAAAGCAATACTATTCTAATAACGTCTTCCGCGCGATTATAGTGATATTTTAATGTAGACAAGTAAGAAGACTTTTAAAAGTAGGTATATAAAGGTTTGTTTGTAAAAGCGGGACATTTTTGTTCTCGTTGTGGACAGCGGAACAGACAGCCTGAAAGCAAGACGTATGGTCACGTTAGGCATGGTCCACTTTGTAGGCTTTCACTTAACGGTTACGAAACCCGTTTTTACTAAGAATTTTTATTTTGGGTCCACCTGTGGTTGTAACACAACTCCTGTGACATTTACGGTACATTACACCCCTCGATGTGATGCGAAGCCGCGGAGCGATCACGTTTGACTCAAATGTGTAGTCATGCATAAAAATAAGTACCAACATAGAGTACGTGGAAAATGTCAAGTCAAGTGATAAAGCAATGAATCGATTAACATCTCTAAGTATATACGGTACATTTAGGAATTTAATTTACCTAGTATTTTCTTTAGTTAGTGAGCGTTTTAAATTTAACTATGGATGAAAAACTACAAGCGTTTGTATACCTGAACGATAAGGTTTTCTTAAAATATATACCTATTTAAAAAAAGAAGTATGTGGCAAATATTACATAAGATTAATTAAATTATTGATTACCCAGAATATTTTTGTCAAAAATATGACTAAGTAGAACAACCCTTATTCTTATACATTAAATAGCACATCGTAATAGTAGTCTGAATATATTCTGAAATTGACTAAATATAATTGAATTAAGATTCTTACATCATCAATTTCTATCAATCTACTAAAAATAATATTGCAACACGTTTCATTGTTCATTCATTGTATACTTATATTCGGAATAATACAGTATTTGAAACATTGATATAAAAGTTGTTATGTAAGAATAGTCTAGAAAATTATTGAGGTAAAAAAAGACAAAAATATTTGTTAAGTTCTACCCACACCTTTGGGGTTGTGGCTTTCGGTCTCCGTGCTATATCGGCCGGTGTGCCATAGAGAGAGAGAGTAGGGGCGGTAACCGTAGTAACCCAGTTCCTGGTTAGCAAACCAGAAAGTCAGGTACACCGTACAGTATGGATAGAGCTACAGCAATGTTGAAGACACAATTGCCTACGACAACCTCACCACAAAATAGTCTATAATCTGATTAAAAACAATACTTTAAAACCCCAATAGGATGACAAAAAACCCAGTTTCTCGATGAATGCGAAACTTGCCTCCCTCTGTTATCGACAATAGACAGGTACGAATACTATACGAAATTAAACGATTTAATCCTAAGGAACAAGACAGACCTTGACCTTGGTAAATTAGGTTTCTGAAGACAGTCTGACGATCTTAGTTGTAACACTAACGAATCAAAGTTCAGGATTAATTGGTAGGTAGTTCTTCCAACGTGCACTCTTCATTATTGGTGGACATAGGTACGGTCCCAGAGGTACACCGAGGATTTAATTAATCCTATGTAATTGGTATTAATTACTCATGGCATAATCGTTTGGCCTACGTTTCACATTCATCGCTTATATGGCTTCATGAAACTTTGTCCATTATTTAACGTCCAAATTACGTAAAATATTATATGATTGTATTTACAGAGATTCTTTATAGTTAAAACTAGTTTTCTATACGTCTGATTTTCTACTACCAGTATTTATATGAGATTTTATGTAAAAGACAGACATTATTAAAATACATGAGATATTCATTGACCTATACTCGTAATCATTTTAAACGGCTGCCGAAGTAAATATAAACGTATGACCTTTAAAGGCAATAGGTATTGGAACATGTGACTTAATTGACTGCTGTTTGGTTGTACCTAAAAGAGAAGGATGAATCGTGGTAGCAACGGCGGAAGATGAGGATTAGTGTAAGTCTGAATTCATTAAAAACGAACACGGTCGAACTGTATTGCCATTTAGTCCCCTGTTTGCCGAGAGATCCGTAGCAGAGATTTTTCCTACTACGTTAATCAGCCTCCAAATTACAAGGCTAAAAGACACGTTGATACCGCAAAACATAGTAATATAAAAAAAATATGCTACAGGGCTTGGACATGTCAGCAATTACGTTATAACAAAAACATTGGACATTCTTGTTAGTGAAATATTTTTGTTTAGCCATCGCTATGTTTCTACACACATCAACACCGCCTAGGGATATATTGTATAAAGTTCTTAAACTCAAAAAATACTGGCCAGTTATAAATTCTTTTGAAGAAAGCTTATTTTGTAAACCTTTTTGAACGATTCTAAATTTGAATTTGAAAAAATAAATTAATAACAAAAGATTTACGCGGCATAATGGTAGCGAAGTCCGAAGGTTTCATTTACCTACAGTAGTTTTTGGTTACTTTTTTTGTATCAAATTTAAGTTTTATAACAAGTTATCGGTTATTTTCGAATTAATGTTATTGTGTGCATCATGCAGCGGCGCCTTTAACGAGAGAGATAATGTTAAGGGTAGTATGCATGCTCCAAGCTGGGGCTACTCAACGGAGTATTGCTGAGGAGATTGGAACAAGGCAAAACGTGATATCCAGGTTATGGTCACGTTATCGAGCTACTGGTGAAGTGGCTGAAAGACACTCAGGCGGGCAGCGCATAACCACTCAACGACAAGACCGATTTTTGCAAATTGCCGCGAGAAGACAACCAAATGTTACGGCCATGCAGTTGGTTCAGAGGCTCCGGTCAGAGCACCAATTGCTTGTGAGTGACCAAACTGTGACGAGAAGGCTGCATGAAGTTAACCTTCATGCTCGCAGACCGCTTCGTACTCGAGCAATACGCCGAGGAAATCGTGGACAACGACTAGAGTGGGCTCGTGAACATTTGCTCTGGGAAGATAACCAGTGGTCTGTAGTGCTGTTTACCGATGAGTCCCGGTTCGGTTTCCATCCCAATACACGTAGAGTACGTGTTTGGCGAGTTCCTGGTCGTGAGAGCTGTCTGTTACATCCTCAGGAAGTCCATTTATACCACGGCGGGACAATTATGGTTTGGGCGGGAATTCGTGTGGGTGGAAGAACAGACCTTGTTTGGATCAGAAACACCATGACGGCTGAAAAATACCGTAACGAGGTGCTAGAACCAATAATCTACCCCCATCGACTAAAAATGGGCCAAGAATTTACGCTCATGCACGATAACGCCCGTCCGCACACAGCGAGAGTGGTGACGAGCTGTTTGTAGAACACGCGTGGGACATGCTCCAAAGAAGGGCTTTGAGGAATTTCCCTGCAAACATTGCGACGGAAGAGCAACTTTTTTTGCATCTTAGCCGGACCTGGGACAATATACCGCAGCCAAATCCAAAGCATGAAAAACCGTTGCAAGACCATTATTAACGTCATGGGTGGTTTTACTGACTACTGATTTTTCACAAAACTGCTAAAAACAGATTAATTTTTCCTTATTTTTTACTTTTTCTTGAGAAACACATTCATTGTTAGTTTTACCATTATTTCACGTTTTATCTTTATTTGATAAAAAATTGTTTACGCAAAAGAAATAGTTTTCTTTTATTCTGGAGTGTAGTCTGATAAATGGGCTTTATAAAAATATATGCATGTTGTATGTCCCTTTTAATAAATTTTGAGTGAATCCAAAATATCCCTAGACAGTGTTGATGTGTGTATATGCCTCGTAACAAACCTGAGCAACAGTATTAAGAGTGTAATTTCCTGTGTAACCTGTTGGCACTCAATAAGTACAATCTTAACAATCTAAGTACATTAACTTACCTAAATAATCAATGGTGTACACTTACAAACAAAAGGTAATTATAACATTCCAGAAAGGACATAGGACACACACGTTGTCAATCACACGACGCGACTTTGGTCTAGCAAAGTCAAATTATTCATGCGAGCATCGTGGTCGCCCATCTCGATCTGTTCTTTGAGCAATTCAAGTTCCTTAATGCCTGTGGCTGTGACTTCATATTTGTGCCTCGCTAAGGACATGTAGAAATGTATGGCGAAGGCTAGGAACACGATCATGACTGGAATGAGCACGACACAAGCGGACCATGCTGCGGTCGGACTAAGATCGTAGAACTTCACCCAGCAGAGGATAGCTATCTCTATGAGGAACAATATGAGACCCAGTAGCGTCGAGAAAGCCCAAGCGATCTCTATGTACCAGTGGAGTCGTTCGTGCGGTGATTCGTGGACCAGTGATATGCTGTGGAGGTTCCCAATGGCTTCGATGTTCGGCAGAATGCATGTACTTATCATGAGGGCTAGCATGTGTACAGCTACTAACAGAGTTGTGCACACAGTGAAAGCTACTAGCATTTCGGTAGGCACTTTTGTGTTGTCAGGCGGATTTAGTTGCACTTCCACCATCGCTACCTGTTGACAACGGGAACTTGTTAGATTCGATACTGATATTAACTTTTTGTTATATTATGATAGTTTATTATGGAAATATTTTGGTAGTCCGACTTAATCGTAGAAACGATAAGACTGTACCGTTAATTTGATAACATTCGGTGATCATTTAATTATACCACATTATATTTCCCTGCGTCAAACTTGGTTAGAGATCGCGCCAGATATGTTTGTAAGGTGAATGATGATACCTTTGTGGACACAAGTTTTAACAGTTAAAAAATATACATAATGCCCATTGACTCTAGGCCGAATCTAGAATAATGAAACACAGCAAAATGCATAATTATCGATATTGAGCACTAATGTCCATGACTCGGTAGTTTATAAACAAGTTACAAGCGAAACGGGTTTCTGTTTATTGCCTACTCGTTATCGCCCACGGTTTCACTTGCATACTTGAAAAACTACTCCATGTTCCGAGATAAAATGGGTATCCTGTAAGTTCATTCAGGTCATAGACAACTTGTATTGACAAACTTAAAGATCTGTTGTGCCTTCAAATCGACAATCGTAAAAAAAGCATACCTAATCTTTATTTTTAATAATTTATCATCTTACAAATTAGTCGTTTTTGTAGAAGGTTAACGCTAGAATTAATAATTCTATTATTATAAAAAATGTGGAATATTTTAAATACTAGTAGCATAGCAACACTGGACCTAAAAATTGACGTACCATAGCGAATCCGGATAGTAGTGCTGAAGTCTTGCTTGAAGCTTTGAGCTTGGCTCTGCTGAGTTGAAGTTTCCTCCATGACAAGTATGCGGGAGTATGGAGGGCATCTGCCGACTGGATCGGGCTCTCACCCGACATCATGCAATTGTGCTGCTGCCAATATCATAACACATTAACATTTAATACTCTGCTAAATAACCCGACACCAAGTTAAAAGTACCCACAGAGTACGGAAACGTCTTGGCGGCAACATATACGGCATTGAATATTTACGGGTAAAATACAAACGTGTCACCGTACCAGTACCACGGTAGGAACCAGATCTATTTGTTTGCGATACCGGTCACATTAACACATACATATTTAGGTAATGACGTTCTGAATTTCAGTAATGGAAATAAAACTGTTTAGCATTAATATCCCTCGTGATCCTTTACGTTTTTAACGTTCCTTGTCGACTACGGAGCCCTAAAAACTATTTACAATGAATTGTTGCCATATAAATAATAGTTCATTATTTAAATTATTGCTACCTGGCACCTTCTCTAATACTAGGACACGAATGACGTAAACAAACTTAAGGCTTTGACAGAAGTTGCGTGATTTTGTTGAACTACCGTCTTTAAATGCTGCCGACGCGACGTACTGTTTCAATGTTCTGTGGTAAGTAGTATGTAATGCCGATTTATGAAACGCGCAATGGCTCTATAATGCGAAAATCATGTTTTCGTTAAGGGGGCATTGTAGAGATATGAAGCGGTGCTTATCCACATGTACCGAAAGATTAATTTATGAAATATTATTTAAAACGAGCACTGGTAAAGCCAGTAAATGTCGCAAAAGGTCCCCTATGTGTACAATAGGTATATACATATCACACGAATTCAATATTCGTAAGACAATACATAATTAATTTTTGTCAATTTTAGGAAAAAACTTTAAAATTATTTACAAACAAAAATAACAAGTACTTAAGAACAAGTGACTCTCGATTTGTGCTAACAATAATTTGATTTGAAAAAACCATAGCAGTAAATACTACGTGTTATTATAAACAAATTAAAGATAATTACAAAATTGACATAAAGTGGATAAGTTATATTTTAAGCCGAGATTTTGTAAAGATGGAACAAGGTCTCAAGCTTATTTCAGTGCAAAAATGAGAATAAGCTATGTAGATCGTGAAGGGCGTATAGTAGTGCCATCCCTTTTTGTACTGGAACCTTAGAAAAATAACGCATAGAATCCGTGTCTAGAACAAAACAGCCAATGCGAATGAGCGATTTTGTGTCCACTTCATTTTCTTTGTGTAAGTGAGCCGAATGTGTCTACGTTCCTCAAACGCACACAATTATAGCTTTCAGTGATACCATTACCAGACATTACCCACGAAAATGGGAAAACCCACTATTATGTTGCTGGATCAAATCAAGTATTTTATGTTATGAAACTGGAAGATGTTTTCATGTAATATGACATATTTTTACGGAAGGTAAACGAAATGGGATATAGTTCATTGCGTTTAGAATGTTTGATGTGTGATGTGTTATAATAATATTATAGACATGTATTAATTGTTTGAAAAATCTCGTTTGATATCAATTAAAAGTATGTGTTGTATTTATGACATAGAAAAATATGACTGAGAACATTACTTAAATGAATAAAATCGTAATCAATAAAATTGTAATCTTTATTATGCCACTGTTCGATCTAACAGTAACTTTTAGTTTTAAAACACTGTAGGTAGCTGCAAATAAATATGGTTTAGTTTGACGTAAACATAATCGCCGCCAAAACTATATTTTTTAAAACAAAAATAAACACAAAAGAAAGCAATATGGGTATTTTTTTTTACTCACAGATAGCAACATTGAATTATGATAAGTTAGGTTATTAGAATTTTTGTTTGATGATCGATTTACGTAAAAATAACGTATAAAATGTAAGTATTTACTTGTGAAATGTAATTTGATTACACGTTTTTTGTTTTCCTGAGTGACTATGACATCCCTTTACGCTACAAACAGTCGTTTTAAATTATATACTTGAGAGCTCTGTTCGGCGGAATGTGACCTTGAGTACTGACGGCTCGCCGAGAAAAGTTAGCCACCATGGCTGTTTTAGTTGCCTCACTTTATGCACTCATACTAGTGTTCTATGCGTTATTATTATTATTATTGTTATTATTAAGACTGGAACAGTAACTCATGAAGTAACGAGACAACACAAATCCATTAAACCCCAGGTGTCAATTTTATCGCTAACAGCAAAGACCAGAGACAGCAATTAGAAATACCAACAACCACTAAAACTAAGCCAATTCATTATTGTTAGCTTAAAGATTAACCAATAACTACCTTCCCACTACTTTAATATTAAAGCTAAAAACACAAACGCCGATGTTAGAAAGCATCTAAAGAATTATTTCACCTAGCAACACACAACCACTACAGGCGACATTTAGTGCACTTTCAAAACTTCGTGATATTTTTAAGAGATGAGAAGAATTTAGTGCCCCAGCCAATCTATATTTTGAACTTTATATAAGTGTCTTTGGCAGTTAATACAGCTCTAGGCCAATTTTGTGGCAGCCCGAAATTACTTTTCTTTTATTGGATTTGTAGAGCTATAACACATTACTTGACATTACACTGCCATAAATAGGATGTCAATTGATGTGCAGTGGTGATGACATAAATTAGGTATACAAAATAATGTACCTGCAGGGTATAAACCAGGCGCGTGCACAGGATTATGACAGGGTATGCGGCGGAGTAATTGGTCACAAAAACTTTTTCTTTTATAGATTTTTAGCATAGCCACAGCCACGCATCGTAGCATATGCTAAAAATCTACAAAAGAAAAAGTTTTTGTGACCGTTTACTCCGCCGCATACCCTGTCATAATCCTGTGCACGCGCCTGGTATAAACCCAAGACCTTCAACTCGCAAGCAGGCCCTGTAACCACTGGGCCACCACTGCTATCAAATTGGTGAAGGAAAACATCGTGAGGAAATCGACATGTCCTGGTACCAAAAATTCGAAGACATGTGACATTCACCAACTAGTATTGGGACCATGTGGTGCATTATGGCCCTACCCTCTCACAGAGAGGAAGCAATGAAAACATAATATGCTGAATTATTATATTGTTATCAGAGCATTTATGTGTCCTCCAAAAAACCTTTTTTCAACCAAATAGATTGAGATAAGTATTTAACTATAAATTGGATGGCATCTATTAACTACTTGTAATTTAATTACGATTTAAAAATCCATTATTTATTATTTAGGAAGCAGTTCCACCAAGCCTAATTACAGCTAAAATGTCATCCAAATATCACATCAATCAAAAATTCATTATATTCATTCTTTAAAATAAAATTTGGACAGAAAGCCCTTTTAAAATTTGTTGAATTTGGCAATATACTAGCAACTGTTTCATGGTTTTGGATGAGGTTAAAACATGATAAAAATGTCCAGAAAAACCACCACAAAGTTGAATATAAAAATCTGTACAGGACAATATATGGTATTATATCTATAGATTACATATAGTATGTTTATATTTTGATAAGGCATTGTATAGCATTGAGATAAAAAAGCTGTACTCTGGCCAATCGCTTCCTGTCCTTGATGTATAATAATATAAATAACTCATAAACCTGAAATGTGTCTACAGTGTATTTTTCTTGCTTTTTTATTTCTTAAACAAACAAAGAACATCATAAGTTTACACATCAAACATATTATTAAAATATGTCTTAATATTGCCTTAATTTTGTCTTAATTTTTTTGCTATTCACATCTGGAGTAAGGCCATTGAGAAGCACGGGGAAGCACTTGCTGGTTCCCTTGACATCTTGAGATCAGTCCATTCGAGTGGTAATTGATGGCTGTTTGTCTGGCCAATTGGCTATTTATGCTGGGGTCCCACAGGGGTCTGTTCTCTCAGCAACTTTATTCTTGCTACACATGAATGATCAGCTTATGCCCGGTACCTTTGAGTATGCAGACGACAGCACAGTTTGTGTCCAGCGCACGTGTTGACGGGTCACAGATTCAGTCTCTCCGTGAGGATATGGTTGGGCTCTTGAAATTGTCCTTGACGGCTGTCTCCGAATGGAAAAAAGAGCCAATTCGAACTGGCTCCTACTTTCCATGGTGTAACCGTGCCGATAACCGATCGTATTGAGCTTCTTGGGGAAACACTAACTTCCCTCCTCCTCCGCCTCAATTTTGGTCTGTATCGAGGCTAAGGCTCAACTAGCATCAAAATAGTTGGGAATCTTAGCAAAGGTGAGACAGTACTTCACACCGTAACAGCTGCTCAATCTGTATCAAGCCCAGGTTCGGTCATGTATGGTGTACTGCTCTCACCTTTATGATGGATCTGCCAAATATCAACTGGACGCGACCCCCCTCCCCCTCCAGGACCTAGGTGGACCACTAATTAAAATTTTTAAACAGTGTTACTAGATAATACTCCAGTTTCTGTAGTTGTAAACAAATATCGGCAGTGGATGGCCAAGTGGCAGCAGAGTCAGGAAATACAAATTATAACTTCTTGTCACTTGACCACAATTATGTGACCCGCACCCTGCACCAAAGCTGGATCCGCCCTTGGCTAAGCAGTGGCATTCCCTGCCCGAGTCTGTGTTTCCCGATAGCTATAACCTTGGGGGTCTTTAGTCAAGAGTGAATAGGTTACTTTTAGGTAAACGTGCTCCATCTTCAACCACATCATCCCTTATCATCAAGTGAGATGGTAGTCAAACGCGAACCTATTATCAATAAAATAAAAAATAAAACACCTAAAAAGTAATACAAGTTTAAATATATTGAAAAGTGTCTTTGTTTCAAATAACACCTTTATTTGAAACAAAAACACTTCAAAATTATTACAAATAAAATAATTATGTTTATCTACCTAGAGAAGAAACACTGAAACAAACTCAGAGGTCAACTCAGGTTTGTTTAATAAATAAGATAAGTCAAGAAAGAATACACTTAAGACACATGAATATCCAATTCATTTATTTATTTGAATGTTAATTTAGTTTACTAAATGCGATGTTTGGATGCCTCTACAAAACCAAAGCATTAATGAAGCCCTGACTCCAATAACAACCATTGTCAACTCACTCTTGTTAGCTAATGATAAGAAGTACAATCTTCTGCTTCTGTGTGCCAGAAAACTGATCAAAATGCTCGCAAAATACCTGTCATCCACTCCTTTGAGGAACAAAATAAAAACAATCAATAAAAGTACTTAATTTAAAACACAAACTTAATTACTGCATGCAATAATCATGTCTAAATATAAAATACATACATGTTAGTGGAATTGTAATTAATGAACTGAAACTTATGTTTCAAATTTGCTTTTCATTTTCATAAGCAAACAAAAATGGTGAATAAGAACACTAATTATTTAAACAAAAAATATATATGAAAATAATCCATTGTTGTTAAAACTATGCTATAAGCACCAAATATCATAGGATGATAGGTAAATAGATATTAAGCCTAAAACTGTGTAATATCACTAAATCTTAATGTAAAACAATAATTTACCTTTCAATTTTGTTGTTTAATGTATGAACCACAATATTGAAAACGAATTGCACAATCTAATTAATAATTAACAAAATAATTAAGTCAACTATTAGTCTCTTTGTTGAAATAAAAAATACTTAAAATATTAACACTTTTTAACTACATGCACGTGCGAAGTGCGCTGCACTAACACACGACTGATATTCCAATAGAACAACTACTAGTAAACAGCAATTATAGTTGTCATTTGCAATCAAATTATGTATAAGCAAAACAAATGTAGCACTACATGTAACTAAAGTTATATCATACCTTGCTTAACTTTGAGCACCAATTATTAGAGGAACCGTATTGACCACCTGGCAATCCGGAGTGGTAATTATTTCCAGCTGTACTAGCTGACCAAACCGACATACCTAAATTATTTGCACGATAGTCCTTCGAATTCAGTCGACGAGGTCAATGTCGGCTTTTATGCCTTTGCTCCGTGTAAACAGCGAGTTAAATACAAAATCATTACATTTTTCATCAATCTGAACACAAAAAATATCGTTAAAACTGCACAAAAGCTAAGTAATGTTTATTTTAAAAAGAACAAAACTACTGCTGTTCCATTTCCATAAAAACCGTAAACGTCATTATCAAATGTCACTGACTATCCATCCTGACAATGTCATTGTCAAAATATTTTGCTTATTTCATAGATAGAGAATGTATTCTCGCAGAACTAAACGTAATGCTTTAGATATTTGGCTCGTGATGTTCTTTAAAAATAAATAATTGATCTTTCATTAAAATATAATAATTTAGTAAACTATTGTTATAATAGTTTAGTAAGAAAATGTAGCTAAAATGCGAAATTGTTTCACAATTTCAAGTAGCTCTGTCTCGGTCAGATGCATTACAAAAGAGAGTAAGAGCAACATAAAATAGAAAAGATGCTAAAATGTCACAGTATGGAACACGCTTGTAGAGATGGAGAAAAATCGAGTTCATTTTGTAACGGTACTGCGTCTATACGGGAGTGTCCATGAAAAGTCGGACAAACAGGCTGACGCGAGAATGATAAGCAAGTGACAAGTGGACGATTTGTTCGGGTAGTGGATAATGTAGGTCGATTAGTAATTTGTTTTGGCTATTGTGGACTGAGGAATCGCATGTCAAGTGTCGCATGTGTGTAAAAAATTTATGCTGAACTCAGTATTGTTACCGTTGGTTAAGTGGCTTCCCTCTGTGTCACGATGGCCGAGGCTGCAGGTGCCGCGAGCAGCAATCCCAACGCGGAGATCATTCGAGGCCAGGTGTTTGAAGTGGGGCCCAGATACACCAATCTGCAATACATCGGCGAAGGCGCCTATGGCATGGTTGTGTAAGTACAGATTGGGTTACGTTAAAATCACTGAAGCTTGTGAGTTTATAAAGTGTTACACTGCATCAAGCTATACTAACTTTTTATATAATGTTAAAGTACAGTTTGTTTTGTTTTAATAAAAGTAAACTTTGTAGATTGACATCAGGTGCATATTTCTTGCTCGGTTCTTGGTTTGTTGTATGACAAAACATTAAAGTACTGCTTTGAGAATTCTGTTTATGTGTAAAATTTGTTAAGCTAAGCCACTATCATTTATCTTACACTTTTCTGTCTCAATGAGCTTTGAAGTTTATAACCAGGCAAACAGACAAAAATAGGATAAATATTCAGTAAATTGACAAAACAATCATCAATTACTGAAATTATGTAAAGATTGGGAGCCTTTTCTAGCATGGGTGTCCTTTAGGTTATTTTTTAGACATCTCTAACAACTGGTATTAATGACAATATTTATTAGATGAAATTAGAACTGGGAAATTCAATTCTGGTTTAATTACTCAGCTTATTTCAAGGCAGTTATTCAATAATGACTCAATATTGATAATCAATAACATGAAATTATTAATGTCATTCACATCATCAATGTAATCTTAAAAGGTTTATATTACTTATGAACAAAATAATTCCATCAAAATATACTTAAGCTATAAAGGTAGATATGGCAGTATTCAGTGGTACCTTGCTTATAATACATTTGATCAGTTCATCAATAGCTAAATGAATCAAGTGATTATCTCATAAGATATGAGGCACATTGTAATAAACATATCTGAATGGTACTCTTTACGGAGCCATTCTATTACTTGCCATGATATCTGTTATTTATACTAATATAATAAAGGGGTAAAATTGTGAAATTGGTATATGTGGGAAAAACCATATGCAATATGGTACCAACTTCAACTTGGTACTTACCTTTTGAGGAAAATATTACTTACCTAAGAACAGGTTTTTAGATTATGAGGATATGAGACAATTAATGCTAGTCTTTTTGATATAATATGTAAATTCTTCATTCATTCTTCCCAGGTAAAGCTATGCTAGACCTAAACCTGAGTTGTATTCTTTTACTCACCACATCTTATTCTAAATGATACATTTAGAATAAGATGTGGTGAGTAAAAGAATGATGAAAAACACATTATTGTAACAAATACCTATACTAAATGTATAATATATGTATATTATAAATATGTATATTTGTAATAATAAGGTGTTTTTTGTACACTTTGATTGGATTGAATATTTTTGATGTTATCTTAAAATTGTATGTCTTTCATACCACCATAGAAAAATTCAAAGAAATCAAACATAGCTTCTTTCTAATCCAAAGTCTATTAAACCATCTAAAAGGGTAGATACTGTAAGTACTGGAATCATGAACCTACCAGAACAGACATACTTGTTGATGGGTATGCATTTCACCGATCCGGTGCCGTTGGCCATCTTAGATGTCGATTTGTGTTACCTAGGAACCATTACCCGTTTAATCCTGGTCTAATCCAATGTCTTATTTGACACTGGTTGGACCATTGAAATACAGAGTTGATACGACCGAGGGGCTTTCCTTTAAACTGCATATACTAGGTACCATTTTCAAGCTTTATACCAAAAATCAATTAAATAGGAGAAGTAGTTTAGTCGCAAATGATCTTTATGAGATGCACCTTAAAGCGATAAATCTGACCAAGACAAGAGATAACACACGCCGCGCTATGTTGCCACTTTGTTACCTAGGTATTTAAGGTCAGTCACATTTATTTACAAAGGGTGGTTGCGTTTTACTCTGATTTGTAAGCTATTTAGTTTGTTTGATTTTTTTTGGCTAGTTTTATTTTTTAACTGTATCCAATTAACACTAAACACATATAGTATAAGTAGTGTAATTTAATGCCCCTCTGTCGTATCAACTCTGTATATTGGGGCTGTGTTGGTGGAGAGGCTAAATAATACTAGCCACATACAGGGCCGGATTAACCATTAGGCGGAGTAGGCAACTGCCTAGGGGCCCCGCATCAACGCAGGCCCAGTGCACGCACCAATAAATCATGTTTGTTCGAACGAGAATTTGATGTGCGTGTGAACTTAGGGACCTCACTGTTATCTCACAAAATACAAATTGTTAGATTTAGTAGTAGAATTAATAAAAATTTTGTACAAATCTGGGAATAAGTAAACAAATATATTAAAAACCACAGCCCGTAATGTGCGTTTCCTCAGTTCACACACGATTTGGTGAGTCAAAGTAAGAAAAGGGGCCCCGAGAATGCCATTGCCTTAGGGCCTCGGACAGGGTTAATCCGGCTCTGGCCACATAGGTGGAACTTCAAGGCTAAGCAACACTGCCGAGGTTGTTTTAAGGCGTGGTCACCATTAACATATTAAGATTTCTCCTCCCCTCAAAAAGCATGTTTTACATTGAACTCGGCTGTCATTTGTACATCTTTAATAACCATTATGGGTAGTCAGAAGACAGAAAATCAAACATCAGTCATGCCAAGGTGTATTGTCTTACCCAGCTACTGGATTTTAGAGGTTAGATAGGCAGTTGCTCCATGTAAAACACTGGAACTGAGCTGCATCCCATTAAACAGGGCACTGATGATGATGATGCTGCTGAGCTGAATGGCGAAGTGGATCGCTGCTGTATAACAAAAAGTTTCCATTGGGTCAGGTTGTGAGAGCGAGTCCAATGTCTTAAAGAAGGCGGTGGAGAGAAACGGGTAGTTTGGATTTGACGTATCAAAAGAGCAGGACTGTAGACTGCAGTCTATTGTTTTCAGAACCTGACCTTGTTCTTTGTGATCTTGACCTTGTTTTACATGTCGCGGCATTAAGTATATCGAATTTACAAGGTCATACACGCTAAACAAATGGTGGCTACTCGTCGTCCATGTACTATGTAATCTAGTCTTCCAAAATTAAAAACATTTTATTAATACATAATTAATACTGGCTGATAATAACAAATCATTTATGTATTAAATAGCATATCAAAGATACAATAGTGTTAGAGCTGATTAGGTGTAATGTACTCTCAAATTCTGTGTCGGTCACATGCTAAATAATTTAATTTCGGTTTAACTAGTCACTCAGATAAGAACATTAACAAATACCTAGTGCTAATCTCGGGTTTACTTTTGACCTTGCATTTAGCCCCTTTACCTATATAGGTATCTGTATAAACAAGAGCTCGGTATTTTTACACCTTTATGAGTCATTATTAATACAGTATTATTTGATAAGATTAGTATGTTGGTATTGAGAGTGAATTTCATGATAATGTGTTGGTTCAATTTCAATGTTTGTGTTTGTTCGTGTGTCGCACATCTGTGTTGACTTAGATAAGAATGGTTTGATAAAAAATATTAGTTTACTATGAAAATGATCGACTAGAGACTGGCACTGTTGCTGTAAGACGGACTTACGTAAAGCAACTCCAGAGTTATTGCCGCATGCGAAAATGAACGAGAAATATCAGCAAACCCGCATTCTTATCCTTGGCTGAAGTGTCGAAAAAGGTCGCTGAACGTATTTGGTTTTCGAAAATGTCTAAAGTTCAAAGGATCTGTTCTATATCCAAGGAGTTTCGGAATTTTACCCGCAAAAGCGTAAAACTATGTGCAGGTAGAAAACCGCAGGTGAAAACCAACTTTTGAAACTGTTCGTTAGGTATTATAAAATTTGGTCAGGTTGGGTCTCTCTACAAAATTACTCCGGTAGCACACTTCTACACCTAGCAAGGTGCGATGATGACAGGTGGACTAAAGTTGTGTATGAGTGGCGTCGAAGGGCTGGAAAGAGTAGTGTTGGTCGTCCGGCAGTGATATGGGCCGACGACATTGTTGCCTTGCCTATTGCGGGATATATCTAGAATTCCTAGATGAGATTTTCACAGGAACGTGGAGCATGGCGCAAGCAAAAAGTCACTCGGCGGGGGCCGAGTCACCCGCGTCCGTAGGAGAATCCGTCAGCGAATCCCTACACGTGGTCCCTGGGTGCTGCTAATCAGGTGACACTAACTGGTGGTAGGTTTTTAGCCGCAGGCTTGTGACCACCCACAGGGCAAAAACGTACCGCCAAACGGCCTAGCCGTGTTCCGGTACGATGCCCTGTGTAGCCTATTAAGGAGTTGGGTCGAAATAGCTGCTCCACTGCTGGCAGACTAATCTGGCTCACATTGGTGCGGACGTATCGGGAGACTGGTCGTGGAGGGTAGCAGGATCCGAGGTACGGTTCGCCGCTGGCCGACCGCAGGTAGTTGGGGGCCCAAGTATTGTGCCAGCCACGCATGAAAGGCTGCCCCACCAACTGTCGAAAAATCCCGGAATGCACCATCGTGCTGGTTGGCGACCAGATGAGAGGGCCCGATGGTCATTCCCGGGGGGGCTTGGGCGTCCCCGCAGTCTCCAGACCAGTCCCCCAAGCGATGCCATCCGCCCAGTGCGGGCCTGTAGGTTATCAGCGTGGAGGCTTCATTTCATTTCCTTCTTCTTCCCTTCAGAGAATGAAGTTCTCACAATATGGCAAGAAATAAAAAGAGAAATGTTAAACAGCGGCTGCACTCCCTCTCACTTAAAGTGCACCTTACTAATATCCGAGGTCTGCACTCAAATCTCGTCGCAGTCCATCATCACCTCGAGACTGAAAAACCAGCTCTCTTATTTCTTTCTGAGACGCAGATTAGAAGTCCGTCAGACGTGTCGTAACTGTCATACCCAGGACTTACCTTGGAGCACAATTTCAGACCACGCGCGGGTATATGCATGTACGCCCGAGACAACATCTGTTATCGGCGTCTCCGCGACCTTGAGGACTCCAGGTTCTCTACACTTTGGGCTCTGGTGGACACTGGTTTAGATAAAATTATTTATGCCTGTGTCTACCGATCGCATAGCGGAGATCAGGAGACAACCAGGTTCACACAGTACATCAGTGAGGCGGCTGATGCGGCTCAGCAGCGATACCCTTCAACTCAGTTCGTGTTACTGGGGGACTTTAATGCCCATCACCAGGAGTGGCTCTTCCCATACCAGTGCACAGATCATGCTGGACGAGAGACACATAAGCTTGCGCTAGCATTAAGTCTTACTCAGCTGGTCCAGGGAGCAACGAGGGTGCCGAATGTTGAGTCACACACAGCCAATTGTTTGGACCTTCTGCTGACTACAGATCCAGACCGCTACTCGGTAGTGATATCATCACCATTAGGTAGCTCTGACCATTGTCTGGTGAAATCTGTATCCGTATACTCCCCGTCCGATCCCAGCCAGTCAGCAGATTGGGATGGCATGCGATGTTTCTTTGCATGTTATCCTTGGCAGCCAGCTTGCTTTTCTTCAGCTGATCCCTCGGCGTGCGCGGACGCTGTGACGGACGTTTTGCATCAGGGGATGGAGTACTACATTCCATTCTCTGATTTAACTCTGTCCGGCGAAGCTCGACCATGGTTTGGCGCCGAGTGTAACCGCGCAGAAGCACTTAAACACGCGGCGTACCTAGCGTGGGTCGATGCTCGAAGCCGCAAAGCCAATGACGTGGGTCAGAAGAAGAGAGCCTACAACAGCGTTGCCAAGTCCTGCAAGAAAACGTTGCCGAGGGCTCGATTTGACCATGTTAGCCGAATTGGGAACAAGCTTGCTTCATACCCTGCTGGCAGCAAAGCGTTTTGGTCCCTGGCTAAAACGGTTGAATCGAACTTCTGTCGCCCCTCACTACCACTACTGCTTAAACCCGATGGGTCACTAGCCCACACCGCTGAGGAGAAAGCATGCTTGTTTGCCGCTCTTTTTGCGGAATCTTCACGTCTTGATAGTGGTGACGTTCGCCCTCTTGACTCTCCTAGTGGATGCGAGACTAGTATGTCGGACATTCGCATCCATCAGAAGGATGTCCGTAGAGTGTTGCGGAACCTCGACGTGAATAAAGCTAGTAGCCCCGACGGGATACCGGAAATAGTACTAAGAACTTGTGCGCCTGAACTGTCTCCAATTTTGACACGCTTGTTTAGTCTTTCGCTTGAGACTGGAAAGAAAAGTGCTAAAAAATTGGAAGCTAGCTAATGTGCAGCCCGTGCCCAAGAAGGGCAGTTGTGCAGATCCGGTCAATTGCAGGCCTATTTCAGTCACGTCCATACTCTTATGGAGCGTGTACTCAATAACCTGCTAATATAATATAAGCTCCTGGCATACCTAGAAGCCAACGACATCCTCAGTGACCAACAATACGGCTTCCGCAAAAACCGGTCAACTGGGGATCTTCTAGCGTATGCCATTCATATCTGGAGAGAGGCCATTGAGAAGCACGGGGAAGCACTTGTTGTTTCTCTCGATGTCTCCAAGGCTTTCGATAGGGTGTGGCACGATGGCCTTATTGCTAAACTTCCTTCTTTCGGTATACCCACTGAACTTTGCGTTTGGATAGAATACTTCCTGAGAGATCGGTCTATTCGAGTGGTTATTGATGGTTGCTCGTCTGGCCAATTGGCTATTAATGCCGGGGTCCCTCAGGGGTCAGTTCTCTCAGCAACTTTATTCTTGCTGCATATTAACGACCTGCTAATGCCCGGTACTTTTGGGTATGCAGACGACAGCACTGTTGCTGAGAGATATATATCCAGCGCCCGTGCTAGTGGGTCACAAGTCCAGTCTCTCCGAGAGGCAATGGTGGGGCGCTTGAACTTGACTTTGAAGGCTGTCTCTGAGTGGGCGACGCCAACTTGGTCAAGTTTAATGCTGCCAAGACCCAGGTGTGTCTTGTCTCCGCATAAAGGAGCCAATTTCAACCGACTCCTTTTTTCCGTGGTGTAACCGTGCCGATAACTGATCGCATCGAACTTCTTGGGGTTACGTTGACATCCACCCTTAATTTTTGTCCGTTTATCGAGGTTAAGGCTCAATTGGCTGCCAAAAAGTTGGGAATCCTGGGAAAGGTGAGACGGTACTTCACACCGGAACAGCTGTTCAACCTCTAACAAGCGCAAGTTCGGTCGTGTATGGAGTACTGCTCTCATCTCTGGGACAGATCTGCCAAATACCAGCTTGATGCACTTGAGTCTATATCTATAGAAAAACGGGCCAAAAGGCTCATCGGCAACGAGAAACTGGTCGAGACAAGGTTCCAGAGCCTAGAACATCGGCGACGTGTTGCAAGCCTATCAGTTTTCTATCGGTTACATTTCGGGGAGTGTGTCATGGAATTGCACAGTCTTATTCCACCAAGCCCGTTCCATCATCGGACTACAAGACAAACGGCGATGTGCCATCGTTACATGGTGGACATCCCACCCATACGCACGAAACGTTTTGGGAATACTTTTATTGTGCGTACAGCTAACGAGTGGAATTCCCTGCCGGAGTCTGTGTTTCCTGATAGTTATAACCTGGGAGTCTTTAAGTCAAGAGTGAATAGGTTACTTCTAGGCAAGCGCGCTTCAACTTCGACCACATCAACGCTTAACATCAGGTGATATTATGGTCAAACGCAAGCCTATCAAACGTAAAAAAAAGAGAGGCCTATACCCAGCAGTGAGTGAGCTCATGCTGTGGATCATGATGATGGCTACACCTCTGCCTTGAAGTGAAATCTATATTATTAATCTAGTTATATCTGTAGATACAAAATGAAATTAGATTAATAGATGAATTACATTCTTAAAGCATTGTAGTATCTACTGCTATTTGAAAAGCACATAAGTCTTTATTTCGTGCATTATATTAAAAAAGTTATAAAGCAGATAAACATAGTTTTAAAATGCACGGGTTTTAGATGGATTTAAAATAGGATTATGCTGCAAGTGGCCAAAGATTGATCATGCCTTAATAAATATTTGTCTTAGAATCTGGTGAAATGCATCGTCATCTCTCGACTTTGTATTTCCGAAGACCTCAGATATTTATTATAGGTGTCATGAAAGAACTTGAAATGCAATTGAAATAAATAACGTGCTGTCACGTGGATTGTATGATCATTATTTCTGCCCACTTATCACAGCTGTCATCATGAGAATCGACATTAAATGTATGGTATTCAGACGGGCTGTTAAGAATCCGGGCGTATGAGTTTGAGCAAAGTACCTATTCAATTTACGTAGGTATGGAAATAGTTACATTATTTTTCGATTGTGTCTCGTTTTTGCCAGCAGCTGGTTTCTGGGCCATTTACAAGCTAATAACGTAAGATAAATAGTTTGTTAGTCATCCAATTCTCATTTTATGATATAGCTAGGTTGCAGAGAATAGTTATGCGGTTGTATATTCTTATTTTGTTAGTATGTATTGTCTGATGGGGCCTCGCGTCCGCTGTCTCCATCATGTAATCATCGCTATTAGGTTCATTCTGGTCACGTTTTTGTCACTCAGCTCACCACAATAATCATCTCCTAATAACGAATTCTATTGTTATTTGATATATATGTCAAATATTGCTGCGATATGGACAATCTATGTAGAGTCAGACAGACATCATATTATTTATTTCATAAACAACGAGAACCCGCTTTATGTTAAGCTGCACTGACAATGTCGAGTCGACTATTCTAATTCTTAATGCGTATTTTCCCCGCGCATACAGTTTCTATTTCTATGTATAAAAAGGAAATAACTCTGGACTTGTGTTACCGCATCTATCGGTCACTGACTCCTTTTAGCGATTACACGGGGAATAAACAATTGTAGAGTAGTAAAACTATTTTGATTACTGTGCCAAGTGGATTTTTAGATTATTATTCAGAGTCACCTGGAATTTGCTGTTAAAAATGTACTCCGTTCTAAAGACAAAGGCGATTCCTTATAATCTACGGTCTTAAAGTTTTCTCAAAGTACTACAAAGGACCCTTAAAATTTCATACCTTACAATGGTTTTACAGCATTATTCTTTGTATTCGGGATTTCTGTTGCTATCTTACTCGTCGCGACATAACTCTTAAAAAAAAAAGATCTTTGACGCCACAAAAATAAAATTATTTTCAGCAGTTTCAGTACAAGACCGAGTCGCTACCTTAACTGAACTTATATATTTTTAGTGCTTGAATTTTGAAACAAGCACAAGACGCCCTGTGTAAAGATAACGTCGGTTGTAAGGTTCAAGTCATACACAATTTTTTTTTTAAATTGCTAATAGGATCCACCTTACCATAGGTACCCACCATAGGACCACCATCTCACCTGATGGTAAGGTGGTATTTAGGTGCCTATTAACAGTTGTTTAATGGGCAACTTTCAAAAGTCGTGTTTCAAAGACTAAGGCAATAACTTATCACCTGCCTATTCTTTTCCCAACTGACTGGATGCGGCTAAGTACCGGTATTTTACATGAAACGTTACGTTACTTTCCGAGCTACGGATGAATCCCGTTGCTTCATAATAAAGATTGCTCCTGCGACAGTAATTATTTAGCCACGAGCTCCTCTGTCTTAGGTAATTTGTAATGCCGTTAATTCCATCTTTCCAGTACTTATGAAATGAAATGAAATGGAATGAAATGAAATATTTATTTTGTAAATTGGTTATAAATAACACTTACACGTCATGTTTTTTTGCGTGTTAAGTTTAGTTTAGCTAGATGAGGCCGGTATTTCCTAACTGACTACTCTGAGAAGAAAAACCGAAACAAACTCAAGTTCATACAATTTGTATTTGTGTACGAGAAGCATAATATAGGTTCATGTCTGTGGTATTCTTTTGAGGAAATAACCACGCAAATTTGAGCGGACCTGTCCAACAATTTGACGAACAATACCAAAGTAAGGATATTTAGGTAAGCCACACAAGTACTCAAACTGCTTGACATCATTAAATAAATTATAGTGAAAGTAAAAACAACGAAGAAAGAATAACCTACATAGTCCTCACATTTACAATAATGAAATAATTATATATAAAAAAAAACTAAATGAATAGTTATATACAATACTTGACAAAGCAAATATTTTAATCAATAAAAAATAAATCAACAATCGAAATTTAAAAAATAAAAAAAGGTCACGTATTATCACTGGAGCAGCTCATTCCCAAGCCTTCTTGTCCTCAATATAATCTTTAACTGTGTAAAAAGCTTTCTGACATAGCTTACATTTTATAAATAATTTGAATGTATTAATTCTTAGTTTTTGAATATGGCTAGGAATTTTATTATAAAAACATTGGCATCTAAACGAACCACCTGTTTTTTTAACCTGGTTTTAGACATATGTGTCTTTGTTGCTCGTATTTACATTGTGAATATCACTGTATTTTTTAAACATATTAATTTAATATTTTTGTGTGCATACAGGAGATTCTCACAACTGAGATGGCACAGTCATAACATGAATCGCTTTAAATTTGTCTCTTACGGAGTGCTTAGGACTTATGTTAACTATTTTTACTGGTACTGCTGATTATTAGGGATTTATAAACAAGACAAAAGTAAGGACTAACTTATATATTCACAAATATACACAATACAGACAATCTCAACTTTAATAACGCAAAACTAAGCACAACACAACCGTACACGTCGAGAGCTCAACCCAAAGAGAGTCGGTGGTCGCGCCATGTCGACCGGTGTAACCGCTTCGTTTCCCGCCACAGCACCACTCGCGCTAGCTTCACTCGGTGTTGCCAACACGGCCCTCCTGCATCGTGCATGACCTCAGGCACGCTCCAACCAACACCAACAGCACCTGCGTACACCGTCACACAAGCCAAAACTATGCATCTGAAAATAAAACAAGTATCAGAACACCGCCATCAGGAACATCATCTTGATCTCTTTTACTTCTTCCCTAAACTTGAAACATTAGAGAAAATTATTCTAGTCCCCTTTAGGCCCAGGAAACCTTTCGAGACGCATCGTTTTTGATGTACTGATATGCCCAACTCATAGAATGTTGTCTTTAGACTTAGACAAAATCTGAAATCTAGTTCACTCCTTTAGTCCGAAGTAGTGCCTGGTCCAGTTTACTCCTTTAGTCTTAGGCAGTAACTGCTTCAGCACACCACTCCTACCCTGGATCGTGAACACTTCAAAGTTCTGGCAGACCAGCACATACCTATATTCTTTTGTATGAAACCATAACACGCATAAATTGAATAAGCAGAATATGACTAGTTGTAAATAAATGGTTGTGAAACCTAGTTCACTCCTTTGGTTTGAAGTAGTGCCTGGTCCAGTTTACTCCTTTAGTCTTAGACAGTAACTGCTTCAGCACACCACTCCTACCCTAAATTATATTTTTATATTGAACCATAACACGCATAAATTGAATAAGCAGAATAGGACTAGTTGTAAATAAATGATTGTGAAACCTAGTTCACTCTTTTCGTTCGAAGTAGTGCCTGGTCCAGTTTACTCCTTTAGTCTTAGGCAGTAACTGCTTCAGCACACCACTCCTACCCTAAATCGTGAACACTTCAAATATGAATAGGGCTAGTTGTAAATAAATGCCTGTATAATCTATTTAACTTGCCAACGCGTGGTTTACTCAAAATACCGATTATTAAGGATTTTATTCTCCGCCTCGGCCACTCCTTCATGTCATTTACTTGATCTCTCACTTCCTCTCATATTCTCTATTCGATACTATTTTCATATTTCTCTGACGCCCATAGTATGCACATTAACGTCTCCAAGCACAGGACAATAACTGTCACTATCATTACGCATTATCTAGTCCAAGAATTCTTCAAAACGAACGGCCCTTATTGGTCGTCTTAACTACTATATATGCTTGTTGTAATGTTACATATATACACTCATCACAACTATCCTGACTTGACCCAGCTCTTATACTTCACATTAATTTTAATCTTTCACATTAATAAACACCTCATGGCCTATTTAATAGTACCATAAGTTCCTTAACAGCTAACCAATATACTTATTCACACTATTTGAACGTGATACGTCTACCACTTTAAAAATGTTTTCAATGCAACTGGAATGTCAGGCTATCACTTATTTGTCTGTATCCATCTACCAGATAGTAGGTACTGTTACGTTACGACCAATCAACACCTCATAATCACTTAAAGAATCAACATAAATTTCTATATCATTGACGTCAAAACCGAATCTATTTTTATTAAACTACCGTCTTAACACTGTTCTTTGAAAATCCTTTAATTAACATTCATAATAGCAGGTAGTTCAGTTATCTCTAAATTGCGTTCCATAACAAAATATGATATCCGACTACTAGGTACCTATTTCTACAAAGGCAAGTAGTTAGGACGGTATCATATTTTTCTACCTTCGACCGCTTCGATCTTTTTATTGTACCAAGACTCCTCTGGATTCTTGCACAAGACTTACACTTTACACTGAATTTATTTGTGATTATCACCGCAATAGTTCCTTTCTTTTCCGAACTAACGAAACATTACAACTATTTGGTCCCTTTAGTATTTAATCCCGAATACTTGAGCTACTATGATTGGTTACATGCCCTGGTTTATAGACATAACTATGCAGAAAACCCGCTAAAATTCACGTATTTTAAAAACTGACCTCTACTGACTTGTGCTATAGACAAAATAATAGTATAATAATTACCGTTCCCGACAGGTTTTCGTTCAATCTGGTTCTTTAAATAATACTTTTACGTCACCTTTCTTGTAAATTCAACTACCTACATGAAGCCAAATATATTTCATTTTAACTTTAAAAGACAAAGAAATCCTTTTTTTTCCACAAGCAAACCGGTCACATGTTATGGATACGTAATCCTAATCAAGTAATCACACACTCATTACGTCTCTTAGCGGAAACTTTGATCTAAGTATTTAGTTTAACTTGATAACAAACAATACTATCTGACCACTTAAATGTAGATGTATCAATTTCGATTAAATTCAGTCACAAAGTCAGACGGCTCAAACTCAGGTACCTATCATCAGGATATTCGGATTTGTACTCACAGTTTCTGTCAACTTTACGCTGCTGCTATTCGACGCGTATCTAGCACGAATTATGTTTGCACTTAGTTTAGCTTTTCTTTTTAAGTACCCATAGTGTGGTCTGGGGCAAGCAGTTTCTTATCCCACTTCTGATGTTAACTATTTTTACTGGTACTGCTGATTATTAGGGATTTATAAACAAGACAAAAGTAAGGACTAACTTATATATTCACAAATATAGACAATACAGACAATCTCAACTTTAATAACGCAAAACTAAGCACAACACAACCGTACACGTCGAGAGCTCAACCCAAAGAGAGACGGTGGTCGCGCCATGTCGACCGGTGTAACCGCTTCGTTTCCCGCCACAGCACCACTCGCGCTAGCTTCACTCGGTGTTGCCAACACTTAATTTATAAATTGCACGAATAGCCCTTTTTTGTAATACAAATATTGTGTAAATGTCGGCGGCATTTCCTCAAAGTAAGATGCCGTATGACATCACACTATGAAAGTAACTAAAGTAAACTAAACGTGCTGTTTCTTGGCTGTTTCGATATCAGTTAATCCACGTATTTTTCTAACGGCATAATTATGCTGCAGAACTTAGCTTTTTTGTCAATTTATCTATATTAAGCTTTAATTAGGCTTTCTTAGGAGATAGTTAATTCCTTATACCTAGTAAGTAATAGATGTTATGGCACACTAGCTGTGCCCCGCGGTTTCACCGACTTTAATCAACATCTCAGAAATACAAACTTTCATCCCCAATTTAAACCAAAGAATTTTGAAAAAAAAAAATTGCCTATGTTTGATCCTGGGTCTTTAACTATTTTCATTCCAAATCAGTGCGGTAGCCGTGAAAGCATAACAGACAGACAGACTTGCATTTATAATATTAGTATGAATTAGTCATTGCGAAGTTGGTATAAAAATCAAATAGTTCAGCGATTCCAAGAAGTTTGAAACAAACTTGGCTCTTTAATGTTGTCGCCCACCTTTTGATGGCTTTCGGCTGGTAAACAAACTCGGAGCATAAACTTACATTACTTTTCTTTCAAACTTTTCCCTTATTTGTGAAACTGTAATTGAGTTGGGTGCACTTTTTAAGGACGAAGTGCTTAATTTATTTCGTCTATCGTTCACTCCAATCCTTTGGAATGAAACTTTCAGGGCCATTTACGTCTCTGACCTCTGTATTCGCTTTGTTGTTTTCTCAACTGAATCTAAGTTGATCAATAAGTACTGTGATCCCTTCTGTTAGAATAATATGCAAGTTAATATCAATGTCGGGTTTGTATACAGTTAGTCGAAATTACGTATTTATTTAAGCCGTTGTGTATATTACTCTGTCGATTAAAATTAAATGATTGCATTTGGTTGGTCTCTCGTCTCATCGTGCTCACATTAGTTATTTCCACGACGATGCTTCTCGCGTTGGCAAGTCCAAAGCTTAGCCCAGTCCCTTGTAATGCTAAACGAGGCATGAGCTCTTCTAATTAATTTCTCACTTCGTTAGGTCTGGTGGAGTCTGATTTAGTCGTAGTACTCGTAGTGAGCTGCCTTGTAATTATTTTACTCTGCTCCACAATGCTGCCACACAATGGCGGTCAATGGCCAAATTCATGCTCACGTACAACTTCAATTGTTTATTTTTAATTAATTTTGTTTCGAGATTAGACTGGAAAGAAATTGTAACCGTGGTTTTGCCCGCTTTTCTTCATTGGATTCTATTCCGAGGGAGCAACTTGAGTTTAAATTATGACCCTGTTGGCTGTGTAATTAATTAAAATGGTTATTACTGGGGTAGATGTTGTGTTGTGACATGATTAATATTTTAATAACGAAAATATCATGGCTACTCATTTACGGCGGATTATTTAAAGCTTTCGTTCATAGCTCGTGTAATTGGTTCTTTTTAGCAATAAATTGAGGCAATTTCATTGATGATATGTGCGTGGGTGTATCCGGATTCCATAAAGTAGTTCTTTATAACTAGTATTGACCTATTGGTCACTTATTACATAATATTGTTTTAATATAGAAAGGTTTCTCGTGACATACTTAATATGAATTCTTAAAGTTAGTAAGAAAGATGATGGTAACGAAAAATGTGATGGTGAAAATGATGTGATGAAAACGTGGTAAAACGTAACTATACAGGCTTTTTTAGGAGACCACTGTTCCATGACATACCCTGCCTCAATTGCAAAGAAAATGTCTCTGGACTATACCGAACAATAATGCTTTCAATAATGCTTGTATTTCAAAATAAAAATCTGCAAAAAGTAGTAGTTGGTGTTTCTGGGTTTATTTTTCGTTATATTTAGGTTTGTTAAAGGTAATATTATCTTAATGGAGATATCTTATCTTCACCCGTGGAATACTTATCATTGAGCAGTTTCGTGGCATGTGATCATCCTTTCCACTTTACTACATGACACTTTGTATGCTTGACTTGTTGTTGAAAATGGATGAATCTGAAGGTACTTTACCTTACCCTTACCTATTCAAGCCAATCATTTACGAGATCGGTTCGAAATAAATGACGCGAGTTCGGAAGTAACAAAAGACAACCAAATTTAGAATTTCCTCCTTTTTTAACACGCTTTTATTAGGTCGACCTGTATGTAACTAACTATGTAATGGAATCTAAGGTAACTAATTTAATCTTCTTCCAAGGGTCGTAGCGTAATGAAAATTGGCAGCTGTATGTAGTTCTGATGACTATACAATAATATGGTACTGTCGAACTGATCTGATGATGGAGCCGGAAGATATGAACTGGAACTTCATGATGGAAATTCGTATCATAGCTGTTTTGGATTTCTTAGAAGTCTTGTAATGAACTTTGACCACGATTAGGTTTCAAGGTCTGATGATGAAGCCGGAAGATAGGCACTGGCATTCCATAATGGAATATCGTATCATAGTCGTGTTTGCACTTGTGAGAAAGGCCACGTAATGGACTTTGTACACGATCAGGTTTCAAGGTTATAAACTTACTAGCGACCCGCCCCGGCTTCGCACGGGTGCAATCGCGAGAATCGTTAACGTACGGCAGTTTTTTCGACGCCTTACTCCACAATTTTCACTACCACGAAAAATCCTATCTATTTTCCGGGATAAAATATAGCCTATACGGATTCGGAAGAATCCCTCTAAATAATGGTAAAAGAAATTTTGAAATCGGTCCAGTAGTTTTTGAGCCTATTCAATACAAACATACAAAAATACAAAAATACAAAGGTTTCCGCTTTATAATATTAGTATAGATAACAAACCTAAAGAAAATCCGTTATCGGTTTTCTTAACCTTTTTGAATTACCGCGTAATCCATAGATTTATTTTTTACTAGCTTTTGCCCGCGACTTCGTCCGCGTGGAATAGTTACTTTGGGCTAACGTTAAATTTAACCCCGATTTTGAAGCATTCTTCATTGGCGTTCCGCTCCTATTGGCCTTAGCGTAATGATATATAGCCTATAGCCTTTCTCTATAAATTCACTATTTAAATAAAAATAATTTTTTAATTCGAACCAGTAGTTCCTGAGATTATCGCGTTCAAACAAACAAACAAACTCTTCAGCCTTATATTATTAGTATAGATAGCTGTTGCCCGCGACTTCGTCCACGTTCCCGTCGTTTTTCGTAAAAAAAAAAGTAACCTATGTCCTTCCTTACGGTTCAGAGATTTTGATGTAACAGACAGATTAACTTTCGTAATTTAGTAGGGAAATATAATATGTCAATCTATAATACTTTTGAAAAATATCGCAATACCGAACCGCACAATATTATTGTTAATAGCTGTGCCCGCGACTCCGTCAGCGTGTAACTCCTTGTGTGTTATTAAGTTAATGTATTGGTAATATTGTTTAGATCACGTTCACATGAGGCTTAAGTACCTATAGAACGAAAATACTTTAGCGCAAAGCTTCCGGGTAAACTATGTTGAAAGTTGACCCGTCCGGCACGTGAACATAAAGATTTCTAGAACTGCTAATCCGGGAAAGAGCGACGTACAACTGACCATGCGAGAAACAACACCGAGATCTACTCCAGCAACACGAAAAGTCGGCCCTTGAGCCTTATTAATTGTCATTGCATAACACACCGATACTGGGAATTGCGTTCTTTTAAATTGGAATGGAAAATTATGTGGTATTATGGGAATTCTGGGAATAAAGACGGTTTCTCCTGCACTGATTATATTTTGTTGCAACTGGGTTACTTTTAGCCGATTTCCATTGCAAAGATGTGGTGGTTTTAAATTTCGGAGCAGAATAATAATCAGAAAGCTTCGAACTGCTAAGCTATCGGGAGTTACACGTGTTATTGTGAGTCAACCATAAAAGATAGATATATGCTGTCGTGGGATATTTTTTATATAATTTTAAGGAGAACATTTCCGTCATAATTGAGTTCTGTGTAGCTTTAACCATTAAGGTTGCACTCGCGACGGAAGCTTAAAAAATGGAGTAACTTCTCCCGTTTTCCCAACATTTCCCTTCACTGCTCTGCTCCTATTGATTGTAGCGTGATGAAAAGTATACTATAACCTGCTCAGGAGTATGAAAAATAATTGTACAAAGTTTCGTTAAAATCCGTCGAGTAGTTTTTGTTTCTATAACGGTTATACAGACAGACAGACAGACAGACAGACAAAAATTCTACTGATTGCATTTTTGGCATCAGTATCGATCCCTAATCACCCCCTGATAGTTATTTTGTAAATATATTTCATGTACAGAATTGACCTCTCTACAGATTTATTATAAGTATAGATAGATGTCACTTTCAAATCCACTTTTTTGTTTTTACGTGCATTTATAAAAGCGTGTTTTTCTAGTGTTTTTTTAAACTATTAATTTATTAAGTCTGTCAATAAAGCAGTATATTATACCGCTACAGACATTTTAAATTAACCAGAGACAAATATTAAAAAAAATACTCAAATGAGACAAAATTATCGACGCACTCACCAAAATCAAATGGATCAAAATGACTGAACGTTGTTCGAAACTGGGATGAATGCTGTTACAGGAATTGCGGCATATTTGGGAAAATAGTCCAATCAATTAATCAATTAATTTATTTTAGGCAAATTTGGCCCATACAAATAAAATAAAAAACTAATACATATAAAACCTTATAAAACTACCACTTTATACACAATGTTGACGGCGTCATGTTTCGCAGCGAGGTGCCGCGTAACCGTCCTCGGAAACGTCGATAAACGACACCTTTCGACCAAAAGTCCTCCTTCAGGCAGGTCTGTAGATGGTGGGTCGGAAATCGTACCACGAATTACCTAAAGATGTGGCGCGATTCCAACCTTTCAACCCTCATAGTCCAGTTTATTTTCACCTTCATATACTGCACGACATTCTCAGTTGTAGTGGAGTGATGCAGACGCGAAAGGTACAGCTGCGTCGTGGGCACAGTAGGGCGCAGCAGCATGTTTGATCCGCTCGGTGTGGTGCCACACAGGTTACGAGAACAGGGCTTTTTCTTCTTCCTTTCTACTTTCTTTTCATTTCGTAGGTGAGGTTAATTGGTGCGGGCAAACGATCGTTCGCTTGCCCTATCCTGGCCCGGCACTTGTCTCTAAAGACGCTCAATATTTCATTACCTGTTGGGTCGACCGAACTTTTCTCAGTGATTTCGAAGCTCGATATGAATAAAACATTCATAGCCAACACACTACTGGTCCTTTGTTCGTTTTTCACATGTGACATAGAATCCATCAGCCGTAATTTCTGTCAGCGTTTACCTCAATCATTAGAAACGTTGTAAAATAACTTTTTACCGCGATCTCTACAAATAAATTAACCTTAATTATCGTAAGCGTGGAATGTCCGCGTCCTGCTTACAGTGACGGCTAATATCCGCTATTCGAAGGCTCATGGCTGGTTATTAAGCCTATGAAAAGGTTTTACGCCGAGACCGTCTTTTGTTGTCTATGAAATTGATGTCTGGAATCCAGAGACGAGTGACATTTAATTAATTGCTACTACAGCTTCATGGAATGTTTTGATAGCTATGTTACGCATTCATAACGAGGCGAGGTCGTGTTTAGTAACAGTTACTGCGTGGGCGCTGACACTAGTGACAGTATTTAGGGACCGGTGCGCACGGGCACCGTTTACGGAAGTTCGCGTCGTGTGTTTAGCCGTATTACAATGACTCATGCTCATTGTACAGACTATGATATTCGTTCGACTTGTTTGAATGATTACTAGAAATTGCATGATGTAATGACCAGGCTTAAATTATGTTGAGTAGGAATTAAAATTCAATTAATTACGTATTGTTTATATAATGTAGATACCGCTTGGCATGTACCTACTATATTAGTGATCATTTTCTTAGTAAAGAGCATAGCGAAAATATACGAGCTTTCTATATAACTTTGCAATAATTGCAAAACTAAAGCTTAAGATTGGCACTCGAAGTTTTAGTTTAGAACTCCACACGGTGTGCTATTTACGTCATGAGAAAAACCCAATTCAAGGAAAACTTAACCAAAATAATAAAGGTATTTATACTATCCAATGTTTTGCTACTATCATAAATAAAACATGCTATGATGATAACCTATTCCTAATAACTCAAGGAGGATTACCTATAAATCCAACATTTTTGCCAAGAAAGTTAGTCTTCGAGATATAATTTTCCTTTTTCTCGTAAATTCAGGGTCGTGTCACTATGTTGTGTGTCTCCTTTGGCAGTTACATCGTTTATCGCTGATCTTCGCCTGCTTGGGCTATTTCATTTTCCTGATACGAGTATGACGGATGTCAGTTACGTGCTCGAACCGCGATCGTCTGTGACGAGCATTGTTTCTGAATATTGTTGTTCGATGATTCATCCTTCATTTTTTTTCGTCTAGTTCGGCTGGAACGCGGGTGTTTAGTCTGAGTATAAAGGATTTGGAGACGCGTATATTGGTAAAATATATACGTACTTCTTTATGGTTTAATCTAACACAACTTCCACTTTTATTAAATTGGTTTGCTCTCAGGTTCGTCGTCGTTTGTCAATCCCATCAGTTTCCGTCCTTATAGCACCAATCGGCAAATTTAAAAGAATGCTTGTGTCGGGTCTTCATAAAATGCTAGATATTCCGAAATTACCCTCTCTGGGCTCTAGTATTGTTCAAAGACGACTTAACACAGAATTAAGTGAGAGCGCAAAGATTTCCTGTGTGCAAATCCTCACACATATTAAACGCGTTAAATAAGGAAAACACGGGCTAGAAACAGAAAGGCAAATAAACAGGTAACCAAGAGAATTTTATTGCGTTCCTTTATTAATTAAGGATGTGTACGAAAACAAATTTACATTTATCAAGGAGTATTAAATTATGTCGTTCAAATATGTTGGGACACACGGTGCTTGTAAGTAAAATTACTCGGGTTTACCAAATGGGACTCGACAAGGGTTTGATGCGGGTCTTACGTCCAATCACGGAGATACTAATACAACATTAATTCATTAATAACCGTTAGATTCGTGGTAGAGTTTGGTTTATTAGATTATCGTTATAGTTATTATGGCATATGTTGCAAACTACAAGCTTTATCTTGAATAAAATGTAGATTTATGATCCCTCCAGTGTTATTGATCTCGAAAAGTAAATTATTTTTGCATTTAGACGTAGGTATTGAATTTAGAAAAGCTATTGCCTTTTAGCCTCAACTCTAAAAACATTGAAGTGGTATAACACTTGTTTCAGAGGTAAACTGGGTCAAAAAGGACTCGAAAAAGTTCGTGTAAATATTGCAGAGAGCGCTCCCAATCGGGTTTGCCGGAACTTCGATTTGAATTCCAAAAATTTTCCTCACTCGTTGCAAAATTCTTCCGTTGTTGGAAAATCGATATCGAAGTGTTTCAGGAAAATTACCGTAACAGGGAATTTTAAGTGCGATCTTAGGCTAATGGTTATTGATAAGATAATAGCCGATGACGTGGAATATGGAGCACGTATAAATTCCTTTATCGCGTGCCTGAAACACTGCCAAGGGTGTGGCGGACGAAAGTAAAAGTAACGGCCCATTTGGGTTCACGGCGGCTCGGTGGCAAATGCCGTGTTTCTGTGATGCCATATGCCGTGTTTCTGTGATGCCATTACGAAATATGGAACGAATTGATGGTGTTGCTTGACAAACAATATGGAAGAGCAGCCGCTAGTTATAATAATAATTTAAGTGATACAGTTCTTTGTCTTGTTTTTTTTTAACAATAATCCATTTGATAATTAATATATCGCTAGTTATTATTATAATTTAAGTGATACAGTTCTTTGTCTTGTTTTTTTTTAACAATAATCCATTTGATAATTAATATATTACACATACATTCTTGTCAAATAGTAAGGGCCAGACCCGAGTCGACGCCATGGCGCGTAGTATTCCGTGCGCGCCTCAAAGAGCGAGAACCACCGAATGAATAGGGTGGGCTTTTGGTCAGTTTAAGTATACCACAACTCCTTTCCGTTCCAACCGGAGCGGGAGAGATTAATTATGATAGGCTCGCATTTGACCACTATCTCTCCTGATTACTCTCGCAAAAATAAATCTGAGCTTGTGAAAGGTTGGAAAAGTTTCCAAATCTGTCCAAATTATATTTAGGTGTAAATATTCTTAAGAAAATTTTCCGATGTGTACTTATAATCAGGGTTGATATGATTTAAATCACTTGATTTAAATCAGTGATTTAAATCGCGATTAAAATCAAGTGAGTATTTTATAAAAATCAATGATTTAAATCAATACTTTTTAGGGTTCCGTAGCCGAATGGCAAAAACGGAACCCTTATAGTTTCGTCATGTCTGTCCGTCTGTCTGTCTGTCCGTCCGTCCGTCCGTCCGTCCGTCCGTCCGTCCGTCCGTCCGTCCGTCCGTCCGTCCGTATGTCACAGCCATTTTATCCCGAAACTATTAGGACTATACATGCGAAAGTTGGTAGGTAGATGTATTCTGCAAACCGCTTTCTGATTTTAAGAAAAAAATTTAAAATATGTTTATAATAAAGGCGGGCTTACATAGAACTAAAACTGAAAATTTATTTTTTCATGAAACCTATGCGTGTTTAGTATCTATAAACAGGTCTTCAAAAATGACAATTAACTACTTTATGTTCCTTGTTCTGTGTTTTTTAAAAAGGGATTTGATTTTATGTGGTGTAATTTAAAAAAATGTATAAATTATGTTGTGTTTTTATTTAATGAATAACTGACTTCCAAATTAAAAAAGAACAGAATGTAAAAAAAAACAAAAAAATCCGATTTGAATCAAATTAATCCGATTTAAATCAAATTAATCCGATTTAAATCAAATAAATCCGATTTATTTGTTTTTTTTTTAAATCATGATTTTTATCAACCCTGCTTATAATTATCTGCCTCGAAATCTAATTTCATGTAAAACGAGTACTCGCGTAAAATATTTTCGTCGCGACTGTGACACAAAGGCAAAATAATAAAAAAAATGTGGAAAACACTGGGATCAAGTTTTCGATAAGGATGAAATCAACACTATATCGGAAGGAAAGCCACTTGATATTTCAACGAATTTCCCACACACGTGGCACTAAGCGCAGGTATTGAAGGTAGGGCTGCCAACATTTTTTGCAGTATAAATATAGATCTATGCATATTCCTCAGTTAAAAACCACCTAACTAATGGTATACCCTATAATTATGCATTTATGGTTTTACTTAGTCTAAAGTTAGGCTAATAGGGTAATTTTTACACTCTACACCTATCTAGTGAAATAGGGAAAATACAAAATTCCATTCGATTAATATTAAATTAGATGCAATATAAATAAAGTGGGTATTTTAACGTGCTCTATTGCCTTTTCGTTATAAAGTTGCATTCGTAAAGTAGAGAACGACTCCCTATATTAGAGTATGCTAGCAACCCTATTTGAAGGGGGTCATCAACCTTTTCGTAAAGCATAGATTTTCCACTGCTCTTATTTCAGGTTTGGAGTAACAGGAGTGGAAAAGATAAATATTGTGGATAGTTAGGAGCGGGTATATTTTAAAATCGTTTAGGTTTTAACGTCGGGCTTTTTACCAGCTGATCCGCTGTCACAGGGCCAGTTTTTAACGACTGTTAGGGAGGCCTGGGTCCAGAAACTAACGTATTTTTTGCTAAAATAAAGATGTGAAATGTTTGCTTTTTTATTTCATAATCTTTTTAGGGTTCCGTAGCCGAATGGCAAAAAACGGAACCCTTATAGTTTCGATATATCTGTCCGTCTGTCTGTCTGTCTGTCTATCCGTCCGTCCGTCCGTATGTCACAGCCATTTTATTCCGAAACTATTAAGACTATACGGGTATTTCTTTTTTTTCGTGCATATTACGCGTCCAGTGTCAAAATATGAAATTAATCATTAAATATCTACACTGGTTATATATGAAATCAAAAGTTATACTGGTAAGCTTCCATGCATGTAACAATTACTGATTTAAGTAACGTAATTAATTAAATATAAATCAAAAACTCAATAAATTTTCATTTCCTTCGGTGTCCATTTCCTACCACCCTCATTATTTTTGTTTTTTATTCAAAATTACCATCATTAACTATAGTAAAACTACCAAACTAAAAAACTTTATTAAAAATGACAACATTTTCAACTCAAATTAATAAGTTTAATACCGTTATTTAGTCAGTTTTTATTTCATAAATATTTATCATAATTTTTTTGTGATTACCTTCGGTTTGGAAGAAAGTCGAAATTATACCCTGCGTATTGCCCTTAACGTCGCTAGAACGCCACCACGACCCGCGCACGTCCCTCAGTGGGCCAGCAAACGTCGAAGTAGGTGCACGCTTGGTTGTAGAAAAAAAATATTGTCGTGTTAAGTTGCGCGGGAGGAGATTATTCTGGAATTGATCTCTTTACAATCGTCTGTATTACTCAGTAAGTATTAATGATTTTTTTATAATATAGCTGAATTTGACTTATTTGAATATCCTTGATTGTTTGGAATATGAAACAGTCCCCTAAATTTTATGTTCTATGAGAAATCTTGGATAAAGAATTCAAACCTCATTACATTCGTCCTCACTGCCTTCGTTTACCGTCGTTTTTAAGAGCGATGGTAATGAGGTCAATACGATGGCAATTATATTATTTTAATTGAAATTTGTGGTAAATTTTTTGATAATTTTAAATGTGTTATAAATTGATGTAGTTTTAAGAAAACTTGTTGATGTGCTTACATTCTTTGTTTTTTCATAGATAACCAGGAATTAAGAATGCCGAAGAAAACTAAACAAACATTGGAGGAGAAAAGTGAGCGCGATCGACTACAAAAACAAAAAAAATATGCAGAAATTAAGAAAGATCCTGAAAAGTACGCAGAACAGAAGGAAAAAGAAAGAGCAAGATACCTTAAAAGAAAGGAACAGAAGAAAATAAAAAATGTAAGAGATATGACACCTAGACAATTAAGAGCTCAGAGAAAAAGATGGAGAGTTAATTCAAAACGTAACTATGAAAGAAAAAAGAAAGAAAAAGCTATACAACAACTATTACTAGAAAATTCCCCACCAAATAGTGACACTGAAGTACTTCTAGCTGAACAAGATCCTCTCACTGCCAGACCAGCTCTAAATATACCTAAGTCATCTCTTGATTGTATGGACTCCAAATATCAAAATTCTTGTGAACTATGTGTCAAAAAGGATATTATTATGAGAAAGCTTCGATATCGACATAAAAAAGAAATAGGTATGTTAAAAAAAGAAATAGAAAAAACAAAGAAACAAAGAGATTCCATTAGAAAGATGTTTTCCAGGCTAACCATGACAAATAAGAAAAAGAAAGAAAATATATCGAGTGAAGAAAAAGTAGATAGTCTAATAGAAAATGTCACAGACACAGAAAAGCGTGAAGAAATTAAAAAAAAACTTATATTTGGGGAAATTCTTTCAAGAAATGTTGGAGAAGGATACAAGTCCTTGAGAAAAAAAGATAAGAAAGAGTTTTCTAATGTCATTATGTGTGAAAAAGAACAATTTAAAAAATATAACCTCCTGACAGAAACAAAAAATTTTACAGTAAGAGATAAAAAAGAAAATAGACAGAAGAGTGAAAACTTGACTGAACAACAAATTTTGGAATTTTTCGACGATGATACAGTGACTAGAATTGCGGCTGATAAAAAGGAATATATAACGAAAAACAAAATAAGTAAACAGAAAAGATACTTGTCAGATACATTAACTAATCTTTATAAAAAGTTTCAACATCATTCAAATATCAAGGTAACGTATCAAACTTTTTGTAAATATCGCCCATTTTGGGTTTTATATCCAAAGGAGTCCAGCAGAAATACTTGTGCTTGCAAATTGCATATTAATTTTGATTTATTGGTAAAATGTTTAAATATAAATAAAATACTAAACGAAGCTAATGGGACAGCTTTTTTAGAAAGTTTGTGTTGCAACTCTAATGATGAAAATTGTTTGAATCGATCATGTACTAAATGTAAATTTAAAAACTTAAATTACTCTGAATTTCGGAATGATAAAAATATTAAATATCAGCAGTGGTGTACTTGTTCAGAAAAGTATTATGTAAAAGATGAGGAAAAAACTAAATTAGTAACAAAAAAAGAAACATTATATGATTTTCCAAGAGATATTATTATTAGATTAGAAAATAGTCTCGTGGGATATATGAAACACTGCGCCAATATATTAACACAATATAGAAATATTAAAGAGCTTAAAAATAATCTTACTCCTCAAGAGGTAGTGATTCATGTGGATTTCAGCGAGAACTACTGCGTTAAATATAACGAAGAAATCCAAAGTTTTCACTTTGGTGGCAGTAGAATGCAGTTATCGCTGCACACATGTGTTATCTATTTGATAGACCCAGAATTTGGCATTCAAAAACAATTTAGCTTATGCACTGTAAGTGAATGTACTCAACACGATGCAGCAGCTGTTTGGGCACATTTGATACCCACCATTGGGTATATTATGGAGATTTCGAATCAATTTAATACAATACACTTTGTTTCCGACAGTCCAACTAGCCAATATCGAAATCGTTTTATATTTTATATGATCAGCCAACTATACCTTGATTTTCCGCAATTGATATCTGTGACTTGGAACTAGGTACTTAGAAGCCGGGCATGGCAAAGGGGCACCAGATGGTGTTGGTGCTGTTCTCAAACGAACAGCGGATCAAGTAGTCCGTTTTGGCAGTGATGTAGACTCATTAGAAACATTCTTAGCCTGTCTTAAGCCTAGAGTAAATATTGAGATTCGCATTGTTACTAGAAATTAAATTGAAGCCAGAAGTTTTCCTACAGATTTAAAAGCGGCCAAAGGTACAATGATGGTGCACCAAGTTCTTTGGTCATTTGAGTGTTCTAAAATGACTCTAAGAAAACTAAGTTGCATTTTGTGTGGCAATGACGACATTTGTAGTCACGGCAAACATTTAGGATATTATGATATTCCTTCTTTTGAGGACGTCAATACTAACCAATTTCAGAATTTCCTTGATGAGAATACAACACCAGAATTAATCCAAGAAATAAATGACACAGGTTTTTCAGTTTCACGTTCTGACCCAGTTATCACTATGAAGATCAATGTTCAAACAGACCTCACTCACCGAAAGTCAAAATATTATCTGATATTAATGTAACTGATTGGGAAAACAGAACATTTTATATTAATAAAGAGAGTTTTGATAAAAATAAATCAGTAGGCAATTCTTATCAAACAGATTTTGAGAAATTCATACTAACATTCGATCGTGAAAAAGAAGGTGATTCCAAAGAAAATAAAAACAAATTATATGAAAAGAAAGGCAAAAATATACTGAATATATTTTGGAGCGATGATTCCGATGAAAATATTTTCTAATGCAAATTTTAACTGAAAAAAATTTGTTCGCCATTTTTTCAATTTGAAACTATATTATTTTAATCAATAGTTTATAAGATTGATTTTTTGTTTTTGTAATAGAAGAAGTAAGACTTTATATTTTTGATCTCATAGGTATTTCCAAAGAATATGACTATTAGCATGAAACGTCAAGTTTAAACTTAGAAAGGCCAGGAGAAATAGCCTAATAAGTTGATCATAATTTAGAAGTTTAATTTTAGTTGATCTCAAAGATATTTCCAAAGATTTTGACTTTTAGGAAGAAACGAAGTTTAATAGAAAGGCCAGGAGAAATACCCTAATAAGTTGATCATAATTTAGAAGTATAATTTTAGTTATCCAAGTTGTTTCATTGAATATACAAATGATTCTTTCATGACACGAGTTTTTATCATTCCCATATATTTAGCATCATTACCTTCGTACTCCTATTTCCTTCACTTAATGACACAAACTCATTACCATCTTTAACGTTCTCATTACCCTCTCATTTAGAATAAATATATGATTGTAATTTTATTGTTTTCTACACAAATAAGGTAGAAACAAAAAAATATTGAAGGATTGGCTATATATAAACTATATTAGAAAAAAAAAACAAGTTATTCGACAATTAATTTTGAATTTGAAAAAAATATTTAAAATAAAGGGGGGTATAATATTTATAATATTTAAAATATACATGGAACTAGAACTGAAAATATTTTTTTTTCATGAAACCTATGCGTGTGATATCTTTAGACAGGTCTTTATAAATGATATAAGGGTTTCTAAAACCACTTTTTCATAAAGTCAATCGTTTAAAAGATATAAGCTTCCAAAGTGGTAAAATGTGTATCCCCCCCCCCCCCTCTAACATCTATAATAATGGAGTGAAAAATAAAAAAAAATGTATGTCTGTAGTTCTTAATGTAAACTTTCAACCAAAATTGGTTTGAACGAAATCGGTTCAGCAGTTTTTGAGATACAGCATATTTTCTAAAACCGCAAATATAACTTTGTAATTCATACAAACACTATGAAAAACGAAGTTATTTAGCGTAGTTGTAAAAATATAAATAAGCTAGTTTTATGAAATCTGTAAGGTTTCTTTTTATTCGTCAAATATACATATTATATTACATTATTATAGTTACTACGGAACCCTTCATGGGCGAGTCTGACTCGCACTTGGCCAATTTTTTACATTTTTCCAGAGTAATATTTTAACAAGAAGCTCATTTGTGAAGTTTCAAAGTTAACAAAGTTCTCGCTACTTGTACTACAGTCTTAGTTAACGATAATGCGCAAAACTTGCGCCTGACATCTCAAGTTTGCACTAATATTACACTCACATTGCTTAATTGTTTTCACAGTTAGTACTAATTTGAAACGTAGAAGTAAGTAAAAGTTTGAAGACCAAGGTTTGAAGGATTTCTATAAATTTCCAGCGGAATATTCCGACTCTGCTCTAGTGCATAAGCATTCAATCAAAATCATAATTTATTAAAGGACGCTGTAGCGTTATGTATAAGCCTCAAAGAGCAGTCAGCAGAACGTAAGGTCAGTGTAGGGTTTTAATCAGTAGAAGCCTAACACTCCCTTTCGCTCCACTCAGAACGGGAGGCGGCATTGGATGGTTTTCTCACAGGAAAAAAAGTAAGTAAGTAGATTTTACCCGTTTTCTTTACGCGTTGGATGACTGCATCATTTTATCATTATTATTAAGTAATCAGTTATTCAAAAATTCAGAACTGTTTCGGTTTTCTAACATTACTCGAGTGAAATTAACTTCACAAACTCTTTCGTACAAATATTTGTTTAGGACGTAGTTCATCGCTTGAGCAGATACTTATGTCGAAAATAGATCCCGAAAATATAAGAGAAAATATTGAACAGTTAATTTTCTTAGTTGTAACGAGCGGTTAATATTTGGAGTAGTAATTTCAGTAGTTCGGCTGAAATATTGTATTGCTGTTCTATCAATAGAAAAATTATTTACAATAGAGCTTAGTGCCTCGTTAAGAATGACAATTTAACTTACTACGGTGACTCAAAATGAAATGGGGACTTTATGCGCTTAAGTCTTCTTCCACTTTTTCTTAAAAAGAGAAATAGCAATGTCGGTGGAATTCACATTACTAGCAATCTTGTTAACCTAAGCATACGCAGGTCCTCACTGGACACGGAAGTTTCGGGAGGTACCTGTGTCTGATGGGAAAGGAGAAAACGCCTGGGTGTCACCACTGCGAGGGTCGCCCTGAGGACACAGTCGAGCACACGGTGCAGGACTGCCCCGCTTGGGCAGAGCACCGACGTGTCCTCACGGCGGCAATAGGCGGAGACCTCTCGCGCCCGGCATTGGTCGAGGCCATGCTGCGGGGCGAGAGGGAGTGGGAAGCGGTCGCCTCCTTCTGCGAAGCAGTCATGCTTCCGAAGGAGGAGGCGGGCCGCGTGAGGGAGAGGATGGTGTCCTCCCTCCAGCCCAGCCGCAGTGGTAGACGCCCACGGCGTCGGACTTCGGCCGACGATCTCCGGCCACCATAGGCGCGGGCATGCGGACAGCGAGTAAAGGGCAACTCGCTGTCCGACCATGGACCATGCCCGGGTCGACGGCGCGTCGTGTTCCACGCGCGCCTCAAAGAGCGTCAGCAATATGACGAGGCCCCCCCGTAGAGGGCCGAAGCCTGCCGGGGTCGTGACTCATCCCGTTACCGTGACCCCGGTACGTAAAGGGTTATTGAAGGAACACCGTGGATTTTAGTCAGTAAAAGTCTGACAGTCCCTGAACCCTGCCCGGGGTGGGAGGACTTATTTGATAATTTTACCAGGCTAAAAAAAAAAAAAACCTAAATATGCTTGTGTCTGGAGTGGGTTCACAGCATTAGTGTAATGGGTGGGGTTCGAACCCGCGAACTCTCGATCACAAATCCGACATTAGCCATTAGGCTAGTGACGCATAAAATTAGTTGCAATAGTTCTTAGTATCTCGTTAAAGAACTACAATTAAACTGTATAGTGACCAAAAAGTAAAATGGCGACTGAATGCGCGGAAGTCGCCAATTCAGCCGTACAAAGTGCAGCAGCTAAGTTTTAAACTGCTCTTGATGTAATAACATTTTATTCCTGTGTGAAGTTCTGCGAAGTGAATTGTAGCCGCCCGTTTCGGCTTAGCTCGGATGAAAGAGATGAAGTATGGGAGTATAAGAGCATCATTAACTTCCTACTAAGCTGGGTTTTCTTCTTGTCTTACCGTATGCACCTATTACATGGAACGACTGTATATCTGACCTTCACAGAGTAAAATGATACACCTTTGCAAGATAACAACGTGATTTTTAGAGTCGAATGGCAAAAACGGAACCCTTATATTATGTAGTTTCGTCATGTCTGTCTGTCCGTCCGTATGTCACAGCCATTTTATTCTGAAACTGTTAAGACTACACATGTGAAACTTGTTAAAGAGATGTAGGTATTCTGTGAACCGCTTTCCGATTTTTAGACAAACATAAATAAATAAATAAAATTAAGGGGGGGCTCTGGCTCCCCATACATGGAACTGAAACTGAAAATTATTCTTTTCATCAAACCTATACGTGTGTGATATTTTAGTGTATAGTGTGTTTTTTTTTAAGTCAATCGTTTAAAAGATGTGAAAGTGTGTCCCCCCTCCTCTAACTTTTGTAATAATGGAGTGAAACATCTAAAAAAATATATGCTGTAGATCTTAATAAAAACTTTCAATGAAAATTGGTTTGAACGAGATCGGTTCAACGGTTTTTGAGATTTGAGATTTGAAATACAAAGTTATATTTAAGAAAATGTGCTATACATTTTCTTAAATATAACTTTGTATTTCATAAACAAAGAGTTAGAAGTTGAGTTTTTTCTTAATTTTAACCATATTGATATTCTTTGCCTAACTGAACATTGGCTTCAAAGCCATCAATTTATTTTCAATTATAATAATTACCAGGTTGGTAGTTCTTTCAGCAGAGTAAATGCTATACATGGTGGCTCTTTAATTTTAATAAGTAATAATCTTAAATTCAAGAACAGAATGGATATTGTGAGCCTCTCTGTTGAACGATCTATTGAAATAGCCTGTATTGAATTGGAGCAGTTTATTATATTAAGTGTGTACAGACCACCTTCAGGATTGTACGATTGCTTTGAAAAAGTAATGGATGAAGTTTTGCATAAAATCTGTAACTCAAGTAAATATGTCATTGTTTGTGGTGATTTTAATGTTAATTTATTAGAAAATTCTGGTTTGAGCTCTAACATTATTAGTTTATTCCAATCATACAATCTTGTAAACCTATTTATGGAGCCTACTAGAATAACTCCGACTAGTGCCACTTGCTTAGATAATATTTTTACGGATGTTGTACCGACTCACAAAAAAATAATTAATTTAATAGACTCTGATCATTGTGGGCAATTAATTACTTTACCAAAAAAGGTTAATAAAATGTTAAAAAAGAATATCACTGTAAATCCAAAAACTAAATATCGCCTGGAAGCATTCAAAACTAAACTCTTAAATAAAATGCCCTGTTTGTTAACTAATGAGGACCCTAATAAACATTATAATGATTTTTTCAAAATATATTGCCAACAATTTGATAACACATTTATTCCCAAAATTGCTTCAGTAAATAGTAACACTTCTTTCAGTGACTGGGCCACTGCTGGTATTTATAAAAGTAGAAATCGGCTTTATGAACTCTATGAGGAGCGGACTTACACTAACTCGGTAGAATTTAATTTATATGTCAAGAACTACTCTAAATTATTTAAAAAAGTCTGTTATATTGCCAAGTCTCGCTACTTGAGTTCTAAAATTAAAAATAGTAGTAATGTAATTAAAACGACTTGGGATATTATAAAAAGCGAAACGGGAAGGTCTTGCAACCGAAATAGTGATTACACCCTCACTATTGATGATAATATAATAACATTAGATTCGCAAGTCGCCACAGAATTTGAAAATTTTTTCACTGGCATTCCCGTATCGACAACCAAGTCGCTAAAATCATGTCCCATTGCTGCAGAAACATTACTTAAAAAAATGTTCCAGTTTGTAGTTCAGAGTTTAAATTCCAATATGTTACTTCTAATGACATCATTAAAACTTTTAATTCTTTGAATATGAAAAAGACTGCAGACCTGTGGGGTAATTCTGTTGAAGTTACTAAGTCAACTATACACATTATTGCTCCTACATTAGCTGTTATATTTAATAATTGTATTGATTGCGGTGAGTTTCCTGATCTAATGAAATATAGTAAAATAATCCCACTATTTAAATCGGGTAGTACATCTGACCCTACTAATTACAGACCTATTTCTGTACTGCCCACTTTCAGTAAAATTTTTGAGAAAATTATTCTAATGCAGATGCAAAGATATTTTAATAAACACAAATTGCTACATAATAAACAATTTGGTTTTACAAAGGGTCGTTCAACAACTGATGCCGGTGTTGAACTTTTAGGACACATTTATAATGCATGGGAAGATAAGTGCGATGTGTTGGGCATTTTTTGCGATTTGTCTAAGGCATTTGACTGTGTTCCCCATGAGACATTAATCAGGAAACTGCACCACTACGGATTCCGGGACTCCTCTCTGAATCTTTTAACCTCATATTTGAGTGAAAGGATTCAAAGAGTCGATGTGAACGGCAAAAGATCGCCGGGATCTGTGGTCAAGATGGGGGTCCCCCAAGGCTCAATTTTAGGTCCCTTTTTGTTTCTTATTTATATAAATGATTTGCCGTACCTGATCAAAAATCATGACATAGTGTTATTCGCTGACGATACTTCTCTTTTATTTAAAATTAAACGTCAACAGCAGGTTATTGAAGAAGTAAATAGAGCCCTTGCAACTGTAGTTAGCTGGTTTAATGTTAATAATCTTCTTCTTAATGAGAAAAAAACCAAATGCCTAAAATTTACATTACCTCATGTTAGACAAGTGAATACTAGTGTATCAATAAAGGGCGAAATATTGAAACCCGAAGATACCACAGTATTCTTGGGCATAACTTTGGATACGAAGCTTCAGTGGGGCCCCCATATAGATAAATTGTCAAAAAAGTTAAGTTCTGCAGCATATGCCGTTAGAAAAATACGTGGATTAACTGATATCGAAACAGCACGTTTAGTCTACTTTAGTTACTTTCACAGTGTGATGTCATACGGCATTTTACTTTGGGGAAATGCAGCCGACATTCACACAATATTTGTATTACAAAAAAGGGCCATTCGTGCAATTTATAAATTAAGTCCCAAGCACTCCTTAAGAGACAAATTTAAAGAGATTAATATTATGACTGTGCCATCTCAGTATATTTATGAGAATCTCTTGTATGCACACAAAAATATTAATCTGTTTAAAAAATACAGTGATATTCATAGTGTAAATACAAGGAACAAAGACACATATGTCATTCCTAAAACAAGGTTAAAAAAAATAGGTGGTTCGTTTAGATGCCAATGTATACGTTTTTATAATAAAATTCCTAGCCATATTCAAGAACTAAGTATTAATAAATTCAAATTATTTATAAAACGTAAGCTATGTCAGAAAGCGTTTTACACTGTTAAAGATTATATTGAGGACAAGAAGGCTTGGGAATGAGCTGCTCCAGTGATATACGTGAGCATTTTTTATTTTTAAAATTTTGATAGTTGATTTATTTTTTATTGATTAAAATATTTGTTTTGTTAAGTATTGTATATACCTATTTATTTTGTTTTTGTTTTTTTTTTTTACATAATTATTTCATTATTGTTAATGTGAGGACAATGTAGGTTATTCTTTCTTTGTTGTTTTTACTTTGACTATAATTTATTTAATGATGTCAAGCAGTTTGAGTACTTGTGTGGCCTACCCAAATGTCCGTTGGTATTTTTTGTCAAATTGTTGAGCTCCTTAAGTTCTAAGTTGAGCTACACGATAACTGACAAATGCTTGCTCTGTCTGGACAGGTCCGCTCAAATTTGCGTGGTTATTTCCTCAAAAGAATACCACAGACATGAACCTACATGCTTCTCATATAAAAATACAAATTGTCTGGACTTTAAAAGAGACTATGACCTCTGAGTTTGTTTCGGTGTTTCTTCTCAGAGTAGTCAGTTAGGAAATACCGGCCTCATCTAGCTAAACTTAACACGCAAAAAAACATGACGTGTAAAAGTGTTATTTATAACCAATTTACAAAATAAATATTTCATTTCATTTCATTTCATTTCATTTCATACAAACACTATGAAAAACAAAGTTATTTGGCGTTGTTCCTACAAAACCCTTCATGGGCGACATTTTCTTAAATATAATTTTGTATTTCATACAAACACTATGAAAAACAAAGTTATTTGGCGTAGTTACTACAGAACCCTTCATGCGCGAGTCTAACTCGCACTTGGCCAATTTTTTGGTATCGGTCACCTGTAACTTGTGTCAAAGATGTAGAGACGATAGATGGGACCCGATAATCCTGTTATAATTTTAGCCATGAGCAATTTGCCCTATTTATTTATTACAAGGAGAATCAACAACTAATCTGTATTGATTGCAGTGGTATATACCTATAACATATAACACAAAGCCAAATTATAGGTTCCCACGGGTAAAAACGGAAAATTCGAAATTTTCAGATTTGATCTACACCAACAAGCGTGATTAAAAGTTAAATATAAATAAAATGAACTTAGCACTATGGCACCCTATAAACACTAGCATTCAACTGATTGCGCGCAAAATATGATTTGGTGTTGAAGGGGCCAAATGAGAACTCATTAAAGACAGAATATTAAAGACCTTACTCGTTCGCACGATGAGTTTTGTCTATATCTGGAATGAGAAAGAGGAATAGAGATGGGCGGAAAAATTTAAATGCAGCTTATGTAAAAGATCTGGACAGTCAATCTCACTATTTGTATATTTTTTTAAAGAAAAGTGTAATCTGCTAGCCGACGACGGTTTATTAATGTTAACCTTGTTTTGTCATCTGTGTTTACTTAAAGTACATTAAATCAGTATAAATTTGAGTCACTTTTAATGTTAAGAGTACTCCAGCCGCTTAATTATCGCGCAATAGCCCAATTTTCGAACCATATCCCTTACACTATTGCCCACACTCTATCTAGACATAAGCCTATATTTAGCTTAGTTGGAAGGGTTAACAAGATTGCTATTAGTGATTTGATGATTTCTACCCACATAGCTAGTGCACTTTAAAAAAAAAAGTTAATTGCATGTTATCAAATAACGAAGTTCACGCTTCTTATTCGCAACGATAAAAGGTTTTCATTCGCATGTTGTGTTTTAATATTTCAAACGTTTTATGATAATTAATTTCATTTGAATTGGTAATTTGAGTATAGCTTGTAGATATTCCGTAGCGACAAGCTGACACTAAGTTTTTAATCGAATTTAGGGCAATGATTATTTTTCGTAGTATTTTGTTGTGTCAGTAACAATGTTGACTCATAGCGATGAATGATATACCTAAAAGTTAACACATTTTTTATGTTAATTTAATACATACTTCGGTTTTCATGTTATTCTAGTGGATTTTCTTTATATAAAAACCTACAAAGGTTTGGCTTACGCCATGCAAAAAGGTTTTGTAAAAAACTTAACACAATTCTGAATATCTGAAAAAATATCTTTTGAAATTTTAGAAAGAATTTATAAAAAAGAAAATATTATATCGAAGATCGAAGCGGAAAAATACTGAAAAAAATAAGTGAAAGATAAACGTTAAAAACTTTTATGTTACCATTATTCAAAAGACCACCATGCCAAGTTTCGTGTTGGTTTATGGGAAAAGTTTTTCAAAGAACCCCTTTTTATTGCAAACATGGACAAGGACTTTCCATTACTTTGAAGGATTTTCTAGCCTTTAATTATATTGCAGGTAATTATGTGGCCAAAGGCGTCTAATGCCTATGCCCTTAATTCAAATGACAAGTGGAAAGACAGACAGACAGACCGATAAAATTAAAACAAAAAATTGTTCGTTTTAGTATGGTATAAATAAATTTTCTTTCTTTTTTTTTTTTTTTTTTATTTAGAATAGGTTCGCGTTTGACCACCATCTCACCTGATGGTAAGTGATGATGTGGTCGAAGATGGGGCACACTTACCTAAAAGTAACCTATTCACTCTTGACTTAAAGACTCCTAGGTTATAGCTATCGGGAAACACTGACTCCGGCAGGGAATTCCACTCCTTAGCCGTACGCACAATGAAGGTATTCCCAAAAGTGCGTATGGGTGGGATGTCCACTATGTAACGATGGCGCTTCGCCGTTTGTCTCGTAGTCCGATGATGGAACAGGCTTGGTGGAATTAGATTGTGTAATTCCATCGCACACTCCCCGAAATGTAACCGATAGAAAACCGATAGACTTGCCACTCGTCGTCGATGTTCAAGGCTCTGGAGCTTTGATTCGACCAGTGCATCGTTGCCAATGAGTCTTTTGGCCCGCTTCTCGATAGACTCGCGCGCGTCCAGTTGGTATTTAGCAGATCCATCCCAAAGATGAGAGCAGTACTCCATACACGACCGAACCTGGGCTTGATAGAGATTGAGCAACTGTTCGGGTGTGAAGTACCGTCTCACCTTTGCTAGGATTCCCAACTTTTTTGATGCTAGTTGAGCCTTAGCCTCGATAAACGGGCCAAAATTGAGGGTAGAAGTTAACGTTACCCCCAGAAGCTCGATACGGTCGGTTATCGGCACAGTTACACCTCGGAAAGTAGGAGCCGGTTCAAATTGGCTCCTTTTTGCGGAGAAGAGACACGCCTGGGTCTTAGCTGCATTAAACTTGACCAGGTTGGCATCGCCCCATTCGGAGACAGCCTTCAAGGTCAAGTTCAAGCGCCCGACCATGTCCTCACGGAGAGACTGGATCTGTGACCCACCAGCTCGCGCGCTGGACACATATCTCTCAGAAACTGTGCTGTCGTCTGCATACCCAAAGGTACCGGGCATTAGCAGATCGTTAATGTGCAGCAAGAATAAAGTTGCTGAGAGAACAGACCCCTGAGGGACCCCGGCATTAATTGCCAATTGGCCAGACGAGCAGCCATCAATGACCACTCGAATGGACCGATCCCTCAGGAAGTCTTCAATCCAAACGCAAAGTTGAGTGGGTAACCCGAAAGAAGGAAGCTTAGCAATAAGGCTATCGTGCCAGACCCTGTCAAAAACCTTGGAGATGTCAAGGGAAACAGCAAGTGCTTCCCCTTGCCTCTCAATGGCCTCACTCCAGATATGAATGGCATACGCTAGAAGATCCCCAGTTGACCGGTTTTTGCGAAAGCCGTATTGCCGGTCACTGAGGATGTCGTTGGCTTCTAGGTATGCCAGGAGCTTACTATTAAGTACACGCTCCATACTCTTACAGAGTATGGACGTGACTGAAATAGGCCTGTAGTTGGCAGGGTCAGCACGACTGCCCTTTTTGGGTACAGGCTGTACGTTAGCCAGCTTCCATGCTTTCGGCACCTTTCCAGTCTCTAGCGAAAGGCGAAACAGGCGTGTCAAGATTGGAGACAATTCAGGCGCACAAGTTCTAAGAACAATTGCTGGTATCCCGTCGGGGCCACTAGCCTTGTTCACGTCAAGATTACGCAGCACTCTACGGGCGTCCTTTTATCTTTTTTCTCTTTTTATCTGTGATGTCGAATTTCGGACTGATTCGATAACGTGACCCTGCTATGCTAAATATTTATATTAAGTGTTACGATTTATCATAAGAGGACCACGTGGCTAAAATAACAGCTGTGCGGGTTGATTTATAAGGTTAAGCAACGCTTGCCAAGGTCGCTCCGTGGATTGGTTACTATTTTAATATACATCCCCATACTTTAACTGACGTGAACTGTGTTCAAAAGCCCCTTAAAGTAAAGATTAAAAAGACTCCATAGCTAGAAAGAAGTCGCTGGACCGTTAAGCTGTTGTTCCCAATTGTCATTTGTACTGACACCAGCACATCAACCTACCCCAATATATCAAATTTCTTTAATAGATTTTCAACCTTATCACAATAGTGGAAGGTTGATGTTCGATTGGTAAAATTTGACAGATTGGGTAGATTGACGTGCTGGCGTTTGTACATCATTGATATTCGTTTGGGGTTGTCAGAAGCAGGAAATTGGATACCAAAAAGTATTATTTTACCCAGTGACTAGTTTGTGGAAGTCAGATAGGCAGTCGCTATATGTAAAGTACGAACTGTTACTCAGCAGCATCGTAAACCGACGCTAACGTAGTAAGGAAAACATATCCTTACCCGAATTTTTTTTTATTAGGTTCTGATGCAAGACTCCTTACTTTATTTATTTCAGGCTACTAAGGCCCATAGAAAAATATACATACATACATAATAACTAACTATAAAGTAATACATATTTTTATAATTATACAATACATTAAATACATTATATTACATTTAAAAAATTTAAGATCTATACATATCTTAACCAAAAACTTACTAAACACGAAGTGGCGGCATAATTATGTATCTCTGGTTGTCGCTACCGGAGTAGTGTTCCCCTTTCCAGTCATATCATGGTTCACACAGTCCATCGTTTCTTTGAATTTCTCCTCCTCATATTACCAGATCAGCCATCTAATTAACAATATTTCATGGGAGCTTTATAATGACACAAATGATGTAATTAACGCCTATTTTCTTCATAATTAATCATTGTAAGAACATCTGTTTTGCTTTGGCGCTGATAACAAAATCGGACATAATTTTTCAAGTCGGCTGAATTTTATGACCCGCACATGTTTTGCCATGTCATTAGGATACGTGTTCCTACATTTAAACAAGAATTTGTAGGCCAAGTTATGAATTATACAACGACGGAGTATTCAGCTGTTTGGTATGAATTTTTACTAGCTTTAATTACTAGGAGCAGTGGTGGCCAAGTGGTTTCAGGCATAACTAGGTATAGGTTGTAGGAAGCGGGTTCGAACCTAGGCAGGCACATTACTTTGTGTCATTTTTATCACCAACACTGCCCCTGTTAGAGGAAAACATCGTGAGGAAACCGCCTGAAATGCCCTAAGACCGAAACATCCGAAGACATACGACGTCCACCTACCCGAACTTGGCTCGCGTGGTGGATTAATGCCCATTCATTCCCTCTTAGGGCCTATGCAAACCACGTTTTTGTAAACGCGCGTTTGTAGCGATACCGACGCGCAGGTGCCGCGCGTTTGAATCGATACAAACGACAACAAACTGCTCTGTAGGATAAAAAACGTGGTGTGCACAGGCCCTTATAGGAGAGGAGTGCGTCCCAACAGTGGGAATGATATAGGCTGTTTGTGCTATATTATCTTTAATTACTTTGGTTTGGTCTGTTCGCCTCATTTTAAACTTCCAAGTCATTTTTATCATTATTTGAAACTAGAAACAAAGGTCTGATTAATACCCTAAGGTATAAATTGTTCGGGCACGCCGCAATTGCGGCGGTAAGACCCCTCTTTGAGGAGTGGCTAGATCGGCGTCACGGCGTCCTGACCTACCGCATGACGCAGGTCCTCACCGGACACGGAAGTTTCGGGAGGTACCTGTGTCTGATGGGTAAGGAAGAGACGCCTGGGTGTCACCACTGCGAGGGTCGCCCTGAGGACACAGTCGAGCACACGGTGCAGGACTGCCCAGCTTGGGCAGAGCACCGACGTGTCCTCACGGCGACAATAGGCGGAGACCTCTCGCGCCCGGCCTTGGTCGAGGCCATGCTGCGGGGCGAGAGGGAGTGGGAAGCGGTCGCCTCCTTCTGCGAAGCAGTCATGCTTTCGAAGGAGGAGGCGGGCCGCGTGAGGGAGAGGATGGCGTCCTCCCTCCAGCCCAGCCGCAGTGGTAGACGCCCACGGCGTCGGACGTCGGCCGACGATCTCCGGCCACCGTAGGCGCGGGCATGCGGACAGCGAGTAAAGGGCAACTCGCTGTCCGACCATGGACCATGCCCGGGTCGACGGCGCGTCGTGTTCCACGCGCGCCTCAAAGAGCGTCAGCAACATGACGAGGCCCCCTCTGCAGAGGGCCGAAGCCTGCCGGGGTCGTGGGACTCATCCCGTTACCGTGACCCCGGTATGTAAAGGGTTATTGAAGGAACACCGTGGATTTTAGTCAGTAAAAGTCTGACAGTCCCTCCCACCCTGCCCGGGGTGGGAGGACTTATTTGATAATTTTACCACGTTAAAAAAAAAAAAAAAAAAAAAGGTATAAATTGTTGTTTATCATTGTTTATCGATATGAATTATGTAACAAAGTTCCCAAAAGACTTTCAAATTGTTAGGCCCGACGTGTCAAACATAATAATTTATAGTGGTTATTATTTTACAGGTCCGCGCACGACAATATAAAGAAATCAAAAGTTGCCATCAAGAAAATATCACCGTTTGAGCACCAGACGTACTGTCAAAGGACATTAAGGGAAATCAAAATCTTAACAAGGTTTAAGCATGAAAATGTAAGACATTTTTTTATCTTGACTTCAAATCGTACGCAGAATCTTTTAGAGCGAAATCTACCCCTCATTTATCGTACGGCTAGATCACTTATGTTACATCTTACATTCGAAGGCGCTGTGACTATACTATGACTAATCGTGGTCTTTTTAACTCAAAGCTTAACTGGTAGTGAATGCCTTGTTCCATTAAGTCCGCCCATGTACCACTATTGTACATAAACTTTAAATCAATAAATATACTACATAAACAACTTAAGAGATATACTAGGATATGGCAATGTGCGGAGTGGTTTCGCCTGTCGTGCCCCCAAATGAACGGAAAACGAATGTATTTTTTGTACTCTATTCAGTTTCGATCTAGGACTGAGTTATGACTATGTAGTTTTGCAAATATTTCGAGTCTTGTGTGAAATGTGAAGAGTTTATGAGATTAGCCATAGACTAGCAATTTTGTTAACGTTTGTTTTTTTTACAGATAATCGACATTCGAGACATTTTAAGGGCTGAAACCATAGACTCAATGAAGGATGTTTACATCGTACAATGTTTAATGGAAACAGACCTTTACAAATTGTTAAAAACACAGGTAATATAAACGTTAAATATTTGTTTTAACAATACACTTTATTAATGAAAGAGTTATTAATTATACCATTTTTTGTTTGTGTACAGTTTTTCATGTTTATATACAGTCTTAATTAATAGGAGTAAATCGTCTGATTAAAATTTAATTTAATAAGTCCGTAGATTGCGTTCGGTTTAAATGAAAGCCAGCTTTGGTTTGTGGTTTAAGATTTTCATTTTATTATATTGTTTCAGAAATTAAGCAACGATCACATCTGTTACTTCCTGTATCAAATCCTTCGCGGGCTGAAGTACATACACTCGGCGAATGTACTTCACAGAGACCTGAAGCCTTCCAACTTGCTACTTAACACAACATGTGATTTGAAGGTAGGGTTTAAATGCACTCTCTGTATAGTCTGTTCAAGAAAGGATGTGTTGTGTGACATATGTCAAATTAATGGTTTTAAACTTTGGCACAAGCTTTTCGTTCGTATAAAAACTCGTTTGACGGTATTTTTTGAATGTGTGCTAATAATAAGTAATAGTTGGATGTGTCTCACCTAGATTTTAATGACGAAATATTTTATGTAAAGACTTGAAACTTACAAATAGAAAATAACAAATACACACAAAAAAATACAAAAGTGTTGCTTCAAAAGAAATTTCTTACAGTAGACTTGCGACAGGAGAGTTCTTTTCCTTTCTTTCTTTATTTAAAAAGAAGAACTAGTAATGTGGATAGAATTTACATTACTAGCAATCATGTTAACTAAACCTTCCATCTAAGCTTAATATGCTTGTGTAAGTAAGAGATGTTAACACAGCGTGTATAAATAGTAAGCATGTAAATTATAATAGACTCCGCTAATAATATATTAATGTCAAGTTACAATAAACGGATGTACATATAATTATGTATATAGATGAAATACATCGTTATACCCTAAATATATTTATATGATTACGGGATGGTAGAAAGTTTCTTTAACTAGTTAAAACTATATTTTGAGCGTCTCGTATTTTAGGTGTATTCGAGTTCCATAGTCGTACTGTCTGGAGAAAGGAAATTGTAGGCAGGAAAATACATGTATCTCCGATCGTAGGAAACAAATTTGAGTTCCAAATATTAAATCTGCCTCTACCGCATTGCAATATATCGGGAAAATTGTCAAGCGTACCTTATATTTAAATCAGTGGCACCTTTGATCGTCATCTTTCTGTAGTCCTTTTATCATCTTTTGATATTCGTTAACGAGTAAAGGTTCAGCCTTCCACCGTACCAATCTAAACGATTGAAAATGTTTTTTAACTTTGTTTATAGAAGTAGTGTAAATATTTTACCGATAAAAAGATAAAATCGTCGAGTAGTAGAGTTTTTTTTGTTACGGAATAGTGTACGGTCGCTGTGGTGTTGTAGGATAGACTAGTAATGCCGCGGGAAAATATAGTGGATAATATTGATTTTGTTTTGTTTCTAGTGGTTTGTGTGTTTTGAAGTGTGACTATCGCGATAAAGGCCCAAGGTGATCAGCGGGCCTAGACAAAATCCATTTTCTGTAAGCGTTAACGCCAACGGAAAAATTAATTGTATGGAGTTGACATTTAATAACACGTGACAATCACGTGACATGTGGTTAGCAAATGTCAACTCCATACAATTTAATTTTTCCGTTGGCGTTAACGCTTACAGAAAATGGATTTTGTCTAGGCCCCCAGCTCTGTACTGTATATACAATGAGTAATGAGGCGTTAAATAAGTATTTAATAGCTAATAATTTTACAATATTAAAATATGTTAGAAACCAAACTTTTAAAACTTTGTAAATGTTTTTTTTTTAACACTAGTTAAAAATTATAATATCGTCGAGTACTACGGTTGCTGTGGAGAGATTTGCAATGCCGCGGGAAAATGTTGTGGATAATATTGATTGTGTTTTGTCTCTACTAGAAATAAAACACAATTAATATTGTTCTCATAGGTTTGTGTGTTTTGGAGTGTGAGTATCATCATGTTTAAGGATGGGAAATCATCCAATGACTGTCTCCCAATCTGGGCGAAGCGGGAGGGCGTGTCAGACTTTTACTGACTAAAACCCACCCGTGTTCCGTCATTTGCCCTTCGTGTTCGGAGGTCGCGGAAACTCTTTCAAACAATTCCGTGATTATAACACATGATCAGCTCTTATACTTGTTACTAACTTCTGTCCGCGACTAAGTTCGCGTAGGAGGGTAAGTATCGCGTAAATTCCGATCCCATGGGAATTCCGGGATAAAAAGTAGCCTATGTTAACACATAGGCGACGAGTTGCAAGTCTATCGGTTTTCTATCGGTTACATTTCGGGGAGTGTGCGATGGAATTACACAATCTGATTCCGCCAAGCCCGTTCCATCATCAGACTACGGCGAAGCGCCATCGTTACATGGTGGACATCCCACCCATACGCTCAAAACGTTTTGGAAATACCTTCATTGTGCGTACGGCTAAGGAGTGGAATTCCCTGCCGGAGTCTGTTTCCCGATAGCTATAACCTAGGAGACTTTAAGTCAAGAGTGAATAAGTTACTTTTAGGTAAGCGTGCTCCATCTTCGACCACATCATCACTTATCATCAGGTGAGGCGGTGGTCAAACGCGATCCTATTTTCAATAAAAAAAGGCTACTTTTTTCTTTTAACAATATATAATACGTCTTAACTAGTGATGCAACGAATACTACTTTTACGAATACGAATACAAATATCAAACATACTATTCGGCGAATACGAATACGAATATCTCGCCATGGTAATAAAAGACTTATTTAGGTATTTGATGAATGTTTACTCTTCTAATAATTACAATTTACAACAGGCAATTTTTTATTTAAAAAACATAAAATTTGTAGATTTTCTGGTTTTAGGCGATTTCTTTTTTCAGTCTGGGTGTTCCCAGCCGTTGAAAAAAGTCTTTCCGAGGCGACTGTACATGGCTTCAGTGAAAAATATTTTTGGGCGAGTTTTTTCAGACTTGGAAATTTTTCAAATCTGCAGTAAATAGAGTTGCGTACAAAAATATTCGTTTTTAAATATTCGTATTAGTATTCGCCGAATACGAATATTCGGTAAATGTCTACTATTCGGCGAATACGAATATTCGTATTCGTATTCGTTGCATCACTAGTCTTAACATAGGCTACATTTTTTTTTAGGATGTCGCCTATATACTTAACAGCTTTCATTCAGATCCGTTTAACAGTTTTTGAAAGACCAACAAACACCAACATACATCCATCCTCTCAAACTTTCGCGTTTATAATATTATTAAGACAGACACTAATAAGTAGTAGTAAATAATTGAATTGCTAATTATTTAACAATATTTTTCTAAATATATTAAAAATAATTTTTAATTGAAAAAGTTTATAATTTTATTAGATACTAAAGCTTTAATATAGTTTTAGTATTTGATACCTGTAAATTAGCCGTTGGAGCCTATGGTAGGTATATACCTATAATCTTTAATCTTTTGAACTTTGATCTTACGCATATGCGTAAGATCAGAATTATACTACCCTATCCTATATATTTTATTTATTATATACTTTATTGTACACCTTACAATATTATTTATTACCTTATAATAAACATAGTAGTAGCCTGACACTATACTTATTGTTTTTCATTTTGTGCTCAAAAACAACATATTTTCATTAAATTAAATAAGAAACATGTTTTTTATTTTTGCATAAGTGTCTGTCGTACATGTTTACATGAATATGTTTTAAGAGCGCTATTACAAAATCGAAGTGCTCAGTTTTAGGTAAATTAGACGGCGCGCGGCAGCGGCCGCGCACGTGTGCGACTGGTGAAGTACGCTACGCACACATGCAAACCGCTATGCGGCGGACGCCAGGATCAAACCAACATGATACTTTCCTTTCTAAATATATTAAATTAAATTTGTGAAATATTATTTGTACCGCTGATTGTTATCAATTACCACCTATAACAGCTTATCTATTGAGTAGGTTATAGGGTCATAAATAAATTGAATTTTCATTCATATAAGGTGTTAAACAAAATTAAGAAACTTTAAGGAGTGTTTTAGACCATCAATCTGAATAACTTTTACTATCGGATCAACATTAAAATCGCGAGAAAACAGCTGTTTTATTTTTTCGCGATTTCAAAGTTGGTCCTATAGTAAAAGTTATTCAGTTAGGTGGACTTAGTCGGTAGTTATAATAAATATGCACATACAAAGATTTCCTCATCACTATATATAGTGATGCAACCCTTAAATGTGTGTCGTTCCAGATAACAAATTATTATAAGGATGGGTACAACTAGTAAATAAAAATAAGAAACAAAGACTGAATAAAAACAACTATAATTGTAAAAATAAATTAAAATAATATTTTTCGAAGCGGCATAGACCGTGCCTTCCTCGAATCTATGATTTCTGGAAGAACGCACTCGTCATAAAACTATTAATTTTGGCAACATTTTCTGGTTCCAGAAATCAGGATCTTTGTAAACTTTTACAACTATTAGTGGGTATTCAGTACCTGTCCACACTGCAAATAAACAAATATTTTTATTTGCAATGTGGAGTTGGCCTTGTATTTGAAAATACCAATCGTGATTTTGATTAAACATTACTTCGCCTTTTTGACTGATTTTGAAGCATTTTAATTTCTTTTCTAGAATAGCCGTATCAGGATCCATCTCAAAAACAGATATGGGGCACTTAATCTCAACAACACCGTCTTGAAACACTCCATCAGGTGTAGCGCCTAAAAAGAAATGCTCTGTACTTATAAATAGGCCACACTTTTCTATGTGTATATTCATTTGGCAGCTAAGTTGAGCTTTTGACTCGTTCTCTTTTCCATGTTTGATGGACGGCACATGATCTAAATTATATGAGTATAATAAAGTTTTGACCAAAGGCGCAGAGTCCGTATTAGGGCGTCTCTTTCATATTTTGCTAAACATTGATGCAGTGAGTATGCATCTGCGCAGTTCCAACCATAAAGCGCTTTCTGCTTGCAGAACAGTATTGCGCTCAATTTCTTGACGATTCAATGTTTGCTGTTGCAAATTGGACAAAAACAGTGTCTTAGCGTTCTTGTAATCATCGCAAGTCATGTCGGGACGTTGGCATTGACTGCCATATTGGCCATCTGCGCTACCAAATTGCAGATACCTGCGACAACGCTTAGTGCATGCAGTGAGTATGCATCTGCGCAGTTCCAACCATAAAGCGCTTTCTGCTTGCAGAACAGTATTGCGCTCAATTTCTTGACGATTCAATGTTTGCTGTTGCAAATTGGACAAAAACAGTGTCTTAGCGTTCTTGTAATCATCGCAAGTCATGTCGGGACGTTGGCATTTACTGCCATATTGGCCATCTGCGCTACCAAATTGCAGATACCTGCGACAACGCTTAGTGCCTGTCTCCGTTCTTTTGCTATTGGCCAAATGTCGTTTACATTCCAAAGTTTTTAATGATTTTCCGGGAGACTTTTTTAAAATGGATTTATATAAATTATATTGAGGGAGACCGGTATTAAAAATCACAACAGCTGCGTAACAGCGTGCTGCATAGGAGTCTTTTAAAGAAAAATTTATTCGTTTTCCTCCTACCACTTTCGCCACAACGCTGTTAAACTGTTCAGCTCTATTGTTGGTATAGCAGAACATGAGACTTCTTGAATGAAACGCTAGTTGGGAAGCATTTTTTTGTAATTTGGGCATCAGGGTCGCAATTAAAGGAACTAAATTGTTTTCTTTTTTTCTTTCATCCGAGCAATAGTAACTATCACACAAGGTGTGATCTCCAAAAATATGCCGGGGACTATTTAAAATATCTCTTTGCAAGTTAAGTATTTGAGTTGATAATGAGGTACTTTGTGCTTTCCTAAATTTAATTGCAGAGCGAATAGCCGTGCGTAATCTTGTTAAGCGATCCCCGGTCAAAAATTTACGCTCGCTAAGGGGAACTGCAGTATCCTTTTGCAATGCCAAATTTTTACCATTGTAATTGCGTAACAAATGGTTCGTACATTCGATTTTTTGTATAGGAACGTCGGGATAAGGCCTACTTTCTAAAATATTTTTGTATGTGCTGGAGTCACCGTCGGCAATCAGTGTGCTATATATTAAATTTCTTTCTGCTATCGACACCTTGAAACCTTCAACTAATATAGATTGCTCCATGCTAGTTGACGATCCAGAGTGATTTTTGTGGCAATCGTGGACTCGTGGCGCTAATCCTTTTTTATTTGCTCGAGCACATATAACACAATATTTATTTCTAATCCCGATATGAAGTACTTTTCCAGTATGCTCCCCAATTATTGCGGCCACACCTGATAAAGCCGAATAATTCGTTTTGTACGACCGTTTACTCCAGCATGCATCTGCTTCTACCGGTATCATTGCAATACCCTCATCGTTGACGTCACCCCGTGATTCTGCAGCTTCTATTTCTTTTTTGGCAGCTTCTTGCATAGTCTCTTCTGCAGTGATACGCCACATTTCAGCCACATCTGCATGGATTGAGCTATACAAGCTATATGGCATGGTTGGCAAATCCATTGATGCAGTGAGCTCATTCAAATTGGAAAGACCAATTCCCACCATTAATGCTTCTGACACTACGCCTGTATTGACATTTAAATTTAAATTATCTTCGTTGCATGTTTCTAATTTAAAAAGCGACCCACACATACAACATTTCAGATCGAATTTTGAAATGAGTCCCTTTTGTATTTCTTTTACTATTTTTAAACTATTCAATCGGCAACCAAATTTTTCGCCATGTTTGTCAATTAAAATTAATTGATTCATAAAAAAATTAAAATCTATAATTCGTCTTCCGTCTATATCTTGAAGTTCCTGAAATAATGAAAATCAGGAATGTAGATAAAAGTTAAAAAAAGTCAAATATGTAGCTGTATTAGTAGTAACAAGAAAGTACTCACCTTGTTATTTGTACTTGTATCAGATTGATCCTGATAATCAATTGTTAAATTAAATATGCTTTCATTATCCTGTAAGAAACAAAGAAGTCCATTAATTATGCGGGTGCTCATAAATCATTTAAATCTGCAGAAAAGAATTTAGCTATGAAAAATAATTAAATATGAAAAGAAAAAAATATTACTACCACGTTATTTGTATTTCTGTCAGAATGCACTGTAAAAACTGTCGTTGGGTCAAATGAGCTTTCGTTCTCCTGTAAAAATAAAATAATCCGATAAATGTACTTATATTACTTATGTGATAGCAATAATATTGCATGAAGCATGAAATACATTTTGTACATAAAGATGGACAAAATTTACCTTTGTTTTTTCAGTATCAGAATTATTTTCATTTGGCGAATTTACTTGCCCCTGCTGCATTTCGGTTTTTTTTTGCCTATAAATATGAAACATGTTTTTGAATGGAAATGAATGAAAAAATGTACATACAAATACATATATGCATGCATACAAGTACCCAAGAAACACAATTTATGAGCAGTCGTATAAAAATATAACATATTATTAAAAAAAAACTGCAGAAGCACAACTGAAAGGAGATAAACAAGCATTATTTGTAATTAAAAGAATTTTGGTGGTGCATGCCATACAAACAAAAGTTACACCCTGTTTTATTCGGTTATTGGTCTGTCTCCGACTACAATACCAAAATTCTAGATCGTGATGCTTGTTTTTCTCTTTTCAGTTATGTTTTTACATGTTTGTATTTTCAGATGCAATAAATAAATAGTATATAGCCAATGTCACTCCCACAATTACGATGAATCTAACAATACATCATTTAAAATCTATCAAGCCGTTTAAGCTACAGGAGGTCACAATAGGACGGACATACCTACACACATACATGCGCGCGAAAAATATTTCCTTCTCGGTCAGTCGGGTAACAAGATACTCCTAGTCATCGACATTGACGATTTCTATCGGGAAATAGTGAAGATATATCCTTTTTCAAATACTTTTTAACGGTCGTGGGTTTTTTCAAAACTTTTAATTTTTGATTTTATTTCAAACTTTTTAAAGAGCATAGATGAAAGGAAACTTTTTAATAAACCAACATCTATTTAAGAACCCTCACTAATCAACCACAAACTGCACCAAAACCGGACTAGTAGTTTTGGTTTTGCAGAAACAAATGTTTACTGCAGCGCCCCCTGGTGAGTTGTCACCATAACACCTATCTAAGAACATGCACCAATCAAACACAAACCCATCACTGAAAACTGCATCAAAATCAGACTAGTAGTTATGGAGAAAACATGAATTTGCACAAACAAACAAACATCCTTTCACCCCAAACGCATATACCGTCTGCTTTCCGTCGCGGATAATAAAAAATAAATCTTACCGATAAGCTTCTCTTGCGCGTTTCAAATTTTCGGCCAAAACCTTCTTTTTTATTTTGATAGCAGAAAAAAAAATATTTTTTTCTCTTTTGCCCATTATTATGAGCAATGTCTGAAAAAAATTAAAACAAACAACTATATTTACGTGCATGTTTCTTTTTTGTAATATATTCGCATATCAAAAGAAAATAATATGTTTACATTATAATCAAACCATAAATAATAAAAAAAACTCACTTGTATCAAAAAGCGTTGCTTGCACTATATTCTTGGCGGATTGACGAGATCGCGTAGCACACAAAGTTGCAACAGCGAGCGATATGTCCTCCCTCTGTGAGCGCTTGGCGCGGACTAAAGCTTAGGCTTGTGTAGTACATGAACTATGTACTATTAGGACGCAATTCCGTCATGTGAACTAGAACGAACTATTCTGTTTCTGTCGCTCAAATCGGTCATCTAGTACATCTAGTACAGTGAACTAATCACCAATCCTAGCGACATCCAATCGCGAGAGCCGAGTAAGAACGGTTGAACTAATAAGTGATGTACGAACTACGATGACCTGGAGAACGAGAAACTGTGTCCGGTCATTTATGTGCATAATCTATGGCCCGGACGTTCTATGGCTCTTTGATAGTAATTGTTTTCGATGTTTTTATTTGTTATTTTAACTTTGTTAAGTGAAGTTACTCAACGTCATTGGTTCAGCAATATAAGTTCAAGTTTATGTTGCTTATGCTTGGTTTTGTTTCGTGTGGATTGTAAAAAAGAAAATATGTATATAAAAATGAAGATCACTGTAAATATTTGATTTTTAAATACGCCATTTTAATAATTCATTCAATATTACTTATTTAAATGATATTCAAATTATTTAAAATGTATCATAATTAAAATGATAGTCCTAAGCCTGCAAAGTATGAAGGAAAATCAAATGTGCAGGTATTCCATCACGTCTGACCGATGTCTAAATTATCGATGAACTAAAATGAACTAATAGTACCAGAAGACCGAACTAGTACATTTGAACAATTGTACTAGTTCGGAGCGTTCCTGTCAGTGACCGAGTATAAACAAGCCTACTAAAGCTACAGACCGTATGTTCCGAGATTTATATTGATTTTATCACTGCATACAAAAATTGTTTAAAAATATTATTTTACATTTAAATACACAAATTTTTTTTTTCAAGCAAGTTAACAATGTGAACTTAGTTAATAGTTACTTTTTGATTGAATTTGGATTATATATTCATAGATAAAAAATATAATTTCGGACGAAAAATTATCAGTAACTCTCTGTTTTTTTGGAATTATTTTTGGTGTATTACTGTATGAAACATAAAAAATTAATTAAAGCACTCCAAAGTAGAGGATATACTTGTACTTTAAACATTTTTATAAATGATTAAATTATTATATCTTCGAGGTAACATAGCATCAAATGAAGCTCTAAAGTAAAATTTTATGAAACATCCTTTGCAGAGACAAGGTTTTTACTGATTTATGTAAACAATTTGAAAAATGTATTTAAAGCACTCCCAAGAAAAAGAATCAAACTTTCTTGGACATATTTTTTTATTTTATTTGTGGCTATATCTAAACCGTAATCACACATCAAAAGTCGAGTAAAACGCTCAAATCCAAGAGAGGGCTCTTAAGATGACGAATATGTTTTAAGACGAGACGTCATATTTTTTATTTGATAATGACACTAAAATCAATCATAATTTAAGTTTTTGGCAATCTAATTATTAGATTTTAACATCTAGTCCAGCATACAGCTCCAAACTGCGCATTCAAATCAACCCAATTATGAAAGTTACGATACTAATCAACTCAAGCCAAGCAATTAAATTTTGCTTTTAACCAATTATTTTTTCATTAACTGAAAATCAGCATAATTGAAGCCACGTGCTGTTTGTTTTTAGTAAATCTAAGAACATAGTATACTTAATATTAATATTACTTATAAATTCATGAAACTGAGCGACGGATTCATGTCATTTTTGATGCGGACATAATTCAAGGGCTAGAGTGGCTACTTTTTTGGTTAAAATAAAATCTTTTCACCGGAGAGGAAGAAATAATATTTTTTCTCGTGTCATATCATCTTGTTACGTAAAGCACGTGGATAAAAATGAAATGTCAAAATATATGTCCCGGTACTTGGAGTTTTTGTAAAGGTATCTAAATTGCAACGGTGGCGCGGCGGTTGCATCAAGCGAGTCCCTTTTCGACGTCGTCAAGTGAGTCGAGTTTGAAATTATTTTCTCGCTCTTTTCTTTTAATTTCCGATAACTCCTAAGATGCTGCATTTAAATTGTAGGTATGGTATATAAGGCTATGATACTGAGCATTAAATGCTAAAGGTAACTAATGTATTGTATTTGACAAAGATTAATACTGCATCCGTCTAATTATTACACGTGTGAACATTTTTTTAAGTTACATTGGGTATATTAGCTATGCTTTAAAGTTAGACCTACCGTAGTAGAATTTTCTGTAAACCTATAAAACAGAAACATTCCCATTGTGCATTGTTTTTGTTTCACCTTACACAGGTTAGGCGACGTTTTCAGTGAAAGCTCCCAGTCCGCTTGATATTTTCCACAAAATCTACATTTTGTGGTTGTTCGGTACTCTTTCACGCCAAAACTACCGAACGAATCTGAATGAAATACGCATGTAGATAGTTGAAATCTTGGAATAACACATAGGGATCCGGATTTACGTGGGAAAACCCTCCCACGCGAACGGAGTCGGGGGCAGAAGCTAGAGAATTTATAGACCGACCTTCATCATGAATGGTAATCCGTTCAGTAGATTTTCACGAACAGACAGACAGACGCAGTGAGTTACTTACTTATAATATCTATGTAGTCTTCTTTATGGTAATTCCAAATTTTAAGTACTATACTTAGGTATTTACGATTTATATAAGCTAAGTTTCGATAAACGGCCTATGTAAATCGGAAATATCTAATTTGTAACCAAAACTTTCTCAAGCATGAGAACAATGTTACAAACGGCCGTATTAAACGTGACTATTCACGAGTCTGACATATTATTGGTGTACGTTGTGCATACCAACCTTTAATGTGTAGATCTGTCGTATGTTCACTCGCAGAAAGTTAATGAACTTTGGTTTCCGAATAATGGGGTTATTATTCTTAATACTTACATTTGTTTGAGATTATAATAAACAGGCTGTAACAAAAATAAATAGGCTTATTTTACTCATAATTATAAACAAGTTTTACTATAGGGCTAAACACTGATCCTAAAAAATATTAGCTCTACAGTTAATTTTGTAGTTTATACAAACAATTGAACTATTTTTTTGGTAAATAAAAATAAACAAAAGAGAGGCCTAGTGGTATACAATCGACTCAAAAAAAAGCATAACTGGATATTTTTCCTCGCGATTTTAATATTGATTTCTTAGTGAAAATGGGACAAAAGGGTCACTGTTAGATCAATTATATTTGTTATCCTGTATATATATTTATTTATAAAGATCTTGTATAAACAAGATCTTTATAAATAAAATCATACAACCACAAAACATTTAAAAAGAAAATCGAATATATGTATAAGTACATGAATTAAATTATAAGTAGGTCCTGTAACTTTTTGTATAAACTGTAATTTACATTCACAATGCCGTTGACGACCGGGGTCTAAGCGTATCTAAGTTTCACTCACGTTGCAAATGAATTGTTCCCCTAAGTGCTTATCATTTTCATTTTCTAGCAGGTATTGTGTTAATAACTAACAACAAAACCTCGGATGCTGCATTGTCACTCAGTAGCTCCAACTCAAACGGAATTATAAAGCCAAAGCGACCACAGTACTGTGGTAGTTGTGCATGTAATGACATCATTAATAGCGGCGGGAGCAATATGACGGCGTGTTTGCTGTAACAGCTTGCTAGCGAGAGTTGCGCGCTTTCATTACTTTTTTTTTGCAGTAATGTGCGCTGAATATTGCAAATAGGTTAACTTTGTTTTTTACCTGAAGTTTTTTTTTTGTTGTTAAATAATAGAATTCGACACTGGCTAGTTTCGAAGACCTGCTTCTCTTTTGTAACCTCAAAAATGTTTCATTCCGCGGTTCAATGAAGGGTCAAAAAGGGCTAGGAATAACTGAGTTTTTTATTTCGGGTCAGCCTGGTTTTGTCCTAGATCACGCATGATGACAAGCGTTAGATGAGGTGTTCCATGAAATTAGCAAGCCCAGAAGATGACAGTTCACTTTTGCTTTAAAGGCTGACGGGTAATATGTGGTAGGGAATATGGAAGCCAGCAGGGTTCAACACCCTGGCTATGTGGCGGAAAAGCGCCTAGTATTTATGTTGCACACGCACAATATTCGGTTTTCGGAGGATTTAGCACACCCTGTGCGTTTGTATTTGTTTTAATGCTCGCACCGATGAATAAATACATATAATACGTAAGAACCAATTACCAAGACCGTGTCGTTGACAAACAATCCACAAGAGAAATATTTAGTTTACTGCTTCATCTCGCTGAACAAGGGAACAATCCCTACGTAGTAATATTGGATATACAAATTAGGTTTACCGTCAAGCCACTGATAAAACTACGCAGTACCTATCTATTCAGGTAAAATTAAGGTTTCCAATCCCGCAGCCTGAATTTAATCGCGGTATTTGCGGGACTACGAATTTTCAATCCCGCGTGATCTCGGTATTTGCATGATCGCGCATATTGAAAATATTCTCATTTATATAAGGCAAATAAAACAATGAATGAATCAACTAACTCCACATTTATTTACGTATTACTATTAGTATGAGATCAATCAAATTACACCGATTTTTCTTCACAAAAAACAGTAACAAATACTGAATAAAAAACTTTACTGATATTTTAGTCCTCATATTTAGGCTACCACTGACTGAAATTCGGCTATATTAGGCTACTTTACACATATAATCCCGTACTAATAAATGAACTAACCGTTTTTTTTTTGTAAAATACTTTCATGGAATGTGAGGAATGTCTTATTTCACTATTTTCATCACATTTTACATATTATAATAGTAAATAAATATAGTAAAATATATAAATAAATAATGGTGGCTGCCATATATGGCTGACACGGCTCAATTGGTTTGGATAATGTCAGCCATATGTGGCTGACCAGGCATTATGTGTTAAGCTTTGAAAAACGCGTGACATCGGCCCCCGCGTTGCTTGCAACACTGCCGGCCGCCAGTCACCGAGCGATCGCGATCGCGAGAGGTTGCATGTATGCGTTTTTTCAGTCCCGCAAATCCCGCGGATCCCGCGCCCGTAATCCCGCGTCACGCGGGATTGGAAAATGACGCGGGATCCCGCAATACCGAGATTTCGATATTCCGGGATTGGAAGCCGTAGGCAAAATTGAAAAAGGCCGCATAGAAATCTACCTAAGCAGCCTTTTTTCAGAATTCTGGCTACCGGGTGTATAAAGATCCTTAATGAGAACGAAAACCACTTACGCTACCTGTTACTGGGATAATTTTTCTTCTAGACCATTCCTAGAAAACTATTAGTGTTGGTGGTTGGTTGAGGGTTATCGGTAAACCCACTAACAAAAAAAAAAATTTCCAAATCGGTTCAGCCGTCTTCGAGTAATCGGTGATCATACATTAAAAAAATATACGCGTCGACTTGATAACCTCCTCCGTTTTTTGTCGTCGGTTAAAAATTATCAAAGTTCGGTAGTGTTTTTACAATTTACGCGTACGCTGCGATCTACTACTAGTACCATCAACATTTTTATATTTTTGTTACGTTTACGCACACGATAGCCGTAGTTGCATAACATTGCGTGCTATAAAAACCATCGTATTTGTAAGGCCTAAACATAAAAGTCTTTTCCCAGTAACTATGAGTCTGAGCGCGTATAATTTCGGTTACGTGATAAGTCTTTTTACAAGCTGTACATACTACGCCTAATAAGGGAAGCTACTGCTAAAGAAGTAGAGAATTGAGCTTACATTCCTCTGCGTTGATTTTTTTTTTGAACCTATTTAAGTGTTCGTGATATCTACCGCCGTCTTCGAATTAATCCAAATGACAACTGGAGAAACTTCAGGAAAACCTTTTTAAGTACCTACTCAACTCGAAAAATACATATTGGAGATACTCGATCTCTAATTTTCTTTTCTCGGAAAGTGATCGTAAATAGGTACTCTTTACGATCTATCAGATTAATAGAAGGGTGAGATTTAAGTAGAAAACGCCCTTTTTATTTCTGATAGACTACCGCCAAGGAGAGTAGGTAATGTTTTGCATTATCCTTTATTGTTCGACGTAGTACCTCATTTTTTTTATTGCCAAGCACGACTGCTGAGCAAGTCGTCTGGGGTTCTATTTTTTATTGAATATAGGTTCGCGTTTGACCACTATCTCACCTGATGGTAAGTGATGATGTGGTCGAAGATGGAGCACGCTTACCTAAAAGTAACCTATTCACTCTTGACTTAAAGACTCCTAGGTTGTAGCTATCGGGAAACACAGACTCCGGCAGGGAATTCCACTTCTTAGCCGTACGCACAATGAAGGTATTCCCAAAACGTTTTGTGCGTATGGGTGGGATGTCCGCCATGTAACGATGACGCTTCGTTCTATTCCCAAATCTGGCAAAAAGAGGTATTGGATTTTTCAATTAGAAATCTTCAGTAGTAGCCCGGAGTTTGGAAGTCGGTGGTGTGATATTTTCGTGCCTCGGAAAGTATCTACCGTTGATCCTGCAGGCTGATCTTTCTCCGGCCGAGTCGGATTGCTGTCCCATCGGACTATTTGAGTAAGGGAACAGAGACTATTCGTGTTCTTGCGCATATACTTGTGCACTAATCTCTTGCGAAAACGGTCAGGAGGACAGCATCTTTTATTTTTATTATATAATTTTTTGTTCACAGATTTGCGACTTCGGGCTGGCACGAGTCGCTGACCCGGACCACGATCACACCGGCTTCCTGACCGAGTATGTGGCGACCCGATGGTACAGGGCACCAGAGATTATGCTTAACTCTAAGGTAAGCTGTTTAACTAGACTAGCTGTTACTCGCGACTGTCTTCGCTTGGAAATTTCGCACATCATTCCCTAACCCTAGACTAAAATGTATCTGTGTCAAATGTCATCTAGATCCATCCGATCTGCCATCATTTTGGCGTGATTGAGTAACAAACATCCTTACATCCATCAATGCATCTAAACTTTTTCGTTTATGATATAAGTATAGATGATGTTTTTTTCGGTGTAACGGAAGCGGGCTAAAATCCGCCTTGTTCCTTGATGAGTATTCTCGCAACGGTGGCATTATAAATGATTGATAGATTAAATAGATTCATTTATTTGCCAGAAATATGATATTTTACAGATTTTTAACTTAATTCGGCATGCAAATTTTGTGACAATAACTGAATAATTTAATGCATTTAAACAACAATAAAATTCCAATGTCAAAAAGTCCAAGAAATGTCAAATTATAAATGTCAAAGAAATTAATTAAGCTTAAAACTGTTTTTATATCTAAGGCATGACTTATTCACTTAGCGTCTGAAGTAGTTTATCGACAAAAGTATACGAATGCGCTAACGCACGTTTAGTTTTATGTAGGTATACCATGTCAAAATTGAAGTTTTACTATCTTCACGTTTTAGGCACTTAGGTACTGTCCCGTTGCGATATGATGTTTCAAGTTGCTTTCAAGAAACTAAATAAACAGTTATTACCTTATTACTTCTCCTGTGGACATTACTGTCCAGGGAGCAAATATTTATTACCTACTTTACGTGAGATGCAAATTTATGTTGCACGTTTAAGTGCGTTTGCACGAAGTTTTAGCTGATGAAACTTGCTGCCTTGTATGCTAAGCGCAACTGAGACTAATAATCCTTAATAAGATCGTTAATATAATAAAAAAAACGAACACTTAAATAGTTTTAAATGCAATAGGTACTTTTGTTATGATCGTCAAAAACTCGGTCAGAAAGGTATATGATTCTGAAATAAAATGATTTGCATGATGTGTACAGAGTGGTCATTACTAATTAAACTTTCACCTTCGCAGTTCAGTTATGCAACTCCAATTAAATCATTCAACATCATTTAGCGTTAAAACACACATTATTAATATTAAAGGATACTAGACAAAACTGATCTATGAACCAGTAGCTATAGTAGCCATATGATTTCAAACAATATTGAAGAAACATAGTTGTTTTTTAACCGACTTCATTATTATTTTTGTTAGTTGTAATTTGACTCTGAATTTGCCAACCCGCATTGATTTTCTTCCGGAAGCCGATTCTTGTTTGCTATCAAGTTTTCCTTTGATGACCAAAAACAAGAGATCGGCATGTGACGAATGCATAAAAAAATGATACTGGTTCATAGACAAGTGTCCTTTGTTTCACTTGCTAGCATGTGCCAATATTTCAGGACGAAGGAAAAGGTGTATGGGAAAGTAGCGCGTGGCGTTCTGTAGCCTTTGTCAACCACCTTGGAAAGAAAGGCGTGAGTTTATGTTTGTATGTCTGTAAAAATGTGATAGATATGTAGTGAGGTGCAAGCTCTTAAGAAAACTACGTAGGCAACGCGTGCTTCGTCTTCAACCGAATCATCGCTTAGCATTAGGTGAGATGGTGGTCGAACGCGAGCTTAAAAACAATAAAAAAAATGAAATCACACGCATGAGTATAAAATAATTATATATAAACATTTAAAGTTTGATCAATCGAATAAGATCAAGGCCATTCCACAAATAATCACCTATTATAGTAATATTTATCACCATAACAACTATGAAACGCTTAATAAAACTTAAAAGGCAACGTCGAAAGCAATAAAATACCCAAATAGGTTGAATGGAATAGTACTAGATTTCAATTTATGTTTGCAATATATTGCGCTATTCAGAGCCGTCTCGCTGTTGGCGCCATTTTGATAATACTCCTCTATTTCAGATAACAAAAGCCAACCATCACAGAGGAATCCAAGTTGTCTGCTGTGCCTCCGACCTTTAAGGCTTTTGACAGACGGAACAATAAGACATTGTCGTTATTATAAAGTTCCCTTTTCCATGTTTTCCGTCATTATTCACCATCATTTTGTGAAGCCCTTTAAGGGACGTGGCATTCAGCGAAGTAGGACGAATAAAATACCCGCTTTTCAAAATATTTAAATACCATTTAATACATTAACTTCTAAAATACCATGTTTAGTATATTTGCGTAATAGACTGTAGTTAATGCCTGCAAAATGGAATGTTATTGTCAGTGTCCGTGAATGTCTCGGGAAATGGCTTACTGAATCGTCTGTCGTTTTTCACACATTGTATCGATTGGAAATACTACTATATTATAAAATACTTGGTTCAAGGTGCCGTAGAAGCGTTCAACGATAGCTAAGATACCACTCTAAATTCTAATGTCTTACTAGCTTCAGAATTTCTTTGTCTGTATAGATTAAATCGTGGACGAGAGCTCTTTACAAAGTGCGTCAGCGTTTTTCGGAAATTGAGATCGGTTATCTCACCCGTAGAGTTGGGATTGGGAACCCTCACTAAGGAATTAGAATTTTCTTATGTCTTAGTTGCGACTCGCGACGGTTTTGTAGGGGGGCTGCATTATATTCACATAAACCATCCATGTTAATCACTCCTATTTTTATAGACAATGATATTAGTGAAAATATATATGAAAATGCGCGACACACGCAATTATAAAATACATACCTAGAATATAATATCTTATGTGAATAGATTTTTTTTAAAGTGCGTGATCGTATATAGTTTTACAGTAAAGGAACAATAAAAGCAGTTTTCCTTGTTGTTCCTTGCAGTCAAGATTTTAGAAAATAGTTAATTTATTATTTATGCAATCGTTTCTTAACTGTTTATATTAACTGACCATCCACTTTAAATATGTATGTCCACTAGCTTTGAGACAAAATTCAATGTATTACTTTCGCGTCAAAAATCTGAAATAGCACAATATTCGGAAACACTGGAATAGATGTCCCTTTCTCTTGAATAAAATAATAGTAGCATAGTACAGAATATAATACCTATAAAAATATCTTTAAATAAAACTACGATCCGTTTAACTTTATTCAGAAAGAGCTCTCTGTCATTGTAAAACAAACACATAATATTTACACACAATTCCTTGTCCATAGGGTTACACTAAGTCGATAGACATTTGGTCCGTGGGCTGTATCCTCGCGGAGATGCTGAGCAACCGGCCCATCTTCCCGGGCAAACACTACTTGGATCAGCTGAACCACATCCTGGGAGTGCTCGGGTCTCCTAGCCAGGAGGATTTGGACTGTATTATCAATGAAAAGGTACGTTCAAAATTATATATAGCCTTCTGTTCCGTCCCATACGTGTATTTTTGAACGCACCTTTTTGGTATGGCAATTATCTATGGTCTTTGATTTTGACACTTGACATAACTTCTTGTTGTTGGATAAAAGCCGCCTTGTTGGGACATTGATTTTTATTGTATGTCATTGTGAATCGAGTTGAATCCCCTTTGTTATCGACAAGTTGGTCGCAATTAATGATTTATTGGAAATTGGAATCCCGTTTTGAGCAAAAACCTGGGATATTTTGAACAATAGTGCCGAATTGAAGTTAAATTTAACCTGCACGTTAGTTGGTGAAAAGAATTGTGATAATTGGTGCTACCACTACGGTCTGGACCACGCTGTTGGAGACTGGCGTCATTTGTGAGCGTCCACACCACTTGACAACATTACACATTCAATTACACTTACACACACACACCACGGACGTGATCTGAGGACAGGTCCCTCGCTGTCGTCAATCAGCCTTGGGTAAGTGTGCATATTATAAGATTAAATATTGAATTAAGGCCTAAGAGCCTACCACAACGTAGGGCTCCGCGTAATCGCGGACAGTTCGGCCATCCAGTTTCGTTGCGCTGGTTGCGGGCCCGAACACCTTCTTTGACCCACAAAGGCCACCCCCAAATTTTTCCAGACAAAGTTGTCTAGTTTATTTTTGTTTATTCCGGATGAGCCCACTCTTGATCTCGATCTCGCCTGATGTTAAGCAATAGATGAGATCTAAGATGGAACGAGCGAGCCCAGAAGACGCCTGTTCACTCTTGCTTTAAAGGCTCTAAGGTCATAAGTGGCAAAAACACAGAACCACGGAAGGCAGAGAGTTCCACAACTTGGCTGTGCGCACAATAAAAGTGAAGGAGAAGCGTTTGGTACGACAAGACGGTATATCAAACAAGTGTGGATGGTATCCATCAGTGCGTCTGGTAGACCGGTAGTGAAAGGGAAATGGAGGGATCAGGTCTTGGAGCTCCTCCATCTGCAGTCTTTTCCGGCCAATCCGTTAGGAAAGAGTCAAGATCGTTTCACCATTGTTTCTTATGTCTGTCTCGACTACGACGTCCGTCTTGATGCATCTACCGCTATATGGATGGATACTGGTCCATCTGTCGTTGTGTATCCTGTAGTTGTGTCCCGCTCAACCCCCCTTCAGCCTTGGAGACTTATAATCAGCGACAGCGATACCTGTCTTGGAGCGTAAAAGGACGTTGCGGATGCGGTCAAATGTAGAAAAATATATTTTTTAATATGTCCTCACAGTTACATTGTAACTTAAATCTAGAGGTGCAATTATTAAATGTATTGGGCATAAAAACGTCTGTGTTAGAAATTTAGAAATCTCCAGGTCCCAAACCTACGGGTAAAACAGGACTACCTATTTGTAACTAAATGTAATGTATTATTTTAGCACTTATGGTATAAAAGAATAAAGGTTTAAAAGAAGCAAGGGCTGTTGAGGAAATGGGGCGGTGTGCGCTGATGTATATAGTGTAAGTATAATAACTCTGCATTTTTCATAGGCCAAACAGTCTACTGTTCAGACAACTCTTGTAAGACCGGGCGAACGATATGGTATAAAGTCAAACGAGTTCCAGGGCAAAGTCTGATAGCTTTTGTCTAAGACTTAGTCTGTGTGAAATATTGATATAAAGTTTTGTTGTTTCAAGCAGTGGTACGTAAAATTTGAGATCCTCCTCGGCTTGTGGCGGAATAATAACAGCCGCGTGTTCAAGGTTAAGCAACATTTGCCAAAGGTCGGTGGGTGGATGGGTTGATTTACCATCCTCCGTGCTTCGAAAGGCACGCCCAGCTGTCTCAGCTGTCATTGCTACATCTTTGACAGTTATAAGCCAGAAATCTGATGCTAGTCTTGCGATGGGTTATCATAATACTCAGCTCAGTACACTGAAAAAAAAATATCGGTAAACCGAATCGATTTTTCGGCTATATTCACCGCTTTGGTCAGTAAAAAAAACTTTTTAACAAAAAATTAAACCGACTCCCAAAAAACACTGCAAAGTGAAAAATAACTTTAATTTCGGTAGTCGGTGTCTTTAGTTTTGTTTTTTCGTTTTTGGCACCGACTTCCGAAATTAAAGTTATTTTTCACTTTGCAGTGTTTTTTGGGAGTCGGTTTAATTTTTTGTTAAAAAGTTTTTTTTTCACTCTTTTTAGTTGGATGATTTTTAATTTACCTAGTTACAAGAGCCTAAATGTCAACTACTTATAACCTTTTACAAAATATTGCTTTTCCCAATGCTGGTCCGTTAATTGTTGAGGAGTTCTCCTGGTACTTCACCATCAGCTCTACATCACCATATGCATTGTGACGAGCATAAAGTGCTTAACATCCATATTCAAGTAATCGAATCGCAATCCACTTAATACTTATTATTGAGTAGTTTCGGCGGCCATCTGTGGTCTTCATCATCAGTTCCACTTCCCCAAATGGTACTTTTTGAGAGCAACTGCACAAGTTACTATAAGAAATACCCAAAACGCCATAGGTGTGCCTATAATATTTGAAGAGTTCCCTCGATTTCTCCAGGATCCCATCATCAGATCCTGACTTTGGTGATAGTGGTACCAATTTCGAAGTATACCCATTCGAACAAAAAAAGAATTTTCCAAATCGGTTCAGCCGTCTTCGAGTACTCGATGATCATACATACAAAAAATATTTATATATATATATATATACGCGTCGAATTGATAACCTCCTCTTTTTGTCGTCGGTTGAAAATAGAGCCTATTGTTCAAAGAAGTGAAACTAACTGAAAAAAAAACATGTGTGCAATTCACACGTGGTTGAAGTGAAACTTTCAAAAATTTACGAATTTTCAAAGGTATACGTTTGCCCATATAAAATTTCCACGACATAAGAAACACTGTATAATGCTTCCTATCTCATTTTCTCCCACGTTAAATCTTATGAATTTATGTGTCTGTCTCTTTTTACTGTCGCTTTTTCGTTTCATAAAATTTCAAATCACAACGATGCTAAAGAAGTTTTCACTTCAAAAACAGTTGAGTTATATAACAGTAGATTTTACTGTGCATCTGCAACTGTTTTCTGGTCGGCTATTCTTACTGTTTGTAAGACAGTAAATCAACACGGAAATACTTAAAAAAAACTGCTTGTTTTAGTTAACGTTAATGTTCAAACAATTGAAATAACTGTTTAGCTCTTTACTGTATGCTACAATAACTGTTCATAAGCAGTAAAAATAACTGCTACGATATCAGTAAAGCTCTGAAAACGGCAATACTTAAAAGGAACTGTTTGTTTCAGTAAACTTTAATGTTCATCCAATTGAAATAAGTAACTCTTTAGCTCTTTACTGTTTGTGCCCATTTCAGTGCATTGTCAGTAATCAATTATTTTAACATAAAAATAAGTTTTTTGAACCGTTTTTTTTTCTGTACAACAACAGTAAAAAGTCTCGTTTTTTTTTTTTTTTCAGTGTAGCTGAGTATCATGATATAATATGCGAATACCTATCTGTCTCGGCTGCCTCCTGACCTCCGGGTTGTGGAGGTCAGGAGGCATCCGTTCTTTATAAAACACTAGTGCTCATCTTTATCTGGAAAAAAAGGCGTAGCAGATGCATACATATACCAAGAATCCGTTGCACTGTTTTATAAGAATAATATTTGCTTTATAAAATTGATAAAATCCCTTATTACGTAGGTAGAATCGAATTTAATCCCGCAGGTAATACAGTATTCAATATATACATACTGGAATACGTAATTTTAAATGTAAACACGTGGGAAATGGAGCGCAGTCGCGCGAAAAGCTAGGTAAAAATAAATGTCGATAAACGCCGCAGAGCCGGTGAAATTGGTTTGTGTTAAAACTTATCGGGGACTGTGTGTTTAGGTTCCTTCTCTATGTGGCAGGTGAGATCATGGCTATATGAAGACTGGCCAATTTTGTCGCAAATCATTTGCTACACTTTCTATAAGTGACTTGAAAAGATAAACTTGGGGTTTTTTTTTATTGATAACTACCACTTCGCCCGCGACTTTTGTAGCGTGAATTTCGACATAATTCGCCCAGCACTCCACAATAATGCACCTTACTACTAAAGAAAGATTTTTCGAATTGGATCATTAGTTCTGAAAATTACCCCCGATTATTATAAACTTGCAAACAAGTTTTACCTGTTTTAATATTAGTATAGATTGGTTCGCCCTTGACCACCATCTCATCTGATGGTAAGCGATGATGATGTGATAGCTATTATTCCTAAATTAGCTATGCCTGTGACTTTGCTGGCGTGTGTGGTTTTTCCCGCGTTAATTCCCGGATAAAAAGTAGACTGTATATCTTATTATCCTCACTATGTTCCATTAAAATCGGTTCACCCGTTCCAAAGATTAGCATTGACAACGACAGAAAGACAAATTTTAAAAAACATAGCTTGTTTATGTGGAATTCGGTTGTGCGATTCCATAGCACACTCCCCGAAATGTGACCGATTGGCTTGCAACTCTTTGCCCATGGTCAAGACTCTGCTTTGTGCGAGCTTTGACTCGACCAGTGCATCGTTGCCAATGAGCCTCTTGTCCTGTTTCTCGATCGTTTCTTATGCGAACTTGAAGTTTAACTCCTGACGTGTAAAAATATTATTGAAATAATGATGTTTATTTTGCAAATGGGTTATAAATAACACTTTTTCACGTCATTTTTTTTTTCGTAAATGTTACTAGATGAGGCCAGTGTTTCCTAACTGACTACTCTGAGAAGAAACACTGAAACAAACTCAGAGGTCAACGTCTCTTTTAAAGTCCATACAATGTGTAGTAATCAAATCATATGAGAGCCATGTAGGTTTATGCCTGTGGGCGCCCTTTAAAGGACAGAATCATACAGATTTGAGCAGGCCCGTCCAAATAGTGCCGTATGACGTGTTTAGTAAAAGTGTTATTTAATAACCAACTTGTAAAATAAATATCATTTAGTCTACTGCGTCTTCTCGCTAGGGACAATACCCGTAGTGACGGGATATGGCTACTAAGCTAATTGAGAGATATTCTTAGGTGTTTGAGCACACCAGCGTTGTTCATTTTGCCGGACACGGCAACAGCGAGATTCACACTAGACATAAATACGTAGACAAACATCGCCATGTTTTGTTTGGGTCCTAGTCAAAACATCAAACAAAGGGCGGACTGCAATTTGCCACAGCCTTTGTTTATTATTCGTCGCGAACAAATAGTTGCATTTAGCTTAGGTGAGTTTTCGTCATAAAAAGGAAAAGATCTAGTTTTTATTTACTTATTTGTTCAACCAAAAATTGTTTACTAATATCTTACGATAGCAGTCGTGCGAGGCTTCACATATAAATTTATATTAAAACATAACCCTCCTTCTTTTTATAACCTTCCTCAAGCTTCAAGCTACTAGCATACCAAATTTCATCCAAATCCAGTACTTTCGAGGATTAGCACGTTTAAACGAAGTTTTCCACTTAATAATATTAGATAATTTAAAAAAAAACATTAGTGTAATATGTTATAACGTGCGCTGCTAAAACCACTTAAACCGCTATGAACTAAAAAACTAAAAACAAAAATTTTGCACAAAAATAGAACCGACTTCCATATAAAAACACTACATAGGCAAAAATAACTTTAATTTCGGTAGTCGGTGTCATGTGTTTTGTATTTTCTTTTATTTTTTTGACACCGCCTTCCGAAATTAATGTTATTTTTGCCTTTGTAGTGTTTTTATATGGAAGTCGGTATTAATATTTGCAAAAAAAATTTTTTCAACTTTTTTACTTCCTCAAGTGGTGCTTTTCGAGAGCGACTGCACAAGGTACTATAAGAAATACCCAAAACGCTATAGGTGTGCAGGTGTGCCTATAATATTTGAAGAGTTCCTTCGATTTCTCCATGATCCCATCATCAGATCCAAACGTGACGACAATGGGACCAACTAGAAAGTATACCCTTTCAAACAAAAAAAGAATTTTCCAAATCGCTCCAGCCATCTGCGAGCAGTGAGGCATACTTAAAAAAAAGTTCTTGATGAATTGAGAACCTCCTCCTTTTTTGAAGTCGGTTAAAAAATAACAATTCGTATCAACGCAACTCAATGCCCATACAATTTTCGCACTTCGTTTAATAATATAAGCCAGTCAGGATTCAGAATGGGTACCAGATATAAGTATGGATGAGTGAACAAGTAAACGTATCATACGCTTCGATCGAGTTCATATTCGCGCTATTAACTATTACTTAATGCTCCGGGGCTCACTAGGGATTCGATTTACGGTTTTTCCAGTTAATACGAAACTGATGTTATATTTTTTCTTAAATTTGGCAAAATCCAGGAAATGAATCCATAAATAAGTAAACTTTTTCAAAGCAGCTAGGAAGCTATTCAGTTGAATTATTGATATATGAATAAAACACATTTGATTTCCACCGTGATTTTTAACAAAGTTGCATGTAAACAAAGACTCGCTACCACGAATACCTACTGTAGCTTCGGATGGACTCGTATAATTTAATTATATAATCTCTTATTCACGTTGTCTCCTAGATTTCGTTCGTCGGGCACATTCAGTGGGTCAATCGGGAAACTTCGATCCTTTTCTTGTGAGGTTGTCCTGAATAAAATATGAGCTCTGACCATAGATTAAATTCAAGTGGGACGCAACGATTTTATCTAATGGTGGAACGACCACACTTTGTGACCCTTATTTTCTTTTCGCCAAATATATTTAGGTTGATTTATTACGAGCTTCCCTTCCACAAATTTAAAGGTTATGGTGCTCGAAGCTGCTGTGAGTAGTCAATACCTACTGTAGTCAGTAAATAATATATTTTCAGGCTTCTGAAACGCAATAGATTAATAAGTTAAAAACTAACATACATACTGCAATAATTCAATGAGTAAATTGAAACTTAAACCTATGTTAGTAACACACTTGTCCACGGAAGTGATGGAACACCACGCTTTGTGGCTAGAAATCCTTTGCTATGGCGAGGTCCAGGAAGCAAGTCGGTACTCGTACTATAAACGCCTTGGTTAGCGTGGCGTTTTGAATTCAACAGCTGCACTCTCGCCGTGATTTTGGTCTTTTTGCATACGTTCTTTACGATGTTCCAAGTGCACCTGTGTGTGTTGCAAGAATGTTTTAACGAGATAGGTCCTTATAGGTCCATAACCAGGGTGGGTGGGTCTTTAGTCAGTAGAAGTCTGACACTCTTCTGCTCCGCGAACAGCGGGAAGAGTAATTTGATGATTTTGCCACCCAGAAAAAAAGTGGTGATTTGGTGAAGTGTAGTCGGGAGATATAGAGCGGGGTGTTCGGCTTAGCTGCACGTACGGTAATGTTAGATTCCACAGGCGTTATGCCGCAACTAGAGATGGGCAGAGGGTTTAAACCCAGCTGGGCGAAAAAGGCATAAACTGGACAAATAGGGCAAAAACGAATTAACGTTCTTTTAAATGCCCAAAAACAGGGCGGAAACTATAATTAGTTAAATTCCAAAGTTATTAAGCCTTTTTCATTAAGTAGCGGTAAGATTTATCTACTTATACAAGTATAATATTAGAAACAATGGTATTGACCAAAAAGGAGAAACTCAATTAAATGTATGATGAAATCTCCTTACATTAATTGGAAAAGTAAACTCTTCGGATGGCTAAATAATTGATATAAACTCGTAATAAAACTAATTTCATAAAATCACAGATTTATTTTTTACCAAGTAAGACTAAACAACAATAAAAAAATTAAAACTATTAAGATGATTGCTAAGTTACACTTATCAATTAAAATCACAGTCGGTCAGTATTATTTAAATCAACATTTTACTGTACATGGAATAAGAGATTCGTGCCTGCTTATCACTATCATAAGAAAGAGCATCAATTGGGACAAATTCAAATGTTCTGGATGTAGAAGTTGATGCTTGCGGTTCGTTTGAAGCTGTTTCATTCGTCGTGTCTACGTCAGTTTCGTCATCTGATGTATTCTCCACATAAACATCATCATCCGAAGTAACATGATCATCCAAGAAACTGTCTCTGTACTACAAATTCCAATTATATGCCAGAAATGAAATTTTGGCGGCTCTTTCTGTAGTAAGACGGTTCCTCTTCACACTATGAATGAAGCTGTGGGTACTGAACGATCGTTCTGTAGCAGCTGATGTACAGGGTGCAGTAAGTATACAAACAGTTATTTTACTCAGAGCAGTAGACCCACAAATTCCTCTCCACCACATTACAGGATCTACAGTTTCTGCAGCTTTCTATGTAAACTGCTTACTCCACAAACCACCTCGTCCTCTACATATACAGGGTTAATCGTAAAACACCGAAAACCTCTCGGGACTATGTTACTAACATCATAATAAACAACTTTTGTTCTATGACTTTTAAAAATTCGTCATATTTTAGTTCACCAGATTTTCATACAAAAATAAACATATTTAAATTGAACGCCCTAAATGTTACGGAGTCTACGCGAAACAAAAGAAAGTGATAGTATAAGTCGTTTTCTTTTGCTTCGCATAGACTTTGTAACATTTAGGGCGTTCAATTTAAATATTTTGATTTTTGTATGAAAATCTGGTGAACTAAAATATGACGAATTTTTAAAAGTCATAGAACAAAAGTTGTTGATTATGATGTTAGTAACATAGTGCCGAGAGGTTTTCGGTGTTTTAAATTAACCCTGTATTGAGCCAAGTCAGCTACACAATCGATATCTAAATATCGCTACTACTACTATACTATTCGCAAGATCATAGATGAACTCCATCGCATCAATCTCCTGATTCTGATCAAGTTCATGTCATATAGCTGTAGGATCCAGTAAATGTGCAGCGTAATGTATCGGCTTAATAATCTGTGCGATCATATTTTCTATGGCAGGCTCTTTATCCGCATTCTCTAAAATTGATGTTGTAGCATAGTGTAAATTGAATTGCACTTTTGATTTTTTATTCTTCAATACCATAAAAACTTTATTAATATTGTAATAATTTCCTTCGAGTTGAAATATGCTTTCTGTTATTGGCTTCAATACATTCACACATTGATTCGCCATAATCCAAAAGTTTTCGTCAAGAATTGCAACTTTGACCTCAGTTGATGGTTGAATGTGTTCATTGACTGCTAAACTTTGAAGTGCAGCTTTATTGGTTTGTACGCTTTTTAGTGCAGAAACATAGCTTCCCCATCTCGTTTTGCAGGGTAGTTTTAAAGTTTCGCCGTCAATATTCTTGTCTTTTTCTGATTTTAATTAAAAGTGCACTGAGTACCTGACTTCTTTTTACACACTTAATAACATCTGTCGCAAGATGGATGCAAGCTTTAATTATAGGCAGTTTCATAGCATCTGCACATAATAAGTTAAGACTGTGTGCAGCGCAATCCAAAGGAACTACCGAAGGATATTTGATTTGCAACATCTGAAAAGCCTTTTGCAGATTTCTTGCGTTATCTCCGATAAGGACGAAATTTTTTTTCTCCCCATAAGATTTCATAACCTTTTCATTTCGCTGCATAAATACTCACTAGTATGACGGTGGTCTTCAGTATCAAGGCTTTTGACAAATACCGTTTCTGGCTTGGATATTAAAACATTTATAACACCTTGATTACGAATGTTGCTCCACCCGTCGCATTGCATGTGTAAAAACGTCGCATTTTTAAGATCGTCACACAATTCTTTGGACATTTCATTGTACAGCGTATCTAAATACTTTGTAGCAAGAGTCTTTCTAGAAGGCAATTTAAATTTCAGTTTTTCGTTAAACTGTCTCCATAGTAGAGGTTGTCCAACACTAGGTATTTATAGTTCGAATAGTAGTTTTACTTTATAAAAAAACAGTTTAAAGTAATTTGAACATAGTGTTATGTAATAATTTGTGATATTTTACAATTAAAATAACTGCCCTGTTGTGGGACGTTTACTGGGCGTAAATGGACGTTTATTGGGCATTTATTCAATACGTCCCAAAATGCCCAGGCAAAAACCCAACTCTAGCCGCAACGGTTCTTGTTTCTCGTGCCGACAACGAGATTCCTCCTTTGCCATAATAAATGCAAACATGCTGTAGATTATCGGTTAACTATTGTAAAGGTATATAATACTTTGCGGAAGCCACAAAGCGTGTATGAGGTTTAATTTATGTTCATCCCCGGCTTTTCTCGGAACAGAGGGCTTAAGGTTTCATTAAAAAGCGTTGTTACATTTTAAACTACACGTGTCCTGATTTACGCAATCCTTTTAGTTTATCCAGAAACGAATATTTTATCGACAGCAGTGTTTTTCGGAGCTAGTCAGATTATGGTTTAAAATAAGACCTGAATTATTAAGGTTTTATATAACAGGCTTACGTTGACATGAGAGAACTGAAAATAACTCATTCAATAGTCGATTCGCCGTATGTTCAGTTGAATGAAAAAGTTACTTTTAGAAACCTTTTCTTCGAATCGATGGTAAATTGATGGTTTAAATATTATTTTGGGCTCAGTAGGTAGCCACGCTCTTCGTCTTCGAAGTTCACCGCATTCACACTGGGTGTTAGCGTTGTCTATTACTTTTAGAAATGTCACATTGAAATATCTTTCCGTTACTTTTTAGGTTACTTGGATTCAAGGAGGTAGGCAAAGCCGCCTTATAATATGAATTAACTAGCTCATCCGGCGAACTCCGTAGCGCCATATATTGAAATATTCCATATTTTCTCACTTTTTAACCTTTACCTCGACTGCCACAAATCGGCTCAGCCGTTCTCGAGTCGAGACTAACGTGCAGCAATTGATACAAACAACTTCATAAAGATACTCCGTATTTGCAAAACTACATAGTCATATCTCAGTAATAAATCTAAACAGAATCGAGAAAAAATTTGGAATACATTAGTTCTCCGTTCATTTGAGGGCACGAAAAGCCGCCCCGCCTGTCACCATTTCCTATATCTGTTACTTATGTGCGTAGTATATTTATTTATTTAAAGCTTCTATACAATAGTCGTACATAGGCGAACTTAATGCAACAAGGTCTACCAGTCAACCTTTGGGTTAAAAACACCACAATGTATATATGTATGTATAATTATAATTTATACTTTTGTCCAGGCTCGGGGCTACCTGGAGTCGCTGCCGTACAAGCCGCGCGTGCCCTGGGCGGAGCTGTTCCCGGGGGCTGACGGGCGCGCCCTGGACTTGCTGCACCGCATGCTGACCTTCAACCCTCACAAGCGCATCACCGTCGAGGAGGCGCTCGCGCACCCCTATCTTGAACAGTATTATGACCCTAATGATGAGGTTAGTAAATATTTCCCAGTAAGTTATTTTATTTTGTGACGGACTAAAGACTAGGTATGTGACATTTCAGTACAGCTATTACAATATACAGTACATAAATCTGAATTCCAATTATGACTGTTTACAGCGTTCGGTGTCTAATATGCTTATAGTTGGTTCACGTTAAGAAAATACGACATCAGTGCAACTGCATGGTAAAGGTGTTTTCACAATGGAGTAAAAATTCAAAATTTATTTATATTTCAAAAGATTAAGTTTAATGGATAAAAATTAAATAGTCAAAGTCTTAAAGTAATATTTTCATAGTCTTAGTAATATTTTTAATCAGTGTCACTAGAATTTTCATATTTTGTATTTATTATGAATGAATTTTGTTCTACGTTCTCTATGGCGTCATCCAAATTTCACATAAGATATTCTTTTATCACGTGGTCGCAGAATTTCTTCAATCGATTAGCAACAATTAAAATTATTGCGTCACAAAATATTTTTTTTACATCACTCATCTTGAATGTTCACCAACATATTTTTTTATTTGGGCCCACACCGATTCAACAGGACTGAATTAAATTTAATTATTTTATGCAGGTAACGCAACGTTTCGCCAAACATCTGCAGTCAACTGGTCATTGTGAACTTAGCTTTCTAATTTGTTGCGGCCTAATTGGTCGAGAGACACTATTTTCTTAACGTGAACCAACTATAATTTGTAACGAATAAGGTTTAGGTTAGCTAATATGAAGAAGTTATTAGATGAAACTTTAAAATTGTTTGATTTTCTCGCCACCAACGCAACGTCTATTTCAATAAACTTTTTAAAAAGAAGCATTTTCACAGAAAATAACAAAAATCATTTTACCATTATATTTTAGAACACAAAGGAAAAACTTGCTATTGAACAACATTCAAACGCGTATTTCAATTACAGCCCGTGGCAGAAGAGCCATTCCGTTTCGCGATGGAGCTCGATGACCTTCCCAAGGAAACGCTCAAGAAGTACATCTTTGAGGAGACTTTACTATTCAAGAAACTCAACGAAGACGCGTAGAGACACCACTGCGATACGGCGACCTACGGGTAAGGTGTTCGTCGCATGCGGGTTCCGTGAGTCCAAAATGGCGAGCCCCACCACGTCATCCGCATACCCTAAATCATCGACATTTCTATCTTATCTTTACAGTGCTTCGCGACTAATCCAGTAACAAATAATTCCTATAATAAGAATATTTGTTGAATGTTGTAACTTTAAGGATAATTATCACATTATATAGTAACAGGAAAACATGCGGAAAACAGAACTCGCATGCAGATGTGACGCAACCCGTAGTTCTAATAATGTGGATAAAGATGATGTGGTTTACGTTATGTATTCATCGCCTCGGCCGTAGTCGGTTAGCCAAGGGTGAATAGTTAACCAACATGTCATTTTTACATTCATTAGCTAAGCGATTCAGGAAATCGCTTGTTTCGGGAACTACGTATTTTTTTTTATATTACGCAGTCTGTTGTGTAATTTAAATTATGACTGTTACATTCAGAGCCAGGGACGGCGGTTGACACTTGAGCTTCCTTTTTCTATACATTTATCCGTATACGGTTAAACGTAAATAAAAGATAGTTAAAACATGACTTCGTTTCATGAACGCCACATTTTGTACGCTACAGTTCTTTTATGACCCATTTTTTCGGTCACTGAACGTGTCCTGACTCTGAGCCCAACTTTTAAATAAAAAAAAGAAACGATACATCCAAATGTTTGCATTCAACGTTTGAAACTTTTCAAAGCGCCGTCTCTAGTTTTAATTTCTTAGGAGTTGTCGCTTTCAATGGCGATCAGTATTTTTGTGGCGGTATAATGCATAATAATGTTTTATTTTTATTTTAAAACTGCCAAATATGTAATGAAAATTAATTATCGCTTCATTATAATTACGGTTCAAAGATTATTCGGAAACATGACGTCTGAACGTAGAATTGTGTTCGGGAATAGTGTCGGTATGGTTGGTACAGAGCGTAGTTGTAATAGGTATATATTAATGCGTAGCAAACTTATAGTATAATAGATAGGTCTTTTCTGAAATTTATAAACGTTAAACATACCTAGTCTTACAAGTTGTAAATTGTGATGTTCGATCATTGTATTGACGGGGATCGATGACATCGTAGGTATTCAGCAGTATTACATGCCGATTGAGTAACGAGATATCGACGGCAAAGGCACACATCGCAACATCTGAGGGAATAGACGACGGTTTGGAATGGCATTCAATGTTTGTGTAGCGTGCCACCAGACACGAATAGTACTCTTACAGGAGAGTTGGAATTATAGAGAGCGTATAAATTATGTAAATGCTACGTGCGCGTATCAGTGCGAACCGAGCCGGACTGAACAGTGCGGCGGCGGGAATCGTTTTCTGTACCCTAATTGCGTAATTCATTAAACGGCATATCCTTGTATGGGACGACAAATCCATTGTATTATGATAAGAAAATCGTCTGGTCGACAACGAAAAATACGCAATGGATACGCTTGCAATGTCAAATTTAAAGTCTATGGTCTATACATTCTTGTAATACGCAGTTTGGCTATGGTCGGCGGTACGCACCGCGCTTACGCAGTAGGACCAACAGAACAACGTGGACAGCTATAGCGGTAACGGACGACCGATGTAAATATTTTTACATTTCGACTTAATGTATTTTAAAGTGTCACCGAATAATAATTTCAAGCACCACGTTATTATTACATCATTCTAATGTGATTTACTTACGAATAAATGTACTTTCTCTTTAGCGAGCGAGATGTTCGTTGGAAAACTTGTGTGTTTCAATGATTTTGTAATAATAATAATTATCGTCTTCCTTGTATTTGCATGTTAGCGCACAAGATAATTTTAGTATAGTTATTCTTCATATCAAATATTTTAAAGAGATGTTTATAGATTAAAAATTAAGTTGATGTGTGTGCGATTAATGGTCGCCGTACCAAGTTTTTCAACGAACGGGTGAAGGCGACGCTGTGCCGTGACGCAGGCGGTGCCGGGTCGCGTCTGTTGTTCATCATTATTGTCTATAAGATGTTGTTAGGATCGAGCCCAGACCGTGGGAGATCCCATGCGGTTTTCACTCACCTCGGCCGATCAATCTACTTCTGTGCTAAGACTTGAATACCGTTGTTTGTTGAAAGTATTAGAGAGAACTTTAGCTGCGAAAAATATTGACATTCTATTTTTAAATTACAGTACATTACGTGTTTTTGTGGGACGAAGACCTACCTTAGATCTCTGGAGTTATCTTGAGACGTTTTACTTGTTGTATAAATGTAAAAGCCATCGCTTTAGGTACGCGGCTGTTGCTACATTCACGGGCGCTGTTTTAGGCGCATTTAATGCGTTAATGGTTCCAAAACACGAGAGCATAACCGCACTTGATGTAATGAAAACAATTTGACCAGAAACAACGGTTTTCCCGACAAATTCAATTTGAGCGTGAATTGGTTCCGAGGTCGGCTCGGAGTGTAGTGACGGCCCTGTCGAAATAATACCGCATTTACTGTTTCATCGACATGATATCGAGTGTTTTTTAAACTAAAACCAAATTAAAGTACCTTGTTTGCGAGGCAATAAGTTTATTTGTACAGATTTTTTTTTTAATTTCTACATAAGAAACGCTTGGGAATATGTAATATCAACTGTATTTTTAGATCGTACGCCAATGATTTGTAAAAAGACAAGCTTATTTATAGTGACTAGTGTTGTAACTAAATGGAAGTCGTCTCACTGACTGTCTTAATAACTTGTTCAATGTTTTCATTGTTTAAATTTTACCTATGATAATCTATAGGAACGAGGTATGGATATTATTATCAAGGTATTCGATCCGAATAGCATTGTCCATGCAGTTTGGCTCTTAGATAGCCACACTATAGTTGAATGAAATATAGTTAATTTAGTTGAAGATTGGATATTCACTGGATGGCTATCCATCCAGTGAATATCCAATCTTCTTTACGAAATACAATGTCCGACCCCTTGTTCCTAGATATTATTATTATCATGACGAATATTTCAACCATAGTTTAATAAACTGAATATACGAGACGAACCAAACCAACATGTTTAAGCGTTATTAACATGGTTGAAAATGTAAAGCCCATTATAACTTAACCTAATTTGCCACATTAAACTGAAATAAGTATTTAAAAAATTAAGTTAAAATGGAGAATGTATAAAAATTTTGGAGGAATGGGCGTTTTTTAAGTCTCCAGTAAAGTAACACACATACCTTCATTTGCTATTTAGTTTTCTAAACAACCTCTAAACTTCATAACACCAGATTACTATCACGTATTTATTGTTAAAATATGAGTGTTGCCATATTTTCTTAAGTCATTATGTACAAATTGGATATTGTAAGATCATTTGTTATCTGTCAACAGTTGAATATTACGAAAATAAATCAAATCAAATGAGGTTACCTTGTTTAATTTTTTTCCTGAAACGGAGACCTTGTATTGGACCAAAATTTTTGGATAGGTACCATATTTTCATCGCGTGTACAGCTAAGGAGTGGAATTCCCTGCCGGAGTGTGTTTCCTGATAGCTATAACCTGGGGGTCTTAAGTCAAGAGTGAATACGTAACTTGTCGGTTAGCCTGCTACAGAAAATCGGGTTAACGTGGCCCGAGGTGAAACGCGTAGCTCAAGACATAACGCGATGGAAGAGCACTGTAGATTAGGGTTGCTAACCGTACTCTAAAATAGAGTATTGTACTCTATATCATGTAGGTGTACTCTATAATCTATAACACTAATAGAGGACGCTAAAATACTCTTTTTCACAATGTTTACTATACTAGTGCCAGTCACGCATATTATACTTAAATTAAAACGAAATTTATTAAAAATGAGCTCCTGATCTATGTAAACTAGATAAGTGTAGATTTAGAATGTTTGGAGTCGTACAATCCTTTTAAAATAAATGAAAATTTGTTATGTGCTGCAAAAAGTACCAAAATGCCTTTTTTAGTAAATGGTTCTCTTCGTTATAAATCTGTACTCTTTATTTAGCTCCTCTGAAATCAGATATACTCTATTTCTTCTAATAAAAGTTGGCAACCCTACTGTAGATGCCCCACCTTGGGGACTTAGGACATTAAGTAAAGTAAGTCAGGTTAGCGTGCTTCATCTTCGATCACATCGCATACCATCAAGCGAGATGGTAGTCAAAAGCGTATCAACAACAAATAAAGTTTAGTAGAAGTATAGTAATGGGATACACAGTAAACTAAACGGGTTGTTATACGTACAAGAATGGGTCAGCGAATTTTATTGGAATAAAAATTGCTTTTAGAACTACTAGGGAAAGCTTTCACACTAATGTGAGCCTCCGAAGTAGGTAACCGACAGCGCCCGGGGAGTACAGGGTGGGTAATAAACTCGCCACAAATAACGAGACTTGTATAATACTACGTAATAATTAAAGTCTGGCTTTTATTATACTTGCCCAGTAACGGGCAACAAAGATAAGTAATTATTCGGAACAAGATTCTTGGTAATTGTTTTAACTAGATACCGTGCCTAATTGAGTAACGTTTCGCTTTAGGTACACAAACAAGTCTGAAAGGAAGTTTTCTGGTTCCTTTTTAGGGTTCCGTAACCGAATAGCGAAACGCGGAACCCTTAAAGATTTGTTATGTTTGTCTGTCCGTCCGTATGTCACAGCTATTTTATTCCGAAACTATTAGGACTACACACGTGAAACTTGACAAGTAGGTAGATGTGAACCGTACGTGTGTGGAGATACCACACACGTACTATAGGTTTCATACGATAGGTCTTTAATCCTAGAAACCTAACGTTCGTCGATTCGACGAACACGCGACAGAAAATTAGTTATCACTTATCGACGCGTATGGCGATCACAACCGCATTGCTTGTCAACTCAGTGTTTTCCTAGGTCTTTCGTGACGTGCAAGGCTCCGGCGGGTAAGTACAATAGTTTTCGAGATATTACGATATTGTTCTTCGTTTCGACGAATGGTTAGGGTTTGCGTATAAATTTGCAACTCATGTTGTTTTGATTTTTTGGAGTTTTCAACATGTCTTCGAGAAAATTACAGATGGCAGATGAAACTATTGTTCGTTTGTTACTGGATCAAGAAGATAGGCTTCGGAGGACATACAGGATAGTGAAACGGAAGATATTCTGGAGGTTGATGCTATTGAAAGTGATCATCAGATAGAACAATCTTCCGGCGGAGAAGTTATTCAAGAACGGGTTTCTCCGGTTTTGATGGATGATGTGCTGGAACCACAACCAGAAGTGAGCTCAGGGCTTCGATGAAATATGCTCAGATATGTCACGCAGCAGAAAAACCAATCGATGACCAATGCGTGTATTCTATGGAACGATTAGTATAGCATATATCAAGAGTTACATAATTAACTGCCACAATGCCTCAGTACCAGGTCAAAAACTATTAAAACATCGTGACTTTATGAAGACGTTGCATGCTTGAGTTGCGAACATGAAGAACCATGGCTCAAAATCCGACTGGAAATTCACACCATGCCAACTCAGATCAAAGTCAAGATCTCGGATGTATTGGATGTAAGGCATGGAAAAAGTCATGAACAGAGCCAGCCACAATCCAGCAGTGACCTACAGCAAATAGAGCCACCAAACAACACAAAAAGAAAAATTTGTGAACTCTGTCCATGCACTAATAGACGCAAGACTAAGTAATTATGCACTAAATGTACCACTGCAATTTGTGGCGAACATAAAGTTGATTTTTGTAACAAATGCGCTTCACAAATTTAGTATTATTTTATTTTTAAATATAGTTTAGAACGTTGTTACTTATATTTGCCAAAGAAGAAGAGGCTACATTTTGTTATTTTTTTTATTTATTTTTTGTTTAATATCGTGTCTCCAGTGATCTCGTAAAAACTAGTGTTTTCCTAAAAGTGTGATAAAATAAATATAATTAGTTGTAATACATCAATTTATTGTTTCATTTTATAGAATAATAGTCGGACCAGATATATATGAAAAAAATATAACGAAAATTTGTATTTTTATTTGAAATTAAAGCACCCCAAAAAATACTCGTCGAATCGACGAATGGTTAGGGTTTCAAGGGGGCAAGTGAACGTTAGGTTTCTAGGGTTAACCTTTTAACCGCCTGAGTCGGAATAATCCGACAAATATTAACGGGCCCATTTCGCCTGAGTCGTATATATACTACAAAAATACCACAGCTCGTTTAATGTACTTTTTTACTTAATTACGCTGTATTCTATCAAAAAGATGTTTATGTTAGGTAAATAGTTAATTAAGCAATCATTTACAGTTTAATAAACTTTAGTCTCTTAATCAGAAGTCCTAAAAATAATGTCCAAAGTTATATGAATTACTAATATTATTTTTAGAAAATTACATTGATGTACAGTCGACCAAGAAATTGGTTTACCACTCCGAGGTTGAATATCATTTGCACGTACAAAACATCAAGGGCTATTTTCGCTTGACAGATTAATAACTGCTACGTCAGAATCTGTCATTCCTGTTTATTTAAACTCAGAACTGATGGCTTGCAATTTATCCTCCTGCTACTCGTACTTTATCTGCAATAATACGTTTTGTTTAGTTTCGACGTAAAATAATTGAATTTTGAATCCAGGGAATTGAACTTTATTATATATGTTTTTAATAGATTTAAAAACGTCCAATTTCCTGCTAGTAGCGTAAAGGGTTTTAGGATTAATAATAAACAATGATTTATCATTTAAAAATAACAAATTTATTGTCCTTCATAAAACGTAACAGTAACATTTAATTGTAAAAAAAAAAATATAGGGAAATATCAGCCTAATAACGCGTGTTTCCACCATTAGCTTCGATGACTGCTAACAAGCGACTTCTCATAGAGCCATCGAGGCGTGAACAAATGTCTGTCCCGCGCAAAGCCTCCCAAACTTCATGGCATTGACTATCGATGGCATCTCGAGTTCTCTCATTGATGCCATCGCTGCACCATAAGTCCCCAAAGGTTCGATCGGGTTAAGATCTGGACTTTTAGACGGCCATGGAATCAAGTTAATGAATGAATGTTGATCAAACCAGGTACGAGTCACTCTAGCTGTGTGTAATCTGCAGTTGTCTTGTAGAAAATTAAATTGAGGCAGATCGCTTTCCGGGTAGACGTTCCGGACAGTTAGCAACATAGCATTTTCTAAATTATCCACATAATCTAAAGCTTTGGCTTTCGGAGGTAGTCTGCTTAATTCTCCGACTCCATCTGCCGACATCCAGCCCCAAATATTTACACTGATTCTACCAGACTCCGTGGTCGGCACAATATTTTCTTGAGTGTATCTAGTATTATTGTAACGCCAGAGAGTCATTCGACCATGTTGGCTAGATTTTAACGTTTTTTCGTCCGTAAATATCGTAGTAGACCAATCGAAATTCAAGTACTCCCGGGCAAAATTTAAACGAGCCGCTTTGTTAGCGTCGGTCAAATAAACTTTTTTAGCGTGACGTCTGTATTGCAATCCCATACTATGCAAATGCTGCCGAATGGTCTCTTTCGTAACATCGAATTCTTCTGCAAAATCGCCGGTAGAAGTGAAGCCGTTCTCTTCGTACTGACGTCTCATTGTTTCTCTTCGCTCGCTGGACAGTGCAGGCGGCCGACCACTTCGCCTATGATCTTGAAGATTACCTTCTTCCCCTTCAAGTCTTATCCAAAAACGTGTCATATATCGCGATATGTTCAGTTCTCTAGAAATATCACTTATGTTGTATCTTAACCGATGTAATGATATAATTTCGGCTCTTTCCTGGAAGTTTAAATTACGCGACATTTTATTGACAGTAAGTGACTCGAGTTGATCTTTTTTTTTTTTATTTGTTCGCCTTTATAAAGGCAGGCATCGGTCTAAAGACCATTCAGCCTCGTCATATTTATGTATTCTTCTCGAGTTGATCAATAACTGACACTTGACAGATCATATGTCAAAAGCGATTCGAAAATGAATTAGGTTTTTTTAAGTATGGTATCTAGCATAAACCTCCTTGATTTATAAGGACAAGTTGGTTTGTTTTTACATCAAATATTCTCTATTGCGTTGACATCACAGTTCAAGTTGCATGCTCTTTAACCATTGCTCTGTGATTGGCTCACAGTTAACCAATTACGTTAATGTAATACAGTAATCCTTAGCGAATAATTATGTTACTGGGAGATGTCATCAAAAGTGGTAAACCAATTTCTTCGTCGACTATACAACGCCCATGACGGAAAAATCCGACATAAGGGACGCGACATATGCCAAGATTTACCGATACAAAAATAAACATAAATCAAAATGTTTCTCTTTATACTGACTAATTAACTATAAAACAAATACAGCAATTGTTAATAAAACTTTTTTTATAAATATTTGTATTTCATTTAATTACTTTGAATTTAAGTAAATTTACTTGTGAAATGTTAGCAACTGAGTTGATGGTTCCCAGTCCCACCCCTAGCCTACATGTTCCGAAACTTACTTTGTAAGTACGCCCAGCGCCACGGTCGGAAAACGACGACCGCTTCGTACGTCATAAACGAGTGCCGACTTCTGGAATTTTCCATAGGTGTTGTGCTTATGCACGTAGTTTTACATTCGTGTGTCGATAAATGTGTATTAAAATTTATATTATATATCATGACCACTACGGAAGAATTAATACGAATTCTAGAAGGCGATGACAATGAAGAATTTATATCAGACGATGAGTTGAACATTGATGTAGAGGTATGTTTTTTAATTATTGCATAGTTATATTTCAATTTATTCTGTAGTATGGTAGTGATGTTGGAATGAATTTTTGTAACTTAATTGGAGTGAGATGGCGAGAGCGCGCTGTGCGATGACAATGCGCGCGCGGCCACTCTGAAACGGTGATTGTGATTTTGACTGGTTGCAGCAGGGTTGCCAGATGGCGAATTTTTTATCTGTCTCAAATATCATCATGTATCATGTGTCAAATATCTCGTACTTTCAATACAAAATCTCGTAAAAGTATACATTTTAAAAATCTCAGACCTTAATTTAGGTACACTATGTACTTTAACTAGCTAGTCTGGGGTAGGAATATTCCTTAAGTTTGGGCTACCAAATGTAAAAAACTTTACTCTAGGTGATTTATATTTTTAAAATTATTTTACCAAAATCTTAAAAAAATGGATATAGGTATAGGTCTTCCCGGACAACGACTAAAGATACATTTAGTGATGAGGTAATATATCTAGTGATGTGCTTAGTCGAGTTTTTGACATGGACATACATTATTTTCTTTAAATGTTTTGGTTTGTATTAGCGGTATTCTACCGGCTACATTTCAGGGAGTGTGTAATGGAATTACACAACCTAATTCCGCCAAGCCCGTTCCATCAACGAACTACAAGACAAACGGCGATGCGCCATCGTTACATGGTGGACATCCCACATATACGCACTAATCGTTTTGGGAATACCTTTATTGTGCGTACGGCTAAGGAGTGGAATTCCCTGCCGGAGTCTGTGTTTCCTAATCGCTATAACCTGGGAGTCTTTAAGTCAAGAGCGAATAGGTTACTTCTAGGCAAGCGTGCTCCATCTTCGACCACATCATCACTTACCATCAGGTGAGATGGTGGTCAAACGCGAGCCTATTATCAATAAAAAAAGCAACATTGTTAAAATCTCGTAAAAGCGTGTACGAGATTTTTTTTTCTCGTTTCTCGTACAGAGACTGCTAAATCTCGTAAAGTTTCGGGATTTCTCGTACATCTGGCAAGGCTGGGTTGCAGCGCGCGTAGCGTGAGTGCTCGTTCGTAGATACGTCGGTAGTTTATTTTGTGCTTGTGATAATTTGTGATAGTGATAAATATTCGTATCCATGTAAGTCAATAGGTAAACTGTTATTGACATTGTCCAATATAATTTTTTATTTCTTTTTGTTTTTAAATTAGTGTAATACAAATTGTGATTGTCATAAATATTGTTACCATCTAAGTCAATAGGTAAACTGATAGCGACATTGTCCAAGTTTAATTTTTATTTTAAAGACTGTTTGTATTTGATAAAACCAGTGAATAAAACTAAATTGTGATTTCAGACTTGTATTATTATTATACTCAAATTTCTATTTAGCTACATACTTATTTACTTTCCATTTCGAAAAACACAGTAAAAAACCTACGGTAAAAAACGTTGACTGACGTAGAGAAACACGGGAGTAGACAAAATTTAAGTAAGAAAAACCATAGACCAAGGTTTTTCTTACATCAATTTTTTGTTTCTTTGATACTTATTTAAACTGGTATTTCTTACTAGGAATAATGTTAAATAAAACAAATACGAAAATATTTAATCAGTTTTTATTTATATAAAACGAAATATCGACGTCGAAAAATTTAAGTATTGCCCTTCTCTCTTTGTTGTAGGTATTTATTTTTTGATTCACTGTGCCGGGCGCTGGGGGCACGACAGTTGATATGAAGTCGGGCGGTTAAAAGTTACATTGAGGTTACTAAACCATTTTTTGTTAAAGTAAATCGTTTAATATATAGACATTTCCATAGTGGTAAAAGTTACGGGGGGGCAACCCCCCAACGCTAAAAATAAATATATAAATATATAAAGCGAAAAAAAATATGCTGTACATTTTAATGAAAAATTTTATAGAAAATTGGTTATATATAACTTTGTATTTCATACAAATATTAGGACAAAGTTATTTTGCGCAGTTTTTACGGAACCCATCATGGGCGAGTCTGAGTGAGTGCATGCGATACCTGATTGATCTTTACGGGGATGGGTAGCCTGACTCACACTAAAAGAAAGGTTTTTTCTCGATCATCCTGTAGTACCTATATTAGAAGCCTGTGCCGGTGACCTCGAGAGCAATGGCCTTCTCACTCTTTTCCAGTCAACTCTACAAAAAACTGCTGCACTTCGTATTGAAGAGATCTTGGAGGACAGAGATGACTACTCTCAATAGCTCACCTTGCAAAAAAGAAAACTAAAAAATTAGTGGAATACTTAACTAAAAATGAATGATGAATTCGCCCGGGTGCTTACTGAGAGGTTCATTTGAAAGACAGCTGTAGACGCTAACCTTCTTTGTGAATTGCGATGTAAATTTACCTACAGCCTTTGTCATGTATATCACGAAATTAACAAAAACTAGAGTCGTTCTACTAGTCAATGCGACAAATTTTTTTTCTCTCCGGGTGGGAAGTCTTCGAATGATTTCTCCCGCTCTGGAGCGGAAGGGAGTGTCAGACTTCTCCTGACTGAAAACCCACTCTGTTCCTTCAGCTGCCCTTAAGTTCCGGGGCCGCGGTATCTCATTAGAACATGCCCGCAACCTCGGCAGATATTGCGACACTTGATTATTGATCATGCCGCAACGTTTCATAAACCTACCTAAAACCTAGTGTTCACTAATGAGCCATTAAAAGCCCAATCCATCTCTGTCTATGATTTTCCAAAGTTTTGATTCAACGAAAATGCTTAATCGAATTATCAACTTTGATAATTTTTGAAGTTTCGCTAAACAGTCGCTCTTGTCCCGAGCGGCAACGCGAGTGGGAAGTATTTTAACCAGTTTTGCTTTATAGGCAAAAAGAAAGTTAACATTTCTTAACAATATTTAATTCCGAAACAAGTGAAGTAAGTACTCTTATTTAAATTGCTAGGTACTTTTCTCTTTGAAGCTTAGAATGTTGTAGAATTCCGTTCTGTAAAAGCTTACCTAGCTAAGCACCGAGAAAACTGTAAGAGACTACGACATAGAATCCAATTTAAGTTTACGCTACAAAGGCTGCATTTAAATAGTTTTCTTCAACGTTTATCACGCTAAAAAATGTGGTGTAATGTAAATATTGATCTGCATGACTCTGTTTTTTTTGGGTAGGAAAATCACCAAATGAATCCTTCCGCTGTGGGTAGAGTGGAAGGGAATGGCAGACTTTTACTGACATAAAACACACATTCTGCTCGTTCAATTGCCCTAGCGTTCTAGGACGGCGGTATCTTGTTAGTATATTCCCACAGCCCTGCCAGGCAATGGCTCGTATCGGGCTCCGTCAATGCTGCTGACTGCTCTTCGAGGCGCTTGGAACACGACGACCTTTGCTCGCCGCCCGCAGAAACGCATCTATTGCGGTGGCCGGAGATCGTTTTGCGATCCCCGACGCCAGGGACGTCTCCCACGGCGGCTGGGGCGTGAGGTAGAAACTTGTCTCTCCATCTGCAAAAAGTACCTTCCTTCTGGTATTAAAGTTAAGGTAATACAGAAACAATTAATGAAATACGTCCACCCTTTCTCGAGTTTTAGGGAGATTAACGAACAGCTACATATTTATGTTTATACATAAGAAGAAGATTAAAAGTCTGTGGTGACGCATTCGACGTTACCTTCTCGAGAGCAATGGCCTCCTTACTGTTTTTCCAGCCTTCTTTATTGCTGATAGGCTTGCGTTTGACCACCATCTCACCTGATGTCAAGCGATGATGTGTTCGAAGGTGAAATCTCCACTTGCCTCCGAGTCGCCGCTGCACTTTGCATAGAAGAGATCAAGGAGAGTAGAGAGTGGTTATTTTGTTCCTGCCAGCACTGGATATCTCTCAATGTTGTTATCCGTCCTCTCGATAGCTCATCTTACATAAACCAAAACTGTAAAAATAACAAAAAATAATATCTTCTCTCTTTTAGCGATAGGACCGCCATATAACCATAGAAATAAGAAATAATGTGTTTAAAGTTTGGTGTACAATAAAGTATATTCTATGCGGCTTCGCACGCGAGAAAATGATTTTTCAGCGTAATTTAAATTGCCTATGTTACTTGTTGGTAATGTAGCTTTATAGGTATAAGTGAAAGAATTTTTGAGGTCGGTCCACTAGTTTTTTTAGTTTTAACATTACAAACAAACAAGCATAAAATCCAAATTTTCCTCTATATTATATTAGTGTAGATAAAAAAATATTTTGAAAAGCTATATTACCGAAAGTTGTAAGTTAAAAGTTGTTGTGAAGTATTACGTAACCAACGTTAGTGTTTACCCGTATGTCGTCCATTAGAGATTTTCAACGTGAAAATGAAAATGTTACGTGAGGTATATTTTCCGAGCCTTACCGTGTTATACCGACCGCTAGCCGCTTTTTAAAAGGACCGTAATTTTAATGTGTGTGCCTTTTATTTTACGGTGTCGTAATTAGGTCCTGTGTTCCTTTTTGTTATTTTGTGGCGTTGGTATTTCACTTTCAGTTTGTTTGAGATGTAAAACTTTGAAAGAACTTTTAGCTAAGAGATAGTAAGGTCAGATTTATGCTAGCAGTTAACGTTATTGGCCTTCTTATAGAGTGCGACCGTCGCGCTATCCCCAATCACGGTAATTTCTGAAAACAGAATGACAGAAGTAGAAAACATGAGCCTAGCTTCGAAACTACTCTCCTACAATATGAATGTTTAATATTCACGTACTTTGTAAAAACATTGTATTGTGCGAGGAAAATAGAATCATACACTAGGAAAGCGCCAACCAATAGAAAACTCGCTACGCAACCTTGTTCGAGTCCCTGGAGTGAGTATAACCTTACAAGTGCTTGGGTCTCGCCAAAGACTATAAAACCACTTGACCGCGCATACAGTGCCCCCACGAAAACTATTATCCTTTTAGCACCTATATAATGGCTACGTTACACGAACCATTTTAGTTGTGACCAAGTGTTAGACCTGTGTGCATGCTAAACAATTACTTTTTTTTTTGTATCCAATTTATAACGCATAATAATGCCTTCATGCGCGTTGAAGTGATGTGGAAAACATTCCCAGATATCTAGATACTAAATGGATGACACAACTATTGATCAGTAATAAAATACTACGAAAATCATTTTTTATTTAATCAAATTATAAGGCACCACACGGGTCTATTTAAAATGGTGATTTAGGTGAGCAAGCCCATGGTTGAGTTGCGCGTTGATGTCTTTTGGAAAAGTTTCTTTCTTTCATTAAGAAATTCCAATTCTTTTATTCCTTTGTATTTTTATCGTAAAAATCTGTGCTGTTAACTTTAACGTCTGAATACGCAGGGGCGAGCACAGGATTATGACACTGGTAATGCGGCTAGCGTTGCCAACTTTTTTTGACGAAAAAGGTACACCTTTTTCGTCAAAAAAAGTATGACAACAGGTATGTAGACGTACACGTCTACATACCTGTTGTCATTAAAACTACTTCTTGCACAGGTGTTGTTCGAGACTACAAGAAGCCAGCCAACGGTAACTGGACGGTCTGAACTTGTCCACGGTTCGTGGAGCCCTACCGTTGCTCTCAATAATAGTACTTACAATAATCTACAGGCTCTATCAATACCTAATATTACCACTAACCTTCTGAGCTGAATACGCCAACTTCGACAAGCGAGGATCCTTTCGATCGCGTCCGTGTGTGGTATGTATGTAAGTATGAAATTAGTAAGTGAAAAGTATAGGGAAAGTCAAGTGTAGATGGACGGAGGTTCTCAAATGCAGGTCCTCCCAACGCGGTCTATCAGCAATCGCAGCACAAACTTCGCACCAGATTGAAGCAGCTATTTATCACTATTTTCAGCAAAGGCCGCGTGTCAGACCGGGCTGACGACAATACGGCGATATATTCCAAAATATCCCAGGTTTTTCATCAAATGGGGATTACAAATTCCAATTAATCGTTACTCGCGACCCAATTATCGGTTTCAACACGCGATTGCACACGATATTTCTATTACAATAAAATCAAAGTCCCAAGAGCGGACATTTTCCAACAACAGAAGCAAAGTCTCTCTGTCAAGTGAAAAAGGTTATGTCAAGCCCACAGATAATTAATGTTGCCAACCAAAAATATGCGTTCAAAAACGTTCGGTACTAAACATCTACCCCCCGGACGGGCTTACCCGTCCGCTAATCAATTGGAAGTCTTGACCAGGTTGCGAATTTAACACAGCTTCAATGCGGCAAAATACCGTAGCTAGTTCCTCAAAGGTGAGAACGGTGTCTTCCAACAATCTCCGCCAGCGTCCCTTTGCCGCTTTCACCGCGGCCTCAAAAATACCCCCCCAATGGGGGGCAGGCTGGCGGGTCAAACAACCAAGTGACCCCTCGGCGGGCCAAACTATTGCCAATGTCAACCTGGCTCTCATTAAGGAAGGCGTGTACCTCCTTCAAATAGTTACTTGTACTCTTGTAATTCGTACCGCAATCAGACCTAATCAAAGAAGGTAACCCACGGCGAGACACAAATCTTTCCAAAGTCGCCTCAAAGGCCTCTGTCGAGAGGGAGGTTACCAGCTCCAAATATACTGCCTTGGTTGACAGGCAGACAAACACACAAATAAGACTTAACAATCTTAGTATTACGAAGGGTGGACGTCTTCAACAAAAGGGGACCAACGAGTCCGTTACGACGCCAGCAAAGGGCCTCGTCTCATTGACGCGATCAGCCGACAAAATCCAAATTCTCGCTGCAGAATGGCCAACAGCGCATTGCAACCGGCATGCGAGTTCTTAACGTGACGATCAGTCACCAACAATTAAACCAAGTGGCCCTCCTTGGGCAACAAAAGGGGGTGACGGGCCCCATAAGGAAGGCTAGAGAGCCTCAACCGTCCTCCAATACGCCAAAGACCCGTCCTATCCAAGAAGGGATTCAACTTACCAACCTAAGTAACACAGACGTGCTGAATAAAGATTGAGTAAGAGCAATCATCTAGAGCATATGCTGAATACTAAGCTGAATAACGTCTGAGTACCGTCTATTCAGCAGTTATTCAAGCAAAAAGGGCCCCAATTTTGAATGCTTAACTCTGAATAACAGCTGAGCAACATCTGAGTAGAAGCTTAATAACGTTTTAATTAGCTTAATAACTTTTGAATAACAGTTCACATTGTTTTTATTAAGCTCTTACAACTGAGTTATTCAGCTTAGTCGAATTGGTTATTGTATTCAGAATTTATAGAGCATTTAAATTATTGTTTACATTTTTGCAAACAATATTCATACATATTGTCAAAAAAAATATGGAATAAATATTATAATGTCGATGTCGAATGGTGTTGATTTAACATGGCCGGTGAAATTATAAAAGCGGTAAGTAAATTTTAATTTACAAGTTAGAGGTCTGCTACATGTTAATTGTTAGTGCGCAAGTAATTTTGTCGTGAATAGTATGTGTTTTTTTTTTAGTATTTATTACGTGCCGCGTGAATAATCAAGATAACTGATAGTAAATAGTATTTTTATACATACAAACTAGGTCTAACAAAAGTACTTGCGACGAAATAGCTAATACTAGCGATTATAAACCAACAAAATAACATGAATCGAGTTGAGAATGTTGTAGTTGTAAGATTAAGCATTTTGGTGATCTCTTAAATTCCTTATACGTATAAATTACAAAGATTTTTAATGGCGATCGAAGTTTTGCTTTATAATGCTGAATAAAAGTGCACACATGTCTTGTTACTGAGTTATAACTTGAAAAAGAGTAGTCTCATTGCACTAACTTCTGAATAACAATTAGATAGTTGGCCACATTTCTACATTACTCAGATTTTTAGGGTTCTCTAATCGAACGCGTCGGGCCTTCGTTGTCCACTTACGTAGGTACTAATGCTGTAACAAAATAATCATGTCATGTGATGATGTGACTCATGTGAACGAAACTCGGCTTGTAAACAAAAAAATCTATGAACTGATTGTAACTGAATCATACGATATAGGTATCAAATTGTTCGTAAAAATTTTCAGTGTAAGGTACGGAAAGACGCGCGGTGCGCGGGAGTGGTGGCGGTGGCGGTGTAAGTGGAAAAATGGAATAAACGGCCCGCTCACTCTCACTCTTGCGCCCAGTCAAACTCCGCGCTCGCCCCCGCCCCCACTCCCGCACCCGCGCGCTCGCTACCACTTCACAGTCGTGCGTCACACCAACTCGACCGACTGCCAATTTCAAATCAGTCAGTCGGTCGCGTTGGTTGCAAGCTTTCGGTGACATTCGCTCACGCGTCATGCAAGTCCCTACCAAACGGTAAACAATAAAACAAACGACGCAATAGGCTAAACTTTGCAGTATGTGTTCCGTTTTTTATCGAGGAAATTTATTATGTTGAACCGACATTAGAATACCTACGTATCATTGCATCGTAACGATAATTTACATTTATTTCGTTTCAGGAAAATGTCTTTTAAAATAATTTCAACACGTCGCGTGGTAAGGGTTGCACAGAATTGTGTACTGTACCATCCTTATGGGAGAACAAAGGACAACTTCGATGGCCAAGATATAATGCGGATTTACTAACTAAAGACAGCAGGGTCCAACCTCGCGCAGATTGACGGCTTACAATGAGTTGTACTCTAAAACGAAAAAACTATAAAACTTATGAAGAAGCTGAAGAAGAATTATCGAAAATGCTAAACTTAACGGATACTGACACTGATCTTGATCAGATTGAACCTTCATTTTGTAACTGTGATTCGTAGCTGTTGATAAACAATTTTGTAGGTGAAATAAACGGTTAAACTTTTTGACTTAAATTATTTATTTTTAATTAAACTTCGAACTTAGCCTATATATATATAGTGTGCAATTAAGATACGAAATACAACTCATTCCTATATTCATTACACACAAACTTGAATTTTACATCTTGAGGAGATAGGCATATTGAGGCAAGTGTTTCAGTTGGCATTTTAGATTTAAATATATTAAAGCAACTTGATTTTACTGGCTGATCAAAAACTTCAGTCAAACCTGAAACTTTGAAAATGTATAAAAATATATTGTCATTTTATTTAAGTATTTTCTCAATTTCCATAATGTCATTTTGGTATATACCAGTCAGAAAATTTGATAGGCTTTGCTAATTGATTTTTCCGGGGTACGGAACCCTTTTCATTGCATAATATTTTAATAAAGCTGGTATTAAGCTATGGGCGCTATAACAATATAAATGTGGTCTTTAATTTGAATAAGTTAGTTTTAAATTCTCTATTAAACAGAAAAAAGCTTAATAAAAACATAAATAATATTGTTTATTCAGCAGCTGAATAATTAGTAAGACATAGAATCTTATCCAGTTTAAAGATAAAATAAAAACAATTATTCAGTATCAAGCTATATAATAGAACATTTAACGATATTATTCAGAAGGTGATACTTTATTCAGAAAATAGCTGTTTCAAACGCTACTAGCTTAGTACTGCTTTAATAAGACCAATACAGATTATGGTTATTCAGATAAATGCTGCCGGCGCGGGCTGTTTTTCAGCTTTAAGAAGGGAAGCACAGAAATACAGAATTTATTAAGCATTCAGAATTTTAAGGGTCCGAACTCAACCTAATCCAGCATTTGGCTATTCCCAAACCTCTTATACAAACTATATTCATCTTTGAACTGTAAAATGTTCTAAATGTGTACTGCTATCTTGCTTACGTGTTACTTGGGAACGGCTCCCGACAACCTGATCCTACCAGACTTCAAGACCTCGATCTCCTTCTCAAAGTGTGCAGCCTGCACAGAGCGGACCCAAAGAGGAGTGACTCCTGTCACTCTTGAGGAGAGAGAACTGGTGACAGGCGCTTGTCCCCTGGATTCCTAGAATTATGGCTAAAACGCCTGATCCACGAGGTAACGTTCAACAATTTGTCGAGAGAGCTGTATCGATTCAACAAAAAATCAAGATCAAACGGAGGGTCCTTTGTCCCAACAGCGAACACCTCAAGTCCGGGCAAAGGATCCGACATCAAGACTGGCGTTCGAGGCCAATCGTCCTCGGGGCGAGTCAGCCAGTCCGGTCCTCACCAGAGGGGGTGAGCAATCAAGTGGGGGGCCATGCACCCGCGTGAGGCTACGTCGCCCGGGTTCAGGTCACCAGGCACGTGCCTCCAAATCAAAGGCGTTTCAGAACCTTGAATCTGCAACACTCGGTTCACAACAAAGACCTCCAAAGAGTGGACGGACGTCTTCAACCAACACAAAACAATTTGACTGTCCGTCCAGGCGCAAGAAGCCCGAATGTCAACAGTTCCACCCAAAGTGCGCGCAACGTGGCTTAAGAGACGCACAAGAAGCACCGCAGGAAGTGCAGATACAAGTTGGAGCCAGTCTTCCAACAGGGTTTCCCGAAGTGGCTCGTTCCAACCAAGTTCAGTTATAACAAGGGCAGGAGCACCAATTTTAGGGTAAGGACAACTCACAAGGGTGATTTCAAACCAGGTCCTTCCCTCAACAGTGGTGACAGCCGTTTCGCCAATTCCCCAAATCTTGCCTGAAAGGTCGTTCACCTTCAGGCCAACCTGTCCCGCTAACCAAGACGACAAAAGGCAACCCTGGGCTCCTGTGTCCAAAATGGCACGGATCACAATCGAGCCACCCGAGGGTCCCCAGACCTCGACCGAGGCCGTTGGCAACAAAACCGTCATGATCGGGGGGTCCTTTAGCGGGGCAGGCGTCAATCTCTTAGCGATGCCTGGGCGGCGACCGATCGCCGCATCCAGGCTGCCTTCGTTCACGACGAGGCCAACAATCAAAATATTCGTCCGCGCGGTGTCCCGTATCCCACCGGATGCCAGAATGGCGGAGGGCGCAACTCCAACCGGGGACGTTCCGCCAACGGAGGGGAAAGGCAGCGGCGCCGACCCGGCCACTGCTGCCTAGCAGCCAATGCGCGTTCTCCCTGACGAGGGGAGACCAAATGGCGCTCGCGGGGCTCCCGTTCAACTTGCGCGGGGGGTGGAGAGCGGCGTACAGAATTGCGGGTCTCAGCCCGGTGCTCGTCTCCGGGGTTCCCCCCCTGCGCGAACCCCCCTCAGAAGCTGGTCTGCTGGAGCGGTTCGCGTTGGCGCACAAAATCTCCAAGTGGGACCCTTTACAAATTCTACACGGGCGGGGGTCGGGGCAGTCCCGATGAAAGTGGGCCCCCAAGCACGAGAAGCACAAACGGCGTGCGTTGACAATGCGGCGGCGGGCACTTACGTGCAAATTCAAAAAAGCCGGGCAACGCGCCATGACATGCCCCGTGGCCTTACAAAAGTCGCAATGATGATGACTCCGGGCGCATGCAAAACGGGGGGCGGGGCGAACATCAACAGGCCCCCTAGCCTGAGGACTCCGGGCGCCAGCAAAACGGGGGGCGGGGCGATTATCAACAGGCCCCCTAGCCCGAGGACTCCGGGCGCCAGCAAAACGGAGGGGCGGGGCGATCATCAACAGGCCCCCTAGCCCGAGGACTCCGGGCGCCAGCAAAACGGGGGGCGGGGCGAACATCAACAGGCCCCCGAGCCCTAGTCCGTCCCTGGTCTCTAGGCCGAGAAGGTAGCGGGGATGACCCCGTGGCGCCACGAGTGTTATCCAAAAACCGACACTCGTCTTCCAAAAACTTGAGGAGGTCGTCAAAGGGGGGAAGATGGGTGGCACTATCCCCACCATACTTCTGCTCAAAACGTGACCTCAGCTCCGCGGAGAGCAACTGCAGCACTATGTGCACCAACAAGTAGGACCAATGTTCTACCGGTAACTCCAAGCGTCTCAAGGCGTTGGTCGCTGAGACCAACGGGTTCAGCAAGTCAGTGCGCAACGTCGACGTGCAGGCAATGGCCGGTAGTCCCAAAATTTGGCCGATGTGCATATCAGCCAGGCAGCGCTTGTTCTGATACCGTCGGGAGAGAAGCTCCAGAGCGGTCGGGTAGGAGGAACCCGTCACCGGCAAGTGCTGCACCAAGGCTCTGGCTTCGCCCTCCAGGACAAACAATAAATAGGCCAGCTTCTGGGCAGGTCCGAGGTCCGAGCGTGCATCGACAAGACTCTCAAAGAGATTTGGGAAGCCCAGCCAGTGGTCCAAGCGACCGTCAAAATGTGGCAGCTCCAGGGTGGGCAGCCTACCCAATAGTCCAGGGCCTGCAACAACGGGGTTCTGCGGCTTGGCCGCATCAGGCACCCGGCTCTTCAAAATTTCCCGAGCTCGTAGACTTATGACATCCCCCAGGTGGAGAATCTGGTCATAGTCACCCAAAATCTTATCGCGGGCTGCCTGGTCCATCACCCCCAAATCCACGTCCATGATGAACTCGCAGAAGCGTGTGAGCGCAGCATCAGCTGCCTTGATCCTCTCATTCAAGCGCCCGTACCGAACAAGGGTGAGCTCTTCCAAATCTACGCGCTCAACCGTTGCAGCTGCCGATGTGAACCATCTCAACTGTGAGGTCAATCCGGCAGCAGCCTCCCTGACTGCCCTTAATGAGGCCATTGCAACAATCAAATATTAATACAACAGGCTAAAATTAACTAAACAAACAACAATGACTTGTTAGCCGACCAAATAATTTCACCAAAATAACAACTTAAATTCAATTATTTCAAGTCCAAATCCGACCCTGTACTTATTCCAAGTATGAATCTAGCTTGGTACAGATGGCTAGTTAGTAGTAGCAAAATAAATAACAATTGAATGTATAATACAATAAACACCAATAAACAACAATTGACTGTATAATATTGAGCGGACAATCTCTAACAACTCAATCCAATAAATAAATAAATGCAATAAGTCAATCCACACCATTCAATTCTTGTTATGTTAAAAAATGTGTGATTATTATTTAGATAACCTTTTAAATTCAGATCAGTGACATTCAATTATTAATTGCAACAAATACCAAACAACTTTACAACAAATATACCAAATTATGTACCAAATACAACCTAATAATTCCTAATTTCACAAATAAATCTTACTTGTCAATACAACAAAAGGGGCTACAGTACAAATTACAAATACAACTTCAATTGATTCAACTTCAATTAGATAGCCCGGATGACATGGTAATATATTCAAAACTTATTAAGTTATAAGTTATGTTAAGTAATTAAACTAAAGTTGTTTTCAACAATATTCAAAACTTCCAATTTACTATGTGGATTTTATATTATAAAAGCCACGCTCTGCTTACCAAAATTGTTCGAGACTACAAGAAGCCAGCCAACGGTAACTGGTCGGTCTGAACTTGTCCACGGTTCGTGGAGCCCTACCGTTGCTCTCAATAATAGTACTTACAATAATCTACAGGCTCTATCAATACCTAATATTACCACTAACCTTCTGAGCTGAATACGCCAACTTCGACAAGCGAGGATCCTTTCGATCGCGTCCGTGTGTGGTATGTATGTAAGTATGAAATGAGTAAGTGAAAAGTATAGGGAAAGTCAAGTGTAGATGGACGGAGGTTCTCAAATGCAGGTCCTCCCAACGCGGTCTATCAGCAATCGCAGCACAAACTTCGCACCAGATTGAAGCAGCTATTTATCACTATTTTCAGCACAGTCCGCGTGTCAGACCGGGCTGACGACAATACGGCGATATATTCCAAAATATCCCAGGTTTTTCATCAAATGGGGATTACAAATTCCAATTAATCGTTACTCGCGACCCAATTATCGGTTTCAACACGCGATTGCACACGATATTTCTATTACAATAAAATCAAAGTCCCAAGAGCGGACATTTTCCAACAACGGAAGCAAAGTCTCTCTGTCAAGTGAAAAAGGTTATGTCAAGCCCACAGATAATTAATGTTGCCAACCAAAAATATGCGTTCAAAAACGTTCGGTACTAAACAGGTGTTGTAGTCGGTTGGGTGCTAGATGGGCCGGGTTCACTAAACACTTCCTGCATCAGTGTGTCTTGGGCACTCTTGAATGAGTTGGGTTCTTTGTTTTTTAACAAATATATGTCTAGAAGTACTAGCATCACTCATCCTTTTTCTGGGGTCTTCCTGGCAATAAAATTTTGTAAGCACAACTCCATCTACCATGATTATCCTCTTGCTTAATCCCATATTATATTGATAGCCATATCTTTCTCAATCTGATATATTTTTAAATGTTATTTTAAAGCCATAAATGTTGATGTATTTAGTGGTAATAAATATCATTGAATATTGAAATATTTGTGGCTATTCAGGTATAATACAAAAAACATCTCAGTTATCTAACCTTAAAACAGTAGAATAACTATATTGTAAAAATGTTTTCAGTTAGTAATAATAACATGTTTACTTACATCAAAATGATCCTGACAGAAGAAAATTACCGAACTATCCTTTATTTCTTTAGTATTTCTGCGTGCAAGTTGTACTATTACGAACTTTAAAATTTTTTGGAACGGTTGTAAATAGCTTCTCTTTCTTTATTATTACTTTATCGTTGTATTTGTGCACCTGGTACACCATTTATAACTCATTTTTTCCAGTAAATTACAGCCAGAAACTCTATTAAACTACATAAAAAGACAAAACTCTCGATTTGACTTTGACTTCTCCAATGTTGATATACAAACGTGTGACCACAGAACACAGATACTCCTAGCGGAGCGTGCTGGTTTTGACAGCTTATATAATCTTATAATCACTATATTTTGTAATGCTTTTTTTTAAACGAAATATTTATAAAATATGAAAATAAATATTATTTGTAGGGTCCTTATACACCAATAAATAATATGAGATGGTTTTTAGAAACCAGTCAAATAGCCTATTCTGTCTATTATTTTTACTCGGAACGCAGTCTCTCTATGTAGTCTGTGGTATCATGCCGCATGACCGGCGGCTTTAGAAATTCATGGGTGTGTGCGTTTGCGAACTTGTACGGACACTAAAATTACGTCACACATGCAAACAAATTTCCTGCGTGAATCCGCGGCATTACTTGGGAATTAGGTACATTAATTCGCAGCGCCTGGCAAACATAATGTTTGTGTGGGTGCTATTTATAAAATATTAGGCGTTTTTAAGTTATTATATTTTGTTTATTCATTTATTTACTATTAATTAAAGTCATCTAAAACGTACGAATGTTTTATTAAAATATCTGTGAATGGCAAGTAAAGCACTGCATTTATGCCTTCAAGGAGCGCACGCCTCTCTGAATACGATATCGATAATTACAAAATTAAACTTATTTTTTTTATTCAGTTCACTTACTATTTACCTATCTACTTTTAACCGAATTTAAAAAAGGAAGAAGTTCTAAAGGCTTTTCTTCTGTGTGACATGCATGTTTTCATTTAAGATTTCCAAAGATTCCAGAATTAAAATTACAGTGGATAGATAAGGTTACTAGGGAATATTGGTTTCTAGTTATGTTTTTATTGTTATAATGTCGAGAAGAGTCAAATCGTGAAAATAAAATATTCAATCTTTTTAGGCTTCAAATAGTACGGCGGACTCTAATACTAATTAACTTGGGCCTTAATTAAAATATTTTTACTATGGTATTTTTACTCGGTATTTTTACAATGTTAACATCAATTTTATCGATATTGACTACTTTCCCTTAATCAAGTAGACCAATCCCTAACCAGGCATATCTACACAACTTGACCTTGAACTGACCAATTACAGATCTGCATTTCTCTCTCCCGCCCGACCCGTAACAGTGAGTCGTGTTCTTCAAAGAAATCGGCCTATACGCTCTTTAGTGGTTATATACTTTCTGGGTTTCGCAATGAACTTAATTAAAAAATAATAATTAAGGAGGAAGAAAAACAAACCTCAAAATGGAAGTGATCGAAAAAAAAATGCAATTTGGGGGAAATGAGTAAGGTATTCCTTATAGCTAAGTTTGTAGTATTGAGTCAATTTATGACACGGTTGTCTCATTGATTGAGCGATTGACTGCTGCACTGCGTGTCGAAGATTCGATTCTCACACTGGAATAAATGTTTGTATAGCCTACATATAATTATATGTAACTGTTTCAGGTCTGGGTGTTTGTACAAATACAGTAATGAATTAATGATACAGAAAGAAATCCTAGTGTGGTGTAGCGTGGTAGTCGATTAAACTAGAATCGATTACCACACTCATCCCTAATGTCTATGGTTTCACTGAGTGACAACACTTAGGCGGTGTCGGCTATAAATTCTAATCCCCGGTCCGCGGAGTTCTTTTTTCACCGCTTACTGTTACAAGTAACTAATATTGAAACCCCTCTGTGCCCAAGGGTAAGTGCTCAAACGTATCTGCCATTTTTCTCCATCTTGCAAATCGCAATCCTCTTATTTCACCATAATCTGCAGCGTTTGTAAATTTATATAATTGCCCGGTTGTCAAGATGGCTTCCGTCTAGAACATGACTGTGCTATTTCATTGTCATCTGTTTTCCACTAGTGTTTCTAAATTTGTGAAGCGTACGCAGGCCGCAGCATTCCTTTCCTGCTGTGTCATAGCAGCTACGAGCTTAAACGCTTTGTCACGCGGTTACCTTCTATATCGGTGCACGCGGCATGCGCACGCTTATCTATAACCTTTGTGAACCGCCGCGATGGTGAGTGCCCCTTCGTTTCCCTGGAACTGTTCCTTGGGCTTACGGCATGGAGACGCTCGCATCGCTGGCGCTCACGATTCCTGGCACCACGCTTACGGAAGCACCCTTCGTGTGATTCCAGGGTTTTTTTTTTCTTTTCTTCTTCTACACTCTCATCTCTAATATCAACTACCTCAACGTCTGCCGCGCGACGGGTGTCAGCGCTGCCTCTGCGTATAACCGCTGGAGAGGCGCCCTGTCGCGTGGCCTGCCTGCCTGCGCCTGCCGCGTGCGTGTTGGGTGTCAAGCTGCCTCCGCGGCTACCCGCAGGAGAGACATCCACTCGCGTGGCCTGCCCTGCATAACCTCTGCGTCTGACACGTGGTCGCTGCCTGCTACGGGGTCGGCCCGCCGGTCTGCGTGCGTCGCGGCCTAAGCCCAGGGCAGTACCTTCCACATACCAACAACCAGTGGAGGAACCCTTAGTGAACTGAACCCACCCCTCTACCAAATAAATGCTGTAAACTCCTGTGGTCTTCTTTTATTCTACCACCTAAACCACTACGCCACAGTGGCGCCCACTCGGTAAAGTTCACTAAGGTTTTCTTCACTGGTCGCTATTTACCTTTACTCATACATCGTGGCGGTAAGTACCTAGTGAGTAACTAACTATATTTTCTTACTGTATTTTTGTCTTTGTATTTGTTTTTGTTATTCAGCTGCTAGGGTTTTGATTTCAATTGTAAAGATCACAATGAGCTCTTACCCAATTAACTTTATCCACCTAAGAAAGGCCGAATTAGAATATGAGGTCATCATTAGAGGTGGTGAAAAGGGCACAGTCACAGACCTTAGAAAACAAATTAACAAACCTTCTAGACTACATGACACTGAGGACATTTTGCTGTCCGGGATGGATGAGAAGGATGATTTGAGTGGTCTGAGTCAGACGCTAGAAGATTTACCTTATTGTTTTTAGATACTTAATTATTATTAATTATAATTAAATTAATTAATTATTATTATTATTATTTATTGATTATTATTATTTATTTTTTAAAATACTTAAGGCCTATGTAATACCATCAGTTGACATACCCATTCTACTGGGCATTGACTTCTGGAATCTTTTTGAACTGTACCCTAGAAACAAAAAGTCAATCTTTCTTATGAGTCATAATGAACAAATAATCAACTCTAATACAGACTTACACCTACATTCCTTCGCTCAACTTTCAAGGACTCAACAAATAAAAGCAGATAACATTATTAAACAATATGAAACTATATCTTCAAATAAAAAAGGTCTAGGTCGTACCAATCTCATCACACACTGCATAGATACTGGAGACTCACCTCCAATCAGGCAGCGTTACTACAGAATGTCGCCTGAAAAACAGCGCATTTTGTGTGAAGAGCTAGACGAAATGCTAAAGCTAGCTGTTGTTGAGCCCTGTGAAAGTCCTTGGTCTTCACCTGTACTTCTCACACCTAAAAGGGATGGCAAATTGCGGTTCTGTTTAGACAGTCGCAAGCTAAATTCAGTAACTAAGAAGGATGCTTATAATTTACCTTATATCTCTGAAATTCTAGATAACCTAAAGGATGCTAAATACCTAACAAAATTCTAAAGACTAAGATTCTAAGACTTCTAAAGAAGATTTTAAAGACTACTTATCTACCATAAACACTGAACATTCTCTTAGTGTAGCTACATCAAATAGGAACCACATATTCCATAGATTAGGAAGAATAACTCCAACACACACCCACGACTGCCTACCATACTAGTCGTGGAGGGTCGACTTGTACCTAACTACCTAAGTTAACTATAACTCTAGTTATAGCTATCCTAGTGTCATATTTCACACCCACCTACAGTGTGGTAATCCAACTTAAAACCTACTGACTAAAGTTACCAAACTATTGTTCAAAAATTAACTATATTTATTTAACTTTTAACAGACCACACACACATACACATCTAATTTCTTTGATTATTTTTCTCTTCACGGCGTGACTATGAGAGGCTACATAGTGGGCCCTCAGGGCGATTAATTCTTTTGTTTCATGGCAGAGTAGTCTCCATGGTACACTACCATTAACTTTTATTTATGTTATTATGTCCTCATGGATGTCTTAAAGACGGCCCCCTGAAACATGGGTGTCCGCACACTAATTAATCTACATTAATTCCTAACTAGGCGTAGCTATGGAGAACGCAGCTGACCCTCTTTGTTAGATGTCACAACACTTCCTCATAGCATACTACCATTACTTATTTGTAATTATAACCTACTGTTCTGAAAACAGCTTCAAGCCGGTAAATGTCTATATAAAATACCGTACCTACCTATTAACTACTTACATAGTAATGTATAACTTTATAGTCTAATTATAACTGTAAAACTTTCTCACTACTAACTTTAAAACTATTCATAAAACTTTATAACTGCTGGTATCTGCCACCACGGTTAAACTATGTTCCAGTCTACCCTGGTAACAAATCTAACTTTAATCTAAGCACTAAACCTGAAACCTAACTTACACTTCATCTCATCGTTTAATAATAGCATCTACATGAAATATTCTAACAACATTTAGTCTACAAACTTATCTAATATCTTTTGCCTAAGCACTAAACCAGAAACCTAACTTAAACTTCATAACATCGTTTAATATTAAACACACGTAACCTGAATATCACTTAGATCCAACCAGTCCTAATTAAATTAATTAATTCTCTTAGAAAATATTTCCGCGTGTTTCATAACATAACCTAATTAATTCAAGATCATTGACATATTATATTTTGACGTTTACGTACTGACTTTGACATCTCGACGTAGTTACCTATCTTGGATACTTGTCTTTTAGAATTTCGTCTATAACGTACGGATATTCTCGCAACAGTATGGATATGGACTTGATTTAATTTTTAAAATTTCACTCACATTCGGAAACTCACTCGAATAGACTTTGACATAAGATGCGTATTCCAGTATTGAAACTTAAACCAATTTGAACATATACATGGACCATCACAAAAAAAAAAAAATTACCATTAACAATTTTTTTTTTATTTTTTTAAATACTCTTAGCGTTGAACTTTAACATAATCCGCGAGTTGACAGTATGTTTAAAAATTTAAAATAACTATTTAATTATGTAAATCTATTGATATGAAGCACAAAATAGTACAAATGAAGAAAAGATTATTAATTATTTATTTTATTTTCCCTTGAGAAAAATGAGACTTTTTATCTGTGAGTCACGTGATTAGAAACACCAATCAGAAAACGAGACGTCATCGTTCAATATTTTGACAGCTGATTGGTTATCTTTAGTTGGTGCGTAAGACAAAATAAGAAATAACTAACTAACTGCTTGCACTGTCTGGACAGGTCCGCTCAACTTTGCGTGGTTATTTCCTCAAAAGAATACCAAAGACAGGAACCTACATGCTTCTCATATACAAATACAAATTGTCTGGACTTTAAAAGAGACGTTGACGACAAACTCAGAGGGAGTTTGTTTCGGTGTTTCTTCTCAGAGTAGTCAGTTAGGAAATACCGGCCTCATTTAGCTAAACTAAACACGCAAAAAAACATGACGTGTAAAAGTGTTATTTATAACCAATTTACAAATAAATATTTCATTTCATTTCATAACTAACTCTCTCTCTTCTGGTTCATTTGTCTTATCGTCCTGTAATAGTTGTTCGATGAGTTCCTTTTTTGTCTTTTTAAAAAAGCAGATAGATAGATATATTATTTATTGTACACCATAACAGTAAAACAAATATGAACTTAACAACTAAAAAGGGTGATACAATGGGCGGTCTTATCGCTAAAAGCGATCTTTTACAGACAACCTTTGGATGGATTTGACACAGATGTTCTAACCACTTCTTGCAAATATCTCTTTTTAAAGGGACATGAATAAATAGTTTCGTTGGCGTTTTTATAGTATTATTCCCACAACAAGGTACTGCACAGCACTGATAATAATTTTTCACGTTCATAATAGAGTAAAATATCATAAAATACCCGAAGTACATTTATGTGCCAAATGCCAGGAAAGTTGTTTTTTGAACGATGACGTCATAGGTAGTCACGTGACCACAATGCCACGATTTAGGCCATAGTTTTTTAATAAATTAAAAAAATACTTATATTTTAATTGAAAGGTTAAGTGATTAATAAAATATTATTTTACGAGTACACATGAAGCGCTTCGAAGCGTTTCAAACAATTTTTACAAATTTGTCAACTCGCGGATTTAATTTTAAACCTAAACATAAAATAGAACCTTAACTTATTATTAAATTGTTGTTAGAACTTTGATAATTTAATATTCAACGATGAACTTACTTCTTGCTTTGAAACCTAACTTTAGCTATAGCCTGCAACAGTTCACCAAGGCTACCTAACCCTATGGAGATACACTTGCTTTATCTTGCTGTTTTTCCTACTGACTGTCTTGAGTTAAATTACTCTATAATTAGTTTACCTCTCGTATGTGATAGTAAGTCACTGACTTAGGACTACTTCCAAGTCAGGGATGGACATAGAATGGATGGATGAATGATTAATAGTATGGAAGCACATGAATGGGATGTATGAACGTATAGGTAGTCAGTAATAGTGGTTTAGGCCTTCTAGCGGATTTATCCTAGGAAAATCCTTCACTAACAGGCGGGGTACTGTAGCGTGGTAGTCGATTAAACTAGAATCGATTACCACACTCATCCCTAATGTCTATGGTTTCACTGAGTGACAACACTTAGACGGTGCCGGCTATAAATTCTAATCCCCGGTCCGCGGAGTTCTTTTTTCACCGCCTACTGTTACAAGTAACTAATATTGAAACCCCTCTGTGCCCAAGGGTAAGTGCTCAAACGTATCTGCCATTTTTCTCCATCTTGCAAATCGCAATCCTCTTATTTCACCATAATCTGCAGCGTTTGTAAATTTATATAATTGCCCGGTTGTCAAGATGGCTTCCGTCTAGAACATGACTGTGCTATTTCATTGTCATCTGTTTTCCACTAGTGTTTCTAAATTTGTGAAGCGTACGCAGGCCGCAGCATTCCTTTCCTGCTGTGTCATAGCAGCTACGAGCTTAAACGCTTTGTCACGCGGTTACCTTCTATATCGTTGCACGCGGCATGCGCACGCTTATCTATAACCTTTGTGAACCGCCGCGATGGTGAGTTCCCCTTCGTTTCCCTGGAACTGTTCCTTGGGCTTACGGCTGGGAGACGCACGCATCGCTGGCGCTCACGATTCCTGGCACCACGCTTACGGAAGCACCCTTCGTGTGATTCCAGGGTTTTTTTTTCTTTTCTTCTTCTACACTCTCATCTCTAATATCAACTACCTCAACGTCTGCCGCGCGACGGGTGTCACCGCTGCCTCTGCGTATAACCGCTGGAGAGGTGCCCTGTCGCGTGGCCTGCCTGCCTGCGCCTGCCGCGTGCGAGTTGGGTGTCAAGCTGCCTCCGCGGCTACCCGCAGGAGAGACATCCACTCGCGTGGCCTGCCCTGCATAACCTCTGCGTCTGACACGTGGTCGCTGCCTGCTACGGGGTCGGCCCGCCGGTCTGCGTGCGTCGCGGCCTAAGCCCAGGGCAGTACCTTCCACATACCAACAACCAGTGGAGGAACCCTTAGTGAACTGAACCCACCCCTCTACCAAATAAATGCTGTAAACTCCTGTGGTCTTCTTTTATTCTACCACCTAAACCACTACGCCACAGTGGGGGAAATGTGGTAAATTAAAAAAAATCTTTCGCGTTACTTTTTTAATCTTCTTCACCACAGGGCTTTTTAGGTCAGTTTAAGAGGAGGTTCCCTAAATTGTATGTAATTTTGTATTAATACAATCAAAATGGAACTACAGTATATGATTTATTGGATCTTTTTCTTTCCATGTCTAGACCAGTTTCGTATCTGGAACATTCGCTAGATTCATTTTTTAATCGAAAATCATGTCTTTTTTAAAGATTATTCAAAATTTAATCAAGATTACTCGGCTTTTATGTCTAAAATTAGTATTGACAGTAAGAAAATATAGTTTATTATCCAAATATAGGGCATTTTTTCTCTAGATCAATTATCACTTTAGTTATAAACGAAATAAGAATTGAGACTTACGACATTTAGTTTCGAACCCGAATATAGTAAAAGAGCGCACGCGATATTCAACTTTATTACTGCTGCGTTAGCGTTTAGCACACAACGGCAGTTTCGAAAACGAACATGGTGAAAGAGCACACGCGATATTCAACTTTATTACTGCTGCGTTAGCGTTTAATATACAACGGCCTAACCGGGGTGGATGGGGGCGGAGCTTGCGTGAAAATTACTTTGCACTGCCTGGTCCACAGAAATAAAAAGTACAGTAGAAGTGGTAAGGGGGCGTTTCGGTGTCCGCGCGACATGGCCACAGGGCTCATGTCACAGGCAAGTGGCCGTCTCCGCGAACTAGTGCGCTTTCGACGGCGATCGTGATAACATATATGAATGCCGAGTTGTTCTGTGGTATCTTGTAATAACCGAAGCCAAATTCAAAACTATGTGAAACATGGAATCACTTACCATATGTAAGTACAAGTATTTTACATTATTTGTCTTTAAAATCATGAAAAACAATAAATCGTAAAATATTTCTTGGTTTTACTATGCTATTTTTGTTTTCAAATATCAGAGCGACTGTACTACTTTTGCTATAAATACATTGCTCCTTAACCACTACCTGAGTTCGTCACTAAGTAACTGGACAAGCAATGTAAAAATAACATACGAAACTGTATTACGCGGATTCATCGCGTAGTGAGGCCGCCACTTCTTGCGACGAATTAGTGATGTGCTTGTGCAGATCCACTAACAGTCTACGTTAGTGGATCTGCACAAGCATATTTCATTCGTCAATCGACAGAAATGTCGATTGACGAATGAAATATTGCTATTATAGTTTAGGGGTTTTTCAACCGACGACAAAAAAAGGAGGAGGTTATCAATTCGACGCGTATATTATTATTATTTTTTTATGTATGATCACCGATTACTCGGAGACGGCTGAACCGATTTGGAAAATTCTTTTTTGTTTGAAAGGGTATACTTTGAAATTGGTCCCATTGTCACCAAGTCAGGATCTGATGATGGGATCCTGGAGAAATCGAGGGAACTCTTCAAGTATTATAGGCACACCTATAGTGATTTGAGTATTTTTTATAGTAACTTGTGTAGTTGCATTCGAAAAGCACCATTTGTGAAGTAGACCTGATGATGAAGACCACCGATGGCCACTGGAACTACTTAATATATAAGTAGGAATAATAAGTAGTTCATGTGTTCCGCTTCGATTACTTGAATGTGGTTATTAAGAACAATATGCTAGTCACAATGCATATGGTGAAGTGAAGCTGATGGTGAACTACCAGGAGAACTCCTCAACAAATAAAAGCCCAACATTGGGAAAAGCAATATTTTGTAAATGAATATAAGTAGTTGACATTTAGGCTCTTGTAACTAGGTAAATTAAAAATCGACCAACTAAAAAGAGTGAAATAAAAACTTTTTACCAAAAAATTTAACCGACTCCCAAAAAACACTGCAAAGTGAAAAATAACTTTAATTTTGGAAGTCGGTGCCAAAAACGAAAATACAAAACTAAAGACACCGACTACCGAAATTAAAGTTATTTTTCACTTTGCAGTGTTTTTTGGGAGTCTGTTTAATTTTTTGGTAAAAAGTTTTTTATAACATACGGAAACCTCTAAGAAAATATGTTTAACTTTTATTTTACATGAGATGACAGAAATAAAAATACGAAGAAAAGTCAAGTGTACAAAAAAAAAAAAATAACAATTTATTTTACGCCCGCAGCATGCGTAAGGAGTTCCGTCGCCGTCGCTACAATAGTTTATTTTTCAATCTGTCAACCGTTTTAGCCCGGTTGGAAGATCGATTTAAAGAATGTTTTTTTTTACTTATTTTGATTTTTTTACAGAGTAGTAGAGAAATGCGTAACCAATATTCGTAAAGTAAGTTACATTAATTTTAGGTTAATAATCTGTGGTGTTTTTCGGTTTAGAATTATCGTATTATTTTTTTATGGTTTTTGTATTTTACTTCCGTTGAAGCTTCGAATGCGTTATAATAATCGGCATGGTTCAGATAATATATTTGTGAATTTAGCTTAAAATAAGTCAATATATTCATGCTATTTATTTGTTATGCATGGATGTGTGTTTGTTTTGATATATTTAACAATTTCTGTACTAACTAGGATTTTTCTTATAACAAAAACCTATTATAACCTACTAAACTATTACCTGCGGGGTAATTGCGTAACACACTTACAGTAGGAATCGGTTTCATTATGCTAAATCAACAACACTCACTGCGGTATTTACGCTGTTGAGCAGACCAATATTTCGAACATATGAAGCAATGGATTAACAATATACGTCAAAATCATTCAGATCTTGATTTATAGTGTTACGTAATTATTACGATGCTTATTATATGGTGACGTTTAGCTTAGGATGTATGTAAATGATAAATAAGTGGTTCTCGTACTTTTCAGCTTCCCAAAAGATGGTAATATAAAAATGGAATGGATTGATGCCACATGCATGCCACCTAACTGGTACTCTACAAAAAATAGCACCATATGCTCGGTTCACTTCAGCGCAGAAACGTTCCAGCCTCTAAAGAAAAGTCGCAGGCTTTTTGAATGGACAATTCCAAAATTAAGAGTATAACTGATTTTTGCAGAAGTGGGTTAAATTTTATTTTATTACTGAAAGCTATTCTCATGTTTTAGGGCATTCACAAAATCAGTCATTCAACTTTTCAGGATTCTATATAACCTATACGGCTGGTATGATCCGATCAGGAGCGTAATGTAAGTTAACAATAACTTCTATTTGACCTATCACTATGATAATTAAATATTAAGATTTAAGTCGAAAGCGCCAGGGTAGCCCTTAATACTTAGTAGGTAGTACTTAATAATAATTATGTAATGTTATGTTCTTAATAATATGTTTATTGTTATTATAATATTTTCTGGACATGCCATTTTTTATTTGGTTCATTTTCAGGTGCCCAAAAAAATTGTACAATAATAAATGGAAGAATCGATAACTTTCCGATTTAGTCAATCACTAGCGTATATGTAAAATAAATTGCTTTTGCACAGACAACGATAGCGACCGATGTTATTGTGTGGGTAAGTTCTACGGTGCATGGTAAATACACGCTGTGTTTGACGAAATAAGGTTTATTATTGATTGTATAGTACGTTCTGATTTAAGAAATGCGGGTGTGTGCGCGAGTGCGTATCTATTGATTTTATTAAACTGCATGTGTAGTTGTTGCCCCGCCCAGCGCCTAACTGGAGACACACGGTTCCGATATAATTTCGTCTGTTGACCATATCTACTTATTTATTTTATCTATGGCCTGGTCTTAAGGCAAAATTTGAAGTTACAGGAAGTATTAGTTATGTAGCTTCGCTTTATTCTGAAATGTGTTCACAAGAGCAATAGTGTACCACAGTCATAAACCTACATGGTTTGATTTGACCAGTACGAATTGCATAAACTTTAAAAGGAACGTTGACCTCTGAGTTTATTTCGGTGTTTCTTCTTGAGGTAGTCACTTAGGAATACCGGCCTCATCTAATTTATACTTAAAAGAAAAGCAAATCACGTGTGAAAGTGTTAATTATAACCAATTTTCAACATAAATATTATTTATCATAATCACAGCGTTCAATAATTATGATGAAAAAGCCGTCATATTCCCCTCAGAATGGTGCCGAGTCCCTTCCTCCCTCTCATTTTACTAGGAATGGTGAAACAAAGAGCTGTTGCCACTTGAACGAACAATACCGCATCGTTAATAGGGTCCCCGATTGTTTTGACTCGCCTATCTAACGCAGAGATTTAGTATTTGTTGTAGACATGTGTGTTTAGTGAAGAAAGAATTATAAAAATAATCGGCTGTGACTCACAGCCTGTGAGTAACATTATCAAGATACCTACATTAGGTACCAACAAAAAGGAAAAAAGGCTCACCGATTTACTTTATTTATTTATTCTATACTTTATTGTACACCTCATCCTCTCACATGATAACATTTATAAAAACTAGTACAATGTGCGGTCTTGTCACCCAGATCTATCTCTTAGGTACATACTTTGGGTGTACAAAATGAAAGGAGATTTAGTTGATTCCAGTGCACGAATATTAGGTATGCACAATGAGTAAGCTGAGCTCATCAGTAATAAAAAAATACCTATATAAATTAGCGGACCCAGCAAACTCAGGACCGCCTTTTTATTCAATTGGTTGTACATTTAACGAACCGAATTTGGGGCAGTCATTCGGAAATTATATTTCCGCGATTAATTTTTTATTTAGAAAATGTAGAAGTTTTGGTGTTTGAATCACGGAAAAATGGCTTAGGGGATCCGGACAAAAGTTGGCATGCATATGCATGTACTTACATAGTTTACAACCTCGAATAACGAATGGGCTACTTTTAATACCGAGACAATGACTGAAATTTCGACGCGAACGAAGTGGCGGGCAACACATGAGTAGAAAAAAAAATAATTAAAGAGCTTCTTCCCCTTTTTTACATACTTTTTAAAGAGGTTTCAGTTGTTCACATCCTGGATAGGAAGGTACCTTCCTGTACTTGAAATACATACATAAATTTTAATAAGGCAGTATTAGTTGAGTCTTCAATGTGTCATTATACTTATAGCCAACCTGAATACCAACCGCAATTGTTAACAGACATTTAACAGACTTAATTGTTAACAGACATTTAAGAAGGAGAAGGTTCTGTATGTTTAAGTATTGTATTTTTGTTTTAATAGAATCATACAAGTCCTTCTTTTCTTTCCTTTAATCAGCCGGATCTTGTTGTATCAGATCTTATTCTTTCGCTTGTTGTTATTACAAGTCTTCGTCAAGCGAATAAATGACTCCTACGTACGTATAACACTAGTGACGATTCCAATTAAGCGAAAATAATTAATTAATTTTACTGTAATGTAAAACGGCCGAAGAACAAATACAAGAAACGTTATATATACCTACAATATTGAAATTCTCATTTCGCAATACTCTAGGCGTATAGATAAACGGTTTGCGGGAATATTTCCTTCCGCTCCACTTACAACCGGAGGAGTCAAATGATGATTTTCTCACCCAGAAAAAAAGGCTTAGAGACAAGATCAGTTATATCAAGTTATACCAGTTATAGTGGAAGAGAAAATCGCTTTTGAATTCAGCGTAAGTGTAAGGTGTTTTTGCTCGTGATTTCACATTTTTTATCGAAGGAATCCTTAAAAATGCACTCGTTCTTCGAGGATAAGCCGTATATATGTATATATAGCCGATAAGTAAAGTAGAATGTGATACGTGTCGCATACCGAGCATGCCAATAATATAAAATCTGACAAACCCACCATCAGCCCTGGGTCCTCTCATGCGACCTCTAGAGCAATTTTTTTCATTACACCTTCCTGGGGTGACTGTATAAAGGTCTATTCAGAGCATCACACTACTGCTGTGCCACCTCGTGTCTGTACCTACGTAATTCCAAAAGCCAACCGTATATGCGCCGATTTACCGTTTGACCTAAATAACTGACACCTTTTTTCCATCTCTGCCGAAATAAATGAAAAATTCTGATTGGAAATTGTGTTTCGACCGACACTATCAACTTTTCGGTAGAGCACAACCAATATTTTCTGCGCCGCTGTCGGTTACCAATCATCGATTCATCACACACTGACATTCCATTAGATAGAAGTTTCCAACAAGACCGGAGTTTTATCATAGACTAGTACTCACGCGGGGCTTCGCTCCCGTGGATTCTATCACGGTAAAAACATAACTCTCCTTTTTTGTAGTCGCGTAAAAAGTAGCCTATAACCTTCCTCAAGCTTCAAGCTACTTCCATACCAAATTTCATCCAAATCCACCCAGTACTTTCGAAGATTAGCGCTTTCAAGCAAACAAACCAACAAACAAATAAACAAACTTTTCCGCTTTATAATATTAGTATAGATTTTGTGTAGGCATTCCGCAGCTTCAACGTTACAAAGTAAATAAATAAAAATACAAATCTCTTATTTTCAGGCATGGAAGGCCCATAGTGTAATGTTAGTTTAACAAATTACCTACCTGGAATCAAGGGCTTGACTTGCCTTCCAAGACACGGAGCAATCTACATATTAAGATAATCTCCCATCCACGTACCGACCGAACAAGCGTTGCTTTACCTTGAATAAATAAAAATATATGAAAATAATTGAAATAATAAATAAAATATCGACATGTGCAGTTGTTTTATTTATAAAGAACATAATAAAACCAACATTTCACAATCACATAAAGATTTATCAAGCCCCATGTCGCTTGATAATCCTATTCATTACGTAGATTTATTAGAGTAGACCCTTTTACACTTTCTACGGAAACCTTCAGAACGCTATTGCTGCTTCCTCTCACTCTGTGAAGATACTATCTATTTTCTATTCATAACGATGACGACGCGGTATAAACTAAGCCTTACTATATATTATTTTATGGTGCACTAGCCTCCCTTTCCGGCTTCGCGCGTATTTAATAACATCGTCATATTACAGTCATTTTAATACAATATGTCATATAGGTATTGTACAAAAGCTTTCTTCGTTTATTGCTCTATTTCGTTGAGAAAACCGCATCAAGAATATGCCAGAGTCATACAGAGATACAGACAGATACTTTCTATAATATTACGAGTATTTGGAAATAAATATTACTCGTGTATCGTATTGAATTTGAATTGTTACTTTCATGTGAATACACGTTATTCAGAGAGGTAGTATTGCAATGTAATGCTTAAAATGTAATCGGCTATGTTATATTATATAACGTGTAATTTAAAGGGTATATACATACCGAGTGCACGGCTTCTTTAGATGATAACAAACGATATGGCAAGGGTTTTCTAATCCTATGTCTACATGTGTGGAGCATATTAGAAATTTTAATACATTGATACCAGAGACCGAATTTTTCAAATTAAGAAGAACGAAGAGTATTGTCGTTTTATTGGCAAGTGAAGTGGAAAGTGATGACCCTCATAGTGCTGTGACACGTTTGTTATTATTGGTATTCAAGAAACACATGAAACCAATCATTTGGGGCCAATTCTGTGAGTCACTTATTTTGAGCTGAAACTTTGCATAGAGACTCCATACCAGATGTTGTCTTCAGTCCTTTTGGATGGATATGGGGCTTCCGTTACACGTTGTAGACAAATGTGCTTGGTGAGGGAGCCCGCTTAGCTTTTGTCAAACCTAGTGGGTCCGAATTCCCATCCAAATTCCAAACATTGTCATTGTCATAATAATATTATCGTTGAAAATTATCGTTATGATCATGCTTGGTCCGTCGCCAGTTGCTTGCTCGATGCTATTCATTCTCCTGATATATTCTCTAAGACGCCACAAACGACGCTCGTGAGACGTGCTCTGAGTAGCCCTTTACGTAACCAAGGACGGCAAATATTTATGTGCAGCCACTCACATATATACCGCAGAAGCCATATATATATCAGTACTACGTTTGCTAAATCCACAAACCGGACAATTAATTGATATTTGCAGTTGCCATGCCACAAGCAATTCCGACAAAGCTTCGATTCCAGTACCCAATGGAATGCAACCGGATTCTGATATCCGTGTTTGTATAAAACCACATTTTCAATATCTGTCCGATATAAATAATGCTTATATTTCTCCTTGGACGTTAAATAGTTTTCACACTGGGATTGCATTTCCAATATCGACGTAATCCGTAGCACGGCTACGGGCTACAAGCTACGCCCATCGTAGCCTCGTAGCGGCGTAGCTCAGCACAGTAATGCAATTGTCTCGCTCGGCTTGGTTGGTTTTGAAACGCTAAGCTTAATTAAATCATTTGGCTCAATTTAAGAGTGGCTTATCTTGCGATACGGGGAAATAAACAAAACAGGCTAATAGAAAGGTTTAATTAGTTCACCGTACAACAATGTAATAATAAAATAACGTTTAAATATAAATAATTTAATAAATAAATGTATAACAAAAGCATATTTCGTTACATCTCTTTCTGAAATATTCGATTAATTAATGCGAACTCAAAGTAACGTGTTCACGGTCAGTGTTCTGCTTTGATAACTTTCAGCGAAAATGAAATCAGAATTAAATTTTACGAATTTTTCGACACAACGTTTAGGTCCAGTTTACTGCTTCAATTTCATTTACATTTTTTTGCAAAAATATCTAATTTGGAGAGTAATTTGATTGCCTCGGGTAACGCGGCTTCAAATAAGGCCGTAATTTTATTATATCTCGCTTGCTATCTTTTAACTCGTGTTTGATTAATAACGGGTCCGGACAGACAGACCCACCTAGGAATGTTGTTTACATATGTATATATCTTATTACCTCAAAATCACGATAAAAGATGAAAGATAATCACAAACATTTTTCGTCATAATGTTGTCGATTATATCGGGCGACGGTAATATTTTAACAAGATGCTGTGATCCTGAAACAATAGGAAAGGATAGTCAGTGGAAGTATGACACTCCCTTTCACTTTATCCTGAAGGGTCGTGTCAGAGGGTTCTCTACCAGTCAATCATAGGTGGTGAAGAGACAACATGGCTGTTATTATTTCGCCATGACCTCATCCCTATATCTTACGTATTAGCAGTTTTTCATAGGTATTTTACAACTTTCTTAGCTCATAGCATATATAATGATGTTTCTGCCTGTTCGTTGTAAGCAGTATAGAAGCACGCGTCGCTCGTAAACATAATACGTTTTTTAGATGTTTGTCGCATTTTATGAATATACATAAAGAAGGCGAAGCTCTGGTGTAAGTAGATACCTTCGGTTTTAATGTTTATACAACAGTTTCTTACGATGTTTTCCTTCTATACAAATAATAAATAATTTATTATCAGACATCTGTGGCCTTCAGATAAATACCTCACAGAGTAACATGCGTATTTAATTTCTTTCTTTAATAAAAGCAATGGTAGGTCAGTGTGGTCGTGGTTCCAAACCCAGGCTGGTACATTACTTTGTGTAATTTACCCCATCACCACTGCTCTCAAAACTGTAAAACAATATGTCATGGGGAAACGAGGATATGCTAGGACTGAAATCTGAAGATATGCGACATCCCAGACCCACACTGTGCAAGCATGGTGGATTACACGACGCCGATTACACGTGTATCATTCGTAGTATAAAATATTATTTATTTAATCAATAATGGAATATACACTTAAATAAAAACCCTAAACTACATAATTATATACATGTAAAAATAAACTAAAATATGGTGTCCAGAAATTCGTGCGCATCGCTGTCCACTGGTAATGTACCCAAAAGACTGGCGGCATTGCCACGCTGTATGGCAATGCTTAACCGCTGTCCAAGGTAAAAGCCAGCCTTTGGGTCACGCGAAGTGTCAACTAGGCGCCTGGACAGTTCTTTAAATAATTTGTGAGCACTCGGACCCCACGATCCCAAGGTCTCCACCCCAAACGGCTCGAAAATATAACCTCCAACAAGGTTATTGTATTTCCGCCGCTTGAGGTTCTCAGCGGCTGCAGCGGCAGGGCCAGCATAGTAAGACGAGCTAGGAAGATGGGATGGTGCAAGAGTATCGACACAAGTTGCGTCCCCTTTTCGTAGTATTAGTTTTAGTTAAGTAATATGTGGTAGTATATTTATAGTTATTTTTATAGCATGTATTTGTTTGTATAAGCCAAGTTTCCTGTAATAAATGGACTATTATTATTGCGGCCTATTCTGTTTAATTATTCATATCAAAGCGTAACCACGCTCCCATTTACTATAAGGTGAGATTTAGAAGAGGTTATACGGCAGTATATAGGCCGCGGTATATATCCCAGAGTTCCCACGGGATCAGGATATACGTGGGACAAACCTACGTGAACGAAGCCGCAGGGATAACTGTGTGAGTCGTGAGTTTAATTGTAAACTCGCTGACTCAATTTGGTAGTTATTTTATTTAATATGAACATGAAAATACGGTGGTGCATAAAAATAGTGGTACAAAATGGTGGCTGAATTTACGAGCTGTGCTTCTATTGTTTTTGTTTGTTCATTATTGCTTTCTTGGTGTGCTAAGCCCCTGTAGTCCCGTTGGCACACTGTTCGTCTTTCATTGATTATGGAAAAGCTATTTTAACACACTTAAATATATATCTAAATTCAGCCACCATTTTGTACCACTATTTTTATGCACCGTATTTTCAGTATTTCTGTTGGGTACGTAGGTAACGTACTCGATCGATAAGTTAATTCTCGTTCTCCGTGTCGATTGATAGATTAGACTATCCGATCACATTGCTAATAGAAATAATTGACTCATGCATGTTTTTATACCCCACATGCAGTTTAAATACATGAATTTTCAACTTTTATATAACAATGAATAGCCGAAGTGTATGTACGCGTATCAAATTGGATAATTTTTATTTTGTGTTCTATGTTTTCAGGACAAGATTTGGATAAAAAAAAATAGCGGTACGAAGTTCGCCGGGTTAGCTAGTATTTAATATTTATTTTGTCAATAAGTAGTTTAAAAATAACACTTTTATCCTACTAAGTATCCCGTATCCCTTTAATATTATATTGAAAAAGTTACTACTACTAAGAATACTAAAAAGTGACCTGTAATCGACTGATTCCTCTTATCCTCGTTTAATGCTTACCGTGTGTTATGTTAATTTTTAAGCTTTATTTTCTTCCTTATTATTAATTTGTTGTACCAAATTATACAATTGCGAGTAATTCCAATATTTTTAAAAGTAAAACAAATTATTGACATTTCTTGTAATTAAATTATATTTATGTAATTTATTGTAATCATTATTGAATGTAACATCATAATGTAATTTATTTTAAGGTTTTAATTTCGCTGACTATATCTCAATTCAATTAACTATGTATTAACTAAAATGATGTACATGCCTGTAAGTGGCGTATTTACAGTCTACACATTCAAAACATTCTTCTTCACTATGTATGTAATTCTAAATATGTTGTTGGCCTTAATAATAAATAAAATTGAAATCACAGACTGGAACGTTTTCTTTGATTCAAGTTTCTGCAGCAGTGAGTGATGAATTGAGAAATTCAGTTATCGATACTGGAGTCTTAGCAAATAAATACTCGTATTGAAATGCTACGCAGACATGCGAATTTAATTTAATTATACTGAAAGTCTGACATCAATAGCAAGGCTGTAATTACTACTTCGTTTGCAAGGCGTTCTCATTTCGCTATTAATAATATTCGTAGTTACTTTAATTACATTACTACTATTTTTTTTGAGGTCAAGGACCGAATAACTTATTTTAAATAATTATTTATAAATGAAATTCAAATAAAAGCGTATTGCACCGTTAGGGACCGTTTCAATATATTTGCTTTATAATTACAAAAGAATATAAAAAAATAGATATTGAACGTTGTTTTAGAAACTACCAGTTTCAATCGATAATTTTGGCTCCGAAACCGACCGTATTTTATAAAAAAAATTATCTTATTTCTTTATCTCTATACAACGTGTAACGGAAACCCCATATCTATCTAAAAGGACTGAAGACAATATCTGGTATGGAGTCTCTATGCAAAGTTTCAGCTCAAAATAAGTGACTCACTGAGTTGGCACCAAATTATCGGTTTCTTATGTTTCTTGAATACCAATAATAACAAACGTGTCACAGCACTATGAGGATCATCACTTTCCACGTCACTAGCCAAAAACACGATAAATCTCTTCGTTCTTCTTAATTTGAAAAATTCGGTCTCTGGTATCATTGTATTGAAATTTATAATAAGCTCCACGCATGTAGACATAGAATTACAAAACTCTTGCTATATCGTTTGTTATCATCCAAAGAAGCCGTGCACTCGGTATGTATATACCCTTTAAATTACACGTTGTATATGGAATACAGGGACACGTATGTATAAGGAGACTAAATTGGTTTTAAACTAAACATAATCTGCTTAGTATTTCCACTCTAACCGGGTGCTACTCAGTGCTAGTGTTTTACATGAAGTGACTGCCAGTCTGACCTCCACAATTCGGTAGCTGACTCCCCCCAACGACAATCAAAATGACAGCTGTGACCGACGCGACGGCTTGACGTGCTTTCTAAGTTGTTACGGAGGAAGCCCGTTATGTTAAGATAGATAAATAGAATAGATAGATAGAGATAGATAGAATATACTTCTTCTTCTTCTTCTTCTTTGGTTTGGTTTCCGCACTTAGTCTCTGCACGAGACCATTGTGCGTGAGCCGTGTCGGCCGTCACTCCATCCAGCCAACCTCCCTCCAGAAGCAGATCAGGTCTCTCGGTCTGTTCAGGATGTCTGTAAGGGAATTCAAAGACCCGAGGGTTTGCTTTCGTATGTCAGTGATTTCCGTGCACTCTAGGAGCACGTGTGCCACCGTTTCCTCCGTCCCCATGCATGCCCTGCATAGGGGACTGTCCGTTACACCTATTGTGTGGTAGTGTTTGTTCAGTGAGCAGTGCCCGGTGATAGAATAGAAGTGAAGAAGGTAGATAGAATATACTTTATGTACACCAATAATAATTTGAACATACCTGTTTCACAATATTGATTAACCTATGGTTACAATGGCGGTCTTATTGCTGAAAGCGATATCTTTCAGACAACCTAAGATGGTCTGGATCTATCCATGGACCAATTTCGACAAACGTTGATCTTGATGATCGAGCCGTGCAAATGTTTTAAAAGAAATGTTTGAAAATCATTGCGAGTCTGACCCGCACTTGCCCCATGTGTATGGAAACCATAAAACCATATGAGAACTCTTTATGTTATTTTATTTGACTCACTCATGCGTATGTTACGGAAACCGCTAACACGGTTATGTGGGACTGGGCTATGCGTTTTATGTTTTATTTGCTTACTTAAAAATAAAATCGTTTGTTTGGCGGCTCAACCCGGCAAGGGGCAAGCTTCATAGGTTATTATTAGGTTATTAAGTTCATAGGTTGAGTTTCATAATTATCATTCAACCGAGTCTTTCTAACTGTATAACTGTACGCTTCACCCAAACAAGCTAATATTGAACCGGTTGAGTGTTCGCTCCTTTTTTTTGCAGCGCCACCTACCAGGTCCAATTGACTTTTCAAAGCATCCAAAAACCCATTGAAATATACCCACAACCTGTCGTTCAAATCGGGATATCCATTTAGGACGAATTTGGTGAAAAGGAACAAGAAATATATTTAAGAAAATAGAAAGCTGTAAATTTTACATAATTAAAATATTCCAAGACAAACTACATATTTTACTTGAAAGATAAAATACTCAATTCGTGTTATCATTATGTTTCTTTTATAATACTTCACATTTCATATTTAAGCTCTTATATGAAACAAGCAAAGTTAAAAGGCAAAGATAAGTTTTAGGGCAAAGCCTTACCTTCCGTCGACAGGTCTCGGATGAAAGGGTCGAGATAATTTCAACAAAGTATAAATGAAGCTTCTCAGAATCCCGTCAAATACCCCGAGGCGGTGTAAATTGTCTTATACAGACGTACCTATGGTCCTATATTTACGGATACAACGTTCTGTCTTTTACATAAAACATAGACATTAAATATCTTATTTTGATGTTGTTAAAATCAAATTAAGAATCTGGCCGTTTCTGTGGTTCAACTGCTCAGTAATGTCATTTGGCGATTATTATTAGTAAATAAGAGAAGAGAAGGTCGTCACTCATTTAACAAAAAACAAAAAAACACCACATGACAATAATATTTTCATTCGTTTTTTTTAACAGAAAATATATGTACACTTAAATAAAAACCCTAAACTACTTTATCGAAAAATAATCTAAAATATGCTATCCAAAAATTCGTGCGCATCACTGTCCACTGGTAATGTGCCCAAAAGACTGTGTATGACTGTTGTATGGTAATGCTTAACCTCTGTCCAACGAAGTTATTATAGTACTATGACTGTGTTTCAAGCTCTTTACAAAACTGGACGAGACAGGAATAATGAACTACTCAGTAAATGGAAAATTCTAATCTTAGTTTACGACTAGACGTCAAACATGTTTACGACTCCACCGCAAATCAATTTTACTACCATTAATGAAATGATCATACATGTGGAAATATTACTTTGCCAAATTGGTAACTTGTATGATTTAGTTATACCGTGGCAATGCCTGCAGCATTAAGCTAGTAGGTATGTATGTCAAGCTACGTAGCAACAAGCGAGTAGGTATGCGTAGTGCGGTTGTTATGTGGCGTAGCTCAGCGTAAGTGCTACGCTAAAACTTAATTTTGTCTAATTGGTAACTTGTATTATTCAGCTGTGCTTGCGGTAACGCCTGCAGTATTGAGCGAATACGTCCAGCGTGGTCATTGCCACAAGCGAGTATACGTAGTCAGGCATAGCAATACACAAAATTGCAAGTTTACATAGCTTGCAGCGTAGCAACAGACGGCTACTCGTAGCTTGACTAGGTAAATACCTTATTATATACTTATGTTGTACATCAGCCAAAAAGATTATAACGGTGCTAGCTACAATTTAAACTCGTAGCAATAATCTAACATTCTCTGTTTACAAAAAAAAACCTTACAGAAATGCCGTAAAATAGAAACGAACTAACATTAGTTCAAGCGAGCTATCCCAATGCATTCACGGCCCACAAAACTGAAACGGCGCGCAGAATATTTACGTTACTGCCTGCGTTACGGTTTCGAAATAAGCGCGGCCTGACAATCATTCAGATTGCGGTAACCTTTGTTTTGTACATTTTGGACGTTTTAAATATTTCGTGCATCATTTTCGTGTGCAGTTGTATGTGAAATCATCGAATGATTTAGTACAGTTGGAAATTCGTTGGCTTATAGAATATATCACAACCAGCATACAACGTATCTACTGAGCACATAGGACAAAGACTGTAATCCAATCGGGCCCAATACAAATTTTGTAGGATATAAGGCGATTTCCCAAGATGCTACTTTTTCTCCGTCCATCTCCGTCCATCAAAGGTTGTATAAAATAAATTAGTATCTCTGTGACATTTTGGACTTAAACATAACTTGCGAATTGTGGGCATGCAAAATTTGCCTTTACCTTCTAGTCTAAGAAAATTGTTATAGTAAAAAGTAAATTCAGGAATAAGAGACAAGACTAGATTCAACAAGTAAAACGATGTTAGCTGCAAAAGTATAAATTGTAGCGCAGCTAACAATGTCCATTCTCCGGATACAGAAAACACGATATGATGTTCCATGCGGTATAAGGAAATCAAGTGTCATATAATGTAATTTTCCCAACAGTTTATCTCATAGATTTACTTATGCGTAATTTTTTAGTAGGGGAACAGTAGGCATAACAAATACCTCAGTTCTCCCTCAAGAAAATAACTCGCATTTTAATTAGAAAGTCCGGAAATTAGAGAGGTATTAACGGTTTTTACGTCGCACTTTCACCCAATTTATACCCCGCGTACTTCGGGAATAATTAAAGTGGATATAGAGGCTTTACGGCTCTTTTTTGGTGTTTACAGAGTGTTCAATATGTATGCCACATCTGGCCGTCGAGGATCGAATGTATCGTACGCGTTTGATGTATTCTTTTGTCAGTTTCGTCTTTGATGTAGAGGATATTTGTAATTAAAAAGATTGGCATAATTTGCTTAGCCATTTTCCCAACTATGTCGTAAGGGTCAGTTTCCAGACTAACCGGATGCAGCTGAGTACTACTGTTTTCCATGGAGTAACTGCCTATCTGACCTCCACAACCCGGAGCTGGGGACTTGAACCTTCGGTAAGACTGGCGTCAGATTTTCTTACTTCTGACTTACTTATTTATATTTTGTTAGTTTTTCTGTTTTGATAAGTATTTGTAAAGTAGTACTCTAACATAGCCCTCCCCCGTCCTCCCTCCAGCCCAGCCGCAGTGGTAGACGCCCACGGCGTCGGACGTCGGCCGACGATCTCCGGCCACCGTAGGCGCGGGCATGCGGACAGCGAGTGAAGGGCAACTCGCTGTCCGACCATGGACCATGCCCAGGTCGACGGCGCGTTGTGTTTCACGCGCGCCTCAAAGAGCGTCAGCAATATGACGAGGCCCCCCTGCCGGGGTCGTGGGACTTATCCCATTACCGTGACCCCGGAACGTAAAGGGTTATTGAAGGAACACCGTGGATTTTAGTCAGTAAAAGTCTGACAGTCCCTCCCGCCCTGCCCGGGGTGGGAGGACTTATTTGATAAATTTACCACGATAAAAAAAAAAACATAGCCCTCCCCACTTAATTAAAGTTCGTAAAGTCCTTCCAAAGGTTGTCTGGAAGATTTCGCTCTCGGCGATAAGACCGCTATTGTAACCAATTTTTTTTTTACAATATTGTTATTTAAGTGTGATTCAATTATTGGTGTACAATCAGGTATATTCTATCTATATATCTAACCGTAACGACTGTGAAAGATGCACAAATGGCCGGGACAAATGGTTTAGCGTACTTTCCAAGCCATGGAGGAATCTCGCTATGTTACGACGGTAACCCATCCACGGACTGACCTCGGCAAGCGTTCCTATTGTTATTTTATTTTAACCTGGAAGATTGACCCTCGGCACGAATCAGCTGTTAGTACTTAGTCACGAGATTCTCCAATAAAATAAATGAGAATGTTAGTGAAAAATATTTTGGACTTCCGTGGTACAACCCACATACAAAGGACAATAAAAACTTTTTACCAAAAAATTAAACCGACTTCCAAAAAACACTGCAAAGTGAAAAATAACTTTAATTTCGGTAGTCGGTGTCTTTAGTTTTGCATTTTCGTTTTTGGCACCGTCTTCGGAAATTAAATTTATTTTTCACTTTGCAGTGTTTTTTGGAAGTCGGTTTAATTTTTTGGTAAAAAGTTTTTATTTCACTCTTTTTAGTTGGTCGATTTATAATTTACCTAGTTACAAAAGCCTAAATATCAACCTTTTACAAAATATTGCTTTTCCCAATGCTGGGCCGTTAATTGTTGAGGAGTTCTCCTGGTACTTCATCCATCAGTTTCACTTCACCACATTCATTGTGACGAGCATATTGTGCTTAATAACCATATTCAAGTAATCGAAGCGGAACCCATGAAATACTTATTATTCCTACTTATATATTGAGGAGTTCCAGTGGCTATCTGTGGTCTTCATCATCAGGTCCACTTCACAAATGGTGCTTTTCGAATGTAACTACACAAGTTACTATAAAAAATAAGTCAGAAAAGAAAGTCAGTGTTAACTATAAAACTTACGTTGCTGTTCGTATTTAGGTATAAAAAAATCGTATTCGTTACTAAGAAAGGTATTTATAAAGTAGAGAGAACTTAAACATATTTAAAATTAATTAAACGTCTGAAAAGTTGAAATTCTAGTTAGCAAAATCTTTTTCTTCGATATGTTTAGAAAGCTGAAGTTTAATTTAAGTAATCTCTTTTAAGTAAAGTGATGTGTTAATCGTAAAAGTCAGTCTGCTCAGGCCACTTTTGAGAATCTTGACAGCATATTATTAAACTTTAAAGAGGCTACAACAGCTTTAAAAAACAAAGATAATGAACTAGAGGAGGGACTGATTTTATGTTCAATTAAACAACTACTCTAAGCTCATGGCTCAACAGTAATAGCCGTCTGGATCTGGCATCGAACATAGTGGCTAAAATATATTACATATAATAGATAGATAAAACGTTTATTTGGTACAATACAAAACAAAATACAATTCACATAAAAAAAAAACAATAATGACTTACAAAAAAGAAAAATATAACATGTAGCATATTATTATACTATATAAAGCTAAATTACCACTGACTTACTGACTGACTGACTCACTCATTGACATAATTGTTCTCCCAGATGGTGGATGGGGAGGTGGGTATATTTTGACAGATTCGTAAACAAGTAACTCTCAAACCTACGGGAAAAGTGCCAAACCTCCCCTTTTCCCCCCCCTTCTCCCCCCCCCCCCCCCTATCGTATCTCGGAAACTACGAGACCCGTATTTTTTTCTTTTTACGGATTCGTATAGAGGAGGCTCGGTAAAGTAAAAACCATTTTTCAAAGTCCCCCCCCGCCCCCCTTCTCCCCCCCCTTTAGGCGGATCTCGGAATCTAAGAGACTTGGAACATTTTTTTTTTCAGATTCATTTAGAGGGGCAATGCTTTAGTCGAAATAATTGTGCAACCCCCCCCCCATTCCCACCCCCTTTTTTTTTTTTTTTTTTTTTCACAAGCACGCGAGGTGCTTGCACCTCGCGCAACACGCAAATACTAAACCCCCCCCATCACCCCCGCCCCCCCCACTTATTTTTTTCAACAAGCACGCGAGGTGCTTGCACCTCGCGCAACACGCAAATACTTGATTTAGAGGGGCAATGCTTTAGTTTTTTTCACAAGCACGCGAGGTGCTTGCACTTCGCGCAACACGCAAATACTAAACCCCCCCATCACCACCCCCTTTTTTTTTTTTTTTTCACAAGCACGCGAGGTGCTTGCACCTCGCGCAACACGCAAATGCTAAACCCCCCCCCATCACCCCCCCCACTTTTTTTTTTTTCACAAGCACGCGAGGGCCTTGCACCTCGCGCAACACGCAAATACTAAACCCCCCCATCCCCCCCACTTTTTTATTTTTCACAAGCACGCGAGGTGCTTGCACCTCGCGCAACACGCCAATACTAGTTATTATACTATATAAAGCTAAATTACCACTCACTGACTCACTGACATAATTGTTCTCCCAGATGGTGGATGGGGAGGTGGGTATATTTTGACAGATTCGTAAACAAGTAACTCTCAAACCTACGGGAAAAGTGCCAAACCTCCCCTTTTCCCCCCCCTTCTCCCCTCTCCCTATCGTATCTCGGAAACTACGAGACCCGTATTTTTTTTTTTTACGGATTCGTATAGAGGAGGCTCGGTAAAGTAAAAACCATTTTTCAAAGTCCCCCCTCCCCGCCCCCCTTCTCCCCCCCTTTAGGCGGATCTCGGAATCTAAGAGACTTGGAACATTTTTTTTTTCAGATTCATTTAGAGGGGCAATGCTTTAGTCGAAATACTTGTGCAACCCCCCCCCCATCACCCCCCCCCTCTTTTTTTTTTTTTTTTTTTTTTCACAAGCTCGCGAGGTGCTTGCACCTCGCGCAACACGCAAATACTAAACCCCCCATCACCCCCCCCCCTTTTTTTTTTTTTTTTTTTCACAAGCACGCGAGGTGCTTGCACCTCGCGCAACACGCAAATACTTGATTTAGAGGGGCAATGCTTTAGTTTTCTTCACAAGCACGCGAGGTGCTTGCACCTCGCGCAACACGCAAATACTAGTATTATATAAAGCTAAATTACCACTGACTGACTCACTCACTCACTGACATAATTGTTCTCCCAGATGGTGGATGGGGAGGTGGGTATATTTTGACAGATTCGTAAACAAGTAACTCTCAAACCTACGGGAAAAGTGCCAAACCTCCCCTTTTCACCCCCCTTCTCCCCCCTCCCTATCGTATCTCGGAAACTACGAGACCCGTATTTTTCTTTTTTTACGGATTCGTATAGAGGAGGCTCGGTAAAATAAAAACCATTTTTCAAAGTCGCCCCCCCACCCCCCTTCTCACCCCCTTTAGGCGGATCTCGGAAATTAAGAGACTTGGTACATTTTTTTTTTCAGATTCATTTAGAGGGGCAATGCTTTAGTCGAAATAATTGTGCAACCCCCCCCCCATCACACCCTCCATTTTTTTTTTTTCCAAGCACGCGAGGTGCTTGCACCTCGCGCAATACGCAAATACTAGTTATACTATATAAAGCTAAATTACCACTGACTGACTCATTGACATAATTGTTCTCCCAGATGGTGGATGGGGAGGTGGGTATATTTTGACAGATTCGTAAAGAACTAACTCTCAAACATACGGGAAAAGTGCCAAATCTCCCCTTTTCACCCCCCTTCTCGCCCCTCCCTATCGTATCTCGGAAACTACGAGACCCGTATTCTTTTGTTTTACGGATTCGTATAGAGGAGGCTCGGTAAAGTAAAAACCATTTTTCAAAGTCGCCCCCATTGCCCCCCTTCTCACCCCCTTTAGGCGGATCTCGGAAATTAAGAGACTTGGAACATTTTTTTTTCAGATTCATTTAGAGGGGCAATGCTTTAGTCAAAATAATTGCGCAAACCCCCCCCATCTCCCCCCATCACCCCCCACCATTTTGATTTTTACTACTGAAAAAACTGTTGATTCTTACTTTTAACTATAAACGGGCCTTCAAATTTTTTATGCCATGCCCTCCTTTCCGCAACTTCCCCTAAAATTGTAAAGGCTGTAACTTCATAACTGTTAGAGATAGCCATTAGGTGTTTGAACAAATATTATAGTAGGCGTCGAAACCTGTCCGGTGGTACGTAGGGCCTGAGTGGAGCGAACCTGCGAGACCTCCGTAGCGTAACGAAGGTTGAGTGGGCGAAGCGTAACTCAGCGGCGACGACAAGCAAACTTAAGAAATTATTTTTCAAAACTCCCCCTTCTCCCCCCCTTGGAGCTGCTGCTCTGTTAGGGTTATGTTTGACATTTTACTACATTTAGGGGTTTTAAAAGTGACCAATCCACCACTACAAGCACGCGAGGTGCTTGCACCTCGCGCAACACGCAAATACTAGTTATTATATATACAACGTGTAACAGAATAAACGCAATTCCTAAAAGTAGGTGGTACAGAATCGGTTTCGGAATCGTTTTCCGTCATAAAAAATAGGTGTTAAATTTTGATGGAAAAATGTTTAATTTAACTTAAAATGGAAACAGTATCATGACAAATTAATACAATCCTTAATTTAAGGAAATGCGCTCGTGTGCGTGTCGGCCGCTAACATTGCATGAGTGTATGCGTTTGCGTAAAGATATTATATGGCGCACATACGTTTTGCGTTTAGTAAGAATAACTATTTTATAAAAAATATCTAGATTTGGTTTCAATTTATTTAGTTATAGATGTTGTTTTAGACTTATAGGTAATTTAATATTGTAATTGGGGTGTCTGAGGTATTGCGCTTAATCTGTTACACCTTGTATATGTATATTTCATTCAACCAAGATTTCATGAAATTTATAATATATCTTTTGGTAATATATTTTACTAAGTTAAAGAATCACTCCAGTTACGATATTTTAAATATTATTCTTTAATCGTTTAACACAAGTACAGATACCGTCATTAATAAAAAAAATAGTTATGAACCAGTTTCAAATAATAAAGAAATATAAGTAGGTAATTTTTTATAGTACAAATAATATTCCGAATTGTCCAAGACAGTTTTAAAACTCTCGACTTGCCTTTAGAGTCTAAGTACATATATTTTTCGTTTACCCAAAAAAATAATTCAAAACCAAATGTATTGAAAACAAAAAGGCTGTTAAGCGCGCTCTCAAGGATCCTTCTACTCCAATAAAACTTTCCGCGGATAAATGGAGCAGGAGTTTATGGAAATCTAATGAAAACTTTCTTGAACACACTCCCAGCGAAATGCGGCGATACTGAGGGACCAACTCAACTACAGAGCACCAAGGAATATTTTTGTCCACTTCTTGAGACATTATTGTATAAACTTTTCATAATAACTGAGTGTCTCAGTATTCCCAAAAACAGTATCATTAGAATTTAAAACGGGATATTTACAATGTGTGTTTATATACTTTTTTTGTCGTGGCATTTTGTAGGTATTTTTTTTTGGATAGACCTTCGGAATCACGGATATTGTTAAGTAATGAACGCAACATTGTCCTTGCTTGTTTTTATTGGCAACATTCTATTGCATTTTATGTTAATGTCATGATGACAGGTGTGAGATGTCTCTGCTTTGCCGCTTATATATTACAGTCGTTACAAGTTTTCACTCCGTTGTTTTATTAAAGTAATCACACGTAACCCAAACTCATCATAAGTCTTCATGGTAGCAGAGCGTGGTTGGGTTACCAGATAGTGATTACTCGGAATATCAGTGAAAAATCCTAACATTAACCGGCGTGACAAAGAAAGATTTTTTACCGGCGTGTACGTGGCGTCATACAGTTTATCTGGTTGCATAATCGAAGAAATGTCTACAAATTCGTTATTTAACATTGAAAAACTCGTTGGCCGTGATAACTATGCCAATTGGAAGTTCGCAGTGAAGGCGTATCTCGAACTTGAAGATCTTTGGCAGTGCATAGAAACTAAAGATCCCGCCAAAGTTGATCCCGCAAAAGACATAAACGCAAAGTCAAAACTGATATTATTAGTGGATGCTATCAATTATGTTCACATTCAAGATGCGAAAACTTCGAAGGAAGTCTGGACGAACTTAGAACGAGCGTTTGATGACAACGGTTTAACACGAAAAGTAGCATTGTTGTAGGATCTAATTACAACAACGTTGGAATCCTCCAAAAGTGTCGAAGATTATGTAAATAAAATTATGACATCTGCACACAAGCTGAGAAATATAGGTTTTTCCGTTGATGACGAATGGCTTGGCACATTAATGCTTGCGGGTTTCTCGGACTTATACAAACCCATGATTATGGCACTAGAAAGCTCCGGAGTAAAAATCAGTGCAGATATTATTAAAACTAAACTTTTACAAGAAGTTCAGAGTTCAGAAACTACTGCCTTTTACTCAGCTAAGAAGAAAAGTTCAGAAAAACAGAATGGTGGAATATACAAAGGCCCAAGGTGTTACAACTGCAATAAATATGGTCACTTGGGTAAAAATTGTCGTGTACAGAAGAAAACACCAAATAAAAGTGAAGATAAAAGTTATGTAGCAGCATTTTCAGCTTCTTCCTTAACAACAGAGCATGATAAATGGTATGTGGACTCAGGCGCGTCAATGCATATGACAAATCGCAGTGATTGGATGTATGATGTCAAATGTCCCCCGATTTCTACCATAACAGTTGCTAACAAGACTCCGTTACCTGTGAAAGGAATAGGAAAAGTAAATCTGGTGTTGCACTGTAATAATGAAAATAGAATATAGGTAAGAGATGTATTGTACATACCTGAACTTGCTGGAAACTTATTATCTGTCAGTGCAATGGTAAAGAATGGTTGCACAGTTAACTTTAATGGAAATAATTGTGAAATCTTTAACAGTAAAGGAAATTTTATCTGTTCAGCTAAATTAGAAAACAACTTATATGTACTTAATGTTAACAGAGAAATAAATGCAAATCTGAGTATTTCTGATATCTCAAATGATATGGTTCTGTGGCATCGACACATGGGACATTTAAATTTTCCAGATGTAAACAGACTACCAGAATGCACTGAGGGAGTGAACCTGTCTTCAGAAAAGGTCAAGCTATCTGTGACCTGCACTACCTGTCTAAAGGGAAAACAGTCGAGACTACCTTTCAACCATGTTGGTTCCAGAGCTTCACAACAACTAGAGGTGATTTCATTCTGACTTGTGTGGTCCAATGGAGACTCCGTCCCTGGGAGGTATGAGATATTTTATAACTTTCATAGACGATTTTGCAAGAATAGTGCATGTGTATTTCCTGAAAGACAAGCTCAGTATTTTAAATGCATTCAAAGATTTTCACAAGAAGGTAGAAAATGAATGTAATAATAAAATTAAGGTTATACGTACCGATAACGGCTTAGAGTACTGTAACAAAGATTTTGATAATTATTTGAGTCAGTATGGCATACAGCATCAAACTACTACACCATATTCACCGCAATAAAATGGTCTTGCAGAGCGGATGAACCGCACTCTTGTAGAGAGAGCCAAGTGCATGCTGTTGGATGCTAACTTACCAAAACCTTATTGGGCTGAGGCGACAGCTACTGCAGCTTATGTAATTAATCACTCGCCTACTACAGCTATAAACAAAAAGACCCCATATGAATTATGGTACGGTAAGGTGCCTAATTTGACGAACTTGCGTATCTTTGGTTCTGAAGTCATGACACAAGTTCCCAAGGAGAAACGGAAGAAATGGGACCCGAAGTCACGAAAAATGATTTTTATAGGATATTGTGATAACACCAAAGGATACCGCCTCGCTGATCCTGAAACGAACAGAATTATCAAAAGTAGAGATGTTGAATTTTTGGAGAACATAAAGGAACACCATAGTATATACTTACCTTGTGATGTTGACAGTTCAACCGCCGTACAGTCACCACCAACGTCATCAGCACCTGAACCTGAAACAGAAAAACAACAATTACAGTCTTCAGAGTTTGCTAGTGAAAGCTCTGATGAATATGCAACAAACTCAGAGGAAGATGATGTTTATGTTCCCAGTAGAAAATCAGATCAAATATATAAAAACTTACCAGAAAGTACCATCACTTTACGTCGAAGGAATAAACCTGATGAATCTGAAAGGAGTTCAAAACCTAGTTATTATTGTTCAATTAAAAATCAAAGAGATCCGGAAACTGTAAAAGAAGCTTTATCCTCAGAAAAGGCAGATAAATGGAGAAATGCCATGGATGAAGAATTTGAATCTCTGAAAAGAAATATGACTTGGACGCTTACTGATCTACCTCTGGGAAAGAAAGCTCTACCTTGTAAATGGATTTTTAAGACTAAAACTGATGAAACAGGGGCTGTGAACAGATATAAGGCTAGACTTGTAGTTAAAGGCTATGCACAGAAAAAAGGCATTGATTATGAAGACATATACTCACCGGTTGTAAGATACACTTCTGTAAGATACCTGATTGCACTGGCTGCAAAATATGACCTTGATATTGAGCAGATGGATGCCATAACAGCATTTCTGCAAGGAGATTTGGAAAATGAAATTTATATGACTCAACAAGAGTTATTTGAAGAAGGAACAAAAGTATGCTTCTTGCAAAAATCTATATATGGTCTTAGACAAGCCAGCCGGCAATGGAATATCAAACTAGATGGCGTGCTACAGAAAATTGGCCTTTCTAAATCAAAAATAGATCCATGCATCTATTATTGTGTGAAACAACAAACAATGATTTTTGTTGCTGTATGGGTTGATGATCTTATTATATTTTCAAATAATATTAATTTAAAGTCAGAAATTAAAGAAAAATTAAAAGATGAATTTCATATGAAAGATCTTGGAGAATCAAAACAGTTTATTGGATTAAACATCACTAGAAATCGTAAGGAAGGAATTGTTATGCTTGATCAAGAAAATTACATTAAAGAAACATTAGATCGTTTTGGAATGTCAGAATCAAAACCTGTAAAAAACACCTATAGAAGTGAATGCAAAATTTGACACAGTTGATACTGAAGGTAATGAGAGTATTCCTTATTGACAGGCAGTGGGATGTTTACTGTATTTAGCCCAGGCAACTAGACCAGATATTGGGTTTGCAGTAAACAAACTCAGCAGATATGTCAGCAATCCAGGACATCAACATTGGCTCGGAGTAAAAAGAATACTGAGATATCTACAAGGAACAAAAGATTTAAAGCTGTGCTTCAGTAAAAATGAGTCCAAAGGAATTAGAGGCTACTGCGATGCAGACTGGGCTAGCAGCCCAGAGGACAGAAGGTCCTGCACTGGTTACATCTTTATTTTTCAGAATGGTGGTATAGCGTGGAACTCCTGCAAACAACCAACAGTTGCGCTGTCCACAGCCGAGGCAGAATACATGGCTATGGCGTCTGCAACACAGGAAGCGTTGTGGCTCCGTCAGCTGCTACAGGAACTTGGTTTCCAAAAGAAGGTCCCTTACCAATATATTGTGATAATCAGAGTGCAATACGATTAGCTTCAACTGATTGTTATAAACCCAAAACGAAACATATTGATATTAGATTTCATTTTTTAAGAGACAATTATTGTTCAAGTCCACATGAACATATAGAATACTTATTTAGCTAATCATTTTTGTTTATATAGTTTAATTTAGTAATTTTAGTTGATTATTCGTCCTTTTATTATCTTTGGTAAATCTCTAGTTATTAAGTTGGCAACATTGTTTTGGACTGAAAAAATTTGTCTGGGTCATGGCGCACGTTGTGCTCTTTTATTTAATATAATAAAAGTTAATTAACTTCAAAATACACGCATTTCATTTCGAACATGCGAAGTGGTCCTTCGAATTAGTGGTGAAGTAACTTCAGTGCCTTTGGTGAAGTTTTTTCGTCTTGCACCGTGTGCGTGGTGGTTTTGTTCGGGCCGCGTTGCCCCCGCGGAGCCTCACCCTGCTCATAGTTTGGGTAAAAATCCCGACTTTGCATCAATTCCAGCCTCCATCAACCTAAAATCGCCAATTGTGAGCGATTTTCATCATCAAGGTGGTAAAATTCAAGAAAACCTAAATTTTTTACCGTTCGGAGGTAGGTACTTCCATTGAATAAGTAATACCTACTCAAAGAAAAAGTTTGACATCCCGCCAACGAACTGTCAGATTGACATTGTCAATTTTTCAAGTTTACGAAGTAAACAAAGTTCACAAACAACAACGAAAAGTTGCATAAAGCACTTCAAAAGTGCATTAATTAAAGGTGATAGTGACCTAGTGTTAAAGCATACAGTGAATTTGTGTTGCGTTGCAATGGCCGAGCTAAAGAAACTAAAAATTACGCGTTCGCAGTACAAAGGAACATTAACACGAGTGGAAAACTTTGCCAGTGATCCAACTATTATAAGTTCAGCAACAATTGATATGTTAGAAGCCCGCAAGGATAAATTAAATTCTGTTTTTAATCAATACGAAAGTGTACAATTAGATATTTTGAGCTTAGATCCTGAGGACTCTGAAGATGTTGGTGCATTTGAAGAAAAGTTTTATGCAACTATTGCCATTCTAAATGAAAATATAAAATCACGTAACAAGTCAGATTCAGAGCCCTCCCAGACTGGATATGTCAGTTCTTCAAAATTACCTAACATTGACATTCCTACTTTTGATGGGAAAGACTACACTAAATTTAAACCATTCTATGAGTTGTTTATTGCTGTCATTGATAACAACACAACATTGTCGGATGTTCAGAAGTTATTTTATTTAAGAAAATATTTATTAGATGAGGCCTTATCTGTAATTGTGAACCTGCCTCTCACAAATAAGTCCTACACAGAGGCTTTAGAATTATTAAATAAACGATATGACAATAAGTCAAGATTAATTTGTAATCATATCTACCTACTTCTGGATATCCCATCAATGCCTAAGGGCACAGCTGCATCTATAAGGACATTTGTTTCCAATATTCAGCAACAGTTGCATGCATTGAAAAATTTAAACGAACCAGTCAATGAGTGGGATCGACTTTTGATTTGTGTGCTTTGTAGAAAGATTGATCCATACACATATCGCGCTTTTCAACTTGACCGCAATCCAGAAACATTACCAACAATGACAGACTTTTTATCTTTTCTTGAAAAACGTGCAACAGCATTGGAGGAAAGTAACCCTCATAAAGTTAATAATGAAAATAAAGGTAAGTCTGTGACACGTGTATCTAATTTAGCTGTCCCCACTGGTTTAGTGTGTTCCTTTTGCAGTAAAAAAGAACATGCAATTTTTAATTGCCCACAATTTAAAATGATCCCTATAGATGCTCGACTGACTTTTGTTAAAGATAAAAAACTATGTTCCCTCTGTTTGAAAAGTCATGCTGACAATGTTTGTAAGTATAAATTTAAATGTAGAATTTGTAAAAAATCACACAATACACTTTTACATTGTGATGACCAGCCAGAGACTCCAGTCTCACTTTGTTCAAATTCTCAAGTTACAACCTGTAATGTTATGCTGCCTACTGTAATGGTAAAAATTATTGACAAATATGGTCATGATTTTAAAGTTAGAGCATTGCTTGACAGTGGCAGTCAAGGTTCCTTTGTAACTAAATCAGTTGTTGAAAAGTTAAATATGATTCCTACTCAGCAGGTTACCAATATTATTGGGATCGGCAATAATTCTTCAAAAATTAATCAAACTGTTAATTTTAACATAAATTCATGTCAATTTGACGATGTTAAATTCAATGTAACTTGTTATGTTGTTGATTCTATTACTACACCTTTGCCTCAACAATTTGTTGATATTTCTAAATTAAAGATTCCTAAAAATATTCAATTATCAGACAGTGACTTCAATATCCCTTCAGAAATCTCAATCTTATTGGGTGCTGAAATATACTTTAACTCCTTGTTAAATGGTTGTATGAAGATTCCAAATGGTCCTGTACTCCAAAACACTGTATTTGGATATGTTATTGCTGGCACAATAGGAGAATGCAACAAACAAATGGTATGTAATAACCTGGTATCAAATTTTGTTATAAGTGATAATTTAAAATTAGAACAGGTGATGGAAAAATTTTGGCTTACTGAGAAGTTACCTGAACCTGTCGATAAGTGTGCAGATGAGTGTCAAAGATCAGAAACTATCTTTCAACAGTCTGTATGCCTTGAAAATAATACATTTCATGTTGATATGCCACTTATCTGTTCCAAGGAACAATTAGAGCTTGGAAATTCTTTTTCTATTGCCCTTCAAAGATTTTGGTATCTAGAACGCAAATTTAAACAACATCCTATGCTATTGGAGAAATACAAAGAATTTATAGATCAGTATGTTGCGATGGGACATGCAATTGAAATTGATATAAGTTTATATGATATTGACTGTGGCTCTGTTTATTTTTTAGCTCACCATGCTGTCTTTAATGAGGAGAGCAAGACCACTAAGTTGCGAGTGGTTTTTGACGGAAGTATGAAGAGTAAGAACAATACTTCATTAAATGATGTAATGCTGAATGGGCCTGTGGTACAGGGTGAGCTTTTCGATATACTACTTCTATTCCGAACATATTTGTTCACCTTAATTTGTGACATAGAGAAGATGTTCAGGTGTGTTTTTATTAATAAAAACTATACCACCCTGCAGAACATTCTCTGGAGAGATCACCCCAGCAAACCAATCAGGTGCTTGCAATTGCAGACCATCACATATGGGCTAAAGTCGTCTACCTTTTTGGCCACTCGGTGCTTATTAGAGCTTGCCAATAGATATAAGGAGCAATACCCTCTAGCGGCTAATGTTATCATTTCTAGCACTTATGTGGACGATGTCATTTCTGGTTGTGATAATGTAGAAGAGCTACACCTGCTAAAAACTCAGTTGATAGAGTTGCTTAGATTAGGCAATTTCAATTTGCATAAATGGTGTTCAAACCATTCTTCTGTTCTCAAAGACATTCCAGTTCAAAGTCAATACTTTGATGAAGTTAATCTTAATACAGATAAGGTTGTTAAAACACTTGGTCTAAAATATGATGTCGTTTTAGATAATTTTACTTTTCAATCCCCACAGTGTGAGGAAGAAACTTTAAATACTAAGAGAAAGGTACTTAGTTATATTGGTAAAATTTTTGACCCTTTGGGTCTTATTGGGCCTATTATAGTAGTGGCCAAGTTAATAATGCAGGAGTTATGGCTTTTAAAAATAGAGTGGGACTCTACTTTACCTACTAAACAATTATTACCATGGAGAAATTTTCTTGCAAATTTAAAACTTATGGGCAAAATTACAGTCCTCAGATCTATAAAAAGTCATAATTTAGTATTGGTTCAGTTAGTTGGTTATGCTGATGCTTCACAGAAAGCCTTTGGCTGCTGTATTTATTTAAGAGTTTTATATGAAAATGGAAAAGTAGAGACTAATTTACTGTGCTCAAAATCGCGCGTTGCTCCTGTAGCTAAAAAATTAACAATGCCTCAGTTGGAACTAAATAGTGCATTATTGCTAGCACAGTTGGCAAGTAGAGTCGGTAGAGTACTTGCATCTAGATTTAATCTCTCAGTTTATCTCTATAGTGATTCCCAAATTGTACTAGCTTGGATACAGGCCGAAAAATTAAAATATAATGTTTATGTTCAAAACAGAGTACGACAAATTGCTGAACTTACACAAAAATCTTCTTGGTTCCATGTTAGGTCTTCTGATAATCCAGCTGACATACTCTCAAGGGGAATAGATCCGCAAAAATTGCAAAATCACGCTCTATGGTGGCATGGTCCACAATATTTGTCTAAGGCCGATTTCTGTCACGAAGAACAAATATTAAATAATATAAGTAGTACAGAAATTGATGAAGAGGAAATTTCTTGCTTCTTGCAAAAAGTAGAGCAGTCCTACATATTGGAGATTTTTGAAAAATTCTCTGATTTAAATAAAATTGTAGATATTGTGTCATACATATATAGATTTTATAATAATACTTTAAAAAATAAAAAAGAGGCTATTGACTCAAATCTGTCACCTAAAGAATTGCAAGATGCTCTTTTAATTATAATTCGTTGTGTACAGAAACAGCACTTTGCTGAAGATTTTAAACTGGAAAAGAAAACTACTCTTGCAAGTTTACACCCTTTCATAGACGCACATGGATTACTTCGCGTGGGTGGCAGGTTGCTTAATGCAGATATACCACATGATAAAATGCACCCCTTAATTCTTCCAAAAAATTGCCATATAACTTCTTTATTAATTAAGAGAGAACATCTCAGATTATTGCATGCTGGTCCCAGACTTGTCCTTAGTTCCCTCTCGCAGAAGTATTGGATCATTAGTGGCATTAGAGAGGTCAAAAAGGTATTGCATAAATGTTTAATATGTGCGCGTTTGAAGGCTGAGACTGCAAGGCAGCTTATGGGTTCACTACCAGCTGAAAGAATTACTGCTACTAGACCCTTTCAGCATGTGGGTATTGACTTTTGTGGCCCTTTTAATATCAAGGTTGGTAGAATCCGTAAACCACTCGTAACGAAGGGGTATATTGCCCTCTTTGTCTGCTTTGCTACTAAGGCCATCCATGTGGAAGTGGTATCAGATCTCACTACTGAGAATTTTTTGGCATGTTTCAACCGTTTTATCTCCAGAAGAGGCATGCCTACAAAAGTTTTTTGCGATAACGCAAAGACATTTAAGGGTGCACAAAATCAACTTAAAGATTTATATGAGTTACAAAACTCAAAGTCTCATAGAGACTCAGTGCATAATTTTTGTAAAAATAGTTATATTACCTTTGTATTTATTCCTAGTTACTCACCGGAGTTTGGTGGATTGTGGGAAGCGGGAGTAAAGAGTGTAAAACACCACCTTAAAAGAGTAGTAGGCACCTTAAGTTTGACCTATGAGGAATTTAACACAGTTGTGGTGCAAATAGAAGGTGTTTTGAATTCTCGACCTCTGCTCTCACTAAACCCAAATGAAGGCAAGTATTTATCTCCTGGTCATTTTGTGATTGGCACGGCTTTGTGCAGCTATCCTGAGGTTGATTTGACAGAAGTCCCTATAAATCGTCTACGATTTTGGAAGGTGGTAACCAAGCTTAAGCAAGACTTCTGGAAAACCTGGTCAAATGATTACTTGACTCAGCTGCAAAGTCGTCCCAAGTGGAAACATGAATCACCAAATATGAAGGAAGGTGATATTGTTTTGGTAAAGCATTTGAATACGTCACCATTAGTGTGGCCTATTGCTAGGATAATAAAAGTATATCCAGGAAATGATAAATGTGTTAGAGTGGCTGATGTAAAGTTTAATGATAAGATTTATAGAAGGAGTGTCTCAAAGTTATGTCCGCTACCTATTAATTAACAATGTTATTTTCTATCATTGTTAAATTCAAATTAATCTTAACTATTGTGTTCATTGCAGTTATGATTCTTGGCCTGGCCCAACTATGTTCAAGTCCACATGAACATATAGAATACTTATTTAGCTAATCATTTTTGTTTATATAGTTTAATTTAGTAATTTTAGTTGATTATTCGTCCTTTTATTATCTTTGGTAAATCTCTAGTTATTAAGTTGGCAACATTGTTTTGGACTGAAAAAATTTGTCTGGGTCATGGCGCACGTTGTGCTCTTTTATTTAATATAATAAAAGTTAATTAACTTCAAAATACACGCATTTCATTTCGAACAATTATCATAATAGAAATGTAAATTTTATAAACTGTAAAGGTAGTGATATGGTAGCGGACATACTAACCAAGGGGACCACTTATAACAAACATTATAATTGTACAAAGGAAATGGGATTGCATTCTAAAGGGGGTGTTAAGTAATGAACGCAACATTGTCCTTGCTTGTTTTTATTGGCAACATTCTATTGCATTTTATGTTAATGTCATGATGACAGGTGTGAGATGTCTCTGCTTTGCCGCTTATATATTACAGTCGTTACAAGTTTTCACTCCGTTGTTTTATTAAAGTAATCACACGTAACCCAAACTCATCATAAATCTTCAGATATTTCGTAATTATATACATTATACTTTCCTATTTTTTATGAGTTTACCTTTTTATTGGTATAAATATTTAAGGAATTAAAACTGATCTGCCGTCACAGAATCTTGAGTACGTAGGTACTTTTCTAGATCGTACTGGTCTGGAAAGTGTCTCGACGGACGAGGTTCTGAGTTCGTCGGAATCTACATATTTTTTTTATGTAGGTATGTTACCCTTTTTTTATTACGAATGAGCCTGCTCTTGACCTTGATCACACCTGATGGTAAGTGTAAAATGAGGTCTACGATCGAACGAGCGAGCCCAGAAAATGCCTATTCACTCTTACTTTAAAAGGCTGACGGGTCATATGTGGCAGAGAACACAGAAGCCGGCAGAGAGTTCCATACCTTGGCTATGCGCACAATAAATGTTGAAGAAAAGCGCTTAGTACGACAAGACGGTATATCGACCAAGTGTGGATGGTATCCTGCGGTACGTCTGGTAGACCGGTAGTAAAAGGGGGATGAAGGGATTAGGTCGTGGAGCTCCTGCGCACACTCTCCGAAGTATAATCTGAAGAAGATAGACAGGCAAGCAACGTTTCGCCGGTGAGCCAGGCTGTAGAGCCGATTACTCAAAGACGGCTTGACCAATTTGGAAAATTCTTTTTGTTATAATGAAAGTGGTATCGAGTTACGAGTACGTATACTGGCTAGTGGCTAGTAAACCACGGTTAAAAAGCCTCGATGGTTGGTGTCGGTATATTCTGTACTCTACAAGGTTATGTTTAAATTAACATGTTTTTATAAATAAACAACAGCACACTATCAAAACAATATTAAATAAAAAATTTAAAACACCTTCAATTCTGCCTTTTAGAATAAAAGTAAAAATCTTAAAAAAAATTGAGAAAAAATAAATTTGAATAATTGTTGTGAAAAAACTAGAAGTATTCTGGATTTTTTAAAGATTGTGGTCGATAGGTATGCTTTTAGGTTGCCTATAAAAAAAAACAAAAAAATTACAGATCCATCCAACAACACAGAATCAGGTTTGAGATTTAAGCAGTTTTCATCAAAGCCAGTGAAACCAAATATGGTTGCTACAATAGTGTAGTAATATATTAAAATATATATGTAGTTATTACAGGTTTAAACGCATATTGAGAATAACTAAAGTAACATTAATTGTAAATTATACGTTACATATAAATGTAACGTTGTTATTTAGACCTGAAAGCATGTTTATTTTCATAATAAATGTTTTAGGTTCCTTTTTCTGGCTCACAAGAATGTAATAATGGTGTCAGGAAAACCCTTTGTTAAAAATGTAGGACACTGCGCGGAAAAAGATTCAAAAGAAAAAATGTCTACGTATTACTGCATAAAACTCAAAATTCAGCTGGCGTTATCGAGTAAAGTAATAAATAATAAATAACGTTTATTTTCACACACAATATTTAACTGTATCACATACATAGTTCATTGCAAAGTAGTACAACCTGAAAATATTTTGAAAATGTTGTGGTGCCTAAGCTAGGCCAGAGGCCTGTGTTTCAGGTCACCAGGTAAAGTAATGCAGTAACTTAAAAATTCGATTATTCTTAAAGTTCTTTTGAGTTTTTACAAAATACAGTTATCGTCTGCTATTTATTGCTATGAGTCGTCGGTTTTTCTGTTGTCATGACGACTGCGATGCGACTGGAGGGGTGGAATTTTCCTTAAAAGAGACTGTATGGGCTGTTGAGTGAGGCGCACACAGCTTGGATAAATGTTTGAAATGAAAGTCACTGATAACTAAGTAATAGGAAATACTATATTGATAACTGACTATCACGCAACTATGCTAAAATATATGAACTGTGAATGATTGCTAGTGAGTACAAGTATGTTTGAACCTTGTACGGGTACTGACGCGTAACAATATAATTTGTACGAATTGAAGTAAAATTGCTGATCTTGCGTTACGCGCCTATCATGTACGATGCGTGGCTCGTACAGAGATAAGGCACAAATGCCAAGTTCTTTTAGAGGAACTTAATTTGACTCAGTCACCAAGACAATGGAAAATTCCTTGATTTAAGAAGGTTTCCAGTTTAAGAACATTACTTAGAATGTTCTAAGTAATGTTCTTAAATATCGCGCTCAAGGGCAGCTGAAGGAACAGGGTGGGTTTTTAGTCAGAAGAAGTCTGACACTCCCTTCCGCTCCACGCCAAGCGGGAGAAGTCATGCGATAATTTTCCCACCCAGAAAAAAAGGCCTTAAGCGATTGTTGCTATTTATTACAATTTACCAATAAAGCATATTGTTACAAATACCTTGTTTGTTAAACTTACAATAACAAACAGCGAAGCCTCATATTGTAACAGATAACGACCTCAGGGCTTTTGAGATTACCAAAACGATACTTAAGACTATAAATATTCATGATTATTAGGCTAATGCGAAATAGAGAGAAACGTCTGAAGAGACTTTAAACAAATTCTTATAACGGCAGCTTGATGAAAATGGGTTCGGAGTTGAAAAGACCATTTTTTTATTTAGACTCTGATCAACCGTGTTTCGTATAACAATAAGGTCGTCCGAACCTATCCAATTCCTACCTTTATTAACAAGAGCGTCTTTTGTTTCGAGTTTTTTCAATATTTTAGTAATTTAATGTTACATTTTGTTTTATGTAACTTTGCGGTGCTGAGTTTATGATTTTGAGAATATTATGTACTACCTAATAAGTACCTACATAAGAATATTCCTTTTGTTATTTTAATGGAAAATGTGTGATCTGTTCGTGGACCTATTTTATTATGTAAATAACTAAATATCTTGTGACTTATGACTCACTTTGATAACTGTACGATTACAGTCATATTTAAAAATCTTTTTCACCTTATGATTAGGTTAAAAACTGATTAGCAGACTTCCGATCAACTTTTTTTATTATTAATGTATGTAGACCCAGTACACTAATACAAGAAAATATATACTGCTTATTTCAAAATTTCTTTTGCACAGAGGCACATTTTAAGGAAATACTAAGGTATTACCTTAAAGCGTGGCAATGCCATCGGTCTCTAGGTCACCAAATACCAACTGATAGCTTTGAGAACGAATTTTTATATTTAATTGTTATGTAGAACTAGCTGTGCCGGTGAACTACGTACTGCAATATTTAAATTGTTGTTTTTCCATATTTTTTCACCTTTTTAACTTTCCCTGGACTTCCACAAATATTTTAGAACCATAATTAGCCAAATCGGTCCAGCGGTTCTCGAGTTTTAGCAGAACTAACGAATACCACTTTTTTATTTAGAAAATAACACTTGATACGGAGGTACAAAATATTCATGCCAAAACAGAATTGTTATTCCAAAGGAACTATCTAAACATAATTACTCTTAGGGTACAGAAACATGGTAATGAACTCATAAATATTGTAATCAGTCGGTATCGAACATGGCTCAATTGGAGGACCGTTTTGGTCGACAGTATTGGATCCCTCAATCGTAATATAAATAGTTGGGCACCATTACTCTCCTTTAATGGCCTTAGTTGTGAACCTGATGTCCCAATTTTACGGTAGACAGACACCGAGTCTTATTTTATTAGGGCGAAATAAGCTTTGCGCATGTTTATACTAATAAAAAGTAGATAGGTACTACGACAGGTGTGAACGTCACATGTTTTAGCAAATCTTTTATTTTGTCCATGGAAAAGTCATCAATTGATTTATCCCGCTCTGGGTGGAGCTGAAGGGAGTTTCAGACTACTACTGACTACAAATCCATCCTGTGTTTTTTTTCCTGTATTTCTGGGGCCGCGATATCCTATTAGAACATTCCGGTAACTCCGACAGGCCCTATTGAGTCCCGTTATTTCTGCTGACTGCTCTTTGAGGCGCGCATGAAACACAATACAGCGTCGACTGGGGATGCTGTACCAAACCTTACCTTACTTAACCCGAGCCACACCCATTAAAAACAAAGGTAACGCTGGCTGTTTCTTACAACAGTCGAATCTTTTAAAAGAGTGATACATTATTTCAAACATGGATCACTTAGACTTCTAAGAGTTTTATTATAATATTTCAGTAATTATAACTTAGTGATGAGTGAGTACAGTTTTTGCCGATAAACTGTTTCACAGTTTGGCAGAATGTATGATTGTACTATTAAAAACAAACTCGGAGTATATGATAAAAAAGTATCATCGTCACTGAGGGTACTAGCATCATTCCAGTAAAGTTTAAATAGAATCTACCCAAGGCAGTCATTTGCAAACTCACTGCACCACACTACTCTTCTAATGCTCTTATCAACAGGTGGATAAATTGTTAAGATAGCAACTCTGTTATATAATATAATAATATAATATATTTATTTATTTCTCCTCACAAATTACAAGCTAACAACAGTGAATCATAAATGTACATCTTATATTACAACTTGTGAGGAGCTGGTGTCTGAGTTAGGCATAGAAATGCCTGAATTACAGATCACCAGGTCCCCACCCAACGGAAAAAACAAAGTATACAATAAAACATTAATTTAAATACTATATTTAAACATGCTCCAGTAGAATTATTTGGAAAATACAACGTACGAGGAAAAAAAAATTAAACATACAATACTATGAAACTAAAATTAAAACTAAGTGCCTAATTTGAATATGAGTAGAGTGAAATTATTACAAAGTAGAATGATTATCATGTTTGTGTGTGTGTGTGTGCGTGTGTGTGTGTGTGTGTGTGTTTGTGTGTGTGCATGTACGAGCGTGTAAGTATGTGTGCGGGTACTAGAGTGAGTTAGTTGGTATCTATATTGGAATGTGTTAGCATGACTAAAGCAGCTTTTCAGTACGATTATAATCTAATTTTTGTAACCACTCCATCAATACAGATTTGCATTTTGATTTTGGTAATGGATATATACATAATACTTTATTTAATGTATTGTACAAATGAGAACCTTGGTAGCAGAAAAATCTATGTGCTAGACTGGTTTTAAATAAACTTGAAGTGCAGACTCTGTTATTACGTCGTGGATTTTTTAATTTATCTGGTTCATATATTATCAGATAATGTTGCTTAATAACTGTATAATAAATAAAGAGCTGACGGACGGTTAGAACCTCCCATTTACCATATAACTCTTTTGTAGGATGGAAGAACGGTAGGAATGAAGTCACTTTTAACAGTGCTCTTTGTGCTCTTTCTAATTTAAGGAAAGTAGTTTTACAAGCACCTCCCCACGAGGTGATGCAGTAAATTAACTGTGATTGACAAAGCGCGTAATAAACGGTCTTTACAACATCCATTTGTGCAACATGTCTAACGGCCTTGAAAATCACTATCAATTTACGCACTCTAGCAGCGACCAAATCAGTATGTTGGTGAAATTTCATATTCCTATCTATAATTACACCAAGATACTTAGTTGAATCTGTGCTTGACAGTTTAGGACAGGAACAGTTTATATGATTCTGACAATTACATGAATGCGAGATAACATGTAATGATGGATTAGGCTTATCGTTGGGCCTATTGGAGAAGGTAATAACATTGGTTTTTGAAACATTGAGCGTTAAGAAGTTCTCTGTTAGCCATCCAGTAACGATGTTAAACCCTCTTTGAGCATTTGAAAAGGCTTCATCCCAGGTGGTACCATTAAAAAGCAATGCCGTGTCATCTGCGAAGGTGACAATCTTTGCATTAGGAATTGTCATTTGACAAAGATCGTTGATATACACTAGAAATAGTGTAGGTCCCAGGATACTTCCCTGTGGAACTCCAAAAGTCACTGGGATCTCTTCACTAATATTATTATCAATTTGTACACACTGTGTTCTATCAGTTAGGTAATCCTTCAATAATTTTAACTGAGGTCCCGGATACCTAGATATTCGAGCTTTTTCACCAGTATAGGGACAGAAACCGTGTCAAATGTTGTGAAATGAAATAATGATGTTTATTTTGCAAATAGGTTATAAATAACACTTTCACACGTCTTTTTTTCGTAAATGTAAACTAGATGAGACCAGTGTTTCCTGACTACTCTGAGAAGAAACACTGAAACAAACTCAGAGGTCAACGTGTCTTTTAAAGTCCAGACAATCTGTAGTAATCAAATCATATGAGAGCCATGTAGGTTAATGTCTGTGGCGCCATTTAGAGGACAGAATCAAACAGATTTGAGCAGGCCCGTCCAAACAGTGCACGCATTTATCAAATATCGCGTAGCTCAACTTAGAACCTTAAGGAGCTGGAACGATTTGACGAACAATACCAACAAATGTCCTTACTTTGGTATTGCCAAAGTAAGGACATTTGTTGGGGTCGGTTTCTAACCTAACCGAATTCAGATGAGTACCCTTAACTGTCAAAGATGTACAGACGACCATCAACCTACCTCAATCTGTCAAATTTCTTTAATAGATTTTCAACCTTATCACAATAGTGGAAGGTTAATGTTCGATTGGTAAAATTTGACAGATTGGGGTAGATTGACGTGCTGGCGTCTGTACAAACGTCAGCCGGGACCAACGGCTTAACTTGCTTTCCGAGGCACGGTAGAATCTCGATTTGTTACAATTCAGGTCATTCATCAACGGACCGGCCTCGGAAACGGTTGCTTTACCTCGAAAATACCCATGCGGTTTTTTTTTTATTATGATCAAAATCTCAGTATACATACATATCGTTCTTATACAAAAAACCACAAAAGCCCTTACTGGCTTATACAACGTATAACGGAAACCCCATATCTATCCAAAAGGACTGAAGACAACATCTGGTATGGAGTCTCTATGTAAAGTTTCAGCTCAAAATAAGTGACTCACAGAATTGACTCCAAATTATTGGTTTCATATGTTTCTTGAATACCAGTAATAACAAACGTGTCACAGCACTAAGAGGGTCATCTCTTTCCACGTCACTTGCTAATGAAACGATAATTCTCTTCGTTCCTCTTAATTTGAAAAATTCGGCCTCTGTTATCAATGTATCGAAATTTCTAATATGCTCCACACATGTAGACATAGGATTAGAAAACCCTTGCCATATCATTTGTTATCATCCAAAGAAGCCGTGCACTAGATATGTATATACCCTTTAAATTACACGTTGTATATATGGCTAGTGAGTTGGGATAAATTGGGTTATAAGTATTTTAAATAATAAGCGTTTTTTTATATCTTTATATTTTTTAATTAGGGGTTTTTGTCCAATAAGGATATGTCAACCCCATCGTACCTTATAACAAAATTAATCGGCTAAGTAATATAATAAAATGCAACACTAAAATACTAAAATACTAGCTCCTCATTGCTGAACGATTAAAACTAAACTACATAGTCCTTTTGCTTCCTTCGATTTTGGGTCTGCCAAAATGCTTTGAACTAGTCCTACATCCAGTATGTTTTACTTAAAATCGTTCAGCAGCGAGTCGCGTTCATCTTTAATAAGTGAATTTGTAAATTTACATTTAAAGATGTTAGTAAATAAGCTTAATTAAACTAATTCATTCTGTTGCAAAAAATGCTTTTTTAATTTAAATTTTGATTTTTTAGCCATGAGCTGCTTCTCCTAACATAGTCATCAACAAACGAAAAAGAATATTCCTAAAACTAAACAGTAATATAATTCTTCTTAGTCATTTCACTATTGAAGGAGTGGTCGTAGTCGTCAATCAGGAACAATTTGAGTGACAAGTTCTGTTATACGGCGCCATTCTAGTTGGACTGCAGCCTTTCTGGTACACTCATGAACAGGGCAGTTTGTTGCCGCCTTTTTTTTGGTCTGTCCATCGCATCGGGAGTAAAATAATAGGTACCTTATAGTAATAACATCTTTCTTTCTTTAGTAACAAGTTTCATTTTCGAGTTGTCATTACCACACCTTGTATCACTACATGCTATCTAATCTAAGTCACTAGAGTCCTAGACCAAGTCTGAGGCGCGTTATAAAATTAAGTAAAACTTTTCAATTTGTGTAGGAAGAAATCGTTAACTTTTCCGTGTACTGTTATCACAGTAGCTAAATTGCCCTTGTGGACTTAAAATTACTTTCGCATGTCATTAATTACTTATTAAAGTTGCTAACGACGTAACAATTTCAAAGTTACTTTCAATGTTACTTTCGATTTCGGAGGTGGAATCTAAACATGAGATACATATTTTCTGGCTACATATATAAAGAGCAACTACTTTTCAACGTTTCCGCTTTAGATACACCGATAAAAAAAAATCTGTAGCTACAGTCCAACATACGCAATTTCTTTGCGGCCGTCGTCGAAGTAATTAACGCAAGAATCTTTGTGACTTTGTGAAAGGCTTGGCGAAAGAACCTTTTTGTACTTTGATATGTACATTTCCCGGAGATTTTTAATTAAAGGCGTCCATGCAAATCCGACGGGTTACAAAATAACTATACATGTACTTTTTTAAATATAACTGTCGAAAGTTTCCTTATTACCATTCATAAATATATTCATATTACATATATACACATAAATATGTTCATTTCACCTACACAATTTAATATATGCCAGAGACTGCCTTGCTTATAAAGGATAGAGGCCACTTTCGTATATACTCCGTATCCAGGGACTTGATACAGCAAGTCGTGGTAAATGTCATTTTAAAGTCCATAATTAAATATTCATAGAGTCATCATCTCTAACTTCCATCTCTATGTCGACGACTTGCAGTTTCACCATCATTTTCTTAGGCCCGTCCTTCTCATGCATCTTGTATCTACTCCTTATTATGCATGCGCACGTGGTTTGGTTTTGAAATTCACTGTCACCTGACAGGAACTGTGAAACTTTTGCAATTTTTAATTTAAATGCGAAAAATACATTCTCTATTACGTCTGTATATGTAAACTAGTATTTGCGTGTTGCGCGAGGTGCAAGCACCTCGCGTGCTTGTGAAAAAAACTAAAGCATTGCCCCTCTAAATCAAGTATTTGCGTGATGCGCGAGGTGCAAGCACCTCGCGTGCTTGTGAAAAAAAAAAAAAAAAAGGGGGGGGGGGGTGATGCAGAAGTATTTTGACTAAAGCATTGCCCCTCTAAATGAATCTGAAAAAAAAAAATGTTCCAAGTCTCTTAGATTCCGAGATCCGCCTAAAGGGGGGGAGAAGGGGGGCGTGGGGGGGACTTTGAAAAATGGTTTTTACTTTAGCGAGCCTCCTCTATACGAATCCGTAAAAAGAAAAAAATACGGGTCTCGTAGTTTCCGAGATACGATAGGGGCGGGGGGAGAAGGGGGGGGAAAAGGGGGGGTTTGGCACTTTTCCCGTAGGTTTGAGAGTTACTTGTTTACGAATCTGTCAAAATATACCCACCTCCCCATCCACCATCTGGGAGAACAATTGTGTCAATGAGTGAGTCAGTCAGTCAGTGAGTGGTAATTTAGCTTTATATAGTATATAATATAATATGTTTTATTATTTGTCATGTGTTGTAATTTAATAATAACGAACGAACGAAGCGTCAATATCCTAATGGCTAAGGTGTAGGACATGTGATTGTGACGTCGCGGGTTCTAACCATTACACTATTCTGTGGACCCACCCCAGACACAAGCATATTTAGCTTAGTTGGAGGGGTTAATAAGATTACTAGAAATGTAAATTCTTCCCACATTTCTAGTAAACAAAAAAAAATGCGTTAAAGAAAAGTAGGCATGCAAGGCGGTTGAACGACGATGCAACTAACTAAGATGCTAAAGACCTAAAATCGAAAGCATGTCAAGACGATACCGTATTAAAATATAATAATGATTAAAAAAATATGCATTACAAATCGTTCCATGCACATGTATTATTGTTGGTGTCATACAATCATCAAGGTAGCACGATAAGGTTACTGATCACATTATACACTACACGATAACTTGATACATCTCTGGGTCGAAAACGGTCCTTCTTCTTTTTAGGTAAGTAGGTAGAAATTTCTTTAATCTTAATAATTTGACCTAAAGGGTTTACTGGTGCCTAATGTTTTTAATGAAAGTCTGAGTACTCAAGAAATCGAATATGAATACAATAATTCTTACTCAGATGGTAGAATTTTTAGTTAGATGTAATTATCGAAGCCATTTAAACAAATATCGTTTTTCTGTGAAAGAAAATCTTAAGGGCGCCTGTTTCTAGAAGGCGTGCTCTGTCAGTTTCTGTGTTTCCTGACACTTATGACCTTTCGACCTTTAAAGTACGAGTGAACAGGCATTTTCTGGGCTTACTCGTTCTATCGTAGACCTCATCTATCGCTTACCATCGGGCGAGATCGAGGGCTCATCCTGGATAAAAAAGGCAGTTTCTGTTTCTATAACTATATGAGATTAATTAAAACCATTACATTACCGCTTAAACTTTACACTAGTTTATTTTGTTGAAATGTCAAGGGAAAACTTAGATGCGGTAAACCGTCATTACGAGTAATAAACTGAAAGTTTACACCAAGCTCACTACTTCTTCGTTTGAGATGTTTACAGAATATTATGGTCTGACTATTAGGGTCGGTTCATATTTGACGGAAAATGCGTCGCGTATTATTGGTCGCTTAACGCCAGAACAGACAATTATATGATTCAACCTTTCACACTTAACCGATGATGCGTTAGTGCGTCGAGCGTACAGCGTCTGTTCTGTTTCCGTCAACGCATTGTCGGCCGACGTGTATTTTGACTGATGGATTCAGACTAGTGTCTGTATCGACTGCTCGGCCACAGTGTCGTCAAAGAAAAAAAACTACATCAACATTACGAAGGAATTTGTAAAACATTAACGATGAAAGTCGCATATTCATACATCCAATATTCAGAAAGTTGTAAAGGTTTAGTCGTGGCCGCGCGGTCGAAACGTGGAGAACTGCGCGGCCACGCAGTTCTCTTAAACGGTGCTTAGTAGAGGTCCCATTCTTTTTGCTAACCACTGATACGATTTCGAAGAAAATGTACATAGTATGAATAAAGCCCTAATGTTTGTTTGGACTTTACTACTGCCCTTTAATGCTATGACCGCGCATGGAATGGCAAAAGGATGTACCCAATGTAGTCGTTTCCTTTTTCGGCCTTGTTGTAAAGCCTTCCAAATAGCTATTATTTCGATGGGCTTCATTTAAGAATTAAATAACACAACCGCTCTGTAGATGCTGAATGCAGAAACTGAATAGACGCGTAATAATGTGGCAAAACGAAGTTATGCCCGACGCATCTTCCGTCAGATATGAAAACACCCTATTTGACCGAATAAACGCGACCGATTATACGCTCGACGCATATTTCGTCAGATGTGAACTGAACCTAAGTCTTACATTGTTAGATCGTGCTAGGTATAGTCTACGGCCCAACAGGGGTACTATAGCGCTGACCTATTTCATTAGAACCTCATTCGTAATGTGCTATTAGAAACTTAATGGCGCATTAGGAAAAATAAACTGGGAAATAGGACGGCTGTTAACGTTCATAGACAATTTTATGGATGATGTTAAAGGTAGTTGATGAACTAATCACTACATGTTAAATTAACCTTATGAACTTGTAGCGACATCTATCTCGCAACATACAAACTAAATTATAGAAATCCTGTATCGTGCAAGCAGAGTTTACCGCACAACTAGCATACATACAAATCACCCATACACAAACATTGGGCAGCTGCCCACCGGACAAAAACACCTGTCTGGTCAGAGGATTTTAATTTTATAGCTAAGTATGTTTTATTTATCGTAATTAGTATTTATACACACTGTGTCTATCATCTCTTCAACTCTCCTGTCGCAGGTCTGCTGGAAGAATTTTTTTATGAAATAAGCAGCACCTTTGTGCTCTTTTGTCTGTATTTAAATTTTTTCCATTGTAAGTGTCATGTGTACATAAATAAATAAATAATATTTTTTTTTTTACAAATACTATAATTATTCAAATAACGTGATTATAGCATAGTCATTTCGAGGGCTACTCATTATGAGAAGAAATGGGCCGTAAAAAATCACGCGGGCCCAGTCTACTTTGATGGATGTCACATGTCTTCGGGTTTATCAACACTAGGACACGTCGGCTTCCTCACGATATTTAAGAGACGATGAAAATAACACAAATTGATTTCCTTGCTTGGGTTAAAACCCAAGACACACAACTCCTGTAACAACTGCGCCACAACTGCTAGCCAATGAGCCATTACTCAATGGCGCCTCGCCTCAACCTTGAGAGCACTAACAATGCCACATTATTAACGCTTTGATGACGTAGCAAGTAGATTAATGATGGGGAGGCAATGGATTTTATTAGTGCTTCGACTAATGTGCGAGTGTTGTTGACTTTGCTTGGGGGCGGGCCATTATAAATCATCTAACAATACCCGCTCGTTGCTTCCCCCGGCTTACAAAAATATAAGCCCACTAGCTGTGCCCCGCCATTTCACGCGCGTTAATTTGAGGAAAGAAAATTAAATTAATTAAAATTCAAAAAATGCTTTAGATTTCTCATACAAACTTTCATTCCCTATTTCAACCCTTTAGATGATGATTTTGAAGAAAAGTAAAGAAAAGTAATTGTCGAGTCTTCTTCAAAAACTATAGGCACCCCTAAGACTAAGACTAAATATAGGCTCTTCAACTATTTTCATTCCAAATTTCATTCAAATCGGTTCTGTGAAGTGTGGTGGTATGTGCCGTGAAAGCGTACCAGACAGAGAGATAAACAGACTTTTTATAATATTAGTATGGATCCTAGTTTAGTTTTCACTGGCTGTGCCTCGTGTGTTCGCATGGGGGTCGATATTAAATAAAATTTTAGGATAAAAAGCCTATGTTATGTTGCTTTATAACTTCCTCTATCTTCCAGAGATAGTGCCAGAGATTAACCTGGATAAATAGGACCGACAGATAACAACTTGAGAATTACTAGACCTTGAAAAAAATACAGACAGACACTTCAATCTATACTCATATTACAAAGTGGAAAAGTTGGTTTGTTGAAACGCGCTAATCTTCGAAAGTTTTGGGTGTATTTGGTATGAAAGTAGGTTGAAACGTGAGTAAGGTATTATGTTACTTCTTACCCGACTGAGAAAAAGGAGGGCTATGTTTTTATCCTGATAAACTCCACGGGAGCGGAGCCCCGCGCAACTGCTAGTTTTATTAATATGTATGAATATACAACGTGTAATGGAAACCCCATATCAATCCAAAAGGGCTGAAGACAACATCTGGTATGGTCTCTAAGCCCAGTTTCAGCTCAAAATAAGTGACTCACAGAATTGACCCTAAATGATTGGTTTCATATGTTTCTTGAATACCAGTAATAACAAAAGTGTCACAGCACTATGAGAGTCATCACTTTCCACGTCACTTGCCAATAACGATAATTCTCTTCGTTCTTCTTAATTTGAAAAATTCGGTCTCTGGTATCAATGTATTGAAATTTCTAATAAGCTCCACACATGTAGACATAGGATTACAAAACCCTTGCCATATCGTTTGTTATCATCCAAAGAAGCCGTGCACTTGGTATGTATGTATATACCCTTTAAATTACACGTTGTATAGAAGATAGATTAAAGGCTTTCACATGTAAGGTACAGATAAGGCACAGAACAATATCAATGATTACATCTAGATATATCCCACTGTTAGATGTAATTATAATCGTGTTTGGTTGTTCCCTTTGAGCCGTTTTAAGTTGTCATAGCAACTCCTTGTTTAATTACTTGCTCCGCAGAGCCCGAGATAGAATTTACTTAATCTTCTATAGAGATTAAGAAAATAGCTGGAAGGTTCTCATTTAGGCATCGAGAACTGTTTAAGTTAACAAAGAAAATAAGACAATGGCTAGGAAACTAAGTATAAAGGGCACTTCAGATGAAACTTGGCTCAAGGGTATACCAACCTATCACCTAATTGGATTCTAAAAAAAAAATTATGTAATCAGAAGCATTTGTTTTCATTTTGGCTTTGTAATCATATTCATTGAATATTTTGTAATGCCGAGCAGATGATTTTTTTAAACATACAAAGCGATGTATATGTTATAAAATTAGGGAGCGGTTGTAGACACAAAAGGTGTTTTCTTCTTTTGGCGTTTCTCTCAATAGAGTTAGCAGTAATAGAGTTATGTTTAAGTAGCACTCTATTGTAGCCAATAGAGTGCTACTTAAAAATACATTGTGTCGATAGTATGTTTACTTGGGATAGCCAAATCTGAAGATACGCAGACAAATTATAGGTTTAAATTACCACTAGATCATATGGTTTAAAACCTCTTAATGCATTCGCAAAAAACTGGTTACCATTGCCACTCAACTGATTCGGGCTCGACCACTTTATTTGTTTATCGCATTTTAATTCGTTTTTTGTTTAACAGATATGTGACTTCCCGGTTCCAATTAGTTAAGAATTCAATGATACCATGCATTTTTTTTTAATTCTTAATTCTTAACTTTTAATATGACATAGTACACAGGTACTATGGTAAACTATATACAGAGACGAGCATAAGCTTTAAGTTTTAGGGTAGGATTCATATCTTACCCTAAAACTTTAAGCTTATGCTAGTCTCTGTATATAGTTATACCCTCATGAGTACCAGATACAAATATTTTTTTTCCTTTGTGGGTAGGCATAGCATTAACTTACGTTTTTGTGTGCTCTTAATAAAATAAATTTTTAAAATAGTTATATATATTTATTAATGAAATAAATCAGTTTATTTTATAGTAGCCCCCCCCACACCTGCTATCTATTGTTATCAAGTCTATAGAACTTATTCCTGGTTCACTTTCACTACACACTGAAGTCACTGAATATGGACACTAAACTTGCTGCCAGCTTGGAGGGCCTCGAGCAGCTGTTTGGCTCCCGAATGCAGGAATATGAAGCGAAACTGCAGGAGGCTGCCACTAGTACCGCATCAGCTTCACCAGACATTGCATCCATTGCACGTGAGTTCTCAGAGTTTAAGCTGTTTGTCCTTCAAGCACTCTCCCAGTTAAAATCACAAGTTGAGTTGCTAGCTGCTGGGTTCGATAGGCATGAAACCACCATGCGAAGAAAGGTCTTGCTGTTCCATGGTGTTCCAGAAAAGGACAATGAAAAGTTACTGGATGTGGTCCACAACATCATATCCAACCAAATTAAATTGTCGGAGGTATGTAAGGACCGGAACATTATCAATGTTTGTCATCGGCTCGGATTCTCACAGCAGAAGGCCCGACCCATACTGGTACGATTCTTCAAAATGGAGCACCGGCAACTTGTATGGGATAGCAAGAAAGCTCTCAAGGGTACCGGGATCACCATCTCCGAGTTCTTGACACAAGCTCGGCATCGTGTGTTTGCAGCTTCTCGTAAGCATTTTGGTATACCGAATTGCTGGTCCATGGAGGGCAAGATTGTTGTCATTTGCCCAGATAAATCCCGGCGGAAGATCGAAACGGCAGGCGAACTTCACGATCTAATAGCCAAATTCCCGTCTTGTTCAGTCGACACCGAGGATTCTGCGCAATCTGAAGAACCTGGATCTCCTAGAGCCGCAACTGTGGCTACTTCCGCTAAGAGAACAAGGAAGACGCGTGTGCGCAAGTAGCTCATTCGTTGTTTTTGTTTTGCCAGTCCGTTTACTACACTACTTTTCAACTTAGCCGCTTTGCATGATCACAATCATTCTGGGCCGGTAGTTAGTTAATAATTTTTATTTGTAACACCGCATTTCATTTTACTTTTTATTCTTTAATAGCCGGTATAGATAAAATAATGTTACAAATTATAGGTTAGATTTATTGACAACGTGACAGCTGTAGAGTTGTAGACAGCTGACAGTGTCACTGCTCCTATCCATCCGTCATTGCGTTGCGTTCCATTCTACGTACAGTTCGATGTTTTAGTTTTGTTTTTATTTTTGTTTTTTCCATTTCTCCTATATTGTTGTTTTACTTGTATAACTTTGCTAGATAATACTGTAAAATTTCTGCCAATATATCAGCGAGTGGGGGAGGTTTTCTCAGAGGAAAATCTTAAATCTTTAATTTAATAGTGTTTTAATATTTATTCTTATATTTTAAATATTTATATTATTATAATATATATATATAATTTATATTCATGGATGATGTAGCTGATCTTAACGACAGCTTCTTCTCGTGCTCTTCTTCTACTAGTTTTGTTAGTGCGGACAGTGACTCTTCCTTACCACTTACTTTGCATGATAAAATCTCTTCTCTTTTCGCCAATGACCCTAAGAATCTGCATATAGCTCACATAAATGCTCAGAGTGTTCCTGGTCACTATTCTGACCTTCTGGCATCCTTTAGCAGTGCTCACTTGGATGCACTCTTGATATCGGAATCATTTTTGAAACCATCTCTCCTCTCTACTCAGTACTCACTCCCCGGCTTCGTCTTGATCCGCAATGATAGGACTGACAAAGGTGGAGGAGGTGTTGCTATATACCTGCGTGCTGATTTACCCTACAGGGTGGTCAGTTCATCTCCATCACAATATTCTGAGTCGGCTGAATATTTGTTTCTTGAAATTACTGTTCATCACACAAAGGTTTTACTTGCAGTGCTCTACAGTCCTAATCTTCACATAGACTACTTCAATTCTCTCGACTCCACTCTCAGTGATCTTTGCCCCATGTATGAGCATGTCATTTTAATGGGTGATTTTAATACTTGCTTAATTAAAAATGATTCTCGCTCCCTTAAACTCCTTTCACTCTTGTCTTCTTTCAATCTGCAAGTTTTGCCTCTTTCTGCAACTCATTATTTTCCTAATTGTACACCCTCTTTTCTAGATCTTATGATTGTCTCCTCACCTAGTAATGTTTCTTACCATGGCCAACTTACGGCTACTTTTTCTTACCACGATCTCATTTATCTTTCGTATCGTATTCGTGTTCCCAAGCGTAAGCCCCAGCTTTTATATCTCCGCAACTACAAGGGCATAGATCTGGAGGCTTTGCGGCGTGATGCCGGCGATCTTGACTGGACCCCTCTGGTTGAGAACGTTGACATCAACGATAAGGTGAATTGTTTTAACGCAACCATTCTTGACTTATATGATCAGCATGCCCCTATCAGACGTGTCAAAGTTAGACATAACCCTGCACCATGGATAACGCAACAAATTAAAGAGATTATGGCTCGCAGGGATAAAGCTAAGAGCAGATTTAAGCGCAGACCTTCAGAACTGAATCTCTCTTATTACAAATCGTTACGTAATCGCTGCAGTCATCTGTGTCAAGATGCTAAGAGACGCTATTTTCACGACCAACTCAATAATCGCAGTTCTTCCGATGTATGGAAATTTCTCAAATCTGTAGGCATAGGTAAGTCACCTACCAACCAGTGTAAGGATGTCAACCTGAATGATCTAAATAAGCATTTCTCTTTCCTTCCCTTTTCTCTTGATCCGTCTGTTAAAGCTGCGACACTAGAGAGTCTTTCTAGGTTGCCGTTACCACTTTGTCCTCTCTTTAAGTTTAGCGATGTTACTGAGGATGACGCTAAGAAGTCTATTCTTGCGATTACTTCTTCAGCAGTCGGTAATGATAAGTTGTGTTCAAGAATGATAACTCTTATCCTTTCCTCTTTACTTCCTGTTCTCACTCACATCTTCAACCACTCATTTTCCTCTTGCTCCTTTCCGTATGTTTGGAAACAGGCTCACATAATACCTTTACCTAAAACTAACAATCCTACTTTATTAACGCACTTTAGACCTATTTCTATCCTCCCTTTTCTCTCTAAAGTTTTTGAGCACATAGTTCATAGACAATTATCATTTTTCTTGGCGTCAAACTCGATAATATCCCCTTTTCAATCCGGTTTTCGCTCGGGTCACAGTACTGTAACCGCGCTTTTAAAAGTGACTGATGACATCCGCTGGGCAATGGAGAATAAGTCCCTTACTGTTCTGGTATTGCTGGACTTCAGTAGCGCATTCAACTCAGTGGATTTCGACATTTTACTTGGTATCCTCAAATCTATCAATTTCTCTCCTTCCACTTTAGCCTGGTTCGGATCTTATCTTCGGGGACGCTCTCAGTGTGTTCGCCTGGAGGAGTCTTTCTCTGATTGGTGTAGCCTTACTGAGGGTGTTCCTCAGGGTAGCGTTCTCTCTCCTCTTCTTTTTTCAATTTTCATAAACTTTGTTACCAGAGTAATCTCCTCTAGTTTTCATCTCTACGCAGATGACTTGCAGCTTTACCGTCATTTTACTGTAGTTGACGCGGGTTCTGCAATTGCTGCAATGAATCATGACCTGGCTTGCATCAGCGTTTGGGCTAAGTCATTTGGTTTGCAAATTAACCCGACTAAATCCCAGGCCATGATTATTGGCAGCAGATTCGTTCGCAGTGCGGCTGTTGTTGCATCTCTGATGCCTTTATATCTCGACGGTGTTCGCATTGACTATACCGAAACCGCTAAAGATCTGGGTGTGGTTATTGACTCCAATCTCTCGTGGCGTGCTCAGGTCAATGAGGTCAGCCGAAAGGTAAATTTCTCCTTTCATTCGCTGAAATGCCTTCAAAGTCTTCTGCCGTTGAAGACTAAAGTTTCTTTGGCACAAACACTTATTCAGCCGATTATAGATTATGCCGATGCCTGCTATTTGGATGCTACCGAGGAGCTATTAAACAAGCTTGAGCGCTTGCAAAATCTGTGCATTCGCTTTGTTTTCGGTCTTCGTAAGTATGACCATGTTTCTCACCTTCGCAAGGAACTCAAGTGGCTCCCAATCCGTCTTCGCAGGAACACTAGGATTTTGTGTCTCCTCTTCAACATCTTACACAACCCGTCTTACCCTTCTTACCTGCGTGAGCGTTTTTCTTACGCTCGTTCTAGCGACGTACCGTGTAGATCACACCTTAGATCCCTCCTTAAATCTCATCCTCATAAAACTAGCTACTACTCTTATTCCTTCTCTGTCCATGCTGTAAGATTGTGGAACTCACTTCCGCCTAGCATTCGTGATTTAAAAACTATATCTTTATTCAAATGTCGATTAAAAGAGCATTACCTTTCCTCTTAACTGTGTTAATTATTTATGTATATATTTATATGTACGTATATTCTAACATTATGTATGTATGTATATTCTAACATTATGTATTTATTTAAGTATATGTTATTTTATTGCATTATAAGTATGTGTAGGTATATTTAATATTTTAGTTTTAGACTTCACATATTAATTTTCATTTCTCTTCTTGTTCTCACACACTATTGTCTACATTTCTTTTTCACTTCTCCTTTCGCAGGTCTGCTGGAAGAAATTTCTAAAGAAATAAGCAGTACCTTTGTACTCAAATATTATAATCATGTTGTCCTATTTTATTTTACTGTGTGTACATAAATAATAAAATAAATAAAATAAATAAATAAATAAATATACAAATTTTATCTTACATAATATTAACATAACATTTCCACTGTTGGTACACAGGCCTCGTCCTCATGAGAGGAAATGTACCTTGTTGGAGAGGAAATGGAAGTTTTTTTTGGTTTGCAACGGATAAACTAACTAAGTGGTACAAGAATCCATCTAGTAAAAATACCACTACTAAAAAACGTTAAACGGTTTGGGAATACTTTCATTGTGCGTACAGCTAAGGAGTGGAATTCCCTGCCGGAGTCTGTGTTTCCCGATAGCTATAACCTAGGGGTCTTTAAGTCAAGAGTGAATAGGTTAGTTTTAGGGAAGCGTGCTCCATCTTCGACCACATCATCACTTACCATCAGGTGAGATGGTGCTCAAACGCGAATCTATTATCAATAATAATATAATAATAATAATAATATTTCACAACTTTTCACACAACGCCATCTAGTCCCAAACTAAGCAGAGCTTGTGGTATGGGTACTAGACTAAAAACTATCAAAACATAACATTTCTCATTCTGCAAGACGTCAGCAAAAGTATATTTAATATAGTTTCAGCCTCTGAATATCAAAATTAATATAATCCACTCTCTCTCTCTTAATTTTATTTGGCCTATATAATATTGCTCTAATCACAGTTATGTTATAAGGTCAAGTTAATTAACCACAGTAAACTACATGTCTATATCTAGCGTCTAAATGAATAACATAGTTATGCACGTTATATTGGTATTGATTTGATTCTCTGGAGAGAAATTCTTGTATTAACAGGATGTCTAATGATATAAATGAGACACCTTTCAGCGATTGAATACACTTGCATTCACTTCCCCTTTTCTACCTCTTTTTTATTAACATATATTTACATGTCATTCTTACTATTAAATAAAAACCCTTTTGCATACTGTGATTAAATTATATATGATATTAATTTATTATTAAAACACATATGATATCTAATGTTATTGTATTCTAATAGTAATAAAATTTTAATGTTATTAAAATTAAATTGAAAATTAACTGTAATGTTAATGTAATGTAATTGAATTTAAATGTAATTTGTAATGTATATAATGTTAATTGTCTGTAATGTAAAATAATGTTATGTAGAACCATAAGTAAGCAATGCTGCGAGGGCTGAGCACTTCTATAAGTGACGCACTCACTATGCATACAACTTTCTATGATTTCTGTCTGTTTATGTTTTAGTAAGGTAGCCGTTGTGGTGCCTAATCAATAATAATAATAAAAAATAATAATAAATGTAATAATCACTACGAGAACTATTCAGAACATTAATTTGAGAATAAACCAGCCTATACCGTTCCGACTGCTGAGACACAGGCCACATCTCTAATAGAAAGGTAATCCTCCTCCCCTGCGTGGTGAGTCGGCGTTGGTCGATGTCACATGACCTTGGATATTCCAGTCCTAGAACCTGCCAGTTTCCTCACGATTTCTTCCTCGCGAGTTTTCTTTGACTATTTTAAGTGCAGAGACGATGACGAACATTACACAAAGTAATGTGCTTGCCTAGGTTTGAATTTACGACTCGTAAGCCATGCTCGTACCATTGCGCTCGGTAGAAATAATAAGGGTTACTATAATTATAACGAAACCATAAACACGGCATGACGTGAATCATCCTATTTTTTAATCCTTTTCGTTTTTTAATAGCTTAAAATATGAATCTATGCTATAGCTAATTAATTTAGTTAAAGTACACAATGTAAATACATATCATATTTTCTGTAACAGTTATTTCTTTAATTTGTTGTCAAAAACCATTCCATAATATTCTGTGTACTTTCGTTCACACGTTAACCAGTTGCAAAGGGATAGTAGGGATATGCTCTTCCCATAGGGCCCGTAAAGAGATACTAAAAGATAATGGCATGTAGTTAAGAGCAGTAATCACGTACGAAATGGTTGTGACTATAATAATAATGATAGAAAGGGATCTTAGTAACTATGTGTCGTTACTTATTTAAGCTGCGTATTTGCATTTCTCAATATCCAGCGAAAACTTTTCTTTCTGGTGAATATGTAATAAAAAAATGATTCAAATGCAATGATAAGCAGTTACAGAACTATGAATTGTGTATGACGTCACTCACATGTGCCATTGTGATTTTGCATCAATATTACTGAAGACGTTTTGCATGATAAAGATAGAGAGCTCAGTGAGATAGTACATATTAGCTACGCTAATGTTCTCGCTAGTAGTTTTTAAACAACAACCCAGGTTTGAGTGTTTGTAAAAATTTACTCGTGATGCAGGACATTTGTGTGGAATAACGGTAAAAAAAGACCTATTTGAAACATTCACAGCCAGTACTTAACATTATGCTCCGGTCTCAACACAGCCGCGCTGGACCTAGACTTTCATAAAACTCAGTCAAACAGAGCCTCGCTCCAAAGCTATTATCCTAGAAGCCGGTGTGTGCACAGGCCGAACAGTCCAGATTTTCTGCTATAAAGTTTATTGCGCAGTCCTTGTTAAGCGGTTCTTTGAGAGCGATAGAATTGACTCTTTGTGGCAAAAGTGTTAGGTTTAGTTCAATTTTTAAGAACGTCTCTAAATAGTAACGGTCGCGTGCTCTTATTTTTGAGGTAAAGCAAGGTATCTTAATATTTAGAAATTCTTCCATGACTCGGAATACACGTTAAGTCGTCGGTCTCGGCTATCATTTGTTAGCTACTGTGGTCAGTCTTGCCAAGGGGTAATATCTTACCGATTTACTGGGTTATCGGCAGTCGCTCCATGTCTAACCCATATGTGCCCAGAACTATTTTGGAATCCCGATTTTAGTTAAATAAAGGTATGTTAATGTTTATATGCCCCTTTCATAGTATTGGACAGTTTTAGTACACTTACTGATGCACTTCGAAGATTGATTCTAAAGTCAGCGATCGATGGCGTTAAATCGAATTTTAGTCTATTAGATTCTAAGACCCGAGGACTTAAATAAAAAATTGGCCAAGTGCGAGTCGGACTCGCCCATGAAGGTTTGAAAGTTTACATTAAGATCTACAACATATGGTTTTTTTTAGATTTTTCACTTCATTATTATAGAAGTTAGAGGGGGCGGACACACACATTTTACCACTTTGGAAGCGTATATCTTTTAAACGATTAACTTTATGAAAAAGTCATTTTAGAAACCTTAATGTCATTTTTAAAGACCTGTCTATAAATACCACATACGTATAGGTTTCATGAAAAAAAAAAATTTCAGTTTCAGTTCCATGTATGGGGAGCCCCCTTTATTTTAAATGTTTTTTAAATTTTCTCTTAAAATCGGAAAGCGGTTTACAGAATACATCTATCTACCAAGTTTTACATGTATAGTCCTAATAGTTTCGGAATAAAATGGCTGTGACATACGGACGGACGGACAGACAGACAGACAGACAGATGGACAGACATGTCGAAACTATAAGGGTTCCGTTTTTTGCCATTCGGCTACGGAACCCTAAAAAGCGTAATATTTTGTTTCGTTTTTGAATCACTGGGCATATATGGGCTAATACAAAAAAGACAGCAGATGATGCTGTCAAGTTTTCTTACTATATAATGGACGATATCTTGTGAAGAAAATTGCTTTTCTTCACAAGATTTCGTCCATTAACCGCTGTCGGTTTAAGTTTTATATGGTCGTATTGAATAGAATGAATTTTTAATCAGATGTTATGTTCTTAGTAGTATCTAGTAATATTCGTGTTGATAGTCTAACCACCAGGCATGCTGAATTGCTTTTTATATTAAGACTCCTTTTTAAGGACCGTAATAAAACAAGGAAACCTTATAGTTGCACCGTGTCCGTTTGACTGTTAAGCGGAATCCGTCTGAAAAATGCTTTTTATTTAAACTACCTATCATACTGGAAAAATAAGTATGATCAAAGTCGTTTGTTATACGCGTTAGACGCGGTAGAGTTTAACTTTTTTTTTCTAAATAATATTTTAACTTAGAGAGTGGTAAATCCCTTCCACCTACCAATAAAACCGATACTTTTAGGTATGTGAAATGATGATTTCAGTGTATAAAGAAATTTAGAAGAAACTATTACAGCATAATACATCTAATAAGATAAGGTAATATGTTGTAGAAGATGCATAGGACGTCATTAAGAACTCAGTACACTTGTAAAGTACATATTTTTTGAAATAATGTTATATACAAAACTAGCTTGTGCCAGCGGCTTCGTCCGCGTGGGAAGTTTTTCCCGTGTAAATCCCGATCCCGTGGGATTTCGCAAAATCCTTTCTTAGCGGATGCCTACGTCATAACATCTACCTGCATGCCAAATTTCAGCCCGATCCGTCCAGTGGTTTGGGCTGTGCGTTGATGGATCACTATGTCAGTCAGTCAGTCAGTCACCTTTGAGTTATATATATTTGGAAGATAAACAATTTTTTGTAAGATTTTTTCATTAATTGTGCAATTACGGTACCCCACATTACGTGTATTTATTATTATTATTTAACTAACAAAATAGTGAGTCAATTGTACAAGAATGTTCTAGAACACAGATCGGGGTATAAATAGGTCGCAAAGGAACTTTGGTGGTGGTGGCTTTACAAGTGAATTTTGGTGCGATTTAAGTGTTGAGTGACAAGTATTGTACTGTGAATAACAGTGTTAATTTTTATTTGGTGTTTATTTAAGTAAAGTGTTAATTTTGGTTTAATTGGTGTAAATTATTTCTATCCCGAACCCCAGCCTGTAACAGTATTCAAACTAACGTGTGAGAATTATTTATAAATTCTACCCTCGTACAGCTAACATGTTTATATTAATAGATTATTCTGTTAATTCTAGATTCTATTATTATTCCATCATTGATCCCGGATTGGGACACAAATAGGATCTACATTAATTACCTATTCAATTCATTAGCATTTGAGTGTTTTCCCAAGTAAGTACCTAAGGAGAAGAGAATACGTATCTAATTGTGATTATTTATTTGGTATAATATTTATGATAGAATTAGGCTTTATGGAAAGGTTTTCTTCTCTTTATTCGTGTATATAGAAGATTTGGTCACTGTGAACTTGGTTGGACCATGGGTTCCTCATTGGATTTTTCTATATAAATAACATACGCGTAATACCCACATTCATTAAACAAGTTTATAAAGGTCTTGGTGCACTCTGACCGAGAAAACACCAGACTACTAATGTAAATTCCCATATTATTGGGATTCGTATTTTTTTGCATATCCTAAGTTCTTTCAGCTTAGCTTCGTCCTTAAAAAAACAAGATAAATATTTAAAGGATAGTAGTAGTTATATCGAGGCATCTCTGTGCCACCAAATTGTGGATGGTGGGAAGATAGGGCTGAATGATCCTGTAATAAATCATCTTTTATTTAATTGATAATAGGCTCGCGTTTGACCACCAACTCACCTGATGGTAATTGACGATGTGTTCGAAGATGGAGCACACTTACCTAGAAGTAACCTATTCACTCCAGGTTATAGCTTACAGGAAACACAGACTCCGGCAGGGAATTCCACTCCTTAGCCGTACGCACTATTAAAGTATTTCCAAAACGTTTTATGCGTATGGGTGGCATGACCACCATGTAACGATGGTGCAGTGCCGTTTGTCTTGTAGTCCGATAATGGAACAGGCTTGGTGGAATTAGATTGTGCAATTCCATCGTACGCTCCCCAAAATGAAACCGATAGACTTGCAACTCGTCACCGATGTTCAAGGCTCTGGAGCTTTGACTTCTACATTTTGGAAAGGTTGTTCTATTCAGAAAAGTATAATTTGGCTTTTCACAGATCAGTAAAATCGAGAGTGTTTTTGAAAATAAACAAAAAATATAAAGTGTTTCCGCAATACTAAAGCTTCACGAAATAAATAATACAATGCGTCTGAATTCTTAAGCCACATTTATCAGCGAAAGATCCCTTCCTCTATAAATTGTCTAATCAAAACCAGCCTTGGAAATGATACCCAATACTTTTGTTAGATTTATCTTCAAGATAGATTTATCTCCACGGCTCCATGGCTCAACTTGAAACTATCTAAGATTAGCCCCAGGCTGAGAGCCGATTACACGTATCGTCCATTATGGTCAGAAATCCTGCTATTTTTTACGTCATATATGAATACTTCGTTTTAGCGGACAGCTGCTTTAATTCTGACGTTGTTTTTTTAGGCGCTTAATTTAATTACTGAGCCGAGTAAAATATTTGTTCTTTGCGATGCTAAACTTCATGAATATTAATTTGGGATAATTTTTACTGCCATCATGAGAAGTACTAGAAACGTTAATATCATACTAAAAAAAATATTAATGTTATTTATCGCAAACTATATTAAGGATAGACCTAATATCAGACGGTACTTTATACAGCCGGTAGACACCGGCTGTTTCAATAACTTGAAGAAATTGTCACAATGTATTTTACACAATCTTTTTATAATATTGCCGTTTGGCGTCTAAATTTCGTAAATTCGTTTCGACTTTTGCAATGTAGTGCAAGCGTACCATTAAATATTTTTCTATAATACATCTACCTACCAAGTTTCACATGTGTAGTCTTAATAGTTTCGGAATAAATGGCTGTGACATACGGACGGACGGACAGACAGACAAACAGACATGAAGAAAAACTATAAGGGTTCCGTTTTTTGCCATTCAGCTACGGAACCCTAAAAAAAACCTGACATAAAAAGTATTTTCTAAGAAAAGCAGTCTTAAGATTTATTTTGTTAAAAAAACCGTGCTATCGACACTAATATTAACATTCGCATTTGCGATTTTGAAAAATTCAACTTTTGTTACGTCACTAACTACTAGGCCTTCTAACTGTAGTTTTACCACTAAATAAGGCAAACTCATCTTAATAAATACTGACAACACTGGCGAATGACTGTCGAGGTTTTGTGTTCCGAGTCACATGTAAAATTATTATGTGGATAAAAAAATAAATAAACCAAATAATCAATTGTTACCTGTGAAAGGATATTCCATCTTCTTTTTATTGTTTTTGAGAACAACTTTTACAGTGTTTAATAACGCAAGACGGCATTTTTTAAACTAAAATTACGAATCTGTCGTTACGTGTAGAGTCGGACAAGTCGTGACTAGCACTGGCGCGGGTTTATATTGACTTTTGAATTTGTATTAACTTTGGTGGGGCCACTCGCGAGTTCGGCACGCACCATCTGCCTTTTGTTCTAATCTGAGCCCAAAACCATGTAATTCGGATGAAGTCAAGCAGTTTGTCGCATTTGCCAATTATTACAGGAAATTCATTAAGAATTTTGCTGCAAAGCATTTTGCATTGCCAAAAAGCATTTGACTTATTAAAACAAAAATTAATTTCACCACCAGTCCTACAGTACCCTGATTTTTCAAAAGAAAATGAGTTTGTCCTTCAGACAGCTGGGTTAGCGATAGGAGCTATTTTAGCTAACCAAAATGGGAAACCTGTAGCATACGCTAGTAGAACTTTAAATAAAGCGGAAAAACTTTACCCGACAATTGAGAAAGAGTTGCTAGCGATTGTTTGGGCTGTAAAACATTTCAGACCATACCTTTATGGTCGCAAATTTAAAATTAAGACCGATCACAAACCTTTAATATATTTATTTAATATAAAAGAGCCATCCAGTAGGTTATTAAAATTTAGATTGTCATTAGAAGAATATGATTTTAGTGTGGAGTATGTTAAAGGCTCGGACAATGCAGCTGCAGACGCATTGTCTCGAGTCGTCATAACATCTAAAGATTTGCGAGACATGCATGAAAGCATGATGAATGTTATGACGCGAGCACAGAAACGTAAGTTACTTCCTACACAAGACACTTCGGATGCTATAGTCTCTACTGATGACTGGTCTGATCAACCAAGCGTTGTGGAAACTCATAGTAAACCAAAGATGTCTATTGAGATCAGATTTATAAGTAATCAGACTTTACATAAATTAAGGAAAGAACAAATAATAGAGGAGGAAAATGAAACGTTTATGTTTGTGCCAAAACAAATGATTATTTACATACAACCAGCTACTCGATCGCAACTGACGCCAGACGCATTTGCGAGAGAACTGGAAAAGTTTTGTAAAAAGATACGACGGGCCCGTTTATGTGTATTAAAAGATGTTAAAAGGATAGAAGATAAAGACGAGAGAAGAGTTATTCTCAACGACTTTCATCTATTACCTACTAGCCACGCAGGTATCAGACGAATGGTCAATAATATAAAATAGTATTATTTTTGGGCTAGGCTGGAGCGTAATGTTACACAATTTATAAAGAGTTGTGACAAGTGTCAAAAGTAAAAGCACTCAGTGCGTATTAAAGAACCAATGGTAATATCAACCACAGCCCACACTGCTTTTGAAAAGCTATATCTAGATGTAGTAGGACCATTAGACCAAGATATACATAACTTGTCGTATATATTAACGCTTCAGTGCGAGTTAACCAAATATGTAGAGGCTTATCCTTTAGTAACCAAAAGCAGTACTGAAAAAAAACGTTCATAAATAACTTTGTACTACGCTATGGAATCCCCAAGGAAATAGCAACCGATAGAGGAGCTGAATTCATGTCTGCCACAATGAAAGAGGTATGTAAACTACTATGTATAAATAAAATTAATTCCACAGCCTATTATCACGAGAGCATTGGTGCACTAGAAAACTCACATAAAAATTTAGGCGCGTATTTGAGAATACATACAGATAATCATCCAGAATCATGGAGCAGTTGGCTTCCTTACTGGAGTTTTAGTTATAATACATCTGTTCATTCCGAGACCAAATATACACCTTTTGAACTAGTATTTGGTAAAACATGTAATTTACCCAGTAGTCTAACGAAAACTATAAGCTCACTGTATAATCATGATAGCTATCCATTAGAACTAAAATATCGACTACAAGTGTCTTTGAAAGAAGCTCGTGAAAATTTGATTCAATCCAAAATATTGCGAAAGGAAAAATATGATAAAAATTCAAATCCCATTAAATATAAAAAGAACGACTTGATTTTAATTCGAAATGAAACTGGGAATAAGTTATCCAATATCTATTTAGGTCCATATATTTTTTTGAAAGATGAATCACCAAATGTACAAATATTAAAAGACGGCTAACCCGATACTGTTCACAAAAACCGTACAAAATTGTATATTCCAAATGTAACCTAGTGTAGACAAATGTATAAATTATTAATCTTCTTAATCTTCTTAACATAGTATAAAGCAAAGTAGCTTCCCTGTATCTGTCCCTATGTATGCTTAAATCTTTAAAACTACGCAACGGATTTTGATGCAGTTTCTTTCAATAGAAAGAGTGATTCAATAGGAAGGTTTTTAAGTATATAACATGCATAATATAGTAGAGGAACACTGATAATTTTTGAGGTTTCTATGTGATATTGCAAATAAACACATTTTTTGCGCTTGCTTTGCAAACGCTGATTGAACCCTACGAGATAGATCAAAATAATGTACTACAGTATTGTACACCTTAAAAAGGTCAACAAAAAAGTCATCAATGGCATCTGTCTATCTCTTATAGATAACCCACAACAACCATTTTTAATCCTTTACTTTTTACGAGAAATACGAGCATATTTTACGAAGCGATTTTAAGCAATACAGCATTAATCCTTATCCAATTACGTACCATAAATACATTGTGCATTTAATATAAATCAATATTGTCCTTTACAGAATATAATTTAAAAAATAGTTTCGAAGATATTACAGATTTAAAATGCAAGGACATAGCGGTTGCGGTGCGGTGCCGGCGGAGGCACGGCGCACGTGCCGCGCAGTTGCTTAGATTTGAGCGTTGAATGTTTTTCCCGTGGTAAATTATGTGTCGCACTTTCAAGAGTAATTACTAAAGAGAACATGTATGTCGAATGACAAAAAGGCTGTCAACGATGTATATAAAGACATTCTATATTATATCTATACTAATATTATAAAGCGGAAAAGTTTGTTTGTTTGCTTGAACGCGCTAATCTTCGAAAGTACTGGGTGGATTTGGATGCAATTTGGTATGGAAGTAGCTTGAAGCTTGAGGAAGGTTATAGGCTACTTTTTACGCGACTGCAAAAAAGGAGAGTTATGTTTTTACCGTGATAGAATCCACGGGAGCGAAGCCCCCCGTGAGTACTAGTTTAATATAAACATTGCACCCGTGCGAAGCCAGGGCGGGTCGCTAGTTAAGTATGTACCAAATTGTGTCACATTCATGGCACAATTGTTATTGTTAAGAAATATGAAACTATATCAAACGTAATTGTTATCAATTTAGCATTAAGTTTATAAATAAAATAAAGCCATAAATGTTTTATTTTATTTTTCCATATGGAGGTCTCCCTCGTAGTGTATAAGCATATACCTATTATAGTTAGTTCCTAGTTCGACTGATGTAACCTATATAATCAATGTTTATCCATAATAAAGTTAGTATCATTTCATACGAGCTTGCGTTTGAATCTATTCTCAATCCCAACATTATAGACGAATAAATCTGTTTTTGGTTTGAAAGAGAAAATTTTTCATGTTCCTATATTTTTTTAACAAAATCAGTTAAATACTCGTAGGTACCTACCAAGTTTTATAAATAATATTTTATTTCGTTATTGAAATTCATTCAATTCACTTACTTTTTTTTTCTGGTGGGAAAATCAACAAATGACCCCTCCCGCTCTGAGTGGAGCGGAGATTATCTTCTTCTTAGCGAGTCGATGGCAAATAGCTAGATGGAGTCTGCCCAGAACTGGGCAACAAGTTTGGCCCCGTCGGTAACTTCCATCAAGTCCTGCAGAAAGCAGTTGACAGGGCACGCAGAACAGGAAATTAAGTGTGCCATGGTTTGTGGAGCAGAACCACATATACACTCCAAGGTAGAGTCATCGATAAATCTCCACCTGAATTGATTTTGTTTGCTGCGACCAACCTGGGTACGAAGTCTATTTAAAGACTTCCAGGTCAGCCATGGCAGTTCGTAATATAGTTCGTTCGTTGGGGTGCAGGAAAGGAGCCTCCCCGAGTGACCCATTTACTAAACTACTATACGTCCAGCGCACCCTGGGCAGTCAGCGATTCCTGATGCTGTCTAGCTAATCCTTGACAAAGCCAAAAATTACTTTAATTTCGGTAGTCGGTATTATTGGTTTTTTTATTTTCGTATTTTTTGACACCGCCTTCCAAAATTAAAGTTATTTTTCGCTTTGTAGTGTTTTGATATGGAAGTCGGTTTTATTTTTTGCTAAAAGGTTTTTTTTTCATGCTTTTTAGTTCAGTAGTTCAGGTCGGTTTGTAATTTATCTAGTCACAAAAGCCAAAATGTCAACTACTTATCACCTTTTACAAAATATTGCTTTTCCTGATGCAGAGCCGTTAATGAAGAGTTCTCCTGGTACTTCACCATCAGCTCTACCTACTTCACCATATGCATTGTGACGAGCATAAAGTGCTTAACATCCATATTCAAGTAATTGAATCGCAATCCACGAAATACTTATTGTTGAGTAGTTTCGGTGGCCATCTGTGGTCTTCATCATCATTGCTGGTCACAGGCAAACCTAGCAAAAATAAAATTATACATAATCCATTTTTAGTAGTTATTAACACGACATCCCTCGGGTTCGTGGACGTCACGCAGAAGTCAACGCTCACCGTCCAGTGAAGACTAGGCCCAGGTGGACGACGCGTCCTGTTCTATGCACGCGTCAAAGATCAGTCAGCAGCAGTGACGGAGACCAATAGGGCCATAGGCTGTCGGGGTCGCAGAAAAGTTCTAACGAGATACCGTGGTCCCGAAATGTAAGGGCTACTGAAGGAACAGAGTTGGTTTTCAGTCAGTAAAGTCTGACACTCCCTTTCACTCCACCCAGACACAGGGCGGAATTGATTACGCCTTTTTTTCGAATTTAGCAAGTCAATGTTGACAACGTTACACGTTTCGTTAACAAAAGTTTTCTTAACTTTATAACATTTCCTCAGCTCGTACAACGGATGAAAAGTTCGTCTCATGTAACTTCCAATATAACGTAAAACATCGAACACTTTCTTTAAAACGAGTAAACACACAAACAAAGCCGCCTCATTATGAAAATTAACGAGCAACCATAAATCATCATAAAGTGTTTATAAAAACTCGAATATAATTTCTAACGCAAAACGTTTAGAATAAGGGTGCGTTTACACCAGCGATGTACGTGTTAGATAGGCGTTGCGAGGATATGTGGAAATGTGCTTATCGAAGCTATAAAATCGTGGGTGTTATTTAGTGCGGATATTTAGCGGACTCCTTTGTAGTGGTGTTACGTATATATTCATAATAGGGTATACTTCATATAATACAACACTGGGGTGCATGAAAGGAGCGCGCCTTTAGCAGTCATCGATTCCCGACGCTGACTGGCTAATCCTTTCACCACAATGGAAATATTTGCCAAAGAATCGCTAAGAAGAATACAAGCACAGCTTAATATGTTCCTCGAAATTCCCGTCACGTTTCCATGTTAGTACGGTCGGCCAAGAAAGTGGTGTACCAGTTTTGATTTAGTTTCCCGGTCATCGAAAATTACAACAAGGTTCGTTATAAAAAGATATTACTGAAAGAGACAACATTATCATGACGTAAACCTATGTATTTAGTATTCATACGTCATATGTCACATATAAGTACATGACATTTTAACCTTTAGTATAAATGAAAAGGACATTAGTTTCTACAAAGCAATTGAAATGTTTCCAAACAAAAGTAATAAAAACTATTTAGACAACCGAATTCCATTTGAAAAAGAAAACTGACAATTGACATTTTGTCAAATATATGCAAAAAATCGATATATTTTCCGTGTTATTTTTCAATCAACTGCATATAAAATCATCTCAATGCCTGCCAACTTGACCATTGCCGAAAGAGCACAAATAATTGCCCAATTTAATGAGGGAAGCAGTATCAGTGCGATATCCCGGAATTTGAATATATCGAGGCGTTCTGTCCGCTTTTGGATTCGTCGTGAAGGAGAGGAGGGAAGTTTGTTGGATCACAGAAGAAGTGGTCGCCGGCCTGCACTCTCCAATAACGATAGAGAATTCATGAGACGGGAATATGAAATCAATGGTTTTAAGCCCACAAAACATTTTGCGGAGATGTTCGATGTGAGTGCCCAAACAATAAGGAATCATCTACATTACATGGGGTTGCACCACAGGCATTACGCCAAGAAAATATATTTGACGGATGCTCACAGACTTGCTCGTCTGAACTTCGCCAGAGAGCACTTAGAGTTTGATTGGTCTAATACAGTGTTTTGTGATGAAAAAACGTTTAAATCCAGTCAGCATGGACGTCTTCACCTTTGGCGATATAATTCAACACGGTATAAAGATGATCATGTAATCCCAAATAGAGAATCAGGTCGAATTTCCGTAAATATTTGGGGCTGGATGAGTACGGATGGTGTAGGAGAATTATGTTCTCTACCTCCTCGAGCGACGGCTGTAAATTATATCGACGTGCTTCAGAATGCAATGCTACCGACAGTCCGTAATGTTTACCCGGAGAACGAAGTGCCACAATTTGATTTTGTTCAAGATAATTGTTCAATTCATAATGCGAGGATCGTAAGAGCCTGGTTTCGTTCACACACTGACGTAAGGGTAATTGGGCCCTCAAGATCGCCGGACCTCAACCCGATAGAAAATCTTTGGGGCCTTATGGTCCAACGATGGTCGCATCAAAATGAAAGAACCAAACAAGCTCTTATTAGTCACTGCGGTTACACCCGTTTCTAATTTTTAAAAATTTTCAATATCTTCTAAATATTACTATATATGCTATGTTTTTGTTTGTTATAAGTATTTTAAAATTGATTGTAGAAATTTAATAAAAGGATAAATCTATTTTTAGCTTGTTTTTTATTGATATTGTAATTACAAGTTTACAGAAATTGTAGGTTTGTGGACTCGCCTTGTGCCTTTACAATTTTATGTAACTTGTTGATTACAATTCTGAATTTGTAGATACAATTTTGTCATCAAAATCTACAGCCCCCCGCCGTTGATTTTACGACGTCATTGGTTCCATCAAGTTCAAACTAAGAACAGCTGTCACGTTACAAACAGTAATAGTCGTTATCAATAATCAGATAAAGACAGCAATAGAAGTTGTCAGATCGATCTGCAAGCGAAACTAATCTTTATCACCTATGAATCTGCAAGCGATATTCAACCTTAGGGTGGTACACCACTTTCTTGGCCGACTGTACATTACTTAATAGTGAGTATTACCGAGCGACTAATATCGACTAATATAAATTATATCCGATGTAATAAGTAAGATGTATGTGTGTATGAGAGAATGTTTAATATGAATGGAGATTGAAACTCTATATTGATGTTACTAATACCTATGTATTAATTTTGGCCAAACTGGTGTTTGACTAATATCTAGTAATAGGTATTATTTCGTATTATTAGATTAATTCAAATATATTTAATATTAGGAGTATAAATAGTAATAAAGAGATGAGATATTATGGTTAAATGTAGCTGGAGCCTAATATAACATCTCTACTCTTTTGAACTGTGCACGCATATCTTTCACTTCATTGTATGTTATTACCTTGCTTCCATACCGAAATCTTATACAAAGTGTAACAGAATAAACGCAATTCCTGAAACCTGAATCGATTTTTGCCATAAAAAATAGGTGTTAAATTTTAACTGAAAACTCTTTCATTTAACTTAAAATGGAAACACAGTATCATGACAAATTAATACAATCCTTAATTCAAGGAAATGCGCTGGTGTGCGTGTCGGCCGCTAACATTGCATGAATGTATGCGTCTGCGTAAGGAAATTGTATGACGCACATTCGTTTTGCGTTTAGTAAGGATAACTATTTTATAAAAAATATCTAGGTTTGGTTTCAATTTATGATGTTGGATGTTGCAGGATGTTGTTTTAGACTTATAATTTAATATTCTAATTGGGGTGTCTGAGGTATTGCGCTTAATCTGTTACACCTTGTATAATACATGTATGTGTGTATTCATTTATTATATTATTGTAACTTTTATTAGTTACTCTATAATAATTTAATTCAAAAAGATGTCTCTCTCTTATACAACTCTCCTTCCAGCAAACCTGCCACTTTACTGGAAGAAGTTTCTTATGTTATGAGTACCACTTTTGTGCTCTTTTGTCTTTACCTATTTATCATCTTGATTTTTTTAAGTATCATATAAATAAATAGCTCAGCTAGCCCTCTCCTAGTACTGTACTAAGCCAGGCTATTTTTGTTGTCTACAAAAATAAGTAACGTAGCATCGCCCATGTAAAAGCACTCTAGCCTTCCGTATACAAACAGCCATCATTTATCTTTTAATTAATCTTAATGTTAATCCTCCGTTTTGTACAGAAACAGGCCTTTTAAGTATTCGTCTCGTGGTTTCTCCGGATAATAAATTGGATTGTTTAGTGGAAGAACCGATACACGCTTTTTTGGCCACTTATTTTTTTACGATCAGTAAGAGAATTATTTATTACTTTATTGTTCTTATCTTTGGAGAAGGTTCACGGCTTACATTTACATAATTATATTGAATTTATTTTAAAAAGTAGGCACGATGTTTTATTTATTATATTTTTATTTTGTAACCGTAATTCGTAAACACTTGTAGGTATGCAAATCATGATAGGCCCGTAGATTTATTGAGACCATTCTTAGATTTTTTACAAGTTTCCGACGATCCCCAAACTAGGCTATGCCTAGGTATCTTGAAATCGGGAAAATAATTTTATTTCTGCGTTTTTGCATGGGGTTTCGGGTTCGAAAAAAACTTCGGTAATCCTAAGGTTTATTTCGTTAAGTTAGTTTTCAGTGCAGCTAGACTGTGCATTCGAGAAGCTCGCGCACTGTGGCTGGAATTCCCATTACTAGCAAACTTGTTAACTCCTTCAACTAAACTAAAATATGCTTGTAATGGCAAAAGTGTAATGGGTTGGGATTGAACCCGCGACCTTTCGATCACAAGTCCGACACTCAATAGCCTAGTGCATGTAATTAATTGTAACGTATTCTGAAGTTACAATTTTTTATTTTCTATAGTGTTACTGATTGTCATCCGTTGTCACCTAAACACTAGGATCAGTTGATAATCAGCGTCGGGCTTTCTAGCATAATTTCTAGTTTCTATACATAAAATATAGGTGCTCTGAGGTAACTAGTAAATTACTGTCCGTTATATCCATCAGGGTGTAGTGTTGATGTATGTATATTGTATGGGCATCAGTATGAATATAAAAGCTTTAGTTATAAAGTTTTAATTGTATCATTAGTCGATATTTTTAGATTAGATTTGTTAATATTGTTAGTAAAGACAAAAATGAGGTTTATAATATTAATACCTACATTTAGAGCAAAATACCTATTGTTGAAAAACATGACGTAGTTTGTAAGTATAAAAAATTAATTCGATTTGAACATGTTTGTGTTAAGTACGACGGGAGATCAAAAAGTTCGCGTAATGACGGGTAAGGACGTACCAAACTATGTTATAATTGCGCACAATTGCCATCTTGAGTTCATTATCGTCCTTTTATTCTTTCCTTGCAATTGTTTCGCATCCAAAAGTTGTCTGTAAAAGATTGCTTTTAGCGATAAGACCGCCCATTGTAACACCCTTTGTAGTTTTTTAAGTCCTTATTTAATTCTGTTATGGTGTACAATAAAGAGTATATCTATCTACATAATGGTTGGTGGGAGGCTAGTCTAGACTGTAGGGTGAGTGGCGTAGTTGTTCAAAACTTCATCGGTGAATTTATGGCGGCCGTCACAATGTTTTCTTTTTTTTCCTTTCTTACAAAACGCCCAATTAATAATAATAATTTTAATAATTTAAAAAATAAGGATAATTTTAGTCAATTAAAGACTGACAGACCGCTTGGCCTGCCCCTGAGCGGAGGACTCGAGGATTAAAACCGCGAGAATAATAAAAAGATGATTTACTCTTTAAGAAAATAGAAAAAGTGGTCAACAGTGATGTTTAGCGTTATGTTGGCCAGCAGCCGAAATTATATTATAGCTTTTATTTTTCTTATTATTTTCGTTGCGAGAACAAAACAGTTTCTCCGAGACTCGTTGATCTTCCTTCGGACACCGCATGACAAACGATGCCGATAACTCCTGTAATATGTGTTAGTTTTGGTGAAGTAATATGTATTAGTTTTCATAGCATGTATTTTGTTTGTATGGACCAACTTGTCTGTAATACGTTCATTATTATTGTCGACTCAGCGTTTTTCATGTGGTAGCCACTGTTAAATTCTGGTTCTCAGGGCTTGTGTGGTTTTGGCGGTGGTAAATAAGTCTCAAATCCTGTATGTAGCGCTATTAGAATGTATTCTTTTATGAAAAAGAAATATATATTAAAACAATGGTTTCATCAAATATGTTTTTCACTTATTTTAGCTCTTTGTAACCGTATAGGAGTTCAATGACACCAATAAAAAGTGACAGTTTAAAACCTGCTCAATGTGTGAGGATAATAAATATTGTTATCTATTCATGTAATACCACCGCATTGAAATAAACCAATAATCCCAAATTGTCCTGTTCAATATTTATGGCATAACGTTCGATGATATTCGAATTTTGAAAGATACAATTTGGATATAGAATATCGTATATTTTTCGTAATTTTTTTTATCCCAACGTAATGCTTCAACTACGCAGTGCAAAAGTTTTGCTAAGTAATGTACACGAAAATCATACTTAATTTCTACAATATTGAAGCTATTTTTGTAATGGACTTTCTAGTTATTGAATTTTAACTATATGACATTTGAACGTTTCATAGTGTAGGGATGAATAATTGTGTGCTCCAATTAAATAAAATTATGGCCAGTCTCACTTCTCACTGAAGTTCTATTTTAAAAGCTCACTTCACTTTTCTCTATTTTTAAGTTGAACCGTTCAATTTTGAAATTCATCTTATCCTTTAAACTAATTGAACATCATAGATTTCTTTGAAACACTAAAAATAGTCGTAACTGAGACAATAACAACCCAAATTATTTCTAACAGCCTTAAACTAATATTATAGCTTGGAATGAATTTTTAGGAAGAGATAAAATCTGTATAAAGCATGAATCTTGTAATATAATACATATTCCTTTTATTGATAGAAAGCAGTACTAATATCATATGCGTTAAGATTGTCCACATTATCCAAATAGAAAACAAAATCTTCGCTTAAAAAATTCTCGGAATTTGTAAGAAACTAAAGGAACAAACTAAAAATTTGTCTAAGTAGAAACAAAGAAATAAATTCAAACAATTTAATTTAATTGGCGATTTTATACGGTTGGAAAGTAGGGAAAAATACACAGTTATTGGGACTATGCCGTATGAGCGATGCACGTCCTATAAATGAATATGATGGAGTGCTACAAACGATACTACAAATAAAAATAGAAATAGAAAAATACTTTATCTGAACAATAGAAGACTTATCTCAAGTTCGCTCAAAAGAGTATTTACTTTAGAAATAGAACTAGCTCCCACAATAAGCTGGGGTATTACGGCAGACATGGAATTTAGCGGAGAATCTTTTATTACAATATTTTGTTGGCACTTTTACTAGTAGATGTTTCTACATATGTATGTAATGTGTGAAAATAGCTACTGACTAACATTTTCTTTGGTTGCAAATTTTAATCGCTTGAGTGTCGTAAAAACTTTCTTTTACGGTTTTGTAAGTGTGTGGTCATATTAAGGGAGATTTTGTTCAATTAAAAAAAAAATACCTACCCTTAAAGTAACAATCGAAAAATAAAATAACAAAAACTATTTTCGAAATACACCCCAAATGCGGCAATAAAGTTTTCAAAAATTATTTTTCGACTACTCTAAAGTATGCGACTGACACTGGGGTACTTTAGATGAAAATGTTAATATTTTGTATAAAGTATATTCATTCAACTTGTTTTTATTTTTATGAAATTTATGTTCGTTATTAAATGTGTTTGGTTATGGTTACTTCACTGTAAATCAGTAAGAAAACATCAGCTTTAAATGTGACCACGCACAAAAATCCTATACGTGGTATTGTACCCTCTCTTAGGAACGTATCTTCCAATTTCATGTTCACTTCAACTTCCACAATATTTCTAAAAGCCATTATACGTAGAGCGACTTGGGAGTTGTCGTAGACCTAGTTTGCTACGCCGTAGCAAGCTCGTAGCCGCGTAGCACATAACGTTGTTTTATTTTCCTTTTGGTTTCGTATTGATATTTGGCTGTACTATCGGCAAAATTCATTCATTACTTATTCAACTGGTAATTGGTTTGGAAGCGTCAAAACATTAAAGTTTGCTTGTTATAGCGCGCTTGATGAACTTCGTAGTAGGTGAATTCAATTTTAAGTATATAATATCTATATAAATACAGTGATTGCCGAATTGTTACGAGCCCAAGTTGTGGGTCGTGGCAGGTATGGTTGTGGTTCCGAATTCGAACAATTAAATTACTTTGTGTAGTTAATATCATCACCAGTAATCTCAAAATGATCAAGGAAAACCATCGCAAGGAAACCGAGTTGGATCAAAAATTCTAAGACATGTGACATTCACCAACATGAAATAGCCTGCATGATGGAATACGGCCATCTCCCTCCCATAGGAAAGAGCCCTGCGTCCCAATAATTGGAACGTAAAAATATGCTAATATCAATGTCAATCAACAAAGTATAATACGCTGCTACATTAGCTGATAGGTGTGACTCCTATCTTGGGGCGACGGATAAAACTGCACGCAGTCAAGTAGACATACCCCAGGTTCGGCGTGTTCCTCGCAGCTTAAATTTATAATTTAATTTAGTTATAATTTGTTATCAGGACATAACACTCGGTTATAAGATCACATGGTACTAACAAATAAGAATAATAATAACATAGTTTTTTATAATGTATGAGTTCTGTTTAGAATTTCAACTTAACTGTTAACCAGCATTGTTTACTTAGTAAAAAGAAGTACCGTAGAATAATTAGAAATCATTTCTAATTACGAATTCACGTACATAAGTGTATAGGCATGCCACCTGATAAAGTAAATATTGATGAAATGTCATGTTCTGTCGAAATACGTAAACTAATTGTGACTTCGATTCGATGTTATTAAATCGATAACTGTTTGTTAATACCAACTTGCTGCACTGGACACAATCGAGCGCAGGGCTAAAAGGCTTATAGGCGACGAGATGCTATCGGGCAAGCTTCATAGTCTGGCTCATCGGCGAACCGTTGCTTGCCTGTCGGTTTTCTATAGATTGTACTTCGGGGAGTGTGCTGAGAAGCTCCATGACCTGATTCCTCTGACACTTGGTTGATATACCGTCTTGTCGTACCAAACGTTTCTCCCCCACATTTATTGTGCGCACAGCCAAGTTGTGGAATTCTCTGCCGGCTTCTGTGTTCCCTGCCACTTATGACCTTTCAGCCTTTAAAGCAAGAGTAAATAGGCATCTTCTGGGCTCGCTCGTCACATCGTAGACCTCATTTATCGCTTACCATCAGGCGAAATCGACGTCAAGAACGGGCTCATCCGTAATAAAATATATATATATATATATAATTTCAACTAAAATCTGATATTTTTAATTAAATACTGTTGGTAGTAAAATATTAATAATAGTCCTACTAACCGATTTCGGCCATTCGTGTCATATGCGCAGGAGACATTATAGTGCACAAGTATGCGTGCAGGTGCAGATACACTCTTTTTGTTTCTTTACCCTCATTGTTCGATGGGACGGCAATCCGACACGACCGGAGACAGATCAGGCGCACGACCAACGGCTTGACGTGCTTTTCGACCCACGGGGGTTATCACACCATCGACTTCCAAACTCCGGACTACTACTCAGAAATATCTGACAAAAAAACCTCTTGCTACTAGGCCACCGAGGCAGTTAAAAAAAGTTGATATGCTTATCAGGAATCCTATGCCAATAGTACATCGTCATTGCGCGTGCTAAACCGCGTAAGTGCAATTTGCTAATACCGCGTAACAGCAAAAGGAGAAAAATTTAAATATCGAGCCTATCGATTCTCTACGCCTATTGGCTTATACCAGATCTCACACGATCGGAATTATCCAATAAGAAACCTTATTTTTGCCCAAAACGATACCGCGGAGCAGTAATGTATCTGAAGTTGGACGCAATTCCGCGTTTTTTCCAAATCGATGAAGAAATTCTAACACGATCGTTGCGTGCTCCCGAAAATAATTGTTTTGTCGAGAATACACTCATACATACACACATTACTCATTCACACACATCCACACTATTCAGATACACTTACACATACACTGTAAATTATAATAACAGACATGTCTACTTTGTATTTAATCTACCTCTAATATCTGTGTACTTCATAATTGGCGTAACTTTTAAGTAACTGTTTTGATATCTGTACCTGCAAGCTGTGAAGCTACCTTTTATAAATAAATAAATACCATGTAAGTATGTTTCCACAAAGTTGTTCTCTCAAATAACATCGAATAATACTTATCTACCAATCCTTTTCTTGACTATGTTGGGGTCTACTACCAGTTTAACACAGCTGAATATCATTGTTTTACATAAATAGACTGCCTATCCTTCACGGGAACTAGGTAACCCGGTAGGGCCTGATAACGCGGCTGTGACACGTTACGACAACTGAAGGAACTAGTGTGGGTAATTAGTTAGTAGAAGTCTGATAGTCTCTTCTGATCCACTGAACTAAACGCATAAGCGAGATCGATAGTCACTTTTTGACATAGCATTGTAATGACATATCCAAGACTTATACAAAATCCAGCTTGTTGGGAATTTAAGCAAACTCAGTTTCTTTTTTCGTCTAGTTTGTTTGACTAAAGACAGTAGACGATAGTATAGCTTTAAATACGTAAAATTAAATACCACAGCATCAGTATAGCTATATTTATATAAACTGCCACCCTCGTCAAGTGGTTTAGGCATTTGCCTTGTGACCCAGTGTACGTGGGTTAGATTCCCGCCGGAAGCATGCTTTATAAAGTTGTTTCCAGTTTGGCTAGGACATTGCAGGCCTGAATCACCTGATTATCTGATAAAAAGACGGTTCCGTGCTTCGGACGGCACGTATAAGCCGGTGGTCCTGGTCGCCAAATGGCGGTCGTCAAAATCAGGCCCTTGAGGCGGTCTAGAAACTCTGACACTAGGGTGTATGGGGTCGTTAGACCTCACAAAAGTATAACTATAGACTAAGCAACTCCTCCACTATCTTATTTCTTTGTCATATTTATTTACACAAAGCCGTGATGGTGGATTTTAATGATGTCACTATCAAAAACGGTATGAAATTTAATAACTCAACCTCAAACTTTGAACAGCTAACATATTGACAGGCATAATATTTGACATTCAGTCTTTAAATTAATGAACAATTAATTATTAATTTAATCAAAAACATATAATAGCCTACAACGTTCCCACAGCTGCGTTACAAGCCTCCTTTCTACAAGAGGAGGGGGAGGTAGTGCACCACGCGGGCTCAGTTTGGATAGGTGAATGTCGTATGTCTTGGGATCATACTGTCCTAGGACATACCAATTTCCTCACGATGTCTTCTTTCACCCTTTTCTTCCTTTCTTTTCCTTTTCCTTCAGACAAGATTGTGGCGAAGATGGAAATTAGGCAAAGTAATGTGCTTACCTGGATTCGAACCCACGACATCTTACTCGTAAGTGGTGCCTGGAACCACTGGGCCAGTACTGCTCAATTAATTATTAACAGTAAAATTTTTCTATGAGAACCAGTCTCTAATACTCTTCAGGTAATAAATTAGTAAACATAATATGTAGATATTGTATGTTAATTCGCCATGTTTACTTAATGTGCTTGCTGTTATAATATTCATAGACTTTTATGATTATTTTATGAATAATGTTTATATATTTATTTTATTTTTATTATTATACAACGTGTAACGGAAACAACATATCTATCCAAAAGGACTGAAGACAACATCTGGTATGGAGTCTCTATGCAAAGTTTCAGCTCAAAATAAGTGAGTCACAGAATTGACCCCAAATTATTGGTTTCATATGTTTCTTGAATACCAGTAATAACAAACGTGTCACAGCATTATGAGGGTCATCACTTTTCACGTCACTTGCCAATAAAACGATAATTCTCTTCGTTCTTCTTAATTTGAAAAATTCGGCCTCTGGTATCAATGTATTGAAATTTCTAATATTCTCCACACATGTAGACATAGGATTAGAAAATCCTTGCCATATCGTTTGTTATCATCCAAAGAAGCCGTGCACTCGGTATGTATATACCCTTTAAATTACACGTTGTATACTTTATAGTACACCTTACAATACACTTAAGAATACAAATAATAAAACTAGTGTACAATGGGCGGTCTTATCGCACAGGGCAATCTCTTAGACCCGCCGCTCATTGCAACTTTTTGTCACCGTGACTTTTTGTCACTTAGTCAAGTGCAATGAAAACTATACTGAGTGAGCTCATTATGGTGACTTGATAAGACGGTGACAAATAGTTACAGCGACAGGCAGTACCGGAGTGATGTGACTGTCACTCGCCCTGTACATTACTATGGGAGTCCGCTCACTGGTGACGTTTTGTCACTCAGCCGTTAAGATGGGCGTTTAAACGAAAAGCATATAATAAAACATGTTATTTAAAATAAGCATATAAGCGGATTGGTTTGACAACCTCGTTGAAGTCCATTACAAAAATGAACGCGATAGACATGTGTCAGTTATAACAAAACGGTTGCCGTAGCAATAACGTTAGGAGTAGGTAAAAATTGGGGTTTCCAGATCAAAGAAGATCTGGAAACCCGCAATTTTCACCATTCATTGTAGAATCATTTCAGATTCAGAAACACCCAATTACAACCATCATTCATTACTTCTAAGCAGTACCTGGAAAATATTTAGACTGGTATAAGAACTGAACTGAACTGAAGCTGTGACTGTGTTGTAATTTGAAAACTGGTACAACATTCTGACCTGGTCTGATCTGTTGTCTGGTTATGTATTTATTATATTTTAAATAATATTCTAACCTGTTCTGATCTGACCTGTTTCTTGTGCATGATATTTAGTGGGTGTTAAATTAAATGCGTTTGCTCTTATTATACCGAAATATATTTATTAAATGGTTGCTAGATTATAGGACAGTTATTTATAATTTATATAAAACAGGAATTTTATCTTCTGGTTGTATCTGGTAGCATAGAAAGTCTCAATCATCTGGATACACTGTAGGCACAAGTTGACTCATTTTGTGAGGTACTGTTGCAGACACTTAGCAATATAATATTTTCCCTTTACAGAGTTCAAATAAAAACATTGAGGAAAATGAATAGCATGTTGCATCCATGGGTCATCGTAAATCTCCCAATCTTCTATAACCCCTCCACATGAGAAACATGCTGCTTTATCATTTATACTATTTCCAAAATAAAAGAATCCAGCGTCAGCCATTTCCATTACTAACCTTTTCTTTGAATTAATCACCCTCCAGTAATAATTAAATGAAAATTCACGCATTTTAAAACTATTGTACATATCATATCGTGGTTTGTATTCATTTTTCATGATATATTCACTCATTTCCTATGTCTGGATACAGATAATTCTAAAGTTAGAATGACATCGCCCAGCTCTTGTCAGCAACTTATAATGGAAATAATTGGGAGGGGATAGAAAACCCGAAGATATACCTTAACATATTTTAGAAATTAAACAAGAAATTATTTATTTAAAATTTTATTATCAAAGCACCACTTATTTAAACACAATACATTTTTTAAAGCACACACAGAGTCATGATAAATACAGTTATATAAATCTTTAGAATATTTGTATTGATTGTATAAACTTATCAAACTAGAACAACCTTTATCTTCTAAATTGAATATATTATTATTACTATTTTCTAAAATATGCTTTAACCACAACACTTTTTCTAAACCTTTGACGTAGACACATTTATCTCTCAATATGTCTGAAATCAAACTCTGGTAATTGGAATAAGGTACAAATCCTTCACTCCAGTATATCTTTCTGTTACGTTCAATCCAACTAACTTGCTTCTTTTCTGGTACCGTTAAATTTTTAAATGGAAATGGTGGCTTAATCAAAAATACTTGTAGTTTTTTGTTATACATTATAGCGATTTCTTTTGCTATAAATTCATTCGCTTCTGTTTTAAAGCCTTGAATATCTACAATGGCAATCATGATAACCTGCGCACAATGTTGCTGAGAGGTTTGTATTCCACAAGTCTATCGTTTATAATCAAACAGTACGCAGTTGTCTTATCTGGTATTGGTGTGGAACTTTCCACTTCCAGTCGTACGTCCACCGGACCTGTTTTTAGACTATCGTTTTGTCTTGAGCAATCTAAGATAAACAAAGGTGCCTTTTCTTTAAAATCGTTTAGGTTTAACAATGGATCTGCAGGACTGTTGTAATACGACTGACGAAATTTCACATACATTTCATATAATATACTGTATTTGTTCTCAGAAAATTTTAAACTCATAGGTTCATATGGATAGTATTGTGAATTTAAAAACAGCGTTACGTTGGTCACTTCACAATGATCGAATATTGAACTGTCTCTAGTTTTATTATTTCTCCTATTAGTTTGCAAACAAAATATAACATATCTGGGCTTTTCCAATTGCGAAGCAGTCTTAATTGACCAAGAATGCTTTGTAGTTTTAGGGAGTAAAGGATATTCATATAAATCCCAATTTCTAAAGGCCATCTGAATAGGTTTATCTCTTTCTAAATGTTTTAAAAGTATGAGTCGTTCTCGATCTGACACTTTTATATGTGGCACCCTCCACTGAACTCTTTGTATATCTATTTGGAAATGAACAACATCATCAGTAAGAATAACACTGTTGAAGTTAGAGTTACTTCTACTTAAAATAAGTTCGTGTTTACAATTTATCACAATTTTATTGTAATCTTCCGCAAACCCTAAAACCTTATTTAATGGTATCACAGCACTAAAATGTCCATCACTTTGGAATCCTGTTAGGTTCCAACCCCATAAGGCCGCAACTTTGTTTTCTGCTTCATTTAATGAAATGTATGATTTTATTGTTGACGTGATTGCCGAATTTTTTATACGGTCTATTTCAATGCCATTCATTTCGTATCTGATGTCTTGAAACAAAAAGAGATAACAGGGTTATTAGTGAACGTAACAGCTTTTTTAATCGGATTCCCATCTTTTCCGAAGAGTTTTGCTTGACCTTCGATGTAAATTGAACTGGCTGATGGTAGCACGTATATGTCTTGCTGATGTATGGGAATTCTGATTTCATCGTTTTCCCTAAAGGTGCTATTGTAGGGATTGTATGAATGGATTTCATAACTTTCAATCGAACTGTCGATGTGTGGTAATTCAGTAATCTGTAGCATATTCAAACTTTAAGCCCCAAGGCTTTAAGGAAGTTTTTATTTGCTTTAGTCAATTTTTTTATTTTAAATTTTATAATACGTCTGTGTTCCTTAGTGGTTGCAGAAGAAATACGACGATTTATTTTCATTGCGGTGTTTTTATAATATACAATCATTTTGTTTTTCTTAAATGCAGACGTAATTGAATATGTTGTTCTTCGAAGTTAATAGGGTGACCGAATTGGTCAACAATCTTAACAGATATGGATGAAATTGTATTTTTGTTCACTGGAAAGTAAATCACGTTTTGTGGTATCTCTACAAAACGATGACCTAAAGCAGTATCAGATACAAATTCATGAATAAAATGTGTTGGTAATCCGTTGCAGTATGAACTGTATACAAGATCACATTCGATTTTGATCACAGACAGATTGCTAGTTTTAACAGAAAGATCTCGTCTTGAATTCAATACTGAAAAATATAGTAAACCGCACTCATATTGATCAGTTAAATGAAGTGGTGGTTGAAAGTATGAAACTAATTCTGATTTATTTCCAGAGATGGTAACCGTAGTAGACATACTTATGTACTGAACTATTATAAAAGATCACGTTTATTTTATAACTCCGCTACACCAAAAGTTTTTTAAAAAGTTTAAACAAAGATGTCCGCAATTAAAAGGATGGTCACGTTGTATATTTTCATAATTGTACTTCACTTTGGAACTAACATATTTTATGAATTCCTGTGGCGGTTTAAGATTTCCGTAACTATCAAAATACTCAATGTAATCATTGTATTTTGCATAGGCTACCCAGTGAGAGCCAGGGTTTTTAGAGCTATCTAAATTAATAACTCCACATTCTTTTTTGAACGGGTATTTAGGTAGCTTATCTCTCATAAAGACACCTCTAAAATATGGAATACTATTTCCATACTTTAAAATGTCTAAGTTAGTTAAAGCTCGATTGGGTAGCCGATATCTTAGTTTTTTTCTTTGGATATGAAAATTCCAAGCCCATCTTTATGTGGCTTAAGGTGTAGTCCTTTTCCTATACAATGAGCTTCCATTTTTTCATTATGTCTCTTCGACTCAGCTAACAACTTTTTAGCCATCTTGAATTCATTTATGGTTTTTGCAATACCAGCTGCACCACCTGCTAGAGCTCCAGCCGCAGATAATCCCGCAAAAATAGGAATCAAAGGCAACACTCCACCAGTTCTTGGTATAGGAATAACTCGAGGAAGTTTAATTGATGAATTCTCAGCTAATTTTCTGGCAGCAGTCATAGCTAATTCTATTGCTACTTTCTTGCATTTTGGTTTTATTTTTTTATTTGTGTTTTCGTTTTGGCAATAACACTTTTAAATTTATTTCTTAACCCTTTTTCAGATGTTTCTTTTTGAAAACACTTACTGCTACCTTTTATTAGGCCAGAACCAGTTTTAACTTTTGTTGACATAGCATTGCGTACTAAACGTGCTGCAAGTTTTTCACCTAGACTGGCATCCGGGGCAACTGCTCGCTGTTTCGCCATTTTTAACAAAACTAAATCTGCCTTGTGACGGTCCTCTAAATTTGTAGACTTGTGATAAGCGATGTCATGTTCTTAGCAATATTCGTCTAATTTATTAACACCTTTGTCTCCACGTCTTAGTCTTTTAATTAATTTTGTGCCAGGTCCACAATAATTGTAGCCTGGTAAATGTAACTCGACTGGTAAGTTATTTATTAACCAATTGAGAAGACTGCTCTCTCCAGTGCTCATCATAAGACTGATAATTAATAGATTGAACACTCAATAAATAGTATTGTAAACTCTTATAAACTTATTACAATTTATTCGATTTATCAATCCAACTATTCTCGGAAGGAGGCAAACCTAACCATTTCACTAAAACTCTATTTCCTTTACTTCTTAGGACTTTTTCCACTAGATATACATCAGGATGTTTTGTTTTTTGAAGCTCTTGAGCATAAAAGGCACCTAAAATAGGCCGGCCTCTAGTTGTATCTTCAATTAAATAAGTGATAGGAGTTGTATTTTGTATTTTTTTAATTTTAAAAATTTCTGTTGACCAGTTGGGTGTATATCCTTTTTCAAAAGTACCCTTATACTTACTAATACGCACATAATCATTCACTTTAAACTTACTTTTCATATTAACGTTTTTTAACAAACTAACATATCTTTCCCGTATACGTTTTTTGTTTTTATTATTTACGTTTGCAGGAATTTCATCAATTGTTCGATGTTGAGTGTGATTATATTTATAAACAACATTTTCAAGAGTATTATCTATCCATTTATAGTTTCCTTTTAAACTAAATTCTTTATACAGTTTGGATTTCAGTGTTCGAATAAATCTCTCTACTATGGAAGCTTTTTTTGTTGAAAATGTTGAATAATGATTAATACGATAAGATTTTATAAGTTTTTGAAATGTACTATTATAAAATTCAGTCCCATTATCCGTTTGCAGATTTTTAGGCACACGTCCCTTGCTTAACAATTTCTTGAAAGTATTACTTATAACATCTTTGGTCTTAGATTTCAAAGGAAAGGCCCATGCGTACTTCGAAAATGTATCAATGACGGCGAGAATAAATCTAAATTTTTTATTTTCCTTAGAAATTGATTGCATATCAATTAAATCCGCTTGCCATAGATCATCTATATCTTTCATGATAACGGATCTTCGTGAAAAGTTCACTCTTGCATTTTTATGGATTTCGTTGACCACTTCGGCTTTACTCATATTTATTTTGTCTCAGTTTACATATGTCTTTTATCAAGTTCTATGCGATACTAAATAAACAACACATTATTCATACTATTTATTCTTTAATAATGTCGGCTTCTTTTAATTCTTCAATTATTGATAAAATTTCATTATCATGATTTGTGTTGCCAGCATCTTTTGACGCAACTAATAACTTTAATCTGTCAACCAATTCATTAGGATCATCCCAATATACTAAATCAGTGTTATTTTTGTATTTCTTAAGCTTAGGCAAGTTTCCTCCAAATTTAGTGGTTTCATTTAATACTTCGGAAAACAGCGGTCTGATGATTGTACGGTATTTTGTTCCTTTATCACCTTTTATTTGCCCTTTAGGATTGAAGTCTCTTTTATGAGCATTTGTATAATGCAATATATCTTTGTATACAAGTTTATCTTTGCTGGATATTAATTTTAAATCTGGTTTCTGTCGAAGTAAGAGTTCTTTCAGTCCAGGAGTTAAATTATAGGATTTATCATCGATTTTAATCAATGTGACATTATCGTTATTTAAACTATCAATTTTAGAAAATGATACTTTTGAATTTCCCATTAATAATGTTCTTTTTTCACTTCTTATTCCAAATGGTACATTTAGACCATCGTGAATACCATAAATATCAGGACCCTCTAATGAAATTTCTAAATCATCTGGTAATTCCATTTTGGGTGACTTCTCAACTAATTGTTCATAATCTTGTTTAGGATCGTAACAGTCTTCAAACTTCGTAAGTGAACTGGTGTTATTGTCATTAGATTCAATGTCGTCTGTATTATTGAAAGATGTATTTTCCACATCCCTATTTTTTATAATAGATGTATTCGAATCAACTAGGGTTTTAAGAGGATCGGTAACAGATTTCAGCATTTTATCAAGTGACAAGTTCATGGCATATTCCTGAGTCTTCATTTGTTTTATTTTATTCTTTATGGAGTCTACAGATTTAATTAATTCTATTTTAATATTTTTATCCATCTTATGTTCGACGACTGCTTTCACTTAAAGAAGAACGAATACTAGTTTTCTTTTGAATGTTATTCATAATTATATCAGGTACTCAACCCCCATCAAATTTAATAAATGTATCGAAATTCTTTCTGTACCTTCCATTACTTAATGGACATTCTTTGTTAATAAGCACAAAACTGTAAGTATTAGTCCAAACTGTTTTACAAATATCTTTAAATTGGTTCCAGATTAAATCAGGGCTAACATGTTCCTCATAAATATGTTTTAGGTTCACATCGTCTTGTTTAAATATTATAAGAAAATTTGCATTATCACGTAACAATTGCTTAGGAATTTTTGAATAGGTTTGAGATAAATAGAAACAATCGATTTGTTTATGTCGTCCCATACAGAAATAATTACGGATATGGGTTTGATTCTCGGTTGCAACATCATCAAAAATAAAAATAGAATTCGGTAATGCTTCATTCGGAGCCATGACTTCTTTACCATCATTAAACTCATAGAATTTAATCTATGGTACTCTTCTTATCACTTCGCTCAAAAAGCGATATTTAGGTTGAAAAGAAGTTTTACAATAAAGATATAAATTTTTAAATTTCAGTCCATTTTCATGTAACACTAAACTGATCATAACGTTTGTTTTACCACAGTTAGATGGCCCACATATTATACAACGAATTGTATTAGGTAATAAAGGGCTATGCCTGATGTGGTGAGGAGAGTCACTAAAGTTTATATTATTAACGTTTAAGGATATGGGTTGCTTGATCAACTTCATCTTGCCTATTAATATTATTACTATTGAACATACCAATATATACCTCCACAAAGACCTACATTTTATCTATAAAAGTTATTTGTTAGTAAAAATAAAATGACATGGGTAATAATAATATGAAAAATAAAACAATAGCACAGTTTAATGTTATTTATAGTTTATTTAAAAAATCAAAATGATTTAACAAAATACTTACATGGTAGATGTGCTACTTTTAAGGTGTACAATAAAGTATATTCTATTCTATATCTTAGTTAAATCTATGACTACACATTTTAATTAAAATAAAGTATCAAAGTGTAGTTTATTTATTTTATTTAATTTGACTTGTATTTTATCTTCAAAATTACTTATAGATTATTTCAATCAATTTAATTATTTATTAGAAGAAAGAACTTTATAATAGAACATTTGCAATGTAATGTTCTGAGTTATAATATCAATTTTTATTTATTTTTAAAATATGCTTTCACAGTGACCCCATGGTAAAGTTTCTGTTTGGTTCGCAAGTATCTGCCTCTTATCATCATTTTTATTCAATACTACTTTATGAATTTCTTGGGAGTACAGTACATGATTGTTTGATTTAATTATATTCATTTTACATTTAAAACTTGTATCACTTGTTAAAGCTCTGTTGTAATGGCATAGTTTTAATCGATTAGTTACAGCTTTCGATATTCCTTTTGCTTTTGTTATGCAAGTCTTTAGGCTGTTTATGCAATAAAGCTTAGCTCTCAATCCTACAAATTCACTTATGATTTCACCTCCACATTCATCTTTAAATAGTCCTGGAATTTTAGCATTTACTCTCGGCATGTTGTAGCAATTATTAGTCTCAAAATTACTTGTGTCGAATTGTCCAACTTCATTTTTTATGTCCTCATAAAAATCTTCAGTGCTGATAAAATAAAGAAGACTGTCTGTATCTGTATAACACAGTCTTGCCTGAGTTTTATATTTGTTTTTAATATAATTATAGTGAAATTTATATAAATGTTGTTTGGCATATTCTAGAACTGAAAATCCGATACAGATAGGTCGGTCTAGAATAATTTTTTCAGGACTCAATTGAATAGCGACAAAATATTCAGAAAAAATCTTAATACTTTTAAAATTTGGTTTCGCTATTAACTTTTCCGCACTGAGGTGCTTATTTGTTTTGTTATTATAATCGTCCCAATTGGTCACTAATTTTACATTACCCTGTTTGCGTCTATTTTCAATAGTTTTACCAAATATAGCATTGTTAAGGAGTTTAAAAAAATCTTTTTCAAATACGGTTGTTGAAGCTTGGCGTAAGCTAGTGTTCAGGTCAATATATGTTTGTAAAAAGTTTTTCTGTCTAAAAGTTAAGATACGGTGAATTTTCTTCAAAATAAGTCCATTCAGCAAGCATTCTTTTAAGTGAACGTAGTGTATTACATAGTTGAATTTGTCATATAAATTAGCAATTAATTTAGGTGTTTTGCCTCCGGGAGGTTTGTACTTCTCTGCCGCAAACGGTAAATCACTGTGCTTATTATGTAAATTTTCGGGATAGGTTAAATCTACTTCTAAAATAAATCCATATTCAGAATCATCCGATATTGATAGTACGTTTATAGTATTTATTTCGTCGATTGATAAAAAGCGGAATTCTGAAATAGGCATTTTTTTTGTCATCGCATAACCGTATAAATTATTACAGTCGAGATAAATTAAATATGTTGACCTTTGAGAAGCATCGTAATTCGGTAAATATTTATTATTTGATTTAGCGTAACGAAGAGAACATTGTGCCAAGCCTCCACGAATTCCTTTCTCCAGAAACTCGTATATTTCTACATCATTAATTAATTCTAATTTAATACCGGTATACAATAACATCGCATCCCAGCTTAAACTAGGTGCAGTAATATAATAGGCCGGATCAAGTTGATAATGATGCAAACAAGTTTGTCTAAATTTTTCAAAGACGTCAGAAAGTAGTAACACGTCGGTTTTTAAATATAAATCTGTATATTCTCCGAGCGATTTAATATTAAATGTTTGCCAAATATATTGAGCGTGATTATACTCATCATCGCTAATATGTTCGCATGTCAAACTATTGTAAAAACAATATTTAGGTGGTAGTCGATTCTCATTATATTTCGATATTGCGTTCATGTAATCATAGGGGTATATTCCTTTTCGTCGTAGTAGTTTTAACTTATTACAATTAACATTTGAAAATTCTTTTGACAAATTAACAAAATCAGATTCAGACAAATTGTTAACTAATATATTTAAGCTTGAATTAAGAAATTGAAAGGAGTCTATAAACTTAATTTGAATAGGCCTTGAACTGTTCTTTCTGTGAAATAATTTCGTGATAGACATATACTTTTCTTTGGTTTTAGGTATAATTTTAAAAGCACCTTCATATTTCGCTAATTCTTTAATAAATAAGTGAGAATCATAGCCAGCTAGGTTATGGAAAATAACAGGCACAAACGGGCAAACTCTAAACATTAAATTACAATGGGAGTGTGCGGCGCCTCGGTACTGAGATGTAATATGATCATGATCCATTACTTTGTCATCAAAGAGCAGATCGTTACAGATGTGACATTTTGTAGCATTTTTGTATTCGTTTTCTTGGTCTGTGGTTAAAGGGGCCACGGGCATTTTATTCGATAGGATGCTGTTAATGTTATCTACATCATTTAGCAAATATTTTATAAATACTTCCACACAGTCAGGCCCTCTATATGTTACATATTTATTTAGTGCGGAATTATGTGAACAGCAAATATAGTATCCAAAACATGAAGGTTCGTGAACCTTGTATGTTCGGGTATTTTCAGTTTTACTTATGTTGCAGTTTAGCAAAATACTCTCAAAGTCTGCATAAATAACAAAATTAATTTTTTGTTTTCTTTCATAGTTTTTAAACTGAAGAATGCTATTTTTTTCAGGTAATACTGTTAATATATTAGGACATGTAGTATGGGTACTATATTTTGTTGCACTCGTGAAAACTTGTAAACACGTCTCACATAAATACATTTTACCTTTATGTTTACTTATTTGACGTCTGACTAATCTGAATAGGTTTTTTATCAAACAATAATGTCCATTGCCTTTTCTTTCAATATATAATAAATTTACATGGTGTGTCTTTCTTAAATTTGTCACATATAACGGACCAGTGACTGCATTTTTATCATCCAATCCATATACGTTTATACTTATAGTAGGATTTATCTTTTCAAAGTTTCTAATATCATTATACGATGGAGGAAATGATAGATCATTTATATTTAAGACTGATGAAAAACTTGGGTAGGAACTTGTCCTGCAAACATTACATATAATGCTGCAACAACACACCACAAAAAACAATAGTTATCATGGTTTTTTATATTTAAGCAACTTCTCGTTTTTTGTATTACATGCGGCAAATCTATGTAAGTACCGCCCTTTAAAGTAGAATATCTGTTTATATTAATTTCCAGGTGACTTATAGAGAAACAAGACCAACCAGATTCACAGTGTTGGAATTCAGAGAGTTTCCTCTCAAATGTGTTTATTGTATTCATATAGAATTCATGTATATCAGTATTTTTGTATATGATGTTAAATTTTGTGTTAAATGACTTAAGCTGTTGCTCATCAGATTTTGGCAGAATAAAGTAAGCATAAAGCTCGAAGTTTAATTTAACACAATTATGTTTAATTAGACAATCATTAATTAGTTTTATGACTTGATGCTGATTATCAATTAGGAATTCCTCAGGTGTAAGGTACTCCATCGATGGATTCAGTTTGTAACTTATTATTCTCTTTCTAAAAGCCGTTTAAGTCATTTAAGTCATTTAAGTCATTTATTTCTGAACAATATACATCGTGTAGAAATTTTGTAAAATAAAACAATACCATGCAAATAAAACAAACAAAAAGATACATGTCAAAGAAAATAACAAATTCAAGACGATAAAAGCCCTCATTCAATTTATCAATCGTAGCAATAATATCAATATTTTCATATTTGGTTTTTAATATGCAATTAGATTTGTGTAAATTCGTTCTCACATGATAGTGATATTCATTTTTTGGTATTTCAATATGACATTTTTCACAAGTCATTATATCATTATAATTTGTTATTTTTCCAGAAATTGGTGAAACTGTAAGAAAACAAAACAATGAATTTTTAATTCTTGAATATATTTCTTTAACACATAATAATAATATAAACTTAAAAACACTTAACAGAATACTAGCACATAAAAATCATCACGTAATATTGAGATAATGATTAAAATTAAATGTCGTAAATAAGCAAGTAACTCGTGGTAAAATAGTATTTAAAGTAATAGGATATTAATAATGAAATACTAATATTTCAGTAATAGTTGCTAACAAAGGTTGGTGGACACTTTACGAATTCTTTTCTAGTTGCTATAATAAAATTAGTCAGGTGTTGCCATGCATCTGTGTTGTCAGATGTTTGATTTTTCACAGTAACTATTGCTTGGCGCCATCTGTTAATTGGCTGAACGTTTTTAATTTCATCGCACCGGTACACTTTCAAATCTATATAGTGCGTACCGGGCTTATGCTCATACGTTTGGCGCGAATGACCGTTAGCAAGACGTCGAGTTATATACGAATTTAATTGTATTGGAGCTTTACCGGGAACAGCGACATCTTCTTTCTCCTCGTCTTCGCTGTCAGTCCCGAAGAGGTCGTAAGCTGTAGTCTTCTTTGGAGGTACGGGCTTGAAATACGGCTTCTTTGGAGCTGACCGCGACGTGCTCGGCACCGGACTTGCTCTCGATGGGGAATACGATGCAGTCCGCGCTGCCGCCTCCGGCTCCTTCATTTGAGTTGGCACCTGCTTCCTTTTCTTGGTCCTTTTCGCGACTGGAGGTTGCGCTTCGTTGTCAGACGGGAAGAGAGTCTCTGCGTTCTCTAGCGACCTGAAATAATATAAAATATATTTATTAATTATGCAATTTAATCAATTCATAAGCAGGATTCGAACCTGCAGTCCTGGCTTTCCATGCCAATACACTAGAATAGTGTATAGATTTCATACATATACGAATGAATATTAGAATAATTACATAATACAATAAGATATCGTTATGCCTCAATTTCCTGGGTATTGAACCCAATGTCTCATGCTCAATAGTCGAGATTACTAGCACTCGTCTAAGGAGTTCCCTGTTATAAGAATAGTTGAACAATAGAATTACTAAATATATAAAATAATGCCACTTACATTTTAAATAGTGCAGCGAAGATTTGATGTACGATGATGCCGGTAGCTCTGGAAGAGGTGTTATGTGGTTGAACTTCAGCAGTGGGACGCTTAAATAGTGATAAATCTACGTCATATTATCCCAAATTTGGGAAGAGGCATGTGTATAGAAAATGCTGTGTCAGTTATCTGCATCCAAATGCAGGTTTGTGATGTGATATTGTAAACAATATTGTTCTACTAACTCATTATTATTTTTATCCGACTGTGTCGAAATATTGTAGGTGGTAACAGACTCGTCTATTCGGGGGCCCAATAATATAACTAACAAATAGTTAGTGAAATACTCATCTGCCTAACTGGGAATTTAAAACGTGATGATATATCAATCACCCTTAATTTATGAAGAAATAACAAATAAAAACATTACTTACCATTCTATTTGTGACAAAATTTAAAATACCTTAGCTTTAAAAATATCACAATAATAACAGGTGAAACCAAACGTAACATTAGTATGTCAATATTGCTATATTGTTTTGATTCGTCTCCTTAAAAAGAATTCAGCTTACGGTGCAGCTTTGATATGCTATTAATATACCATGAGTTTGCTCGCCTAATAATAATCTAAATAAAATGTATGAAAACGATTACTTACCGTGAACAGTAGTATTATTTTATCAATATGTATATATAAATATATATTTATGATAAACAATAAAATAATAGGTGTCGTAAAGTCTTATGTTTCCTATTTCACTATATCCTTTTTGGAAATAAATATGATATCTAACTTAAAAAGTGCGATTTTGAACTCTATCCATTAAAATTAAATTAGGGTACGAGTATATAAATAGAGAGAAAAATCATTTAAAATCTATTCCAATTCTATACTTGACTGTTGCAACTGGCTTTATCGTATAACATTGGTAAGTTTTAATATTACTCTTACTTATTTTATCCAACATTATTGTTATCAGACAGTATAATCGATGTTTAATACATATAGGTCTGGTACATAATTATTCATTTCTATATAACACTATGTTTCAACTGCAATCGTTGTTTTGAGATATAATATCGGTTAACGAAATATTAATTTCGAGTATTTTTTTCCAGGTTTTTTACAAAGTCGGGACATAGAATTAAATATGTCACATTCACCATCCTACAGTCCTGTTTTAGATAACATTAACCAACAATGTAACGTAAGTATCTAAGTGATCTTCGATATTAGCAATTGAATTCATATTTGATGCTGTTTAATAGCATAAAATTATTCATTATTTCAGAATTCGATAGAATGCTCCGATCCAGTTCTTAATCCATTTTACTATGCTCAAGACCGAGAAAGTTGGTATGCCGAAGTGGCGGAACAAGCATGTGAAGAGAGTAAACAGCAAAAAATACAAGAGAAAAAGATAAAGAAGAAGAAAAAATCAAAACCTTTTAAAAACACATCCTTTATCACACGTAAAGAGCCTGGGCATGTTCACCGAATTATAAAAATAATTGTACACGATGTGGAAGGTCGTCAGATGGATGAAATGGACAATGACCCCGATAGTGCAAGCGTCAATATACAATATTTAGTCCGTAGTGATATTGATGACATAATGACTGAAACCGAGTATTTAGTTGCTAAAATAGCGAAAAAATTAAGTTCAACTTCATGTACCTAATTGATGTTTAAAAAATAGACGTATAATAGTTATAATATTATTTGTTTTTTAAATGGTTAGTATATAGTGTAAATATTTATTGTAAATAAAAGCATTTAAAAATATAGCACTTTTTATTTCTACGTCATAACATTTAAACTAAATCATTACTACGCTGCATATATAAGGCAGCGCGATGGACAATAGCGAGCGCACTTCATTTTCGTTGTCTGTCGTGTCGAATAGACTATACGGACTGTTGCTCCAATTTCCGCGTCATCAAATTGTTGAATGAATATGTAATGATAAATTATAATGTACATAATTACGAATGTTCAATAAGATAAATGTTTCACATTTATATTGAATATCTAAATTACTCATGATATCTATTACATTTAAATGGTTAAATAATAAAGACCACTCAATAGTCAAGTCAGAATATTTTTGCATGTACTATTTAGAAGTAATGAATGATGACTGTAATTAGGTGTTTCTGGATCTGAAATGATTCTATAATGAATGGTGAAAATTGCGGGTTTCCAGATCTTCTTTGATCTGGAAACCCCAATTTTTACCTACTGTTAGGTATCGGTATCGTCTCAACCGGCAACGGTTATCAATCTGCAGAGTACGAGTAGCGAGAGAGTAGCTACAACTCAACGCGCAGCTACGAAAACATTAGAAACCGAAACCGATGATAACCAACCGGCAACTGGCAACCATGCCTTACCACTCTCACTTAGCCGATAATTAGGTACAAGAAAGAGAAGATGCGATTATTGTTTTGTTGGCATGCATTGGTTATCATGGATATCTTAAGGAAATAATATGGTCGTATATACCAATTGCTGCTATAATGATGAACAGTTTTGATGTGTTTGTCGGTTATCATAGATATTTTTACTAAATAGAAATACTCTTAGAACTAAAGTTATTAAGGAACTGAATATATTAGATACCAGTCATTTTGAAGTTGCTGACTAATTTGAAAGTTTGTTGAGTTATTAAAATATAATAGTTTACTTGAATGTGAACTAAACTGAACTAAACTAGCTTGACTCCTCATCACATCATACCTCTTAGCTAATATGTGGAAAATGTTGTTGTGATTACATTGTCTTTTTTTGTTATAACTTACCTATTATTATTATGTTTAATGTAATGACATTTTTTCCAACATGTTTCTGTGTGTCTGTTTCGAATTATTGAGTGAATTATACTTGTACCGGTGTCGGTTGTCGGTTTTCTTGTCGGTTATTTAAAGAACTTGTTAATTGTTTTATGATTTCTGTTTTTGGAGATTTGAGACGATTTATTATTTTGTCAGAAGAGACTATTCCAATTCTTTAGTTTATAAAAGTTAAGTGCGTAATCGTAGTTGTGTATTAAATTTAAGTATGTAAATAGACAATGCAAACACAGTTTAATATCAGTTTTTAGTGCCAGGTATACTTATGTAGACATAAACTGACTTATTAAAATGAATTTAATGACATAAATCACTTGATTCACTTGATTTTTTTTATTTTTTTTTTATTTTTTTTTTTTTATTTAGCTTTAGGGAGTTGAACGATACTTATCGTTCAACTCCCTAAAGCTTAGCTTGTCTTTTATACAATGGTACACTCTATAATCATTACACCCAGTCTCGATAACGACAGCAATTAAATAATAAAATGTACTTTTTAAGTGGCCGAAATTAGTAAAAACTGTGGAGCTATAGGTTCTTTTGTTACTTTATTATTCTAGTACGTAATAAACTCGACTATCGGAATCATAAATACTGAACTTTTTACGACATCTGTTCTTTTATTCACAAATTGCACGTCTAGATGGTTATTAGTAGGATTCGTGGATTATAAACTAAAAATACAACAAAATTACTGGTGCAGCAAAAGACGTCAGATGAAAATGACAAAAAACACACTACGAAATAGCGTTCAAGTAAGATAAGTTTTTTTCTAATACTAGTCTGAAATATTTCTTTTTCATTTTCTAATACAGTTTTTTTCCTATAATATCAAAATACGCGAAGTCCCTTGAGTGTAGTTATATAGAGTTAACACTGTAATAATATGATGATACTAGCTTCTGCCCGCTACTTCGATCGCGTGGGAGGTTTTTCCCGCATAAATCCCGATTCCGTGGGAATGCTGGGATAAAAAGTAGTCCGTCCGTCAAACAAATCCGTTATGTAGTATTTACGTGAAAGAACAACAAACATACATATATCCTCACAAACTTTCGCATTTATAATAACAGCAGGATTGATTAATTGACCATTGTGTAAATAGTATATGATGATAGTGATTATTAGGTGAAGGTGAGTTAGCGAGCCATGTTAATTTAATCAATCAATATAAATATGAAGATTTTTAAATGCGCCGCATTTTTTTTATATTTTTCATATAAAAAATGTGCTAGTCCTAAGCCTAGAAGAAAGCTATGAAGGGAAATTACCAGTATCCTTATAATCCCTTTACTCCACTCCTTGTTATATTCATACTGTGATTATTTTAGCTATCCAGTTGTTGTAATAACTATAGCGATACAACAACTGAATAGTTAGATTAACTGCATTTGTGATACCGTTATTCAGCAACTGTTATCAATAACGTTATTGCCACTAAATACCGGTAAGATAACGGTTATCAAAAATAACTAATAACGCCCATGTCTAGAACGTGATTTGTTACCCAAGAAGTGACTTCAGTGAGCGCATCGTGGGTGACAGCAGGTGACACTAACAATAAGTCACGGCGACAAAAAGTTGCAATGAGCGGCCGGCCTTACAGACAACCTTTGGATGGACAGAAATTAAAGGAGATAGATTTAGGGCTGTCAGTGTACAACATCATACATAATACTAATTAAACATAGTAATAGTAGCGATAGAGTAGCGACACCTACATTGTCACGTTAACATTTGCTCTGTGATTTTTTACGTCCAATAAATAGTAAAAGTGTTTATTTCTATGTAAAAAGTGATTCAAATGAACATTAAAACTAGGACACACGGACTATAATACTAACAATGTGCAAAATGGACATTAAAGTGAAATAACATAGTGAAATATACCACAATAATAATCAACAGTGTAAATAACAATATGATTAGTTTGTGTGTGGAAGTAGCCCTTAATTACTTATTCCCAAATAGTTTAAACCCAATAAAAACATTAACAGAAGTATTACGTCAGGAAAAACAAAAAAGTGAAAAAATAAATAACCGTTGTGTGTTTCAAAACCAATTCAATTATGCATAATCACTATCATCCTGCTATGTAACTAGTATAAGCGCCATCTTACGAATCTATGTTGTACTGTGAACTAAGATTTAGACTTCGATTGTAACCGTACATCCCACACCGTGCACGAATATCATAGTGACCAATAGATGTCGCTGTAAATACATCAACGTTAATGATTGGGATCATTAATTGGCAGTAACCATTAAGAACTAATTCGGTCGAGGGGCCACAACTGCTACACATAGACACGCATGAACGTGAGTTCGAATCTGCGACTGAGGTATTCTTTTCCATATTTTAAATATAAAATCAAATTAATTCAACAATATTCACAATGAATTTCCTAGAAAATATAACTTTCCGTCGTACTAGGACTAAATCGGACTCAATGTTGAATGACAGTGACATAAATACTACGCGTACGTTGAATGAGACAGTCACAAGTGTACCGGAAATGTCTGACGAAGACGATGATCAAATCAAGAAATTACGAAATCAAATTACCAATCTGACCCTCGACCTGCAGAGCGCTCACTCAGAAATTGATGAATTGACTTTAGAGAATAATAAACTCAAAACAATAAATATAAGTCTCAGCAAACAGAATGAACTGTACAAGAAAGTCACTTACAGTCCAACTAAAGTAAAATCACCCAGCACAAAAAAGGCAAAAAGCTTAAAAAATACTCATAAACATACGCAAACGGAGACAACTAAACACGAAGGAAACAACGATACTCCAGTAAAAAAAATATGCAACAACTTAAAAACATTAAAAGAAAGCGACAAACTTACATTACAAACAAAAAAATGCAAAAATAATGTAGATGAAAAACATACGAAGCGTAAAAAAATTTGCATATTAAGCACAGACAACAAAAATAAACTACTTCATATTGCAGAAAATACTTTTGAGAAGTATGAACTCTGTCACTATATCATGCCTCATGGAACGATAGAACTTCTGTTAAAAGGTATCAAAGAAAAGTTGTCAGGGTTCACTCAACAAGACTACTGTATTATATTAATAGGTGAGGAGGACTTTAAGATAACAAATAGATATTTTGATAGCATTTTACTAATTCGACAATTATTGCAAGAAGTATCTCACACTAAAATAATTATATGCACTCCGACATACAAATTCTTCACGAACAACTACCTTTATAATTCAAGAGTGGAAACCTTTAATAATTTATTATATCTGGATACTTTCACTCATGATCACGCATATTTTCTAGACAGTAACATGAATTTAAAGTATGATGAAACCATGTTTAACAAACGCACAGGCGCAATAAATAACTCTGGAATGAAATCCATTTTTAAGGATATTTTCAAAATGACTATGAACATACAATCATCTCACATTGACTACGACTATCCTGAATCGAACCAAACCGACAATCAAATGAAGACAGTAACTGAATCAGAAGACATGGGACAGTTTTTTCTTCAGTAGTATTAATGTAATGCACCAGAACATTGCTGGCTTGTTAAATAAATCCGATCTGTTAACTGTACAATTAGAAAACTTGGAAAATAAAGGGACAACTGTAGATGTACTTTGTTTAACAGAGCATTTCATGACATCTGGACATGAAAGTCTATTACACATTCCGAATTTCTATCTAGCCGCTTTTTTTTCACGAAGTACTAATCGGGGAGGGACTTGTATTCTTATAAAAAAGGGGCACCAGTATAGGGAACTACCAGATGTTGCTAAACAGTCTGTATCAGGCGTGTTTGAAATTTGTGCTATAGAACTGACATCCCATTCAATTATTATTATATGTGTGTATAGAGTACCAAAATATAATTATTTGACATTTTATGAAAAACTTGACGATGTATTAAAAAGAGTTTGTGTACTATCGAATAAAAAAAATGTACTTTGTGGTGATCTTAATATTAATATACTGTTAAGAAATAAGACTACTCTGGAATTGGAACACTTCCTACTTAACTATAACTTAACTTTAGCTCTAAACCAGCCTACTAGGCCTCATAGTAAAACGTGCATTGATAACTTCGCACATAATCTACAAAAGGGATGGAAAGCAGAAATTATTGATCTCATGTTGTCAGATCACACATCACAAATACTTAAAATACCTGTACATAAAACGTGTCGCTTAAAATTTTGGAAATCGGTCAAAAAAGATTACTCCAAAGAGAATCTTGACAAATTTAAATCATGCATAGAACAAATATCTTTCAAAGAAGTTTACGCAAGTAATGATGTAAATATATCCTATAATACCTTTCTTGATATTTTCTCATTGTTTTACAATCTGTGTTTTCCAGAGAAAATAATAACCATAAACACTAACAAAAAGGTTAAATGGATTTCCCGCGGCATAAAAAAATGTAGTAAAAAAAAGAGAGCATTATTGTGGGGTTACAGACTACACCCAACAAAAAAAGCTAAAAACGAGTTGAAAAAATACACTATGCGTTATAAAAAAATCGTAAAATTGACTCAGAAAGCACAAAATAATTACTTTATAAACAACTCGCAAAACAAATCAAAAGCCACATGGCAGATAGTAAATGGATCCAAAACTAACGTGCCTAAAGAACAGATACTAACAATAAAAACTGGAAATTTGACCTATACAAACCCGAATGACATAGCTAATGCATTTAATGACTATTTTATAGATGACATTGAGAGTAACATAATAGATGACATTAGAATAAATCATAATTTAGATAATTTGACAATGCAATCAATGTTTATGCAGCCCGTTCTAAAGTCCGATATCATTTTAGCAACCAAGACACTTAAAAATACTAGTACTGTAGGTGTTGACGGTATATCTACAAAAGTAATTAAATATGTAATTGAGCTTGTAGCACCTGTCTTAGCACATATTATTAATTTAGGTATTACCGAGGGCATCTATCCGGAAGCCTTAAAAAAAGTCATAATAAAACCGCTCCATAAAAAGGAAGACAAGACGCATATAAAAAATTACCGACCCATTGCCAAAATTCCTGTTTTTTCTAAAATCTTTGAAAAAGTTATATATAACTCGATATATCAATATCTTCACAAATATAATATTTTATGCAAAGAGCAAAACGGGTTCCGGAAAAATAAAACTATTAATATGGCGATTTTTGACCTTTTAAATAATGTTATGTCTGCTGTTGATAAAAAAATACCCGTGTGCGCTATTTACACAGATATGACTAAGGCATTTGATTATGTTGATCACAAAGTCCTTCTTGAGAAATTACATTGCTATGGCATAAGAGGGAACATTTTGAAATTACTAGAATCATATTTAAGTAATAGGTTGCAATGTACAGAAATCACTAGAGTGTGCGCAAAAACCAAAACGGAACGAACGTATATGTCGAGGTTCAGGAATATAAAATATGGAGTTCCTCAAGGTGGTGTGCTTGGGCCCCCCTTATTCCTCATTTACATTAATGATTTACCAAAAGTGACACAACAACAAATGATTTTGTTTGCAGACGATAGCACTGCTATAGTAAAATGTAAGGACTTAAATACCTACCAACTTGACATTAATAATACACTAACTGACATAATTAATTGGCTTCATATGAATAATTTGATAATAAACCTCAAGAAAACTAAAGTAATGCACTTCCACCAGAGAATTGAAGCACCAAAAATTTGTATTAGCTACAATGACACTGAGATAGAAGAAACAAAATTAAGTGTGTTTTTAGGTTTACACATTGACAATAATCTTAATTGGAAAGCTCACATAGAACAACTATGTAAAAGAATAAATAAATCTGCATATGCACTTTTTCAATTGGGTAGAAAAGTGAATATAGACGCGTTACTGGTTTCTTACCATGGTCTAGTAGCCTCACTTCTCAGGTACGGAATAATTTTTTGGGGTAATTCCCCAGATAAGGAACTAATATTTAAGGCACAAAAAAGGTGCATTAGAGCTATGTGTGGTCTGAAAACAGATGACAGTTGTGTACCATATTTTAAATCATTAAAGATACTTACGTTACCGGCGATGTACATATTAGAAACCAGTATCTTCGTGAAATCGAATCCCAACCTTTTTGAAATAATGAAAACTGTACGAAATGTTCCAATTCGTAATCAATACAAAAATTCTTTAAATAATTTTAAATGCAAAACTGCATTAGTAAGGAAAAGTGTCCTGGGTATGGCACCACGCATTTATAATAAAATACCAGATTCTATAAAAGAATTAAATTTGAAACAATTTAAGAAAAAAATGCAATTATTATTAACCAATAAATGCTATTATACCATTGACGAATACTTAAATGACGAATTAATTTAATACCACAATTATTAGTTTTGGCATTTGAATTATTTGACATGTTAATTTGATTGACTTTTAATTATTTTACGTTTTAATTATTTGACATTTTAATTATTTGACATTCTAATTATTGGCACTTTAATTATTTTGACATATATATTTTTTCTGAGACATAAATAATTCCTTATTTAGGTGTGACAGAATTATTACTTAGTGATTGTTTAATTTATTTTAATGTAATACTATAATAATGCATGATTTTGTACAATGTTTTCTTTCATTTATAATACTCGCAAGGATATGCACACCACATTTGTACGCCTCCTGGCATAACATAGCGCTCTGTTTATTAAAATAAGATCTGTATTGTTTACCTATGTTAACAAATGAATAAATAATTTCTAATTTCTAATTTCTAATATAAAATACATACCACAAAATACACACATCAAAAGTGTCTAGGGATCAACATATATTTTTGCAATAACTTTTCTCCTGATTGATATTAATTAAAATTTTCTTTAAGGATTCAATAAAGTGTTTTCGTTTGTCACAGTAACGATAAACCAAGTCACCTTTGCATTAATAAAGAAATTTGCCATTTTCCTAATAAAGGGATTTTTGACATTTGAACCACTAACATTAAAGTTCGAAAAAAAGACTGAAATAACAGTTTTCTTTAAAATTTTATTGGGTAACTTAAACAATTAATAATCCGTGTTTCTACCGCGAACACTAACAACACAAGAACATCGGTTTGGCATACTCAAAATGAGTTCATCCAAATCACGCTGTGGAATGGCCGCCCATGTTCGTTGCAACAACAAAAAAAGGTCTTCTTGCGACTGGATACCCTCCATATTCGGCAGAGCTCTTCTCTGTAGCATATCCCATGCATGCTCAATCGGGTTCAAGTCTGGCGACTGAGCAGGCCAGAGCAGGACATTGATGTTAGCTGCGGCGAGAGTCTGTCTTACAACTCTTGCGGTGTGCGGTCGTGCATTATCATGCATTAACTGAAATAAGGGACCGATTTGCACTTGTAGAGGAACGATGACGTCAGATACAATCGTCTCAGCATAAATTTGAGCGTTGAGGTTGCCTCTGATCCAAATCAACTCAGTTCTTCCGCCGATCCAAATACCCGCCCATACCATGATGGTTCCACCACTATAAGGATGGACTTCCTGGCAGGATTTTAATCGCTGTTGGCGTCCAGGGGTTCTCCAGTGTCGTATACGTCTTGTATCCGGTCTCATACCAAAACGAGACTCATCAGAAAAGCACACGAAACGCCATTGTTCTTCTGCCCAATTTCTGTGTTCAAGAGCCCATTGATATGGAATCCTACGATTGTGCATTGCTATAGGTGGTACCCGTAGCGGTCTTCGGGAATGAAGGTTCACTTCATGCAAGCGGTTTCTGACTGTTTGGTCGCTAATTAAGTTCCCTGAAGAGTGATGAAGCCTCACGGCTAACATCATGGCGGTTATTGTTAGAGCTCTTCGAGTTAAGATTTGAATGTATCGGTCTTGTCTCCGTGTGGTGCAGCGATACCGTCCTCCATGGCGTTCAGCCGCGGTACCAGTGCTTCGGTAACGTGTCCAAAGTCGACTGATAACACTCTGACTTGTATTCAGAGCTAAAGCCACAGTACGTTGCCGGGAACCAGCTTCTATCATTCCCACGGCTCTGAGCATTTCTTCCCTGCTTAAATGACGTCGCCGCTCCATAATAACGTTGGTTTTAATCAGTAGTAGGGAAACAGTAGCACTAATAATGTCTTCAATGCGTTGTATGTTTTTATAGGGAAAATATTGACAGCTGATTTACATCTTTTACTCGAATTTGATTAACAGTTCCTGTTTCAAATTATGAAATGCACCAAAAAGGATCCATATAAATTTATAAAATCATAAATTTATTACAAAGCCACATCTCAATCTCAAGAAATCCGCATAAAAAATGCTTGATCCCTAGACACTTTTGATGTGTGTATAATATATAAATTTATACTACTAATACATATCAAAATCATAATAGAGAAAGGAGGGGAAAAAAATTATAGTGAGAGGTTAATGCTCCTTCACCATTCTTTTGAACGTAGGTAATATTTGAGCAAGTCTCAAACGGCATTGCCCATAGAGGGCAATGCCGTTTATCGAATGATAAACGGGCCGCTTGGATTGTGAAAGATTTATCGAAGAAAGAAGTGGAATGCTTATGGATACTTAACTCTAAATTTTCCGATGATCTCAAGGACCTTGAATGCTCCTATTTTTTTTTTTAAATTAATCACAAACTTGTACTATATAGGAATAATCACTCGCTTTATACCTTTGTACTATCTTGTATATTACATTCATACTTAGAATGTATGTTGAGGGGTTTATCAGAACTGAAAGGGGTTTATGGATAAATAAAACGGGCGTAGGTTAAGTAAATTGGTCTGTTGGCTGTCCCGCCTTGGTTGAAGTGAAATGGAGATTCCGTCTCCTACTGACTAAAAACCAGGCTGTTCCTTCCTTGCCTGTTGTTCCAGGGCCGCGGTATTTCGTTAACATTACCGCCACCCCTATTCAATTTACTTTGGTTTATAAGCTTCGCTGTTTTAAGCTTTCGTGTGACTAGGCTCTTTCCGAACATGTCAAATATCTTTATAACGAGGTGTTTTGTAGCAGCTGAATTGATTAAAGACAAGTATTTCAATCACCCGCATCAATTATCCTCTATCGCGTAGTGCGGACTCATCAGTCTACAGCGTCAGTCCCCCCCCCGTCATCGGATGACTGCCAATCAATCCGAATGGACTGACAGCCGTGATTGATTAAACATGGCAACTGCCTGAATAAAGTTGTTGCGGGTGAAAAGCACATCGTTTAGGCATTTGTACGTTGGCCGATGTATGTATGTAAATATGTATGGCAAGTTCATAAGTTGTGTACCCTTTTAAAAGCTTAACGGCTTATTGACAAAGTCAAGTTACTTCTAGGTAAGCGTGCTTTATCTTTGGACACATAATCGATTACTATCACCTTAGATGAAGAACAAACGAAAGTCATGTATACGCCTAGTTTAAAAACTGATTATAAGATAAGAAGATAAAATCTCTACAGAAAATGTCAATGGAGAATTAGTTAAACATACCATTGGTTAGGTATATTTTTAATGATTGAGTCTGATTAGGTACACGAAAAACGAGATACGAACGCTAGAGGAACGCTTTAATCGTAAAATGTGGTAATGAGGCGAATGGGATGAGATTGAGTCGCGCCTGATATGCTATTCGAAAGCGTACTGACTATTTTACTTAGGTGAAATATAAAATATTCAATGCATAGTGCGCGGTGTCGCAATTACGCTGACATGTTAATATAGTTCGGTGATTGACCCGAACAGTATCTAATAAATTAATTTTCGGGTCGTGTATTCTGCGTGCAGTAAATACACACATCAAAAGTGTCTAGGGATCAAGCATTTTTATGCGGATTTCTTGAGATTGAGATGTGGCTTTGTAATAAATTTATGATTTTATAAATTTATATGGATCCTTTTTGGTGCATTTCATAATTTGAAACAGGAACTGTTAATCAAATTCGAGTAAAAGATGAAAATCAGCTGTCAATATTTTCCCTATAAAAACATACAACGCATTGAAGACATTATTAGTGCTACTGTTTCCCTACTACTGATTAAAACCAACGTTATTATGGAGCGGCGACGTCATTTAAGCAGGGAAGAAATGCTCAGAGCCGTGGGAATGATAGAAGCTGGTTCCCGGCAACGTACTGTGGCTTTAGCTCTGAATACAAGTCAGAGTGTTATCAGTCGACTTTGGACACGTTACCGAAGCACTAGTACCGTGGCTGAGCGCCATGGAGGACGGTATCGCTGCACCACACGGTGACAAGACCGATACATTCAAATCTTAACTCGAAGAGCTCCAACAATAACCGCCATGATGTTAGCCGTGAGGCTTCATCACTCTTCAGGGAACTTAATTAGCGACCAAACAGTCAGAAACCGCTTGCATGAAGTGAACCTTCATTCCCGAAGACCGCTACGGGTACCACCTATAGCAATGCACAATCGTAGGATTCGATATCAATGGGCTCTTGAACACAGAAATTGGGCAGAAGAACAATGGCGTTTCGTGTGCTTTTCTGATGAGTCTCGTTTTGGTATGAGACCGGATACAAGACGTATACGACACTGGAGAACCCCTGGACGCCAACAGCGATTAAAATCCTGCCAGGAAGTCCATCCTTATAGTGGTGGAACCATCATGGTATGGGCGGGTATTTGGATCGGCGGAAGAACTGAGTTGATTTGGATCAGAGGCAACCTCAACGCTCAAATTTATGCTGAGACGATTGTATCTGACGTCATCGTTCCTCTACAAGTGCAAATCGGTCCCTTATTTCAGTTAATGCATGATAATGCACGACCGCACACCGCAAGAGTTGTAAGACAGACTCTCGCCGCAGCTAACATCAATGTCCTGCTCTGGCCTGCTCAGTCGCCAGACTTGAACCCGATTGAGCATGCATGGGATATGCTACAGAGAAGAGCTCTGCCGAATATGGAGGGTATCCAGTCGCAAGAAGACCTTTTTTTGTTGTTGCAACGAACATGGGCGGCCATTCCACAGCGTGATTTGGATGAACTCATTTTGAGTATGCCAAACCGATGTTCTTGTGTTGTTAGTGTTCGCGGTAGAAACACGGATTATTAATTGTTTAAGTTACCCAATAAAATTTTAAAGAAAACTGTTATTTCAGTCTTTTTTTCGAACTTTAATGTTAGTGGTTCAAATGTCAAAAATCCCTTTATTAGGAAAATGGCAAATTTCTTTATTAATGCAAAGGTGACTTGGTTTATCGTTACTGTGACAAACGAAAACACTTTATTTGATGAATCCTTAAAGAAAATTTTAATTAATATCAATCAGGAGAAAAGTTATTGCAAAAATATATGTTGATCCCTAGACACTTTTGATGTGTGTAGTTTGCGATGCACGCACAAACATGAATAATATATTAGTCATTCTATATTAGTCACTATATTAGTTTCTACCACAAACTAAGATATTAACTTGAACATAATACGCTTAATAACTGCGCGTAATTTGTTTATACAAATTGCCTTTGAGGTACAAACAAGAAATAGCTTGAGGTTACTTTGAGAGACTTGCGCATACAGATGTACATACATACAAACATATTATGTATCTCATAAGATACAGAGCACAATGCTCCATATAATATGAAATGTTACCGTCTGGATTGAAACATCTATCAGGTTTAATAAATATGACTATACAGGGAGAATGATATTATGTTGATATATTGGATTTCTAGGATTTAATCATCTCTGTAACGAAGCGTGTTCTAATCTACATATATTATACATATGTATTATCATCATTATTTAGCGAACATTGAAAGATAGATAGATAGATATAATATAATTTATTGTACACGAAAATTTAAACATACCTATGTAACAATATTGCTTATTCTATGGTAACAATGGCGGTCTTATCGCTGAAAGCGATATCATCCGGACAACTTTTGGAAGGACTTTAAAAACTTTAATTAAAGTGGGGAGGGCTAAATTAGTGTGCTTACTACGTTACACATAAAAACAGAAAAGTACATCGAATTGCTCATAGAAAAGATGTATTAGAAATCAATACTTAGGTATATTAGAAATCCGAAAGTGGGTCTGTCTGTCCAGACAGACGAACAAACACACTTCGGTTAAAGCTAGGGTCAAACATTTTAGTTACAGTTATTTATTATTTATTAAAACTGTATGTAGTGATATATGGGCGGACTAACGATACGGTCAGATACGGGCAACGATGCAGTATAGTGCGATGATAAAGGAAAAAGGTATGTGAGTTTCAGAAACAGAAACTCAAATCATTTCTTTTATATTGTTAAAGTATGTAAGTATTTTATTTGTATGGACAAGTTTGCCTGAAATTAATGGTTGGATTTAATTTGACTAGGCTATTGACGCTTCAAATTAATTATTGACGTTTCAATAAAATACAGAACTACTTTCACGTATATTTTTTTTTTTTTTTTTTAGCGTGGTAAAATTATCAAATAAGTCCTCCCACTCCGGGCAGGGTGGGAGGGACTGTCAGACTTTTACTGACTAAAATCCACGGTGTTCCTTCAATAACCCTTTACATACCGGGGCCACGGTAACGGGATGAGTCCCACGACCCCGGCGGGCTTCGGCCCTCTGCAGAGGGGGCCTCGTCATGTTGCTGACGCTCTTTGAGGCGCGCGTGGAACACGACGCGCCGTCGACCCGGGCATGGTCCATGGTCGGACAGCGAGTTGCCCTTTACTCGCTGTCCGCATGCCCGCGCCTACGGTGGCCGGAGATCGTCGGCCGACGTCCGACGCCGTGGGCGTCTACCACTGCGGCTGGGCTGGAGGGAGGACGCCATCCTCTCCCTCACGCGGCCCGCCTCCTCCTTCGCAAGCATGACTGCTTCGCAGAAGGAGGCGACCGCTTCCCACTCCCTCTCGCCCCGCAGCATGGCCTCGACCAAGGCCGGGCGCGAGAGGTCTCCGCCTATTGTCGCCGTGAGGACACGTCGGTGCTCTGCCCAAGCTGGGCAGTCCTGCACCGTGTGCTCGACTGTGTCCTCAGGGCGACCCTCGCAGTGGTGACACCCAGGCGTCTCTTCCTTACCCATCAGACACAGGTACCTCCCGAAACTTCCGTGTCCGGTGAGGACCTGCGTCATGCGGTAGGTCAGGACGCCGTGACGCCGATCTAGCCACTCCTCAAAGAGGGGTCTTACCGCCGCAATTGCGGCGTGCCCGGCCGTCGGTTGCGACAGTCGTTCCCTCCATACTGCCCTGAGATCGCGCCGGAGCTCTTCCCGCCGCGCCTCGACTTCTCGAGGCAGCGGGGATACGCCCCGGCGCTGCGCCTCCACGCGCCATTCATAGACGCGCTGGAGGGCAGTCGCCTCCAGATCCCAGGGCAGCAATCCGGCAAGGAGGTTGGCCGATTCGCCGGCGATCGTGCGGTATCCCCGGATCATTCGGATAGCCCTCGAATGACCCTCTGGCATGCGACCAACTTTAGTGGTCGCGTCCGGATGCACAGGGCCCACACTGGGGACCCGTAGAGGGCCATGGACCGCACGACGCCGGCGTACAGCCTTCGGCAGGAGGCGTTTGGCCCGCTGAGATTAGGCAGGAGTCGCCTGAAGGCGGCTGCTGCCCGGTTCAGCTTTGGGGCCAAACTCAGGAAGTGCTCCCTGAAGTTCCACCGGCTGTCGAGGACGAGTCCCAGGTACTTCATCGTCCTCCCGACGCCGATGCGAACCCCCTCCACCGTTATGTGGGACTCGGACCGTGGCGCGTTCCGACCGCCATGGAAGCACATGGCCTCGGTCTTGTGCAGCGCCACGTCGAGTCCCAACTGCCGGATCCTACGAACGACTGTCGCAACCGCTTGCGTCGCCAGGTCGGCCGCCGCCTGGTGCGACTCTCCCTGCGCCAGGACGAGCGTGTCGTCAGCGTAACATACTACGCTGACGCCGTCAGGGAGGTCGCCGCGCAGCACCCAGTCGTATCCGATGTTCCACAGGGGCGGCCCCAAGACCGAACCCTGTGGGACACCGCACGACATCTCTCGCCGGTTCCACTCTCCCCGGTGACCGGGGTAGATGACGGCTCTGTCCGTCAGGTAGTCCTCGACTATGCGACGGAGGTAGGTCGGCACCCGGTGATACCGGAGTGCCTCCCTGATGCAACTCCAAGGCAGGGTGTTGAAGGCGTTGGTGATGTCCAAAGACACCGCCAAGACGACCCTGCCCCGGGATACCGCGTCCCCCGTCGTGAGGGCTCTCACGCGCATGACAGCATCCACCGTCGAGCGCCCCCTGCGGAAGCCAAACTGGCACTCCGCAAGATCCGGGCCCACCCGATTCAGGTGCCCGAAGAGGCGGTCTGCAATCACTCTTTCCAAGAGCTTGCCCACCTCGTCGAGCAGCACGATGGGCCGGAATGCGGACGGAGAGTCCGCAGGGCGCCCGGCTTTCTGGATCAGGACCAGCTTTCCCGTCTTCCAGCGAAGCGGAAACTGGCCCCTCTCCAGGCATGCGCTAAAGAGCCCCCCTAGTCGAGGCCCGAGAGTCTCCGAGGCCAGGACCCACGCTTTCCCTGGCAAGCCGTCGGGTCCTGGGGCGGTATTTTTGGCCTTGAGCCGTTGTACCGCCACTCTCAAGTCTACCTCGGTCACCTCTGGAGCGTCGTAGACGTCGTCGTCGCTGTGGTCCGCGTTTGCGCCAGCTTCAGGTTCCGTCGGAGACGGAGCCATGGGCGGGGGAGCGTGCTCCCCTCGCGATGGGAACAGGGCGCTCACCACGTCCTCCAAGAACTGAGGCTGGAGACTCTGCGTCAACGGGGGAGCCCAGGGGCGGAGCTTTTCTCGCACCCACTTGTAGGGGCGGCCCCATGGGTCCCCGTCCAGAGTCGCCAGCATCTCCTCCCGGGCCAGTTCCTTGGCCCGCCAGATCTCGTCTCGGAGGACGGCCTTCGCTGCCCTGTAACCCTCGTACAGCTCCGCCTCTACAGTCGCCGCATCCGGAGGTCGGGTGCGGCGCCTGCGGAATCTGGTGTACCGGCGTCGCGCCGCAACGCACGCTTCGCGCAGCGCTGCTAGCTCGCTCGACCACCAGTACAGCTGACGCCGGGCGCGTCCTTGCCGGACCCGGGGCATGGCCACGTCGCAGATCTCCGACATGGCCTCCCGGAACCACTCCGCCTCGTCGTTTATGTCGGCAGGCCTGTCCGGGGGTGACCCCCAGGCCTCCACGATCGAGGCTTCCAGGAATAGCTCCCGGTCCATCTGCTTCAGCGCCCATCGCGGACCACTCAGGTCCCGTCGGACCGGCGCGTCTGGGGTCTGGGTGGAGACGTCGAACCGGATATACCGGTGGTCGGAATAGGTCTCCACCTCCTCCATAACGCGCCAGTCGGTGACGCGCGGTGACAGGCTGGGGGTGGCGAACGTAACGTCCACCACCGACTCGCCCGTAAACCGCACGCACGTGGGGACAGAACCCCGGTTCTCGATCACCAGGCCCTGCGCACGGGCCCAGTGCTCGAGCATCCTGCCCCGCCTATAGTCCGTGGACCGGGAACCCCAAGCCGGACTCTTGGCGTTGAAGTCCCCGAGGACGAGGGCGGGGAGGGAACCGAGGGCGACGACGACGTCTCCCAGCTCCGTTAGGGAGTTCTGGAACTCGGCGAGAGTTCGGTTCGGGGAGAAATAAACGCCTACCACAGCGATCTCTCCGAACCGTGCTGCGACGATCCCACGCCCTCTCTTGACGCGATCGAGGGGCGGGGTACCGGCGGCGGCCGACGAAACGAGGGTCACCGAGCCGTCCAAGTCCGCCACCCAGTCGTTCCTGGGCAGGACAAAATACGGCTCGGCGACCACGGCGACGTTGATCAACCACTGCGCCATGCTCTGGAGCAAAAGTTCCTGAGCAGCGGCGCAGTGGTTGATGTTCGCCTGGAGGAAGCGCAATGGGGCCATTAATCGGGATCCATTGCAGCCTCCTCCAGGGCCCCTCGCGGGGGTTCAGCCACGACGGCGACGGCGGTGGCAGTAGCGACGGCGGCGGCGGCGGCGGCGGTGGCGGTGACGACGGTGGCAGAGGGCCTACCTCTGCGCCTGGCTTTGGTGGGTGGGGCGCAGGACTTGCCCCCAGCCCGGTGATCGGCCGGCTTGCCAACCGCCTCACATGCGAAGCAGTGAGGCGGGGCGGAGCACGAGCCGGCCTTGTGACCGGGCTGACCGCAGCGGAAGCACCTATCGCTGCGGTCTACCTCCGAGGTGCACACGCATGCCGCATGGTTGCCCACTTGGCAGCGGAAGCACCTCAGGGGTCTGGGGTCCAGGACTTTCACCTGCGCAGACACCCAACCAACCAGGAGCCTTCGGCCCTCCTGGATCTTTTTGGCCGCCGGGACGGGGCAGCTAACCGTAATGGTTTGCCCCCCCGTGAAGCCAGGACGCAGGGCGCCCGCCCTCACCTGATCGGGAGGGCACCCCCCAGTCCTGGCTACGGCGGCCACCACTTCCTCGGCCGTCACGGAGTCATCCAGACCCAATATGCGCATGTCTGCGCGCTTGGTGGGTCTGGAGACTCGGGCCTCCTCCGCATTTAAGGACGCTCTGAGCCGTTCGGCCAGAGCGTCAGCGGTAGGGCCACTGTCCGCGCCGGGGATCTCTAACATCCGAGCCCCCGTCGCAGTGACCCGGTGACGGAGGCCACCGGTGATGCCGAGCTCCGTGATGTCTATCACCTGCCGCGCCTTCGCGAGCACGTCGCGGTACGACACGCCCCTCTTCACCGCGTCCGGCTGCAGTGTGATCACCACAGCCGCGGTCTTGGGGGCGCGCAATCGCGCCGCGGCGTCTCGCCGCCGCCGTCTTTCCCTACGCCGCGAGGACCTGGCTGCGCCAGCAGCCTTCCTCTTCTCCCCGGCCACTTGCCAGTTGGCGCCGGCCGGAGGAGTCTTTGGAGGAGGCTGCTGGGACGGCTGGTTCCCGGCCTGGGCCTTCTTCTTTTTGGCCGCCTGCTTCGGCCCCGCAGGTGTCGGGGTCGGAGGCGGCTTTGATGGGCCCGATTTCGGCTTGGCCGGGGCCGTTTTTGCCCTCGCAGGGGCCGCCGTCACTGGTGCCGTCCGCACCGTGGCCGTCTTCGCCTGAGGCGGCCTCGTCGTCGTCTGGGGAGGCTTGGACGCGGCCGCAGCCGCGTACGAAGTCGCCGCCAGCGGGGGTCGCAGCACGCGGCTCTCCAATACGGAGAACCGCTGCTGGAAGGCGGCCAGCTCCTGTCGCACCAGGTCGAGAACCGAGTCCTCCGCTGGTGTGGGCCGGCCTTTCTCCTTTTGGCCCCGCGGCGGCGCATTCCGCTGGCCGGCTCCCCGGATTGCGACCAGGTCCGCCTTGAGGGCGGCGTTCTCCCTCTGAAGAGCGTCTATGGCGGCAGTCAGGCGGGTGACCTCCGGCCGCAGATCGGACATGTCGTCCCTTGCAGCCGGAGCCCCGCCGTAAGTCCGCGCGGCCGCCTTGATGGAGGCCATGGCTTCGCCGATCGCGTCCTCCTTACTCTTCCGGTTGCGCTTCCGCGAGATGGTACGGATGGCAGCCGCCACGGCCTCTTCTAGTTTGGCCTCGCTCGGGGCCAGACCAGTGTTGGGCTCTCCAGAGGGAGGCCCCCTCCCCGAGGTCTTGCCTCGGCCTTTACCCCGCACACTAGTGGGGATCTTACGGGCCGAGACAAGCCCCTCCTCCGACGACGACTCATCGTCGCGGGGGCGCTTGAGGAACTCCTTCCTCCTGTCGGCGCCCCCCTCGTCGCTCCTCACTGCGCTTCCAGAGATCAAACTCTGGAAGCTCTCGGCGTCCGATGCCGAGTCGGTCTCCGACCCGAGCACCAGCACCCCCTTCCTCCTCGGAGCGGCGCTCTGCGCTCGCTCAATGTTCGGTGCCGGTGAGGTGGACGTGCTGGACAAGTCCAGCGACTCCACCTCACGGGCACGTGAGCCTCCCTGGCTCGATGCGGCGACTGCCGGAAATCTGGGAAAAAAGTTGTTGCTGTCCCCCCCAGAGTACGGTGGGACTGACCGGACGTGTCCGGTGCGGGACTCCCCAGCTGCGGAGCAGCTGGGACCCGCCTGGGTATCTTTAACAAAAACCTTATCTGCCATTTATTTTTTTACTTTTTTAGAGAGGTGAGTTCCTCTATCCCTACACCCCATTTCCCTCCCCTAGTTCACTTCACGGTTACGTCTAAAGATTAGACGCATACCGGAAGTGAACCTTTCCTCCCCCTTGGCCCGATCTCTGAGACCGGGCCCCGCGCCGCCTAGAAGCTCGAGCTAGCTGCTCGATCCTCCAGGCGGCGCGCATTTCCCCCGGTGTGTCCCTCTTGGTCTGGTTTCTCCCTCTGGGCCCGTCCGGCATGAGTGCCTCTACCGGCATGGCCCCAGAGATCATCGAAACACGCAAGCCCCACCACGACGACAACGTGGGGACACAGTTGGTGGGGACTTTCACGTATATTAGTAAATAAATAGGAATTCAAGAGGGGAAAGGTTGTATCGGGTAGTCCCCTTTCTCCTCCCGTCCTATATCCAAACGCAAACTTATATCTGGTAATATTTTTAAATGTTGTGCTCAATCCACATGCCCTTAATATCACATGTCACACACATACACATCAACATCGCAAACAACATATGTCGCAAACATTACACAAGACCAAAAATATTTAAACAGAACAGAAACAAGATAATGGGCTTGAAACAAGTTATCTACAAAGTTTCATAAATCTCTTGTTTTATAACAGCCTTAATTAAACATTTGTTATTATTTTCCCACTTTTGTCTAATGAGTTATTCAGGGCTCCGCTCAGGCTTGTAGATCGTTATGCCTTTAATGTAATTTAAGAAAAAATAAACAAAGTTATAAACCATGGGCATTAACACTGATATACATATATGATTTGAATAGTTTTCGACACAGAAAATATAATTCTAGATATGTTTTTTACATATGTTTTTTATTATTATTGATAGCGATAATGTGGTCGAAGATGAAGCACGCTTGCCTAGAAGTACCCTATTTATTTTTGACTTAAAGACTTCCAGGTTATAGCTATCAGGAAACAGACTCCGGCAAGGAATTCCACTTCGTAGCTGTACGCAGAATGTAACTATTCCCAAAATGTTTTGTGCGTATAGTTGGGATGTCCAGCATGTAGGGAAGGCGCATCGCCGTTTTATTTTAATTGATATGAACACCTAATACCTCATTCAAAATTTATTTTCCTAATTTGGTTTCTATGTAAGAACTGTTACAAATATTCAATATTAGCTCATTCCAACACGCCAAACATATTCATCCAAATTCACAATTACATTCATAAGTTGTCTGTTCATTAAATCATGATTTTCGAATGTACTGAAACATACAATATTTAGTATATAGTATATACTAAATATTGTATAAAACATATAAAGAATTTTCGTCTGCATTGTAAATATAGACACAAAACGATTAACATTAAAACTTAATATTTTATTTCATTAATATTAAGTTTTTATTGGTTATAGTTTTCTGTCTATATTTACAAAGTAGACAGAAATACTTTTTCTATTTTCAAACACGCGTGGGATTTTGTTAGATGACGCCAACAATACAGTTTGTTTTTTTATCTAATGTCAAGGAGGTCTATTAACAAAGATAAACAATTATGTTATTACTAATAATAAAATATTAATCCACCGAAATTTTGGATCATGCTAGCCAATCTCAACGTGGACTAGCGAAGTACTATGTAGGAGATAATTTGCACAACCGGGTGCGCATACACAATTGATATACTTTTTGTTCCTCTACTCGCATAGCCTGATGGACCATACTACTGGACTTACGGCTTTACGTGCTTTCTAAATTATAGAAGTATCACACGACCAACTTCGAGCTGTCACTGAGAACTCCTACTACACAATTCCTTTAACAATGTCATCAAACCCAGGACTAAAACAATGAGTATCTTTAACACTCATGACATTGTAATATAGACTTTAATGTATACAGTTAAAATGTAACAGCTCTGGCACCTAAAATACAAGTTAAATATACTTTGAGTCCCAGTCTTCAACTAATTTAGTTTCGTGTGCATTTGTACAAAAGTTATGTTTCCTATATTAGGTAAGTTGTATAAATAATTTGTTGTAGATTAAAACAATACTAGGATAACGAGGCTAGAGAAAGATTATGTTACAATGTATTGTTTGGATTATATACATTATAGTACAGTAGTACTTTTTAATAGATATTTATTATCTCCTAACGAATGAAAAATATTGAAATCTCGGGTTATAGCCGGCGTTATTATTTGTAATTATCACCAGGGAGCATACTCATACCATGTCCTAATCCAGGACATGACCTATCAGTTTGCCATAGTTTTATCAAAATTCGCTCAACATTTGAATAGTTAACAAACAAACCAACTCGGTGAGGTAGTACAGTGGATGAGGAGATATTAAAATAACTTTAGGCAAAGAATACATGATTAAGAATTAAAATTAGGTATACATGAGGGTCGGTTACTGTCAGAATTTAAAATATTATGTAATATCTCAGTTGAAGAATTCAATTCGTTACTGGAATTGATATTGAATCAACATGGCAGTGATTGCTCAATTCAATTTATTTCGACATAAATATATTACAAAGAGAAAAAAGATTGCTTGGAATATAACCATACGCTTTTCATAACAAGATTTTAGGAATTTCATTATAGGTTTGCTCAAAAGAAAAACGTTTAGTGATTATAACAAATCATAACGATTTGTTATAACCACTAAACGTTTTTCAATTACTTTTTATAACGAAGTCAATGTTAACAAAATTTATCTATTTAATCTAGCATATCAGCGAAAAATTATTCAGTGTTCACTACAATTTACTACTACTATGCTATTTATTTGTGTTTTTATTTGTATACTATTTGTGTAACGTATAAATTATTGTTTGATTTACCTTTTTTTGTTCGGGGGGAAACCTTCAAAAGGCGCCTGGACTTTTGGGGAAGAGACCAGCGTGTGTGATCATTTTGATCTCAATAAAACCATCTCGGTGATCACTGTCAACACATAGAAGGGGCCCTGTTACCTCTTAATAGATCACTCTGGAGCCCCATCTGTGCGACGCTCATTAGGTCTCATCCATCATCATCATCTCATCATCGCATTACGGATTTACCTGGTTTTAAAAGTGGAGAAGAAAGGCTCCGGTGTCTGTCACACAGTTCATACTAGTACGGACAACGACGTCTCACAATTTATATCTCTGTACTCATTGTGTTTTTGTTTAAGATAGAGTTACCTCACATTTATCAATAATAATTATGAATGAAAAAGATGGCCGTTTTGCATACAGGTGACGTATATATTTCCATAAAAAAAACGAGTTATTCAGTCCCTTATTTATTTTCTTTTATTAAAAATGCATGTAGGAAATAAAATCTTTACGTTCTATCTAAAATAAAATGTAATAGGAAACCACTTAAATATTATTAGAAACTGTTCGGTATCGACTGACGTCAATATCATCATCACTTAGGTAGGCAAGTACTTATAAATATGAGAGACTGACCATTAATCACTTTGCCGGCCGATATAAAAGTTGATCAGGAGAATAGGGTACCTTTCTGAGCACAGCTGGAAATGGAACTAGGCGTTAGTATTTATTTAAAATTCAATAATTAAGATGTAATATTTTTTTAAGGTAACTAGCAATATGGGTAAAATTCATATACAACGTGTAACGAAAAGGGTATATACATACCAAGAGCACGGCTTCTTTGGATGATACTAAACGATATTGGAAGGGTTTCAACTCAAAATAAAATACTCTAAAAATTGATACCAAATTTTCGGTTTCGTAAGTTTCTTAGATTGAAATCATAACAAACGTGTCACCGCACTACGTAGGTCAATAACTTTCCACGTTACTTGCAAATATCACGATAAATCTTTTCTGTGATGTGCTTATTTCAATTTGAAAAGTTCGGTTTCTGGTATCAATGTATTAAAAATTCTCATTACTTCTGAACATGTAGGATTAAAAAAAACCTTCCAATATCGTTTGATATCACCCAAAGAAGCCGTGCCCTTGTGCCTGGAGTGGGTTCACGGTAATATTGTAATGGGTGGGGTTAGAACCCGCGACCTCTCGATCACAAGTCCGACACCATAGCCATTAGGTTATTGACGCTTCTAAATTGGTGTTCCAGAAAGAATTTTTGGTCGGATGGTTGTACCAGGGACCGAAAGGTTAACCCGTATGAGGGTTTTAACCGGGTTAATTTTTAGGATTAGGTTAAAAAACCCTCAATAACGGTTAACCCGTATTATAGGGTTAATCAGCCTATAAGAACCGGTTTCGACATAAGGTGCATTTTAGCACATAAAACATCTGCAAGAAAGTGACAGAGATAACTACCACGCGGTGTTTGATCGTGTACCGACATGACTCTCGTAGTCACCGCGCAGAATGCATTGAACTTTGAGCCCTATTAATGTTGCACAATACTGTTTTTAATATTGACTAATGTTATGACGCTAAAATATTAAAAATAATATTTCGATTCTAGCGCATTTCACCGACCGACACGGTTGAATTGTGAGTGTGTTTGTGCTTGTTGTACATATCGTCGTTTGTCGTAGGTACTTAGTAGAACTTTGTTATTTTTAACCGACTTCAAAAAAAGGAGGTTCTCAATTCATCTTGAACAATTTTTTTTTTATGTATGTTAAGTACCTTATAACTCGGAGACGGCTGGACCGATTTGAAAAATTCTTTTTGCGTTTGAATGGGTATACTTTCTAGTTGGTCCCATTGTTACGAAATCAGGATCTAATGATGGGATCCTGGAGAAATCAAGGGAACTCTTCAAATATTATAGGCACACCTATAGCGTTTTGGGTATTTCTTATAGTACCTTGAGCAGTTGCTTCCGAAAAGTACCATTTGGGGAAGTTGAACTGATGATGAAGACCACAGATGGCCACTGAAACTCCTCAATAATAAGTATTTCGTGGATTGCGATTCGATTACTTGAGTACGGATGTTAAACACTTTATGCTCGTCACAATACATATGGTGATGTAGAGCTGATGGTCAAGTACCAGGAGAACTCGTCAAAAATTAACGGCTATGCATCGGGAAAAGCAATATTTTGTAAAAGGTGATAAGTTGTTGACATTATGGCTATTGTAACTAGATAAATTACAAACCGGCCCACTAAAAAGCGTGAAAAATTTTTTTTTTGCAAAAATTCATATCAAAACAAAAATAACTTTAATTTCGGAAGGCGGTGTGAAAAAAAAAATCCAAAACCAATAACACCGACTTCCAAAATTAAAGTTATCTTTGGCTTTGTAGTGTTTTGATATGGAAGTCGGTTCTAATTTTTGCTAAAAATTTTTTTGATCTCATAATTAGCACATACATAAGTAGCGTTATTTCCAACCTGTTTTGAAGTCAAAACTTCTTTAGCATCGTTGTGATTTGAAAGTTTATGAAACAAAAAAGTAACAGTAAAAAGAGACAGACACATAAATTCATAAGAAAAAAAAGCCAACATTGAAGGTTTCACTTCTATCACGTGTGAATTGCCCACATGTTTTTTTTTAGTTTTATACCTACGTGAACTTATAGTGATCTGATTACGTATGCCTAAAACCAGGCGTCCGTCACTCGCTCAAGGCCACGCGTTATATGCCTACCGCTTCGCGTATCGCCGTCGGTACATCCGACAGTGGGCTGCCGCACGCCTGCCTGAACCATTTTAAATAATTTTGACAACGTCATAATGGATCGACCTAAAAGCAATTGATTTTCCTCCACTTTGCTACTGTTTCCATTTTGATTACTTATTTATTACAATTATTTACGCGGTTTCGGATATTTTAGACATTAAAATTTAATAATCGGGAAATCAGGGAAGGAAAAAAATGCATTTATCATTTTATTAAACTGAAACATATTTGATCAACAAATAAAAAAAAATGTTTTTCTACAACATTCGTTTTTTTACCAATATCATCATAGGTACAACCATAGAAATATAATATTATATTTATTATGGGTACAACCCCAACACATTCGTGGGTCGCGCGGCGGTTAAAACAATCTCAACTCTCTGTGTAGGGAATTATGGTACATTTCTTCTCGCTGCAAACAGCTGGCATTATTATTATTAGGTGCCCGCTCTCGCATTGAGCTGCATTGCGCCAAGATATCATCTCCGTGAGCGGTGTCTATGAGTGCGTTGCTCGAGCGCGCTTTTTATGTAGATTGACTTCTGTACCTATCTATTTTGTGGCTGCACAGTGGGACGGCACCGCGTGCCTATCAATTATTGGCCGTTAGCTTAGATGTAGCGCTCGGCGGCTATGTTGCTTACTGGTTTTGCATTACAAGATAAGGACCAAGCTAATACAATCAATGTACAAAATATAAAATCCCACCAAAACATCCTGTAAAAAATTAGCCAAGCCTCGCCTAAGCTGCTTGTTTCTCTATAAAAAGTAATGAAATCTCTAAGCAAAGCGAAGCCAAGTCTAAGGATCTTTACTGCGATTTCCTTATTAATATAGTTAGATTTTATGTAACCGGCCGTTGAACATACTCTATGCGCTTTTTTTACTAGTTAATACATCGAAGTCAACGGCCAAGTCACCGTGCATTTATGGGCATAAATGTACAATATATTAAAAACGGCATTATAATCATACGCACTTTAGCGACAGAGGAGTCAAGTAAATTCAGCGTATATTCACCAAACTTTACTGCGTTAACAGAAAATCCTGATGACATAGTTTGCAGAATTATGTATAATCTCTTGATCAACTCTTCATCGATACCCGTGATTTCTGCAGAACATTGATAGGTTTGGAAGAATCTCCTTGCCGTATTTCCGTCATTGCTGTTTCCAGAATCTTGACGAGGTTTATCAATGTGTAAACCAAGCAATTTCCGGAAGCGAGTTTGAACGTGCTTCTTTTTCTCTTCTTTAATCTTTTATTCTCTGGAGTCGATTCAGCCCACTTTTCAAATCCTAGGTTATAAGAAATATGCAGAATCATTTCCATACATCTTATCCAAGCATGTAAGGTAGACAGCCCGTATTCTTGCAGTTACTTTTGTTGTATTGTGCATCTGTCTAGGAGTTGCTCCACAAACAGTACATGAAGCACTCGATGAAGTCTGCGTTAACACTTGAGCAACTTTCCCGTCGATCATTGTCATAAACAGCTCATGTCTTAATATAAGTTATAGCTATAATCTGAAAGATTATAAGCTGAAAATAAGTTTTTCTCAACAAGTCTCAGCCTCAGGTAGGAATATTGAGCTTTGGATAGATCGGTTTCAATATATATACATAATGCTTCTTCTTTGGTATGGGAAGGTACACCATCTGGACTTAGTAAAATGTTTCGTAAAATGACTTTTTCTCCTCCTTTTCTGTACTTCTCGTAATACTCACAATCGAAGCTTCATCATTTTCACCCATAGATCGTATACCTTAAACATAAGCGTAATGCATATGCCCCATTCCATACTCCTGGAGTAATTCCAAGTTTTTACGTTTTTTTCGTACTCTCCGAACACGTCAGGATTTTCTTTTTTTCACGTACTCTAAACTCGCCATTTAACCAATTTGTGTTTTGGCTCTCGAAGCAATCTTGTTTTCTTTGAGCTTTCACCCGTTTTTGGTTACAAATCTTAATCAAATTTCTTTGAATACTTTGCAAAACCGTGCTCACATCTGTTGTTGATAAATGGAAATTGTCCAACAAATATTTTTCAATATCTGAAGTACTTTTCCCGCTTATTATCTGAGCACATATATCGCGTCGAAAACACACAAATTCACTCATTTTAAACTTTTTTCAGCAAATTCACAGTTACCGAAGGAAGGTATCCGGACACTTTGATGAACACGCTGCAAACCCGAGTATTTATAGGACCCTAGTTTCAGTAACTTGTGCAAAACCAATAAGTTTCACACTAATACTTATTATAATTACAACAACAGATAAGAACTATGCAACATGATTTTTATCATACTTGTGGTTAAAATGGTCACCACAAAAAAAAATCGTGTGAAAATATATTTAGGTCGATATTTTTGCTTCTAGTTCGAAATGGCGCAGCAATGACGCAGGTTTTTTTTTTTTGTATTACTGAATAGGTAAGGTATCTAAACATGTCATTAACTTGACATCAGGAGCCATCGGTAACAAGGAAACCTTAACTTGAAAATTAAATAGACGTAAAATTTCCTTATGAAAAAAATTATATTAAAAAATTCTAAAATATATTTTTCATCACAAAATAACGTAGTTACGAACTAGAAATCTTGAGCAATCTAAAAATGTATAATACTTATACATTCCCTTGAAGAACATAGAAAATATCTTAAGTTGAACTTCCATAACGAGTAGTCTAGTTAATATCAAATTATCAAAGTATAAAGTTTGGGTGTAATTTTATGTACCTAAAATTTTTTTGTATTTTTTTTACTATTATATCGGATGCTTTTATCATCTTAGAATGTAAAACAATCAAAACAGTTTCAGTAACACGACTTTTGTCCCAACTAATTTTGAGATGGAAATTACCGGTTGGTCCCATAGTGCGTCGCGCCGTGCGCGTCTAGTGGCGTGCTGCGTGACCTGTGTTGCGCGCCGTATCATTGCGTATATATGCTACTAAGTGTCAACAAAAAAGGTTTATAAAATATTAGATTCGATTTAGTTACTTATTCCGAACGAACTATATTCACATTTCGCATATACTAAACATAATGTTGTATACTTACGGGTAAAACACCTTTCACCTTTCAGGTGTGAAATATACAGAACAAAGTAAACCAATAAATATAGTAAATTATATAAAAAAATTGGCCAAGTGCGAGTCAGACTCGCCCATGAAGGGTTCCGTAGTAACTATAATAATATAATAAATAAATAAAATAAAATAAATAATCATTTATTTCAGACAAAGTCCATAGAGTGTTAGTAATAATTTAACCTTATGCTATGTTAGTACAAAATAAAATAAAAAAATGAAAAGGCAAAGATAACTAAAATAATAAGAATAAAAAATAAAAAATAAAATAAAACATACATTCAACTTAAGCCTATCGCTACCTCTATCCAGTGTCGCTGAATAGGGCAGTCAAATCTCGCCGCGATTGTCCTGAGGAGGCTGTTGCCGCTGCTTCGTAAGCGCTGCAGCAGTGAAGCTGCTTTTTTACGAATTATGGCCTGAAAGCCGTTAGTATGCGCTTCTGCAAACATGCCAGACGCACTGCAGCGCCACGGCAGCCCCAACAGCCTCCTAAAGACGTTATTATATTGGGTGCGCAGGGCTCTGTAAGCTTGTTGCGTATACTGTACCCACAGACCACTCGAGTAAAATGACTGGCAAAAAGCCTTAAAAAGTGTTATTTTCACTTCACTAGAGCATCGGAAAAATCTGCGAGTAAGCATATTGCCTCTCACTGCCAAAGCCCTGCGCTCCCGCTCTATATCCTCATTATCCCTTAAATCACTAGCGACTATGTGGCCTAGATACTTAAACTTATGAACTACATTCAGTGGCACACCATTGAGCATGATAGGAGGCACATGGATGGGCTGATATTTATTCGCTTTGAATGTTAGCGTTACGCTCTTATCTGTGTTGTATTTTAGCCCATGTAGCTCCGCATATGACTCACACAAAGACAGCAATATCCTCATACCTCTGATCGAGGGGCTCAGCAGCACCATGTCATCTGCATAACTAATATTGTTGACACAAATGTTATCAATATGACAGCCGATATGTGTGCTACTGAGCCTCTCGAATCATATACAAATTAAATAATAAAGGCGAGCTTAATCCTCCTTGCCTTACGCCACATTCAAGTTTGTATTCATCCGACAAGGTACCGGCCCATCTCACTTGATTTTTCTGATATTAAAAAAAAACCTTAAAAATTTCTTAAAAACTAACTTATTTACATTTTTACAACTACGCTAAATAACTTTGTTTTTCATAGTGTTTGTATGAATTACAACGTTATATTTGCGGTTTTAGAAAATATGCTGTATCTCAAAAACTGCTGACCCGATTTCGTTCAAATCAATTTTGATTGAAATTTTATACTAAGATCTACAGACATATATTTTTTTTTAGGTTTTTCACTCCATTATTATAGAAGTTAGAGGGGGGGGGACACACATTTTACCATTTTGGAAGCTTATATCTTTTAAACGATTGACTTTATGAAAAAGTGGTTTTAAAAACCCTCATATCATTTATAAGGACCTGTCTATAGATACCACACACGCATAGGTGTCATGAAAAAAAATATTTTCAGTTCCAGTTCCATGTATGGGGACCCCCCTTTATTTTAAATATTTTTTAATTTTTTTCTTAAAATCGGAAAGCGGTTTACAGAATACATCTACATACTAAGTTTCACATGTATAGTCTTAATAGTTTCGGAATAAAATGGCTGTGACATACGGACGGACGGACAGACAGACAGACGGACAGACATATCGAAACTATAAGGGTTCCGTTTTTTGCCATTCGGCTACGGAACCCTAAAAAGATACCTAACCTGTTCTACCGTCTAACTATCTACTTACTAAAAAAACTTTATACCAAAAAATTAAACCGACTCCCAAAAAACACTGCAAAGTGAAAAATAACTTTAATTTCGGAAGTCGGTGCCAAAAACGAAAATACAAAACTAAAGACACCGACTACCGAAATTAAAGTTATTTTACACTTTGCAGTGTTTTTTGGGAGTCGGTTTAATTTTTTGGTAAAAAGTTTTTATTTCACTCTTTTTAGTTGGTTGATTTTTAATTTACCTAGTTACAAGAGCCTAAATGTCAACTACTTATAGCATTTTACAAAATATTTTTTTCCCAATGCTGGGCCGTTAATTTTTGAGGAGTTCTCCTGGTACTTCACCATCAGCTATACATCACCATATGCATTGTGACGAGCATAAAGTGCTTAACATCCATATTCAAGTAATCGAATCGCAATCCACGAAATACTTATTATTGCGTAGTTTCGGCGGCCATCTGTGGTCCCAAAACGCCATAGGTGTGCCTATAATATTTGAAGAGTTCCCTCGATTTCTCCAGGATTCCATCATTAGATCCTGATTTGGTGACAAATGGTACCAATTTCAAAGTATACCCTATCAAACAGAAAAAGAATTTTTCAAATCGGTTCAGCCGTCTTCGAATAATCGATGATCATACATTAAAAAAAAAAAAAAATACGCGTCGAATTGATAACCTCCTCCTTTTTTGTCGTCGGTTGAAAAAGACACCTACCTACTTACCTGCCTACATTTCTCAATTTGCTTTTGTCATTGAATTTTTAATGTTCACCATACACTTACCTACCAAACATTTTCATTCCACTGTGCGTGGTTACGCACATAATTTTGAATAAGTGCAAAATTCAACAAAAGAGCGACAAATAAACCTGAGCAACAAACAGCCGCGTGTGACGTAAGATACCGCGACGCAGCCGAGGTTCTGTCTCTTTCATTCAGATTAATCAGCAATATTTTATAGATTAACCTTTATAGTATACAGGTTAACCCGTATAAAGGTTAATCAAACAAATGGGTTAAACATCTAACCGGTTAACCTTTTAATCCGATTAATGGGTCCTTGGGTTGTACAGACGCCAGCACACGAAGCTACCCGAAACTGTCAAATTTTTGTCAATCAACCTTGAACCTAATTTCTTTAAGAATAAAGTTGAAAATCTATTAAAGAAATTTGACAGATTGTTGTAGCTTAATGTGCTGGCGTCTGTACAAGACGGTAATTGTTTTTCTAGTAGGTAAAACAATAATAAATGATGAGTTTCTGCATGCGACTTCGATCGCGAGGCGGAGTTTTCCCGTGTAAATCCAGGATAAAAAATAGCCAGTGTGTTATTCCAGGATTAAAACTATCTACATCCCAATCGTCGTATTTACTTGACAGAATCACAAACATCCATTATCCATCACCCTCACAAAATTTCGCATAAAAAAAGACAAAAACATACTAAAAAGATTGTCGCATTGTCCCGCAATACTTGTCTTCAGGAGCCTTCTACGTTCTTTTTTTTAGCACAATTACCCTACTTAGCCTTAGCCTTAGCCTACTTATATTATCTCTTCAACTTAATCACTAAAAAACCAATACTCCAATAAAAGGTGAAGTATTTTTGGATATTATGCCTGCTATGTTCATGAGTAGTACTTTTCAACTAGTTACAACTTATATTAGCTATGATATGAGTAGCTACATACGTAACACAGTTCGTGCCCTCATTCGCTTGAAACAAAAAAGTCGAGTGAGTAAGTGGTTACGCGACGAGGCGACATTCTGCAAACTCATTATTATTTTATGGGTCGTTACCTACCTTATATAAATTTGATACTGTCTATAAAAAGATTACGTAATAATAGCACAAAATATATGTCATTACCTTCTTGTCAATAAATTAATATTATCATAAGAATTATGGCCCATCATTTTGCGTCATTGAATCATGGTGTTACCTGCTATCAATATCTACTAATAATTATAATAGTGTTACGCCAGTCGCTTAGTGAAGTACGTCGAGAAACTTCGACAGAAATCTAGAATGTTCGAGACACTAACGCCATCTAGCGGCGAGTAGCAGTACTATGTATCTCAAGTAGCTTCTGGATTATTCTTGCCAGTATAGGCAGTGAGTCGATTTTACAAATATGTTCTAGAATTCATAGACCGGGGTATAAATAGATCGCAAAGGAACGCGATATAATCGAAGCTTTACATGTGATTTAAGTGTTAAGTGACAAGTGTTTTGGTGCGAATAATTGTGTTAAATTTTTATTTTGTGTTTAATTAATTGAAGTGTTAATTTTGGTTTAATTGGCGTTAATTATTTCTATCCCGAACCCCAGCTCGTAACAATAGTATAAACTAATAATAATAGTCCTCCTGTACGATTCGCCCACGGCGTTCAATCTCAGCGGAGATTAAGCAACGGCGCAGGAGATATTACAGTGCACAAGTAGGTTTGCAGGTATAGGTGTAAAAAATAAATAAAGAGAAAAAATGGTGTAGGTGTATTCTCTGTTCCTTTACTTTCATAGGCCGATAAGACAACAATCTGATACGACCGTAGAGAGATCAGGTGCTTCGGGCTATTACTGATAAACTAATAGAAAAATCCAATAACAATTTTTGCCTGACGCGGGAATCGAATTCGAGATCTACTGCTCAGGAGTCGCTTGCGACCACTAAACCAACGTGGCAGTCAACTCAATATACTACTTTATTAGAGTCAGTTAAATGAGCGCTTATTTTTTTTTTTATTGAAAATAGTTGCACGTTTGGCCACTATCTCACCTGATGATAAGTGATGATGTGGTCGAAGATGAAGCACGCTTACCTAAAAGTAATCTATTCACTCTTAACTTAAAGACTCCTAGGTTATAGCTATCGGAAAACACAGACACATATTCTTCGTAATCACGGATCCAATATCTACACGTGGTTGAGCAATGTTGGCGCGTCACTGTGCATTTGGCGGCCTTTAATGATGCTTTATGAGAACGGTATAAACGCTATTTATTTCCAATATTTTAATTGGTAGCATACATTCGCCTCATTTGCATTGAGGAGCCGCGTATTGCATAACTTTCAGTGATATTATGTAACGAGGTCAGAAATATTATTCAGTACTGAAATGCTAGCCGAGTCGTATTTAGAAATCACCATTAGTATGAAGTAATGAATTTCTCGGTAGCCAAGTTCTTAAAACTCGATAATATACCTAAAAAGTTCTTTTCATCCCCCCATCTCGGAAAGAGTATTTTTGCTCTTCGATATCTGAGTGCAAAAGCAGTTTTTATGCGCTAGAGGATAAAGTAAATTGAATTTAGAACATCGTGTGTACTAAGTTTGTGAATTCAAAACATCATTAAACCTATTTACTTCTACCTCCATGGGGCCGAATTTATCATACAACTTTTTTTAATTTGTCAAAAACTCAGACTCTGGAACCTTCTTGGTGCACTTATTTTTTTTTAATTTGCTTTGCGCGCCATTTTTTTTGCATTTAGTCATTTTCTCGCTGAGGTGGGATGAAAAGTTACGTGTTGCACTCGAGTGCAAAGATTTTTCACCTCGTGCTCTTTTGATTCCCTCGCTAACGCTCAGGATTCTAATGTTTGAATCACTCGCTGCACTCGTGATTCAATTTTAGAATCCTTCGCTTGCTCGGTCATCAAAATTGAGCACGCGGTTAAAAAGCAACTTTGCACTCTTGTATAATAACTATTGTATAATCTTGTGTAATTCCATATACACGTTCGATCGCGGTTCAGTCAATCTGCCTACTTTTTTCCAACTACGATGAGTTCGTCTTCCAGTCTTAACGGATGATTACAAACTGATCTCACTGAATTTAATAATGTACCTAATTTAATTAATATTTCTTAAAATTGTTTATTTTAATTTGTGTTGTTTTTTATTATTATTAAATAATATCTCCTATAATAATTATAGTTTGTTAATATGTTTTGTTAATTTTTGTTTTCTTCTCAATTGTCTATAAAATGATTAAGTTAATAGTATAAAGTATTTTATTGAAATTATTTAATTTATAGTAAATGAGTATTGTGATATAACTTTGGAATAAAATCAAATAAGAATATAATATAATATAATTTAATTTTAAGTAATTTGCTGTGCCCGACCGGGTCCATGATGATCATATTTTGTAAACCTACCAACTAAGTTCACATTGTGGAATGCAATAAATAATTGAGTATTGGGTATGTTCCAGTCTGACCACTCCTCAACAACATAGTTAAGTACTGAGAAACACGATGACCGTGGCTTGAAAACTAGTCAGACTTGTACCCGTGATTCAAAGACTAATCACGAGGCACGGATGTGTCTCAGTAGGTAATTAAGGTGGTTGAAAGCTCCATGAGCACCTTTTTCAAAATTCCGTGTTCATGGGATGTAACTACGTGCAACATATTCTAATAAATTTATATCATGGCATATATTTTACATTTCTATAACATATATACAACGTGTAACGGAAAGGGTATATATGTCGCAGCCAACTAGCTTCACATTATTTTTGTCACTACACTCTTCCATTGTACTAATTTTCGTAAAATTTTGATAAAAACCAACAATTTTGTTGTTTACCGACGCCATTTTGACAGTTTTGAGAGATTCGTTGCTATGTGGCAAAATTAGTACTAAATTTAAATTAAATAAAAAATAATAAATTATAATAAATAATAATAAATTATTTAAATTTAAATTTAAAAGGCAAGTAGTTAAACATTATTGATCCAAGTCATTTGCCTAGCTGTTTGATTAAATGGCTGAATATCATTCAGGCTGCTAGTTGCACGGCGCTGTTTAGTAAAGAGGCTAGGCTATTGAATAAAAGGCTAATTAAGCTAGTTGGCTACGTCATATACATACCAAGGGCACGGCTTCTTTGGGTGATATCAAACGATATTATATATATATATATATATTCCACAACTTTTCACACAACGCCATCTAGTACCAAACTAAGCAGAGCTTGTGGTATGGGTACTAGACAACTGATAAACATACATATATATTTCTAAATACATACATATTATAGATAAATTACACCCAGACAAAGAACAAATGACCGTGCTCATCACACAAACATTTGTCCTAGGTGGGAATCGAAGGAAGGGTTTTTTAATCCTATCTCCTTTCTCGCGCCGACAAAAGAACACCGCCTTTACGCTAGGCTACTACAGTACTAGGCGCACAGAATTACGGAAGAGATTTATCGTGATATTTGCAAGTAACGTGGAAAGTTATTGACCTACGTAGTGCGGTGACACGATTGTTATGATTTCAATTTAAGAAACTTACGAAACCGAAAATTTGGTATCATATTTTAGAGTATTTTATTTTGAGTTGAAACCCTTCCAATATCGTTTGATATCATCCAAAGAAGCCGTGCCCTTGGTATGTATATACCCTTTCCGTTACACGTTGTATGTATATCATTTCTATAGCATATATATTATTTCCACAGCTGAAACACCGTACCGTAATCCACCATGCGGACCCAGTGCAGGTTAGTGAACATCGCCAACTTCGGATTTTTTGGTCCTAGATTATAAAAACGGCGAAATAACAAATCGTGTGGTTTCCTCAACCACTTTGAAACTTTATATACTCGATATAATAATAGGTGCTATGAATTTAAATTAAAACACCATCATTCAAGCAATATACTCAATCAAGCGAAGTATGTAGCTCAAGTTATAAGCTTTTTATCATAAATTTCACCACTTTATTACATGCACTTTAACTTTTATGATGCTGTCCCTATCTAGTAAGTGCATATCGTAAATTCAGATAAAATATTATTTCAGGTATGCTCAGACTGTAGATAATTGAAGGGGCATCAATCTGTCATGTACGTCCTTAACATCTATATGAGATACATCATGTCTTTGACTTATTCTGTCTATAATAGAAGACAGGACATCCAGTAAACAAAAGGTGCATGTACATCGTTCGCCCATTGGGTTCATTGATGACGTAACTGCCAATCACCAAAACTCAAACGCTTTCACAGTTCAGGTTCCGATTTCCGATTGGACTAATGTGTCCATTAAGTGGAGATTCGTCCATTCGTGGTAGAAACACTGGCAATTAATAAATGCAAGAAAGCGTTTGTAATAAACAAGTCTGAAGGGATTACAGAACAGGATGTTTTGAATTTCAGTCAACTTAACCATTAGTAAAGTCGGATTAAATTCGGACGTAATAACTCATTAGTCTTTGTTAAAGCTTGAAGCGCCGGAAATGAAGATAGCAATTACCGGGTTTTACAGTATTCACAGGTTGCCATGCAGCGAATTGTTACTGAGGATAATAATCATAAGCTCCGATGTTATTAAACACGGCGCCAAAGCCGCAGGTAAAAGCTTGTTTGAACAGAATACTAAATCAAGGGCTCGAATAGGATTTCATAAATTAGCGTGGTTTAACGCGGCATGGCAACATTTTAGGTGTTAACATGCTGAGTGATGCAGCGGTATGATCAATTATTTCGATTGATAAGCGGACTAAAATATTCAAGTGTTTTACATTAAATTTATTTATGTATAAGTATAGCTTTTAGGGTACCTGTTTCAATGAAAAAGAAAATATATTTAGCTAAATATATTTTATAGCGCTCTGAAGAATTTTTTAAGAAACCTTGCTTATTTTAATCTTTGATCTCTTTTCAATCACTGTGTATGTTCTTTGGTTCTTTTATTTTCTTAATCAAGACTGAGTGGAAATTTTAAAGAGAGCAAACTTTGTAACAACAATACTGGCTAAGAGCCAAACGGGCTTGCGTGCACAGAGTTATTCTAAATTCTAAGCACAAAAATATTGGCGATAGTGCAGGGAAAATTGTCAATTTACCTACATATTCTTTAAATAACTTTATACGTTTCAATTTATTTTAAACTCTGAGAAATAATACTACATAATTATTATTTGATATTTGTTTTTTTTTCTAATTTGTACCTCAAAATTTACACTTATGCTTTCATTTTGGGTCACGGAAGTTCATATTTGTACTAACGAAATTTCATCTGATTCGATCCAGCAGAATCGTAGTAAAGTGATTGTATCAGACAGACAACCATAGTGAGTGATCCCATAGGGTTTTCCATTTTTATTACGGCCGTTTGGAAAGTAAGAACTATAAGGAGTTAGGAACTAACTGATTACTTGACTAACCTGTACCTACAGTTTTTTTTACAACTTTTTACTAACTGTTTACGATTTACAAAGACAGCCCGCCAAACCATCAAACTGAGTAATAATTGTTAACTAAGATCATCAGTAAAAACTATGGCAAATATTTTTGAACCAATACATACATAGGCACATAATAGACGAAGCCGTGGCTTCGGATAGCGATCAATTTGCCTTTATCTCTGCAGTTTATTGCAGCAATTAAACCGTGCGATTCGAGATTAAATTGACAAAGCGGTTATTGATAAATTATTCGCAGCTAACGTAGGTACAACACTAGTGATTGGGATATAGTGTCATGACAATTGTGGATTACTTGTAGTGTCTGATAGAAATCGCTGACAGTGATAAGACCACCGTTGTAGCCATAAGATTAAGATAATGTACGACAGATGTCTATTTATATTTTTGTATACAATAAAGTACATATATGCTGTTCTATATTTACCAAACAAATGGAACAACAAAAACCACAACATATCATCACGCTTAATTTCCCGACGGACTAAGATACATCCACGATTTGTACCCAAAACTCCTAGACAAATTTAAGCCAAACTTCTGAAATCGAGCTCAAGGCCGAAGGTTCAGTTTGCGACATAAAAATAAACAAAATAATTGAAATATGAATGCATCTCGTGGAGGTATGCAGGTGGTCATGTAGTCCTTCAGAATGAAAAATGTTTTCTCCGAAAAGCTGAAACCGGTTACAAAATATACGACATGTCGTGTAGACTTTAACAAGCTTACGACTGAAATATACTTCCTTTAACTAAACGAGGGATTAAAATGACTGGTGGCTTTAAAAGTAACAACATAAATGTAAAATTTGCCCAACAAAATTGTACAAAGAAATATCTTAAAACACGACTCTTCGGATTACTTGTTGAAAAGTTGTCCGTTTATATTTTCCGAGCTAGGAAACGTTAAGCTTCGACAGGGCAAACATTTGAACGTATAATGTTGCACAAAGTAACTGGCTTTGAACGAGAAAATGGAATGGAAGAAAATCGTGCGCAGTGAATTTTTGCGCGGATATATTTTAATAATACATGAAAGAGTTTTAGCTTTTTCTCTAAAATCTATGTAGATAATTGAAAAGTGTAATACCGAAGGCAAAAGTATATACATCTTCTTGGTCGGTTCAACCAAAAGTTATAAACATAGTTTTGTCATAATTGAATGTTGAAAAAGTTATCAACGTATCAGGCATAGTTAAACACGTTCGCTGACAGTGAGCACTTACCCTGACACCACATTACGACAGTAGAAATTTCCACGACGTTCTTTTCAAAATAAGTGGCCCATCCCTCGACGTACTGTCATAACGCACTTTTTTAATTTCCCGCCTAACGACGTACTGTCAGTGAACGTGTTAAAGTATCGATAGTTCGAACGACAATGTTTTTTTCTTCAGATATTTATACGTAATTATTTCTCATATTTAAGTTAACTCTGTATGTGTTTTTTAGTAAACAAATTTCTTTAAACCGATCTATGGATTACTTGAAATAAAATAATGTACTTTTTAATTGGCTTGCCCGTACGTTCTCTCTTCCGAGCTATGCCCAATTAACGTTTGTAAAACAAATTTTTAAGCAAGTAAATCCTATCGTCTGTATTCAGTCATGCATAATTAGGTTATTAATATTGGAAAACCAACCAGCTCATACATATCTATGAGCTGGTTGTTTTTCCAAGTTTTCAAGGTTAGAATTAACAAACTGATAGAATGATAAGTCCTATGTAGTCCAATCAGTTACATTCTAAACTTATATAATTTGGGCGTCCTTTAAATAAGTGGTTAAATATTGTTTCGAAGTACCGTGAAAAGGAACACCTTACCTCAATAACACAACTTATTTATTCAAATTCATACATTCAATCTCTTTTAAAATACGAAGTAGATCCATTTGCACTACCCCTTTAAGCGAGCTCGTAATTAGTGCATAGAATTTACCAAGCTAGTGTATGGAACCCCTCGTCAGTCTTGGGATTACGCTACGGAACTTCTAATTACATCCACGTCGACTGAATCTAACCATCCATCATCCGGATTGGTTGTAAAATATAAAAAAAACTTTTTAGTAAAAAATAAAACCGACTTCCATATAAAAACACTACAAAGGCAAAAATAACTTAAATTTCGGTGGTCGGTGTCATTTGTTTCGTATTTTCTTTTTTTTTTCGACACCGCCTTCCGAAATTTAAGTTATTTTTGCCTTTGTAGTGTTTTTATATGGAAGTCGGTTTTATTTTTGCTAAAAAGTTTTTTTTTCACGCTTTTTAGTGGGTCGGTTTGTAATTTATCTAGTTACAAAAGCCAATATGTCAACTACTTATCACCTTTTACAAAATATTGCTTTTCCCAGTGAAGAGCCGTTAATTTTTGAGGAGTTCTCCTGGTACATCACCATCAGCTCTACATCACCATATGCATTGTGACAAGCATAAAGGCTTAACATCTACATTCAAGTAATCTTATCGCAATCCACGAAATACTTATTATTGAGTAGTTTCGGTGGTCATCTGTGGTCTTCATCATCAGTTTAACTTCCCCAAATGGTACTTTTCGAAAGCAACTGCTCAAGGTACTATGAGAAATACTCAAAACGCTATAGGTGTGCCTATAATATTTGAAGAGTTCCCTCGATTTCTCCAGGATCCCATCATCAGATCATAATTTCGTAACAATGGGACCAACTAGAACGTATACCCTTTCAAACGCAAAAAGAATTTTTCAAATCGGTCCAGCCGTCTCTGAGTTATGAGGTAACATACATAAAAAAAAAAAAAATCAGCTTAGCATATGTAATTTAGTTACTTGTTGTACTATAAATATACAACATGTAATTTAAAGGGTATATACATACCAAGTGCACGGCTTCTTTGGATGATAATAAACGATATGGTAAGGGTTTTCTAATCCTATGTGTACATGTGTGGAGCATATTAGAAATTTCAATACATTGATACCAGAGACTGAATTTTTCAAATTAAGAAGATTGAAGAGAATTATTGATTTTAACCGACTTCAAAAAAAAGGAGGAGGTTCTCAATTCGTCTTGAACTTTTTTTTATGTATGTTACCTCATAACTCGGAGATGGCTGGACCGATTTGGAAAAGTCTTTTTTTGTTTGAAAGGGTATACTTTCTAGTTGGTCCCATTGTCATCACGTTTGAATCTGATGATGTAATCATGGAGAAATCGAGGGAACTCTTCAAATATTATAGGCACACCTATAGCGTTTTGGGTATTTCTAATAGTAACTTGTGCAGTTGTTCTTGATAAGCACCATTTGAAGAAGTGGAACTGATGATGAAGACCCCAGATGGCCACCGAAACTACTCAATAATAAGTATTTCATGGATTGCGATTAGATTGCTTGAATATGGATGTTAAGCACTTTATGCTCGTCACAATGCATATGGTGAAGTAGAACTGATGGTGATGTACCAGGAGAACTCCACAAAAATTAACGGCTCTGCACCGGGAAAAGCAATATTTAGTAAAAGGTGATAAGTAGTTGACATTTTGGCTTTGGTAACTAGATAAATTACAAACCGACCCACTAAAAAGCGTGAAAAACAATTTTTTTGCAAAAAATAGAACCGACTTCCATATCAAAACACTACAAAGCTAAAAATAACTTTAATTTCGGAAGGCGGTGTCAAAAAAAAAAAAAAAGAAAATACAAAACAAATGACACCGACCATCGAAATTAAAGTTATTTTTAGCTTTGTAGTGTTTGATATGGAAGTCGGTTCGGTTTTTTGCTAAAAATTTTTTTTTGGCAAGTGACGTGGAAAGTGATGACCCTCATAGTGCTGTGACACGTTTGTTATTGCTGGTATTCAAGAAACATATGAAACTAATAATTTGGGGTCAATTCTGTGAGTCACTTATTTTGAGCTGAAACTTTGCATAGAGACTCCATACCAGATGTTGTCTTCAGTCCTTTTGGATAGATATGGGGTTTCCGTTACACGTTGTATAGATGTTACGTTTTAGCATGGCAATAACAGTCGTTTCCATTCCTTCCTACATAGATATCCGGTCGGTAAACTTTGCATTGTTTTTTTACTTGAATAAAAAATGTTGAGAAAACGTAGGATTCAGGACAGCTTTAAGATAAGATGTAAATCGTCTTATGAACATCGGTTTATCATGGAACGAAGTGAAGCATAAAACATAATCCACTTCAGTGGAGGACTGCTGTGAACGTCCTCTGCATCAGCTAATGAACGATTTCAAAATATTAAGAAAACTTTCTTAAAATGAAATCATAGAAACATGAAATTTACAAACCCCAGTTAATTTAAAACACTTACAGAATTGAAGTAGAATTAAACCCCAAATTACACTAAATAAAAATTTCGAATACAATTAGAATGGTCGATATCAAAACCACAAATAAAGTTGTTTCTACTACATGAATTAATTTAACTATGTATGTTTGCATTTATTTGGAAAATCAAATGTAACACATCACAAACAACGATTCAACGTTGTTTAAGGCGAGGTTATTCGAAAAAACGTCGTTTTCAATTCTGTTTTATTCGTAGATAACACAGATTTAAATTTTGAAAAAAACATATTACATAATTCATACTTTGATCTTTCTATTTTGGTCATCCGATACACGATTACTTGCATTTTACTGCATCTAATTAAATCGCAAAGACAAGTCTAAATTACGGTCTTATTCTTATTTTATTTGAGTTTTATTAAGCTTTGAATAATAAAACTTATACCATAATAAAGGTCGTATAAAATGACATACATGTCGGTCGTCATAATGTGAAATTTGAAAATATTTATACCACTAATTTAAAAAATAAGCATTTTCCTATTATTTTCATGTGCGCGGCCGCGCGCCTCGCGTCCTTTAGTCCCGAGCGGAACGTGTTGGAGGTCGGACGTATGCCAATTTTTAGCGAACCTGCCACCCTCGCTAAGTTTGGTTCCGGTCGAGCCAAAAAATCATTATAAAATATGAATTCCTATCGTTTAGTTTTAAATAGTTGTAATATAAATTGTTTTTATTAGGTATTTTAGTTATAATTTTGGTCAGTAAAACTAATGGACAAAATCAACAAAAAGAAGTTGTCATCGCTGGCTCTACGAAGGCTGAATAAACAAAAAAAGTAAGAAGGCTTTGACAATATAAATATTTAGACTTATATAAATATATTTCTTTACTAACTAGGTTCTTTCTGTATTAAAATAATATGTGTGTAAATAAAGACGCCACGCGCGCAAAAGCTATAATACATAGTTTATTTTTCTCGCGGAATAGATTTGCCAACCGCAAAAAGTGTGTGAACAATTGAATTTGAACCCTATGTCAAAGAGCATAAAGCCGCCGCGTGCGCAAATGCTCTTTTCAAATGTCAGACTCAAAGGAAACTGACAATATTATTATAGGTACCTATAATTATACAAATTAATATTTTACTTTACTAAGTAGATAAGTACCTACGCGGAATAGATTTACAAACCGCAAATATGTGTGTAAAACAAAAACATTTTTGACTTTCTTTCTCCTATAAAAAATGAAAATGTGTCTTATTTTATTCAACAAAATATTTACAAAAATACCTAAATATAATATAAAAGTACTTACAATAAAAAAGAAATCACAAAAAGATGTGTTTAGAGCCTGGGTTTGATCCAGAATACTGATAATTATCAATCCGATTCTTTACTAAACGCGCTAATAGAACGTTAGTAGCAAGAGTTGAAATAACTGACCGTATTCGACTGTATTAGGTTTTATTTTCGTAAATGTAATAATGGTTATTATGGTACAGTCGATCATTCGTCGCTATGACCACAGTATAAAGATCATACAGTAGGTCGACACCTTTGATCTTGTGGAAAATGCCGACAACGTCTAGACAGTATTACAACGGCCAGGGTTGTCACAAGTCAACAATATTTATTACGCGCAGCACACTCGTGCCATAGTGTAGAAATATACAGCATGACCATTTCCTACAACAATATCATTTATTATTTTCGGTAAACTTCGATAAACTTTATAACTCTCTGTCTTCGGTGTTCGTATCAACTTTACAATGATGATCTGCAGTTGTATGCATCTACGCGGGTGGAAAGTTTGTCATACGCTATAGGAGATTTAAACCGAGATTTAGATGCTAACAAAACTGGTCTAATTAATTTGGGGTGACTGTAAGCCCCTCAAAGTGTCAGGCCATTGTGATCGGAAGCTCACGTATGATCGTTAGAGTGGCAACTAGTTCACTTCCTCCTATCATTTACAATTAAAGATCTCGGTTTGCATCTTGACTCTGCTTGGCTGGCAAAGTCAGGTTTGCAGTGTACTGTGTAAGCCAAAGAGTCAACGGGACTATGCGATGCCTCTATCGTCCGTACGGCACGACTACTTTTTTGAGTACTGGTTGCACATTACCTGGCTTCCAGGACACTGGCACCACTCCGGTTTTAATAGAACGCGATACAGGCGAGTATGCGATACAGGAGACAAATCCGGGGTACAACTCTTTAAGACTCGAGCAGGTATTCCTTCCGGTTCACTGGCTTTGTTCACATTTTGACTAGAAAGGGTTTTACGGACTTCCTTAACATGAAATGCAGTTTCTCAGCATTACGGAGCCAAAGTGAGGTATTTTAGGTGGTAAGTTAGACGCCGTGTCGAGACGTAAACTTACCGCAAAGACGGAGGCATTTAAATTTGCTTTTTCTTGTGCGGTGTGAGCCAGTGTTCCATCCAGTTTTATCATAACTAGGAGGCAGCGAAGGACGGTAAAAGTTCGAGTTTCGCTTTGCAGTTTCGGAATCTGCTGACCCATACTTCTATACTCGCCGTATGCCCCTGGGGCATTTATCTGGAGGAGAAAAGGTAGATACCGGTTTCACCAGAAAGTGGTCATACGATCCGACCGAGGCCCAGACCGATACTGACAGTCTCTGGCGACGCAACGTTTGTGAGCACTAGGTCTAAGCCATTGGGCGTGTGGCCGTCGACTTCTGGAATGCAGGTTGCTTGGTGAACCAGCTGGTCGAGATCTAGCGATAAAAAAACCTGCGGACCTCTCTACCAGCGTGCTCTGTTTGTTGGTACGGGAACAACCATTATTTATGGTAGGAATTAAAATCTCTTAGAAAAACAAGCTTTGCCATCGGATATTTGTGCTGGGCCAGTTCAGCTCCTGCAGCTGCCTCCGTAAGGTGGTCGAAGAGCCTAGTCGTCTCCTGTTCACCGTTATGCAATCAGTAAACAACACCAACAACGAGCGTAGATGGTCTTGTGAAAAGTGCTTACATTTCTTTTTCATGAAAATGATAAATCAGAAAAAGTTTCACATTTTTGTGTATGTCTACTTTTTTAAGAGTTTTCCAATAAAGTATTCATGTACCAAAGGGAAACAGATAATATGTTGTAAAATGTCAAAAATGTGACATATCGTGTCAGGATCTATGGCTTTTAACTGCATTTCGAATCACGCGCACTCCCTAATGTTCACCGTCCAACCTCCATTAAATGCCTTCTCCCTTTTGTATTTACTCGATTTGTTTATGATCTATGTAGGTTCATTGAGATAAATAAAATAAAGCTGTAGCGTACTGTATTATCGTTTTAACAGTTCTATGCCATATTTCTAATTTTCTCTTTTCATACTCATTTTATTCCTGCTGCCACTGGTAAACTGGTAACACATTGAGTGAAATACATTTGACATTGCAAAAGCTGTCATATGTCATGTTTGCGTACAAAATGATTTTGTTTTTTTACTTCAATTTTAATACTTTTTTCATCATCCAAAATAAACAACAAACAAACAACATCCAGCGCTTGTGAAATTGTGGTGAGTCCTCCACAAAAGCCGCAAGAGTTGAAGTTAAAGTCGAATCACGGCATTAGCCAGTTGTGCATAAATGATTGTAGTTTTTAGAGAAAAAAAGTGTGCGGTTGAGGGACCCTCGTCGTCTCTCTCGTCAGAAGATAGTCGTAAGTATTTACACTTTTGCGTTACAATTTCTGCCAGTTTAGAAGCCGCGTAAAATAAATTCGTTCCAAAAAGTGTTTGTGTGTTGCTATTATTGGTATAACTATTTGATTGAAAAATATTTATATTTTTTATTTAAAAACATAATATTTCACATAGAATACCTCTAAGCCCTCATTCAATATAACAATAATTGAATTGTAATACAACTCTCCTAATGTAAGTGTGCCTATCTAATTCTTGATTTTTTATACTGTGCTATGAAGATTTCGCACCCTTTGGGAAAGTCGAATAGCGCGTGGCGTGTAATTTTGAATCATACCCGTATTCATGATCTGCGTGTCAGTCAGATTTTTTATTCACCTTGTCCCCAAAAATAAATAAATATACTTATTTTTAATTATTACTAATTAGGTTCAAGTTTATACAATACGTACCTATTCTATCTATAAACTTGAAAATACTTACTATTAAAACAAAACAAAATAAACACAAACTAATCAATTCAAGTTGATCTACTGTATTGCTCTATTCTGTGACGCATCTTCATACCTACTTGAGTTCGTGAACTCATGAGCGGTGCGCTTGGCGCGCGCGTCTCCCGCGCGTCGTAATTTGTTACGTTTTGCTATTCGTTGCGGGGGCTGGGGTAAGCGTCGAATACCTACGGTGCTCTGGATAACCCGGCCTTAAGCTATAAATATTAAATGTTAGATTTGCCAGACTTTTTCAGAGTATTAAATTGCGAGCTTGCTTTTGCATTCTGGTTTCATATTCAAAATGTTGAAATTACTCTGTTAACAGCTAAACAAGCGAGTATTCATTATGTCTGTCTGCAACCTTTAAAGCTTTTTGAATTTTAAAACATAAAAAATGTACATTATTTCTGCATTTTATTATCTTTTGTTAGACATTAACCATTTTTCTTTGTGTGTATTGTATTTACGTCGTGCTGCGTTGTTCGGGATTCTGAGTAGAATACATGATTTCTTTGTTCGTTGAGACCGCAATACAATGTTCGGAGTTAATAGAGAGGTAGGCTTTACCTTTGTTCAAAGGCTAGCCGAGCGTCCAAGTCAGCCCAAATAACTGTCGACCTAAATGTTGATACGTGAAAGATCACTTGTATGTATTTCAGGCATTATATATATTTTTGTTTCGGTGGGAAAATCTTTAAACGATTCCTCTGCACTGGGTGGAGCGGAAGGGAGTGTCAGACTTCTACTGATTAAAAACTCACTCTGTTTCTTCGGTTATCCTTGTGATCCGAGGTCACCGTATCTCATAAGATTATTCCCGTAAACCCAGCAGGCAATGGCCCTATCAAGTCTCTCGTCAATGCTGCTGATTGCTCTTTGAGGCGCGCGTAGAACACGACGCGCTCCTGACCCGCGCTTGTTTCTTACAGGACGATGAGCTACCCTTGGTCGCATCCATATCCCACGCCTACGGTGTCCAGAGATCGGCTCGCGATCCCCGACGCCCGGGGCGGCGGCGGCTTGGCAACTCCACGACTAAGCGCGTATTTTGCGTAAGATTAAGACTGCAGGCACAAAACTTGCGACAGCCGAGCATTGCACGGTATATGCTTTTGTATACATCGCCGTCGCGCTGCCGAACAATTGCGTGCCCGCAGCCTAACAGTTGTACGGAAGAGTATGAGATTTCCCAAGGTTAAAGTTTATATTGAAAAGAATAAAGAAAGCTAAAATAACGATAGAACGCCGAACAGTGGGTGACACTAGTTCTCTTTATAACCATGCATAAGAGAGAATCTGTTTCAAGTTATTCTCCTACCTGATATATGTATATACCTACTCCCACGGTTATCAATTGCCACAACAAGCTAATGGTCAGAGTTGATAAGTGTGCGATCTTGGACAAAGGCAACAAGGCTGACTGACTGACTGGTTAATTTGTATAGAATTCTACTGGTCAACCAGTCAGTCAAATGTAATAGAGTAAATACAATCTCTTATAAAAATACGTAAGAGCTGGCACTCGGCTCATTTATTAAAATAGCAAAAACCGTCATTCGTTACGAAATGCCAAAGAAAAGAACTACAGCACATACATAAAATGTGTAAAGTTTTTCCAAGCACAAAAGAACGCAAATAAAGAAGTAATATACTTCCTCTTCTGGGAAAACAGAGCTAACGTTATGAATAAAATTAACCTGCATTCGAAGCGAACAAATAGGAACGAACATCTAGAAGCGTTGCACTGAATTCATTAACATCACTTCTCTCTGGTATGCAACAGACCTGCCTCGCTGCCTTACAATCAGACTATTGAGTCAATATGACCTACAGGGGCAGATCCTGGCAAGGCCACGTACCTCTCTTGGATTTACCTGTTTTATTTATCTTATATAAATAAAATTAATTATGCCCATACCTTTGGAATGCCCGCACCAAGCTAAATGATTTTTTTTGTGGTGTAGGTACTATTCAAGAAAATGTTATACAATTTGTACTGTGTTCGAACGCAGATGAGGTCGCGGGCAAAAGTTACTTTATTTTATTGTTTATGTACACCTGACAATATTTCTAAGGATAAAAATAATGTCTGGGTTGCGGGATGTTCTAACGAGCTACCGCGGCCCCGGAACTTAAAGGCGGCTGAAGGGTGGGTTTTTAGTCAGTAGAAGTCTGACAATCCCTCCTGCTCTACCCAGAGCGAGAGAAGTCATTCGATGATTTTCCCACCCGGGAAAAAAAGGATACAAAAAATAGAACTAGTGTACAATGGACGGTCTTATCACACAGGGCAATACTCACAGACAACTTTTGTATGAGATAGATTTGGTACTCATCCCTACGACCGATATTTAATACTATTCAAAATTCCTTCGTTATTGTGTCGTTTGAGTAATGTTAGATAGGTACTTACACGTCTTTGTTGGTGCTCTTCAATCAATTCATGCTGTTTCTATTTTTAGAACTTTTCCAATTTGTTTTGATTTTTTTTTTAAAGATAGCTAGTAGTATAATTCGAATTGTATTAAAATTACTCTTTTCGCTACTATTACTTTCGGACCCCTGAGTTTGTTTCGGTGTTTCTTCTCAGGATAGTCAGTTAGGAAACACTGGGCTCATCTAATTAATACGTTCACTAACAGTGAGCACTTACCCTGACACCACATTACGACAGTAGAATTTTCCACAACGTTCTCTTAAAAATAAGTGGCCCGTCCCTCGACGTACTGTCATAACGCACTATTTTAATTTCCCGCCTAACGACGTACTGTCAGTGAACGTGTTAACATTTATAAAAAAAATGACGTGTAAAAGTGTTATTTAAAAACCAGTTTGAAAAATAAAGATCGCCTGGGTGTCACCACTGCGAGGGTCGCCCTGAGGACACAGTCGAGCACACGGTGCAGGACTGCCCGGCTTGGGCAGTGCACCGACGTGTCCTCACGGCGGCGATAGGCGGAGACCTCTCGCGCCCGGCATTGGTCGAGGCCATGCTGCAGGGCGAGAGGGAGTGGGAAGCGGTCGCCTCCTTCTGCGAAGCAGTCATGCTTCCGAAGGAGGAGGCGGGCTGCGTGAGGGAGAGGATGGCGTCCTCCCTCCAGCCCAGCCGCAGTGGTAGACGCCCACGGCGTCGTACGTCGGCCGACGATCTCCGGCCACCGTAGGCGCGGGCATGCGGACAACGAGTAAAGGGCAACTCGCTGTCCGACCATGGACCATGCCCGGGTCGACGGCGCATTGTGTTCCACGCGCGCCTCAAAGGGCGTCAGCAACATGACGAGGCCCCCCCTGCAGAGGGCCGAAGCCTGCCGGGGTCGTGGGACTTATCCCATTACCGTGGCCCCGGTACGTAAAGGGTTATTGAAGGAACACCGTGGATTCAGTAAAAGTCTGACAGTCCCTCCCACCCTGCCCGGGGTGGGAGGACTTATTTGATAATTTTACCACGCTAAAAAAAAAAAGTACTCGTTCCTATGTCTACATTTCGTGCTCAATAACAATAAACGATGCCTGTCTGTATCAGTGAAAGGTTTTATTAACGGTTGGGGTAACAGGACAAGCATAATAGTTTTATTTTTCTATCCCTAGAAACGCCTATTGTATAACACTGAACATTACTTTCATAATCGAAATAACCTACCAGGCAGTTAATTATGTTCGAGCGATCATACATGTAAAACTTATTTTTTTTTAATTACTGCAGTAAAGTAAGAAATTGGTTCAACCTTTCGTGCGTGATTGAATAACAAACATCCTAACTAACTTTCGCATTAAAAGGTTAGGAACTGGTCACTATGAGTAAGGACTGAGGAAACAAGGATTACGTAACTATTTCATTAAACGGAGCTCTGATTTTGGAACTAATGTATTTAAAGTTATTCCGGGTATTCCATCAAACAGTTTTCATTGTCATACGGAATACAATTTACAGAAAAAACAATTATTACCAGTGTGAGCAAGTGTGTAACCCCAGACATCTACAGATTATTAAAAAATGTGGTTTTTCCCACGGTTTATGCTAGTTATTGGTATTACATGAATAATCTTATTGCGAATATCAATATAATCATGAGTGGTCACATAGTTTGAATAAAAACATTGTCTCATAGATTATGTCGTTCGCCTGGCCTTTAAGGTTATTTATTAGCTTATATCTATTTAAAAGGTCACTGTAAGTTGCTTCATAAACATAAGTAAATTGATTTGTTCAATTATGGCACAACAAATAGCTTGCTGTGTGGTTACCCTTATTTTGAAACATTTTCCCCTTTGAGGAAAAAATATTATAGGTTTCTAACGTACTCCTATAACTAATACAATAAATTAGGCAAATCAGATACGAAGCTGCTGACCTATGCGGCAGACGGTAAAGATCTTACGCCGGTAGCTTTGGTGGATTTACAATTATAGTATTTAATTAAATAAAACGGTCTGTCTCTCAATGTGTACCAATGGGTACGCATGAGAGACATGACACTTAATATAGGTACTTACTTATGTGTTTTTTAGTATAGGCCAAATAACTAAACTTCTTCTTCTACTTCGCCGTGTAAAGTCACGCCATTTGACGTTCCTTGGCTTAAAAAAGACCACATTTCAATGTGTGGACGGAACGTATCAGCGCTTCAAAATCAAATTCGACACTTCGGAAAACCGCTTCAAAATTTATGACATTTTAAAGTCTAGTATTGTCTGGCAGTTTGAGTACTTTATGCGGTAAGCCGCATAAAGTACTCAAAGGTACTTAATGACAAAGGTCATTATTTTAGTATTAAAAAAAAAGTAATTGTAAAAGTGTTATTTAATAACGAATTTACAAATAGATTTCATTAAGCAAAGGCAATAATCATGCCTACGAGTGAATACACAAACCCAAAGCTCACATTTAAGCTATGCATTTAATTGAAACGGGACTCGAAAGTCCTATGCTTAAAAAATCGACACAGTACAAAAAAAAAAAAAAACCGAAAATAGTTGGAGATTCATGAGATAGAGAATACGTCCTGTATTGCTTCAGTAGCCTCATAATCGAGATTTTTCATTGTATTGTTTCTATGTGAGCGGCTGAGTGGCAACAAAGCGCCGGCGCTATTGTATTTACACACTTGGTTAACCTCATAAAATCGTTCAGCGAAACTTTTCTTGTGTTTCGTCAAAGCCGTTTATCCGCTAGCGTCAGTAATGAAACTGGGACGTTTGTTTTTAATTATTTTGTTTCGTTATTCGCACTGTAAGAATATAAAAAAAAATATATAAACTACATTTTTTATGTTATTCTTATATTCTGAGAACATTGACTAAACACTGACTAAAAATCCACACTGCTCCTTCAGTTGCCCTTTCGTTCCGGGGCCGCAATATTTCTTTATAACATTCCCGCAATCCTGGCCGAGTTGCAAAATAATCTCTGAAATATAAGGCTTGATAAAAAACCACCAATTTTGAGTTGACTCCGTTTAGATCGAATAATGCGATAAATATAGTCTTTTTTTTTTTTTTTGGTGTGGGAAAATCATCCGATGACTTCTTCCGCTCTGGGTCAAGCGGAAGGATGTGTCAGATTTCTACTGACTAAAAACCCACCCTGTTCCTTCGGCTGCCCTAAATTTCCGGGGCCGCGGTAACTTACCGGACGGTGAGCGACCCCTGCTCGCCATCCGCAGGCTCGCGCCTACGGTGGCCGGAAATCGGCTCGTGCTCACCCGGGGTGTCTCCCGCGGCGGCTGGAGCGTGAGGAAGAGAGTTGCCTCTCCCTCGTGCGTTCAGCCTCCTCCTTCACTAGCATGACTGCTTCGCAGAAGGAGGCGACCGCATCCCATTCCCTCTCGCTCCGCACCATAGTCTGCACCAGAGCAGGGCGCGAGAGCTATATTTATCGCACACACCGCCGTGTGTGTGCGATAAATATAGTCTTATCAACTTCTTAATTATGCCGTTATTTTTTTAATTTTTTTTGTACTTGTAACTTATATTTGTTTTTCATAATAACATTGGTTTTAAGCGTGTATATTTACTAACTCATGGATTTATGTTGTCCGAATGGAATAAATTAATTAAATTATCTGTCTTATTATTATGCACAGCAATGAAGCGTCAGTAGCTTGAAGGTTAAGGTGTCGGACTTATTATCGAGAGGTCACGGGTTCGAACCCACCCATTACACTATAGCCCTGTACCCACTCCAGACACAAGCATATTTAGCTTAGTTGGAAGGGGTTAACAAGATATTTAGTAATGTGAAATCAACCCACATTGCTTGTTATCTTTTTAAAAAAGAAAAAAATTACCGTTTTGAGCAGATGTGACGCACATATTCCCATATTGTATATATGTTATTAATTTTGCTTTTCGTTATTTATTATGCATGATCGACCCATATCGGCTCTTTAACTTATCTGGTATTATCAGTACTTATATATGAAGGGATAAAGCAACGCAAGATGTAAAAAATCTTGAACTGGCAAATAATGAAACATCCAATCTGTTGCACGGTTTTGTTAAGGTTCCGATACAGAAGGCTCAATACGGCTCAAATTGTGAGGAGACCCTTTTCTATGGAGTTCTAGCCTCCACCGGAAGCGTGAACCCTACTCCTGACACTGGCGGACTACTATATTCTTCATTATTTCATGTTTTTATTAGATGTATTTTTTTTATGAAATATTAAGAATGAAATACTATTTAAATTTTTAGATCGAAATAAATAAATTATGGTCAAATTCAACCACTTCTCCATATACAATATGTATCGTAATTAACGCACACCCTCAAACACCCCAATTAGAAAATTATGTTATTATCATAATACATATTCTGAATTTTTAGTTTTACTTGTTTAAACAGATTTTTATGACGTTAACTTTCTTTAAATGAGTTTAATTTTTCTGTAGTGTGTACTAAATGACAAACAGTGAAAGTGTAATTTGTAATTTACGTACATTTAATTGCTTTGGGAAAAAATATTGATATTAAAAAACGATAAAAATTGATTCAGTAAACGATTCTGAACAAACTAATTCCAGGATATGCATTATGTTACATGTTGTATACAAGTGGTCGCCACTATTGCTTGTACTACATGGATTATCGATACCTACGATTACCTTATCATTTCTACCTTTATTTAAATATGTCTAGGTCTGTTAAGTCTCTGATTCTCCATACTTTATTTTCAATCAAGTGCCAATAACAAATTTTAAGCGCGAATTTAACACTTTCAGCTGTCAGCGAATAACGTGATTTTCTCCGGGGAGATAGAAATCCCTCCTGATTCAGATTCAAACTCGCTTTATTTGATTTACTTTGTAAGCAGACAACGCGTTTATGTTCGACGATATTACAAAATGTTTGCTTCCTGGTACCTACATACATATTTAACGAATATGCCCGCGATTTCGTTCGCGTGAGATATCGATATTACCTACGTATGCGGTGAAAGTCCCTTCAAAATGGGTTCAGCCGTTCCAGAGAGGGCTTACAAAAGTTTGTTAGTATTTTAGTATCGTGTGAATAATTATAAATATAATATAAATTGCATATTCATGCCGCCCATATAAAATACAATTCATACAATATTGCTCGGCTTGCGAAATTCAAGGTGGTAACTACTACTGTCTATGTATGTTTACTACATATACCTAAGCATTTGAGAAACGAAATTACCGACACTTCAATTTTATTTATATGTATAGAGAATAGTAAACGTTGTACCTACAGCGTGGCGATTAGGTTATCACATTAATTGAAACCACGTAGGTACTCTTTATTAAGTATTTTATCATATACAATTAAAATAATTAAATAATAAACAATATTATAGCCGTGGGAACTTTTATTCCATTTTAATATTTCACAACATCATGATTGCATAAACGTAATCAGCTGACCAATCACTCAGCGCGTGCTCCGCCGGCACAGGCGCCGCGGCGTTGCCGCTTTTACACGTCATTAAACCAATAAATAAATAAATCTAACTAATATAATAAAGGATTATTTATTTTTTTACCAATAACGCGATTTATTTTGTTTGAAAAAAAATGCATTTTCTTAATTCATATCCTATGTCCTTCCCAGGGTCCGAAACTATTCTCATGCCAAAATTCATCTAAATCGGTTCAGCAGTTTAGGCATGATAAGGTAACACACAGACAGACAGAGTTACTTTTGCATTTATAATATTAGTATGGATGTTGGATGTTCAATTAATATTATTTATGAGGTTTGTACACTGACAGTCCTAAATCCTTTAAGTTCTATCCATCCAAAGGTTATCTGGAAGAGATCACTCTGTGCGATAAGACCGTCCATTGAACACTACTTTTACTTTTTGTGTCCATAGAAATATTGTAAGGTGTACAATAAAGAATAATAAATATGGTATGTTACGGTCACGGTCATAAGAACGTGTTCATTGGCGGTATAGACAAACAAATTGTATAGCATAGTTATGCTATCTCTTTGTAGTAATGAAAATTAACTATTTTTCGCTAGCTTATGATACTTACACTCAGGCTCAGTTATAATTGTTAAAGTATGTCAGTATTTTATTTGCATGGGCCTAGTTTGCCTGAAATAAATGGATCGATTGATACTGTTTTGTTTTTCTGTAACATCGTCACATTGAACCCGTTTTTAGATGAAATCTGTGTGAATTATAGGTATGACAAGGTAGGACAAAATGCGTCATGATATTACGCGACACGATCGCAGTGTTTTGTTTGTGAGCGTGTCCTTCTAGCAGCAAAGGTGATTTCTTACTAAAGGGTCCATAAAAATTAGGAAATGTTGGTGTTCTGTCTTTTTATGGATGAACCCGCTCTTGACATCGATCACGCCTGCGTTAGTGAACAGGTATTGTCGCGAAGGGTCGCGATTATTAAATAAACACAACAATATTGTATAGAGCAACACTTGTTACCAACCACAAACAAATTTGGTAAGTGGCAACACTCTTTTTGCCCGGCACGTTTGCAACAGACATACTGTTCTTAAAGTTTCAATCAAAGTTTAAAATTGCAATGTGTGTGATCTTCGCCTGCCAGCCAGCAATAACACGACAGCTAAGTATCTAGATTATAAGCCAATATTATTCCGCATTGAACTCGCGTATTGAGTTATGGATTGAGTAAATTAAAAGCGATGGGAAATGGTGGATGCCGCGAAACTCTTATGAGCTGATGAGCAAACATGATTTCCATCGTATAGACGTAATGTGCCGATAGTTTCGATTGTTTGTATCATAATGTGTGCAATCTAATATAATGCAATCAACAGAGTCCTTGGTTTGGGTAATAAAATACAAGTACCTACCTATATCAATATCAATAGGGTGACCGAAGGGTACTCCCTATTCTCACGACTCCCAATATCGTAAGCATACAATCCTAAGAGCTCTTTAGGAGCTCACCTGTGTGTGGTAGGTTGGCCAATCTTCTCACAAGGTATCAAGTATGTTTGGGTAGACAGTAAATCATGTTCGTGGAGCATGATAGTTACGTCCATAGGTACAAGAGGCAACAGCCTGTCAAGATTGTTAAAGTAAATCATGTTCGTGGAGCATGATAGTTACGTCCATAAGGACAAGAGGCAACGGCCTGTCAAGATTGTTTAAGTGAACAAACTCACTAAGGTTCACATTGTATACCTGTTGAGATAAACATAATAATACACCAAGCAATAAGTATGTGATTGCACTCATAGTGATTTAATAGAGTCCATATTGATGTACTAAAACTCATGTTAATAATATAATTATGTACCTTCATACCATTCGGTGGTACTTAGTAGTCCTACAGTGTAATCATGGACTTTCTTTCCACAACAGGAGTGACCTATTCATGGAGGGAGGTGATGAGTTCTGTGTGGCTGAGCAAAGACATCTACATCATTCAGGTGAGACAGTTGACCAACAGTTGACCAACAGTTGACCAGCAGTTGACCAGTAGTTGACAAACAGATTACAATAGAATAAAACTACAAGGGACCCGTTACTATGCATTTATCTCTTTATTATCAGATACTCTCCCCATAGAATCAAAGCGAAGCAGATTATTCATAATTAGTATAACTATTACATTCTCCAATTTGTGTCAAAGAATCTAGGCAATGCTAGCCTCCTTTTGTAGGGAGTCATACAGATACCATAATCTTACTTGTCGGAAGGTCATGAGTAGAACCGACGCGACAGGTATCTTCTTGGTTCCTACCCAGAAGATGTCTGTTCACTCTTGCATTAAAGGCTGAATGGTTATACAGCGTAAAATTCAATGGTTGTTTTCCCGCGGCAGGACGGTTACCCATCAGTAGTAGTATCGAAACATATAGTATAGTAGTAAAAAAATATTCATAAACTCGAAAGCGCGAGAATTATTAGTAGTTCAGTAGACTAACGTATGTACCTAGATGAAACATGCACCGCCGCACGCTACCAACAAGGAAAAAGTGATTAATAAAAGTTCAGAGCAAAATAAGCTCTCACGCATGGTGATAATGCATTAACTACACTGTGCCATTTTTTGTTTCTAGTATTTTATTTGTTTATAAAACGATTGTATTACCAAGACAAGGCCATTTCGATTTGGGAAAACAACCATTAAAATTTCACGGTGTATATGGTAGGAAACACAAGAGTTTGCGCTACTACTTACCACTTAAGGGAAATCAAGTGTATGTAGATATTAATTCTAGGCAAATGTAGGTACTCTATTAACCTAAACAGCTTACAATGTGGCAGACATTTGGGGCCTTTGTAATCCCTAAAGACCGACACAGCCAACGACCAAGTAATATTATCATAACCTCAACGTTTATAATGCTAACAGTGAATATTAAAATAATGTTCTAAATGAACAATGAACGTAATCACTGTGACACGCTTTTTACAGAGAAAATTGTAGTAGCTAAGCCAATTTTTTGTACAAAATACGTAGAATAATGAATAACATTTTTGTTCTAAACTAGATTATTATTTCACGTAGCTAGATATCAAATTGGTCATAACGCGCGGCTTTTGGGTTCGCTCAGACAGCCTTATATGGAGCACATTTTTACGGTTGGATTTGAAAACGATAATATAAATCTAAAAACACGTTCATATCTACATAAAATATATGGCAATAAGAATCGAATACAAGTATTTGTAGAAAATGAATTAAGATAGAAGAAGGCTTGAGTTGTTATGTAGTGGAAGCAAAGCAAAGCTTTGAGGGACTGAGTTTATTTCGGCTATGTAACACCTGACTCCTCTGGTTCAATTTTACGAAAAAATACTTGTAAAAGTGTTATTTATAACAAACTAACTAACTAACTTCGAACCGCGATATATTTTTATTTTATAAAAAGCTTGTTCTGACAGTAAAGTACACGAAGAAAGAATAATCCAATTTGCTGTCATTTGGAAGTAATACGTTCATTGGAAGATAAATCTCATTTATCTTTCACAATAGAAATAAGTCATACCAAACCGCCGCATGGCATCTACTCTCGACCATAATATAATTGTTGTTCACCGTTGTTTACTTACCAATAAATATTCTGTTATCCAAATACTGTCAACAAAACCACAATTCCGGTTAGATTGAATAACATTTCAAATACATTTTCCTTTATTACTATTCAATTTGGAAAGCCAAGTTACGTTGCGGGTATCTAATCTATTACCTACTTTTATTATTCACAAATATGTATGTTTAAATGTCCTTAATCTTAATGTGAAGGAGCTCATGGCTTTATAATCAAAATCACACGTGTCGATTTTCAAGGATAATCCATCCAATCCAAGGAATCCATCTTAACGGATCGAGATTTATCAAAAAAGTATGTGAGCTAAAAGTATGTTGTTATAGTCCCGAATATCATTTGAACATCTTTGACGGTCATCGGTTAGTCAGAAGCCAGAAAAACTGACACAAGTCTTACCTAGGAGTATCGTGTTGGGCCGACGGCGCGTCGTGTTCCACGCGCGCCTCAAAGAGCGGGGGGCCTCGCCATATTGCTGTATGACGAGGCCCCCCCGTAGAGGGCCGAAGCCTGGCGGGGTCGTGGGACTCATCCCGTTATCGTGACCCCGGTACGTAAAGGGTTATTGAAGGAACACCGTGGATTTTAGTCAGTAAAAGTCTAACAGTCCCTGTAATTTATCCCGCTAAAAAAAAAAAAAAGGAGTATCGTGTTACCCAGTTACTGGGCAGTCGAGGTAAGATGGGCAGTCGCTCCATGTAGCACACTAGTACTCAGTTTCATCTGGTTAGACTGAATGCTGAATCCGACATAGTTCAGAACAAGCTAAGCGGATGACGAAATATGTTATTAATGTCTATGTGTCTATTTTATAAGTAAAAAAACTGCTATTAACTCATAATACCTGTTTTACCCGACTGCAGCGAAGCAAGGAGGAGGGTTATGTTTTTACCGCGTATATATGTATGTATGTATGTCCGTTCCTTTGTTCCCTCGTAAATATTAAACTAGTGAACGTATTTGGATAAATGATACGTCGTTAGATTTGCCTTGATGGCGCAAGTGTCATGGGAGAGATTAAAATAAAACTAAATCACCACAACGACAATCGGGCGCAATATTGTCAAAAATAAAAATTCAAAAATCGACAAACTATGTCAAATGGTATATTATTAACACTTTATAGACTTAAATAAAAACCCTAAACTACATATATACATCTAAAAATAAACTAAAATATGGCATCCAGAAATTCGTGCGCATCGCTGTCCACTGGTAATGTGCCCAAAAGACTGGCGGCATTGCCACGTTGTATGGCAATGCTTAACCTCTGTCCAAGGTAAAAGCCAGCCTTTGGGTCACGCGAAGTGTCAACTAGGCGTTTGGATAGATCTTTAAATAATCTGTGAGCACTCGGACCCCACGACCCCAAGGTTTCAACCCCAAACGGCTCGAAAATATAACTACCAACAAGGTTATTATATTTCCGCCGCTTGAGGTTTTCAGCAGCCGCAGCGGCAGCGCCAGCACAGCAAGACGAGCTAGGAAGATGGGATGGCGCAAGAGTATCGACACAAGTTGCGTCCCACACTAAAGACCTACCCATCTTCCAAGGAAATAAAGACATGCCGTCCGGTTTTTTGCCATCGTCACGTGCCAGGCCATTGGGTTCTAATACAGCTGGAACGCCGACAGTGACAAGAGCTCGTCGGATAATGTCGTTAATATTCGCGTGGCGTGCTATGCGACCCGCACTGCGGCCGCATGAAAGGCCGTGGTGACCGAGGCTGTTGACAACTTCGTCGCAATGGCAGCGATGAGCAGAACAACAGGGAGCACCTAATCGAAGGGAAGCAGCGAGGCGGAATGTAGTATCATCGAACAAGGTGCCTATGTTCGATGACGGTAGTGCGTGAAGCCAGAGACCCGACTCCCATTCACCCACAGCCAGCAGGCGCGCACGCTCTGCAGCCGAAGCAGATGTGGCAATAAGGTCACTCTGAACTGCTCTACAGAATGGATCATCCCACCGCCTCTGAGATGATGGATTGTCGGGTGGATTTAGGTTCGGGCAAGCGAGTTTCCAGGTATCTATAGCCTCGGTGAAGAACGGCACATTGAAATCAACCAGTGACGGAGCTAGGATATTCCTGATTAATTTCTCAGTGCCGTGTACCGAGGACATAAAAGCCGGTAGACTGATACTATTAATTTTGCGGATGCCGAGACCACCCATACAAATGGGAAGAGTAGCTTGTGCCCAAGCTCGGTCATCCAAAGCCACATTTAAAATTCCTGTCAGAGTTTGGCGAATAATTTGGTCCATTTTTTCCAAAAGGTGAGGATGATGCCATAGATGTGAAGAACGAAGAAAGTACATTAATTTAGATCCAAAACAACAGTAACGAATTAAGGTGATGGCCGAATGCATATTAATTTGGTATAATCTGTCCGAGATGTCATTAAAATTTTGTATTTTTTCCTTGACAAAATCGGGAAAGGAATTCTCATAAATTGGAGACCCAAGAAGACAAAGAGGACTTTTATCCACAATTTGGATATCTGGGGCTATTGCGTTGAATTTTGAAAGTGTCAGTTGTCTGTCAGTACTGTCGGATATGAATAGTTCACACTTCGAAAGGTTTAGGTCCAATCCTATGGAATGGAGTTGATTTATTAAAAACTGTAGATCATCTAATACTGTGTCTACATCGCCTCCCAGGGTTCCATCATCGAGATACCATACATTGAATTTGGAATTTAGCTGTCGAATGATTGGGTGAATGGCTAAACTAAAGATCGCTGGCCCGAGGGGATCACCTTGTTGGCAACCAACAGCTGATTCCAAAAGGTTTTCCTTATAAAGCAATTTGGTTGGATGTCTGTAACATTGCCAAAGAAAACTAAAAATTTGTGGTACTTCTTTTTTAGTTTCTGCCTACAAAGTGTCCCTATTGACTGAATTAAAAGCATTTTTGATGTCAACCTTCAAGATGACCTCTCCTTTACCTGAATTTAAATAGGTCGTCAAGGCGTGTACGGCAGCCTCACAGCCCCCTTTGGAGCCGTAACCCAGTTGCAGGGGCTGAAATTTGGTCGAAATATCCTCACCATAAAATTTGGAGCAAATCTTGGCTGCCATACGACGGTAGGTAGTTCCCACGGCAATGGGGCGGATGCCGCCATCCCTCTTGCGTAGGGCACAAAGATTGGCCCCGTACAAGATATCGGTGACGGCTTCGTTCACCTGGCCCGAGAGCATAAGGTTAATCAGAGCCGTTAGCTCCTTCAAAAGCAACTTACCAGACTCTCCGGCGCCTGAGCTGAGTAGGTCCTTCAGGTGCTGCGGACTCAGCCCATCGAGGCCGCCAGCAGAGCCGCTTCGGAAGGAACAAACGGCTGTGATCACTTCTTGACCTGTAACGGTGAGGGTGTTTATGTTCTGATTGGGGGGGTCGGGAAAGGAAAGACCATCCGCTGGGGCAGGGTGTTTGCTCTCCAGAGCTGCGAGAGTATCTGGAGAGTACGGGGCCACCACATCACTACTGAAAAGTATCCTGGCAGCTCCGCTAATGTCACCTTCCCCTAATTTAGATTCGACCAGGCGGGATATACTTCTTGTGGATGTAACCCTCTGTGTCGGTAATTTTGCATCCTGAATATGGGCCGAAATATTACAATTTTCTTTAATTTGTGAAGTTAAAGTTTTTTTGGTTGCCAAATTCTTTCGAACATGTAGGATCCTATACGGGAAGGTAAGCAGATGTTCCCAGGCACTTGAGAGTTCTCGCGAGCGGCAAGGCGAACGCATCCTGCTAGGTTTTGCGCCACTACAGGTCTAGCGCCGCGGGGAATTAGCTTTAAAACCGGAACAGAGTTTTTGAATTTTGAGAGGGTTTTCCAAAACGGATCCAAATTGGAACAAGGTGATGTAGGTGATAAAGAAATAACGGGGTCTGAAGAAGATACATTGGGTGGTTTGTGTACCTTCCCAATATGTACTTTCAGACCTCGCTTACCTTTAAAAAACCGTGCCTGGGTGCACAGAGGACACCTCTCCAGAAATCGTATATTATTAAATAGATCTTTAAAAATGATATTGAGGTTTCTTTTACCATTTTTCATTTTGAGCAATCGTTTAGGAAATATAACGTTTTAAAACGAAATTAAATACTAAAAAGCTGAAAATAAAAAACTTATTTAAAAAACTCCAAAAAACCCGACTGCTCAACTGAAATGGAAGAAACAAGCACATTTTTATTGTAAAAAGTGACAAGCAGGCGGGACCCCCCAAATGTTTGAAATTAAAATTATATCATGATCAACCGGGTCCCGCCTGCTTGTCACTTTTTAAAATAAAAATGTGCTTGTTTCTTCCATTTCAGTTGAACAGTCGGGTTTTTTAGATTTTTAAGTAAGTTATTTTTAGCAAATTTAATGTTGCTTTTGATAACCTGAGAAAATGCATGGTAGTAATACATATACCATAATTTTTAATAATCTACCTAACACAGCCAAGTAAGCTTTATAAGTACCAAACTACAAAATCCTATATTATGCGTGACCATACACACCCTTCCCTGATCTTTCTTTTCTCAAGTTACAGACTGAATTTGTCTATACAAATTATGTAGTCATATTCCATCTACACGAACGTGTTGTAATCAAAGTTTAGTTTGACTTTCAGAATAATTTGATATTTATCAACCGACGAAAAAAAACGGAGGAGGTTATCAAGTCGACGCGTATATTTTGTTTTAATTTTTTTTCTATGATCACCGATTACTCGAAGACGGCTGAACCGATTTGGAAAATTCATTTTTGTTTGAAAGGGAATACTTTGAAATTGGTCCCATTGTCACCAAGTCAGGATCTGATGATGGGATTCTGGAGAAATCGAGGGAACTCTTCAAATATTATAGACACACCTATAGTGATTTGAGTATTTTTTATAGTAACTTGTGTAGTTGCGTTCGAAAAGCACCATTTGTGAAGTGGTCCTTATGATGAAGACCACAGATGGTCTAGGATAATAAGTATTTCATGGGTTCCGCTTCGATTACTTGAATATGGTTATTAAGCACAATATGCTCGTCACAATGCATATGGTGAGAAGTGAAGCTGATGGTGAAGTACCAGGAGAACTCCTCAACAATTAACGGCCCAGCATTGGGAAAAGCAATATTTTGCAAAAGGTTATAAGTAATTGACATTTAGGCTTTTGTAACTAGGTAAATTAAAAATTAACCAACCAAAAAGAGTGAAATAAAAACTTAAACAGAACTAAAGACACCGACTACAAAATTAAAGTTATTTTTCACTTTGCAGTGTTTTTTGGAAGTCGGTTTAATTTTTTGGTAAAAAGTTTTTATTTAATAACAGTACAGTATCCCCTTCAATATACCCCAAAAACATATAATAACTTTTTTCCAAAAAATTGAACCAACTTCAAAGAAAACACTGAATGAATAGGTTACTTTTAGGTAAGCGTGCTACATCTTCGACCACATCATCACTTGCCATCAGGTGAGATGGTGGTCAAACGCGAACCAATTTTAATTAAAAAAAAAAAAAAAACAAAATCACTGCTGAACTACAAAGCGATAAATATAAAGATTGTTTCATCATTGGATGTCTAATTCCGTTTAAAATAAGGGCTAGGTTCCTACTCACATGACTCAAGTCGTTGCCAAGCCAATTAATAGTTTTGATAGGCTAAGTACGTTGCCTTCTGGGGCACGCCCGAGGTGACCAAACCTATTAATTTATCTTAGTTTCAGTTTCACTTAACTCCAAAGATCTTCATCAGAACCTGACGTGTTATATACTAAAACCTTCCTTGTAAAATATTCTTTCAAACAGAACCGCCTTTTTGAAGTCGGTTCAAAAGTAAAATTTTATAAAAAATATACAGTTATTCGAACACATTACGTAGGTAAGTAAAACTTGGTTCTGTCGGGTTATGCGGTCTATTAGTGCAGCTTACTTCAAGACAAGTTGGAGTTATATCGATTCGTCTTAATACCGACAACTCTTCCTTTTTAAAATATTAACATTGTACAGAATTTTTCGAGGTAGCAATAGACTAGACGGTCGGCAGGGCCATCGGATGGGTGAAAAATTTTCGAAGAAATATCTGTTTTTGCTGTAACATAATGCATGCAAGATATTGCGTTACATAGGATTAATCTGAAAGCCTAAGCGATGTCAATAGAACCTCGGAATGGAATGTATGTATTAATTGATAGTTTTATAATTATTTGTTAATTATTACCAGACAAAGAGATAATGAGACTTTAGCCTACAAAACAGCAGATTATAACACGCGCGACATTAGTCGAGAACGCGCGTATGCTCTTTTGCCGCTTATTAATGTGTGTACGTGTTACATAGTATCAAACTAGGGTCGTTCACTTTTCTAATGTATCAATTTGTCACAGAGCAATTAGAAAAATATTGCAAAAAAGTAAAAAAAAATATATTAAATCAAATCTTTTATGGATTCCGATGCAGAGAAATAACAAATAATAACACTTCATTCTTCACTTAATTTCATAATAATATAGAGATGAATAATATTATAGTATTGCAAGGTTACTATCAGCTCATTAGTAAACCACATCAGCATGTCCCTATTAATCGTGAGTTTATACTAACAGGCGCGTTGAAGAGTATTTAAGTATTTCCTCAACCCGCAGCGCAAGTGTGCGAGGGAACACGGATTTTCATCTAAAAAAGAAAGAAGTAACTGACAAGAGGTTTGAAGGTCCTATCAGCCTAGTGGAACACACATGTTACACAAGAAATGAAGCTGCGTTATTGGAAGAATTAGGGCTGCGTGAGTTACTTGTTTGTTTCGTTGCAAGTGAGCGCTCAGGTGTACCCTACAGTTGTGTTCTGCCAAAGTTTTAGACGAGAATAAAAAAAATCCTCTTTTTATTGATATTTTTGGTAATCAGTACCTGAAATCAAATATCGTCTACTCGTAATTAGTTTTTCTTTGTATTCTTTGTATGAACAAATTTAGCCAAAACTTCAGAGCAGGCCTAACCTTAATAGTTATTTACTTATTCCTACTCTGTGTTATTTTATGGTGTACAATAAAGTGTGACATTACTTATCTCCTAAAGACTATCGTGTCCCTGGTCGTTGCATGTAGCCATTATTACATTTGCCGGCTGCTGTTACACAGTAACAATCTTTCAATTTAATCGTCCGTGTAATTCCTATCCTGAGTATAATTTATATACTCATGATAGGAATTACGTTTAAATTTATAATTATTAGGCTGTCGCATTGCGCACTGCTTATAACTGGTACATGTAACAGAACCCAACAAACATTTACGACGTTGAGTAGACGTTTTGGTGGCAACTTAATATTATTTAATATTATCGTATAAATGTCATAAGGACGTTTACTCGACGGCATTAGGGCCCATTTTATTCAACTAAAGGCTCTAAGAGTTTCGTGTAACAGTTATATAAATACCTACTTAGTCGCATAGTAGTCTTAAACACGTCGGCGATTTGACTACATGTCATGTAGTGATAGCTGTCGCGGCGTGTATTCGACTTCGTGTCGAATATCTATATAATATGACTTTCATATAATGTTATCGTTGTGTTATTGTCATTTAAAGATGATGCTTATATTGAACTAATTCTATTAAAACAGATTATATCACGTTAATATAATTTGGCAGTGTTTTTGACAGCTGAGTTAATATTGCATTTTTTCTTTGATGATTGAGGTGATAAAACCATTTCATCAGTTGTAAACCATTGTGCAATCAAGTTTACTGATTAATGTGAGGTAAGTTTGTGACAGATTTTTTATGCACTTTTAAAATTTTAATGTTTTCACATATTTTTATTAATAATTTATTAAGTGACTGGATTATATGACAACTATATGACTTCCCGACCTATAAACTACATGTTCATTGTAAATGTGTACGACATGACAGTTGATTTAGGGATCAATAATAAAATAATAAACGCCTAGCTAACGTAGTTCAAAGAATTTATATTTTAAGAACAGAAGGACTTGCGTGACATATAATTTAGTTAAGTCTTAATAACTCTTTTGTTTTAGGTAAACCCCACAATGATCTATAATTATGCGGATGTTGATAAGTTTTTATCAAAGATGGACTTCATCGAAATGATACGCGCACATTTGAAATGGCCGTGGACATTAACTCATTTCCTATTTTGTTCTCTTTGTTATGGATGTGGTTTCCAGATAGTCCGTGGAAATAGACCGTTTCATTTTGTTTTGACAGACAACAATGTGAATAATGTATTACGGTACGGTTTATTTTGGTGCCCCATTGCAAACATTTTGCTATCTATAATCATTTCCCAGAAGACGAATGCGAATATTGCAATTAGTCAAAGTTAATCATACCTACCTATTTATATTTCAATCATTAAATAAATTGTAAGAATTTTGGAAACACGCTTCAACTTAATAGGTAATACTTATTATATTTTACTAGTACCTACTTATTGGTACAAGAGTTAAAAAATCTCTACAGTTGTAATTATTTTTACGTCTCTCACACAATTAGCTCTAAAAACTGAGCTTAGCATTTTTCATAACTTTTATTTGTTATGCTAGAAAATTTACAATTATAATTTATTAAAAGTTAGTAGCGTAATTTATTTGTTGAATCCGAATAGAGTTTTAACTAGTATCCCGAGTCACTAGATGGCGCACTGTACTTAGGCGGAGCCAATATGTCGCTCTCGCTCGCTTTTTAGGCCGGCTGATGCCGTGATGTCCAACAAAACATGATAGGTACAATTATTAAAGTGCTAATGTTTTATTTTTAATAAGATAGTTTTAGAGACTACTAGAATAGCTTTTACTTAGTAAGTTTTTGTTGTCCTTAATAACTTGTTTACTTATTTTTTTTAGCAAAATGCCATTTAAAATAGTAGAGATCACAGAAAATGGTAAATCTTTATTAACAACTGTGCCAGCACAATGGGAACAACGTGGAACATTATATTGGCCACGAAAGAATGAGGCTATTTTGATAAAGGCTGAGGATTCTGTACCAGAAATAAATTGGAAATCGATGCCATGTATCCTGAACCGAAATAATATTTCCAATTATAAAAGTTCCGAACAACAAATCGCTCTTATGCCGGATATATACGACACGGATACGGACCAGGCGGTCACTGCAAAAACCCAACCACCTAAAAAATCGACCACACAAATTAATTTGAACGACCTGGTAACTGACTGTCTATCGGTAAGTTTATCAACCTTACAAGATATTTATATTTCCGTCATTAGGATCTCAACCCCGAAGGAATCAGCTCTTAGAGCATTTTATATCCTAAATTAATATAAATGTTAAAGGGACTTTTTGTTTATTACTTTTTATGCTTAAATCGTTGAACTGGTAACGACGAAATTACACACGACATGGGACAGTTTTTATTATAAAATTATCATCAAAGGGGCTACCCCCTGTGTATGAAGTATTAATTTCATGCGGACAAAATCGTGGGTAAAAGCTAGTTAACAATAATCTTGTCTTCCTTACTCTTTAATGCAGTTAATCTAGTTAATATATAAATGGAAAAGTAAGTTATTTTTTACTTCTTCACGTTTAAACTGCTGAACCCATTTAAATTATATTTGGTATGGAAATAGTTTGAGACCCTGGGAAAGACAGGTTTTTATTCCAGAAATCATCACTAAAGGGAAGTTTGTATTAAATTTTGATTCCACGCGGACGCTTATGATTTATGTTTTGTTTGTTTCAGGAAAATACCAGTGGTGTTGAGTAAATAAATTAAAATGACAGTTTTGATATTACACCACATTCTTCTCAAGCCTTTAGGGTGATAGAATTACCATATGATCAATCCACTGAGACCACAGGAATCCCAGAAATTAGTGCAAAAAAACCGGACAGCATAGCACAAAAGCTCGACCATTTATTAAGTGTAGCATTCTGATTAAATTGATTGGTTAAATTTGCATTTAAATATGATACGGAACCTTTCTCATTTTCCGCACTCTCAGCTTGAGCTCTATTACTTTGTATTAAAGTACGTGCATGAGGCAAACGATATTTGTTTTTAACTTTTCCACTTTTTTCGATCCATGTTGAGAACAAAACGAAACAGTAAAGAAGGAAGTTGTAAACCTTTAATATGAGTATTAATTAAATAGCGGTCGTATTATCATGATTGTGATACTTTAGGATGTATACAGGTTGCACTCGTAGTACTTATTCGACTTATATATAATGGTTACAAACACTACGTGTAAATAATTATTATCCGTTTAGCAGATGTTTAGAAAGTAATTATATGACAAAATTGACAGTACTATGACGTTTATACTACGAAAACGTTTACACGACGAAAAGTTGTATATGTAAGTTTTATAGATGTCGTCGTAGACGCTATTATATGACGATTGTATAAAGAAGTCGAAATAACGTCTATATGTATATTTGTAGGACAAAAACCGTATATGACTATTCGGATACATAATGCACCAGTACATGACGAAGAGTTATAAAAATTACTGTAAAATAACTTTAATAAGACTCAAGGTCATATAAAAGTTTGATTATACGACAAAAATGTTTACTGGGAATAAACGCAATTCCTGAAAGTAGTTGGTTCAAAATCAGCTTCTGAATCGATTTCCGTCATAAAAACAAGGTGTTAAATTTTGACGGAAAAATCTTTCTTTTAACTTAAAATGGAAACACAGTATCATGACAAATTAATACAATCCTTGATTCAAGGAAATGCGCCCGTGTGCGTGTCGGCCGCTTAACATTGCATGAGTGTATGCGTCTGCGTAAGGATAATGTATAACGCACATACCTACGTTTTTAGTTTAGTAAGGATAACTATTTTATAAAAAATGTCTAGATTTGGTTTCAATTTCTTTAGTTACGGATGTTGTTTTTGACTTATAATTTAATATTCTAATTGGGGTGTCTAAGGTATTGCGCTTAATCTGTTACACCTACAACGTGTAATTTAAAGGGTATATTATACTAAGTGCATGGCTTCTTTGGATGATAACAAACGATATAGCAAGGGTTTTGTAATCCTAAGTCTACGTGTGTAGAACTTATTACAAATTCCAATCAGAGACCGAAGTTTTCATATTAAGAAGAACGAAAAGAATTATCGTGTTATTGGCAAGTGACGTGGAAATTTATTGACCGTCGTAGTGCTGTGACACGTTTGTTATGATTGGTATTCAAGAAATATATGAAACCAATAATTTGGTATCAATTCTTTGAGTCAGTTATTTTGTGCTGAAACTGTGCATAGAGACTTCATGCCAGAAGTTGTCTTCAGCCCTTTTGGATAGATATGGGGCATCCGTTACACGTTGTAAATGTTTATAGAGGTGCTTATGAATAAATAATAATAGCTGCATGCGTTGATCTACAAGTTTAAGCAACGTTTGCCGAGGTCTTTATATGAATTCGTTTTAACATATTGAGATTCTTCCGACCCACGAAAATCACGTAAAGACGTTGGTCCCGGCTATCATTTGTACATTTTTGACAGCCGTTACAGGAGACATTAAAGATCTGACCCTGGTCTGGTCAAGCGGTATCATGTTAGCACCAACCTAGTAACTCGGTTGTGAAACACGAATACTCGCTGCGTCCCGCCCGTTCCATCATCGGACTGCAACACCAACGGCGATGCGTCATCGTTACATGGTGGACATCCCACCCATACGCACGAAACGTTTTGAGAATACTTTCATTGTGCGACGGCTAAGGAGTGGAATTCCCTGCCGCAGTCTGTGTTTCCTGATCGCTATAACCTGGGGGTCTTTAAGTCAAGAGTGAATAGTTAGTAGGCAAGCGTGCTCCATCTTCGACCACATCATCACTTACAGTCAGGTAAGATGGTAGTCAAACGGGAGCCTATTACCAATAAAAAAAAAACAGTTAGACTGGAAGTCAATTCAAACATAGTCAGGAAAAGGCTAAGTGGATGATGATACTTAGCCTATATTAATTTATAATAAAATAATATAGCATTATTTCGTTGTGTATGACTAAAGACCAACAAACTTATGAGTCCAGAGAGTAAAAATTTGATAAATACCTATAAGTAACATGTTTTGAGATAAAATAAACACTGAGAATTCTAATAAATGTCCCTTATCCTTAACCAACATGTCGCAAAAGAACCTCAGTCTTCCTATTTAATATTAAGGTATTCTAGAAAACTTATCGAACAAGTACGATAATAGTACATTATGGTACAAGTGTGTAATGTTGGTGATTACCGCTGAGGCGCCATTGAGACCCGAGCCGTCAGGTGAGGGTCTTAAGAGAGCCGAGGACGGTAATCATCAATACACACGTGTATCATACGACGTTTTTCAACACACTTGCGAGGAAAAAACAAATATGTATTGCATAAATCGTTTAATTATTAAAACAATTGGTGAATGTACAATTTTCAAAACGATATTGGATTGTTTTTGATGGCAATTTCACAGTTTGTGTTACATTGGTACTTGCCACTTCTTTAGTACCTTCATTTACTTCTTGTGTAAATGTCGGCGACAAAGGTAAATCATACAAATTACTGGAAGGAGAGGGTACCAAATAACTCACGCTAGTAGATGTACATGGTTGTGGTTCGGGGCAAAACTTTTTTGCCTTTGGCTCCAAATTAATGGCTTGCGTTATTTTGTCATTGATTTTTGCTTTGTTATGAATTGAGTCTTCTATGTACGATTCAGCGATTGCGTCAGAACGCCATCCACCATGTCGCTTCAAAGTTGTAAAATGTTTTTTCGTCTTAATTAGGGACACATTTATTTATTTCAAAAATGTAAATAGATTTTCGGTTTCGGTTCGGCTCACTTTACGAGCAAGTGTGTTGAAAAATGGTTTTCAACACACTTGCTCGTAAAGTGAGCCTTATTATATCGTTCTTAGGGCCATAAACCGAACTATAACATACACGTGCATAATAATATTACACACTAGTGCATAATAGAATGATCCCTACAAAGTTAAGTTAGTACCTAACTGCAAATTATATGCGAGTAAACAGAGCATTTTAAATTTAACCGGGTAATACAGTTTTTTTTTTTTTTTTGTAACAACAAAGAGGTTTTATGCCACCGAAAATCTATTTACATTTTTGAAATAAATAAATGTGTCCCTAATTAAGACGAAAAAACATTTATTATTATCAAATTATTTATAATTCACAATAATTTCTTATAAAATATTTGCATTTTATCACAAAAATTATCATTTTGAAGTAGGCTGTATGGCTGTAATCAATCAACTTACATTTGGCGCGTGAAAAAAAAAAAAATTGCGCGCCATTTCCCAATTTTCCCCTAATTTTCATATTTTGTTTGTATCGCATTTGTTGCTGTGTGGTAAATAATTATAAAAATGTCAGGTTTTAGTACAGAAGATGAACAATTGATTGATTTAACCCCGCCAGAAATACTAAATGCAGCACAAAATGCAAACGAAAGCCTAATACCTGCAAAATCTAGAGAAAAGTATTTAGCTGCTTACGATAGTTTCCTGCAATGGAAGAGCAACAAAAAAACCCAGTCATTTTCTGAAAATGTGTTTTTGGCGTATTTCTCTGAACTCGCCAATACATACAAACCTAGCTCCCTGTGGTGCATCTATTCCATGTTAAGAAGCATGGTTAAGCTCAAACATGGTGTTGATATCAAAACGTACTGTAACCTGATGGCATTTTTGAAGAGACGCTCGGATGGATATATTGGTCGGAAATCTAAAGTTTTGTCACCAGCCGACGTTGAAAAGTTTTTGAATGAGGCTCCGGATAGTCAGTATCTAGCAACAAAGGTACGTTTCATATTTTTAATCGAAACGAATCTACAATATACAAGTGTGTAACTTTAGCATAATTTCTTAGAACTAATTAATTGATTTCTTTGCAGGTTGCCTTAATATTCGGTGTTACTGGTGCTTGTAGACGACAAGAGCTGTACAATATTACAACAATAGATGTAGAAATCCACGGAGATATGCTTCTTGTCAAAATTACCCAGACTAAAACCAAGATTCCACGATCTTTTACAATCCAAGGAACGTTTCGTGAAATAGTGAAAAAATACCAAGATCTCCGTTCAACAAAAACAAAGAATGACCGCTTTTTCCAAAACTTTCAGAAAGGAAAATGTACTGCACAAACAATCGGTATTAACAAATTTGGTAATATGCCAAGAGAAATAGCGAAGTATTTAGGTTTGCCTGAGGCCGATTTTTACACTGGACACAGTTTTAGAAGAACGTCGGCTACAATGTTGGCTGATTCGGGGGCTGATATACTAACTTTGAAGCGACATGGTGGATGGCGTTCTGACGCAATCGCTGAATCGTACATAGAAGACTCAATTCATAACAAAGCAAAAATCAATGACAAAATAACGCAAGCCATTAATTTGGAGCCAAAGGCAAAAAAGTTTTGCCCCGAACCACAACCATGTACATCTACTAGCGTGAGTTATTTGGTGCCCTCTCCTTCCAGTAATTTGTATGATTTACCTTTGTCGCCGACATTTACACAAGAAGTAAATGAAGGTACTAAAGAAGTGGCAAGTACCAATGTAACACAAACTGTGAAATTGCCATCAAAAACAATCCAATATCGTTTTGAAAATTGTACATTCACCAATTGTTTTAATAATTAAACGATTTATGCAATACATATTTGTTTTTTCCTCGCAAGTGTGTTGAAAAACGTCGTATGATACACGTGTGTATTGATGATTACCGTCCTCGGCTCTCTTAAGACCCTCACCTGACGGCTCGGGTCTCAATGGCGCCTCAGCGGTAATCACCAACATTACACACTTGTACCATAATGTACTATTATAGGAACCGAACAGCTGAATACCTAGTTTGTAAAGTAAAAGTTAGCCTCAACGTCCGGTGAAAATCTAACTTCGATGCGAATTGAACTACGTTGTTTGATCTCTTGGGGAAGCTTGTTACGTCGAGGCGTCAAGTTAACCCTGTTAAATATTGTTGCTTACAGTTGCTGAATGTCTGGCCAGTTCATGAACTATCAAAAATCAAGTTTGTGTTGCTAAAAGGGTAGCCAGAGGGGTTGAGAAGTTACTTTCTAGGTATCTCGCAATGCTTGAGACATTAGACATTATTAAACATTAGCAAACCAAAAACTAAATCACCGTTCTATAGAATGTTTCAGACATTTGCGCCCATTTTGAGGAAAACAAGCAAATCGTTAAATGCTTTTTTCAGTAATTCTAACATTATCACTCAGTGAAAAACTGTGTATAATATCTATAAATAAAATAATAATCGTTTTTGAAAATTAGTTATAAACAGCACTTTTAAACGTAAATCGCTTTCGTAAATTTGATGTGGCCGGCGTTTCTTAACCGAAACAAACTTAGAGGTAAAAGACCTCTTAGAATTCTAGAATTATACACAATCCGTAGGTACTGTTCAAATCATCGTTTGAAGAAATCAACACTCTGATTTGAGCGGACCTGTCCTAACCTTGCAAGCATTTGTCAGAACTAGGAACTTTGCGAACAATATTAGTCGTATTGAATTTTTTACTACAACTGCACATGTAAGCCAACCTTCAGCATTTACGCTTGCAACCACTAAACCGTTAAAGCAGTCAAGTCATTTGGGGCGTAAATTCTACAAACTTGAAAGGTCCAACCGCACGTATCCATGACGTCACTACATTTTATACGAAGACGCTCTCGCACGTTTGTGTCAGTGCCGGCGCCGGGACGTTAGCAAACGGCCCGGACCGGTCCGACCACGGCCCTGACCTATTGATACGTGCGGTAAGACCCCTCAGCGGCCAAGGCTTAGTCTGGATAGCGACAAGCTGTCATTTATTATTACACTATTGACGGGACCCGACTCCTAGCTCCTAACTTATTGACAATTCAAATGTGTCACTAAATGGTCTGAATGGTTAGTGTCTTGTCGTTTTATTTGTATATACAACGTGTAACGGAAAGGGTATGTACATACAAAGGCACGGCTTCTTTGGGTGATATCAAACGATATTGGAAGGGTTTTTTTAATCCTATCTCTACATTTTCGGAAGTAATGAGAATTTTTAATACATTGATACCAGAAACCGAACTTTTCAAATTGAAATAAGCACATCACAGAAGAGATTTATCATGATATTTGCAAGTAACGTGGAAAGTTATTGACCTACGTAGTGCGGTGACACGATTGTTATGATTTCAATTTAAGAAACTTATGAAACCGAAAATTTAGTATCTATTTTTACAGTATTTTATATTGAGTTGAAACCCTTCCCATTATCGTTTGATATCACCCAAAGAAGCCGTGCCTTTGGTATGTATATACCCTTTCCGTTACACGTTGTATATAATATTTATTGTATATATATTTTAATTTGACAACACGGTTGGCCCAGTGGTTGAGCGATTGGCTGCTTCACTGGGTGTCGCGGGTTCGATACACGCACCGGAACTTTTTGTATAGTCTACAAAAAGTTGTTCTGATTCTGAGGTTTAATACTCAATACTTTTATTACATTCCATAGGTATTCTTAGGTAGTAAACTTATAAATAGATCATATGGACCCTGAAAATCAACATCTTCTTGTGACCCACGGCTTCAAGGCTACTCTTGATGCTATGAGGAGCCTTGCCACGGGCACGACTTGCGTTTGTCTAGTTTCTGTATCATTCCTTATTCTTTCTTATTTTTCAGATAAATATTAATATTGGTGTTTACTCTCAATTAATTTCCAGGAGGAGGGAGCAGCTCGTGGAGTCGTGGCTAAATAATAATAGCCGCAAGGGCCGATCTAGGTTAAGCATCGCTTATCGAGGTCAATCCGTGGATGGGTAATTATTTTAACATATCTACTATTTACATTTTATATGGGTGACTATTTTTTATAATATTTTGGTGACACTCATGATTAGAAGTAATTTGTTTATAATTTACTAGTACTCACGCGGGGCTTCGCTCCCGTTGATTCTATCACGGTAAAAACATAACTCTTCTTTTTTGTAGTCGCGTAAAAAGTAGCCTATAACCTTCCTCAAGCTTTAAGCTACTTCCATACTAAATTGCATCCAAATCCACCCAGTACTTTCGAAGATTAGCGCGTTCAAGCAAACAAACAAACAAACTTTTCCGGTTTATAATATTACTATAGATTAGTTTTATGTTGCATGATTTGATCATCTTCTTAGTAGTTAAATTTTTAGCTTTAATTCTTAGTTTGTAACCTTAGTAATAGGTATATTATCTAATGTGTTTGGTTAAATGTCAACGAAAATTAGATGTAGGTAAATTGATAGCATATATGTGGAAGCTTGTAATTAGCAAATTTCCCTATCCACGAATGTATTTCATCTTTGTTATTAGTCTGTAAGCTTTCTGTAAAATAAAGTAAATAAATATATCCAAATTCTTCGGCAAGCGTTGATACCAGCAATTGTTTGTACAACTCTTTTTTTTTTAGCGTGGTAAAATTATCAAATAAGTCCTCCCACCCCGGGCAGGGTGGGAGGACTGTCAGACTTTTACTGACTAAAATCCACGGTGTTCCTTCAATAACCCTTTACGTACCGGGGTCACGGTAACGGGATGAGTCCCACGACCCCGGCAGGCTCGGCCCTCTACGGGGGGGCCTCGTCATATTGCTGACGCTCTTTGAGGCGCGCGTGGAACACGACGCGCCGTCGACCCGGGCATGGTCCATGGTCGGACAGCGAGTTGCCCTTTACTCGTTGTCCGCATGCCCGCGCCTACGGTGGCCGGAGATCGTCGGCTGACGTCCGACGCCGTGGGCGTCTACCACTGCGGATTTGTACAACTCTGGCAGACGTTACGTGTAGTCAGAGAAGCCAGAAAATCTAATAATTCACAAGTCTTGCCACGGGGTATTATGTTACCCAGTTACTGGGTTGTTGTAGTTGTGGAGGTCAGACTGGTAGTCGCTCCATGTAAAGCACTAGGACTCAGCTGCATTTGGTTAAACTGGAAGGCGACCACAACATACATGTGAAAAGGCTAACCAGATAAAGACTCACATAATTTAATTTCTACTAATAAACAAAAACATTTTATTGGCACACTTAATAATACTTAAGTTTTTATAGAGCGAAGGCATTACGCAATTAAATTACTTTTTAGACCTCATTCTAACAAGCATAAAGTCTATATTTGTTCACATAACAAGCGAGTCAATGACCGCCAAGCCCTTTCGCACCCGCGAGACTGTAATAGGTACTAATACTAAATTAATTTGTATATTGCTACCATTACCTTTTATAAAAACCTTTGAACAGTATTTAATTATTGCTAAGTAATATGCTATTAACAAAATTCATTAATATAACGTACAAAAGTTAATTAGGAGTGGTACTGGTACAAGTATCAAGATCTTTTTGCACATAGAATGTTAGGAATGCTGTAATTTTGAAATTGCAACCTTTCATTGCGTGTCGGACGTTGTCAAGCATCTGTTTTTAAAGATATTATGTAGTAATGAATCAGGAAATGCAATCGATCGTTTTTTTTTTAAAGAGAACTAGTATGTGGGTGTAAGGCTGCGTTTCCACCAGAGATGTGCGATGGAAATGTGTTGTGCGAGGATGTCTAGCTGTGCTGTGAAAATGTGTGGGGGTTTCCACCAAAGCTGTACGATGAAAATGTGCCTACGAGGATGTGTAGCGAAGCTGTGAAAATGCTCATTAATGTGTGGTGCGACGATGCGCAAACCTCGCAACACATTCTTCTCAACACACATTCCTCGCAACACATCCCTCGCAACACATCTCTCGCACACATCCCTCGCACACATCCCTCGCTTGTTTTGTATACGGAAAAATCTAGCTCCGCTGAGCCGTTTCCACCAGAGCTGTGCTGACCGAGGCGAGGTAAATGAAGCGATTCTATTGGTTCTTTACAAACACATCCCTCGCTACGCATCCTCGCACATCTCTGGTGGAAACGCAGCCTTATTCACTTTACTAGCGCAATCTCGTTAACCCCTTCAACTAAGATAAATATGCTTGTGTCTGGAGTGGGTTCAAGGCAATAGTGTGATGGGCGAGGCTCAAACCTGCGACCTCGTGATTACAAGGCCGACACATAAGTCATTAGGCTATTGACACTTTGATTTTCTATTGATGCTGGCAAACAATTGAAGACATTTTGCGATTTTCAGAGGATTTATTCCTAATAAAGGTGAAAGGAAACCTTTCGATTGATTCTCAGATATTTTTATTTGGTATCACATTAGCATAAATGAAATAATTTACATTATCTGTATCTCATGTCTTTTAAAAGCAGACTAATTTATTGGTATTGTTACAGATATTACATTTTACAAACTTTAGAGTAATTACACATTTGTACATACCTTAGTTAACTAATAGGTACAATACTACTATCACTACCGTATTCTTATTCCTCTGACCGTTCACTTCGGCTCTCGTTGCAATACTGTCTGTGCTGGTGCTATGTCCTCCGTCTGACAATGGTATGTCATGGTGGGGGGAGGGTAGCACCAGCGCAGCCAACATTAAAATTATGAATGAAGGAAGTGACGTGTTAGCTTATTTCTTAATAAGTAACTTTTGGTATTAATTCTTCTAAGATTTCTTTAACATTATAAAATGAGATCAATTATAAATAGGCATTTAACATATATTTGGATATTTATTACCTAGTTCCTAACAAAGGTATAAATCATTTAAAATTTAAGTGTTAAAGTTAATGTAAAAATATTGGTTTTCTGCACTCCATGTCCAATTTGTCCATATAATCTTTAACTATGGCAAATATCATACTCCTCAAGTCAGTATTAGTTATATTCATTAAAAAAGGAGACAAAGTTTTTGCTTCACACAATAATATGTATAGATACGTTATTTAATAATTTTTATACAACTTTAAAAATAGCCTGACAGCTACACTATTCAAATAAGTATTTATGGCTGTATTTATATGTATTGTAATATGTTCTTATACCAAAAGAAAGATCTAATGAGCTCAACAAGGAAAATTATTTAGATAGTTCTTCATGCATTGCTTCTTTAAAAATGATGTGGTTTCATCTTAATTTATTTTGGGTTGGCGTCACAAGACGATATACTCATAGTCCAACATACTTCCCTAATAGTCATCACCTCTATTTGTCAGTCGTTGCATCGGCATTTTCGTATTCGTCTGATCTGGAAGATATACGAGTGTATTTCTAGGGATCTAACTGAATAAACTGCTGCCTTCATTACAACATCTTGCGAACATAAATAGAACGCAACAGATCGTAATAACATAGTCCATGAAGATCGACCTATGCAATGTACGTCGTACGGCTATGTGATAGACGTCAGTTGTCACGCGTCACAGCCTCGTCAGCCATGAGTTACGGTATCTCAGAGATTTTGACAATGAACGAGGAAATTCAGAAGTATTAGTTTTGATCATTGAAAATGATTGATGCGTAAGTGTGAGGCATTGATTCAGAAATGTAAAGGAAAATTGGCAAAAATGTATGTAACTTAGACTGCATGTGTTGTTGACGTATGTATCGACAATTAAAAAAAATATTATTTATTAATTTAATTCAGAATACTAAGGCTCATAGAAAATATACATAAATAATTACAACAACTAACAATAAAGTAATACATATATTTTTATAATTACACCTATAACTTAACTGGTTGTCTGTAAGAGATTTACTTGTGTGATAAGACCGCTCATTTTACACTAGTTTCAATTTTTGTATCCATTGAAACTTACAATATTTGTAAAATAGGTGTACAATAAAGAATATATCAATAATAAAATAAATAAATAACTTCATGTATAGTTCTGGTTGAGATACAAAGAGTACCTACCAGTTAGAATTCCTCAATAATGATGAGATAGAAATATAAATAATCATTTAGTATTTGTATGGTCAAGCATAAGGCAACAGCAATGAAAACGAGATATAGTAATTTTATTTGGTCTTAGCTTTTTGACCATAGTTATTTGAGACTTCAACATTTTGGAAAATGAAACTAACTTTCCATAGAACACGACACGTAGCTTAACGCTATTGGTGATGTATATGTGCTAAATTGCCGATACATCTTTTGTATGAACATTAAAGTTGTACATGAAACATAAATCCCGTGATATCTAAACTAGTTCTTACTATGTCATAGGAAGTAGTAACGTTTGATATATATATATTTATTATTTGAACATCATTCCATAAGTGTGCAACACTAGACCCGCTTGGTAAGTTTTGACCATTCTCCTTTACCGAGAGGAGGCCTGTGTCTAAACAAAAAGAGTTGTACATTTTTTTGAAGATTAATGGAGACAACGATTTCTTAAGTATCGGTTAGAAACCGTCCCGAACTAAAATTAATCATCGATAGATCTGTATTAAATCACAGATCGAGTTATGTTTCGGCGGTCGGGATTTTAGTTAAAAAAAATATTTATTTATTACAATATTAATTTAATTATAAAAATACAGGATATTAAGCCGGTGGCTGATACAAGACTGAATATAATGCAAAGTACAATAATTCTATCGAATTTCCGGTAAATGCATAGTAGCAATACGACGCATGCTGACGGCGACTGCATACTCAGCGTAAACGCATGTTACGATGAGTTAACTCCTCCCTCCATAAGATAGAAGCAACTCTTGCTTCTGGCGGCGTCCGCGCTGCCCTTGATGTCCTCCGGGATTTTCTTGGTTTTCCATTGATACAGCTTCCAAGATGCTGCAGCGACCAGCAGGACATATAGGATGATTGTATTCCAGCTAGGTGTAGTTGCTATGATTGTCCAATGATCTTCTTCTGGCATGGATATGTCGCCTGCCCTATTGATCAGTTCGTGGATGCTGTCTAGTGATATGTCTTCTAATTGGAGTTCATATTGTATTGATTGTTCTGGGACTTGATGCTGCTCAGGTAATGGTATGACCTCATTGATGACGATCGTATCAGTGTGTGATCGCAGTGTCTTGTTCATGATGTTCATCTGGCAGTCTTCTGTTAGTGTAACGAGATGAATTCCAGCTAGCTTCTTGTAGTCTGTCTTGGTGTTACATTGTGTTTTGGTGACTTCATCTTCTTTGAGGACTAGTAGCCAGGTGTTGTCTCCGATCTTCTGGACCTTTCCTCTTCTTAAGTTCATCTTAGCGTGGGTGCAGGTAGCTGGGCGGTGCTGAATGAGTGATAGTATGCAGTCATCTGTGTCTTCGATTCTTCTGGTGTCGAGGAGCTTGCAGAGCTGGGTGTTGTCGGTCAGTGGCTGGCAGTCTTCTTCCAGGTAAGCGTACTCATCGTTACCAAGTGCTAGGTATTTGGATTTGGGGATGATAGTAAGGTTATTTTTATTAGGGACGGAATAAAGATGGATAAGGTCGTATGTTTTTGGGGTAATTGACGGGATTTCGAGGATAAAATTAACCGAGTGTTCTGTGCAGTAAGCTTTAACTTTTATTGACTTTTCTATCTTATGTATGTTACTAATACTAATACTAGCTACTGGTTTAAATGAATAAGTGTTTTCTAAGTTTCTTAGTTCTTCTATTAGATTCTGAGGGCTTATAATACTAGGATGCATGGTGCCCATCTGAGCAAAAGTCATAGCGTCTTCTAATAACATTAACCTATCTAAAATTATCTGTAAACTAAAATCTATCTGTACGTAAATATCTAGGAAATGTAAATGGTTAGATAAGTCGTTGGAATTATTAGTAATATTTTGTAATAAATTAGCCAAATGTTTCTGATTATTGTCTAATTTTGTTAACTGTTTACTGAACTCATCTATTGTATTATGTGCTAATACTAAGGATTTTCTTTGAGAATCCTGAACGTTTTTAACTCTGTTTTTAATATTTGAGATTTCTTCTTCGAACTTAGCTGCATCTTCATGGTCTAGATTGCCAGTGATAGACTTAACGACAGTACCTAATCCATCTATAAGACCGCGTCGCTTTCTAACTTGCGGCGTTAAAAACTTAATTTTCTTACCTATAATACTAAGGCTATATTCTATTTGATTCCTATACGTTTTATGTAACTCTCCAGATGCTGTGTTCTCCGCGTTTTTCGTGCTTGAGTATAGAGACATTAGTTCGATGGATATAAAGTGTAGGTTGGTAATGTTGTAAACGCAAGCAAGGCTAAAGTAGTTGTCCTGTTTAAGGAGTTGACCTTGTTTTAGGAGGAGGATCCCATTATCATTATCTACCTGGGTAATGGTTACGGTTGCTGTTGTGTTGAGCACGACGGCTCCTGCGATGACGGTCCTGCAACAAGATGAGGCCTCCGTAGTAGCTTGAAGTGAACCCTGATGGATTTAGAATTTGGGTGGTTACCTATTATTTCGGCCACGTTATTTGGGTGAAGGTGTATAATCTTGTATGGTCCTTTGAAGACTGGCTTCGTCTTGTCGCTGCGTGCTGACTTCGCTACCTGTTTATAGACGGTTTCACCTACCTTGAATTTCGTTTCTTCTGCTTCTTGGTTGCGTTTAGCAATCACCTGCTCCTTGTTTTTGGACATGTGTGCGGCGATGCACTCTTGAACGGCCTCTGCATTGGCGCGATGCTTAATGACATAGTCCTGGTAAAATTCTTTTGGGTAATATAACTCTAATGGGTTTCTAGATGCTGTGTGTCCGAATAATAACTCATGGGGTGTATAATCTGTTGCCGAATGTATAGCGTTATTGTATGCTATTATAGAGTACTTCATTATTAGCTGTATAGGGTCATCTTTGTTGGTCATTCTTTGTATCCTAATCATTTCAGCTAGGGTAGAGTGCAAACGTTCAATAGGGGAGTTAGAATTAGGATTATAAGGCGTGGTAAAATGTATGTGAATGTTATGTAGTGCACATATTTCTTTAATAACATCGTTGTCGAATTTGGTATCTGAATCTGTGGTTATTTTGTCCGGTAAACCTAACACTGAGAAAATGTTTAGTAATGCCTCAGCTATATGGACACTACTGCATGCTGTTAGTTGAACTGCTTGGGCGTATTTAGAGAAGTTATCAATGACTGTAAGGAACGTTGCGCCTCCTGTTGAATATAAGTCCATAAATATATGTTCCATTGGTTTTCGAGGTGTATCGGTTATAGCTAGGGGTGGTTTAAGAGGGTTGCGTTCGTATTTAGATTTTAAACAAGTGTCACATTGGTTAACAAAGGTTTGAATGGTAAGGAGCATATTTGCCCAATGATAGTTCCTGTGCAAGTGCTTGTATGTCTCCTGAATACCCCGGTGAACAGTCTTACCTTCATGATATTTCTTAATCAATTCTTGTTGTTCAGGTTTATTTTCTACTAGAGTTACGCGTGTTGTGCATTTAAGTAGCTTAGGACCCCTGTCGTTAAATATTGTTGTGTAAACTCTAGAAAAGGCATGGTATAATTCTTCATCATAAAAGTAACAATGGAATACACGGTCAGCGATGGTGTGTTCTTTAAGGAATCTTATTATTTCAGGCTCTGTATTATTTACTGGGATAAAAACATCTTTTATAACTACTTTTGAGTTGGTGGATCTGTTATCTACTCTATACGTAGATCCGGGCGTTGACCTAACGTGAAACTGTTTCAACTGCCTATCGATAGCGTCTGTGATTATGGGTATGCCTCTAGTTTCATTATCAGGCTGTGTGTGTCTCGTAGACACCAATTCAGGTTCGGCTGAGACTATACTCATACTATCTGTACCTATGTGAGATTCGGGGATGCTTGGGTTTTGTGATCGTATATGTTCGTCGAGTGCTACTGTGTCTATTTGATTTTCGGCTTCCCTACGTGCATTTTCGAATATTCTATTAATTATCTCATCGTCTTCGTTATCATCTAGATTGACAGCTAGAGAGTCGACACTGCCGTGGAAGATTTTGATACGTGATAGAGCATCTGCGTTAGTGTTCTGACGGCCTTTCTTGTATACAACCTTATAATCATATTCCGAGAGTTTTAAGCGCCATCTAGTCAATTTAGAATTAGGATCTTTTAATGACATCAGCCAAGTGAGAGGCCTGTGGTCTGTGTAGATGATAAACTTTCTACCGTAAAGATAGGGTCTAAAGTATTTAATTGCCCATACTATGGCGAGTAGCTCCTTTTCTATTGTAGAGTAACGAGATTCGGTATCTGATAGTGTCCGAGATGCGAATGCCACTGGTTTGTCGGATCCTACTATTCCCTGGGATAATACCGCACCTAATGCTACATCTGAAGCATCGGTAGTGAGGATGAACGGCTCATCAAAATTCGGGTACTGCAGTATTGGGGCGTTAGTTAAGATTTGTTTGCATTTATTGAAAGCTTCTAAGAAATCCGGTGAGTGTATAACTCTACTATTTTTCTTGAGGCAAAGGGTCATTGGTTTCGTAAGTCTGGCGAAATCTTTTATGAATTTCCTGTAATAACCGACCAAACCTAGGAAGGCTTTTATTTCTTTCTGAGACTTAGGTAAGGGGAAGTTAAGTACGGCTTTTATCTTGTCTTTGTTTGGTTTTAAACCTTCATCTGTTAGTTCGTGTCCTAAGAAGTTAACTTGTTTTTGTAGGAACTGTGATTTATCTAATTGGATCTTTAAATTATGAGTTTTGAATCGATCGAATACTTGCTTCAATTTTTCTACGTGTTGCTGCAGTGACGTAGATATTATTATTACGTCATCTAAATATGTGTAAACATTATCTATACCTCTCAATATATGATCCATTAGTCTTTGAAATGTACTTGGTGCATTTTTGAGTCCGAAAGGCATTCTAAGGAACTCATAGTGTCCTCGTTCAGTGGTAAATGCGGTTTTTTCAATATCATTAGGGTGCATTTCCACTTGGTGGAAACCGCTAGCAAGGTCTAGGGTTGTGAAGTATTGCGCTCGTCCTAATCTATCTAGTATGTCGTGTATGTTGGGTAAGGGGTATTTATCTTCGATGATGCGATCGTTCAGTCGTCTGTAATCAATTACAAGTCTCCATTTGACGTTGCCTGCGGAATCGGGTTTTTTGGGTACGATATGCACGGGGCAAGACCAAGGAGATATGCTCTCTCGCACGATACCTTGCTGAAGGAGCTTATCTACCTGTTTACGGATTTCTTCGCGTTGTTGGGGAGCTTGTCTGTAACTACGTACGAAAACTGGTGTATTATCGCTTAATCTGAGCTCGTGTTTCACAGCGTGTGTAAAAGTGAGTGGTATATCTTCTGCATAGAACAAATCCCTATACTGATAACATAACCGGGTTATTTCACGCTTTTCTTCTTCGTTCAAATGATCTGTACGGATTTTTTGAAGGTTTTCCTTTAGTATTTGTTCAATGTTAGTTTTAACCTGTATAGTGTTAATATCGTGATTATTATTTTTGCTGACTGTGGCAAGTTTCTCTAATTCGATTGGCGGGTTAAACGAGATACACTTTTTTTGATCACTATGATTAATTACCGATGTTTTAAAAGAACCATTTGTAACGCTCACTAAAGCTGCCGGGGACATTAAACCATCTGACCAGATTAAGTCGTCGTGGAGGTATTGTCCGTCTAAGTAGTTGGTTTTTACTTGAACTATCTTTTCGCATCTTGGTTCGATACTTATCTTTTGGGGTGGAGAACTAAAGTGTATTGGTATTTCCGCTGTAGATGTACGTAAAACATTATTATTTAGATCAATGTTACTCTTAAGTTTTTGCAGAAGGTCGATTCCGATAAGACCTTTATATTTAGGGTCGAAGTCAAATATTAAAAATTTATGTGTTATATCGCTATTAAATGCGGGAGGTAAGGGAAGGTAAACTACCTTGTCGTGAACTGATGAACTGTGTGCCGTATTAATTTGAAAGGGTTCTGTTTCTACACAGTACTCAAATATGGTGCCTGCAATTACGTCGGTTGCTATAGTTGAATGACTGGCCCCTGTGTCTAATAGAAACTTACCGTCAAACTCTGGTAGTATTATGTGTGGTAAGTATTTCTTGCTCTGGAAATTAATTGAGACTACGTCTGGTGGTCTCGGTTGAGGTCCAAGGTAAAATCCTGGTCACCACCTACCTCTTGTTCGACCATGGTTGCATCTGGTTCGACCGATTTGCCGTTACCATCTGTGACATCGTTATAGAACCCCATATCACTAGGTCCTGGTTGTTCTTGAGCGGCCATCTGAATCGGTATGTAGAACAACTGCTGAGCAAACTGTGGTTTTTCTGGCTTACCTGCCGTACGCATTGTGACGTCCGATGATACTGGTGTGGGAACCGGTGGTTTTGGAATGTTAGGTTGATTCCTATAGTTATTTGAACCATTTGGCCTAAAATTACCTGATGCTGGTTTGGCCTTCCAGGGCAATACGGATTGTAGCCATTGTTGACGCTGTTCGGGGGTCATATTATTTTGTTGAGGTACAAAGTTTTGTGGGTGAATAATAAAGCCAGGTGCAAATGGGTTTACTGTATTACGGATGGGATTATTATTATTGCCTGCTTGTTTAGATAGCTCCCTTGGCTTTGCTTGCGAGGTTGAAGGATTATTATTAATGTAGTTAGCTCTATTATACGAAATCCTAGCCTCTTCTTGTCTGGCCGCTATAATAGCTGCTTCGAATGTGTCCGGCTTGGCGATTCGAACGCCCAACGAGACGTGAAAGTCTAACTGGTTTATATACTGCTCGATAACCATCTTTTCGTAATACGATTTACTACCGTGCTCTCCTACGGAATACAGAGTATCCAACAACTCACGGAGGCGTTTGCCGAAGCTTTCAGCGTCTTCTGACTTAGACTTACGCACTCGTGTTAGCTCCTGCATTACTTGGATTTCGTTTCGTGGTTCTCCAAGGCGCCTAGTTAACGCGTTTTTAATTGATAGCCATGAGTCTAAATGGCCTTCGTACGCTATTGCATCTACCGCGGGGCCGCTGAGCCTACTTTTAATTAAGCATAGGAATGCCGGGTGCGAACGATCTGCCTCAGACGTTAACTGTAATAAGTTTTCAACTTCCCTAATATAATAGTTTAGTAATTTAGGATTGCCATCATATCTTGGCATTAAATCCGCGATTAGTTTGTAGGGTTTGTAATTGGCATCATAATCCCTGAGCGACATTGTTTTTCTGTAACTTCCCTGTCCAGTGGCGCTTGCCGTAAAACAATAGCGGTGTCAAATTAAACGCTTGGAATTTACTCGTGGGATACTTAACGCTACTTATTTTAATTTTATGGTTGCCTAATGCGATTTTAGCTTATAGACAGACACACATAGATTAATATAAAAATACACAAATTAGAATAAGGCAGGAAATAGAGCAAGGACACTTGGTAAATAAGAGCACTTACCAAAGCAGCCACTGCATCTCCTGTCGAGTCGAGTCTCGGCCAGCGCAGCTTCCTCCAATTCTCCGGAGCACTATCCCGATGACCGTAGAGGTGTCCGACCGCGCGATAGGTTCTTTGTAGATCACGAAGGAACGATTTGAGAACCGTCGCTCTTAAGATGAAGAGTTTGATTCGATCTTAGAACGTCGCGATCCTACCGACTGCGCCAGTTATGTTTCGGCGGTCGGGATTTTAGTTAAAAAAAATATTTATTTATTACAATATTAATTTAATTATAAAAATACAGGATATTAAGCCGGTGGCTGATACAAGACTGAATATAATGCAAAGTACAATAATTCTATCGAATTTCCGGTAAATGCATAGTAGCAATACGACGCATGCTGACGGCGACTGCATACTCAGCGTAAACGCATGTTACGATGAGTTAACTATCGTCATTTCAATTCTTAAGCAGCAATCGAGAGGTCACGGGTTCCATTACACTATAGCCATGTATCCACTACCACACACAATCATATTTTGTTTAGATGGAGGGGTTAACAAGATCGCTAGTAAAGTAAATTCTATCGAAATGCTAGTTCTCTTTTCGCAATAAAATTCAATTAACTGTCTGTGATTTCAAAATAACTGTATTTTCACAAATGCTTAGAATTCCACGATACTAAAACATGAACAAACATTTACTAGGGTTCCGTGGCCGAATGGCAAAAAAACGGAACCCTATAGATTCGTAAAAAATCTAAAAAAAATTATGCTTTAGACCTCAATAAGAACTTTCAACGAAAATTGGTTTGAACGAGCTACAGTCAGTTTTGAGATAGAGCACATTTTCAAAAACCGCAAAAATATTTTTGTCGCTCATATGAATACTATGAAAACAATGTTATTTACGTAGCTGCTACGGAACCCTTTATGAGTGCGTCTGACTCGCACATAGCCAATTTTTTTACATTTTAATTTGTCGGACTGTGTATCCAGGCAGTGTGATCCCTGAAACGGTTGAACCGATTTTAGTAGAATTTTCACTGGAAGATGGAAGAGGTCAGAAGGCAACAAATAAACTATACTTCATACCGCATTACTTTTTATTCCGAAATTCCCACGTGTTCGGCGAGCGCCTAGAAACTAGATGAGTCAGGCGCAAATTCCGTTCATCAGGTTATTAACCTTCTGCAAACTCTATGATACACTCAAGCTTCGTACTATGTATCGAGATGAGGCCGTGTTAGTACACAAACCATTTGACGAGCCTCATTAATATAGAGATGGTCTATGTGTGTGATGGGCATTAACTTGATTATGTTTACCGCAGTACTGTTGTTTGCAGTAATTACTTGTACAGTATTCTTATATAGATTATGTCTGACTTTTTTATCTGTATTCGAAGTTCTAGCTGGCTTAATTAACTCGTTTTTTTTTACTTTTTAAGTATAAAATATCGGCAGGCTGAATGAGCTGGACTCATTTTAAGAGTATTGGCCTTTTGTCGGCGGGAAAATCATCAAATCTCTCCACCTTCTCTGGGTGAGATGGAATGGCGTGTCAGACTTTTGCTGAAAAACCCCCCGGTTCCTTCAGTTGTTCTTAAATTCCGGGGCCGCGGTAACGCGTTAGAACATTCCCGTAACTAGAGAAATTGCTTATTATCGCATTAGATTGCGAATCATGGATGGAGGGAAGCGAGGCCTTTGCCCTGTTGTGGGACAGCACAGACTGTTAATAATAATAATAAATAGTATGACTGTATAAAATTATTACTCATTTTTCAATATCAATAAAGAAACATATAGCAAAGATTTTCTTGTACTTCTTTTATCCAATAATAAATATGGTGGTGAGACCTTATATAAACACATTTTATCTCGGGAGTTATATGAAGAATGAGTTCTTAATATACCAAATCACATTTAAATAATAGCCCAAGCGAGCTACGTTTGCGTAGCGCTGTTGGCGTAGCATTGACATTGCTACGCTACAAGCTACGCCGTAGACGTACAAGGTGAAGATGGACGAAGACTACATGACTATCTCAGTTCTATCCTGCGATATAATAATACATTAATATATAAAATAAAATCTTACATCTACAAAATCCTTCAACATTTCTCAGAATACAGAAATATAAATTTATCTTAATTAAAGGAACATAAAGATTAAATACATACATAAAGGAGTAAACCCCGAGTCCCAAACTAGGATATCCTAATGAATATGAATTCTACCGTAACAATAACCTATTATTATGAGTGTGCGTTTCATACGGGATATTCTTGTTTCGTTAAAATCTTTTTTAAACACGACTTCAGCCAATTTAGCGTAAACCATGATAAACAATGTATGCTTACCGATCAAGTTAATATGATCGCGGCAGCGCTTGGCTCGACGCCAGCCTCTTGAGACAGTTTTCAAATTCAGGTTGAAAATTGGATGATAATCTCTGCATTAAAATTCTCATCGGCGGTTTAAATATCATTGTTTCAAAATAATGTGACGTTTGTGGGTATTTTAAATTAACTTCGTTATCGATAGTACGCCATATAGGTTTAAAATAAAATTAGACTCGAACCGAAAGTGTGTACTAGTTGAAAACGCTTTTAAAAACACGCTTTGAACGCGATAAAAAAGTGGTGTCTATGTTTTATGAGAGTTTTTAGGTCAGGAGCCAATCCTAGATGCAAAATCAGGTCACAGTTATCATAAGAATTAATTGTTATCGAAACGGGGCTAACATGGCAACTTTTATAGTCAGTAACATAGAAAAAAGTGGTTTTAATTCAGCGTGCAAGAATTCTCCTTAAGAAACTAATGAAAACTGCACACAAGTTTAAAAGCGACAATAACCTAATGGTTAAGATGTCGGCCTTGTGATTGAAACGTCGCGGGTTCAAACCAAACCCATTACACTATTGTCGTAAACTTATTCCAGACATCATCATATTTTGCATAGTTGGAGGGGTTAACAAGATTGCTGGTAATGTGAATTACACCCATATTACTAAAGCTCTTTTTTAAGTTAAATAAAAGATTACGGTTTGAGTACGGTTTAAAAAGATTGGTCAACATTACACAAAACTGGTGCCCGGAGACAGGAAGGCGGGGTTGCGACGGGCCACAAAGGATGGAGGGACGAATTGGATAGGTGCCGTCAGAACTGGAGGGCCGACCCGCGGGCTCGAGACAAGTGGAGAGAGGCTTTTGCTCAGGAGTGGGACAGAAGAAGCTTCAAAAACAATCTAACTCAAAGTAAATAAATCTGATTATGATCAACGACCGCGTGCTGCTTTTTTGTATTCGAAATACATTGCTCCTAACTAGGAATTATTCCTGTGTATTGTGAGTACATTTTTATATATACGATTTTTATTATGTAGGTCACTACATATTACCCTGTGGTACCTGCAGATTTTCACTAGCTAACCTAATAGCGCATTTACATTAAGTCATCCACCGCATCACTGAATCCGCAAACTGAATAGAAATGTTAACGTACATATGTATGTAGGTCGGTTCGCTGAATTCTGCAGGCGCTGACGCTCTGGCATCACATTCCCGAATGCGGGTTGCGACCGAATCGAGCAAACAAATAACCTTTTTTCCAGGGTGGAGGAGGAGGCTGAACGCGTGAGGGAGAGACAGTTATCTTCCTCACGCCCCAGCCGCCGCGGGAGATGCCCCGGGCGTCGGGGATCACGGGCTGATCTCCGGCCGCCTTATACGCGGGTCTGCGGACGGCGAGCAGGGGTAGCTCACCGTCCGGTAAGGACCAGACACGAGTCGGCGGCGCATCGTCTTCCGCGCGCGCCTCAAAGAGCAGTCAGCAGCATTGACGTGGCCTGATATGGCTATTGCCTTACAGGGTTGCTTGAATTATTCTAATAAGACACCACGGCCCCGGAATGCAAGATCAACAGAAGGAGCAGGGTGGGTTTTTAGTCAGTAGAAGTCTGACACTCCCTTCCACTCCACCCACAGCGGTTAGAGTCATATGATGATTTTCCTACCCAGAAAAAAAATTGTTATTCTAACGAGTTACTGCAGCCCCGGAAAAAGGGCAACTGAATTAGCAGAGTGGGTATTTAGTCAGTAGAAGTCTAACACTCCCTACCATTCCACTCACAGAGGGAGGAGTCATTTATGATTTTTCTACACAGAAAAAAAGTGTGTCAGAATCAGAATATATTATTATTGGTTTAGGCTTGCTTCAACCACTTCTAAATCACTTTTGGTTGAAGACGAGCTGGAAGCAATATTGCCAAATACGGGACACGGCAAATGATTTTTCTACTTTTCATGTTATGAATTTCTTGGATAGGAGAACAATGGGATACGTTAGCAACGAATCGGTATGGCTTTTTGGGTAACAATAAATGATTGCTTAATAAGTTATATGAGTTTTTGGATTGAAATCAGGAGTTGCAAGAGAAGCCTATATGCTTGTAGAATATAATATCCTGACTGACTTCACGGCGAAACAGCGAGTTTCTATCTACATATTAACGTAAAGGCGCCTAATAACGACCCCTCAAAATCGGCATTCATTACCGTCCGTTTCATAAAACTATCATTTTAAAGAGTTGCATTAAAGTTAGACAAGTCATTGCTTTAGAGAAAATATAGATGTATTTGTAATGCAAATATTCATCACTTGCTTGTGCGCGTAAACCAACGATTTAAAGAATAATTGCACAGTTTGTCGTCGGACTCCGGATATAGCGCATATTTAGTAGTGTCCCGCTCCTGATTACGTAAGTACACCTATTTCTTTTTTAGCATAATATATAATTGTAAAGCAATCTAATGAACCTCTTAATTATTTTGATACCTTCTTAATACTTTCATAAACACAAATAATAACAAATTTTAATGAGATACAGCTTTATTTTGCTTCAAATTCAATATTAATATGTGGCGGTGATAGGAACAATAATCTCAATTTTATTCCTATTACCGACCTAGGTCGTTGTTAGGTTTTTGACGAATATTTTAATTTCTACTTTTTATGTTATAATGCATCAATTAATAAGTAGTCGGCTATACTAATTTGATTAGTTAGTGTGTCAAGTTGTATTTGACTTATTAGCGCCATACATAATAAGAGTATCGATACTGTGAAAATCAACTTCATTCTTATGTAAATGTTTTGATGAATGTGTCGCTATTCTTTTATTAATATATAAACAAATCAGCTATTTAATATTTACATACATTTTAAATTTTGTCATAGTAGTAGAATTAAATTCATAGATGTGTCGTAACTGGCACCTTTGCTAAGTTGATTATTAACTTTATCGATTTTTTTCACATCTCTGTATATATGTATATAATATTTATTTAAGTATATAATATTTATTTATTTTCTCAAGAACGAACACAGTACAATGTCACATGGCACATTACATAGAGACTGGTGTCTGTTGAAGGTAAAACCTGTATTACAGATCACCAGGCTTACCCTCCGTCGGACAATTTTTACATATGACCTGTATTAAATGAACATGATATTAATACAATATGAAATAAAACATTAATGAAATGATTGGTAATAACAATAAGAAAAATATATAGGAAAAACAATTATTATAACTAAAGCTAAGCGGTTGGTAGGTTAACGTTCAGTAGAGAATATGTGAATGTGTGTGGAGAGGAGGGTGTGAGGGTGTGTGTGTGTGTGTGTGAGTGAGTGCGCGCGAGCGCGTGTTTGTGTTTGGTGTGCATGTGATAGATTTTTATGGTATTGTTAGTGAATTTATGTTATTGTAAGGGTTTCAATAAAGATTCTGTTGTATCGTAATCAGTACCTTGAAGCCAAGAACAAACTTTCCTCTTGCACTCTGCCCGAGTAAGAGGATATATCAACAGTTGTTTATTAATCTTATTATACAAGTATGGGGCCAGAAAACCGTAGAACTTATGTGCTAGACTGCTCTTAAATCTAGTGGTCGTGCAAACAGCATCGGATCTTCTTTTATTAGACAGGTTTTTGTGGTCATAGGAAAGTTCCGAGTGCTTCCTGGTTACTGTTCCTAAGATGAAAAGTTGCCGAACTGTCAGTACCTTACAGCGTTGATATAGATCAAAGGTTGGGTATCGTATGGGGAGGGAAGAACTTACTTTTAGAATAGCTCTTTGGGCTCTCTCTAACTTCAGAAGGTACGTTTTAGCAGCACCACCCCAAGAAGTTATGCAATAAGTCAGTACGGATTGGCACAGTGCTAGATAAACCATTTTAATTATTGAAGAGTCGGCAATATGTCGAAGAGATTTAAATATATAAATAAGTTTACGTATTCTAGGAACTAGGGCCTCGATATGTGGTTGGAAATTTAGTTTATTGTCAATTATGACGCCTAAATATTTGACAGTGTTCGATTTTGATAAACGCGTACAGTTACATGAATTATTAAATGGTGCATTGCAATTGTGTGAAATTATTGTAAGGTTTGATTGGTCCTGATTTCTAAGTGTACTTGGTTTTGTCTACATTTAGTGTGAGGATGTTATCATTTAGCCAACTGGATACTTGATTAAACCCTTTTTGAGCGTAATTAAAAACCTCTTCCCAAGTATCTCCATAGAAAAGTAGGGCAGTGTCATCAGCGAACGTAATTATTTTCCCATTGGTCAGGTTTGTGTTACATAAGTTATTAATGTACACCAAAAACAATGTCGGGCCAAGAATACTGCTTTGTGGGACGCCATATTTAATAGGCAGTTCTTCACTTATCCAACCATCCACTTTTACTACCTGTGTTCTTCCCTTGAGATAATCTTCAAACAATTCCAAAGGTAGACCTCTAATTCCCAGATGTTCTAGTTTGTTAATTAGGATGGGGATAGATACTGTGTCAAATGCTTTGGCTAAATCGAGATAAATAGCCATTACCCTTTTCCTATCATCCAGCTTAGAAATTATAAATTCTGTTAATTGATGAACAGCATCTGATGTTGATTTTTGTGTCCGAAATCCAAATTGAGATGGGGAAAGAAGATTATTTGTTTCCAGGAACTTTACTAGTCTACTGTTCATCAGACGTTCCAGTATTTTAGACATTGCTGGCAGGATAGAAATAGGTCTATAATTGCTGACACAGCATCTATCTCCACTCTTGAAAATGGGCACAATTTGTGATTTTTTAAAAGCAGAAGGGAACACACCCGTGGCAAAAGATAAATTACAAATGAATGTTAACGGCGGGAAAATGCAATGTAGGATGTACAATTCTCTAATATTGTATTTTTATAGTTAAAATACCATTAAAATAAAATTAGCATAGCTACTGGCACCTGTATAATCATACAAATATTCTAAAAAACAATACATTTACTCAATATATATTCATTTCATTGGGTCGGTAATAGGTTATACAGAATTTCTTCAATAGAACCTATTACCGATGTACCTGTACTTTTTAACCGACTTCAAAAAGAATGAGGTTCTCAATTCGTCCGTATGTTTTTTTAGTTTTTATGGATAGTGTGTTAGTAATTTTTTTTTGCCTAGTAGGTAAATATAATGTAATTAACATTAATAACAATTTAAAATATTTAGAAAAAATATAAAACTGTAATTCATTTTTCATTAAAAACTATTATTAAAAATCACCTATTGATTTCCACTTACTATAATTCTTAATCCACTGCTAAGCAAAGGTTTAGTAGTTTAGTATATTCGACTAGGTAAATTTTGATTCAGAAACATGGAACGATTAAAACGTACGTAATATACAGCTAATCAACTTGACTCTGCATTGATGGCTATCGATAATGGAGCAAGTATCTATGAAACCTCAAAGAGATTTGGGATTCCTAGAACAACTCTTCGTGACAAGAGAAATCACAAGTACTCTAATGAAAATTGTGGGGTTTAAACTGTCTTCACCAAGCACGAAGAACGCCATTTAATAGACTGGATTCACTGTTGTATTTCAATATGTAATTCATATTATGAAGCATATCTCTTAAGACTGATTAAAGGCTGGTTATAATTATAACATTCTGTATTCTAAAGAATTAAACCCACACGAGCATTTTTATTTGACTGAATTTGTTCTGTTCATTTAGCGGTCGGTAATAGGTGCCACAAAAACGGTAATAGGAGCATTGGTTTGAGTCGGTAATAGGAACATAGCCCTTTTCATCAATTTATATATTTTTTTAATATTTATTATATTTTTCGAATTGTTTCTATATCTGACTGACATGATCGTTAGTTTCAGTACTTGAATAAAAATAAAAAATGACACCAGTTATTAAGCATGTGCTTATTTTTTGCACATAAATGTGAACTTGGCTTAAACTAGCGGTAATAGGTGCGTTTACGTTATTTTAATTTCCCTGTTGGCTAAATGTTACTTATCCTGTTTCTCTTGAGTTTGTTTTCACTGAGTTATCATAAGAAGATTCTTTCTTTGAAGAAGATATTGTGAGTATTAAGCACTATTACTGTAATAAAAAAGAAAATATTAGATTATCAAGATATACGAGTAGTTATACAGGGCTCTAACGGTAAGGTGTTGTCAAATTTGATAACTGCTTTTTTGCATACATTGTCTATGCCGAGTTGATTAAAATTGGCATGAGAATTACCACGTTTTTTTTATTCAAATGCCTAAAAAAATTGAAAATAGTTGTTGGTCTGCATGTATTTTTGTGTTGTCTCTCGTGTCGACTTAGAATATTTTAGGCTGCGTATCCGGGCTTGCCTGACGTCACCACAACGATCGTTTGTGTCAAATCCAATAGAAGATCCTTGGTCAAATCATATTCATGAGCTATGAAAGTTTTTTTTTTTAAATATAATCATATGTTTCTGTTACACTCTGTGGAATAAAATAAGCCTGGTTGAAGAGTGATATTTTCAAGAGTGATTTAATACGCGCACTGCCCGTACACCATAAATCAACTACAATCCACTCAAATTGGTACAGCATCATATCAGACACACATTAGAGTGATACTTAGATTTAATACATAGGTACCTACGTAATGTATACGTTTCAATGTGTTGGGAATACGTTCATAGTGCATACAGCTGAGGAATGGAATTCCCTGCCGGAGTCTGTGTTTCCTGATAGCTATAACCTGGGAGTCTTTAAGTAAACAGTGAATAGGTTACATCTCAGGTGTACTATAACGCAAGCCTATCATCATAAAAAATACAAAGTTACTGAGGCTAGAAAAAACATGATATTTGCGATGTTTATAAATAGCTTTTGCCCGCGATTTCATTCGCATGGGAGGTTTTTCCCGCGTAAATCCCGATCCCGTGGGAATTCCGGGATAAAAATCTTATGTCCATCTTCTGGTTCTAAGCTACCTTCCTACCAATTTTCAGCCAAATCGCTTCAGCTGTTCTTGAGTTATAAATAGTGTAACTAACACGACTTTCGTTTATATATATAGATTTACTAAATTAAGCCAACCCCTACGTTCGCGTGAAAATTTACCGCAATTTAACACGATAAAATGTAGCCTACCTGTTCGGTCCGACGTGAAACAGAACGCACCCTTTTGACATAAAGAATTTGATTTTGACATTACTTGACTTTTTCACTTGACAGATTGACTTTGGTTCCTTGTTGAAAAATGCCGTCCGCATTTTGGGACCTGTTGGGTTAAATATAATTGGTAAAATATCGTTGGATTCGCCTGTTGAGACCGATAATTGGGGCGCGAATTATTTGTTGTTTGAAGTTGTAGTCTCCGTTTGTCGAAAACCCCGGGATATTGTTGGATTATACGCCGTAGTCGTCGGTCGGGCTGACACGCGGAATTTGTTGGAAATCGAATTGGATCTCACGAGATATTAGCAGATTGATTGTGAACAGTGTTTAATTGAACTTTGTACTCCCGGATTGACGAGAATCCAGGGATATTTCTCGGAACATATCGCCTTATTGCGTCACCTCGTGGCACGCGCTTGGTGGAAACGAGTTAGGCTGTGATGCTGTGGGACCCGCGCCATCTGGAGATTGACGCCTTGGGAACGTCCTAGAACACACTTGACTTACATCACACGTTTCAATTACTCATCTCATATTACATACAAACACTTTGGACGTGATCAAACAGATCCTAGGTTGCCGTCTACAGCTCAGGTGAGTGTTATTTGTAACTATTTGTAAGGCCTCGGAGGCTATAGATTGTTGTCGGCCGGAGAGCCTGTAGATTATTGTGTAACCTTGTTTATTGTAAGCAACGTTTATAGCTCCGCGTATCGTGGACAAGTTCAGACCGTCCAGTTACCGTTGCACTGGCCAATTGCAGTCCTGAACAAAGTGGTAGCAGAGCGCGGCTCTTATAATATAAGATCCACTGGTTTAATTGGAAGTTTTGAATATTGTTGAAAACTTAAAACTTAAAACTTGAGTTTAATTACTTAACACAACTTATAACTTGATAAGTTTGAATATATTGCTTTGTCAGCCGGGCTCAAATAGTACTTGTAGTTTGTACTGTAATTTGTAGTGCTAGCCCCTTAGAATTGAATTGACAAATAGGATTTATTTGTGAAATTAGGAATTATTAGGTTATAATTTGGTACATAATTTGGTACATAATTTGGTATTTGTTGCAATTAATAATTGAATGTCATTGATCTGAATTTGAAAGGTTATCTAAATAATAATTACACATAGTCTAACATAATAGGACTTGAATTGTGTGTATTGGTTATTGCATTAATAGTAATTATTGGATTGTTGTTAGAGATTGTCCGGAGCAATATTATACTTCAATTGTTGTATTTAATTGTTGGTGTGATCCTGCACAATATATACATTGAATTGTTATTTATCTTGTAACTAGCCATCTGTACCAAGCTAGATTCATACTTGGAATAAGTACAGGGTCGGATTTGGACTTGAAATAATTGAATTTGAATTTTTATTTTGTTGAGATTATTTGGTCGACTAACAAGTCATTGCTGTTTGTTTAATATTTGATTGATGGTTGTTGATTGGTGTTTTGTATTAATATTTGATTGTTGCAATGGCCTCATTAAGGGCAGTCAGGGAGGCTGCTGCGGGATTGACCTCACAGTTGAGATGGTTCACATCGGCAGCTGCAACTGTTGAGCGTGTGGAATTGGAAGAGCTCACCCTTGCTCGGTATGGGCAAGTGATTGAGAGGATCAAGTCAGCTGATGCTGCGCTCACGCGCTTCAACGAGTACATCATGGACGTGGATTTGGGGGTGATGGATCAGACAGCCCGCGATAAGATTTTGGGTGACTATGACCAGATTGTCCACCTGGGGGATGTCATATGTCTACGAGCGTGGGAAATTTTGAAGAGTCGGGTGCCTGATGCGGCCAAGCCGCAGACCCCTGTTGTTGCAGGCCCTGGACTATTGAGTAGGCTGCCTACCCTGGTGCTGCCACATTTTGACGGTCGCTTGGACCACTGGCTGGGCTTCCTAAATTTTTTTGAAAGTCTTGTGGATGCACGCTCGGACCTCGGACCTGCCCAGAAGCTGGCCTATTTATTGTCTGTCCTGGAGGGCGAAGCCAGAGCCTTGGTGCAGCACTTGCCGGTGACGGATTCCTCCTACCCGACCGCTCTGGAGCTTCTCTCCCGACGGTATCAGAACAAGCGCTGCCTGGCTGATGTGCACATCGACCAGATTTTGGGGCTACCGGCCATTGTCAGCACGTCGACGTTGCGCACTGACTTGCTGAACCCGTTGGTTTCAGCAACCAACGCTTTGAGACGCTTGGAGTTACCGGTGGAACATTGGTCCTACTTGTTGGTGCACATAGTGCTGCAGTTGCTCCCCGCGGAGTTGAGGTCACGTTTTGAGCAGAAGTATGGTGGGGATAGTGCCACCCATCTTCCCCCCTTTGACGACCTCCTCAAATTTTTGGAAGACGAGTGTCGGTTTGCGGATAACACTCGTGGCGCCACGGGGTCACCCCCACTACCTTCTCAGCCCAGAGACCAGGGACGGACTAGGGCTCGGGGGCCTGTTGATGTTCCCCCCGTCCCCCGTTTTGCTGGCGCCCAGAGTCCTCGGGCTAAGGGGCCTGTTGATGATCGCCCCGCCCCCCGTTTTGCTGGCGCCCGGAGTCCTCGGGCTAGGGGGCCTGTTGATGATCGCCCCGCCCCCCGTTTTGCTGGCGCCCGGAGTCCTCGGGCTAGGGGGCCTGTTGATGATCGCCCCGCCCCCCGTTTGGCTGGCGCCCGGAGTCCTCGGGCCAGGGGGCCTGTTGATGATCGCCCCGCCCCCCGTTTGGCTGGCGCCCGGAGTCCTCGGGCTAGGGGGCCTGTTGATGTTCCCCCCGCCCCCCGTTTTGCTGGTGCCCGGAGTCTTTATCATTGTGACTTTTGTAAGGCAACGGGGCATGTCATGGCGCGTTGCCCGGATTTTTTGAATTTGCACGTAAGTGCCCGCCGCCGTATTGTCAACGCACGCCGTTTGTGCTTTCCGTGTTTGGTGGCCCACTTCCATCGGGACTGCCCCGACCCCCGCCCGTGTAGAATTTGTAAAGGGTCCCACTTGGAGATTTTGTGCGCCAACGCGAACCGCTCCAGCAGACCATCTTCTGTGGAGGGTTCGCGCAGGGGGGGGTACCTCGGAGACGAGCACCGGGCTGAGGCCCGCAATTCTGTACGCTGCACTCCACCCCCCGCGCAAGTTGAACGGGAGCCCCGCGAGCGCCATTTGGTCTCCCCTCGTCAGGGAGAACGCGCATTGGCTGCTAGGCAGCAGTGGCCGGGTCGGCGCCGCTGCCTTTCCCCTCCGTTGGCGGAACGTCCCCGGCTGGAGTCGCGCCCTCCGCCATTCGGGCATCCGGTGGGATATGCCCCTCCAGTGATGGCGAGCGGCTCGGGACACCGCGCAGACGAATATTTGGATTGTTGGCCTCGTCGTGAACGAAGGCAGCCTGGAAGCGGCGATCGGTCGCCGCCCAGGCATCACTAAGAGATTGACGCCTGCCCGCTAAAGGCCGCCCCCGATCAAGACGGTTTTGTTGCCAACGGCCTCGGTCAAGGTCTGGGGACCCTTGGGTGACTCAATTGTGGTCCGTGCCATTTTGGGCACGGGAGTCCGGGGTTGCCTTTTGTCGTCTTGGTTAGCGGGACAGGTTGGCCTGAAGGTGAACGACCTTTCAGGCAGGATTTGGGGAATTGGCGAAACGGCTGTCACCACTGTTGAGGGAAGGACCTGGTTTGAAATCACCCTTGTGAGTTGTCCTTACCCTAAAATTGGTGCTCCTGCCCTTGTTATAACTGAACTTGGTTCAATTGTTGGTGACTGATCGTCACACTAAGAACTCGCATGCCGGTTGCAATGCGCTGTTGGCCATTCTGCAGCGAGAATTTTGGATTTTGTCGGCTGATCGCGTCAATGAGACGAGGCCCTTTGCTGGCGTCGTAACGGATTTTGTTGGTCCCCCTTTGTTGAAGACGTCCACCCTTCGTAATAGCAAGATTGTTAGGGCTTATTTGTGTGTTTGTCTGCCTGTCAACCAAGGCAGTACATTTGGAGCTGGTAACCTCCCTCTCGACAGAGGCCTTTGAGACGACTTTGGAAAGATTTGTGTCTCGCCGTGGGTTACCTTCTTTGATTAGGTCTGATTGCGGTACGAATTACAAGGGTACAAGTAACTATTTGAAGGAGGTATACGCCTTCCTTAATGAGAGCCAGGTTGATATTGGTAATAGTTTGGCCCGCCGAGGGGTCACTTGGTTGTTTGACCCGCCAGCCTGCCCCCCATTGGGGGGGTATTTTTGGGGCCGCGGTGAAAGCGGCAAAGGGACGCTGGCGGAGATTGTTGGGAGACACCGTTCTCACCTTTAATGAACTAGCTACGGTATTTGGCCGCATTGAAGCTGTGTTGAATTTGCAACCTTGTCAAGACTTCCAATTGATTAGCGGACGGGTAGGCCCGTCCGGGGGGGGTAGATGTTCGGTCCGACGTGAAACAGAACGCACCCTTTTGACATAAAGAATTTGATTTTGACATTACTTGACTTTTTCACTTGACAGATTGACTTTGGTTCCTTGTTGAAAAATGCCGTCCGCATTTTGGGACCTGTTGGGTTAAATATAATTGGTAAAATATCGTTGGATTCGCCTGTTGAGACCGATAATTGGGGCGCGAATTATTTGTTGTTTGAAGTTGTAGTCTCCGTTTGTCGAAAACCCCGGGATATTGTTGGATTATACGCCGTAGTCGTCGGTCGGGCTGACACGCGGAATTTGTTGGAAATCGAATTGGATCTCACGAGATATTAGCAGATTGATTGTGAACAGTGTTTAATTGAACTTTGTACTCCCGGATTGACGAGAATCCAGGGATATTTCTCGGAACATATCGCCTTATTGCGTCACCTCGTGGCACGCGCTTGGTGGAAACGAGTTAGGCTGTGATGCTGTGGGACCCGCGCCATCTGGAGATTGACGCCTTGGGAACGTCCTAGAACACACTTGACTTACATCACACGTTTCAATTACTCATCTCATATTACATACAAACACTTTGGACGTGATCAAACAGATCCTAGGTTGCCGTCTACAGCTCAGGTGAGTGTTATTTGTAACTATTTGTAAGGCCTCGGAGGCTATAGATTGTTGTCGGCCGGAGAGCCTGTAGATTATTGTGTAACCTTGTTTATTGTAAGCAACGTTTATAGCTCCGCGTATCGTGGACAAGTTCAGACCGTCCAGTTACCGTTGCACTGGCCAATTGCAGTCCTGAACACTACCTATGTGTACACCATTATTTCAGGTAATCGACATGTGTGTCAAGTTTTTTCAAATTTCTTTGGACATTTTTTGCGAGATTGAATCACAATCATCCAGGCTTTCATATTTAGTTTATTACTAGTACAAGTTTGTACTTAAGACAATTATTAATATTAATCTTAGGTTTCGAATAATTACGCTGTCCGTATCTGTTGTTATAATGAAATCCCCTCCGCCAAATTTCACAAATAAACCTCGTTATTAAAAGTATTTTTTATTACCTAATAACTAAAAACAACTTTTCCTAAAAGAATTTATTTTGAACTTTCTAGTGTTGTTATATAACAATACTAAAAAGTTCAAAATAAATTATGTTTCAGAATTTGGTGTTTCTGTTACGTGTCTTCATTATATGACAGCGACTTCAGAAATTAAAGTAATTTTGTCTTCTGTTTTAGTAACTAATGTTTTATATAATAATAGTAATAAAATACTTTATTTTTAGACCAAAATCTATATAGAAACACATTTACACACAAACACTGCAAAAGCGCGGTAGCCCCAAAATTACACTGAAGGCATTGTTGTATTGGACTTGCAGAGCATTGCAACGCTCCTAGCGTTTAGTGTAACTGACCCATAGGGCGCACGTGTACAGAAACTGGCAGTACGCTCTAAACAATGTGATCTTTACGTCATCAGTACATCGTGCAAACTTACGAGCCAGCGTGTTACATCTCACTGCCAATGCTCTGTGCTCCCGTTCTATATCCAAATCGTCAGATAGGTCATCGGTGACCCAGTGTCCCAGGTACTTGAACCGCTTGACTCTGGTGAGCAACGCGCCCCCTAAGGTGACTGGTGGGACTGTGTCGTAACATTTGTTACCGGCTTTAAAAACTAAAAGCTCACATTTACTCGCGCTATACCTAAGACAATGAGCCACCGCATAGTCCTCACATATTTAATTTGGAATTGTTTTGTATTAGACTTTCCACATTTCAGCGATGAAACCATCTAAACCAAACTAAAAAGAGTAGTAACCTCTAGATTTATAGTAATGATAACATTTTCTATTAAGGAAAGGGTTTGGCAATATACCCATTCTGAGTCAATTCAGTAGTTTGTCTTTAAGGCTGCTCTCTCGAAAAAAGCTTGAAAAAAGCATTCAGATGAAGCAACTTTTCGTCGGCAATTACAGAGAAATTACATCTGAAAAAAATTGCTAGTAATCTACATGATATGAACCGTAATTTGGTTTAGCCACAATTTATCTATCGGTATCACATAATAAGAAAAAAACATGCCAATTCTTTTTTTGTTTGAAAGAGTATACTTTCTAGTTGGTCCCATTGTCGTCACGTTTGGATCTGATGATGGAATCATGGAGAAATCGAGGGAACTCTTCAAATATTATAGGCATGCCTATAGCGTTTTGGGTATTTCTTATAGTACCTTGTGCAGTTGCTCTCAAAAATCACCATTTGAGGAAGTGAAACTGATGACGAAGACCCCAGATGGCCATCGAAACTACTCAATAATAAGTATTTCGTGGATTGCGATTAGATTACTTGAATATAGATGTTAAGCACTTTATGCTCGTCACAATGCATATGGTGAAGTAGAGCTGATGGTGATGTACCAGGAGAACTCCTCAAAAATTAACGGCTCTTGACATTTTGGCTTTTGTAACTAGATAAATTACAAACCGACCCACTAAAAAGCGTGAAATAAAACTTTTTAGCAAAAAATAGAACCGACTTTCATATAAAAACACTACAAAGGCAAAAATAACTTTAATTTCGGAAGGCGGTGTCAAAAAAAAAAATACAAAACAAGTGACACCGACCTCCGAAATTAAAGTTATTTTTGTCTTTGTAGTGTTTTTATAAGAAAGTCTGTTCTATTTTTTCCTAAAAAGTTTTATTTCTGATTCTTGTTTATAAGTTAAAGAGTATTCTATGTATCTATAAGTAGTGTTAGTGTTATAAAGTTATAGTATTTTACAGTTTTATTAGTGTTTAAATGTAGTTTGTAAAACATGGGGAATAAGCAGAAACGAATGAAGAGAGGTCTAAAAAAATATTACAAACAAAAGGGTATACATTTATTGTCAAGGTAAGTTTAAAGTTTTATCTACATATTTCATTATAAACTATCGCTTTACTCGCATAAAAGTAGATAGCATAGAGTAAAAGGACAGCGGGTAAGCTTCATACAACTGCGCTATGATAGGTACACTACTACAAGCAAGGCGCGTGTGTGCACTTCATCTGAGCGAGGCGGCTTGAGCCGATATGAACCGGTTTCTCTTCGTACGGACGAAGCCGCCAGTTGAGATAGAGAGATAGAGTTAAGATAATGTACAAGAGAAAGAAGAAAACGACAAAGAGAAGGAAATAGAACTAAGGGAATAAAAATAGATTGAAGAGAAAAATGAAGAAAACGAGAACGAAGAAGGACAAAAAGAAAACATAGAACAAGTTTTTATATGGCTATCAAAATTTCCAAAAATAAATATATGTGAACACGGAGAAATAAGTGAGGATGAAGAAGTTCAACCAACTAAAAGAATAAAAATACTTGGTGAAAGAAAGTTAAATTTTAGTGAATTTTAGTTATAATCTATTTGTTTATAAAAAATATAACAAATAATATGACGTACACTAGTAATAATTATACTACCTATCTACCTTACTCTAAGTTCCTACCTACATACCTACCCTACCAACCTACCTACTATTTTTCTCTTCATAGAAACCTTCCTCAGACTACAATGAATATTCGAAAAAAAATCCGTATTGGTCCAGCCATTCCTGAGTTTTGCGCTTAGCAACACATTTAGCCATTAATTTTTATTTATATATAATTTAGTTAAAAAGATACATCAAGTTGTTTACCTCATGTTTCAAGCCAGGCTGAGTTATAATAGAGGTATACAGGCAGTACATACTAAAAGTGGATCCATATCAATAGATAATAAATAAAAACAAAATTTGACCGCTTTTGATGCGGTACAAATAAAAATGAATTTAACTTTCACGATGACTTGACCTTCTGTGATTTCGATACTCTGTGCCGAGACTAGGCGAAGCGGGCCGCGCGCGCCTCTCTTTTCTGTTGCATGCGGGTAGCGGAGCTGCGCGGAGTGGCGCGCGGAGAGGGGTCGTTAGCTCCGCCCAAATGATCAAGGTTGTTGGCATGATTACAAGCCTTAACAAGTTCCCTTGTATACCTTAAGAGCAGTAGTGGCAGGGACTGGAGGCCTTGGAAACCCACCCTATTTCTTCACTTGCACTTGCGTTCAGGGACGAGGTATCTCGTCAGAACATTTCAAGATCCCTGCATCTGCCTTTTCAGGGCTCGTAAATGGTGCTGACTGCTGTTAGAGGTGCGCGACGGACACGACGCTCCATCAACTATGGCCCGGTCTTTACCGGACGGTAAGCTACTCCTGCTATTCTTAGCGGATGCTTACGATACTAATTATATAAAATGTTATTTTATTTCAGTGCGTTGACGGTGAGACATGGAAAATGATTTTGTAAGTATAGATTAGAGAAACGTAGCTAGATATATTTATGTAGCAAGAGTATTTTTCTGAGAATAAGATAAAATACTTAGACATTCCGTTTGGGATGGAAAACCGTTAGATGTAAGTAGTAAGTAATGGAAGAAAGTAGTTCGAATAAAAAGGGAAAGATATAAATGTAATTTAAAATTATACGGTAGACTTCATGATAAGATACATTTTATTCATGATACATTTTTAGGGGGCCGAGTCACCCGCGTCCGTAATAGAATACCTAATAATTATTGGTTTAGGCATTATTTGATGATTTTGCCACCGAAAAAACAAAGTAAAAACCGGTCAAGTGCGTGTCGGGCCACGCGCAGTGTAGGGTTCCGTAGTTTTTATAACAGCCAAGTGCGTGTCGTATTCGCTGACTGATCGTTTTGTACAATGCTCTAACTAAAAGCCAAACATGACTACCTAACTAATTTGACTTCCTATACAAATCCTCACCTGATCCGACAATTTTGCACGGAAAGTTTTAATTTTTTTTAGAGATTTGTATAAAACTTGTCATAGCCGGTGTTTTGAATTTAAAACACAGCAACTTTTGTGTGATAGTTTTCCTTTAAATTTGTTGAACATTTAAATTTGGCGCCTTACAATTGACTATAGTTGCATACATAGTCTGTGGCATTCACCTTTTTTTCTCTCTGTTCTCTACGCCTTGTAATGTCGCATGCATTTTTTTTTTTATATTCGTTTTGTTAAACAATTAATACCAAAGTAAATACCTTTCGGCATTATCAGTTGTTTCATCTGAACTTATCAAGTCTGGAGAAAATTACAGAAAATGCAGATGGTGTCAACATACCCAAAATTACAGAAAAACTGACATGTTTAACCTGTCAGGAAGGTAAACTTACCAGGTTACCTTTTAAGAGCCAAGGAACAAGGTCCAAGGAATTACTTGAACTAGTCCATTCTGATGTCTGTGGCCCGATGGAGACCCAATCGCTTGGAGGTGCCAAATACTTTGTAACATTTCTGGATGTTCATTCAAAGAAAATATTTGTTTATACCATTCACAAGAAATCTGAAGTCTTAGAGAAATTTAGAGAATTCAAGAATGAAGTAGAAAATCAATTAAACTGCAAAATCAAAATACTCAGAACAGACAATGGTCTTGAATATACACACATCAAAAGTGTCTAGGGATCAAGCATTTTTATGCGGATTTCTTGAGATTGAGATGTGGCTTTGTAATAAATTTATGATTTTATAAATTTATATGGATCCTTTTTGGTGCATTTCATAATTTGAAACAGGAACTGTTAATCAAATTCGAGTAAAAGATGAAAATCAGCTGTCAATATTTTCCCTATAAAAACATACAACGCATTGAAGACATTATTAGTGCTACTGTTTCCCTACTACTGATTAAAACCAACGTTATTATGGAGCGGCGACGTCATTTAAGCAGGGAAGAAATGCTCAGAGCCGTGGGAATGATAGAAGCTGGTTCCCGGCAACGTACTGTGGCTTTAGCTCTGAATACAAGTCAGAGTGTTATCAGTCGACTTTGGACACGTTACCGAAGCACTGGTACCGTGGCTGAGCGCCATGGAGGACGGTATCGCTGCACCACACGGAGACAAGACCGATACATTCAAATCTTAACTCGAAGAGCTCCAACAATAACCGCCATGATGTAAGCCGTGAGGCTTCATCACTCTTCAGGGAACTTAATTAGCGACCAAACAGTCAGAAACCGCTTGCATGAAGTGAACCTTCATTCCCGAAGACCGCTACGGGTACCACCTATAGCAATGCACAATCGTAGGATTCGATATCAATGGGCTCTTGAACACAGAAATTGGGCAGAAGAACAATGGCGTTTCGTGTGCTTTTCTGATGAGTCTCGTTTTGGTATGAGACCGGATACAAGACGTATACGACACTGGAGAACCCCTGGACGCCAACAGCGATTAAAATCCTGCCAGGAAGTCCATCCTTATAGTGGTGGAACCATCATGGTATGCGCGGGTATTTGGATCGGCGGAAGAACTGAGTTGATTTGGATCAGAGGCAACCTCAACGCTCAAATTTATGCTGAGACGATTGTATCTGACGTCATCGTTCCTCTACAAGTGCAAATCGGTCCCTTATTTCAGTTAATGCATGATAATGCACGACCGCACACCGCAAGAGTTGTAAGACAGACTCTCGCCGCAGCTAATATCAATGTCCTGCTCTGGCCTGCTCAGTCGCCAGACTTGAACCCGATTGAGCATGCATGGGATATGCTACAGAGAAGAGCTCTGCCGAATATGGAGGGTATCCAGTCGCAAGAAGACCTTTTTTGTTGTTGCAACGAACATGGGCGGCCATTCCACAGCGTGATTTGGATGAACTCATTTTGAGTATGCCAAACCGATGTTCTTGTGTTGTTAGTGTTCGCGGTAGAAACACTGATTATTAATTGTTTAAGTTACCCAATAAAATTTTAAAGAAAACTGTTATTTCAGTCTTTTTTTGAACTTTATTGTTAGTGGTTCAAATGTCAAAAATCCCTTTATTAGGAAAATGGCAAATTTCTTTATTAATGCAAAGGTGACTTGGTTTATCGTTACTGTGACAAACGAAAACACTTTATTTGATGAATCCTTAAAGAAAATTTTAATTAATATCAATCAGGAGAAAAGTTATTGCAAAAATATATGTTAATCCCTAGACACTTTTGATGTGTGTATGAACAAAGAATTTTCTAAGTACCTGAAGGACTCTGGAATCATTCACCAGTCTAGTACACCATATACTCCAGAACAGAACGGCACAGCAGAGCGCATGAACTGAACATTGGTTGAGAGAGCAAAGTGTATCCTAAATGCCAAACTGTCAAAATGTTATTGGGCTGAAGCAGTTCTTACAGCTGCCTACATCATAAACAGATCTCCAACTAAATCCCTCTCAGACAAAACACCAGAAGAAATGTGGTCAGGACAAAAGCCAAAAGTCAATCACATGAGAGTGTTTGGGTGTGAGGCCATGGTTCACCTGCCTAAGGAAAAACGCGGAAAGTGGGACGCCGAAGCTCAGAAACCATCATTATCATACCTAGTACTAAAACAGTTGTTAAAAGCCGGGATGCAGTATTCCTTGAGTCAACAGTCCAGAAAAATTATGTACCAGTGGAATTGTCAGAGATAAAAACAATTACACCACAAAACCAGCTCAGTGACTCAGATGATTACTTTACTGACACAGTAAATGAAGAAGAAAAGCAAAGCTCTGATAGTGATTATGTACCAGAGATATCAATCTCATCTCCTGAACCTAGATATATCACATTAAGATCCAGGAATATTAATAAGAATCAGTCACAAAATACATACCTATGCCGTGGAGAAGATCTACAACTAAATGTTATTCCTCAGACTTACAAAGAAGCTATAGAATCTCCTGATGCTGAAAAATGGAAAAGTTCTATTGATGAAGAACTCAAAGCTCATGATACAAATGGAACATGGACATTGATCAAGAAGCCCCCAGATGTCAAAACAATAGGAAGCAAGTGGGTGTTCAAATTAAAGAAGAGTCAGCAGGTCCACGTTATAAATCCCGTCTGTGTGCAAAGGGGTTTGCACAAACAAAAGGTATCGACTACCAGGAGACATTCTCACCGACAGTGAGGTATGACTCAATACGTATACTACTATCTATTGCTGCACAATATAACCTTGAGGTAATACAACTTGATATTAAAACAGCTTTCTTATATGGTGACTTAGAAGTGGATATTTATATGCTCCATCCAGAAGGCTTACTATGTGAGGAGAATGTTGTATGTAAATTAAAGAAGTCTATAAAATATAGCTATATAAATATAGCTATGGCTTAAAACAAGCACCCAGATGCTGGAACTCAAAATTTGATGCTGTCTTAAAGAAGTTTGGGTTCATTCAAAGTAAAGCAGATCAATGTGTATATGTCAGGAATATAAATGGAGCAAAATGTTATCTTTGTATTTATGTTGACGACGGACTGTTACTGTCAAAGAGTCAATCAGAATTGAAAGAATTTATAAATGAGTTACAAACCATTTTTGAAGTAAAAATATGCAAATTAAGTAACTTTGTTGGTATGCAGATTGAGAAAAATGACAACTCTATTTTTATTCATCAGTGCAAATATATCAACCAGCTCCTAACAGACTTCAATATGAATGATGCTAATCCAAATGCAATTCCAGCCGATCCTCATGTAACACTGGAAAAAGGGGATGATCAGCCAGACAAGAACATACCATATCGCCAAGCTATGGGATCACTCATACATCTTGCTACAGTGAGTCGACCAGATGTAATGTTCTCTGTGAGCCTGGTGAGTAGATTCCTAAATTGTTATAAAGAACCACACTGGAATGCAGTAAAGAAAATCTTTAAGTAAATCAAAGATACTAAAGCCTATGGCTTATGTTATTATAAAACACCAGATCCATCTGTCATTGGGTACAGTGATGCTGATTATGCAAATGATCCGAACACTAGAAGATCTGTAACAGGCTATGTGTTTATCAAAAATGGTGCTGCAATCACCTGGTCGAGCCAACGTCAGCAAACTGTTGCCCTCTCCACTACAGAAGCTGAATTCATGGCTGCCTGTGCAGCTACTAAAGAGGCTATTTGGATCAAGCAGCTACTGTGTGATATTAGTGAATTTACCCAAGAATCTTTGTGTTTGAACTTAGACAATCAAAGTGCAATAAGTGTTATTAAAAATACTAATTACCACAAGCGTTGTAAACATATAGACATTAAATACCACTTTGTAAAAGAAAAATATTATTTTAAAATAATTGATTTGAACTATGTATGTAGTAAAGACCAACTGGCAGATATATTTACAAAAGCTTTATCTAGAGACAGGTTTATGTACTTAAGAGATAAAGTAGGCATGTCTCAATTATGATTTAATTTCAATAATATGTGTAAAGCATTTTTTTGTGATTCTATTTCATTAATGTATGTACATTCACATTGTAAAATATTGTATTTTACGTTCATCTGCAGTTGTGAATATGTTTTATTAACAGTAACAGATTGCTGTTTTCTTTAATTTTGTAAAATTTATTTAGGAGGCTCAAATTTAGAGGGAGTGTTGAACATTTAAATTTGGCGCCTTACAATTGACTATAGTTGCATACATAGTCTGTGGCATTCACCTTTTTTTCTCTTTGTTCTCTACGCCTTGTAATGTCGCATGCATTTTTTTAATATTCGTTTTGTTAAACAATTAATACCAAAGTAAATACCTTTCGGCATTATCAGTTGTTTAATTCATCAAAATTTCGTTATATATAGGTACTACTGCCGTGACATTTGTATATATATATACTCATGCCAAAGTACAACTTTCTAGTACTAATAGTTTTTGAGCTAAACCGCGGACAGATGGACAGACAGACGGACATGGCGAAACTATAAGGGTTCCTTGTTGACTACGGAACCTTAAAAAGGGTAACAAAACACACGAAAATATTTTTTTAGTTTTTTCACCTGCGGTACATTGAGTGTGCAGAGCTTGCGATACGTCAAATATATGTTGAAATATTGACCCCAGAGAGAGTCACCGGCACACTTTCGAGTCTCGAGCACAACAGATTTTTCTTCATTCCATTTTTTCTCCATCTCTCAACTAAATCTCTAGAGGTACCGGCCGGAGTGTGTGTAAAGATAGCAAATACCTGAGGTTCTGTAAATAGACTTTTAGGCAAGCGCGCTCGGTATTTAAATATAATCGCTTACCATCATATCAATAAAAACGATTCAAGTGAGGGCCAGACCATGCTCGGTGTCCCGAAAACCGTGTCAAAAATGTAATTATAACTATTACACTACCCCTTCTCTGGAAACAATAGAAACATTGTAAATATCCTACCATTACCTTTTTATTCGTTGGGATAACATTAATGATTTAATGAGGAGGCCACTCTGGGTGGAGTGGAAGGCAATGTCAGACTTCTAATGACTTGTAGCGACATCTATCACGCAATATACAAACTAATCGATAGAAATCCTGTATCGCGCAAGCAAAGTTTACCGCTCAACTAGCTTACATACAAATTACCCGATCACAAACATGGGGCAGTTGCCCACCAGACAAAAACACCTGTCTGGTCGGAGGCCTCGCTTTTCCTGCCTCCCTTTTCAGAAGAAGAATCACCTACCCTGTTCCTTTCGGCGCCCCTGCGCTTGGGGCCGCGGTATCTCGTAAGAGCATTTCAACCTCTACAATACCCTAAAAACGAAATAAAACACCCCTGTACCATAATGAGACGACTGCCTCATTGGTCAAGTGGCCATTGTGACAGCTAAGCAAGAAGTTCTCGGGTTCAATTCCCATGTCGGACCAAAACAGCTTTGGGATTTTTCTAATAGAAATTTCTCAATAGTAGGTCGGAGTTTGGCAGTTGGCGGTTTTATACCCCTGTACCTCGGAAAACACCCGTTGTCATTGGTCACGGCTGTTATTGTACATCTTAGTCAACCTTTACAGGTAGTCAGAAGCCTAGCATAACCCATACCACCATAACCGCACTGTCTGGCAGTTTGAGTGCTTTATACGGCTCACCCAAATGTCCTTACTTTAGTATTGTTCGTCAAATCGTTCGAGCTCCTTAAGGTTCTAAGTTGAGCTACGCGATATTTGACAAATGCTTGCACTGTTTGGACGGGCCTGCTCAAATCTGTTTGATTCTGTCCTCTAAAGGGCGCCACAGACATTAACCTACATGGCTCTCATATGATTTGATCACTACAGATTGTCTGGACTTTAAAAAGACGTTGACCTCTGAGTTTGTTTCAGTGTTTCTTCTCAGAGTAGTCAAGAAACACTGGCCTCATCTAGCTTACATTTACGGAAAAAAAATGACGTGTGAAAGTGTTATTTATAACATACTAGCTTTTGCCCGCGACTTCGTTCGCGTGGGAGGTTTTTCCCGCGTAAATCACGATCCCGTGGGAATTCTGGGATAAAAAATATTCTATTTCCGTCTCCTGGTTTTAAGCTACGTCCCTACCAGTTTTCAGCCAAATCGGTTCAGCAGTTCTTGAGTTATAAATAGTGTAACTAACACGACTTTCTTTTATATATACAGGGTTAAATGTAAAACACTGAAAACCTCTCAGGACTATGTTACTAACATCATAATCAACAACTTTTGTTCTATGACTTTTAAGAATTCGTCATATTTTAGTTCACCAGATTTTCATACAAAAAAAAATATTTAAATTGAACGTCCTAAATGTTACAAAATCTATGCGAAGCAAAAGAAAACGACTTATACTATCACTTTCTTTTGTTTTGCATAGACTCCGTAACATTTAGGGCGTTCAATTTAAATATTTTTATCTTTATATGAAAATCTGGTGAACTAAAATATGACGCATTCTTAAAAGTCATAGAACAAAAGTTGTTCATTATGATGTTAGTAACATAGTCCCGAGAGGTTTTCGGTGTTTTACAATTAACCCTGTACATATAGATTAGCAAAATTAACGTCATTATTTCATCATAAAATCTGTTACTGTCTTGCCAAGGGGTATCGTGTTACCCAGCTACTGGGTTGTGGAGGTCAGATAGGCAGTCGCTTCATATAAAATACTAGTACTCAGTCACATCCGGTTGGACTGGAAGTCGATCCCAACATAGAAAAGGCTAAACAGATAAGCGTTTCTTTTTGTACACAAGATTGAACTGACTGCCAAAACACACTTAGTTGATCCCAAACAGCATGTGTGTGGCATTCGCGACATTAGTAGACGAAAGTTGAGCTTACAGACTAACTGACAAAGGCTTGCACTGACGGGACGGGTTCATTGAAATCTGGCAGTTTGAGTGCTTTTTGCGGCCTACCCAAAGGTCCTTACCTTGGTATTGTCAAATCGTTAAGCTCCTTGTTCTAAGTTGAGCTATACGTCATTTGACAAATGCTTGCACTGTATGGACAGGCCCACTCAAATCTGTGAGCATCTTTCTTCAAAAGACCGCCTCAGACTGAAACCTACAAGGTTCCCATATAATTAAATCAGTGTAGATTGTATGGACTTTAAAAGAGACGGACCCCTGAGTTTGTTTCGGTGTTTCTTCTCAGGGTAGTCAGTTAGGAAACACCGGCCTCATCTAGTTAATATTTACGGAAAAAAATGACGTGTAAAAGTGTTATTTAATAACCAATTGCAAAATAAAGATCATTTATCATTTATCATTAGCTTAAAATACTAGGAAAATATTTAAAAGTGGTTGCTAAATAAAGAGACAGATTTTAAAGACATTTTAAGTTTCCACTTTTAACTTGGCAAGATGTCAAACAAGTCGCAAGTTAATAAAAACGGTGGAACTATCTGCAATTCTATCAAATAGAAAGAAAATAAAATCAGTACACAGACAGCATTACGTTATCCGTTATATGATCATTTATCACACTTATTTACTCGATGGTTCAATAACAATTTATCAATTATTGGTTTATTATTCCCCACAGTACATTTATGATAATTAAGATTAAGTAAAGTATGTTATTTGTTAGTATGTTACGGACATAACCACATGAATTTTCAGTAACGCCTAATGGCATTCAGTACTATTCCAATCAAAAGCGATATTGCGCAATTTTTTTGAATAACAAAGAAGTATGTTCCTTTTTTAAATGCTTTTTTCATTATTTATGTATATGTTTGTATCAAGTATACACAATGATAGATACTTTAATCAAGTAAAGCATAATGCTTTACTTACGTAATAACTACAACAAAATAACAAATTACATTCATTGCCTGAAATAAATCAGGATTCCCTTTGTATTGTGTTAGGCTTTCCAATTTCAAGATCAAATGATAAGTGTCACCGATTCAACCATATTATTTAATTACACAAGTAAGACGTCAAAGTGCAAATATATTTGTCTCCGACCGTATCTTTTCCAACCAATTTGTCGACGAAAATAGGTCACAGGTGGATAAAATAAGTAAAATACCTTTACCTGAGTCCGTAACCACGTATTTAGTTGAAAACCATTCACTTCACAAGGTTGTTCATCCAATAATTTGATTAATTTCAGTTCTACTAGGGTTGTAGATTTATATGGAATTAAAACAAGTTACGGTTTTTTGGGAGGCTGTGATCCATTACTATCATGTGCGGATTACCCAAATAAATAAATTTCAAACTAATAAAAATTTATAATTTTTGAACATGTTTCTTTATCTGGCATTGTGAAAATAAAACAAATAAATTAAACTCTTTTGCAAAAAAACGGGCACCTAAGGAAAGGGGGAAAGTTAGGTACACGAAATACGATAAAATTAGAAGACTTTATCAGCAGATTACCCAAAATCTAGAGATGATGATGAGGCATATAGTTTCTTAGAAGGTTACACACGGTATGCATAATTTATTATGAAACTAATTCAGTGTAAATAAAACAATTGGTCAGTGTTATTTATCCGTAATAGTCATGCATACAAGAAAAGCCTGCAATACATGTTGGATGAGCGTTGTCGAGTGAAGGCCAATACCAACATGTAGACGGTATATTTGCCTTGTCTTGCTATCGCTCGGTGTCACTTGCCTAGTTGGCCGAGTGGAGGCCAGCGCCAACGTGTATAGAGCTCATTTGGTGCAACTTGTCTTCGCTCACCGTTGCTCGTGATCACTTGCCTCACTTCGGATCGGTGTCGGTTTTTGGTCACAAATCAAAGGTGCTCGCCTGCGCTCGGTCAACGTGTGGGCGGCTCTAGAGACCCTCTTCTACATTGGTCATCTGCATTGGCGTTCGACGAACTTGTCGAACGTGTGGACATTATTTCTTGCCTTGTACCTATTTGCCAACGCTCGCGTTGGCCTACGCTCGGCCAACATGTATTGCAGGCTTTAAAATAATGTTCATAACATCTAAAACAGATTAAAATTAAAAAAGATTCTTCACTAATAAATAATCATTTATTTTTGTATGTTTACACTAATCTAATGACGATAACCTAATGAAAGCTGTAGTTCCCAAACACTAATACAGTGGAATTCGGTTATAACGCCGATGAAGGGACCACTGTAATTTCGACGTTATATCCGGAAGTCGTTACAAGCAAAGGTGAAAAGATACAGACAGTCATGTTTATTGTTTATAATATCAAATTGTAACTGAATCATAAATACACTTACCTAGATAATATCTATAAGCAAAAAGTAAAGGTCACCATAGTTGCTGACCATCTGTGTGACCATGTGTGACCATGTGTGTGTAAACAAAAAAATTAAAAAACTCTTTGTATCCGTGGCGGCCGACTCCGGTCGCAATATCTGCATGGGATTTCTAAGAATTTGTTACAAATTATTCATTGAAAACAGTCGCTACACCCGAACTCGGCGTTATATCCAAAGTCGCTATAGCGATATATTTTGTACTAAAGAATGCTTTACATTCAAGAGACTTAGGTTTAACGTAATTATAAACAAATGGTCGCTACAACCAAGGTCGTAATAAACCACTGTATGATCAAAGTATTGTAAGTAATTTGCATTCTGGTAAACACAAATACCAAGTTCTGTTAGCTTTGTATTTCAATCTCTAACGTTAAACCCACTTTGTAGACTACAAACAATGTACCTATACCGTTTCGCCATTCACCTCACACAAATGTTTTAAAAGCACGTTAACGAAATGAGTAAAATATTTTGTTAGATCCATCATAGACTCGCAATTTAAGGCAAAGATTTTCTTGCGGATTTCGGAGGCGAACAATATCTCACTAAGACCTCATCGACACCCCCTTCGTCTGTAGGTACATACTCGTATGTGCCAAACTCCAATTTCACAGGAGAGCTCTCTGAGTGAGAAAACTCGTAACTATTTAATAACCTGCGAGATTAGTTATTTTTAGGGTCCCTTAGTTAAACAACAAGAAACCCTTATAGTTTCATTAGATCAGTCCAGTCCGTCTGTAAGGTGAGGAAGACTATTGATGATATGAAGTGATAATGTGAAAAAAATAATTGAGCAGGCACTTCTCGTCTATTTTCTTCTGCAAGGTGTCGAGGATAGGTGTTTAAAATAATAAGGATTAGTCGAAATCATATTTCGATCGATGTTTATTTTACACGTCATTTTTATCGTAAATGTAAACTAGATGAGGCCGGTCTTACCTAATTGACTACCTTGAGCAGAAACACTGAAACAAACTCAGAGGTCAACGTCTCTTTTCTTTCCCACTCGGTGTTAACCCTGCGAGATAACAGAACTGCTAAAAGTAATGTACAAAATAGTTATCTTGAAGTAATGGGAAATAATATTTTTTGTAGGTATCCCTCAAATTAACGCGGGTGAAACCGCGGGACACAGATAGTAATTAAATAAGGACTAAATAAAGGTTATTGTAACAAACACCCTTTGTAGTTATTGTGTTTGTAGTTGTCACTTTTGAGCGGTCTTAACGCTAAAAGCAATAAATTAAAATTAATTAATTGTCTAGCATTCTAGATAGATTCCCGTGTCTCTTAACGAAATGAACGATTTCTGTTATACATAGCTACGAAGACTCTTCAAGTTTACGAGTAACAGAACGTTCAATTGTTTTAATATTACTGGGAGCACCTCGACCTGGTAAGGGTTTGTTAGAACTGCGACCAAACAAACACAAGCGGACTGCGCAAATGAGCAATGCCCCGCAGATGTATGTATTACAGCTCCGACAAGTATTATTAATTGTTCTGTATTTTTTTGGCAAGACAATCTTGACACCTTTTTCTTATATTAGGTCTGTATCTTCGCAGGTAGCTCCTCACCAGGGTCTCCTAAAAACTCACGTATTCTTTTGCGCATCAGTCTTGGCAACTGAATGAAGTCTTTACGATCGCGCAAATGCTCACAAACTAGGGTAAAGCAACGATTTTGATGTTGTAGATTGTAGACGAAGGCGTAGTTCGACCTGGGGCTCATTGTCACAATTATCCTCAGATGCGTCTTGATCGGTGTCACTGTTTTGGCTGCGAACGCTCAAGTGAGCTTCTTCATCCTCAGTTTCTGGTTTTTAATTTTCATAATCGGAGTCAGGTTCCTCCAAGATACTCAAAATCCGCTGCCGTTCGCGTTCTTCGCGATCCATTATTGCAAAAATCCGAAAAATAACAGGGAAGAGAATAATAGAATAATAATATAATATAATCAATACATTAGTAATATACTCTGTAACGAATGGCGCGAAATTACGACACGAAATGTATGGTTGGGACTTATTTACCCTTTTCGTGTTTAGACGTGTCTACCCACCGCTGCGGTTGCAACAGTATTTATATATTATGTATCATCTATGAACACCACTAAATCAAAGAGAATGTAATACACTTAGCTCCAGCTACTGAAAAGTGTAGCAACGTCGCACAGAAAACATACAAAATACGCGAATTTCAAAATGGCGGTCTACCAGACGTACTGCAAGTTACCATCCACACTTGGTCGATATACCGTCTTTTTGTACTAAGCACTTCTCTACATCTATGCGCACAGCTTATGTAGAACTTTCTGCCGGTTTTTGTGTACCAGGCATCTTCTGGACTCGTTCGTTTCATCGTAGACCTCTTCTAATGCTTATCATCAAGCGAACTTGGGGTCAAGGGTTGGCATAAAAAAAAATTTAAATCTCTACAGTCTTACAATTTTACAAAGAAACTAAAGTAATCTCGCCATAGCTATTTATCTTAACATTATAATTTTGACTAAAATAAAATTCTAACAAGCCCGTTCTATCATCATCGGACTACAAGACAAATGGCAATGTGCTGTAGGTATTAGTCCACCAAATAAAAGTCTAGAGTCACGAACAACCGTTATATTTCAAACGTTCAAAGTTAAACAGTTACACCAAGCGTAAGAAGCACAAGAATAATATAGACACTAGTTAGAAAGATAGAAGAATATAAAACAAGTAACTAGATAATAAGCAAAGCGAATTTAAACAATATGAAATGATTTTAATTATTACGAGCGAGCGCGGTAAGTTAAGTGCGGAGGCAAGCTAGCGCGTGAGTGCCTTGCGCAACAGCGAACAAAGGACTGGCGGTTGGAATGCGGCGAAACCGAACTGTTCCGAACGAGACTCGCGGCGCGGCGGAATCACCCGAAGTTGGAAGATAGCTTCTTCGTGTGGTGGCGCTGCCGCTACAGTAGCCCCTCGGCGAGACCGTGACTACGGTCGGTAAAAGTCAGGGAAGCGTACTCTTCTTCCGCTGCGTGTGTGTCTCAGTGGCTCGTTGGCTGATGGTGGTGTTAAGTCGCTTGGAAGGATTGGATCTGTGGTCGAGTTGTCCCTTTGACTATCTTGAGTGACGTAAGCTGGCTTTAAGCGATCTAGCGATATGTTGGTGCTCCTGCCTCGTACCTCAACTTCATAGTACTTGTCCCTCTTTCTCAGTACCTTGTAGGGACCAGCATAAGGTGACTCTAGGGACTTTCGTACGTGATCTTGCCTTAAGAAGACGTGGGTACAGTGCTGCATGTCTTTCGGAATGTAGAAGGTACTGTTTCTGTGCCACTTGGTTGGTCTCGGAGACAAGTTAGACATGTGTCTTGCCAGACGTGTAGCGAAGCTAGTGATGTTGTTGTTGTCGACAGTGTGGTTGCTTGACGGCGATAGGAACTGGCCTGGCAAGCGTAGAGGCTCGCCGTAGACCAACTCAGCTGCAGAGGCGTGGACATCATCTTTCCAGGAACTGCGTATTCCGAGCAGAACGATGGGCAAGACTTCTGTCCATTGCGTGTTGTCGTGACACATAATGCCTGCCTTAAGTTGTCGATGCAACCTTTCAACCATCCCATTTGCTGCAGGATGATAGGCTGTGGTGCGGAAGTGACGTGCGCCCAGCAGAGATGTCAGCGCCTTAAACAGGCTGGACTCGAACTGCCGACCGCGATCTGTGGTGATCTGCGAAGGGCAACCGAACCTCGATATCCACCCGGATACCAAGGCGGCCGCGCAGGTCTCGGCAGTGATGTCCTTGAGTGGTATCGCCTCAGGCCATCGTGTGAACCGGTCAACAATGGTGAGGCAATATCTGAAATCAGAAGATGGTTTTAGCGGCCCTACGATGTCGAGATGGATATGGGAAAATCTCGACGAGATTAGAGGAAAATGGGAAAGAGGAGCAGTTGTGTGGCGGGTAACTTTACAGCGCTGGCAATGAAGACAGCACCGGCACCACTCTCTACAGTCCTTACGGATCCCTGGCCACACAAATCTTTGCGTGACCAGTCGCACGGTAGCTGTACGTCCAGGGTGGCTCAGACCGTGAAGAGCGTCAAACACTTGATGACGTAGCTCCGGTGTGACGTATGGCCTTGGTGGTTGTGTAGAATCTTCGCAGTAGAGATTGATGTCTGAGCCAACCGGAGTTATCTTTTTTAGTTTTAGCGACGATCCTTTTTCCAACAACATCTGAAGTTCAGGGTCTGACTCTTGAGATTGGGCTAAAGCTCTATAATCAATCGTCATTGTGACTTCCTCAACACGTGACAAGGTGTCAGCTACCACATTTTCAGCACCTGGTATGTAGCGTATGTCCGTCGTAAATTGAGCGATATAATCAAAGTACCTGTATTGACGTGGCGAGCAATTCTCTCTCGAATTCTTGTACGCGTAGGTAAGTGGGCGATGATCAGTGAAGACAACAAACTGCCGAGCTTCTACCATATGCCGGAAATATTTGATCGCTTCGTAGACGGCAAGCAGCTCGCGATCATACGGGCTGTACTTGCGTTGAGCTGGATTCAACTTCTTGGAGAAGAATGCAAGTGGCTCCCACTGTAGACCAACACGTTGCTGAAGAACAGCTCCTATGGAAACATCAGATGCGTATGGAGAGCTCTGCCTGTTCCCTTGGGTGTGCAAGAAGCGTAGCTTTTGACAGCATACTTTTGCAATCTTCGAATGCTTCCAGCTCGAGCTGCGACATATGTATGGGATCTGAACCCTTGACTTTTTCCCCACCTAACATTGAGTTAAGGGGCGCTTGACTTTTTGCAGCATTAGGTACAAATCTCCTGTAAAAGTTTAACATACCCAGGAATCTCCGTAACTCTTTCACCGTACGTGGAACTGGAAACTCCTGAATCGCCTGAACCTTCGTGCTGAGGGGCTGGGTACCAGCGGCTGATACCTGGTATCCAAGGAAAGTCACCTCGGGCTGGCCCCACACACATTTTGCTGCGTTGATGAGCACGCCATATTTTTGCAAGCGTGACAACAGCTGGCGCAGGTGAACTTTATGCTGTTCAGGAGAAGGAGAGAAAATTAATATGTCATCTAAAAAACCGTAGCAAAAGTCATCGAATCCGGCAAGCACTTCATCGATAAAGCGTTGGAATGTTTGAGCTGCGTTCCTGAGGCCAAAGGTCATGAACGGAAATTCAAACAATCCGAACGGTGTTGTTATGGCTGTCTTTGGAATGTCCGCTTCGTTTAACCTTATTTGATTGTAGGCTTTAATTAAATCGATTTTTGTGAAGATAGTGGAGCCAGAGAGTCGCTGTGAGAAGTCCTGGATGTGACGTATAGGGTAGCGGTCAGGTATAGTACGTGAATTTAGTGCACGGTAGTCGCCACAGGGGCGCCAACCGTCGTCCTTCTTCCTCACGAGGTGCAGAGCTGAAGACCACGGGCTCTCGGAGCGTCTGGCTGTTCCGCTGGCCATCATGTCTTCGAACTCCTTCTTTGCGATTTTTAATCGTTCTGGATCCAAGCGCCTAGGTCTGTTTGCAACGGGCGGTCCGGAAGTAGTCTTAATAAAATGCACGGTATTATGCTTAGGTTTGCTCTGATTCACAGTACCTGCAGGGCGTGTAACCTCTGGGAACTCACGCAGCAGCTGGTGATACTCAGTCTCCCCGGTGACGGTTTTGACAGACGACACATCATCCGGAACCCGCTGTGAAGACGCTGCTACGAAGAGTGAGGTGGCGCCATCTATTAGCCGGTGGTTGCGGCAATCTATAAGCAGATTATAATAGCTTAAAAAATCTACACCTATAATTGGCTTTGACACGTCAGCTATGGTAAATTTCCATGTAAACGAACGGCGAAGACCTAGGTTCAGGTTAAGTTGCACTGGACCATAGGTATTTATAATACTCCCATTAGCCGCCGTTAAACTAAACTTCGCAACATTGCAGGGCGTCTTGATTGCTGATCGTGGGTATACGCACAGATCAGAGCCTGTATCGACAAGAAATAACATTTTAGAATAACGGTCAGTAATAAAAAGACGGCCTAAGGCTAATGGGCAGTCGTAGGCCGCTAATTCGGACTGCCTTTCGAGTTTTCCGACCTCCATGAGCAAGGTTGTATGCATTTCCTTGCACGGACGCCATGCGTGAAGTGGTACCAACAATGCGGGTGATTTTCAGGTGGCTGGCGTGATCTGGATTTTGATCTGCTTCTCCAGTTACCACTTTTAGACCGTGAACGAGAATGACCCCATACCTGCCTTCGATTATCCACTCTAGTAGATAGTGAACTCACTTGCCTGGTTAATTCCGCTATCTGACACGCCATCTCTTTCATGAGGGCAGACGTACCTGGATCTGTTAGGCTTGCGACTTGCATGGGCCCCGCCGGCGTAATTTCATTAACCGTATCCGCTAAATCCGCCAACTTGTCTAACGGTAGATCTGGTTGCGACGCGATAACAGCCTGGAGGTTGGTCGGTAACCTATTCGACTACAATGTCCTCAGAAAGTCCTCCGGTACTGACGGTCCTGCCAGATGTCTTAAATGTCGCAAGAATTGCGATGGTTTACGATCACCGAGCTCCTCATGCATTAACAATTGCTTTACTTTGCGTTCCCGCGATGCCGACAACCGTTTTATAAGCTCGGTTTTGAGTTTTTCGTATTTATTTGCCGCTGGAGGGTTGGTGATAATGTCTTTGACCTCTGTGGCGTAGCGGTGCTCCAGCACTGATACGACCTGGTAGTACTTCGTGAGGTCGACCGTAACGTTTGCCAACGCGAACTGGCACTCCATCTGGGCGAACCACATCTCGGGGTCATCCGGCCAAAACGGTGGTGGACGAACGCCTACACGCGACGTTTCAGGCATCGATTGCTCTTCTTTTTGCGTTTCCATTTCGGGGTCACCAATATGTAGGTATTAGTCCACCAAATAAAAGTCTAGAGTCACGAACAACGGTTATATTTCAAACGTTCAAAGTTAAACAGTTACACCAAGCGTAAGAAGCACAAGAATAATATAGACACTAGTTAGAAAGATAGAAGAATATAAAACAAGTAACTAGATAATAAGCAAAGCGAATTTAAACAATATGAAATGATTTTAATTATTACGAGCGAGCGCGGTAAGTTAAGTGCGGAGGCAAGCTAGCGCGTGAGTGCCTTGCGCAACAGCGAACAAAGGACTGGCGGTTGGAATGCGGCGAAACCGAACTGTTCCGAACGAGACTCGCGGCGCGGCGGAATCACCCGAAGTTGGAAGATAGCTTCTTCGTGTGGTGGCGCTGCCGCTACAGTGCCATCGTTACATGGTAGACATCCTACCCGTACGTACAAAACGTTTTGTGAATACAAAAGTAAAGGAGTGGAAATCTCTCCCAGAGTCGTGTGTTTCCTGATAACCTAGAGTTCTTCAAGTCAAGACTGATTAAGTTACGTCTAGGCAAGCGTTCTTCGTCTTCAACCACATCATCGCTCACCATCAGGTGAGACGGTGGTCAAACGCGAGCCATGTATAATAAAAAATATCTAGTCAAAGACTTCTTTCTCTGTGGCGGACTCTATGACTGAAGATCACGATCACCACTTTTAAACCCAGCGGTATGTCAGACTTAGGCAGACTTAGAATAATATAAAAAATACTAATGAATACAAATAATATTTTGTACTTTAGTACTTACGTAGATTGATTTATAAAAACACTTTCGCAAATATTGCATTATGTTAGATCAAATTTGATTACCGTAAAAAAGGTCAGAGTAAGTCAATCTTATAAGATAAACATAATGCTGTTGCGGACTTTTTTTAAATAATTCACGACAGATATTCCCACTGTACATTATATTCGCGTAACACGCCAAAATAGCTCTCAGAGGACAGGATTTTCTCCGACTTGCTCGGTACTTATCGTTATATATGGCGAAATTACCCAAATCTTTATAAATTATCGCCTATGTAATAAAGCAATAATATATGCAATAAATATAAATATTAATGTAAGGTTTCACCAAAATCCGTTCGGTCGTTTTTGCACCCATTCAAACTTTCGCATTTATAATATTTGTAGGAAGGAAGTAGGGGACAACGTTTAAATATATAACTGAATAAAAATAGTACATAGGTTGAGTTTAATTTGGAAGTCATACGACTATTGAGACAGAATATCATTAACACGTTCGCTGACAGTGAGCACTTACCCTGACACCACATTACGACAGTAGAATTTTCCACGACGTACTCTTATAAATAAGTGGCCCGTTCCTCGACGTACTGTCATAACGCACTATTTTAATTTCCCGCCTAACGACGTACTGTCAGCGAACGTGTTAAATATTATATATTTCATGTGGGTACCAATTTGAGGCTTACCGTTGTTTACAAAGCAGGAAAACATGACATATCAGAAGTAGACGCGATACGGGGATCCACTGAAGGTCAAGCGGCTACGAACGAAATGCTTGCGAAGCCGAAAACAGCCGAACGTAACCCGAGAAATCTTGAAAGTAAGTTTCGGCGGGCCGTATGGTTCGGCCGATTTGTGGCCGAAATTTAGAATAAAGAAATTTTCGGCTGAAACAGGATTTTTGGCTGAAACTTGGTCGGTCACTAGTGGCAAGCTTAACCACTCTTTACCAAGCATCGCCCAAGGCCGCCTTAATTTGTTCAGTCCATCCGGTAGGCGATATCCCATGCACAACATGCTTAAGTCTGGAGTGGGTTCACAGCAATGATGTAATGGGATGCGAACCCAGGACCTCCCGATCACAAGTCCGACCCCTTAGCCATTAGGCTATTGACCCTTAAATTGACAGCCACTTTACCTTTTTCAGCTTATCCTTCGACAAAAGCTCCTTGTTCCATTATGACCTAACTTTTGTATGACGTGCTCATTATGCAACAGCTATCGTTTTCATATCTTCTTCTCAACGTTTGTTTTGCCTACTTTTACTCGTTCTGGGTGAAGTGGAACGCAGTTTCAGACTTCTATGGGCTAAAAACCTTCCCTGTTCCTTCAGTTTTCTTTGCTTTCGCGGGCCGCGGTATCTCGCTGGAATATTGTCGCAACCTCGACAGGTAATGGTCCTGTCGAGCCCTGTCATTACTGTCTACGCCTTGAGGCGTACGTGGAACACGACGCGCCGTTGACTCGAGACTATTGCAAGCTTAATGTCGCCCACTAGTGTTGTGGATATTCCAGGAAATTGTTGATCACCTTTACGTTGAATGTCACTTGTACGTTATAAGAATATAAGGACTATCGTATACGTCGACGACCACGTATTTTCTATTATTTTCTGACTCTTCACTCAACTTAATCCAATGAAAATTACCCCTTGATATTTATTAATATTGTTTTTTTTCCGTTGTTATGGCGATTGAATCGATTGTAGTGGAGACGTTTCTTTCATTGATCTGTGCTGTGTGGATGAATGAATAAATACACAAGTACATCTACTACAAAATACACAATTTTGTTTATTTCTTCAACCTCTGTGGGAGACTGGTATCTGCACTATCTGATTCAATCCTACCATACAGATGACCAGGGCCACTGGAGTAGCGTAAGCACACTTAGTTACTTACAACATAAAAAAAAAACTTACATTGACTTAATTGAAAAGTACTTTCAACCTTGTATTAAGGTAACGTTTTGGTTTACTGTGAATAATCAAATTTGATCTTCATTTCCTTGAATATATCTCTTATAGCCTCAATAATACAACTTTCTCGAGAGTAACCATTTCTCGTAATAATTTTCCGGGTAGGAAAATCATCGAATGACTTCTCCCACTCTGGGTAAAGCGGAAGGTAGTCTGCTTCTACTGACTAAAAACCCACTCTGTTCCTTCAGCTTTACAATTATTGCAAAGATTTTTCATTCTAGAATTGAATAGGTGCTTGCGCTTGCAATCACGTAGCCATGTTCTTTTCTGGGGGGGGGGGGGGGGGGGAGGGGAATCATCAAATAAAACGTTATAATATAACATACCCTTGCTACTTGTCTTCTCTTAGGCGTACCTTGTGTTACTGCACATCAGTGGCACTGCAGTGCAGCTGTTGACAGCCTCGGGCACCATGGTCTGTCCTGCTGCAAGAGTGTAGGGCAAATAGCAAGGCACGCCAGCATCAATGATATTATCCGTCGAGCTCTTGCCACCGCCGCTATACCTGCGATATTAGATGGGAAGAGACCAGATGGTATGACTTTGGGGCCTTGGAAGATGGGTAGGCCTCTGGTGTGGGACGCAGCTTGTGTCGATTTTTTTGCGTAACCAGAGAGCTGGGTCATTCTTTGCCAAAAGAATAAGCATCGCCACATGACGTGGCATTGCTACCAGTCTTCTGGGCACGTTTCCGGACGACAGCGATGTGGAGTTGTACTTTGACACCTAAGTCTAGTTTTGTTTTTACTTATACCTACATAGTTAGGTTTAGCAGTGTATTTAAAAATATATTAATAAAAAATTGGTCAAGTGCGAGTCAAACTCGCCCATGAAGGGTGCCGTAATAACTACGCCAAATAACTTTGTTTTTAATAGTGTTTGTATGAATTACAAAGTTATATTCTCATTCAAACTAATTTTCACATTAAGTTCTACAGCATATATTTTTTTAGATTTTCACCATTATTACATAAGTTAGAGGGGGGACACACATTTTCCACTTTGGAAGCGTATATCTTTTAAACGATTGACTTTGTGAAAAAGTGAGTTTAGAAACCTTAATGTCATTTTAAAGATCTGTCTATAAATACCACACACGTATAGGTTTCATAAAAAAAAAAATCTGTTTCAGTTCCATGTATGGGGTTTCCTTTATTTTAATTATTTTTTTTTTTTCTTAAAATCAGAAAGCGGTTCACAGAATACATACATTTACCAAGTTTCACATGTATAGTCTTAATAGTTTTGTAGTGTGACATACGGACGGACGGACAGACAGACAGACCTGACGAAACTTTAAGGGTTCCGTTTTTTGCCATTCGGCTACAGAACCCAAAAGTTATGAGTTTAAAAAAATATAACGTTAATTCTGAATTCACCAACTACAAAAAATTTTTGGATATTTTTTGTCTGATAAATAAATGAATAATAATAATTGTTATAAATAACTCCATTCGCTTTGGGTGGAGCGGAACAAAATGCCAAACTTCTACTGACTAAGAACCTACCCAGTGCCTTCAGTTGCCTTTGCGTTCTGGGTCCGCGGTATCTCGTTATTTAGTACATTCCCGCAACCCTGGGGTTCGTTTAAAGCTTATTGTAGAACATCTTGAGAAAACTGGTTTGCTTTTGGGACCAAAAATCCAAAGGAACGTTATGTGAAAAAAACTAGTTGTAAACGGACTTTATATATTTTTCCTCTGATTTTATTATTTTTTTTTTTTTTTTAACGCAATATTTTAGTACGATCTTTGAAAATAAGTATGAAGTAAAACGAATGTAAATTTTTCATAACAGCCAAGTACCCTAATCGATTTCATTACCTTTGTTCCACGCCTTTGCTGTTAAGTGTTCCCACAGAAACGGTGCATTTGTTTTTGGCAAAATATAGTCAACCCTAAAGTTTTTGTCAGCAAGCAGTTTTTTGTGTCAGTATTATGTTGAGCGATGACCGGATTACATACGTGTATGTGACGCATATTTTCCCTCTAGGTTAAATTATTTTTGTAGTTCTTTTCTCATTTTTTGATATGACAGCGCAAAAATATTTTATTTTTACTTAACAGGGGTCGAACAGGCTGGCAACGGTGCACCGTAGACGTGGGCCTATGGACGGCGAGCAGGGGTAACTCACCGACCAGTTAGATGCAGACTCAGGTTGGCGGCGCGTCGTGTCCCACGCGCGCCTCGACGAGCAGTGAACAGAATTGACGGGGCCCGACATAACCATTGCCTGTAACTGAACTCATTTGATCGCTATTATCACCCTTAATAAAATTATATATGAACATACTACTAACTTCTGCCTCTGCCGAAACACACTGTAAATACAGGTACAAAATTCAATTACTGAAGTTATAATCTTGACACAAGTCTTCTTGAAATACACAAGAACCTACGAATGTTTGGAATAAATTAAGGCAAACGTTGAAGATTCCGAGAAATATTTACAAGTAGATTATTGTTAAAACACAACCAACGGTAGGTATATGTAAATAATATAATTCTCAAGTTATTTCTTAAGTTTATGTCATTTAATGAAATATGTGAAACGTCCTAGATTTTTTAATGTCTAAAAATATTAAACAACAATTTTAGATTTTTAGAGAATACTTTTATATAATCTAGTCTTTCAACAAAGCTACTTAATATATGTCATATGCAAGTCATATGAAAATATTTTAATTAAAAGAAAATGTTACCCTACACTAGGAATATTACACCATATTTACGATTTATACATTAAGGTCTCAATCTCATTGCGTTAGACAGAACCAAATTATTTTAAAATATAAAAAGGTTTTAGATTTTTTGAGAACTAATGAATTGTGTCAAGTATTTCTTTTATACATTAAAATGTAGATAGAAATATAATCGTTCGTTACCTTTTGCGTATTACGCATAAAATGTATCAAGTCATCTCGGTAATCCTAGAGGGGGTAGTCAATCTATAATACATACATTCTAATAAGCTCCACACGTGTAGACATAGGATTACAAAACCCTTGTTATATCGTTTGTTATCATCCAAAGAAGCCGTGCACTTGGTACGTTGCATCTATACTAATATTATAAAGAGGTAAAATTTGTAAGTTTGTATGTAGGGGGTAATCTCTGAAACTACCGAACCGATTTTGAAAATTCTTTCGCTTAAATGTAGCTGCATTATCCCTGAGTGCTATAGACTATAAATTATCTTTATATCATCCATATTAGCCGAGCTATTATAATCTTTGTCAAGCAAGTCGGAAAATTGTACCTCTTAAAATAGAATTATTTGCATCCACTGCCTATAACAGTTGCATAAAACTGAAAACAATGTATGGCAATCTGGTCCGTCTTAAATAATTATATTTTATATTTAGTGGATAGGAGGATTGATGTAAAACAAGCTTTTTCAACATACTTACGTTTCAGTTTCATTGGAGCAGCAGTCGGTATGTTTAATTCGCTAAAATGGACCCCTTGGATAGTTATTACAGAATACGTCGCTGATAATGTGGGATGAATGCACAATGAGCGATAGAGCTCATGTTGAAGCAGTGGATCGAACGCTTAAGGACTTGAGAAATTCAGTTGCTATCATGGGTAGTGTCACCTTTGTGTTTGCTGGTGACTTTCGGCAGACACTTCCCGTCATCACAAAAGGGACCCGTGCGTACATCATAAAGGCGTGTCTTAAATCGTCACCTCTATGGAGTATGGTCCAAACTTTAACTGACGAACTAATATGAGAGCCCACCTAATCGGAAATACAGATAACGATTTTCCACAACAGCTACTCAAAGTTGGGGAAGGGTCTATTTCAACTCAAACCTTGGGCACTAACGTTGCGGGAATCGTTATAAATGAGACTGTAGGCCAAATAGTTCACATTTTTTTTTTAGAAACTCATAGATGCAGTTTATCCAGACCTTCAATATTTTATAGATAGAGACATTCATTGGCTTTGCTCAAGGGCTATCGTCTCACCAAGAAACGATACAGTCAATGAAATCAATAACTTAATTTTACAAAAAGTCCCCGGTCAATTCAAAATTTACAAGTCCATTGATACAGACAGGCCCGTTGGTATAGTGGTCAGTGGCCCTGACTACTATGCGCAAGGTCGTGGGTTCGATTCCCACCTAGGACAAATGTTTGTGTGATGAGCACGGTCATTTGTTCTTTGTCTGGGTGTAATTTATCTATAATATGTATGTATTTAGAAATATATATGTATGTTTATCAGTTGTCTAGTACCCATACCACAAGCTCTGCTTAGTTTGGGACTAGATGGCGTTGTGTGAAAAGTTGTGGAATATTATTATTATTTGTGGAATATTATTATTATATTATTACAGTGTGCAATGTCGAGGATGTAGTCCATTATCCGCAAGAATTTTTAAATTCCTTGAATCCATCTGGCCTGCCACCTCACGAACTGCTCTTGAAAACTGGAACGCCTATTATGCTTTTAAAGAATTTAAGCCCGCCCAACCTGTGTAATAGCATAAGGCTACTAATTACAGATTTAAAAGATAACTTAATTGTGGCGACTATTCTCATCGGACCAGGAGCTGGCTAGTTGGCGCACATCCCGAGAATTCCAATGATTCCTACGGACCTGCCTATACCGTTTAAGCGACTCCATTTTCCCATGAAAACATATTTTGCCCTGACTATAAACAAGTCCCAAGGACAAACTTTCTCTTTAGTTGGCATAGACTTACGAAAATAATGTTTTTCCCATGGGCAAATCCCGCCAGTCTTTTGGGCACATTACCAGTGGACAGCGATGCGCACGAATTTCTGCATGCCATATTTTAGTTTATTTTTAGATGTATATATATAGTTTAGGGTTTTTATTTAAGTGTTTAAAGTGTTAAAAATTTAATGTTAAAAACTAATAAATATAAGCCAATGGGCAATTATATGTTAGACTATCACGAGTTGGATCATCTGGAAAGCAGATTATTTTGTTACCAGAAAATAAAACAACCTCAAATATTGTGTATATTGCTTTAAATTAAACAGGGCCCTTACTTAAATTTTATGTTATTAAATATTACCTACGTTTATATTATTATCCGTATAGTTACGGTATAAAAACACTCTATTAAATTTATCTAGCCAGCGGGATATATTGAAATAATTTGCCTACATTACCTTTGAGTCTCCTGATCAGCCGTGGGACATTAAAGAGCTGAAAGCTCTTAGATTAGTATTGTATTTAATTCGAAAAAAAAAACACCGCCTGTAAAAATTGCACGCGGAGGAACTCATAGGCGAAATCTTTCATATTTAAAAATGGAATTGTAAATCTATATCTATACTAATATTATAAATGCATAAGTTTGGATGGATGTTTGTTATTAAATCACGCTATAACGGGTGAACGGATTTGAAAGAAATTTGGCACACAGATAGATAAATATGTCCTGGAATAAAACATAGGATACTATTTATCCCGGGGACGGGATCCCGTGGAATATTTTCGACTTCTACGCGGACGAAGTCGCGGGCAGAAGCTAGTATGTTAATAAAATTGAAGCCTCTTTCTCCTTGTCTGGGGTGATATTTTGGACATCTGAAGGGATTTTATTGGGACTTTCATTGGAAAATTTCCATGGGATCGGGATTGAAGTATAGGTAACATAAACTGCCACGCAAGAGATATCGCGGGCACAGCTAGTAACTATTACACTAAAATTATAAGCTGTTTATCGTTTATTTATTGAGATAACGTAAACGTTTCAATGAAAACATATATCATGCAGTTTCATAGACCCTTTACACAAAAACATTTTGTAATTCAACGTCAAAATAACTAGTAAGAACGAATTTGTGAATAATGAAAACAATCACTACTTACTCGATAAAAACCCGCCAAAAATGACGTCTCCATCATGTAGGTGGCCAAAATTAAACGATTAGTATCATTCAGTGTATAAAAAATCACAAGGTGTACAAGAAATCTTTTGTTCCTGCTTTAAACTAAACTTAATAACAAATTAATAAAATTTTCACTTCCTTCCTTGCCAACTTCCGTTGCGAGGTATAAACTTGAATATTTAATTGTGACTCGTAAATTGGCTGTAAAAATTAGTTATTTAAATTTCAGTCAAACGACGTCCATAGGTGTCATAGTTGTTTTTTCTTTGATAAATCAGAGTTGTAATAAACTATTGCAATCAGAAGTGGATTTTTCAATTATGAAACTTATAATCATAATTCCCAAAGTAATTGGATATAGGTAAGTTCTCCCATGGGGATTAAATATAGGCTTCAGAAAGGTACCATACCGATCTTATTAACCATGTCCATAATGTCTTTGTAAAAACTTTGGTTTTATAGTTTATGATATGAATTGATAATAAAGATAACTTTCTTTTTTTTTCTTTCACTTCAAACTACTGTACATAAATATTTTTTCGGTTAAACTCAAGCTTTGAAAAATCATAAATATTTTCCTACATCAATGAAAAGGATTATTTATTGTGCCGCTAGCTGTCTACTTTAGGTAATAAATAGAGCGATTCCATAACCTAATGTACAAACATGACCGAAAACCAGTTTGAATATAATAGAGAACAATAAGTGAAGCGAAAAGAGAATGATAAATGACTTGACACACTTACGCTCTCCATGAAAGGGTTGCGGCGAGCCTACTAGTGGCGCCAAACTACACTAAGCCTTCATTAAATCAAATTACTAATAGAGTGTAGTCGGTACTAAAGCTAATTTAAAGGCAAAATATATATAAGTATTATACTGCGGCTCCACATTTTAGACTAAGTACCCATTAGTGTATTCTAATCTAATCTTGTTGAAAATAAATTACTAATATTTTTTAGAACGAGCGTGCACTGTCTGCCGGCAATCAGCAGCTGTCAGCTGTCTGTATACTGTGGATCAATAAACTTATATTGATACATTGTAGTTACTGCATAATTGTTTTATACATATAAGTATTTTACCCACACTAAACTAAACTTGAATATATAAATATTTACCGTTCCCCGATACTATACTGGCTATTTTTTGATAAGCTCGCGCTTGCTTACCATCTTACCTAATGGTAAGCAATAATGTGGTCGAAGATGAGGCACGCTTACCCAGAAGTAACCAATTTTCTCTTGACTTAAAGACCCAATAGGTTATAGGTATTAGGAACCACTCTGGCATTCCACTCTCTAGCTGATGCACAATGAAAGTATTCCCAAAACGTTTTCTGCGTATGTGTGGGATGTCCACCATGTAACGATGACACATCACCATTCGTTTTATCATCCGATGATGGATCGAGCCTGGTATTTCCATGTCAACTCCAATTATTTGTCCCAAAATGTAACAACAGTCATGATTGAAGGACAACTAGTGCATCTAAAAAACGATTAACAGGTTATCACGTTTTCAGAAAAAGAAAACAAAAATCTATTTCAGTTCTATATAGAACACGTAGAAACCGATAAAATAAAGTTCGTGGAATTTTTGGGATTCGATTTTATTTTTCAGAGTAGTGAATATGGTATGAGGTGAATTCTAAACGAGGTCGAGGATTAATTTACATGTGGCTGCCATACAATTTGCTTTGACGGCACTGGCCGCGCAATCTGATCAACTGAGCGAAAACCGTATTTAAAGAAATTCCGTGGATCGTATTTTAATATCTCTCATATTATGTTTCGTATTGAAAACTTTGAGCCCTCTTTTCGGTAGCGATATTAAAGATTCGTATATATACTAGCCTCCGTTTTTCATAAAACTTGACATTAGTAAGCCCTAATAGATTATGGTCGGCATTGTAGTGTCCTATCGAATTGGAGATATTGGTGGTATTACTAACTAGGTATTTTTGTGATTATTTATATCCTAGGTAGCTTTTCAAATGAAGCACTGGACAAGAAAATCATACTCAGTACAATTCCGTGACATTTGAGCAAAAAGGAATTTTTCATAATCTAAAAGTAGGTTACTGTTGCGGGAAATTTACTTTTATTATAATTATAATACATTCAGTGGAACTAGAACGACAAAAATAATAACTACAGAGATTCTACATAAAATTCAGTTCAAATGATATCTTTCAGCAGGCTATGAAAATATATGAGAGTTTTACGACATTATTTGATGTCTCATCGTCTATTCATTGCGGTGCGCGGACAAAGCATTTGACTTGCTAATATTCTGAACTTCGTCATCCGTTGGCCATTTGTGCTGCTCTGTTACTGCGAGTGGACATACGAGTACGTGAAATGTGCACAATTTAGATGCACTGTTGCCGCTTCAACTGTTCTGCGAAAATTGATTGTCAACGGACACGACAACACGGACAGTTCCAGAAATTGTTTGAAACGATATTGAAATTTAAATTTGTTCTTGTCTTATAGTCTTTCTATTGAGCGTATATGATTGATATGAGACCTATCGAACAAAACTGAGTAATTGAGCCTTATATTAAACAATACATTTTTAAAACAAGTGGCGTAACTATGTTTGAGGCTTGTAGTAAATTCTGCGTTTGGGACCTAGTTATTTTTGCGTTAAATTGCAAGCAATATGGTAGACTACGGGATCATATTTTATCGATATATTATAATCTCGCAAGGTATATTATAATCTTATACTTATATACATATTTATATTTTATTTATGTAAGCATTTAAGTTGACAACTTATATTATTGAAAGATAAAAACGTTTATAATGAATTTTATAATGGATTCTCTTGAGCTCACGGCTCTCTCGAACCGAGGGCTCCTTCTAGCGCGGGGCTCGTGTCATTTTACTCATCTTGTTACCCTATTGTTATGCCACTGAATTAAATAAAGAGTTCATTTCAATTTTAATATCAGATAAAGCTATTATGTACCTGCGCTCCAATTTCATCGGATTACGATTCAGTACAAATTCAGCGTAAGATATAATTAAATTTAATTAAAAATAACACACATTATTACGTGTGTTATATCGTAAAGGCTTTGTGAGCCGATTTGTTCACACAGGTATAAATAAAATAATCAAAAGTAAATTGAAAAGACTAAAATTGAAAACGAACATATCCATCCAATTTTATAGAAACATATTGTATTTAGAGCTTTGGGCGACTCAAATTGAATTAAGCCTAATTACGTTTTTATTTGTATTAAAGAATGTTTACCCGCCAGTAGTGGTGGTGCCAGATCTCTACTATTCATATATACATATAATAATATATAATTATGCGAAATTAACTGTCTAAAAAAATAATCTGTCTCTATATTACTCTTCCACGTCTAAAAAGAGAACTTGGAGAGGAACAAAGGCTACTTTTCTCGCTAAAAATGTCTTTTCACGCAACGAAGCCAGAATAAAAAATATATCTTAGCCGATCTCTTTAATATGAGTATATTTGAATAATTTATTCGTTAGTAGCTCTTTCTCACGACTGCGTTTGCACAAATTATCATAAAAACTTTAATCCTGTATTTCAGCGCCTCCTTGGTTAATTTTTTAAAATGATTTAACCTATGTTTGACTTCAGGTCTTGGATTATATCCATTCTAAATTTCAACTAAATTGGATTTAGCCGTGAAAGCGTAACAGACAGACAGATACACTTGTGTATTGATAAGTACAGATTTTTCTGTTGAATATGCCTCATGAGAATAATTTTACTTGAAACAACAAACAGGCCCAACCAACAGGTGAGTAGTCAGTCGCGTTTTAAAAACGAAGCTTTCTTTCTGTATCACATAAATATGTATATAACGTGTAATGGAAACACCATATCTATCCAAAGGGGCTGAAGACAATATCTGGTATGGAGTCTCTATGCACAGTTTCAGCTCAAAATAAGTGACGCAAAGAATTGATACCAAATTATCGGTTTCATATGTTTCTTGAATACCAATCATAACAAACTTGTCACAGCACAACGAGGGTCAATAACTTTCCACGTCACTTGCCAATAACACGGTGATTCTCTTCGTTCTTCTTAATTTCAAAATTCTGCCTCTGGTATCAATGTATTGTCTATTATACTTCACACATGTAGACATAGGATTATAAAATCCTTGCCATATCGTTTATTATCATCCAAAGAAACCGTACACTTGGTATGTATATACCCTTTAAATTACACGTTGTGTACCTGTATTTAATTGCTTTGGGTATGGGTTGTGTTTTCAAATATTATTTTAAAACTGAAGAGCTCATTCCCTCACTAATGTATAAGCTTTTGCGAAGCAACTGAGTAATCTCGGTGTTTGTAGGTTCTAGTACATATGTATGATGCGACAATGCGTCAGCAATGCGCCAACGATCTTTGATATACGTTTTTCTATTAAAACACGTCATCGCTTCAGCATTGTTGTCGTATTCTGGCGTCGAACCTATCAGCGGGGGTGGTGTGGCGGTATTTCTTTTTATAATAGCGATATATATTATATATTTATATATTTTTTATATATTTTGTTTTGTTGTCAATAGACTCGTGTTTCACCACCATCACACCTGATGGTAAGTTAAAGACCCCCAGGTTTTAGCAATCAGGAAATACAGACTCCGGCAGGGAATTCGATTTGATACATTGAAAGTATTCCCAAAACGTTATGTGTGCGTATAAGTGGGATGTCCACCAGATATTACAGGAAACAGGAATTTCTTTTAGACTTAAATTCGTGAATTGCTTTCACTAGTTGAAGCAGGCGAATCAGCAGTCCGAATCCTTAAACTCGAAGCTAAACATAGTCAAGTGAACGTGTTTTCCAATAATGGGATATAGATGTGATAAGTGATAGATAGTTCCTAGTTTCGTTTTTCCTAGTAGTCAACACCAGCTTGACAGTGTTGTTGCAAAGCGTTGAGACGATACATGTATATCATACACATGAATTTACACATCGTACATGAATGTATGTCATTCAGCGCGCGTATGAGCTCTACGCCATCTTATGAAATAAGCCGGCGTACGTAAATTCCTTTCAAGGAAAAATTATATTTATATAATGTAGGAAGATATTCATAGAATTTAGTTATTCTTAGAAAACTATTTTCTATAAAGATACCCATCATTCATGTATGAATATTAATAAGGTATAAACATGAAAGCACAAACATTAAAGGTTACACGTTTACGTTGAAAAGGTTTTTATACAGGGTGGCGATTAGGTTATCACATTAAATTGTACAGCAGGTATTACAAGTTGTTATCAGTCCGTTAAAAATGAAATAAATAGTTTTATTAAAATAAAAAAAAAATGAATTATTCAAACAAAATAAAAGGCGTTATTGGTAAAAAATAAATAATCCTTTATAATATTAGCTTACTGAGCTGTAAAAGCGGCAACGCCGCGGCACCAGCGCCGGCGGAGCACGCACCGAGTGATTGGTCAGCCGATTACGTTTATGCATTACATGATGTTGTGAAATATTAAAATGGAAAAAAGGTACCACGGCTATAATATTGTTAATTATTAAATTATTTTAATTCTATATGATAAAATACCTAATATAGAGTACGTGATTTCAATTAATGTGATAACCAAAACGACACGCTGTATATAGGTTTATATGCGACGGTAGGTGGTATGTTTATTGGATTATTTTTCGATCCGACTTTCCATATCTAGTTCCGCGAAGGATGGATATTACGGACACAGCGACATACCCCTCCCTCTGCTCTTATCGCGATAGAGATTAAGGCCAAAAGGCGGAAGGTTCAATTAAGAGTTGATATTGTAACATATGTATTTTTACTTTCATTGTATTTTCCAACGTGGATAATAATTGTAACTAATCTTTGCTCTGATGTCCTGGTAACAGTGCTTAAATTTCGTTCCTTACCCACTTACTTCGATAAACAATGTCTTCATAGAATATTTTCACAATGGAAGGGCGAAAATCAAAAACCAACAGTATTTATTATTACATGAATCAAATGTCGATTTCGTTGTAAATGTTATTCAGTATTGTCGGCTTAACACATCAATCACAAAATTTAAATACAGATCTCAAGATATTTAACATTTCTTAGATCTCTGGAATTTTTTAACTTGATTCTTGCTACTCTGTGGGAAATCTGCAAATTGTCATTTACTTTTATTTTATTCACTGAAAATATAACGTATACACAGAGGGTACGTATAATTTGGAACAGATCCAAAAATGTCACATAAAGAATATAGCACTATATTATGTAATTTTCTCTCTCTTGCATATCAAAATTAACAACTTTTGTCTAAGTAAATAAAAAACAACTTAGTGCACTCAAAATATACCTACTTTTCAGAACTTTAATGAGTTGTGTGAATTTTATCACATCAGCAATCACATCATTTAATAAAATGAAACCTGTGTGGTTTGATTAACACTTTCGGCGTTTAGAAAGCGCCGAAAAATCTTAAGCTGAGTCATATGGCTCCAACAATAATTAGTTTGATTGCCTATGTTATATGTACCTATTGATGACTTTTGTTTATGTCCAGAACCCGAATAGCGAGTCCATATCTAACCAAGCTTTAAGGATAGAAAATAAAACATATTATGATGTCATTTCATTATATTTATAAGTATTGTCAGACAGCTCCTTATTTTGCTGATCACGTTTCTCGTCATGGACGTCACACGGTCATTTGCAGTTGAGATTGACTTGTTTGAAATTAGTGCTTGTTAACCTTTTGTTAATTTTATGGAATCATAAGATCTTTGTATTTTTATTAGAATTTGATAATGCTACAGCTACTTATCTTTTCTCAATACTAGCTTCCTAAATTAACTTTAAATGTGTCAGATTCAAATTTTTATTGGTTTAGGTTTACTTCATCCGGTTCTCAGTCACTTTTGGTTGAAGATGAGGTGGCGACGGTAGTGATGCGGGTCACTTAAAATTCAGGCGAATGATTTCTCCACTTTTCACGTTTATAAATTCTTGGATAGGCAAACAATGGGATACAATAGCAACGAATCGGTATGGCTTTTTGGATAACATTTAATGATTGCGTTATTAAGTTATATGAATTTTTGGATTAAAACAGGCGTTACAAGAGAAACCACGGGTATATGCTCGCTCAACAGCGAGCTTCATTTCAATTTCCCTTTTGGCTAAATATTTACTTATCCTGTTTTACTTAAGTATGTTTTCACTGTGTTGTCACAAGATGGTTCTTTCTTTGAAGGAGATATTGTGAGTATTGAGCTCTTGCTCTATTTTCATAATTTATATTACACTAAGGACGTACTCCTTAGTGTAATACAAATTAAACATAAAATAACCTGTATAACTACTTGTATATAAAAGTGCTGTAACGATAAGGTGTGGTCAAATTTGAAAACTGTTTTATCCTTTAGCCTACAAGATATAGAACAACATTAAAAAGTTCAAAATAAATTATGTGTCAGGATTCACTTCAGAACTATTGATTCAATTGGGAATTCGGATGAATGCTTTGGTATTATAAAAAAAAAAAAAAAAAAATAGTAGTGTAGATCTATAGTAAGAATAACATTCTCTATTAAGAAAAGGTTTGTTAATACACCTGGTGAGGCGTGTAAATAGCCTGCACCTTTGTGAAAGGTTTTATAAAAATTTAAACTAAGAACCTATGTTTTATATGTAATGGCGGACCTCAATGGTCATTCAATTTCCCTATTGATGAATCCTCGACAAACCAATACCAGATAATTATTAGCAGCAAAACATGCCCACGTACCTTGGCAATCCAGAGATCCCACTCAGAAACCAGGAAGATGTGGAGATACCTCGTTCATGTGCACGGGATCACTTGTAGGTATGGGCTGCCGGCCGGCGAGCAAAATCTTCTTAAATCCACCGGTGGGATGGTTGAAACTCCAAAAATCAACACTGCACTATAAGTTCTCAATGAAACACAGGTGCAGGTCTCTTTATTTTACAAGTATCGTCCAGATTTCACCAAAAAGGGAATTTTTATAGCGGAGCGCTTAGGCGCACTCGCCGTCTTATTCAAACGGTAAACAGGAACCTCTGTTTCTCAATAACGCCATCTATTGGCCTTTGCGAGAAAACTCAAGAAAGTTTAGAAACATGGGCGCTGCGACAATATACACACATCAAAAGTGTCTAGGGATCAAGCATTTTTATGCGGATTTCTTGAGATTGAGATGTGGCTTTGTAATAAATTTATGATTTTATAAATTTATATGGATCCTTTTTGGTGCATTTCATAATTTGAAACAGGAACTGTTAATCAAATTCGAGTAAAAGATGAAAATCAGCTGTCAATATTTTCCCTATAAAAACATACAACGCATTGAAGACATTATTAGTGCTACTGTTTCCCTACTACTGATTAAAACCAACGTTATTATGGAGCGGCGACGTCATTTAAGCAGGGAAGAAATGCTCAGAGCCGTGGGAATGATAGAAGCTGGTTCCCGGCAACGTACTGTGGCTTTAGCTCTGAATACAAGTCAGAGTGTTATCAGTCGACTTTGGACACGTTACCGAAGCACTGGTACCGTGGCTGAGCGCCATGGAGGACGGTATCGCTGCACCACACGGAGACAAGACCGATACATTCAAATCTTAACTCGAAGAGCTCCAACAATAACCGCCATGATGTTAGCCGTGAGGCTTCATCACTCTTCAGGGAACTTAATTAGCGACCAAACAGTCAGAAACCGCTTGCATGAAGTGAACCTTCATTCCCGAAGACCACTACGGGTACCACCTATAGCAATGCACAATCGTAGGATTCGATATCAATGGGCTCTTGAACACAGAAATTGGGCAGAAGAACAATGGCGTTTCGTGTGCTTTTCTGATGAGTCTCGTTTTGGTATGAGACCGGATACAAGACGTATACGACACTGGAGAACCCCTGGACGCCAACAGCGATTAAAATACTGCCAGGAAGTCCATCCTTATAGTGGTGGAACCATCATGGTATGGGCGGGTATTTGGATCGGCGGAAGAACTGAGTTGATTTGGATCAGAGGCAACCTCAACGCTCAAATTTATGCTGAGACGATTGTATCTGACGTCATCGTTCCTCTACAAGTGCAAATCGGTCCCTTATTTCAGTTAATGCATGATAATGCACGACCGCATACCGCAAGAGTTGTAAGACAGACTCTCGCTGCAGCTAACATCAATGTCCTGCTCTGGCCTGCTCAGTCGCCAGACTTGAACCCGATTGAGCATGCATGGGATATGCTACAGAGAAGAGCTCTGCCGAATATGGAGGGTATCCAGTCGCAAGAAGACCTTTTTTGTTGTTGCAACGAACATGGGGTCTTTTTTTCGAACTTTAATGTTAGTGGTTCAAATGTCAAAAATCCCTTTATTAGGAAAATGGAAAATTTCTTTATTAATGCAAAGGTGACTTGGTTTATCGTTACTGTGACAAACGAAAACACTTTATTTGATGAATCCTTAAAGAAAATTTTAATTAATATCAATCAGGAGAAAAGTTATTGCAAAAATATATGTTCATCCCTAGACACTTTTGATGTGTGTAGATAGTGCGAGGATTCATCAATTGAGAAGTTTAATTATTTAATTTGAAATACTAACATATTCTATTATATGGAGAAATCCCAAATTATTATTATTTTATTTTTTATATTGAAAGAAAGCATTGACGCTTCACCAACACCTATGCTAAGTCAATATAGTTGTTTGCCTTTAAGAAGTTTCGTTGTATACCTTAAGAGAAGTGGTGACAGGGATGCCCTGGAAATCCTCCCTGTTCCTTTAGTTACCCTTGCATTTCGGGGAGCGATATCTCGTCAGAAAATTCATATCTGGCCCCGTAAATGGTGCTGATTGCCGATTAGGGCCTGGTCTTTACCAGACGGTGAGCTACCCCTGCTATTCTTAGCGGATGCTTACGCTATTATATAAAGTTTTATTTGGTTTCAGTAACTACGTTGACGGTGAGACAGGGAAAATGATTTCATAAGCATAGATTAGAGAAACGAAGCTATATTTATGTAGATGGTGTATCTTTTCGGGGAAGGTAGGAAAAATAAAATACTCAGTCATTCCGTTTGGGATGGGGCCTCGTTATATATAAGTAGTAAGTAATGGAAGAAAGTAGCTCAAATAAAAAGGGCAATAAAATAAATGTAATTTAAAAAAATACGGTACTCCTTGATATAAAGAATCACATTAATGTTTCATTTACATTTATTAGGTTGGCAAACAAACAGCAAGATAAACATAAAAGGTAAAAAGAGATGAAAAATTACTGATATGTGTGCTTATTTTAATAGTCCGATTAAAATAATTAACTGAAGAATTAATTAGAATACAGAATAAATAAGGACTTAAGTACTACAAAGGGTGTTACAATGGGCGGTCTAATCGCTAAAAGCTACTAAGTTATTATATTTTGTCATAAAAAAATATTTATTTTTGGTTTTTCACCTGCGGATATCAAGCATGCTGGGCTTGCGATATGTCAAATGTATGTTGAAATATTGTCTTTTATAATATGTGTTGTCTTTCTCTACTTTATAATGTGTTCTTTAATTCTTTTTACCCCTTTTTAGGGTTCCGTAGTCAACAAGGAACCCTTATAGTTTCGCCATGTCCGTCTGTCTGTCCGCGGTTTAGCTCAAAAACTGTTGGTACTAGAAATTTGTAATTTGGCATGAGTATACACGTTAATGACGTCGAAAAAGTGGTAAAATAAAATTTTGAAAAAAAAACAATTATTTAGGGTACCTCCCCTACATGTAAATTGAGATGAAAATTTTTTTTTTTCGTCCTTCCCATAGTGTGGGATATCGTTGGATAGGTCTTTCAAAAATATTAGGGGTTTAGGAAGACCGTTATCTGATTAAGTAAACCGCTCGTGACTTATCAAGCTTTAAAGTACCAATTATCGTTAGAGTCAAGTGTTTCCCCCTCTATCAACTAAACGGTTGTAGTTAGAAATTCAAATGTCATGGCAGTAGTACCTATATATAACGAAGTTTAAAGGAAAACTATCACACATGAGTGGGCTTTACAAGTTTACGAGTAATAGTCGACCAATTGTATTTCACTCGAAAATTTCGAACAACTCCATAGAAATGTCGATAGATGGCGCTAATCGTCAGTTGTATCGCGCTTGTTTCATATTTAAATAAGTTTTATAAAAAAAAACTTTTTAACAAAAAAATACCGACTTCCAAAAAACCACTAGGTACAATGTGAAAAATAACTTTAATTTCAGAAGATGGTGTCTTTGGATCTGTATTTTAGTTCTTTGCCACCAACTTCCAAAATTAAAGTTATTTTTCACATTGTAGTGTTTTTTGGAAGTCGGTTTTTTCTTGTTAAAAAGTTTTTATTTCTTTTTTTTAGTGGGTCGGTTTATAATTTATCTAAGTTACAATAGCCTAATGTCAACTTGCTCATCACCTTTTATAAAATATTGCTTTTCCCGATGCAGGGGCGTTAATTGTTGAGGAGTTCTCCTGTTATTTCACCATCAGCTCCATTTCACCATTCACATTGTGACGACCATAAATTGCTTAGCAACCATTTTAAAGTAATCGAACCGCAACTCGTGAAATACTTATTATTGAGTAGTTCCGGTGGCCATCTGTGATCTTCTTCATCAGTTCCGCTTCACCAAATGGTGCTTTCTGAGAGCAAATGCACAAGTTACTATAAAAAATACCAAAATCGCTATACGATTGCCTTTAAAATTTGAGGATTTCCTTCGATTTCCATGAGATCCCTTCATCAAATTCTAATTTGGTGACAATGGTACTACCTCGAGAGCATACCATTTCAAACAAAACAATATTTTTTTAAATCGATCCACAATTGACGGAGTAATCGGTACACATACATAAAAAAATATATATCTATACTAATATTATAAAGCGGAAAAGTTTGTTTGTTTGTTTGT